>CM037597.1:98140709-103140709 GCA_021018995.1 Chloranthus sessilifolius
AAGAAATAAAGGCATTAATAAACAAAAAAATACTCTAGAGTTACAAACACAAGATAGTCTCACTTAAACTGGAGCATTTTGCCGCTGCCATGAACAGTAAAAACAACAAGCCAAACCTTGAACTCGTTTTGAGACAGTGCCATCAATGGGCTCAAAGAATACATACAAATATCCTGATTGGAAACCCTTCAAATTAAATTGAAATTCGACATCCTCGATTGTGTCTTGAGAAAATCTAGCACTTTAGGTTTTTCAACGCTGTTGGTGGCTTTTCTCCTTGTGCCCCTCACCAATGATGGTGATAATCTATACGAATGAAACTTGAGCTGATCACCGGTGTTGAGGTGTGCACCGACATCAATGCAACTAGGAAGCGTCTAACAACAGTTAATTGAAATTTGATATCCATGACTGAAATAATATGGAAAGGTCATTAGCCCAATCAATAGCTCAAAGGTCAACTTCTCCATTATATCTCTTATGGTATTATCAAAACCTCGAGCACTGGTTCGTGGGTCTCAACATGCATGGATCTACCTCGATCTTGGTGGCGGTTCTCGGTGGGCAGCATATATTTTTGATCAAAACAAGTAAAATAATAATAATAAAAAAATAGAAAATTATAAAACAATATAGATATCTTCAGGATGTTGTTTTCTCCATTTGCATCCACTTTTCCCATCTGGACTGCTTTGAGATCATTTTTTTTAGGAATCATGGGATAATGAGTAGTGAATCATAATTTTTTGAATATTCAATGGACCCACTAATTTTATTTTCCTTCGAGATTTCTTCATCATAAAGGGTCGGTCTCATTGTGTGTGAACCTGCTTTTAATATGTGCTCCATGCTTCATTATTTTTTTTTTTTCATACACATCATCAACAAAGGGTCAATCTTATGAATCTTGCTTTTCCGTATTCACTGCTAATCATTTATAATCACTTAGATTCATAAGTATCTCGGGCTTTTGGGTTTGTTTCTTTGGGCTTAGGATACATCATTTGGCATTAGATTTTCTTTTTCAGGAATTTTAGTTTCAAATTCTGTTTTTAGATCGCTGATTTTTTTCTTTCTTAGGTTAATGTGTCCTCGTTTCTTGATTTTTCGTCATTTTTACGTGAGTATAGTTAGTTTATAACTTTGTTTTCCTATTTTGCATTCACAAATTCAGTTTTGTATCAACACTTTTCTTTTCATTTTTAACTTTGTATTCAAATTCCTTACCTTGCTTTTACTATTTCTCTGTTATTAGCATTAGTTTCCTTTCATTTGCATAGTAATCCTTCTATTTGTTAGATTTTATTTAGCAGTTCTAGCATTGTTTTGTTGATTTTTCTTGCATTTGTATATCCTGTTTTCCATTTCCTTGCTCATATCTTCAGTTTTACATTTTTATTTTCTCATAGTTATATAGTTTAGATTTTTTACATTCTTAGTTTTTCTTTCTTCTTTTACCTACTTGCCCCTAGTCTCTCATTGTCTAGAACATTGAGGACAATGTTCATCTTAGGTTTGGGGGTATGGCGGTATGCCAATGAAATAAGTTAATGCTTGATGCACATTTATGACCATTTTTGAAAATGAAGTAATTTCACACCTGTTGTTTTGAAAAATGAGGAAGTTAAAACTTTTTAAAATTAATTTCTAGTGTAATTCTAATACTTTCATGAAGTGAAGGTCAGAAAATTTCTAAAAAAAAAAAAAAAAAAAAAAAAAAAAATTGATGTTTTAGTAAACCTAAAATGAGAGAAAACAGTGATGATATACCTCAGGAATTTGATAGAAAACCACACCCAGTGAGATTTGGACCTGAAATGTATTCTTTGGAGGTATAAATTGGCAGTTTTTTCTGCTCTAGGGACTGTTTGAACCTGCTTGTTTTCACTAGAAGTTACACATATCCAAGTTAAAATATCTTGACAGCAATCATGATATTAAAGACATGATGTAAGGCCTCCTTTTGGACAGTTTGAACTTCAAAAAACCCAACCTTTTCAAAGCGCCTTGATACACACCAATTGAGCTTTATAAATCCAAGATTTCTTTGAAACCTCATCAACCTCATTTAGCCTAACCCTCACTCGAGAATTCAAGGTAAAGGAAAGAAAGTCAAGAAAGGTGAGTTGGGTAACAGATTTGGTAAAAGAAAAGAAAATAATTGAAGGCAATGATGTATCGCCAGAAGAAATGTGGCATTCAGTCAATGTTGATTTGAAAAAAAAAAAACAAAAGAAAAGAAAGGAGAAGGCATTTCATTGGAAGTTTGAAAAGAAAGAGAAAAGATGGCCACTTTGGCTCAAAATTCAAAGAAGAAGATGAAATTGTCTGAATTGAAGAAGGTGTGTCTATCACCGCCTTACCTTGATGACTTCTCAATTTTGAACTCCATTCCACCCTTTATTCTTGATAAATTTCACCCATAAGCCACATTACAACCCAAGTTAAAGTCCTTGATCGATGGATTGAGTCATTACATGGAGATAAGGATTTGTGTAATCTATGGTGAAAAAGTAGTAAATTCGTAATCAAAAGCAATGCCTATGCTCTTGCTTACAATCCTATTTGAGGATGTAATTGCTCTTGAGTTGTGTGAAATAGTGCAACCCTCATATTTACATGGTGAGTGAAAACACTTGGTGAGAGTTGAGTTTGAAATCAAATTATTTGGGGTAACATCAAAACTGAATTCTCAAATAGAAGGCAAGCTTTTCATTAATTTTTCTTGTAAAAACTTTTGACACCGAGTGAATGGTAAAGGAATTACCAGAATTTTAGTTTTGTGATGTTTTCTTAAAATCTTCTTACAACTTTGTTGATGCGAGATGTGAATAATCGATTCGATAAAAGTTTGCTTTAATGAGCGCATTGATCTTAAGCGATTTATTGAGAAGTTTGTGGGTACCTTCACAAAACCCTCGGAGACTTCACTCCTCCACTAGGGATCACCTAGGGTTTAAAAGGCTTGTTGCATATGCTAAATGCAACTGCTCCTACAAAATGGCTTTTCATTCTATTTTAAATTTTGTCTTTGCCCAGGGACTAGCAAAGCTTAGGTTTGGGGGTGTGTTGAGAACCGGAAAATACCATTTTTCACCCCTTAATCTGGGCCTTGATAGACCCTTGAGAGAACTAAATAAGTATTTGAAGTGCCTATGTTGCACTAACAATAAAGACACGCTTAACCATAAAAGCGACTCAAAAGTGCCAAAAGATGACAATCCATATGTCCAAAGGAAGGAAGTGAAGAAACAACCTCATCACCGTGGAAAGGTCTAAATAGAAGAGGCAAAGACACAGAAGAGAAGCAGGAACATTTCGAGCAGAGAAATGCACTCTGAGTTCTTTTCAAAGAACTTGCACTTTTCAGAAAGAACCTTGAACCTGCGAAAGAAGAAAACACTCCTCGAAAAGAAGATTAAACTTTCTGACAGCTTGAAGTCATTGAACTTTGCGAAAAGGCCCTAAACTCTGCGAAAAGGACTAAAACTCAGTGTAGCTTTGAAGAGCATCGAACTCCTCGAAAATAAGATTGAACTTTGCGAGCGAGCTTGAAGTCATCGAACTTTGCGAAAAGGCCCACGAACTCTGCGAAAAGGTATTCGGAGATTCGCGGCTTTAACAAGGGCAATTCGAATGCTACACGCCAATGCATTGAAAAGCCCGAGACATTGGAAGATTCGAGCACGAACCAAAGGCATATTCCACCCCACGTGAACACCCAAAGATGAAATTACTTATGGAACTTCAGAAACTCTAACAAACTTTCAAAATGCATAAAGAATTGATGCCTCTGTTTCACTGATTGGTGAACCAGATCAAGCGATTCGATTGGCGAAACGGTCTGGATCCTAGTGCTCGACTCTATTGGTTGATCAGATCTATCCAATTCTGATGGGCTGATACACATTTGAGCTCGCTTAGGGAAAACTATAAATAGACGAACCACTTGCCCAATTTGGGTATCCAGATTTTAGAGTTTTCGTCTCTGTTTCCCTCATTCCGGCCAGATAGCTTATCTGAACCCCCTGTAATCCCTTCTTGTAGTTTACCTTTGAGAGCCATTGTGAGTGATTTGTACTTCCAAGTTCGGATTCAAGACTGTAAGTCTGAGGGCTCTCTAAGAAGCCGTGCTCTGTAATTGTAATTTTGGATTTTAAAAGGTTGCTGTAATTTGTGTCTTCTCCATTGGTGTCATGTCGAGGGTTCTGAATGTTCACCTTAGTGCATTAGACTTCTTTAGATTCACTCATCCGCATGCAACTTCCCTTAATTCATCACCCCTGTGCGAATTAGCGTTGGTAACCTAATTCTAGCAGCATTTACAGTGATGTTCATGTTCTGAACTAAAGAATAGGCCACAACTATTGGATGATCTGTGACCATTTAAGTGGACAGATCATAGCCATAAGTCTAAACCTATTCCTTAATTCGGATTTATTTCTCTTACATCTGTGCTGGTAGCCAGATGAAGATTGAATCTGCTCTGTTGAACTACAGATTCTCCATTAAAATTCAGAGGCTAAAGTACATGAAGCTATTATTTCTGCATTTGTCTTATTTTAAACATCTCCCCAACTCGGATCTGGATCATTTAGTTTAAATTTTCCTTTGTTTTTAGTTTGTTAAACGTGACAAATTCAACCTCCCATCTTATGTGCTTTGTAGATAGGATCAGAGGCCAGATCTGGTAGCTCAGATCTGGAGGTTTATCTTAAATTTTAAATCAATTCCCTGTGGACGATCTTTTACTCACTTACATTTAAAACTTGCTACAATTGGCCCTGATCTTGCAGGCTAATTCTCTTCTAACTGTGCTGATATTTCTTTATTTGTTTATATAGTCTAGAGACACTGTAATTTGGCAGCTATAAAACTGTTTTCAAAACTCACATAAATCAAGCACACTTAGAAGTAACATCAGTTATGGACGTAGCTTTTAATTTTATCAAATGCTGCCTGACAATCATCGTTCCATTCAACGGGTGAGGTCATTCGAAGTAGCTTAAAGATCGGCGTGCAGACTGGAGTTAGTTGTGTAATGAATCTACTAATATATTGTATTCTGCCTAAGAACCCCCTAACTTATTTCTCCGTAGATGGTAGCGGCATTTTGGTGAGTGCTTTGACTCTGACTGGGTCGACCTCAATCCCTCTCCTGCTGATAATGAATCCCAATAGTTTTCTAGACATAGCACCAAATGCGCACTTCTGTGGGTTCAGACATAGCCTGTACTTTCTCAACCTCTCAAACAGCTTCTGAAGGTTTACCAAGTGATCGCTTCGCTCCGGTGACTTGGCTATCATATCATCGACATACACTTCAATCTCCCGATGCATCATGTCGTGAAATAGCGCAGTCATAGCTCTCGGATACGTTGCACCAGCATTCTTCAGCCCAAATGGCATGACTCTGTAGCGAAAGGTTTCCCAAGGAGTGATGAACGCAATCTTCTCTGGATATGCCTCTGCCATCCTAATCTGATTATATCTGGAGAATCCATCCATAAAAGAAACCATCCCGTGCTTAGTAGTGTTATCGACCAAGATGTCAATGTGCAGCAATGGGAAATCATCCTTAGGGATTGCCCTACTTAAATTACAAAAATTAATACACATGCGGACCTTTCCATCCTTCTTCAGCACAAGTACAATATTAGCTAGCCACTGCGGGTACTTAGATACCATGAGGAATCCCGCATCATACTGCTTGATGACCCCATCCTTGACTTTCAACATCTACTCGGGTTAGAGAGGTCTTAGCTTCTGCTTAACCGACTTCATATCAGGGTAGAGAGGCAACTCATGCTCGACCAAATCAGTGTCTAGACCAGACATGTCCTCATATGACCAAGCAAAAATGTTTTGGTATGGCCAAAGGAAGTTGATCATACTTTTTCTTTCTTTGGGAGATAGCGACATTCTGATTTTGGTAATTTAGGGAATCTCCTCAGTCCCTAGATTAACGTCCTCAATTTCTTCGATAATGGAGGTAGGGCCATGCTCAAATTTGGCAAACCGGTCAAGGAGCTCATTGGGGAGCTCCTCCAAAGGGACATCCTCGTCCAAACTCGTAACTCCTACCTCTTCTTATATTTCTATAGCCCGATTCTATGTGGGACAGGTATTTCAATTAAGGCATCTTTTATGGGATTTTATTTAGAATTTTAAATGACAATATTTTTTAACTTTATAATTTTTCAATATTTTTAGGGATTTTTATTTTCATCAGAGACGGACCCTTGGCAGCATGAGTCGGTGTATATACAAGGTATTGCCTACTAAGGGCTTATCTCACTTTTTATAGGTTATTTTTTTTTAGGAAACGAGGGCCAAATGTTAGGCCACTCCCCTCTTCCAGAGTTTGGGGCAAAGATGCCTAGTTGCGTACCTGAGAGGCCACTCCTTTACCTATTTGGATGGAGGGTGCTGATTGATATGGCTCTTTGGAGTCAGCCTTCATCATGTTGATCCCCATTTCGTCTGAGATGATATCCTCAAATGTTAACACAGTTTTGTGGTGATTCACCACAGGAGGAGTTTGTTTAGGTGTGAGCCGTCGCTCCTCAAAGAGGGATAACACGGCAAAGTCTATCTCCAGGTTGGGAAGGGTGATGTGGGGATTGGTGGGGTGGACCGGTGTTGTAGGTTTATGTGGGGTTAAATAGCTTACCCCATTTCGATCGATCATTACAACCCCAACACTCACGAATGAATTCCTGATGTGAGGCCAGGGATGGGGTTTTTCCTCTATGTGTATTCCCTAGTCTTTATTGTGCTATGCTGGCTTTTCTCAGAGCCTCACAAGACCTCTTCTTCCATGGGCTTGTAACCTAGCCCAAACTTAACTTTTTGACCACCTTTGGTTGTGACGGGTTCTTTTCTACCTTACAGTCTGGGCCCCAATCCTCTTCCTTTTTTATAGCCCCACTTTTGGAGCATGGCCACTACCACTACTATTCTACCTCCAGTTCTTGGAATGATGCACTGGATGGGCTCCAGGAGTACTGTTGATACCTCATACTCGAAGCTGCGGAGGTCGACATCTTCAGTGGTGTGTGGCACATTCAGCACTTTGGGCTTTTCGATGTTGTTGGTGGCTTTTTCTTTCTCACTGTGCCCCTCACTAATGATAGTGATAATCTTATGCTAGAATATAAACTTGAGCTTTTGGTGCATTGTCGATGGTATTGCTCCGACCTCATGCAACCAGGGGCATCCCAATAATAGATTAAATGAGGATTTGATGTCCATCACTTGAAACAATATGGAGAAGGTCATTGTCCCAATTAATAGCTCAAGGTCAACTTCTCCCATTATTTCTCTCCTCGTATTGTCAAAACCTCAGGCGCTGGTTCTTATGGGTCTCAACATACATGGATCTACCCCAATCTTGGTGGCAGTTCTCAGTGGGCATATGTTTAAAGTAGACCTATTGTCAATCAAAACTAGCAGGATTATCATATTTCTGGATTCCATAGTAATGTTAAGGGATTTGGAGTGACTGCTTCCCTCATCCGGTAAATCGGCATCTGAAAATGAAATGGCATTTGGAGCCATTACTTGACTAATTATTTTCCCGACTTCATCTGGGCTAACCTAAAGCGATACATGCACATTTTTTAATGCCCCCATTAACATGGGGGATGTTATTGACAGTACAGTGATGTGAGCTGGCATCCTTCTCAGTTGAGTCTCTAGTATATGTTCTCGACTCATTTTTTTAAAAGGATTAACAACACTATCTTTCTTTCCTTCTGGTTGGGCTTGTGCTGCTGTCGATGCTTCTGGCTACTTCAAAATCTTTTTAGATCGGGTAATAAAATATACTGCCCCTTCTCTGTTGCTGCCAGTGTTGATATCTATTTTTTCATAACTCAGTAGGGCCTGATGAGGATTGTAGGTTGGTCCCAAAATCTGAAATGGTATAGCTATCAGTATCGGATGCACTTGCACTACGGGCTCTGGAGGTGTGGGTAACACTTGATTTGCTTCGGTGATAGATGATTGGGTGGCAAAATTGGACAAGATGGGGGTGGTGAAGCTTGTGGGTGGTTGCATTGGGGGAAGTGGGGTATGAGTAGGCCATTGGTAGTTGATAAGTGTTGGCGGGGGGTTGGGGGCCTGATGGGTGTTGTGGATTTCCAGTGTGCTGATTTATTGTGTAAAAATTAAGAGAAAACAGAGATGGATTCAGCACATCTAAAATATCCTAGACCTGCAAGATACAGGGTCCTTTGTAGCAAGTTTTAAAAGTAAGTAAGAGAATCTCCATAGGGAGGCTGGTTAGAAATATGATAAATCTCCAGATCTGTAAGAGATCTGGCACCCTAGCTATCTCTACTTTAGTTAAAAGACAGGGGAGAGGTTTGAAATGAGTTGTCACTTAAACTAAACTATAATTAAAATACAGATTGTTTTAGATCGAATTTGGAGCCTCAGATCTTGCAGATGGAAGGTTTAAAAACTCAGAAAATGGAGAAGAACAGCTTGGAGATTGTCTTCATTGCAATCAGGTTGAGCTAAGCATATAACAGGGGTTCAAAAGCACACAAGTCCCTCGGCTGGCCACAGGCACTGTCCGCAAGCACAGCTATAGGGTATAAATTCCACTTCAAATCACAGGAGCCACCAGGCCTTTAGGCTATGATCTGTGCACTTTGTTAGTCACAGACCATCCTATAGACTTTATCGAATCCATGGATTGCAGTAGATGAATCCTATTAAGGCCTGAGCTCAAATTCACCTTAAGGTTATGATTTGTCAACTTTAATGGTCACAGACCATCCTAGAGATCTCCTACAAAGCCAGAGCCTCAATTAGAACAATTAAAACCACTACAGATGCTGCAATTTCCACGTCGCAGACGCAGGAAATTATAGGGATATCAGATCTAGGGAATTAAGATGACATCTAAGAGGTCTGCCAGTTAAGTGGGTGAGCTGATCAAGCGACTCCTCTACACAAATCCGATCGAGCACTAAAAAGAATCAAAAGAGCTTTAGATCTAATTAAAATATTAAAAACAACATTTACATTGCAAACAAGGTCACTCTTACAATGGAATGCTCTCAGATCTATAGTCTCTGCAACAATTAACCCCAGCAACACTCTTAACCTTACCCAATTACAGATCTAACTCACTCCTTGCTGCTCCTAGGGATTTAGCCAACCATAGTTGGGCTAAAGGAGGGAAATGGAATCTCGCTACAAGCTCTAATCTCTAGAAAATTGCTCAAAATTTCGATCCTCCCCAATGGCAATTGGGGATCACAATATATAGCTTTCTCCTCAGTTTTTCCTGCCAAAAATCCCTTCTAGAAGGTTGTCAGAGTTTATTAGAGTTCTGTTAAAGCACGTGGGTCGGTTAGGGCTTTCTAGGGCATCTTCTAGAACGTCACGTTGCTCACCAAAGTGCCTCAGTTTGCGTGCAACAGGTCACCAAGTCTCTGCGTGTGCATAGCATAGTTTCTGAGAAATTCAGCACACAATTTTGACAGGTTGGAGAAGCTTCCGACAGGTTAAAAGTAAGCTTGTAGTTCCTTTCGATAAGTTCCCTGGTCTCTTCGATAGGTATCGATAGGATGAGTTCTCTCTTTGAAGCTTCAGGGTCCTCAGCCCAATATCTGGAGTATTCGATAGGTTGGCTGAGTAGTTCGATAGGTCTAGGAGTCCTTTTCGACAAGTTCAGCTCTGTTTGCCGTCATCCCGATAGGTTGGCTCTCATTCCTATCGAAAGGCTTTAGCATCCTTTGATAGGTTCAATTTCAACATCTTCATTTCGATAGTTTTAGGGAGCCTTCGATAGGTTGGAATCGAGCATTTTAGTCCTTTCGCTAGGTTCTCAGATCCGTTCGATAGGTTCCTTTGACATTTCAGGTAAGTTTTCGACAGGATAGTTTCTTCTTTCCTTTCTTTGCTCGATAGGTTCTGAAATCCTATCGAATTCCTCAATCCCTGTGAATTCATCCTTCTTCTGCCTTCGGATCCTATCGAACCCTTCTCCAACTGCACGAATTCTTTCCTTTTAATCCTCAGGTCCTATCAAAGTCTTCCGACATCCTCTCGATAGGATGTTTTGGACCTATCTTCACTTCTTTCTCTTTGTTCTATTGCTGGGTCTGCATGGTGCTGAGAGATGACTTCTTTTGTGGGCATTCTTAAGTGGTTTGCTGCATTATTGCCAGCTTCCCCTGCTATCTACAAAATGCACTCAACAGAGGCTTATTAGCGTGCTCATAGGTCCCTGAAAGGTCAGGTTAAAGGGTGCAAAGTGACGTTTTTCACCACTTAACACACCCCCAAACCTAATCTTTGCTAGTCCCTGAGCAAAGGATTCAAAGAAAAATAAAATGCCACTTTCGTAGGGAGCACGGATGCATTTAGCATATGCAACAAGCCTTTTAAACCCCTAGGTGATCCCTAGTGGAGGAGTGAAGTCTCCTGAGGGTCTTCAGTGAAGGTACCCACAAACTTCTCCAATAAACTTAGTTAATAATAGTGCAACCTGTTAAAGCAAAATTTAAGCAAATCAAATAAATTCAAATCATGCCCATTCATTAAGGGAAATTCCACAGAAAAAACATCCATTTGGAAACATGAAAGTTTGCTGAAATCTCTCCATCATCACTCAGTTTATGTCCAGGCATTGCTTTTGAAATTCTATGCATAACTCACCATCAATTTGAGGATCCTGCTTAGATACATCCCCCTTCAATATGGATTTCAGACCCAAGTCTCATCAGGGTTGTTCACTCATCAGTGCAGAGAAGAGGGGTAAATCATATCACTCAGCTCAAGAGCAGTTACAGTCCTCAAATAGGAATGCAAGCAGGAGCATAGGCATTGCCTGAATTTCTGATTTTTCCAGCTCTTTTTCACCATAGATTAAGCATATTCTCATCTCCACATGACAGCTCAATCGACTTTCAGATCAGTAAGGTCTTTTTATTGGGTTGTACTGTGGCTTAGGGTTGAGGTTTGTGGAGGAATAAAAAGGGATAACAGAGTTTGAAATTGAGAAATCAGTAGAAGCTAGGAGGTGATTTTTGACTTCACCTTTTATTCCGCACAATTCCATCTACTTTTTTGAATTTTCAGAGCCAAAGTGGCCAACTTCTTCTTTTCCTTCTAGTTTTATTATTTTTATTTATTTTATTTATATATATATTTTTTTATGTAGTGCCACAACTACTACCAACTGCGTTTTTTTTCCTTTCTTTCAACTTGATTTAGGACCTTGCTCCTCTAACCTTTCTCCTCCTTCCTCGTCCTGATTTCTCAGATTGAGGGTGAAATGAAATAGGTCAAGATGATTTGGGTTTAGAATTTCTGGTTTTCATCAAAGAAAATTGGGGCTTTTAAGGCTCAAGTGGTGTGTGTCAAGGGCAGTTCAATGGTGGGGAATTTTTGGCCCAAACTGTCCAAGAGATGGCCTTACCTCATGTCTTCCATGTTCTAAGTGCTGTCAAGTTGTTTCAACTCGGATTTGCCTAATTTCTAGTGATTCAGGTTAGGTCCAGTCATTCCTCAAGGCATAATGAATTGCTAAGACACTCTTCAAAGAAGTTTTTCAGGCCTAATTCTCACTCGGTATGGCCTTCCATCCAATTTCTGGAGAGTATCTTCACAGTCTCTTCTCGTTGCTGGTTTATCACACATAAAAAACTTCCTGCAAAAATTCTTGGCATTTTCTTTATGAAAAATGTTAAAACTTCAGCTTACTTCAGTTGTAAATGGTTATTTAAAATTTTCTTAATCAACTATTATGAGGTGAATTCATTCTCTTTTCGATTATTCCTTTTTAACTTGGCTGCACTAAAATTAGCTGGTTTATTGGCATACATGCCACAACCCCAAACCTAAACTAAATAGTGTCTCCACTATTTCGGACAGAATGGGTTTAGTTGTGCAGACATCCAGAGAAAAATAAATTGAACAAGAAATAAATTGGGAAACAACAAGTGAATTGAACAAAACATTTTATTATAAATAATCGTAAAACAGACATGTGGACAACATATCCTATGGAGAAAATAAACGTCCCTCTTGGCTCAGGGATATCCTCAGCCTACGTTAGGTGGAAGAGGAAGTGCAAGCCGGGGGGGGGGGGGAGAAAAGGAAAAAGAGTGGGATCAGGGGGCTGAGGGTGGGGTGGTGGATGAGGATGAGGATGATGAGGGGGAAGCAGCCGGTGACTCGGTCTTCTGCCTCTTCTTCTCCCTCTTTAGGTTTTTCTTTTTCTCCTTGGCGAGGAGTCTCTGGACCTCGTCATATTCATCCCAGAGAAATTGAAGAGGATCAGGTTCGACCGGTGGAGGTGGTGGTGGCCATACTGGGAAGAACTTGATAGGCAAATCTTGAGGTTTGTCGTCTGCAATGAGTGGGGACTAGAAGAGCTGGGCAGGTTAGGGTGGAATGGACGATAAGGACTGGGCGAAGAGAATATTTAAGGTGCATGGCCGCCAGAATATGAAACGATTCAATAAAAGTGGCGCAGTCTTCCAGGCGTGGGAATTGAAAATGAAGGGAGGGAATGCATGGGGTGGTGGTCGCTGTGTGGGAAATAGAACGTGGATTGCATGATGGGCTAAATTTAGGGGGGAAAATAAGTTAAGGGGGCATGCGCCATAAATGCTGAAGCACTGAGAGAGGTTTAGGTATTTAGGAAATGCACAGGATAGGACCACCTAGTGTGGAAAACAATTTTGATAGGACGACGAGAATGGTGGCGATAGGTCAAAGTCTCCTATCGAAGACTTGGCAGTCAAAACTTACAAAAGGTATAATTTGATAGGATCTCGACAGGTGGAAACTTCCTTTCGATAAGTTAGAATTTGAAGCGATTCGTCATTTCGATAGGATCCGATAGGTACCTAGAACCTATCGAAAAGTGTTCTGTTGCCATTTTTAACCTATCGAGGGGTTGGTTTCACCTATCTTCAAGGCTCAGTGCCCCTCGAAAATGTCCAGAATCCTATCGAAATCATCAGCCATCTTATCGAAGGGTTCTAAAAACCAAAAGTTGGATAAATGTGTGTAGGGCTCAGTTTCAGCACCCTGAAAATTTCCTGCTAAGCCAGCAGTCACTTTGTTGATACAAATAAATCACATATATTACATATGATACAAGCCAAAGTCAGCTATCAAGCTGGAGGGTCTTGAAGATCAATGCTCTCCTCGGGCTCACAAATCTTGTTCACACACAGTTTGAGTGTCTGGCCATTGATCTTCATGACTCTACCATCTGTAGGGTCCCTTACTTCAACAGCTCTAGATGGGGAAACATGTACAACTATGAAGGGTCCATCCCATCTGAACTGTAACTTACCTAGAAAGAATTTTAATCTAGAATTGAACATCCACACCTTATCATTGGGTTTGAATTCTTTCCGTAGCAAATGTCTATCGTGGAAGGCTTTGGTCTTCTCTTTATAGTCTGAGCATTGACGTATGCTTCCAATCTGAGCTCTTCCAGCTCAGCTATCTGCAATTTCCTGTGGATACCAGCAGAGTTGAAATCAGAATTTATTGCTTTAATAGCCTAGTATGCTTTGTGTTCCAATTCAACAAGCAAATGGCATGCCTTTCCATAAACTAGTCTGAATGGGGACATACCTATGGGGGTCTTATAGGCAGTCCTATAAGCCCATAGGGCATCTATCAATTTGACGGACCAGTCCCTCCTATCACTTCGCACAGTCTTCTCCAAAATGTGTTTGATTTCTCTGTTGGAAATCTCTACTTCTCCACTGGTTTGTGGGTGGTAGGGGATGGCTATCCTGTGGGTCACAGAGTACTTTTCCAACAGCTTATCAAAAGGTTTATTACAGAAGTGGTTTCCCCCATCGCTGATGATGGCTTTGGGGATGCCAAACCTGGAGAAGATGTTGTCTTTGAGGAATCTAATGACAACTTTGTGGTCGTTTGTCCTTGTAGCTATGGCTTCTACCCATTTGGACACATAATCCACAGCTACAAGGATAAAATTATATCCACAAGAGGGGGGAAATGATCCCATAAAGTCAATACCCCAGACATTAAATAATTTGACCACAAGTATTGGTTGCAAAGGCATGGAATTTCTCTTAGTAATACTTCCCATCTGCTGGCATCGAGGACAAGCTTTACAACGTTGTCGGGCATCTTTGAACAGAGTAGGCCAATAGAAACCACTCTAAAGTACCTTCGCAACAGTCTTGTTACCACTGAAGTGGTCCCCACAAGCCTGTTCATGACTCATGGTCAAAATGTGGTGGAACTCTATTTTCGGTACACATCTTCGAATTACTTGGTCTGAACAATGCTTAAAAAGATAAGGATCCTCCCATATATAGTGTTTGATCTGGGAGAAAAACAAGTTTCTATCATTCTTGTTCCAATGTGGAGGGATCCTTTTTACAGCAAGGTAGTTCACGATATTAGCAAACCAGGGCATACTGCTCTCCACAACAAACAATTGCTCATCTGGAAATGAATCATTGATGGGTAGGCTCTTTGTTTCTACAACTTGGATCCTGGACAGATGATTCGCAACCACGTTTTCCACTCCCTTCTTGTCTTAAATCTCCAAATGGAATTCCTACAAAAGAAGAATCCATCGGATCAATCTTGCTTTGGCCTCCTTCTTAGACAAGAGGTATTTCAAGGCTGAGTGGTCAGTGAACACAGTGATTTTGGAGCCCAACACATAAGATCTGAACTTTTCCAAAGCAAAGACAATGGCTAACAGCGCCTTCTCAGTCGTGGTATAATTCAATTGAGCATCAACCATTGATTTACTAGCATACGCCACTACCCATGGTGCCTTGTCTCTTCTTTGTCCCAAAATAGCCCCCATAGCAAAGTCTGATGCATCACACATCAACTCAAATGGTAAAGAGAAATCAGGGGCTTGTAGAATCGGGGCTCTAGTCAAGCAAGTTTTTAGTTGCTCAAAAGCAGCCAGGCAGTCATCATTGAACTCAAATGGCACCTCTTGGCACAACAAGTGGCACAGAGGTTTGGTGATTTTGCTGAAGTCCTTAATGAATCGCCTATAAAACCCAGCATGGCCCACAAAAGACATGACTTGTTTAACAATTTTGGGAGGGGGCAGATGGGAAATTACGTCAATCTTAGCCTGATCAACCTCTATTCCCTTGTTGGAGACCACATGTCCAAGGACTGTGCCTTGAGTCACCATAAAATGACTCTTTTCCCAGCTTAGGACCAGGTTGGTCTCCTCACACCTCTGCAGCACAGAACTGAGATGGTGCAGGCATTGGCCAAAATCATCTCCATAAATGGAGAAATCGTACATGAAGATCTCTAAAAAATTTTCAATCATGTCTGAAAAAATGGCATACATGCATCTTTGGAAAGTGGCAGGGGTAGTACACAGCCCAAATGGCATCCTCCTGTATGCAAAGGTCCCAAATGGAGTGAATGTGGTTTTTTCTTGATCTTGGGGGTAGACAGGGATCTGATTGTACCCTGAATATCCATCAAGAAAATAATAATATGCCTTGCTTGCCAGCTTGTCCAAAATTTGGTCTATAAAGGGCAGTGGGAAGTGGTCCTTGCTAGTTTTTTCATTTAGCTTTCTGTAATCGATGCATACTCTCCAACCAGTGGTCAGTCTGGTTGGGATCAGCTCTCCTGAATCAGCTTCAACAACTGTGATGCCAGATTTCTTGGGCACTACTTGGGTAGGTGCCACCCATTGGGAATCCGAGATAGGGTATATGATGCCAGCATCAAGGAGTTTTACTACCTGCTTCATCACAACTTCCTGCATGTGAGGGTTGAGTTTCCTCTGCATCTCTCAAGAAGCTTTAGCACTTTCCTCAAGATGAATCTAATGCATGCACACAGCAGGATTAATCTCCCCTAAGTCTGCAATGGTCCATCCTATTGCCCTCCTATGCCTTTTTAGCACAACAAGTAGTTCTCTTTCCTGCTCAATGGTGAGGGAAGAAGAAATTATCACAGGTAATTTGTTGTTGTCTCCTAGAAAGGCATATTTCAAAGCTGACAGGAGTTGCTTTAACTCCACCTCTGGGGGACTGATGAGGGGGGGCAATAGGGGTGTCTTGGAGGGGAGTGGAAGAGGCAACAAGGTAGGCTTCCATGGATGGAGCTTTGCTGGTTCTGCTCTGGAAGAGACAAGTTGCACATGCTCAGTTTTAGGGGTGAAAGTCATTTCTACCTTTGGTTCCTTCCATACTTCAGCTATCTCATTAGACCATTCCTTACCATGCAACAACATATTCACATTTTCTTGCACATCTTCATCTATTATGTCTAGAGAAAAACAATCCTCATCAGGATGAGGTTGATTGGCTGCATTGTAGACATTCAACTTGACCTTCATATTTCCAAATGACACTTCCATTATTCCAGACCTGCATTCAATACAAGCGTTAGTTGTGGCCAAAAAGGGTCTGCCTAAGATCACAGGTATGGAGGTGGCATTCCTTCCTAGTTCCATATCCAGCACCAAAAAGTCAGCAGGATAAAAGAATTTGTTAACTCCCACCAAAACATCCTCGATTATCCCCACAGGTTTCCTTTCAGATCTATCGGCCAACTGTATAACAACATGTGTGGGCTTTAATTTGTCTAAGCCCAGCTTCTCATATACTGAATATGGAAGCAAATTTACACTAGCTCCCAGATCTAATAGAGCTTTGTCAATGGTATTGTCCCCAATGATGCAGGGGATGGTGGGGAGTCTGTTGCTACCCCAGCTGTGCTTTCTTTATTTGTTTGTGGTAAAAGAAATTTAAAATCAAAATAAAACAGGGGATGAAATCAGCCCAACTGAGAAGTCCTAGACCTGCAAGATACAGGGTCCACTGTGGCAAGTTTTGATAAGTAAGAGTTTGTCCCACAGGGAAAGATGATCTACAGCTCCAAGGGAGCCATCTCTAGTAGTCCCTCCAGATCTGACTACAGATCTGGCAGTCCTTAAGGGAAGGGAGTTTAAGGTCACTTAGTTTACAGATCCTAAGGTAGCCTAATGTCTAAACTACAGAAAGGGTTGAGAGGATGGATGGAGTGTGGAAAATAAATATAAAAGGGTGAGAAGTATGTTATTGAGCCTAGATCAGAGGAGTTTCGTAACTCAGATTCAGATCTGATGTTATAGAAATCTTGTCCAATGGCTACGTTATCACCACTGAGGAGAAAGAATCCAACCCATCTCTGTGCCATGATTCAATACCTTAAGGTTATAACCAGTCCACTCAAATGGTCACAGACTATCCCATAGGGGAACCACAATCCAGAGATGGGTCAAAACAAGTTAATCATTGTAGGTACTATTTCATCCAGGCTACCAACTCAAGAATCCATAGGGAACCTCAACCTCTATAGCTCTATGTGTGGGGCTAAGGCTGTATAGGACCATGATATCCCAGACACATAGAACCAACAAGAGATTGAGTACAACCTTCGATTTAGCTATCCATTACTTGAGTGAGCCTGCAATGGTCCAGTCACAAGCCTACAATCTCTATAACCAGATCAGATCTAACAACTGATAGCAGATCTATACAAATAAAGGGGAGTCTGCCTCTGTACAATCTCCCACCAGGCTAATACAAGCTCAGGTGCAGAGAAGAAGGATCCATCTTGGATCAGTGGATTAAAATCACCCTAAGGCTATAACCTGTCCACTTGAATGGTCATAGACTATCCCAGAGGCTATCCTCCTCACGAAGCCCAAGACAAAACAAGAATATCGCTACCACCACCATGGTCACAAGGCTACCGGCTCAAGCTCCCATGGGGATTTCAGATCTAGTGGGTCCTATGGTGGGGCTAAGGGTGTATAGGACCATGATAGCCTAGACACACAGGTCACTTGGATCTGAGTGGCCCTTAGAATCAGTCCTCCATTGCTTTGAATCACAGCCAAAGCAATGGCGGATCACAAGGCAGCAGCCTTGCACAGAGCAGATCACATTCAAACACAAATCCCATAATGTAAAAATCCTATTACAAAACTTCCATTAAACTAGTTCAAAATACTTACAAAGACATAGTCAGCAAGTGCTGGACTATGGAGAGAAGGAAAAAGAAAAATAAAACTACTTACTGCTACAAAAGAAAAGAAAAATGATCTCAGATCAAGTCTCCAAGAGATGAGATGTGTTCCAAGATATCTAAACCTAAGCTAAGTATGGGTTTATATAGCAGTGATGTGGTAGCGCATTAGGGTTAGGAAACCCTAATTTTAACGATGCCACATGGCTAATAGTGATCCTTGGATGCCTCGCGGCGTGTGCACGGAGATTTAAGCATGGGAGTGCGTGCCCTAATTGCTATAAATTCCCAGAAAGTCCTCTGCTGAAGCAATGGAAGTTAAAGTTCAGAGCTTCGCTAGGTAGCTATTATTTTTCAGACTTGTCGCGTAGTAGCTCTTGCTCTTCGCGAGGATGGTTTGACATTGAAGCTTCAACCGTCGTGAGGTTGCCTTGGTTTGCTCTTCAGGCAGTCTCATGGTAGAGAATTGCGCTCTCACTGGATTGGGCTTCGCGCGATTGAGTAGACATCAAAGCCTTAGATG
The DNA here is from genome assembly GCA_021018995.1 of Chloranthus sessilifolius. Taxonomy (NCBI): domain Eukaryota; kingdom Viridiplantae; phylum Streptophyta; class Magnoliopsida; order Chloranthales; family Chloranthaceae; genus Chloranthus; species Chloranthus sessilifolius. The sequence goes on from CM037597.1 coordinate 98,159,263, forward strand.
TCGCGGGGTTGGAGTTCAAGCAGTCACAAGGTAGCTGCGCATTCACTGGGTTGATCTTTGCGAGGATGGATTTGAATAGCGCGAGAACTGTGCGAGCACTTCTCTTTAATGGACTTCGCGAGTTTCCTTGCGAGGCTTTAATGAGTTTTGAACTGCATGAGGTTCCATGTCTTAATTGATCTTCACGAGGATAGCTCTGTCTTTGTGAGGATGCTTTCTTCTTGAATAGCGCGAGAACTGCGCAAGGAGTTCTCTTCTGATATTTGCATCCCATGACTCCGCACAATTGTTGAAAGAGTCTTGAAGCTCTCTCCTCATGCTCGAGCAATGCGAGGTTGAGAGAGGTCTACTTTAAATTGCATGAGACTACGTGATGTGCTCTACTCTTGAGCTTCGTGAGAGTTGTGCGAGTTTGTGCTTCTGAAGCTCTTCAGTCACTCAACTGTGCGAGAAGTTGTTATAAAGTCTTGGGAAGCTCAGTTGGACTACGCGAGGCATATTTCTCCTGAATCCTCTAAAGCTTGGGTCAGCTGTGCGAGGCTCATTTCAGGTCTGGATTCATAGTCCATCCTTCTAAGAGACTTCTGGTGCCAAAATAGGCTCCTTAGCAGGATTCCTGGCCTTATTTCACTGCTGATTATTACCTACATAAAATACTTAACAAGAACTTATTAGATGGCTAAGGGTCTAATCAAAGGTTAAGGAGTGAAAAGTGGTACTTTTCAGGTCTTAACACACCCCCAAACCTAATCTTTGCTAGTCCCTTAGCAAAACTACATTAAATCTACTACAAAAATTAAATGCCACTTTTATAGGGAGCACGGATACATTTAGCATATGTACCAAGCCTTTTAAACCCCTAGGTGATCCCTAGTGGAGGAGTGAAGTCTCCTGAGGGTTTTCAATGAAGACACCCACAAACTTCTCAATGAAACAATTAACAAATGTGCAATATGATCAAGTGAGTAGTCAAGGAGCAGACTTAGTTTACTCTTGAATCAGTAAAAATAAAAGAAATTTAATCCATTGGTTGCACAGAAATTTAAACAGCATAAACTTCTCATGAATGCACAACATTTCCAGTTAGTTTACAGCCACAGAAAATTGCACAACTGTGTGCCAGCACTGAGCTCATCATCAGATCAAAATTTAGGTTATAGGTCATACATAATGCATTCAAGATCAGACCTAAAAACTTTCCAGGGCATACTCTCATAAGGGTCTTGTTGAGGGGTTCATTTTCTCTCAGGCTCAAGAGCAGTTACATCCCCCAAATGGGTCTGTAAGCATGAGCATAGGCAGAGTTCTTAAGTGCTGACATCATTGACAGATCCTCACCATAGATTGGATAACTCTTTATCTCCACATGACAGCTCACTCAACTTTGGATCACAAGGGCTTTTAACTGGGCTGGAATGTGGCTTATGGAGTGGGGTTAAAAAGAATGGAAGGTTGAAAAGGGGTTCAAAATTGAGAAATCAGTAGGTGAAAGAGGTGATTCATGACTTCACCTTCTTGATTTTAGCTCCTTTCTTCTTCTTCGAGATGTTCATATATGAAGTGATCAGTTTCTCTACTTGATTTTGATTTTCCAAAAGAAAGTTCCTCTTGACTCCTCTCATACTCCTCTTTATTATTACTTTTGTTTCTTTTTTATGTATTTTTCTTCTTTTTATTTTTGTTTTTGCTTTTCTGAAATGCCACCATGTTCTCAGTTACCATACTGCCAGAATTTTGAGATACTTCTTCTCCATTCACCTAATGTTGACCATAGCTAGTCCATCTTCAACTCTTTCTCTTTTACCTTCTGAATTCTCAGAGTGAGGGTAGACTGAATCAGGTTCATAGGTTCAGGCACAAGTACTCAGGTGTATTTTGAAGAAATTCAAGATTTAAAGCTCAAAGGGGGTATGGACAAGGGCAGTTGCTTTAGGGTTGATCTTTTAGGCTCAAACTGTCTAAGAGAAGGCCTTGATCCTTTCCTAAGTCTCATGAGTGCTGTCAGTTGTTTCAACTTGGAGTTGCCTAACTTCTAGTGAGCACAGTGACTCAGCCAGTCCTTAGAACTAGAAGAAATTGCCTTAGTTACTCCTCAAAGGATGGAAAAAAATTTTATAGGCCCAATTCTCACTGGTTATGGTCTTCCTTTGAACTTTTAAGTATGTCCTCACCTTTTTCTCTCTCTAATGATTCACTAAGTGCTAATACAAGTAAGTTTCCTTGGTGATATCATCATGGAAATGTGAAATATTAAAAGTTTATAATGTCTAAAGTGTGCAGAAATTTTTAATTTCTTATTTTTCATGATTCTTAAGTGAACATAGATCCATTTCCATATTACTCACATGACTCTGCTGCACTTAGGTTAATTATTCCATTGGCAGGGTCTGCCTTTCACACCCCCAAACCTATGAAGAGTAGTGTCCTCACTGGTTCAAAGTGAATGTGCAGCAGATTTATTGATGGTAAAAAGAAAAGAAAATAACATGGAACAAAACACATAGAAATAACAGAAAGAACAGAAAGAGAAAAAATCTTTAACTAAAAACAAAAAGAAAAAAGTACAAAGAAAAAAAGTAAAATCCTAAGAAGAAGGTGGATAGGGTTCAAGAAGATGGAGTCTGGGGAGGTGGTTGGGGAGGCTAAGTAGGTGGAGGAGAGGAGGGAGATGGTGCTATTTTCCGCTTCTTCTTCATTTGCTTGTCCTTTTTCTTTTCTTCCTTCTATAGGGGCTCCGCCTCAGGGGTGCGGATCCAACCACATCGGATAAAATTTGTTAGGCAGAGCATTAGGCTTGTCATCCGCCATTGTTAGGATTAGGGCAGGACCGCAAGGGGAGAGGAGAAAGGATAAGATGAATATGAAAGGGGCTCCCTGTGTATTTAAAGACGAGGATGGTGGAAGATGAATCGATGTAATAACATCCAAGTTGCCGCAATTAATTGAGATTGAGTTGGGAAATGACAAATTACTGCAATCAGCGTGGGAAATGACAAATGCATGTGACCCGCGTAGCCGGGCAAGGGGATCACGAGATAACTGAATCTCGCGATGATGGATGTTGGAGCTTGAAGTGCACGAGAGACTCTGCAGCATTTGTTGAAGCTCGCGACAGCGAAATAAATGTTCTATGTGAATTGCGCGAGAGCTTCCCAAATCTCAATTTGGAATGCGCGAGGGCTTAGTACCAAATAGGGGCAATGCAGGTAGTGCAGCATACTCATCAAAAATATTCAAACAATATGCATTCAATTCGAAAATCACCAATTCGCAGAAGAAGAAGAAGAAATCATACCAATCCCACATAAACTCTATCAAGCTCAACATATTCAGACTCCACATAAACACTACAATTTCCTAAAAATTATTGAAGAAACAAAAGTAGTATAGTACAACATGGACACAACTATGGGTCAGGTAGATGTAGGGGTCCCACGAAAATGAATAGTGTTCATAGGGTCAGCAGGTTTTTTGATACAAGGCTTAAGCCTCTGACCATTCACTTTGAAGGTCCTCCCAGATTTGGGATCCTTGACTTCCACAGCACCAGATGGGAAAACATTTAAGACAACATAGGGACCTTCCCATCTGGATTTTAATTTGCCAGGAAAGAATTTTAGTTTGGAGTTGAATAACCAAACCTTACCACCAGGTATGAGGCTTTTTCTCAGCAAGCCCTTTTCAAAGAAAGCTTTGGACTATTCCTTGTAGATCCTGGCATTGGTGTAAGCATCCATCCTCAGCTCATCCAATTTAGACAACTGTAATGACCTGTGATGACCAGCAGAAGTTAGGTTCATATTTAAATTCTTAATGGCCCAATAGGCCTTGTGTTCTAACTCTACTGGGAGATGGCAAACCTTGCCATAGACCAGTCTGAATGGGGACATTCCAATGGGAGTCTTATAGGCAGTCCTATAAGCCCACAGTGCATCATTCAGTTTATCGGCCCAATCTCTCCTGTCAGTCCTTACTGTTTTCTCAAGGATGTGCTTGATGTCCCTATTAGAAATTTCAACTTGCCCACTTGTCTGTGGGTGGTAGGGAGTAGCAATCCTATGGGTCACAGAATATTTCTTGAGCAAGCTCTCGAAATTTCTATTGTAAAAATGGCTACCCCCATCACTGATAATAGCTCTAGGGGTTCCAAATCTAGAGAAAATGTGCTGCCTTACAAATTTGAGGACCACCTGGTTGTCATTGGTTCTTGTGGCAATGGATTCTACCCATTTGGAAACATAGTCCACTGCCACTAAGATGAACTGATAACCATTAGAAGGAGGAAAGGGGCCCATGAAGTCTATATACCCCATAAATCAAACAGTTCTACAACAAGGATGGGCTGCAAAGGCATTGAATTTCTTTTGGACAGCCCTCCTAATTTTTGACATCTCGCACATGCCTTGCAGTGTGTATATGCATCTTTGAATAAAGAAGGTCAGTAAAACCCACACTGCAGGACCTTGTCAGCTATTTTTCTCCCACTAAAGTGGCCTCCACAGGCATTTTTATGGCACATGGCCAGAATACTGGGGACATCACTTTCGGGAACACATCTTCGAATGATTTGGTCTGCACAGTACTTGTATAGGCAAGGTTCCTCTCAGAAAAAAATTTTGACCTTTGAGAAAAATAGATCTTTGTCCATTTTGGTCTTATGGGCAGGAATCTTTCCTATAACTAGATAATTGACAATGTGTCAAACCAAGGGACCAAGGATTGGATGGAAAATAATTGCTCATCTAGGAAGGCATCATTTGTAGGACCATCAAGGCATTTCTCCAAGACAATTCTGGACAAGTAGTCAGCCACCACATTCTCCACACCCTTTTTGTCCTTGATTTTGATGTCAAACTCCTGCAGCAGGAGTATCCATCTAATCAGCCCAGGCTTAGCATCTTTCTTAGACAATAGGTACTTCAATGCTGAATGGTCAATGAAGATTATAGTTTTAGATCCTAGTAGATAGGCTCTAAATTTGTCAACAGCATAAACCACTGCCAGAAGCTCTTTCTCAGTTGTGGTATAGTTCAGCTGAGCTTCAGCAAGTGATTTGCTGACATAAGCAATGACCACAGGCAACTTATCCTTTCTTTGGCCCAAAATAGCACCTATTGCCAAGTCTAATGCATCACACATCAGCTCAAAAGGCAGGGTATAGTCTGGTGTTTGGAGTACAGGGGCAGAGGTGAGGCATATTTTCAATGTTTCAAAAGCCTTATGACATTCAACAGAAAAGTCAAAGGGCACATCCTGGCAGAGCAGGTGGCACAATGGCTTAGCAATTTTGCTGAAGTCCTTAATGAACCTCCTGTAAAATCCTGCATGCCCAAGGAAAGATCTGATTTGTTTGACTATTTTTGGAGGGGGCAAATTGGCAATGAGGTCAACTTTGGCCTTGTCTACCTCAAGCCCTTCTTTAGAGACTACGTGGCCCAACACAATGCCTTGTGTTACCATGAAGTGGCTCTTTTCCCAACTTAAGACCAGATTGGTCTCCTCACATCTTTGCAAAACTAGGCTGAGGTGTAGTAGACACTGGCCAAAACTGTCCCCATAGACTGAAAAATCATCCATAAAAATCTCCAAAAACTTGTCAATCATATCAAAGAATATGGCATACATACACCTCTGAAAAGTGGCTGGTGCATTACAAAGCCCAAAAGGCATCCTTCTATAAGCAAAGGTGCCAAAAGGACAGGTAAAGGTGGTTTTCTCTTGGTCTTGAGGATACACAGGGATTTGGTTGTACCCTGAGTATCCGTCAAGAAAATAGTAAAAAGCTTTTCAGCCAACTTATCCAAAATTTGATCAATGAAGGGGAGAGAGAAGTGGTCCTTTCTGGTCTTAGAGTTGAACTTCCTATAACCAATGCACACTCTCCAGCCAGTGGTCTCCCTGGCTGGTCTCAACTCTCCAGTTTCAGTTTTAATCACTGTTATGCCAGATTTCCTGGGCACCACTTGGATAAGTGCCACCCAGTTAGAATCAGAGATGGGGTAAATCACCCCTGCATCCAGCAATTTGATGATCTCCTTGAGGACCACTTCCTGCATGTGAGGATTTAACTTCCTCTGCATCTCCCTGGAGGGTAGTGATTCCTCGTCAAGATGGATCCTATGCATGCAAATTGATGCATCTATTCATCCTAGATCTACAATGGTCTAACCAATTACCTTTTTGTGCTTCCTCAAAACTGTTAGTAACTCCTCTTCCTGCTCATTGGTAAGAGAGGAAGAGATGATTATAGGAAGCTTATCTCCTTTCTCAAGGAAGGCATATTTTAATGTTTCTGGGAGCTTCTTGAGTTCCAGATCAGGGGCTTGTTGGGTGGATGGCAAAATTGGTGCATTGGAGGTTGGAGGAAGAGGCAGCAATGTAGGTTTCCAACTGGAATGTTGCACTGAGCCCATAGAAGACTTCAATGTGGTCATGTCTTTTGGTATCACATTTGGGCTCTCTTCCTCCACCATGTCCCAAATTTTAACTAAATTCCTGACAATGTTGCCCCACTCCAGCAGAGTGGGCAATTCTTCTTCTACAATTTCCTCTAGTACATCCACTGCAAAGCTCTCCTCTTTGTCCATCGGAGGGTACTTTGCACTGTTGTACACATTCAGCTCAACTTTCATATGTCCAAAAGTTACCTCCATTACTCCAGACCTGCATTGAATGCATGCATTGGCAGTGGTCAAGAAAGGCCTGCCCAATATAACAGGTATGGGATTTGGGCTATTGCTGCAGCCCATGTCCAAAAGTAAGAAGTCAGCAGGGTCAAAAAACTTATCCACCCCCACTAAGACATCCTCAACCATTCCCAGAGGTCTCCTCTCAGACCTATCAGCCATCATTAGCACAATGGGGGTAGCTTTCAGCTCCCCCAAACCTAGCTGCAGATATACACTGTATGGCAACAGGTTAACACTGGCTCCAAGGTCTAAAAGGGCTTTTCCAATTATATGGTCTCTAATTACGCAGGGAATAGTGGGTATCCTTGGATCTTGCAACTTCTCAGGCATTGATATGTTAAATACAGAATTCACTGTATCAGTTGTAAAGACCTTTTTGGACACATGGCCTCTAGCTTTTCTCTTTTGGGTGCAAAGGTCTTTCAAGAACTTTGCACAGGCTGGGACCTGTTTAATTGCCTCAAGCAGGGGCAAATTGATTTTTACCTGCCTGAAGGTCTCCATCATTTCCTCCATCTGGGCATTCCCTTTATCAAAAGGGACAGGACTATCCAAAGCTTGAGGAAATGGCAGCTGAAGTACTGCTGGTCCCTCAACTGTTAGCCCATGACTACACTTCTATTTTTTTCTTTTTTCATGTTTTTCCTCCTGCTGAGGTTCAACTACAGCCTCTTTATTTTTCTCCTACTGCAGGGTGGCAGGCAATTCTTGTCTTTGTGTTCCAACAACATCTCTATCATGATCATTTGCATCATCTGTGGAAATGACCTCTGCTGGTCTGTTACCCACCTGGTTGTCTATCAGCCTGCCAGACCTTAGGATAGTAACAGCATTGGTTCCCTCAAAACTTGAGGAAGCTTCTTCGATTAAAAATTGACCCTTGGGGTTAGCAACTGGCTGGTAGGGCAACCTCCCTTCATCTCTCCTAGCCAAGGCATTTGAAATTTGGCTTATCTGTTCTTCCATTTTCTGGAGGCTCTGACCATGAGGGTCCATAGTCTGAGCCAAGGATCCCAGGTTTTACAATGAAGTCAAGACCTGGTCCTTGAAGGAAGCATTTCTTACCTGAGAGTGAGCGCGATTTTATTATTGATGGTGCTGAAAGTTAGACCTAGGGGCATACCCTTGATTGAACTGTTGTTGTGGCTTTTGAGGTAAAGCCAACATCTGCTGGGGCTGCATATAATTGTCTTGCCTCCACCTCAGATTTGGGTGGTCTCTCCATTGGTAACCAGCATTTTGGTGCTGGTAACCATATGGTTGTCTGTTGTAGCCTCCAAATTGTTGCTGGCCAAAAGATTGCACAAGACACTAAAGCAAATGCTCAGAAGTTCGCATATGGGCACTCCTCAAGCTGTGTCTTTGTGGTGGTGGCATATCAGACATGCCTCCACCACATGAGCAGCCCCTCTGGGTTGCATCACAGTCATAAATTTGTCAAACTTCTCAGAGAGGTTTGCCAACTGCAGCTGCAGGTCATTATTCCTAGACACCTCATAAACTTTTCCTCATGATGATGCAACAGGCCCCCCTTTGGACACAGACTCCTGACTAGTTCTTTCCAAGGATAGCTTTTGAAAAGCATTTTCACTAATCACCTCAAACAATTCCCATGCCTCATCAACAGTTTTGTGCATGTAAGTGCCACCACAAGAGGCATCAACCATATCTCTACTTTTTTCATCAATCCCATTGTAGAAGCTTTAAACAAGTTGTCAGTCTGGGATCTTGTGGTGGGGGCATTGGTTGAGCATTTCCTTAAACCTATCCCAGGCTTGATTAAAATCCTCAGTTGGGGCTTGGGCAAAAGCAAGAATTGCCTTCCTCAACTGGCTAGTTTTGGTCTCAGGGAAGAACTTGGTCAGGAACTTGGTCTGCAGGTCTTTCCATGAAGCAATGCTATTGTTGGGAAGAGTGGTCAACCAGGTACTGGCCCTATCATTCAGAGAGAAGGGAAAGAGTCTGAGCCTAGTGGCCTCAGGTCCCAAACCAGTGATATTAAAAGTGGTGCACAAGGCCAAGAACTAGTCAATGTTCTTGTAAGGGTCCTCCTTGCTAAGCCCATGGAAAGAGGGCAGCATCTAGATGATTGAAGTCTTTATTTCATAATTCCCCTGAACATCAGGGAATTGAATGCTAAAAGGGGAGTTATAGTCATCCGGAGCATTCACCTCCTTGAGAGTTCTGGGTTGTTCTTCACCCATATTTGCTGTCACAGATTCACTTGGGGGCTCTCCTGTGGTGTGCCCGTCTCTTCTAAGTCTCCTTCCCCTTTCTAACTCAGGGTTAAGAGGCTCTAAAGCTGGGCTGAGAGATCTCCTCCCTAGCATACAAGCACACCAACAGCAAGGAGAGCTTCTTACAGGCACATTGCAAATGAATAACTTTACAATTAACAAATTTATCTAACTAATTTACAGCTATTCAAAGAATGCATTTACAACTATCCTAGATACTGCTAGAGAATTTTCAAGAAAGATAGACAGAGTTTTAAAAGTTAGAGAGTTTGCAAACAGAGGTAGCTAAGCTCCAATTGCAGTCCAACTGTCCTTCACTGCTGCTGTCTAGATCTGCAAAATAAATTCACAAATACATCAGCAGTATCAATTATTCTTAACTACCAAAGAATAATAAAACTACAAAAACTTAGGGTCTACTAATAGATCAACTTTCCCCGGCAACGGCGCCAAAAACTTGTTGTTACCCCAGCTGTGCTTTCTTTATTTGTTTATGGTAAAAGAAATTTAAAATAAAAAAAAATAGGGGATGAAATCAGCACAACTGAGAAGTCCTAGACCTGCAAGATACAGGGTCCATTGTGGCAAGTGTTGATAAGTAAGAGTTTGACCCACAGGGAAAGGTGATCTACAGCTCCAAGGGAGCCATCTCTAGTAATCCCTCTAGATCTGACTACAGATCTGGCAGTCCTTAAGGGAAGGGAGTTTAAGGTCACTTAGTTTACAGATCCTAAGGTAGCCTAATGTCTAAACTACAGAAAGGGTTGAGAGGATGGATGGAGTGTGGAAAATAAATATAAAAGGGTGAGAAGTATGTTATTGAGCCTAGATCAGAGGAGTTTTGTAACTCAGATTCAGATATGATGTTATAGAAATCCTGTCCAATGGCTACGTTATCACCACTGAGGAGAAAGAATCCAACCCATCTCTGTGCCATGATTCAATCCCTTAAGGTTATAACCTGTCCACTCAAATGGTCACAGACTATCCCATAGGGGAACCACAATCCAGAGATGGGTCAAAACAAGTTAATCATTGTAGGCACTATTTCATGCAGGCTACCAACTCAAGAATCTATAGGGAACCTCAACCTCTAAAGCTCTATGTGTGGGACTAAGGTTGTATAGGACCATGATAGCCCAGACAAAGAGAACCGGCAAGAGATTGAGTACATGTTAAGACCTAAAAAGTACCACTTTTCACCCCTTAACTTGATCTTTGATTAGACCCATAGCCACCTAATAAGTCCTTGTTAAGTGTTTTATGTAGGTAGTACCCAGCAATAAAATAAGGCTAGGAATCCTGCTAAAAAGCCTATTTTGGCACCAGAAGTCCCTTAGAAGGATGAAGTCTAAATCCAGACCTGAAAATGAGCCTCGCGCAGTCCAGCTGAGCTTCCCAAGACTCTACAACAACTTCTCGCACAGATGATTGACTGAAGAGCCTCAGAAACATAAACTTGCGCAGCTCTCGTGAAGCTCAAGAATATAACACCTCGCGCAGTCTCACGCAGTTCAAAGCAGACTTCTCTCAACCATGCGCAATTCACTCAGAACGGCTGAGAAGAGAGCTTCAAAAGACTCCTCGTGCAGCTGTCGTACAGTCACCACGGGATGCAACTATCAGAAGAGAACTCCTCATGCAGTTCTCGCGCCATTTAAGAAGAAAGCGTCCTCGCAAAATCAAAGCCACCCTCACGAAGATCAGTTAAGACATGGAACCTTGTGCAGTTCAGAACTCATCAAAGCCTCGCGAGGTAACTCACGTAGCCCAGTGAAGATAAGTGCTCGCGAAGTTCTCGCGCTATTCAAATCTATCCCCCAAAGATCAACCTCGTGACTGCTTAAGCTCCAACCCCGTGACATCTGAGGCTCTGATGTTCACTCAACCTCGCGACTGCCTGAAGAGCAAACCAAGCCAACCTCGCAAAGGCAGAAGCTTTAATTTCAAATCATCCTAGTGAAGAATAAAAGCTACCACGAGACAAGTCTGGGAAATAATGGCTACCTACCGAAGCTCTGAACCTCAAACTTCCATCTCTTCAGCTGAGGACTTTTTGAGAATTTCTAGCGATTAGGGCACGCACTCCCACGCTCAAATCTCTGTGCACATGCCCCAAGGTATCAAAGGATCACTATTCGGCTACGTGGCATTATTAAAATTAGGGTTTCCTAACCCTAATGCGCCGCCACACCACTTCTCTGAATACCCACACTTAGCTTAGGTTTAGGGAGATTAGACTTTCTTTCTTTCTACATCCTGGAATAGCTAGGAACCCATCTCATTTCGGGGCGACTTGATATGAGATCATTTAGCTTTTCTTTTTATAGTTGTAAGTAGTTTTCTTTTTCTTTTTCCTTCTCTCCATAGTCCAGCACTTGCTGGCTATGTCTTTCTATGTATTTTGAACTAAATTAATGGAAGTTCTGTAATAGGATCTATACTTTGTGAGATTTGTGTTTGTGTGTGAGATGCTCTGTGCAAGGCTGCTGCCTTGTGATCCGCCATTGCTTTGGCTATGTTTCAAAGTAATAGAGGACTGATTCTAAGGGCCACTCAGATCCAAGTGACCTGTGTGTCTGGGCTATCATGGTCCTATACAGCCTTAGCCCCACCACAGGACCCACTAGATCTGAAATCCCCATGGGAGCTTGAGCTGGTAGCCTTGTGACCATGGTGGTAGCAACGATATTCTTGTTTTGTCTTGGGCTTCGTGAGGAGGATAACCTCTGGGATAGTCTGTGGCTATTTAAGTGGACAGATTATAGCCTTAGGGTGATTCTAATCCACCGATCCAAGATGGATCCTTCTTCTTTACACATGAGCTTGTAGAAGCCTGGTGAGAGATTATACAGAGGCAGACTCCCCTATATTTATATAGATCTGTCATCAGATGTTGGATCTAATCTGGCTATAGAGATTATAGGCTGGTGACTGGACCATTGTAGCCTCACTCAAGCAATGGGTAGCTAGATCGAAGGTTGTACTCAATCTCTTGCTGGTTCTATGTGTTTGGGCTATCATGGTCTTATACAGCCTTAGCCCCACATATAGAGCTTTAGAGGTTGAGGTTCCCTATGGATTCTTGAGCTGGTAGCCTGGATGAAATAGTGCCTACAATGATTTACTGGTTATCTTTTGACCCTAGATAGTGGTTCCCCTATGGGATAATCTGTGACCATTTGAGTGGACAGGTTATAGCCTTAAGGGTGGAATCATGGCAGAGTGATGGGTTGGATCCCTTCTCCTCAGTGGTGATAATATAGCCACTGGACTGGATTTTTATAACATCAGATCTGAATCTGAGTAACAAAACTCCTCTGATCTGGGCTCAATAACATACTTCTCACCCTTCTATATTTATTTTCCACACTCCATCCATCCTCTCAACCCTTTCTATAGTTTAGACATTAGAATACTTAGAATAAGTGACCTTAAACTCTCCTCCTTTTAGGACTGCCAGATCTGCAGTCAGATCTGGAGGGACTACTAGAGATGGCTCCTTTGGAGCTGTAGATCACCTTACAAACTTTTACTTATCAAAACTTGCTACAATAGACCCTGTATCTTGCAGGTCTAGGATTTCTTAGTTGTGCTGATTCCATCCCTTGTTTTACTCTTTCTTTGATTTTTAAATGACTTTCACCACCAACCAATAATGTAAGCACACACTCAGAATCCGCCAACAAGTTTTTGGCGCCGTTGTCGGGCAAAGATGATCAATTAGTAGACCCTTAGTTTTTGTATTATTAGTATTCTTTGCACATGTGAATAATTGATACTGCTGACATAATTTTGAATCTTTCTTGCAGATATCTAGGGTGAATGAAGGACAAGTGGACTGCATTTGGAGCTTAGCTACCACTGTTTGCAAACTCTCTGACTTTTAAAACTCTGTCTATCTTTCTTAAAAAAAAATTCTAGCAGCATCTAGGATAGTTTAAATGTATTCTTTGAATAGCTGTAAACTAGTTAGATAAATTTGTTAGTGTACAATTATTCTTTTACAATGTGCCTGCAAGAAGCTTTCCTTGCTGTTGGTGTGCTTGTATGAGAGGGAGGAGATCCCTCAGCCCTGCTTTAGAGCCTCTTAACCCTGAGTTAGAAAGGGGAAGGAGACTTAGGAGAGACAAGCCCACCACAGGAGAGCCCCCAAGTGAATCTGTGACAACAATTATGGGTGAAGAACAACCCAGAACCCTCAAGGAGTTGAGTGCTCCGGATGACTATAACTCCCCTTTTAGCATTCAATTCCCTGATGTTCAGGGGAACTATGAGATAAAAACTTCAATCATCCAAATGCTGCCAGCTTTCCATGGGCTTAGCAAGGAGGACCCTTAGATGCATATTGACCAGTTCTTGGCCTTGTGCACCACTTTTAATATCACTGGTTTGGGACCTGAGGCTACTAGGCTCAGACTCTTTCTCTTCTCTCTAAAGGATAGGGCCAGTACCTGGCTGACCACTCTTCCCAACAATAGCATTGCTTCATGAAAAGACCAGTAGACCAAGTTCCTAACCAAGTTCTTCCCTGAGATCAAAACTAGCCAGTTGAGGAAAGAGATTTTTGCGTTTGCTCAATCCCCAACTGAGGATTTTAACCAGTCCTAGGATAGGTTTAAAAAGATGCTCAAACAATGCCCCCACCATAAGATCCCTAAGTGGCAGCTTGTACAAAGCTTCTACAATGGGATTGATGAGAAAAATAGAGATATGGTCGATACCTCTTGTGGTGGATCCTACATGCACAAGACTGCTGAGGAGGCATGGGAATTGTTTGAGGTGATTAGTGAGAATACTTTTCAAAAGCCATCCCTGGCAAGAACTAGTCAGGAATCTGAGTCAAAGGTGGGGCCTGTTGCTCGATCAAGAGGAAAAGTTTATGAGGTGTCTGGGAACAATGACCTGTAGCTGTAGATGGCAAACCTCTCTATGAAGTTTGACAAATTATTGACTGTGATGCAACCCAGAAGGGCTGCTCATGTGGCGGAGGCATGCCTGATATGCTAGTCCCCACAACACACAGTGGAGGAATGTCCATCTGCAGGGTAATTTCCTGAATTGATTTTGGAATATGCTGCTGCTGCTCAATCTTATGGCCAACAACAACCTGGGGGCTATAATAGGCAGCCATATGGATACCAGCACCAAAATGCTGGTTACCAATGGAGAGACCACCCAAATCTGAGGTGGAAGCAAGACAACTACATGCAGCCCCAGCAGATGTTGGCCTTACCACAATGGCCACAGCAACAGTTCAATCAAGGGAATGCTCCTAGGTCTACCTTCCAGCACCATCGGCAGCCCCATCAGTAGCAAAATCAGTTGGTCTTACCCCCTTCTCAACCTAGAAATACTTCTTTCGAGGACCAAGTCTTGACCTCACTGTAAAACCTGGGTTCCCTTACTCAGACTGTGAACTCTCATGGTCAAAGCATCAAAAAGATGGAAGAGCAGATTGGCCAACTAGCGAATACCCTAGCCAAAAGAGAAGAGGGAAGGTTGCCCAGTCAACCAGTGGTTAATCCTAAGGGCCAATTTTTGATTGGTGAAGGATCCTCAGACCCTGAAGGGGATCTTTCATTGAATTGATGATAAGAACTGTGCACCTTTGTATAATATGTAGATTACAGTTTAGAGGAATTTGTAGCAATCTTGTTGGAATCTGAGTTTAGTGCTTTATGCCTACTTTTATTCCTGTTCCCCTTGTTTGCTAACTTCAAGTGATTGAATTATAATGGTAGTATTTGAATGCTTTTCATGATGTGTGAATTTAATGCTTTGAGAGTATGAGAATTTGTGAATGCCTTATAATGCTTATGGGTGTCCCTGGAAGAGAGTCTGTGAGAGAATCCACCCACGAAGTCAGGGTCAAAAAGCTGACTAGTGGGTGAGTGAATTCTAACTCGGTTAAGCCATCGCGGGGTTCTGAATAACGGGTTTGGTCCCCTCTCGCGCAGTTCATAAAGAACTACCTTGTTTTGCTGTCGTGAGCTTCAGATATAACTGGGTGGGCAGCCTCGCGCAGTTTAAATGAACATCTAATCTCGCGACCCATTCATGCCCATCCAACGAGCGGATATTTTCAAAGCGCGCCGAGCCTCGCGATATTTAAATCCCACTCCGCGCTGCTTTTCCTTACTACTTTCTCTTTCCTCTCCTGCCAGTGAAACCCTAGCTCCCATTCCTCTCAATCTCTCTCCTCCAGCTTCCTGTCTACAGTTCATTGCTCACTTTGAAATTCTAGATTTTTGTTCTTAAAGCTTCCATCAACAGTTGCCCCCTACTAAGAGCTCTTGAGATCCACCGTGCGTCCAATTGAATAGAACCCTAACTTTTAGGGTTAGACTCAGCTCTTGATCTTTCCTTTCAAAATTTCAACTACACACTCACCAAGAAGAATCTTGATGGCTCCTAAAAGTGCACCTGTGAAGAGAGCCAGGGACCAGGCCACCGTGGAGCCTGTCCCTAAGAAAGCCAAGTCCTCTACGGCACAATAAAAAGGGAAGGAGGTGATTCCTGAAGTGGCTGCAAATGCACCTGATTACTCTACTCCCTCTGAGCTCCTCATTTCCATTCCCTTAGAACCTGAAGCCATTTTTGATATATCGTTCTTTGAATCTGAGCTGTTGTCAGCTCCCGCCATTAGTTCCTGCTCAAGGCTGGTTTGTTCCCCTTGATGCAAATGATCCCTGCACTAGCCTATCCTAGGTTAGTGCAACTCTTTTACCAACACCTTAGGGTCAGACCAGACACACATGGGCAGCCTGGCCTCCTTGTGTTAGTTAATAATTTTGAGATGCTGCTTAACCCAGAGTTGATTGCTGAAGTCATGGGCATCCCTGCCATTTTTTATCCTAACTGCGGTTATGGTGCCCCTTTGAGTGCCCCTCTCGATACCATTGCCCAGGCCATTACCAGAAGCTTGAAAGCCACAGGGGACTCCATCAGAAGAAGAGATTTGGATCCTAGGCTGTTGTTCATCGATCAAGTGCTAAGGAAGAATATCTACTGCTCCGGCCATCAGCAAGAAAGGAGGACACCAATTGCTGATGCTCTCTATTCCTTCTCTATGGGCCATGGATTTAATGTTGCATGGTTGATTTTTGAGGCCATAAAAGATATGATGGTGAAGCTTGGGCTACAAAAGAAGGTCCACACTCTCCCCTACGGAAGACTCATCACCAAATTACTTCTGAAGGGAGGATACAAGATACCAGTAGGGGAGTTATCTGCTGACCTCACTCCCACCATTTTTATCAAAAGACAATGGGGGATCAGCAGAAGTCTAATGGATCCCCAGAAGAAGAAGAAGAAGGTTGAAGCTCAGAATGTTTCCGAGCAGGGAGAGGGAGCTGCTGTGGAAAAGGCCACCCCTGCCCCCAAAAAGAAGGCTAAAACCCCTGCCCCAAAGAAGGTGGTGCAAGCTTCTGTCACCTCTGCTTCTGCAGCAATCCCTCCATCCACCACACTTGCCTCTCCACTAACTTCTTCACCTATTCCATCTCTCCCTTTCCCTGTCTTATCTCCCTTTTCCATTCCACCCCCCACTGTGATTCATTCCTGGGTGGAAAGTGTTGAACCCCATGACAACACTCTCCCTTCACCCACCTTACCTCAATACACCCAGCAGACCTCGACATCCTCGACCTCAACCACCATTGCTCCCTTGATAACCTACCTAAAAAAGAAAACCTCTCACACTGCCCCTGCCTTATCTTTACCCACTTCCACCTCCCCTGTCATTCCCACAGACACACCCCATATTGACTAACCCTTAGTCCAACCCCTCCATGATCTTGACTTTAACTTAGCCACCACTTCAGGGTATCAGGCCTTCATAACTACCTTGCTTGATACCTTGCCCACCCATGACATCCCTCTCTCAGATTCACCACATCACTCCCCAGCCCTTTCACCTTCTCCCCCTACCACTTTCCATCATGCCCCCACTTCCCCTTTCCAATCTGTTCCTTCTTATCCTCATACTCCACCTCAACCAACCTCAGATACCCTTACCCATATCCTTTCCCTCATACATGGCATCCAACCCCAACTCTCCAACACCACACAGACCCAAGCCCAAATGCAAACGGACATCACCAACGTACAATCCACCCTTCAAACATTGACAACCCCAATCATCCCTACACAACCTCCTACCACCCCATTGACCCAACCCCCTTCCACCTCTAACTCCACAGTTCCACCAGACCTCACCCACATTGACTTACCTACACCCTTCCCCCTCCATGACACCATACCCGACCACTCTTTTCCCTCTCTACTTACCCTACCCCCTTTAATACTACCTCCACCTCAATTTACCAACACTTCTACCCAAACTGACCCCATTCCATTCCCATCCACCTTTCCCATTCAACCCCACTTCTTTTCAACCCCATCCATTCCATTTCGACCCTTCACCATTCCATTCTTCCCTAACCCAGACCCATCCACATCCACTGCCCCTCCTTTATTTCACTTTCCACCCATACCTTCCAGTCCACCTCTTCTCCCACCCCCTCCTCAATCACTGACCATTCAACACAGACTACCCCAGCCACTTCCACCTCTTCTCTTGACTTCATCCTTACACCACCCACTCTTCCCCCCCAGGATCAATCTCCTTCTACTTCTTCCACTCCATTTCTACCCATCTTACCCAGACACTCCTATTACACCCCCCCCCCTACTTCACCCTCGTCCATGCCATGAGGGACAATCCCTATATCAAGAGGGATGTTCTCAATGGTATGGCCCAACTCCGTCAAGCCATCGAATACCCCTTGCTGCAGAAACTTAGTAACTTGAAGCTTGCTCACCGCGAGTAGCTGAGAGATATTTTCAAAGGGTGGGAGGCAATTTTGGAGACCCTAAATGCGAACAAGGCTGCGGCAACGTATTATAGAATGACTACTGAGATTGAAAAAGCCAATGCAGAGAGGGCGAAAAAGCACAATAGGCTATTAGAGAAAAAATTGAACAATGCTCAAGAAATCAACCGACTCAGTAAGGAGCTTGCAGATACCAATCTCTTGTGGGCTAACAAGAAAATTGAAATCTTGGAACAGAGAGTTGCCTTCAAGAACATGCCAAGAAAATGGGGTGGGACAAGTTTTGAGCCAGATTTTGCCTAGATTGTCCATAGGATTTTATCTATTTTCGCACTCTTTTTCTTCTATTTTTTTTGTAGTTTGTACACTTCTCATTTTGAATAAACTTATTTCTCTTATCATTACTTTTTTGCTTTGTATGTTGTGTGTTTGTTTCTTGTTCTGGTCTTTTCTGCTGTAATAACTCTGCTGCACAGACACCTTTGAACCAGTGAGGACACTGCTCCTCATAGGTTTGGGGGTGTTCCAGGCAGACCCTGCCAATGGAATAGCTAACATAAGTGCAGCAGACTCATCTGAGCAATATGGAAATGGACCTCTGTTCACTTAAGAATCATGAAACTAAGAAGTATAAAATTTTTGCAAACCTTGGACATTATAAACTTCTAATACTCTACATTTCCATGATAATATCACCAAGGAAACTCACTTGTATCAACACTCAGTGAAACAGTAGAGAGAGAAAAAGGTGAGGACATACTTAAAAGTTCAAAGGAAGACCATAACCAATGAGAATTGGGCCTATAAAAATTTTTCCATCTTTTGAGGAGTAACCAAGGCAATCCCTTCTAGTTCTAAAGACTGACTGAGTCACTGTGCTCACTAGAAGTTAGGTAAATCCAAGTTGAAACAACCGACAGTACTCATGAGACTGAGGAAAGGATCAAGGCCTTCTCTTGGATAGTTTGAGCCTAATAAGACCAACCCTTAAGTAACTGCCCTTGTCCATACCCCCTTTGAGCTTTAAATCCTAAATTTCTTCAAAATACACCTGAGTACTTGAACCTGAACCTATGAACCTGCTTCAGCCTACCCTCACTTTGAGAATTCAGAAGGTAAAGGAGAAAAAGTTGAAGATGGACTAGCTATGGTCAACAGAAGGTGAATGGAAAAGAAATACCTCAAATCTGGCAGTATGATAATTGGGAGCATAGTGGCATTTCTGAAAAGTAAAAAAATAATAATAATAAATAAAAATCAAAAAATTCCACAAGAAGGAAATAAAAATAACAATAAAGAGAAGTAAGGGAGGAATCAAGAGGAACTTTCATTGGAAAATCAAAATCAAGAAGAGAAACTGATCACTTCAAATCTGAAAATCTCAAAGATGATGAAAGGAGCTGAATTCAAGAACGTGAAGTCATGAATCACCTCTGTCACCTACTGATTTCTCAATTTTGAACCCCTTCTCAACCCTCCATTCTTTCAACCCCACTCCATAAGCCACATTACAGCCCAATTAAAAGCCCTTGTGATCTAAAAGTTGAGTGAGCTGTCATGTGAAGATAAAGAGTTATCCAATCTATGGTGAGGAACTTTCAATGATATCAGCACTTAAGAACTCTGCCTATGCTCATGCTTACAAACCCATTTGGGGGATGTAACTGCTCTTGAGCCTGTGAGAGAATGAACCCCTCAACAAAACCCTTATGAGAGTATGCCCTGCAAAGTTTGTGGGTCTGAACTTGAATGCATTATGTATGACCTTAACCTAATTTTTGACATAATGATAAGCTCAGTGCTGACACACACTAGTGCAGTTTTCTGTGATTATAAACTATTTGGAAATGTTGTGCAATCATGAAGAGTTTATGCTGTTTAAGTTACTGTGCAACCAATGAATTAAATTTCTTTTCTGCTTAATGATGCAAGAGTAAACTAAGTCTGCCCCTTGATTGCTCATTGGATGATATAGCACTTTTGTTAACTGTTTCATTGAAGAAGTTTGTGGGTGTCTTCACTGAAAACCCTCAGGAGACTTCACTCCTCCACTAGGGATCACCTAGGGGTTTAAAAGGCTTGGTACATATGCTAAATGTATCCGTGCTCCCTACGAAAGTGGCATTTAATTTTTATATTAGGTTTAATGTAGCTTTGCTAAGGGACTAGCAAAGATTAGGTTTGGGGGTGTGTTAAGACCTGAAAAGTACCACTTTTCACCCCTTAACTTGATCTTTGATTAGACCCATAGCCACCTAATAAGTCCTTGTTAAGTGTTTTATGTAGGTAGTACCCAGCAGTGAAATAAGGCCAAGAATCCTGCTAAAAAGACTGTTTTGGCACCAGAAGTCCCTTAGAAGGATGAAGTCTGAATTCAGACCTAAAAATGAGCCTCGCGCAGTCCAGCTGAGCTTCCCAAGACTCAACAACTTCTCACTCAGATGATTGACTGAAGAGCCTCAGAAACATAAACTCACACAGCTCTCGCGAAGCTCAAGAATAGAACACCTCACGCAGTCTCGCGCAATTCAAAGCAGACTTCTCTCAATCGCGTGCAGTTCACTCAGAACGGCTGAGAAGAGAGAGCTTCAAAAGACTCCTCGCATAGCTGTCACGCAGTCGCGGCGGGATGCAACTATCAGAAGAGAACTCCTCGTGTAGTTCTCGCGCCATTCAAGAAGAAAGCGTCCTTGCAAAAGCAAAGTCACCCTCGCGAAGATCAGTTAAGACATGGAACCTTGCATAGTTCAGAACTCATCAAAGCCTCGCGAGGTAACTCGCGAAGCCCAGTGAAGATAAGTGCTCGTGAAGTTCTCACGCTATTCAAATCTATCCTCGCAAAGATCAACCTTGTGACTGCTTAAGCTCCAACCCCGCGACATCTGAGGCTCTGATGTTCACTCAACCTCGCGACTGCCTGAAGAGCAAACAAAGCCAACCTCGCGAAGCCAGAAGCTTCAATTTCAAATCATCCTAGCGAAGAATAAAAGCTACCATGCGACAAGTCTGGGAAACAATGGCTACCTAGCGAAGCTCTGAACCTCAAACTTCCATCTCTTCAGCTGAGGACTTTCTGGGAATTTTCAACGATTAGGTCATGCACTCCCATGCTCAAATCTCTGTGCATGCGCCCCAAGGCATCAAAGGATCACTATTCGGCCACGTGGCATCGTTAAAATTAGGGTTTCCTAACCCTAATGTGCCGCCACACCACTGCTATAAATACCCACACTTAGCTTAGGTTTAGGGAGGTTAGACTTTCTTTTCTTTCTACATCCTAGAATAGCTAGGAACCCATCTCATTTCGGGGAGACCTGATCTGAGATCGTTTAGTTTTTCTTTTTGTAGTTGTAAGTAGTTTTCTTTTTCTTTTTCCTTCTCCCCATAGTCCAGCACTTGCTGCCTATGTCTTTGTATGTATTTTGAACTAGATTAATGGAAGTTCTGTAATAGGATCTGTGCTTTGTGGGATTTGTGTTTGTGTGTGAGATGCTCTGTGCAAGGCTGCTGCCTTGTGATCCGCCATTGCTTTGGCTGTGTTTCAAAGCAATGGAGGACTGATTCTAAGGGCCACTCAGATCCAAGTGTCCTATGTGTCTGGGCTATCATGGTCCTATACAGCCTTAGCCCCACCACAAGACCCACTAGATCTAAAATCCCCATGGGAGCTTGAGCTGGTAGCCTTGTGACCATGGTGGTAGTAGCGATATTCTTGTTTTGTCTTGGGATCCGTGAGGAGGATAACCTCTGGGATAGTCTGTGACCATTTAAGTGGACAGATTATAGCCTTAGGGTGATTCTAATCCACCAATCCAAGATGGATCCTTCTTCTTTACACCTGAGCTTGTAGAAGCCTAGTGAGAGATTGTACAGAGGCAGACTCCCCTATATTTGTATAGATATGCCATCAGATGTTGGATCTGATCTGGTTATAGAGATTGTAGGCTGGTGACTAGACCATTGTAGCCTCACTCAAGTAATGGACAGCGAGATCGAAGGTTGTGCTCAATCTCTTGCTGGTTCTATGTGTCTGGGCTGTCATGGTCCTATATAGCCTTAGCCCCACATATAGAGCTTTAGAGGTTGAGGTTCCCTATGGATTCTTGAGCTGGTAGCTTTGATGAAATAGTGCCTGCAATGATTTACTGGTTATGTTTTGACCCATCCCTGGATAGTGGTTCCCCTATGGGATAATCTGTGACCATTTGAGTGGATAGGTTATAGCCTTAAGGGTGGAATCATGGCAGAGTGATGGGTTGGATCCCTTCTCCTCAGTGGTGATAATGTAGCCACTGGACAGGATTTCTATAACATCAGATCTGAATCTGAGTTATAAAACTCCTCTGATCTGGGCTCAATAACAAACTTCTCACCCTTTTATATTTATTTTCCACACTCCATCCATCCTCTCAACCCTTTCTGTAGTTTAGACATTAGAATACTTAGAATAAGTGACCTTAAACTCTCCTCCTATTATGACTGCCAGATCTGTAGTCAGATCTGGAGGGACTACTAGAGATGGCTCCTTTGGAGCTGTAGATCACCTTTCCCTGTGGGACAAACTTTTACTTATCAAAACTTGCTACAATGGACCCTGTATCTTGCAGGTCTAGGATTTCTTAGTTGTGCTGATTCAATCCATTGTTTTACTCTTTCTTTGATTTTTAAATAACTTTCACCACCAACAAATAATGTAAGCACACACTCAGAATCTGCCAATAGTACAACCTTCGATTTAGCTGTCCATTGCTTGAGTGAAGCAGCAATGGTCCAGTCACAAGCCTATAATCTCTATAACCAGATCAGATCTAACATCTGATAGCGGATCTATAAAAATATAGGAGAGTCTGCCTCTGTACAATCTCCCACCAGGCTAATACAAGCTCAGGTGCAGAGAAGAAGGATCCATCTTGGATCGGTGGATTAAAATCAGCCTAAGGCTATAACCTATCCACTTGAATGGTCACAGAATATCCCAGAGGCTATCCTCCTCACGGAGCCCAAGGCAAAATAAGAATATCGCTGCCACCACCATGGTCACAAGGCTACCAGCTCAAGCTCCCATGGGGATTTCAAATCTAGTGGGTCCTGTGGTGGGGCTAAGGGTGTATAGGACCATGACAGCCCAGACACACATGTCACTTGGATCTAAGTGGCCCTTAGAATCAGTCCTCCATTGCTTTGAATCACAGCCAAAGCAATGGCAGATCACAAGGCAGCAGCCTTGCACAGAGCAGATCACATTCAAACACAAATCCCATAATGTAAAAATCCTATTACAAAACTTCCATTAAACTAGTTCAAAATGCATACAAATATAGAGCCAGCAAGTGCTGGACTATGGGGAGAAGGTAAAAGAAAAAGAAAACTACTTACAGCTATAAAAGAAAAGAAAAACAATCTCAGATCAAGTCTCCAAGAGATGAGATGTGTTCCAAGATATCTAAACCTAAGCTAAGTATGGGTTTATATAGCAATGGTGTGGCGGCACATTAGGGTTAGGAAACCCTAATTTTATAGATGTCACGTGGCCTAATAGTGATCCTTGGATGCCTCAGGGCGTGTGCACAGAGATTTAAGCATGAGAGTGTGTGCCCTAATTGTTGGAAATTCCCAGAAAGTCCTCTGCTGAAGTGATGGAAGTTGAAGTTTAGAGCTTCACTAGGTAGCTATTGTTTCCCAGACTTGTCGCATGGTAGCTCTTGCTCTTCGCGAGGATGGTTTGACATTGAAGCTTCAACCGTCGCGAGGTTGCCTTGGTTTGCTCTTTAGGCAGTCGCGCGGTAGAGAATTGTGCTCTCGCTGGATTGGGCTTTACGAGGTTGAGTAGACATCAAAGCCTCAGATATCGCGGGGTTGGAGTTCATGCAGTCATGAGGTAGTTGTGCATTCGCTGGGTTGATCTTTGCGAGGATGGATTTGAATAGCGCGAGAACTACGCGAGCACTTCTCTTCAATGGACTTTGCGAGGTTCCATGTCTTAATTGATCATCGCGAGGATGTCTCTATCTTTGCAAAGATGCTTTCTTCTTGAATAGAGTGAGAACTGTGCGAGGAGTTCTCTTTTGATATTTACATTCCGCGGCTACTGCGCGAAGAGTCTTTTGAAGCTCTCTCTCCTCAGCCGTTCTGAGTGAACTGCACGAGGTTGAGAGAGGTCTGCTTTGAACTGTGCGAGACTGCGCGATGTGTTCTACTCTTGAGCTTCGCGAGAGCTATGCTAGTTTATGCTTCTGAAGCTCTTCAGTCACTCAACTGCGTGAGAAGTTATTGTAAAGTCTTGGGAAGCTCAGTTGGACTGCGCGAGGCATATTTCTCCTGAATCCTCTAAAGCTTGGGTCAGATACGCGAGGCTCATTTCAGGTCTGGATTCAGAGTCCATCCTTCTGAGGGACTTCTGGTGCCAAAACAGGCTCCTTAGCAAGATTCCTAGCCTTATTTCACTACTGATTATTACCTACATAAAGCACTTAACAAGAACTTATTAGATGGCTAAGGGTCTAATCAAAGGTTAAGTTAAGGGGTGAAAAGTGGTACTTTTCAGGTCTTAACAGAGTCCAGGGTCTTGAAGTTTGGGGGGAGTTGTAATGGACAAGACATACTTGACTTTTTCTGCTAAAAAGACTTTCTTGGATAGGTATATCCTGGACTGTCTTTTATGGGTACATAGGTCTTTTAAGAATTTGGCATAGGCTGGAACTTGTTTAATGGCATCAAGTAATGGCAGATTAATCTTTACTTCTTTGAAAGTCTCCATCATTTCCTCAATTTTGCCCTGCCCTTTGTCAAAAGGGTAGGGTCCTTGCAATGCCTTGGGAAATGGCAAGTGTGGGGGTGCTCCCTCACTTGCAGCCTTAGCCAATGGGGCTTCTTTCTTTTTGATTTTTTATTTTCCTTAAAGATCCATATCATCCTCTTTATTGACACTGGGTTGTTCCTACAGGTTCACCACTAGTGGCCTTTGTTGTGTTCTTGAAAAACTCCTTCCATTTTCTTCATCCAAACTTCTCACAGGCTCACAGCCCACTTGATTGTCCACTAGCCTACCACTCCTCAAAGTTGTCACAGATTTGGATTTCTCATATGTGGAGGAAACTTCACCCACTACAAACTGTCTTTGTGGATTATCCTGTGGTTGGCTAGGTAACCTTCCTCCGTCTCTCCTAGTCAAAGCATCAGACAACTGACCAGGCTGGTCCTCTATCTTTTTGATCCTCTGGTTGTGAGAGTGCATAGTTTGGGTTAAGGTGTTCAAGTTTTGTAATGAAGATAGAACTTGTTCCTCAAAAGATGGTGCTCTCACAGCTGGAGTAGGTGCAGCTTGCTGCACAGGAGGAGCTACAAGTTGGGCTATGGTTTGCTGATATTGAGGTCTAGGGGCATAACCTTCTTGATGGGGATAAGCATTTCTGTAGGGCATGGGATGCTGGGGCTGCTGCTGGCTGGGGTATCCATCTTGTCTCCACCTCAAATTGGGGTGCTTTCTCCATTGATACCTAGCAGCAGGCTGCTACCCATAGGCTTGAGTTGCAGCCACATGCTCTATTACGAAATCAGGAAATTGGACAGCTCATGGGCATTCATCTAGGGAGTGAGCAGGGGACTGGCATATAGCACATGCCTCCTCCACTCTAGCAGCCACAGGTGACTGCATTGCTCCCATCAGCCTATCAAATTTCAGAGTTAAGCTGTCCACTTTCCTTTCCAACTCACTTGGCACACTCACTTCATATATCTTTCCTCTTGGGGTGTTCTCTTTCATCAATTTAGAAGGGTCTAGATCTCTTGCTAAGGTTTCCCTTTGCATAGAGTTTTCATTGATGATGTCAAAGAGCTCCCATGCCTCCTCAGTAGTTTTATGGAGGTAGGTGCCACCACAAGAGGCATCTATCATATCTCTGCTTTTAGCATCAATTCCCTGGTAAAAGCTTTGAAATAGTTGCCATTCAAGGATTTGATGGTGGGGGCATTTCTTGAGGAGTTCCTTAAATCTCTCTCAGGATTGATGAAAGTCTTCAGTTGGATCTTGGGTAAAAGGGATGATACCCTTTCTCAACTGACTGGTCTTTGACATAGGAAAGAATTTGGCCAAAAACTGACATTGGAGATCACTCCAGGACTGTATACTGTTAGGTGGAAGCAGAGATAAGCAGGTCCTGACTTTGTCCTTTAATGAAAAAGGAAAGAGCCTCATCGTAGTTGCCTCCTCCACCAAGCCTGTGATGTTGAAGGTGGTGCACAGTCCTAAGATTTCATCTATATGCTTATAGGGTTCCTCCTTGGTCAGGCCATGAAATGAGGGCAACATTTGAATGATAGACGACTTGATCTCATAGTTTCCTTGAGTAGCAGGGAACTAAATGCAGACGAGAGAATTGTAGACCCCTGGTGCATTGAATTCCTTGAGAGTTCAAGGCTTCTGCTGCTCACCCATTTCAACAGATTAAATTTCAACAGTTGTGGATGTAGTTGGTATGGTTCTGAGAAGTCTTTCAAACTATGGATTTAGTGGAATAATCTGAGGTTGCAGAGTTCTCCTACCAAACATACAACACTCACAACTGAATGTAGAGTAAGTCCTCACACAACAAAAAACAACAACACAATTTATTAACTAATCTAGAAATCAGCAGATCTGAAAAAAATAGGGGAGAAGGGATGCAAACTATAGAGCAGCCTCCAGCACAGCTCTCCTCTCACTTCGTACCTAGATCTGGTGAACTGGACACAAAAATACTAAAAAAATAGCAAAACTCACAAATGCAATTAGTAAAATCAAATAAAAACTACAAATCTATGATCAAAACTTAGATCTATCAATTTCTAAACTGCCTCCTCGACAGCGGCGCCAAAAACTTGTTGTGGATTTCCAGTGTGCTGATTTATTATGTAAAAATTAAGAGAAAACAGAGATGGATTTAGCACATCTAAAATATCCTAGACCTACAAGATATAGGGTCCTTTGGAGCAAGTTTTAAAAGTAAGTAAGGGAATGTTCATAGGGAGGCTGGTTAGAAATATGATAAATCTCCATATCTGTAAGAGATCTGGCACCCTAGCTATCTCTACTTTACTTAAAAGACATGGGAGAGGTTTGAAATGAGTTGTCACTTAAACTAAACTACAATTAAAATGCAGATTGTTTTAGATCGAATCTGGAGCCTCCGATCTTGCAGATGGAAGGTTTAAAAACTTAGAAAATGGAGAAGAATAGCTTGGAGATTATCTTCACTGCAATCAGGTTGAGCTAAGCATATTACAGGGGTTCAAAAGTACACAAGTCCCTCGGCTGGCCACAGGCACTGTGCGCAACACAGCTGCAGGGTATAAATTCCACTTCAAATCACAGGATCCACCTGGCCTTAAGGCTATGATCTATCCACTTTAATGGTCACAGACCATCCTATAGGCTTTATCGAATCCATGAATTGCAGCAAATGAATCCAATTAAGGCCTGAGCTCAGATTCACCTTAAGGTTATGATCTGTCAACTTTAATGGTCACAGACCATCCTAGAGATCTCCTACAAAGCCAGAGCTTCAATTAGAACAATTAAAACCACTATAGATTCTACTATTTCCAGGTCAGATACGTAGGAAATTATAGGGATATCAGATCCAGGGAATTCAGATGACATCCAAGAGGTCTACCAGTTAAGTGGGTGAGCTGATCAAGCGACTCCTCTACACAAATCCAATCGATCACTAAAAGGAATCAAAAGAGATTTAGATCTAATTAAAATATTGAAAACAACATTTACATTGCAAACAAGGTCACTCTTACAATGGAATGCTCTCAGATCTGTAGTCTGTGCAACAATTAACCCCAGCAACACTCTTAACCTTACCCAATTATAGATCTAACTCACTCCTTGCTGCTCCTTGGGATTTAGCCAACCATAGTTGGGCTAAAGGAGGGAAATGGAATCTCGCTGCAAGCTCTGATCTCTGGAAAATTTCTCAGAATTTCGATCCTCCCCAATGGCAATTGGGGATCTCAATATATAGCTTTCTCCTCTATTTTTCCCACCAAAAATCTCTTCTAGAAGGTTGTCAGAGTTTGTTAGAGTTTTGTTAAAGCACGTGGGTCGATTAGGGCTTTCGAGGGCATCTTCTAGAACGTCGTGCTGGTCACCAGAGTGCCTCAGTTTGTGTGCGATAGGTCACCAAGTCTCAGCGTGTGCATAACATAGTTTCTGAGAAGTTCAGCACACGATTTCGACAGGTTGGAGAAGCTTTCGACAAGTTAAAAGTAAGCTTGTAGTTCCTTCCAATAGGTTCTCTGGTCTCTTCGATAGGTACCGATAGGATGAGTTTTCTCTTTGAAGCTTCAGGGTCCTCAACCTAATATCTGGAGTATTCGATAGGTTGGCTGAGTAGTTCGATAGGTCCAGGAGTCCTTTTCGACAGGTTCAGCTCTGTGTGTCGTCATCCCGATAGGTTAGCTCTCATTCCTATCGAAAGGCTTAAGCATCCTTCGATAGGTTCAATTTCAGCATATTCATTTCGATAGGTTCAGGGAGCCTTTGACAGGTTGGAATCGAGCATTTTAGTCCTTTCGCTAGGTTCTCTGATCCGTTCGATAGGTTCCTTTGACACTTCAGGCAAATTTTTTACAGGATAGTTTCTTCTTTCTTTTCTTTGCTCGATAGGTTCTGAAATCCTATCGAATTCCTCAATCCATGCGAATTCATCTTTCTTTTACCTTCGGATCCTATCGAACCCTTCTCCAACTGTACGAATTCTTTCCTTTTAATCCTCAGCTCCTATCAAAGTCTTCCAACATCCTCTCGATAGGATGTTTTGGACCTATCTTCACTTCTTTCTCCTTGTTATGTTGCTGGGTCTGCATGGTGCTGAGAGATGACTTCTTTTATGGGCATTCTTAAGTGGTTTGCTGTATTATTGCCAGGTTTTCCTGCTATCTACAAAATACACTCAACAGAGGCTTATTAGCATGCTCATAGGTCCATGAAAGGTTAGGTTAAAGGGTGCAAAGTGGCATTTTTCATCACTTAACAATGGGCTATCGGGTAATTGATGGGGGTGATGGTGTATGGTTGATATGCATTTATATGCACATAATTGATAGGTGTGGGTGGTGGGAAATAAGCTCTAAGATCTAAGGGCAACTCGTGGTGCTGAGTTGGGAAAATAATCTGACAAATTCAGGGGTTCAATCTCCCCGATATTTCTTTCTTCATAATTTCTCGGCAATGTTGCCACATAGCTCTCCCGATCACCGATGTAATCTTACGGATTAAATTCAAACTCCTCACATTCTTCAACCATCCCGATGGTGGGTCTGGGACTTGCTCCTCCGATAGGATGTAGGGGTAATGGCACCTGATGAATATTTGTGTGGTGGTTTACTTGAGAAGGTGCAGGTGGAGTAATTTTCCTGGCATCAATTAAATCTTGGATCGCATGCTTCAATGGGAAGCAGCGATCAGTTGAGTGACCCCGACCCCGATGGAAATTACAATGAGTATTAGGGTCATAATTCTTTGGGATTAGGTGAGGAGGAGGTTGCGGTTGACGAATAGTAATTAATCCTTTTTCTATTAGTAAAGGCAAAAGTACACTTAAAGATTACTCTAGGAGTGTAAACACTCGATCGTAGTGGGCTCTCCTCTACTCTTGAGTCATCTGCATTCCTTGCCCATTCCCTGCTCTCTGCATCTACTCAGTTCTAACAGGTGCTGGCTGGGCTACTTGAAATTGGGACAGGGTTATATTATCATTAGGCCTGGTGTTGGCAATGTTTTGGACATCGGCCCCTGTCCTCTTCTCATTCCTCTGTTCTGGAAACCTTCTAACCCTACTAGCTCCACTCGGTGCATTCTTGTTCAGGCAACCCTCCCTGATAGCATCTTCACAGCGATTGGTGTTCCTTACCACATCAATAAAGCTAGACTGCTACTGGTACACTAAAAAGTCTGAGATTACTGTCAGAGTATTTTTGAAAATTATTTCTAGCTTTTCATCATCAGGTATCTTGTTTCTAACCTGAGCTGCCAACGCTCTCCAACGCCCCAAATAATCGCTAAAGGTCTCATTCGGGTTCTGCTTTAAACGGGCTAAGTCTGACTGACGCGGTTCAATGTCAATATTGTAGACATATTGTTCCTAAAATAAGTTCGTCAAGTCCTTCCAATTTTCATCATAGATGGTTCCAAAGATGTAAACCATCCTAATTTTGGACTAGTCAAATTTTTCTGAAAGACCTTTATCAATAGTCTTTCATCCCCTCCATACTGGCACATGTCCCCACAATAAGACTTGAGGTGTGCTATGGGATTGCCGGTGCCATTGTATTTGTCAAAAGCTGACATTTTAAATTTGGGAGGCAAGGGGACCTCATCGAATAAACACAAATCTGAGAAGTCAGTGGTGTGGATTTCAGCACCACCCATTTTTAACAACTGCTTTTGGATTTTGTCTAACTGCTTTTTCAAGTATTCTGATTCCTTGGATATGGGGGCCACTTTCTCAGCAGTTGGTTGGACTTCACTCTAGGCTACCAAGGGGTGGGTAATTATAGGAGGAGGGTTAAGGCTGGTCAATGCCCCAGCATAGGCTCCACTATTTCTAATCTCATCCTCTTCATACTGTTGGTCTACATAAGGTGCAATGAGGGCAGGGTTCTCTGGCTGGTGCTGCATAATTGGGAGGGGAATGACATGAATGGGGGTTGGGTGAGTCCATTAGGGATGAGAGAATGTTTATTGGGTGATTGGATGAGTGGAAACCAGGTTTTGGGGTGGGGCCTAATGAGGCCATTAGGCATTGGGAAAGGCTTGAAACTAGCTTTGGGATGTTGGGATTTGGGTGAATTGGGGTTGATGTAAGGCATGGGTTTGAGCTGGATAGGAGGGTTGTGAATAGGTGAAATTTTAGAGGAATTGTTAAGGGTATGGGTGTGAGGCTCCAAGGTTTTGTTGGGCTTGGGTTTGGGCGATGAAGCTTTGGGAGGGTTGGGCTATGAAGGTTTGACCCATGGGTCCTTGGGAAGCTTGGGCCACAAAGCCTTGGTCATGATAGGTGTGGATTAGGGGGCCTTGGTGGGTTGGGGCCATGGGCCCTTGATGGGTCTTACCCATTGGGCCTGGATGGATCTGGTCCATGGGCCCTTGATGGGTATGGCCCATTGCTCCCTTGATGGGTCTAGGCCATGTGCCCTTGGTGGGTCTGGGCCATGGGGGTTTGGGCCATGGGGCCTTGGGGTATGTGGGGAATGGGGGCTTGGTCCATTGGGCCTTGGGGTATGTGGGAAATGGGGGTTTGGGTCATTGGGCCTTGAGGTATGTGGGTAGTGGGGGTTTGAATGGTATGGATAATGGGGGGTTGATGGGGTCATGGAGGAGTGGGGCATGGAGGCTTGATAAGGTCTCGGATGGGTTCATGGATGTGTGGTGTGGATGAGAGGGGATGTGTAGGGAGGCCTTCCACCTATTGTAGGCTTGGAACATTTCCTCCATTATGGCCATGGAAGGGGGATTGGATGGAGATGGGTTATTTGAGGGTTGGAGGGTATAGATGGGGTGTGTGAAGAGGAAAAATGGAGCATGGCCTCGGTAAAATCGAGTAGGACCCGGGTAAGTGGTAGGACATGAGGTGGGTTGGAGGAAAGAGGTGGGGCATTGGTGGATGGAATAGGCATGTATGTATGGGGCATAGAGGTGGAGAATGAGAGGAAAATTTGCCATGGTTTCAGAAAAGATGGGCATGACTTGGGTAAATGGAGGGATGTGTGGGGGATTGGATGTGATATGGATGGATGTGGGTGGATCGGGTCGGGCGGATGAAAAATAGGGTATGTTGGTTAAGGTAGAGGATGGGTTTTGGACGGGTGTGGAAGGAAGGTGAGATGGGTTGGAGTTGGATATGGATGAAGGCATGGCTTGGGAAAATGATGGGAAATTTAGATTTTGGGTATTTTGGGAAGTGGTGGAAGGGAAAATATGGGCACTTAACGGGTCGGTTGTGGTGAGGGTTGATTGGGTGAGGGGTTGGAAGTAAAAGCTTCTTTGGTATGGGAAAGGGTTGGAGAATGTAGCGGGGATGAGTCAGGATCGGCGTAGCCGGGTCCACAACCCACGACATATCTCGGTATTGGGTTGGGTACGGGTGCCTCAAATGGGGCTCGTAAAGCTTCCTCCTTCCCCTACAAGATGACGGAGGGTGCGATGATGCCGTTGTGCCAGCACTAATCAAGACTCTATTTTTGAGTATTTAATTTTAATATTTTTTTAAATATTTATAAGTGAAAAGAAATGAGGATTTTGAGGCCTTTGAATTCCCTCCTCGGGTGGCTCTTGTACCCTAAAAAGGTCTCGCGGCAAAGGTTCTGAAGTACTTCGAAAGAATCAAAGGGAAACCCCTTGATCTATTGAAGGCATGAAAACCAATGCAAACAACCCGATCCCCCGAAATGAATAAAAAAGAAGTCACCTTTTGACCGATGAGGGCATGTTGGGTGTCAAAAGTTATGCGGCCTAAACAAAGGCACCAAAGGCACTAATCGGGGAGTCCGGGGTGTGAAATAGGCCACAGATTCAGATTGATGCTCTGTAGAACCAACCTAGCGCAACTAATAGTGGCGCCAGAGCAACAATTCCCAGACTAAAGCTACACAACTAATAGTTGCGCCAGTGTTCTTTTGGGGTATTTTGCATTGGCGCAACTAATAGTGGCACCAGATTAAAAGGGGTTTCCAGATTCTTTGACAGCAGTAACCTTAGTCCGAAATGGGTCTCCAAACTGGCTTTTTGTGGAAGTTCAGCTTCAGGGGACTGACTGTTTATATGATCCGTCTCTTTCCTCATCGATCCTAAGGGTTTAGAGGCTAAATTGGGTTCACTATCGCTCTCTTTTTTCCCGAATTTTAATCTTGGTAACGAGAAGGTTACCCACCCGATATTCCTCATGTACAAGCACTTTTCTCAGGTACTACGTGGGCTAAGACTTTTCTGGATCATCACCACTAGGGGCTGCCGCCGTACTAAGACTCGAGAGTTTTTATCTGTGCCTAAATAACCCAACACTTGAAAATCTACCCTGCAAAAATCAATTTAAAACTCCTTTGTTGGTTTAATTTTATTTTTCACTTTTAAGGAAGGTTTCTTAAGTTCAAAGACCGGGGGTGAGGATCCCGTGCCGCCTCTACGGGCCAGCGTTCACTAGCGGAATATGATTGCGGAATTAAAAGTGCAAGAAGGCCTGCCAAACGGCTAAGACACTTGAAATGACATAAATGTAAGGAATTTAAATGACAATACACATGTAGACCAATCGATCAGCTAAGGTGCTTGAAATGACATAAATGTAAAGAAATTGAATGGCAGTGGGCAAGTAGGCCCGCCAAACAGCTAAGGCTTGTAAATGACGTAAAAGTAGGGGTAAGTAAAATAACATAATCGGAGGGGTGAGTAAAAAATAAATAAATAATAGTAATAAAAGGGTTAGTAAATCAAAAATAAAGAGGCCAAATTTAAGGGGAAGCTCTACTAGCTACTCCCCAGTAGAGTCGCCATCTGTGCAACTGTGGGATTTTTGACGATCCCTTCACGACGATGGGCTCTCTAATAAATGTTTTGAGTCACCACCTAGAGCTTTTAGTGTCCCAAGAAACCTAGATCAATTTTATAAGCACCGAAGGCTACAAATAGGACTCTAATTCTGATCTATGCCAAAGGCTCTTGGGTAGGGGCTTTGGTTATCGATTGGGAAGGTGTTAGGCACCCAATCAACCAACTTAATGCGGTCTCTACTTATGGCCAAAATAAAAATAATATAAAAGAATAGAAAAAAGCCTTCCTCTTGTCCAAAGGGTCTTAAAATCCTATTTGTGCCCCTCCATTCCTATCAAAAATTCGGTGGCGTAATGGCACAAATGAGTGGATGGAGGAAGGACCGAGAAGGTAGAGGAATAGAGGGGAGAGCTGAAGCTCTCGGGCCCTTATTGCACCACTGTGGAGCCTTGCGTTGGCTTGCTTCGGTGAGCTTTTGAAGGCTTGAATGGTGACAAATGAGGTTCTAACTCCTAGGGTTTGATAGCTAAAAGGTAGAGAGGGAAGGCTAGGAGGTAACATACATCACTTTTGGGTGAAATGCTAAGGTCTAAAGGAAGTTTCAAAGTTCTGGAATTTTTATGGGAATGGTATACTAGAGGAGAGAGAGAAGGGATTCCTTAATCTCTTAATTACAAATTTTTTCAAGCCTTTGTAAAGGGAGGGGTGCCTCTCTATTTATAGGAAAAAGAGAGGTTAGGAGAGTGTTTAAAAGCTAATTAGGGTTAGCAATTAGGAAATGGGCAATCTAAGGTTTCCTAGAGTTTTTGGAGTGTTGAAAAGTGTGAAGAGCTGCTCCAATGGTGGATGATACGATGGGGCTTAAACCACTTAAGGGGTTACACATAGATAGTAAATGGGTGTAACAAAACTAGCAAAACACCCCCCAAAGGTCAAAATGGTCAACAAGTCAAACCCCAATCTCAAAATTCGAGGTAAAAATAGTGTTCATACAGTGGCCTAGAAGTTGGATCTCCGTGATGGGGCCCACTTATATGTGGCACAACTATTAGTTGTGCCAAGCCATTTCTGGGGAGAAATGGCTTGGCACAAGTAATACTTGCGCCAAATCTTTAGGGGGGTTCACAGTATATTTATCATTTTGCCCTTACTTTTTGAAATGTGATATCTTCTCGCACACAGCTCCTATTGGGGTGATTCTTGGCTTGTTGGAAAGCTGAGGACTTCTATATTTTAATGGTATGAGATTCGATTATAGTAGAAGGTCGCAGCTAGTCTTGATGCACCACTCTTCTTCCA
Source organism: Chloranthus sessilifolius (assembly GCA_021018995.1). Lineage (NCBI taxonomy): Eukaryota > Viridiplantae > Streptophyta > Magnoliopsida > Chloranthales > Chloranthaceae > Chloranthus > Chloranthus sessilifolius. Next base: position 98,193,857 of record CM037597.1, read on the forward strand.
TTACTCAAGAAAGCTAGGTTTAGGTTCGAAATGGGTTCTAAGGGTCGGGATGGGTTTCTAAGGGTTTGAGAAGATTCCTAAGGGATCTAGGGTGATTCCTAACAGTTTGGAATGACTCCTAATATTTCAAAAAGGTTCTTAAGTGTTCCATATATGCCATCAAAAGCTCGGAGATGCGCCTCTCTCAAAATGTGTCTTGATCGAGACTTGGGCCAAATTTGGGTGTCTACACAGGGGTTCAATTACTCCAATGCTTTTATCTTCCTGATCCCCCTTTTGCGGTGCTATGAAATTCTATCTAACACTGACTTACTCAGAAGGGTCAAACTCTTCACCATATTCCTCTATCATGTTAGCAGTGTGTCTTCGGCCCATTCCTCCCTGTGGGTGCGACGACAATGGTGCTTGCATGATGTTGGTGTTGGATTTACCTGGGGAGGTGCCGAAGGTATGATCTATCCCACCTCTATCAAATCCTCTATTGCGTGCTTCAAAGGAAAGCACCGATCGGTTGGATGTCCCATCTCTTGATAGAAATTACAATGTGTTTGGGATCATAATTTTTTTGAATTGGATTCGGTGATGGTTGAAGCTAAGTGACTAAACCCTCCTCAATTAGTAGAGGTAAAAGGACATTCGGGGATTGCCCTAAGGGAGTGAATACTCGATTATATCAGGCCCTTCTCTGGTCAGGGGTCTGCTACCCCTAAGGGACATTGTTTTGCCTTGGAGCTTGATTTGTTGGTGTTCAGGCTTGCGGTGCTGCCCCAAACCGGTATGGTGCTATGTTAGAATTGGGTTGTGTGGTCATTGCGACATGGACCTCCCCCTCGACTCTTCTTTTAGTTCTCTGCTCAAGAAATTTGCTGACCCCATTGGTTACTGCTCTATTTAAATGACCCTCTCTTACTGCATCCTCGCAGCGGTTCGCATTCCTTACTAAATATGCAAAGCTGGATTGTTGCTGGTACACCAAGAAATCTAAGATGGCTGGTGGAGTACTTTTTGAGATCATCTCAATTTGCTCATCATTGGGTATTTTATTTCTTACTTGAGCTGCCAATGCCCTCCACCGCTTAAGGTAGTCAATGAATGCTTCGTCGGGCCTCTGCTTCATGCGGGCTAGATCTGTCAGGCGGGGTTCAATGTCTCTATTGTAGACATATTGTTCTTAAAATAGGTGGGTTAGATCTTTCCAAGTTTTAATCATGGATGGTTCAAGGGATGTGAGCCATCTCAAAGTGAGGCCTGTGAGGCTCTTCTAAAAAAATTTTATGAGCAAATGTTCATCTCCTCCATTCTGGCACACATCTCCACAGTATGATGTTAGATGGGCAATTGGGTTGCCTGTGCCATCGTATTTATCGAAAGTAGGCACTTTGAATTTGGGGGAAAGTGGTACTTCTGTAAACAGACACAGGTCGGAGAACTCAGTAGCATGAATTTCAGCTCCTCCCATCTTCATTAGTTACTTTTGTATTTTATCCATTTTCTGTTTCAACAATTCAGACTCTTTTAATTGAAAGGTCGGGGCTGGTCCTCCTTCATTTTGAATGGTTGTGGGTGGTGGTGGATTAAAACTGGAAAATGCCCCTGTATAGGCCCCACTATTTCTGACATCGTCCTCTTCATACTATGCATCAGCATAAGGTGGAGGAGGGGTGAGGTTATTTTATTAGTTCTAAGTGGGTTGGATGGGTACCTGATGGGGCCACTGTACATGGGGGAAACCTTGGGGATGGGTTTGAGTGGTCAGAGAATGGGTGAATTGGGGATGGTTGATGGTATGGGATAGATTCCCAAATTTGGTTGGATGTGAGATACGTTGAAAAATAGGGCCCATGCCGGGTTGGCGGATTGGGTGAGATGGGGGTATTATCTGAGGGGGAAAGGGGGATTGTTGGGTTTAATTGAATGTAGGATATTGGGGAAATGATGGAGGGTTTGCAAATGGGGCTCCTAGGTCTAGGCCTTGATGGGCTTGGGCCTTGATGGGTTTGGGCCTAGCGCATTGGGCCTTGATGGGCTTAGGGTATTAGGCCTTGATGGGCTTTAGCTATTAGGCCTTGATGGGCTTGAGGTATTAGGCCTTGATGGGCTTAGGATATTGGGCCTTGATGGGCTTAGGCTATTAGGCCTTGGTGAGTTAGGGTATAGGGTGTTGGGCCTTGAGGCCCACCCAAATGGCCCCATGGTTGATGGGAGCCTTGGATGGTATGGATAATGGGGGGTTGATTAAGATTTTGGGGGAATGAGGTATGTAGATTTTGGAGTGTATGGGATGGGTTTGGAGATGTATGGGATGGATGGTGGAGGCTTTGAGAGGCCTTCCAAATTGTGTAGGCTCTGACCATTTCATCCATCATAGCCATGGGATTGGGTGAGGGGGTGGATGTAGATGGTCCATCCGATGAGGAGAGGGTATGGGGAAAATTGGGCATGACCTGGATAGATGGGGGGGTATGTGATGGATTTAGAAAATTAGGCATGGTATGGGTGGATGTGGAAATAATGGGTATATTTTGGGTAGGTGTATGGGAAAAATGAGGTGTATTTGGAGGAGTGGAAGGGAAATTAGGTATGGTTTGGGTGAATGTGGGAAAATTGGGCATGAGAGATGCGGAAAATTGTGGCGTATGTTGGACTGATGTGGAGGGAAAATTGGTTGTATGTGGAGTGAATGTGGGAGGAAAATAGGGTGTTTCTTGGATAGATGTTGATGGGGGAAAGTTGGACATGGATTGGGTAAATGAGGGTGTTGGATTTTAGCAAAATATGGGAAATTGGGCATGTTAGATGTGGAAGAGAAGTGGGATAAGTTTTGGGTGGTAGAGGAAGAATGGGGTGAAAAATGTGGTGGGTTTTGAGTTGATATGGGGGAGAGAGGGGGTGAATTTTAGTTTGAGGTGGAGGGGAAGAGGGGTGCACTGAAGGGTTCGGTGACAGTAAATAGGGGTTGGGTGAACAGAATGGGGATTTCTTCAATGTGGGAATGAGTTGGTGAGCATGGCGGGGATGAATCGGGATCTGCATAAGCTTGATCAATCACCCACGACATGGTTTGTTGACGGGTTGGGTACGGGTTCCTCGGGTGAGGATCAAAAACCCGTCTTCTCCTTCCCCTATGGGATGATGGAGGGTAAGGAATTACCGTTGTACCGGAACCATAAGCTATCTTTCTTTTTGGGTTTTATTTTTTCAACTAAATTTTTTTTATTTTAATTTTTTGGATAAAGAAAAATGAACCTTTTTATGATGAGTTCCGGGGCCTTGGAATTCCTGTTTTGGGCGGCATTCACACCCCAAATATGTCCCATGGCGAGACCCCGATGTGCTTAAGAAGAAACAAAGGAAAACTTTTGTTCTATGTGAAGGCACGGGAATCCACGCGATAACCCGATCCCTCAAAAAAATTCAATAAGAGGGTGACCTCTTTTGATCGACGAGGGTGTATTGGGTGTCGAATGGTTCAGGATTTATTGGAGGCACTAAATTGCTAAGCGGGGGACTCGGGAAAAGTGATAGAAGGCCTTAGATTTGGGCTGCCCAGCCCAGAATAGGCTTGGCGTGTGTAGTATATACGCTTGGGAAATTTCTGAAGACTTTGGCTTAGCGTGTGTATTACACACCCTAGGCTAAATCTGAAGAAGGTTGGCTTAGCGTGTATATTATACACGCTAGACCAATTATGGAAAAGTTGGCTTAGCGTGTGTATTACACATGCTAGGCAAAAATAGGGTATATAAATGGTTTTGACAGCAGAACAGCAAGGCTGAAATTGGTCAGATTTTCTTGTTTTCGAGAAGCGTTGCTTTCGGGGACTGATTTTCTTTATTATTCCGGGTCCCTCCTTTTCGAACCTAGGGATACAAGGCTGATTCAGGGCAACTAAACGCACTCTCCAAGGGTTTAAAGCTTCGTAATTGGATCAGTCATGTTAATCAGTGAAAAATGTCATTTTTCACCCTTTAACTTGACCTTTGATAAACCTGTGAATAGACTAATAAGTGCTTGTTGAGCAGGTTTTGCAGATAACAGTAATAAGCAGTCATAGTGCAGATATCCACTCAAAAGTGCTCCATAAGAAGGCCCATCTCTCACCACAGCTCTGACCCAACTATGGCACACAGAAGGGCCCCACACCAATGCCCACTTGGGGCAGGCAGCAACAGCAAAGCAGCGTTGAAAAAAGGAAAGACAGGCTAAAAATAACCTGTCGATAGGTTATTACAACCTATCAATAGGATCTGAAGACTAAAAAAGGAAAAAATCATGAAGATGGGGAGAATTCGACAGGATCCAGAACCTATCGTGCAGTCAGAAACAACAAGGGAGCATCCTATCGAATGGTTGCCTGAGCTTGAAAAGAACCTATCGAAATTAAAGCTTTGAAACTCCAACCTATCGAACGACTGCTCAAACCTGTTGAAAGGTGCTTGAACTTGTCAGTTGAAGTTAAGAGCAAACCTATCGAAAGCTGCCACGAAGAGATGAACCTGTCGAAATGATCCTCCAACCTGTCGAACACTCCCGATGAAGGTTGGGAATGCTAAAGCTTTAATGGAAGGACCATCCTATCAGAACCTATCGAATGGATCTTGAATCCTAGTGAAAGGACCAAAGTACTTGATTGCAACCTATCGAAAGCCCCTTCAACCTATCGAAATCGATCTAAACACTTCCCAGAAAAGTTATTATGCACACACTGCGAGTTGGTGACCTATTGCATGCAAACCGAGGCACCTTGGTGACCGGCATGAGGCTTCTAAAAGTGCCTTGAGAAACCCTAACCTACCCACGTGCTCTCCTCTAACATGAACGAACTAAAAGAGCCTTCTAGAAGGGGAATAAAAGAGGGAATAACATAATCATTCTAGAAGTAGAGATTGGAGGGAAAAACTAGAGCTGAAGCTGAAGGAGAAAGCTATAAGAAGAGAGGAAGCCGTAAAAAAAAGGGGATCAATTCTGAAAACCAGGGCTTGCAGCGAAATTCTCTAATTCTTTCCTTTAGCCTAACTATGATTGGCTAATTTCTTGAGAGCAGCAAAGGGTAAGGTCGAATCTGTAATTCGGGAGAGCTGAGAGTTTTATGAGGGTTAGATGATGCACAGACTGTAAATCTGAGGACATTTCATTGTATGGTCAGTTTAATTCACTATAATATTGGTTTAATTGTTGTAATTAGATCTATAGTTCCTTTGGTTTCATTTGGTGCTCGATCGGCTTTGTGTAGATGAGAATGGCTCACCCACTTAACTGGTAGACCTCTTGATGCCATTTGATCTCTCTAGATCTGATTCTCCTCCAATTTCGTGTGTCTGTGGCCTGATAATTGTAGCATTTGTAGTGGTTATAATGCTCTAATTGAAACCTTTGATTTGAAGGAAATCCTTAGGATGATCTATAACCATTAAAGTGGACAGATCATAGCCTTAAGATCAATTCAAACATTTTGTCTAAATTAGATTCTTCTACTTTAATCCTTTGATTTGGAGGAAGTCTATAGGATGATCTATGTCCATTAAAGTTGATAGATCATACCCTTAAGATCAGTTCAAGCCTTTTGTTTAGAGTAGATTCTTCTACCCTGCAGTTGTGCCTATGGCCAGATGAAGGATTGGTGTACTCTAAACTCTCTATAACCCTAGCAGCTCAACCTAATTGTAACAAGACAAAACTCCAAGCTGCTTCTCCCCATTTTCTGTGTTTAACTCCCCCTCACTGCAAGATTTGTAATTTGGATTTAATCCTAACATCCGTTTCTGTAATCTTACTTGTTTTTGTAGTTTAATTTAGAAGTGACAACCCCTTAAACCTCTCCTCTTTCTTTTACTATTTAGCATTAGGAAGGGTGCCAGATCTACCACAGATCTGGAGATTTGCCTAATTTTGACACACATTTTCCTGTGGACATTCCCTTACTTTTTTTTAAAACTTGGTACAACAGGCCCTAAATACTTGCAGGACTCTATGTGAGCCTGGCTTGGTGCGTGCTATGTATAGACTCTGTAATTGTCTTATTTTAAACCCCTTTTTGAACACAAGGCAGGATCCCACCCGATATACCTCCAGTGCAAGTGCTTTCTCAGATACTGGATGGGGTGGTTCTTTTCAGGATCATCACCACTAGGGGCTACCACCGTACTAAGAACAGGGACATTTGTATCGCTACCTAAATTCCCAATCCTTTAAAATCTATCCCCGCAAAAGATGAATTAAGTCCCTTAGTTCATTTTTAAGGTTCAATTTTAAATTCAATTTTAAAAGGAGAGTTTGCTTATTGTTCAAAAACGATTTGTGATAATCCCGTGCCACCACTACTGGCCAGCGTGGTTGGTACATACTTTTTCTGGGTCCCTTTCAGTCCCCTAAAAGAGTGGCCCAATTAGTTCCAAGTGGACTCTGGTAAAGGCTGTGTTTTTAGAGGTAATTAAGTATTGAAAAAGAAGCGGTAAATCTCAGAGAAATACCTAGTTCGTTGCGATCGCTAGCTGCAAATGTTTATCCATGCTACAACACGTCACTTATCATGCCTTTCAAGGTGGAGATATGGGTTGTTCTTTTTACTAAATCATCGGCCGACCGATGTCAGTAGCACTGGGTCGCCTGTAAGTTTAGTCTAACTAGTTTTCCTAATTCTCTTCTAATTACTTTACCTTTCTTGCTCTTGCTATGACAATCAGGGATTTAGTTAATTTTAATTCTATCAGAGGTCTAATTAATCGGGGAATCCTAATTCAACTAGGTCTCCTAATCTAACTGGAAGTCTGATTAATTTAAATATTTTAATCTAATTAATTAAGTCTCCTAATCCTACATGGAATGCAAATACGCTAATTCTAGGGAAATAAATTAGGATTGTACTACTTTTATTGAAACTCTAATTAATTAAAAGCATACTAATTCTATTAAAATTCTAATTAAAGTAAATATACTAATTTTGTTGAAAGTTTTAAAAAGGGGCTTTGGCCAGCTATGCTAAGAAGGATCGGCCCCGCTCCCGAGTACCGTCCGTAAGCTCTCTTGGGTAAATTGGTTGGCTAGGAATTATTTTAGTAATAATATAGAGTGAAAAACTAATGTTTACTTTATAAATTCTGGATTACGGATTGAAAAACGAGGATTTTGATAATTAAGTTAGAACTAAAAAAGAAGTTTCAAGATTTAAATTAAGGACTGATTCTAGAAATTAAGAACTAAAATCAGAAAACTAGAAATTGAGATTAAAACCTAATATCTAAGATCTAGAATTTAAGAACTAGAGGGCTAGAACCTAAATCTAGAATAAAAAAGGAACTGGTTCTAGAGCCTAAGAACTAGAACCAGGGAAAAAAAAAAGATAAGAATTAAGGATTAAAGAGATTTAAAATCTAAGATCTAGAACTAAAAGCTTAAAAACCTAAAGTCTAAAACTAATGGTCTAGAATTAATAATTTAGAACTAAGAACTAGAACTAGAAGAATAAAAAACTAGAAGGAAAATATACCTAAGGCCAAAGCCACAGAGAGGGATCTTGAAATCCTAAGCTTGGAAGCCGAAACTTGAGAGAAGTCCTTGCGATAATGAATTGATGTATTTTTGGGACGTGGTGGTGGGTCCTATTTATAAGTATTTGGCCAATTGCATGCCCTATGGGATACGTACCATTGGTCGGTGAATTTCAATTATGCACCCAGTCTGGGGCGCTTATCTGAATTATGTGCTCAGTATCAGGCGCACAATCACTTTGAGTCGGTGACTGACTCAGTGAGTGACCGGCTGACTGCCTTAGCCGGGTAGCCTAGTCCTACTCTAATTAGACCAATTACGCGCTCTAAGTGGTGCGCTCAATCAATATATACTGGATTAAGAGCGCATAAAAGGGAATTTTCAGGCGGTCTAGGGAATTAGCGATCAAGTTGGCTTAGGAACCAATTATGCGCTTATACTAAGGCGCATAATTCGATTGCACACTCCAAATAGGGCATACAATCACGTCTCAGGCGATTTCTAGAAGGGTGCAGGATCAATCCAAAGCGTACTAATTGCGCACTGGTATTGAAGCGTGCAATATGATTGTGCACACCTGGTAGGGCGCATAATCAAAGTCTAGGTGGTGCTTAGGAAGTGAAATCCAGGTCCAAGAGGGACCAATTGCGCACCAGCCTTGGGGCGTGCAATCGAGTTATGCAGCTATATAGGGTGCATTATTCGGGATTTTCCTAGGTTTGAGCCGGGTCCGAGCCACAGAGCTATTGTTTTAGCCTGGGTCCCGATCATGTACTATTATTTTAGTACATGGTCCCTCTATAGGGTTTTAAAGTCTTCAGAGAAGGTTAGTCCTTTTTCGAAGATCCCGGGTAAGGTCAAATGTTGACCAAACAAATTCATATATTCCGAGAGGGAAAAATGGGAGTGTCTATAGGTAACCACTGATGGAATATGATTGCGAGAAATGTAAAATGCGCAAGTAAGCCTGCCAAATGGCTAAGGCATTTAAATGATAAAAAAGAAACTAAACTATCAAGTAATCCACCAATCGGCTAAGGTGGTAAAGAGCTCAAGTACGCCCGCCAATCGGCTAAGGCGTGTGAATGACATAAAAGTATGGGTAAGTAAAAACAATGCTCAAGTAGGTCTACTGATCGGCTAAGGCATGTAAATGACAGAAAAATAGGGGTAAGTATGAAAAATGCTCAAGCACACCAGCCAAACAACTAAGGCGGTAAAGGATCGAATCGTAAGTGTAAGTATAAAAAATAATAGAAACTTAGGGGTAAGTACACAAACAAAGAAGAAAAAGTTAATAAAAATAAAGAAAAACACAAGCAAAGGGGCCAACTTTAAGTGGAAGCTCTAAAAAAAATCTCTAGCTGAGTCGCCATTTGTGTATTCATGGATCGGATCGATCCGTCGTGACGATGCACTCGTATGAAAAATCAAGAGTCGCCACCCAGAGCTTTAGGTGTCCCGGGAAACCTAAATCAATATTGAAAGCATCGAAGTACAAAAATATGACTCTGATTTCGGTTTATGCCAAAGGCTCTTAGGTAGGAGCTTATATTATCGATCGGGAAGGTGTTAGGCACCTGATCAACCAGCTCATAAGAGGTCTCTACTATGACCGGGTCAATGTGTGACTGGTTTATATAATATATATATATAGATATATAATTATATATATATAAAAAGAAACAAAATGAGCGGAACTTCCCCTTGTCCAAAGGCACACCGATCCAATTGATCCCTTCCCGCCTGCCGAAATTTGGGCAGCGTAACGGCTCAATTCAAGGATAGAGGAAGAGTAAAGAAGGTAGAGGAATAGAGGGAAGAGTCAGAGCTCTCGGGCCCTTGTAGCACTGTTGTGGTCCTTCACGCAAGAGCGACTTTGGTGAGCTTCCGATAGCAAACGGGTGGTTGGATGGGTTCTAAACTCTAAGGATATGAAGCTAGAGGGTAGGAGGAGAGGACTAAGGCCTAGTTCCTACCAAAACCAGGAGATTGATGATAGAAAATGGGATTGAAAGAGATGAACTCAGTTATGAAATTTTATGGGTTTTGTGCTAAAATGGGAGATGGGGGATCACTTACTCTTTTCTCTCTTTAGGAAATTTTTTCAAGCCCTTTGCAAGGGGGGGTGCCTCTCTATTTAAAGGAAAATGGAGGTTAGCAGGGTACTTAAGTGCTAATAGGGTTACCAATTAGGTAATTTTCTAATCTAAGGTTTCCTAAGGTTTTAAGAGCTTGGAAATGTGGGCAATGGGTTTCAATGGTAGATGATTGGGTGGGGTTTTAAATGGCACAAGGGTTGCAAATAGGCCAAATGGGGGTACAATAGTCCTAATGAAACCCACCCTAAACATTGGGATGGTCAACAAGTCAAACCCTAAAAGCCATTTTTGAGCAAAAACTCACAGTTACTGTAGCTAAGCCTGGCGTGTGTATTACACACGCTAAGCATAGCTACAATGCTCAAGAAGAAGCCAAAGGTTCAGAACCCGCCTTGGATCCCATAAAAAGACTAGATATTGCCTAGCATGTGTATAAGACACACTAGGCCAAAATTTGCCAAAATTTTCCTAGCGTGTGTAATACACATGCTAGGCTATATTCCTGCAATTATACCTGATTTGCAAATCGCCGTAACTTTTGATATACAACTCTGATTGAGGAGATTCCTAATTCGTTGGAAAGCTAGAGAAGTCCTCTTTCTAATGGTATATAGCACATCTCTAAAAAATGTCTGTAAAAGTTTTGACACTCCTATTTCCAAACACTTCTCAAGAGGATTCGAAACCAGTCTTGGAAAGGGTTCTAATGGGTTTGGGAAGGTTAGGGTTGAGTCTTAAGGATTTAGGAGGGGTTTTAAAGGTTTTGAGGTGACTATTAAGGGTTTGAGGAATGATTTTAAAAGCTCAAGGGTGCACCCTTCTCGATGTATGGGTCAATCGAGCCTTGGGCCAAATTTGGGTGTCTTCAATTAGCAACATTGGCATCAATGGTCGAAATTTTATATGGCGTGGAAATCAAACCAACCTTGATCGGACAAAGGAATGAGCTAGCCTTTTGCCTCCAGATTGAGGGATCCAAAAAGCTTGATGATGAGCCTCTATGGTTCTCAGATATCAAAATTTCCTCAAAACTCGAGCTTTCCCAAAAGGTACACCCAAGACGAACAGGCAGACCATCCAACGTTTAGCGGTGAACTATGTCATCTGTGACGAGCGCATCAATAAGCGTTCATATAATAACTTCCTGCTCAGATGCCTAACTGAAGGCAAGGCAGTCAGTATCATGAAAGAGATCCATGAAAGGATATGCGGGGCCCACGTCAATGGGAACATGCTCGCCAAGTAGATCGTATGGCAAGGGTATTTCTGAATCTCCATGAAAACTGACTGTTGCAAGAACGTCCAGAAGTGCTACAAATGTCAAGAACACTCCAGTCTGATACACGCTTCTGCTATGGATCTACACAGCATGACCACTTCAAGGCCATTTGTCACATGGGGCCTCAACGTCATCGAAAAGATCAATCCGAAAGCTTCCAATGGATATCAATTCATCATCTTCGCCATCGAGTACTTCACCAAATGGGTAGAGGTAACATCTTACGTGAGCATTACAGCCAGTCATGTTGAGAAATTTATCAAGAACAACATTGTCTGTCGATTAGGCATGCCTAAGGATATCATCACGGATAACGGCACCAACTTTGAGAACAAGCACATTAGAGCCTTAAGCGAGCAGTATAAGATCAAACGTCACCGCTCGTCACCATATCAACCACAAACTAATGGACCCATCGAAGCCACTAACAAGACACTTGTACTCATCCTTGAGAAAATGGTCGTCACCTACGGAGATTGGAGTGAAATGTTACCATTCGCATTATAGGCCTTCCGAACGTCAATCCATACCGCTACAAGGGTAACAAGGTTCTCCCTTGTGTAGGAACCGAGGCCGTGCTACTTGTTGAGGTCGAAGTGCCTTCCCTCCGCATTCTCATCGAAACAAATCTATAAGAAGCTGGAAGAGAGAGGTCCCGCTTTAAGCAGTTGAACCTAATCGATGAGAAAAGGCTTCAAGCATTGTGTCATACTCATGTCTATCAAGGAAGGATTGGACATGCTTACAACAAATGCATTCGTGTTCGAGATTTGAAAGTGGGTGACACTATACTCAAGAAAATCTTCCCGTCTCTCCACGCTAATCCGAGTGGGAAATTCAAGCCCAAATGGAAAGGCCCTTCGTCATCCGAGAAGTACTCCCTTGATACGCACTCTGCCTCGCCACCATATATGGAGATCACTTTTTGGAGCCAATCAACATTGGATATGTCTGACGATTCTATTCCTAAGTCTCCCACAACTAGGTAAGTACTGATAAAAATAGATATGTGACTGCTTAAGGATCCTATAAAAAAGAGGTCATAGTTTTAAAGTCAAGTAGTAAAAAAGTATCCTTGAATGATCATACCCTTGCTACACCCATTGAGCCATTGGCCTTTCTTTCATAAACCCCTCCCTAGAAAAGAAGATGAAAAAAGTGTATATACCAAACAAAAAATGGAGAAAAAGAGTTATCATCAAATCCAAAAAAATCAGAAAAGCAAAATCCCAAAAGGAGATTGTCGTAAAAGAAAAAGAACAAAAGAAATATATAGAAAAGAAGAAGTGGGGCATGTACAGTCAAAAACCCCATGGAAAAGGTGTATTATGACAACTGGAACCCAATCGAGAAAACCTTTTGAAACTCAAGAATACCATCAAATTTCCTAACCTATCCCATGGCCGAGATACATCCCTAAAGAAAGCCCTCCTTAAGGTCCACAAGCTGTCACAACATCTGTTGAGTCAGCACGAGCAAAGCTGAGAGACAATAAAGAATTTCATCTAGCCGGCTATGACAGAATCAACATCCATATCATGATCCTTGAAAGTAAAAAAAAAAAAAAAAAGAAATATGCAACCTCAAAGCAAAATGGACGTGATAAAAACCCGAAAGGGCACCATGGGTAAAAAGAGCGAGCTTGTGCGAACTAGGTGAAAACATGAGAAGGCGCCTGGCGTAAAAATGCATACCCATGGCAAAAACTCGTATTGGGTGCTGCAAGTAAAAAAGGTTGAAGAAAAAAAAAAGAGGAAAAAGAAAATCACCAGTTACTCCCTTGGTTACATCCTCGAATTATCTGGTCGCCAATTAGGCCACTCATGTTAGTTCAAATCAGGTCTTGATCAAGTATATCTTCATAGCCGCACCGTCAAACAGATGACCCGAGATAAGGATAAAAGGTTGATTCAATCTAAAGGGATGGATGTTCCAACCTTAGTAAAAATGTTGAACCTCATTGAGGTCTGACTGCATGAACGGGTTAGACTATGCTCCAAATGGGACCCTTTACTTTGCCTCATCGTTCAGGCATAAAACAAAATAAAGAGAAAAGAAAAAAAAAATCATCAAGAAAAATACAAAAAATGCAAAAAACTAAATACATACATTCCCACTCCTCTTTATGTCCATGTACATATGTATAGCTTCGTACTTTCATCTCAAAATGAAGAAAAAGAAAAAAAAAATCTAAAAACAAAAATCTAAATATATATATATATATATATATATATCGTGAAAAATGATAGTGTAGGTAAAAGTTTGCTTTTCCTTCTGTTATTTAAGATGCATATTTGTTACTTATATAAACAAAAAGGGACTGACGTATTCTAGAGAATGTGCAGGAACATCAAATGGTCCAAAGCCTCGAAGCAGGCAACCTCTCAGTGATGGACAGATCGGATGAAACATCTCACCACCGATGCCCAGTCTATTCAAAATAGAGAAGAAATAAAATCTTTTTGAAAAAGAAAAAATCACTTTTCGCCACGCACAACTATGCACATGTATAGTTCAATACATTAAAATGTCAATATTTTATCGGTAACGTAGTTGTGCTAATTAATGTCCTAAATCTAAGGTTCTTCATAGATCTTTAGATCCTACTTCAAAGTAGGAGAGACAGTGTCTATCTTAGTTAAACAGTAAATGTTTCAATCAGTTTGATTCCACCTCTAAATGAAATTACATATCAAGCAGCTATGTTCAAACAGGGATATAGAAGGGATCTTTTTCCTTGATTTTTTCTTGGTGGCAGGCTTAAAACCTACACAATATCCCTTAGATAGGCGTTGATCGGTTTCAAAAGTAGTATAATTTATCCCCGAATATCGACCTTCTTAGCCCTCATTTGACGACTAATGTGTGCTTTTAGTTCGTGTTGTGTTACAACATGTGTAAAAGCGGGATAAATGATAAATGTGTCAAAAAAGCAAAGTTAAGGGAGTTTTTAGGCTATGGTATGAACCTACCAGAATAGCAGAGAGAAAGAAGAGTTCCAAAATTAATACATAGATCTACTAAATCTGACCCTTATACCATTGGTAAGAAGACTTTCCCAGATTTCCATCAAGCTAAGAATCACCTGAATCCGAGTTGTAGATCAAAAGTTATGGCCGATTGAATTTCGCACAAAAAAGCAGGAAAGTGCAGAATATGCAATTTCGACCGATCGAGTTTGGAACTTCCAGAATGTAAATTGGGACTGCCCCAGCTCTTCAAAGCTTCAAAAATATGATTTTAGACCAGTTTTGACCAGTCCAAACCACACAACAAAGGAGGGTTTCCCTTATAGATAATCTCGACCGGTGAAGCTCAAATCTGAACCAGTTGAAGGTGGGATTTTCGGCTGATCTTCCGGCACGCAGATTGGGTTTCTTACTAATTTTTAGGCACAAATAGTCAAGATTCTTCCTAAAATCAAGACTCGAAGATCTTCTACCTCCCTATTTTAGATAAGATTTGCTCTAAGGCTTTTTTTCTAGTAGAAATCAATGTTCAAAGGCTTTATACATCTATAAATAAGGACCCTAGGTTAGGAATAAAGATACTTCTTCAGCCCTATAGCTTTTTAGCCATAGGGCTTTTGATCGTAGTTTTAAGAGTAGATGTCAGATCTGTGAGAGTTTGTGAGATTGAGAGTTTTGTAATCATAGTTCTATGATCGATTTAGCGATGAAGAAGATCATAGAAACAATGCGCGGCTAAACGATGTGAAGCTTGGGATCTCTTGTATGATCAAAGATGAGTAAATAGTTTTATTTCTATTTCTCTTTTATTTTAGATTCCATTAATGGTATGATTGCACGTTTGAGGTTCCGACTAGATCGAGAACTTGATGGTAACATTGTAATTCTATCTAGAATAATCTTAGTGGGCTTGTAAGGATTGGGGTTAGCCTAGATAGGATATTCAATGATGGACTAGGCCTTGTAGGGTAGTCTTACTTGGTTATGTGCAATGATGCTTAACGATTAGGTTATCTAACTTGTGATTAGATCTCTCTAAGTCATAAACGACGCAACTAAGCTTGTAGCCAGGAGCTTGGGTACTTGGGATTCAAAATAGGGAAAATAGGATTTTATTATTTATGAATCTGAGATCTAAGAGAGATCCCAGGAGGGTCTCTCAACAATTCCAAATCTCCTTTCTTGGCTTTTATAAATAAAATAATTAGAAAACTACTTCTATAAAAATCCCCCTTCTAATAAGGCTTTAGTTTAAAATAACGAGTAGTCCATGTAGTTCGACACCCTTATACACGCCCATGTACATTCAAACTTGTGCACTTGTAAGGTTTTGAAATAAAATGATCAGGCGTCATGCATTTGGGTATCCATTTGATGGTTGTTTGTTCCCATAGTTGGTCTGCTGTAAAATCGTCGTCAATGGTGTCACACACTCGCAAAAAGTGTTCTAACATCAATATTCGGTCCGCTCGAGTAGTTTCTGCTAAATTATCCTCGAGATTGATGGGTCTATCCAAAGATCTC
Source organism: Chloranthus sessilifolius (assembly GCA_021018995.1). Classification (NCBI taxonomy): domain Eukaryota; kingdom Viridiplantae; phylum Streptophyta; class Magnoliopsida; order Chloranthales; family Chloranthaceae; genus Chloranthus; species Chloranthus sessilifolius. The sequence goes on from CM037597.1 coordinate 98,209,219, forward strand.
AAACCCTACCTCACGTAGGGGCACCCTTGGCCGATCAATTGGGGCAATCAATGCCTCATAAGATTAGGCCCAAACTGTGGATCTTCGCGTCAGTGCTTTACGCCAATCTTTAATTATGGGTCGATCACCCTCCCGCTCATGGGGTAATCTTCTTCAAAATCAATCTCAAACATCATACATTTTTAATTAAACCATCACGATTTTTCCCAGTGATGTCTCTAAGTGCATAGGGACCGGTAGCCTTGAAGAACGGACGTTTTCCTAAGTGTTGGGCTTTCACTACTCTCGAGTGATGCACGTTTTCCAAATGTTGGGCTTACGTCACTCTCCATTTAGTTATTTTTCTTTTACTTTTTTTATGTGTGAGATTCACTTTGAATATGGCAGACTTGTTAGCATTCCTTGGTCCTCTTCGGATGTCTCTTTCTTTGGCATTCGATCATTAGTAATCAGATATAAAAGAGCGGCATTTGTAGACACCAAATTTGGCCCAAGGTTCGATCAACCCGTACTTCGAGAAAGGTGTACTCTCGAGCTTCTAAAAGCACCTCCTAAACCCTTAAAACTTAATCTAAACCTTTATAACCATTTCCAAACCCTTAGGAATCAACCCTATCCTTCCCAAACCCTTAGAAAGCCTAAAACGGACCCACAAAATCCGTTTCGAACAAACCAAAATAGTTGATAAAAAGAAGAGTGCAAAAGTTTTCATAGATAGTTTCTAACTTGAGACCTATAACATTGGAAACTAGAGATTCCCATATTTCCAACGAGCCAAGAATCGCTAAATTCGGAGTTGTACATCAAAAGTTATGACAAAATAAAGATCATGGATTTGTGCAGGAAATCGCAAAATCGGGCCAGGCCCCTGCGGTTCTTCAATTTTCAGTAGTTTGTGCCTGATTTTCCTTCAAAAAATGGCTAAAATTAACATTAGGGGTTTGACTTGCGAACCATCCCAAAGTCTGGGGTTTGTTTCTTTAGGACCCTAGTGCCCCTTTTAGCTTAAGTTATTACCCTTATGCCATTCAAATCACCACCCTATCATCTACTATTAAACGCAAATCTCTCTTATCTAAGCTCTAGAAAACACCAAAAACCTTAGATTGCCTATTACCTAATTTATAACCCAATTAGTGGCCTAACCCTTCACTAATCACCTCTCCCTCTATATATAGAGAGCCACTCCCCCTTGTTTAGGGCTTGGAAAATATCTAAAAGAGAGAAAGGCTCGCTCTCCATTTTCAAACACCATTCCTCCATACAAATTCCAGATTTGATTTTTCTCTTTTAGATCCCAGATTCCATTACGAAACTTTGAGAGTTAGCTAAAACTACCTTTTAGCCTACCTCTCCTACCCCCTAGCTCCCTAGCCTTGGAGGTTCAAACCCATTCCTTAACCCATTTACTATCGGAAGCTCACTGGAAGCGCATCAACGCGAGGGTCCACAATGGTGCTACAAGGGCCCGAGAGCTCCGGCTCTCCCCTCTATTCCTCTATCTTCTTTACTTTTCCTCTATCATAGAATTGAGCCTTACGCTACTTAAATTTCCGTAGGCGGGAAGGGCTCAATAGGATCGGTGTGCCTTCAGGCAAGAGGAAGTGCCACCCATTTTGTTTCTTTTTTTCTATCTATATAATTATATATATATATATATAATATAAAAATGTCAACACATAGTCTCGTCCATAGTAGAGACCGCTTACGAGCGGGTCGGTTGGGTGCTTAACGCCTTCCCAATTGATAACTGAAGCCCCTACCCAAGTGTCTTTGACAAAGACCGGTAAAAAGGTGTAATATTTTTGCACTTTGGTGCTTGTATGCTGATTTTGAGGTATCCCGGGTCACCAAAAGCTTCGGGTGGTGACTCCATCAATGAGCGCATCGTTGGATTGAGAAAATCCATGGTTGCGTAGCATATGGAACCATGCGTGCAATTATATTACACGCAACCTGTGATGCGCGTAATTCCTAAAACAGTGCTAACACACCCGACTAAAGGACAAACGATCAATCCAAAACACGATCAACCACCCTCAGCAAAACATGATCAACGCAGGCCCACCACAACCCGAAGATTGAATCGAAGAAAGAAGCAGGCTAGTAATGATGAGTATACTGCTTCTACTACTGACCAAGACAACTAATCTGGATGATGCGGGTGGTTGTGTGATTACGCATGCTACCACAACGAGCAAAGTCCTCTTGACAATTCTCCTCTTCAAACACCCTTGTCCCATCGTGTAACCTCTCATACCTATGTCCCATCACACACCCATAAGTGTACACGACAGCATGTCCCATGGCGACACTATACACACATGATCGCCATCATCCCAACTCATGAACTAAACCAACCCAAACCCATTATCCCACCGCGACCTCAAAGGTAGGTCCCGTCGTGACACCATCCCATCACATAACCCAAGATCTACTAAAGAAGGAAATAAGCCCTCACTATCCCATCGTGACATAAAGACAATCAAAAGCCATCAGCACAAAACACCCCATCTCATAATTAGTATGAAACACCCCATCACATAATCAACACATCCCATCACACTCACCACAGCACGTGACCAGAAAGGAAGCTCAACCCATGTCCTACCGCGAAGCGCCTAACCTCCCAAATGTCCCATCACCATAACCACCATGCCCCATCGCAGCAGAAACATACACTCCCAATAAAAGAGGAGAGAAACCCTCCTATGTCCCATCACATGACGACTCTACCCAAAATACAAGTAACAAACCAGGTAAGTATTATCTTTTCGATACTCTTGTACAAATATAGTTAGTTAATATTATGTCAAACATTTTTAAAACCAGACTATCCTAGCTCGCGAATCACTGTAGTCCTCCCATAAGAGACAATCATCAGTATCAGCGAGAAAGTTTGACGAAGCATCCGGCATATCAAACATTGTCTTGACAACCAAAACAAGTTCGAGTCCCCAAATCCCATATTAATGGATCTGCTCAGTGATGTCTCGAAAGCATATTTTTGCATTTTTTAGCAAATTGATCTTAAGTTAAAACTTGAATTTTCAAAACTCCTATCGAACTTTCACTTCTCATCACCCCAATCCATTCTTTCCCCTGAGAAATCGAACATCGAGTATACTGAACTCTGAGAAATCACAAATGTCCACTAGAAAGAGACCCTTGACGCATAAATGGTGTGAGCAATAACGCACTCAGTCTGACATGACTTGTGAAAGTCTTCGCCATTATATTACATCATATTATTTGGTCACTTGACCTTATTTTTAGACATTCGTATGATGCCACCCGTACCTCATTTGTGTCAATTTCCCTCCATTTGACTGTGATATGCAGCAGGTTGCGATATGCGATAGGATGTGATATGTACCCATAGTTGAGGATACACCTCTCGATAGCTACAATATGGCCCGCGAATGCTCCCTTTTGGTTTGCGCTGATAGAGTCAAGCACTTCATGCAAGCTCCACGGTTCACACTTGTGATCTCTCAAAGAAACAAGAAGGCACCTTGAAAGGGGGGTGTCTACTTCATTGACGCATTCTTGTTCAACAAGAATGACCCGAAGAGGGGCATCTGTAGACACCCCATTTTCGCCCTCTTGGAGTACACAAACCTATTCGGTCAACTTTTGACCTTGCCTATGACCATGGAAAGGAACCGATCCTCTTCGAAGGTCTTAGAACCCCTCAAAACCCTATTCGAGATTCATATGTTGCAAGGACAACGTATGGGGGATATATGGGTTGAAATCTCAACCCATTGACTCAGACCTGATTTGACTCGGGAAGACCCCGAATTACGTGCCTTAACATTGGCTCGCAATTTGATTGCACGAATGGACACACATGCACAATTTTTCCATTTTGGACCAGGTTTCCTCTTCCCGTGGACCACCCTAAGACCCGATTACACGCATAGATATATGCGCGCAATCGATTACGTGCACTACTGGGCATGCACAATTGGTCCTAAGTTTGACCAAGTTTCTAAATCCTATGACCGCCCAAACTCCTCAATTATGCGCTTGGCTCCATGCACATAATTGGATTATGTGCAGGGCTCCCTGTACGCAATCAGTTCCAAGAATAATCGAACTGGGACACCCGACTAAGCCAATCAGTCGATTAATCCCCAGTCGGTGACCGACTTTTGGACAATTGAGAACATAATCCTAGGCACGCAATTGAATTACATGCGGTAGTCCATGCACGCAATTGACCAATTGGACACATGTTCCCATGTGCGTAATTAGCCCAATACCTATAAAAAGACTCCCCTTCCACGCCCTAACTAACCAATTCTCTAGTTCTTCTTCTCTTTTCGAACCTTCTCCCTTTTAGAAAATTCGAGGTTCTCTCTGGGGCTTCCAAAGAAAGGGGTTAAGCTACTTTCAAGACTTCTAGAATTACAGACTCTTCTCTAGGAGTCCAAGGTAGTCAACTGACGGGACTAGCCTACTAGCGTTGACTCTCGAAGGAGTACAAAGGATAAGCGCTTAGCCTTAGATCTTTAGGAAACCCTTGTCCAAATTCTTAGCCTAGAGCCAATTAGGTCCCAATCCCTCTTTTCAAAGTAGCCTTGGCCACCCGATTTTCCCAAGGGAGCTTGCGAAGGGTACCGGGGAACGACGTCGATCCTCCCAAGCATAGCGGGCCACCAACCCCTTTTAGATAGATCCTAGTACGAATAGGAAACCAAACTACTTAGACCCTAGGTAACCCATAATTGCTTAAGTTGACTTGCCGACATTTAGTAAAGGAGTCAACCCGCACCCTGCAAAGTGTGATTAGTGACGTGTTGCAGCGTCAATAAATATCTGCAGCTGGCGATCACATCAACCTTGGTACTCTCTATTTAGAATTTGCCTTTTTCATTTCAGCATTTAATATTTCTTAGTTTACTATTCTATCGCTCTCCGCCACAATCCACGTGGATCGAATTGGGCCACTTATTTCGGAGATCGAAAGGAACCCAGAAAAAGCACGTACCAATAGCTATGTGCGCATATTCCAAATTATGCACCTAATTTTTGGCGTATAATTGGTCTCCTATCGTATAATCAGGCGTATAAGCGACGCCCGAATTATATGCTATAACTACAACGTATAATCAGGGTTATAGGTTGTGCCCGTAGTATATAATCCCAACGGTCACCCGGTCAAGTATGGACTATACCCGACTGACGTTTCGATTATACGCTGCCAGTACAACATATAATTGAATTATACACCACACACACACACAACATATAATTCCCCAAAATAAAAATAATAATAAAACAACAAACAAAAATAACAAAAGTAAATAAATAATAAATACAATATATTATAAATACTTAATATAAACACAAGTCAAAGCATAATAATATCAAAAAGATAATAATATAAAATAAAATAAAACAAACAAATAAAAATAATAACATACATACAAGGCACATCCAAACATTAATAATCAGTGAGTAATGAATATAATACTACTACTAATAATAATAATAAAACACAAAAAAAAAAAACTAAAATAAGATCGAACAAACTACATCTCAAAAAAAAAAGAAAAAGAAAAAAAGAGGAATAAAAAAGAAAAAGACGAAGAAATGATGAAAACATAAACAACAAAATAAAGCAAAATAATGTGACCAAAACACAAAATGATAATATAATTATAAAATATAAAAAATAAAAACAAAACAAAAAATTAACAACAACAAACAAAAGAATAATAATAAATATAAAGAAATAAACAAATGCAAAATAATAATAATAATAATAATTTTCAAATTCCCATCGTGCGACCACAAACAACTAAAAAAAATATGAAAATTACAAAATAATAATAATAATAATAATAATAATAATAATAATAATAAAATAAAAAAATTATAATAATATATAATCCCACTGTGAAAATTATTAAGTCCCTCCATAAAATAAAAATATTTTCAAACTCCACCATGAAACCACAATTAAAAAAAAAACCAAGAACATAATAACAGAAACAACAAAACAAAAACAAAAAAAAAATAGAAAATAAACCAAAAATAAAAATAAAACAAACCCTAATAAGATAAAAAAACAAAAAAAAAAAAAATAGAAATAAGATAAAATAAATATAAAATAAAGAAAACCAAAACCAAAATAAAAATAAAGTAAAACAAAATAAATAGGAATAACAACTAAAGATAAATTTAAGAAAATAAAATCAAAATAAAGGCAATTAAAATGATACAAACTCAACTATCTCATACAGAAGATGGCTTCGCCTACAACAAGCCCGATAAGTATTACTTCTCCTAACTCGATATTTCCATAAAAATCATTATTTTAACATTATGTATCAAACCATTTTCGAAACCCGACTCTCCCAATTCGAGGAACTACCGTAGTCCTCCCATAAGAGACAATCATCGACGTACGTGAGAAGGGTAGACGGAGTACTTTGGCATATCCAACGTCTTGACAACCAAACAAAGGTTGGGTCCCCAAATTCCGTTTCAATTGATCTGCTTAGCAACGCCTCGAGAGTTGCATTTTCTGAATGTTTTCACAAAAATGATTTAAGTTAAACCTGAGTTTTTAAAAAAAACGTACCTACCTCTCTATCTATTAATTTCTCATTCCTAACCCATTCTTTCACCCGAGAAACTGAATATTGAATATACTCAACTTTAAAGAATCACAAATGTCTACTAAAAGAAGCCCCTAACGCGTCAGTGGTGTGAGCAATGCGCCTGGTTTGACATTTCCTTCACATTCTCTTGCACCACCTATACCTCGTTTGCATATATTCCCTCCATCTGGTAGCGATATGGCAACGAAAACACCTCTTGATTGCTGCGATCGTCCTCTGAATCGTCCTTTACTTAGCTTGTGCCGACAGATAAGAAAGTCAAGCAAGTCATGTCAGTTCACTGAAACAGGAGGGCACCTCGTATAGGGTGTCTACTTCATTGGCACATCGTCGCTTCGCTACAATGCACCGAAAAGAGGCATCTGTAGACACTATGCTTTCACCCCCTCAAAGTGTACAAAATGTTCGGTCAACCATTGATGATGCCCATGATTTCTGAAAAGGCCAACCCTCTCCAAAAATCCCCAAAACCCATTACCTAGGGAATTATATGCTGGACACCCAGCGTATAATTGATTATATGCGGGACTCTCAGCGCATAATTGGACCCCACCCGGTCCCAGTGTTCGCACAGATTATATGATGGATTGCCAACATATAATCAGTTATACACAATAAGCCCTGCGTATAATTGCTCCGTAGTCCACCAGGACTCCTCTTCTCAACAACCAATCGCCCCAAATTATACGTAGGAATTCCAACATATAATTCGATTATATGCAGGATTCCCTGCGTATAATCAGTCCAATTTGGATTGGGCTTTGCTTTCTCGCCCCTATCCGACTTTTGGATTATACAATGTATCTACAGCATATAAGTGGGAAAAGTCCTTCTAGGACTCTAACTTTCCAGACTCATCTGATCACCCAGTCACCAGACGAGCTAACAAGTGGCTGCCCCGAATTATACGTTGGAACCACAATGTATAATTCATTATATACGGGATTCCCGACTTATATTTCAGATTATACGCAGGACTTCCAGTGTATAATTTCGAATTATATGCTGGAGTACTTGCATATAATTGGTCGTATAGTATAAATAGGGCCCTTGCCCTCCCATTCTAAACGCACAATTTTGCTTATTTTCTCTGGAAAACTCGAGTTTGGCTATGAGATTTCAAAATAGAGAAGAGTTGCACTCTAAGTCTTTTGTTCTTAGAACTCCCACTCTCCTCTAGGAATCTCACAAAGAGTAGTCAAGCACAGTGGGGTTAGCCCACTTGCTTCAATTCTTGAGTTAGTACAGAGGGAAAAAAAGCTCACCTTAGACCAATCCTTAGGAAACCCCTACCGAAAATTCTAGCCTAGTGCCAATTAGGTCCATAACCCCTCTCCATAATTACAAAACTGACATAACCCCTAAAACTTGATTTGCCCAAGGGAGCCAACGGAGGGTACCCTAGAACGGGGCAAATCCTCCTGTACATACCAGGCCAACACCCCCTTTTAGACTAGACCCATTAGGATAGAAAACCCAAATTAGCTCAAACCCTAGGCAACCTTAGCTGCTAACATAGCAGTCCAACCCACAAACCCCGCTTATCCTCATGATCGATCAATGACGTTCTACAACATCGACAAATCTGTAGATGGTGATCCCGACAGGTATATTTAAATTTAACTAGTTGTGCTGGTAACTGGCGATTCTCTCTCTTCACCATTTGCATAGCTAGCTACCCAATTTGGGCTTCTAGGTTCGTAATGGTCTGGACATGTGAATGTAATGTTTGAGAGAGTTGAGCTAGCTGGGATAAATCTTTGGAATGTTGATGCAACTGTTGTTGTAGATCCTTAAGGATTTGAACAATTGTGGCATCAGATCCGCTGCTCTAAGGTGGCCTATAATGTTTATGTTACGAAGGCTGATGTGGCGCATGGGTGGCATGTAGGGCTATTGAAAACTCTGGATTGGAGGATATCTTGGTTGAACAACAAATGGCCCTTATTTTTGGCCACTAGTAAAGCTCTAGTTGAATCCAGGATGTTTTCTCCATTACGGGTTATACGTGTTACCGTAATCACTCCGCTGAAATGCATAAACTTGTTCCTTTTCTACCATCTTCAGGTACAATGGGGCGACATGGCATTTAGTTACTGCATGGGTCAGGCTATGGCAAATTGAGTAGGCTGCTATGGGCTTCACCGCTGAGTTAAGGTTGGTGGTCATCAATGATGCCAACGTTTGTTTTAAAACCGCGACTTTAACATTGAGGTCATTCTCCATCTTTACTTTATCAAGGTTGACATCGTAAAGACTACTCCTAGCAAGAGGTGTGTGGCGAGTAATATTAGGGTCAACCTTTTGTAAGGCCAGTTTTTGCAATGAATTTTCGACCAGCCTTTCAAAAAGGTCCTAGGATTGCTTTTCATTCTGTGCCATGAAGGTGCCTCCACTCACAACATCAATAATTTGTTGGTTCCCTTTAGTTAGGCCTTGGTAGAAACTCTATGCTATTTACCAATTTGGCACTCCATGGTGAGGGCATTTATGTAAGAGGTCTTACATCCATTCCCGGCTCTTGTGAAACTGTTCTCTTGGCAGTTTTTAGAAGTTTTGAATAGCTTGACGAATCAGGTTAGTTTTACCAATTGGAAAATACTTAGTCATAAATCTACCATGTCTATCCCACATGGTAATACATCTAGCGCCAAGAGATAAGACATGCTTTTGCCCGATCTTTTAGAGAGAATGGAACAATCTCATCTTAACAACCTCATCATTCAGTACTGTCATTTTTAATGTGGTGCAGAGTTCTATAAAGTTTCTGAGATGCTGATAGGGATCTTCGCGATCAAGCCCACGAAAGTTCAAGAGAGATTGTAAAAGGGTGTGCTTGATCTCGAAGTGTTTACTACTCGCAACCTCAAGTGAAGAGATGCATGAGGACACAGTTAAAGCAACTGGAGTGTGGTGTTCCTGAATGGAGCGATCTTCTGCCATTGCAACTGATTCACTTTCAGAGATTCGACCGAAAGCCAAATTTCATAAAAGAGTTCGTTCAATTTCAGGATCACACTCGAAAATATTTCTAGATTTGGAACGAGTGTTATGCATAAGTTAGAAAAAAATTAAAAATATTTTTTAATATTTAAAAAAAATGGTAAGGATTGGGAGAGAGGAAATCTAGGCCTCTACCTTCAAATCGTGGGATGATGTTGAGACTCTAATCTGCAACTTCGTGCTCAAGTTTGCACACGAAAATAGCTCAAGGAAAAAATTAAATCTAACTAAAAGATGAAAATTAGAATTTAGAAAAAATCCGCTGCCCTGGCTACGATGCCAAAAACTTGATATTCTCTTTGATATACCTTTTCTTATCACCTCACAAGTCACATGAGAATTGTAGCACATGTAAAGGTATTGATCCATAGGGAAGGTGTTCTCTAAAATTCTTCTAAATTCCATTAAAGAATAAAGATTTTGGTTTTTAAAACTAAATTGCAGAGATTGATATAAAACTACTAAAATGAATAAGCTTGGGTTCCCTATCGCAAATTCGTAATCCTAATTAATTATCTCCTATTTCTCTGAATTCTTGTAATTATCTTAAGGCGACAACGGTAACATAAGAAGAATATAAGATTGGTCTAAGGCTCAACGGCAACATAAACCTCTCTAACAGAAAAATCGTTATTGAAACTAAGGAAAAAATGGCAACATAGTCGGGTGATGAAAGTCTAATAATTTTCAATCCCAGGGCAACAAGGACAATAAAGAAAAGGAAATTATAGAAATTGTGAAAACCTTTTAAAACACATAGATAAATTTTAATACTCATATTCATTAAACTATTACAGTAACAAATTCAGAAAAATAAGAAATACTTAACTATTCAAACTAATCATTGATATGTGGGTTCCCAAACATAAAATGAAATTAGCTACTCATTATTTCTTTTAAATCAAAAGCAATTACAAAAGACATAAGAAAAACTAGAATCAAAACTCAAATTAGAAACTAAACTACTTTGATCTATGGCTTCCCAATCTTAGTTGTCAACTATGATCGAGAATTTCTAGATAGAGTACTATGGACGTAGACTCTCTTATTTATAGACTCATAAGTAGACAATTACAATAAATCAGGACTCTAAAATTCTAGATATCTACCTAATATAGAATTTTCCCAAAACTAAACTTCCTAACAAATATCCTTCTCTGTTTAGAACTCATTTCCTAATGTGGAGATCTTTCTTCCTTTTACTCAATAGCGTGATCTCGCAGGATTCTTCTAGAATCATATGCATGACTTCATGAATTATGATTTTGCATGATCAGTACCGATATCGTGAATCTTCGAGATAGAATCGTGTAGCTTTATTAGTGAAATCGTGATTACGATTGCAGATTGTTCATTTTACTTCGCACGATTTGCCTTTCGATCGTTCGTATCTCTTGTTCTCTCGTAGATTTCTCCAGTGCTCTCATAAACTGCTCTTGCTTCTTTCGTAATGTAATTTATAAGCTTTACGATTGTTGGTCTGCTCTATCACGAGACTGCAATTGTAGCTTATCTCTGGCTTGAGCTACGATTCAGTTTTTCGCTTTGTGATTGAATCGTGATGAAATCATACGAGGTATGATCTTTGTTCACTTGCTCGTGTTTGATGTCGCTCCAAGTGTGCCATAATTGTGTGCATTATGAATCAAAAATTAAAGAATTAAAGAATGCTAGGTTATATGGATGTTAACTTATGAAAGGGATATCAGCACATTGGGGCTAACACTGGCCTGCAAGATCAGGGCCAATTGTAGTAAGTTTTAAAAGTAAGTATTTCAAGATCGTCCACAGAGAATTTTGTCTAAACTGAGAGATAAACCTCCAGATCTGTGCTACCAGATCTGGCTCTATAATTATCTAAAAAAAAGAATAGATAAAAGAGAGTGTTGGATTGTGTCACATTTAACTATAAGCAAATAAAGAAAAGAACTAACTACATGATCCAGATCCGAGTTGGGGAGATGTTTAAAATAAGACAAATGCAGAAATAATAGCTTCATGTACTTTAGCCTCACGAATTTTAATGGAGAATCAGAGTTCAACAGAGCGATTCAATCTTCATCGGCTACCGCCACAGATGTAAGAGAAATAAATCGAATTAAGGAATAGGTTTAGACTTATGGCTATGATCTCATCCACTTAAATGGTCACAGATCATCCAATAGTTGTGGCCTATTCTTTAGTTGAACATGAACATCATGTAAATCTTTGCTAGAATTAGGTTACCAACGCTAATTACGCATAGTGATGAATTAAGGGAAGTTGCATGCGGATGAGTGAATCTAAAGAAGTCTAATGCACTAAGGTGAACATTCGAACCCTCGACATGACTCCAATGGAGAAGACACAAATTGACAACCTTTTAAAATCCAAAATTACAATTCTGAGCACGGCTTCTTAGAGAGCCCTCGGACTTACATCTTGAATCCGAACTTGGAAGTACAAATCACTCACAATGGCTCTCAAAGGTAAACTACAAGAAGGGATTACAGGGGTTCGGATAAGCTATCTGCCGGAATGAGAAAGCAGAGATGAAAACTCCAAAATCTGGATGCCCAAATTGGGCAAATGGTTAGATCTATTTATAGTTTTCCTAAGCCGGCTCAAATGTGTATCAACCAATCGAATTGGATAGATCTGTATCAACCAATAGGAGTCGAGCACCGGATCCGGATCATTACGCCAATCAACGCTTGATCTGGTTCACCAATCGAGAAGCAGAGGCATCAATTACATTATGCATTTGAATGTTTGTTAGAGTTTCTAGAAGTTCCCAAGTAATTTCATCTTTGGGTGTTCACATGGGGTGGAATATGCCTTTGGTTCGTGCTGAATCTTCCAGGAATGTCTCTGGGCTTTTCAATGCATTAGGCGCGTCGTGATTCTTGAATTGCCCTTGTTAAAGTGCGAATCTCGAATACCTTTTCGCGAGTTCGGGGCCTTTTCGCAAAGTTCAATGACTTGAGCTCTGTAAAGTTCAATCTTCTTTTTGAGTGTTTTCTTCTTTTCGCAAAGTTCAAGGTTCTTCTGAAAGTGCAAGTTCTTTCTGAAAAGAACTACAGTAGTGCATTTCTCTTTGAAATGTTCCCCTTCTCTTCTGTCTTTGCCTCTTCTATTTATACCTTTCCACGGTGATGAGGTTGTTTCTTCTTCCTTCCTTTGGTGACATGGATTGTCATCTTTTGGCACTTTTGAGTCGCTTTTATGGTTAAGCGTGTCTTTATTGTTATGCAACATAGGCACTTAAAATACTTATTTAGTTCTCTCAAGGGTCTATCAAGGCCCAGATTAAAGGGTGAAAATGGTATTTTCCAGTTCTCAACACACCCCAAACCTAAGCTTTGCTAGTCCAGAGCAAAGACAAAATTTAAAATAGAATGAAAAGCCATTTTGTAGGGAGCACGTTGCATTTAGCATATGCAACAAGCCTTTTAAACCCTAGGTGATCCCTAGTGGAGGAGTGAAGTCTCCTGAGGGTTTTTGATGAAGGTACCCACAAACTTCTCCAATAAATCGCTTAAGATCAATGCAGATTACATTAAAGCAAACTTTTATCCATTCAGATTATTCACATACGCATCACGGTGGGTTGTAAGAAGATTTTTAAGAAAACATCATTCAAAACTAAAATTCTCTTTGTAATTCCTTTACCATTCACTCGATTGGTGTCAAAAAGTTTTTACAAGAAAAATTAATGAAAAGCTTGCCTTCTATTTGAGAATTCAGTTTTGATGTTACCCCAAATAATTTGATTTCAAACTCAACTCTCACGGGTTTTCACTCACCATGTAAATATGAGGTTGCACTATTTCACCTGACTCAAGAGCAATTCTGAGTCCTCAAATAGGATTATGGCAGCATTAGCATTGCTTTTCGATTCTGAATTTACTACTATTTTCACCATAGATTACACAAATCCTTATCTCCATGTGACAAACTCAATCCATCACCGATCAAGAAGGACTTTAACTTGGGTTGTAATGTGGCTTATGGGTGAAATTTATCAAGAATAAAGGGTGGAATGGAGTTCAAAATTGAGAAGTCGATCAAGGTAAGGAGGTGATAGACACACCTTCTTCAATTGACACAATTTCATCTTCTTCTTTGAATTTTGAGCCAAAGTGGCCATCTTTTCTCTTTCTTTTCAAACTTCCAATGAAATGCCTTCTCCTTTTCTTTTTTTTTTTTTTTTTTCAAATCAACATTGACCGAATGCCACATTTCTTACGTTGATACATCATTGCCTTCAATTATTTTTTTCTTTTCTTTTACCAAACTGTTACCCAACTCACCTTTCTTGACTTTCTTTCCTTTACCTTACGAATTCTCGAGTGAGGTTAGGCTAAATGAGGTTGATGAGGTTTCAAAGAAATCTTGGATTTATAAAGCTCAATTGGTGTGTATCAAGGCGTTTCAAAAGGTTGGGTTTTTGAAGTTAAAACTGTCCAAAGGAGGCCTTAAATCATGTCTTTAATATCATGATTGTGTCAAGATATTTTAACTTGGATATGTGTAACTTCTAGTGAAAACAAGGTGTTCAAATAGTCCCTAGAGCGAAAAAAACTCGCCAATTTATACCTCCAAAGAATACATTTGGTCCAAATCTCACCGGTGTGGTTTTCTATCAAATTCTGAGGTATATCATCCGTTTTCTCATTTTAGGTTTACTAAAACATCAATTTTTTTTTATTTTTTTATTTTAGAAATTTTCCGACCTTCACTTCATGAAAGTATTAGAATTACACTAGAAATTAATTTTAAAAGTTCTAACTTCCTCATTTTTCAAAACAACGGTGTGAAATTACTTCATTTTCAAAAATTCTCGGTCATAAAAGCATCAAGCATTAACTTATTTCATTGGCTTACCTGCCATACCCCCAAACCTAAGATGAACATTGTCCTCAATGTTCTAGACCATGGAGACTAGGGCGTGAGGTAAAAGAAGAAAGAAAAACTAAGAACAGAAAAAATCTAAACTATATGCAGCAGAAAATAAAAATGTAAAACTGAAGATATGAGCAAGGATATGGAAAACGTGATATACAAATGCAAGAAAAATCAACAAAACAATGCTAGAACTGCTAAATGAAATCTAACAAATAGAAGGATTACTATGCAAATGAAAGGAAACTAATGCTAATAAAAGAGAAACAGTAAAAGCAAGGTAAGGGACTGAATACAAAGTTAAAAAAGAAAAAGAAAAGTGTTGATACAAAAACTGAATTTGTGAATGCTAAATAGGAAAACAAAGTTATAAACTAACTATACTCACAGAAAAATGACGAAAATCAGTAAAACGAGGACACATTAACCTAAGAAAGAAAAAAAATCAGCGATCTAAAAACAGAATTTGAAACTAAAATCTTGAGAAAGTGTAGTTCGCAAAGAACTGAGCTTCAGTATGTCTATTCGAAATGGATTTGGCTCCAGAAAGATCTTTTCGCAAAGGACTTCTCCCCAGATTTTCTATTCGAAAAGGAAATTTTAACTATTGAGCAGAACATGGTTCTTTTCGAGTAGTTCATTCTGACTCGAATCAATTCGAATAGAACTTTGAACTTTTCGAAAAGTACTTTTTACTTTGCGATTTGAACTTTGAAGTGTATTTACACTATGCGTACAAGAAAAATAGACAGAAACAGCAAAAATCAGAAAAACAATGTTGTACAAACATATTATACACTTTTCTACCATCAGATTTTTGGAGATTCATGATGATAGGTGGGCAAGAAGGGCTCTGTTTTCAATGCATGGTTTGAGCCTCGACCATTTACCTTGAGTATTCTTCCATCCTTGGGATCTCGAATATCCACAGCTCCCGAGGGGAGGCCTTGATGACAATGTATGGCCCTTCCCATCCGGATCTCAATCTGCCACCAAAGAATTTAAGTTTAGTGGTGAATAACCATTGCTTGGGCCCCCGTATGTACTCTTTTCTCATGAGGCTCCTATCATGCAATGACTTACCCTTTTCTTTGTTCAATCTGGAGCCAGGGTGGGCATGCATCCTCGGTTCTTCCAGATTCGATGAGTTGAAGCTTCCTGGTTACCAAAGATTAGATCCATATTAAAAGTTTTGATTGCCCACAAGGCCTTATATTCTAATTCTCGGTAGATGGCATGCCTTGCCATAAACCATCGAAAGGACATCCCTATAGGAGTCTTGTAGGCGATTAGTATGCCCACAAAGCATCATTAAGCTTAAAGGACCATCCTTTCTGTCCTTCTTCAGTTTTTCCAAAATGTGTTTGATCTCTATTTGAAATCTCCACCATCCACCTTTGGTTTGTGGATGATAGGGAGTGGCTACTCTGTGAGTGTGAGTACTTTTTAATAGAGTCAAAGCACTGTTAAAGTGGCTTCCCCATCACTAATGATGGCTCTGGGAATCCAAATCTGGAAAAATGTGGTCTTTGAGGAATCTTAAAACCACTTTGTGATCATTGGATTTGGTAGCTATGGCCTCAATCCACTTGGAGACATAATCCACACTACCAAGATGAAATTGTTTCCATTAGAAGGGGAAAGGGCCCATAAAATCTATGCCCCAAACATCAAACAACTCAACTACGAGATTGGCTGCAGGGCATTGAGTTTCTTTTGGAAATCTTGCCAGATTTTGGCGATTACGGCAAGATTCTGATCTTGTAAGGCATCTTTAAAGATTGTGGGCCAATAGAAACCACACTGCAGAATTTTCTTGTTTGTTTTATTACTTTGAAATGGCCTCCACAGCCTGCTTCATGACACATTGACAATATGCGAGAATTCATGGTGGACACACTTTACGATCACTTGTAGTGCACAATTCTTGAATAGATAAGGATCTTCCCAAATGAAATGTTTAACTTGTGAGAGGAAAAGATCTTTATCCATTCTATTCCAATGTTGAGGAATCTGCCTAATAGCCAAGAAGTTGACTATGTTTGCAAACCAAGGATCAGGTATTGATGGCAAAAAGTTGCTCATCGTGAAATGATTCATTAATGGGTAGCTATCAT
Organism: Chloranthus sessilifolius; assembly: GCA_021018995.1. NCBI lineage: Eukaryota > Viridiplantae > Streptophyta > Magnoliopsida > Chloranthales > Chloranthaceae > Chloranthus > Chloranthus sessilifolius. The sequence continues at coordinate 98,225,858 of CM037597.1, forward strand.
CCTCAAGATTGAGAATTCGGATAAGTGATCAACCACCACATTCTCCTCCTTTCTTATCCTTAATCGTAGATCAAACTCACCGTAATAGGAGGATCCACTGATTAATCTGGGCTTGGTATCCTTCTTAGAGCGGAAGGTACTTTAGGGCGAGTGGTCGATAAACACCACAATTTGTGAACCTAAAACATAAGGCCCTGAATTTTTCCAATGCAAACACAATGGCCGCAGCTCTTTCTCGGTTGTTGTGTAGTTGAGCTGGGCATCTATCATGGATCTCGTGGCATAAGCTATGACATGGGGAAGCTTATCCTTTCTCTGCCTGCTCCTAGGGCTCCTGATGCATCACACATCACTCAAAGGGCACCGAATAGTCGGGGATGCAAGATGGGAGCTGAAATCGACATTTCTTAAGGACCTCAAAGGCAGCTCATGCATTCATTAGTAAACACAAAAGGAACATCTTGACACAAGAATGACAGAGTGGCTTGGAAATTTTCTTCGAAATCTTTGATGAACCTCCTATAAAATCCTGCATGCCCTAAGAAACTTGATTTGCTTAATGATTACGGGAGGAGGCAAATGTGCAATTAGATCAATTTTTGCTTGGTCCACCTCTATGCCTTTATGGGAGACCACATGTCCTAGGACAATGCCTTGGTGACCATAAAATGACTCTTTTCCCGACTTAGAACCAAATTGGTTTCTTCACATCTTTGCAACACCAACTTGAGGTGGTGTAAGCATTGGAAAAAGCTGTCTCCATAAATTGAAAAGTCATCCATGAAGATCTCCATGAATTGATCAATCATGTCTAAAGATGGCATACATGCATCTTTGAAAAGTAGCAGGGCATTGCAAAGACCAAAGGGCATCCTCCTATAGGCAAAAGTGCCAAAGGCGGTGAAGGTGGTCTCTTCTTGGTCCTGTGGCCACACAGGGATCTGGTTGTACCCAGAGTACCCATCAAGGAAGCAGCAGTACGTTTTGCCTGCAAGCTTATCAAGGGTTTGGTCAATGAAGGGGAGGGGGGAATGGTCTTTCCTTGTCATGCTATTTAATTTTCTGTTGTCTATGCGACCCTCCATCCAGTTGTTTGTCCGGTGGACATAAGTTTACCAGATTCAATTTGCTACAACAGTGATGCCAGATTTCTTAGGCACCACTGTGGGTGCTACCCAAGCAGAATCAAATGGGGTAAATGACCCCAGCATCTAGCATCCTTCATTAGTTCTTGCATGTGAGGATTCAACCTTCTTTGCATTTCTCTAGAAGGCTTGGCATCCTCTTCCAGTGGATCTTATGCATGCATACAGTGGGTTTATTCCTCCTAAATCAACAATGGTCCTAATTTCTTTCTTGTCTTTGTTTTAGAACTACCATGACTCCTCTTCTTGCTCCTTTGTAAGGGAGGAAGAAATAATCACAGTAGTGTTTGATGATCTCCCAAAACACATATTTCAGATTTTTGGGGAGCTGTTTGAGTTCCAATTGGTGAAATTTGAGAAAGAGGGCAGCAAAGGTACCTTGGTAACTTGTGGAAGAGGGAGAGGAGCAGGTCTCAAGAGAGAGAACTTGATGATCGTCGGTGAGTGCCTTGCACAAAGCAGACTCCGTTGAATTTGATCTCCTTTTCCTTCTTTCTCAGTGGATCCCCAATCATTTTAAATTACGTGGTGGAGTCTTTACCTTGCGAAATGTTTGTAAAGACTCCTCCACTCATCAATGATGTCAACATGGAAACATTCCTCGAGAATTGAGGTTGATGTGACATTATACACATTCAATTTAACTTTCATATTTCCAAAAGACACCTCCATGATGCAGGACCTGCATTGAATGCATGCATTAGTCAGAGCTGTGAATGGTCTTCCCTGAATGACGAGGATGGCTGGTACTTTTGGTTGGTTCCATGTCCAACACCAAAAAGTCGGCAGGTAGAAAAACTTGTCTACTCCTACCAAAACATCTTCAATCAACCCCATAGGTTTCCTTTCGGATCATGTCACTAGTGTAACACCACTTGAGTGGGTTTCAATTCTCCCAAACCTAGCTTCTCATAGATGTAATAGGGAAGCAAGTTGACACTAGCACCAGTTTAGCAAGGCTTTCTCAATGGTGTGCTCCCCAATGATGCAGGGATTGTGGGGATTCGAGGTCTTGCATCTTAAGTGGTGTTGCAATTGATAGCACTTGGTTGATTTTCTCCACAAAGGCCTTCTTGGATAAATGTATCCTAGATTGCCTTTTGTGGGTGCACACCTCTTTGAGAAATTTTGCATAAGCGAGGACTGTTTGATTGCATCAAGCGGTAGATTAATTTTAACTTGCTTGAATGTCTCCATCATTTCCTCAATTTTGTGTTTCTTTTGTCAAAAGGAGAAACTTCATTGCATGGGGAAATGGGAGGTGAGGAACAAATTTCTCCTCCTCATCTTTTCAACAATTTTGTTATTTTTCTTTTTCATTTTTTGAATTTTACGATGTAAATCAATGACCATATTGCTATCCATTTGTTGTTCTGCACTTGTTCTTCATCTTTTTCCTCTTCACTACCTTGTGTTGTTTATTATTCTTCCACTTCTCAAAGTAGTCACGCTTTGATTTCCTCATGGCCATTTGAGGATTCTCCAACCATGAATCCCTTAGGATTGTTCACAGTTGGTGAGTAGTTACCCTCTTCTCTCTTAGCCAATGAATTTGAGAGTTGGCCCCGGAGTTTCTTCAATTTTTTAATGCTCATTTGTGAAGGTTCAGATTTTGAAGTGAACTCAAGACCGCTCTTCAAAGGTCGTGGATCTAGGAGGGCAGGGCTGGTGCATCACGCATGGCTTGTTGTTGGTTAGAAATTTGAAAATTTGATTTATTATAAAATTCTGATATATGGTGAAAGGTTTGAAAGGTAATTGATTTTTTTATTCCACGAGATTAGGATGAGATCTCCATGGGTAGTCATTCGATTGCATCATCCATAAGACTGAAATTTGCATGAGCTTGTTCCATCATGAGTTCTAAAATTGTGATGCGAAGGACATTGATCAATGGAATGAGTGGGGGGCTGGCATATCAGACATGCCTCCTCTACTCTTGACCCATTTGGAGCTTTAAATGAGTCCTTCAGTCTATCAAGTTTTGAGGTCAAATTATCCACTTTCCTTTCCAGCACTATGACTTCATAAACTTTCCTCTTGTGAATTGGGGATTATTCATCCTAGGATTCTCGGTGTCCCTTGGCGAGAGATTCCTGCTGGGTTGAATTTTCTCCAATCACCTCAAAGAGGTCCCAAACCTCTTCAACTGCTTTTCAAGTAGGTACCTCCACAAGAGGCATCCACCATGTTCTTGCCCTTGATCAGTTCCTTGATAGAATCTTTGAACGAGCTGCCATTTAGGAATTTGATGGTGAGGGCATTGCCTTAACAGATCTTTAAACCTTTCCCATGCTTCATGGAAAGTTTCAGTTGAGTTTTGGGAGAAAGAGATGATGCTTTGTCTCAGTTGGCTGGTTTTAGTCATTGGGAAATATTTTGACAAAATTGACATTGCAAATCATTCCATGATGTGATCTTTGTTTGGTGCTAACATAGATAACCATGCTCTAGCTTTGTCCTTTAATGAAAAAGGAAGAGCCTAAGCTTGGTTGCCTCTGACCAGATCCGGCTATGTTAAATGTTATGCATAAAGCAGAAATTCATCAATGTGTTTGTAAGGGTCTTCCTTACTCAATCCATGGAATGAAGGCAACATTTGGATGGTGGAGGACTTAATTTCATAATTTCCCTCCTGTGGGAAATTGAATGCAAAATGGGAATTATAAGCACGGGGGCAAAGTAGTCTCTTAACAATCTCTGTTCTTCACCCATTTCAGAGATGTCGTGATGTATGTCGGTTTCTTAGGAGTCTTTCAACTTGAATTTAACGGGAGAATCTCAGATTGAGGTTCTCCGCCAAACATACAACTCAGAGAGAGTTTGGTATGCAAAAACTGTCTATTTAAGAACTTTCCTTTCCTTTTACACAAACAATAAAATTAATAAATGACGATAAATAAATGAAAATAAATATAGGTCTATCTATTTTAGAACAAACTTCCCCGTGGCGCCTAAAAACTTGATGTCGCTCCAAGTGTGCCATAATTGTGTGCATTATGAATCAAAAATTAAAGAATTAAAGAATGCTAGGTTATATGGATGTTAACTTATGAAAGGGATATCAAGACATTGGGGCTAACAACGGCTGCAAGATCGCCAATTGTAGCAAGTTTTAAAAGTAAGTATTTCAAGATCGTCCACAGAGAATTTTGTCTAAAGAGAGATAAACCTCCGGATCATGCTACGGATCTGGCTCTATAATTATCTAAAAAAGAATAGATAAAGAGAGTGTTGGATTGTGTCACATTTAACTATAAGCAAATAAAGAAAAGAACTAACTACATGATCCAGATCCGAGTTGGGGAGATGTTTAAAATAAGACAAATGCGAAATAATAGCTTCATGTACTTTAGCCTCGAATTTTAATGGAGAATCGTAGTTCAACAAAGCGATTCAATCTTCATCGGCTACGGCCAGATGTAAGAGAAATAAATCCGAATTAAGGAATAGGTTTAGACTTATGGCTATGATCTGTCCATTTAAATGGTCACAGATCATCCATTAGTTGTGGCCTATTCTTTAGTTCGTAATATGAACATCATCATAAATCTTTGCTAGAATTAGGTTACCAACGCTAATTCACAGGGTGATGAATTAAGGGAAGTTGCATGCGGATGAGTGAATCTAAAGAAGTCTAATGCACTAAGGTGAACATTGAACCCTCGACATGACTCCAATGGAGAAGACACAAATTCTGACAACCTTTTAAAATCCAAAATTACAATTACAGTGCACGGCTTCTTAGAGAGCCCTCAGACTTACAGTCTTGGATCCGAACTTGGTAGTACAAATCACTCACAATGGCTCTCAAAGGTAAACCACAAGAAGGGATTACAGGGGTTCGGATAAGCTATCGGCCGAATGAGAAACAGAGATGAAAACTCTAAAATCTGGATGCCCAAATTGGGCAAATGGTTCTCTATTTATAGTTTTCCTAAGCCGGCTCAAATGTGTATCAACCAATCGAAATTGGATAGATCTGTATCAACCAATAGGAGTCGAGCACCGGGATCCGGATCTGCTCGCCAATCGAAATCGCTTGATCTGGTTCACCAATCGAGAAGCGAGGCATCAATTACATTATGCTTTTTGAATGTTTGTTAGAGTTTCTAGAAGTCCCCGCCACGTAATTTCATGTTTGGGTGTTCACATGGGGTGGAATATGCCTTTGGTTCGTGCTCAATCTTTCGGAATGTCTGGGCTTTTCAATGCATTGGGGCGCGTGTAGCAGATTACTGAATTGCCCTTGTTAAAGCTGCGAATCTCCAGAATACCTTTTCGCAGAGCTCAGGGGCCTTTTCGCAAAGTTCAATGACTTCTGAAGCTCTCGTAAGTTCAATCTTCTTTTTAGAGAGTGTTTTCTTCTTTTCGCAAAGTTCAAGGTTCTTTCTGAAAAGTGCAAGTTCTTTCTTGAAAAGAACTCGTAGTGCATTTCTCTGTTCAAATGTTCCTGCTTCTCTTCTGAGTCTTTGCCTCTTCTATTTATACCTTTCCACAGCTGATGAGGTTGTTTCTTCACTTCCTTCCTTTGGACTGACATGGATTGTCATCTTTTTGGCACTTTTGAGCTGCTTTTATGGTTAAGCGTGTCTTTATTGTTAGCTGCAACATAGGCACTTAAAATACTTATTTAGTTCTCTCAAGGGTCTATCAAGGCCCAGATTAAGGGGTGAAAAATGGTATTTTCCAGTTCTCAACAGTGTTGCTTATAAATTAAGATTTCTTTCTTCATCTAAGTTGTGATCTCTGATGTGTCCTATCGTAAGTCCTTTTTGCATAGATTTTTCTTTCTTCTTCTTTTCCCTATTGATCTAAATATCCACTACCAGGAGTTGTTAGTATCAAGTTGTGGGCTAACAGTACTCAAATGAGGGTATCAAAGTGCTAAAATCTATGAATGATCACATATCTTTATACTTATCATGACATTTAATTGTCCTTTCTAACCTTCTCAAGGTAGCTTGAATCGAAAACGGTACCTGAGACTGCAATTCTTGAGAAACTGTTCCATCATGCTCTATCTCAGAGTCTTTATTATTTTCTATATCTTGCTATTGGCTTTCAATATCAACTTTTACCTGTGATTCAACAGGTGGCTGAGGTTTGCCTTCTGCCGTTTTTATCAAAAACTCATCTTCATTGAAAGTAACATCTCTTTCAACTATCACTTTGTAAGATTATTTATCCCACAATTGATAACATTTTATTCCTTGGCGATAGCTAATCAAGATATACCTTTTAAATTTAGGATCCAACTTGGATTGTTCACTTCCCTTAAATAATGCATACGCAACACATCTAAACACCCTTAAGTGACATTAACTTGTGTGTCCTCCATACCAAACCTCATCTGTAGTTTTTGAGTTCAATGATACTTATGGTGACCAATTGACTATGTAACATGACATGCTCACTAACTCTTCCTAGAACCCATTACTTAAGCCGGAATGATTAACCATACACTATGCTTTTTCCAATAGTGTTCTATTCATCCTCTCGGCTATGCCATTTTACTTAGGATTTTCAGGAATTGTTAAGTGCCTAACAATCCCTTGATTTTCATAGTAAGCTTTAAAATCCGATGACAAATACTCTCCATCATTATCTGATCTGAGAACCTTTACCTTTCTATCAGTTGCTTTTCAAACATACTCTGCCACTGCTTGAACTTTTGAAACACATTCGACTCAATCTTAATCGGATACACCTAAACTTTTCTGAAATAGTCATCTATGAATGACACAAAGTAGTTGGCTTCATCTACTGAAGTAACTTTAGCCGATCTCAATACATCTGAATGTATATAATCAATCAGCCCCTTCGAAGTATATTTTCCTATAGAAAAACTAACTTTTTTTACTTGCCAAAGATGCAATCTTCATAAAATTTCAGTTTATAAGTTTGAATATAAGAAATCACCTTATTCTTTATAAGCTCTGTTAGCCCATGTTCACTCATGTGACCAAGCCTCCTAAGCCACATATCTGAGAGATCCTTGGAATATTTTGTAGCCACAACACTATTGTCGCCTAATTAGATTTTTTTTCAGATCAGGCACATGCTTAACCTCAGTAAGAGTACGAACACAACCATCAAACATCTTTATTCTGATAAAACCGATACCCACTGCTTCACATACACTGTCATTCCTCATCAAAATTGTCCCACCATTGGCTACCTCGTACTGGTCAAACTAATCTCTCTATGGACACATATGATACGATTCCCCTGAATCTAGGATCCATATTCCATCAACCTGACATGAACCTAATAGTGCACACAATAGATCTTCACCAAAAACTGACTTAGCAACACTTCCATGTTGTGAAGTACCTTCATCAATCTTATCTTTATTTAATCTATGTTTGCAATATTTGTGAATATGACCAGATTGTTTACAAAAGTAATAGATAGTATCGTTTCTGTCACCCCTAAATTTGGACCTGTTGTTTCCCCTCATTGATTTATTGTCTTCGCTGGACTTATCTATTTTGCGATCATGGTTTCGACCCATTTCGCTAAAGAGAGTTGTGATGACCCGATTTTCCCCTAGACGAAAACACAAATTTTGGTGAAGACTGGACTGTCCGGTGTTCAAAATTTAGAATAAATTTTCTTTTTACACAAATGTGCGAAAATCAGAGTAGATATCCTGTGCACAACGGAATATGAACAGACAGATATCATATGACATTAAACAAAGATAGATTCCAATATGTACAGAACATAAACTAAAATAAAAATAGACCACCGGTGACGGCCGACCGTCAACAAAATAGTGGTTCAATTTAAAACTATGTAAAGTATGCTAATTCCACATATACAAAATTCAGCTATACCTATGTAAAGATAGGACTTCGTAGGTGGAAGGTCTTCTGCTACTTCCGGAACATGAGTAGGACCGACCTCAAGCTCAAGGACCTGACTATTACCTACACCTGTGACGTATAGTCGAGGTCTAAGCTCAGTAGAGAAAAGATCAATACCCATTTTGCATCCTATCAATCAATGCATATATCCAATGATTCTCTTAAGTAGGCAGGTTTCAAATCAAAAATAGAAAACTAAGTTTTAAGGGTATTTCCACATCAGAACTAGAAGCATTCTTGTGTCCGATAAAATGACTAAATTGCAATGGCATTTTCATAACAAAAATGGAAACAATTCCTTAAAACCATTTTAAGATAAGATAGCTGAGACTAATTTGCAGAAGCATTTTTGTTCATATCAATGCAGAGACGAACTTTCAAAGACATTTTCATAAAATAGAATTCATAAGATCTTGTATTCAAAATCGGAGTCAACATCAGGGTTCTCATTTCAGGGTTCAATGCCAAAGTTCAAACTTTGGATTCACTTATTCAGAGTCGTAAAATTCAGAGTTCTTAACATACCAATTCAAAGTCCGGATAACGAGTTCAAATTCAGAGTTCGATTATCAGGTTTGGATTAAGAGTTTCAAATTTTGAGTTCTTAATCCAATTCATAATCAAATTTCATATCCTGATTCATGGTTCTTACTTAATGCATGACTTAACTCATAACTTAAATAATCTCTAATGTGAATATAGCAACAAAGCTGAAGTTAATACCGATGGGAATCCCCTTTAACTATCGTCGTTCAATAAACAATTTTCAGAGTGAAAAATCGCGGCTATGCCAGGCTACAGCACAGACTATGTCGGGCCAAACAACATTCAAAAAATACGGGATTTAGCAAATTCGTTCAGATGAACCTTAAATCATCATGCAGATTCTAACACATAGTAATGTTTTTTATTCATAACATGTAGCTAAACCTTTTGAAAATCAGATTTAGAAGACTCACATTCAATGTTCAGATACAAAGTTCACATACAGAGTCCGGAGTTCGAAGCTCAATTTTCACATTCAAAGTTCTTATTCAACTTTGGAGTCTTATGCAGAGTCCAGAGTTTGTATTCATATTTCTGATTCATATTCAAAGTTCAAAGTTCATATACGGAGTTCATATTCAGATTCATATTCCAGTTTCAAGGTTTGGATTTCAGTTCTACATTCAATATTCATATTCAATGATCAAAGTTCGGATTCAGAATTCATATACAAATTTCAGATCAATACAATGTACAAGGTTCACATTTATCAATCATATTCAAAGTTCTAATTTGATGATCGAAAGAGTTCAAAGGTCACATTCTTCATAATCAAATCAAATCAAATTACTTTACATGAAACTTTAGTTCAAAAATCATAATGTACCATTCAAATTCAAGTTCAAATCCAAAGAGAGATGCTTTAAAAATTCAATTTCAATTTTGACGGGTCTAATTTCAAACACAATTTCAAGGTCCACATAGAGTCTATGAATCGAAATCAAAATATGAAGCTATGCATTGAGTTTTCCCTACCACGATTCCTAACGTCGCAAGGTGTGCAATGACCCTTATCGACAGCAACCGATTCCTTCCCTTACATCACATATATAATGATGTCACTAATAATTTTGACGTTACTAATAACTTCGACATACTTAAGTACTTTCTTAAACCAAGACGGAATGGACAAGTTCGTGCTAAGCTTGGATCATGTAGAACTTGTCCCAACTTTCCAGTTTGTGCTAACCTTGGATCATGTAGAACTTGTCCCAACTTTCCTCTAAATTTTGACCTTAAAAACATTTTATTTATAATATTTTTGTTTCACACAAAGTTATAGAGCTTGTTGTCTTCTTTCTAGCACCATAAGAATCACATCAATCTCAATTCGGGGTAAAACGTTATGGCCTAAATACCGAGACAGTGTCAGGACTCTATTCCAATTCTCGTGCATAATTTCCAAAATCACACGAGGGAATTTAGAACTCGTGTGTTCGAGTTTTTCTAGTGTAATTTTGTCCTATTTTCTAAGTGAATTTTGCTCATGTGAATTCTAACTCGCGTGAGCGATTTTACGCGATTTAGTTCAGGTTTAGGCTTCTTCTTCTTCAATCTAAAACACCAAAAATCATTTCATGCACTCCCAATCATTCATAATCAAGTTCTAAACTAATTTCACACTATTAAAACATAAATCTTACCTTTTAAAGCATGTATACGGTGTTTACGTTGGTCAAGTCGATGAAAATCGACGCCGAAGTTCTCGTTTGTCTCTACGACGACTCGATCCTTCTTATTCAAACTCGATTCTTCTCAAAACCTTCCATGCAATCCAAATGCCCACACACTAATAAAAATTTATATCTCACAAATCGAAACCCATACAATTAAGCTACAATGCTTACCTTTATAGTTTGTGAATGCGAAGCTTATGATAATTCTTCTTCGAGCTCAATAGTGTCAAAATCAAGGGATTCTCATGATAAAAAATGAGGCAAAAGGGTTTGAGGGATAGATGGCTAGGATTTCACCCAAAAATAAAACCGTTGAGGAGAGGGGTTTGAGAAGACGGGTGTTAATCAGTAAAAAATGCCATTTTTTATCTCCTAACTTGACCTTTAATGGACCCTTCAGTTGACTAATAATGTGACTTGAGTGTGTTTTGTAGTTAAGCAATAAATTACAATCATAGTGCAGACATCCAACTAAAAGTACTAATGAAGAGACCTTTTTGCTTCAACATGTGCTCATGTAGCCCAAAAGGCCAGCCAGCAAGTAGTTCACAGAGCCTCAAAAACCTATGGGAACGACATGGGTCCAACTGGGTACACATGGGAGCAAGAGCAGCTACATTGGATGAAGATTAAACCCCTCAAAAGGCTACTGTGTGGTGAATAGATGACGGACAACACCCCCAAGTTGTGTGTCAGCTGTGGAAGCAAAGAACATGACATGTCGAGAGGTTAATCCAACCTGTCGACAGGTCTGTGTGCTGAAATATGAAGATATCGAGAGGTTTCAGAACTCGTAGAGGAGCTAAAGCTGAAGAAGGCAACCTGTTGAGAGGTCCTGAAGCTGTGTTTCAACCTGTCGAGAGGTACTGAGGTGAAAAAGTAAAGATATTGAGAGGTTCACAGAACCTGTCAAGTGGCTTAAGCTGCAGCATGGCAACCTGTCGATTAGTACAACTGAACCTATCGAGAGGAACACTAAAGTAATCAACCTCGCGAAGTACCGATAGTTGAAGTCAATCCTATCGAGAGGTTGCCATGAACCTATCGAGCAATCAAAGACAACCTAGCGAAAATTTACTTGAAGCTACATTCATTCTCACGAGGATGCCTTCAACCTGTCGAGAGGATGCCTGGAGCTGTATAAGATACCGAGAGGTTGAATTATAACCTGTCGAGAGGATGGCTGGAGCTAGGGCAGCAATTAGGTATTGCTGTCAACCTATCGAGTAGTTCAATAGATCTTGTCGAGAAGTACAGCTAACCTATCGAAAGAAGCATTAAGCATCAGCAGAACTCATCTAGAGGTTCCCTAAACTTCTCGAAACATGACTTGGGAACTTCTCAGTTCCAGCTGAGACTGCAGCCCACTCCAGTACTCTGTGCACACTTGTCTCAAGGCTGTTTAGCTAGTTTGAGGGTTTTTTTTAATACAAAAGGGCGTGAATGGGAACCCTCTAATTTTGAATACAAATGGGCATGAATGGGAACCCTCTAACCACCTCACGTGTGCTTGTCCAATTTGAACCAATTAGGGGGAGTTTCTAGAAGCAAAATCAACCACATCAGCAGCTAAGAATTGCAGAATTATTCCCTTGAGCTCTGATCGGCTGAAAAAGATCTAAGGAAAGAAGGGAAGACTATAAATGGAAGAGAAGTGTCATTGAAGAACCATGCAAAAATTGAGAGAGCCCAAACCAAATTCGAAATTCCCTTTTCCCTCCAAAATTTCATCCCTCTTCCTTCTTCCCCATTCTCTCTTTAGTCCAACCATGGTTGGCTAAGCACTTTCAGTAGCTAGGGTGAGGTGAGAGCTATAAACTGAGAGGTTCAAGGCTTTGTAGGGGGATTAGATGTTACACAGATTGAATATCTGAGAATAATGTACTGTAAGTTTGTATTGAATCAGTAATTTTTTTATTGTAAAGCTAATTTGAATATATAGATCTCTTACTTTCCATTTGATTTCCCTAGATTTGAAATCCCTGTGAATGCCTTAGCTTGTAGCCTTACATCCATAGCATCTGCAATAATCTAATTATTCTAATTAAAACTTTAGGATTGGAAGAAATCCCTAGGATGATCTGTGGCCATTAAAGAGGACATATCATAGCCTTAAGATCAATCCAATTCTCTAGTCTAGATTGGATTTTTATACCTTACATCTGAGCTTATAGCCAGATGAAGGATTGTTGCAAATCAATCTCTTGCATTGCCTCTGAACCAATCAATTTTCAGTGAAGACTAAAAACCCCAGCTACTATTCTCCCTCTTTTGATTGTAAATTCCTCAAATCCTTTTCTCCATTTCTTTAAATATGTGTTTTACTCAGCTCTAGATCATTTACATTTTATATTGTATTTATGTAGTTTTTAGTAAAGTGACAATCCCTAAAACCTCTCCTCTTTCCTTTATTGCTTTAGTTTGAATTAGGATAGGATAGAGTGACAGATCTGCTATAGATCTCGAGATTCACCATATTTTTAAGTACATTTCCCTGTGGACATACCCCTACTTACCCCTTTAAAGCTTGCTGCAACAGCCCTGGTTCTTGCAGGTCTGGTTGCCTTACCTTGGTTCCTTCTTGTTGTAATTTTTCCTTTAGTGTGCTGATTTTAACCTATTAATAATTGCGAGGTAAACAATACAACAAGTTTTTGGCGCCGATGTCGGGAATTTTTGTTTTTAGAATTGGTAGATCTAAGTTTTTCTTATTTTAGATTTAGAATTATACATGTCTGTTTTGTGTTTGACTAATTGTTGCTATAATTTTTTGTAGTTTAATTTTGTGTTGCAGATTTGGATCTGTAATTCTGAGAGGAGCATTGTGCTAATTGGAGGAGCAAACTATGCTTGAGTTTGTTTTTCCTAACTCTTTTATATTTTTAGATCTGTAAATTTTTAGATATGCAGCAATAGTTGTTTGTTTTTATACTTGTTCAGCTAAAATCTATGTTGTAATTTTGTGTCATGTGCTTGGTTTCTGCTGTGTGTATGCTTTGGAGAAGATCTCTCAATCCTGAGATTGTTTCTTTAAATCTTGAAGTTGAGAGGCTTCTTATACTTAGGCAGTCCCTACACACACCTATGGTTAATTGTGATATTTCTGTAATGGGTGAGCAACCTAGGACATTGAAAGAATTCAATGCACAAGGGGTATACAATTCCCCCTTCTGCATTCAATTCCCTGTTGTTCAAGGAAACTATGAGATTAAATCTTCCATCATACAGATGTTGCCCTCATATCATGGCCTGAGTAAAGAAGACCCATACACGCACATTGATGAATTCCTAGGCTTCTTTTCTACCTTCAACATTGATGAATTCCCTTTTTCACTAAAGGATAGAGCTAGAACTTGGCTGTCTATGCTCCCAACCAATAGTATATAGTCTTGGAATGACCTTCAATGTCAATTTCTGGCCAAATTTTTCTCCATTACCAAAACAAGTCAGCTGAGGAAGAGCATAATTTCATTTGCTCAGTCCCAAACTGAAGACTTTCACCAAGCTTGGGAAAGATTTAAGGAGCTCTTGAAGTAATGTCCCCATCACCAAATTCCTGAATGGCAACTTATTCAAAGTTTCTATCAAGGAATTGATCCCAAGAGCAGGGACATGGTGGATGCCTCATGTGGAGGGACTTACCTCCACAGGATAGCTGATGACGCCTGGGAATTGTTTGATATAATTAGTAAAAATTTCATGCAAAGGGAGACTTTATCAAGGGACATTGAGAATCCTGTTAGATTTGTGAGAGAGAACACTATAGGAGGAAAATTGTATGAGGTCAGTGGCTATAATGATTTGGAGAGAAAGGTTGATAGCTTGACTTAGAAATTTGATAAACTCATGGGAGCAATGCAGTCTCTAATGGCTGCCAAAGTAGAGGAGGCTTGTCTGATATGCCTGTCTCCTACTCACTCCCTTGAAGAATGTCCCTCTACAGCCTAATTTTAAGATCTGATTATGGAGCATGTGAGCTGCTCAGTCCTTTGGGCAACAGCCAGTTACTAGTTATCATTGGAGAAAAGGTGGAGATAAGATAACTTCCATAACCAGCAGCAACCACAGCTGCCAATGCCATATAGAAATGTTCAGCCCTACCAGTAGAATTACTTTCCAAGGCCCCAATACCAGCAACTTATGGTTGAGCAAATGGCACAACCTGTGCATCAAAGTGCACCAACCCCAGCACCCTCTAGATCCCTCACATTTGAAGAGCAAGTTCTGACTTCATTGCAGAATTTAGACTCTTTGTCTTAAACAATGAACTCCCATAGCTAAAGCATTAAGAAGATAGAGGACCACCTTGGTCTTCTATCTAATACTTTGACTAGGAGAGAAGAGGGAAGGCTGCTTAGTCAGGCTATGAACAACCCAAAAGGGCAGTATATGGTGGGTAAGACTTCTTCACATGAAGAAGCTAAATCTGTCATCACTTTGAGAAGTGGAAGGTTGGTTGATAACAAGGTTGGTGTTGAGCCTGAGAAAAGTGCAGGGAAAAGAAAGAACTGCCCATGATGATATGCAACAGGAGCAACATATGAGAAATAAGGGGGGTGTTGATGAACCCTAACAGAAAAATGAAAACAAAAATAATAATAATAATAATAATTGATGAGATTGCTAAGGCAACAAATGTGAGATCAGTCCCCCATTTGCCATTTCCCAATGCACTTTAAGAACCTTCTCCTTTTGACAAGGGGAATGCTAAAGTTGAGGAAATAATGGAAACATTTAAACAAGTGAAGATTAATTTTCCTTTACTTGATGCAATCATGCAAGTGCTAGCCTATGCAAAGTTTTTGAAAGATTTGTACACACAAAAAATAATCTAGGATACATCTATCCAAGAAAGTCTTTTATGCTGAGAAAGTGAACCAAGTGCTATCCATTGCAACCCCCACAAAGCTCCAAGACCCTGGAGTTCCCACAATCCCTTGCATCATTGGGGATCACACCATTGAAAAATCCTTGTTAGATCTTGGAGCCAGTGTGAATCTACTTCCATATTCAATTTATGAGAAGTTAGGTTTGGGAGAATTGAAGCCCACACATGTGGTATTATAGTTGGCTGACATATCTGAAAGGAGGCCAGTGGGAATGATAGAAGATATGTTAGTTGGGATTGATAAGTTTTTCTTTCCAGCTTATTTTCTGATTCTTGACATGGAATCAAGCAAGTGCACTACCTCCATTCCTGTAATTTTGGGCTGGCCTTTCTTGGGCACTACCAATGCTTATATATAATATATATCAGGTATAACGGAGGTATCTTTTGACAATATGAAAGTGAAATTAAATGTCTACAATGCAGCAAGTCAGCCTCACTTGGATAGTGAGGACTGCTTTTTGATTGATGTGTTGGATGAGCATGTGGAAGAGACTTTGCCCAAGCTGTTGCATTGTAATGACATGAGTGATGTTTTTGAAAATATTTGGAATGAAATTGTGGAAGAAAAAGTTCCCACACCTGTGATTCAAGAGGTGAAAGCCTTAAATTATGAAGTGGGGCCAGCAACAAAGTATCCTCCTTAGAAACCAGTTGTGTTGCCTCTTCCACCACCTTCAAAGGCACCTTTCTTGCAGAGATGTAAAGAAACCAACTTTTAGAGATATTCATGGATGATTTTTCGGTCTTTGGGGACGGTTTTAGCTAGTGTCTATATCATCTTAGCCTAGTGTTGCAGAGATGTAAAGAAACCAACTTAATTTTGAGTTGGAAAAACAGTCATTTTATGGTCAATCAAAGCATTGTCCTTCGCCATGTTGTTTCCCACAGAGGCATAGAGGTAGACTAGGCTAAAATTGATTTGATTGCACATTTGCCCCCACCTAAAATTGTCAAATAGGTCAAATCTTTTTTGGGGCATGCTAGTTTTTATAGGAGATTCATCAAAGATTTTAGTAAAATCTCAAAACCCCTTTGTCACCTTCTCTGTCAAGAGGTTCCTTTGGTATTCAATGATGAATTTCTCATTGCTTTTGAGTTTTTAAAAGGATGTTTGACCTCTGCACCTGTCCTTCAATTACCTGAGTATTCTTTGCCATTTGAGCTAATGTGTAATGCATCAGATTTTGCTATTGGTGCGGTTTTGGGGCAAAGGAAGGATAAGCTACCTTGTGTGATTGCTTATGCAAGCAAGACAATGATTGATAATCAGTTAAACTATACCACAACTGAGAAGGAATTGTTAGCCATTGTCTATGCTTTGGAAAATTTCAGGTCTTATATGTTAGGATCTAAGATAGTGGTATTCACAAACAATTCAGCCCTTAAGTACCTTTTGTCTAAAAAAGATGTCAACCCAAGATTAATCAGATAGATTCTCCTATTACAGGAGTTTGATCTTCAACTTAAAGACAAAAAAGGGGTTGAAAATGTGGTTGCTGACCACCTATCCATGATCCTAGCTGCTGAGTTTGATAGGCTGCCTGCCAATGACTCATTTCCAGATGAGCAGCTGTTTGCTGTCAGCATGAGTGCCCTTGGTTTGCAAACATAGTTAACTATTTGGCAGTGGATAGGATTCCCCCACATTGGAATAAAATGGATAAGGATTTGTTCTTTTCTCATATCAGATATTACATGTGGGAGGATCCATACCTTTTCAAGCACTGTCTAGACCAAGTGGTGAGAAGGTGTGTACCTGAGAATGAATTACACAGCATACTAACCATGTGTCATGAACATGCTTGTGGAGGCAATTTTAGTGGAAACAAGACTGCTACAATGATACTTCAAAGTAGATTTTATTGGCCCACTATCTTCAAAGATGCATGACAGCATTGCAAAGCTTGTGAAAGATGTCAGAAAATGAGAAGTATTTCCAAAAGAAATTTCGTGCCTTTACAGCCCATACTTGTTGTTGAATTATTTAACATTTGGGGGATTGACTTCATGGGTCCTTCTCCTCCTTATGGATAAAATTTTATTCTTGTGGTTGTGGACTATGTGTCCAAATGGATTGAAGCCATAGCCACAAGAACCAATGATCATAGAGTTGTCCTCAATTTCTTGAAAGACAACATTTTCTCTAAGTTTTGCACCCCCAGAGCTATCATTAGTGATGGGGAAAGCTATTTCCGCAATAGACAGTTTGAAAACCTACTTAAAAAGTATTCTGTGACACACAGATTTACCACCCGATACCACCCACAGACCAGTGGACAGGTTAAAATTTCTAATAGAGAGATCAAACACATTTTAGAGAAAACTGTGAGAGGAGATAGGAAGGATTGATACCTAAAGTTGACTGATGCTCTTTGGGCTTATAGAACTACGTATAAGACCCCAATAGTGATGTCTCCCTTTAGGTTGGTGTATGGCAAGGCATGCCATTTACCAGTGGAGTTAGAACATAAAGCCTATTGGGCTATCAAATCATTGAATGTTGATCTAACTGCTGCTGGTATGCACAGGAGGCTACAACTGTCAGAGCTGGAAGAACTGAGATTGGAAGCCTACTCTAATGCAAATATCTACAAAGAAAAAGCCAAATCCTTTTATTATAAGTACTTGCTGAGAAAGGAGTTTGTTACAGGCAACAAGGTATGGTTGTTCAATTCCAAATTAAATTTTTTCCCAGGCAAGTTGAGATCTAGATGGGAGGGACCTTACATTGTAATGCATGTATCACCATTTGGAGCTATTGAAATCATGGATCCAAAGGATAGAAGGATCATGAAATTCAATGCTCAAAGGCTCAACATATTTGTTGAAAATATAGTAGAGCCTGTGGTGACCATTCACCTTCAAGAACCTCCAAAGCGTGACTATTTCAAAATTGTACACTATGTATCATAACTGTCAGCTCTATCTCCGTTGTTGTTTTTAAATCTATCTAGCATTGTAAATATGTTACCAATTTTGCTTAGTTTTTTCATTTAGAATCATGAGTCATCTGTAATAAGGGTAGGAAGGTCTCCAAGGCATGAGAAATTAAATGGGAACATAGTAGGATTGATATATCTACGTGGAAGTTGGACTAGGAACTAATGAGAAATAAGTTTGGACTGAAAAACAACCTGTCGAGAGGTGTTGAGAGCATTTCAACAGGTACAGAAGGTTCCCAGAGTGCATTTCGACAGGTACTGAAGGTGTTCTTGTGTAATTTGATAGGATCTATGTACCTGTCGAGAAGTTGAGAGAGGAAGTCGACAGGTACTGAAAGTGTTGGCTATGTTTTTTATATGTTCTAATACCTACCGAGAGGTTAATTGTTGAGAATTTTAAACCTGTCAAGAGGTTGGATGAACCTCTCAACTTGTAAAATTTGAAGCCTATGTACCTATCAGTAGGATGTATGAACCTATCGATTTGATTTTTCTGAAGCTTTGTACCTGTCGAGAGGTTTGAGAGAACCTCTCAAGACCTTCAGCCGGCCAGTCTTGTCATTCCAGTTGTCTTTAACCATTCAATAGGTTGATGCAACCTATCGAAGTCTTCTTTTCAACCTATTAAAATCATGTTTTCATTGCTTTAAACACATCCACAGGATTATTCCATCCATTCGACACATTCACTGAGAGTTCTGTTCCTCTTCTGCCGATTTCCCATTTCCTTCTTTCTCCTCCATCTCACTGGTTCCAGTCCCAATTACCTTACCACTTGTCTAGTGCCATCAGCTTTGCAAGGTCAACATTTCGCACCTAGTTCGAGCTAATTTGATGCCATGTGCTACAAGTTCTGAGAAACCCTAGGTTCTGTGGGTAAGTTCTTCTTCAACCTCCATTATGTGATTTTCCAGCATTGTACTTCCATATTTTAGTGTATGTGGTTACTTTGATTGAGAAAGGAAGATTGCTGTGAGTTGTTGAGAGTTGATTGTGTGGATTGTGTGACCCATGGCTGACCGTGAGGATACCTTGGCTGATATTTTCAAATCCCCTTCCAAATCTGCCATAAAATCCACCAAGAAATCTAGTAGGCTAGCCACACAGTCCAAAGATGACCCACTTTCTAAGATGAAGCTCATTATGGACAAACCTAAGAAAGTCAAGAAAGCCAAGAAAGCCAAATTAGCTGAAGAAATTGTTGAGGATACCCCTGTGCCTGAACCTAACCCTGAGGCTGAAATTGAGATACCTGTGAACCTGACAACCCCCAATGAGTTTGTGAATGCCTTAGAACTGATTCTTGAGACAATCTTTGACCTACCTTATTTTTCTAAGGTAGAGGAGTGCGAGGAAACCTTGGACTACTTGGTAAAGGCATCCCTGACACCTTTGTTGACCCCATTAAAAGAGAAAGTCTACCCAAGACTAGTCAAATTGTGGTATCAGAACATTAGAAAAAAGCTAAAGCCAGGGTCAACAGATCCTACCCTTGTGGTTTTGATTGACAATTGGGAGCTGGTTGTGGACTACAATGATATTGGGTTAGCATTAGGGGTGGTCCCATTCATTTTTGACCCAGTTTATGGTTTAGGAGCACCTGATAATGTGTTCTTTAGAGCAATGGCTAGACATTTGACCCAGGGCATTGTGGGATCTGGGGAGTCATTGATGAGGAGAGATCTAGACCCTAGCTTGTTTTTCATAGATTCAATCTTGAGGAAGAGTATCTATGTCAATGGACATCAGCAGGAGAGAAGAACCCCAATAGTGAATGCCCTTTACTTTTTCTCCAAGGGGCAGTTCTTGAATGCCTCTCAGCTGATATTTGAGGCCATGGTGGATGTAAATGACAAGATAAAAAAGGGATAGATGTTGTCAGGGTTACCCTACAGTAGACTCATCACTGCTCTGCTAAGGAAAGGAAAATTTGTGATATAAAAGGATGAGCCAATGGAAAAATTGAATCCATAAGTGTTTGGAAGAAGAGCATGGTCCACAAGCATGACCTTCATAGGGAAGAGCAAGCAAAATCCAGTTGATGGTACTGAAGCACCTCAGGTGACCAGCTCAGCAGCTGCACCTTTGATACCCACAGCCCCATCAGCTAGCTCAGTGGTTGCACCTGGGATCTCTACAGTAGCCAGTTTATAGCCTCTACCTACATCTACTGCTACTAGCTCAGTGCCTCCACCTGTGACCTTTGCATCTATACTCCTCCCTTTCACTGTTGTGACCTTGCCTATTGTCACCTCTGTGTTGTCAGCATCTCTGTTCCATCACCTTCCATTCCATCCATTTCAGTCCTCATACCTTCCAGTAGCTCAGCCACCCCTTCCACCATCACCCCTATGTCAGCTCCTCCCACCACAGACCCTAATTGTCACCTTACCTTCACTTCCCATCACAACCACCTACCAGAGAAAATCCAAATCAGCCACAACCCCTCCAGCTAGCCAATCCAGCCCATCTGTTGAACCCTTAAGCCCTGCACCAGCAACTCCTTCTACATCATATGTCCCAGTCTCCTCTCCACTTTCCATACCTCTTGAGACTGACCCCACTACCTCCATGTCACCTACCCAGGATGTGGAACACTTTACCACTGAGGGGTATTCATCCCTAATTAACTCCATCGTGGACATTGGGCATGAGTACTCCCCTTTACCTGATTATCCATAGCCTAGCCATTTCTAGCATGTGTCTACATCCCCTTTCCAGCCCATTATGACCAGTCCACCTATTACCCAAACCCAAATTTTATCAGAACCTCTGCCCAGATCCTTTCCCTTCTCACCTCCATCCTAGCCCAGCTTCAAACCAACACAACCAACCAATCTACTATTGCCACCTGCCTCCAGGCCATTCAATCCACTCTAATCCCCTCTACCTCAACCATTCAACCTCTTACAACTCCTATTCCTACACCTATTCCTATATCCACTCCACCTCCATCCCCTCAGCTGTTCCCTGTAGTAGTGGCTTCCACTGTTGAGGTGGAAGAACCAATTCCCGCTCCTTCTACCCGAGACTCCTCTACCCAAACTGACTTTAAGGAAGCAGCTTTGTCCATCCCTGCTGCAACCCAAACTTCTCATGTGGAAGAGCATGTACCCATTGACCTTGAGGAGGAGCTGGCACCCACTCCCTTACCTTCACTTTCAATTCCACCATCCTCACCCATCCCATACCATCTTTTTGTTGACCCTCCTGAGAGGGCCATGGTCCCTGCTTCTTCCAACCCTGTGCCCCCATTTTCCACCCTTCACAGAGCAATGGATGAAAATTCCTACATTAGGAGGGATGTCATTAAAGGGATGGCTGAGCTTAACACCAAGGTGAAGCTGCCATTGGTGGCTAAGATTGACCAGCTAAAGCTAGACCATAGAGTGGAGAAGCATCATTGGGAACAATTGTGCAGGCTAGCCCTCAGTTTATATGATGAGGAGAGGTAAAAGGTTGAGATGCTTGGCAAGTTAGCTGACACCCTGTAGTCAACCTTAATAGGAAAGAACCCACCATCAGCAGCTGGGGTGTCCATAATGGAGCCCACCAAGCTTTAGAAACCATCTATCAAAAGGATTAAGGAGGGTGCTACCAACACTGAGAAACTGAAAAGGAAGGAGAATTTCAAGGAGTATGACAAAATTGCTGAGCAACAAGGATGGGAGCCAATGACCTTATCAAGCTTAGACTCAGATGAAGATTAGCTCTAGGATTTACTTCAGTCATTTGGTAATTAGATGTTCAATCATAGGATTTTGCTGTATATACTTTTTGTTAAATATAGAATGTATTGTTTCTCTTGTTCTTTGTCGTTACTTGTGTTCAATAAAATTTCTATTTTTTCAGTTTTAACTATGTTTCTTACTTTCCTTTGTGTTTCAATTTGTTCTCATTTGTTTTTTATGCTTCATTTGCTACTGTCCTTATGCTTACCCTATTGTTTCCCTTTGGTATACTTCCTAAAACAATGAGGACATTGTTCCTCATAGGTTTGGGGGTATAGTAGGGTAATTTTGAAAAAATTGTTTGAGATAATTAAGCCAAGTGCAATGGTATGAATGATATAAAAACAAATTTAGTAGAACTTCAAACTGAGCAATTTTGAAAAAGGAAGATTTAAAAATGTATGGTAGACTGTTTAAATTTTTGAATCTTTTTGAAAATTCATCATTTCCATGAAATACATCATCAAGAAATTTTTATCATAATCAGTGTGTAGTGAACCATTAAGCAAAAAAAAAGTAGGAACATGTCTTGAGAGTCCTATGGAAGACCATACACAGTGAGAGTTGGGCCTGTGAAAATCTCTTTTAAAGTATGCTTTGGCAAAATATTTCTGCTTTAAGGACTGTTTGAAGCTGCTTTCTTTCACTAGAAGTTATGCACTCCAAGTTGGGACAAATTGACAGAACTCGTGATATTAAAGACATGATGTAAGGCCATCTCTTGGACAGTTTGAGCTAAAAATTCATACCCTTTGAACTGCCTTTGTATATACCATTTGAACCTGAAAAATTCCTTTCTTCTTTGACAAAAACCTAAATATTTTTCTTTCATGAACCTCTTGACCTGTTTTAGTTCACCCTCAATTTAAGAATTCAGGAAGTAAAGGGAGAAGTGAGGTTAGAGGAGCAAGATTTGATATTTGGTGGAAGAAAAAGGGAGAAAATCTATGAAAAACAGTGTTCAGTTGTGGAGTTGTGGCATTCTAGCCCATAAAAATTTTTGAGAAAAATGAAGAAGAAAAGCATACAAAAAGAAAAAAAAATAGAAAAAATAAAACAAAAAGAGGGAGAAGTCACTCCATTGAAAAATTAAAAAGAAGATTAGAAACTTATCACTTCAACTATGAAAATTCAAAGAAGATGAAGATTGTGCTGAGATGAAGAAGGTGTTGTCAGGACCACCTGCTCACCTTTACTGATTTCTCATTTTTGAATCTCTCTTTACCCCTTTTTCCTTATAAACCTCACCCATAAGCCACATTACAATCCAATAAAAAGACCTTGCTGATCTGAAATTGATTGAGTTGTCATGTGAAGATGAGGAGCTGTGTAATCTATGGTGAAGAAAGTTAGAAGATTTCAAAAATTAGAGCACTGCCTATGCTCATCATTGCAGTCCTATTTGAGGGTTGTAACTGCTCTTAAGCTGTGTGAAATAATACACCTTTAAAATCATTTGGGAGAGCATGCATGTGAGATAATTGGGTCTGAGATTGGACTTATTTAGGCATTATTTGAACCTGATTCTTAAATTAATGGTAAAGTATATACTATTTTGCACATAGCATTCCCTTGATGACTTCAGATTAGTTATGATGAGTTTGAAAAAGGATTTAGGTATTAAATCTATTTGCATTTACTGCTTTGAAACTTCTAAAGTCAAAAGGGTAAGGTATGGAATAAAGCTGAATTTTTTGGGACCTAACTTGTAACTGTTTGCACTTAGTTTAATCATGTTCATATGGAAGTTTGTGGGTAACTTCACCGAAAATTCTTAGGAGACTTCACTCCTCCCCTAGGGATCACTTAGGGATTTAAAAGGCTTGATGCATATGCTAAACGCATCTATGCTCCCTACAAAAGTGGCGTTTTCTATTTTCAATAACTATTTTTAATTTCTCCTTTGCTTAGGGACTAACAAAGCTTAGGTTTGGGGGTGTGTTAATCAGTGAAAAATATCATTTTTACCTCCTAACTTGACCTTTGATGGACCCATGAGTTGACTAATAATGTGTCTTGAGTGTGCTTTATAGTTAAGCAATAAATAGCAATCATAGTGCATACATCCAGCTAAAAATGCCAAAGAAGAGACTAGCTGCTTCAACATGTGCTCTTGCAGCCCAAAAGGTCAGCCATCAAGCAGATCACAGAGCCTCAGAAGCCTATGGGAATGGCATGTGTCCAACTGAGCACACATGAGAATAAGAGCAGTTGCATTGGATGAAGATTAAACCCCTAAAAAGGTTACTGTGTGCTGAACAGATAGAGGACAGGACCCCCAAGCTGTGTGTCAGTTGTGGAAGCAAAGAACAAGACATGTCTACAGGTTAATTCAACCTGTTGACAGTTATGTGTGCTAAAATATGAAGATATCGAGAGGTTCTAGAACCTATCGAGGAGCTAAAGCTGAAGAAGGTAACCTGTCGAGAGGTCCTGAAGCTGTGTTTCAACCTAGCGAGAGGTACTGAGGTGAAAAAGTAAAGATATCGAGAGGTTGATAGAACCTGTCGAGTGGCTTAAGCTGTAATAGAGCAACCTATCGATTAGTACAACTGGACCTGTCGAGAGGAACACTGAAGCAATCATCCTCGTGAAGTACAGACAGTTGAAATCAATCTTGTCAAGAGGTTGCCATGAACCTAACGAACAGTCAAAGACAACCTAGCGAAGACTTACCTGAAGCTACATTCATTCTCGCGAGGATGCCTTCAACATGTCGAGAGGATGCCTGGAGCTATATAAGATACCAAGAGGTTGAATTTTAACCTGTCGAGAGGATGGTTGGAGCTAGGACAGCAGTAGGTATTGCTATCAACCTGTCGAACACTTCAATAGATCCTATCGAGAAGTATAGCTAACCTGTCGAATGAAGCATTAGGCACTAGCAGAACCTGTCGAGAGGTTCCTTAAACTTCTCGAAACATGATTTGGGAACTTCTCAATTCCAGCTGAGACTGCAGCTCACTCCAATACTCTGTGCACTCGTGTCCCAAGGCTATTTAGCTAGTTTGATGGTATTTTTGAAATACAAATGGGCACGAATGGGAACCCTCTAACCACTTCACATGTACATGTCCAATTTGAACCAATTGGCGGGAGGTTCTAGAAGCAAAATCAGCCATATCAGCAGCTCAGAATAACAGAATTATTCCCTTGAGCTCTGATTGGCTGAAACAGATCTGAGGACAGAGGGGAAGACTTATGGAAGAGAAGTTTCATTGAAGAACCATCCAGAAATTGAGAGAGCCCAAACCAAATTCAAAATTCCCTTTTCCCTCCAAAATTTCATCCCTCTTCCTTCTTTCCCATTCTCTCTTTAGTCCAACCATGGTTGGCTAAACACTTTCAATAGCTAGGGTGAGGTGAGAGCTGTAAATTGAGAGGTTAAGGGCTTTATAAGGGGATTAGATGTTGCACAGATTACAAATCTGAGAACAATGTACTGTAAGTTTGTATTGAATAAGTAATTTGTTGATTGTAAAGCTAATTTTGATCTATAGATCTCTTGCTTTCCATTTGATTTCCCTAGATTTGATATCCATGTGGATTCCTGAGCTTGTAGCCTTGCATCCACAACATCTGTAATAATTTAATTGTTCTAATTAAAATCTTAGGATTGGAAGAAATCCCTAAGATCATCTATGGCCATTAAAGTGGACAGATCATAGCCTTAAGATCAATCCAATTCTCTGGTCTAGATTGGATTCTTATACTTTGCATCTGAGCTTGTAGCCAGATGAAAGATTGCTGCAAATCAATCTCTTGCATTGCCTCTGAACCAATCAATTCTCAGTGAAGACCAAAATCCCTAGCTACTATTCTCCCTCTTTTAATTTTAAATTCCCTAAATCCTTTTCTCTATTTCTTTAAATCTGCGTTTTACTCAGCTTTGGATCATTTGTATTTTACATTATATTTCTGAAGTTTTTAGTAAAGTGACAATCCCTAAAGCCTCTCCTCTTTCCTTTCTTGCTTTAGTTTAAGTTAGGATAGGATAGAGTGCTAGATGTGCTATAGATCTAGAGATTTATTATATTTTGAAGCACATTTCCCTATGGAAATATCCCTACTTACCCCTTTAAAGCTTGCTGCAATGGCCTTGATTCTTGTAGGTCTGGTTGCCTTACCTTGGTTCCTTCTTGTTGTAATTTTTCCTTTAGTGTGCTGATTTTAACCTCTTAATAATTGAAAGGTAAGAAATACAACAATGGGTTCGACGGCATGGGTTTCATAGAAGAAAGAAGAAGAGGATGGAGATCTCGATTCTTCCTCTCGACTTCTCTCCTCACTTTCTCACTCTCAATCAGAAACCACAAAATTTGGTTTCTTTTGCTTTGGCTTTGCCTTTTAAATTAAAGGGAGCACGATTCAGCGTTAAGTTGACACACCATAAATCGGTGTATGGGTCTTCATTTAAAAGGTCCGAATTAGTTCTACGAATGCAATTAATATGTTTTGATCCCTAGACCTCTTATTGATGAGTCAACTTCTAACCAGTGTACCATCACATGGTCTGTATAATTGTTCAAACTATTAATTATATCAACCCTTCGGAATAATATCCTAAAACGTCAAGAAGTGTATCGTACACCTCACCGGGCACGTACACGAAGTCAAGTGTGTGGAGAAGGGCTTGGTCAGTGTGTTGTGCAGCACATCAAATAGGCGTATTGTACATCTATGCATATAGACGTATATTTGTTCGGGTTAGGTTTGTGCCTAGGGTGTACGTGATCGCCCTTGATCACGCTCATGCCACTTTTCTCATTTTAAATTATTCATTAATCCTAACTAACTAAGCTCACAAGTCTTAATTATAGTGCCCGAAAAAGTGGGATCGAACTTGGTCCGATCTCAGGGTCTGAGTGGGAAAATAACTTGCCCGAAAAAGTCTGATCTTAGGTGAGCCGAGTTCCGGCGAGTTCTAGTGAGCCTATATAGGTTTAATTTCCCATGAGTATCGGCTAGTTATTTTTCGTCGAAGAAGTTGGGTTGTTGTCTCTTTGGCATTTATTTGGCTGGAACAGATTGCTGCTGCTATTTGAACTTGAACACTTGTTAGGATTTGAGATCAGATTTAGGAGCTCTCCGTCCATTAGAATCCTGATCATAGAATAAATGGTAAAATAACTGTAAGAGAGATTCAATGAATACCTAAAGGAGAATGCAGATTATATAGAGGGAAAATAACTCCGGCAATTTTTCGGCGAGTAACCTATCTAGGCTCACCGGAAAAGAACTCCGGCAGTTTTTTCGAAGAAGAGAAGAAGAAAAAAAGTTTGAAGGTTTTGGGGAGAAGAAGGGTAAAGTTGTAATCTCATATTTGGGTATTTTACATCACACGGCTCTCTGAGCTTTAAATAGCTGTGAAACCCTTTTACTTAAAACGTTTGCTTTTGGTATAATAGGCTAAAACATTTGAAAAGGAAGGATGTTTTGCTAAAGTCCCCGGAAA
Organism: Chloranthus sessilifolius; assembly: GCA_021018995.1. Classification (NCBI taxonomy): domain Eukaryota; kingdom Viridiplantae; phylum Streptophyta; class Magnoliopsida; order Chloranthales; family Chloranthaceae; genus Chloranthus; species Chloranthus sessilifolius. Next base: position 98,253,116 of record CM037597.1, read on the forward strand.
TCATTGAGTGACTCTGCATTGTCTTTCTTAGGGATCACCATATTGAAAGTAGCATTCATAACCTGGCCCAAAATTTTGGACGAAAAAAAATCACGAAGAAACGCCAAATTCTCACATTTGAGAAGCTCCCAAAATATCTTAAAGAACAAGAAAAGCCATCGGACCTTGGAGCCCCATCCCCACTCGAGCCAAACAACAGCCGCTTGACTTCCTCCTCTGAAAAAGGACATTCGAAGGCTTCATTATCATGAGGAGAAATGCGTGCAAAGGACAGGCCATCACGAGTAAGCCTAAGCCACCCCTCATCGGAATATAATTTGGTATGGAAGTTCACCATGGCGGATCAGATATTCACTCCTCCATCCTAGCACCATCCACTAAGAGATGATGAATAGAATTTTGGCTTCTTCTAGCAGAGGCACACACGTAAAGAAAGGCCTGTTTCCATCACCCTCCTTGACCCATCTCTCTCTCTCTCTCTCGACCCTTTCTTCCAAAGAGCTCCTCATCGTTCGTCGTGCCCATACTAAAAACCAAACCGTCTTTCCTTCTCAAAGTCGGTTAGAGAGAGGGGGCCTCAACAACCTCATATTTACCAATCAAGAAAAAAGAAAAACGCTGACGGATCTCTATCTAGTAAAGGGGCAGGGATAGGCAGCATTGTTAGAAAATATAATGGGCACTCGATAAAAGCATTTAGAGGTCCATCTACTACAATGGACATAGGATCGATTGAACTGCGGGCCATTAAGTTGGGCACTGGTGACCAGAACTGAACTTAGACAATATATTGGTTCAATCAGATTCCCTTATAGCCATCAATTGCAAAACTAAAGGAAGGGGACTGGTGCCACAGAGATATGGTGATTTCTGTAGGGTTGATGATGGCAATGGGGATGGTGTATAAACAAAAAAAAAAGGCATAATTAGCAAAATAGGACCAATTTTTATTTAGGAAAAATTATAATGAGTGGACCTCCAACAGCAAACCAATAACGAACTGCTTACATGGTGTGATGCAAGTGATTGGCCCGACCTGTATTTCTTGGACTGTTGAGCACTGAAAAGTACCACTTTTCACCCCTTAACTTGGCCTTTAATAGGCCTTTAAGCTGGTCAATAATAGTTTGTAAGTGTGTTTTTATAGATAATAGAAAAATATTGTTTAGTGCTACAATCCTTCATTTTCAAGCCAAGCAACAGGGATTTTGAACCAAACTGTGGAGCTGATGGATTTTTAGAGGATGCACCATGGTGGTTCTCACCATTGGGAGCAATGTGGCATGCTTTGGAGCCTTTGAGGTCCTGCAAAGAGAGAATGGAGCTCAGGGTTAATGATGAGCTGCTGCAGAGGATTAAATGGAACAGCTAATGAAGCAACTGTTGCACCATACACTGCTGAGCACACTATGTTGAGTAGCAACCTCATGAGCTGCAGCTAAATAGCCAAGCAACTAATCAGCAGCTCAAGGCAATTTGAATGTGCAGCAATGCGTGTCAGACACAACACTCAAACCAACAGTTGCAATTGCTGCACCATAAAGCTGTCTTGCAGCTAGGAAAGTGCCCCACAAAATGCAGACCTGCTGCAGCATAATCAAGCGCAGCTATTGCTGCAAACTAGCCTCTTGAGTTACAACTACTGCAGTTAAGAAACTGAGCTATGAACCTGAAGATTTGAAGCAGGAGTGCTGCATGGAGATCTACTGCTGCATGTAATATATGGGAGCAGCATGGCTAATGACCCCAACCTGTTGAGCAGCAGAAATGGCCATGAAACCATCAAGGGTGTGACCAGTTTATTGTTGCATGCACCATCCAATAGAGCTGCAGCACACTCAAGCAGTTAATAGAAGCACTTACCAGTCCATTGTTGTAGCACCATTAGAACTGTTGAGCAATTCACAACTGCAACACCAATCCTCTCGAACTAGAAGTTGAATTCCAAGAGTTGCTGTTGCTGCTGAACTAAAGAACTCGAGCACACCAGCTGCAAAGGCCTTGTAAACATCAAAGATGTGAGCAGTTCATTGCTGCACTTCAATCAAACCAGCAGCTGCTGCTGCTGCACAATCCAATGGAGCTGTTGTATACATGTCAAACACCAAACAGCAGCTGCACTTGATGATATGACAATCAAAGCATGCACCTCAAAGCTGCATCAAGGCCATCCATTTGAGTTGCAGCCCCATCATCCCAAGCTGCTGCTGTTGGTACTTTCAAGCACTTCAGTGCTGCTGTACCACACACTCAAGAGCACACACCTACTGCTGCATTGATGAGGAGACCAAGGTGATGAGCTGCTGGTTGAAAATTCAAGCCCCACAAACTGAAAGCTGAAGTAAGCTGCTGTGCAGCAGCTCATAAATGAATGCACTCAAGCAGATCAGCCAACTTGTCGAGCAGTTGGCTGATGCTATAAGGAAATATATCAAGCAGTTCATGAGCCTCGCGAGCTGGGAACCTAAAGCCTTTGAGGGAACTCGAGCAAATCTCTTGTGGTTCCCTTTGAACCTGTCGAGCTGCAATTTATTCACTCGAGTGGTTCACATTTGAACCTGACGAGCAGCTTAGAGCTGCAATTTATCCACTTGAGTGGTTCTGAAATTAACCTTGCGAGCTCCACTTTAACTACTCGAGCAGTTCAAAAACAGCCCACATTTCATCCTGTCGAGCTCCTTAAATGGCATGTTTTTCATCTAAACGAGATCCATGCGAGAACTAAGTGAGATCTAAGCGAGGTAAGAGTGCTGAAACTTCCATCTACACGAGACATGAAAGCTGAAGCTCATCCTCGCGAGGCACGGATTCCAGCAACCACACTTCAGCATCCAAGGACTTTTTGGGTATTTCAAAACTTCTAGGGCATGCATCCCAATGTCCCACACATCCCAAAGCATCCAAGGGCCACAAAATCAACTCCAAACATGCTCATTTTTTATTGGCTATTGCATGTAGCTGTTGTAAGGATTGTATATATATAGAGAGCTATAGTTTTCTTGAAAAGGGAGCCAGGATTAGCCTGAGCTCATTTACTTTTATTTTTTTAAGATTTTAGTTTCCTTTTTATTTTACCATTTCTCTTTCTTAGCTCAGCAGTGATGCTAGCTAAAGCTTTCTATAGCAGCTAGGCATATTTTTTGGTATTGCAATTAGTTTTGTGAATACATTCTGAGTTATTTTGGGGTTTTGCACAGACTGTTACCTTGAGGGAAAATCATTGTAAGTCTTGTTTAAACAATGAAATGCCATGTTTAATGCTTCATTTAATCTTTATTTTTCTGTGCTTTTCATAGAGATTTTTATGAGTTTTATGTTCCTTTAGTTGCTTGAGCTTGTAGCCCTGCAACCATGGTGGCAGTAGTGGTAATCATGTTCTATCTCCAACCTCTGTTCTTAAGATAACTTCTGGGATAGCCTGTGGCCCTTCAAGTGAGCAGGGTATAGCCCTAGGGCTTGTCTGAATCATAAGGTTGAGATAGATTCTTCTTCTCTGCACTGGAGCTTGTAGCCAAGTGAGAGACAGTTGCAAAACAAACTTCTCCCCTATTTTACATTTCCATTTTCAGTGTTTAGATATGAGATTTTTGCACAGATTGCAAACTTATGAACTGGGTCATTGCAGACCTTTTTGTAGCAATGACCAGCTGAGTTTAAATCCCCATTCATCCTTTGATTTCTTGTGGTTTCCACCTGGTTTTCAAGGACTGTTTGCTCCTATAGTTGCCTGAGCTTGTAGCCTTGCAACCATAGTGTCTACAATGGGTTTTCTGTTCTAATTTAATCCATTGATTGGATGAAATCTCTGGGGTATTTTGTGACCATTTAAATAGACAAAATACAACCCTAAGATCAATCCAGACTTGTGGGTTAGGTTAAATTTTTCTACCTAGTAGATGTGGTTGTTGCCATCTAAAGGATTGCTACAGATTCATTTCTAACATTGAGTTGTAGTGCTGATTTATCCATAGATGTCTATTTCTCCCTATTTTTCCTTTATTTTCTCACTCCAACTCAGTGAAGTGCTGATTTATCCATAGATGCCTACAGATGTCTAAACAGTGAAAGTAGTGATGTAAAATAGCGGAGAGGTTGGCTGTGGAACTATATCTCACTTTGCTATAAGTTCAAGTGTAGAGGAGAAGAATCCATCTCAGCCTTGTGATTTAGATCGGCCTTAGGGCTATACCCTGCCCACTTGAATGGCCACTAGCTATCCCAAGAGTTAATCTAGTCACAGAGATAGAGGATAGAATAGTAAAACTACTACTGCTACCATGGTTGCAGGGCTACAAGCTCAAGCAACCAAAGGAACATAAAACTGTGACAGCTCGGATTTTCGCACTCGAAAACCCGTACCATCAGGATCATAACAATGGATGATCCCCGGATCAAATCGAAGAGTATCTGCCCGTCTAACGGAAATCAGAGCAGACACTGTTCGACATGGTAGATCGAGTCATCATATAAGGCTCAAAAAAGAAAGAAGGAAACAAACACAGTATATACAAATCAAAGGAATATACATCTTCAAAAAAGAACCAAAAAGAACCACTAGTGATGGACATCCATCACTACAATGATTCCCAATAGTGGTTCCTATAGAATGTATAGGACTATGAGTAAAACATCTATAGTAAATAATACAGGAAGGTGGCTACCAAGTACATAGATAATCCAAAAATACATGTATAGGACCCAAAAATAAACTAAGAACCTAGACTACTGATAGAACTCCTCAGCAGAGGTATCAGTGTCCTCCTCAGCCTCAGCCTCCACCACTGGCTGATAGTCAAGATCGTTCTAAGTATCGGGAGCCCTAGCCTCAGAACCTATGATATTAAAATTAGGGTGAGCTAACCATCTAAGCTCAATATAAGAAACTCAAGTAAATTGCATCAAAAATATAAAATATGGTTTGCAGAACATAACTCAAGACAGATAATTAAATCATATAATGCAGATAGAACATAATAGATACAGACAGATGAATCAGATAATAGATGCAGAATTATTAGAAGCAGACTATGTCCTCAGAGTTTTCAGATGCATGCATACAGTATTTAGTGACTTAATTTTTATACTTAAATAACTCCCGTGAATATAGCACTTGATAGCCAGATGTGTGCTGATGGGTAACCCCGACCATCGTCGTTCAATGAATAATTGCAGATAATTGCATCAAGCCTCTTCAAAAGAGAGCAACTTGTGCTAAGGGGTTTACAAATCAGATACACAGATATCGGGTCGTGCCAGTCGTGGGTATCCTGTCACATCAGGGTGATTCGTCACATGAACTTTAAATCAATACACAAAGAGACCTCAGAATCAGATAACAAAATTAGATGACAGAATTAGATAATAAAGCTTCTATCATATGCCAGGCATGCTTTTAAAACAGATGAAAACATATACAGGTGCTAAGAAACCATGCAGTCAAAATTGGATACAAGTTAAGTTGAATTTCCCCTACCTCAGATTAGGTCTTTCTAAGCAAATCTAAAGCTTTTTTTAAAGTGCCCTAGTCTTGACCTAGACCATACATATAGTATACTATGTGTTAGAAGTGTCAGAACAGTAATTGGTACAGAGTCCAGCCTCAATTTCCCCAGAAAACCAAAATAGGCAAAATAGGGAATTCAATCGATCAATCTCCATGTTTGATCAATCAGATTCACATCAGATTGATCAATTCATCATTTGATCGATCGGATATCATACCTCTATACAGACAAAACAACAAAAATCTGATCAATCTATTCCCTATTTGATCGATCAGATTCTCAAGTTGATCGATCAATTATCATGGTTGATTGATCAGAAACCAACATTTCATACATATAAAAATAGAGGAGATTCGATCGATCAATCTCCCATTTAATCGATCGGATCCTAAATTTGATCAATTAATCCTCATGTTTGATTGATTGGATTTTTAAGTCTAAAATTTTTAGAAAAACGTACCTCCTGTTCTATACTTTAATTATACAATTCAATCGATCAAATCCTCTATTTGATCGATCAATCTTACAGTTCGATCGATCAATTCTCCATTGATCAATCAGATCACACTTGATCAATCACTTCATAATTTGATCGATCAGTTCCAAATTTGATCAATCAAATCACAGATTCGATCAATCAGATTTATTGAGCCTGAACTACTATAAAGCAGCCCTCCAGTTCTATAAGAGGTATATGCAATTCAATCGATCAAATCTTAATTTTGATCGATCGGATTATAATTTGATCGATCAAATATCCAATTTGATCAATCAAAATGACAGTAAATACCATTAATACATTTCGTTGATTTTAACCCCATTTTAACCACCGTTCTTTATGATCCTCCACGAATCATCGAAGCACACTTAACTTCATAATTAATAATGTCTAAACTACAGAAAACCCATAATAACTCACCTTTTTTATGGTTGTTTCCTTGGTTTATGGAGCTTTCAGTTCGAGGTGGGTTTCGGATTCAAACTCAAGAGTTTGTGAAGGCGAGTTCTCCGATGAACTGGAGATACAAATCCATGCTAATGCACATACGCATATCGCCCTTCCCAAGCAGATTCGACGTTCACAAGTCGATTCCTTCATGCATAAAATGGTCCGTAACCTAGGGATTCTCAAGCTTGGCTCAGCAGAGGGAGCTCTCTATCTATAGCTTTGCAGGCAAGGGTTCAAAGCAAAGAGAAGAAGCATCAAGTTTTCCTAACCTTGCTTCTCTGATAAGTTATGAATGGAACTATCTCTGATATTTCCATTTCTAACTCTTTTGTTCTACTGTTGAACGTACACACACTACTTACACGTATCACATTGTACAAGGATCCAATCGCATCTCGGACTTGCGTCGTAAGTGACATCTCACTTCACATGCCTACAGATTAAAAATCCTCATACTAATATTACGATTATTAAAATTTCAAATTCATCTCGATTTTTATTCTAGGCACGTATACCAAAGCAGTAAGAGGTTTCAAAATTTTATGGTCATTACATTCTTCCCCCCTTAGAAATTTTTGTCCTCCAAAATGTCAGACAGATCTAGACAGGCCTACGGTGTTCCTTAATCCTAACGCTCAGAACGAAACAGAGACAGACAGTTCTAACTGTACGAGTTAGTCACAGTTTAATAATCTCCACTAAGCATGCGTATGAAGAGCCAAGATCCATAATTACCTAGATGTACTGCATGTGACATTCGAGAATGCCATAGAGGATTGCATCCATACATGGATGCATCCGTCCCAAAGGTCACGTGCTCGGAAGAACACTCTACGGAGACTCAAACACACATATGCACACACACAGCACATACACGCAGTACTCATCTAAGTTAAATTAGAGATGTCAGACAATAAATTTCAGAGTAGATGCAGAGCATACAGTCTAAGCAGAGTACAGAGCATGCAAAATAGACAATAAACAGAGCAGGTACAAACATGAAAAATAGAAATCATGTAGTAAATAGTAGTGCATGCAAAACAGAGGTATAATATGAAAAATAGAATTAGATATACATACATACATATATATATATATATTTAGTTATACAATTAAATACAAGTATAGCGGTCACCTACTGGTGGAGCGGATGATGAACCTGGCTCCGTAGGTGTGTCAGGTCGGCTAGGTCTGGATGGCTCGACACTGTAGTCACGAGGATCCACTGTATGTAGGTGAGCGTGATCGATCGTGGGGGTAACAGTGGTCAGATAAGCATGCTGCATTAGTAGCGTGAGCATCCCCTCATGAAAGTCCAATCGTCGATGCACCTGACTATGGAACTCCTGCATCTCATCTAGCCTCTCGTGCACCCGCTGGTTATTTTCGTTGATCACGGTGAGTACACTTTCTAGGGAAGTGGTGGAGGACTCGGGATGGTGTGAGGTACTGGCACGAATAGGTCAGCATGAAGGAACAGGTGTGGGTCATGCGGGTACCACAGGCTGAGGTGGAATATCAGGCTGTGCCTCCCCCTCAGCTGAAGCTTGCTTAGCAGCCTCAGCACTAGCCTCAACTGGCGGAACCTCCTCATCCGGTAACCTCTTCACCAAAAGGTTACAGCTCTTGGTCCAATCCTTGAGCTTGAAAACCTTGGTATTGTCATTCCTTCTTGGCTCCCCTGGAGTCATGCTATAAGCCTCACGCACGAAGTTGTACTGCTCAACCATGTGTGTGATCAACCGTGCATAAGGCATCTCTTTCTTTAAGATGGCCTTCTTCAACATCCTGTCGACGTCATCGAGTATGCCATCAATGACAATGTCAGTGACGGAGAACCAATCGTTCTCGAAGGCCGAGAAGAGAAACTATTGCACTATACATGTATTCTTCGATTTGTGTAAGAATGGGTAGATGGCACACTTAACATAGGTGTCAAGCATCCATAAATTGTCGGGGAGTTGGGCCCGTTTGATTGAATGGCCCGATCCTTGAAGTCCATGTGTCATCTTAGCAATGACGTCCTCAAAGGGCACATCCTTCACGTAGGGTGCCGCTAAACCAGACGTCTCCACATACTCGAATGGGAATGCAAGGTGGCTGAGACGTGAAATTGGTTAAATTTATACTCTAACCCATCGATATTTGTAACCATCAGATGACGGTTACCACCCCGTCGAACGTGTTGGTAGAATAGCTATACTATTCTCAGGCAATAATGGTCATGAAAGGGCTCGTGTAATGGTTTGAGCCCTAGCTTGGTGATACAGTTGATCTCCTATGTCATTTCAGGCCGATCCTCGAATAGAGTCAGGATAAATTCGTATTCGAGCAAGAAGGTCTTGTTAGCCCACCACTCCTTTGGAAGTTCCCACTCGATCAGTGGCGGTTGGGGCTGTTTAACGGGTGGCACGGGTGGTACAGGTGGTGCCACGGGTGGTACAATAGGTTGTACAATTGGTTCAACATGGGGCACGAGCACACGAACCCGCGAAGTAGGAACTTTGCGCGAAGGAATAGGGAAGTTTAGGGTTAACAGAGTGAAGAGCTAAATCTGCAATCTGAAGAAGCAAAAGTATGGAGCTTCGACAGCCAGAAATAGCTGGAAATCACCTTTGAATGCAAGGGATGCAAAGGGAATTTGAACGATTTGGTTTTGTTGATCGTTCAAGTGGGCATGTTTAAAACCCATCGCCACTTAAATAAATAAATTCGATCGATCAATGCTTAATTGATCGATCAGATTTCAAAATGAAAAATCCCTAACCTGATAGGTTGATCGATCAATCCTCTAGGTTGATCGATCGGATTCCAAATTTGATCGATCAATTTGTCCAATTGTTCGATCAGACAGGTTTTAAAGTAACACATCGTTCAAACTTAGTTGGTCGATTGTTAAGCACTGATTTTTGCCACTTTCTACACCTTTAAACCTTGATTTTGCTAAGCCTTAGAGCTGTTTATAATCACTTTTAGCTTGTTTTGCAGTTTAAGGAAGAAATTGCAGCATAGTGCAGAAATTCAGTTAATAAGTGCCACAAAGAGCAAAAATAGAACTGGTCATTGGGGCTGAAACAGATGAAGCTCATGATCTGAAAGAGAGCTGCTGTTGTTGGAGTAAATAGCAGAATAAAGAACCCAAGCCCCAACACTTTCCAAACCTGTCGAGTTCATGGAGCTGCAAATCATTCTGTCGAGGTGCACAAATGGCTAGAGTTTTATACCTGCAGCAAACCCATTGAGGTTCCAAGCATATGTACCAACTAAAACTATCGAGCAGTCCTTAAACTCCTCAACTATGAACCTATCGAATGGTTTATGAGGCTGTAAAGTAACCTATCAAGTTCTGCATATAGTTGAAAGCTCTTCCTGTCGAGCAGCTGGCTAGATTGAACCTATCGAACAGTCCCTCAATGCAGGAGTTTGGAACCTATCAAATGGAGCTGATGCTGGTTTGAACCTATCGAATGGATCAGCAATTGAGTCCACCAACCTGTCGAACTCCTCAGTAGGTCTTGCCATCCTACCGAGCAGTTCTACAGGGCAGCAATCAATCCTATCAAAAGCTTCAACCATGAAGCCAGTTGAACCTGTCGAACGGTTGGTACAACAGCAATACTTCAACCTATCGAATAGCTCAAAGCTCATCCTATCGAGCACATTTCTACATCTGCTCCAACCTGTCGACCACTGCACTACAACTTGTCGAATGGTTGTTTGAACCTGTCAAGAACCTGTCGAGAGGTTCTAATGTTGAAAATGAACCTATCGAGGCACAGGTTCCAGCCATCAATTTCACACGTTAGGGACATTTTAGGGATTCCAATACTTCTAGGGCACACATCCCAATGTCCCACGCATCTCAGGGATTTATCTCGAGCTCCATTAGCAAATATCAGTGGCCGGCAGGGGCATTTTTGAGAGTTGTGCATAACAGAACTGAGTCCTCTGCTCTCTGATTGGCTGCAACTCAAAGCACACAGATCGATGCACACTTATTAATACCCATCTATTTTGTTGTTTTTCTTTAGCAAGGAAAGTAGGAACGAAGGAATAACCTGAGTTCTCCTTAGCTCATTTAGGTTTAGTTTAGGTTTTCATTTTCCTTTTTCTCTTTCCCCTTCTCTCCCAAATCCAGCCTACTGGATTAGATCTAGATAGCAGCTCAGATATGGTTTGTAATTATAATTTCGGCATGAAGAGGACCGATGCACAGACTACAGATCTAGGAACAAGTTTATTGTAAGTTGTTTTGTTTGAAGCAATAAATTGTTGATTTTAAAGCTTAGTTAAATCTAAAGATCTTGTGGTCCCATTAGATTCTCGATTGGATTTGTATAGAGGAGTTTCTGAATCAGCTCACCCACTTAACTGGTAGATCTCTTGATGACCATCTGATTTCCCTGGGTTTGACATGCCTGTGGGTGTCTATGCCTGTGGCCTTGCATCCACAGCATTTGTAGTGATTATCTTATTCTGATCGAAGCCATCGGAATAGAGGAAATCTATTGGATGATCTGTGACCATTTAAGTGGGCAGATCATAGCCATAAGATCAATCCAAACTGGGGATGGAGGAAATCTATTAGATGGTCTGTGACCATTGAAGTAGACAGATCATAGCCATAAGATCAATCCAAACCACCGGTCTAGGTCGGATTCTTATACCTTTCATTTGTGCTCGTAGCCAGATGAAGGATAACTGCATATCCTCAGATCTTGATCCATTTTGCAATAAGAACCAGGTCCTGGCTGCCTATTTCTCACCATTTGATCTTTATTTGTCCATCCATCTTCCTCCATCTTTTAGTTTAGTTTTATTTCAGTTTTGTAGAATTAGATCTAGTGACACCCAAAAAGCTCTCTTTCTTCTTAGAATTGCCAGATCTGGAGGTCTACTATACACCCTTTAGGTTTAGATCACTACTCCCTGTGGGACAAACTCTTACGTATTAAAACTTGCTATAAAAGGGCCCTGTATCTTGCAGGTCTAGGATATTTTAGATGTGCTGAATCCATCCCTTGTTTTACTCTGATTTTATTTTGTCTTTATCATTACACAATAAATCAGCACACTAGAATTATCCAATATCGATCAATTTTTAGTTTGATCGATCGGATTCACATTTGATCGATCAAATACCAGGGTCAGATCCTCTTAAAGTTCAATCGGCTGAAAATCCAAGACGTGTGTTGGATCTTTCACGTATCTCTTCAACATGGAGACATGAACTATATTATGCATGCTTGCCAACTATGGTGGCAGTACAATCTCATACGTAACTTCTCCAACCTGACCTAGCATTTCAAAAGGTCTAATGTAATGAGGACTTAGCTTCCCACATTTTCCAAAATGCATCACGCCCTTGGTAGGCTAGATCTTGACAAAGACCTTGTCTCCTACTTGAAAATAGGTGTTAAATCCATACCAATGAACTAAGAATAAAAGATCTATTATATTTAACACAATCAAGTTCACCTGGAACTCGACCTGCGTCCTATGAAGATCGGCATAACTCTTTTGGTGACTTTGACCAACTCTCAATCTCTCACGAATCAACCGAACCGTCTCAGTTGTACTGTCCATGATATCAGGTCCCAAAATAAGTTTCTCATCGACTTCCTCCCAATTCAACGGAGATCTGTATCATCATCCGTATAAAGCTTCATAGGGCACCATGCCAATACTAGATTGATAGCTATTATTGTACACGAACTCAATCAAAGGAAAATGTTGATCCCATGACCCGTGAAAGTCTAACATGCATGCACACAATATATTCTCTATGATTTGGTTCACTCTTTCAGTCTGCCCATCTGTCTGAGGATGGAACGCTGAGCTGAAGTCAAGTCCAGACCCCATGCCTTCTTGAAATTTCTGCCAGAACTATGATGTATAAAGCGAATTACGATCACACACAATACTGACCGATATACCTTGAAGTCTAACTATCTCTTTAATGTACAACTTTGTAAGCTTGCTGATTGTATACGTCGTATGATACGGCAGAAAATATGCAGACTTGGTCAGTCTATCCATAATGACCTAGATGTCATTGTGTTTCCTCAATGTCTTTAGCAACCCCAATATAAAATCCCTAGAACTGGCTTCCCATTTCCACTTAGGTATAGGCAAAGGTTTCAATAATCCCGCCGAATTTCGATGAACTACCTTTCTTTACTTGCTGGCAGACCAAGCATCTGGACACATACTCAACGACGTCCTTCTTCAAACCTCTCCACCATAAGCTTTTCTTTAAGTCTTGATACATCTTGGTACTCCCAAGACATATAGCGTACATTGATTTATGATTCTCCTCTAAAATAGTGTCTCGGAGCTCAGCATTGGTAGGTATGCACACTCTATCTCAGAATAACAAAGTACCATCCTCCCTGATGGAGAAATCTGCTCTGGTCTTGCTGCTCACACCTTGTCTAATGGTCATATGCTCATCATCAACCATTTGAAGTTTTTAAATGCTTTCAAACAAGGTTGGCCTAATAACCAGGGTGGCCATTAAAGCGCCTGAACCTTTCATATCGAACCTAGCATCACACAAGGTCAAGTCCTCAAGCAAGTGCCACCAATGCACTCTCGTAATGAGATGCGCTAACTGAACTGAAAACTTTGGACTCAAAGCATCTGCCACTACGTTGGCCTTCCTAAGGTGATACCGGATGGAACAATCATAACCTTTCAAGAACTCCATCCATCTTCATTGCCACATGTTCAGGTCCTTCTGGTTGAATAGATACTTAAGGCTCTTGTGGTCGGTGAAGATATCAAATGTCTCACCGTATAAGTAGTGCCTCCCTATCTTCAAAGTAAAAATTATCGCTACTAACTCCAAATCATGAGTGGGATAATTCTTCTCGTGTTCCTTGAGTTGTCTAGAGTCGTATGCGATAACCTTCTTGTGTTGATTAAGAATACAACCCAGTTCACTGTAAGATGCGTCACTACATATAGCGTAACCTCCTCCACCAGAAGGTATAGCTAACACTGGTGCTATAGTCAAACGCGTCTTGAGTTCTTGAAAACTCTTCTCACACTGCTCTGTCCAATCAAACTTAGCATTCTTCTTTATAAGCTGAGTAAGCAGACCTGAGAGTTTAGAGAATCTTTCTACAAACCGTCTATAGTATCCGGCCAAGCCAAGGAAACTACAGACTTTCGTTACCATCATCAGTCGCTCCTAATTCACTATAGATCCGATCTTTGCAGGATTGACTGTTATACCCTCCTCAGAAACAATGTGGCCTAAGAAACTGACCCAATCATGCCGAAACTCGCATTTACTAAGCTTGGCATATAGTTGGTTGTTCCTGAGTGTTTGCAGAGCAACTCACAAATGCTGAATGTGTTCCTTTCTTGTCTTTGAATATATGAGGATGTCATCAACAAAAACAACCATTGATTTATCGAGGTGTGGCTTGAATACCCGTTTCATCAAGTCCATGAACGATGTCGGTGCATTCGTTAGTCGAAATGGCATAACCAGAAACTCGTAATGACCATACCTTGTGCGGAATGCTGTCTTGGAAACATCGTCCACCTTAAACATCAATTGGTGGTAACCCGACCTTAGATCAATCTTCGAAAAGAATATTACACCTTGCAACTGATCAAAGAGGTCATCAATCTGTGGTAGTGGGTAACAATTCTTAATCGTCATCTTATTCAACTAACGGTAATCGATGCACAGCTGCATCGAACCATCCTTCTTCACAAATAGTACTAGTGCTCCCTAAGGAGATACACTTGGTCTAATAAAACCTTTGTCTAAGAGCTCCTGAAGTTACTCTTTTAGTTCCTTTAACTCAGCAGGTGCCATTCTGTATAGAGCCTTTGACAATGGTTCAAGACCCAGTGCTAAATCAATTGCAAACTCATCTCCTGATTAGGTGGCAATCCGAGTAATTCCTCAGGAAAGACATCGGGGTATTTACACGCAACAGTGATAAGAGTGATGTCTGTCTTCTTCACCTGATGATCTTGCAAGTAAGCAAGATATCTACAACATCCATTCTTCATTATGCACTCCGCTCGAATAGCTGAAATGAAAGGTGCAACCTTGGATTTGATTCCTCGAAAGTGAAAAGACTTTCTCTTTGAAGGTCGAAAGGTTACAATCTTTCGAAGATAGTCCACGCTCGCATGGTATGTTGATAGCCAATCCATTCCAAGGATCAAATCAAATCCTTCCATATTCAACGTGATCATATTCGTCATCGTCTAGTGATCCTCAATCATCACAATAATTGATTGACATACTGTATCTGCGCTGACTAAGCTTCTTGTGGGTACGGATACGGCTAAGATGAAATCAAGGGTCTTGGGCACAATGCCTAACTTCTCAGAGAACGACGGAGTGATAAACGAATGATAGACCCAGGGTCTATCAATACTTGAGCGTTCACTTGACTCTCGTCGCCTTTACGATGCATAACAGGGGTACCTATTTATTGATATATTAAACATATAGAGTTAAGTGTACAACAATTTTGAATATCCATATGTATAAAATCGTCAAAACACACTATAGAATATGAATATCAATTAATTAATTTAACTCTCAACGAGTAAAGATACTTTGGACGACGTCATTTGATGTTAGGGCATCCATTGCTGTGTTGGCATATACCGATCCAGCCTGCTCCTTGCTTTCCTTGCTCTCCTCAGGGCAATTTCTAACCATGTGTCCCATCTTGCCACACCTGAAGCAAGCTCCTGTATCTCTCCTATAGTCCTTCATCATGTGTGGTTTCCCATACTTGGCACATGCTAGAGCCGGAGTGAATGAAGAGACCCGTAAAGATTCCTGTGCGATAGAAGCTCCACTAACAGAAGAACCAGACGATCTGAATGGTCTAGATGATACATGTGCACCCGGCCTCTTATATGAACTCGGGCCTGAAGATATAGCTGGCCTAGAGTGAGTAGGGTATCTTGGAGGTCTTGAGAACCTAGCCCTCTTATTCTGTTCAGGGTCTTGAGATTGTCCCTGAAACGACCTCTCTTTGTTTTACCTATGCCTCCAAGGAAACTGTTTCTTGTTCTCCTCATCAGAAATGAGAGCTTTAGACATAATTGCCGCATACGTCTCTAACTCCCATAGGGCCACTTCTTTCTGTTGGTTGGGCCTCAACCCAAGCTGAAACTTCCAAGCTTGCATCGACTCGGGGCCTACATGCTACGGAGCAAACCTCGATAATCTATCAAACTCCGCGCTGTACTCGTGCACTTTCATAATGCCTTGTTCCAACTTGATAAACTTCACCTCCCATTGATGACTCACTATCTTGGGGAAGTACTTGTCGTTGAAAGTTTCAACGAACTCAGCCCACGTCCAAGGGGTATTGGGAAGTTCTTGCTCTCGGTGTCTTGATACTGATTTCCACTAAGGCCCTGCTTCCCCGTCAAGTTTGAAGGTTGCCCAATGCACCTTCTCAACATCAGTGCATTGAGGCACCTCAAATATCTTCTCCATTTCCTCTATCCAACTCTCGGCCTCAATCGGGTTTATCTGACCTGAAAATTTGGAGGCATCATTCTCCTAAACTCAGTGAAGCCACCGGGTTGGTTAGGTGGTCTAGTTGCTTATTGATTCATCGCAGCCGTCTGTTAAGCTACATTGGCAGCCAAAGCTTCCAACACCTGCTCAATTCTACTATCACCACCTCCTCTTCCTCCCCTCGGTCCTACCGGATTAGCATTCTCACCCGATAGGATCCTTAATCCTCGAGAAGTAGCAGGAATCTCAGGGATCTCTCGCATCGGAACCACGTCTACCTCTGAACCTTGGGCCCATAATATTGGTTTGTCATTATGAAAATAACAACACTGATCAGTATATAGATTGTAAAAATAATCAAACCTAAGCCTGTTGTTCAACCTAAAGCCTAGGCTCTGATATCAACTGTGATAGCCTAAAATTCTGCACTCGAAAACTTGTGCCATCAGGATCATAACATTGGATGATCCCCGGAATAAACCAAAGAGTGTCTGCGCATCTAACGAAAATCAGAGCAGACACTGTCCGACATGGCAGATCGAGTCATCATATAAGGCTCAAAAAAGAAAGAAGGAAATAAAAATAGTATATATAAATCAAAAGAATATGCATCCTCAAAAAGAAACCAAGAAGAACCACTAGTGATGCACATCCATCACCTAAAACAATGGTTCTCAATAGTGGTTCCTATAGAATTTATAAGATTATGAGTAAAACATCTATAGTAAATAATACAGAAAGGTGGCCACCAACCACATAGCTAATCCAAAAATACATGTACAGGATCCAAAAACAAACTAAGTACCCAGACAACTCGTTAGTAGGGGTATCAGTGTCCTCCTCCTCAGCCTTAGCCTCCGCCTATGGCTGATAGTCAGGATCGCTCTCAATGTCGGGAGCCCTAGCCTCAGAACCTATGATATTAAAATTAGGGTGAGCTAACCATCTAAGCTCAATAGGAGAAACTCAAGTAAATTGCATCTAAAATGTAAAACATGATTTGCAAAACATAACTCAGAACAAATGATTAAATCAGATAATGCAGACAGAACATAATAGATACAAACAGATGAATCAGATAACATATGCAGAATTATTAGAAATAGACTATGTCCTCAAAGTTTTCAGATGCATGTATACAGTATTTAGTGACTTAATTTCTATACTTAAATAACTCTCGTGAATATTGCACGTGATAGTCAGATGTGTGTCGATGGGTAACCCCGACCATCGTCATTCAATGAACAATTATAGATAATTGCATCAAGCCTCTTCAAAGGAGGGCAACTTGTGCTAAGAGATTTACAAATCAGATAAACGGATATCCCGTTGTGCTAGTCGTGGGTATCCTGCCACGTCAGGGGGATTCGTCACATGAATTTTAAATCAATACACATAGAGACCTCAGAATCAGATGGCAGAATTAGATAACAAAGCTTTTATCATATGTCAGGCATGCTTTTAAAACAGATAAAAACAGATACAGATGCTAGGAAACCATGCAATCAAAATCGGATACAAGTTAAGTTAAATTTCCCCTACCTCAGATCAGGTCTTTCTAAGCACATCCAAAGCTTTTTTTAAAGTGTCCTGGTCTTGACCTAGACCATACGTATAGTATACTACTTGTTAGAAGTGTCAGAACAGTAACTGGTACAGAGTCCAACCTCAATTTCCTCAGAAAACCAAAATAGGCAAAACATGGAATTCGATCGATCAATCTCCATATTTGATCGATCGGATTCACATTTGATCGATCAATTCATCATTTGATCGATCAGATGTCATACCTTTATACATATAGAACAACAAAAATCTGATCGGTCAATTCCCTATTTGATCAATCAGATTCTCAAGTTGATTGATCAATTACTATGGTTGATCGATCAGAAATCAATATTTCATACATATAAAAATAGAGGAGATTCGATCGATCAATCTCTCATTTGATCGATCGGATCCTAAATTTGATAGATCAATCCTCATGTTTGATCGATCGAATTTTCAAGTCCAAAATTTTCAGAAAAACATACTTCCTACTCTATACTTTAATTATACAATTCGATCGATCAAATCCCTTATTTGATCGATCAATCTCATAGTTCGATCGAGCAATTTTCCATTGATCAATCAGATCACACTTGATCAATCATTTCATAATTTGATCGATTAGTTCCAAATTTGATCGATCAAATCCCAGATTAGATCTATTAGATTTATTGGGCCTGAACTTATATAAAGCAGCCCTCCAGTTCTATAAGAGGTATATTCAATTCGATCGATCAAATCTTAATTTTGATCGATCGAATTATAATTTGATCGATCAAATATCCAATTTGATCGATCAGAAATGACAGTAAATGCCATTAATACAGTTCGTTGATTTTAACCCCATTTCAACCACCGTTCTTTATGATCCTCCACGAATCATCAAAGCACACTTAACTACATATTTAATGACATTTAAACTATAGAAAACCATAATAACTCACCTCTTTGATGGTTGTTTCCACAGTTCACTGAGCTTTCAGTTCGAGGTGGGTTTCAGATTCAAACTCGAGAGTTTGTCAAGGCGAGTTCTCAGATGAACCGGACATACAAATCCACACTAACGCACATACGCGTATCGCCCTTCCCAAGCAAATTCGACGTTCACAAGTCGATTCCTTCATGCATAAAATCAGAGGGTCCGTAACCTAGGATTTCTCGAGCTTGGCTCAACAGAGGGAGTTCTCTAACTACAGCTTTGCAGGCAAGGGTTCAAAGCAAAGAGAAGAAGCATCAGATATTCCTAACCTTGCTTCTCTTATAAGTTATGAATGGAAATATCTCTGATATTTCCATTTTAAACGCTTTGGCTCCAGCGTTGAATGCACACACACTACTTAAGCGTATCACATTGTACAAGGATCCAATCGCATCTCGGACTTGCGTCGTAAGTGACATCTCACTTCACACGCCTACGGATTAAAAATCATCATACTAATATTATGATTATTAAAATTTTAAATTCGTCTCAAATTCTATGCCAGGCACGTATACCAAAGCAGGAAGAGGTTTCAGAATTTTAGGGTTGTTACAAAAACCCATAAAAATCTCTGTAAGAAAACACAGGCAACATAAAGATTAAATGAAGCATTAAACATGACATTTCATTGCTTAAACAAGACTTACAATGATTTGCGGTCAAGTCAACAGTCTGTGCAAAACTGCAAACCAGCTCACAATGTATTCACAAAATCGATTGCAATACCAAAAAATATGCCTAGCTGCTATATAAAGCTTTAGCTAGCATCACTGCTAAGGTAAGAAAGAGAAAAGGTAAAATAAAAAGAAAACTAAAACCCTTGAAAAATAAAAGTAAATGGGCTCAGGCTAATCCTGGCTCCCTTTTCAAGAAAACTACAGCTCTATATATATACAATCCTTACAACAACTATATGCAATATTTAATCAGAAATGAGCATGTTTAGAGTTGATTTCATGGCCCATTTGTGGCCCTTGGATGCTTTGGGATGTGTGGAACATTGGGATGCGCACCCTAAAGGTTGTGAAATACCTAAAAAGTCCTTCGATGCTGAAGTGTGGCTACTAGAACTCGTGCCTCGCAAGGATGAGCTTCAGCTTTCAAGTCTCGTGTAGATGGCACCTTCAGCACTTTTACCTCGCTTAGATCTCACTTAGTTCTCGCAAGGATCTCGTTTACATGAAAAACAGGCCATTTAAGGAGCTCAACAGGATGAAATGTGGGCAGTTTTTGAACTGTTCGAGCAGTTAAAGTGGAGCTTGCCAGGTACACTTCAGAACCACTCGAATGGATAAATTGCAGCTCTAAGCTGCTCACCATGTTCAAATGTGAACCACTCGAGTGAATAAATTGTAGCTCAACAGGTTCAAAGGGAACCACATGAGATCTGCTCGAGTTCCCTCAAAGGATTTAGGTTCCCAGCTCGCGAGGTTCATGAACTGCTTGATATATTGCCTTATAGCGTCAGCCAACTGCTCGATAGGTTGGCTGATCTGCTCGAGTGCATTCATTTATGAGCTACTGCACAACAGCTTGCTTCAGTTTTTAGTTTGTGGGGCTTGAATCTTCAACCAGCAGCTCATCACCTTGGTCTCCTCATCAATGCATGCTTTGATTGCCATATCACCAAGTGCAGCTGTTGTTTGGTGTTTGAGATGTATACAACAGCTCCATTGGATTGTGCAGCAACATCAGCTGCTGGTTTGATTGAAGTGCAGTAATGAATTGCTCACACCTTTGATGTTTCATGGCCTTTGCAGCTGGTGTGCTCGAATTCTTTAATGCAGCAGCAACAACAACTCTTGGGATTCAACTTCTAGTTCGAGAGGATTGATGTTGCAGCTATGAATTGCTCAATAGTTCTAATGGTGCTGCAGCAATGGATTGGTAAGTGCTTCTATTAACTGCTTGAGTGTGTTGTAGCTCTATTGGATGGTGCATACAATAATATACTGCTCACACCCTTGATGGTTTTATGGCCATTGCTGCTGCTCAAAAGGTTGGGGTCATTAGCGATGCTACTCCCATATATTAAATGCAGCAGTATGTCTCCATGCAACACTCATGCTTCAAATCTTCAGGTCCACAGCTCAGGTGCTTAACTGCAGTAGTTGTAACTCAATAGGCTAGTTTGCAACAATAGCAGCGCTTGATTATGCTGCAGCAGGTCTGCATTTTGTGGGGCACATTCTCAGCTATAAGATAGCTTATGGTGCAGCAATTGCAACTACTGGTTTGAGTGTTGTGTCTGACACACACTGTTGCACATTCAAATTGCCTTAAGTTGTTGATTTGTTGCTTGGCTGTTTAGCTGTAGCTCATGAGGTTGCTACTCAGCAGTGTATAGTGCAGCAGCTGCTTCATTAGTTGTTCCATTTAATCCTCTGCAACAGCTCATCATTAACTCTAAGCTCCATCCTTCTCTCTCAGCAGGACCTCAAAGGCTCCAAAGCATGCCACGTTACCCCCAATGGTGAGAACCACCATGGTGCATCCTCTAAAAATCCATCAGCTCCACAGTTTGGTTCAAAATCCCTTTTGTTTGGCTTGAAAATGAAGGATTGCAGCATTAAGCTATATTTTCCTGTTATCTATAAAAGCACACTTACAAACCATTATTGACCAGCTCGAAGGTCTATTAAAGGTCAGGTTAAGGGGTGAAAAGTAGTACTTTTCAATGCTCAACACACCCCCAAACCTAATATTTGCTAGTCCTCGAGCAAAGGAAAAATTAAAACAGTTATTCAAAACGGTAAATGTCACTTTCGTAGGGAGCACGGATGCATTTAGCTTATGTATCAAGTTTCTTAAACCTCTAGGTAATCCCTTGTGGAGGAGAGAAGTCTCCTGAAGGTCTTTAGTGAAGACACCAACAAACTTCACCATTAAAACAGTTAAGTATAGCGTAGCCAATGACAAAACATATTTTAATAAATAAAGCATCATTCCACACCCATTCTTTAAAATTCAGAGGAAATTACAGCAATAATGCAAACAATTTAAAACTCAAAATCAACATGTAATTGCATCACCACCAATCAGTTTACATCAGGAATTCAATGTGTAAAAATCAGTACTAGGCTCACTATTGACTCAAAAATCTGGTGTAGATACCACCCCAATGAAGTTAAATTTCAGACTCAATCCTCACCAGGGCTATCTCTCACAATGAAAATCCAAGGTGTTCACTTCCTCATCAGCTCAAGATCAGTCACAGACCTCAAATACGCCTGCTATAATAGCCTAAAAATTTTGAACTAGAACCTGACTGCATCAATATACGTGCCTGATTGCATCGATATACGTGCTCGACACGAAAATCGAGACAAATTTGAAAATTAGTAATTAATATTATTTGAAATAATATTAGCCTGTAGTTAGATGAGGTCATGTGTGACTTCTCACATGAATCCGAGACTAGTAGAGCCTTGGTGAAGCATGTTACGCTAAAGAAATTGTGTGGACGCTTCACACCGGAGCGTAGTTAAGGTAGAAACAGAAATGTCAAAGATATTTCTGTTCCTTAGCTTATAAGAGAAGGAAGAGGGGTTGGGCAAACCTATCTTCATCTCCACTCCTTATTTCTGAAGAATCTGGAGCCTTTGCTAGAACCTAGAAGCTACTCCTTTGAAGAAACACAGTTGAGAGAGAACCTAGGTTAGTGGTTGTGTGACCTTGGAATGAGAAATCGACGTTAGTACGTCGTATCGGATCGGCAAGAAGGTGTGTTGTCGCTACGTGTCGAAGCAGAGCTGCAAATTGCCATTTTCGAGTGAAGGGGGTGACAAATCCCAAGTTCCGAATTCGAAACCCACTTTGGATTTTGTTTGCCGAGACCCCGAAAGGGCCCAATTAGAGGTAAGCTTTTACACTTAAAATGCGCAAGATTAAAGCCTCATGTATATGTGTATAGGTGTCTATGTGTGGTTGTTAGAAACCATGAATGATAAGGGGGGTTAAAATGGGTTAAATGGGTGACCTCCATTAATGACAGAGAGCTGTCATTATTGATCGATCAATGAGAGGCACTGATCGATCATTATGTATAAGCGTTAAGTGGGAATAGTAGGGGCATCTTTCTAGAAGTTCAATGCCCGAGGGCATTGATTGATCAATTTATTAATTGATCGATCAATTCTGAGGGTTGATCGATCGCAGAAGGAGTGATCGATCAATGGCAAAGATTAATCGATCAATAAGGTTATTGATCGATCAATGAAAAAGATTGATTGATCAATAAGGGAATTGATCGATCAATCTATATAAAGTTAGTATGAGAACAGGAAGATGGAAATTTAAAAATTTAGGTTGGTGATCGATCAATGAGACGGATTGACCGATCAATCAAGGATGTTGATCGATCAATTTTCCTCTGTCAAATCTGAAGAATAAGAGACTATTGATCGATCAATTGAAGGATTGATCAATCAATGAGATGGATTGATCGATCAATCAAGGCTATTGATCGATCAATTGACCCCTGGTCACTTGTGAGTTTTGTGAAGGGTTGATCGATCAATGAGATCATTGATCGATCAATGTGGTGGATTGATCGATCAATCAAGGCTGTTGATCGATCAATCACCCCTGTTTCTGCTTGTTTTGTTTTTTGTAAATTGAACACTACTGGACACCGTGCCAGTTGACATTCTAACATCCCTGACACTTAGTGTATTATATTTATGGTCTAGAGGTCTAATCTAAGGTAGGGGAATTCAACTGAAATTGCATTTATTCTTGATCTCATGGATTCCAAATTTTTTGCATTTGACTACATAGTCTGATTTTACCTTCCAGTCATGTTTAGCATACGTGTGAAAACTCTATTATATCGGACTCCTGCTATCTGACACCTGTCACCTGATTTCCGTTATGTATAATATGTTTACATGTGATTTGAGGTTTAAAAAATCTGACGAATCCCACCGACTCGGCGGTATATCTGTGTCTGGCACAATCATGCATCTGCTTGGAAATCCTCTGCACAATTGCACTCCATAGTAGAGGCATTGTTGCATTCCTGAAATTGTTCATGTGAACGACGATGATCGGGATTACCCATCGGACCAAATCTGGCTACCACGTGCTATACTCACGGGAGTTACTTAAGTTTACTATTCTAAGTCATTAAACACTGTATACATAATATTCTGTAAACTCTAATAAGTTCTGCCTGCTTTGATAAATTATGCATATCTAAAACATCTGCTTGCATCTGTTCAATGTTGTCAATATCTTCTGCAATTATGTTTTACAATTAAGATGCAATTTTAACTGAAATTCTTCTATTGAGCTAGGATGTAGCTCACCCTGTTTTCATTAACATTATTAGGTTCTGAGGCTAGAGCTCCCGGCACCGAGAGCGACCCAGATTACCAGCCTGATCCAGAGGCTGAGGCTGAGGACGAGGAGACTGACGTCCAGGCAGACGATTTTTATCCATAGTCTGGGTACTTGAGTCTTTTATTTTGGGATTTTTGTATGATACTCTGGATTATTGTGTGCCTGGTGGCCACCGTCTGTATTATTATTTTAGATGTTGTTTATGTTTTATTATACATTTTGTAGGAACCACTATCGGAACCATTATTTTGGGTGATGGATGTCCATCACCAGTGGTTCTTCTTAGTTCCTTTTTGAGAACGTATATTCTTTTGATACGTATATATATATATATATATACATGTATGTTTTATTGCTTCTCTCATTTAATGCCATATATGATGACTTGATCTACCACTGTTGGACAGTGTCTTCTCGATTTTCGCTATACAAGCAGACACTTCGTGACTTGTCTTAGGGATCATCCAGAGTATGATCCTGATGGCACGGATTTCTAAGCACAAAAAATCGGGCTGTCACAGTTGGTATCAAAGTCTAAGCTTTAGGTGAACTGCGAGTTCAAGTCGGATTATTTTCACAATCTATGTATTGATCAATGTTATTATTGCTAAAATGACAGACCAGTATGGGCCTTAAGTTCAGAGGCGGATGCAGCGGAGGAAGAGAGGGACATAGAGAAGTGGCGTTGAGAGAAATCCCCGATATCACTGGTACATCTAGGGGATTAAAGTTCTTATCGGATATAAATGAAATTCCAGTGGGACCGAGAGGAGGTAGAAGAGGCAATGAGGAGAGAATGGAGCAGGTGTTGGAAGCTTTGGCTACCAACGTCGCTCAATAGACTGCTACTCTGACTCAGCAGGCAGCTAGACCACCTCACCAGCCAGGCAGATTCACAGAGTTTAGGAAAATGAGGCATCCTAACTTCTCAGGACAAATTGATCCTATTGAGGCAGAGGGTTGGATCAATGAGATGGAGAAGTTGTTTGAGGTGCTCCACTGCACAGATGTCAAAAAAGTGCATTGGGCAACCTTCAAACTTGATGGGGAAGTTGGGCCTTGGTGGAAATCGGTATTGAGGCACCGTGAGCAAGAGCTTCCTAATGTCCCTTGGACATGGGCGGAATTTGTCGAGGCCTTTAACAACAAGTATTTCCCCAAGATTGTGAGGCACCAGTGGGAAGTTAAGTTCATAGAGTTGAAATAGGGGGCTAGGACCATGCGAGAATACAGCACGGAGTTTGACCGATTAGCAAGGTTTGCTCCGCAGCATGTAGCCACCGAGTTGATGCGAGCTCAAAAGTTTCAATTGGGCTTGAGGACAAATATTCAGAGAGAGGTGGCCATATGGGAGCTTGAGACACATGCGGCAGTCATGTCCAAAGCTCTTATTTCTGAGGAAGAACGTCAAAAGCAATTTGCTTGGAAGGACAAGCAAAATCAGGAGAGGTCTTTTCAGGGGCAATCTCATGACCCTGAGCAAAACAAGAGGGCTAGATTCTCCTGACCTCCGAGATACCCTACTCACTCCCGACTAGTGATATCTTCAGGTCCAAGTTCGTATCTGAGGCTAGTAGGGCCTACATCTTCCAGACCTTTTCGACCATCTATTTCTTCCGGTAGTGGGGCCTCTATAGCGCAGGGGTATTCAAGGGTCTCTTCATTTACTCCGGCCCTATCATGTGCTAAGTGTGGGAAACCACACAAGACAGAGGATTGTAGGAGGGATACGGGGGCATGTATCAGATGTGGGAAGATGGATCACCTAGTCAGGAATTGCCCAGAGGAGAGTAAAGAGAGCAAGGAGCAGTTCGGATCAGTGTCTACACAAAGATCATCCCGACCTGTGGTTCAAGGTAGAGTGTACACTGTTACCGCAACTGATGCTCTGACATCGAATGATGTCATACAAGGTATGATTAAATTTCAAAGTAAGATTAATTCTGTACTTGGATAAACTGGAAATTAGTAAAGTAGAATTATTGTGGTTAAATATTTATGATGATAATGTGCATTACACATACACATCGTAAGCACTTGATTTAATTGTGTGGCTGAATTATAGGTGAGCTGAAGGTATATCAGCGTTGTGATATTTGTTTTCATCGAGCACGAGTTTTGGTAGATCTAGGTTCTACACACTCATTTGTTAGGCCTCAATTTACGAAAGAATTGAGCGTCACCCCTGAGCACTTAGAGTTCTTATTGACGGTGTCTATTCCTATGGGAAGTTTAGTGAATGCAGTCATAGTGTGCAAATTAGTGATTGTGTTGGTAGAAGATCACGAGACGCTGATAGATTTAATTTTGCTAGATATGAAAGGGTTTGACATCATTCTTGGAATGGACTGGCTATCCGCTTACCATGCGAGCGTCGATTGCCTTCAGAAGGTTGTAGTTTTTCGTCCTCCAAAGGAAAGGTCATTCAGATTCTTCGGGGTGAAGTCTAAGGTAGCTCCATTGATATCAGCCATTCGAGCCGAAAAGATGATGAAGAATGGATGCAGTGGCTATATGGCTTTCCTACAAGAGCAATGAGAAGAGATTAATGTGATATCCGATATTCATGTTGCATGCGAGTACCTCGATGTATTTCCTAAGGATTTACCAGTATTACCACTAACTCGGGAGATTGAATTTGTAATAACTCTAGTTTCGGGTACTGAACCAGTATCTAACGCTCCTTATCGGATGGCTCCAGCAGAATTACAAGAATTAAAGGAGAAACTGTAAGAACTGCTTGACAAAGGGTTCATTCGACCTAGTGTGTTTCCTTGGGGAGCACTGGTACTATTTGTCAGGAAGAAGGATGGTTCAATGCGTCTGTGGATCGACTATCGACAGTTGAACAAGTTGACAATTAAGAATCGTTACCTGCTCCCTAGAATCGATGATCTGTTTGATCAATTACAAGGAGCGAGGTTCTTTACGAAGATTGACTTACGGTCAGGTTATCATCAGATAAGAGTCAAAGTAGAAGATGTCGAGAAGATGGTGTTCAGAACCATATATGGGCACTATGAATTTTTTGTTATGCCATTTAGATTGACGAACGCACCTGCGTCTTTTATGGACCTAATGAACTGAGTGTTTAAACCACATTTGGATAAGTCCGTAGTCATCTTTGTGGATGACATTCTGATCTATTCCAAGACAAAGGAAGAACATGAAGGACATCTGCACGTGGCTTTTCAGACCCTCAAAGATCACAAATTGTATGCAAAGCTCAGTAAGTGTGAGTTTTGGCTTGATCAAGTCAGTTTCTTGGGCATATCGTATCTGCTAAGGGTATAACAATCGACCCAATGAAGATTGAAGCGGTTGTAAATTAGGAACAACCTAAAACGGTAACCGAGATTTGTAGTTTCCTTGGTTTGGCAGGATACTACAGACGATTTGTAGAGGGGTTCTCCAAGCTATCAAGTCCGCTTACTCAGCTCACAAAGAAAAATGCAAAGTTTGATTGGACTGATCAGTGTGAGAAGAGTTTCTAAGAACTCAAGACACGCCTGACTACAACACCAGTGCTAGCTATACCTTCTGGCAGAGGAGGTTTTGCTATATACAGTGACGCATCTTATAGTGGTTTGGGTTGTGTCCTCAACCAACACAAGAAGGTTATCGCGTACGGCTCTAGACAGCTTAAGGAGTATGAGAAGAATTATCCGACTCATGATCTGGAGTTAGCAACGGTGATCTTTGCTTTGAAGATCTGGAGACACTACTTATACGGTGAGACATTTAACATCTTCACCGACCACAAGAGTTTCAAGTATCTGTTTACGCAGAAGACTTGAACATGCGACAGTGCAGATGGATGGAGTTTTTAAAGGATTATGACTATTCCATCCAGTATCACCCTGGGAAGGCCAATGTTGTGGCAGATGCTTTGAGCAGGAAGTCTTCAGCTCAGTTGTCACATCTTATCACCAGAGTACAGTGGTGGCATCTACTTGAGGACCTGGCCTTGTGCGATACACTGATAGACGTCAGAGGTTCAGAGGCATTGATGGCTACTATTGTGATATGACCCCCATTGTTCGATAACATGCGTAAGCTCCAGATGATTGATGATGAGCTTATGGCCATTAGAAAAGATGTGATCAACGAAATCCGACCTGATTTCTCCATCAAGGATGATGGTACCTTACTATATAGAGATAGAACTCGCATACCAGCTAATAAGGATCTTAAAGATACGATTTTGGAGGAAGCGCACAAGTCTACGTATGCTATACATCCTGGGAGTACCAAGATGTACCAAGATCTCAAGCGAAGTTTTTGGTGGAGAGGACTAAAGAAAGATGTTGCGGATTATATTTCTCGATGTTTGGTCTGCTAGCAGGTGAAAGTAGACTATAGGAATCCAGTAAGGTTATTACAACCGTTACTAGTGCCAGAGTGGAAATGGGAAGCCATTTCTATGGATTTTATCTTGGGTTTGCCAAGCACATTGAGGAAGAACAATGTCATTTGGGTCATTGTAGATAGACTAACAAAGTCTGCACATTTTCTGCCGTACCGGACTACGTATATAGCCAATAAGCTTACAGAGTTGTACATGAAGGAGATAGTTCGGTTACATGGCATACCAGTCAGCATCGTGTGTGATAGAGATCCACTCTATACATCGCAATTCTGGCAGCGCTTTTAAGAAGGCATGGGTAATAAATTAGAGTTTATCTCAGCGTTTCATCCTTAGACAGATGGGCAGACTGAGAGAGTGAACCAGATCATAGAGGATATGTTGCGTGCATGTATGTTGGACTTTCATGGTTCATGGGATTAGCATTTACCTCTGATCGAGTTCGCTTACAATAACAGCTATCAGTCGAGTATTGGGATGGCGCCTTATGAAGCCTTGTATAGACGACGATGGAGATTTCCTTTAAATTGGGAATAAGTCGGTGAGAAGCTTGTTTTGAGACCTGATATCGTGGATAGTACCACCGAGACAGTTCGGTTGATCCGTAAAAGATTGAGGGTTGCTCAAAGTCGCCAAAAGAGCTATGCCGATCTCCATCGGACGCACGTCGAGTTTCAGGTATACTTGGATGCGTTCGTGAAAATTTACTATTCCCTAGTTAAAATTATTAGCTATGGAATTAGAAATTGTTTTAAGGTCAGAGATAA
Source organism: Chloranthus sessilifolius (assembly GCA_021018995.1). Taxonomy (NCBI): domain Eukaryota; kingdom Viridiplantae; phylum Streptophyta; class Magnoliopsida; order Chloranthales; family Chloranthaceae; genus Chloranthus; species Chloranthus sessilifolius. Next base: position 98,282,086 of record CM037597.1, read on the forward strand.
GGTCTTTGTGAAGATCTCGCCAACCAAGGGCGTCATGCGCTTCGGGAAGCGAGGAAAGTTGAGTCCTCGGTATATCGGCCCCTTTGAGGTACTCGATCGGGATGGCGAAGTTGCATATAAGATTGCTTTGCCATCGTAGTTGGCGAATATGTATAACGTCTTTCATGTTTCCATGTTATGACGCTACGTGTGCGACCCAACTCACGTCTTAGATTTTCAGCCGATTGAGTTGCAAGAGGACCTGACGTTGATTGAGGAACCGATCGCGATTTTGGATCATAAAGACCAAGTTTTGCAAACCAAGTTGATTCCACTGGTACTTGTAAAGTGGAAAAATCATTCAGCTTCCAAAGCTACTTGGGAACGCGCAACTAAATTTCGTGAGTAGTATCTGCACTTGTTTACCTGACATGAGAGGCAATTTTATGAATTTCGCTTAAAATTCATCATCATAATTGTGTGTTTCTCATGTGTAAGCAAGCATATTTTGACTCGTATAATCTACTATTACGGGTTAGGTATGTGAGGTACATATACCCTCACTTTCGAGGTGCGATCCATTCGCATTAAGGAAGTGGCTATGTTAAGAAATTGCCTCACAGTCTTGATTGATTGATCAATTTAGTAATTGATCGATCAATTTCATGATTGATCGATCAACACAGTGGGGTGATCGATCAATGATAAGTGGAGCCTTATGCTCAATTTTGGAGATTGATCAATCAATTTAAGCATTGATCGATCAATTTTGTTGATTGATCGATCAATGGAAGTGCATTGATCGATCAAGGCTATTAAACATGAGCCTTGAAATTCAGTGTTGATCAATCAATAAGATGAACATTGATCGATCAATGCTATCGGGTTAGGGCATTTTGCTTAAGAATTGATCGATCAATTTCAGCATTGATCAATCAATCATGTCATTTTAAGTGACGCTTGGGATTTTAATCCTCACTTTGCACGATTGACACCATTGATCGTTCAAGAGGATTTTCTACTCTTTGCATTCGAGCTACCCTCCGATGACATTCCGGCTACCTGAGTTCCTTCCCACGTGACTTTAGCTTGGATTTCGCTCAGCCAAATCGGTAAAACCCTCCCTTTTTATTCTTTTGGGTTCTTTTTATCCATTTTTGAGATTTTTAACCATGGGGCCGTGAACGAAGAATGCATCGCGGAAGACTCCCACTTCCCGGGTTCGTGCTTCAGTGCCAAACCCCGAAACTGTCCCCCAACCCATCGTGCCACCCGTGGCACCTATTGCGGACGCGGTTCCACCCGTCCAAGACCCCATACCAACCCAAATTCAATGCAAAGTCCCCAACCAATGGTGGACTTCCAAAACCTTCCTCCCCGAATACGTATTCACCTTTACGCTTTATGAGGATCGGCCCGAGATGACTTGGTCCATGGGATACATTCAAAACCTCAGGTTGAAACCCCTACTCGACCAGTTTCACGATCATTATTGTCCTCAGATCGTGCGGTTGTTTTTCCAAAATCTTCATTGAGGCGACAGCCGATACCAACTCGTCACTTCGATTGACAGGTTTGAATATAAATTCAACCTATTTCATGTAGCGGCTGCCCTACAGTGCACGTCAGTCTACATTGAAACCTGTGGCTTTGGGCCCCCTTACATTAAAGACGTCCCTTTTCCCGACGTGGTCACCAAGATGACCCAAGGTCAACATGGGAAGGGGCAATCCATCACCCGTGCCCAGTTATCTGACCAGTTGTGGATGCTTGATACCTATATCAAGTGTGCTCTCAATCCATTCCTGCACAAGTCCTCATGGACTGGCATTGTGCAACAGACACTCTTTTCTGCCTTTGAGAACCGTTGGTTCTCTGTTGCAGATTTGGTCATCGATGGCATCATAAATGTCAGGGACCTGATGTCGGATAAAATAAAGATCGGGGCCAAGAAACAACTTCCCTACGCTTGCCTGATCACAAAGATGGTCGAGCAATACGTTGCTCTACGCGAGGCGTATAGTTTCGCTCCCAGTGAGCCACGGATGACCAATAACACGAAGGTATTTCACCTCAAGGATTGGGCCAAGAGTTACAATCTTTTGGTCAGGCGGTTACCAGAGGGAGAGGAGGGGGCCGCCAAGCCCGTTGAGCCTACCGTTGCGGAGGGTGCGGTGCCCGCCGAGCGAGTACTTGGAGAGGGGGAGGCACCACTTGACCAGCCACCTCAGCCGGTGGTATCTACTAGACATACCCCCACTACACCCTGTCGGCCACCTCGTCCTTCCACATTGCATCGACCTGCTCCTTCCACCGTGGACGTGAAAGCGATGCTTCGTGAGCTTGTGGAGGGTAACCGGCGTATCCACGAGTAACTGGATTGGATGGAGGCGTTCTAGCGTCAGATTCATCGTCGGCTGGATTACCATGAGGGCATGCACGAGCTCGTGATGCAGCACTTGTACGCCACCACGTCGACACCAATGATTGCTCATGCACGTCAACATACGGTGGATCCTCGCGACTACCGTACACCTCCACCCCGCCCTAGTCGACCTGCCCCTAACGAGGCCGGAGCATCCGACGCCCCGACAGGTATTTACTATGCTATTACGTGCTTGTTCTTTTAATGATTATATCTGTATATTTTCGTATTCTGCTTTCCATTTAATTTCTATCTGCATATATATATATATATATATATATCTTCATGCCTGTTTGATATGCTCGCCTGCTAGTTTTACTACCTTGTTATGCCTGTTACTTTAGGACACACCACTCTGCAACTCATTCCACCTCCCTGAGATTTTTGAGGATGAAAATTCCTAAGGGGGGGATAATGTAATAGCCTGAAAATTTTGAACTAGAACCTGACTGCATCGATATACATGCCTAATACAAAAATTGAGCCAAATTTAAAAATTAGTAATTAATATAATTTGAAATAATATTAGCTTGTAGTTAGATGGGGTCATGTGTGACTTCTCATGTGAATCTAAGACTAGTAGAGCCTTGGTGAAGAGTGTTACGCCAAAGAAATTTTGTGGACGCTTCACATCGGAGCGTAGTTAAGGTAGAAACAGAAATATCAAAGATCTTTCTGTTCCTTAGCTTATAAGAGAAGGAAGAGGGGTTGGGCAAACCTATCTTCATCTCCACTGCTTATTTCTGAAGAATCTGGAGCCTTTGCTAGAACATAGAAGCTACTCCTTTGAAGAAACACAGTTGAGAGAGAACTTGGGTTAGTGGTTGTGTGACCTTGGAATGAGAAATCGACGTTAGTACGTCGTATTGGATCGGCAAGAAGGTGTGTTGTCGCTACGTGTCGAAGCGGAGTCGCAAATTGCCATTTTCGAGAGAAGTGGGTGACAAATCCTAAGTTCCAAATTCGAAACCCTCTTCGGATTTCGTTTGTCGAGGCCCCGAAAGGGCCTAATTAGAGGTAAGCTTTTACGCTTAATATGGGCAAGATTAAAGCCACATGTGTATGTGTATAGGTGTCTGTGTGTGGTTGTTAGAAACAATGAATGATAAGGGGGGTTTAAATGGGTTAAATGGGTGACCTCCATTAATGACAGAGAGTTGTCATTATTGATCGATCAATACTGGATTGATCGATCAATGAGAAGCATTGATCGATCAATGAGAGGCATTTATCGATCATTATGTATAAGCGTTAAGTGGGAACAGTAGGGGCAACTTTCTAGAAGTTCAGTGCCCGAGGGCATTGATCGACCAATTTGTTAATTGATCGATCAATTCTGAGGGTTGATCAATCATAGAAGGAGTGATCGATCAATGACAAAGATTGATCGATCAATTAGGGCATTAATCGATCAATCTATATAAAGTTAGTATGAGAACAGGAAGAGAGAAATATAAAAATTTAGGCTAGTGATCGATCAATGAGGTCATTGATCGATCAATGAGACAGATTGATCGATCAATCAAGGCTGTTGATCGATCAATTTTTCTCTGTCAAATGTGAAGAATAAGAGACTATTGATCGATCAATTGAAGGGTTGATCGATCAATGAGATGGATTGATCGATCAATGAGATGGATTGATCGATCAATCAAGGCTATTGATCGATCAATTGACCCTGGTCACCTGTGAGTTTTGTGAAGGGTTGATAGATCAATGAGATCATTGATCAATCAATGTGGTGGATTGATCGATCAATCAAGGCTGTTGATCGATCAATCACCCTTGTTTCTGCCTGTTTTATTTTATGTAAATTGAACACTACTGGACACCGCGCCGGTTGACATTCTAACATCCCTGATATTTAGTGTATTATATTTATAGTCTAGGATCAGATCATGACGCTCTAAAAAGCTTTGAATTTACTTAGAAAGAGGTCTGATCTAAGGTAGGGAAATTCAACTGAAATTGCATTTATTCTTGATCTCATGGATTCCAAATTTTCTACATTTGACTGCATAGTCTGATTTTATCTTCCAGTCATGTTTAGCATATGTGTGAAAACTCTATTATATCTAACTCCTGCTATCTGACTCCTGTTACCTATTACCTGATTTCCGTTGTGTATAATATTTCTGCATGTGATTTGAGGTTTAAAAAATCTGACGAATCCCACCGATTCGGCGGTATATCCGTGTCTGGCATAATCATGCATCTGCTTGAAAATCCTCTGCACAATTGCACTCCATAGTAGAGGCATTATTGCATTCCTGAAATTGTTCATGTGAACGACGATGGTCGGGATTACCCATCGGACCAAATCTGGCTACCACGTGCTATACTCACGGGAGTTACTTAAGTTTACTATTCTAAGTCATTAAACACTGTATACATAAAATTCTGTAAACTCTAATAAGTTCTGCCTGGTTCGATAAATTCTGCATATCTGAAACATCTGCTTGCATCTATTCAATGCTGTCAATATCTTCTGCAACCATGTTTTACAATTAAGATGCAATTTTAACTGAAATTCTTCTATTGAGCTAGGATGTAGCTCACCCTATTTTCATTAATATTTTTAGGTTCTGAGGCTAGCGCTCTCGGCACCGAGAGCGAACCAGATTACCAGCCTGATCCAGAGGCTGAGGCTGAGGACGAGGAGACTGACGTCCAGGCAGACGATTTTTATCCATAGTCTGGGTACTTGAGTCTTTTATTTTAGAATTTTTGTATGATACTCTGGATTATTGTGTGCCTGGTGGCCACCGTCTGTATTATTATTTTAGATGTTGTTTATGTGTTATTATACATTTTGTAGGAACCACTATCGGAACCATTATTTTAGGTGATGGATGTCCATCACCAGTGGTTCTTCTTTATTCTTTTTTGGGAATGTATATTCTTTTGATACGTATATATATATATATATATATATATATATATATATATATATATATTTTATTGCTTCTTTCATTTAATGCCTTATATGATGACTCAATCTACCACTGTTGGACAGTGTTTGCTCGATTTCCGCTATACAAGCAGACACTTCGTGATTTGTCCTGGGAATCATCCAGAGTATAATCCTAATGGCACGGATTTTCGGACACAAAAATTCGGGCTGTCACACCTATAAGCATGAGCATAGGCTTTACAGCTAAGTTCTGACATCTTTAAGTACTTTCACCATAGTTTAGACAAGTCCTCATCTCTATATGACAGCTCATTTCACTTTGGATCAACAAGGACTTTTTGATGGGTTGTAATGTGGCTTATGATTGAAGTTTACAAAGAGTAGAAGGGATAAAATGGATTCAAAACTAAGAAATCAACAAGGGTAGGAGTGATTCATGAATTCACAACCTTCATTTCAGCACAAGTTCATCTTCAATTTTCAGAGTCAAAGTGGTCAGCTTCTTCTCTTCTTTTCAATTTTCAGATGAAGTATTCACTTGACTTCTCTTTCTTTATTTGGTTTTATTTATTTATTATTATTATTTTTTTTAACTGCCACACATATACCATTGCTACACTGTTGTTTATAGGTTGCTTCTCCTTTCCTTTCACCAAATGTTGAACCCAGCCTACCTATCTTCAACTTCTTCTCCTTTACCTCTTGAAATCTCAGAGTGAGGGTAAGGTAGAATCAGGTCAATGAGATTTAGGTGCAAGTACTTTAGTGTTTGTTGAAAAAAAATTAGATTTTTTAGGCCCAAAGAGTGTATGCACAAGGGCAGTTTACATGGGTTAGAATTTCAGGCTCAAATTGTCCAAATGAAAGCCTTACATCATCTCCTTAGTGTCATGAATGCTACCAAACAGTTTCAACTTGGGGGTGCCTAACTTCTAGTGAAAAAAAGTTGTATCAATCAGTCCTTAGAGCAAAAAAAATTGCTACAAATACTCATTAAGAGAAAATGATAGGCGCAAATCTCACTGGGTATGGTCTTCAAATTAACCCATAGGGTGTATTTTCACCTTTTTCTCTTCTCTTAGGTTCACTAAGTACTAACTGAAAAAAAAAAATTCTTGATATTAGCTTCATGGTGTTGTTAAATTTTTGTTTTTTTTAATTTTCAGTTTTAAAGTGTGCAAAATTTTTAAATTTTCTCATTCTAACATGGTTAGGTGGGGATTGGCTTTATTCATCTTAATTCTTCTCACACTGCTGCACTAGAGTTAATTATTTTATTGGCTGGGCTATCCTGCTAGGAACTCTTGCCCTTAAGCAGTCCGTTGAATGGTCTGTCGTTTGTGGTCGGCCATATACCAATGTCCTTTATTTATTTATTTATTTGGGAAATAGGATGTATAAAGAGAGGTTCTCCCAAAAGACGTGTTAACATTTCAGTCAGCTTTCAAATGGGGCCTGAACCTGCAATTACGAACTTCAAACCAGCCATCCTCATGCCAAGCCGTTAAGTGGAAAAAAGAAAAGACAAAAAGAGTTGCGGTCGGTGGTCACAGGCCACCTTGTTGACATGAATAAAAACGTAATCATTTTTATCGGTCCGTTTCTAGGCTTTCTTGATCCCAGCAGCAATATTTTTTACACAATTTTAACGGTCCATGTGTAGGCCCCCTTGATCAGAGTCATCAGACTCTCTCTCTCTCTCTCTCTCTCTCTCTCTCTAAATAGAGAGAGAGAGAGAGAGAGAGAGAGAGAGAGAGAGAGAGAGGAATACGCAGCAAATATGACTGCAAAAAAAATTAAGGATGTCATCTAAGATAACCATGTACCTAAATTAGTCTAAATATAAATACTTTGGGAAATACAACTCAAATAGAAATGGAAGACTTTCTAAATTCTAAGTTTCCAAATTCCCTCTCCCTCAGTAATACAATGAATCTCACCAAATTCACTTTAAATCACTCAAAGATAATGCTGCCTTCCAAAAAAGGAAAAAAATAAATAAATTCATTTGCACATTGGGTTCTGAGGTTTATGAGATTGACTCATCTCAGCTTCTGATGAACAGCAACTAGCAATCTCCAAATCTCCATTAAAGCAATACTCCTTCATGAAGAAGACCTCCTTTTTGTCTTCCACCACCTTTAATATCTTCTCAAAAACAGCTACTTCACATGGGATTCTTAACACCCCTTCCTGCTGAAACCCAAACTCCTCTTCTGCTTCCCTCAAAAGAATCCCAAATGCTCTATTACCCAAATACTCAGTTGGGATTATGTATCTCTTGAGCTCTCTCCCTACACATACAGCGAGAAAACCTTTCGGGACGACGTCGCTTGAACCCCCAGCTGCCTCCGACGAAAAGGCAGAGGCATCCGAGAAGGAGAGTGTCTTCTTGAGGAACTTTATGCCCTTGTTTCCGGGTTTGGTCGTCGTGTTCTTCGGTGCATTTGCTAGCTTCCTCCACTTCTTGAGGATTTGTTGAAGCTTTACAATTTCACTGATCTTGTTTGGCTTCTTTGGATCCATGAACTTGGGGGAGATGGATCCCTTTTCACAAGGGCTTTTTCTGTTTTGGTTGTGCAAATTTTAGAAGAGTGGTGCAGGGATTTAAAGAAGTTGGGACTCATTGGATACACTATTATTTTTATCATTTATTATTACTATTACTATTTTAATATTCAATTAATTTATTTGGAACTGCAACTGCAACTGCCTCAAGATTGAATCAAACCCATGATGGGTTACTGTTTTTTTTGTTTTTTAATCTCATGTGACTGATGGTCAGATTTTAACAAGTAGATCTCTCTTGGTATATGAACTTGTCTTGTTTCTTTATTTCAATCTTTTGTTCTTAATACTTTTCTTGTTTTTTACGTTTACTTACATGGGAATCTGTTGCAGCTGCTTCAATAATCTAAACTAACTATATATTTATATCTTTAGTTAAATGTCAAATGAGTGGCACTCAGATTTTGACTGCTTGGGCCTTTTGGTTTTCTCTATTTATGCCAACTCTATCCAAAGTAAATGCTAGGTGAGAAATGAGACTACTATTAAATGACACTGTTATACAGCTTATACAGTGGACATTTTGGCAGGCAGCTTATGTGACATGATGTGACTGGCTGCACAGATGGTGGGGCCCCCAACACTACAAAAATAAGGTCTTTTAGCGGCACTTGCTATTAAGGCAATTTTTGATAGCGACAACACTAATAGCGGCAGTTTTTAATAGCGACAGGACTAATAGCAGCAGTTTTTTATTAAAAAAACTGCCGCTAATAATCTTATTTTTTGTAGTGCAAGCAGTGTAGCAAGTCTGGTCGTGCTACAGAAGCTGCTTGCAAAATTGTCCATAAAAAATTGTCCATCATTTATAATTTTCCTAAACATCTTAAAATACACTACAAAAAATAAGACAATCAGTGACAGTTTTTTGGAGCAAAAAATTACCGCTATTAAAAAAAAATCAATTAGCGACAAGGGTATTAGCGGCAGTTTTTTGTTAATAGTGGCAGTGTTTGGCTGCCGCTAATAGTCTTATTTTTTGTAGTGATAGTAGTTGTAATGACTTGAAAAATTCGAACCTGAACTCGACTGACCCCGTGTGCGTGATCTGCACAGAAAATGAGGTCGCCTTAAAATTTTAAAATAAATCATTAAATAATATTGGAATAAATGTGTGTGAAAAAAAATAAGGTTAAAAGGTTTAATTTGGGCCTTTAGTGGATGAGCCGTGCACCAACTCTGGGTGTGCCACTCAGTACCATAACCGAACCTATGGGATTTGGATAGAATTTGAGAAATAAAAATGAAGGATATTTGTTGGGTTTTGTTAGGTTATAAGAGAGAGAGAGAGGAGGATTGCTTAATGACTAAGTTTAGCCTTTTTGAAATTTTAAAGTTAGAGAGGGAAAACTGACCCAACCATTGGAGATCCATCGCCTTCAAGCCTCGTGAGGTTTTTGATCGTGTAATTGTCCACAAACTTCGCACTCTTCGTGGAACACGTAACGCTTGTATCAATGGTACTCCGCTGTTTGTAAATTCTGAAAAGAAATAAGGTTAAAAGGTTTAATTTGGATATTTAGGGGATGAGTCGTGCACCAAGTCTGGGTGTGTCGCTCAGCACAATAACCAAACCTATGGGATTTGGATAGAATTTGAGAAATAAAAATCAAAGATATTTGTTGGGTTTTGCTCGGTTATAAGAGAGAGAGAGAGGAGGGTTGCTTAATGGCTAAGTTTAGCCTCTTTGAAATTTGAAAGTTAGAGAGAGAGAGAGAACCGACCCAACCATTGGAGATCCATCGCCTTCAAGCCTCATGAGGTTTTTGACTATGTGATCGTCCGCAAACTCCGCACTCTTCGCGAAACACGTAACGCCGATATCAATGGTACTCCGCCATTTATAAATACTGAACCGAACCATTCAAACCCCTTTTTTTTTGAAACCCCATTTTCAAAGAGCGTTCCATCTCGCGATCGTTAACTATACTTTGATGAGGTAGAAATTGATTCGGGATTGTTGATAACTTCACCGTGATCTAATTGATCTTTGTGGCATCGCCGTAGAAATCCAAAGGTTTCGCTTCGAAACCCTCATTCGGCAACACTTATCGTAAATCACAAAATATATCAGTGAAAGGTACAACCGAGTTAATTTTTATGATCTAGATTGTAAATTTAGGTCTTAAATTAATTATATAATCTTAGATGATTTTGAGCGCAAGAGTTGAAAGAAATTTGTTAAAAATTAGGAGAAAAACAAGTCTAAAAAGGAAAAGTCCAAACTCTGATTTACGTGATTCTCACGATGTTGGAAAGAGTACAACGAGCTCTACAACTTTTGTGAATTAACTAACTTATGAAATAAATGTTTTGAGAGTCAAAATTAAGCGAGAAGTTGGGTCAAGTTCCGAGTCAGCATGAACTTACCCATTTTTGCCTCAGTCTTGAGAAAACACTTAAGTGCGTCAACATTATTAGTAATTAGAATCAGTTCTTAATACATCATCGTACGTGTGATATAGATTGAGAGTTGGAGACCATAGATGAGGACTTTTGGGTTGCTTTGAACGGCTCCGAATCCGAGGTAGGGGAAACTCAACATAAAATTAAATTTTTATGAATTCGATTCATCATTTTTTTATTGTGTGTTTTGATTTGGTAGTTTCGATCTGATCTTTGCCTTGATGCCTTGTTTTTGTTCTGATATGTTCTGTTTTTGTTTTATTTCCCCATATGATACGATTGTTCTATTTTTCGCTTATGATCCTATTTGTTCCATTATGTTTCATCTAATTTTTTCTGTTTCGTTATGATCCGTTCAGTCTAACTTGCATACGAATTTTAAACCTGAGTCATAGTGAGCTCTCTTTCCCAAGAACGTAAAACTTGAAATGTAGGCGTCCATGTACGGATGCAACCCCTCTATGATAGTATGGGATGCCACATGCAATACATCTAGGTTACAACAGACCCTGTCCCTTGAAAAGTGTGTTTGGTAAAGCCTATCGCACTATGATCCATTCTAATCAAAACTAAGACAATATGGAATATGAATATGGGGGTTAATCGTAGACCTAAACTGTACTTGTTGAATTTTTGAGGACGGGGTGAAGCGTGAAAGAGTGGATTGTTGGACTTGAACTTTAGAAATAAGATAGACTTAGTATTGAGTTAATAAGTTAGGTATGAACCTTGAACTCCATATCTGAGTGTGAATGTGAATACTGAGAATATATTTGAACCTTGATTGTGAGTGGACATTGACAAGTGAGCCGGTGCGGTGGTTATCCATACACAGTGTCCAGTGCATAACATACATAAGTCTATTCGTACGGCAGCGGTTCGTACGCATTGCATGGCATGCATATGTGGGCCAATACAGCGGCAATTCGTACGTATTGCATAGCATGCATAAGTGAATGAGTAAAATGACCATAGTGAGTGAATGAAATGACCATAGTTAGTGACACTACAAAAACTAGGATTATTAGTGGCGGCCAAAAACTGCCTTTATTAACAAAAAAATTATTAAAGGCTCTTAAGACTACTAGCGACGAGAGTATTAGCAGCACTTTTTTGTTAATAGAGGCAGTTTTGACTGCCGCTAATAGTCTTATTTTTTGTAGTGTGATTATGAGCGTGAACATAGTGAGTGATGTGAATATGCCGTGAATAGTGGATATCTGAGTGGACATTTGACTGTGGATGATGGAATTTAAACTCTAAACATTAAGTTTTGAATAACGTATAATGAATAAGACAATAGGAGTTTTGTTCTGTCATGAAATATTTGCTCAGTTGTAACATGTTTATTCAGTTATCATTTCTGCTTCTATCATTAGGTCCATGCTTTGTTTCTGTTTTAAACTTTGTCATTGATTCGATGCATTGATGTGATAAGATGTAATTGCTATTAATTTTCTTCTATTGAGCTTAAACTGTTAGCTCACCCCGACTAGACATCACAGGTATAAGTTTGAGGAAGGTCCAGACCACATACTAAAAGAAGAGGAGCATCCGCCTAAGGATTTGTACTCTATTCTGGGATCGTAAATTTAGTATATTGTGGATTTGGTAAGTTTAGGCTTGGTACTTTTGTACCGTTATACACTACTATTAGGTGATGGTTGGCCATCACTAGTATTTGTTTACTTCTGTTCATGTTAAATATTATAACTGGAGGTTTTAATTAAACCTTATGTTTGTGCCAAATATTCTGTATCAGATTGTGGTCTACAATCTGGCAATCCGGGTTTTACTAGTTGGATTTGGTTTCAAGTTTAAAAAATATATATATATATCTCAGAAATTAAGTTGGAAAAATCTGGGTTGTCACAGTAGTCTGCTTGATCCACACCCTACATGTGGCAGACTTTCTACTTAGGTAGAGCCTTGTTAATAAGCCCATGGGTAAGGCTATTCTCACTTGTTTTTGGAGTAAGTACCATATAGTTTTTCATGGATGAAAACCATTGACTGATTGAATCAGACGATGGCGATTGTTTTATGTTCCAATTTTCCCAATGATAGATCTTAAGATTATGGCGTGCCTATCAGATGATCAGATGTTGATTCCACATGGCAAACATCCCCAAAAGTTACCTAGATCATGGGAAAAGGAGTTGACCTTCAGTTTTAGGGATGTATGCCATGTGGAATCAGCATGTGACCGTCTAACAGGTGCACCATAATCTTAAGATCTATTGTGGGGTAGATTGGAAGGAAAAAATCTCCATCGTATGATTGAAATCAGTCAACGATTTTCGTTCGTAAAAAACTGTGTAGTACTTACTCCGAAAATCGGTGAGAATAGTGGTACCCTAAGCCAAAATCTTTAAAAAGACACTACAAAAAATATGACTATTTGTAACACCAAAAACTGCAACTATTAACAAAAAATCTTATAAAAAATCTTATTTTTTCATTACCAACTAGACTAGTAGTGGCAGATTTTTTGTTAATAGCAGCAGTTTTTGGTGCTGCTAATAATCGTATTTTTTGTAGTGAGAAGAAGGATAAATGACAATCTTCATCATACAAAAGGCCTTCAAATGGATCTTTACTCTAAGGTTGTAATATCCCAAATATCTTGGACCCAAATTCAATTACCTTGGTAAGCATGCTCGGAAAAGTTACGGGATGAATTAGGATTATTTGGGTAAGTTAACTTAAAAGAAGGAAATTAGTCAAACGAATTCTGGTTTTGACTTGAGGAAGTCCTATATTTAGTAACTAATACACTAAGGTGTATGTATGTGCTCAACACTGAAAATAAATTCAGTTTAAGTGGATAGAATTTGTAAACAAAAGATCATGATATTTTGATAAAATATCATGATATTCTGGTGTGATATATTTGGTTATAAAGAGAGAAGAGTGAAGGAGAAGTTTCACTCTTCCTTCCTCTTGTGAGAACAAAAATTTGAAGCTCTTGCAAAACTCCTCTCTCCTTTGCTTAGATCCCTTAGTAATGACAATCACTCTCCCCATCTCATCCGTAGGAATACATTAAACCTCAGCAACTGTTTTGATTAAGAATATTAGGGGAGAGTGATACTGGTTTGTGTGTGAATCTGGGCTGTCTGTTGCTCTAGCTGCAAGGTTAGAGATGGACTGAATCTAGGGTCCGACTGATTAAGGCTTGATAGATTTGATCTGGTGCATGGAAAATTGGATCAGAGGAGGCCAAGGGAATCAACCTTAAGAGGTAGGCTTTTAAATTCTTTTGGTTAAGTTATTTGTTACCTAGATTAGATTAGGAAATATGTGAATTTAAAAATGATGACAGTTTGGTTTTTTTGGAAGAAATTGAGTTAAAGAAGTGTGACAACCCAAATTTTCTATTACCACAAAAACCACCAAATATCTATTTATCTTCAAAATTTTACTAAAAGCAACGGGAACACCGGACCGCCAGATCATAGATCATGATCCAAATATAAAAACTAGGTACATCCACGCACATATGCGAAAATCAAACCAGATAAAATAGATGGCTCAAATAAAAACTCCAGTTCTAAATAAACTAGCAAAAAGGCATTATACAACATCTAAACATCAACTCTAAACAAATGGCCGGATATACCAAGCCGAACAAATCTTTACACAAAACTAACAAGTAATACAGCTCTGTCTGCTATAAGAACTCCGTTGGAGGAAAGTAATATGGATCCTCGTCACCAGAAGTACCAGTAGCAAACTCTGAATCTGTGACGTATAGTCAAAAGGGTGAGCTACATCATAGTTCAATAGGGAAATAATTGAACATGTAAAGTTATCTTACTCACACATATTTCATGACATAGGCGAAGCATGAACACATAAGCTGAAAACCGATTAAAACATGTAAATTACTGAAAGCATGAACTACATGCACACATCACATTTCACATCTTATCTTTTACTTATCCTGTTCTCTTATCACATGAAAGCTTATCTCAAAAACTTAAATCAAATAACTTAAATAATCCTTGAGCAATATAGCATCGAGCCCCGATGGAATACCCACCATCGTCATTCAATTGAACACTTTTTATGTAACACAGACCCAAGTCCCTTTCCCAACGGCAATTGGGTATTTAAATTCACATACATCCCTGGGATACCACAGAGTATACGGGTATCCCACCGTACCGGTCATGGATATCCTACCGCGTCAGTCACGAGTATACCGCCGCGTCGGTCGAGTATTAAACCTTAAATCATATGTGTAAAATACATATAGTTTATCACCGTGTAATTGTGCTAAATACTATATCACCAAGCTTTCTTCAAAGTTTCACACAGATATTGATCTCATCACTTAGAGGTTCGCATCACATATACGCCCCTGGGACGCCACATTCACACACACATCCCTGGGATGCCACATTCACATTTTACTTGCTTGTTTCTTGCTTAGTGTTCACACACACACACTTAGTGTTACACACACACACACACTTAGTGTCACACACACCCACTTAATGCACATGCTTTTGCTCAAATCCGAAAATACAATATCACAGTTACATGCTTAAAAACACACTTATATATCACTACACACATGCTTTTTTAATCAAGGATATATGTTCAGAATATTCCCTACCTCACACGGTTCATACGTAAATCATCATGGTCCAGAGTAGCCCGCCAAGCCAAGATCTCATGCACAACCTAAATACATCAAATCCACAGCTCACACATCAGGAATGACGCAAAATGGAAAGATACAAGATCCTCTCACAATCCCCCAGACAAAACACAACAAAAACCTGAATCAGGAAAATTTGATCGATCAATTCCACATTTCAATCGATCGAAAATAATTTGATCGGTCGAATCCAGAATCCAATGTCTGGCACCACAAACTCGACCGAACGATTCTAATTTGATCGACCGGCCTTCATATTCGATCGATCGAAATAAATTTCGATCGGTCGAATCCAGACAACACAAAATCCAAAATCCTTGTTACACCTTTCGATCGATCGAATGTTTAACTCGATCGGTCGAAACACATTTCGATCGAATGAATTTAATTTCAATCGATTGAAATCCTTCAAAAATTGAAATCCACAATCTCCAGTTAATTTCGATCTATCGAATCCAATTTCAATCGATTGAAATCCACCGACTTTTCCCATTCTTGATTTTTCTCAAATTTTCCTCTTTTCTCTTCCTTTAATTCATCATTTAAACATTAAATTGAAACTAAAACAACATACACATCACAGATTTACAAACCCTTACCTCAAATCGGTCCGAATGATTGATTCCACAGCTTAAATCAATAGCTAGGGTTCCTAGCTTCCAAAATCCCCAATTCACACACACCTTCCACGGAGTTTAATGCGTTCTCATGGCTTCCACGGACCATCCACGCATCAAAACTCCTTCCTTTCTTCACTCCCTCTCTTCTTCTTCCTCTTTCTCTCACAAGAAAACCCAAACCTTCAAACCCTTCAAACAAATGGCTTCTAAGAGAAGCCTCATCTCTTTTATACCTATAGAACTCGGTTCACCCGTAAAACACACATACGCGCATAATGTATAAATGGCCCAATCCAATGGGTCTTATACCACACTAGTGTGCATTTCACACCAAACCAAACCAACCCAAGTCATCAAGTTGACTTCCACTTTATCAAAATAAGAGATCAGATGGCACGCATCTCGAGATACTCTATTCAAAGTCCAAAATTTTGGGATGTTACAAGAAGAGCAAGTTAGAACAGCAGAGACCTGGAGAAATTTGATGTTCAAATTTAAATTCGAACTTCAAATTCAAAATTCGAACATCGAAAAGAGACTCGAGGTTCGAATTTTGGATTTCCTGTCTGATGCATTTATGTAGGAATTCGAAGTTCGAATTCAAATTCGAACTTCGAATATGAAATTCAATGATCGAATTTTGTCCTCTTTCTGGCATTCTAAAATTTCTTGGAAAATTTGTGGGGAACCTTTGTCTGGTCTTTTAGACCCCATGAACACTTATGTCGTGTTAATCCTTGTAGGCTATATGTAGAAAGAGTCCATTATGGGGACCTTTGTGTGAACTTAAACCGAATCAAAGTCAAAGGTAGGGGAACCTTGAAACTTATTGCATTTTATCTAAGTATTTCATATTCTGTTTTCAAGCATAAATTCTGAAATTATTCTAATACAACATGATTCTGTGTAGCATTACTTTGATGTAAGTAAATCCGAATAAATTTTGAAATTATATATGAACTCCAAAATCTTGAAAATTCCGAACCTCACCTTTGAATCCGAAATATGTATTAGAACTTTGAATCTGAAAATTTACTATGTACATAAAATACTATATGATTAGTATCCACATTTGATTTGAGGGTAATCAGAACGATAGATGTTAACAATAGTTTCAACTTACATTTGAGGGCATGCATACAAAAGAAATTAAGTGGTAAAAGAAGCATGTATTATACAATCTCGCAAGTGTGGACAAGCCGATTCAATATTTGGTTAATTGGTTTGCACAAATGGTTCCATTATCATTCTTGGTTCTTACAGTTGACTCTATCCGACGCCAACTTAAATCTTTTTTTTTATAAGGTAGAACCAATTTCACAACCTTCATAAGTGGGACTAAAAGAATAACATGCTTGGGGACTTAGTCAGGTGCTCTAAGATGCCTGGATACCCCATCCTGGAGAAGAAAAAAAAAAGAGTAACATGCATTCATTTATTATTAATTTTTATTTTACAAACAAATCTTCAGTTGATGCTACATGTTAACTAAGTTTTCAGTTGCAACCGTTTCAACAGTCAAAACTCGCAGGTATCTGGGTTTGTTTAGTAATCTAGGGAGCTGATCTTGCATGGTTATCTGTTCCCTTATTAGTGTATCTGTTTTTTTTTGTTTTTATATATATAGTAAGTTAACTTATTATTTCTATCATAGATTTGGTGATTTGAAGATCGTGGAGGAGAAGTTCCATGTGAAATGCAAATTGTATAATAATAAAATGAAAATATAATAATGCAATTGGGATTCTTAAAAATAACATCCCATCGAATCTCTTTCATCACTTCTTTTTTCTATCTTTCTTCCAAATTTTGGTCCCAGTTACCTTTGACCGGGGTACACTTAGTACAAAGTACAGGTTCTCCTAAGTCAGGTTTACTAATAAGGGTTGCCACCTTGTGAATCAGTTTGATTCTTTAGTTTTACTTTATTAACCATATCTACCACTATAAGGTAGCACCTAGATTAGGTTTTACTAAATTTAGGATGCACCTAGGTTAAAGGAAATTTATTTGTTTGGAAGAGACTACAAAAATAAGATTATTAGCGGCAGTTTTTGAAACCGCTGAAACACCTTATTTTTGTAGTGAGAGAGAGACCAGCCAATGGCATCAATAGAAAATAACTTGGATAATTTGTAAAATCTAGTATTGAGCTGTCGTGGATTCCCACATATGATTTTTAAAATCTCAAGATTCAGTATTAAACTGTTAAAACTGTCTTAAACGTCATTCTAGACTACGAAAATGACATAAATGCCATTTTCTTTTCAAAAAGTAAACTAAATAATAAACTAATAAAACTACTGCTCACGAATTGGTTTCTAATTTTGTAGCAGTCTCCGGCACCACCTAAAACAGTTCCCGGCAAACTGATTTAGTCAACTAGGAGCTCAGCGGCCTATAATAGACACTACAAAAAATAAGACTATTAGCGGTAGCCAAAAACTGCCGCTATTAACTAAAAAACTGCCGCTAATACCCTCAGCGGCAGTTGTAAAAACTACCACTACTAGTGCTATCGCTACTTTGTTTTAGCGGCAGGTTTTACAACTGCCACTGAGGGTATTAGCGGCAGCTTTACTAAAAACTGCCGCTAAGATTTCAATAGTAATGGCAACCACTAAAAAACTGCCGTTGCCATATTTTTACCGGCATTACAAATAGGGAGATGCCCACTAAAAGCTTAATTTGCTGATGTAGAGATTCTGATAAAAGTAAAATAGGGAAACTGATTGGGAAAATATGAGACTCAATTGAATCAAAAGTAAAAATTACAATAGTACAAAAAGAAAAACATATGTCTGCTATAATTTGAACATCGGCACCATCTTTTTACAATAGTACAAAAAGAAAAATGTGTATCCTAGCCCCAAGAACACAATTTTCTGCTGTAGAATGTGAGACTATTATCAACAGCGGCAATTGATCGATGGAATTCAATTTCAAACAACGGCAGTGTAACCATGGATTTCGATCTCGAATAGCGCCAATGGATTGATGGAGAGAGGAGTTTGGGTGGTAAATAAGGTTTCGGTGGAGAGAGAGTGGTTTTGGAGAGAGAAGATCTTGTGTCTGTGGATGGAGAGAGGGGTTTGGCTGGGAAGAGAAAGAGTTGGGTTCTGTGACAATTTATATGGGGCAGATAAAAAATTACTAATGTAAATATTTAAAATAAGTAGCCACCACTAAAACCCATTTGTTTTGTAGTGAGACTAAAGTGGTATATATTAGAGCAATGTGGTCTACAATAGATTCGGTTTGTCAGGGACCATCTAATGCATATTTGGTCTTTTGTGGAAGATTTTGTGGCACCCAATGATTTTTCAATTTATGAACACTTAATAAATTTTTTGACTGAAAAATCTTTCTTCATACTTTAAAATAAGTAACTTGCATTTCTACCTGTCCATGTATTGATGGTTTTAGGCTTCTAATGACTAGCTCAACTTTTCAACAACAAGACGAATAGATCTGCATGGGAGATGAACTGCTCTAAGGCCTAAAACTATCGATACTCTGGAGATCTACTGCTTTTAAAAATTTTCGTTCCTAACGAGCTCTAATTTGATTAAATTTATAAGTAAGCATCTCTTGTGAAATATGAGCAACACCAAATCCATCTAGATTCCAAACCTTCATTTCTTCTACTCGTTGCCTCCCTTGCTTGGCTATTCCTCTAAAGGGTTGTTGTGTAAAAATTGGATAATGCCACAACAACATATATGAATTTTATCATCCACTTGATGAATTAATTGCAAAATATTTATCAAAAGAAGGGTAAATTCAAAAATCATAAATCCATAACTAATCATACATTCGTCCATAATAGACTGATGTGATCCACTATAGACCACCAGTAGACTATTATATACTGAAACAGTCTATTATAGACTATTTAGTTCTTAGTAAACTGAATTAGTTCGTCGAGATTGCTTTATGTCACTACAAAAATAAGGCCCTATGTGGGCGGCTGGCAGCCTTCGGCGTAGGCTTTCCTTCCGTCGACTAATACATACGTCGACGGCTACAATCATCGGCATATGTTGGTGACCCAATGCCCATGACTATAGCCCTCGGTGTAGGTGTTTATTATTATTATTATTTTGATTATTATTATCTACGCCGACGGCTTAAGAATCAGCCGTCGGCATAGTCCTTTTAGAGAAAAAAAAAATTATTCTAAAATTTCATTACCAATAAACTGGCATTAGCCGATTCTAGAGCCATTATTTCACGTATATAAAAACTGGGAAGTAGCATCACAATTCAAAAGGCAAGTCGGAAAGAAGAAAAATATATAAAAATAAAAAATAATATTGAAATAGTAAATGCCGATCAATAAAATTGCAATTGGACATGCCGGAGAGGCGCATAAGATCTCAATATTCTATTTTCATATATTTGATGGTGTTAGATTTGCAAATATTGAATACTAGCTGTATAAATTAAAATATGATAAATGGACTATTTTTATTTTTTCCCTTTCCTTCTTTAATTGAGAAAGGCTTGGGTGTGAAACATTCATATTTAAGTTAGAAATGGCAAAACAAATTTGCAAATAAGCTGACTAGTGATGGGTCTACTATGCCATCGGGGTTAGTGGCACCGGCTATGGCTCATGTTGCCTCACCATACTACCCAATGTGAAACTGATAAATGGAAAGCTGACACACCATACCACACAAAGCTCCTCCTGTCTCTTTTGCTACACTGACCTGTGGATAATAGTAATAAAATGAAGTGAGCATTCAAAGTACAATATACAGAAACTGAAGCAACTCCATGTCACTCAACCAGTTAATCATAACATCGAAATAAAATAGAATATTTAGACCGGAAAGAGATTTTAATACGTACAACTCTGTGATGTAACCCAACTCCATGTAGCACTACTAGCCTCAGCTTCTGCCGCAGAGGCTTCAAGTAAGTACTCAACACCTTTTCTCAGTCTCTGCAATACGACCTATGCTAATTAGACTCAACAAGAGAACTCACATCTAGTAACACACACGCAAACGAGAAACTGCCATTCAATAGTAGTTTTAAGTTTTATTACAATAATGCATAAATTATTAATATGAAGCTTGATTCATCAAGCACAAATGGCATCCATAACCGAAATGGTAGCTTACCTTTGCCACTGAGGCATGACATTTTCAGTGCTTATATCAGTATACATATCTCCATTTATAGGAGGAGCAACAGGAGTTCCCAACACAACTGACCCATCAAGAATAGCTTCAGGAATTGGTTGTCTTGTTGGATCATCAACAAATGCATATCTACCGGTCAATCACCTTGCTTGTATGTTGGTTACAGTAGCTGCCGCTGTAGCATGTGAAGCAGCACTTGTCGTCTCAACATCAGCCAGATCTTCAGCAACAAGTAGGTCATCTAGCAGCACCCCTGTAGCACAAATATCTTTTCTGATGAGCAGCCATCATGAATAAATATAATAATTCATACATTGTTGATTTATCAATACATAAAAAAAAATGTACTTTACAATAACTCCATGAATCCAATCTTCATTCAAGTGTCATGTACAACTTTGAAAAAGAATGCCCAAATGACTAGTACAGTATGGATTCGAAAGCTTTCCAAGAGTCTAACATCTTTAATTTTCTTTGGAAGGTAAGGTGCACTTAAATGACCAGTACGGGAATCTAGAAGTGCATGACATTTTCCACAATCTATTCATCATAAGGACTGTGACGTCCCGACTTTCCCGTATCTAAAATACCAGGAAGGCCTGCTCACCAACCTATCGATAATTCGATAAGCCGGATAGAATAGTCAAACATTAGAGTATAAAGCAAGCATAAAAATAAACATAAATCTAAAATATAATAGATGAAGCAAAAGAGATCTCTCATACAAAACATATCCTAAAAAGGAACCAAAAAGAACCACCGGTGATGGCCAATCCAACACCTAAACAGTGACTCCTAATGATGGTTCCTCAAAATGATATCATTAATAACCAAAACAAGGCCTTGGGCCCATAATTCAGAATAATACTAATCAAAACAGGCAAACAAATATACCAAGCTCACAACCCTAAGTCAAGGAAAGAACTTGTCAGGAGGGATTTCTGGCTCCACCTCTGGCTCATAATCTGGATCACTCTCGTAACACTGAGCCTGAGTCTCTACACCTGTGACGTATAGTCGAGGTGAGCTAACAGTCTAAGCTCAGTAGAAGAAACTCAATTTATCGCATTTTATCATAATTGTAGGTTTTCAAAGATTGAAATCAAATTAGGTATGTTTTCAAAGCAAATATTCATTGACTAAATTACAATTCTAAAATGATCAAGATCAGTGTTATGAACGAGAAATCAAACAAATCGAGAGTTCATATGCTTTCAAATTCTGATTCATGCATGCTCTTTCATTAAATGACTTAAACCATAACTTTAAGTTCTTCTCATGTCACTATATCATAAGAGCGGGAATAAAACCAATGGGACCCCTAACTAACCATCGTTGTTCAATGAATCCTTTTTCAGGTAAAAATGTAACAAGTCCCTATGTTATGAGGGAGGCTTGTGCCATACAGATACTTAATTAAATAGGTTCAGAGATAAACTCACGGATTACCCATTGTGTCGGTCATGGATATCCCGTCGTGTCGGTTGGGATTCATTCACAAGAACCTTAAAATAGATGCAGATGCTAATCCTATAGTTCTATGTACTTTAATATAATTTCAAATTCGGGATTTATGGTTTCAGGATTCATATGCTAATCAGAGTCATGGCATATTCAAATCATATTCAGTGTTCATATTGAAAAAACGGATTCATATTAATTATAACAAGAATGCAATAAACATTATGGTTCCCCTACCTTAGACTCGGATTCGATTAGGGCTACCCACAAGTCTTCACCAAAGGTTTTCCTATATTAAATTAACACCACATAAGTGCTAGTAGTGTCTAAAATGAACAAGCAAAGTTTCCCCAAAGTTTATCTAAAGAAAAATAAAAAGCTAGAAATAGGGGAAATTTGAATGTTCGAATTTATTTTCGAACGTTCAATTTCTAATTCGAACGTTCAATTTTCAAATCGAACGTTCAATTTCTCCATAAATCAAACCTATCATTCAAGACCAAAATCAATCGTTCGATTTCATTTTTGAATGTTTGATTTTGGATTCGAATGTTTAAATTTGGATTCGAACGTTCAATTCATTTCGAAATTGAAGCTATCAAATAGAGCCAAAATTGATCGTTCGATTCCATTTTTGAACATTCGAATTTGGATTCGAACGTTCAATTCCTTCAGATTTTCAGCAGCTTTCGATTTTCTTTTACAAACTGATTTCCTCCTAAACTAAACTGACTTCTATACTAAAATCATATATAAATTAACCTATTTTTAGGTCAAATAACTAACAAGATAAATTTAAGAGTCTACCTCCCAAGGTTGACTCCCGCGGTTTCCAATGATTAAATTCCAAACCACCGAATCAAATTTTACGAAGCCCCAAACTGGTAAGTCTCCAACTATGCCCCACATTAGCATGTATAGAGCCTCACCTCTCAAACACGTGGGTTCACAAATCACAGATCCCTCAAGAATGGTTCATATTAAATCAGAAAACTCTCCCTTCATCTAATTAATTGAGGACCTCAAGGCTTCTCTACAGTAAGGATCGCTAGAGCAGTCGGAAACACCGATAATCCTTACAAGGAACTGGTTCACACGAGAGGAATAGTGGTGAGAGTTTGCTCCTCATTTTCCTTCTCTTATAAGGCCAAACCAAGTCTTAAAATATCATGATATTTCTCCAAAATATCATGATTTCTTTCAAAATTCTATCCACATGAATTTAGCATAGTTTTGGTGTTGAGCACATACATACGAGTTGGTGTACGAATCATGGGTTATAAGCCTTCACCAAGTCTAAATCAAACTCCTTTTTACCTATAACCTTCTTTCAAGTTTATTTGCTCATAACTTCCAAAGTTATTGTGTGACATTTTCGGGCACACTTACCAGGGTAAACGTGTTCGGGTTTAAAATTTTTTGGTTATTACATTCTCTCCTCAGGAATTTTCATCCTCGAAAATGCTCGAAGGCGTGTGGTGGGGAAGGTAGAATCTCACAGTTCAAAAACGGAATCTCAACATTGGAGAGAATCCAATCCTTTAATGGGATTAAAATTTAAAGCTAACTTATGAAAAAAAGAAAACCATGCACGGTCCACAATCACAAAACAGGAAAAACAGTCATCACCCGTAAACAGATCCAAGTCAACTCATGTCCTCGAACATTGTGTAAATGATGGTTTCAAACGGAGGAAAAGTCACCCTAATTGCAGTACATATTATTCAGGTCTACTATTAACTCCCATCCGACATAAAAGTTCGTATTATAGTATAGTAAATACAGTCATAGGTTAATCAGAATGGGTCACAGTACAATAGGCTTCACCAATCACGCTTTTCAAGGGATGGGATATTTAGTAACCTAGATGTACTTCGTATGACATCCCATACTGTCATAGAGGAGTTGCATCCATACATGAATGCTTACAGTCCAAGTGCCACATGCCTGGAAAAAAATACCCCACCGTGACTCAAGTTTAACAGTCGAGGATTCTATCAACTTATGTTGTCATATTACACACACATATGGGATCGGAATAGAAACTAATTATGCAGTTATGGTCATACTGGATCTAATCATACAAGTATGTCTAAAATTGGATAATTTGGAAAATTGCAAAGAACTAACAGAATTATCAAATAAACTAATATGAACAGATCAAAACCTATATGCAAATCACACCAAATATCACATTTGTACCGGGATTGAAACTAACAAGCCAAATTAAGCAAACAAGGTAATTATATGATTAAGAAAAAGAAGTAGAACCATGAGGTTTTAATAATTCATCAACATTTAAATATTTACAACCCCAAAATTTAAATTGAAAAAAGAAGATCATGACCATCATCTCACTAATGCTCCTCATCCTCATCTGATCCAGCCTCCTGATCCGTCGCCTCCTGATCATCATCATCATCGTCTCCAACATCCTAATCCACAGCGTCTCCAACTCTGAAAGTAGAAGCATGAGTCGTGGAGGTACGGATATCAGCCATATAGGTGGCCTAGTCCGTAGGGTAAGCATGTTGCATCAGATAGGTCAGCATACCCTCATGAACATTCATCCTACTGTGCATCGTGGTAGTGTGATGAGTCAGCGTCTAGATGTCCTGGCGCATCGCCATCATCTACCTAGTGAACTTCGATAAGGTAAGCACCCCGGCATGTTGGGGCCTGTGGCTGGACAAGTGGGGGTATCTTAACAGGTGGTGGCTGCTATGGTTGGTCTACAGGCTCGGTTTGTGTAGCAGCTGCTTGATCAGCTGCTTCTTGATCAGCTGCTTCTTTGGGAGCTTTCAATAACTTTTTATAGCTCCTACCCCAGTCTGTTAATTTAAACGTCTTAACACTGCTAGTGGACTTGGGTTCATCACTTGCAATTTCATATTCAGCCCCGCTGTCGTAATCCTCAATCATGAGAGAGATTAGCCGGGCGTACGAAATTTCTTTGGTCAAGGCCTTCCTCCTTTTGCCCATCTTCTCTCAAGCTGCAATGTGACAGCTCGGATTTCTGCACCTAGAAATTCGTGCCATTAGGAATATGCTCTGGATGATCTCTAAGATTAATCACAGTGTCTGCTCGTATATCGGAAATCAGAGCAGACACGGTCCAGTAGTAGCAGATCGAGTCATCATACAAGGCTTTTAAAAGAAAGAGAAGTAAAACAATATATGTATATATATATAAAAAATATACATCCTCAAAAAGGAACCAAGAAGAATCACTGGTGATGGACATCCATCACCCAAAACAATGGTTCTTGATAGTGGTTCCTATAGAATATATAATAATACAAGCAGAAATAACATCTATAGTAATAAATACAGATGGTGGCCATAAGGCACACAATCATCTAGAGTACAAAACATAATCCAAAAATATAAGACTAATATACCTAGGCTAAGGGTAAAACTCGTCTGCCTGGATATCCGTCTCCTCATCATCAGCCTCAGCCTTTGCCTCTGCCTAATAATCCGGGTCGCTCTCAATACCTGATGCTCGAGCCTCAGAACCTATGACATCAGGAGTGAGCTAACCATCTAAGCTCAGTAGAAGAAATTCAGTTAAATTTGCATCTTAATTGTAAAATATGGTTGCAGAAGATATTTCAGACAGATATGCAATTTTAGAATATAGACAGAATTGAACAAATGCAGATATGCAGAATTTATCAGAATAGACAGAACTAGCAAGAGCAGACCGAATCTTTAAATTTTTCAGGATGTTATGCGTACAATATTTAATGACTTAGAATAGGATACTTAAGAACGTGGTAGCCAGATTTGGGCCGATGGATAATCCCGACCATCGTCGTTCACATGAATAATTTCACGAATGCAACAATGCCTCAACTAAGGAGTGCAATTGTGCTGAGGGATTTACAAAGCAGATGCACGATTGTGCCAGGCATGGATATACCGTCGAGTCGGTGGGATTTGTCAGATGGTTAAACTTGAAATCACATGCAGACATATCGTATATAATAGGAATCAGGTGGCAGGTATCAGATAGCAGGAATCAGATATAATAGAGTTTTCACACATATGCTAAACATGACTGGAAAGAAAAATCAGAACATGCAGTTGAATGCAGAAGAGTTGGAACCATGAGATGAAGAATAAATACAATTTGAATTGAATTTCCCTACCTCAGATCAGACCTTTCTACACAATTCCAAAGCTTTTCAAAGCATCACAGTCTGATCCTAGACCATAGACATAGTACGTTTATTGTCAGAGATGTCAGAACATCAACTAGCATAGTGTCCAGTAGTGTCTTATTCACAAAACTAAAATAGGAGAAAACAGGGGTGATTGATCGATCAATAACCTTGCTTGATCGATCAATCCTCTAATTTGATCGATCAATCTCTCCCATTGATCAATCAATCCTCCAATTTAACTCACATGTAACAGAGGGGATTTGATCGATCAACATCCCTATTTGTTCGATCAATCCACAAATTTGATCGATCAATCTTTCCCATTGATCGATCAATCATGTCAAACTTAAATTTCCCACCTGCTGTTTGCACACTTACTTTATAAAATTTGATCGATCAATTTCCAAATTGATCAATCAATCTTTCACATTGATTGATCAATGTCCACATTGATCGATCATTCTGACCTTTGATCTATCACCTCATTGTGATCGATCAACCTCTCATATTGATCGATCAATTCTCAAATTGATCCATCAACCTTCAGAATTGATCGATCAAATACCAATTTGATCGATCAATGCCCATCGGGCATTGAACTTCCAGAAAGATAACCTATTATTCTCATTAATTGAATATATGAATTGATCGATCAATCCTTCACATTGATCGATCAATCCCAGGCTTAATCGATCAATTAACTACCTTGATCGATCAATAATGACAGTTTCTATCATTAATGGCGATCATTAATCTTGACCTATTTCCATCTTTATCCATAATGATCTTTAACAGACAAATTTTATGCTTGCATCTACACATTTACTAAGCAATGACTTCTACAATTTTAACTCAATGACTCACCTCCTTAAAGGCCCTTTTGATTTCTTGACAAACACGATCCGAAGTGGGTTTTGGATCTGGAATTCCATATTTGTCGCCGCTATGAATCGAAAGAGTGAGTTTGTGGTTCCGCTTCAACACACAGTGATACCACTCCTCTTCGCCAGACAAACACGACGTATCGACTTCGATTCGACACGACTAGATCAAGCTATCACTAACCTATGTCTCTTCTAACTATGTCTTTGAACCACCGTTTCTGAGATCAATGACTTCAAAGCCAAATCTCCTAGCTATGGACTATCAGAAAGCAAGAAGGAGAAGGATAGAGTAATGCATCTAACTCTCTCCCATCCCTTATAAGCTAACAAATGAAATATCCTTGATATTTCAGTTTGTCCCTAAACTTAAACTCCGGTGTGAAGCACATATACGACTTCTCAGGCATACGACCTTTTGTCCAAGGTCTTACAAGACTCATACTCACACAAGAAGTCACACATGACTTCATCTAATCGCGAAATAGTATTATTCCCAATAATATTAATTTAAATTTTTTAATTGGCCTCAATTTCTGTGTCAGGCACACTTATCGATGCAGTCGAGTTCTTGTTATGAATTTTAGGGTCATTACATTATCCCCCCCTTAGGAATTTTCATCCTCGAAAATGTCAGGGAGTCGCAGACAGGTCGAAGGTGTATCCTAAATCTAACGGGCAAAACAAAGCAAAATAAGCAAGTGAATCTATCATGCAGAAACAAGTGGGCATGCATAAGAGAAATATATGGAAAGCAGAATAATAGATATACAGATATAATAATTAAAAAGAACACATAATAGCATAGTAAGTACCTGCTGGGGCGTTAGAAGGTCTGGCCTCATCAGGTGCATGCCTACTGGGGCAAGGTGGCTCAGTACGGTAGTCACGATGGTCGACGGTGTGCTGACGGGCATGAGCTATCATCGGCGTCGACGTAGTAGCATACGAGTGATGCATCAGGAGCTCAAGCATGCCCTCATGGTAATCCAATCGCCGATGAACCTGACGATGGAACTCCTCCATCCCGTCTAGATGCTCATGTATGCGCTTGTTGCCCTCAATGACCACCTCAAGCACCGCTTCGCGGGTCAGGGTGGATGGTGCGGTCTGCGCGATGTAGAGGCACGGGCAGGTCGGCGTGTAATGGTAGGGGCAGGTCTAGTAGACACTGCAGGCTAAGGTGGCTAGTCAGGCTGGGCCTCCCCCTCACCAGGAACTCTCTCTGTCGGCTCGGTGCCCTCCTCAACTGCAGGCTGCGCCGGCTCTGCACCCTCTGTAACTGGAGGAACCTCAAGTAACATTTTGACCAAAAGGCTATAACTCTTGGTCCAGTCTTTTAACTTAAACATCTTAGTGTTGTTGGTCATCCTAGGCTTGCCAGGAGCCAAGCTATACTCATCTCTTAACGCTACATATTGCTCGACCATTTTAGTGATCAAGCGAGCGTAAGGCATCTGCTTCTTTGAAGCAGCCTTGGTCATTTCTGACATCATTTCTTTGGCATTGATCATGCCATCAAGAACCTAATTAGCAACTGATAACCAACGGTCCTAGAAAGTCGTAAATAAGGCATGTTGGGCGATGCCGCTCCGTGCCGATTTGTGCAAGAACGGGTTGAGGGCACACTTGATATACGTATGAAGCATCCACAACCGACCGGGGAGTTGAGCACGGGCAATGGATTGTCCCAAACCATGTTGACCTTGGGTCATTTCGGTAATCACATCGTGGAAGGGGACATCCTTGATGTAGGGTGGTGATAGGCCACAGGTCTCAATATACACCGAAGTGCACCGTAGGGCGGCCGCGATATGGTATTGGTTAAATTTATAGTCCAAGCCGTCAATCTTAGTGACTAATTGGTGATGGCAATAGCTTCGACGGAGGTTCTGAAAGAAAAGTTGCACGATACGGGGACAAAAGTGATCATGAAACGATTCAAGTAACAACTTCAACCCTAGCTTTGTAATGTAAGCGATGGCCCAAGTCATTTCGGGCCAATCCTCAAAGAGCGTAGAGTCGGACACGTACTTGGGTAGGAATGTTTTGGAAGCCCACCACTGGGTTGGGACTTCACATTGGATTTGGGGTGGTTGATTGGGTTGCACCATGTGTTCAACGGGAGCCACGGGTGGCACAATGGGTTGTGCGATTGGTTTAGCGGGCGGCACGGATGCACGAACTCGGGATGTGGGGACTTTGCACCACACATTTTTGGTTCGCAGTCCCATAGCTTAAAAAGGTTTAAAAAGACAAAAAACCCAAATTTAGAGAAAGTTAGGGTCTACCGATAGAACCGAGCAAAATTCGAGCTAAATGCGTGTGGGAAGAAGCTCTGGTAGCTGGCAAATAGTTCGAAGGTCGCTTGAAAGCAAAGGAGCCAAAAACCCTCTTGAACGATCAAGGTTTTCAATCGTGCGAATGGGAAAAATAAATCCCATTCGTTACTGATGAGTAGTGAAATATGATGATATTTCACCCCTAGATACCTATATTTAGCTATCCGATGAAGGCTATCTGATAAGAATTATTAGATTTGAAGTGTTTCAGGTAAATACAAGCCAAGTGCAGAAAACAACCTAAGAATTCTGAAAATAATGTCAAAACACTGTAACTTTGGGTCATCGAGAACTTAGTGCAACGTACAGATCAATTTGGACCTTCAACATACCCGAATTATGACATTGTCAAAACATAAAAGTTGTAGAGCTTTCTGTCAGCTTTCCAACGGTGCAAGAATCGCCTCAATCCGAGTTTGGGACAGAAAGTTATGGCCAAAATACTGAAGTAGTGTCTGATGTAAAGTTCGGCGGGAATTCACGAAAATCTGGGAGGTCGATGCATCGACCCTATTGGGTCAATTAATCGACCCTAAATTTTCGAGTTGGAACACCTCTGCGGCTGGAAAACTTCGGCTCTATTTAAAGCGGATCAAACACTTCGAAAAGCAAAGCAAAAATTAGAGATAGAAATTAGAGCAAGAATTAGAGATAGGAATTAGAGGGAGGAATTAGAGATAGATAATTAGAGAGTTAGTTTTAGCTTTTTTTTTTTTTAGAGTTTTTTGAGAGGATTATTTATTCATTATTATTTTTGGTTTTAGACTCCTCTGAGCATCTTTTTAAAAGTTCTTCTTTTCTCCTTCTTCTAGGGATTGATTTGGGTAGATTGTACTTAGGATTTGCACTGTCTTTCTTTTACATTCATAGATTGTATTTAGGAAAAGACATTGTAACCAAAGATTTTTGGAAGAAATAAAAAGAGGAATGGCTTTGAATGAACAAGGAGATCATATACCAAAGATGAGCGGCTAAATCAGTAGATCGGGAAAGATGCGATCCCCAGATAAGTACCCATATTTATGATTAATACCATAGTCTAATGTTTTTATTGTTTTGATCTACACATCACGAGATACGCTATGCTTCTTACATGACTCATACCGCAATGATAGGCTGAGTCATTGTTTTTAGACAGGGTATGCCGGATTGATGATCATACTTTATTTCAAATCATTTTTATGAATGAATGATGGTGATGGTGTGAATGATTCTTTAATGAAAGGGGGGTACAAATCTGGGGTAGCATATTTCTTGATCTTATTTAAATATTATTCTTAGATTCATCAGTAATTAGTTGTTTAGATTAATTTATTTTTCTTGCATTTAGAAAAAGTGATAAATTTTTGGTTAAATTGAATCTGCCCTTTGGTACTTCCTTGGGGACGTTTTTAAATCTCTGAAAGAATTAATTAAAATTCAAGATTTCCCTATGGGTTCGACACCTTTGTTCTTGCCATACTGCAATAGATCTTGTGCACTTGCAAGGGTTACACTTAAAATACACCAAGTTTTTGGCGCCGCTGCCGGGGAGATCGGCAAAATTTTGATTAATTCGGTTAGGGATTTTTTTTTTTTTGTGTTTTGATTAAAATAAAAAATAAAAAAAAATCAATATTTGGATTTCTGCTTTACAAAATCTTCTTTCCCTTATTTTTCTCTCTTAGGTAAGTATTTTTTTTTGGAGTCTTTTAGGAAGTTGAGATTTTTAGATTTTTTATTTTAGATTTTGTAGGAGTCTTTTAGGAAGTTGAAATTTTTAGGCTTCTTATTTTAGATTTTGTAGGAGTCTTTTTAGGAAGTATAGATTTTTAGGATACCTTTCTTAGAAAATTTAGGAATCTTTTATTCTTTCCCTTATTTTTCTCTTTTAGGTAAGAATAGGACTCTTTTAGGAAGTTTAGGTTTTTAGGACTTCTTATTTTAGTAGGATTCTTTTTCCTTATTTTCCTCTTTTAGATATTTTAGGATTTTCTAAAATTAGTTATTAATTTTTTTGGAAGTTTATAAATTTAGGATTTTTAGGAAGTTGAGATTTTTAGGCTTTTTATTTTAGATTTTATAGGAGTCTTTTAGGAAGTTTAGGTTTTTAGGACTTCTTATTTTAGTAGGATTCTTTTTTTTTTTTTTTCCTTATTTTCCTCTTTTAGATATTTTAGGATTTTCTAAAATTAGTTATTAATTTTTTTTAGGAAGTTTATAAATCTAGGATACCTTCCTTAGGAAATTTAGGAATCTTTTATTTTTTCCCTTATTTTTCTCTTTTAGATAAGATTCTTAGGATTGCCACTAGATTTAAAATTTTAATTTCTAATTTTAATCTTGAAATTTTAATTTTAATTTTTGAAATTCGAATTTAAAAAAAAAAAAAAAAAAAAAAAAGTATTCGAAATTTAATTTAAAAAAAAAAAAAAAAACTAATATTTAGATTTTTGATATGTAAAATCTTTTTTCCCTTATTTTTCTCTCTTAGGTAAGTTTGTGTAGGACTCTTTTAGGAAGTTTAGGTTTTTAGGACTTCTTATTTTAGTAGGGTTCTTTTTCCTTATTTTCCTCTTTTAGATATTCTAGGATTTTCTAAAATTAGTTATTAATTTTTTAGAAAGTTTATAAATTTAGGATACCTTCCTTAGGAAATTTAGGAATCTTTTATTTTTTTCCCTTATTTTTCTCTTTTAGATAAGATTTTGTAGGATTGCCATTAGGTTTAAAATTTAATTTTTTAATTTAAATTTTTGAAATTCGAATTTAAAAAAAAAAAAAAAAAAAAAAAAAATTTCGAATTTTAATTTAAAAAAAAATTAAAATTAAAATTAAAAAAAAAAATTGTGCGCTTGTGTCAATCGATTGAAAATCTTTGCTTTAATCTATTGAAGCTAAATATTTTGAGTTTGTTGTGGATTCATCAATCTTTGTTTGTGAGCGTGGTGTATGAGCTTTACTCGTTCTCATCACCCACATCTGCTACCATTTAATCTTGAGATCGAACGATCTTGTAGAGAGAATCGCAGAATTCAAAGGAATCAGTATCATCATACTGATACCATGGCTGATCAAAGGCAAGAAATGAATGGGAACAACCAGAATATCAATAATGGCAATAATGGAAATAATGGAAATGATGGGAATAACAATTACAATGAGGGCCCTAGAACACTCGAATATTATAATGATCCTGGTTTTTACGAGGATCAGGAATGTATAATGCATGATCCCATTCCAGGAAACCACTATGAATTCAAATCAGCGATGATCCAAATGCTACCAATTTTCCATGGGTTAGTAAATGGAAGTCCGGACGTTCATCTAAATGAATTCAGGGTATGCAAATGTTCAGAGTCCACAATGTCACCGGATGAGATAGCTAAACTCGACTCTTCCTTTCTCTTAAGGGATAAGGCAAAAACGTGGTTTTATTCTTTAGAACCGCAATCTATTCAGAGTTGGGCGAGCTACACCGCTTTCTTAAAAATATTTTCCCATGACCAAAGCCATTGAGTTGCGGGGAAGATTCAATTCTTTTCCCAACAACTCATCAAACATTCCATGAATGTTGGGAACGTTTTAAGGAGTTGATTAAGAGTTGTCCAAATCATCAAGTTCCAAGGTGGCAACAGGTCCAAAGTTTTTATAATGGGCTGATTCCTGAAGAGAGACGCATGATTGATGCATCGTGTGGTGGATCATGTGCCACAAAAGAAGCTGATGAATTGTGGGCATTGTTTGAGAAGTTATACCAAACTTCGATACAAAGTGAAACTCTGGGGCGAACTAACTTGGATTTGGCATCTAAATCTCATGTGTTGACAAGAGATGGATTGTATAATGTCAAAAATAATACCTCTGATCTATCGACAAAGGTTGATATGTTGTCCAAGCAAATGAATATGTTGTTAGCTGCGACCAAGCAAGCTAAAGCTCCTGTCACCCCCACTGTGTGTTCAATTTGTGACCACCCAGGTCACATAGCTAATGAGTGCCTCACTACCTTGTCATTATTCCCTGATGAACCTACTCCTCAAGAGGAGGTGAATCTGACTCAATCTTATCAACGGCAGGGTAGAAACATATACTCCAATACCTATAACCCGGAATGGAAAAATCACCCCAACTTAGGATGAGGTGGTTCGAACAAAACTGGTCAGGTAAACCAGCAGTACAGAGCCAACACAATGGATGGACAACAAAATTTCCGCCCACAACAGAATCCCACTTCCCAGCAGAATTCTAATTTCCAGCAGAACCCTCCTTATTATCATCCGAATTCCGATTACCGAAAAAATTAGAATTTTAATCAGAATTTTAATCAACCTCAGGCTACCGTTTCTAGAGATTCTGATTTGGAGGAAAAGGTGATGCGAAGCATGCATGCTTTCCAACAGATGATGATAGATCAATTTAGTCAACTGACAAATCAGCTGAGTCAACGAGAGGAAGGTAGGCTCCCTAGCCAACCCGTCAACAATCCTCGAGGTCAAGCACCACCTGATGCAGGACCATCGAATAGTCAACAGTTGAAAGCTGTTACGGTGCTGAGAAGTTGATAATCAAGTGGAAATGCCTGTGGAATCTGATCAGGAAAAAGATGAAGCAAGAGAAGCAGCAAAAGAGAAAGAAAACAAATCAGAGAAAAGAACAGAGAAAGAGAAAAGAAAAGAGAAAGAGAAAGAGCAAAGAAGAGAGAAGGGAAAAGAAAAAGTTATCGAGGATGAGTCTCCCTCAACTGTCCAACTAGGACATGAACAAGAATCAAAAATGGAATCTGCACCTTATGTCCCAAGGGCACCATTCCCTCAATGCCTAACTCCTCCATCTAGAATGGGAAAGGGATCAGCAAAAATGGAAGAAATTTTCGAAACATTCAAGCAAGTAAAGATAAATCTTCCATTGCTTGAAACAATCAAACAAGTGCCTGAGTATGCAAAATTTTTCAAAGATTTATGCACTCGTAGTTTAAAGGCGCCACTCATATTTCCAAGAAAGTGTTCCTGACTAATCAAGTCAGTTCAATATTACAATTGGAAACCCCACGAAAATTGAAAGACCCTGGAGTTCCAACTGTTCCATGTGTCATTGGTGGGCAACCAATTGGAAAAGAACTATTGGATTTAGGAGCAAGTGTGAATCTAATCCCATACTCAATATACGAGAAACTCGGATTGGGTGAATTGCAACCCACGACGGTCACACTCCAACTGGCTGATAGGTCAGAAAGAAGACCTAGGGGAATTATCGAGGATGTTTTGGTTGGAATAGACAAGTTTGTCTTTCCAGTGGACTTTATTGTTTTAGACATGGAACCGCCTGTTAAATCAATTAATCAAGTCCCCATCATCCTTGGACGTCCGTTTCTCGCCACTGCAAACGCTTGCATTAATTGTCGAACGGGAGTCATGGACGTTTCTTTTGGGAACATGAAGGTCAGATTGAACATATTTCATGCGATGAACCATTTCCCTAACGAGGATGAGGTCGAATGTTTTTACATCGATCAGATGGACGAAGTGGTGGATGAAGCATTACCATCAATGCTCACCAAAGAAGAATTTAAAACCGCTTTGTTGGCCATCTATGAAGAAAAAGGATCCGAAAGGAAGCAGTCCGAAGAGACGAGGTTGAGTTTATCATGTCCATATGATAACTTATGTGAAGTTGTGACTAAGATAGAACCGTTACCCATTGAAGTAAAAGCTGAACCGACTCCATCAATTGAGGAGCCACCAATCCAATTGAAACAGCTTGCTCAATCGCTCAAATACGCTTCGGGGCCACGAGAACGTTTCCGGTGATAATTTCATCCACGTTGTCTGAAGAACAAGAGCATGACCTGTTGAAAGTGCTTCTAGATCACAAGCAGGCTATCGGATGGACTCTAGCTGATTTAAAAGGGATTGACCCATCAGTATGTATGCACAAAATACATCTGGAAGATGAGAGTAAACCATCGAGAGAACCGCAGAGGCGACTTAATCTGAACATGCAAGAAATCATTTTAAAGGAAATCATTAAATTACTCGATGCTGGAATCATCTATCCGATTTCTGATAGTGAATGGGTTAGTCCAGTCCAAATTGTCCCAAAAAAGTCCGGAATCACTGTGAAAGAAACTGCGAAAGGAGAATTGTTGCCTACTCGTGAAACTACTGGGTGACGTGTCTGCATTGATTATAGAAAATTGAACACAGCTACCAGAAAGGATCATTTTCTCCTTCCGTTCATCGATCAAATCCTCGAGAAGTTAGCA
Organism: Chloranthus sessilifolius; assembly: GCA_021018995.1. Classification (NCBI taxonomy): domain Eukaryota; kingdom Viridiplantae; phylum Streptophyta; class Magnoliopsida; order Chloranthales; family Chloranthaceae; genus Chloranthus; species Chloranthus sessilifolius. The sequence goes on from CM037597.1 coordinate 98,317,917, forward strand.
GGGCAAGAGTTTTATTGCTTTCTTGATGGTTATTCGGGATACAATCAAGTGCCCGTTTTTCCACCTGATCAAGAGAAAATGACATTCACATGCCCTTACGGTACTTTTGCATATCGAAGGATGCCGTTCGGCTTATGTAATGCACCTGCTACTTTCCAACGATGTATGTTGGCCATATTTTCGGATATGATTGACAAGTTCATCGAGGTGTTCATGGACGACTTCTCGGTTTTCGGGAAAACGTTTGGTTCTTGTTTGAATCACCTCGCACAAGTTTTACAACGTTGTGTGGATTCTAAACTTGTTCTTAGCTGGGAGAAGAGCCATTTCATGGTTCAACAAGGAATTGTTCTGGGGCATATTGTTTCCAAGAAAGGAATTGAAGTGGATAAGGCCAAAGTCGACCTAATTGCCAATTTGCCCCCACCAAAGAGTGTTCGCCAAATTCGATCATTTTTAGGGCATGCTGGATTTTATAGGCGATTCATTAAGGATTTCAGCAAGGTGGCTAAACCTTTATGTACCTTGCTTGGTAAAGATGTCCCTTTTGAATTTGATGAGCATTGCATGGAATCATTTCTGAAGCTGCGTGAACTCTTATCAACTGCACCAATAATCCAACCACCGGATTATTCTCTCCCATTCGAACTCATGTGTGATGCATCTGATTACGCTATCGGAGCTATTTTAGGGCAAAGGGTGAACAAATTACCTCACGTAATTTATTATGCCAGTAAGACGTTGATCGATGCACAGCTTAACTACACCACCACTGAGAAAGAACTATTAGCTGTGGTGTATGCTCTGGATAAATTTCGTTCTTATCTGCTTGGATAAAAAATAGTGGTCTTTTCAGACCACTCTGCATTGAAATATTTGTTAGCAAAGAAGGATGCCAAACCACGATTGATCCGCTGGATTCTGCTACTTCAAGAGTTTAATTTCGAAATCAAGGATAAAAAGGGAGTCGAGAATGTTGTGGCTGAACAATGTCTCGTATTTTGCTTGAAGAATTGGTTACACCTGAACCTATCCGGGACACTTTTCCGGATGAGAAATTAATGGCAATTGAGGCGACCGCTACGAAAGTTCCTTGGTTTGCCAATATCGTGAATTATTTGGTCACGGGCAAAATCCCTACTGAATGGGGAAAGAATGATAAGAACCTCTTCTTCTCCCAGATCAAATACTATTTTTGGGATGAACCACATTTGTTCAAGATCTGTTCAGATCAAATCATCAGGAGATGTGTACCAGCAAAAGAGCAACTTAGCGTTCTCGATTTCTGCCATGCTGGAGCCTGTGGAGGCCATTTTGGAGGACAGAAGACTGCACAGAAAATTCTTCAAAGCGGATTCTACTGGCCCTCCATCTTTCGTGATGCTGCTCAATTTTGCAAAGAATGCCAAAGATGTCAGCAGCTTGGAAATATTTCAAAACGGAATATGATGCCCCTTAACTCGATTTTGATTGTTGAAATTTTTGAAGTTTGGGGAATTGACTTCATGGGTCCTTTTCCCCCATCTTTTGGGTATTCATACATTCTCGTAGCTGTTGACTACGTTTCCAAATGGATTGAAGCTGTGGCAACCCGTTCAAATGACCACAAAGTGGTGGTCAAATTTCTGAAGGAAAATGTCTTTAATAGATTCGGATTTCCACGTGCGATCATTAGTGATGGCGGTTCGCACTTCTGCAACCGCCATTTTGCTACTTTAATGAAGAAATACGGCGTCACCCACAAGGTTGCAACGCCGTATCACCCGTAAACTAGTGGTCAGGTGAAAGTGTCGAACCGAGAGATTAAACGAATTTTAGAAAAGACGGTACGATCGGATAGAAGAGACTGGTCAAACCGGCTCTCTGATGCTCTGTGGGCCTATCGTACCGCCTTCAAGACACCAATTGGAATGTCTCTCGTAATTGTCTACGGGAAAGCATGCCATCTTCCTGTTGAATTGAAGCATAAAGCATTTTGGGCCATCAAAAGATTAAATTTCGATATGCAAGCAGCAGGATCAAATCGAAGGCTACAGCTAAGTGAATTGGAAGAGCTACGCTATGGTGCGTATGAAAACTCAAAGATGTACAAAGAAAGGTATAAGAAGCTGCATGATGAGTCAATTTCTCGGAAAGAGTTTCACATTGGGCAAAAGGTTTGGCTATTTAATTCCAGACTAAAGCTTCACCCGGGAAAACTGAAATCGAGATGGGAAGGCCCGTATCAGGTTGTTTCTATTAGTGTGCATGGTGCGATTGAGATCCGCAGTCTCACGGACAATCGAGTTTTTAAAGTGAATGGGCAACGTCTTAAACCGGTGTTTGAGCCCATGACCCAGATGAGAATTGAGGCAATGCACCTTAGTGACCCAGATTCTTGATCAATGAAGAGGTCGAGCTGTCGACACTTAAACTCAGCGCTTCCTGGGAGGCAACCCAGTGTGTTTTATTTATTTTCGTTTTCATTTTTGTTTTTGTTAGTTCTAGAATATTAGTTTTTAGTTTAGTTTAGGTTGTTTTTAATTTCCAAATTAGTGTAGCCACATTACCTTCAATCTATTTTTGGTCATGTTCTAATTTTATGCACATATTCTCTGCACCTGATCTTTGTGTTGAGGTACTTTTCAACAGGTTTGGGGGTGTGCTACTTATTTCAATCAATGAGGACATTGTCATTTTTAGGTTTGGGGGTATGATTCTCTATCTTGCGTCACTTTCTTATTTTTCTTCATATAAAAAAAATAATAAATAAATAAATAAATAAATAATAAATAACAAATAAAAAATAAATTTTGAACCATCATATATGAATTATTTTTCGATAGTTTTCAAACTTTAGTTGATGATGCATGTGAATTTAATTTTTAGAATATCGATGTCAGATTTTGAATGCTTGTATCTAGGATAATGAAGCTTAATGTGATATTTTGTGGGTAATTTTGATATTCATGCTTAGAATTTTTACACTTATACCAAGCTAAGATTTAGAAATCGATGAACTATTTTGAACGGTGAATCTTAGGTTCTTAGTGGAGACTAAACCCAGGAAGCTTTAGAGCCAAATATCCGTTGTTGATGAGTGAATACATAAACTCGGAGTTTTCTTTGAATACGAATTATCTTGCATAATCTCATATATTTTATTTTGACTTGTGACTTTGCATGATATCAAATTCATATTATTGTGTTAGAACGTACTGTATATCTACTCAAGACAAATAGACAAGGTTACCATCTTTTAAGGACATGATTGAAGGCCATCTTTGGCTCGTTTGTGCTTAAATGCCCCACCTCATATAAATTTATCCTTCTAGTACCCCTTTGAGCCTATTGGAAAATTTACCTTTATACATTCTTTGATAAGCCACGTTAACCTTTAACCCTTCACCATTTCTGAAAATTCAGGTTTACCCTTCTTATTTCTGAGAAATTAGGAACGAGAGATGAAAATGAACGAAAAGAGAGTAAGTGGAGAGATACTGAGTTGTGGTGTTTACTGAGAGTGTATGGCAAAAATATAAAAGAAAAAGGGGGGAGAAAAAAAAAAAAAAATTGTGAAAAATAATGAAAAATATGAGGTGCTTCAAAAGAAAAAGAAAGTTGAGAAAAATAGTGAGAGATTAGAAGAGAAATAGAAAAATCAGAAGTTTGTTTCTTTTCCGATTTCTCAGAAATTTTGAATCTCAATTCCCTTTCTTTCTTACCCTTTCCTGAGCCCCATTACAACCCTACAAAAGACCTTCATGATCTGATCTTGCATTGGTAACTGCCTTGTGGAGAGTAAATATATGATACTTATGACACTTGATATGACATACTTAGGATATACAAGTATACAAGTTCTTATGAGATTTGATTTTGTTCATTGATTACATCGTGTTTCAGTTATCATGTGAGACCTTTTTGCTTGTTTTGTATTGATCTCTCACATATGTGCGAAAGCTTACCCATCATCGGAGTGATTTTATTTCAAGAGTATACCTAAAGTGAGGATTGAGTCTAGACAACAGACCCGACGGTTTGGGTATGCACACACTTCACGAGTAAGCATGAATGGATGAGTTATCTAACGATTTGAGCATTAGACTAATTTGAATGGATGCTAGTATGATTAGTATAATATTGTTATTTAAAATTGAGGATTCGCATGTTGAATTGATTAATGATTTTGAGTTTTGAATGGTATATATGTTATAAAAAATCATGTTTTGAAAACTCAATTTTGTCGATGGTTTGGAATTTATTGAAGTTTGTGGGTAACTTCACTGTAAACCCTCAGGAGACACAACTCCTCCACTAGGGATCACCTAAGGGTTTAAAGGCTTGTTGCACACGCTAAGTGCAATCGTGTTCCCTACGAAAGTGGCATTTATTTTCTTTAGTTTGCTTTGCTCGAGGACTAGCAAAGTGTAGGTTTGGGGGTGTGATGAGTAGTGAAATATGATGATATTTCACCCTTAGATACCTATATTTAGCTATCCGATGAAGGCTATCTGATAAGAATTATTAGATTTGAAGTGTTTCAGGTAAATACAAGCCAAGTGCAGAAAACAGCCCAAAAATTCTGAAAATAATGTCAAAACACTGTAACTTTGGGTCATCGAGAACTTAGTGCAACTTACAGATCAATTTGGACCTTCAAAATGCCCGAATTATGAAATTGTCAAAACATAAAAGTTGTAGAGCTTTTTGTCAGCTTTCCAACGGCCAAAAATCGCCTCAATCCGAGTTCGGGATAAAACGTTATGGCCAAAATACTAAAGTAGTGTCTGATGTAAAATTCGGCGGGAATTCACGAAAATCTGGGAGGTCAATGCATCGACCCTATTGGGTCAATTAATCGACTCTAAATTTTCGAGTTGGAACACCTCTGCGGCTGGGAAACTTCGGCTCTATTTAAAGCGGATCAAACACTTCGAAAAGCAGAGCAAAAATTAGAGATAGAAATTAGAGCAAGAATTAGAGATAGGAATTAGAGGGAGGAATTAGAGATAGATAATTAGAGAGTTAGTTTTAGCTTTTCTTTTTTTTAGAGTTTTTTGAGAGGATTATTTATTCATTATTGTTTTTGGTTTTAGACTCCTCTGAGCATCTTTTTAAAAGTTCTTCTTTTCTCCTTCTTCTAGGGATTGATTTGGGTAGATTGTACTTAGGATTTGCACTGTCTTTCTTTTACATTCATAGATTGTATTTAGGAAAAGACATTGTAACCAAAGATTTTTGGAAGAAATAAAAAGAGGAATGACTTTGAATGAACAAGGAGATCATACACCAAAGATGAGCGGCTAAATCAGTAGATCGGGAAAGATGCGATCCCCAGATAAGTACCCATATTTATGATTAATACCATAGTCTAATGTTTTTATTGTTTTGATCTACACATCACGAGATACGCTATGCTTCTTACATGACTCATACCGCAATGATAGGCTGAGTCATTGTTTTTAGATAGGGTATGCCGGATTGATGATCATTCTTTATTTCAAATCATTTTTATGAATGAATGATGGTGATGGTGTGAATGATTCTTTAATGAAAGGGGGGTACAAATCTGGGGTAGCATATTTCTTGATCTTATTTAAATATTATTCTTAGATTCATCAGTAATTAGTTGTTTAGATTAATTTATTTTTCTTGCATTTAGAAAAAGTGATAAATTTTTGGTTAAATTGAATTTGCCCTTTGGTACTTCCTTGGGGACGTTTTTAAATCTCTGAAAGAATTAATTAAAATTCAAGATTTCTCTGTGGGTTCGACACCTTTGTTCTTGCCATATTGCAATAGATCTTGTGCACTTGCAAGGGTTACACTTAAAATCGATCAGTTACTTAAGGATTGATCGATCAATGCTTAAATTGATTGATCAATTCTTAAATTAAAATGCCCTAACCCGATAGCCTTGATCGATCCTTCATATTGATCGATCAATGTTAACTTTTAAACTGTCTTAGCTCGATAGCGTTGTTCGATCAATACCTTTATATTGATCGATCAACCCATAAAATTGATTGATCAATCTTCACTCTTGATCGATCAATCATTCAAATTCAGCATATGGTTCAAACTCAATTGATCGATCAATCCTATATGTTGATCGATCAAAGTCTAAATTGATCGATCAATCCACTAATTTGATCGATCAATCCTGACAGTAAAGCTATTTCTTAAAATTTTTACTTTTTTAATGCAAATCAACCGCATTTCGAGAATGAGGATGCATTATACCTCGTATACCGCATCCATATACGTAGATCATACAATCCAATACTCTTGCTTACATATGACCCGCATACAATAACAATAATAAATTTAAATTAAAATTGTGAAAATTAACTTCCGCATCAGGTAAAAAAATGCAAGTATTATTCACGGATCTCGGCTTCGCGCTCCCAAGTAGCTTCCGAAGCTGAATAATTATGACACTTTACGAGTACAAGTGGGATCATCTTAGTCCGCAAAACCGGATCTTTACGGTCCAAGATTTTGACGGGTTCTTCCATTAGAGTTAGATCCTCTTATAGGTCAATCGGTTGGAAGTCTAACACATGAGTCGGGTGTCTCACGTATCTCCAAAGCATGAAAACATGGAATATGTTATGCATATTTGCCAATTATGGTGGCAAGGCAATCCTGTACGTGACTTCTCCAACCCGTCCAAGCACCTCAAAAGGTCTAATATAACATGGACTCAGCTTTCCATGTTTTTCAAAGCGCATCATGCCCTTAGTCGACGAGATTTTCATGCATACCCTGTCTCCTACCTGAAAATAAGTGTTAATTCCACACCAAGCGACTAAATAGAGAAACTTAAGCTTCTTGAACGCAACTAAGTATACCTGAAACTCAACGTGCGTCAGGTGAAGATCGGCATAACTATTTTGGCGACTTTGAGCAACCCGTAATCTCTCGCGGATCAACTGAACTATCTCAGTTGCACTGTCCACGATATCTGATCTCAAAATAAGCTTTTCACCAACTTCTTCCCAGTTTAAAGGAGATTTGCATTATTGTCCATACAAGGCTTCATAAGGGGTCATCCCAATTCTGGACTGATAACTGTTGTTGTAAGTGAACTCAATTAGAGGCAAATGTTGATCCTATGAACTATAAAAGTTCAATATGCATGCACGCAATATATCCTTTATGATCTGGTTCACTCTCTCAATCTGCCTATCTGTCTGAGGATGAAATGTTGAGCTAAACACCAGTTTAGATCCCATGCCTTTTTGAAATCATCGCCAAAATTGTGACGTATAAAGAGGATCCCAATCACACACAATGCTAATTGGTATGCCATGTAACCGAACTATCTCCTTCATGTACAGCTCTGCTAGCTTGCTGGCTATATACGTAGTACGGTACGACAAAAAGCGTGTAGACTTAGTCAGTCTATCTAGAATGACCCAGATGGCATTGTTCTTCCTCAATGTACTTGGAAATCCTAATATGAAATCCATAGAAATGGCTTCTCATTTCCATTCAGGCACGAGTAATAGTTGCAATAAACCTGCTGGGTTCCAATGGTCTACTTTTACTTGCTGATAGACAAATATCGAGACATATAGTCTACAACATCCTTCTTCAATCCTCTCCACCAGAAGCTTTGCTTCAGATCTTGGTACATCTTGGTACTCCCAGGATGTATAGCATACGTTGACTTGTATGCTTCTTCTAAAATAGTATCCTTAAGATCCTTGTTAGCAGGTATGTACATCTGCTCTCTGAATAGCAAAGTACCATCATCCTTGATGGAGAAATCCTTTCTGATCTTGTTGGTCACATCCTTTCTAATGGTCATATGTTCATCATCAATCATCTGGAGTTTATGTACGTTATCAAACAACGTGGGCCGTATCACAATGGTAGCCAACAATGCTCCTGAACCTCTGACATTAATTAGTGTATCGCATAAGGCCAGGTTTTCAAGTAGATGCCACCTCTATACTCTGGTAATGAGATGTGACAACTAAGCCAAAGATTTTTTGCTCAAAGCATCCGCCACAACATTGGCCTTCCCAGGATGATACTGGATGGAACAGTCGTAATCCTTTATCAACCTACACGTCTTGCATATAATATAGGTCATAGCAGTCACAATATTCCTATGCATTAAAGATCTACTAACACATTCAAAAATAAATAGAATTAACAACATAATTGAACTCTCAAAATGATACCTTGGATGACATCATTCAATGTCACAGCATCGATCGCGGTGACAGCATATGCTCAACCTTGAACAACAGATCGATATGATCTCTGAGTAGACACAAATCTAGACCGCTCATTGCTCTCCTTACTCTCCTCTGGGAAATTTCTGACTATGTGGCCCATCTTGCCACACCTGAAGCATGCCCCTGTCTCTCTCCTATAGTCCTCTATCTTGTGTGGTTTCCCACACTTTACATATGACAGAGCCGGAGTGAATGATGATATCCTTGAAGATCCCTGTGCTACAGAAGCCTCGCTGCTAGAAGAACCAGATAGTCGAAATGGTCTGGAAGATGTAGGTACAGTTGGCCTTTGTTATGAACTAGGCCCTGTAGATATCGTCGGTCTTGAGTGTATAGGGTATCTCCAAGGTTTGGAGAATCTAGCCCTTTTATTTTGTTCAGGGTCCTGAGATTGCCCCTGAAATGACCTCTCTCTGCTTTGCCTATCTCTCCAGGCAAACTGCTTCTGATTCTCTTCCTCTGTGATGAGAGCTATGGAAATCACAATCTCCTATGTCTCCATTTTCCACATGGCCACATCCTTCTGAAAGTTCTGCCTCAAGCCAAGTTGAAATTTACGAGCTCTCATTAACTCGGTGGCTACATGTTGTGGTACAAATTTAGATAATTTGTCAAACTCAGCACTATATTCTCTTACCGACATAGCACTTTGCTTCAGCTCAATGAATTTAACCTCCATCTGATGCCTCACTATCTTTCGAAAGTACTTATTATAAAAGACCTCAGTGAACTCTTCCCAAGTCCATGGAGTATTTGGAAGCTCTCCCTCTCTGTTTCTTGATACCGACTTCCACCAAGGTCCGGCATCGCAGTCGAATTTGAAAGTTTCCCAACGCACTTTTTCTACATCAGTGCACTGGAGCACTTTAAACAACTTCTCCATCTCTTCAATCCAACCCTCGGCCTCAATAGGATCAGTTGGACCCGAGAAGTTAGGAGGCCTCATTCTCCTAAACTCGGCAAAATCGCCGGGTTGGTGAGGTGGTCTAGATGCTTGCTGATTTAATGCAGCAGTCTGTTGAGCGACGTTGGTAGCCAAAGCATCCAACACCTGCTCCATTCTACTCTGCTACCTCTTCTTCCTCCTCTCAGTCCTACAAGACCCACATTATCATCCGATAGGAATTCCAATCTCCTAGATGTTCCAGTAACATCGAGAATCTCTTGAAAAGGAACCTCTCTCTGTCATTCTCTCGCTCCACTATGTCCTCCTCTGAACTTAGGGGCCATAGCATTGGTCTATCATTGCGAAAACAATAACATTGATCAGTACATAGATTGTGAAAACAATCCACATGAACCCGTAGTTCAACCTAAAGACTAGGCTCTGATACCAACTGTGACAGCCCGGATTTTCACACCCAGAAATCTGTGCCATCAGGATCATGCTCTAGATGATCCCAAGGACAAATCATAGAGTGTCTGCACGTATAGCAGAAATTAGAGCAAACACAGTCCATTAGTGGTAGATTGAGTTATCATATAAGGCTTTTAAAAGAAAGAGAAGTAAAACAATGCATGTATATATATACCAAAAGAATATACATCCTCAAAAAGGAATAAAGAAGAACCACTGGTGATGGACATCCATCACCCAAAACAATGGTTCCTGATAGTGCTTCTTATAGAATGTATAATAATACAAGTAAAAACATCTATAGTAATAAATACAAACGGTGGCTACCAGGCACACAATCATCCAAAGTATAAAACATAATTCAAAAATACAAGACTAATATATCCAGGCTCAGGGTAAAACTCGTCTGCCTGGATATCTATCTCCTCATCCTCAGCCTTAGCCTCTGCCTCTGACTGATATTCTGGGTCGCTCTCGGTACGCGATGCTCGAGCCTTAGAACCTATGACACAAAGTTAAGAGTGAGCTAACCATCTAAGCTCAGTAGAAAAATTTCAATTAAATTTGCATCTTAATTGTAAAACATGGTTGCAGAAGATATTTCAGACAGATATGCAATTTCAGAATATAGACAGAATTGAACAGATGGGGACAGATGATTAGATATACAGAATTTATCAGAACAGACAAAACTAGCAAGAGCAGACAGAATCTCAGAAATTTTCAGGATGCTATGCATATAGTATTTAATGACTTAAAATAGTATACTTAAGTAACTCCCATGAGTATAGCACGTGGTAGCCAGATTTGGGTCGATGGGTAATCCCGACCATCATCGTTCACATGAACAATTTCAGGAATGCAACAATGCCTCAACTAAGGAGTGCAATTGTGCTGAGGGATTTACAAAGCAGATGCACGATTATGCCAGGCACGAATATACCACCGAGTCGGTAGGATTCGCCAAGTTATTTATCTTGAAATCACATGCAGACGTATCATATATAACAGGAATCAGGTGACAGGTATCAGATAGCAGGAATCAGATATAATAGAGTTTTCACACATATGTTAAACATGACTGGAAAGAAAAATCAGAATATGTAGTCGAATGCAAAAGATTTGGAACCATGAGATCAAGAATAAATACAATTTCAGTTGAATTCTCTTACCTCAGATCAGACCTTTCTAAGCAAATCTAAAGCTTTTCAAAGCATCACGGTCTGATCCTAGACCAAAGACATAGTACGTTTATTGTCAGAGATGTCAGAGCATTAACTGACACAATGTCCAGTAGTGTCTTATTCAAAAAACTAAAACAACAGAAAATAGGGGTGATTGATCAATCAATAACCTTGCTTGATCGATCAATCCTCTAATTTGATCGATCAATCTCTCCCATTGATCGATCAATCCTCTAGTTTAACTCACATGTAACAGAGGGGATTTGATCAATCAACATCCCTATTTGATTGATCAATCCACAAATTTGATCGATCAATCTTCCCATTGATCAATCAATCATGTCAAACTCAAATTTCCTACCTCCTGTTTGCACACTTTATTAAATTTGATCAATCAATTTCCAAATTGATCAATCAATCTTTCACATTGATCGATCAATGTCCACATTGATCGATCATTCTGACCTTTGATCAATCACCTTACTATGATCGATCAACCTCTCATATTGATCGATCAAATTTCAAATTGATCAATCAACATTTCGAATTGATCGATCAAATACCAATTTGATCGATCAATGCCCATAAGGCATTGAGCTTCCAAAAAGGCAACCTACTATTCTCATTAACTGAATGTACGAATTGATCGATCAATCCTTCACATTGATCGATCAATCCCAGGCTTGATTGATCAATTAACTACCTTGATCGATCAATAATGATAGTTTCTATCCTTAATGGCGACCATGAATCTTGACCTACTTCCTTCTTTATCCTTAATGATCTTTAACAGACCAATTTTATGCTTGCATCTACACATTTACTAAGCAATGACTTCTACAATTTTAATTCAATGACTCACCTCCTTAAAGGCCCTTTTAGGTTCTCGGCAACCGCGATCCGAAGAAGGGTTTCAGATCCGGAATTCCATATTTGTAGCTGCTATGACTCGAAAGAGCGAGTTTGTGGTTCCGCTTCAACACGCAGTGATACCACTCCTCTTCGCCAGACAAACACGACATATCAACGTCAATTCGGCACGACCAGATCAAGCTATCACAAACCTATGTCTCTTCTAACTATGTTTTTGAACCACCATTTCTCTGAGCAATGACTTCAAAGCCAAATCTCCTAGCTATGGACTATTAGAAAGCAAGAAGGAGAAGGATAGAGTAATGCATCTAACTCTCTCCCTTCCCTTATAAGTTAACAAATGAAATATCTTTGATATTTCAGTTTTTCCTTAAACTTAAACTCTGGTGTGAAGTACATATACAAATTCTCAGGTGTACGACCATTTGTCCAAGGTCTTACAAGACTCAGACTCACACAAGAAGTCACACATGACTTCATCTAATCGCGGATTAATATTATTCCCTATAATATTAATTTAAAATTTTTAATTAGTCTCGATTTTTGTGTCAGGCATGCTTATCGATGCAATCGAGTTCTTGTTCTGAATTTTAGGGTCATTACATGCAATGATCCCTTAAATACAACCTCCGACGCATTAATCCATTTCTTTTGGAAAGCAGAAAGTAGGGCTTATTGAATGATGCCCCGCCTTTCAGATTTATGCCCGAACGGGTAAAGCCTACACTTGAAAATCACGTCAAGCATCCACATGGATCCGGCATCTGGGCCCGGGTTACCAATTTCCCGGACCCATGTAGTCCGTGTGTCATTTTGGCCATGACATCTCGATATGCTACGGGTTTGGGATTTGGTGCCAACAAACCCATGGTTTGAGAATACTTGATAGGACACACCATCGCCTCAGCGATATCATCGAGATCAAATTCATAATCTCACCCATCTATTAAGGTATAAATCCTCTTCCCATCACCCCGACGCATGTGTTGGTAAAATAGTTGTACCAGTCGGGGGTAAAAATGGTTGTGGAAAGATTGTAGTAGGGTCCCCAATTGAGCCTTTTCTAAATAATCCCAAGCCCATTGAGTAGTACCCTGTTGGTCAAAAAGTTCGAGGTGAAAGGTCCACTCATCATCAAAATCCTTTTCACTCCACTATTCATTGGGTTGTTCACGAGGTGGTGAAGGAGGTGGTGGTATCGGTTGTGGTGGTGGTGGGGGTGGTTGGCTAGAAGAACTGGTCTTTGATGTAGGTCGTTTGTAAGTAGGGATCTTGGAAGCTGATTGCTTCTTAGGTCCTATAGTTTATACTAAAAATCAAAGAAAACTCAAAGATGGAAAGAAAATTTTCAAGAACAAGGTAGGGTTTACCTTTTAGAGAGCTTAAATCAAATCCTTGCGAGTGAAAATCGAAGCCCTTTGCGAATCTGGGTCGTAGTACCTAGATTGGTCACAAAAAGAAAGAAGAACCTTAAGCTTAGCTCAAAAGAGGCTTGCGAATGGGGAAATAAAACCCCCAACTTAAACTTAGATCAATAAATTTGAACGTTCGATTTTGAATTCGAACGTTCGATTTCATTTTCTAACGTTCGGTGTTTTGTCCAAAAATTCTCAGGTGACAATTTCGAACGGTCGATTTTATTTTCGAACGTTCGATTTTAAAATCAAACGTTCATTTTTGAATTCGAATGTTCATTTTTGACAGAAACTGTAAACTTTGAAAATCTTTCATTTTGAGGACTTTGAGGCCTCATTAAGGTTCTGTACTTGCAGTCTAAATTTAGTACGAACCTAAACATAAAACAATTCATATAATCAACTTCCTGGTCCTTAGATTCCCTATTTTTAAGTTACAATCTAAGCAAAATGCGGTCTGATTGGTTGTATGTATGTACTCAACATGGAACAAGGTAGAAACCGAGTTATAATATAAAAATAGAAATAAGTTCAGAAAATTGTACACAATGAAAGTCATATTGATTGCAATCCAAAATAAAATGTCATTACATTCCTTAAACAAGCCATACTTACAAAATTTCTAATTTCACTCAAATAAGTGTGGAAATTGTTCTCGGATTTCAACTTCTCACTCCTAAGTGTCTTCCTTCGATGAATGGTTCTGCCATTTCACGAGAACTAAAGTATTCCTCTTGGTCCGTAAGATTTGCTCCTTGCGGTCCAAGATCTGCACTAGCACCTCGACCATTGTTAGACCATCCTGAATCTCGATGGATTGGTAGTCTAACACATGAGTCGGGTCTTTTATATACCTCCGCAACATAGACATGTGAAACATATTGTGCATGCTGGATAGTTGTGGCGGTAATGCTACTCTGTAGGCAACTTCTCCGACTCGGCCTAGTATCTCAAAAGACCCAACATACCGAGGACTCAACTTTCCTCGTTTGCCAAAATGCATCACACCTTTCGTAGGTGAGATTCGGACAAAGTCATTATCGCTAACCTTAAATGCAAGCGTTAGTTACCATTTCATACATTATAGGAGTATAAAGGTGATTAATGCAATTAAGCTCACCTGAAAATCAACGTGTCTCCTTCTGAGATCGGCGTAGCTCTTTTGGAAACTTTGAGCCACTTGTAAACATTCGCGGATCAACCGAACTGTTTTAATTGTACTTTCCATGATCTCTGGGCCCAGAATGAGATTCTCACCCACTTCTTCCCAATTAAGCGGAGACCTGCATCTCCGACCTTAAAAGGCCTCGTTGGGAGCCATACCGATGGTAGCTTGATAGCTATTATTGTTGGCGAACTTAATCAGAGGTAAATGTTGGTCCCATGACCCTTGGAAATCCAACATGCAAGCATGTAGCATGTCCTCTATGATCTGGTTCACTCGCTCAGTTTGTCCATTGGTCTGAGGGTGAAATGCCGAGCTGAAGTCAAGCCTAGAACCCATCCCTTCCTGAAATCCCTGCCAGAACTGAGACGTGTATAGTGGGTCTTTATCAGACACAATACTGACCGGTATACCATGTAGTCTGACTATCTCCTTGAGGTATAACTCTGTGAGTTTGCTGGTGGTATTGTGACGACCCGACTTTTTCATATCTGAAATACCGAAAAGGCCAGTTCGCTAACCTAATGATAAATCGATAAGCCAGGCAGAAACATAACATATATCAGAGTAAAATCAGAGTATGATAGAAGGAAGCTCCAATTCTAAAGAAAAGCAAGTCAAAATGTAACAGCCCAGATTTCTGCACCCGGAAACCCTTGCCATCAGGATCATACTCAGGATGATTCTCGGAACAAACCAAAGAGTGTCTGCTCGTTTAGCGGAAATTAGACTAGACCCTATCGAAATTGGCAGATCGAGTTATCATAAATAGCTCTAAAGAAAGAAAGAAAATAAAATAATGCATATATATACCCAAAAGAATATACATCCTCAAAAAGAAATCAAGAAGAACCCCTGGTGATGGACACCCATCACTCAAAACAATGGTTCCCAATAGTGGTTCCTATAGAATGTACACAGCTACATCTAAACATCTATAGTATATAATACAGAAGGTGGCCACTAGGTGCACAGATAATCCAAAATATACATATCCAGACCCTAAAACAAAACTAATACCCAAGCTGCTAGTAGAACTCGTCAGCAGGGGTATCAGTATCCTCCTCCTCAACCTTAGCCTCTGGATCGGGCTGATAGTCAGGATCGCTCTCCGTGCCAGGAGCTCTAGCCTCAGAACCTATCATATATAAATAGGGTGAGCGATCCATCTAGGCTCAATAGAAGAAATTAAGTTAAATTGCATCTTAATTGTAAAACACGATTTACAAAATATAACTTAGACAGATAAATAAGATAGAGTGCAGACAGAGCAGGATAAATGCAGACAAATAACCAGATATGTAGAATAATCAAAATACAGAACTTTTAATGAATAGAGCAGATACAGAAGTATAAGAACGGACTTTAATCTTAGAGTGATCAGATGCATGCATACAGTAGTTATTGTCTTAAATTCTATATACTTAAATAACTCCAGTGAATATAGCATGTGGTAGCCAGATGTGTACTGATGGATAACCCTGACCATCGTCGTTCAATGAACAATTGTAGATCATTGCATCGAGCCTCTACAAAGGAGAGCAACTTGTGCCGAGGTTTATAAATAAGATATACGGATATCCCGCCATGCCGGTTGTGGGTATCCTGCCACGTCAGGGGGATTCGTCACATGAACTTTAAATCAATACACAAAAAGACCTCAGAATCAGATAGCAGAAACAGACGATAGAAACATATGGTAGAGATAGATAATAATGCTTTTAACACTGAAGACAACAAATATAGATGCTCAGAACAACCATGTAGTTAAAATCAGATACAAGTTCAGTTGAATTTTCCCTACCTCAGAACAAGTCTTTCTAAGCAAATCTAAAGCTTTCTAAGATGTCCAGTCCTTGACCTAGACCATAGATATAGTATACTAAGTGTCAGAAGTGTCATAATACCATTTGGTACACTGCCCGACAGTGTTCTTCCCAGAAAACCAAAATAGGCAAAAACAGGGAATTCGATCGATCAATCCCTCTATTTCATCAATTGAATTCATATCTGATCGATCAATCTCATCATTGATTGATCGGATGCCTTACACCTAAATAGTCTATACAAAGGACAGCTGATCGATCAATTCCTCTTTGATCGATCAGATTCTCAAGTTGATCGATCAATCATCATATTTGATCGATCAAAACTCACATCTTCACAAGTACAGAATAGAGAAAATTTGATCGATCAATTCTATATTTGATCGATCGGATCCTAAATTCGATCGATCAAATCACCAATTTGATCGATCAAATCACCAATTTGATCGATCAGATATTCCAAGTTAAAAATTTTAGAAAAATAGGCCTCCTGTTCTATACATTACTCATAAAATTCTATCGATCAAATCCCGATTTGATAGATCAATCTTATAGTTCGATCGATCAACACTCCATAGATCGATCATTTAACACTTGATTGATCACTTCTAAATTTGATTGATCAGTTCCAAATTCGATTGATCAAACCACCAGTTTGATCGATCGAGCACATCGACCTCTAACTTCTCAAGAAAATCACACTTCTTCTTCATAAGGGATTTATAAAATTTAATCGATCAAATCCCAAATTTGATCGATCGGATTACAGATTGATCGATCAATTCTGAATTGATCGATCTGATATGACAGTAAAGCTATCTTTAATGGGGTTGATGATATTTAACCCATTTCGTCCCTAGCCTTTATGATTCTCCATGAATCATTCAAGTACATGCATAAATGTAAATTTAAAACATTTCAAACCCTTATAACCGTAGTAACTCACCTTCTTTTAAGACTATTTCTTAGTCCAAGAAATCCTCTGGTTCAAAGCAGTTCTTCTGATTCGGATAAGAGAGTTTGTCGAGGTGAGTTCTTCGATGAACCAGAGTATGTCTCCACACTAACACTCAGTGTTTTGCTCTCTCAAACCAATTGATGCACACACGTTCATTGGCTCACGTTCTAAATCCGAGGTTTCATAACCTAGGGTTTCTCGAGCTTGGCTTTATCACAGAGGGGGTTTCCTAGCAATAAGTTTGTAGGCAAGGATTCAAGATAAAGAGAAGAGGCATCAGGTTTTCCTAACCTTGCTTCTCTTATAAGCTATTAATGGAAATATCTCTGATATTTCCATTTCTAAATAATTCACTTCGGTGTTGAGCGCGCACACACCACACACGTATACAACATGCACCAAAGTATCTAATTGTATCTCGGACTTGCGTCGCAAGTGACGTCTCACTTCACACTCCTACATATTAAAGATCCCCATTCTTAATATTCTTTTATTTAAAATTTTAAATTTGTCTCGATTTTTATGCCAAGCATGTATACCAAAGTAGTCAGAACGTTTCAAAAATTTTAGGGTCATTACATTCTCCCCCCCTTAGGAATTTTTGTCCCCGAAAATGTCAGACAAGTTCAGACGGTGCTCGGAAGAACACTCCACAGTGACTCAAACAACATACACACAGAACATACACATAGTGTTTAACAAATCTAAAGTAGAGATGTTAGACAGACAGAATACAAAGCAGAGGTGAAGCATATAGAATAATCAGAGTACTAAACAGGAAAAACAGTTGTCGAATATAGCGTATAGAGCAAACAAATCATAAATCATGCATGAACAAGCATGCATGTAGAACAGAAATTATATGGAAAATAAAATGATAGATATACAAATATAATTATTAAAAATAGCAGATAATAGCATAGTAATCACCTGTCAGTGGAGCTAATGATGGACCTCGCTCAGTAGGTACATCTGGTCGGCTAGGTCGGGACGGCGCTGTACTATAGTCTCGCGGATCCACGGTATCCTAGCGGGCATGTCCGAGCATAGGAGTGGTAGTGGTCGGATAGGAGTGCTGCATCAGTAGCTCTAGCTTCCCCTCGTGATAATCCAATCGCCGATGCACCTGACGATGGAACTCCAGCATCTTATCTAGTCTCTTGTGCACTCGCTTGTTGTTTTTATTCATGACGGTGAGTAGGGTTTCGAGAGTAAGGGTGGAAGGCTTGGGTCTGCATGAAGTAGTGGCACCGGCAGGTCGGCACGAAGGAATGGGGGCAGGTCTAGTAGATACCTCAGGCTGAGGTGGACGGTCAGGTTGTGCCTCCCCCGCATCAGGAGCTTGCTCAGCCGCCTCTGCTCCTGCCTCAACTGGAGGAACCTCCTCCTCATCAGGTAGTCGCTTGACCAAAAGATTGTAACTCTTGGTCTAGTCTTTGAGCAAAAAGACTTTAATATTGTCGTTTCTCCTTGGCTCACTAGGAGCCATGCTATATGACTCACGCACAGAGTTATACTGCTCCACCATGCGTGTGATCAGGCGTGCATAGGGCATCTCCCCCTTCAGCTTCGCCATCCTCGTCATTCGGTCAAAGGCATCCAGCATGCCGTCAATGATGACATCAGTGACGGAGAACCAACGGTTCTCAAAGGCAGAAAACAAAACTGTTGTACGATGCCCGTACTCTCTGACCGATGCAAAAAAAGGTATATGGCACACTAAACATAGGTGTCAAGCATCCATAGGTTATCCGGTAATTGGACCCTCTTGATAAATTGACCCGATCCATGTAGACCATGTGTCATCTTAGCGATGACATCCTCAAAAGAGACGTCCTTGATATAGGGCACTGCCATACCGCACGTCTCTACGTACCCGGATGGGCATTGCATCGCGGCAGCGACGTGGAATTGGTTGAATCAATATTCTAACCCATCGACCGTGGTAACCATTTGATGACGGCTACCTCCACGTCGAAGGTGTTGGTAAAAGAGATGTACTATGCGTCGACAATAGTAGTCATGGAAGGTCTTGAGCATGGGTTTGAGCCTGAGTTTACTAATATACTCGATCACCCATGTCATTTTGGGATGATCGTTGAATAGAGTCGGGGTGAACTTGTATTAGGCAAAAAGCTCTTGGCAGTCCACCCCTCCTTTTGGAGTTCCCACTCGATCAGTGGCAGTTGGGGTGGTTGAACAGGTGGCACAGGTGGTACGGATGGTGCCACGGGTGGTACAAGGAGTTGTACTACCGGTTCTACTGGCGAGGTAGGTGCACGAGTGTTAATCACTGAAAAGTACCACTTTTCACCTCTTAACTTACCCTTTGCTAGACCTTGAAGCTCACTAATAACTCCTTTTTATCTTGTTTTGTAGTTAAGAATAAATTGTGTTGCATAACAAAAAGTTTGTGCTTTTGGTAATAAGAAGAGAGAGAATTCAAGCAAAAGAAGACAGCTAAACCAGAAGTGATGGAGCACCATGGTGGTGCACACCATGGTGACTATTATGCATGTCATACTAGAACCAGAAAGTGTAGTAGATGATTGAAGTATAGGTGAGAGTGGAGGAAGCTGCAATAGAAGCATGCATATAGCAGCAAAGGAGTCAGGGACCTATTTCACGCAGCTGAGATGCAGCCTCGTGTTGTTGAAGTCACTAGAAGAGCTCCCTCATGCAGCTAAGACATGAAGTATAACAGAGCTTGCAAAGAAGTCACGTAGTTCAGCTGCAAGCTACATGTGAAGGAACTCACGGAGCTCCCATGCACTTAACCTCCAGAAATGCAACTCGCGAAGTTCTCATGAAGATCAAGCCTTAGTGCAACAGAGTGCACTACTTCACGAGGTTCATTGGTGCAAACCATAACAGAAACCTTGCGTAGTCCTCGCGTGGCTCTGGAAGAGAGAGATGCCCAGAAATCACCTCGCGCAGATCTCGCGCGCCTAGGAGCTTAACCCTGAACCAAGCAAGATGTAAAGTCTATCTGTGTGAGTATCTCGTGATTGGAGTTTCTAAAGCTCTTCTATGCGAGTGCATTCAAAGCCAAAGCAGTTGTGCAATAACCTGAAGTCCTTCTGCGTGAGACAACAACATTCAAAGCCAAACTCTACCTCGCGAGGACTCTACAAGCTGTTCGATAGAAGTAATGCCCAAAAGCTAGCCTCGTGAAGCTCAGGCTCTCCACTTCTCAACCCTAACTTAAGGACCTTTTGGGGATTTCCCCAGGTCTAGGGCATGCACCCCGAGGCACAGATTATGATGCACTAATCCAAGGGATGAAACAGTGCCACATCTGCTTGAAAGAATTAGGGTTTACTCTCCTCTCAGCCACAATATTGAGACTAAGTATATAAGTTGCGCTTGTAACTTAGAAAATCATCATTCACCTTCACCTTCAACCTCTATCGGCTGAGAGCTCAAGCAGGCTAGGGTTAGGGTTTGATCACCTCTTTTTCTATTTTTTTTCTTCTCTCTTACCTCAGCACTTGCTGGCTAAACCTTTGGTAAGCATTTATGTATAGTTTTATTTATGTTTTGTAATAGTTCAGTGAACATTGGGATTTGGTATTGAACTGTTGTGTACTAGGCTCCTGCCTTGAGGGATTTCATTGTTAATAACACCAGATCAATGGAATCATTATTTGAATGTTTATTCAATCTGTTATTTTCCAATTTTTCCGTAGTTCTGTTCAGGCTATAACATACATTTAGGATTGAAGCTTATTGAAAGGCCCATGGAAGCTTGAGCGTGATGCCCTGGGACCATGGTGGCAGACAGTAGTTTTTATGCTCTGTCTTTGTATTTTTGGGTAAGGGAGCCTCTGTGGATAGCCTGTGACTATTTGAGTGGACAGACTATAGCCCTAGGGCAAACTTGGTCACAGGGAGCCTCTGAGATGGATTCTTCCTCTCTGCACTGGGACTATAGCTTAGTGAGAGATTGTGTAGGAACAAACTCCCCTCAATTTTACTTGACCGCTATCATATATTAGATCTGACATTTCTGTAGTGATTGTGGACTGGGAGGCTGAGTCATTACAAGCCTTTTGTAGTAATGCTCAACTGTGCTTAGATCCTTATTCAACCTGTTGCTGGTCCTCTGTGTTGGCATCAATGTGCCGCTGTCCTTGACGATACACACAGGGCTTTATGGGTTGGAACTCCTATGAATGTCAGCCAGATCTATGCACAGAACTGGGGAGCTTGTAGCCTGGTAAACATAGTGTCTGCAATGGTATTCATGGCCTGATTTGATTCCTTGGATGAGGTTTGATTAGCTTACTCCTCGAGATTAGATTAGCAACTTTTGGCTTGATCAATGGGATTTGACAGACTCTATAGGATAGACTGTGGCCATTTGAGTGGACAGACTATAGCCTTAAGAGCACCCCAAATGGCGTGGGTTAAGTTGGATATTTCCACCTTGTTGAGGTTAGTAATAGCACTTCCGCAAGGACTTACTGCAGAAAGAGACCTAAATCTAAGTTACATAACTAAATGAACCTGTAACCTATGCTGCTTACTTCTCACCCTTTTATTTTTATTTTAACACACCTTCATCCCCATCTTTATAATCCTTTCTTAGGATAGGACTGCACTTTATTTATTTCTTTAGGTAATTTAGTCGAGGCATGACACCTAACTCCATTTCTTTAAGATTGCCAGATCTGTAGTCAGATCTAGAGGCCTACTATTATAGCCCATTTTGGGTTCTAGATCAACTTCTCTGTGGGACAAACTCTTACTTAACAAAACTTGCTACAATAGCCCTGAATCTTGCAGGCTTAGGATTACTTTAGTTGTGCTCTTGCCATCATCTTATATTTTATTTTATTTTATTTTGATTTTTAATTTGTTCTCACCACACAATAAGCGAGCACACTGGTAGTAAAAGAAATCCGTTGACAACAACGAGCCCGTGACGTAGGAACCTTGCACGAAGAGCTCTTCGTGCGCGGTCCCATGGTTTAAAATAGTTCAAAAAATGTAAAGATTTAGGGTTTTTACTGCATTAGGGATGAAATCCTTGATCTAAGGAAGTTGAAGTGAGGGGTTTAGTGGTCGGAAATAGCTGGAGATGACAGTCGAACGCAAGGGGTGCTCGGAGCCTTCACACGGTTTAGTTTGTGCAATCGTCCAAAGTGGTTATTTCAAAAGCTAGGCGCCACTTAAAGGGCAGATTCGATCGATCAATGCTTAATTGATCGATCGAAATTTACAACTTAAAATGCCTTAACCTGATAGATTGATCGATCAATCCTCTAGGTTGATCGAATTCTAAAATTGATCGATCAATTCGTCCAATTGATCGATCGGATATGTACAAAAACAAAAATCCATTTGATTGATCAATCCTTAAATTGATTGATCAGATTAACAGTGGATCGATCAAATTGGTCTAAATTGAAATCTCAAGATTGATCGATCAACAAGTCTGGTTGATCGATCGGATACACATTTGATCGATCAAATCATCACTTTGATCGATCAAATTTGATAGTAAAGCTATCCTCCACATTACAGGTGTAAAAGATCTGAGAGTATCGCCATAGTCCAACGGGGATACTACAAGGTTAGACAACTACTTTAAACCATTCATACACATCTAATATATGCTCAAAAGATCTAACAAGGACACAATACAATTAAAGAATTTAAACTAAGTATTGCACGTACCTCGCATATCAGTTAAACAAATGAGGGTACTGCTCATAAATTTTGGCTTCGCGCTCCTAGGTAGCCTCCGCAGATGAATGATTTCGCCACTTTACTAGCACAAGTGGGATCATCTTAGTCCACAGGACCTGCTCTTTATGGTCCAAGATCTCGACAGGTTTCTCAATCAAAGTCAGATCCTCTTGAAGTTCAATCGGCTGAAAATTTATACATGAGTTGGGTCTCTCATGTATTTCCGTAGCATGGAAATATAGAAGATGTTATGCATACTTGCCAATTGTGGTGGCAAAGCAATTCTATACGCGACTTCAACCATCCGACCTAGAACTTCAAAAGGTCCAATATAATGTGGACTCAGCTTCCCACATTTTCCAAAATGCATCACACTCTTAGTTGGTGAGATTTTCATGAATACCTCGTCTCCTACCTGAAAACAAGTATTAATTTCATACCAATTGAACAAACAGGGAAACCTAAGGTTTTAAATGCAACTAAGTACACCTGAAACTCAACAGGCGTCCGATGACGATCGGCATAGCTCTTTTGGCAACTTTGAGCAACCCGTAATCTCTCACAGATCAGCCGAACCGTCTCAGTTGCATTATCCATGATATCAGGTCACAAAATAAGTTTCTCACCGACTTCCTCCTAATTCAAAGGAGATCTGCATTGGCGTCCATATAAGGCTTCATAAGGCGCCATACCAATACTGGACTGATAACTGTTATTATAAGTGAACTCAATCAGAGGCAAATGTTGATCCCAAGACCCATGAAAGTCCAACATACATGCACGCAATATATCCTCTATGATCTGGTTCACTCTCTCAGTCTGCCCATCTGTCTGAGGATGAAAAGCAGAGCTGAATTCTAGTTTAGACCCCATGCCTTCTTGAAATCGATGCCAGAATTGTGATGTATAAAGCGGATCACTATCACACACAATACTGACTGATATACCATGAAGCTGAACTATCTCTTTCATGTACAACTCTACGAGCTTGTTGGTTGTATACGTAGTCGTATAAGGCAGAAAATATGCAGACTTAGTCAGTCTATCCATAATAACCCAAGTAACATTGTATTTTCTCAAGGTCTTCGATAATCCCAATACAAAATCCATAGAAATGGCTTCCCATTTCCATTTAAGCATTGATAATAGTTGTAATAACCCTACAGGATTCCGATGATCTACTTTCACTTGCTGGCAGACCGAACATTGAGACACGTATTCTGCAACATCTTTTTTCAATCCTCTCCACCAGAAGCTTCGCTTCAAATCTTGATACATCTTGGTACTCCCAGGATGTATAGCATACGTTGACTTATGAGCTTCTTCTAAAATGGTGTCTTTAAGGTCCTTATTAACAGGTATGCATATTTGATCTAGGAATAATAAGGTACTATCATCCTTGATAGAGAAATTCATTTTGATCCCGTTGATCATATCCTTTCTAATGGCCATAAGCTCATCATCAATCATCTAGAGCTAACGTATGTTATCGAATAACGTGGGTCGTATCACAAGGGTAGCCATCAGTGCACCTGAACCTCTAACATCAAACCGTGTATCACATAAGGCCAAGTCCTCAAGTAGATGCCACCTTTATATTCTGGTAAGAAGATGTGACAACTGAATCGAAGATTTCCTGCTCAAAGCATCTGCCACAACATTGGCCTTCCCAGGGTGATACTGGATGGAACAGTTGTAATTCTTTAAGAACTCTATCCATCTGCGTTATCGCATGTTCAAGTCCTTCTAGGTGAAAAGATACTTGACGCTTTTATGGTCGGTGAAAATATCAAACGTTTCACCATACAAGTAATGCCGCCAGATCTTCAAAGTAAAAATGATCGCTGCTAACTCAAGATCATATGTGGGATAGTTCTTCTCATGGTCTTTGAGTTGTCTAGAACCGTATGCAATAACTCTCTTGTTTTGATTGAGTACACAACCTAAACCATTGTAAGACACATCGCTGTAAACTGTAAAACCTCCTCCACCAGAAGGTATAGCTAACACTGGTGTTGTAGTTAATCGCATCTTGAGTTCTTGAAAACTTTTTTCACACTGCTCAGTCTAATCAAACTTAGCATTCTTTTTCGTGAGCTGAGTAAGTGGACTTGAAAGTTTAAAGAAACCTTCTATAAATCGTTTATAGTATCCTGTTAAGCCAAGGAAACTACGAACTTCAGTTACCATCCTCGGTTGCTCCCAATTCACCACAACTTCAATCTTAGTTGGATCAACTGTTATACCCTTCTCAAAGATAACATGACCTAAGAAAGCAACTTGGTCAAGCCAAAACTCACATTTACAAAGCTTTGCATATAGTTTGTGATCTCTGAGAGTTTGTAGAGCTACATGCAGATGTCATTCATGCTCTTCTTTCATTCTTGAATAGATGAGAATGTCATCTATAAAAATAACTATTGATTTATCCAAGTGTGGTTTAAACACTCAGTTCATTAAATCCATAAAAGGCGTCGGTGCGTTCGCCAACTCAAATGGCATAACCAAGAATTCATAGTGCCCATATCTGGTTCTAAATGTCGTCTTCTAAACATCCTCTGCTTTGACTCTTAGCTGATGATGTGACAGCCCGATTTTCGGCACCCCGAAACCCGTACCATCAACACGATCATCTTGACCGTGCCCCTTTGCTAAGCACGGAACACTGGTATATCAAGCATGCAATAGAATAATAAACGAAATTTTGGAATTTAAATCTATACTAAGCAACTCCCCAAAAGACAGTTCTACCCTCATGCCTCTGCATGAATGGAGAACCGATCCGAACCATCGATGATAGCAATCATCACAGATGGTTCGTCCCAAAAGAATAATCCCAACTCCTTATATACATGGTTTAAACAAAATCAAAGCTTGACATACCAAGCCGCACAAAACTCTCTCAAAAAGCCCTCAAAGTGGCACAACGGAGTCCTCTAGAAGAAGTCCTCAGGAGGTGGCTCCAACTCTTCGCCGGCCGCAAGGTCCGACTCACCGGGGTCAGCGTCTCCTGAAGCCTCGGCAGCTGCTAGTAGTGGACCTGCGACGTATAGTCTATAGGGTGAGCTACATCCTAGCTCAATAGGGAACAAACACAGTTGAACATATAAATTATTACTCACATATATTCCATGATATGCCATGCATGATGTGTCTATGCAGTTATTGATGAAAATAGTTAAAAAGCATTTCATTACTGTTGATTACTTATGTTTTCATTTACTCATGAATGATGCTGAAAAGGCCTAAAGCAAAACTTAAACTTTCAACTTAAGTAATCCCCGAGCAATATAGCATCGAGCCCCGATGAGATACCCTTCATCGTCATCTATATAGACACTTTTAACGTATTCCCTGGGAATACAATATATAGTACCCAAGCCCCTTTCCCCTGGGGATTGGTGGCGGGGTTTCACTTGTCTCAATTCAACACCCCTGGGGTGTGCTTACTACGTACGGATAAGCCTCCGCACTGGCCTACGGTTTCGCCGCCGTATCGGTCACGGATATCCTGCCGTGTCAGTCGTGGATATCCCGCCACGTCGGTGGGGTAACCTATCAAACCTCAAATAACAAAAATATCGGTGCCTTACATATAGTTATTCACCATGTAAGTGTGCTATCTTATATCAGTTAGGCCCTATCAAACATAATTCAATCTTGGATACATCCCTGGGATGTATCCATTCACTTGCATCACACCTGATGCTCTCATCTCTTTACTTCTTCATCCCCTGGGGATGGCTCATTATAATTACTCTTATTGATGTCACACGCACACACACTTTTCACAATTCTTAAGCAAATAAACGTTTGAATTGAATTCTATATCACTACATACATGCTCTTGTAAAATAAAGTACATGTTCAAGGTGTTCCCTACCTCAAGTCTTCGTTTGCTCAACGCATCAAGGTCCCACGTGGCTCCTTGTGCACTAGTTCATGCGTACCACCTATGGTACCACATAACAGGTGAAACACATCACAAAGGATGAAATAAAGAAGGTCCAAGACCCTCCAAGAATCTTAAAGTCAAACTCAAAAGTCAACATTATTTATCACAGTCGATTAATCGAACTCCAAAATCGATTAATCGAATCTGATTCGATTAATCGATTTCCAAAATCAATTAATCAAAAGTCAATATCGATTAATCGATTCTCAAATCGATTAATCGAGATTCTCATTCGATTAATCGAATCCTAATTCGATTAATCGAAAATCTCTGTTCAGCCAAGTCGATTCTCAATTCGAGTAATCGAGTTCCTAAAATCGATTAATCGATCCCAAATCGATTAATCAAAAATTGAAATCGATTAATCGAAATCCCATTTCGATTAGTCGATTTTCCCAAATCATTTCCTTCAGCCCCCCTTGGGTCCACTAGAGGTTCCCAGTCGATTAATCGATACCCAAATCGATTAATCGAAATCCAAAGTCGATTAATCGAACTGCAATTCGATTAATCGAAGTCGGGGTCCTCTGACTTTTCAACTTCCTGGCCAATTTCGATTAATCGAAACCCAATTTCGATTAATCGAAATTGTCAGATTCAACCCATTTCGAGCTGTTCTTCCCAATCTTTTTCCACACTTTTTCCTCTATTTTTCTAAACCATTATCCTATGATTTAAACCATTTTCAACTACAATTTAGCCTCTACGATCTATGCATTTTATTCACAAAAATTTACCTTGAATAAATCTCAAATTGATTTCAAATCGAGCGGTTGGAAGGCTAGGGTTCCAGCTTTGCTTCTAGCGGATCCCTCGCGTCGAATCCGACGTTTGTTGCTCGAATCTCCCTTCCTCAACTAGCATTTACTCCTTGTATTAATCACTCTCTTTACTCCTCTCCCTCTCTTCTTTACTTTTCTCTCAACAACCAAAACTCTTGATTTTAGGGCTATTAAACCCTTTTATCCCCCCCTAGCTTGTGTGTTGAGCACATGCACCTCAATAGGTGTATGTGACTTTAGATTTTCAACACACACCACATAGCTACACAAACCATCACATCACATTCACTCATCACACTCTATACTAACTATCGAACTCTTAATTGGTCAAACCTGTGATCGATCGGGCATGAATCCCGAGGTCATAGTTTAGCGTGATTTTTCAGGCTATTACAGATGATAACCCAATCGTAAGTCAATCTTGGAAAAGAACCTCACTCCTTGTAACTGATCAAAGAGATCATCTATTCTTGGAAGCGGATAACGATTCTTAATTGTCAACTTGTTCAATTATCGATAATCAATGCAGAGTTGCATCGAACTGTCCTTCTTCCTGAAAAATAGTATTGGCACTCCCCAAGGAGACACGCTCGGTCGAATAAGCCCCTTGTCAAGTAATTCATGCAGTTGCTCCTTCAACTCTTTCAACTCTGCAGGAGTCATACAATATGGAGCTTTAGATAATGGCTCAGTACTCGGAACTAAATTAATAGCAAATTCAATCTCTCGAGCTGGTAGTAGTCTCGATAACTCCTCTGGAAACACATCGGGGTACTCGCAAGCAGCCTGAATGTCAGAAATAACATTCTTCTCATCCCGTTGCTCTTGTAGAAAAGTTATATAGCCACTTCATGCATTCTTCATCATATTCTCAACCCAAATAGCTGATACAAACGGTGCTACTTTGCACTTCACTCCTAAAAATCTAAACGACTTCCTCTTTGGAGGACGGAAAACAATGATTTTCCGTAGGCAATCTACGCTAGCATGGTAAACGGATAGCCAGTCCATACGCAAGATCACATCGAAGCCTACCATATTCAATAGTATCAGGTCCACTTGAGTTTCCTACTCTTCAACTCTAATAATCACTGGCATGTTCACTGTGTCCGTTCTCACTAACTTACCCGTAGGAATCTTTACTGCCAAAATGAAATCTAATGTCTCAGGCGTAATACCCATACATGCCGAGAACATCGGAGTAATAAAAGAATGCCTAGACCCAGAGTCAATCAGTACTCTTGCTTTAGTCTCACATATATCTTGCTCTTGACGCATAGGAAGAGTATCTTAATTTATATATCAAATATACAGGGTCAAGCACATAATCTAATACACAATATTCACTAATATTTTTATGTATCAAAATTTATTAACACGTTTAATAATATATGAAATCAATGACATAAATTAACTCTCAAAGGGTAATGATACCGTGAATGACATCATTCAATGTCAGAGCATCAGTCGCTGTGACGGCATATGCTCGACCTTGAACTGTCGATCGAGAAGATCTTTGAGTGGATACCGATCCAGCCTGCTCCTTACTTTCCCTGCTTTCCTTAGGGTAATTCCTAATCATGTGGCCCATCTTGTCACACCTAAAGCAAGCCCTTGTATCTCTTCTGTAGTCCTCTGTATTGTGTGGCTTCCCACACTTTGCATATGAAGGAGCTGGAGTGAGTGAAGAAACCCGTGAAGATCCTTGCGCGTAGAATCTCCACTAATAGAAGAACCAAATGATTTGGAAGGTATCTTGTCTCCACCTCAAGTTAGGGTAGTTTCTCCAATGATAACCAGAAGTAGGCTGTTGTCCATAGGACTGAGCAGCATTCACATGCCCCATCACAAGGTCTGGAAATTAGGGAGCAGAGGGACATTCCTCAAGGGAGTGAGTGGGAGACTGACATATCACACATGCCTCCTCCACTTTGGCAGCCATTGGAGGCTGCATTGCTCCCCTGAGCTTATCAAATTTTTGAGTCAAGCTGTCCACTTTCCTTTCCAAATAATTTTATCCACTCACCTCATACATTTTTCCTGTGATAGTATTTTCTTTCACCAATCTAGGAGTCTCAAAATTTCTGACTAGATCTCTCTTTGTATAGAGTTTTCACTAATGATATCAAACAACTCCCAAGCCTCATCAGCTGTCTTGTGGAGGTATGTACCACCAAATGAGGCATCAACCATATCCCTACTCTTAGGGTCAATTCCTTGATAGAAACTTTGAACAAGTTGCCATTCAGGAATTCGATGATGGAGACATTGCTTCAAGAGTTCCTTAAACCTCTCCCATGCTTGGTGAAAGTCTTCAATTGGGGCATGAGCAAAAGAGATTATACTCTTCCTCAATTGACTTATTTTGGACATGGGAAAAAATTTGGCCAAAAATTGATATTGAAGGTCATTCCAGGACTGAATACTATTGGTTGGGAGCATTGACAACCAAGTTCTAGTTCTATCCTTTAATGAAAAAGGAAAGAGTCTCAACCTGGTTGCTTGCTCCCCCAAACCTGTAATGTTAAAGGTAGTGCACAGTCCTAGAAATTCATCAATGTGCTTATATGGATCTTCTTTGCTCAGGCCATGGTATGAGGGTAGCATCTGTATGATGGAGGATTTGATCGCATAGTTCCCTTGGACAGCAAGAAATCGAATGCAGAAAGGAGAATTGTACACCCCTAGTGTATTGAATTCCTTCAATGTCTTAGGTTGCTCACCCATTGCAGAACTATTACAATCAACTATAGGTGTGTGTATGAGATGCTTAGGTCTAAGAAGTCTTCAAGATCTAAAGGAGCAATCTCAGGATTAAGAGATCTCCTACCAAGCATACACACAGCAGAAACTAAGTACGACACAGAAAATCACAGCACAAAATTTCGTAAAACAGATACACAAATACACAACTAATGCTGTAGATCTAGAAATATAAACAGAGTTAAGAGATGCAAACTTAAGCAAAGCTTGCTCCTCAAGTTGGCACAATGCTCCTTTCAAAATAATAATTCAAGATCTGCAATTACAAAATTAAACTATAAAAAACTACAGCTGCAATTAGTCAAATACAAAATAGGCAAGAAAAAATTTAAATCTAAAATGAGAAAAACTTAGATCTACCACTTTTAAAATACAGATCCCTGGCAGCGGCTCTAAAAACTTGTTGCCTTCCTCAC
This sequence comes from Chloranthus sessilifolius, assembly GCA_021018995.1. Lineage (NCBI taxonomy): Eukaryota > Viridiplantae > Streptophyta > Magnoliopsida > Chloranthales > Chloranthaceae > Chloranthus > Chloranthus sessilifolius. Next base: position 98,348,539 of record CM037597.1, read on the forward strand.
CTTATAATTATTAAATGGTTAAAACAGCTAATTAAAAGGTAAAATTATAGAGATGAGGAATCAAGATAAGCAAGCAGTCCTGCAAGAATCAGGGCTGTTGCAACAAGTTTTAATAGGTAAGTCAGGGTATGTCCATAGGAAAATGTGATTTAAACTATGGTAGATCTCCAGATCTATAGCAGATCTGGCACTCTATCCTAAATTCAACTAAATCAAAATAGGAAAGAGGAGAGGTTTCTAGGATTTGTCACTAAAAATTATAAAAAATCAAATATAAATGATCCAGATTTGATTAAACACAGAGTTAAAGGAAAATGGAAAAAAGATTAAAATCAAGAGGTGGAGAATAGCAGCTAGGGATTTTAGTCTTTACTGAAAATTGTTTGGTTCAAAGGGACAACAGGAAACTAGTTTGCAACAATCCTTCATCTAGCTACAAGCTCAGATACAAGGTATAAGAATCCACTCTCAACCAGAGAATTGAAGCAATCCTAAGATTATGATTTGTCCACTCGAATAGTCATAGATCATCCCAGAGATTGTTCAAATTCAGAGATCTTAATTGGAATAATTAAACCATTACAGATGCTGTGGATGCAAGGCTATAAGCTCAGGCATCCACAGGGATATTAGACCCAGGGAAATCAAATGGCAATTAAGAGATTTATGGATCCAAATTAACTTTACATTCAACAATTACTGGATCAATACAACTTACAGTCAATTGTGCTCAGATCTGCAATCTGTGCAACACCTAATTCTCCTACAAAGCTTTGAACCTCTCAATTTACAGCTCTCAACCTCACCCTAGCTACCAAAGAGGTTTAGCCAATCATAATTGGCTGAGAAGAGAATGGGGGAAGAAGGAAGAGAGAGGAAATTTTTGGAGGGCAGATGGAGATCAGATTTTGCTTTGGTTCTTCCAATTTTTGGATGCTAACTCTCTAAATTCTCTCACCTTTTATATTCTTCTCCTCTCTTCTCAGATCTGTTTCAGCCAATCAGAGCCCAAGAGAATAATTCTGTTATTTTGAGCTACTGATGCGGTTGATTTCTCTTTTAGAAGCTCTTTTCCCATTTGTCCAAAACAGGTAGGTCCATGTGATGCGGTTAGGGTTTACATTCATGCTCGTGGTGTTCTAAAAATACCCCCAAGGGTCATTAGCACACCTTGGGACTCGTACAAAGAATTCTGAAGTTAGCAATTGCTGTGAAAGGAACTGAGAAGTTCCTAATTTGACTGTCGAGAGGTTCAGGGAACTGCTCGACTGGTTCTGAATCAACTTGGTGTTCTCATCGATAGGTTGAAGTGGTTTTCTACAGGTTTGGAGACATCTCGACAGGTTCATGTGAATTGGTCGACAGGTTGCTAAAGGCTCTTGACAGGTTGCTTGACTTCTCGACAGGCTCTGGTGAACTTGTCAACAGGATTGACAGCCAAAATCTTATCTGTTGTCCTAACTTGTAAAGACCCGTATTTTGAACCCGAGTTAGACTGACCCTGTGTGTGTATTCAGCTAGGCAACCGACGTCACCATTTGTTTTGGATTTTTATCTACATGTGATTGTGCGGACAGATTTTAATTTAGAGCCCATTTGGACCCTCGTGCGAAAGTTGTGCACCGACCTCGGTGTAGCCGCTCAACACCGGACTTGAGTTTTAAAATTAGAAGTGTATAATACATAAGATGTGTGTGTGTGTTTTACTTTGTGAGCAATCCTATTATAAGAAGGAATTGCATTCCCGTATTATACTAGGTTTTGTTAAGAGAGGATAGTTACCCAACCGTGTGAAACTCCTTCTCTCTTCTTCAATCATCGTAGGAGATCGGTTTAGAAAACCTCCTTCTCTAGAACCCTCTTTATTGAAAACACTTAAACCTTAGAAAGAACTTGAATCAACCTTGGATTCGTAGTTGGCTATTGGGAGAGGTTGAGATCATTGGGGGCGTGTTGGAGTTGTCTCTGTGAACTCGTGGGATCGATCGTGGCGCGAATCGTTGAGGAAACCCGTCGGTTTTTATCATCGCTCGAGCAAGGTATCACCGAACTCCGACATTACCTTAGTATTTTAGTCATAACTTTTTATTCCGAACTCTGATTAAGATGATTCTTTTTGCGTTGGAAAGCTAATAGAAAAATCTACAACTTTCATGTTTTGACCAACTCATGAATCAATCATCTTGATGGTTAAACAAATATGAGAATGTTACATCAAATCGCTCGAGCGAGCTATTATCATCGCTCGAGCGAGGTATCACCGAACTCCGATATTACCTTAGTATTATAGTCATAACTTTTTATCCCGAACTCCGATTAAGACGATTCTTTTTGCGTTGGAAAGCTAATAGAAAACTCTACAACTTTCATGTTTTGACCAACTCATGAATCAATCGTATTGATGGTTAAAAAAATATAAGAATGTTACGTCAAATCGCTCAAGCGAGCTATTATCATCGCTCGAGCGAGGTATCACCGAACTCCGACATTACCTTAGTATTTTAGTCATAACGTTTTATCCCGAACTCCGATTAAGACGATTCTTTTTACGTTGGAAAGCTAATAGAAAAATCTACAACTTTCATGTTTTGACCAACTCATGAATCAATCTTCTTTATAGTCAAACAAATATGAGAATGTTACATCAAATCGCTCGAGCGAGCTATTATCATCGCTCGAGCGAGGTATCACCGAACTCCGGCATTGCCTTAGTATTTTAGTCATAACTTTGTATCGCGAACTCCGATTAAGACGATTCTTTTTGCGTTGGAAAGATAATATAAACATCTACAACTTTCATGTTTTGATCAACACATGAATCAATCTTCTTGATAGTCAAAAAAATATGAGAATGTTACGTCAAATTCTAGGATTGGCGCAACTTGCCTGTTTTGACTTGTTTTTGAGGAAACGCTTAAATAGGTCTATATTATTAGTAATTAGAGTTTATCTTAATGCATGAACGTATATTGTGATGTAGATTGAGGGCGAGAGGCCATCAATAGGACCTTGCTTGACTTTGCATAACTCCGAGTTTTAGGTAGGAGAATCTCATCTTTACAGTATTTTATTTTAATTCGCATGGATATTTTGAATTAAAATCTTTGAACTTGCATATGCCATTGAAATCACATCTGTAAATTGAAATTGATATGAATGACTAAAAATCTAAATCTACCTGAATCCTGAAACCTGAATCTGCTTAAGCTCTGAAGATCTGAAATCAAGAACCTGAACTATGTATAAGAGACTTCCATCTGATTATATTAGTATCTGCATTTGTTTTATGATTGACCTGAACGACCCCTCAAAAAATTCCTGAACAACTTCCTGGCACAAGTTTCCCTCATTACGCAGGGGCTTGTTGCATCCTGAAAAAGGGTTCATGAACGACGATGGTAGGTAGGGGTTCCCATCGGCTATATTCCTGCTCTCGAGATATAGTTTACTCGGGAGGTATTTTAAGTTGAGGATTAAGTCATGAATTACTGAACTTTGCATATAGAAGTTAGAGAAACTAAGACACTGAAACACTGCATCTGTTCTTGAAACTGTTTTCACACATTTAGAAATAAATCTTACATATGATTTCCGCACCTAAATTCAGTTTATTATCTGCTTATATGTTTGACAAGCTATATTCCGATATTTGTTTTGAAACCATGTTAGTTAAAGTAAAATGTCGTAGATGTCTTTCTTCTCGAGCTTTGTTGGTTAGCTCACTCGACTATACGTCACGAGTTCGTGTATTGACGTGGCTATTCGTACGTGAGATCGATCCCGACTACGTGCTCGAGGAAGAGCTTGAGGTTCCTCCTGAGGAGTTTTTCCCAGTATAGAACTTACTGATTTTCTTATTTGTGGTGAGAGTTAAACTTGAATTTGTGGGCCCATTTTAGTTGGATACCATAGTTTTATATTTGACGTTGATTGCTATGAGTTATGTTTCATGATGGTCGGCCATCATCGGTGGTTCTTTACTTTTAATTGCTTCCGCATTTATTTTAGCTATGGATATTTGCGCTTTACTCGATATGTGCCCTGCTTGTCCTGCTTATCATTTATTCGATAGGTTGGCTTAACCGGCCTTTCCTATACCGAGGGATTGGAAAAGTCGGTCGTCACGTTGGTATCGAGCCATGGTTTTAGATTCTCTATGACCCATGAGAACTAACCGTGACCCGCATGCTCGCATCGTAGTCATGTCGTTAGGTCCGTAATCACTAGTCTGCTTTGTAATTGTCTTTACAATCAATGTTGACTGATGTTGTGGTGTTCACAATAACAGATCGATGGCCCCAAGATTTAGAGGCGAGGCGAGGTAGGACGGTGCCTTTAGAGGACATTCCTGAAGGTGTCGGTACATCAAGGGGAGTTGCCTTCGCATCCGGTTCTAATGCAGTCCGTATAGGAGCCGGAGTTGATAGAGGTCAGGGTGAAAGAATGGAACAAGTGTTGGAAAGTCTGGCCACCAACATTGCTCGTGAGACCGCATCTATGGCTCAGGCCGATCACGCAATCGGAGAAGTAGAGCTGATTTCTCCGGACAACAACAACAATCATCGATTTGCGAATTCGGAGGATGAGACCTCCAAATTTTTCCGGATGACCACCCGATGGAAGTCAAGGTTGGTTGGATGAGATGGAAAGATCTTCGAGGTGCTTCAGCACCGATGTCGAGAAGGTTAGATGGGCAACCTTCAAACTGGATGGATAGGCTGGACCATGGTGGAAGTCCGTGGTTAGACACCGGGAGCAGGAGTTTCCCAATACTCCTTGGACATGGGCTGAGTTTATCGAGGCGTTCAACAATCAGTACTTTCCCAAGATCGTTAGGAATCAGATGGAAGTTCAGTTCATCGAGTGGAGGGACAATGTCGCGTGAGTATGGAGATGAGTTCACGCGACTTTCAAGGTTTGCACCTCAACATGTGGCCACCGATATGATGAAGGCCAGAAAATTTCAGCTGGGTCTTAGGCCGAGTATACAGGAGAGCGTGGCTATGTGGGAAATGGAAACATATGGAGGAGTACTGTCAAAGGCCCTCATAGCAGAGGAAGAAATTCAAAAGCAGTTTTTGAGAAGCAACAAATTAACAAGGGCGAGGGGTTGTACAAGGCGCCAGTACTTATGAAAATAAGAGGCCAAGTTTACAAAGCGCCAAAGGAACCTTACTCAACCTGCATTTTCTAGACCAACATTTTCTTCTTGACCGACCCCTTATCAGAGATTGGCAGCATCATCACCTGTGCAATCCGTACTACCAGCGGGTTCTAATGCTAGTGGAGCTTCAGTGGGATAGGGATCCTCTCGAGCACCATCTTTTGTTTCGGTCACTATGTGCCTAAGGTGCGGGAAACCACACAAGACCGAGGATTGTAGGAGGAACACTGGAGCGTGTTTTCGGTGTGGCGCAATCGGACACATGGTTAAGGATTGTCCTCAGGAGGACAAGGGAAGAACTAGTACGGCTTCTACTCAAAGATCGACCCGCCCATCGCTCAAGGTCGAAGCTTATGCCGTGATGGCTCAAGAGTTTAAACGTCGAACGACGTGATCCAAGGTATTATTAAAAGTTGAGATGTCTTCTTATTTTATGTGTTATATATAATTGCTTGATATTTAATAAATTTTGTTAATAAGTTATGGATGAATACACATGCTTAGAAAACTTTTAATTGAAATGCTTGTCTAAACTAAGGTACCCTTTTTATGCATCGGGGGAGCGATGTAAGCAAAACCGAAGCGCGAGTGTTGATAGACCCTGGGTCTACACATTCTTTTGTTACTCCATTGTTCGCTGAGAAGTTTGGAATCATTCCCAAGGCCCTTGATTTCATCTTGGCAGTGTCAATTCCTACGGGCAACTCAGTGAGCACCGATACCATGTGTCAATCAGTGATTGTGATGATCGAAGACCACGAGACAGTGGCTGATTTGATCATTTTGAGCATGGAAGGGTTCGACGTGATACTAGGGATGGATTGGTTATCTACTTACCATGCGAGCGTGAATTGTCTTCGAAAGATTGTAACATTCCGCCCGCCGAAGAGAAAATCTTTTCGATTTTACGGAGTCAAATCTTGTGTGATACCGTTTATCTCTGCCATTCGAGCAGACCGTATGATGAGGAACGGGTGTTATGGTTATCTGGCCTACTTGCAAGATCATAAGGAGGAGAAGAAAAATATTACAAATATTACGATTGCTTGTAGTATTCGATGTTTTTCGAAGATCTACGGATTACCACAGGAGATTGAGTTTCGATTGAGTTAGTGCTGCATCAACCAAAGATCAAAAACTCCGTATCGAATGGCGCCTGCAGAATTGAAAGAGTTGAAGGAGCAGCTTCAGGAACTGCTAGATAAGGGCTTTATTAGACCGAGTGTGTCACCCTGGGGAGCACCGGTTCTATTTGTAAAGAAGAAAGACGGTTCAATGCGGCTTTGCATCGATTACACGCTACTAAATAAGTTGACAATTAAGAACCGTTATCCACTTCCAAGAATTGATGATCTGCTCGATCGCCATAAGGGCAAGGTTCTTCTCAAGATCGACTTGAGGTCGCTACCATCGTTGAAAGTTAAGTCTCAAGACATTCGAAGATGTCGTAACCCGATATGGGCACTACGAGTTCTTGGTCATGCCATTTGGGTTGACAAACGCACCCGCGCCATTTATGGACTTGATGAACCGGATATTCAAGTCACATTTGGACAAGTCTATAGTAGTTTTTGTAGATGACATCCTCATCTATTTAAAGACGTGAGAAGAACATGAGCAACATCTGCGAGTGGCTCTACAAACCCTTAGAGACCATCAGTTATATGCAAAACTTAGTAAGTGTGAGTTTTGGCTTGAGCAGGTCAGTTTTCTAGGCCATGTTATCTCTGAGACCGGTATTACAGCTTGACCCAAAGATTGAGTCGTTGATGAATTGGGAAAGCCAAAGATCGTTCTGAGGTTCACGTAGTTTCCTCGGTTTGGCAGATACTGAAGGTTTGTGGAGGGCTTCTCCAAGATATCAGGTCCTCTTACACAACTTACGAAGAAGAATACTAAATTTGATTAGACAGAGCAGTGTGAGCAAAGTTTTCAGGAACTCAAGAAACAATTGACTACTGCGCCAGTACTTGCTATACCATCAGGCGGGGGAGGCTTTGCAATATACAGTGATGCATCATATGGGGGTTTAGGCTGTGTGCTTAACCAGAATGAGAGAGTCATTGCTTATGGGTCTAGACAGCTGAAAGACCATGAGAAGAATTACCCGACGCATGATCTTGAGTTGGCAGCAGTGATTTTTGCTCTGAAGATCTGGAGGCATTACCTTTATGGGGAGACCTTCAATATATTTACCGATCATAAGAGCCTCAAGTATCTCTTCTCACAAAAGGAGTTGAATATGAGACAGCGTCGATGGATGGAGTTCTTGAAAGATTATGATTGTACCATCCAGTACCACCCCGGGAAAGCAAACATAGTGGCAGATGCGTTAAGTCGAAAGTTCTCTGCTCAGTTATCACATCTCACCACAAGGGTGCGACGATGGCATCTTTTGGAAGATATGGCTCTAAGTAGCATGAGATTTGACGTAAAAGGTTCAGGTGCATTAATGGCTATGCTGGTGATTCGTTCGACCCTCTATGATAACATTAACAGACTTCAGATGACGGATGATGAACTTATGGCTATCAGACGGGATGTGATTGGGGGAAGCAAAATAGATTTTTCTATCAAAGATGATGGCACTTTGTTGTTTAGAAACCGGGTATGCGTACCAACTAGTATTGAGCTTCGGGACACTATTTTGGAAGAGGCTCATAAGTCTATGTACGCTATTCACCCTGGCAGTACTAAGATGTACCAAGACTTAAAGAAAAGCTTTTGGTGGAGAGGTTTAAAGAAAGATGTCGCTGTGTATGTCTCGAGATGTCTTGTGTGTCAACAAGTAAAGGTGGATCATCGAAATCCGGCAGGACTGTTGCAACCACTACCGATACCTGAGTGGAAATGGGAGGCTATTTCTATGGACTTTATTTTGGGATTGCCAAGAACATTAAGAAAATACAATGCCATCTGGGTCATTGTGGATCGATTGACTAAGTCCGCACACTTCCTTCCTTATAATACGTCGTATACCGCCAACAAGCTCGCAGAATTATACATCAAGGAGATAGTTAGGTTGCATGGTATACCGGTCAGTATCGTCTCCGATAGAGACCCGATGTACACATCTCAGTTTTGGCAACAATTTCAAGAAGGAATGGGCTCTAGGCTCGATTATAGTACAACATTCCATCCTCAGACCGATGGGCAGACTGAGAGGGTGAATCAGATTATAGAAGATATGTTACGTGCTTGCATGTTAGATTTTCAGGGGTCATGGGACCAACATTTACCGTTGATCGAGTTCGCCTACAATAACAGTTACCAGGCTAGCATCGACATGGCACCCTACGAAGCTTTGTATGGACGACGGTGCAGGTCTCTGCTTAATTGGGAAGAAGTGGGTGAGAAACTCATTTTAGGTCCCGAGATCGTGGAGAATACAACCAAGACAGTTTGGTTAATCCGTGAGAGACTACGAATTGCTCAAAGTCGTCAGAAGAGCTACGCTGATCTGAAAAGAAACCATGTTGAGTTTAAGGTGGGAGATAACGTATTTGTCAAAATCTCTCCTACAAAAGGCGTGATGCATTTTGGGAAGCGTGGGAAGCTGAGTCCGCGCTATGTTGGACCTTTCGAGGTATTGGGCCGAGTCGGCGAGGTTGCCTATCGAGTAGCCTTGCCACCGCAGCTATCGGAAATGCACAACGTGTTTTATGTGTCCATGTTACGAAGATATGTTAAGGACCCGACTCACGTATTGGACTACCAGCCCATTGAGCTCCAAGAAGACCTATCCTTGGTTGAGGAACCGATACGAATCTTGAATCGTAAAGAACAAATCTTACGGACAAAGAACATTCCCTTAGTACTCGTGAAGTGGCGGAACCATTCTTCAGAGGAAGCCACATGGGAGCGTGAAGCGGAGATTCGCGAGCAATTTCCACAACTTTTCGAGTGAAGGTATATTGTAAACTATAGTTATGTAAGAAAACCATACGTACCTTTAAATTCTTGAATTTGCTTCTAAAAAAAAAAAAAAAAAAAAAGGAGAATTTCTTCAAATTCTTCAATGTTAAATTGGTTCATAACATCGATGCTTTACATATATATCTATAATGATCACACAATAAAATCTTAAATGTCATATTTATTCATTCTCGGTTAGAACCGTATGTCTGTTGGAACCCGTGTCATCAGTTAGAACATGTTACCAGGCACGTGATCATGCTTTTGAATAAGTGTTCGATTCTTACATCTGAAATTTTTGCTCAAATAATTATCAAAAGGGTGAGGTAGGTGTGTGTGCTAGGTTTGTGTCATGGTGAAGTATATTTCCAGGCATGTGACACTTGGGAAGGTATGCATCCATGTACGGATGCAATCCTCTATGGCAGTATGGGATGCCACACGCAGTACATCCAGGTTACTACGGATCCCGACCCTTGAAAGCGTGCTTGGTGAAGCCTACCGCATCGCGACCAAAGTTCTTTGACTTTAGACTGTTTCGATTTTGCTTTACACTGGTGTTAGGATAAGGACTTACCGCAGTTCGGTTTAGCTATCCGTATATTTTTGAGGACGAAAATTCCTAAGGAGGGTAGAATGTAAAGACCCGTATTTTGAACCCGAGTTAGACTGACCCTGTGTGTGTATTCGGCTCGGCAACCGACGTCACCATTTATTTTGGATTTTTATCTAGATGTGATTTTCCTGGGAGATTTTAATTTAGTGCCCATTTGGACCCTCGTGCGAAAGTTGTGCACCGACCTCGGTGTAGCCGCTCAACACCGGACTTGAGTTTTAAAATTAGAAGTGTATAATACATAAGATGTGTGTGTGTGTTTTACTTTGTGAGCAATCCTATTATAAGAAGGAATTGCATTCCCGTATTATACTAGGTTTTGTTAAGAGAGGATAGTTACCCAACCGTGTGAAACTCCTTCTTCTCTCTTCTTCAATCATCGTAGGAGATCGGTTTAGAAAACCTCCTTCTCTAAAACCCTCTTTATTGAAAACACTTAAACCTTAGAAAGAACTTGAATCAACCTTGGATTCATAGTTGGCTATTGGGAGAGGTTGAGATCATTGGGGGTGTGTTGGAGTTGTCTCTGTGAACTCGTGGGATCGATCGCGGCGCGAATCGTTGAGGAAACCCGTCGGTTTTTATCATCGCTCGAGCAAGGTATCACCGAACTCCGACATTGCCTTAGTATTTTAGTCATAACGTTTTATTCCAAACTCTGATTAAGACGATTCGTTTTGCGTTGGAAAGCTAATAGAAAGATCTACAACTTTCATGTTTTGACCAACTCATGAATCAATTGTCTTGATGGTTAAAAAAATATGAGAATGTTACATCAAATCGCTCGAGCGAGCTATTATCATCGCTCGAGCGAGGTATCACCGAACTCCGACATTACCTTAGTATTTTAGTCATAACTTTTTATCCCGAACTCCGATTAAGACGAGTCATTTTGAGTTGGAAAGCTAATAGAAAAATCTACAACTTTCATGTTTTGACGAACTCATGAATCAATCGTCTTGATGGTTAAACAAATATGAGAATGTTACATCAAATCGCTCGAGCGAGCTATTATCATCGCTCGAGCGAGGTATCACCGAACTCCGACATTACCTTAGTATTTTAGTCATAACGTTTTATCCCGAACTCCGGTTAAGATGATTCTTTTTGCGTTGGAAAGCTAATAGCAAAATAAATAACTTTCATGTTTTGACCAACTCATGAATCAATCGTCCTGATGGTCAAAAAAATATGAGAATGTTACGTCAAATCGCTCGAGCGAGCTATTATCATCGCTCGAGCGAGGTATCACCGAACTCCGGCATTGCCTTATTAGTTTAGTCATAACTTTATATCTCGAACTTCGATTGAGACGATTCTTTTTGCGCTGGAAAGCTAATATAAAAATCTACAACTTTCATGTTTTGACCAACACATGAATCAATCGTCTTGATAGTCAAACAAATATGAGAATGTTACATCAAATTCTAGGATTGGCGCAACTTGCCTGTTTTGACTTGTTTTTGAGGAAACGCTTAAATAGGTCTATATTATTAGTAATTAGAGTTTATCTTAATGCATGAACATATATTGTGATGTAGATTGAGGGCGAGAGGCCATCAATAGGACCTTGCTTGACTTCGCATAACTCCGAGTTTTAGGTAGGAGAATCTCATCTTTACAGTATTTTATTTTAATTCGCATGGATATTTTGAATTAAAATCTTTGAACTTGCATATGCCATTGAAATCACATCTGTAAATTGAAATTGATATGAATGACTAAAAATCTAAATCTACCTGAATCTGCTTAAGCTCTGAAGATCTGAAATCAAGAACCTGAACTATGTATAAGAGACTTCCATCTGATTATATTAGTATCTGCATTTGTTTTATGATTGACCTGTACGACCCTCAAAATTCTGAACAACTTCACGCACAAGTTTCCCTCATTACGCAGGGGCTTGTTGCATCCGAAAAGGGTTCATGAACAGCGATGGTAGGTAGGGGTTCCCTATCGGCTATATTCCCGCTCTCGAGATATAGTTTACTCGGAGGTATTTTAAGTTGAGGATTAAGTCATGAATTCTCGAACTTTGCATATAGAAGTTAGAGAAACTAAGACATCAAACATCATACATTCTTGAAACTGTTTTCACACATTTAGAAATAAATCTTACATATGATTTTCGCACCTAAATTCAGTTTATTATCTGCTTATATGTTTGACAAGCTATATTCCGATATTTGTTTTGAAACCATGTTAGTTAAAGTAAAATGCCGTAGATGTCTTTCTTCTACTGAGCTTTATTGGTTAGCTCACTCCGACTATACGTCACAGGTTCAGGTATTGACGTGGCTATTCAGGGCTGTGAGACTGATCCCGACTACGTGCCTGAGGAAGAGCTTGAGGTTCCTCCTGAGGAGTTTTTCCCAGTATAGAACTTACTGATTTTCTTATTTGTGGTGAGAGTTAGACTTGAATTTGTGGGCCCATTTTAGTTGGATACCATAGTTTTATATTTGACGTTGATTTCTGTTATGAGCCATGTTTCGATGATGGTCGGCCATCATCGGTGGTTCTTTACTTTTAATTGCTTTCGCATTTATTTTAGCTATGGATATTTATTGCGCTTTACTCTGATATGTGCCCTGTTTGTCCGGCTTATCGTTTATTCGATAGGTTGGCAAACCGGCCTTTCCTATACCTGAGGGATTGGAAAAGTCGGGTCGTCACATAACTGCATTTATCCTCTCGACAAGTTATAAAGCATCTTGTCAAGTAGTTATACAGTTCCATTTAAGTGCTCGACAGGTTGCTTCAATCCTCGTGAGAATGGGCGTCGCTTCAAGTAAGTCGTCGACAGGTTGCCGCGCACTTCTCGACAGGTTCAGTTGAACTTTGCGATAAGTATTTGGAACTTCTCGACTGCCCCTGCACCTCTAGGTATCCTCTCGATAGGATCCACAACTGTACTTCCAACCTCTCGATAGGTACTGAAATCTCGCGAGATCTTCATATTTTCAACTCAGTGCCTCTCAACAGGTTGGCCTATGCTTTTAGAACCTCACGACAGCTTCATGGAACCTCTCGATATCTTGACCTTTGAGCATCAGAATCTCTCGACAGGTTCTGCTTTGTACTTTCACAGTTGGCACACATCTTTGGTGTGCTGTTCTTCATTTGTTCAACCCTCATCTTTGGTATATTATTATTAAAATTATTGTGTGGTTCAAGTGGGAGATTGTTGGGTATTTGTGACCCACACAATAACTTTACCCTTTTTCCTATTTTAATTAAAATATGATTGACTAAAGACTTTGAGTTTTCCTTGTAACGTGATTCCACTCCACGCAACTTAAGGAGTTGGTTTCAACTTGATTGGTTTGTGGTAAGCCAATCCCTATCTTCTAGTGATACACATCTCTCTTGAATCCTTGATGGGTTAGGATTCAAGGGCATGCTATAAAAGAGGACAATGTCCCCTCTTCATCTCCACTCAATGCAATCTTGCCCATCACATAGAGGGAGATAGAAGCGAGGTAGAATTGTCCTCAAGGAATTCCCCAGAGGCGGTTTCTCTAACCTTATTGGCGAATATTCTCTCAAATAAGGTATGCCTAAATTCTTGATTGAAGATTAATTTGCCTAAGATTTTTATTGCTCTAACACCCATTATCGCAAATTTGTTAGGAAAATCTGTAATTTCCGAGTTGATAGTTTCACCTTTTTTAATTTTGGATTTATAATTTAACCTTTTTCATTTTAAGGCTGCTGGAAGCCAAGCTACCAAAATAAATGCAACTGAGAGGTAACTATGCATTTATGCATTTGTAGCTCGGGATTGAGCGTGATTCAATATAGCCAATTACCAAAGAGGCGTGAGCCCAGTTTACAAGCTCCCTCCAATGTGGGGGAGTAGGACGTGAATTCGATTCTCGTCCTTCACGGTGTTTCTCATCCTTGTCTTTGCAAGACGTAGGTTTGGTTCTGTTGTTAACCCTCAAGACTATAGTTGATGCTCTTTTACGCTGCTCCGCAACTATCACATCGATATGCGTACCTACTCCTCATTTCTTAAGGTTGTCTTGGCCATATAGTAGTATAAAAAATAAATAAATAGTCAATCTGATATCAGATGGGTCGATTTTATATCACATCTGTCAATCTGATGACACATTTTCTGATGCAATATTGCATAAGTCCAAATTGAGTCTGAAATTGCAAAAGGTGAAATATTTTGTCCAAATTGCAAATTTCCCATCTCATTATAATCATTGGCTATTCATTATAACCAGTGGCTCATCACTTCCACTCGCACACACTCTCTCCACGTGCATGACGCCTGAAACCCAGTAGCTAATCATATGCTAAAAATAGATTGATTAACAACTTTATATATATATATATATATATATATAAAGCCATCTCTAAATCATATTGGAATTAGGTGCTCCATCGATGTTGCAAGTCCGGTTGTCACCACCCAAAATTTTATCCCATCCCGAGCGTCTAATATTTCGAGTTACACTATAAAATAAAAGACTATTAGCGGCAGTCATAAACTGTCGCTATTAACAAAAAAACTGCTGTTAATACCCTTGCCGTTAATAGTCTTAATAGTTTTTTTGTTAATAGCGGTACTTTTTAGTTGCAAAAATTTGCCGCTAATAGTCTTATTTTTTGTAGTGTTATGACCCGCACGCATCTCAGATACGCTAAGCGGATATACACATAATCAAAGTTCTCGTACAAATCTGGTTCTACGAAACCCTTGAAAGCCAGCAAATACGGGTGGAATATAAAAATAATCGAATAAATGCGATAAAATTCAAGTAAAAGTCGAAGAAAAATCCAATACATGAAACTATAGAGTCAACAATAATAGTATCAAACAAAACTCAGTATCGAGTCAACAACTATCAATGATCGGTGCTCGTATTAAAATCAACACCAAAGCTCTCCTAGTAACACTACAAAAAAATAAGACTATTAACGGCAGTTTTTTTAACAAAAAATTGCTGCTATTAGTCCTATCGCTAACAAAAACTACCTCTATTAGTCCTGCCGCTACCAAAAACTGCCTTAACAGCAAGTGCCGCTAAAACACCTAATTTTTGTAGTGTGAATAGCGGTGTCACCCTCTCAAGGCTCCTGCTACTTAGTGTCCATGAAGTCAATGAAATCAATGTCAACAGGATCTGGATAGTCGGCGTCAACTCCGTCGATATAAACACTTGCAGCTGTTAGGTTTTGGTGGGATGAGTTTACTCAGTCACGTAAACTCAGTGGATACACCACCAATCCACTCCTTTCTACTCAGGTGTATTGTGGGTGTATCTCGTAAGTGATAAACGTAATATACCAAAGGAATCTGAAAGAGAAAGTGATAAAAATCAAGTGCATATCATAGAGCTTATATCTTAACATATATGTAGGACTATGATCTAGACACTTATATCCTAACGTATCTCACCATATCTCATAATATAACATTTTTCTCGCACATAAGTCTGTACATCGCATGAGCGTAACTAACATACTCATAAATCATAAACGACTTGTGTCAGAGTTGTTGCTCGAGCTACTATATGAGGGTCACCATAGTATCATATAACCATAACATAATGTTATCTAATCGCCATCCCTAACCTACTCATACTCTCCACCCAGCCTAATGGGGAGACATAAATGGTCAGACATATCTCATAGTAGACTCATACTCGTACTATTTCCTATAGACCTGTCTTAGTTGTAAGACATTGTTGCCCTTATGGTAGTTATTCAAGGAACGTCACGTACAAATATAAGTTTTTAATCTGTTGCTGGCCTACACAACGGAGTTTTATTATCGTACTCATAACTTATCTTATCTCAACATATATATATATATATCATAACATACTCTTACAATTTAATCCTAAAATGAGTCATAGTGGGATAATCTCACAAAATCACGCTTTCTAAAGAAAGGGTTTCGTAATAACGTGAATGTACTTCATGTGGCAATAAAGAGATCTCGCTACCACCAAGGTTCCAAACGACTATAGAGGGATTGCATTCGTACATGGACGCCTATAATCCGAATTTCACGTGACCGTAAAAAGATCTCACTACAATTAATGTTTAATGCTTAAATCTAGTATCATAACTCATATCTTCTCATTTCATATTAAACTCGGGGTGATAGGGTCACCATATATATACCGTTTATGATATTACACTGAATTCGCACTCACCCTACTTGTCATGTTGTCTCATACTACCATGAGTTGTAGGACATATAAATACAACGCATTTCTCTCTTCGATACTATCTCAGCAAATCAGGATACTCAAGTGTAGGCATGATCTCATACACTCGTGTATATATGACATAACATATTTATAACTCGTATAACATAACCAAAATGGAACCATAAAACCATGTTACTTGCAAAATAGATTTACATTTAGATATCATTATGATTATACGTATATATATTTACATGACACACCAATACAAATATAAAATAAGATAGTTATTAGTGTGATTTCGAGAATGTGAAGGTCAGAGTTTAATTTTTATGACGATATCGAAAGACCTTAAGTAAGATATAATATAGACAGAAATTTTAGTCATAAAAATTTAAAAATAACATTAAATTCGTGCAGCTTTGGGTCATTTAAAATTGAATTTGACTTGTCGCTCTATTTTGACCTTTAAAATATTAGATTTGTGAGATAACTATTTCAGATAATATTGTAAAACTCGCTGTCTTCTTTCCAATTCCGTAATAATAGCATCAATCCGAGGTCGGAGTAAAATGTTATGACCAAAATATTGAGACCAATACATCGATGGTCGTGACTTCGGGTTTGTGGCCAAGTTTGAGTTCGTGGCCGCGAGTTTGGACCCGAAAGTTCATGGTGGTGCATTTTCAATACTTTTTAGCATTGAAATTTATTTACTAATCTATTTTTTCTTAAACATAATTTAGATTTTTGGGCCTAATAGCAATGTAAAATATTAATAGTCAAACAAAAGGGTTATTTGAAAAGAGAACAAAATATAGACCGATTTATAAATCATACAACTTTAATAGACAAATAAAATACTAAATATGCAGATTCATCATACGTAATGATATTTATGTTTAATTAATATGTAGATTTAAGAGGAATATAAAATATTAAATATGCAATTTAATAGAAAGTAAAATATTAATAGTCAAACAAAGTGGTTATTTGAAAAGAGAAACAAAATATAAACCAATTTACAAAACGTGCAACTTAAGGGAAATCAAAATATTAAATATGCAGGTTTATCAGAATAAAGAGACATTAAGGCTTAAATAAATAAAATATTAAATAACAAAACAAGGGGATTGTTTGAAAAGAGAAACAAAATATAATATGTCCTACAAATTATACAACTTTCAAGGGAAAGTATAATATTAAACGTGAAAATCTATTAATTAATGAGATATTATGGTTTAAATAAGATTTTTAAAACCTGCCATTGCTCTACCGAACGCACCCTACGCAACAGAATCTGAGAAGAACAATATAGATTGATGGATACCCACCTGTTGAAGCGTAAATCGTAGATTTACGGAGGTTCAGGTTGAAAGGGTTGATGCCTAAGGCGTCGATTCATCTAAGTCGTTTTCTCTTCCTTTCTCCTTTTGAGAATAGAGAGTTTTTAAGTATTTATTTATAATGGTAGGAAGTTTTAGGTTAATTCTAATTAAGATTTTTTATAAAATATTTAATTAAAATCGGAGTTTTTTCATGCAAGAAGTGTAATGATTCGAAAAAATTCGAGCCCGAACTCAACTGACCTGGTGTATGTGTCCGACACGGAAATCGATGTCTCCATAGTTTTTATATAATAATAAATCATTAAATGATATTAAAATAACTTTGTGCGGACGGATTAAGGTTTAAAATGTGTGTTTGGGTCTTTAGTGTGAAAGTTGTGCACCGACGTACTGTGTGCCGCTCAACACCGAAGCCAAGTCTAAGGTAAGTGGATAGAAATTGGTGTATAAATATCTAGATATTTTGGTTGGGTTTTAGGGTATAAGAAAGAGAGAATGGGTTGCTTAATGGCTAAGTTTAGCCATTTGGAAATTTGAAGAGAGAAAGAGAACCGAGCCCCACTTTTGGAAGCTCATCGTCTTCAAACCTTGTGAGATTTTTGACCGTGCGATCGCAATCGCGCCACAATCTCCGCAACCTTTGCAAAGCACATGACTCCGGCATCACTTGAGTATCCACCTTTGGTGAATTCCAACTATTAGAGATCCAGGGAACTTTAAGCCATTCAAATCCACTTTCCTTAGAAACCTTATTTTTCGAAGAATGATCATCTCACGATCGTTTCCCGTGCTTGGAAGAGGTTAAGATCGACATGTAAGGATGAGCAATGTCATCTTGAGTTCATTGTGATCAGTCTCTGTGGATTCGCCATAGAAATCTGAAGGTTTCGCTTTAAAACCCTCGTTCGACAACATTTCTACTAAATCATAGAATCGATCGAAGAAAGGTTAGTTTTATTTGATTTTAATAGTTTAGATTGTAGAATGAATTATTATTTTAGTTTAGTGTGTATGTGTGTGTGATTTGATGCAGATCATAGAAGATTTGGAAGAAAATAGATTAAAATGACAGCCTTATGGTTGTGCATTTCTGAAGGTTTTGATCGATCAAATTAGGTGATTGATCAATCAAATTGGGTATTGATCGATCAAATTAGGTAATTGATCGATCAAATTTGGTATTGACCGATCAAATTAGGTGGTTGATCGATCAAATTATATATGTATTTATTAAAACAGAATGTTTATTAGCTGGAAGTTCATTCCCGACAGCATTGATCGATTAATTTGAAGATTGATAGATCAATGTAATGGGTTGATCGATCAAGGGTGAAATTGATCGATTAATGTGATGGTTGATCGATCAAGGGTGAAATTGATCCATCAATGTGGAATTGATTGATCAATATGATGGTTTGATTGATCAAATTGACTGTGCCGACACTGCTTCAGTATTTTGGCCATAACGTTTTACTCCGAACTCCGATTGATGCAATTCTTATGGCATTGGAAAGAGGACAACTAAATATACAACTTTTATGAATTAACTAATTGATAAATAAATTGTTTTGATAATTAAAATTTAGCTAAAAGTTAGCCCAAGTTTTAAGTTAGCACGTTTTGATCGAAGTATCGATATAACTTCGGTATTTTGGCCATAACTCTTTGTCCTGAACTTCGATTGATGTGATTTTTGATGCGTTGGAAAGAGTACGACGAGATATAACTCTTTTATGAATGAATCAAATCTTGAATCAAATGTGTTGAGGGTCAAAATGAAGTGGGAAGTTGGGTCAAGTTTCGAGTCAACACGAAATTACCTATTTCCGCCTCGATTTTGAGAAAATACTTAAATACGTTAACATTATTAATAATTAGGATCAATTTTTAATACATCATAACATGTGTGATCTAGACTAATAGTGGAGGCCGTGGATAAGAACTTTTGGATCGCTTTGGAACGACGTTGGATTTGCTTAGAAAGATCTGTTAAGGTAGGGGAAACTCAATGAAATTTATATTTTATAAATTGATTCATGGTTTCATTGATTTTCGATCTGATGCTTTATTTCCTTTAACATGTTTTATTTTCTTCATGTTCCTACATATGTTTTGATATGTTTTGTTTTTGTCCTGTTTTCGCATATATTCTGATTATTTTATTTCCGCGTATGAGCTGACTGTTCTGTTTTCAACTTTTAAATCCGATTCATTTTGTTTAGTATGCTTTAATCTGATTCGTTATGTTTTGTTCTGATCCATTTTGTTTAACCTGCATATGAACTTTGAATTAGAATGAATATGGGACTCTGTTTCGACAAATTGAATAGACACTATAGGAATTTGAATATCTGGATTTTAGGGTAATGTTATTTGACTGTAACTGAGATTGAATTTGATGTGATAAAATTGAAGGTTTTGGAATTTGATTAAGGATTGAAAGGCGAATTATTAGTTGAGGTGAAATTTAGAATATGGATAATTGAACTCTGAACCTTGGAAACTAGATAGACTTAGTGTTGAATTGTTAAATATGAACCTTAAACCCTGTATCTGAGAGTGAATGTGAATAGTGAGAACATATCCGAACTTTGACTGTGAGTGAACATTGACAAGTGGACCGGTACGACAGTTATCCGTACACAGTGTACAGTACATAGCATACATAGTGGGCCTGTACGAGGGCGATCCGTACGCATTGCATAACATACATAGTAGGCCCGTATGGGGGCGATCCATACGCATTGCATAGCATACATAAGTGAAGTGAACGAAGTGAAGATAGTGAGTGAAGTGAACATAGTGAATGAAGTGAACATAGTGGACGAAGAGAACATAGTGAGTGAAGTGAACATAGTGAACGAAGTGAACAGAGTGGACGAAGTGAACAGAGTGAGTGAAGTGAACACAATAAACGAAGTGAGCACAGTGAGTGATGTGAACGCAATGAGTGAAGTGAACATGAAAATCTGGAATTTGAGCACAGTGAATAAGAATTACAAGCTTTTGACTCTATTATTGAATATCTGCCTTGTTATTACTTTTATTCTGCTATCAAACGTCTGATCTAGTAAATTTGTTAAATTCGTCTTTTAATATTTGACCGACTTCCGCTTTGAGCTCTGTCATTAGTAAGATGTAACTGCTATTGATGTTCTTCTACTGAGCTTAGATATAACTCACCCCAGACTATACGTCACAGGTATAGCCTTTCATCGGGACCTTGGACTTGAGGAGAATTGGAGTTGCCTACTAGAGGGAGAAGCTCACTTGATTTGGCACAATGACTTCTGAGACTTGAGTTTTGTACGTATTTGTACACTACTGTTTAGGTGATGGTTAGTCATCATCGGTGGTTTAGCTTGTTTCCGTTGGTTTACGTGTTCTCGATATAGAATGAAGTTTTATATTTTTGTTCTGCCATAGTACCTATTTTGATTCCGCTCAGGTGTGTTTATACCAAGTACATTCTGTATCAGATTGTGTTCTGCGATCTGGCGGTCCGGGTTTTCCCATATTTGATTGGTTTAAGGTTGAAAAAAAAAAAAATCTCTTTTATGGAAAAGTAAGTTGGGAAAATTCAGGTTGTCACAAGAAGAATTCATGCGACTTAAATAGATTATATAAAGGTTTTGTTCTAGTGCTTTGTGTAAGCACCAAATTAAATTGTGTTTTTCTCTCGAAATTACACACTACAAACAATAAGACTATTAGCGGCAGTTTTTGGCTCAGAAGTTACAAAAAAAAAAAAAAAAAAGACTATTAGCGGTAGTTTTTGGCAGCCAAAAACTGCCGCTATTAACAAAATAACTATTAAAATTATTCGCGGTAATGGTATTAGCGACAGTTTTTAGCTGCCACTAATAGTCTTATTTTTTGTAGTGATAGTTACAAAAACAAGGTGTTTTAGCGGCACTTGCTGTTAAGGCAATTTTTGGTAGATACAGGACTAATAGTGGCAGTTTTTTGTAGCGACATGACTAATAGCAGCAGTTTTTTGTTAAAAAAACTACCGCTAATAATCTTATTTTTTGTAGTGGTTATACCCTTTAATATGTTTCATTTCGTAAAACGGGCGTAACTTTTTATATTCTTGTCAGAAATTGACAAATTATATATCGTTGGAATCGTATCGACAAGCACTTTATAATGAGTCTAATATTGATATAAGAAAAATTAATTTTTTTTTAAAAGCGGGTGGGGTTTGGTGTGGAGCATTAGCACCATACAAGGTGTGGTACAACATCTAACATTGTTAAAATAAAGTAAAAAAATTCGGGTTGTTATAGTGGTACACGGATTAAGCTCTCCCCTATCAATTGGTCAATCATGGGAGATCACTACCAAAAATAAGACTATTAGCGACAGTTTTTTTAACAAAAAACTGTTAGTATTAGTCCTGTCGCTACCAAAAATTGCCGCTATTAATCCGGCCATTAAAAAAATTACCTTTATAGTAAGGGCCATTGAAACACCTTATTTTTATAGTGGATGCACATATGTTTATGATCACCAAATCATTAGAAAGATGTTGTTGACATTTTACTAAATTGATGCTCCTAAACTATCTCTACATTATCTGAAATTTGACTAATTTGGCAAAGTGCAATTGACCCATGCAATGCCCTTGGTGTATGGATAGGATACGTAAAACTAACTCAATTTTTTTTTACCATATACCATATATTATAGAAAGGAAATAAAAAATTGTGTAACTTGAGCAGCTCAACTAAAATTTATTATTTGGTCAACGGTCAATGGTCAAAGGAAGGGATCGATTCTTTCCTACAGTGTCATTTAAATGTAATTAAATTTAATCTGAATTATTAACTTTGTGTATTATAACAAAAAAATTATTTAGTTGATATTATTATTATTATATGGTTAGATGATTGGCATGGTCATGTGAGATTTCAGCGTCGGGTGAGGGGAAGCTTTGTTTGGGGACCTTGCAACTTGCAACCGTTTACTCTCTTTATTCTATCGCCACGATGACCACATGACACACTTACTGTGAAGACCAACGTTTCTGTCATCACCATCAGCTTTTATTATATAATAATAATAATAATAGTATTAGAATAATGTTCTTTCCTGCAAAGGTCTAAATTTCTGAAACCTACTAGTCTTCCTTCACACCGATCCGTATCGTTCCTGTCATCCAACACATTGTTCAATATCAGATGATCAATATTTGTTAAAAACTAAAACTAAAATTTTTGGACGATAATTCGAATTTTCGGATGATAATTTTAAATTAACGTCCGATATAAACGATAATTTCAATGTACATACCCAGGACATTAAGGTGTGGATACATTGCCCGATGCCTTCCGAAACAGATAAGATCAGTTATATCTATAATTTTGAACACAACCATTTGATGATTCTGTGATAGTTTGTGTGACGATCGAGACTCACATGCCACTAATATTTTTCAGGTCTCGACTTTGGTTCCCACCGTGGTTTTGTTTCTAACATATGCATTACGTTTCACTGTCCCTACCCAAAAAAATATCATTACATGAAAGAGCTGGTCGCACCTCATACCCCACGTTCCATACTATTTTCTTTCCGCCCTGGGATATTATAGTTGGTGACAAAAAGTCTTTAGAAGAGATACATGGTGAAGTGCATTAGAGAACAGGAACCTCAAGTTCCTTGAAGAGATACATGGTGAAGTGTTAGCGATGTCGAACCTCCAGAAGAATTGTACCTAAGTTGATTAGTATTTTATCTGTTTTTTAATGAATTGGTGAGGACCCAACAACCTCAACTGCTTAGGTATCGAAAAATAAACAAATAAATAAAATTTGACGGTACGATTCAATCGGTGAGGGTAGGAGAAGCCATAGATATGTAGATTAGGAAGGGAATTGGAACATAGGGGGATCGAGGAGGTAAAGTAGCAGAGGCTGATATGATGCCGCAGCAGAAGAGAGGTGAAGACGTTTGAGTTTCTTTGATGATAGGGTTCGAAAAGGAAATGAGCTTTCATTAAAAATCACATGGCCTGATAAATAAACACGCCCACATATTGAGGATCTAAAACTATATTTAATAATAAAGATGATCCGTAAGGAGGGCACGCACACCCAAAAAAAGTGGGAAGAAATGAATAATTCAGTTTCCATTAAAGATAGGGCTGACAATGGGTCCTGTCGGGCTTTTGCATTGCTCTCGCCCTAGTCCTAACCATAGCCGGATAGAGCCGGGCTTTGGGCTATCCAACAATACCATTTTTAATTATATTCTTATTCATATATATATATATATATATATATATATATATATATATATATATGACGCTTATTATTAGATAATTTTAAATATAAATTATAATATAAAATATGAAAGAAGGATAGTGTTGGAAAAATTGTGAAATATAGACTCGAAATAATACAAGAAATCAGTTCGACGCATGAAAAATATCACTATCTTTAAACTAATATTTCCTCCCACCACTTCGAAAAAGTGGGTACCAATAGGTTACCGGTAAACTAGTTTCAGGATATAATGAGCCGACTGTGTATTCTTGTGAAGGATTTGATGAATCCATTTACATTATCCAAATACTAAATATTGCAAGAACGCTCTGATCAAGACCTTTAAAGACAGAACCAGAGAGAAGAGAGACTTCAATGTGATATAAAAATAATGATTTTAGATTCCTTAAATAGAAAATCAAGTAGTGTGTTAATGCATGATTTTCCTATGAAAAGGTACTACAAGCATCCCTTCGGAAAAGACACATCACTTTGGAAAGACACTTCTTTTGAAAAGACATCACTTTGGAAAGACACAAGGACACATAACTTTGAATAGACCTAAGTTTTAAAACTTTTAAATATCCAACAACGCCTCACTAATTAAAAATTTTAAATAAGAGCAAAGCAAAAAATATATGCATAAATGAAAATGTCTTAGAGACTTGTATTTTCACTTTAATGGAAATAACTCAAAGTTTGTCAAGGTCTGTAATGAAACTAAGTCTTGAACAAATGATCTTATACGATAAATCTGAACTATTCCACAAATACATTTCATACATTTAGTATTCAATAAATTGGTTAGCACATTTAGGTTATATGTTAGTACTCTGATTTTCATAATTGTTTATGAGATAAAGCTAAGTCTCGTTGAAGGCGGCTCCACCCTCACACTTATACAAGTAGACCTATAAGAGATGCCCCTACAATTTTAACACCTCAACCATGGTTCAAAATTTCGGCTGAAATCGAAAGATTTCGATCGAAATGTTTCGATTTTGGTCTCCACTGAAATCGAAACGAAAACTCAAATTTCCGCTTTCTGAAGTATGAGCTTTAAGATTTCGGCCGAAATTTCAGTTCAAAATTTGGTTTCGGTCCCTACCAAAATCGAAGCGAAATCCGAATTTTTCGTCATTGATCTCAACATATTGTGTTATAGCTTCTATTAAGAGCAATGTTCAACATCCCCTTATTCATTACAGGTAAAACACTACTCTTCCTGAGATGTTTATGAGAATTTAATTTTCATCAATATGGTGCCCCTTTATCTGTTATAGATTTACGACTTGTTCTTTCCTTTGAACCTAAATATTGACCAAACAAATATTTGGTAGGGTTCCCATCGTAAGTGGCTGTTTGGGTAAATGGCTTAAAACCCATCCCAATTTTTCTTTCAGACTAATGCTTTCCATAACTGCTCATAATTATAATTAACAACATATAAAGTGTTTCTTCAGACATTTCTTCCTGAAACCACATATCATTTGTTTTCTTATTCATTGACAAGGAAACAAATTTCATAGAGAATTTAAAAGTTTTAACTTAATCTTTATTGGTACGTCTAACAATTGACCCTTAAATCATATTTTTTTTCTACCTATTTCAATACAAACAACATACTCAATGATGGCACACCCCTCGCACCCGGACTCGCGGTTCGTCAGTGGAATCGATGTGAGCTGGCGCAACGAGCACACGCCATTTCTATTTATATCCATATTTATATTCTTATATTTCTATTTAAATATATTGTGAAATACTTAAATTATGCAGAAGCAATCAATTTCATTTATCAAAGTAGTTTTGCAAACACATTAGTTAAACACTATCGGTTTAACCTCCTATTTTTGTTAACCTGATTAGGCATGTTCAAGTTTATGACTTAATCGTAACGAGTTTCAACAAGTAAGGAATATAATTTAAATAACTATAAAAGACTTTTTCCACGATAGTAAAACTTTAAAAGAGTCGGTGTTCATACAAGCCCAATTACAAAATTATAACAATTGTTTCAAAAGTAATGGACTTAAACAGAAACTAAATGAAACCAAAATAAATGAAAGATCTTATCCAAAGTCGAGTGCAGATGTTGGTAGTTCTATAGACAAAATGTGCTTTAAACTTTTAGCTCAATTGTCGATCCTAGATCCTTCCTTATCTAGCTCCTCTAATCGTGGCTAGGTATGACTGGCCTTGAAAATTTTTGGGTCATGAAACAACCGTAAGCGATGAAGCTCAATAAAGTCTTAGTTAGCATCATAATAGATTTCTGGTATAAGTGTTATAAAACATTCCATAGGTGTAAGTGCAAGTGGGGTTTCAAGTGTTGTAAAACAATCTAGTCGCCGCTACCATAAGCAAAGTCTAATCAACATGAAGTAATCATCCATTAAAGAATAGAAATTTTCTACTAGGCAGGAGATAATGAGTTTAATTCTACAGCATAAAGATATTAACCTACAAATTACTGCCACATCATTATTTAGAAAGACTTACAAATATAACATCAACAAGTGAAATTTTTACATTTTTCTTGAAAAGTTTCGGAGATGAGTAAATATAAATTTCAGTTATTGTGATTATGTGTGGATTACTCTTATTGTAATTATCCTTTGATTATTAATATCTTTTAATTAATTGGGGTCGACACTAGAACACTAACTATGGTCCAAGCTTCAAGATTCAACATGCCAATGTTTGTGTGAACAAAGGGCGACACTCTCTGCCGTTTAGCCAATCAACACAAGGATCAATGACATTAGTCTAATTAGACCCGATCCTCAACTGACATTTCAAAATCTTTTTCAAGTACAGGGTGCTCATACGATCCTGTTCGTGAGAATAGTGATTAGCTAAGTGAGGCTTTCAAGTTCAATATAGTATCTCTTTTCACTTTCAACTTTTCAGGATTTGTTATCAAGTATTTAATGTTCAAGTTTCGTTAAATTCAGGATTTCAATATTCAGGTTCAAGTATACTTCTTTTTGGAAGTTCACGTTCCAGGTTCTAGTATTCAAGTACCCATTTCTGGTTTAAGATTCAGGTATTCA
Source organism: Chloranthus sessilifolius (assembly GCA_021018995.1). Classification (NCBI taxonomy): domain Eukaryota; kingdom Viridiplantae; phylum Streptophyta; class Magnoliopsida; order Chloranthales; family Chloranthaceae; genus Chloranthus; species Chloranthus sessilifolius. The sequence continues at coordinate 98,375,078 of CM037597.1, forward strand.
AGTACCTATTTCGTGTTCAAGGTTCAAGTTTTCAATTACCCATTTCAGGTTCAAGATTCAAACATTTCAAGTATTCAAGTTCGAATTCAAATTCAAGTACATCTTTATATTAAATTTCAAGTTCTTGTTTCAAGTACAAGTTCAAGTATAGTTTCATGTTCAATTACTAATTCAAGCATGTATTCAAGTGTAAGTTCAAGTTCTAATTCAAGCGTACATTTTAAGCACAAGTCCTAATTTCAAACATGAATTCTAGTACAAATTCTACTTCAAGCACACATTCTAGTTCAAGCACAGTTTTAAATCAAGTTCAACTTTTAATACAAGTTCAAATTCAAGTTCAATGCTATCCCAAATATAAGTTCTGATTCAAGTTCAAGTTCTAATTATAAAGATGTCAAGTTCAAGCACGTCACTATCATAACTCTAATACTTCTTAAGCATTTCACTTTATTTCAAGTACAAGCATGTTACTTATTCTAGCTATCATTTGTTTCATTTCAAGTACAAGTATGTCACTATTCTAATTGCTACTTACTTTATTTCCAATACAAGCATGCCTCTATTCTAGATATTACTCAATTTATTTCCAGTACAAGCATGTCTCTATTCTAGCTATTACTCAATTTATTCCCAGTATAAGCATGTCACAACCTGTGCAACCATGAACTTTGTGGGTTCGTCGTGATTATGTGCTCGATAATAGAGTTGCCACTCGGAGCTTTTGGTGTCCTAGGATACCCAAAATCAATATCGTGAGCACCAAAGTGCGATTTATGACTTCGAATCACTGGTCAACGCCAAATCCTCTAAGTAAGGACTTCAGTTATCAATCGGGAAGGTGTTAGGCACATGATCAACCCGCTCATAAGCGGCCTCTACTATGGCCAAGTGAATATATATGTATATATATATATATATATATATATATATATATAAAGAGAAGGAAAATGGGTTGCACTTCCTCTTGCTCGAAGGCTCTCTGATCCTATTAGGCTCTCTGCAAATACCAAAATTTTTGTAACGTAACGGCCTAAATCCTAGGATAGTGGAAAAGAACAAAAAAGAAGGCAGAGGAATAGAGGAGAGAATCGGAACTCTTGAACACTTATAGCGCCGTTGTTGGATCCTCATGTGAATGCGAACTTCGGTGAGCTTCTGAAAGCAAAGGGATTTAGGCAATGGTCCTAACTTGCTCTGGCTTGGAAGTTGTAGGGTGTGAGAGGTGATCTATGGTCTCTCAATAGCTAAAGCTTCGAAGGAGGGTTGAAGATGATGGTAGTATGAGGTGGGCTAATGGTTTCAAAGCTTGGAAGTTCTAAGCTTAGAGATGGATGGCTATTTTACTAGAGTTTTTGCTTTAGGTTTACAAAAGGTGTTTAAACAAGGGGGGGGGGGGTGTGTGGCTCTTTATTTATTGATAGAGAGGTTATTAGGGGGGTATTTAGGCTCTTTTGGTTTAACCATTAGGTAGTGCTAGAGCTATGGTTTTTTAGGGTTTGGGGAGTTTGGAGAGGTGTAAAATGAGCTTCAATGGCAAATGATAGGGTGATTGGTTAGATGGCAAAAGGGTAAAACTGAAAGTGGGGAGGAGGGATATAACAGTTCTAAAGAAATACACCCTGATGCCTAGGGAGGTCCACAAGTCAAACCCCAATTCTGAAATATATCATTTTTCATGAAAATCAAGGTTTTAAGTCATGCGTTCATTGTATGTACGCATGCCTTAGAAACATTATTTTTGTAAAAAAACTGAGAAGTCCATAGCCTGATTATGGGCTCAATTATGAAGTGAAGCTAAAATTGGCTATGCGTACATAGTATGCACGCATAACCCAAACTTTGGTAAAAAAGGAAGGCTGGCTAGGGGGCTTGGGTTAGGTCTAGTATGGGTCTGGTGAATTTCGTTTGGGTTTCAATGGGTTAGGTTGAGGTTTCTAAGATTTCGGCAAAGGTTCTAAGGGTTCGGGTTGATTCCAACGAGCTCAGGAGGTGCTTTCGGAAGCTCGGAAGTACGTCGTTCTTGAAGTGTCGATTAATTGAGACTTGGGCTAAATTTGGGTGTCTACAGATGCCCCACTTTGGTATCCGATCACTAATGATAGTATGCCAAAAAGAAAAGGAGACATCCGAAGAGGCCCAAGCAAACGCTCTTGGGTTCGCCGTATTCAAAGCAAACTTCAAACATCAAGCAGAGTTTTAAATCAAGTTTAAGTTTCAATACTAGTTCAAATTCAAGTTCAATGCTATCCCAAATACAAGTTTTGATTCAAGTTCAAGTTCTAATTCTAAAGATGTCAAGTTCAAGCACGTCACTATCATAACTCTCATTCGTTTTTAGCATTTCACTTTATTTCAAGTACGAGCATGTTACTTATTCTAGCTATCACCCGTTTAGTTTCAAGTACAAGTATTCACTATTCTAGCAATTACTCATTTTATTTTCAGTACAAGCATGTCTCTATTCTAGATGATACTCAATTTATTTCCAGTACATGCATGTCTCTATTCTACCTATTACTCAATTTATTTCCAGTACAAGCTCGTCACTACCTGTGGAATCGTGGACTTTCTGGGTCTGTCGCGATGATGCACTCGATAATGGAGTCACCACATGGAGCATTTGGTGTCCCGGGATACCCAAAATTAATATTGTGAGCACCGAAGTGTGATATATGACTCTGAATCAGCGGTTAACGCCAAAGCCTCTAAGCAAGGACTTCGACTATCAATCGAGAAGGTGTTAGTCACTTGATCGACAAGCTCATAAGCAGTCTGTAATATGGCCAAGTGTGTGTATATATATATATAGATATATATTAAGAGAAGGAAAATGGGTTGCACTTCTTCTTGCCCGAAGGCACTCCGATCCTAATGTGCTCTCCACACACACCGAAATTTTTGCGGCATAACGGCCCAAATCCTAGGATAGAGGAAAAGAACAAAAAAGAAGGTAGAGGAATAGAGGAGAGAACAGGAGCTCTCGAGCCCTTATAGCACCAATGTTGGATCCTCATGTGAACGCGAATTTCGGTGAGCTTTCTAAAGCAAAGGGATTTAGGCAATGATTCTAACTTGCTATGGATTGGAAGTTGAAGGGTGTGAGAAGTGATCTATGGTCTCTCAATGGCTAAAGCTTGGAAGGAGGGTTGAAGATGATGGTAGTTTGAGGTGGGTTAATGGTTTCAAAGATTGGAAGTTCTAAACTTAGTGATGGATGGCTATTTTACTAGAGCTTTTGCTTTTGCTTTAGGTTTACAAAAGGTGTTTAAACAAGGGGGGGTGTGGCTCTTTATTTATCGATGGAGAGGTGATTAGGGGGTATTTATGCTCTTTTGGTTTAGCCATTAGGTAATGCTAGAGCTATGGTTTTTTAGGGTTTGGGGAGTTTGGAGAGGTGTAAAATGAGCGTCAATGGCAAATGGTAGGGTGATTGGTTAGATGGCAAAAGGGTAAAACTGAAAGTGGGGAGGAGGGATATAACAGTTCTAAAGAAATACACCCTCATGCCTAGGGAGGTTCACAAGTCAAACCCCAATTCTGAAATCTATCATTTTTCGTGAAAATCAAGGTTTTAAGTCATGCGTTCATAATATGTACGCATGCGTTAGGAACATTGTTTTTCCAAAAAAATTGAGAAGTCCAGAGCCTTATTTGGGGCTCAATTCGACTATGCGTACAAAGTATGTACGCATAATCCAAACTTTGGCAAAACGGAAGACACACTAGGGGGCCCTAGTTAGGTCTCGTATGGGTCTGGTTAATTTAGTTTGGGTTCCAATGGGTTAGGTTGAGGTTTCTAAGATTTCGAGAAAGGTTCTAAGGGCTCGGGTTGATTCCAACAGGCTCAGGAGGTGCTTTTGGAAGCTCGAAAGTACGTCGTTCTCGAAGTGTGGGTTAATCGAGCCTTGGGCCAAATTTGGGTGTCTACAGATGCCTCACTTTGGTATTTGATCACTATGATAGTATGCCAAAAAAAAGGACACATCCGAAGAGGCCCAAGGCAAACACTCTTGGGTCCGCCGTATTGAAAGCAAACTTCAAACATCAAGCAGAGTTTTAAATCAAGTTCAAGTTTTAATACGAGTTCAAATTCAAGTTCAAGTTCAATGCTATCCCAAATACAAGTTTTGATTCAAGTTCAAGTTCTAATTCTAAAGATGTCAAGTTCAAGCACGTCACTATCATAACTCTAATTCTTTTTAAGCATTTCACTTTATTTCAAGTGCAAGCATGTTACTTATTCTAGTTATCACTCGTTTCGTTTCAAGTACAAGTATGTCACTATTCTAGCTATTACTCACTTTATTTTTAGTACAAGTATGTCTCTATTCTAGATATTACTTAATTTATTTCCAGTACAAGCACATCTCTATTCTAGCTATTACTCAATTTATTTCAAGTACAAGCTTGTCACTACCTGTGCAACTGTGGACTTTGCGGGTCTGTCGCGACGATGTGCTCGATAATGAAGTCGCCAACTGGAGCTTTTGGTGTCCCGGGATATCCAAAATCAATATTGTGAGCACCGAAGTGCGATATATGACTCTGAATAACCGGTCTACGCCAAAGCCTCTAAGCAAAGACTTCGGTTATCAATCGGGATGGTGTTAGGCACCCGATTGATCTGCTCATAAGCGGTCTCTACTATGGATAAGTGGATATATATATATATATATGAGGCCCAGGGATATGCACTCGAGCGTAGAGATATCTCTACGCATATTGATAGGAGCTCGACACGTAGCGCCTCTATCGCTAATGCGACAGTCCCTCATTTTCCTAATTTCATCGTGCTTTAACCATGGTTACCACTGACACTGAAAAAATCACAAAGGTAAAATAAAAAAAGCAAAATGTGGCGAGGCGCTGGGAGTCGGTGCCTGACATCATGATTATATTCGAAAAGACATAAGAGAAGATTACCTGATTCGAAGCGCTTACGCTTTTATGAAGGAGGCGATTGCGCTTCCTATATGACGAGCTATCGCGATGTCTAATGTAATATCATTAATTAAAAGCAGCGCATGATATCGTGATTTTCAATGTTGATCATTAAATTTTGAAATTATTATTTAAGGTGCCTCATCGGGGAGATTGCTTGCGCACGTCACGTAAATGCTTCGTATGCTTCGATATCGAAGCATTTACGCGACTATGTCGAAGCGTTTGCGCTCCCTTTGTGAATTGGAGGACACCTTCCGTATGACGCATAGCGTGTCTGACCTTCATTTATTACCATCGTCAGAACATTAAATGAGAAGCAGGGTATGACTTCGTTATTCTCAATGGTAATCATTACCCTTTACTATTTGAGAGACTACTTCAGGCATCCCTTTGGGGAGTCCATTAATGAACAAAATATTTAACATTTATTGCTCGAATGTTGAACATTAATGACCCTTCTGTGAGAGGAAGCTTTGCTCCCCCTGGGAAGCGCTAGGGCTCAGGTAAGAAGCACCAATGCTATCTCCTGTTAGCACATCTGCTACGATAAGGAAGCGTTAGTGCTTCCTACATGATACGAAGCCCCTCAAAATTTGACACGTTATACCATTTTGTGCGAAGCAACGCTCAAAGTATTTCCTTTATTACCATTGTCAAAATATTAAATGAGGAGAGGGGTGAGGTGGACGGGATTACAGTGCCTGACATCGTGGTGTGCAATGGCCAACATTCCCATTCGAGAAAAATATTTAAGGCTGAAATTTGTGTATTACAAATTCACAAATTAGTTTTCACCTTTTCCCTCCACATTTTCATCTTCTTGGAGCGCAGTAAGATACATCAAAATGGCGAAACCTTTTTCTTGCATCTAGTAACAAGGTGAGTGTACTTTTATTTTTACTCCGCTTTAAAAATACCAAATAGAAGTGCCATCCCTTCCATAGATGAACCGCCGACGCTCCAACATTTATGGTCGGGGGCGCCTCACCGCTGTATCTGGTCGCCAATTGGGGAAAAAGGGAAAGTCATTGGTTACTCCTTGGGTTACAATTCCTGGTTATCTGGTCACCAATTGGGCTGCTTGTGTTAGCTCAAATCATATTCTGACTAGGAATATCTTCATAAAACCACACCGTCAAATGCGTGACACAAGGTAAGGAGAAAGGGTCGATTCAATCCAAGGGAATGGATGTTCCAACTTTGATAAAAAATACTGAACCTTACTCAGGTCTGACCGCATGAACGGGTTGGGCTATGCTCAAAACGAGGCTCGTCACCTCATTCGAGGGCTGAGGCATCAAATAAAAAGGGAGAGGAGGAGACCACTCTTATAAAAGATAATAAAATTTCCTTTCCCATTTTCATGTCGGCACTATGCACCCCACACCTCGAAAAAGATGATCGGTGTGATGGCCAGTTTCTCCGTTTACGGAGAAAGGAGAAGACCACATTTATAAAAGACAATAAATTTCCCTTTCCCATTTTCATGCCAACTCTGTGCACCCCACACCTCGAAAAACATGATCGGTGTGATGGCCGGTTTCTCCCTTTTCGGAGAAAGGAGAAGACCACACTTATAAAAGATAAAAAATTTCCCTTTCCCATTTTCATCCCCATACAGTGTACAACATATCTACAAAGGATGATCAGCGTGATACTCGATTTCTCCCTTTACAAAAGCAAAAAAAAACGAAGAGAGGGGAAGCGATAAAACTTGTGTAAGATAATAGATTTTCCTTTTTCATTTGCATGTCTGTATTGCACTTACACCACATCTAAAAAAATAATCATTATCATGTATTGCTTACACTTTACAAAATTGAAAAGCAATAAAAACATGAAGAAAATATATATACCCAAAAATATCTAACAGGGGTTCTTATGCCCCTCCCTGTGGTGGTTTGATCTATGCAAAAGGTATGTACAGGTCTAGGTCAACGACGCAACTCGCGCTTCAAAGCATGAATCTCTGCATGTAAAGCATCCTCCCGAGCATTCCAATCTGTCATCCAGCGGCTATGAAGTCTCTTGTATCCCTTCCAAGATACATCAATGGCACCAAGAGCATCACTCAGGGCTCCTTCCAGATGAAGGACCTCATACTCTTCAAAACCAGCTCTTGCTTCTGCAACATATGCTCTAAACTTGTGTTTCTCTAAACATTCGTGCATGACCCATTTCTCATCTACCAGCAGCTCGATCAGGGTCCGAAAAGCTGACTCCATCCTCTGCCAAGGCCCCTCTGCACCACTGCTCTCCGCCCGATCCATGCAATAGACAGGAGGCCTCTCAGATAGCAGTCAAGCCTCATACCTTAGAGAAATAAAAAAAGAATCTCCTTGCTCCAAGCCGCACATATGCATCGACTAACACGTCTTCCATAGAGTGACTATCCTATCCAAGTCCCCCGAGGATTCCCTAGAAATGATCAGTTCGCACAGGGGAGGTCTCTCTGAACAGGGCACCTGCTGAATGTAACCAAACTGGCGCAACACCCGAGGGGGAAAATAATAGGTACAGCCAGTCAAGCCAAGAAGGGTGATGCCCTCATGATCTCTAGATCGAACTACTGGAAAGGTCCTGTCCAATCATGGAAGCCTGCACACCAACTCAGCCTTCGCCAGCCAAAGTTTAAGCTCTCATATATTCTCCTGTGGTAACTTATGGAATCGGCCCAAACAACAGCGAGTCGCCTTTCCACAAACCACATAAAAGCGGGGCAAAGGCCCCAAAATGGCAAGATGCTCCCGAAGCCAAACATAGAGCATCACAGGGCATCTCCAGAGGCACTCAACCTTTCCCAAAGCAAAAGCGTCGAGACAACGGTAAAGCTCCGCCAGCACCATATGCATCATAGAGCGACCCTCTTCAAGCTCCGCCAATAGGTCGCAACGTATCAGAGAAAAGCTCTCCCCCCCAGTGTAGAAAAGGACCTCTGAGAGAAGGCAGAGAGCGAAAGGTTTTACATTATGGATGTTTCTAACCGAAAATTTTTGCAAGCTTTCGTCACCAAAAAGCTCTATCAAGAATTTCATCAAACACCTGGTGGGCCCACCGACAAAGCTTTTCTCATAATCAGCTTTCTTCAAACCTTAAGTCGTGTGGATAGCTTTAGCATAACATGGTTTCGACACTATCCTGGAAAGACCTCTATGCAGCTTCAAACCCGATAGGTGGGAGAGCTCTTCAAGAGTGGGAGTTGGCTCACGGTTCCCAAAGCAGAAGACATGGGTATCCACATGCCAATGCGAAGCCGCCACGTAAAGGAAATCCCAAAGAAAAGGAATATCAAGGAAGGATGGGAGATGGGCCAACCTGAATTGATCCAAATCTGTAAGATCGGTCTCATTCAAACTATCGAGTCATTTCTTCCAAAAACTGGGCCATCCGTCCAAAGAGGGAAGTATAAAGGTCCCGGACCCCCCAAGAGAGCCGGGGTTAGAAAGTGGGTCCATGGTCATACAAAGATGTTTTAAAGAATCACAATTCAATGTAGGACAATGCCACCCTTGGGAAAGAGAAAAGAAAAATAGGAGCAAAAATCTAAAGCCCAACTAAAGATAACAAAAAGAGGTGCATTCTCGGGCCTTAAAGGCCCCACACTACCCAGAAAGTACCTAGCGTATGTAATATACACGCTAGTTCAAAATCTACCAGATTTTGCCTAGCGTGTATATTACACACACTAAGCCAAAGAATCCCCAGAAAATGGCTAGCGTGTATAATATACACGCTAGGCCAATAAAATGCTCAAATTTTCCTAGCGTGTATCCTAGCGTGTATATTACACACGCTAGGCTAGAAATTCCAATAAAAAGGAGACAGAGAATTTGGGAGATTATTTTTTATTGCCGGTCCTTTAAACCAGCCCACACACACTTTCTTTTCTCATCTAAAGCACCTCGGATCACGTGCTGGGAGGTTGAAATCTGCCATCTAACCTATCTGCATAGTTTTCTTTCAAGTACCACCCACATAAACATATAAGGTCTGGCCATTTTTAACCAAATGCACGACCTAAGGGTGTCATTCTCCCAGTTCAGGGCCCATCCTGCAGATAAACAAATACACCACAAGAAAGAAATGGAACAAATAGAAGGGGAAAGCAATAACATTCATTCTAAAAACCAATAATCCAAAATATGTTCATTACATTTACTTCCAAAAAAAACAAAAGGAGAATGTTCAAAAGTTTCAAGTTTTCATAAAAATAGGAAAGGAAAAGCAAGCTTCTCCTAAGCAAAGGCTCCTAGGTCCTCACGACGAGGTACTCGATATGTCGGGACATCCCCACCTGTGACGCGCTACTGGGACCATCGAGCAATGAGCATGACTACTTTTCATGAGCATGCTGCAAGCATCATTCCAAAAGGTTAGTTAAGGTCGGTTGAGAAATAGGGTAGCAAAGCAATAAGCAGAACCAAGCAGCGTCATACTTACCACTTCTTCATCCCGAAGGCCAGCAATATGATGATAGTATTCTGCCTGGTTGACAATTGACTTATAATCCTGCAAGGAAAAGGAAGAAAGATAGGTCAGCTGCATGGGAAATAGTACAAGAGCAAGCATGTCCCTAAAATAATAGGCGGAAAAGAAAACTCACCCCTGGAACCAACTCAGGAGGAGGGCCCTTAATCACCTCAGCATATAAACAAGCTCACTCTGTCACATCAGCACATAGTCCCGAGAGGAACACGTTGTCAAAAAGCCTAAAGGTCCCCTGAGTCTCCACAGTCGAGGTCCCTGAGGCCCCCGCCCCAGACGGGTCTGAAGGTCCGACACCTGATGTCTCTGTAGGACCCGCTGTTATCTTCCTAAGTGTGCATGATTTATTTGTATTTTGAAAATAGATTTTTCAAAGTATGGATTATACTAAAATTGGAAAACTAAAAAAAGGTAAGAAATATCAGCACAGAGAAAAATCAATTAGCCTGCAAGATCAAGGCCGATTGTAGCAAGTTTTAAATGTAAGTGAGTAAAAGATCGTCCACAGAGAATTGATTTAAAATGTATGGTAAACCTTCAGATCTGAGCTACCAGATCTGACCTCTTATCCTATATATAAGGCAAGTAAGATAGGAGGTTGAATTTGTCACATTAACTAAATTATCTAAAAGTAAAATTTAAACTAAGTGATCCAGATCCAAGTTGGGGGAATTGGATGCAAAATTAATAAGAATGAAGAAATAACAGCTAACTTAAGCTTAGTAATTGATTGCAGAATGAGAAATAGTGTAACACAGTTGAGATAGTATCAAATCTTCATCTGGCTACCAGCTCAGATGTAAGAGAAAATAATCCAATTCAAGGATTAGAATTGAGTTGAACTTATGGCTATGATCTGTCCACTGTCATGGACACAGATAATCCAAAGTTTCCTTCTTCAATCCAAAGTCTTGATTCAGAACATAAGCACCACTATAAATGCTGTAAGAACCAGGTTACAAACACAGATTCTCACAGGGATAGTGAATTAAGGAAAATTGCTTAAAAACAGTAAATCTAAAGGAATCTAATGAGTGAGGAGATCACAATGAACCCTTAACATGAATCCGATTGAGAACGTACTGATGAAAGCAACCTTTTCAAATCCACCATTACAATTACTAAACACAGCTTACAACCGCTCTCGGATTTGTAGTCTTGAATATAAATCTCACTTGAATTACACAAGATTCTCACAGTTCTCAGTTATAGATAAAAGCTAGGATATTACAGAGGTTTCAGACAAGCTATCTTGATCTGAATTGGAAAATGGGGTAGCAGGAATGAAACTCAAATTCTGGATGCCCAAATTGGGCAAATAGTTCATCTATTTATAGTTTTCCCCAAGTCCAACTCAGATGTGCATCAACCAATCAGAATTGGTTAGATCCATATCAACTAATAGGAGTCGAGCACAAGGATCCAGATCTGTTCTGGCCAATCAAAATTGCCTGATCTGGTTCAGCCAATCAGGAGACAGAGGCATCAATTCTGTTAGGTAATTCAAAAATCTGTTTGAGCTTCTAGAAGTTCCCGCCAAGTAATTTCATCTTTGGGTGTTCACATGGAGTGGAATATGCCTCTGGTTCATGATCAGAATCTTCTAGAATGCCTCTAGGTTTTTAAATGCATTGGGGTGCATGCAAAGATTACTAAAATGCCCTTGCAGATGCTGGGAATCTTTAGAATATGATTTCGCATAGATTGGGGGCCTTTTTGAAAGAAAATGTGACTTCTGGAGCTCTATTCGCACAGAACTGGTGCTGTTCGCAAGGAGTTTTCTTTTTTTTCGAATGGATCATCAGCAAGTTTGGTTCCTTTCGAATAGATATCAGGTGCTCTTCGAAAACCAAGTCTGGAGCTTTAGTTCTTTTCGTAATGTTGAGGTTCTTTTTGAATAGATCAGGAATCCTTTCGAATAGATCAGGAATCCTTTCGAATAGCATTTTGTGGTGTATTCTTCCTTTTGAATAACTCCAAACCTATTTCCAGGTTGAAACCAGGCGTTTGTCTTCTTTAGTTTAGGCATTTTGACAGCCAGTGAGGCTGTCCCTTCTCCTTCTTCCTCCAGATCAAGATGGGTCATCATCTTTTTGGCACTTTTAAGCTACTTTCAGGGTTAAGCTTGCCTTTATTGTTAGCTGTAAAATAAATACTTAAAACACTTATTTAGTTATCTCAAAGGTCTATCAAGGCCCAGGTTAAGGGGTGGAAAATGGTATTTTCCAGTTCTTAATACACCCCCAAACCTAAGCTTTGCTAGTCCCTGAGCAAAGACAAAATTAAAAACAAAGTGAAAAGCCACTTTTGTAGGGAGCACAGTTGCATTTAGCATATGCAACAAGTCTTTTAAACCCCTTGGTGATCCCTAGCGGAGGAGTGAAGTCTCCTGAGGGTTTTCAGTGAAGGTACCCACAAACTTCTCTAATAAATTAGTTAATATTAATGCAGTTTTGTTAAAACAGACTTTCATCAAATCACAGATTATTCACACCTGCATCAGTCAGACTGTAAGAGGATTCTCAAGAAAATATCAGTTCAAAACTGAAATTCTGTTGTAATTCTTTTCCCATTCACTTAGTTTGTGTCAAAAAGCTTTAAAAGGAAAATTAATGAAAAACTTGCCTTCTATTTGAGAATCCTGCTATGATGTTACCTCAAATAGGTTGATTTCAAACCCAACTCTCACTAGGGCTGTCATTCAACATACAAGTAGGAGGGTTTTACTATTTCACACAGCTCAAGAGCAGTTACAACCCTCAAATAGGACTGTAAGCAGGAGCATGGGCATTGCTTTTCAGTTCTGAATTTACTGCTCTTTTCACCATAGATTACACAAATCCTTATCTCCATGTGACAGCTCAATCCATCTTTGATCAGTAAGAACTTTAACTTGGGTTGTAATGTGGCTTATGGGTGAAATTTATCAAGAATAAAAGGGTGGAATGGAGTTCAAAATTTTAGAAGTCAGTCAAGGTAAGGAGGTGGTATACACACCTTCTTCATTTCAGCACAATTTCATCTTCTTCTTTGAATTTTCAGAGCCAAAGTGGCCATCTTCTTCTCTTTCTTTTTCAAACTTCCAATGAAATGACTTCTCCTTTATATATATATATATATATATATATATATATATATATATATATTTTCAACAAAATTGACTTGAATGCCACATTTCTTCTGCTGATACATCATTGCCTTCAATTATTTTTCTTTTTCTTTTACCAAATTGTTACCCAACTCACCTTTCTTCAGCTTTCTTTTCTTTACCTTCTGAATTCTCAGAGTGAGGGTTAGGCTAAATGAGGTTGAAGAGGTTGATGAGGTTTCAAAGAAATCTTGGATTTATAAAGCTCAAATGGTGTGTATCAAGGGCAGTTTTAAAAGGTGGGGCTTTTTAAAGTTCAAACTGTCCAAAAGGAGGCCTTACATCATGTCTTTAATATCATGATTGCTGTCAAGCTGTTTTAACTTGGATATGTGTAACTTCTAGTGATAACAAGCAGGTTCAAATAGTCCCAAGAGCAGAAAAATTTGCCAATTCATACCTCCAAAGAATACATTTCAGGCCCAAATCTCACTGGGTGTGGTTTTCTATCAAATTCCTGAGGTATATCATCACTGTTTTCTCTCTTTTTAGGTTTACTAAATCATCAATTTTTTTTTTTGGAAATTTTCTAAGATTCACTTTATGAAAGTATTAGAATCAGACTAGAAATCAATTTTAAAAAGTTTTAACTTCCTCATTTTTCAAAAACAGGTGTGAAATCACTTCATTTTTAAAAATTCTGGTGATCATAAGTTGCATTAATGTTAACTAAATTATTGGCATCTCTGCCACACCCCCAAACCTATGAGGAGCAGTGTCCTCACTGGTCCAGAAGTGGATAAGCGAAGTAAAAAAAAATAAGCACAATGATAGAGAAAAAAAATGCATGGTAATGGACAAATCAACAGAAGTTAACAATAAACAGGAATTAAACACTAAACAAACAAAAAAAAAAAATATACAAAGTAGTCTAATAACTAGGGTCAAAATCTGAATCATAAGTTGGTTCAATGGGGTCAGAACTGGATTCAGTATTGGAGTCTGAACTTGATTAAGCTTTCTCTTGGATTGTGGCTTGGAGTTCGGTGTACTCTTCAGACTTGATCTTTCTGGTGAGGCCAATATATTTCTCAAGTCTATCAGCGCTCTCTTTTTCTCTAACTATCCTCAGCTTTTCATTGACAAGCTCTTCTTGTAACATGACAACTGTGTGCTTCTCACCCCTAACCATCTGATAGGTTTGGTGCAGCAGGTCCTGCATCTTATCTCTCTCAAATTGCATAAACAGCTCCAACTTCCTAATCTTTGCCTCATAAGGAGTCTTTATGTAAGCTTGAAGATCTGCAATCCCCTTAAGGACATCGCTAGAGATGTAAGGGTTCCCTTCCATAGCCCTTTGAAGAGTGGCGAAACGTGAAACTGAAATGGAGTGGTAGGGGACCATATGTATCCCAACAGTGGGGGTGGGGGATGGTGAATCTAAAAGCACTACCTTAGGTTCAGTTTGGGTAGCATGGTCAGATATGAAGGGTATTGTGGCTAAGGTAGTTGGTTGGGCTATGGAGGCCAAGGTTTGGAGAAAGGAAGTTACTTAGTGAAGCATCCCTGATGTAGGTCAGGGATAGCTTACATTCTAGTTTGTTCAAGAAAAAATTCTCATCCACATTAAGCTCTCGAATCAACTTCTGAGCTTCAATGAAAGGGTTTGGAAGCACCAAATACTTAGGAAGAGGAGGAAGCTCAATCTCAGGAATAGGGTCAGCTTCAGGGATGGGTTCCTCAATTCTAACCCTCTTTCCCTTCTCAATCCTATCAGCCTTATCCATTGATAATTTCCTCTTGGCTGAGGTTTTAGCTTTTCCTTTGGTGGAGGATTTTCTAGCTTTCTTAGTAGAAGACTTAGGGAACATCTTAGCCAACGATTTTTCATCTTTCCCCATTTTAAAAATTTCTAAAAACTCGTTCAAATAATTCCTCCTTCTATAAAAAATTAACAAACAACTCTCTTGAATCCCAGACAATGTATGCTTAAACAGAAATCAAAATTTTAAAGCATAAACAGAGGATATGGAGAGGAAAATACCAAAACCTAGGGTTTGCTCGAAATCTCTGACCGCTTGATCAAATCCACGGGAGTCAGAGGCAAAAGATCCTTCTCTTCAAGCTTAATCAGCGAAACAATAAGGAAGAAAATTGGATCTGGATTTCAAAAGAACCCAGGGATGGAAAAAGAAAGGTTTCCTACGAAGCAGGACAAGCTGGAAATGCTTTCGAATATGAAAACCTCTATTCGAAGGGTTTTAAATATGTTTAAATCGATTTCGCAAAGCGATATTGATTCTTTCTAAAAGTTCAAAAAAATATCCTTTTTGAAAAGGAGAAAGGCATCAATAACTTTCGCAAAGCAAATGGCTTCAAAAACATCTATTCGAAAAGATCTGCATCTATTCATAAAGTTTACCGTTCTTTTTGAGCAGTTGTGGTTACAGGTTCAAATCCTTTTCGAAAAGGAGTTTTTTCTGTTCGAACTGAATTTTATTTTGCGAAATGATTGTAAAACTTTTTGAATAGCATGAATTTACTTTTGAACAAATGTTCTGTAGTACAGAACTGATTTTTTTTTATTTTTAACAAAATCTCCACATTAAAATCATTGGAATTTATTTTCTCAATCAATTCAAAACCACAAAGCTTTCAGAACTTATGATTCCTCAAAGAAAATTTAACTAAAATATGACTAAAACAGAGAAAAAACATTACACAAAACTATGCAAAAAACACAGAACAGACACAGTTAAAATACATATGATACAGTTGTGTGACATTAGATTTGTGGAGGCTCTTGATGATAGATGGTCATCATAGGCTCCAAGATATTTTCAATACATGGTTTGAGCCTCTGACCATTTACTTTCATGGTTCTTCCATCACTCGGGTCCATAATTTCAACAGCTCCAGATGGGGATGCTTGAATGACAGTATATGGCCCTTCCCATCTGGATCTCAGCTTTTCAGGAAAAAACTTGAGTATTGAGTTGAATAACCATACCTTAGAGCCAGTTGTGAACTCTTTTCTCAGCAGATTTTTGTCATAGAAAGCCTTAACTTTTTCTTTGTAAGATCTTGCATTGGTGTATGCATCCATCCTCAGCTCTTCCAACTCAGAGAGCTGCAGTTTCCTCTGCTTACCAGCAGCAGTGAGATCCTTGTTTAAAGCTTTAATGGCCTAAAAGGCCTTATATTCTAACTCCACTGGTAAATGGCATGCTTTACCATAAACCAATCTAAATGGGGACATGCCAATTGGGATTTTATAGGCTGTCCTGTAGGCCCACAATGCATCATTCAGCTTAAAGGACCAATCCTTTCTGTCCTTCCTCATAGTCTTTTACAGTATATGTTTGATTTCTCTGTTGGAAATCTCCACTTGTCCACTGGTTTGTGGATGATATGGAGTAGCTACTCTGTGAGTCACAGAGTACTTTTTCAATAGAGCCTGAAAATGTTTGTTATAAAAATGGCTTTCCCCATCACTGATAATGGCTCTGGGGGAACCAAACCTGAAAAAGATGTTATCTTTTAAGAATTTAAGGACAACTCTGTGGTCATTAGTTTTAGTGGTTGTGGCTTCAGCCCATTTGGATACATAATCCACAGCTACTAAGATGAAATTAAAGTCATTTGAAGGAGGAAAAGGCCCCATAAAATCTATCCCCCAAATGTCAAACAATTCAACTACCAAAATGGGCTGTAAAGGCATTGAGTTTTTTTTGGAAATGCTACCCAATCTCTGGCAGTTCTGACAAGACTTACAGTGTTGCAGTGCATCCTTGAAGAGTGTGGGTCAATAAAAACCACACTGCAACACCTTTGCAGCAGCTTTGTTTCCACTAAAATGATCTCCACAGGCCTGCTCATGACACATGGAAAGTATGCTGTGGAAGTCTTCTTCATGGACACATCTTCTAATGATTTGGTCTGCATAAATCTTGAACAGGTAAGGATCCTCCCAAATAAAATGTTTAACCTTTGAAAAGAAGAGATCCTTGTCCATTTTATTCCAGTGTTGGGGGGGTCCTTCAGGTAGCCAAAAAGTTGACTATATTTGCAAACCAAGGGGTATGCTCACTGATAGCAAAAAGTTGCTCATAAGGAAAAGAGTCATTGATAGGCAACCTATCAATCTCAGCAGTCAGAATTCTAGACAGGTGATCAGTCACCACATTTTCTACCCCCTTTTTGTCTTTAATCTGCAAATCAAACTCCTACAATAAGAGGATACACTTGATTAATCTTGGTTTGGTATCCTTCTTAGACAGAAGGTATTTCAGGGCTGAGTGGTCAGTGAACACCACAATTCGTGAACCTAAAACATATGACCTGAATTTCTCCAAGGCACAAACAACTGCCAGCAGCTCTTTCTCAGTTGTTGTGTAATTGAGCTGTATATCAATCATTGATCTACTGGCATAAGCTATGACATGAAGCAGCTTATCCTTTCTCTGCCCAAGAACAGCTCCCAAAGCATAGTCTGATGCATCACACATCAGCTCAAAGGGCAGGGAGTAGTCTGGAGACTGAAGTATTGGAGCTGAAATCAAACAATTTTTTAAGAATTCAAATGCCTTAAGGCATTCATCATTGAAAATAAAAGGGACATCTTGGCACAATAAATGGCAAAGAGGCTTGGATATTTTACTGAAGTCCTTAATGAACCTCCTAGAAATCCGATGCCCCAAGAAACTTCTGATTTGCTTAACAGTTTTGGGAGGAGGCAAATGTGCAATTAAATCTATTTTTGCTCTGTCCACCTCAATGCCCTTATGGGAGACAACATGGCCAAGGACAATGCCTTGGGTGACCATGAAATGGCTCTTCTCCCAGCTCAAAACTAAATTGTTTTCTTCACATCTCTGTAGCATTAGGCTGAGATGATGTAAACATTGAGTGAAACTGTCTCCATATACTAAAAAGTCATCCATAAAAATCTCCATAAATTGGTCAATCATATCGGAGAAAATGGAGTACATACATCTTTGAAAGGTAGCAGGGGCATTACAAAGACCAAAAGGCATCCTCCTATAAGCAAAAGTGCCAAAGGGGCAAGTGAATGTGGTCTTTTCCTGATCTTGTGGATGGACAGGAATCTGGTTGTAACTAGAGTAACCATCAAGAAAATAATAATAAGCTTTCCCTGCTAGCTTATCTAAAATCTGATCAATGAATGCAAGAGGGAAATGGTCTTTTCTGGTCATTGTGTTGAGCTTTTGGTAATCAATACAGACCCTCCAACCAGTTGTTTGTCTAGTTGAAATGAACTCACCAGATTCTGAGGTTAGAACAGTAATCCCAAATTTCTTAGGTGCCACTTGTGTAGGTGCCACCCAAGCTGAATCTGAGATGGGGTAAATGACCCCAGCATCCAACAACTTAACAACCTCCTTCATGACCACTTCCTGCATATGAGGATTCAACCTCCTCTGCATTTCTCTAGAAGGCTTTGCACCTTCTTCTAAGTGAATTTTATGCATGCAAACAATTGGACTGATTCCTCCCAAATCAGCAATAGTCTAGCCAATTGCCCTCTTATGCTGCTTCAATATAATCAACAACTCTTCCTCCTATTTCTCAGTGAGGGAGGAAGAGATAATCACAGGCAATATTTTATTGTCTCCTAAAAACACATATTTCAAATTTTTTGGCAATGGTTTCAGCTCTACATCAGGTGGCCTGAGAAGAGAAGGTAACAAAGGTACCTTGGCTGGTTGTGGAAGGGGAAAAATAGTAGGTTTCCATGAAGAAAACCTTGCTGTTTGGACAGGAGTTTCTTGTACAGCGTTGACCTCTTCAGTCTTTGAGGCACAAGCTGTCTCTTCAACAATATTTCTCCAAACATCTTCAAAATTTATGATTAAATCCTTATACTGCAGGAACTGGGGTAGAGTTTCCTCTATCAGTTCATCCAACAAATCAATAAGAAAACACTCCTCAGAACTGAACTGAGGCTGGGTAACTGCATTGTAAACATTTAACTGCACCTTCATATTTTCGAAGGACACTTCCATAATACCAGACCTACATTGTATACAAGCATTGGCTGTAGCCAGAAATGGTCTCCCCAAAATGACAGGAATGGAAGTTATGCTTTTTGTAGGTTCCATGTCCAATACCAAAAAATCAGCAGGGTGGAAAAACTTATCTACTCCTAGCAACACATCCTCAATCACCCCAACTGGCTTTCTTTCAGATATGTCTGCTAGTTGTAACACCACAAGTGTGGGTTTTAACTCTCCTAAACCTAGTTTCTCATTTAAAGAATATGGAAGCAGGTTAACGCTAGCACCCAAATCTAATAAAGCTTTTTCAATGGTATGTTCCCCAATAATGCAAGGGATTGTGGGGATTCCAAGATCTTGGAGTTTAGGAGGTGTGGCAATGGACAAAACCTGTTTGATTGTTTTTCTTGGATAGCTGGATCCTAGATTGTCTTTTGTGTGTGCAAATGTCCTTCAAGAACTTTGCATAGGCTGGGACTTGCTTGATTGCATCAAATAAAGGAAGATTTATATTGACTTGCTTGAAAGTCTCCATCATGTCATCTATTTTTGTATTCCTTTTATCAAAAGGGGATGCATATTTGATGGCATGGGGAAATGGTAAATGAGGAAATGGTCCTTCATTTACAGCCTTAGCATAATCACCAGAATTTTTTTGATTTTTCTGTTTTTCATTTTTTTGATTTTTCTAGTTTTCATTTTTTTGATTTTTCTGGGGTACATCAGCACCCCCAATGCTAACATCATGCTGCTCCTGCTGCATGTTCCTAGCAGTTTTCTTAATTTTTTCTTCTTCTTTTTCTGTATTCACATTGTTATTTAGAACTCTTCCACTTCTCAAAGTAGTGATAGCTTTTACTTCTTCATGTGAAAAAGAGGCATCTCCAACCATGAACTGTCTTTTGGGATTGTTCAAGGGTTGGTTGGGTAACCTGCCTTCCTCTCTTTTGGTCAATGTATTTGAAAGTTGACCCAATGTGTCTTCAATCTTCTTAATACTCTGACTGTGAAAGTTCACAGTCTGAGTTAAAGACCCTAAATTCTAGAGTGAAGTTAGAACTTGATCTTCAAAAGAAGGGGATCTGGAAGGAGGCTGAGCTGGGGCAGATTGATGCACAGGTTGTGCCATCAGTTGGGGAATAGGCTGCTGAAAATTAGGCTTGGTATAGAAATTTTGCTGGTAGGGCTGAACAGTTTTGAAAGGTACTTGGTGCTTTGGTTGTTGCTGATGTTATTGTTGATAATTGCCCTGGCTCCACCTTAAATTAGGGTGCCCACTCCATGCATATTCATTAGATTACAACTGTCCAAACGATTGGGTAGCATGAGCTTGCTCCACCACTAGATCTGAGAACTGTGGTGCAGCTGGACATTGATCGTGGGAATGATTAGGGGACTTGCATATCAGACATGCTTCCTCTACTCTAGCAACCATTGGACCTTGAAGTGAGCCCATCAATCTATCAAACTTGGTGGTTAAATTGTCTACCTTCCTTTCCAACTCATTCACCTCATAAATCTTTCCCTTGGTAGTCTACTCTTTATTCAACCGAGCAGGATTCTCAATGTCTCTTGACAGAGATTCTTGTTGGGTTGAATTTTCACCAATAACTTCAAATAGGTCCCAGACCTCCTCAACTATTCTTTGCAAATAGGTGCCTCCACAGGAGGCATCTACCATGTTCTTACCTTTTTGATCAATTTCCTGATAGAAGCTTTGAACAAGCTGTCATTGGGGAACTTGATGATGAGGGTATTGCCTTACAAGCTCCTTAAACCTTTCCCATGCTTCATGGAAAGTTTCAGTTGAGTGTTGAGAGAAAGTGACAATGCTTTGTCTCAACTGGCTGGTCTTAGACATAGGAAAGTATTTGGCTAAAAATTGACACTGCAAATCATTCCAAGAAGTAATACAATTTGGTGGCAACATGGACAACCATGATCTAGCTTTGTCCTTTAATGAAAAAGGAAAGAGCCTAAGCTTGGTTGCCTCTGGACCCAGTCCAGCAATGTTGAATGTGGTACAAAGAGACAAGAATTCATCCACATGCTTGTATGGATCCTCCTTACTCAAACCATGGAAGGAAGGAAGCATCTGGATGGTTGATGATTTGATTTCATAATTTCCTTCAACAGTAGGAAATTGAATGCAAAATGGGGAATTATATGCACCAGGTGCAAAGTAATCCCTCAAGAGTCTAGGTTGCTCACCCATAGTTGCAGTCTCAGCAAAATTCTGTGATGTTTGTCTGGTTCTTAGTAGCCTTTCAACTTCTAAATTCAGAGGGACAATCTCAGGATTGAGAGTCCTCCTACCGAACATACAATACAGATACAGAGAGAAAAATTATGCAAAGCAAACCTTCAATACTCCTTACTGAGTAGGTTCCAAGCTCAAATGTATAGGAATAACTGCACAGATTCAAGCAATAGAAACAGTTAGCACTGATGTAAAAAAAAAAAACTTAGATCTACCTATTTTAGAATCTTTTCCCCGGCAACGGCGCCAAAAACTTGTTGTCTTCCTAAGTGTGCATGATTTATTTGTATTTTGAAAACAGAAATTTCAAAGTATGGATTATACTGAAATTGGAAAACTAAAAAAAGGAAAGAAATATCGGCACAGAGAAAAATCAATTAGCCTGCAAGATCAGGGCCAATTGTAGCAAGTTTTAAATGTAAGTGAATAAAAGATCGTCCACAGAGAATTGATTTAAAATGTATGGTAAACCTCCAGATCTGAGCTACCAGATCTGGCCTCTAATCCTATTTATAAAGAAAGTAAGATAGGAGGTTGAATTTGTCACATTAACTAAATTATCTAAAAGTAAAATTTAAACTAAGTGATCCAGATCCGAGTTGGGGGAACTGGATGCAAAATTAATAAGAATGGAGAAATAACAGCTAACTTAAGCTTAGTAATTGATTGCAGAATGAGAAATAGTGTAACACAGTTGAGATAGTATCAAATCTTCATCTGACTACTAGCTCAGATGTAAGAGAAAATAATCCAATTCAAGGATTAGAATTGAGTTGAACTTATGGCTATGATCTGTCCACTGTCATGGACACAGATCATCCAATAGTTTCCTTCTTCAATCCAAAGTCTTGATTCAAAACATAAGCTCCACTATAAATGCTGTAAGAACCAGGTTACAAACACAAATTCTCACAGGGATAGTGGATTAAGGGAAATTGCTTAAAAATAGCAAATCTAAAGGAATCTAATGAGTGAGGAGATCATAATGAACCCTCAACATGAATCCGATTGAGAACGTACTAATGAAAGCAACCTTTTCAAATCCACAATTACAATTACTCAACACAGCTTACAACCGCTCTCGGATTTGTAGTCTTGAATACAAATCTCACTTGAATTACACAAGTATCTCACAGTTCTCAGTTACAGACAAAGGCTAAGCTATTACAGAGGTTTCAGACAAGCTATCTTGATATGAATTGGAAAATGGGGCAGTAGGAATGAAACTCAAATTCTTGATGCCCAAATTGGGCAAATAGTTCGTCTATTTATAGTTTTCCCCAAGTTCAGCTCAGATGTGCATCAACCAATCAGAATTGGTTAGATCCATATCAACTAATAGGAGTCGAGCACAAGGATTCAGATCTGTTCTGGCCAATCAGAACTGCTTGATCTGGTTCAGCCAATCAGGAGATAGAGGCATCAATTCTATTAGGTAATTCAAAAATCTGTTTGAGCTTCTAGAAGTTCCCGCCAAGTAATTTCATCTTTGGGTGTTCACATGGAGTGGAATATGCCTCTGGTTCATGCTCAGAATCTTCCAGAATGCCCCTGGGTTTTTAAATGCATTGGGGCGCATGCAAAGATTACTAAAATGCCCTTGTAGATGCTGGGAATCTTTAGAATACGATTTTGCACAGATTGGGGGCCTTTTCGAAAGGAAATGTGACTTCTGGAGCTCTATTCGCACAGAACTGGTGCTCTTCGCAAGGAGTTTTCTTCTTTTCGAATGGATCATCGGCAAGTTTGGTTCCTTTCGAATAGATTTTAGGTGCTCTTCGAAAACCAAGTCTGGAGCTTTAGTTCTTTTCGCAATGTTGAGGTTCTTTTCGAATAGATTAGGAATCCTTTCGAATAGATCAGGAATCCTTTCGAATAGCATTCTGTGGTGCATTCTTCCTTTTGAATAGCTCTAAACCTATTTTCAGGTTGAAACCAGGCCTTTGTCTTCTTTAGTTTTGGCATTTTGACAGCCAGTGAGGCTGTCCCTTCTCCTTCTTCCTCCATATCAAGATGGGTCATCATCTTTTTAGCACTTTTAAGCTACTTTCAGGGTTATGCTTGCCTTTATTTTTAGCTGTAAAATAAATACTTAAAACACTTATTTAGTTCTCTCCAAGGTCTATCAAGGCTCAGGTTAAGGGGTGGAAAATGGTATTTTCCAGTTCTTAACACCCGCTTCGGCCACGTCCTCATCAGATTCCTCCTCTCCCTCAAACTAAAGAAAGAGGCAGGAATCCAGTCAGTATGGAAATATAAAGACAAACAGGAATTCACTTACGGGAGAAAGAAAAAGAGGGAGAATACCTAAGATCGGGGGCCTCCGAATGCCAAAAAGTTGGCACCTGGCACAAAGCGTGGGAGGATGGACCGATAGGGAAGCAACTCATACCACATCTGATACCTCCTGTGCTCAAAGAGACCATCAATAGGAAGCCTATGACGAAGGAGCCCATATGCAAGCTCCTCAATTGTATCTTCCTGTGACATAACATCCCTGACAGGACCCTGCGACACTACGAACTAGTCCTGGTTCTGATGCACCACCCTGTCCCCTAAGTAATACGCTCTGACCCAGGAGCCGTAGAAGAAGATGATATGACGATCGACAAACAGTCAGGACTGGCCCACAGCGGCACGATCCCAAAAGGTGGAGTCGACATAGGGATCAAAAGTAACATGCTCAGAAAAGAAGGGCCCTATTAGTCAAAGCAAGATCATCTAAACCCCAAGAAAATAGACAGAGAGGGGGGATATTGATACCTGCTCCGGGATCATCAAGTCAAACTGGGACCTTAGACCAAGTTCCAGATGCTTCATCCCCAAGTCCCTGCAAGGACTCTTATGCCAGTAGCTCATTAGGGGGTAAGTGAACTCATCTGAGAGGAGGAGGGGGCGACCTGACTGGAACTGTAAATATCCCCAAAGCTGGCTTGGTCCAGAAGGAACTTCATAACCTAGGGAAGATGAACGTAGAGGCGCTGAAGGTCGAACCAACTTCCGCGGAACATGATCGAGGGCAGAGGTTGCATCAAAAGAATAAGGAATGTCAGATCCGAAAGCAAAGAGGTCAGAACAGAAAACAACAGTCAAGGGATACATCTTTTACCTTACTAGCTATGCTAAAGTTGGAGATGTGGGTGTACTGCTGATGTAGTAACCCATTGTGGGCTGCTCCGCCCTGCATTTCCCACTAGCCATAAGAAGAGCACTGCACCTAAATAAGGCACTCCCCTCTGGCACCAAAAATCACATCGGGACCATCCTTCAAGCCTTAATCCTCTTCACTTGACATTTAAAAAGGGGAATAGGCAACAAATATATAAAAAAGAAAAAATCATCATCATCTTTGATCAAAAATCAGAATCAAGTCATTAGGGGCATGGTTAAGGAGTATCAGATCAAAGGAAGGTGAGTATGCCTCATTTCGCACAAGAACCTTTTAATTCAAAAAAAAAGAGAAAAAAAGGGAGAAGAGGAAAAATCATCACTTTTGTGCTAAAATTGGAGAGGGCATCGAAGGACGGTCCCAAAACGGCCCCCACATTTCAGTTTTAGGAATAAAATCTTTTTTCCTCTCATTATTTTGGTTAAAAAATCCCCACAATGTATACACATTGAAATTATGGGTGGCGATGCATTCAAAAAAAAAAAATCAAAATCGAATCACCTTTTTCCACCATGTATTTCAAAAATCAAGATCACACTTGTATGAAAGGAAATCAAGATTTTCGAACAAAAACTCATCCATTTAAAAAAAAAAATCAATATAAAAGATCAAAATACACCCATTTTCAAATAAAAATTCATGCAAATGGCTGCAACCTTCACAAAATAAATCATACATGCAAAGGAAATCATCTAGATCCAAGAACCCTAACCACATTTGAAGAAAAAGGAAGATAAATCAAAAGAAACAAGGGTTTAAAATGATTACCTTAAAAGAGAAATAAGCCCTAGATCCGACAAGAGGGAGCATGATTAATTGACAATGATGAACAATAGTGCAACACCAGGGTTCGAATCAAATCCAAAGAACACACAGAGGGCTCCCGTTTCGGTTTGAAGAGAGGGGGGAGGAAAGAATTTGAAAAATACCCAATTTTTGGGTTTCTGCTCAGGCCGGTTGATTTAAGCCACAATTTGGCCTAGCGTGAATAATATACATGCTAGGCATAATTCTGCCAGTTTTTGCCTTAGCGTGTATAATATGCACGCTAGGCTTAAATCTTCCCTTACACATATGTGTGTTCCTTTTTAGGTACACACGTATGTGTAACCCCCCAAAAATATATATATATATATATATATATATATATATAAAATAAATATATATATATATATATATATATAAGAGAAAAAAAGTGAGGGAATATATAGTTGCACACATCCTAAGAAACACGTCGACTTCCATTCAGCCCACTTACGGATTGTGCAAAAATAAAATGTTAGGGATGAGCACGCTCAAAATCCCGAGCAAACAAAAAATAATAATAATAAATAATAAATAATAAATAATAATAATTCATTAAAAATAAAACAACAAAAATATCTGACTTACCAAAGGCGGCACACACTCCCAAAAAGGGTTGCGACATCAATATTCGCTTCGCTCGGGTAGATGTGCTAAATTATCTCCGGGATCAACGAGTTTGCTCAGAGACCTCGAACCCTACCTTGCATAGGGGCACCCGTGACCAGTCAAGTGGGGCAATCAATGCCCTATGCAATTAGACACAAACTGTGAATCTTCGCGTCTTTGTTTTACACCAGTCTTTAAGTATGGGTTTCACCCCCCCTCACTCGCAGGGCTGTTTTGTTTAGAATGGAACTCAAACATCACATCTCATCAAACCATATCAAGGAGCGGATGTTTTTCCTAGTATATTGGGCTTTCTCAACTCACACCATCTCGGTCAAGCCTAGTAATGTCGCTAAGCGCTTGGGGAGCGATAGCCTTGAGGAATAGACGTTTTTCCCAACATATAGGACTTTCGTGTACTCACCATGTTACCATTTGATATTTGAGGTTCACTTTGAATACGGCAAACCCACGAGCATTCCTTGGGCCTCTTCGGATGTCTTTTTATTTGGCATTCGATCATTAGTGATCAGATACCAAAGAGGGGCATCTATAGACACCCAAATTTGGCCCAAGGCCCGATCAAAAGATACTTCGAGAAAGGTGCACCCCGAGCTTCCGATAGCATCTCCCATAGCCTTAGGAACCTTCACATGCCCTTGGGAATCTTCCCAAACCCTTAAAACTCAACCTAAACCCTTAGAAGCCTATGCCCGACCCTTGGGAGTTAACCCTACACCCCTGAAACCCTTCCCGAGCCCACTTCGAACCCTACCGGGAAATGGTTGGAAAGAGGTGTACCTAGGCTTATGGGGACCTCTACTGGAACCAAATCCCACACCATTGGAAAATAAAGGTTTTCAACTTTGCAACAAGCCAAGAATCGCCTCAATCCGGGCCATACACCGAAAGTTATGTCGATTCGAGAATTGGGCAGAAATGAGGATTTCTTGCCTAGCGTGTATAATATACACGCTAGGCCATTTCTGAAGAAATTTTACCTCGCATGTATAATATACACACTAATCCAATTCTGTAAGAATTTGGCCTACCGTGTATAATATACACGCTAGGCAAAATATGCCTTCTTCTTCCGGAGTGTGGGCCCCATGGTAGGCTCTGAACATCTCAAAGGCACCATACATATGCCTAGCGTGTGTAATATACACGCTAGGTTTAGCTACAGTACTTTTGAGATTTTGCACAAATTTCACTTTTGGGGTTTAACTTGTTAACCATCCCAATATTTAGGGTGGGTTTCCCTAAAATTGTTGCACTCCCATTAACCCTATTTGCAACCTTTTAACCCTTTGAAACTCCACCCTATCATCTACCATTGAACCCAATTTCAAACCTATCCATGACCTTGAAAAATCCAAAATCCTTAGATTTAAGATTACCTAATTGTTAATCACATTAGCTCTTAAGTACCCACCTAAGCCTCTTATTTTCTATAAATAGAGAGCCACCCCTCCCTTTACAAAGGCTTGAAAATTTTTCCAAAGAGAGAAAGATTAGAGATTTCCTTCCCCCCTTTGGTGCACTAAATGCATACAAATTCTAGAATTCAAAACCATCCTTTATCCCCCACCTTCCATCAAAAGCCCCTTAGCCTAAGTGGGAACTACCCTTTAGCCTTCTTCTTCTACCTCTCAGCTACCAAGCCTTAGAGATTAGAACCCATCTCTTAACCTTTTAAGCTATTGGAAGCTCATCAAGTGCACTCACGCTAAGGTCAACATCGGTGCTACAAGGGCCCGAGAGCTCTGAATCTCCCCTCTATTCTTGTACCTTCTTTGCTTTTCCTCTACCCTTGAATTTGCGCCGCTACGCCGTCAAATTTTCGGTGATCGTTGGGGGCGTAAATAGGATCAGAGTGCCTTCGGGCAAGAGGAAGTGCTACTTTATTTTGTTCTTTGGCCATAAGTAGAGACCGCTTTCGAGCGGGTTGATCGGGCACCTAACACCTTCCAGATCGAAAATCGAAGCCCCTACCCAAGAGCCTTTGCCCTATGACTGGTGAATTAGAGTCATATTATTACACTTTGGTGCTTTTAATATTGATTAAGGTTTTTCGGGACACCAAGAGCTCCGGGTGGGGACTCTATTTTTTTTCCTTACTAGTGCATCTTCGCGATGGATTGATGAGATCCACGGTTGCACAAAGTTTAATAAGCATGTGTATGTAATAAGCTTGTGTGTGTAAGATTTAGAAATATGAAACAAAAGTGATAGGCATGTGTGCGTGTGAACTCGAAATACAAAACATGATAAGCATGGGTGTGTAAACTCTGAATCTGATCTATGTAAGATCTCCAAATCTATCTAAGAAATTATCACAATACACGATGTTAAACTATATGTTAGAACATGCACTATGATTTAAGGTTCGCGCGGAATGAATCCCCATCATGTACCGGTCCGGCACAAGTGACCTTGCTAACGTAGCTGAGGGGCTTGCCATCACACTTCGACAATGATTCAATTGAGCGATGATGGTTCAGAGATTTCCATCGGTATATGTGTGGCTCCCAACGCTATATTATGCTTGAGAGTTTATTTAAGTTATTGTTTTAAGTTAACTTGAGCTAAGACAACATGAAACTTCGAAATAAGAACGAATGTGAGTTGTGCCAATAATGTAAACTTCGTGTGAGAAAAATGTGTATTTAAAAAGTGATTTGTTCGACTCATTCGTCTTGAAAATTCAGTTTTGTGTGAGATATGATATACTTCAAAATTAGTCATGAAATCTATGTTTGTTATATGATATTCATGTATATTGACAATCCCTATTGAACTTAGACTGTTAGCTCAGCCTTCAACTATACGTCACAGGTACAGGTGTTGATATCGCTTTTGAGGTTCAGGACGAGAAGAAAATCTTGATTACGTCCCTAAAGAAGAATCTGATCTGCTACCTGAGGAATACTTTCCTTAGGGTATTCAGAATTGTTTTGTGTTTATAAGACTTAGGCTTGGTACATCCGGCCTTCATATTTAGTTTAGAACATTGGATTCATATAATGTAAACTTATGTTGTGAACTACTGTTTAGGTGATGGTCGGCCATCACCGATGGTTCGTTTCAGTTATGTCAGACTTATGATTTGCATAAAGATAGAACCGTCATTTTGTCTTGTTATATATATAGAATTGGAGTTTTTATTTTTGTCACATATGATGACTCTATTTGTTTGTAAGAGATATCTGCTTTGAGTTCCTATTGTGTTCTTTTTACTAATAAAATGATTAACATATAATCAAAATAAAGAAAGGGCTAAAACAGATAAAGAGGGGGGCCAAAAAATGAAATCAAAACACACAATAAAAAACAACCACAGTCCTGCAAGATCCAGGGCTGTTGTAGCAACTTTTGATAAGTAAGAATTTGTCCAATAGGGATTGATGATCTAAAAACATTAGTAAATCTCCAGATTTGCTATAAAATGGTAGCTCTAAACCTAAACTAGAAAAGCAAGATGAAGAAAGGGTATTTTTGGGGTTGTCACAACTAACTAAAAATAGAAATAAAACCACAAATAAAAACTACAATAAAAAAAAGGGGGTTTAGAGAAAGATGGAAATGATTTGGTAAAATAAACATAAAATGTGGAAAGTAAATAGCTAAGGATCGATTTTTACTGAAAAAGACATGACAAGGCAAAGCAAAATCCAGAACTGCAGATGTCTTTCATTTGGCTACAAGCACAAATACGAGGAAAAAAAATCCAACCCAACCCTGAGATATGGGCTAGTCCTAGGGCTATATCATGTCCACTTGAATGGTCACAGGATATCCCATGGATATACTCCAGTCATGGGGGTTAAAAAAGTCAGAACAAGAAAACCACTGTAGCCACTATGTTTGCAAGGCTACAAGCTCATGTATCCATAGGCGCAGAAAATCTATAAAGATCTAAATGCAAAGCACAAGAACTTACAGATTTAATGAAACAGTAAAAGCAACTTTTCATTGCTTAAAAAGTACTTATAATGGATTAGCCCTCAAGGCAGCAGTCTATGCAAACCTCCAGACCTTTATAATGTTCTTACATAGTTCTTTTACAGTTTAAATCAACCTTATCTATTATAGAGGCTTAGCGAGACATGCTGAGCTAAGGAAAGAAGAAGGGAAAAGAAAGAAAACCTAAACCCTAAAATGAGCTCAGCTGTCCTCCCTATTTTTTGGTGTGAGGTCCCTCTTTAAACATGGCTGCTATTTCTTTATATACACACCCAAAAAGTATTTTTTACTCTGGCCAATCAGAAGGAAGGAAACTCAAGATAGTCAGGATCTGCTGTCGTGGCCTAATCTCAGCCAAGTATTGCCCTAGGTTACATTGCACACTTGGACAGATGTCCCATGTGTGCAGCAATTCCAAAACTCCCCCTCAGGTCGGTCAAAATATGTTGGGGCCCTAGCCTCGAGTGGATAGAGGCTTCAGAATATAATCTCGAGCATATCTCGAGTGGCTGAAGGTCTGAAGTTAGATATGCTCGAGTGGATGGAATGCTTCTAAAGGCAGCTCGACAAGTTCTCGACATGATTGCTCTTAAGGCATTGAAATGCTCGAGTGGTTGCTTGAGTGGATATAATGCAGCATTCTTCAAGTGTTCAAGAGCTGCTCGACAGGATGTTACTAAAGCATTGATAGGCTTGAGTGGTTGCTATAGCAGAGTTTTGAACTGCTCGAGTATGCTTGAGTGGATGGAATATGTAACATTGATGTACTCAACAGCTGCTCGAGAGGTTTCTTCTGAAGCTTCTGTCTGCATGAGTTTGCTCGAGAGCTGCTCGACCTTGGATTTCTGCTTCTCTGCTGGTTTACCTAGTCTGCTGCTGCACTCCTTTAAGTGTGGTTTACCTAGTCCAAGGCATGCTGAAAAACCCATTGGTGGGGGACCACTATGGTTTAATCTCTATTTTTCCAACAGCTCCAATGCTTGGCTCTGATTCCTCTCTTCTTGGCACTTGTGAGATGGATTGCTGCTCATGTTGCAACTTATTTCTAACTATAAAAATATGCTGAAAACTCAATTATTAAATAGCTCTAAGGTCTAGTAAGGGCTAAGTTAAGAGGTGGAAAGTGACATAATTCAATGATTAACACAGCCCCAAACATAATCTTTGCTAGTCCTCGAGCAAAGGAAAAATTAAACAATTATTGTAAAAAATTTTAAATGCCACTTTTGTAGGGAGCACGAATGCATTTAGTTTATGCGTCAAGCCTTTTAAACCCGTAGGTGATCCCTAGTGAAGGAGTGAAATCTCCTGTGGGTTTTCAGTGACACAAACTTCACAATAAAATAGTTAAGCATAGTGCAAACAGTGGCAAGTCAGATATCAACACATAAAGCTTCATTGCAAACCTTAATATTTCAAATTTAGAGGAGTTTAAAACAGTAATTACAAATAGTTTAACACTTAAATCAACATGTATTTTCATCACAACCAATTAGCTTACATCAAGAGTGTAGTGTGTGAAAATCAGCACTAAGCCCACCATTAATTCAAAAATCAGATTTAGACATTGCCCCAATAAACTTAATTTCAGACCCAATCCTCATCAGGGCTATCTCTCAACAAATGAATTCAAGGGTGTTCACATATTTTACAACTCAAGATCAGTTACAGTCCTCAAATAGGCCTGCAAGCATGAGCATAGGCATTGCTGCTAATTCCTGATATCTTCATGTTCTTTTCACCATGGATTAGACATCCCTTTATCTCCACATGACAACTCACTTCACTTTGGATCATTGAGGACTTTTATATGGGTTGTAATGTGGCTTATGGTTGAGGTTTAAAAAGAATAAAAGGGGTAGAAAAGGTTCAAAACTGACAAATCAACTAAGAGATAGGAGGTGATTCATGGCTTCACCTTCTTCATTTCATCATAGCTTCATTTTCTTTCATGTATTTCAGATCTGAAGTGACCAGCTTCTTCTCTTCTTTTCCATTCTTCAGATGAAGTACTTCTTTTGACTTCTCTTTATCTCTTTCTTTTTTATTTATATTTATTATATATATATATTTTTTATTTTTTTATTTTTTAATGAAATGCCACACATATACAACTGTCACACTGCTTCTTATGGATTTCTTCTCTTCTCCTTCCACCAAATGTTGAACCCCTCTCAACTATCTTCAACATCTTCTCTTTTACCTTCTGAAATCTTAGAGTGACGGTAAGGTTGAATCCGCTCATGAGGTTTAAGTTCAAATACTCTGGTGTTGATTAATGAAAAATAGATTTTAAAGCTTAAACAGTGTAAACAAAGGGCAGTTCAATGGGTAGGTCTTTTCAGGCTCAAACTGTCTAAATGTTGTCCTTAAATCATCTCCTTGGTGTCATGAGTACTGCCAAACAGTTTTAATTTGGGGTGCCTAACTTCTAGTGAAAAGGTATTGAATTAGTCATTCCTTAGAGCAAAAAAAATTTACCAAAGACACTCTTTACAAGAATTATTTTTTTATAGGCCCAAATCTCACTGGGTTTGGTCTTCAATTGAACTCATGGGGTATATCCTCAC
The DNA here is from genome assembly GCA_021018995.1 of Chloranthus sessilifolius. Taxonomy (NCBI): domain Eukaryota; kingdom Viridiplantae; phylum Streptophyta; class Magnoliopsida; order Chloranthales; family Chloranthaceae; genus Chloranthus; species Chloranthus sessilifolius. The sequence goes on from CM037597.1 coordinate 98,406,993, forward strand.
CTTTTTCTCTCCTCTCTAGTTTACTAAGTATTGATTGTGAAATTTTTTCTTAATGTTAACTTCATAAAAGTGTTAAATTTTTAAAGGATTTTAGTTTTAAAATATCTGCCAACAGTTTTAATTTCCTTTTCACAATTGGTTAGGTGGAAATTAACTTTATTTATTTCAATCTAACTACACTACTTCACTAAACTTAACTGCTTCATTGGACTACTCTGCCGTACCCCCAAACGTAAGATAAATATTGCCCTTAATGTTTCAACAGATTTATGTTGAGGGGCTGCAGGGTATGGAAAGAAATTACACAGTCAACAAAAATTGACATTTAGCAGAAAATAAAGAGAAAGAAAACTAAGCACAATGCATGTTTGGCACGAAAAGAAATTTTATTCACACAATTTAATATATTAAAAAAGAGAAACTTGTTATAAAATGATAAGTACAAGAAACATAACACAATTACAAGCCTTCCTAAAAACAACAACAACAGAAAACATCTAAAAATGTAACTATAGCAACTCCTAAAGGTGGTCTTAATCAGAATCTAGATCAATGGGGTCTCCTGTAGTCTTCTCCTTGCCCTTCTTGACATTATCTACCTTGACAACACCAGCTTTTGTCCTTGAGGCAGCTAATTTTCTTGGTTTAGTACTGGTCTTCTGAAGTGTAGGCTCTTGAATTTTAACTCCGTTGGCTTATGCTGGAGGCTATATATCTTTAATGCCCAGTGACAGAAGTGTGGTTGATAAAGATTCATATAGCCTTTCATATTGGTTAGCCCTCCACCCATATAGTTGATACACAGTTACAACATTGTCCAATCTTTCTTGCACGGCCCTTAGCTCCTTCTGATGCTCTAGTATGACTGCTTCCAAACTTTTCCAATTAGCTGTCTTCATCAGGTCTAGCTGATCCTCACATCTCTGGATGACACTGTTTCTGACAAAGGCAACCAGTTGACACACATCCTCTACAAGATATGGGTTGGCATCCATGTAAAAAGTGAGTGTGGGTGTTGGAGGTAAGATGGTTGGGTTAGTTGGTACAATGGCCTAGTTAGATGGGTCATGAGCAGATATGGAGACAAGAGTAGCTTTAGTAGCAGGATGGAAGGCTAGGGCAGACATGGATGGTAGGGCAGGGATCTGATCCTGCGAAGGGATCAACTCCTCTTTAGTGGTTTCAGTTTGGGTGAAGGTTGACGAAGTGGAAAGGGAGACTGTAGCCAGCTCTTCAGAGTCAAAGTCAGTTTGGGTGACAACATCGACTGTTGCCACAGATGTAGAAGGCTGCTGGCATGGAGGAGGAGTAGGGACTAGGGTAGGTGTGGGTGGTTAGGTGGTGGGATAAAAGTTTGAAGGGTTGATTGGATGGAGTTAAGGCTTGTTTCGATGGAGGCTTGGTTTTCTGTGTTGGTATGGATTTGGGGTTGGAGAGAGGTTAGTAGGGAAATGATTTGAGTTAGAGGGTTAGGTATGGTTGGGGTTACAGGTTGGGTGGGAGGGATTGGTTAGAATGGTGAGGTAGGGGCATGGTTAAAATGGTAGGATTATGGGGATTCAGGTAGAGGGGTACACTCATGCCTAATATCCCCTCCAATAGAGTCTATTAAGGTTGAGTACCCTTCTGTTGTGAAATGGTCTTAGGTCATATGGAATTGGTATTGGTTAGGCAAAAAGGGAGGGGAATGGGTAGGAGAGGGAATTGGGTCAATGGGTTCAACGGGGTTAGGTGGTTCAATGGCAGTAGCCATAGGCTCACTGTCATCATAGGTAAAAGGAGAAGGTTGGTCTAGTGTTGGGCTAGGTATGTCAGTGGATATCGTAGTAGATGGACTTGGTTCTGTGGTTGGGTGGTGGGTTTTCTTTTTGTATGTTTTATGGAATAGGGTATGGGAAAGTTGTAGGGGAAAACTATGGCAGGAGGGGGAGCTGATATAGGAATGGACGTAATGGTAGAGGGTGGTGGAGGTGGTGATGTAGGTATGGAATGGAGGGTAGGAGATGCTGGTGATGATGATTAAATGGAAGGAAGGGTGGAAGGTGGTTGCCCTGACAAGGCTGCAGAGGTTGCTGCTGATGTGGCTGTAGAAGTCTGCCCTGGAGGGGCTGCTTCAGTTTTCTTCTTCTTCTACTTATTCATCAATGTCATGCTGATTTTCCACTGCCTTCTTCCTAATTCTACTGGTAACAACTCAGCAGTGGGCTCTCCAACTTTCCACACATATCCTACATTTTTGAGCATGGCTGTGATTAGCCTGCTGTAGGGTAAACTTGAGAATATCTGCCACTTCTTCACCTTAGCATGTATGTCACTCATTCCCTCAAAGATCAATTTGGCAGCACTAAAAAAAAATGTCCTAAAGGGAAAGAGTATAGTGCATCCACAATTGGATGCCTCCTCTCCAACTGGTGTCCAGCCACAAATGCATTCTCCATGAATAGTAGGTTTGTGTTGAAGTCACTCCTCATGAGTGAATCACCGGATGCTTTCTTCCCCTGAGCTAAGTGTTGGGCAATCTCCTTAAATTATGCACTGATTAGGGGTCCCAGGCTGCAAGATGGATCATATGTTACAGGGATCCCCAATACCTGTGCTATATCAGTTGTGTCCACAACTGCCTCAAAATCATCAATCATGACTACTAACACAGGGTCTTTCCTATCTGGCCCTCCCCCTGACTCTTTTGTCCTAATATTCTGATACCACACCTTTACTAATCTTGGGTATACAGTTTCTTCCAAAGGCCTCAATAGGGAATCCATGGAGGCTTTTGTCAAAAACACAATGGCATCGTTGGCCCACTCTTCCTTACTGGAGAAGGACCTATCAAAGGTGGTTTCAGGTACTAGGCTAAGATTTTCCACAAAGTCATTTGGGGTTGTGAAGGTGTCAAAGTCAGGGGCAGCTCCCTTGCCCTTCTTTTGTTTCTTTTCAGCCCCCTCACCCTTCTTCTTCTTCTCTGGCTTATGGGTACGGACTTTGGATTTCTTGGGTGGTGGTTGGGCCACAGGATCTACAGGAGATGAGGATGAGCCTATCCTCTTAGATTTCTTCGTTGGCGAAAGAGGCTGGGTGTGGGTAGGGTTAAGCAAGGTGGTCCTCAAAATCGGGATTGTCAGCCATGTTGAAACTATCTAATTTCTCCAAACCCTAGGTTTCCCTAAACTCAAAATCCACTAATCCTCAAAAAATAAGGTTTTCAATCAAGTAAAAAGTACTCACTGAACAAGATGGACTGAGAAAGAAGTGAGCTTACCCAAGCTAGGGTTTGTGAGAATAGTCCACAGTGGTCTAAATCGGGAGATCCTTGGTGCGAACTGTGTGGCTTTGGTAGCTGATCAAAGTATCAACAATATCGGACGAGTGGAGTAGTAGGTAGTAAGCAATGGAGTGTGAAGAAGAAATCCAGAGTAGTGAAGGGTTGAGAGTGTTTATTAGAGAGATGGAGGTGGGAGAATGAACCTCACGAGAGCTATATAAGCTCAGGCAATCGAGCATCGATAGGATGAGGCCTCAGGTATGGCTTTCTCGAGCAGGTATCGAGTGGCTGCTTTTAAGCACTGAAGCATGTCGAAGCTCTTAAGCATTGGCTCGAGCAGCTAATTTAAATGCATAATCCTATCGAGGCTCCAACTATTTTCTCGAGCAAAGCTCGAGCAGCTGCTATTAAGCACTGGAGCCTATCGAAACTCTGGATTGCCTCAGGAACAAATATCCTGAGAGGATGCTTTGAAGTTTAAGATCCTCTCGAGGGGCGACCAAATCATGTACAAACTGTCACGGGAGGATGCCTTGAAGGTTGTTGATCCTCTAGAGAAAGCAAAATAGGCTTACTTAACACTCATGATGACTAGCACACTCATTTATTAAAGTTTAATGATTCCTAATGCTAAACAGACTCATCCATACTCAACAACAGATCAATAGTTGCACACAGCAAGATTCATGAAAAATAGACCACAAAAAATAATATTTATAGAATTTTAAAATACAAACAACAGCTATGATACACATGATACAGGGCTAGAGATCATACATCAATATGAAGTTCTTGAAAGTGAATGGTTTTAGAGGGCTCCACAATATTCTCAACACAATGTTTGAGTCTTGACCATTGACTTTCATGACCCTTCTAGAAGTGGTGTCCATGATCTCAACAGCACCAGATAGGAATGCATGAATGATAGTAAATGGCACATCCCATCTGGATCTGAACTTGCACGAAAAAAACTTTAGCTTAGAATTGAAAAGCCATACCTTAGCTCCATCAACAAAGTCCTTCCTAAGAAGGTTCTTGTTAAAGAAGGCCTTGGCCTTCTCCTTATAAATTCTAGAATTTGAATAGGCATCTAGCCTACATTCTTCTAGCTCAGATAGCTACAGCTTCTTGTTCAAACTAGCAGAAGTTAGATCCATATTTAAACTTTTAATGGCCCAATAGGCCCTGTGCTCTAACTCCACTGGGAGATGACAGGCTTTGCCATAAACTAGTCTGAATGGGGACATCCCTATAGGGATCTTATAGACTGTCCTATAGGCCCACAATGCATCAGTCAATTTCAGAGATCAATCATTCCTGTCTGTCCTGACTATTTTCTCCAAAATGTGCTTGATTTCCCTATTAGAAATCTCCACCTGTTCACTGGTCTGTAGGTGGTATGGAGTAGCAATTCTATGAGTAATAGAATACTTTTTGAGCAAACACTCAAAGTGCCTGTTACAGAAATGGCTCCCCCCATCACTAATGTGGCTCTGGGGATGCCAAATTTAGAAAAGATATTTTCTTTTACAGACCTTAGGACAACTCTGTGATCATTTGTCCTTGCGAAAATAGGTTCCACCCATTTGGAAATATAGCCACATCCACAAGGATGAAATTAAAGCCCATTGAAGGAGGGAAAGGGCCCATGAAATCTATCCCCCAGACATTAAATAGCTCAACAACAAGCATGGGCTGCAGTGGCATTGAATCCCTTTTCGATATGCCCCCTATCCTCTGACTTCTCATGCAGTCCTTGCAGTGCTCAAAAGCATCCTTGAACAAGGATGGCCAATAGAAACCATACTACAACACCTTAGTTACTATCGTTTTCCCTCAAAAGTGACCCCCACAGGCATTTCATAACATATGGTCAGAATACTGTGAACTTCACTGTTAGGGACACACTTTTTGATCGCCTGGTCTGCACAATATTTATAGAGGTATGGATCCTCCAAGAAAAAATACTTGATTTGTGAAAAGAACAAGTCTTTGTTCATCTTGGACCAGTGAGATGGGATCCTTCCTACAACAAGGTAATTTATAATATTTGCAAACCAGGGCAAACTTGACTTGATGGCAAACAATTGCTCATCAGGGAATGAATCCTTAAGTGGTGTTGCAGCACTTTAGTGATCAGCTACCACATTCTCTACCCCATTCTTGTCCTTGATCTCGAGATCAAACTCGTACAGGAGCAAGATCCATCGAATCAGCCTAGGTATTGTATCGTTCTTTACCAGTAAGTATTTCAGTATAGAGTGGTCAGTAAAAATTTCAATTTTAGACCCTAGTAAATAAGGTCTAAACTGTCCAAAGAAAATACTACAGCCAGAAGCTCTTTCTCATTGGTTGTATAATTCAGTTGAGCTTTTATCAGTATTTTGCTAGCATAGTAAACAACATAGGGCAGTTTCTCTCTTCTCTTTCCCAAAACAGCTCCAACAGCAAAATCAGATGTATCACACATCAATTCAAAGGGTAGAGTATAATTTGGGGCCTGGATCACTGGGGCAGAGGTCGAACATTTTTTTAATATCTCAAATGCCCTCACACATTCAACATCAAACACAAATGGCACATCTTGACAAAGCAAGTGGCACAAGGGTTTGGAGATATTGCTGAAATCTTTAATGAACCGTCTATAAAAACTAGCATGTTCTAAAAATGATCTGACTTGTTTGATGGTTTTTGGTGAGGACAAATGTGAAATCAGGTCAATCTTTGCCTTGTCAACGTCTATGCCATTTTGAGATACCACATGGCCAAACACAATTCCTTGGGTGACCATAAAGTGGCTCTTTTTCCAGCTCAAAACCAAGTTGGTTTCGTCACCCCATTGAAGCACAAGACAGAGGTGATGCAAACATTGACTGAAATCATTCCTATAAACTGAAAATTCATCCATAAAGATTTCCAAAAACTTATCAATCATATCAGAAAAAATGGCATACATGCACCTTTGAAAAGTGGTAGGAGCATTGCACAGTCCAAATGGCATCCTTCTATAGGCAAAGGTGTCAAATGGCCAGGTGAAAGTAGTCTTTTCCTGGTCTTGAGGATACACTGGTATCTGGTTGAAACCAGAATATCCATCAAGAAAGCAGTAATAGACTCTGCCTGTCAAGTTGGCCAATATCTGATTAATAAAAGGCAAAGGGTAGTGGTCCTTTCTGATCTTAGAGTTTAATTTCCAATAATCTATGCAAACTCTCCAACCAGTGGTCTCTCGGCATCAACTCTTCAGACTCATTTGGTATTACTGTGATGCCAGATTTCTTGGGGACCACCTAGATAGATGATACCCACTCAGAATCAGAAATAGGGTAAATGATTCCAACATCTAGCAATTTGACAATTTCTTTCATGACTACTTCTTGCATGTGAGGGTTCAGCTTTCTCTATATTTCTCTAGAGGGTTTGGAACCCTTTTCCAAGTAAATTTTGTGCATGAAAATAGATAGATCAATTCCTCCCAAATCAGTAATTGTCCATCCAATGACTTTCTTATGCTTCCTGAGGACAAAAAGTAATTCCTCCTCTTGCTCCTCAATGAGAGAGAAGGATATAATTACTAACAGTTTTTTATTCCGCTCTAGGAATGCATATTTCAAAGAATCTGGGAGCTGCTTCAGCTCCAAGTCTGGTGGACTTTCCATAGAAGGCAGCAAAGGTGCCTTGGAGGGTTGAGGGAGGGACAACAAGGTAGGTCTCCATGTAGAGTGCTGCACTGAAGAATCCAGTGTGTTCATTTCTTTAGCAACTAGAGTGGGGGCCTCCTTCGCAACAACCGCAGTCCACACTTCCTCAAAATCATCTAACGCCTTATCCCATTCCAGCAGTCTAAGTAAGGTCTCTTTCACCAATTCATCAGTGACATCTACTGCAAAACAATCGTAATTGTCAAATTGAGGCTGGTTGGCAACCTTATACATATTCAGCTTAACTTTCATATTTTTGAAAGTGACTTCCATCACTCCAAACCTGCATTGAATGCAAGCATTGGCAGTGGCCAAAAATGGCTACCCAAAATGACAGGTATTGGGGTGCTGCACTTGGTAGGCTCCATGTCTAACACCAAAAAATTAGCTGGATAGAAAAATTTATCTATTCTGAATACATCTTCCATAATTCCCATAGGTTTTCTCTCATACTTGTTTTCCAATTGGAGGACCATAGGTGTGGGCTTTAGCTCCCCCAAACCTAGCTTCCAATACACTGAGTATGGAAGCAGGTTGACATTAGCTCCCAAATCCAAGAGAGCTCTTCCTATGGTGTGGTCACCTATGATGCAGGAGATGGTAGGTACCCCTGGATCTTGAAGCTTAGCTGGTGTAGCTACGGACAAAACAAATTTTACTTTTTCAACTGTAAAAACTTTCTTAGACAAATGGATCCTACCTTTTCTCTTTTGAGTGCACAAGTCCTTAAGGTACTTAGCATAGGCCGGGACCTGTCTGATGGCATGAAGGAAAGGCAAATTGATTTTCACCTGCTTGAATGTTTCCATCATCTCCTCCATTATGGCATTCCTCTTTTCAGAAGGAGAAGACCCTTTGAAAGCTTGAGGAAATGGCAAATGATGTATTGCTGGTACCTCAACTGCTTGCTTAGCATCCACATCATTATTTTTGGTCTTTTTAATTTTTTTCAACTGTTGGGGCTCAACAGCAACCCCATTATTTTCCTCCTGTTGCTAACTGAGTCTTTTCCTTCTGCACTCTTCTTTGCCTCATATCCTACTTGGTTATCCACCACTTTACCACTCCTCAAGGTGGTGATGGCCTTAGCTTCCTCATGAGTTGAGGTGGCTTCACCAATTATAAAATGTCCCTTGGGGTTGGTCATTGTCTAGCTTAGAAGACTACCCTCTTCCCTCTTAGTCAGCGTTTTTGAAATTTGACTCAGGTGGTCTTCAATCTTTTTGATACTCTAACAGTGGGAGTTAGCAGTCTGTAATAGGGACTTGAGGTTTAGTGGTGAGGACAAAACCTATTCCTCAAAGGAGGGGGCTCTGGTCTGTGGTGGTGGAGGGTCAACTGCCTTGGCTGGGCTACTGGCTGAGGGAATTATTGTCTCTAAATATAACCTTGATTGTACTGCAATGTGGTTCTATAAGGTAGTGCCTGTTGCTGCTGTTGGGGTTGCTGAAACTTATCCTGTCTCCACCTCAAATTAGGGTGGTTCCTCTAAGGAAACCCAGCCGGATGCTGCCCATATGATTGAACAGTATTAGCTTCTTCCATTACCAACTCAAGATATTGACCAACAGATGGACAGTCTAACAGTGAATGTGTGGGTGATTGGCATATCAGACATGCCTCTCCAACTTGTGTAGCTATTTAGGGCTGCAACACACTAAGCACTTTATCAAATTTCTGAGACAAACTGTCTACTTTCTTCTCTAGGTCATTGTACACATTTAATTCATACAATTTCCCCTTAGAAGTGTGTTGTCTTGCAGCTCTTGTAGCAGGCTCAATATCATTTCTTGACAGAGTCTCTTGCTGCATAGAGTTTTCACTGATAATATCAAACAAGTCCCAAGCTTCTTCATCAGTCTTACTGAGATAAATGCCACCACATGAAGCATCCACCATATCTCTACTTTTAGAATCAATCCCTTGGTAAAAGCTTTGAACAAGCTGCCACTTGAGAATTTGGTCGTGTAGGCACTGTCTCAATAGTTCCTTAAATCTTTCCCAGGCTTCATAGAAATCTTCAGCTGGGAACTGAGCAAAATAAATGATGCTCTTTCTCAATTGACTGGTTCTGCTCATGGTAAAAAATTTAGCCAAGAACTGACACTATAGGGCATTCCAAGATATTATGCTATTAGGTGGGAGCATGTTAAGCTAATTTCTAGCCTTATCCTTTAATGAAAAAGGAAAGAGCCTCATTTTAGTGGCTTCATCTCCCAGGCCAGCAATTTTAAATGTAGTGTACAAGGAAAGAAAATTATCAATGTGCTTGTAAGGGTCTTCTTTACTTAATTCATGAAAGGATGGTAACATTTGGCTAGTCTGAGGTTTAATCTCATAATTACCCTCAACTGTGGGGAATTGAATACAAAAGGGGGATGAATATGCCCCTGGTGTATAGTAATCCCTCAGGGGTCTAGGTTTCTCACCCATCTCAAATGTTTCCATGTGTTTGATCGGTGCTGAAATATGACTATATTTCATACCTTAAATCCTACACTTAGCCGTTCGATGAAAGTATTTGATGGTTGTTGTGAGGTTTTGATGATAACAGGTGTTTCTGACCTTTGGATCTTCCAAGTGTATAAAAGAAAGAAATTAAAGGCTACAAAAGAGCTATGGACAAAAAGGGTCCAAAGAAGCGCTGAAATCCGGGAAGGGAATCAAACTCCATCAAGAAGGGGAAGATATTGAAGTTGCCGCGAGGAACAAAGTGTAAAAAAAAGCCTTGGCAGCTTGGAAGAATGGCCTTACGGTTCCCGCCACACAATTCAACCTAGCGACTACAGCATTTCAACCTAGCGATGACTGATGAATAAAAGCAACCACGATAAAAGTATCCTTCTCCAATTCAACCATGAAGAGCACTATCCAACCCAATGAGGAGAAATCTAACCTAGCGAAAGTCATGCATTTCAACACGGTGATTTATTTCACGAGGGCATATTGGAGATTTCCACCAATTAGGGCATCTACTTCCAACTAGTGTCAATCGATTGAGACATGAAATTCAATCGATTGAGAAAAAAAGGCAAAAGTGATTAAACTAGTGTCAATCGATTGAGACATGAAATTCAATCGATTGAGACAAAAAGGCAAAAGTGTCCTAAAGGTGATTAAATTAAAAGTTCAATCGATTGAGATCTAAGACTCAATCGATTGAGATCTAAGCCTCAATCGATTGAGGCAATTAGGGTTAGGTTGAATCGGCTATTATAAATAAGAGGCCCACGACATTGTAAAGGAGGAGCTTTTTTTTTTTTGGGGAATAGAGAGTTTTAGTTTTGAGACAAATTTGTGTAATAATTAGAGACTTTTGTAAGAGAGTTTTCTTAGAGTAATAAAATTGTGTTGAGATTTTCCGAGAACATATTTTTCTTTTACACCTTCTTTGCTCTTTACTTTGGGAATGGTTTTGAATACAATTGAAGATCTTGCATCAAGGATGAGAGGCTAAAGGCTGTAGATCAAGGAGGATGCGATCCCCAGATAAGTACCTATATTTTATGTTTAATGCCATAGTTTGATAATTTCATCATCAAATCGTTTTTCTCAAAGTGTAGTGATCATGTTTTTAGTGTTTTGATCTAAAATACCATGAGATACGCTATGCTTTTCACATGATTCATACCGCGATTAGGCTGAGTCATTGTTTTTAGATAGGGTATGCCGGGTTAATGATCACGCTTACTTACTAGTCATGTTTCTCTTAGAATGATGGTGTGTTTGATGTTAATAAAATTGTGGGTTTAAAAATAGAAAAGGGTATAAATCTGGGGTAGCAAATTCCTTGATCTTGTCTTTAAAATTTATTCTTAGATTTCTCATTACATAATTTTTAGATTAATTTGTTTTCTTTCTTGCAATTAGAAAAGTGTTAATTTTTGGTAAAAATTCAATCTGCCCCTTGGTACTTCCTCGGGGATATTTTCTAAAGCTCTAGGAAGAATTGATTAAAATTTCAGATTTCCCTGTGGGTTCGACACCCTTGTTCTTGCCTTACTAGAACAGATCTTGTACACTTGCAAGGGTTTATTTAAAATTGATCAAGTTTTTGGCGCCGCTGCCGGGGAGATCGGCGAAATTTTGGTTAATTCCGATTAGAGATTTTTTGTTTTTATAGCAGTCAATCGATTGAGAATAGCCCCTCAATCGATTGACTCTATTTTGTGATTGAGCCTTGTTCTCAATCGATTGACTGTGTGTGTCTTTAGCAATAATTGTGTCTCAATCTATTGACACAACTCTGTCAATAGATTGAAAGCTGAAAATAGAAAAAAATAAAAAAATAAAAAAAAAATAAAAAAAGAGAAAAAAAATCAAAAACAAATTTCTTTCCTTAATTCTTCTCTCTTAGATTAGATTTTGCAATATTCTTTTAGGAAGTTTAGGTTTTTAGAAGTTCTTAGTTTAGTAGGATTCTTTTTTTTTTTTTATTTTTTATTTTCCTCTTTTAGATTTTATAGGATTTTCTAAAAATAGTTTTTAGGAAGTTTATATTTTTATTTTTTATTCTTTTAGGAAGTTTTTATTTTAGGAAGTTTATATTTTTATTTTTTATTCTTTTAGGAAGTTTTTATTTTAGGAAGTTTATATTTTTATTTTTTATTCTTTTAGGAAGTTTATATTTTAGGAAGTTTATATTTTTAGGAAGGTTTATATTCTTGTTTAGAAGTTTTTTTTTTTTTAGGAAAGTTTTAGAAAAAAAAAAAAAAAAAAAATTAAAAAAATTAAAAAAAAAATAAAATTTCTGATTGTTTTTCTTTCCTCTTTCTCCTTACTTTGGTCACTGTGCACCTTTCTCTCAATCGATTGACCAGTCTATGTCAATCGATTGACACTGGATTTTAAACTTTTGTGAAGTTCTTGCCTTCTCTCAATCGATTGAGAGCAGCCCCTCAATAGATTGACTGGCAAAGTCATTAGTGTAGTTCTCGTGTGCTTTGTGACCTTGAACCTCAATCTATTGAGAGTAGCTCCTCAATAGATTGGTGACAAACTTTTGTGTGCTCTCTACTCTTTGTTCAATCGATTGACATTCCTATGTCAATCAATTGACCTAACTCTGTGTGCTTTAATCTTGGAACCTCAATCGATTGAGAGAAGCCCTCAATCGATTGATCAAAAGTCATTTTTTGCAAATTTGTGTAAGCTTCATCAATCTATTGAGACCCTTGTCTCAATCGATTGAGATTGTGTGTGGATTTATTTTGGATTCTTCAAACCCTTGATTGTGAGTGTGGTGTATGAACTTTACTCGCTCTCATCACCCACACTTACTACCGTTAATCCGAGATCGAACGATCTTTGCGTAGACAATCAGAATCCAAAGGAATCAAGATTATCTACATCGATACCATGGTCGATCAAGAGCAAGAAATGAATGGAAACAACAACCGTAATGGCAACAATGCAAATAATGGACATAATGGGAACAATAATTACTATGAGGAACCTAGAACACTTGAATATTATAATGATCCCGGTTTTACGAGGATCGGGAATGCATCATGCATGCTCCCATCCTGTGGAACCACTATGAATTCAAATCGCAATGATTCATATGCTACCAATTTTCCATGGTTTGGCAAATGAAAATCCACACGCTTCATTTAAATGAATTCACCGGGGTATGCAAAATGTTCGAGTCCACAACGTTATCGACGAGATAGCGAAGCTCAGGCTCTTTCCGTTCTCTTCTTTACGAGATAAGGCAAAAAACGTGGTTCTATTCTTAGAACCACAATCTATTCGAGTTGGGCGAGCTACATGGGTTCCTCAAGAAGTACTTTCCCATGACGAAGGCCATTGAGTTGCGTCAAAAGATTCAATTCTTTTCCCAACAACCTCAAACATTCCATGAATGTTGGGAACGCTTAAGGAATTAATCAGAAGTTGCCCTAATCATCAAATTCCAAGGTGGCAACAAGTCCAAAGCTTTTACAATGGACTAATTCCTGAAGAAAGACGCATGGTTGATGCATCTTGTGGTGGATCTTGTGCCACAAAAGCAGCTGATGAATTGTGGGCATTGTTTGAGAGGTTGTATCAAACTTCCATACAAAGTGAGACACTGGGGCGAACCACGTTGGACTTGGCGCCTAAATCTCATATGTTGACCAAAAACGGATTGTATGAGGTCAACAACAATACCTCTGATCTATCAACCAAGGTTGATATGTTGTCCAAACAGATGAACATGTTGTTAGCTGCGACCAAGCAAGCTAAAGTTCTATCACCCCATTGTGTGCTCAATTTGTGACCACCCAGGTCATATGGCTAATGAGTGCCCCACTACCTTGTCATTCTTCCTTGATGGACCTACTCGTCAAGAGCAGGTCAATGAGACTCAATCTTATCAGCGGCAGGGTAGTAACATGTACTCCAATACCTACAATCCGGAATGGAAAAATCACCCCAACTTAGGATGGGGTGAATTGAACCAAACCGGTCAGGTACACCAGCCATACAAAGCCAATCCAATGGGTGGACAACAAGTTTTTCCACAAAAATTTCAGCCAAATTTCCGCCCACCACAGAATTTCCAGCAGAATTCTTATTTCCAACAGAATTCTAATTTCCAGCAGAATGCTCCGTATGATCATCCATATACTGAATACCATAACAACCAGAATTTCAATCAGAATCTAAATCAATCTCATGCCAACAATTCAAAAGATTCTGATCTGGAAGAAAAGATGATGCGAAGCATGCAAGCTTTTCAACAGATGATGTTAGATCAATTTAGTCAATTGACTAATCAACTGAGCTAAGGAGCGGAAGGTAGGCTTCCCAGCCAACCCGTCAACAATCCTCGGGGTCAAACATCATCTAGTGCGGGACCATCCAACTATCAAGAATTAAAAGCTGTTACAGTGCTGAGAAGTGGGCGTGCAGTTGATAATCAAGTGGAAATGCCAACAGAAGCAAGAGAATCAGCGGAAGAGGAAGAAGGAGAAGCAGAGCAAGAAGAAGCAAGAGAAATGGAAAAAGAGAAAGAGTCAAAAGAAAGAGAAGAAGAGAAAGAGTCCGAGAAAAGAACAGAGAAAGAGAAAAGGAAAGAGAAAGAGGAGGAGAAAAGAAAAGAGAAGGGAAAAGACAAAGTAATGGAAGACGAGCCTCCTTCACTTGGCCAACAAGGGCATGAACAAGAATTAGAAATGGAATCCGTGCCCTATCTCCCAAAGGCACCATTTCCTCAATGCCTAACTCCTCCATCAAGAATGGGAAAGAGACCAACAAAAATGGAAGATATTTTCGAAACATTTAAGCAAGTAAAGATAAACCTTCCATTGCTTGAAACGATCAAGCAAGTGCCTGAGTATGCAAAGTTTTTCAAAGATTTATGCACTCGGAAGAGAAAGGCACGTAATCATGTTTCGAGGAAAGTGTTCTTGACTAATCAAGTCAGTTCCATATTGCAATTGGAAACCCCACAAAAACTAAAAGACCCTGGAGTTCCTACTGTTCCATGTGTCATTGGTGGGCAACCAGTTGGGAAAGCGCTATTGGATTTGGGAGCTAGTGTTAATTTAATCCCATATTCATTGTACGAGAAACTCGGACTGGGTGAATTGAGACCCACAACGGTCACTGCTGCAATGGCGGATAGATCGGAAAAGACGGCGAGGGCGTTATTGAGGATGTCTTGGTTGGAATAGATAAGTTTGTCTTTCCAGTGGATTTTGTTGTTTTGGACATGGACACACCTGTTAAGTCACTTAATCAAGTCCCCATCATCCTTGGACGTCCGTTTCTCGCTACTGCCAACGCTTGCATTAATTTTCGAACGGGTGTCATGGACATTTCTTTTGGAAACATGAAGGTTCGATTGAATATTTTCCATACGATGAACCATTTCCCTGACGAGGATGAGGTCGATTGTTTTTACATCGATCGTATGGACAAAGTAATGGATGAAGCATTACCATCAATGCTCATCAAAGAAGAAGTTGAAACGGCTTTGTTGGCCTTCTCTGAGAAAATGGGATCTAAAAGGAGGCAGTTAGAAGAGAAAATTTGGTGTTCACCATGTCCTAAAGCGTGCTACTGCGGTAGAATCACTACCTGTTAAAGTAAAGGCTGTGCTGACCCCATCAACCGAGCAACCATCAACTGTGAAATTGAAACAGTTGATCCAGGTATTTGATCCCGGTATTTGAGCAATGAAGAGGTCGAGCTGTCGACACTTAAACTCAGCGCTTCCTGGGAGGCAACCCAGTGTGTTTTACTTATTTTTTTTTTCCTTTTTGTTTTTGTTAGTTCTAGAATTTAGTTTTTAGTTTAGTTTAGGTTGTTTTTACTTTCCAAATACATATAGCCACATTACCTTCAATCTATTTTTGGTCATGTTCTAATTTGATGCATATATTCTCTGCACCTGCTCTTTGTGTGAGGTACTTTTCAACAGGTTTGGGGGTGCCTACTTATTTCAAACAATGAGGACATTGTCATTCTTAGGTTTGGGGGTATGGTTATCTATCTTGTGTTATGTATTTAAAAAATAAAAAATAAATAAATAATAATAATAATAAATAAACAATTTTAACCATCATACATGATTTACTTTGCAGTAGTTTTCAAACTTTAGTTGATGATGCATGAGAATTTAATTTTGAGAATATTGATAGCATATTTTGATTACTTGTATCTAGGATAATGAAGCTTAATGTGATAATTTGTGGATGACTTTGAAATTCATGCTTAGAATTTGTGCACTTATACCAAGCTAAGATTTAGAAATTGATGAATTATTTTAAACGTTGGATCGTAGGTTCTTAGTGGAGACTAAACCTGGTGAGCTTTAGAGCTAATTTCCCGTCATTGATGAGTGAATACATAAACTCGGAGTTTTCTTTGAATACGAATTATTTTGCATAATCTCATACATTTTATTTTTGGCTTGTGACTTTGCATGAAATCAAATTCATATTATTGTGTTAGAATGTACTGTATATCTACTCAAGACAAATAGGCAAGATTACCATCTTTTAAGGATATGATTGAAGGCCATCTTTGGCTCGTTTGTGCTTAAAATGTCCCACCTCATATAAATTTATCCTTCTAGTACCCCTTTGAGCCTATTGAAAAATTTACCTTTATACATTCTTTGATAAGCCACATTAACCTTTAACCCTTTACCATTTCTGAAAATTCAGCTTTACCCTTCTTATTTCTGAGACGTTGGGAACGAGGGATGAAAATGAGTGAAAAGAGAGTAAGTGGAGGGATACCGAGTTGTGGTGTTTACTGAGAGTGTATGGCAAAAAAAAAATAATAAAATAAAAAAAAAAATAAAATAAAATAAAAAAAAAAGGGGGAGAAAAAGAGAAATTTGACAAAGAATGAAAAATGTGAGGTACCATTAAGAAAAGAAATTCAAAAGAAGAAGAAAGAGTGAGAAAAGAAAAATATTGAAAAAAAAAATGGTGAGAAATTAGAAAAGAAAAAAGAAGAGCAATAGAAAGAAAAAGTTAGTACCTTTTCTGATTTCTCAGAAATTTTGAATCTAAATTCCCTTTCTTTCTTACCCTTTCCTGAGCCCCATTACAACCCTACAAAAGACCTTCATGATCTGATCTTGCATTGGTAACTGCCTTGTGGAGAGTAAATATGTGATACCTATGACACTTGATATGACATGCTTAGGATATTCAAGTATCTGTTCTTATGAGATCTGTTGTTTTTGTTCATTGATTACATCGTGTTTCATTTATCATGTGAGACCTTTTTATTTATTGATCTCTCACATGTGTGCGAAAACTTACCCATCATCGGAGTGATTTTATTTCGAGAGTATACCTAAAGTGAGGATTGAGTGAGACATGAGATCCGATGATTTTCCGTTTGGACTAGTTCTAAGATGGATGAATCTTGGTTTTGGTATGCAGACACTTCACGTTTAAGCATGAATGAATGAGTTATCTAACAATTTGAGCATTAGATTAATTTGAATGGATACTAGCATGATTGACATGACATTGGTATTTAAGATTGATGATTCACATGTTGAACCAATTAATGATGTTTTTGTTTTTGAATGGTATATATGTTATAAAAAATCATGTTTTGAAAACTCAATTTTGCCGATGGTTTGAAATTTTTTTTTTGGAAGTTTGTGGGTAACTTCACTGTAAACCCTCAGGAGACACAACTCCTCCACTAGGAATCACCTAGGGGTTTAAAGGCTTGTTGCACATGCTAAGTGCAATCGTGTTCCCTACGAAAGTGGCATTTAAATTTTAGGATGTTAGTTTTATATTTATCATTCTCTTTGCTTGAGGACTAGCAAAGTGTAGGTTTGGGGTGCTGAACTATGACTATATTTCATACCTTAAATCCTACACTTAGCCGTTCGATGAAAGTATTTGATGGTTGTTGTGAGGTTTTGATGATAACAGGTGTTTCTGACCTTTGGATCTTCCAAGTGTATAAAAGAAAGAAATTAAAGGCTACAAAAGAGCTATGGACAAAAAGGGTCCAAAGAAGCGCTGAAATTCGTGAAGGGGATCAAACTCCATCAAGAAGGGAAGATATTGAAGTTGCGCGAGGAACAAAGTGTAAAAAAGCCTTCAGCTTGGAAGAAATGGCCGTCATGGGTTCCTACACAATTCAACCTAGCGACTACAGCATTTCAACCTAGCGATGACTGATGAATAAAAGCAACCACGCGACAGTGAAAGTATCCTTCTCCAATTCAACCACGCGAAGAGCACTATCCAACCCAGCGAGGAGAAATCTAACCTAGCGAAAGTCTGTGCATTTCAACTCATTTGGCATCCTTTCTGACGAGGGCATATTGGAGATTTCCACCAATTAGGGCATCTACTTCCAACTAGTGTCAATCGATTGAGACATGAAATTCAATCGATTGAGAAAAAAAGGCAAAAGTGATTAAACTAGTGTCAATCGATTGAGACATGAAATTCAATCGATTGAGACAAAAAGGCAAAAGTGTCCTAAAGGTGATTAAATTAAAAGTTCAATCGATTGAGATCTAAGACTCAATCGATTGAGATCTAAGCCTCAATCGATTGAGGCAATTAGGGTTAGGTTGAATCGGCTATTATAAATAAGAGGCCCACGGCATTGTAAAGGAGGAGCTTTTTTTTTTTTGGGGAATAGAGAGTTTTAGTTTTGAGACAAATTTGTGTAATAATTAGAGACTTTTGTAAGAGGGTTTTCTTAGAGTAATAAAATTGTGTTGAGATTTTCCGAGAACATATTTTTCTTTTACACCTTCTTTGCTCTTTACTTTGGGAATGGTTTTGAATACAATTGAAGATCTTGCATCAAGGATGAGAGGCTAAAGGCTGTAGATCAAGGAGGATGCGATCCCCAGATAAGTACCTATATTTTATGTTTAATGCCATAGTTTGATAATTTCATCATCAAATCGTTTTTCTCAAAGTGTAGTGATCATGTTTTTAGTGTTTTGATCTAAAATACCATGAGATACGCTATGCTTTTCACATGATTCATACATGATTAAATTTGAGTCATTGTTTTTAGATAGGGTATGCCGGGTTAATGATCACGCTTACTTACTAGTCATGTTTCTCTTAGAATGATGGTGTGTTTGATGTTAATAAAATTGTGGGTTTAAAAATAGAAAAGGGTATAAATCTGGGGTAGCAAATTCCTTGATCTTGTTTTTAAAATTTATTCTTAGATTTCTCATTACATAATTTTTAGATTAATTTGTTTTCTTTCTTGCAATTAGAAAAGTGTTAATTTTTGGTAAAAATTCAATCTGCCCCTTGGTACTTCCTCGGGGATATTTTCTAAAGCTCTAGGAAGAATTGATTAAAATTTCAGATTTCCCTGTGGGTTCGACACCCTTGTTCTTGCCTTACTAGAACAGATCTTGTACACTTGCAAGGGTTTATTTAAAATTGATCAGTGTTCAGCAGGGGTATGTGCTGCTTGCCTAGGTCTAAGGTCTCTTTATTTCAGGATTCAAAGGCTTTAACTGAGTATTGAGTGACCTTCTTCCCAACATGCAACACACGTAGCAAGTAAATAGACAACTTACAGCAAATACAAAAAATGCTAAATACTACTGTAGAAATAAAGAAAGCAAAGATGAAACTATAACAACAAAGAAAGAGATGCAAACTAAGGCAGAAGCTGCTCTAGCTGCTAGTTAATTTCTCCCTCTTTGCTACTACTTCAAATCTGCCCCTCTTTGCTACTGCTTCAAATCTGCATAGATCCCAAAAATACAATAGTAATTTATTCAAACACAACAAATGCAGTAAACAAATCTGAATGAAAGCATAAAAAAAACTCAGATCTACTACTTAGATCTAAAATCCACGACAACGACGCCACAAACTTATTGTGATTCTAAATTGGTTATGGGTGTTCTTTTTATTAATAAAATGGTTAAAATATAATGGAAATAAAGAAAGGGCAAAAAACAGATAAAGAGGGGGCCAAAATATGAAATCAGAACACACAGCACAAAACAACCACAATCCTGTCCAGATCTACTACAGATTTGGTAGCTCTAAACCTAAACTAGAAAAGCAAGGTAAAGAGAGGGTGTTTTTGGGGTTGTCACAACTAACTAAAAACATATATAAAACTACAAATAAAAACTGCAATAAAAAAAGGGGGGTTAGAGAAGGATGGAAATTGTTTGGTAAAACAAACAGAAAATATAGGAAGTAAATAGCTAGGGATTGATTTTTACTGAAAAAAATATGGCAAGACAGATCAAAATCTGGAACTGCAGCTATCCTTCGTTTGGCTACAAGGACAAATGCAAGGAAGAAGAATCCAACCCAACCCTGAGAAATAGACTAGTGCTAGGGCTATATCTTGTCCACTCATATGGTCACAGAATATCTCATGGGGGTTAAAGAAATTAGAACAAGAAAACCACTGCAGCCACTATTTTTGCAAGGCTACAAGCTCATGCATCCATAGGTGCAAAAAATCTATAAAGATCTAAATGCAAAGTATAAGAACTTACAGATTTAATGAAACAGTAAAAATAACTTTTCATTGCTTAAAAGGTACTTATAATGGATTAGCCCTCAAGGCTGCAGTCGCTGCAAACCTCTAGACCCTTTACAATGTTCTTACACAGTCCTTTTACAGCTTAAATCAACCTTATCTATTACAAAGGCTTAGCCAGACATGCTGAGGTAAGGAAAGAAGAAAAAGGAAAAAGAAAGAAAGAAAACCTAAACCCTAAAATGAGCTCAGTTGTCCTCCCTATTTTCTGGTGTGAGGTCCATCTTTAAACATGCCTTCTGTTTCTTTATATACACACCCAAAAGTGCATTTTGCTCTAACCAATCAGAAGGAAGGACAATCAAGAGAGTTAGGATTTGCTGTCGTGGCCTAATCTCAACCAAGTATTGCCCTAGGTTGCATTGCACACTTGGACAGATGTCCCATGTGTGCAACAATTCCAAAACTGCCCCTGAGGTCCGTCAAAATATGTTTGAACCCGAGCCTCGAGTGGATAGATGCTTCAGAATATAATCTCGAGCAGATCTCGAGTGGCTGAAGGTTTAAAGTTAGATCTGCTCGAGTGGATGGAATGCTTTCGAAGGCAGCTTGACAAGTTCTCGACAGGATTGCTCTGAAGGCACTGAACTACTCGAGTGGTTGCTCAAATGGATATAATGCAACACTCTTCAAGTGCTCAAGAGGTGCTCAACAGGATGTTGCTGAAGCATTGATGTGCTCGAGTGGATTGAATGTGCAACATTGATGTGCTCAACAGCTGCTCGAGAGGTCTCTTCTGAAGCTTCTGTCTGCTCGAGTCTGTTCAAGAGTTGCTCGACCTTGTATTTTTGCTTCTCTACTGGTTTGCCCAGTCTGCTGCTGCACTCCTTTAAGTGTGGGCCCCACTTTCCTTTAAGTGTAGATCTTCTAGGGGTCCAAGGCATGCTCAAAAAGCCCATTGGTGGGGGACCACTATGGTTCAATCTCTGTTTTTTCAATAGCTCCAATGCTTGGTTTTGATTCCTCTCTTCTTGGTACTTGTGAGATGGATTACTGCTCATGTTGCAACTTATTTCTAACTATAAAAAAATACTCAAAAATCAATTATTAAACAACTCTAAGGTCTAGTAAGGGCTAGGTTAGGAGGTAGAAAGTAGCATAATTTAGTGATTAACAATTTTGCTCTCTATGTGGACATACCAAGTGTTACGATTTGGGGATGGTCGGTAACGTCGATCTGACGGCATTGATTTGAGGTTAGAAAATTTGGGCGGTCACAGTTGGTATTAGAGCTTTTAGCTTTAGAAATTTCTGAAAGAATTTAGACTTGGAATAGGAGTTTAAGGTTTTTTTAGAGTATAGAGACCATCTCTTGATGAAACTTTTGTTTCATGTTTATTAATCAATATGTCCACTAGAGGTAGAGGCAGACCGAGAGGCGGTCATATACAAAACATGAGGAGTGGTGAAGGGATCACCACTAGTTCAAATAGGATTCCTATCAGGGAAAGGAATACTCCAGAAGAAGGAGATCAAGGAAGAGATGGAAGAGAGTGAATGGCACAAGCCATGGAGACTGTGGCCAATGCAATGACACAGTTGTGATGGCCCGGATTTCCTTATCACAAAACTTGTGCCATCAGATCATATACGGTCTAAATTACATTGATACTATGATATCGAAGGGTATAAATCACTTCCAGATAGCTCGATCTTTCCTCACATTAAATAATAGGAAGGATTGGGCCATTTGTCATTGGTAAGCTTACAAAAGTGTGGAAGCAAAGTGCACAAAGCGAAAGCAGAGCTATAACATAAGTAAAATGGCAACATAAACCCAAAATGATCACCATCATACACAAATATCAAAACTATACATCCACCAGTGAAGGCCGACCTTCTCCTAAACAGTGGAGCAAAAATTACACAATTGTATTTAGTTTAACATATCACTGTACCGTTTATCCAAACTCAAAAAGTATCCAAGCTCTCAACCAAAACAACTAAGGAAAGAACTCATCTGGTAGTTCTTCCTCATCCCCGGGATTGTAATCCGGGTCGTCCTCTTGCTCCGGATCCCTCTCTATATCAATTCCTGCAGCTATGATGTATAGTCGAGGATTGAGCTATAGTCTAGGCTCAATAGGGCAATAGGGAAAAACAGTGCTAAACTACCTTTTTAACATTCTTATTCATGATCTTGATGCATATGTAAATCAATTTTAAAGAAATAAAGACATCTAGCTATAGTGTCAAAACAGTTCATATCATAAATGCAAATAATCATGCTTAAAGTAATGCATATCAGATCAAGCAAAACGTAACGAGAACTTGGAATCAATTCAAGAGATGCAAACCACAAAAACGTATAACAAGAAATCAAATGATGTCAAAATGTCAAGCCCTTGAGCTACGTTAACACGGTCACTTGAACCGAGAACGTCAAGCCCTTGAGCTACGTTAACAGGGTCACTTGAACTAAAAAGTAAATTGTTGTAGTTAAATTGTTTAACATTTGGGGTTTGACTTCATAGGTCCCTTCCCTCCTTATGGGTATAATTTTATTCTTGTGGTTGTGGACTATGTGTCCAAGTGTGTTGAAGCCATAACTACAAGAACTAATGATCACAAAGTTTTCATCAATTTCTTGAAAGATAATATTTTCTCTAGGTTTGGTACCCACAGAGCTATCATTAGTCATGGGGGAAGCAATTTTTGCAATAGGTATTTTGAAAGTCTGCTTAGAAAGTACTCTGTGACACACAGATTTTTCACCACATACCACCCACAGACCAGTGGGCAGGTGGAAATTTCTAATAGAGTGATCAAACACATTCTAGAGAAAAATATGAGAGGAGATAGGAAGGATTGGTCCTTAAAGTTGACTGACTCCCTTTGGGCTTATAGAACTGCCTATAAGACCCCAATAGGTATGTCTCCCTTTAGGTTGGTGTATAGCAAGGCATGTCATTTATCAGTGGAGTTAGAAAATAAAGCCTATTGGGCTATTAAGACATTGAATTTTGATCTAACTGCTATTGGTAAGCACAGGAGGCTGCAACTGTCAGAACATGAAGAGCTGAGATTGGATACCTACTCCAATGCAAGGATTTACAAAAAAAGGCCAAAGCTTTTTATGAAAAGCATTTTCTAAGGAAGGAGATTACTGCAGGTAACAAGGTATGGCCATTTAATTCAAAATTAAAAATTTTCTCAAGCAAGTTAAAATCTAGATGGGAGGGGCCTTACATAGTGATGCTTGTTTCCCCATCTGGAGTTGTTGAAATCATAGATCCAAAGGATGGTAGGATCATGAAAGTTAATGGTAAGATTGTTTTTCAGCATTGTATATTATGTATCATAACAGTTAGTAGAATGATGTTGTTTTCAAATCTGTCTATCATTGTATATATGTTCTAATTTTACTTAGATTTCTATTTAGTATAATAAGCCAGTTCTGCTAAGGTTAGGAAGGTCTCTAATGCATGAAAAATAAATGAAAATAGAGGAGGATGGATGAATTTGGGTTGGATGGAGATAGTGAACTGATGAGAAATAATTTTGGATTACAAAGAGACCTGTCGAGAGGTTAGAGGTGCAATTCGACAAGTACTGAAGCTGTCCCTTGTGAATTTTGACAGTTCTCATGAGAGGATGTGAGAGGAATTCAATAGGTACTGAAGGCATTTACTGAGATTTCGATAGGTTTTGAGTACCTGTCGAGAGGTTGAGAAACCTCTCGGAATATTAAATGTTAAAAAAACTTGTAACCTGTTGAGAGGTGGGTGAACCTCTCGAATTACAATTTCTGAAGCCTATGAACTTGTCAAGAGGTTTGAACAACCTCTCGAAACCTTCATTCTGAGAGTCTTCCAAATTCATATACTTTTAATTGTTTGACAGGATGAGTCAACCTGTTGAAATCTTCTTGACATCCTGCCGGAATAGTGCTTTGCTTGCTTTAAATCAATAGGTTCATTTCATCCATTCAACACCTTGAGCTAAAGCCTTGTTCCTCCTCTACCTGAGTTCTCAGTTTCTTCTTTCTTCTCCATCTCACTAGTTTCAATTTCAAATATTTTGCCATTGTTCCAATTGCATCAGTTTTGCAAAGCCGACATTTTACACCTGGTTTGAGCCAATTTGGTTATGTGTACTGCAAGTTCCAAGAAGCCCAAAGTTTTTGAGTAAGTTCTTCAACTTCATTCTTGTGATTTTTTCACATTATAGTTCTATATTTTTGGAGGTTTATGCTGTGTGTGGTTAATTAAGTGAGGAAGGAAGATTGATGTGGTTGTTTGAGGAGTATTGTGAGGATTTTGAGTCCCAATGGTCAAATTTGAGGGCACCTTGACCGATTTGCTCCAATCCCCTTCCCAATCCACCTTAAAATCTACTAGGAAGTCCAGTAGGTTAGCCACACAGCATAAGGCCAACCCACCTGCTAAGAGGATACTAGTTGTGGACAAGCCCAAGAAGGCCCAAAAAGCCAAGAAAATAAAAGTTGTTGAGGAGGTTACTGAGGAAATATCTAGACCTAACCTTGAGTCCGAGATTGAGCTACCTGTGACCCTGACAACTCCTAATGAGTTTATGGACTCTTTAAGTTTGATTCCTGAGACAATATTTGACCTACCTTATTTTATTAAGGTAGAGGAGTGTAAGGAGACCTTGGCTTACTTGGAAAAGGCATCCCTGACGCCTCTGTTGACCCCGTTACAAGAGAAGGTATACCCAATATTGGTCAAGTTATTATATCAGAACATCAGGGAAAAGAATATCCCAGGGTTAACTGATCCTACCCTTGTGGTGTTGGTTGATAACTGGGAGCTTGTAGTGGATTACCAAGATATTGGGTTGGCATTGGGAGTTCCATTTCTATATGATCCAGCCAGTAGTTTGGGAGCCCCTGACAGTGCCTCTTTTAGGAACATGGCTAGACACTTGACCCAGGGCATAGTGGGATCTGGGGAATCTTTGATGAGGAGAGATTTGGACCCCAGCCTGCCTTTCATTGATACAATTTTAAGAATGTTTATGTCAGTGGACATCAGCAGGAGATAAGAACCCCAATAGTGGATGCCCTGTACTTCTTCTCCAAGGGCTAGTTCTTTAATGCCCCTCAGCTGCTATTTGAGCCCATGATAGATGTACATGAAAAGATAAAAAAGGGGCAGATGTTGCAAGGGTTGCCTTTCAGCTGACTCATTACTGCTCAGCTAAGGCAAGGGAAATATGTATTGAAAATAGATGAGCCAACTGAGGGTTTGAGTCCAAAAAATTTTGGGAGGAGAGGTTGGTCCACTAGTATTACTCTGATTGGGAAGATCAAGAAGCCAGTTGAGAGTTCTAAAAAGGACACCATAGGTGACCAGCTCAGCAGCTGCACCTATGATCTCTACAGCTCCATCAGCTAGCTTTGTGCCTCTGCCTACCTCTGCTGGTACTAGCTCTGAGCCTATGCCTACCTCTGCTGGTAGTATTGCCCCGCCTGTGACCTCTACACCTTTATCTGTTACTCCTACTGCTGTGACCTCTATTGTTGTCAGTTATGTCCCCATTCCATCACCTTCTATACCACCATATCTATCCCCATCCCTTCCAGCAGCACAGCCATCCCCTCTACCATCACCACAATTACCCCTATATTAGCTCCTCCTACCACTGACCCAATATTACTCTTGCCTTCACCACCTATACAAACCACCTACCAGAGAAAACCCAAGCAAGCACATCCAGAACCCCTCCAGCTAGCCCATCCATTCTAAGCCTAGAACCTTTAAGCCCTGAACCAACAACTCCACTCCCATCTACATCATTTGACCTAGTTACTTCCTCTCCACTATCCATACCTTTTGACCCCACTACCTCCATGTCACCCATTCATACTCAGGAGGAAGAACACTTCACCACTGAGGGGTATTCATCCCTAATAGATTCCATTATGGAAGATATCGGGCATGAGTACTCTCCTTTACCTGATTCCCCACATCCTATCCCTTTCCACCATGCTTCCACCTCACCTTTCCAACCCATTACATCCACTCAGCCTATTACTAAAGCCTAAATCTTACCAGATACCTCTGCCTAGATCCTTTCCCTTCTCACATCCATCCTAGCTCAACTTTAAACCAACACAGCTAACCAATCTGTTATGACCACCTACCTACATGCCATTCAATCCACCTTAATCCCATCTACCTCAACCTCCCAACCTCTTAAAACCCCCACTCCTACACCTATCCCTATACCCACTCCACCTCCATCTCCTCAACTATCCCCTATAGTAGTGGTTACCACTGCTGAGGTGGAAGAACCAAAACCTTCACCTTCTACCAGAGATTCATCTACCCAGACTAACCCCATGGAAGATGATCTACCCTCTCTACCTTTTACCTATCCTTCCACCCCACCTAAGTCAGTTACTGTGGAAGAGGAGCTACCACTTACCTTCATTCTACCTCCACCACCACCACTTGAGCTATCCATCACCCCTTCCTCCATGGATGACCCTCACCAATGGGCCATTGTCCCATATGGAACCAACACCTTTTCACCCTTGCCATCCCTCACCAAAGCCATAGAGCACAACCCTTATGTTGGGGAGGATGTCAAGTTTCTAGTGGATGCAGTCCTGATTTTGCAACAGCAAGCCCTTGAAGAGTAAATTGACCCAGTTTTGGAGGCCCACAGGGAAGAGGAATGGAAGCTTTGGAAGATGGTCTTAAACCTCCCTCAATTTGTACAAGGTCTACAAAGACAAATCCATCCTACTGTCTAGACTTGTTGATACCTTATCCCTCTATCCAGCTCTGAAATCTATTGAGTCAGCTACTATTTCCAATAAGGAACCTGACACAAAGCTAAAGAAAAAGAAGCCAGCTGCAATCAAATCCACACCTGATGCTTCTAGTATAGAGCCAGTGAAGAAGGACAAGAACCCTTACGAAGAAAAATATGCATGGACCCCACCTTTTGTTTTAAGTTCAAATACTGAGTCTGATTAGGTGTAGAGTAGTTGGTGTGTTCAGATTCTATATTACTGTTGTTCTAGATAGTTTGGTTGTATATATTTTTCTCTTTGCATTTTTTCATCTCTGTAACTAGTTTGTATACAGTTCATTTTAATAAAATGTCCCTTTTTTGTGCCATTGTCCATATCTCTGTTGTTTATTTTTATCTTACTTTGTATAGTTTTATTTTGCTTGTACCCTGCTGTTCTAGTTGTTATATTTCTGAAATAGTGAGGACGCTGTTCCTCATAGGTTTGGGGGTATAGTAGGATCATTTTGAAAAATTATGAGGTAGCTAAGCCAAGTGCAATGTTGTTAATAGGGTAAAAATAAATTCAGCAAAATTTCAACTGAGTGATTTTGGAAAAGGAAGATTTAAAACGCTGGAGAGACTATTTATTGTTTGGATCTTTTGAAAATTCTACATTTTCATGAAAGATATCATCATAAATTTTTTGTCATAATCAGTATATAGTGAACCATTAAGGAGAGAAAAAGTAAGAACATATCTTGAGAGTCCTAAGGAAGACGATATCCAGTGAGACTTGGGTTTGAAAATTTCTTTTGAAGAGTGTTTTGGCAAATCTTTCTGCTCTAAGGACTGTTTGAACTTATTCTTTCTCACTACAAGTTAGGCACTCCAAATTGAAGCAAAGTGACAAGACTCATGACATTGAAGATATGATGTAAGACCATCCATTGGACAGTTTGAGCTAAAAAATCCCTACCCTTTGAACTACCTTTGTATACACCATTTGAGCCTAAAAATTCCATTTTTCTTTGACAAAAATTAAAATATTTTTGTTCCCTAAACCTCTTGACCTGTTTCAGTTCACCCTCAATCTGAGAATTCAGGAAGCGGAGGGAGAAGTGAGGTTAGAGGAGCAAGGTTTGATATTTGGGTGAAGGAGAAGGGAGAAAGTCTAAGAAAAATAGTATATCAGCTGTGCAGTTGTGGCATTCCAACCCATAAAAAAAATATATATGAGAAAAATATAAAAGAAAAGAATACAAATAAATAGAAGAGAAAAATAGAAAAACAAAAGAAAGGAAAATGCGAAGAGAAGTCACTTCATTTGAAAATTGAAAGAAGATGAGAAGGTGATCACTTTAAATATGAAAATATCAAAGCAGATGAAGTTGCGCTGAAATGAAGAAGGTGGGTATACTACCTCCTTACCTTACTTATTCCTCAATTTTGAATCCCTCTTTACCCTTTCATTCTGTATAAATCTCACCCATAAGCTACATCACAACCCAATAAAATGACCTTACTGATTGTTGTTACTTCTTAGTGTGCTTGATTTATGTGTGTTTTGAAAACAGATTTATAGCTGCTAAATTACAGTGGCTCTAGACTATATAAAAAAAATAAAGAAATATCAGCACAGTTAGAAGAGAATTAGCTTGCAAGATCAGGGCCAATTGTAGCAAGTTTTAAAAGTAAGTGAGTGAAAGATCGTCCACAGAGAATTTGTCTAAAATGTAAGATAAACCTCCAGATCTGAGCTACCAGATCTGGCTTCTTATCCTATCTAGAAAACTGATAAGATGAGAGGTTTGAATTTGTCACGTTTAACTAACTAAAAACAAAGAAAAATTTAAACTAAATGATCCAGATCCGAGTTGGGGGAATGATTGAAACAAAGATGGAGAAGTAATATCTAAATCTGATTTGGTCTTTGAAATCTAATGAGAATAACTGCAGCTCAACAGAGGTGATCCAATCTTCATCTGGCTACAAGCACAGATGTAAGAGAGATAAATCTAATTCAAGGATTAGGCTTACACTTATGGCTATAGTCTGTCCAGTTTAATGGCCACAAACCATCCAATAGTCTTTAATCCAAATCCTCAATTCAGAACAAGAAACATCACTACAAATGCTGTAAGAGACTAGGTTACAAACACTAATTCTCAATTAATGAATCAAAATTGCATGCAAAACAATGAATCTAAAGGAGTCTAATGTCGAGGAGATCGAGGGAACCCTTGACATGAGTCCAATGGAGAATGCATAGTTTACAACCTTTTAAAATTCATCCTTACAATTTCTGAGCCGCGACTTAATGACTCTCGGATTTGCAGTCTTGGATGCAAACTCTCCTTTGAGTTACAGCAGTATCTCACAACTCTCAAATGCAAGTACAAAGTAGGCTATTATAAGGATTGCGCATGTCGTCTGGCTGGGAAATGGGGGATTAGAAATGAAACTCAAAATCTGGATGCCCCAATTGGGCAAATGCTTCGTCTATTTATAGCTTTCCCCAGGTCCAGCTCAGATGTGTATCAACCAATCAGAGGTTCTCAGATCTGTATTGACCAATGGTAGTTGAGCACGGGGATCCATATCTGTTCTGGCCAATCAGAATTCCTCGATCTGGTTCAGCCAATCAGGTGAAAAAGGCATCAATTCTGTTATGCATTTTGAAAGTTTGTTAGAGTTTCTAGAAGTTCCCGCCAAGTTATTCCCTCTCTAGGTGCTCACGTGGGGTGGAATATTCCTTCGCTTCATGCTTAGAACCCTCTGGAATGTCCCTAGGTTTTAAAATGCATTGGGATGCGTGCAACAGATTACTGAATTGCCCTTGTTTAAGCTGCGAATCTCCAGAATGCCTCTTCGCACAGCTTAGGGGCCTTTTCGTAAAGTGTTGTGACTCCTGAAGCTCTTTTCGCAATGTTCTGGTTCTGTTCGAATTGTGTTTTCTTCTTTTCGCAAAGTTCAATCCTCTCTTCGAACAGTTCAGATGCTCTTCGAATGCTACGCCTGGAGTTTTATTCCTTTTCACAGAGTTTCAGGTTCTTTGCGAAAAGTACAGGTTCTTTGCAAAAAGGACTCTGTAGTGCATTTTTCTGTTCGAATTGTTCCATACTTCTCTTCCAGGTCTTTGCTTCTTCTATTCAGACCTTTCAACAGCTGATGAGGTTGTTTCTTCACTTTCTTCCTTTGGATTGACATGGATTGTCATCTTATTGGCACTTTTAAGCTGCTTTTATGGTTAAGCCTGTCTTTATTGTTAGCTGCAACATAAGCACTTAAAACACTTATTTAGTTCTCTCAAAGGTCTATCAAGACTCAAGTTCAGGGGTGAAAAATGGTATTTTTCACTTGTCAACACACCCCCAGACCTAAGCTTTGCTAGTCCCTGAGCAAAGACAAAAAAATAAATAAAAAAGAACAAAGTAAAGAGCCACTTTTGTAGGGAGCACAATTCCATTTAGCATATGCAACAAGCCTTTTAAACCCCTAGGTGATCCCTAGTGGAGGAGTGAAGTCTCCTGAGGGTTTTCAGTGAAGGTACCCACAAACTTCTTCAATAAGTTAGTTAAGATCACTGCAGTTTTGTTACAGCCACTTTCCTCAATTGATTATTCACACTTGCATCAGTTATTTTGTAAGAAGGTTTTTCAAGAAAGATATCAGTTTAAAACTAAAATTCTGCAGTAATTCTTGTTACTACTCAGTCGATTTATGTCAGAGGCCATTTACAAGGAAAATTAACGAACAACTAGCCTTTGATTTAGGAATCTAGCTTTGATGTTGCCCTAATCAATTGATTTTAAACCCAATTCTCACCAAGATTTTCACTCAATAAGCAAATGAGAGGGTTGTACTATTTCACATTTCAAGAGCGATTCTGATCCTCAAATAGGGTATGGCGAGCAGCATAGGCATTGCTTTTAGTTATAAATTCACTGTTCTTTTCACCATAGATTACACAAATTCTTATCTCCATGTGATAGCTCAATCCATCATTGATCAGTAAGGACTTTTACTTGGGTTTTATTGTGGCTTATGGGTGAAATTTCTCAAAAGGGTTGGAATGGTGTTCATATTTGAGAAGTCAGTCAAGGTCAGGAGGTTATATACAAACCCACTCTTCTTCAGCATAGTTTCATCTTCTTTTGAATTTCCAGAGCCAAAGTGGCCATCTTTTTCTCTTTCTTTTTCAAACTTCCAATGAAAATGCCTTCTTTCTTTTGTTTTGCTCAAATATTTTTCTTTTCTTTTTCGAATTAGCACTGACTGCATGCCACATTCCCTCTGCTGTTTCATCATTGCCTTCAACTTTTACCCTTCTTTTGCTATTAAATTGTTACTCAATTCTCCTTCCTCAGCTTCCTTCCCTTTATCTTCTGCCTTCTCGGGGTAGGGTTAGGCTAAATGAGGTTGATGAGGTTTATTGGAAGAGATTTCAAAGGAATCATAGATTTATTTTGCTCAAATGGTGTGTATCTAGGGCAGTTTCAAAAGGTGGGGCTTTGTAAGGTTCAAGCTGTCCAAAAAGAGGCCTTACATCATATCTTTAATATCATGAGTGCTATCAAATTATTTCGATTTGGATATGTGTAACTTCTAGTGTAAATAAGCAGATTCACATAGTCCCAAAAGCAGAGAAGATTGCCAAAGCATACCTCCAAAGAATACATTTCAGGCCCAAACCTCACTGGGTGTGGTTTTATATCAACTTCTTGAGGTATATCTTCACTATTTTCCTTCATTTTAGGTTTACTAAAACATCAATTTTCTTTTGGAAATTTCTTGACATTTACTTCATGAAAGTCTTTTAGAATTACACAGGAAAGTAATTTTAAAGAGTTTTTTTTTTTTTAACTTCTTAATATATTTCAAAACAACAGGTGTGAAAAAATATAAAAAAAATTGCTGATCCAAAACTGTACTGATGTTAACTCCTTTATTGATTACTGCTATTTCATCACACCCCAAACCAAAGGGTAGCAGAGGGTCCATCTTGGTCCAAAATAGAGGAAAAATATATGCAAGAAAGAAAACAACAAAAGTAATGATGGCAAGAAGGCAGATGTAAAATGCACGATGAGTATACACAAAACAGAATTTTCTATTACAACTTTATAACACAAAAAGTACAATGAGAGCTAATAACTGGGGTCAAAATCTGTATCATAGGTTGGTTCAAGTGGCTCCGAACTAGAGTCACCGCTAATCGAGCTAGAGTCGTTGTTGGAGTCCGAACTTGATTGAGCTTTCTAGGAATGGTGTTTTGTAGCTGATACTCCTCGATTTAATCTTTTTGGTGAAGCCAAGGTATTTGCTAAGGCTAGTGGTCTTCAATTTTTCTTGGTCAAGTTGGGCTTGCAACATGGATACCTTGTGTTGCTCAGTCCTCACCAGCTGAAATGTTTGACCCATCAGGTCCTTCATTTTCTCTCTTTCAAATTTCATAAAGATCTCCAACTTCCGAAGCTGGTTTTCATAAGACATGGATGTAAGCTTGTAAATCAGCTAGCCCCTTTTGAACAGTTCGGTGGATATAGGGATTACCTCCCAGGGCTTTGATGAGGGTGGCGGATGGGGGGAGAGGAATGGAAGGGTAGGGGACCAAAGGTGTCCCAGCGGTGGGAGGGGGGGAAGAAGTGTCTAGAAGGTTGACAGTGGTGCATGAGTGGATTGCTCAGGAGAAAATGGGGAGTGGTGGAGGGATGCAACCAAGGGGACTTGTGTTGGCTTATGCTTGCATGGGCGTAGTGGTGGGGGTAGTCGATCAACCAATAATATCTCCGGTCTTTGGGTGGCCTGGGAATCAACAATAGGCTGTGGGTAATGGTGGTTGTTTGGGATGTGGAAGCTAAGGTTTGGAGCAGTTCATTGGTTCTGCATCGGTTGTCTGTTGATTTGGAGTTGGGCTTGGATGGATTGGAGGTAGGTAAGAATTTGGGAAATGGATGTGGGAGAGGTGGGCATGGCATGGTGTGGATAAGCGATGTGGAGGGTGGAGGTGCAATGGTCAGAAGGGAGAGGTAGGGAAGTGAGTGAAGTGATGAGGAGTAGGTATAGGGGTAGGTTCGAGTTCCATGGATTCAAAAATAGAACCCATTAAGGAAGAGTAGGCCTCTGTAGTGAAGGGCGCAGGTTCAGGTGTATGGGAGACCTCAGGTGTGTGGGCTGAATGAGCAGGGGAAGGTGAGGGGCTTTGGAGCAGAGGAGTGCAGGGAGATGGGGCAATAAAATCTGCAGCTAACTCCTCTAAAACCTGGGCATTTGGAGGGCGAAATTGGTGGTGTGAGAATGGTTGGAGTGGTTGGTGTAGAGGGGGAATCCACAATTGGAATGATGGAGGGTGTGGGAGATGGGATAGCTGGGATAGGTGAAATGTCAGGGGCTGGAGTAGGGGAGTAGGGTGCAAGGCCAACGTCCTCCAGAGTAGGTGCAGCTGAAGAGCTGGTCACCAAAGGAAGGGGATTTTTATCAACAATGGGTGCAGCTAAGGAGCTAGTCACCACAGGGACAGGCAGAGTTGGTTCAAGAAGTGGTGCAGCTAAAGAGCTGGTCACCACAGGAGTTGGCAAAATTGGATCTGGCAAAGTTGATTCTGACAAAATTGGATCTGGCAAAATTGAAGGCGGGTGCTCAGCTCTCTTTTAGTTGCGGTGGATGGGTTCGTGTGGCTCATCTGTAGGGATGGGTTCTGGCTCACTCACAGCTGCAGGGATAGGTTCACTCACAGCTGCAGGTTCAGGCGCAGCAGCAGGGGCATGTGCAGGTTCACCTGCCTCTCTCATCCTTCTTAGCATAGCCTAGCTTGTAGTCCAAGCCTTTTCCCAAAATTGTGAGGGTAATGACTTCAAATGGCTCCTCACTATCAATGTCAAATTTGGCTGAGGAGGGCTGTGATCAATCGCCAAATGGTAGGCTAGCTAGCTTCCTCTTTTCAACTTGGCACTAATGTCACCATGGCTTCAAAAATTAGCATAGGGCATTGAAAACGCCTTGGAGAAATGAAAGAGGGCCTCTAAAATTGGTGTTCTCCTCTCTTGACTGTGCCCAGTGACATAGAAGCTTCCCCTTAAAATGGAATCCATTAATAGAAATTGGGGGGCAAGGCCTCTTCTCATGATGGACTGCCTAGTGCCCACAATACCACAGGTTAAATGTCGACCATCTCTCTAAAGGAGGCTGTTTCTGGAGCAGCCAAAGGACTAGAGGTATCAAATTGGAATGGTGTCCCTAAAGCATTCCCTATGTCTTCAAATGTCACAGTAAGATCGCAATCATCAATGAAAATGATTAGGTTTTGGTACCATAACTTCACCATTCTTGGGTAAATTTTCTCTGGCAAGGGGGTAAGGATATTGCTTAGTGAAGCCTCTCTAATGTATCTTAAGGATGGTAAGCAATCTGGTTTGGTGACGAAAAAAGTTTCGTCCACCATCAGCTCAGGTATTAGTTTCTGAGCTTCAATGAAGGGGTTAGGTAAGACCAAATGAATGGGCAGAGGAGGAAGCTCAGGCTCAGGGCTAGTAGCAGCAGGGATGGGTTCCTCATGTCTAATTTTCTTTCCTTTCTCCACCCTATCTGCTTTATCCATAGATAGTTTCCGTTTAGCTAAAGTTTTGGCTTTTCCTTTTGCTTTTGGGGTCGATTTGCTCACTTTCTTAGCAGAGGATTTGGGGAACATAGCAGCCAATGATTTCTCTGCTTTTCCCATTCTAGATTGATGTATAAAAATGCCCAAAATAGATGCTGACACAGAATCAAATTACTAAATGCTAACCAGAGAGAATGGGCAGAGAAATACCGAGATCTAGGGTTTATGTTTTAACGAGTTGTTTGCTTGCAAAAATCCCCTAGATTAAAAGCTGAAATCCTTCTCTGCAAACGCAAATGATCGAACACAGAGATAAAAGTGTAGTGAGCTTCTTAAATCGTGCAAGGAAAGAACGAAGTAGGGTTTCAGTGGAAAGAGTCGCTCTGCAGAGAGAGTTTGAAATGAAACCCCACTGTCGAAAGGGTTTAAATATACTCAAAGTTAATATCGCAAAGTGTCTTTAAGTTTTCGAAAAGTTCCAAAAGAGACCTTTTTATAATTGTGAATGGCATCAGTACCATTCGACAAGTTAACAGCTTCAGAAACATTATTTCGCAAAGGAATTAGCTTCAGAACTATCTTTTCGAAAAGAAAATGGCTTCAGCACCAACTATTCGAAAAGCAAATCCTTGCTTTGACGATTCCTCACAGATCGAGTCTATTCAAAAGTAAATTGGACTTTGCGAAAAGAATTATATTATGCGACTTAACTTTGAGCATGTTTAAACTATGCGAAAAGAGATAAAAGCAGAAACAGAGAAAATAAGCAAAAACTATGATATACAAACACAATGTACAGTTTTCTACCATCAGATTTTTGGAGATTCGTGATGATAGATGGGCAACACAGGCTCCTGGGTATTTTCAATGCATGGTTTGAGCCTCTGACCATTTACCTTTATGATTCTTCCATTACTTGGATCAAGGATGTGAAGCTGCTGAATAATGACAGTGTATGGCCCTTCCCATCTGGATCTCAGTTTTCCTGAGAAAAACTTGAGCTTTGAGTTAAATAACCATACCTTAGAACTAGGTGTGAACTCTTTTCTCAATAAATTTTTATCATGAAAAATTTTGACTTTCTCTTTATACAATCTTGAATTTGTGTATGCATCCATTCGCAGTTCTTCTAACTCAAAGAAGTTGCGGTTTCTGTGATTACCGTGCAGAGTTAGATCCATGTTCAATGTTTTAATGGCCCAAAAAGCTTTATATTCTAACTCTACTGGTAAATGGCATGCTTTTCCATAGACCAACCTAAATGGGGACATACCAATTGGGGTTTTATAGGCTGTCCTATATGCCCACAATGCATCATTCAGCTTAAAGGACCAATCCTTTCTGTCCTTCTTCACAGTCTTTTCCAAAATATTTTTGATTTCTCTATTGGAAATCTCCACTTGTCCACTGGTTTGTGGATGATATGGAGTGGCTACTCTATGAGTCACAGAGTATTTCTTCAACAAAGTTTCAAAATGTCTATTACAAAAATGGCTTCCCCCATCACTGATAATGGCTCTGGGAAAACCAAACCTGGAAAAAATGTGATCCTTAAGAAATTTCAGAGCCACTTTGTGATCATTTGTTTTAGTAGCTGTGACTTCAATCCATTTGGATACATAATCCACAGCTACTAAAATGAAGTTATTCCCATTGGAAGGAGGGAAGGGACCTATGAAGTCTATCCCCCAAACATCAAACAATTCTACTATCAAAATAGGCTGTAAAGGCATTGAGTTTCTCTTGGAAATGCTGCCTAATTTCTGACAGTTCTGGCAGGACTTACAATGCTGCAGGGCATCCTTGAAAAGTGTAGGCCAATAAAATCCACACTGCAAAACTTTTGCAGCAGTTTTGTTCCCACTAAAATGACCTCCACAGGCCTGTTCATGACACATAGAAAGTATTCTATGAAATTCTTGGTCAGGGACACATTTCCTTATTATTTGATCTGCACAACTCTTAAACAGATAAGGATCCTCCCAGATGAAGTGGTTAACCTTTGAGAAGAAAAGATCTTTATCCATTCTATTCCAATGTTGAGGAATTCTTCCAGTAGCCAAAAAGTTGACTATGTTTGCAAACCAAGGAGTGTGTACACTAATGGCAAAAAGTTGCTCATCAGGGAAAGATTCATTGATAGGCAACCTATCAATCTCAGCAGTTAAAATTCTGGAGAGGTGATCAGCCACCACATTTTCCACCCCCTTTTTATCTTTAATCTGTAGATCAAATTCCTGTAATAGGAGAATCCACCTGATTAATCTTAGTTTAGTGTCCTTCTTAGACAGAACGTATTTCAAAGCAGAGTGGTCAGTGAACACCATTATTTGTGAACCCAAAACATATGACCTGAATTTCTCTAAAGCAAAAACAATTACCAGCAACTCCTTCTCAGT
This sequence comes from Chloranthus sessilifolius, assembly GCA_021018995.1. NCBI lineage: Eukaryota > Viridiplantae > Streptophyta > Magnoliopsida > Chloranthales > Chloranthaceae > Chloranthus > Chloranthus sessilifolius. The sequence goes on from CM037597.1 coordinate 98,443,680, forward strand.
TGTTGTGTAATTGAGCTGTGCATCAATCATTGATCTACTGGCATAAGCTATGACATGAGGCAGCTTATCTTTTCTCTGTCCAAGGATAGCTCCCAAAGCATAATCTGATGCATCACACATCAGTTCAAAAGGTAATGAATAACTGAGCTGCAATATTGAGCTGAAATCAAGCAGTTCTTTAGGAATTCAAAAGCCTTCATGCATTCATTATTGAAAACAAAGGGACATCTTACAAAGACAAATGACAAAGAGGTTTGGTTATTTTACTGAAGTCCTTGATGAACCTTCTGTAAAATCCAGCATGTCCTAGGAAACTTCTGATTTGTTTAACAGTTTTGGAAGGTGGTAAATGTGCAATTAACTCAATTTTTGCTTTGTCCACCTCAATGCCCTTGTGGGAAACAACATGGCCAAGGACAATACACAGGTGACCATGAAATGGCTCTTTTCGACTCAAAACCAGATTGGTTTCTTCACATCTTTGTAGTACCAATTTGAGATGGTATAAACACTGGGAAAAACTGTCGCCATAGATTGAAAAATGATCCATAAAAATCTCCATAAATTGGTCAATCATATCAGAAAAAATGGCATACATGCATCTTTGGAAGGTAGGGAGCATTACAAAGACCAAAAGGCATTCTCCTATAGGCAAAAGTGCCAAAAGGCAAGTGAATGTGGTCTTTTCACGATCTTATGGGTACAGGAATCTGGTTGTAACGGAGTAACCATCAAGAAAACAGTAATAAGCTTTTCTGCTAGCTTATCTAAGATCGATCAATGAAAGGGAGGAAATGGTCTTTTACGGTCATTGCATTTAATTTTACGTAATCATCTGGACTCTCCATCCAGTTGTTTGTCTGGTTGACATAAGCTCACCAAAATCTGAGGTTACAACAGTGATTCCAGATTTCTTAGGTACCACCTATGTAGGTGCCACCCAAGCTGAATCTGAAATGGGGTAAATGACCCCTGCATCCAACAACTTAACAACCTCTTTCATGACCACCTCTTACATATGAGGGTTCAACCTCCTTTGCATTTCCCTAGAAGGCTTTGCATCTTCTTCCAAGTGGATTTTGTGCATGCAAATAGCTGGACTGATTCCTCCTAAATCAGCAATAGTCCAGCCAATTGCCCTTTTATGTTCTTTCAAGACTATCAATAGCTCTTCCTCTTGCTCCTTTGTGAGAGAGGAAGAAATAATGGCAGGCAATAATTTATGATTACCTAAGAACACATACTTCAAATTTTCTGGCAGCTGTTTTAGTTCTAAATCAGGTGGGCTGAGAAAAGAAGGTAACAAAGGTACCTTAGACGTTTGTGGAAGGGGGAGAGTAGCAGGTTTCCAAGAAGAGAAACTTGCTGATTGATTAAGAGTTCCTTGCAACATTTATTTCCTCAGAATTTGAGATACAACTTGCTTCTTTTTCAGCATATCCCATGCATCTTTAACATCTATGGTGAAGTGTTCACCCTGCAGAAATTGTTGTAAAGTCCCTTCCACAAGTTCATCCAATAGATCAACATGAAAACATTCTTCAGAGCTGAATTGAGGCTATGTGATTGCATTATAAACATTTAATTTTACCTTCATGTTTCCAAATGAGATTTCCATAATACCAGACCTGCATTGAATGCAAGCATTTGTTGTAGCCAGGAATGGTCTTCCCAAAATGACAGGGATGGAAGTTTTACTTTTGGTTGGTTCCATATCCAAAACTAGAAAATCAGCAGGATAGAAGAATTTATCTACTCCCACCAATACATCTTCAATCATCCCTACTGGCTTTCTTTCAGATCTGTCTGCTAGTTGTAACACCACATGAGTGGGTTTTAATTCTCCCAAACCTAGTTTCTCATATACAGAATATGGAAGTAGGTTGACACTAGCACCCAGATCTAATAAAGCCTTTTCAATGGTGTGTTCCCCAATAATGCAAGGGATTGTGGGGATTCCAGGATCTTGGAGTTTAGGAGGTGTAGCAATGGATAACACCTGGTTAATTCTTTCCACAGCAAAGACCTTCTTGGACAACTGTATCCTAGACTGTCTTTTGTGAGTGCAAACATCTTTCAAAAATTTTGCATATGCTGGAATTTATTTGATTGCCTCAAGCAAAGGTAAATTTATCTTGACTTGCTTGAAAGTCTCCATCATGTCATCTATTTTTGTGTTCCCTTTATCAAAAGGGGATACAGATTTTATTGCATGAGGAAATGGTAAATGAGGAACTAATCTTTCATCTACAACTTTAAAAGTATTTTCAAAAAATTTTTGAATTTTCTGTTTTTCATTTTTTTGGTTTTTCTGAGGTACATCATCAACCTCACTGCTATCACTATGCTGCTCTTGCTGCATATCTTTATCCTATTCCTCATTTCTTTCTTCTTCAGTACCCACTTTGTTATCTATCATTTTTCCACTTCTCAAAGTGGTGACAGTTTTTACTTCTTCATGTGAATTAGAAGCTTCTCCAACCATGAACTGTCCTTTGGGATTGTTCAAAGGTTGGCTGGGTAACTTTCCTTCCTCTCTTTTTGCCATGGTATTTGAAAGCTGTCCCAATGTTTCCTCAATCTTCTTTATGCTCTGGCTGTGAAAGTTCACAGTCTGAGTTAAAGATCCTAAATTCTGAAGTGAATTTAGAACTTGATCAAAAGAAAGGGACCTGGAGGGGGTTTGAACTGGGGCAGACTGCTGCACAGGTTGTTGTGGAATGGGCTGCTGAAAGTTTGGTTTGACATAAAAATTATGCTGATAAGGTTGTGCAGTTTTGAAAGGCATTTGATTCTTTGGTTGTTGATGTTGTTGGGATTGGTAATTCCCTTGGTTCCACCTCATATTGGGGTGTGCTCTCCATGGATATTCATTTGACTGCATCTGTTCAAATGATTGAGCAGCATGAGCTTGTTCCACCATTAAATCTAGGAACTGTGATGCAACAGGACATTGGTCAATTGAATGAGTAGGGGACTGGCATATCAGACATGCCTCCTCTACTCTTGAAACATTTGGAATTTTAAGTGAGTCCATCAATCTATCAAACTTTGTGGTTAGATTGTCCATCTTTCTTTCCAACTCATTCACCTCATAGATCTTCCCTTTGGTGGGTTGGTGATTGTTCAACCTAGCAGGATTTTCAATTTCTCTTGATAGAGATTCCTGCTGAGTTGAGTTTTCACCAATCACTTCAAATAAGTCCCAAACCTCTTCAACTGTTTTTTGCAAGTAAGTGCCTCCACAGGAGGCATCCACCATATTTTTGCCTTTTTGATCAATTCCTTGATAGAAGCTTTGAACTAGCTGCCATCTAGGAATTTGATGATGAGGAGATTGCCTTAAAAGTTCCTTAAATCTTTCCCATGCTTCATGGAAAGTTTCAGTTGAGTTTTGGGAGAATGAAATGATACTTTGTCTCAATTGGCTTGTTTTAGACATTGGGAAATATTTGGCTAAAAATTGACACTGCAAATCATTCCAAGAAGTGATACTGTTTTGTGCTAACATGGATAACCATGCTCTAGCTTTATCCTTTAATGAAAAAGGAAAGAGCCTAAGCTTGGTTGCTTCTGGACCAAGTCCAACTATGTTGAATGTGGTGCAAAGAGCCAAGAATTCATCCACATGTTTGTATGGGTCTTCCTTACTCAACCCATGGAAAGAAGGAAGCATTTGGATAGTTGATGACTTGATCTCATAATTTCCTTCAACAGTAGGAAATTGAATGCAAAAGAGAGTCCACCAAAGTGAGTAATCCCTCAAAAGTCGAGGTTCTTCACCCATAGTAGCAGAATTATGTGTTGTTTGTTTGGTTCGTAGTAGCCTTTCAACTTCTAAATTCCATGGGAGAATCTCAGGGTTGAGAGTCCTCCTACCAAACATACAACTCAGAAAAAAAAAAAAAATCTGATTATTCACAGCAAACCTTCAGAATTCCTTTAAGTAGTTTCCCTTCTTCAAAAATCTGAATATGAATAACTGCACAGGTATAAACAATAGAATAGTTTAGTAATGATAAAAGTGAAAACTTAGGTCTATCTATTTTAGAACAAATTCCCCGGCAGCGGCGCCAAAAACTTGTTGTTACTTCTTAGTGTGTTTGATTTATGTGTGTTTTGAAAACAGATTTATAGCTGCTAAATTACAGTGGCTCTAGACTATATAAAAAAAATAAAGAAATATCAGCACAGTTAGAAGAGAATTAGCCTGCAAGATCAGGGCCAATTGTAGCAAGTTTTAAAAGTAAGTGAGTGAAAGATCGTCCACAGAGAATTTGTCTAAAATGTAAGATAAACCTCCAGATCTGAGCTACCAAATCTGGCTTCTTATCCTATCTAGAAAACTGATAAGATGAGAGGTTTGAATTTTTCATGTTTAACTAACTAAAAACAAAGAAAAATTTAAACTAAATGATCCAGATCCGAGTTGGGGGAATGATTGAAACAAAGATGGAGAAGTAATATCTAAATCTGATTTGGTCTTTGAAATCTAATGAGAATAACTGCAGCTCAACAGAGGTGATCCAATCTTCATCTGGCTACAAGCACAGATGTAAGAGAGATAAATCTAATTCAAGGATTAGGCTTACACTTATGGCTATGGTCTGTCCACTTTAATGGCCACAAACCATCCAATAGTCTTTAATCCAAATCCTCAATTCAGAACAAGAAACATCACTACAAATGCCATAAGAGACTAGGTTACAAACACTAATTCTCACAGGATTAATGAATCAAGGGAAATTGCATGCAAAACAATGAATCTAAAGGAGTCTAATGTACTGAGGAGATCAGAGGGAACCCTTGACATGAGTCCAATGGAGAATGCATAGTTTACAGCAACCTTTTAAAATTCATCCTTACAATTTACAGAGCACGGCTTAACAGCTCTCGGATTTGCAGTCTTGGATGCAAACTCTCCTTTGAGTTACAGCAGTATCTCACAGCTCTCAAATGCAAGTACAAAGTAGGCTATTACAAGGATTGCAGACAAGCTGTCTAGCTGGGAAATGGGGGATTAGAAATGAAACTCAAAATCTGGATGCCCTAATTGGGCAAATGCTTTGTCTATTTATAGCTTTCCCCAGGTCCAGCTCAGATGTGTATCAACCAATCAGAGGTTCTCAGATCTGTATTGACCAATGGTAGTCGAGCACGGGGATCCAGATCTGTTCTGGCCAATCAGATGAAAAAGGCATCAATTCTGTTATGCATTTTGAAAGTTTGTTAGAGTTTTTAGAAGTTCCCGCCAAGTTATTCCCTCTCTAGGTGCTCACGTGGGGTGGAATATTCCTTCGCTTCATGCTTAGAACCCTCTGGAATGTCCCTAGGTTTTAAAATGCATTGGGACATGTGCAACAAATTACTGAATTGCCCTTGTTAAAGCTGCGAATCTCCAGAATGCCTCTTCGCACAGCTTAGGGGCCTTTTCGCAAAGTGTTGTGACTCCTGAAGCTCTTTTCGCAATGTTCTGGTTCTGTTCGAATTGTGTTTTCTTCTTTTCACAAAGTTCAATCCTCTCTTCGAACAGTTCAGATGCTCTTTGAATGCTACGCCTGGAGTTTTATTCCTTTTCGCAGAGTTTCAGGTTCTTTGCGAAAAGTACAGGTTCTTTGCGAAAAGGACTCTGTAGTGCATTTTTCTGTTCGAATTGTTCCATACTTCTCTTCCAGGTCTTTGCTTCTTCTATTCAGACCTTTCAACAGCTGATGAGGTTGTTTCTTCAGTTTCTTCCTTTGGATTGACATGGATTGTCATCTTATTGGCACTTTTAAGCTGCTTTTATGGTTAAGCCTGTCTTTATTGTTAGCTGCAACATAAGCACGTAAAACACTTATTTAGTTCTCTCAAAGGTCTATCAAGACTCAAGTTCAGGGGTGAAAAATGGTATTTTTCACTTGTCAACACTGATCTGAAGTTTGATTGAGCGGTCATGTGGAGATAAGGAACTGTTTAATCTATGGTGAAAAGAGTTAGAAGATTTCAAGAATTAGAGCATTGCCTATGCTCATGTTTGTAGTCCTATTTGAGGACTGTAACTACTCTTGAGCTTCAGTGAAATTGAACACCTTTGAAATCATTTGTGAGAGTATGCTTGTGAGAACAATGGGTCTAAGATTGGATTTATTTAGACAATGTTTAAAACTGCTTCTCCAATTAATGGTAAATTACATACTGTTTTGCACATATTATTCTCTTGGTGATTTTAGATTGGGAGTAATAAGTTTAAAAAAGGATTTAAGTATTAAATTATTTATATTTACTGCTTTGAAACTTCTGAATTTGAATGACCAAGGTATGGAATAAAGTTGAATTTATTGGAATCTAACTTGTAACTGTTTGCACTTGATTTAATTATGTTCATATGGTAGTTTGTGGGTAACTTCACTAAAAACCCTTAGGAAACTTCACTCCTCCACTAGGGATCACCTAGGGGTTTAAAAGGTTTGATGCATATGCTAAATGCATCTATGCTCCCTACAAAAGTGGCAATTTCAGTTTCAATATTTCTTTTTAAATTTTTCCTATGCTCAGGGACTAGCAAAGCTTATGTTTGGGGGTGTGTTAATTAGTGAAAAATACCATTTTTCACCTCCTAACCTGACCTTTGATGGACCTTTGAGTTGACTAATAATGTATCTAAAGTGTATTTTGTAGTTAGCAATAAATTACAGTCATAGTGTAGAAATCCATCTAAAACTACCAAGAAGAGACCTGTTGCTTTAACATGTGTTCATACAACCCAAAAAGGCCAGCCATCAAGCATCACAGCCTCAAAATTCTATAGCAATGGCATGTGTTCAGCTGCATACACATGGGAGCAAACCAACAACTGCATTTGATGAAGAATGAACCCCTTCAAAGGGCAATGAGTGCTAGACAGATGAAAGCCAAAACCCTTAGCTGTGTACAAGTTGTGGAGGCAAAGAAGAGAAGCTGTCGAGAGGTCATTTCAACCTATCGAGAGGTTCTAATGAAAAGAAATGAACATATCGATAGGTTTATAGAACCTATCGAATGGTTTAAATTACAACAGAAGAACCTATCGAATAGTGCAGAAGATCCTGTCGAGAGGTCCCCTGAAGTAGTCATCCTCGCAAAGTGTAGAAGTCTAAAATTATACCTGTCGAGAGGTTCCCTGAACTTATCGAACAGACAGAGCCGTCCTAGTGAAAAGATACCTGGAGCTGCATTGGATCTTGCAAGGTTGCATTAACTTGTCGAGAGGATGCCTGAAGCTAGAAGAACAGCTAGGCATTTAATTCATCCTGTTGAGCAGTTCAATAGAACTTGTCGAAAGCTAAATTCAACCTGTCAAATGGAGCATAAAATACACTAATAACCTATCGAGAGGCTCTCTGAACCTCTCGAAGCACAATTTTGGAACTTCTAAGTTCCAGCTAAGAAGACATCAAGTCAGTAACTTGTTGCACTAATCCCAAGGCTATTTTAGCTGGTTTGAGGGTATTTTTGGGAATGCAAATAGGCATGAATGTGAACTCTCTAACCACCTCACATGTACTTGTCCAGTTTGAACCAATTGGTGGGAGATTCTAGAAAGAAAATCAGCCATATCAGTAGCCTAAAATAACAAAGTTATTCCCTTATGTTTTGATTGCCTAAAACAGATCTAAGATAGAGGGGAAGAGTATAAATAGAAGAGAAGCTTAACAAAAGAACCATCCAAAAATTGAGAGAAGTAGAGATCAATTTCAAGCTCCTTCCTCTCCACAAATCCAGCCTTCTTCCCTCTTCTCCATTCTCTCTTTAGCTAAACCATGATTGGCTAAACTCTTGTAGCAACTAGGGTGATGTAGATCTATAGAATTGAGAGGTTTGAGAGCTTTGTATAAGGATTGGATGATACACAGACTGCAAATCATAGAACAATTTATTGTAAGTTGTATTGAATCAATAAATTATTGGTTGTAAAGCTCATTTGAATCTATAGATCTTTTGGTTCCATTAGTTTCTCAATCGGATTTATATATTTGGGAATAGCCCATTCATTTAACCATTAGATCTCTGGATAGCCATCTAATCTTCGTAGGTTTAATATTGTTGTGGATGCCTGAGCTTGTAGCCTTGCACCCACAACATCTGTGGTGATTATCCTGTTCTAATTGAAGCCTTTGGATTGGAGGGAATCTATTGGATGATTTGTGACCATTGAAGTGGATAGATCATAGCCTTAAGATCAATTCAATTCTTTGGTTTAGATTGGATTTTTCTACCGTGCATCTGTGCTTGTAGCCAGATGAAGGATAGCTGCAAATCAATCCCCTACATTGATGCAGAACCAATCAATTTTCAGTGGGACCAAAATCCCAAGCTGCTATTCTCCACATTTAATTTTAATTCCCCGAAACATTTTCTCTATTTCTTCAAATCTATTTTCTACTCATCTCTGGATCATCTACATTTGCATTAAATTTTCTATAATTTAGTAAAGTTACATCCCCTAGAACCTCTCCTCTTTCCTTTCTTGCTTTGTCTTAAATTAAGATAGGCTAGAGTGCAAGATCTGTTCTAGATTTGGAGAGTTACCTTATTTTGAAACACATTTCGCTGTGGACATACCCCTACTTACCCCTTTAAAGCTTGCTCCAACAACCCTAGTTCTTATAGGCCTGGTTGCCTCACCCTGGTGTGCTGTTTTTATCATCTTAATAATTACAAGGTAGGCAATACAACAGCTGCTCTTTAGGAAATGTGTCAGTCAATACATATGTGCAATCTGGAGCAAGGGAATCTAACTTTGACTTCTTCAGAGTATGAGGCTTGGCTACTATTTTAGAGGCCTTCTGCTCGTCGCTTGGACCAGGCGGAGAGTAGTGATATAGAGGGGCCTTGGCCGAGGAAGGAGTCTACTCTTCGAACTCAGATTGAGTTGCAGATAGATGAGAAGTGGATCATGCACGAGCGACTAGAGAAGGGGCAGGTCAAAGCTGATGTGGCAGAAGCAAGAGTTGATGTTGCAGAGTGCGATGTTCTTCATCTGGAGGGAGCCCTAAGTGATGCTCTTGGTGCTACTGATGCTTCCCAAAAGCAATATAAGGGCCTTCATGGTCACTGGATGATTGATCAGAATGCTCGCGAGGATGCTTTACATGCAGAGATTCATGTTTTGAAGCATGAGTTGGGTTGTTGATTAGGTCCTGCACATACTTTTTACATAGATCACACACTATAGGAAAGGGCATAAGAACCCCTGACTGATATCATTTTGGTATATATATTTTTTGTCTTTCTTTTCACTTTTTTTAAAGGTTGGGTACCACACCGTTTATCTTTTTGAGATGTGGTGCGAGTAAAGTGTAAAGATGAAAATGGAAAAGGAAAATCTATTTTCTTTTTCTGGTTTTCTTTATATGTATAAAAAATGGAAAAGGAAAATCTTTTATTTTATATAAGTATCTTTCTTCTATTTTTTGTTTGTTTGCCTTAAATGTGAGATAAAGCAACGGGTCCCATTTTGAGCGTAGTCGAACCTGTTCACTGTTGGACCTAAGTGAGCTTCAAAACTTTTACCAAAATTGGAATGTCTATCCCTTTAGATTGAATCAACCTTTTATTTTTACCTCGGGTCATGTGTCTGACGGTGCACTCTGAAGGATTTTCCTGATCAAGACCTATTTTGAGTGAACATGAGTGGTCCCATTGGTGACCAAATAATCAAGAATGTAACCAAGGGAGTAACTGAAGATTTTTTTCTTTTTCTCTTAACCATTTTTACTCAGTGCCCAAGATGGGTTTTCGCCATGCCCGTTATCGCCCCTTTTTTACCTGTAGCGCCCCTTAGGGTTTTCACTACGTTCATGGGTATGCATTTTAACCCTAAGTGCCTTTTCAGATTTTCACCTGGTCTGCACAAGCTTGTTGTTTTTAACCGTGGATCCCCTTCGGGTTTTAACCACGTCCATTTTCCTTCGAACTTGTATATCCTTTTTCTTTTCTTCATTTTTTCAAAGGCTATGACATGGACGTCGACTCTGTCCTAGCCAGCTGGATGGAGTTCTTTAGTTGTCTCACAGCTTGTCTCGTGCTGACTCAACGGATTCTATGATTGGTTGTTTACCTTAAAGAGGGCTATCTTCAGGGATGTACTTGGCCATGGGTTTGACAGGGATAGGTTCGAAATTTTGAAGGTACTTTCGAGTAAAAAGGGTTTCTTGATTGGGTTCCAGCTACTGTTATTCACTGAAAAGTACCAGTTTTTACCTCTTAACCTAGCCTGTGCTACACCTTCAAGCTGACTAATAACTTTTGTTTAAGTGTATTTTATAGTTAGAAATAAATTATGCAGCTTAACACAAAGTCCATGCTCTTGGTGCCAAGAAGAAAGAGAATTTAAGCAAAGGATGACAGCTGAACCAGAGATTTATGGAACAATATAGTGATACACACTATGGTGACTATTTTTCATGTCATAATGGACCAAGAAAGTCCAACAGATGAAAGAAGCATAGATGTGAGTGGAGAGAGAGCTAAAATAGCAGCAGCTGCATAGCAGTAGAAGAGCAAATGAACTAACTTACATAGTTGAGGTGTTGCCTCGCGTGGCTAAAGCTGCAGCAAAGCCCCCTCGCGCGGATGTTACATGTAGCACAATAGAGCTCGTAAAGAAGTCGCGCAGCTCAATGAACAGATTATCACAAAGCAACTTCTCACACAGTAGTTGCACACTTCAGCTGCAATCAACATTTAATGAACACATGGAGCTTTCACGCACTAAGCCTCCAGAAATCTAGCTCGCAGAGTTCTCGAGAGGATCAAGGCTTATATCAATCTCGCACACTATCTCGTGAGGTGAATCTTCACAAAGAACAATAGCTAACCTATGAGGTTCTCACGTAGCTATGAAGGAGAGAGAGCTCCAGAAGTTCTCTCGTGCAGCTAGAAGATTAACCCTGTACCGCACGAAATGTAAAGGCATCTATGCGAGTACCATGCGACAGGAGATTCTGAAGCCCTACTGCACGACCAAGTCAAGCACTGCAAACTCTTCTACGTGAGTGCATTCAAAGCCGGAGTAGCTGCATGATGATGCGAAGTCCATCTGTGTGAGAAAGCTGTATTTAAAAGTCAAATTATACCTCACGAGTACTCTGCAAGCCACACGAGAGAATTAATGTTCAGAAGCCAACCTTGCAAAGCTCGGGCTCTCCACTTCCCAGTTTTAACTCAAGGACCATTTGGGGATTTCCCCAGGTCTAGGGTACACATCCTGAGGCACTGATCTCGAGTCACACATTCTAAAGCATCCAAGGGTTGTAACAGTGCTACATCTACTAGAAAAATTAGGGTTTACTCTTCTCCGAGCCAATGCATTAGGACTAAGTATATATGTTGTGTTTGTAACTTAGAATCATTATCTCTCCATCAACCTCTGTAAGCTATGAGCTCGAGCATACTAAGGTTAGGGTTTGATCATTTCTTTTTCCTTTTTTTTTTCTCTCTTAGCCCAACACTTACTGGCTAAATCTTTTTGTACGCAGTAGGTGCAGTTTTATTTAGTTTTGTAATGGGTCATGCAATCTTTGGGATCTTTGGTTGAGCAGTTGTGCACAAGGCTGCTGCCTTGAGAAATTACATTTGTACTTTAAATGTACATTCAATCTATCATTTTCTTATTTGCCCGTAGTTTTGTTTAGGCTATAGCATGCATTTAGGATTTGGGCTGATTGAAAGGCCCATGGAAACTTGTGCTTGTAGCCCTGGGATCATTGTGGCAACAGCAGTTTACATGTTCCTTATCAGATCCCTGTGGTGAGGATAACCTCTATGGATAGCCTGTGACCATTTGAGTGGACAGACTATAGCCCTAGGGTGATTCTAAGTCCAGATCTGAGAAGGATTCTTCTCCTCTGCACTTGTGCTTGTAGCATTGAGAGAGGTTGTTGCAAGAACTTACTCCCCTCTATTTTACTTGACCAATATCAGATGATAGATTTGATCTTGCTATAGTAATTACAGACTTGAGGGCTGAGTCATTGCAGGCCTTTTGTATCAAAGACAAGCTGCATTTAAATCCCCTATGCGTTGGATTTCCTATGAATGTCAGCTAGATCTATTACAGATCTGGGGATCTTGTAGCTTGACAAGCATAGTGTCTGCAATAGTATTCCTATTCTGATCTAATCTATTATTGGGAAGAAATCTCTTGGATAGTCTATGACCATTTAAGTGGACAAGTTATTGCCTTAGGATCCATCCCTTCAAGTGATTGAACCTCCTCTATTGGATAGTCTATGACCATTTGATTGGACAGGTTATAACCTTAAGAAGAGTCTAGATTATAGGATTACTTTGAATTCTTTTACCTTGCTAATGTTTTTGATAACACATCAGCAAGGGTTCCAACAGAAGAAGATCTAGATATGAGTTACAGAGCTGATGTGAATTTGACCTAGTGGTTTACTTCTCACTATTTTATCTTTATTTTAATACATCACCACCACTTTCTTCATAACCCTTTCTTCAGGATAGGACTACACTTTATTTCTTTTCTTTTAGTAGGTAATTTAGTGTCGTTGTTACACCCAACTCCCTTTCTTTAAGATTGTCAGATCTGTAGCCAGATCTGGAAGCCTACTATTATAGCCCTTTTTGGGTTCTAGATCAATTTCTCTGTGGGACAAACTCTTAAATATCAAAACTTACTATAATAGCCCTGTATCTTGCAGGTTGTGTGTATCTTAGATTGCTGTTTTCATAATCATTTCACTCCACGATTGCATTCTAATTTTACTATCTCATCACTTAAATAATACCAGCACCTAGAACAGAAAGAACACCAACAAGTTTTTGGCGCCGTTGCTGGGGAAGAAATCTCTTGGATAGTATGTGACCATTTCAGTGCACAAGTTATGGCCTTAGGATCAATCTCTTCAAGTGATTGAACCTCCTCTATTGGATAATTTGTGACCATTTGAGTGGATAGGTTATAGCCTTAAGAGGAGTCTAGATTGTAGGGTTACTTTGGATTCTTTTACCTTACTGATGTTTTTGATAGCACATCAACAAGGATTCCTCCAGAATCAGCCCTAAATCTGAGTTGCAAAGCTGATTTATCCATAGTTGTTTACTTCTCATCATTTTATCTTTATTTCACCGCACCATCATCATCCTTCTCCATCCCTTTCTTTAGCTGTAGTTTTATTTCTGCATTGATGTTTTTAGTATAGCTTAAGTGACACTTAAACTCTCCTTCCTTTAGGACTGCCAAATCTATAGCTAGATCTGAAGGCTACTATACGACCCTCGAGGTTTTACATCAATACTCTCTGTGGGACAGACTCTTACTTATCAAAACTTGCTACAACAGCCCTGGATTCTTGCAGGACTGTGATTTTGTTTTGTGCTGTGTTCATTCCCTATTTTGTTTTGTTTTGCATCCTTTATTTTTATCTTTATCATTTTTATAATAAAAAGAAGCAACAAAAACCTTCCAACAAGTTTTGGTGCTACTGTCGGTGATCTTGATCTTTTTAGTAGACCTGAGTTGTATTATATTTTAGTTTAGAAAATTCTTTGTAGCTGTGCTATAAATAGAATAAAAAGTGCTACTGATTCTTTGTGGAATTTTACGGAACTGGACAATAGCAGAAAGGAAAAGCTAAAGCTGCAGCTGGAGTTTATCTAGCTTTGTTTGCACTTCTTTTACCCTAAAACTCAGTCCTTTAATGTTGAATTCCCCATCATTAGTTTAGTTGTAAATTTGTTTAGTTGTTAATTTGGTTTGAGAATTTTTTGTGTGCTGTGAGCATTTTCTTTACCTGTTGAATTTGTGTGTGTATGTTTGGAAGAAGGTCCCTTAACCCTAAGTTAGAACCTCCAATTCCTGAGGTTGAAAGAGTCCTTAGATCAAGAAACATCACAAGGCCCTACTGTTGAAACTGAGCTAGCTATCATGGCTGAGAGCCAAAGAACTCTGAAGGAATACAATACACCTGGGGATTACCCTTCTCTCTTCTGCATACAATTCCCTTAAGTTGAGGAAAACTATGAAATAAAGTCCACCATTAACATGCAGCCATCTTTCCATGGGCTCAGTAAGGAAGATCCTTACAAGCACATTGACCAATTTTTTGCACTTTGCACCACTTTCAATATTGCTGGCTTGGGACCTGAAGTCACCAAACTGAGGCTTTTTCCTTTTGTCCTAAAGGATAAAGCCATCACCTAGCTCTCTAAGCTCCTAGTCAATAGCAATCAGACATGGAGTGACCTCTAAAACTAATTTCTGGCTAAATTCTTTCCCATGAATAAAATCAGCCAGATGAGGACAAACATTTTGTCATTTACTCAGTTCTCAACTGAGGATTTTTATGAGACATGGGAGAGATTTCAGGAGATGTTAAAACAATGCCCCCACCATCAAATTCCACGCTAGAAACTTGTGCAAGTATTTTACCAAGGAATTAATCCCAAGAGTAGGGATATGGTGGATGCCTCATGTGGTGGTAGTTACCTCTACAAGACAGCTGATGAGGCTTGGGAGCTGTTTGACAGCATAGGGGAAAATTTCATGCAGCAGGAATCACTGTCTCGCAATGACAGCCATACTCCAGTTAAATTTTTGAAAGAGTCCACCCCTAGAGGTGGAATGTATAAAGTTAAGGTGTAAGGTGATTTGGAATGGAAGGTGGACAATCTAAGTTTAAAGTTTTACAAATTGATGAATATGATGCACCTAGGATGGTTGCACAAGTGGAGGAGGCATGTCTGATATGCCAATCTCCCACACATTCATTCCAAGATTGTCCATCAGTCAACCAATTCCCTGATTTTATAATGGAACATGCCAATGCTGCCCAAGCATATGGGCAACAACTTGCTGGGTACACTTGGAGAAACCACCCAAATTTGAGGTGGAGACAAGATGCATTCCCTCAATCCCAGCAGCAGCAGTTGGCAGCTCCATACAGACCCCAGCACCAGTTTAACCTAGAATACCCACCAAGATAGAATTTTCAGTTGCTTGCCCCACAACCCAATCAGTTGGTGTTGCCCCCACAATAGCTCAGATCCTCTTCCTTTAAAGAGCAAATGCTGACATCTATACAAAATTTGGGGAACTTGGTCCAAACTGTGAACTCTCATGGGCAAAGTATTAAAAAATAGAGGACTTGCTGGGTCAAATCTGTAATGCTTTAAATAGGAGAGAGGAGGGCAAATTGCCTAGTCATCCATTGGCCAATCCTAAAGGGCATTATATAATTGGAGAAGCATCCTCTACCTATGAGGATGTTAATGCAATCACTACCCTAAGGAGTGGCAGGGTGGTTGATAATTTAGTGGGCAGGGCAACTGAGGAGGTCATGAAAAGTGAAAAGGAAAACAATGAGTAGTGCAGCACCAAAGAAGTCAACCCCTGCTGTGGATCAGCATGAGCAAAATAAAGGGGCTGATGTTAAGCCCCAACAATAATTAATATATGAAGAAAAAAGAAAAAAATAAAAATTTGACCGTGATGTGATTAGGCATGCAGCTGTGGCACCAGCAGTCCCACAACTTCCATTTTCTCATGCATTAGCTGGCCCATCTCTTTTTGATAAAGTGAATGCTCAGATGGAGGAGATGATGGAGACCTTCAAGCAGGTCAAGATCAATTTGCGCTTGCTTGATGTCATAAAACAGGTCCCTTCCTATGCTAAGTTCTTGAAGGACCTTTGCATACCAAAGAGGAAAGCAATGGTGCAGTTGCCCAAAAAGGTTTTTACTGTTGAGCATGTTGAGTAAGTTCTATCCATTGCCACACCTAAGAAATTACAAGACCCAGGGGTACCTAATATCCCCTGTATAATTAGAAACCACACCATTGGAAGAGCCCTCTTGGACTTAGGGGCCAGTGTGAACCTGCTCCCATATTCTAGGTATGAGAAACTAGGTTTGGGGGAGCTAAAAGCCATATCTGTTGTGCTCCAACTAGCTGATAGGTCTGAGAGGAGGCTTGTGGGTGTGGTGGAGGATGTTTTGGTGGGGGTGGATAAGTTCTGCTATCTTGCTGATTTCCTTATGCTGAACATGGACCCTTGCAAAAGTAAAGCCCCAATTCCTGTCGTCCTTGAAAGGCCATTCTTAGCCACTACAAATGCTTTCATACAATGTAGGTCAGGAGTAATGGAGGTGACCTTTGGGAATATGAAGGCCCAATTAAATATGTACAATGTTGTAAGGCAACCTTAGATGGATATTGAGGACCGCTGTGCCATAGATGTACTAGATGGCCTTGTGGAAGAAGAATTATCCAATCTGTTGGATTGGGATAATGTTGCTAATGACCTAGAAAATATTTAGAGTATGGTTGAGAAGGAGGCCCAAGCTCTCATGACAGAAGACAACACCAAAATAGAGCCTCCTATGGGCCTAGTGCAGCATTTCAGTTAGAAACCTACATTGCTGCCTCTTCCTCAAACCACTAAGGCACCTTTGTGGCCTTCCATTGAAAGTCCCCCTGAGCTGGAGCTTAAACAGCTCCCAGTCACATTAAAATATGCCTTCTTGGGTAAAAATAACAAGCTTTCAGTGATTATCTCCTCCTCTCTTACTAGTGAGGAGGAGGAGGAATTATTGAGTGTTCTCAAGAAGCATAAAAAAATAATGGGGTGGACAATAGCTGATCTTGGAGGCATTGATGCCTCAGTTTGCATGCATAGAATTCACTTGGATGATGGTGCTAAACCCTCTAGGGAGATGCAGAGGAAGCTCAATCCTCACATGCAGGAGGTGGTCTTGAAAGAGATAGTAAAATTATTGGATACAGGGGTAATTTACCCCATTTCGGATTCTGAATGGGTATCACCTATCCAAGTGGTACCTATAAAGTCAGGCATAACAATTATCACTATTGATTTTAGGGAGTTGGTGCCAGCCAGGGAGACTACTGGCTTGAGAGTTTGCTTTGATTATAGGAAACTCAACTCCAAAATCAGGAAAGACCACTTCCCCCTCCCTTTCATTGACAAAATTCTACATAAGCTGGTTGCGAAGTGTAGACACACATTTCGAAACACATTTCGAGAAAGGTGTACTTTCGAGCTTTTTATGGCATGTATGGAACCTTTAGGAACCACCCTTAGGAACCCTTCCAAACCCTTGGGAATCACCCTAGATCCCTTAGGAACCTGCTCCGAACCTTTAGAAATCAATCCCAACCCTTAAAACCTGTTCTGAACCTAAACCTAACCTTCCAAACCTTGGAAAATGTGTGATATACTGGGACCAGTTATAGCCTTCTATTATGATCAAATCTCACACCATTGAAAAGTACAAGTCGTCAGCTTTCCAACGGTCCAAGAATTGCACCAATCGGAGTTGTACATCAAAAGATATGGCGGTCCGAACCCGGAGGGCAAGAGAGTAAATTCAGGTGGGCCCCCCTAGGGATTTGGCACAACTAATAGTTGCGCCAGTTATACTTTTGCCTTGCACAACTATTAGTTGCGCTAGGCCACATCTCCCAGAAATTAAGCCTGGCGCAACTATTAGTTGCGCCAGTTTTAAAAGTGGACCCCACCCTCGCGAGCCAACTTCCAGGCACTGTTCAACACTCTTTTACTGTACATTTGCCTGGCGCAACTAATAGTTGAGCCAGGCATATGAACAGTAACCCTAGTTTTTTGCCCCGAAATTCATGATTGGGGTTTGACTTGTTGACCACCTTGACCTTTGGGGTGTGTTTTGGTAGTTCTGTTACACCCATTCACTACCTATTTGCAACCCCTCAAGTGGCTTAAGGCCTCATCCCATCATCCACCATTGGAGGACCTTCTCACACCTTTCAAGGCTCTAAAAACCTTAGAAAATCTTAGATATTAGATTACCTAATTCCTAATCTCTATTAGCATCTATACACCCTCCTAACCCACCCTTTTCCTATAAATAGAGCCCCCACCCCTTGGTTTAGGGGTTGAGAATTTTGGCCTAAGAGAGAAAGAGCTTAAAGTGAGAAGATCTTTTTCCCTTTGGTGCACACTTACCATACAAATTTCAGATTTCAAAAATCTCCCTTAGACCTTAGCATTTCACTAAAAGCCTTTAGGTTAGGTGTGTGTAATCCCTTAGCCTTCCTTCTCTACCTCTTAGCTTCATGCCTTAGGAGTAAGAACCCCATTCCATACCATACAAACCTTCAAAAGCTCATCAAAGCAAGCCAACGCAAGGCTCCTCTATGGTGCTACAAGGGCCCGAGGGCTCCATCTCTCCCCTTTCTTCTCCTATCTCTTCTTTAGCTCTTCCCATCCTCCCATTGGTGCCATTACGCCGCCGAATTTTTGATAGGAACGGAGGGGCACAAATAGGATTTAAGACCCATTTGGGCAAGAGGAAGGCATTTCCTTTTCTTTTACATCTTTTTTGTTCTGGCCTTTAGTAGAGACCGCGTTAAGCGGGTTGATTTGGTGCCTAACACCTTCCCAATCGATAATCGAAGCCCCTACCTAAGAACCTTTGGTGTGGACCAGATTCAGAGTCATATTTTTAGCACTTCGGTGCTCATAAAAATGATATAGGTATCCCGAGACACCAAAAGCTCCGGGTGGTGACTCTATATTCTTTGCAAGCAAGCGCATCGCTGCGACGGGATGGTCACAAATCCCACGGTTGCATAGATGACGGCTCTGCTGGGGAGTAGCTAGTAGAGCTTCCTCTTGAACTAGGCCTTTTTTTTTTCTAACATTTTATTACTATTTTTTATTTTATTTTTGCCGTTTTTTTTACTCACCCCTCCGATTAAGTCACTTTACTTACCCCTACTTTTACGTCATTTACGAGTCTTAGCCGATTGGCGGGCCTACCTGCATATAGTCTTTAAATTTCTTTATTTTTTTGTCATTTTAAATGCCTTAGCCGATCGGCGAGCCTACTTGACCATTGTCTTTCAATTCATTTAATTTTCCGTCATTTAGAGTGCCTTAGCCGATTGGCGGGCCTACTTGTGCAAACATATTCTGACAGTGGATGTCGGCCCGTAGTGGCAGCACGGGGTCATCACCCCCGTCTTTCGGACTAAAGAAAACTTCCATCAAAAATATGTTTTAAAAAAAAAAGTTAAAATTGAATCAAGAATAGGGAGCTTAATTAACTTGTTTTTACAGGATAGATTTTCAAAGGGTTGGGTTTAGGCACACATACAACCACCCGAGTCTTAGTATGGCGGCAGCCCTTAGTGGTGATGATCCAGAAATGTCCTAGCCCACCTAGTATCTGAGAAGGCGCTTGCGCCGGAGGTACATTGGGTGGGTTCCCATTCCAAAGCTTAAAACCCTTGGGGAGCGCGCTTGCGAGTTATACCGAACTCAAACCCTTTAGGTGCAGTGAGGAGAGAATCGATCACCAAAAAATAGCTCAGTTCCCGAAAGCCTAGCTTCCACAAAAAAAACTAAAAAGAGACTCATTTTGGATTGTTGCCTCTGCTGTCACAACATTCCGGAACCTCATTTTTTGCTTGACGCAAGTATTAGTTGTGTTAGTGCAAAAATTGGAAATTTATAACTGGCGCAACTAATAGTTGCGCCAGCTTTAAAATCTCAAAATTTACCTTGGCTCAACTAATAGTTGCATCAGTGTAAAAGGGGAGTCCTGCAACCTGGGCGCATGCATTAGTTGCGCCAGGTCTGTTTAATAGCACACCAGCCTGAATCTGTGGCCTTCTCCACCTCCCGAGTCCCCCAATCAGTGTGCTTAGTGCCTTGTTTAGGTCTCGCCATCTTCGACACCCAATACGCCCCCGCCGGTCAAAAGAGGGCAACTTCTTTTTGGCTCATTCCTGGGGATCGAGTTATTTGTCTCGATTTCTGTACCTTCAATAGATCGAAGGCTCTCTTTCGATTCTTTCGAAGTGCGTCATAATCGTCGCCGCAGGTCCTGAATTATGGTACGAGGGCCACCCGAAAAGGGAATTCCAAGGCTTCAGAACCTTTATTTTTCAAAACTTTTTCAAAAAAATTAAAAATATATATAAAATCAAAAACCCAAAAAATATAGTTTGCGGTGTTGGCACAACGGCATCATCTTGCCCTCTGTCGTCCCGCAGGGGAAGAAGGAGGACTTTTGGGCCTTATCCAAGGCACCCTTACCCAACCCGTTCCCGTAGAATGTCGTGGGTAGTGGACCCGGCTTACGCCTATCTCGACTCATCCCCGCCACATTCTCCAACCCACTCCCATTCGGGAGAAGTTATTTTCACCATCCCCCTCACCCAACCCCCCTTTACCGTTACCGGCCCATTTGGCGCTCCCATTTTCTCAACCGATACCCCCCAAAATATCCAAAATCACCCCCCCCCCATTCCCCATATTTTGCCCAAACCATGCCCATTCTCCCTCCCATATCCATGCCCAATCCAACCCATTTCCCATCCACATCCGTACAAAACCCAAACCCTTTCTCCCCATCCACATTCATGCCCCATTTCCCGTCTTTCCCCTATAGATCCGATACACCCACATTCACATACACCACCTCCGCCCTATCAAACCCTCCAAAAATCCCCCCATCTACTCGGGTCATGCCCATTTTTACCAGGGTCATGCCTGGTTTTTTCCAAATATCCACACCCCACCAACCACCATCCCTAAACATCCCTAATCCCTCCCCATACTTTACTCCACCTCAACTCTCCAATCCACCCCATATCCCACCTCTTATCATGGCCATGCCCGGTCATACAGGGGTCATGCCCAATTGCCCCTCTCCACCCCCCACATCCAATCCTCCTTCCATGACCATGATGGAGGAGATGTTCCAAGCCTACTCCATGTGGAAGGCTTCTCAAAACACCTCCCCTCCTCCACACCCCACATCCCTAAACCCATCTCACACCCTAGCCAATCTCCATGCGTCACTCCTCAATGACCCCCATCAACCTCCCATAATCCACACCATCCAAACTCCCATTACCCACATCCCCCAAGGCCAAAATGCCCAAACCCCCTTCTCCCACATACCCCAAGGCCCATTGGCCCAAACCCCCTTTTCCAACATATCCTAGGGCCCCATGAACCAATACCCTACCACCCAAACCTACTCAGGGCCCATGGCCCAGACCTATCAAGGCCCCTTGGGCCAAACCCATCAAGGGCCCATGGCCCATACCCACCAAGGCCCATTGGAGCAAACCCATCAAGAGCCCATGGCCCATACCCATATAGGCCCATTGGGCAAAATCCATCAAGGGCCCATGAGCCAGACCCACCAAGGGTCCATGGCCCATACCCACCAAGGCCCATTGGGCCAAATCCATCAAGGGCCCATGGCCCACACCCACCAAGGGCCCACGGCCTAGACCCACCAAGGACCCACGACCAAGACCCACCAAGTCCCATTAGGCCAAACCCATCAAGGGCCCATGACCCAGACTCACCAAGCCCATTGGCCCAAACCTACCCGGTCCCATTGGCCTAAACCTACCCAAGGCCCATGGCCCAAATCTACCAAGGGCCCCTAGCCCAAACCCATCAGTGGCCCATGGCCCAAACCTACCAAGGGCCCCTAGCCCAAACCCATCAGTGGCCCATAGCCCAAAATGACCAAGGCTTCATGACCCAAACCTAAACCCCACACTCATACCTTCCACAATACCCCCAACATTTCGCCCAACTTTCACAGCCAGGTCAAAACCATGCCATACCCCAAACCCAATTTTCCCATGGCCCCACACCCCAAGGCCATCTCCAAACCTTCCCCCATACCCAATGGCCCCATCTGGCCCCACCTCTAAACCAAAATCTCATCACCCAACAAACCTTTCCACACCCCTAATGGGCTCACCTCACCCCCACTCATGTCATTCCCATCCAACCCGAGCAACAACAACAAGAAAATTCTGCCCTCACTGCACATTATGTCGACCAGCAGTATGAGGAGGACGAGATTAGGAATAGCGAGGCCTACACTGGGGCATTGACCAGCCTTAACCCTCCTCTTATAAATGCCCACCCCTTGGTGGCCCAAAGTGAAGTCCAACAGATGGCCGAGAAAACGACCCCCGCATCAAAAGAGTCAAAATAGCTAAAAGAACAGTTGGATAAAATACAGAAGCAGCTGATGAAAATGGTTGGTGCTGAAATCTACGCCACGGACTTCACAGATTTGTGCTTGTTTGCTGAGCTCCCCCTACCCCCCAAATTTAAAATGTTAGCCTTCGACAACTATAATGGCACTGGCAATCCTATTGCGCACTTGAAGTCTTACTGTGGGGGCATGTGCCAATACGGAGGGGACAAAAGATTATTAATCAAAGTTTTTCAGAAGAGTCTGACAGGACCGGCTTTGAGATGGTTCACATCTTTAAACCATCCATGATGAAAACGTGGAAGGACATGACACACCTCTTTCAAGAGCAATATGTCTATAATATAGATATTGAGCCGCATAAATCAGACTTGGCTCGTTTAAAACTGAACCAAAACGAGACCTTCAGAGACTACTTGGGACGCTGGAGAGCACTGCCAGTTCAGGTCGAAAACCGAATACCTGACGATGAGCAGATTGAGATGATCTCAAAGAATACCCTGCCAGTGATCTCAGGCTTCTTGGTTTACTAGCAGCAGTCTAGTTTTGTTGATCTGGTAAGAAATGTTAACCGATGTGAGGATGCCATCAGGGAGGGCCGTCTGAACAAGAACACACTAAGTGGAACTAGTGGGGTTAGGAGGTTTTCGAAGCAAAGGAGCGATAAGAGAATAGGGGGCGATGTCCAGAACATAGCCAATACTAGGCCCAATAACAATAGTACCCCATTTCAATTTCAGGCAACCCAACTAGCACCAGTCAGGCCTGAGCAAATGCAAAGGATATGGAATGGGTAAGGAATGCAAATAACTCTGGAATAGAGGATAGCCCGCTACGACTGAGTTTTTACGGCTCTGGGGCAATCATTGAGTGTACTTTTGACTTTGTTAGTGGAAAAGGGATTAGTCACTATCCGTCAACCGCAACCTCCTCCTCACCCAATCCTAAAGAATTATGACCCGAATACCCACTGCAATTTTCATCAGGGTCCAGGTCCCCCAACTGATAGCTTCTTCCCATTGAAGCACGCAATCCAAGATTTGTTCGACAACGGTAAAATCATTCCCCCTACACTTCTCAGCATGCTAATATTCACCAAGTACCACTACCCCACATCCTATCGGGGGAGCAGGTCCCAAACCCACCATCGGAATGATAAAAGATGAGGAATTTGAATTTGACCCATCCGATTATATCAGTGATCGGGAGAGTTATGTAGCACCATTGTCAAAAAACATTGAAGAGAAGAATATTGGGGTAATCGAACCCCTAAATTTGTAAAAATATTTCCCCAACCCGACCTCGCAAATTGAACCCTTAGATCTCAGGGCATACTTTCCATCCACCACACCCGTTAATTATGTACATATCAATGCATACCAACCATACACCACCACCCCCAATCCTACGCCCGCACCCTCCAGTTATCAATGGCCCGCGCCCACCCCATTTCCCCCAGTTCAACTACCGACAAACTCCATCGCCCCCAGCAATTACTCGATGAACCAACAGACCCCCAATCCCACACCGAGATTGGAGTGAAATGCTACCATTTGCTTTATGGGCCTATAGAACATCAATTCGTACCACTATAGGGGCAACACCATTCTCCCTTGTGTATGGAACTGAGGTCGTCCTACCAGTGGAGGTTGAGGTACCCTCACTCCAAATCCTCATGGAATCTGGCTTACCCAAAGTAGAGAGAGATCTCACTTCGAACAACTGAATCTATTGGATGAAAAGAGACTCCGAGCATTGTGTCACACTTAGGTGTATCAGGACCGAATCGCACGCACTCACAATAAATGTGTCTGTGGTCGAGATCTGAAGGTATGAGACGTTGTGCTGAAGAAGATCTTCCCATCCCTCCATGCTGATCCGTGAGGAAAGTTCAAGCCGAAGTGAGATGGACCTTACGTCATTCGAGAAGTGCTACCGAGATACGGCATCCACCTCGCCACCATGGACGGAGATCATCTTCCTGAGCCCATCAATGCTGGATACGTCCGACGGTTCTACTCTTAGTCTATCGTGATAAGGTAAGTATTAGTAAAACAGATACGTGACTGCTTAAGAACCACTCAAAAGAGGCCATTATTCTAAACATAGTAGCCAAAAAGCATTCCTTAAAATGATGATATCCTTTGCTACCCCATTTGAGCCTAGGCCTTTCTTTCAATAAACACCTTCCCCAGAAAAAATGTATGTGTGTACATATACAGAAAAAAAGGGAAGTAAAGTTACAATCAAAATAAAAAAAAAAAAATCGAAAAAGCAAAACCTTAAAAAGAGATTGCCTGAAATGGAGTAAAAAGAACAAAAAGAACATAGAAAAAATCATGGGGCATGTATAGTGAAAAACCCCAAGGGAGAAAGTATGTTGAGAAAACTGAAGTCATATCAAGGAAACCCTTTTAGCCTAGCATACCTTCAAATCCTAACCTAACCCATGGCCAAGCCACACCCTGAAGAAAGTCCTCTTTTAGGTTTACAAGCGGTCATAATATCTGTTACGTCAACACAAGCCGAGTTGTGAAACGACACCAGAACCCCATCCAGCCGGCTATGATGGAATCCACGTCTATCTCGTGGCTGTTGAAAAAAGAAATAAAAAGGAAATAAAAATAAAAATACAAGCTCAAAGCAAGATGGACATGGTGAAAACCCGAAAGGGCATTACGGGTAAAAATAGTGAGCTTGTGATGACTAGGTGAAAACCCGAAAGGGCACTTGGGGTAAGAGAGCTAAACCCATGGACGTGGTTAAAACCCGAAAGGGCGCCACGGGTAAAAAAAAAAGGGGAGATAAAGAAAAAAAAAAAGGGAGAAGAAAAGAAAATAGAAGGAATTGAAAAAGAATGGTTTGGACTGATTGAGAAGATTAATGCTTGAGGAGCCCTTATTACTCTTCCTATACCCTCTTGTCCAACTGGGCTGCTCATGCTAGTTCGAATCGTGTCCCGACTAGAATTGTCTTTGTAAAACCGCACCGTCAAACGTATGACTCAAGGTAAGGAGAGAGGTTCAACTCAATCCCAAGGGGACGAACGTTCCGGCCTTGGTAGGATTGTTGAAACTCTTTCAGAATCAACTAGTAAAAAAGGGGGGGTTTGACCATGCTTAAAAGAGGACCAAGGGTTTCATAAGGTGATTAAGGCGCCGCACAAAAAATATATATATATGCACAAAACAAAAAGCCCAAAAAGTCTATGTAGATGTATATAATGAACTACCTTTTATTTATAAAATGCACCGCTTACACGACATCCCAAAAAATAGCCTGTATGATGACTAGCATTTTTTCCTTTTTACAAATAAACGAAAAACAGCAAAAACATAAAGAAAATATGTATACCAAAAATGTGTGTATCTGTAAAGGGGTTTTTACGCCCCTTTTTCTATTTATCTAATCTGTCCAAAAAGTTCTGTGTGCAGCAAGGAGTTAGCGGCCCAGCTCGCGCTTCAATGCGCTAATCTCAGCATGAAGGTCATCTTCCTGAACATTTCGCTCAGTCAGCCAGTGACCATGAAGGCTCTTATACCTCTTCCGAGAAGATTCGGCAGCCCCAAAAGCGACGCTCAGTGATCCTTTCAAACGGAGGACCCCGCCCTCTGCTGTTTCTGCTCTAACCTTTTCATGTGCCAAAAGTTCTTGTAGGACCCTCTTCTCGTCCACTAGTAGCTTGATACGGGCTTTGAGTGCCGTCTCCTTTGGCCAGGAGCCTCCAGTATCAACAATCTCTGCCAAATCTGGACCATCGGCAATAGGCCGCTCAGTCAATAGCTAGGCCTCATATTCAGGAGAAGCTCCAACCAAATCTCCCTGCAATATCACACATCAGTGTCGACTGATGCATTTCCCAAAGAGCAACAATCCGATCTATGTCTCCAGAGGACCCCCTAGAAAAGATCAAATCACATAGTGAGGGTTTAACTTCTCAAGGCACCTGCTAAGGGCAGCCTAACTGACGCAACACTCGGAATGGGAAGTAAAAGGTGTTGCCTGTCAATCCTAGGAGGGTGATGCCCTCATGGTCTCTAGAGCGAACTATTGGGAAGGTTCGGTTTAACAAAGGAAGACTCCATGTCAGCTCAGCATTGGTCAACCAATTTTTCAGAGCTGACACATCGCCCTGTGGAAGCAAATGGCACCTAACCAGAAAGCACTGAGCAGCCTCACCTCGAGCAATATAAAAGTGGGGCACATGCCCCAAGATAGCGAGGTGCTCACCCAACCAGACCTGAAGTAGTAAGGGGCACCCCCGAAGGTCCTCTACCTTGCCCAAAGCAAATGAATCAAGCCATTAATACAACTCGGCAAGAACCAAATGCATGATGGATCGGCCCGCCTCCAGCTCCGTCAAAACATCACAAAATGCCAATGACAAGCTCTCCCCCCAGTAAAGAAGAGGATTTCAGAAATGAGACCGAGTGCTAGAGCTTTCACATCGAAAATATTCCTAATCGATAATCTTCGGAGGCTTTCATCACCGAAAAGTTCCTTGAGGAATTTTAGCGAAAACTTTGTGGGCCCCCCAATGAGACTTTTCTCATACTCAAGTCTCTTCAAACTGAGTGTAAGGTGAACGGATTTGGAGTAACCTGGCTGAGGAGTGACTCTTGGAAGGCCCCTGTGAAGATTCAGGCCAGACATATTGGATAGCTCCTCAAGGGTTGGGGATAGCTCTCGCTTCCCAAAAAGGAATACATGGGAATTCACATCCCAAAATGAAGCGGCAGCGAAAAGGAATTGTGACAGCCCGGATTTCTGTGCTCAGAAATCCGTGCCATCAGGATCATGCTCTGGATGATCCCTAGGATGAATCACACAATATCTGTATATAAAGCGGAAATATACAGATAAAATCCCACAGCGGTAAGTAGAGTCATCTAATGAATCAATCTAAAAGTAAGAACAATAGATAAACCTTCATTGATAAATGTAAAAAGTATACATCCTCAAAAAGGAACCAAAAAGAACCATCGGTGACAGACATCCATCACCCAAACAATGGTTCCCAATGATGGTTCCGATAGAATGTATAATAACACTATAAAAGAAATAAAATATCTACAAAAATTAATACAAAAGTGGCCACCAGACACACATAATCCAAAGTCTCCAACAAACATAAAACCCCAAAAATGTCTAAGCTATACCCGCCTATGGGTAAAGTCGTCACCGGGACGCCCATCTCCTCGTTCTCAACCTCACCTCGTGGATCAGCCGATAGTAAGTCTCGCCTTGCATCGGAGTCACCGCCTCAGAACCTAAATGTTTACAAAAAGGGTGAGCTACATCCTAGCTCAATAGAAGAATTCCAAATAAATTTGCATTCTAATTGCATAACATGGTCATCAAAGAACAAAACTGAAAATATGCAACAGATGTATAAAACATGAGACATTTATCCAAAACAGTACAGAATTGATGAATACAACATATAATGACTTAGTGTAGTATACTTAAGTAACTCCCGTGAGTATAGCACGTGGTAGCCAGATTTGGTCCGATGGATAATCCCAACCATCGTCGTTCACATGAACAATTTCGGAATTGCAACAATGCCCCACACATGGAGTGCAATTGTGCCGAGGATTACAAAGCAAATGCACAAGTGTGCCTGAAACGGATATACCGCCGAGTCGGTGGGATTTTTACTGAATATCAAACCTCAAATCACATGCATACTTATCATACTTAACAGAATTCAGATTTCGGATACGGATATCAAATGTCGGATCAAGTACATAATAGAATACTCATACATATGCTAAACATGCTTTTAAAACAGAATTAAACTATGCTGAGATATGTATGACAGATGTAATCCATGAGATCAAAAATAAATGCAATTTCGGTTGAATTCCCCTACCTCTGATCAAGCTCCTTCTAAGCAAATCCAAAGCTTTTTCAAGGCATCTTAGTCTGATCCTAGACCATAAACATGTTACTCTAGGTGTTAGAGTGACAGATTGTGAACTGGCACAATGTCCAGTGGTTCTTACCTATAAATTTTCTAACTGTCTGAAAACAGGGTTTATTGATCGATCAATACCTTGTTGATCGATCAATGAACTCTTTATTGATCGATCAACACCCTTGTTGATCGATCACCAAAGCACAAACTGTTTGTATATATTGTACACAATTGATCGATCACCATGTTGGTTGATCGATGAATGGGCTCTGTGTTGATCGATCACCACCACTGTTGATCGATCAATACCCAGTCAATTGATCGATCAATACCTTGTTGATCGATCACCAATATTAACCCAAAATTCCCCAACTCTCTGCCAGTAATGTTTCTATACTATATATATATAAATTGATCGATCAACACCACTGTTGATCGATCAATTCCACACTCAGTGATCGATCAACACCTTGTTGATCGATCATTAATGACGAATTTTCAGTCATTAATGGAGTTCACCAAACAAATTTTTTCTAACTTATTTTTCCTTCCAAAAATTCATTAAAATCTTAAATATTCATACAGAACCTATATTTAGGGCATCCAACTGCCCATTTTAAACAAGAGAGCTCACCTCTATGTGGGCCCTTTTGGGGTTTCGGCAAACACTCCGGATGAGGGTTTCGGATCAAGCTCTCAGAGTTTATCACCGATCCGAGTTCGACGAGTAACCTTTTAGCTCTGGTTCAGCATGCAGAGACTTCACACACCCACAACCCATACTTAAGCTTAATCCATTGGTCTCTACATACCCTAGCTTAGGAAACTCATCTTTCAATCTTGCTAACCCTGTTTTATACAAAAACCCTCTTGAAAACCCACCTAGCTACAGACTCCTTAGCTGTTAGAGTAACTAGAGCAAGGGGAAGAAGAAGAAGAAGAAGAAGAACTTCCTCTACCTCTCCCTTCCTTCTCTTATAAGCTAATAAACAGATATTTCTATTTTCCCTTAGCTTATGTTCCGGTGTGGAGCACGAACACGGTCGCTACGACGCAACGTGCTACACTGACTCCTTACCCAACTCCGATTCCAATGAAATTACACAGGTGAACTCATCTTTCCATGGTGTAACTTTATCTCAATTAATATAAATTCTAAATTTTAATCGGTCTCGATTTCCGTGCCGGGCACGTAGATCGAAACAGTCAGGTTTGTGTTCTAGATTTTAGGGTTGTTACATTATCCCCCCCTTAGGAATTTTCATCCTCGAAAATGTCTAATAGGTGCGACTAAGGAACAGAGGTTTTCTAAGACTAATAGACCGAGATAATATAGAGGATGCAGTCTACGTACGATGCAGAGAAATATAGACATGCTAAACAGAATGTATATAATATGCAGAGTAATGTAAATGCGAATATATACGTAGTTTACAATTATTATAGAGTAGTATAGTTATACCTGTGGGGACATCGGATGGTCCACTCGCGCTAGATGGTCCAGTCCCGGCGGAGACCGGCATGGTGGGCGGAGTAGGAACAGGGGTGTAAGTGCGAGGATCTACAACGTGCTCACGGGCATGCGCAATCATCGGTGTCGAAGTCGTCATGTATGACTGCTGCATCAAGAGCTCTAACATGCCCTCGGCGTAGTCAAGCCGCCGATGAACCTGACGCTGAAATAGCTCAATCCCATCCAAGCGCTCATGTATGTGTTTGTTACCCTCGAGGACCGCAGCAAGCACGGCGTCAAGAGTAACTGTGGATGGGGCAGGTGGATAGGGCGCAAAGTGTGTAGGGCGACGTGACAAAGAAGAACGGTGGTCGCCGTGATGGGGTAGCAAGACGGTCGAGGTAGCACCTCAGCCGAGGTGGTGGCAGATGGGGCCTCCCCACTAGGAGCTGGTACAGGTGCCCCACCCTCCGAATAACGGGCTCATGACCTGCCACCCTCCTCCTCGGCTCGGGGTAGTCTCTTGACCAAAAGATTATAACTCTTGGTCCATTTTTAGTTTAAAGACTTTGGTGTTGTTGGTTAAGCGTGGCTCATTAGGAGCCAAGCTATAGTGTTCGCGTAGAGCAACATATTGCTCTACCAGCTTTGTGATTAGGCGAGCATAGGGAATTTGTTTTGTGGCTCCCGCCTTCGCCTTTTCGGTCATAAGGTCGCGGGCGGTGATGATGCCCTCAATCACGACCTCAGCCATAGGATACCAAATGTCCTCAAAGGTCAAAAGAGGGCTATCTGAACTACACCAGTCTGTGAGGACTTGTGCAAAAATGGAACAAGTGCACACTTGAAATAAGTATCAAGCATCCACAGTTTGTCGGGTAGTTGGGCCCTAGAAATGGATTGGCCCTTTCCATGCTTTCCGTTGGTCATCTTGGCGATGACATCTGCAAAAGGAACATCCTTCTCATACGGTGGCGCCAAGCCACGCGTATCAAGGTGAGTGGTTGCACACTCTAGGGCAGCGGCAACATGGAATCGGTTGAACTTATATTCAAACCCGTCAATTTAGTCGGTGTCGGGAATCCCCCCAACGAAGGTTTTGGAAAAAGAGCCGCACTATGCGAGGGCAATAGTGATCATGGAACGGCTCAA
This sequence comes from Chloranthus sessilifolius, assembly GCA_021018995.1. Classification (NCBI taxonomy): domain Eukaryota; kingdom Viridiplantae; phylum Streptophyta; class Magnoliopsida; order Chloranthales; family Chloranthaceae; genus Chloranthus; species Chloranthus sessilifolius. The sequence goes on from CM037597.1 coordinate 98,474,225, forward strand.
GCAAGGGTTTTAACCCTAATTTTTGAAGGTAGCCCTTGGCCCAACCCATTTCTGGGCGATCATCATAGAGAGTAGGAATAAACCTATACTCGGGTAGAAAGGTTTTGGAAGCCCACCACTCTTTGGGGACTTCACGCTCGATGGGGGCCGGGATGGGTGGAACCACATCCGAAATCGGTGCCATGGGTGGCACGGTTGGTGGAGGAATGGGAATGGTGGGCGGCACCGGGGCACGAGCCCGAGATGTGGGTACCTTACGCGAAGCATTCTTCGTGCGAGGTCCCATGGTCAAATCCTTACTAAAAGAATGAAAATAAGACGCGAAAGGAAGCAAACAAGAATTTTACCGGGTGAATGGAGCGATGTCCACGCGAATCAAGCCGGAGAAAGGATGGGAATGGTCGGAAGTGAGTCGGAAGGGAAGTTGAAAGGTCGGAGTGCAAAAGCCCTTTGCTCGTTCACGTGAATAGGATAGAGCAAATGACCGTTCAAAACCCTATTTATAACACATAAGTGCCCTGGTGATCGATCAATTCATTGGTGGTTGATCGAACACCACAAAAATTTTTAAGTTCAAAAAAAACTGAACCCGACCTGTTGATCGATCACCACATTCAATGTTGATCGATCAATGGTCCACTTGTTGATCGATCACCAACCTCCCTGTTGATCGATCAATGGACCACTTGTAAAAATTTCTCGTTAAAATCAGACTATTAAAATGACTTAACCGTAATGGAAAGATACCAGTACATGTACATCACATACATGACCCAAAATATACGACAACTCGAGTCGATGAGATAAATCTAATCATCAAGTTATAATCACGATGATGAATTTAGAAACAAACTCAAAAGAAAATTCACCTTGCGCATTAAGTGAACAAGTGTGGATACTGTTCACGGATCTCGGCAGCACGTTCCCAAGTGGCTTCCGGCGATGATTCCGCCATTTGACAAGTACTAGCGGAATTAATTTGGTCCTCAAAACTTGATCCCGTTGATCCAAGATCTCTATCGGTTCTTCAACCATGGTTAGATCTTCTTGTAAATCAATCGGTTGAAAATCCAAGACATGTGTCGGACCATGCACGTAACGTCGCAGCATCGATACATGAAAAACGTTATGCATGCTCACCAACTGTGGTGGCAAAGCAATGCGATACGCAACCTCGCCAACCCGTCCGAGTACCTCGAAGGGGCCAATATACCGAGGACTCAACTTTCCTCGTTTTCCAAAGCGCATGACACCCTTTGTTGGCGATATTTTTACAAACACATTATCTCCAACCTGAAAACAAGTGTTAATTACCTAACTAATTACTTAAACTAGAAAATCGTAACCTCGGGAATGCCTTAAAGGATACCTGAAACTCTATGTGTATCCGATGAAGATCGGCATAACTCTTTTGGCGACTTTGAGCAACCCTCAATCTTTCGCGGATCAACCGAACTGCCTCGGTTGTACTTTCCACGATATCAGGTCCCAAAATGAGTTTCTCACCGACTTCCTCCCAGTTCAATAGAGATCTACATCGACGTCCATACAAGGCTTCATAAGGCGCCATCCCGATACTCGACTGATAGCTGTTGTTGTGTTTAACTCGATCAAAGATAGATGTTCATCCCATGAACCTTGAAAGTCCAACATACAAGCTCGCAACATATCTTCGATGATCTGGTTCACTCTCTCAGTCTGCCCATCTGTCTGAGGATGAAACGCTGAGCTGAACTCCAATTTAGTACCCATGCCTTCCTGAAAATGCTGCCAAAACTGTGATGTATAGAGCGGATCTCTATCACATACTATACTGACTGGTATGCCGTGTAACCGGACTATCTCCTTCATGTACAGCTCTGCAAGCTTGCTAGCTGTAAACGTAGTGCGGTATGGCAAGAAGTGTGCAGATTTGGTCAACCTATCAACAATGACCCAGATGGCATTGTTCTTCCTCAATGTGCTTGGCAACCCCAAGATGAAATCCATAGAAATGGCTTCCCATTTCCATTCTGGTACTGGTAGAGGTTGTAACAACCCGGCTGAATTTCGATGGTCTACTTTCACCTGTTGGCAAACCAAACATCGAGACACAAAGTTTGCTACATCTTTCTTCAGTCCTCTCCACCAAAAACTGTGCTTGAGATCTTGATACATCTTGGTACTCCCAGGATGTATAGCATACGTTGACTTATGTGCTTCTTCTAGAATAGTTTCCTTAAGATCTTTATCAGCTGGTATGCACATTCGATCTCGAAACAGTAAAGTACCATCATCCTTGATGGAGAAATCAGGTCGGATCCCGTTGATCACATCCTTGCGAATGGCCATAAGCTCATCATCAATCATCTGGAGCCTACGCACGTTATCAAACAACGTGGGCCGTATCACTATGGTAGCCATCAATGCCCCTGAACCTTTGACGTCTATCAATGCATCGCACAAGGCCAGGTCCTCAAGTAGATGCCACCTTTGTATTCTGGTGATAAGGTGTGACAACCGAAATCAAGACTTTCGCTCCAAAGCATCCGCCACAACATTGGCCTTCCTGTGGTGATACTTGGATGGAACAATCATAATCTTTCAAGAACTCCATCCATCCATCTCCGTCGCATATTTAAGTCCTTCAGGTAAACAAATACTTAAGGCTTTTGTGGTCGGTGAAGATATCAAACGTCTCACCGTACAAGTAGTGCCTCCAAATCTTCAAGGCAAAGATTACCGCAGCCAACTCTAAGTCATGAGTCGGATAATTCTTTTCATGCTCCTTCAGCTGTCTAGAGCCATAAGCGATAACCTTCTTGTGCTGGTTGAGGACACAACCCAAACCACCATATGATGCGTCACTGTAGATAGCAAACCCTCCTCTGCCAGAAGGTATTGCCAACACTGGTGCTGTAGTCAGACGCGTCTTCAATTCCTGGAAGCTCTTCTCACACTGATCACCAATCAAATCTAGCATTCTTCTTAGTGAGCCGAGGAGTGGACCGATAGTTTAGAGAACCTCTACGAACCGTCAGTAGTATCCGCCAAACCAAGAAAACTACGGACCTCTCATATCGCTCCTCTCGCTCCTCACAACAGCTTCAATCTTAGCCGGATTCACTGTAATACCCTTTGCAGAGACGATATGACCCAAGAAACTAACTTGGTTAAGCCAAAACTCACACTTACTGAGCTTCGCATAAAGTTTGTGATCTCTGAGGGTCTGCAAAGTAACACGTAGATGCTCTTCATGTTCCTCCTTTGTCTTGGAATAGACAAGGATGTCATCTACAAATACCACTACTGATGTGTCCAAGTGTGATTTAAACACTCGGTTCATCAAGTCCATGAAAGACGAAAAGGCGCTCACAATCCAAATGGCCTAACAAGAAATTCATAGTGCCCATATCCGGTTCTCAACGCCGCCTTCTCAATGTCTTCCGACTCAGAAGTTGATGATAACCCGACCGCAAGTCGATCTTCGTAAAGAACCTCGCTCCTTGTAATTGATCAAACAGATCATCGATTCTAGGAAGCGGGTAACGATTCTTAATCGTCAACTTGTTTAACTCCGATAGTCGATGCACAAGCGCATTGAAGCATCCTTCTTCCTGACAAACAATACTGGTGCTCCCCAAGGAGACACACTAGGTCGCACAAAACCTTTGTCAAGTAGTTCTTGCAATTGCTCCTTTAGCTCTTGTAATTCTGCTGGAGCCATCCGATAGGGAGCCTTTGATACCGGTTCAGTGCCTGGGATTAGATTGATTACCAACTCCACCTCCCGATCTGGTGGTAGTCCCGGTAAATCCTCAGGAAATACATCGGAATACTCGCATGCAATGGGAATATCGGATATCACATTTGTCTTCTCCCGTTGCTCTTGTAGGAAGGCTATATATCCACTGCATCCACTCTTCATCATCCTCTCCGCCCGAATAGCGGATATCAATGGAGCTACCTTAGACTTCACTCCGAAGAATCTAAAGGATCGCTCCTTTGGAGGGCGGAAAACTACTATCTTCCGAAGACAATCCACACTTGCGTGGTAAGCAGATAGCCAGTCCATTCCCAAAATGATGTCAAATCCTTTCATATCTAACAGAATCAAATCTGCCCGTGTCTCATGATCATCTACTGCCACTACCACTGATTTACACACAGTGAGTGCATTCACTGCACTACCCGTGGGGATTGACACTGTCAGGATAAAATCTAGTTGTTCTGGAGTGGCACTCAATTCCCTTGTAAATTGAGGCCGTACGAAAGAATGTGTGGAGCCTGGGTCTATCAGGGCTCGTGCTCTATGGAAGCAAATATCGCAACTCCTATACAGTTTCAGCTCACCTACATACCAATATCAACATTACTGTAACGTTTTAGATGTGTAGGTTTATGTGTACTATTATAATCAAAATAAATCAATTAATTTATATATTTCCAATTTTCCAGTTCATTATATCAAACAACACCATATCTCTTGAATTCTAATCATACCTTGAATGACGTCATTTGATGTCAGAGCATCGGTGGCGGTAACGGCATATGCCCGACCTTGAACTACAGGTCGAGATGATCGCATCGTCGATACCGATCCGGACCGCTCCTTGCTGTCCCTTCCTTCCTCTGGGCAGTTCCTGATTAAATGGCCCATCTTGCCACACCTGAAGCATGCCCCTGTCTCTCTCCTACAGTCCTCTGTCTTGTGTGGTTTCCCACACTTTGCACATATCACGGAGTGAAGGAAGAGAGACTCTTGAAGGTCCACGAGTCATGAGGCCCGCTACTGTAAGACCCAATTTGGTCAAAATGATCTGGAAGATGTAGGCTTTGCTCTCGATATGAACTCGGTCTGAAGAAATCACGAGAGTGCGTAGGGTATCTGGAGGTCCTGGAAAATCTAGCCCTCTTGTTCGCTTCTCTCAGATCCCGAGATTGCCCTTGGAATGGTCTCTCTCTCGCCTGCTTGTCCCTCCAAGAGAATTGTTTCTGGTTTTCTTCCTCAGCTATAAGAGCCTTGGCCATGACTCCCTCATAAGTCTCCATTTCCCACATGGCGACATCCTTTTGTAAATTTTGTCTCAGTCCCAGCTGAAACTTTCTCGCCTCATCACCAGAGCTACGTGCTGAGGTGCAAATCGAGCTAATCTATCGAACTCAGCTCCATAGTCTCTCACTGACATGGCGCCTTGCTTCAGCTCTATGAATTTCACCTCCAATTGATGCCTCACAATTTTCGGGAAGTATTTGTGATAAAACACCTCCGTAAACTCCTCCCATGTCCAAGGAGTGTGAGGAAACTCTCTCTGTCTATTTTGTGACACCGACTTCCACCAAGGTCCGGCGTCACCATCCAGTTTGAAAGTGGCCCAGCGCACTTTCTCTACGTCGCTGCACTGTAACACTTCAAAGAGCTTTTCCATCTCTTCTATCCATCCTTCTGCCTCAATGGGATCCGTTTGACCTGAGAAGTTAGGAGGTCTCATTCTCCTAAACTCCACAAATCCACCAGGCTGATGGGGTGGTCTAGCTGCCTGTTGAGCTAAAGCAGTTGTCTGCTGAGCGACGTTGGTAGCTAATGCTTCCAACACCTGCTCCATCCTCTCTTCATTTCTCCTTCTACCTCCTCTGGGTCCCAATGGAACCGCATTTGCTTGTGAGAGGAACTCCAAGCCCCTCGACAAGCCTATGACCTCGGGCACATCCCTCAGAGGAATCTCACGACTGTTCTACCTCGCTGCTCCTCCTCGAACTTAGGGCCCATTCGTCATCATTGTGAAAACAACAACATTGATCAAGACATATAGATTGTAAAACAATCCGTTATGAACCCATAGTTCAACCTAAAGCCTAGGCTCGAGCAATTAACTGTGATGTACCGATTTCTATGCTCGGAAATCCGTGCCATCAGGATCATGCTCTGGATGATCCCTAGGATGAATCACACAATATCTGTATATAAAGCGGAAATATACAGATAAAATCCCACAGCGGTAAGTAGAGTCATCTAATGAATCAATCTAAAAGTAAGAACAATAGATAAACCTTCATTGATAAATGTAAAAAGTATACATCCTCAAAAAGGAACCAAAAAGAACCATCGGTGACAGACATCCATCACCCAAACAATGGTTCCTAATGATGGTTCCGATAGAATGTATAATAACACTATAAAAGAAATAAAATGTCTACAAAAATTAATACAAAAGTGGCCACCAGACACACATAATCCAAAGTCTCCAACAAACATACAATCCCAAAAATGTCTAAGCTATACCCAGTCTATGGGTAAAAGTCGTCAGCTGGAACGTCTGTCTCCTCGTCCTCAACCTCAGCCTCAGGATCAAGCTGATAGTCTGGGTCGCTCTCAGAACCGGGAGTCACCGCCTCAGAACCTAAATGTTTACAAAACAGGGTGAGCTACATCCTAGCTCAATAGAAGAATTCCAAATAAAATTGCATTCTAATTGCATAACATGGTCATCAAAGAACAAAACTGAAAATATGCAACAGATGTATAAAACATGAGACATTTATCCAAAACAGTATAGAATTGATGAATACAACATATAATGACTTAGTGTAGTATACTTAAGTAACTCCCGTGAGTATAGCACGTGGTAGCGTGTTTGGTCCGATGGATAATCCCAGCCATCGACGTTCACATGAACAATTTCAGGTATTACAACAATGCCCCACTCATGGAGTGCAATTCTGCCGAGGATTACAAAGCATATGCACAAGTGTGCTCGAACGGATATACCGAGTCGGTGGGATTTTTACTGAATATCAAACCTCAAATCACATGCATACTTATCATACTTAACAGAATTCGGATTTCGGATACGGATATCAAATGTCGGATCAAGTACATAATAGAATACTCATACATATGCTAAACATGCTTTTAAAAATAGAATTAAACTATGCTGAGATATGTATGACAGATGTAATCCATGAGATCAAAAATAAATGCAATTTCGGTTGAATTCCCCTACCTCTGATCAAGCTCCTTCTAAGCAAATCCAAAGCTTTTTCAAGGCATCTTAGTCTGATCCTAGACCATAAACATGTTACTCTAGGTGTTAGAGTGACAGATTGTGAACTGGCACAATGTCCCGTGGTTCTTACCTATAAATTTTCTAACTGTCTGAAAACAGGGTTTATTGATCGATCAATACCTTGTTGATCGATCAATGAACTCTTTATTGATCGATCAACACCCTTGTTGATCGATCACCAAAGCACAAACTGTTTGTATATATTGTACACAATTGATCGATCACCATGTTGGTTGATCGATGAATGGGCTCTGTGTTGATCGATCACCACCACTGTTGATCGATCAATAACCAGTCAATTGATCGATCAATACCTTGTTGATCGATCACCAATATTAACCCAAAATTCCCCAACTCTCTGCCAGTAATGTTTCTATACTATATATATATAAATTGATCGATCAACACCACTGTTGATCGATCAATTGATTCTGATCGATCAACACCTTGTTGATCGATCAATAATGACGAATTTTCAGTCATTAATGGAGTTCACCAAACAAATTTTTCTAACTTATTTTTCCTTCCAAAAATTCATTAAAATCTTAAATATTCATACAGAACCTATATTTAGGGCATCCAACTGCCCATTTTAAACAAGAGAGCTCACCTCTATGTGGGCCCTTTCGGGGTTTCGGCAAACACTCCGGATGAGGGTTTCGGATCAAGCTCTCGGAGTTTATCACCGATCCGAGTTCGACGAGTAACCTTTTAGCTCTGGTTCAGCATGCAGAGACTTCACACACCCACAACCCATACTTAAGCTTAATCCATTGGTCTCTACATACCCTAGCTTAGGAAACTCATCTTTCAATCTTGCTAACCCTGTTTTATACAAAAACCCTCTTGAAAACCCACCTAGCTACAGACTCCTTAGCTGTTAGAGTAACTAGAGCAAGGGGAAGAAGAAGAAGAAGAAGAAGAAGAACTTCCTCTACCTCTCCCTTCCTTCTCTTATAAGCTAATAAACAGATATTTTTGTTTTCCCTTAGCTTATGTTCCGGTGTGGAGCACGAACACGGTCGCTACGACGCAACGTGCTACACTGACTCCTTACCCAACTCCGATTCCAATGAAATTACACAGGTGAACTCATCTTTCCATGGTGTAACTTTATCTCAATTAATATAAATTCTAAATTTTAATCGGCCTCGATTTCCGTGCCGGGCACGTAGATCGAAACAGTCAGGTTCGTGTTCTAGATTTTAGGGTTGTTACAGGAATTCTCACCGTGGAGGAACCTCTAGAAAGGAAGGAAGGTGAGACAACCCAAGGTGCTCCAAGTCTGCGAGCTCACTCTCATTCAAGCTCCCAAACCAGGCTGTTAGAAATTTGGGCCCCAAGCCCAAGGAAGGGGTAAATTGGCTCCAGGCCCTCCACGTAAGGGATGGTTAGAAAGCGGGTCCATGAACGTACAAAGATATTTTAAGAAGATAAAAATTGATGTATGGTGATGGACCCGCCTTGGAAAAGCAAGAGCAAAAAGAATCGGTAAAAGGTCCAAGTCAAACTGAGAAGGGATAAGTTTTGGGCTGCCTCGGGTATATAAGGACCCACAGCTCCCCAGGTTAAGCCTAGAGCAACTATTAGTTACGCCATTGCATTTTGTCCCCATTTTTGCCTGGCGCAACTATTAGTTGAGCCAGTACAAATCCCCTGGGATTTAGCCTGGCATAACTATTAGTTGCACTAGACTACAGATCCCCCTCCCCAGCCAGCTCGGGACCTAATTGGGGGGACTTTCACCATTTTTCTTTTTATTTTCTATATCTACGCTTCTGATCACTAACTGTTTGGGAATTACTTTGTTTACGTGTAGGATCGATCCCACATTAAGGCATGCGACCCATAAAGTCACTTTTTGAGAGCATTTAGCAGACACGTCCTACAGAAAAATAGATACAAGGCAAGGAAACCATGGCATAAAATCAAAACAAAAGCACTAAAAATATTTTCCAAAAAAAATATATCATCCAAAGTGTCACATCATCCACCCCTAGAAAAAAAATTGTCTAAACGAACAAATCCAAATCAAATTTCCAAGAGTACTGAGTTCTCAAAGCTAAAACTAAAAGCCTAGTCCTTGCTTGCGCCCTTTGATTTCTTGCAACGACGAGACGAGCTCTAGAAGGTCTGAATGTCTCCCACCCTGGACCATGCCTGCAAGATCCTATTGAGAAAAGAACGCGATTCCTTAGCACAAGCACGCTGCAAGGCACAGTCAAAGTTAAGAGTCAGGATCAGTTAAGAGACAAATAATAATGAAATGAATGAGAGGAGTAGGGCAGCAGGGTACTCACCGTCTCCAACTCCCTAAGCTCTACAAGATGACGATGGTACTTCGCATATTCCATGGCCGAGTTGAAATCCTATGTTCAGAACGACATAGCATTAATTATCAGGGCACTCTTAAAAAGCATATGCAGAAAGAAACCAAAATGGAGAGAGATTAGGCCATCAGAAGACTTACCCCTGGAACCACCTCAGGAGGAGGAACACGGGCCACCTTAGCAGAAAGTCGCGCCTGTCGATCTACATCAGCGCAGAGGCCTGAAAGGAAGTTGTCATCCAGGCACCGAAAGGTCCCATAGACCACGGGCGAATCACCACCAGGGATACCGGCATGAGAGGTACCCGACGGACCAACACCCGAGGAGCTCTCACCAGAGGGACCCGCACCAAAAGGGCCAGCACTAGAGGGATCTTCCCCTAACATATTAGTTGCAACTGCCTCGCCATCACCATCCGAATCATCCCCGGGAGCAAACTGTGAACAAAATAAAGATCCACTTAGAAGGAATAAAGGACCGAATTAAAGCATAAAGGGAACTAATCCAAGCTAGAAAGAATTACCTAGCCAAGAGAACCGCCGAATGCAAGGAAATTGGCACTAGGTATAAAGTGTGGCAAGATAAACTAGTATGGCAGGCACTTGTACCAAAGATGATAGTCCTCGAGCACGTGGAGAGCATGAATGGGAATCCCATCATTGAAGAAGGCCGTGGTAAGCTCCTTGATACTGCCAACAGGATACCAAACATCCACCGGAGGATCCACAGCTATGACATAATGGCCCTAAAACTGGTGCATGACTCACTCCCCTAGATAATAGAATTTAGCCCATGCTCCATAGAAGAAAATGACGCGACGATTGTCAAATAGGCGGGAAGCACCCACAGCCGCTCAGTCCCAGAAGGGGGATGTAAGGTACGGGTCAGGAAGGATCTACCCAAGTTAAAAAGAAAGAAAGAGAATCCAAGCAGTTAGCACATTAGTAAAAGGAGATTCCCGAGCTAAAAACAAAGTTGAAAGAGAGTTTTATCTGCTCAGGAACCATCAAGTCGAGTTGGGACCTCAGACCCGTCTCCAAGTGCTTTAAACCTACATCGTGGTGTCGGGCCTGATTCCAGTTACTACGGAGGGGATAGGTGAGCACCTTCGAGAAAAGAAGCGGGTGCCCAGGGTGAAAGTGATGGTATCCCCATACCTGAAAAGGGGGGGGGCATTGCACAAGAGCAGGCCAGTAGCGTATATAGATCATTTTAAAAAAAATAATGGCAAAGGTAGAGGAGTAAGGAATTACCTCCAGGGCGGCCCATAATCCAATAGCAGACTTTGAATCACCGGTCGTGACCTGAGACAAATTGTACATCATCCATGCATACCCCGCCCCTCCCCAGTCATACCTATGGACGTCACCCCAGTTGTCCATCACACTCAGCAAGGCTAGGCTGAATCGGCCACCGCTCATGTTGATGAAAAGGTTCTTACCAAGCAGGACCAAGAGAGTGATATGAGCTAGGATGATAGCCCACTCAGGCACGATGTAGAGCACCCTGTCCGATTGACCCAGATCCACTAACTCATCAGGGGTGTAAAGCGAGGTCAGCCAAGACATCTTGACCTCGGTGCCATTGGTCTACCCCCGAGGAGGATAGGCCCTGATCAATCTAATGATGTCCTCTCGACTTGGCACCGTGAGATTGGATATCGGTATCCCCCCTATCCTGACGCCGGTAATCATGGCCCAATCAACAGGCACCAAAGTCATCTCTGCATACAGCATGTGAAAGGTCATTGTCTCAGGGCGAAACCTTTTAATCAGGGCTTTCAGATAGGCAGCGTCGACCCTCATGGCAGGGTAAGATAGAAATTCTCTGAAGCCCACCTGTGCCAGCAAGACCTTCACCATGGGAGGGACATAGAGGTAGAACTCATAGAAGTTGAGCCACCTGCCACAGAATACAATGTTGGATAGGTCTTGCACCCAAGAAAATGTGCATCAGACCACAAAGACAAAGCAAAAACTGCATAATAGAAATAAATTGAACCTCTCTTTTACCTTGCCCGCTATCCCAAAAGTGGAAATGTGGGTATGCTGTTGGTGAAGGAGGCCGACTCGGGCAGCCTCGCCTTGCATCTTGAGCCATGGGCCCGCCCTCCACTCTACCCAAATGAACAGTTCCCCCTGCGGGCCGTATACAAACTCGGGCCCCTCCTCGTGGCCCTCCTCGAGAATATGCTCACCCTCACCCGACATTCTGGAGCAACAAAAAGCAATCACATTAGAGCAGATCACTGATAAAGAGTCATGATATTCTATGCTGTAAACAGGAGGTAAGCATGCTCACCCTTCCCCTTTCTTTTCACATATTTTCAGAAATAAGAGATACACATGCCTAAACGAAAAAGAGAGATCCCTTTTAGGTTGAAAATGCAAAAAAAAACTTTCCTTCAGAAAATTACAAAAATAAATAAAATTTCCCCTTCCTGTATTCGAAAATAAAGTAAGTTAAAATCAGTTATGTTTCTGAACAAATAATAAAAAAAAAGGGGCCCTTCTCTCTTATAAACGCAAAAAAAACCTTTACTTTGCTTGAAAAAATTGTAAAAACAAAAAAATCCTAGCTTTATAAACAACAAAAACAAGAAAAACCCTTTACTTTGATTAAAAAAAAAATCATCATAAACAAAAAAAATCCTTTGCTTTATTCTAATTAAAACAAAACAAAAAAAGAGAGAAGTCTTGCTTTAGGTCTTTCTTTTAAAACAAAAAGAAACAGAGAAAAAGTTCTTATGTTTTATAAAAAAAGAAAAAAGAAAACAAAACAAAAAAAAGAGAGCCTTTTCCTTAGACGGTTTTCAAAAATATATATGCAAAAAAAAAAATCATCATCATTCTCCTTTACTTTCAAAAAAATAGAAAGCAAAAATCATTTCTTTTTCTAAAAAATATTTTTCCCCTAAATTAGAAATCACAAAAAAAAAAAAATTATAACCCTAAATCCATGGCTTTATATGCAAAATAAAAACAAAAAGAAACAAAAAATCATTCCATATACACAAATAAAAACAACAAAAAATATATATAGTAGGCACCAATAAATCCATGAAATAACAAAATAGGGCATTATTCATATAGAATAATCCACACTTCATCAATAAATATACACACCATAAAAATAAACCATTACTCATAAAAGAAGACAAGATCATGATCATATCTACAAGAAAAAGCATGAAAAATCAAAGAAAATGAGTTTTAATGGTTACCTTTAGAGAGAAAAGGGGTCTTTGATCTAGCGTGTGTCGACAATCGATCCATACAAGCAAAGCGACGACGAGGCGGCACGCGTAGAGGCAATGTAAAGGAACCCTAGGAGGATTTGGCTTTCGGTTTTAAAGATAAAGGAGGGGGGAGAAAGATTCAAAATAAAGCCCTTAGCCTAAACTCGGGCTGTTTAAATTCCCCCAGCCAAGCCTGGCGCAACTAATAGTTACGCCAGGCAAAATTGTGCTCACCTCTTGCTTGGCGCAACTATTAGTTGCGCCAAGCTATTTTGAGGCCCCTAGTGGCCTGGTGCAACTGAGAGTCGCGCTAGCCAGTTAGGCCGGGTCTTGGGCTTGGTATGGGCCAGATGAGAAGACTGGTCCCCCCCAGTCTTTTTTTTTGTTCTGTCGCCTCGGCCGATGTACGCGCTCCCAAGGCTGCATTTCGATCATCCTTCGACTTGCCAAGAGAGCCGTGCTAGAATAAAAGCAGACCGAGATCAATGAGCACCCCGGTCCTACACGAGAAAATATAAAGAAAAATCCAACAAAGAATCCCCACAGAGAAGCAGAAAGTATTCACAAGAAAAATCCACAAAAAAAATAGCTTCAAAATTCCAAAAAATCCACATAAAATAATAGCTTCAAAATTCCAAAAAAAAAATCACATAAAATAATAAACTCCAAAAAATCACATAGAATAACAGTTGAAAAAAATTCAAAAAAAATCTCATAAAATGATAGAAAAATCAAAAATGGATTTGTATTCTCCACAAAGACGCACACTTGCATGTTTTTAATGTGGTAAAATGTCAATATTTTATCAACAATGTAGCTGTGCCATATTAAGGTCCCGAGTCTAGGGTTCGCCTCAGATCTTTGGATCCTTCTTTAAGGTAGGAGCAACGGTATCAGTCCTGGTCAAACAGTCAATGTTTCGATCGAGTCGACTCCACTGCTAAATCTTTGCAATAAGCGCTCTATTTTTTATTCATGTTAACTTAAGTATCTTAAGCTTTGAATTCTTCATTGGAAAAGGTCAATCGTTGGTTGAGACCAACCTGTTGAAAATGAGATTACGTGTCAATCAAACTATGTGCAACCATACATTCTGAAGGGATAATCTCCCTTTTTATTTTTTGCAGGCTTAAAACCTATATGGGCAGCGGTATCCCTGTAAAGTGTACGCTATGCATCTGGGTATCTGTATGATGGTCATTTGTCCACGTAAATTGTACCCGAGTGGGTCCGAGTCGGGGCTTCCATCGCATTTGTTGTTGCTTATTGCCCCTGATGGGTGCATGATTATGTATAGTTAATTGATGTTTATGATCATTGTCAGCAGAGACCAGGATTGGATGTCCCTTTAAGGAGACACCCAAATATTTGGTTGGATCTGTTCAAGGTAGACGAAGCTGGATACTCTAGGGCATACTTTCAAAAATGGCACGTCCTCCCAAAAAGCGGTGTGACCTCTATTCGCGCCGCTCGGGTAGTCATGCTAAATAAACTTTAAGATTGCCCAAAGACCTCGAACCCTGCTTTCAGCAGGGGCACCTGCGAACAGTCAGAGGGGGCAATCAAATGCCTCGTACGATTGGACAGAAACTGTGAAGCCTTGAGTATTTTTGCTTTGCGCCTATCTTTAAATGTGGGTCGATCACCCCTCTTACTTACGAAGCTATTGTATTCAAAATGAATCTTGAACATCAATCACCTTCAAATTATCTCGAGAAGCGAATATTTTTCTTAACTAAGGGGCTTTCACAACTCGAGAAGTGAATGTTTTTCCCAGCTATTGGGCTTTCATAACTCATTCCACCTCGGTTATGCCCAGTAATGTCGTTAAGCACTTAGGAATCGATTATCTTGAGAAACAAATGTTTAGCCAGGCATCCAGGGCTTTCGTTTCCTTACTATGTTACTCATCTGATGTTTAAAGTTCGTTATGAATGCAGAGGACACGTCAGTAATGCTTTGGGCCTCTTCGGATGTCTCTTTCTTTGGCATTTGATCATTAGTAATCAGATACCAAAGAGGGGCATCTATAGACACCCAAATTGGGCCGAAGGCTCGATCGAAACACATTTCGAGAAAGGTGCACTTTCAAGTTTTTAATGGCATGTATGAAACCTTTAGGAACAACCCTAGAACCCTTAGGTACCCTTCCAAACCCTTAGGAAACCCCTAGATCCCTTAGGAACCTACTCCAAACCTTTAGAAATCAATCCCAACCCTTAAAACTTGTTTTGAACTTAAACCTAACCTTCCAAACCTTGAAAATGGTGTGGTGCACTGGGACTAGTTACAACCTTCTACTATAATCAAATCTAATACCATTGAAAAGTAGAACTCATCAGCTTTCCAACGGTCAAAGAATCGCCCCAATAGGAGTTGTACATCGAAAGATATGGGGGTTCGAACTCGGAAGGCAAGAGAGTAAATTCAGGTGGGCCCCCCCTAGGGATTTGGCGCAACTAATAGTTGTGCCAGGCCATTTATCCCCAGAAATGGCCTGGCATAACTAATAGTTGCACCAGTTATACTTTTGCCTGGCGCAACTATTACTTGCGCTAGGCCACATCTCCCAGAAATTAAGCCTAGCTCAACTAATAGTTGCGCCAGTTTTAAAAGTGGACCACACCCTCGCGAGCCAACTTCAAGGCATTGTTCACCACTATTTTGTTGTACATTTGCCTGGTGCAACTAATAGTTACACCAGGCATATGAACAGTAACCCTAATTTTTTATCCTGAAATTCATGATTGGGGTTTGACTTGTTGACCACCTTGACCTTTGAGGTGTGTTTTGCTAGTTCTATTGCACCCATTCACTACCTATTTGCAACCCCTCAAGTGGCTTAAGGACTTACCCCATCATCCACCATTGGAGGACCTTCTCACACCTTTCAAGGCTCCAAAAACCTTAGAAAACCTTAGATATTAGATTACCTAATTTCGAATCTTGATTAGCATCTAGACAACCTCCTAACCCACCCTTTTCCTATAAATAAAGCCCCCCACCCGTTAGTTTAGGGGTTGAGAATTTTGGCCTAAGAGAGAAAGAGCTTAAAGTGAGAAGATCTTTCTCCCTTTGGTGCACACTTCCCATAAAAATTCCAGATTTCAAAAAGCTTCCCTTAGACCTTAGCATTTTACTAAAAGCCTTTAGGTTAGGTGTGTGTAATCTCTTAGCCTTTCTTCTCTACCTCTTAACTTCAAGCCTTAGGAGTTAGAACCCCATTCCATACCACACAAGCCTTCAAAAGTTTATCAAAGCAAGCCAACGCAAGGCTCCTCTACGGTGCTACAAGAGCCCGGTGCTACAAGAACCCGAGGGCTCCTACTCTCCCCTTTCTTCTCCTATCACTTCTTTAGCTCTTCTCATCCTCCCATTTCTGTCATTACGTCACTGAATTTTTGGTAGGAACGGAGGGGCACAAATAGGATTTAAAACCCACTTGGGAAAGAGAAAGCCATTTCCTTTTCTTTTAAATCATTTTTGTTTTGGCCTTTAGTAGAGATCGCATTAAGCAGGTTGATTGGGTGTCTAACACCTTCCCAATCGATAACCGAAGCCCTACCCAAGAACCTTTGGTGTGGACCAGATTCAGAGTCATATGTTTAGCACTTCGGTGCTCATAAAAATAATATAGGTATCCCGGGACACCAAAAGCTCCGCGTGGCAACTCTATATTTTTTGCAAGTGAGCGCATTGCAGCGACGGGATGGTCACAAATCTCACGGTTGCACAAGAAGGCATTTTACTGCTTTCTTGATGGATACTTAGGGTATAACCAAATCCCTGTGTGCCCTCAAGATCAAGAAAAAACTACTTTCACATGTCCCTTTAGTACCTTTGCTTACAAAAGGATGCCTTTTGGACTGTTTAATCCCCAACCACATTTCAGAGGTGCATGTATGTAATTTTTTCTGATATGATTGACAAGTTCTTAGAAATCTTGATGGATGATTTCTCAGTATATGGGGACAGCTTTAGCCAGTGCTTGAGTCACCTTGAGCTGGTTTTACAAAGATGTGAGGAGACCAATTTGGTCTTAAGCTAGGAAAAGAGTCACTTTATGATGACATAAGGAATTGTATAAGGCCATGTAGTCTCTCACAAAGGAATAGAGGTTGACAAGGCTAAAGTTGACTTGATTTCACACCTGCCCCCACCCAAGATTGTCAAACAAATCAGATCATTTTTAGGACATGCTGGATTTTACAAGAGGTTCATTAAGGACTTTAGCAAAATTACAAAGCCATTATGTCACCTGTTGTGTCAGGATGTGTCATTTAACTTCTCTGCTGATTGCCTTGAGGCCTTTGAGGTCTTTAAAAAGTGCCTTACCACTACTCCTGTAATCCAGGCCCCGGATTACTCATTCCCCTTTGAGCTGATGTGTGATGCATCAGACTTGGCCATAGGTGCTGTCTTAGGACAGAGGAAAGATAAGCTACCTGTAGTGATTTGCTATGCCAGTAAAGCACTAGCTGAAGCTCAGCTCAATTATACTACCACTGAGAAGGAGCTACTCGCTGTGGTGTTTGCTGTGGAGAAGTTTAGACCTTACTTGTTGGGGTTTAAAATTATTATTTTTATTGATCAGTCAGCCCTTAAATACCTATTGGCTAAGAAGGATGCTAAACCAAGGTTGATCAGATGGATCCTCCTATAACAAGAGTTTGATCTTGAGATTAAGGATAAAAAGGGAGTTAAGAATGTAGTGGCTGACCACCTCTCTAGAATTATTTTGCAAGAATGTGCAGCAACACCTGTTAATGAGTTGTTCCCTGATGAGCAGCTATTTGCCATATAGTCTAGTGTGCCCTGGTTTGCACACATTGTGAATTTTCTGGCTTTTAGTAGGATTCCCCCTCACTAGTCCAAGATGGATAAAGACCTCTTTTTCTCTTAGGTCAAACATTTTCTATGAGAGGATTTATACCTTTTCAAGCATTGTGCAGACTAGATTGTTAGGAGATGTGTGGCTGAAAGTGAGTTCCATAGTATTCTTTCAATGTACCATGAGCAAGCATGTGGAGGTCAATTTAGTGGCAAATAGAATGTAGCAAAAGTGCTGCAATGTAGCTTTTATTGGCCTTCTTTGTTCAAAGATGCAAACATATATTGGAAGGCCTGTGAGAGATGTAAAAGGTTGGGGGGCATTTCCAAGAAAGACTCTATGCCATGCAGCCCATCCTTGTGGTAGAATTTTTTGACATTTGGGGCATTAATTTTATGGGTCCCTTTCCTCCTACTATGGGTTTCAACTTCATACTTATGGTAGTAGACTATGTGTTTAAATGGGTGGAAGTCATTGCCACAAGGACCAATGACCACACAGTGGTCCTTAAAATTTTCAAGGATAATATCTTCCCAAAATTCGACACCCCCAGAGCTATCATTAGTGATAGGGGGAGTCATTTCTGTAACAGACCTTTTGAAAATCTGCTCAAAAAGTATGGTGTTACCCACAAAATTGCTACTCCCTACCACCCACAAACCAATGGGCAAGCTGAAATTTCCAATAGGAAGATCAAGCATATCTTGGAGAAGACTGTGAGGACTGATAGAAAGGATTAGGTATAAAAGCTGAATGATGGTTTATGGGCTTATAGGACTGTCTATAAGACCCCTATTGGCATGTCCCCATTCAGGCTGGTTTATGGCAAGGCTTGCCAACAACCAGTGGAGTTAGAGCACAGAGCCTATTGGGCTATCAAAACACTGAACTTTGATCTAACGACTACTGGTTCCCACAAGAAATTGCAAATGGCAGAGCTTGATGAGCTGAGGCTAGAAGCCTATTCAAATGCCATAATATACAAAGAGAAATTAAAAGCATTCTTTGACAAGAAGCTAATGAGGAAGGACTTCAATGCTGGTACTAAGGTTTGGCTTTTCAACTCCAAACTAAATTTTTTTCCTGGGAAGCTAAAATCCAGATGGGATGAACCTTACATTGTCATTCATGCCTCCCCATCTGGTGTTGTGGGGATCTTAGATCCCATGTCTGGGAGAGTCATGAAAGTGAATGGGCAAAGGCTAAAATTTTGTGTAGAAAACACAGTGGAGCCTCCTCAAACCATTCACCTACATGGACCTCCCACTGCTCAGTGATCAACAACTTTGTAAACTGTGTACCATATTCATTGAAAATTTTGGTGTGTTTTGTTTGGATTAAAAATCTGTCAATTAGTGTTTTTTGTGTGATGCTAATTTGCTTGTTTTGTTTTGATTTGTTTCAAGCATATGTGCATATTTGTCATCTGAAGTTGATGTGCATGTGATTGTGCCACTTATGGTGAAGGTTCTATCATTGTAATGATCATGAATTGGATTTGAATGTATATCTTTAGCATTCTGAATTTTTGCTAAACAGATGTTGGTAAAGGGTAACCAAATGGTCCTGATGATATGGAGTTCATGTGAAGGAGTTAGTGTTGACGCACACTGAATAGGTGCATGACATTGTACATGCACAAGCTAGGGTACAATCTGAGAGAAAAGGTTAAATGGACTGAATTTCAAACTCCCGAGCCATTTGAAGGTTTCCTCATGGAGTTCTGAGGGAAGTTTTGTTCCTCGCGAGAGCCTCACGAGCTAAAATTATGAAGGCCACACTATTAGTTACCTCGCGAGGTCCCTGATACTCCAAATGGATGTTCCTCGCGAAGATCACTAGCTAAGCTATGCGAGAGATGAGAAACTGCTTCGCGAGCTTAGGCCCAAATTCAACTATGTAAAGTAACCTCGCGAGGCTCTGTTCTTCTTTGTGACAGCATTTCTCGCAAGGTTAGATGTGTATTGCACGAGAAATCTACCTCGCGAGGACCTGAAGATAGTTGCGTGAGTCACAGGATCAGGTTTATAAACCCTGCGATTTTTTTCTATCTTCTCCATTCTTTCTCACTGCCCTAACCTTCACTGTGTATTTTCGAGCTCCCACTTTTATTCTTTCTTCTATACAACCCATTCCACTCAACCTCAGCTAGTTTCCTCCTACCATTTTACTCCCCATTACCTCCTGGACACTTTGAACATGGTTTGGGATATTTGAACCATTGTGCCACGTGTGAGGTGAAACCCTAGCTGTCAGTTGGTAAGATTTCTTACTGTCTCTTAGTTGATTTAATTGGACATAAATTTAGTGTAAGTAGAGAGCAATTTGGATTCTATTTTATTTCTGAAGAGTGCATTACACCTGTTGGGAGTTTCAAGCCCTAATTTGAAGAAATTAAATAGCTATGGCCATGGGTTCAAAATTCATAGATACCTTGGCTGCTTTGGTAACCACTCCACCTACTGGGAGCCCTGTGGCCACTCAATAATTTACAAGGATTACAGAGGCCTCCAATGTGGAGACCTTTGAGGTAACTACACCCACTATGGAGCCCCAAATTGAGAAAAATGAGAAGAGGGCAGCCCCAGTGAAGAAGGGGAAGGCTGTGACCTCTGATGCCCAAGGTACCAAAAAGAAATTTGCTCCTAAGAAGAGGGCCAGAGAGCACCCACCTACCAAAAGCCCTTAGAAATCAAAGAAGAAACAAAAAAAGAGCAAGGAAGTGGCCCCTGAGGTCCTTGAGGATGAAGAGGAAGAAGATAATGAATACCTCAGGGTCCCCTCTGAATTTGTTACAACAATTAAGCTGGAGGCAGAGACAATTCTTGATATTGATTTCTTTGAGGAGATACCTGAGATAGCTTCCTCCATGGAGTATCTCACTAAAGCCACATTGCTGCTCCTACTGAGGCCCCCAATGCAGCTAGTCTTCCCTAGACTAGTGCAATTGTTCTACCAAAATATCAGAGTAAAGACTAGGGGTGATGAGAACCCATCATCACTGGTGCTAATAAATAAGTTTGAGATGTTATTCAATCAGGCAGCCATTGCTAAAATACTTGGGATACCTGTCAAATATAGCCCTGTGTGTGGCTTGGGTCCCCCTTTGACAACCACCATTCCAGAAATTGCTATGGAGCTGACTGGAGGGGTCAATGCATCAGGGGTATCAATCAGGAAGTGAGATATGCACCCCAACCTCAGATTTATGGATGATGTGTTGAGGAAGAATGTGTATTGCTCTGGACATGAGCAGGAAAGGAGGTCTCCTATTGCTGATGCACTCTATTCATCCCACATGAATCACTGCTTTGATGCTACCAAGTTAATTTTTGAAGAGATGAAAGACATTGTTGAGAAGGTGAAGACTAAGAAGAAATCCCATTCCCTTTCCTACTGCAGGCTTATTACAACCTTGCTGAAGCTTGGAAGATACCCATTTCAAATGAATGAAGAAACCATTGCCCTAAATCCAAGAAATTGTGGCAAAAAGCAATGGGGTATTAGTGGTCCCATGATTTCCAAGGAGAAGAAGAAGAAGGAAGTAGTTGTTGTTGCTTCTATGACAACCTCTACAGCAACAGCTCTAACCTCTGCAGCCATTCCTGTTGCTGCTGCCTTAGCTGCTAGCCCTACTGCTGACTCTGAAGCAACCACCTCAACTGGGCAAACCATCCCTTCAATGCCCAGCTCTTACCTCAATCCCAGCCTCACAACCATCCATAGTCCCATTACCTTTACCCCAGCTTATTTCACCAACTACCGCAGCAACCATACCCACCAAACCTTTCCCTACACCTGTGACTATCTGCCCAGCCCACCCTAGCCCACCTGCGAGAACTCCATATAAAAAGAAAAGGAAGCTAAGAAAATCCCCCATAGAACCCCAACCCACCTATATCTCCCAAATCATCCCAATTCTCGAATCCACAACTATACCAGATCCAACCATTGGCCTACCACCACCCTCACCTGCTATTATTCACTGAAAAGTACCACTTTTCACCTTTTAACCTAGCCTTTGCTGGACCTTGAAGCTCACTAATAATCATGTTTTAAGATTTTTTTATAGTTAGCAATAATCTGTGGAGCTTAATACAAAATCCATTCTTATTTTCCCAAAAAAGAGAGGGAATACATGGAAAGATGATAGCCGAGCCAAAGTCTAATGGAATACCCTGGTAGTGCTCACCATGGTGATTCAATTGCTGGTCAGAATTGACCATAAGCCTAGTAAATGGAAGAAGTTAGCTGAGAATAGAGGAAGCTGCATCAACAACAAATGAAATGCATCAGAGTGTCAAAGGAATCATCTCGCAGAGTTGAAGATCCCCCTCACAAAGCTAAAGATGAAGTGAAAGTTACTCTCGCATAGATCAACAGCATAGTCAGAGGAGAACAAAAAAGACATCTCGAAGATCTTGCGATTTAAAAACTCTCAGAATTTCTCCTAGCGAAGCTCTCGCGAAGATCGAGCCCTAAAGCAGCTGCGCGTAGAACATAGCGAGTTCATATGTACAAAGAACAACCTGTCACCTCATTGAGTTCTCGTGCAGCCAAAGAAGAGAGAGATGCCCAAAATTTCTCTCGTGCACCTTGGAGCCTAATCAATTACTACGTGAGCGTAGGTGCCTTACCGCGTGGCCACTCAGCGAGAGAGAGAGCTTCTGAAGCTCTATCTGTGTGAATAGTCCTGGCGCTCTAGATCATCTCCACGATAGCAAGGCAGCACAGAGGAACTACGTGATGAACTAAAGATTGACTGTGCGAGTAAGCACTTCTTACCGGCTAATGGCAACTTCGTGATGGCTCTGCAACTGTGCGAATGAACTAATACAGATGCCAGCCCCACGAAGCTTGGGCTCTCCACTTCTCAATTTTAACTGAAGGACTTTTTGGGAATTTCCCAAGGCTAGGGTACACTTCTCAAGGCATGAATTTTGAGGTGCATATCTTCAAGCATTCAAGGGTTGAACAGTGCCACGTTTGTTAGAAAAATTAGGGTTAATCACTTCAGAGCCAAAGCCTTATGGATAGAGTTTATAAGTTGTACTTAGAGTTTATTGTTTTTCATCTTTCCTTCATCCTCTGTAGGCTGAGAACTCCAGCAGGCTAGGGTTAGGGTTTGATCATCTTTTTTTCTTATTTTTCTTCTCTCCTAGCCCATCACTTGCTGCCTAACCCCCTTGTAAGTAGCTAGGTTTAGTTTTATTTTAGTTTGTAATAGTTTTTTTTTGTATACATTGGGATTGTGGATGAGCAGTTGTGTACAGGCTGCAACCTGGAGACAGTTTATTGTAAGTTTTGTGTTCATCAATGGATTACCGTGTTAATGCTTAATTGAATCTAAAGATCTTATGGTTTCTTTAGATGTCTGAATCCATTTATTTGGGATTAGCCCATTCAGTTTCTAGTAGATCTATTATTTACCATCTTATTTCCCTTGGTTTGATAGCCCCATGAAAAGCAATGCTAGATCTATAGTGAGATCCAGGGAGCTCGGAGGCCTGTTGACCATGGTGGTTGCAGTAATTTTCATGTTCTTTCTCAGGCCTTTGTGGTATGGACAGACCAATGGGATACCCTATGACCATTCAAGTGGACAGAGTATAGCCCTAAGGTTGTGTCAATTCACATGTTTGAGAAGGATTCTTCTCCCCTGCACATGAGCTTCTAGAGCCTTGTGAGGAGGTTTGTACAGGAACTAGCTCCCCTCTGTTTTACCTAGCCGACATCAGATGTTAGATCTGATCTCTTTGTAATAATTACAGCTTGAGGCTGAGTCATTACAGGCCATTTGTAGCAAAGACCAGCTGAATCTAAAGCCTTATTCAACCTATTGTATGGTCCTTTTTGTGGGTACTAGTGGGCAGTTGGCCTTAGCAAAGCACTTGGGATCTTTTGGGTTGGAATACCTATGGATGTCAGCCAAGTCTGTGCGCAGATCTGGGGAGCTTGTAGCCCTGGCATTACATAGTACTGCAATAGTATTCATGGCTTGATCTGGCTCAGTGGCTCGGGGAATGATCAGTCCACTCCCCTGGGTTAGATTGGCAATGTCTGTTTTAACCAATGGGATTTGACAGACTCTATCAGATACCCTGTGACTATTAGAGTGGACAGAGTATTGCCTTAAGAGCGCCCCAAATGGCATGGGTTAAACCAGATATTTTTTACCTTGTTGAGGCTTTTAATAGCGTCTCAGCAAGGAACACTATAGAGACAGACTAAATCTGAGTTACATCACTGCTTTAACTCTAGCTTAACATGCTCACTTCTCATAATTTTTGTATTTTATTTTGGCACACACTACCACCATCTTCCTCTTAACCCTTTCTTTAGGATAGGGCTATATTTTATTTCTCTGCTTTTTGGATTAATTTAGTGTAGTCGTGACACCCAACTCCCTTTCTTTAGGATTTTCAAATCTGTAGTCAAATCTGGAGGCCTACTATTATAGCCTATTTTGGGTTCTAGATCAATTTCTCTGTGGGACAAACTCTTACTTATCAAAACTTGCTACAATGGACCCTATATCTTGTAGGACTAAGTGTATTTCAGACTTGCTGTGCTGACCCATCTCCAATTCCCCACTCTTTTGATTTATTCGCTCCCCTGTTCTGAATAAAATAGCAGCAAGAGTCACGAAATAAAAACACCAATAAGTTTTTGGCACCGTTGCCGGGGATATTGATCTTTTTAGTAGACCTGAGTTGTATTATAATTTAGACTAACCAATTCTTTGTAGCTGTGCCTAATTTAGAATAAAAAGTACTACTGATTCTTTGTGGAATTTTGCAGAAATGGATAGCAGAAGAAGGGAAAAGCTAAAGTTGCAGCTGGAGTATAGCTAGCTCTGTTTTCACTTCCTTCCCCCTAAATCTCAGTCCATTTATGTTAAATTTCTTGTTATTTGTTTAGTGTAAACTGTGTAGTTGTTAATTTTTACTTGAGATTCTTTGTGTGTGCTTGTGAGTATTTTCTGTACTTATTGTGGGTGTGAGTTTATGCATGGTCGAAGATCCTTAAACCCTGAGTTGGAACCTCAAAATCTAGAGGTTGAATGGATCCTTAGGCCTAGGCACACCACACAAGGCCCTACTATTGAGACTGAACCAGCTACTATGGCTAAGAGGCAGAGGACATTAAAGGAATACAATGCACCTGGGAAGTACACCTCTCCCTTCTGCATTCAGTTTCCCTCTGTTGAGGGGAACTATGAAATGAAATCCTCCACCATCAGTATGTTGTCTTCATTTCACGGGCTGAGTAAAGAAGATCCCTACAAGCATATCAACCAATTTTTAGCACTTTGCACTACCTTCAACATTGCTGGCTTGGGGCCTGAGGCCACTAAATTAAGGCTTTTTCTTTTCTCATTGAAGGACAAAGCCAACACATGGCTATCAAAGCTCACAGCCAATAGCATACAGTCATGAAGTGACCTTCAAACCAAGTTCCTGGCAAAAAATTTTCCCATGAACAAAACAAGCCAGATGAGGACAAATAATTTGTCATTCACTCAGTCCTCAACTGAGAGTTTTAATGAAGCTTGGGAAAGATTCCAGGAGATGTTAAAGCAATGCCCCCACCATCAAATCCCAATGTGGCAGCTTGTTCAAGTGTTTTAACAAGGAATTAATCCCAAGAGCAGGGATATGGTGGATGCTTCCTGTGGTGGTAGCTACCTCCACAAGACAGCTGAGGAAGCATGGGAACTGTTTGACATAATAGGGGAAAATTCCATGCAGCAGGAGTCTCTGTCATGCAATAACAGTCAGATTCCAACTAAAATGGTGAAAGAGGCCACCCCTAGAGGTGGAATATATGAAGTGAAGGTGCAAGGTGATCTGCAAAGGAAGGTGGACAACCTGAGGTTGAAGTTTGATAAATTGATGAATGTGATGCAACCTCGGATGGTTGCACAGGTCGAGGAATCATGTCTGTTATTCCAATCCCCCACACATTCTATTCATGATTATCCATCTGCCAACCAGTTTCCAGATTTTGTTTTGGAGCATACCAATGCTGCTAAAACTTTTGGGCAGCAACCTGCTAGGTATTCTTGGAGGAACCACCCAAATCTGAGGTGGAGACAAGACTCATATCCTCAACCCCAGCAGCAGTAAATGGTAGCTCCCTACAGACCCCAGCATCAAGTTAATCAAGGTTACCCACTAAGGCAAAATTTCCTGTTACCTGCCCCACAGTCTAACCAATTGGTCCTGCCCCCACAATAACCAGGTCCTCTTCATTTGAAGAGTAGATGCTGGCTTCAATACAAAACATGGGGAGATTGGTGCAAACTGTCAATTCTCATGGACAGAACATCAAGAAGATTGAGGACTAGCTGGATCAGATTTGTAATGCTATGAATAGGAGGGAGGAAGGAAAATTTCCCAGTCAACCCCTAACAAACCCGAAAGGCCAATTTATGATTGGTGATGCATCCTCTATTCAGGAGGAGGCAAATGCTTAGTGATCCAAATATTGGAAATAAGTGTACCATACGTATGAAAATGTTGTTTTGATTTGTGTTCTTTGGAATTCTGTAAGTTGTGTTTTTAGTGAGTTGTTGAATTGCTTATTTTGTCGTGTCTGTGTTTACATTTTGTGAATGAATACTTGTGCATGTGTGTCATCTAAGTTTGCTGAGTGTTTAATGAAGAATGGTTGAGGTTCCCTTATCATAATTTGCATGAAGTTGAGCTGAATAACGATTTTTAGGATTCTGTAATGTTGATGAATTGATGATTGAAAATGTGCATATATTTTTCACGATTAAAATGAAGTACATGTAAGAGTTTGGTGGTCATGCACAGTGGTTGGGTGCACAACAGCATGGATGCACTGTGCTAACAGAGTAAAGACTAAGAAGAAATGATGTCTCACTGAGTTGAAGAAAGCTTAAATTTGATGTGCGAACCACCACTGGGCTTCCTCGCGTGCTAAAAGCATGAGCAAAGGCTATGAAAAATGCCTCACGGAGCTGCTTCTGCTCCGCGAACCAAATCTGTATGTGAAGCATGGCTTTAGTGCTGTTTTGTGCGAGAGTTGCACGAGGTAACTTTCTGAAGCAGCACAGAGCCTCGCACACTAGCACCACTGAGTCAGCTCTGCGATTCTCAATCTGAGGCAGTTTTCCCTTTAGTGCATAGAACGTCTCACGGACTTAAAAGCCAACTGCACGAAAATCCTACTCCGTGAGCACCTATTGCCAACTACGCGAACCACGGGATTTGCTCTATAAACTCAGTGAAACCCCTCATTTTCTTCATTTCATCTGTCTGCCCTAGTCTCTGGCACACTCAACCATAGCTCCCAGTTCTTTCTTTCTTCTCTACCCCTTAAGCCACTCCACCTTAAGCATTTTCCACTTACCATTTTGTTCCCTAGCACCTTCCGATCTTTTTGAACAAGGTTTGAGGGGATTTGAGGCGCTATAAACACGTTGAGGTGGAACCCTAGCTCTTAAATGGTACGATCTCCATTTCCTCTTTGTGTTGTGATTGATTTGATTTTCAAAGAAAAGTAGGGTAAAAAATTTAGTGTGTAGACACCCAAATTTGGCCCAAGGCCCAATCGAAACACATTTCGAGAGAGGCGCATTTTCGAGCTTTTGATGGCATGTATGGAACCCTTAGGAACCACCCCAAACCCTTAGGAATCACCCTCGATCCCTTAGGAACCTATCTCGAACCTTTAGAAACCAGTCCCGACCCTTAGAACCCATTCCAAACCCTAAACCTAGCCTTCCCGGGCAATGGATAAAGAGTAGTGCATCAGGACTAGCTGAGGTCATCTACTAATATCAAATCATATACTATTGAAAAGAGGACTTCTCCAGCTTTTCAACGAGCCAAGAATCGCCTCAACCAGAGTTGTATATCAAAAGTTACGACGATTCAAAAATCGGGCAGAATTTCAAGGTTTTTACTTGGCGTAACTAATAGTTGCGCCAAGCCATTTTCCCCCTGAATTTGCCTGGCACAACTAATATTGCGCCAAACTTTTTACCCCCAGAAATGGCCTGGCACAATTAATAGTTGCGCCAAGTATAAATGGGGTCCCCCTACCTCTCGCGAAACCAACTTCCAGGCTACTGTTCGTTACTGTTTTACTGAACATTTGCCTGGCGCAACTAATAGTTGCACCAGGCATATGAACAATAACTGTTGGATTTTGCCACAAAAATCATGATTGGGTTTAGCTTGTTGACCACCTTGACCTTTGGGGTGCGTTTTGCTAGTTCTGTTGCAACCCTTTTGAAGCCTATTTGCACCCCTTTAAGTGGCTTAAGGCCTCATTCCATCATCCACCATTGGAGGACGTTCCCACACATTTCAAGGCTCCAAAAACCCTAGGAAACCTTAGATTGCCCATTACCTAATTGCTAATCCAATTAGGACATTAACCCCTCACTAACCCTCCCTTCCTCTATAAATACAGAGCCACCCCCTCTTGCTTAAGGGTTGATAATTTCTACCTAAAAGAGACAGAGCTTAAAGTGAGAAGATCTTTCTCCCTTTTGTGCACCCCTCCCATACAAAAACTAGAATTCCAAAACCTCTTCCCACCCTTAGCATTTCATAAAAAATCCTTAGGTTAGGTGTGTGACCCCCTTGCCTTCCTCCCCCTACCTATTAGCTTCAGGCCTTAAGATGTAGAACCCCATTTTCCCCCGTACAAAGCATTTAAGAGCTCATCAAAGCAAGCCACGCAAGGCTCTCCTACGGTGCTACAAGGGCCCGAGGGCTCCGGCTCTCCCCTATATTCTCCTATCTCATTTTGCTCTTCCTACCCTCTCATTTTGTGCCGTTACGCCACCGAATTTTTGGTAGGAACGGAGGGGCACAAATAGGATTGGAGGCCCATTTGGACAAGAGGGAACCATTTTCTTTTACTTCATTTAAATTTTGGCCATTAGTAGAGACCACATTAATCGGGTTGATCGGGTGCCTAACACCTTCCCGATTGATAACTGAAGCCCCTACCAAGGAGCCTTTGGTGTGGACTGGATTCAGAGTCATATTTTAAGCACTTCGGTGCTCATAAAAATGAACTAGGTATCCCGAGACATCGAAAGCTCCGGGTGGCGACTCTATGTTTTTTCGTTAGAGAGCGCATCGTCGCGACGGGATGGTCTCGATTCTCACTGTTGCACAGATGGCGACTCTATTGGGAAATAGCTTGTAGAGCTTCCCCTTCAACTTGGCCTTATTATTTTTTATTTTTACTAACATGTTATTACTATTTTTTTACTCACCCCTCCGATTAAGTCATTTTACTTACCCTTACTTTTCCGTCATTTACGAGCCTTAGCCGATTGGTGGGCCTACTTGAGTTTTGTCTTTCAATTCCTTTAAATTTCTGTCATTTAAAGTGCCTTAGCCGATTGGCGGGCCTACTTGTGCACTCATATTCCATCAGTGGACGCCGGCCCGTAGTGGCAGCACGGGATAATCACCCCCGGTCTTTGAACTAAAGAGAACTTCTAAAAAAAAGGAGAAAAGCTTTGAAAAAAATAAAATTGAACCAAGTTAGGGAGCTTAATTAATCTATTTTTACGGGATAAATTTTTAAAAGGGTTGGGTTTAGGCACACATACAAACACCCGGGTCTTAGTATGGCGGTAGCCTCTAGTGGTGATGATCCAGAAAAGTCCCAGCCCACCTAGTATCTTAGAAGGTGCTTGCGTCGGAGGTATATCAGGTGGGTTCCCATTCCAAAAAGCTTAAAACCCTTGGGGAGCATGCTAGTGAGTTATACCAGATTCAAACCCTCTAGGTACGGTGAGGAGAGAATCGATCACCAAAAAATAGCTCAGTTCCCGAAAGCCTAGCTTCCACAAAAACCAAAAAAAGAGACTCATTTCGGGCATTGGTGGCTGCTATCTTTTGTTTTGGAGGACCAGTTTTTGCCTGGCGCAAGTATTATTTGCGCCAGTGTAAAAACACTGGAATTTATAACTAGCGCAACTAATAGTTGCGCCATCTTTAAAATCCCATGTTTTACCTTGGCACAACTAATACTTTCGCTAGTGTAAAATCGGTCCCCTGCAACCTGGGCGCATGTATTAGTTGTGCCAGGCTTGTTTATCAGCCCACCAGCCCGAATCCTTGGCCCTTTTCACATCCCGAGTTCCCCGATTAGTGTGCTTAGTGCCTTGTTTGGGCCCCGCCATCTCAGACACCCAATATGCCCCCGCCGGTCAAGAGAGGGCAACTTCTTTTTGGCTCAGTCCGGGGGATCGGGTTGTTTGCCTCAATTTTTGTACCTTCAATAGATCAAAGGTTCTCCTTCGATTCTTCCGAAGTGCGTCGGAATCGTCGTCGCAGGTCTTGAATTAAGGTACGATGGCCACCCAAAAAGGGAGTTCCAAGGCCTTGGAACCTTTATTTTCCAAAAACTCTTTCAAAAAATTTAAAAAATATATATATAATAAATCAAAAACCCTAAAAATATAGTTTCTGGTGCCGGTACAACGGCGTCACCCTGCCCTCCGCCGTCTCATACGGGAAGAAGGAGGAGGATTTTTGGGCCTTATCCAAGGCACCCTCCCGAAGAATGTTGTGGGTAGTGGACCCGGCTTATGCCGATCCCTACTCATCCCCACCACATTCCCCAACCCACTCCCATTCGGGAGAAGTCTTCTCCACTGTCTCCTCACCCTACCCCCCTTTACTGTCACTAGCCCATTCGGCGCCCCCATCTTCCCAACCATTACATCTTTTGCCCAAGCCATGCCCATATTCTCCATCTTTTGCCCAAGCCATGCCCATGCCAAGTCCAACTCATCTCCCATCCACATCCAAACAAAACCCAAACCCATTTTCCCAATCCACATCCATGCCCCAATCCCATCATCCCCCTATAGACCCGATCCACCCACATTCACATACACCACTTCCACCCTATCCAACCCCCCACAAAATCCCCCATCCATCCGGGTCATACCCATTTTTACCAGGGCCATGCCCAACTTTCCTCATCCCTCCTCATCATGCCCCCCATCATCCCAAAACATACCCAATACATCCCCTCATCCACCCCATACCCCCACCTATCGTGGCCTTGCCCGATTATACTGGGGCCATGCCCAAATTTTCCACCACCTCCATCCCATCTATACCCCATCACCCCTTAAATCCCCCATCTCCATTTAACCCTTCCTCCATGACCATGATGGAGGAGATGTTCCAAGCCTATTCAATGTGGAAGGCTTCTCAAAACACCCCCTCTCCTCCACACCCCATGCCCATGAGCCCATCCCATACCCTAGCTAATCTCCATGCCTCACTCCCCCATGACCCCCATCAACCCCCCATAATCCCCACCACCCAAACCCCCATTACCCACTTACCCCAAGGCCTCATGACCCAATCTCCAAACTCCCACATACCCCAAAGCCCATTGGCCCAAACCCCCTTCTTCCACATATCCCAAAACCCCATGACCCAATACCCCACTACCCAAGCCTACCTAGGGCCCATGGCCCAGACCCACCAACGGCCCATGGCCCAAGCCCACCAAGTGCCCATGGCCCAAACCCATCAAGGTCTACTGGGCAAGACCCACCAAGGATCCATGGCTCAGACCCACCAAGGGCCCATGGCCCAAACCCATCAAGGCCCACTGGGCCATACCCACCAATGGCCCATGACCCACACCCATCAAGGCCCACTGGGCCAGACCCACCAAGGGCCCATGGCCTAAACCCATCAAAGCCCACTAGGCCAAACCCACCAAGGGCCCATGGCCCACACTCATCAAGACCCATTGGGCCAGACTCATCAAGGGCCCTTGGCCCAAACCTACCCAAGCCCATTGTCCCAAACCCATCAAGGACCCATGGCCCAAACCTACCAACGGTACATGGCCCAAACCTATCAATGGCCCATGACCCAAAATGACCAAGGGTTCATGGCCCAATCTTGAACCCCACACTCATCCCTTCCACAATACCCTCAACATTTAACCCAACCGTCACAGCCGGGTCAAACCCATGCCATACCTCAAACTCAATTCTCCCATGGCCCCACACCCCAAGGCCATCTCCAAACCTTCCCCCATACCTAATGGCCCCACCTCAAAACCAAATTCCCATCACCCAACAAGCCTTTCCTCACCCGCAATGGGCTCACCGAACCCCCTCCGCTCATGTCATTCCCATCTAACCCATGCAACAACAACAGGAGAATCCTGCCCTCGCTGCACACTATGTCGACCAGCAGTATGAAGAGGACAAGATTAGGAATAGTGGGGCCTATGCTGGGGCTTTGACCAGCCTCAACCCTCCTCTCATAATTGCCCATCCCCTGGTGGCCCAGAGTGAAGTCCAACTGACAGCCGAGAAAGCGACCCCTGTATCAAAAGAGTCAGAACAGCTGAAAGAACAGTTAGACAAAATATAATATAAAAGCCGCTGATGAAAATAGGTGGTGCTGAAATCCATGCCACGGACTTCACAGACTTATGTCTGTTCGTTGAGGACCCCTGCCCCCAAATTCAAAATGCCAGCCTTTGACAAATATAATAGCACTGGCAATCCTATTGTGCACCTGAGGTCCTACTATTGGGACATGTGCCAATACGGGGAGGATGAAAGACTACTAATAAAAGTCTTTCAAAAGAGTTTGACCGGCATGGCTTTGAGATGGTTCACATCTTTAGAACCGTCTATGATGAAAACGTGGAGAGACTTGACGCATCTATTTCAAGAACAGTATGTCTAGAATATAGACATCGAGCTGCGTAAGTCTGACTTGTCCCGTTTAAAGCAGAACCAGAATGAGACCTTCAGCGACTACTTGGGGCGATGGAGAGCACTGACAGCTCAAGTCAGAAGCATAATATCAGACGATGAGCAGATAGAGATGATTTCAAAGAACACTTTGCCAGTAATCTCGAACTTTTTGGTGTACCAGCAGCAGTCCAGTTTTACTGATCTGGTGAAAAATGCTAACCGATGCGAGGACGCCATCAGGGAGGGGCGTCTGAATAAGAATATATCGAGTGGACCCAGTGGGTTTAGAAGATTTTTAGAACAAAGGAACGAGAAGAGAACAGGGGGCGATGTCCAGAACATAGTCAATACCGGGCCCAACAATAATACTATCCCATTTCAATTTCAGGTAGCCCCACCAGCTCCTGTTAGGCTTGAGCAAAAGCATAGAATGGGGAATGGGCAAGGAATGCAAATGACTCCAGAACAGAGGAGAGCTCGCTACGACCGAGTCTTCACACCTCTGGGGCAATCATTTAGTATACTTTTACCCCTATTAGTAGAAAAGGGATTAGTAGCTATCCGCCAACCACAACCTCCTCACCTGATCGCAAGGAACTATGACCCAAATACCCACTATAATTTTCATCAGGGTTCAGGTCACCCTACTGATCGCTGCTTCCCATTGAAGCACGCCATCCAAGATTTGATCGATGCCGGGAAAACCATTCCCCCTGCACCCTCCCAGCATGCTAATATTCACCAAGTGCCACTACCCACACATCCCATCAGAGGAGCAGGTCCCAGACCCATCGTTGGAATGATAGAAGATGAAGAGGAGTTTGAATTTGACCCATCCGATTATATCAGTGACCAGGAGAATTATGTGGCACCATTGCCGAGGAATGATGAACAAAGGAATGTTGGGGTAATTGAACCCCTAAATTTGTCTGAATATTTCCCCAACAAAACCCCGCAATTTGAACCCTTGGATCTCCAGGCATACTTTCCATCCACCACACCCATCAATTATGTAAATATCAATGCATACCAACCATACACCACAACCCCCATCAATTACCCTATAAGCCCCTGCCCCCAATCCTGCATCCGCACCTGCCAGTTATCAATGGCCTGTGCCCGCCCCATTTCAATTACCACCATACACCACAACCCCCATCGATTACCCTTTAATCAAAATACCCGTCCCACGTGAAATCGACCCCTTCCCTATAGAAATACAAGAAGAGGTAGGGATCATGAGTCTGGACGAGGATGTCCCCTTCGAGGAGCTCCGCAATGAGCTCCTTGACCTATTTGTCGACTTTGAGTATGGCCCTACCCCCATTGTCGAAGAGACCGAAGACGTCAATCTAGGAACTGAGGAGGTTCCTAGGATAACCAAAATCAAAACGTCACTGTCTCCTGAGGAAAGAAAAAGCATGATCGACTTCCTTCGGTCATACCAAGATGTTTTTGCTTGGTCGTACGAGGACATGCCTGGTCTGGATACTGATTTGGTTGAGTTGCCCCTCTACCCTGATATGAAGCCACTCAAGCAGAAGTTGAGACGTCTCTGACCTGAATGGATGCTAAAAGTCAAAGATGAGGTCATCAACCAGTATGACGCGGGGTTTCTCATGGTATCCAATTACCCACAGTGGCTAGCCAATATCGTGCCCGTAGCAAAGAAGGATGGAAAGGTCTGCATGTGCATCGATTTCCATAATTTGAACAAAGTGAGCCAAAGGACGATTTTCCATTGCCACACATCGACATATTGGTTGATAACACAACTAAGCACGGGATGCCTTCTTTTATGGATGGATTCTCAGGATACAATCATATCAAAATGGCAGAGGTTGATCGCGAGAAGACAATGTTCATTACCCCCTGGGGAACCTTTTACTATCGAGTCATGCCATTCGGGCTGAAGAATGCCGGTGCCACATACCAGAGAGCTATGACTGTACTATTTCATGATATGATGCACCGAGAGATTGAAGTGTAAGTCGATGATATGATAGCGAAATCACCAGAGCAAAGCGACCATCTGGTAAATGTTCAGAAGCTATTTGAAAGGCTGACGAAGTATCGGCTACGACTGAATCCATAGAAGTGCGCATTTGGTGCTATGTCAGGGAAACTTCTAGGGTTCATTGTCAGCAAGAGGGGGATCGAGGTTGACCCAATGAAAGTTAAATCCATCACTGAAATACCACCACCGCCTACCGAGAAAGAAGTTAGAGGGTTTCTGGGCAGAATACAGCATATCAGTCAGTTCATTGCACAACTAACTCCAATCTGCGCGCCGATCTTCAAGTTACTAAGGAAGAATTCGCCCGTTAAATGGAGCGACGATTGTCAGGCAGTGTCCAAAAAAATCAAAAGCTACCTCCTTAATCCACCTGTTTTGGTACCACCTGAGCCAGGGAGACCACTCTTGATGTATCTCTCCACGACGAAAGTTTCGATGGGATGTGTCTTGGGGCAGCACAATGAAACGGGAAGAAGAGAGAAGGCCATTTACTATCTGAGCTAGAAGTTTACTAATTACGAGACTCGCTACTCTCATCTAGAGAAAGCATGCCTAGCTCTTGTATCGGCTACTCAAAGGCTCCGCCACTACTTGCTATCTCAGGCGATTCAGCTCTTAGCCCGAATGGACTCGTTGAAATACCTATTTGAAAAGCAAGCTCTCACTGGGCGGACTGCACGATGGCAGCTTTTACTATCTGAATTTTACATCAGGTATGTCACTCAGAAGTCGATCAAGGGGCAGGTGCTTGCTGATCATCTTGCTGATAATCCTTTACCTGACTATGAGCCGTTAAGGACCGAGTTCTCAGGTGAAGATATCTTGTTCATGACGGAAGATGATATAGAAGAAGCAGAAGAATCATGGGTAATGCACTTTGACGGGGCAGCAAATGTCGAGGGCTAAGGAGTTGGTGCCATCCTGATTTCACCGAAAGGATCCCATGTACCGGTCTCTATCAAGCTCAACTTCCCTTGCACTAACAATATGGCTAAGTACAAAGCTTACGCAGCTAATCTGCAGGCGGCTCTCGATCTGAATGTAACTCACCTTCGAGTATTTGGCGATTCACAGTTAATCATATGCCAGAGGAATGGTGATTGCAAGATGAAAGACGAGAAACTGATCCCCTATCATGAACACCTCGAGGATCTGATAGCTTGCTTCCAAGATGTGACTTTCTCATACGTCCCCCGGATAAGGAATCGTTGTGCCGACGCATTAGCAACTTTGGTGTCAATGATTGAAATCCCTTATGGTGTTGAGATGAAGCCGATCAGGATCGAGCAGAGGAATGAGCCGGCCTTCTGCCTCCAGATTGAGGAACTTACAAAGCCTGATGATGAGCCACCTTGGTTCTCAGATATCAAAAATTTCCTCGAGACCCTAACTGTCCCAGAGGGTACATCCAAGTCAGATCGATGAACCATTCAATGTTTAGCGGCAGGTTATGTCATTTGTGGGGAATGCCTCTACAAGCGATCATACAATAACATCTTACTTAGGTGCCTCACTGAAGATGAAGCGGTCCATATTATGAAAGAAATCCATGAGGGAGTATGCGGAGCCCACGTCAGCAGTCACATGCTCGCTAAGAAAATCCTACGACATGGGTACTTTTGGATCACCATGGAATCGGATTGTTTCAAACATGTTCAAAAATGCTACTAGTGTCAAGAACACTCCAGTCTGATACACACTCCTACCATTGATCTTCACTGCATGACCACTCCTTGGCCATTTGCTACCTGGGGCCTTGACGTTGTCGGAATGATTAATCTGAAAGCATCCAACGGACATCTGTTCATCCTCGTCACCATTGAATACTTCGCCAAGTGGGTAGAAGCAGCGCCATATGCCAACATCACGGCCAATCACGTTAAGAAGTTCCTCAAGAACAATATTGTGTGCTGATTTAGATTACCCAAAGATATCATCACGGACAATGGCACAAACTTTGCGAATAAGCTCATCTGAGACTTCTGCGAGCAATACAAGATCAAGCACCATCTCTCATCCCCTTATCGGCCTCAAACTAATGGAGCTAGGGAAGCCACGAACAAGACAATCATCCGCATCCTTGAGAAAATGGTCGTCACTTATCGAGATTAGAGCAAAATGCTGCCATTTGTGTTGTGAGCCTACAGAACGTCGATCCGTACCACTATAGGGGCAACACCATTCTCCCTTGTGTATGGAACCGAGGTCGTCCTCCCGGTAGAGGTTGAAGTACCCTCGCTCCGAATCCTCATAGAATCAGGCTTACCCGAAGCAGAAAAAGAGAGATCCCGCTTCGAACAATTAAACTTATTGGACGAGAAGAGACTCCTAGCCTTGTGTCACACTCAAGTTTACCAGGGGCGAATCGTACGCGCTTACAATAAACGTGTTCGCGGTCAAGATCTAAAGGTAGGAGACACTATGCTGAAGAATATCTTCTCATCCCTCCATACCGATCCGAGAGGAAAGTTCCA
Source organism: Chloranthus sessilifolius (assembly GCA_021018995.1). NCBI lineage: Eukaryota > Viridiplantae > Streptophyta > Magnoliopsida > Chloranthales > Chloranthaceae > Chloranthus > Chloranthus sessilifolius. The sequence goes on from CM037597.1 coordinate 98,510,907, forward strand.
GCCAAACTGGGAAGTACCTTATGTCATCCGAGAAGTGCTACCGGGATGCGCCATCTGCCTCGCCACCATGGACGGAGATCATTTTCCTGAGCCCATCAATGCTGGATACGTTCGATGGTTCTACTCTTAGTCTATTGTGATAAGGTAAGTATTGATGAAACAGATATGTGACTACTTAAGAACCACCCAAAAGAGGCCATCATTCCAAACACAGTAGCCAAAAAGCATCCCTAAAAGTGATGATATCCTTTGCTACCCCATTTGAGCTTAGGCCTTTATTTCAATAAACCCCTTTTCTAAAAAAAAATGTGTGTATATATATAGAAAAAGGGGAAGTAAAGTTACCATCAAAATCTAAAAAAATTGAAAAAGCAAAACCTCAAAAAGAGATTGCCTGAAATGGAGCAAAAAGAATAAAAAAAAATGTGTAGAAGAATCATGGGGCATGTACAGTAAAAACCCCCAAGGGAGAAAGTATGTTGAGAAAACTGAAGACGTATCAAGGAAACCCTTTTAGCCTAGCATACCTTCAAATCGTAACCTAACCCATGGCCAAGCTACACCCTGAAGAAAGCCCTTTTTTAGGTTTACAAGCAGTTATAATATTTGTTAAGTCAACACAAGCCGAGTTGTGAGACAACACCAGAACCCCATCCAGCCGGCTATGATGGAATTGACGTCTATGTCCTGGCTGTTGAAAAAATAAAGAAATGAAAGAATAAAAAGAATAACAATAATAATAATAAAATAAAAATACAAGCTCAAAGCAAGATGGACGTGGTGAAAACCTGAAAGAGCATTACGGGTAAAAACAGCGAGCTTGTGCAGACCAAGTGAAAACTCAAAAGGGCGCTTGGGGTAAGAGAGCTAAACCCATGGACGTGGTGAAAACCCGAAAGGGCACCACGGGTAAAAAAAGGGAGATAAAAAAAAAAAAAAAAAGAGAAATAATTGAAAAATAAAGGTTTGGACTGATTGAGAAGATTGATATTTGAGGAACCCTTTTGTTATTCTTCCTGTACCCTCTCGTCTGATGGGGCCGCTCATGCTAGTTCAAATAGGGACCCGACCTGAATTGTCTTTGTGAAACCACACCGCCAAACGCATGACTCGAGGCAGGAGAAAGGTTTGACTCAATCCAAAGGGATCAACGTTCCGGCCTTGGTAAAATCCGAAAACTCACTCAGGTCCGAGTGCATGAAAGAGTTCGACTATGCTCAAAATGGGACCCGTTACTCCGTCTCACTATCAAGGCATCAAAATTTTTTTTTAAAAAAAAGAAGAAAAGCTAAAAATAAAAAATCAAGAAAAATCCAAACACAAAAAAATATGTATATATTTCTACTCATTTTCATGTACATATTTCTAGCATCATATTTCAATCTCAAATATGAAGAAAAATAACAAAAAATCTCTAAAAACAAAATTCCAAAAAATATCATGAAAATGAAAAAGTGTAGGTAGAAATCTACTTTTTCTTCTATTGAGGATGCATTTTCTTTATATGTATAAACAAAAAAGGGACTGACGTTTTCTCGAAAATGTGCAGGAACATCGCACGGTCCAAAGCCTTGAAGCGGGCAACTTCTCAGCGATGGACAAATCAGATAAAGCATCTCACCACTGACGTCAGGTCCAAAAAAGAAAAAGAAATCTATGTTTTCATGCTACGCACTCGCGTATTTTCGATGTGGTAAAATGTCAATATTTTATCGACAACGCTGCTGTGCAAAATTAATGTCCTAGGTCAAAGGTTCACCTTGGATCTATGGATCCTACTTCAAAGTAGGAGCGATAGTGTCAATTTCGTTCAAATAGTCAATGCTTGGATCGAATTGATTCCACTGCTAAATCTTTTGAGCCAAGCGCTCTGTCTTTGGATTCATATGAACGTGGGTGTCTTAAGCTTCAGATTCTCCATTGGAAAAGGTCAATCATTGGTTGAGACCAACCTATTGAGGATGAGATTATATATCAATCAAACTATGTGCAACCATGCATTCAGAAGGGTTCATTTCCCTTTTATTTTCTACAGGGTTAAAACCTGTATGGGCAGTGGTATCCCTATAAAGTGTATGCCATGCATCTGGGTATCCGTATGATGGTCGTTTGTCCCCATAAATTGTACCAGTGCGAGTCCTGGTCGGGGCTTCCATCGCCTTTGTTGTTGCTTATTGCCCCTGATGGGTGCATGATTATGCATAGTTAATTGATGATTATGATCATTGTCAACAGAGACCAGGATTGGATGGCCGCTTTTGAGAGGTGCCTAATGTTTGGCTAGATCTATTCAAGGAAGTCGAAACTGGATACTCTAGGTCATGCTGAGCTGAGGCATTCTTTCAGAAAAATGGCACGTACTCCCAAAAAGCATTATGACATCTATTCTCTTCGCCCGAGTGGTCATGCTAAATAAACTTTAGGATCGATGGGTTCGCCCAAAGATCTCGAACACTGCTTTTAGTAGTGGCACCTACGAATAATCCAATGAGGTCATCAAATGCCTTGTAGGATTGGACGCAAACTGTGGAGCCTTGCGTATGTTTACTTCACGTCTATCTTTGAATGTGGGTCCATCACCCCTCTTACTTACAAAATTGTTGTATTCAGAATAAATCTCGAATATCAATCACCTTCAAATAATCTTGAGAAGCGGATGTTTTTCCCGACTAACAGGCTTTCGCAACTCAAGAGGCGAATATTTTTCCCAGCTATTGGGCTTTCGCAACTCATTCCACCTCGGTTATGCCCAGTAATGTCGCTAATCGCTTGGGAATCGATTACCTGGAGAAACAAATAATTAGCCTGGCACCCCAGGGCTTTCGTTTTCTCACCGTGTTACTCATATGATGTTTAAACTTCATTCTGAATATAGCAGACCTGTCAGTAATGCCTTGGGCCTCTTCGGATGCCTCTTTTCTTTGGCATTCGATCGCTAGTGATCGGATACCAAAGAGGGGCATCTGTAGATACTTAAATTTGGCCCAAGGCCCGATCGAAACACATTTCGAGAGAGGCACATTTTTGAGCTTTTGATGGCATGTATGGAACCCTTAGGAATCACCACAAACCCTTAGGAATCACCCTATATCCCTTAGGAACCTATCCTGAACCTTTAGAAACTAGTCCCGTCCCTTGGAACCCATTCCAAACCCTAAACCTAACCTTCCCAGGCAATGGATAAAGAGTGGTACACCAGGACTACCTAAGGTCATCTACTAATATCAAATCATATATCATTGAAAAGAGGACTTCTCTAGCTTTCCAACGAGCCAAGAATCGCCTCAATCGGAGTTGTATATCAAACGTTACAGCGATTCGAAAATCGGGCAGAATTTCGAGTTTTTTGCTTGGCGCAACTAATAGTTGTGCCTAGCCATTTTCCCCCTGTATTTGCCTGGCGCAACTAATAGTTGCACCAGGCTTTTTTCTCCCAAAAATGGCCTGGCGCAACTAATAGTTACGTCAGGTATAAATGGGTCCCCCTACCCCTCGCGAAGCCAACTTCCAAGCTACTGTTCATTACTGTTTTACTGTACATTTGCCTGGCGCAACTAATAGTTGCGCCAGGCATATGAACAGTAACTGCTGGATTTTACCCCAAAAATCATGATTGGGGTTTGACTTGTTGACCACCTTGAGCCTTGGGGTGTGTTTTGCTAGTTTTGTTGCACCCTTTTAATGCCTATTTGCACCCCTTTAAGTGACTTAAGGCCTCACCCCATCATCCACCATTGGAGGACCTTCCCACACATTTCAAGGCTCCAAAAACCCTAGGAAACCTTAGATTGCCCATTACCTAATTGCTAATCTAATTAGAACTTTAGCCCCTCACTAACCCTCCCTTCCTCTATAAATAGAGAGCCACCCCTCTTGCTTAAGGGTTGAAAATTTCTACCTAAGAGAGAAAGAGCTTAAAGTGAGAAGATCTTTCTCCCTTTGGTGCACCCCTCCCATACAAAAACCAGAATTCCAAAACCTCTTCCCACCCTTAGCATTTCATAAAAAATCCTTAGGTTAGGTGTGTGACCCCCTTGCCTTGCTCCCCTACCTATTAGCTTCAACCCTTAAGAGCTAGAACCCCATTTTCCCCGTACAAAGCCTTCAAGAGCTCATCAAAGTAAGCCACGCAAGGCTCTCCTACGGTGCTACAAGGGCTCGAGGGCTCCGGCTCTCCCCTATCTTCTCCTATCTCCTTTTGCTCTCCCTACCCTCTCATTTTGTGCCGTTACGCCGCCAAATTTTTAGTAGAAACGGAGGGGCACAAATAGGATTTGAGGCCCAGTTGGGCAAGAGGGAACCATTTCCTTTTCTTTTACTTCATTTTAATTTTGGCCATTATTAGAGATCGCATTAACCGGGGTGCCTAACACCTTCCCGATTGATAACCGAAGCCCCTACCCAAGAGCCTTTAGTGTGGACTGGATTCAGAGTCATTTTTAGCACTTCGGTGCTCATAAAAATGAACTAGGTATCCCAAGACATCAAAAGCTCCGGGTGGCGACTCTATATGTTTGTTAGAGAGCGCATCGTCGTGATGGGATCATCTCAATTCCCACGGTTGCACATAGTGTTTCGGTGTTTACTGATTGTGTTCTGCATTTTCCGAGTGGCAAAAGTTTTGAGCACCCATGGCCAAGAGTTCAAAATTCATCGACATATTAGCGGCTATGCTAGACCCTACTCCTAGTGGCAGCCCTGTGGCCACTATGAAATCTGCAAGGATTGCAGAGGCCTCAACATTGGAGACCTCTGTGGTGCCCTCACTTGGTGCTGACCCCATAATTTTCTAGGAAAAGAAGAAATCTGCCCCAAAGAAGAGGGCCATAGAGCACCCACCTACTGAGAGCCCTAAAATTTCAAAGAAGAAACAGATCAAGGGCATGACTGTGGCCCCTGAGGTTGCAGAGGAAGAGAATACTGAATACCTTAGTGTCCCTTCTGAGTTTGTGTCGGCAATTCTGCTGGTGGCTGAAACCATTTTTGATAAAGCCTACTTTGAGGAGCTACCGAGACCTCTGCCTCCATTGAGTATCTAACCAATGCATCTTTGTTGGCCCTGTTGAGGCCCCCAATGCAGCTGGTTTTCCTAGGGATAGTGAGATTATTCTATCAGAATATGAAGTTAAAAATGGGTGATGATGGGAACCCAGCACTGCTAGTCTTAATTGATAACTTTGAGATGCTGTTCAACCAGGCAGACATTGCAACAATACTAGGGATACCAGCTGGGTATAACCCTGAGTGGAGTTTGGGCCCCCCTTTGATAGCCTCCATTAATAAAATTGCAAAAGAATTAACTGGGGGAATCACTGTCTCAGGAGACTGAATCAGAAAGAGAGACCTGAATCCCAAACTCAGGCTCATAGATGCAGTATTGAGGGAAAATGTGTATTGCTCTAGTCATAAGTAGGAGAGGAGGTACCCCATAGCTGATGCCCTCCTCTCATTTCACAAAAACGACTACTTTAATGCAGCCAAGTTAATTTTTGAGGGAATTAAAGATTTGTGTGAGAAGGTGAAGGTAAAGAAAAAACCTCAGGCCCTCCCCTACTACAGGCTGATCACTACCTTGCTGCAGTTTGAAAAGTACCCCTTCAAAAGGGAGGAGGAGACAATGGCCCTAAACCCCAAAAATAGTGGAAAGAAAAAATAGGGTATCAGTGGCACAATGATGGGAAAGAGGGAAAAGAGGAAGGAATTATTGAGAGAAGCAGCCCCCACCATTCATGAAGCTGCTGATGCTGCTACTGTTGAGGCAGCAGCCTCTGTTGGGCTGCCAGGCCCCCAATCTCATTGCTAGCACATACGCCCTCTCCCTCAACTTTATCTACACCCATTGCCCCACCACCTCCACCCTTCATCCAGACATCACAACCCCTCATAAGCACAGTACCCTTACCTGAGCCTATCTCCCCAATCACCACAGCATTAACCACCCTAATCTTACCACCAACCATGATAACCACTTCCACTCTACCCACTACTGCTCCCTTACCCCTTTTTCAGCCCATACCAGTCCCCCCTGTAAATATTGCCTATACTAAGGAAAGAAAACTCACAAAAGACAAAGCCCCCAAAGAACCCCAGCCCACCTACATTTCCCAAACCATTCCAATCCCTGATACCACCTTCATTCCAGACCTAATACCCACAACCTATGCACTAGAACCCCATACCTCTGACACCTCCCAACAGTCCATTAAGACTTTCCCACCTTTTGTACCTGTCCCTAGTGAGCCTGTAGACCAATCCATTCCCTTATCCCATGATAGTGAGCCATTTTTAGGAGAGAAAATTTTCACTATGATGTCTACTATGCTAGAAGACATCAACCTAAAGTATACCCCTCTCCCAGACTCACCTCTCCCCCCACACTTTACCCCACCACATGAACCACCACAGGCCACTACCTTCACTCATCGACCCACATCTCTCTTCCAACCAGTTTCACCTATCCAACCCACACCCAATACCATACCAGACCTCTTACCCCAAATCCTACACCTCTTACTCTCCCTACAAGCCCGAGTGTTGGCCACTAACGAATCCCAATCCTCCATTACGGCCAACCTTGAAACCATTACTCCCACCCTCCTCAATCAATCCTTTATCCAAGATAGCCTGGAGTTAATCCAGTCCACCTTATCCCTATTACCCCATCCTTCACATCAGCCACCTACCCCTGTAGTTACCATGGCCTCCACCCAGACTGACCCTACACCTGAGCCTCTTTTTACTACCATTTCCTTACCACTTCTGTCACTGCCCGCTATTTCACCTGCTGTGGCAACTTCCAATGCTGCCACTGATGTGGAGGATTTAATACCCACCTGTTCCAAGACAGTTCAAACAGACCCTGAACCCCAACCCCAACTTGAACCTCCAGCTGCATCTCCCCAGAGCACCCCCTCTCCACTTTTGGCTGGCCCTTCTTCAAGTCAGGCACCTCCCCTACTTCTTGCCTCTTATTTTTCTATTCCTCCTTACTCTATCCTCTTTCATACCATGCAAGCCAATCCTTACATCAAAAGAGATGTTATTCGAGGACTGACTATTATTAAATAATCCTACGAAAATAGGATTAATCTCCTCAAAGGGGATACTGAAAAGCTGCTGCAGGACATCGCGAAGGGCTAGAAAGAAATGTTGCGTCTATATAAAGCCTAAGAGAGTTCGACTGCACAAGAGAAGCTCAATGCTTAACAACAGAAAATGGCTGCTGCAACAGAAAAGCTGAGAGCTGATGCATTAGAGAAAAGGTTGGCTGCCTCCAAGGAGATCAGGGCACTCCTTATTGCTGGAGCTAAATTGGCGGAACAAAAGGCTGAAATCCTTGAGAGGCAACTAGCTGTAGCAACTGGAAGAGCACCCCCACCAACTGTTGGGGAAAGAGCGAGAAGAAAAGGAGTTATCATTAAGGGTGAACCAGCGGACCCTTAAACGCTTAATCAATTTTGCATTTGTATTTCGTTAGGAAGTCATGTGTCATTTTTTTTGTAGTTTACTTCCACCTACTTTATACACACTTTAACTGTATAATAACATTGCTCCTTATTTTGTTTTGTTTAGTTTCCAATCTGACACTTTTTGTTTTTATGTTTGTTTATTTTTTTTGTTATTTGTTATGTGTTCTGCTTTTCCCTCTTGTAGTTTTTAGTACTTAATTTCTATGTTTTATACCTGCTGCACATCTCACTTTGAATCAGTGAGGACACGACTTCTCATAGGTTTGGGGGTGTGGCAGGTTTTGCCAATGAAGTAGTTAACCGCAACAGAGTCAAGTAAGTAAAGATAGGAATGGAGCCATGTTCACCTAAAAATCATGAAAATTAAAAAAATTTAAAATTTTTGCAGATCTTTAAGCATTACAAACTGATTAAATTTCAACCTTTCCATGAGTTGAACACCAGAAAAACTCACTTACATCAGCACTTAGTAAATCACTAAAGAAAGAAAAAGATAAGGACATGCCAAAGAACTCAATAGAACACCATAACTAGTGAGTTTTGGGCCTACACAAAATTTTCTTCCTTTCTTTGAGGAGTGACTGAGGCAATTCTTTCAGCCCTAAGGACTGGCTGAGGCATGCCCTCATTAGAAGTTAGGCATCCCTAAGTTGAAGCAATTGACAGCACTCATGATACTTAGGAAAGGATCAAGGCCTTCTCTTGAATAGTTTGAGTCTAAACAGACCAAACCCTATTCAACTGCCCTTATGCATACACCCTTCGAGCCTTAAATTCCAATTTTCTTTCAAAATACACCTGAGTACTTGTACCTGAACCTATGGACCTGATTCAAACTTACCCTCACTTCGAGGAATCAGAAGGAAAAGGAAAAGGAGATGAGAAGATGGACAAGATAAGGTCAACATTGGGTGAATGGAGAAGAGAAACCTAAGAGCTTAGCAGTGTAGCAGCTGAGGAAGGAAGTGGCTGGTGAGAGAAATAAAGATCTAATGGTCTAATTGAATCTCAAAATAAAAATAAAAAAATTTAAAAAAAATTAAAAAAAATTAGGGCCTGTTGTAGCAAGTTTTTTTTTTTAAAGGTAAGTAAGGGAATGTCCACAGGGAAATGTGAGTTAAAATCAGGTAATTCTCTAGATCTGTGGTAGATCTGGCACCCTTCCTAATGTTAAAATAGTAAAAGAAAGAGGAGAGGTTTAAGGGGTTGTCACTTCTAAACTAAACTAAAAAACTAGTAAGATTGCAGAGATGGATGATAGGATCAGATCCAGAGTACAGATCTTGGAGAGAGGGAGAATTAAACACAGAAAATGGGGAGAAGCAGCTTGGAGTTTGGTCTTGCTGCAATTAGGTTGAGTAGCTAGGGTTACAGAGGGTTTAGAGTACACCAATCCCTCATCTGGCCATAGACACAGCTGTAGGGTAGAAGAATCTACTCTACACCAAAGGCTTGAAATGATCTTAAGGGTACGATCTGTCCACTTTAATGGTCACAGATCATCCTATAGACTTACTCCAAAGTAAAGGATTAAGGTAGACGTATCCAATTTAGACCAGAGGATTGAATTGATCTTAAGGCTATGAACTGTCCACTTCAATGGTCACAGATCATCCTAGGGATTTCCTCCAAACAAAAGGGTTCAATTAGAGCATTAAAATCACTGCGAATGCTGTAATTATTAGGCCATAGATACAGGTAATTGTAGAAACATCAAGTCTAGGGAGATCAAATGGCATCTAAGAGGTCTACCAGTTAAGTGGGTGAGCTATTCTCCTCTACACAAAGCCGATCGAGCACCAAATGAAACCAAAGGAACTATAGATCTAATTACAACAATTAAACCAACATTATATTGAATTAAACTGATCATGCAATGAAATATCCTCAGATTCGCAGTCTGTGCATCATCTAACCCTCAACAACATTCTCAGCTCTCCCTAATTACAGATTCAACCTCTCTCTTTGCTACTCTCTAGAAGTTAGCCAACCATAGCAGGACTAAAGGAAGGAATTAAAGGATTTCGCTGCAAGCTCTGGTTTTCAGAATCGACCCCCCTTTTTTGATGACTTCTTTCCTACTTATAGCTTTCTCCTTGGGTCTCAGATCTGTTTTTCCCGCCAATTGTAACCTCTAGAATGATTCTGTTATTCCCTCTTTTATTCCCCTTCTAGAAGGCTCTTTCAGTTCGTTAGAGCTGGGGGAGAGCACGTGGGTCGGTTAGGGTTTCCCAGGGCGCTTTTAGAATCCTCGTGTCGGTCACCAAGGTGCCTCAATTTGCATACAGTAGGTCACCAACTCGTGGTGTGTGCACAGCAGCTATTCTGGGAAGTGTTTAGATCAATTTCGATAGGTTGAAGAAGCTTTCGATAGGTTGAAATCCAATACTTTTGTCCTTTCGCTAGGATTCAGGATCCTATCGAAAGGTTCCGATAGGTTGCATCCTGCAATTAGAGCTTCAGGATCTGCAGACTTCATTTGATGTTTTCGATAGGTTGAGCGATCCTCTCGACAGGTTGAGCTCTTGCATAATTGCTTTCGATAGGTTCTCCCACTGATCTATAGCAACCATTCGATAGGTGGCATTTTCGCGATAGGTTCCAGGATCCTATCGATAGGATCACTTTAAGCTCCAGGGGACCTTTCGATAGGATGCTTCCTGCTTGCTTTCAACTGTCCGATAGGTTCTAGATCCTATCGAAATACTCTGATCTCCATGACTTCTTCCTTTTCAGCCTTCAAATCCTATCGATAGGTTGAAGTAACCTATCGACAGATTGTGTTCAGCTTGTTTTTCCTTCCTCACTGCTGCTTTGCTGTTGCTGCATGCCCCAAGTGGTCATTGGTGTGGGGCCCTTTTGTGTGCCATAGCTGGGTCGGAGCTGTGGTGAGAGATGAACCTTTTTATAGAGAACTTTAGGGTGGATTTCTGCACTATGGTTGCTTATTACTGCTACCTACAAAACATGCTTCACAAGCACTTATTAGTCAAATCATAGGTCTGTCAAAGCTCATGTTAAGGGGTGAAAAGTGGTACTTTTCATTGATTAACACTCCCCCACACCTAAGCTTTGCTAGTCCCTGAGTAAAGGAAATATAAAGAAAACTAAAATGCCACTTTTGTAGGGAGCACAAATGCATTTAGCATATGCATCAAGCCTTTTAAACCCCTAGGTGATCCCTAGTGGAGGAGTGAAGTCTCCTGAGGGTTTTTAGTGATGGTACCCACAAACTTTTCCAATAAAATCAGTTAATACTCATGCAGTATGCTAAAACAAAGTTAAAAAATAAATAAATAAATAAATAAAATAAATTCCACACCTTGTGCATTCAATTTTAGAGGATTTTCAGCAGAAAAATCATCAGTTTAATCCTGAAATTCTGTTGTAATTCCTTCATTATCAATCGGTTCATGTCAAGGCATTGTGCCTGAAAATTAATGCAGAGATCACCATCAATTTATAAATTTTGTTTTGATACTGCCCCAATCAATTTTGATTTCAGACCCAAATTTTACCGGGGCAGTCACTCACAATAAAAATAGAAGGGTGCATCATTTCACACAACTCAAGAGCAGTTACAGCCCTCAAATAGGACTACAAGCATGAGCATAGGCATTGCACTAACTTCTGAAATTTTCTAACTCTTTTCACCATAGATCAAATAAATCCTCATCTCCACATGACAGCTCAATCCATTTCAGATCTGTAAGGACTTTTTATTGGGTTGTAATGTGGCTTATGGGTGAGGTTTATAAAGAATAAAAGGGTGTACAAAGGATTCAAATTAAGAAATCAATAAGGTAAGGAGATGATTCATGACTTCACCTTCTTCATTTTAGTACAATTCCATCTACTTCTTGAATTTTCAGATTTGAAGTGACAAGTTTCTAATCCTCTTTTCAATTTTTCAATGAAATGACTTCTTTTTCACATTCTTTTTTTTTTTTTTTTTTTTTTTTCTTATGGGCTGGAATGCCACAATACCACCAAATGTCTTTCCTTCTTTTTCAACCAAAATTTTAAACCTTGGTCCTCTATCCTCACTTCTCTTTTTATCTCCTGATTCCTCATATTGCGGGTGTGCTGAAATAGGTCAAAAGGTTTTGGGTTCAAATTTTTTGATTTTCCTCAAAGAAAACTGGGGCTTTTTAAGGCTCAAGTGGTGTGTATCGAAGGCAGTTCAAAGGTGGGACATTTTAAGCTCAAACTGTCCAAGGGATGGCCTTACTTCATGTCCTCAATGTCATGAGTGTTGTCAAGCTGTTTCAACTCAGATTTGCCTAACTTCTAGTGATCAAAAGTAGATCCAATCAGTCCTTAGAGCAGAAAAATTGCCAAGACGCTCTTCAAGGAAAATTATTTTTGAGGCCCAAATCTCACTGGGTATGGCCTTCCATCAAATTTCTAGGGTGTATCCTCACAGTTTTCTCTCATTTCAGGTTCACTAAACATTATTTCTTGAAAATTCTTGACATTTGCTTCATGAAAAATGTTAAAACTACAGCTCATTTCAGTTTCAAAAAGTTTTTAATTTCCTCTTTTTCCAAAAATCAGGTGGGAAATCACTTTATTTTCAAAACCTTTTTCCACATAGCTGCACTAGCATTAACCCATTTCATTGGCACACCTGCCACCACACCCCCAAACCTAAACTAAATAGTGTCCTCACTTTTTTAACATATTGGATGTAGCAGTGAATAATCTAGACATAATATTAAAAACAAAGGGGCACTGGAATTGCCAAACATGCAGTATACTGAAATACAACCACCATCACAAAAAGAGAGTATTAACAAGATATTTTAATATAAATGTGTCCAAAACAGCGATTACAAAGCAAATGCATGACAAAAAGATTCTTCCGCCTGGCTCAGGGATATCCTCAACCAGCTTCATGTGGAAGAGGAACTGCAAGCTAGGAGGGTGGGGGAAGAAAAGGAAAAAAAATAAACGAAGAACATAAGAGTTAGGGGGCGGGTGGTGGAGTAGCTGAAGAAGATGGGGGTGGTGATATAGGTGGTTCGGTCTTCTGCCTCTTCTTCTTTCTCTTTTCTTCTTTCTTTTTCTCCTTCTTAATATTTGTGCCGCATCGTCAGACTCATCCCATAAAATTGCAAGGGATTGCTCGTGATGGTCGATGGTGGCGGTGGCGGCCAGATGTGGTAGAACTTGGTTAGCAAGTCTTTAGTTTTGTCGTCGGCCATGATTAGGGTTATGGAAGGACTGAAGAGTTCAGGAGGGCATGGATGTGAAAGGACTGGATGAGGCTGATATTTAAAGTGCATGGCTGGTGGAATATGAATCGGTATAATAAATTGGTCGGATTCTTCCAAGCTTAATTGTTGAAACTGAAAATGGGGATAAATGGAGCGGTGGTTGTTGTATGGGGAATAGAACACGGACTGCATGTTGGGCTATTTTTAGCAATGGTAGTTAAGTCCAAGAAATATGCGCAATGAATGCTAAGACCCTGATTTGTGGATAAGGATGAGAATGTGCTCCGACAGGGTTGGCTCCGTAGCCACAACAAATGAGGAGAGAGAGCTAGGGTTTGCAGTAGGTGTCGAATGGAAGAAACTGACCTAACGATAGGTTTATAAAGGATGAAAAATGATTTCGATAGGATGAATTGAATGATTTCAATAGGTCAAGGCATCCTGTCGAACGCTATAGAAGTACAGCGTGCAGATGGGATACTTCAATAGGTCAATCCTTCTTATCAATAGGTTCATATAGCATACGATTTATCCTTTCGATAGGTTCCTGATAAGTATCTAGAACCTATTGAAAGCTTCTTTCTGACCTTTTGAACTTATCGAAAAGTTGTTTTCACTTATCGACCAATCTCAGTGCCTATCAAAATCCTCAAATGACCTATCAAAACCGTCAAATAACCTATCGAAAGGTCTCATATGCACATGAAAACAACATTTTTGTGCTATTTTCAATCACAGCACCCAACCAACTCTGTAACTGTGCTTCCATTCACTAGGTTTGCATTATTGACACACTCCCATGGCCGTTGAACTATTGGCCAGATTGAGATGATGACCTAATCCCAACAACTTTATTGAACACAACAGAACAAAACTGAGCAAAATCAAACTGTGGTACATATGATACAAATGAAAATCATGTATAACTTGGAGGGTCCTGAAGATCAATGGTCTCCTCAAGTGCACAAATTTTTTTAAGACAATTTTTTAACCTTTGGCCATTGACTTTCATGACCCTACCATCTTTAGGGTCCTTGATTTCTACAGCTCCAGATGGGGACACATGTAAGACTGTGTAAGGCCCATCCCATCTGGACTGCAATTTGCCTGGAAAGAGTTTCAATCTTGAATTGAATAACCATACCTTGGCACCTGTTTCAAATTATTTCCACAGCACGTGCTTGTCATGAAAGGCCTTAGTTTTGTCTTTGTAAATCCTTGCATTTGAATATGCTTCCATTCTCAACTCCTCAAGTTCGGCTATTTGCAATTTTTTGTTCATACCAGCAGAGGTATATGCTCTATGTTCCAACTCAACGGGCAAATGACATGCCTTGCCGTATACTAACCTGAATGGGGACATCCCTATGGGAGTTTTATAGGCAGTCCTATAAAACCACAAGGCATCTGGCAATTTTATGAACCGATCCCTCCTATCAGCTCGCACAGTCTTCTCTAGGATGTGTTTGATTTCTCTGTTGGAAATCTCTACTTGCCCACTGGTTTGTGGGTGGTAGGGAGTAGCAACTCTGTGGGTCACAGAGTATTTTTCCAACAGTTTATCAAAAGGTTTGTTGCAAAAATGGTTGCCTCCATCACTAATAATAGCTTTGGGAGTGCCAAACCTAGAGAAGATATTTTCTTTTAAGAACTTAATGACAACCTTGTTGTCATTAGTTCTTGTAGCTATGGCCTCTACCCATTTGGACACATAGTCCACAGCTACAAGAATAAAATTATAACCATAAGAGGGGGAAAAGGCCCCATAAAATTAATCCCCCATATGTCAAATAGTTCAACAACCATCACAGGTTGCAGGGGCATGGAGTTTCTCTTTGTAATACTTCCCATTTGCTGACATTTAGAATAGGCTTTGCAGTGCTGTATGGCATCCTTGAACAGAGTAGGCCAATAGAAACCAGATTGGAGAACCTTTGCAGCAGTCTTGTTGCCACTGAAATGGCCCCCACAAGCCTGTTCATGGCACATGGTTAGAATATTTTAAAACTTAGTTTCAGGTATACATCTTCTTATTACTTGGTCTGCACAATATTTAAAGAGGTAGGGATCCTCCCACATGTAATATCGAATCTGTGAAAAGAATAGACTTCGATCATCCTTGCTCCAATGTGGGGGTATCCTTCCCACAGCAAGATAGTTTACTATATTGGCAAACCAGGGCATACTTATCTTTACAACAAAAAGCTGCTCATCTAGGAAAGAGTCATTGATGGGCAAGCTCTCTATATTCGTATGTGGAATTCATGACAAGTGGTCTGCAACCACATTTTCAACCTCCTAGTTTTTGATTTCCAAATTGAATTCCTACAAAAGAAGAATCCATCTAATTAGTCTGGCTTTGGCCTCCTTCTTAGACAAGAGGTATTTTAAGGCTGAATGGTCAGTGAAGACAGTGATCTTGGATCCCAAAACATATGATCTGAACTTTTCTAAAGCAAATACAATGGCTAGCAGCTCCTTTTCAGTCGTGGTATAATTTAATTGAACATTAACCATTAATTTACTAACATATGCCACCACACATGGTGCTTTGTCTCTCCTTTGTCCCAACACTGCACTAATGGCAAAGTTTGATGCATCCCACATCAGCTCAAATGGTAGAGAAAAATCAGGGGCTTGTAATATAAGAGCAGTAGTCAAACAGGTTTTCAGAAGTTCAAAAGCAGCTAGGCATTCCTCATTGAACACAAATGGAACCTCTTGGCACAGCAAGTGGCAAAGAGGCTTGGAAATTTTGCTGAAGTCTTTGATGAACCTCCTATAAAAACCAGCATGGCCCAAGAATGACCAGCCTTATTTGACAGTTTTGGGAGGGGGCAAATATTCTATTAGATCAATTTTAGCTTGATCAACCTCTATTCCTCTTTGGGAAACAACATGTCCTAGGACAGTTCCTTGAGTCACCATGAAATGACTCTTTTCCCAACTCAGAACAAGGTTGGTCTCCTCACACCTTTGCAGCACCAGGCTGAGATGGTGCAATCATTGGCTAAAATCATCCCCAAAAATAGAGAAATCATTCATAAAAATCTGTAAAAACTTGTCAATCATGTCAAAAAAGATAGAATACATGCATCTTTGAAAAGTGGCAGGTGCATTATATAGTCCAAATGGCATCCATCTGTATGCAAAGGCTCCAAATGGACAAGTGAATGTGGTTTTCTCTTGATCCTGAGGGTAAAGAGGAATTTGGTTGTACCCTGAATAACCATCAAGAAAACAGTAAAAAGCTTTACCTACCAACTTATCTAAGACCTGATCTATAAAGGGCAATGGAAAGTGATCTTTGCTGGTTTTCTCATTGAGCTTGCGATAGTCCATGCATACTCTCCAACCAGTGGTCTATCTAGTTGGGATCAGCTCACCTGAGTCTGCTTGAACAACTGTTATCCCAGATTTCTTGGGCACCACTTAGGTAGGTGCCACCCATTAAGAATCTGAGATGGGGTAAATGACCCCAGCATCAAGGAGTTTAACTACTTCCTTCATTACAACTTCCTGCATGTGTGGGTTGAGCTTCCTTTGCATCTCTCTAGAAGGTTTAGAACCTTCTTCAAGAAGGATTTTGTACATGCACACTGTTGGATTTATTCCCCACAAATCAGCAATAGTCCACCCTATTGCTCTTTTATGCCTTTTTAGCACACAAAATAGTTCATCTTCCTGCTCAAGGGTAAGGGAAGAAAAAATTATCACTGGCAGTTTGTGATTGGCCCCTAAAAAGGCATATTTCAAAGATTTTGGGAGTTGCTTCAATTCCACATCTGGGAGACTGATAAGTGACGGCAATAGGGGTTCCTTAGAAGCATTTTGTACATCCCTAATCTACATTGTATGCAAGCATTTGCAGTGGCCAAAAAGGGCCTGCTTAAAATCACAGGGATAGGAGTAGCACTCCTACTTGGCTCCATTTCTAGCACCAGAAAATCAGCAGGATAAAAGAATTTGCCAACCCCAACCAAGACGTCCTCAATGATCCCCACAGACTTCCTTTCAGATCTATCAGCTAGTTGCAAGACCACATGTGTGGGCTTCAACTCTCCTAAGCCCAGCTTCTCATATACTGAATATGGAAGAAAATTTATACTAGCTCCTAGATCTAACAAGGCCTTTTCAATGGTATGATCTCCAATGATGCAGGGGATACTGGAGACTCTAGGGTCTTGGAGTTTGGTTGGGGTGGAAATAATCAATATCTGTTTCACTTTTTCTGCTGAAAAGTCTTTCTTGGATAAATGTATCCTTGATTCTCTTTTGTGGGTGCACAGGTCTTTTTAAAATATGGCATAGGTTGGAACCTGCTTGATTGCATCAAGGAGAGGCAAGTTAATCTTCACTTGCTTAAAGGTTTCCATCATTTCCTCTACTTTCGCAGGCCCTTTATCAAAAGGGGAAGGTGCCTGCATTGCCTTAGGAAATAGCAAATGTGGGACTGCTCCCTCATTTGCAGTCTTTTCCAACTCATCATCTCTTTTTTTTATTTTTATTTTTTCTTGAGGATCATCACTATCCTTTTTATTCATCATGGGTTGCTCCTGTTGTACTTTCTCTTTAACCACCTCTTTCTCTAATTCTGAATTTCTCAAAGGCCCACAGCCTACCTGATTATCTACCAACCTTCCACTTCTCAATGTAGTTACAGATTTGACTTCCTCATGGGAAGAGGAAACTTCACCTACCACATATTGTTTTCTTGGCTTATCCACGGGTTGGCTAGGCAGCCTCCCTTCCTCTCTCTTGGCTAAAGCATTAGATAGCTGACCAAGATGGTCTTCTATCTTTTTAATGCTTTGGCTATGAGAATGCACAGTTTGAGACAAGGGTCCGAAGTTCTGTAATGAAGCCAGAACCTGTTCCTCAAAAGAAAGGGATATAGCAGCTAGAGGGGGTGCAGATTGCTACACAGGCTGAGCCATAGGCTATTGGTATTGAGGCCTTGAGAAGTAATTCTGGTGGTATGGCTGAGCATTCTTGTAAGGCATGGACTGTTGTGGCTGCTGCAGTTAGTTTTGAAAACCATCTTGTCTCCACCTCAAGGTGGGGTGGTTTCTCCATTGGTAACCAGCAGCAGGTTTTTGCCCATAAGACTGAGTGGCAACGACATGCTCCATCACAAATTCTAGAAATTGGACAGCTGAGGGGCATTCCTCAAGGGAGTGAGTGGGAGACTGGCATATAACACATGCCTCCTCCACTTTAGCAGCCATGGGTGACTGCATTGCTCCCATGAGCTTGTCAAATTTTTGGGTCAAACTGTCCACTTCCCTCTCCAAATCATTGTGTCCACTTACCTCATATAATTTTCCTCTTGTTGTATTTTCTTTCACCAGTCTAGGAGTGTCCCAATCCTTGGACAATGTCTCTCTCTGCATGGAGTTCTCATTGATAATATCAAACAACTCCCAAGCCTCCTCAGCAGTTTTGTGGAGGTAAGTACCACTACAAGAGGCATCGACCATATCCCTGCTTTTAGGATCAATCCCTTGATAGAAACTTTGGACAAGTTGCCATTCAGAGATTTGATGATGGGGACATTTCTTTAGGAGTTCTTTGAATCTCTCCCAAGATTGGTGAAAATCCTCAGTTAGGTCTGGAGCAAATGAGATAATGCCCTTCCTCAACTGGCTTGTCTTGGACATAGTAAAAAATTTGGCCAAAAACTGACATTGAAGGTCACTCCAGGACTGAATACTATTATTTGGGACCATTGACAACCACGTCCTGGCCCTATCCTTTAGTAAAAAAGGAAAGAGTCTCATCCTGGTTGCTTCCTCCCCCAAACCTGTGATATTGAATGTAGTGCACAGTCCTAGAAATTCATCAATGTGCTTATACGGGACTTCTTTGGTCAGGCCATGGAATGAGGGTAGCATTTGGATTATGGATGACTTGATCTCATAGTTCCCTTGAGCAGCAGGGAATTGAATGCATAAGGGAGAGTTGTAAACCCCTCGTGCATTGAATTCCTTCAAGGTTCTAGGTTGCTGTTGCTCACCCATTTCAGCAAATCTAGGTGCAGCAGATGTGGGTGAAATTTGTTTAGTCCTAAGGATTCTTTCAACCTCTGGATTTAATGGAATAATCTGAGGATTGAGAGTTCTCCTTTCAAATATACACCACGCACAATCTTAATGCACACACAATGCATAGCCAATTTATCACAACAATCAGGAATCAACGCAATACAAATCCACAGATCAAAAAAATAAAAGGAGTAGAGGAATGCAAACTTTAGCACAGCCTCTAGCACAATGTTCCTCTATAAACACAGCTTCCAATCTGTTAAAAATAATAAAACTACTACAAAACAACAGAAATTTCAACAGCAGTTAGTGAAAAATTAAACAATCTATTGCAAATCTACAATCTATGCTAAAACAAACTTAGATATATCAATTTCAAGCACACATTTCCCCGACAGCGACGCAAAAAACTTGTTGGGAATCTGCCTTGTGTTCAAAAAGGGTTTTAAATCGCACATTTGAAGGGTCTATAGATAGCACACGCCAAGGCAGGCTCACACACAGTCCTGCAAGTATTCAGGGCCTGTTGTAGCAAGTGTTTTTTTTAAAGGTAAGTAAGGGAATGTCCACAGGGGAATGTGAGTTAAAATCAGGTAAATCTCCAGATCTGTGGTAGATTTGGAACCCTTCCTAATGCTAAAATAGTAAAAGAAAGAGGAGAGGTTTAAGGGGTTGTCACTTCTAAACTAAACTAAAAACAAGTAAGATTGCAGAGATGGATGGTAGGATCAGATCCAGAGTACAAATCTTGCAGAGGGGGAATTAAACACAGAAAATGGGGAGAAGCAGCTTGGAGTTTGGTCTTGCTGCAATTAGGTTGAGCAACAACGGTTACATAGAGTTTAGAGTACATCAATCCCTCATCTGGCCATAGGCACAGCTGCAGGGTAGAAGAATCTACTCTACACCAAAGGCTTGAACTGATCTTAAGGGTATGATTTGTCAACTTTAATGGTCACAGATCATCCTATAGACTTCCTCCAAAGCAAAGGATTAAGGAAGACGAATCCAATTTAGATAAGAGGTTTGAATTGATCTTAAGGCTATGATTTATCAACTTCAATGGTCACAGATCATCCTAGGGATTTCCACCAAACAAAAGGGTTCAATTAGAGCATTAAAATCACTACAAATGCTCCAATTACTATAACACAGACACAGGCAATTGCAGGAACATCAAGTCTAGGGAGATCAAATGGCATCCAAGAGGTCTACCAGTTAAGTGGGTGAGCTATTCTCCCTCTACACAAAGCCGATCGAGCACCAAATGAAACCAAAGGAATTATAGATTTAATTACAACAATTAAACCAACATTACATTGAATTAAACTGACCATACAATGAAATGTCCTCGAATTTGTAGTATGTGCATCATCTAACCCTCAACAACACTCTCAGCTCTCCCTAATTACAAATTCGACCTCTCTCTTTGCTGCTCTCTAGAAGTTAGCGAACCATAGCTGAACTAAAGGAAGGAATTAAAGGATTTCGCTGCAAACTCTGGTTTTTGGAATCGACCCCCCTTTTCTGACAGCTTCCTTCCTACTTATAACTTTCTCCTTAGGTCTCAGATCTATTTTTCCCATCAATTGCAACCTCCGAAATGATTTTGTTATTCCCTTTTTTATTTCCCTTCTAGAAGGCTCTTTCAGTTCGTTAGAGTTGAGGGAGAGCACGTGGGTCGGTTAGGGTTTCCCAAGGCACTTCTTGAATCCTTTCGTCGGTCACCAAGGTGCTTCAGTTTGCATATAATAGGTCACCAATTAGTGGCATGTGCACGGCAGCTATTCTGGGAAGTGTTTAGATCGATTTTGATAGGTTGAAGAAGCTTTCAATAGGTTGAAATCTAGTACTTTAGTCCTTTCGCCAGGATTCAGGATCCTATGGAAAGGTTCCGATAGGTTGCATCCTGCAATTAGAGCTTCAGGATCTGCAGCCTTCATTTGATGTTTTCAATAGGTTGAGCGATCCTCTTGGCAGGTTGAGCTCTTGCATAATTGCTTTCAATAGGTTCTCCCACTGATCTGTAGCAACCATTTGATAGGTGGCAATTTCAGGTTCCAGGATCCTGGCGATAAGATCACTTTAAGCTCCAGGGGACATTTTGATATGATGCTTCCTGCTTGCTTTCAACTGCCCGATAGGTTGCAGTTCTTATCGAAATACTCTGATCTCCACGACTTCTTCCTTTTTAGCCTTCAAATCCTATCGATAGGTTGAAGTAACCTATCGACAGGTTGTGTTCAGCCTGCTTTTGCTTCCTCATTGCTGCTTTGCTGTTGCTGCATGCCCCAAGTGGTCATTGGTGTGGGGCCCTTTTGTGTGCCATAGCTGGGTCAGAGCTGTTGTGAGAGATGGACCTTCTTGTAGAGCACTTTAAGGTGGATTTCTGCACTATGATTACTTATTACTGCTACCTACAAAACATGCTTAACAAGCACTTATTAGTCAGCTCATAGGCCTATCAAAGCTCATGTTAAGGGGTGAAAAGTGATACTTTTCACTAATTAACATTGGCCACTTCAAGTCTGGAGAGTTTAAAGAAATGAAATATGCTGAATTAAAGAAGGTGAAGTCATGAATCACTTCCTTCACCTACTGTCTTCTCAATTTTGAATCCCTTTTTAACCTTCCATTCTTTATAACCCATACCATAAGCTACATCACAACCCAGTCAAAAGACCTTGTGATCCACAGTTGAATGAGCTGTCATGCAGAGATGAGGAGATCCCAATCTATGGTGAGGACTAGCCAATGATATCAACACTTAGATGCTTTGTCGATGCTCATGCTTACAGACCCATTTGGGGGCTGTAACTGCTCTTGAGCTTGAGAGAAAATAAAAACCCTCAAGGTTCATTGTGAGATATGCCCTGGAGAGCATTGGGTCTGACATTGAATGTATTTGGCATGACCTAACATAATTTTTGAATTAATGATGAGCTCAGTGCTTACATACAGGTGTTGTCTCCCTTGTTGTGAACTAATTTGAAATGTTATGCATGCATGAGAAGTTTGTGATGATTAAATGTTTGTGCATACCATGTATTTAAATTTCTCACATTTGTATTGATTCAAAGATGAACAGATGCTCTTTTCCTTGACAGCTAACTTGATGATCTTGCACTTTTGCTAACTGTTTCATTGTGAAGTTTGTGGGTATCATCACTGAAAGCCCTCAGGAGACTTTACTCTTCCACTAGGGATCACCTAGCGGTTCAAAAGGCTTGATACATATTCTAAATGTATCTGTGCTCCCTACGAAAGTGGCATTTAAATTTTTAGAGTAATTGTTTTAAATTTTCCTTTGCTTAGGGACTAGCAAAGATTAGGTTTGGGGGTGTGTTATTCACTGAAAAGTACCACTTTTCACCTCTCAGCCTAGCCTTTGTTGGACCTTGAAGCTCAATAATAATCATGTTTTAAGTTTCTTTTGTAGTTAGCAATAATCTGTGCAGCTTAATACAAAATCCATGCTTATTGGTCCAAAGAAGAGAGGGAATACATGTAAAGATGACAGCCGAACCAAAGTCTAATGGAACACCCTGATAGTGCTCACCATGGTGATTCAATTGCTGGTCATCATTGACCAAAAGCCTAGCAGATGGAAGAAGTTAGCTGAGAATAGAAGAAGCTGTAATAGCAGCAAATGCAATGCATCAGAGTGCCAAAGGAATCATCTCGCAGAGTTGAAGATCCCCCTCGCGAAGCTAAAGATGCAGTGAAAGTTGCTCTCGCACAGATCGACCGCATAGTCAAGAGGAGCATAGAAAAGACATCGCAAAGATCTCGCGGTTTAAAAACTCTCAGAATTTATCCTCGCGAAGCTCTCACAAAGATCGAGCCCCAAAGCAGTTGTGCGAAGAACATAGCGAGTTCATATGCACAAAGAACAATCTATCACCTCACGGAGTTCTCGCGTTGCCAAAGAAGAGAGAGACGCCTAGAATTTCTCTTACGCACCTTGGAGCCTAATCAGTTACTATGCTAGTGTAGGTGCCGTACTGCGCGAGTACTTAGCGAGAGAGAGAGCTTTCGAAGCTCTATCTACGCAAATAGTCCTGGCGCTCTAGATCATCTCCGCGATAGCAAGGCAGCGCACAGGAACTGCATGATGAACTGAAGATTGACTGCATGAGTAAGCACTTCTCACCAGCTAAAGGAAACTTTGTGATGGCTCTGCAACTGCGCGAATGAACTAATGCAGATGCTAGCCCCGCGAAGCTCGAGCTCTCCACTTCTCAGTTCTAACTAAAGGACTTTTTGGTAATTTCTCAAGGCTATGGTACATTTGCTGAGGTGCAAATTTTGAGGCGCATATCTCCAGGCATCCAAGGGTTGAATAGTGCCTCGTCTGTTGGAAAAATTAGGGTTAGTCTCTTCAGGGCCAAAGCCTTATGGACAGAGTATATAAGCTATACTTAGAGTTTATTATTTTTCATTTTTCCTTCATCCTCTGTCGGCTGAGAACTCCAGCAGGTTAGGGTTAGGGTTTGATCATCTATTTTTCTTATTTTTCTTCTCTCTTAGCCCAGCACTTGCTTGCTAACACCCTTGTAAGCAGCTAGGTTTAGTTTCATTTCAGTTTGTAATAGGTTTTTTTTAGTATACATTGGGATTATGGATGAGCAATTGTGTACAGGATGCAGCCTGGAGACAGTTCATTGTAAGTTTTGTGTTCATCAATGGATTGTCGTGTTAATGCTTAATTAAATCTAAAGATCTTATAGTTTGTTTAGATGTCTATAGGATCCATGTATTTAGGACTAGCCCATTCAGTTTCTAGTAGTTCTATTATTTACCATCTGATTTACCTTGGTTTGATAGCCCCATGGAAAATAATGTTGAATCTGTAGTGAGATCCAGGGAGTTCGGAGGCCTTTGGACCATGGTGGTTGCAACAGTTTTCATGTTCTTTCTTAGGCCTCTGTGGTATGGACAGACCAATGGGATACTGTTAAGACCTGAAAACTACCACTTTTCACCCCTTAACTAAACCTTTGATTAGACCCATAGCCACCTAATAAGTCCTTGTAAAGTGTTTTATGTAGGTAATAACCAGTAATGAAATAAGGCCAGGAATCCTGCTAAGGAGCCTGTTTTGGCACCAGAAGTCCCTCAGAATGATGGACTCTAAATCTAGACCTGAAATGAGCTTCGCGCAATCCAGCTGAGCTTCCCAAGACTCTACAACAACTTCTCGCGCAGATGATTGACTGAAGAGCGTCAGAAGCATAAACTCATGTAGCTCTCGCGAAGCTCAAGAGTAGAACACATCGCGCAGTCTCGCGCAGTTCAAAGCAAACCTCTCTCAACCTCGCACAGTTCGCTCTGAACGGCTGAGAAGAGAGAGCTTCAGAAGACTCCTCGCGCAGCTGTCACGTAGTCACCGCGGGATGCAATTATCAGAGAAGAACTCCTCGTGCAGTTCTCGCACCATTCAAGAAGAGAGCATCCTTGCGAAGGCAAAGCCACCCTCGCGAAGATCAGTTAAGACATGGAACCTCGCGCAGTTCAGAACTCATTAAAGCCTTGCGAGGTAACTCGTGAAGTCCAGTGAAGAGAAGTGCTCGCGAAGTTCTCGCGCTATTCAAATCTATCCTCGCGAAGATCAACCTCGCGACTGCTTGAACTCCAACCTCACGACTGCCTGAATAGCAAACCAAGCCAACCTCGCGATGGCTGAAGTTTCAATTTCAAATCATCCTAGCGAAGACTAAAAGCTACCACGTGACAAGTCTGGGAAACAATGGCTACCTAGCGAAGCTCTGATCCTCAAACTTCCATCTCTTTAGTAGAGGACTTTCTGAGAATTTCCAGCGATTAGGGCACACACTCCCACGCTCAAATCTCTATGCACGCACCCTAAGGCATCGAAGGATCACTATTCGGCCACGTGGCATTTTTAATATTAGGGTTTCTTAACCCTAATGCACCGCCACACCACTGCTATAAATACCCATACTTAGCTTAGGTTTGGGGAGCTTAGACCATCTTTTCTTTTAACATCCTAGAATAGCTGGGAACACATCTCATTTCTTGGCGACTTGATCTGAGATTGTTTTATTTTTCTTTTCGTAGTTGTAAGTAGTTTTCTTTTTCTTTTTCCTTCTCTCCATTGTCCAGCACTTGCTGGCTATGTTTTGTATGCATTTTGAACTAGATTAATGGAAGTTCTGTAATAGGATCTGTACTTTGTGGGATTTGTGTTTGAATGTGAGATACTTTGTGCAAGGCTGCTGCCTTGTGATCCGCCATTGCTTTTGCTGTGTTTCAAAGCAATGGAGGACTGATTCTAAGGGCCATTCAAATCCAAGTGACCTATGTGTCTGGGCTATCATGGTCCTATACAGCCTTAGCCCCACCACAGGACCAACTAGATCTAAAATCCCCATGGGAGCTTGAGCTGGTAACCTTGTGAGCATGGTGGTGGCAGTGATTTTCTTGTTTTGTCTTGGGCTCCGTGAGGAGGATAACCTCTACGATAGTTTGTGACCATTCAAGTGGACAGGTTATAGCCTTAGGGTGATTCTAATTCACTGATCCAAGATGGATCCTTCTTCTTTACACCTGAGCTTGTAGAAGCCTGGTGGGGAATTGTACAGAGGCAGACTCCCCTATATTTGTATAGATCTGCCATCAGATGTTGGATCTGATCTGGTTATAGAGATTATAGGCCTGTGACTGGACCATTATAGCCTCACTTAAGCAATGGACAGCTAGATCGAAGGTTGTACTCAATCGCTTGCTGGTTCTGTGTCTGGGCTATCATGGTCCTATACAGCCTTAGCCCCACACATAGAGCTTTAGAGGTTGAGGTTCCCTATAGATTCTTGAGCTGGTAGCCTGGATGAAATAGTGCCTGCAATGATTAACTTGTTATGTTTTGACCCATCCCTGGATTGTGGTTCCCCTATGGGATAGTCTGTGACCATTTGAGTGGAAAGGTTATAACCTTAAGGGCTGAATCATGGCAGAGTGATGGGTTGGATCCTTTCGCCTCAGTGGTGATAATGTAGCCATTGGACAGGATTTCTATAACATCAGATCTGAATCTGAGTTACAAAACTCCTTTGATCTGGGCTTAATAACATACTTCTCACCCTTTTATATTTATTTTCCACACTCCATCCATCCTCTCAACCATTTCTGTAGTTTAGACATTAGAGTACCTTAGAATACTTAGAATAAGTGACCTTAAACTCCCCTCCTTTTAGGACTACCAGATCTGTAGTCAGATCTGGAGGGACTACTAGAGATGGCTCCTTTGGAGCTGTAGATCACCTTTCCCTGTGGGACAAACTCTTACTTATCAAAACTTGCTACAATGGACCCTGTATCTTGCAGGTCTAGGATTTCTTAGTTGTGCTGATTTCATCCCCTGTTTTACTCTTTCTTTGATTTCTAAATGACTCTTACCACCAATCAATAGAGCACACAAAACTCAGAAATCCCTCAACAGATACCCTGTGACCATTCAAGTGGATAGAGTATAGCCCTAAGGTTGTGTTCATTCATGTTTGAGAAGGATTCTTCTCCCCTGCACATGAGCTTCTAGAGCCTTGTGAGGAGGTTTGTACAGGAACTAGCTCCCCTCTATTTCACCTAGCCGACATCAGATGTTAGATCTGATCACTTTATAGTAATTGCAGCTTGAGGCTGAGTCATTGCAGGTTGTTTGTAGCAATGACCAGCTGAATCTAAAGCCTTAATCAACCTATTGCATGGTCCTTTTTGTGGGCACTAGTGAGCAGTTGGCCTTCGGAAAGCACTTAGGATCTTATGGGTTGGAATACCTATGGATGTCAGCCAGGTCTGTGCGCAGATCTGGGGAGCTCGTAGCACTCGCATTATATAGTGCTACAATAGTATTCATGGCTTGATCTAGCTCAGTGGCTGGGGGAATGATCGGTCCACTCCCCTGTGTTAGATTGACAATGTCTGTTTTAACCAATGGGATTTGACAGACTCTATCGGAACCCTGTGACCATTAGAGTGGACAGAGTATAGCCCTAAGAGCTCCCCAAATGGCATGGGTTAAACCGAATATTTTTACCTTGTTGAGGCTTTTAATAGCGTCTTAGCAAGGAATACTGCTGAGACAGATTAAATCTTAGTTACATCACAGCTTTAACTCTAGCTTAACCTGCTTACTTTAAATAATTTTTGTATTTTATTTTGGCACACACTACCACCATCTTCCTCTTAACCCTTTCTTTAGGATAGGGCTATATTTTATTTCTCTGCTTTTAGGATTAATTTAGTATAGTCGTGACACCCAACTCCCTTTCTTTAGGATTGTGAGATCTATAGCCAGATCTGGAGGCCTACTATTATAGCCCATTTTGGGTTCTAGATCAATTTCTTTGTGGGACAAACTCTTACTTCTCAAAACTTGCTACAATGGACCCTGTATCTTACAGGACGTGTCTATTTCAGACTTGTTGTGCTGACCCATCTCCAATTCCCCACTCTTGATTTCTTCGCTCCATAGTTCCTAATAAAATAGTAGCAAAAGTCACGAAATAAAAACACCGACACCTGCCCAAGCCTCTGGACCTGAGCCTCCCATTATTGAAATCACTCATAGCTCTTCAGCTACCCCCTCTTAGCCAATTCACCCCTCCACACCTTTTAAAGTTGTTACCTGTGAGCCTTTAGGCCAATCCATCCCATTTTCACCTACCCATGACCAAAACCCTTTTTCAGAAGAGAGATACTCAACCATGATGTCCTCTATCATAGGGGACATCAATTAGGAGTTTACCCCTCTCTCAGGCTCCCCTCACCCTCCACATTTCACCCCTCCTCCTGATTCACCACAGCCCCATCAATTTGCCCCTACAGCCCCATCTCCAAAGCCCTCCACTTTCACTCATACACCCACTTCCCCATTTCAACCAATTCCACCCATCACCCCTGATTTCCTATCCCAAATCTTCAACCTTTTACTCTCCCTTCAATCCCAAGTGTTGGCCAACAACAGAGCCCAATCATTCATTGAGGCCAACCTTCAGGTCATGAACTCCACCCTCCCACACCCTTCTTTAATCCAAACCAGTTTACAAGTCATCCAATCAACCTTGACAACTTTAACCCAACCATCCCAACAGCCACCTACCCCTACACCTATCCATATCCCAACACCTGCTACTACACCCATTGAACCTATTCCAAAAATTCTTCCTCCTACCTTTACCAATGCCTCCACCCAAACTGACCTTGAGGTGATAGAATTCATAATACCCTCTACTCTCACTCCACCCATGCCACCAACCACCCCTCTATCATTACTGGCTGGCCCTTCCTTTAGTGATGAGCAACCCATATTACCAGCCTCCTTCAACCCTAGACCTCCATACTACACCCTCCTTCAAGTCATGAAGAAAAATGCTTACCTCAAGAGGGATGTGGTTAGAGGAATGGAAGACCTCAGAACATCAGTGAGGCAACCCCTCCTTCAGAAACTCAAATCAGTGCTGCTAGCCCATAAGTTAGAGAAGAAGAGAATCAAGCAGGGTTGGAGAGAGATAATGATCCAATACAATCAAGAAAAGAATAGGACTGAGGGGATGGAGGATGCCATCAAGAAATTGTAGTAAGACTTGCGATTAGCAGAGGACAAAGCTTATGACTATGGTGTGACTATCGCGGCATTGCAGAAGACCTTAACTGAAAATAGTGATTAGGATTTAGTAGAAGTTGTTTCCAAACAATTAAACCCTGATGTACCTCACAAGGAAATTGCCCCTAAAATCAAGGAGCCTAGCAAAGTCAGGCATGGAATCAAAATCAAAGAACCTACTTCAAAGCCAGCGCCTACTCTTAAAAAGAAAAGCACCTCCAGGCCAAGAAACACTACTTCCAAAAGGTCATAGTTTGCTACTGCTGCTTTGAAGAAAGCAAAGGACAAAGGAATCCAAGAACCACCTAATGCAGTAGAGGATTCAGATGATTAGATATGCACCTGTAGTTCGTTAGGATATCTTTGTATTATTTTTATGTAGTTCTTTTCCCTTGCATTGTATAAATTTTTTTTTTTCTCAATGAAATCTCTCTTTAGTTTAGTTTGTGTCGGTCATTTTATGTCTTTTTGTTTGTTTGTTTTTGTGTGCCTTCTTTCATGCTTCTACTTTTTGTTTGTTTGTATGTTTCCTACTGCACCTGCCCTTTCATCTTTGAATTAGTGAGGAAACTGCTCCTCATAGGTTTGGGGGTGTGGCAAGGATTGCCAATGATGTAGTTAACCCAAGTATAGAAGAATCAAGTGAGTAAGATAGATATAGAGCTGTGATCACCCAAGAAACTCTTAAAATGAGGAAATATAATTAATTTTACAGACCTTTAGGCATAACTTTTAAGTTTTAGCATTTCCATGAGGTGAATACCAAGAAAACTCACTTGTGTCAGTATTTAGTGAACCATTAATGAGAGAAAAAGGTAAGACATGCCTAAGAGTTCAATGAAGACCATACCTAGTGAGATTTAGGCCTGCAAATTTTATTTTATTTTTCTTTAAGGAGTGTCTTAGGCAACTCTTTATGCTCTAAGGACTGGCTGAGTCAACGTCCTCACTAGAGTTAGGCATTTTCAAGTCAAGACAGCTGACAGTATCCATGATATTTAGGAAAGGATCAAGGCCTCCTCTTGGATAGTTTGAGCCTTAACATACCAAACCCAATAAACTGCAGTTGTGCATACACCTTTTGAGCCTTAATTTCCAATTTTTCTTCAAAATACAGCTAAGTATTTGTGCCTAAACCTATGAACCTGATTCAAACCTACCCCCACTCTGAGAATTCAGAAGGTAAAGGAGAAGGAGTTGAAGATGGATAAGCTGAGGTCAACATTGGGTGGATGGTGAAGAAACACAAAAGGAGGATAGTTATGCAGCATCTGGAAAGAGGGTGGCATTTCATAAAAATAAAAATGAAAAGAAAAGAAAAATTTATCTAAAAGAAAAATAGGAAAAGGAAGATGAAAAGGGAGAGAGAGAAATCAAGAGGAAATTCCATTCAAAAAAGTAAAAGTAAGAGGAGAAGCTGGCCACTTCAACTCTGAAAAATGTCAAAGAAGATAAAATGTGTTAAACTAAAGAAGGTAAGTCAAGAATCACCTCCTTCACTTACTGATTTCTCAATTTTGCATCCTTTTCACCCTTCCATTCTTTATAACCTACACCCTTAAGCCACATTACAACCAAGTCATAAGACCTTGTGATCCTAAGTTGAATGAGTTGTTATGTGGAGATGAAGAATTGTCCAATCTATGGTGAGGAATAGCCAATGATGCCAAAATTTAGTAGTTTTACCTATGCTCATGCTTATAAACCCATTTGGGGGCTGTAACTGCTCTTGAGTGTGTGAGAAAATGAGAACCCTCAAATTTTTTGTGAGACACTGCCCTGGTAAGCATTGGATCTGTTATTGAATGTATTGGGTATTGCCTAAAACCTAATTTTGAATTGATGGTGAGCTCAGTACTGACATATATGTTTTGTTTCTCTTGTTGTAAGTTAATTGGAAATGATGTGTGACAGCCCAACTTTTCCCCTTCTCATAAATGGGAAAGGTCGTGCCGTCGGATCACCTAACATGATCCTATCATATAAGAGCATCGTGTACAAAGTGTTAGATATGCGGAAGTGAATTGAATTAACTCTGATATGTAGAAATATGGCAATAACTGATATTCATTCATTTATCTAAAGCAGCAAACTGAACAGGAATATAAACAAAAACCTATACATGAAGTAGTAAACTATCTTAAATCACACTGTTGTTTATACATATTTAATGTTTAAAAACAAGTCTCTCTCTCAAACCTCTTAAGGAAAGAAGTCCTCAACAGAACCTTCCTCCTCGTCCTCCTCAGACTGGTAGGTAGGATCAGCTTTGTGCTCAGGGTCACGAGCAATATCTGCAGCTAAGACATGATGTTGTAGGATGAGCTATCATCAAAGCTCAGCAGGGAAATTTAATGTGCTAAGTTATATGTTAGATTTCCAATTCACATCTAAATGCATAAATTACAAAACTAAACGCATTATGTCTCACCTAGTATCTATTCTAGCAACATTTCACATTTATTCTAGCAGCATATGGTATAACAAGCAATAAATCATGCAAATATTGTATCATGCTGACAGATTCATGCTGAATAAATATGAGGAATCATACTAAAACAAGACATATTCAAGAAATAAGAAAATCAAGCTCCCGAGTTAGCGAGATCACTTGTCAAGCTCCCGAGTTAGCGGGATCACTTAGACCGAGAAAATCAAGCTCCCGAGTTAGCGGGATCACTTGGATGAGATATCAAGCTCCCGAGTTAGTGGGATCACTTATTTTAAGACGAGAATAAAGACGTGTACATAACATCAAGGATAACAGTACATGAACAATGCATGCCAACATGTATGCAAGAACATCATGAACAAGTATGATATAACAAAACTGAACTAGTATAACTGAGTTAACATAACTATTCATATTCATGCATCGAAACGGATCTTATCATTATTCACACATAACTGATCGTATCATCATTTATAATCACACATCTAACTGAATTAGCATAATAGTCATACGGCACAACTGTTTGGATCCTTATCATGCATATCTATTCATTAAACTTGACACGAGCATAGTCATGCAAAGTCATTCATTTAAACTGAAATTAGCACAATCATTAATATTCATCTATTGAGCTGAGCTAGCTATTCATCAAAACTGGTATAGCATATTCATTCATTAATCATACGTCAAATCTGACCTATACTTTCATCATGATTCATAAACTCATCTATCTCTATCTATGATTATTATACATGATTATACATGAGCAATACATGCTCATCATTAATCAGAACCATTCCACTAAACTGATTTAGCATTATCCCATTATCACTATATTTTTAGCATCATCCTTCAACCATAAATCAACACTGATTTCATTAGTATCATATCCATCTCAACTAACATGAGTTCACTATGCAAACTGACATTATCACATGCGTTTATCATCAACAAAATTGATTGACATCCTTATAAATCTCTAATCATCATTTAAAATTGTCTTTATATTCAAAGACTATCATGTGGACATATATTCATAGAATAATCCTATGTCGAGCTGAACTAGCATGATTCGAGCATCCAAATTCATGGTATAAATATATATGGCGTTGATCTTACTATCATCATAGCTTAGTATACCTTAGTAGAACTAGCACAACTAGCATATTTATAACAACCGAAACTATTACTAGCATATGGATCAAACTAATATAGGCATAACTATAACTTGCTAATCAGGGATGAATTTGAAAATAAAATATAAATTAACAATATAAACTCCATACCATATCCCAAGCTTAAGTGTAACTGGTTACCCGTGCACGCATGTCTTCAAGCAAACTTGTCATGTGCACCAAATACCTAGGATTTATGGTCATAGTTTTAGTAATTTTAATGGTTTATTGGGTCAACATAGACCCCAAATATGGACCATTTATGGTCTCAAGTCTCATGGTTAAACTCAACAAGTCAACCCAGCGCAAACCCCTAACAGAGGTGTCACCAAGTGCATCAGACGTTGGGTTGCCGTGGCAAGCTTTGCGGTTGAGCATGTTTCCATGACTTGTCACCAATTTTTGACCCTTTAAACATTGGCTTCTAGAATTTGTAAAATCGCGAAAGTTGTAGGGCTTGTTGTCCCCTTTCCAATGCAACACAAATCGTGCCATTTGGAGTTCAGGATCAAATGTTATGATTAAAATACCGATCAGTGGTCTGAGCATACTGTTGCCGCGGCAAGGACATTGCTTGCTGAGGTAAGCCCTTCATCTTGCACCTTACCGCGGCAAGCATGAAGGGTTGTCGCGGGAAGCCTTGCTTGTTGTGGTGTTCTTCTTCTGTGCCTCTACTTTTGTGTCTTTACTCATATATATCTATATATGAGATAGATATATAATATATATATAGTAAATATACTATGTATATTTAGGTCGTTAGGAAAAAAAATCCGGAGTGTGCATGAGTGAATGTGCTGCCGATGTGCCGATGTGATCTTAAGTACATCGACACCACACCACACCACAAATTGTAGAGTTAATGCATGCTGCTTTGTTTACCTTTTTATCGCCTCACGATGACAACAATGCCAAAGTCGTTCAACGAGCTCAACAACAGAGAATTGAACTCATGTGATAGTATCATCGGTTCTGCTTTACGGTTCTACGATGAGGTACAAGGGTCTACTAGAGGTGAGTGTCCATTGTACTCATTTCTTTTCTCTGTCGGTTCCCAACTTATGCAGAGTTTACTTGAGAAAGGAGAAGCTGTAGTTGTTGTTTTGTTTTCATAGTTGGTAAGTTGCACCTTGCGTGCATGAAAGCACCCGATGACTCACAAGGTCTTGTCGTCAAGTGAAGCGTCAAGGAGCTTATCAGCAATGAAAGCTGGGTTGGTATACAAAGCCCGTATTTGCATTTACTATGTATCCACTTAAATGACAAGGTAGGCAGAGTTGTTGTATAAGCCTGATATACAACTTCAATGTCTAAGCAGATAAGCCAAAAAAAACAAGGATAATCCCATTACAAAGCTCATACACTTTTCTAGTGTATAAGTCAGATTTGGTTCGGTTTTGGTGTAACCCAAGTACACCAATAGCATTTATATTGCAGGTCTTAATATATATATATATATATATATATATATATTTACATCTTAAGTGTATTATTATAATAAATTAGTTACCTCAAATTGCCGAGGCAACCAAATTGCTTGCCTCAAGTTTCCGAGGCAAGGTTCTTGCCTCACGTTATCGAGGCAACAACGCGGGCTTGCCTCAGGTGGCCAAGGCAAGGCCATCAGGCCTTGGTTGGTATTTATTTTTTATCCATGCACTACTGGGTTTTGGGTCAAAGCATTGACACCCCTCTGTGCCTAGCAGTCCTATGCATTATTTAAAATTATTTTACACAAATTTTCATCCTTAGGAAGGCTCCGAATATTTTAATTCCTACCAAATCTATGATCAACCATTGTTTCAATTATTAATATTGGCCCACTAAAGTTCCACTATTTAACAATCATCATTAAAATTCTAAACTAGTTCTTTGTCTCACATTTTTGGCACAAGCCTGATCCTACCCGAGTCCATACGCAATGTTGTCAGGATTAAAATGTGGCAGCTGTTACAGTCTCCCTTAAGGGATTTTCGTCCTCAAAAATAAAAGAAGGCGGGGAAGTGGGATCAAATTCAGTTATCTGTTGTTGAAAGAATTATAAGACAAAGTAAACTTGACTAGGTAATAATGAATACAAAAATATACATATAACAAATTTAGAACAATATCAAGTAAACTTAATCATGTGTAGTCTCATGTGCCAGTATATAGTGCATCTAATATCCAGCTATTTCTCTACTTCTAATTTATAACTAATTTATACCTAAGTATACAGGCAATGCATACTACACTTTAATATATCATATGCAGTAAGTTATCCGGACAAATTCAATAAATGATGTACCTTAGGGAAATTACTAAGCTCGAATATCAGCTTCGCATTCCTAGGTAGCCTCATGTGAACTGTGATTCTTCCATTGGACCAATACGAGTGAAATACATTTTGTTCTCAAGATTTGGTCTCTGCGATCCAAAATTTGAGTTGCTCCTGAAGATCTAGTGGTTGATAATCTAACACATGGGTTGGATCTCTGATTTACTCACTTAGATAGACGTCGGCCAATGTCGACGCTTCAAGCCACTCCACCAAAACATCTTCGTGCTACCAGGATGAATGACATAGGCTGACTTATGACAAGAAAGTCATAGTGACCATATCATGTCCGGAGGGCTGTCTATCTTTGAAATATCTTTAGCTTTCACCTTCATCCGGTGATAACTCGATCGTAAGTCGATCTTCGAGAACCATTGTGCTCCTTGCACCTGATCAAAGAGATCGTCGATTCTGGGGAGCAAATAATGATTCTTAATTGGCAGTTTATTTAATTGATGATAATTAATGCAAAGACACATTGACCCATCTTTCTTCTTCACAAACAGTACTGGTGCGCCCCACGGAGACGCACTCGGTCTGATAAACCTTTATGAAGAAGCTCTTGTAATTGCTCCTTAAGTTCTTTCAACTCTGTCGGTGCCATTCGATAAGGCGCCTTTGATACCTTTTCTATGCCCGAGGCTCAATTACTAGCGAATTTCATTTCCCTGTCAGGCAGAAATCCTGGCAACTCATCAGGGAAGACATCAGGGAATTCACAGGCTATTGGCAATCTACTTCTACAATCAATGCTCGCATGATGATTGGATATCCAATCTATGCTAAGGATTATGGCGAATCCTTGCATATGGAGTAAGATCAATCGACTACTGCTTCATAGTCATCGTGTCCTTGGAGTACGATGATGATTGATCAACATATCATGGTAGTAGTGGCAGACTATCTAGTCGGGACTGACACGTCACAATAAAGTCAAGAGGTTCTAGGGTGGCTCCCAACTTTCCTAACTTTTCAACAAATTGGGTGTAATAAAGGAATGTGTCGATCCAGGATCTACCGAAACATGTGCCACATACAACAACTACGTATCCTCTACATAAAATTGCAAGGTATCTAATGTATATATATATATTTATATACTAGTGTTAGCTAAATTGTGTCTACTTAACAAAATATATTATCATTTCTAAAATTGATGAAAAGAAAACAATATACTAGATGTACACATATATAAATTATTTACTTAGATGTACCTTTCTCATAAACAATTTAAATAACTTATAACTAAATAGTTCGCATGCCTTAGATAATATCGTTGCTAGTTTGGGGCATCTTGTGCCATCTTTGATGTCGTTCCCACCATCTTTGGGCAATCCTTAATCCGATGTCCCATCATACCACAACAAAAGCACGCCTCAAGCATTCTATGGCATTCGTCCATGTTATGTGCCTTCCCACATTTTTCACAGAATGCTAACGGAATGGATGAAGAGATGCGCGAAGTTTGTGAAACTCCGAATACTCCCGTTATAATAGGGTTCGAGTAATGGAATGACCCCGAAGGTGTAGATATAGTCAGTTTTGGATAAACACCTTGAGTAGGTTGTTGAGATTCGGGTGTTGTTTTTTTCGTTTTCACCATAGGACAATCTTTTATCAGATGTCCTAGTCTGCCACATCTGAAACACTCACCCGTGGCCCACCGGCATATCCCCGTCTTGTGTTGTATTCCGCACCGTGAGCATGACCCAATGAGTGCAGGTGAAGAAGTGCGTGTAGTGGGCTGTACTAGTGTCGTAAGTAACTCAGTCTGCTAGGCCATGGTTCTGACCATTACCTCCAGTAGTTGCCGAGTTTGTTCATGATCATCCCTCCCAGCATGCACGGTCTTAGATCTTTTACGAGGTGCCATTGTGATCTCTTAAAATGAAACAAATGTTCCAATTAACAGTGATCGTGCTCATCATGAGCCCATGACTTGACAACATTTGCATCCTAACTTTGATCCTAACAACATATTTTGATCCCTATTGACCCAGTACTTCAATCAAGCGTGGTCGTAAAGATCCACAACCTATGCTCTAACAGAACCTATCGCCATAGCCTTGAGTCCCTAGAAGACCTAAAGCCTGGGCTCTAACACTGAACAAACATCAAAAGTCGAGTCATATATTCGTGCCAGAGTTAAGTCTCCAATGACAACGCCAGGCTCTGATACCACCTGTGACAGCCCAACTTTTCCCCTTCTCGTAAATGGGAAAGGTCGCGCTGTTGGATCACCTAACATGATCCAATCATACAAAAGCATCGTGTATAAAGTGTTACATATGTGTTAAGACCTAAAAAGTACCACTTTTCACCCCTTAACTTAGCCTTTGATTAGAACCTTAGCCATCTAATAAATGCTTGTTAAGTGTTTTCTGTAGGTAATAAAATAACAGGGCAATAAGGCCATGAATCTTGCTAAGGAGCCTGTTTTGGCACCAGAAGTCCCTCAGAAGAATGAACCATGAATCCAGACCATAGAAGAGCCTCGTGCAGCTCGCGCAGTCCTCGTGAAGTCTCAAGACTTCACAAACAAGTTCTCGCGCAGTAGAGTGACAGAAGAGCCTTAGAAGCCTTGAGTCGCGCAACTCTCGTGAAGTTTAAAAGTTAAAGGTCATGCAGCTCCTGCGCAGTTCAAGAAGACCCCTCTCACCCTTGCGCGGTTCACTCAGAATAGCTGAGGAGAGAGAGCTTCAGAATCCTCCCTCGCACAACTATTGCGCAATAGCCGCGGGATGTAAATATCAAGAGAACCCGTCGCGCAGTTCAGAAATGCTTCAACACCTCGCGAGGATCCGCGCGAAGTTCCATTAAGAAGTGAACTTCTCGGCAGTTCTCGCACTGTTCAGAAAGAAAGCAGTCTTGCGAAAGCCTGAATTAGCCTCGCAAAGTGAAACGGAATGCTCGCACAGTTCCCGCGCTAATTCACAAGTATCAATCCAACTGCGCGAAGCCCAATCCAGCGAGAGCTTAACTCTCGACCTCGCGACTGCTCAAAGCATCAAGAAGCTGAAACTACGCGACGTCTGAAGCTTTAATGTTAAACTCAACCACGCGAAGACTAGAGCTACCACGCGACAAGTCTGGGAATCGACTGCAACCTGGCAAAGTTCTAAACTCCAACTTCTATCATTCTGCAGAGGACTTTTTAGGGATTTCCAAGGATTAGGGCACGCACTCCCACGCTCAAATCTCTATGCACGCACCCTGAGGCATCCAAGGATCATTATTCGGCCACGTGACATCGTTAAAATTAGGGTTTCCTAACCCTAATGCGCCACCACACCACTACTATATAAACCTAAGCCTGGTTTAGGTTTAGGGGATTGCGAGAGAGACTTGGAGTTAGAATTTAGAAGAGGAACTCCTATCTCAGATTTTGTAATTTTTCTTTCTTTCGTTCTTGTTCTTCCTATAACTGTAAGTAGTTTTCTTTTTCTTCTCTCCATGGCTCAGCACTTGCTGGCCATGCCTTTGTATGTCAATTAAGGTTAGATTAATGGAGTTTTTGTAATAGGATTTGTACTCTTATGGGATTTGTGTATTTGTGAGATGTTCTGTGTAAGGCTATTGCCTTGTGATCCGCCATTGTTTTGGCTATGTTTCAAAGCAATGGAGGACTGATACTAAGGATCCACTCAGATCCAAGTGACTTGTGGGTCTGGACTATCACGGTCCTATACAGCCTTAGCCCTACCACAGGACCCACTAGATCTGAAATTCTCATGGGAGCCTGAGATGGTAGCCTTGTGACCATGGTGGTAGCAGCAATTAACTTGTTTTGTCTTGGGCTCCGTGAGGAGGATAGCCTCTGGGATAGTCTATGACCATGTAAGTGGACAGGCTACAGCCTTAGGGTGAATCCAATCCGTCGATCCAAGATGGATCCTGCTTCCCCGAGCCTGAGCTGTTAAGCCTGGTAGGAGATTGTGCAGAGGCAGACTCCCCATATATTTGTATAGACCCGCCATCAGATGTTAAATCTGATCTGGTTATGGAGATTGTAGGCTTGTGACTAGACCATTGCAGCCCCATTCAAGCAATGGACAGCTAGATCTAAGGTGGTATTCAATCTCTTCTTGGTTCTATGTGTCTGGGCTATCATGGTCCTATACAGCCTTAGCCCCACACATAGGGCTTTAGAGGTTGAGGTTCCTTATGGATTCCCTAAGCTTGTAGCCTGGATGAAGTAGTGCCTACAATGATTAATTTGTTTTAACCCATCTCTGGACTGTGATTCCCCTATGGGATAGTCTGTGACCATTTAAGTGGACAGGTTATAACCTTAAGGGATTGGATCATGGCACAGGGATGAGTTGAATTCTTCCTCCTCTTTGGTGATAATGTAGCCATTGGATAGGATTTCCATAACATCAGATCTGAATCTGAGTTACAAAACTCCTCCAATCTAGACTCAATAACCTACTTCTCACCCCTTTTATATTTATTTTCCACAATCCATCCATCTTCTCAACCCTTTCTATAGTTAACTCATTAGGCTATCTTAGAATACTTAGAATAAGTGACCTTAAACTCTCCTCCTTTTAGGACTGCCAGATCTGTAGTCAGACCTGGAGGGACTACTAGAGATGGCTCCTTTCGAGCTGTAGATCACCTTTCCCTGTGGGACAAACTCCTACTTATCAAAACGTGCTATAAATAGACCCTGTATCTTGCAGGTCTAGGATTTCTCAGTTGTGCTGATTCCATCCCCTGTTTTACTCTTTCCTTGATTTTTAAATTGTTTTTACCACCAACAAATAAAACAAGCACACTGGAGTTTGCAACAATATGCGGAAGCGAATTGAATTAACTCTGATACATAAAAATATGGCAACAAGTGATATTCATTCATTTATCTAAAGCAGCAAACTGAATAGGAATATAAACAGAAATATTATATGAAGTAGTAAACTATCTTAAATCACACTGCTGTTTATACATGTTTAATGTTTAAAAACAAATCTCTCTATCTAAAACCTCTCAAGGAAAGAAGTCCTCAGCAGAATCTTCCTCTCCGTCCTCCTCCTCAGATTGGTAGGTAGGATCAGCTTCGTGCTTAGGGTCACGTGCAATATCTACAGCTAAGAGATGAAGTCGTAGGATGAGCTATCATCAAAGCTCAACAGGAAAATTTAAAGTGCTAACTTATATGTTAGATTTCCAATTCACATCTAAATGCATAAATTACAAAACTAAACACATTATATCTCACCTTGTATCTATTCTAGCAACATTTAGCATTTATTCTAGCAGCATATAGTATAACAAGCAATAAATCATGCAAATATTATATCATGCTGACAGATTCATGGTGAACAAATACGAGGAATCATACTGAAACAAGACATATTCAAGAAACAAGAAAATCAAGCTCCCGAGTTAGCGGGATCACTTGGACCAAAAAAATCAAGCTCCCGAGTTAGCGGGATCACTTGGACCGAAAAAATCAAGCTCCCGAGTTAGCGGGATCACGTGCACGAGATATCAAGCTCCCGAGTTAGCGGGATCACTTGGACGAGATATCAAGCTCCCGAGTAAGTGGGATCACTTGTTTCAAGATGAGAATAAAGCCGTGTACATGACATCAAGGATAACAATACATGAACAATGCATGCTAACATGTATCCAAGAACATCATGAATATGTATGATATAGCAAAACTGAACTAGTATAACTGAGTTAACATAACAATTCATATTCATGCATCGAAACTGATCTTATCATCATTCACACATAACTGATCGTATCATCATTTATAATCACACATCTAACTGAATTAGCATAATAGTCATACGGCACAACTGCTTGGATCCTTATCATGCATATCTATTCATCAAACTTGACATGAGCATAGTCATGCAAAGTCATTCATTTAAACTGAAATTAGCATAATCATTAATATTCATCTATCGAGCTGAGCTAACTATTCATCAAAACTGGTCTAGCATATTCATTCATTAATCACACGTCAAATCGAACCTATACTTTCATCATGATTCATAAACTCATTTCTCTATCTATGATTATTATACATGATTATACATGAGCAATACATGATCATCATTAATCAGAACCATTCCTCTAAACTGATTTAGCATTATCCCGTTATCACTATATTTTTAGCATCATCCTTTAACCATAAATCAAGACTGATTTCAGTAGTTTCATATCCATCTCAACTAACATGAATTCATTACACAAACTAACATTATCACATGCATTTATCATCAATAAAACTGATTGACCTCCTTATAAATCTCTAATCATCATTTAAAACTATCTTTATATTCAAAGACTATCATGCGGACATATATTCATAGAATAATCCTATGTCGAGCTGAACTAGCATGATTCGAGCATCCAAATTCATGGTATAAATATATATGGCGTTGATCTTACTATCATCATAGCTTAGTATGCCTCAGTAGAACTAGCACAACTAACATATTTATAACAATCGAAACTATTACTAGCGTATGGATCAAACTAACATAGGCATAACTATAACTTGCTAATCAGGGATATTTCGAAAATAAAATATAAATTAACAATATAAACTCCCTACCTTATACTAGGCTTACGTGTAGCTGGTTACTCATGCATGCATGTCTTCAAGCGAACTTGTCATGTGCACCAAATACCTAGGATTTATGGTCATAGTTTTAGTAATTTTAATGGTTTATTGGGACAACATAGACCCCAAATATGGACCATTTATTGTCTCAAGTCTCATGGTTAAACTCTGCAAGTCAACCCAGCACAAACCCCTGACAGAGGTGTCACCAAGGGCATCAGATGTAGGGTTGTCGCGGCAAGCTTTACAGTTGAGCATGTTTCCATGACTTGTAACCAATTTTTGATCCTTTAAACGTTGGATTCAGGAATTTGTTAAACCACGAAAGTTGTAGTGCTCGTTGTCCCCTTTCCAATGCATCACGAATAGTGCCATTTGGAGTTTGGAATAAAATATTATGATTACAATACCGACCAGTGATCTGAACATACTGTTGCTGCGGCAAGGACATTGCTTGTCGAGGCAAGCCCTTCAGCTTGCACATTGCCATGGCAAGGATGAAGGGTTGCTGCGGCAAGCCTTGCTTGCTGTGGTGTTCTTTTTCTGTGTCTCTACTTCTTTGTCTTTACTCATATATATCTATATATGAGATAGATATATAAGAGATAGATATATTATATATATATATAGTAAATATGCTATGTATATTCAGTTTGTTCGGAAAAAAAATTCGGAGTGTGCACGAGTGAATGTGTTGCCGATGTGCCGATGTGATCTTAAGTATATCGACAGCACACCACAAATTGCGGACTTAATGCATGCTACTTTGTTTACCTTTTTGTAGAATCACGATGACAACGATGCCAAAGTCGTTCACCGAGCTTGACAACAGAGATTTGAACTCATGTGATCGTATCGTCGGCTCAGCTTTATGGTTCTACAATGAGGTACATGGGTCTACTAGAGGTGAGTGTCCATTGCACTCATTTCTTTTCTCTGTCAGTTCCCAACTTATGCAGAGTTTACTTGAGAAAGGAGAAGCTGCAGTTGTTTAATGTTTAAAAATAAATCTCTCTCTCAAACCTCTCAAGGAAAGAAGTCCTCAGCAGAACCTTCCTCCTCGTCCTCCTCCTTAGAGTAGTGGTAGGATTAGCTTCGTGCTCAGGGTTACAAGCAATATCTACAGCTAAGACATGAAATCGTAGGATGAGCTATCATCAACGCTCAGCAGGGAAATTTAAATGATGTAACTATATACATGAGAAAGAGTAGAATTTTTTGGATTTTTATTTTTCAGAGATTTTTAGTTCTTTTTCTTCATTTTTGAGATGGAAGGAAGATGTTGTAACTATGTACATGAGAAAGAATAGAATTTTCTGGATTTTTATTTTTCAAAGATTTTTTATTCTTTTTCTTCATTTCTGAGATGGAAGCAAGATGCTGTAACTATGTACATGAAAAAGCATAAATATATACATACTTTTTTTGTATTTAGATTTTTCTTTTTTGTATTTAGATTATTTTTTTTTGTTCTCTTTTTTTTTGGCTTTTTTTATTTTTTATTTTTTATGATGCCTTATATTTGAGGTGAAGTCACTGGTCCCACTTTGGGCATAGTCGAACCACCCCTTTTAAATAGTCGGGTTTGAGGGAGTTTCAACAGCCTTACCAAGACTGGAACATCAATCCCTTTGGGCTAAGTCAAACTTTTCCCCTTACCTTGGGTCGTACATTTGACGAAGCCATTTCACAAAGATAATTCTGGTCGGAGGCCGATTTGAAGTAGTATGAGTGGCCCAGAAAAGGGGATCAGGGAGAGTAACCAAGAGGGCTCCTCAAACATTAATTTTATCGACCCATTTTGACAATTATTTTTCTTTTAAAACTCTTTTAATTACAAAGCCCAAGGGGGTTCGTCGTGCCCATTTTTTCCCTCTTTTTACTCGTGGCGCCCTTTTAGGTTTTCACTACGTCCATGGGTTTAGATCTCTTACCCCAAGCGCCCTTTCAGGTTTTAACCTAGTCTGCATAAAGTCGTTTTTACCCATAGCACCCTTTCAGGTTTTCACTACGTCCATCTTGCTTGAGCTTATATTTTTATTTTACTTTTTTCCTTTTATATAATTTTTTCAAAATTCATGACATAGACGTCGATTTCATCATAGCCGGCTGGATGGGGCTCTGGTGTCGTCTCACAATTCGGCTCGTGTTTACTTAACAGATGCTATGACTGCTTGTGAACTTGAAAAGAGGGCTTTCTTCAGGGGTGTAGCTTGGCCATGGGTTAGGTTAGGATTTGAAGGTATGCTGGGCTAAATAGGGTTTTCTTGATATGGCTTCAGCTTTTCTCAACATTCTTCTTGCTTGGGAGATTTTATTGTACACACCCCACTATTCTATTTTTTTCTTTTTTCTTTATCTTATTTCAGGCAATCTCTTTTTGAGGCTTTACTTTTTCAATTTTTTTTGGATTTTGATGGTAACTTTACTTCCTCTCTTTTCTTGTATATGTACACACTTTTTCTTTTCCAGAAAAGTGGTTCATTGAAAGAAAGGCCTAGGCTCAAAATATGGTAGCAAAGGATATCATCTTTTTTTAGGGATGCTTTTTAGCTATTGTGCTTGGAATGATGGCCTCTTTTGGGTGGTTCTTAAGCAGTTACGTATATGTTTCACCAATACTTACCTTATCGTGATAGATTAATTGTAGAACCGTCGGACGTATCCAGCATTGATGAGATCAGGAAGATGATCTCCGTCCATGGTGTCGAGGCGAATGGCATATCCCGATAACACCTCTCGAATGATGTAAGGTCCTTCCCAGTTCCGCTTGAACTTCCCTCTCAGATCGACATGGAGGGATGGGAAGATCTTCTTCAACACAATGTCTCCTATCTTTAGATCTCAACTACGGACACATTTATTGTAAGCGCGTTCAATTCGCCCCTGGTAAACTTGAGTGTGACACAAGGCTAGGAGTCTCTTCCGTCTAATAAGTTCAATTGTTCGAAGTCGAATCTCTCTCTCTCTCTCGGCTTCGGGAAAGCCTAATTCCATAAGGATTTGGAGTGAGGGTACTTCAACCTCAACCAGTAGGATGACCTCGATTCCATACACAAGGGACAATGGCGTTGCCCCTGTAGCGGTAAGGATCGACGTTCTGTAGGCCCACAAAGCAAGCGACAACATTTCGCTCCAATATCGATAAGTGACGACCATCTTCTCAAGGATACAGACGATCATATTGTTTATAGCTTCCACGCTTCCATTAGTTTGAGGCCGATAAGGTGACGAGCGATGGCCCTTGATTTTGTATTGCTCGCAGAAGGCTCGGATGAGTTTATTCATAAAGTTTGTTTCGTTATCCGGGATGATGTCCTTGGGTACTCCAAACCGGCACATAATATTACTCTTGGGAAACTTCTCGATGTGACTGGCCATGAAGTTGGCATATGATGCCACTTCTTCCCACTTGTTGAAGTATTTAATGGCGATGAGGATGAACCAATGTCCATTTGATGCTTTTAGATTAATCATTCTGACAACGTCAAGGCCTCAGGTAGAAAATGGCCAAGGAGTGGTCATGCAGTAAAGATTGATTGTAGGAGCGTGTATTAAACTAGAGTGTTCCTAACACTTGTAGCATTTTTGAACATGTTTGCAGCAATCCAATTCCATAGTGGTCCAAAAGTATCCCTGTCGTATAATTTTCTTAGCAAGTGTGTAACCGCTGACGTGGGCTCCTCATACTCCCTCGTGGATCTCCT
Source organism: Chloranthus sessilifolius (assembly GCA_021018995.1). Classification (NCBI taxonomy): domain Eukaryota; kingdom Viridiplantae; phylum Streptophyta; class Magnoliopsida; order Chloranthales; family Chloranthaceae; genus Chloranthus; species Chloranthus sessilifolius. The sequence goes on from CM037597.1 coordinate 98,555,498, forward strand.
TCATGATATTGATCACTTCACTTTCTGTAAGGCACCTGAGTAAGATGTTATTGTAGGATCAGTTGTAAAGGCATTCCTCGCAAATGATGTAGCCTGCCGCTAAACGTTGAATGGTTCATCGATCCATCTTAGACCTATCCTCAGGGAAAGTTAGTGTCTCGAGGAAATTCTTGATGTCAGAGAACCAAGGTGGGTCACCATCAGGCTTTATAGGTTCCTCAATCTAAAGACAGAACTCATTCCTTTGCTTGATTATGATCGGCTTCATCTCAGCACCATACAGGATTTCTATCATTAATGCCAAACGTTGCTAGTGCATCGGCAAAGCAATTCCTTATCCGGGGAACATATGAGAACGCCATATCCTAAAAGCAAGCTATCAGATCTTTGAGGTGTTCATGGTAAGGGATCAGTTTCTTATCTTTCGTCTTTCAGTCACCATTCATCTGGCATATGATTAACTGTGAATCACCAAACACCCGGAGATGAGTTACATTCAGATGGAGAGCTGCCTATAGACCAACGACGCAAGCTTCGTACTCAGCCATGTTATTAGTGCAAGGGAAGTTGAGCTTGATAGAGACGGGTCCGTGGGATCCTTTCGATGAAATCAGAATGGCGCAAACTCCTTGACCCTCGACATTTGCTGCCCCTCAAAGTGCATCACGCATGATTCTTCTGTTTCTTCAGTATCGTCTTCCGTCATGAAAAGGATGTCCTCATCAGGGAACTCAATTCTTAAAGGCTCATAATCTGGTAAAGGATTGTTGGCTAGATGATCGGCGAGTGCCTACCCCATAATCGACCTCTGAGTGACGTACGTGATGTCGAACTCAGACAATAAAAGCTGCCATCATGCGATTCATCCAGTGAGAGCCAACTTCTCGAATAGGTATTTCAATGAGTCCATTCAGGTCAAAAGTAGAATAACTTGAGATAGCAAGTAATGGCAGAGCCTCTGAGTAGCCCATATAAGAGCCAGGCATGCTTTTTCCAGATGAGAATAGCGTGTCTCATAATCAGTAAACTTCTTGCTCAGATAGTAGATGGCATGCTCTCTTCTTCCATTCTCGTCATGCTGCCCTAAGACACATCCCATCGAAACTTCCATCGTGGAGAGATACATTAAGAGTGGTCTCCCTAGCTCGGGTGGTACCAACACAGGTTGCTTAAGGAGGTAGCTTTTGATTTTATCGAATGCTGCCTGACAGTCGTCGTTCCATTCAACGGGCGAGTTCTTCCTTAGTAGCTTGAAGATCGGTGTGCAGATTAGAGTTAACTATGCAATGAACGTACTGATGTACTGTATTCTACCCAACAACCCTATAACTTATTTCTCAGTAGATGGTGGTGACATTTCTATGATCGGTTTGACTTTGACTGGGTCGACCTCGATCCCTCTCCTGCTGACGATGAATCCCAATAGTTTCGCTGACTGTGCACTTCTGTGGATTTAGACGTAATCTGTACTTTCTCAAATTTTCAAACTCCTTTTGGAGGTTTACCAAGTGATCGCTTTGCTCCGTTGACTTGTCTATCATATCGTCGATGTACACTTCAATTTCTCAGTGCATCATGTCGTGAAACAGTGCAATCATAGCTCTTTAGTATGTTGCACCCGCATTCTTTAGTCCAAACAACATGACTCTATAGTAAAAGGTTCCCCAAGGAATGATGAACACAGTTTTCTCTCGATCCACCTCTGCCATCTTAATCTGATTGTATCTTGAAAATTCATCCATAAAAGAAAGCATCCCATGCTTAGCAGTATTAGCGACCAAGATGTCGATGTGCGGCAATGGGAAATCATCCTTTAGATTCGCTTTGTTCAAATTTTAGAAATCGATGCACATGCAGACCTTTCCATCTTTTTTCGGTAAAGGCATAATATTGGCTAGCCACTGTGGGTACTTAGATACCGTGAGAAATCCCGCGTCATACTGCTTGATGACCTCATCCTTGACTTTCAACATCCACTCGGGTCAGAGAGGTCTCAGCTTCTGCTTAACCAGCTTCATAACAGGGTAGAGAGGCAACTCATGCTCGACCAAATTGGTGTCTAGACCAGGCATGTCCTCGTATGACCAGGCAAAAATGTCTTGGTATGACCGAAGGATATCGATCATGCTTTTCTTTCTTCGAGAGATAGAGACATTCCGATTTTAGTAATGCGAGGAACCTCCTCAGTCCCCAGGTTAATGTCCTCAATTTCTTTCACAATGGGGGTAGGGCCATGCTCAAATTTCGCAAACTGGTGGAGCTCATTGGGGATCTTCTCTAAAGGGATATCCTCGTCCAGACTCATAACACCTACCACTTCTTGTATTTCTACAGGAAAGGAGTCGATTTTATATGGGACGGGTATTTCAATTAGGGCATCTTTTTATGGGATTTTATCTAGAATTTTAAATGATAATTTTTTTAGACTTTATATTTTTTCAATGTTTTTGAGGTTTTATATTTCTTCGGAGACGGACCCTCGGCAGTGCGTGTTTATGTATATGCAAGGTATTGCCTGCCAAGGGCTTATCTCACTTTTTATAGGTTGTTTTTTTTAGGGAAATAGGTGCCAAGTGTTAGGGCACTCCCCGCTTCCAGGGTTTGGGACAAAGATACCCAATTGCGTACCTAGGGGCTATTCCTTTACCTAATTGGATGGAGGGGGCTTACTGATATGGCTCATTGGAGTCAGCTTCCATCATGTTGATCCCCATTTTGTTTGAGATGATGTCCTTAAATGTTAACACCATTTTATGGTGATTCACCACAGGGGGAGTTTGTTCAGGTACTAGCCATCGTTCCTCAAAGAGGGACAATGCAGCCAAGTCTTTCTCCAGGATCGGAAGGGTGATGTAGGGATTGGTGGGGTGAACCGGTGTTGTAGTCTTGTGTGGGGTTAATCGAGTTTCCCCATTCTGGTCAATCTTCACAACCCCGACGCTTACAAATGAATTCTTGATGTGAGGACTGGGACTGGGTTTCTCTTCTATGTGGATCCCCTGGCTTTTGCGACTGCCGTCACACAGACTTTCTCCTTAGCCACTCTTACTTCTTCTTCCGTGGGCTTGTAACCTAGCCCAAATATGACTTTTTGGCCCCCCTTGGCTATGACGGGCTCCTTTCTGCCTTGGAGTCTAGGGCAAATTCCCCTTCCTTTTTGGTAGCCCCACTTTTGGAGCATGGACACCGCTGCCACCATTCCACCTCCAATTCTCGGAATGATGCCCTTAATGGGCTCCGAGAGTATTGTCGATACCTCGTATTCAAAACTGTGGAGGTCGACGTCCTCGACGGTGTGTGGTACATCTAGTATATTGGGTTTTTCAATGTTGTTGGTGGCCTATTCTTTCTTGTTGTGCCCTTCCCTAATGATTATAATGATCTTGTGCCCAGATGCAAACTTGAGTTTTTGGTGCAGTGCGAAGGGGATCGCTCCAACTTCGTGCAACCACGGGCCCCAATAATAGATTAAATGAGGATTTAATGTCCATTACCTGAAACAATATGGAGAAGGTCATTGGCCCAATCAATAGCACAAGGTCAACTTCTCCCATTATCTCTCTTATGGTATTGTCAAAACCTCAAGCGCTAGTTCTAGTGGGTCTCAACATGCATGGGTCTACCTCGATCTTTGTGGAAGTTCTTAACAGGCATATATTCAATGCGGACCCATTATCAATTAGGACCAAGAGGATTACCATATTTCCGGACTCAACTGTTATATTCAAAAACTTCGAGTGGCTACCTCCTTCCTCTGGTAAGTCAGCATCAGAAAATAAAATGACATTTGGGGCCATCACTTGACCAATTATCAGCTCGACTTCATCCGGGCTAACCTGAAGTGACACATGCACATTCTTTAACGCCCCCATTAAAGCTTTAAAATGGAGTGGGGATGTCATTAACAGATCCCATACAGTAATATGGGCAGACATTCTTCTTAACGGAGTCTCTAGTATATGTTCTGGACTCATCTTCTCATAGGGATTCACTGCGCTATCTTTCTTCCCCTCTGATTGGGCTTGTGCTGCTGTCGGTGCTTCTGGCTACTTTGAAAGCTTCCCAGACTAGGTAAAGAAGTCCATTGCCCCTTCTCTGTGGCTACCGGCGTTAACATCTGTTTGTTCATAACTCAGTAAGACCTGATGAGGATCATAGGTCAGCCCCAAAATCTGGAATGGTATAGCCGATACCGGAGGCACTTACACTACGAGCTCAGGAGGTGTGGACAACACTTGATTTCTTTCAGTAGTAGCTAGTTGGGTGGTAAAATTGGGCCAAATGGGGGTGGTAAAGCTTGAGGGTGGTGGCACTGGGGGAAAAGGGGTGAAAGTAGGCCATTGGTAGCTGATGGGCGGTGGAGGATTGGGGATTTGATGGGCCATTAGGTAATTGATAAGGGTGGTGGTATATGATTGGTATGCATTTATATGCACATAATTAATGGGTGTGGGTTATAGTAAATAGACCCTAAGATCTAAGGGTTTGATTGGTGGTGTTGGGCTGGGAAAGTAGTCTGATAAATTCAGGGGTTCGATCACTCTGATGTTCCTTTCTTCATAGTTCCTTGGCAATGATGCCACATAGCTCTCCCGATCCCCAATATAATCAAATGGGTTAAACTCGAATTCGCACTCCTTTACCATTCCAATAGTGGGTCTGAGACTTGCTCCTTCGATAAGATGTGGGGGTAACGGCACCTGATAGATGTTTGCATGCTAGTTCCCTTGAGAAAGCTCCGATGGAATTATTTTCTCGACATTGATCAAATCTTGAATCGCGTGCTTCAATGGGAAGCAGCGATCAGTCGGGTGACCCGGACCCTAGTAAAAATTATAGTGAGTATTTGGGTCATAGTTCTTTGAGATCGGGTGAGGAGGAGGTTGCAGTTGACGGATAGTAACTAATCCCTTTTCTATTAATAAAGGCAAAAGTACACTTAGTGATTGCCCTAGGGGCATAAACACTTGGTCATAGTGGGATCTCCTCTGTTTAGGAGTCATCTGCATTCCTTGCCTATTATTTGTTCTCTGTATCTACTCAGTTCTGACTGGCACGGGCTGTGCTACTTAGAATTGGAACGAGGCTACATTATTATTGTTAGGTCGGGTGTTTGCAACATTTCACACCTCTGCCCCTGTCCTCTTATCATTTTTCTGTTCAGTAAATCTCCTAACCCCACTGGGCCCCTCGAATGCATTCTTATTCAACCTCCCTTCTCTGATGGCATCCTCACAACGGTTGGTGTTCCTTACCAAGTCAGTAAAACTGGACTGCTGCTGGTTTACAAGAAAATCTGAGATCATTGGCAAGGTATTCTTTGAGATCATTTCTATCTACTCATTGTCAGGTATTCGATTTCTGACTTGAGCTACCAGTGCTCTCCAACTCCCTAAGTAATCGCTGAAGGTTTCATTGGAGTTCTACTTCAATCGGGCTAGATCTGACTTGCGGGGCTCAATGTCTATACTGTAGACATATTGCTTTTGGAATAGGTGGGTCAGATCTTTCCATGTCTTCATCGTGGATGGTTCTAAGGATGTGAACCATCTTAGGGCCGGACCCGTCAGACTCTTATGAAAGACTTTTATTAGTAGTCTCTAGGCCCCCCCATACTGGCACATGTCCCCACAATAGGACTTGAGGTATGCCATCGGGTTGCCTGTGCCATTGTATGTGTCGAACATTGGCATTTTGAATTTTGAGGGCACGAATCTGTGAAGTCTGTGGCATGGATTTCAGCACTACCCATCTTCAACAACTACTTCTGGATCTTGTCTAGCTGTTCCCTCAACTATTCCGACTCTTTGGATATGGGGGCAACTTTCTCAATAGTCAACCTGGACTCGCTTTGTGCTATCAGGAGTGGGGTAATTACAAGTGGGGGATTAGCATTGGTCAATACCCCGACATAGGCATCACAATTTCTGATCTCGTCCTCCTCATACTGTTGATCTACATAAGGTGCAGTGAGGACGGGATTCTCGATTTGTTGTTGCATGGACTGGGTGGGAATGGCATGAGTAGGGGTTGGGTGAGCCCATTTGGGATGAGGGAAAGTCTGTTGCATGGTGGGATCAATGAAAGTTGGATTTTGGAGTGGGGCCTGACGAGGCCATTGGGCATGGAAGGTTTGAAGCTGACTTTGGGATGTACGGATATGGGTGGAATGGGATTGATGTAAGGCATGGCTTTGAGCTGGGTCTTAGGGTTGTGAGTGGGTGAAATTTTGGGGAAATTGTGAAGTGTATGGGTGTAAGGTTCCAAGTTTTTGGGCTTGGGTTTGGGCCATGAAGCCTTGGGAGTGTTGGGCCATGAACCTTTGGTCATTATAGGTTTCAGCCATGGGCCATTGATGGGTTTGAGTCATGGGTCCTTGATGGGTTTGGGCCATGGGCCCTTGGTGGGTTTGGGCCATGGGCCCTTGATGGGTCTATCCCATTGGGCCTTGATGGGTCAGTGCCATGGTCCCTTGGTGGGTATGACCCATTAGGCCTTGATGGGTTTAGGCTATGGGCCCTTGGTGGGTCTGGCTCCATTGGGCCTTGATGGGTTTGGGCCATGGGCTCTTGATGGGTCTAGGCCATGGGCCCTTGATAAGTATGGGCTATGGGGTTTTGGGCCATGGGATCTGGAGGTATGTGGGGAATGGAGGTTTGGGCCATGGGGCATGTGGGAAATGGGGGTTTGGGCCATGGGGCCTTGAGACAAGTGGGGAATGGAGGTTTGGGTGGTGTGGATTATGGGGGGTTGATCGGGGTCATGGGGGAATGAGGCATGGAGACTTGATAAAGTCTCAGACAGGTATATGGGTGTGGGGTATGAATGAGTGGAGATGTGTTGGGAGGCCTTCCACCTATTGTAGGTTTGGACCATCTCTTCTTTCATGGCCATGGAAGGAGGATCAGACGGGGATGGGTTGTTTGAGGTTTGGAGGGGTATGGATGGAGTGGATGTGGAAGGTAAATTGGGCATGGTCTTGATAAAATCGGGCATGACCCGAGTAAGGGATGGGATATGGGGTGGATTGGAGGAATGAGGTGGGGCATTGGAAAAGTGGGGTTGGTTGGGTATGTATGGGGATGATGAAGGGTAAAGTGTGGGCGTTAGGGAGAAAACGGGCATGGCCCCAATAAAAATGGGCATGACCCGGGTAGATGGGGGGATGTGTGGGGGGTTGGATAAGGCGGAAGTGGTATATGTGAATGAGGGTTGATTGGGTCTATAGGGGGAAGATGGGGAATGGATGTGGATGGGGAGAATCGGGTTGGGCTTGGAATGGATGAGGATGGAAGGTGGGGTTGATTTGGCATGAATGTGGATGGAAGGTGGGATGGGTGTGGCATGGATATGGGAGGGAAAATGGGCATGGTTTGGGCAAAAGATGGGGATTTGAGGGGTGGATTTTGGAAAACTTGGGAAGTGGTGGATGGAAAAATAGGGGCGCCAAAGGGGCCGGAAATGGCAAAGGGTGATTTGGTGAGGGGATGGTGGTGAAAATTTCCCCCGAATGGGAATGGGTTGGTGAATGTGGTGGGGATGAATCGGGATCGACATAAGCCGGGTTCAATACCCACAATCGGGATAAGGCCCAAAAAATTTCTTCCTCCTTCCCCTACGGGATGATGGAGGGTGAGATGATACTGTTATGTTGGCACCACAAAGACTCTATTTTTTAGGTTTTTTATTTTTAATTTTTTAAAATTTTTATAAGTGAAAACAAAGGTTCTGAGGCCTTAGAGTTCCCTTCTCGGGTGGCTTTCGTACCATAATTTAGGACCCATAGCGACGATTCTAAAGCACTTCGGAAGAATCAAAGGAAGACCTTTGATCTATTGAAGGCACAAAAATCTATGTGGACAACCCGATCCCCCGAAATGAGCCAAAGAGAAGTCACCTTCTTTTGACCGGTGGGGGCATATTGGGTGTTGGAGATGGCGGGGCCCTCCCCTTGATTAAATGCTTGAAAAAAATTTTCAAAAGAGAGAAAATTCTTGTGAGCTCCCCTTCCATTTTCCAGCACTAATACCTCCAAAATTCCAGCACCTTAGTTTTCCTTTTGCACTCCATTTTCCACCATCAATCCCTTAGCTTAAGTGAGAACAAGGCCCTAGCCTCCCTCTCCTACCTCCTAGCTCCCTAGCCTTAGAGATCAAAAGCCATTACTATAACCAAGTGCCATTGGAAGCTTATCGGAACGTAGCTACGCGAAGGTCCACAGCAGTGCCACAAGGGCCTGATAGCTCCGGCTCTCCCCTCTACTCCTCTACCTTCTATATTTTAACTCTATCCTAGAACTTGAGTCGTTACACCGCCAAAATTTCAGTTATAGTGGGGGGCTTAAATTGGATCGGAATGCCTTGGGGCAAGAGGAAGTGTTGTTTTATATTTTATATTTTCTTTTTATTTGGCCATCGTAGAGACCGCTTACGAGTGGGTTGAGCGGGTGCCTAACACCTTCCTGATCGATAACCGAAGTCCCTACCCAAGAGCCTTTGGCATAGACCGGTAAACCGGTGTCATATTTTTGCACTTAGGTGCTTTTAATATTGATTTTGAGGTATCCCGGGTCACCAAAAGCTCCGGGTGGCAACTCCATCCATTTTAGCGAGTGTGCACCGTCGCGACGGATCGACAAGATCCACGGTTGCACAGATACTATTTACTTGCAAGCTTATCTTTCATAATTTGATTAAGTACTGGATATTTCTATTCTATTTCACTTTGAATTTGATTTAAATTATGTTAAGTTTCTGCTTAGTTGTGTAGTTTATTTGCTTTCTACCCCCTTTTAAATTTATTTAGGGTCCCATTTTCTTCCTTTGGTTCAGATATATTACATATTCAAAAGAGGAGGAATCAGTTCGGTGTATTCAATCTATATTTATTTTTTTCTATCATATAATGTCTTGCATTTTGTAATCATATAAGGTGCATATAAAATCAACCCCACCACCCTACCCCACCCACCTTAAAAAAAAATTGGTGAGGCCTCCCTCATGGATATGTACACTTTCATTCTTTGATGAGGCTTATTTTTATTTATACGCTTCATTTTTGTCATGTTACTTGAATGTGCTTTTTGATGCTCATCATAAAAATGTGCTTTGTGATAGCTTTATCACATGGTTTTAATCACATATGTTGTGTTTCTGGAGCACGGTTCACCAAATTATTGGTTGTCCAATTATGTTGCAAGGGCGTGCTAGGAACGTATTGCCTCCACCAACAAATGAGTTTTGCCACAATGGTACAGGTTCAAGCAAACATATAGTCAAAAGTGCTGTAAATGTAAGATTCGTTATAAATTTTGAGTTTTATTTTCTTTAAGTAAATGACTACTATAGGAACTGCAATTCAAGTCTAGTTACTGTAAGTTTCTCCAGAAGTGGATGAAAAGGATGTTCTTGCAAGATGTTAGATTTTAAGTTGTGCATAGGGTAGGATATCAGGAAACGGAAATATAATATTTAATGGGGTGTAGTGTTGTTCGCTAGATCATTACTAGACTTAATGAATTGTATTGGCTTCGAATCTTCAATATTATTGTAACTAGGTTTCTCTTGCCACTAGAGTTCTATAAGTCAGGCCAAAGCATCCCCTCCCACTACGTCAAAATGTGGAAAAAACCATTGTAACAGCATAAAATAAACCACTGCTTAAAATAGTGCTGTAATATACCACTGCCTAAAATAGTAGTTTTTTTACTTAAATCAGTCATCACGTGCATATGATGCTACCATCATGTGCAAATCCATCGGACCTCTCATTTCTCTCTTTTATCTCCTCACAAAACCCCTCTCTCTCAACCCTACCTTCTTTTTCTCTCTAACCCTAGCCTCCCTCTCCTCTTCCTCTCTCTCGACGAACCTGACAAGAGGAGGCAACGACAGGTTCATAGTGCATGTTTGCTCACTCTTTTGTTGGTTTCTTCTTTTTTTCACTCGCTTGTTTCCCACCCGTGCTAACAAACCTTAATCTTTGCTGAGCTCTGATCACGGACCGCAGATCAACGATCACCGATTGTTGAATTGGTTTTGAATCACAGATCGATAAAATCTCCAAAATTTTTTGTTCATTTCATACAAATATCGGTGAGTTTGGTTTTAGATTGCAGTTTAGGTTTAGATTTTATAGGTGGTGAATCAGCTCTGATCACGGACCCCAGATCACCGACCACCGATTGTTGAACTAGTTTTGATTCACAGATCGGTCAAATCTCCAGATTTTTCTATTCCTTTCATACAAATATCGGTGAGTTTTATTTAGATTGAACTTGTTCCAAATCACAGATCGATCAAATCTCCATAATTTTATGTTCATTTCATACAAATATCGGTGAGTTTGGGTTTAGATTGTAGTTTGGGTTTAGATTTTAGAGGTGATGACTTGGTTCCCAATCGCATTTGTCTAGGGTTGATTATCGGTGAGTATTCAAGTTTTTATTATTTTTCATCAATCTCGCAAAATTACTCGATTTCGATTCATTGGATTTGGCTTGACAATGATTTCGAGCACCAATATATTGGATTCTAGTGCCAAGGGACAAATCAGTAGCTAGAACAAATCAGCAGTTAAAGATCTAAAGGGAGGCACTTATGGAGAGAGATCTGAGGGCAACGTTAAGAACAAATCTTTGAATTAGATCGATTAATTTTCTATCGATTTTGTTGGGTTAGATTTTCTTGTGCTGCAATTTTTATTATTGGAAATGTGTGGTAAAAATGTGTAGCAAAATAAAATCAGAAAGGGGAATGAAATGGGATGAAACAACACACAAAACAATAATCTAAACACAGCCTGCAAGATACAGGATTGTTGTAGCAAGTTTTAATAAGTAAGAGTTTGTCCCACAGGGAGTGATGATCTAAACCATAATGGTTGTATAGTAAATCTCCAGATCTGGCTACAGATCTAGCAACTCTAAACCTAAGCTAGAAAGCAAGGTAAAGAGAGGGTGTTTAAGTGTCACAACTAAACAAAAACATAAATAAACTGCAGCTAAAGAAGGGGGTAAAGAAGCATGATGATGGAATGGGAAAATAAAGTAAAAATAATGACAAGTAGGCAGCTGTGGGTAAATCAGCACTGCAACTCAGTTCAAGAGATGAATCTGCAGCAGTCCTTTAGATGGCTACAAGAACATCTACAAGGTAGAATAATCCAACTTAATTCAAAGGTATGGATTGATCTTAGGGCTGTATTTTGTCAACTTGAATGGTCACAAAAGACCCTAGGGATGTCATCCAATCAAAAGGTTTAAATCCGAATAAGAAAAACCATTGCAGACACCATGTTTGCAAGGCTACAAGCTCATGCATTCATAGGAGCAAACAGTCCTTCAAAATAAAGTAGAAACTACAAGAAATCTCAGGCTGGATGGGGACTTAGACTCAGCTGGTTATTTTTACAAAAAGGCCTGCAATGACCCAGATCACAAGTCTGCAATCTGTGCAAAAACCCAGGTCTATTCACTGAAAATAGGATTATAAAATAGAGGAGTTGGGTTTTCAGCTGTCTCTCATTTGGCTGCAAGCACAGATGCAGAAAAAACTAATCTAGCTCAACTCGGTGATTTAGACCAGCCTTAGGGCTATACCCTACCCACAAAAATGGTCATAGGCTATCCTAGAGGTTAACCTAATTGCAGAGGTTACAGATAGAACACGGATACCACTGTAGCACCATGGTTGCAGGACTACAAGCTCAAGTAACCATAGGAGCATCAAACCTATAAAAATCTATATAAAAAATACAGGCAAATATAGATTTAATGGAGCTTTAAAACTGACATTTCATTGAATAAAAAGAACTTACAATGATTGCCGTCAAGGCAAGAGTCTGCGCAAATCCCCAATACTACTCTCAATGCTTATACAAAACCAATTATAAAATTGAAATGGGCCTAGCTGCTACAAAGAAAATCAACCCAACCTTGCAGCTGAGCTAAGGAAGAAGAAAGGGAAAATGTAAAAAGAAAACTAAAACCCTAAAGAGATAAATGAACTCAGGCTAATCATGGCTTTGATCCAACTATTCTTGATAATTTACAAAATAGATTATAGCTTTATTTGTACAATCCATAAAGCATTCACAAGCTTTAGCCAATCAAAAATAAGGACTTTTGGAGCTGCTGTCGTGGCCCTTTTATGGCCAAGCAGTGCCTCCCTAAAATGCCCCTGAATATTGAAGACAACTGTTGGAACCCGTGAATCGGCAAGCTGCTGCTTCAGATTTGCATTCTCGAGCAGTTCTCGAGAGGATGAAGGCTTCAGGAAGCTTCTGAATTTTGTCATCGATAGGATCTCGTGAGGATCTCGACAGGACGAAAATGGCTCATTTAAGTACTCGACAGGTTCTTAGCTTCAGAAAATGCACCTCAAGAAGCTCTCGACAGTTTCTCGACAACCGGAAATACAACATTTTTGCAGCACTGCAACTCAATAGGTTAACTTCAGCAGCTCAACAGGTTCACTTCAGCTGCTCGATAGGTTCACTTGAAGCCTATTTTAGCAGCTTAACTCGATAGGATGATTGGGGATTGCTACAACTCGACAAGTTACGTTTGAACAGCTCTATAACTGCCTGAATGAAAGCCACTCGAGTGGATTAAATGTGCAGCTTGAGTAGTTTAAATGCAAGCTGCAGCGAACAACTCGACAACCAGAGTGAACTGCTTGAGTTGCTTGGTTTGCTTTAGCAAACTACTCAAGTTCAAAAATGAACTGCTCGAGTTCATTAAATGGGGCTTCAGCACTCTAGATCCACAACTCGAGAGGATGACATACAAGGCATGAGTTGCTCGAGTGATGAAATATCAACAATAAAATTGCTCAAACTCATCAAGACAACTGCTCGTGAGGTTGTAGGCATCAAGTGTGAACTGCTTGAGGCTTCATAAACTACTCGAGTTCTCTAGTGCAGTAGGAACAACTGCTCTTGGGATTCAACTTCTAGTGCGGGACGATGAGAGTGCAAAAGCAATATCAGCTCTTGCAACATAAATTTACAGCTTGGCAGTTGCTTTGAGATATGGTTTATAGGCTGCTGCTCAGCAGCTTGCTTTAGCAATGTGCTCAAGAGGATTGAATATCAGGAAACACAACTCGACAGGATCTTTCATCTGCTCGAGAGGATGGAGTGGGAGTTGGGTTTCGATCCTCATGAGTGGATTAAAATAGCTTTAAATTTTAGCCACTCGAAATCTGCTCGAGAGGATGGAGTGGGAGTTGAGTTTCGATCCTCACGAGTGGATTAAAATAGCTTTAAATTTTAGCCACTCGAAATCTACTCGAGAGGATGGAGTGGGAGTTGGGTTTCGATCCTCACGAGTGGATTAAAATAGCTTTAAATTTTAGCCACTCGAAATCTGCTCGAGTCATTTTTCTGAAGCAGCATCCCAGCTGCTTTTTTGATTTAATTCCTGCTCTTGCTTGACAGCTAACATGCAGCATCTCCTCCACTTGACAAGTTGAATCATTCAGTAAGAGCAGCTCGAGTATTTGTTGTTAAAGCCTATGATCTTCTAGAGTTGATTTGCTAGAGGTGCTGTTTAAATGGTGTAGTGCAGTTGCTTCTTTTCTCAATGTGGTGCTCTAGTGATTGCTAGCTACAACAATTGCAGCTCAGAGCATGGTTCCCCAGCATGTGCCGCATCTCGAGTATGTATTGGGTTGTTTTATACTTCAGCCTTGCAACTGCTCTTTTGGTTGAAGCAGTAGCTCTTGTATCTTGCTTCTCCATGCAGCTCATGTGGCTGGTCTCAATGCTGCAACAACTTGACGGGTTAAAACTCCCGGCCTGCATTTTGTGGGGCTCAATTTAGCTGTTGCTTAATAGTTTAGCTATAGCTCCACTACTGCAGGTTCAACAATTTGATGCATCTCTAGTAAATTGCTTGATTAGTTGTTGTATCAGCAATTGCAACAACTTTTCAAGTCTACCTCCATCTCTCTCTCTCAGCAGGGCTTCTAGGACCCCAATTCATGTAGAACAGCACCAATGGTGTGAACCACCATTGTGCATTCATTGTAACTCTATCAGCTCGACATTTCGACTCAAAATTCCCTCTTCTTGGCTTGAAAATGATGGATTACAGCACTAAGCTATAGTTGCCTATCATCTATAAAAATGCACTTAAAAACTCATTATTAACCAGCTCAAAGGTCCATCAAAGGCCAGGTTAGGAGGTGAAAAGTAGTATTTTTCAGAGCTCAACACACCCCCAAACCTAATATTTGCTAGTCCTCGAGTAAAGGAAAAATTAAAAACAATTATTTAAAACAGTAAATGCCACTTTTGTAGGGAGCACGGATGCATTTAGCTTATGCATTAAGCCTTTTAAACCCCTAGGTGATCCCCAGTGGAGGAGTGAAGTCTCCTGAGGGTTTTCAGTGAAGATACCCACAAACTTCACCATTAAAACAGTTAAGTATAGTGCAGCCAATGACAAAACAGATTTTAATAAATAAAGCGTCATTTCACACCTATTCTTTGAAAATCAGGGGAAATTATAGCAGTAATGCAAACAATTTAAAACTCTAATCAACAAGTGTTTTCATCCCCACCATTCAGTTCACATCAGGAATACAATGTGTAAAAATCAGTACAATGCTCACTATTAATTCAAAAATCATGTGTAGATACTACCCCAATGAAGTTAAATTTCAATCCTCACTAGTACTATCTCTCACAATGAAAATTCAAGGGTGTTCACATTCTCATCAGCTCAAGATCAGTCATAGACCTCAAATAGGCCTGCAAGCATGAGCATAGGCATTGCATCTAAGTTCTTAACATCCTCATGTACTTCCACCATAGATTATACATCTCCTCATCTCTACATGACAGCTCATCTCCCTTTGGATCAACAAGGTCTTTTGGATGGATTGTAATGTGGCTTATGGGTAAGGTTTATAAAGAAAAAAAGGGGTTGAATGGATTCAAAATTGAGAAATCAATAAGAGGAGGTGATTCATGACTTCACCTGCTTCATTTCAGCATTGCTTCATCTTCCTTAATATTTTTCAGATCTGAAGTGGCCAACTTCTTCTCCTTCTTCTAATTTTTAGATGAAGTAATTCTCTTGACTTCTCTTATATTTTTTTTTCTTTTTTTTTTTATGAAGTGCCACACACATATACCACTGCTACGCTGCTATTTTTAGGTTGCTTCCATTCTCCTTCCACCAAATGTTGAACCCAGTCCACCTATCTTCAACTTCTTCTCCTTTACCTTCTGAATTCTCAGAGTGAGGGTAAGGCTGAATTAGGTCATGAGGTTAAGGTGCAAGTACCCCAGTGTTTGTCAAAGAAAAATACGATTTTAAAGGCTCAAAGAGTGTATGCAAAAGGACAATTTAATGGCTAGGAAATTTTAAGCTCAAACTCTCCAAATGAAGACCTTAAATCATCTCCTTAGTGGCATGAGTGTTGTCCATCAGTTTCAATTTGGAGGTGCCTGACTTCTAGTGAAAAGGTTTTGAATCAATCAGTCCTTAGAGCAAAAAATTTGCCAAAAACACTCTTCAAAAGAAAATTGATAGGCCCAACTCTTATTGGGTATGGTCTTCAAATTCACCCATGGGGTGTATTTTCACCTTTTTCTCTCTTCTCTAGTTCACTAATTACTAATTGAAAAAATTACTTGATGTTAGCTTCGTGGAGGTGGAAAACTTTCAAAAAAATTTATTTTAAACTCTCTACAAATTTTTTTTTAAATTTCCTCATGCTCACATGGGGGTGGGAACTGACTTTATTTTTCTCAATTCAACCCACACTGCTACACTAAAATTAACTATTCTACTGGCCTACCTACCTACCATACCCCCAAACCTAAGTTAAAGAGTGTCCTCACTATTTCAAGAAACATGTATAGGGGCAGCAAGGTTCATAACTGAAAAACACACTAAACTGCAGTAGAAAATAAAGAGAAAACTGAACTAAAAGATTGCAGAAAATTAGACTAAGGAAAGGAAAAAGGGAATTTATACAAAAGGACAACTAAGAAAATAAAGCAACTACACAAATTCTTAAAAACAACAACTATATATCTTAGAAATTACACTAAAAATAGCAGGTATATACAAAACATTAACTATACTAAGCACCTAAAATAGTAAAATCCTAAACAAAAATTCCTAAAAATGATCTAAGTATGAATCTAAATTGATGGCAAAGAATTATCAACATTAATGGCACACTTTAAAGCAAGATTCATACAAAATCATATCACAACCGTCCGGATGGGGGTGCATGAATGATAGAAATTTTGGTTACTGCAGCTGGAACTCAGCTGAATTGGAAGGAACTATAATAAAAAAACATGAAAGGCCATACCTTTACATTTGCATCAAACCTGAGATCCTCCACCTTAGCAATGTACAGTTGCATGCTAGATGCAGGGAGCAGCTCCAGCTCCATAACAGGTGGGCAATCAATAGAAGGCTGAGGGAGCACATGGGTGGGTGCCTCCTCAGTCCAAACTTCACAATTTCACACTCCTCAGCCCATCTCATCCATCAAGGGCAGCAATCGTACAATAGTCCTCATTTCCACCCTCAAAGCCTTCTCCTTTCAAGAAGGGAAAGGCTCTATATAAAAGCATGAGGAAATGGGGCTCAACATGGTATTTTATTTTCTTATTTTTTTTTAGTTGGGGGTCAACATCAGCCCCATTATTCAGCACCTGCTACACTAAAACAGGCACTCAGTCCTCTCTCTCATTTGCACACCTTTTTTCATTGAAAACCTCTTGGTGCTCCACCACCATATCAGTCCTTAGGGCATGATTGGCCCTAGCATCCTCATTGGTTGAAGAAGCTTCACCAATCATGTAATGCCCTTTGGGATTGTTCATAGTTTGGCTTGGGAGCCTGCCCTCATCCCTTCTTGTCAGAGCATTTGAGATATGACCTAGTTGGTTCTTTATCTTTTTTATGCTTTGATTGTGGGAATCCACAGTCTGTGATAAGGAGCTAAGGTTTTACAATGAAGACAAAACCTGCTCCTCAAAGGTGGGGGCAAAGTTAATTGATCTGGCTGGGGGGACTGATGTGGGAAATGCTATATTGGTGCATAACCATGAGGGGACTGCTGATTGGAATTGTAGGGCAATGCCTGCTGCTGTAGGGTTAGAGGCAAATTATCTTGTCTCCTCCTCAAATTTGGGTGGTTCCTCCAAGTATTCCTAGTAGGTTGTTGTCCAAATGATTGGACAACATTGGCTTGCTCATTTACTAACTCTAGAAATAGACCAGAAGAGGGACAATTAAGAAGGCAGTGAGTGGGTGAGTGGCATATCAAACATGCCTCTCCAACCTGTGCAGCCATGTGGGGCTGCAACACACTCAACACTTTGTCAATTTTTTTAGACAAGTTGTCCACCTTCCTCTCGAGGTTATTGTATACAGTTAATTCATACAATTTCCCAGTAGAAGTGGGTTCTTTTAAACCTCTAGCGGTTGGTTCAATGTCATTGCTTGACAAAGACTCCTACTGCATGGAGTTTTCACTTATCACATCGAATAAATCCCAAGCCTCTACATCAGTTTTACTGAGGTACGCGCCACCACTTGATGCGTCAATCATAGATCTACTTTTAGCATCTAGCCCCAGATAAAAGCTTTGAACAAGCTACCATTTGGGGATCTGGTGGTGTGGGCACTGCCTCAAGAACTCTTTAAATCTATCCCAAGCTTCATGAAATTGTTCAGTTGGGAGTGGAGCAAAAGAGATAATGGTCCTTCTCAACTGTCTGGTTTTACCAATTGGGAAAAATTTAGCTAAGAATTGGCATTATAGGTCATTCCAAGACTGTATGCTATTTGTCGGGAGCATGGTGAGCCATGTTCTAGCCTTATCCTTTAATGTAAAAGGAAAAAGCCTTAGTTTGGTGGCTTCCTCTCCCAAACCAATAATATTAAAGGTAGTACATAAAGAAAGAAACTGATCTATGTGCTGGTAAGGGTCTTCCTTGCTTAACCCATGAAAGCTAGGAAACATGTGGATGGTTTGAGCCTTGATCTCATAATTACTCACAGTAGTAGGGGGATGAGTGTTTCCCTGGTGCATTATAATCCGTAAGGGTCTGCTCACCCATCTTAGTAGTTACTAAATTTTTAGCAGGGGTGTGTGTTGTTGGCCTAGGACTCAAGACTCTCAATCTCAGGATTCAAAGGTTCTAGCTTGGGATTGAGAGACCTTCTTCCCAGCATACAACACACACAGCAAAACAATGATAGCTTACAACAAATAGATAAAGAAAAATACAAGCTAATACAACTGCTGGAATTTAAGACTGCAGAAATGAAACAAAAATAGGGGTGATAGAGATGCAAACTAATGCAGGAATGCTTCAGCTGTAGCTAAACTCGTCTATTTGCTACTGCTCCAATCCTGCAAAAATCAAGAACTTCAGCAGGAATTTATTCAAACACTAAACAGGCAATAAATTTAAAAAAGAAAAATAGCAAAATAAAAGAAAGGATTGCAGCTGTAATTTATACAAACACTTCAAAGACAGAAAAAACCTAAAACATAAAATAAAGGAAAAAAAAATGCAAAAAGAAAATAAAAAATACAGTTGTAATTTATTCAAACACTACATCTACAACAAATATATCTAAACAAAATTTCAGATTTACTACCTAGATCAAAACTCCCTGACAGTGGCGCTAAAAACTTGTAGGATTAGAATTGCTTGTGCTGTAATTTTTATTATTGGAAATGTGTGGTAAAAATATGGCAGCAAAATAAAATAAAAAAGCAGAGTGAAATGGGATGAAACAACACACAAAATAGCAATCTAAACACAACCTGTAAGATACAGGGTTGTTGTAGCAAGTTTTAATAAGTAAGAGTTTGTCCCACAGGGAGTGATGATCTAAACCATAAGGGTTGTATGGTAAATCACCAGATCCGGCAACTCTAAACTTAAACTAGAAAGCAAGGTAAAGAGAGGGTGTTTAAGTGTCAAAACTAAACTAAAAATAGAAATAAACTACTACTAAAGAAGGGGGTAAGGAGGGATGATGACCCAGCTCACAAGTCTGCAATATGTGCAAAAACTCAGGTCTATTCACTGAAAATAGGATTGCAAAACAAAGGTGGAGTTGGGTTTTCAGCTGTCTCTCATTTGGTTGTAAGCACAAATGCAGAAAAAACTAATCTAGCTCAACTCGGTGATTCAGACCAGCCTTAGGGCTATACCCTACCCACAAAAATGGTCATAGGCTATCCTAGAGGTTAACCTAATTGCAGAGGTTACAGATAGAACACAGATACCACTGCAGCCACCATGGTTGCAGGACTATAAGCTCAAGTAACCATAGGAGCATCAAACCTATAAAAATCTATATAAAAAATATAGGCAAATATAGATTTAATGGAGCTTTAAAACTAACATTTCATTGAATAAAAAGAACTTACAATGATTGCCGTCAAGGCAAGAGTCTGCGCAAATCCCCAATACTACTCTCAATGCTTATACAAAACCGATTATAAAATTGAAATGGGCCTAGCTGCTACAAAGAAAATCAACCCAACCTTGCAGCTGAGCTAAGGAAGAAGAAAGGGAAAATGTAAAAAGAAAACTAAAACCCTAAAGAGATAAATGAACTCAGGCTAATCATGGCTTTGATCCAACTATTCTTGATAATTTACAAAATAGATTATAGCTTTATTTGTACAATCCATAAAGCATTCACAAGCTTTAGCCAATCAATAATAAGGACTTTTGGAGCTGCTGTCGTGGCCCTTTTATGGCCAAGCAATGCCTTGAGAAGTGTGGGAAAGATCAGCACATTGGGATGTGTGACCTAGAAGCTGTGGTATCTCAAAAATTCCCATGAAAATTGAAGACAGCTGCTGGAACTCGTGCCTCGACAAGTTGTTGCTTTAGATTTGCATTCTCGAGCAGTTCTCGAGAGGATGGAGTCTTTAGGCAGCGTCAAAATTTTGTCCTCGACAGGATCTCGTGAGGATCTCGACAGGATGAAAATGGTTCATTTAAGTGCTCGATAGATTCTTAACTTCAGAAAATGCATCTCGATAAGCTCTCGACAGGCTAAAATACAACATTTTTGCAACACTACAACTCGACAGGTTCACGTCAACTGCTCGACAGGTTCACTTGAAGCCTATTTTTGCAGCTTAACTCGACAGGATGATTGGGGACTGCTACAACTCAACAAGTTAAGTGTGCATAGCTCTATAACTACCTAAATGAATGCCACTCGAGTGGATTAAATGTGCAGCTCAAGTAGTTTAAATGCAAGTTGTAGGGAACCACTTAACAACCATAGTGAATTGCTTGAGTTGCTTGGTTTGCTTCAGCAAACTTCTCGAGTTCAAAAGTGAACTGCTCGAGTTCATTAAATGGGGTTTCAGCTCTCTAGGTCCACAGCTCGAGAGGATGACATACAAGGCATGAGCTACTTGAGTGATGAAATATCAGCAATAAAACTACTCGAGCTCATCAAGACAGCAGCTCGTGAGGTTGTTTGCATCAAGTGTGAACTGCTCGAGTTTAGTAGTGCAGCTATTAAATAGTGAAAAATACCATTTTTCACCTCCTAACCTGACCTTTGGTGGACCCTTGAGCTGACTAATAAGGTGTTTTAAGTGTGTTTTATAGATAAGTAATAAATTATAGCCTTAGTGTAAACATCCAACTAAAAAGGCCAAAGAAGCAATCTTCAACCTTAACATGTGTTCAAACTCCAACAACTCACAAAGCTTTAGAAATTCATGAGCAGGTCATGGACCCAACTGTAAATGCCTGGGGCCAAGTCCATCTACAAGGAATAAAGATTGGACCTACCAAGAGGCTACTAAGTGTTGAACAAATGAAGAACAATACACCCAAGATGTGTGCCAGCTATGGAAGCACAAGGTAGAACCTATCGAGAGGTTAAGTCTAGTTGTCGACAGGTTCTGATGCTCAAAAGCCAAGTGTCGAGAGGTGCCATTAAGCTGTCATGAGGATCTGGAAGCCTAGCTCAACCTGTGGAGAGGTAATGAGTTGGAATTGTGAACATCTCGCGAGGATCCAGTTACCTATCAAGAGGTTAGAGATGCAGTTGAGGATCCCATCGAGAGGATACCTGGAGATGCAGGGGAAGTCGAGAGGTTCTAGTTACATCTTGAGAGTTTAAAGCTGAACCTGTCGAGCAGTGCAAAGCAATCCTGTCAACAACTCACCTGAAGCTAAACTACGCTCATCCTTGCGAGGTTCAGGCAACCTGTCGAAAGCTCAAATAGGAACTTCATAAAGATGTATACAGGATTATCTATAACCCGTCGAGAGGATGAATGCGAAACTGGACAGAGGGTGAGAATACTCTCCAATCCTGTCGATTAGTCAAGCTATACATATCGAGAGCTACTCCAATCTCATCGATGAGCGCCACTCATCCTGTCGAGAAGACTCCAAACCTCTCGAGAAGCCTATAAAGCTATCGACAGCCACTACAACATGTCGATGTGAACACAATACAAATTTAGAACCTGTCGAGAGGATCCCTAAACCTCTCAACACTCGAACTGGCAACTTCTCAGTTTTCTTTCTTCAGCAACTGCCAATTCCAAAATTTTGTGCACGAGTTCCAAAACATGTTAGTAACCCCTGGGGGTATTTTTGGTACTCAACTGAGCATGAATGGAAACCCTAACTATATCACATATACTTTCCAGTTGAGAACTAATGAGAGAAGAGCTTCTAGAGAAAGCAGCCACATTAGCATAACCGAATTACCCCCTTGAGTTCTAATTGGCTGAAACAAATCTGGGGACAGAGGAGGAGAGTATAAAAGCTTGAACAAATTACATAGAAGACATCCAGAATTTGAGAGAACCAGCGCTTAGTGTGAAATCCATCTTCCCTCCAAAAATATCCACTCTCTTCCTTCTTCTCTCATTCTTTCTTTAGCCAATCATGGTTGGCTAAACTCTTTTCAGTAGTTAGGGTGAGGTCTTATTGTATAAATTGAGAATTTCAGAGGCTTGTAAGGGATTGTATGTTGCACAGATTGCAGATCTAAGCGTAATAGGACTGTAAGTTGTATTATTGCAATGTAATTGTAGTTTTTAAAGGTGATTCTAATCTATATTTCACTTCTTCATATTTGATTTTCCTGGATTGGATACTCCTGTGGATGCCAGCCAGAAATGGGGAGCTTGTAGCCTGCCACCCACAGCATTTGCAATGGTTAACTTGCTCTAATCAAGATCTTTGAATTGGAATAATATCTGGGATGATTTGTGATCATTCAAGTGGATAGATCCAAGCCTTAGGATTCATTCAACTTTTGGGTTGAGATTAGATTCTTATACCTTGGATCTGAGCTTGTAGCCAGATGAAGGATTATTGCAGATCTATCCTGAGCACTGCCTTTGATTCCTTTGATTTTCAGTAAGAAACCAAGACCCCTAGTTGTTATTCTCCATCTTTTGAATTTTCATCTTTTCCCTATATCTCCTTATCTCTGTGTTTGATTGGATCTGGATCAATTGCATTTAACTTTTATAGTTTGTAGTTAAAATGACAAAAACCTATAACCTCTCCTCTTTCCTGTTTTAGTTTAGCTTAAATTAGGATAGAGTACCAGATCTACCATTGATCTAGAGATTTACTATAGTTAAACCACATTTCCCTACGGACATACCCCTACTTACCTTTTAAAACTTGCTACAACAGCCCTGATTCTTACAGGACTCGCTGCTCACCTTAATTCGATACATCTGTAATTTATGCCTTTTTATTGACTATTTTAATCATAATAATAATTGCAAGGTGTGCAGCACGACAAGTTTTTGGCGCTGCTGCCAGGGATCTATGCTTTTAACTTGGTAGATCTATGTTTTTCTCATTTCTAGATGTATATTTATAATTGCTTGTTAAGTGTTTGACTAATTGCTTCTGCAGTATTTTTGTAGTTTAATTTTTGTTTCAGATCTGGATTTGTAGTATTGGAAGGAGCATTGTACCAGTTGGAGGAGCAATCTTTTCTTAAGTTTGCATCCCCTAACTCTATTTACATTTCTAGATATGTAGCTTTGTCGATCTGCATCATTAGTTCTGTATTTTGTGATTGTTTTTCTGTATTCAGTGTGTTATTTTCTGAGATTGTTTTGAGTCTTTGGTGTGTATGCTTGGGAGGAGATCTCTTAATCCTGAGATTGCTCCTTTTGATCTTGAAGTTGAAAGACTTCTCAGACCTAAAACCACCTTGCACACTCCTTTAGTTGATTCTGAGATTGCTGCAATGGGTGAGCAACCTAGGACATTAAAAGAATTTAATACACTAGGGGTTTACAATTCTCCCTTTTGCATTCAATTCCGTATTGTCCAAGGGAACTATGAGATCAAGGCATTTATCATCCAGATGTTACCCTCATACCATGTCCTGAGCAAAGAAGACCCATACAAGCATATTGATAAATTTTTAGGACTGTGCACCACTTCAATATTGTAGGTTTCGGGGAGGAAGCAACCAGGTTGAGATTTTTCCTTTTTCACTAAAGGATAGAGCTAGAACTTGGTTGTTAATGCTCCCACTCAACAGTATTCAGTCCTGGAATAACCTTTAATGTCACAAATTTTAGCCAAGTTTTTCCCATGTCCAAAACAAGTTAGCTGAGGAAGAGCATTATTTCATTTGCTCAAGTCTCAACTGAAGACTTTCACCAAGCTTGGGAGAGATTTAAAGAACTCCTAAAGCAATATCCCCATCATTAAATTCCTTAATAGCAACTTGTCCAAAGTTTCTATCAAGGAATTGATCCCAAAAGCAGTGATATGGTTGTTGCTTCTTGTGGTGGTACATACCTCCACAAGACAGCTGATGAGGCTTGAGAGTTGATTAAAATCATTAGTGAAAACTCTATGCAAAGGGAGACCTGGGCAAGAGATTTTGAGACCCCTAGAGTGGTGAGAGAAAATACTACCAGAGAAAAAATGTATGAGGTAAGTGGACATAATGATTTAAAGAGGAAAGTAGACAGTTTGACCCAAAAATTTAATAAGCTCATGGGAGCAATACAGTCTCTAATGGCTATCAAAGTGGAGGAGGCATGTATCATATGTCAATCACCCACTCACTCCCTTGAGGAATGTCCTTTAGCTATCCAGTTTCCAGAATTTATAATAGGACAAGTGAATGCTTCTCAGTCTTATGGACAACAGCCTTCTGTTGGTTATCATTGGAGAAACCACCCCAACTTGAGGTGGAGACAAGATAATTTTCAAAACCAGTAGCAGGCACAACAATCCGTGCCTTATAAGAATGCCCAACCATACCAATAGAATTATTTTCCAAGGCTCCAATGCCAATAGCCTATGGCTCAGCCAATGGTTCAACCTATGCCTCAAAGTACACCAGCACCAGCACTCACTAGGTCCCTCACATTTGAAGAGCAAGTTCTGGCTTCACTGTAGAATTTGAGCTCTTTATCTCAAACTGTTAACTCTCACAGTCAAAGCATCAAGAAGATAGAGGACCACCTTGTTCACCTATCTAATTTTTTGACTAGAAGAGAAGAGGGGAAACTTCCCAGTCAGCCCATGAACAATTCAAAGGGGCAGTACATGGTTGGTGAGACTCCTTCCCATGAAGAAGTAAAATTTGTCACCACCTTGAGAAGTGGGAGGCTGGTGGATAATTAAGTTGGTGTTAAACCTGATGGGAAAAGTATAGAAAATGAAGAAACAACTCATCAAAATATGCAGCAGGAGCAGCATATGCCCCTACAGAAAATTGAAAACAAAAATAAAGAAAATTCTGGGGAACTTGCTAAGGCTACAAATGGGAGATCAGTTCCCCATTTTCCATTTCTCAATGCATCGAAAGCAGCTTCTCCTTTTGACAAGGGGAATGCTAAGGTGGAGGAAATGATGGAAACTTTCAAATAAGTAAAAATCAACTTGCCTTTACTTGATGCCATCAAGCAAGTTCCAACCTATGCAAAAATTTTGAAAGACTTGTGCATCCACAAAAGACAGTCTAGGATACATTTGTCTAAGAAGGTCTTTTGTGTTGAGAAAGTGAACCAAGTACTGACCATTGCAACCCCAACCAAGCTTCAAGACCCTGGAGTTCCCATAGTCCCTTGCATCATTGGGGATCATACCATTGAGAAGGCCTTATTAGATTTGGGAGCTGTGTCAACCTACTTCTGATAAGTAGTGAAAAATACCATTTTTCACCCCTAAACATGAGCCTTGAAAGACCCTTGAGAGGACTAAATAAGTGCTTTAGTGTTCATATTGCAGCTAACCAAAAAGACAGGTCCAAATCCGAAAACCATCCTAAAATGATCAAAAAGCTGACAACGAATGTCAAGCTCAAAGAGGGAGTGAAGAAATAGCCTCAGCAATGGCTAAAAAGGTCCTAAAAGAGCAAGAAAAGACTTGAAAAAGAAGAATGGGAGCCTAGAGTTCAATTCGCAAAGAACTTCTACTATTCGCAAAGAACCTTGAACTTTGCCAAAAGAAGAAAACACTCCTCGAATAGAAGAATGACCTTTGCGAAAAGAAGAAAAGTTTAATTCGAACAGAACTAAAACCCCACGAAAAGAGCTTCAGGAGCCAAATTACTTTGCGAAAAGACCCTTAAACTCTGCGAAATGGCATCTTTGAGGATTCTGACCACTTTGAAGGGCATTTCGATAAACTCTGCAGCGCCCCAATGTAATTAAAAGCCAGAGACATTAGGAAGATTCCAAGCACAAACCAAAGGCATATTCCATGCGTGAAAACCAAAGATGAAATCACTTGGCGGGAACTTCTAGAAGCTCAAAGCAGACTTTTGAATTCCCATAGCAAATTGATGCTTCTAACGCGATAAATTTGAACCGAGATCGAGCATTTTCATTGGCGAGCAGTCTGGATCCCGTGCTCAACGGCCATTGGGCAATCCAGATCGAGCACTTCGATTGGTCAACTCGGCCTTGTGCGAGGATAGAGGAAAGCTATAAATTGAGAAGACATTTGCCCAATTGGGGCATCCAGTTTTAGAGTTTTCATCTCTGTTTCCCTCATTCGGTCAGATAGCTTATCTCCTGTAATCCCTTCTTGTAGTTTACCTTTGAGAGCCATTGTGAGTGATTTGTACTTCCAAGTTCGGATTCAAGGCGTAAATCGTCGAGGGCTCTCTGAAGAAGCTCGATGTAAGTCGAGGGCTCTCTAAAGCCGTGCTCTGTAATTGTAACGTTGGATTTTAAAGGTTCTTTGTAATTTGTGTCTTCTCCATTGGAGTCATGTCGAGGGTTACGAATGTTCACCTTAGTGCATTAGACTTCTTTAGATTCACTCATCCGCATCCAACTTCCCTTAATTCATCATCCACTGTGCGAATTAAGCGTTGGTAACCTAATTCAAGCGGCATTCTGATGATGTTCATGTTACGAACTAAAGAATAGGCCACAACTATTGGATGATCTGTGACCATTGGATGAGATCATAGCCATAAGTCTAAACCTATTCCTTAATTCGGTTTATTTCTCTTACATCTGTCTTGGTAGCCGGATGAAGATTGAATCGCTACTGGAAATCTGATTCTCCATTAAAATTCGAGGCTAAAGTACATGAAGCTATTATTTACGCATTTGTCTTATTTTAAACATCTCCCCAACTCGGATCTGGATCATGTAGTTAGTTCTTTTCTTTATTTGCTTATAGTTAAATGTGACACAATCCAACACTCTCTTTTATCTATTCTTTATTTTAGATAATTATAGAGCCGGATCTGGAGGTTTATCTCTCGATTTAGACAAACTTCTCCGTGGACGATCTTGAAATACTTACTTTTAAAACTTGCTACAATTGGCCACGATCTTGCGGGCGGTGTTAGCCCCAATGTCTTGATATCCCTTTCATAAGTTAACATCCATATAACCTAGCATTCTTTAATTCTTTAATTTTGATTCATAATGCACACAATTATGGCACACTTGGAGCGACAACAAGTTTTTGGCGCAGATTCTTGAAGTTTGTTCTAAAATAGGTAGACCTAATTTTAATTTTTGCTTTAAACGCACTTTGCATTCAAAGTGCTTGATTTAATATCTCTGAGTTTGTATAGAAAAACATGCTTTCTTGAGAAATTTTATTTTATTTTTTTTATTTTTTTTTTTAGTTTTTATTCTTTGCCTTCTAGTTATTTGAATAAATCTGCTGCCACTCTTTTGTCTTTTTGTCAAATTTGGGCGTGCTTTGAGTTTTTCTTTTATTTTGTCAATACTTGAATAAGGTCTTATGCAGTTTTGGATGTTTGCAGATTTGGAGTAGTCAACAAGAGCATCTGGACCAAAAATTTGGAGCAGATCTGCTTGAGTTTGCATCCCCTTCTCCTTTTCATTCATTTTCTATTTTTAAATTCTTGAGAACCAGCAGTTCTGCTATGTTTAATGTTTGTTTTGATTTACATCAGAAAATTCAAAAAAATGAAAAACAGAAAAATAACAAAATTGTTGAAAAAGATGAGGAGGAGAAATTTGTTCCTCACCTCCCATTTCCCCATGCAATGAAGTCAGTTTCTCCTTTTGACAAAGGAAACACAAAAATTGAGGAAATGATGGAGACATTCAAGCAAGTTAAAATTAATCTACCTCTGCTTGATGCAATCAAACAGGTCCCTGCTTATGCAAAATTTCTCAAAGAGGTGTGCACCCACAAAAGGCAATCTAGGATACATTTATCCAAGAAGGCCTTTGCTGTGGAAAAAATCAACCAAGTGCTATCAATTGCAACACCACCTAAGATGCAAGACCCTGGAGGAATAAACCCAGCTGTATGCATGCATTTGTTTCTGTTGCTTCTTAGTTTCTGTTGCTTCTTAGTTTCTGCTTTCAGCTAATTTTTATTTTTTTTTCTTTTTCTTTCAGTTTCTGTTTTCATAAATTCTACCATTTAGATCTGTAGTGAGCCTGCTATTTTCTTTGTTTTTCCCTTACAACAACAAGTGAGGACACGGTTCCTCACACGTTTCCCCCCAATTTCCAGGTTGTTACTCACTTATTGGGGAATTAAATGCAGAAAGTTACTTTCTGCCGCCTCCCACACGCATGCGCCCAATGCTACTTAATGACCCACGCTGATTCCTGGGTCATGAGCATTCCCAATGCCCCCCCATTCAAGTCCCACCCTTTCGGCTTCCCCACCTTACCTATAAATAACCAACCTCTACCAAATTCCCCCACATCTTTCCCCACCCTTCCAAAATGGCCGACGACCAAGCCAATAAGCCACCACACCGCTTTTACCCCATGTGGCTGGACCCACCACCACCGAAGGTGCCAGATCCGCTCCAGCCCCTCTGGGACGAATTTGAAGAGGTCCTCGCGATTTTGGCCAAAGAAAAGGAGGCCCAACTCCAGCCTCCTCAGAAAAACAAAAAATCAACCTTCCTGCCACTTCCACCCTCCACCCCCTCCCTAAAACACACATCCTATTCTGTCTTTATTTTTCTTTTTATGTAAAATATTTCTAGTTAATAAACTTTACTTTCTCCCATTCTCCATGTCATTTTCTGCTGTTTATTTTATTTTATTTTTTTTTTCTTCTTATTGTTGCTGCCTTGTTTCAATTTTTCCGGTATAAAGTGACCATGCCACCTTTGAACCAGTGAGACCTTTGTTCCCCATAGGTTTGGGGTGTGGCGGACAAGTCTGCCTAGGAATAGTTAACATAAGGCGTGAGAATCACCTAAGTAATTAGGAAATGTATTAATTTACTTTAGAATCATGACAACTAGAAAATTTAAAATTCCTTTGCCAAATTTAGACATTCTAAACCTTGCGATATTCTACATTTCCATGATGATTACACCATAAAAACATACTGGTATCAGCACGTAGTAAGTCAAAAGGAAGAGAAAAAGGTAAAGATATACTTAAAAGCTCAAGGAAAAACCATAACCAGTGAGAATTGAGCTCATATATTTTCCATCTCTGTTGAAGAGTGGTGAGGCAATTTTTTCCGATTCAAAGGATTGGTGAGGCATTAGATCCACTAGAAGTTAGGAAACTCCAAATTAAAACAAGTAACACACTCATGAAATTGAGGAAAAGATCAAGGCCTTCTTTGGACAAATTGAACCTAACAGAACCAACCAAGAAAAATCTGCCTGTTTGTACCCCATTTGAGTTGTAAATCCTACAATTCTTCATCAAAAATACTCAAAAGTACTTGAACCTATGGAACCAATTCAGCCTTCCCTCACTCGAGAATTGAGGAGGTAAAGGAGAAAGAAGCGAAGATGGACCATTTGGCAACATCAAGAAAATGAAGAAAATACCTCAAAAGCAGGCAATATGGTGACGAGAAAAGAAGAGACAAACAATGTGAAAAAGTTGCAAGCAAAAAGGCAAAAAGGGACCTTATGTTGAAAAATGCAAGATCAAAGAAAGAACTGATCCGTGAATGTGAGAATCTCGAAAAGAAGAAGAAAGAAGCTAAACTCAAAAGGTGGAGTCATGAACCATCTCACGCACTTCACGAGTTCTCAAATTCAAACCTCTGTTCAAAGCGCCTTTCCTTGAAACTTCACTCCATAAGCCATACAAACAAACCTAGACTAAAAGTCCTTGTCATCCAAAGTTGAGTGATCTGTCATGTGGAGATAAGAAGTGACCTAATCTATGGTGAGGAGATGTCAATGATGCCATTGCCTAAGAATCATGCCTATGCTCATGCTTACAGATCCATTTGGGAGATGTAAGCGCTCTTGAGCTTGAGTGAAAATGAACCCCTCAACAAAACAACGATGAGTATACCCGTGAGTGTTTGGGTTGGAACTTGCACCTTAAGTATGACTTATAACCTAATTTTTATCCATAGGATGAGCTTCTTCTTTGGCACATTTGTATGATTTTCTATGACTGTTCACAGATTGGAAATATTGAAACATTCATGAGGTTTATAAATGTTTAAATTCTGTGCAAACAATAATCAAATTTCTGTTTCATCATTGATTCAAGAGTAACTAACCTGCTCCTTG
The DNA here is from genome assembly GCA_021018995.1 of Chloranthus sessilifolius. Classification (NCBI taxonomy): domain Eukaryota; kingdom Viridiplantae; phylum Streptophyta; class Magnoliopsida; order Chloranthales; family Chloranthaceae; genus Chloranthus; species Chloranthus sessilifolius. Next base: position 98,585,493 of record CM037597.1, read on the forward strand.
ATTGCTCATTTGATAATATTGCCGATGATTAAGCTGTTTCATGGAGAAGTTTGTGGGTACCTTCACTTTGAAAACCCTCAGGAGACTTCACTCCTCCTCTAGGGATCACCTAGGGGTTGAAAAGGCTTGTTGCATATGCTAAATGCACTGTGCTTCCTACAAAAGTGGCTCTTTACTTTGTTTTTATGTTTCTTTGCTCGGGACTAGCAAAGCTTAGGTTTGGGTGTGATAAGTAGTGAAAATACCATTTTCACCCCTAAACATGAGCCTTGAAAGACCCTTGAGAGGACTAAATAAGTGCTTTAGTGTTCATATTGACTAACCAAAAGGAGGTCCAAATCGAAAACCATCCTAAAATGATCAAAAGGCGACAACGCATGTCAAGCTCAAAGAGGAGTGAAGAAATAGCCTCAATGGCTAAAAAGGTCCTAAAAGAGCAAGAAAAGACACGAAGAAGAAGAATGGAAGCTAAAGCTCAATTCGCAAAGAACTTCTACTATTCGCAAAGGAAAATCAAGTTAAAAGTCAATTCGCAAAGAAGAATGGGAGCCTAGAGTTCAATTAAAGAACTTCTACTATTCGCAAAGAACCTTGAACTTTGCGAAAGAAGAAAACACTCCTCAAATAGGAGAATGACCTTTGCGCAAAGAAGAAAAGTTTAATTCGAACAGAACTGAAACCCCACGAAAAGAGCTTCAGGAGCCAAATTACTTTGCGAAAAGACCCTTAAACTTTGCGAAATGGCATCGGATTCTGACAACTTTGAAGGGCATTTGATAAACTCTGCACGCCCCAATATAATTAAAAGCCGAGACATTTGAAGATTCCAAGCACAAACCAAAGGCATATTCATTACGTGAAAACCCAAAGATGAAATCACTTGGCGGGAACTTCTAGAAGCTCAAGCAGACTTTTGAATTCCCATAACGAATTGATGCTTCTAACGCTGATTGGTGAACGGTCGAGCATTTTCATTGGCGAAACGGATCGGGATCCCGTGCTCAAGCGGCCATTGGGCAATCCGGATCTGAGCACTTCGATTGGTCAACTCGGCCTTGTGCGAGGATAGAGGAAAGCTATAAATTGAGAAGACATTTGCCCAATTGGGGCATCCAGTTTAGAGTTTTCATCTCTGTTTCCCTCATTCGGTCGGATAGCTTATCCGAACCCCCTGTAATCCCTTCTTGTAGTTTACCTTTGAGAGCCATTGTGAGTGATTTGTACTTCCAAGTTCGGATTCAAGATCTGTATATCCGAGGGCTCTCTGAGAAGCTCGATCAGTAAGCTGAGGGCTCTCTAAAGCCGTGCTCTGTAATTGTAACGTTGGATTTTAAAAGGTTCTTGTAATTTGTGTCTTCTCCATTGGAGTCATGTCGAGGGTTACGAATGTTCACCTTAGTGCATTAGACTTCTTTAGATTCACTCATCCGCATCCAACTTCCCTTAATTCATCATCCTGTCTGAATTAGCGTTGGTAACCTAATTCAAGCGGCATTCTGATGATGTTCATGTTACGAACTAAAGAATAGGCCACAACTATTGGATGATCTGTGACCATTGGACGGATCATAGCCATAAGTCTAAACCTATTCCTTAATTCGGATTTATTTCTCTTACATACTGTCTTTGGTAGCGGATGAAGATTGAATCTGCTCTGTGAAATCTGATTCTCCATTAAAATTCAGAGGCTAAAGTACATGAAGCTATTATTTCTGCATTTGTCTTATTTTAAACATCTCCCCAACTCGGATCTGGATCATGTAGTTAGTTCTTTTCTTTATTTGCTTATAGTTAAATGTGACACAATCCAACACTCTCTTTTATCTATTCTTTATTTTAGATAATTATAGAGCCGGATCGAGGTTTATCTCTCGGTTTAGACAAACTTCTCTGGGCGATCTTGAAATACTTACTTTTAAAACTTGCTACAATTGGCCTGATCTTGCAGGCGGTGTTAGCCCCAATGTGCTGATATCCCTTTCATAAGTTAACATCCATATAACCTAGCATTCTTTAATTCTTTAATTTTTGATTCATAATGCACACAATTATGGCACACTTGGAGCGACAACAAGTTTTTGGCGCCGTTGCCGGGGAAGTTTGTTCTAAAATAGGTAGACCTAATTTTAATTTTTGCTTTAAACCTGCACTTTGCATTCCAAGTGCTTGATTTAATGTCTACAGCAGTTTTGTATAGAAAACCTGTTTTACTGCAGTAGAATTTTATTTTTTATTTTTTTATTTTTTATTTTTTCTGAGTTTTTATTCTTTGCCTTCTAGTTATTTGAATAAATGCTGCTGCCACTCTTTTGTCTTTTTGTCAAATTTGGGCGATGCTTTGAGTTTTCTTTTATTTTTGTCAATACTTGAATAAGATCTCTTTTGGATGTTTGCGATTTGGGCGGTAGTCAACAAGGAGCATCTGGACCAAAGCTGGAGCAGATCTGCTTGAGTTTGCATCCCCTTCTCCTTTTCATTCATTTTCTATTTTTAAATTCTTGAGAACCAGCAGTTCTGCTATGTTTAATGTTTGTTTTGATTTACATCAGAAAATTCAAAAAAATGAAAAACAGAAAAATAACAAAATTGTTGAAAAAGATGAGGAGGAGAAATTTGTTCCTCACCTCCCATTTCCCCATGCAATGAAGTCAGTTTCTCCTTTTGACAAAGGAAACACAAAAATTGAGGAAATGATGGAGACATTCAAGCAAGTTAAAATTAATCTACCTCTGCTTGATGCAATCAAACAGGTCCCTGCTTATGCAAAATTTCTCAAAGAGGTGTGCACCCACAAAAGGCAATCTAGGATACATTTATCCAAGAAGGCCTTTCTTTGTGGAAAAATCAACCAAGTGCTATCAATTGCAACACCACCTAAGATGCAAGACCCTGGAGGAATAAACCCAGCTGTATGCATGCATTTGTTTCTGTTGCTTCTTAGTTTCTGTTGCTTCTTAGTTTCTGCTTTCAGCTAATTTTTATTTATTTTTCTTTTTCTTTCAGTTTCTGTTTTCATAAATTCTACCATTTAGATCTGTAGGCACCTATTTTCTTTGTTTTTCCTTACAACAACAAGTGAGGACACGGTTCCTCACGTTTCCCCAATTTCAGTTGTTACTCACTTATTGGGAATTAAATGAAAGTTACTTTACTTCGCCTCCCATCGCCCAATGCTACTTAATGACCCAGATTCTGGGTCATGAGCATTCCCAATGCCCCCATTCAAGTCCCACCCTTTCGGCTTCCCCACCTTACCTATAAATAACCAACCTCTACCAAATTCCCCACATCTTTCCCCACCCTTCCAAAATGGCCGGACCAAGCCAATAAGCCACCACACGCTTTTACCCCATGTGGTGGACCCACCACCACCGAAGGTGCAGATCCGCTCCAGCCCCTCAGGGACGAATTTGAAGAGGTCCTCGCGATTTTGGCCAAAGAAAGGAGGCCCAACTCCGGCCTCCTCGGAAAAAACAAAAAATCAACCTTCCCCACTTCCACCCTCCACCGCCCCACCCCCTCCCTAAAACACACATCCTATTACATCTTTATTTTTCTTTTATGTAAAATATTTCTAGTTAATAAACTTTACTTTCTCCCATTCTCCATGTCATTTCTGCTTTGTTTATTTTATTTTATTTTTTTCTTCTTATTATTCTTTGCCTTGTTTCAATTTTTCCGGTATAAAGTGACCATGCCACCTTTGAACCGGTGAGGACCTTTATTCCCCATAGGTTTGGGGGTGTGGCAGACAAGTCTGCCTAGGAATAGTTAACATAAGGCGTGAATCACCTAAGTAATTAGGAAATGTATTAATTTACTTTAGAATCATGACAACTAGAAAATTTAAAATTCCTTTGCCAAATTTAGACATTCTAAACCTTGCGATATTCTACATTTCCATGATGATTACACCATAAAAACATCTTGGTATCGTACGTAGTAAGTCAAAAGGAAGAGAAAAGGTAAAGATATACTTAAAAGCTCAAGGAAAAACCATAACCGGTGAAATTGAGCTCATATATTTTCCATCTCTCATTGAAGAGTGGTGAGGCAATTTTTTCTAATTCAAAGGATTGGCTGGGGCATTAGATCCACTAGAAGTAAGGAAACTCCAAATTAAAACAAGTAATAGCACTCATGAAATTGAGGAAAAGATCAAGGCCTCCTTTGGACTTGAACCTATGAACCAACCAAGAAAAATCTGCCTGTTTGTACCCCATTTGAGTGTAAATCCTACAATTCTTCATCAAAAATACTCAAAAGTACTTTTTGAACCTATGGAACCAATTCAGCCTTCCCTCACTCGAGAATTGGAGGTAAAGGAGAAAGAACTGAAGATGGACCATTTCTGGGCAACATCAAGAAAATGAAGAGAAAATACCTCAAAAACAGGCAATATGGTGACTGAGAAAAGAAGAGACAAACAATGTGAAAAAGTTGCAAGCAAAAAAGGCAAAAAAGGGACCTTATGTTGAAAAATGCAAGATCAAAGAAAGAACTGATCACTGTGAATGTGAGAATCTCGAAAAGAAGAAGAAAGAAGCTAAACTCAAAAAGGTGGAGTCATGAACCATCTCCTGCACTTCCTGAGTTCTCAAATTCAAACCTCTGTTCAAACTGCCTTTCCTTGAAACTTCACTCCATAAGCCATACAAACAAACCTAGATTAAAAGCCCTTGTGATCCAAAGTTGAGTGAGCTGTCATGTGGAGATAAGAAGTGACCTAATCTATGGTGAGGAGATGTCAATGATGCCATTGCCTAAGAATCATGCCTATGCTCATGCTTACAGATCCATTTGGGAGATGTAACTGCTCTTGAGCTTGAGTGAAAATGAACCCCTCAACAAAACAACATTGAGAGTATACCTGGTGAGTGTTTGGGTTGGAACTTGAGCACCTTAAGTATGACTTATAACCTAATTTTTATCCATAGGATGAGCTTCTTCTTGGCACATTTGTATGATTTTCTATGACTGTTCACAGATTGGAAATATTGAAACATTCATGAGGTTTATAAATGTTTAAATTCTGTGCAAACAATAATCAAATTTTGTTTCATCATTGATTCAAGAGTAACTAACCACGCTCCTTGATTGCTCATTTGATAATATTGCCGATGATTAAGCATTTCATGGAGAAGTTTGTAGGTACCTTCATCGAAAACCCTCGGAGACTTCACTCCTCCTCTAGGGATCACCTAGGGGTTGAAAAGGCTTGTTGCATATGCTAAATGCACTGTGCTTCCTACAAAAGTGGCTCTTTACTTTGTTTTTATGTTTCTTTGCTCGGGGACTAGCAAAGCTTAGGTTTGTGTGATAAGTAGTGAAAATACCATTTTTCACCCCTAAACATGAGCCTTGAAAGACCCTTGAGAGGACTAAATAAGTGCTTTAGTGTTCATATTGCGCCTAACCAAAAAGACGGTCCAAATAAACCATCCTAAAATGATCAAAAGTCGACAAGCATGTCAAGCTCAAAGAGGAGTGAAGAAATAGCCTCAAGAATGGCTAAAAAGGTCCTAAAAGAGCAAGAAAAGACACGAAGAAGAATGGAAGCTAAAGCTCAATTGCAAAGAACTTCTACTATTCGCAAAGGAAAAATCAAGTTAAAAGTCAATTCGCAAAGAAGAATGGGAGCCTAGAGTTCAATTCGCAAAGAACTTCTACTATTCGCAAAGAACCTTGAACTTTGCGAAAAGAAGAAAACACTCCTCAAATAGGAGAATGTCCTTTGCGAAAGAAGAAAAGTTTAATTCGAGCAGGCGAAACCCCACGAAAAGAGCTTGAGAGCCAAATTACTTTGCGAAAAGACCCTTAAACTTTTGCGAAATGGCATCTTGAGATTCTGACAACTTTGAAGGGCATTTCGATAAACTCTACTGCCTGCGCCCCAATATAATTAAAAGCCCGGAGACATTTGGAAGATTCAAGCACAAACCAAAGGCATATTCCAGCCGTGAAAACCCAAAGATGAAATCACTTGGCGGGAACTTCTAGAAGCTCAAAGCAGACTTTTGAATTCCCATAATGAATTGATGCTTCTTTGATTGGTGAACGGATCGAGCATTTTCATTGGCGAGCGGTCGGGATCCCGTGCTCATGCCATTGGGCAATCCAGATCTCCGAGCACTTCGATTGGTCAACTCGGCCTGCGAGGATAGAGGAAGCTATAAATTGAGAAGACATTTGCCCAATTGGGGCATCCAGTTTTAGAGTTTTCATCTCTGTTTCCCTCATTCGGTCGGATAGCTCTGAACCCCTGTAATCCTTCTTGTAGTTTACCTTTGAGAGCCATTGTGAGTGATTTGTACTTCAAGTTCGGATTCAAGTATGTCGAGGGCTCTCGAGAAGCTCGTATGGCGAGGGCTCTCTAAAGCCGTGCTTTCTGTAATTGTAACGTTGGATTTTAAAAGGTTCTTTGTAATTTGTGTCTTCTCCATTGGAGTCATGTCGAGGGTTACGAATGTTCACCTTAGTGCATTAGACTTCTTTAGATTCACTCATCCGCATCCAACTTCCTTAATTCATCATCCTGCGAATTAGCGTTGGTAACCTAATTCAGATTCTGATGATGTTCATGTTACGAACTAAAGAATAGGCCACAACTATTGGATGATCTGTGACCATTGGATGGATCATAGCCATAAGTCTAAACCTATTCCTTAATTCGGATTTATTTCTCTTACATCTGTCTTTGGTAGCGGATGAAGATTGAATCTGCTCTGTGGAAATACAGATTCTCCATTAAAATTCCGAGGCTAAAGTACATGAAGCTATTATTTCTGCATTTGTCTTATTTTAAACATCTCCCCAACTCGGATCTGGATCATGTAGTTAGTTCTTTTCTTTATTTGCTTATAGTTAAATGTGACACAATCCAACACTCTCTTTTATCTATTCTTTATTTTAGATAATTATAGAGCCAGATCTGGAGGTTTATCTCTCAGTTTAGACAAACTTCTCTGTGGACGATCTTGAAATACTTACTTTTAAAACTTGCTACAATTGGCCCTGATCTTGCAGGCCAGTGTTAGCCCCAATGTGCTGATATCCCTTTCATAAGTTAACATCCATATAACCTAGCATTCTTTAATTCTTTAATTTTTGATTCATAATGCACACAATTATGGCACACTTGGAGCGACAACAAGTTTTTGGCGCCGTTGCCGGGGAAGTTTGTTCTAAAATAGGTAGACCTAATTTTAATTTTTGCTTTAAACCTGCACTTTGCATTCCAAGTGCTTGATTTAATGTCTACAGCAGTTTTGTATAGAAAACCTGTTTTACTGCAGTAGAATTTTATTTTTTATTTTTTTATTTTTTATTTTTTCTGAGTTTTTATTCTTTGCCTTCTAGTTATTTGAATAAATGCTGCTGCCACTCTTTTGTCTTTTTGTCAAATTTGGGCGTGCTTTGAGTTTTCTTTTATTTTGTCAATACTTGAATAAAAGGTCTTCTGCAGTTTTTGGATGTTTTGATTTGGGCAAGTCCAACAAGGAGCATCTGGACCAAAGCTGGAGCAGATCTGCTTGAGTTTGCATCCCCTTCTCCTTTTCATTCATTTTCTATTTTTAAATTCTTGAGAACCAGCAGTTCTGCTATGTTTAATGTTTGTTTTGATTTACATCAGAAAATTCAAAAAAATGAAAATGTAAAAATAACAAAATTGTTGAAAAGATGAGGAGGAGAAATTTGTTCCTCACCTCCCATTTCCCCATGCAATGAAAGTCGGTTTCTCCTTTTGACAAAGGAAACACAAAATTGAGGAAATGATGGAGACATTCAAGCAAGTTAAAATTAATCTACCTCGCTTGATGCAATCAAACAGTCCACCTGCTTATGCAAAATTTCTCAAAGAGGTGTGCACAAAAGGCAATCTAGGATACATTTATCCAAGAAGGCCTTTGCTGTGGAAAAAATCAACCAAGTGCTATCAATTGCAACACCACCTAAGATGCAAGACCCTGGAGGAATAAACCCAGCTGTATGCATGCATTTGTTTCTGTTGCTTCTTAGTTTCTGTTGCTTCTTAGTTTCTGCTTTCAGCTAATTTTTATTTTTTTTTCTTTTTCTTTCAGTTTCTGTTTTCATAAATTCTACCATTTAGATCTGTAGTGAGCCTGCTATTTTCTTTGTTTTTCCCTTACAACAACAAGTGAGGACACGGTTCCTCACACGTTTCCCCCAATTTCCAGGTTGTTACTCACTTATTGGGGAATTAAATGCAGAAAGTTACTTTACTTCGCCTCCGCATGCCAATGCTACTTAATGACCCAGATTCTGGGTCATGAGCATTCCAATGCCCCCATTCAAGTCCCACCCTTTCGGCTTCCCCACCTTACCTATAAATAACCAACCTCTACCAAATTCCCCCACATCTTTCCCCACCCTTCCAAAATGGCCGCCGACCAAGCAAATAAGCCACCACACCGCTTTTACCCCATGTGGCTCGGCCCACCACCACCGAAGGTGCAGATCCGCTCAGCCCCTCGGGGCCAATTTGAAGAGGTCCTCGCGATTTTGGCCAAAGAAAAGGTGGCCCATCTCCAGCCTCCTCAAAAAATACAAAAAAATCAACCTTCCCCTGCCACTTCCACCCCTCCACCGCCCCCACCCCCCCTCCCCTAAAAACACCTGTCCTATTCTGTCTTTATTTTTCTTTTTATGTAAAATATTTCTAGTTAATAAACTTTACTTTCTCCCATTCTCCATGTCATTTTCTGCTGTTTATTTTATTTTATTTTTTTTTTCTTCTTATTGTTGCTGCCTTGTTTCAATTTTTCCGGTATAAAGTGACCATGCCACCTTTGAACCAGTGAGGACACTGTTCCCCATAGGTTTGGGGGTGTGGCAGACAAGTCCTGCCTAGGGAATAGTTAACATAAGGCGCGAGAATCACCTAAGTAATTAGGAAATGTATTAATTTACTTTAGAATCATGACAACTAGAAAATTTAAAATTCCTTTGCCAAATTTAGACATTCTAAACCTTGCGATATTCTACATTTCCATGATGATTACACCATAAAAACATCTTTGGTATCGACGTAGTAAGTCAAAGGAAGAGAAAAAGGTAAAGATATACTTAAAAGCTCAAGGAAAAACCATAACCGGTGAAATTGAGCTCATATATTTTCCATCTCTGTTGAAGAGTGGTGAGGCAATTTTTACGATTCAAAGGATTGGTGAGGCATTAGATCCACTAGAAGTTAGGAAACTCCAAATTAAAACAAGTAACACTCATGAAATTGAGGAAAGATCAAGGCCTTCTTTGGACAGACTTGAACCTATGAACCAACCAAGAAAAATCTGCCCTTTGTACCCCATTTGAGTAAATCCTACAATTCTTCATCAAAATACTCAAAAGTACTTGAACCTATGGAACCAATTCAGCCTTCCCTCACTCGAGAATTAGGAGGTAAAGGAGAAAGAACGAAGATGGACCATTTCGGGCAACATCAAGAAAATGAAGAGAAAATACCTCAAAAAGCAGGCAATATGGTGGGAAAAGAAGAGACAAACAATGTGAAAAAGTTGCAAGCAAAAAGGCAAAAAGGGACCTTATGTTGAAAATGCAAGATCAAAGAAAGAACTGATCCTTTGTGAATGTGAGAATCTCGAAAAGAAGAAGAAAGAAGCTAAACTCAAAAAGGTGGAGTCATGAACCATCTCACGCACTTCACGAGTTCTCAAATTCAAACCTCTGCTCAAACCGCCTTTCCTTGAAACTTCACTCCATAAGCCATACAAACAAACCTAGATTAAAAGCCCTTGTGATCCAAAGTTGAGTGAGTCATGTGGAGATAAGTGACCTAATCTATGGTGAGGAGATGTCAATGATGCCATTGCCTAAGAATCATGCCTATGCTCATGCTTACGATCCATTTGGGAGATGTAAGCGCTCTTGAGCTTGAGTGAAAATGAACCCCTCAACAAAAACACCGATGAGAGTATACCTGGTGAGTGTTTGGGTTGGAACTTGCACCTTAAGTATGACTTATAACCTAATTTTTATCCATAGGATGAGCTTCTTCTTTGGCACATTTGTATGATTTTCTATGATTTGTTCACAGATTGGAAATATTGAAACATTCATGAGGTTTATAAATGTTTAAATTCTGTGCAAACAATAATCAAATTTTCTGTTTCATCATTGATTCAAGAGTAACTAACCTCCTTGATTGCTCATTTGATAATATTGCCGATGATTAATTTCATGGAGAAGTTTGTGGGTACCTTCATGAAAACCCTCAGAGACTTCACTCCTCCTCTAGGGATCACCTAGGGGTTGAAAAGGCTTGTTGCATATGCTAAATGCACTGTGCTTCCTACAAAAGTGGCTCTTTACTTTGTTTTTATGTTTCTTTGCTCGGGGACTAGCAAAGCTTAGGTTTGGGGTGTGATAAGTAGTGAAAAATACCATTTTCACCCCTAAACATGAGCCTTGAAAGACCCTTGAGAGGACTAAATAAGTGCTTTAGTGTTCATATTGCGCCTAACCAAAAGACAGTCCAAATCCGAAAACCATCCTAAAATGATCAAAAAGTCGACAACGCATGTCAAGCTCAAAGAGGAGTGAAGAAATAGCCTCAAAGAATGGCTAAAAAGGTCCTAAAAGAGCAAGAAAAGACACGAAGAAGAAGAATGGAAGCTAAAGCTCAATTAGCAAAGAACTTCTACTATTCGCAAAGGAAAAATCAAGTTAAAAGTCAATTCAAGAAGAAGAATGGGAGCCTAGAGTTCAATTCGCAAAGAACTTCTACTATGCGCAAAGAACCTTGAACTTTGCGAAAAGAAGGAAACACTCCTCAAATAGGAGAATGACCTTTGCGAAAAGAAGAAAAGTTTAATACGAACAGAACTGAAACCCCACGAAAAGAGCTTCAGGAGCCAAATTACTTTGCGAAACGACCCTTAAACTTTGCGAAATGGCATCTTGAGGATTCTGACAACTTTGAAGGGCATTTCGATAAACTCTGCCGCTAATATAATTAAAGCCGAGACATTTGAAGATTCAAGCACAAACCAAAGGCATATTATTGCGTGAAAACCCAAAGATGAAATCACTTGGCGGGAACTTCTAGAAGCTCAAGCAGACTTTTGAATTCCCATAAGCAAATTGATGCTTCTAACGCTGATTGGTGAACCGGATCGAGAGCATTTTCATTGGCGTAAACGGATCGGGATCCCGTGCTCAAGCGGCCATTGGGCAATCCAGATCGAGCACTTCGATTGGTCAACTCACCTTGCGGGATAGAGGGAAAGCTATAAATTGAGAAGACATTTGCCCAATTGGGGCATCCAGTTTTAGAGTTTTCATCTCTGTTTCCCTCATTCGGTCGGATAGCTTATCCTGAACCCCTGTAATCCCTTCTTGTAGTTTACCTTTGAGAGCCATTGTGAGTGATTTGTACTTCCAAGTTCGGATTCAAGGCTGTATGTCGAGGGCTCTCCGAGAAGCTCAGATCAGTAAGCCCGAGGGCTCTCTAGAAGCCGTGCTCTGTAATTGTAACGTTGGATTTTAAAGGTTCTTTGTAATTTGTGTCTTCTCCATTGGAGTCATGTCGAGGGTTACGAATGTTCACCTTAGTGCATTAGACTTCTTTAGATTCACTCATCCGCATCCAACTTCCTTAATTCATCATCCTGTCTGAATTAAGCGTTGGTAACCTAATTCAAGCGGATTCTGATGATGTTCATGTTACGAACTAAAGAATAGGCCACAACTATTGGATGATCTGTGACCATTGGATGAGATCATAGCCATAAGTCTAAACCTATTCCTTAATTGGATTTATTTCTCTTACATCTGTCTTTGGTAGCAGATGAAGATTGAATCTGCTACGTGGAAATATGATTCTCCATTAAAATTCGAGGCTAAAGTACATGAAGCTATTATTTACGCATTTGTCTTATTTTAAACATCTCCCCAACTCGGATGGATCATGTAGTTAGTTCTTTTCTTTATTTGCTTATAGTTAAATGTGACACAATCCAACACTCTCTTTTATCTATTCTTTATTTTAGATAATTATAGAGCCGAGATGGAGGTTTATCTCTCGGTTTAGACAAACTTCTCGTGGCGATCTTGAAATACTTACTTTTAAAACTTGCTACAATTGGCCACGATCTTGCGGGCGATGTTAGCCCCAATGTGCTGATATCCCTTTCATAAGTTAACATCCATATAACCTAGCATTCTTTAATTCTTTAATTTTTGATTCATAATGCACACAATTATGGCACACTTGGAGCGACAACAAGTTTTTGGCGCCGTTGCCGGGGAAGTTTGTTCTAAAATAGGTAGACCTAATTTTAATTTTTGCTTTAAACCTGCACTTTGCATTCCAAGTGCTTGATTTAATGTCTCTACGAGCTTTGTATAGAAAACTGCTTTTCTTTGCATAGAATTTTATTTTTATTTTTTTTTTTTATTTTTAGTTTTATTCTTTGCCTTCTAGTTATTTGAATAAATCTGCTTGCCACTCTTTTGTCTTTTGTCAAATTTGGGCGTGCTTTGAGTTTTCTTTTATTTTTGTCAATACTTGAATAAGGTCTTCTGCGGTTTTGGATGTTTGCAGATTTGGAGCAGCCGTCCAACAAGGAGCATCTGGACCAAAGCTGGAGCAGATCTGCTTGAGTTTGCATCCCCTTCTCCTTTTCATTCATTTTCTATTTTTAAATTCTTGAGAACCAGCAGTTCTGCTGTGTTTAATGTTTGTTTTGATTTACATCAGAAAATTCAAAAAAATGAAAAACAGAAAAATAACAAAATTGTTGAAAAAGATGAGGAGAAATTTGTTCCTCACCTCCCATTTCCCCATGCAATGAAGTCAGTTTCTCCTTTTGACAAAGGAAACACAAAAATTGAGGAAATGATGGAGACATTCAAGCAAGTTAAAATTAATCTACCTCTGCTTGATGCAATCAAACAGGTCCCTGCTTATGCAAAATTTCTCAAAGAGGTGTGCACCCACAAAAGGCAATCTAGGATACATTTATCCAAGAAGGCCTTTGCTGTGGAGAAAATCAACCAAGTGCTATCAATTGCAACACCACCTAAGATGCAAGACCCTGGAGGAATAAACCCAGCTGTATGCATGCATTTGTTTCTGTTGCTTCTTAGTTTACATTTGCTTCTTAGTTTACTTTCGGCTAATTTTATTTTTTCTTTTCTTTCGGTTTACTGTTTCATAAATTCTACCATTTAGATCATAGTGAGCACACTGTTTTCTTTGTTTTTCCCTTACAACAACAAGTGAGGACACGGTTCCACACGTTTCCCCCCAATTTCCAGGTTGTTACTCACTTATTGGGGAATTAAATGCAGAAAGTTACTTTTACTTGCCTCCCCTACGCATGTCGAATGCTACTTAATGACCCAGCGATTCTGGGTCATGAGCATTCCCAATGCCCCCATTCAAGTCCCACCCTTTGCTTCCCCACCTTACCTATAAATAACCAACCTCTACCAAATTCCCCCATCTTTCCCCACCCTTCCAAAATGGCCGGCGACCAAGCCAATAAGCCACCACACGCTTTTACCCCATGTGTTGGACCCACCACCACCGAAGGTGCAGATCCGCTCGGCCCCTCTGGGGACGAATTTGAAGAGGTCCTCATGATTTTGGCCAAGAAAAGGAGGCCCAACTCCGACCTCCTCGGAAAAACAAAAAATCAACCTTCCCCGCCACTTCCACCCCTCCACCCCACCCCCTCCCCTAAAAACACTGTCCTATTACTCTTTATTTTTCTTTTATGTAAAATATTTCTAGTTAATAAACTTTACTTTCTCCCATTCTCCATGTCATTTTCTGCTTTGTTTTATTTTATTTTTTTTTTTCTTCTTATTGTTCTTGCCTTGTTTCAATTTTCCGGTATAAAGTGACCATGCCACCTTTGAACCGGTGAGGACACTGTTCCCCATAGGTTTGGGGGTGTGGCGGACAAGTCTGCCTAGGGAATAGTTAACATAAAGGGCGTGAGAATCACTAAGTAATTAGGAAATGTATTAATTTACTTTAGAATCATGACAACTAGAAAATTTAAAATTCCTTTGCCAAATTTAGACATTCTAAACCTTGCGATATTCTACATTTCCATGATGATTACACCATAAAACATCTTGGTATCAAAGACGTAGTAAGTCAAGGAAGAGAAAAGGTAAAGATATACTTAAAGCTCAAGGAAAAACCATAACCGGTGAAATTGAGCTCATATATTTTCCATCTCTACATTGAAGAGTGGTCGAGGCAATTTTTACGATTCAAAGGATTGGTGAGGCATTAGATCCACTAGAAGTTAGGAAACTCCAAATTAAAACAAAGTAACAACACTCATGAAATTGAGGAAAAGATCAAGGCCTTCTTTGGAATGACTTGAACCTATGAGAACCAACCAAGAAAAATCTGCCTGTTTGTACCCCATTTGAAATTTAAATCCTACAATTCTTCATCAAAAATACTCAAAAGTACTTTTGAACCTATGGAACCAATTCAGCCTTCCCTCACTCACGAGAATTAGGAGGTAAAGGAGAAAGAACTGAAGATGGACCATTTCGGCAACATCAAGAAAATGAAGAGAAAATACCTCAAAACAGGCAATATGGTGAGAAAAGAAGAGACAAACAATGTGAAAAAGTTGCAAGCAAAAAGGCAAAAAGGACCTTATGTTGAAAATGCAAGATCAAAGAAAGAACTGATCCGTGAATGTGAGAATCTCGAAAAGAAGAAGAAAGAAAACTCAAAAAGGTGGAGTCATGAACCATCTCACTGCACTTCACAGTTCTCAAATTCAAACCTCTGTTCAAGCGCCTTTCCTTGAAACTTCACTCCATAAGCCATACAAACAAACCTAGATTAAAAGCCCTTGTGATCCAAAGTTGAGTGAGTCATGTGGAGATAAGAAGTGACCTAATCTATGGTGAGGAGATGTCAATGATGCCATTGCCTAAGAATCATGCCTATGCTCATGACAGATCCATTTGGGAGATGTAACGCTCTTGAGCTTGAGTGAAAATGAACCCCTCAACAAAAACAACGATGAGAGTATACCACGGTGAGTGTTTGGGTTGGAACTTGAGCACCTTAAGTATGACTTATAACCTAATTTTTATCCATAGGATGAGCTTCTACTGGCACATTTGTATGATTTTCTATATTTGTTCAAGTTGGAAATATTGAAACATTCATGAGGTTTATAAATGTTTAAATTCTGCAAACAATAATCAAATTTTCTTTCATCATTGATTCAAGAGTAACTAACCCTCCTTGATTGCTCATTTGATAATATTGCACCGATGATTAAGCATTTCATGGAGAAGTTTGTGGGTACCTTCGAAAACCCTCGAGACTTCACTCCTCCTCTAGGGATCACCTAGGGGTTGAAAAGGCTTGTTGCATATGCTAAATGCACATGTGCTTCCTACAAAAGTGGCTCTTTACTTTGTTTTATGTTTCTTTGCTCGAGGACTAGCAAAGCTTAGGTTTGTGTGATAAGTAGTGAAAATACCATTTTCACCCCTAAACATGAGCCTTGAAAGACCCTTGAGAGGACTAAATAAGTGCTTTAGTGTTCATATTTGCTAACCAAAAAGAGGTCCAAATCCAAAACCATCCTAAAATGATCAAAAAACAACGCATGTCAAGCTCAAAGAGGAGTGAAGAAATAGCCTCGGAATGGCTAAAAAGGTCCTAAAAGAGCAAGAAAAGACACGAAGAAGAAGAATGGAAGCTAAAGCTCAATTCGCAAAGAACTTCTACTATTCGCAAAGGAAAAATCAAGTTAAAAGTCAATTCGCAAAGAAGAATGGGAGCCTAGAGTTCAATTCAAAGAACTTCTACTATTAGCAAGAACCTTGAACTTTGCGAAAAGAAGAAAACACTCCTCAAATAGGAGAATGACCTTTGCGAAAAGAAGAAAAGTTTAATTGAGCAGGCTGAAACCCCACGAAAAGAGCTTGAGAGCCAAATTACTTTCGAAAAGACCCTTAAAAGCGAAATGGCATCTTTGAGGATTCTGACAACTTTGAAGGGCATTTCGGTAAACTCAGCGCCCCAATATAATTAAAAGCCGAGAGACATTTCGGAAGATTCAAGCACAAACCAAAGGCATATTCCGCGTGAAAACCCAAAGATGAAATCACTTGGCGGGAACTTCTAGAAGCTCAAACAGACTTTTGAATTCCCATAGCAAATTGATGCTTCTACGCTGATTGGTGAACGGATCGAGCATTTTCATTGGCGAGCAGATCGGGATCCCGTGCTCAGCGGCCATTGGGCAATCGGATCTGAGCACTTGATTGGTCAACTCGGCCTTGTGCGGGGATAGAGGAAAGCTATAAATTGAGAAGACATTTGCCCAATTGGGGCATCCAGATTTTAGAGTTTTCATCTCTGTTTCCCTCATTCGGTCGGATAGCTTATCCGAACCCCTGTAATCCCTTCTTGTAGTTTACCTTTGAGAGCCATTGTGAGTGATTTGTACTTCCAAGTTCGGATTCAAGGATCAGATATGTCGAGGGCTCTCTCGAGAAGCTCTGATCTAAGTTGAGGGCTCTCTAATTGTAACGTTGGATTTTAAAGGTTCTTGTAATTTGTGTCTTCTCCATTGGAGTCATGTCGAGGGTTACGAATGTTCACCTTAGTGCATTAGACTTCTTTAGATTCACTCATCCGCATCCAACTTCCCTTAATTCATCATCCTGTCATGAATTAGCGTTGGTAACCTAATTCAAGCGGCATTCTGATGATGTTCATGTTACGAACTAAGGAATAGGCCACAACTATTGGATGATCTGTGACCATTGGACAGATCACAGCCATAAGTCTCAACCTATTCCTTAATTCGGAGTTATTTCTCTTACATCTGTCTTTGGTAGCGGATGAAGATTGAATCTGCTCTGTGGAAATCTGATTCTCCATTAAAATTCAGAGGCTAAAGTACATGAAGCTATTATTTCTGCATTTGTCTTATTTTAAACATCTCCCCAACTCGGATCTGGATCATGTAGTTAGATCTTTTCTTTATTTGCTTATAGTTAAATGTGACACAATCCAACACTCTCTTTTATCTATTCTTTATTTTAGATAATTATAGAGCCAGATCTGGTAGCACAGATCTGGAGGTTTATCTCTCAGTTTAGACAAACTTCTCTGTGGACGATCTTGAAATACTTACTTTTAAAACTTGCTACAATTGGCCCTGATCTTGCAGGCCAGTGTTAGCCCCAATGTGCTGATATCCCTTTCATAAGTTAACATCCATATAACCTAGCATTCTTTAATTCTTTAATTTTTGATTCATAATGCACACAATTATGGCACACTTGGAGCGACAACAACTTCCATACTCAGTTTACAAGAAGTTAGTCTTGGGAGAATTAAAGCTCACACATGTGGTATTACAACTAGCTGACAGATCTGAAAGAAGGCCTATGGGAATGATAGAGGATGTGTTAGTTGGGATTTATAAGTTCTTTTACCCAGTAGATTTCTGGTGCTTGACATGGAGCCAAGCAAGTACACCACCTCTATTCCTCTAATTTTGGGCAGGCCCTTCTTGGCTACTGCCAATGCTTGTATTCAGTGTATATTAGGAGTAATGGAAGTTTCATTTTACAACATGAAAGTAAAATTAAATGTTTACAATGCAGCCAATCAGCCTCACTTGGATAGTGAGGATTGCTTTTTAATTGATGTTTTTGATGAGCTTGTGGAAGAGGCTTTGCCTAAGCTGCTGCATTGTGATGAATTTTGTGATGATTTTGGTGATGTTTTTGAGAATGTGTGGAATGAGATTGTGGAAGAGAGGGCCCCACACCCATGGTTCAAGAGGTGAAAGCCTTAATTTCTGATATGGGGCCAGCAACAAGATATCCACCATGGAAACCTGATGTGTTGCCTCTTCCACCACCATCAAAGGCACCTTTGTTGCCCTAACTTATATGTCCACCTGATGTAGAGTTGAAACAACTACCTAAGACCCTAAAGTATGCTTTTTGAGGGGCAAACAAGAAATTACCAGTGATTATTTCTTCCTGTCTCACTGATGAACAAGAGGAAGAATAGTTGTGTGTTTTGAGAAAGCATAAAAGAGCAATTGGCTAGACCATTGCTGACCTTGGGGGCATCAGCTCTGCTATGTGCATGCATAAAATCCACCTGGAAGAGGGTTCTAAATCCTCTAGAGAAATATAGAGAAAATTGAATCCCCACATGCAAGAAGTGGTGATGAAAGAAGTGGTCAAATTGTTAGATGCTGGAGTCATCTACCCAATTTCAGAGTTTGAATGGGTGGCACCTACCCAGGTGGTGCCTAAGAAGTCTGGAATTACTGTGATTAAAACTAATTCTGGTGAGTTTGTTCCAACTAGGGAAACCACAGGTTGGAGAGTGTGTATAGACTATGGAAAGTTCAATCTAAAAATAAGAAAAGACCATTTCCCTTTGCCCTTCATTGACAAAATCTTGGATAAGTTAGCAAGAAAGTCTTTTGATTATTTTCTTGATAGATATTAAGGGTATAACCAAATCCCTATTTATCCACAAGATCAAGAAAAGACAACTTTCACATGCCCATTTGGCACCTTTGCCTATCGAAGGATGCCATTTGGATTGTGTAATGCACCTGTAACTTTCCAAAGATGCATGTATGCTATATTTTCTTACATGATTGAGCAGTTTCTAGAGATTTTCATGAATGCTTTTCCTATCTTTGGGGATAGTTTTAGCCAATGTCTACAGCATCTCTGCCTTGTGTTGCAGAGATGTGAGGAAACCAACTTGGTTCTAAGTTAGGAAAAAAGCCATTTCATGGTCACTCAAGGCATTGTCCTTGGCCATGTGGTTTCTCACAGGGGCATTGAGGTAGACAAGGCAAAAATAGAGCTGATTGCATATTTATCCCAACAAAAAATTATGAAACAAGTCAGATCATTCTTGGGGCATGCTGACTTCTATAGGCGATTTATCAAAGATTTCAGCAAAATCTCAAAACCTCTTTGCCACCTATTGTGCCAAGAGGTTCCCTTTGATTTCAATAATGAATGCCTTAAGGCCTTTCAGTTATTGAAAAGTTGTCTAACCTCTGCACCAATCCTTCGAGCACTTGATTTTTCTATACCTTTTGAGCTGATGTGTGATGCATCAGACTTTACAATTGGTGTAGTCTTGGGACAAAAGAAGGACAAGGCCCCTTGTGTGATTACATATGCCAGTAAAACCATGATGGATGCTCAATTAAATTACACAAAAACTAAGAAGGAACTGTTGGCAATTATTTTTGCTCTTGATAAGTTCAGGTCATATGTGCTGGGATCCAAGATAGCGGTCTTCATAGACCACTCAGCCCTGAAATATTTTTTATCAAAAAAGGATGCAAAGCCTAGATTGATCAGATGGATCCTTCTATTACAAGAGTTTAATCTTGAGATCAACAACAAAAAATGGGTTGAAAATGTGGTTGCTGACCACTTGTCTAGGATCCTAGCAGAGGTATTTGATAGGCTGCTCATTAATGATTCTTTTTCGGATGAACAATTGTTTGTTATCAGCACTTCTACACCTTGGTTTGCAAATATTGTGAACTACGTGGGAGTGGGTAAGATTTCCCTACATTGGAACAAAATGGACAAGGAGCTGTTCTTTTCACAGATCAAACATTATATGTGGGAGGATCCATACCTGTTCAAATATTGTGTAGACCAAGTGGTCAGGAGATGTGTCCCTGATGAGAAATTCTACAATGTATTAACTATGTGTTATGAACAGGCTTGTGGAGGCCACTTCAGTGGGAACAAAACTACTGCCAAGGTGCTCCAAAGTGGAATCTACTAGCCCACTCTCTTCAAAGATGCATGTCTTCATTGTAAAACTTGTGAAAAATGCCAAAAGATGGGAAGTATCTCCAAAAGAAACTTCATGCCTTTACAGCCCATACTTGTGATTGAACTTTTTTATATTTGGGAGATTGACTTCATGGGTCCTTTCCCTCCTTCCTTTGGACACAACTATATTCTTCTAGCTGTGGACTATGTGTCCAAATGAGGCCATAGCTACAAGAATCAATGAGCACAAGGTTGCCCTCAACTTCTTGAAGGACAACATTTTCTATAGGTTTGGCACCCCCAGAGCTATCATTAGTGATGGGGGGAGTTACTTTTGCAATAGACACTTTGAAAACCTACTTAGGAAGAACTTTGTGACACATAGAGTTGCCACCCCATACCACCCACAAACCAGTGGGTAGGTGGAAATTTCTAATAAAGAGATCAAACACATTTTGGAGAAAACTATGAGTGTGGATAGGAAGGGCTGGTTCTTGAAGTTACCTGATGCTCTTTGGGCTTAAAGGACTGCCTATAAGACCCCAATAGGGATGTCTCCCTTTAGGTTGGTGTATGGCAAGGCATGCCATTTACTAGTAGAGCTCGAGCACAAGGCTTATTGGGTTGTTAAAGCATTGAATATGGACTTAACTTTTGTTGGCTTGCACAGAAAACTCCAACTGTCAGAGTTTAAAGAGTTGAGATTGGAGGCATATTCCAATGCAAGGATCTACAAGGAGAAAACTAAGGCTTTCTTTGACAAGAATTTGTTGAGAAAAGAGTTCATTGCTGGCAATAAGGTATGGTTCTTCAACTCTAGAGTGAAATTTTTTCCAGGTAAGTTGAGATCCAGATGGGAGGGACCTTACATAGTAGAGCATGTATCGCCATCTGGAGCAGTTGATATCATGAATCCCAAAGAAGGGAGGACCATGAAAATTAATGGTCAAAGGCGCAAGCTCTTTGTTGAAAATATAGTGGAGCCTACGCTGGCCATTCACTTTCAAGAACCTCTAAATCATGTCTGACTTTCAACAATGTATATTATGTATCATAGCTGCTATTTTTGTTTCTGTTTATCACTATTTGGCATTGTAAATATGGCTTAATATGTGCATGTACTAATCAGGAGTCCCTCATAAGCTGGCTAGAAGCAGGGACTGTTTGAGTTGACTTTGGATTTGATAAAATGATGTGTAGAGTGGATGCGGGAACTGATACAAAACTGTTTGAATGGAGATATAACTTGTCATGAGGTTTGAATCAATTGTCGATAGGTTCTGAAGGTGGAATTATGATTGTTGATAGGTTCCACGAACATCTCGATAGGATCTGAAGGTCTTTAGTTGAATAGTTAGCAGGATCAATGTACTTGTCGAGAGGTTCTGTGAACTTCTCGACGAGATTGTGTCTGACGTCAGGAACTTGTCAAGAGGATTAATGATTGAATTCAAAGTACTTGTTGAGAGGTTCTGTGAACCTCTCGAGGTGAGTTTGTTCTGAAACCGTAAACCCGTCGACAGGATTGAGTGAACCTCTCGTGAGGTTTAGTTGTCTTTCACTCTTTGACAGGTTGTATCAACGTATCGACTCCTTTACCCGATCCTGTTGAGAATAGATTTCCCTTGTTTTTAAACCTAGTGACAAGTCCATTTTTTCATTTCGACAACTTGTCTCTGAGCCCATTCCCTCTCTGGCGATTTTTCTAGTTTTCTTCTTCTTTCTCTCCCTCACTGTTTCCTACTCCAAACTCCTGGGTAGTGTTCCATTTGCATTAGTTCTTCACGAGTTACATTTGGCACCTACTTTGAATTGATTTGGCATCGTGCACAGCGTGGCCTGTGAAACCCTAGGTTTCTATTGGTAAGGCTTCTCTTCAGCTCCTCTTTGTGATTTCCAAGTTTGGCATTTCAATTTCTAGTTTGTCTAGGTCATTTGAGCATTCAAAGATGTCTGTGTGGTGATCAAAAGTGAATTGGAATTGTTTGAGTATACAATGTCTTATCAAGAAGACACCTTGGCCACCCTCTTCAAATATCATGCCAAATCTGCCACCAAAGCCACTAGGAAGTCCAGTAGGCAAACCACAAAGCCTAAGGAAACTCGACCTGTAAAAAGTAAGCTTGTCATGGATGAAGCTGAGAAAACTGTCAAAACCAAGAAGGCCAAGAAATCTAAGAAGGCCCAAATCAGTGAAGACATTGTTGAGGAGGCCCCTGGGACACAACCTAACCTTGTGCCTGAAATTCCTAACGGTGAGCCTAACCCTGAATTGGAGCCGAATGTCCCTTTACTCAAATTCACACCCAATGAATTTGTGGATGCATTAGGTTTGATCTCAGAGACTATTGTTGACACCCCCTATTTCTCTAAGGTAAAGGAGTGTTAGGATACTTTAAATTATTTGGTGAAGGCAGGCCTAACACCCATGTTGAGCCCACTGAATGAAAAATCTTACCCAAGGCTGGTTAAGTTGTGGTATCAAAATCTCATAAAACAAACCAAGCCAGATTCAATTGAGCCCTGCCTTGTAATTTTGATGCTCGAAAGAAAGCAGAGGGCAAAGGACTCCTAGATCCACTTGAGGCTGCAGAGGAGTCAGATGATTAGAGTTGTACAATTAGGATGTTTTTGCCTATTACCTTTGTAGATCAATTGCCTTCAAACTATACATACTTTTTTTTATCAATAGAATATTTTGTTAGTAACCTGTCTTTCCTTCTGTTTGGAGTACTCTGTTTCTGTTAGTTGTGCTTGTTAATCTTCTTATTTCTACCAGTTTGTGTTCCTTTTATATGTTGTCTTTTGTATCTGATTGTTCCTCAAATAACATGCTATACATTTTCTTTATCTTTGAAGCAATGAGGACACTGCTCCTCATAGGTCTGGGGGCGTGGCAAGGTGTGCCAATAGAGTAGTTAATGTTAGTGTAGCTATGTTGACAAAGCTTTTGAAAATAAAATGAACTCCCACTTGATTTTTTTTTGAAATAGAGGAAATTAAAAACTTTTTAAAACTAAGACATGTTATAGTTCTAACATTTTCATGATGCAAATGTCAGGAATTTTCAAAAAAAAAAAAAAAAAAAATTAATGCCTAGTGAACTTAAAAAGAGAGAAAATTGGGAGGATACGCCCCAGAAATCTGATGAAAGACCATACCTAGTGAGATTTGGGCCTGAAAAATTTTCTTTGAAGAGTGTTTAGCAATTTCTTCTACCCTAAGAACTAATTGAACCTACCTTTGCTCGCTAGAAGTTAGTCAAATCCAAATTGAAACAGCTTGACAGCACTCATAACATAAGGACATGAAGTAAGGCCATCCCTTGGACAGTTTAAGCTTAAAACTTCCCACCTTTGAATTGCCCTTGATACAAACCTTTTGAGCCTTAAAAATCACAGTTTTCTTTAATAACAAACCAGAAAATTTGAACCCAAAACCTCTTGACCTGTTTCAATTCACCCTCAATCTGAGAAATTAGGGAACAGAAGGAGAAGTGTGGTTAAAGGAGCAAGGTTTGATATTTAGTTGAAAAATGAAGAAAATACATTTGAGGGAAAGAGTGATGTATAATTGTGGCATTCCAGCCCATGAAAAGAAAAATAGAGAAAAATACAAAAAAAAAAAAAAAAGCATACAAAAAGAAAAGAAAAACAGAAAAGCAAAATAAAAGAGTGAGAAAGAGAAGTCAATTCATTGAAAGATTGAAATGAGGATTAGAAACTGATCACTTCAAATATGAAAATTCAAGTAGATGGATTTATGCTGAATTGAAGGTGTACATGTCACCTCCTTACTTTACTGATTTCTCAATCTTAAATCCTATTCCACCCTTTTAGTCTTGTTAAACTTCACTCATAAGCCACATTACAACCCAATAAAAAGTCCTCACTGATCTGAATTGGATTGAGCTGTCATGTGGAGAGAAGGATTTGTTTGATCTATGATGAAAAAAGTTAGAGAATTTCAGAAATTGGAGCAATGCCTATGCTCATGCTTGCAATCCTATTTGAGGGTTGTAACTGCTCTTGAGCTGTGTGAATTGATACACCCTTCTATTTGTGTTGAGAGTGACAGCCCTAGTGAGCTTTGGGTCAAAAATTAACATTGAAGGGGGCATTATCAAAACATGATTCTCAATTTGAGGGTAAGCTGTGCATTAATTCTCATACAAAATACCTTGACATGAGCTGATTGATTGTGAAGGAATTACAGCAGAATTTCAGTTTTGGACTGATGATTTTTTGCTGAGAATCCTCTAAAACTGAATGGACAAGGTGTGGAATGACTTTTATAGTGCTTGAATTTTGTTTTAACATGCTGCACTAATATTAACTAATTTTGTTGGAGAAATTTGTGGGTAACTTCACTGTAAACCCTCAGGAGACTTCACTCCTCCGCTAAGGATCACCTAGGGGTTCAAAAGGCTTGATGCATATGCCAAATACATCTGTGTTCCCTACAAAAGTGGCATTTTTTATTTTCAATAATTATTTTTACTTTCTCCTTTGCTCAGGGACTAGCAAAGCTTAGGTTCGGGGGTGTGTTAAGAAGTGAAAAATACCATTTTTTCACCTCCTACCCTGACCTTTGGTGGACCCTTGAGCTGACTAATAATGTATTTTAAGTGTATTTTATAGATAAGTAATAAATTACAGCCTTAGTGCAGACATCCAGCTAAAAAGGCCAAAGAAGCAATCTGCAACCTTAACATGTGTTCAAACTCTAACTCAAAGAGCATTAGAAATTCATGAGAAGGTCATGGACCCAACTGGAAATGCCTGGGACCAAGTCCAGATATAAGGAATAAAGATTGAACCTACGAAGAGGCTGCAGAGTGTTGAACAAATGAAGAACAATACACCCAAGATGTGTGCCAGCTATGGAAGCACAAGGCAGAACCTATCAAGAGGTTAAGTCTAGCTGTCGACAGGTTCTAATGCTCGAAATCCAAGTGTCGAGAGGTGGCATTAAGCTGTTGTGAGGATCTGGAAGTCTAGCTCAACCTATCGAGAGGTAATGAGTTGGAATTGTGAACATCTCGCAAGGATCCAGTTACCTATCGAGAAGTTGGAGATGCAGTTGAGGATCCCGTCGAGAGGATACCTAGAGATGCAGGGGAAGTCGAGAGGTTCTTATTAAATCTCGAGATGTTAAAGCTGAACCTGTCGAGCAGTGCAAAGCAATCCTGTCGACAACTCACCTGAAGCTAAACTACGCTCATCCTCGTGAGGTTCAGGCAACCTATCAAAAGCTCAAACAGGAACTTCACAAAGATGTCGGCAGGATTTTCTATAACTTGTCGAGAGGATGAATGCAGAACTGGACAGAGGTAAGAATACTCTTCAATCCTGTCGACTAGTCAAGTTGAACATATCGAGAGCTACTCCAATCCTATCGACGAGCACCACTCATCCTGTTGAGAAGACTCCAAACCTCTCAAGAAGTCTTCAAAGCCATCGACAGCTACTGCAACCTTAATGTGAACACAATGTAAATTCAAAACTTGTCGAGAGGATCCCTAAACCTCTCGACACTCAAACTGGCAACTTCTCAGTTTTCTTTCTTTAGCAACTGCCAATTCCAAAATTTTGTGCACAAGTTTCAAAGCATGTCAATAACCCCTGGGGGTATTTTGGTACTCAACTGAGCACGAATGGAAACCCTAACTGCATCACATATACTTGCCAGTTGAGAACCAATGAGAAAAGACCTTCTAGAAGAGAAATCAGCCACATCAACATAACAAAATTATCCCCTTCAATTATGATTGGCTGAAATAAATCTGAGGACAGAAGAGGAGAGTATAAAAGCTTGAAGAAATTATATTGAAGACATCCAAAATTTGAAAGAACCAAAGCTTAGTGCGAAATCCATCTTCCCTCCAAAAATTCCCTCTCCTCCTCTTCTCCCATTCTTTCTTTAGCCAATCGTGGTTGGCTAAACTCTTTTCAGTAGTTAGGGTGAGGTCTTAAGCGGTAAATTGAGAGTTTCAGAGGCTTGTAAGGGATTATATATTGTACAGATTACAGATATGAGCGTAATAGGATTGTAAGTTGCATTATTGCAATATAATTGTGGTTTTTAAAGGTTATTCGAATCTACATTTCACTTCTTCATATTTGATTTCCCTAGATTGAATACTCCTGTGGATGCTAGCCAGAAATGGGGAACCTGTAGCTTGGCACCCACAACATTTGCAATGGTTAACCCGCTCTAATAAAGATCTTTGAATTGGAACAATCTCTGGGATGATTTCTGATCATTCAAGTAGACAGATCATAGCCTTAGGATTCCTTCAACTCTTGGGTTGAGATTAGATTCTTATACCTTGCATCTGAGCTTGTAGCCAGATGAAGGATTGTTGCAGATCTATCCTTAGCACTGCCTTTGATTCCTTTGATTTTCAGTAAGAGACCAAGACCCCTAGCTGTTATTCTTCATCCTTTGAATTTTCATCTTTTCCCTATATCTCCTTATCTCTGTTTTTGATTGGATCTAGATCAAGTGCATTTAACTTTTATAGTTTGTAGTTAAAGTGACAAAACCCTTAAACCTCTCCTCCTTCCTGTTTTAGTTTAGCTTAAATTAGGATAGGGTGCCGATTTACCATTGATCTAGAGATTTACTATAGTTAAACCACATTTCCCTATGGACATACCCCTACTTATCTTTTAAAACTTGCTACAACAGCCCTGCTTCTTGCAGGACTGGTTGCTCACCTTAATTCCATACATCTGTAATTTGTGCCTTTTTATTGGTTGTTTTTGTCATAATAATAATTACAAGGTGGGCAACACAACAGCAGAAGCAACATCAGCTCTTGGGATTCAACTTCCAGCTCGAGAGGAAGAGAGTGTTGTAGCAACAGCAGCTCTTGCAAGAAAAATCTGTAGCTTGGCAGCTGCTCGAGATCTGGTTTATAGGCTGCTGCTCAGCAGCTAGCTTCAGCAATGTGCTCGAGAGGATTGAATTTCAGGAAACATAGCTCGACAGGATATTTCATTTGCTCGAGAGGATGGAGTTGGAATTGGGTTTTGATCCTCTCAAGTGGATTAAAATAGCTTGAAATTTGAGCCACTCGAGATCTGCTCCAGTCATTTTTCTGAAGCTGCATCCCAACTGCTTTTGTGGTTTAATTCCTGCTCTTGGTTGGCAGCTAACATGCAGCAGCTCCTCCACTCGACAGGTTGAATCCCTCAGCAAGAGCAGCTCGAGTATTTGTGATAGAAGCCTATGATCTTCTCGAGTTAATTTGCTAGAGATGCTGTTTAAATGCTGCAATGTTGCTGCTGCTTTCCTTAATGTGGTGCTATAATGGTTGCTAGCTTCAACAATTTCAGCTTACAACATGGTTCCCCAGCATGTGCAGCAGCTCAAGTATGTATTGGGCTGTTTTATACTTCAGCATTGCAGCTGCTCTTGTGGTTGAAGCAGCAGCTCTTGTATCTTGCTTCTCCATGCAGCTCATGTGGCTAGTCTCAATGCTGCAACAACTTGACAGCTTAAAACTCCAGGCTTGCATTTTGTGGGGCTCAATTTCTGCTATTGCTTAATAGTTTAGCTGCAGCTCCACTACTGCAGCTTCAACAACTTGATGCATCTCCACTAAAGTGCTTCATTAGTTGTTGTATTAGCAATTGCAGCAGTTCTTCAAGTCCGCCTCCATCTCTCTCTCTCTCTTAGCAGGGCTTCTAGGACCCCAATGCATGCGGAACAACCCCAATGGTGTGAACCTCCATGGTGCATTCATTGTAACTCCATCAGCTCCACATTTCAACTCAAAATTTCTTCTTCTTGGATTCAAAATGATGGATTGCAGCACTAAGCTATAGTTGCCTGTCATCTACAAAACTACACCTAAAAACGCATTATTAACCAGTTCAAAGGTCCATCAAAGGCCAGGTTAGGAGGTGAAAAGTGGTATTTTTCAGTGCTCAACAGATTTCTCCTTTCTATCGATCGATTTTTCAAAGTTTCTCTTTCTCTAATTGATTGAATTGTATATTGCTATTTAGGCTTTGTCTATCTATTTCTTTGATTTCTCCATTGAGATTGATTTCTATGTTTTTGAATTGAGGATTTTTATTTTTGTTCTCCTTCTAACCGATATTGATTTTGAATTAAGGATTTTGATTTTAATTTATTTTTTACGAAAGTTACTATTGGGAGATCTCAATAGCTCACTTTTGAAGACAATCGTCTAGACTAGATATCTGCACGCTTAACTCTAGGCTAAGGGTGTTTTTGTTTGATCTTTATAGAGAAAAAATTATAACCCTTTTGCACCTCTTTGGCTGAAGCATGGAAGTTGATTATGTGAATTCATTGGATAATATAATGGGCATGCTATGCTTTTTTTCTATTTCCAATTTTTCATTGTCAGTGATGGTGTAAATTAGAATGTTATTAACATTTCTTTAGCTTTTTTATATAATGTTATACAATCACAAAAAAAAACTAAAATAAAGTTCATTGCAAAATGATTTTTAAATGTTACTTATTCTACTAAAAAATGTTAAATTAAAGCTCACGGAATAAAGATTTAATTAAATTAAATATTTTTTTGTAATCTTTTTTGGATTGAGCAAAAAATTGTGGTTACCAAATGGGATCTACAAAAAATTTGATTGAATCATGAAAGATAAAACTTTTATGGGATCCAATTGATTCTGTTGAAATTTTAAACGTTTATAAATTTTAGAATTAATGATGAACTTTGATTTTTCTAAGGGCCTGTGAGATTATAGATTATCAGTGTTTTAACGTAATATGTAAAACTTGCTCGTAGTAGAAGGCATTAATATACTATAGGAAAATGATGACATTAGTCTAACATATATGGCTTGATCTCAGCTGCAAGATTGCTAATGAATTTCTTATCCATCAAATCAATATGAACAAAAAAGTGCATTCTAAAAGTTTAAAATCATTGAATTTTCAGGGTGACTGCAATTGTCCGAGGGAACCATTCCTCACATGAGAAAGGAGGATCACTCTTCGTCTCTCCTTTACACCCATGCTCTCTCTCTCTCTCTCTCTCTCTTGATCTCACCCCTAAAATTTCAAAATGATGAGCAATTATTAATATTATCCTGATGATTTTTATGTTTTCATTATTAAACAAATACATCATTTTTTATTATAGGTGTTTGGTTGCTTTTATTGTGGTGTGAAAATCATTTCTGCCCTTCATTGCCTTGTTTTGGGAAGTTCATGATTTCCATCTTTGTTAGACTTTCCGACTAATGAGCAATAGCATTATGCTCCATTTTATGTATCTAATTTTTAGGGAAATGATTTACTATCTTGAAACATGGGATATAGAACATAAGCCCGTGACTCAAGCCCCTTGTGGCTGCATGTCACACCAATTGGCTTTGAAAGTCAATGGACATGCAGCCAATGGTAGATCGAGTCATGGGCTTTTGTCAGTCCAATAACATAAGTGAGATGATTATTACCCACTTTTAAATATTAAAATATATATTAAAATTTTTAATATTAGTTATGAGCAACATAAATATCTCATATTGCCTTGTCCTTTTGGGGTCAGCTATGTAAATTCTATTTCTCCATTTATTTATGCTTGAGTTGGCTTTGTAAAATAAAATCTCTCTTTCTTCCAACCCTTTATTGGTCTTTCCTCCATCTTCTTCCTTTTCTGCTTATATTGGTGTTTTTTAATCTCCAGTGGATATGACTAAAGATATCGAACAATACTAGTGTATTTTTCCTTTATTATGATTAGCCTTAAACTTCCTATAGTCTCCTTGAATCTTCTATCCTTTTATGTTTCCCCTTAAATCCACAGTAGTATATGAATCTCAGCCATTTGTATTTTGTTTTACTGCTAATGCTACTCCTTCCTAGCCTTGGACTCCTACAGGGTAATCCATTTATCACTGCTTTATTAAAATGCCCTCTTAATCAAAGCGGCAAATACACTCTACTTCTCTGTGTCCTCACTTGACTCACTATAAAAGGGCAGTTCTGAGCCATATCGAGAAAACCACGACAATCAAATGCTTCTAACCATCTGATCAATCACTTAATTCAAGAACACTCAACACAAAATTGATTAATTAGAGAGCAATGCCTCCCACGAAATTGATTAATCATAGAGCATATAAAAAAGGTAGTCCTTCGCTACCACTTTTGTTTCCTGTCACAGAAGATGGAAAAACAATTTTTTTAATTGGAATAAAACAATCACAAAATCAATGAGCAAAAACTGAATTTTACTTCTTTTTGTGCAAGATATTAATGTTTCTTTGTACATCTAGGCTTAAGTGCTTATTAACATTGCAGTCACCAGTAGTGTCTCCCCCAATTTCCAATATGGTCATGCACTATGTATACAACTCTGGACATGAATGCTCTAGAGATATGTCAAGCTTAGAGAGATAAGCATGATCAAACTAACCAGTATCAAAACTTGATATTTTCAAAGGCTCTGGAGTCTTTTCATGGATATCTCTTAGAGGGGATTTGGTGTTGTTTTTAAATGAAGGGGACCCATCAGATCGCTTGATCTCAATGCTTTCTGTCGGAAAACGTTCAGGTCGGTTTCGCTCACTTCGTGGACGATGTCCAGATTGCCCAACGGCCCAAGTTCCTTCTGCTGGGAAACGTGATGAATAATCCAGATCCTTGCTGAGGTGCTGTGAGTTCCACATTTACACTTCCATTTTGTCCCTTCCACATACCTGAATTAATCTCCCATCCTCGTCCACTCATCAAATGTCGATTCTGATCCAAATCCTACCTTCTATAGATATTAGATTCATCTCCAAAGACACCATTGGTCCCATCCCATCCCATCCATGCAGGTGAGGAAATGAATCATCCATCGGATTTTGCCACCCATATAGCCGGGGATGCATGTGATAAGAAACCCCACTAGGATTCAATTCCATGGACGGTCTTACACCAAATAGTGGTGGAGAAGTAAATGGAAATCCACTGTGAGGTGGCCCATACTGAAAAGGAATGAAGTCGTTTGTTAATGGTGATGGCCAGTTTAGGGTGCCCTTTGTTATTCACTGAAAAGTACCACTTTTCACCTCTTAACTTAGCCTTTGCTGGACCTTGAAGCAGACTAATAACCATTTGTTAAGTGTGTTTTGTAATTAGCAATAAAATGTGCAGCTTAATACAAACTCCTTGCTTTTTGGCCCAAAAGAGAGAGAGAATACACTCAAAGATGACAGCTGAGACAAAGCCTAATGGAACACCTTGGTAGTGCTTACCATGGTGACTTATTGTTGTTGAACACCATTGACCAAAGTTTAGCAGATGAATGAAGTTAGCTGAGAAGGGAGGAGACTGCGACAGCAACAAGTGCAATGCACTAGAGCAGCAAAAGATAGACCTCGCTGAGTTGAGGAGCTTCCTCGTGAAGCTAAAGTTACAATGGAAGAGGCCCTCGCACAGATATGCCGCGCAATCAGAAGGACAGCTAAAATGACCTCATGAAGATCTCGTAGATTAAAGTCCCCAAAATCTATGGTCGTGAAGCTCTCACGAAGATCAAGCCTCAAAGCAGCTCCGTGAAGAACACAGCAAGTCCATATGTACATTGAACAAACTATCACCTAGTGGAGTTCTCGCATTGCCCAGGAAGAGAGAGACGCCTAGAATTCTCTTCGCACAGATCTCGCGCACTATGCTGCCTTACCATTGACTACGCGAGCGCAGGAACATAACTGCGCAAGTACTTAGCGAGAGAGAGTTTCTGAAGCTCAACTTAGCGAGAAATCTTGGCGCTCCAGATCATCTCCACGACAGCATTGCTATGCCAGCAAATGACGCAATCAAATGAAGAGCTAACGCACAAGCAAGCACTTCCCACCAGCCAAAGGCAACTTCACGAAGGCAAAGCAGCCGCGTGAATGAGCTAAAAGCAGATACCGGCCCCGCGAAGCACAGGCTCTCCACTTCTCAGTTTTAACTGAAGGACTTTTTAGGAATTTTCCAAGGCTAGGGCACACTTCTCGAGGTGCAAATTTCGAGGTGCATATCTCCAGGCATCCAAGGGTTGAAACAGTGCCATGTCTGTTAAAAAAATTAGGGTTAATCTCTTTAGAGCCAAGGCTGTTTTGACAGAGTATATAAGCTGTACTTAGAGTTTATGATTTTCACCTTTCCTTCATCCTCTACCTGCTGAGAACTCTTGCAGGCTAGGGTTAGGGTTTGATCATCTCTTTTTCTTATTTTTCTTCTCTCTTAGCCCAGCACTTCCTGGCTAACCCAATTATAAGCAGTTAGGTTTAGTTTCATTTCAGTTTGTAATAGGTTTTTGGTATACATTGGGATTCGAATGAGCATTTATGTATAGGCTATAGCCTGGAGATAATTCATTGTAAGTTTTGTGTTCATCAATGGATTACTATTTTAATGCTTAATTGAATCTAAAGATCTTATGGTTTCTTTAGATGCCTATAGGATCCATGTATTTAGGACTAGCCCATTCAATTTCTAGTAGATCTATTGCATACCATCTGATTTCCCTTGGTTTGATAGCCCCATGGAAAGCAATGCTGGATCTGAAGTGAGATCCAGGGAACTCGGAGGCCTATGGACCATGGTGGTTGCAGCAGTTTTCATGTTCTTTCTCAGGCCTCTATGGGATGGACAAACCAATGGGATATCCTGTGACCATTCAAGTGGACAGAGTATAGCCCTAAGGTTGTGTCCATTCACATGTTTGAGAAGGATTATTCTCCCCTGCACATGAGCTTCTAGAGCCTTGTCAGGAGGGTTGTACAGGAACTAGCTCCCCTCTGTTTTACCTAGCCAACATCAGATGTTAGATCACTACTTTGACTCTAGCTTACCCTGCTTACTTCTCATAATTTTTGTATTTTATTTTGGCACACACTACCACCATCTTTCTCTTAACTGTTTCTTTAGGATAGGGCTACATTTTTTTTCTCTGCTTTTAGGATTAATTTAGTGTAGTCGTGACACCCAACTCCCTTCCTTTATGATTGTCAGATTTGTAGCCAGATCTGGAGGCCTACTATTATAGCCCATTTTGGGTTCTAGATCAATTTCTCTGTGAGACAAACTCTTACTTATCAAAACTTGCTACAATGGACCCTGTATCTTACAGCACTATATTTATTTCAGACTTGCTGTGTTGACCCATCTCCAATTCCCCACTCTTGATTTATTCTCTCTACTATTCTTAATAAAATAGCAGCAAGAGTCTCGAAAGACGAACCAACAGGATTTTGGTGCCGCTGTCGGGGATATTGATCTTTTTAGTAGACCTGAGTTGTATTATAATTTAGACTAACCAATTCTTTGTAGCTGTGCCTAATTTAGAACAAAAAGTACTACTGATCCTTTGTGGAATTTTGCAGAAATGGATAGCAGAAGAAGGGAAAAGCTAAAGTTGCAGCTGGAGTATAGCTAGCTCTGTTTTCACTTCCTTCCCCCTAAATCTCAGTCCATTTATGTTAAATTTCTTGTTATTTGTTTAGTGTAAACTGTGTAGTTGTTAATTTTTACTTGAGATTCTTTATGTGTGCTTGTGAGTATTTTTTGTACTTACTGTGGGTGTGAGTTTATGCATGGTCGAAGGTCCTTAAATCCTAAGTTGGAACCTCCAAATCTAGAGGTTGAAAGGATCCTTTGACCTAGGAACACCACATAGGGCCCTGCTATTGAGACTGAACCAACTACTCTGGCTGAGAGGCAGAGGACATTGAAGGAATACAATGCACCTGGGGAGTACACCTCTTTCTTCTGCATTCAGTTTCCCTCTGTTGAGGGGAACTATGAAATTAAATCCTCCACCATCAGTATGCTGCCTTCATTTCATGGGCTGAGTAAAGAAGATCCCTACAAGCATATCGATCAATTTTTAGCACTTTGTACTACCTTTAACATTGCTGAATTGGGGCCTGAGGCTACTAAATTGAGGCTTTTTCCTTTCTCATTAAAGGAGAAAGCCAGCACATGGCTATCAAAGCTCCCAGCCAATAGCATACGGTCATGGAGTGACCTTCAAACCAAGTTCCTGGCAAAAAAGTTTCCCATGAACAAAATAAGCCAGATGAGGATAAATATTCTGTCATTCACTCAGTCCTCAACTAAGAGCTTTAATGAAGCGTGGGAAAGATTCTAGGAGATGTTAAAATAATGCCCCCACCATCAAATCCCAATGTGGCAGCTTGTTCTAGTATTTTATCAAGCAATTAATGCCAAGAGCAGGGATATGGTGGATGCTTCCTGTGGTGGTAGCTATCTCCACGAGACAGCTGAGGAAGCATGAGAGTGTTTGACATAATAGGAGAAAATTCTATGCAGCAGGAGTCTCTGTCACGCAATGACAGTCAGATTCTAGCTAAAATGGTGAAAGAGGCCACCCCTAGAGGTGGAATATATGAAGTGAAGGTGCAAGGGGATCTGGAGAGGAAGATGGACAACCTGAGCTTGAAGTTTGATAAAGTGATGAATGTGATGCAACCTCGGATGGTTGCACAGGTGGAGGAAGCATGTCTATTATGCCAATCCCCCACACATTCTATTCATGATTGTCCATCTGCTAACCAGTTTTCAGATTTTATTTTGGAGCAAGCCATTGTTGTTCAAACCTTTGGGCAGTAGCCTGCTAGATATTCTTGGAGGAACCACCCAAATCTGAGGTGGAGACAAGACTCATATCCTTAACCCCAGCAGCAGCAAATGGTAGCTCCCTACAGACCCCGGCACCAGGTTAATCAAGGTTACCCACCAAGGCAAAATTTCTTATTACCTGCCCCACAGTCTAACCAATTGGTCCTGCCCCACAACAACCCAGATCCTCTTCATTTGAAGAGAAGATGCTGGCTTCAATACAGAACTTGGGGAGCTTGGTGCAAACTGTCAATTCACATGGACAGAGCATCAAGAAGATAGAGGACCAGTTGGGTTAGATCTTTAATACTCTGAATAGGAGGGAGGAAGGAAAATTGTCTAGTCAGCCCCTAACAAACCCGAAAGGTCAATTTATGATTGGTGATGCATCCTCTACTCAAGAGGAAGCTAGTGCCCAGTGAATCAAATATTGGCAATAATTATATCCTATGTATGAAAATGCGGTGTTTTGATTTGTGTTTTTGTTTTTTTTGGAATTCTGTCAGTTGTGTTTTTACTTTGATGTAGAATTGTTTGTTTTGATTTGTCTGTGTGTGAATTCTTGTGAGTAAATAAATGTGCCTTGTCTGAGGTTGTCTGTGTGTTTTACTTTGTCTGAGGTTGCGGCGGAAGAGAATACTAATTACCTCAGGGTCCCTTCTGAGTTTGTGTCGGCAATTCCATTGGAGGCTAAAACTATTTTTGATAAAGCCTACTTTGAGGAGCTACCAGAAACCTCTGCCTCTATTGAGTATCTAACCAATTTGTCTCTATTGCCCCTGTTGAGGCCCCCTATGCAGCCGGTGTTCCCATAATTAGTCAGATTATTTTATTAGAATATAAGATTGAAGACTGGTGATGATGGGAACCCAGCACTACTAGTACTGATTGATAATTTTGAAATGTTGTTTAACTAGTCTGATATTGCAAGTGTACTAGGGATACCAGCTGAGTATAGCCCTGAGTTTGGCTTGGGACCTCCTCTGACTGCCACCATTACAAAGATAGCCAGAGAATTAACTGGAGGAATCACTGCCTCAAGAGACTCAATCAGAAAGAGAGACCTGAATCCCAAACTCAGGCTCATAGATACAGTGTTGAGGAAAAATATGTATTGCTCTGGTCATGAGCAGGAGAGGAGGTACCCCATAGCTGATGCCCTTCTCTCATTTCATAGAAATCACTACTTGGCTACAGCCAAGTTGATTTTTTAGGAAATTAAAGATCTGTGTGGGAAGGTGAAGGTAAAGAAAAAACCTCAGGCCCTCCCCTACTGCAGGCTGATCACTGCCTTCCTGCAGTTTGGAAACTACCCCTTTAAAAGGGAGGAGGATACAGTGGCCCTGAACCCCAAAAATAGTGAAAAGAAACAATGGAGTATCAGTGGCACAATGAGGGGAAAGAGGGAAAAGAGGAAGGAATTATTGAGAGAAGCAGCCCCCACAATTCAGGAAGTGGTTGCTATTGCTGCTGCTGCTACTGATGAGGCAGCAACCTCTGTTGGGTAAGCCAGGCCCCCAATCTCATTGCTAGCACATACCCCCTCTCCCTCAGCTTTATCTACACCCATTGCCCCACCACCTCCAACCTTCAACCCGACATCACAACCCCTCATAAGCACAGTACCCTTACCTGAGCCTATCTCCCCAATCACCCCAATCTTCCCACCAATCATGATAACCACTACCACCCTACCCACTGCTGCACCCTTACCCCCTTTTTCAGCCCATACCAGCCCTCCTGTAAAATTTGCCTACACTAAGAAAAGAAAACTTACAACAGGCAAAACCCCCATAGAACCCTAGCCCACCTACATTTCCCAAACCATTCCAACCCCTGATACCACCTTCATTCCAGACCCAATACCCACAACCTATGCACCTGAACCCCATACCTTTGACACCCCCCAGCTGTCCAGTGAGATTTCTCCATCTTTTATATCTATCCCTAGTGAGCCTGTAGACCAATCCATTCCCTTATCCCATAGCAGTGAGCCATTTTCAGGAGAGGAATTTTCCACTATGATGTCTACTATCCTAGGAGACATCAATCTAGAGTATACCCCTCTCCCACACTCACCTCTCCCCCCACACTTTACCCCACCACATGAACCACCACAGGCCACTACCTTCACTCATCGACCCACATCTCCCTTCCAACCAGTTTCACCTATCCAACCCACACCCAATACCATACCAGATCTCTTACCCCAAATCCTACACCTCTTACTTTCCCTACATTCCCAAATGTTAGCCAATACCCAAACCCAAGCCACAATTGAGGCCATTCTTCATTCACTCCACTCCACCTTACCAAACCCTGCCTCTATCCTAAACATTTTACAATCCATCCAGGCAACTTTAACCACTCTCACCCAATAGTCAACTGTCCCTACACCAATCCCTAATCCCCCACCAGCTCTTACTCCCATTGCACCTATCCTTGATACTTCTCTCAGCACCTTTAGAGAGGCCTCCACTCAAACTGAACCTGACCCTTAACTACCTACACCGGAGTCTACCCTCCATGTCCCTCACCCTCTGCCCTCCACCCCACCTCTATCCTCATCCAGTTCCCCTCCTTTCCAGGCTGGCCCTTCTTCCAGTACTGATCTGCCCATCTATCCTATCTTTGCTACCCCCATGCCCCCTTACTCCACACTCCTCAGAGCCATGAAAGCCAATGCCTACATAAAAAGAGATTAGTTCAGGGCATGGCTGATTTGAAAGCTACAGTGAGGCAGCCACTCCTTGATCAAATTAAACTCCTGATGCTTGCTCATAAGGTTGAGAAAAATGAAATCAAGAAAGGATGGCGGGAGATTATGGTCCAATACAATGAAGCAAAGAACAGAGTAAAGAGTCAGGAGGATGTCATCAAGGAATTGAAAGAGAAACTGTGGTTGACTAAGGAGCGTGCTTATGAGTATAGAGTGGCTATTGCAGCCTTAGAGAAGAGGGCAACTGCACAAACTGACTAGGAGATGGCAAAAGCTCTTTTTAAAGAACTCAACCCTGATATACCTCTTCAACAATCCGGTCCAGATGCCATGAGTCCTAGCCCCGTCAAACCTTAACTCAAAATCAAGGAACCTACACAAAAACCTTCCCCCACTCCTACAAGAAAAAGCTCAGCCAAGCCTAGGAAAGTTACTTCTAAAAGATCACTATTTAAAGCTGCCACTTTGAAGCAAGCAAAGGGGAAAGGAATCCAGGAACCACCGGCTGAGGCTAAGGACTCTGGTGATTAAATTTTGCACTTGTATTTCGTTAGGAAGTCGTGTGCCATTTTTGTGTAGATTACTTCCACTTACTTTGTACACACTTTAACTATTTAATAACACTGCTCCTTATTTTGCTTTGTTTAGTTTCTAATCTGTCACTTTTTATTTTTTATGTGTTTATTCTTTTTTGTTATTTGTTATGTGTTTTGCTTTTCTCTCTTGTAATGTTTGGTAGTTAATTTCTCTTTTTGTTCATCGCTGCACAGCTCTTATCCTTTGAATCAGTGAGGACACTCCTCATCGGTTTGGGGGTGTGGTAGGTTCTGCCAATGAAATAGTTAACCTAAGTGCAACAGATTCAAGTGAGTATGACAGAAACAGAACCATGTTCACCTAAGAATCATTTGAAAAATGAGAAATTTAAAATTTTGCAGACCATTAGGCATTACAAGCTTTTAAATTTTAACTTTTCTATGATGTGAACACCAAGTAAACTCACTTGTATCAGTACTGAGTGAATCATTAAAGAGAGAAAAAGGTAAGGACATACTTAAAAGTTTAATGGAAGACCATAAGCAGTGAGAGTTGGGCCTATAAAAAAAATTTCCTTCCTTCGAGGAGTGACTGAGGCAATTCTTCTAGCTCTAAGGATTAGCTGAGGCAATGCCCTCACTAGAAGTTAGGCACCTCGAAGTTGAAACAACTGACAGCACTCAGGAAACCTAGGAAAGGATCAAGGCCTTCTCTTGGATAGTTTGAGCTTAAACAGACCAAATCCTAATCAACTGCCCTTGTGCACACTCCTGTTGAGCCTTAATTTCTAATTTTCTTCAAAATACACCTGAGTACTTACACCTGAACCTATGGACCTGACTCAAACCTACCCTCACTCTGAGAATTCAGAAGTTAAAGGAGAAGGAGCTGAAGATGGATAAGATAGGGTCAACATTGGGTGAATGGAGAAGAGATACCTAAAGTTGAGCAGTGTAGCAAGTGAGGAAAGAGGTAGCAAGTCACAAATACAAAAATAAAAACAAAAACATAAAAAAAAAATGCAAAAAAAAAATATATAAAGAAAAACAATAATGAAGAGGAGTGAGAGAGGAGTCAAGAGGAAAAGTTCATTGGAAAAATCAAAATAAGGAGGAGAAGCTGGCCACTTCAAGTCTAAAAAATTTGAAAGAAAATGAAAAGGTACTGAACTAAAAATGGTTGAAGTCATGAATTACCTCCTTCACTTATTGATTTCTCAACTTTGAATCACTTTTCAACCTTACATTCTTTATAACCCAATTCATAAGCCGCATTACAACCTAGTTAAAGACCTTGTGATCCAAAGTTAAATGTGTTGTCATGAAGTGACAAGAAGTTGTCCAATCTATGGTGAGGATATGCCAATGATGCCAGGACTTAGGTGCTTTGCCTATGCTCTTGCTTACAGATCCATTTGGGGGCTGTAACTGCTCTTGAGCTTGAGAGAAAATGAAACCCTCAAGGTCCCTTATGAGAGTATGCCCTGGTGAGCATTGGGTCTGATGTTAAATGTATTGGGCATGGCCTATAACCTAATTTTTGAATTAATGATAAGCTCAATGCTGATATGCATGCATTGTCCCCCTTGTTGTGAGCTAATTGGATTTGTTGTGCATTCATGTAGAGGTTGTGATGATTAAATGTCTGTACTTTTCATGTCTAAATTCCTCACATTTTTATTGAATCAAAGGTGAACTAATTCTCTATTTCTTGACAATTGACTTGATAATGTTGCACGTTTGTTAACTGTTTCATTGAGAAGTTTGTGGGTATCTTCACTGAAAACCCTCAGGAGACTTCACTCCTCCACTAGGGTTTAAAAGGCTTGGTACATATGCTAAATGTATCTGTGCTCCATAAGAAAGTAGCATTTCAATTCTTAGAGTAGTTGTTTTAATTTTTCCTTTGCTCAGGGACTAGCAAAGATTAGGTTTGGGGATGTGTTATTCACTGAAAAGTATCACTTTTCACCTCTTAACTTAGCCTTTGCTAGACTTTGAAGCAGACTAATAACCATTTGTTAAGTGTGTTTTCTAGTTACTAATAAAATGTGCAGCTTAATACAAACTCCTTGCTTTTTGGCCCAAAAGAGAGAGAATACACTCAAAGATGATAGCTGAGACAAAGCCTAATTGAACACCTTGGTAGTGCTTACCATGGTGACTCATTGTTACTGATCACCATTGACCAAAGTCTAGCAGATGAATAAAGTTAGCTGAGAAGGGAGGAGACTGCGACAGCAGCAAGTGCAATGCACCAGAGCAGTAAAAGATAGACCTCGCTAAGTTGAGGATCTTCCTCACGAAGCTAAAGTTGTAGTGGAAGAGGCCCTCGCACAGATACGTCACGCAGTCAGAAGGACAACTGAAATGACATCACGAAGATCTCGCAGATTAAAGTCCCTAGAATCTGTGGTCACGAAGCTGGGCTTCCTTCCAATTAGAAGGCTATGCAGATCTATGGTGGAAGAACGTGTTGAGGGTAAGAGAACAAGAAAATCCCAATGGGATTTGGACATGGGAAGAGTTTGTGAGGGTATTCAACAAGGAATACTTTCCCAAAAAAATCAGGAACCAATTGGTAGTAAATTTATGAACCTAGAATATGGGAACATGTTAGTAAGAGACTACGCCATAGAGGGTCGAGTTGCTATGAACCTATCAATAAGAAACCAAGGTTCACGACACTGATGTCGGGGCAGTCGAACCAAAGTAATTATTTTAAGCTACCTTTGCCACCACCTACAAAGTCTTATCATCCGATGGGTCCTAGCTTTGTGTCAGGGGCATCAGTCACACAAGGGTTTTCACGTGCAGCTTCATCTACCCTAGTGGAAAAATGTACTGGTTGTGGGAAGCCACACAAGACCTCCGAGTGTAGAAGGGGTATCGGTGCATGTTTCAAATGCGGTAATATAGGGCACATGATAAGGGATTGCCCAATATTGAAAGGTGAAGGAAGAGTGACTATTGCAGGACTGCCAAGGCCTACGCGACAATCACGACCCATAGTACAAGGCCGAACATATGTAGTCTCAGCAAAGGATGCCAACACAAGCAATGACATCGTTCAAGGTAT
This sequence comes from Chloranthus sessilifolius, assembly GCA_021018995.1. Lineage (NCBI taxonomy): Eukaryota > Viridiplantae > Streptophyta > Magnoliopsida > Chloranthales > Chloranthaceae > Chloranthus > Chloranthus sessilifolius. The sequence continues at coordinate 98,626,282 of CM037597.1, forward strand.
AAACAATTTAATTAAAGCCATTTGAGATTTTTACAAAAATTTTAGATGAAGTGTATAGATAGGAAAGTAGAAAATTATTTGTTTTCTTCTATTTATGTTGCCATCAATGTTATTGTATTGTGTAATTAAATGTGTAGTGTGTGTATAATGTAGGTACGTTAGAATTGTATAGAAAGGACGACAACCTATGTTATATGGCACGAGTTCTGATAGACCTCGGGTCTACACATTCATTTGGGACACCTGAATTCACGATAAAGGTGAACGTTGTTCCCGAACCTTTAGACTTCATTTTAGATGTGTCAGTTCCAACGAGAAATTCAATTAAGGCCGATACAGTGTGTCGATCAGTTCTAGTTGCGATTAGGGAGAACAATGATTATGAATTAATGGCTGATTTGATCCTGCTGGGCATGTAAGGATTTGACATAATCCTGGGCATGGATTGGTTGTGTACTCATGATGCAAGTGTGGAATGTCGGAGAAAGATAGTGACTTTTCGTCGAGAAGGGAGTAGGTCGTTTAGATTCTTCAGCATGCGAGCAACGTTTGTGCCACTCATCTTTGAAATACGAGCCGATCATTTGATGAGAAATGGTTATAGTGGATACCTTGCATTCCTAAAAGGGCAACAAGAGGAGAAGAATGACATCGCAAAGATCTCAGTAGTTTGTGATTTTGCTGATGTATTTCTGAAAGAACTACCAGGACTACCACCCGATAGGGAAGTGGAATTTTGCTATTGCCTTAGCTCCAGGTACCGAGCCTATGTCAAAAGCTCCTTACCGAATGGCTCCAGCTGAGTTAAAGGAATTGAAAGAACAACTACAAGAGCTTCTAGATAAAGGGTTCATATGACCTAGTGTGTCTCCTTGGGGAGCACCAGTCTTATTCGTGAAGAAGGACAGGTCGATGAGATTGTGCCTCGACTATCATCAGGTGAACAAATTGACAATCAAGAACCGATATCCGCTTCAAGGATCGATGATTTGTTTGATCAGTTACAAGGAGCCTGATTCTTTTCATAGATTGAGTTGCGATCCGAGTATCACCGGTTGAAGGTCAAGGTCGAAGATATTCAGAAGACGACATTCAGGACTAGATATGGGCAATATGAATTTCTAGTGATGCCTTTTAGCTTGACTAATGCACCAACATCTTTCATGGACCTCATGAATAGGGTGTTTAAGCCACATCTTGAACGTGTGGGGTAGTATTTGTGGACAACATCCTTATATACTCAGGGACAAAGGAGGGGCATGAGCAACATCTATGGGTTGCTTTGCAGACTTTGCGAGAGCACTAGTTGCATGTCAAGCTTAACAAATGTTAATTTTGGTTAGAACAGGTGAGCTTTTTGGGACATGTTGTCTCTAAAGTAGGAATCATAATAGATACAACTAAAATAGAGGCCTTGGTACAATGGGAACAACCTAAAATGGTCACCGAGGTGAGAAGTTTTCTAGGTTTGGATGGGTACTACAGAAGGTTTGTTGAAGGGTTTTCAAAGCTTTCCGATCCGTTATACAACTGACACGGAAAAATATGAAGTTTGAATGGATCAAAGCATGTGACAAGAGTTTTCAAGAATTAGAGAAAAGGCCACTAGTGCTTGCCATCCCAACTGGCACTGAAGGATTTGTGGTGTTTAGTGGCGCGTCGCACAGCGGATTAGGTTGTCTAGACACCAAAATTTGCCCCAAGGCCCGATCGAAACACACTTCGAGAGAGGCACACTTCTGAGCTTCTGATGGCATGTATTAAACCCTTAGGAACCTTCCCCAAACCCTTAGGAATAACCCCTGACCCCTCAGAAACCTCCCCAAACCTTTAGAAACCAAATCCCAACCTTTAGAACCCCTTCCAAACCCATACCTAGACTTTCTCGGGCAATGGATGCAGAGTTGTGCACTGGGACTAGATAAGATCATCTACTATAATTGAATAATATACCATTGAAAATTAGAAGTCTCTAGCTTTCCAACGAGCCAAGAATCGCCCCGATCGGAGTTGTACACCAAAGGTTACGGCGATTCGAAGGTTGGGCACAAGATGGGTAAATTTTAAACCTGTCGAGAGGTTCATTTTGAACCTCGCGAGAACTTCTTGAGAAGTACTGTGTACTTGGCACAAGTAATACTTGCTCCAGGCCATTTCTCCTCAGAAACGGCCTGGCGCAACTATTAGTAGCGCCAAGCACAGGTGGGCCTCCCTGCAAGCAGTGAACCTCCCAAACCCATCTTTTGCCTTGTTTTACTGTACCTAAGCTTGGCGCAACTATTAGTTGCACCAGGCTTAGCTACAGTAACTATGGGTTTTCTGCTAGAATTTTGAGATTGGGGTTTGACTTGTTGACCATCTTGATCCCTTGGGTGTGTTTTGCTTGTTTTGTTGCACCCATTCCTATTCTATTTGCAACCCTTTGAGTGACTTAAAGTTCTAACCTATCATCCACTATTGGAGCTAGTTTTCACACTTTTCAAGGCTCTAAAAACCCTAGAAAACCTTAGATGGCTGGATTACCTAATTCCTAAGCCTACTTAGCCTCTAAACACCCTCCTAACTTCTACTTTTCCTATAAAAAGAGAGGCACCCCTCCCTTAGAAAGGGCTTGAAAATTTTAAAAAGAAAAGAGATTAAGAACTCTCTCTCTCTCTTCTTTAGTGCCCCTTTTGTATACAAATTCCAGAACTTCAAACCTCTCTTTAGGCATTACTTCTCCATCCAAATCCTCTAGGTTAGGTGTCAACTACCCCCTAGCCTTCCCTCTCTACCTCTTAGGTATCAAACCCTAGGAGCTAGAACACTGATTCTCACCATATAAGCCATTGGAGCTCACCAAAGCAAGGCTACACAAGGTTACACAGTGGTGCAACAAGGGCGAAAAAGCTCTGACTCTCCACTCTATTCCTCTACCTTCTTGGTTCTTTCTCTATCCTCGCATTGGTGCCGTTACGTTGCTGAAATTTTGGCAGTAACGGAGGGGTACAAATAGTATCTTAGCACCTTAAAGGCAAGAGGAATGACTTTTTGCTTCTTTATTTTTATTCTTGTTTTGGTCATAAGTAGAGACCGCATTTAGGTTGATCGGGTGCCTAACACCTTCTCGATCGATAATCGAAGCCCCTACCCAAGAGCCTTTGGCATAGTTTGGTGATTCAAAGTCATATTTGTGGCACTTCGGTGCTTATAAAATTGATTTGGGTTTTCCAGGAAAAGTTCCAGCCCACCTAGTACTTGAGAAAGTGCTTACACTTGGGCATATCGGGCTAGTAACCTTCTCATTACTTAGCCTAAAACCAAGGGAAAGTGATCGTTAGCGGACCCGCACCGGCCTTGTATCCCTTAGGTTCGGTGAGGAGAGACCCGTTGTAATTAAACAGTCAGTCCCCGAAAGCATAGCTTCCAGAAAAACTAGAAAGAAGACTCATTTCGAGCTATTGTTCCCTGCTGTCAAAACTGTCAAAACCCTCTGTTTGCCTGGCGCCACTAATACATGCACTAAGGCAAAAATTCCCAAAAGTGTTCTGGTGCATGTATTAGTTGCGCCAGCTTTAGACTTGAGCATTTTTTACCTGGCGCATCTATTAGTTGCTCCAAGTCTGCTTTAGACAGAGTAGCTCGAGTCTGCGGCCTGTTCCACCCTCCCAAGCTCCCCAATTATTAATTTTAGTGCCTCTATTTTGGCCCTGCAATTTCCAACACCCAATACCTCCTCGTCGGCTAAGAGAACGTGACTTTTTTTTAACCTATTCCGAGGGATCGGGTTGTTTTACATTGATTTTCATGCCTTCAATAGATCAAAGGGTTTCCCTTTGATTCTTCCAAAGCGCTTCGGAGTCTTTGCCGCGGGTCCTATTTAGGGTACGAAAGCCACCCAAGACGGGAATTCAAAGGCCAAGAATTCAAAAAAATTAAATAAGTCAAAAATCTAAAAAAATAGAGATTTGTGGTGTCGGCACAACGGCATCATCTTGTCCTCCGACATCCCGTAGAGAAGGAAGAAGGAAACTTTACGGGTCCCACCCGAGGCACCGGTACCCTACCTGATAACGAGCCATGTCGTGGGCAGTGGATCCGGCATACGCCGATCCCGACTCATCCCCGCTACATTCCCCAACCCATTCCCATGTGGAAGAAGTTTTCACATCCATCCCTCTTACCCAATCTCCCTTCACCGTTATCGGCCCATTTAGCGTCCCCATTTTCCCATCTACCACGTCCCAAAATGCCCAAAATCCAACCCCACATTCCACATCATTTTCCCAAGCCATGCCCATTCCCCCGTCCTTGGCCACTCCCAATCCATCTCACCTTCCGTCTACACCCATTCAAAACCCGACTCAATCCTCTACCTTCACTAATATACCCTATTTCTCATCCACCTGACGCATACCCAATCCACCCGCATCAATCCATGCCGCATCCAATTTTACCAATCCCCCATACATCCCTCAATCTACCCAAGTCATGCCAATTTTTATCGAGGCCATGACCAGCTTGTCCCTCTCATCCCCCACATCCATACCCCATCCCTCATCATCCCAATATATACCCGATCCACCCACATTCACCAATGCCCCACCTAATTTCTCTAACCCACCCCATATCCCCTCATCTACCCAGGTCATGCCCAATTTTTTCCACACCTCCACTTCATCCACACCCCAAATACCCTTAAATGCACCATCTCCATCTGATCCCTCTCCAATGGCCATGATGGAGGCGGGGTCCAGGCCTACACTAGTTGGAAGGCCTCCCAAAACAGTCCCTCTCATCCACACCACACATCCATGAACCCCTCCCATACACTATCAACCCTCCATGCTTCATTACCCCATGATCCCCATCAACCCCCCATCATCCATACCATCCAAACCCCCATTACCCAAAACCTCAATGACCCAATGGCCCAAACCCCCATCACCCAGACCCATCAGGGGCCCATGACCCATATACCCCAAGGCCCACTAGGTCAGACCCATCAAGGCCCACTAGAACAAACCCACCAAGGCCCAATGGGTCAGGCCCAACATGCCCAAAGGCTCATGGCCCAAACCCATCAAAGTTCTTTTCCCTACCCCCAAGCCTAGCAAGGCCCAAACATTGAAGCCTCACACCCGTACCCTTCACAAATCCTCCAAAATTCATACCCAGCTCAAACCCATGCCCTGCATCAACCCCAATTTACCCATGTCCCTACACCTCAAAGCCATCTCCAAGCTTTTCCCCATGCCCAATGGCCCCATTAGGCCCAAACTTTAACTCCCACTCACTCCATCACCCAGCAAAACTTCCCTCAGATGTAATGATCACGCCCAACCCCCATTCAGTTCATGCAGCACCAACAGGAGAATCCCGCCCTCACTGCACCATATGTAGACAAGCAGTATGAAGAGGACAAGATTAGGAATAGTGGGGCTTATACCAGAGCATTGGCCAACATTAATCCTCCACCCATGATCACCAAACCCTTAGTAGCATAGAGTGAAGCAAGACCTACTGCTGAGAAGATGGCCCCCATGTCTAAGGAATTAGAGTAGTTGAAAGAGTAGCTAGACAAAATTCAGAAGCTGCTATTGAAAATGGGTGGAGCTAAAATCCATGCCAATGATTTTTCAGACTTGTGTTTATTCACTGAGGTCCCCCTACCCCCAAAATTTAAAATGCCAATTTTTTATAAGTACAACCGCACTGGCAATCCCATTTCACACCTCAAGTCTTATTGTGGGGACATGTGCCAGTATGGGGGGGATGAAAGACTCCTAATAAAGGTCGTTCAGAAAAGTTTAACTAGTCCGGCTTTGAGATGGTTCACATCCCTAAAACTGTCTATGATAAAGACGTGAAAAGATCTGACTCACTTGTTCTACGAGCAATATGTCTACAATATAGGCATTGAACCTCACGAGTCTGACTTGGCCCAATTGAAGCAGAACCCTAATGAAACTTTCAGTGATTACTTAGGGCATTGGAGAGCGCTGGCAGCCTAGGTGAGAAACAGGATACCTGATGATGAATAAATTGAGATGATTTCAAAGAGTACCCTGCCAGTGATCTCAAACTTTCTCATTTACCAACAGCAGTCCAGCTTGGTTGATTTGGTAAGAAACGCCAATCGTTGCGAGGATGCTATCAGGGAAGGTTGTTTAAGCAAGAACATGCCCAATGGAACTAGCAGGGTCAGGAGGTTCTCGAAGCAGACAAATGAGAAAAGAGCAGGGGTAGATGTGTAGAATATTGTCAACACCCGGCCCAATACTAATATAAATCCATTCCAATTAAAAGCCACCCAACCAGCTCCAGTCAGAACAGAGCCGATGCAAAGAACCAAGAATGGGCAGGGAGTGCAGATGACTCTAAAGCAGAGAAGGGCCCACTATGATTGAGTTTTTACACCCTTGTAGCAATCATTGAATGTACTTATGCCTTTATTAATAGAAAAGGGATTAGTCACGACCCTCTAACCATGACCTCCTCCAAATCCCATCCTGAGGAACTATGACCCCAACACTCACTTTAATTTTCATCAGGGTCTGGGTCACCCAACCGATCGCTGCTTTCCATTAAAGCATGTGATACAAGATTTAATTAAGGTCAAGAATATTATTCCACCTTCACCTTCCCAAATGAATCAGCACATGAACATACATCAACAACCGCTGCCCCCACACCCTCCTGGTGGGGCAGGTCCGTGACCCATTGTCAGTATGATCAAAGAGGATGATGAGGAGTTTGAATTTGACCCATCAGATTACATCAGCGATCGAGAAAGTTTTATAGCACCAAGGCATAGAGATCAAGAAGAAAGAAGTATTGGGGTGATTGAACCCTTGAATTTGTCAGATTATCTCCCCAACCCTGCACCCCAAATTGAACCGTTAGATCTTAGGGCTTACTTCCCATTACCCACTCCCGTGAATTGCATACAAATTAATGCCTATCAGTCATACACTGCCACCCCCACCAATTACCCAATAGCCCATCATGTCCCCCAAATCCCATAACCACCTATTAATTATCAGTGGTCCACCCCTACCCAATTACCCCCGACACAACCACCTGCAAATCTCATCACCCTAAACTAGCCTACTTTTGCAGCCTACCCATTTGTTATCGAGGTGAACCAAGTTTTATCCACCCTTCCTGCACCATTAGTACAAGTGCATCAGATATCGGTAGCCACTCCATTTCAGATTTCGAGACCAACTTATAATCCTCGTCAGGTCCCGCTTAGTTATGAACAGACTAATGTCAATGTCGATAGTAGAGAAGAGGTAGTGGCCTTTGTTACCAGATCTGAGAAGATCTCTAAGCAGCCAAAGGCACCAACAGCAGCACAAGCCCAACCAGAGGGGAAGAAAGATAGTGTTGTGAATCCGTTCGAGAAAATGAGCAAAGAGCATATACTGGAGACTCAGCTGAGAAGAATGCCAACTCATATCACAGTTTGGGACCCATTGATGATATCCCCACTTCATTTTCAAGCACTAATGGGAGAGTTAAAGGACGCACATGTATCTCTTCAGGCGAGCCCAGATAAAATCAGGTAGATAATTGAACATGTGATGGCTCCCAATGCCATTTTGTTTTCAGTCGCTAATTTGCCGAAAGAGGGAAATAGCCACCCAAAATCCCTCAATATCACTGTGGAATCCGAAAACATGATAATCTCCTTTGTATTAATTGATAATGGGTTTGCTTTGAATGTATGCCTTCTAAGAATAGCTACGAAGATTGGACTAGATCCATGCATGTTGAGACCTACGAGAATTAGTGTCAGAGGTTTTGATAACACGAGAAGGGAGATAATGGGAGAAGTTAACCTTGAGCTACTAATTGGGCCAATGACCTTCTCCATATTATTTCAAGTAATGGATATCAAGTCCTCTTTTAATTTATTACTAGGGCGCCCATGGTTACACAAAGTTAGAGCAATACCATAGCTGCTCCATCAGAAGCTCAAGTTTGTGTAGAGGCAAAAAGTTATCACCATCATAGGTGAAGGACATGATGAGAAGGAAAATGCCACCCATAGCATTGAGAACCCAAAAGTGTTTGATGTGCCACACACAGCTGAAGATACCGACCTCCATAGTTTTGAATATGAGGTATCAGCTAAAGTCCCAGATCCCCCGGAGAGCATCACTTCAAGAACTGGAGGTGGAATTGTAGCAGAACTGGCCATGCTCCAGAAATGGGGCTATCAAAAGGGTAAAGGACTAGGGCCCAAACTGCAAGGCAGGAGAGAACTGGTCAAGGCCAAGGGAGGCTAGCGGGTCAGATTGGGGCTAGGTTACAAGCCCACGGAAGAAGAGGTCCGAGAGGTCAAAAAGAAAGCTCGGGCCGCAGCAGCTGTAAGAGCTAGGGGGATAAACCTAGAGGAGAAGCGCTATCCCTGGCCTCACATCAGAGCTTCATTTATGAGCATCAGGGTTGTGAAAATTGATTAGAATGGGGTAACTCAGTTAACCCCACGTAAACTCGTGGCACCTGTTCACCCCACCAATCCCCAGATTATCCCTTTCAGCCTAGAAATAGACCTGGCCGCGTTGTCCCTCTTTGAGGAATAATGTTCCATACCTGTACAATCTCCCTCTGAGGTAAACCATCACAGGACCATGCTGACGTTTGAGGATAGAATCTCAGACCAATCCATGATCAACATGATGGAGGCTGACTCGAAAGAGCCATATCAGTTAGCACCCTCCATCCAAATCCAAATAGGTAAAGGAGCAGCATCACAGGTATGTAATTGGGCGTCTGTGCCCCAAACTCTAGAAGCGATGGGTGGCCTGAAATTCGGCACTGGTTTCTAAAAAAAAAAAACCTATAAAAAGTGAGATGAGCCCTTTGCAGGCAATACCGTGTATATATAGGGACTCACTCTGCTAAGAGCCCACTTTCGAAGAAAACAAAAATCCCAAAAACATAGAAAAAATATAAAACTCGAAAATATTGTCTTTTAAAATTTTGAAATAGATCAAAGAAAAGGATGCCTTAATTGAAAATCCCGTCCCACATGAAGTCGACCCCTTTCCTGTAGAAATATAAGAAGTGGTAGGAGTCATGAGTCTGGACGAGGAGATCCCTACTGAGGAGCTTCCCAATGAACTCCTAGAACGGTTTGCCAACTTTGAGCATGGTCCTACCCCAAGTGTTGAAGAAACCGAGGATGTCAATCTGGGTACTAAGGAGATTCCAAGAATCACCAAGATCGGAATATCGTTGTCTCCCGAGGAAAGAGAAAGTATGATCGATTTCCTTTAGTCATATCAAGACGTCTTTGCATGGTCATACGAGGACATGCCTGGTTTGGATACTGATTTGGTCGAGCATGAGTTGCCACTTTACCCTGATATCAAGTCGGTCAAACAGAAGTTGAGGCGACTCTGACCCGAGTGGATGCTGAAAGTCAAGGACAAGGTTATCAAGCAATTCCAATAGTATCTAAATATCCCCAGTGGCTAGCCAATATCGTTCCAGTACCGAAGAAGGACGAAAAGGTTCGTATGTACATTGATTACAAAAACTTGAATAGAGCGAGCCCGAAGGATGATTTTCTATTACCACGCATCGACATCTTGGGCAATAACATTGCTAAGCATGAGATGCTTTCATTCATGGATAGATTCTCAGGATACAATGAAATCAAGATGGCAGAGGCAGACCGCGAGAAGACAACATTCATCACTCCCTAGGGAACTTTCTACTATAGGGTTATGCCATTCGGGTTGAAGAATGTCGGTGCAAATTACTAGAGAGTCATGACTGCACTATTCCACGACATGATGTACTGAAAAATTGAGGTATACGTTGATGACATGATCGCCAAGTCACCAAAGAGAAGTGATCATTTGATAAACCTCCAAAAGCTATTCGAGAGGCTAAGAAAATATAAGCTGCAGCTAAACCATCAGAAATGCACGTTCGGCACTATGTCATGGAAACTATTGGGCTTCATTGTCAGCAGAAGAGTTATCAAGGTCGACCTAGTCAAAGTTAAAGTTATCATGAAAATGCTGCCACCATCTATCGGGAAAGAGGTTAGAGGGTTCTTAAGCAGGATACAATATATCAGTCAGTTCATCGCACAACTCACTCCTATCTGCATGTCAATCTTCAAGCTACTAAGAAAGGACTCTCCCATTGAATGGAACGACGATTGTCAGGCCGCTTTAGTCAAGATCCGGGGCTACCTCCGCAACCCGCCAATTTTAGTACCGCCCAAGCCGTGGAGACCACGCTTAATGTATCTCTCCATGGCGAGAGTATCGATGGGATGTGTCCTAGGGCAGCATGATGAAATAGGAAGAAGGGAGCGAGCCATCTACTATCTAAGCAAGAAATATATTGACTACGAGATGCGCTATTCTCATCTGGAGAAAACTTGCCTGGCTCTCGTATGGGCTACACAGAGGATTCGCCACTACTTGCTATCTCAAGCCGTTCTACTTTTAGCATGCATAGATTCGTTGAAGTACCTGTTTGAAAAGCCACCTCTTACTGGGTGAACTGCACATTGGCAGCTTCTGTTATCAGAATTTGATATCACCTATGTCACCTAGAAGTCGATCAAAGGGCAACCACTCACCGATCATCTTGCCGACAATCCATTGCCAGATTATGAGCCTTTGAGAACCGAATTCCCTGATGAGGACATCCTATTCATGATGGAGGATGATATAGTAGAAGCAAAGGAATCCTGGGTAATGCATTTTGATGGGGTAGCGAATGTCGATGGTCAGGGAGTTCGCGCTATTCTAATTTTTCCAAAAGGGTCGCACTACCAGTTTCTATCAAGCTCAACTTCCTATGCACAAATAACATGGCTAAATATGAAGCTTGTGCAGCAAGACTACAAGCAACAATTGATTTGAAGGTAATCCACCTTAGGGTGTTTGGCGATTTGCAGCTAATCATATGCTAGAAAAATAGAGATTGGAAGATGAAGGATGAGAAATGGATCCCCTACCATGAGCACCTGGAAGATCTGATAGCATGCTTCGAGGATTTGACGTTCTCTTATGTCCAACGGATAAGGAATTGCCTCGCCGATGCATTAGCAACTTTGGCATCAATGATAGAGATCCCCTTGGTGTCGAGATGAAACCCATCATAATTGAGTAGAGGAATGACTCGACCTTTTGCCTGTAAATTGAGGAGCCCCTAAAGCCTGATAATGAGCCACCATGGTTCTCAGATATTAAGAATTTCCTCAAGACTCGTACTTTCCCCGAGGCTACATCTAAGACAGACCGACAGACCATTCAACGTCTAGCGACAGGCTACGTCATCTGCAGCGACTGCCTTTACAAATGATCTTTCAAAAACATTTTGCTTAGGTGCCTTAAAGAGGATGTAGTAGTCAACATCAAGAACGAGATTCACGAAGGAGTATGCGGGGCCCATGTCAATGGTCTTATGCTCGCTAAGAAAATCCTACGACAAGGGTACTTTTGGACCACTATAGAATCTTATTGCTGTAGACACATGCAGAAATGGTACAAGTGCTAGGAACACTCTAGTCTAATATATGCTCTTGTTATCGATCTACACAACATGACCACTCCTTGGCCATTTGCCACCTGGGGCCTCGACATCGTCGAAATGATTGATCTAAAAGCATCAAACGGGCATTGATTTATCCTTGTCGCCATCGAGTACTTTACCAAATAGGTAGAGGTCGCATCCTACACAAACATCACGGGCAGTCACATCGAGAAATTCATCAAGAGCAATATTGTCTGCCAATTTAGCATACCCAAGGATATCATCACCGATAATGGCACAAACTTTGCGAATAAGCACATCAATGCCTTCTGTGAGCAGTATAAAATTAAGCACCACCAATCATCACCTTATCGGCCACAAACCAATGGGGTTGTAGAAGATGCTAATAAACTGTCGTTCGCATCCTCGAGAAAATGGTCATCACCTATCGAGATTAGAGCGAGATGTTGTCATTTACATTATGGGCCTATAGAACGTCCATCTGTATCGCTACAGGGGCAACACATTCTCCCTTGTGTATGGAACAGAGTCTATCTTACCAGTAGAGGTTGAAGTACCTTCACTCTGCATCCTCATGGAATCAGGCCTATTTGAAGCTAAAAGAGAGAGATTCGACTTTGAGCAGCTGAACCTGTTGGACGAGAAAAGGCTCCTGGCCTTATGTCATACCCAAGTTTATTAAAGGCGAATCGCAAGCGCTTACAATAAACATGTTTGTGATCGAGATCTAAAGGTGGGAGACACGGTACTCAAGAAGATCTGCCCGTCCCTCCACGCTGATCCGAGAGGGAAGTTCAAGCCTAACTGGGAAGGACCTTATGTCATTCGAAAAGTTCTCTCGGGGTACGCGATCCACCTCGCCACCATGGACGGATATCATTTTCCTGAGCCCATCAATGCTGGATACGTCCGACGGTTCTACTCCTAGGTCTTCGCGTTAAGGTAAGTATTGACAGAAACGGATACATGACTACTTAAGAACCCAGTAAAAGAGACCATCATTTCAAGGCCAAGTAGCCAAAAAGCATCCCTGAACAATTATATCCTCTGCTACACCTTTTAAGCCATGAGCCTTTCCTTCATAACCACTTCCAAAAGAAAAATGTGAAACTGTATATACCAAACAAAAAAGAGAAAAAGAGTTACTATAAAATCCAAAAAAATTAGAAAAGTAAAATCCCAAAAAGACGATGCCTGAAAAGGGAAAAGAGAACAAAAAATAGAAAAGAAAAAGTGGGGCATGTACAATCAGAATCCCCAGGAAAGAAGTGTGTTAAGGCAGCTGGAACCCAACCAAAGAAACCTTTTAAAACCCAGAATACCTTCAAAATTTCTAACCTAACCCATGGTCATGATACATTCTAAGAAAAAGCCCTTTTTAAGGTCTATGAGCAGTCACAGTATCCATTGAGTCTTCACGAGCCAAACTGTGAGACGATCAAATGAATTCCATCCGGCCGGCTATGACGGAATCGACGTCTATGTCGTGAATTTTGAAAAATGAAATAAAAAGAAAATAAAGAAAATAAAATAAGAATATACAAGCTCAAAGCAAGATGGCGTAGTAAAAATGCGAAAGGGCGCTACAGGTAAAAAGAGCGAGTTTGTGCAAACCAGTTAAAAACTCGAAAAGGCGTCGGGGGTAAAAATGCAAACCCATGGATATAGTGGAAACCTGAGAGCGCGCTACGAGTAAAAAGAGGGAAACAATGGGTATGATGAAAACCCACCTTGAGCATTGTGAGTAAGAATGTTGAAAAAGAGAAATTGAAAATAAACAAAATCCCCTTTGTTCCCCTCTCGCATTACCCGATTTTCGATCGAGCCGCTCATGTTAGCTCAAATCAGGGTGCCAACCAAGAATGTCTTGAATAGCTGCACCGTCAAATGTATGACTCAGGGTAAGGAGAGAAGATCGATTCGATATAAAGGGATGGACATTTCGACCTCGGTAAAAATTGTTGAACCTCACTCGGATTTGACCACATAAAGGGGTTCGAGTATGCTCAAAATGGGACCCGTTACTTCACCTCATTGTTAAGGCATCAAAGAAAAAAAGAGACGCAAAGAAAAGGAAAAATAATAAAAAATAAGAAATTCAAAAAAATCCAAAAAAATATATGAACTCTTTCCATGTACATATTTACAGCATCATACTTCCATTTCAAAAATGAAGAAAAAGAACCAAAAATCTCTAAAAACAAAAATCCAAAAAAATATATATATATCTTAAAAAATGAAAAAGTATAGGTAAAAGTTTGTTGCTCCTTCTATTACTTAGGATGCATATTGTTACCTATATAAACAAAAAAGGGACAGACGTTTTCTTGAGAATGTGCAGGAACATCAAATGGTCCAAAGCCTCGAAGCACACAACCTCTTAGCGATGGACAAATCATATGAAGCATCTCACCACCGACGTCCTGTCTATTCTAAAAAAGAAAAAAATGGAAAAATAATCATTTGAAAAAGAAAAAAAGGAAATATGTGTTTTCATTATGCACAGCTACGCACTTGTGTGCTCCAATGTAGTAAAATATCAATATTTTACCGGCAACGTAACTGTGCTATATTAACATTCTGAATCTAAGGTTTGCCTTAGATCTTTGGATCCTAAGACAAAGTAGGAGCAACGGTGTCAATCTCGATCAAACGGTCAGTGTTTCGATCACATTGATTCCACTGCTAAATCTTTACACTAAGCGCTCCATTTTTGGATTCATGTGAACTTAAGTGTCTTAAGCTTCAGAATCCTCAGAAAAAGGTTAATTATTAGTTAAAACCAACTTGTCAAAAAGGAAATTACCTATCAAACGACTATGTTCAAATATGCATTTCGAAGGGCTCATTTTAGGGTGCAGGCTTAAAACCTGCATTTGTACGGTATCCCTGTAAAGCGTACGCCATGCGTCTGGGTATCCGTTAGATGGTCGTTTGTTCCTGTAAATAGTATCCGAATGGGTTCTGGGTCAGGACTTCCATTCTCCTTTATTTTTATTTACCCCTAATGTATGCATGTTTTTGCATAATTATTCGTTTGTGAGATCATCGTTGATGGAGACTAAAATTGAGTGCCTCCTTCAGTAGGCACCCAATTTTGACCATATATGTTCAGTATTATTTGAAGTTGGGTACTCCAGGTCATGTTAATTTAAGGCACATTATCAAAAATGGCACACACTCCCAAAAAATGTTGCGACATCTATTCTCTCTGATTGGGTAGTCGTGCTAAAATAACTTCGAGATCGATGGGTTCACCCAAAGACCTCGAACTCTGCTTCATTCAGGGGCACCCATGACTAGTCAAATGGGGCAGTCAATGCCTCATAGGATTGGACACAAACTATGGACCTTTGCGTATTTGCTTTGCACCTATCTTTAAGTATGGGTCGATCACCCTCTTACTTACGAAGCTGTTTTATTCAAAATGAAACTTGAATATCGAGCATCTTCAATCATCTCGAGAAGTGAACGTTTTTCCTAACATATTGGGCATTCACAACATACTCCATCTCGGTTATGCCCAGTAATGTTGCTAGGCGCTTAGGGAGCGATAACCTTGAGAAACGGAAATTTTTCCCGACATACACGGCTTTTATTTTCTCATTATGTTATTCACCTGATGTTTGAGGTTCGTTTTGAATATAGTAGACCCGTCAGTAATGCCTTGGGCCTCTTCAAATGTCTCTTGTCTTTGGCATTCGATCATTAGTGATCGAATACCAAAGAGGGGCATTTGTAGACACCCAAATTTGGCCCAAGGCCCAATCGAAACATACTTCGAGAGAGGCACACTTCCGAGCATCCGATGGCATGTATCAAACCCTAAGGAACCTTTCCCAAACCCTTAGGAATCACCCCTGACCCCTCAGAAACCTCCCCAAACCTTTAGAAATCAAATCCCAACCTTTAGAACCCCTTTCGAACCCATACCTAGACTTTCCCGAGCAGTGGATGAAGAGCTATACAATGGGACTAGCTAAGATATTATACTATGATTGAATCATATATCATTGAAAATTAGAAGTCTCCATCTTTCCAACGAGCTAAGAATCGTCCTGATCGGAGTTGTACATCAAAGGTTACGATGATTCGAAGGTTGGGCACAAGATGGGCAAATTTTGAACCTGTCGAGAGGTTTATTTGGAACCTCGCAAGAAGTACTGTGTACTTGGCACAAGTAATACTTGCACCAAGACATTTCTCCCCAGAAATGGCCTGACATAACTATTATTTGCACCAAGCACAGGTAGGTCCCCTGCGGGCAGTGAACCTCCCAAACCCATCTTTGGCACTATTTTACTATACCTAAGTTTGGCGCAACTAATAGTTATGCCAAGCCTAGCTATAGTAGCTATGAGTTTTTTGCTTAAATTTCAAGATTAGGGTTTGACTTGTGGACCATCTTGATCCCTTGGGTATGTTTTACTCATTTTGCTGCACCCATTCCTATTCTATTTGCAACCCTTTGAGTGACTTAAAGTTCTAACCTATCATCAACCATTAGAGATAGTTTTCACACTTTTCAAGGCTCCAAAAACCCTAGAAAACCTTAAATGGCTAGATTACCTAATTCCTAAACCTACTTAGCCTCAAAACACCCTCCTAACCTCTCCTTTTCCTACAAAAATAGAGGCACCCCTCCCTTAGACAGGGCTTGAAAACTTTAAAAAGAAAAGAGATTAAGAACTCTCTCTCTTTCTCTCTCTTCTTTAGTGCCCCTTTTATATACAAATTCTAGAACTTCAAACTCTCTTTAGACCTTACTTCTCCGTCCAAATCCTCTAGGTTAGGTGTGAACTACCCCCTAGCCTTTCCTCTCTACCTCTTAGCTATCAAACCCTAGGAGCTAGAACACTAATCTCACCAAATAAGCCGTTGGAGCTCACCGAAGTAAGCCAACGCAAGGTTACACTGTGGTGCAACAAGGGTCCAAGAGCTCCAGCTCTCCCCTCTATTCCTGTACCTTCTCAATTCTTTCTCTATCCTTGCATTGGTGCCGTTAAGCTGCCGAAATTTTGGTAGGATTAGAGGGGCACAAATAGGATCTTAGTGCCTTAATGGCAAGAGGAAGGACTTTTTGCTTCTTTATTTTTATTCTTTTTTTGGCCATAAGTAGAGATCGCATTAAGCGGGTTGATCAGGTGCCTAACACCTTCTTGATCGATAACCAAAGCCCCTACCCAAGAGCCTTTGGCACAGTCCAGTGATTTAGAGTCATATTTGTGGTACTTCGGTACTTACAAAATTGATTTGGGTTCCTCAGGACACCAAAAGCTCTGGGTAGTGATTCTATATTTTTCAAGAGTGTACATCGTCGCAACGGGATCGTCAAAAAAATCCCATGGTTGCACAGTGTGCTCAATCAGGACAAGAAGGTTATTGCTTACGGATCTAGACAACTTAAAGATCATGAGAAGAATTATCCTATGCATGACCTTGAGTTAGCAGCCATGATTTTGACACTGAAGATATGGAGACAATATCTATACGGTGAAACCTTTAAGTTATTCACCGCCCACAAAAGTCTCAAGTATTTGTTCACCAAGAAAGATTTGAATATGAGACAAAGAAGGAGGATTGAATCTCTTAAAGACTATGATTGCTCCATATAGTATCATCCAGGCAAGGTGAACATTGTAGCAGATGCCTTGAGTAGCAAAACTTTGGCTCAGTTGTTGAATCTGATTGTGGGGCGTAGCAGATGGAAGTTGTTAGAAGACATCATTATATGATACGCGGATTGAGGAGAAGGCTTCAGGATCTTTCCTAGAAAATGTTACAATCAAACCAGTGATCCATGATCAAATTTGTGAGCTACAGATGAAAGACACTGAGTTATTGAAAATTCGACAGGGAGTGATGGATGACAGAAATCAAGATTTCTCTATCAAGAGTAATTGATCACTATTGTATTGGGGGAGGTTATGTATACCAACGAATGCCGGTTTGTGGCAAACTATTTTGGATGAGGCACATAAGTCACCATATGCTATCCACTCAGGAGGGACTAAAATGTATCAAGATTTGAAGAAAGGCTTTTGGTGGAGGGGACTGAAAAAGGATGTCGCTGAGTACGTCTCAAAGTGCGTAGTATGTCAACAGGTGGAAGTGGACCACCGACATCCATCTGAGTTATTGCAACCGTTACCTATATGGGAGTAGAATTGGGTATCGATTTCTATGGATTTTATCTTCGAATTACCATGAACCGTGAAGAAGCACAATGTGATTTGGGTTATTGTTGATAGGCTCACAAAATCAGCCCATTTCTTGCCTTATAACACCATGTATCATACAAGTAAACTTACAGGCAGGTACATGATGGAGATTGTCCGATTGTACGGCATTCCCATAAGCATTATTTTGGATAGAGATCCATTGTAGACTTCTCAATTTTGGCAGAAATTTCAAGAGGGGATGGGCACTCGACTAGATTTCAGTTCAACATTTCATCCACAGATAGATGGCCAGACTGAAAGGGTAAATCAAATCAAAGAAGATATGCTATGGGCTTGTATACTTGATTTTCATGGATCGTAGGATCAGCACTTACCATTGATCGAGTTTGCATACAATAATAGCTTTCAGACAAGTATTGTCATGGCTCCCTATGAGGCATTGTATGATGGAAGATGTCTATCTCCGATCAATTGGGAAGAAACTAGAGAGAAATTCATATTGGAGCCTAAGATTCTAGATAGTACTACTGAAATAGTATGCATGAATAGAGAACGATTAAAGGTCGCACAAAGTAGACAGAAGAGCTACGCAGACCGTAGGAGGACAAACGTTGAGTTTCAGGTATACTTAATGTTGTGTTGTAATGGAATTTATATATATATATATATATATATATATATGTAAGTGTCTATGTTAACATGGTACGATTCTTTCAAATGGGAGATAATGTCTTCATCAAGATTTCGCCGACTAAGGGTGTTATGCATTTTGGAAAGCGTGGCAAGTTGAGTCCATAATACATTGAGCTTTTTGATGTTTTAGGACGTATCAAAGAGGTTGCTTACCGAGTTGCACTACCACGGCAACTCTAAAGCATGCACGACGTATTTCATGTGTCGATGCTAAGATGATATGTCAAGGACCCAACGCATGTATTGGATTACCAACCAATTGAAATTCAAGATGACTTGACTGTTAAGGAAGAATCGGTACAAATTCTTGATTGGAAGAAACAAGTACTACGCACAAAAAAGATCCCATTGGTACTTCTTCAGTAGCGAAACCATTCGCAAGAAGAGGCAACATGGGAACGTGAGTTGGACGTGCGTGAAGCTTATCCGAATTTATTTACATGAGTTTGGCCGTGTGTTTAATCGGTCAGTACTGTGGCCGATAGGTAATGATTTAGACACGAAAAGACAGCTTAGGCGAGGTAAATGATAAATATATATATATATATATATATATAATGTACCCTTATAAAGGAAATCGAGTTCCAGTGACCCTCTGAGACTCACGCACCCGAGCTCTAGAGCTCGCTCGCACGAAGAACATACTATATAAGGGTTTTACCCTTTTCGTGGTCATTTCACATGAGGGAAAGAGAAAGGGGAGATCTAGAGTTTGCATTTTCTGTGGGGGGAGCTTACATATCTAGTGATTCATCGGATTTCATCACAATTCGATCGGTTCTCTTACACACAAGGTAATCTTCAACCACATTCAAACTCTATTTTCATTATATTTTGATTATCAAGCCCTAGAATGGATTCTACATCCCCAAACCCTAAAACAAGGAAGAAATTGGTGATAATACAACTAAGTTCTCACAAGAGGGCGGCTCCTCTACCAACTCCATTGACCCAACCCGCCCCATGGTAGGAAGACAAAATATTTGAACCCGAATGGTCAATCAATAAGGATATCTTTGAGGATCAATCGTCCACCCAATGGACGTTGGATTATCTAAATACAAATGATTTGAAACCCCTATTATTGCCATTTTACGCGCGCTTTTACCCCCGATTGGTGAAACTATCTTACCAAACCTTTGAGATGAATGCCACCGAAACCAAATTAATTTGCGAGATAGACCAAAAAAAATTTACTTTTGAGGACAAGGACATTTTCCGCTATGAGATGCTGATCAGTCACATAATTTACCATTTTATCATCCTTAACTTAGTGATGCTAGGCTATAGTTTGCTACTAATGAGATACTGATGTGCAGATATTAGAGATAAGTAGTAAATTAGAGCCTAAATGCTAATCTTGGACAAAATGAACTCAAAAAGTAATAAGAAAATCAACCGAGCGAAAATGATGACTTGCTGTTATTGAAAGTCGGAAAATCATAATTTACAATTCTTCAAAAGAGACAAAAAGAGAAAGCGTAATTCAGAAAATTATCAACTATAAGGAAGCTCTGAGAAATATAACATCGTAATTAACGATTCCCTACAAAGAATCTATGAAAGACAGAAAATCCTAATTAACTATTTTCTAGAAAATGAACGATTATCTAAAGCTCTCCTCCATGTTGTTGTTGATCACGTGAGAATTGTCATTGCCATATCCGGAATTAGAAGATCTAAACAATTACAAGTTCTACGGATCACGAATCTGAGAAGATTGACAGTCCGAAGGACTCTACTGCTGTTTAACAAAGAACACTCTAGAAGCGCATCAACTAAAGGAAGCAAGGAAAGATAAAATTAGGAATTAGAGTTATATTAGGATACTTTTGTTTTTAGTAGTTTCTTTTATTAGAATTAGATCTATATAAACTGACCCCTTATGATCCATACATAAGAGGGCTCGGCATAGGAATAAGCATCGAAGAATTTCTGCATCAATTGACACTTGAGGTTGGATTTTCTTTCGATCAAAGTAGTGTATACAAGTTAGAATAGTTTAGATATCAGAGGTTTCTCAAGAGCAATTGAGGACTGTAATTGAGTGCTGAAGATTAATTTAGATATCCGTAGTTTCTCAGGAGCAATTGACGACTGCAGTTGAGGGGTGAAGGATATATTTTACTTTGCTTTCTAGTTTAGATTTATTTGCTTTGTAAACATCTCCAAGTTTTGATTTGAATTGACAACTCAGGTTAGAATTTACAGATTAGTTTAACGGTTTTTACTTTTCCATTTTTAGTTTGCTAGAGTTTGATTGACGCCCAAATTTCTGGTTAGTTGTTCATTAGATTAAATCTGTATTGATAGGATCGTAGACTTTATTGACGACCAATGCTAGGAGACTAGAAATATGGTGTAATGGTACTGTTTATTTTTATAAATATCCGAAAGCTGAAGATTAAGATTGATGACCTTAATCTGAAGGAGGATTGAGATTTATTTTTATGCACTTTAGTTTAGAAAACCATTCTTTATTCATATTTCTCCAGTAGATTAAGAACTCTTAAAGATAAATAGATATTTTTAAAATAAGGATTTGAATAGAAGATGAAATAGAGAAAACTTAGATAATCACTTCCTCGTGGGAACGATCCTAATGCTAGTACTATAATTTTCATTATGCGCTTGCAATAGGTTGAGACTTGAGTTAAATATTAATATAAGATATAGTAATCAAGACCGACCAAGTTTTTGGCGCCGATGCCAGGGAAGCGAAGTTATATAGTTCTTTCAAATTTTTTATCTAATCTTTTTATTCTTTTAGAAACTAATATTAATCTTTCTCCTCTTATATTTCTTTATATTTTTATTTTATTTGATCTCTTCTTAAATCTTTTGCAGGTTTATTCGAAGCGATGAATTACGAGTCTCCAACTTCTCTTAATCACAGAAGCCAGAGACTAAGATTTGTCTTCTCTCCCTACTCTTTTAAAATAAAACTTATATAAATATTAAACACAAAAAGATTTACTTTCTGGTGTATGCATTATACCCGATCTAGAAGACTAGACTCTTTCGAATATGGCCCAGAAATTGAGCGAACTTTCTTGCACAAACTCGCATCAAACTGATCCTCTGGAAGAAACTCACAACCATGGCTGACGAACTTTCAATTGAAGCACATTTCAGCCCAATAGCTTTGATCGAGCCATCATGTATAATTATACCAAAGGCGGCTAAAAGTCAAAACTATGACATCAACCCCCACACACTTCAAACTTTACCAACCTTTCATGGGCTTGATAGAGAAGATCCCTACCAGCATTTGAGGGACTTCATAGAAATTTATACAACGCTACAGACTATGACCAATAAAGAAGCTATAAGACTGCGTATGTTTCCTTTCTTAAAGATAGGATGAAGGCATGGTTAGTTTCCCTACCTGCCATGAGTATTACCACTTGGGAGGACTTACAATCCAAATTTTTGGCTAAATACTTTCCAATTGGTAGAACAAGCCAAATTTGCCAAGCGATTCAAGGCTTAAGGCAAAGGTCTAGAGAATTATTTTATGAGAGTTGACAACGAATGAAGGATATGCTACGAAAATGCCCCCATGATGAGGTGCCGAATTGGTCTATAGCACAGAGTTTCTATCAGGGATTGACTGAGACTAACCACTCTATGGTCGATGTCGTAAGCGGAGGAGCCTTCATGGCTCAGAATGGCTAGCAGACCTGGAATTTATTTGAGAAACTGGCTAATACTTCAAAGCACAAGCAAGCTTTGCTACAGACTGATCTGGAGATTGCTCGTTTTACCCCCCTCGCACGAGGAGGGGTCTATGAGATTAAGAAAGAAAAGTGAAAACTGAGGACGACATGAGTGCCAAGGTTCTTGCTCTTGAGCAGAAAATTGTTGCACTCATGAACTCCAATCCTAACACTCTAGAGAGGACCAGGCAAACCAGTCTAACTGCCAAGCCTACACATATACTGAGACCCCTGTTGCGCCATAATACCCAGAAATGGTGGAAACAGAACAAGTCATGGCCTTTCAGAGGGGAGAATACAGGAATTCCTACAATCTGTCATGGAGGAATCATCCTAGATTCAATTATAGATTCACTGTAGGAGCACAACTAGCACCAACAATTGCGCAGCCTCGATTACCCCAGACCCAATTTTTCCACCAGACACCACAATTTCAGGTAGCACAACCCTAGAATAGACCAGGGAGCAATATGCCTGATGCTACTATTGTTCAGATCCTTCAAGATTTGCAACAGCAGTCGCACCAGCATTCAAAAGATTTACATCAACTTGCTCAATTCTCTTAAACCCTCCACTCACATGCCCAGTCCATCACCAAGTTAGAAAGCCAGATTGGTCAACTAGCTTTCCAGGTGGCAAAGAGAGAAAGTGGTCAATTACCTACGCAGCTTGTAAACAACCCTAGAGGCCAAGGTTTCTTGGGGGAGACAGCTGCTTCCCAAAATCTAATTTAAAAACTCTCATGGATCGTCGTGCTACCAACTCATCTATAGCATCATGTGGAAATTATGTAAACTATTTCATTTCTTAAATTTCTTTTAGGTATTATATTACGACTTGTAGTTTGTACCTACTATAGAATATAAGTGGTCAATCATATGGATTTATGATTGTTCATAGTACTCAGCGATTGCGATTTTTTTTTAACCCATAATCAACTTACGAATCTAGGTTAAAATTCAGTAATGACCGGCTTTGCAGGTCATCACCAAGACGGGGCCTACATATTCGTGAAAAGGATATGTCAACCCCATTTTCAAAAACCTTCCAAATTCTCATCCTACCTTCCCTCTCTTTTTCAAATCACCAGTAATTGTAACCGTTCTTCCACCTAATCTAACCATTTATCTTCTTACAACCCCTTATTCCCACGATTTAAATCTGAAGATTCCAACACAAGATCTATTTTACCATTGCAAATTAGGGTTTCAATCTTTAAAAGGTAAGGGATGATTTCAATCGTTAAATGGAAGAATTTCTGTAAGAGATTTATGGACTTTAAACTTGATTAATAACATTGACTTTAATCTTTGCAGAAAAATGAGTGGAGGAAGGACGAACGAAATGGGTAAAAGACAGAGAGAAGAAGAAGAAGACGATGAAGGTAATACCTCAGATAATATCCCAATTATTCAATGTATTATACGGACTGCTGCCACAAAGGCTAAATCAAAAGCAATAGACCATCCTTAAAAGAAGACTAAGTCTTTAGGGGTGGTTATTCAAGAAGGTCCTACAGACACAACTGAGAAAAATCTTGTGTCTGACCCTAAAAAGGGCTTGAAAGTAGATAAAGGAAAAAGACTAGCATCCTCTGCTATGACAGCAGATAAAGTTCCTCCTTCATTAAAAAACCATATTGTGGGTACTAAAATTATAGTGGATGTCGTAGCCTTAGAAAAATTAGAAATTGGTGGAGAAGCTATTAAGTACTTCAAGGATGCCAAATTAACCTATTTTCTGGAATTTGGAGTCACACTTGTCTATCCTAGATTGGTGAGATTATTTTATAAAAATATGACTAAAAGCAACCAAGGATTGGTTCATACCCTCTCCACCAGCGCTGACGGGCTTCCGATTGAAATTTTAAAAGAAATGGTTGCCAGGGTTTTGAATGCACTTGCAGAAATACCACAATTATCCCAGGATAACCCTAAGGCAAATCTATTGAGAATGCCACCCGAGACCCTCCCTTGTTTCACTGATATGGAAAAGGAATTACTAGGAAAACCCCGGCAGGATATGTCCTTTTTCCTTAGAAAAGATTTGGAAGCGAGGCGTTTGTCCCTTCACTTCTTTGATGTGTTGATACATAAGACCATAATTCACCCCACCGGGCATGGAACTTAGAGAAGAACACTCTTTGCTATGGCATTGAACCTTATGGAAAATCGCTATTGGTTCAATGTACCCTCATATCTTCTTGAAGTCATCATGACCGTAAGGAACAAATTAGGTCAAGAAAAATACCAGACAAAGAACCTGACCTTGCCATTTGGAGGTCTTATAACCAATCGATTGATGAGCATGGGTTACAGTATAAATCCCACTGAGAAAGCCTTACCAAGACCAGAGGAGGGCTTAACAGTCCAGTCTTATAGGAGAACGTTAAATGTTGCGAATAAAAAGAAAATACCACTAGCCACTCGAACCAAACAAACTCCCTTTGTCCCAATTGATATACCAATTTCCAAAGAAAGAGAAGAAAATGTCATGGAGCAGACAATTGGAAGAGTGGTAATGGAAGAAGGTGAGAGTACTTCTACTTCACCACATGAAAAGGAAAAGAGTAGTTCTCCAATTCAAGAGTGTCCATGGAGAGAATACCAATCATAGACCAAGCTAGTCTGTATGACCCCACTCTAGACTCTCCAACAGGGCCTATTTTGCCCACTTTAACTGAGGAAATTATATTGCCTAGTACTTTTGGAGCAGAGCATCAAAGAGAGGAACAACTGATTGAGGTAATTACTTCTAGCCAAGGCACAGAACAGGTGGAATCGGTTCTCCCATCGACAGTCTCAAATGTT
The DNA here is from genome assembly GCA_021018995.1 of Chloranthus sessilifolius. NCBI lineage: Eukaryota > Viridiplantae > Streptophyta > Magnoliopsida > Chloranthales > Chloranthaceae > Chloranthus > Chloranthus sessilifolius. The sequence continues at coordinate 98,651,200 of CM037597.1, forward strand.
GAAGGAACCGAGCCAGTAAAACCTAATACTATATAGGAAGAAGCAATTCTGGTACCAGAAGAAAGACATGCAGTGCCATCGCTGGTAGATTCTATGATCACCACCACCACAGCAACAGTATCCAAAATAGCAGTGCCAAGGCTACACACAGAAGCCCCAAGAGAGAGCTTCAGCGCACTCTTACATTAGGCAATGACAGTTCCAAATTCTACTGCAACAGTCCCAATAACTGAACGAAATGATCTAGAAAGGAGACTGGAAGAAGTAGAATAATGGAAAATTTCAAATTCCCAACTGCCAGATGTCGTAAAAAGAATGATGGATGAAATCCAAACATTGAGAAATAGAATACGAGATAATATGCCTACTGTGCAAGAAAAGCAAGAGATGATCGTGAACATTAAACAGAAGGCAATAAAAGAATATCGGGTACATTGGGTAAGCGTAACAAACAAGAGGATACAAGAAGAAACTGTAGTCCTCAAAAACCAAGTAGCACAGGCACAGGACGAAAACAAGTTACTAAAGGAAAGTCATCAAGAGTGGGAAAGAAAAGAAAGAGCATACCAGGATAAAATTCTTCAACTAACCAATCAAGTGGCAGAATTCATTTACAACCCCGATATTTGGGAAACAGCAAGAGAAAAAGCCCATCATGAATATGAACAGACCGTGAACCAATTGAGGAAAGAGAAGACTCACGAACTCATAATAGCTCAAGGAAAATTACTTTAACTACAAGAAGATAAGGAGTCCCTTATGCTGATGTGTGCTGAGCGAAAGGAAAAAATTGAGTCCCTCATCAAAAATTACTGGGTCACTGTAACAACAAAAAGGATATTTCTGATAAGCTAAGGGTGTAAAATGATGCCAAGTATGTTGTAATTCGCCAACTTCAGTAAAAACAGGCCATGCTGGAAGTAGAATTGAAGGCCTTGAGAGTGACATATGAGCCAGAGGAAACAGAAAAGGGAAAACCAGAAGCACCATCTGAGGAGGAAGTGGAGCCTGACCAAGAAAATGATTCTGACTGCGGTACTACAGAACTCTCTGTTCTGATGAAGACTGCATGAACAGCCTAATTGGTCTAACAACTCCACCACATGTACAATCAAAATAAATTGTCCCATATCCTAAATCACCTAGTGAGTAAACTTTTAGACATATCACGAACCTCACAGGTAGAAATTTTTAATTTTTTTTTTTTTTACAGTTATTGTAAATATTCAATACTATATATATATATATTTATTTATTTTATTTTTTTGACAATTTTTTTTTTGTTACTAGCATCGCTAACATTCTTTATTACTAACATTTTGTTATTGAAACACTGAGCATTAGCCGTAAATATTTTCTCTCAAGTTTGGGGGAGAGTATATATCTGGTATCAGATTTTTTTTCCGGTTCATAATCAGTTGATTAATAATTTACAGTAAGTTTTTTTTTGTATGCCCCCTATTTTGAACAATGAAGACATTGTCCTATTTAAGTTTGGGGGGATACATCACAAGTTTAGTTTTCTTTTTCGTAAAAATTTTAAAATTTTAATTTTTTTTAGTGAATCATTATATGCGATTTATAAAGAAAATATAAATATTCAAAATTCTTAGCAATCCATCAAAGTAGTAGTTCGAAAATCAAAATAAAAATAGTTATAATTCAAAGTAAAACATCTCTAGAACATTGTATCAGAGAATGTTTGAAACTATACGATTAATCTGAACTGCAAAAATTTTTAGATTATATTTTCAAAATTATATAACCAGTGAGCTATAGATCTTATTTCCTCTTTTATTCTGAGAAAAAGAGAGACTGTTTTTATTTATGCCTAAATTTCTTTGAACTTCTCTACTATGTGAAATCTCATACTACTGAACTTATAATCAATATATTCTATGATGATGATGATTTATTTGTTTAGACTGTCTATTAAGTATATCAAAGCAATAAGACATCCATATTAGTAAATCGTGAAAATAATCGAAGGCCATCTTTTGTTAAACAAGAGCCAAAAAATCAAAATCTCATAACATTTTACCATTTCAACCCATATTAGAAACCAAAATGCTTACATTTCTTTATACCAAAATTTATAAACCTTTAACTGTATGTATTGCCCAAAGTTTTCTATCCTTAACCCTTACAATTTCTGAGAAATTTAAAATATAAAAGAAAGGGAGAAAAGGGAGTGAAAGGAGTATGATTTAATAGATAAAGGATCCACTAAAAAGGGTACAAGCAAAAAAAAATACAAACGTATATGAGAAAAGAAAAAAAAATTAAAAAATCGTAAAAGACGATTTTGTGAAAAGAGAAGCAAAAAGCTTCCAAACTGAAAAGAAGAAAAATAGGATTTACAAAAAGAAAAATAATTGGGAAGAAGTTATCCGATTTATGGATACTTACTAAAGCTGAAAAAAATAGTAGAAGAAGATAGGAAAAAGAACTGAAATTCTCATAAATAATTTTGAATCCTCTTTACCTTTTCTTTGAAACCTTCTAAAAACCCAGAGCCCCATTACAAGCCGAAGGAAAGACCTTTGAGATTTATGATTTTAAAAAATATGAATATAGTAGAGATAAGTAAAGTAGATAATATGAATAAATAAGGCAATCATAAGAACATAGTTGATTATCTTTTCATGAGATTTATCTTTTTAATTGATTGTCCTTTGAGATTTATCATATATATCGAGTGAACCCAAAATTTTTGATTATTTTTTAGAGTATGTCAATAAGTGAGAGTGTGGATGAAAATATTTTCTAAAAATTGTAGTTTAGAAAAATCTATGATGAATAAACTCTTCACTGATATGCACACACTCCACGCTATACTGAATTGAAATTGTTGAGTTCTGGTGAAGGATGATTACAATGATGGAAAGCTAAGGATAAAAGATTTGAAATATTTTGAAACAATGAACATATAATGACTAACTAACTAATTAGTTTATATTTTGAATTTTTAGTTTTGAAAAATCTAAAAATATTTAAAGTTTGTAGGTAACTTTACTAAAAACCTTCAGGAGACTACAACTCCTCCACTAGGGATCACCTAGGGGTTTAAAGGCTTGTTGCATCTGCTAAATATAATCGTCCTCCCTACGAAAGTGGCATTTAAATTCAAGTTTTAAATATTTCATTGTTTGCTAGGGACTAGCAAAACTTAAGTTTGGGGGTGTGATCAATCACATAATTTACTATTTTTTCATCCTTAACTTAGTGATGCTAGGCCATAGTTTGCTACTAACGAAATATTGATGTACATATATTAGAGATAAGCAGTAAATTAGAGCCTAAGTACTAATCTTTGACAAAATAAACTCAAAAGGCAATAAGAAAAATAATCAAGCGAAAAATACGATTTGCCGCTACTGAAAGGCAGAAAATTGTAATTTACGATTTTTTAAAAGAGACCAAAAGAGAAAAGTGATAAAGCGTAATTTAGAAAGTCGTCAACTATAAGGAAGCTGTGAGAAATAGAAAGTCGTAATTAACAATTCTCTAGAAAGAATCTATGAAAGACAGAAAATCATAATTAATGATTTTCTAGAAAAATAACGATTATCAAAACTCTCCTCCATGCTACTGTTGTTGATCACGTGAGAATTGTCACCGCTATATCCAGAATTAGAAGATCTATATAATTAGAAGTTCTATAGATCACGGATCTGAGAAGATTGATGAAGATTGATAGTACGAAGGACTATGTTGATGCTTAGTAAAGAACACTCTAGAAGTGCATCAACTAAAGGAAGCAAGGAAAGATAAAATTAATAATTAGAGTTATATTAAGATATTTTTTTTTTAGTAGTTTCTTTTATTAGAATTAGATCTATATAAACCGACCCCTTATGATCTATAAATAAGAGGACTCGGCATAGGAATAAGCATCGAACAATTTCTACATCAATTGACGCTTGAGGTTTGATTTTCTTCTGATCAAAGTAGTGTATACTAGTTAGAATAGTTTAGATATCAGAGGTTTCTCAAGAGCAATTGACGACTGCAATTGCATGTTGAAGATTAGTGTAGATATCCATAGTTTCTAAGGAGCAATGGACGACTGCAGCTGAGGGGTGAAGGATATATTTTACTTTGCTTTCTAGTTTAGATTTATTTGCTCTGTAAATATCTCCAAGTTTTGACTTGAATTGACGACTCAAGTTAGAATTTGCATATTAGTGTAACGGTTTTTACTTTTTCATCTTCAGTTTACTAGAGTTTGATTGACGCTCAAATTTCTGATTAATTGTTAATGACATTAAATTTGTATTGATAGGATCTTAGACTTGATTAACGACCAATGCTAGGAGAGTAGAAATATGGTGTAACAATATTATTTATTTTCATAAATATCTTAAAGCTGAAGATTAAGATTGACGACCTTAATCTGAAGTAGGATTAGGATTTATTTTTATGCACTTTATTTTAAAAAATTATTCTTTATTCATATTTCGCCAATAGATTAGGAACTCTTAAAGATAAATAGATGTTTTTAAAATAAGGATTTGAATAGAAGATAGAAATAGAGAAAACTTAGATAATTACTTCCTCGTGGGAACGATCCTAATGCTAGTACTATAATTTTCATTGTGCTCTTACAATGGGTTAAGACTTGAGTTAAATATTAATATAAGATACAGTAATCAAGACTGACTAGATGCCCGCTCACTTACATAGAGGATGGGACTTCCAAACCCCCAATCCTTGAAGATGTTAGCTTTGAGAATATTGTAGCCACCATGACCCATGGTGCGACTGCCATGGCTAAATCTATTACACGGGTCCAGTTACTTGAACACATGTGGCCCCTTGATTTCATATTTCAAAAGAATTTGTTCCCCTTGGGCCACGAGCAAGAGAGATGGGACCCATTTTTGCAAGCAATTTGTGTGGCCCATCAGGGTAGGTGGTTTAGTGCACCTATTCTAGTTAGAAAAGCAATTAAGCATGCCCACAAATGGAACAAACTCGGTGCTATTCCAGCACCTGTGAATCGGCTACCTTACGCCCCATTGATTCCTCGACTTTTTGAATTATGTGATGGAATCGACGATTTTGAGATCCAAGCCCATGAGCCCATACTTACTGATAACATCCACCCATATCGAGCCAAAGACTTATCCCAAAGTCTTAAAAGCCTTCAGAATAGTGTTAAGAGAAAAAGAGAGAGACAGTTAGTACAGCAGGCATAGCAACAACCCCCTCATCCTGGATCAATACCACACCCGGCTACCCACACTAGTGTGCCACCTCCATCCCAGCACGTGCCCGGTAGTCAAGATGATATGCTCCGCGAAATACTACTGCAGAGCTGTGAGATCAGACTACATCAGCGGATTCAGGAGGCAGTTAGCATAGATTTGATGTGCCACGCCTACCCACAGACTTATGAGGCGCGCCTTGCTGTGATGCGGGATACGATATTTGGTGGTTCCAGCTCTGACATGGCTGTCGACGCTGAGGCTGCTGAGGAGGATGCCGATGATGACGACGATGAGCATGTCGAGGATGAGTCTAGTTCTGAGGAGGAGGACTCCGAAGAGGAGTTTGATGAGGGCAATGATCAAAATTTTGGCCGAAATGACTGAAATTTTGGCCGAAATTATCGGTTTCGGTTCCCACCGAAACGATAATTTGGACCAAAATTTCGATCCAAATTTGTATGGGACCCAAAATTTCAACCGAAGTTTCAGGCAAATTTTTGGTTTTCGCCCAAAATTTTGGTTCAAAATTTCAGTTTCGATCAAGCTCGAAACCAAAATTTTACCCAAAATTTTGATCCTGGGATGAGGGTGATGATAATTAGAGATAGCGGTTGCTGGCACCCATGGAGGTCGTTTTGAGAAAATTTTCAAATTTTGAAATTTAATGAGCAAAATTAAATGTAATTTTGATGTATCAGTTTTAAACTATCGTGACATGGTTCTCACAGTTGGGGAATTGTTGACATTTTTTTATAGGTGTTTTTGTTTACGTCATGTGAATGGTCTACTGTTTCAATGTAAATAGTTTCCGTTTAAAATGCACATGGTTAGCTTTATGTGAATGGGTTCATTAGTATATAAATGTTTTCCGTTTATGCCTAGTATCTTAAATGTTTAGTCATGAACATAATATGTGGATTATGTAGAATAATGGAAAATGAAAATTATATTGAAGAGGTATGGAATGTGCATGGTTATGGTTTCATTTTAATGTGATGATCCTAAAATTTCGAGAACATCTGACTGCTTTGGTATACATGCTTGGCATGGAAATCGAGGTAAATTTAAATTTTGGTAATGTCATTATGAATACCAAGACTTTTAATCCATGAGTGTGTGAAGTGATTTGTCACTTACAACATAAATCCGAGATCCGAATGGACCTTTGTGGAATGGCATACACGTGAGTGTAACGTATGCACTCAACACCAAAGCTAAGGATTAGAATGGAGAAATATCAGAGATATTTCCATTTTGTTAGCTTATAAAGGAAGGAAGGTAGGCAATACCACCTACCTCTCTTCTTTGATCTGAGAACTTCTGTCTTCAAGCTATTACCTGTGTGAGAGAACTGTGAGAAAACTAAGGCTCGAGAAACCCTAGGTTACGGATCCTTCGATTTCGAACATGAAAGAATTGACAGGTGTACGTCAAATCTGTTGGGAAGGCAATACACATGCGTGTATTGAAGCGGTGATACACTTCTGGTCCATCAAGGAGCTCGAGTTAGTAAGCTCTTGAATCCCGGATTCGTAACCCACTTGAACCAAGGATGTCGTGAACCAAGAAACAGCCATCAAAAGTGGTGAGTTATTATGTGTTTTATGTAGCTTTGATGTCATATATACGTGTTTTTCGTGTGCTTGAATGATTCATGAAGAATCATAAAGTTTAGGGCTAAAATGGGTTAAAAATCAACAAACTGTATTAATGGCATTTACTTTCATTTTCGATCGATCAAATTGAATATTTGATAGATCAAGTTATAATTCGATCGATCAAATTGGTGATTTGACTGATCGAATTGTATAAAGCCCTCTATGGAGCAGAAGGGTGTTCTTTCTTAGAAGTTCATGCCCGATAAGATTGATCGATCAAATTGGTGATTTTATCGAACAAATTTGGAACTGATCGATGAAGTTTAGGAGTGATCGATCATGTATGAACTGATCGATCAATTGAGAATTGATCGATCAAAGTGTGATATTGATCGATCAAATAGGGAATTTGATTGATCGAATTGTATAATAAAGTATAGAACAGGAGGTATGTTTTTTTGAAACTTTTGACTTGAAAATTCGATCAATCAAACATGAGAATTGATTGATCAAATTGAGGATCCAATCGATCTAATAGGGAATTGGTCAATCAGATTGCCTCTTTTCAGTAGGTGTGAAAAGTTGGTTTTCGATTGATCAAATATGGGAATTGATTGATAAAACTATGAATCCGATCGATCAAACATGGAGTTGATCGATCAGATTTCCTCTGTTCTATCTGTATAGATGTAAGACAACTGATCAATCAACTGATGAGTTGATCAATTAGATGTGAATCTGATCGATCAAACATGGAGATTGATCGATCGAATCCCCTGTTTTACCTGTTTTAGTTTATTTGGGAAAAACATTGTTGGGCATTGTACCATTTTCTGTTCTAACACTTCTGATACTTAGTACACTATACGTATGATCTAGGTCATGACCAGGACTCTTTTGAAAGCTTTGGATTTGCTTAGAAAGACCTGATCTGAGGTAGGGGAAATTCAACTTAACTTGTATCTGATTTTGACTGCATAGTTTCCTAGCATCTGTATCTATTTTCGTCTATTTTAAAAGCATGCCTGGCATATGATAAAAGCTTTGTTATCTGATTCTGCCATCTGATTCTGCTATCTAATTCTGCTATCTGATTATGAGGTCTTTATGTGTATTAATTTAAAGTTCATGTGACGAATCCTCCTGACGTGGCAGGATACCCACGACCAGCACAGCGGGATATCCGTGTATCTGATTTGTAAACCTTTGACACAAGTTTCTCTCCTTTGAAGAGGCTTGATGCAATTATCTGTAATCGTTCATTGGGCGATGGTCGGGGTTATCCATTGGCACACATTTGGCTACCATGTGTTATATTCACGGGAGTTATTTAAGTACAGAATTTAAGTCATTAAATACTGTATACATGCATCTGAAAACTCTGAGAATAATATCTGTTTCTGATGATTCTGCATTTGTTCTATTCATTAAAAGTTCGGCATCCGATATCTGTTCATTTTGTCTGCATTCTCTGAGTTGAATATCTATTTTGAGTTATGTTCTACAAACCATGTTTTACATTTTAGATGCAATTTACTTGACTTTCTTCTATTGAGCTTAGATGGTTAGCTCACCCTGTTTCTATATAATAGGTTCTGAAGCTAGGGCTCCCAGCACTAAGAGCCATCCTGACTATCAGCCCGAGGCGGAGGCTGAGGCCGAGGAGGAGGACATTAATGCCCCTGCTGACGATTTCTATCAGTAGCTAGGGTATTAGTTTTGTGTTGTGAGTTCTGTACCTATATTTGGATTATCTGTGTGCTTGGTGGCCACCTTTCTATATTATTTATTATAAATGTTTACTTACTTTTATACATTCTATAGGAACCACTATTGGGAACCATTGTTTTGAGTGATGGATGCCCATCACTAGTGGTTCTTCTTGGTTCCTTTTTAATGATGTATATTCTTTTGATTTACATATATATATTGTTTTTGTTTCCTTCTTTCTTTTTAGAGCCTTATATGATGACTCGATCTGCCACTTGGACAGTGTCTGCTTTGATTTTTGCTAGACTAGCAGACACTCTTTGATTTGTTCTGGGGATCATCCAGAGTGTGATCCTAATGGCACGGGTTTCCAAGCATGGAAATCCGGGCCGTCACAGTTGGTATCAGAGCCTAGGCTTTAGGTTGAACCACGGGGTTTATAGTGTGATTATTTTTACAATCTATGTACTGATCAATGTTATTATTTTCACAATGGCAGACCAGTACTATGGCCCCAAAGTTTAGAGGAGGACGTAGCGGAGGAAGAGAGGGACCGAGAGCGGATCCATCGCAAGAGAACCTAGAGGATATTGGTACCTCTAGGGGATTGAGGTTCCTACCAGGTGAGAGTGTTGTTCCGGTAGGAAGAAGGGGAGGACAAGGAGGTGGTGATAGTAGAATGGAGCAGGTGTTGGAAGCTTTGGCTGCCAACGTAGCTCAACAGATGGCTACGTTGAATCAACAAGCACCTAGACCACCTCATCAACCCGGCATCTTTGCTGAGTTTAGGAGAATGAGACCTCCTAATTTCTCAGGTCAAATAGACTCGATTGAGGCTGAGAGTTGGATAGAAGATATGGAGAAGGTTTTCGAAGTGCTTTAATGCACTGATGTCGAGAAGGTGTATTGGGTAACCTTCAAACTTGATGGGGATGTGGGGCCTTGGTGGAAATCAGTATTAAGACACCGAGAGTAAGAACTTCCCAATACCCCTTGGATGTGGGTTGAGTTCGTTGAAACTTTCAACGACAAGTACTTCCCCAAGATAGTGAGGCATCAATGGGAGGTGAAGTATATCAAGTTGGAATAAGGTGTTATGACAGTGCGTGAGTATAGCGCGGAGTTTGATAGATTATCGAGGTTTTCTCTACATCACGTAGCCACCGAGTCGATGCGAGCTTGGAAGTTTCAGCTTGGGTGAGGCCCAACCCTTAGAGAGAAGTGGTCCTATGGGAGTTAGAGACGTATGCAGTAGTTATGTCTAAGGCTGTCATTTCTGGAAAGGAGAACCAGAAATAATTTGCTTAGAGGGATAGGCAAAACAAAGAGAGGTCGTTTTAGGGATAATCTCAAGACCCTTAATAGAACAAGAGGGCTAGGTTCTCCAAACCTCCTAGATACCCTACTCACTCTAGGCCAGCTATATCTTCAGGACCGAGTTCATATCAGAGGCCGGCGGTACCTGTATCATCTAGACCATTTAGATCATTTGGTTCTTCTGTTAGTGGAGCTTCTATCACACAGGGATCTTCACCGGTCTCTTCATTCACTCCGTCTCCACCATGTGCCAAGTGTGGGAAACCACACAAGATGGAGGACTGCAGGAGAGATACAGGAGCTTGCTTCAGGTGTGGCATGATGGGCCACAAGGTTAGAAATTGCCCTGAGGAGAGTAAGGAAAGCAAGGAGTGGGCTGGATCAATATCTACTCAGAGATCATCTCGATCTATTATTGAAGGCCGAGCATATTCCGTCACAGCAACTGATGCCTTGACATCAAATGATGTCATCCAAGGTATCTTTACACTTTGAGAGTTAAATTAATTAGTTGATATTCATATACTATAGTGTGTTTTGACGGTTTTATACATATGAATATTCAAAATTATTGTACACTTAACTCTATATATTTAAAATATCAATAAAAAGGTTCCCTTGTTATGTGTCGTAAAGGTGACGAGAGTCAAGTGAATGCTCGAGTATTGATAGACCCTGGGTCTAGTTATTCGTTTATCACTCCGTCATTCTCTGAGAAGTTAGGCATCGTGCCCAAGACCCTTGATTTCATCTTAGCCGTATCCGTACCCACAGGAAGCTCAGTCAATACGGATACAGTATGTTAATCAGTTATCATGATAACTGAGGATCACGAGACAATGGCAGACATGATCATGTTGGATATGGAAGGATTTGACGTGATCCTTGGAATGGATTGGCTGTCAGCATACCATGTGAGTGTGGACTGTCTTCGAAAGATTGTAACCTTTCGACCTTCAAAGAGAAAGTCCTTTCACTTCTGTGGAATCAAATCCAAGGTCGCATCGTTCATTTTAGTTATTCGAGCGGAGCGCATGATGAAGAATGGATGTTGTGAATATCTTGCTTACTTATAAGATCATTAGGAGAAGAAGAGGGACATCGCTCTTATCACTGTTGCATGTGAATACCTCGATGTCTTTCCTGAGGAATTACCAAGATTGCCACTTGATTGGGAGATTGAGTTTTCAATTGATTTAGCACTGGGTATTGAACTATTTTCAAAGGCTCCATATAGAATGGCGCCTGCTGACTTAAAGGAATTGAAGGAGCAGCTTCAGGTGCTCTTTGACATAGGTTTTATTAGACCGAGTGTATCTCCTTGGAGAGCACCGGTACTGTTTGTGACGAACAAGGATGGTTTGATGCGATTGTGCATCGATTACTTTCAGTTGAATAAGATGACGATTAAGAATCGTTACCCACTACCATGGATTGACTACCTCTTTGATCAGTTGCAAGGTGCAAGGTTCTTTTTGAAGATAGATCTAAGGTCGGGTTACCACCATTTGAAGATTAAAGTGGACGACGTTTCCAAGACCGCATTTTGCACGAGGTATGGTCATTACGAGTTCCTGGTAATGTCGTTTGGGCTAACGAACACACTGGCGTCATTCATGGACTTGATGAATCGGGTATTCAAGTCACACCTTGACAAATCAGTGGTTGCTTTTGTTGACAATATCCTCATCTATTCAAAGACAAGAGAGCAACGCGATCAGCATTTGTGGATTGCTCTGCAAACACTTAGGGACAACCAACTGTATGCCAAGCTTAGCAAGTGTGAGTTTTGGCTTGATCGGGTAAGTTTCTTAGGCCAAATTATTTCTTAGGATGGTATCATAGTCGATCCTGTAAAGATCGAATCTGTAGTGATTTGGGAGCAACCAAAGATGGTGACAGAAGTCCGTAGTTTTCGTGGCTTGGCAAGGTACTATAGACGGTTTGTGGAAGGATTCTCTAAACTCTCAGGTCCGCTTACTCAGCTTACAAAGAAGAATGCTAAGTTTGATTGGACGGAGCAGTGTGAGAAGAGTTTTTAAGAACTCAAGACGCGTTTGACTACAGCACCAGTTCTACCTATACCTTCTGGTGGAGGTTTTGCTATTTATAGTGCTGCATTTTATAGTGGATTGGGTTGTGTTCTCAATCAACACAAAAAGGTTATCGCTTATGGCTCTAGACAACTCAAGGACCATGAGAAGAACTATCCTACACATGATCTGGAGTTAAAAGCAGTAATTTTTACTTTGAAGATCTTGAGGCACTACTTGTACAGTGAGACATTTGATATCTTTACCAACCACAAGAACTTTAAGTATCTATTCACCCAGAAGGACCTAAACATAGGGCAATGAAGATGGATGGAGTTCTTGAAAGATTATGATTGTTCCATCCAGTATCACCCTGGGAAGGCCAATGTAGTGGTGGATACTTTGAGTCGAAAGTCTTCAATTCAGTTAGCGCATCTCATTACGAGAGTGCATCGGTGGTGCTTGCTTGAGGACTTGGCCTTGTGTGATGCTAGGTTCGATGTGAAAGGTTCAGATGCTTTGATGGCCACCCTGCTTATCAGGCTGACCTTGTTTAAAAATATTTACAAACTTTAAATGGTCGATGATGAGCTTATGACCATTAGAAACGGTGTGATCAACTGGACCAGAGCAGATTTCTCCATCAGGGAGGATGGTACTTTGTTATTTTAGGATAGAGTGTGCATACCTACCAATGTTGAGCTCCAAGATACTATTTTAGAGGAGGCTCATAAATCGGTGTACGTTATATATCCTGAGAGTACCAAGATGAATCAAGACTTGAAGAAAAGCATCTAGTGGAGAGGCTTGAAGAAGGGTGTCGTTGAGTACGTGTCCAGATGTTTAGTCTGCCAGCAAGTAAAGGTAGATCATCAGCATCCAGTAGGATTGTTGCAACCTTTGCCTATACCTGAGTGGAAATGGGAAGCCATTTCTATGGATTTTATATTAAGGTTGCCGAAGACGTTGAGGAAACACAATTCCATCTGAGTCATTGTCGATAGACTAACCAAGTCTACACATTTTCTACTATATCGTACGACGTATACCGTTAGCAAGCTTGTAGAGTTGTATCTTAAAGTGATAGTTAGACTTTATGGTATATCGATCAGTATTGTGTGTGATCGCGATCCGCTTTATACATCACAGTTCTGTCAGAGATTTCAAGAAGGCATGGGGTCTAGACTTGACTTCAGCTTAGCATTCCATCCTTAGACAGATGGGCAGACTGAAAGAGTGAACCAGATCATAGAGGATATCTTGCGTGTGTGCATGTTGGACTCTCATGGATCATGGGATCAACATTTGCCTCTGATTGAGTTCGCGTACAATAATAACTATTAGTCTAGTATTGGTATGGCTCCCTACAAAGCTTTATACTGACGACAATGCAGATCTCTATTGAATTAGGAGGAAGTCAGTGAGAAACTTATTTAGGATCTGATATCGTGGACAGTACAACCGAGACAGGTTGGTTGATCCGCGAGAGATTGAGAGTTGCTCAAAGTCACCAAAAGAGTTATACCGATCTTCATAGGATGCAGGTCGAGATTCAGGTGAGCATGATTGCATTAAATATAATAGATTTTTTGTTCTCAGTTCATTGTTATAGAATTAACACCTATTTTCAAGTAGGGGACAAGGTTTTTTTCAAGATCTAGCCTACCAAGGGCATGATGGGTTTCGAGAAACGTGAGAAGCTAAGTCCATATTACATTGGACCTTTTGAAGTGCTAGGTCAAGATGGAGAAGTCGCGTATCGGATTGCGTTGCCACTACAGTTGGCAAGCATGCATAATGTATTTCATGTCTCCATGTTGAAGTACATGAAGGATCTAACACACGTCCTGGATTTTTAACCAATTGAACTTCTAGAGGATCTGACCCTAGTAGAGGAACCTATGCAGATTTTAGATTGTAAGGAGCAGGTATTACGAACTAAGATGATCCCACCTGTGCTAGTAAAGTGGAGGAATCATTCTTCTACAGAGGCTACCTGGGAATGCGAAGTCAAAATTCACGAGCAATACCCACATCTATTTGACTGATATGCGAGGTAATTTTGATGCTTGGATTTAATTCTATAGTGTATTATACCTTTGTTAAATCTTGGAGCATGTTTTAGGGCTATGCACATTGCTTAACATGTTAGTATAGCATTAAAATGTAACCGTTGGGCATTGACGATGCCTACAGGTTTGTTAAACCTGTATTGTTGGAAGACAACTTTGATGTCAAGTTTGATCGATCAAAGTAGTGATTTGATCGATCAAACACTTATTCGATCAATAAAATCGACTAGTTGATCGATCAACCAAGAGTTCTACTTAAGACCTATTTGATCAATCAAAGTGAGTATTTGATGGATCAAATGTGAATCCGATCAATCAAAATGAGAGTTGATCGATCAACTGACTTTGAATGATGTGTTGCTTTTAAACCTATTTGATCGATCAAATGGATAAATTGATCAATCAAATTTGGAATCCGATCAATCAACCTAAAGGATTGATCGATCAACCTATCGTGTTCGGGCTTTTTCATTTTGAAATCCAATCGATCAAATTAGCATTGATTGATTGAATTTATCAATTTAAGTGGCGCTGGGTTTTAAACATGCCCATTTGAACGATCAACAAAAACTAATCGTTTGAACTCCCTTTGCTTCCCTTGCGTTCAAAGGTGATTTCTAGCTATTTCTTGCTACTGGAGCTCCATACTTTTGCTTCTTCAGATTGCGGATTTAGCTCTTCACTCGGTACCCTAAACTTCCCTATTCCTTTGGGGTTTTCTTGTGTATTTTCTATTTTTAAGCCATGGGACCGCGAACGAAGAACGCTTCACACAAAGTTCCTACGTCGCGGGTTTCTGTGCCTGTGCCCCACGTTGAACCGGTTGTACAACCTATTATACCACCCGTACTACCCGTGCCACCCGTTCAATAGCCCCAACCACCGCTCATCGAGCGTGAATTACCAAAAGAGTGGTGGGCTTCGAAGACCTTCTTGCTCGAATATGAGTTTACCCCAACTCTATTCGAGGACCGCCCCAAAATGACATGGGCGATCAACTACATTACCAAGCTAGGGCTCAAACCATTACACAAGCCCTTTCACGACCATTATTGCCCAAGAATAGTACGACTATTCTACCAACACCTTCGACAGGGCGGTAATCGTCATCTAATGGTTAAGAAAATTGATGGGTTGGAATACAAGTTCAACCAATTCCATGTCTCCGCCGGCTTGTAATGCCCATCCGGGTATGTGGAGACGTGTCGTTTGGCGGCACCCTACGGGAAGGATGTGCCCTTTGAGGACGTCATCGCTAAGATGATGCATGGACTTCAACGATCAGGCCAATTGATCAAACAGGCCTAACTCCCTGACAATTTATGGATGCTTGACACCTATGTCAAGTGTGCCATCTACCCATTTTTGCATCGATCGAAGAGTACGGGCATCGTGCAATAGTTCCTCTTCTTGGCCTTTGAGAACCATTGGTTCTCTGTCGCCGACGTCATCATTGATGGCATGCTCGATGCCGTCGAAAGGATGTCAGAGAAGAAGGCCATCTCAAAGAAAGAGATGCCTTATGCACGGTTGATCACATGCATGGTTGAGCAGTACAACTCCGTGCGTGAGGCTTATAGCATGGTTTTGAGGGAGCCAAGAAGGAATGACAATACCAAGGTTTTCAAGCTCAAGGATTGAACCAAGAGCTATAACCTTTTGGTGAAGAGGTTACCAGATGAGGAGGAGTTTCCACCAGTTGAGGCCGGAGCCTAGGCTACTGAGCGAGCTCCAGCTGAGGGGGAGGCATAGCCTGAGATTCCAACTCAGCCTGTGGTACCCACATTATCGGCACCCGTTCCTCCACGCTGACCTGCTCATCCCAGTACGTCATGCTGTCCTGAGTCCTCCTCAACTTCTTTAGAAAGTTTTCTCACCGTGATCAACGAAAATAACAAGCGGGTGCACGAGAGGCTAGACGAGATGCTAGAGTTCTATCGTCAGGTGCATCGATGATTCGACTTTCATGAGGGGATGCTCACACTACTGATGCAGCATGCTTATCCAACCACTGCTACCCCCATGATTGGCCATGCCCGCCTGCATACAGTGGCTCCTCATGACTACAGTGTCAAGCCATCAAGATGCACCTACAGAGCCAGGTTCATCATCTACTCCACCAGCAGGTGATCACTGTACTTATATTTAATTGTATAACTTAATATATATATGTATGTATGTATGTATATCTAATTTTGCTTTTCATATTACACCTGACTTTGCATGCACTATTATTTACTGCATGATTTCTATTTTGCCTGTTTGTACCTGCTCTGTTTATTGTCTATTTGCATGCTTTGTACTCTGCTTAGCCTGTATGCTCAGCATCTGCTCTGAAATATGTTATGTCTAACATCTCTAATTTAACTTAGACGAGTACTGTGTGTATGTGTTGTGTGTGTGCGTATGTGTTTTTTAGTCACCGTGGAGTGTTCTTCCGAGCATGTGACCTTTGGGACGGATGCATCCATGTATGGATGCAATCCTCTATGGCATTCTCGGATGTCACATGCAATACATCCAGGTTACTATGGATCCCGGCCCTTCTACGCATGCTTAGTGGAGACTATTGCACTATGACCCACTCATACAATTAGAACTGTCTGTCTCTGTTTCGTTCTGAGCATTAGGATTAAGGAACACTATAGGCCTGTCTAGATCTGTCTAACATTTTCGAGGACAAAAATTCCTAAGGGAGGAAGAATGTGACTACCCTAAAATTCTGAGAACATCTGACAGCTTTTCTATACATTCTTAGCACAAAAATCGAGGCAAATTTAAATTTTGGTAATGTGATTATTAATACTAAGACTTTTAATCCATGAGCGCGTGAAGTGGTTTGTCACTTACGACACAAATCCGAGATCCGATTGGACCATTGTGGAATGTCATACACGTGAGTGTAACATATGAGCTCAATACTGGAGCTAAGGATTTGAAATGGAGATATATCAAATATATTTCCATTTTGTTAGCTTATAAAGGAAGGAAGGTAGGGAATACCACCTACCTCTCTTCTTTGATCTGAGAACTTCTATCTTCAAGCTATTACCTGTGTGAGAGAACTGTGAGAAGGCCAAGGCTCGAGAAACCCTAGGTTATGGATCCTCTAATTTCGAACGTGAAAGAATTGACAGGTGTACGTAAAATCTATTGGGAAGGCAATACACATGCGTGTATTGAAGCAGTGATACACTTCTGGTCCATCAGGGAGCTCGAGCTAGCAAGCTCTTGAATTTGGGATTTTAAACCCACTTGAACCAAGGATGCCGTGAACCAAGAAACAGTCGTTAAAAGAGGTGAGTTATTATGGGTTTTATGTGGGTTTGATGTCATATATATGTGTTTTTCGTGTGCTTGAATGATTCGTGAAGAATCATAAAGTTTAGGGCTGAAATGGGTTAAAAATCAACGAACTATATTAATGGCATTTACAATAATTTTCGATCGATCAAATTGGTGATTTGATCGATTGAATTGTATAAAGCCCTCAATGGAACAGAAGGGTGTTCTTTTTAGAAGTTCAGGCCCGATAAGATTAATCGATCAAATTGGGGATTTGTTAGATCAAATTTGGAACTAATCGATCAAATTTAGAAGTGATCGATCAAGTATGAACTGATCGATCAATTGAGAATAGATCAATCGAACTGTGATATTGATCGATCAAATAGGGGATTTGATCAATCAAATTATATAATATAGTATAGAACAGGAGGTATGTTTTTATGAAACTTTTTACTTGAAAATTCGATCGATAAAACATGAGGATTGATGGATCAAATTGAGGATCCGATCGATCAAATAGGGAATTGATCGATCCGATTGCCTCTGTTCAGTAGGTGTGAAATGTTGGTTTTTGATCAATCAAACATGGTAATTGATCGATCAAACTATGAATTCGATCGATCAAACATGGAGTTGATCGATCAGATTTCCTCTGTTTTGTCTGTATAAATGTGTAGACACCCAAATTTGGCCCAAGGCCCAATCGAAACACCTTTCGAGAGAGGTGCAATCCTGAGCTTTTGATGACATGTATGAAAACTTTAGGCCCCCCCTAGAACCCTTAGGAACCTTTCCAAACCCTTAGGAATCACTCTAGACCCATTAGGAACCTGACCCGAACCTTTAGAAAACAATCCCGACCTTTAGAACCTGTTCTGAACCTAAACCTAACCTTGTCAAGCAAATGGTTGAGGAGGGTACATTGAAATTAGCTATGGCCCTCTACTATGATTCAATCTCATACCATTAAAAGGTAGAGGTCGTCAGCTTTCCAACGGTCCAAGAATCGCCCCAATCGGAGGTATACATCAAAAGATGTGGCGAACAGAGCCCGGAGGGCATAAGAGTAAAATCAAGTGGCCCCCCTAGGGATTTGGCGCAACTAATAGTTGCGCCAGGCTATTTCTCCCCAGAAATGGCCTGGCACAACTAATAGTGGCGCCAGTGTTAATTTTTTCTGGTGCAACTATTAGTTGCGCCAGGCCACTTCTCCCAGGATTTAAACTTTCAGGCACTGTTTAAAACGGTTTTACTGTACATTTGCAAGGCGCAACTATTACTTGCACCAAGCATATGAACAGTAACCTCTGGATTTTGTCCTAAAAATAGTGATTGAGGTTTGACTTGTTGACCACCTTGACCTTTGGGGTGTGTTTTGCTAGTTCTGTTGCACCCATTCCCTACCTATTTGCAACCCTTCAAGTGGCTTAAGGCCTCACCCCATCATCCACCATTGAGGGATCCTTCCAACATCTTAAGGCTCCAAAAACCCTAAGAGTCATTAGATGTGAGATTACCTAATTGATAAACCCATTTAGCTCTTAAGTAGCCTCCTAACCCACCCTTTTCCTATAAATAGAGCCCCCCACCCCTTGGTTTAAGGGTTGAGAAATTTTCTTAAGAGAGAAAGAGCTCAAAGTGAGAAGTTCTTCCTCCTTTTTGTGCACTATTTTTCACCCAAATTCCAGAATCTCCCAACCTCATTTTGAGCTTGTTCTTGCATCCAAAACCCTTAGCCTAGGTGTGTGTGATCCCCTAGCCTCCCTTCCCAACCTCTTCGCTTCAAGCCTTAGGAGTTAGAACCCCATTTTCCATCATACAAGGCCTTCAAAAGCTCATCAAAGCAAGCCATGCAAGGCTCTCCTATGGTGCTACAAGGGCCCGAGGGCTCCGACTCTCCACTTTCTTCTCCTATCTCTTTCTAACTCCTTCCATCCTCCCATTTATACCGTTACACCGCCGACTTTTTGGTAGGAACTGAGGGGCACAAATAGGATTCTAAGCCCTTTTGAGCAAGAGAAAGCCATTTTCTTTTCTTTTACTTTATTTTTATTTTGGCCATTAGTAGAGACCGCGTTAAGCGGGTTGATCGAGTGCCTAACACCTTCCTGATCGATAACCGAAGCCCCTACCCAAGAGCCTTTGGTGTGGACCAAATTCAGAGTCATATTTGTGGCACTTCGATGCTTATAAAAATGATATAGGTATCCCGGGACACCGAAAGCTCCGGGTGGCGACTCTATATTTTTTTGCAAGCGAGCGCATCGCTGCAACGGGATCATCACGAATCCCACGATTGCATAGATGGTGACTCTGCTGGGGAGTAGCAAGTAGAGCTTCCCCTTGAACTAGGCCTCTTTATTTTTATTTTCCTAACATTTTATTGCTATTTATTTTATTTTATTTTTGCTATTTTTTTACTCACCCCTCTGATTAAGTCATTTTACTTACCCCGATTTTTATGTCATTTACGAGCATTAGCTGATTGGTGGGCCTAGTTGTGCATAGTCTTTAAATTTCTTTACTTTTCCATCATTTTTAGTGCCTTAGCCAATTAGCAGGCCTACTTGAGCATTGCCTAATTTTCTGTCATTTAAAGTGCCTTAGCCGATTGGTGGGCCTACTTGCGCCCTCATATCCCAACAATGGACGCCGACCCGTAGTGGCGGTACGGGATCATCACCCCCACTCTTTGAACTAAGGAAAACTTCCATAAAAAAAAATGGGCTTTGAAAAAAAATTAAAATTGAACCAAGAATAGGGAGCTTAATTAACTTGTTTCTACGGGATAGATTTTAAAAGGGTTGGGTTTAGGCACACATACAACCACCCGGGTCTTAGTATCGCGGCAGCCCTTAGTGGTGATGATCTAGAAAAGTCCCAGCCCACCTAGTATCTAAGAAGGCGCTTGCGCCGGAGGTATATCGGGTGGGTTCCCATTCCAAAGCTTAAAACCCTTGGGGAGCGTGCTAGCGAGCTATACCGGACTCAAACCCTTTAGGTGCAGTGTGGAGAGAATCGATAACCAAAAAATAGCTTAGTTCTCGAAAGCCTAGCTTCCACAAAAAACCAAAAAGAGACTCATTTTGGACTGCTACCTCTGCTGTCATAACATTCTGGAACCCCATTTTTGCTTGGTGCAAGTATTAATTGCGCCAGTGCAAAAATTGGGAATTTATAACTGGCGCAACTAATAGTTGTGCCAGCTTTAAAATCCCAAAATTTACCTTGGTGCAACTAATAGTTGCTCCAGTGTAAAAGGGGAGTCCTGCAACCTGGGCGCATGTATTAGTTGCGCCAGGTCTATTTAATAGCACAGCAGCCTGAATCTGTGGCTTTCTTCATCTCTCGAGTCCCCCGATCAGTGTGCTTAGTGCCTTGTTTAGGCCCCGCCATCTCCGATACCCAATACGCCCCCGTCGGTCAAAAGAGGGCAACTTCTTTTTGGCTCATTCCAGGGGATCGGGTTGTTTGCCTCAATTTTCGTGCCTTCAATAGATCGAAAGTTCTCCTTCGATTCTTCCGAAGTGCATTGGAATCATCATCACTGGTCCCGAATTAAGGTACGAGGGCCACCCAAAAATGGAATTCCAAGGCCTCGGAAGCTTTATTTTTCAAAACTTTTTCAAAAAAATTCAAAAAATATATAGAATCAAAAACTCAAAAAATATAGCTTGTGGTTCCTGCACAACGATATCATCTTGCCCTTTGCCGTCCCGTAGGGGAAGAAGGAGGAGGATTTTTGGGCCTTATCCAAGGCACCCTTAGCCGACTCGCTCCCGAAGAATGTCGTGGGTTGTGGACCTGGCTTACGCCAATCCCGACTCATCCTCACCACATTCTCCAACCCACTCCCATTCAAGAGATGTTTTTTCCACCATCCCCCTCACCCAACCCCCCTTTACCGTTACCGGCCCGTTTGGCTCCCCCATTTTCCCAACCGATACCTCTCAAAATATCCAAAGTCCAGCCCCCCATTCTCCATCTTTTGCCCAAAACATACCCATGCCAAGTCCAACCCATTTCCCTTCCACATCCACACAAAATTCATTCTCCCAATCCATATCCATGCCCCATTTTCCATCTTCCCCCGATAGGCCCGATCCACCCACATTCACATACACCAATTCCTCCCTATCCAACCCTCCACAAATCCTCCCATCTACCCGGGTCATGCCCATTTTTACTAGGGCCATGCCTGATTTTTTCCAAACATCCACACCCCACCAACTACCGTCCCTAAACATCCCTAATCCCTCCCCACCTCAACTCTCCATTCCACCCCATATCCCACCTCTTACCATAGCCATTCCCAATCATATTGGGGCCATGCCCAATTTCCCCTCCATCCCATCTCCACCACCCACATCCAATCCTCCCTCCATGACCATGATGGAGGAGATCTTCCAAGCCTACTCCATATGGAAGGCTTCTCAAAACACCTCCCCTCCTCCATACCCCATGTCCCTAAAACCATCTCACACCCTAGCCAATCTCCATGCCTCACTCCTCAATGACCACCATTAACACCCCATAATTCACACCATCCAAACTCCCATTACCGAGATGCCCCAAGGCCCAATGGCCCAATCTCCAACCTCCCACATACCCCAAGGCCCATCGACCCAAACCCCCTTTTCCCACATATCCCAGGGCCCCATGACCCAATACCCCACCATCCAAAACTACCCAGGCCCCATGGACTAGACCTATCAAGGCCCCTTAGGCCAAACCCATCAAGGGCCCATGGCCTAAACCCACCAAGGCCCCGTGGCCCATACCCACCAAGGCCCATTAGGCCAAACCCATCAAGGGCCCATGGTCCAAACCCACCAAGGGCCCATGACTCAGACCCACCAAAGGCCCATGGCCCATACCCACCAAGGCCATTGGGCCAAACCCGTCAAGGGACCGTGGCCCAAACCTACCCATTGCTTAAAACCCACCAAGGCCCATTAGCCCAAAACTACCCATGGCCCATAGCCCAAAATGACAAAGGCTTCATGGCCCAAACCCAAACCCCACACTCACACCTTCCACAATACCCCCAACATTTCACCCAAACTTTAGGTCAAACCCATGCCATAACCCAAACCCAAATTGCCCATGGCCCCACACCCCAAGGTCATCTCCAAACCTCCCCCCATACCCAATGGCCCCATCAGGCCCCTCCTCAAAACCAAATTCCCATCACCCAACAAACATTTCCTCACCCCCAATGGGCTCACCCCACCACCACTCATGTCATTCCCATCTAACCCGTGCAACAACAACCAGAGAATCCTGCCCTCACTGCGCATTATGCTGACCAGCAGTATGAGGAGGACGAGATTAGGAATAGCGGGGCCTATGCTGAGGCATTGACCAGCCTTAACCCTCCTATAAATGCCCACCCCTTGGTGGCCTAAAGTGAAGTTCAACCGATGGCCGAGAAAGCGGCCCCTACATCAAAAGAGTCAGAACAGCTAAAAGAATAGTTAGACAAAATATAGAAGCAGCTAATGGAAATGGGCGGTGCTGAAATCCACACCAAGGACTTCACAGATTTGTGCTTGTTCTCTGAGATCCCCCTGCCCCCCAAATTTAAAATGCCAGCCTTCGATAAATATAATGGCACTGGCAATCCTATTGCGCACTTGAAGTCCTACTGTGGAGACATGTGCCAATACGGAGGGGATGAAAGACTACTAATAAAAGTCTTTCAGAAGAGTCTGATCGGGCCAGCTTTGAGATGGTTCACATCTTTAGAACCATCCATGATGAAAACGTGGAAGGACCTGACGCACCTCTTTCAAGAATAATATGTCTATAATATAGACATTGAGCCACGTAAGTCAGACTTGGCCCATTTAAAATAGAACCAGAACGAGACCTTCAGCGGCTACTTGGGACGCTAGAGAGCACTGGCAGCTCAGGTCAGAAATAGAATACCCGATGATGAGCAAATAGAGATGATCTCAAAGAATACTCTGCCAGTGATCTCAAATTTTTTGGTGTACCAGTAGCAGTCCAGCTTTACTGATCTGGTGAGAAATGCTAACTGATGTGAGGATGCCATCAGGGAGGGCCATCTGAGTACGAACATGCCAAGTGGACCCAGTGGGGTTAGGAGGTTTTCAGAGCAAAGAAATGATAAGAGAACAGGGGCGATGTCCAGAGCATAGCCAATGCCAGGCCCAATAACAATACTATCCCGTTTCAATTTCAGGCAGCCCCACTAGCACCCGTTAGGCCTAAGCAAATGCAGAGATTAGGGAATGGGCAATGAATGCAAATGACCCCAGAGCAGAGGAGAGCCCGCTACGACTGAGTTTTCACGCTATCGGGGCAATCATTGAATGTACTTCTGCCTTTGTTAGTGGAAAAGGGATTAGTCACTATCCGTTAGCCGCAACCTCCTCCTCACTCGATCCTAAAGAACTATGACCCGAATACCCACTATAATTTTCATCAGGGTCCGGGTCACCCAACTGATCGCTGCTTCCCATTGAAGCATGCAATCAAGGATTTGATTGACACTGAGAAAATCATTGCCCCTGCACCTTCTCAGCATGCTAATATTCACCAAGTGCCACTACCCCCACATCCTACAGGAGGAGCAGATCCCAGAACCACCATTGGAATGATAGAAGATGAGGAGTTTGAATTTGACTCATCCGATTATATCAGTGATCAGGAGAGTTATGTAGCACCATTGTCAAGAAACATTGAACAGAAGAATATTGGGGTAATTGAACCCCTAAATTTATCAGAATATTTCCCCAACCCGACCTCACAAATTGAACCCTTGGATCTCAGGGCATACTTTCTATCCACCACACCCGTCAATTATGTACATATCAATGCATACGAACCATACACCACCACCCCCAATCCTACGCCTGCACCCTCCACTTATCAATGGCCCGCGCCCACCCCATTTCCCCTAGTTCAACTATCGACAAACTCCACCGCCCTCATCAATTACCCAATAAGCCATCAGGCCCCCAATCCGCACCCGTCAGTTATCAATGGCCTGCGCCCATCCCTTCACCCCAAGTACGACCTGCGAACTCCACCACCCCGGTCAATTACCTAACGGCCCATCAGACCCTCCATCTCCCGCCAGCGCCCACTAGCTATCAATGGCATTCTTTTACCTCCTTCCCCCCAATGCCACCACCCTCAAGCTTCACCACCCCTATCTGGCCCAATTTTTCCACCCAACCCACTATCACCAAAATAAATTAGGTGTTGCCCACACCTCCTGAGCCGACAGTGCAAGTGCCTCAAATACCGGTAGTCATACCTTTCCAGCTCTCGGGACCAACCTATGACCCTCATCAGGTCCCACTAAGCTACAAGCAAACAAATGTCAATGCCGGTAGCAGCAGCAAAGAAGGGGCAGTGGATTTTGTCACACGGTCTGGGAGAATGTCGAAATAGCCAGAAGCACCAGCAACAGCACAAGCCCAACTAGAGGGGAAAAAGGATAGTTTTGTGAACCCCTTCGAAAAAATGAGTCGGGAACACATACTAGAGACTCAACTGAGAAGAATGCCCGCCCATATAACCGTCTGGGATCTGTTGATGACGTCCCCACTCTATTTTTATGCATTAATGGGGGCGTTAAAAAATGCACATGTGTCACTCCAAGTTATCCAAGATGAAGTCGAGCAGATAATTGGGCAAGTGATGGCTCTGAATGCCATTTCATTCTCTGATTCTGATTTACCTGAAGAAGGGTGTAGCCACTCCAAGTCATTGAATATAACCGTTGAGTCTGGAAATATGGTCATTCCCCTAATTTTAATTGATAACAGGTCTGCATTAAACATATGCCCGTTAAGAACCACCACTAAGATCAGGGTCGATCCATGCATGCTGAGGCCCACCAGAACTAGGTAATAAGCAGAAGCTGCAAATAAGCCCCTAACCATACCAAGAAGCCTACTGTTGCCCCAGAAGTTCCTCAGAAGAAAGGAGGTTAAATCCAGATAGAGAATTGGCTACAACATAGGCACAGTAAAGCATAAACAAATCAAGAAGAATGCCTCGCGCAGATGTCGCAGGGCTTAATTGAACCAGAAAAGAATGCTTCACGCAGTTGTCGCGGGCTTCTGAAGGGAGCACACCAACTGGTCGCGCAGTCTTCACGCCATTCTCGTGTGGTTTGATGACAGAAGGAATTGAAAAGTAGACTTTGCATGGTTCTCGTGAGGGTCAGTCATAAGCACTCGCGCAGTCTCGCGCAGCTCAAAAGCGGAGCCCTTAAACTTCGCACGATTCACTAAAGAGAGAGAGCTCCAGGCACTCCTGTACATAGTTGTCGCGCAGTTGCCGCGGGATATAAACTTTCATGGAACGAGCCATGCGCGCAATTCTCGTGCCATTCAAATGGAAAGATCAATCCCGCGACGACCAGAGCATCCCCGCGATGACCAAAGTATCAATCTCGCGACTATAAGAGCTTCAAGTCAGATCAACCCCACGATGCCAATTCTATCACACGATAAGACCTGCAAAGCCTTTCTACCTAGCGAGGCTCAGGTTCTTAACTTCTCCCCACTTCTGCAGGGGTAATCTAGGAATTTCTAGTAATTAGGGCACGCACTCCAATGCTCTAATCTCTGTGCATGTGCCTCGAGGCATCCAAGGAACAGAAATGGGCCACACTAGCATTGATAAATTAGGGTTTTTCTAACCCTAATTCGGAGAGAGCTGACTGCTATATAAGCCTAAGCCTAGCTTAGGTTTAGAGGACTTGACTTTTGTACTCCTTGAAACTGACTGTAGAATTACAGTAGGCTAAGGTTAGGGTCTAGGAGTTTTCTTTTTTTTTTCCTTTTTCCTTCTCTCCATAGTCCAGCACTTGCTGGTTATGCCTTTATATGATTATTTGGTATAGTTTTAATGGAGTTTTATAATAGGATTTATTGCATGTATGGGATTGGTGTTTTATGAGTTGTTCTATACAAGGCTGCTGCCTTGAGATCCTCCATTGCTAAGTTGTATTGTAAGCAATGGAGGATTGTCTTTAAGATTTTATTCAGATCCAAGTGACCTGTGTGTCCAAGTTAGGCACATTGCATGCCTAGCCCCACCACAGGACCCACTAAGTCTGAATCCCATGGGAGCTTGTGCTGGTAGCCTTGTGAACATGGTAGCGGCAGCAATGTTCTTATTCTGTCTCAGACCTCTGTGAGGAGGATAGCCTCTGTGGATAGTCTGTGACCATTTAAGTGGATGGGTTATAGCCCTAGGGTAAAGCCAATCCACAGATCTGAGACAGACTCTTCTCCTCTACACTTGTGCTTGTAGCCTTGTGAGAGATTGTGCAGAGATAGACTCCCCTGTATTTGTATAGACCCACCATCAGATGGCAGATCTGATCTGGTTGTAGAGATTGTAGGCTTGTGACTGGATCACTGCAGTCTTTCTAAAGTAGTGAAAAGCTAAGCTTAAAAGCTAGTACTCAAACTCTTGCCGGTCTTGTGTGTCCAAGCTCATGTACTTTGCAGGCCTAGCCCCACACATAGAACTTTAGAGGTTGAGGTTCCTATGGATTCTTGAGCTGGTAGCCTGGATGAAGTAGTACCTACAATGATAAACTTGTTCTGATCCATCTCTGGGCTGTGGTTCCCCTATTGGATAGTCTATGACCATTCAAGTGGACAGGTTATAGCCATAAGGGATTGGATTATGGCACAGGGGTGAGTTAGATCTTTTCTCCTCTTTGGTGATAATGTAGCCATTAGATAGGATTTCTATAGCAGCAGATCTGAGTCTGAGTTATAAGACCCATCAGATCTCTACCTAATAGCATACTTCTCACCCTTTTATATTTATTTTCTCACATTCCATCCGCTTTCTTAACCCTTTCTGTAGTTTAAACATTAAGTTACCTTAGGATTGAGATACCAGTGACCTTAAATCCCCTTCTATTTAGGATTGCCAGATCTGTAGCAAGATCTATAGGGCCTACTAAAGATAGCTCCCTTGGAGCTTTAGATCAACTTTCCCTGTGGGACAAACTCTTACTTATTAAAACTTGCTACAACAGGCCCTGTATCTTGCAGGACTGCATATTTTAGGCTTGTTGCTTTGTAATTGTTGAGAACTGGAAAATACCATTTTTCACCCCTTAATCTGGGCCTTGATAGACCCTTGAGAGAACTAAATAAGTGTTTTAAGTGCCTATGTTGCAGCTAACAATAAAGACAGGCTTAACCATAAAAGCAGCTTAAAAGTGCTAAAAAGATGATAATCCATGTTAGTCCAAAGAAAGGAAGTGAAGAAACAACCTCATCAGCTGTTGAAAGGTCTAAAGTAAAGAGGCAAAGACTTGTAAGCGAAGCAGGGAACAATTCGAACAGAGAAATGCACTACAGAGTTCTTTTCGCAAAGAACCTGCACTTTTCGTAAAGAACCTTGAACTCTGCGAAAAGGACTAAAACTCCAGGCGTAGCTTTCGAAGAGCATCTGAACTCCTCGAAGAGAAGATTGAACTTTGCGAAAAGGAGAAAACACACTTCAAAGAGAAGATTGAACTTTGCGAAAAGGAGAAAACACAATTCGAAGAGAGATTGAACATTGCGAAAAGAGCTTCAAAAGTCACAGCACTTTGTGAAAAGGCCCATAAGCTCTGCAAAAAGGTATTCTGGAGATTCACAGCTTTAACAAGGGCAATTCAGTAATCTGTTGCACGCATCCCAATGCATTTTAAAACCTAGGGACATTCCAGAGGGTTCTAAGCATAAAGCGAAGGAATATTCCACCCCACGTGAGCACCTAGAGAGGGAATAACTTGGCAGGAACTTCAAGAAACTCTAACAAACTTTCAAAATGCATAACAGAATTGATGCCTTTTTCACCTGATTGGTTGAAACAGATCGAGGAATTCTGATTGGCCAGAACAGATCTCGATCCCCGTGCTCGACTACCATTGGTCAATACAGATCTGAGAACCTCTGATTGGTTGATACACATCTGAGCTGGCTTAGGGAAAACTATAAATAGATGAACCATTTGCCCAATTTGGGTATCCAGATTTTGAGTTTCATTTCTAATCCCCCATTTCCCAGCCAGACAGCTTGTCTGCAATCCTTGTAATAGCCTACTTTGTACTTGCATTTGAGATCTGTGAGACATTTCTGTAATTCAAAAGAGAATTGTATTCAAGACTACAAATCTGAGAGCTGTTTAAGCCGTGCTCTGTAATTGTAACGGTGGATTTTAAAAGGTTGCTGTAAACTATGCATTCTCCATTGGACTCATGTCAAGGGTTCCCTCTGATCTCCTCAGTACATTAGACTCCTTTAGATTCATTGTTTTGCATGTAATTTCCCTTGATTCATTAATCCTGTAAGAATTAGTGTTGGTAACCTAGTCTCTTACAACATTTGTAGTGATGTTTCCTGTTCTGAATTGAGGATTTGGATTAAAGACTATTGGATGGTTTGTGGCCATTAAAGTGGACAGACCATAGCCATAAGTGTAAGCCTAATCCTTGAATTAGATTTATCTCTCTTACATCTATGCTTGTAGCCAGATGAAGATTGGATCACCTCTGTTGAGCTGCAGTCATTCTCATTAGATTTCAAGGACCAAATCAAAGTTAGATATTACTTCTCCATTTTTTATAAGTTTACCTCAAACGTTTCCCCAACTCGGATCTGGATCATTTAGTTTAATTTTTACTTTTATCATTTAGTTAATGTGACAAATTCAACCTCCCATCTTATGTGCTTTGTAGATAGGATCAGAGGCCAGATCTGGTAGCTCAGATCTGGAGGTTTATCTTAAATTTTAAATCAATTCCCTGTGGACGATCTTTTACTCACTTACTTTTAAAACTTGCTACAATTGGCCCTGATCTTGCAGGCTAATTATGTTCTCTCTGTGCTGATATTTTCTTATTCTTTTTAATATTCAGTACAATGCATCATTTGCAAGTATGTTTTCAAAACACAAATAAATCATGCACACTTAGAACAACAATAGTAATCCACCTTTGATTTTTACTAACCCCATTCTTATCACCATCTCCAATAAAGTCAGCAGTAAGCACTCAAAATATACCAACAAGTTATTGGCGCCGTTGCCGAGGATTATTGATCTATTAGTAGACCCTAGATTTCTATATTCTTTATTCTTTGGTAGCTATACTTGTGAATAATTGATACTGCTGATTTACATTTGGAATTTTTCTTATAGATCTGGGCAGTAACAGAGAAGGAGAGTAGAATTGCACTGGGAGTCTAGCTACCTCTATTTGCACTTCTCTAACCCTCAAAACCTCAGTCTATTTCTCCTTTGAATATTCCATAGCAGTTGATTAGGATAGTTATAATTTTGTTAAGTGCAATGTGTCTGCGAGTAGTCTTCCCTGCTGTTGGTGTGTGTGCATGTTAGGAAGGAGATCTCTCAGTCCTACATTAGAGCCTCCTAACCCTGAGATAGAAAGGGGTAGAAGACAAAGAAGGCACAGACACACCACAGTCGAGCCCCCTACGGAAATTGAGACAGCAGCTATGGGTGAAGAGCAACCCAGAACATTGAAGGAATTGAATGCTCCTGATGATTATAATTCTCCATTCAACATTCAATTCCTAGATGTTCAGGGAAACTACGAGATTAAAACCTCCATCATCCAAATGCTTCCCTCTTTCCATGGGCTTAGCAAGGAAGACCCTTACAAGCACATTGACCAATTCTTGGCCCTGTGCACTACATTCTCCATCACTAGTTTGGGACCAGAAGCTACCAGATTAAGGCTCTTTCCTTTCTCCCTAAAGGATAGAGCCAGCACCTGGTTATCTACTCTCCCAAACAATAGCATCACTTCTTAGAAAGACCTCCAGATAAGATTTTTGAGCAAATTTTTCCCAAAGACCAAAACCAGCCAGTTGGGGATTGGGCAAAAGCAAGTATTGCTTTCCTCAACTGGTTGGTTTTAGATCTGGAGGGAAAATTTCAGGCTGGTTTTAGATCTTGAGGGCAAAAGCAAGTATTGCTTTCCTCACTTCTCTCACCAGGTCCTAGCCTATGCAAAATTTCTGAAAGACCTTTGAATCCAGAAAAGGAAGGCCAGAGGCCATTTGTCCAAAAAGGTCTTTGCAACTGATACATTTAATTCTGTATTAAGCATGACAATGCCTGAGAAGTTGCAAGACCCAGGGATAGCCACTATTCCCTGTATAATTGGAGACCACACAATAGGGAGGGCCCTTTTAGACCTTGGAGCCAGTGTTAACTTGCTGCCATATAGTGTGTATCAGCAACTAGGTTTGGGGGAGCTAAAACCCA
This sequence comes from Chloranthus sessilifolius, assembly GCA_021018995.1. Classification (NCBI taxonomy): domain Eukaryota; kingdom Viridiplantae; phylum Streptophyta; class Magnoliopsida; order Chloranthales; family Chloranthaceae; genus Chloranthus; species Chloranthus sessilifolius. Next base: position 98,681,718 of record CM037597.1, read on the forward strand.
CACCCATTATGTTGTTGATGGCTGATAGGTCTAAAAGGAGACCCATGGGAGTGGTGGAGGATGTCTTGGTGGGGGTGGACAAGTTCTTTTACCCTGCAGACTTCTTTGTTTTGGACATGGGCTGCAACAAGAGTACATCCCCGATACCTGTTATTTTGGGCAGACCATTCTTGGCCACTGCCAATGCATGCATTCAATGCAGGTCTGGGACAATGGAGGTAACTTTCGGACATATGAAGGTTGAGCTTAATATGTAAAACAGTGTAAAGTACTCTCAGCTGGATAATGAGGACTGCTTTGCAGTGGATGTACTAGAAGAAGTTGTTGAAGAAGAACTGCCCACTCTGCTGGAGTGGAGTAACATTGTCACAAGTTTAACTGAAGTTTGGAACATGGTAGAGGAAGGAAGCCCAGCTTTAATGCCTGAAGACACGTCCACATTCAAGTCTTCTGTGGGCTTAGTGCAGCATTCCACTTAGAAACCTACATTGCTGCCCCTTCCTCAAACCAACAAACCACCAATCCTGTCATCCATCCAACAAGCCCCTGATTTGGAACTCAAGAAGCTTCCAAAAATATTGAAATATATTTTCCTTGAGAAAGATGAAAAACTTCTTGTAATTATCTCCTCTTCTCTCACCAAGGAGCAAGAGGAGGAATTACTAACAGTTTTGAGGAAGCACAAGAAGGTAATTGGCTGGACCATTGCAGATCTAGGAGGGATAGATGCATCAATCTGTATGCATAGGATCCATCTAGAGGAGGGCTCAACACCTTCCAGGGAAATGCAGAGGAAACTGAATCCTCACATGCAGGAGGTGGTCCTCAAAGAAATCATCAAATTGCTAGATGCTGGGGTAATTTACCCCATTTCTGATTCTGAATGGGTGGCACCTATCCAAGTGGTAAGGATCACAACTGAGTCTAGAGAGCTGAGACCAGCCAGGGAGACCACTGGCAGGAGAGTTTGCATCGATTATCGAAAGCTCAACTCCAAGACCAGAAAAGACCACTTCCCTCTCCCCTTTATTGATCAAATTTTGGATAAGTTGGCTGGAAAAGCTTTTTACTGTTTTCTTGATGGGTACTGAGGGTACAACCAGATCCCTGTACACCCTCTTGATCAAGAGAAAACTACATTTACTTGTCCTTTTGGCACCTTTGCTTACAGAAGGATGCCTTTTGGGCTGTGTAATGCCCCAGCCACCTTTCAGAGGTGTATGTATGCCATATTTTCTGATATGATTGACAAATTCTTAGAAATTTTTATGGATGATTTTTCTATTTATGGGGACAGTTTTGGTCAATGTCTGTAACACCTCCACCTAGTTTTGAAAAGATGTGAGGAGACCAATGTAGTCTTAAGTTGGGAAAAGAGCCACTTCATGGTAACATAAGGTATTGTGTTGGGCCATGTAGTCTCTAAAGATGGAATTGAGGTGGACAAGGCCAAAGTTGACCTCATTGTAAATTTGCCCCCTCCAAGAACAGTCAAACAAATCAGATCTTTCCTTGGACATGCTGGATTCTACAGGAGGTTCATCAAAGACTTCAGCAAAATTGCTAAACCATTGTGCCACCTGCTCTGCCAGGATGTGCCCTTTGACTTTTCTGCTAAATGTCTTGAGGCTTTTGAAACTTTGAAAATCTGCCTCACCTCTGCCCCTGTACTCCAAACACCTGACTATACACTGCCCTTTGAGTTGATGTGTGATGCATCCGACTTGACAATAGGTGCTGTTTTGGGCCAGAGAAAAGATAAGCTGCCTGTGGTCATTGCCTATCTTAGCAAATCACTTGTTGAAGCTCAGCTGAATTACACCACAACTGAGAAAGAGCTTCTAGCAGTGGTTTTTGCTATGGACAAATTTAGACCTTACCTACTTGGGTCTAAAATTGTAATCTTCACTGAGCAATCAGCATTGAAGTACCTACTATCCAAGAAGGATGCTAAGCCCAAGTTGATTAGATGGATACTCCTATTGCAGGAGTTTGACATTGAAATCAAGGACAAGAAGGGTGTAGAAAATGTGGTGGCTGACCACTTCTCCAGAATTGTGTTGGAAAAAGGTGTTGATGACCTTGCTACAAATGATGTTTTCCCAGATGAGCAATTGTTTGCCATCCAATCCTTGGTTCCTTGGTATGCACACATTATCAATTATCTAGTTATAGGCAAGATTCCTGCCCATTAGACCAGAATGGACAGAGACTTATTTTTCTCATAGGTCAAATTCTTTTTCTAGGAGGAACCATGCTTATACAAGTATTATGCAGACCAAATCATCCGGAAATGTGTTCCAGAAAGTGATGTCCCCAGTATTCTGGCCATATGCCATGAAAATGCCTGTGGGGGTCACTTTAGTGGAAGAAAAATAGATGACAAGGTCTTGTAGTGTGGGTTCTATTGGCCTTCTTTATTCAGAGATGCCCATACACACTACAGGACATGTGAGAGATGTCAAAAATTAGGAGGGTTGTCTAAAAGAAACTCAATGCCTTTGCAGCCCATCCTTGTTGTGGAACTGTTTGATGTGTGGGGTATCGACTTCATGGGCCCCTTTCCTCCTTCAAATGGTTTTCATTTCATCTTAGTGGCAGTGGATTACGTTTCCAAATGGGTAGAAGCCATTGCCACAAGAACTAATGATAATCAGGTTGTCCTCAAGTTTATAAACCAGAATATCTTCTCAAGATTTGAAACCCCTAGAGCCATTATTAGTGATGGGGGTAGCCATTTCTGCAACAGAAATTTTGAGAGCTTGCTCAAGAAATATTCTGTCACCCATAGGATCGCTACTCCCTACCACCCACAAACCAGTGGGCAAGTTGAGACTTCAAATAGGGAGATCAAGCACATCCTTGAGAAGACTGTGAGGACTGATAGGAAGGATTGGGCTGACAAGCTTAATGATGCACTGTGGGCTTATAGGACTGCCTATAAGACTCCCATTGGTATGTCCCCATTCAGACTGGTTTATGGCAAGGCTTGTCATCTACCAGTGGAGTTAGAACACAGGGCCTATTGGGCCATTAAACATTTAAATCTAGACCTAACTTCTGCTGGTCATCACAGGTTACTGCAGCTGTCAGAGTTGGATGAGCTAAGGATGGATACGTATGCCAATGTCCAAATCTACAAGGAAAGGTCCAAAGCTTTCTTTGACAGGGGTCTGTTGAGAAAGAGCTTCATAGCTGGTGACAAGGTTTGGTTGTTTAACTCCAAACTTAAATTTTTTCCTGGCAAATTGAAATCCAGATGGGAAGGTCCCTACATTGTCATGCATGTTTCCCCATCTAGTGCTGTGGAAATCAAGGATCCCAAGTCTGGGAAAACCTTGAAGGTGAATGATCAGAGGCTAAAGCCTTGTTTTGAGAAACCTGCGGAACCCATGGACACCATTCACTTTCAAGGGGATCCTTCATCAAATTGATCCACAGGTGTGTCAATATTGTATCATATGTACTTTGGTATTGTTAGATTTGTATTGCTCTCTTTTGTTAAAATTCTCTAGGAAATTTTAGTGGCCCCACCTGAATCTGGAACTGTCTATTTTGAATTTTTTATGCTTGGTTGGATGATTACTGCTCTTGGATTGATAATTTTTGCTTGAATGCACAGTGTTGGATGATGATTTTTATTGCCTTTGCTTAAATGATTGATTTTAATGTATCTAGAGATACCTAGGGTGGTGAGTCATGCCTAGGATCCAACCACAACACAACTGGAAATGACAAAACAGAGAGCACATGCTCTCTGTTTTATACTAGCTGTCGCGAGGTTCAGCAAGAAGCTTGGGAGACTCTCGCATAATTCAAAAAGAATACTTCATTAGCTGTAGCGAGATTCAAAGGCTGCCACAAGATTCAAAGTGAATCTCAGAGCTTTTCGCGTAATCTAAATGGAGACCTGGGAGCCGCTCGCGCAATTCACATGGAATTCTTCACATACTGTCGCGCACTCCAAGGTCAACCTGGGAGATTGTCGCGCAATCCAAGTTGAATAACACCACTGCTAGGTTCATTTCCAATCCCACGACTAGATGTTCCAAAGCCCGCCGAGCTTCGCGATAAGTATTTTAACCTCGTGCTTGTCTCCCTTTCTAGTATTCTCTTCCTTCTTCACTCTGTGAAACCCTAGCTTCTGGCGCTCTTCTACCTCTCTCCTCCAGCATCCACTTTACAACCTATCATTCACACCAGGAATCAACAGATTTGTTCCTAGCATCACCCCCATCTATTGCCCTATGCTCAGAGGTCTTGCGGTGCCCTGTGCGTCAGATCAAACCAAACCCTAAGAAGGCCAAGACTTCAAAGGCACCTAAAAAAGGGAAGAAAGTGGTTGAGGAGGCGGAGGAGCCAACCCCTGAGTTTTCTACTCCTTCAAAGCTCATAACTTCAATTCCCTTAGAGCCTGAAACGGCTTTTGACCTGCCATTCTTTGAGAAGGAGCCTCACTTTGCCCCTGCCGTGCAGTTTATGAGCAAAGCGGGCCTGACACCCTTGATGAGAGGAATTCCATCATGCCCCTTCCTCACCTTTCCAACCTGTGCCATCCTCTATACAAACTCAACCTCCCAGCCCAGACACACTGACACTCATCCTCTCCCTCATTCAAGACATCCAATCCCAATTATCTACCACTACACACACCCAGGACTAGATGCAGATTGAACTCACATCCATCCAATCCACCCTACAGACATTAACCAACCCACCCATCCCTCACCAATCCATTCCATCCCCCCTGGTCCTTTCCACTGACAAACAAACCCAAACTGAATCCATCCCTGACTCTCAACCCCCCCCCACCACCAACAATCCCTTTAATCCCCACACCCCACCATTCTCTTTCATACCTTTCACCATTCCCATTTTCCCTCCCCATCACCCCCTACTCCTCTGAGCCTACCCCATTTTCTTTCCCCCTATACCCTCCATCCCATCTCTTATCCTACCCCCTCCAACATTCACTAACAAACATACACAAACAGACCCAGAACCTATTACCCCCTCCCCACAACTAGACTTACCCACTGTTAACCCCCTTTCCCCCACCCAAGGCCAATCACAGTTTGCTCCTCCCACTTCCTCTCTGTGCATCGCACCCAAACATTTTTTTCACATCCCTCCCTACCACACCATCCTCCATGCCATGAGGGACAATCCTTACCTTAGGAAGGATGTCCTAAGGGGCATGGCCAAGCTTAGACAGTCCATTGAGACCCTCCTGCTACAGCAGATTGATGAAATGAAGGAAGCCCACAGAAATCAACTACTGGGCATCTCCCTGGGGTGGACTAATATCTTGGAGACCTATCAGAAGGCCAAATCAACGGCTGAATATAATAAGCTGAATTTGGAGCTGGAGAAAGCAAACACTGCTGCAGAGAAGATGAAAGCAAGACTTTTTGAGAAGAGGCACAACAATACCCAGGAGATCTTCAGACTCCAAAAAGAAATCCATGAGACTGACCTCCTCAAAGCACAAATCCAGATAGCCTCATTGGAAGCTACATTGGCTGTTGCCAGATCTGCAGCTCAGCAGCCCACTCCACTCTCTGTACTCATGCCTGAACCAGAGCCTAAAGCTACTCTAGAGCCAGCTGCCCAGTCTGAGGAGGCACATCCACATGGAAAGCCAGATAAAGGGAAGGCCCCTGGTGCTCCTCCTTCCTCCCCTCCTACAAAGTAGCCTCTACCTACCAAGGCCCCTGCTGCACATCCAACTGAGCAAACTTATCCTAAACAGAGAAAAGTCACTGCTAAGAGGACTGCTCCTAAGGTCGCCTCTATAAAAATTGGCAGAGAACCAGCTGCCTAGTCTGAAGAGGCACAATCCCCTAGCGAGCCTAAGCCCAAAGCAAAAGGGAAATCCCCAGTGGCCCCCACTAGGGAAGACAAAGGCAAATCCCCTGTAGCCCCCACTCAGAAAAGAAAAAGAAAAGCCCCTCAAGAACCCAAAGAACCAAAGATACCCAAGCAACCAAAAATAAGGGTGAGGGCCCCAAAAGCTCCAACCATGAGGAAAACACCAGCCGAAACAAAAAAGTCAAAGCAACCTGAGAAGATAAGGACAAAGAGGCTATGAGGAAACATGCTAAAAAGATGGGTTGGGACTGGTTTACAGATTCAGATTCCTCCTCTTAGATCCTAGATTATAGATTGTAGATTAGGTTTTTCATGCCTTTGCACTTCTTTTCTGGTTCTTGTAATTACAATTGTACATGTTTTTCCAGTTAATAGAATTTTTCATTTTTTTTTGTCTATTGATCTGTTCTATGTGCTTGTTTACGTTTTTTATGTTAGTCTTCATTTTGTTCAATTTTGTCAGTACCATGGGAGATGAATTTAGGGAGGTTATTCTCATTTGCAATGGGAATCCATGTGAAGGGTAGATGTAGATGGCAACTGAGTAGATGGATGACATTGTGCAAGTACAGACCTCCGCACAAATGGTGCCCAGAGGTCGAGTGTTGATCTCGATCAAAGGATTAAAATGGCTTCTTTTTCATAATCATGGGCCATGTCAGGCTTGCTTGCGGACATCCCCAGCTTAGCTGCGCGAGAAATGTGTAACTACTCATCACTGATTGTTCTTCACGAGGATCCCCGCGCAATACATGGGATTACCTTAAATACCAAGCTTAAATTTAGACCATCATTCTCTGTGTGCTTCTCTTTTCCCATAATCAGTTATGCGATTCATCATTCCCCGAACACCCAAATTTATTGCCAAGCTTGGAAAGGAACAAAACTTTCATATGCCGATTCATTTTCCACCGTCCAAGTCTTTTAAATAGGACATTCAGTCCTCTTCATCTCATCCTTCCTTTTCTAACCCTAGCAATCCGGCCCTCCTCACAACCATGGCGAATGACAAACCTACCGAGTTCCCTAACAAATTCTATCCCATGTGGTTGGACCCCCCATCGCCAAAGGAGCTAGACCCATTGCAATTTTTTTGGAATGAGTATGAAGAGGTCCAGCAGATCCTGGTCAAGGAAGAGAAGAAAAAAGAGAAAAGAGAGAAGAAGAAGAAAAAAATCGAACCACCTGCCTCTCCCCCACCATCTTCCTCAAACCCTCCACCACCGACTCCCCATTGATCTCTGTTCTCCCACCCCCCCCCCCCTAGTTTGTCTGTTCTTAGCCTTTTATTTTTACTTTTTGTAAATCCTTTTGTAATCTTTTTTCAATTCTAATGAAATTTTCTTTTTGTTCTATACTGCTCAGTTTAGCATTTTTGATTATTTCTGTTTCTCAGTCTTCTTCTATGTTTCTCTGTTCTGTATTCGATCTACTACACATCCAGTCTAGCCTTTGAACCAGTGAGGACACTGCTCCTCATGGTTTGGGGGTGTGGCAGGATAGGTCTGCCAATAAAATAGTTAATTTTAGTGCAGTAATGGTGGTATAACTGGGATGCATAAAGTCAATTTCCACCTAACTTGATACAATGAGGAAATTTGTGAAAAAATTAAAATATTTTTGCAGACTTTTCGAAACTGAAAAAGTTAAAATCTTGACACCACCATGAAGCTAACATCATAAAATTTTTTCAGTTAGTACTCAGTGAACCTAAGAGGAGAGAAACAGATAAAAATACACCCCATGACTTAATTTGAGGACCATACCCAGTGAGATTTGGGCCCATCATTTTCTTTTGAAGAGGTTTTTTTTTTTGGCATTTTTTATGCTCTAAGGACTGAGTGAATCAAGACTTTTTCACTAGAAGTTGTGCACCTCTAAATCAAAACTAATTGGCAGCACTCATGATACTAAGGAAATGATCCAAGGCCTTAATTTGGACAGTTTGAGCCTAAAAATCCAACCTTTTAAAATCTTCCCTTTTGCATACACTAGTTGAGCCTTAAAAATCATACTTTTCTTTGCCAAACACCAGAATACTTGCACCTTAACCTCATGACCTGATTCAACCTCACCCTCACTCTGAGAATTCAGAAGGTAAAGGAGAAGGAGTTAATGATAGTGAGAATGGTCCAACATTCTGTGGAAGGTGAAGAAAAGCAACTTGTGAACAGCACTATATCAATGGTATTTGTGTGGCAATTCATCATAAAAAAATCACAAAAATGCTTGAATAAAAATAATAAGAGAAAAAGAAAGAGAAGTCTAGAGAAGAACATCATTTGAAAAATTTAAATTAAGAGGAGAAGCTGGCCACTTTGATTCTGGAATATAAAAAGAAAGATGAAGTTTTGCTGAAATGAAGGTTGTGAAGTCATGAATCACTCCCTACCTTGCTGATTTCTTAATTTTGATTCTCTCTTTACCCCTTGATTCTTTACATCCCTCACCCATAAGCCACAGTACAACCCATTCAAAAAGACCTTGTGGATCCAAAGTAAAATGAGCTATCATGTGGAGATGAGGAGTTGTCCAGTCTATGGTGAAAAGTCATGAGGATGTCAGAAATTAGAAGCTTTGCCTATGCTCATACATGCAGGCCCATTTAGGGTCTGTAACTGCTCTTGAGCTGTTTTGAATGTGAACACCCTCAGATTGTTAATGTTGAGAGATAGGCCTAGTGAGAATTGGGTCTAAATTTTGACTTCATTGAGGTTGTATCCAACCTGAATATTAAATTTAAGGCAAGCTGGGTACTGATTGGTACACATTGAATTTCTAATGTAAAATGAATGGTGGTGATGCAAACACATGTTAACTTTTAAGTTTTAAATGACCTGCAACACTGCTGCAGTTTCCTCTAAGTGTTAAAGAATGGGTGTGGAATGAAGCTTTGTACATTGAAATCTGTGTTGTCATTAACTGCACTATACTTAACTATTCTAATGGTGAAGTTTGTGGGTGTCTTCACTGAAAACCCTCAGGAGACTTCACTTCTCCACTAGGGATCACCTAAGGGTTTAAAAGGCTTGGTACATACGCTAAATGTACCCGTGATCCCTATGAAAGTGGTATTTAATTAGTTACAGCTTTGCTAAGGGACTAGCAAAGATTAGGTTTGGGGGTGTGTTACGACCTAAAAAGTACCACTTTTCACCCCTTAACTTAATCTCTATTAGACCCTGAATCATTTAATAAATGTGTTTTAAGTTTATCCTGTAGGTAATAAGCAGAAGCTGCAAATAAGCCCCTAACCATACCAAGAAGCCTACTGTTGCCCCAGAAGTTCCTCAGAAGAAAGGAGGCTAAACCTAGACAGAGAATTGGCTACAGCATAGGCACAACAAAGAAGAAACAAATCAAGAAGAATGTCTCGTGCAGATGTCGCAGGGCTCAATTGAACCAGAAAACAATGCTTCGCGCAGTTGTCGCGGGCTTCTGAAGGGAGCACACCAACTGGTCGCACAGTCTTTGTGCCGTTCTCGCGTGGTTTGATGACAGAAGGAATTGAAAAGCAGAATTCGCGTGGTTCTCACAAGGCTCAGTCATAAGCCCTCGCGAAGCACTCGCGCAGTCTTACGCAGCTTAAAAGAGGAGCCCTTAATCTTTGCACGATTCACTAAAGAGGGAGAGCTCCAGGCACTCCTACGCGCAGCTGTCACGCAGTTGTCGCGGGATATAAACTTTCAAGGAAGGAGCCGCGCGCACAATTATTGTGCCATTCAAATGAAAAGATCAATCCCACGACGACCAGAGCATCCCCGCGATGACCAAAGTATCAATCCTGCGGCTGCAAGAGCTTCAAGTCAGATCAACCCCGCGACGCCAATTCTATCATGCGATAAGACTTGCAAAGCCTTTCTACCTAGCGAGGCTCGGGTTCTTAACTTCTCCCCACTTCTGTAGGGGCAATCTGGGAACTTCCAGCAATTAGGGCATGCACTCCAATGCACCATTCTCCGTGCATGCTCCTCGAGGCATCCAAGGAATAGAAATGGGCCATGCTAGCATTGATAAATTAGGATTTTTCTAACCCTAATTCGGAGAGAGCTGACTGCTATATAAGCCTAAGCCTAGCTTAGGTTTAGAGGACTTGACTTTTGTACTCCTTGAAACTGACGGTAGAATTATAGTAGGCTAAGGTTATGGTTTAGGAGTTTTCTATTTTTTTTCCTTTTTCCTTCTCTCTATAGTCCAACACTTGCTGGCTATGCCTTTGTATGATTATTTAGTATAGTTTTAATGGAGTTTTGTAATAGGATCTATTGCATGTAAGGGATTGGTGTTTTGTGAGTTATTCTGTACAAGGCTACTGCCTTGAGATCCTCCATTGCTAAATTGTATTGTAAGCAATAGAGGATTGTCTTTAAGGTTTTATTCAGATCCAACTGGCCTGTGTGTCTAGGTTAGGCACATTGCAGGCCTAGCCCCACCACAGGACCCACTAAGTCTGAATCCCCATGGGAGCTTGTGCTGGTAGCCTTGTGAACATGGTGGCGGCAATAATGTTCTTATTCTGTCTCAGACCTCTGTGAGGAGGATAGCCTCTGTGGATAGTCTATGACCATTCAAGTGAACAGGTTATAGCCCTAGGGTAAAGCCAATCCACAGATCTGAGATAGATTATTCTTCTCTACACTTGTGCTTGTAGCCCTGTGAGAGATTGTGCAGAGATAGACTCCCCTGTATTTGTATAGACCCACCATCAGATGGCAGATCTGATCTGGCTGTAGAGATTGTAGGCTTGTGACTGGATTGCTGCAGTCTTTCTAAAGCAGTGAAAAGCTAAGCTTAAAAGCTAGTACTCAAACTCTTACCGGTCTTGTGTGTCCAGGCTCGTGTACTTTGTAGGCCTAGCCCCACACACAGAACTTTTGAGGTTGAGGTTCCTATGGATTCTTGAGCTGGTAGCCTGGATGAAGTAGTACCTATAATGATAAACTTGTTCTGACCCATCTCTAGGTTGTGGTTCCCCTATTGGATAGTCTATGACCATTCAAGTGGACAGGTTATGGCCATAAGGGATTGGATTATGGCACAAGGGTGAGTTAGATCTTTTCTCCTCTTTGGTGATAATGTAGCCATTGGATAGGATTTCTATAGCAGCAAATCTGAGCTTGAGTTATAAGACCCATCAGATCTGTACCTAATAGCATACTTCTCACCCTTTTATATTTATTTTTTCACATTCCATCCTCTTTCTTAACCCTTTCTGTAGTTTAAACATTAAGTTACCTTAGGATTTAGATACTAGTGACCTTAAAATCCCCTTCCATTTAGGATTGCCAGATCTGTAGCTAGATCTGGAGGGCCTACTAAAGATAGCTCCCTTGGAGCTTTAGATCAACTTTCCCTATGGGACAAACTCTTACTTTTTAAAACTTGCTACAACAGGCCCTGTATCTTGCATGATTGTGCATATTTTAGGCTTGCTGCTCTGTAATCCACCTTTGATTTGTACAAATCCCATTCTTATCACCATCTCCAATAAAGTCAGCAGTAAGCACTCAAAATATACCAACAGTGGCTAAGGGACAGAAAGTAAGATTTAGGCTAGGTTACAAACCCACGAAGGAAGAAGTCCGAGAGGCTAAAGAGAAAGTCAGGGTCACAGCAGCTGTAAGAGATCGAGGAATCAATATAGAAGAGAAACCTCGCCCTAGGCCACTGATCAGGGAATCCTTTGTCAGTGCTAGGGTCGTAAAGATCGATCGAAATGGGGTAACCCATTTGACTCCACACAAACCTACAACCCTTGTCCATCCCACCAATCCTAACATATCCCTTCCCAACCTCGAAATAGATCTGGCTTCCCTAACCCTATTTGAGGATCAGCATTCCATACCTGAATAAACTCCTCCTGTGGTAAACCACCATAGAACTTTGCTGACATTTGAGGATGAAATCTCTGACGAAATGGGGTTCAACATGATGGAAGCTGACTCCAATGAGCCATACCAGTCAGCCCCCTCCTTCCAATTAGGTAAAGGAGCGACCCCTCAGGTACGCAACTAGGCATCTTTACCCCAAATCCTGGAATCGGGGAGTAGCCTGAAGTTTGGCACCTATTTCCCAAAAAAAAGCAACCTATAACAAGTGAGATAAGCCCTTGACAGGCAATACTTGTATATATAGTAACCCACCTTGCCATGGGTCTGATGCCTTAACCGAAATACCCGTCCCACATAAAATCGACCCCTTCCCTATAGAAATATAAGAAGAGGTAGGAGTTACAAGTCTGGACGAGGATAGTCCTTTGGAGGAGCTCCCCAATGAATTCCTTGATCGGTTCGCCAACTTTGAGCATGGCCCTACCCCCATTGTCGAAGAGACAGAGGATATCAATCTAGGGACTGAGGAGATTCCCAGAATAACCAAGATCGGAACGTCACTATCTCCCGAAGAAAGAAAAGGCATGATCGACTTCCTTCGGTCATACCAAGACATTTTTGCCTGGTCATACAAGGACATGCCTGGTCTAGATACCGATTTGGTTGAGCATGAGTTGCCCCTCTACCCTGATATGAAGCTGGTTACACAGAAGTTGAGACATCTCTAACTTGAATGGATGTTGAAAGTCAAGGATGAAGTCATCAAGCAGTATGATGCGGGGTTCCTCATGGTATCCAAGTACCCATAGTGGCTAGCCAATATTGTGTCGGTACAGAAGAAGGATGGAAAGGTCTGCATGTGCATCTATTTCTGCAATTTGAACAGAGCGAGCCCAAAAGGTGATTTCCCATTGCCACACATGGACATCTTAGTCGATAACACTTCTAAGCACGAGATGCTCTCTTTCATGGATGAATTTTTGGGATACAATCAGATAAAGATGGAAAAGGTTGATCATGAGAAGACAACATTCATTATACCCTAGAGAACCTTTTGCAATAGGGTCATGCCGTTTGGGCTGAAGAATGCCGGTGCAACGTACCAGAGAGCTATGATTACGCTATTCCATGACATGATGCACCGAGAGATTAAGGAATATGTTGATGACATGATAGCCAAGTCACCCGAGTGAAACGACCATCTGGTAAACTTTCAGAAGCTGTTTGAGAGGCTGAGAAGGTATTGGTTATGTCTAAATCCATAGAAGTGTGCTTTTAGTGCTATGTCTAAAAAATTGTTAGGATTCATCGTTAGCAGGAGAGGGATTGAGGTCGACCCAGTCAAAGTCAAAGCCATCACAGAAATTCCACCACTGTCTACCGAGAAAGAAGTTAGAGGGTCTTAGGTAGAATACAATATATCAATCAATTCATTGCATAGCTAACTCCAATATGCACACTAATTTTCAAGCTACTAAGGAAGAACTCACCCATTGAATTGAACGATGGCTGTCAGGCAGCGTTCGATAAAATCAAAAGCTACCTCCTCAACCCACCTGTTTTGGTACCACCCGAGCCAGAGAGACCACTCTGGATGTATATCTCCACGATGAAGGTCTCGATGGGATGTCTTAGGGCAGCATGAGGAGACAGGAAGAAGAGAGCAATACTATCTAAGCAAGAAGTTTACTGATTATGAAATGCGCTATTCTCATCTAGAGAAAACATGCCTGGCTCTTGTATGGACTACTCAGAAGCTCCGCCATTACTTGCTATCGCAGGCCATTCTACTGTTGGCCCGAATGGACCCATTGAAATACCTATTTGAGAAGCCCGCTCCCACTGGGTGGATTGGACACTGGTAGCTCTTATTATCTGAGTTCGACATCACGTACGTCATTCAGAAGTCGATTAAGGGGCAAGCACTCACCAATCATCTTGTTGACAATCCTTTGCCATATTATGAACCTTTGACAACTGAGTTTTCAGATGAAGATATCTTGTTCATGACGGAAGACGATATTGAGGAAGCAGAAGAATCATGGGTAATGCACTTCGACGGGGCAGCAAATGCCGAGGGCCAAGGAGTTGGTGCCATCCTGATTTCACCGAAAGGATCCCACGTACTCGTCTCTATCAAGTTGAACTTTCCTTGCACAAACAACATGGCTGAATATGAAGCTTGTGCCGCTGGTCTGCAGGTGGCTCTCGATCTGAATATAACTCACCTTTGAGTGCTTAGCGATTTGCAGTTAATCATATGCCAGATGAACGGTGACTGCTAGACGAAAGACGAGAAACTGATCCCTTATCATGAACACCTCGAGGGTCTGATAGCTTGCTTCCAAGACGTGACATTCTCATATGTCCCCCGAATAAGGAACCATTTTACAGATGGACTAGCAACTTTGGCGTCAGTGATAGAAATCCCGTATGGTGCTGAGATGAAGCCGATCATGATCGAGTAGAGAAGTGAGCCAGTCTTGTGCCTCTAGATTGAGGAACCTATAAAGCCTGATGATGAGCCACCTTGGTTCTCAGATATCAAAAATTTCCTCGAGATCCTAACTTTCCTTGAGGGAACATCCAAGACAGATCGAAGAACCATTCAGCGTCTAGCAGTAGGCTACGTCATTTGTGGGGATTGCCTATATAAGCGATCCTATAATAATATTTTACTCAGGTGCCTTACTGAAGGTGAAGCGATTAATATTATGAAGGAGATCCATGAGGGAGTATGTGGAGCCCACGTCAGCGGTCACATGCTCGCTAAGAAAATTCTACGGCAGGGATACTTTTGGACCACTATGGAATCAGATTGCTGCAAACATGTTCAAAAATGCTACAAGTGTCAGGAACACTCCAGTCTGATACACGCTCCTACCATCGATCTACGCTGCATGGCCACTCCTTGGCCATTCGTTACCTGGGGCCTTCACGTTGTCGGAATGATTCATCCGAAAGCATCGAACAGGCATCGGTTCATCCTTATCGCCATTGAATACTTCACCAAGTGGGTGCAAGCGGTGTCATATGCCAACATCACTGCCAGTCACCTCAAAAAATTCCTAAAGAATAATATTATGTGTCGATTTGGAGTCCCCAAAGATATCATCACAGACAATGGCACCAATTTTACGAATAAGCGCATCCGAGATTTCAATGAGCAATACAAGATCAAGCACCATCGCTCGTCCCCTTATCGGCCTCAAACTAATGGAGCCGTGGAAGCTGCTAACAAGACGGTCATCTCCTATCGAGATTGGAGCGAAATGCTGTCGTTTGCTTTGTGGGCCTACAGAATGTCGATCCGTACTGCTACAGGGGCAACACCATTCTCCCTTGTGTATGGAACTGAGGCCGTCCTACCGGTTGAGGTTGAAGTACCCTCGCTTCAAATCCTTATAGAATCGGGCTTACCCGAAGCAGAGAGAGAGAGATCCCGCTTCGAACAATTGAATCTACTAGATGAGAAGAGACTCCTAGCTTTGTGTTACACTCAGGTGTACCAGGAGCGAATCGCATACGCTTACAATAAACGTGTCCATGGTCGATATCTAAAGGTAGGAGATACTGTATTGAAGATCTTCCCATCCCTCACGCTGATCAGAGAGGCTAGTTCAAGCCGAACTGAGAAGGACCTTACGTCATTCGAGAAGTACTACCGGGATATGCCATTCGCCTCGCCACCATGGACGGAAATCATCTTCTTGAGCCCATCAATGCTGGATACGTCTGATGGTTCTACTCTTAGTCTATCGCGATAAGGTAAGTATTGGTGAAATAGATACGTGACTGCTTAAGAACCACTCAAAAGAGGCCATTATTCCAAACACAGTGGCCAAAAAGCATCCCTAAAAATGATGATATCCTTTGCTACCTCATTTGAGCTTGGGCCTTTCTTTTGAATAAACCCCTTTCCCAAAAAAGGTGTGTGTGCATAAAAAAAAGAGAGAAAAATAAAAAAGGAGATGAAGTAAAGTTACCATCAAAATCCAAAAAACAAAAAATCGAAAAAGCAAAACCTCAAAAAGAGATTACCTGAAATAGAGCAAAAAGAAAAAAATGTAGAAGAATCACGGGGCATATATAGTAAAACCCCCAAGGAAGAAAGTATGTTGAGAAAACTGAGCCGTATCAAGGAAACCCTTTTAGCCCAGCATACCTTCAAATCCTAACCTAACCCATGGCCAAGCTACACCCTAGAGAAAGCCCTCTTTTACGTTCACAAGCAGTCATAATATTTGTTAAGTCAACACAAGCCAAGTTGTGAGACGACACCAAAACCCCATCTAGTCAGCTATGATGGAATCGACGTCTATGTTGTGGCTGTTGAAAAGAAATGAAAAAAAAAAAAAAAAATTAATAAAAATACAAGCTCAAAGCAAGATGGACGTGGTGAAAACCCGAAAGGGCGCTACGGGTAAAAAACAGAGAGTTTATGCGGACTAGGTGAAAACCCGAAAGGGAGCTTAGGGTAAGAGAGCTAAACCCATGGACGTGGTGAAAACCCGAAAGGGTGCCACGGGTAAAAAAATGAGATAAATAAATAAAGAAAAGAGAAAAAATAAAAAAAGAAGGTTTAGACTGAGTAAGAAGATTGATGTTTGAGGAACCCATTTATTACTCTTCCTATACCTAGGCCGCTCATGTTAGTTTGAATAGAGTCCCGACCAGATTTGTTTTCATGAAATTACTTTGTCAATCGTATGACTCAAGGTAAGGAGAAAGGTTTAACTCAATCCAAAGGGGATGAACATTCCAGCCTCGGTAGGACTGTTGAAACTCTTTCAGAATCAACCAGTAAAAAGGGGGGGTTTGACCATGCTAAAAAGAGGACCCAGGGTTTCACAAGGTGAATAAGGCATCGCACAAAAAATATATATATATGCACAAAACAAAATGGCCAAAAAGTCTATGTAGATGTATATAATAAACTACCTTTCATTTACAAAATGCACCGCTTACACCACATCCCAAAAAATAGCCGGTATGATGACTAGCGTGTTTTCCTTTTTACAAATAAACGAAAAACAGTAAAAACATAAAGAAAATATGTATACCAAAAATGTGTGTATCTGTAAAGGGGTTTTTATACCCTTTTACGTGTATCGATACAGGCAAAAGTTACAGATGCAGAAAGGAGTTAGCGACCCAGCTCGCACTTCAATGTGCTAATCTCAGCATGAAGGTCATCTTCCCGGACATTCCGCTCAGTCAGCCAGCGACCATGAAGGCTCTTATACCTCTTTCGAGAAGATTCAGCAGCCCCAAAAGCGACGCTTAATGATCCCTTCAAACGGAGGACCTCACTCTCTGCTATTTCTGCTCTAACCTTTTCATGTGCCAAAAGTTCTTGTAGGACCCTCTTCTCGTCCACTAGTAGCTCGATACGGGCTCAGAGTGTCGTCTCCTTCTTTCGCTAGGGGCCTCTAGTATCAACAATCTCTACCAAATCTAGACCAACGACAATAGGCTGCTCAGTCAATAGCTAGGCCTCGTACTCAGGAGAAGTTCTAACCAAATCTCCTCGCTCAATATCACACATCAGCGTCGATTGATGCGTTTTCCAAAGAGCAGCAATCCGATCTATGTCTCTAGAGGACCCCCAAGAAATGATCCAATCACATAGGGGGGTTTGGCCTCGCAAGGCACCTGCTGAGGGCAGCCGAATTGACACAACACTCGGAATGGGCGGTAAAAAGTGCTGTCAGTCAATCCTAGGAAGGTGATGCCCTCATGGTCTCTAGAGCAAACTATTGGGAAGGTCCGGTCCAACCAAGGAAGCCTCCATGTCAACTCGGCATCAGTCAACCAAAGTTTCAGAGCTGACACATCGCCCTGTGGAAGTAAATGGCACCTACCCAGAAAGCACTAAGCCGCCTCACCTCAAGCAATATAAAAGTGGGGCATAGGCCCCAAGATAGCGAGGTGCTCACCCAACCAGACCTAAAGCAGCAAGGGGGACCCTCGATGGCCTTCCACCTTGCCCAAAGCAAATGAATCAAGGCGTCGATACAGCTCGGCGAGAACCAAATGTATCATGGATCGGCTCGCCTCCAGCTCTGTCAAAATATCGCAAAATGCCAATGAGAAGCTCTCCCCCTCAGTAAAGAAGAGGATTTCATAAATAAGACCAAGTGCTAGAGTTTTCACGTTGAACATATTCCTAACCGGCAATTTTCGGAGACTTTCATCATCGAAAAGTTCTTTGAGGAATTTTAGCAAACACCTTGTAGGCCCTCGATGAGACTTTTCTCATACTCAAGTTTCTTCAAACCGAGAGTAAGGTGAATGGATTTAGAGTAGCCCGGCCGAGGCGTCACTCTTGCAAGGCCCCTATGAAGCTTCAGGCCAGACAGGTTCAATAGCTCCTCAAGGGTTTGGGTTAGCCCCCGCTTCCCAAAGCGGAATACATGGGAATTCACATCCCAAAATGAAGCGACAACAAAAAGGAATTCCCACCGTGGAGGAACCTCCTGAAAGAAAGGAAGGCGAGAAAACCCAAGGCACTCCAAGTAAGGGAGGGTTAGAAAGCAAGTCCATGAACGTACAAAGATCTTTTGAGAGGATAAAAATCAATGTATGGTGATGGACCCGCCTTGGAAAAGCAAGAGCAAAAAGAATCGGTAAAAGAGGCCAAGTCAAACTGAAAAGGGATAAGTTTTGGGCTGCCTCGGGTATATAAGGACCCACAACTCCCCAGGTTAAGCCTGGCGCAACTATTAGTTGCGCCAATGCATTTGGTCCCCATTTTTGCCTAGCGCAACTAATAGTTGTGCCAGTACAAATTCCCTGGGATTTAGCCTGGCCCAACTATTAGTTGTGCCAGACTAAAGATCCCCCCTCCCCAGCTAGCTCGGGACCTAACTGGGGGGACTTTCACCCTTTTTGTTTTCTATATCTACGCTTACGATCACTAACGGTTTGGGAATTACTTTGTTTATGTGCAGGATTGATCCTACATTAAGGCATGCGACCCAAAAAGTCGCTTTCATAGAGCATTTGGCAGACAGGTCCGACAGAAAAATAGACACAAGGCACAGAAACCATGGCATAAAATCAAGCACTAAAAATATTTTTTAAAAAAATATATATATCATCCAAAGTGACACATCATCCACACCAAGAAAAACTGTCTAAAAAAATAAATCCAAATCAAATTCCCAAGAGTACTAAGTTTTCAAAGCTAAAACTAAAACCCTAGTCCTTGCTTGCGCCCTTCGATTTCTTGCGACAACGGGAGGAGATCTGGAAGGTCCGAATGTCCCCCACCCTGGACCATCCCTGCGAGATCCTACTGAGCAAAGAACGCGACTCCTTAGCACGAGCACACTACAAGGCACAACCAAAGTCAAGAGTCAGGATCAGTTAAAGGACAAATGATAATGAAATGAATGGGAGGAGTAGAGTAGCAAGGTACTCACTGTCTCCACCTCCCTAAGCTCTGTAAGATGATGATGGTACTCCACATATTCCATGGCCGAGTTGAAATCCTACGTTCAAAATGACATAACATTAATTATTAGGGCACTCTTAAAAGCATATGCAGAAGGAAACCGAAATGGAGAGAGATTAGGCCATCAGAAGACTTACCCCTGGAACCACCTCAGGAGGAAGAACACGGGTCTCCAAGTAGAAAGAGGTGCCTGTCGATCTACATCAGCGCAGAGGCCTGAAAGGAAGCTATCATCCAGGCGCCGGAAGGTCCCATAAACCATGGGTGGATCACCACCAGGGATACCGGCATGAGAGGTACCCGACGAACCAACACCCGAAGAGCCCTCGCTCGAGGGGCCCACACCAGAAGGGCCAGCACCGGAGGGATCTTCCCCTGACATATCAGCTACACCTGCCCCGCCTTCACCATCTGAATCATCCCCGGGAGCAAACTATGAATAAAATAAAGATCCACTTAGAAGGAATGAAGGACCGAACTAAAGCATAAAGGGAACTAATCCAAGCTAAGAAGAATTACCTAGCCGAGAGGGCCGCCAAACGCAAGGAAATTGGCACTAGGTATAAACCGCGGCAAGATAAATCAGTACGGCAGGCACTCATACCAAAGATGATAGTCCCTGGGCACATTGAGAGCATGAATGGGAAGCCCATTGTTGAAGAAGGCCGCAGTAAGCTCCTCGATACTGCGAACTGCATACCAAACATCTATCAGAGGATCCACAGGTATGGCATAATGGCCTTGGAACTGGTATACGACTCACTCCCCCAGATAATAGAATTTGTCCTATGCTTCATACAAGAAAACGATGCGGTGATTGTTAAATAGGCAGGAAGCGCCTACAGCTACTCGGTCCCAGAAGGGGGATGCAAGGTACGGGTCAGGAAGGATCTGCCCAAGTCAAAAAAAAAAAAAAAAATAGAATCCAAGTAGTTAGCACATCAATAAAAGGAGATTCCCGAGCTAAAAACAAAAAAAAAGCTGAAAGAGAGTTTTACCTGCTTAGGAACCATCAAGTCGAGTTGGGACCTTAGACCCCTCACCAAGTGCTTTAAACCTACATCGTGGCGCCGGGCCTGATTCCAGTTGCTAAGGAGGGGATAGGTGAGAACCTCCGAGAAAAGAAGAGGGCGCCTAGGGTGAAAGTGATGATATCCCCATACCTGAAAAGGGGGGGGCATTGCATAAGAGCAGGTCAGTAGCGTATATGGATCATTTAAAAAAAAATGAGAATGGCAAAGGCAAAGGAATAAGGAATTACCTCCAGGGTGGCTCAAAATCCAATAGCAGACTTTGAATCACCAGTCATGACCTGAGACAAATTGTACATCAGCCATGCATACCCTGCCCCTCCCTAGTCATACCTGTGGATGTCACCCCAGTTGTCCATCAGACTCAGTAAGGCTAGGCTGACTCAGCCACCACTCGCATTCGTGAAAAGAGTCTTACCAAGCAGGACTAAGAGAGTGATGTGGGCTAGGACGATCGCCCGCTCGGGCGGGATGTAGAGCACCCTATCTGGCTGACCCAGATCCACTAACTCATCAAGCGTGTAAAGCGAGGTCAGCCAAGACATCTTGACCTTGGTGCCATGTGTCTACCCGCGAGGAGGATAGGCCCCAATCAATCGAATGATGTCCTCTCGACTCAGCACTGCGAGATTGGATATCGATATCCCCCCTATCCTGATGTCGGTAATCATGGCCCAATCGACGGGTGTCAAAGTCATCTCTGCATACGGCACGTGAAAGGTCATTGTCTCAAGGCGAAACCTTTCAATCAGGGCTTTCAGATAGGCAGTGTCGCCTTCATGACAAGGCAAGATAGAAATTCTCTGAAGCCCATCTATGCCAGCAAGACCTTCACCACGAGAGGGACATAGAGGTAGAATTCATGGAAGTGAAGCCACCTGCCACGGAATACAATGTTGGGCATGTCCTGCACCCAAAAAAATGCGCATCAGACCACAAAGGCAAAGCAAAAATTGCATAATAGAAACTACTTGAACCTCTCTTTTACCTTGCCCGCTATCCCGAAATTGGAAATGTGGGTATGCTGTTGGTGAAGGAGGCCGACTCGGGCAGCCTCACCTTGCATCTTGAGCCATGGGCCTGGCCCACCCTCCACTCTACCCAAATGAACTGTTCCCCCCATAGGCCGTATACAATCTCGGGCCCCTCCTCGTGGCCCTCCTCGGGAATATGCTCACCCTCACTCGACATTCTGGGGCAATAAAAAGCAATCACGTCAGAGTAGATCACTGATAAAGAGCCATGATATTCTATGCTGCAAACAGGAGGTAAGTATGCTCACCCTTCCCCTTTCTTTTCACATATTTTCATAAATAAGAGATACACATGCCTAAACGAAAAGAAGAGAGATCCCTTTTAGGTTGAAAATGCAAAAAAAATCTTTCCTTCAGAAAATGAAAAGAATAAATAAAATTTCCCTTTCCTGTATTCAAAAATAAAATAAGTTAAAATCATTTATGTTTCTAAAGAAATAATAAAAAAGGGCCCTTCTCTCTTACAAAAGCAAAAAAAAACCCTTTACTTTGCTTACAAAAATCGTAAAAATAAAAAAAATCCTTGCTTTATTAAAAACAAAAACAAGAAAAACCCTTTACTTTGCTTACAAAAAAATCATCATAAAAAAATCCTTTGCTTTATTCTAATAAAAATAAAACAAAAAAAAAGAGAGAGAAGTCTTGTTTTAAGTCTTTCTTTTAAAACAAAAAAAAAAAAGAGAAAAAGTCCTTATGTTTTATAAAAAAACAAACAAAAACAAAACAAAAAAGCCTTTTTCCTTAGTCGTTTTTCAAAAATATATATGCAAAAAATCATCATCATTTTCCTTAACTTTCAACAAATAGAAAGCAAAAATCATTTCCTTTTCTAATATAAAAAAATAAAAAAAATCCTTTTTCCTAAATCAATACTCACAAAAATAATAACCCAAAATCCATTGCTTTATATGCAAAATAAAAACAAGAAAAAACACAAACAAAAAGCAACGGAAAAAATCGTTCCGTATACACAAATAAAAACAATAAAAAATATATATATTAAGCACCAATAAATCCATAAAATAATAAAATAGGGCATTGCTCATAAAGAATCATCCACACTTAATCAAATAAACATATACACCATAAAAATAAACCATCACTCATCAAAGAATACAAGATCATGATCATATCTACAAGAAAAAGCAAGAAAAATCAAAGAAAATGAATTTTAATGGTTACCTTTAGAGAGAAATGGGGTCTTTGATCTAGCGTGTGCTGTTAATCGATCCACACAAGCAAAGCGATGGCGAGGCGGCACGCATAGAGGCAATGTAAAGGAACCCTAGGAGGAGTTGGTTTTCAATTTCAAAGATAAAGGAGAGGGGAGAAAGATTCGAAATAAGACCCCCAACCCGAACTTGGGCTGTTTAAATTCCCCCAGCCAAGCCTGGCGCAACTAATAGTTGCACCAGGCAAAATTGTGCCCACCTCTTGCTTGGCACAACTATTAGTTGCGCCAAGCTATTTTGAGGCCCCTAGTGGCCTGGCGCAACTATTAGTTGCGCCAGCCACTTAGGCCGGGTCATGGGCCTCGTACGGGCCAGATGAGAAGACCAGTCCCCCCACTCTTTTTTTTGTTTTGTCGCCCCGGCAGATGCACGTGCTCCCAAGGCGGCATTTTGATCATCCTTCGACTTGCCAAGAGAGTCGTGCTAGAATAAAAGCATACCGAGATCAGTGAGCACCTTGATCCTACACAGAAAAAAAGAAAAAATCCAAAAAATCCCCATAGAGAAGCAGGAAGTATTCACAAGAAAAATCCACATAAAATAGCAGTTTCAAAATTCCAAAAGAAAATCACATAAAATAATAAACTCTAAAAAATCACATAAAATAACAATTCAAAAATTCAAAAAAATAGCACAAAATGATAGAAAAATCTAAAACAGATTTGTATTCCCCACAGAGATGCACACTTGCATGTTTTTCAATGCGGTAAAATGTCAATATTTTATCAGCAATGTAGTTGTGCCATATTAAAGTCCTGAGTCTAAGGTTCACCTCAGAACTTTGGATCCTGCTTTAAGATAGGAGCAACGGTATCAATCCCGGTCAAACAGTCAATGTTTCGACCGAGTCGACTCCACTCCTAAATCTTTGCGATAAGCGCTCTATTTTGGATTCATGTGAACTTAAGTGTCTTAAGCTTCAGATTCTCCTTTAGGAAAGGTCAATCATTGGTTGAGACCAACCTGTTGAGAATGAGATTACGTGTCAATCAAACTATGTGCAACCATGCATTCAGAAGGGATCATCTCCCTTTTTATTTTCTGCAAGCTTAAAACCTGTATGGGCAGCGATATCCTTGTAAAGTGCATGTCATGCATCTAGGTATCCATATGATGGTCATTTGTCCCCATAAATTTACCCAGGTGGGTCAGGGTCAGGGCTTCTATCGCCTTTGTTGTTGCTTATTGCCCCTGATGGGTGCATGATTATGCATAGTTAATTTGATATTGATGATCATTGTCAACAGAGACCAGGATTGAATGTCCCTTCATGGGGATACCCCAATATTTGGTTGGATCTATTCAAGGTAATCAAAGTTGGATGCTCTAGGTTGTGTTAATCTAAGGCACACTTTCGAAAATGGCATGCACTCCCAAAAAGCATCGTGACATCTATTCACTTTGGTCGGGCAGTCATGCTAAATAAACTTTGGGATTGATGGGTTCGCCCAAAGACCTCGAACCCTGCTTTCAGCAGGGGCACCTGCGAATAGTCAGATGGGGCCATCAAATGCATCGTAGGATTGGACGCAAACTATGGAGCCTTGCGTATGTTTACTACACACCTATCTTTGAATATGGGTCGATCACCCCCCTTACGAAGCTGTTGCAATTAGAATGAATTTTAAACATCAAATACCTTCAAAATCATCCCGAGAAGCGAATATCTTTCCCGACTATAGGGAGTTCGCAACTCATTCCACCTCGGTTATCTCCAGTAATGTCGCTAAGTGCTTGGGAATCGATTACCTCGAGAAACGAATGTTTAGCCTGGCATCCAGGGCTTTCGTTTTCTCACCGTGTTACTCGTTTGATGTTTGAAGTTCGTTCTGAATGCAGTGGACCCGTCAATAATTCCTCGGGCCTCTTTGGATGTCTCTTTTTCTTTGACATTCGATCATTAATGATCGGATACCAAAGAGGGGTAACTGTAGACACCCAAATTATGCTCAAGGCCCGATCGGAACACCTTTCGAGAGAGGTACAATTCTGAGCTTTTGATGACATGTATGGAACCTTTAAGCCCCCCTAGAACCCTTAGGAACCTTTCCAAACCCTTAGGAATCACCCTAGATCCATTAGGAACCTGACCCGAACCTTTAGAAATCAATCCCGACCTTTAGAACCCGTTCTAAACTTAAACCTAACCTTATCAAACAAATGGTTGAGGAGGGGTACACTGGAACCAACTACAGCCCTCTACTATAATCAAATCTCATACCATTAAAAGGTAGAGGTCATCAGCTTTCCAACGATCTAAGAATCACCCCAATCGGAGGTATACATCGAAAGATACGGCGAACCGAGCCCGGAGGGTATAAAAGTAAAATCAAGTGGCCCCCTAGGGATTTGGCGCAACTAATAGTTGCGCCAGGCTATTTCTCCCCAGAAATGGCATGACGCAACTAATAGTTGTGCCAGTGATCATTTTTCCTGGCACAACTATTAGTTGCGCCATGCCACTTCTCCCAAGATTTAAGCTTGGCGTAACTAAAAGTTGCGCCAGTATTAATTGTGAACCCCACCCTCCCGAACCAACTTCCAAGCACTATTTAAAACTATTTTACTATATATTTGCCTGGTGCAACTATTAGTTACGCCAGGCATATGAACAGTAACCTCTGGATTTTACCCCGAAAATCATGATTAGGGTTTGACTTGTTAACCACTTTAATCTGTTGGGTGTATTTTTCTAGTTCTGTTACACCCATTCCCTACCTATTTGCAACCCTTCAAGTGGCTTAAGGCCTCACCCCACCATCATCCACCATTGAGGGATCCTTCCACACATCTCAAGGCTCCAAAAACCCTAGGAATCCTTAGATGTGAGATTACCTAATTGCTAAACCCATTTAGCTCTTAAGTAGCCTCCTAACCCACCCTTTTCTTATAAATAGAGTCCCCCCACCCCTTGGTTTAAGGGTTGAGAAATTTACTTAAGAGAGAAAGAGCTCAAAGTGAGAAGTTCCTCCTCCTTTTTGTGCACTATTTTTCACCCGAATTTTAGAATCTCCCAACCTCATTTCAAGCTTGTTCTTACATCCAAAACCCTTAGCCTAGGTGTGTGTGATCCCCTAGCCTCCCTTCCCTACCTCTTAGCTTCAAGCCTTAGGAGTTAGAACCCCATTTTCTACCATATAAGGCCTTCAAAAGCTCATCAAAGCAAGTCACGCAAGGCTCTCCTATGGTGCTACAAGGACTCGAGGGCTTCGGCTCTCCCCTTTCTTCTCCTATCTCTTTCTAGCTCCCTCCATCTTCCCATTTGTGTCATTACGCCGCCGACTTTTCTATAGGAACGGAGGGGCACAAATAGGATTCTAAGCCCTTTTGAGCAAGAGGAAGCCATTTTCTTTTCTTTTACTTTATTTTTGTTTTGGCCATTAGTAGAGACCGCGTTAAGCGGGGGACACCGAAAGCTCCGGATGGCGATTCTATATTTTTTTTATAAGCGAGCGCATCCCCGCGACGGGATCATCACGAATCCCACAATTGCATAAGATCTAAGACATCCGATCGATCAACTGATGATTTGATCGATCAGATGTGAATCTGATGGATAAAACATGGAGATTGATCGATCGAATCCTCTATTTTGCCTGTTTTGGTTTTTTTGGAAAAAACACTGTTAGGGAGTGTACCATTTTCTGTTCTGACACTTCTGGAACTTAGTACACTATACATATGGTCTAGGTCATGACCAAGACTCTTTTAAAAGCTTTAGATTTGCTTTAAAAGACCTTCTGATAGGAAAAATTCAATTTAACTTGTATCATATTTTGACTGTATGGTTTCCTAGCATCTGTATCTATTTTCGTCTGTTTTAAAAGCATGTCTGGCATATGATAAAAGCTTTGTTATTTGATTCTATCATATGATTTTGCTATCTGATTCTGAGGTCTGTATGTGTATTGATTTAAAATTCATGTGACGAATCCCCCTGACGTGGTAGGATACCTACGACCGGCACGACAGGATATCCGTATATCTTATTTGTAAATCCTTGGCACAAGTTGCTCTCCTTTGAAGAGGCTTGATATAATTATCTATAATTGTTCATTGAACGACGATGGTCGAGGTTACCCATCAGCACACATCTGGCTACCACATGCTATATTCACGAGAGTTATTTACGTATAGAATTTAAGTCATTAAATACTGTATGCATGCATCTGAAAACTCTGAGAATAATGTCTATTTCTAATGATTCTGCATATGTTCTGTTCATTAAAAGTTCTGCATCCGATATTCATTCATTCTGTCTGCATTCTTTGATTTGAATATCTGTTTCGAGTTATGTTTTACAAACCATGTTTTACATTTTAGATGCAATTTTTTTGAGTTTCTTCTATTGAGCTTAGATGGTTAGCTCACACTGTTTCTATATAATAGTTTCTGAGGCTAAGGCTCCCGCCACTGAGAGTGATCCTGACTATTAGCCAGAGGCGAAGGCTGAGCCCAAGGAGGAGGGCGGAGGCTGAGCCCAAGGAGGAGGACACTGATACCCCTGTTGATGAGTTCTATCAGTAGCTAGGGTACTAGTTTTGTGTTTTGGGTTCTATACCTATATTTGGATTATCTGTGTGCCTAGTGGCCACCTTTCTATATTATTTATTGTAGATGTTTACTTACTTTTATACATTCTATAGGAACCACTATTGGGAACCATTATTTTGAGTGATGAATGTCCATCACTAGTGATTCTTCTTGGTTCCTTTTTGAGAATGTATATTCTTTTGATTTACATATATCTATTACTTTTGTTTTGTTCTTTCTTTTTAAAGCCTTATATGATGACTCAATCTGCCACTTGGACAGTGTCTGCTCTGATTTCTACTAGACGACCAAACACTCTTTAATTTGTTCTGAGGATCATCCAGAGTGTGATCCTGAAGGCACGGGTTTCTGGGTGCAAAAATTCGGGCTGTCACATTTAAGGTGCTTGCATGGTTAAATTTTTGATAGGTTAGTTTAATGTGCTTAGAAGGGTCGTTTGACAAGGTGGAAATTTTGAATTGTGGTTGCGTGGTGGGTGAATACCGATATTGCTACTTTTATGCTGGATTTGTGTTGTGTATTATGTGTGTGTTTTCATTATACACATACAGGTGCCACATAAATGTGTATTGTAATCTATGTATTTGCAGGTACATTACATTGATGTTTATAAGTATCCTGCCACTAATGGGCAGTTATTTTTGCACTAGTGCGTGCCTTCACGTCTCATGTGTGGTAACGAAGACTTAGGTCAATTTCGAGGATGAAAATTTTATAAGGCGGGGTGAATATAATAACCCTAAATTTAGTAAATCGTGTAAGTCATGTGATATATGTGTATGAATGTTGCGTGTGTGGTTCACAAGAGAACCCATGTAATTTAACACACTTTGGTGTGTAGGTGTCTCACACCAAGAGGGAGTTAGTGGATAAGTGTAGCCCACAACTCATGTGTTTGTGTTTAGCGAGATAGCAAAGTCATTTGCTAGTATAGGGAGGGGTCTCACACGTGAGACCCATTTGTTGGGTTTTAAGATTTCAAGTTAGAGAGAAAGAAAGGAAGGGTTGAAGAAAAGAGAAAGGAGCTTTTCTTGAATCCATATGCTAGATCCACTTGATCGTAGTGAATTTTATACGTGAGGTATATATGTGTGAAGGATCACCTACGATTACGTTGGCTTGGTCGTGAACGAGGAGCTCGGTGAGATTGGAGTGGGTTTTGGAAACCCCTTTTGTGCCAACAAAGAAGACGATCCGATCTATGAATAAATCGTCGAGTTAAAGATGAGAAATCAATGCCCAATGTGTTTAAAGTTTGTTATTAAGTATTTAATATGATGGGTGAGATGTATGGATGAGATACGAAGAAGATTGAGTTGAGGAAAAACTCGAATCTGAAACATCTCTGGTTCTCACCTGCCCGATCTCCAGAGCTCGCTCGCGCGAGAAACCTTCAGAAGGCATAAGTAAGCCTGTGAGGCTCTGAGACTCGCTTGCTCGATGCTTAAGTGACTTAGAGGCTCGCTCGCACGAGGCCTCACATGATTGTCTCTAGTGCACTAAAATCCAATCGGCCGCGCGAGTTTTAGACCTCGTGTAGGTGCTCACACACCCGAGCTCCAAAGCTCGCTCGTGTTGGAAACAATGTCAGAGTTGTTTTGACTCTTTCGATGTGAATTCGTTAGAAATGTACGTCTTAGGTTCTTCTTAAGCATTCCTAAGGGTGTTAATGTAGGACTAAAGCGTTGATCTTATATGTGAGTTCACAAGAGAACTACCCATGGAATGAATTGAGCATGACTTAAGGTTGGAGAATTCAATACCATGACTTCCTATATGATTGTATAGATGAATTGTAAATGAAATAAGCATGTGTGTGCGTGTGTGAATGAGATAAGTAATATGTTAAGCATGATAATGTGACAAGTGAATATGTACTTGAATGTGATAAGTGAATGTGAACCATGTGATAAGCAAACATGAATAATGTGATAAGTAAGTGTATAAAATCAGGGGCTTGTAGTAGTGGCTCAATTGACCATATTAACTAAGCTCAGGGGCTTGTAGTTGTGGCTCAAGTGACCCCGTTAACTAAGCTCAGGGGCTTGGCAAGTGTATGAATTGTTCATTGAACGGCGGTGGTTCGGAGATTCCCATCGGTATTACTTGGGCTCCCAATGCTATATATGCTTGGGAGGTTAATTAAGTTAAGCTTTTAAGTCAAATTTGAAGCATGTGAATCATAAGAAAAATGAATTAAATAAGAACATGAGAAACTCAGTAGATGTGTGTACACTTCAATTCAATCATACAATGCATATGTTTAAAAGGTTCAATTCAGTAATATGTGCTTCGAATTTCAGTCATATGATCTATACTTTATGATATGCTATGCATGCTAGTGATATTCCTCTATTGAGCTTCGATGTTCGCTCACCCTACGACTATACGTCATAGATACAGATACATAGTTAGGCCGTGAGGATTCCGGCCTTGAGGAAGATCCCGACTATACACTAGAGGAGGAGTCGGGTCTTTTACCAGAGGACTATTTCCCCTAGGGGATAGTTTTGAGATATTTTTTTGAGATTATTGTACAAGGCTTGGTATGTCCAGCCTTTTTATTTTGTTAGAACAAGAATTCAGTATTTTGTAATGGTTATTGAACCATTGTTGGGATGATGATTGTTTATCATCGATGGTTCGTTTCGGTTCTATTAGGCTTATGGTTTGCATAAGGACAGAACAGTTGTTTTGTGTTTTTGGTCTTTTGGTTACTTATTTGAATGGAATTGTCTTTTGGCCATGTTTGACTCTATCTGCATTATTAGAGTTATCTACTTTGTTCAACAAATTGAGGTTGTACCAAGTGTTATGTAAGTAAGGGGTCACCTTAAAGGGTGATCTAACGGTCCAGGTTTCAGGTTAGGAATTCCGGGCTGTCACAGGAATATTTAAGATGCTCTAAATCCCTATAATGCAATGCATATTGTTTTTACATATCACCCATATCCAAATATGATACACATAATATGTTAGTCCTTTTCTCTGTTGATGGTATTTTTTCTTCAAACATTTTATATTTGTACCAATCCATTTGTAAACCTGCTTTGTCTTTTGCAATGCAGTCATCTTGAGCAAGTCTGGCTACTTCTTGAGCTCTGACCTCTACTTTGTGGTTAATCACAAAGGCATCCTTTGAAAATTCTAAAGATGATCTTCCCAAAGGAGCTAGTAAATGCTTAAAGATTTTGCTTTATAAACTCTTATTGCCAAAGAAATCTGATAAATGTATCAGTTCCTTGCTAGTGCGCACTGCTATTGGGCTGGCATAAGCCAGAGGCACCGGCGACCATCTGATTAGATTAATTATATGATATATGTAATTAGACATATTTTTCACAGTTATTCTATATCACATTTCAGGTAAATAGGAAAAAAAAAATGATAATCATAAACACAAAGTAATACCATTTGATCAGATTAATTATACTATATATAATTAATCTGAATTAGCACATTGCAATATGTAATTAGACATATTAGTAGTTATCAGTCAACTTTTGTAACAATCTGATATGTACTCAAAATACCATGACTTATATATTTTCTCACTGTTTAATATCCTAGCATACACTAATCCGCGAGGCACCAATCATGTAATCAGTTACCACGGAGCAGTCAATGATGGCGACCGAAACAGAGGTTCCATTAGTCTGAAAATGCAACCCCTTTAATGTTGCCTCACCTAGTTAAAATGAAAGCATGGGCAAGGTTACCTTCACTACGTCAAAACAGTGACAACACATTTAACATATTGAGATGATTCCCGTTTATTGCAAAGCTAATCTACTTTTTACATGACTAGAGGAAACTTAAGTTGGCTACCTTTTACATGACTTAGTTAATTAATGAAATTACACATCATACATCTACGACAGCTATGTGCATAGAAATCAATGAAAAAAATCACATCAGATACAAATCAATTACATAAATGATAAGACACCAACTAATACCCTGAGCACACAATTAATAGAAGCCTAATATTTTAGATTAAGGGATGTGTAAATGACACTGTAACTAGCAGCTCATAAAAGCATAGATGAGCAATAAAGAAATGACACTGTGACTCCTTTGTCATGCATACCTTTACTACTGCAGTTTAGATATCTAGTCATTCTTTGATGTAACAGTATAAAAAGAATGACCATTCTCTACTTGTTAGTTGGAAAAGTTGCAGAGCATAGCTTTCTCACCTCAGATGATTGAGGAAAGCATTGTGGAGCCATTTGATTGAGGTTCCATTGTGTTGCCTCTATGCCAGATGACTTAGATTTCTCTGTAATGAGATTTCAAACTGTGTTAATTTTCTGCAAGGACTCTTGCACCACACTGATTCTGATATATAGCCTGATCCTGGCCCCCTCTTGGTGATTTTGTGTATATTTTCTTAACTATTGCTTCTGTGGTGCAAGGAGGAGTCTAAGGGAACGCTGAAAGGAATCTTGGGATACACAGAAGATGATGTGGTTTTCACTCACTTTATTGGAGACAGCAAGTAATGAATAATGTTCTATAATTATCTCCTTTTGTGTGTAGGCAATAGGAACTACTTTTCAGGGTACACTAACATGTTAAGTGTCTCAACAAGCCTGGTACAGGCTAAGGTAGGTTCATTAAATCTGGTATTTTGGATCTAGATGACAATAGGACATAAGTGCATTGTCTGCTAATTGAAGGTGGGTGACTTTGTACCAATGCCCAAAGCTTGAAAACTTTCAATAAGCCCAATGCATCAGTTTTGGAAATTAATTGGCTTACTACTATGATGTAAAACAGAGATGATTGGTGATGGGGGTAAGGTATATGAGGGGTGTCAATGTGCCAAGCTTGGGCCTATGTTTTTATGCTTTCCCATTGGGCTGACCGGTTTATAAGCGGTTTTCTCAGCTTGAGTTCGGCCTGTTGCCACCCTCAGTGGATAGGCTTGTATTCTATTTTTAAAAGTTGTGCCTTGGCATAGCCCACTCCTCGGTGTCTAGGCCCCACATAGGATGGTTCTCACCTAGGCCTAGCCCACTAACGCTTTGCCTGGCTTGGGCGCCATATGAGATGCAAAATTTCTGGGAGGCATTTTGAGGGCATCTATGGTTGCCACAACGATATTAATTGACAGGATAGATACTGCTCCAAAGCTTTAGAAATGGTTCATTTTTCCCTTTTAAAAAAATACCTATAGCTCTTATAAAACTCTATTCTTAAAACTCTTAAAAAAATTATGGGTAGGAATCCCTGCTCTCAAACTGCATGGTTATGGCATCGCCACTTGAGCCAAGGCTCAGTCTCTAAAGAACCATATTTTTCAAATTTTATATAGATCAATCAGAATGAAATTGGATCAAAGCACTCTCTTGAAATTTTTTCTATTTTTTTTTTCAATTGTATTAAATTAAGTTTAGATTTGATTATTATTGATCAATACAATTCATTACATATCCTTAAAGTCCAAAATTTTTACAACTATTATATTTTCCACAAAAATGATGTACTTATTCTTATTTTTTGTCTGTGTCATTTGTTGATTGTTAGTAGCTAATTTTAGTTGTTACATTACTCCATAACAAACAATCTTTCATGAAGATTGATACTTAATGAGATTATAATCACATTTTTATCATTAGTTGTTATTTTTCATACAATTATTGTGAATATTTTTAGACTATTTTAATAATTAAAAAAATTGCAATGTTATTGTGTATCACCACCTAGGCCCCGCTTAGCTCTGACGGAGTCCATCACCCCAGGGCCCCACTAAGCACCTTTAACAACGTTGGGCTGCCTAAGGCCCTATACAGCCTCAGAATAAACCTTTCAAATAGCTGTTTGCGATGATGGAAAATCATGCAGCGATACAACACACCTTGTTTTTAAATTTTGGTGTTAAATGTTGAAATTTAAAAGTTTGTGTTTAGCTTGAAGAATCTTAGGCGCCATCTATTTCTAATCTTAGGCTGGTTTTAGTTTTTATTTTATTTTATTATGTGTGTGTGTGTGTCTATATATATATATATATATATATATATATATATATATATATAATATATGATTTTACAGACTAAAATACAATTATGCACTCATGTTAATATGTTATCACAATTAAGTTCATCATGTTTTCTGTTAGGGTAATTCCAGGCATGTTTTCTGTGTGATTAATTAAGATTATAGTATGTAGATTTTTTTGTAAATTTATATAATATGCATGGTAAATTCTTTTTACTGCATAGCATTAGCATCCTGGACATGACAAACCTGCTTCCAAAAGCAGGAGACCTGAGTTCAAATCCCCTCCCTCCTTGGGGCCACCCTAGGGATTTATATCCTGTGCTGACCCGACATGTGCTGAATTTGGGGTGCGCATGTGCCCCTAGGATTAGGCGGGTGCTCTAAGAGGCCCGGATACCCAAGTTATCAAAAAAATAATAATAATAACCTGAACATGACAAAAATACTCAAGGGCTCGTCTGAGCATTGGAGAAGATGATCTACAAGAACTTCTATGTGATCTATTTTTAGAAAAAGAATTAATAGATGGTTAACGATATGGACAGCTGTAAGGTTTGGTTTGATCAATAGATGAATGGGAACACCACTGAAATAAAAGAGTAGATCAGCTTTTGTCATGTTCCATTTGAATAATTTGATTAAATTTGTTGTTTAAATTCTTAGTACAGAAAAAATCTTCAAAAACTTGTGAGAATTTCATTGCCACCAAATTTAAATCTAGTCCAGTAGTGACATTCCCTGAATTCCGTAGAACTCCGTGAAAATGTGAGGCATTTGATTGGGCCAGACAAAGGGAAGACTGGTGCAGGACCACATATATGCCGAAGTCATGAGAACCATTAGGGCACTTTTCAAAAAGAGGACTCATATTGATAAAGTTTCTCACTATTATACTGAAAGGGAAAGTTTCTCATAATCAAGACTGCACGGATTTCCTTGGTGCGAAAATTTGAAAAAGCAGGGTATCAAGGTCATTTCACTAATCACTATACAGTATATTTCACGGATTTTGAGGACCCTGAAACACGGGGCATCCTGATTATGAGAAACTTTTGATTTCAGTATAATAGTGAGAAACTTTTTTTTCCCAATCCTGTTTCTGTAAATTTCCCGAACCAATTAGTATTATATACAGTGATACACGACCCCAAAGTAAAGATGGGTGAGTTTTGTTAATACCTAAATAAATTCCAAATTTCTTTTGGCACAGAGCCCTTTGAATGAGGTGGTTGCATCCAAACATCCCTTTATATTCTATAGTCGGTATGTGTAAGATGATTGTTGAGTATCCTTCGTCGAGTATTTTTCCTGATTTAGGATCCTTCACAACCAAATTGCGTGAATTTAAGCATTATAAATTTCACTCATAGTTGCTATTCTCCTGGTGAAATTAAGGGAGAAATAGGAAAAATTATAGTGGAATTCTTTAAGGGGAAAGTGTGGAGTGGTGAGCTTGCGAAGTGCTCCGTTCTCTGCCTCTAAATTCATTCTTATTTTTCTATTGGTAAGCCTATTCTTGCCTCTATGAACAGTAGATGTTGCAATAAAGGTCCATAGGAACATCTTCTCAGTCACAGGTGATGCAAATGTGCCATAATCTTGCTGCTAATTCCATTCAAAGCTTAAAAGAAACTATCCAACGCTGGTTTGATTTTATGGACCCACATCTGTTGAATAACTCCATTTGTAAAAGGGAAGTAAAAAGATTCCAAATTCATTCATTTCTAACCTGATCTGAGAAATGTGCCCTATCTTTATTTGTTAAATGTGATTAAAAGTGTGTGAGGGTATGTGTGGCGTGCATATGCAGGCACCCATCAATTAGCCAATTGATAAAATTGATTCAACAACTAGTTGATTGTATAAAATCTGTAGCTGTCTACTTTACATCAACTTTTGTATTGCTTAACCCTAAATAAGGTTTCAGAATTGGGTCTGCAAAGTAGAAGCAAGTATTTGTACACTATCAAGCGAGTTGATGCTGCCACTTAGGGTCAGTTTGGAGATAAATCTAGTTAGATCAGGTTAACGGTGCCGGCCCTTATTTGAAATATCATTAATCTCATCTAATTAGATTTTGACTTTCAGTCCAATTTGGCCATTAGCCAATTAGCTACGTATATGAGCTGATTCAATCGTATGTGCAGATTCTTGATGACTCACTTCGGCGTCATCCATGGAGTGTGGATATTGTTGATATGGAGTGTGGATATTGTAGAATGAGGTCTTGGACTTGAAGCTAGTACCGTTTACCTCTTGCACATTTCAGATTAGAATGGATTTACTCTTCCATTGATTTTGTTGCATATTTTAGCCTGATCCTATATGTTTTGTGAATAACCAGATATTTGGTGATCAAGATGCTACTGATATTGAGTTGCATGTGGAGCAGACGTTGCTGCTATGGGAATAAATGTTACTCACCAAGTTGTTTTGACAGGCACGCTTTTCACAATTTCATGTTGCCATTTTATTTTTCATGTTTGGTATAGGTTAAGATGTTAAATTTGTTTGGTGTAGGACTCCTTAGATGGAAGTCATCAATATCTCAATTTAATGATGTTCTCCTTTTGATTTCAGGCGAAGCTTTCGGATTTGAAGCTCACCTCAAACGGATCACTAGGGGATGGGGATACTTGGTAGGAGAGGCGAAGCAAATCTAATTTTTTTTTCTTTTATTTTGAAAATGGGCCATAGGGTCCTTAGATTGTTAACTCTCTTTATTTTCTTCTTCTTTTTGTTTGAATAAAAGGATTGGGCATGTAGGGTTTAAAATGTTTGACTGATTTGAAAGGTTAGATCATTGGTGGAGATGCAACCTTTTGTTTGAATAAAAGAATTGGGCATTTATTTTTTTTATTAATGGCATTGAATGATTTGCATTTGAGTTGAATGGATATGTTTAAATATGAGATTCATAGTTTTTTTTCTTTATATAATTTTTTTTAAAACACTAAAAAATAAGCATTAAAAAAATTACATTAAAAAAAAGTATTAAAAAAATTACATTAAAAAAAAACATTAAAAAAATTACATTAAAAAAAAGTATTAAAAAAATTACATTAAAAAAAAAGCATTAAAAAAAGTATATAAAAAATATTATTTAAAAAAAATTATATAAAAAATCGTCAACGTAATTTTTTTTTTTTTTTTAAATTGAATTTTTGAAAAAAAAAATTGCATAAAAAAACCACAGTCAAAGAACAGTGGTTTTTTCTGACTATTGAGAGCAGTCGTTGTTGATGTTCATCAACCACTGTCGTGTATAGTGGTAAAAAAAAAACACTGTTTTATTTACAACTAGTTTGGGCAGTGGTTTTGTGAAAAAAATCACTGTCAAAGTCAGTGATTTTTTTATAAAATCACTATTTAAAGCAGTAGTTTTTTTGGCTTTTTCACGTAGTGTCCTAATGGTAGCTCTGGAAGATCTATTGCCCTTCCAGCTGCAGCTTCATGGTATGCTGCCACTTAGTTTTCTAACTTCTTTAATTTTGTCAATGAGATGGTAATGGTGCTAATATTTTAACTGTAAATGTAATATCCCTGATATTCCGAACCAGAATTCGATTGACCTCGATGTGCATGTCTGGCACAGTGACCGATGTCGCTATAGATTTTTGTTAATAAATCATTAAATAATATGGGGATAAAATTGTGCGGAAGGATTGACGTTTAAAAGTCTGACTGGGCCTTTATTAGTAAAAGCGTACACCGACTCACCGTGTGTCGCTCAATACCGAAACCAAACCTAAGTTAATGGGATAGGATTTAAATAATAAATATCAAGGATATTGATGCAGTACAAATCACCGCGGATGAGTACATAGAGGCCCTGGATTGGTGTAGGTCCACTCGTTAAAATTTTGTCCACTCATTACAATTTTGGGTCAGGCACTAGTAGAAATCATGGACCTAAACGTCAGAAAATCCCGTGAAGGCCCATTTTGGAACGAAAACGCCCAAACGGTCAATAGTCACTGCTTTGCCATGAGGTCCGCATTTTTTAGGGAAATTCCTTCATTGAAGGCCCGAAAATAGCAATTTTGCTATTTTAGGAAATAATCTCTTTCACAATTCCCGGAGATTTACAACTCAGAATCAATCTGTTTTGACTCTGGATTGATTCTAACAACAATATCTTCCCGTCTATATGCTTATCTCATTTTTGCCATTTTTAGTAAATTTTGCTTTCTTTTCTATTTAATGGATGTAAATCAAACGAAAATTATTATTGAATATATTGAAAGTTTGAGATTTTTGAGATCCTTGTTTCCCGTTTCTCTTGGTATTTGTGTGAATCAACAAGAAAGGTGGATGCCCATTAGATTTTTAGTATTTCTTCTTAGAAATCAACAGTTCTAGTGGAAGGTTGCAGTTTAGCACTGCATCAGTTGGTATCATAGCACTAAGATCCAGGGATCATTTATACATCATGCCGCCTAGACATGGTGGTCGCCAGGAACTGCCTATTCACGATGTTCACGAGTGCGATGATGTCGCCCGATTGACACGACAGATAGAGGTATTCACGACCCAAGTGGCCGCCCTCATGGCCAGGGACGAACGACGATTGTATCCAACCCCAGATTGTTCAGAGTACGCGGACGATAAAGAACTTGAGTTCGATAACGTATTTGGTGCTCCCGAGCTGCCGCGACGACCCAGAGAGGGGAATCCATAGCGATTGGATGCCGGGTTACGTACAGATCTGCCCGAATTCTAAGGTAGCATGCAACCCGAAGAGTTTCTTGGCTGGCTTTATTCCATCGAGGAGATCTTGGATTTCAAGGAGGTACCTGAAAACAAGCGGGTCCCTTTGGTTGTAACTAGATTTCGAGGGCAAGCCACCGCATGGTGGCAACAAGTTAAGGTCACACGTGCCCAAAAAGGAAAACGAAAGGTAGATACATGGGAGAAACAAAAGAAACTTCTGTGAGCAGCATTTCTACCTCAAAACTTTACTAGGGTGTTATATAAACAGTTGCAAAACTTGCGGCAGGGGGCGAAAACTGTTGATGAGTACACAACGGAGTTTTACCAATTGCTGGCACGCAACGACCTGACAGAGTCCGATGACCAACTAGTCTCTTGAGATATTGGGGGTATGCGGATTCAATTTCAGGACACT
This sequence comes from Chloranthus sessilifolius, assembly GCA_021018995.1. NCBI lineage: Eukaryota > Viridiplantae > Streptophyta > Magnoliopsida > Chloranthales > Chloranthaceae > Chloranthus > Chloranthus sessilifolius. The sequence continues at coordinate 98,719,864 of CM037597.1, forward strand.
CTTAATTTGTTTGACCCTTTAAATGTCGCAGAGGCACATCAGAGAGCCTTGCAGGTCAAGAAACAACTCGGTCGCAGATCGTATGGCCCGACATGGAATAGTACCGCGGGTGCTGCTGAACACCAAACCAAAACACCGAGGGGAGGCGAGAAACCACCAATCAGTGGGCAGCTTACCCGAGCCCCTACTGGTGGTCCCCGATGTTTTAAATGTGGGGAGGTCGGACACCGAATTGCAGATTGTCAGAAAGGGGATCACGCCAAAAACTGTCTTTTTATAGACCATATGGAAGATCCAAATTAGGAAGACGACGAACCCGAAATAAATCCCTTCTTCGATACCACGGAAGAGGAACGTGTTGAGGGGGATGAAGGGTGATTGCTTGTGGTGCGTAGGACTTGCTTGACTCCTAGAGTGGCCGATGGGAATGGGTGGCTGCGAAGTAACATATTTCAGTCAACGTGCACGGTCAAAGGAAAAGTGTGTCGATTCATTATTTATTCAGGCAGTTGTGAGAATGTGATTGCAGAAGAAGCGATACAAAAGCTGGGGCCACCTACAGAAGCACATCTCAATCCTTACAAATTATCATGGCTTAAGGCAGAAAATGAGGTAACAGTTTTTAAACAGTGTTTGGTTTCATTTTCTATTGGGTGTAGTTATAAAGATAAGATATGGTGTGACGTCGTTCGGATAGATGTATGCCATATTTTGCTGGGGAGACCATGGTAGTATGATAGGAGTGTTTCACATGATGGTCGATCGAACACATAATTTTATATTCCATAACATCAAAATATTGTTAATACCCAAGAAAGAGTTGGCACCCAAACCACTAACTGGGGAGGGATCTAACCTCTTATCTATGAATCAATTTATCAAGGTCGCAGCAGAAATCGGGATGATATATGTGTTGATCAGAAAAGATAATTGAGTGGGTGGTGAGATCCCTGACCTAATAAAAAAAATTATAGATGAATTTCAGGATGTATTCCCTATAGATCTGCCCCTTGGATTACCACCCCTACGGGACATTTAACACCAAATTGACCTTGTCCCAGGATCTTGTCTACCGAATAGACCTCACTATCGTATGAGTCCAAAGGAGCATGATGAGTTGCAAAGACAGGTAGAAGAATTGCTTGATAAGGGGCACATCAAAGAGAGCCTCAGTCCCTGTGCAGTACCAACATTACTTATACTGAAAAAGGATGGTTCATGGCGTATGTGTGTTGATAGCAGGGCTATAAACAAAATTATCATGCGGTACCGCTTTCCCATCCCCCGATTGGATGACTTGTTGGATAAGTTAGGAAGAGCTACTATCTTTAGTAAGCTCGACTTGAAGAGCGGATACCACCAAATCAGAATCCGAGAAGGAGACGAGTGGAAAACTACCTTCAAAACTCGTGAGGGCTTATTCGAATGGATGGTTATGCCATTTGGACTTTCCAATGCTCCGAAGACTTTTATGCGAGTGATGAACCAAGCCTTTCGTCATTTTATTGGCAAATTTGTTGTAGTTTATTTTGATGATGTTTTCGTTTATAGTGCTAACCCAGATTTGCACTTGCAACACTTCCGAGAGGTTCTTTTGGTGATGTGCAGGAATAAATTCGTTACTGCTGCTAGCAAGTGCGCGTTTATGACGGATAGTGTCCTCTTTTTGGGCTACGTGGTGGGCAAAGATGGTATTTCAGTAGATGAATCAAAGGTGGAAGCCATCAAACAATGGCCTATACCTACTAATCTGTTCGAAGTGCATAGCTTTCACGGCCTCATGACCTTTTATAGGTGATTCATCCCAAATTTTAGCAAGATCTGATGTCTTTAATGTCAAACACCTAGTTCCTTATCATGGTGATACCTCGAAAGATGACACTACGAATTTGAGGGCGAATTCTCTTCAGCCTGGGGAGAATGACGTAGTAGAAATCACCGCGGATGAGTACATGGAGGCCCTAGATCGGCATAGGTCCACTCGTTAAAATTTTGTCCACTTGTTACAAATTTAGGTCAGGCACTAGTAGAAATCATGGACCCAAATGTCAGAAAGTCTTGTGAAGGCCCATTTTGGAACGGAAATGCCCAAACGGTCAATAGTCACACTATGCTGTGAGGTCCGCGGTTTTTAGGAAAATTCCTTCATTTAAGGCCCGAAAAAAGCAATTTTGCTATTTTAGAAAATAATCTCTTTCGCAATTCTCGGAGATTTAAAACTCAGAATCAATCTGTTTCGATTCTTGATTGATTCTAACAACAATATCTTTCCGTCTATATGCTTATCTCATTTTTGCTATTTTTAGTAAATTTTGCTTTCATTTCTATTTAATGGATGTAAACCAAACGAAAATTATTATTGAATATATTGAAAGTTTGAGATCTTCGAGATCCTTGTTTCTCATTTCTCTTGGTATTCATGTGAATCAACAAGAAAGGTGGATGCCCATTAGATTTCTAGTATTTCTTCTTAGAAATCAACAGTTCTAGTGGAAGGTTGTAGTTTAGCGCTGCATCAAATATTTATTTGTTGGGTTTTGTGGTGGGGGTAGCTTGGGGGCTAAGTATTAGCCATTTGGAAATTTGAAGAGAGAGGGAGAGAACCGAGCACCATCTGGAAACCCGTCACCTTAGAATCCATTCGTGAGATTTCAATCGCACGATCGTGATCACATTGCAAATGCCAAAAGCTCCGCACACTTCGTGAAGCACATGATGCCGATCATCGCTTGAGTTTCATTTTATGAATCCCGACCGTCAGAAACCCTTGATCTAAAATGAGTGAGAGGCAATCACCTTGGATGCATCTTTAATGCTTTGAATGTGTTAAGATCGAAGTGTGAAAATAGATGGCATCATCTTCAACTCATTGTGATCAATCTCTGTGGATTCGTCATGAAAATCTGAAAGTTTCATTCTTAAACCCTCTTCGCTAACATTCCTTGAAGTTGCAAAATCAATCAACAAAAGGTTAGATTTTTTTGTTTTTAACGGCTTAGATTAATGGATTAAATGTTAGGATAAATTACTTGAATTGTTTGTAAAATGTTAGGGTGAAAAATGGCAAGAAATAGTGTGACAGCATGGATTTTTGCGCCCGAAAACCCGTGCCATCAGGATAATACTCTGGATGATCCCTAAAACAAACCAAAAAGTGTCTGCTCATCTAGCGAAAATCAGAGCAGACAGTATCAGAAGTAGCAGATCGAATCATCATATAAGGCTCTAAAATGAAAGAAGGAAACAAAAACAGTATATATAAAATTAAAAGAATATACATCCTCAAAAATGAACCAAGAAGAACCACTAGTGATGGACATCTATCACTCAAAACAATGGTTCCCAATAGTGGTTCCTATAGAATGTGTAAAAGTAAGTAAACATCTATAATAAATAATAGAGAAATGTTGCCACTAGGCACACAGATAATCCAAATACAAGTATAGAACCCAAAACACAATAATAAATAATAGAGAAATGTTGCCTCCGCCTCTAGCTGATAGTCAAGATAACTCTCAGTGCCGGGATCCCTAGCCTCAGAACCTATGATATTAAAATCAGGGTGAGCTAACTATATAAGCTCAATAGAAGAAACTCAAGTAAATTGCATCTTAATTGTAAAACATGGTTTGCAAAATATAATGCAGGACAGATATTCTAAACAGAGAATGCAAACAGAATGAACAGATATAGGATGCAGAACATTTAGTAAAACCGAGCAAATGTAGAATTATCAGAAACAGACTTTATTCTCAGAGTTGTCAGATGCATGCATACAGTATTTAGTGACTTAAATTTTATACTTAAATAACTCCCGTGAATATAGCATGTGGTAGCTAGATGTAGGCCGATGGGCAACTCCGACCATCATCGCTCAATGAACAATTGTAGATAATTGCATCAAGCCTCTTCATAGGAGAGCACCTTGTGCTAAGGGTTTACAAATAAGATACACGGATATTCCGCTGTACTGGTCGTGGGTATCTTGCCACGTTAGGGGGATTCGTCACATGAACTTTAAATTATTACACATAGAGACCTCAGAACTAGATAGCAGAAACAGATGACAGAATCAAATAACAAAGCTTTTATCATATGCCAGGCATGCTTTTAAAATAGACGAATATAGATACAGATGCTAGGAAACCATGCAGTCAAAATTGGATACAAGTTAAGTTAAATTTCCCTACCTCATATCAAGTCTTTCTAAGTAAATCCAAAGCTTTTAAAAGAGTCCTGGTCTTGACCTAGACCATACGTATAGTGTACTAAGTGTCAGAACAGAAAATGGTGCACTGCTCAACAGTGTTTTTCCCAAAAAACTAAAACAGGTAAAACAGGGGATTCGATCGATCAATCTCCATGTTTAATCGATCGGATTCACATCTAATCGATCAACTCATCAGTTGATCGATCGAATGTCTTACATCTATACAAACAAAACTAAGGAAATCTGATCGATCAACTCCTTGTTTGATCGATCGAATTCATAGTCTGATCGATGAATTCCCATATTTGATCGATAGGATACCAACAATTTACACCTACAGAACCGAGGCAATCTGATTGATCAATTCCTTATTTGATCGATCGAATCCTAATTTTGATCAATCAATCCTCATGTTTGACCGTCATATTTTCAAGTCCAAAATTTTCAGAAAAACATACCTCCTGTTCTATACTTTAATTATAAAATTCGACCAATAAAATCTCCTATTTGATCGATCAATTTCACAGTTCGATCGATCACTTCTCAATTGATCGATTTGTTCATACTTGATCGATCACTTCTAAATTTGATCGATCAAATCACCAATTTTATCAATCAATCTTATCAAACTTGAACATCTAAGAAAGAACACCCTTCTGTTCCATATAATGCTTTATACAATTCGATCGATCAAATCACCAATTTGATCGATCGGATTATAACTTGATAGATCAAATATCCAATTTGATTGATCGAAAATGATAGTAAATGTCATCAATATAGTTCGTTGATTTTTAACCCATTTCAGCCCTAAACTTTATGATTCTTCATGAATCATTCAAGCACACGAAAAACATGTATATATGACATCAAACCCACATAAAACCCATAAAAACTCACCTCTTTTGACAGCTGCTTTTTGGTTCACGACATCCCTGGTTCAAGTGGGTTTCGAATCTAGGATTCAAGAGCTTGCTAACTCGAGCTCCCTAGTGGACCAAAAGTGTATCCCCGCTTCAATACACGCATGTGTATTGCCTTCCCAACAGATTTGACATACACCCATCAATTCTTTCACGTTCAAAATTAGAGGGTCCGTAACCTAGGATTTCTTTAGCCTTGGCTTTCTCACAGTTCTCTCACACAGGTAATAGCTTGAATACAGAAGTTTTCAGATCAAAGAAGATAGGTAGGTGGTATTCCCTACCTTCCTTCCTTTATAAGCTAACAAAATGGAAATATCTCTGATATTTCTCCATTTCTAATCCTTAGCTCTGGTGTTGAGCGCATAGATTAGACTCATGTGTATGACATTCCATAAAGGTCCAATCGGATCTCGGATTTGTGTTTTAAGTGACAAATCCCTTCACATGCTCATGGATTAAAAGTCTTGGTATTAATAATCAAAAATTTAAATTTTAAATTTATCTCGATTTCTGTGTTAGGCACGGATACCGAAGCAGTCAAAAGTTTCAAAATTTTAGGGTCGTTACATTCTCCCTCCCTTAAAAATTTTTATCCTCGAAAATGTCAGACAGACTCAGCAGAACAAACAGTCCTAACTATAAGAGCGGGTCACAGTGCTATAGGCTTCACTAAGCATGCGTATGAAGGATCGGAATCCATAGTAACCTGGATGTATTGTGTATGACATCCAAGAATTCCATAGAGGATTGCATCCATGCATGGATGCATCCGTCCCAAAGGTCACGTGCTCGGAAGAACACTCCATGGTGACTCAAACACCCATACGCACACACACAGCACATACACATAGTACTCATCTAAGTTACATTAGAGATGTCAGACATAATAGATTTCAGAGCAGATGCAAAGCATACAGGCTAAGCTGAGTACAGAGCATGCAAAATAGACAATAAATAGAGTAGGCACAAACAGGCAAAACAGAAATCATGCAGTAAATAATAGTGCATGCAAAGCAGAGGTATAATATGAAAAACAAAATTAGATATACATACATACATATATATTCAGTTATACAATTAAATACAAGCATAGTGGTCACCTGCTGGTGGAGCGGATTATGAACCTGGCTCTGTAGGTGCGTCAATTCGGCTAGGTCTGGTGGCTCAACACTATAGTCACGAGGAGCCATTGTATGCAAGCGGGCATGGTCGATCATGGGGGTAGCAGTGGTCGGATAAGCATGCTGCATCAGTAGTGTGAGCATCCCCTCATGAAAGTCTAATCATCGATGCACCTGACGATGGAACTCCTGTATCTCGTCTAGCCTCTCATGCACCCACTTGTTGTTTTCATTGATCACGATGAGCACACTTTCTAGAGAAGTGGAGGAGAACTCAGGACGGCATGAGGTACTGACACGAGCAGGTTGGCGTTGAGGAATTGGTGCCTGTTGTGCAAGTACCGTAGGCTGAGGTGGAATATCAGGTTGTGCCTCTCCCGCATCAGTAACCTCTTCACCAAAAGGCTATAGCTCTTGGTCCAATCCTTAAGATTGAAAACCTTGGTATTGTCATTCCTTCTTTGCTCTCCAGGAGCCATGCTATAAGCCTCACGCATGGAGTTGTACTGCTCAATCATGTGTGTGATCAATCGTGCATAAGGCATCTCTTTCTTTGAGATGGCCTTCTTCTCTGACATCCTTTCTACGGGATCAAGCATGCCATCGATGACGATGTCGACAACGGAGAACCAACGGTTCTCAAAGGCCGAGAAGAGAAACTGTTGCACTATACCTGTACGCTCTGATTTGTATAAGAATGGGTAGATGGTACACTTGATGTAGATATCAAGCATCCATAAATTGTCAAGAAGTTGGGCCCATTTGATCGATTGGCACGATCCATGAAGCCCATGCATCATCTTTGCGATGACGTCCTCAAAAGGCACGTTCTTGATATAAGGTGCCACCAAACCACACGTCTCCAAATACCCGGATGGGCATTGCAAGGCGGCGGAGATGTGGAATTGGTTAAATTTATATTCCAATCCATCAATCTTCATAACCATTAGATGATGGTTACCTCCCCGTCAAAGGTGTTGATAGAATAGTCGTACTATTCTCGGGCAATAATTGTCATGAAATGTTTGTGTAATGGTTTGAGTCCTAGCTTGGTGATATAGTTGATCGCCCATGCCATTTCGGGGCGATCCTCGAATAGAGTCGGGGTAAACTCATATTTGGGCAAGAAGGTCTTCGAAGCCCACCACTCTTTTAGTAATTCATGCTCGATGAGCGGTGGTTGGGGATGTTGAACGGGTGGTACGGGTGGTGCCACGGGTGGTTCAATTGGTTGCACAACCACTTCAATGTGGGGCATGAGCACACGAACCCGTGACATATGAACTTTGCGCGTAGCGTTCTTTGTTCGTGGTCCCATGGCTTAAAAAGAGAAAATACACAAGAAAACCCCCAAAGGAATAGGGAAGTTTAGGGTTTACTGAGTGAAGAGCTAAATCTGCAATCTGAAGAAGCAAAAGTGCATAGCTCCGATAGCCGAAAATAGCCAGAAATGACCTTCGAACTGAAAGGATGCAAAAGGCTCTCACACGATTACGTTTCTCTTATCGTTTCACTCTCATATCAGTCAAAAAGATGCAGGTATTGCTCAAGAATTTTGGCTTCGCGCTCCTAGGTAGCCTCTGCAGAAGGGTGATTCTACCACTTGACTAGCACAAGTGGAATCATCTTAGTCTACAACACCTGCTCCTTACGGTCTAAAATCTGCATAGGTTCCTCTACCCTGGTCAGATTCTCTTGAAGTTCGATCGACTGAAAATCTAGGACGTGTGTTGGATCTTTCACGTATATCTTCAACATGGAGACATGAAATACATTATGCATGCTTCCCAACTATGGTGGGAACGTAATTCGATACGTGACTTCCCCAACCTGACCTAGCACTTCAAAAGGTCTAATGTAACGTGGACTTGGCTTCCCACGTTTCCCAAAATGCATCAAGCCCTTGGTAGGCGAGATCTTGACAAAGACCTTGTCTCCTACTTGAAAACAGGTGTTAATTCCATACCAATAAACTGAGAACAAAAGATCTATTGTATTTAACACAATCAAGCTCACCTGAAACTCAGCCTGTGTCCTATGAAGATCGACATTACTTTTCTGACAACTTTGAGCAACTCTCAATCTCTCGCGGATCAACCGAACTGTCTTAGTTGTACTGTCCATGATATCAAGTCCCAAAATAAGTTTCTCACCAACTTCCTCCCAATTCAACGAAGATCTGCATTGTCGTCTGTATAAAGCTTTGTAGGGAGCCATGCCAATACTAGACTGATATCTATTGTTATACGCAAACTCAATCAGAGGCAAATGTTGATCCCATGACCCATGAAAGTCTAACATGCACGCACACAACATATCCTCTATGATCTGATTCACTCTTTCAATCTGCCCATTTGTCTGAGGATGGAAAGCTGAGCTAAAATCAAGTCGAGACCCCATACCTTCTTGGAATCTATGCTAGAACTATGATGTATAAAGCGGATCATTTTCATACACAATATTGACCGGTATACCATGAAGTCTAACTATCTCTTTAAGATACAGCTCTGCAAGCTTGCTGGTTGTATATGTCATACGATACGGCAGAAAATATGCAACTTGGTCAGTCTATCCACAATGACCCAAATGGCATTGTGTTTCCTTAACGTCTTTGGCAACCCTAATATAAAATTCATAGAAATGGCTTCCCATTTCAACTCAGGTATACGCAAAGGTTGCAATAATCTCGTTGGATTCTGATGATCTACCATTACTTACTGGCATACTAAGCATCTGGACACATACTCAGTGACGTCCTTCTTCAAACCTCTCTACCAGAAGCTTTGCTTCAAGTCCTGATACATCTTGGTACTCCCAGGATGTATAGCGTACATTGATTTATGAGCCTCCTCTAAAATAGTATCTCAGAGCTCAAAATTGGTAGGTATGCACACTCTATCTCAGAATAACAAAGTACCATTCTCCTTGATAGAAAAATATGCTCTGGTCCTGCTGATCACACCTTGCCTAATAGTCATAAGCTCATCATCGACCATTTGAAGTTTGCAAATATTTTCAAACAAGGTCGGCTTGATAACCAAGGTGGCCATCAAAGCACCTGAACCTTTCACATCGAACCTAGCATCACACAAGGCCAAGTCCTCAAGCAAGCGCCACCGATGCACTATCGTAATGAGATGCGCTAACTGAACTAAAGACTTTCGACTCAAAGCATCTGCCACTACATTGGCCTTCCTAGAGTGATACTGGATGGGACAATTATAATCTTTCAAGAACTCCATCCATCTTCATTTCAGCATGTTCAGGTTCTTCTGAGTGAATAGATACTTAAGGCACTTGTGGTCGGTGAAGATATCGAACGTCTCATCGTACAAGTAGTGCCTCCTGATCTTCAAAGAAAAAATTACTCTTGCTAACTCCAGATCATGAGTGGGATAATTCTTCTCGTATTCCTCGAGTTGTCTAGAGCCATATGCGATAACCTTCTTGTATTGATTAAGAACACAACCCAGTCCATTGTAAGATGCGTCACTATATATAGCAAAACCTCCTCTACCAGAAGGTATAGGTAGCACTTGTGCTATAGTCAGACGCGTCTTGAGTTCTTGAAAACTCTTCTCACACTACTCTGTCCAATCAAACTTAGTGTTCTTCTTTGTAAACTGAGTAAGCGGACATGAGAGTTTAGAGAATCCTTCCACAAACCGTCTATAGTACCCTACCAAGCTAAGGAAACTACGGACTTCTGTCACCGTCTTCGGTTGCTCCTAAATCACTACAGATTCGATCTTCGCACGATCAACTATGATAGCGTCCTCAGAAACAACGTGGCCTAAGAAGCTGACCCGATCAAACCAAAACTCACACTTGCTAAGCTTGGCGTATAGTTGGTTATCCTTAAGTGTTTGGAGAGCAACTCGCAAATGCTGAATGTGTTTCTCTCTTATTTTTGAATATATGAGGATATCATCAACAAATATAACCACTGATTTATCGAGATGTGGCTTGAATACCTTGTTCATCAAGTCCATGAACGATATCAGTTCGTTCGTTAGCCCAAACGGCATAACCAGGAACTCGTAATGACTATACCTCGTGCGAAAAGCAGTCTTGGAAACGTCGTCCACTTTAATCTTCAGTTGGTGGTAACCCGACCTTAGATCAATCTTTAAAAAGAACCTTGCACCTTATAATTGATCAAAGAGGTTGTCAATCCGCTGCAGTGGGTATCGATTCTTAATCGTCATCTTATTCAACTGACAGTAATCGATGCACAGCCATTTCGAACCATCCTTCTTTTTCACAAACAGTACCGGTGCTCCCCAAGGAGATACACTTGGTCTAATAAAACCTTTGTCCAAGAGCCCTTGAAATTGCTCCTTAAGTTCCTTTAGCTCAGCAGGCGCCATTCTGTATGGAGCCTTTGACAATGGTTCTATATCGATCTCCCGATCAGGTGGCAATCCGAATAATTCCTCAGGAAAGACATCGGGGTATTCACTGTAATAGTGATAAGAGCGATGTCTCTCTTCTTCTCCTGATGATCTTGCAAGTAAGCAAGATATCCACAGCATCCAGTCTTCATCATGTGCTCCGCTTGAATATCTGAAGTGAATAGTGTGACTTTGGATTTGATTCCACAAAATCGAAAGGACTCTCTTTAGAGGTCGGAAGGTTACAATCTTTCGAAGACAGTCTACACTCGCATGGTATGTTGACAGCCAATCCATTCCAAGGATCACATCAAATCCTTCCATATCCAACGTGATCATATCCTTCATCGTCTCGTGATCCTCAATCATCATGATAACTGATTGACATACTGTATTCGTGCTGACTAAGCTTTCTGTGGGTACGAATACGACTAAGATGAAATCAAGAGTCTTGGGTACGATGCCTAACTTCTCGGAGAATGACGGAGTGATAAACGAATGACTAGACCCTGGGTCTATCAATACGCGAGCTTCTGGTTAACTCTCGTCACCCATACAACGCATGACAAGTGAACCCTTTATTGGTATATTAAACATACAAGTTAAGGGTATAAAAATCACTAATATTACTATGCATAAACTTATCAAAGCATGTTATATTACATGAATATCAAAGAATTAAATTAACTCTCAAAGCATAAAGATACCTTGGATGACATTATTTGATGTCAGGGCATCCGTTGCGATGACGACATATGCTCGACCTTGAACAATAGGTCGCGAAGATCTCTGAGTGGATACCGATCCAGCCCGCTCCTTGCTTTCCTTGCTCTCCTCAGGGTAATTCCTAATCATGTGGCCCATCTTGCCACACCTGAAGCAAGCTCCTATATCTCTCCTGCAGTCCTCTATCTTCTGTGGTTTCCCACAATTGGTACATGCTGGAACCCAAGTGAATGAAGAGATCCGTGAAGATCCCTATGCAATAGAAGCTCCACTACCAGAAGAACCAGATGATCTGAATAGTCTGGATGATGCAGGTACTGCCAGTCTCTAATAAGAACTCGACCCTGAAGATATAGCTAGCCTAGAATGAGTAGGGTATCTTGGAGGTCTTGAGAACCTAGCTCTCTTGTTCCCTGAAATTTTCCCTAAAACGACCTCTCTTTGTTTTGCCTATCCCTCCAAGAAAACTATTTCTGGTTCTCCTCTTCAGAAATGAGAGTTTTAGACATAACTACCGCATACGTCTCTAACTCCCATAGAGCCACTTCTTTTTGTAGGTTGGACCTCAACCCAAGCTGAAACTTTCGGGCTCGCATTGACTTAGTGGCTAATAATTTATCTCAAACTTCGCGCTATACTTGTGCACTGTCATAGCACCTAGCTCTAACTTGATAAACTTCACCTCCCATTAATGCCTCACTATCTTGCGGAAGTACTTGTCGTTGAAAGTTTCAACGAACTCAACCCACATCCAAGGGGTATTGGGAAGTTCTTGCTCTCGGTGTCTTGATACTGATTTCCACCAAGGCCCCGCTTCTCCGTCAAGTTTGAATGTTGCCCAGCTGTTAAGTGGTGAAAATTACCACTTTTCACCCATTAACCTGACCATTGATAGACCTGTGAGCACACTAATAAGTCTCTATCAAGTGCATTTTGTAGACAACAATAAAAGAGGACATTAATACAGGAAATCACTCAGCACAGGACAAACCCAGCAACAACACACTAGAGGGTAGCACATCATTGGACCCTTGGAATGCGTGGTTACAGTAGGGCAAGGCGAAGGAAGTGAGAACAGGCTGAAAACATCCTATCGATTGGTCACCTGAAGACTTCAATAGGAGCGCAAAGTAAAGAAAGGGAGAATTCATGCAGTTGAAGAGGTTTCGATAGGATCTGAAGGCAGAGGAAGGATAGGATTCGTGCGAATCGAGAACTTTGATAGGATCCATGAACCTATCGAGCAGCTGAAAGGAAGGAAGAAACCATCCTATCGAAAGCCTACCTGAGGCGTCAAGGGAACCTGTCGAATGGTTTCCTGAACCTATCGAGATGAAGATGCTGGAACTGAACCTATCGAAGGGTACTTGAGCCTTTTGATAGGAGTGAGAGCAACCCTATCGAAAGGATAGCATGCAGAGCGGAACCTATCAAAATGATTCTCCAACTTGTCGAAGAGTCCCTCCAACCTGTACTCCAAACCAAGGACTGAGAAGGCTGGAACTCTAAGCAAAGGCTCATCCTATCAGAACCTATCGAACAGTTCTGAGAACCTGGAAAAATGACCAAAAAGCTCTATTAGGACCTGTTAAAAGCTTCCTGAACCTGTAGAAATCGTGTGCAGAACTTCTCAGAAATTCAGCTATGCATACGATATGATTAGGTGACCTGTTGAACACAACCCGAGGCACTTGGTGACCAACACGATAGTTCCAGAAGATGCCCTAGGAAGCCCTAACCGACCCACATGCTCTATCAGAACTCTAACAAACTCTAAGGATCTTTTAGAAGGGATTTTTAGCGGAAAAAATAAAGGAGAAAGCTATATATAGAGACCCCCAATTGTAATTGGGGGGAGATCGAGATTTGAGCCAAGCTCTGGAGATTAAAGCTTGCAGAGAAAATCCATTTCCCTCCTTTAGCCCAACCATGGTTGGCTAATTCCCCTGGAGTAGCGAGGAGAGAAGTTAGATCTGTAATTAGGTAAGGTTAAGAGTGCTATTGTAAGTTCCTAGCTGCACAGACTACAGATTTGAGAGTGTTTTCATTGTAGAGTGACCTTGTTTGTAATGCTAATGCTAATTTTGATGTTTTAATTAGATCTAAAAGTTCCTTTGGTTCCATTTGGTGATCGATCAGATCTGTATAGAGGAGTCTATATATCAGCTCACCCACTTAACTGGTAGACCTCTTGGATACCATCTGATCTCCCTGGATCTTATGCTCCTGTGATTCCTTGAGTCTGTGACCTAGGAATTGTAGCATCTGTAGTGGTTTTAATTATTCTAATTGATGCTCTAGCTTTGAAGGAGATCCCTAGGATGGTCTGTGACCATTAAAGTGGACAGATCATAACCTGAAGATGAATCTAAGCTCAGGCTCCAATTGGATTCATCTGCTGCAATCCATGGATTTGATAAAATCTATAGGATGGTTTGTAACCATTAAAGTGGACAGATCATAACCTTAAGACCAGGTGGATCCTGTGATTTAGAGTGGAATTTATACCCTACAGCTGTACTTATAGCTAGTTGAGGGAATTGTGTGCTCTGAACCTCTGTAGCATGATTAATCGAATCTGATTTCAGTGAAAACTAACCTCCAAGCTACTCTTCTCCATTTTATGTTCTTTTTACCTCTTTTCCCTGCAAGATCTAAGATCCTAAACTCGATCCAAGTTAGTTTATGTTTAATTTTTGCCTAGCTTAAGTGACAATCCATTTCAAACCTCTCCCCTGTCTTTTAGCTAAATTAGTAATAGTTAGGGTGCCAGATCTAATTCAAATCTGGAGATTTATCATATTTTTAAACTAACCTCCCTGTGAACATTCCCTTATTCACCATTTTTGTAAAACTTGCTACAACAGACCCTAACTACTTGCAGGTATGTGCGAGTGTGTCTGCCTAGTTTTATTGATGATTTTAGACCCTCATTTGAGGGAAGGCAAACACTCAAACAAGTTTTTGGCTCCGCTGCCGGGAAGGCATGTTTAGAAATTGATAGATCTAAGTTTTGATCGTAGATCTATAGTTTTTGTTTGATTTTTACTAACAACATTTGTAAGTTGTGTTGTTTTTCAGTATTTTGTGTGCATTTCATCAGATCTAAGGCTACCAGTAAGAGGAGAATCATGCTGGAGACTGCTCTGTCGTTTGCATCCCTTTACTCCCCTGTTATTTTTCAGATCTGTTGATAATTTTTGTTAGAGTAGTTAGACAAATTTGGTTGATTCTGCTTGTTGTGTTGAAGATCTGTTTTGCATTCAGAATCTGAGTGTTATTGTTTGGTAAGAGAACTCTGTAACCTCAGATTATTCCACTAAATCCAGAGGTTGAAAGATTTCTCAGATCCAGACCAACTACACTCACATCTGTTGCATTTGATTTTGTAGAAATGGGTGAGCAACAGCAGCCGAGAACCCTTAAGGAGTTTAATGCACCAGGGGTCTATAATTCTCCCTTCTGCATTCAATTTCCAACCGCTCAGAGAAACTATGAGATAAAATCATCCATCATTCAAATGTTGCCCTCATTTCATGGCCTGACCAAAGAAGACCCCTACAAGCACATTGATGAGTTCTTAGGACTGTGCACTACATTTAATATCACAGGTTTGGGGGAGGAGGCCACCAGGATGAGACTCTTTCCTTTTTCATTGAAGGACAGAACCAGAACCTGATTGTCCTTGCTTTCACCTAACAGCATTCAGTCCTGGAGTGATCTCCAATGTCAATTTCTGGCCAAATTCTTCCCTATGTCAAAGACTAGCCAATTGAGGAAGGGTATCATCTCTTTTACCCAAGATCCAACTGAAGATTTTCATCAATTCTTGGAGAGATTTAAGGAACTCTTGAGGAAATGCCCCCACCATCAAATCCCTAAATGGCAATTGGTTCAAAGCTTTTATCAGGGAATTGATGCTAAAAGCAGAGATATGATAGATGCCTCCTGTGGTGGCACCTATCTCCATAAAACTGCTGAAGAGGCATGGGAGCTCTTTGACATTATTAGTGGGAACTCTATCCAAAAGGAAACCTTAGCAAGAGATCAAGAGCCTCCTAAATTGGTGAAAGAGAATACCTCAAGAGGAAAGATATATGAAGTGAGTGTGCCAAGTGAATTGGAAAGGAAAGTGGACAGCTTAACCCTAAAATTTGATAGGCTGATGGGAGCAATGCAGTCACCTGTGGCTGCTCGAGTGGAGGAGGCATGTGCCATATGCCAGTCCCCTGCTCACACTAGGTCTGCTTGAAATGTAGCTGTTGTAGCTGGGTTTCTAATATTCAGCTATTGTGTGTGCATATATAACAGAAATGCACAGCTACTCCCATCTATTGCTGCTACAGTTATTAATGGTAGTGCACCATAGGAATGTGCAACTAAACATTGGGCTGATAGAATAAATGCATGCCTCCGCTCCTCCATCCTTGTGTGCAATTGTTCCCATATATTATTGCTGGTTCACTTTGGGCTGCTCAAGTCAGTGCTACTACAACTCAACATGCTGCACTTGAATGTTTTTGAAGTAGGTTGGCAGCTCTAATGTGCATTGCTCAGGGATAGCTAACTGCTGGAAACCCTTGTTCTGCTATTTAATCCAACAACAGCTCTCTCTAGCTTTAAATCCTCTTCTTGGCACCTTTTACCATAAAACTGCACTAAGGCCGCACTTTCCACCTAACAGCATTCAGTCCTGGCATGATCTCCAATGTCAATTTTTAGCTAAATTCTTCCCTATGTCAAAGACCAGCCAGTTGAGGAAGGGTATCATCTCTTTTACCCAAGATCCAACTAAAGATTTTCATCAATCCTGGGAGAGATTTAAGGAACTCCTGAAGAAATGCCCCCACCATCGAATTCCTAAATGGCAATTGGCTCAAAGCTTTTATCAGGGAATTGATGCTAAAAGCAGAGATATGATAGATGTCTCCTATGGTGGCACCTATCTCTATAAAACTGCTGAGGAGGCATGGGAGCTCTTTGACATTATTAGTGAGAACTCTATGCAAAGGGAAACCTTAGCAAGAGACCAAGAGCATCCTAAATTGGTGAAAGAGAATACCTCAAGAGGGAAGATATATGAAGTGAGTGTGTCAAGTGAATTGGAAAGGAAAGTGGACAGCTTAACCCTAAAATTTGATAGGTTGATGGGAGCAATGCAGTCACCTATGGTTGCTAGAGTGGAGGAGGCATGTACCATATGCCAACCCCCTGCTCACACCCCAGAAGAATGCCCATCTGCTGACCGTTTCCTAATTTTATAACAGAGCATGTGGCTGCAACTCAGTCTTATGGGCAGCAACCTGCTGCTGGATACCAATGGAGGAACCACCCCAATCTGAGGTGGTGATAAGATGCATACCCCAGTCAGCAGCCCCAGTAGCCCATGCCCTACAGAAATGCTCAACCTCATCGAGAAGGTTATGCCCCAAGGCCTCAGTATCAGCAACCTATGGCCCAACATGTAGCTCCTCCTGTGCAGCAGGCTGTACCTCCTCCAATTGTGAGAACACCATCCTTTGAGGAACAAGTTCTATCTTCATTACAGAGCTTGAACACCTTAACCCAAACTGTGCACTCTCACAACCAGAGCATCAAAAAGATAGAGGACCAACTTGGTCAGCTATCTGATGCTCTGACTAGGAGAGAGGGAGGAAGGTTGCCTAGCCAACCACAAGACAATCCATGAAGGCAATTTGTAGTGGGTGAAGTTTCCTCTACCTATGAGGAAGCCAAATCTGTTACAACTTTGAGAAGTGGTAAGTTAGTGGAAAACCAAGTGGGCTGTGAGCTTGTGAGGAACTTGGAGGAAGAAAATAAAGTGATTTCTACCAGCACACAACAAAGACTTCCAATGGTGGACTTGAAGGAACAATCAGCTGTGAATAAAAGGGATAATGAGGATTCTCAAGAAAAGAAAAAATACAAAAAGAAAGAGGCCCCATTGGTTAAGGCTGCAGGTGAGGGAGCAATCCCACATCTACCATTTCCTAAGGCACTACAAGCACCTTCCCGTTTTGATAAAGGGTAAGGAAAATTTGAGAAAATTATGGAGACTTTCAAGTAAGTAAAGATCAATTTGCCTTTACTTGATGCCATTAAACAAGTCTCAGCCTATGCCATATTTTAAAAATAACTATGCACCCATAAAAGACAATCCAGGATACATATATCCAAGAAAGTCTTTTCAGCAGAGAAAGTAAAACAAATTTTATCGATTACAACCCCAACCAAATTCCAAGACCCTGGAACCCCCACAATCCCCAGCATCATTGGGGATCACATCATTGACAAAGCCTTATTAGATCTGGGAGCCAGTGTAAATTTTCTTCCATATTCAATATATGAGAAGCTGGACTTAGGCAAATTGAAGCCTACACATGTGATCCTCCAACTAGCTGACAGATCTGAAAGGAAACCTGTGGGGATAATTGAGGATGTTTTGGTTAGAGTTGACAAATTCTTCTATCCTGCAGACTTTTTGGTATTGGACATGGAACCAAGCAAATGTGCTTCTTCCATACCTATGATTCTAGGCAGGCCCTTTTTGGCCACTGCCAATGCCCACATACAATGCAGGTATGGGATCATGGAAGTATCATTTGGAAACATGAAGATTAAGTTGACTATGTATAACACTGGCTATCAACCCTCTCTTGAAGAGGCTTGCTTTTCTGTTAATGCCCAAAAGAAAGTGATGCATGATAATCCACATTGGCTAGTGTAGGACAATGCTTTGTCCACAGATGGAAAACTGCACCCGGGGAATGGACATTGGCCGAGGAAAATATCTATGAAAAGTGCTAAGTTTGATGAGCCTGAGGAGACTATGGACCTTACAGACCCTCCAGATTAGCCCCTGCAGTCAGTATGTATCATATGTACTATACTTTGCTTTTGTTTTAGGTGTTTACTTTATTGTTAATTGATTTTTTGTTGCAAAATGAAAAGAAAAATAAATTAGGGAGAGGAATAAATCTACCATGCTTAATACTAGGCTGTCATTTCAGAATTACCAGTTATCCTAAGATAATGGGAGCTTGGCCACAGGGAAAACAAAGCGTAGAGCGACCTTGTGAGCGAAGTACCCTCCAGCCTTACTTGGTTTTTAGAAGTCTTTGACAGGTCAAGTTCACCTTTTGATAGGTCACATGGTGATTTCGGCAGGATGTTCGATGGTTTCGATAGGCGCTGAACTTCTCGACAGGTAAAAATTAACTTTTTGATCGGTTAGAAAGAGCGAAACGGAGATTTCAATAGGTTCTAGATACCATTCAGGAACCTATCGAAATGAAGACTCAGTTGCCGTTTAAACTGATCGACAGGATAAGTTCCACCTATCGGGATCCTATCAAATCATCCCCTTTCAGACTTTTGTCTGCCATGTTTTTGATAGGACACACGAACCTATCGAAACCATCTAGTTCACCCTATCAGAATCGCATTCCACCCCTTATATACTTGTCGATAGGTCATTTGTACCTCATTCCATACCCTCTGCAAAACCCTAGCTCTTTTCCTCTCTCTTTCGCCTCCCTCTTTCTCCACTAAATCCTCACATACCCTTCAGTTGTTCAGTCTGCCATTTTGTCAATACATTCAGCTTGCACAGAGGAGCATTTTGCCCCTAACTTTGAAAAAATTGAAGCTCTGTATTGCAATTTATGTTAAACCCTAAGGATTTCGAGGTTAGTTACCTTCCCACCATCAATCTGTCGTTACTCTAATTCTACACCTTCAAGCTCCACTCCAAGTTGGTGAGTGACTAGTCTCTGAGAGTAAAATGGATGAGCCGGAGGAAACTCTAGCAAACATACGCCGGAGGTCGAAGCCAGCTGACAAACCACCTGTCAAGAGGAAACTCACTGAGATGTCACCCAAAAAGACTCCAAAAGCTAAGAAAGCCAAAGCTGTTGCGATTCAGGAGCCTATAGTGGAAGATACCATAGCGAGAGCTGCTCCTCCAGTATAGCTGCCAGCGGGGTTAACTACCCCCAATGACTTTGTAGAAAATTTAAGTCTTGTTCCTGAGACGGATTTTGATCTGGCATATTTTGCTAGCATTGGGGAGTGTCAGGGGACGTTGGAATTTTTGAAGAAAGAAGGTCTACTACCCCTGCTTTCACCCTTAAAGGAAAATGTCTACCCTAGGTTGGTCAAATTGTGGTATCAAAACCTG
Organism: Chloranthus sessilifolius; assembly: GCA_021018995.1. NCBI lineage: Eukaryota > Viridiplantae > Streptophyta > Magnoliopsida > Chloranthales > Chloranthaceae > Chloranthus > Chloranthus sessilifolius. Next base: position 98,739,420 of record CM037597.1, read on the forward strand.
ACAAGGAAAGTGATACCTGGGGCTGAGGATATACTAGAAATCTTAATTGATGACTGGCAGCTGACTGTCGACTGCAGAGATATTGGGATGGCTTTGGGAGTCCCATATCAATTTGACTCCACCAGAGCTGAGGGAGCACCTACAGGGGCTACATTTCGGGAAATGGCTAAACGGCTTACTAATGGAATAGTGGGCTCTGGTGAATCCTTGATGAGAAGATACCTCCATCCTACCCTCAGACTCATTGATACCATTCTGAGGAAAAATGTCTATATCCCTGGCCACTTGCAAGAGAGAAGGACCCCTTTAGTGGATGCACTATATTTCTATTCAAAGGGACAATTTGTGAATGCACCTAAGCTGATTTTTGAAACAATGGTGGACATTAATGACAAGGTGCTGAAGAGGTAAGCTTTTGCTAAAGGAGGAGGTCTGCCTTTTTGCAGACTCATCACATGTCTGCTCAAGACTGGAAAATATGTGATCAAGCAAAATGAACCAATGGAGAAACTGACCTTTAAATTGTATGGAAAGCGAGAATGGTCAACCAGCCTCACCTTGATTAAGAAAGGTCAGCCAGTTGGAAGGGAGGTGGCTGAGAAGGCAACCACTACCGTGGCAGCAGAGACCCTTATCCATCCCTCCACCTACCATACCTATCCCATTACCAACCCCTCCACCTACTTTGCTTTTTTTGTTCGTATCTGTCCCTCTTCAAACAGCCCTCTCTCCACCCACCTCAGAACCTGTTTTCACTTCAACAACCTCTCAGGTTTTCCAACCTGACATACTGGAACCTCCCACATTCTCCGAGACTATCCCTACCACTTCTTCTCCCCACACTACCCAACCCATTTCTAACTTTCCCCCATCCCCAACCCCTCTGCATCCACAGGGCGTGGACATGTTCACCACTACTAGGTTCACGGCCCTCATGACCTCAATTGTGGAGGACGTTGCTCATGAGTACACTCCACTTCCTAACTCCCCACGCCCCACTCCTCATTTTAACCATGCATCCTCTTCCCCCTTCCATCATGTCCAACCATCGGCCCCTTCGACCCCTACCATGCTTGACACCCTCACTCAAATTCTCTCCCTCCTACAAACCATCCAATCCCAATTAACTGTCAACACCGACAACTAGACCCTCATGAGCTCCTGTCTCCAATCAATTCAATCCACCCTTACCCCATCCTATTCCGCTCCTCCACCCCCTCACATATCCCCTCCTGCTTCACCTATACTTACCCGACACCCTGCGGCTACCCAGCCAGAAGAAGTGGCCGCACCAGCTCTCCCCATACTTTCCTCACCACAGGCTACTTTACCCTCCTCCCCAGATTTCCTGGCCCCTGCAGTAGCTGAATCCCCTCTACCTTTCACCACCCCCCACCTGTTTTCCAGGATGCCTCTACCCAAACTGATCCCTGGGATGCTCTGGTTCTTTCAACCCCCTCCTCTTCATCCACTACACTCTTGTCCTTTCCCATTGTCCTTAGGCAATCCATGTACATACCCCCTTACCTCACCTTGTTGTATGTCATGAGGGACAACCCATACATCCACAGGGATGTCCTGAGAGGTATGACTGCACTCCGCACTTTCGTTGAGGCCCCCTATGAGGAGAGGATTGCCAACATCGAATTGGAACACCGAATTCAACTCCGTGATATCTCTCAAGGGTGGTCTGAAATCCTGACTCGTTATGAGTCAGCAAAACAATTGGCAGCTGCTGAGAGTCTCATTGCCAAATATGAGAAGAAGAATTCTGAGCTTCTCAAGAAAAAATTAGCCAATGCTCAGGAGATCCTCTAGGCCACCAAAGAACTCTCTGATGCCAACCTGCTCTATGCTGCCAAACAGATTGACATTTTGGAGAAAAAGGTTGCTTCCCTTACCTTTCAGCCATTTCAACTACCCCTCTTGCCACCGCACCTCCTCCTGCACCTCCTGCCACTCAATCATGTCCCCCCCCTACAATTCAACCTCCTCCCACCCCCCGGTGGATGTGCACCCTCCTCCGGCCCAGGAACCCCCCCATACTCAACCTGCCCCTCCAAAATCTAAAAGGGCTCCCCCCAAGAAGAAAGTTACAGCCAAAAGATCTGCTCCCTCTCCTGCCCCTGCTAAGAAAGGAAACAGGCCTATTGCCCAGTCTAAAGCCACACCTCCCACCCAGCCCCCAACCCAACCTGATACCTCTTTCACCTTACTATTAAAGGAGGAAAGAAGGAAAGCTGCGGCGGCTCTCGGATTGGACCCCACTGCCCTTTTTTTGTCCGATTCAGATTTCGATTCTGTTACTGCTATTGACCCCAAAGGAAAACAACCCCTTCCCCAGTCTGAGGAGACCAAAGAGGCCGCAACCGAGGGCTAAATCTAAAGGCAAAGCCCCTTTATCCAAGGATGAGCTGAAAAACCTGGCTGACCTCTACGATTGGCCAGATGATACCTGCAAATAGCTATAGCAGCTTGTTGTTTTAGTTTCTTCTTCCTTTTTCTCATGTATATATTTGGCATTTTAATACATTTTGTTTTCATGTTGTTTTTTCTGTATATCTCTTCTCCCCCCCATGCCTCTCCCCTAATTTCATGCTTTCAACAGTGAGGACACTGTTTAGTTTAGGTTTGGGGGTATGACATGTATGCCAATAAATTAGTTACTTTTAGTACAGCTAGGCTAAGAAGAAGTGTTTGAAATTAATTAGAGTAAATTCTCACTGGAATTTTTGTAAAAAGTGGAAATTAAGAAAACAACTATTTGAAACTGAAATAAGCCGTAGTCCAACAAACTTCATGAAGCAAATGTCAACAATTTGTGAAAAGTAATTTTGATGTGCAATAAACTTGAAATGAGAGGAAATTGTGAAGACACACCCCTGAAAATTAGATGGAAGGCCATACCCAGTAAGATTTAAGCCTGAAAAAAGTTCCTTGAAGAGTGCCTTGGCAATTTTTCTGCTCTATGGACTGATTGGATCTAATGTTAATTACTAGAAGTTATGCAATTCCAAGTTGAAACAGCTTGACAACATTCATGACATGGAGGACATGAAGTAAGGCCATCCCTTGGTCAGTTTGAGCTTAAAATGTCCCACCTTTGAACTGCCCTTAATACACACCTTTTGAGCCCTAAAAATCTTAGTTTTTCTTTGATGAAAACCAAAAAAAAAGAAAGGGTAAACCCAAAACCTTTTGACCTATTTCAGTTCACCCTCGATCTGAGAAATCAAGAAAAAGAAGTGAGGTTAGAGGAGCAAGGTTTGACTTTTGGTAGAAAGAGAAGGAAGCTCATTTGGTGGTATTGTGGCCCTCCGGCCCACATATAAAATATATATATATATATATAGAGCAAAAGGATGAGAAAGAGAAGTCACTTTATTTGAAAATCTACAAGAAGATAAGAAGCTGATGAAGCTGATCACTTCAAGTCTGAAATTCCAAAAAGAAAGTGAAGAGGTGCTGAAATGAAGAAGGTTGAGCTGCAGACCACCTCCTTTACCTTTACTGATTTCTCAATTTTGAGTCTCATTCCACCCTTTCATTCTTTATAAACATCACCCATAAGCCACATTACAACCCAATAAAAAGTTCTTACTGATCTGAAATAGATTGAACTGTCATGTGGAGATGAGGATTTGTTTGATCTATGGTGCAAAGAATTAGAAAATATCATAAATTAGAGCAATGCCTATGCTCATGCTTACAGCCCTATTTGAGGACTGTAACTGCTCTTGAGCTGTGTGAAATTCTACACCCTTCATTGTTTGTGTGAGTTAACTGCCCTGGTGAGACTTGGGCCTGAAATCCAATTTGATGGGGGTAGTATCAAAACAGAATTCTCAAATGAAAGGTGAGCCATGCATCAATCTTCAGACATAATACCTTGACATGAACTGATTGATGATGAAGGAATTACTGTAAAAATTTCATGTTTGTTGGTGATTTTCCTACCGAAAACCCTCCAGAACTGAAAAGACATGATGAGAATTTATTCTAGTTTACTGAAATTCTGTTTAGTAAAATGTACTATTATTAACTAACTTTATTGAGGAAGTTTGTGGGTACCTTCACTGAAAACCCTCAGGAGACTTCACTCCTCCACTAGGGATCACCTAGGGGTTTAAAAGGCTTGGTGCATATGCTAAATGCATCCGTGCTCCCTACGAAAGTGGCATTTTTATTTTCTTTTAATTCTCCTTTGCTCAGAGACTAGCAAAGCTTAGGTTTGGGGGTGTGTTAAGTGGTGAAAATTTTCACTTTTCACCCTTTAACCTGACCATTGATAGACCTGTGAGCACACAAATAAGTCTCTGTCAAGTGCATTTTGTAGATAGTAATAAAAGAGGATATTAATACAAGAAATCACTCAAGAATGCCCAAAAAGGGGCTACCTCTCAGCACAGGACAAACCCAGCAACAACACACCAGAGGGTAGCACATCATTGGACCCTTGGAGCGCGTGGTTACAACAGGGCAAGGCGAAGGAAGTGAGAACAGGCTGAAAACATCCTATCGATTGGTCACCTGAAGACTTCGATAGGAGCGCAAAGTAAAGAAAGGGAGAATTCGTGCAGTTGAAAAGGTTTCAACAGGATCTGAAGGCAGAGGAAGGATAGGATTTGTGCAGATAGAGAAGTTCGATAGGATCCAAGAACCTATCTAGCAGCTGAAAGGAAGGAGGAAACCATCCTATCGAAAGGCTACCTAAGGCATCAAGGGAACTTGTCGAATGATTTCCTGAACCTATCGAGATGAAGATGCTGGAACTGAACCTATCAAAGCGTACTTGAGCCTTTCGATAGGAGTGAGAGCAACCCTATAGAAAGGATAGCATGCAGAGTGGAACCTATCAAAATGATTCTCCAACCTGTCGAAGAGTCCCTCCAACCTGTCGAATACTCCAAACTAAGGACTAAGAAGGCGAGAAATCTAAGCGAAGGCTCATCCTATCAGAACCTATCGAACAGTTCTGAGAACCTAGCAAAAGGACCAAAAAGCTCTATTGGGACCTGTCGAAAGCTTCCTGAACCTGTCGAAATCATGTGCAGAACTTCTCAGAAATTTAGCTGTGCATACGATGTGATTTGGTGACCTGCTGCACACAACCCGAGGCACTTGGTGACCGGCACGACAGTTCCAGAAGATGCCCTAGGAAGCCCTAACTGACCCACATGCTCTAACAGAACTCTAAAAAACTCTAAGGATCTTCTAGAAGGGATTTTTGGCGGGAAAAACAGAGGAGAAAGCTATATATGGAGACCCCCAATTGTAATTGGGGGAGATCGAGATCTGAGCCAAATTCTGGAGATTAGAGCTTGTAGAGAAAATCCATTTTCCTCATTTAGCCCAACCATGGTTGGCTAATTCCCCTGGAGTAGCGAGGAGAGAAGTTAGATCTATAATTAGGTAAGGTTAAGAGTGCTATTATAAGTTTCTAGCTGCACAGACTACAGACCTGAGAGTGTTTCCATTGTAGAGTGACCTTGTTTGCAATGATAATACTGATTTTGATGTTTTAATTAGATCTAAAAGTTCCTTTGGTTCCATTTGGTGATCGATCGGATCTGTGTAGAGGAGTATGTATATCAGCTCACCCACTTAACTGGTAGACCTCTTGGATACCATCTGATCTCCCTGGATCTGATGCTCCTGTGATTCCTTGAGTCTGTGACCTGGGAATTGCAGCATCTGTAGTGGTTTACTTGTTCTAATTGATGCTCTAGCTTTGAAGGAGATCCCTAGGATGGTCTGTGACTATTAAAGTGGACAAATCAGAACCTTAAGATGAATCTAAGCTCAGGCTCCAATTGGATTCATTTGCTGCAATCCATGGATTCGATAAAATCTATAGGATGGTCTATAACCATTAAAGTGAACAGATCATAACCTTAAGACCAGGTGGATCCTATGATTTAGAGTGTAATTTATACCCTGCAGCTGTGCTTATAGTCAGTTGAGGGAATTGTGTGCTCCGGACCTCTGTAGCATGATTAATCGAATCTGATTTCAGTGAAAACTAACCTCCAAGCTACTCTTATCCATTTTATGTTCTTTTTACCTCTTTCCCCTGCAAGATCTAAGATCTGAAACTCGATCCATGTTAGTTTATATTTAATTTTAGCCTTGCTTAAGTGGCAATCCATTTCAAACCTCTCCCCTGTCTTTTAGCTAAATTAGTAATAGTTAGGGTGCCAAATCTAATTTAGAACTAGAGATTTATCATATTTCTAAACTAACCTCCCTGTGGGCATTCCCTTATTCACCATTTTTGTAAAACTTGCTACAACAGACCCTGACTACTTGCAGGTCTGTGCCAGTGTGTCTACCTAGTTTTATTGATGATTTTAGACCCTCATTTGAGGGAAGGCAAACACTCCAACAAGTTTTTATGCACTTTCTCGATATCAGTACATTGAAGCACCTCAAATACCTTCTCCATTTCCTCTATCCAACTCTCGACCTCAATCGAGTCTATCTAACTTGAGAAATTTGGAGGTCTCATTCTCCTAAACTCAGCGAAGCCACTGGGTTGGTGAGGTGGTTTAGTTGCTTGCTAATTCATCGCAGTCGTCTGTTGAGCTACGTTGGTAGCCAAAGCTTCCAACACCTGCTCCATTCTACTATCACCACCTCCTCGTCCTCCTCTTGCTCCTATCGGAACAGCATTCTCACCCGATAGGAACCTTAATCTTCAAGATGTACCAGGAATCTCAGGGATCTCTCGCATTGGAACCAATCTCTGTCCCTCTCTTCCTCTACCGCGTCCACCTCTGAACATTGGGCCCATAATACTGGTTTATCACTGTGAAAACAATAACATTGATTAGTACATAGATTGTAAAAATAATCAAACCTAAGCCGTGGTTCAACCTAAAGCTTAGGCTTTGATACCAACTGTGACAACCCGGATTTCTACACTCGGAAACCTATGCTATCAGGATCATACTCTGGATGATCCCCGAAACAAACTAAAAAGTGTCTACTCGTCTAGCAGAAATGAGAGCAGACACTATCGGAAGTGGCAGATCGAGTCATTATATAAGGCTCTAAAATGAAAGAAGGAAACAAAAACGGAATATATAAAATCAAAGGAATATTGTTAAGTAGTGAAAAATGCCAGTTTTCACCCCTTAACCTGACCTTTGCAGAACCTGTGAGCACATTAATAAACCTCTGTTGAGCCTGTTTTGTAGATAGCAATAAACGATAGGAAAAATGCAGAAAACCATTCAAGAATGCCACACAAGGAAGTTTATCTCTCAGCACAGTACAGACCCAGCAATAGCACACCACTGGACCCTTGGGGCGCTTAGCAACAACAGGGCAAGGCGAAGGAAGTAAAAACAGGCTAAAAACATCCTATCGAGAGGTTATCTGAAGACTTCGATAAGAGCTGAGAGCCAGAAATAGAGGAATTCGTACAGTTGAAATGGTTTCGATAGGATCTGAAGGCAGAGAAAGGACGGATTCGTGTGGATTGAGGAGTTCAATAGGATCCAAGAAGCTATCGAGCAGCTGAAAGAAAGGAAGAAACCATCCTATCGAAAGCCTGCCTGAGGTGTAAGGGGAACCTATCAAATGGTTTCCTGAACCTATCGAGATGGAGAGGCTGGAACAAAACCTACCGAAGGGTGCTTGAGCCTTTCGATAGGAGTGAGAGCAATCCTATCGAAATGATGGCATGCAGAGCGGAACCTATCGAAATGGTCCTCCAACCTGTCAAAAAGCTTCCCCAACCTGTCAAATGCTCCAGGCAAAGGGCTGAGAATGCTAAAGCTTTAAGAGAAGGCTCATCCTATCGGAACCTATTGAAGAGATCTAAGAACCTAGTGAAAGGACCAAAAAGCTCCATTTAAACTTGTCGAAAGCTTCCTCAACCTATCAAAATCGTGTGAATTACTTTTGAGAAAATAGGCGATTCACACGCTGCAACTTGGTGACCTACTGCATGCAAACCGAGGCACATTAGTGACCAGCACAATGATTCAAAAGATGCCCTAGGATACCCTAACCAACCCACATGCTTTAACAGAACACTAACAAACTTTGAGGACCTTCTAGAAGGGAAGATTGGCGGGAAAAACAAGAGAGAAAGCTATATATTGAGATTCCCAATTGCAATTGGGGGGAGATCGAGATTTGGATCAAATTCTGGAGATAAGAGCTTATAGCGAAATTCCATTTTCCCTCTTTTAGCTCAACTATGGTTGGCTAATTCCCTAGGAGCAGCGAAGAGAGAGGTTAGATCTGTAATTGGGTAAGGTTGAGAGTGTTATTGTGGGTTAATTACTGCACAGATTACAGATCTGAGAGCATTTCATTGTAGAGAGAGTTTTATTGCAATGTAAATGTTGTTTTTATTTATTTAACTAGATTTATAGTTCCTTTGGTTTCATTTGGTGCTCGATCGAATTTGTGTAGAGGAGTCTGTTGATCAGCTCACTCACTTAGCTGGTTGATCAGCTCACTCACTTAGCTGTAATTTCTTGTGTCTGTGACCTGAAAATTACGGCATATGTAGTGGTTTTAATGCTTTGATTGAAACCTTTGGTTTGGAGGAATTCCCTAGAATGATCTGTGGCCATTAAAGTGGACAGATCATAGCCTTAAGAGTAGTCCAATCTCTGGTTTCAATTGGATTCTTCTACCATAAACCTTTGGATTGGATGAAGTCTATAGGATGGTTTGTGACCATTAAAGTGGACAGACCATAGCCTTAAGATCAGTTAAATCCTTTGATTTAGAGTGGAATCTTCTACCTTGTAGCTGTGCTTGTAGCCGGCTGAGGGATTTGTGTGCTTTGAAACCCCTGTAACATGATCAGCTCAACCTAATTGCAGTAAGATCAATCTCCAAGTTGCTCTTCTCCATTTTCTATTTTTAAACCCTTCCATTTGCAAGATCTAGATCCCTGGACTCGATCTCAGTTAATTTGCATTTCAAGTGTAGTTTAGTTCAAGTGACAACCCTGTTTAACCTCTCCCCTTTCTTTTAGCTGACTTAGCATTAGTTAGGGTGCCAAATCTCTTACAGATCTAGAGATTTACCATATTTTGAACTCACCTCCCTATGGACATTCCCTTACTTATTAAAACTTGCTACAAAGGACCCTGTATCTTACAGGTCTAGGATATTTTAGATGTGCTGAATCCATCCCCGGTTTTACTATCATCACACAATAAATCAACAGACTAGAATTACCCAACAAATATACATCCTTAAAAAAAAACCAAGAAAAACCACTAGTGATAGACATCCATCACTCAAAATAATGGTTCCCAATAGTGGTTCTTATAGAATATATAAAAGTAAGTAAACATCTACAATAAATAATACAGAAAGGTGGCCATCAGGCACACAGATAATCCAAAAACAGGTAAGAACCTAAAACACAAAACTAATACCCTAACTACTAATAGAACTCGTCAGCAAGGGTATCAGTGTCCTCCTTAGCCTCAGCCTCCTCCTCTGGTTGATAGTCAGGATCGCTCTCAGTGCCGGGAGCCCTAGCCTCAGAACCTATGATATTAAAATAAAGGTGAGCTAACCATCTAAGCTCAATAGAAAAAACTCAAGTTAATTGCATCTTAATTGTAAAACATGGTTTGCAGAATATAACACAAGATAAATATTCTAATCAGAGAATACAGGCAGAATGAACAGATATAGGATGCAGAACTTTTAGCAAAATCGAGCAGATGCATAATTTTCAGAAACAGACGTTATTCTCAGAGTTGTTGTCAGATGCATGCATACAATATTTAGTGACTTAAATTCTATACTTAAATAACTCTCGTGAATATAACACGTGGTAGGAAGATGTGGGCCGATGGGTAACCCTGACCATCGTCATTCAATGAACAATTACAGGTAATTGCATCAAGCCTCTTCAAAGGAGAGCAACTTGTGCTAAGGGGTTTACAAATCAGATACATAAATATCTCGTCGTGTCGGTCGTGGGTATCCTGCCACGTTAGGGGGATTCGTCACATGAACTTTAAATCAATACACATAGAGACCTTAGAATCAGATAGCAGAGTGAAGTGGCACAATCAAATAATAAAGCTTTTACCATATGTCAGGCATGCTTTTAAAACAGACGAAAGCAGATACAGATGCTAGGAAACTATGCAGTCAAAATCGGATATAAGTTAAATTTAATTTCCCCTACCTCATATCAAGTCTTTCTAAGCAAATTCAATGCTTTTAAAAGAGTCCTGATCTTGACATAGACCATACATATAGTGAATTAAGTGTCAGAAGTGTCAAAACAGAAAATGGTGCACTGCCCAACTGTGTTTTTCCAAGAAAAAACCAAAATAGGCAAAATAGTGGATTCGATCGATCAATCTCCATGTTTGATCGATTGGATTCACATCTGATCGATCAACTTATCAGTTGCTCAATCAGATCTCTTACATCTATACAGACATAACCAAGGAAATCTTATCAATCAACTCCTTATTTGATCGATCGGATTGATAGTCTGATCGACCAATTCCCATGTTTGATCGATCGGAAACCAACAATTTACACATACATAATAGAGGCAATCTGATAGATCAATTCCTTATTTGATCGATCGGATCCTAAATTTGATCGATCAATCCTCCTATTTGATTGATCAGATTTTCAAATCCAAAATTTTCAGAAAAACATACCTCCTATTCTATACTTTAATTATAAAATTTGACCGATCAAATCTCCTATTTGATCGACCAGTTCATACTTGATCGATCACTTCTCAATTTGATCGATCAATTTCAAATTTGATCGATCAAATCACCAATTTGATCAATCAATCTTATCAAGCCCGAATTTCGAAGAAAGAACACCCTTCTGTTCCATAGAGGACTATACAATTCGATCGATCAAATCACCAATTTGATCGATCAACCTTATCGGGCCTGAATTTCTAAGAAAGAACACCCTTTTGTTCCATAGAGGACTTTATAACTTGATCGATCAAATATCCAATTTGATCGATCGAAAATGACAGTAAGTGTCATTAATACAGTTCGTTGATTTTTAACCCATTTCAGCCCTAAACTTTATAATTCTTCATGAATTATTCAAGCACGCGAAAAACATGTATATATGACATCAAACCCACATAAAACCCATAATAGCTCACCTCTTTTGACGGCTATTTCTTGGTTCACGACATCCTTGGTTCAAGTGGGTTTCGAATCCGGGATTCAAGAGCATGCTAACTTGAGCTCCTTGATGGACCAGAAATGTATCCCCGCTTCAATACACGCATGTGTATTACCTTCCCTACAGATTTTACGTACATCCGTCAATTCTTTCACGTTCGAAATCAGAGGATCTGTAACCTAGGGTTTCTCGAACCTTGGCTTTCTCACATTTCTCTCACACAGGTAATAGCTTGAAGACAGAAGTTTTCAGATCAAAGAAGAGAGGTAGGTGGTATTCCCTACCTTCCTTCCTTTATAAGCTAACAAAATGGAAATATCTCTGATATTTCTCCATTTCTAATCCTTAGCTCTGGTGTTGAGCGAATACGTTAGACTCACGTGTATGACATTCCAAAAAGGTCGAATCGGATCTCAGATTTGTGTCGTAAGTGACAAATCACTTCACATGCTCACAAATTAAAAGTCTTTGTATTAATAATCACAAATTTAAATTTGGAATTTGTCTCGATTTCAATCTCAGGCATGGATACCAAAGCAGTCAGAAGTTTCAAAATTTTAGGGTCATTAAAAATAGGAATAAAAATTGGTTAAAGATAACGAACCGTAGAGGTGATAGGAACTGTGACAACCCAAATTTCGATGCCCCGAAACCCAGGCCGTCGGCAAGATCTTCGAGGTCGTGCCCAACTATACTCGCGGAACACATAGTACTCACACACACTAAACAGAGCACAATACATGATCTATAACAAAAAGAGATCGTAAAAGAGGTCACTTCGACCATCATAAAGTTTACAACCAAATAGTCCAAAAGACGGTTCTAACTCCCAAGCTAACTGCATGGAACCAAAGAATCGAACCAAGCCATCGATGACATCCCCTAGTCACCCCGATGGTTCGCCAAAAAGAATATCACAGCAATACACTATATTGCTTTCAAAATTTTAATTGGCCGGGCGTACCAAGCCTTACAAAATCTTATCAGAATGGCGGAGAAGAATCCACTAGAAGAAGTCCTCCGAGTGAGGCTCGTTCTCCTCATGAGGGACGTAATCAGAATCTAGTCTATCCTGGTCCTCAGCTACCGAGTCTTCACCTGTGCTTGTGACGTATAGTCGAAAGAGTGAGCTACATCATAGTCCAATGAGGAAAAACAAATTTAGTATGCGTATTTTCATCATAAATATATCTTTTATGACATTGCACGGTGCGCATCTTACTGAGAAGAAAGCACATGATCTAAAACAGTAGTAGTTTGACGAAGACCGATAAAAGATGCACATTCAAAAACTTACTTATCATTGTTAAAAATATGTCCTTTTTCTCAACTCACACACTTAAAACATTCACTTAAATAATCCCCGAGCAGTATAGCATCAGGCCCCGATGGAATACCCACCATCGTCGTTCAATTGAGCCATTTTTCATGTAAATACAAGCACTCGGAAATGGAGTGACTCATCGGACGAAATGTTTCTCCAAACTGGAAACCGAAGATCGGATATCCCACCGGACCAGAGCACAAGTCGTACGGATATCCCGTCGTACCAGTCGCGGATATCCTGCTGCGTCGATCGGGTATTCACATAACCTTAAATCATGGTGCAAAAATTACGTAGTTGTTCACCATGAGAGTGTGATAGACATAATAGTTTTCAAGGCCTTTAAAAATTCACGTCACACATAGTTTCATATCCATCAACTATCACATTCACTTGCATGCATCGGAGTTACTTACCAAGAGTACCGATGTGCTTCTCAAAATCCGTAATAAAAATTCACATGACTTATTTTAGTGGACACACACAGCAAAACTTGCATATTTCAAAAGTATAACAGATTTCAAAATAAATGTGTTCATATGTCACTTGCATCATGTATCACTACCCACATGTTTACTAAATTCAATTACGCATTTTAAATGGCTTTCCTCACCTCGTGCTAAGCTCCTATGCTCCCATAGCTCAAGCCTGCCTCATACTCTCTTTCTAGGCTTGGTCACACCTAACACACATGATCATGATCAGATTATCAGAATTGGCGTGAACCAGGGAGATGTTTCATATTCCCAAAGTTCTAAATCCCAAAATAGAAGACAGCCCTATCTGTCAAGAATCGACCGATCGAATCCCAATTCGATCGGTCGGTTTCGCCTAAGAACCCTAGCACTTCACTTCGCACGCAGACCAACCAGTCGATTTCCAAAATCGACCGGTCAGATCTTCGAAATCGACTGGTCGGTTTTGGTTCGACCGGTCGAGACCCAAAACTATTAATTTCCTATCTCCTGTTTCATGGAAATCGATCGATCGATTCTACTTCGACCGGTCAAATTTTCGTAATCGACCAGTTGAATTAATTTTGACTAATCAAAATCGCCCACGGCTCCATTCCTTTTATCTCATAGCTAAATCGACCGGTCTGTTCAAGATTTGACTGGTCGGTTTTTGCCAACCTTCAACAGCCAGGGTCTGTTCTTCACAGATCCTTTTCCAACGATTTTCTTTCCTTTCCTTCTAATTCTTCTCTTCCACATACTCAATTAAATTACAATCATACTCTACAATTTAATTATCAAAACAAATTCACAAGATCATACCTTCAAATCGACCAATCCGTTGATCTCAGACTTCATGCTCCAAGCTAGGTTTGCCAGCTAGAATTTCCTGATTTTGTGCGATTCGACGTCAAATTAATTTGCTAAATTATCAACTCCCCGTGTACATAAAATCACACTCTTCATAATTACTTCTCTTCTTAAATTCCCCTTCCCTCTCTCAATTTACTCTCATTTACTCCCCAGTCACCAACCTAGGACTTTAGTATTAACTCTCTTGTTTTTCTCTCTTATATCAGTCTTGTATCAAGAGTAAAGCACAAACACCTATATTGGGTATAACTAACCCACATAAAGCACATACTCGGCTCTACACCCATCCTTAGCTTCACGTACTCACAACCTACTTGACCCGTCGACTATTCACCGATCAAGCATGCGATCTTATGATACGCATATCGAGGTATTGTTTTAAAGGTCAGAATTTTACGGGGCATTACAGGAACTGTCAAATTCAATCAATCAAATTTGGTATTTGATGGTCCAAACTATTATTCGATCGATCAAATAGGAATTCGATCGATCAAAATGAAAATTAATTGATCAAATTTGAAACCGATCGATCAAATTTTATAATATATCTATAGAACAGAAGGTATGTTTTTGGATGTTGAGGCCGATGAAATTCGATCGATCCAATTGGACTGAAGTGCCGACACAGCTTCGAAATTTTGGCCATAACCTTTAAATCAGAACTCTGATTGATATGATTCTTATGGCGTTGGAAGGAGGACAACGTGCTCTACAACTTTTATGAATTAACCAACTCATGAATCAAATGTTTTGAGGGTCAAAACTTAGTAAAAAGTTACATCAAATTCTGAGTTAGCACAAACTTGCCCATTTTCACCTCGTTTTTGGGAAATCATATAAATACATCAAATTTGTTAGTAATTAGAATTAGCCCTTAATACATTATCGTGTGTGTAATATAGATTGAGAGTTGAAGGCCGTAGATGAGGACTTTTGGATTGCTTTGAACGGCTCCGAGATTTGAGGTAAGAGAATCTCATCATCAATTACATTCTATTTTAATTCGCATGACTATTTTACAATAATCTGAAAATCTAAGTTTTTGCTTTTGAACATGATCTTGAAACCTTGCATATGAAATATGAAACTTGCATTTGAAATAAGCTCTAAATCTGAATTAAGAAACTCTGAACATATGAGTTTGTCTTGAATATGAAACCTAAACTCTGAAATCTGAATTCTGAACTCTGCATCTGAAATCCTGAACTCTGAACCCTGAAATCTACTTCTGAATTATGTATTATAAATCTGCATCTAAAATATGTATTAGAATCTCCATCTGATTTAAGGTTTATGTGACGAATCCCACCGACGCAGCGGGATATTCGTGACCGGCATGGCAGGATATCCATATATCTATTCTGTGATCTGCCTGACACAAGTTACTCTCATAATGCAAAGGCTTGTTGCAATTCCTGTAAATTTTTCACTGAACAACGATGGTCGGGGTTACCCATCGACAAATCTGCCTACCACATGCTATATACACGGGAGTTATTTAAGTTAGAGCTTTAAGCCATTTAAAACAAATGACAACACTTCTAGTTCTTGATATTCCGCATCTGATTCTTGTTAGTAATACTCTGCATTTGAATCTAAAATAATTAGAAAACCTGATCTGTTTGCATCTAATTACATAATCTGCTTGGAAACATTGCCTATAAAACTACATCTGATCACTGTATTTGAAATTTCGTCATCTATTCTGTTTTGAATGTCTGCTTTAAATTTCATTAATTCTGAATATATTTTGAAACCATGTCTATTAAGATATGATGCAATTGATTTTTGTTTTTTTTCTACTGAGCTTAGCTGTTAGCTCACTCTGACTATACGTCACAAGCACTGAGTTAGTTTCTGAGGATCCTGAGCTAGAGGACCTTGACTTCATTCCTGAGGACGAGCCTGATATTCCTGCTGATGAGTTCTACCCATAGTCTGGGTATTTAGACCTGTTATTTTTGGAGTTTTGTATGAAACATTTCGATTATTGGGCCAGGTGTCTCACTCTGTTCTGTATTATATTTTTTATAGATATTTTTACTTTCTTGTCATATACATTTGGTAGGAATCATTATGGGAACCATTATTTTTTATGATGAATGGCTATCACCAATAGTTCTTCCTGGTTCCTTTTTGGAGATATATACTTTTTATCATTATAGTAGTTCTTTTCCATTTTGTGTCATATATGTGACTCTATCTGCCCTTTTTATGGTGTCTGCTTTGATTTCCGCCACAGCAAGTAGACATGTGTGTGTTTTTTCTGAGGATCGTCAATGATGATGATCCTGATGGCACGGGTTTTTGGGTGTAAAAATCAAAGCTGTCACAGTTGGTATCAGAGCTATGACTTTCGGTCTGGAACCACTAGGGCTATGGGTTTGATTGTTTTTACAATCTATACACTGATCTATGTTATTGTCTTCACAATGACAGACCAGTATTGGCCCAAGGTTCAAAGACAGAGGACGAGGTAGAGACAGACCAAGGACGGTTCCGTTGCAGGATGTTCCCGAAGGTGTCCGTACATTGAGGGGTGCAGGGACCACTACGGGCTCTAATCACATTCCTGTAGGAAGGAGAAGCAATCAGGGAAATGTTGACCAAGTGTTGAAGGCTTTAGCCAACAACATGGCTCAACAAGCAGCTTCTATGGCTCAACAAATTGCTGCTATATCTCAGCAAGCAGAGTTACGGACTACTGCAACAGCTCAGCAAGCAGAGTTGATTACGGCCAGGAATCATCCCTCTGAGTTTGCGGAGTTTAGGAGGATGCGACCTCCTAACTTTTCGGGTCAGACGGATCCTATGGAAGCCGAGAGTTGGCTAGAAGAAATAGAAAAGATCTTTGATGTGCTACAGTGCACCGAAGTTGAGATGGTTTGGTGGGCAGCCTTCAAATTAGATGGTGAGGCTGGTGCTTGGTGGAAGTCATTGTCCAGAACCAAGGAAAAGGACATTCCCAACATTCCTTGACCATTGGGTAGAGTTCGTTGAGACATTCAACGATTAGTATTTTCCTAGGATTGTGAGGAACCAGTGGGAGGTCCAGTTCATCAACCTGGAATAGGGCAACATGTCAGTACGTGAGAATGGTGTCGAGTTCACAAGACTCTCGAGGTTTGCACCTCTACACGTGTCCACTGAGTTGATGAAAGCTCAGAAGTTTCAATGTGGACTGAGACCAGATATACAAGAGAGAGTGGTGATGTGGGAGATGGAGACTTATGGGGGAGTTATGTCAAAGGCTCTCATTGTTGAGGAAGAGTTCCAGAAGTAATTACTAAGGAGGGATCAGATGCGTCAGAATAGGATCGGCCAGGGGCAGTCTAGTGCTTTTGAGTAGGTGAGTAAGAAACTGAGATTCTCAAGACCACCGATATATCCTACTCAAACGTCTTACTTGAGACCTGCTACTTATTCTGGACCGACCTCCTATCAGAGACCGTCTAGGACATTATCTATACGACCTTTCCGTCCTTTAGGCACGGTCGTGAGTGGGCCATCTATGGCACAGGGATCTTCACATGCTACGCCTTCTACTCCTGCCCCATTATGTACCAAGTGTGGAAAGCCACACCTGACGGATGACTACAGGAGGGTTACTGGAGCTTGCTTCTGGTGTGGCAAGATGGGTCACATGGCCAAGGATTGTCTGGAGGAGACCAAGGAAAGGACTGTATCGGCATTACTCATAGATCTTCTCGACCTACTGTTCAGGGTCGGGCTTATGTTGTCACAGCTGTGGATGCCCAGACGTCCAATGGCGTCATTCAAGATATGAATTATTGTGGATTATAAGTCTAAATTCTCATATTTAGATTGAGACGATGCATAAAATGAGATAATCTTAGGAACTGCTAGTTTATAATACAGTAAATTTTTTGCATCTAGTAGAATAACTTACATGAAATCTAGGTACTCTACACATTCATAGGAAGAGTGCGACCGCTCTGGATATGTGCCTTCACAAGGCACGAGTGTTGTTAGACCCGGGGTCTACCCACTCTTTTGTCACCCCGCAATTTGTGGTAAAACTGGCCTTTAAGCTTGAACCCTTAGGATTTATTCTGTCAGTCTCGGTTCCCACAGGAAGGTCTATGATAACGGATATAATATGTGGATCAGTGGTCGTCATTGTTGAAGAACAGAAGACCAGAGCCGATCTGATCTTGTTAGATATGCAAGGATTCAATGTAATCCTTGGGATGGATTGGTTATTTGCGTACCATGCTAGCGTGGATTGGCTTCGGAAGGTTGTGACTTTCTGCCCTCTAAGGAGAAAATCCTTTCAATTTTGTGGAGTCAAATCCTGCGTTGCACCAATTATTTCAGCTATCTGAGCAGAGAGTATGATGAAGAACTGGTTATCTTGCTTACTTACAAGATTATAAGGATGAGAAGAATAACATTGCTAACATCACGATTGCATGTGACTACCCAGATGTTTTTCCTAAGGAGTTGCCTGGATTGCCACCAGATCAAGAGATCGAGTTCGCGATTGGGTTAGCGCCAAGTACAAAACCAGTGTCAATGGTTCCATATCAAATGGTGCGCCTGGTGAATTGAAAGAGATAAAGGAACAACTTCAAGAGCTTCTAGACAAAGGATTTATCCGACCAAGTGTCTCCTTAGGGAGCACCAGTTTTGGTTGTCAGAAAGAAGGACGGTTCGATATGGCTCTACATCGATTACTGTTAGCTGAACAAGTTGACAATTAAGAATCGTCACCCGCTTCTGAGAATAGATGATCTATTTGATCAATTATAAGGAGCAAGATTTTTCTCTAAGATTGACTTGAGATTTGGCTACCATCAGCTATGGTCTTCTGTTCTTGGTGCTGCCATTTGGGTTGACGAACGCTCCAGAGTCATTATGGACCTAATGAATCGGATATTCAAATCACACTTGGACAAGTCTGTAGTTATTTTAGTAGATGATATGACGCGAGTGCAGCATGAGCAGCACCTAAGAGTGGCTCTCCAAACCCTCAGAGATCACAAGTTGTATGCAAAACTCAATAAGTATCAATTTTGGCTTAAGCAGGTCACTTTCTTAGGCCATGTCGTCTCTAAGATGGGTATAATGGTTGATCTAGCAAAGATCGAATCAGTGGTGAATTAGGAGCACGAAGTAGAGATTCATGACCAGTACCCACAGTTGTTTGTGTGATGTTCCTCAATTCTGTAGTCATTCATTTCGTTGTAACTATCACTTATTGTACTTGTATACATTCATTTCGAATACAAATTTTGGGTGGCATGGAGTAATATAGATGTGTGTTTAACAGTGGACACTTGCATGGTCTTACTTTTCACTAAATCGTCTTGGAATTGAATTCAGTTAAAGGATTGGGTTCTATTATGGGGTAAGGTTATGTTAGAGTACGTACTGCCTTTCAACACAAACATCACAACTGGTATTTTCAGGGACGAAAATTTCTAAGGAGGGGAGAATGTAATATCCCTGATATTTTGAACAAATATGTAACTGACCTCAATGTGCGTGTCTAGCACGGTGACCAATGTCACCATAGATTTTATTTAATAAATCATTAAATAATATGGGGATAAAATTGTGCGAAAGGATTGAGGTTTAAAAGCTTGATTGGGCCTTTATTAGTGAAGGCGTACACCGACTCACCGTGTGCCGCTCAACACCAAAACCAAACCTAAGTTAAAGGGATAGGATTTAAGTAATAAATATCAAGGATATTTATTTGTTGGGTTTTGTGGGTTATAAGAGAGAGTGGGGGTTGCTTGGGGGCTAAGTATTAGCTGTTTGGAAATTTGAAGACAGAGCCGGAGAGAACCGAGCACCATCTGGAAACCCGTCACCTTAGAATCCATTCGTGAGATTTCAACAACATGATCTCGATCACGTTGCAAACACCGAAAGCTCCACACACTTCGCGAAGCACGTGACACCGATCATCGCTTGAGTTCTACTTTGTGAATCCCGACAGTTAGAAACCCTTGATCTAGAATGAGTGAGAGGCAATCACCTTAGATGTGTCTTTAATGCTTTGAATGTGTTAAGATCGAAGCGTAAAAGTAGACGATATCATCTTCAAGTCATTTTGATCAATCTTTGTGGATTCATTGTGGAAATCTGGAAGTTTCGTTCCGAATCCCTCTTCGGCAACATTCCTTGAAGTTGCGAAATCGATCGACAAACGGTTTGATTTCTTTATTTTTAATGGTTTAGATTAATGGATTAAATGTTAAGATTAATTACTTGTATTATTTGTAGAAAGTTTGGGTGAAAAATGGCGAGAAATTGGGATGAAAATGGGTTAAAGACAACAAACCGTAGAGGTGACAAGAACTGTCAAATTCGATCGATCAAATTTGGTATTTGATGGTTCAAACTATGATTCGATCGATCAAATAGGAATTTGATCAATCAAAATAAAAATCAATCGATCAAATTTGAAACCAATCGATCAAATTCTATAATATATCTATAGAACAGAAGATATGTTTTTGGATGTTGAGGCCGATGAAATTTGATCGATCAAATTGAGAAATCGATCGATCAAATTGGACTGAAGTGCCGACACAGCTTTGGTATTTTGGTTATAACCTTGAACTCTGAACTTTGATTGGCATGATTCTTACGGCGTTCGAAAGAAAATAACGAGCTCTACAACTTTTATGAATTAACAAACTCATGAATCAAATATTTTGAGGGTCAAAATTAAGCGAGAAGTTATATCAAATTCTGAGTTAGCACGAACTTACCCATTTTCTTCTCATTTTTGGGAAATCATATAAATATGTCAAATTTGTTAGTAATTAGAATTAATCCTTAATACATCATCGTATGTGTAATGTAGATTGAGAGTTGGAGGCCGTAGATGAGGACTTTTGGATTGTTTTGAAGGGCTTCGAGATTTGAGGTAGGAGAATCTCATCTTTAATTACATTCTATTTTAATTCGCATGACTATTTTACAATGATCTGAAAATCTGAGTTTTTGCTTTTGAACATGATCTTAAAACCTTGCATATGAAATTTGAAACTTGCATATGAAATAAGCTTTGAATCTGAATTAAGAAACTCTGAACATATGAATCTGTGTTGAATATGAAACTTAAACTCTAAAATCTGAATTCTGAACTCTACATCTGAAATCCCGAACTCTAAATCCTGAAATTTGCTTCTAAATTATGTATTAGAAATCTACATCTGAAATATGTATTAGAACCTGCATCTGATTTAAGGTTCATGTGACGAATCCCACCGACGCAGCGGGATATCTGTGACCGAATGGCGGGATATCTGTGTATCTGTTCTGTGATCTGCCTAGCACAAGTTACTCTCATAACACAGAGGCTTGTTGTAGTTCCTGTAAATTGTTCATTGAACAACGATGGTCGAGGTTACCCATCGGCAAACATCTAGCTACCACGTGTCATATATACGGGAGTTATTTAAGTTAGAGCTTTAAGCCATTTAAAACAAATGAAAACACATCTAGTTCCTGATATTTCGCATCTGATTCCTGTTAGTAATACTCTGCATCTGAATCCAAAATAATCAAAAAACCTGATCTGTTTGCATCTGATTACATAATCTGAAACATTGCCTACAAAACTACATCTGATCACTGTATTTGAAATTCCGTCATCTATTCTATTTTGAATATCTGCTTTGAAATTTGTTTATTCCGAATATGTTTTGAAACCATGTCTGTTAAGATATGATGCAATTGAGTTTTGTTTTTTTTCTACTGAGCTGAGCTGTTAGCTCACTCCGACTATACGTCACAGGTATTGAGTTAGTTTATGAGGATCCTGAGCTAGAGGACCTTGACTTCATTCCTGAGGACGAGCCTGATATTCTTGCTGATGAGTTCTACCCATATTCTGGGTATTTAGACCTGTTATTTTTGGCGTTTTGTATGAAACATTTGGATCATTGGGCCTAGTGGCTCACTGTGTTCTATATTATATTTTTTGTAGATACTTTTACTTTATTGTCATATACATCTGGTTGGAACCATTATGGGAACCATTATTTTTGGGTGATGAATGGCCATCACCAATGGTTCTTCCTGGTTCCTTTTTGGAGATGTATACTTTTATCATTATAGTAGTTATTTTTCATTTTGTGTCATATATGATGACTCTATCTGCATCTTTTGATGGTGTCTGCTTTGATTTCCGCCACAGCAAACAGATATGTGTGTGTTTGTTATGGGGATCGTCAATGACGATGATCCTGATGGCACGGGTTTTTGGGTGTGAAAATTCGGGCTGTCACAGTACAGGGGCTCGGTGTTTCAAATTGCCGGCCACCAACTGCAAGTACACCGGGTTTCCAAGTACCTGTCAAACATTAGTGGTCCATCAGATTTTTCCTTGGGGATTGCAAAGAGTTGCAAAAGTCTATATCAGATACACCTGAAGCGAACGCGATCTTCAGCCAGTGCCATTGCTACTTCCAATCACTACAAAAAAATAGATTATTAGCGGCAAGGGCATTAGCAGCAGTTTTTGGCTGCCGCTAATAGTTTTGTTTTTTGTAGTGAATCACTCATCTAGTCCACCTACACCAGATGATAAAGATAGAGGCATCTCAATGATACCATATGCTACAAGCTCTGCAAAACCGTCTAGACATTCTCATAGTTCTAGTCACGAGAGTGTATCTGTTGATTATACGGTAGAGAGGTGCTCTGGGCTGTCTTTAATACACTACACTAGTAATCTTGGGGAACTCCCAGAGATTAGCAAACATTACAGTTCTGTTTCTAATCATCTTTCAACATGTTAGTCTGGAAATCTAAGAGTACAGCAAAATTTTGCTGAAGTTCGAAGCGAGTCTTTAACAGACTTGCCCCTGAAGAAAGAACCCACGATGTCTGAAAGTTCATACGTTTCAAGAGGACAATCTGATTGGAGTTTAGAGTTGCAACTCCAAGGGTTGTCAGCTGCAGCCAGTGAAGTGAAAGTGAGTGCACCAGCTCATGATGATTCATTTAATTCATTACTCATCCATCATATTTGCCTTCTGTAATCTTCAGAATTCGAACTAATCAAGTGGTTGTTCTTGGCAACATAGTAATGCTAATAGCACAAGTTATTTGACTACTGTGGATTCCATAACCATGGCTAAAAAGGAAGATGAATCATTGCTTTAATCTGCTGCACCATAGAATTTCATGGAAAACAGGGATTTTTATGGAATTAAACACCAGAATGGCTTTACAAGCAGTGGTTTAGAGGACTTTGATACTCGTACTAATGGCAGCCATTCACTTATTCCCGCCCATAAGAGTGAAGGTATGTTTTTTAGTGTATTTGACTGATCTATTTTGTTCTCCATTTTCTGTCTTCTGTGAGGTTTATCCAACATGCACGTCTATTGAGTGTAGCATTCATATTGTGTTTTAGGTTGACGTGATTTGCTTATCGGTGTTTCTTTTTAGCGTTCTCCTAATTCGTTGTCTTCCCCTTTTGAGGCATGCAACTAAGTCTTTCATTGAAAAAAAATAGAAGTTTTTTGCGATTGCTATTCAGTTTGACTGCTCTATCTTTGAATTGGATCTCCAAGGCAACTCGGTGCATGATCTTCCGAACCAAGTTTTTCTTCTCTATAAATGAGCAGAGCAGATTGCATTGTTTTCTCAAGACTTCAAACTGTCTCACTAAGGAAAACATATTTTCTTCTTGGGATCCTGATCATTTTTCAGACTTAGGCAGATGGTCTTCTGCTACTTTTAAAATCAATTGGCAAAGCATATTCTCTTGTATGGTCTTTAGTTCTTGCAAAAACCACAGTTTGTCTTCTATTGGTAGACATTTGGACACCCCATCTAAGTTAGACATTTGTTGGTATTGCAAACTTTATGTGGTTATGCATATTAATTTCTCTAAGTTTATTTTGTAATGCCTTTTCTAAACAGTTCAAGGACCCAAATTTCAGTACCATCTGGGTTTTCTGTTTCAAGGAGAGAACCTTCTCCGAGGTTTTCCTCTCAAGAGAGAAGAGATTATTCTTTTGGCAATACATCTGGTTTGTTATCACGTCAGCTGTTATAGAAATTTGACCTGTTTGAGCTTGATTTAGTTTGACACAAATGAATTACTTATTATGTTTGTCTGCAGGGAATCATTTGGTTGAAGCCTCTCCTTACCGAGGGAGCTGTTGAGTATGTTGACGGAAGGGGATTCAGATGGAGATGGGTGTTTGAATCAGATGGAGTTTTGTATTCTTATGTTTATGTCCCGAATTGATGGATGAGTCGTTGAGATTAATGGAAGAGGAATTGGGGGATTTCATGACATAATATTTTTTGTATTTTTGTTCTTTTAATTTTTGTGGTTCTATAAAGAGGAAAATGGGGTATTTTACATGTTTCTGTTACACCATCTTGGACATAATGCTCATTTTGTAATTTTTATTTTTCAGTTCCGTTTTGGCTTTAAATTTTTATTTTTCTTCTTCTTAATCTGGAAAAAGATGGGCATTTTGTTCGTGGAATGGACTCTCAGCAGCATGAATAGGACAAGGGCATGGTGACAATTTTTTTTGAAATTCACTCTTTTGACGAAATTTCGGTTATTTCTCGGAAATCACTGAAAATTCTTAAACTTGAGGAAAATTAACAAAATTTGACTGAAATTAATGAATAATTTTTAATTTGTCACTATGATATAAGCTATGTATTTAAAAATTTATTTTTCTGCCCTTAAAAGAAAATCATAGATCTGAGCAGAGGTGCTTTCAAGAAGAAAGGTCAAATCAAATTTGGCAGTCGGTCATGCATCAATCTAAGAGCTTTTCAAAGAAAATCTACATCTTAGGAGTGGTGCGGAATCTACGTCATAATTTTCACTTGAAATTTGGGAGAATATATGTTCATAGGAGTGGTGCGGAATCATAGATGGTGGGAGGTACAACTCCTGTCACTTAGCTGGTTTGTATTTTCTTGGCATTTTCTTTGTTACAATTATTTATTCATGGATAGACTCTCGTGGCCGTCTTTTAAACACTAAAATGGTGTTTCATGCTGCGTATGACAGCTTTTTTCTTGCCCCTATGGCAGGAATGCTCACCCGCTTTGAATTGGTGAATAGGTAAATCTTGCTATATAAAGTGTAACGGCCTGAATTTCCGTCTCCAAAAATCCGTGCCGTTAGGATCATACTCTGGATGATCCCGGATCGATCACACGTATCAGCGCATATAGCGGGAGCTAGGTGGACACATCCGAGCAGCGGTAGTCTGAGTCAAACGATTTCTACACTAAATACACGTCAACAATATTTAAATGTAAAGAAAAACACACACATTCCCAAAAAAGGAACCAAGAAGAACCATCGGTGATGGACGTACATCACCCAAACAATGGTTCCCGATAGTGGTTCCGAAATGGAATGTGGACTAACATAAAATAAATAAATGTAGAACTACATTTGTTTATACAAAGGTGGCCACCAGGCACACAGTAATCCAAAAGATTAAAAGTACAAAATGTCGGGCATCAATACCCAGGCTACGGATAAAACTCGTCCGCCTGGACGTCCGTCTCCTCATCCTCTGCCTCGGCCTCGGGGTCCGCAGTGATAATCCGTCACTCTCTCGGTCAGAATCGCTCGAACCTAAAAGATTTGAAGCAGGGTGAGCTACATCCTAGCTCAGTAGAAGAAATTCGATTAATTTACATCTAGATTATTAAACATGATTGCAGAACATATCTTAAATCGATAAGTGAAACAAAACTGAACAGAGTATGGATTGATGCTCAAACATGCAGGAGATCAGAATGCATAACTGGTAATAGCAAACAGAACTTCAGAATCTGCAAAATGCTATGCTTATTATATTTAAATGACTTAAATCATGCATATCTCTAACTTAAGTAACTCCCGTGTATATATATATCACGTGGTAGCCAGATTTGTGCCGATAGGAAACCCCAACCAATCGTCGTTCAATGAACAATTTTGCAGGAATGCAACAATGCCCCACACATGGAGTGCAATTTTGCCGAGGATTTTCAAGCAACTGCACATTGTGCAAGAAACGGATATACCGCCGAGTCGGTGGGGATCGTCTGAATATTAAACCTCAAATCAAATACATACTTATTACCTCATGAATCAGATTATCAGAGCAGATTATCAGAGCATATGCAAGGAACAGAAACAGATATCAGAATACGGGAATCAGAGTTTAATGTATATGCAGGCATGTTTTCGAAAATCAGAGATAGCATACAATGTTAAGATATCATGCAATTAAATTTAGATGCACTTTAAGTTAAATTTTCCCCTACCTCAGATCAGTTTATCTTCTAGGCAAATCCAAAGCTTTTACGACGTGTCAGGGTTTATCCTATACCATATGCATAGTACACTAAGTGTTAGGAACGTCAGAGAACTACCCGGCACAATATCCGGGGTGTCTACTTCATGAAGTCAAGACAGGCAAAAACAGGGGTAAGTGATCGATCACCACCCACTGTAGATCGATCACCACCTTGGTGATCGATCACCAACTCATTGTAGATCGATCACCACCTTGGTGATCGATCACCAACCCTCCTGTAGATCGATCACCACCTTGGTAATCGATCACCACTCCCTTGTAGATCGATCACCACCTTGGTGATCGATCACCCACTCGGGCAAGAACTTCCCATCTTCTGGGGTATCTGTTTCCCCTGAGGCTTATACAGATTGATCGATCACCAGTCCTTGGTGATCGATCACCAACCCTCAGTGATCGATCTCCACCCCTTGGTGATCGATCACCAATGACAGAAAAGCTGTCATTAATGGAGTTCACCTCCCATCCATTTTTGATCTCCCTCCACTAATGGTTGTTCAATCACCATTAATACCTCATAAATACACACTTTAAGCTATTCATTTAACCCTATTTAACACACACAACTCACCTTGTTCGTGGGTTTCTTGGGGTTCCGGCAATGACCCGAAAAGAGGGTTTCAAACCTAGATCTCGGAGCTCTTCCTCGATCCGGATCCGGCGAGAAGCTCTTCAGCTCTGGTTCGACAGATCAAGGCCTCACACACCAATCTCAACCCCAGGTAACTCAATCACCTTGGTCTAGCTATTCTAGCTTAGGAATCCCTCATCTCTATCTTGCTAACCCTATTCTTCTCTCTCAAGAATCCTCTTGGAAACTCTCTTAGCACAGATCTCCAGTTAATGGACCAGTTAGGGCAAGAGGATGAAGGAGAAGAAGGAATGAAGATCTCTCTCCTTTGTCTCCCTTCCTTCTTCTATAAGCTATCCCCTCAAAACAGAATTCCTGTTTTGCCCTTGGTGCCTGTTCCGGTGTGAAGCATGAACACAGTTGCTTCTGCGCAACGTGTTCCACCTACCCTCTACACATCTAGGATCTAGATGAAATTTCACACGTGTTCTCATCTCACTACAGTGCCACATTATTTAAACTAATATAACCCTAAAGTTTTTGAATCAACCTTGGTTTCCGTGCCGGGCACGCGAATCAAAGCAGTCAGGCTCGTGTTCTAATTTTCGGGGTCGTTACATTATCCCCCCCTTAGGAATTTTCGTCCTCGAAAATGTCTAAGGGGTGTATTCAGGGATTTTGTAGTTCTAAAACTTACACGCTAACTAATACAGAGTAATTGGTCTATGTGTCACGCAGGGTAATTAAAACACTTACGGAGTTTATATACATCAGGCAAGAATAATTAAAGTATTGACAGAATATATGCGATATGCAATGTATATAAAATAGAAATGTACGCATACAAATGACTACTAGGCGTGATAGTATGGTAATACCTGCTGGGACATCGGATGGGCCGGCGTCATCAGGCGTCGGTCTGCGGGGACGCGATGGCGGTGAATGATAGTCGCGTGGATCCACCCTGTGCAGGCGGGCGTGCGCGATCATCGGCGTGGACGTCGTGGCATAAAGGTGCTGCATGACTAGCTCATGCATACCCGCGTGATAGTCCAGATGACGATGCATCTGCCTCTGGAACGCCTCAACGCCATCCAGCCTCTCATGGATGCGGTTGCTCTCCACCAACTCGCATGACATCGCGGTGACATCGTCGGGCGAGCGGTGGGGAGGGGTGGGCGTGTGGCTGATCGGGAGGTGGAGCAGGGCTGGTGGGCGGATGGCTCTGGCGGGTGGTGGGTCTGTGGTGGCTCGCCCTCGTGGTCGCGGGCACATCGACCGAACCCTCTGCTTTCTGGCCAGAGAGCAGGCTCGGCCCCGTCCTCCTCCTCCTCGGGAAGACGCAACCAACAAGTTGTAGCTCTTCGTCCGGTCTTTGGTGAAAGACCCTAGTGTTGTTTTTCCAAAGCGGGGCTCGTGGGGAGCCAAGGCGTAGGCCTCAGCGTGGGGCAGCATCTTGCTCTCTGAGCTTGTGACGAGGCGTGCATAGGGGATCTATTTCTTCACTCCAGATCGCCCCTTCTCAGACATCAGGTCATTGGCATTTATGATGCCATCAATGACCAGATCTGCCATAGAGAACCAACGGTTCTCATAGGCGGAGAATAGTGCTTGTTGCACTACTCCAGTCCGTGAGGACTTGTGCAGGAAAGGTTGAGGCACACTTGATATAGGTATCAAGCATCCACAACCGGTCGTAGTTGGGCCCTAGAAATGGCTTGGCCCTACCGTGTTGGCCGTGGGTCATCTTGGTGACCACATCGGTGAGTACCTCCTTGACGTCTGAGGTTCTAGGCCACATGTCTCGATATAAGCGGGACGGGCATTGAAGTGCCGCGACATGGAAATGGTTAAATTTATATTCAAGGCCATCGATGGTTGTGGAGTCGATGGCGACTATCACCCCATTTGAGGTTTTGAAAGAAAAGCCGCTGTCGTGGGCAATAATGGTCATGGAAGGCGCGAGCAAGGTTTAAGCCCTAGCTTTTGTATGTAACCCTTGGCCCAAACCATTTTTTCGGTCCTCATAGAGTGAGGACGCAAAACGATTCGGGTAAGAAGGTTTTAGAAGCCACCACGGTTTGGGGACTTCACGCTCAATGGGGAGCGCGCGGATCTTGAGGCAGGTGGGGTAGAGGTCGAAGCGGTGCCATGGGTGGTATGGACGGCGGGGGATTTGGAATAGAAGGCGGTACCGGAGTACGAGCCCGGGATGTGGGTACCTTACGCGAAGGATTCTTCGTGCGTGGTCCCATGGTATAGATTTGGGTTAAAATGCGAAGAAAGGAATCAAAGATCAAGGAAATGGAAGATTTACCGGTGAATGAGGCGACGCACACTCAAATCGAGCCGGAGAACGAACGAAATAGCCGGAGAATAGTCGGAAAATGGTTGGGGAAGGTCGGAAACCGCAAGCCCTTTTGTCTCTTGCAGTTGTGATGTTGCAAATGACCTTTCGAACTCCCCCCATCCATTTAACTTAACGCCCATTGGTGATCGATCACGGCCTCTTGGTGATCGATCACGGGGGAATCTTCAAGTCCCAAATCCGATTCATTGATCGATCACCAAGTGTGTAGATCGATCACTGAATCCCTTGTAGATCGATCACCACTTGGTGTAGATCGATCACGGGCCATGGGTGATCGATCACCACTTGGTGTAGATCGATCACGGCTCATTGGTGATCGATCACCAGCTCGTGTAGATCGATCACTGATGCCAGGACCACCACATTTCATCTGATCAGTCTCCCTAATATTGACGGTCCGAATTTTGAGACTAACGATTCATACACACTATACAGGGCGTTCCCAAAAAGAGAAATTCATCAAGTGCATGCTCACACATCACTCTATAATTATGGCAACGAATTCTTAGACGAAGTATAGAGGCTTACCTTTCTTATCAAGTGAACAGATGCGGATACTGTTCACGGATTTCGGTTGCTCTCTCCCAAGTAGCTTCGGCGTCTGAATGATTTCTCCACTTGACTAGTACCAGCGGGATTAATTTAGTCCGCAGGACTTGATGTCGACGATCCAAAATAGCAATCGGTTCCTCAATCGTCGTCATATCCTCCTAACCTCTATCGGTTGGAAATCTAAGACGTGAGTCGGATCGCGTGGCGCGTAATGGGATGGATCGTGGAATACATTATGCATGCTTGCTAATCATTGGTAAGCGATCCGATATGCTACCTCGCCAACTCGTCCAAGTACTTCAAATGGTCCAATGTCTGAGGACTTAGTTTTCGCGTTTCCCCAAAGCATGCGTATGGTTGGCGAAATTTTCACAAACACCTTGTCTCCAACCTATAAACAAGGGTCAATTCTTTCGTAGTTTAATTTTAACCATGGTTATATATCATTAATGTAATTTATTATACCTGAAATTCCACTTGTATTCGGTGAAGATCGGCATAGCTCTTTTGGCGACTTTGGGCCATTTTCAACCTTTCACGTATTACTCTAACCGTTTCAGTGGTACCATCCACCATTTCTGGTCCCAAGACAAGCTTCTCGCCGATTTCTTCCCAGTTCAATGGAGACTTGCATCGACGTCCATATAAGGCTTCATAAGGTGCCATCCCAATGCTCGACTGATAGCTGTTATTGTACGCGAACTCGATCAGAGGTAAGTGCTGATCCCATGTGCCATGAAAGTCTAACATACATACATGCTCGCAACATATCCTCTATTATCGGTTCACTCTCTCGATGCCCATCCGTCGAGGATGAAATGAACTCAATTTTGTACCCATGCCTTCTTGGAACCGTCGCCAAAAGCTGCGACGTATCGGAAGGATCTCTATCACACGATCTTGTATTCCATGTAATCGAACTATTTCTTTCACATATAACTCGGCTAGTTTATTGGCTGTGATTGTAGTCCGATATGGTAGAAAGTGTGCAGATTTCGTCAAACGATCAACAATAACCCAAATTGCATTGTTCTTTCTCAGTGTACTCGGTAATCCTAAAATAAAGTCCATAGAGATGGCTTCCCATTTCCACTCGGTCGCAAGGGTTGTAACAAACTTCTGGATTCCGATGATCTACTTTCACTTTGGCAGATCAAACACCAGAAACATACTCACATCCTTCTTTAATCCTCCACCAAAAACTTTGAGATCTTGGTACATCTTGGTGCTACCCGGATGTATAGCATACGAGATTTATGCGCTTCTTCCAAAATTGTATCCTTTAGATCTTTTGTATCCGGTATGCATGTCCGATCTCGAAATAGCAAGGTGCCATCATCCTTAATAGAAAAATCAGGCCTTATCCCATTGATCACATCTCTTCTAATCGTCATGAGCTCGTCATCGACCATTTGGAGTTTACGTATATTGTCAAACAAGGTGGGCCGTATCACAATGGTGGCCATCAAAGTACCTGAACCCTTAACATCAATCAACGTATCACATAAGGCCAGGTCTTCCAATAAATGCCACCTTTGCACTGGTGATCAAATGTGCCAATTGAGTGAAGACTTCTGCTCAAAGCATCCGCCACCACATTGGCTTTTCGAGGGGTCTTGGATGGAACAATCGTAGTCTTTAAGAACTCCATCCACTGTGACATCGCATGTTCAAGTCCTTTGTGTAAACAAGTACTTTAGGCTTTTGTGGTGATGTAGATGTCAAATGTCTCACCGTATAAGTAGTGCCTCCAAATTTTTAGAGCAAAGATCACCGCTAACTCCAAGTCATGAGTCGGGTAATTCTTCTCATGTTCCTTGATTGTCTAGAGCCATATGCGATAACCTTCTTGTCTTTGGTTGAGGACACAACCTAACCCACTATCTGATGCGTCAAGATAGCAAAGCCTCCTACGCGGAAGGTATAGCTAGTTTGGTCTTTGTAGTTAGACGCGTCTTCAATTCTGGAAACTCTTCTCGCATTGTTCCGTCCAATCAAACTTAGCACTTTTCTTTGTGAAAGTGGTGAGTAGCGGACTCGATAGTTTAGAGAATCCTTCTACAAACCCGTAGTACCACCGCCAAACCAAGAAAACTACGGACCTCATCCTTTGTCTTAGGCTGTTCCCAATTCACAACCGCCTCGATCTTTGTGGGATCTACCGTTATACCCTTTGCGGAGACGATATGGCCTAAGAAACTCACTTGGTTCAACCAAAACTCGCACTTGCCGAGCTTCACGTATAATTTGTGTTCTCTAAGGGTCCGCAGAACCACATGTAGATGTTCTTCATGTTCCTCCTTTGTCTTGGAATAGACAAGAATGTCGTCTACGAAAACAACCACCGACTTGTCCAAGTGCGGTTTAAATATACGATTCATCAGGTCCATAAATGATGCGGGTGCGTTCGTCAATCCGAATGGCATAACTAAGAACTCATAGTGCCCATATCCGTTCTACGCCGCTTCTCCACATCTTCAGTCTTGA
Organism: Chloranthus sessilifolius; assembly: GCA_021018995.1. NCBI lineage: Eukaryota > Viridiplantae > Streptophyta > Magnoliopsida > Chloranthales > Chloranthaceae > Chloranthus > Chloranthus sessilifolius. The sequence goes on from CM037597.1 coordinate 98,771,560, forward strand.
CCCGTAATTGATGGTAACCTGATCTCAAGTCAATCTTCGTAAAGAACCTCGCTCCTTGTAATTGATCAAATAGATCGTCGATCCTAGGAAGCGGGTAACGATTCTTAATCGTCAACTTATTCAACTGCCGATAATCAATGCATAAGCGCATTGAACCGTCTTTCTTTCTGACAAACAAAACCGGCGCTCCCCAAGGAGACACACTTGGCCGAATAAATCCCTTGTCAAGCAGTTCTTGCAGTTGTTCCTTCAACTCTTGCAATTCATTGGAGGCATCCGTCGGAGCCTTAGATATGGTTCAGGCGTTCGAGCTAAATTAATTGCAAACTCAACCTCTCTAACTGGTGGTAATCCAGGCAATTCTTCCGGAAATACATCGAGATACTCACACACGACGTGAATATCGGATAGCACATTTGTTTCTTCCCGTTGTTCTTGTAGAAAAGCCACATATCCGCTGCAACCATTCTTCATCATCTTTTCCGCCCGAATCGCGGATATCAACGGAGCCACCTTAGATTTTTCCCCAAGGAATCTAAATGACCGTCGCTTAGGTGGACGAAAAACCACTATCTTCCGAAGGCAATCCACACTTGCGCGGTATGCGGATAGCCAGTCCATTCCCATAATGACGTCAAATCCCTTCATATCTAACAGAATCAAATTTGCCTGTGTCTCGTGTTCTTCCACTGCCACTATCACTGACTTGCACACGGTGAGTGCGTTCACAGTATCACCCGTGGGAACTGACACCGCCAAAATAAAGTCTAATTGTTCTGGAGTGGCACCCAATTTCTTAGTAAATTGAGGTCGTATAAAGGAGTGCGTAGAGCCTGGATCTATCAAGGCTCGTGCACTGTGAAAGCAAATGTCGCAACTCCTACACAAATTCAGTTCACCTATACGCCAAGTCCAGTGTTACTTCAAACGTTTAAAACATGCATGCATACATATATTATTTACATCATAATTACTCAGTAATTTCTATATTTTTCAAAATTCTCAATTCATTATATCAATAAACCACATTTATTGAATTTCAATCCATACCTTGGATGACATCATTCGATGTCAGAGCATCGGTCGCGGTGACGGCATAAGCTCGACCGTGGACTATTGGTCGAGATGATCTCTGTGTTGATACCGATCCTGACCGTTCCTTGCTCTCCTCAGGGCAATTCCTAACCAAGTGGCCCATCTTGCCACACACAAACATGCCCCCTATCTCTCCTACAATCCTCCGTCTTGTGTGGTTTCCACACTTTGCACAAACCACTACGGAGTAAAGGATGAGATCCTTGAAGGTCCCTCTGTCACCGAGGCCCCGCTACCGGAAGATCCAGTGTCCGAATGATCTAGAAGGCGAGGTGCCGCCGCTCTGGTAGGAACTAGGACCCAAGATATCGCCGAGAGTGTGTAGGGTATCTGAGGTCTAGAAAACCTAGCCCTCTTGTTTTGTTCTGTGTCCCGAGATTGCCCTTGAAACGGTCTCTCTCACCGCTTGTCTCTCCAAGAAAACTGCTTTTGATTCTCCTCTTGGCTATGAGAGCCTTGGCCATGACTCCTCATCGTCTCCATTTCCCACATGGCGACGCCCTTCATGGATTCTGTCTAAGGCCAAGTTGAAACTTTCTGCTCTCATCAACTCGTGGCTACATGCTGAGGAGCAAACCTAGCCAACCTGTCAAACTCCGCTCCATAGTCTCTCACCGACATGGCGCCTTGCTTCAACTCTATAAACTTCACTTCCCATTGGTGCCTCACAATTTTCGGAAAGTATTTGTGGTAAAACACCTCCGTGGATTCCTCCATGTCCAAGGAGTGTGAGGAATTCTCTTTGTCGATTTTGTGACACCGACTTCCACCATGGTCCGCGTCACCATCAAGTTTGAAAGGCCCAACGCACTTTCTCCTCATCACTACATTGTAGTACCTCGAAGAGCTTTTCCATCTCTTCAATCCATCCTTCCGCCTCTATGGGATCCGTTTGACCCGAGAAGTTAGGAGGTCTCATTCTCCTAAACTCCGCAAACCCACTAGGCTGATGGGGTGGTCTAGCTGCCTGTTGAGCCAACGCAGCTGTTTGTTGAGCGACGTTGGTAGCTAATGCTTCCAACACCTGCTCCATCCTCTCTTCATTTCTCCTTCTACCCCCTCTTGGTCCCAATGGAACCGCATTTGCATGTGAGAGGAACTCCAAGCCCCTCGACGTGCCTATGACCTCGGGCACATCCCTCAGAGGAATCTCTCTCTGACCTGTTCTACCTCTGCTGTGCCCTCCTCTGAACTTAGGGCCCATACTGGTCTGTCATTGTGAAAACAACAACATTGATCAGTACATAGATTGTGAAAACAATCCAACCTGAACCCATAGTTCAACCTAACGTCTAGGCTCTGATTCCAACTGTAACGGCCCGAATTTCCGTCTCCAAAAATCCGTGCCGTTAGGATCATACTCTGGATGATCCCGGATCGATCACACGTATCCGCGCATATAGCGGGAGCTAGGTGGACACATCCGAGCAGCGGTAGTCTGAGTCAAACAATTTCTACACTAAATACACGTCAACAATATTTAAATGTAAAGAAAAACACACACATTCCCAAAAAAGGAACCAAGAGGAACCATCGGTGATGGACGTACATCACCCAAACAATGGTTCCCGATAGTGGTTCCGAAATGGAATGTGGACTAACATAAAATAAATAAATGTAGAACTACATTTGTTTATACAAAGGTGGCCACCAGGCACACAGTAATCCAAAAGATTAAAAGTACAAAATGTCGGGCATCAATACCCAGGCTACGGATAAAACTCGTCCGCCTGGACGTCGCCCTCCTCGTCCTCTGCCTCGGCCTCGGGGTCCGGCTGATAATCCGGGTCACTCTCGGTGCCGGGCACTGCAGCCTCAAAACCTAAAAGATTTCAGAAAGCAGGGTGAGCTACATCCTAGCTCAGTAGAAGAAATTCGATTAATTTACATCTAGATTATTAAACATGATTGCAGAACATATCTTAAATCGATAAGTGAAACAAAACTGAACAGAGTATGGATTGATGCTCAAACATGCGAGATCGTAATGCATAATGTAATAGCAAAATGAGAACTTGAATGCAAAATGCTATGCTTATTATATTTAAATGACTTAAATCATGCATATCTCTAACTTAAGTAACTCCGTGTATATATATATCACGTGGTAGCGATTTGTCCGATAGGAAACCCCAACCAATAAATCGTCGTTCAATGAACAATTTTGCGAGAATGCAACAATGCCCCCACACATGGAGTGCAATTTTGAGGATTTTCAAGCAACTGCACATTGTGCAAGAAACGGATATACCGCCGAGTCGGTGGGGATCGTCTGAATATTAAACCTCAAATCAAATACATACTTATTACCTCATGAATCAGATTATCAGAGTAGATTATCAGAGCATATGCAAGGAACAGAAACAGATATCAGAATACGGGAATCAGAGTTTAATGTATATGCAGGCATGTTTTCAAAAATCAGAGATAGCATACAATGTTAAGATATCATGCAATTAAATTTAGATGCACTTTAAGTTAAATTTTCCCCTACCTCAGATCAGTTTATCTTCTAGGCAAATCCAAAGCTTTTACGACGTGTCAGGGTTTATCCTATACCATATGCACAGTACACTAAGTGTTAGGAACGTCAGAGAACTACCCGGCACAATATCCGGGGTGTCTACTTCATGAAGTCAAGACAGGCAAAAACAGGGGTAAGTGATCGATCACCATCCACTGTAGATCGATCACCACGCACTGTAGATCGATCACCACCTTGGTGATCGATCACCAACTCATTGTAGATCGATCACCACCTTGGTGATCGATCACCAACCCTCCTGTAGATCGATCACCACCTTGGTAATCGATCACTACTCCCTTGTAGATCGATCACCACCTTGGTGATCGATCACCCACTCGGGCAAGAACTTCCCATCTTCTGGGGTATCTGTTTCCCCTGAGGCTTATACAGATTGATCGACCACCAGTCCTTGGTGATCGATCACCAACCCTCAGTGATCGATCTCCACCCCTTGGTGATCGATCACCAATGACAGAAAAGCTGTCATTAATGGAGTTCACCTCCCATCCATTTTTGATCTCCCTCCACTAATGGTTGTTCAATCACCATTAATACCTCATAAATACACACTTTAAGCTATTCATTTAACCCTATTTAACACACACAACTCACCTTGTTCGTGGGTTTCTTGGGGTTCCGGTAATGACCCGAAAAGAGGGTTTCAAACCTAGATCTCGGAGCTCTTCCTCGATCCGGATCCGGCGAGAAGCTCTTCAGCTCTGGTTCGACAGATTAAGGCCTCACACACCAATCTCAACCCCAGGTAACTCAATCACCTTGGTCTAGCTACTCTAGCTTAGGAATCCCTCATCTCTATCTTGCTAACCCTATTCTTCTCTCTCAAGAATCCTCTTGGAAACTCTCTTAGCACAGATCTCCAGTTAATGGACCAGTTAGGGCAAGAGGATGAAGGAGAAGAAGGAATGAAGATCTCTCTCCTTTGTCTCCCTTCCTTCTTTTATAAGCTATCCCCTCAAAACAGAGTTCCTGTTTTGCCCTTGGTGCCTGTTCCGGTGTGAAGCATGAACACAGTTGCTTCTGCGCAACGTGTTCCACCTACCCTCTACACATCTAGGATCTAGATGAAATTTCACACGTGTTCTCATCTCACTACAGTGCCACATTATTTAAACTAATATAACCCTAAAGTTTTTGAATCAACCTTGGTTTCCGTGCCGGGCACGCGAATCAAAGCAGTCAGGCTCGTGTTCAAATTTTCGGGGTCGTTACATAAAGAGTTCTCAAAGAGAAATGATACCTGCTAAAGCAGGTAGGAGGATGTTAAAAAAGAGGATGTGAACTTTCTAAGGCAAGTTAACTCTGCTTTGCCAGGGGCTAGCAAAGAGCTATGCCATACGCAGTCTAAATTATCGTACGCAGTCTGAATTATTGTATATCACAATGGTTTAAGATGTGGGTAATCCACACCATCAAAGTGATAGATGGTAGATTGAAAGGCAATGGTCCCAAAAATCTTTTTTGTTAGAGTTTCGAGCCATCAAATATGTGCACTCTACTATCAACTTTTGTGCTTAGGTTCAATGGCTGATATTAAATTTTGACGACCAAATGGTTCACATCTATTTATAGCCATGTTTGGGTAAAACATTTTCTAAAGATATATTTCCACTTGAGCAATTTAGATTGATCATAAATGCGCACCATATGTCACAAGAGTAAACCACACTTCAATTGTGCGAGATCAAAATTACTAACTTAATGATGAATTAAACACCATTTTGCGTTTAAATGTTGGTCAGGAGCCACTATGCTTTTATTTATTTAATATTTTTTCATTCAACTAGTTTTAAGAGCTTCTCCAAGAGACATTTCTTTTCTAGCCCTTTTAGCCACCTCAGCTGAAACGGCAAGAAATGAAGACCGTATGAAGTGAATTTTACACTCCAAGTGTGACAACCTGGATTTTTGCGCCCGAAATTTCATGCCATCAGGATCATGCTTTGGATAATCTGCAGGACAAATCACAAAGTGTCTGTTCGTCTAGTAGAAATCAGAGCAGACACTGTCCAGTAGTAGCAGATCGAGTCATCATATAAGGCTTTAAAAGAAGAGGAAATAAACAATGCATATATATAAAGACAAAAGAATATACATCCCCAAAAAGGAACCAAGAAGAACCACTGGTGATGGACATCCATCACCCAAAATAATGGTTCCTAATAGTGGTTCTTATAGAATGTATAACAATATAATTAATACAACTTCTATAATAATAGGTACAGACGGCGGCCACCAGGCACACAATAATCCAGAATTCAGTACAAAAACTCAAAAAGTACAAACTAATACCCAGACAGCTAATAGAACTCGTCAGCTCGAGAATCGGCATCCTCCTCCTCATCCTCAGCCTCCGGATTAGGCTGGTAGTTAGTGTCGCTATCAGTATCGGAAACTCTAGCCTCAGAACCTATAATTGTTATAGAAACAGGGTGAGCTAACCATCTAAGCTCAGTAGAAGAATTTCAGTTAAAGTTGCATCTTAATTATAAAACATGGTTGTAGAAGATATTCAGATAGATAAGCAGTTACAGAATAATGACAGAATTGAACAGATGCAAACAGATGCTCAAATATGCAGAATTTATCGGAACAGACAGACTTATCAAAATTTACAGGATGTTATGCATACAATATTTAATGACTTAAAATAGTATACTTAAGTAACTCTCGTGAGTATAGCACGTGGTAGTCAGATTTAGGCCGATAGATAATTCCAACCATCGTCGTTTACATGAACCATTTCAGAGATACAACAATGCCTCAACTAAGGAGTGCAATTATACCGAAGATTTTCAAGCAGATGCATGATTGTGCTAAGCACGGATATACCGCCGAGTCGGTGAGGTTCGTCAGATTATTAAACCTCAAATCACATGTAGACATATCATACATAATAGGGATCAGGTGAGAGGTTTCAGTAGCAGGAATCAGATATCAGAGTTTTTCACACATATGCTAAATATGACTGGAAAGAAAATCAGAATATGCAGTCAAATGCAGAAGATTTGGAATCATGAGATCAAAATAAATGTAATTTTAGTTGAATTCCCCAACCTCAGGTCAGACCTTTCTAAGCAATTCCAAACCTTTTCAGGGCATCGTGGTCTGATCCAAAACCATAACATAATACACTAAGTGTCAGGGATGTCAGAATATCAATTGGCACAGTGTCCAGTAGTAGTGTTTATTTCATAATACCAAAACAGGCAAAAATTAGGGGTGATTGATCGATTAATATCCTTGCTTGATCGATCAATCCCACTCCTTGATCGATCAATGACCTCATTATCGATCAACCTCTAAAATAACTCACAGGTGACAAAGGAAAATTGATCGATCAATATCCTTGATTGATCGATCAATCTTCAACCTTGATCGATCAATGCTTCATTTGATCGATCAATAGCCTCTTTTACTTTAGATTTAACAAAGGAAAATTGATCGATCAACACCCTTGTTTGATCGATCAATCCACCCCATTGATCGATCAATCTTCCCATTGATCGATCTATCAATTCAAAACTCAAATTTTCCTCCTCCTATTCCCACACTTTACTTATAAAATTTGATCGATTAATGTCCAAATTGATCGATCAAACTCGCCCTTTTGATCAATCACTTCACTGTGATCAATCAACCTCTCGTATTGATCGATCAACCTTCAATATTGATCGATCAAAACCCAATTTGATTTATCAATGCCCATCAGGCATTGAACTTCCAAAAACATACTCTACTATTCCCACTAACTGTTTATACAAATTGGTCGATCAATCCAAGGCTTGATCGATCAATTCACTAATTTGATCGATCAAGGATGATAGCCTCAGTCATTAATGGTTGTCACTCGTTCTTCACCTATCTGGACCTTAACCCATTAATGACCCTTAACCCACACTCATACATATTCTTTAACATATTTATGAGGTCTTAACCTTAATAATTTAAATTTAAAAACTCACCTATTTAAAGGCCCTTTCGGGATCTTGGCAAAGCGATCCGAAAAGGGTTTCGAACTCCAAATCAGAGGGTTTGTCGTCGTCAAGACTCGGAATAGCAGGTGCTTGGCTCCATCTCGACTCCTTTTGACAGCACACATTCTCAAAAGACCACTCGACCCACTGACGTCGATTCCACGCTCTCAAATCGAGCAATCACTAATCTGGGTCTCTCACTCAACTGTGGTCTCTCACAGAACCGACATCAACTCATCTCCTAGCTAGGATTTCTCAGGAACAAGAAGAAGAAGAGGATGAAAATAGGTATCCTAACCTTCTTTCCTCTCTTATAAGCTAAGAAACAGAAATATCTATGATATTTCTATTTTACCTAACTTAAACTCCGGTATGGAGCACTTACACGGCCTCTACGGCGTAACACGCAGCATCGGCGTCTTACAAGACTCAGACTTACACACGAAGTCGTGCATGACTTCACCTTACCAAGGATTAATATTATTTCCAATAATATAAATTTATTTTTTTTTTTAATTTATCTCGATTTCCGTATTAGGCACGCATATCGAAGCAATCGGGTTCTTGTTTAAAATTTTAGTGTCATTACATTATCCCCACCTTAGGAATTTTCATCCTCGAAAATGTCAGGGAGGTGTAGTCAGATAATTGTGTTGCCTTAAGGCTAACAGACGAAATAAAGCAGAACGAGCAGGCGAAGACTCAGGCAAAAGTAAATAGGTATGCAGAACAGGATTTATATGAAAAAAATAGATTAATAACTAGATAATATGCATATATATATACAAATATAAGCAGTAACAGGTCATGTACAAAAGTAAAATAAGTACCTGTCGGGACGTCGGAAGGTCCGGCCTCGTCAGGGGCAGGTCTGCTGGGTCGAGGTGGTTGAGTACTGTAGTCGCGAGGATCCACAGTATGCTGACGTACATGAGCAATTATCGGCGTCGACGTGGTGGCATACAAGTGTTGCATCACGAGCTCGTGCATGCCCTCATGGTAATCCAGCCGGTGATGAACCTGACGCTGGAACTCCTCCATCCCGTCCAGCCGCTCATGGATACGCCGATTACCCTTCATGAGCTCATGAAACATCGCTTCCACCTCCATGGTGGAAGGAGCAGGGTCGCGCGACGTAGAGGCATGGGCAGGTCGGCGTATAGGGGTAGGTCTTGGAGATACCGCAGGTCGAGGTGGCGGATCAGGCTGGGCCTCCCCCTCACCAGGAACTCTCTCTGTCGGCTCGACGCCCTCGACAACGACAGGCTGTACCAGCTCTGTGGCCTCCTCTTCACCCTCGGGTAATCGTTTGACCAAATGATTATAACTCTTGGTCCAATCCTTGAGCGGAAAGACCTTTGTGTTGTTGGTCAGTCTTGGCTCACCGGGAGCCAAACTATAGGCCTCTCGAAGCGAGATAAGCTGCTCGACCATCAGAGTGATCAAGCAAGCGTAAGGCATCTGTTTCTTTGATGCAACCTTGGTCTTTTCAGACATCAACTCTTTGGCGTTGATTAGGCCATCAAGGACCAAATCTGCAATCGAGAACCAAAGGTTCTCAAAAGTTGAAAAGAGCGCCTGTTGCGTGATGCCGCTCCGTGCAGACTTGTGTAAAAAGGGGTTGAGGGTACACTTGATATACATATCAAGCATCCACAACCGGTCAGGCAGTTTGGCACGCGTAATGGATTGCCCTAATCCATACTGACCCTGGGTCATTTTGGTGATGATGTCATGAAACGCGACGTCTTTGATGTAGGGTGGCGCTAAGCCACAGGTCTCAACATATACCGAAGGGGAACATAGAGCAGCCTCGACGTAAAATTGATTAAATTTATATTGAAAGCCATCAATGGTGGTGATCAACTGGTGACGGCTGTCGCCCCATTGGAGATTTTGAAAGAAGAGTCGCACGATACAAGGATAATAGTGATTGTGTAACGGCTTGAGTAAGGGTTTCAACCCTAGCTTTTTGATATAATCGATGGCCCATGTCATCTTGGGCTGATTCTAGAAAAGCGTAGAGTCGAAGACACACTCGGGTAGAAATGACTTAGAAGCCCACCATTGATTTGGGTCTTAGCGGGTGATTTGGGTCGATGGAGGGTTTTGAACGGGAGGAACCACGTTCACAACAGGTGCCACGTGTGGCATGACAGATTGGGTGACGGATTCGGGTGGTGGTACAGATGGTTGAACCCGTGACATAGGGATCTTACGCGAGGCATTCTTGGTCCTCGGTCGCATGGAGTAAAAGACGCAAAGAAAATGGAAATAAACCCAAATAGAGAAAAAGGTAGGTTTTACCAAGGTAACCGAGTAAAAATCCGAGCGAACCACATGTCGAAAGGAGCTCAGGTGGTCGGAATGTCATCAGAAGGTAGCTTGAAGATAAGGAGTAGAAAGATCCTCTTGAACGATCAATGGTTTCAATCGTGCAAAGTGAGGATTAAAAACCCCCATCGTCACTTAAAACGACAGGATTGATCGATCAATGCTAAAATTGATCGATCAATTCATAAGTTAAAATGCCCTAACCCGATAGCCTTGATCCATCAAGATCCTTGTTTGATCGATCAATTTTCAAATTTGATCAATCAATGCTCACTAATTGATCGATCAATACGGAAGTTCAAGGCTTTTGCTTGATAGCCTTGATCGATCAATGCACTTCCATTAATCGATCAATTCAAAAAATTAATCGATCAATACTTAAATTTGATCGATCAACCACTAAAATTGAGTACAAGGCTCCACATATCATTTGATCGATCAATCCTTGTGTAGGTCGATCAATCACTCAATTGATTGATCAATTCACTAAATTGATCGATCAAGTAAGACAGTTAAGCGACTTCTTAATGTAGTCACTTCCCTAATGCGAATGAACCACATTTCCAAAGTGAGGGGTATATATACCTCACATACCGCATACGTAATAGCAGATTATACAAGTGAAAATATGCTTGTCTACACATGAGAAGCACTCAATTATGAGAACGAATTTTAAACGAAATTCATAAAATTACCTCCCATGTTAGGTAAACAAAAATGGGTACTATTCACAGATCTTGGCTTCGTGCTCCCAAGTAGCTTTTGAAGCTGTATGATTACGCCACTTTACGAGCACAAGTGTAATGAACTTGGTCCGCAAAACCTGGTCTATACGGTCCAAAATCTCAATCGGTCCCTTAATCACAGTCAGATCCTCTTGCAGCTCAATTGGTTGAAAGTCCAACATATGAGCCGGGTCTCATACGTACCGCTGTAGCATGGAAACATGGAACACATTATGCATACTGGCTAGTTGTGGTGGTAAAGCAACCCTATACACAACTTCGTCAACCCGTCCGAGTACCTCAAAGGGTCCAATATGTCGAGGACTCAGCTTTCCCCGTTGTCCAAAGCACATCACGCCTTTTGTTGGCAAGATCTTCACAAAGACCTTGTCTCCCACCTGAAAACAAATATTAATTCCATAGCTAATTGATTTAACTAGGGAATCGTAAGTTTCTTGAACGCATCTAAGTATACCTAAAACTCAATGTGCGTCTGATGGAGATCAACATAACTCTTTTGGCGACTTTGAGCACCCCTCAATCTTTCGCTTTTCCACTGAACTATTTCGATTGCACTATCCACGATATCAGGTCCCAAAAGAGCTTTTCACTAACTTCTTCTCAGCTCAAAGGAGACCTACATCATCGCCCATACAAAGCTTCATACGGCGCCATCCCAATACTGGACTGATAGCTGTTATTGTAAGCAAACTCGATTAGAGACAAATGCTGATCCCATGAACCATGAAAGTGCAACATGCATGCACGCAACATATCTTCTATGATCTGATTCACTCTGTCAGTCAGCCCATCTGTCTGAGGATGAAACATTGAGCTGAACTCCAGTTTAGACCCCATGCCTTCTTGAAATCGCCGCCAGAATTACGACGTATAAAGCGGATCTCGATCACACACTATACTAACTGCTATGTCATGCAACAGAGCTATTTTCTTCATGTACAGCTCTGCAAGTTTGTTGGCTGTAAGAATCGTCACTGTATATGGCAAAACCTCCTCTGCCAGAAGGTATAGCTAGCACTGGTGAGTAGTCAAACGCGTCTTGAGTTCTTGGAAACTCTTCTCACACTGATCAGTCCAATCAAACTTAGCATTTCTTTTTGTGAGCTAAGTAAGCAGACTTGATAGTTTGGAGAACCCTTCTACAAATTGTCTGTAGTATCCTACCAAGCCAAGGAAACTATAGACCTCGGTTACCGTTCTTGGTTATTCCTAGTTCACTACTACTTCAATTTTCATCGGATCAACTGTTATACCCTAAGCACAGATGATATGACCCAAGAAATTGACTTGGTCTAGCCAAAACTCACACTTACTGAGCTTTATATATAGTTTGTGATCTCTGAGAGTCTGTAGAGCTACATGCAGATGTCCTTCATGTTTCTCCTTTGTCTTGAAATAATGTCATCTACAAAGACAAACATGGACTTATCCAAGTATGGTCTAAACACTCGGTTCATTAGGTCCATAAAAGACGCAGGTGCGTTCATCAATCCAAATGGCATAACTAAAAACTCATAGTGCCCATATCTAGTTCTGAACAATGTCTTCTTGATATCCTCTGCTTTGACTCTTAACTGATGATAACCTGATCGCAAGTTAATCTTCGAAAAGAACCTTGCTCCTTGAAACTGATCAAAGAAATCATCTATTCTCAGAAGCACATAACGATTCTTAATCGTCAACTTATTTAACTATCGATAGTCGACGCACAGACACATCGAACCATCCTTCTTCCTGACAAACAGTACTGGTGCTCCCCAAGGAGACACACTAGGTCGAATGAACCCTTTGTCAAGCAGTTCTTGCAGATGCTCCTTTAATTCTTTCAATTCTGCAGGAGCCATCCGATACGGAGCTTTAGAAACTGGCTCAGTACTCAGAACTAGATTTATAACAAATTCAATCTCCTAGCAGGTGGTAGTCCTGATAAATCCTCGGGAAACACGTCAGGGTACTCACACACAACATAAATATCAGATATCACATTTGTCTCTTCTCGCTACTCTTGTAGGAAAGCCATATAGCCGCTGCATCCACTCTTTATCATCTTTTCTGTTTGAATAGTTGATATCAATGGGGCTACCTTAGACTTCATCCCGAAAAATCTGAATGACCTTTCCTTTGGAGGACGAAAAACTATAACTTTTTAAAGGCAATCGACACTCGCATGGTAAGTGGATAGCCAATCCATTCCAAGAATAATGTCATATCCTTGCATGTCAAACAATATCAAATCTGCCATCGTCTCGTGATCTTCTACCAACAAAATCACGAATTTACACACTGTATCTGCATTTACTGAACTCCCCATAGGAATAGACACCGTCAATATGAAGTCTAAATGTTCAGGAGTGATGTTCAATTCTTTCGTAAATTGAGGCCTGATAAACGAGTGTGTAGAACCTGGGTCTACTAAAACTCGAGCTCTATGAAAGCAAATGTCACAACGCTGATATACCTTCAACATACCTATAATTAAGTGACACAATTCAATCAAGTGCTTTATCGTGTATGTGTAATGTGCATTATTGTTATCAACATATATCAACAACAATTGTACATTACAAAGTTCCAGTCCATTCTACTAAAGAAATAATCTCACTTTGAAATTTAATCATACCTTATATGACATCATTCGATGTCAGAGCATCAGTCATGGTAATAGCATATGCTCAACCGTGAACCATAGGTCGAGAAGATCTCTGTGTAGACACTAATCTGTACCACTCCTTGCTCTCTTTACTCTCCTCTAGGCAGTTCCAAATTAAGTGGCCCATCTTACCACATCTGAAGCATGCCCCAGTCTCCCTCCTACAGTCCTCTGTCTTGTGTGGCTTCCCACACTTAGCACATGACAGGGTTGGAGTGAACAATGATACCCTCGATGATCCTTGCGCTATAAAAGCCTCGCTACCGGAAGAACCAGACGGTCGAAATGGTCTAAAAAATGCAGGTACTGCTGGCCTCTGGTATGAACTAGGCCCTGTAGATATCACCGGTCTGAAGTGTGTAGGGTATCTCGGAGGTCTATAGAATCTCGCCCTCTTGTTCTGCTCAGGGTCTTGAGATTGTCCCTGATACGACCTTTCTTTGTTTTGCTTGTCTCTCCAAGCAAATTGTTTCAGGTTCTCTTCTTCTGTGATAAGAGCTTTAGACATCACACTCTCGTACGTCTCCCTCTCCCACATGGCTACATCCTTTTGTAGGTTCTGTCTCAAGCAAAGCTGAAATTTACGAGCTCTCATCAGCTCAGTGGCTACGTGTTGTGGTGCAAATTTGGTTAATCTATTGAACTCAACACCATATTCTCTTACTGACATCGCACCTTATTTCAACTCAATGAATTTCACCTCCCACTAATGTCTCACTATTTTCGGAAAGTATTTGTTGTAGAAGACCTCAGTGAACTCCTCCCAAGTCTAAGGACTGTGAGGAAATTCTCTCTCTCGGTTCCGTAACACCGACTTCCACCAGGGTTCGACATCACCATCTAGTTTGAATGTTGCCCGTCGCACTTTCTCTACATCTGTGCACTGGAGCGCTTCAAATAATTTCTCCATTTCTTTAATCCAACCCTCGGCCTCTATGGGATCCATCTGACCAGAGAAGTTAGGAGGTCTCATTCTCCTAAACTCCGCAGAACCACCGGGCTGGTGAGGTGGTCTAACTGCTTGCCGATTCAAAGAAGCAGTCTGCTGAGCAATGTTGGTAGCAAAAGCTTCCAACACCTACTCCATTCTACCCGCGTTGCCTCTTCTTCCTCCTCTCGGTCCTACTGAAATTGCATTTGTATTCGATAGGAACTCTAATCCCCTGAATGTACCAGTGATATCGAGGATCTCTCTCAAAGCCACTTCTCTATGTCCCTCTCTGCCTCCACTGTATCCGCCTCGAAACTTAGGGCCCACACTAGTCTGTCATTGTGAAAATAATAACATTGATCAGTACATAGATTGTAAAAATAATCCGACATGAACCCACAGTTCAACCTAAAGCCTAGGCTCGCTCTGATACCAACTGTGACAGCTCAAATTTTTACGCCCAAAATTCTGTGCCATCAGGATCATGCTCTGGATGATCCCCAAGACAAATCATAGAGTGTCTATTCATCTAGTAGAAATCGGCAAAATCTTTAGGGTTATATTAGTTTAAATAATGTGGCACCGTGATGAGATGAGATCACGTGTGCAATTTCATCTAGATCCTAGATGTGTAGAGGGTAGGTGGAACACGTTGCGCAGAAGCAGCTGTGTTCATGCTTCACACCGGAGCGGGCACCAAGGGCAAAACAGGAATTCTGCTGTGAGGAGGTAGCTTATAGAGGAAGGAAGGGAGACAAGAGAGGAGAGACTTCCACTCTTCTTCTCCTTCATCCCCTTGCCCTAATTGCTCCATAGGTTGGAGATTGTGCTAATAAAGTGTGAAAGAGATCCTTTGAGAGAGAAGAAAAAGGGTTAGCAAGAGTGAAGATGAGGGATTCCTAAGCTAGAGTAGCTAGACCAAGGTGATTGAGTTATTTGGGGTTTGAGATTGGTGTGAGAGGCCTTGATCTGTCGAACCAGAGCTGAAGAGCTTCTCGCCGGATCCGAATCAAGGAGGAGCTCCGAGATCTAGGTTTGAGACCCTCTTTACGGGTCATTGCCGGAACCTCAAGGAACCCACGAACAAGGTGAGTTGTGTAGGATAAATAGGGTTAAAGGATAGTCTAGAGGGTGTATTTATGAAGTATTAATGGTGATTGAACAACCATTAGTGGAGGGAGATCAAAAATGGATGGGAGGTGAACTCCATTAATGACAGCTTTTCTGTCATTGGTGATCGATCACCATAGGGTGGTGATCGATCCGAGTTGGTGATCGATCACCAAGGACTGGTGATCGATCAATCTATATAAGCCTTATGGGGAACAGAGACCCCAGAAGCTAGGAAGTTCTTGCCCGAGTTGTAGATCGATCAATGAGGGTGGTGATCGATCTACAAGGGAGTTGGTGATCGATCACCAAGGTGGTGATCGATCTACAATGAGATTGGTGATCGATCACCAAGGTGGTGATCGATCAATCTGTATAAGAAATTGATGTGGACAGAAGGGGGAAGTTTTTGAAATTGCATTGGTGATCGATCACCAAGGTGGTGATCGATCTACAGGAGGGTTGGTGATCGATCACCAAGGTGGTGATCGATCTACAGGAGGGTTGGTGATCGATCACCAAGGTGGTGATCGATCAACCTTGACTGTGTTGAGAGAGAGATAAGCAGGTTGGTGATCGATCACCAAGGTGGTGATCGATCTACAGTGGGTGGTGATCGATCACTTACCCTATTTTTGTGTCTGTCTTGGCTTTATAAAGTAGACACCCCGGATGTGGTGCCGGGTAATTCTCTGACACTCCTAACACTTAATGTACTGTGCCTATGGTATAGGATAAACCCTGACACGTCAAAAAGGCTTTGGATTTGCTTAGAAGATAAACTGATCTGAGGTAGGGGAAAACCAACCTAAACTGCTTTTGAGTATGATTTCATGTTTATTTTATATCTGTGCCCTGATTTCTGTTTTTAACAAGCATGTATGCATATCATAAATTCCTGCTATCTTTGATTTCTGTTTCCTGATTCGTATCCTGAAATCTGCTTCTGATTTCTGCTATCTGATCTGTGAGGTATATATGTATGTGATTTGATGATTTAAACTAGATGATCCCCACCGACCCGGCGGTATATCCGATGCCTGGCACACTTGTGCACCTGCTTGTAATCCTCGGCGCAATTGCACTCCATAGATGAGGCATTGTTGCACTTTCACAATTGTTCATGTGAACGACGATTGGTTGGGGTTTCCTATCGGACATTCCTGTTTACTCCGTGCTATACAGTCACGGGAGTTTCTTAAGTTAAATAGACACACTTTAAGTACTCTGATAATATATCTGCATGACATCTGACATCTTGCATAAAGTTCCCAGCTTTTAACTGATTTGTTTTGAGTACATGATCTGGATTTGTCTTCTGTTATGAGATAGCATGATCTGCATATTCAATTCATTTAGATGGTTTTTCTTCTATTGAGCTATGATGTAGCTCACCCTGCTTTCTGAAATCTTTTTAGGTTACGAAATTTGCGATTACTGCATGAGTGACCCGGACTATCGGCCGGATCTCGGCGAGGCGGGGCGAGGAGACGACGTCGACGAGTTTTATCCGTAACACAATGCGATGCACTTTTGATTTTTTGGACTATTGTGTGCCTGGTGGCCACCTTGTATATACATATATGATTCTACGTTTATTTAGTTTATGTTAGTCCACATTCCATTTCGGAACCACTATCGGGAACCATTGTTTGGGTGATGTACGTCCATCACCGATGGTTCTTCCTGGTTCCTTTTTGGGAATGTGTATGTTTTTCCTTACATTTAAATATTATTGACGTGTATTTAGTGTAGAAATTGTTTGACTCAGACTACCGCTGCTCGGATGTGTCCACCTAGCTTCCGCTATATGCGCGGACACGTGTGATCGATCCGGGATCATCCAGAGTATGATCCTAACGCAGATTTACGAGGCGAAATCCGGCATTCTGATTTATCAGAGCCTAGACAGTAGGTTGAACTACGGGTTTAGAGAGGATTGTTTTCACAATCTATGTACTGATCAATGTTGTTGTTTTTACAATGACAGACCAGTATGGGCCCTAAGTTCAGAGGAGGGCATAGTGGAGGTAGAGCAGGACAGAGAGAGATTCCCCTGAGGGATGTGCCAGAGGTCACGTCGCGGGGTTTAGAATTTCTCTCGCAGCCAAATGTGGTTCCGGTGGGACCAAGAGGAGGAAGAAGAAGAAGAGAGGAGAGGATGGAGCAGGTGTTGGAAGCATTAGCTACCAACGTCGCTCAACAAGCACTGGCTCCTCAGCAGGCTAGACCACCCCATCGACTAGTGGGTTTGCGGAGTTTAGGAGAATGAGACCTCCTAACTTCTCGGGTCAAACGGATCCCATAGAGGCGGAAGGATGGATTGAAGAGATGGAAAAGCTCTTCGAGGTACTACAATGCAGTGATGAGGAGAAAGTGCGTTGGGCCACTTTCAAACTTGATGGTGACGCCGGACCTTGGTGGAAGTCGGTGTTACAAAATAGACAGAGAGAGTTTCCTCACACTCCTTGGACATGGGAGGAGTTCACGGAGGTGTTTTACCACAAATACTTCCCGAAAATTGTGAGGCACCAATGGGAAGTGAAATTCATAGAGTTGAAGCAAGGCGCCATGTCGGTGAGAGACTATGGAGCAGAGTTTGACAGGTTGGCTAGGTTTGCTCCTCAGCATGTAGCCACAGAGTTGATGAGAGCCAGAAAGTTTCAACTTGGCCTTAGATCTACAAAAAGACGCCATGTGGGAAATGGAGACGATGAGGAGTCATGGCCAAGGCTCTCATAGCAAGAGGAGAATCAAAAGCAATTTTCTTGAGAGACAAGCGGTGAGAGAGACCATTTCAAGGGCAATCTCAGGACACAGAACAGAGCAAGAGGGCTAGGTTTTCTAGACCTCCGAGATACCCTACACACTCTCGACCGGCGATATCTTCGGGTCCAAGTTCCTACCAGAGGGCAGCAGCACCTACGCCTTCTAGATCATTCAGACCAGCTGGATCTTCTGGTAGCGGGGCCTCAGTGACACAGGGACCTTCAAGGGTCTCATCCTTCACTCCGGCCGCGATATGTGCAAAGTGTGGGAAACCACACAAGACAGAGGACTGCCGGAGAGAGACAGGGGCATGCTTCAGGTGTGGCAAGATGGGCCACTTGGTTAGAAATTGCCCGGAGGAGAGTAAGGAGCGGGCGGGATCGGTATCAACACAGAGATCATCTCGACCAATAGTCCACGGTCGAGCTTATGCCGTCACCGCGACCGATGCTCTGACATCGAATGATGTCATCCAAGGTATGAATTGAAATTCAATGAATGTGGTTTATTGATATAATGAATTAAGAATTTTGAAAAATATAGAAATTATTGAGTAATTATGATGTAAATAATATATGTATGCATGCATATTTTAAACGTTTGAAGTAACATCTTGGACTTGGCGTATAGGTGAACTGAATTTGTGTAGGAGTTGCGACATTTGCTTTCACAGTGCACGAGCCTTGATAGATCCAGGCTCTACGCACTCCTTTATACGACCTCAATTTACTAAGAAATTGGGTGCCACTCCAGAACAATTAGACTTTATTTTGGCGGTGTTAGTTCCCACGGGTAATACTGTGAACGCACTCACCATGTGCAAGTCAGTGATAGTGGCAGTGGAAGAACACGAGACACAGGCAGATTTGATTCTGTTAGATATGAAGGGATTTGACGTCATTATGGGAATGGACTGGCTATCCGCATACCGCGCAAGTGTGGATTGCCTTCGGAAGATAGTGGTTTTTCGTCCACCTAAGCGACGATCATTTAGATTCCTTGGGGAAAAATCTAAGGTGGCCCCGTTGATATCCGCGATTCGGGCGGAAAGGATGATTAAGAATGGATGCAGCGGATATGTGGCTTTTCTATAAGAACAACGGGAAGAAACAAATGTGCTATCCGATATTCACGTCGTGTGTGAGTATCCCGATGTATTTCCTGAGGAATTGCCTGGATTACCACCAGTTAGAGAGGTTGAGTTTGCAATTAATTTAGCTCCAGGCACAGAACCAGTATCTAAGGCTCCGTATCGGATGGCTCC
This sequence comes from Chloranthus sessilifolius, assembly GCA_021018995.1. Classification (NCBI taxonomy): domain Eukaryota; kingdom Viridiplantae; phylum Streptophyta; class Magnoliopsida; order Chloranthales; family Chloranthaceae; genus Chloranthus; species Chloranthus sessilifolius. The sequence continues at coordinate 98,790,981 of CM037597.1, forward strand.
AACAGAATTGCAAGAGTTGAAGGAACAACTGCAAGAACTGCTTGACAAGGGATTTATTCGGCCAAGTGTGTCTCCTTGGGGAGCACCGGTGTTGTTTGTCAGAAAGAAAGATGGCTCAATGCGCTTATGCATTGATTATCGGCAGTTGAATAAGTTGACGATTAAGAATCGTTACCCGCTTCCTAGGATCGACGATCTATTTGATCAATTGCAAGGAGCGAGGTTCTTTACGAAGATTGACTTGAGATCAGGTTACCATCAATTACGGGTCAAGACTGAAGATGTGGAGAAGACAGCGTTCAGAACCAGATATGGGCACTATGAGTTCTTAGTTATGCCATTTGGATTGACGACGCACCGCATCATTTATGGACACGATGAATCGATATTTAAACCACACTTGGACAAGTCGGTGGTTGTTTTTAAGAGACGACATTCTTGTCTATTCCAAGACAAAGGAGGAACACGAAGAACACCTACATGTGGTTTTGCGGACCCTTAGAGAACACAAATTATCATAAGCTCGGCAAGTGCGAGTTTTGGTTGAACCAAGTGAGTTTCTTAGGCCATATCGTCTCCGCAAAGGGTATAACGGTAGATCCCACAAAGATCGAGGCGGTTGTGAATTAGGAACAGCCTAAGACAGTGACAGAGGTCCGTAGTTTTCTTGGTTTGGCAGGGTACTACAGGCGGTTTGTAGAAGGATTCTCTAAACTATCGAGTCCGCTTACTCAGCTCACAAAGAAAAGTGCTAAGTTTGATTGGACGGAACAATGCGAGAAGAGTTTCTAGGAATTGAAGACACGTCTAACTACAGCACCAGTGCTAGCTATACCTTCTGGCAGAGGAGGCTTTGCTATCTACAGCGACGCATCGTATAGTGGGTTAGGTTGCGTCCTCAACCAGCACAAGAAGGTTATCACATATGGCTCTAGACAACTGAAGGAACATGAGAAGAACTACCCGACTCATGACTTGGAGTTAGCAGCGGTGATCTTTGCTCTAAAAATTTGGAGGCACTACTTATACGGTGAGACATTTGACATCTACACCGACCACAAAAGCCTAAAGTACTTGTTTACACAAAAGGACTTGAACATGCGACAGCGCAGGTGGATGGAGTTCTTAAAAGACTACGATTGTTCCATCCAGTATCACCCTGGAAAAGCCAATGTGAGCCGTGATCGATCTACACCAAGTGGTGATCGATCACCCATGGCCCGTGATCGATCTACACCAAGTGGTGATCGATCTACAAGGGATTCAGTGATCGATCTACACACTTGGTGATCGATCAATGAATCGGATTTGGGACTTGAAGATTCCCCCGTGATCGATCACCAAGAGGCCGTGATCGATCACCAATGGGCGTTAAGTTAAATGGATGGGGGGAGTTCGAAAGGTCATTTGCAACATCACAACTGCAAGAGACAAAAGGGCTTGCGGTTTCCGACCTTCCCCAACCACTTTCCGACTATTCCCCGGCTATTTCGTTCGTTCTCCGGCTCGATTTGAGTGTGCGTCGCCTCATTCACCGGTAAATCTTCCATTTTCCTTGATCTTTGATTCCTTTCTTCGCATTTTAACCCAAATCTATACCATGGGACCACGCACGAAGAGTCCTTCGCGTAAGGTACCCACATCCCGGCTCAGATCTGCACCGCCTTCTATTCCAAATCCCCCGCCGTCCATGCCACCCATGGCACCGACTTCGACCTCTACCCCACCCGTTCCCGCATCCGCGCCGCTCCCCATTGAGCGTGAAGTCCCCAAACCGTGGTGGGCTTCTAAAACCTTCTTACCCGAATATGTTTTTGCTTCCTCGCTCTACGAGGACCGACCCGAAATGGCTTGGGCCAAGGGTTACATACAAAAGCTAGGGCTTAAACCCTTGCTCGCGCCCTTCCATGACCATTATTGCCCACGTATTGTGCGGCTTTTCTTTCAAAACCTCAAATGGGGTGATAGTCGCCATCGACTCGTCACAACCATCGATGGCCTTGAATATAAATTTAACCATTTCCATGTCGCGGCGGCACTTCAATGCCTGTCCGCTTATATTGAGACATGTGGCCTTGATGCCCCATACATCAAGGAGGTACCCTATGCCGATGTGGTCACCAAGATGACCCAAGGCCAACACGGTAGGGGCCAATCCATATCTAGGGCCCAACTACCTGACCGGTTGTGGATGCTTGATACCTACATCAAGTGTGCCCTCAACCCTTTCCTGCACAAGTCCTCACGGACTGGAGTAGTGCAACAAGCACTATTCTCCGCCTATGAGAACCGTTGGTTCTCTATGGCAGATCTGGTCATTGATGGCATCATAAATGCCAATGACGATATGCGAGAAAGGCGATCTGATGAGAAGCAGATCCCCTATGCACGCCTCGTCACCAAGCTCGTAGAGCGTGTATCGCCCTCCGCGAGGCCTACGTCTTGGCCCCCCACGAGCCCCGTTTGGAAAACAACACTAAGGTGTTTCACCTGAAAGACTGGACAAAGAGCTATAACTTGTTGGTTAAGCGTCTTCCTGAGGAGGAGGAGGGCGTGGTGAGCCCATTCCTCATGGCAGAGGGTTCGGTCCACGATGTGCCCGCACCACGAGGGCGAGCCACCACAGGACCCACCACCGGCCGAGCCATCTACCCGACCAGCCCTGTTCCACCCACGATCGCCTGCCACGCCCCCACCCCTCCCCCACCGCCTTCCTCCGACGATGTCACCGCGATGCTCATGAGTTGGTGGAGAGCAACCGCGATCCACGAGAGGCCGGATGGCGCGTTGAGGCTCTGCAGATGATGCATCGTCCGTTCGACTATCACGCTGGTATGCATGAGCTAGTCATGCAAAGACCTTTATGCCACGACGCCCACGCCACGGCGATCGCGCAAGACGCCCGCCAAAGACCGTGGTGGATCCACGCGATTATCATTCACCGCCGTTCCCCAGCATCGACACCGATGACGCCGGCCCATCCGATGCCCCCGCAGGTATTACCATACTACTATAGCTTATTAGCCATTTATATGCGTACATCTCTCTAATTATATTCATTGCATACCTCATAAATTCTGTTAATACTTTCATTATTCATGCCTGATATATATAAACTCCGTAAGTGTTTTAATTACCCTGCATAACACATAGACGAATTATTCTGTATTAGTTAGCATGTAAGTTTTAGAACTACAAAATCCCTGAATACACCTCTTAGACATTTTCGAGGACAAAAATTCCTAAGGGGGGGATAATGTAACGACCCCGACTGCTGTGATTCGCGTGCCCGGCACGGAAACTAAGGTTGATTCAAAAACTTTAGGGTTATATTAGTTTAAATAATGTGGCACCGTGATGAGATGAGATCACGTGTGCAATTTCATCTAGATCCTAGATGTGTAGAGGGTAGGTGGAACACGTTCTTGAAGCAATGTGTTCATGCTTCACTGAGCGGCACCAAGGGCAAAACAGGAATTCTGCTGTGAGGAGGTAGCTTATAGAGGAAGGAAGGGAGACAAGAGAGGAGAGACTTCCACTCTTCTTCTCCTTCATCCCCTTGCCCTAATTGCTCCATAGGTTGGAGATTGTGCTAAGAAAGTGTGAAAGAGATCCTTTGAGAGAGAAGAAAAGGGTTAGCAAGAGTGAAGATGAGGGATTCCTAAGCTAGAGTAGCTAGACCAAGGTGATTGAGTTATTTGGGGTTTGAGATTGGTGTGAGAGGCCTTGATCTGTCGAACCAGAGCTGAAGAGCTTCTCGCCGGATCCGGATCGAGGAGGAGCTCCGAGATCTAGGTTTGAGACCCTCTTTACGGGTCATTACCGGAACCTCAAGGAACCCACGAACAAGGTGAGTTGTGTAGGATAAATAGGGTTAAAGGATAGTCTAGAGGGTGTATTTATGAAGTATTAATGGTGATTGAACAACCATTAGTGGAGGGAGATCAAAAATGGATGGGAGGTGAACTCCACATCATTGGTGATCGATCACCATAGGGTGGTGATCGATCATCACGAGGTGTGATCGATCACCAAGGACTGGTGATCGATCAATCTGTATAAGCCTTATGGGGAACAGAGACCCCAAAAGCTAGGAAGTTCTTGCCCGAGTTGTAGATCGATCAATGAGGGTGATGATCGATCTACAAGGGAGTTGGTGATCGATCACCAAGGTGGTGATCGATCTACAAGGGAGTTGGTGATCGATCACCAAGGTGGTGATCGATCTACAATGAGGTTGGTGATCGATCACCAAGGTGGTGATCGATCAATCTGTATAAGAAATTGATGTGGACAGAAGGGGGGAGTTTTTGAAATTGCATTGGTGATCGATCACCAAGGTGGTGATCGATCTACAGGAGGGTTGGTGATCGATCACCAAGGTGGTGATCGATCAACCTTGACTGTGTTGAGAGAGAGATAAGCAGGTTGGTGATCGATCACCAAGGTGGTGATCGATCACCAAGGTGGTGATCGATCTACAGTGGGTGGTGATCGATCAATGAGGTTGGTGATCGATCACTTACCCTGTTTTTGTCTGTCTTGGCTTTATAAAGTAGACACCCCGGATGTGGTGCCGGGTAATTCTCTGACACTCCTAACACTTAATGTACTGTGCCTATGGTATAGGATAAACCCTGACACGTCAAAAAGGCTTTCGATTTGCTTAGAAGATAAACTGATCTGAGGTAGGGGAAAACCAACCTAAACTGCTTTTGAGTATGATTTCATGTTTATTTTATATCTGTGCCTTGATTTCTGTTTTTAACAAGCATGTATGCATATCATAAATTCCTGCTATCTTTGATTTCTATTTCCTGATTCGTATCCAAAATCGCTCCGATTTACGCTTATCCGACGAGTGAGGTATATATGTATGTGATTTGATGATTTAAACCAGATGATCCCCACCGACCCGACGGTATATCCGATGCCTGGCACACTTGTGCACCTGCTTGTAATCCTCGACGCAATTGCACTCCATAGATGAGGCATTGTTGCACTTTCACAATTGTTCATGTGAACGACGATTGGTTGGGGTTTCCTATCGGACATTCTGTTTTACTCCATGCTATCTGATCACGGGAGTTTCTTAAGTTAAATAGACACACTTTAAGTACTCTGATAATATATCTGCATGACATCTGACATCTTGCATAAAGTTCCCAGCTTTTAACTTATTTGTTTTGAGTACATGATCTGGATTTGTCTTCTGTTATGAGATAGCATGATCTGCATATTCAATTCATTTAGATGGTTTTTTCTTCTATTGAGCTATGATGTAGCTCACCGCTTCTGAAATCTTTTTAGGTTACGAGGCTGCGGTTCGACAGAGAGTGACCCGGACTATCAGCCGGATCCCGAGGCCGAGGCAGAGGACGAGGAGACGGACGTCCAGGCGGACGAGTTTTATCCGTAGCCTGGGTACTGATGCCCGACATTTTGTACTTTTGATCTTTTGGACTATTGTGTGCCTGGTGGCCACCTTGTATATACATATATGATTCTACGTTTATTTAGTTTATGTTAGTCCACATTCCATTTCGGAACCACTATCGGGAACCATTGTTTGGGTGATGTACGTCCATCACCGATGGTTCTTCCTGGTTCCTTTTTGGGAATGTGTATGTTTTTCCTTACATTTAAATATTATTGACGTGTATTTAGTGTAGAAATTGTTTGACTCAGACTACCGCTGCTCGGATGTGTCCACCTAGCTTCCGCTATATGCGTGGACACGTGTGATCGATCCGGGATCATCCAGAGTATGATCCTAACGGCACGGATTTCTGGAGACGGAAATCCGGGCTGTTACACCAGTAGTGGCAGATCGAGCCATCATATAAGGCTTTAAAAGAAGAGGAAATAAATTGTGCATATATATAGAGACAAAAGAATATACATCCCCAAAAAGGAACCAAGAAGAACCACTGGTGATGGACATCCATCACCCAAAACAATGGTTCCTAATAGTGATTCCTATAGAATGTATAACAATATAATTAATACAACATCTATAATAATAGGTACAGACGGTGGCCACCAGGCACACAATAATCCAGAATTCAGTACAAAAACCTAAAAAGTACAAACTAATACCCAGACAGCTAATAGAACTTATCAGTTGAGGTATCGGTATCCTCCTCCTCAACCTCAGCCTCCAAATCAGGCAGGTTGTCAGGGTTGCTCTCAGTGCCGGGAACTCTAACCTCAGAACCTATAATTTTTATAGAAATAAGGTGAGCTAACCATCTAAGCTCAATAGAAGAATTTCAGTTAAGGTTGCATCTTAATTGTAAAACTGTAAAGACCCGTATTTTGAACCCGAGTTAGACTGACCTTGTGTGTGTATTCGGCTTGGCAACCGACGTCACCATTTGTTTTGGATTTTTATCTAGATGTGATTGTGCGGACAGATTTTAATTTAGAGCCCATTTGGACCCTCGTGCGAAAGTTGTGCACCGACCTCGGTGTAGCCGCTCAACACCGGACTTGAGTTTTAAAATTAGAAGTGTATAATACATAAGATGTGTGTGTGTGTTTTACTTTATGAGCAATCCTATTATAAGAAGAAATTGCATTCCCGTATTATACTAGGTTTTGTTAAGAGAGGATAGTTACCCAACCGTGTGAAACTCCTTCCTCTCTCTTCTTCAATCATCGTAGGAGATCGGTTTAGAAAACCTCCTTCTCTAGAACCCTCTTTGTTGAAAACACTTAAACCTTAGAAAGAACTTGAATCAACCTTGGATTCATAGTTGGCTATTGGGAGAGGTTGAGATCATTGGGGGCGTGTTGGAGTTGTCTCTGTGAACTCGTGGGATCGATCGCGGCGCGAATCGTTGAGGAAACCCGTCGGTTTTTATCATCGCTCGAGCGAGGTATCACCGAACTCCGATATTACCTTAGTATTTTAGTCATAACTTTTTATCCCGAACTCCGATTAAGACGTTTCTTTTTGCGTTGGAAAGCTAATAGAAAAATCCACAACTTTCATGTTTTGACCAACTTATAAATCAATCGTCTTGATTGTCAAAAAAATATGAGAATGTTACGTCAAATCGCTCGAGCGAGCTATTATTATCGCTCGAGCGAGGTATCACTGAACTCCGGCATTACCTTAGTATTTTAGTCATAACTTTTTATCTCGAACTCCAATTGAGACGATTCTTTTTGTGTTGGAAAGTTAATATAAAACTCTACAACTTTCATGTTTTAACCAATACATGAATCAATCGTCTTGATAGTCAAACAAATATGAGAATGTTACGTCAAATTCTAGGATTGGCGCAACTTGCCTGTTTTGACTTGTTTTTGAGGAAACGCTTAAATAGGTCAATATTATTAGTAATTAGAGTTTATCTTAATGCATGAACGTATATTGTGATGTAGATTGAGGGCGAGAGGCCATCAATAGGACCTTGCTTGACTTCGCATAACTCCGAGTTTTAGGTAGGAGAATCTCATCTTTACAGTATTTTATTTTAATTCGCATGGATATTTTGAATTAAAATCTTTGAACTTGCATATGCCATTGAAATCACATCTGTAAATTGAAATTGATATGAATGACTAAAAATCTAAATCTACCTGAATCCTAAAACCTGAATCTGCTTAAGCTCTGAAGATCTGAAATCAAGAACCTGAACTATGTATAAGAGACTTCCATCTGATTATATTAGTATCTGCATTTGTTTTATGATTGACCTGAACGACCCCTCAAAAATTCCTGAACAACTTCCTGACACAAGTTTCCCTCATTACGCAGGGGCTTGTTGCATCCTGGAAAAGGGTTCATGAACGACGATGGTAGGTAGGGGTTCCCATCGGCTATATTCCTGCTCTCGAGATATAGTTTACTCGAGAGGTATTTTAAGTTGAGGATTAAGTCATGAATTACTGAACTTTGCATATAGAAGTTAGAGAAACTAAGACACTGAAACACTGCATCTGTTCTTGAAACTGTTTTCACACATTTAGAAATAAATCTTACATATGATTTCCGCACCTAAATTCAATTTATTATCTGCTTATATGTTTGACAAGCTATATTCCGATATTTGTTTTGAAACAATGTTAGTTAAAGTAAAATGCCGTAGATGTCTTTCTTCTACTGAGCTTTGTTGGTTAGCTCACTCCGACTATACGTCACAGGTTCAGGTATTGACGTGGCTATTCAGGGCTGTGAGACTGATCCTGACTACGTGCCTGAGGAAGAGCTTGAGGTTCCTCCTGAGGAGTTTTTCCCAGTATAGAACTTACTGATTTTCTTATTTGTGGTGAGAGTTACACTTGAATTTGTGGGCCCATTTTAGTTGGATACCATAGTTTTATATTTGACGTTGATTTCTGTTATGAGCCATGTTTCGATGATGGTCGGCCATCATCGGTGGTTCTTTACTTTTAATTACTTCCGCATTTATTTTAGCTATGGATATTTGTTGCGCCTTACTCTGATATGTGCCCTGTTTGTCCGGCTTATCGTTTATTCGATAGGTTGGCGAACCGGCCTTTCCTATACCTGAGGGATTGGAAAAGTCGGGTCGTCACAATTGGTATCAGAGCCATGGTTTTTAGATTCTCTAAGGACCCATGAGAACTAATCGTGACCCGGTACAGTTCGCATCAAAGTCATGTCGTTAGGTCAAGAATCACTAGTACTGTTTGTAATTGTCTTTACAATCAATGTTGACTGATGTTGTGGTGCAAGATGGGCCCCAAGATTTAGAGGCAGAGACAGAGGTGGGACGGGGCCTTTAGAGGACATTCCTGAAGGTGTCGGTACATCGAGGGGAGTTGCCTTCGCAACCGGTTCTAATGCAGTCCCTATAGGAGCCGGAGTTGATAGAGGTCAGGGTGAAAGAATGGAACAAGTGTTGGAAAGTCTGGCCACCAACATTGCTCAGCAGACCGCATCTATGGCTCAGCAGACTGCTACAATCGCCCAGCAAGCAGAGCTGATTTCTACTGGACAACAACAACAATCATCAGGATTTGCCGAATTCAGGAGGGTGAGACCTCCAAATTTTTCTGGACAGACCGACCCGATGGAAGCTGAAGGTTGGTTGGATGAGATGGAAAAGATCTTCGAGGTGCTTCAGTGCACCGATGTCGAGAAGGTTAGATGGGCAACCTTCAAACTGGATGGACAGGCTGGACCATGGTGGAAGTCCGTGGCTAGACACCGGGAGCAGGAGTTTCCCAATACTCCTTAGACATGGGCTGAGTTTATCGAGGCGTTCAACGATCAGTACTTTCCCAAGATCGTTAGGAATCAGATGTAAGTTCAGTTCATCGAGCTGAAGCAGGGGACAATGTCAGTGCGTGAGTATGGAGATGAGTTCACGCGACTTTCAAGGTTTGCACCTCAACATGTGGCCACCGATAAAATGAAGGCCAGAAAATTTCAGCTGGGTCTTAGGCCGAGTATACAGGAGAGCGTGGCTATGTGGGAAATGGAAACATATGGAGGAGTACTGTCAAAGGCCCTCATAGCAGAGGAAGAAATTCAAAAGAGGTTTTTGAGAAGCAGTCAGCCGAACAAGGACAGGGTTGTACAAGGGCAGTCAGGTACTTATGAAAATAAGAGGGCCAAGTTTACAAAGGAACCTTACTCAACTTTGCATTTTCTAGACCAACATTTTCTTCTGGACCGACCCCTTATCAGAGATTGGCAGCATCATCACCTGTGCAATCCGTACGACCAGCGGGTTCTAATGCTAGTGGAGCTTCAGTGGGACAGAGATCCTCTCATGCACCATCTTTTATTTCGGTCACTATGTGCCTAAGGTGCGGGAAACCACACAAGACCGAGGATTGTAGGAGGAACACTGGAGCGTGTTTTCGGTGTGGCGCAATCGGACACATGGTTAAGGATTGTCCTCAGGAGGACAAGGGAAGAACTAGTTCGGCTTCTACTCAAAGATCGAATTCGACCCTCGTTCAAGGTCGAGCTTATGCCGTGATGCGCCGAGCAACGTGATCCAAGGTATTATTAAAAGTTGAGATGTCTTCTTATTTTATGTGTTATATATAATTGCTTGATATTTAATAAATTTTGTTAATAAGTTATGGATGAATACACATGCTTAGAAACTTTTAATTGAAACGCTTGTCTAAACTAAGGTACCCTTTTTATGCATCGGGGGAGCGATGTAAGCAAAACCGAAGCGCGAGTGTTGATAGACCCTGGGTCTACACATTCTTTTGTTACTCCATTGTTCGCTGAGAAGTTGGGAATCATTCCCAAGGCCCTTGATTTCATCTTGGCAGTGTCAATTCCTACGGGCAACGCTTCGGAGCACCGATACCATGTATCAATCAATGATTGTGATGATCGAAGACCACGAGACAGTGGCTGATTTGATCATTTTGAGCATGGAAGGGTTCGACGTGATACTAGGGATGGATTGGTTATCTACTTACCATGCGAGCGTGGATTGTCTTCGAAAGATTGTAACATTCCGCCGTCAAGAGAAAATCTTTCGATTTTTGAGTCAAATCTTGTGTGATACCGTTTATCTACGCCATTCGAGCGCACGTATGATGAGGAACGGGTGTTATGGTTATCGGCCTACTTGCAAGATCATAAGGAGGAGAAGAAAATATTACGATATGCGTGTATTCAGATATTTTTCCTGAAGATCTACCTGGATTACCACCTGACAGGGAGATTGAGTTTGCGATTGAGTTAGTGCCGGGTACTGAACCAGTATCAAAAACTCCGTATCGAATGGCGCCTGCAGAATTGAAAGAGTTGAAGGAGCGACAGAACTGCTAGATAAGGGCTTTATTAGACCGAGTGTGTCACCCTGGGGAGCATCGGTTCTATTTGTAAAGAAGAAAGACGATTCAATGCGGCTTTGCATCGATTACCGCCAGCTAAATAAGTTGACAATCAAGAACCGTTATCCACTTCCAAGAATTGATGATCCGTGCTCGATCGCCATAAGGAGCAAGGTTCTTCTCAAGATCGACTTGAGGTCGTGCTACCATCATTGAAAGTTAAGTCTCAAGACATTCGAAGATGCTCAGAACCCGATATGGGCACTACGAGTTCTTGGTCATGCCATTTGGGTTGACAAACGCACCCGCGTCATTTATGGACTTGATGAACTAGATATTCAAGTCACATTTGGACAAGTCTGTAGTAGTTTTTGTAGATGACATCCTCATCTATTCAAAGACGCGAAAAGAACATGAGCAACATCTGTGAGTGGCTCTACAAACCCTTAGAGACCATCAGTTATATGCAAAACTTAGTAAGTGTGTGTTTTAGCTTGAGCAGGTCAGTTTCCTAGGCCATGTTATCTACGAGACGGTATTACAAATTGACCCAGCCAAGATTGAGTCAAGATGAATTGGGAACAACCAAAGACCGTTCTGAGGTTCATAGTTTCCTCGGTTTGGCGGTGATACTACGGAAGGTTTGTGGAGGGCTTCTCCAAGATATCGTGTCCTCTTACACAACTTACGAAGAAGAATACTAAATTTGATTGGAGGAGCGCAGAGCAAAGTTTTCGTGAACTCAAGAAACGATTGACTCATCGCGCCGATTTGCTATACCATCAGGCAAGGGAGGCTTTGCAATATACAGTGAGGCATCATATGGGGGTTTAGGCTGTGTGCTTAACCAGAATGAGAGAGTCATTGCTTATGGGTCTAGACAGCTGAAAGACCATGAGAAGAATTACGACGCATGATCTTGAGTTAGCGATGATTTTTGCTCTGAAGATCTGGAGGCATTACCTTTATGGGGAGACCTTCGATATAATTACCGATCATAAGAGCCTCAAGTTTCTCTTCTCACATAAGGAGTTGAATATGAGACAGCGTCGATGCATGGGGTTCTTGTAAGATTATGATTGTACCATCGGTACCACCGGGAAAGCAAACGTGTGGCGATCGTTAAGTCGAAAGTTCTCGCTTCGATTATCACATCTCACCACAAGGGTGCGACGATGGCATCTTTTGAAAGATATGGCTCTAAGAAGCATGAGATTTGACGTAAAAGGTTCTGTGTACATTAATGGCTACTTACCGGTGATTCGCTCGACCCTCTATGAGAACATTCGGACTTGATGACGGATGATGAACTATACACGGGACGGGATGTGATTGGGGGAAGCAAAATAGATTTTTCTATCAAAGATGATGGCACTTTGTTGTTTAGAAACCGGGTATGCGTACCAACTAGTACTGAGCTTCGGGACACTATTTTGGAAGAGGCTCATAAGTCTATGTACGCTATTCACCCTGGCAAAGATGTACCAAGACTTAAAGAAAAGCTTCTGGTGGAGAGGTTTAAAGAAAGATGTCGCTGTGTATGTCTCGAGATGTCTTGTGTGTCAACAAGTAAAGGTGGATCATCGAAATCCGGCAGGACTGTTGCAACCACTACCGATACCTGAGTGGAAATGGGAGGCTATTTCTATGGACTTTATTTTGGGATTGCCAAGAACATTAAGAAAATACAATGCCATCTGGGTCATTGTGGATCGATTGACTAAGTCCGCACACTTCCTTCCTTATATACCGCCAACAAGCACGCAGAATTATACATCAAGGAGATAGTTAGGTTGCATGGTATACCGGTCAGTATCGTCTCCGATAGAGACCCGATGTACACATCTCAGTTTTGGCAACGATTTCAAGAAGGAATGGGCTCTAGGCTCGATTATAGTACATCATTCCATCCTCGTAATCGATGGGCGACCGAGAGGTGAATCGATTATAGAAGATATGTTACGTGCTTGCATGTTGGATTTTCGTGGGTCATGGGACCAACATTTATCAGATCGAGTTCGCCACAATAACAGCATTGTGCTAGCATCGCATGGCACCCTACGAAGCTTTGTATGGACGACGTGCAGTCTCCGCTTAATTGGGAAAAAGTGGGTGAGAAACTCATTTTAGGTCCCGAGATCGTGGAGAATACAACCAAGACAGTTCGGTTAATCCGTGAGAGACTACGAATTGCTCAAAGTCGTCAGAAGAGCTACGCTAATCTGAAAAGAAACCATGTTGAGTTTAAGGTGGGAGATAACGTATTTGTCAAAATCTCTCCTACAAAAGGCGTGATGCGTTTTGGGAAGCGTAAGCGAGTCCGCGCTATGTTGGACCTTCGAGGTATTGGGCGAGTCGTGAGGTTGCCTATCGAGTAGCCTTGCCACCGCAGCTATCGGAAATGCACAACGTGTTTCATGTGTCCATGTTACGAAGATATGTTAAGGACCCGACTCACGTATTGGACTACCAGCCCATTGAGCTCTAAGAAGACCTATCCTTGGTTGAGGAACCGATACAAATCTTGGATCAGAAGAACAAATCTTGACAAAGAACATTCCCTTAGTACTGTGAAGTGGCGGAACCATTCTTGAGAGGAAGCCACATGGGAGCGTGAAGCGGAGATTCATGAGCAATTTCCACAACTTTTCGAGTGAAGGTATATTGTAAACTATAGTTATGTAAGAAAACCATGCACTTTAAATTCTTGAATTTGCTTCAAAAAAAAAAAAAAAAAGGAGAATTTCTTCAAATTCTTCAATGTTAAATTGGTTCATAACATCGATGCTTTACATATATATCTATAACGATCACACAATAAAATCTTAAATGTCATATTTATTCATTCTCGGTTAGAACCGTATGTCTGTTGGAACCCGTGTCATCAGTTAGAACATGTTACCAGGCACGTGATCATGTTTTTGAATAAGTGTTCAATTCGACATCCAATTTACTGCTCAAATAATTACCAAAAGGGTGAGGTAGGTGTGTGTGCTAGGTTTGTGTCATGGTGAAGTATATTTCCAGGCACGTGACACTTGGGAAGGTATGCATCCATGTACGGATGCAATCCTCTATGGCAGTATGGGATGCCACACGCAATACATCCAGTTATTACGGATCCCGACCCTTGAAAGCGTGCTTGGTGAAGCCTACCGATCGCGACCAAAGTTCTTGACTTTAGACTGTTTCGATTTTGCTTTATACTGGTGTTAGGATAAGGACTTACCGCAGTTCGGTTTAGCTATCCGTATATTTTCGAGGACGAAAATTCCTAAGGAGGGTAGAATGTAAAGACCCGTATTTTGAACCCGAGTTAGACTGACCCTGTGTGTGTATTCGGCTCGGCAACCGACGTCACCATTTGTTTTGGATTTTTATCTAGATGTGATTGTGCGGACAGATTTTAATTTAGAGCCCATTTGGACCCTCGTATAAACTTGTGCACCGACCTCGTGTAGCCAACACCGGACTTGAGTTTTAAAATTAGAAGTGTATAATACATAAGATGTGTGTGTGTGTTTTACTTTGTGAGCAATCCTATTATAAGAAGGAATTGCATTCCCGTATTATACTAGGTTTTGTTAAGAGAGGATAGTTACCCAACCGTGTGAAACTCCTTCCTCTCTCTTCTTCAATCATCGTAGGAGATCGATTTAGAAAACCTCCTTCTCTAGAACCCTCTTTGTTGAAAACACTTAAACCTTAGAAAGAACTTGAATCAACCTTGGATTCGTAGTTGGCTATTGGGAGAGGTTGAGATCATTGGGGGCGTGTTGGAGTTGTCTCTGTGAACTCGTGGGATCGATCGCGGCGCGAATCATTGAGGAAACCCGTCGGTTTTTATCATCGCTCGAGCGAGGTATCACCGAACTCCGATATTACCTTAGTATTTTAGTCATAACATTTTATCCCAAACTCCGATTAAGACGATTCTTTTTGTGTTGGAAAGCTAATAGAAAAATCTATAACTTTCATGTTTTGACTAACTCATGAATAAATCGTCTTGATGGTCAAAAAAATATGAGAATGTTACATCAAATCGCTCGAGCGAGCTATTATCATCGCTCGAGCGAGGTATTACCGAACTCCGGCATTGCCTTAGTATTTTAGTCATAATTTTTTATCGCGAACTCCGATTGAGACGATTCTTTTTGCGTTGGAAAGCTAATATAAACATCTACAACTTTCATGTTTTGACCAATATATGAATCAATCGTCTTGATAGTCAAACAAATATGAGAATGTTACGTCAAATTCTAGGATTGGCGCAACTTGCCTGTTTTGACTTGTTTTTGAGGAAACGCTTAAATAGGTCTATATTATTAGTAATTAGAGTTTATCTTAATGCATGAACGTATATTGTGATGTAGATTGAGGGCGAGAGGCCATCAATAGGACCTTGCTTGACTTTGCATAACTCCGAGTTTTAGGTAGGAGAATCTCATCTTTACAGTATTTTATTTTAATTCACATGGATATTTTGAATTAAAATCTTTGAACTTGCATATGCCATTGAAATCACATCTGTAAATTGAAATTGATATGAATGACTAAAAATCTAAATCTACCTGAATCCTAAAACCTGAATCTGCTTAAGCTCTGAAGATCTGAACTATGTATAAGAGACTTCCATCTAATTATATTAGTATCTGCATTTGTTTTATGATTGACCTGAACGACCCCTCAAAAATTCCTGAACAACTTCCTGGCACAAGTTTCCCTCATTACGCAGGGGCTTGTTGCATCCTGAAAAAGGGTTCATGAACGACGATGGTAGGTAGGGGTTCCCATCGGCTATATTCCTGCTCTCGAGATATAGTTTACTCGGGAGGTATTTTAAGTTGAGGATTAAGTCATGAATTACTGAACTTTGTATATAGAAGTTAGAGAAACTAAGACACTGAAACACTGCATCTGTTCTTGAAACTGTTTTCACACATTTAGAAATAAATCTTACATATGATTTCCGCACCTAAATTCAGTTTATTATCTGCTTATATGTTTGACAAGCTATATTCCGATATTTATTTTGAAACCATGTTAGTTAAAGTAAAATGCCGTAGATGTCTTTCTTCTACTGAGCTTTATTGGTTAGCTCACTCCGACTATACGTCACAGGTTCAGGTATTGACGTGGCTATTCAGGGCTGTGAGACTGATCCTGACTACGTGCCTGAGGAAGAGCTTGAGGTTCCTCCTGAGGAGTTTTTCCCAGTATAGAACTTACTGATTTTCTTATTTGTGGTGAGAGTTAGACTTGAATTTGTGGGCCCATTTTAGTTGGATACCATAGTTTTATATTTGACGTTGATTTCTGTTATGAGCCATGTTTCAATGATGGTCGGCCATCATCGGTGGTTCTTTACTTTTAATTGCTTTCGCATTTATTTTAGCTATGGATATTTATTGCGCTTTACTCTGATATGTGCCCTGTTTGTCCGGCTTATCGTTTATTCGATAGGTTGGCGAATCGGCCTTTCCTATACCTGAGGGATTGGAAAAGTCGGGTCGTCACAAAAACATAGTTGTAGAAGATATCCAGACAGATAAGCAGTTGCAGAATAATGACAGAATTGAACATATGCAAACAGATGTTCAGATATACAGAATTTATCGGAGCAAACAGACTTATCAGAATTTACAGGATGTTGTGCATATAGTATTTAATTACTTAAAATAGTATACTTAAGTAACTCCCGTGAGTATAACACGTGGTAGCCAGATTTGGGTCGATGAGTAATCCCGACCATCGTCGTTCACATGAACCATTATATAGATGCAGCAATGCCTCAACTAAGGAGTGCAATTGTGTCGAGGATTTCCAAGCAGATGCACGATTGTACCAGGCATGGATATACCGCCGAGTTGGTGAGATTCGTCAGATTATTAAACCTCAAATCACATGCAAACATATCATACATAACAGGGATCAGGTGGCAAGTATCAGATAGCAGGAATCAGATATCAGAGTTTTTCACACATATGCTAAACATGACTGGAAAGAAAAATCAGAATATGCAGTCAAATGCAGAAGATTTGGAATCATGAGATAAAAAATAAATGCAATTTCAGTTGAATTCCCCTACCTCAAGTCAGACCTTTCTAAGCAAATCCAAACCTTTTCAGGGCATCATGGTCTGATCCTAAACCATAACATAGTACACTAAGTGTCAGGGATGTCAGAATATAACTAACACAGTGTCCAGTAGTATTTAATTCACAATACCAAAACAGGCAGAAAATAGGGGTGATTGATCGATCAATGTCCTTGCTTGATCGATCAATCCCACTCCTTGATCAATCAATGACCTCATTGATCGATCAACCTCTCAAATAACTCACAGGTGACAAAGGAAAATTGATCGATCAATATCCTTGATTGATCGATCAATCTTCAACCTTGATCTATCCATGCTTCATTTGATCGATCAATAGCCTCTTTTACTTCATATTTAATAAAGGAAAATTGATCGATCAACACCCTTGTTTGATCGATCAATCCACCCCATTGATCGATCAATCTTCCCATTAATCGATCAATCAATTCAAAACTCAAATTTCCCTCTTCCTGTTCCCACACTTTACTTATAAAATTTGATCGATCAATGTCCAAATTGATCGATCAATCTCTCCCATTGATCGATCAATGTCCTCATTGATCGATTAATCTCGTCCTTTTGATCAATCACTTCACTGTGATCGATCAACCTCTCTTATTGATCGATCAATCAACAAATTGATCGATCAACCTTCAATATTAATCGATCAAAACCTAATTTGATCGATCAATGCCCATCGGGCATTGAACTTCCAAAAACATACTCTATTGTTCCCACTAACTGTTTAGACAAATTGATTGATCAATTCTCTACCTTGATCAATCAATCCAAGGCTTGATCAATCATTCACTAATTTGATCGATCAAGGATGACAGCCTCAGTCATGAGTGGCTGTCACTCGTTCTTCACCTATCTGGACGTTAACCCATTAATGACCCTTAACCCACACTCATACATATTCTTTAACATATTTATGAAGTCTCAACCTTAATAATTTAAATCCGAAAACTCACCTATTTAAAGGCCCTTTCGGGATCTCGACAAAGCGATCCGAAAAGGGTTTCAGACTCCAAATCAGAGGGTTTGTCCTCGTCAAGACCAGGAGTAGCAGGTGCTTGGCTCCATCTCAACTCCTTTTGACAGCACACATCTCAAAAGACCACTCGACGTACTGACGTCGATTCCACACTCTCAAATCGAGCAATCACTAATCTGGGTCTCTCACTCAACTGTGGTTTCTCACAGAACCGACCTCAACCCATCTCCTAGCCAGGGTTTTTCAGGAACAAGAAGAATAAGAGGATGAAAATAGGTATCCTAACCTTCTTCCCTCTCTTATAAGCTAAGAAACATAAATATCTCTGATATTTCTGTTTTACCTAACTTAAACTTCGGTATGGAGCACTTACATGGTCTCTACGGCGTAACACACCGCATTGGAGTCTTTCAAGACTCAGACTTACACACGAAGTCGCGCATGACTTCACCTTACCAAGGATTAATATTATTTATAATAATATTAATTAAAAAAAAAATTTAATTTATCTCAATTTCCGTGTTGGGCACGCATATCGAAGAAGCCGGGTTCTTGTTCGAAGTTTTAGGGTCATTACACCAAGAGAAGACTATTTTCAGGTGCAAATAAAGAGCCCGTCTTTCTCTTCAACATTGAAGAGAGAGAAAGGTCTTTATATATGAAATATTATTCTAATTCAAATACCAGTTGATTGTAATTTTTTTTATTTTTTATAATTTTATGAAGTGCTTTAAAAGCAGTCATATTTCATTCTGGGCACCAATTTTGTAATGACCTAAAATTCTGAATAAAACTCGACTGCTATGATATACGTGTCTGGCATGAAAATCGAGACCAATTAAAATTTTAACTTAATATTATTGGCAATAGTATTAATCCACAGTTAGGCGAAGTCATGTGTTACTTCTCATGTAAGTCCAAGTTGTATAAGACGTTTGATGAGGCGTGATACGTCGGAGAATTTGTGTGTGTGCTCCGCACCGGAGTTAAACTAAGAGGAATATTGAAATATCAAAGATATTTCATTAGTTTTGCTTGTAAGGGAAGGAATAAAGTTAGAATTCATTACTCTACTCTTTTTCTTCTTGTTCCTGATAATCTGTGGCTAGGTTTGCTATTATGAAGTGCTAAGGTGAAAGAAGAAACCTAGGTTCTTGATCATCCTAGTTAGAACACGAAGAAATCGATTGGTGTTTGTTAAATTCGCTTGGGAAAGGCGAGATGTGGTTATGTGTTGACGCGTGACACACCCTCTGGTTCATTGGAGAACCTGCCTTGACGAACTCCCCGATCTGGATCCGAAACCCATGCGAACCAAGGATGTCGTGGACCTAGAAACGATCATCGAAAGAGGTGAGTTATTATGGGTTTTGTAGGAGAGTTATAGGTATTAAATATGTGTGTAATGGGGGCTTAAATGATTCGTGGAGAATCATTAAAGCTAGGGTTGATTTGGGTTTGAATTTAACAAACCCCATTAATGACAGCTTAACTGTCATACTTGATCGATCAACGGAGAATTGATTGATCAATCTGTAGTCCGATCGATCAAACTTGAGAGTTGATCGATCGAATTGTATAAGGGCCCATTGGGAACAGAAGAGTGTTTTTCTTAAGAAGTTGGAGCCCGATGTGCTCGATCGATCAAACTGGCGATTTTATAGATCAAATTTGGAGCTAATCGATCAAGTTAAGAAGTGATCGATCAGGTGTGAATTGATCGATCAATTGAGAATTGATCGATCAAACTGTGAAATTGATCAATCAAATCAGGGATTTGATCGATCAAATTTTGTGAAAAATGTATAGAACAGGAAACCTATTTTTCAGAAATTTCTAACTTTGAAAATTTGATCGATGAATTATGGGCATTGATCGATCAAATAGAGGAATCGATCGATTAATTAAGGGATTGATCGACCATATTTGCCTCTGTTCTTTAATGAAGGACTGATTGATCATTTGAGAATTGATCGATCAAATCAGAGATTTGATCCATCGAATTTTATAAAACACACTAAGAAACAGGAGGTGTGTTTTTCTGAATTTTTGACCCGATCGATCAAACATGGGGATTAATCGATCGAATGGAAGATCCGATCGATCAATGAATAGATTGATTGATCAATGTTCCTCTGTTTTGAAGGTGTGGAAATGTTGATTTTGATCGATCAATTATGGGAATTGATCGATCAACTTGAGTATTTAATTGATCAACCATGGAGTTGATCGATCAAACGTGTTTTGTTCAGGTCGTATAGGTTTGAGGCATCCAATCGATCAATGAAGAGATTGATCGATCAAACAGAGGGATTGATCAATCGAGTTTCTCCTATTTCTGCTGTTTTGGTTTCTGGGGAATTTAAAGCTGGGCCTCGTGCCAGTTACTGTTCTGACACTTAGTATATTATACGTATGGCCTAGGTCAAGATCAAAACTTCTTATAAAGCTTTAGATGTGCTTAGAAAGATCTGTTCTGAGGTAGGAGAATTCAGTCGAACTTCCATTTATTTTTTATCTCATGGGTTCATAGCTTCTGTGTTCTGACGCATGTTCTGATTTTGTTTTCCAAATTATGTCTTCCATATGAATGAAAGTTTCTTCACCTATGATTCTTGTTATTTGATATCTGTCATCTTATTTATGTTATTATGATATGTATGGATGCGATTTTAAGTTTATCTATCTGACGAATCCCACTGACTCGGCGGTATATCCGTAACTGGCACATTCGTGCATCTGCTTTAAAAATTCTTCGACACAATTGCGCTCCTTAGATGAGGCATTGTTGCATTTATGAATTATTCATTGAACAACGATGGTCGGGGATACCCATCGGCACACATCTGGCTACCACGTGCTATATTCACGAGAGTTACTTAAGTATACTATTTTAAGTCATTTAAATACTGTATGTATAGCATCCTGAAAATTCTGAGGTTATGTCTGTTCTTACAGGTTCTGCATTCTGATTATCTGTTTGTACTCTGCCTTGCTTATCTGTCTGAGTTATATTCTGCAACCATGTTTTACAATTAAAATACAAATTTAACTGAATTCTCCTATTGAGCTTAGATGGTTAGGTCACTCCTGACTCTGTGTCATAGGATCTGAGGCTAGAGCTCCTGGCATGGAGAGTGATCCCGAGTATCAGCCAGAGCTAGAAGCTGAGGTTGAGGAGGAGGATACTAACACCCTTGCTGACAAGTTTTACCCGTAGCTTGGGTATTAGTTTTGTATTTGAGTCCTGTATATGTATTTTGGATTATCCGTGTGCCTGGTGTCCACTTTTCTGTATATTTTTACTATAGATGTTATACTTGTATTCATGTACATTCTATAGGAACCACTATTGGGAACCATTGTTTTGGGTGATTGATGTCCATCACCAGTGGTTCTTCTTGGTTCCTTTTTTAGGATGTATATTCTTTTGGATTTACTTATATGCATTGTTATTCTCTTTCTTTTCTTTATGAGCCTTATATGATGACTGAATTTGCCACTACTGGACTGTATCTGCTCTGATTTTCGCTAGACGAGAAGACACTCTTTGATTTGTTCCGGAGATCATCCCGAGCATGATCCTGATGGCACGGGTTTTCGGGTGTGAAAATCCGAGCTGTCACAAATTTCTTGAACATGAAAACACTGTTGACACCGATTTCAAATATATGATGGAGATCTTATTTCAAGCAATTTTTTACACCGTGGATCATGAAGTGATAGGCTTCATCAAACCGTCGATTGTTGATTTCGAATTACACAAAAAGAAACTGGGGTGCCCACGAAGGAAAAGGGTGTGCATTTAATGCCACCCTTCTTTTTTTTCTTTGCTCCAATTTGACCGTTGGAGGAGAGGGGTCGGCTAGATTTTTTTCTTTCAATTTTTTATTTCAATTTTTCTGTTGTAAAAGAGACAACATTTATTTTCTTCACACCAATTTTCTTCATTCTCTTCATTTCTTTTAACTATTTCTCTTCACTCTTCTTATCTACATTTCATCTAATTTAACATATGGATTTTTCACTCTTCAAAGGATGAAATTTTGGGAACACGAGTGTCCCAAGTTTTACAGAATAAGAAGGCCGGGAGAGGCGTTGCTTTTAATATTATTGAAAGGTGGATTGCAGATTCTTGTGGAAACGACAGTGGATAGATATTTTATTGTGGAAAGAGCATTCTCATTGTTTAATTTCGTGAGTTGGTTTTGCTATATTTCTGAAGTGATTTGCCTTTGAGGGTTCCTTTGTACATTTCTTTACCTCTCCAAATAAATCTTGATTACCAATAATAATTAAAATATCAGCTAAGAGCATTACATGAAATGATATATTAGACAAAAAGGTGTAACATTTTTTTTTTACCATTTTCTCCCATATGTTCTCCATTGCCTTCATGACCATGTCATCTTATTTGTCACTAAATAAAATAAGAATTCGTGACTCAACAACACCAGCAAACTAACGTAAATGTGCTACAAAATTGACTTCATCTTCCCGTCTCAATTCTTGTTTTTTAGGCATGAAAGAGGCAAAAAAAATCATCAATTTCATATTGCATATTAGCGTAATCCTCTTTTTGCTCGTTATCAAAAGGAATTTGCGCTTCTATTTCTTTCCCATCATCTCAAGCCATGCTTGATCTTCCCATAGATGACACACTTGAGCGACTCTTTGAGCTTTCGTATCCATATTGGAGAAGGTGAGGATCACTCATCACGTCCTGCAAAAAATAATATATCAATATTTCAAAGATTTTGATTGTAGTGTAGGCCATATAGCTTGTACTGTAGTTACAGCGATTGAAAAGGTCACTACCCAATGTGGGTCCTGTAGGTACGAGATGTTGGAACGGATCGCCGGGATACAAACCTAACCTCTGACTTTTTTTGCACAAAATTGCTGCTCTCCAGATTTTAACCCACGTTTTCATGCTTGACAGCCCAAGCCTTTTACCCAATGTGTTTTAATATGCAATTGCTGATGTTAATTATTGATTTCTTTAGTCAATCAAATTAGTTAGGGATGTAATATTGGTTTAATTAGTGTTCTTTATAACCTATTAATTAACTCATTATTTGTTTTAAAGGTTTAAAATAATTTGTTGATGTCTAAATGATCAACAACCATAATTTAGATTTCTTAGTAAATCATAACTAGTAATTATTAGGAATCATATATAGTTCAGTTATTCTCAGTCAATTCATAATTCGTCAATCAACTAAGTAAGGTTACTAACTAATTTACACCACTATATGCATGCTCTTGTTCGTTATCTTGATTTGTTCTATCAGAAGTTGATTGATGAATAATTAATTTAACCGAAAATATAATAGATTTACGAATATAATTCAATAGATATGTTCAATCATATTTTAATGTTCATTCAACAAAGTAATTTAAGAAGGAAAAAGACAGTCCTGACATTCACCGTCCTCCAAGCTCTCTAAAAGAGGTTTCATGTGGCACACAAAATCCTATTTTGGTGCCACATGGACTATAAAGGGACGATGAATAGATCAAATTTATATTTGAGGGTTGATTATGGTCATTTTTTTATTTTCGTGATGGAGATGAGCTCTTCATTTTCTTTTGAATTAAATCATCAATGCAACACCCTCTTTCTCCACCTGGCACTACAAAAAATAAAACTATTAGCAACAGCCGAAAACTACCGCTATGAACAAAAAACTGTCGCTAATACCATTGTCGCTAATAGTCTTAATAGATTTTTATTAATAGCGGCAATTTTTTGCTCCAAAAAATTGCCGCTAATAATCTATTTTTTGGTATTGTGGTACTCAAAATATATTTTGGGTGCCATGTGGAGGTCCTTGTAAACCTTGGACTATACTCATCATCCTCTAATGGAGGATCTAACCAGGATCCATTTAAGAAGACCGATAAAAGAAACTAAGTAGTTTAAGAATATAATTTTATATATTATCACATTATAGCTATATTTTTATTAAAGAAATAACAAAAGAAACAACAGTCAGAAGTAGGGGTAGCCAGTAAGAACCAAAAAGATTTTAAAAAAATAAACAAAATAGAAAGAAATATACACTGTAGTCATGCCAAGGAAAAAGGAGGAAGTGAAGGAAAATCCTTAGGAGGTCCAATTTGCTCCCACTCCAACATGGTCTCCAATTCAAACTGGTGAAAGGTCGGAAGTTGACTTGCAGCAGTCATGGAGAGAAAAGGAAAGATTGCCACATGGATAATGAAAGACCGAGTGATAATAATAACTCAAGTGAACCAATAGTTATTTGAAGGGACCGAAATTTTGGTGGTTAAATGATCATATACTATCAATGGTTTACGATGTGAGTGATCCGTACTGTCAAAGTGATAAATCATAGATTGGACAGGAATAGGCCTGAAAATGGTGTTTTAGGGAGATTAAAATCATATGATCTGTGGACTTTAATATCAACCATCGTTTTCTTTTTTAATGACTGATATTAAAGATCATCAAGCGGATGAGTCACATTTACTTATGGGCATGTTTCTTAAGCGAAGACATGTTTCAATGATAGATTGCCACTTGAACAATTTACATTGATCACAGATGTTTACCATATGACATAATTATAATCACATTTGAATTGTGTGAAATTAAAATTTTAACTTTGATCATTTAGACACTATTTTGGTGTTTAAATGTGAGTGAAGAGCGATTATCCCTTATTTGGAAATCTAACCAAAATGTACCAAGGGGAGGAAATCCAACAGTATGTGTTATAGCCCTAGGATAACGAAAAGTCCAAAGGACAACAACAAAGAATTGAAGATGACAACTGGAATGAATGAAAATTAGAGTGATTATTGATACAGTGACAACAATGCTATTAGATTTGACATAGAGTTTTTTTCAAAGAAGTTCGAATTGTAAAATAAAAAAATAGGTAATAAGAATTAAAATTATACTAAAAAAATAAGATTATTAGTTGTAGTAAAAAACTACTGCTATTAACAAAAAAACTGTCGCGAATACTCTTGCCGCTAATAGTTTTAATAGCCTTTAAAAGTTTTTTTGTTAATAACGACAGTTTTTTACAGCAAAAAACTGCCGCTAATAGTCTTATTTGTTGTAGTGTTATATTTCACCTAACACATGGATTTTGGATCTAGTGATGCAAAGCTCAGTTTGGATCACCAGATGTGAACTACTTAAGCTATTTTCCTGACTGATTTATCATTTTTAAAAAAAAGAAAAAAAAAAAAAAGAGATTATTTGGTCGCTTTTATACAATAGTTAATTAATGTTATTATTCCAAAAAAGTGTTTAGGAAAACACAAAAAAACTAATTCATTCTAAGAAAGAATCAAGAAAATAAGCTTGGTTAACACGTCCATCTAATGATGGTTATTGAGTTATTCAGTGTGCAACTTGGATAATTTTTAGGTAGCATGCAATTTCACTGCGATTAAACAAAAAATGCAGACTCCAATTTCAGTTGTTTGGCTTATATGAGGTGATTCAACATGGAAATCTTGTCAAGAATCTGTCCACACTTAATCTTAGGCTCTATTGACAATATTATTTTATGCTAAGTACATAAAAATATAATATTGAGCATTAAAGATCATCCACAACATAATCTTATGCTTTATATAATAAGATAAAGGGAGCCATTCTTTGCACTCGAAAAGTTGACACTTACACCAAATTTAATAGAAAGACTAGCAAGTTTACAGATATCTTATGCTTTATGTTGAATAAGGTTTAATCCCAACCATCTGTGTCAATCGACTGAGGTTGGAAAATCAATCGATTGAGATTGGGAAGTCAATCAATTGGCTATTGGGCAAATCCCGATCCACAGGTTTGATTTTTGGAAGATTGCTTTAGCAATATATTCCATAATGTGGTTTGGAGCTTATTTGGAAGTGTTTTGAATACTTGTAAGTTTTAGGAGATTTGTGAGTTATGTTTCCAAAAAGGGTCTTGTGACAATTTGAAGAAAGTTTCTCTAGGGATCCAGAGAGAGTTTGGTGAAAGTTTTATGTGAGAAAACTGTGGGAATACTTTTGAGAAAAAAAAGTATTGAAAAATTGTTTGGGGATTGAAGATTCGATTGAAGCCATTCTTGTGTCTGAATCGTGATTATATTCCGGCAGATCTCTTCTCTGTTTTTGAAGGATTAGGTCTTTAGTTTAACAACGGGTTTGTTGTTGAAGATCGTGTTAAATCTTAATTGAGTTTGCACTAGAGAGAAGAGAGTGTGTGTTGTAAACATTCATAAAATAGTGCATATACTCCCATCGACGTAGCCCTCGATTGGGTGAACCACGTAAATCTTGTGATTGTGGTTGTGATTGTTCTTTTTTGCATCTTCTATTTTTTTCGCATTCATCACGATAGGGAGTTCGTAGTGTGGGTAGAATTCCTAACAAGTGATATCAGAGTAATGTTGATGCTACAATGGCGATGGAGGTCTCGAATGCACGATTTGAGGTGGAGAAATTTTCTGAAAAGAATAACCTTACTTTGTGGTAAGTCAAGGTCATAGATATCCTTGTCCAACAAAGCATTGATGACGCTCTACTTGGAAAAGAGATGGGAAAGAAGGTAGAGATGTCCAATGAAGAATGGAACTCTATTAATAAGAGAGTCGTAAGCACTATCCGATTGGGTTTGTCCGATGGAGTTCTGTATAACGTTCTTCACGAGAAGACGACCGTTGATCTGTAGAAGAAGATGAAATCACTCTACATGATAAAGTCATTATCCAATAGACTCTTCATGAAAAAGTAACTCTATACCCTTCGTATAAAGGCTGGTACGCGTATTCATGACCATTTGAATTTATTTAATAAAATAGTTAGTAAACTATTAGGCATTAAGGTGAAACTTGAAGAAGAAGATGTAGCACTTCTCTTGCTCACCTCATTGCCACTATCTTATGAGCACCTTGTTACAACATTAATTTATGGTAAAGATACTATTGTCGTCGAAGTAGTGACTGTTACACTTCTTTCCGACAAATTGAGAAAACAGTCCGAATCTAACTTCGAAGGGATTAGTCTCTTGAGTGAAAGGGGTCGAAACCATATTGCAAGAAGAGATTGAATAATAATAAGGGTGATTAAGGGACTTCGCAATAGGCTAGTGTTGCTAATTCAGATTCTAGTGAAGACCTATTGTGTGTATTATTAAGCTCCAGTCAGTTTGATGGTAGATGGATCATAGATTCAGGGGCATCGTATCACATGTGTTCGTATAGGGATTGGTTTGACCAGTACAAGGTAGCCAATGATGGGACGATTTTGATGGAGAATGACAGTGTCTATGAATCAGTGGTATTGTTCGATTAGAATCAAGATGTTTGATGACTGTGTTCGCACTCTTACTGGGGTTAGGAATGTGTCTGATCTGAAAAAAAAATTGATCTTCTTGGGGGCATTGGATGAGATAGGATGTTGAGTCATTCTAAAATTTGATAAACTAAAGGTTGTACATGATACTATGACCTTGATGAAAGGTGAAAAAATGAAGAATCTATATGCTTTAGTAGGCAACATAATCAACGGCAGTGGTGTTGCAGCTACAAAAGATTCTAAAGATCTCTCAGATTTGTGGCATAAGAGGCTTGGTCACATGAGTGAACGTGGGCTGACAGAGCTCATAAAGAATAATATAAATTCTGACATTCAAATTTATAAACTGAATTTTTGTGAAGATTGTATCTTCGAAAAGCAGAAGATAATCAGTTTCTCTACTGAAAAATACACTTTGAAGGGGCTGATTGATTACATACATTCAAATATATGGGGACCGACAAAAGTCACTTCAGTAGGTGGAGAAAATTACTTTGTGTTATTCATAGATGACTACTCCAAAAAAGTTTAGGTGTATCCGATTAAAAATAAGTCGGATGTGTTTCAGAAATTTCAGTCAGTGGCAGACTATGGTTGAAAAGAAAATAGATAAAAAGGTAAAGATTCTCAGATCAGATAATGATAGGGAATACTTGTTATCAGATTTTAAAGCTTACTGTGAAAATCAAAAGATTGTTAGGCACTTAACAATTCTTGAAAACCCTCAGCAAATGGTGTAGAAGAGTGGATGAACAGAACACTATTAGAAAAAGCACGGTGTATTTCGACTTGAGTCATGGGTTCTGGGCAGAGGCAGTGAACACGGCATGTTACTTGGTCAACCGTCACCTTTAGCGGCATTGAACTTGAAAACTATGGATGAGGTTTAGTATGGAAGAGGCGGGAATTACTCTCACTTGAGGGTATTTGGATGTGCGGCTTATGCATTACTTAAGGGAAGTGAACGATCCAAGTTGGATCTAAAATCCAAAAAGTGTGTCTTGATTGGCTATGGTGAAAAAGTCAAGGCTTATCATTTGTGGGATGCTCAATCTCACAAAGTGATAGTTGAAAGAGATGTTACTATCAACGAAAATGAGTTTCCAATGAAAAAGGCGGAAGACAAACCTCAGTCATCTGATAAACTTCAGGTACAAGTTGATGTTGAGAGGCATGAGAAAGATGAGAAAGATAATGAAAACTCTGAGATAGAGCATGATGACACAATTTCTCAAGACTTGCAATCTCAGGTACCGGTTCAAACTATCTTGAGAAGGTTTAAGAGGATGAAGAAATGTCCTGAAAAGTTTAAGGATATGGTTCCTTTAACACTTGCATTTATCACAGAGAATAGAGAACTAAGCTCAGTTCTAGAAGCGAGTGTGAATACAGATGCAATAAAGTAGCAGTCAACTATGGAAGAATAATGACAGTTACTTTTAAAGAATGAGACTTGGGATCTCATGAAACTTCCTAAAGGGAAGAGAGCCATCAATTGTAAATGGGTCTTTCGAAAGAAAGAAGATGATAAAAGTGAAACTTCAAAGTTTAAGACAAGGCTAGTTGCAAAGGGGTTTTTTCAAAAAGAGGGTATCAATTATAACGAAATATTCTCTCTGACTGTGAAATACACATCGATTCGCACGTTGTTGGCAGTAGTTACTCCGAAAAATCTCGAACTAGAACAGATGGATGTGAAAACAGTTTTTCTTTATGGAGATCTTCAGGAAGAAATTTGTATGAGACAGCCAGAAGGATTTGAAGCAAAAAGGTCAGAATCACTCATTTATAGATTAAACAAATCCTTGTATGGTCTCAAGCAGGCACTCAGGCAGTGGTACAAGAAGATTGATTCATATATGCTAGGATAAGGTATCACAGGGGACAGTATGATTGTTCTATCTACTGGAAATAGTATGGTAAAGGGGAGAGAATCTTCCTAATTCTCTATGTAGATGATATGCTGATAGCAGCAAGAAGCAAGGTTAAAATTAACAAGTTGAAATAATCATTGAGCCAGAAGTTTGAGATGAAAGATCTTAATTCCGCAAATAAGATCCTAGGTATAGAAATCACGAGAGATCGTGAGAAGAAGAGACTTTAGCTAACTCAAAGAACCTTTATCCAAAAGCTCATTGAAAAATACAATATGAGTGATGCAAAGCGTATATCAACTCCTCTATCAGAGTATTTTAAACTCACAAAGAAGATGAGTCGGTCCACATATGAAAAAAGGGAATACATAAAAAATATTTCGTATGCAAATATTGTTTGAGGTTTGATGTATGCCATGGTGAGTACATGTCCAAATTTAGCATAGGCCTTGAGTGTGGTTTGCAAGGATATGTCGAATCCAGGTAAGGAACATTAGCTTACAGTGAAATGAATATTGAGATATCTGAAAGGTACAGCTGAACATGATTTGATGTTTGAAGGTAGACATACGAGCAAGTTGGATCTTTACGGCTATATCGATTCCAACTATGCTAGTGATCTTAATAGAAGAAGATCTACCACGGGGCACGTGTTCCTCTTGGCAGGTGGAGCGATTAGTTAAAAGTCTATTCTCCAAGGGATAGTTGCGTTGTCAACTATAGAGGCCAATTATATAGCGGCTAAGGAAGCCTCATGACTTAATGGTTTGGTCAGTGAATTTGGTGAGATTGATGAGAGCATCGATATCTTCTGTGACAGTCAGAGTGTCATTCACCTATCAAAGAACCAGTCTTTTATGCTAAAATAAAGTATACAGATATTCGGTATCATTTTATCAGGGATATGATAAAAGATGGAGAAATATCAATTAAGAAGATTGATATGAAAGAGAACGCAGCCGATATGTTGATCAAGCCGGTTACGCAAAATAAGTTTAGGCATTGCCTAAACTTGATTAACACTTGTCGAAGATGTTAATGCCCATTGGGGCGGTGACATAGTCGGGGATGAAGCCTTGGTGAAATTTGTTGAATAAGGTTTAATCTCAACCATCTATGTCAATCGATTGAGGTTGGAAAATCAATCGATTGAGGTTGGAAAGTCAATCAATTGACTATTAGGCGAATCCAGATCCGCAGGTTTGATTTTTGGAAGATTGCTTTAGTCTATTCCATAATGTGGTTTGGAGCTTATTTGGAAGTGTTTTGAATACTTGCAAGTTTTAGGAGATTTGTGAGTTATGTTTCCAAAAAGGGTTTTGTGGCTATTTGTAGAAAGTTCCTCTAGGGATCCAGAGAGAGCTTGGTGAAAGTTTTATATGAGAAAATTATGAAAATACTTTTGAGAGAAAAAAATATTAAATAATTGCTTGGGGATTGAAGATCTGATTGAAGCCGTTCCTGTGTCAGAAATCGTGGATATATTCTGGCAGATCTCTTCTCTGTTTTTGAAGGACTGGGTATTTGGTTTAATAATGGGTTTGTTGTTGAAAATCGTATTAGATCTTGATTAAGTTTGCACTAGAGAGAAGAGAGTATGTGTTATAAACATTCATAAAATAGTGCATATACTCCCGTGGACGTAGCCCTCGATTGGGTGAATCACGTAAATCTTGTGTTGTGGTTGTGATTGTTATTTTTTACATTTTTTATTTTTTTCGCATTCATCGCGATAGAGAGTTCGTAGTGTGGGTAAAATTTCTAACACTTTATATAATAAGGGAGCCATTCTTTGCACTTGGAAAGTTGGCCTTTGCACCGAATTCAAAAGAAAGACTTGCAAGTTTGGCGACCTCTGCTATGTGAAAAGACCATCTAAGCCGTTTGAATTGGAGGCCATGATTTAAAGATATTAAGTATAAAAGATTGACACAAAATATAATCTTCATCATGTGATTAAATATAATCAAAGGCTATTATCTAATTCAACAGTTGAATACAATAGATCATGTGTTATATATCATGTTTTGATATAATCTTATGCACTAAAGATCTACACATCATAAACTTCAAATCAGACGGCCCCGCTTGCATTTTCACATGTCATTGTCCCTAAATTCTTAAGTCTTCCTTTGAATGCGCTACAAGGACCAACTTTATGAGTGCAAGTAATGGCTCCCTATGATAAAATACCTAACTATATGCTAGTAATATAGAATAATAGCATGTGCCATAAAATTTTACAAGTATTCCTTAGGCCTTGTTTGGCAATACTCTTCCAAAAATTAATTTCCTCCGGAAAATATTGTTTGAGAAGCAATATAATGTGCTGTTTGAGTTGCAACATTCACTACAAAAAATAAGACTATTAGCCGCAGTTTTTTTTAATAAAAAACTACCGCTATTAGCCTTATTTTTTGTAGTAATTGTCTTTGTCTTCTTTTAATAAATGGATTTTTGAGAAGCAACACACGCTTATTTCAACACACGCTTATTTCAGCTAGAGATATGTGATATTTCACGTAAGCTTCTCTCACTCAAGTAGACGCCTTCCCTTGAAAAGAGCTTTTCAAATGCAACTTTGTCAAACAGGGCCTTAGTATATCAGATAGTGCATATATATATATATATATATATATATATATATATATATATATATATATATATGTGTGTGTGAGAGAGAGAGAGAGAGTGTGAGTGAGTGTATGTGCATTCTCCACTCACCTGAAACATGAAAGATTGGCTGTGATGGGGCGAGGCATCGGCGCCGCCACCCATTGTGAAATTTGGCATGCTGGCTTCAGCAAATGCTCTCAACTTGTTGAGCTCCGGCAAGAGTTCCTTACCAAGGTCCGGCCGGTCTTTCCTCCTCAGCTCTGCACACTGGAGGGCCAGCGTGGCAAATTTTAGAGCCTCTTCGAGTGGCCAATCTGGAACTGCTTGGTCCAGCATCTCGGCAATGGTGCCTTTCTCAATAGCCCGTTCGACATGGTGGGCCAGGCCCATTGGAGGCTTTGCAGTTATCAGCTGTAGAAGCATGATCCCAAGGGAGTAGATGTCAGATTTAATGCCAAGCATTCCTGTTTGTTGATACTCAGGGTCAATGTAACAGAAAGTTCCAGCTGTAGATGTCATTCTGTACTGGGTAACAGTATCAGCGACGGTCGGGGGGACGAGTCTGGCGAGGCCAACATCACTGATTTTGCTAACGTAATTGCGGTCAAGGAGGATGTTTCCTGGTTTAAGATCACGGTGTACAAGAGGCTCGGGCTTGGTTTGGTGAAGAAATAGAAGGCCAGTCCCGATTTCGGCTGCAATGCGGAACCTCAACTGCCAAGACATGACAGGGGTGTTCGCTCTCCGGAAGAGGCAGTCGTCCAGGCTCCCATTGGCCATGTATTCATAGACCAGACATCCGTACTCGGGGCAGGCTCCTAAGAGGAGAACCATGTTGGGATGTCGTATGCAGCTCAGTACTTCCACCTGCAATGCCCGACTTCATTAAGTTTGCGCTTTCAGTAAGGAGGTGGGTAGGCGGGAGCAAATATATATATATAAATTCTTTTTTTTCATACCTCCTGCTGGAACTGCGACCTTCCTTGAGCTGCATCTGGGCGCAAAACCTTAATAGCTACTGGGGTGTGATCCAGATAGCATTTGTAGACAGGTCCATACCCACCTTCACCTATTTTACGTGATTCAGCAAAAAATTCTGTTGCCACTTCAATTTCCTCTATTGTATACTTCCTGTACCTTACATCTGTATGTGCCAAAGCTTCCATTGCTGCCTTCATTTCCTCTGCTTCTTTGAGTGCTTTCATCTCTGCGTTCTTTCTCTTTTGGGCTTCCAACTCAGCAATTCTTTGAGCTGCTTCAGCTGCCTCCATGGCAGCCTTGCACTTTGCTTTCTCCTTCTCTACAATTGCGAAAGCGGCTCCTTCAGCCAGTCGTGCCTCCTCTAATCTCTCTTCTTCCTCCATTTTCCAACGGTGAAGCTCTCGAGCCTGAAGGCATAATAAACGGATGCAATTTTTTGATGAATGTTGGGGCATGCGCAGCATTCAGCTGTTGGCATATATAGGCACAACAGTCAGTTGAGAGTATGGATCATTCTCTTTTTTACCTTTTGTTTTGCTGAAAGTGCTTCTTTGCATGCTGTGCTGTACATGTCCATTGTCTGTTTTAGTTCTAGCCTTAGCCTCTTCATCTCCGCTTCCACATCATCCTGACATAATTACAGATGCATCACTGAGATTGTGAGTTGACACAATTATAGATGCATCACTGGGATTGTGAGTTGAGTCTGAGTCAGAGTCAAGATTTCAATGTTAACATGGTTTAAAACAGTTCTTAATCGTCCAAGTCAAACTTTAATTGATGGATCATCATCATCTTTTTAGCTTTTCATCCCTGTCATATATGTAGATTCGCATATATGACTTGGCAATAAAGTTATTGACGACATTTTTATAGCCGGATGTCTACCTAACACTAACCCCTACTTCTGTTTCATTTTCATTGTGGATTGCAAATATATGGCAGATAACAACAAATATTTGGGTGAGAAACAGTATAATTTTTTCGGTGATGTTCTAAATCATGTACCATTGTCTGAGAAGACCATGATGATCTTCCACTCTCCGACGGTATTGAGTAATCATTCCCCCCCATATGGGCATGTGGGGTGCGCCCAGAGGCCACAGACTCAAAGCTGCGATTATAATCCACAAGATCATCCCCGTTGGATAGCCTTGGTGGTCGTCCGCTTTCAAAAAAATCATAGAATGAAGGGAACATGCGGTCGGTGCTCGGCCTTCCCGAGCTCACAAATGATATATCGGTTTCCGGCATTGATATTTCTCCGTATAATTTTGAATTAGGTCTTGCACTACTGAAAGGTGACCTGTTTCCAACACACCCAAAAATCAAAGTGATCTATTAGGCCATCGTAGTCATCTGATCAGATTAAATATAATTTTTTTACTTTATCCATCCTCTTTAGGCTCTTGACAGGAGGATGAGGAAAGTCCAAACTTTGACCCACTAATACCCAATCATACAGAATCGATTGAGGGGTCTGATTGATGATTGTTCCATATGTACAGCACTTGGTATTCAAGCAATGAACTTGCTATTATTTCATTACTGAAGAGTGTAGTATTATTTACCACAGTGACAAATTTCGACAAAGAAAGGATTCAAATGAAACTTTGGTCCAAATTAGGGTGGTTAATTTTGGTTTTTTTTTAATATTAAATAATATATATTTTACATAAAAAATAACATTGATCGTGCTAATTTTCAAAAAATAAAAATTTCCAAAAGAAGAATAAGTAAAACCTACATAATTTATATGATGAATGAAATTTAACATACTTGAAATCACTGTCAACAAAACTGCGATGCTCAATTGCCGCTGCATCAGCTGTGGATTTTAAGTTCAGATAAATATTAACCATCATCATGATCATAATGATTCAGACATATACAGGAAGGAGATATATAGAAGAGAAACGAAGGACCTTTGGATGGAATTGGCAAATTGAGTTCGGAGGAGTCGGGTTTTAGGGTGTTTTGATTTTGAATCTGGGCACGGAGAGGAGAAACGTAGGGCGCTGGCCGGGCTGCAGCTCGCACTGAGGAGATCTTACCTTTGGAAATGACATAGACGGTGCAGAAATCCGGTGCACCTTTCGAAACACTAGTCGGAATATCTGCTGTCTTGAATCTTCTGTGAAAAATCATTTTAGTATTATAGCTACAATAATCAACAAGTAAATAATTGAATATGGAATAGAGAATTATAGAAGGGCTCACCTCCAGCCGCCATGGATTGAATAAGATGATGGAGATGATTTTAAGTCCCCTTCTTCCGCATGGTGGGTCTATAGTTCATGGTGTCAGTTTTTTTATTAAACATAGCCCCCATCCCAAAAAACGTAACCCTCAAATCATATGACATGCATCGTCCGGTTCAAGCATATTTTAGGGCCACATTTTGTGATGGGTGCCACCTATAATAAAAAAAACTGATGGTCTAATGATACGCCCATAATCTATAGATCTGTTGTGTGAAAGAAGATACGGACAAAAAACGATCCATCATCTTATTCAAATGCAGGTCAATGCATGCTGGCTGGAGAAGGTGAGGAAAGCAATCTTTTGGAGTGAGTATAACAGAACTCATTACAGAATTACCTAACAAATGCATTCCGTGAAGAGGCTCCCACAATCAAATATTCGATAGCAGAATGTGAAACAAATTCGATAATCGCCTTTGCTATATCTGTATCTTCAAGTATAGTATCTTTGCATTTTATCTATATTACCAAAGAAACGGAAATTGTAATGAGTAAATTCTACAATGGATGGAATGGAAGTGGAAGTGGAACCAAACAAGTAGGGGTGCTAATAAAAACTGGAACTCGAAAACTGAACGAACATCGAGCCTTCTTATATATATATATATATATATAAGAAAACCGAAAAACCGAACCAACCGAAATCGAAATGGGAGGAAGAGTTCCTCTGTTTGCAGAAAAAACCAAAATCAACCCCACCCCACATACGTACGTCTTTTCGTGTGCAGAAACAGCGAAATGGGAGGAAGAGCTCCTTGGTTTGAGCATCAAGTTGTTGTCTATACGTCAAAGCCACGTCCTCACTCACATCGCTGATGGAAACATGGTTCCCGGCTGCATCCAATCCACAACACAAATCATAAATCTAGATTAGAGAGAGGGAGTACGTGAGCTCCATGCTTATCCACCAAATTTCTTTTCATCATCTTCATGAACCATGGGTTCTGAAAAAATTAATGATGGAATTTATCAACCGTTCAAATGTTGGTCCATGGTCGCACTCATTCTTCATATATAATCATATATGAGGCTTGGGGATATCCGTTCGACTGCATGGTGGATCCATGCATTCGAATAAGGTGGGGTCCACGTGACACCCATCCACTGACTGGATGGGGTCTATGGCAATTTGCCCAAAGACAATTAAGTTCATTTAAAAATAATAATAATACTTAAACGAGTGGATATTCACTGTCAAAACTGTGGTCAAAGAGAAAAAATTTAATGCACTAGTATGAGTGAGGTGGTACCCACACTTTGGCCAACGTTTGACCTCAAGAACAACTCTTATAGAAAAAATAAATCACCTGCCACATATCACATGATTCCAAAACTGATATTATTTTGGGACCACTTGTCACATGGAAGGTGATGTGGGGTTCAAATGCATGGGTAAGTATAACCATGCATTACCCATGCATTTGAAACCAATATGCCTCTCTCTCTCTCTCTTTCTCTCTCACTATATATATATATATATATATATATATATATATATATATATATATATGACACTAGAAATTACATTAGCCATGTAGCAGTCAACATTACACTAGTGCTCTTTTAGCGCCAAGTAGCACCTAATCCAAAGATTAGGTGTAATGACTCTGATTTTTTACTCTCGTTGAATCGTTGACCTTTGATGATAGTATGACTATTTTTATTAGTTTGACTTTGGCCAAACATTTGACGTCTATGACTTGATCGTAGGCCACTTATTATGATTGGGTGATTATAGCCCATTGCACAAAATCTCAACTGAAGTCATCTACATGGGAGTGCGTATGTGTATGTTGCATATGACTCAAAACCCAAAACCAAGCCAACTCCAAACTCATACCGGAGATCTTACGTTGGGTGCTTCCAGAAAAAATAGTTAATAATAATAATGTACAATATATATATATATATATATATATATATATATATATATATATATATATATATATATATATATATATATAGCTGGAGTGTAGCTATTCTTAAGTGGGGTGTGCACAGTATATGGTGCCAGATACACACGTCTATAGGTGTTAGCGAGATGCAACAGAGCTTTCTCTCTTTCTTGAAAAACAGAAATAAAAACATATCATAATAATGGTAATAACAAAAAAATACATACACATGCACGTGTTGTGTGCCATTTTTTAAAAGCCTTTGATGTATGTTATGTTACAGACACATACACTAACTTTAGGTATTAAAGGGTAAGAGGAGGGTGGAACTTTTCTTTTAAGTTTTAAATAAATAAATAAATAAAATGTATAGATAGACAAGTGGCGGGATGTGGAGTTTATAGGTGTAAACAGGTGTGTGGCATAAGATGTACGTACCCAACAGCCAAGTCAAACTCAGCCTTTCTAAAATTTTTTTATTTCCACAAGGATCTCTTTCCTTCTTATCCACGCACCAAGCCACCAACCAACTGCTCACGCAGTCACGCTCCTTCCTTCATTAACTAGGGAGCTCCTCAAACCGCCAAAACTCCCTAGGACTGAGGATCTTTCTAGCATTGATGATTACCGTGTATTCGTGTCTCCTCGAACAGCATACGTATATTTTTAAGGACAAAAATTTTTAAGATGAAAAGAATATAATAGCTCAAAATTTTTGAGAACGAAAAACCGTTAACATTTATCGAGAATGCAATTTATTTATTGATTTGACCCAAGTCAAGCATATGACCTATGTAATGTGGTCTTGAAACCCCACGGAGTGTGATTGGAGTACACACCGAACGTACTGAACCCCAACTCATACCCTATATGGAGCATATATGTATTTGTACATGTTACACATGATCCCGAGCCCAGTGCTTGAACTTGGGTCTCAAATAGAATTTTAACTCGATCCGAGACTAGACCCGAGCACAATAATCTAACCTGTCAAGTGGCACCCAAACTAAAATAAATTATATGTATAGATGTGGCATCGCAAAAGGTTTGGGTTTGCAGATAGATAGGATATCAATCAACCTTTGATAAGGAACCGTGCATCAACCCGCAGTGTGCATGCTCAACACTACGGAGTAGACTTAAGTTGAGTGGACAAGGTTTGAGAACTAAATATCAAAAAGTTTGATATTTATTTTGCCTTGTTTTACTTATAGGAAGGATGTTACCGCTTAAACAATGTGACCTACACCAAATATAAATGGTGTATAGCTTCTCACGTAAGCTGTGATGGGCTCTGTACCATGTGATCAAAAATCGCAAACTAACCGTCTGATGGTAAGGCGATGGTCTCGAGATCCGATGTACGAAAGATAGGAACTCATGTGATTCGAGGCAGTGTGTAGAACTTGAATTTTTCACCGGTAATTTGGTTAGCGCAAATAATGGGACCCAAGCTAATTGTAACGTCCTGAATATTTTTAAACTCGAACGCGCTCGACCATGTGTATGTGTTTGGTATGACAATGATGCCGCCTTAGACTTTTAAGAATATAATAGGTGTGGAGAAGTGCGGTTAGGATATTATTTGATCTTATTTTGGCCCAAAATGAAGACCCATGCACTAACTTATGGTGTGCCGGCTTAACACTAAATTAGACCCCAAAATCCGTGCGTAGAATTTGAGACATTACACACAAGCCAAGTGCGCAAGCCTGGTGCAACACGCTGTGCATGTGTGCAAAATTAGAGACAAATTTCTAAATGAAACATTGATATAGTATTATAAGGATTAAGGTTAGTTGGAAAGATTGATTAGGGTCGATTAATTAGGCTGACTAGTTTGGTCGACTAATTCGGCCGACTCTTGGCCTCAAATAAAACCCTTAAAGATGTAGCAAATACCTAAACTATGTGTACAAGAGTTACACCGAAACCAAACTCTAATGATGTAGATAGAATTTGAAACTAAATATCAAAGATATTTAGTTGGGTTCGTTTGGTTATAAGAGGGGGAGATAGCTTAAAGGCTAAGCTATCTTGCAAATTTGAGAGAAGAAAGAGAATGTAAGCAGAACGTGAGCTTTCTTCCACTGGAACCCTTATTGAGATTTCGACCGTGCGATCGCGATCATGCAGCAATAGCTGCACTCTTCGCGAAGCACGTGACGCTGGCATCGCTAGAGTTCTGCCGTTTGTAGATTAGGAGCCATTCAAACCCTCTTTCTTTAAAAACCCTGTTTTCAAGAAATGTTTCGTCTCACGATTATTTTCGCGCTTGGAAGAGGTTAAGATCGACACGTAAGGATGAATGACGCCATCTTGAGTTCATTGTGATCAATCATTGTCGAATCGCCGTAAAAATCCGAAGGTTTCGCTTCAAAACCCTAGTTCGGCGACACTTCAAATAAATCACGGATTCGATCGGTGAAAGGTACGATCGAATTAATTTTTAAATAATTTTAAATGTCCTAACATGTATGTGTATGTATGTGTGATTTATTAAAAATCATTAAAGATCTTAGTGAAATTTGGGGGAAAATAGACCAAGGAAGATGCCCGATGAAATTCGATCGATTAAATTGTATAATATATCTATAGAACAGAGGGGCCCGATGAAATTCGATCAATCAAATTGAGAATTCGATCGATCAAATTTGACTGAATGTGTCGACACAACTTCTGTAATTTGGTCATAACTTTTTACTCCAAACTCTAATTGATGCGATTCTTACGGCGTTGGAAAGAGAATAACGAGCTCTATAATATTTATGAATTAACCAACTCATGAATCAAATATTTTAAATACCAAAATTAAGTAGGAAGTTGGGTCAAATTCTGAGTTAGTACAAACTTACCCATTTCCGCCTTGATTTTAAGAAAGCACTTAAAAATATCAAAGTTATTGTAATTAGAATCAGTCCTTAATTCATCAACGTCTGTGTGATGTAATTTAGGAATGGGAAGTCGTCGATAAGGACTTAGGTATTGCTTTGAGCGGCTACGAACTAAAGGTAGGGAAAATTCAATCTAAATTATATTTATTCTGATTTCATGGACTATTAAGACTTGTATTCTAACATATGGATTCTGATTACTGTTTTAAAGTATCCCTTGCATATAAATGAAAGATCTGTCATTCCTGATTTTTCCTAACACTTGATTCCTGATATTATGTATTATACATATGATTTAAAGTTTATGTGACGAACCTCATCGATGCGGCGAGATATCCGTGACTGGCACGGAAGCATAGTCGTGTATCTGTTGTGTACTTGTCTGGCACAAGTTGATCTAATAACGCAGAGGTTTGTTACAATTCCTACAAATTGTTCATTGAACAATGATGGTCTGGGTTACCCATCTGGCTACCACGTGCTATATACACGGGAATTATTTAAGTTAGATTTAAGTCATTTAAAACCAATGAAAATGCATCCGATTCCTGATATTCTTCATCTGATTTCTGTGAGTGATACTAACATCTGTTTTATGATTTTCTTGTTCTAAATATCTACTCTAGAATCATCTGTTCTGATATGTGTTTTGAAAATCATGCTCTACAATAAAAATGCAATATAAATTGAGATTCTTCTATTGAGCTTCGACTGTTAGCTCAGCCCTACTATACATCACAAGTACAGATCGTGATCAGAACCTTAGGCTTGGAGAAAACCCTCAGTCTGTGCCGGAGAGGAAAGTGGATCTTCCGCAGTAGGGTTTTTATCCTTAGTTCATTGGTAACGGGACTGGGTGTATAATAAATTTTGTATATTTTGAGATGGTTCTTTTGTGTGAGACTATTACCACCACTGTTTAGGTGACGGTCGACTGTCGCTGGTGGTTGGTTATTTTGATATTCTCCTTTTGTCCTCAGTATAAATAGGAACTATGTTTTGTTGAATGTTATATTTGCTTAATCTCTGCAAATTGTGGTGGTACCAAGTAAGTATTTTGTATTCAGATTGTGTTCTACAATCTGGTGGTTTGAATTTTCCCATTTTGGTTTAAAGTTGAAAAAAAATATAATATATATAATATATTTGAAAATTGTGTTAGAAAAATCCGAGTTGTCACACTGGGCCTTCTTTAGTGCCTCAAGATCCAAGCCAATCCACAGAACTCAAGATTTTGGCAACTTAAATCTCGAGCAAATGAAGAACCCTAACCGTAGTAGGATTTTGGATACTCTCTTTCTTTCTCTTCCTTCTCCTTTTTAAACTCAATGTACCAACGAGAAGAGAAAAATCTCTTCTTCTAAAAAGAGAACCCAGCCACCGAATCCCAAGCCCTTTTCGACTCTTGATCTCTTCTACCGAGCCATTTCTTCTTCGAGACTCGAGCCACATAGACCACCTCAACCTCCTTTCTCAAAATTGCCTTTATACTCCGCCTCCATCTTCTACTATACACAACCCCACCATTGGGAAACATGGAATCGATTACCATCGGAATTACCTCCTCCATGCACCACTATGAGTTTATTATCAAACTACAACATTCACCTATTGCAATAGATTCAAATGCAAAAAGATGTGTGTCTTCTTCCACTTTATTTTCAAGTTCCTTCCTCAAGATCTTGTTAATGATTAATTAAGCAAACTTTTGTGGTCAAAACTCGAAGTCATATCCGAACATAATATTTTATAAGGAGTTCTTGTTTAAATGACTAATACATGTTCTATGTTGTGGCAATCGTCAGTAATTGTTGTGCTTTAATCGTGACTAAAGACAAAAAATTAGGGACAACACTCTTGGAATCTAATCCCTTTGGCATTTCCTTCAACGAAAAATTTATTTTTGCATCAACAATTTTTCATTGCGACATTAGGATCCAAGGTAGGGGGAATTTAATTATTCATTCTTACTTTGACTCATTTGATTAATTGGTAATACTCAACAAGAAATTGTGTCTTAAACTCATCATTCCTTAACTTCGGCGTATTTATTTAATTAGTCATGTTTGAATATGTATCGTCATTGATTGCTAATCTCAACATTATAATTTGTTTAAATTATTAATTACATATATACTAGGACATACATATTAGTTCATATTTATGTTGATGACTATGCCCTTGAAAAAAAATGATCTAGCATCAAAATTAGAGGTTGCTGCTGAAACTTCATTTCTAACTAGTTTTGGTTTTTCCTTAACTTCACGTAACTGTAGAGATTTTTATATATCTCTGAGGGATGTGCCGTCAAAGAGGTGATGTAGATGACAATACCCTCTACAAAAAGTATTTAAATATCTGAAAGTAGATCAGTCTCTAGTCACCTCAAAAATTCACCTCAAGATACCAACTTTAAAATCTATATAGCCAACTCCTACATTTGTTTTGTAAGTGTTATGTGAATTCATGCTTGACTTTTGATCAAACACCCATACGAGTATAATAACGAAAATTTTAGTATGATCACTCCTCCCAACTTTTCATGATCTTCACATCTGACGGTTATAATTCTCTGATTTTAACAGAAATTATAAAAGTTCAAATTTTTTGACAAATTAGGTCCTAATTAGATCGGATTGCATTATAAATGTAGAATTATTTTATACATAGGTAAGTCGCATTTTGTGGTCATGAATGTTTTAGCATGTTATCAACATTTTATTTATTCTTATTTTACTATGTCTATCCACATGATTATCAAATATAAAGTGTGCGTCATGAAATAAGAAAAAGACATGACATAGAAATAGACAAGGATTTAATGGTTATTTAAGATATTGATATAAATAGACACGACACGAATTTACGACAATGCAAGTCAAAGATTATAATTATATGTATGCTAAAAGACAAGTAATCATTCTGCATGTATGATTTTCGAATTTAATAGGATCTCATCATGTCATGTCAAGACACGGACCAAGCATGAGCCACCTCGATGAGTAGAGGCTACGACTAATTATTAAACATTGTCCATGAACGGAATCCCCATCGGTATAAATAGTACTTTAGCTTTGACACCTAACATGTGCGAAACTTACTTTAAGTTAGTATTTAAGTCATACAAAAACTACAAAACATGTGTCACTGGGACTAGTCTACTTCTCACGGGTATGTTTCACGAAATATGAAAGCACTCAAATTTTGTAATAACTAAATTATGTGTAGAATTTTAGACACATTGCCTTCGAAAATCTCCATCTCATAATCATAAATTTTGTTAGCTTTGTCATGTCTTATAATATCTCTATCTCTAAATTATCATCATATTAATTCGATAAATTGTGTGCATGCTAGTTAATTAAATATTTCAAGCCATGGAGGATAATTAACTCCTCCCTATTAAGCGCCATGAAAATTTTTACTTGCCCCGACACTTTTGTGTCGCTGATCCCCTATAGCCGATTTCTCAGAGGACAAGGTACCCGAAGAGTAGGATCCTAATTAAATATTATCAGAAGAGGAAGATCACCCGAAAGATTTTTATTCGTAGGTTAATTACTTTAATTTCATGAGATTTTAGAATAAAAAATAGATAGTATTTATATTACATTATTTTACTTTATATTTTGATGGGTGACACTTAGGCCCCAGGACTATAGGTGCATGGTCAATTAAAAATATTTGAGACTTTATTTGAATGATTTATTAAACAGGTTTAAATTTTATGATTGATTGATTTAAGCTTAGTTGAAAATTTATATCAATATTGTTACCTTTTAATAGTCACATGATCTATATGCAGGTATCTCTTAAAAGAAGAAAAAAAAAAATGACTTGTATTTTCTCAAATAATTTACCTTCATATTACGATTAAAGCATCGCATTCCTATGACATGAATGTTAACGGCACAAATTTTCGTGTAAAAAATTCGCGTCGTGACATCAGGGGTCAAGGAAACATGCACAAGGTTGGTCATGTCTATCCTCATAAAGGAACAATAAAAAATACATATTATATATCCACCATCCAAAATATGGTCAAAATTTGAAATTTTCATTGCACTAGATTAAGGGGGCAGAGGTTAAACATTGACCATAGTTTTGAGGTGCAAAAATGTCATAAAAAAATATTTTCTTCTGAATCACATGCCATGTGCCTATTGATCCCAAAACGGGTGTTTATTTTGGGATCACATGCCATGTGCCACGTAATCTCAACACTCGTGTAGCATTCGAGCGCTACACCTCTAAAGCAGAGCTACCCCTTTATATATATATATATAGGAAAAGGGTTTCGTCCTCCGTTGGAGGATAGTGGGAGTCCTCTAAGATCCTACATAGAGCTCCATGTGGCACTCAAAATACTATTTTGATGCCACATGGAGCACATGTGTATTGCTTAGATCATCTTTGAAAAAATTAAAAACTCATCTTCACCGTGTATTTCTTTAGCAATAAAATTTGGACCATTAAAACTAATCCAAGTTTGACTTTATTTACAATTTTTATTTTTTAAATTGATCTAAAAAATGCACCCACACTCCACATGTATCTTGGAGGACAGTCACCATCCTCCATTGGAGGACCTAACCAGCTCCCATATATGTTTTGAATGCCACATGGAGCTTCGGCTGCCTATTTTGGTGGCCACCCAAATATT
This sequence comes from Chloranthus sessilifolius, assembly GCA_021018995.1. Taxonomy (NCBI): domain Eukaryota; kingdom Viridiplantae; phylum Streptophyta; class Magnoliopsida; order Chloranthales; family Chloranthaceae; genus Chloranthus; species Chloranthus sessilifolius. The sequence continues at coordinate 98,835,374 of CM037597.1, forward strand.
CACATGGAAGTCCACGTGGCCACCCAAATACTATTTTGGTGCCACATGGAGCTTCAGCTGCCTGTATAGATCAATTAAAAAAAATTTGAATTAATAACTATGTTTGAAAATTAAACGTCAACTTTTGACTGTGATTCAAGGATCTAAATTTATAACCCAAAAAATATATGGCGGAAATGTTGTTTTAGATTTTCCCTTTTTAGAGCATGATCCCACAAAAAACAAGTTGTTTGAGCATGATGTATCCCACGTAAAATCTGTCTTCTGTGTTTCGCCAAAGGTTCGTAATTCCCATAACACAATCAAAAGGATTAAAGATAGCAATGGAATTTGGTTGGAAGGTGGTCGGCCAAGGTGCTTGCAGAGTTTGAGGAGCTTCTCTCAGCCAAACCGACTACCCCCTATGCCTCAACTACAATACTCTATTCGATCCATAGGTTTGAAACCGAGGAACAGATGCCCAAACTTGTAGCTATATCCTCAGCTGATGAAGTTCTTCAAGCTATATTTTCCACGGATGGTGATAGTGGGGTCTGGATGATTTTGGGAGTTTTGTATCACGCGGAGTAAAAAACTGACCTTCCGATGGTACATTCATGGTCTCAAAATCTATTGAGTGGAAACTGGGTTGAAAAGCGATCTTGATCGTCTGATTCGAAGAATTTATGTAGGTAGAATATATATATATATATATATGTGTGTGTGTGTGTGTGTGTGTGTGTGTGTGTGTGTTAGAGAGAGAGAGAGAGAGAGAGAGAGAAAAGGATTTACTTGGAGTAGGAATAGTCTGGCTTTTGTGGTTCACGTGGATTAGTATTATGGTCTGGCCTTTTTTGACAAGTTGATCGACTGCCCATTTCAGAGCATATTGGCTTCCCTTGTCCTTGTCTATGGCAACAGCCACCAACGCATCTTCTTTCTTCTCCACACCAGCATGCTTATGGCCCCACATCACCTCCCTTTTCCGTTTTTTCCCCCTTCAAACAAAACACAACACACTACAAAACACAAGTAACACTCGTTTTCTCTGATATCACTGATATATTTTACCCTTACCTTACCAAATGCTCTCTCTCCTCCCTAGCTCTCTCTCTCTGTCTCTCCCCTCAATAATCAATAGACTTATTTTTCTTGATCCCCCTTGTGTCTCTCCACATGAGACGAGACACCCTTCTCTCTCCTCTCTCTCTCTCTCTCTAATCAAAGAGACCTCTACCAACGAGAAAGAGAGGCCCACCTCTGTAAGCGGACGGTTTTTTCCTTTGACTTTTACCACCAATTGGATAACATGTGGCCAATTTTTCCCATTTCTCAGGCATGAGCAGTTGTTCTTTTAAAACAATTTCAAAAAAGTCCTAATAAAGAGTCATTCACCTCCAAATAAAGCCATTGACCAAAGAGAAATGATTTTCTCAATCCATATATATTGCTTTAAACAACAACAATTCTATAAAAGTTAATGTAGTCAATTATATTTATCTTAGGATATGTTTGGATAGCGGAAAAGAAAAGAGATCATTGGAAAAGAAATGAAATGTGATACTTTCCTATGTTTAACAACAAAATTGTGCCACTGAAAATCATAGGAAAATTTAAAATTTTCTTTTCCATTGGAAATCGACAAATCCCTCTAAAATAGGAGGATTTCATCAGAAAACTTTTATTATTCTCGATTTCTCTCTTTCTCTCTCCTTTATCTCTCTCTCTTTTTTAATGAATAAATTGAAACAAAATCAACTATTGAAAAAATTAAAATAAAATAATAATCATTTAAAGTTTTTTTTAAAAGTAAAAAAAATAAAAAATAAATAAAATAAATAAGAATTAAAATAAAAAATACAATAAGAATTAAAAAAAATAAAAATAAATAAAATAATATAATAAGAAATAAAAAAATTTTAAAAATAAATTAAAAAATATTAAAAATTTTAAAAATTTTAAATTTTAAAAGTTAAAAAATTAAAAAAATACAAAAATAAAAAATATTTTTTTAATAAAATAAATAAATAATAAATTAAAATAAAAAATAAAAATACAAAAATTAAAAAATATTAAAATTAAAATTTCAAAAATACAAAAATATAAAAATATAAAATATTTTTTTAATAAAATAAATAAAAAATAAAAATACAAAAATAAAAACAAATTTAAATTTAAATTTAAAAAATAAAAAAATATTATAAAAATAAAAAAAATACAAAAATAAATTATAAGAAAAAAAATTATTAAAAAAATAAAATAAAAATACAAAAATTAAAAATTTTAAAAATTAAATTAAATAAAAATAAAAAATAAAAAATATATTTTTTTCAATAAAATAAATAAAAAATAAAAAATAAAAAAAAATAAAAATACAAAATTTTTAAAAATAAAAAATAATTTTTTTTAAAAAATAAAATAAAAATATAAAAATAATAATAAAATAATAAAATAAATTTTTTTACTAAAATAAATAAAAAATAAAAAATAAAATAAAAATAAAATAAAATAATTAATTAAAATAAAATAATTTTTAAAAAATATATATAAATAGTCAAATAAAAAAATAAAATAAATAATGATTATATATAAATAATAATAATATATAAAATAATAAAATAAAATGAAGTAAATAAATGAATTTTTTTATTTTTTTATGTTTATTATTTATTTATTTATTTCTATTTTTTAATTTTTATTTATTTTATCAAAAGAAAGAGAGAGAGAGAGAGAGTGATTTTATTTTTTTATTTTTTTATTTTTTACTTTTTATTTAATTTTTTTATTTTAAAAATAAAATAAAAAATAATAAATATAAAATTGAATATAAAAAATTTTAAATTTTAAAAATAAAAGAAATTTTTTATTTTTATTTTTTATTATTTATTTATTTTTAATTTTAATTTGTTTATTTTATCAAAAGAAAGAGAGAGAGAGAGTAATATTATTTTTTTATTTTTTATTTTTTATTTATTTTTAAATAAAGTAAAAAAATAATTAATATAAAATTAAATATAAAAAATTTCAAAATTTTAAAAAAATTTAAAAAAGAAAAGAAAAAATAATAATAAATAAATAAATAATAAATCTCTCTCTTTCTTCGAGTCCCACTCTATTATCATTCTCCATTTTAGATATATCTCACTCCGAATCTCTCTCTCCTAAATTTTCTCTCTATACATATTTCTTTTCATTTCTTTTTCTTTCCTCAAATTTCTCTCTCGCTCTTAAACTCTTTTTTTCTCTTTCCTAATTTTTCTTTTTCTCACGAAATTTCCTTCAAAGTAGAAAGTTAAATTTATTGGACGTGTAAGATATATACTATCGATAGTGCTCATTTTCTATATTCTATATGCCAATTACACAATCCAAACACCGGAAAATAAATGAATTCCTATGAATTCCCAAAGAGTTGGAATCTATTGGATTTACAAAATCTTTTCCTATGTTTTTCGAAAAATTGCCAAACACACCCTTAGATTTTTCTTTAGTAAAAAAATGCATCTTCTTGATTTTCTCCCTTTATTTGTTATAGGCAAAAATTCACTTTTTCTCATAAAAATATAGGGCAATATCTCACTAAACTTTCTTATAGATCAATTTTAACATATCCGTTTTTCTCTCAAGAGATACTATTTTATCAATATAAAACATTCTTTTTACTACAAATAAAAAGACTTGTGCCGACGGTTGGAAGCCGTCGGCATAGACCTTTACAGTCGTCGGCATATATTTACGCCGACGGGTGGAAAATCTACGCCGACGGCTTACATCCGTCGGCGATACTTTTGTCTGCGTATGCATTCGCCGACAATTTGCAGCCATCGGCTTAAGTTATATCTCATACGCCAACGGCTTCAGTCGTCGGCGTAGATTTTTTTATTTTTTTTAATTAAATGGCAATAGCCACCAACGCATCTTCTTTCCTCTCCACACCAGCATGCTTATGGCCCCACATCACCTCCCTTTTCCGCTTTTTTCCCCTTCAAACAAAACACAACACACTAAAAAACACAATTAACACTCGTTTTCTCTGATATCACTGATATATTTTACCCGTACCAAATGCTCTCTCTCTCCTCTGGCTCTTTCTCTCTGTCTCTCCCCTCAATAATCAATAGACTAATTTTTCTTGATGCCCCTTGTGTCTCTCCACATGAGACGAGACACCCTTCTCTCTCCTCTCTCTCTCTAATCAAAGAGACCTCTACCAACAAGAAAGAGAGGCCCACCCCTGTAAGCGGACGATTTTTTTCCTTTGACTTTTACCACAAATTGGATAACATGTGGCCAATTTTTCCCATTTCTCGGGCATGAGCAGTTGTTCTTTTAAAACAATTTCAAAAAAGTCCTAATAAAAAGTCATTCACCTCCAAATAAAGCCATTGACCAAAGAGAAATAGTTTTCTCAATCCATATATATTGCTTTAAACAACAACAATTCTATAAAAGTTAATGTAGTCAATTATATTTATGTTAGGATATGTTTGGATAGGGGGAAAAGAAAAGAAATCATTGGAAAGGAAAGGAAATGTGATACTTTCTTATTTTTGACAACAAATTTATGCCACTGAAAATCATAGGAAAATTTAAAATTTTCTTTTCCATTAAAAATCGACAAATCCCTCTAAAATAGGGGGAATTCATAAGAAAACTTTTATTATTCTCGATTTCTCTCTCTCTCTCCTCCATCTCTCTCTTTTTTAATGAATAAATTGAAACAAAATCAATTATTGAAAAAATTAAAGTAAAATAATAAACATTAAATTTTTTTTTTAAAAAGTAAAAAAAAATAAAAAAAATAAAAAATAAGAATAAAAATAAAAATAAAATAAGAATTAAAAAAAATAAAAATAATAATAAATTAAAAAATATTAAAAAATTTAAAATTTAAAATTTAAAAATTTAAAATTTTAAAAGTTAAAAAATTAAAAAAATACAAAAATAAAAAATATTTTTCTAATAAAATAAATAAATAAAAAATTAAAATAAAAAATAAAAATACAAAAATTTTAAAAAATTAAAATTAAAATTTCAAAAATACAAAAATATAAAAATAAAAAGTATTTTTTTAATAAAATAAATAAAAAATAAAAATACAAAAATAATAAAAAAAGAAATTTAAATTTAAAAAATAAAAAATTATTATAAAAATAAAAAAAATACAAAAATAAAAAATAAGAAAAAAGATTATTAAAAAAATAAAATAAAATAAAAATAAAAATAAGAAATATTTTTTTTTCAATAAAATAAATAAAAAATAAAAAATAAAATAAAAATACCAAAATTTTAAAAATAAAAATTAAATTTTTTTTTAAAAATAAAATAAAAATACAAAAATAAATAATGAAATAAAAAAAAAAAAAATTTTAATAAAATAAATAAAAAATAAAATAATTTAAAATATATATATATATAAATAGTCAAATAAAAAAATAAAATAAATAATGATAATATATAAATAATAATAATATATCAAATAATAAAATAAAATAAAGTAAATAAAAGAATTTTTTTATTTTTTTATTTTTATTATTTATTTTATTATTTTTATTTTAAATTTTTTTTTAATTTTATCAAAAGAAAGAGAGAGAGAAAGTGATTTTATTTATTATTTATTTATTTATTATTTTTCACTTTTTATTTTATTTTGAAAATAAAGTAAAAAATAATAAATATAAAATTGAAGATAAAAAATTTTAAATTTTAAAAATAAAAGAAATTTTTTATTTATTTATTTTTATTATTTATTTATTTTATTTTATTTTTAATTTTTGTTTATTTTATCAAAAGAAAGAGAGAGGGAGAGTGTAATATTATTTTTTATTTTTTATTTAATTTAATTTTTTTTAAAAAATAAAGTAAAAAAATAATTAATATAAAATTAAATATAAAAAATTTTAAAATTTTAAAAAAATTTAAAAAAGTAAAGAAAAAATAATAATAAATAAATAAATATTAAATCTCTCTCTTTCTTCGAGTCCCACTCTATTATCATTCTCCATTTTAGATATATCTCACTCCGAATCTCTCTCTCCTAAATTTTCTCTCTATACATATTTCTTTTCATTTCTCTTTCCTCAAATTTCTCTCTTAAACTCTTTTTTCTCTTGCCTAATTTTTCTTTTTCTCACGAAATTTCCTTCAAAGTAGAAAGTTAAATTTATTGGGCGTGTAAGATATATACTATCGATAGTGCTCCTTTTCTATTTTCTATATGCCAATTATACAATCCAAACACCGGAAAATAATGAATTCCTATGAATTCCAAAAGAGTTGGAATCCACTGGATTTACAAAACCTTTTCCTATGTCTTTCGGAAAATTGTCAAACACACCCTTAGATTTTTCTTTAGTAAAAAATTGCATCTTCTTGATTTTCTCCCCTTATTTGTTAAAGGCAAAAATTCGCTTTTTCTCATAAAAATATAGGGCAATATCTCACTTAAATTTCTTATAGATCAATTTTAACATATCATCAATTTTTCTCTCAAAAGATACTATTTTATCAATATAAAAAGTTCTTTTCACTACAAATAAAAAGACCTATGCCGACGGCTGGAAGCCGTCGGCGTAGACCTTTACAGCCGTCGGCATATATTTACGCCGACGGCTTACATCCGTCGGCGATACTTTCTTCGGCGTATGTATTCGCCGACAATTTGCAGGCATTGGCCTAAGTCATATCTCATACGCCGTCGGCGTAGATTTATTTATTTATTTTTAATTAAATGGATTTACGCCGACAGCTATCTATTTTCGCTGCATCATTACCAAGATCAAGGTTATCTTGCTCTAGTAGCTTGCCAACAACCACTGCCCCTTCAACTCCAGCATTAGCAGCAATCGTGTAGATTGGGGTCTGCAGGTATGCACACGATGTAAGTTTTCTATAATTAAAAATAAAAAATAATTAAAACACAGCCTCTGAACTTAAATAACATGTGCAGATTGATGAAGTCTAAACCTTCAGAGCATTCTGAATAATTTGAACACCAATCTTTTGATCAAAGTTGGCAGTCTGCAGCTTGTCTAGCTCCCTTGATGCATAAAGAAGGGCAACACCACCACCTGAAAACATAAAGAGTTCGTTACATCTAAGTTTTTTAATGATTCGAAGCTAGGTGAGTAGAGGATAAAAAGTAACCTGGAACAATCCCCTCTTCAACTGCTGCCTTGGTTGCATTTAAAGCATCAGTTACCGTGTCCTTTTTCTCACTAACTTATGCTTCACTAGCTCCTCCAATCTGCAAAAGGTCATCCCATTCACTATAAATGACCAGTCACCACATCAATAATGAAATTTATGGTGACAGATCTCCAAACACCCACAACTAGTGTTAGAACTTCCACAAAGTATCCATAAAAGCATAGTACACATTTCAGTTAGATTGGCCAAAATAAACATATTTCAATATATATGTAGAGTCAACAGCACATACTATATTCAAACACTCGTCGTGGGTGTTTGGAAAAAATAATAAAATTTATGGTGACGAGGTCCATATATTTGACTCTACCAAACCCCTACAGGAAAATGGCAGTTAACACCACCATTTTTGGTGGATATAGAAATAACCTAAAATTTAATTATCACATATTTAAAAAAATAGAAAAATAGAAAAACAATGAGGAAAGTTCACCATTCTCACAAGTGAAAATAGAAAAATAAATTTATTAATAACTGAGAAGAAGACATGCTCCAACTGGCTACTAAAATGTCACACACTTGTGAAGGGAGGCTAAAGAGCTGGGTTGACAGAAGGTCATTCATGAAAAAGTGTTGGAGTAGCTGCATGGCATGACTAACTGCCATTATTAAATATGGAAACAAGTGGCAACATATTCACAGTTCATGGGCATCACATGTGGAAAAATCTCATTGCTACAAAACCAAGGACCTTTGAGGGTTTCTTTTTGGTGACTCAAGCATGGCACACCTTCATATATGACAACATTCCATGCATAGTTGCACGCTTGAAGATTTCCTTTGCAGGAAAAGGAATCAAAACACCTAGTTGCAGGAAAAGTCTAGGAATCTGTGATAAAATGGGATGTTTAATACTTTTTAAAAAGATTGGGTATCTAAAACTTTATTCTAAAAATATTTTATATGTAAGGGTTAGTTTATGAACCCTGGCTGCACCATTTTAGTGAAGTCTTGACTCGATTCGGACTCAACTAGAAATCCCGGTGAGTCGTGTAACTTGGCTGAGTTACTTGATGACTCACTGAATGTTAGAACCTTATAGTGGACTAGCTGTTGAAATCCAACCATATATACGTTGTAAGCTAAACTTGGTTTCTACAAACATAGCTTTGTGAAGTTGTGGATGCGGATTAAGTAGGAATGCTTGAATACTGTAAGAAAAGAATCGGAGTCGTATTTAACTTGAGCACTTCAGAGGTTACAACTAAATTTACATGAAATGTTTTCTATTATAAGTAGTTGTTTTACTTTCTTCAAGCTCTACAGGTTATATAGCTCGAGCATGAGAAAACTCAACAAAAATCAATGTATAACTGCTAAAATAATTTACCGTTTAAAATTACCAAATGTTTTTAAAAAGTAAAAATGATTTAAAGAATTGTATAAGATTCATATACTTTTACAGTTAAAACAACTGACCTGAAAATATAAATGGTGTCTAATAACTGATCTGTGGTCATGGCTTATAGCAACACAATTTCCTTTGCATCTCCAAGCTGAATTTTTTTTTTTATCAAATAATCACCAACATTATTAGAGAATTGGTAATGCCCCTAGGTTGCCCTAGTTCAAAGTCAGTATCTACACTTGGATAACTGTGTTCTGAAACTGAAAATTCTTCATTCCGATATCAAGAAAAATAAATTGAAAGCTTAACCTAGGTTAATATCAATCCCAAACTTCTAGTCAACTACCAGATTTTTTTTAGCAGACAAAGATTTCATTAAAAAAACAACAAAAAAATACAACCAAGTTCAGTAAGAGCTTGGCCGGAGCAACAGTAATTCACGAAGCAAGAATGGCAGCATTTTCACTCGAATACTAAGCTTTAATCATATCATAAAAGACGATGGTAGATTGAAGGAGATATTAATCGTTGAGTGCTAAGAGGCCCAGACACCCATGTTACTAAATAAATAATAAAATAATAACAATAATAGCATGCTGATGTTGGCAGTAAAATGGGTATTATGGTTTAATCAATTTACTATTACACTGCAGAGCTCAACCAATCATCAGAGTCGCATGTTTGGTGATTTCACTTGTGTAGGATACTCTTCTTTGACAGCTTTGGTTTCTTTTGAGTTTGATTCTGCCAAGGTCATAGGAAAATGAAAAAATGAAAATGGGGAAGGAAAAAAAAAATTGAAGGTAAAGAACCATCTTCTTCGATGGGAGGATTAATCGAAATGTGGAAGTAACCTTTTGCCTTTCCAAGGCTTCATAATCGGTCCTCTCCTTCCATGAGCTCTTACGCAGTTTGATTGGACGGTTCCCTACGTATTTACCTGTGATGGTTTGTAGAAGAGAGATTATATTCTGGGCTGTATATGTATAAGGGTACCATTATTTACACCCCGTGGAACTATGATCTCACCCCATCTCCTCCAGCTGGCACACATTGACGGCTTCTGAATCAGACGATAGAGATCATTTTCCGCCCCAAATCTTCCACACAATGGATCTTTAGATCATGGACATACCATCAGACGATCAGTTTTTTATTACACGTGGCACATCTCAAAAAGTGAATCCAAATCATGTTGAGTGTGATGTGTGTCACATGATTTTAGGGTCAATTTTTGGAATGTGTGCCACGTGGAATAGAAAACTGACCATCTGATGGAATGCCTGTGATCTCAGTGTGGAAGATTGAGATGAAAAACAATCTCCAACGTCTGATTCAAAGTTAGTCAATACATGTCGGCTGGAGGAGATGGGGTGAGGTCATAGTTCCACAGGGTGTAAATAACAATACCCTATGTATAATATGTAAAAAATTACAGCCAGCTTACCTATCAAAATACAGGAGATGTGCCTGTAGCACAATGAAAGGTTGACAATCTTGCAACCTCAAGGTCATAGGTTCGAAGCCAGCTTACCTATCGAAAAAAAACGTACATTGTGACAGCCTGGATTTCTGCACTAAGAAATCCGTGCCATTAGGATCATACTCTGGATGATCCCCGGGACAAATCATAAGTGTCTGCTTGTATAGCGGAAGCCAAGTAGACACTATCCAGCAGTGGTAGATCGAGTCGGTCATCTATGAGTGCATTTAATCATAAAGAACAATAATAATAAAACAATTAATTCTATATAAACCAAGAGGATACACATTCTCAAAAAGGAACCAAGAAGAACCATTGGTGATGGACATCCATCACCCAAATAATGGTTCCCGATAGTGATTCCGAATAGAATGCATAATAACACACCAAATAATTCTACTAAAAATATATACAAAAGTGGCCACCAGGCACACAATAATCCAAAAGATCAAATACAGACATCGTACCACAGCACTGGATAGAACTTCAGAACTCGTCTGCCTCTCTAATGTTCTGGCCTCCTTGTCCTCTTGATTTAGAAAGCAGGGTAAGCTACATCATAGCTCAATAGAAGAATTTCAACTAAACGAATTGAATATGCAGATCATACTATCTCATAACAGAATTCAAATCAGGAACGCATAATCATGACGAATTAACTAAGAGCTGAGGTTTTATGCAAGAAATTAGATGTTATGCAAGTATATTATCAAAGAACTTAAATTGTGTGTATTTAACTTAAGAAACTCCCGTGACTATATAGCATGGAGTAAACAGGAATGTCCGATAGGAAACCCCAACCAATCGTCGTTCACATGAACAATTTTGAAAGTGCAACAATGCCTCATCTATGGAGTGCAATTGTGCCGAGGATTGAAAGCAGGTGCACAAGTGTGCCAGGCATCGGATATACCGCCGGGTCGGTGGGGATCATCTGGTTTAAATCATCAAATTACATACATATATACCTCACAGATCAGATGGCAGAAATTAGAAGCAAGTTTCAGAATACGAATCAGGAAACAGAAATCAAAATAGCAGGAATCATGATATGCATACATGCTTGGTAAAAACAGAAATCAGGGTATAGATATGAAATAAACATGGAATCATACTCAAAAATAGTTTAAGTTGATTTTCTCCTACCTCAGGTCACTTTATCTTCTAAGCAAATCTAAAGCCCTTTTAAGGTATCAAGGTTTGATCCTAGATCATAAACATAGTACTTTAAGTGTTAGGGATATCAGAAAGTTAACCGGCACAATGTCCGGTGGTGTTTAATCCATAAAACCAAAACAGAACAAAACAGGGGTGATTGATCGATCACCACCTTATTGATTGATCAATACCCCTTGTTGATCGATCAATACCTCTCATTGATCGATCACCACCCTCTTAGCTCTCTTTCTGCAACAAGCCAATTGTTCGATCAATACACCTTATTGATCGATCACCTATCATCATTGATCGATCAATACACTCATTGATCGATCAATAACCTCTCTTCTACTCACATTTAACACAGCTTACATTGATCGATCACCACTTGGGTTGATCGATCAATGCCTCCTGTTGATCGATCAATGCCCTCATTGATCGATCACTAACCCTTTTTCAAAAATTCCCACCTTCTGTTCTCATTAATTATTTATACAGATTGATCGATCAATGCCTTCATTGATCGATCAACAATGATGATCAATACCTTTGTTGATCGATCACCAATCGTGATGATCGATCACTCTCTTGTTGATCGATCAATATCCAGGATTGATCGATCAATGCCCAAATTGATCGATCAATGCCCTTCGGGCATTGAACTTCCAGAATTTAGGGGTTTCTGTCCCCCCCCCCCTTCTGTCTTATACAGATTGATCGATCAATGGTCTTTATTGATCGATCACCACTTATCATTGATCGATCAATACTTCATTGATCGATCAATAATGACAGAAACTCTATCATTAATGGAGTTCATCTCCAACCCTATTTTTCCTATTTTTCATTAATGGTTCTCAACAACCATTATCACAACATCAATGCACATTTCTGGGCTTCTCATTTGCCCCTATTTAAACACACAGACTCATCTTTGTTTGGGCCTTCTCAGGGTTTCGGCAAATCGATACGGATGAGGGTTTCGGATCTAGTTCTCAGAGTTCATCACCGATCCGAATCCGACGAGCAACCTTTTTAGCTTCGGTTCAGCATGCAGAGACTTCACACACACACACACAAACCATACCTAAGCTTATTCCATTGATCTCTACATACCCTAGCTTAGGAAACTCACCATCTCAATCTTGCTAACCCTGTTTTCTCTCCAAAAACCCTCTTGAAAACCCACGTAGCTACAGATCCTTTATCTACTAGAGCTACTAGGGCAAGGGGAAGAAGAAGAAGAAGGGGATCTCTCCCTAAGTCTCCCTTTCTTCTCTTATAAGTTACTAAATCGATATTTTTGCTTTGCCCCTAGTTTTATGTTCCGGTGTGGGGCACGAACACGGTTGCTACGGCGCAACGTGTCTCATTGACCCTTTACACAACTCGGACTTAAACGAAAACGCAAGTGTGAACTCATCTAATCACAGTGCAACTTTATCTTAATTAATATTAATTCTAAAGTTTTAAGTCAGCCTCGATTTCCGTGCCGGGCATGTAGATCGAAACAGTCAGGTTCGTGTTCTGGATTTCAGGGTCGTTACATTATCCCCCCCTTAGGAATTTTCGTCCTCGAAAATGTCTAAGAGGTGCAGTTAGGCAATGATGGGTTGTAAGACTAACAGATTGAAATGTAAAATCAGACGGTCGAGATATTATGCAATAAGAATTAGGTCTACAAACAGAATTTATATGCTAAGCAGATCAGTTTAGATATAGACAGATAAGTAACATAGTAATAACGTATAGTAGTATAGTAATACCTGCGGGGACATCGGATGGACCGGCCTCGTCAGGTGTAGGTCTGCTGGGACGAGGTGGCGGTGTGCGGTAGTTGCGCGGGTCCACAACATGCTGACGAGCGTGGGCGATCATCGGCATGGACGTCGTGGCATACAGATGCTGCATGACCAGCTCATGCATCCCCTCATGGTAATCCAGACGACGATGCATCTGTCGCTGGAATGCCTCCATGCCATCCAGCCTCTCGTGTATACGGCGGTTGCCTTCCACCAGCTCGGCATCGCAATGACGCTCGTCGGAGGAAGATGGTGGGGATGGAACTGACGAATCGATCGGTGGGGTGTAGTGGGGGCCGGTCGGGTAGACACCTCAGATGGAGGTGGTGGGTCACGTGGGGCCTCCCCCTCTCCTGATGTAGGCTCGATAGGAATCGAACCCTCGGCGACAGTAGGCGGAATGGGCTCAGCGGCGCCCTCCTCCTCCTCAGGAAGTCGTCGCACTAACAGGTTGTAACTCTTGGTCCAGTCTTTCAGTTGAAAGACCTTGGTGTTGTCGACCAAGGGTGGCTCGTGAGGAGCCAAGGTGTATGCCTCACGTAGAGTGGCATACTGCTCTACTAACTTGGTGATGAGGCGAGCATATGGGATTTGCTTCTTAACCCCGGACTTCACCTTTTCAGACATAAGGTCATTGGCATTGATGATGCCCTCAATGACCAAATCTACCATAGAGAACCAACGGTTCCCATAGGCCAAGAATAGTGCCTGTTGCACTACTCCAGTCTGCGAGGACTTGTGTAAAAAGGGGTTTAGTGCACACTTGATATACGTATCAAGCATCCACAATCGATTGGGTAATTGGGCCCTAGATATGGATTGGCCCCTCCCGTGTTGGCCTTGGGTCATCTTAGTGACCACATCGGCGTATGAGACTTCCTTGATGTACGGGGCATCAAGGCCACATGTCTCAATATAAGTGGACGGGCATTGAAGTGCCGCCGCGACATGGAAGTGGTTAAATTTGTACTCGAAACCATCGATGGTCGTGAGAAGTCGATGGCGACTATCACCCCATCGTAGGTTTTGGAAGAAAAGCCTCACGAGGCATGGGCAATAATGGTCGTGGAAGGGTTCAAGCAAGGGTTTTAACCTGAGCTTTTGGATATAACCCTTGGCTCAAGCCATTTCGGGTCGGTCCTCGTAGAGCGAAGAAGCAAAAACGTATTCGGGTAAAAAGGTTTTGGAAGCCCACCACGATTTGGGGACTTCAGGCTCGACGGGGAGCGGAACGGGTGTGGGAATGGGTGGAACAAGGGTCGAAATCGGTGTCATGGGTGGCACGGGTGGCGGGGGAACGGAAACGGAGGGCGGTACCGGTGTACGAGCCCGAGACGTGGGTACCTTACGAGAAGCGTTCTTCGTGCGAGGTCCCATGGTCTAAACTTGGCCAAAAATATGAAAAGAGAGATCAAAATGAATGGAACAAGAGATTTACCGAATGAATGGAGCAAAGTCCACTCAAATCAAGCCGAAGAACGGACGGAAATGGCCAGAGAAGTGCTGGGAAGGAGATTGAACGGTCGGAGTGCAAGCCCTTGATCGATCACTGCAAAAGCTTCGTGCAAATGACCGTTCGAAATCCCCAAACTTTAACTTAAACCCCAGGATTGATCGATCAATTCTTTTGTTGATCGATCAATGAAGCATCTTTAAGCCCTAAATCGATGCATTGATCGATCACCAACCTTTGTTGATCGATCACTAATACCCTTATTGATCGATCACTACCTATGTTGATCGATCAATGATTACTTTTCAATGTAAAGTTGATCGATCAATGCTTTTGTTGATCGATCACTTGAACCACCATTGATCGATCAATACTGCTATTGATCGATCACCAGCCTATCATTTGAGTGGAATCCTTCACTGTCATTGATCGATCACTTCTCTCTGTTGATCGATCACTCATGAAATTGATCGATCAATACCTCTGTTGATCGATCAATGCTATCTGTGAGACTATATTGTAACACCAAATTTTTCCGACATGAATAGTCCGAACTTCGAAACTAATGATACATGCACATCATACAGAGTACCCATAGAAGGAGATTTATCGAGTAAATGATGCATGCTCATGCACAACAACATAATTATGGTGACGAACATTTAAGCAAAAATAATTAAGAATTTACCTTTCTCATCAGGTAAACAAATGTGGATATTGTTTGCGGATTTCGGTTTCGCGTTCCCAAGTAAGCCCGGTAGTTTCTCCACTTGACTAGTACCAGTGGAATCAACTTAGTCCGCAAGACTTGATCACGACGATCCAAAATAGCAATCGGTTCTTCAATCACCGTCATATCCTCCTGAAGCTCTATTGGTTGGAAATCCAAGACGTGAGTCGAATCGCGTACATAATGGCGTAGCATGGACACGTGAAAGACGTTATGCATGCTTGCCAACTGTGGTGGCAAGGCAATCCGATAAGCCACTTCACCAACCCGTCCGAGTACCTCAAATGGTCCAATGTATCGAGGACTCAGCTTTTCGTGTTTCCTAAAAAGCATGACACCCTTGGTTGGCGAGATCTTCACAAACACCTTGTCTCCAACCTGAAACTCCACTTGCGTCCGATGAAGATCCGTATAGCTCTTTTGACAGCTTTGGGCCATCCTCAATCTTTCGCGAATCACCCTAACCGTCTCGGTGGTACTGTCCACGACCTCTGGTTCTAAGACAAGCTTCTCGCCGACTTCTTCCCAATTCAGTGGAGATCTGCATCGACGTCCATATAAGGCTTCATAAGGTGCCATACCAATACTTGACTGATAACTGTTATTGTAAGCGAACTCGATCAGAGGCAAGTGTTGATCCCATAAACCATGAAAGTCCAACATACATGCACGCAACATATCCTCTATGATTTGGTTCACTCTCTCAGTCTGCCCATTTGTCTGAGGATGAAATGCTGAGCTGAACTCCAATTTAGTACCCATGCCTTCCTGGAATCGTCGCCAAAACTGTGATGTATATAGCGGATCTCTATCACACGATCTTGTGACATGTAATCGAACTATTTCTTTCATGTACAGCTCGACTAGTTTATTGGCTGTGAATGTAGTCCGATACAGTAGAAAATGTGCAGATTTCGTCAGTCGATCTATAATAACCCAAATGGCATTGTTCTTTCTCAATGTGCTCGGCAATCCTAGTATAAAGTCCATAGAAATGGCTTCCCATTTCCACTCTGGCACTGGTAATGGTTGCAACAAACCCACTGGATTTCGATGGTCCACTTTCACCTGCTGGCAGACCAAACACCGAGAAACATAATCCGCCACATCCTTCTTTAATCCTCTCCACCAAAAACTTCGCTTGAGATCTTGGTACATCTTGGTACTCCCAGGATGTATAGCATATGTAGACTTATGCGCTTCCTCCAAAATTGTGTCTTTTAGGTCCTTTGTATCCGGTATGCATATCCGATCTCGAAATAGCAAAGTGCCATCATCCTTGATGGTAAAATCAGGTCTGATCCCGTTGATCACATCCCTTCTAATTGCCATAAGCTCATCGTCAATCATCTGGAGCTTACGTACATTGTCAAACAATGTGGGACGTATCACAATGGTAGCCATCAGTGTCCCTGAACCTCTGACATCAATCAGCGTATCACATAAGGCCAGGTCCTCAAGTAGATGCCACCTTTGTACTCTGGTGATAAGATGTGTCAACTGAGCTGAAGACTTTCTGCTCAAAGCATCTGCCACAACATTGGCCTTCCCAGGGTGATACTGGATGGAACAATCGTAGTCTTTCAAGAACTCCATCCATCTGCGCTGTCGCATATTCAAATCCTTTTGGGTAAACAAATATTTAAGGCTTTTGTGGTTGGTGTAGATATCAAATGTTTCACCATATAAGTAGTGCCTCCAAATCTTCAAAGCAAAGATCACCGCTGCCAATTCCAGATCATGAGTCGGGTAGTTTCTCTCATGTTCCTTAAGTTGTCTAGAGCCATATGCGATAACCTTCTTATGTTGGTTGAGGACACAACCCAATCCACTATACGATGCGTCACTGTAGATAGCAAAGCCTCCTCTGCCAGAAGGTATATCTAACACTGGTGCTGTAGTCAGACGCGTCTTCAATTCCTGGAAACTTTTCTCGCATTGTTCAGTCCAATTAAACTTAGCATTTTCTTTTTAGTGAGCTGAGTAAGTGGACTTGATAGCTTAGAGAAACCTTCTACGAATCGCCTGTAGTATCCTGCCAAATCAAGAAAACTACTAACCTCTGTCACTGTTTTAGGCTGTTCCCAGTTCACGACAGCTTCGATCTTTGTCGGATCTACGATTATACCCTTGGCGGAGACAATATGGCCCAGGAAACTCACTTGGTTCAACCAAAATTCACACTTACTGATCTTTGCGTATAATTTGTGTTCTCTGAGGGTCCGCAAGACTATATGTTGATGCTCTTCATGTTCCTCCTTTGTCTTAGAATAGACAAGGATGTAAATCTCTAAAAACAACCCGACTTGTCCAATGTGGTTTTAAAACACGATTCATCGGGTTCCATAAGCGATGCGGGTGCATTACGTCAATCAAAGCAGCATAACTAAAATTCATAGTGCCCATATACGGTTACGAATGCGTCTTCTCCACATCTTGACCTTGACTCGTAATTGATGGTAACACGATCTCAAGTCGATCTTCGTAAAGAACCTCGCTCCTTGCAATTGATCAAGCGGATCATCGATCCTAGGAAGCGGGTAGCGATTCTTAATCGTCAACTTATTCAGCTAGATAGTCAATGCATGAGCGCGCCGAACCATCTTTCTTTCTGACAAACAATACTGGTGCTCCCCAAGGGGACACACTCGGTCGAATAAACCCTTTGTCATGTAGTTCTTGTAGTTGCTCCTTCAACTCTTGCAATTTTACTGGAGCCATCCGATAAGGAGCTTTAGATACTGGTTTAGTGCCTGGAACCAAATTGATTGCAAACTCAATCTCCCGAACTGGCGGTAGTCCTGGCAATTCCTCAGGGAATACATCGGGATACTCGCATGCAACGTGAATATCGGATATCACATTTGTCTCCTCCCGTTGTTCTTGTAGAAAGGCTATATATCCACTGCATCCACTCTTCATCATCCTCTCCGCCTGAATAGCGGATATCAACGGAGCTACCTTAGACTTCACTCCGAAGAATCTAAAGGATCGCTCCTTTGGAGGGAGAAAAACTACCATCTTCCGAAGACAATCCACACTTGCGTGGTAAGCAGATAGCCAGTCCATTCCCAAAATGATGTCGAATCCCTTCATATCGAACAAAATCAAATCTGCCCTTGTCTCGTGATCATCTACTGCCACTACCACTGATTTACACACAGTGAGTGCATTCACTGCACTACCCGTAGGAATTGACACTGTCAGAATAAAATCTAGTTGTTCTGGAGTGGCACTCAATTCCTTCGTAAATTGAGGCCGTACGAAAGAATGCGTGGAGCCTGGGTCTATCAGGGCTCGCGCCCTATGGAATCAAATGTCGCAACTCTTATACAATTTCAGCTCACCTATACACCAATTTCAACATTACTTTAACGTTTTAGATGTGTAGATTTATGTGTACTATTATGATCAAAATAAATCAATTAAATTCTATATTTTCAAATTTTCCAGTTCATCATATTAAACAACACCATATCTCTTGAATTCTAATCATACCTTGAATGACATCATTCGATGTCAGAGCATCGGTCGCGGTGACGGCATAAGCTCGACCGTGAACCACTGGTTGAGATGATCTTTGTGTAGATACCGATCCCGACCGCTCCTTGCTCTCCTCAGGGCAGTTCCTAACCAAGTGGCCCATCTTGCCACACCTGAAGCATGCCCCTGTCTCTCTTCTGCAGTCCTCTGTCTTGTGTGGTTTCCCACACTTTGCACATATCACGGCCGGAGTGAAGGACGAGACTCTTGAAGGTCCCTGAGTCACTGAGGCCCCGCTACCAGAAGATCCAGCTGGTCGAAATGATTTGGAAGATGTAGGCGCTGCTGCTCTCTGATATGAACTCGGGCTTGAAGAAATCGCCGGTCGAGAGTGTGTAGGGTATCTTGGAGGTCTGGAAAATCTAGCCCTCTTGTTCTGCTCTGTATCCTGAGGTTGCCCTTGGAATGGTCTCTCTCTCGCCTGCTTGTCCCTCCAAGAGAATTATTTCTGGTTCTCCTCTTCAGCTATGAGAGCCTTGGCCATGACTCCCTCATAAGTCTCCATTTCCCACATGGCGACGTCTTTCTGTAAATTTTGTCTCAGGCCAAGTTGGAATTTCCTTGCTCTCATCAACTCCGTGGCTACATGTTGAGGTGCAAACCTAGCCAATCTATCAAACTTCGCTCCATAGTCCCTTACTGACATGGCGCCTTGCTTCAACTCTATGAATTTCACTTCCCATTGATGCCTCACAATTTTTGGGAAGTATTTGTGATAAAACACCTCTGTAAACTCCTCCCATGTCCAAGGAGTGTGAGGAAACTCTCTCTGTCTATTTTGTGACACTGACTTCCACCAAGGTCCGACGTCACCATCCAACTTGAAAGTGGCCCAACGCACTTTCTCCACGTCACTACACTGTAATACTTCAAAGAGCTTCTCCATCTCTTCTATCCATCCTTCTGCCTCTATGGGATCTGTTTGACCCGAGAAGTTAGGAGGTCTCATTCTCCTAAATTCCGCAAATCCACTAGGCTGATGGGGTGGTCTAGCTGCCTGTTGAGCCAAAGCAGCTATCTGTTGAGCGACGTTGGTTGCTAATGCTTCCAACACCTGCTCCATCCTTTCTTCATTTCTTCTTCTACCTCCTCTTGGTCCCACTGGAACTGCATTTGCATGTGAGAGAAATTCCAAACCCCTCGACGTGCCTATGACCTCGGGCACATCCCTCAGAGGAATCTCTCTCTGACCTGTTCTACCTCCGCTGTGCCCACCTCTGAACTTAGGGCCCATACTGGCCTGTCATTGTGAAAACAACAACATTAATCAGTACATAGATTGTGAAAACAATCCATCCTGAACCCGTAGTTCAACCTAATGTCAAGTTCTGATACCAACTGTGACAGCCCAGATTTTTATACCTAGAAATCCGTGCCATCATGATCATACTCTGGATGATCCCCGAGACAAATCATAAGTGTCTGCTTGTATAGCGGAAGCCAAGCAGACACTATCCAGCAGTGGTAGATCAAGTCGGTCATCTATGAGTGCATTTAATCATAAAGAACAATAATAATAAAACAATTAATTCTATATAAACCAAGAGAATACACATTCTCAAAAAGGAACCAAGAAGAACCATTGGTGATGGACATCCATCACCCAAATAATGGTTCCCGATAGTGGTTCCGAATAGAATGCATAATAACACACCAAATAATTCTACTAAAAATATATACAAAAGTGGCCACCAGGCACACAATAATCCAAAAGATCAAATACAGGACATCAGACTCAAGTACCCAGGCTATGGATAGAACTCGTCCGCCTGAATGTCTGTCTCCTCGTCTCCCTCGCCTGTCAGCCGGTAGTCCGGGTCGCAAATTGATTTAGAAAGCAGGGTGAGCTACATCATAGCTCAATAGAAGAATTTCAACTAAACGAATTGAATATGCAGATCATACTATCTCATAACAGAATTCAAATCAGGAACGCATAATCATGACGAATTAACTAAGAGCTGAGGTTTTATGCAAGAAATCAGATGTTATGCAAGTATATTATCAAAGAACTTAAATTGTGTGTATTTAACTTAAGAAACTCCCGCGACTATATAACACGGAGTAAACAGGAATGTCCGATAAGAAACCCCAACCAATCGTCATTCACATGAATAATTTTGAAAGTGCAACAATGCCTCATCTATGGAGTGCAATTGTATCGAGGATTGAAAGCAGGTGCACAAGTGTGCCAGGCATCAGATATACCACCGGGTCGATGGGGATCATCTAGTTTAAATCATCAAATTACATACATATATACCTCACAGATCAGATGGCAGAAATTAGAAGCAAGTTTCAGAATATGAATCAGGAAACAGAAATCAAAATAGCAGGAATCATGATATGCATACATGCTTGGTAAAAATAGAAATCAGGGTATAGATATGAAATAAACATGGAATCATACTCAAAAACAGTTTAAGTTGATTTTCTCCTACCTTAGGTCACTTTATCTTGTAAGTAAATCCAAAGCCCTTTCAAGGTATCAGGGTTTGATCCTAGATCATAAACATAGTACTTTAAGTGTTAGGGATGCCAGAAAGTTAACCGGCACAATGTCCGGTGGTGTTTAATCCATAAAACCAAAACAGAACAAAATAGGGGTTATTGATCGATCACCACCTTATTGATCGATCAATACCCCTTGTTGATCGATCAATACCTCTCATTGATCGATCACCACCCTCTTAGCTCTCTTTCTGCAACAAGCCAATTGATCGATCAATACACCTTATTGATCGATCACCTATCATCATTGATCGATCAATACACTCATTGATCGATCAATAACCTCTCTTCTACTCACATTTAACACAGCTTAAATTGATCGATCACCACTTGGGTTGATCGATCAATGCCTCCTGTTGATCGATCAATGCCCTCATTGATCGATCACTAACCCTTTTCCAAAAATTCCCACCTTCTGTTCTCATTAATTATTTATACAGATTGATCGATCAATGCCTTCATTGATCGATCAACACCCTACAGTGATCGATCAATACCTTTGTTGATCGATCACCAACTGTCATTGATCGATCACTCTCTTGTTGATCGATCAATATCCAGGATTGATCGATCAATGCCCAAATTGATCGATCAATGCCCTTCGGGCATTGAACTTCCAGAATTTTGGGGTTTCTGTCCCCCCCTTCTGTCTTATACAGATTGATCGATCAATGGTCTTTATTGATCGATCACCACTTATCATTGATCGATCAATACTTCATTGATCGATCAATAATGACAGAAACTCTGTCATTAATGGAGTTTATCTCCAACCCTATTTTTCCTATTTTTCATTAATGGTTCTCAACAACCATTATCACAACATCAATGCACATTTCTGGGCTTCTCATTTGCCCCTATTTAAACACACAGACTCCCCTTTGCTTGGGCCTTCTCAGGGTTTCGGCAAATCAATACGGATGAGGGTTTCAGATCTAGTTCTCGAAGTTCATCACCGATCCGAATCCGACGAGCAACCTTTTTAGCTCCGATTCAGCATGCAGAGACTTCACACACACACACACAAACCATACCTAAGCTTATTCCATTGATCTCTACATACCCTAGCTTAGGAAACTCACCATCTCAATCTTGCTAACCCTGTTTTCTCTCCAAAAACCCTCTTGAAAACCCACCTAGCTACAGATCCTTTATCTACTAGAGCTACTAGGGAAAGGGGAAGAAGAAGAAGAAGGGGATCTCTCCCTAAGTCTCCCTTTCTTCTCTTATAAGTTACTGAACCGATATTTTCGCTCTGCCCCTAGTTTTATGTTCCGGTGTGGGGCACGAACACGGTTGCTACGGCGCAACGTGTCTCATTGACCCTTTACACAACTCGGACTTAAACGAAAACGCAAGTGTGAACTCATCTAATCACAGTGCAACTTTATCTTAACTAATATTAATTCTAAAGTTTTAAGTTAGCCTCGAATTCCCTGCCGGGCATGTAGATCGAAACAGTCAGATTCGTGTTCTGGATTTCAGGGTCGTTACATACATACATATAATTATACTTGTATGTCACAACTTAAATTAAAGACCAAGAGCCTACACCACTCAAGGTCAATCTTTTTATAAGTTTAACAATGATGGCTCCCTCGCACACGATCGGCACTATGCCATAGTATCACCATTGAAGTCGAAGGGCCACAAAACTACAGTGGTTCCCAAAGACGCAGAAACCATACTTTACTTAGTGTGAGATGGACTGTAAATGACATTTCCCTCACACGATGCGTAATTTACACTAACATAATAAAAAAAAATAAAGCATAGCATATAAATCAAGCAGAGTAAAATGGAAGAAATAAAGCATGGCATATAACTTTCTAACATGGCATACATATAGCTCATCGTCATTCATTTCATTATAATCCGTACTCAACGATATAATAATTGAAATCAAGCAATCATGCATATACATCAAGGAATCCATGAATAATGTAATTATGACATTTATACAGACAAATGCGTATAGTTATAAATATATAGTTTCACTTATGTCACATCATCACCCAAGTTATAAGTTATAAAATAAATGTGATCCTGCATTTAAACAACAGATGGATCACATTATTAAGCACCCAATAAATATAATATTAATTACATACATATATAAAAATATGCGTAGATCAAGGTACATACACATCCCACAATGGATTTATTCATCAACTTGGAGTTTATTGGGGTCACATAATTCAACTTATCATGCACTCCTTGAAGATCATGGAGATTCTAAAGGGATCAAATAGGTCGCATGCAGAAACTCTCACCTTTTCTTTTTTATTGAATGGCAATTCCCAAGTATTAACCTAAGCTCTCATTCAGGTGTGAAGATGATCCGACGTAAGACTCCATACATTCTAGAGCTAAGGGTCAATGGATTTAGGTCTCCTTTCAAAAGCCTCAATTCGCTACTAATTTTATGCCATCGAAGAGAGTTTATTACTGCAACCATGGATGGTATTTTGTTTGATTCCATGAAGTATCGAAGAAAAATCTTTCAGAAATAAACAAGATTTAACAAGATTTAACTTAAACTTACCATGTAAACTCAGCATTGAAGCTGTCAGCATAGTCCTCTGAAATAAACAAGTCCATACGGTAGTATATCTGTACCTGCAACTCCTACTCCACCTAGTTGCCATTGTTGCTATATATTCTGCAATGAACGAAACAAATAAGCTTTGATTAGCTAAATTTCTGAGCAATATAGATTAGGAATGATAAGCAATATAGATTTAAATTTAATGATAAATACTGACCTTTTATTTGGTATATAGTAGCTTACATTCTTAAAAAAATTTCAAAACCTTATACAACAAAGTGACCAAGAACAAAGCTAAACGTTGAAAGATGAAAAAATTGTGAAACATAGGGACAAATTTGATCAATGAGCCATATTCATAACAAAGTTAAAGTATGAGATCTAGATATATCTACCCATATTCTTCTATTACAAAATATCACAAATCTGAAAAAACAAGATTTAACTTTCTGATACCATCTCAATTCTCAAACATAAACCTCTAAAATCCTAGATAATGTTTTACCCTACATAAAAAAAAATGTTTTCCCTTGCATCTACACACAAAAATTGTAACCTCAATCAGCAGCTTAGGCCTACAAAACCCACAAAAATAAATAGGTCGGAAATGCTATCAAAGACACAAATAGTATGTAAGAAGAATATGATTCATTCATCAAGATATCTTACCAACAACTTTCATCTAAACCCAGAGATGGTGGTGATTTACTGCCTCTGTTAGATAGATCTTCACTATCAGTAACATTTGAAGGCTAACGCGCAATGAATTTACCACCTCATAACTTGAAGAATTTGACTGACCCCAGTTCAAGAATTTGACTGACCCCAGAGGGTGAAAACACTCAATTTCTGCACCAGTAACGGCTCAAAAGCCAAGTTAAAATTAGGGTAAGAACTCTTTTTCTCAAAAGAAAAAAAAACAAGGATAAAAATCTTTTACATGCAAATCATAATCTACCATAAATCAATTACCTTTGAGATCTATCTTTGTGAATTGAGGAACATTCTCTTCAATTCTTCTATTCGTTCATCGTGCTTGTGTAGCGCCTCTTCCATCTTTCTATCTCTTTCGGCATCTCTTTTTTGCATTTCTCTAATTCTTTCTTCCATTTTTCTATTTCTTTCTCTCTCTTTCTTCCAATTCTACTATCTTGCTCCTCAAACAAGCCATCTCCCCTTGTTTTGACATTCGACTGTTGGATTTGTCCCCCCATTCTAGTGATGGAGTCGGTGAATGCGACATCGACCAGGTCGATCCTCTCCAAAAACCCGAGAGAGGACATCTTCACGACCAGGGGGGTCTCTGGATCCCTCTAGCTGTTTCTCTTGTTGTCTATTTATTTTCTCCTGTAATAATTAATAATATATTTTATTTAGAGAAATAAAACATGACTTATAATTAAAAATAATTATAAAATTTACCAATGTATCCGCGACCACACTATTTGATGGTGTACCATCCTTATGCGTATAAGCAATTTTGAATATATTGGCGCGACTAGGTTCTACACCATCCTCTGAAGTCTGTAAAATTGAAAAATAAATACAGATATTACTATGATTTAATATAATAAGATGAAGCAGAAAGTATAAAATGTACAAAGTGCGATTAATAAAAAAATAATATAAATTCACTTACTTCTGATACAATAATTGAAGGAAAACTTTTCCGTCCTGTTGTATAATGCATTATCTTTTTTTCTCGGTTGACTTTATTTATTTCAACCATTTTCTGGAAAAAAACTAATTCCTGTTATATACATTTATAATAAGTTTGAACGTATAAAAATTTAATATGTTGGGAACTATCTTCCTACCTTCGTTTTGGAGTTTTGCCAATGTCCATCTCTACCGATTAAATTCAACCACTGTCTCCCATCAACACCCCTGGCGGGTTTAGAGATGATGGATCTACTCCATGAGGGAGATTAGTAAAATATTTTCTTTTTAAATCGAATCGGTATTCTTTCCACTTTCTTCCTACTGCTTGCATGAACCAAGTTCTTACTTTGTCGTCTTCCGGAATTTCAAAGCGAACCTGCATACAAAAGAAATTACAAATGATAAATAACTTGAAATACATATATTCTCAATAAGAAATAATTAATTATATTTGCCTTAGCAGCATTCCAAACCTTTTCTATATCTATAGGGTCCACAACGTCCCATGAAGGGCAATCGATGGGTAAAAAAGACCCATCTCTTGATAACACCCCGAGGTAGCTGATAAATTGTACATGCTCTCCTTCTACTGGCTGGCCCCGGTTATTGAAAACAAGTGGGAGACGGTGCTTTGGTATAGTTTTATGCAAATCAGCACATAAAGTTTTCCCTCGTACTTTTTTTTGTGGTGCTTTATTTGGATCCATATCTGAACGCAACATAAAGAGTAAATTAGGTTAAAATAACATAAGGACAAGGTAAAAAAAAATCAATAGCATGAGCTAACTAGCTCAACAAGTTATAAATTATTTAACATGCAATCCTTTAAATTGATTAGTTATCAAAATGATTAGTTAAAATTAATTGATATTAAAACATCGTCAAAAATTATGGGAAATGTAATGAAGGTATAAGGCTCATTTCTTACACAATGGCTCTTTCCACAAAGGTTAAGGCAAAGCCACTTTGGCACTAGATGGTACATTAATAGACGAAGTTGGAGAGGATGACAGCACAGTATGGAGTCTATCATGTTTAGATCATTAGATGACAGCACAGTATAGAGTCTATTTTCACTTTGGATCTTTAGATCATTCACTTCAATTTGGGACAACTTAAATGAAAATTAAGATCACCAACTCCACTTTGTCTTTTTTTATTACTTATATAATAGTAAGTTTATCTTTCCTTAAATACCTCCTTGTTTTCACAAGTGCTTGCATACTCAACTTTGGATCATCTACGTAGGAAAAGAATAATTGAACTGGCTTGCTAACTTGATGACCAAATTTACGAAATTTTCATTTTTTTAAAATATCCCTAAGTTCAGGTAGTTCAATTCATATCCAATTCAGTCATTTTAAAACCTGTTATCATCTTTAGCTTGGTTCAGTCATTTTAATACCAGTTTTGTCAAAAAATCAGTTTATCTTGGTGCTCAGATATTGGTTAAAACCTGATATCAATTTATCTTATATAAAAAAATATTAAGAAGATTACATCTTAAGACAAGGTTACATCAAGTTTTTATCTTATATAAAAAAGACAAGGTTACATCTTAAGAAGTAATGGAACTGTGACAAAAATAATTATGAAATATATACATAGGTTCAGTCAAAAACAAAAGCTTGAACCAACTTGTAAATTAGCAAATAAATTTTTATAGAGTAATCTGGGGAGCCCAGGTTTCTTACAGAAAACAATGAGAATACAATGTGTGCAATCTAAAACATATTATTTGAGAATATACTTTTAAATGCTTCCTCCATTTTTTGCAATTTAAATTAGGTTCAGAATGAAAATACCCCCTTTTACCATTTAAGAACAAAACTTACATCCTTTGCAAAAGTGGGAGTGAAAATATAATCAGCCTTTAATTAAAAAGACTTTTAAAAGGGGAGTACAAATATTGCCCAGTTGTGCCGGATGTGTTTTGGACAAATAACAATATGGAAATAGGTATTATGAATTATTTATTCTTCTAATGTGAGTAATGTCAATTGGTAGCTACATTGCGTAAAGAAAGGATAACTGAGTTACCACACGACAAGGGTGTTGCAGCCCTTTTGAGGGGTTGCCACTATTGTTCATCGCCATTATGAAGTCTTGTCACTACAACAATCTCTCCCTCTGCATCTGCTCTAACCCACTCAGCGTCATCGTCACAATCATCATTTATATCTCCTCTATCATTTAAATTTTTGTCACTCATTAACAGTTCACGATCTTCTATTCTCAACTCATAGGCTCCTTTAGGCTTGACTTTGAAAACAACCTTCCAATTTGGGTCAATAGGATCATCTACGTAGAAAACTTGTTTGACTTGAGAAGCCAACACATATGGTTCGTCAGAAAATGCCAATCGTGTGAAATTCACAAGTGTGTTCCCCAAATGATCTTGCTTTATTCCCCTCCCTTCTACGCGAACATCTACCCATTCGCATTTGAACATTGTAACCTTCAATTTATCAAAATATGTTAGCTGAACATCTACCCATTTGCATTTGAACATCTACCCCTCGCATCCTCTACTATTTGTTCTTTAAGTGGAAAATAGATTAAACAACAGAAACTGCTGGAAGTACCACTACATAAATATCAACAAAAACAGCTGGACACATACATTTAGATTGACAATCACATCTAGATGAATTGCATAATGGTGGTTAGAGCAGCACCAAAACAGGTACATATAACTTAAAAATGCTCGGAGTCAGATGATTCTAACCATGTCCTTAGTGGATTATTGACTTTAATGAGTATCCAAAATCTGATTATTGATCGGATGTTCAGGTAGTTCAGTCCAAAATTTGATGATTTTTTGATTGGACAGATCGATGAACACACGCACACAAATTGAGCACTGAATTGAAGCTCACTACATCTATCTATAATTAATAATAAAACGAAATATATTGAAAACTAAAAGTAAAATTCAGCGATCAAATTGAGCACTGAATTGAACAGATCGATGAGCACGTGTACATATAACCATTTTTTTTAAGCTTACGTATATTTTTTAAATTAATATTAAAATACTAAAAGTTATTAAAAAAACAAAAAACAAAAAGTAAAATTAGATTCCTCAACACACATAGAGAGAGACAGAGAATTAGACAACACAAGAGCAAACCTAAAAAATCAAACACATAAAACCCATTCCAAGTTGCATTAGGGTTACAATAATTAAAATCTACAACCTTATACTAACCAACGAATTTATATCAAGACAAAATAATGAGAAAAGTCCAAAGCTAAGAAACAGATAAAATTGCATAACAAAATAATCAGAAATGGAAAAATTCAGCTTTTGATCGATGGATCTCTGAAGTTTACCTCAATCGAAATCGCTCTTAATGACTTTGAATGTGAGATTTCGATTACGAGGAGAGAGAGAGATGGGAAAGCGATTAGACGTCAAACGCTCTTCGCTATTGTGGCCGCCATCTTCACACAATTTTTAGAGTCCTTCAAAGTAACTGATCGAGATCCTTCTCATCCAATGGATCTGTATATCATACAAAATAAGACAAAAATAAATTAGAGTTGAGATCAGAAATAGAAACTGAATCGAGAGTGCAAAATTCAGATCCATAGCCGTAACACAAGCATTCAGGAACGCTAGCAAAGAAAAAAAAAATCAGTTATATATCTTACTTGCTAGTTCTCAGATCGACCGTTCTCCAACTCGATTTTCCAATTTCCTCAAGAACAAAATGAAAATGCGGTCGATTTCAAAGGGATTTAGGGTTTAGAGTTTGAGCGAGAGGGATTTAGGGTTTGAGCGAGAGGGAATGAGGGGGATTTAGGGCTTGAGCGAGAGGGAAAGAGGGGAGAGGGGTTTGAGTTTGGGAGAAGAAAAACCAGCCTTATATAGTGGCCCAAGCGGTCGTGTGCTTAAGTGGAGTGGCCGGGTTAGCCTGCGGCCCAAATCTGACCCTATGCCGACGTCACATTAATTTCAGCGGTCGGTGTATCCGGTATTTTTTGTAGTGTTTTCTCATGAAATATATAAACCATGTTGCAAATTCTGTCAAGATTTTCTCCCCTTAATTAGTGTGATAGTGACAAATTTTTTTTTTGGTAGGGGGTCATTTCCAAAATATTTCACGAAAAATTTGCAAAAACAATTGGGAGTACAAAAAACATACGTAAAAATTATATGAATACCTTTAAATCCACCCCCTGAATTTTTGAGTTCACCCACGTTGAAACACATTGATTGCATTGAATCAGATGATGGAGATCGTTTACCCTCCCAATCTTTCACATGATAGATCTTGCGATCATGGGCCCATCAGACGGTTAGTGTTTTTTTTTCACGTGGCACACATCTCCAAAAAATGACCTCAACATCACGTGCAAGCTCAGACTTGATTTTATGGTCACTTTTTTGGGTGTGTACTACATGAAATTAAAAAACGGCCGTTTGATGGTATGCCCATGATTTGAAGATCCATCGTGTGAAGGATTGGGAGGATAACTGTGACATCCCGGATTTTCGCACCCGAAAACCTGTGCCATCAGGATCATGCTCTGGATGATCCCCGTGACAAATCACCGAGTGTCTGCTAGTATAGCGGAAAACCAAGCAGACACGGCCTAGTTGTGGCAGATCGAGTCGTCATATAAGGCAAAAACAAAGGAAGAAGTAAATATGACAAGGCATATATAATATAAAAGAATATACATTCTCAAAAAGAAACCAAGAAGAACCAATGGTGACGGACACCTATCAGTATAAAACAGTGGTTCCCAATGGTGGTTCCCATAGAATATATATGAAAACAATAACAACATCTAGTATAAATTAATACAGAAATGGCCACCAGGCTCACAGATAATCCAAAAAAATACAGAACTAGAACCCAAATTACACAGTTCGTATACCCAAGCTAAGGGTAGAACTCGTCGGCCTGGATATCCGCCTCCTCGTCCTCGGCCTTAGCCTCCGGTTGATAGTCCGGGTCGCTCTCCGAACCAGGGATCCTAGCCTCAGAACCTATCGTATAGCAAACAGGGTGAGCTACCATCTAAGCTCAATAGAAGAAATACAAGTAAAATGCATATGAAAATGGAAAACATAGCATACTGGATACAGAATACAGACAGAGCAGAATGAATGCAAACAAAGAATCAGGCATGTAAAGATATCAGAATACAGATGTACAGGGACAAACATAGCCTCAGAGTGATCGGATACATGCATACTGTAGTCCTTATCTTAAATTCTATATAATTAAATAACTCCCGTGTGTATATCACGTGGTAGCCAGATGTGTGCCGATGGGTAACCCCGACCATCGTCGTTCAATGAACAATTTCAGAGAGTTGCATCAAGTCTCTAACAAAGGAGAGTAACTTGTGCAGAGATTTACAATCAGATACACGGATATTCCGCCGTGCCGGTCGTGGGTATCCTGCCACGTCAGGAGGGTTCGTCACATGAACCTTTAAATCAAAGCATATATATATATATATATATATATATATAAGGAATCAAAGCAGATCAAAGGTACAGAACCAGAGGTAATGGAGCTTTTATCAGATGTAAGACATGTTTTAAAACAGAAAAAAAAATCAGATACGGATGCTAAGAAACCATGCAGTCAAAATCAAATACAGTTTACGTTGAATTTCTCCTACCATAAACTTATCTTTCTAAGCAAATCTAAAGCCTTTTAAGATGTCCAGGCTTTGACCTAGATCAAACATATCATAAGTTTTGTGTTTGAACAAAAAGGAAGGCACTACCCCCCAGTGTGTGCTTCCCAAAACCAAAAACAGAACACAGTCCCAGAACAGAGTATTCGATCGATCAATCCTCCTATTTGATCGATCGGATTCACATCTGATCGATCAATCTCCTTATTTGATCGATCGGATGCCTTATAACATACACCTTCAGAACTGAGGATATCTGATCGATCAATCTATTTATTGATCGATCAGATGCACAACTCGATCGATCATTACTCATGTTTGATCGATCAACCCCATCCTTTTCATCCTTCAGGACTGACCTGACTTTGATCGATCAATCTCTCATTTGATCGATCAAATTCCAAATTCAATCGATCAATCCCTAGGTTTGTTCGATCAGGGCAAAAACTCAGAAAAACATAGCTCCTGATCTATAGTTCAATTATAAAATTCGATTGATCAAATCGTTGATTTGATCGATCAATCCCATAGCTTGATCGATCAATTTCCAATTGATCGATTAGTTCATGCTTGATCGATCACTTCCTATTTGATCGATCAGTGCCAAATTCGATCAATCAAACCACTAGTTTGATCGATAGAACTCATTGGGCACCAACTTCTCAAAAAAGGTCACCCTTCTTCCTCACAGAAACACAAGGAGAATCGATCGATCAATCCCTATGTTTGATCGATCGAATTTCATACTGATCGATCAATTATCCAAATTGATCGATTGGGCATGACAGTCAAGCTGTCATTAAAGGGGGTTGTTGAATTCAACCCAAAACAATCCTAACCATAATGATTCTCCCTAAACCATTTAAGCTCCATCACACCAGTATTTAAGACAAGTAGATGACCTATAAAAAATTAAAACTCACCTCGTACGGTGATTACTCTAGGTTCACGGCATTCGAGTTTCACGAGGGTTTCGGGTTCAGATCGGAGAGTTCTTCATTGAGGTTTCTCCAATGGTCTAGAGGTAACGTCCCATGCTAACCCGTGACGTGTCTCACTCTTTGCTTCCTGTTCGACGTACACAAGTCGAACTCTACTTTCTACGCCTTAAAACAGAGGGTCAGAGATTTGGGTCTCTCTCACACTAATTCACATGGGAGGTTCTCCAATGAGGGTTTGCAAACAAGGCTTTCAACACAAGATTATGGAGAGAAGGGTTGAGCATTCCTAACCTTCCTTCTCTTATAAGCTACCAGGAAATATCCTAGATATTTCCCTCTCTAAAGGTGTCGCTATGGTGTTGAGCGCGCACACACACACATACGCAAGTCTCACAATGGATCCTATCGAACCTTAGATTTGTGTCATAAGTGACCTATCACTTCGCACACACACAAAATAAAAGTGCTAGTAATAATAATCATTTTTCCAAATTTTCAAATTTGTCTCGATTTTCGTGCCGTCATGAATACCAAGGTTGTTAGAAGGTTCTTGGAAATTTCGGGTTGTTACATAAACATTCTCCATCGTCTCATTCAACGCAGTCAATGTGTTTCAACGTGAGTGAACCCCATGATTTGGTGGGTGGATTTAATGGTACTCAAATTATATTTGATATTTATAAAAATATTATTTATTATTTAAAAAAATGTTAAAAACTAAAAAAATTGTTAATTCGTTGAAATGAATAAGATTTCGCCAATCTCAGGGAATCTACCAAAATTTTGCAGAAAGTTTTGTCTGGCCCTTATTTCTGTGAATTAATTTTAGAGAAATTTGTCATTTTGATTAGTATTAGACAATTTTTATGAACCAAATTTTTTATTTTTATCTTTTTTTCTCAGGAGAAATAAATAGCAACCATTCTCATAATTTTTCAACTAATGGTCTAAAAGAAGTTCTATTTTTGGTGAGAAATACAGGTGTTTGTTTGGATAGGGGGAAAGGAAAGAAATCATTTGAAATGATTAGAAATGAGATAGAATCCGTCATTTAGTAACGAAAATGAGGATTCGAAAATGGGCGAAAAATAAACATGTTTTTGTAACATTTGGAAATGGGGAAATCCTCCTAAAATGAAAGGATTTTATCTTTTCCGATGGAAAAGTCATTCGATCTCTCTCTACATGGTAGTCTCTCTTTCTCCACGATCTATCTCCCTGTCTCTCTCCATGCTCTCGCCTCGATCTCTCTCTCCTTAAATCTCTCTCTTTCCTAATCCATCTCTCCCTAAATCTATCTCCTCCCAGTTTCTCTCTTTCTCTCTCAAATTTTTCTCTCCCAATCTTTCTCTCCCTACTATCTTTCTCTCTCCGATTTCTCTCTCCTAATATCTTTCTCTCTCCTAATCTCTCTCCTTCTAATTTCTTTCGCTCTCCTAATCTTTCTCTCTCTGATTTCTCTCCCTCTATATTCTCTCTTCTAATCTCTCTCCAATTTATCTCATTCTCTCTCTTTCTCTTTCCTAATTTCTCTCTATTTCTCCTAATCTCTCTCTCTCTCATAGTTTCTCTCTCTCCTAATCTCTCTCTCTACTAAATCTTTGACCACACCCACACTAAAAATCTGTTGATTGCCTTGAACCAGACGATGGAGATTGCTTTCACCCCAATATTCACTTGAGTGATCTTGAGATCACGGGCTTACCATCTTACGGTAACTTTTTTATTTCAACGACACATATTCCAAAGATAGTGACCTTGACATCATGTGGAGCTCATCACACTCAAACCTGGTTTTAAGGCTACATTTTTTGAATTTGTGCCACATGAAATAAAAAATAATCGTTTGAGGGTACACCCACGACCACAACATTGATCATAAAAAATATTAGCATGAAAAACTCTCCTATATTGGATTGAAAGCAGTCAATGGGTTTCAGCATCGGTGCCCTCAAAGATTTAGTGGGTGAATTAAAAGGCACTCATTTAAGTTTTGTTTTTCATATGTGAGAAGTGCACCGACGATGATGATCCCTTTCTATTTTCTGTGTTATTATTCAATCCAAACAGTGTAAAGCAATGAATTTCTATTATTTCCAAGCGTTGGAATCCATTAGATATACAAATCCATTTCCACCATTTTGCAGGAAAATATCCAAACAGACCCTAAGAAAAAAGATATCTAAACTTTCCCATTAACCGGTCTTTTGAGAGTAACTTTGCTGACCACTAGTGTACAAATAGGGCTATCATGACTGACTAACTGACGTTGATATTGGATCAATCCACTAGCAGAATTAAACTATATATATATATATATGTATATTCTGTTACCACTAACAGAATCAAAAAGATAAAGTGGTGTGAAGCACAGGGTGTACGTTCCTCACTTCGGGGTTGATATGGCCATCATTTCATTTGAAAAGACCATTATTATCTCAATTCAAATCATTTTATATTCCGCTTCATCATTGAAGCACTTATGCGTCGATAAAGGAAGCACATGTGCGTCCTATTGGGGCGCTAGCACAACTTTCATGAAGCTGTAATGACCCTAAAATTCTGAACAGAACTTGACTGCTTTGATAAGCGTGCTTGGCACAAAAATCGAGAAAATTAAAATTTTTTTAATTAATATTATTGAAAATAATATTAATTTATGGTAAAGTGAAGTCATGTGTGACTTCTTGTTTAAGTCTAAGTTTTATAGGACCTTTGATGAGGCGTGATACGCCGAAGAAGTCGTATACGTGCTCCCCACCAGAGCTTAAGTTAAGAGAAAACTAAAATATAAAAGATATTTTAGTTTCTGTAATAATGCCAAATTTCGTAAACCGTGTAGGTTAGGTGCAAACATGTACGTAGTTAAAACGTGTGTATGTGATTCACAAGGGAACCCATGCACATATACACAACTTAGAGTGTGTATGTGACTAACACATTAGGTGTTAGAGTTTTATTAAACACCTAGGTATAGTGTGTGTGAGTAACAAGTTGATAAACCCAAGTTGTTGAAATAAAGAGGTCTCACACGTGAGACTCTTTTGTGTGGTTGTTGAGTTATTTGAGAGAGAGAGACAGTGGAGAAAGGAAACGGGTTTGTGGAGAGGGAATGGCAAGGATGGTGAGATCTAAGTGATTAGATCTAACAAAAGTTAAGGGAAGTAGTGTGAAGGTGCATGGGGATTCGAGCTCCATGATCTAGACGAGCTTGTGTGGATCTGGGAGCTTGACGGGAAGTGTGAAGAAGATCTAGGTTGTTAAAGCCCTCCTTGATGTCTTCATGAAAGAAAGATCCAATCCAAGGAATATTGAGGGCATTTAAGGTATGAATCTAATACTATTTGTGTGGTAATGTTAGCATTTAATGTTCCTTAAGAAATAGGGTTTAAAATAGTTAAGATTGGGTGAGGATCGAGTTTTATGTAAGGTTGAAGGCTGCCATGAGCCTCAGAGACATGACTTAAACAACCGCGAGAACTTAAGAACTGTGAAAATATGTTGTGTCTCGCTCGCGCGAGGACTTAAAGGCAAGAAGGTCTCGCTCGAGCGAGGCCTCGCGCGACACCCATCAGATAACTGAATGTCAGTTTAAGCGCGAGAATTTGACCAAGTTTTGCTCGCGTGCCCGAGCCTCGGGGCTCGCTCGTGCGATGAATAGGGTACTTTACTCTATTCTTTTCTTCTGAATTCTCTAGCAGTGTGTACTTTTTGTCCTTCTAGGCTTTCTTATAGGATATTTGGATACATTTGATTGTAGGATCGACACGTGGGATTTAAGTAGGCGCGTGCTTGACGCAATTTGGTTTAATCCTAGTGTGACTTTGTTTAAGGTAGGGAAACTCTGAGGCATGTGTATTTACTCTCAACTAGCATGTGCGTAATGATATGATAATGATATGCGTGCCTTTTCGTAAGTACTTAGTAATCGCATGAGTTCATTCATAGCTTTTGATTACACGATATTCACAAGTATAATCATAAGAAAGAGAATCTTGCGTGCGTGCGTATGAAAATTTTGGATAATTTATGTGTGTGATATCAAGAAGATGTAAGGCATGTTGTGTGTGGTAGCAAAGAAATGTGAAGTAGTGTGTGAGAATCCTATGTGAAACTTGAACTAATTATACCTACCACAACTCACGGTGATAAACTATCTGTAACATGCACATTGGATTTAAGGTTTAAATTATGGATACCCAACCGACACGGTGGGATATCTATGACCGACACGGCGGGATATCCGTGATCGGTATGGCTGAATGTCCGTATAAATTGTGTACCGGTTCGGCGGGATATCCGTTCTTTGATTTCCAATAGTGGAAATACTTTCGTTCGGCACAAGTCACCCCTTGCAAAGGGACTTGGGCATTGTGAAATGGTTCATATGAACGACGATGGTGGGTACTTCCATCGGGGGCTCGATGCTATATGGCTCGAGCAATTACTTAAGTGATTTTATTAAGTGTGTGTGTGTGTGTGGGTGTGTTCTATTTGACTAATAAGAATGTGATTTGAAACCATGCATCCAATAGCCTTCTTGGTCAAGCAATTGTTTTAACTTTGTTTTCATGCTTAGAAACGTGTCATGAAATATATGCGTGATGTCAGAAAATATACATGTTGTTTGTTTTCTTAATGAGCTATGATGTAGCTCACCCTTCGACTATATGTCACAGGTTCAGGGATAGCTGAGGACACGAAAGACTAGGAATTTGAGGACACAGACTACGTGCCCTTGGAGGAGCAAGAACCCCCTCCAGAGGATTTCTTTTAGTAGACATGCGCCGTGACACTTTGATTATTTTGTGAAAATTATTGTAAGGTTTGGTACGTCCGGCCACTCCTATTTTGTAAGAAGTCAAATTACCTAGAGATAGGTTATTCTTTTTGCGAACCATCCCAGGTGACCTTTATTGTGTCATTGACGGTTCGGTTCGATTCTTTATTTCATGTGATGGGCATGAGGATTGAACAGTCTTTTGGTAGTTAGAATTACCTTATATAGAAATGAAAGTTTAAATTATTTTATTCGAATTCATTTGATTAGTTAGATGTGCTTTGCTTCCATTTAGGCATAGATGTACCAAGTGTTCTATATGAAGTTAGGATATGACCTAAAGGGTTGTACCGACAGCGCGGGTTTCGGGGTGCCAAAATTCGGGGTGTCATAGTTGGTATCAGAGCCTTTTTCTTTTAGGATTTTCTGACAAGTCTTTGATTTTGTCGGAGTATAGGGACCTTCTGCTAATAAAACTTTCGTGTCATGTTGTAGACCGTCAATGTCTACTAGAGGAAGGGGCCAACCAAGAGGTAGTCATAGAAGAAATATTGGAAGTCTGGATGAGATACCCACAACTTCCTATCAGATTCCATTGAGGGACCGAGCAATGCCGGATACAAGTATCCCGGAAATGAGAATTCCAAAAGTAAGGGTCCCAGAAATACATGCTCCAGAAGTGAGAATTCCAGAAATGTCGCAAGATAGAGAAGCACAGATGAGACAAGAACGGGACAGAATGATGCACACAATGGAGGCCATGGCAAACACTATGGCTCAGCAAGCGGTGTTTTTGACCGCCAATAATCATCAACAAACACCACCTACCCCTCCAATTCCAACCCCAACTGGAAACCCATATCACTCGGGTTTTGTGGAATTTAGAAAACTAAGGCTTCCTAGTTTTTTTGGGAAAATTGATCCATTGGAAGTGGAAAAATGGTTAAACCAAATCGAGAAACTACTACAACAAATGCCATGTACCAAGGCTGAAATGGTAAGATGGGCTTCATGCCAATTGGAAGGAGATGCCGACCCGTGGTGGAAGTCGGTGATGTTGAAGAGAGAATTGGAGAATCCTGAAGGGATATGGAC
This sequence comes from Chloranthus sessilifolius, assembly GCA_021018995.1. Taxonomy (NCBI): domain Eukaryota; kingdom Viridiplantae; phylum Streptophyta; class Magnoliopsida; order Chloranthales; family Chloranthaceae; genus Chloranthus; species Chloranthus sessilifolius. Next base: position 98,873,280 of record CM037597.1, read on the forward strand.
CTGGCAAGAATTTTATGACACTTTCAATAAGGAATACTTCCCAAGGCAACTGAGGAACCAGATGGTGTCTCAGTTTATGAAGTTAGATCAGGGGGCAATGACGGTCAGAGAATATGGTGCAGAATTTATCAAATTGTCACGGTTTGCTCTGGAGTACGTGACCACAGAGAGGATGAAGGCCCATAAATTTGAAGAGGGATTGAGGCCGAGCCTACGTGAAAAGGTTGTGACTTTTGAAATGGAGAGACGTACCCTGACGTCATGAGAAAGGTGCTGGTCATTGAAAAATCCGAGCGAAGAGGACAGACGAATCAGAATGCGGTGGGAAACTATGAACCGGTGAATAAAAAGCCGCGTTTCACACCATCCTATCGGGGAACGTTTACCCAAACACATTATTCTAGGCCTCCACAAGTCAGTTATCCTAGGCCACCGATGTCTACTTTCGTGTGACCCCCTCGCTATGAAAATCTGGCTACCACTACCGGAGTATCGGTCACACAAGGACTCTCAAGAACAGCGTCATCAGCACCACAAGAGACATGTGCCAAGTGTGGCAAGCCACATAAGACATTAGATTGTAGAAGGGGAACTGGAGGTTGTTTTAAGTGTGGGAAGATGGGGCATCTGATCAGGGACTGCCCAGTGTTGAGAAATGAAGGGAGAGTCAATACCCCAGGACCATAGAGGCCTACCCGGCAAACACGACCAGCTATGCAAGGCTGAGTGTACGTAGTTACCGCTCAGGATGTACAACATACAAATAAGGTCATCAAAGGTATGGCGTTTTATCAAGGAAAGTTCACTTATTCTAAATTAGAAAAAAATGCTACATAGATATAATTAGTCTAGAAATTTAATTCTCATTGCATGTCAAAATATTTACTGACTCTAGTTGTGTGAAATGTTAAAACATGCCATGCACCTCTGATCTATTAGTCACGCAATGTAGGTACACTACGATTATACCAACAGAGGGATATATGTTGGCATGGGGCACGGGTATTAATTGACCCTGGAGCTACTCATTCGTTAGTAACCTCACAATTTGCCATCGAATTGAGTGTAACTCCAGAACCTTTGGATTTTACTATGCAAGTTTCAATTCCTACAGGGGATGCAGTACAAACTGGCTTGTGTTGTCGATCGATCGTGGTTTTAGTAGGAGATCACGAAACAATGGTAGAACTCATATTATTGGATATGCAAGAATTCGACGTAATCCTTGGCATGGATTGGTTGTCCGCGTATCATGACCACGTTGATTGCCTGTGAAAGATCGTCACTTTCCGACCACCAAATAGGAATCCATTTCAGTTTATCGGCAACAAGGCTAATGTAATATCGATCATATCCATGATACGAGCCGCACGTCTGATAAGGAAGGGCGGCAGTGCGTACCTTGCATTCCTGAAAGAGCGAAAGGAGGAGAAGCACGTGATAGCCAATATTCCGATAACTTGTGAGTTTGAGTTACCGGGGTTACCACCTAACCGGGAAGTGGAGTTCTCTATTGACTTAGCTCCAGGTACGGAGCTAGTATCCAAAGCACCTTACCGAATGGCACCGGCGGAGTTAGTGGAATTGAAAGCGCAGTTGCAGAAACTTCTGGATAAGGGGTTTGTGAGGCCCAGTGTGTCTCCTTGGGGGGCACCGGTCTTGTTCGTGAAGAAGAAGGACGGATCGATGAGGTTATGCATCGATTACCGTTAACTGAACAAACTCACAATCAAGAATCGCTACCCACTCCCCTGAATCGACAATTTATTCGATCAATTACAAGGAGCGAAATTCTTTTCAAAGATCGATTTGAGGTCCGGGTATCACCAGTTAAAGGTCAAGGTGGAAGATATTCCGAAGACGGCATTTAGGACCAAATATGGGCACTATGAGTTCTTGGTGATGCCTTTCAGCTTGACAAACATGCCGACATCGTTCATGGATCTCATGAATAGAGTGTTCAAGTCTCATCTGGACACGTGTGTCATAGTTTTTATTGATGACATATTGATCTACTCAAAAACAAAGAAAGATCATGAGCAACATTTAAGGATCGCACTGAAGACATTGCTAGCGCATCAACTAAATGCTAAGCTTAACAAATGTGAATTTTGGTTAGAGCAGGTGAGCTTTTTGGGAATCGTAGTCTCGAAAGAAGGAATTAGGGTGGACCTACCTAAGATAGAAGCAGTGTTTCAGTGGGAACAACCTAAAACGGTTACTGAAGTGAGAAGCTTCCTAGGCTTGGCAGGGTACTGCCGAAGGTTCGTAGAAGGATTTTCAAAGCTCTCCGATCCGCTTACCAAATTAACAAGAAAGAACACCAAGTTTCAGTGGATCGAGGCATGCGAAGAAAGCTTCAAAGAGTTAAAGAAAAGACTTACATTTGCACTTGTACTTGCGATTCTAGATGGCATTGGGGGATTAGTCGTGTTCAGTGACGCGTCACACAACGACTTGGGTTGTGTGCTCAATCAACACCAAAAGGTCATAGCATATGGATCCAGACAACTTAAGGATCATGAGAAGAATTACCTGACACATGACCTCGAGCTAGCTGCGGTGATTTTTGCATTGAAAATATGGAGGTACTATTTGTATGGGGAAGCCTTCAAGATATTCACTGACCACAAGAGCCTCAAATATTTATTCACACAAAAGGATTTGAACATGAGGCAAAGGAGGTGGATCAAATTTCTTAAGGACTACGATTGCTCCATACAATACCACCCAGGTAAGACAAATGTGGTTGCCGATGCCTTAAGTCGCAAGAACTCCGCACAATTATCGAACCTAATTTTGGGTCTTCACAAATGAAAGTTACTAGAGGATATAGCCTTGTGGGATGCACGATTTGAAGTAAAGGTTTCAGGAGCATTTTTAGCAAACATCACTATTAGACCAACCATCTTCAATCAGGTCTATGAACTACAGCTGCAAGATGCCGAATTGATGAAAATCTGCCAAGGAGTGACGAATGATGCTCAGCATGACTTCTTAGTGAAGGGTGATGGGTCACTATTATACAAAGGGAGATTATGCATCCCAACGGGTGCCAATCTACGACAAATCATCTTGGACAAGGCTCATAAATCATCCTATGCCATCCACCCAGGAAGTACTAAGATGTATCAAGACTTAAACAAGAGCTTTTGGTGGAGAGGGTTGAAAAAGGATGTCGCAGAGTATGTGTCGAGGTGCTTGGAATGCCAACAGGTGAAAGTAGATCACCGACATCCCGCAGGGTTATTACAACCATTGCCCATACTAGAATGGAAGTGGGAATCCATTTCCATGGATTTCATTTCGAGATTGCCTAGAACGGGAAGGAGACACAACGCTATATGGGTGATTGTTGACCGACTCACAAAGTCCGCTCATTTCTTGCCCTACAACACAACCTATACCGCAAGTAGATTGGCGGATCTATATATGAGAGAGATTGTATGGTTGCATGGCATTCCCGTGAGTATTGTTTCAGATAGAGATCCGCTATACACTTCACAATTTTGGAAGAAATTTCAAGAAGGAATGGGCACTCGACTCGATTTCAGTTCAGCTTTTCATCTGCAAACAGATGGCCAGACGGAGAGAGTAAACCAAATTATTGAAGCTATGCTATGGGCCTGCATGCTCGATTTTCAGGGTGCATGGGATCAGCACTTGCCATTAATCGAGTTTGCCTACAACAACAGTTTTCAGGCAAGTATTGGCATGGCACCGTATGAGGCTTTATATGGGTGGCGATGTCGATCCCCCATCAATTGAGAGGAGATAGGAGAAAAATTTGTTTTAGGGCCCGAAATTTTAGCAAGTAATACCGAGAAAGTGCGATTGATTAGAGAACGGATACGAGTCTCCCAAAGTAGACAAAAGAGCTATGCGGACCTGAGGAGAACGAGCATCGACTTTCAGGTAAAATCCGTTCTAAATCCATTAAGTTGCAAGTCCCTACATACATACAAATTTTAATGTAGTACCGACTAACTTTTCAGAAGGGAGATAAAGTGTTCATAAAGATTTCACCAGCAAAGGGCATAATGGGATTTGGAAAGCATGGGAAGTTGAGCCCATGATACGTAGGTCCATTCGAGATATTGGGACGTGTTGGAGAGGTCGCCTACAGACTCACCCTACCACCTCACCTCTCTGACATGCATGACGTATTTCATGTCTCGATGTTGCGATGATATATTAAGGATCCAACACATGTGCTAGATTATCAACCCATAAAAATCCAAGAGGATTTGATCGTTCGAGAAGATCCAGTGCAAATCCTTGATCGGAGAGAGCAAGTACTTCGCACGAAGAAAATTCCCTTAGTACTCGTCAAATGGTGAAATCATTCCCAAGAGGAAGCGACATGGGAGCATGAGTCCGAGGTGCGGCAAGCCTATCTGGATCTTTTCCCATAAGGTAGTTCCCGTCTTTCAAAAAATTCAACACAAGTATAAACTTAATGCAATAATTGGTCTTGTAGAAAGAAATCTCAAAGTTTTCTTTATAGATGTGCGTTAGTCGATAGATTGGAATTTTCGTATGTGGTCAATATATTGCATAAATACGTTGGGAAATGGTCATATGGAAAATCGTAGCAGGTGGGAGGTGAAACTCCAAGTTGGAAACAGAAGGAATGAAAAAATGAAGCAAAAATGCTTCATAAATTGTGTCTGTCCCTCGCTCGAGCGAGAACTTAAAGCTCGCTCGAGCGAGCTCCACAGACAAGACAATGAGAGAAAGACAAGCATTTTCGTGTTTTTTTTTTTGAGAACCTGCTGCTCGCTCGCATGAGCTACTATACCTCGCTCGCGCGAGCAATAGGGTATATAAGGGCATGAAAAGCCCTCCCCTACTCATTTCGCTCAAAGGAAAGGAGAGAGGGGAGCTAGGGTTTGAGTGTTCTTGGAGGGGGAACTTCCAATCTATTCGATTCAAGAGCACCCTTCACCATTCTCGAAGAAATTTCGCACAAAAAAGGTAAATTTCCACTCCAATCTACCTTTATTTCCATTTATTCATCAATTACAACCCTAGAATGAGCTCTTCCAACCCAAACCCTAGACAACGAAAGAAGTTGGCAGTCAAACTGCCGCCTTCTCGCAAACGGGCAGCGCCTCTGCCCGCTCCTTTAACTCAACCTGCCCCGTGGTGGGCGAATAAGGTTTTAACACCAGAGTGGCATATCCACAAGAGTTTTTTTGATGACCCATCCACTACCAAGTGGATCTCTGACTACTTAAATATAAACGAGTTGAAACCCTTGTTGACGCCAATCTCCGGACACTACTACCCGGATTTGGTTAAGACTTTTCTACCAAACCCTAACCACCAACAACACTGAGACCAAACTCAAATGCGAGATTGATGGCAAGGCTTTCATATTTGAAGCCAAAGACATCGGGCATGCAATGGGATGCCTGCTAACCTATATTGAGGACGGGATTTCCAAACCCCCGTTCCCCAATGAATGGACCTTTCTTGAGATTGCGGCCGACATGACAAACGAGGTCATGACCACGGGTAAATCTGTCACCCAGGCCCAATTGCCTCTGCGCATGTGACCCCTTGACATAATTATTCGAAAAAATCTATTCCCATTGGGCCACGACCAAGAAAGGAGGGCCCCCTTTTTTAACACAATTCATGTCGTGTTCCATGATAGGTGGTTTAGCGCCCCTATCCTTGTGCGTCAAGGCATCCTACATGCCTTGGACAGAAACAAACAGGGCATCGTTCCCAAACCTATTAACAAACTACCCTATTCCCGATTAATTTCGAAGCTATTTGAGCTTCGCGATGGGAGTGACGGGTTCAAAATTCAGGCCCATGAGCCCTCTCACATAGATAACATAGAGCCATATCGCATTAGCGATTTAAATTGCAGCCTACGAAGTTTATGGGATAGCCTCAAGAAGAAAGGAACCACTACGCCCTCTACCTCACAGCCAGGATCGGCACCTTCCACGAGTTCCTAGCCTACACTGCCGTCTTCATCCCAGCCAATGCCCAACACCATGGAAGCCATGACGCGCGAGCTGCTTCAATGGACAAGTGACATTGGCCTATGTCAAACAGAAATACACCTCCATCAGTGATCAGTTCTTTCTTTGATCTTGCATTTTTCAACATAAGGTCCCTTTTTTGCCTTTTTGCTTGCAACTTTTTCACATTGTTTGTCTCTTCCTTTCTCAGTCACCATATTGCCTGTTTTTGAGGTATTTTCTCTTCATTTTCTTGATATTGCCTAGAAATGGTCCATCTTCAGTTCTTTCTCCTTTACCTCCTGAATTCTCAGAGTGAGGGAAGGCTGAATTGGTTCCATAGGTTCAGGTGCAAGTACTTTTGGGTATTTTTGATGAAGAATTGTAGGATTTACAGCTCAAATGGGGTACAAACAGGGGCAGATTTTTCTTGGTTGGTTCTGTTAGGTTCAGGCTGTCCAAAGAAGGCCTTGATCTTTTCTTCAGTCTCATGAGTGCTGTCACTTGTTTCAATTTGGAGTTTCCTAACTTCTAGTGAATCTAATGCCTCAGCCAATCCTTTGAATCAGAGAAAATTGCCTCAGTCACTCTTCAACAGAGATGGAAAATATATGGGCTCAATTCTCACCGGTTATGGTTTTTCCTTGAGCTTTTAAGTATATCTTTACCTTTTCTCTTCCTTTTGACTTACTACGTCTTTAATACAGTATGTTTTATGGTGTAATCATCATGGAAATGTAGACTATCGCAAGGTTTAGAATGTCTAAATTTTGCAAAGAATATTTAAAATTTCCTAGTTAACTTGATTCTTAAGTACATTAAATTCTTTCACCTTACTTAGGTGATTTTTGCCTTTATCTTTGTTGTCGAGGCGGGGATCATGCCCCCACACCCCAAACCTATGAGGAGCAAAGGTGTCCTCACGGTTCAAAGGTGGCATGGTCCCATTATTCAGAAAAACATGAAGGAAATCATAAGCAATGAAAGTAAAACATGACAAAGGAGCATTGGAGAAAGCAAAATTTATTGACTAGAAACATTACAGAGAAGAAAAGAAAATTAAAGATGAGGGGGACTGGATTAAGGGAGAGGCGGGGAAGGTGGAGGGAAGGTTGTGTTTTGGGTAGTTAAGTTAGCAGCAGAGGTGGTGATAGAGGGGTCTGCATTTGGGTAGCTAACTTTCGGAACAAGGGAAGTGAGGCCCAGTGTAGTTGAGGGTGGTTTGGGTAGTCCTGGGTGGTAGTGGAGGGGGAAGCACTAGGACTTCTGGTTCATTTGGGTTGCCTGTGAGGCAAAATGGAGAGCAGGGGTAATGGGGGTAGGTGGTAATGGGGCGACATGGATGAGCTCCTATGTGCATTTGTTTGGAGCTGGGCTTGGATATTTTGGAGGTAGGTGAGGATGCAGGTGTAGGGAGCGTGTGTGGGGAGATTGGCCTAGAGGGATTGGGGAGGTGTGGAGGAATAGGGAACCAGCCATCTGTGGGCAGTGGGAGGTGCAAAAGAGCTAGCTACCCTGTACGTGTAGAATGGGTGCAGCAGTGGTGCAAGAGAGCTGGTCACCAGAAATGGTTCTTGTAAAATGGCGGTGGGGCCGAGGTGCAAGTGGTGGAGGCTCCATAGCGCCACCGCAGCAGGGTATCTCTTGGACTCAGCTAGTTCACCAGGTTCATGTCTGCAGGGGGTCCATGGGTGGTTGTTCAGCCCACCCACACTTGCAGGCTAGGTTCCCCGTCAGCTCAAAGAAGCAGGAACTGCTCGCTCTGTGTGCCTGGGGAATGGGTTCAAAGAACAGGGTAGGTGCAAGAGCAGGGCATGTCTTTGGATTTATCGCTTCCCTCATTCTCTCAACATAGCCCCGACTTGTGGTCCGAGGCTTTCTTACAAAGTTATGGGGGTGAGGATTTCAAAGGGCTTGAGAGACTAGGACAAGTAGATAAAGAAGAAGAAAAACTAAGAACAGAAAAAATCTAAACTATATGCACGTGAGAAAATAAAATGTAAAATTGAATATATGAGCAAGGTAAATGGAAAACATGATATACAAATGCAAGAAAAATCAACAACGCTAGAATGCTAAATAAAATCTAACAAATAGAAGGATTACTATGCAAATGAAAGGAAACTAATGCTAATAATAGAAAGCAGTAAAAACAAGGTAAGGGACGCATACAAAGTTTTTTTTTAAAAAAATAGAAAAGTGTTGATACAAAAACAGAATTTGTGAATGCAAAATAGGAAAACAAAGTTAGAAACTAACTAAAATTCCTAAAACAGAATTTGAAACTAACATTCCTAAAAACAATTTGAAACTAACATTCCTAAAAGCAATTTGAAACTAAAATTCCTAAAACAGAATTTGAAAATCTAAAAGCGAATACTAAAATTCCTAAAAAAGAATTTGAAAATCTAAAAGCAGAATTTGAAACTAAAATTCCTAAAAGCAATTTGAAACTAACATTCCTAAAACAGAATTTTTAATGCCAAAGGATACTTCCTAAGCCCAAAGAGATAATATGATACATCCTAAGCCCAAACAGAAAATCTAATCCCAAAAGCCTCAGTTACTTATGAATCGAAGTGATTATAATAATGATTAGCAGAATACGTGAAAAGCAAGATTCATAAGATTGACCCCTTTGTTGATGATGTGTATGAAGAAAAAAAAATAATGAAGCATGGGAGCACATATTAAAAGCAGTTCATACAATTTGAGACCCATTTATGATGAAGAAATCTCGAAGGAAAATAAAATAAGTGGGTCCATTGAATATTCAAAAGCTATGATTCACTACTCATTATCCTAGATGATTCCTAAAAATACAAAAAATGATCTCAAAGAGGTCCGGATGGGAAAAGTGGATGCAAATGGAAAAAGCATTACATCTGAAAGATATATATATATATTTATTTTTATAATTTTCTATTTTTTTTTTTTTTTACTTGTTTTGGATCAGCCCGGGCTCAACAAGAGCCCTTATTTACTACTGCTAAAAATAATGAGAAACAACTCAGAGATTTTCTATTTGTCTTTTCGTCTTCTTTTATTTTGTATTTGGTTTTGTAAAAAATAAAAAATAAAAAATCGGCATGCCTAAAGACAATGAAATTATAATCGAACAAACAATAAACACAATGAATCTGGTTCTCAAGAATTTAAAATAGAAAATGAATGCAAAGGAGAAGAGGATGCAAACTCAAGCGGATCTGCTCGACTTTAGTCCAGATGCTCCTTGTTGACGGTGCTCAGATCTGCAAAAATCCAAAAGCTATAGCAGACCTTATTCCGATATATTGACGAAAATAAAAAGAAAACTCAGCTCTTGCCCAAATTTGACAAAAAGACAAAAGAGTGGCAGCGGCATTTATTCAAACAACTAGAAGGCAAAGAATAAAAACTTAAAAAAATAAATAAATAAATAAAAATTCTGCGCAGAAATAGGTTTTCTATACAAAAGCTGAGTAGACATTTAATCAAGCACTTGGAATACAAAGTGCGGGTTTAAAGCAAAAACTAAAATGAAAATCAAATCTATAAAATTAAAAACTTAGGTCTACCAATTTTAGAACAAATTCCGACAGCGCCAAAAACTTGTTGTCGCTCTAAGTGTGCCATAATTGTGTGCATTATGAATAAAGAATTAAAGAATTGAAGAATGTTTAAGTTATATGGATGTTAACTTATGAAAGGAATATCGGCAGACATTGGGGCTAACATTGGCATTGGCTGCAAGATCGTGGCCAATTGTAGCAAGTTTTAAAAGTGAGTATATTAAAGATCGTCCACAGAGAATTTGTCTGAAATATGAGATAGACCTCCAGATCTGTGCTACCAGATCTGGCTCTATATTTATCTAGAATGCAGATGAAATAAGAGAGTTTGGGTTTTGTCACGTTTAACTAAAAACAAATAAAGAAAAGATTTAACTAAAAGATCCAGATCCGAGTTGGGGAACGGTATGAAATAAAAAAAATGGAGAACTAATAGCTTCATGTATTTTAGCGTATGAATTTTAATGGAGAATCAGATTCCAATAGAGCAGATTCAATCTTCATCCGCTACCCGACAGATGTAAGAGAAATAAATTCGAATTAAGGAATAGGTTTAGTCTTATGGCTATGATCAGTCCACTTAAATGGTCACAGATCATCCAATAGTTGTGGCTGTTCTTTAGTTCGTAACATGAACATCATCAGTAAGTCTTTGCTTGAATTAGGTTACCAACGCTAATTCGCAGGACAATGAATTAAGGGAAGTTGGATGCGGGTGAGTGAATCTAAAGAAGTCTAATGCACTAAGGTGAACATTCGTAACCCTGACATGACTCCAATGGAGAAGACACAAATTACTGAACCTTTTAAAATCCAAAATTACAATTACAAAGCGCGGCTTCTTAGAGCCCTCCGAACTTACATCTTGAATCCGAACTCCTTGGAGTTACAAATCACTCTCAACAACTCTCAAAAGCAAAACAAAAGAAGCTATTACAGGAGGAGAAGATAGGCTATCCGAAGGTAGGGAAATAGAAAAGAAAACTCAAAATCTGGATGCCACAATTGGGCAAATGTCTTCTCTATTTATAGCTTTCCCTTGTTCCTGCAGACAGCTGAATTGACCAATCGAAGTGTTCGGATCTGGATTGCCCAATGGCGATTGAGCACGGAGATCCGGATCTGTTACGGCCAATGAAAATGCTCGATCCGGTTCACCAATCGGTAGAAGCATCAATTACATTATGGAATTCAAAAATCTGTTTGAGCTTCTAGAAGTTCCCGCCAAGTGATTTCATCTTTGAGCTCACATGGGTTGGAATATGCTTTTGGATCTTGATTGGAATCTTCAAATGTCCACTGCATTAAATGCATTGGGGCGTGCGAGAGATTCTTGAAATGCCCTTTAAACAAGCGTAATTCCCAGAATGTCCTTTCGTAGAGTTTAAGTGCCTTTTCGCAAAGTGTTTTGGCTCCGAAGTTCTTTTTCGCAAAGAAATTTGGCTTGAAAGTCTTTTCGCAAAGACTTCTCCCCGGATCTTCTATTCAAAAGGAAATTTCAACTATTCGAGCAGAACATGGTTCTTTTCGAGTAGTTCATTACTGACTCGAATCAATTGAGCGAACTTTGACCTTTTCGAAAAGTACTTTTTACTTTGCGAATTGAGCTTTAGCTTCCATTCTTCTTTGCGAATGGATCCTTTTTCTTCTTCAGGTCTTTGCTTCTTCTTTTCAGTCCTTTTTAACCACTGCTGAGGCTATTTCTTCACTCCCTTTTTTAGCTTGACATGAATTGTCAGCTTTTTGATCATTTTAGGATGCTTTTCGGACTTGGACCTGTCTAATTGGTTAGCTGTAAAATGCACACTAAAGCACTTATTTAGTCTTCTCAAGGGTCTTTCAAAGCTCATGTTTAGGGGTGAAAAATGGTATTTTTCACTACTTAACACCTATGTCAAACAGAAATACACCTCCATCAGCATTTCCAAGAGGTGGTCAGCATAGACCTCATGCATCACACATATCCCCAGGCTTACTGTGAGCGCCTTGCTGCCATGCGGGCCGCTATATTTGGTTCTTCTAGTTCCGAGGTGGCTATTGCCGTGGCATCCGATGAAGAAGCCGATGACAATGATGATGATGAAACTAATGATGGTGACGATGGGGATGAGGCTTCGGGTTCTGAGTTCGCCGAGGGTGACGACGATTAGGACTGGCTGCCAAGGAGATTTAAGGGGAATTTTCCAAATTTTGAAAATAAATTATATAAATTTGATGTCATTTTGAAAGTCCATTGCTGAACTAATGTGACATGACTGTCACTTTTGATTATATCAATGTAAATTTCAAGTCAGATGGGAGAACTATGGTGACAACTGGCACACTTAATTTTACTGAATACTTATTTTGCTAAATGCATTATTTTAATGAATGGTTTATTGGATGAAGGGTTTATTTTGATGAATGGATTATATTAGTCATAAATAGTTATGATTCATTTTCATGGATAGTTTATTAGTTATAATGACTGATAAATAGTCTAATCTAGTCGATGAGTTGATAAATCCAATGAATTTATGTGTCAGTTTAATGGATATTTTACTTTAAGTGGGCAGGTTGATAATGTAAGTGGCTACTCCAATGCCGGGAATATGTTCTTTCGGAGTACATTGTTTTCTTTTGCAGGATGCAAACTTTTATTCTTTTAAGCAATTCTAATGTTGTTCTAACCTTGTCCAAGTGACTTATGGTAATTTTCGAGGATGAAAATTTTATAAGCTGGGGTGAATGTAATAACCCTAAATTTTGTAAACCGTGTAGGTTTGGTGCAAACATGTATGTAAGTAGTTCAAACGTGTGTATGTGGTTCACAAGGGAACCCATGCACTTATACAAAACTTAGAGTGTGTATGTGACTAACACATTAGGTGTTAGAGTTTTATTAAACACCTAGGTATAGTGTGTGTGAGTAACAAGTTGATAAACCCAAGTTGTTGAAATAAAGGGGTCTCCCACGTGAGACTCTTTTGTGTGGTTGTTGAGTTATTTGAGAGAGAGAGAGAGTGGAGAAAGGAAAAGGGTTTGTGGAGAGGGAATGGCAAGGATGGTAAGATCTAAGTGATTAGATCTAACAGAAGTTAAGTGAAGTAGTGTGAAGGTGCATGGGGATTCGAGCTCCACGATCTAGACAAGCTTGTGTGGATCCGGGAGCTTGATGGGAAGTGTGAAGAAGATCTAGGTTGTTAAAGCCCTCCTTGATTTCTTTAAGAAAGAAAGATTCAATCCAAGGAACATTGATGGCATTTAAGGTATGAATCTAATGCTATTTGTGTAGTAATGTTAGCATTTAATGTTCCTTAAGAAATAGGGATTAAAATAGTTAAGATTGGGTGAGGATCGAGTTTGGGGAAAACTCAGATCTGATATGTCTCTGTCCCTTGCGCGCACGAGCTTAAAGGCTCACTCGTGTGAGCCTCAGAGACACGACTTAAACAGCCGCGAGAACTTAAGAACTGTGAAAAATTTTGTGTCTCGCTCGGGCGATGACTTAAAGGCAAAAAGGTCTCGCTCAAGTGAGGCCTCACGCGACACCCATCAGATAACTAAATGTTAGCTCAGTCGCGTGAGAATTTGACCATGTTTGGCTCGTGCGCCCGAGCCTCGGGGTTCACTCGCCCGAGGAACATGGTACTTTACTCTATTCTTTTCTTCTGAATTCTCCAGTAGTGTGTTCCTTTTGTCCTTTCAGGCTTTCTTATAGGATATTTGGATACGTTTGATTATAGGATCGACACGTGGGATTTAAGTAGGCGCGTGCTTGACACGATTTGGTTTAATCCTAGTGTGACTTCGTTTAAGGTAGAGAACTCTAAGGCATGTGTATTTACTCTCAACTAGCATGTGTGTAATGATATGATAATGATATGCGTGTCTTTTCGTAAGTATTTAGTAATTGCATGAGTTCATTCATAGCTTTTGATTACACGATATTCACAGGTATAATCACTAAGAAAGAGAATTTTGCGTGCGTGTGTGTGAAAATTTTAGATAAGTTATGTGTGTGATATCAAGAAGATGTAAGGCATGTTGTGTGTGGTAGCAAAGAAATATGAAGTAGTGTGTGAGAATCCTATGTGAAACTTGAACTAATTATACTTACCACAACTCACGGTGATAAACTATACATAACATGCACATTAGATTTAAGGTTTAAATTGTAAATACCCAACCGACACGGTGGGATATCCGTGACCGATACGGCGGGATATCCGTGACCGGTACAGTGGAATATTCGTACAAATTGTGTACCGTTTCGGCGGGATATCCGTTCTTTAATTTTCAATAGTGGAAATACTTTCGTTCCGCACAAGTCACCCCTTGCAAAGGGACTTGGGCATTGTGAGATGGTTCATATGAACGACGATGGTGGGTATTTCCATCGGAGGCTCGATGCTATATGGCTCGAGCAATTACTTAAGTGATTCTGTTAAGTGTGTGTGTGTGTGGGTGTGTTCTATTTGACTAGTAAGAATGTGATTTGAAACCATACATCCAATAGTCTTCTTGGTCAAGCAATTGTTTAAACTTCGTTTGCATGCTTAGAAACGTGGCATGAAATATATGCGTGATGCCAGAAAATATACATGTTGTTTATTTCATTATTGAGCTATGATGTAGATCACCCTTCGACTATACGTCACAGGTTCAGGGATAGCTGAGGGCACAGAAGACCAGGAATTTGAGGAAACGGACTACGTGTCCTTGGAGGAGCAGGACCCCCTCTAGAGGATTTCTTTTAGTAGACGTGCGCCGTGGCACTTTGATTATTTTGTGAGAATTATTGTAAGGCTTGGTACGTCCGGCCACTCCTATTTTGTAAAAAGTCAAATTACCTAGAGATAGGTTATTATTTTTGCGAACCATCCTAGGTGACCTTTGTTGTGTCACTGATGGTTCGGTTCAGTTCTTTATTTCATGTGATGGGCATGAGGATTGAACCGTCTTTTCATAGTTAGAATTACCTTATATAGAAATAGAAGTTTAAATTTCTTTATTCAGATTCATTTGATTAGTTAGATGTACTTTGCTTCCATTTAGGCATAGATGTACCAAGTGTTTTATATGAAGTTAGGATATGACCTAAAGGGTTGTACCGACGGCGCGGGTTTTTGGGTGCCGAAATCCGGGCTGTCACAGTTTCTTAGCTTATATGAGAAGGAAGAAGGGTTGCATACCTACCTTGCATCTTCCTCTTCTTGTTTTTCCTGAAAATTTCAGCTAGGTTATTGTTTTTAGGTGGTTGCTTGAGAAACCACAATCGGGAGAGACCTAGGATTGAGATTGATTGAGTTAGGAGTGTGAAATCCATGTCGGTACGTCGTGTTTTTCATGTGAGGACGTGTGCCATCTCCGAGTATCGAAGTGAAGCCACGTGCCTTCTATTCCGAGTTGTGACGGCGACAAATCTAGAATTTCAGATCTAAAACCCTCTTCAGATTGCATTTGCCGAGAACCCGAAAGGGTCTTTAAGGTGGTGAGTTTTTAGGTTAAAATTGTCTAAGTTAACACCTCATGAATGTGTAAAGGTATATATAGAAATGGTTGTTAGGGATCATAAATGGTTAAGGGTAAAAGTAGGTCAAGAATAAGTGACTGCTATTAATGACTGGAACTGTCATTATTGATCGATCAAGGTAGTTAATTGATCGATCAAGCCTGGGATTGATCGATCAAGGTAAAGGATTAATCGATCAATTCATATAAATCAGTTAATGAGAACAGTAAGTACGTATTCAGGAAGTTCAGTGCCCGATGGGCATTGATCGATCAAATTAGTATTTGATCAATCAATTTTGAGGGTTGATCGATCAATTCGAGAATTGATCAATTAATAAGAGAGGTTGATCGATCACAGTGAAGTGATTGATCAAAGGCAAGAATGATCGATCAATGTGGACATTGATCGATCAATGAGGGAGATTGATAGATCAATTTGGACATTGATCGATCAAATTTTATAAGTCAAATATGCAAACAGGAGATAGAAAATTTGAGTTTAACATGATTGATCGATCAATGGAAATATTGATCGATCAAAATTATGGATTGATCGATCAAACAGGGATGTTGATCGATCAAGTCTCCCCTATCAGCTATGAGTTATCTGGGGACAATGATCAATCAAATGAGGTGTTTGATTGATCAAAATTGATGATTGATCGATCAAGCAAGGACATTGATCGATCAATCACCCCTGTTTACTTCTATTTTAGTATTGTGAATAAAACACTACTGGACACTGTGCCAGTTGATATCTTGACATGTCTGACACTAAGTATACAATATCAATGGTCTAGGATCGAACCGTGATGCTTTGAAAAGCTTTGGATTTGCTTAGAAAGGTCTGATTTGAGATAGGGAAATTCGACTGAAATTGTATTTATTCTTGATCTCATGGTTCCAATTCTTCTGCATTCGACTGCATATTCTGATTTCTGCTTTCCAGTCATGTTTAACATATGTGTGAAAAACTCTATCATGTCTGATTCCTACTACATGACATCGACACTTGATGCCTGTTATGTATGATATGTCTGCATGTGATTTGAGGTTTAAATTTGATGAATCCCACCGACTCGACAGTATATCTGTGCCTGGCACAATCGTGCATCTGCTTTGAAAATCCTCGGCACAATTGTACTCCTTAGATGAGGCATTATTGCAATTCCTGAAAATTATTCATGTGAATGATGATGGTCGGGATTATCCATCAGCCCAAATCTGGCTATCATGTGCTATACTCACGGGAGTTACTTAAGTATATTATTTTAAGCCGTTAAATATTGTATGCATAGCATCCTATAAACTCTGAGATTCTGTCTACTCTGATAAGTTTTGTATTATGTTAATTTTACATAACTGATTATCTGTCTGCATCTGTTCAATTCAGTCAATATTTTGCAACTGCTTATACATCTGAATATCTTCTGCAACCATGTTTTACAATTAAGATGCAACTTTAATTGAAATTCTTCTATTGAGCTTAGATGATTACCTCACTCCTGACTTCGTGTCATAGGTTCTGAGGCTAGAGTACCGGGTACCGAGAGCGACTCAGATCATCAACCGGCTGCAGAGGCCGAGGCTGAGGACGAGGAGACGAAGATCCAGGCAGACGAGTTTTACCCTTAGCCTAGGTATGCTAGTCTTGTATTTTTGGATTATGTTTATACTTTGGATTATTGTGTGCTTGGTGGCCATCGTCTGTATTTATTATTATAGATGTTCTTTTTACTTGTATTATTATACATTCTATAGGAACCACTATCAGGAACCATTATTTTGGGTGATAGATGCCCATCACCAGTGGTTCTTCTTGATTTCTTTTTGAGGATGTATATTCTTTTGATATATATATATATATACATGCATTATTTTACTTCTTCTTCTTTTTCTAAATGCCTTATATTATAACTCAATCTGCCACTACTGGATGTGTCTGCTCTTATTTCTACAATACGAGCAGACACTGCGATTTTTCCTGGGGATCATCCAGAGCATGATCATGATGGCACGAATTTTCGAGTGCAGAAATCCAGGCTATCACAGTTGGTATCAGAGCCTAGGCATTAGGTTGAACTACGGGTTCATGTGGGATTGTTTTTACAATCTATGTACTGATCGATGTTGTTGTGTTCACAATGACAGACCAGTGCCATGGCCCCTAAGTTCAAAGGAAGACGTAGTGGAGCAAGAGAAGGATATAGAAAAGTCCCTTTGCAAGAAATTCCCGATGTTACTGGAATATCTAGGGGATTGGAGTTCTTATCGGATGATAATGCGATTCCAATTGAACCAAGAGGAGGGAGAAGAAGCAATGATGGTAGAATGGAGCAGGTGTTGGAAGCATTGGTTGCCAACGTCGCTTAGCAGACTGCTGCTTTGAATCAGCAAGCAGCTAGACCACCTCACCAACCCGACAGTTTTGTTGAGTTTAGGAGAATGAGACCTCCTAACTTCTCGGGTCAAACTAATCCCATTGAAGCTGAGGGTTGGATAGAAGAGATGGAGAAATTATTTGAAGTACTCCAGTGCACTGATGTAGAGAAGTGCGTTGGACAACCTTCAAACTTGATGGTGATGCCAGACCTTGGTGGAAGTCGGTATCACAGAATAGAGAGAGAGAATTCCCGAATACTCCTTGGACTTGGGAAGAGTTTACTGAAGTCTTCTACAACAAATACTTCCCAAAGATAGTGAGGAATCAGTGGGAGGTTAAGTTCATCGAGTTGAAACAAGGGGCTATGTCGGTAAGGGAATATGGTGCTGAGTTTGATAGATTATCTAGATTGGCACCACAACATGTAGCCATTGAACTGATGAGGGCTCGTAAATTTAAACTTGGCTTGAGGCAGAACCTGTAGAAGGATGTAGCCATGTGGAAAATGGAGACATACGAGAGTGTGATGTCCAAAGCTCTCATCGTAGAGGAAGAGAATCAGAAATAGTTTGCCTGAAGAGATAGGCAAAGCAGAGAGAGGTCATTTCAGGGGCAATCTCAGGAACCTAAACAAAATAAGAGGGCTAGATTCTCTAGACCTTCGAGATACCCTACACACTCCAGACCGGTAATATCTACAGGGCCTAGTTCATATCAGAGGCCAGCAGTACCTATATCTTTCAGACCATTCCGACCGTCTGGTTCTTCTGGTAGTGGGGCTTCTGTAGCGCAGGGATCTTTGAGGGTATCATCATTCACTCCGACCCTGTCATGTGCTAAGTGTGAGAAACTACATAAGATAGAGGACTGTAGGAGAGAGAGTGGGGTGTGCTTCAGGTGTGGCAAGATGGGTCACATAGTCAGAAATTGCCCAGAGGAGAGTAAGGAGAGTGTTGGGCTTCTTTTTAAGTGCTTGCTATTGACTTTATTGAAGACAGTGATAAGAATGGGGTGAATGAAAATGAATGAAAGGTGGCTTGAAAATGACAGAGCAGCAAGCCCAAAATATGCACAATCCTGCAAGATACAAGGCCTGTTGTAGCAAGTTTTGATAACTAAGAGTTTGTCCCACAGGGAAGTTGATCTTAAGCTCCAAGGGAGCCATCTTTAGTAGGCCCTCCAGATCTGACTACAGATCTGGCAATCCTAAATGGAAGGGGATTTAGGGTCACTAAAATCTAAATTCTAAGGTATCCTAATGTCTAAACCATAGAAAGGTTTAAGAAAGAAGATGGAATGAGAAAATAAATATAAAAGGGTGAGAAGTATGCTATTAGGTTCAGATCTGATGGGTTTCATGACTCAAATTCAGATCTGCTGCTATAGAAGTCCTGTCAAATGGCTACATTATCACCACTGAGGAGAAAGAATCCAACTCATCTCTGTGCCATAATCCAATCCCTTTATGGCTATAACCTGTCCACTTAAATGGTCACAGACTATCCAATTGGGGAACCACAGTCCAGAGATGGGTCAGAACAAGTTTATCATTGTAGGCAATACTTCATCCAGGCTACAAGCCCAAGAATCCATAGGGAACCTCAACCTCTAAAGTGCTATGTGTGGGGCTAGGCCTGTATGGGAGCATGTTAGCCCAGACACATAGAACCAGCAAAAGCTTGAGTGCAGCCTTAGATCCAGCTGTCCACTGCTTTAGAGAGATTGCAGTGATCCAGTCGCAAGCCTACAATCTCTATAACCAAACCAGATCTGCCATCTGATGGCGGGTTTATACACATACAGGGGAGTTTGTCACAGCACAATCTCTCACAGGGCTACAAGCACAAATGCACAGAAGAACAATCCATCTTGAGTCTGTGGGTTGGCTTCACCCTAAGGCTATAACCTGTCCACTTAAATGGTCACAGACTATCCCAGAGGCTATCCTCCTCACAAAGCTCAAGATAGAACAATAAACATTGCTGCACCACCATGTTCACAAGGCTACAAAAGCTCATTGCTCCCATGGGGACTTCAGATATAATGGGTCCTGTGGTGGGGCTAGGCCTGTATGGGAGCATGTTAGCCCAGACACACAGGTCACTTGGATCTGAGTAAACCATAAAATTAGTCCTCTATTGCTTGCAGTACATCCTAGCAATGGAGGATCTCAAGGTAGCAGCCTTGTACAGAACAACTCATAAATAGAAATCCCATAAACGTAAAACACCTTATTATAAAACTCCATTAATCTATTCCAAATAGTCATACAAAGGCATAGCTAGCAAATGCTGGACTATGGAGAGAAGAAAAAGTAAAAAGAAATCTACCTAAACCTTACTAGAGATCTATAGCTACTGCAAGAAGAAGATAGACAAAATTCTATTCTATCAGGGATGTCTAAACCTAAACCAGGCTTAGGTTTATATAGTAGTTAGTTTGGCGACACATTAGGGTTAGGAAACTCTAATTTTAACAATGCCACATGGCCTAATACTATTCCTTGGATGCCTCGAGGCATGTGCACGGAACTTGGAGCATTGGAATGCATGCCCTAATTGTTGGAAGTTCCCAGAATATCCTCTACAGAGGTAATGGAGAGTTAGAGTTCAGAGCCTCGCCAGGTAGCATTGGTTTCCAAGACTGTCTCATGGTAGCACGGTGTTCGCGAGATTGAATTAGCTTGAAATTTTAGCCGTCGCGGGGTTGTCTTAGTTACAGTTGAAGCAGTCGCGCGATAGAGCATTGAATCCTCACTGGATTGCTCTGGTCTTCGCGGGATTGCACTTTCCTGCGGGAATCGCGTGAGCAGTTTGTTTCTCAATGGATCTTCGCGAGGATCCTCACGAGGACGTAATGTGCATTGGTCTCTGAATTGCGCGAGAGGTTTTTATGAAGTTTTACATCCCGTGGCCATTGCGTGACACCTGCGCGCAGAGATACCTGGAGCTCTCTCTCCTCAACTGATCTAAGTGAACTACGAGAGGTTTGAGAGCTGCTTTCTTGAGCTGCACGAGACTGCACGATCATTTTTATTTGAGCTTCATGAGAGCTGCGTGAACTATGCTGCAGGAGCTCTTCTGTCACTAAACTGCACGAGAACAGTGCAGATAATTGGTATGATGTCATGGGAAACTCGCGAGGATTGTGCGAGGCAGGCTTTCTGAGTCATGTGAACCTTGCGACAGCTGCGCGAGGCTCATTTCTTTCTTTGCTGCTGTTGTGCTTCGCCTTCATGCAGTCAGGCTCTCTGTCTTCCATTCTTCTGGGAGACTTCTGGGGTAAAAGTGGGCTACTTAGTAGGATTAAGGCCTTATTGCAGCTGCTGTTTATTACCTGCAGAACAGGCTTAAAATACTTTTATTAAATGATTAAGGGTCCAACAAAGATTAAGTTAAGGGGTGAAAAGTGGTACTTTTCAGGTCTTAATACACCCCCAAACCTAATCTTTGCTAGTCCCTTAACAAAGCTACACTAAAAATCTACAGAAATTAAATGCCACTTTCGTAGGGAGCACGGATACATTTAGCATATGTACCAAGCCTTTTAAACCCCTAGGTAATCCCTAGTGGAGGAGTGAAGTCTCTTGAGGGTTTTCAGTGAAGATACCCACAAACTTCTCAATAAAACAGTTAACAGTAGTGCAAGATTGTCAAGTTAGCAGTCAAGAAATAGAGTATCAGTTTACCCTTGAATAGATAAAAATATAGGAAATTTTAAAATACATTGTCTGCACAGATGTTTAAGCAACATAAACTTCACATGATAGCACAACATTTCCAATCAGTTCACAACAGGGAAACTACGCATGTGTGTTAGCACTGAGCTCACCATTAAATTAAAAATTAGGTTGTAGGTCATGCCCAATGCATTCAATATCAGACCCAAAACTCTCCAGGGCGTACTCTCACAATGAACTTTTGAGGGTTTCATTGTCTCTCAAGTGTAAGAGCAGTTACATCCCCCAAATGGGTCTGTAAGCATGAGCATAGGCATAGCATTCAAGTTCTGGCATCATTGGCAGATTTTTATCATAGATTGGACAACTCATTATCTCCACATGACAGCTCATTCGACTTTGGATCACAAGGGCTTTAACTGGGCTATAATGTGACTTATGGTATTGGGTTATAAAAAAAATTGGAAGGTTGAAAAAGGGGTTCGAAATTCAGAAATCAGTAGGTGCAGGAGGTGATTCATGACTTCACCTTTAATTCAGCTCCTTTCATCTTCTTTGAAATCTTCAGATTTGAAGTGATCAGTTTCTCCTCTTGTTTGATTTTTTCCAATGAATGTTTCCTCTTGATTCCTCTCTTACTCCTCTTCATTATTGTTTTCTTTTCTTTCTGGTGCAGTTTTCTTCTTTTTATTTTATTATTATTTTTTTGTTTTTGCTTTGATAAATTGCCACCTTTTTCCTCAGTTGTTACACTGCTAGAACTTCAGATAATTCTTCTCCACTCATCTAATGTTGACCCTAGCTAGTCCATCTTTAACTCTTTCTCCTTTACCTTCTGACTTCTCAGAGTGAGGGTAAGGTTAAATCAGATCCATAGGTTTAGGTACAAGTACTCAGGCGTGTTTTTGAAGAAAATTGGATTTTGAAGCTCAAAGAGTGTATGAACAAGGGCAGTTGCTTGAGGGTTTGGTCTGCTTAGGCTCAAATTGTCCAAGAGAAGGCCTTGATCCTTTCCTAAGTGTCATGAGTGCTGTCAGTTGTTTCAACTTGGAGTTACCTAACTTTTAGTGAGCACATTGACTCAGCCAGTCCTTAAAGCTAGAAGAAATTTGTCTCAATCACTCCTCAAATAAAAAAAAATTTTTGTAGGCCCAATTCTCACTGGTGATGGTCTTCCTTTAAACTTTTAAGTATGTCCTTACCTTTTTCTCTCTTCAATGATTCATTAAGTGCTGATACCAGTGAGTTTTCTTGGTGTTCTCATCATGAAAATGTGAAAATTTAGAAATTTATAATGTCTAAAGATCTGCAAAAAGTTTTAAATTCCTTAATTTTCATAATTCTTAAGTGAACACAGCTCCATTTCTATGTTACTCACATGATTTTGCTGCACTTTAAGTTAACTATGTTATTGGCAGACCTACCTGCCACACCCCCAAACCTAGGAGGAGCAGTGTCCTCACTGGTTCAGAGAATAAATGGTAGAATCTAAGGAAACATACAGAAACAAACACAGAAGAAGAGAGAAATAAAAATGTAAAACTGAACAGTATGAAACTAAAAGAAAACTTTCATTGAAATAAAAAGAAAATGTGACAAAAAGATGGAAAAAAGAAAAGAGAAAAGGGGGGGGGGGTTAATGTGTAGTCGGGGGAGGGTTGGAGGAAGATGGAGGGGGAGATGCAGGTGGTGGCATTTTTTTCTTCTTCCTTTTCTCTCGCTTCTCTCTTTTTTTCTTTTTCTTTTCCTCCTTGGCCAGGATCCGCTGGACCTCGTCATACTCATCCCAGAGAAATTGCAAGGGTCCGGCTCCTTAGGCGGTGGGGGATCTTCCTAGATGGGGTTAAATTTGATTGGGAAGCCAAAGGGGCTGTCATTCGCCATTTGTGTGAGGAGGTATGAACTTCTATGGTTAGAAGAGGAGGGATGAGATGAAAAAGGACTGAGGGCCGATTTAGAAGAGAGGGACGAGGGAACATGAATCGGTGGAATTGAAATTGCGCCCCTTTTCACACTTGGCAATAAATGAGTGTTGTGTGGGGAAAGAAGAAAATACACAACTGGCTCTTTGGAAATGAGAAGTAGCATTAAATGAATGTCCAAAGATAGGCATGGAAATTAAAGTAGTAAGTGTATCGCGCGGGGATCCTCGCGAGGAGCAATAAGTGATGAGGAGAGGACATTTCTCGCGCAGCTGAGCTGGGGATCTTCGTGAGGTACACTTATCATGGTACATCAATTTGAAGAGGAAGCCATTGAAAATCCCGAGGCAGGTATTTGCACAAATTTATATAAACACCATCTCCGCGACATGGATTACTGGTTCAAAGAAAAATATCCCCCCCAAAAACTCTTCTCCCATGAATGGCAAAAAGAACAAAATCACAAGTAACAAACAATCAGAAAGAAATACACAGAACAGAGTAATAGATAAAGCTAGAATTTCTATTAAAGTGGAATAAAAATAGCTACAAGTGGAATTAAAAGAAGAAAAACCTAAGATACAATATAGAAGCTAGGATCTAGTCTGAATCAGAATCTGTAAAGAAATCCCAGCCCATCTATTTAGCCTTTGCCTTAAGGGCAGCTTTGTCCTCTTTCTTCTTTTCCTCCCTTGCCTTTTTCAGCTGGTGTTTTTGCTACAGTTGGAGCTTTAGGTGCCCTCACCCTCATTTTTGGTGCTTTGGGAGCTTTTGGTTCCTTGGGTTCTTGAGGGGCTTTGCCTTTACACTTAGCAGGGGGGGTGGCAGGGGATTTTCCTTTGCCTTTAGCCTTAGGTTCCTCCATGGGGACCACTGGTGACTTTCCTTTTCCAGTGGACTCAGGTTTGGCCGGGGATTGTGCCTCTTTAGACTAGGCAGCAGGCTCTTTGCCAATTTTTAAGGGGACAGCTTTGGGAGCAGACCTCTTGGCAGTGACTTTCCTTCTTTGAGGATAAGTTTGCTTCTGTGGTGGTTCAGCAGAGGCCGTGGTAGGGGTAGGTTGGTCAGTAGATGGAGGCTGCTCCTTAGAAGGTGAAGCAGGAGCTTTGCCTTTGTCTTTCTGGGGCTGAGGTGGTGCCTCCTCAGACTGGGCAGGTGGAGCTGGAGTAGTAGTTGGCGCAGGCTGAGATACGTGAACAGAGAGTGGGGTTGGGTGGTAAGGTTCATTTATGGCAGCGACCAATGCGGATTCCAATGAGGCTATCTTGACTTTAAATTTGAGGGTGTCAGTCTCATGGATCTCCTTTTAGATTTTTTGGATTTCCTGGGCATTGTTAAGTCGTTTTTCAAGCTTTCTTGCTCGGGCAATTGCTGCAGTAGCATTGGATTTCTCATACTCCCAATTTATCTGATAATAAGTAGATGTAGCTTTCATCTTCTCATATTCCTCCACAATATTCTTCCACCCCAAGGAGATGCCCAGTATTTGCTCTCTGTGGGCCTCCGTCATCTCATCAATCTTCTCCAGTAGGGGGGTCTCAATTGATTGGCGTAGCTTGGCTATGCCCCTCAGGACATCCTTCCTCAGGTAAGCATTATCCTACATGTGATGTAGGATGTTGAGGTAAGGAGGGCTGTAGAAATGATGTTTTGATGTAATTGGTAGATAGGAGGTGGAAGGAGTGAAGTGTGCTTGGTCTTGGGGGGGAAGGGGGAATGATAGTAGGGAAGTCAAGTGGTGGGGAATGGGGTCAGTTTTGGGTCTGCATTTGGGTAGATTTGGCGGAGAAGGTGGGAGGGGTAGGATAAGAGGGGATGGAGGGTATAGGGGAAGGTGAATGGTGTAAGCTAAGCAGGAGTTGGGGGTGATGGGGGATGGAAAATTGGAATGGTGAAAGGGGGTAAGGGAAATGGGTGGGGAAGAGATAATGGTGATGGTGGGAGGGGTAATGATTCAGGAGGGAAGTCTGTTTGGGTGGTCTTGTCAGTGAACAGGACTAGGGGGGTTGGAGTGGATGGGTGGAGTGGTTAAGGTTTGTAGGGTGGATTGGATGGAGGTGAGTTCAGCTTGCATCTGGTCTTGTTTTTGGGTATTGGTGGATAATTGGGCCTGTATGTCTTGGATAAGGGATAGGATGAGGGTGAGTGTGTCAAAGTTAGGAGGTTGGGTTTGGGAAGAAGAGGGTACTGGTTGGAAAGGAGAGGAGGGAGCATGATGGAAAGTGGAGGGAGGAGAAGAGTGGGGTTCTAGGGAGTGGTGCTGTGAGGTAGTTGGGGAGTCTGGTAGAGGGGTGTAGTAGGTAGGCATGGTTTCAAGGAAGGTAGAGATGAAGGCTTGGAAGCCTATGGATGTGTTAAGGGTTAAGTCAATGTCTGGGAGAGGAGATATAGTAGATATGGCTAGGGTGGTGTTAAGACCTGAAAAGTACCACTTTTTACCCCTTTTCCTGTGATTAGACCCTTAGCCCTTTAATAAATGTTTGTTAAGCTATTTTTGTAGGTAATAAACAGCAGTGCAATAAGGCCATAAATCCTGCTAAGGAGCCTGTTTTGACCCCAGAAGTCCCTCAGAAGAATGAGAATTGAATCCAGACCTGAGAAGAGCCTCACGCAACTTCCCAAAGCTTCAGAGGATTCAGAAAAATATGCTTCACGTAGTCCTCACGAATTCCCAAGACTTCACAACAACTTCTCATGCAGTTGAGTGACTAGCTTGAGAATCACGCCTACGGTAGCCATACAAGAGTCATGGATGCAAATGTCAAGAGAACCTGTCACCCAGTTCAGAAAAGCCTCAAAGCTATCGCGAGGATCCTCGTGAAGATCTATCAAGAAATGGACTCTCGCGTAGCTCAGAAACTATTAAAGCCTCGCGAGGATCCTCGCAAAGATCCATTGGAGTGATGCTTGCACAGTTCCTGCGCTATTCAAACCCAACCTCGCGAAGCTCAATCCAGCGAGTGTGCACCAACCTCGCGATAGCTGAAGCTTCAGAGTTAAACTCAATCACGTGAATAACAGAGCTACCACGCGACGAGTCGGGGAAACAATGGCTACCTAGCGAAGCTCTGAACTTTAACGTTCCATCGCTTCAGTAGAGGACTTTCTGGGAATTTCCAAGGATTAGGTCACGCACACCCACGCTCGAATCTTTGTGCACGTGCCCCGAGGCATCCAAGGATCATTAATAGGCCATGTGGCATCTATAAAATTAGGGTTTCCTAACCCTAATGCTCTGCCACACCATTGCTATATAAAACCAAACTTGGTTTAGGTTTAAGGGCTCAGACTTTATCACTGATACGGGATCTGAGATCGTTTTCTTTTCTGTTCTTCTGTAGTTGTAAGTAGTTTTCCTTTTTCTTTTTCTCTCTCTCCATAGTCCAGCACTTGCTGGCTATGCCTTTGTATATATTTTAAAACTAGTTTAATGGATGTTTTGTAATAGGATATGTACTTTTATGGGATGTGTGCGAATGAGAGTTGCTCTGTGCAAGGCTGCTGCCTTGTGATCCGCCATTACTTTGGCTGTGATTCAAAGCAATGGAGGACTGATTCTAAGGATCCATTCATATCCAAGTGACCTGTGTGTCTGGGCTATCATGGTCCGATACAGCCTTAGGCCCACCACAGGACCCACTAGATCTGAAATCTCCATGGGAGCCTGAGCTGGTAGCCTTGTGACCATGGTGGTGGCAGCAATATTACTGTTCTGTTTTGGACTCTATGAGGAGGATAGACTCTGGGATAGTCTGTGACCATTCAAGTGGAAAGGCTATAGCCTTAGGGTGAAGCCAATCTGTAGGATCCAAGATGGATTCTTCTTCTCTGCACATGTGCTTATATCCTTGTGGGAGATTGTATAGAGGCAGACTCCCCTATATTTGTATAGACCCGCCATCAGATGTTAGATCTGATCTGGTTATGGAGATTGTAGGCTTGTGACTGGACCATTGTAGTCCCACTCAAGCAATGGATAGCTAGATCGAAGGTTGTACTCAATCCCTTGCTGGTTCTATGTGTCTGGGCTAACATGGTCTTATACAGCCCTAGCCCCACACATAGAGCTTTAGAGGTTGAGGTTCCCTATGGATTCTTGAGCTTGTAGCCTGGATGAAGTAGTGCCTACAATAATTAACTCGTTTTGACCCATCTCTGGACTGTGGTTCCCTTATGGGATAGTCTATGACCATTTGAGTGGACAAGTTATAGCCTTAAGGGATTGAATCATGGCACAGAGATGGGTTGGATTCTTTCTCCTCAGTGGTGATAATGTAGCCATTGGACAGGATTTCTATAACATCAGATCTGAATTTGAGTTACAAAACTCCTCTGATCTATACCCAATAGCATACTTCTCACCCTTTTATATTTATTTTCCCACACTCCATCCATCTTCTCAACCCTTTCTGTAGTTAATTCATTAGGCAACCTTAGGATATTTAGAATAAGTGATCCTAAACTCCCTTCCTTTTAGGACTGCCAGATCTGTAGTCAGATCTAGAGGGACTACTAGAGATGGCTCCCATGGAGCCGTAGATCACCTTTCCCTGTGGGGCAAACTCTTGCTTATCAAAACTTGCTACAAATGGACCCTGTATCTTACAGGTCTAGGATTTCTCAATTGTGCTGATTCCATCCCTTGTTTTACTTTGATTTTAAATTGCTTTTACCACCAACAAATAAAGTAAGCACACTGGGATTTGCAACAGGTGGGTCAATGGGGATGGAAGGTATTGAGGGTGGTGTCTGGGAGATGGTTGGGATGGTCTGAGTAGGTTTTCATTTCTTGTAGGAGATGAGTGGGGGGCTGGCAGACTTAGTTGGAATTGTGGTAGTGTACTGAGGTAAGGTAGGGGATGGGGAGTCCTCCCATGGACTAAGCACAGGTGAAGGGGGAGTGGGCATGGAGAATGGAATCAGAGGGGGGTGAGAGATGGATGCAAGAGGGGTAGAGGATGCAGGAATAAAAGGTGGAGGGGGTGTGACTGCTGCTGCAGGGTTGGAAGTGATAATCTCTGGCGGCACCTCCTTTGTAGCAGGGGTAGACCTTGATTCGGCTGTCGCTTCAGTTTGCTTGAGCAGGACTTGAGCCTCAACTGTCTTCTTTTTTTGGTCCCCCATCAAGCTCCTGCTGATTCCCCATTGCCTCTTGGCATAGGTAGTGGGGGTAAGGGTGGTGGTTTGCTCGGTCCTTCCTATCTTGTAGCCCCCCTTGATCAGCAACAAGGTGATGATTCGTGCATAGGGTAGGGTGTGAGGCTTCTTGTTTGACCCTAATTTTGCCACTGTGTCTTTCATAGCCTCAAAAATTAGCCAGGCTGCATGGAAGTAATGGCCCATGTGATAGGAGTAGACAGCATCCGCAATGGGAGTTCTCCTCTCCTGCTGATGTCTTGAGCAATAGATGTTCTTCCACAGGACTTGGTCAATGAACAACAGTTCAGGTTCTAGTTCCCTCCTTCTGATTGAGTCCCCGGTGGCTTTTAATCCTCTTGTTAGGGTCGTTGCAATTGTGTCAATTGATGCACGCAGAGGGGGGCCATATCCACAGCTAGGATTGAATGCTACTTGGATGCCCAATACTTCAGCAATCATCTTAGGGCTCACTAACAAATACAAATTATCAATTATCACTAGCAAGCACTCTTGTCCATCATTGTTCTTCTTGACCTTGATGTGCTGGTAAAACAGCTGCACTAGCCTTGGGTAGGCTAGTGCTGGAATTTCTCTCATCAATGGCATCAGGCCCGCTTTGCTTATGAACTGTACTGCAGGGGCAGAGAGAGGTTCTTTCTCAAAGAAGGGTACATCAAAGGCTATTTCAGGCTCTAATGGGATTGACTCCATGATCTCAGAAGGGGTAGAGAACTTAGTGGTTGGTACCGCCGCCTCCTCAACCACTTCCTTTCCATTTTTGGGGGACTTTGAAGTCTTGGCCTTTTTAGGGGTGGTCTCTGCAGGGTCCTTGTCCTTCCCCTTTCTCTTTTGTGCAATTTTGGGAGCCATTTCTAACTCTGTCCTCTAGTATGAGCAATGGAGACTGAGAGCTAGGGTTTGGTTTGATTTGACGCATAGGGCACCTCAAGATCTCAGAGCAGAGGGCAATGGATGGGGGTGATGATAGGAACAACTTTGTAGAGTTGTGAAGTGAATGATGAGCTGTAAGAGTGATGCTGGATGGGCGAGGGGAGAGCGGCAGAAGCTAGGGTTTCGCAGAGGGAAGAAGGAAGTAGATAATGAAAAAGGGACAAAGTGCGGGGTTGAAATACTTATCGCGAAGCACGACGCGATTTAGAACATCTAGTCGCGGGGTTGGAAATAAACCTAGCGAGGGTGTTGATTACATCTGGATTGCTCGACAATCGCTAAAGTCATCCTTGGAGCGCGCGACAGAGTGGGATTAATTCATGTGAATTGCGCGAGCGGTTCCTAAGGCTCTATTTGGATTGCGCGAAAAGCTTTGAGGTTCATTTTGAATCTCGCGACAGACTTAGAATCTCGTGACAGTAAATGGAATATTTTTGTTGAATTGCGCAAGATTCTCCTAATTTATCTTATGAACCTCGCGACAGCCTGATAATCTCACGACAGGTAATGTATGGCTTTATATGAATTGCGCGAGAGGCTCTCAGCTACACATGAATCTCGCGACAGTGAATAGAATGTGTCCAGGTGAACTGTGCGAACTTCTCCCAGACTTCCTCCTTTAACCTTGCGATAGGTTTTCAGGCTTCCTCTTTTAACCTCGCGAGAGCATATGAATCTCGCGATAGTCTCCGAGGCATTCATTTTAGACTAAGTGACAGTAAGGTATAAAATAGAGAGCATGTGCTCTCTGTTCTACCCTTTTGCGTGTTTGCTGTGGTTGAATCCTGGGCATGACCCTCTCCTATGACTGTCTTTAGTCATATGTAAACTCAATCATACACTCAAGGACAACGAAAACGACCTCCCACATTAGGTATTCAACAGAAGCTATCAATTCAAAAATAGTAGGAAGCAAGCGAAGCATTAAAAGTTCAAAAATAGATAGGGCAAAATTTCAGATAAGGTCACTAGCAAATCCTAGAGAATAGAAACTAAAGAGAGCAAGATAAATCAACCGAAAACTAAGTACATATGCTACAGTAATGACACACCCGTGGAATCAGTTTGAAGAAGGATCCCCTTTACACTGAATGGTGTCCAAAAGGTCGGCAGGTTTTTCGAAACAAGGCTTAAGCCTTTGACCATTCACCTTCAAGAGTCTCCCAGATTTAGGATCCTTGATTTCCACAGCACCAGATGGGGAAACATGCATGACAATGTAAGGACCTTTCCATCCGGATTTCAATTTGCCTGGAAAAAATTTAAGTTTGGAGTTAAACAACCAAACCTTATCACCAGCATTGAAACTCTTTCTCAACAACCCTTTGTCAAAGAAAGCTTTGGACCTTTTCTTATAGATCCTTGCATTGGCATATGCATCCATCCTTAGTTCTTCCAATTCCGACAGCTGCAGCAACCTGTGATGACCAGCAGAAGTTAGATCTAAATTTAAATGTTTGATGGCCCAATAGGCCTTGTGTTCTAACTCCACTGGGAGATGACAGGCCTTGCCATAAACCATTCTGAATGGAGACATACCAATGGGAGTCTTATAGGCAGTCCTGTAAGCCCACAGTGCATCATTAAGCTTGTCAGCCCAATCCTTCCTATTAGTCCTCACAATCTTCTCAAGGATATGCTTGATCTCCCTATTTGAAATTTCAACTTGCCCACTAGTTTGTGGGTGGTAGGGAGTAGCAATCCTATGGGTGACAGAATATTTCTTGAGCAAGCTCTCGAATTTTTTTTTGTAGAAATGGCTCCCCCCATCACTGATAATGGCTCTAGGGGTACCAAATCTGGAGAAGATATTCTGCTTTATGAACTTGAGGACCACCTGATTATCATTAGTTCTTGTGGCAATGGCTTCTACCCATTTGGAAACATAGTCCACTGCCACTAAGATAAAATGAAAACCATTTGAAGGAGGAAAGGGGCCCATAAAATCAATACCCCACACATCAAACAGTTCTACAATAAGGATGGGCTGTAAAGGCATTGAATTTCTCTTAGACAGCCCTCCTAGTTTCTGACATCTTTCACAGGCCTTGTAGTGTGTATGGGCATCTCTGAAAAGAGAAGGCCAATAGAAACCACACTGCAACACTTTGTCAGCTGTTTTTCTCCCACTAAAGTGACCCTCATAGGTATTTTCATGGCACATAGCCAGAATACTGAGGATATCACTTTCGGGAACATATTTTGGAATAATTTGGTCTGCACAATACTTGTACAAGCCAGGTTCCTCCCAGAAAAAGAATTTGACCTGTGAGAAAAACAGGTCTTTATTTTTGTCCAATGGGAAGGGATCTTGCCTATAACTAGATAATTGACAATATGTGCATACCAAGGAACTAAAGATTGGATGGCAAACAATTGCTCATCTGGGAATACATCATTTGTAGTGAGGTCATCAACACCTTTCTCCAACACAATTCTGGACAAGTGGTCAGCCACCACATTTTCTACACAATTCTTCTCTTTGATTTCGATGTCAAACTCCTATAACAGGAGTATCCATCTAATCAATCTGGGCTTTGCATCCTTCTTGGACAGTAGGTACTTTAATGCTAAGTGGTCAGTGAAGATGACAATTTTAGACCCAAGTAGGTAAAGTCTAAACTTGTCCATAGTAAATACCATTGCCAGAAGCTCTTTCCCAGTGGTTCTATAGTTTAGTTGAGCTTCAATAAGTGATTTGCTGAGATATGCAATGACCACAGGCAGCTTATCCTTTCTCTGGTCCAAGACAACACCTATTGCCAAGTCAGATGCATCACACATTAACTCAAAGGGTAGGGTATAGTCAGGTGTTTGGAGTACAGGGGCAGAGGTGAGGCAAATTTTCAAAGTTTCAAAAGCCTTTAGACATTCAGCAGAGAAGTCAAAGGGCAAATACTGGCAGAGCAGGTGACACAATGGCTTAGCAATTTTGCTGAAGTCTTTGATAAATCTCCTATAGAATCCAGCATGGCCAAGGAAGGATCTGATTTGCTTGACAGTTCTTGGAGGGGGCAGATTTTTAATGAGGTCAACTTTGGCCTTGTCTACCTCAATTCCATCTTTAGAGACTACATGGCCTAACATAATTCCTTGTGTTACCATGAAGTGGCTCTTCTCCCAACTTAAGACCAAATTGGTCTCTTCACATCTTTGTAGGACTTGATGGAGGTGTTGTAGACATTGGTCAAAGCTATCCCCATAGACTGAAAAGTCATCCATGAAAATTTCCAAGAATTTATCAATCATATCAGAAAAAATGGCATACATACGCCTCTAAAAAGTGGCAGGGGCATTACACAGTTCAAAAGGCATCCTACTGTAGGCAAAGGTGCCAAAAGGACAAGTAAATGTAGTTTTCTCTTGATCAAGGGGGTGCACAGGGATCTGATTGTACCCTTAGTACCCATCAAGAAAATAGTAAAAAGCCTTCCCAGCCAACTTGTCCAAAATTTGATCAATAAAAGGGAGAGGGAAGTGGTCTTTTCTGGTCTTAGAGTTGAGTTTTCAATAATCGATGCAAACTTTCCAGCCAGTGGTCTCCCTGGCTGGTCTCAACTCTCTAGAGTCGGTTATGATCACTGTGATGCCAGATTTCTTGGGTACCACCTGGATTGGTGCCACCCATTCAGAATCAGAGATGGGGTAAATTACCCAACATCCAGCAACTTAATGATTTCTTTCAGAACCACCTCTTGCATGTGAGGATTAAGTTTCTTCTGCATTTCCCTGGAGGGTGATGAACCCTCCTCTAGATGAATCCTATGCATACAGATTGATGCATCAATTCCTCCTAGATCAGCAATGGTCCAGCCAATTGCTTTCTTGTGCTTCCTCAAAACTATTAGCAACTCCTCCTCTTGCTCACTGGTAAGAGAAGAGGAGATAATCACAGGAAGTTTCTCTTTTTTCTTGAGGAAAGCATATTTAAGGTCTCTGGCAGCTTCTTGAGCTCCAGATCAGGGGTTTGTTGTATGGATGGCAGGATTGGTGCATTATTGGTTGGAGGAAGGCGACAATGTAATTGAACGTCGCACTAAGCCCATGTAAGACTCCTCACTAGGGGTATGTCTTCTGGCATCAAAGCTAGGCTTCCTTCCTCCACCAAGTTCCAAACTTTAGTTAAATCAGTGACAATGTTGCTCCACTCCAGCAGAGTGGGCAGTTCTTCTTCAACAATTTCTTCTAGTACATCCACTACAAAGCATTCCTCATTGTCCAGCTGAGGGTACTTTGCACTGTTGTACATATTAAGCTCAACTTTCATATGCTCGAAAGTGACCTCCATGATTCCAAACCTGCATTGAATGCATGCATTGGCAGTGGCCAAAAATGGTCTGCCAGGATAACAGGTATCGGAGATGTACTTTTATTACAACCCATGTCCAAAACAAGGAAGTCTGCAGGGTAGAAGAACTTGTCTACCCCCACTAGGACATCCTCAGCCACTCCCATGGGTTTCCTCTCAGACCTATCAGCCATCAATAGAACAATGGTGGTGGGCTTTAGCTCCCCCAAACCTAACTGCTGATATACACTGTATGGCACCAAGTTAACACTGGCTCCAAGGTTCAAAAGGGCCCTTCCAATCATGTGGTCACCAATAATACAGGGAATAGTGGGTATCCATGGGTCTTGCAACTTCTCAGGCATTGTCATGGTTAATACAGAATTCACTGTATTAGTTGCAAAGACCTTCTTGGACAAATGGCCTCTGGCCTTCCTTTTTTGAGTACAGAGGTCTTTCAGAAACTTTGCATAGGTTGGGACTTGTTGGATTGCATCAAGCATGGGTAAATTTATCTTGACCTACTTAAAGGTCTTCATCATTTCCTCGATCTGTACCTGACCCTTATCAAAAGGGGCAGGGCCACTCAAAGCTTGAGGAAATGTCAGCTGAGGTACTGCTGGTTCCTCAGCTGCAAGCCCATGGCTGAACTTTTGTTTTTTTCTTTTTTCTATTTTTATCTCCTGCTGAGGCTCAACTACAACCTCTTTATTTTTCCCTTGTTGAAGGGCAGCAGGCAGTTCTTTACTCTGTGCCTTAACAAAATCCTTATCACTTTCACATGACATTTCCTTAGGATAGACCTCTCCTTGTTCCTTTCCCACCTGGTTGTCTACCATCCTACCAGACCTTAGGGCAGTTATGGCATTGGCCCCCTCAAAATTTGAGGAGCCTTCTCCGATGGAATACTGGCCCTTGGGGTTGACTACTGGTTGGCTTGGCAACCTGCCCTCCTCTCTCTTAGCCAGAGCATTGGCTATTTGGCCAAGCTGCTCTTCTATTTTCTTAATGCTTTGACTGTGAGAAGTCACAGTCTGAGTTAAGGGTCCAAGGCTTTGCAATTGGGCCAAAACCTGGTCCTCAAAAGAAGCACTTCGGGGCTGAGGTGGGGGAACTACCAATTGATTTTATTGCTGGGGCTGTTGTTGTTGGAAATTCGACCTTTGGCCATAACCCTGGTTAAACTGCTGCTGTGGCCTTTGAGGTAAGGCCAACATCTGCTGTGGCTGCATATAATTGTCATGCCTCCACCTCAAATTTGGGTGGTCTCTCCATTGGTAACTAACATTTTGGTGCTAGTATCCATATGGTTTTTTATTATAGCCACTTATTGTTGTCAGCCCAAAAGATTGGGCAGTAGAGTCTCCTTTACAAACTGTGGTATTGCCCAGATGGACATTCTTCACTGCAGGTGTGGAGATTGGCATATCAGACATGCCTCCATCACTTGTGCAGCCATTCTGGGCTGCACCACAGTCAAAAGTTTATCAAATCTTTTTGTAAGATTGGCCATCTACATTCTCAGATCATCATTTCCCCTAACTTCATACATTTTTCCTTTAGAAGTCTCAGCAAGTCCCAGCTTAGGAGAAGGTTCTTGAACAGTTTTAAAAGAGGACATCTTCTGGAAAGCATTTTCAGTTATGACCTCGAACAAGTCCCATGCCTCATTAGCTATTTTATGCATGTACGTTCCACCACAAGAGGCATCTACCATGTCTCTGCTCTTCTCATCAATCCCATTGTAGAAGCTCTGGACAAGCTGTCAGTCAGAGATCTTGTGGTGGGGACATTGTTTAAGCATCTCTTTAAATCTATCCCAGCATTGGTTAAAATCTTCAGTTGGGGACCGGGCAAAAGAAAGTATGCCTTTCCTTAACTGGCTGGTCTTGGTCTCTGGGAAAAATTTAGACAGAAATCTTGTCTGGAAGTCTTTCCAGGAAGTGATGCTGTTGTTTGGGAGAGTAGATAACCAGGTCATGGCCCTGTCCTTTAGGGAGAAAGGAAAGAGCCTTAACCTAGTGGCTTTTGGTCCCAAACCAGCAATGGAGAATGTCGTGCACAGGGCCAAGAACTGGTCAATGTGCTTGTAAGGGTCTTCCTTACTAAGCCCATGGAAAGAGGGAAGCATTTGGATGATGGAAGTTTTGATTTCATAGTTTCCTTAAACATCAGGGAATTGGATGCTGAATGGAGAATTGTAATCATCCGGAGCATTCAATTCCTTCAATGTTCTAGGTTGTTCTTTACCCATAACTGCTATCTCAATTTCAATAGAGGGCTCAACTGTGGTGTGTCTATGCCTTCTCGGTCTTCTACCCCTTTCTATCTCAGGGTTAGCAGGCTCTAATGCAGGACTGAGGGATCTCCTTCCTAACATGCACACACACCAACAGCAGGGAAGACTATTTGTAGGCACATTGCACTTAATAAAAATTACAACTATCCTAATCAACTGCTATGAAATCTTCAAATGAGAAATAGACTGAGTTTGAGGGTTAGAGAAGTGCAAACAGAGGTAGCTAGACTCCCAGTGCAATTCTACTCTCCTTCTTTGCTACGGTCCAAATCTGCAAGAAAATTTTTAAATGTAAATCACCAGTATCAACTATTCACAAGTACAACTACCAAAGAATAAAGAATAAAAAATCTAGAGTTTACTAAATGATCAATATCCCCGGCAACGACGTCAAAAACTTGTTGGGCTTCTTTTTAAGTGCTTGCTACTGACTTTATTGAAGACAGTGATAAGAATGGGGTGAATGAAAATGAATGAAAGGTGGATTGAAAATGACAGAGCAAAGAAGCCTAAAATATGCAAGATACGAACTGTTGTAGCAAGTTTTGATAAGTAAGAGTTTGTCCCACAGGGAAGTTGATCTTAAGCTCCAAGGGAGCCATCTTTAGTAGGCCCTCCAGATATGACTACAGATCTAGCAATCCTAAATGGAAGGGGATTTAGGGTCACTAAAATCTAGATTCTAAGGTATCCTAATGTCTAAACCATAGAAAGGGTTAAGAAAGAAGATGGAGTGAGAAAACAAATATAAAAGGGTGAGAAGTATGCTATTAGGTTCAGATCTGATGGGTTTCATGACTCAAATTCAGATCTGCTGCTATAAAAGTCCTATCCAATGGCTACGTTATCACCACTGAGGAGAAAGAATCCAACTCATCTCTGTGCCATGATCCAATCCCTTTATGGCTGGCTATAACCTGTCCACTTAAATGGTCACAGACTATCCAATTGGGGAACCACAGTCCAGAGATGGGTCAGAATAAATTTATCATTGTAGGCACTACTTTATCCAGGCTACAAGCACAAGAATCCATAGGGAACCTCAACCTCTAAAGTGCTATGTGTGGGGCTAGGCCTGTATGGGAGCATGTTAGCCCAGACACATAGAACCAACAAGAGTTTGAGTGCAGCCTTAGATCCCGCAGTCCACTGCTTTAGAGAGACTGCAGCGATCTAGTCGCAAGCCTACAATCTCTATAACCAAACTAGATCTGCCATCTGATGGCGGGTTTATACACATACAGGGGAGTTTGTCACAGCACAATCTCTCACAGGGCTACAAGCACAAATGTAGAGAAGAACAATCCGCCTTGAGTCTGTGGGTTGGCTTCACCCTAAGGCTATAACCTATCCACTTAAATGGTCACAGACTATCCCAGAGGCTATCCTCCTAACAAAGCTCAAGATAGAACAAGAAACATTGCTGCCACCACCATGTTCACAAGGCTACAAAAGCTCATTGCTCCCATGGGGACTTCAGATCTAGTGGGTCCTGTGGTGGGGCTAGGCCTGTTTGGGAGCATGTTAGCCCAGACACACAGGTCACTTAGATCTGAGTAAACCATAAAATCAGTCCTTCCATTGCTTGCAATACATCCTAGCAATGGAGGATCTCAAGGTAGCAGCCTTGTACAGAATAACTCACAAACAGAAATCCCATAAATATAAAACACCCTATCATAAAACTCCATTAATATATTCCAAATAGTCATACAAAGGCATAGCCCGCAAATGCTGGACTATGGAGAGAAGAAACAGTAAAAAGAAATCTACCTAAACCTTACTAGAGATCTACAACTACTGCAAGAAGAAGATAGACAAAATTCTATTCTATCAGGGATGTCTAAACCTAAACCAGGCTTAGGTTTATATAGTAGTTAGTTTGGCGGCACATTAGGGTTAGGAAACCCTAATTTTAATGATGCCACATGGCCTAATACTACTCCTTGGATGCCTCGGGGCACGTGCATGAAACTTGGAGCGTTGGAATGCATGCCCTAATTGTTGGAAGTTCCCAGAATGTCCTCTGCAGAGGTGAGGGAGAGTTAGAGTTTAGAGCCTCGCCAAGTAGTACTGGTTTCCAAGACTGTCGCGTGGTAGCACGGTGTTCGCGAGATTGAATTAGCTTGAAATTCTAGCTGTCACGAGGTTGTCTTAGTTGTAGCTGAAGCAGTCACGCGATAGAGCATTGAATCCTCACTGGATTGCTCTGGTCTTCGCGGGATTGCACTTTCCTGTGGGAATCGCGCGAGCAGTTTGTTTCTCAATGGATCTTCGCGAGGATCCTCGTGAGGACGTAATGTGCATTGGTCTCTGAACTACGCGAGGTTTTTCAGAAGTTTTGCATCCTGCGGCCATTGCGCGACAGCTGCGCGCAAATATACCTGGAGCTCTCTCTCCTCAGCTGATCTGAGTGAACTGCACGAGGTTTGAGAGCTGCTTTCTTGAGCTGCGTGAGACTACGCGATCATTTATATTTGAGCTTCGTGAGAGCTGTGCGAACTATGCTGCAGGAGCTCTTTTGTCACTAAACTGCGTGAGAACAGCTCGGACAATTGGTATGATGTCATGGGAAACTCACGATGATTGCGCGAGGCAGGCTTTCTGAGTCATGTGAACCTTGCGACAGCTGTGCAAGGCTCATTTCTTTCTTTGCTGCTGTTGTGCTCTGCCTTCATGCAGTCAGGCTCTCTATCTTCCATTCTTCTGGGAGACTTCTGGGGCAAAAGTGGGCTCCTTAGCAGGATTAAGGCCTTATTGCAGCTGCTGTTTATTACCTGCAGAACATGCTTAAAATACTTTTATTAAATGATTAAGGGTCCAACAAAGATTAAGTTAAGGGGTGAAGAGTGATCCTGACCTATTGTTCAATAAGGTGAGCGTGTCTAAATCACCACGACCGATGCTCTGATGTCGAACGATGTCATTCAAGGTATTATTATATTTTGAGATGTTCAATTCTATTATTAATTTTACTTTGGAATGTGTTAGTAGATCTTAAATGCATAAGAATATTGTGACTGCTATGTATTATAATATATGCATGACTTGTATGTGGATATATAAATTAAGGTACCCTTCATATACATCAAGAACAAGACATATGTGAGGTTGAGGTGAGAGTACTAATTGACCCTGGATCCACACATTCTTTCATTATGCCGATGTTCTCAGCACAATTAGGGATTACTCCAGGGAAATTGGATTTCATTTTGGCATTGACAATCCCTACAAGTAAATAAGTGAAAACAAATACAGTGAATAAGGCAGTAGTTATTAGAGTGGAAGAGGAGGAAACTCGAGTAGACCTGATATTGATAAATATGGTAGGCTTCGATGTGATCTTAGGAATGGATTGGCTATCCGTTTATAGTTTTTCGTCCTCCAAAGAAGAAGTCATTTAGATTCTTCAGGGTGAAGTCTAAGGTAGCCCCGTTGATATCAGCTATTCGAGCTGAGAAGATGATGAAGAATAGATGCAGCAGCTATATGGCATTTCTGCAAGAGCAACAGGAAGAGAAAAATGTGATATCTGACTTCCATGTTGTTTGTGAGTACCCCGACGTGATTCCTGAGGATTTATCAGGACTACCACCAGCTCGGGAGATTGAATTTGCTATCAATCTAGTTTCGAGTACTAAGCCAGTATCTAAAGTTCCTTATTGAATGGCTCCTATAGAGTTGCAAATTAAAAGAGCAGCTGTAAGAATTGCTTGATAAAGGATTTATCAGACCTAGTGTCTCCTTGGGGAGCACCAGTATTGTTTATCAGGAAAAAGGACGGTTCGATGCGACTGTGCATCAATTACCGACAGTTGAATAAGTTGATGATTAAGAATCATTACCTGCTCCCAAGAATAGTTGATCTCTTTGATCACTTATAAGAACTGAGGTTCTTTACGAAGATTAACTTGTGATCGGATCATCATCAGTAAAGAGTCAAAGCAGAGAATATTGAGAAGACGACGTTCAGAACCAGATATGAGCACTATAAATTTTTGGTTATGCCATTTGGATTGACGAACGCACCTGCGTCTTTTATGGATCTAATGAATCGAGTGTTTAAACCACACTTGGATAAGTCTGTGGTGGTCTTTGTGGATGACATTCTCATCTATTCAAGGACAAAAGAGGACCATGAGCGGCATCTGCATGTGACTCTATAGACTCTCATGGATAACAAACTTTACGCAAAGCTCAGTAAGTGTGAGTTTTGGCATTACCAAGTCAGTTTCTTAGGTCATGTCGTCTCTGAGAAAGGTATAATGGTGGATCCGACAACGATTAAAGCGATAGTGAATTGGGAGCAACCGAGAATGATAATCGAAGTCCGTAGTTTCCTTGGCTTGACGAGATACTATAGACGATTTGTAGAAGGGTTCTCCAAACTATCAAGTCTGCTTACTTAGCTCACAAAAAAGAATTCTAAGTTTGACTGAATGGATCAATGTGAGAAGAGTTTCCAAGAACTCAAGTCGCGTCTGACTACAACACCAGTGCTAGCTATGCCTTATGGCAGAGGAGGTTTTGTTATATATAGTGACACATCTTATAGTGGTTTGGGTTGTGTCCTCAACCAGTACAAGAAGGTTATCACGTACAGCTCTAGATAGCTCAAGGAACATGAGAAGAACTACCCGACTCATGATCTCGAGTTAGCAGTGGTAATCACGAGAAGAACTACCCGACTCATTCAACTTAAAGGACCAATCCTTTCTGTCCTTCTTCACAGTCTTTTCCAATATATGTTTGATTTCTCTGTTGGAAATCTCCACTTGTCCACTGGTTTGTGGATGATATGGAGTAGCTACTCTATGAGTCACAGAGTATTTTTTCAATAAAGCTTCAAAATGTTTATTACAAAAATGGCTTCCCCCATCACTGATAATAGCTCTGGGAAAACCAAACCTGGAAAAAATGTTATCCTTTAAAAATTTCAGAACCACTCTGTGATCATTGGTTTTAGTGGCTGTGGCTTCAACCCATTTGGATACATAATCCACAGCTATTAAAATGAAATTACACCCATTGGAAGGAGGAAAGGGACCCATGAAGTCTATCCCCCAAATATCAAACAATTCAACTACCAAAATGGGCTGTAAAGGCATTGAGTTTCTCTTGGAAATGCCCAATTTACAGCGATTCAGCAAGACTTCTGATCTTGAGCATCTTTGAAAAGTGTAGGCCAATAAAAAATCCGCAAAAACTTTTGCAGCAGTTTTGTTTCCACTAAAATGACCTCCACAGGCCTGTTCATGACACATAGAAAGTATGCTATGAAATTCTTCTTCAGGGACACATCTTCTTATTATTTGGTCTGCACAAATCTTAAACAGATAAGGATCTTCCCAAATAAAATGTTTAACCTTTGAGAAGAAAAGATCTTTATCCATTTTATTCCAATGTTGAGGAATTCTTCTAGTAGCCAAAAAGTTGACTAAGTTTGCAAACCAAGGGGTGTGTATACTGATAGCAAAAAGTTGCTCATCAGGGAAAGATTCATTGATAGGCAGCCTATCAATCTCAGCAGTTAAAATTCTAGACAGGTGATCAGCCACCACATTCTCCACAACCTTTTTATCTTTGATCTGTAAATCAAATTCCTGTAATAGGAGGATCCACCTGATTAATCTTGGTTTGGTGTCCTTCTTAGATAAAAGGTATTTCAGGGCAGAGTGGTCAGTGAACACCACTATTTGTGAACCCAAAACATATGACCTGAATTTCTCTAAAGTAAAAACAATTGCCAGCAGCTCCTTCTCAGTTGCTGTGTAATTGAGCTGTGCATCAATCATTGATCTATTGGCATAAGCTATGACATGAGGCAGCTTATCCTTTCTCTGTCCAAGAACAACTCCCAAAGCATAATCTGATGCATCACACATCAATTCAAAAGGCAGTGAATAATCTGGAGATTGTAATATTGGAGTTGAAATCAAACAGTTTTTTAAGAATTCAAATGCCTTCATGCATTCATTGTTGAAAACAAAAGGGACATCTTGGCACAATAAATGACAAAGAGGCTTGATTATTTTACTGAAGTCCTTAATGAACCTTCTGTAGAATCCAGCATGTCCCAGAAAACTTCTGATCTGTTTAACAATTTTGGGAGGTGGTAAATGTGCGATTAAATCAATTTTTACTCTGTCCACCTCAATGCCCTTGTGGGAGAAAACATGGCCAAGGACAATGCCTTGGGTGACCATGAAATGGCTCTTCTCCCAGCTCAAAACTAGATTGGTTTCTTCACATCTCTGTAACACCAATTTGAGATGATGTAAACACTGGGCAAAACTGTCTCCATAGATTGAAAAATCATCCATGAAAATCTCCATAAATTGGTCAATCATATCAGAGAAAATGGAGTACATGCATCTTTGAAAGATAGCAGGAGCATTACAAAGACCAAAAGGCATTCTCCTATAGGCAAAAGTGCCAAAAGGGCAAGTGAATGTGGTCTTTTCCTGATCTTGGGGACACACAGGAATCTGGTTGTAACCAGAGTAACCATCAAGAAAACAGTAATAGGCTTTTCTTGCTAGCTTATCTAAGATTTGATCAATGAATGGGAGAGGGAAATGGTCTTTTTTGGTCATTGAATTTAATTTTCTGTAATCAATATCCAGCCAGTTGTTTGTCTGGTTGACATAAGCTCACCAGAATCTGAGGTTACAACAGTGATCCCAGATTTCTTAGGTACCACCTGTGTAGGTGCCACCCAAGCTGAATCTGAAATGGGGTAAATGACCCCTGCATCCAACAACTTAACAACCTCTTTCATGACCACTTCTTGCATATGAGGGTTCAACCTCCTTTGCATTTCCCTAGAAGGCTTTACATCTTCTTCCAAATGGATTTTATGCATGCAAGCAATTGGGTGATTCCTCCTAAATCGAATAGTCCATAATTGCCCTTTATGTTGTTTTAATACAATCAATCATGACTCTTCCTCCTGCTCCTTTGTGAGGGAGGAAGAAATAATCATGAGCAATGATTTATGGTCTCCTAAAACACATATTTCAAATTTTCTCGCAACGCAGCTTCTACATCGTTGAAAAGAAGGTAGCAAAGGTACCTTAGCTGTTTGTGGAAGGGAAAGAATAGCAGGTTTCCAAGAAGAGAAACTTGCTGATTGATTATGAGTTCCTTGCACAACATTTACTTCCTCAGATTTTGAGGTATAAAATGTTTCTTCTTCGGAATTTCCCCAAGCATCTTTAAAATCTGTGGCTAAATCTTCACACTGCAAAAATTGTTGTAAAGTCTCTTCCACCAGTTCATCCAACAGATCAACATGAAAACATTCCTCAGAGCTGAATTGAGGCTTTGTGATTGCATTATAAACATTTAATTTCACCTTCATATTTCCAAAAGAGACTTCCATAATACCAGACCTGCATTGAATGCAAGCATTTGCTGTTGCCAGGAATGGTCTCCCCAAAATAACAGGGATGGAAGTTTTGCTTTTTGTAGGTTCCATGTCCAAAACTAGAAAATCAGCAGGATAGAAAAACTTATCTACTCCTACCAAAACATCCTCAATCATCCCAACTGGCTTTCTTTCAGATTTATC
This sequence comes from Chloranthus sessilifolius, assembly GCA_021018995.1. NCBI lineage: Eukaryota > Viridiplantae > Streptophyta > Magnoliopsida > Chloranthales > Chloranthaceae > Chloranthus > Chloranthus sessilifolius. Next base: position 98,916,542 of record CM037597.1, read on the forward strand.
TGCTAGTTGTAACACCACATGAGTGGGTTTTAATTCTCCCAAACCTAGTTTCTCATATACAGAATATGGAAGCAGGTTGACACTAGCACCCAAATCTAATAAAGCCTTTTCAATGATATGTTCCCCAATAATGCAAGGGATTGTGGGGATTCCAGGATCTTGAAGTTTAGGAGGTGTGGTAATGGACAACACTTGATTAACTCTTTCCACAGCAAAGACCTTCTTGGATAACTGTATCCTAGACTGTCTTTTGTGAGTGCAAATATCTTTCAAAAATTTTACATATGCTGGAATTTGTTTGATTGCATCAAGTAAAGGTAGATTTATCTTGACTTGCTTAAAAGTCTCCATCATTTCATCAATTTTTGTGTTCCCTTTATCAAAAGGGGATACAGATTTCATGGCATGAGGAAATGGTAAATGAGGAACTAGTCCTTCATCTACAGCTTTAGAAGCATTATCAGAATCTTTTTGAATTTTTTGTTTTTCATTTTTTTGATTTTTCGGAGGTACATCAGCACCCCCACTACTAACATTATGCTGCTCCTGCTGCATATCTTTATCATTTTCCTCAATTTTTTCTTCTTCAGTACCCACTTTGTTATTTATAATTCTTCTACTTCTCAAAGTTGTGACAGTTTTTACTTCTTCATGAGAAACAGAAGCCTCTTCAACCATGAACTGTCCTTTGGGGTTATTCAAAGGTTGACTGGGTAACCTTCCTTCCTCTCTTTTGGCCAAAGTATTTGAAAGTTGACCCAATGTTTCTTCAATCTTCTTTATGCTCTGACTGTGAAAGTTCACAGTCTGAGTTAATGACCCTAAATTCTGGAGTGAATTTAGAACTTGATCTTCAAAAGAAGGGGACCTGGAAGGGACTTGAACTGGAGCAGATTGCTGTACAGGTTGTTGTGGAATGGGCTGCTGAAAATTTGGCTTGGCATAAAAATTTTGCTGGTAAGGCTGAGCAGTTTTGAAAAGCATTTGGTTCTTTGGCTGCTGCTGTTGTGATTGATAATTCCCTTAGCTCCACCTCAAATTGGGGTGCCTCTCCATGGATATTCATTTGACTGCATTTGCCCAAATGATTGGGCAGCATGAGCTTGTTCCACCACTAGATCTGGGAGCTGTGGTGCAGCGGGACATTGGTCAAGTGAATGAGTAGGGGACTGGCATATCAGACATGCCTCTTCTACTCTTGCAACCATTGGATTTTTAAGTGAGTCCATCAATCTATCAAACTTTGTGGTTAAATTATCCATCTTTCTTTCCAACTCATTCACCTCATAAATCTTTCCTTTGGTGGTTTGCTGATTGTTCAACCTAGCCGGATTCTCAATATCTCTTGACTAAGATTCCTGTTGAGTTGAATTTTCACCAATTACTTCAAATAAGTCCCAAACCTCCTCAACTGTTTTTTGCAAATAGGTACCTCCACAGGAAGCATCTACCATATTCTTGCCCTTTTGATCAATTCCTTGATAGAAGCTTTGAACAAGCTGCCATCGGGAGATTTGATGATGAGGACATTGCCTTGAAAGTTCCTTAAACCTTTCCCATGCTTCATGGAAAGTTTCAGTTGAGTTTTGTGAGAAGGAAATAATACTTTGCCTCAATTGGCTTGTTTTAGATATAGGGAAGTATTTGGCTAAAAATTGACACTGAAAATCATTCCAAGAAGTGATACTATTTGGTGCTAACATAGACAACCATGCTCTAGCTTTGTCCTTTAATGAAAAAGGAAAGAGCCTAAGCTTGGTTGCCTCTGGACCAAGTCTAGCTATGTTGAATGTGGTGCAAAGAGATAAGAATTCATCCACATGTTTGTATGGATCTTCCTTACTCAACCCATGGAAGGAAGGAAGCATTTGGATAGTTGATGATTTGATCTCATAATTTCCTTCAACAGTAGGAAATTGAATGCAAAAGGGAGAATTATAAGCACCAGGTGCAAAGTAATCCCTCAAAAGTCGAGGTTCTTCACATTACATCTGTTTATGCAGTTCGTAATAGCCTTTCAACTTCTAAATTTAGAGGGACAATCTCAGGGCTGAGAGTCCTCCTACCAAACATACAACACATAACAGAGAATCAGATTATGCACAGCAAACCTTCAAAATTCCTTTTAAAGTAGATTCCCCTCTTCAAAATGGATTTGAATAACTGCACAGATATAAACAATAGAATAGTTTAGCACTAATGTAAAAATAAAAATGAAAACTTAGGTCTACCTATTTTAAAACAAATTCCCTGGCAACGACACTAAAAACTTGTTGTTATCTTCTAGGTGTGCATGATTTATTTGTATTTTGAAAACAGATTTGCAAATGCTAAGTTATACTGAATCTGAAAAGTAAAAAAAAAGTAAAGAAATATCAGCACAGAGAGAAGTGAATTAGCCTGCAAGATCAGGGCCAATTGTAGCAAGTTTTAAATGTAAGTGAGTAAAAGATCGTCCACAGAGAATTTGTTTAAAATGTAAGATAAACCTCCAGATCTGAGCTACCAGATCTGGCCTCTTATCCTATCTACAGAGCACATAAGATGGGAGGTTGAATTTGTCACATTAACTAAATGATAAAAGTAAAAGTTAAACTAAATGATCTAGATCTGAGTTGGGGGTATTTTGATGTAAACTTATAAAAATGAAGAAATAATATCTAACTTTGATTTGGTCCTTGAAACACAATGAGAATGACTGCAGATCAAATGAGAGATGATTCAATCTTCATCTGGCTACAAGCGCAGATGCAAGAGAAATAAATCTAACTCAAGGATTAAATTTTGGCTTATGGCTATGGTCTGTCCACTTCAATGGCCACAGACCATCCAATAGTCTTTATTCTAAACCCTTAATTCAGAACAAGAAATATCACTACAAATGCTGTGAGAGATTGGGTTACAAACACTAATTCCCACAGGGTTAATGAATCAAGGGAAATTGCATGAAAAATAGTAAATCTAAAGGAGTCTAGTGCAATAAGGAGATCAGAGGGAACCCTTAACACGAATCCAATTGAGAACGTACGGTTTACAACAACCTTTTCAAATTCACATTTATAATTACAAAGCACAGCTTAAACAGCTCTCAGATTTGTAGTCTTGAATACAATCCTCTTTTGAATTACAGAGGTATCTCACAGCTCTCAATTGCAAGTAAAAGTTAGGCTATTACAAGGTTTCAGACAGGCTAGCTGATCTGGAAATGGGGGAATAGGAATGAAACTCAAAATCTGGATGCCCCAATTGGACAAATGGTTCATCTATTTATAGTTTTCCCCAGGTCTAGCTCAGATGCGTATCGACCAATCAGAAGTGCTCAGATTTGTATCAACCAATGGTAGTCGAGCACAAGGATCCAGATCTGTTCTGGCCAATCAGAATTGCTCGATCTGGTTCAGCCAATAAGGCGACTTAAGCATCAATTCTGTTATGCAATTTGAAAATCTGTTAGAGCTTCTAAAAGTTCCCGCCAAGTGATTTCATCTTCGGGTGCTCACATGGGGTGGAATATGCCTTCGCTTCATGCTTAGAATCTTCTAAAATGTCCCTAGGTTTTTAAATGCATTGGGACACGTGCAAAAGATTACTAAATTACCCTTGCAGAAGCTAGGAATCTCCAGAATACCATTTCGCGTAGTTTAGGGAACTTTTCGCAAGGTACTGTGACTCCTGAAGCTCTTTTCGCAAAGTTCAGGTTCTATTTGCAAGGAGTTCTCTTCTTTTCGAATAGGTCAATCATCCTTTCGAAGAGTTCAGGTGCTCTTCGAAAACTAAGCCTGAAGCTTTTAGTTCTTTTCGCAGAGTTCAGGTTCTTTTCGAAAAGCACTCTGTAGCGCATTCTTCTGTTCGAATTGCTCCACATTTCTTTTCTGGGTTGAGACCAGGTCTTTACCTCTTCAGTTCAGGCCTTTTGACAGCTAGTGAGGTTGTCCCTTCTCTTTCTTCCTTTGGATCAACATGGATTATCATCTTTTTGGCACTTTTAGGCTGCTTTCATGGTTAAGCCTGTCTTTATTGTTAGCTGTAACACAAGCACTTAAAACACTTATTTAGTTCTCTCAAGGGTCTATCAAGGCCCAAGTTAAAGGGTGGAAAATGGTATTTTCTAGTTCTCAATAATGCTTCATCTGATTTGTCCATCGTTGAGAGGTTGCCTGCATCAAGGCTTTGGACCATTTGATGTTTTTACACATTCTTGAGAAAACATCAGTCCCTTTTTTATTTATTTAAGTAATAATATGCATCCTAATTAATAGAAAGAGAAGTAATCCTTTACCTATATATTTTCAATTTTCAAGATTTATATATTTTTAAAATTTTTATTTTTAGAGATTTGTTTTTCTTTTTCTTCATTTTTGAGATGGAAGTACGATGCTGATTTTTCTGAATTTCTTGTTTTTATTATTTCTCTTTCTTTTCTTCTTCTTTTTTCTATCTAATGACTTAGCAATGGGGTGAAGTAACGGGTCCCATTTTGAGCATAGTCGAACCCGTTCATGGGGTAGGACCTGAGTGAGGTTCAAAATTTTTACCAAGCTTTGAACATTCATTCCTTTGGATCAAATCAACCTTTTCTCCTTACCTCAGGTCATACGTTTGACGGTACAGTCTGAAGATATACCTGATCAGGACCTGATTTGAGCAAACATGAGTGGCCCAATTGGCACCAGATAATTCAAAAATGTAATTAAAGGATTAGCTGAAAGATTTTTCTTTTCTCTTCTATTTTTTTATTTCAACCCTATTTTACTCACAACACCTAAGACGAGTTTTTTTGCCGTACCCGTTGTTGCCATATTTTTTAACTATATCGCCCTTTCGGGTTTCCACTATGTCCGTAGATATGCATTTTTACCCCTGACACCTTTTCAGGTTTTCACCTGGTCCACACAAGCTCGTAGTTTTTACCTATGGCGCCCTTTTAGATTTTCACCACATCCTTTTTACTTTGAGCTTGCATTTTTTCTTTTCTTTTCCTCTTTATTTTCTCAAAGGCCACGACATGGACGTCAACTCCGTCATAGCCAGTTGGATGGAGTTCTTTTGCCGTCTCTCAGCTTGGCTCGTGCTGACTCAATGGATAATGTGACTGCTCGTAGACCTTAAAGAGGGCTTTTTCTCAGGATGTGTCATGGCCATGGGATAGGTTAGGAATTTTGAAGGTATTCTTGGGTTAAGAAGGTTTCCTCGATAGTGTTCCAGTTGCCGTAATACACTTCTTCCTTGGGGAATTTTGACTGCACATGTCCCACTTTTTCTTTTCTATTTTTTAAATTCTTTTTACTTTTTTCAGACATCCTCTTTTTGGAATTTTGCTTTTCTGACTTTTTTGGATTTGATAGTAACTCTTTTTCTCCTTTTTTGTTTGATATATACACTTATTTCGTCTTCTTTTATGGGGAGGAGTTTAACGAAAGAAAGGCCAATGACTCAATGGGTGTAGCAAGGGTATAAGTATTCAGGGACATTTTTTTTGGCAACTTGGCTTTAAAATGATGGCCTATTTTATGGGGTCCTTAAGCAGTCATGTATCCCTCCTATTAATACTTACCTTGTCACGGGAGACTTAGGAATAGAAACGTCAGACGTATCCAGTGTTGATGGGCTCAGGAAAGTGATCTCCGTCCATGATAACGAGGCGGAGCGCATACCTTGAGAGCACTTCTCGGATGATGTAAGGTCCCTCTCAGTTGGGCTTGAATTTTCCTCTTGGATTGGTGTGGAGAGAAGGAAAGATTTTCTTGAGTACTATATCACCCACCTTTAAATCTCGAACGTGAACATGTTTGTTGTAAGCATGTGCGATGCTTCTCTGATAGGCCTGGGTGTGACACAAGGCTAGGAGCCTTTTCTCATCAAGCAAGGGTACTTCAACCTCAACTAGCAGGACAACCTCGGTTCCATACACAAGGAAAAATGGCATTACCCCTGTAGCAGTACGGATCAACGCTTGGTAGGCCCATAATGTAAATAGTAATATTTTGTTCTAGTCTCGGTATGTGACGACCATCTTCTCAAGGATGCGAATGACTGTTTTACTAGCAGCTTCTATGACACCATTGGTTTGCGACTGATATGGTGATGAGCGATGATGTTTGATTTTATATTGCTCACAGAAGGCTCTGATACGCTTGTTTGCAAAGTTGGTGCCATTATCCGTGATGATGTCTTTGGGTACACCAAATCGATAAATGATATTACTCTTGATGAACTTCTCGACATGGTTTTCTATGATATTTTTATAGGATGCCACCTCTACTCATTTGGTGTAGTATTCAATGGCGATGAGGATAAATTGATGCCCATTCAAAGCTTTCAAATTGACTTTTTCGACGACGTCGAGGCCCCAAGTGGCCAATGGCCAAGGAGTGGTCATGCTGTGTAGATCTATGGCTGACACATGTATCAAATTGGAGTGTTTTTCACATTTGTAGCACTTCTGAATATGCTTGCAATAGTCAACTTCCATGGTAGTCCAGAAATATCCTTGCCGTAGGAACTTTTTAGCGAGCATGTGTCATTGACGTGGGCCCCGCATACTCCCTCATGGATCTCTTTCATAATGTTGGCTGCCTTACCCTCAGTTTGACATTGGAGCAAGATATTATTATTGACCAGTTGTAGAGGCACTCACCACATATGACATAATTGGCCGCTAAACGTTGGATGGTCCGATTGTCCATCTTGGACATACCTTCAGGGAAAGTTCGAGTTTCAAGGAAATTTTTTATATCTGAGAACCATGGACGCTCATCATCTAACTTTATGGGTCCCTCAATCTGGAGGCAGAAGGCTGGCTCAGTCCTCTTCTCAATCATGATTGGCTTCATCTCGACACCATATGAAATTTTGACCATCGATGGAAACATTGCTAGCTCATTGGCAAAGTGATTTCTTGCTCGTGGGACATAAGAGAACGTAATATCATTGAAGCACGCGATCATATCCTCGAGGTGCTCGTGGTATGGAACCAACTTCTCATCTTTCATCTTTCAATCTCTGTTGGTCTGGCAGATGATTAACCATAAATCGCCAAACACCCTAAGATGAGTTATGTTCAGGTCCAGGCCTGCCTGTAGGCCTGCTACACAGGCTTCATATTCGGCCATGTAGTTTGTGCCTGGGAAGTTGAGCTTGATGGACACTGGTATGTGAGACCCCTTTGGCAAAATCAGAATAACACCGACTCCTTGACCACCCTCGGCGTTTGTTACCCCGTCAAAGTGCATTACCCAAGATTCCTCTATCTCCGCTGTATCATCCTCTGTCATGAATAAAATATCCTCATCTGGGAATTCAATTCTTAACGGCTCGTAGTCAGGTAAAGGATTTTTCGCAAGATGATCAACAAGTGCTCGACCACCCTTGATTGAGTTTTGTGTGACATATGTGATGTCAAATTTAGATGGGAGAAGTTGCAGTGTGTAGTTCAGCCAGTGGGAGCCGGCTTTTCAAATAGTACTTCAATGGATCCATTCACGCTAGGAGTAGAATAGGTTGAGATAGCAAGTAGTGGCGGAGCCTCTGGGTAGTCCATATGAGAGCCAGACATGCTTTCTCTAAATGAGAATAGCATTCGTAATCGATGAATTTCTTGCTCAAGCAATAAATGGCCTGCTCTCTTCTTCCTGTTTCATCATGTTGCCCGAGGACACATCCGATCGAAACTTCCATTGTGGAGAGATACATTAAGAGTTGTCTCTCGGGTTTGGGCGACACCAAAATTGGTGGGTTGAGGAGGTAGCCTTTAATTTTATCAAAAGCTACCTAACAATCATCATTCCATTTGACTGGTGAATCTTTCCTTAGTAACTTGAAGATCGGTGTGTAAAAAGGAGTTAGTTGTGCAATGAATCGACTGATGTACTATATTTTGCCTAAGAAGCCTTTGACTTCTCTCTCGATAGATGGCGGTGGTATTTTGATGATGGCTTTTACCTTGATTAGATCAACATCGATGCCTCTTCTGCTGACAATGAAGCATAGTAGTTTTCCAGACATGGCACCGAATGCACACTTCTGAGGGCTCAGACAGAGCCTATATTTCTTCTAACTTTTGAATAGCTTTTGGAGGTTCACCAGATGGTCAACTCTTTTGGGTGATTTGGTGATCATGTCGTCAACGTATACCTCAATTTCTCTGTGTATCATGTCGTGGGAGAGTGCTATCATCACTCTCTGATATGTTGCCCCAACATTCTTTAATCCGAATGGCATGACCTGGTAGCAGAACGTTCCCCAAGGAGTAATGAATGCCATTTTCTCTCGGTCTACCATTGCCATCTTGATCTAATTGTATTCAACGAATCTGTCCATAAATTAGAGCATCCCATGCCTAGTAGTGTTATCGACCAAGATATCGATGTGTGGCAATGGGAAGTCGTCTTTTGGGCTCGCCTTGTTCAGGTTTTTAAAGTCAATACACATGTGAACCTTTCAATCTTTCTTTGATATCGGGATGATATTGGCTAGCCACTGAGGGTACTTAGAGACCATGAGGAACCCCACATCATATTGCTTGATGACTTCATCCTTTACTTTCAACATCTAGTCTGGCATGAGGTGTCTCAACTTTTGCTTGACCGGCTTAACATCTAGATAGAGCGGCAACTCATGCTCGACCGAATCGATATCCAACCCAGACATGTCCTCGTATAACCATGCGAAGATGTTTTGATTTGATCGAAGGAAATCAATCATTCTCTTTCTTTCTTCGAGAGAGACGTTCCAATCTTAGTGATTCTAGGAATCTCCTTGGTCCCTAGATTGACGTCCTCTGTTTCTTTCACAATCGGCGTAGGGCCATGCCCAAAATTGGCAAACAGATCCAGGTGCTCATTGGGGAGCTCCTTAGCTGGGATTTTCTCATCCAGACTCGTGATTCCTACCTCTTCTTATATTTCTATAGGAAAGGGGTCAATTTCATGTGGGACGCGCTTTTCTATTAAGACACATTTTTCTTCGATTTTCTCATAAATTTTGAAAGATAATTTTATGGATTATTTTGTATTTCTTTTATTTTTTTGGATTTTTCTTTTTCTTCGAAAATGGGCCCTTGGCAAGGCAGGTCCCTATATACACATGGTATTGCCTGCCAAGGCCTCACCACACTTTTTATAAGTTATTTTTTTTGTGGGAAGTGGGTGTCGAATTTCAGGCTACTCGAAGCTTTCAGAGATAGGGGCATTGATGCCCAATTCCTTACTTGCAATACTGTCCCTTTATTTGTTCAGATGGAGGAGGCTGATTGATATGGCTTTTGGGAGTCAACCTCCATCATGTTTATCCTGGGCTCGTCCGGGACTCTGTCCTCAAATGTTAGCATGGTTCTATAGTGGTTTACCACAAGGGGGGACTGTACAGTAATGGGAAACTCCTCCTCAAAAAGGGACAGGGAGGCTAGGTTATTTTCAAAATTGGGAGAGATGATTTGGGGATTGGTTGGGTGGATTAGGGATGTTGGCTTGTGCGGGGTTAGCTATGTTGCCCCATTCTGATCAATTTTTATGACCCCGAAGCTCATGAATGTACTCCGGATGTGAGGCCGCGGATGGGGTTCATCTTTCAGGTCTATTCCTTGAGCTTTTGCAATAGTAATGGTTCGGGCCTTTTCCTTGGCCTCTCGGATTTCCTCTTCGATAGGCCTGTAGCTTAAGCCAAATCTGACCTGTTGTCTGCCTCTGGCTCTAACTGGGTCCTTTTATCCTTGCAAATGAGGTTCCAACCTTACCTTTCTGATTGCCCCATTTCTGGAGCATAGCTACAGCTGTGACCATTCCGCCACTGGTCTTCATGGCGATCCTCTCGAGGGGCTCATGGATTACTATCGATACATCATATTCAAAACTATGGAGGTCTATGTCTTCGGTAGTGTGCGGCACATCCAACACTTTGTTGTTCTTGCTGTTGTGGTTAGCTTTTTCTCTGTCCTCCTGGCCCTCACCCAAAATGGTGATGATTTTTTGCTTCGACACAAATCTAAGCTTTTGGTGCAGGGTTGAAGGTATTGCCCCGACCTCATGGTCGTCCTAATAATAGATTGAATGTTGATTTGATGTCCATAACTTGGAAAGGTATGGAAAAAGTCATTGGCCCAATAATGAGCTTAAGATCGACTTCTCCAATTATTTCACTTCTTGTGTTGTCAAATCCTCTGACACTTATTTTAGCTAGCCTGAACATGGAAGGATCCACCTATCTTGGTTACCGTTCTTAGCGGGCACACATTCATGGCTGATCCATTGTCTATCAATACCAATGGGATCACCAAATTTCCTACTTCCACAGTGATGTTGAGGGGCTTGGAGTCCTTCATTTGAGAGATCCACATCTGAAACGAAATGGCGTTGGGAGCCAAAACCTACCCAATTATTCGACCCACTTCATCAGGGGTTACTTGGATGGACACATGTGCATCTTTTAGAGGTCCCATAAGAGCTTGGAAGTGACATGGAGATGTCATTAATAGGTCCCAGACCGTGATGTGGGCTGGCATTCTTTTCAACTAAGTTTCTAGTATGTGCTCTCGGCTCATTTTTTCAAAGGGGTTCACCGCAGTAGGTTCTTTCTTCTCTTTCGGCAGGGCTGGTACCGATACTTCAGTTTGTATAGAGATTCTTCCTGATCGGGTAACAAAATTAACTGCCCCTTCTTTGCTGCCACATGTATTGATGTTCGTCTGCTCAGAACTAAGTGGGACTTGATGGGGATTGTAGGTTAGTCCCGAGATCTGGAATTGAGTGGATAAAGGCCTTGGGGTTACTTGGATTGGTGGATTGGGATAGGTGGATAACTCTTGGTTAACTCCTGCTAGATGTGGATAAGTCCGAGGAGTGGCAAAAGTGGCCAAATGGGATTGATGGGGTTTGTGGATATCTATATTGGTGGTGGTGTGGTGGGGGTAGCGCACTAGTAATTAATTGATGTCGGAGGGGGATATGGGGTAAAACCGGCCATTAGGAAATTGGTGGGGATTTTCGTTGCGTATGGTTGATATAAGTTGGGTTGGACATAGCCAACGAGAGCTGGTGGTGGAAAATATATCCTCAAATCTAAGGGTTCTACTTGGGGTGTGGGATTGGGAAAGTAATCAGCCAAGTTCAGGGGCTCCATTACTTCAAAGCTTCTATCTTCCCGATCCCCCTGTTGCGGTGCTATGAAATTCACTCTAACACTGATATACTCAGAAGGGTCAAACTCTCCACCATCTTCCTCTATCATGTTGGCAGTGGGTCTTGGGCCCATTCCTCCTTGTGGGTGCGGCAACAATGGTGCTTGCATGATGTTGGTGTGGGGATTTACCTAGGGAGGTGTTGGAGGGATGATCTTTCCCGCCTCTATCAAATCCTCTTTCGCATGCTTCAAAGGAAAGAACCGATCGGTTGGATGTCCCAACTCTTGATGGAAATTATATTGTGTGTTGGGATCATAATTTTTTAGATATGGATTTGGTGGAGGTCGCGGTTGAAGCCGAGTGACTAAACCCTTTTCAATTAGTAGAGGCAAAAGGACATTCAAGGATTGCCCTAAGGGAGTGAACACTTAGTTATATTGAGCCCTTCTAGGCTCAAGGGTCTGCTTCCCTAGGGGACATTGTTTTGCCTCAGAGCCTGATTTGTTGGTGCTAGGGTTTGAGGTGCTTCCCCAAATCAGAATGGTACTATGCTAGTATTGGAGTGCGTGGTCATTACGACTTAGACCTCCCCCTACTCTTCTCTTAGTTCTTTGCTTAGGAAATTTGTGGACCCCCACTGGTTACTGCTATGTTTAAACAATCCTCTCTTACTGCATCCTCACAACGGTTAGCATTCCTTACTAAATCTGCAAAGCTGGATTGTTACTGGTACACCAAGAAAGTTGAGATGAGTGGCAAAGTACTTTTTGAGATCATCTCGATTTACTCATCATCGGGTATTTTATTTCTTACTTGAGCTGCCAATGCCCTCCACCGCCCAAGGTAGTCACTGAATGCTTCATCGGGCCTCTACTTCAGATGGGCTAGATCTATCTTGCGGGGTTCAATGTCTATGTTGTAGACATACTGTTCTTGGAACAGGTGGGTCAGATCCTTCCAAGTTTTAATCATGGAAAGTTCTAAGGAAGTGAACCACCTCAAAGTTGGACCCATAAGACTCTTCTGAAACACTTTGATGAGGAGTCGTTTGTCTCCGTTGTACTGGCACATGTCCCCATAGTAGGACTTGAGATGTGCAATGGGGTTGCTTGTGCCATTGTATTTATAAAAAATTCTCCATTTTTTATTTTAACAACTTTGATTCCCTGGATGGTAGGACCGACCCCTCAATAGGCTGCCTCCATTCACTCTGGGTTGTCAATGGGTTGGTGAATGTGGGTGGTGAGGGATTGAAGCTGGTGAATGCCCCTGCATAGGCTCCCATATTCCTGATCTCATCCTCCTCCTACTGTGGGTCCACATATGGTGGGGGGAGGCTGAGATTATCCTGTTGATTTTGAGTAGGCTGGATGGGTGTTTGGTGGAACCACTATATATGAGGGAAGCTTTGATGGGTGATTTGTGGATGATTGATGGTATGGGATGGATTCCCATATTGGATTGGGTATGAAGGATGTGGATGAATGAGGCCCATGTTGGGTTGATGGAGTGAATGAGATGAGCTTATTATTTGAGGGGGAATGGGGACCTGTTGGGTATAGGTGAAGGTGGGATATTAGGGGAATGCTGAAGGATTTAAAAATGGGGCTCTTGGGTTTAGGCCTTGATGGGCTTGGGTATAGGGCATGGGGCCTTGGTGGGTTTGGGCGTGAGGTATTGGTCCTTGATGGGTTGGGCCTGGAGCATTAGGCCTTGATGGGCTTGGGGTATTGGGCCTTGATGGGTTGTAGTGTTGGACCTTGATGGGCTTGGGGTATTGGGCCTTGATTGGCTTGATGGGCTTGGGGTATTGGGCCTTGATGGGCATGTGGTGTTGGGCATTGATGGGCTTGGGTATAGGGTGTTGGGCCTTGAGGCCCGCTCAAATGGCGCCATGGTTGATGGGAGGGGCCTTGTGTTGTGTGAATTATGGGAGGTTGATTGGGGTTGGCATTTTGGGTGAATAGGGTATGGAGATTTTGGATGGTTTGTTGTGGATTGGGTATTTGTGGTGGATTATGGTAGCTTTGGGAAGCCTTCCATGCCATAAAAGTGCTCATCATTTCTTCCATGATGGCCATGGGATTGGATACGGGGGTAGATGTAGATGGTTCATCTAATGGAAGAGATGTATGGTGGGGTGGTGGCAATGATTGGATTGATGATGTGGAGAAATTGGGCATGGATTGGGTGGATGTGGGGGAAAAATTGGGCAGGACTTGCCTGGGTAGAAGGGGGGAAATGTGGTGGATTTGCATTGTATGTGGAGGGAAAATAAGGTGTATGTGGAGCGGACATAGGAAAATTGGGCATGACTTGTGTAGATGTGGGGAAATGGGGCATGATTTGTGTGGATGAGAGAAGGTTGGGCATTGGATTGGATGTGGATGGGGGAAAATTGGGCATTAGATTGGATGTAGATGGGGGAAAATTGGGCTTTGGATTGGATGTTGATGGGGGAAAATTAGGCATTTTTTGGGTAAATGGGGAGAATTGGGTTGGATTTTGGGTGGATGTGGATGGAAAATGGGATGGATTTTGGATGGATGTGGGTGGAAAATGGGATGGATTTTGGGTGGATGTAGAGGAAAAATGGGATAGATTTTGGGTGGATGTGGAGGAAAAATGGGAGAGATTTGTAGTGGATGTGGAAGGAGAATGGGGTGAATTTTGGGTGGTAGTGGAGGAAAAATGGGGTGGATTTTTAGTGGTGGTGGATGGAAAAATAAGTGCACCGAACGGTCCGGTGACATTAAATTGGGATTGGGTGGGATCGGAGGTGGGTATCTCCTCCATGTGGGAATATGATGGGAAATGTGGTGGGGATGAATCCGGGTCAAAATGGGTCAGATCAACTGCCGAAGACATTGCTTGATAGCGGGTGGGATATGGATTCCTCGGGTGTGGCCCGAAAGATTTCTTTCTTCTTCCCTTATGGGATGAGGTTGGTTTGGCGATGCCGTTGTTACGGCACCAGAAGCTTTCTTTTAGGATTTTTTTGACTTTTTGACTTTTTTGATTGATTTTTTTTGGCAATTTTTGGATGATGATGGTGATAACCCCCTTTCCGGATAACATTCACACCCCTAATGCCTCCCACTGTGGGATCCGGATGCACCTTTGAAGAATCAAAGGAAATCCTTTGATCTATGTAAGGGCATGAAAATTCACGCGATAACCCGATCCCTCAGAAGAGTCAATAAGAGGGCGACCTCTCATGATCGGCGAGGGTGTTTTAGGCGTGAGATTTATTGAAAGTCTAAAAAACTACTAAGTAGGGGGTCGGGGCAATGCCCCTTGGGGCTTTTTCTTCACTTTTCGGATCCCTCCTTTCCGTACCTAAAGGATACAAGGCTTTTGCGATTCTGCTAGCGCTCTCCCTAGGGTTTTAAGACATTTTCATAAGCTCGGTCACCCACTTGATATACCTCCAGCGCAAGCTCTTTTTCAGATACTGGATGGGGTGGTACTTTTTCGGATCATCACCACTAGGGGCTACCGCCATACTAAGAATCGAGACGTTTATATCATTGCCTAAACTCCGACCCTTTAAAATCTACCCATGCAAAAATGAAGTTCCTAAGTTCACTTTTAAGGTTCAATTTTAAATTCAATTTTAAAAGGGGAGTTTGCTTAGGTTCAAAAATGGGTGGTGACAATCCTGTGCGGCCTCTACAAGCCGGCGTCCACTATTGGTATATGAAGCTTATTTAACAAGTTGCCCGCCAAACAACTAATGGGTGCAAATGACAGAAAAGTAAATGTTAGAGTAGGCCCGCCAATCGGTTAAGGCGTATAAATGACGGAAAAGTGCGGGTAAGTAAAAACAATGCTCAAGTGGACCCGCCGGTCGGATAAGTCATTTAAATGATAGAAAAGTAGGGGTAAGTAAACAAAGTGCGGAATCGTAGGGGTAAGTAAACAAAAATGAATAAAAAAGGTAGCGAAAAGAAAAACACATGCAACAAAGGGGCCAAAACTCTAAGGAGAAGCTCTACAAGCTATCCCCAATAGAGTCACCATCTATACAATCGTGGATCTTATCGATTCATCATGACGATGCGCTCTTATGAAAAATATAGAGTCGACACCCAGAGGTTTTAGTGTCCCAGGAAACCCAAATCAATATTGAAAGCATAAAAGTGCCAAATATGACTCTGATTCCAGTCTACGCCAAAGGCTCTTGAGTAAGGGCTTCGGTTATCGATCTAGAAAGTGTTAGGCACTTGATCAACCCACTCGTAAGCAGTCTCTACTATGGTTGGGTCTATGTGTGAATGGTTTATATATATATATATATATATAAGAAACAAAATGAGCGACACTTTCCCTTGTCGGAAGGCACACCAATCCTATTGAGCCCTTCCCACTTACCAAAATTTTGGCAGTGTAAGGCTCAATTTTAGGATAGAGAAAAAGTAAAGAAGGTAGAGGAATAGAGGGGAGAGTTGGAGCTCTCGGGCCCTTGTAGCACCAATGTGGATCCTCGCTTGAGGGCACCTCCGGTGAATTTCCGATAGCACGCGGGTTGAGAAACATGCTTAGATTTCTAAGGCTTGGGAGCTAGGAGGTAAGGGAGGTAAGCTAAGGCTTTGATCTTGGCAAATCAAAGAGATTTGTGATGGAAGATGGGGTCTAAGGGGTGATTTTCAAATCTAGAATTTGTATGGGCTTGGTGCACCAAAGGGGAGAAGGAAATATCTTAATCTTTTCTCTCTTTAGAAAAATTTTCAACCCCTAAACAAGGGGGGGTGGCTCTCTATTTATAGAGGAAGGGTGATTAGTGAAGGGTTAAGTCATTAATAGGTTTAGAAATTAGGTAATGGGAAATCTATGGTTTTTGAGGTTTTCTAGAGCTTGGAGAAGAGGGACTTGGGTTTAATGGTAGATGATAGGCTGGTGACTTGAATGTCAAAAGGGTGATAGCTTAAGCTAATAGGGTCACTAGGGTCCTAAAGAAATACACCCGACTTTAGGATGGTCCACAAGTCAAACCCCCAATATTAATTTTGACCACTTTTTGAAGGAAAACTAGGCCCAAACTGTTGAAAGTTGAAGACCCATAGGGGCCCAGCCCGATTTTGCAATTTCCTACACAAATCCGCGATCTTTATTTTGCCATAACTTTTGATGTACAACTCTGAATTGGGCGATTCTTAGGTCGTTGAAAAGCTAGGAACCTCTCCTCTTTCCAACCACTATTCAGGAGGGTTCAAGACTGGTCTGGGAAGGGTTCTAATGGGTCTAGGAAGGCTAGGGAAGATTCCTATGGGTTTGGAAAGGGTTCTAAAGGTTTAAAAAAATTTCTTAAGGGTTTGGAAAATACTTTTGGAAGCTCAGGGGCCTTTCTCGAAGTATGTGTCAATTAGACCTTGGGCCAAATTTGGGTATCTACACTACCCTACGGTGATCTTCCAGAATTCTAACCTCAGTTGTCAATTGATGCTGAAAAATCCTTGGATGAGCTTTCTCCTATGCCGAGCCCTCTTATTTAGATCATAAGGGACGGTTTACATTATTTTAATTACGATAAAAGAATATTAATAAAACAAAAGTTTCCTAATATAACTCTAACTTCTTATTCTAATCTTCATTGCTTTTGGATGATAGGTGCATGCAGGGCTTTTCTCCGTGATTTCAGTAGCAGAGATCTTGTGAATTTTTCTTTTATATCTTCACTAATCTTCTCAAATCCGTGGGTTGCCACACTTCTAATTCAAGTAATCTTCTAATTTTGTGCATGGCGGTATATATCTCACGTGATCAGTAGCAACAGAAGCTTTAATTTTGACCAATTGTAATTTATGATTGCTCTCTTCTTCAAAATGATTTCTCCCTTCCAATCGATCGTATTTCTCCTTTTTGTCCTCCAATCTTCAGCGTCTCTTTGAGGAATCTTAAGTACAATTGTTCTCTTTTCTTGGCTTCTTTCGTTCTAGTGAGCTTACGATTGGTCATTTGATCAATCGTATCTCGTCTTTCTTTTAGTTTATGGAATAGTTCATAACCAGTCACAGAATATATCATTATACCACCCTTAACTCAGTAATGCTAGGACTTAGTTTGTTACTAATGAGTTACTGATGTACAGATATTAAGGAAAAACATCATAAGAGAACTAAAGTGATAATATTCGTCAAAATGAACTCATAAAGCAATAAAAAGATGATTGAAAGAAAAAAATGAATCATCACCAACTTAAAGATGAAAATTCATGTTTTACTATTTTGTGGAGCGATATAAAGGAATGTGTAGAAAATCGTACTTTACGATTCTTCAGAGGAAGCCGCTCAAAGCTGAAGTGCGATAAAAGAGGAGATGCTGAATCAAAAAATTAGAGAATCATTCTATAGGAAGATGTATAGAAAGAATAGAATTTACACCATCATGCACCAAATTAGAAGAATTCTTAACTTAGAAGTCTGGCCAATCATGGATTTGAGAAGATTGACGAAGAAGACTCTTAAAGGACTCTGCTGCTGAAATAAAGGAGAAAATCCAGTAGTACATCAACTGTTGAAAGCAAGGAAAGATAAGATTAGAAGTAGAGTTATATTAAGATAGTTTTATTTTAGTAGTTTCTTATATTAAAATTACAAGTTTTGTAAACCGACCCCTTATGATCTATAAATAAGAGGGCTTGGTATAGGAATTAACCATCGAAGAAATTCTCAGCATCAATTGACGCATGAGGTTGGATTTTCTTTCAATCATTAGAGTAGTTTAGTTTAAATATCTAAGGCTCGTCAATCACAATTGACGACTAGGATTGAGAGCTGAAAGATTAGAGAAGATATCTGTAGTTTCTCAGAAGCAATTGACGGCTGCGGCTTAGGGGTGAAAGATATAATTTTATTGCTTTATAGTTTAGATTTATTTTATTGCAATTTCCTACTTTGTAACCATCTTTGAATTTGAATTTGAATTGATGACTCAGGTTGAGATTTGCAGATTAGTATAATGGTTTTTATTTTTTATCTTTTATTTTCTGGAGTTTGATTGACGCTCAAATTTCTGGTTGATTAAAGACTAGGGTAAATCTATATTGAATGATGCTAGTTTTTGATTGACGCCCAAATTCTAGAAAACTGAGATATAGTGTAACGGTATTTTAAAATTGTAAACATCCAATAGCTGAAGATTGTAATTGACGATCATAATCTGAAGAAGGAGGATTTAGGATTTATTTTCTATAAAATTAGTTTAAGAAACTATTCTTTATCCATATTTCTCAAGTAGTTTAGGAACCTAAAGGAAAAGTATAAGTTTTCACAAAAATAATATATACACATATAAAAATATATCCTCGTGGGAACGATCCATTGCAATGCTATAATTTTTATTGTACACTTGCAATAAGTTAAGACTTAATTAGATATATACATAAGTAATTAGCGATCAAGTTTTTGGCGCCGCTGTCGAGGATAGCTTTTTATTTTATATTTATTAATTTAAGAAAACAAGTATTTATCTTTCTCTTTTTATATTTCTTTATATTTTTAATTCTCTTTGATCAGTTCTTAATCTTTTACAGGATTATTTGGAGTTACAAATTAAGGTTTCAACTTCGCCAGATCAAAGAAGCTAGAGGCTCAGATTTATTTCTCCCCCTACCTTTTATAATAAAAATTAAATAAAGTTAAAGGCACAAAAATATAGCTTTTCTTTTTGTATGCATCACACTCAATCTTGAAGTTTAGATTTCTTCGAGTGTGATCTAGAAATTGAAAGGACTCTCTTGCGTAATTTAGCAGCAAACCGAATTCCCAGAAGAGAATCCTTAACCATGGCTGACGATCATTCAATCCAAGCACATTTCAGCCCCGTTGCTCTGACTGCACCCTCCTGTATAGTTATACCAGAGGTTGCAGTCGGACATAAGTATGAAATCAAGCTCAATACACTTCAAGCTGTACCTAATTTTCATGGGCTTGATAGAGAGGATCCCTATCAACACTTAAGGTATTTTATAAAACTCTACACGATGTTATAACTGTCGGTAGCTAATGAGGAATCAGTTAAGTTAAGGTTGTTCCCTTTCTCTCTCAAGGATAGAGCGAAGGCATGACCGACTCCACTACCTGCTAGGAGTATAACCACTTGGGATGAACTATAATCCAAATTCTTAAATGAGTACTTCCCAATTGATAGAACTAACCAAATTAGGTAAGCAATTCAAAAGTTCAGACATTAGGCTGGAGAATTGTTTCATGAAAGCCGGTAGTGCATGAAGGACTTACTGAGGAAGTACCCTCATCATGATGTGTCGAACTGGTCAATAGCAGAGAGTTTCTATCAAGGATTGACTAAGACTAAGAAGTTGACAGTCGATGTCGTAAGCGTAGGAGCCTTTATGGCTCAAAATGGCCAGTAGTCTTAGAACTTATTCGAGAAGCTGGCCGATAAGTCAAAGCAAAAATAGGCCCTGCTTAGATCTGATCCTGATATCACTCATTATGCCCCGCTCGTGAGGGGTGGACTTTAGGATATCTGCAAAGATAAAGTAAAGAAAGAGGACGATATGAGTGTAAAGGTTTTGACTCTTGAACAATAATTTGCGACATTATTGGCTGCCAAATCGAGCACTCCGGATAGATCCTTGGCAAACTGTTCTAATTGCCAGACTCAGAGTTATAATGAAAACCCAGCTGTGCCATCATATCAGGAGGTAGTGGAAAATGATCGAGCAATGGCCTTTCAGAGGGGAGATTATGGAAACACGTATAATCTAGTGGGGAGGAACCACCCTAGATTTAACTATGGTTCCACAGGAGGAGCACAACTAGCACAATTAGTTGTGCATCACTGATTTCCCCATACCCAAGTTTTCCACCAAAGACCTCAAATGCTTGTTGCGCAACCCCAATTTAGACCACAGAGCAATGCACCTAATGCCACA
The DNA here is from genome assembly GCA_021018995.1 of Chloranthus sessilifolius. Taxonomy (NCBI): domain Eukaryota; kingdom Viridiplantae; phylum Streptophyta; class Magnoliopsida; order Chloranthales; family Chloranthaceae; genus Chloranthus; species Chloranthus sessilifolius. The sequence goes on from CM037597.1 coordinate 98,936,557, forward strand.
GTTGTTCAAATTCTTCGGGATTTGCAGCAACAGTCGCATCAGCACTCGAAAGATTTATATCAGCTTGCTGAATTCTCTCAACTGCTCAATTCACATACTCAGTCCATTACGAAGCTGAAAAGCCAGATGGGCCAACTAGCTTTCCAAGTGGCAAAAAGAGAGAGTGGTCAATTGTTGACGCAACTAGTCAACAATCTTATAGGATAAGTGTTCTTGGGGGAGACATCGGCTCCCAAAAATCCAATCAAAAACCTCATGGATTGTCGAGCTACCGACTCATCCATAGCATCCATTGTAAAATATGTAGAATTATTTATTTTATTTTTTTCTTTTTTGTTTAGGTATTATCCTACAACCCAAATTGATGAAAAATGATGGATCATAATATAACTCCTAGTGTATATTATAACGAATAATCGTATAGATTTGCGATTGATTGTCATTATGGTCATGTCTATTAATGAAATTGTACCGATTACAATTCAACTGATACGAGGTTCGTACTTACTATTGCTGAAAGCTAGAGTCGACCGACGGCTCTAGCTTAAAACACGCGTGATGACCGGTTTAGCAGGTCATCACTAAGATAGGGCCTACATAGTCAAGAGAGGATACGTCGGCCCCATTATTGAACCCTCCATTTTTGCTACTATTTTCCCTCTATTTTTAAAAAACTCATCGACTAAGATTCATCCATATTTTAACTCTTAAACTTTCTTGTATCTTTAGTTTGATTTCGGAAACTCTATTCAAGTTCTAAGCAATATCTTAAAACTAGGGTTTGTTGATTCAAGATCAAGGTAACAATCTCTATCTTTAACGAAGGAGTCTCTGTAATTAATTTTAAATTTATATATGCAAGTTATGATTTACTAAATAATATTCTCTATATCTTGTAGAAAAAAAAATTGCAGCATGTCGAGAGAAACAGGCAAGCGACAGAGGGAGGAAGGAGGAGACGGAGGTAACAGTTTCGATAACTCTCCACTTGTTAACTGCATGTCTACATCGCACGGGTTGCTACCCTTAAAAGCTAAACCGAAAGTAGCAAACCCACCCAGGAAGAAAGCTAAGCCCTCAGGGGTAGATAAAGGAAAAAAACTAGCATCCTTCGACGTTACAGCAAAACGACTCCCAAAATTAATGAAACATCATATTGTGGGGGCCGAAATCTTAGTAGATGTTGCCTTCTGGAAAGAATGTAAAATAAGTAGAGGGGCAATCCAATACTTTAAGGATGCCGGGATGCAGCACTTCCTAGAGCCCGGAGTCACACAAGTCTACCTGAGATTGGTATGACTATTTTATAAAAATATGGTTAATAGTAGCAAGGGTTCAGAGCCAATTTTTCTCACAACCATTAATGGATTCCCAATTGTAAAACCAAAGGCAATGGTTGCTGGGGTGATGAATGCACCCTTTGAAATACCCGAACTATCCCCTGACAATCCGACAACCAATATTTTAAGAGAACAACCCCATATTCTTTCGGATTTTGTTCAGATGGCGACAGAGCTACTGGAAAAAACACCCAAAGACAGATCATTTTTCTTGAGAAAAGATGTAGAATCATGGAGTCTACATATTCACTTCTTGGATGTATTAATTCACAAGGCCATCCACCCAACAGGTCATGGAACACAATGAAGAGCACTCTTCGTAAGAGCCTTATACTTTATGGCTAATCGTTATAGGTTTAGTGTCCCAGCCAACCTACTCGAACTAATCAACACCGTGAGGGAAAATTTGAACCAAGAAAAATATTAAACTAGGAAATTATGTTTGCCCTTTGGAGGGTTAATTACCAATTTATTAATGAATGTGGGCTACAACATTGATCCCAAAGAAAAGGCTCTTCCTAGAACAGAGGAAAACCTCACTGCCAAAACTTATAGGAGAATTCTAAGTGCGGCAAACAAACAGAAGCTTCCTTTTTCAGTATGCATAGAGAGTGTCCCCTCTATGCCCGAGGGCCGAGAAGAATATGCTATGAAGTAGTTAGCAGAAATTACATTCCCAGAAGAAGCAATTAGCAGAAATTACGGTCCCAGAAGAAGCAGTTAGCAAAAATTACGGTCCCAAAAGAAGCAGTCACAGAAGAGGGAGTGAGTACTTCTACTCAACCTCAAGAGAGAGTAGCCGAATTAGAACTCCCAGTTGCAGACCAAGCTAGTCTCTATGATCCCACTTTAGACTCACCAATAGGGTTTGCTATGCCCCCTTCAACTGAGGCAGACACACTGCCAATTGTTACAGAAGCAGAGCCTGTGAGCCCAGACATCGAAGTAGCAGAAGAAATGCAGATTGCTGAAATGGCTACTTCTAGCCACATTCCTGCACCAATAGAGGTTGTTGTTCTACTCACAATTTCAACCACTATAGAGCAGATTCTCATAGTTCAAGCAGCAGAAGCAAGGCCAAGTTCTAAAATACCAAGAGGGGGTTTCACAGAATTGTTAAATGGAGAAGAAGTACCCCCCGTTGATCCTCCAGTCACCACCACATCAATCCCTGAAATAGAAAGGAGATTGAAGGTAGTGGAACAATGGCAACATATAAATGAACTAAATCTAATGCCATTACTAGGCATAGAAAGAAGGGTGAGGGAACTAGAACAATGGAACTTTACAAATGCCTTAAATTTAATGCCACTACCAGGTGTGGTCAAGAGGTAGATAGAGGAGTTTCACAGACTAAAGAACAGAGTCGTTGAAACTACACTCGCTACATAAGAGCGTGTAGAGATTGTAGCAGGCCTGCGATGGGAAGTTGCAAAAGATCATTATGCGCATTGGACGACAGAAACAGAAAAAATAGTTTAGGAAGCTACTTCAACCCTTCAAGAACAATCACCTAGATGCAAAGAGAAAATAGAATGATGAGTGAAAAGTAGCAAACATGGGCAGAACAGAAGAAGGCGTTTGAAGAATAAATCGCAACCCTGATTGAACAATTTGGAGGATTAATTGAAATTCCAAACGATACAGAAACTGTGAGGGAAAAAGCTCTCAAAGATTACCAGCAAGAACTCCATAAATAGCTGGGTGAGAAGAATCATCTACTGACCATAGCTGAAGGAAAAATTCTGAAACCACAAGAAGATGATCATTCCCTCAATTTAACTAATGCTGAACAGAAGCAAATTATTGAGTCTCTCACAAAGAAGTGTTGGGTCGTAGTAACAAAAGAACAAAATGAAGCAGAAAAGCGGAGTTTGGAGATACAACTAAAATCTACCATGATTAAAAAGTAGACTGCAGATTTGAAAAATAAAGAAAAAGTTGAAAAGGAGCAATAGAGTCTGGAAGGAAACTCTTGCAGAATGATAGATGAAAAGGAAAACACATATGCGACTGAGCCTGCAACACAAAGAGAACCACTTTCAGAAGAACAAGTAATTATTTTACAAATGTGGTGCCTGACTTGGAAGAAGACCCTACTACTTCCATACATGTGCCATACTCTTCATCACCAAGTGAGTGAAAAATACAAAACATCACAAGCCTCAGAGGTATGATCTTAAAGGTAAATAAATTAGCACTCTAGATTTTCCCTAGGTTTATAGTTTTATGTAATTAGTCCTTACTTTATTAGTACTTTAGATTTTTTTTCTCTGCATGATCATTGTAAATATTCAGATAATATATGACATTTTATTTTGACTAACTTTTTCACTAACTATATAATTGTTTTTAATTTTTCTTCAATTTTTGTTATTGATGTCTCTGAGAATAAAATGGATGTGCTTTCCTCAAGTTTTGGGGACATTCTTTAAATTTTTTTTTTTTCCATCCGATATATAATTAGTAATATCAGTAATTCACAGGTAAATAAATTTTGAATCTCCCCTATTTTTGTGCCATGAGGGCATTGTCCAAATTATGTTTTGGGGGATACACAACTTCTGTGTATAGTAGTAGCTAATTAGTATGTTAGTGTATCAGTTAGTTTTATTTAGTTTATTTTTGCATAATTTTTCTCTGATTTTTTTAAATACTTTTATAGTTAATCATTATATGGGGATTATGATAGAAAAAAATTACGAATATTAAAAACTTACAATCCATCATAGTAGAAGTTCAATAATCAAGAATATAGGACAGTTACAATTCATGTTTAGCTCGTTGAACACTGTATCAGAATGAATGTTTGAAATAATAGATTGATCTGAACTATAATATTTTATACTATAGTTTCAAAATTGTATAAACCAGTTAGCATTAGAGACTAAATTTTTCATTCTTTGAGAGAGAGATTGCTTCTATTCAAGTTAAAATTTCTTTGAACTTCTTTACTATGTTTGTATGAAATCTCATATTGTCTAATTTAGATTCAAAATATTCTATGACTATGATAATCTGATTTTTTATCTAAAACTATCTATTAGAAATATCAAAACAATAAGGCATCTATGCTAGTAAATCGTAAAGATGATTAAAGACCATCTTTTATTTAAATCAGAGTCAAAACGCTAAAATCTCAGAAAATAACTTATCGTTTGAACCCATATTAGAAGCCTAAAACCGAATTTCTTTGTACTAAGAATATGGGAGAAGAGGTGAAAAATTGTAAAAAGACAATTTAGACAGAAAAGAAATAAAAATCATGAAACACAATTCTACAAATCAATTGAAGAAATGGTATTTACAAAATGAGAAAAATAAGAAGTAATAAATGGGAAAAAGTTATCCGAATTAGTGGATACTTACTGATACTTACTGAAGAAAGAAAGAAGAAAAGTTAGGAGAAAGAAGAGCTGATTTCTCAGACAAATTTTGAATCCTTTTCTACCTTTCTTTGATACCTTCTGCAACCCAAAGCCCCATTGCAAGCTAAGGAAAAGACCTTTTTGATTTACGATTTGCAAAAGTATAAGCCAGGTAGAGATATGAATAATAGATACTATGGATTGTACAGGGAATCATATGAATAGAATAGACTATCTTTTCCATGAGATTCATTAATTTTTACAATTATCCTTTGACCGAATTCTTCTAAAAATTATACTGTGAGAACCCAAAAGTTTCAATCATTTTGAGAGTCTGTCAAAATAGTGTATTTTTAATGAAATTATTTTCTAAATCTACAATTTACAAAAACCTATGAAGAATAAATTGTTCACTGATGCATACACTCCCGGCTTACTATGAATTGAAATTGTTGGAGTTATAATCAATGATAACTACTATAATGGAAAGTAAGGATAAAAGATTGGTAAATTTTAGAAAATCATAACAGCCATGTGATGATCAACTTAGTTAACTTAGTCAGTATACAAAAATTAGCTTAGATTTTTAAATTTTCCTTCGCCTAAAATTTGAAAAATATTTTAAAAAATTAAAAAAATATTTGAAGTTTGTAGGTAACTTCACTGAAAACCTTCAAGAGACTACAACTCCTCCACTAGGGATCACCTAGGGTTTTAAAGGCTTATTGCATCTGCTAAATGCAATCGTGCTCCCTATGAAAGTGACATTTAAAATCTTTAGTTTAGGATATTTTATATTTCATTGTTTGCTAGGGACTAGCAAAGCATAAATTTGGGGGTGTGATCAGTCACATATTATACCATTTTACCACCCTTAACTTAGTGATGGTAGGACTTAATTTGTTATTAATGAGTTACTGATATACAAATATTAAGGAAAAATAGCAAAGAGAATCAACGTGATAATATTCCTCAAAATGAACTCACAAAGTAATAAAAAGACGATTGAACGAAAAAGATGAATCATCGCCTACTGAAAGATGAAAATTTGTATTTTACGATTTTACGGAGCGATGCAAAGGAAGAAGTAGAAAATCATACTTTACGATTCTTCAAAGGAAGCCGTTCAAAGTTGAACTGCGATACAAGAGAAAATGATGAATCGTACAATAGAGAATCGTTCTATAGGAAGCCGTATAGAAAGAATAGTAAATCATGATTTACAATTTTACAAAAAAGAAACCTTCTGAAGCTGCTAATCACGTTAGAATTTACACTGCCATGCATCAAATTAGAAGAATTCTTGACCTAGAAGTCTAGTCAATCGCGGATCTGAGAAGATTGACGAGAAGACTCTTAAAAGACTCTGCTGCTGAAATAAAGGAGAAAATTGAGAAGTACATCAACTGTTGAAAGCAAGGAAAGATAAGATTAGAAGTAGAGTTATATTAAGATAGTTTTATTTTAGTAGTTTCTTGTGCGACCGTGGATCCTCTCGAACCCGTCGCGGCGATGCGCTCGCCTTTTTAATGAAAATGTAGAGTCGCCACCCGGAGCTTTTGGTTACCCGGGAAACCATCAAATCGATATTTTGAGCACCGAAGTGTTAAATATGACTCTGATTTACCGAACTTTGCCAAAGGCTCTAGGGTAGGGGTTTCGGTTATCGATCGGGAAGGATTTAGGCACCCGATCAACCCACACGTAGCGGTCTCTATCTATGGCCAAAATGAAAATAAAAAAAAGGGCGGAGTTTCCCCTTGCCCGAAGGCAATACGGTCCTATCAAGCATTGAGCCAAACCGAAATTTCGACTGCGTAACGGCTTGAATCCTTGGGCGGAGGAGACACCAAGAAGGTAGAGGAAGAGAGGGGTGAGCCGGAGCTCACGGGCCCTTGTTGCACCGTGGAAGATCTTCGCTTTGGCGTGCTTCCGATGGCGTAAATGATGTGAAAATAGGTTCTAATGCTAGGATTCGATAAAATGGGGGGTGTAGAGTGAAGCTAGAGGCTAGGTTTTAGCTAAAAGGAGTGATCTAATGGTGGAAATGGATTGAAATAGGTAAAGTATGCATGCTGGAATTCTGAAAAAATATTGGCATTTTCTCTCACTAGGGTTCTCTCTTAAGCACTCTCTAATCCTTCTACCAAAAATTCAACCCTTTGGGAAGAGGGGGGCCTCTCTATTTATAGAGAAGGGATGGGTTAGGGGATTACTTAAGAGCTAATTGGTTTAGCAATTAGGTAATCCCCCATCTAAGGTTTTTTGGGTTTTCAAGGTCCTAGGGTTTTGGGAAACTGGTTTCGATGGCGGATGATGGGGTGAGACCATGGGTGACTTAAGGGTTGCCAATAAGCTGAAAGGGGGTGCAACCAATCTCAAGATACCCACCTCAACCAAGGGGATGGTCAAAGGGTCAAACTAGATGGAGGAAATTCGAGCTACTGATGACAGTTACTGTAGCTAAGCTGGGCGTATATATTATATATGCCTAGTTTAGGAACAGTAAATTTCACCAAGATCAGGGGAGTTTTGAGATGGGTCCCATATTAAATTTTCAAAAGGCGTATATAATATATACATGACTAATCTGGGTAAAATGGTAGGCATGATGTAATATCTACGCCTGAGTAAAAGTCCTATGATTTTATGTGAAACTTAAAAAGACCATACTTTTGAACTGTAGCTCCAAATTGGGTGATCTTTGGCTTGTTGGAAAGCTGGAGAAGTCCTCTTTCCAATGGTATATGGCTCATTTATGGTAATGGTCTATGTGAAATTTTGTGGCTCTCACCCCATCAATTGCCAGAAGGGTTTAAGTTAGGTATGGGAAGGGATTCTAGGGTGTAGGGGTGACTTCTAAGGATTGGGGGAATGGCTCTAAAGGTATTAGGGTGATTCCTATCAGTCTAGGTATATTCCTAAGGGCTCAGGGGGTGCCATCAGAAGCACAGGGGTACATCTCTCCCGAAGTGCAGATTGATCGGGCCTTGGGCCGAATTTGGGTGTCTACAGATGCCCCTCTTTGGTATTCGATCACTAATGATCGGATGCCAAAGACAAGAGACATCCGAAGAGGTCCAAGGCACGTTTGATGGGTCCGCCCGGTTCAACTCAATTCTCAAACATTCATGGTGATGGTGAGTGTACGTAAGCCCTCTCATTTTGGGATATCGTCCGTACCTCAAAGCTAACAGTCCCCAAGCGCATTGCGACATTACTGGGCATAACTGCGATGATCATAGAAAGTGTAAGCCCGCTAGCCGGGATATCGTCCACTTCCTGAGGGAAATTATAGATTTGTGATGTTGAGTGTTAATCTGAACCAGACAGCTCCATGAAACGGGATGATCGATCTATGCTTTGGAATTGATGCGAAGCCTACAAAGCGAAGGCCTTCAAACTGTGTCCAATCCTATGGAATATCGACAGCTCCATTGGATTGGGCATGGGTGCCCTTACCTAGGTAAGGCTCAAAGTTTCTGGGTGAACCCATAAACCTCGAGGTTGCTTTTGCATGATTGACCCGAGTGGAGCGAATATTGATGTCGCAACACCTCTTGGGAATGCATGCCCATTTTCTGAGTAATTTTTTTTGTGTCATTTTCTGAATTCTCTTTTGCTTCGAGGCTTCTAAGCAGAGCTCAAGAACCTCTGACAACTTTATTTTTGCACAACTCTTTAAGTGGATCAAATGTCAATTGATACGCTTTTAAGAGTGCGTGCAGCATGCCAGGGATAGGTGCACCTTGGGGATGTGCACGTTCCAGTGGTGAGGTGCTCCTGGTTCATACGAATCGGAGTGCCTTAACTCGAGACAAAGCTAAAGATCGGGCCAGAACCAAACATCCCTTGAAAGAGATTACCAATTCTAGCCTCCATCCCTTATGAAATCACATCTTACTAACTATGCACAGACAGGCACCCATCAAGAGCGATAAGTAGCAAATAGGCGCGAACAGAAGCCTCGACCCTAAGGTACAATTTACGAGGACAACGACCATCCTGCGGATACCCAGACACAAGTGCGTACATTCAACAGGGACACCGTGCCTATATAGGTTTTAAGCCTGTGTAAAAGGAAATAAAAAAGGGAAAAGAGCCCTTTGGTCTGTATGTTCGCACATAGTTTGGTTGGTTGTAATTTCATTTTTGACGGGTCAGTTTCGACTGACAATAGACTTTTCGAATGGTCTGAAATTGGGGGCACTCTTGGTCAACATAGATCCGAAGGGTGGTGACCAGAGTGAATGTTGGAAGGCGGGGTCAACCTACTCAGGGTTTTCACTAAGCAGCAACAAGTTGTTATTTCTTCTCCTTTTCTTTCTTCTTCTCTTTTTTTCCTTCTTTTCTTTTTCTCTTTTCTCTTTCTTTTTTCTTTCATGTCAGATGGAGACCCTGGGCATGCTCAAACTGCCTTTATTTTTGCACGTATTCTTAGGCGAATCAACTTGCCATGTTGATATACCTTAGGGACGTGTGCATTCCGGTGATGGGTTCTTGGTTTGCCTACCGGATCAGGCCTTGACTCTTGCTGGGGGACTCTTTGGGAACAGTGACCGGAGATGGGCAAATTACCACCGCTGTGTCGGTACAAATGTCCCTCTGAAGCAGGTTCGAGAGCTTTCGGGTGAACCCGATCATTCTGAATTGATTTAACACGACTCTCGGAGTGGGGCAAACAAGCGTTGCGACGCTCTTTTAAGAACCAGCGTTGTATTTTTTTTATTATTTTTTTTTCTTTCATTATTTTTTCTTTTTTCTTTTGATTTTATGGGCGCATTAGGTGGGCGCCTACGGATCTAGATCCGTTTATTGTAGCACGGTCCCTTTGGGCCAATCGAAGGAAACTCGAAGGGTCATTTGGGGATGGGTGCCCCATGGCCAATGACACGTGGGCTTAACCGATGGTCCGAGCCTTGATATGGGGCATACACAGGGCCAGAGCCGAGATTGCGAAGGTGAGAGCTGCTACGGCTGAGAGTGAGGTTCTTCGATTGACTAGGCTTTTGACTGAATCTCACAGTACAGCTGACGCTTCGCGGAGATGGCATAAGAGTCTTCATGGTAGGTGGTTGTCTGATCGAAATGCCCGTGAGGACTCTCTCTCCTTATAGAGATCAGTGCTTTGAAGCGTGCTCCTTGCCCTTGACCTGTTCCTGCACATATCATAGATCATATACACGGGGGGAGGAATGCCCCCTAACAGAGATCTCTTTTTGGGTTATTTTTTCTTCTCTCTTTTTTTTTGTCATATATATACAGATATATACATTTTGGTTTTGTTTTTTTTTTTTTTGTAAAGAAAGCAGCAAAATAGAAAGTGTGTCATGTCGTTATCTTTTTGGGACGTGACACTCTGCAGGCAACACTGTAAGGAATGAAATCTATACATACATATATTTTTCGTGTTTTTGTTTTTTTTTTTTTTTTTCTTTTTTTTTTAGTTCCGCAATGTAAGACTTTTTATGGAGATTTTCTCTTTTTCTTTTTTGAAATTTTCTCCTCCACAGTGTGAGGCTTTTTATGGAAAAGGGAAATCTATTTTCTTTTTTTGGAATTTTCTCCTCCACAGTGTGAGGCTTTTTATGGGAAAGGGAAATCTATTTTCTTTTTTTGAAATTTTCTCCTCCACAGTGTGGGGCTTTTTATGGGAAAGGGAAATCTATTTTCTTTTTAAAAATTTTCTCCTCCACAGTGTGGGGCTTTTTATGGAAAAGGGAAATCTATTATCTTTTTTGGATTTTTCTCCTCCACAATGTGAGGCTTTTTATGGGAAAGGGAAATCTATTTTCTTTTTTAAAATTTTCTCCTCCACAGTGTAGGGCTTTTTATGGAAAAGGAAAATCTATTATCTTTTTTAGAATTTTCTCCTCCACAGTGTGAGGCTTTTTATGGGAAAGGGAAATCTATTTTCTTTTTTGAAATTTTCTCCTCCACAGTGTGAGGCTTTTTATGGAAAAGGGAAATCTATTATCTTTTTTGAAATTTTCTTCTCCTTCTCTTTGTGACGTCGGCAGTTATGAAGCCAAACCAGTGGGTCCTATTTTGACCATGGTCGAACCCCGTTGGTGAGGCACAGGTTTTTTCCTTTAAACAAGAGAAGGTCAGCTGCCCTGGGATTGGTTCAGTCCTCTGTCTTTCCCTTTGGTCATGCGTCAGACGCTGTGGTAGAGACGACATACTTGATTGGGATCCGATCCAATTTCCAACATGAGTGGCCCATCAAAGGGGAGAAGAGGCTTAAGGGATCCAAACTGAAATAGGCGGGCTGGGACAGATCTTCTCCTAATCTCTCTTTTCTTGACATTTTTGCTCATAGCGCCCAAGACAGGTTTTCGCCATGCCTGTCATCTCTATTTTTACTCATAGCGCCCTTTCTGGTTTTCACTACATCCATGGGTTCGCTCTCTTATCCATGGGTTCGCTCTCTTACCCTAGGTACCCTTTCAGGTTTTCACCTGGTCAGCGTGAGTTCGCTGTTTTTACCCGTGGCGCCCTTTCAGGTTTTCACCATGTCCGTCTTGCTTTGAACTCAAATTAATTTTCTTCTCTTTTTTTTCTCTTTTTTTTCTCTTTTTTTTTTTTTTCAAGAACCAGAAAGCCACGACATGGGCGTTGATTCCGTCATAGCCGGCTGAATGAAGTTCTATGTGGTTTGTTAACTCGGCTTGTTCTGATGCAGTAGATGTTATAACCGCTTGTGGACCTTAAAGAGGGCTTTCTTCCGGGTTGTAATGTGGTTGGGTTCAAACAGGTTGGGTTTTTCTGGGGATTTGGATCTAAGTTTGGGGTGATTTCTAGATTTGGGGACTCCTTTTTCTTTCCAAAGGCTTTTTATGCCCCAGTCATCATTTTGTTTTTTTTTGGTACCCCTCTTTTTCTTTGTTGTTTTTTTTTGGAGGGCGCCTTCTTCTTCTTTTGGTTTGGATTTTTCCTCCCTTTTCTTCTTTCTTCTTTTTTGGGAATTTTGGGTGGGGTATATGAAAGAAATGGTTGTTGGCCCGAAGTGTGTAGCAAAAAAGGGTGAAGGTTTTCAGGGAATATTCTTTTGGGCTACTTGACTTTGAAATGATGGCCTCTTTTATGGAGCCCTTAAGCGGTCACGCATCTACTTTTATCGAAACTTACCTTGTCCCAAGCCCTATGAGTAGAACTTACGGAGGTATCTAGCGTTGATGGGCTCAGGAAAGTGGTCTCCGTCCATGGTGGCGAGGCGAACGGCGTATCCCGGCAGAACCTCTTGGATGACATAGGGTCCTTCCCAATTTGGCCTAAACTTCCCTCTCGGATCGACGTGGAGAGACAGAAAAATCTTCTTCAGTACAGTGTCTCCTACCTTCAGATCTCGGCCGCGGACGCGCTTATTGTAAGCACGTGCAATTCTCTTCTGATAGACCTGAGTGTGGCACAAGGCTAGGAGTCTCTTCTCGTCAATTAGGTCTAGCTGTTCAAAACGGGCTCTTTCCCTCTTAGCTTCAGGTAGATGGGATTCTAAAAGGAAACGGAGCGATGGTACCTCGACCTCAACGGGCAGCACGGCCTCGGTCCCATACACAGGGGAGAATGGTGTTGCCCCTATTGCGGTGCGGATAGACGTTCTATAGGCCCAAAGTGCGAAGGGTAACTGCTCACTCCAATCTCTGTAAGTAACTACCATCTTCTCCAGGATGCGGATCAGAGTTTTGTTGGCTGCCTCCACAGCTCCATTCGTCTGAGGCCTGTACGGGGATGAACGAGGATGCTTGATGTTGAACCGCTCACACAAGGCCCGGATGCACCTATTAGCGAAATTAGTGCCATTATCAGTGATGATATCTTTGGGTACGCCGAATCTGTAAATGATGTTGTTCTTAATGAACTTCTCAACATGGCTAGCCTTAATGCTCGTATAAGAGGCCGCCTCTACCCATTTTGTAAAGTATTCTACAGCGACGAGGATGAATTGATGTCCATTGGAAGCCTTAGGATTGATCTTGCCGATGACGTCGAGACCCCAGGTGGCGAACGACCAAGGAGCGGCCATGCTGTGCAAGTCAATTGCCGGAGCGTGTATTAAGCTGGAGTGCTCTTGGCATTTGTAGCACTTTTGTACGTGCTTGCAGCAATCAGTCTCCAAAGTAGTCCAAAAGTATCCTTGCCTTATAATTTTCTTAGCAAGCATGTGACCGCTGACGTGGGCTCCGCAGACCCCTTCATGAATCTCCTTCATGATCTCAACCGCTTCTTTCTGGGTTAGGCATCGGAGTAGAATATTGTCGTGAGACCGTCTATACAGGAGATCGCCGCAGATGACGTAGTTTGTTGCCAATCGCTGGATGGTGTGTTTGTCTACCTTTGATGTTCCTTCCGGGATAGTTTGGGTCTTGAGGATGTTCTTGATGTCTGAGAACCAGGGTGGTTGATCCTCTATCTCCGTAGGTCCTTCGATCAGGTGAGAAAAAGCTGGTTCGTTCCTCTGCTCTATCATGATCGGCTTCATCACTACTCCATATGGAATCTCAACCATAGAGGCCAGGGTAGCTAGGGCACCAGCAAACTGATTTCTTGCTCGTGGCACATAAGAGAAGGTGACTTCCTCAAAGCAAGTTATCAGATCCTCCAGATGTTCATGGTATGGGATCAGTTTTTCATCCTTGGTCTTCCAATCCCCGTTGGTTTGGCATATAATTAACTGTGAATCTCCAAAGACCCTAAGGTGAGTTATATTTAGATCAAGAGCTGCCTGTAAACTAGTTGTATAGGCCTCATACTCGGCCATATTGTTGGTGCATGGGAAGTTCAATTTGATTGAGATGGGTATATGGGATCCTTTCGGCGAGATAAGGATGGCGCCAACTCCTTGGCCCTCAGCATGGGATGCCCCATCGAAGTGCATTACCTAGGGCTCCTCCGTTTCCTCTGTATCCTCGTCGATCATGAACAAAATGTCTTCATCGGGGAATTCGGTCCTTAGAGGCTCATAGTTCAGCAGAGGGTTCTCAGCAAGATGATCGGCGAGTGCCTGCCCCTTAATCGACTTTTGGGTGACATAAGTAATGTCAAACTCGGATAGGAGTAGTTGCCATCGTGCAGTTCAGCCAGTGAGAGCAGGCTTCTCGAATAGGTACTTCAACGAATCCATCCGTGCTAGAAGTAGAACGACCTGGGATAACAGGTAGTGTCGAAGTCTCTGAGTAGCCCAAACGAGCGCCAGGCATGCTTTCTCCAGATGAGAATAGCACATCTCGTAATCAGTGAATTTCTTGCTTAGGTAATAGATGGCCTGCTCTCTTCTTCCGGTCTCATCATCTTTGTCTAACACACATGGAAAACTTAGTAATGTGGCAGTACATTATCAGGGGTCTATCAGGTACGGGTGATACCAATACCGGAGGTTTTAGGAGATAACCTTTAATCTTGTCGAATGCAGCCTGGCAGCCATCATTCCATTCAATCGGTGAGTCTTTTTTCAGCAGCTTGAAGATTGGTGCGCATATCGGAGTTAACTGTGTGATGAATCGGTCGATGTACTGGATCCTGCCTAAAAAGCCTCTGACTTCCTTCTCTGTAGATGGTGGCGGCATCTCAGTGATAGCCTTGATCTTGGTCGGATCGACCTTGATCCCTCTCCTACTGACAATAAAACCCAATAGCTTTCCGGACATAGCGCTAAACACGCATTTCTAGGGATTCAACCGCAATCTATATTTTCTCAACCTCTCGAATAGCTTCTGAAGGTTTATCAAGTGGTCCTCCCTTTCTGGTGATTTGGCAATCATGTCGTCGACGTATACTTCGATCTCTCGGTGCATCATGTCATGGAACAAGGCCGTCATTGCTCTTTGATAGGTTGCCCCAGCATTCTTCAGCCCGAATGGCATTACTTTGTAGCAGAATGTTCCCCAGGGGATAATGAACGTTGTCTTCTCGCGATCAACCTCTGCCATCTTTATCTGATTGTATCCTGAGAATCCATCCATAAATGAGAGCATTCCATGATTTGCGGTGTTATCAACAAAGATATCGATGTGTGACAGTGGGAAATCGTCCTTAGGGCTCGCCTTATTGAGATTTCGGAAGTCAATACACATTCAAACCTTTCCATCCTTCTTTGGTATGGGGACAATATTGGCTAGCCACTGCGAGTAGTTGGATACCATGAGGAAACCTGCGTCATATTGTTTAATGACCTCATCCTTCACCTTCAACATCCATTCGGGTCGGAGTCGTCTCAGCTTCTGTTTCACCGGCTTAACATCGGGGTAGAGTGGCAACTCATGCTCAACCAGATCGGTATCCAAACCAGGCATATCCTCATACGACCATGCAAAGACGTCTTGGTATGACCAAAGGAAGTCTATCATACCTTTCCTCTCCTCAGGGGATAGCGACGTTTCGATTTTGGTGATTCTAGGGGCCTCTATGGTGCCCAAATTGACATCCTCTGTCTCTTCGACGATCGGGGTAGGGCCAGGCACAAAATTGGCAAATTGTTTAAGGAGCTCATTGGGGAGCTCGTCAGTTTGGCCTTCCTCGTCCAGACTCGTGACTCCTACCTCTTCTTGTATTTCTACAGGGAAGGGGTTGGCTTCACATGTGACGGGTATCACGACATTGATTTTAATTTTATTGGGAATTTTAAAGGATAATATTTTTGGAATTGGTATTTTTTCTATTTTTATAATCTTTTGTATTTTTTCGGAGGTCAGCCCCTGGCGAGGTGGATCTCTATATATACAAGGTAGAGTGGTCCAGAGGCTAACCTCACTTTTTACAGGTTCTTTTTTTTTGAAGAGTTGGTGCCATTTTCCTGGCATTTGGTGGCTCTCAAGAGTTGGGGCAAGGATGCCCAGTTACTCACCTGCGAGGCTTGGCCTTTACCTCTTTGATCAGGAGCGGCATCGGTAGGCTCTTGCATATCTTCCCTCAACATATTTATAGAGGGATCCTCCGGGACCTTATCCTCTACGGCCAGGAGGGGCCCAGAGTGGTTGGTGCTGAAGTGAGGGGTGGATCGGGGCACTTCTTCCTCAAACAAGGAAAGGGCGGCTAAGTCCATTTTGAAGTCTGGGGGGATGATGTAGGGATTGGTGGGGTGGATTGAAGTAGGCTTATGTGGGGTTACCCTCGTCTCCCCATTCAGATCAATTTTTACTACCCCGGCGCTCACAAAGGTTTCACTGATGTGGGGGCGAGCGTGAGGTTCCTCTTCCAAGATGATTCCTCTGGCCTTGGCGACTGCTGCGGCTCTCATCTTTTCCTTGGCTTCTCTGACTTCCTCTTCTCTGGGCCTGTAGCCTAAGCCAAATTTAGTTTGTTGCCCCTTGGCCTTGACGGGGTCTCTTCTTCCTTGAAGGCGTGGGCCCAGTCCTTTCCCTTTTTGATGGCCCCATCTGTGGACCATGAATACAACTGCGTCCATTCTTCCTCCAATTTTATCCGAGGTCTTTTCAGTTTGTCCGAGGGTAACATTTGAGAAATCATACTCAAATAGATGGAGATCGGCGTCCTCAGCTGTGTGCGGTATGTTCAGCACTTTCGGATTCTCAATGTGCAGAGCGCTCTTCCCCATGTCTTCTCTGCTCTCACCTATGATGGTGACAATTTTTCCTTCTGAGATGGATCAGAGCTTTTGGTGTAGAGTAGATGGTATTGCTCCGAGCTTATGTATCCATGGCCGGCCCAATAGCAGATTGAAGGTAGACTTGATGTCCATCACTTGAAAGGGGGTGGTGAAGGTTTGCGGTCCGAGGATCAGGTCAAGGTCTACTTCTCCTATGATTTCCCTTCTAGTGTTGTCGAATCCCCATGCGCTTGATATGGATGGCCGAAAGGTGTCGGGGTTTGCCCCAATTTTGATTGTCGTCCTTAGAGGGCATACATTTAGCGTCGACCCGTTGTCGATCAGGACCAACGGCACCACCAAGTTCCCTACTTCCACTGTTATATTCAGGGGTTTAGAATGGTCATTCCCCTCGATCGGTAGGTCTGCATCGGTGAAAGAGATGGCTTTGGGGCCAACACTTGCCCTATTATTTCCCCTACTTCATCTAGAGTTACATGGGTGGAGACATGCGCGTCCTTAAGCGCTCCCATTAGGGCTTGAAAGTGGAGTGGAGACGTGATTAACAAATCCCACACAGTAATATGTGTGGGTGTTATCTTGAGCTGTGTCTCCAGTATATGTTCCCTGGCCATTTTTTCCAAGGAATTTCCTGTGGCTTGTTCTTTCTTCTTTTCTTCTCTTCTGACTGCCCCTGATGCTTCTAGCTGGGTAGAAATCTGGCCTGATCGAGTAACAAATTCAACAACCTCTTCTTGGTTGCACCCGATATTCATGTCCGTCTGTTCATAGCTCAACGGTACCTGATGCGGGTCATAAGTAGGTTTTGGGATGAGAAATGGAGTGTGTGAGGATTCCGGGGAGGATTGGGCCGGATATACTGGTTTCTCGGGTCCGACCAGGTTAACTCCAATGGGGGGTGGAATGGTAGTGGGGGGAATTGACAGAATTGGAGTTATGGGCGCGGAGGGGGCTTGTACTGGTGGTGATTCGATGATGAGGGGATTGGGTGAGGGTTTGCTTGTCCGGGTGGCGGTGGAGTTGGGTTAGGGCCAAAATAGAGAAGGGATGGCGGGAGTGTGACTGGGCTGGAGGGATGGGGAGACGTTTGAGGTGTGGTGGGCGCGGGGTGATAGGGATATGAAAGGTTTGTATATGGGGAGGTCTGATGGGATGGTGATGGGTTTGTGGATGAAGTGGGGTAAATTGAGGACGATGGAGTTGTGCATTGAGCGGGATGGTTTGGATATGGCGGGGTAGTGGGTGGAATGGGGGGGTATAAAGGGTTTGTGGCATGGTGGGATGATGAGGGGTTAGTAGATGAAATGGGATAGATTGGGGATGATGGAGTTGTGCATGGAGTGGGGTAATTCGGGGGTGATGGAGGGGTGTATGGGGTGAATTGGGTGGTAGGATTTGAAGGTGTGTATGGAATGGGGTAAC
This sequence comes from Chloranthus sessilifolius, assembly GCA_021018995.1. Lineage (NCBI taxonomy): Eukaryota > Viridiplantae > Streptophyta > Magnoliopsida > Chloranthales > Chloranthaceae > Chloranthus > Chloranthus sessilifolius. The sequence goes on from CM037597.1 coordinate 98,954,253, forward strand.
TTGGGGATGGCAGAGTAATGTATTGAGTGGAGGGACTTGAGGGTGTGTATGGGGTAGGATAATATGGGGATGGCAGAATTGCATAAGGAACAGTATGATTTGGGTGTGATGGAGGGGTGTATGGGATAAATTGGGCGTGGGGTGGATACGCGTATGATTGCGGCGGGGCTGTGCCTGTTTGGATTTGATAGGCGGGAGCGGGGGTGGAAAAATACTGCCTTAAATCTAAGGGCTCCTCTTGGCAAGCCGGTGTGGGGAGATAATCAGCAAGATACAGTGGCTTGATCACCCCAACAAATAGTTCATCTTCGTTTGGCCTGGGGAGTGAAAATTCCTCCTGATTGCTAATATAATCCGAAGGGTCAAACTCTTCTTCTTCTTCCTCTATCCAATGTATGTTAGGCCTGGGGCCTCCTAGGTGCGGTGGTAGAGGGTCTTGATGGATATTCTGGTTCTGCCCTTGGGGAAGTGGCGGGGGTATGATCTTTCCCGCCTCTATCAGATCTTAGACCGCGTGCTTTAATGGGAAGCATCGGTCCGTAGGGTGACCCGGTCCCTGGTGGAAATTGCAATGCAGATTCGGATCATAATTCCTTGGTATTGGGTGGGGTGGCGGGCGAGGTTGGAGTAAATTGACCAGGCCTTTCTATAGTAACACCGGCAGTAAGACACTCAAGGATTGCCCCAACGGGGTGAATACTCGTTCAAAATGTGCTTTCATCTATTCTGGGGTAAACGGGGCTCTTGGTCCGTTGCTTGGCCTTGGTACTTGCTCGAAATGGGTCTGGGGTGGTTGTGTAACCTGGAGTTGTATCGGGGGGCGTTGGTATTGGCCTGGGGGTAAACAATGTTCTGTACCTCTGTCCCTGGTCTTCTTTCAATTCTTGGTTCGACGGCTTTTCGAACCCCAGTGGCCCCGTTGACCGCATTCCTTCCTAACCTGCCCTCTCTAATGGCGTCTTCGCAACGGTTGGCATTTCGGACCAGATCAGCAAAACTTGATTGCTGCTGATATACTAAAAAATCTGCCATGACTGGGAGGGCTCCCTTGGTTATCAATTCAATCTGGTCATCATCGAGAATCCGATGAGTTACCTGAGCGGCTAAGGCCCTCCACCTCCCTAAGTAAGCACTAAATGTTTCATCATGTCTTTGCTTTAATGGGGCCAAGTCCGACTTCCTTGGTTCTATGTCCATGTTATAGACATATTGTTCTTGAAATAAGCGTGTCAGATCTTTCCAATTTTTTATCATGGATGGTTCCAGGGATGTGAACCATCTCAGTGCTAGGCCCGTCAAACTCTTCTGGAACACTTTGATGAGGAGTCATTCATCTCTGCCATACTGGCACATATCCCTGCAGTAAGATTTCAAGTGGGCGATGGGGTTGCCAGTGCCATTATACTTATCAAATGATGACATCTTGAATTTTTGTGACAGGGGGATGTCAGAGAATAGACATAAGTCTGAAAAGTCCGTTGAGTGTAGTTCCATTCCTCCCATCTTCATTAGCTGCTTCTGTATTCTGTCTATCTGTTCTTTCAGCTGCTCTGGTTCCTTTGAGGCTGTGGTGGGGACCGCTTCCCCTTGATTTCGTTCGACCCTAGGTGTGATGATGGTGGGCCCGGGAGGGTTAAAACTGGTAGTTCCTCCACTGTTGCGAATCTCATCCTCCTCGTACTATTGGTCGTGGTATTGGTGAGGGGCGAGCTCTGCTATTTGGACTTGGGGGGTGATGGGTTGGATGACTTGGTGGGGCCATATGGTTTGTAGGGGATGAGAAGGGATAAATGGGTGAGCATTTTGTGGGTAAGTGATGTGCTAAGTTGGGTGCACGTTCTGGGGGTGATGGGGGTGTGATTGAGGTGGTGGGATGTTGTGGTATTGAGGAATGGGATGGATTGGATTTCCCATTAGAGGTGGGATGGAGGCGTAAGGGGTATAGGTGAATGAAGGGTATTGGTGGGGGGGTATGGGGTTAGTGAATGGGCCTTGATGAGCGGGGGCGGATGGGCCTTGGGTTTGAGGGATTTGGGTTTGATGGTTTTGGAAGGCTCGAATCGACGGGCCCTGGGCCTGGGTGTGGGGATTAATATGACTTTAGGCCAATGGGCCTTGTTGAGTTTGGGCTACTGGGGCATGAGGGGGCTAGGTTTGGGTCCATGGGCCCTTGGTTTGAGTTTGGTAGGATTGGGTCTATGGGCCTTGGGGGGCTTGGACTTGGGCCTGGGTCTAGTGGGCTTGGGCCCATGGGTTTTGAGGGTTCTGGGCCTGGGTCTGATGGGCTTGGGATTGGGCCCATGGGTTTTGAGGGTCTTGGGTCTGGGTTTGGGCTTGATCCCATGGGTTTTGAGGGTTTTGGGCCTGGGCCCATGTCTCTAGAGGTGTTTGGGCTGGGGCCCATGGATTTGTGTGGGTTTGGGTCAGGAATTGAGGTGGGGGATTTTGGGAAGTATGGACGATGGGTGGTTGGGCATGGTTAGGAGGGAATGGGGTATGGAGGTTTTGGAAATTTGGATGCGGGGTTTGAGAGGTAGGGTTGCGAGAAGCAACCCATAGGGCATACATCGTTCTCATGTCCTCCATCGAGGGCATGGACTCAGGTGTGAGATTGGGGGGTGATGGATCACTTAAGGATGGAGGTGGTTGGGTGAAATTGGGCATGACCCAGGTAAATGGGGGGGTATGTTGGGATGTGGATGGGCCATGTGGTGGGAATGGTATGTGAGATGGGGTGGATGGGATGTAGGATGTTGGGGGCATGGGTGATGAGAGGGATGGAACATGGGAAATAGGCGGGGGATGGGACTCCCTAGGGGGTCTTTGGAAGTATGGGGATGCGGTAAGGGTGTTTGGATGGGAGATGGGGATGTAGGGATCGGTTGGGAAATGAGGGGTTTCAGTAGGGGATGAAAAAGGGGTATGTTGGGAGAATGTAAGGGAAGGGGATGAGGTGGAGGTGAAGGTGTCGGAGATCGGGTCTTCTCCTATACAGGAATGGGAAGGGGGTGACGGTGGGGATGTATCGGCTCTTGACATGATCCGCTGACGAGTGTTGTATTGATGTCGCGGATAAGGGCCGAATACCTTCCTGGTTCTTCTCCTACGGGTCGGGTTTGAGGTCACCGTAGTGACGGTCACACCAAGGTATATATTTGATTGTTTTTCTTTGTGTGTTTTTTTTTGGGTTTTGGAAAATGATGATGATTTTATTATATTTTTTTTGTTTTTGAAAAGTGAATTTTGTGATTTTTGATTTTTGATTTTGATTGATTTTTTTTCTTTCTTTTTTTGAAGGTGGATTTTTTTGAAGATGAGGATTTTCTTTCTCCTTTTTTTTTTTTAAATTGCAATTAACTCCCCTCTACTTAGATGAATGATGACCTGGTGCCCAGGGTCAACTCCCGTTTCGGGCGATATATGTACCTTTAGTAGGTCCCACGGCGGGATCCGACACACTTCGGAAGAAGCGAAAGGGAACCCTTTCGTTCTATTGGAGGCGAGGGAATCCATGCAAATGACCCGATCCCCCGAAGCAAATCAATAAGAAGTTGCCTTCTTTTGACTGGGCGGGGGCATATTGGGTGTTAAGGAATGTGGGAGGCTACCGCGGACACTAATACCGCTAATCGGGGAATTGGGGTGGTGGATTGGGCCTCAGGTCGGGTTGCTGCAGCCCAGTATATACTGGGCGTATATATTATGCACGCCCGACCAAAAAGTATACAGATTTGGCTGGGCGTATATATTATATACGCCTGGCTTAAATCTGGGGATTTTGGCTGGGCGTATATATTATATACGCCTGTGTAAATCTGGGGCTTTTTTGCTGGGCGTATATATTATATACGCCGGGCAAAAGGTTCTGTCAATTATATTTTGACAGTGGACAGCAAGCCCGAATGTGGGTCTTTGAACTGGTTTCTTGGGAGAAATGCTCCCGGGGACTGCTGTGTATGTTATCGGGTCCCTCCTTTCCGTTTCCTAGGGATACACGGCTGAATTTTGGGTTTTCTATGCTCTCACCAACGCGGGTTTTATGGCTTGATCGGAATTGGCAACCCAACCTATATACCTCCGGCGCAAGCGCCTTCTCAGGTACTGGAAGGGGTGGTTCTTTTCAGGATCATCACCACTAGGGCTGCCGCCTTACTGGGAACCGGGTAAATTGTATCTGTGCCTAAACCCCCCGAAAACTACCCAAAAACGTAAAAATAAATTCAATTATGTCCCCATACTGTTGGTTCACTTTTAATTACAAATTTTTATAGGGGAGTGAAATTAAGTCCAGAATTGGGTCGGGGATGACAAGCCGCGTCAGCCTCAAAGGTGAAATATGATGACCGAAATAAAGTGCGCAAGTAGGCCCACCAAACGGCTAAGGCTTGTAAATGACCGAAATTTAAATGACGTGAAAATAAATGCGAGCGGGCCGGCCAAACGGCTAAGGCGGCTTAAATGACAAGAATCGTAAAAGCTGAAATTTAAGGCGCAACTAGGCCCGCCAAATGGCTAAGGCACTTAAAGGACTGAATCGTAGGGGCGAGTACGTTAGTAAAAACAATAAAAAATAACGAAAAACAGTAGCAAATTAGAACAAAAAGCAGCCATGATTAGTAAAATAACAAAATAAAAGGAAAGGCCAACAAGAGGGGAAGCGCTAGGGTGAGTTCCCCAGTAGAGTCGCCATCTGTGCGACCGTGGATCCTCTCAAACCCGTCGGGGCGATGCGCTCGCCTTTTTAATGAAAATGTAGAGTCGCCACCCGGAGCTTTTGGTGACCCGGGAAACCTTCAAATCGATATTTTGAGCACCGAAGTGCTAAATATGACTCTGATTTACCGGTCTTTGTCAAAGGCTCTAGGGTAGGGGCTTCGGTTATGGATCGAGAAGGGTTTAGGCACCCGATCAACCCGCATGTAGCGGTCTCTATCTATGGCCAAAATGAAAATAAAAAAAAGGGCGGAGTTTCCCCTTGCCCGAAGGCAATACGGTCCTATCAAGCTTTGAGCCAAACCAAAATTTCGGCGGCGTAACGGCTTGAATCCTTGGACGGAGGAGACCCCAAGAAGGTAGAGGAAGAGAGGGGTGAGCCGGAGCTCACGGGCCCTTGTTGCACCATGGAAGATCTTCGCTTTGGCGTGCTTTCGATTGCCTAAATGGTGTGAAAATGGGTTCTAATGTTAGGATTCGATAAAATGGGGGGTGTAGAGTGAAGTTAGAGGCTAGGTTTTAGCTAAAAGGAGTGATCTAATGGTGGAAATGGACTGAAATAGGCGAAGTATGCATGATGGAATTCTGGAAAAATATTAGCATTTTCTCTCACTAGGGTTCTCTCTTAAGCACTCTCTAATCCTTCCACCAAAAATTCAACCCTTTGGGAAGAGGGGGGCCTCTCTATTTATAGGGAAGGGATGGGTTAGGGGCTTACTTAAGAGCTAATTGGTTTAGCAATTAGGTAATCCCCCATCTAAGGTTTTTTGGGTTTTCAAGGTCCTAAGGTTTTGGGAAACTGGTTTTGATGGCGGATGATGGGGTGAGACCATGGGTGACTTAAGGGTTGCCAATAAGCTCAAAGGGGGTGCAAACAATCTCAAGACACCCACCTCAACCAAGGGGATGATCAAAGGGTCAAACTAGATGGAGGAAATTCGAGCTCATCGATGATGCGATTCAGTAGCTAAGTCAAGGGCATATATATATATCGCCCATTTAAACGATAAATTTCACCAAGATCAGGGGAGTTTTGAGAAGATGAAGCCCGTGGTGGGTCCCACATATACTGGGCGTATATATTATATACGCCCAGCCAAATTTTCCCCAAAATAGGCAGGCATATATAATATATACGCCTGACTAATCTGGGGTAAAAATGGCTGGGCGTATGTAATATCTACGCCTTAGTAAAAGTCCTATGATTTTATGTGAAATTTAAAACGGCCATACTTTTGAACCGTAGCTCCAAATTGGGTAATCTTTGGCTTGTTGGAAAGCTGGAGAAGTCCTCTTTCCAATGGTATATGGCTCATTCATGGTAATGATCTGTGTGAAATTTTGTGGCTCTCACCCCATCAACTGCCAGAAGGGTTTAAGTTAGGTCTCGGAAGGGATTCTAGGGTGTAGGGGTGACTTCTAAGGATTGGGGGAATGACTCTAAAGGTCTTAGGGTAATTCCTACTGGTCTAGGTAGGTTCCTAAGGGCTCAGGGGGTGCCATCGGAAGCACAGGGGTACATCTCTCCCGAAGTACAGATTGATCGGGCCTTGGGCCGAATTTGGGTGTCTACATTTCTTATATTAGTGTGACAGCCAAAAAAATTTTGACACATTTTTTTTCTCTGAACAGCTAGGAGAAACTCGGACCATCAGATCGTAGTTCACAATATGAATTACAGGGTACTTGGTACATCCACACAATACAGAAGTCAAAATAAAATAATGCAGATGGCGGAAGTAGAAGAGTCTATCTTTGTACAAAATACGGTCTAATAATTTAAAACCATCGGTGATGGCCGACCTCACCTAAACAATGGTATACAAGTAAAAAAAATATAAATTCTAATACCAATAAAGTCCAGTGAATATACCAAGTCTAAAGATCTAAGACGGAACCCAAAAGTCTCTACACCAAGCCCAAAATTATGATCTACCAGATCCTCTTCAAGCCTGATTCAAGTCTTGGTCAATGCTTGTACCTGTGACGTATAGTCGTGGGATAAGCTACAGTCCAAGCTCAGTAGAGAAAAGATCAATACTAACGACATTTCATATTTTCAAAACATAGATTCGATGATCATAATTCAAAGGAATTTTCAAATCGAGATAAAATATTTTTGTATTGGAAACAAAACTGATTTCAAAGACATACTCATATCAAAACAGAGTTTTGCAAAATCGTAGCTAAAAAATCAAGGTTCCTAACCCAAGTTCAAAAACGTAATCAGGTTCAGAGTTCAAGGTCATATTTCCAAGTCAGATCAGAGTTCAATTTCTATAATCATATTCAAATTTCAAAGTTCGGATGTACGGTTCAAAATTCAGAGTGTAGTATTCATAGTTCATAGTTCATTACTCAGAGTTCATTGGTCAGCGTTTAGATTTCTAATCAAGAGTTCAAATACACGGATTTTCTGCCGTGACGGTTTAAATCATGCTTTCGTATTCAAAGTTCAGGTCGATGTTTAGAGATCAAATTCAAAGTTAAATACATGGATTCACTGCTGTGTCGGTTCAAATACACGAATTAACCGCCATGTCGGATCAAATACTAATCCACCACCGTGTCGGTTCAAATACATGAAGTCACTGCTGTGTCAGTTAAAATACACGGATTAACAACCGTGTCGGTCAAAATTCACATCAGAGTTTGGAGTTCATTGTCCAAATACACGGTTTCACCGCTGTGTCAATTCAATTACACGGATTCACTGCCGTGTCGGTTCAAATACACGGATTCACCGCCATGTCAGTATCAGATGCTCATATTTTAAATTCAGAGATCATAATTCATAATTCATATTTCAAAAGTTGGGCTAGTTACTCATGATCATATTCAGCTTTCAAATTTCAATTCGATGCTTATAGTCTTATTCAAATCCAGATTCAGAAGTCATGTTCAAGATCAAGTTTCTAATTTCAGCTCAGATTCAATGTTCATCTTTACATTTTCATTCAAAGTTCAAGGTTCATGTTCACACTCATATTCAGATTCGATTTCAGAGTTTGTATTCAGAAGGCAAGGTCCTAAGTTCACATTCAAAGATTCAATGCAAGAATCACTTTTGAATTCAAGGTTTAACTTCAATTTGAAGTTCAAACTCATATCTTATCAAAATGCCTTGGATTTCAAAACAGGGAATTTGAATATAGTATCAAAACGTAACATGTCATGAATGCAAATAGCGTGCTTAAAAACCATGCATATCTGATCAAGTATAACGTACAAGAATTGAGTACATAACAAGGAAACAAGTCAAGAATTTCGTATACAAGGAATCAAGCGGTGTCAGGATGTCAAGCCCCTGATCTATGTTAATAGGATCGATTAAACCAAAATGTCAAGCCCTTGAGCGAAGTTAACAGGGTCACTCTCACCGGAAAGTCAAGCCCCTGAGCTACGTTAACATGGTCACCTGAACTGAAGAGTCAAGCCCCTGAGCTATGTTAACAGGGTCACTTGAGCCGAACACAACCAAGAATACAGAGTCGAAACATATATGTAAAACAGGTAGTAGTTACACAAAGCAATCTAGAAATTTGTAGCTTATTGAATCAAACACAAGGATATCAAGATGCAGCCTCCAAAAATCACGTAAATCATGGGCGGAAAGCAAATTATACATTCAAAGCATTTCAATTTCAAAATTCAGGTTTGAGGTTTCAATTTCAAATTTCGGATTCAAAGCACCACATGTTTCATAGTTAAAACATATCAAATTACTTCATATGAATCCATAATTTAAAAATCGGAACGTAATTATGTATTGAGTTTTCCCTACCTTAAACTCGAAGTCGTGCAAAATGGGAGCAAGGCGAAGGTCCTATTTAGTATCTCTAATCCTTGATCTACATCACATCATATGACAATAAATCAATGATTTATTCTAAATGCTACTGACTTTGACGTACTTAAGTGTTTTCTCAACACTGAGGCGAAAATGGGCAAGTTTGTGTTACCCTTGAACTTGACCCAATTTCCCGTTCAACTTGGATTTCTAAAAACTTTGATTCATAAAATTATTTCTCCTATGAAGTTATGAGGCTCACTTCCTCATTCCAATTCCATGAGAATCGCGCCAATGGGAGTTCGGGGTCAAAAGTTATGACCAAAACACCGAGCAGGCGGTGTGAATTGTGTTAAGTTCAGATCATGTAAAACTTGTCCCAATTTGCTACTTAATTTTCACCTTTAAAACATTATATTTGTAAAATTGTTAATTCATACAACTTATAGAGCACACTATCTTCTTCTAACACCTTAAGAATTGCGCCAATCGGAGTTCAGAGTCAAAAGTTATGAGCAAAACACTGAGTAGACGCTGAGAACAGTAGCTCACCGCGGCGAGATTGGAGATCATCGTGGTGAGGTCTTCAGGCACCTACAGTTCTTCAGGGCGAGGATGAACAATTCTGTTTCTCAGCCTATTTCCCCATGTGGCACTCGCCGCGGCGAGTGCTTCAGGAGGGGTCTCTCTGAGGTGAGATTCAGGGTCACCGCGGCGACTGTGAATAACCATTTGAGACCCTTTTTGGGTCTGAAAAATCCCAAAATCGAAGGTATGCACATCTAGATTCACCCAATGTTAAGGCTAAATTTATCCTATATGATTTTAATTGAAAATCTATCTCCTAATCTCACATGTGCAAGGATTCGGATGATTGAATCAAGGGATTTCTGCAACAAGGCCTCTCACGTTTCTGATCTGTGGAGATTTCTATGGATGCGGCCTAGAGAAGATCAAATCAACCCTAACTCTAGGGAATCAAGGTTAATAAGATAATGTAAACACTCACCTTTGTGGATTCTTCAGATGAGGCGCTTCTAGTTTCCGGTGTGGAGGTGTCTTGCTGTTTGCATGCGTTCTTCCACACGATTCCTCGATTGTAGGATTTCGGCAAATCGCACAGCGCGGTGTGGTCATCGCCATGGTGATTCTTCGTAGTTTCATGGAATTTTTCATCTAGGGATATTGCGTGAACTTGAATGGCTTGGGCTGTTCAAGATCGGGCTCTCCATGATGGAAGACGAGAGGGAAGAAGAAGGCTCTCTCCCAATTCAACTATAATTCCCAAATCTGAATCCCACGCAGCTTATGCGTGGGGGGGGGGGTTGGCTTTATAATTTTGGTGTCTGATCTGGTGTATACTCGACACACACAAGCCCCGGTGTACGAGTCTGTCTTAAGCCTCAACTAATGGGTCTAATTCTCCAGGCTAGATTAACCAACAGGTCTAGATTCATGGCTTGATTAGCTAACAGTTCTTAATTCTTGGGTTGTTATCTAAATCAACACATATTAGGGTGCTATACGTGGGTCTTGATACTGTAAACTATCAATATACCACTTTCAGTGTACTGGCCAAACTAGTCAAGGGAGTAAAAATAGAAAGACCAACTAAGGTCAGATTTCACTGGGGCGCTCAGATACCATGACCTCTTGGTTACACACTAATCCATTGACTAGTGGGATGACTAAAATGTCCATCATAAATTATAATGTTCTAAAAATTATGGCGTATGCCCTGCTCGGCTCTCGCACACATAGTCGGTGTGTTACTGTTAGGCTATCTATGCTGTATGTCTTTATAAATAGACCAACATTGGTTTGGGTCATTGAGATCAAACTTGTCCCAATCTCGGGGTTTGAGTTTTTAAAGGTCAATTCGATTCAGGAATAGGTTCCAGATTTTCGTTCGAGTGTAGCCGCTCAATTGAGATAAGTGTGTCAAAGGCCATGTTACATACATGAGAAGTTTGACCAAGGCCAAACTGGTCAAGGCAAATCACATCATCGTCGAAGTCAATGATTCAACACTAGCAAAAATTTGGGGTGTTACATCCTTCCCTCCTTAAAGAATTTTCGTCCTCGAAAATTGGCGTGCCTTATTCGGAGACGTATGGACACTTGGTCGTTTTTGAACAAGGGCAGTCACGTTCTCCTCAATAGTTAGTGACTCAACGTCTAAGAAAGGTCAGGGTCATTACATTCTCTCCTCCCTTAATGAATTTTTATCCTTGAAAATTCATCATGGGACTTTTGGCGGTCTAACTGACTCAATGTTGAGATGGGTCGAATACCTACTGGACCTGACTTGTATCCTAAAGAGACTTAAATTGTTCATTAAAGTACAAGGTACCTAAGTGTTATGTGTAGGACGTAGTTAAGCGTATAGTTATTAGCGTTGAGGCATCTATGTAATAATATACTATCATACATTCCAAAAGTATTCACCATCTAAAATTTAAGGAAGACTTAAAAGTAACTAACAAATTTATACCTTGGGTCCCCTGAGGAATTGCCAATGGCATCTGTCATTTCTTTCCCTCAGTATAATCCCTAATCTGATGTCCTACCCGGTCACACTTGAAGCATGCGTCCATTGCCCACCGACACTTTTCTGTCTTATGTTGTAGCCCGCACCTTGCGCATGATTGAATCGATGTGGGCGGATCAGTGTTTGATGTTTGTTGCATCATTACAACTCCGGTAGTAGCGGGGTATGAAACGCGAAAGGGCCTAGTAGGTGTAGAGATAGGTGGTCTAGAATGGGTGGTCTGAGTAGGTTGTGGGGCTGGTGGTAGTAAGAACTTAGGCCTTTTGCTGGCCTGCTCCGAATCATAAGGTTGGGATTCACTCTTCCCGATTTTATTTTACTCGTCTCGTCTCTTCAACAGACTATCAACATCTCTCTCAGCAATGAGGGCCAATCTCACCACTCGCTTGTATGACGTCGCTTCAAATAGAGATATCCTCTCCTTAGAAACTGGCTTTAGGTCATACTCAAATATTTATGTCTTCATCAATTCGATGGCTACCAACACTGGTGCGAACCATGATAGTCAAGTGCATTCGGTCTCGTATTCTCGCACGCTCATCAACCCTTGTACTAGATTGGCAAATTGAATCTCTAATTGTCGTCTCTGCGGTGCCGGGAAGTACTTTTCATAGAAAGCCTCAGTGAATTCAGCCCAAGTCCAAGGTGTCCCTGGTGCTCAGGTTATCTCAACAAATTTCCACCAAGGGTCAGCTTCCCCCTTGAGTTGGAATGAGGCCCAACTCTCTTTTTCTTCCTCAGTACAACGGACTTTCTGAAGCACCTTCTCAATCAGATTCAACCATCGTTTTGCTTCCATCGGATCACTCTGACCATAGAAGCTAAGAGGTCTCATCCACCTGAAATCCTGAAAACCAGATGGCTGACGACCTTCCGCCAGCATTGCCACGACATTCACCATGGTTTCTAATAATTGTTGGTTGTTTTTGCCTCCTGGAGCATTTCCAGCATTGTTCCTCGCTCCAGATGCATTGTTATTGTTGTCTATAGGGATTACATTTGATCCCATGACAAATCCTTCACAATTGGTGGTATTTCTAGTATTCACGGTCCTTGGTCTTCCTTGTCGTGAAGGCATATTGACTTGCTATGACCAAACAAACGCTAAGTCAGATCGATCCTAAGATCTTAGTCTAAGGAATGACAGAAGCTAATGTTGTTGCTTCAAACCTAAGTCATAGCTATGAACGCAAGACCCTAGCCTTATAGGCGTTCAGCCTAGTCTCTAATATCAATTATGATAGAGTCACAGTTGGGTCTCCTATGCCCTGATAGAATCTACTGCCATAGCTTTAGGTCCCCAGAAGATCTAAAGCCTAAGCTATGATAGCGCAACTGTGACAGCCCAGATTTTTCGACACATTTTTTTTTTCTGAACAGCTAGGAAAAACCCAGACCGTCAGATCGTAGTTCACAATATGAATTATAGGGTACTTGGTACATCCACACAATACGGAAGTCAAAATAAAATAATACAGATGGCAGTAGTAAAAGAGTCTATCTTTGTACAAAATACAGTCTAACAATTTAAAACCATCGGTGATGGCCGACCTCACCTAAACAATGGTGTACAAGTAAAAAAAATATAAATTCTAATACCAATAAAGTCCTGTGAATATACCAAGTCTAAAGATCCAAGACGGAACCCAAAAGTCTCTACACCAAGACCAAAATTACGATCTACCAGATCCTCTTCAAGCTTGATTCAATTCTTGGTCAATGCTTGTACCTATGATGTATAGTCGAGGGATGAGCTACAGTTCAAGTACAGTAGAGAAAAGATCAATACTAACTATATTTCATATTTTCAAAACATAGATTTGATGATAATAATTCAAAGGCATTTTCAAATCGAGACGAAAATAATTTTGTATTGGAAACAAAACTGATTTCAAAGACATACTCATATCAAAATAGAGTTTTGCAAAATCGTAGCTAAAAAATCAAAGTTCGCAACTGATGTTCAAAAATGTATTGAGGTTAAGAGTTCAATGTCATAGCTCTAAGTTGGATTAGAGTTCAATTTTTATAGTCATATTCAAATTTCAAAGTTCGGATGTACGGTTCAAAATTTAGAGTTCATAGTTCATTATTCAGAGTTCACTGGTCAGTGCTCAAATTTCTAATCCGGAGTTCAAATACACGGATTCACTGTCATGTTAGTTTTAATCATGCTTTCGTATTCAAAATTTAGGTCGATGTTCAGAGATCAAATTCTAAATTCAAATACACGGATTCACCACCTAGTTGGTTCAAATAAACAGATTAACCGTCGTGTCGGTCCAAATACTAATCCACCGTCGTGTCGGTTCAAATACACGGATTCACCACCGTGTCGGTCCAAATACATGGATGATCAGAGTTCGGAGTTCATAGTCCAAATACACGGTTTCACCACCGTGTCGGTTCAAATACACTGATTCACTGCTGTGTCAGTTCAAATACACGGATTCACTGTCGTGTCTGTATCAGACGTTCAAACTTCAAATTCAGAGATCATAATTCATTGTTCATATTTCAGAAGTCGTGTTAGTTATTCATGATCATATTCAGCTTTCAAGTTTAAATTCGATGCTTATAGTCTTATTTAGATCCAGATTCAGAAGTTGTGTTCAGGATCAAGTTTCTAATTTTGGATTAGATTCAATGTTCATCTTTATATTTTCATTCGAAGTTCAAGGTTCATGTTCACACTCATATTCAGATTCAAGTTTGGAGTTTGTATTCGGAAGGCAAGGTCCTAGGTTCACATTCAAAGATTCGATGCAAGAATCACTTTCCAGTTCAAGGTTTAGTTTCAATTTGAAGTTCAAACTCATATCTTATCGAAATTCATTGGATTTCAAAATAGGGAATTTGAATATAGTATTAAAACGTAACATGTCATGAATACAAATAACGTGCTTAAAAACCATGCATATCTAATCAAGCATAACGTAACAAGAATTGAGCACATAACAAGGAAACAAGTCATGAATTTCATATACAAGGAATCAAGCGGTGTCAGGATGTCGAGCCCCTGCTCTACATTAACAGGGTCGCTCGAACCAAAATGTCAAGCCCCTAAGCTAAGTTAACAGGGTCACTTGCACTAAAAAGTCAAGCCCTTGAGCTACGTTAACAGGGTCACTTGAACCGAAGAGTCAAGCCCCTGAGCTACGTTAATAGGGTCACTTTAACCAAACACAACCAAGAATATAGAGTCGATACATATATGCAGAACAAGCAGTAGTTACACAAAGCAATCTAGTAGCTTATTGAATCGAGCACACGGATATCTCAAGATGAAGCGTACAAAAATCACGTAAATCATGCGCGAAAAGCAAATTATACCTTCAAAGCCTTTCAGTTTCAAAAATCAGGTTTGAGGTTTCATTTTCAAATTTCAAATTCAAAGCACCACATGTTTCGTAGTAAAAACAGATCAAATTACCTCATATGAATCCATAATTCAAAAATCAAAATGTAATTATGTATTGAGTTTTCCCTACCTTGAACTTGAAGTCATGCGAAATGGGAGCAAGGCGAAGATGCTATTTATTATCTCCAATCCTCAATCTACATCACCTCATACAACAATACATCAATGATTTATTCTAAATGCTAGTGACTTTGACGCACTTAAGTATTTTCTCATCACTGAGGCGGAAACGAGCAAGTTTGTGTTACCCTTGAACTTGACCAAATTTCCCGTTCAGTTTGGACTTTAAAAACTTTTGATTCATAAAATTATTTCTCTTACAAAGTTATGAGGCTCGCTATCCTCATTCTAACACCATGAGAATCGCACCAATCGGAGTTTGGGGTCAAAAGTTACGATCAAAACACCGAGCAGGCGTTGTGAATTGTGTTAATTGTGGATCATGTAAAACTTGTCCCTATTTGCCACTTAATTTTCACCTTTGAAAAGTTAAATTTGTAAAATTATTAATTCGTAGAACTTATAAAGTTCATTATCTTCTTTCCAATGCCTCAAGAATCATGCCAATCAGAGTTCAGGGTGAAAAGTTATGACCAAAACACCGAGTAGGTGCTGTGAACAGTAGCTCACTGCAGCGAGATTGGAGGTCGCCGTGGCAAGGTCTTCAGGCACCTACAGTTTGTCGCGGCGAGAATGAACAGTGCCATTTTTTGGCCTATTTCTCCATGTGGCACTCACCGCTGCAAGTGCTTCAGGAGGGATCTCGCCATGGCGAGATTCAAGGTCACCGTGACGACTGTGAGTAACCATTTGTGACCCTTTTTGGGTCCGAATAATCCCAAAATCGAAGGTATGCACATCTAGATTCACCCAATGTTAAGGCTAAATCTATCCTACATGATTTTAATTGCAAATCTATCTCCTAATCTCGCATGTGCAGGGATTCAAATGATCGAATCAAGGGATTTCAGCAACAAGGCCTCTCACGTTTATGATCTTTGGAGATTTCTGTGCATGCGGCTTAAACACGATCAAATTGACCCTAATTTTAAGGAATCGAGTTTAATAAGATAGCGTAAACACTCACCTTTGTGGATTCTTCGCATGCAGGGGTTCCGGTGTTCGGTGTTGAGGTGTCTCGCTGTTTGCATGCGTTCTTCCACACAATTCCTTAATTGTAGGATTTCGGCAAATCGCATAGCGCAGTGTGGTCATCGCCATGGCGATTCTTTGTAGTTTCCCAAAAGTTTTCCTCTAGGGAGATTGCATGAACTCGAATGGCTTGGGCTCTCCTTGATCGATCTCTCAAAGATGGAAGACGAGAGGGAAGAAGAAGGCTCTCTCCCAACTCAACTTGAATTCCCAAATCTGAATCCCACGCAGGTTATGCGTGAGGGGGGATTGGCTTTATAATTTGGGTGTCTGATCCGGTGTATACTCGGCACACATAAGCCCCGATGTATGGGTCTTTCTTAAGCCTTAACTGATGGGTCTAATTACCTGGGCCAAATTAACCAACGGGTCTGGATTCATGGGCTTGATTAACTAACGGTTCCCGAATCTTGGGTTGTTATCTACATCAACCATATTAGAGTGCTATATGTGGGACTTGATACTGTGAACTATCAATATACCACTTTCAGTGTACTGGCCAAACTAGTCAGGTGAATAAAAATAGAAAGACGAACTAAGGTCAGATTTCACTAGGGTGCTCAGATACCTAGACCTCTTGGTTACACACCAATGCATTGACTAGTGGGATGACTAAAATGTCCGTCATAAATTATAACATTCTAAAAATTAAAGCATATGCCCTGCTAGGCTCGCACACATAGTCGATGTGTTAGTGTTAGGCTATCTATGCTATATGTCTGTACAAATAAACCAACATTGGTTTGGGTCATTGTGATCGAACTTGTCTCGATCTTGGGATTCGAGTTTTTAAAGATCAATTCGCGTCAGGAATTGGTTCCAGATTTGCGTTCGGGTGCACTCGCTCAATTGAGATAAGTGGGTCAAAGGCCACATTACATACGTGAGGAGTTTGACCAAGGTCAAACCAGTCAAGGCAAATCACATCATCATCAAAAGTCAACGATTCAACACTAACAAAAATTCAGGGTGTTATAATTAGAATTAGGAGTTTTGTAAATCGACCCCTTATGATCTATAAATAAGAGGGTTTGGTATAGGAATTAATCATTGAAGAAATTTTCAGCATCAATTGACGCCTGAGGTTGGGTTTTCTTCTGATCATTAGAGTAGTTTTAGTTTAGATATGTAAGGTTCCTCAATCACAATTGACGAATGGGATTGAGAGCTAGAAGATTAGATATCTATAGTTTCTCAGAAGCAATTGACGACTGTAGCTGAGGGGTGAAAGATATAATTTTATTGCTTTCTAGTTTAGATTTATTTTATTACAATTTCCTGCATTGTAAACATCTTCGAATTTTAATTTGAATGGACGACTCAGGTTAGATTTGCATATTAGTGTAATGGTTTTTATTTTCTATCTTTAATTTTCTGGAGTTTGATTGACACCCAAATTTCTAGTAGATTAAAAATTAGTATAAATCTATATTGAATGATGCTAGTTTTTTATTGACGCTCAAATTCTAAAAGACTGAGATATAGTGTAACGGTATTTTAAAATTGTAAATATCTGATATCTGAAGATTGTGATTGACGACCAAAATCTGAAGAAGGATGATTTTGGATTTATTTTCTGCAAAATTAGTTTAAGAAACCATTCTTTATTTATATTTATCAAGTAGTTTAGGAACTTAAAGGATAAGTATAAGTTTTCAAAAAATTAATAAATACACATATAAAAACATATCCTCATGGGGGTTATCCTATGCTATGCTATAATTTCTATTGTGCGCTTGCAATAGGTTAAGACTTAATTAGATACATACATATGTAATTAGCGATCAGTTATTGATACGATTAGTCGTACTAGCATACGATCATCTTTCTTACTGCATTTTCAGTTCACTTTGGCAAAGATTAGCACTTTGTCCCTATACTGCTATCTATTGTGAATATTTGCACATAGACATCTCGTTAGTAGCAAACTAGGGTCTAGCATCACTAAGTTAAGGGTGATAAATTGGTATTAGGTTACTGATCATACCCCCAAACTTAAGCTTTGCTCGTCCCTAGCAAGCAAGGAAAAATAAACTATCCTAGAACTACAAATTTAAAAACTACTTTCATAGGGCACGATTGCATTTAGTAGATTCAACAAGCTTTAAACCCCAAGGTGATCCCTACTGGAAGAGTTAGTCTCTTGAAGGTTTTCAATGAAGCTACCTACAAACTTCAACTATTTTTAGATTTTTCAAAGATTTTTTTGAAATAGAAAATGTAAATCCTATACTACTATTTACACTAACTAATTATCAGTCAATCACTACATGGTTATTATGATTTTCAGAAATACGATTCCATGCATACATGTCTTCTCATCCTATTAGTTATCCTTGATCAAGATCCTCAATTATTTCAATTCATATAAAGCATGGAGTGTGTGCGTATCAATGACATGTTTATTCATCATATATTTTTCTAAACTGCAAATTTAGAAAATATTTTCACCCGAACTCTCACTGAGGTATACTCTCTAAAAGAATATTAAAATTTTTGGGCTCTCTAAATATGATGTTTTGGGTGATAATTTTAGGGACAAATGACTGATAAATAAATCTCATGAAAAAGATAATTTATTCTACTCATATGCTTTTCAGAGTTTCCATAGTATGTATTATATACATTTCTACTAGACTCATGCTATTGTAAACCAAGGATAAAAAAAGGTCTTTCTTGGCTTGAAATGGGGCTATGGGTTAAGAGGTTCCAAAGAAGGGTTGAAGGGATTCAAAAGTTTTGAAAATTCAGCTCCTCTCTTTCCTATCTTCTTCTTCTCTTTCTTTCTTTTTTACTTCAGTAAGTTTCCAAAAGCTAGATAACTTCTTCCCATTTACTTGTATTTTCTTTTCTTCTTTTTTTTTTCGATAAATCCCATTTTCTTCTGTTTATTTTATTTCAGGTATCCTCTTGAAATTTCCTTTCGAAGCTTTTTGCTTCTCTTTTTGTAGAATTGTATTACAATTTCTCTTCTTTTTCTTCTCTCCTATATTTTCAAAAATTTTATTTCTTTCAATTGTACCCTTTTCTGGATTATCCCTTATTTGTTATTCCATACTCCTTTCACTCCCTATTTCTCCCTTCTGTTCTAAAATTCTCTGAAAATATTAAGGGTAAAAGTTAAAAGCTTTGAGTAGTACATATGGTTAAGGGTTTATAGAGTTTTGGTACAAAGAAATTCGGTTTAAGCTTCTAATATGGGTTCAAGGGATAAATATTTTTTTGAGATTTTGGCTTTATGGCTCAAACGAATTAAAGATGGCCTTTTATCATTTCCAAGGTTGCTAACAAGAATGCCATATTGCTTTGATGCATACAACACACAGTTCTAGAAAAACTAACAACATAATCATAGAAATTTTATTAACATAACAACAATTGAGATTTTCATTGGTATGCTCATCTAGAAGTTCAAAAGAAATTTAGAATTGGATAACATCAATCTCTCTCCAAAGTAAGAATATTAGTTTAAAAGCTCACTGGGTATAAGTTTTGTTGAAACTATAATCTAAATTATGTAATTTAAAGCAATGTACAGTTTTAAAAAGTTAGTTATCATACTGTGTACAGGAGAACTAGAAATGAATATCAACTACTTTATATCATTAATGTTTGAACTTCTTCTATAATTATGGTTCTGTAGATGGAATCTAACTTCATTTATCATAATTCACGTGCAATGGTTAACTAAAGAAAAATTGTAAAACAAAACTAACCTAAAAAGAAATTCTAAAAATAGAATTAAGAATTTTTTTAAAATATATATTTTTTATGCAAAAGGCAAAAATAGTATGCACAAAGTGTGTACTCCCCCAACTTAACTAGGACAATATCCTCATTGTTCGCAAAATAGTGGATACTAAAAAAAATATATTTTACCATTGGTGTAGCGAGTGTACTGGGCGTATAATATGCAAAGATCAGAGATCTCCCCCTAGATTTGGGAGAAATCACTTTTGGCATAAATAAATAGAAAGAACACCATAAAGAAAAAAGAATTAGAAATAGTAAGAATAATCAAAAGAAATTTTCATATATTGAATAAAATATTTATAAAGTACATGAAAAAGAAGTAAAAATAATTACATACAGATTAAACCTAGGAAGAGTCTAGACACAGACACTGGCGGCAACCCTTGAGATATAGAATTTCAAATGCATGTGAGTTACTACGTGCGATCGTAAATCAACAAGTCCAAATGTATACAGTCGAAGAAGGCCTTATGAGCGTGTGTAATCCTTGACATGCGATCGTAAAGTATCTCTCACAAGATCTAAACTATTGAAAGAAATAAATTTGACTAAACAAAATTAACTAAACAAATAATATACAGAGTTTTGCTACGGGTGAGTCGATAGCACGACGATGCCCATGAGTATATTAGCCATCCTCAGGGTCTTTCAGTAATATAATGATTACTGAGCCTTCTTCGTCTGGAAAGAGAAATTTCAGGTTTCCATGTCCTCGTTGAGAATTAAGGGAGGAGACATGAACAAAATATGTGCTCTCCTCTAATTTTTTTAGGTTTTTATAAAATAGTGATGGTGCGCCAAAAGCATTAGGAATGGGTAACCTCGGTATATATGGTACTTCATTCACAATATTGGGCACACTATATTTATTAATTTTTTGAATTCTATTTTCAATTTCTATTATTTTTAGTTTTTTTAGTATGGAAACATCCTTCTTAATTTTAGGTTCACTATCCTTGGTCTCGGGGAAGACTACTAACGTAGGCATCTCCACCATGTTGTCAACAATCTCACCACTTCTTAAAGGATGAATTGCTTAGATCTATTATGGGGGAATTGATGTATCTCACACAAAAACTTGTTCTCCCGAGTTACTCACAGGTCGTGACTGTAACTGGTCACTCTCTTATTCCACCAATTACGTAGCTAGCTACCAAACTTGATCTTCTAGCTTCGTAATGGATTGTGTGTGCGAATGTAAAACTTGAGAGAATTGAGAAAGCTGAGATAAATCCTTGGAACATTGATGTCACTGTTGTTGTAAATCCCTAAGGACTTGAATAATTGTGTCATCAAATCTGCTGCTCTCTGGAATGAACTGCTGCTACTCATATGGCTGATATGGTCTCATGGGTGGTAGGCAAGTCTGTTGGAAGTTTTGAGGATATTGTTGGTGCATGAAGGATGGTTCTTGTTGTGCCATCGGTGCAATGCTAGGATGGTTTCCCCACTGATAATTATAAAAATTTCCCAAATTACCCCACTGAGAAATGAATGCTTGCTCTTTTATTATTGATTCTGGTTACGAGGGGCAACTGGGTATTCCATTGAGGTATAGGTCAGTCTATAACTTGGCCAAAATAATCCATCATGGCTTGGCATAGCTACAAATATATTTTTATATTTTTAGTTTTATCTTAAGCAGGGAGAGAAAACAAATATGAGCCTCTAGCTTCTATTGTCAGTAGAAGTGTCAAAACCTTTGATTCGCTGCTCTGGATAAACTTGCAAAAGATTAAGTAGTGACCAAAGAATATAGAAATATAAAGAAAAATAAAAAGAGAAAGACAAATGTTGGCTTTCGAAACAAAATTAAAAGTTTTCTCTTCCCCGGAAGCGGCACCAAAAACTTCTTCGATCCTCGACAGCGGTGCCAAAAACTTATTCGATGGCTATTATTGTACTTAGCCTTAACCTATTGTAAGCGTACAATTAAAATTGCAGCACTAGTATAGGATCATTCCCACAAGGAAGGTCAAAATTTCGTACGTTTTGAAAACTTTTGTTTGTCTTTTAAGAATCAAATCTACTGGAGAAATAAGAATAAAAGAATAGTTTTTTAAACTAATTGCATGAAAAGTAAATCTAAATCCTCCTCGTTCCACATTATGGTCGTCAGTCACAATCCTTCAGTTCTAGGATGCTTACAAAAGTAAAGTAGCATTACACTGTATCTTAGTCCTCTAGAATTTGGGCGTCAATCAAACTCAAGATTTTCTTAACACAGATTTATACTAATCAACAATCTCCCCAAAACTTGGGCATCAATCAAATTCAAGAAAACTAAAGATGGAAAATAAAAACCGTTACACTAATATCCTCAAACTCTAAATTTTAGACGTCAATTAAAATCAAGAAGAATTGGATGTTTACAAAGCATTAAAGTGCAATAAAATAAATTTAACTAAAAAGCAAAAGTAGAACCAAGACTTTCAAAGAACTGTAGATGATTTTACTTGATAAAAACTACTCTACAGTGATCTTCCAAATTTCCAACCTCAGTTGTCAATTGATGCTGAAAATTCCTTGGATGATTTTTCTCCTATGCGAAGCCCTCTTATTTATTGATCACAAGGGCTGGTTTACATTATTCCAGTTCTAATAAAAGAATATTACTAAAACAAACGTTTCCTAATATAACTCTAACTTCTAATTCTAATCTTCAATACTTTGGGATGATAGATGCGCGCAAGACTTTTCTCCATGATTTCAGTAGCAGAGATCTTCTGGAATTTTCTTTTATATCTTCACCAATCTTCTCAGATCCATGGGTTGTTACACTTCTAATTCAAGTGATCTTCTAATTCTGTGCATGGCGGTGTATATCTCACGTGATCAATAGTAGCGAAAGCTTTAATTTTGACCAATCGTAATTTACGATTGTTCTCTTCTTCAGTATGATTTCTCCCTTTCGATCGATAGTATTTCTCCTTTCTATCCTCCAATATTCAGCGTCTCTTTGAGGAACCATAAGTACGATTGTTCTCTTTTCTTAGTTTCTTTCATTCTAGCGAGCTTACGATTGGTCATTTGATCGATCGTATCTCGTCTTTCCTTTGACTTACAGACTGGTTCTCGTTACGATTGGTCGTACTTGCATACGTTCGTCTTTCTTATTGCATTTTGATTTCACTTTGGCAAAGATTAGCACTTTGGCTCTATTTTGCTTTTTGTTCTCAATATCTACAGATAGATATCTCGTTAGTAGCAAATTGGGGTCTAGCATCACTAAGTTAAGGGTGATAAATTGGTATATTATGTGATTAATCACCAACCCATTCAGAATCAGTCGAATAACCCCACCCTTCCTCCACCATTGTTGATGTGGTTCATCAGTACGAGGAGGACGAGGTTTGAAACAATGGGGCCTCCATAGGCGCATTCACCAACTTTAACCCACCACCACCCAAATTCACCAACCTATAGGCAGCTCAACATGAATGGGGTAGGCCATTAGGGGAACCGCCCTAGTATTACCATCTAGGAAATTAGAGCTGCTGAGAGAGCAGATGGATAAGATCTAGAAGCAGTTAATGAAGATGGGAGAAGCTAAAATACATGCTATCGATTTTTTCGATTTGTGTTTGTTTGTCGAGGTGCCTTTGCCACCTAAATTCAAAGTACCATCATTTGATAAATACAGTGGCATCGGCAACCCTATCGCCCACCTCATGACATATTGTTGGGACTTGTGCCAATACGACGGAGATGAACGAATCCTCATCAAAGTGTTCTAGAAAAGTCTCACAAGCCCAACATTCAGATGGTTCACCTCTAATGCATCATCCATGATCAGAACATGGAGAGACCTCACCCACCTGTTCCAATAACAATATGTCTACAATATCTACATTGAACCATGCAAGACCTATTTAGCTTGGTTAAAGTAAAAATTCGATGAAACATTTAATGATTATCTCGAAAGGTGGAGGGTCCTAGTAGCTCAAGTGAGGAAACACATACTAGATGAGGAACAAATCGAGAAGATCTCAAAAATAGCATTACCGGTTATATCCAATTTTTTAGTGTACCAGTAGTAGGCCAGCTTTACTGACCCTGTTAGAAATGCCAATCGTTGTAAAGACGCGGTGAGAGAGGGCTGATTAAATAAAACTGTAGCCAGTGGGGTCTGCAAGTTCATTGAGCAGAGGAGTGAGAAAATAATAGGGGCAGAGGTCCAAGCAATAATGACCACACAACCTACCACAAGCACAATACCATTCTAGTATGGGTTAGCATAGCCAGCCCCAGCATGGTCAGAGCCAGCACAAAGACCCAACAATGGTCCAGGGGCTCAGATGACCCCTCGAGCAGAGATGGGCTTGATTTAATCATGTATTCACTCCCTTGGAGCAATCCCTCAATATCCTATTGCCCTAATTGATCGAAAAGAGTTTGGTTACCCTATTTCAGCTGCGGCCTCCACCGAATCCAATCTCGAGAAATTATGATCCCAACACATAGCAATTTCAACCAAGGTCCAGGGCATCCAATTGATCGTTACTTTCCTTTAAAGCACGCGATACAAGACTTGATCGATGCTGGAAAAATATCCCTCCAGTGCTTCAAGCAAATCTGCACACCAATATCCTTCAAGCACCATTGCCGCCACATCTGCAATGGGAGAGGGGCCCGAGGCCCACCAATAACTTAATAGAGGAAACTATGGAAGAATTTAACCCCTTAGAATGCATCACCATAGGAGAAAGTTTTATGAAACCCAGACAATGGGGTTAAGAGAATGAGATAATAGGGGTAGTCAAGCCTTTTCCCCAATCCTACACCTTAAGCAGCACCGTTAGATCTGAGGCTCTACCTCCCAACATCAGCTCCCATCAACCATATTCATCCCAGTTTTACCTCACCCAATATACCATCCATTTCTGGCACTAACCCCTGTCAATCACATGGTGTCCAATTTTACCTCACCCCCATCATTCCATCCACCTTCAAACCCCGTAGAACATATTTGGCCCAGCTTCGTGACACCACCAATCCATCCATCTTAGATACCTTCATCCACCCTGTTTCATATCCCTAGACCATCATATGATCCTCACCAGGTCCTACTCAGTTATAATCAAACAAATGGGCAATTGAGTTTATTACCCGATCGGGAAGAATCTCCAAGGAGCCTGAGGTGCCAATACCAGCCCAACCTGAAGAAAGAAGGGAACCTACGGCAGTACATCCCATAGAGAAAATGGGCAGAGAATATGCGTTAGAAATGCAACTTTAAAAAATGTCAGCTCACATCACCATCTGGGACCTACTAATGACGTCTCCACTCCATTTCCAAGCTCTAATTGGGGCACTGAAAGATGCCCATTATCAAACAACGTCCTCCTAGATGGGGTGGGACGAATGATCAGGCAAGTGTTGGCTCCCAATTCCATCTCAATCTCGAATGCCGATCTTCCAGCTGAAGGAGGCAATCATTCTTGATCCCTCAATATTATAACTGAAATGGAAAATTGGCGATACCACTGCTGTTGGTAGACAACGGTTCTGCATTAAATGTGTACTCGTTAAAAACTGCAACCAAATAGGTCGACCCATCCATGTTTTGACCCGCCAAGACGGGAGCCCGAGAGTTTGATAACATGAGAAGAGAGGTAATAGGAGAAGTTGATCTTAAGCTCACCATTGGGCCAATGACCTTCTCTATCCCATTTCAGGTTATGAATATCGAGTCCACTTTCAACTTATTGTTGGGTTGCCCATGGCTATATGAAATCAAGGTAGTACCTTCGACCCTGCACTAGAAGCCCAAGTTTATATCAGAGGGGAAAGTGATAGTTGTCCTAGGTGAAGGGCGAGAAGGAGAAAAAGTGGAACATAGCATTGGATATCTCAAAGTGCTAGATGTACCGCACACGGTCGAGGATACAGACCTCCACAGTTTTCAATATGATATAGTGGCAGTGGCACCGGAACCCCTCGGAAAGGTCACGAAAAATGCGAAGGAATGAATGCATTGGTCGCAATGCCCCAAAAATGGGGTTACTAGAAAGGCAAAGGATTGGGGCCTCACCTGAGGGACTCAGGAGAGACCTAGTCAGAGCAAGAGGTGGACAACAAGTCAAATTCGGTCTAGGATACAAGTCAAATTCGGTCTAGGACACAAGCCTACTGAAGAAATCCAAGATGCCAAGGAAAAGGCCTGCACCATCGCCATTGCCAAAGCCAAGGGGATTGACTTGGAAGATGAACCCCTCCCGCAACCACATATCAGGAGCACATTTGTAAGCTCATGGGTCATCAAAATCGACCAAAATGGGGCAACTTGGCTGACCCTTCATAGAAAAGCCTCTATCCATGAAACCAATCCACAAATCATTACCTCAAAAATTTAAACAGATCTGACCTCTTTGCCACTCTTCGAGGAGGAGATACCCCTGCCTGTATAACCACCCATCCTAAACCATTCCAAGCCCGTGCTAACATTTGAAGACCACCTCAAAAGGCATCTCAATTAGCTTCCTCCACAGAACATGGTAAGGGTGCCGCACCCCAGGTGAGGAATTGGGGATCAGTGCCCCTAACTCTGAAAGCATCTAGTGGCTTGAAATTCGACATCAGCTTTCCAAAAAAAAAACATATAAAAAGTGAGATTAGCCCTTGTGTGACAGCCCGATGTTTCCCATCTTTAAAATAGGGAAAGGTCGCGCCATCGGATCACCTGACATGATCCTTTCATCAAGGGATTACTTCTTTAATTCACAGTGATGCAAATGCGGAAGCAATGTATCTTAACTCTGACAGATGGATAATATGGCAAAATAACTAATAGATAGTCTATAAACACTATAAACAAAACAACATATCAAATCTGATGTATAGCTTTTCACCGATGACGGCCAACCGTCATCTAAACAGTGAAAAGAAAACATATACATCCAAACATATGTCTGAAACCATCATATATCATTTATACATGCCATAAAATTTATCTCTCTCATTCCTCTCTTTCTCAAACCCATGTCCCCTTAGATCCCAAGCTACAAACCTATTTCGGGAAGAACTCTTCTGTGATGTCGTCTTCCTCGTCGTCGTCTTCTTCTTCCCCCTCTTCCTCGTCAGGCACGTAGGTAGGATCTGCTACATTCTCCGGGTCAGGCTTTGCAGCTAAGACATTTAAGTCGTGGTATGAGCTATCATCAAAGCTCAGTAGAGAATATTGCATTGTTATTCTACATTGACAGTTTATCACTTTTTCATAGAGAAGCATAAAATAATATATGAATAATGTGATGACATGCAGTATTTATGCATGATGTATCAAGTGTGAGAAACAAACTGAAACCGAAAACACATGCTGGCGAAAATAGGGAATCATCAAGGTCAAGCTCCCAAGTTAGCGGGATCACTTGTCAAGCTCCTGAGTTAGCGAGATCACTTGGACTAGAATACTTCAAGCTCCCGAGTTAGCGGGATCACTTGATTTACACTGGAGCAATAGTATATCAAGAACATTGAATTTAACAGAGTATGAGTACTAAATCATGTAGAATGACCAAGAAATGCATTTGCATGTATGGTTTTATAATGCAATGTACTAAACTGTTATAGGTAGATAATAGCATTAATTTACTAGGTTAATTTACTAGATGCTTTTGATACTTACTGATGCTATATATATTATCTCTTTGGTCATCAGATTACTGGCATTAGATTACTGGCAATTCAAGTCTATTTATTTCATAGCTAAAATAGGTTCATCAGTTCAAATAACCAGATCAGATTTTTACTTCTACTATGCTGATCAGTGTGTACATGTATAATCATCAAAGCTTCTATGAAAAACTTAGTGACGATGCTTATACAATTATAAAATACCAACGTTGATTCCCTACCTGTGTACGTCGAGTTTTAATAGTATTGTCGTCAATGCACGCTCAGGCATCCGGGGACCTTATGCACTTCTTATTTCTCCAAAAATGGTTTAAGTGCTCTATGTGGCACCAATCTAGTAAACATAGATTGATTTTTAATAACACTAGTATTTTACAGATGAGCCCGTAATTTATAGATGGTTAATAGTGCACCAAGACTAAAATAGGTAAACACATGGACCCCTCTTGGATCCAAGGTCCGAATGCACAAACACAGAGTGCTGGGGGAGGTTGCCTCGGCAACAGTCAAGTGGTTGCCGCGGCAATCCCTTCAGCTGGCCTCGTTGCCGCAGCAACCCTATAAGTGTTGCCGCGGCAAGCCCTTTAGCTGGTCTTATTGCCGCGGCAAGCCTGTATATTTTTGGCTTGCCGAGGTGCAGATGGGGATCCTTCTGTATTCTTTTGATCTGTTGTTCTCCCCCCTTTTTCGATGTATATATGTATATATATATATATAAATATATATTCAAACATTATAGTATGTATAACTATAAATTTAATTTAACAGCAAATCTTCCATGAAGATCCGGAGTGCAGCAAGTTGCACTCACGTTCATGGTGAGACTAATTTCTGAGCTGCAAATTCATATGATCAACTCTTTTGTACAAGAACAAACAAACAACTAACCTTTTGATGATTTTGTAGTACCCAACCATTGGTGTTGTGTTTGCCGAATTCAAAGATGGAGCAGGACTGAAAGAAGTCTTGGTGAAGCTGATATGTTGTGGCTAATTTTAAGAGAACTGAGAGCATATGGCTGTTGTTGATTTTCACAGAATTTCCTCTGATTTGATTACCTCTGGTTTTACTAACAAAACTCAAAGAAAGCAAGGGAGATTTGCCTTATAACATGTGACATTGACCTTGCGTACATGCTCCCGCGAGATGACTCATTGGAGTTGTGTTCTAAATCTCCCATGCAAGTAGCTTATAAGCTACTTGTTATGTAATTTACAATGTACATCACCAATACATGGGTAGTGTATGGCAAAAAGAGACAAAACAAGTAATTCTCCTGTTATAATTTAAAACAGGGTTATAGTATAAAATAAAGCAAAAACAGGTTTTAATGCCTGCAAGGCTAATATCTTGTATAAAACCAGCAGAGAGTTGGTGAGTGTACCTCTTCAACGACAGTTCAAGCTAGGATAAGATATTTAGTGATTTAGTGTATATATCTGAACGGGGTTTTTAAGGCCCGTGACACCTCACACCTCACACCGCGCACAACTCTAAAGGCGAATTGAGTGAGGTTCCTAGGATGTCATGGTGGAAACGTGCACGTGACCTGACCGGACTCTCCTCACTGTAGTGATAAATCTGGGGATCGTTACATTCTCCCCTATTTTAGGAATTTTCATCCTCGAAAATAAATCGGGACTATCTGGGTAGTAAATGAATGCTGCAATCATGAACAAAAATACAGTAAGGCCTACCCAACATGTCGAGTTTACTAATAATATTTATTACAAGATAAGATGAACATTAAACAGACAGGCCCAAAATCAAATCTACATCGGTGAGATAGAACTGAAATCTTAGTACTAATAGCACTCATCATTGGTTTTATTCTCACATGTGGCATCTAATAAAAGAAAAGTATATAGTTGTATCTCCATCATTAAAACAAAGTTCAAACGAATCCAAGAGAATCATACTTAAAGTTATATATATACCAACTAGAACTACTTGTTACTCATTAATCATTAATCATTCTTCAAGACACAATGTAAATGAAACCAAATAAAATTACACTACCATATCAGGAATAACATCACTCCTTACTCCTTAATCCTTGACATGATGTATCAACTTTTCAATTTGTCATAAATAAGCAATTTAGGTAGAAATAAATGCAATTTAAACAACGAGCTTGTGAGGTTAGAAGTTACCAGGCTGGAGGCTTGGCTGTTGTTGGCCTGCAGAGGACGGTCCAGCTTCTTGTTGTTGGAAGTCTTGCTGGAACTCCGGAACCAATAATGTTGCGTTTCGAGTGTATTGGGAGACGTAGTTGTGCGCCCACCCAATGTAAGGGTTTGCAGCAGTTTGGAATGTATGCTCCATCAAGATATTAGTTGCTTCTTCAATATAATTGATACGTTGATGGAGCATGTAATGGTTTCGATATAAATTATCGAATTGCAGGACGGTTTGCTCATGGTTTTCACGCATGAGTTGGACAAGATCCGCATTTGTAAAAGTCCCTTGTGTCGAAGGGATTGATTCAGTTTGGGGTTGTGGTTGAGGAGGAATGGAGGTATCTTGGGTTGGGACAGAAGGGATTTCTTGTATCCCTTCTATTGGGCTTGTGGAGGACGACAGATTTGTTTAGCTTGGCGGTTACTTATCTCTTGGAAGGATCACTGGTATACATTCCGCCAAATAGCAGGGCTAAAGACCCGCATATTATTAGTGCGAACCTCTTCACCCGTTGGGATCTGATATGGAACTAGATTGACACTATCCGAGTGTCCTTCTAGCATCTGAGAAATCAATCAAGGGTAGGGGCAGGATGGCATTGAACTTGAAACGTTGCTTTGTAAGTGTTCATTGCCTTCCCAGACTACCCTAGGGGCATTTACCCATCGACCTTCATGGACGACATAAAGAGCTTGCAAGAGAGCATCTCGGCGCTCTCTTTCATGCTGCATGGGATATAAATTACACCGAAATACACAGTCCAAGAACCACATTTTTTATGGTAATTGGCTGCGACGAATTGCAAGGCTACGATCAAAAGCGGTCTGTCCATTAGTCATCTTAGTGATGATATGATGGAATTTCACATCCCACTATCTGGGTATTTGTAGTCCTAAGGTCACATCAAAATTAGGACTATAGTCCATAGCTTGAGCTATGTGCCGTATATTGAAGTAAAATTTTCTATCATCAATTTTGGTCTCTAATTGACCAACAGTTGGGGAGACTATCAAGTTTTGGTAGAACAACCGGACTAAACGAGGATAAAATTAATTGTGAAATGGCTGATACAAGGCGCCTAACTGCGCCTGTTCCATGTATCGAATAGACCATGTGGTTTGCTCATTCGAGGTTAAGAGTCGATCATCAATGATCCACTCGGGTTCCATGGCTTTCGCAGCCCACCATGGGATGGACTATTCATGCTCAACGGGTGGATCGATCAGTTCGTGTGAAGGAGCGGGGCCTTTGCCCTTAGCTTGAGCTGAGGCCTTTGGAGGTTCAGAGGCTCCAACCTTTTTAGGAGGCATTTTACAATAAAAAAGACAAGGAAAGAACAATGGTGTTAGAGTTTTAGTTGTTACCTCACAAAGGATCAAAAATCTGCCTGAGATTTGAACGAAATCAGAAAATAGAGGTCTCCTAGAGTAGATCAGTGACATGCAGCTGCTATAAACTTGATTTAGAGGAGTCTATGCATGGATACCAGCTTGGAAGGTTGGAAAAAACCGAAATGTGCACCCTCTCTAACAGACAAAACAAATGAAAATACTTGGAAGTGGGTTTCGGACCCACCAAATCTTAACATAGTTGCTGCGACAACACTTAAGGCTTGCCGCGGCAACTGACTTGCCGTGGCCAGCACTAGTCCTTGCCTCGACAAGGTGGTCCAGATAGTGTTTGGCCTGGATTTTGAGGTCCCTGATATGTGGTGTCAGATTTTTTTGTACCTGGGTGTTCTTAGTAGATACATGGTCCATTGAAAAATATTTGTTGGCCTATTTGATGAATTTTTCTATGTTAAAATTTTTTATTTTGATGGAATTTAATCCATTTTGTAATATTGCTTATAAAAATATTATAAAATATTATATTAGCCCATCAATGGCCCTTGGATTGGTTACTTAGGACGGGTGTTAATAAGCTGAGATATATACTTACTTAGGTGTCACTATTTCACCTTTGTGCAATATTATTATCATTGAATATTCAAATTATCTTTAATATTCACAATAGTTAATGTTATAAAATTTTATACTAATATTATATTTTAATGCTAAATATCAGCATGTTATTTCAAGATATTTCAATCAAGGTCCATAAGACTTAATTAATATATTCAATTTGCCATAATTTCTTGTCTACTGGTGTAAGGTGCATTTATGAAATATTTAAAATAACATTATAATCTAAGCAATTGAAATTTATTTGACTAAGTGTAACTATAGTGTACATGGATTTTAAGTACGTACCTTATATAAATAATCGAGGGTACTGAGCAAGAATATCAGCTTCGCGCTCCCAGGTAGCTTCATGCGACCCATGATTCTTCCATTGGATCAAAACAAGTGGAATTCACTTTGTTCTCAGAATTTGGTCTCTGCGGTCCAAAATCTGACCTGGTTCTTCGGTCACCGTTAAATCTTCTTGAATGTCTAATGGTTGATAATCTAATACATGTGTCGAATCACTGACGTACTTTCTCAGCATTGATATGTGAAATACGTCATGAATGTCTGCTAGATGCTGAGGTAACGCGAGTCGATACGCTACTTCTCCTACTCTACCTAATATGGGGAATGGTCCAACGTAACGAGGACTCAACTTGCCTCGTTTCCCAAGCCGCATCACGCCTTTTGTCAGAGAGATTTTGATAAAGAAGTGTTCGCCAATCTGAAAATCATTTCATTAGACTAATAATGAACTTTTAGTCAATTTATAGAAGACTTATTAATGTCAATTATTACCTGAAAATCAACATTAGTTCTTTTAAGATTAGCGTAACTCTTTTGTCGACTCTGAGCACTCTTCAATCATTCCCGAATAACGTGAACAACTGCATTGGTGCTTTCTATAAAATCAGGGCCTAAAATCAACCGCTCTCTAGCTTCTTCCCAGTTAATCAGAGATTTACATCGGCGTCCATGCAGTGCTTCGAATGGTGCCATACCGATGCTTGACTGGAAACTATTTTTGTATGCGAATTCGATCAGGGGAACGTGTTTATCTCATGATCCTTGAAAATTGAGCATACAGGCCCTTAACATATCTTCAATCACTTGGTTCACCCTTTCTGTCTGCCCGTCAGTCTGAGGATGAAATGCTGTACTGAAGTCTAACTTGAAACCCATACCTTCTTGGAAACTTTGCCAAAATCGCGAAGTATATAAAGGATCGCGATCTGGCATGATGCTTACGGGTATCCCATGTAATCGTACAATCTCCCTCAGATAAACTTCAGCTAATTTGGATGCTGTATATCGCGTACTATAGGGTAAAAAATGCGTCGATTTGGTGAGATGATCGACAATCACCCAAATGGCATTGTAACCCTTCTGAGTACGGGGCAAACCGAGAATGAAATCCATGGAAATATTTTCCCATTTCCACTCTGGAATAGGCAATGGCTATAGCAGACCAGCAGGATGTTTGTGCTCGACCTTGACTTATTGACAGGTCAAACACTTTGCAACATATTCTGCTACATCGCATTTTAGACCGTTCCACCAGAACGTCTGTTTAAGATCCTAGTACATCTTGGTACTACCAGGGTGAATAACATATGCTGACTTGTGAGCTTCTTCGAGGATTTCTTGACGTAAGGCATGATCATAAGGTACACATACTTGTCCTCGAAATAATAATGACCCATCGTCCTTTATTGTGAATTTTGGTTGTAGCCCACTTTGTACCCCCTGTCGGATGGAAATAAACTATGCATCTAACATTTGGAGCTTTCTAATCCTATCAAATAGTGGGGCTTGAATCATTACTGTAGCAAATAAACCTCCAGTTGACATTTCTCATAGAGTGGCACTCGATGATACAATGTCATTGAGTAGTTTCTATCTTTGTAGTCGTGTCACAAGATGAGATAACTGAGCGGAGGATTTGCGGCTAAGCGCATCAGCTACAACATTGGCTTTACCGGGATGGTACTGAATAGAACAGTCGTAGTCTTTCAAGAATTCCATCCACCTTCTCTGTCTTAAATTTAACTCTTTCTCAGTGAAGAGATATTTAAGACTCTTGTGATCGGTGAAGATCTCAAAGGTTTCACCATACAGATAGTGTCTCTAGATTTTTAATGCGAAAATAATTGCTGCTAGTTCCAGGTCATGAGTGGGATAGTTCTTCTCGTGGTCTTTCAGCTGACGAGAACCATATGCAATTACACGTTCCCATTGGTTCAATGCACACCCTAGCCCACTGTATGAGGCATCACTGAAGATAACGAAACCACCACTACTGGATGGTAATGCTAGAACAGGTGCGGAAATGAGTCTCCATTTTAATTCTTGGAAACCCTGTTCACATGCCTCAGTCCACTCGAATTTAATATTCTTTCGAGTGAGCTGCGTGAGTGGTCTAGCAAGTTGTGAAAATCCTTCCACAAAACGTCGGTAATAACCTGCAAGTCCTAGAAAACTTCAAATCTCAGTTACTGTCTGTGGCTCCTTCCACTGTACTACAGCTTCAATCTTTGTAGGATCAACCGTGATACCTGCTTTAGAAATAATATGACCCATAAAACTGACTTGGTTCAACCAGAAGTCACATTTATTGAATTTAGAGTATAACTGCGAATCTCTTAGTGTTTGTAATGTCAGACGTAGATGATCTTCATGCTCTGTCTTTGTCTTAGAATAAATGAGTATATCGTGGAATGAATACTACGATACACTGATCAAGATAAGGTTTGAAGACTCTATTTGTAATAGCCCGAAAAATCACGCTAAACTATGACCTCGGGATCCGTGCCCGATCGGTCATAGGTTTGACCAAATGGAAGTCCAATAGTTAGCATGAGGTGTGATGAACGGATGAGATGTGATAAATTGAATGTCTATGTGGTGTGTGTTGTAAATGTGAAGTCGCATACACCTATCGCGGTGTATGTGCTCAACACACACGTGAGGAAAGGGATAAAAGGGTTTAATAACCCTAAATGTGTGTTTTTGGTGGTTGAGAGAGAGGTAAAGAAGAGAGAGAGAGAGAGGAAGTAAAGAGAGGAGTTATTGCAACTGATATGGAGGGGGGATTCAAGCGATAAAAGCCAGATTCAACACGGTTTGGATCTGTTAGAGCCAAAGTTGGAAACCCTAGCCTTTCAACCACTGGATTGAAATCAACTTGTGATTGATTCAAGGTAAATTTTTGTGAATAAAATGCATAGATCGTAGAGTCTAAATTGTAGTTGAAAATGGTTTAAATCATAGAATAATGGTTTAGAAAAATAGAGGAAAAAGTGTGGAAAAAGATGGGGAAGAACAGCTCAAAAAGGGCTGAATCTGACAATTTTGATTAATCGAAATTGGGTTTCGATTAATCGAAATTGGCCGAGAGTTGAAAAGTCGAGAGGACCCGATTTGATTAATCAATTGGAATTCGATTAATCAACTTTGATTCGATTAATCGATTTGGGTATCGATTAATCGATTTGAAACCTCGATGGACCCAGGGGTTGGAGGAAATGGCTTGAGGAAAATCGACTAATCGAAATGGGATTTCGATTAATCGATTTCAGTTTTCGATTAATCGATTTGGGATCGATTAATCGATTTTAGGAACTCGACTACTCGAATTGAGAATCGACTTTGCGAAACAGAGAATTTCGATTAATCGAATTAGGATTCGATTAATCGAATGAAAATCTCGATTAATCGATTTGAGAATCGATTAATCGATATTGACTTTCGATTAATCGAATCAGATTCGATTAATCGATTTTGGAATTTGATTAATCGACTGAGATAAATTATGTTGACTTTTGGGTTTGACTTTAAGATTCTTGGAGAGTCTTGGACCTTCTTTTTTGCATCCTTAGTGATGTGTTTCACCTGTTATGTGGTACCATAGGTGGTACGTGTGAACTAATGCACAAGGAGCCACGTGGGACCTTGATGCGTTGAGCAAACAAAGACTTGAGGTAGGGAACACCTTGAACATGTATTTTATTTTATAAGAGCATGTATGTAATGATATAGATTTCAATTCAATTGTTTAATTGCTTAAGAATTGTGAAAAGTGTGTGTGCGTGTGACATCCATAAGAGTAATTCTAATAAGCCATCCCCAGGGGATGAAGAAGTAAAGAGATGAGAGCATCAGGTGTGATGCAAGTAAATGGATACATCCCAGGGATGTATCCAATGATTGAATCATGATTGACAGGGCCTAACTGATATAAGATAGCACACTTACACGGTGAATAACTATATGTAAGGCACCGATATTTTTGTTATTTGAGGTTTGATAGGTTACCCCACCGACGTGGCGGGATATCCATGACTGACACGGCAGGATATCCGTGACCGATGGCGCGAAACCGTAGGCGGTCGGAGGCTTATCCAGTACATAGTAAGCACACCCGGGGTGTTGATTTGAGACAAGTGAAACCCGCCACCAATCCCGGGGAAAGGGGCTTGGTACTATATTTGTATTCCCGGGGAATACGTTTAAAGCTGTCTATATAGATGACGATGAAGGGTATCTCATCGGGGCTCGATGCTATATTGCTCGGGATTACTTAAGTTGAAAGTTTAAGTTTTGCTTTAGGCCTTTTCAAAGATCATTCATGAATAAATGAAAACATAAGTAATGAACAGTAAAATGAAATGCTTTTAATTGTTTTCATCAATAACTGCATAGACACATCATGCATGGCATATCATGGAATATATGTGAGTTATAATTTATATGTTCAACCGTGTTTGTTCCCTATTGAGCTAGGATGTAGCTCACCCTATAGACTATCGTCGCGCAGTCCACTACTAGCATGGCCGAGGCTTGAGGAGAGCCGATCCCGTGAGTGGACCTTGCGGGAAGAATTGGAGCCACCTCCGAGGACTTCTTCTAGAGGACTCGTTGTGCCGCTTTGATTTTAGAGATTTTGTCCGGCTTGGTATGTCAAGCCTTGATTTTGTTTAAAACCATGTATATAAGGAGTTGGGATTATTCTTTTGGGACGAACCATCCGTGATGATTTCTATCATCGATGGTTCGGATCGGTTCTCCATTCATGCAGAGGCATGAGGGTAGAACTGTCTTTTGGAGAGTTAATTAATATAGATTTAAATTCCGCAATTTTGTTTATTCTACTTTTGATGCTTGATATACCAGTGTTCCGTGCTTAGTTAAAGGGCACGGTCAAGATGATCGTGCTGATGGCACGGGTTTCGGGGTGCCGAAATCTGGTACATCGATTGTATCAGAGCCATTTTCTTTTAGCAATTCTGACAAGGGTTCTTTCGTCAGAACATAGGGGCTTCTGCTAACGAAACTTTAGTTTCAAATGCAGCCGCAAATGTCGTCTAGAGGAAGAGGCTGACCAAGGGGAGGCCAACAGAGGAGTCTACGTAGTGGAGATGATTACATCTCTCCTACTAATAGAGTGCCTTTAGGAGGTACTGAGGCCCCAGGGGGCAGTAGTAGTAGACAGCGTGATGAAGAGGATCGAGATCATCAGGATCAAGATCTAAGAGAGCAAGAGAGATTGAGAGAAAGACAAGAAGATAGAGAGGAGCGACAAAGGATGATGCACACTATGGAAACTATGGCAGCTGCCATGGCACAACAAGCCGCATCCTTTGCAGCTCATGCATCAAGAGAACAGCAGCCACCTACACCACACAGCAGGACTGCGTTGCACTGTGCCCTCATCTTTCTGAGTTTAGGAGGATGAGACCTCCTTCATTTTATGGTGGCGAGACACAATGGCATTTGGCGGTGATGGAGATGGAGAAAGTCTTTAGCGTGCTAACTTGCACGGAAGATGAGAGTGTGAGATGGGCAGCTTACATGTTGGATGGGGAGGCTGGGCCTTGGTGGAAGTCCGTGATACGGACTCGGGCTCAAGAGACCCCAGAGTTGCCTTGGACTTGGGAGGAGTTTGTTGAGGAGTTCAACAAACAATATTTTCCAGAAGTGGTGAGGAACCAATTAGAGATACAATTTTTACAATTAGTGCAAGGGAGAATGACAGTGAGAGAATATGGGGTAGAGTTTCTACGACTTGCCCATTTTGCTCCGGATTACGTCGCTACTGAAGTGATGCAGTCCAAGAGGTTTCAGCAAGGTTTGAAGCCTGAAGTTAGGGGAGGCGTAGCTCCATTTCAGCTAAGGACCTATGAAGAGGTCATGAGTAAGGCATTGGTTGTGGAAGAAGAAAATACAAATAGATATAGACAGAGAGAGCAACAGAGAGGAGGAAATGAACAAGGAAGATCGGGGCACTACGAACCGGTGAACAAAAAGCCGAGGTTCGTAGCCCAAAATCAGAGACCACAGTTCCAAGGGGGTTTCGGAAGACTAGCACAACAACAACACCAAGAGAGGTTTCCATTACTTGCGTCGGGGAGACCTTTTCGCTATGAGAGCCCTGCCATGTCTACTGGCGCCACTAACACACAGGGTTCTCGTACTATTTCTTCTGCACCTCGGGAGACTTGCGCAAAGTGTGGCAAGCCTCATAGAACAGTGGACTGTAGATTAGGAACTAGGGGTTGTTTCCGATGTGGCAACGTGGGCCACTTGATCAAGGATTGCCCCGAGACAGATAAGAGAAAGACGGTTTCAGTTGCAGCACCACGACCAATTCAAGCAAGGAAGCCGATCGTTCAGGGGAGAGCCTATGCAGTCACTGCTCAGGAAGCAGGGAACGTGCATGACGTCATACAAGGTGAGACCCTTTTAAAATTAAAGAAAGTTTTCATTTCATTAAAATTTTAGATAGAGAAGGAGCATGCATCAGAAATTGAATAGATATATTTTTTTTTTATATACAAAAGCTGTATGTGAATTAAGAGTGTAAATTGATGTGTAAATTATTGTATGTATGTATGTATGATATAGGTACTTTAAATATATATGAAAAAGGATGTTTCGGTGGTTATGACGCTCGAGTGTTGATAGACCCAGGGTCTACCCACTCATTCGTCACTCCACGTTTCGCCAAGAAGATGAAGATTGTTCCAGAGACATTGGATTTCGTCCTATCTGTGTCTATTCCGACTGGAGAGTTAGTAGACACGGAGTTAGCTTGCAAATCTATCATTGTAGCGGTTCGAGACTTAGAGGTGCATGAATTAGAAGCAAAGTTGATACTGTTAGACATGCAAGGGTTTGATGTGATCCTTGGCATGGACTGGTTGGCGCAGCATTGTGCAACCGTCGATTGCAAGAACAAGGTAGTCATTTTCAGACCCAACACAAGAAGATCATTTCGGTTTCAAGGAGTGAGGTCGTCATCTGTGCCACTGATCTCAGCAGTAAGGGCCGAGAAAATGATCAGAAAGGGTTGTAGTGGGGGTTGTAGTGGATACTTAGCTTTCTTAAAGGAGGACAAGGAAGAAAAGAACGTCATTTCTGAGATAGCAGTTGTGCGAGACTTCGCTGACGTGTTTCCAGAGGAATTGCCTGGATTACCTCCAAAAAGAGAAGTAGAATTCTCCATTGACTTAGCACCAGGAACGGAGCCTATTTTGAAAGCACCTTATAGAATGGCTCCTGCTGAATTAAAGGAGTTGAAGGAACAACTACAAGAGCTTATGGACAAGGGGTTTGTTAGACCAAGTGTGTCTCCATGGGGAGCACCGGTCTTGTTTGTCAAGAAAAAGGACGGGTCAATGCGGCTATGCATTGACTATCGACAATTGAACAAACTCACTGTGAAGAACCGCTACCCTTTGCCTAGAATTGACGATCTATTCGACCAACTGCAAGGAGCAAGGTATTTTTCCAAGATCGACCTGAGATCTAGGTATCATCAGTTGCGAGTCAAAGCTGAGGACATTCAGAAGACAGCTTTTCGGACACGGTATGGACACTATGAATTCCTCGTGATGCCGTTTGGATTGACGAATGCTCCGGCGTCGTTTATGGATCTGATGAACCGAGTGTTTAAACCACACTTGGACTCCTGCGTCGTAGTGTTTGTTGATGATATACTGATATACTCCAAATCCAAGACGGAACA
This sequence comes from Chloranthus sessilifolius, assembly GCA_021018995.1. Lineage (NCBI taxonomy): Eukaryota > Viridiplantae > Streptophyta > Magnoliopsida > Chloranthales > Chloranthaceae > Chloranthus > Chloranthus sessilifolius. The sequence continues at coordinate 98,993,424 of CM037597.1, forward strand.
CGAAGAACATTTGAGGATTGCTCTACAGACGCTACGTGAACACCAATTGTACGCCAAACTCAGCAAGTGTGAATTTTGGTTGGAAGAGGTTAGCTTTTTGGGACATGTTGTCTCAAAGCATGGTGTCACTGTAGATCCAGCAAAGATAGAAGCAGTAGTTAAATGGGAGCAGCCAAAGACAGTGACCGATGTCCGAAGTTTTCTGGGCTTAGCTGGCTATTATCGACGTTTCGTTGAGGGGTTTTCAAAGATATCGGGACCTCTCACAAAGCTGACACGAAAAGATTCAAGGTTTGAGTGGAGTGAGGCATGCGAGAAGAGTTTTCAAGAACTCAAAACGAGACTCACTTCGGCTCCAGTGTTAGCGATTCCTTGAGCGATGGAGGATACGCCGTGTCAAATGACAACGTCATACAATGGCCTTGGTTGTGTACTAAACCAACACAAGAAGGTGATAGCCTATGGATCAAGACAGCTGAAAGAACACGAGAAAAATTACCCGACTCATGACTTGGAACTGGCAGCAGTCATTTTTGCGCTGAAGATTTGGAGACATTACTTGTATGGTGAGACTTTTGAAATTTTCACCGATCATAAGAGCCTCCGATATCTGTTTACACAGAAAGAGCTCAACATGAGACAGCGCAGGTGGATGGAATTCCTCAAGGATTATGATTGCTCCATACAATACCATCCTGGCACGGCGAATGTAGTAGCCGATGCATTAAGTCAGAAAGGTTCAGCTCAGTTAGCTTGTTTGATTTTGGGTATGCACCGATGGAAATTATTGGAAGATCTGGCATTCTACGATGCGAACATTGAGTCAAAAGCCACCGGATCCTTTTTGGCTAACATATCAGTAAAGCCAGTGATATTTGAGCATATCCACGATCTACAGATGAAAGATCCGACATTAACAAAGATTCATCAAGACGTGAGTGAAGGCATCAGGTCAAACTTCTCAGTAAAAGAAGATGGTTCTTTGTTGTTTAAAGGCCGTCTATGCATTTCGGACAATGCCGATCTAAGATGAACGATTCTTGATGAGGCCCATAAGTCAAATTATGCTATCCACCCTGGTAGCACCAAAATGTACCAAGATTTGAAAAAGAACCACCGTGGAGAGGATCAAACAAGAGGCGTGGCGATCGTGTCACGGTGTTTAATTTGTCAGCAAGTGAAGGTTGATCATAGACATCCTGCTGGACTATTGCAACCTTTACCAATACCAGAATGGAAGTGGGAATCGATCTCAATGGACTTCATTGTTGGATTACCCCGTACTGCCAAGAGACACAATGCCATTTGGGTCATCGTAGACCGATTGACCAAATCAGCGCACTTTTGCCTGCATACTACAATACTACGTATACTGGCGGAAGAGACTTATACATGAAGGAGATTGTAAGATTACATGGGATTCCAAGATAGTTTCGATCGTGATCCACTATATACGTCTAAGTTTTGGAAGAAATTTCAAGAAGGAATGGGAACACGACTAGACTTTAGTTCAGCTTTCCATCCTCATACTGATGGACAGACAGAGCGAGTGAACCAAGTGATAGAAGACATGTTGAGGGCTTGCATGCTTGATATGCAAGGATACTGGGATGAGTATCTACCGATGCTCGAGTTCGCATACAATAACAGTTTTCAAACGAGCATTGGCATGGCACCGTATGAAGCTCAGATGGACGATGCAAGTCACCCCTCAATTGGGAGGAAACAGGTGAGAAATTTGTGTTAGGACCAAAACTACTTGAAGACAACGCCACCGTTGTCCGAATTATCAGAGAAAGGTTGAAGACAGCACAGAGTAGACAGAAAAGTTACGCCGATATGAAGCGGACTAGTGTTGACTATAAAGTGGGCGAGCATGTGTTTGTGAAAGTGTCACCTATGAAAGGTGTAATGAGATTTGGCAAGAGAGGGAAGTTAAGTCCACGTTATGTTGGACCATTCGAAATTTTGGGACGAGTAGGTGAAGTTGCATATCGCATTGGTTTACCACCGTTATTTGATCGAGTACATAACGTGTTCCACATATCGATGCTCAGAAAGTACGTGAATGATCCGTCTCATGTGTTAGGAAAGCAACCTATAGAGATGTGTGAGGACATGAGCATGATAGAGGAACCAGTGGAAATCTTGGATCGAAAGGAACAAGTACTGCGCACTAAAGTGATTTCCTTAGTGCTTGTTCGGTGGAACAATCATCCAAAAGAAGAGGCTACTTGGGAATGAGAGGCCGATGTGAAAGAACAATATCCAGCCTTGTTTCCAACGACGTGAGAACTTAATGTAAACCACAAACATGTTTGTGAAATCTCCACTATACTTGTAATTCAATGGAAATTTTGATCCAATCTGATTTAAGGGATAGATTTATATGTACATGATCAAGTATATACAACTCTATGGAAGAACCACTTGATGTCATAAACTACCAAAAATAATCAAAAAACCAAAGAAATTGAAAATCTGCAAAAATTGGGCAAAACCGATTAATCGAATTTCAAATCGATTAATCGATTTGGAATTTCGATTAATCGATTTTGTTCGATTAGTCGACTGGCATGTACCAGTGACTGGAAATTGAAAGGAGAGTTAGAATATACATAGAAGACAAATTTCGATTGATCGAATTAGAATCTCGATTAATCGATTTGGGACCGACTAATCGATTTTGAGAATTTCGATTAATCGAATTAGAATTCGATTAATCGAACGACAAGTTCGATTAATTGAACAAACTGAGAATGTTAGAAGAATTGGGAGTCAATTATGAAATTTCGATTAACCGAAGCAGTGTCGATTTATCGATTTGGGATTTCGATTAATCGAACTGGATCTCGATTAATCGATTTACTAAAGGGACCTCGAAGAAATTGAAGTCAGATAGACGATTTCGATTAATCGAAGTGAATTTCGATTAATCGATTTTGAAATTTTGATTAATCGAAATGAATTCGATTAATTGAATAACTTAAAGATTTCTGAAAATTTAGAAGTTACTACACGATTTCGATTAATCGAAGTGAAATTTGATTAATCGATTTTGGAATTTCGATTAATCGAAATGGATTTCGATTAATCGACTGGCTCGCGCCAGTGAGCTCAAAAACTTGAAATGTTAAACGGATACGATTTCGATTAATCGAAATGTTTTCGATTAATCGAATTTAATTTTCGATTGATCGATTTGGGAGATCGATTAATCGATTTTGCGCGGCTTAACCTAGTTTTGAATTTCGATTAATCGACGAAATTTGATTAATGAGCACTATATATATAAAATTGGAGATTTTATTCCCCATTCGAAATCATTTGGCTTGGGAGATTTTGGGCGTTTCACATTCCTCTTTCTTCTCCGACCATCCGACGCTCTAGGGTTGGGATTTGCCGTCAATTCTCTTCCGCAATCGCGTCCAAAACCACGGTAAACCCTAAAATTTTGCTTTTCCCTTCAAATTTGAATTAGAAAAACCCTAGTTTTCTAAGAATGCCGCCCAAAACTCGATTATCTTCAAAGAAGGCGACTTCTAAACTCCCGGTTAGGCGTAAGAATGCCGCGCCACCACCACCTACCCCATCGCCGGTGAGGACTCCATCACCGTCGGCATCGGAGACCACCTCCGGTTCGACGAGCGCGTCTACGCGCGAGTCTTCCCGCGAGTCCACCCCCATGCCACCACCACCCACCAATGTTGAGCAACCAAATGAATGGTGGGCGGCAAAGACCTTTGAGGTCGAATATATTATCGACCCTACCCTATTCACAAATTCTGATTTGCCGGGCGAGACCCAATGGGCTCGAAATTACCTCACCAACACCGGTCTCGGCAACCTTCTCAAACCAATCCGGGGTTCTTACTACCCTAGATTGGTTAGACTATTTTACCAAGGGCTAACGGATGGCCCTACCGATGATTGCATTTTGACCAAGATCGAGGGTCGTCTGTACACGATCACTCGTCGTCACATACACGAGGTACTCGAGTGTTACCTCGATTTCACCCCAGAGACCACCTTATCCCACCCTTCGAGGAGGACCCTCGATTTGAGGAGGTCATGACCCGCATGACAAATGGCAAGAAGGGGTCGGGCTCCTCCATCAAGAGGGTTGACCTTCCCCACTACATGTGGATGCTTGATTCAATAATCAAGTGTAACCTCTACCCAATGCGTCACGACACCGAACGCGTGGACAAAGTGCAACATGCACTTTATGCGGCCTTCTGTGGCCGATGGTTTGATGCTACTATGGTCATCCTAGAAGGGATGAAGTACATCAAGGGAAAACTGATGAAGGGCAACATGTGGCCCAAGGAGAAGATGCCATATGCTCGGCTCATCTCGAGCATGTTGGAGTGCTACTCCGACGAGCAATCCTACAACATCTCGCCTCACGAGGTGAGGGCTACGGATCGCGTGAAGACGTTTACGAAGTCTTCATGGACCCGTAGCTACAATTTACTAAAGCGGACCCTACCGGCTCCGGGTCCCGCTCCAGCCCCAGCAGCAGCAGCGGTAGCACCGCCACCACCACCACCACCTCAGCAGGACCCACCCGTGGGTGGAGCACACCCTATCCCCGCCGAGCCATCCGTGGAGAGGGTTCCCTCTCACACCACAGCCTCACCGACGCCACCTGCCCACTCCGCGCCCGCGACGCCCACCTCATCTTACCGCCGGCGCGCCGCTCCATCCGGTCCGACCATCGAGGAGGTGTTGGCCCGTATGGAGGCCAACAACGAGCGGATTAACTGGAGGATGGACTTCTTGATGTTCCACACCCTCCGCTACATCTACCCGATGGACTACCACCGCTACCTCGCCCAGGAGGAGTGGACCGCTGGACGCACCGCCTTCCACCGAGGACCCGTCTTCCATCCCACCACTGCAGACGCGGTTCCTTCCACATCTACCTCTGCTCACTGGCCAGGAGCCTTGTGACCACGGCCGACCACCCGGCCCGGTAGCGATGCACCACCACCGACCACTCGGCTCAGCAGACACACCGCTCCTCTAGCACCCGACCAGCCTGTTTGAGTCTTGTATTTATTTTTGAGTTATGATTGTATACCTGTAAATTGTTTTGTACGCCAACTTAACTGGCCTTGTAAAAAAAATAAAATTCAATCTTTAATACAAATCAAACTTTTTGTGTCAATTGTTCAATTTTGTTAAATTTTACTTCCATGCTTGTATGTGTGAATACCTAAATACGTCTGAATCAATTAGACCACCTCACCTGAAAATGTGAGAGGGGGGGGGAGAGAGACCCCGACAGCCATACCTTGGGTTATTTTCGAGGACAAAAATTCCCAAGCTGGGGAGGATGTAATAGCCCGAAAAATCATGCTAAACTATGACCTCAGGATCCGTGCCCGATCGGTCATAGGTTTGACCAAATGGAAGTCCAATAGTTTGCATGAGGTGTGATGAACGGATGAGATGTGATAAATTGAATGTCTATGTGGTGTGTGTTGTAAATGTGAAGTCGCATACACCTATCGCGGTGTATGTGCTCAACACACACGTGAGGAAAGGGATAAAAGGGTTTAATAACCCTAAATGTGTGTTTTTGGTGGTTGAGAGAGAGGTAAAGAAGAGAGAGAGAGAGAGAGGAAGTAAAGAGAGGAGTTATTGCAACTGATATGGAGGGGGGATTCAAGCGATAAAAGCTGGATTCAACACGGTTTGGATCTGTTAGAGCCAAAGCTGGAAACCCTAGCCTTTCAACCACTGGATTGAAATCAACTTGCGATTGATTCAAGGTAAATTTTTGTGAATAAAATGCATAGATCGTAGAGTCTAAATTGTAGTTGAAAATGGTTTAAATCATAGAATAATGGTTTAGAAAAATAGAGGAAAAAGTGTGGAAAAAGATGGGGAAGAACAGCTCAAAAAGGGCTGAATCTGACAATTTCGATTAATCGAAATTGGGTTTCGATTAATCGAAATTGGCCAGGAAGTTGAAAAGTCAGAGGACCCCGATTTCGATTAATCGAATTGGAATTCGATTAATCGACTTTGGATTTCGATTAATCGATTTGGGTATCGATTAATCGACTGGGAACCTCCAGTGGACCCCAGGGGTTGGAGGAAATGGCTTGAGGAAAATCGACTAATCGAAATGGGATTTCGATTAATCGATTTCAGTTTTCGATTAATCGATTTGGGATCGATTAATCGATTTTAGGAACTCGACTACTCGAATTGAGAATCGACTTTGCGAAACAGAGAATTTTGATTAATCGAATTAGGATTCGATTAATCGAATGAAAATCTCGATTAATCGATTTGATAATCGATTAATCGATATTGACTTTCGATTAATCGATTTTGGAATTCGATTAATCGACTGAGATAAATTATGTTGACTTTTGGGTTTGACTTTAAGATTCTTGGAGAGTCTTGGAACTTCTTTATTGCATCCTTAGTGATGTGTTTCACCTGTTATGTGGTACCATAGGTGGTACGTGTGAACTAATGCACAAGGAGCCACGTGGGACCTTGATGCGTTGAGCAAACAAAGACTTGAGGTAGGGAACACCTTGAACATGTATTTTATTTTACAAGAGCATGTATGTAATGATATAGATTTCAATTCAATTGTTTAATTGCTTAAGAATTGTGAAAAGTGTGTGTGCGTGTGACATCCATAAGAGTAATTCTAATAAGCCATCCCCAGGGGATGAAGAAGTAAAGAGACGAGAGCATCAGGTGTGATGCAAGTAAATGGATACATCCCAGGGATGTATCCAATGATTGAATCATGATTGACAGGGCCTAACTGATATAAGATAGCACACTTACACGGTGAATAACTATATGTAAGGCACCGATATTTTTGTTATTTGAGGTTTGATAGGTTACCCCACCGACGTGGCGGGATATCCACGACTGACACGGCAGGATATCCGTGACCGATACGGCGGTGAAACCGTAGGCCAGTGCGGAGGCTTATCCGTACATAGTAAGCACACCCCAGGGGTGTTGATTTGAGACAAGTGAAACCCCGCCACCAATCCCCAGGGGAAAGGGGCTTGGGTACTATATTTGTATTCCCAGGGAATACGTTTAAACTGTCTATATAGATGACGATGAAGGGTATCTCATCGGGGCTCGATGCTATATTGCTCGGGGATTACTTAAGTTGAAAGTTTAAGTTTTGCTTTAGGCCTTTTCAGCATCATTCATGAATAAATGAAAACATAAGTAATGAACAGTAAAATGAAATGCTTTTAATTGTTTTCATCAATAACTGCATAGACACATCATGCATGGCATATCATGGAATATATGTGAGTTATAATTTATATGTTCAACCGTGTTTGTTCCCTATTGAGCTAGGATGTAGCTCACCCTATAGACTATACGTCGCAGGTCCACTACTAGCAGCTGCCGAGGCTTGAGAGAGGCGATCCCGTGAGTCGGACCTTGCGGCGTAGTGGAGCCACCTCCTGAGGACTTCTTCTAGAGGACTCCGTTGTGCCGCTTTGAGGGCTTTTAGAGAGATTTTGTACGGCTTGGTATGTCAAGCCTTGATTTTGTTTAAAACCATGTATATAAGGAGTTGGGATTATTCTTTTGGGATGAACCATCCGTGATGATTTCTATCATCGATGGTTCGGATCGGTTCTCCATTCATGCAGAGGCATGAGGGTAGAACTGTCTTTTGGAGAGTTAATTAATATAGATTTAAATTCTGCAATTTCGTTTATTCTACTTTTGATGTTTGATATACCAGTGTTCCGTGCTTAGTTAAAGGGCACGGTCAAGATGATCGTGCTGATGGCACGGGTTTCGGGGTGCCGAAATCCAGGTTGTCACACTATTCATCAAGTCCATAAAAGCAGCAGGTGCGTTGGTCAACCCAAAGGGCATGACGAGAAACTCGTAGTGACCGTAGCATGTTTGGAAAGCTGTCTTCAAAATATCTTCAGCTTTTACCTTCATCTGGTGATAACCCGATTGTAGGTCAATTTTTGACAAGAATCACGCTCCTTGTAACTGATCAAAGAGATCGTCGATTCGAGGAAGTGGATATCTATTCTTGATCGTCAGTTTATTGAGTTGACGATAATCAATGCAGAGACGCATTGAACCATTTTTTTTCACAAATAACATCGGTGCGCCCCATGGAGACACACTCGGTCTGATAAAGCCTTTGTCAAGAAGCTCTTGTAATTTCTCCTTGAGCTCTTTCAACTCTACCGGCGCCATTCTATATGGTGCTTTCGATATTGGATCGGTACCTGGAGCTAATTCAATAGCAAATTCTACTTCCCTATAAGGTGGTAGTCCTGGCATCTCATCAGGAAACACATCAGGAAATTCCCAAATGATTGGTACATTGGAAAGTGACATTTTATTCACTTTTTGTTCATCACTTTGTATGAAAGCAATATACCCTTGAGCACCTTCATCAAGTAATTGCCTTGCTCGAATTGTGGATATCAGCGAAAGATTAGTTGACGGTACGCCATAAAATTTAGCTGATCTCTTCTTTTGGGGACGAAAAGAGACAATCTTCTTGCGATAGTCAACGTTTGCATGGTGAGTGAACAACCAATCCATGCTAAAGATCACATCGTATCCTTGCATCGGTAACAAGATCAAATCAGCTACTGCCTCATATCCCCAGTAATCCTTGATTGAAACCATAATCGACCAACATACTTTATCAGTCATGAGGGATTGTCCAGTCGGAAGTGTAACGTTGAGAATAAAGTCGAGATGTTCTAAAGTACCTCCTAACTTCTTTAATTTTTCAGCAAACTGGGGTGAGACAAATGAATGTGTAGATCCGGGATCTATCAAGACTCGTGTGTCATAACACAGATAAGCATCATTTGGATGTAATTGTAAGATACCTAAAGCATACAGACTACTGTTAGCTATAATACCTATTTGTATCAAATATTTAAAATAATAATATGTCAATCAAGGAATTTAGGATGTAATATTCATAGTTAACTATATGCATCTTCTCTATCTAAAATGATAATTAATTGTAAATTTTAATGTAAAAATTCATGGACAATCATACCTTGAATGATGTCATGGCTAGTCCTCGTATCTGTTGCAGTAACAGTATAAGCTCGGCCTTGTACCGTAGGCCATGCCAATCATAATTTTGGTCCTGCCTTTGTTGCTATTCCGACTGTTTTCAGACATTCTCTGATCCGATGTCCCATTTTTCCACAACGAAAACATGCACCAGAAGCTTTATGACACTCATTGGTCTTGTGTGCCTTCCCACATTTCCCGCAAATTTCTTTGGAGGCAACTGATGACGCCGTATAAGATCCCGTGCGAGAACCTGTCGGCCGTACTTGAGAAAACCCAGATGTACTTCGAGCCGCTACTGAAAAGGATTGATTCGGTACACGTGGAATCCTTGATGGTGCTGAGAATATCGATGGAGTATAAGGCCGTGCAAAGGCTCCTGCATCCGGTTGAAATTTTGTCTGTCCTTGGAATCGTGGTCGCTTATTAATTTGACCCGCACTATAGGACTGTGGAGCTTTTCTGGCTTTCTATTTTTCTTCCCTTCTTTTGAACATGGTGTCCACATCGGTTTCCGCGATCAGGGCTAATCTCATCACGTTGGCATAAGTCGTTGCCTGAAACAATGAAATGCATTCTTTAATCAGGGGTTTCAAACCTCGTTCAAACTTTTAGGTTTTCATCAGCTCGGTGGCTACCAACAAAGGTGCAAAACGAGAGAGACGTGTGAATTCTGCCTCATATTCTCTCACCGTAATCTGACCTTGTACTAAGGTTGCAAACTGTACCTCAAGCTTATATCTCTCGAGCGCTGGGAAATATTTTTCATTAAATGCCTCGGTGAACTCTGCCCATGTCCGTGGTACTCCGGGCATCCTTATTCTTTCGACAGATTGCCACCATGGCTCTGCCTCACTCTCCAGTTTATACACTGCCCAACTTACTTTTTCCTCCTCGGTGCATGTGACTCTTTGCAGTACTTTTTTAATCCGCGTTAACCATTTCTCAGCTTCCATCAGGTCATGCTGGCCATGGAAATTGATGGTCAAAGTCGAACAAATTCTGTAAATCCCTAAGGTCGTCGAACCGCAAGCATGGCCATAGTATTGACCATAGTCTCCAATAACTGAGGATTGTGTCCTGCACTCTGTTCAACACCAGGAACACTTCCTATTGGTGGAGTATTTACAACTGGCAGAGTTTGCTCTGGCGGAGTATGCTCTGCAACATTCTCCATTGTCGTTCGACTTTCAGCCAGATGGGCATTCTCACCACTCCCCGAAGCAATGTCATGCTCGTACCCGGCTACTGGAATCGTATCTGGCACAGTACGATGGGGCAACGGTGGTCTACCTCTACCTCTTCTACGACGCGGAGGCATCTTAACCTAATCAGATAAAAACTTGATCAAACATATAACTCAATCTAATTCCTACCTCCATTCTATTAGCAGATAATTTGCCATATTTCTATATGTCAGAGTTCAGTCTCCAATGACTTAACGTCGGAGCTTTGATAACACTTGTGACAGCCCGATGTTTCCCGTCTTCAAAATCAGGAAAGGTCACGCCATCGGATCACCTGGCATGATCCTTTCATCACGAGATTACTTCTTTAATTCAAAGTGATGCAAATGCGAAAGCAATGTATTTTAACTCTGACAGATGGATAATATGGCAAAATAACAGATAAATAGTCTATAAACACTATAAACAAAACAACAGATCAGTCTGATGTATAGCTTTTCACTGATGACGGCCACCCGTCATCTAAACAGTGAAAAGAAAACCAATACATCCAAACATATGTCTGAAACCATCATATATCATTTATACATGCCATAAAATTTATCTCTCTCATTCCTCTCTTTCTCAAACCCATGTCCCCTCAGATCCCAAGCTACAAACCTATTTCGGGAAGAACTCTTCCGTGAAGTCATCTTCCTCGTCGTCGTCGTCTTCTTCTTCCCCCTCTTCCTCGTCAGGCACGTAGGTAGGATCTGCCACGTGCTCCGGGTCAGGCTCTATAGCTAAGACATTTAAGTCATGGTATGAGCTATCATCAAAGCTTAGTAGTGAATATTGCATTGTTATTCTATATTGACAGTTTATCACTTTTTTATAGAGAAGCATAAAATAATATATGAATAACGTGATGACATTCTGTATTTGTGCATGATGTATCAAGTGTGAGAAACAAACTGAAATCGAAAACACATGCTGGCGAAAACAGGGAATCATCAAGGTCAAGCTCCCGAGTTAGCGAGATCACTTATCAAGCTCCCGAGTTAGCGGGATCACTTGATTCAAGAACCTCAAGCTCCCGAGTTAGCGGGATCACTTGATTTACACTGGAGCAATAGTATATCAAGAACATTGAATTTAACAGAGTATGAGTACTAAATCACATAGAATGACCAAGAAATGCATTTGCATGTATGGTTTTATAATGCAATGTACTAAACTGTTATACGTAGATAATAGCATTAATTTACTAGGCTAATTTACTAGATGCTTTTGATACTTACTGATGCTATATATATATTATCTCTTTGGTCATCAGATTACTGGCAACTCAAGTCTATTTATTTCATAGCTAAAACAGGTTCATCAGTTCAAATAACCAGATTAGATTTTTACTTCTACAATGCTGATTAGTGTGTACATGTATACTCATCAAAGCTTCTATGAAAAACTCAATGACAATGCTTATACAATTATAAAATAGCAACATAGATTCCCTACCTGTGTACGTTGAGTTTTACTAGTATTGTCGTCGATGCACGCTCAGGCATCCGGGGACCTTATGCACTTCTTATTTCTTCAAAAATCGTTTAAGTGCTCCATGTGGCACCAATCTAGTAAACATAGATTGATTTTTAATAACACTCGTATTTTACAAATGAGCCCGTAATTTATAGATGGTTAATAGTGCGCTAAGACTAAAATAGGTAAACACATGGACCCCTCTTGGATCCAAGGTCCGAATGCACAAATACAGCTCAAAATTCTGTGCTAGGGGAGGTTCCCTCGGCAACACTCAAGTGGTTGCCGTGGCAAGCCCTTCAGCTGGCCTCGTTGCCGCGGCAACCCTATAAGTGTTGCCGTGGGAAGCCCTTCAGCTGGCCTTGTTGCCACGGCAACCCTATAAGGTTGCCACGGCAAGCCTGTATATTTTTAGCTTACCGAGGTGCAGATGGGGTTCCTTTTGTATTCTTTTGATCTATTGTTCTCCCCCCTTTTTCGATATATATATGTATATATATATATATATATCTATATAAATATATATTCAAACAATATAGTATGTATACCTATAAATTTAATTTAACAACAAATCTTCCATGAAGATCCGGAGTGCAGCAATCTGCACTCACGTTCATGGTGAGACTAATTTCTGAGCTGTAAATTCATATGATCAACTCTTTTGTACAAGAACAAACAAACAACTGACCTTTTGATGATTTTGTAGTACCCGACCATTGGTGTTGTGTTTGCCGAATTCAAAGATGGAGCAGGACTGAAAGAAGTCTTGGTGAAGCTTATATGTTGTGGCTAATTTTAAGAGAACTGAGAGCATATGGCTGTTGTTGATTTTCACAGAATTTCCTCTGATTTGATTACCTCTGGTTTTACTAACAAAACTCAAAGAAAGCAAGGGAGATTTTCCTTATAACAGGTGACATTGACCTTACGTGCATGCTCCCGCGAGATGACTCATTGGAGTTGTGTTCTAAATCTCCCATGCAAGTAGCTTATAAGCTACTTGTTACGTAATTTACAATGTACATCACCAATTCATGGGTAGTGTATGGCAGAAAGACAAACAAGTAATTCTCCTGTTATAATTTAAAACAGGGTTATAGTATAAAATAAACCAAAAACAGGTTTTAATGCTTGTAAGGCTAATATCTTGTATAAAACCAGCACAGAGTTGGCGAGTGTACCTCTTCAACGACAGTTCAAGCTAGGATAAGATATTTAGTGATTTAGTGTATATATTTGAACGAGGTTTTTAAGGCCCGCGACACCTAACACCTCACACCGCGCACAAATCTAAAGGCGAATTGAGTGAGGTTCCTAGGATGTCATGGTGGAAACGTGCACGTGACCTGACCGGACTCTCCTCACAGAGACTCGCATTGCCAAGAGCCGATCTCCGAAGAAAAGAAAAACCATAAAAAAGTAGAAAAAGCTCAAAAAAGTCCAAAAATAATGTCTTTTAAAATTCCCAAGAATAGAGAAAATGATTCTTGATGTGCTCTTTTTGTTTTTCTAATTAAGTCTTAACATATTGCAAGCGTACAATGGAAATTGTAATGCTAGTATAGGATCATTCCCACGAGGAAGTGATTTATTTCATATTTCACTTTTCTGAAAACTTATATTTATCTTTAAGGTTCTAAACTACTTGAGAAATATAAATAAAAGAATGGTTTCCTAAACTAATTATAGAAAATAAATCTAAATCTTCCTTCCAGATTATGGTCGTCAATCACAATCCTTTAAGTCTCAGAGATTTACAAAATTAAAATACCATTATACTGTGTTGCAGTCTTCTAGAATTTGGGAGTCAATCAAAAATTAAAATCCTTCAACACAGATTTAATTTAATCAACAATCTCCTAAAACTTTGGCATCATTCAAATTCGAGAAAATGGAAGATGGAAAAGAAAAATCGTTACACTAATCTGCAAGTCTCAACCTGAGTCGTCAATTCAAATCAAAACTTGGAGATGTTTACAAAGCAGTAAATTGCAATAAAAATAAATCTAAACTGGAAAGTAAAGTAAAAATATATCTTTCACCCCTCAGCCGCAGGCATCAATTGCTTCTGAGAAACTATGGATATCTACACTAATCTTCCAGCTCTCAATCCCAGTCGTCAATTGTAATCGAGGAACCTTGGATATCTAAACTACTCTAAACTATTTTTTATCGGAAGGAAACCCAACCTCAGTTGTCAATTGATTTTGAGAATTCCTTTAATGAAATAATTCCTATGCCGAGCCCTCTTATTTATAGATCATAAGGGGTCGGTTTACAGTGATCTAATTCTAAGAAACTACTAAAAACAAAAGATTCCTAATATAACTCTAATTCCTAATTTTATCTTCCTTGCTTTCACTGGTTGATGCGCCTCTGAATTTTCTCCTTAATTTCAGCAAATGAGATCTTTAGGAGTTTTCTTCGCCAAACTTCTAATTCAAGAGTTCTTCTATTTTGGTGCATGGCTGTGTGGGTCTTCACATGATCAGCAACAATGAGAAGCTTCTATTTGTGAAATCATAAATCACGATTTCTCTTCTGTTACAGCTTTCTCTCTGGACGATTCTATATTACAATCGATCACTTTTTTTATATATCGCCTTTTTCTTTGAACGTCTTCTGAAGAATCATAAATTACGTTTTCTTATTTTCTTTCTTGACTTCGTTCCATCGTAAGGTATGATTTCTTGGCTTTCAGCAACATTGAATCATCTTTCACGTTCAATCATTTTTCTTATAGCTTTTTGAGTTCATTTTGACGAAGATTAACACTAGTAACAAACTAGAGTCTAGTAGTATTAAGTTAAGGGTGATAAATGGTATATTTTGTGACTGATTAGACCCCCAAACTTATGTTTTGATAGTCCCTAGCAAACAAGGAAAGAAATACTAATCTAAAATTTAAATGCCACTTTCATAAGGAGCACGATTGCATTTAGCAGATGCAACAAACCTTTAAACCAGTGGGAGATCTCTAGTGGAGGAGTTATAGTCTCCTGAAAGTTTTCAGTGAAGTTACCTACAAACTTCAAAACACATTTGGATTTTTCAGTTTTTCAAAGCAAAACAAAAATTAAAAATCTGCACTAATTTTACACACTAGTTAAGTTCGTCATCATATGGTTATTATGATTTTTAAAAATTACAAATCTTTTATATCCTTGCTTTCCATCATAACAGTTATCCTTGATTAGAACTCAACAATTTCAATTCTGTAAAGCATGGAGTGTGTGCGTACCAGTGAAAAGTTTATTCTTCATAAAATTTTCTAAACAACAGATTTAGAAAATATTTTTATTCAAATTCTCACTATTGGCATACTCCCAAAAAGATGTCGAAATTTTTGGGTTCTCTCAATATGATATATATGATAAATTCAAAGAACAATTGACTAAAAGGATAAATCTCATGGAATGAAAAATCAATTCTCATTCATATGATTTCTTTGTTCATTCGTAATATCTATTGCCTATATCTCTACAAGACTCATACTTTCGTAAATTGTAAATCAAAAAGGTCTTTCCTTCGACTTGTAATGGGGCCTTGGGTTTAAAGAAAGGTAGATAGGATTCAAAGGTTTATGAGAATTTTGTTCTTCCTTCTCTATTATCTTCTTTTCTTTTCTTTTCTACTTTAGTAAGTATCTAAAAGGTTGGATAACTTCTTCCCATTTTCTTTACTTATTTTTTGTGTAAATCCCATTCCTTCAATCGATTTTCTTCAGATATCTTTTTGATTTTCAGTTTGGAAGCATTTGCTTCTCTTATCTTTTGTAGAATCTTATTTTACGATTTTGTACTTCTTTTCCCATATTCTCTTCATTTTTATTCCTTTTTAGTTGAATCCTTTTGTTGCATATCCCTTATCTGTTGACTTTACTCCTTCCACTCCCTCTTTTTCCCTTCTTTTGTATTCTAAGCTCTCAAAAAATTGTAAGAGTTAAAGGTTGAAAGTTTTCGGTAGTACATATAGTTAAGGGTTTATAAAATCTTGATACAAAGAAATTTGATTTAAGCTTCTAATATGGATTCAAACAATAAATTCTTTCTGAGATGTTGACTTTTTGGCTTTGACTAACAAAAGATGGCCTTTGATCATTTTTACGATTTACTAGTATGGATATCATAATGTGTTGATACATTTAATAGATAGTTCTAAAAGAAATAAATCATCATAATCACAGATTATTCGATTCAATTTTTCAACAATATGAGATTTTGTATAATGCAGTTAAGAAGTTCAAGATAATTTAAGCTTGAATAGATAGCAGTCTCTCTCTCAGAAAAAATTATGGCTCAAAAGCTCACTTGTTATGTAATTTTGAAACTATAATCAAAATATTACAGTTCAGATCAATTATATAGTTTCAAACATTCATTCTTATTCAGTGTTCTTGAAGAGCTAAAACATGAAATTGTAACTGCTCTATTCTTTATTGTTGAACTCCTACTACAATGGATCGTAAGTTTTCAGGATTCATAATTTTTTTTCTCATAATTCCCATATAACGATTAACTTGAAAAATTTAAGTGCTAAAATAGAAAATTTAAATAGGGAAAATTAAAATTGAAAGGAAACTAAGGTTGTAAGAACTAAACTAGACAGAGAAATAAAAGCTAAAACAAACAAGTTTATATGTCTGCATAAAAAATTAAAATTAGACTAATATCTACAAGAATACAAAAGTTGCACTTCCCCCACGCCCAAGTTTGATAACACAATGTCTTCATTGTAAAAAGTAGGGGGTATCAAAATATTATCAAGAGTTACTGCTACTGTTGTATGTATCAGGCAAAAGGTTGTGGGAATTATAATGTCCCCCAAACTTGAGGAAAACTAACTCCGATGCAATCATAGAAGAGTAGTAACAAAAATAGCAACATAAAAAAAATTAGAGACAAAAGTACTCAATAGAAAAAGTTCATATATTTACATGGACTAATTACAATGGAAAGGAACTAATTATAGGTATTACTGGAAAACAAAAACTATTTCCTAAAAGATGAAACCTAGGAAGAATCTAGACACATACTAACTATTATACTAGCATCAACATCCGGGGGAAAATATTCTTCGATAAAGATCAGTCCTCAGCATCTAACCACCTTCAATCAGAGTCTCTCATTCCTTCCTAGACAATTTGGTAGGATCACTCCTCTAAGAGTTATCGGAACACTCCTTACTGCCCTTCAAAATCTCTCCTAAACAGAGCACGATGCTTTGTTTTTTTTCTCCATCAACTGCACCCTCAAAAGAGTATTGCAATGCAGTTAGGCTAAGAAATTGAAGAAGGAAAAGTGAACACGTCTCATTCCATCCACAACCTATACTACTCCCCTGCAAAGATTCTACGAAGAGATTGTAACACAGTCAAGGGGAGAAGATAAGCAATAGAGAGGGGTGGCGAGCAACAACTCAACCCACCATCATCATAAAAGAACTCGCATTCGGGGTGGGTTGTGATGGTTTAAATGTTAGGAAGTGGGGGAAAATGGATTCTTGGAATATGGTTTTGGATTTGGGTTAGGTTTAGGGTTAATGGTGGTTTTTGTGGATGATTCAGCATCTCGGATGGGTCACTGGGGCTTCATATTTTCTACTTTCTTTATTGCAGCCAGTAGTTCGGCCTAGTGTGTCTCTATGATTCTATTAAGTCTTTTGTTGGAATCACTTGCGGTATGTTCCTCTTCCATAAGGTTTAGGGTTAAGGGTGGAGGAAGAAGAAAGGTTATGAGATGGTTGAAGTCTGTAGATAGGTATGGATTTATAGGGAAGAGGCTTGGGTAGTTGACAAGTGGCAAAATTGAATGTGATGCGTGTCTGCTTCCTCTATGAATTAAATGGGTTCGAAAACCAATGTAACCAATAAGACCGGTTAATGGTTGCGCCTGTTCCTCAGAATTGTTGTTTGCAATCTAGAGAACAATAACAAGACTCTGTGATGCTTCAAATCGTACACGCTACGATTTGCCCCTTTTAATCATTATAACTCAAATCCATATGCTCAAATTGATTATGACATGATAGAAGAGTCTTTATGATTGAATGCACTTTTGCACACTAAAGATCATAGAGTACTCTTTAATATTAAATTATGTACATATGTTACAGGTGTTTGCTACGGGGGAGTCAGTCGCTCGAAGGTTCTAGAGGGGCTCAGTTTGAATCAGAGGGAGTTGATGTGCCATCCATAAATATACGACCTCTAGACATAACAACTGCATGTGCAGGAGGTAAATTATTCTCTCTCAAAAGGGTTAGTTGCTCGATTTGAGTTTCTAACTTTATGATAGACTGCTAAAGGGAGTTGAGTGCTTAAGTTTGGATACGACCATGCTGCAGCCAACTTTCGATTATCTACATCAAGGCTTCCTCTGCATCAGTATGGTCTTGGGCTCCCGTGGGGTGGAAAGGTACAGTTGGAGGTTGGGGGACTACCTGAGTTGGGCCATGCTTAGGACGACAAGCTTCTCCTGTTTGAGATGTTGGGTACGATTTTATTCCCACTAGATATAAAATTTTTGCTTTCCAAAGCTTCAACCTCAGAAGACATTTCATCATTGACTTTAATTTATATAATCCTCTTTGTTTAGGAAGTATATTCGTTAAAGTCTCCGAATCAATCCCACCCGATGCGTGGTGGTGCACCAGTTCCTCGCTAAGGGTCTCAAAGAGTTCCTAAGCATCCTCTGCAGTCAATGTACAAAAAATTCCACCACAGGCCTCATCAATCATATGTCGGGTTGCATCATTAAGGCCTTCATATAAAGTGAGCACAATTTTCCAGCGCGTGATCCCGCGGTGAGGGCACTTGAACAAAATATCCTTAAGACGGTTCCAACATTCCTGAAGAGATTCATCTGGGAATTGATGAAATGTTATAATAAGATGTCCGATTTTATTCGTTCTACAGATTGGAATGAATTTCATAAGTGTGTGACCGTGGATCCTCTCGAACCCATTGCGGCGATGCGCTCGCCTTGGATAAAATGTAGAGTAGCCACCCGGAGCTTTTGGTGACCCGGGAAACCTTCAAATCAATATTTTGAGCACTGAAGTGCTAAATATGACTCTGATTTACCGGTCTTTGCCAAAGGCTCTAAGGTAGGGGCTTCGGTTATTGATCGGGAAGGGTTTAGGCACCTGATCAACCCGCACGTAGCGGTCTCTATCTATGGCCAAAAATAAAAATAAAAAGGGCGGAGTTTCCCCTTGCCCGAAGGCAATACGGTCCTATCAAGCTTTGAGCCAAACCGAAATTTTGGCGGCGTAACGGCTTGAATCCTTGGACAGAGGAGACACCAAGAAGGTAGAGGAAGAGAGGGGTGAGCCGGAGCTCACGGGCCCTTGTTGCACCGTGGAAGATCTTCGCTTTGGCGTGCTTCCGATGGCTTAAATGGTGTGAAAATGGGTTCTAATGCTAGGACTCAATAAAGTAAGGGGTGTAGAGTGAGGCTAGAGGCTAGACTTTAGCAAAAGGGAGTGATCTAATGGTGGAAATGGGTTGAAATGGGTGAAGTATGCATGCTGGAATTTTGGAAAATATTGGCATTTTCACTCACTAGGGTTCTCTCTTAAGCACTTCTCTAATCCTTTAACAAAAATTCAACCCTTAAGGAAGAGGGGGGCCTCTCTATTTATAGAGAAGGGATGGGTTAGGGGCTTACTTAAGAGCTAATTGGTTTAGCAATTAGGTAATCCCCCATCTAAGGTTTTTTGGGTTTTCAAGGTCCTAGGGTTTTGGGAAACTGGTTTCAATGGCGGATGATGGGGTGAGACCATGGGTGACTTAAGGGTTGCTAATAAGCTCAAAGGGGGTGCAACCAATCTCAAGACACCCACCTCAACCCAGGGGATGGTCAAAGGGTCAAACTAGATGGAGGAAATTCGAGCTCGATGGCGATTCTTGTAGCTAAGCTGGGCGTATATATTATATACGCCCAGTTTAGGAACAGTAATTTTCACCAAAATCAGGGGAGTTTTGAGAAGATGAAACCCATGGTGGGTCCCACCTATACTGGGCGTATATATTATATACGCCCGACCAAATTTTCCCCAAAATAGGCAGGCGTATATAATATATACGCCTGAGTAATCTGGGGTAAAAATGGTTGGGCGTATGTAATATCTACGCCTGAATAAAATTTATGATTTTATGTGAAACTTAAAACGGCCATAACGTTTGAACCGTAGCTCCAAATTGGGTAAACTTTGGCTTGTTGGAAAGCTGGAGAAGTCCTCTGTCCAATGGTATATGGCTCATCTATGGTACTGGTCTGTGTGAAATTCTGTAGCTCTCCTCCCATCAACCATAAGAAGGGTTTAAGTTAGGTATGGGAAGGGATTCTAGGGTGTAGGGGTGACTTCTAAGGATTGGGGGAATGGCTCTAAAGGTCTTAGGTTGATTCCTACTGGTTTAGGTAGGTTCCCTAGGGTTCAGGGGGGTGCCATCGGAAGCGCAGGGGTACATCTCTCCCGAAGTACAGATTGATCGGGCCTTGGGCCGAATTTGGGTGTCTACAGATGCCCCTCTTTGGTATTCGATCACTAATGATCGGATGCCAAAGACAAGAGACATCCGAAGAGGTCCAAGGCACGTTTGATGGGTCCGCCTGGTTCAACTCAATTCTCAAACATTCATGGCGATGGTGAGTGTACGCAAGCCCTCTCATTTCGGGATATCGTCCGTACCTCAAAGCTAGCAGTCCCCAAGCGCATTGCGACATTACTGGGCATAACTGCGATGATCATAAAAAGTGTAAGCCCGCTAGCCGGGATATCGTCCACTTTCTGAGGGAAATTATAGATTTGTGATGTTTGAGTATTAATCTGAACCAGACAGGTCCATGAAATGGGATGATCGATCTATGCTTCGGAATTGATGTGAAGCATACAAAGCGAAGGCCTTCAAACTGTGTCCAATCCTATGGAATATTGACAGCTCCATTGGATTGGGCACGGGTGCCCTTACCTAAGTAAGGCTCAAAGTTTCTGGGTGAACCCATCAGCCTCGAGGTTGCTTTAGCATGATTGACCTGAGTGGAGCGAATATTGATGTCGCAACACCTCTTTAGAATGCATGCCCATTTTCTGAGTAATTTTTTTTGTGTCATTTTCTGAATTTTCTTTTGTTTCGAGGCCTCCAAGCAGAGCTCGATGACCTCTGACAACTTTATTTTTGTACAACTCTTTAAGTGGATCAAATGCCAGTTGATACGTTTTTAAGAGTGCATGTGCCATGCTGGGGATAGGTGCACCTTGGGGATGTGTACGTTCCAATGGTGAGGTGCTCCTGATTCGCACGGACCGGAGTGCTTTAACTTGAGACAAAGCTAAAGATCGGGCTAGAACCACACATCCCTCAAAAGAGATGGCCAATTCTAGCCTCCATCCCTAATGAAATCACATCTTACTAACTATGCACAGACAGACACCCATCAGGGGCGATAAGCAGCAAATAGGCGCGAACAAAAGCCTCGACCCTAAGGTACAATTTACGAGGACAACGACCATCCTGCGGATACCCAGATGCAAGTGCGTACGGTCAATAGGGACACCGTGCCTATACAGGTTTTAAGCCTATGTAAAAGGAAATGAAAAGGGAAAAGAGCCCTTTGGTCTGTATGTTCGCACATAGTTTGGTCGGTTATAATTTCATTTTTGACGGGTCAGTTTCGACTGACAATAGACTTTTTGAATGGTCTGAAGTTGGGGGGAACTCTTGGTCAATATCAATCCGAAGGCGGATGACCAGAGTGAATGCCGGAAGGTGGGGTCAACCCACTCAGGGTTTTCACTAAGCAGCAACAAATTGTTATTTCTTCTCCTTTTCTTTCTTCCTTTTTTTCTTTTTTTTTTTTGTTTTGATTGAGACTCCGGGCATGCTCAAGCTGCCTTTATTTTTGCACGTATCCTTAGGCGAATCAACTTGCCACGTCGATATACCTTAGGGACATGTGCATTCCGGTGATGGGCTCCTGGTTTGCCTGCCGAGTCAGGCCTTGACTTCTGCTGGGGGAGATCTGGGGCTAAGTGTATGCTCTCAGTGATGAATGAAATTCATTTGCCTGCCGGATCGGGTACAAAGTGTCCCTGCATGAAACGGGGTTTGAGAACTTTCGGGTGAACCCAATCATTCCGAATTGATTTAACACGGCTCTCGGGGTGGGGCAAACAGACGTTGCGACGCTCTTGTGAGAACCAGCGTTGCATTTTTTTTATTTTTCTTTCTCTTTTATTTTTTTTTCTCTTTTTTTAATTTTGTGGGTGCATTAGGCAGGCGCCTATGGATCTGGATCCGTTTGTTGTAACACGGTCCCTTTGGGCCAATCGAAGGAAACTCGAAGGGTCATTTGGGGATGCGTGCACCATGGCCGACGACACGTGGGCCTCGAAGGGGGTCCGGATCGAGGTCCATAGCATACATGGGGCCGTTGGGCCTTAAAATCGAAAAAAGGAGGTCGGGCAGTTTTAAAAAACTGCCATTTTTGGTCGGGCGTATATAATATATACGCCTGACCAAAATCTGGCGAAAAATGGTCGGGCGTATATATTATATACGCCCGTCTAAAATCTGGCAATTCTCTCTTCCTCCTCCTTTCCTCTTGAGTCCGGGACAAGCCCTTAGGATTTTTTCATTTGATTTGGCCTGAGTTCTATTACGGCATGTGTGGATCGAAAGGCGCTTATCCTCCGCCGCTATTCGTTTTTCTCTCCCATTGAAGGTAACCATTACCTTCCCCTTATTTTTCTTTCGAATTTTTGATGCTATTGCCTCTTTTTTTTCTTTTTGATGAAATGCTTTGTGATGCCTATATTTCCTTTTTCTCCTTTTTTTTTTTTTTTTTTTTTGCTTCTTTTTTTTTATTACTAACCCAAAGGAAAAGAGACGCCTATATTTATACACACATTTTTGGTTTGGATTAATATGCAAAAGAAAAGAGATGCCTATATTTATACACAGATTTTTTTTTTGGTTTGGATTAATATGCAAAAGAAAAGAGATGCCTATATTTATACACACATTTTTTTTGGTTTGGATTAATTATGCAAAAGAAAAGAGATGCCTATATTTATAAGCACACTTTTTTATTTTTTAGTACCCACACACACATGATTTTTTGTTTTTTAGTACACACACACATTCTTCGTTTATTTTTTTGCTTCTTTTTTTTTTTTTTTAGTGCCTACACATTCGTTCTTTTTTTTTTTTAGATTAGTGCATATATATATATACATTTTTTTGTTGGCAATCCCCTCATATGCCGATGTGTCTCATATTTTCAGGATGTCTGGTGACGAGGGGCATGATCAGCAAGAAGGGCCGGAAATGGCCTACGGCCCCCGTGGGGAACAGTTCATTGTGTCTCAGCGCTCCTCCCAGCCTTGGTATGAGATGCAAGGCGAGGCCGCCCACACCGGCCTCCTCTACTGCCAGCACACCCATATGTCCAACTTCGGGATCGTTGGTCAGGTAAACAGATGGGCCCCCTCCTCCTTTCCGCTTTTGTTTTCCTTTGATGCCCTCATTATATCTCCCTGCCCCTATCTGATTGATGCCTTTTGCTTGCAGCCCCTGCCGCACATTATGTTCCGAGGCGGTTGGTTTGACCTCCAGCGTCTTGTGCTTTACCTTCCCCCAGTGGTGAAGGACCTACTCACTGCTGCCGGTTTTGGGGACTTCATTTCGTGCCCCGCTGTAAGAGCTGATACGGCCTATTTAAAGGCACTGATAGAGCATTTTCGCCCCGAGACGATGACATTCCACATGGCCGTGGCAGAGATGGCCTTCACACCGGCGGACTGGTCTATGATCACTGGGGTCCGTATCGGAGGAGTGCCCGTGGTACCTACCCGCACATCGGGTAGGGAGGAGGTGATTCATTGCTAGGGGCCTACCTGGCCCTCGTGGGAACATTCGGCTGGAGGTCAAGCTATCTGTTGGTTGATCGGGGGCCTAATGAGTTGGTGGACCAGGGCACTGACATGGACATTTACATCGAGCTCGGCTGCACTTATGCCGGCCCGCATCTCTCATCTATTCCTCCGGCAAGACTCTCCTCTCAACACCAAAGGAGGGCGAGTCTCTTGTCCTCGCCACCGATGATGGTGAACTCGGGAGACTGCATCGATTCGATTGGGGCGGCGCTGGCTATGCCGTACTCATGTCCAGCCTAAAGCGGGCCATTCTTGGGGAGTCTAGCTCCATTGTGGGTTTCTAGCCTGCCATCGAGGTATTTTATCTTTTATTTTTTAGTTTACTCAATTTTCTTTTATAGCATTCATGTCCTCATCCGCTCGCTTTCAGTGTCCTGGGGTACCTTCACTTTCACTGGTCGCCCTTCGCTTGATCGACATTGCTACGTTCCTCTCATGAGTAATCGCACGTGGGTCCACGGGACGACGTAGGTATGAAGCATTTGGAGTTAGGATGCGCCTAGTTCAATTCTGCTGATCCCAGAGGTAAAGCGATTCCTTTTGTAAATTTGATACTCGGTGCTAGGGTTCACGATCAAATGTGTGCATCCCCTTATGATTTTCTCCTCTTTTGCAGGTCATCCTCGACCCTTACATAGGATCCCCCTTTTGGAATTTGGCCTCAGTGGGCCCCTCTCGTCTTTTGCTGGACCGTCGTATCATCTTTCTCTACGGGTCCTGGACTAGGGCCTACTATTTAGGGGAGAGAGCGGTTCATCAGTATCGCCCTCTCTTTGCCGTGCCCCAAGCTCCTCCCGCCGATGTGTTGGCCCCAGAGGGCTCCATTGATGAGCTCACTGCTCACTTTCTTCATCATGGGGTTCCTATCGATGACCTTCTCCTGCCCGGGGGGTATCAGTCTTGGTACGACTCCCTGCCCTATCATTTCTTCTTTGCCGCTGCCCGGTGCTAACTTTTTAGCTTTTGGCAGGCCGCCATCTCAGGTAATGCCCCTTTTCTTCTTTCATTCAGCAGCTTTCATGTGGTTACTTTGATTGACTCGCCTTTAATGATAAAATATTTCTCTATAGTTTGAGCAGGCTGACTCGATGAGGGGAAGAGGAGGCCGTTCCCTATGTTACAACAGCTGTTGGACCTTCCGATCCTTCCGAGGCTGGTGCCTCTGGCGTGGCTTCACGTGCTGGACCCTCTGACCCTTCTGGTGCCGGTGCTTCTGGTAGCTCGTCTGCCGAGGTCCAGTGGGACCTTCAGCGCTGGATGATGCCTTTTGTCACGCTGTGTGCCGACGTGGCGAAAAAGGCACGGATTCTTGAAGCTATCCAGTCCCACCTCCCGAGCTGATTCCTGGGGTAATCTCTATCTTGTTGCTCTGTTCTCTTTCCCTTTGAATTATGCTGATGGCCTGTGTGACTAACACCTCCTTTTTCTTACTGGCCAGGATTATGAGTCGGCAGTGAGTCAGGCCGAATACTACCGTAACCTCGTTGGGCTTAGGGAGACCGAAGTGGTGAGTGAATGCTGGCCCAACCTAGTCATTTTCCTAGTTTACTTTTACTGTTTTCTATCCGATGGCTTTTGGTGTGCCTTTCGTGTTTCGTGAAAAGGAGTCGGCCCTTGCTTAGCCAGATCTCCTGTGCATGGACTCGGGTGGGGGAGACCCGTACCTTTCAAAGTGCGAGCCGGCACCGGAAGAAGTCGAAGGGGGCTGCCCAGGACTAGTTTATTTCCTGCAAATTTGACATAATAAAATAGTTTAGACTTGGCTTTATTTGGGGATATGTAATAACAATAATTTTTTTGTTTAGTTTTTTGTTTGGATGGTTTAAAATTTTTATGGTTTATATGAACGTTTTATTTGGGTATTCCTTTGGTTTGGTGGTTTCCTTTCTCTTTTTCTTGCTTGGAATGGACTGGCACCTCTCCAATGATGAGGTTGATCATGCAGGTGACTCTTCGTATGTGACCTACGGGCGGCGCGCCACCCGGGTGTTTCTCATGGGTGTGGCATGGCTGCCCATGTGCGCTTCATGATTTAAAAGGTGGGCCAAAATAAACCACGCCCTCCTTGGGAAAAGAAATAGACCAAAGAGGGGGGCTTACCAAATCGCTTAAATCGGGCGATATATTATATATGCCAGCTAACATTCAAGAATCAATAGTCGGGCGATATATTATATATGCGACCAATCTAACAAAAATGGTAAGATATATTATATACGCCAGCAAAATTTGTTCAAATTTGCCTTGGCGATATATATATATATACCGCTATAGATTCTACTCAGCGGGCTCCTTATAACCCGCGCCTGGTTCCATCCTTGTCTCCTCTTTTACTTTGGTTTGGCTGTTTTGCCCCTCCTTTTATTTTCTTTCTCTCCCCTCTTTTTCTAGCGGGCCCATCATCGCCATATATTGATCGATAAAGAACCTCTTTGCAGCCGATGGACTGCCTTCAAAGGGGCCCAAGCTTTTATCTGAGGACGGTATACTTCCCTGTTTGGACCCGACTTTTTGCAAAATGGCATGATAGTTTGGCGAGGCGAACTTGCTGTTACAGATGGCCTCGGGTTGTCCGTCTTTCTTCTCTCCTTGTTGTTCCTGTTGCCCAACCTACATGGCGGCTTTGGCATCATGGGACCATAGGGCCCATGTTTTAAATTTGGGTCTAGGAGGCCCCAACTTTGGAAGAGTTAGCCTCCCTCACTGGCTTGAAGATGCATCGAGGCCTTGCCAAAGTAGTGCCCAAACCGGGGTATGCAAAGGCGGTCCACGCGGTCCTTGGCTTGAAGAAGGGTGGATATGAGAAATGTTTCGTCGGAGGGCCCACCAGGTGTTCGGTGAAATTCCTGAGAGAACTTTTCGGTGACTCGAGCCTTCGAAAGTTGGCAATTCGAGATCCCTTCAATGTGAAGGCCTTTGCCCTTTACTTGCTGTCGGAGGTTCTCTTCTTCACTGGGGGTGAGAGCTTTTCCCTCGGGCTATGTGATGTTTTGACCGAACTGGAGGGAGGTCGCTCATTTGTACACCTGGTCCAGGTGGAAATGTATCGAGGCTTGGATGCTGCGGCCTCGGGCCGGGTTGGGATTCTCAGCGGGAGACCGCTTCTTGTTCAGATCTAGTTAGGAGAGCATTTGGCTATCATGGGGCCTGTGCCGAGGTTCTACTTGATTAGAGGGGATGTGGCTCGGGGTTTTCTGATTCGGAGTTCGAGACTGCCTGGTGGGAGCGTCGAGGCCCGAGCCTGGCTATCGATGCAGTGACACTGCAACTTCCCTGGATGGACGGCACCTTTCCGATTGTCTGCTCTCGGGATTGTGAGGGCATCACACTTTTGGGGCTGACCAGTAGCACATACTACTTCCCATCTCGGGTGCTCCGCCAATTCGGTTATACTCAGCATGTGCCGTGTACCGCGAGGGCACCCCTGTGCTCTCTAATATTCTCTCGCGGTTCTCTTAGTGATCTTGATTGCATAGCTGCCCTCTGGGAAACCCGCCAATCGGCGCATATGTGTAGCTTGGTTCAGGGGGGCGTTGTCTCTCCAGGTTACGAGGGTTGGCTAGTATATGAGGAATTACCTACTCCTAGCCCAGCTTTGGTAGATGTGGTAAAGATAGGGCCCTGGCCATGTAAGGAAGCGATGCTTCGGACCCGGATCGAGTCCCTTTCCGTAGAGAGGCTGGCTTTGATCGAGACTTTGGAGAAAGAAAGGGTCAGAGCTGATATTGCGGAGGTGAGAGCCGCTACAGCCAAGAGCGAGGTTCTTGATTGGTGGTCTTTGACTAAGTCCCAGGATTGAAGCTTCACGAGAAAGAGTCTTCATGGTAGGTGGATGTCTGATCGAAATGCGCGAGGACTCCACCTTGCGAGATTAGCGCTTTGAGCGTGCTCCGGCCCTTGACACATTCTGCACATATCATAGATCATATACAGGAAAGCCCTAACAGAGATCTCTTTTTGGGTTATCTTTTTCTGTTCTTTTCTTCTTCCTTTTTTTTTTCATCTATACACAGCTATATACATTTGGGTTTAGTTTTTTTGTTGTAAAGAAAGCAGCAAAATAGAAAATGTGCCATGTCGTTATCTTTTTGGGACGTGACACTCAGTGGGCAACACTTGTAAAGAAAGGGAATGAAATCTATACATGCGCTCTTGTTTTTCTTTTTGTAATTCTGCAATGTACGACTTTTTATGGAGATTTTTTTTCTTTTTTTTTTTTCACCTAGTGGGGTTTCTCTTTTTTTTTTTTTTATATGGACAAGGGGAATCTACTTTCTTCTTCTTTTTTTTGTTTTTGGAATTTTCTCCTCCACAGTGTGAGGCTTTTTATGGAAAAGAGAAATCTATTTTCTTTTTTGAAATTTTCTCCTCCGCAGTGTGAGGCTTTTTATGGGAAAGGGAAATCTATTTTCTTTTTTGGAATTTTCTTCTTCCGCAGTGTGAGGCTTTTTATGAGAAAGGGAAATCTATTTTCTTTTTTCGAATTTTCTTCCTCAGAGGGTGAGGTTTTTTATGGGAAAGGGAAATCTATTATCTTTTTTGGAATTTTCTTCCTCACAGGGTGAGGTTTTTTATGGGAAAGGAAAATCTATTATCTTTTTGGAATTTTCTTCCTCACAAGCTGAGGTTTTTTATGAGAAAGGGAAATCTATTATCTTTTTTGGAATTTTCTTCCTCACAGGGTGAGGTTTTTTTATGGGAAAGGGAAATCTATTATCTTTTTTGGAATTTTCTTCCTCACAGGGTGAAGTTTTTTTTTGGGAAAGGAAAATCTATTATCTTTTTTGGAATTTTCTTCCGCACGGGGTGAGGTTTTTCCATGGAAAAGGGAAATCTATTATCTTTTTTGGAATTTTCTTCCTCACAGGGTGAGATTTTTTATGGGGAAGGGAAATCTATTATCTTTTTTTGGAATTTTCTTCCTCACTGGGTGAGGTTTTTATTTTTTTTTTATGAAGCCAAACCAGTGGGTCCTATTTTGAGCATGGTCGAACCCTGTTGGTGAGGCACAGGTTTTTTCCTTTAAACGAGGGAAGGTTAGCTGCCCTAGGATTGGCTCAGTCCTCTGTCTTTCCTTTTGGTCATGCGTCAGACGTTGTGGTAGAGACGACATACTTGATTGGGATCCGATCCAATTTCCAACACGAGCGGCCCATCAAAGGGGAGAAGAGGCTTAAGGGATCCAAACTGAAATAGGCGGGCTAGGACAAATCTTCTCCTAATCTCTCTTTTCTTGACATTTTTTGCTCATAGCGCCCAAGACGGGTTTTTG
This sequence comes from Chloranthus sessilifolius, assembly GCA_021018995.1. NCBI lineage: Eukaryota > Viridiplantae > Streptophyta > Magnoliopsida > Chloranthales > Chloranthaceae > Chloranthus > Chloranthus sessilifolius. The sequence continues at coordinate 99,022,419 of CM037597.1, forward strand.
CCATGCCTGTCATCCCTGTTTTTACCCGTAGTGCCCTTTCGGATTTTCACCACGTCCATGGGTTCGCTCTCTTACCCCAGGTGCCCTTTCAGGTTTTCACCTGGTCCGCGTGAGTTCGCTATTTTACCCGTGGCGCCCTTTCGAGTTTTCACTACGTCCGTCTTGCTTTGAACTCAAATTATTTTTCTTCTCTCTTTTTTCTTTTTCTTCTTTCTTCTTTTTTCTCTTTTTTTCTCTTTTTCTTTTTTCTCAAGAACTAGAAAGCCACGACATGGGCGTCGATTCCTTCATAGCCGGCTGAATGAAGTTCTGTGTGGTTTGTTAACTCGGCTTGTTCTGATGCAGTAGATGTTATAACCGCTTGTGGACCTTAAAGAGGGCTTTTATTTCAGGTTGTAATGTGGTTGGGGTTCAAACAGGTTGGGTTTTTCTGGGGATTTGGATCTAAGTTTGGGGTGATTTCTAGATTCGGGGACTCCTTTTTCTTTTCGGGGGCTTTTCATGCCCCAGTCATCATTCATTTTTTTTTTTGGGGTTTTTTGTTTTTTGTTTTTTAGGGTACCCCTCTTTTCCTTTGTTGTTTTTTTTTTTTTTTTGGGGGGGCGCCTTCTTCTTCCTCTTTTGGTTTGGATTTTTCCTCCGTCCTTTCTTCTCTTTTTTTTTTGGAATTTTGGGTGGGGTATATGAAAGAAACGGTTGTTGGCCCGAAGTGTGTAGCAAAAAGGGGTGAAGGTTTTCAGGGAATATTCTTTTGGGCCACTTGACTTTGAAATGATGGCCTCTTTTATGGGGCCCTTAAGTGGTCACGCATCTACTTTTATCAAAACTTACCTTGTCCCAAGACCTATGATAGAACTTACGGAGGTATCCAGCATTGATGGGCTCAGGAAAGTGGTCTCCGTCCATGGTGGCGAGGCGAACGCCGTATCCTGGCAGAACCTCTCGGATGACATAGGGTCCTTCCCAATTTGGCCTAAACTTCCCTCTCGGATCGGCGTGGAGAGACGGAAAAATTTTCTTCAGTACAGTGTCTCCTATCTTCAGGTCTCAGCCACGGACGCGCTTATTATAAGCACGTGTAATTCTCCTCTGATAGACTTGAGTGTGGCACAAGGCTAGGAGTCTTTTCTCGTCAATCAGGTCTAGCTGTTCACAACGGACTCTTTCCCTCTCAGCTTCAGGTAGATGGGATTCTAAAAGGATACAGAGTGACGGTACCTCGACCTCAATGGGTAGCACGGCCTCGGTCCCATATACCAGGGAGAATGGTGTTGCCCCTGTTGCAGTGCGGATAGACGTTCTATAGGCCCAAAGTGTGAAGGGTAACTGCTTACTCCAATCTCTGTAAGTAACTACCATCTTCTCCAGGATGTGGATCAGAGTTTTGTTGGCTGCCTCTACTGCTCCATTAAATGCGAGGCACATGCGGGGATGAACGATGATGCTTGATCTTGAACCGCTCACACAAGGCCCGGATGCGCCTATTAGCGAAATTAGTGCCATTATCAGTGCTGATATCTTTGGGTATGCCGAATCTGCAAATGATGTTGTTCTTGATGAACTTCTCAACATGGCTAGCCTTAATGCTCGTATAGGAGGCCGGCTCTACCCATTTTGTAAAGTATTCCACAGCGACGAGGATGAATTGATGTCCATTTGAAGCCTTAGGATTGATCTTCTCGACGACGTCGAGACCCCAGGTGGCGAACGGCCAAGGAGTGGCCATGCTGTGTAAGTCAATGGCTGGAGCGTGTATTAAGCTGGAGTGCTCTTGGCATTTGTATCACTTCTGTACGTGCTTGCAGCAATCAGTCTCCAAAGTAGTCCAAAAGTATCCTTGCCTTAGAATCTTCTTAGCAAGCATGTGACTACTGACGTGGGCTTCGCAGACCCCTTCATGAATCTCCATGATCTCAACCGCCTCTTTCTGGGTTAGGCATCGGAGCAGAATATTGTCGTGAGACCGTCTATACAGGAGATCATCGCAGATGATGTAGTTTGTTGCTATTCGCTGGATGGTGCATTTGTCTACCTTTGATGTTCCTTCCGGGACAGTTTGGGTCTCTAGGAAGTTCTTGATGTCTGAGAACCAGGGTGGTTCATCCTCTATCTCCGTAGGTCCTTCGATCAGGTGATAGAAAGCCGGTTCGTTCCTCTGCTCTATCATGATCGGCTTCATCACCACTCCATATGGAATCTCGACCATAGAGGCCAGGGTGGCCAGGGCGTCAGCAAACTGATTTCTTGCTCGTGGCACATAAGAGAAGGTGACTTCCTCAAAGCAAGTTATCAGATCCTCCAGATGTTCATGGTATGGGATCAGTTTCTCATCCTTGGTCTTCCAATCCCCATTGGTTTGGCATATAATTAATTGTGAATCTCCAAAGACCTTAAGGTGAGTTATATTTAGATCAAGAGCCACCTGTAAACCAGCTGTAAAGGCCTCATACTCGGCCATATTGTTGGTGCATGGGAAGTTCAATTTGATTGAGATGGGTATATGGGATCCTTTCGGCGAGATAAGAATGGCGCCAACTCCTTGGCCCTCAACATGCGATGCCCCATCGAAGTGCATTACCCAGGGCTCCTCCGTTTCCTCCGTATCCTCGTCGGTCATGAACAAAATGTCTTCATCGGGGAAATCGGTCCTTAGAGGCTCATAGTTCGGCAGAGGGTTCTCAGCAAGATGATCGGCGAGTGCTTACCCCTTAATCGACTTCTGGGTGACATAAGTAATGTCAAACTCGGATAGGAGTAGTTGCCAACGTGTGGTTCGGCCAGTGAGAGCAGGTTTCTCGAATAGGTACTTTAACGGATCCATCCATGTTAGAAGTAGAACGATCTGGGATAACAAGTAGTGTCGAAGTCTCTGAGTAGCCCAAACGAGTGCCAGGCATGCTTTCTCCAGATGAGAATAGCGCGTCTCGTAATCAGTGAATTTCTTGCTTAAGTAATAGATGGCCTGCTCTCTTCTTCCCGTCTCATCATGCTGTCCTAACACACAGCCCATGGAAAACTCAGTCGTGGACAAGTACATTATCAGGGGTCTATCAGGTACGGGCAGTACCAATACCGGAGGTTTCAGGAGATAACCTTTAATCTTGTCGAATGCAGCCTGGCAGTCATCATTCCACTCAACTGGTGAGTCCTTTCTCAGCAGCTTGAAGATTGGTGCGCATATCGGAGTTAACTGTGCGATGAATCGACTGATGTACTGGATCCTGCCTAAGAAGCCTCTGACTTCCTTCTCTGTAGATGGTGGTGGCATCTTAGTGATGGCCTTGATCTTGGTCGGATCGACCTCGATCCCTCTCCTACTGATAATAAAGCCCAGTAGCTTTTCGGACATTGCGCCAAATGCGCATTTCTGGGGATTCAACAGCAATCTGTATTTTCTCAGCCTCTCAAATAGCTTTTGTAGGTTTATCAAGTGGTCCTCCCTTTCTGGCGATTTGGCAATCATGTAGTCGACGTATACTTCGATCTCTCGGTGCATCATGTCGTGGAACAGGGCCATCATTGCTCTTTGATAGGTCGCCCCAGCATTCTTCAGCCCGAATGGCATTACTTTGTAGTAGAAGGTTCCCCAGGGGGTAATGAACACTGTCTTCTCGTGATCAACCTCTGCCATCTTTATCTGATTGTATCCTGAGAATCCATCCATAAATGAGAGCATTCCATGCTTTGCGGTGTTATCGACCAAGATGTCGATGTGGGGTAATGGAAAATCGTCCTTAGGGCTCGCCTTGTTGAGATTTCAGAAGTCGATACACATTCGAACCTTTCCATCCTTCTTAGGTACGAGGACGATATTGGCTAGCCACTGTGGGTACTTGGTTACCATGAGGAAACCTGCGTCATACTGTTTAATGACCTCATCCTTCACCTTCAACATCCATTCAGGTCGGAGTCATCTCAGCTTCTGTTTCACCGGCTTAACATCGGGGTAGAGTGGCAACTCATGCTCAACCAAATCGGTATCCAAACCAGGCATGTCTTCATACAACCATGCGAAGATGTCTTGGTATGACCGAAGGAAGTCTATCATACCTTTCCTCTCCTCATGGGACAGCGATGTTCCAATTTTGGTGATTCTGGGGGCCTCTGTGGTGCCCAAATTGACGTCCTCTGTCTCTTCGACGATCGGGGTAGGGCCATGCTCAAAATCGGCAAATTGTTTGAGGAGCTCATTGGGGAGCTCGTCGGTTTGGCCTTCCTCGTCCAGACTCGTGACTCCTACCTCTTCTTGTATTTCTACAGGGAAGGGGTTGGCTTCACGTGGGACGGGTATCACGACATTGATTTTAACTTTATTGGGAATTTTAAAGGACAATATTTTTGGAATTGGTATTTTTTCTATTTTTATGATCTTTTGTATTTTTTCGGAGGTCAGCCCCTGGCGAGGTGGATCTCTATATATACAAGGTAGAGTGGTCCAGAGGCTAACCTCACTTTTTACAGGTTATTTTTTTTTGGAGAGTCGGTGCCATTTTCATGGCATTTGGCGGCTCTCAAGAGTTGGGGCAAGGATGCCCAGTTACTCACCTGCGAGGCTTGGCCTTTACCTCTTTGATCAGGAGTGGCATCGGTAGGCTCTTGCATTTCTTCCCTCAACATATTTATAGAGGGATCCTCCGGGACCTTATCCTCTACGGTCAGGAGGGGCCCAGAGTGGTTGGTGCTGAAGTGAGGGGTGGATCGGGGCACTTCTTCCTCAAACAAGGAAAGGGCGGCTAAGTCCATTTCGAAGTCTGGGGGGATGATGTAGGGATTGGTGGGGTGGATTGAAGTAGGCTTATGTGGGGTTACCCTCGTCTTCCCATTCAGATCAATTTTTACTACCCCGGCGCTCACAAAGGTTTCACGGATGTGGGGGCGAGTGTGAGGTTCCTCTTCTAAGATGATTCCTTTGGCCTTGGTGGCTTCTGCGGCTCTCATCTTTTCCTTGGCTTCTCAGACTTCCTCTTCTCTGGGCCTGTAGCCTAAGCCAAATTTAGTTTGTTGCCCCTTGGCCTTGACGGGGTCTCTTCTTCCTTGAAGGCGCGGGCCTAGTCTTTTCCCTTTTTGATGGCTCCATCTGTGGAGCATGAACACAGTTGCATCCATTCCTCCTCCAATTTTATCCGGGGTCTTTTTAGTTGGTTCGAGGGTAACATTCGAGAAGTCGTACTCAAATCGATGGAGATCGGCATCCTCAGCTGTGTGCAGTATGTTCAGCACTTTCGAATTCTCAATGTGAAGAGCGCTCTTCCCCATGTCTTCTCTGCTCTCACCTAAGATGGTGACAATTTTTCCTTCTGAGATAAATTGGAGCTTTTGGTGTAGAGTAGATGGTATTGCTCCGAGCTTATGTATCCATGGCTGGCCCAATAGCAGATTGAAGGTAGACTTGATGTCCATCACTTGAAAGGGGGTGGTGAAGGTTTGCGGTATGAGGATCAGGTCTAGGTCTACTTCTCCTATGATTTCCCTTCTAGTGTTGTCGAATACCCGTGTGCTTGATATGGATGGCCTGAAGGTATCGGGGTTCGCCCCAATTTTGATTGCCGTCCTTAGAGGGCATATATTCAGCGCCGACCCGTTGTCGATCAGGACCAACGGCACCACCAAGTTCCCTACTTCCACTATTATATTCAGGGGTTTAGAATGGTCATTCCCCTCGATCGGTAGGTCCGCATCGGTGAAAGAGATAGCGTTTGGGGCCAACACTTGCCCTATTATTTCCCCTACTTCATCTGGAGTTACATGGGTGGAGACATGCGCGTCCTTGAGCGCTCCCATTAGGGCTTGAAAGTGGAGTGGAGACGTGATTAACAAATCCCACACGATAATATGTGCGGGTGTTCTCTTGAGCTGTGTCTCCAGTATATGTTCCCTGACCATTTTTTCAAAGGGATTTCCTGTGGCCTGTTCTTTCTTCTTTTCTTCTCCTCTTCGCCTGATGCTTCGGGTCATGAAATCGACCGTCGAGTAACAAATTCAACAGCCTCTTCTTGGTTGCACTCGGCATTCATGCCCATCTGTTCATAGCTCAAAGGTACCTGATGTGGGTCATAAGCAAGTTTTGGGATGAGAAATGGGGTGCGTGAGGATTTCGGGGAGGATTGGGCCGGATATACTGGTTTCTCGGGTCCGACCAGGTTAACTCCAATGGGGGGTGGAATGGTAGTAGGGGGAATTGGCAAAATTGGAGTTATGAGCACGGAGGGGGCTTGTACTGGTGTTACCTGGGGATGGTAGGACTAGTGGTGATTGGGTGATGAGGGGATTGGGTGAGGGGTTGCTTGTCCAGGTGGTGGTGGAGTCGGATTAGGGCCAAAATAGCGAAGGGATGGCGGGAGTGTGACTGGGCTGGAGGGATGGGGGGACGTTTGAGGTGTGGTGGGCGCGGCATGATGGGGGTATGAAGGATTTGTATATGGGGAGGTATGATGGGATGGTGACGGGTTTGTGGATGAAGTGAGGTAAATTGGGGGCGATGGATTTGTGCATTGAGCAGGATGACCGGGACATGGCAGGGTAGTGGGTGAAATGGGGGGATATAAAGGGTTTGTGGCATGGTGGGATGATGATGGGTTGGTAGATGAAATGGGATAGATTGAGGATGATGGAGTGGTGCATGGAGCGGGGTAATTCGGGGGTGATGGAGGGGTGTATGGGGTAAATTGGGTGGTGGGATTTGAAGGTGCGTGTGGAATGGGGTAACTTGGGGATGGCGGAGCATTGTATTGGGTGGAGGGACTTGAGGGTGTGCATGGGGTAGGATAATATGGGGATGGCAGAATTGCGTAAGGAATAGGATGATTTATGTGTGACGGAGGGGTGTATGGGATAAATTGGGCGTGGGGTGGATATGCGTATGATTGTGGCGGGGCTGTGCCCGTTTGGATTTGATAGGCGGGAGTAAGGGTGGAAAAATACTGCCCTAAATCTAAGGGCTCCTCTTGGCAAGCTGGTGTGGGAAAATAATCGACAAGATACAGTGGCTCGATCACCCCAACAAACAGTTCATCTTCGTTTGGCCTGGGGAGTGAAAATTCTTCCTGACTGCTAATATAATCTGAAGGGTCAAACTCTTCTTCTTCTTCTTCTATCCAATGTATGTTAAGCCTGGGGCCTCCTGGGTGCGGTGGTAGAGGGGCTTGATGGATATTCTAGTTCTGCCCTAGGGGAAGTGGCAGGGTATGATCTTTCTCGCCTTTATCAGATCTTGGACCGCGTGCTTTAACGGGAAGCACCGGTCCGTAGGGTGACCCGGTCCCTGGTGGAAATTGCAATGTAGATTCGGATCATAATTCCTTGGTATTGGGTGGGGTGGTGGGCGAGGTTGGAGTAAATTTACCAGGCCTTTCTATAGTAACACCGGCAGTAAGACACTCAAGGATTGCCCCAATGGGGTGAATACTCATTCAAAACGTGCTTTCATCTGTTTCGGGATAAACGGGGCTCTTGGTCCGTTGCTTGGCCTTGGTACTTGCTCAAAACGGGTCGGGGGCAGTTGTGTAACCTGGAGTTGTATCGGGGGGGCGTTGGAATTGGCCTGGGGGTAAACAATGTTCTGTACCTCTGTCCTTGGTCTTCTTTCAATTCTTGGTTCGACGACTTTCCGAACCCCAGTGGCCCCGTTGGCCGCATTCCTTCCTAACCTGCCCTTTCTAATGGCGTCTTCGCAATGGTTGGCATTTCGAACCAGATCAGTAAAACTTGACTGCTGCTGATATACTAAAAAATCTGCGATGACCGGGAGGGCCCCCTTAGTTATCAATTCAATATGCTCATCATCGGGGATTCGATGAGTTACCTGAGCGGCTAAGGCCCTCCACCTCCCTAAGTAAGCACTGAATGTTTCATCATGTCTTTGCTTTAATCGGGCCAAGTCTGACTTCCTTGGTTCTATGTCCATGTTATAGACATATTGTTCTTGAAATAAGCGTGTCAGATCTTTCCAATTTTTTATCAGGGATGGTTCCAGGGATGTGAACCATCTCAGTGCTGGGCCCGTCAAACTCTTCTGGAACACTTTGATGAGGAGTCGTTCATCTCCGCCATACTGACACATATCCCCGCAGTAAGATTTCAAGTGGGCGATGGGGTTGCCAGTGCCATTATACTTATCAAATGATGGCATCTTGAATTTCTATGGCAGGGGGATGTCAGAGAACAGACATAAGTCTGAAAAGTCCGTCGAGTGTAGTTCCATTCCTCCCATCTTCATCAGCTGCTTCTATATTCTGTCTATCTATTCTTTCAACTGTTCTGGTTCCTTCGAGGCTGTGGCGGGGACCGCTTCCCCTTGATTTGGTTCGACCCTAGGTGTGATGATGGTGGGCCCGGGAGGGTTAAAATTGGCAGTTCCTCCACTATTGCGAATCTCATCCTCCTAGTACTGTTGGTCGTGGTATTGGTGAGGGGTGAGCTCTGCTATTTGGACTTGGGGGGTGATGGGTTGGATGACTTGGTGGGGCCACATGGTTTGTAGGGGATGAGAAGGGATAAATGGGTGAGTGTTTTGTGGGTAAGTGATGTGATGAGTTGGTGGCACATTCTGGGGGTGATGGGGGTGTGATTGAGATGGCGGAATGTTGTGGTTTTGAGGAATGGGATGGATTGGATTTCCCGTTAGAGGTGGGATGGGGGCGTAAGGGGTATAGGTGAATGAAGGGTATTGGTGAGGGGGTATGGGGTTAGTGAATGGGCTTTGATGAGCGTGGGCGGATGGGCCTTGGGTTTGAGGGATTTGGGTTTGATGGTTTTGGAAGGCTTGGACTGACGGGCCTTGCGCCTAGGGGTGGGGCTTAATATGACTTTGGGCCAATGGGCCTTGTTGAGTTTGGGTTACTGGGCCATGAGGGGGTTGAGTTTGGGTCCATGGGCCCTGGGTTTGAGTTTGGTAGGTTTGGGTCCATGGGTTTTGAGGGTCTTGGGTCTGGAGGGTTTGGGCTTGAGCCCATGGGTTTGGAGGTGTTTGGGCTGGGGCCTGGGCTTGATAAGCTTGGGCTTGGGCCCATGGGTTTTGAGGGTTTGGGGCCTGGGCCCATGTCTCTAGAGGTGTTTGGGCTGGGGCCCATGGATTTGTGTGGGTTTGGGCCTGGAATTGAGGTGGGGGATTTTGGGAGGTATGGACGATGGGTGGTTGGGCATGGTTAGGAGGGAATGGGGTATGGAGGTTTTGGACATTTGGATGGGGGGTTTGAGAGGTAGGGTTGCGAGAAGCAGCCCACAGGGCATACATCGTCCTCATGTCCTCCATCGAGGGCATGGACTCAGGTGTGAGATTGGGGGGTGATGGATCACTTAAGGACGGAGGTGGTTGGGAGAAATTGGGCATGACCTGGGTAAATGGGGGGGTATGTTGGGATATGGATGGGCCATGTGGTGGGAATGGTATGTGAGATGGGGTGGATGGGATGTAGGATGTTGGGGGCATGGGTGATGAGAGGGATGGAATGTGGGAAGTAGGCGGGGGATGGGACTCCCTGGGGGGTCTTTGGAAGTATGGGGATGCGGTAATGGTGTTTGGATGGGAAATGGGGATGTAAGGATCATTTGGAAATGAGGGGTTTCAGTAGGGGATGAAAAAGGGGTATGTTGGGGGAATGTAAGGGAAGGGGATGAGGTGGAAGTGAACACGGGCGCTCCAAATGGGCCCTTGATATCGAACCTGGCTTGGGTGAAGGTGTCAACGACCTGGTCTTCTCCTATACGGGAATGGGAAGGGGATGACGGTGGGGAAGTATCGGCTCTTGACATGATCCGCCGACGAGTGTTGTATTGATGTCGCAGATAAGGGCCGAATACCTTCCTGGTTCTCCTACGGGCCGGGTTTGAGGTCGCCGTAGTGCCGGTCACACCAAGGTATATTTTTTATTGTTTTTCTTTGTGTGTGTGTTTTTTTTTTGGGTTTTGGAAAATGATTTTCTTTTTTGTTTTGAAAAGTGAATTTTGTAATTTTTGATTTTTGATTTTGATTGATTTTTCCCTTTTTTTTTTTAAGGTGGATTTTTTTGAAGATGAGGATTTTCTTTCTCTTTTTTTTTTTCAAATTGCAATTAACTCCCCTCTAATTAGATGACTGATGACCTGGTGCCTGTGGTCAACTCCGTTCGCGATATATGTCCCTTTAGTAGGTCCCACGGTGGGCTCCGACACACTTCGGAAGAAGCGAAAGGGAACCCTTTCGTTCTATTGAAGGCGAGGGAATCCACACAAATGACCCGATCCCCTGGAGCAAATCAATAAGAAGTTGCCTTCTTTTGACTGGGCGGGGGCATATTGGGTGTTAGAGAATGTGGGAGGCTACCGCAGACACTAATACTGCTAATCGGGGAATTGGGGTGGTGGAGTGGGCCTCAGTCGCAGTTGTCGTCAAGATATATCGGGCGATATATATATACGCACCAAAAACAGATTTATCAGGGCGTATATATTATATACGCTTAGCTTAAATCGATTTTGGTGCGATATATTATATACTCTGAGGCTTTTTTGCTGGGCGTATATATTATAGACGCCGGGCAAAAGGTTCTGTTTGACAGTGGACAGCAAGCCCGAATGTGGGTCTTTGAACTGGTTTCTTGGGAGAAATGCTCCCGGGAACTGTTGTGTTTGTTATCAGGTCCCTCCTTTCCGTTTCCTAGGGATACACGGCTGAATTTTGGGTTTTCTACGCTCTCACCAATGCGAGTTTTACGGCTTGATCGGAATTGGCAACACAACCAATATACCTCCGGCGCAAGCGCCTTCTCAGGTACTGGGAGGGGTGGTTCTTTTCAGGATCATCACCACTAGGGCTGCCGCCTTACTGGGAATCGAGTAAATTGTATCTATGTCTAAACCCCCCGAAAACTACCCAAGAACGCAAAAATAAATTCAATTATGTCCCCATACTGTTGGTTCACTTTTAATTACAAATTTTTATAGGGGAGCGAAATTAAGTCCAAAATTGGGTCGGGGATGACAAACCCGTGCCGCCTCAACAGGCCGGCGTTCAAAGGTGAAATATGATAACCGAAATAAAGGGCGCAAGTTGGCCCGCCAAATGGCTAAGGCTTGTAAATGACTGAAATTTAAATGACGTGAAAATAAATGCGAGCGGGCCCGGCAAACGGCTAAGGCGGCTTAAATGACTAGAATCGTAAAAGCTGAAATTTAAATGCAAGTAGGCCCAAGCTAAAGCTACATTAAAGGACTGAATCGTAGGGGTGAGTATGTTAGTAAAAACAACAAAAAATAGCGAAAAATAGTAGCAAATTAGAACAAAAAATAGCCATGGTTAGTAAAATAACAAAATAAAAAGAAAGGCCAACAAGAGGGGAAGCGCTAGGGTGAAATCCCCAGCAGAGTCACCATCTGTGCGACCGTGGATCCTCTCGAACCCGTCGCGGCGATGCGCTCGCCTTGGATAAAATGTAGAGTCGCCACCCGGAGCTTTTGGTGACTCGGGAAACCTTCAAATCAATATTTTGAGCACCGAAGTGCTAAATATGACTCTGATTTACCGGTCTTTGCCGAATGCTCTAAGGTAGGGGCTTCGGTTATCAATCGGGAAGGGTTTAGGCACCTGATCAACCCGCACGTAGCGGTCTCTATCTATGGCTAAAAATAAAAATAAAAAGGGCAGAGTTTCCCCTTGCTCGAAGGCAATACGGTCCTATCAAGCTTTGAGCCAAACCGAAATTTCGACGGCGTAACGACTTGAATCCTTGGACGGAGGAGACACCAAGAAGGTAGAGGAAGAGAGGGGTGAGCCGGAGCTCACGGGTCCTTGTTGCACCGTGGAAGATCTTCGTTTTGGCGTGCTTCCGATGGCTTAAATGGTGTGAAAATGGGTTCTAATGCTAGGACTCAATAAAGTAAGGGGTGTAGAGTGAGGCTAGAGGCTAGACTTTAGCAAAAGGGAGTGATCTAATGGTGGAAATGGGTTGAAATGGGTGAAGTATGCATGCTGGAATTTTGGAAAATATTGGCATTTTCTCTCACTAGGGTTCTCTCTTAAGAACTTCTCTAATCCTTTAACAAAAATTCAACCCTTAAGGAAGAGGGGGGCCTCTCTATTTATAGAGAAGGGATGGGTTAGGGGCTTACTTAAGAGCTAATTGGTTTAGCAATTAGGTAATCCCCCATCTAAGGTTTTTTAGGTTTTCAAGGTCCTAGGGTTTTGGAAAACTGGTTTCAATGGCGGATGATGGGGTGAGACCATGGGTGACTTAAGGGTTGCCAATAAGCTCAAAGGGGGTGCAACCAATCTCAAGACACCCACCTCAACCCAGGGGATGGTCAAAGGGTCAAACTAGATGGAGGAAATTCGAGCTACTGATGACAGTTACTGTAGCTAAGCTGGGCGTATATATTATATACGCCCAATTTGATGGGGGAGGTGTAAGAGGTGTGAATGTATAGTACTCCCCCAACATTTTACCCACAAATTGGTTCTTTCCTGTCATAGTGAGTGTTATTTAAAAATGAGCAGGGCAGCTAACGTGTTCTATATTTTTGTGCTTTTAACTTTGTTTGATTTTTCTTTTATTTTAGAAAGCATGGAGAGAAAACAAATTTGGGCCTCTAGCTTCTCTGATCAGGGGAAGTATTGAAACTTGATTCGCTGACTCCAAATAAACTTGCAAGAGCTTAAGAAGTGATCAAGAAAATAAAAATATAAAGAAAAAATAAAAAGAGAAAGATAAATATTTGTTATCTAAAACTAATATAAAATAAAATCCGTTTTCCCGGCAGCGGCGCCAAAAACTTGATGTGCTCTTTATGTTGTTCAAATTAAGTAGTAACCTATTGCAAGGGCACAATGGAAATTGTAATGCTAGTATAGGATCGTTCCCACGAGGAAGTAATTTATTTCAGATTTTACTTTTCTGAAAACTTATATTTATCATTACAGGTTCTAAACTACTTGAGAAATATGAATAAAAGAATGATTTCTTAAACTAATTTTAGAAACTAAATCTAAATCCTCCTTCCAGATTATGGTTGTCAATCACAATCCTTTAAGTCTTACATATTTATAAAATTAAAATACCATTATACCAAATTACAGTCTTCTAGAATTTGGGTGTTAATCAAAAACTAAAATCCTTCAACATAGATTTAATCTAATTAACAATCTCCTAAAACTTGGGCATCAATCAAATTTGAGAAAATTGAAGATGAAAAAGTAAAACGGTTACGCTAATCTGCAAATGAAAAAGTAAAACGGTTACACTAATCTGCAAATCTCAACCTAAGTCGTCAATTCAAATCAAAACCTGGAGATGTTTACAAAGCAGTAAATTATAATAAAAATAAATCTAAACTAGAAAGCAAAGTAAAAATATATCTTTCACCCCTCAGCCGCAGGCGTTAATTGTTTATGCGAAACTACGGATATCTACACTAATCTTCCAGCTCTCAATCCCAGTCGTCAATTATGATCGAGGAACCTTGGATATCTAAGCTAATCTAAGCTATTATTTATCGAAAGAAAACCCAATCTCAGTTGTCATTTAATTTTGAGAATTCCTTCAATGAAATAATTCCTATGCCGAGCCCTCTTATTTATAGATCATAAGGGGTCGATTTACAGTGATCTAATTGTAAGAAACTACTAAAAACAAAAGATTCCTAATATAACTCTAATTCCTAATTTTATCTTCCTTGCTTTCACTGGTTGATGTGCCTCTAGATTTTCTCCTTAATTTTAGCAACTGAGATCTTTCAGATTCTTTCTTCATTACTCTTTTTAGATCAGTGATTTGCCAAACTTCTAATTCAGGAGCTCTTCTATTTTCGTGCATGGTAGTGTGTGCCTTCACGTGATCAGCAACAATGAGAAGCTTCTATTTGTGAAATCATAAATCATGATTTCTCTTCTGTTACACCTTTCTCTCTGGACGATTCTATATTATGATCGATTGCTCTCTTTCTGCATTGCCTTTTTCTTTGAACGTCTTCTAAAGAATCATAACTTATGATTTCTTATTTTCTTTCTTGACTTTGTTTAATCGTAAAGTACAATTTCTTAGCTTTTAGCAGCGTCAAATCATCTTTCATGTTCAATCATTTTTCTTATTGATTTTTTAGTTCATTTTGATGAAGATTAACACTTTGATTCTCTTTTACTGATTTTTTTTAATATCTGCTCATCATTCGCTTTTTAGTAGCAAACTGGGGTCTAGCAGCATTAAGTTAATGGTGATAAAATGGTATATTCTGTGACTGATCAATACCTTAAGTGAAAAGCAGGTCACTTCTAAAATCAACCTCTTTCCTGTAGAAATACAAGGAGAGGTACGAGTCCCGGATCTGTATGAGGAGGTCCAAACTAAGGAGCTTCCCAATGGGCTCCTTGAACAATATGCCAATTTTGAGAATGGCCCTACCCCAATCATTGAAGAGACTGAAGAGGTGAATCAGGGAACTGAGGAAGATCCTAAAATCACCAAGATTGGAATGTGACTGTCGCCTGAGAAAAGACAAGGCATGATTGATTTCCTTCAGTCATACCGAGACGTCTTTGCATGGTCATACAAGGATATGCCTAGTTTGGACACTGATTTGGTCAATCATGAGTTGTTGCTATATCCTGATGTTAAGCATGTCAAGCAGAATTTGATGCGTCTCCTGCTAGAATGGATGTTAAAAGTGAAAGATGAGGTCATATAGCAATACAATGTGAGTTTCCTCATGGTTTCTAAATACCCGCAGTGATTAGCCAACATTATGCCAGTGCCAAGGAAGGATGGAAAGTCCGCATGTGCATTGATTTCAAAAATCTCAATAAGGCGAGCCTAAAAGATGACTTTCCTTTACCACACATCGACATCTTGGTTGATAATACAGCTAGACACGAGATGCTCTCATTCATGGAAGGGCTTTCTGGCTACAATCAGATCAAAATGGCAGAGGCAGACCGAGAAAAGATACCGTTCATCACTCCATGGGGAACTTTTTGCTATCGAGTCATGCCATTCAGATTGAAAAATGTTTGGGCCAACATATCAGAGGATAATGACAACACTATTTCACAACATGATGCATCAAGAAATTGAGGTGTATGTACAGGACATGATCACTAAGTCACAGGGGAGAGGAGACCATCTAGTGATCCTCCAAAAACTATTTGAAAGGCTAAGAAAGTATAGATTGTGGGTAAACCCTCAAAAATACGCATTCGACGCTATGTCAGGAAAGCTACTCGGTTTCATCGTCAACAGGAGAGGCATCGAAGTTGACCCAGTCAAAGTGAAAGGCATCATAGAAATGCCTCTACCATCTACCAAGAAGGAAGTCAGAGGTTTCTTGGGAAGAATACAGTACATCAATTAGTTCATTGCACAGTTAACTCCAATCTATACTTCAATTTTCAAGTTACTAAGGAAGGACTCGCCCATTGAATGGAACGATAATTGCCAGACAGTGTTCAAGTTATCTCCTCAATCCTCTAGTTTTGGTACCACTGTTAAGACCTGAAAAGTACCACTTTTCACCCCTTAACTTAATCTCTGTTAGACATTTAATCATTTAATAAATGTGTTTTAAGTCTATTCTGTAGGTAATGAGCAACAACTGCAAATAAACCCCTAACCATGCCAAGAAGCCTACTGGTGACCCAGAAGCCCCTCAGAAATGTGAAGGTTAAACCCAGACAGAGAAGTGGCTGCAGCATAGGCATAATAAAGCAGAAATAAATTAAGGAGAATGCCTCATGCAGATGTCGCAGGGCTCAATCAAATCAGAAAGAATACATTGCGCAGTTGTCACGGACTTCTGAAGGGAGCACCCCAATCGGTCGTGCAGTCTTCGCGCCATTCGCACGCAGATGGATGATAGTAGGAGTAAAAATACACTTTGCGAGGTTCTCGCGAGGCCCAGTCTTAAACGATCATGAAGTACTCGCGCAGTCTCACGCAACATAAGAGATGAGTCTTCAACCTTCGCGCGATTCACGGAATGGACACATACTTTCAAGGAACTGTTTGCATGTTCTAGAAGCCTATGTACATTATTCTCTTCATGAGGATTGCCACGGGATTCATCGGGGATCGAACTGCGCGCGCAATTCCTGCGCTATTCAAATGGAAAGACCAATCCCGCGATGACCAAAACATCCCCGCGATGACCCAAGTACCAACCTCGCGACTGCAAGAGCTTCAAGTCAAAGCAACCCCGCGACACCAATTCTACCATGTGGCAAGACCTGCAAACCTTTTCTACCTAGCGAGGATCGGGTTCTAAACTTCTCCCCACTTTTATAAGGGCAATCTGGGAATCTCCCGCGATTATGGCACGCACTCCAAGGGACAAGAATGGGCTGCAATTGCTTTGATGAAATTAGGGTTATCTAAACCCTAATTCAGAGAGAATCGACTGCTATATAAGCCTAAGCCTAGCTTAGGTTTAAGGGACTTTTGATCGACTTTTGTCTTGACCTCTGTGCTTCTTCTTGAAACCAACTGTAGAAATTACAGTAGGCTAAGGTTAGGGTTTAGGAGTTTTCTTTTTCCTTTTTTCTTCTCTCCATAGTCCAGCCCTTGCTGGCTATGCCTTTTGTATGATTATTTGGTATAAATTTTAATGGAGTTTTTGTAATAGGATCTGTTGTATGTATGAGATGGTATTTTTATTGTGAGTTGTGCTGTACGAGGCTGCTGCCTTGAGATCCTCCATTACTAAGTTGTTTTGTAAGCAATGGAGGATTGCTTTTAAGGCTTTATGTAGATCTAAGTGACCTGTGTGTCCAGGTTAGGCACATTGCAAGCCTTCCCCCACCACAGGATCCACTAAATCTGAATTCCCATGGGAGCTTGCACTGGTAGCCCTGTGAACATGGTGGCGGCAACAATGTTCTTGTTCTGTCTTAGACCGCTGTGAGGAGGATAACCTCTGTGGATAGTCTGTGACCATTCAAGTGGACAGATTATAGCCCTAGGGTGAGGCCAATTCACAGAACTAAGACAGATTCTTCTTCTCTGCACTTGTGCCTATAGCCTTGTGAGAGATTGTGCAGAGACAGACTCCCCTATATTTGTATAGACCCACCATCAGAATGCAGATCTAATTTGGCTGTAGAGATTGTAAGCTTGTGACTGAATCACTGCTATCTTTCTAAAGCAATGAACAGCCAAGCTTAAAATCTAGTACTCAAACTCTTACTGGTCTTGTGTGTCCAGGCTCGTGCACTTTGTAGGCCTAGCCCCACACACAGAACTTTAGAGGTTGAGGTTCCTATGGATTCTTGAGCTTGTAGCCTGGATGAAGTAGTGCCTACAATAATAATCTTGTTCTGACCCATCTCTGGATTGTGGTTCCCCTATTGGATAGTCTGTGACCATTTAAGTGGACAGGTTATAGCCATAAGGATTGGCTCATGGCACAGGGGTGAGTTGGATCCTTTCTCCTCTTTGGTGATAATGTAGCCATTGGACAGGACTGAGTCTGAGTTATAAGACCCATCAAATCTGTACCTAATAACATACTTCTCACCCTTTTATATTTATTTTTTCACACTCCACCCTCTTTCTTAACCCTTTCTGTAGTTTAGACATTAAGTTACCTTAGGATTTAGATTATAGTAACCGTAAATCCCCTTCCATTTAGGTTTGTCAGATCTGTAGTCAGATCTGGAGAGCCTACTAAAGAAAGCTCCCTTGGAGCTTTAGATCAACCTTCCCTGTGGGACAAACTCTTACTTGTCAAAACTTGCTACAACAGGCCCTGTATCTTTCAGGACTGTATATTTTAGGCTTGCTGGTCCATAGTTTTCACTCCACCTTTCATTCATTTTCATTCACCCCATTCTTATCACTGCCTCCAATAAAGTCAGTAGCAAGCACTTAAAATATCCGAACAAGTTTTTAGCGTCGTTGCCACGGATCGACTTGATCTATTAGTAGACTCTAGATTTTTGTATTTTTTTTTCTTTGGTACCTGTGCGTGTGAATAATTGATACTGCTGATTTACATTTGGAATTTTTCTTGTAGATCTGGACCGTAGTAGAGAAGGAGAGTAGAATTACACTGGGAGTCTAGCTACCTCTCTTTGCACTTCTCTAACCTTCAAAAGCTCAGTTTATTTCTCCTTTGAAGATTCCATAACAATTGATTAGGATAGTTGTAAATTTTGTTAAGTGCAATGTGCCTACGAATGGTCTTCCCTGTTGTTGGTGTGTGTGCATGTTAGGAAGGAGATCCCTCAGTCCTACATTAGAGCCTGCTAACCCTGAGATAGAAAGGGGTAGAAGACCGAGAAGGCACAGACACTCCACAGTCGAGCCCCCTATTGAAATTGAGACAGTAGTTATGGGTGAAGAGCAACCCAGAACATTGAAGGAATTTAATGCTCCGGATGATTATAATTCTCCATTTAGCATTCAATTCCCAGATGTTCAGGGAAACTACGAGATCAAAACTTCCATCATCCAAATGCTTCCCTCTTTCCATGGGCTTAGCAAGGAAGACCCTTACAAGCACATTGACCAGTTCTTGGCCCTGTGCACGACATTCTCCATTGCTTGTTTGGGACCAAAAGCCACTAGGTTAAGGCTCTTTCCTTTTTCCCTAAAGGGCAGGGCCATGACCTGGTTATCTACTCTCCCAAACAACAGCATCACTTTCTGGAAAAACCTCCAGACAAGATTTCTGTCCAAATTTTTCCCAGAGACCAAAACCAGCCAGTTGAGAAAATGCATACTTGCTTTTGCCCAATCCCCAACTAAAGATTTTAACTAAGCCTGGGACAGATTTAAGGAGATGCTCAAACAATATCCCCACCACAAGATCCCTGACTGGCAGCTTGTCCAGAGCTTCTACAATGGGATTGATGAGAAAAGCAAAGACATGGTAGATGCCTCTTGTGGTCGAACGTACATGCATAAAATAGTTGATGAGGCATGAGACTTGTTCGAGGTTATTAGCAAAATGCTTTCCAGAAGATGTCCTCATCTAGATTTGTTCAAGAGCCTTCTCCTAAGCTGGGGTTGGCTGAAACTTCTAATGGAAAGATGTATGAAGTTAGGGGAAATGATGACCTGAGAATGCAGATGGCCAATCTTATTGATAGATTTGATAAACTTTTAACTGTGGTGCAGCCCAGAATGGCTACACAAGTGCTGGAGGCATGTCTAATATGTCAATCCCCACAACACACAGTGGAAGAGTGCCCATCTGCAGGGCAGTACCCAGAGTATGTGATGGAACAGGCTGCTACTGCCCAATCTTTTGGACAACAATAATTTGGTGCCTACAATAAACAGCCATATGGATACCAGTACCAAAATATTGGTTACCAATGGAGAGACCACCCAAATTTGAGGTGGAGAAAAGACAATTATATCCAGCCACAACAGATCTTGGCCTTACCTCAAAGGCCACAGCAGCAGTTTAACCAGGGTTATGTCCCAAGGTCAAATTTCCTGCAGCAACAGCAACCCCAGCAACAAAATCAATTGGTAGTTCCCCACCTCAGCCCCGAAGTGCTTCTTTCGAGGACCAAGTTTTGGCCAAATTGCAAAGCCTTGGACCCTTGAATCAGACTGTGACTTCTCACAGTCAAAGCATTAAGAAAATAGAAGAACAACTGGGGCAAATAGCCAATGCCTTGGCTAAAAGAGAAGAGGGCAGGTTGCCAAGCCAGCCAGTAGCCAACCCTAAGGGCCAATATTTGATTGGAGAAGGCTCCTCAAATTTTGAGGGGCAAATGCCATCACAGCCCGAAGGTCTGACAGGTTGGTAGAAAACCAATTGGGAAGGGAATAAGGAGAGGTCATTCCCAAGGAACTGCCGAGTGAAAGTGAATGAGATTTTGTTAGAGCACAGAGTCAAGAACTGCCTGCTACCCTTCAACAAGGGAAAAATAAAGAGGCTGTAGTTGAGCCTTAGCAGGAAATAAAACAAGAAAAAAGAAAAAAAAAAAGTTCAGTCATAGGCTTGCAGCTGAGGAACCAGCAGTCCCTCAGCTGCCATTTCCTCAAGCTTTGAGTGGCCCTGCCCCTTTTGATAAGGGGAATGCACAAATCGAGGAAATGATGGAGACCTTTAAGCAGGTCAAGATTAATTTATGCGCTGATGCAATCCCAGCCTATGCAAAATTTCTGAAAGACCTTTGTACTCAGAAAAGGAAGGCCAGAGGCCATTTGTCCAAAAAGGTTTTTACAACTGATACAGTTAATTCTGTATTAACCATGACAATGCCTGAGAAGTTATAAGACCCAGGGATACCCACTATTCCCTGTATTATTGGAGACCACACGATTGGAAGGGCCCTTTTAGACCTTGGAGCCAGTGTTAACCTGCTGCCATACAGTGTGTATCAATAGCTAGGTTTGGGGGAGCTGAAGCCCGCCCCCATTGTTCTATTGATGGCTGATAGATCCGAGAGGAAATCCATGAGAGTGGTTAAGGATGTCCTAGTGGGGGTAGACAAGTTCTTCTCCCCTGCAAACTTCCTTATTTTGGACATGGGCTACAATAAGAGTACATCCCCGATACCTATTATTCTGGGCAGACCATTCTTGGCCACTGCCAAAGCATGCATTCAATGCAGGTCTGGGATCATGGAGGTAACTTTTGGTCATATGAAAGTTGAGCTTAATGTGTATAACAGTGTAAAGTACCCTCAGCTGGACAATAAGGAATGCTTTGCAGTGGATGTACTAGAAGAAGTGGTTGAAGAAGAACTGCCCAGTCTGCTGGAGTGGGGCAATATTGTCACAAATTTAACTGAAGTTTGGAATATGATAGAGGAAGGAAGCCTATCTTTAATGCCATAAGGCATGTCCCCATGGAGGTCTTCTGTGGGCTTAGTGCAGCATTCCAATTGGAAACCTACATTGTTGCCCCTTCCTCCAACCAACAAATCACCAATCCTGCCATCCATCCAACAAGCCCCTGATTTGGAGCTCAAGAAGCTTCCAGAGACATTGAAATATGCTTTCCTCGAGAAAGATAAGAAACTTCCTGTAATTATCTCCTCTTCTCTTACCAGTGAGTAAGAGGAAGAATTGCTAATAGTTTTGAGGAAGCACAAGAAAGCTATTGGCTAGACCATTACTGATCTAGGAGGGATTGATGCATTAATCTGTATCCATAGGATTCATCTAGAGGAGGGCTCAACACCCTCTAGGGAAATGCAGAGGAAACTGAATCCTCACATGCAGGAAGTGGTCCTGAAAGAAATCATTAAATTATTGGATGCTGGGGTAATTTACCCCATTTCTGATTCTGAATGGGTGGCACCAATCCAAGTGGTGCCCAAGAAATCTGGAATAACAGTGATCACAACCAAATCTGAAGAGTTGACACCAGCCAGGGAGACCACTGGCTGGAGAGTTTGCATCGATTATCGAAAACTCAACTCTAAGACCAGAAAAGACCACTTCCCTCTCCCCTTTATTGATCAAATTTTGGATAAGTTGGCTGGGAAGGCTTTTTACTATTTCCTTTTGACACCTTTGCTTACGAAAGGATGCCTTTTGGATTGTGTAATTCCCCAGCCACCTTTCAGAGGTGTATGTATGCCATCTTTTCTAATATGATTGATAAATTTTTGGAAATTTTTATGGATAATTTTTCGGTTTATGGGGATAGTTTTGACCAATGTCTGCAACACCTCTATCAGGTCTTACAAAGATGTGAGGAGACCAATCTGGTCTTAAGTTGGGAAAAGAACCACTTCATGGTAACACAAGGAATTGTGTTGGGCCATGTAGTCTCTAAAGATGGAATTGAGGTAGACAAGGCCAAAGTTGACCTCATTGCAAATTTGCCCCCTCCAAGAACAGTCAAGCAAATCAGATCTTTCCTTGGACATGCTGGATTCTACAGGAGGTTTATCAAAGACTTCAACAAAATTTCTAAACCATTGTGCCACCTGCTCTGCCAGGATGTGCCCTTTGACTTTTCTGCTGAATGTCTTGAGGCTTTTGAAACTTTAAAAATCTGCCTCACCTCTGCTCCTATACTCTAAACACCTGACTATACCCTGCCCTTTGAGTTGATGTGTGATGCATCTGACTTGGCAATAGGTGCTATCTTGGGCCAGAGAAAAGATACCCTACCTATGGTCATTGCATATCTCAGCAAATCACTTACTGAAGCTCAGCTGAACTACCCAACAACTAAGAAAGAGCTTCTGGCAGTGGTTTTTGCTATGGACAAGTTTAGACCTTACTTACTTGGGTCTAAAACTGTCATCTTCACTAACCACTCAGCACTAAAGTACCTACTATCCAAGAAGGATGCAAAGCTCAGGTTGATTCGATGGATACTCCTATTACAGGAGTTTGACATTGAAATCAAGGAGAAAAAGGATGTAGAAAATGTGGTGGCTGACCACTTGTCCAGAATTATATTGGAGAAAGGTGCTGATGACCTTGCTACAAATGATGTCTTCCCGAATGAGCAACTGTTTGCCATCCAATCTTTAGTTCCTTGGTATGCACATATTGTCAATTATCTAGTTATAGGCAAGATTCCTGCCCATTGGACAAAAATGGACAAAGACCTAGTTTTCTCACAGGTCAAATTCTTTTTTTGGGAGGAACCTTGCTTGTACAAGTATTGTGCAGACCAAATCATTCGAAAATGTGTTCCCGAAAGTGATGTCCCCAGTATTATGGCCATGTGCCATGAAAATGCCTGTGGGGGTCACTTTAGTGGGAGAAAAATAGTTGACAAAGTGTTACAGTGTGGGTTCTATTGGCCTTCTCTTTTTAGAGATGTCAATACACGCTGCAAGACCTGTGAAAGATGTCAGAAATTAGGAGGGTTGTCTAAATGAAATTCAATGCCTTTACAGCCCATCCTTGTTGTAGAACTGTTTGATGTGTGGGGTATTGATTTTATGGGCCCCTTTCCTCCTTCAAATGGTTTTTATTTCATCTTAGTGGCAGTGGATTACGTTTCCAAATGGGTAGAAGCCATTACCATAAGAACTAATGATAATCAGGTTGTCCTCAAGTTTATAAAGCAGAATATCTTCTCGAGATTTAGCACCCCTAAACCCATCATCAGTGATGGGGGTAGCCATTTCTGCAACAGAAATTTTGAGAGCTTGCTCAAGAAATATTTTGTCACCCATAGAATTGCTACTCCCTACCACCCACAAACCAGTGGGCAAGTTGAAATTTCAAATAGGGAGATCAAGCACATCCTAGAGAAGACTGTGAGGACTGATAGGAAAGATTGGGCTGACAAGCTTAATGATGCACTGTGGGCTTATAGGACTGCCTATAAGACTCCCATTGGTATGTCCCCATTCAGACTGGTCTATGGCAAGGCCTGTCATCTCCCAGTGGAGTTAGAACATAGGGCCTATTGGGCCATCAAACATTTAAATTTAGACCTAACTTCTGCTGGTCATCACAGGTTGTTGCAGCTGTCGAAATTGGAAGAACTAAGGATGAATGCGTATGCTAATGCCAGGATCTACAAGGAAAGGTCCAAAGCTTTCTTTGACAAAGGGCTGTTGAGAAAGAGTTTCATAGCTGGTGATAAGGTTTGGTTGTTTAACTCCAAACTTAAATTCTTTCCTGGCAAGTTGAAATCTAGATGGGAAGGTCCCTACATTGTCATGCATGTTTCCCAATCTGATGTTGTGGAAGTCAAGGATCCCAAGTCTGGGAGAACCTTGAAGGTGAATGGTCAGAGGCTTAAGCCTTGTTTTGAAAAACCTGCCGAACCCATGGACACCATTCACTTCCAAGGGGATCCTTCTTCAAATTGATCCACAGGTGTGTCATTATTGTATCATATGTACTTTATTTTTGGTAGATTTATCTTGCTTTCTTTTGTTTTTATTCTCTAGGATTTGTTAGTGGTCCCATCTAAATCTGGACCTATCTGGTTTAAACTTTTGATGCTTGGTTTGATTCTTACTGCTCTTTAATTGATAGTTTTTGTTGAATGCATAATGTGGGAGGTTGATTTTTATTGTCCTTGCTTGAATGATTGAGTTTTCATGTGTCTAGAGGTATCCATGGTGAGAGCCATGCCTTGGATCCAACCACAGCACATATGCAAATGGGCAGAGCAGAGAGCACATGCTCTTTGTTTTATACTTTGCTGTCACGACGTCCAAAATGAAGTCTGGGAGACTCTTGCGCACTACAGACATCATACTTCATTAGCTGTCGCAAGATTCTATAGCTGTCACGAGGTTAAAAAGGAAGTCTGGGAGAATTTCGCGCAGTTCACATGGAAACATTCAATAGCTGTCACGAGATTCATGTGCACCTGAGAACCTCTCGCGCGATCCACATAGAGCTATCCATTAGTTATCGCGAGATTCATAGGCTATCGCGAGGTTCAGCAGGACACCTGGGAGACTCGCGCAATTCAACATAAATACTTCATTTGCTGTCACGAGATTCTAACGCTATCGCGAGATTCAAAGTGAACCTCAGAGCTTTTCGCGCAATCCAAAGGGAGACCTGGGAGCCGCTCACATAATTCACATGAATTTATCTCATATTGTCACGCGCTCCAAGGTCAGCCTAAGAGATTATCGCATAATCCAAATTCAATAAACACCTTCACTAGGTTCATTTCCAATCTCACGACTAGGTGTTCCAAAGCACGTCGAACTTCGCGATAAGTATTTTAACCCCACGCCTGGCTCATTTTCCAGTATTCTCTTCCTTCTTCCCTCTGTGAAACCCTAGCTTCTGGCACTCTTCCCCCTCTCTCCTCCAGCATCAATCCTACAGCTCATCATTCACTCCACAAATCTACAGAGTTGTTCCTAGCATCGCTCCCATCCATTGCCCTCTGATCTGAGATCTCGTGGTGCCCTGTGTGTCAAATCAACCCAAACCCTAGGATTTTAGGGTAGGCACTTAGATCTCAGTCTCCATTTCTCATTTTAGAAGATAGAGTTTGAAATGGCTCCAAAGATTACACAGAAGAGAAAGGGGAAGGATAAGGCCCCTGCTGAGACCACCCCTAAGAAAGCCAAGACTTCAAAGTCACCCAAAAAAGGGAAGGAAGTGGTTGAGGAGGCGGAGGAACCAACCCCTAAGTTTTCTACTCCTTCTGAGCTCATGATTTCCATCCCATTGGAGCCTGAGACAGATTTTAACCTACCATTTTTTGAGAAGGAACCTCTCTCTGCCCCTGCTGTGCAGTTTATGATTAAAGCGGGCCTGACACCCTTGATGAGAGGTATTCCAACACTAGCCTACCCTAGGCTAGTGCAACTATTTTATCAACACATCAGGGTCAAGAAGGATAAGGATGGACAAGCTTGCTTGCTGGTGTTGATTGACGACTTTGATATGTTAGTGAGCCCCAAGGTGATTGCTGAAGTTTTGGGCATCCCAACCGCATTCAACCCTAGCTGTGGATATGGCCCCCCCTTGAGTGCATCAATTGATACAATTGCACGAGCCTTAACTAGAGGTTTAAAGGCCACAGGGGATTCAATCAGAAGGAGAGAATTGGCACCTGAACTCCTCTTCATAGACCAAGTCCTGCGATAGAACATATACTGCTCAGGACATCAGCAGGAGAGGAGAACTCCCATTGCCGATGTTGTTTTTTATTCTCTCTTGGCCATGGCTTCCATGCAGCCTGGCTCATCTTCGAGGCAATGAAGGACAAAGTGGAGAAGATAGGGCTGAAAAAGAAGCCTCACACACTACCCTATACCAGAATCATCACCAAGCTACTGCAAAAAGGGGGGTACAAGATAGAAAAGACAGAGGGGACTACCACTCTTAACCCTACTATGTTTGCCAAGAGGCAATGGGGAATCAGCAGGAGCCTGATGGAGGCCCAGAAGAAGAAGAAAGCTGAGGCTCAGGCCCTTTCCAAGTAAGCAGAAGAGGCAGCTGGATCAAGGTCTACCCCTGTTACCAAGGAGGTGCCCCCAGAGCATACTAGCACCATTGCTGCAGCAACACCCATTCCCCCTCCACCTTTTCTTCCTGCATCCACTACCCCTCTTGCATCTATCTCTCACCCTCCTCTGTTTCCATTTTCCATGCCCACTCCCCCTTCACCTGTTCTTGGTACTTGGGAGGACTCCCCATCCCCTACCTTATCTCAGTACACAGCCCCAATACCCCCATCAGCTACACATAAATGTGACAGCCCTCCCCTCATTTCCTATAAAAAATGAAAAACCACTGAGAAAATCCCCACCATCTCCTAGACACCACCCTTAATCCCTTTCATCAACACTGACACACCTCACCTTGCAGAAATCACCACCCCAGCCATACCTACTATATCCCCACTCACAGACATTGACTTAACCCTTAACAAAACCATAGGATTCCAGGCCTTTCTGTCTACCTTCCTTGACACAATGCCCACCCACTACAACCCCCTCCTGGACTCCCTAACTACATCACACCATCACTCCCCAGAATCCCACTCTTCCCCTCCTTCCACTTTCCACCATGCACCTTCCTCACCTTTCCAACCAGTACCCTCTTCTTCACAGACCCAACTTCCCAGCCCTGATACACTGACACTTATCCTATCCCTTATCCAAGACATCCAAGCCCAATTCTCCACCACTACCCAAAAATAGGACCAGATGCAGATAGAACTCACATCCATCCAATCCACCCTCTAGACATTAAACAACCCACCCATCCCTCAACCAACCACTACAACCCCCCTAGTCCTTTACACTGACAATCATACCCAAACTGGCACCATCCCTGACTCACAACCCCATCCAACACCCATACTCCCCTTTACACACCCAACCCCTCCATTTACCCTCATCCCTTTCACCATTCCCATTCCCATTCCCCCATTCACCCCTCCCCACAAATGGACTTACACCCATCACAACCCTCCCCAGGAGTAATCACAGTTTGCTCCTTCCACTTCTTATCTGCCCATCGCACCCAAACAATTTTTTTACAGCCCTCCCTACCTCACCATCCTCCATCACATGAGAGATAATGCTTACCTTAGGAAGGATGTCCTGAGGGGCATGGCCAAACTTCGCCAGTCCATTGAGATCCCGCCGCTGGAGCAGATCGATAAAATGAAGGAGGCCCACAGAAAGCAACTTCTGGGCATCTCCTTAGGGTGGACTAACATTTTGGAAGCCTACCAGAAGTCCAAGGCTTCATCTACTTATCATGAATTGAATTGGGAACTGGAGAAAGCAAATGCTGCTACAGAGAAGGCCCGAACCAGAATGTTTGAAAAGAGGCTCAAAAATGCCTAAGAGATCTTTAGCATCCAAAAAGATATCCATGAGACTGACCTCCTAAAACACCAAATTTAGATTGCCTCATTGGAATCTACATTGGCTACTGCCAGAAATGTTCCTTTGCAGCCCACCCCAATCTCTGTTCAAATGCTCAACTCAAAGCCTCAAGCTACTCCATCTACAGTTGCCCAGTCTGCGGAGGCACAACCAAAGACCCATCAAGAGAATGGGAAGGCCCCAGCTGCCCCTCCTCCAAAGCAGCCTCCACCTACCAAGGCCTCTGCTGCACCTCCACAAGCGCAAACTTATCCTAAGCAGAGGAAAGTCACTGCTAAGCGGTTTGCTCCCAATGCTGCCTCTATTAAAATTGGCAAAGAGCCAGCTGCCTATTCTGAGGAGGCACATTCCCCTGGCCAGCTTGAGTTCAAAGCAAAAGGGAAATCCCCTGTGGTCCCCACTGAGGAAGCCAAAGGCAAAGGCAAATTCCCTGCTACCCCCCCTGTAAAGCGGAAAGGAAAAGCCCCTCAAGAACCCAAGCAACCAAAAGTAAGGGTGACGATACCTAAAGCTCCTATTGCCAAGAAAACACCAGCCGAAGTAAAAAAGGAAAGGGGGGCAAAGAAGAAATAGGACAAAGCTGCCCTTAGGGCACATGCTAAAAAGATGGGCTGGGATTTCTTTACCGATTCGAATTCAGACGCTTCCCCTTAGAGTAGCTTAGATTGTACTTAGATTGTAATTACCATTGTACATGTTTTCCAGTTAATATAATTTTTCTTTTTTGTATTATATTGATCTGTTCTATGTGCTTTTCTCTTTTCATCTTCATTTTGTTCAAATTTTGTCATGGGAGATGTCTGTAGGGTGGCTATAATCATTTCAACTATGAATTCATGTGCACGGTTGATTCGATGTCAATTGCCAGGGGATTCTACAATTTCCACTGTGCAGCTGTGCGATACACAGGATCCCCTTAAATACCATGCCTATCTTTAGACCCTCATTTATTGCGCACTTTTTTTCCCATACTTGGTTGTGTGATTCTCCTTTCCTCACACATTCCCAATTTATTGCCAGTCTTGGAAGGGGACATCACATTCAATGTGTCGTTTCATTTTTCACCGCCCAAATCTTTTAAATAGGCCATTACTTCCTTTTCATCTCATCCTTCCTCTTCTAACCCCAGCTGTCTGGGCCTCCTCACAACCATGGCGGCTGACAAACCCTTCGATTTCCCCATTAAATTCTATCCCATCTGGGAGGATCCCCCACTGCCTAAGGAGCCAGACCCATTACAATTTCTCTGGGATGAGTATGACGAGGTTCAGAGGATCCTTGCCAAGGAGGAAAAGAAAAAGAGGAAAAGAGAGAAGAGAGAGAAGAAGAAGAGAAAAATGGATCCACATGCATCTCCCCCACCATCTTCCTCAAACCCTTCCCCATCAACTCTCCCTTGATCCATTTCCCCCCCCCATTTTGTCTTTTCTTTCTCCATCTTTTTGTAATCTTTTCTTTTTATTTTAATGAAATTCTCTTTTAGTTCTATACTGTTCAGTTAGCATTTTCTATTTCTCTAACTTCTTCTGTGTTTATTTCTATTTTTCTGACTGGAATCTACTGCCTTTTATCACCTTTGAACCAGTGAGGACACTGCTCCTCATGGTTTGGGGGTGTGGCAGGATAGGTCTGCCAATAGACCAGTTAATTTTAGTGCAGTAATGGTGGTAAAAATGGGATGAATAAAGTTAATTTCCACTTAACTTGATACAATGAGGAATCTTGTAAAAATTTAAATATTTTTGTAGATTTTTCAAAACAGAAAAAGTTAAAAATCTTGACACCACCATGAAGCTAATATTAGAAAAAAATTTCAGTTAGTACTTAGTGAACCTAAGAGGAGAGAAATAGAAGAAAATACACCCCATGGGTTAAATTTGATGACCATACCTAGTGAGATTTGGGCCCAGCATTTTCCTTTGAAGAGTGTTTTTGGCATTATTTCTGCTCTAAGGAATGATTGAATCAAGACTTTTTCAATAGAAGTTGTGCACCTCCATATCAAAACTAATTGACAGCACTCATGATACTAAGGAAATGATCCAAGGCCCTCATTTGGACAGTTTGAGCCTGAAATTCCAACCTTTTAAAATCTGCCCTTTTGCATACACTAGTTGAGCCTTAAAATCATACTTTTCTTTCACAAATACCAGAACACTTGCACCTTAACCTCATGACCTGAGTCAACCTTACCCTCACTCTGAGAATTCAGAAGGTAAAGGAGAAGGAGTTGAAGATACTGAGAATGGTCCAACATTCTGTGGAAGGTGGAGAAAAAGCAACTTGTGAACAGATGTGTATCAATCGCAGTTGTGTGGTAGTTCATCAAAAGAATGAATAAAAATAAAAAGAGAAAAAGAAAGAGAAGTCTAGAGAACAACATCATCTAAAAATTGAAAAGAAGAGGAGAAGCTGGCCACTTTGAGTCTGAAATATAAAAAGAAAGATGAAGTTTTTGCTGAAATGAAGGTTGTGAAGTCATGAATCACTCCTTACCTTACTGATTTCTTAATTTGGATTCCCTTTTTATCCCTTTATTCTTTACATCCCTCAGCCATAAGCCACATTACAACCCATTCAAAAAGACCTTGTGGATCCAAAGTTAAATGAGCTGTCATGTGGAGATGAGGAGTTATCCAATCTATGGTGAGAATTCTTGAAGATATCAGAAATTAGAAGCTCTGCCTATGCTCATGCTTGCAGACCCATTTGGGGTCTATAACTGCTCTTGAGCTATTTTGAATGTGAACACCCTCAGGTTGTTAATGTTGAGAGATAGCCCTAGTGAGAATTGGGTATGAATTTTAACCTCATTGGGGTTGTATCCAACCTGAATTTTGAATTTAATGCAAGTTGGGTACTGATTTAAACCCAATGAATTTCTAATGTTAGGTGAATGGTGGTTATGCAAACTAATGTTAACTTCTAAGTTTTAAATGGCCTGCAACATTGCTGCAGTTTCCTCTAAGTGTTAAAGAATGGGTGTGGAATGAAGCTTTGTACATTTAAATCTGTGTTGTCATTAACTGAACTATACTTAACTGTTCTAATGGTGAAGTTTGTGGGTGTCTTCACTGAAAACCCTCAGGAGACTTCACTCCTCCACTAGGGATCACCTAGGGGTTTAAAAGGCTTGGTACATATACTAAATGTACCCGTGATCCCTACGAAAGTGGCATTTAATTACAGCTTTGCTAAGGGACTAGCAAAGATTAGGTTTGGGGGTGTGTTAAGACCTAAAAAGTAACACTTTTCACCCCTTAACTTAATCTATGTTAGACCCTTAATCATTTAATAAATGTGTTTTAAGTCTATTCTGCATGTAATAAGTAGCAGCTGTAAATTAACCCCTAACCATGCCAAGAAGCCTACTGGTGACCCAGAAGCCCCTCAGAAATGTGAAGGTTAAACCCAGACAGAGAAGTGGCTGTAGCAGAGGCACAGTAAAGCATAAATAAATTAAGGAGAAGGCCTCGCGCAGATGTCGCAGGGCTCAATCAAATCAGAAAGAATACATCACGCAGTTGTCGTAGACTTCTGAAGGGAGCACCCCAACCGGTTGCGCAGTCTTCGCACCGTTCAGGTGCAGACGGATGACAGCAAGGAGTAAAAATACATTTCCGAGGTTCTCGCGAGGCTCAGTCTTAAATGCTAGCGAAGTACTCGCGTAGTCTCACGCAGCCCAAGAGATAAGTCTTCAACCTTCGCGCGATTCACTCAATGGAGGGAGCTCCAGGCATTCCAGCGCGTGGCTATCACGCAGTGGCCGCGAGACACATACTTTTAAGGAACTGCTCGCATGATCCAGAAGCCTACGTTCATTGTTCTCTTCGGGAGGATCGCCGCAGGATTCATCGAGGATCGAACTGCACGTGCAATTCCCACGCTATTCAAATGGAATGACCAATCCCGCGATGACCAAACCATCCCCGCGATGACCTAAGTACCAACCTTACGACTGCAAGAGCTTCAAGTCAAAGCAACCCCGTGACACCAATTCTACCACGCGGCAAGACCTGCAAACCTTTTCTACCCAATGAGGATCGGGTTCTAAACTTCTCCCCACTTCTACAAGGGCAATCTGGGAATCTCCAGTGATTAGGGCACGCACTCTAATGCTCCAATCTCCATGCACACACCCCGAGGCATCCAAGGGACAAGAATGGGCCGCAATTGCATTGATAAAATTAGGGTTTTCCTAACCCTAATTCAGAGAGAACCGACTGCTATATAAGCCTAAGCCTAGCTTAGGTTTAAGGGACTTTTGATCAACTTTTGTCTTGACCTCTGTGCTTCTTCTTGAAATCGACTGTAGAAATTACAGTAGGCTAAGGTTAGGGTTTAAGAGTTTTCTTTTTCCTTTTTTCTTCTCTCCATAGTCCAGCACTTGCTGGCTATGCCTTTTGTATGATTATTTGGTATAGATTTTAATGGAGTTTTTGTAATAGGATCTGTTGCATGTATGGGATGGTGTTTTTATTGTGAGTTGTGCTGTACAAGGCTGCTGCCTTGAGATCCTCCATTGCTAAGTTATTTTTTAAGTAATGGAGGATTACTTTTAAGGGTTTATTTAGATCCAAGTGACCTGTGTGTCCAAGTTAGGCACATTGCAGGCCTTCCCCCACCACAGGATCCACTAAATCTGAATTCCCATGGGAGCTTGCGCTGATAGTCCTATGAACATGGTGGCGGCAGTAATGTTCTTGTCCTCTCTTAGACCTCTGTGAGGAGGATAGCCTCTATGGATTGTCTTTGACCATTCAAGTGGACAGATTATAGCCCTAGGGTGAGGCCAATTCACAGAACTAAGACAGATTCAGATTCTTCTGCTCTGCACTTGTGCTTGTAGCCTTGTGAAAGATTGTGCAGAGACAGACTCCCCTATATTTGTATAGACCCACCATCAGATTGCAAATCTGATTTGGCTGTAGAGATTGTAGGCTTGTGACTGGATCACTGCTATCTTTTTAAAGCAGTGAACAGCCAAGCTTAAAAGCTAGTACTCAAACTCTTGCTGGTCCTGTGTGTCCAGGCTCGTGCACTTTGTAGGCCTAGCCTCACACAGAACTTTAGAGGTTGAGGTTCCTATGGATTCTTGAGCTTGTAGCCTGGATGAAATAGTGCCTATAATGATAATCTTGTTCTGACCCATCTCTGGATTGTGGTTCCCCTATTGGATAGTCTGTGCCCATTTAAGTGGACAGGTTATAGCCATAAGGGATTGGATCATGGCATAGGGGTGAGTTGGATCCTTTCTCCTCTTTGGTGATAATGTAGCCATTGGACAGGACTTCTATAGCAGCAGATCTGAGTCTGAGTTATAAGACCCATCAGATCTGTACCTAATAACATATTTCTCACCCTTTTATATTTATTTTCTCACACTCCACCCTCTTTCTTAATCCTTTCTATAGTTTAGACATTAAGTTACCTTAGGATTTAGATTATAGTGACCGTAAATCCCCTTCCATTTAGGATTGCCAGATCTGCAGTCAGATCTCGAGAGCCTACTAAAGAAAGCTCCTTTGGAGCTTTAGATCAACCTTCCCTATGGGACAAACTCTTACTTATCAAAACTTTCTACAACAGGCCCTATATCTTACAGGACTGTATATTTTAGGCTTGTTGCTCCATAGTTTTCACTCCACCTTTCATTCATTTTCATTCACCCCATTCTTATCACTGTCTCTAATAAAGTCAGTAGCAAGCACTTAAAATATTCGAACAACCACCAGTATCCGAGAGACTACTATTAATGTATCTCTCCACGACGGAAGTTTCGATGGGGTGTGTCCTACGACAGCACAATGACACATGAAGAAAAGAGCACGCGATCTACTATCTAAGCAAGAAATTTATTAATTATGAGATATGTTATTCTCATCTAGAGAAAGCATGCCAGGCCTTGTATGGGCTACACAGAGACTTCGTCACTGCCTGCTCTCCCAAGAGGTACTCCTTCTAGCATGAATGAACCCACTGAAGTACCTATTTGAAAAATAGGCTCTCACTAGCAAGACTGCACGATTGCAGCTCTTCTTGTCAGAATTCGACATCACATATGTCACGCAAAAGTCAATCAAAGGGAAAGCACTCGCTAATCATCTAGCTGAGAATCCTTTACCAAATTACAAGCCTTTGAGAACTGAATTCCCTGATGAGGACATCTTGCTCATGACTGAGTATGGCACAAAAGAGGTAGAGGAGTCTTAGGTGATGCACTTGATGGGGCATCAAATGTCAAGGTCAAGGAGTTGGCACTGTTCTGATCTCATCAAAGGGATCTCATATACCAGTCTCCGTCAAGCTCAATTTCTCATGCACCAATAACATGGCCTAGTACGAAGCCTGCATAGTTGGTCTGTAAGCGGCTCTTGACCTGGACGTAACTCATCTCAGGGTATTTGGTGACTTGGATCTAATCATATGCCAAACCAATAAAGACTGGAAGATGAAAGATGAAAAGTTAATCTCAAACCATGAACACCTCAAAGATCGGATAGCATGCTTCAACGATGTTACTTTCTCCTATGTCCGTCGAGTGAGAAATCGATTTGTTAACACGATAGAAACTTTGGCATCAATGGTCGAAATTCCCTATGGCGTCGAGATGAAGCCAATCATGATCGGACAGAGGAACGAGTTGGTTTTCTACCTCCAGATTGAAGGATCAGCTATGCCAAATGATGAACTCCATTGGTTGTTGGATATTAAGAACTTCCTCGAAACACGAGCTTTTCTCAAAGGTACATCTAAAATGGATAAGAGGACAATCCAACATCTAGCGACAAATTTTGTCATCTACGACAAGTGTCTCTACAAGTGATCATATAACAACATCCTGCTCAAGTGCCTAACTGAAAGCGAGGCAACAAACTTCGTAAAAGAAATCCATGAAGGAATATGTGGGGCCCACGTCAATGGTCATATGCCTGCTAAATAAATCTTGAGGCAAGGGCACTTCTAGACCACAATGGAGACTTATTATTGCAAGCACATTCAGAAGTTCTACAAATGCCAAGAACACTCCAGTTTGACACATGCTCTTGGTATTGAACTACACAGCATGACCACTCCATGGCCATTTGCCACATGGGGCCTCGACGTCGTCAGAAAGGTCAATCCAATAGACTCTAACGGGCATCAATTCATCCTCATTGCCATCGAGTACTTCCCAAAATGGGTAGAGGCAGCATCCTACATGAATACCACAACCATTCATGTTGAGAAGTTCATCAAGAGCAGCATCATTTGTGGATCCGGCATGCTTAAGGATATCATCCCAAATAACGACACCAACTTTGCTAATAAGCGCATCTGAGCCTTATGTGTACAGCTCAAAATCAAACATCATTGCTCGTAACCATATAGGGTGCACACTAATGGATCCGTTGAAGCTGCTAACAAGACAGTTGTTCGCATCCTTGAAAAGATAGTCGTCACATATCAAGATTGGAGTGCAATGCTACCCTACGCACTATGGGCCTATTGAACGTCAATCTGTACCACTACAGGGGCAACACTGTTTTCCCTTGTGTATGAAACCGAGGTCGTGCTACCAGTTGAGGTTGAAATACCCTCCCTCGGCATCCTCATCGAATTTGACTTGCCAGAGACCGAAAGAGAAAGAGCCCATTTCGAACAATTGAGCTCAATCAATGAAAAGAGGCTTCAAGCCTTGTGTCATACCTAAGTCTATCAAGGGTGATTCGCACGCACTTACAACAAACGTGTTCGCATTCGAGCATTAAAGGTGGGTGACACAGTACTCAAAGAAATCTTCCCTTCTCTCCACACGAATCCTCGAGGGAAATTCAAGCCCAACTAGGAAGGGCCCTACGTCATCAAAGAAGTATTCCCTAGATACTTGCTGTGTCTCGCCACAATGGACGGAGATCACATTCTTGAGCCCATCAACGCTAGATACGTAAGACGATTCTACTCCTAGTCTCCCGCGATAAGGTAAGTATTGATAAAAATTGACACGCGACTACTTAAGGACCCCTTAAAAAGCGGCCATCATTTCAAAGACAAGTATCCAAAAGGCATCCCTGAATGCCCATACCACTTGCTACCCAATTTGAGGCAATAGCCTTTCTTTCATAACCCCTCCCAGGAGAAGAAAAGTGTGTATACCACACCAAATAAAAAAATAAATAAAAAAAAGAAACTCCCAAAGCGAAAAGCGAAAGAGTTATCATCAAAATCCCAAAAAAATTAGAAAAGTAAAATCCCAAAAAGAGGATGTCTGAAAAAAAAAAAAATAAATAGAATTAAAAATAGAGAAGGAAAAATTATGGGGTATCTATAGTAAAAATCCCCCAAGGAAGAAGTCTATTACGACAACTGGAACCTAATCAAGAAAAACCATTAACCCCAAGAATACCTTAAAAAATTCCTAACCTATCCCTTCTAACCCAATGCCGCGATATATCCCTGAAGAAAGCCCTCTTTAAGGTCTACGAGTAGTCATGATATCCGTTGAGTCAGCACGAACCAAGCTGAGAAACAACAAAAGAATTCCATCCTGTCGGTTATGACAGAATCAACATCCATGTCATGGCCTTTGAAAAAAGAAAATAAAATAAAATAAAAATACACAAGCTCAAAGTAAAGAGGACATGGTGAAAACCCACAAGGGCATTAAGGGTAAAAAGTGCGAGCATGTGCAGACCAGTAGAAAACCTGAAAAGGAACCTGAGATAAAAAGGTAAAATCTAAGGACGTAGTGAAAACCCGAAAGGTCCCTGCGGGTAAAAAAGAGGGAGTAACAGGCATGGCGAAAAACCATCTTGGGCGCTGTGAGTAAAATGGTTAAAAAAAGAAAAAGAAAAAAGTAAGAGAAATCATTAGTTACTCCTTCAATTACATTTTCAGGCTACCTAGTGGTCTTCACTCATGTTAGCTCAAATCGGGTCCTGATCAGGTATATCTTTAGACTGCACCGTCAAATGTAAGATCAGAGGTAAGGATAAAAGGTTAATTCAATCTAAAGGGATGGACGCTCTGACCTTGGTAAAATTCTGGACCACACTCAGGCCTAACCACATCAACAGGTTTGACCATTCTCAAAATGGGACTCGTTACCTCCCCTCACATTAAGGCATCAAACAAAAAAATAGAGAAAGAAAATATATACATACAAAAAAAATGTAAAGACACGTATTTTTGGACTCGAATCAGATCGACCCTGTGTACGTATTTGGCTCGACAACCGACTTTGCCATTTGTTTGGAATTTTATCTAGATGTGATTGTGCAGATAGATTCTGATTTTGGGCCGTTTGAACCCTCATGCGAAAGTCGTGCACCGACCTCGCTGTGGCCACTCAACACCGGACCTAAGTTGTTGGAATTACAAGTTTAACACACTAAGGTGTGTGCGTGCTTAACATATTGAGCGACCCTTTTATAAGAGGAATGGTATTCCCGTATGCTTTAGGTTAAGGCCTTCTAAAATTTATTTGCTTAGAGAGAAAGAGGAGACGAGAGCCATATGCCGAAAAACCTAGCTGTGTTTTTAGTCGTTTGATCATTACAAAACTTTGCTTTTATCGTGCCACCGATTGTGATATCTATTTTGTGAAACCTTTTCTCTAAAATCTTTTTCGTTTGAGATCCATAAACCTAGGGCAAGATTGAATCAACCCTTGGATTCATTTTCGATGATTGGAAGAGGTTGAGATCATTGGGAACAAATAGAAGTGATCCTAGTGAAATCGTAGGAGCGATCGTGGCGTGAATTGTCAAGGAAATCCACCGATTTCATTCTGAAACTCTGTTTGCGTGACTCATTTTAAAGCGTGGAATCCTTGATTAAAGGTATAATTATTATTGAGTTTAAGGTTTATAATTAATCAATAAACTTGGGTTTTATTTTGGGAATGTGTGGGATTCTATTCAGGTGAAAACGAGGCAAAAAATCACATCGCTCGAGCGAGGACAGAACTTGGTCTTTGTCTTCATTTTCGTTTTCTTTCTGATACTATCTTGATATTTTAGCCGTAACCTTTACTCTGAAATTTGATTAATATGATTCTTTTTTACTTGGAAAGATAATATCAAGCTCTACAACTTTTGTGTTTTGACCAACTCATGACTAAATCGTTTTGAAGGTCAAAAAATTAGGGGAAGGTTACATCAAATTCTATGTTGGCACAAACTTGCCCGTTTCGACTAGATTTTGAGGAAACACTTAAATAGGTAAAAATTATTAGCGATTAGAGTTAACCTTGATGCATCATCATATATTTGTTATGTAGATTAAGGGCGAGAGGCCATCAATAGGATTTTGCTTGGCTTCGCGCAACTCTAAGTTTTGGTAGGAGAATCTCATCTTTATAGTATTTTATTTTAATTCGCATGGATATTTTGAATTAGAATCTTTGAACTTGCATATGCAGTTTAAATCACGTCTGTAAACTAAAATTTGAGATGAAAAACTAAAAATATGAATCTACCTGAACCGTGAAACCTGAATCTCCTTAAGCTCTGAAAAGCTGAAAATCTAAAATCAAGAATTTGAACTATATATAAGAAACTTGCATCGGATTTATATTAGTATCTGCATCTATTTTATGATTGACCCCTCAAAAATTTTTGAACATCTTTCTGGCACAAGTTTCCCTCCTGAGTGTAAGAGCTTGTTGCATCTTGAAAAAGGGTTCATGAATGATGATGGTAGGTAGGGGTTCCCATCGGCTATGTTCCTGCTCTCGAGATTTAGTTTACTCGGGAGGTATTTTAAGTTGAGGAATAAGTCATGAATTACTGAAATTTATATATAGAAGTTAGAAATAATAAGACACTGAAAACTTACATCTGTTCTTGAATCTGTTTTCACATATTTAAAAACTGATCTTGCATATAATTTTCGCACTTAAATTCTATTTTTACCTGCATTTCTAGTTTTGCCATATAATATTTGGATACTTGTTTTGAAACCCATGTTAGTTAAAATATAATGTTGTTGATGATATTTTTCTACTGAGCTTTGTTGGTTAGCTCACTCCGACTATACGTCATAGGTCCAGGCACTGACGTGATTGTTCGGGATTGCGAGACTGATCCTGATTACGTACTCGAGGAAGAGCCTAAGGTTCATCCTGAGGAGTATTTTCTAGCTTAGGATTTAGTTTATTTTTGCTTTTGGTGAGAGTTTGGATTTGGAGTTGTGGGCCTTTTAGTTGGATTTTATAATTTCATACTTGATTTTTTATTATTGTTTGAACCATGTTTCGGTGATGGTCGGCCATCATTGGTAGTTCTTTTATTTACCTTTTGCTTTCGCATTTATTTTAATATAGATAATATTTGCGCTTTACTCTTATGTGTGCTCTGTTTGTCCGGCCTATCGTTTAACTGATAGGTTGGCGAATCGACCGTTCCTATACCTGAGGGATTGGAAAAGTTGGGTCGTCACAATTGGTATCAGAGTCATGGCTTTAGATTCTCTAAGGACCCATGAGAACCCAACCGTGGCCCGGTATAATTCGCATCAAGGTTATGTTGTTAGGTCTTGAGTCCACTATGACTGTGTGCATGATTGTGGTCACAATCTGAATACTAATCGATGTTGTTGTTTTCACAATGATAGATCAGCATGGCCCCAAGACTTAGAGGTAGAGTCAGAGGTAGGACAATTCCGTAAGAGGACATCCCTGAAGGAGTCGGTGTCTCTAGGGGAGTCTCTTTCGCAACCGACTCCAACACAATTTCGATTGGAGTTGGAAGAGGTCAGGATGGAAGAATGGAGCAAGTATTAGAAAATCTGGCCACCAACATAGCTCAATAGACCGCATCTATGGCTCAACAAATTACTACCATCGCCTAGCAAGCAGAGCTGATTTCCACTGGACAGCAATAATAATCCTCCGAATTTGCCAAATTCAGGAGGATGAGACCTCCAAATTTTTCTAGATAGACCAATCCAATGGAGGTCGAAGGTTGGTTGGATGAGATGGAAAAGATCTTTGAAGTATTTAAGTGCACCGATGTCGAGAAGGTTCATTGAGCAACTTTCAAACTGAACGGACAAGCTGGACCATGGTGGAAGTCTGTGGCTAGACACAGGGAGCAGGAGTTTCCCAATACTCCTTAGACATGGGCTGAGTTTATCAAGGCGTTCAATGATCAGTACTTTCCCAAGATCATCAGGCATGAGATGGAAGTCCAGTTTATCAAGCTGAAGCAGGGTACAATGTCAGTGCGTGAGTATGGAGATGAGTTTACACGACTTTCGAGGTTTGCACCTAAGCATGTGGCCACCGATATGATGAAGGCCAAAAAATTTCAACTGGGTCTTAGGCCAAGTATACAGGAGAGCGTGGCTATGTGGGAAATAGAAACCTATGGAGGAGTATTGTCAAAGGCCCTCATAGCTGTGGAAGAAATTTAGAAGCGATTCTTGAGAAGGAGTCAGCCGAACAAGGACAAGGTTATGCAAGGGTAGTCAGGTGCTTATGAGAATAAGAGGGCCAAGTTTATGAAGCCACCAATGAACCTTATTCAACCTACATTTTCTTTACCAACATTTTCTTCTAGACCGACCCCTTATTAGAGATCGGCAGCATCATCACCTGTGTAATCTGTACGACCAGCGGGTTCTACGGTTGGGGGAGCTTCAGTGGCAAAAGGATCCTCTCGGGCACCATCTTTTGTTTCGATCACTACGTGCCTAAGGTGTGGGAAACCACACAAGACTGAGGATTGTAGGAGGAACACTGGAGCGTGTTTTTGGTGTGGCACAATCGGACACATGGTTAAGGATTGTCCTAGGAGGACAAGGGAAGAACTAGTTCGGCATCTACTCAGAGATCGACCCGACCTACTATTTAAGGTCTAGCTTATGCCGTGACGGCTCAGGAAGCCAGAACATCGAACGACGTGATCCAAGGTATTATTAAAAGTTGAGATGTCTTCTTATTTTATTTTATTATATATATAATTGCTTGATATTTAATAAATTTTGTTAATAAATTATGGATGAAGTACGAGTATTGATAGACCCCGAGTCTACTCGTGGCACCATTTATCTCTGGCATTTGAGCAGACCATATGATGAGGAATGGGTGTTGTGGTTATCAAGCATACTTGAAAGATCATAAGGAAGAGAAGAAAAATACTACAGATATTACGATTGCTAGCGAGTATCCAGAGGTTTTTCCTAAAAATCTACTTGGATTATCACCTGACAGGGAGATTGAGTTTGCGATTGAGTTAGTGCCGGGTATCGAACCTGTATCGAAAGTTTCATATCGAATGACACCTGCAGAATTGAAAGAGTTAAAAGAGCAGCTTCAGGAACTGCTAGATAAAAGTTTTATCAGACTGAGTGTGTCATCCTGGGGAGCACCGATTTTGTTTGTGAAGAAGAAAGATGGTTCAATGCGACTTTACATTAATTACCGCCAGCTAAATAAGTTGACAATTAAGAACCATTATCTGCTTTCGAGAATTGATGATCTGTTCGATTAGTTATATGGAGCAAGGTTCTTCTCGAAGATTGACTTAAGGTTAGGCTACCATCAGTTGAAAGTCAAATCTGAAGACATTCAAAAGACAATGTTCAGAATCAAATGTGGACACTACGAGTTCTTAGTCATGCCACTTGGGTTG
This sequence comes from Chloranthus sessilifolius, assembly GCA_021018995.1. Taxonomy (NCBI): domain Eukaryota; kingdom Viridiplantae; phylum Streptophyta; class Magnoliopsida; order Chloranthales; family Chloranthaceae; genus Chloranthus; species Chloranthus sessilifolius. The sequence goes on from CM037597.1 coordinate 99,063,252, forward strand.
ACAAATGCACCCGCGTCATTTATGGACTTGATGAACCGGATATTCAAACTACATTTGGATAAGTCTGTCATAGTTTTTATAGATAACATCCTCATCTATTCAAAGATGCGAGAAGAACATGAGCAGCACTTGTGAGTAGCTTTACAAACCCTCAGAGACCATAAGTTATATGCAAAACTTAACAAGTGTGAGTTTTGGCTTGAGCAGGTTAGTTTCCTAGGACATGTTGTCTCTGAGACCGGTATTACGATTGACCCAGCAAAGATTGAGTCAGTGATGAATTGGGAACAGCCAAAGACAGTTATAGAGGTTCATAGTTTCCTCGGTCTGGCAACTTACTACAAAAGGTTTGTAGAGGGTTTCTCTAAGATATCAGGTCTGCTTACATAACTTATGAAGAATAACACTATGTTTGATTGGACAGAGTAGTGTGAGCAGAGTTTTCAGGAACTTAAGAAACGATCGACTACTGCGCCAATACTTGCTATACCGTCAAGCAGGGGAGGCTTTGTAGTGTATAGTGATGCATCGTATGGGGGTTTAGGCTGTGTGCTTAACCAAAATAAGAGAGTCATTGCTTATGGGTCTAGACAACTAAAAGACCATGAGAAAAATTATCTAACACACGACCTTGAGTTGGCTGCAATGATCTTTGCCTTGAATATCTGGAGGTATTACCTTTATGGGGAGACCTTCGATATATTTACCGATCATAAAAGCCTCAAGTATCTCTTCTCACATAAGGAGTTGAATATGAGACTACGTCGATAGATGGAGTTCTTGAAAGATTATGATTGTACCATCCAGTACCATCACGAAAAAGCAAACGTAGTGGTGGATGCAATAAGTCGGAAGTTCTCTGCTCAGTTGTCACATCTCACCATAAGGGTGCGACGATGACATCTATTGGAAGATATGGCTCTAAGTAGCATGAGATTTGACGTAAAAGGCTCAGGTGCGTTAATGGCTATGCTGGTGATACGTTCTACTCTCTATGAGAACATTCGCAGACTTCAGATGACGGATGATGAGCTTATGTCTATCAGACGTGATGTGATTGGGGGAAATAAAATAGATTTTTCCATCAAAGATGATGGCACGTTATTGTTTAGAGACCGGGTAAGCGTACCAAAGTAATGAGCTTAAGGATACCATTTTGGAAGAGGCTCATAAGTCTGTGTACGCTATTCATCCTGGCAGTACCAAGATGTACCAAGACTTAAAGAAAAGCTTTTGGTGGAGGGGTTTAAAGAAAGATGTCATTGAGTATGTCTCTAGATTTCTTGTATGCCAACAGGTCAAAGTTGATCACCGAAATCTAACAGGACTGTTGCAACCATTACCGATACCGAGTGGAAATGAGAGGCCATTTCTATGGACTTTATTTTGGGGTTGCCAAGGACATTGAGGAAACACAATGCCATCTAGGTCACTGTGGATCAATTGACTAAGTCTGCACACTTCTTGGCTTATAATATATCATATACAGCTAACAAGCTCGCAAAGTTATACATCAACGAGATAGTTAAGCTGCATGGTGTATCGGTCAGTATCATATCCGACAAAGACCCGATGTAATATCTCAATTTTGGTAGCGATTTCAGGAAGGGATGGGTTCCAAGCTCGATTACAGTATGGCATTCCATCCTCAGACCAATGGGCAGACTGAGAGGGTGAATCAGATTATAGAGGATATGCTATGTGCTTGCATGCTGATTTTTAGGGGTCATGGGACCAACATTTACCGTTGATTGAGTTTGCCTATAATAACAGTTACTAGGCTAGCATCGGCATGGCACCCTATGAAACCTTATATGGATGGCGGTGCAGGTCTCCGCTTAATTGGGAAGAAGTAGGCGAGAAGCTCATTTTAGGCCCCAAGATCATGGAGAGTATGACCGAGATAGTTCAGTTAATCTATGAGAGGTTACGCATTGCTCAAAGTCGTCAGAGGAGCTACGTTCATATTAAAAGGAACCATATTGAATTTTAGGTGAACTTGTAGAATTGATTACATTGTTATTAATGTCAAGTGTGTTTTATCACTAATTCCTGCGTTTTAGGTGGGAGACAGCGTATTTGTCAAAATTTCTCCTATAAAAGGCGTGATGCATTTTGATAAGCGTGAGAAGCTAAGTCCACGCTATGTTGGACCTTTTGAGGTATTGGGCCGAGTCGGCGAGGTCGTTTACCGTATAGCCTTGCCACCGTAGTTATCGGGCATGAACAATGTGTTCGTGTCCATGTTGCGAAAGTACGTGAAGGATCTGACTCACGTATTAGACTACCAGCCTATTGAGCTCGAGGAAGATTATCCTTGGTTGAGGAGCCAGTACAAATCTTGGGTCGTAAAGAGCTGATCTTAAGAACCAAGAGCATTCCCTTAGTACTCGTGAAGTGGCAAAACCATTCTTCAGAGGAAGCCACTTGGGAGCGCGAAGCAGAAATTTGCGAGCAATTTCCATAACTTTTTGAATAAAGGTAATTATAAACTATGTAAATATAAGAAAAATATAAGTACTTTCAATGTTTAAAACTCTTTTTTCAAAGAAACATTACATATATCCATAACGATCACATAATAAAATCTTAAATATCATATTTATTCATTCTCGGTTACAGTGTATCAGTAGAACCCGTGTCATCAGTTAGAACATGTATATCAGGAATGTGGTTACGCTTCTGAACAAGTATTCGATTCTGACATTTGAAATTTCTGCTCTAGTAATTACCGACATAGTGTTTGTAGTCTAGTGAGAAAAGGGTGAGGTAGGTGTGTGTGCTAGGTTTGAGTCACAGTGAAGTATGTTTGTAGGCACGTGACTCTCGGGAAGGTATGCATCCATATACGGATGCAATCCTCTATGGCAGTATGTGATGCCACACACAGTACATTTAAGTTACTACAGATCCTGACCCTTGAGAAGCGTGGTTAGTGAAGCCTATCACATCGCAACCCATTCTCTTTAGACATCGGACTGTTTTGATTATGCCTTGATAAGAACTTGTATTGGAATAAGGGCATACCATAGACTTACTTAAACTACCCATTATATTTTCAAGGACGAAAATTCCTAAGGAGGGTAGAATGTAAAGACCCGTATTTTTGAACTCGAATAAGACCGACCCTGTGTATGTATTCGGCTCGACAATCGACATTGCCATTTGTTTAGATTTTTATCTAGATGTGACTGTGTGGACAGATTCTGATTTTGAGCCGTTTGAACCCTCGTGCGAAAGTCGTGCACCGACCTCGGTGTGGCCGCTCAACACTGGACCTAAGTTATTGGAATTAGAAGTTTAACATACTATGGGGTGTGTGTGCTTAACATATTGAGCAACCCTTTTATAAGAGGAATGGTATTCCCGTATGTTTTAGGTTAAGGCCTTCAAAAAATTATTTACTTAGAGAGAACGAGGAGATGAGAGCCATACACCGGAAAACTTAGCTGCGTTTTGAGTTGTTTGATTATTACAAAATTTTGCCTTTATCGTGCCACCGATTGTGAACTCTATTTTCGGATACCATTTCTCTAAAACCTTTTTCGTTTGAGATCCATAAACCTATGGTAAGATTGAATCAACCCTTGGATTCATTTTCGATGATTGGAAGAGGTTGAGATCATTGGAAATGAATAGAAGTGATCCTAATGAACTTGTAGGAGCGATCGTGGCGCGAATTGTCGAGGAAATCCACCAATTTCGTTTCGAAACTCTGTTTGTGTGACTCATTTTAAAGCGTTGAATCCTTGATTAAAGGTATAATTTTTATTGAGTTTAAGGCTTAGAATCAATAAATTAAACTTAGGTTTTATTTTGGGAATGTGTGGGATTTGATTCAGGTGAAAACGAGGCAAAAAATTGCATCACTCGAGCGAGGACAGAACTTGGTTTTTGTCTCCATTTTCGTTTTCTTTCTGATACTATCTTGGTATTTTAGCCGTAACTTTTTACTCTAAATTCTGATTAACATGATTCATTTTGCGTTGGAAATATAGCATCAAGCTCTACAACTTTCATGTTTTGACCAACTCGTGAATCAATCGTTTTGAAGGTTAAAAAAATAGGGGAAAATTACATCAAATTCTATGTTGACACAAACTTGCCCATTTCGACTCGATTTTGAGGAAACACTTAAATAGGTATAAATTATTAGTGATTAGAGTTAACGTTGATGCATCGTCATATATTTGTTATGTAGATTAAGGGCGAGAGGCCATCAATAGGATTTGCTTGGCTTCGCGCAACTCCAAGTTTTGGTAGGAGAATCTCATCTTTATAGTATTTTATTTTAACTCGCATGGATATTTTAAATTAGAATCTTTGAACTTGCATATGCTATTGAAATCACGTCTGTAAACTGAAATTTGAGATGAAAAATTGAAAATCTGAATCTACCTGAACCCTGAAACCTGAATCTCCTTAAGCTCTGAAAAGCTGAAAATCTAAAATCAAGAATTTGAACTATATATAAGAAACTTGCATCGGATTTAAATCATCTATTTTATGATTGACCTGAACGACCCCTCAAAAATTTTTAAATATCTTCCTGGCACAAGTTTCCCTCCTGAGTGTAAGGGCTTGTTGCATCCTGACAAAAGGGTTCATGAACAACGATGGTAGGTAGGGATTCCCATTGGCTATGTTCCTGCTCTCGAGATATAGTTTACTCGGAAGGTATTTTAAGTTGATGTTTAAGTCATGAATTACTGAACTTTGTATATAGAAGTTAGAAATAATAAGACACTGAAACCTTACATCTGTTCTTGAATCTGTTTTCACATATTTAGAAACTGATCTTGCATATAATTTCTGCACTTAAATTCTATTTTTACTTGCATTTCGAGTTTTGACATATAATATTCTGATACTTGTTTTGAAACCCATGTTAATTAAATATAATGTCGTTGATGATATTTTTCTACTGAGCTTTGTTGGTTAGCTCACTCTGACTATACGTCACAGGATCAGCCACTGACGTGGCTGTTTGGGACTGCGAGACTGATCCTGATTACGTACTTGAGGAAGAGCCTGAGGTTCCTCCTGAGGAGTCTTTTCTGGCTTAGGATCTAATTTATTTTTGCTTTTGGTGAGAGTTTAGATTTGGAGTTGTGGGCCTGTTAGTTGGATTTTATAGTTTCATACTTGACTTTTGATTATTGTTTGAACCATATTTCGGTGATGATCGGCCATCATCGGTGGTTCTTTCATTTACCTTTTGCTTTCACATTTATTTTAATATTAGATATTATTTGTGTTTTACTCCGATGTATGCTCTGTTTGTCCGGCTTATCGTTCAACCGATAGGTTGGCGAACCGACCGTTCCTATACTTTAGGGATTAAAAAAGTCGGGTCGTCATAAAAAAAGAGTTCCCTTTTCATTTCATTTTTGTACTTTTCTTGAACCACATCACTAAAAAATAATCTGTGTGAGGTTGTGCTTTCAAACTTTACATTTTTTAAAAAGAAACAAAAATAACATATAACTCAAAAAATAAAAACTATAATCTGTTAGGGGTTTTTATGCCTCTTCTTTTGTGTTTGATATGTTTTCAAAGTATGTATAGGTCAGGTCAACAAGGCACGGTTCCTACAGAGAAGCGCGCTTCCATGAGCATTGCGATTACTCATCCATCAATCGTGAAGACCCTCATTCTAGAAGCATCAGTTAACCGAGGACCTCGTTCAAAGCTCATTCCAGACGAAGGTTCTCGCGGTCCAATGCCAAAGCTCGCTCTTGCTCTTTCTAGGAGTACTTGCAGAAAATGTAAAAACAAAAATGCAAAGAAAAAATAAAGAGAGAAAAACAAAAAAAATAAAAACTAAGAATGATATTTTAGTGGCACACACTCCTAAAAAGTGCTTCGACTTCCATTCGACCCGCTCGGGTAATTGTGCTAAAATAAAAAAAATTTCAGTCGATGTGCATGCTAAAAAAAATCCTTGAACAAAATGCATGAATGGGAAAAATATATAAAAAATATAAAATAACAAAAAAAAAACTGTGTGGCTTGTTAAGTGGCACACACTCATAAAAAGCATTGTGAGATCAATATTGGCTCTACTCGGATAGTTGTGCTAAATTAACTTTGGGGTCTTTGAGTTCACTCAAAGTCCTCGAACCCTACCTCGCGTAGGGGCGCCCGTAACCGATCAAAGTAGGGCAATCAATGCTTCATGAGATTGGGCACAAATCGTTAGATTTTCGCGTCATTTACTTTAGGCCAATCTTGAACTATGGGTCAATCACCCTCCCTCTCTCGGGGCAGCTTTGTTCAAAATAAAACTCAAACATCATGCATCATTAAATATAACAATACTCGATTATGCCCAATAATGTCGCTAAGCGCTTGGGGACTGATAATTTCAAGTGACGGACGTTTTCCCAATGTCATGGGCTTATCTCACTCTTCATGTTTGTTTTTCTTTTTGATGTTTAAGATTCACTTTGAATATAGTGGACCTGATAGAATTCACCTTGGGCCTCTTCGGATGTCTCTTTCTTTGGCATGCGATCACTAGTGATCAAAGACTAAAAGGGGCATTTGTAGACACCCAAAATAGGCCCAAGATACGATTGACACATACTTCGAGAATGGTGTACTCTTGAGCTTCCGAAAGCACCTCTCGAATCCTTACCAAACCTTTAAAACCCTTCCCAAACCCTTAGGAATCAATCCAAACCCTTAGAGACCTTCCCAGACCCATAGAACCCTTCTCGGACCCTTAGAAAGCCAAAATCGGACCCATAGAACCCAATTTGAACCAACTAAAATAGCGGATAGAAAGACGAGTATCAAAGTTTACATAGACATTTGTAGGAGCTAAGGCCTATATCATTAGAAAGTAGAGGTTCCCAGATTTCCAACGAGCTAAGAATTGCCGAATACTGAGTTGAACATCAAAAGTTATGGAAATTTGAAAATTACGCAGAAGTGCAGGAAATTACACAAGCGTGCATAATATGCACGCATAGGCAATTTCTGACAGAAATTGGCCATGCATGCATATGCACGCATAGCTAAATTTTACTTTTTCGGGATCCAACACAAGTTCTAAACCTCCAGCTTCTGAACCAGGTCACTGTTCCTAAGGCATGCATGCAAAATAAGCACGCATGCCTTAAAATTTTATTTTTGCCCGAAAATGGCGAATTTCAGATTTCAAAATTGACTTGTGGACTTTCCCAAAGTTTTAGGTGCATCTTTTTAGGACTGTTTTACCCTTCCCTACCTTTAGTTCCACCATTTTTCCATTCAAACCATCACCCTATCATCCACCATTAAACCCAATTCACACCTCTCCATGCCCTAGAAATCCTAGAAAACCAAAGATCAAAGCATTACCTAATTGCTAAACCAATTAGAATTTAATTACCCCCCTAATCTCCTCCCCTTCTATAAATAGAGAACCACCCCCCCCATCCCCTTGTTTAAACACCTTTTCTAAACATAAAGAAAAAACTCTACAAAAATCCCTCCTAAATCCAAGATTCAAAGCATCTAAGCCTTAGAATTTTAGCATCCCTCATAGCCATTACACCTCCATCACTCCTAAGCCTTCAAACCTTAGATAGAGCTCTCTCATACCATCATTCCTAACCTCCCAAACTTCCAATCTTTTGCAAATTTAGAACCTTTTTCTTAAACCATTTGTTTTTGGAAGCTCACCGGAGTTAGCATCGACACGACGATCCGACAACGGTACTATAAAGGTCCGAGAGCTCCGGCTCTCCCCTTTATTCCTCAACCTTCTTTTGCTTTTCCTCTATCCTAGAATTTAATCCATTATGTCGTTGAAATTTTGGTGATTGCAGGGAGCTCAAATAGGATCGAAGTGCCTTTGTGCAAGGGAAAGTGTTGCTCACTTTTTCTCTTTATTTGATATTTATTTTTTACTTGGCCATAGTAGAGACCGTTTACGAGCAGGTCAATCAGGTGCCTAACACCATTTCGATTGATAACCGAAGTCTTTGCCTAGAGGCTTTCCCGTAGACCGGATTAGAGTCATATTTTGCACTTCGGTGATTATAATATTGAATTTGGTTATCTCGGGACACCAAAAGCTCCGAGTGGCGATTCCATTTACGAGCGCATCGTCGCGACAGGTCACTGAGATCCACGGTTACACACATTGGCATACAGAATATAGACAGGACCATGGTTGGTATTTGGTATCAACACCGAATTAATTAAAAGATACTAATAATAAACTCATATTAAAATTAATATTATTTAACTAATCTCTAAAATAATCTAAAATACACTTGATCATTTCGGACGAATTATAAAAAAAATTGTAACTTATGTTTGATAATAACATTGTTCTAAGTCTTTTCCTCGATATTATTGTAGCAAGTAATTTGTAGAATAAAATTTGATCCTTAGCTCTTGAATCTCATTGCTTCCTACTTATATATAAATTGAATATCATGGAACTCCTATTATTTTCATAAATGTCTTCTTTTGTATTAAATAGCATCTGCTTGTGTTACATGCATTTAGAATTTCTACTTGACAATTGGTTATATTCCCAACTGCTAGAAACCCCACTTGCACATCCACCTATGGAAATTTTGTATACCATTTGTACTAAAAACATATTACAACATTAACTACGACTTTATTTAACTTCATTGCTTATAGTCGTTTCATGACCCAAAAATTTCAGAGGCCAATCAACAGCCGCCTAGCTAGGGTTAGAGGAGCTGGAAAAGGAAGGATCCCGAAGTAAACAACCGAGCTGAAAGTTTAAAGCTTTGACTATAGAGCTACCAGCACATACCCTTGGCTTTTGATAGGATCTTTTCCTTATTTTGATTTTGTTAGTCTATTTTTAAGTCCATTACTTTTGTAACAATTGTTATAATTTTGTAAATTTTGTAATTGGGTTTGTATAAACATTGATCTTTTGAAAGTTTCATTTGTGGAAAAGTCATTTACAGTTGTTTTAATTATATTTCCTTACTCATTGAAAATCTGCTACAATGAGGTCGTAAACCAGAATATGCCCGCTCAGGTTAACAAAAATGGGAGGTTAAATTGATAATGTTTAACTAAATGTTTCCATCACTACTTTGATAAATGAGATAAACCGTTAATGCACTAAAAGTATTTCCGTGATATTTAGAATATATATATATATATATATATATGTGTGTGTGTGTGTGTGTGTGTGTGTGTGTGTTAATTCACATGAAAATGGGAGACGGAGTAAGAAGTTGAAATAACAAAATACGAATAGGAATAGGTACATGAATATGAGGCATGCCCCAACGCACCCGCGTCTCCATTTGCTAAAAGGAGGGGCGCAGGGGACGTGACAATTTCAAACAAAATCTACTTATTTTTACAAAAATTTCAAGGAAAACCCAAGAAAATTTAAAAATAGGTTGGCCTCGAGATATTTGACCAATTTTGACCATTGGATGGTCTTACATGATCATGTTAATCACATGCATGGTCTCCAAACATGCTGGTCAAGATATATTCATGAATTTTAAAATTTTCAAATAAAAATCCAATCTATTTTGCAAAAATTCAAGGAAAATCCAAGGAAATTTGAATTTTTATTGGTCCTGACCTTGTCGACCAATCTAGACTATTGGATGGCCTTGCATGATCATGTTGATCACATGCATGGCCTCCAAACATGCTGGTCTAAATATGTTCCAGAATTTTAAAAAGTTTCAAAACAAAAATTCATTTTTCTATACAAGTTTTCAAGAAAACTCAAGAGAAATCCTACGCAATGTTGGCCTTAGCATAGTTGGCCTATCTATACCATTGGATGGCCTTGCATGATCATGTTTATCATATGCATGGCCTCCAAACATGCTGGTCTAAATATGTTCCAAAAGATTTAAAAGATTTAAATCAAAAGTCCATTTTTCTATCACCAAAAATGTTAAAAATTCAAGCAAATTCTAGACTATATTGGTCTTGACATTGTTGACCAATTTAGACCATTAGATGGCCTTGCATGATCATGTTGATCACATACATGACTGTTGGTACGCACTTTTTTTGGGTTCCTTTCGGTCCCCGGAATTAGTGGCCCAATTCGATCCCAAGTGGATTTTGGCGATGGGTGGTGGAGTGATTAATTAGAAAATAATAAGTGCTAAAATTAAAGTGGTAAATTCATGACGAAAATATCTGGTTCGTTGCGATCGTCAGTTGCAGATATTTATCGACGCTGCAACACGTCACTAATCACGCTTATGAGGAGGTGAGGGTTCCTTCTTTACTGAATCGTCGGCTTGCCAACGTCAGCAGCACGGGGTCGTACTGATGTCTAGATAACCTATTCTCCTTTTATTGCGTTGATTAATTAAGTTTCCTGATTCTACTGGGAGTCTAATTTTGCGTAGGATTCCTAGTACTATCCTAACTCTAACTATTCTTTTGGTCATTTGCTAAAGAATTACTAGAGTGAATTACTAGGAGAGTCTAGTTATAACTAGGAGAGTCTAGTTATAACTAAAATTAGAGTAATTAACTCTAATTGTAGTTGCTTTTGGTCTTTTTACTTTTAATCCTAGTCTAATTAACTCTCCTAGTTCTACTAGAAGTTTAATTGATATCTTAATCCAATTGAGTCTTGTAATCCTACTTGGAGTCTAATTATCTTAAGCGTCCTAATCTTATTAGAAATCTAGTCAATTATATCTGCCAATACTACTAGGAGTGCAAATATGTTAATTCTATGGAGACTAATTAGGAATATACTAATTCTATTGAAACTCTAATTTTAAAAAATACTAATTTTATTAAAACTCTGATAAAAAATATATATTGATCTTACTGAAAATCTAAAAAAAAAGGTTTTAGCTTGCTATGCTAAGGAGGATCGGCCCCGTTCCCGGGTACCCTCCGTAAGCTCCCTTGGGTAATCAGGTGACTAAGATTAAAGTAAACTGAATTTAAATTATAAGACGATATTTTTGTATTGAAAAGGAAATCATTTTTAGATTATAATTATGGATTAATAAATCGGGACTTAAAATCTAGAACTATAAGGAATCAATAAATTAGGACCATAATCTAAAATTTAAAGATTGAAATTAGGACCGAAATCAGAAAATCAGACCATGTGATTAAGGATTGGTTCTAGAGACTAAGAACTAGAACCAGAGGTTAATGATAGGACTGAAACTTGAGATTTCGAGGTAGAAGTAGAATTTAAAGTAAGACGGATTTTAATGATCGGATCAAAAATTGGTACCAGAAACTAAGAACTGGAGCCGGGTATTAAAATTACGGATTAAAAAAGGGTGTTACTGCCTAAGACTGAAAATTAAAACTAATAGTTAAAACTTGAGATCTAAGAACTAGAACTCAGAACTGAAAATTAAAAAAAACAAGAAGAAAACTTATACCAAAGGTCGGGGCTGCAGAGAGGAATCTCGAAATCCTAAGCTTGAAGGCAAGGAACTCGAAACTCGAATCTCGAAGTTGTTGTTTTTGTTTTGGGTCGAGATAAAGGGGTCTATTTATAGGTATTTTACTAATTACGCGCCCTGTAGGGTGGATGCAATTAGTCGGTCAACTTCAATTACGCGCCCTATCCGGGGTGCTTAATTGATTTGTGCACCCTGTATCAGGCGCTTAACCACTTTGAGCCGGTGACCGACTCAGTGAGTGACCGGCTGACTGGCTCAGCCGAGGTATCCCAGTCCTTGTCTGATTAGAGTAATTGCGCGCCCAATTTGGAATACACAATCCGATTGAATGCCATACTAAGTGCATTTAATCGTGGAGTTTTGGCAGTGTTAGGAGTTAGAGACCAGGTTTGAAACAGACCAATTATGTGCTGGTGACTGATTACGTGTGCTGTTTAGGGCATGCAACCGAGTCTCGAGGAGGTCAAAGGGAGGGGAAGTTTGCTCTTACGAGCACCGATTGTGCACTAGAGGTGTGGCACTCAATCGAATTGCGTGCATGGTTCAGTGCCCGTAATTCGGGATTATCCCGAGTCTGGGTCGAGTCCGAGGTGTAAGGCTATTATTTCAGCCTGTGTTTCAGCTATATACTATTATTTTAGTATATAACTCCTGCCCCTAGGGTTATGGGATTTGAGCCACAGAGTTATTGTTTCAGCCTATGTTCAGCCATATACTATTGTTTCAGTATATGGTCCCTACCTTTATAGGATCTGAGTCACAAAGCTATTATTTTAGCCTATGTTCAGCCACATACTATTATTTCAGTATATTATCCCCGCATTAGGGTTATGGGATCTGAACCACAGAGCTATTGTTTCCGTCTGTGTCCCGCCATATACTATTGTTTCAGTATATGGTCCTCGCGCTAGGGTTTCAAAACCCTCGAAGAAGGTAACTCTTTTCCGAAGAGTCACAGTCGAGGTCAAAGGTTGATCGAACAAACTTATATAGTCCGAGAGGGAAAAATGGGAGTGTCTACAATGGCCTCCAAATTATTGGTCTAAACAATATAAAATTTTCTAGAACTTAAAGTTCTAAAAATAGCCCACAAAACTTGAAATCTATGGCCCTTAACTCAAACTACTTGACTTTAAATTCCACACAAAGCTTAACTAAGACAATACCTTATCTTGTATCCTCTTGCATGCTAGTTTTACTCGATTTCAATAGTGCAAAGGGCTGGGATGAAGCTCAAGTTTATATATATTAAACTAGGAGAAGAGAGGAGTTGAGAGGTGGTGGTGGATGTTGGTTTTGATGGCTAGATTTGTGGGCCAAATTCAAGGTAGCAACAAAGCTTTAATGGGGGTTTGGGAAAGAAGAAGAAGATGAAAATGGTGTAGAATAAGGAGCCCCCTATGAAATTCCATTTTTGCAAGGCTTGGGGAGACAAGGGCTGCAAATTTTTGCCACATGGCCTCAAGTTTGCTTCCTTGAGTCTCTCACTCCTCTTCCCAACACACACACACACTCTCTCTCCTCTCTCCCATGCGCATCAAGTAGTGGACCCTACTTGGGCTCCACTCTACACCACACATCAAGTCTTGTTTTTCTTTTATGGTTCTTAAGGCCCTAAAAAATTGTGATTTTTAAGTGGTCAAATAAATCGGTGCATGTGCAAGGGTGCATCTATCACCCTAGATTTATCCAAAGGTTATTAATGGTGTAAGATTTGTCAAACTTTGGTCAAGTAGATTAAGGGCAAGGATTTGCTAGAGATTTGAAAATTTTTAATTTCTAATTAGCAAAATTAGATAATTGACTTGTAAACCCTTAGGCTTTAATTAAAATTATAAGGAATGCAATATTTTCATGCAAGGCACAAACACTTTACTTCATATGTTAGTGCATCTAGTTCATTGAATTTTATGGGTTTAGGTTTGATTCAACCCATCAACCATTCCTAAGATCATCATAAAACTCTGATCTATTGGCAATGATCTCCTCATGACCACCAAGGCTCATGCCCAATTCGGGTCAAACCTCGGATCAGGGTCCATCAAGAATCAGTCTGGGCTGGTTACAAGACATGAGATGTGGTGTGTGTTTTACTAAATTTCTGACGCACCCATTCAAATAAATGGGGTGCCCTATGGGTGTCACTAGAAACAGGCATTATCCCATCAATCTAAGGTGGGTGCCTCATGAGTTTTAGCGGACTTGGCCACAAGCTATCACCTAGCAAAGTCAAGTCTCAATCAACAGTTTGATCAACACATAAATCGAGGGGCAGGTGTTACATCCTCCCCTCCTTAAAGAGGATTCCGTCCTCGAAATCAGAGCTACCATGCATTTCAAAAATACCTACAATTTCCATCAACATTTAGGTACCACTGATAACGGCGTCGAGTTTTTCAATATCCTCTTGGATTGTTCCTAGAATTCCTTCACTTTGGCCATGTTCGGCGACTTCCTTAGTGAGGTGCCACTTGCAGTTTTGAATTTTCAGTTTAATGTCATTCATTAATCTCATAGAAGTCTTCTGCTCACATCGACCAAACATCAAGACAAAATAAGTTACAGAAAGGAATTTCTAAATCTATTTCTAATGATCTAGTGTAAGGATCTTGGCTTGTAATTTTTCTATGTTGGTCGTTAGACGACTAAGGCATTTTTCAATATTCTTCAAGCGCTTCATGCCGTTGGGATAGTTATCCTCTATATGTTTCAGCTCCATCAGGAGTCGACCTCTCCTAATGTCATGCCCCCATGCCTCCCTTGTCTGTTGGCAGAGCCGAGCGACGGTGCAGGCACGCAATGCCACGCTTACACTCATGTACATACTTTCATATTCTGATGCGGGTTTGGGCATTTCAAACACTAAAGTCATTTCCCTTTTTCAAGTAATTTTCCACACACGCATATATATATATATATATATATATATATATTTTTTTTTTGATTTTTTTTTATTTTAATATTTTGGGAAATACTTAAGTGCGGAAACAAATTGTCTTTATTTATCAAAGTACGCGCGGAAACATGAGTTAAACACTATTGGTTTGACCTCCCAATTTCGTTAACTTGACGGGCATATTTAGAATTAAGATTTGATTGTAAACGGTTTTCAATGAGTAATACAATATAATGAACACCGCTTTTAAATCCTTTTTCCATCAAAATAAACCCTTAAAGTTAAACTGTTCATACAAACCAAATTACAAAATTATAGCTAGAAATTCAAAATTAATGGACTTAAACAAAAGCCAAAACAAGAAGGAAAGATCCTTTCAAAACTAAGTGTAGGTGCTAGTATGTGACAGCCCGGATTTTTCCCAACATTTTTTTTTTGTAAACTTTAAGCAACAAGGGAAAGCCTAGATCGTCGAGTCGCAGATCACGATCCGAAATATAGTGAGAATGGTACAACCACAATATACGGAAATTAAAATAATTAATGCGTATGGCAGAACAGGAGAATTCTATTCTTATACAAAATATGGTCTAACCAAATTAAATCCACCGGTGACAGCCGACCATTACCTAAACAGTGGTGAACAAGAATATACATCAAATTATAATTCTACCATTCTACAAAAAATCGGACCTACCATGTCCAACTGCAAAGATCCAAGACTAATTTGAGTCAACTTCCCCAGACTAAGGTGGACGATACGACTAAAGCTCTGGATCCAAATCGAGACTTGCAACCTATGATAGCCCGAATTTTTTCGACACATTTTTTTTTTTATAACTCGAAAAAACCCAGACCGTCGGGTCATAGTTCACGATCTGAAATACAATGTACATGGTACATCCACAAGGAAATGCGAGTTCGAGATGCATGATCATAAAATCATCAAGACATGCGCAAAATTAAGCTTTAACATTCGAGAATTTCAAATACATACGCATATAAACATCATTGCCAAAAAATACAGTTTATTTGATAATGGCATCATAAACGTGAATTCGAGATAAACATATAATTAGCAGAGGTATTTTCCCTACCTTAATTGTCGCTAATATCAATTAAATCACGTGCCCGAGAATCCCACATTCCACCTAATTCATAATACACATGTGAGTTTCTATGCTTAATCAGGCCATTAAACCCGTTTGGGTCGATCTCTAAAGAATTCGATTGTTATCCAATTAATTTTTAGCGACGGCAAAGGTCATCTGGTTGCCTTAACTGATTTCAAGTGGCATACAAAGTTGCCCTTTCAAGTGGCACTTAAAGTCCCCCTTCCAAATGGCACCTATAGTTGCCCCATTTCAAACAGCACCTAAAGTCGCCCTTTATTTTTGACATATAAAATTATTGATTTATGAATTTATTAATTCATGAAAAATTTAGGGCTCGCTTCCCTCTTTCCAGCTCCGCAAGAATCGCGTCAATCCAAGGTCGGGGTCAAAAGTTATGGCCAAAATAGTCAACTAGTGGCAGAAACTCATTCCAAGTCGCCCCGATGGTTCCAAGGTCGCCCGACTAGCCCTTTAGATTTCAAGTGGCACCTAAAGTCGCCCGGGTGACTTTGACATGAGAAAATTGGCTTACGAAACTCACCCGGGCGAGCGTGTTTAAGTGTTTAAGCCATGCGCCTTCAAGGCCACTCGCCCGACCACCTTAAAGGTCGCCCGCGCTACCCTTTTTGGCTTTTCCAGTCGCCCAGGTGGAAAATGCCCGAACATTTTGGCTTAAAGAACTCGCCCGATGAGTTCTTTATCCCTTTTCTTTCTTGCTACAGCCATGGACTCGCCCGGCTAGCTCCTGCTTAGCCCGGGCGGTTTCAATTGAATAAGCCTTTCTTGTACCTCTTTTTCACGCCCCAATTTCTAGATTTTTCTCCTTAAATTCATTGCAAGTGATCACAGTCCACACCCGGATCATCTAGTGTAACAACTCAGATTTTTGGACTTTATTTTAACTGTGTTAGATGATGTACCACACCATGTACGGTGCTAAAGCTCCATATAGGAACCCACTATCTTTTAGGAAAGTTCTGATTTTTCTATATCAATATTATACTCATTGCGAAGTGCTCGTCGATATGATTCCAACGATATATAATTTATCGATTTTCGACAAGAATATAAAAATTTATGCCCATTTTAAATGATCAAGCAAATTAAAGGGTATAACTGTAATTCTGAGAGAGAAACACCATTTGCTTTGGTGTTTATAGAAAGCGCTGGAACGAAACCTTTTCTCAAGCTATCCAAGTCGCGCATGAATTCTTCATCCGTGTAAAAGATCCTATTTTATTAAATCTTCTACGAAAAGTGTTAAATAGAGTTGACCTAAAATTTTATACCATTATAAATAAAGCTCTTTACTCTCTATAATCAGAAATTATTCTCTCTCAAGTCTTAGACGAACCGACGCCCTGGGCATCGATCTTTTCAACCGGAAGCGTCGTTGATCTTCCGTTCACGCTTCAAGAGGTGAGTACTCATCAATCCATCTTGTTCTTCTCAGATCCTGTCGAGTAGGATGCGTTCGATCGTGCATCGACGGATTAAAAAATCTTATTTAAACCCAAATATCTCATAAATTAATAGACCTATATGTTTAATATTATGCTTTTCCTTGAAAGTTATATATTTTATAAGTCGGGTTTATATGTTGTTTCTCTTTTCTTTTAAAGAATCCCTTTATTTGGGCTATTAATATTTTACCTTCTATTAGGTCTGCATATTTAATATGTCTACTTCCTGTTAAATCTACATACTAATTAAATATGAATATCTTTAAATATGATAAATCTGTATATTTAATATTTTATTTTCTACTAAAGTTGTATGAACTATAAGCCGAATTTATATATTGTTTCTCTTTTCTTTTTTAAGAATCCCTTAGTTTGAGCTATTAATATTTTACCTTCTATTAGGTCTACATATTTAATATTTTACCCTCTTTTAAATTTATAAATTAATTAAACTCTAATATTTTTAAATATGATAGATTGAATTAATTGGAATAATACCATATTGATATTGTTTAATTCTAAATCTATATAATTAGTAATTTACCCTTTTACTAAGAACTATAATGACATATTATTATTTCAAGTCTATATTATTATTTATTTAAAATTAATTAAGCCTAAAAATTAAACTATATTTTTATTTTTTTTAAAAGAATAATAGATTGCACCATCTTGAAGTTTCGGGTCCGAACTCGCAGCTACAAACTCAAATTTGCGTCCACGAACCTGAGCTCACGACCATTGATGCACCTGTCTCGGTATTTTAGTTATAACATTTTATTCCGATCTCGGATTAATGCGATTCTTATGGCATTCGAAAGAAGATAATGGTCTTTACAACTTTGTCTGAAATAGTTATTTCACGAATCTGACATTTTAGAGGTCACAATAGAGTAACAAGTTGGGTTTAGTTTTGGATGGCCCAAGACTACACGAACTTAGTGTTATTTTTTAATTTTTATGATCAAAATTTCTATGTATGTTATATCTTACTTAAAGTCTTTCAATTGATAATCGTGATAAATCACAACTTAGTGATTATAAATACTTTTTAATTTAATTATTCAATTATGGTAATCTATATATATATCAATTTATCACTTCAATGCGACATCTTCGATAACACGAAAGGTTAGAAATTTGATACCTCATGAATATCGAACTCTGACTTGTGCATATTTAAAATTATAATAATAACTACCTTATTTTATTTTTGTATTGGTATGTTATGTAAATAAATATAAATATAAACATAATCAAAATGTAAGTGTAAATTATTCTGTACATATGATGCTTTTATATTTACATCCCGAGCAAGTTATACAAGTTAAGGATATATTAAATCATGAAGACGGGAGTGAATGAGATCATGCCTACGCTTGAGCGCGGTAATTGTTGCGACCCCAGATGTGCTTACTTTATTTGTTGGTGGTAAAAGCAATTTAAAATCAAAGTAAAACAGGGGATGGAATCAGCACAACTGATAAATCCTAGACCTGCAAGATACATGGTCCATTTGTAGCAAGTTTTGATAAGTAAGAGTTTGTCCCACAGGGAAAGGTGATCTACGGCTCGAAGAGAGCCATCTCTAGTAGTCCCTCCAGATCTAACTACAGATCTGGCAGTCCTAAAAGGAGGGGAGTTTAGGGTCACTTATTCTAAGTATCCTAAGGTAGCCTAATGAATTAACTACAGAAAGGGTTGAGAAGATGGATGGAGTATGGGAAAATAAATATAAAAGGGTGAGAAGTATGCTATTGGGTTCAGATCTGTTGGAATTTATGACTCAGATCCAGGTCTGCTAGTATAGAAATTCTGTCCAATGGCTACATTATCACCAAAGAGGAGAAAGAATCCAACTCATCTCTGTGCCATGATCCAATCCCTTAAGGTTATAACCTGTCCACTTAAATGGCCACAGACTATCCCATAGGGGAACCACAATCCAGAGATGGGTCAAAACAAGTTAAACATTGTAGGCACTACTTCATCCAGGCTACAAGTTCAGGAATCCATAGGGAACCTCAACCTCTAAAGCTCTATGTGTGGGGCTAAGGCTGTATAGGACCATGATAGCCCAAACACATAGAACCAGCAAGAGATTGAGTACCACCTTAGATCTAGCTGTCCATTGCTTGAGTGAGATTACAATGGTCCAGTCACAAGCCTACAATCTCCATACCCAGATTAGATCTGCCATCTGATGGTGGGTCTATGCTAATATAGGGGAGTCTGCCTCTGTACAATCTCCTACCAGGCTACAAGCTCAGGCTAGGAGAAGAAGGATCCATTTTGGATCGGCGGATTGGATTCACCCTAAGGCTATAACCTGTCCACTTGAATGGTCACAGACTATCTCAGAGGCTATCCTCCTCATGGAGCCCAAAACAAAACAAGAATATTGTTGCCACCACCATGGTCACAAGGCTACCAGCTCAGGCTTCCATGGGGATTTCAGATCTAGTGGGTCCTGTGGTGGGGCTAAGGCTGTATCGGACCATGATAGCCCAGACACACAGGTCACTTGGAACTGAATGGGTCCTTAGAATCAGTCCTCCATTGCTTTGAATCACAGCCAAAGCAATGGCGAATCACAAGGCAGCAGCCTTGCACAGAACAACTCACAAACACACGAATCCCATAAAAGTACAACACCCAATCACAAATTCCATTAATCTAATCTCAATAAACATACATAGGCATGGCCAGCAAGTGCTGGGCCATGGAGAGAAGAAAAAGAAAAAGGAAAACTACTTACACCTACAAAAGAACAGAAAAGAAAACGATCTCAGATCTCTTATCCGTGATAAGGTCTGAGCTCTTCCGGGGGTTTTAGTCTAAAAAGGTGTCCTAAACCTAAACTAGGCTTAGGTTTATATAGCAATGGGTGTGGCGGCACATTAGGGTTAGGAAACCCTAATTTTAGCGATGCCACATGGCCTATTAATGATCCTTGGATGCCTCGGGGTGCATGCATGGAGATTTGAGCATGGGAGTGCATGCCCTAATTGCTGGAAATCCCTAGAATGTCCTCTATAGAATGATGGAAGTTGAAGTTCAGAGTTTCACCAGGTTGCAGTCGATTCCCAGACTTGTCACGTGGTAGCACTGACTTCACGAGGATGAGTTTGCATTAAAACTTCAGACGTCACAGGGTTACTTCTTCTTGATGCTTTGAGCAGTCGTGAGGTAGATAGTTAAGCTCTCACTGGATTGGGCTTCGCGCAGTTGGATTGCTACTTGTGAATAGCGCGGGAATTGCGCGAGCATTCCATTTCACAATAAATCTTCGCGAGGCTAACTCTGGCTTCGCGAGGCTACTTTCTTCCTGAACAGCACGAGAACTGGGCGAGAAGTTCACTTCTTAATGGAACTTCATGATGCTTTGAGGCTTTTCTGAAGTACGCGACAGGTTCTCTTGACATTTGCATCCCGCGACTACTGTGCGAGGCAGGATTCTGAAGCTAATCTGTCAGTCAACTGCACGAGAAGTTGTTGTGAAGTGTTGGGACTTCGCGAGGACTATGCGAAGCATATTTTTTTTAATCCTCTGGAGCTTTGTCAGCTGCGCGAGGCTTGCCTCATGTCTGGATTCATGGCTCATTCTTCTGAGGGACTTCTGGTTCCAATACAGGCTCCTTAACATAATTTATGGCCTTATTGCACTGCTATTTATTATCTACAGAAAACACTTAACAAACCTTTATTAGATGGCTAAGGGTCTAATCAAAGGCTAAGTTAAGGGGTGAAAAGTGATACTTTTTAGGTCTTAACACACCCCCAAACCTAATCTTTGCTAGTCCCTTAGCAAAGCTACATTAAATCAAATACAGAAATTAAATGCCACTTTCTTAGGGAGCACGGATACATTTAACATATGTACCAAGCCTTTTAAACCCCTAGGTGATCCCTAGTGGAGGAGTGAAGTCTCCTGAGGGTTTTCAATGAAGACACCCACAAACTTCTCAATGAGACAATTAACAAAAGTGCATTATTATCAAGTGAGCAGTCAAGAAACAGAGTTAGGTCACCCTTGAATCAGTAAAAAAAAATAAGAAATTCAAGCACCTTGGCTGCACAGAAATTTAAACAGTATAAGCTTCTCATGAAAGCACAACATTTCCAATCAGTGTACACCAGAGACACTACACAGGTGTGTCAACATTGAGCTCATCACTGGATCAAAAATTAGGTTGTAGATCATACTTAATGCATTCAATATCAGCCCCAAAACTCTCTAGGGCATACTCTCATAAAGAACTGTTGAGGGTTTCATTTTCTCTCAAGCTCAAGAGCAGTTACATCCCCCAAATGGGTCTGTGAGCATGAGCATAGGCATAGCTCGGAAGTTCTGGCATCATTGATAGATTCTCACCATAGATTGGATAAGTCTTTATCTCCATATGACAGCTCACTCAACTTTGGATCACAAGGGCTTTGACTGGGCTATAATGTGGCTTATGGAGTGGGGTTAAAAAGAATGGAAGGTTGAAAAGGGGTTCAAAATTGAGAAATCAGTAGGTGAAGGGGGTGATTCATGACTTCACCTTCTTTAATTCAGCTCCTTTCATCTTCTTTGAGGTTTTCAGATTTGAAGTGATCAGTTTCTCTTCTTGATTTCGATTTTCCCAATGAAAGTTCCCTCTTGACTCCTCTTTATTCACCTAATGTTGACCATAGCTAGTCCATCTTCAACTCTCGTTCTTTTACCTTCTGAATTCTCAGAGTGAGGGTAAGGTTAAATCAAATACATAGGTTCAGGTGCAAGTACTCAGGTGTATTTTGAAGAAATTTAGGATTTAAGGCTCAAAGGGGGTACGAACAAGGGCAGTTGCTTAAGGTTGGTCTGTTTAGGCTCAAACTGTCCAAGAGAAGGCCTTGATCCTTTCCTAAGTCTCATGAGTGCTGTCAGTTATTTCAATTTGGAGTTGCCTAACTTCTAGTGAGCACAGTGACTCAGCCAATCCTTAGAGCTAGAAGAAATTGCCTTAGTCACTCCTCAAGGAAAATTTTTTGTATAGGCCCCAATCTCACTGGTTATGGACTTCCTTTGAATTCTTAGATATGTCCTTACCTTTTTCTCTCTTTAATGATTCACTAAGTGCTGATACAAGTGAGTTTCCTTGGTGATCTCATCATGGAAATGTGAAATTTTAAAAGTTTATATTGTCTAAAGTTCTGGCAAAAGTTTAAATTCCTTATTTTTCTGATTCTCCAGTGAACATGACCCATTTCCATATTACTCACATGATTCTGCTGCACTTAGGTTAACTATTCCATTGGCAGGATCTGCCTGCCATACCCCCAAACCTATGAGGAGCAGTGTCCCCACTGATTCAAAGGTGGGTGTGCAGCAGATTTATTAATGGCAAAATAAAAGGAAATAACAGGGAGTAAAACAGACACAAGACAAAGACAAATAGTAATGACAAAAGAAGAAGATCTATTATAAGAGAGAAATGTACAAAATGAAAAACAACAGGAGAAAAAGAAAATGCAAAAACAGAAAAATCCTAGGTACAAGCTAATCGGAGCCTGAATCAAAACCAGTCCCAACCCATCTTCTTAGCCTGCTCTCGAAGGAGAGCCTCTTCCTCTTTTTTCTTTCGTTCCCTCTCTTCCTTCTTTTGGGTTGCAGTTTTGGGCATGGTTGGAGCTTTTGGTGCCCTCACCCTCATTTTGGGTGCCTTTGGTGCAGGAGGGATCACTGGGGATTTGTCTTTGGTTTGCTCAGGTGATTTGATAGGACTTTTTCCTTTGGGACTCTTCCCTTTGGGGCCCTTCCCTTTTGAGCCTTGCCCTTGCTGAGTCTGAGGGGGAATAAGAGGAGATTTTGCTTTGTCTGGCACAGGTGGGACAACCGGGCTCTTGCCTTTATCTTTCTGGTTCAGTGGTGGTACCTCCTCAGACTGGGCAGATTGTTCTTTTCCAATTTTGATAGAGGCAACTGTGTGAGTTGTCCTCTTAGCTGTAACTTTCCTTCTCTGAGGATAAGTTTGCTCAGCAGGGTCTGATGAAGGAGGAGCAACAGGACTTTGAGCACTTGGATCCTCAGGTGGTGCTGAGTCAGAATCGGAATAAGAGGGAAAGAGAGCAGTGGGGTCCAATCCAAGGGCTACAGCAGCCTATCTGCGTTCATCTTTTGAAAGCAACCGACCATGGGGGTCATCCTGAGCAGAAGCTCTGGTGGCCTTTGGGGGTGGGGATGGTGGTGCAGGCTTTTTCCCTTTTTGGGCAGCAGTGGTTCTTTTGGAGGGAGAAGGTTTCTTAGGAGCAGCCCTTTTTCTCTTGGGTGCAGGAGATTTAGTAGGGGGAGGCACTGAAGCAGGAGGTGGACGAGGAGGAGATGTAGATGTAGGGGTAGGGGGAATGGAAGAAGATGGCCCGGGGTGTGTGGAAGGTGGGGCCTCAGGGGGTTCGGTAGCAAGTGGGGTGGCCTGAATTGGTTGGCCTAACAGCGATGCAATCCTTTTTTACAAAATTTTAATCTGCTTCTCAGCATAAAGGAGTTTGGCATCAGAAAGCCCTTTAGTGAGCCTGTGGATCTCTTGAGCATTGTTAAGTTTCTTTTCATACATTCGGGCTCTTGTTTGCTCCCGCTAGGCATTGGCTTTCTCCATCTCCACATTCAGTTTATAGTAAGTTGCGTCAGCCTTTGTGTCATTGAGGGTCTCCAAAATTGTCTCCCACCCCTTTGAAATATCTCTTAGCTTCTGCCTGTGAGCAAGCTTCAGGTCACTCAACTTCTGCAGCAAAGGGTACTCAATGGATTGTCTAAGTTGGGCCATTCCCCTGAGAACATCCCTCTTGATGTAGGTATTGTCCCTCATGGCATGGAGGAGGGTAAAGTAAGGAGGGGTGTAATAGGAATGTCTTGGTAGGATAGGTAGAAAGGGAGTGGAAGAAGTAGAAGGTGATTGGTCATGTGGGGGTAAAGTGGTAGGGAGGACATTCACATGTGGGGGCTGGGCAAAAAGTTCTGGGTCTATTTGAGTCAAGTTGTCAGAGAATCTAGGAGGAGGCAATATGAGAGGTGTAATGGAGGGCATGGGTGGAAAAGAAAATGAAGTGGGGTTACTGAAGGTGGGTGGTGCTGGGTAAGAGTAAAATGGAATGGTGAAGGGTCTGAATGGTAATGGTGGGGCCAAAAGTGTGTGTGGGTGGATGGAAAATGTGGATGGAAAAGGAATGGGGTCTATTTGGGTTGATTGGTTGGTAAATTGTGGTGGGGGTAAAATGAGTGGGGGAAGGATAGGTAGAGTGGGGAAGGAGTGGTGGGGTATGGTGTCTTGGAGGGTGAGGGTTGTAGTTAAGTCAATGGGGGGGAGATCTGGTTGCACTGTGGAGTCAGAGGTGGAAGGGGACTTGATTTGTGGGGTAGGAGGTGTTTGTGCAGAGATGGGTGGTTTTGTCAATGTTTGAAGGGGGGATTTGATCTTGGTGATGTCAGTCTGCATTTGGTCTTGGGTATGTGTTGTGGTTGATAGTTGGGTCTGAATGTCATGTATTAGGGAAAGGATATGGGTAAGTGTGTCTGAGTTTGGTTGGGGTGGAGTATGAGAAGAAGAGGGAACAGGTTGGAAAGGGGAAGTAGGAGCATGATGGAAGGTTGTAGGAGGAGGAGATGGAGGGTCTGGTGAGTGATGTGGGGAAGGAAGTGGGGAATATGGGAGAGGGATATCATGGGTTGGCATGGTGTCAAGCAATGTAGTCATGAAGGCCTGATATCCGGAAGTAGTGGCGAGGTTAAAGTCAAGGTCTGTAAGTGAAGGTGAAGTAGAGATGGTCTGGACTGTGTCTTGGTCAATATGTGGGGTTTCTGTGAGAATGATAGGGGTGGTTGGTTTAGGTAAGGATATGGTAGGGGTTGTGTGAGAGGTTTTCTTTTTAATGTAGGATATCAGGGGAGGGCTGTCATGGCAGTCAATGTCCTCAACAACACTAATCATAGGGAAACATGAGGGTATGGATAAGGGAGATAAAAGAGGGAAAGGGAGACATGGAATAGGCAAAGAAACTGATGGAGGGGCAGGTGTGGTGGATGGAGGTATTGTTGTAGAATCAGTAGTGACGGGAGCTTGCACCACCTTCTTGGGAGCAGGAGCTTTAGCAACAGCAGTCCCCTCTCCTAGCTCTGTAGCTACCTGAGCCTCAGCCTTCTTCTTCTTCTTTTGGGGATCCATTAGACTCCTGTTGATCCCCCATTGCCTCTTTACAAAAGTTGTAGGGGTGAGGTCAATGGTTAACTCCCCTACTGGTATCTTGTACCCTCCCCTCAAAAGTAATTTGGTAATGAGTCTTGCATAGGGGAGAGTGTAGGGCTTCTTTTTCTGCCCTAGCTTCACCATTACATCCTTCATGGCCTCAAAAATCAACCTTGCAGTATGAAAATTGTGGCCCAGAGAAAAGGAATAAACAGCATCAGCAATTGGGGTCCTCCTCTCCTGCTGATGGCCGGCACAATAAATGTTCTTTCGCAGAACTTGATCAATGAACAGAAGTTTAGGGTCCAGGTCTCTTCTCCTGATGGAATCCCCTGTGGCCTTCAATCCTCTGATAAGGGCCTGTGCAATGGTATCAATGGGGGCACACACAGGGGGCCATATCCACAGTTGAGGTCAAAGATAGCAGGGATGCCCATTACTTCAGCAATCAACTCAGGGCTGAGTAACATTTCAAAATTGTCAACTAACACAAGGAGGCTTGGCTGCCCACGTTGGTCTGGTCTAGCCCTAATGTGCTGGTAAAAGAGCTGCACTAGTCTAGGGTAGGATAGTGCAGGGATAGCTTGCAGCAGGGGGGTTAAACCAACCTTGCGCATGAACTCAATGGCAGGGGCTGACAGAGGTTTCGTTTCAAAGAAAGATAGGTCAAAAATAGCTTCAGGCTCCAAGGGAATGGGAGTCAGGAGCTTAGAGGGTGTAGAGTAATCAGGTGTTAGTTCAGCCACTTCCTGAACCACTTCTTTCCCTTTTTGCAGCGCCATTGAGGACTTGGCCTTCTTGGGAGTGGGCTCCATGGGAGCCTTATCCCTTGCTCTTTTCACAGGTGTGCCCTTAGGGGCCATTGAACCTCTCCTCTGTGAATGTGTAGTTTGAAAAATGAAAAGCAAAGGTTGAGAGCTGAATCTTACCCTAAAACTTAGGATATTGCCCTGCAGATGGACATTCCTCTACTGTGTGCTATGGGGACTGGCATATCAGACATGCCTCCACCACTTGAGCAGGCCTTCTGGGTTGCATCACAGTCAGTAATTTGTCAAACTTCAAAGAGAGGTTTGCCATCTGTAGCTGCAGATCGTTGTTCCCAGACACCTCATAAACTTTTCCTCTTGACAATGCAGCAGGCTCCACTTTTGACACAGATTCCTGACTAGTTCTTGCCAGGGATAGCTTTTGAAAAGCATTTTCACTGATTACTTCAAACAATTCCCATGCCTCATCAGCAGTCTTGTGCATGTAGGTTCCACCACAAGAGGTATCAACCGTATCTCTATTTTTCTCATCAATCCCATTGTAGAAGCTTTGTACAAGTTGCCAGTCTGGGATCTTGTGGTGGGGGCATTGTTTGAGCATTTCCTTAAACCTATCCCAGGCTTGATTGAAATCCTCAGTTGGGGATTGGGCAAAAGTAAGAATTTCCTTCCTCAACTGGCTAGTTTTGGTCTCAGGGAAGAACTTTGTCAGGACCTTGGTCTGTAGGTCTTTCCAAGATGTGATGCCATTGTTGGGAAGAGTGGCCAACCAGGTACTAGCTCTATCCTTCAGAGAAAAGGGAAAGAGCCTCAGGTCCCAAACCAGGGATATTGAATGTGGTGCACAAGGCCAAAAATTGGTCAATATGCTTGTAAGGGTCCTCCTTGCTAAGCCCATGGAAAGAAGGTAGTATCTGGATAATAGAAGTTTTAATTTCATAATTTCCTTGAGCATCAGGGAATTGAATGCTAAAGGGAGAGTTATAGTCATCCGGAGCATTCAACTCCTTGAGAGTTCTGGGTTGTTCTTCACCCATGGCTATTGTCTCAGATTCAATTGGGGGCTCTACTGTGGTGTGCCTGTTTCTTCTAAGTCTTCTACCCCTTTCGAACTCAGGGTTGAAAGGCTCTAAAGTAGGACTAAGAGATCTCCTACCTAGCATACAAACACACCACCAGCAGGGACAACTCCTTGCAGGCACATTGTACTTGACTCAAAGAATTTATCTAACAAATTTACAGCTATCTAAGAAAACATAAATTTACAACTATCCTAAATAACTGCTATGGAATTTTCAAAGAAACTAGACTGAGTTTTAAAGATTAGAGAATTGCAAACAGAGGTAGCTACTCTCAAAATGCAGTCCTTCTCTCCTCTTCTTTGTCCAGATCTGTAAGAAAGATTCAAAATTACATCAGCAGTATCAATTATTCACAGCTACAAAGAATACTAAAAATATAAAAACTAAGGGTCTACTAATAGATCATCTTTCCCCGGCAGCGGCGCCAAAAACTTGTTGCGACCCCAGATGTGCTTACTTTATTTGTTGGTGGTAAAAGTAATTTAAAATCAAAGTAAAACAGGGGATGGAATCAGCACAACTGAGAAATCCTAGACCTGCAAGATACAGGGTCCATTTGTAGCAAGTTTTGATAAGTAAGAGTTTGTCCCACAGGGAAAGGTGATCTATGGCCCCAAGGGAGCCATCTCTAGTAGTCCCTTGATCGACTTCTGGATCTGGCGATCCTAAGGAGGGGAGTTTAGGGTCACTTATTCTAAGTATCCTAAGGTAGCCTAATGAATTAACTACAGAAAGGGTTGAGAAGATGGATGGAGTATGGGAAAATAAATATTAAAGGGTGAGAAGTATGCTATTGGGTTCAGATCTGCTGGAATTTATGACTCAGATCTAGGTCTGCTGGTATAGAAATCCTGTCCAATGGCTACATTATCACCAAAGAGGAGAAAGAATCCAACTCATCCCTGTGCCATGATCCAATCCCTTAAGGTTATAACCTGTCCACTTAAATGGTCACAGACTATCCCATAGGGGAACCACAATCCAGAGATGGGTCAAAACAAGTTAATCATTGTAGGTACTACTTCATCCAGGCTACAAGCTCAGGAATCCATAGGGAACCTCAACCTCTAAAGCTCTATGTGTGGGGCTAAGGCTGTATAGGACCATGATAGCCCACTCACATAGAACCAGCAAGAGATTGAGTACCACCTTAGATCTAGCTGTCCATTGCTTGAGTGGGACTACAATGGTCCAGTCACAAGCCTACAATCTTCATACCCAGATCAGATCTGCCATCTAATGGCAGGTCTATGCTAATATAGGGGAGTCTGCCTCTGTATAATCTCCTACCAGGCTACAAGCTCAGGCTCAGAGAAGAAGGATCTATTTTGGATCGGCGGATTGGATTCACCCTAAGGCTATAACCTGTCCACTTGAATGGTCACAGACAATCCCAGAGGCTATCCTCCTCACGGAGCCCAAAATAAAACAAGAATATTGCTGCCACCACCATGGTCACAAGGATACCAGCTCAGGCTTCCATGGGGATTTCAGATCTAGTGGGTCCTTGGTGGGGCTAAGGCTGTATCGGACCATGATAGCCCAGACACATAGATCACTTGGATCTGAATGGGTCCTTAGAATCAGTCTTCCATTGCTTTGAATCACAGCCAAAGCAATGGCGGATCACAAGGCAGCAGCCTTGCACAGAACAACTCATAAACACACGAATCCCATAAAAGTACAACACCCAATCACAAATTCCATTAATCTAATCTCAATAAACATACATAGGCATGGCCAGCAAGTGTTCGGCCATGGAGAGAAGAAAAAGAAAAAGGAAAACTACTTACAACTATAGAAGAACAGAAAAGAAAACGATCTCAGATCTCTTATCCATGATTAGATCTGAGCTCTTCCGGGGGTTTTAGTCTAAAAAGGTGTCCTAAACATAAACCAAGCTTAGGTTTATATAGCAGTGGGTGTGGCGGCGCATTAGGGTTAGGAAACTCTTATTTTAGCGATGCCACGTGGCCTATTAATGATCCTTGGATGCCTCGAGGCGCGTGCACAGAGGTTTGAGCATGGAAGTGCGTGCCCTAATCACTGAAAATCTCCAAAATGTCCTCTACATAATGATGGAAGTTAGAGTTCAAAGCTTCGCCAAGTTGCAGTCGATTCCCAGACTTGTCGCGTTGTAGCACTGACTTCGCGAGGATGTGTTTGCATTAAAACTTCAGACGTCGCTGGGTTACAGCTTCTTGATGCTTTGAGTAGTCGTGAGGTAGATAGTTAAGCTCTTGCTGGATTGGGCTTCGCACAATTGGATTGCTACTTATGAATAGCGCGGGAACTGCGCGAGCATTCCATTTCACAATAAATCTTCGCGAGGCTAACTCTGGCTTTGCGAGGCTGCTTTCTTCCTGAACAGTGCGAGAACTGTGCGAGAAGTTCACTTCTTAATGGAACTTCACGAGGATCCTCGCGAGGCTTTGAAGCTTTTCTGAACTGCGTGACAGGTTCTCTTGACATTTGCATCCCGCGGCTACTGCGCAACAGCTGTGTGAGGTAGGATTCTGAAGCTAATCTGTCACTCAATTGCACGAGAAGTTGTTGTGAAGTCTTGGGACTTCGCGAGGACTGCGCGAAACATATTTGTTTGAATCCTCTGGAGCTTTGTCAGCAGCGTGAGGCTTGCCCCAAGTCTGGATTCATGGCTCATTCTTCTGAGGGACTTCTGGTGCCAATACAGGCTCCTTAACATGATTTATGGCCTTATTGCACTGCTGTTTATTATCTACAGAAAACACTTAACAAACCTTTATTAGATGGCTAAGGGTCTAATCAAAGGCTAAGTTAAGGGGTGAAAAGTGATACTTTTCAGGTCTTAACAGTAACTCACTAAGATGATATAGAAGCGAGAAATACACCGTGTTTACATGCCTTACAACTCATGGTAGAATGGGACCCATGACGAGTCAGGTGAGTATGAATTCAGTGTAACCTTATATACGGTGGCTACGCAAGGAACGACACGTACAGAGACTGAAGTTTTTATTCTTTTGCTAGCCTACACAGCGATATAAAATTTTTGGCTGACTAAAATTTGACATACCACACATTCAGAGAAATTTATGACGTCAAATCAGATTATTTTATAAATTGATGAATTATAGTCGACCACCATCATAAAGAGAGAGGGACCCTACCTTGATGATATCAAATGTTAAGTATTAAAAATGTTAGAAGTTTTGCAAGTGATTCGAGATTAACAAGGAATTAATGATATTACTTTTAATCAATACCCAATTTTCGAGGAAGAAAATTTTAAGGAAGGGAGAATGTAATGACCATGATTTTTGTTAATAGCGAATCATTGACTTTTAATAAGAAGCTGAGATTATGGAGAAGAACTGACCCAAACCGTTGGTGATAACTGTTCACTTAAATCTTAACTTAAATAGTCCCCGAGCAATATAGCATCGAGCCCCGATGGAATACCCACCATCGTCGTCTAAATAGACACTTGTCATGTGCAAAAATTCAATACTACCCAGGTCCCTTTTACTTAGGCGGCAGGGTCTATTCTCAATTCAACATCCCTAGGATGTGCTATTGTGTACGATTTGGCCGCCGTACCAATCACGGATATCCTGTCGAGTCAGTCGTGGGTATCCCACCACGTCGGTGGAGTATTCTAATTAAACCTTAAATAACAAAAATATAAAGTGTGCTCTACATATAGTTATTCACCGTGATTGTGCTAATTTTATTACATTAGGCCTTATCGTTCTTCTTTTGTATCCTCATTTGGTCTCATCTGCATCCCTGGGATGCTACTGGTTTAATGCATCATTTAGATACCCATTTTTATAATTCTACGTTCCCTGGGGACTTCATGATCTCCATTCAAATTCACACACGCACACACACATGTTGGAAACATATTTAATATGACTGTCCTCTTGAGCTACTCTATATGATTGAATTACTCTACATACATAGTTTTGACGAATTAAAGTACATGTTTCAAGATATTCCCTACCTCAAGTAAAATCCAACACGCTCCTTTCTTGTAGAGGTTTACGCGTAAAACCTCACGTCACACCTACATCGCATGTGATACGAAATTACTCAGAAAGGTCTCTAGAACCCTTGGAAACACAGCTCTCATTTCTTTTACACTAAAAGAAATGAGAGGACTAGGTAATTCCTCACACGAGCAGTCATTTAGCCTCGCTCGAGCGAGCACTTGACCTCGCTCGAGCGAGCACTTGACCTCGCTCGAGCGGTTACAATTCATCGCTAGAGCGGTCATTATTCATCGCTCGAGCGAGCACTTGACCTCGCTCAAGCGGTTACAATTCATCGCTCGAGCGGTCATTATTCATCGCTCGAGCGAGCACTATTCATTGCTCGAGCGGTTATTATTCATCGCTCGAGCGAGCACTATTCATCGCTCGAGCGGTTATAATTTGAGATACCTGGAGCTCTAAGCGACGCCTCGCTCGAGCGAGCTTCTCCTACACTGTGGGTCTCGCTCGAGCGAGTCCAAAATGCGAAAATGCTCAAAATATTCTCTCTGTCCTCGCTAGAGCGAGACATTTAGACCGCTTGAGCGAGCCACGAAAAGATGTATGTCCTCTATCTATTCAAGAACTATTACCTTCTTCATGAGAGATTTAATAGTGTCAAGGATCATTCGTCCACTAGTTTAAACTCTACTTAAAACATACTTAAACATCTAAATTCATACCTTACTTGATAGATCTCCTATAGTTTGATCCAAGCTTCATCTAATCGTGAAGATTTTCAAGGTTTTCTATTGCTTACACCAACGAACCTCTCATCCTCTTTAGCAACCCTTCTCTTCTCTCACTCTATTTTACCTTCTCTCTAACTATGCTAATTTAGGTTAAGCAAGAGAGACTCTCCTCCCCACTTTCACTTATATAGTGAAAGCTAGAAAGTTTCACATATACACCCATAGTGTCTATATGAATTTTTTTTTTGTTTCCCTGTGAATCACAAATACATGTGCATGATATATGGTACAAGTGCATGGTATGTGATGTGTACAGTTCCCAAAAATCTGGGGTTATGACATTCACTCCACCTTATAAAATTTTCGTCCTCGAAAATTAATGACACACTAGGAATCAAATAAAACTATAAAAAAACTTCCAACTGTGACAGCCCTTTGTAGTAACACACTCAAGCAATCATAATCACATAAATGAATATATGGTCCAATGACCCGAGATCACACATGCATGAGGAATTTTTAAACAACACTTAATAAGAAGGCACTCATATTAAGCATCCTCATTATCATAGAACTCTCTTAACGTCTATTTTCACAAGTAGAATGACACTCATTCTACTCCAATTTATGCGAACCTGCACAAGGATTTACATACAACTATACAATCAAATATACACACGCACATTGTACCAAATAGACTCATTTAATCAAAATCTATGGATATCTATATCAAGTCACTACTATGTCCGCCCTAGATTTTGTGACAATCATGTCACTATTGTTTCAAACAAAAATTTTCACCTCAAAATTAGAAATATTACATTGAAAATCACAAAATTTTAAATGATAGATGACGGCCTAGTCATCACTCTGCTCATACTCCTCATCATCGTCCTCATCATCGTCCTCATCGTCGTTGTCGTCATCATCATCACCAACCTCCCTGGCAGTAGTGGCACCCGCTGTAGTTCTCCTCGTAGCAGGGTCGGAGCTAGATGCTCTAAAAATAGCACCTCGCATAGCACCAATGCGCTCCCTGTATGTTTGCGGGTATGCATGGCCCATGAGGTCTGTAAGGAGCGCCTCCTAGAACCGCTGATGTAGTCTAATCTCCCACCCCTACTAGAGGATCTCTCGCATCATACCACTGTTGGTGCTAGGTAGGGGCTGTGAAGATGACGTGGAGGGAGCAGTCGGTCCCGCCGGTGCTTGCTGCATTGCTTGTCGGGAAATCTGACGATCTCTCTTCTTATTGACACTAGTTTGAAGGCTCTTTAGATTTCAGCTTAGGTCTTGGGCGAGGAATGGGATGACGTTGTCGGTGAGTACAAGTTCATCTATCTTGATTTGAAATCCCTCCTTCCCATTTCGTTAATCGAGGAGTCGAGAAATCAAACATGCATAGGGTAGTCGGTTGATCGGTGGAGGAATAGCACCCCTTAGGTTTCTTTTATGGGCATGTGCCATGCCCTTGATGACGTCCATTGGAGCGCTAAACCACCTATTGTGGAAAGCGGAGTGTAGAGCCCGCAAAATCGTCTCGCAGCGCTCTTGGTCAAGACCGGTCGGGTGTAAATTTTTCTTAAATATAATATCTAGAAACCACATGTGTGGAAATAATTGAGATTGGGTGATCGATTGGCCTGATGCGGTGGCACCGCCGGTAATGTCGGTGATAATGGTCGGGAAACCTATGTTCCCAGAAAAAGGGGGTAGAGACAGGGGGTTTGGTGTGTATGTGGCTGGGCACTGCATAACGGAGGAGACACCAGCACTGCCGAAAATAAGTTCTTTCCCATCAATGGTGACGATGATAGAGTCCTCATCCACGTTGGTCTTGAGTGTTTGGTAGAATAATTTTATGAGCCTCAGATAGTACCGAGCTCCAAAAGGTGTCAACAGTGCTCGTAGGTGGTTGTTTGTAAGGAAATCTGAAGTCCATTGAGTGGACGTCAGATCCCCAAAACAAGAGGGATGGATCTCCCATTCGTTCTCAAAAATTTTTGATCCCCACCATTCACTTAATTGGATTGGGGTAGGAGGTGTGGATGGGGGTGGTTGTGGTGTCTGTGGCACTTGGTTGCGCGATGATGGCAATCGAATCGCCCGGGACCCATTTCCTAGGTTGGGTGTTAGGGCTTTGGGATGCCATTGATATTTAAGAATAGTTTATAAATGAAAAAAAAAATGGAATAGTGAAGATTTCACCTTTTTGAACGTTTTTGACGGATCGGACCATCCGAAATCGGCTTGAATCGGATGTAAAAGCTTGGAGATTAACAAAAAAACCATAACTCTTCGCTCGTAAGTCCTTCGCGTGAAGATGAAATAAAGGAATAGAAATTCGCCCATATATATACTCTGACCTCGCTCGAGCGGTTATAAATTTTCGCTCGAGCGAGCAATAGTCATCACTCGAGCGAGCAAAATTTATGATTTTATGTGGCTCGCGCGAGCGAGCATAAGTGGTTGCTCGAGCGAGCCCAGAAACGTTTTTCTGGTGTTCTTTTGCTCGTTTTCTGTCCATAGTCCTCACCACTAATTTCCTATGTGGTGTACCAAGAATTTATCACACAAAAGTTGGTTCTATCCTAATTTGGAGTTACTATACTAAAATTAAAAAAAATTTCAATCTTTCATTTAAAAAATATAGAGACTTCCATACCACCAACCATTACATATTATTATTATGGAATATAACTAATTAGTTGGAAATTTCGAACAAGTTGGGATATTGTTCTCTGACATCCGCCTCACGTTCCCACGTTGCCTCCTCGACCGGATGATTCTTCCATTGGACAAGCACTAAGGGAATAACTTTGGTGCGTAGCACTTGTTCCTTTCTATCCAATATATCCGCCGATTCTTCTATCATGCTCATATCCTCGTGCATCTCCAATGGTTGACCTTGTAGAATGTGGGAAGGGTCACCCACATACTTTCTGAGCATAGAAATGTGGAAAACATTATGTACTCGATCGAACACTGATGGTAATCCAATGCGATATGCGACTTTGCCCACCCGACTCAGAATCTCGAAGGGTCTGAGATAACGGGGACTTAGTTTTCCTCTCTTTCCAAATCTCATCATGCCTTTCATAGGCGACACCTTCACAAACACGTGTTCACCCACCTTATAATTCACACTGGTTCGCTTGATATCGGCATAGCTTTTCTGTCTGCTCTGAGCCGCCTTTAGTCTTTCTCTGATCATGCGGACAATAGCGGCGTTATCTTCAAGCAACTCGGGTCCCAAAACAAATTTTTCACCCGTTTCCTCCCAATTGATTGGCGATTTATATCGCCTTCCGTACAAGGCTTCATACAGTGCCATTCCAATGCTTGTCTGGAAACTGTTGTTGTACGCAAACTCGATCAACGGTAGGAGCTGATCCCATGATCCTTGCAACTCTAAAGCATGTCTTCTATCACTTGATTTACTCGGTCTGTTTGCCCATCTGTTTGCGGATGGAAAGCTGAACTGAAGTCCAGTCGGGTTCCCATTCCTTCCTGAAATTTCTTCCAAAATTTTGACGTGTATAGTGGATCACGATCCGAAACAATACTGCTTGGGATTCCATGTAGGCGTACTATCTCCTTCATATATAATTCTGCGAGTTTTCCTGCTGTGTACATCGTGTTATAAGGTAGGAAGTGTGCTAACTTGGTCAGTCGGTCCACGATTACCCAAATGGCATTATATCTCTTTGTAGTGCGCGGTAGTCTAACGATAAAGTCCATAGAAATCGATTCCCATTTCCACTCTGGTATTGGCAGAGGTTGTAATAATCCTGCAGGGTGTTTATGATCAATTTTCACTTGTTGACACATCAAACACCGTGAGACGTACTCTGCCACATCTTACTTCAGACCTCTCCACCAGTAATTCCTTTTTAAATCTTGGTACATCTTTGTGCTGCCGGGGTGGATAGCGTAATTTGATTTGTGAGTCTCATCGAATGCCTTTCGTTACGTCCTAATGGATCTTGGTTAGTACTTGGTCTTCCATCTGTAGTTCTCTTATGTGTTCGAATATCACTGGTTTCACTGATATGTTGGCCAAAAAGGCTCCTGTAGCTTGCGACTTGATGTCCGCACCATATAGTGCCAGATCTTCCAGTAACTTCCATCGGTGTCTTCCCAAAATTAAACTAGCTAACTGCGCTGAATTCTTCTGACTCAAGGCATTGGCTAGCACATTAGCTTTTCCTGGATGGTACTATAAGGAGCAGTCATAGTCTTTGAGGAATTCCATCCATCTGCACTGCCTCATGTTAAGTTCCTTTTGCATAAATAAGTATATGAGGCTCTTATGGTCAGTGAAGATTTCAAACGTTTCCCCGTATAAATAATGCCACCAAATCTTCAACGCAAATATGACCACTGCTAGTTCCAGATCATGCGTCAGATAGTTCTTCTCATGCTCTTCCAACTGTCTTGACCCGTAAGCTATCACCTTTTTGTGTTGGTTGAGCATAACCCTAAAACCGTTATCTGAAGCATCATCCTATATACTATGAATCCTCCACCGAAGGAATGGCTATCTTTACCATTGAAGTGAGTCTCTTCTTGAGTTCTTGAAAACTCTTCTCCCACGCTTCACTCCACTCAAATCTTGAATCCTTTCTTGTAAGCCTCGTAAGAGGTCCCGATATTTTTGAAAACCCCTTTACGAAACGTCGATAGTAGCCTGCTAGTCCAAGGAAACTTTGGACATCGGTCACGGTCTTTGGTTGCTCCTAGTTCACTACTGCGATCTTAGCAGGATCTACTGTGGCACCATGCTTTGAGATGACATGTCCCAAAAGCTGACCTCTTCTAACCAGAATTCACATTTGCTGAGTTTGGCGTATAATTGGTGTTCACGCAAAGTTTGCAGAGCGACTCATAAGTGTTCTTCTTGCTCCGTCTTTGATTTAGAGTAAATCAGGATGTCGACAACAAACATGACAACGCAAGAGTCCAGGTGTGGTTTAAACACTCGATTCATTAAATCCATAAACAACGCCGGTGAGTTTGTCAACTCGAACGGCATCACTAAAAATTCATAGTGTCCATACCGTGTTCTGAATGTCCTCGGCCTTGACTCTTAACTGATGGTATCCAGATCTCAGATCGATCTTGGAAAAGTACTTCTCTCCTTACAACTGATTGAACAAGTCATCTATTCTTGGCAAAGGGTATCGATTTTTCACAGTGAGTTTGTTTAATTGCCGATAGTGAATGCACAATCACATCGACCCATCTTTCTTTTTCACAAATAAAAGCAGTGCTCCCCATGGAGACACACTTGGTCTTATAAACCCTTTATCCATGAGCTCCTGCAACTGCTCTTTCAACTCGTTCAACTCAGCAAGAGCCATCCTGTATGGTGCTTTTAACACAGGCTTCATTCCTGGTGCTAAGTCAATAGCGAATTCTACTTCTCTCTGGAGGTAATCCTGGCAATTCTTCTAGAAATACGTTTTCAAACTCTCGCACTACTGCTATCTCGGAAATAACATTCTCTTCTTCTTTATCTCCCTTCAAAAATGCCAAATAACCGCTACACCCCTTTCTGATTAAACGTTCGACTCTGACTGCAGAGATGAGTGGTACTTGTGTCGATCTCTCTCCTCGAAATCAAAACGATCTCCTCGTGTTAGGTCAAAAAATAACAACCTTGTTCTTGCAATCCACTGTTGCACAATGATGAGACAGCCAATCCATGCCAAGGATCACATCGAATCCTTGCATGTCCAACAATATTAATTCCGCATCTAATTCATAGACGACGCCATCCCGGATGCTCACTACTGCCGATTTGAAGACTAACTCTGTGTCCACCAATTCTCCCGTTGGGATAGACACTGATAACACAAAGTCCAGTGTCTCCGAAACAATCTTCATTTTCTTTACAAATCTAGGGGTGATAAAGGAGTGGGTAGACCCTTGGTTTATCAATACTCATGTGTCTCGTGCTACATAGCATCCTTTTTCATAGACTTGTAACGTACCTATAACACATACATATACATATATAGCACATACTTTATTTAGAATTTTCTAATGTATAAAAACGAGTCTACATGCTGTTCTAACGAGTGCACCTTCTCTGTCTAAAATTTATATTAAATTGAAATTCTTTATTTAAAAGGAATCTCACCTTGAATGATGTCATGTACGCTCCCTGCTTCTTGGGCGGTAACTGCATAGGCTCTCCTTTGAACAACTGGTTTCCGTGATTGAATAGGTCGTGGCATGAAAGCTGAGGCCGTCTTCTCCTTAATTGCCTCAGGGCAATCTCTAATCACGTGGCCCCATCTTTCCACATTTAAAATAGCCTCGCATTTCGTGCCTACAATCCGCCATTTTGTGGGACTTGCCACACTTGGCACATGTCTCTCTTGGTGTTGAAGAAGCAGTTCGTGAAAAACCTTGTGTAACTGTGGCTCCAGTGGAAATAGCAGGACCCTCATACCTCATCGGTCTCCCTGATGCCAGCAATGGGAATCTTTGACGGGTAGTCTGTTGTGCGGCTCTCCCATACCCTGTTTGGAATGATTGCCTCTGATTCGGTGCTACGAACCTCGGCTTCTTATTCATTGGTTCATAACTCCCGGTCCTACCTTGATCTATGCTTCCTCTTCCCTGCTGTTCCATTTGACGGTATCAGTTATTGTTTTCTTCTTCGACCACTAATGCCTTACTCATGACCTCTCCATAGGTATTTAGCTGAAATGGTGCAGCTCCTCCTCGGATGTCCGGCCTTAAACCCTATTGGAACCTCTTCACTTTAATTAGATCAGAAATTACATAGTCTGGAGCAAAACGAGCCAGTCTCATAAATTCTACTCCATACTCCCTTACGGTCATCTTTCCTTGTATTAGTTGTAAAAATTGTGTCTCTATTTGATTCCTCACAACCTCCAGAAAATACTGCTTGCTGAACTCTTCGACGAATTCATCCCATGTCCATGACATATTTGGAGTTTCTTGAGCCCTAGTCTGTGAAACTGATTTCCACCAAGGCCCAGCCTCCCCATCTAGCATGTAAGTTGCCCAACGAGCGCTCTCGTCCTCTCTGTATGTCAGTACACTAAATACCTTCTCCATTTCACTCAGCCAATTTTTGGCTGCCATGGTATTTGCCTGCCCTGAAAAGCTAGGAGGTCTCATCCTCCGAAATTCGATAAATGCCGAAGCTACTAGTAGTGCCCTCTTTGGATGTAGGTTGTTGGCGATTGTCATGGTTTCCATAGTATGCATCATGCTCTGACGCTCATCTCTTTCTTCCTTTCTTTCCCTCACTCTATCTTGTTCTCTCTGATCTTGATCCTGACGGTCTCGATCCTGATTTTCTGCCTGATTTTGGTTCTCTTCTTGGCTATTGCCCTCGAGAACCTCCCTATTTCTCAATGGCACTCTGTTCATAGGCGAGATGAACTCATCTCTACTGTGCAAATTTCTATCATGACCACCCCTGGGTCGGCCTCTTCCTCTAGGAAATATAACGGTCTGCATGAGAAACTATGGTTTCGTTAACAGAAGTCCTTATGTTCTGACAAAAATGATTATGAGAAATTTAAAAGAAACGGCTTTGATACCAACTGTGATAGCCCGGATTTCGGCACCTTGAAACCCGTGCCATAAGCACGACCCTCAAGTTCATGCCCTGTAATTCTGTATGGAGCATTGGTATATATACAAGCCAAAAACTACAAGTAAGGCACATGCATCTACTCTAAACAAGTTCTCATACATTTAAAATAACAGAAACTCTAGAGACAGTTCTTGTCCCATGCCAATTCATGGGCATAAGAACTGACCCAAACCGTTGGTGATAACTGTTCACCCCAGACGGTTTGTCAAAAGAATAAAGGTATTTAATTACATTCAAAATAAAGAGGCTTGACATACCAAGCCGTACCTAAATACTCTCAACTCACTCTCAAAGTACGCAATGGGTCTCCTAGAAGAATTCTTCAGGAGGAGGCTCTAACTCTTCTATGGGCATGTAATCCGAATCCCCTGGATCAACGTCTCCAGAAGTCTCTGTTGCCGCTAGTCTTGGACCTGTGACGTATAGTCTAAGGGGGGTGAGCTACATCCTAGCTCAATAGGAAAACACAGTGAACATATAAATTAAGCTCTCACATGTATGCCAAAATAGTTAAAAGATACAATTTATTTGATAGAACTGCTGAAAGACGATAGAATAATTGGAAATAAAATGATGGATACACTGTTACTTTACATGGCTTTGTTTATTCTTGTCTTACTGGCATAGTAATGGATTCGGCCTAATAACTTAAATCTTAACTTAAATAGTCCCCGAGCAATATAGCATCGAGCCCCAATGGAATACCCACCATCGTTGTCTAAATAGACACTTGTCATGTACAAAAATTCAATACTACCCAGGCCCCTTTCTCTTAGGTGGCGAGGTCTATTCTCCATTCAACATCCCTGGGATGTGCTATTGTATACGGTTTGGTCGCCATACCGGTCACGGATATCCTGTCGAGTGAGTCGTAGGTATCCCGCCACGTCGATGGGGTATTCTAATTAAATCTTAAATAACAAAAATATAAAGTGTGCTCTACATATAGTTATTCACCGTGATGGTGCTAATTTTATTATATTAGGCCTTATCGTTCTTCTTTTATTTCCTCATTTGGTCTCATCTGCATCTCTAGGATGCTACTGATTTAATGCATCATTCAGATGCCCATTGTTACAATTCTACGTCCCCTGGGGACTTTATGATCTCCATTCAAATTCACACACGCACACACATATTGGAAACATATTTAGTATGACTGTCCTCTTGAGCTACTCTATATGATTGAATTACTCTACATACATGGTTTTGATGAATTAAAGTACATGTTTTAAGATATTCCCTACCTCAAGTAAAATCCAATGCGCTCCTTTCTCGTAGAGGTTTACGCGTAACAACTCACGTCACACCTACATCGCATGTGACACGAAATTACTCAGAAAGGTCTCTAGAACCCTTGAAAACACAGCTCTCATAATTTACACTAAAAGAAATGAGAGAACTGGGTAATTCCTCACGCGAGCGGTCATTTAGCCTCGCTCGAGCGGTCATTATTCATCGCTCGAGTGAGCACTATTCATCGCTCGAGCGAGCACTGTTCATCGCTCGAGCGATTATAATTTGAGATACCTGGAGCTCTAAGCGACACCTCGCTTGAGCGAGCTTCTCCTTCACTGTGGGTCTCGCTCGAGCGAGTCCAAAATGCGAATATGCTCAAAATATTCTCTCTGTCCTCGCTCGAGCGAGCCATTTAGACCGCTCGAGCGAGCCACGAAAAGATGTATGTCCTCTATCTGTTTGAGAACTATCACCTTCTTCATGAGAGATTTAATAGTGTCAAGGATCATTCGTCCACTAGTTTAAACTCTACTTAAAATGTACTTAAACATCTAAATTCATACCTTACTCGATAGATCTCCTATAGTTTGATCCAAGCTTCGTCTAATCGTGAAGATTTTCAAGGTTTTCTATTGCTTACACCAACAAACCTCTCCTCCTCTTTAGCAACCCTTCTCTTCTCTCACTCTATTTTACCTTCTCTCTAACTATGCTAATTTAGGTTACGTAGGAGAGACTCTCCTCCCTACTTTCACTTATATAGTGAAAGCTAAAAAGTTTCACATATACACCCATAGTGTGTATATGTATTTTTTTTTTTTTCCCTGTGAATCACAAATACATGTGCATGATATATGGTACACGTGTATGGTATGTGATGTGCACGGTTCCCAAAAATCTGGGGTTATGATAAAAAATCTGATTTAAATCCAAATTTCTCATAAATTAATAGACTTATATATTTAATATTATGCTTTCTCTTGAAAGTTATATATTTTTTAAGTCGGGTTTATATATAATTTCTCCTTTCTTTTAAAGAACCCCTTTATTTGGGCTATCAATATTTTACCTTCTATTATGTCTGGATATTTAATATATCTACTTCCTCTTAAATCTACATACTAATTAAATATTCATATCTTTAAATATGATAAATCTGCATATTTGGTATTTTATTTTCTACTAAAGTTGCATGAACTGTAAGTCAGGTTTATATGTTATTTATCTTTTCTTTTTCAAGAACCCCTTTATTTGGGCTATTAATATTTTACCTTCTATTAGGTCTGCATATTTAATATTTTACCCTCTTTTAAATTTATAAATTAATTAAACTCTAATATTTATAAATCTGATAGATTGACTTTGTGACAGCCCAAACTTCGACATCTCAAAATTCGTGCCATCAGCACGACCCTCGAGGCCGTGCCCCGTATAATAAGCGGAACACTTGGCGCAACCCAACCATACAAAAAATATAATAAGAGTATAATGCAGAACATATCTCCTGTTCTACTATATACAACATCAAAATGTTAATCCAAAAGATAGTTCTAATCCGATACCTCTGTATGGACAAAAGAACTAACCCGAACCATCAGTGCTGTTATCACGGTCACCCAAAATGGTTCGACAAAAGAATATTACAAGTATCATAATTCTTACAAAATGAACAAAACATGGCTGGACGTGCCAAGCCTTAAATCTCTCCCTTACATATTCTCAAAGTATGCAACAAAACTTCTTGAAGAACTTCTCAGGTGGAGGCTCAGACACTTCCCTCGGAACGTAATCTAAGTCCTCGGGATCAACCTTACCAGCAGCAACTCCTAGCTCTGAACCTGTGACATATAGTCAAAAGGGGTCAGCTACATCCTAGCTCAATAGGGATAATATCTTATCAGTTAAATCTTACTTACTCACATACATTCAACAACATGTATAAAGCATGAATTCATCGATGTACTTTGATTTAAACAATTTAAAGATGCAATAAAATAACAGAGTACCTTTAGCATTCTATTCATGACATCAGTTATTCATTAATGCTTATGACTTCAACAAGGCTGGCCCCATCACTTAAAATAGTAACTTAAATAATCCCCGAGCAATATAACATCGAGCCCCGATGGAATACCCTCTATCGTCGTCTAATCAGACTATTTTTACTATTTAACTTGACCCACGTCCCTTTCTCATAGGCGACGGGTACATTACTACTATATATCCCTGGGATGTCTACAGGTATACGGATTCGCCGCCGTACTGGTCACTGATATCCTGTCGCGTCAGTCAGGGATATACTACCGCGTCAGTTGGGTATTCTCCAAACCTTAAATCAAATATGTGCTACATATAGTTATTCACTGTGTGATCGTGCTAAATAAATATAAGCTACCAGCCTGTTTAACCTTATTACCTATGTTCACATTTCTGTGGTTCCTTACATCCACCGTACATCCCTGGGATGTCACACTTACTAATGCACCCTTCTGATGCACATTTTATACAAACATCCCTGGGATGATTGAACCCTTTTTATTAATTCGCTTATTCCTATTCTCATAACATTTCACATCTTGGTATACTACTTCACATTTTACATTTTCAACTAATTTTGAAAGTGAATACATTATAATTCAACTCAACTCTAAGGAAACATGCATTCATAATTTATCATCATCTATATGTTATCATAATTAAGGGTACGAGATCAGATATTCCCCTACCTCACTTGCGTTTTCACATTCGGATTCTCTAATCCAAGTTAACATTCAATCATCACAAAGTTCGGTTCAAACTAGACCTGACCAAACACATATATTTCATCACTACCAGTGTAAGAACATTGGGTTACAAGCTTAACACCTATATACAACTACTCATGTGCAAAAAACTTAACAAAAGTCGTATTTCATCTAAATCGATCGAACGATTTTTGAATCGATCGAACGATTTGCAAATCGATCGAACGAATTCAAATCGATTGAATGATTCTTAGAATCGTTTGAACGAAATTTAAATCGATCAAACGAAACTCTAAAATCGATCGAACGAATTCTATTTCGTTCGATCGATCCCACCATTAGTCATTCTAACATGCTTTTGTAAGTTACCCAAATCGATTGAACGATTTGTAATTCGTTCACATAGGTTCCAACAAATCGATCGAACTATTTTTAAATCGATCGATCGATTTCTTCAGAGTTTGAATCGATCGAACGATTTCACAATTCATTCGAATGATTCCCTTTAGAACTTATCTGCTTTCTTCCTTATCTGTTCTTTGTTCAAAATAGATTGAACGATTTGAAGTTTCGTTCAATCGGTTTCACCCATTTCCAGATCTCACACTCTTCTTCTCATCTCTTCATCATCTATCCTCATCATCTATTCATTTAATCACATCTTTAACTAATACACAACAATTTCTAATTTCTCTAGCTATTAGTTTAAACAAAACATAGATTTGCAATTCTTACCCCAGTCGATCGATTGGATCTCCTTCACTAGGGTTTTCCAAACAAAACCTTACACTCTTGATTCCGATCCCAATTCTCTAACTTTCCGAGCCCAAACTCGCATTGAAAGCCCCTCTCTAGGTTTCACAACTTTCTTCTCTTTCTTATTTATTCTCCTTGATTTCTTCACCAACACACATAAGAGAAATAACTTCTCTTCCTTACTCCTTGGTCTTATAATCTTAACACATAGTTAGTGTGTTAAGCACTCACAACATACTAACATATATGTA
Organism: Chloranthus sessilifolius; assembly: GCA_021018995.1. Taxonomy (NCBI): domain Eukaryota; kingdom Viridiplantae; phylum Streptophyta; class Magnoliopsida; order Chloranthales; family Chloranthaceae; genus Chloranthus; species Chloranthus sessilifolius. The sequence continues at coordinate 99,107,524 of CM037597.1, forward strand.
CGTACAGGCCCTTGCCTGTATCCACCACATCTCCCTCGCATAATACATCCATCACCTACTAATTTATTTAAGTCAACCAAGCCTAAGTTGACTCGATCAAACGTTTGACCAATTGGTCCGCCTACCGAGGTGGACCGCTTAATTACCGAATTTCCGGGACGTTATATTCTCCCCTCCTTGGGAATTTTTGTCCGCAAAAATTTGAAACGCAAGGGTCCCCCTCTCCCCCCATACACCGGGATGGGAGTGCACCCTTACCACATAGCGATGGATTATAATAGAGGTTCAACAATAATGAACTGACACGTATACACACACATCGCATATAATGTAACTGTGTAAACACACAGCCTGTAAGAATTCAGTTGCAAACCAACAACCACACCATCAAATCATTGAATATAAACCACAAATGTCTAATACCACAGGAAAACACAAAAAAATATACATAGCAAAAGTATAGATATAACAGTGAGTGGCAACCATGCCACGATTGTTCAAAAGGACATCAGTCCTAAGTACCTATTATAAAATTTTACATTTTGCAAAAATTTTCTCCGAACCTGCCCCAAAATACGCCCATAAATATATATTTCATAAACGGAAAGAACCCTCAAGACTCCTCATCACTAGAAGGACCAGCACCAACGTCGGGCTGAGCACCGTCACTGCCACGAGTGCCCGTACTCGACGTCGAAGCATCTCGGACCCAAGCTTGCGCTGCCGCCATCCGCAGGAGATAATCGTCAGGGTACATGAAACACATTTGCTCGGCGTGCAATGCGTCGTAGTAATCAAGTCGGCAGTTGAGAAGCCGATTGTTCTCTGCCATCTGACGCATATTGGTTTCCAACAACGCATAGAGATCGGTGACAGTCGGCGCAGGAATGCTACCACAAGGTGGTGGTACGTACTCAGGTGTCGGGTGTCGAGGAGGCTCATCATAAAGTGGAGTATCATGGGCAGGTAGATCAGGGGCTGGTGGTTGGTCCGTAGGTTGCTGTTCAGGTGGTGGTGGTGGTTCCTCCACCAAGGGCTTCTTGGTCAATTTAACATACGTTCTATTCCAATCCACCATGGTGAATGGTTAGACGTTACCTGTCAACTTGTGCTCACTCGCAGAGAGGGTATAGGTGTCATCCCCCGCATAATCCTTGACCATTAAAGAAATAAGTCGGGCATACGGCATATCATCAATCGGTTTCTTGGCACCCTCAAGCATCTTCTTGCGAGCATATTTCATTCCCTCAAGCACCATTTTCGGCGCGTTAAACCATCGACCGCTAAAAGCCGAAAACAGTGCCATTTGGACTTCACCGACTCTTTCGGTTTTATGGCATAACGGATACAAATTACATTGGATTATAGAATCGAGCATCCAAAGCTCCCGAGGCAAGTCAACCCACTTAATTGAATGACCCGAACTCGTTCGGCCATGGGTCATTTGAGCAGCAACATATTTATAATCGAATGTGGCCAAAAAAGGTTCAGCCAGGGCAATATCTTCATGGTTGTACTTATGAAAACATTCTAATGCGTCAGCCACGTCATCAAAAGTAAATGTGTACGACCGATTATAAATCTTTGTTTTGAGGATGTTCGGGTCCTTAACTAGTTCCAGGTTCTGATAGAACAGTCGAACAATCCTAGGGTAAAAAGTACCGTGATAAGGGCGAAGGATGCTCGTCAAACCCGTGGTAGAAATATAGTCAAAGGCCCACCGGGTCTCATCCCACTTAGCAAAAATCTTCGAGTCTATAATTCACTCGGGTTTAAAATCTTTGTCAGACCACCACTCGTTTGGTCGCTCACGTGTGGGTGGCGCTTGCGTAGGTGGTGCCGACGAAGAACCCGTAGGTGGTTTCTTCGGCGGCTATTGCGAAGAGGAACCCGAAGCGGTTTTCTTTGGAGCCGCACTCGCTGTGGCTTGGTGAGTCTTGGGTGGCATTGTAGATTAATTACGAGTTAGGGTTTATGGGTTTAGTCCTAATTCGACAAAATCGTAGAAGAAATGGGGTTGCAAAGATTAAAATAGAGGTTAATGGTTACCTCTAGATGATCCAAATGTTTGATTGCCTGCAGTTCCAATCTTGAAGATGGCCAGAATCAATGAACACCGGCAACCCGCACAAACCCTAGAACTCACCCCAAGAGAAAGAAAGCACTAGAGAGTTGTTGATTTTCGAATGAATGGACAAAATCGAATGCAATTATATATATAGTTTGCAAAATCGATCGAACGAATTGAAATTCATTCGATCAGTTCCCAACCATTTAATGCTAGCCTAAAAATTCGTTCGAACGAATATAATTTCGATCAAACGAATTTCTTTAGTGAAAGTGTCCTCAAAATATTCATCCGATCGGTTTCGAAATCGATCGAACGATTTCACGATTTCAAATTCAAGGTCATTTTACATCTCACTGGCCAAGGTATTTCGTTCGATCGATTCAAAAAATCGATCGAACGGTTACTGGCAACAGCTGGAACTCTTACTGTCTGTGCATTTCGTTCGAACGAATTTCAAAATCGTTCGAACGGTTTTTTGGCAACACTTTAATGGTTTTAGGCTATAGAAATTTGATCGAATGTATCTAATTTCGATCAAACAAATTTTCAAAATTTCTTCTTTGAGAGTATATTGACACACCCCATGATCCATGGTTGTTTTGTGAGCTAATCAACTTGAATTTAGCTCCACCCACAAGGTGGTAGCTCAACGCCGCAAACTTATTCACAGTTCAACCCTAAATACTCGGACGCTTAGACCGGAATATAAGATATTAGCACGTATCGATACGAAACACCATCCAAACAAAAAGACTAATGCACATATATTCATTTATACAAATTTGAGTTTCCACTGTGACTTACAAAATAGAATTTTAGGACTAGCACTCACACTCTACTGCTCAAATAGATGAGGATACAATTCTTTGATTTGGGCCTCCCGTTCCCAAGTGGCTTCCTCAATTGGATCAGTACCCCATTTGACTAGTACTAATGGAATGACTTTAGTACAGAGAGTCTTGTCCTTTCGGTCCAAAATTTGTGTAGCGTCCTCAAGTGTAGTCATATCCTCATGTAGTTCTATCGGCTGACTGCCCAAGATGTGCGTGGGGTCCTTTACATACTTCCGAAGCATTAAAATGTGAAAAACGTTGTCGACACTATTAAACATCGAAGGTAAACCAATGCGATAGGCTACTTCACCCACTCGATCCAAAACTTCAAAGGGTCCTATATAACGAGGACGTAACTTCCCCTTTTTTCCGAACCTCATCACACCCTTCGTGGGTGATACTTTCACAAAGACGTGATCGCCAATGGCAAAATCGAGGCTTGTTCTCTTAAAATCAGCATAGCTCTTTTGCCGGCTCTGGGTTGCTTTAAGCCTATCTCTAATCATCCTTACAAACATGGCATTGTCCTCAAGGATTTCCGGACCCAACACAAATTTTTCTCCGGTTTCTTCCCAGTTGATGGGCGATCGGCACCGTCTCCCATATAGAGCTTCGTACGGTGTCATTCCGATGCTTGCTTGAAAACTGTTGTTATACGCAAATTTGATCAACGGTAGATGTTGATCCCACGAGCCTTGTAATTCAAGCATACACGCCCTGAGCATGTCTTTGATCACTTGATTCACTCGTTCCGTTTGCCCGTCTGTTTGTGGGAGAAATGCCGTACTAAAATCCAATCGAGTAACCATACCTTCTTAAAATTTTTGCTAAAATTTTGAGGTATACGATGGGTCACGATCAGATACAATGCTGCTTGGAATGTCGTGTAACCGCACTATCTCCTTCATATAAAGTTCCACGAGCCGTCCAGTAGTATACATCGTATTATAGGGTAAGAAATGAGCTGACTTCGTCAGCCTATCCACAACAACCCATATAACGTTGTGCCTCCTCACCGTCCATGGCAACCCTACTATGAAATCCATGGATATCGACTCCCATTTCCACTCTGGTATGGGTAGAGGTTGCAATAATCTCCGAGCAATATACATCCATCACCTACTAATTTATTTAAGTCAACCAAGCCTAAGTTGACTCGGTCAAACTGTGCGAGCATGGATCCTCTCGGACCCGTCGTGGCGATGCACTCGTGATGGAATAAAATGTAGAGTTGCCACCCGGAGCCTTTGGTGACCCGGGAAACCTTTAAATCAATATTTTGAGCATCGAAGTGCTAAATATGACTCTGATTTACCGGTCTTTGCCAAAGGCTCTAGGGTAGGGGCTTCGGCTATCGATCGGGAAGGGTTTAGGCACCCGATCAACCCACATATAACGGTCTCTATCTATGGCCTAAAAATAAAAATAAATGGGCAGAGCTTTCCCTTTCCCGAAGGCAATACGGTCCTATCAAGCTATGAGCCAAACCAAAATTTCGGCGGCGTAACAGCTTGAATCCTTGGATGGAGGAGACACTAAGAAGGTAGAGGAAGAGAGGGGTGAGCCGGAGCTCACGGGCCCTTGTTGCACCGTAGAAGACCTTCGCTTCGGCGTGCTTCCGATGGCTTTAAATGGCTTAAACGGTAGAATAATAGGTTCTAATGCTAGGATTCGGTAGATAGGAAGTGTAGGATGAAGCTAGGGACTAAGCTTGGCTAACAAGGGGTGATCTAATGGTTGAAAAGGATGAACTAAGCATGTTGGAATTCTGGTTGCAAAATATATTTTTTTCTCAGTAGGGCTCTCTCTCTTAAGCTTAACTTCAATCTTAATTCTTCAACCCTTTGGGGAAGAGGGGGGGCTCTCTATTTATAGAGAAGAGGTGGGTTAGAGGATTACTTAAGAGCTAATTGGTTTAGCAATTAGGTAATCCTCCATCTAAGGTTTTCTAGGTCTTTAGGGTCCTAGAGGTTTGGGAAATTGGTTTCAATGGCGGATGATGGGGTGAGACCATGGGTGACTTAAGGGTTGCCAATAAGCTCAAAGGGGGTGCAACCAACCTCAAGACACCCACCTTAGCCAAGGGAATGGTCAAAGGGTCAAACCAGATGGAGGAAATTTGAGCATTTAATGATAGATACTGTAGCTAAGCTGGGCATATATATTACATACGCCCAGTTTATGCACAGTGAAATTCAAGAAAACCAGGGGGAATCTGAGAAGATGGGTGCCCGTGTTGGTGGCCACCTATGCTGGGCGTATGTATTATATACGCCCGGCCAAATTTGGCCCAAAAATGCCAGGCGTATATAATACATACGCCTGACCAAACTGGGGCCAAATTTGCTGGGCGTATGTAATACATACGCCTGAGCAAAAAGTCATGATTTTATGTGGACTTTCATTCGGCCATAACGCTTGAACCACAACTCCAAATTGGGTGATCTTTGGCTCATTGGAAAGCTGGAGAAGTCCTTTTTTCAACGGTATGTGGCTCATCCTTAGTAGTGGTCTGTATAAAAATTTGTAGCTCTCCTCCCATCAAATGCTCAGAAGGGTTTAAGTTGAGTTTGGGAAGGGATCCTAGGGTTTAGGGGTGATCTTTAAAGGTTGGGGGAATGTCTCTAATGGGTGATTCCTAAGGGTTTTAGGTGATTCCTAAAGGTTTGGATAGATTCCTAAGGGTTCAAGGGTGCCATCAGGAGCACATAGGTACATCTCTCTCGGAGTACAGACTGATCGGGCCTTGGGTCGAATTTGGGTGTCTACAGATGCCCCTCTTTGGTGTTTGATCACTAATGATCGAATGCCAAAGATAAGAGACATCCAAAGAGGTCCAAGGCAAGTTTGATGGGTCCACCTAGTTCAACTCAATTCTCAATCATTCATGGTGATGGTGAGTGTACGTAAGCCCTCTCATTTTGGGATATCGTCCGTACCTCAAAGCTAACAGTCCCTAAGTGCATTGCGACATTACTGGGCATAACTGCGATGATCACAAAAAGTGTAAGCCCGCTAGCCGGGATATCGTCCACTTCCTGAGGGAAATTATAGATTTGTGATGTTGGGTATTAATCTGAACCAGACAGCTCCATGAAACGGGGTGATCAATCTATGCTTCGGAATCGATGCGAAGCACACAAAGCAAAGGCCTACAAACTTGTGTCCAATCGTATGGGATATTGATTGTTCCATTGGATTGGCCACGGGTGCCCTTACCTAGGTAAGGCTCGGAGTCTTTGGGCGAACCCATCAAACTCGAGGTTGCTTTAGCATGATTTACCCGAGTGGAGCGAATATTGATGTCGCAACACTTCTTGGGAATGCATGCCCATTTTCAAAGTGAATTTTTTGTGTGTTTCATTTTTCTAAATTTCCTTTTGTTTTGAGGCCTCTAAGCAAAGCTCAAGGACCTCTGGCAACTTTATTCTTGCACAACTCTTTAAGTGGATCAAATGTCAGTTGATACGCTTTAAGAGTGCGTGCGCTTTGTCGGGGACAGGTATACCTTGGGGATGTGCATGTTCCGGTGGTGAGGTGCTCCTGATTCACACGAACCAGAGTGCCTTAACTCGAGACAAAGCTAAAAAGGATCGGGCTAGAACCAAACATTCATCAAAAGAGATGGTCAATTCTAGCCTCCGTCCCTAATGAAATTACATCTTACTAACTATGCATAGACAGACACCCATCAGGGGCGATAAGCAGCAAATAGGCATGAACGGAAGCCTCAACCCTAAGGTACAATTTACGAGGACAAACGACCATCCTGTGGATACCCAGACATAAGTGCATACATTCAACAGGGACACTGTGCCTATACAGGTTTTAAGCCTGTGTAAAAGGAAATAAAAGGAAATGGGCCCTTCGGTCTGTATGTTTGCACATAGTTTGGTTGGTTGTAATTTCATTTTTGACGGGTCAGTTTCAACTGACAATAGACTTTTCGAATGGTCTGAAGTCGGGTGCACTCTTGGTCAATCATAGATCATAAGGTGGATGATCAGAGGCAAAGCTTGGAAGGTGGGGTCAACCTACTCAGGATTTTTACTTCATAACAAAAGGCTATTATTTCCTCTCTTTTTCCTTTTTCTTTTTCTTTTCTCTTTTTCTTTCTTCTTACATGTCAGTTCGAGACTTTGAGCATGCTCAAACTACTTTTATTTCTGCACGTATCCTTAGGCGAATCAACTTGCCATGTTGATATACCTTGAGGACGTGTGCATTCCGGTTATAGGTCCTTGGTTTGCTTGCCAGATCAGGTCTCGACTTCTGCTGGGGAAGATCTGGGGCTAGGTGTACGTTCCCAGGAGCGATCGGTGATGAATGAGTTCATTTACCTGCCGGGTCAAGCTCTGACTCTTGGGGAACGTTTTAGGGAACAGTGACCGGAGATGGGTAAAATTATCTACCTGTCGGATCAGGTACGAGGTGTCCCTGTGTAAAACAGGGTTTGAGAGTTTTCGGGTGAACCCGATCATTCTGAATTGATTTAACATGGCTCTTGGAAGGGGGCAAACAATCGTTGCGACGCTATCTTGGGAACTGGTGTCATGTTTCAGCATTTTCTTTTTCTCTTTTTTTGATTTTATGATTTTATGGAGCACTCAGCGGGTGCTTATAGATCTAGATCCGTTTATTGTGGCACGATCCCTTTGGACCAATCGAAGAGAGCTCGAAGGGCCGTTGGGGATGTGTGCACCATCGCTTGATGGTACGTGGGCTTCTAAGAGGGACCGGACCTTGGTCCGTAGCATAGGGGGGTCCGTCAGGCCTCAAAGCCAAAAAATGGCCAGGCAATTTTAAAATTGCCAATTTTGGTCGGGCGTATAGAGTATATACGCCCAACCAATCTGCAGCAAAAAATGGTCGGGCGAATATATATATCGCGACCAAAATTAACAAAGAATGGTCGGATATAGTATATAAGCGACCAAAATTGGCGCTTTAAACGCCCCTCTTTCAAACTCTATCTTCTTCCCTCCTTTCTCAAGTCCGGGACAGCCCCTTAGGGTTTTGGCATTTGATTTTTCTCGAGTTCTATTACTAGGAGTTGCGTGTGCGGAGCCAAAGACGTTTATTTTCTGCCGATTTTGGATCTATTTCCGCTCCCATTGAAGGTAATCATCGATTTTTCCTTCGAATTTTGATAATGTTGTGTTGTTTTTTTTTTGTTTTGTTTTTTTTTTGGAGATGCTTGATGTTCCTTCTCTCTTCTTTTTTTTTTTTGTGGCGAAAGATATATTTTTTGGTATATGTGATCCTCATGCCTACGCTCTTCTTTTTTGTTGTTTTTTTTTCTTTTTATCATATGTGGTTCCTTAGGCCTATGCTTCTTTTTTTTTTTTTTTTTTTTTCTTTTTATTATATGTGGTTCCTTAGGCCTATGCTTCTTTTTTTGTTGTTTTGTTGTTTCTCTCTCTTCTTTTTTTTTATTATATGTAATGTTTGTTTTTTTTTTTATTATATGTGACGCCTCTTTTTTTCCTTTTTTATTATATGTGATGCCTCTTTTTTTGTGTTTTTTTTTTTTTCTATTTATTATCTCATCAATTATGATTATATGTATCATCACCGTTCATCATCCATCATCATCTTGGTTCTCATTTGTTTGTTGGTTTTGTTTGTTTTTTTTGTTTTTTATTTTATTTTTTTTATTTATGATGGATTAGTGCACATATATTATTATATATATATATTTTTTGTAGTTTTGTTACTTTTCTCCTTCTTTCTTTTTTTGAGTTTGAAGTGCTTGATGTTCTTTTTTTAGCAGCCCTTTCTTATACCGATGTGTTCCATATTTTCAGATGTCCAGCGACGAAGGGTAGGGTCCACAGGAGGGGCCTGAGATGGCCTATGGTCCTCACGGGGAATAGTTCATTGTTTCACAGTGCTCCTCCCAACCTTGGTACGAAATGCAAGGTGAAGCCGCTTGTACTGGCCTCCTGCATTGTCAGCATACCCATATTTCTAACTTTAGGATCGCTGGACAGGTAAACAGATGAGCCCTTTTTCTTTTCCTTTGATGCCTTCAATATACCACTTCGCTCCTATTTGATAGATGCCCTTGGTTTGCAGCCCTTGCCACACATTATATTTCGGGGTGGCTGGTTCGACCTCTAGCACCTTGCACTTTATCTCCCCTAGGTGGTGAAGGACAGCTCGCCCAAGCTAGTTTTGGGGACTTCATTTCATGCCCTGCTATGAGGGCTGACACGGCCTATCTGAAGGCCTTGATAGAGCGCCTCCGCCCTGAGACCATGACATTTCACATGGCCATGGCTAAGATGACCCTCACGCTCGTATACTGGTCCATGATTACCGGGGTTTGTATTAGAGGGGTGCCAGTGATACCTGCTCGCACGCCTGATAGGGAGGAGGTGACTCGGCTGATAGGGGCCTACCCGACCTCCGGGAACGTTTACGGTTCCGAAGTCAAGCTATCCTGGCTAGTTGGCTTGTTCGAGCCTCATGAGTTAGTGGATCTGGGCCAACCTGATGTGGCCATCTATCTCGAGCCAGAGCGTGCATTGATGCTGGCCCGCATTTCTCTGCTGTTCCTCCTCGGCAAGACTCTCCTTTCAAACACCAGCGGAGGGCGGGTCTCATTGTCCCTACTCAGTCTTATGGTGAACTAGGATACTGTACATCGATTTGATTGGGGAGGCGCTGGTTATGCGGTGCTCATGTCCAGCTTGGTGCGAGCCGTTCTTGGGGACTCTAGCTCCGTTGTGGGCTTTTGGCCCGCTCTTGAGGTATTTTATCCTTTGGTCCTCCTCTTTTTTTTTTTTTTACATATCTATTTTTATCTGCTTGCTTTCTCAGGTATGGGGGTATCTGCATTTCCAACCTGGCCGCCCTCTGCTTCTCTCGGAAGTTCCCACGTTCCCCCTTATGAGCAATTGGCATGCAAACCGCCGTTGGGACGTAGGTATGAAGCACTTAGAGTTAGGGCTGTGCTCTCAGTTTGATCTGCTGATCCCTGAGCAGGTATAACAATTCCTCTCTTTTCAAATTTGATAGCTCTTTTATGCTGTGGGCTCTGACCAAATGTATAAATTCCTCCTCTTTCTGTTGAGCAGGTCATCCTTGATCCCTACGTTGGATCCCCCTTCTGGAATTTGGCTGAAGTGGGCCCTTCTCGCCTTTTGTTAGATCGGCGCATTATTTTCTTCTATGGGTCCTAGGCTAGAGCCTATTACTTAGGAGAGAGGGTGATTCACCAGTATTGACCTCTTTTTTCCGTGCCCTAAGCTCCTCCAGCTGATGTATTAGCTCCCGAGGGTTCTACCGAAATGCTTTTCGCTCGCTTTCTCCACCACGGGGTCCCTATTGATGACCTTCTCTTTCCTGGGGGATATCAGATGTGGTACGAGTCTCTGCCCTATCATTCTTTGCTGCCTCGATTTGTGCCTGGCGCCAATTTTTTGGCTTTTGGTGGTCCTTGATCTCAATAATGTTCTTTCCTCTTTCTATTAGCAGCCTTCCATATGATTATCTTAATTGCCCTGCTTTTTGAATAAAGATTGTTTCTCTCTATAGTTTGGACAGGATGATGATTCAGATGAGGGGGGTGAGGCAGCTGTTCCTGGTGAGGCTACGGTGCAGGACCTTCCGACCCTTCCGGTGCTGGTGCCTCCGGTAGTTCACCAACTGAGGTCCAGAGGACCTTTAAGCGCTTGGATGATGCCTTTCTATCGTGTATGTGTGCCGATGTGGCTGAGAAGGCACGCATATCTGCTGAAGCTATCCGGATTCCACACCCTGAGCTGATCCCTGGGGTAATCTCCCCCTTGTTGCCTTGCTCTTCTGTTTTCTTGGATTATGCCAATGGCCTATGTGACTGATACCTCTCTCTTTATCTTTTTGCTGCAGGATTATGAGTCGGCCTTAAACCAAGCCGAATATTACCGTAACATTGCCGGTCTTAGGGAAGTTGAGGTGGTGAGTGAATATTGACCGCATCTAGTCATCCTCATATTTACTTTCTGCTTGTTTCCCTAACTGATGGGCCTTCGTGTGCTTATGTAGCGTGCTCGTGAAAAGGAGTCACGCTCTCTACTTGGCCGCATCTCTCAGGCATGGACTCGGGTGGGGGAGACCCGTACCTTTCAAAGCGCGACCCGACGTCGGAAGAAGTCAAAGGGGGCTGCCCAGGATTAGTTCATTTTCTGAAAATTTGAAATAGTGAAACAATTTAGATTTTGGAATATTAGGGAATATGTAATAATTTTCTTTTGATTTTTTTGGATGGTCTCACAACTTTTATGGTTTATATCAATGCTCCGTTTGCTTATTTCTCTATCTCTATGGGTTTTTTTTTTTTGGCATGAAGCGGGCCAAAGCCCCTCCAACGATGGGCGGGAGCTCGAGTGTGATTACCTGCATATGTCCCATGGGTACCACGTCATCCGAGGGTTTCCCATGGGTGCGTGAGCGTGCCCGCCTGTGGGCTGCCTCGGGAGAAAAAGTAGGCTGAGCAACACCCGTCCCTCCCTTGGGGAAGGAAAAATAAAATAAAATAAAATAAAAAAGATCATGGCCCGATGTGAGGGGAAACCACGCGGCCCTGCTTCTTCAAGTGGGCGTATATATTACATACGCTAGGCAAAAAGTTTGAAATTTTGTCTTGGCGTATATAATATATACGCCGGGCAAAACATCTGCCATGTTACCTTGGCGTATATAATATATATACTCCTGGCTAAAAATTTGAATTTTTGCCTTGGCGTATATATTATATACGCCCCATATAACTGGTGCACGACGGGTTCCTTATAATCCGCGCCCAGCCCTCTTTGCCTCACTATTCACTCGGGCTTTACCTTTTTGCCCCTCCTTTTTCTTTCTTTTCTCTCTCTTCCCTTTTTTCTTTGATAAGCGGGTCCATTGCCCTACATTGACTGAGCTTTATATAGGACATCTTTGTACGTCTATGGACTCGCTTCCCGGCCCAAATTCTGATATTGGGGATGGGGTTAGTGTACTTCCTTGTTTGGACCCGGGGCCCAATTTTTTGTAAAAGTGGTGTGCTAGCTTGGCTGAGGGCGAGCTCTCTGTTCTGGATCACCTCGGGTTATCCTGCCTTTCCTCTCTCCTTGCTGTTCCTTTATTGCCCGACCTCTTATAGGCAGCTTTGGCATCCTGGGACCATAGGGCTCATGTGTTCAGATTCGGGTCTAGGGAGCTCACCCCAACCTTGGAGGAGTTAGCTTCTATTACCGGCTTGAGGATGCATCGAGGGCTTGCGAAAGTGGTGCCTAAACCGGGGTATGCAAAGGCGGTCTACGCGGTTCTTGGTTTGAATAAGGGTGGGTATGAGAAGGGCTTTGCCGACGGGCCCACTAGGTGCTCGGTGAAATTCCTGAGAGAACTTTTTGGCGACTTGAGTCTCCGAAAGTTGTCGGTCCGGGATCCTTTTAATGTGAAGGCCTTTGCCTTTTATTTGCTATCAGAAGTTCTCTTCTTTACTGGGGGCGAGACATTTTCCCTCGGGTTATGCGATGTTTTGACCGAATTGGAGGGAGGCCGTTCACTGGTGCACCTAGTCTTGGATGAGATGTATCGGGGTCTAGATGCCTCGGCCTCGGGCCGGGTTGGGATTCTTCGCAGGAGTCCACTCCTCATTCAGATTTGGCTAGGAGAGCATTTGGCTATCATGGGGCCTGTGCCGAGATTCTGCTTGGTAAGAGGGGATGTGGCTCGGGGCTTTCTGACACGCTGCTTGAGGCTGCCCCATGGGAGCATCGAAGAACTGAGCCTATGGCTATCTGATGCGGAGTTGATCAGACAACTTCCCTAGTTGGATGGCACCTTTCCGATTGTCCGCTCTTGGGATTGTGAGGGTATCACACTTTTGGAGTTGACTGTCTGGTAGTACCTACTATTTCCCATCTCGGGTGCCGGATATACCCAACACGTATCGAGCACTGTGAGGTCGCCCTTGTGTTCCCTAGTATTCTCTCGGGGTTCTCTAAATGACCTGGATCACATAGCAGCCCTCTGGGAGACCCGCCAATCGGCGCACATGTGTAGCCTGGTTCAGGGGGGTGCCCTCTCTTCTGATTATGAGGTTTGGTTGGCATCTGAGAGCTTACCTGCCCCTAACCCTGTTTCGAAAGATGCGATATAGACGGGACCCTGGCCATTCAAGGAAACAATGCTCCAGACTAGAATTGAGTCTCTTTTTATAGAGAAGCTGGCTTTGACTGAGGCTTTGGGGAAGGAGAGGGCCAGAGCCGAGATGGCGGAGGTGAGGCTGCTACGGCCGAGAGTGAGGTTCTTCGGTTGACTGGGCTTTTGACCGAGTCTCGCAGTGCAGCTGACGCTTCACGGAGGCGGCAGAAGAGTCTTCATGGAAGGTGGCTGACCGATCGAAATGCCCGTTAGGACTCTCTTCTTGCAGAGATCAGCGCCATGAAGCGTGGTTCCTGCCCCTGACCTGTTCCTACACATACCATAGATCATATACACAGAGGGGGGGTTGATGCCCCTTAACAGAGATCTTCTTCCTTTTTTGGATTGTTTCCTTTTTTTGTTGGTTTTATTCTTGTACAGAAGGCAGAAAGTAGAAAGTGTGTCATGTTGTTATCTTTTTGGGACATGACACTTCGTACGTGATGCTTGTAAGAAAAGAAATGAAATCTACTATACACATATATACATATTTTTTTTTTTTGTTCGAATTTTCTTCCATACGTCTCGCAACGTAAGGTTTTTCTTATGGAAAAAGGAAAATCTATTATCTTTTTTCAAATTTTTCTCCTACACAGGGTGAGGCTTCTTTTGGGAAAGGAAAATATATTATCTTTTTTGAGATTTTCTCCCTCGTAGTGTGAGGCTTTTCATGGGAAAGGAAAATCCATTATCTTTTTTAAAAAATTTCTCCCTCACAGTGTGAGGCTCTTTATGGGAAAGGAAAATCCATTATCTTTTTTGAAATTTTCTCCTTTTTGTGATGTCCGTAATTTCAAGCCCAGCCGGCGGGTCCTCTTTTTGAGCATGGTCGAACCCCGTTAAGGAGTCTCCGGCGTTTCTTTTTAAACATGGAGGGGTCAGCTCCCCCCCAAGATTGATTGGTCTTCTAGCCTTACCTTTGGTCATGTGTCAGACGATGCGGTAGAGACGACATACTTGATTAGGATCTGATCTAATTTTAAAGAGCGGCCCAACAAAAGAAGGGGGAAGGGGCTTAAGGGGGTCCAGACTAAAATAGGTGAGCCAGAACAGATCCTCTCCTAATCTCTCTTTTTTTTTTTTTTTTTGACATTATTGCTCACAGCGCCCAAGACGGGTTTTCGCCATGCCTGTCATCCCTATTTTTACCCGTAGCGCCCTTTTGGGTTTTCACTACGTCCATGGGTTCGCTTTCTTACCCCAAGTGCCTTTTCAGGTTTTCACCTGGTCCGCGTGAGTTCGCTGTTTTTACCCACGGTGCCCTTACGGGTTTTCACCACCTTCATTTTGCTTTGAACTCAAATTTTCTTTCTTTCTTTTTTTTCTTTTTCTTTTTTTTTTTGAACCAGAAAGCCATGACATAGACAGAGATTCTGTCATAACCGGCTGGATGGGGTTCTGGTGTCGTCTCACGACTCGGCTCATGTTGACTTAACAGATATTATGACTGCTTGCGGACTTACAAAGAGGGCTTCGTTCAGGGTGTAGCTTGGCCATGGCTTAGGTTAGGATTTGAAGGTATGCCGGGCTAAAAAGTGTTTCCTTGATACGACGTCAGTTATCTCAACATACTTTCCTCCTTGGGGGTTTTTACTGTATATGCCCCGTGATTCCTCTATGCACATTTTTTGTTTGTCTTTCTTTTCTTTTCTTTTTGTTGATCTTTTTCCTCCATTTTAGGCAATCTCTTTTTGAGGTTTTGCTTTTTCGATTTTTTGGACTTGATTGTAACTTTATACACATTCATCTTTTCTCTCTTTTTTTGGGGGGGGATGGGTTTATTGAAAGAAAGGCCTAGGCTCAAATGGGGTAGCAAAGGATATCATAATTTTCTTTTTTAGGGATGTTTATGGGCTACTGTGCTTGGAATGATGGCCTCTTTTGGGTGGTTCTTAGGCAGTCACATATCTGTTTCATCAATACTTACCTTATCGCGATAGACTAAGAGTAGAACCGTCGGACCTATCCAGCGTTGATGGGCTCAGGAAGATGATCTCCGTCCATGGTGGCGAGGCGGATGGCGTATCCCGACAGCACTTCTCGATTGATGTATGGTCCTTCCCAGTTCGGCTTAAACTTTCCTCTTGGACAGGCATGGAGGGATGGGAAGATCTTCTTCAGCACAGTGTCTCCTACCTTTAGATCTCAACCGTGGACACGTTTATTGTAAGCGCGTGCGATTCTCCCCTGGTAAACTCGAGTGTGGCATAAGGCTAGGAGTCTCTTTTCGTCCAGTAAGTTCAGCTGATCAAAGCATGATCTCTCTCTCTGCTTCAGGTAAGCCTGATTCCATGAGGATTCAGAGCGAGGGTACTTCAACCTCCACCGGGAGGATGTCCTCGGTTCCATACACAAGGGAGAATGGAGTCGCCCCTGTAGCAGTACAGATCGACGTTCTGTAGGCCCAAAGCGTGAAGGGTAACTGCTCACTCCAATCTCAGTATGTGACAACCATTTTTTCAAGGATGCGGACGACCATCTTATTCGCGGCTTCCACGGCTCCATTAGTTTGAGGCCGATAAGGGGATGAGCGATGGTGCTTGATCTTGTACTGCTCGCAGAAGTCTCAGATGCACTTATTCGCAAAGTTTGTGCCGTTGTCCGTTATGATATCTTTGGGTACTCCAAATCGGCACACAATATTGTTCTTGAGAAACTTCTCAACGTGACTGGCTGTGATGTTGGCATATGACATCTCTTCTACCCACTTGGTGAAGTATTCAATGGCGACGAGGATGAATCGATGTCCGTTCGATGCTTTCGGATTAATCATTTCGACAACGTCAAGGCCCTAAGTAGTAAATGGCCAAGGAGTGGTCATGCAGTGAAGATCAATGGCAGGAGCGTGTATCAGACTAGAGTGTTCCTGACACTTGTAGCATTTTAAAACATGTTTAAAGCAATCTGATTCCATGGTGGTCCAAAAGTATCCCTGCCGTAGGATTTTCTTAGCGAGCATGTGACCGCTGACGTGGGCTCCGCATACTCTCTCATGGATTTCTTTCATAATACTGACCGCTTCACTTTCAGTGAGGCACCTAAGTAAGATGTTATTATATGATCACTTGTAGAGGCATTCTTCGCAAATGACGTAACCTGCCGTTAAACGTTGAATGGTTCGTCGGTCTGTCCGGGATGTACCCTCTGAGAAAGTTAGGGTCTCGAGGAAATTCTTGATATCTGAGAACCAAGGTGGCTGCTCATCATCAGGCTTTATAGGTTCCTCAATTTGGAGGCAGAAGGCCAGCTCATTCCTCTGCTCGATCATGATCGGCTTCATCTCAACACCATAGGGGATTTCAATCATTGATGCTAAACTTGTCAATGCGTCTGTAAAGCGATTCCTTATCCGGGGGACGTATGAGAAAGTCATATCTTGGAAGCAGGCTATAAGATCTTCGAGGTGTTCATGATAAGGGATCAATTTCTCATCTTTCATCTTCCAGTCGCCATTTGTCTGACACATGATTAACTGTGAATCGCCAAATACTCGAAGGTGAGTTACATTCAGATCGAGAGCCGCCTGTAGACCAACGGCGTAAGCTTCATACTCAGCCATGTTGTTAGTGCAAGGGAAGTTGAGCTTGATAGAGATCGTACATGGGATCCTTTCGATGAAATCAGGATGGCGCCAACTCCTTGGCCTTCGACATGCGATGCTCCGTCAAAGTGCATTACCCATGATTCTTCTACTTCTTCTGTATCATCTTCTGTCATTAACAAGATGTCCTCATCGGGGAATTCAGTCCTTAGAGGCTCGTAGTCAGGCAGAGGGTTCTCAGCAAGATGATCGGCGAGCGCCTGCCCCTTGATCGATTTTTGAGTGATGTACGTGATGTCGAATTCAGATAATAGAAGCTGCCATCGTGCAGTTCGGCCAGTGGAGCAAGTTTCTCGAACGGGTACTTCAACGGATCCATCCATGCTAGAAGTAGAACGGCTTGGGATAGTAGGTAGTGTCGAAGTCTTTGAGTAGTCCACACAAGCGCTAGGCATGCCTTCTCTAGATGAGAGTAGCGCGCCTCATAATCATCGAACTTCTTGCTCAGGTAGTAGATGGCCTACTCTCTTCTTCCTGTCTCATCTGGTTGCCCTAACACACAACCCATGGTAAACTCTGTCATGGATAGGTACATTATCAGGGGTCTACCAGGTACCGATGGTACCAATACTGGGGGATTTAGGAGGTAACCCTTGATCTTGTCAAATGCAGCTTGGTAGTCATCATTCCACTCAACTGGTGAATCCTTTCTTAGTAGTTTGAAGATCGGTGTGCATATCAGAGTTAATTGTGCGATGAACCTACTGATGTACTGGATTCTATCCAAAAAGCCTCTGACCTCTTTTTCTGTGGACGGTGGTGGCATTTCAGTGATGGCCTTGATCTTGCTCGGATCGACCTCGATGCCTCTCCTACGAACGATAAAACCTAATAGCTTTCCTGACATGGCGTCGAATGCGCACTTCTGGGGATTCAACCGTAACCTGTACTTTCTTAACCTCTCAAACAGCTTCTGAAGGTTTACCAAGTGGTCGTCCCTTTCCAGCGATTTGGCAATCATATCATCGACATGCACTTCGATCTCTCGATGCATCATGTCATGGAATAGGGTCGTCATTGCTCTCTGGTAGGTTGCCCCGGCGTTCTTGAGCCTGAATGACATCACCTTGTAGTAGAGGGTTCCCCAGGGAGTGATGAACACGATCTTCTCTCGGTCAGACTCTGCCATCTTAATCTGATTATAGCCCGAGAACTCGTCCATGAATAAGAGCATTCTGTGCTTAGCAGTGTTATCGATCAAGATATCGATGTGGGGTAATGGGAAGTCATCCTTAGGGCTCGCCTTGTTGAGATTTCAGAAATCAATGCACATTCGAACCTTTCCATCCTTCTTTGGCACGGGGACGATATTGGCCAGCCACTACGGGTACTTGGATACTATGAGGAAACCCGCGTTATACTGCTTAATGACCTCGTCCTTGACTTTCAACATCCATTCAGGTCGGAGATGTCTCAGCTTCTGTTTAATCGGCTTCCTGTCAGGGTAGAGTGGCAACTCATGCTAAACCAGATCGGTATCCAAACCAGGCACGTCTTAATACGACCATGCGAAGACGTCGTATGATCAAAGAAAGTCTATCATACCCTTTCTCTCCGCAGGGGACAGTGATGTTCTGATTTTGGTGATTCTAGGGACCTCTTCGATGCCCAAATTGACGTCCTCTGTCTCTTCGACAATCGGGGTAGGGCCATGCTTAAAATTGGCAAATTGCTTGAGGAGCTCATTGGGGAGCTCATCGACTTGACCTTCCTCGTTCGGACTCGTGACTCCTACCTCTTCCCGTATTTCTACAGGAAAGGGGTCGGCTTCACGTGGGACGGGTGTCCCAACATCATTTTCAATTTTATTAGGGATTCTAAAGGACAATATTTTTAGAATTGGTATTTTTTCTATTTTTATGGTTTTTTGCAATTTTTTGGAAGTTAGCCCCTGGTGAAGTAGATCTCTATATATACAGGGTAGAGTGTCCCAGAGGCTAACCTCACTTCTTATAGGTTGTTTTTTTTTAGAGAGCCGGTGTTGTATTCACAGCATTTGGTGGCTCTCAGGAGTTGGGGCAAAGATGCCCAGTTACATACCTGCGAGGCTTGGCCTTTACCCTTTTGGTTGGAAACGACATCAGTAGGCTTTTGCGGTTCCTCCTTCAACATGTTTATGGAGGGATCCTCTGGGACCCTATCTTTGAAGGTTAGGGTGGGCCCAAAGTGGCTAGTACTAGAGGGATGGGTGGGTCGGGGGGTTTCCTCCTCAAATAAGGAGAGTGCTGCCAAGTCCACCTCGAGGTCTGGGGGGTGATGTAAGGGTTGGTAGGATGGACGGAAGAAAGCTTGTGTGGGGTTATCCTCGTCTCCCCATTCAGATCAATCATTACCACCTCGACACTTACAAAGGGTTGGCGAATGTGGGGCCGGGCTGGAGGCTCTCTTCCATGTCGATTCCCCTGGCCCTGGCGACTGCTATGACCCTTATCTTCTCTTTGGCCTCTCTGACTTCTTCTTCATCGGGCCTGTAGCCCAGGCCAAATTTGGTTTGCTGCCCCTTGGCCCTGACGGGGTCTCTTCTTCCTTGAAGGTGCGGGCCTAGTCCTTTCCCTTTTTGGTGTCCCCATTTTTGGAGCATGAACACGGCTGCCTCCGTTCCTCCTCCAGTTTTGGCAGGGGTTTATTCAGTCGACTCGAGGGTAATGGCTGAGAAGTCATACTCAAATTGATGGAGATCGGCGTCATCTGCTATGTGCGGCATGTCAAGCACTTTCGAATTTTCAATATACAAAGCACTCCACTCCATGTCTTCTCTGCTCTCACCTACGATGGTGACGATTCTTCCGCCTGAGATGAATTGGAGCATTTGGTGTAGAGTTGATGGTATTGCCCCGATCTCATGTAGCCACGGCCGACCCAATAGTAAAGTAAATGTAGACTTGATATCTATTACCTGGAAGGGGACAGTGAAGGTTTTGTGGCCCGATGATCAAGTCGAGGTCTACCTCTCCTATGATTTCTCTCCGAGTGTTGTCAAATCCCCTGGCGCTCGTTATTGATGGCCGAAAGGTATTGGGGTTCTCACCGATTTTGATTGCCGTCCTTAGAGGGCATATGTTCAATGTCGACCCGTTGTCTATCAAGACCAACGACACCACCAGGTTTCGTACTTCCACTATTATATTCAGGGGCTTAGAGTGGTTGTTCCCTTCGAGCGGCAGATCTGCATCAGTGAATGAGATGGCATTTGGGGCCAATACTTGCCAAATTATCTCTCCCACCTCGTCTGGGGTTACGTAGGCACGAAAACATGCGCATCTTTGAGTGCTCCCATTAAGGCTTGAAAGTGGAGCGGGGATGTGATCAACAAATCCCAAACAGTAATATGTGCAGGTGTCCTCTTGAGCTGTGTCTCCAACACATGCTCTCTGGCCATTTTCTCGAAGGGGTTCCCTGTGGCCTGCTCTTACTTCTTCTCTCCTCTACCGGTCCCCGATCCTTCTGACTGTGTAGAAATCTTGCCTGACCGGGTGATAAATTCGACAGTATCTTCTCGGTCGCGACCAACATTCATGTCCGTCTGCTCGTAACTTAACGGCACTTGATGCGGGTCATAGGCGAGTTTCGGGATGAGGAAGGGAGTGCTTGGTGATTCTGGGGCAGATTGGGCTGGGTATGTCGAATTCTCGGGCCCAAACAGGTTAACTCCAATAGGGGGTGTAATGGTATTGGCGGGAATTGGCAAAGTTGGGTTTGAGGGTGCGGAGGGGGTTTGTGCAGGCGTTATCGGGGCATGGTAAGACCAGTGGTGATTGGGAGCGGGTGATAAGGGGAGTAGGTGAGGGGTTGTTTGTTTGGATGGGGGTGGAGCTGGATTGGGAACAAACTGGCAAAGGGATGGTGGTGTGTGACTGGGATAGGGTGACTGGGAAATGTCGAAGGTGCAGGTGGAGTGGGGTGATAGGGGTATGATGGGGTAGCAGATGGAGCAGGGGGGTACTGGTACGAAGGGTTTGTAATCGGGGTGGAATGATGGGGTGACGATGGGTTCGTGGATGAAACAGGGTAAATCGGGGATGATGGAGTCATGCATGGGGTGGGGTGATTTAGGGATGGTGGAGTTGTGTATTGGGCGAGGTGATTTGGGGATGGCGGGGTAGTATGCTGGGCAGTGGGATTTGGGGGTGGGTATGAGGTGGGGTAGTATGGGGGTGGTGGATTTATGTATGGCGTGGGGTGATTTTGGTGCGACGGAAAGGTATATGGGGTGGCTGATGGTGGGATGGTGTATGGGGTGGGGTGACTGGGAGGTGGTGTGTACTGTGGGGTAAATTGGGAGTGGGGCGGATATGCATATGATTGTGACGGGGCTGGGCCCGTTTGGATTTGATAGGCAGGAGTGGGAGTGGGAAAGTATTGCCCTAAATCTAGGGGTTCCTCTTGGTATGCCGGGGTGGGGAAGTAATCGGCTAAATACAGCGGCTCGATTACCCCTACAATTAGTTCGCCCTCGTTCAGCCTGAGAAATGAAAACTCCTCTTGACTATTGATGTAATCCAAGGGTCGAACTCTTCCTCTTCCTCTTCTACCCAATGGATGTTAGGCCTGGGGCCTCCGGGATGTGGTGGTAGAGGGGCTTGATGGATGTTCTGGTTCTGCCCTTGAGGAAGCGATGGGAGAACAATTTTTCCCGCCTCTGTTAAATCTTGGATTGCGTACTTTAGTCAGAAGCATCGGTTCGTAGGGTGACTTGGCCCCTGGTGGAAGTTACAATGCAGGTTCGGGTCATAGTTTCTTGGTATCGGATTTGGGGGTGGGCGAGGCTGGAGTAAATTGACCAGACCCTTTTGTAGCAATGCTAGTAACAAGATGCTTAATGATTGCCCTAACGACGTGAATACCTATTCGAATCGTGCTTTCATCTGTTCCTGGGTGAACGGGGCCCTCTGTCCATTGTTCGGCCTTGGCGCTTGTTCGAAACGGGCCTGGGGTGGGTGTGCGGCCTGGAGCTGTATCGGGGTGGTATTAGCCTGGGGATAAATGATGTTTTGCACCTCTGCTCCTAGCCTTCTTTCAACCAGCCTTGGTTCGACAGCTTTCTGAACCCCAGCGGCCTCGTTGGCCATGCTCTTTCCTAACCTGCCCTCTCTAACGGCGTCTTCATAATGGTTGGCATTTCGAACCAAATTAGCAAAACTGGATTGCTGCTGATTTACCAAGAATTCTGCAATGACTGGGAGAGCTCCGTTGGCTATTAATTCAATCTGCTCATCATCCGGAATCCGGTGGGTCACCTGGGCGGCCAATGCCCTCCACCTCCCCAAGTAGGCACTGAAAGTTTTATCATGTCTTCGCTTCAAACGGGCCAGATCCGACTTCCTTGGCTCTATGTCCATGTTATAGACATATTATTCTTGGAATAAATGTGTCAGATATTTTCAAGTTTTGGTCATGGACGGTTCTAGGGATGTGAACCATCTAAGTGCTGGGCCCATCAGACTCTTTTAGAATACTTTGATGAGGAGTCGTTCATCTCCGTCGTACTGACACATATCCCCACAGTAAGATTTTAAGTGGGCGATGGGGTTACTAGTGCCATTATACTTATCGAATAACGACATCTTGAATTTCTGTGGTAAGGGGACATCTGAGAACAGACACAAGTCTGAAAAGTTTGTCGAAGGTTGTTCTAACCCTCCCATCTTTGTCAGCTGCTTCTGTATTCTGTCTATCTATTCTTTCAGCTGCTCTGATTCTTTTGTAGCTGGGACTGCCTCCCCCTGGTTTGGCTCGGCCCTGGGTGTGACGATGACGGGCCTGGGGGGGCCGAAGCTGGCAGCTCCTCCACTGTTGCGGATCTCGTCCTCCTCGTACTGTTGGTCATTATACTGGTGAGGGGCGAGGTCTGCTATTTGGACCTGGGGGGTGATGGGTTGGACGACCTGGTGGGGCCACAAGGCTTGTAGGGGATGGGAGGGAGTGAATGGATGAGTGGTTTGTGGATGAATGATGTGCTGAGCTGGGTGTATATTCTGGGGGTGATGGGGGTGTGGTTGATGTGGTGGGATGCTGTAGGCATGGTTTTGAGGCATAGGGTGGATCGAATTTTTCGTTGGAGGCGGGATGGGGGCATTAGGGGTGTTGGTGAATGAAGGGTATTGGTGAAGGGGTAAGGGGTTTGTGAACAGGCCTTGATGAGTGTGGGTGGATGGGCCTTGGGTTTGGGCTTGATAGTTTTCGAAAGCTTGGGTTGATGGCCTTGGGCCTGGGTGTGGGGGTTGGTATAATTTTTAGCTAATGGGCCCTATTGGTATTGGGTGCGGGGTGATGGGCCTTGGGCTTGGGTTTGATAGGTTTGGGTCCAAGGGCCTTGGGGGGTTTGGAAATGGGCCTGAGTCTGGTGGGTTTGGGCCTGGGGCCATGGGCCTTGAGGGTTTTGGGTCTGATGGGTTTGGGTTTGGGCCCATGGGCCTTGAGGATTTTGGGCCTGGGCCTGAGTATGATGGGTTTGGGCTTAGGCCCATGGGCCTTGAGGATTTAGGGCCTGGGTCTGATGGGTTTATGCTTGGGCCCATGGGCCTTGAAGATTTTGGGCCCATGGGCATTGAGGATTTTCTGCCTGGGTTTGATGGGTTTGGGCTTGGGCTCAAGGATTCGTGTGGGTTTGGTCCTGAGATGAGGGGGCTTGGGTCTGTTGGGCTTGGGCCTGGGCCTGGAATTGAGGTGAGGGATCTTGGATGGTATGGATGATGGGTGGTTGGGCATGGTCATGGGGGAATGGGGTATGAAGGTTTTGGAAACCTAGATGTGGGGTTTGGAATGTTGGACTTCGAGAGGTAGCCCACAGGGCATGGATTCAGGTGTGAGATTGGAGGGTGATGGCCCATTCAAGGACGGAGGGGGTTGAATGAAATTGGGCATGACCTGGGTATGGGGGGTATGAATGGTTGTGCTTGGAGGGTGTGGATGTATGGCTAAGGAAGATGGTGGGTTGCTGGTCACACCCTGGGCAAAGTTGGGTATGACCTGGGTAAATAGGGGGGTCTGTTGGGATGTGGATGGACCATGTGATGTGGAGGGTATGTGAGATGAGGTGAGTGGGATATGGGATATAAGAAGCATGGATGATGAGGTGGACAGAGTGTGGGAGGTAGGCAGGGATGAGGTTCCCGATGGGTCTTTGGGAGTAGGGGGGTGCGGTAAGGGTGTATGGATGGAAGATGGGGATGTATGGGTCGATTGGGAAATGAGGTGTTTTAGTAGAGGGTGAGATGGGGGTATGTTGGGAAAATGTAAGGGCGGGGGATGGGGTGGATGCGAACATGGGTGCCCCAAATGGACCCGTGACATCGAACTCGGTTTGGGTGAAGGTGTTGGAGATTGGGTCTTCTCCTATATGGGAATGGGATGGGGATGATGGCGGGGATGTATCGCTGCTCGACATGATCTGTTGACAAGTGTTGTACCGATGCGTTGGGTAAGGGCTTAACACTTTCCTAGTTCTTCCTCTACGGGTTGGGTTTGAGGTCGCCGTAGTGACGGTCGCACCGAAAGTGCGCGTATATACGGATTTTTGATTTTTCTATATATTTATTTTTTTTAGATTTTTCAAATGAAAATTATCTCCCCTATTTAAATGAATAATGATTTGGTACCCTAGAAAAGTTCCCGTCTTGGGTGATATATGCACCTTTAGTAGGTCCCATGGCGGGATCTGACACACTTCGGAAGAAGTGAAAGGGAACCCTTTCGTTCTATTGAAGGTGAGGGAATCCACGAAAACGACCCGATCCCCCGGAGTAAATCAATGAGAAGTCGCCTTCTTTTGACTGGGCGAGGGCATATTGGGTGTTACAGAATGCGGGAAGCTACTGTGGGTACTAATACTGCTAATCGTGGAACTTGGGAGGTGGATTGGGCCTCAGATCGGGCTGCACTCGGATATCGGACGATTTATTACATACATACCGACCAAAACATAGCAGATTTGGCTGGGCGTATATATTATATACGCCTGGCTTAAATCTGGGGATTTTGGCTAGCGTATATATTATGTACGCCTGAATATTTTTGGGGATTTTTGGTCAAGGGCGATATATTATCTATCATGAGCAGCTTCTTCTTTTGACAAGAACAAAGAAGCCCGAGATGTGTCTTTTGGACTGGTTTTCTGGGAGAGATGCTCCTGGGGACTACTGTGTATGTTATCGGGTCCCTCCTTTCCTCTTCCTAGGGATACACGGCTGAATTCGGGCTGTCTATGCTCTCACCATTGTGTATTTTACGGTTTGATTGGAATTGGCAACCCAACCGATATACCTCCGGCGCAAGCGCCTTCTCAGGTACGGGAAGGGGTGGTTATTTTCAGGATCATCACCACTAGGGCTGCCGCCTTACTGGGAACCGGGTAAATTATATCTACACCTAAACCCCCCAAAAACTATCCAAAATATGCAAAAATAGATTTGATTATGTCCCCACACTATTGGTTCACTTTTAATTACAGATTTTTAAAGGGGAGTGAATTTAAGTCCAAAATCCGGTCGGGGATGACAATCCCGTGCCGCCTCAACGGGCCGGCGTTCAATGGTGAAATATGATGACTAAAATAAAGAGCGCATGTAGGCCCGCCAAATGGAAAAGGCTCGTAAATAACTAAAATTTAAATGATGTGAAAAGTAGATGTGAGCAGGCCCGCCAAACATCTAAGGCGGCTTAAATGACAAAATCGTAAAAATTGAAATTTAAAGGTGCAAGTAGGCCCCCCAATCGGCTAAGGCACTTAAAGAACTGAATCATAGGGGTGAGTATGTTAGTAAAAATAACAAAAATAAAGGAAAATAGCAGAAAATTAGAACAAAAAATAGCAATGGTTAGTAAAAGAAAATAAAAGAAAGGCCAACAAGAGGGGAAGCGCTAGGGTGAAATCCCTAGCAGAGTCGCAATCTGTGCGAGCATGGATCCTCTCGGACTCGTCACGGTGATGCACTCGCGATGGAATAAAATGTAGAGTCACCACCCGGAGCTTTTGGTGACCCGAGAAACCTTTAAATCAATATTTTGAGCACCGAAGTGATAAATATGACTCTGATTTACCGGTCTTTGCCAAAGGCTCTAGGGTAGGGGCTTCGGTTATCGATCGGGAAGGGTTTAGGCACCCGATCAACCCGCATATAGCGGTCTCTATCTATCGCCTAAAAATAAAAATAAATGAGCGGAACTTCCCCTTGCCCGAAGGTAATACGGTCCTATCAAGCTTTTAGCCAAACCAAAATTTTGGCGGCGTAACGGCTTGAATCCTTGGACGGAGGAGACACCAAGAAGGTAGAGGAAGAGAGGGGTGAGTGAAAGCTCACGGGCCCTTGTTGCACCGTAGAAGACCTTCGCTTCGGTGTGCTTTCGATGGCTTTAAATGGCTTAAACGGTAGAAGAATAGGTTCTAATGCTAGGATTCGATAGATAGGAAGTGTAGGATGAAGGTAGGGACTAAGCTTGGCTAACAAGGGGTGATCTAATGGTTGCAAAGGATGAACTAAGCATGTTGTTATTCTGGTTGCAAAATATATTTTTTTCTCAGTAGGGCTCTCTCTCTTAAGCTTAACTTCAATCTTAATTCTTCAACCCTTTGGGGAAGAGGGGGGGCTCTCTATTAATAGAGAAGAGGTGGGTTAGAGGATTACTTAAGAGCTAATTTGTTTAGCAATTAGGTAATCCTCTATCTAAGGTTTTTTAGGTCTTTAGGGTCCTAGAGGTTTGGGAAATTGGTTTCAATGGCGGATGATGGGGTGAGACCATGGGCGACTTAAGGGTTGCCAATAAGCTCAAAGGGGGTGCAACCAACCTCAAGACACCCACCTTAACCAAGGGGATGGTCAAACGGTCAAACCAGATGGAGGAAATTTGAGCATTTAATGACAGATACTGTAGCTAAGCTGGGCATATATATTACATACGCCCAGTTTATGTACAGTGAAATTCAAGAGAACCAGGGGGAATCTGAGAAGATGGGTGCCCATGTTGGTGGCCACCTATGCTGGGCGTATGTATTATATATGCCCAACCAAATTTGGCCCAAAAATGTCAGGTGTATATAATACATATGCCTGACCAAACTGGGGCCAAATTTATTGGGCGTATGTAATACATACGCCTGAGCAAAAAGTAATGATTTTATGTGGACTTTCATTCGACCATAACGTTTGAACCACAACTCTAAATTGGGTGATCTTTGGCTCGTTGGAAAGCTGGAGAAGTCCTCTTTCCAATGGTATCTGGTTCATACTTAGCAGTGGTCTGTATAAAAATTTGTAGCTCTCCTCCCATCAAATGCTCAGAAGGGTTTAAGTTGAGTCTGGATAGATTCCTAAGGGTTCAAGGGTGCTATCGGGAGCACAGGAGTACATCTCTCTCAGAGTACAGACTGATCGGGCCTTAGGCTGAATTTGGGTGTCTACATAAACGTTTGAACAATTGGTCCACTTACCAAGGTGGACCGTTCAATTACCAAATTTTTGGGATGTTACAGACTTAATTGGAATAATACCATATTTATATTGTTTATTTCTAAATCTATATAATTACTAATTTATCCCTTTTACTAAAAACTATAATGACATATTATTATTACAAGTCTATATTATTATTTATTTAAAAATAATTAAACCTAAAAATTTAACTATATATTTTTTTTTATTTAAAAGAATAATAGATTGCACCATCTTGAAGTTTTGGGTCTGAACTCGCAGCTACGAACTCAAATTCGCATCCACAAACCCAAGCTCGCGACTATTGATGTATCTATCCCGATATTTTGGCCATAACTTTTTACTCTGATTTCAGATTAATACGATTCTTACGGCATTAGAAAGAAGACAACGATCTTTATAAGTTTGTCTGAACTAGTCATTTCACGAATCTAACATTTTAGAGGTCAAAATAGAATAACAAGTCGGGTTTAGTTTTGGATGGCCCAAGACTACACGAACTTAATGTTATTTTCTAATTTTAATGATTAAAATTCCTATGTATATTATATCTTACTTAAGGTCTTTCGATCGATGATAAATTACAACTTAGTGATTATAAATATTTTTTAATTTAATTATCCAATTATAGTAATCTATATATATATATGTATAATCAATTTATCACTTCAATGCGACCTCTTCAATAACACAAAAGGTTAGAAATTTGATATCTCGTGAATATCAAACTCTGACTTTTTCATTTTTAAAATCACAATAACAACTATCTTATTTTATATTTGTATTGGTGTGTTATGTAAATAAATATAAGTATAAACATAATCAAAATCTAAGTGTAAATCGTTCTGTACATGTGATACTTTTATGTTTATATCTTGATCAAGTTACACGAGTTAAGGATATATTAAATTATGAATATGAGAGTGTATGAGATCATGCCTACGCTTGGGCGTGGTGACTCGCTGAGATGGTATCAAAGCGAGAAATACATCTTATTCACATGCCTTACAACTCATGGTGGAATGAGACCCATGAAGAGTCGGGTGAGTGTGAATTTAGTGTAACCTCGTATACGGTGGCATATACGGTGACCCTATCACCCTGAGTTTTAATATGAGAGGATAAAATATGAGTTATGATATGAGATTCGGTCCTTAGGCTTGAGCTGTGGTGAGGTTATCCCACTATAGCCCGTCTTAGAATTAAGTTGTAAGAGTATATTACGAGTATGAGTATGAGATAAGATATGTTATAAGTACGATAATAAGATACCACTGTGTAAAACAGTAAAAGATTAAAAACTTTAGTCTCTGTACGTGTCGTTCCTTGTATAGCTACCGTAAGGGCAACAACGTATTTCAGTCAAGACGTATCTTTGAGAGAGATTATGAGTATGAGTATGTTAGGAGTTAGGTTTGGCCATTATGTCTCCCCATTGGCTGGATGGTGGAGTATGAGTATGACGAGAGGGCGTTATGATATGTTGGTGTGATACTATATTGTCCCTCTCATGGTAGCTCGAGCAGCGACTCTGGCACAGGTCGTTTAGGATTTTACGAGTATGTTAGTTATGCTCATACGATATACAGACATATGTGAGAGAATAATAATAAGACATGATATGATATGTTATAAGACATGATATGATATGTTATAAGATATGGTGAGGTACATTATGTTATGAGTGTCTAGATCATGGTCTTATATTTATGATATGATATGTGTTATACGATACATAAATGATTTTGTCTTTGTCTTGTTACTTGCTTTGAGATATTATGTTTATCACTCACTTGATACACCCACAATGCACCTAAGTAGAATAGGATGGATTACTGGTATATCCACTGAGTTTACATGACTGAGTAAACTCATCCCACGACAATCTAACAGCTACAGGTGATTACGCTAGTGGAGTTGATGCCGACTATTCAGATCCTATCGACGCCTATTTCATTGATCCCACAGGCGTTGAGTACTAGGAGCCTTGGGAGGGTGACAGAGCTGAGTACTAGGAGGACTACGGTGCTAATTTATGACCCGCACATATCCCAGATATGCAAAGCAGACAGACACTTAATTAGAGTTATTACGCAATTCTAGCTCCACGAAATCCATGAAACCAACATTTAAAGGTAGAACATGAAAGTAGTCATAAATATTGAATAAATGCGATAGAATCTATGAAATCCTCAAATAAAATCATAGTGCGAGTCGGAGACAAATCCGATAAAATAAAATCATAGAGTCAATAATAATAATAGAGGACAAAATCTACTATCGAGTCTATAATAGTCAATATCCAATGCTCGGATTGAAATCAGCACCATAGTCCTCCCAGTACTCAGCTCTGTTATCCTCCCAAGGCTCGTGGTATTGAACGCCTGCGGGATAAATGAAATCAACATCAGCGGGATCAGGATGGCTGACGTCTATTCCGACAGCGTAATCACCTGCAATTGTTAGATTATCGTGGGATGAGTTTACTCAGTCACGTAAACTCAGTGGATACACCACCAATCCATCCTATGCTACTCAGGTGCATTGTGGGTGTATCAAGTGAGTGGTAAATATAATATCTCAAAGCAAGTAGCAAGAGAAAGATAAAATCATTTATGTATCGTATAACATATATCATATTATAAATGTAGGACATGACCATAATCTAGACACTCATATCCTAATGTACCTCACCATATTTTATAATATATTGTATGTAATATCCTAAAAAATTTAGCATTTAACTTTGACCTTGGGATCCGTGCCTGATTGGTCATAGGGTTGACCAAGTGATGGTCAAACAATGACCTCATGGAGTGATGAGCTGACAGTACAAACATGACCTAAGCGTGATGTATAGTGTGAGTTAGTGGTCACGTACACCTATCTCTAAAGTATGTGTCTAACACACAAGCAGGAGAAAGGATATAAGGGTTTTAATAACCCTAGAAACCCTTTTGTCTTGGTTGGTGAAGAAATTAAGAAGAGAGAGAGAGAGGGAGTAAAGAGGAGTTACGGAGGCTAGATGCTAATACAAATCAGGAGGAGTTAGCATTGATTGCCGAATTCAACGCGTTAGGATCATTGAAGCAAAAGCTAGAACCCTAACCACCACCCAACAAATCAATCCTTTAAGGGATTTATTGAGGTGAGTTTTAATTGAAGTTCATGCATAGATTGTAGATGATTAAATTCAGTCAAGTAGGGTTAAAAGGATAGATTAAAGGCTTAGAAAAGAAAAGGAATGGGTTTTGGAAGAACAGCCCAAAAGGGGGCTGAATCTAGCCAAATTGATTGACCGAAATAGAGGTTCGATTAATCGATTTTGGCCCAAAAGTTGAAAAGTCAAGGATGCCTGATTTCGATTAATCGATTTGGATGTTCGATTAATCGATTTAGAAATCGACTAATCGACTGGGTACCTCTAGTGGCTGGAGAAACAAGACATGGGGAAATCGACTAATCGAGTTGGGAAATCAATTAATTGATTTTGGATTTCGATTAATCAATTTGGGATCGACTAATGGATTTTGGATTTTCAACCACCCGATTTGAGAATCGACCTTATTATGTTAGAGAGTTCGATTAATCAATTTGGGATCAATTAATCGAATTTGAATCTCGACTAATCGATTTTGCGAATAGATTAATCGATTTTGGTTTTGATTAATCAATTTTGGGAATCGATTAATCGATTTGTGTTTCGATTAATCGATTTTGGGAATCGATTAACCGACTCTGGCAGTTTAACTTAACTTTCTAGTTTTACTTTGAGATTCGTGGAGGGTCTAGGACCTTCTTCATTACATCTTTAGTGATGTATTGCATGTGTTATGATGTACCATAGGTGGTACGTATAAAAGCGAGCACAAAGAGCCATGTGGGATCTTGATGCTTGGACCTTCAGAGAATTGAGGTAGGGAACACCTTGAAAGTGTACTTTAATTGCAAGAGCATGTATGTAGTGATATATTTATCATAATTGAAAATGTTTTAACCATGAAAAGCCTTGTGAAAATGGGTGTGTGTGTGACAGGAAGAATGTGATAAAAGCATCTGTGTGATGCTAGTAACTAAGATCAAGTAATCTAATGAGAATGAGACATCCCTAGGGGATGAGAAAGTAATAAAGGCATCAGTGTGATGCGAGTAAGTTATACATCTCAGGGATGTATATATATGATTGAATAATTACTGTTGAGGCCTAACTGATATAAGATAGTACTTTCTACGATGAACAACTATATATAAAGCACATGCTATTTTTGTTATTTGAGGTTTGTTTAGAATACCTCACCGACGTGACGGGATACCCACGACTGATGCGGCAGGATATCCGTGACTGGTACGGCGGCCAATCCGTACACCTGTGCGGAGGTCTATCCGTACATAGTAAGCACATCCCAGGGATGTTGAGTTGAGATTTAACCCTGTTGCCTATTGAGAAAGGGGCTTGGGTAGTATTCCCAGGGAATACATTAATTACAACTGTCTATTTAGGCAACAATGGTGGGTATTCCATCGGGGCTCGATGCTATATTGCTCAGGGATTACTTAAGTTGAAGATTTAAGTTTTGTTTTAGGCCTATTCAGTGTCATTCATGATAAATCAATAGTGAAGTAAGACATGCAAAACTACCAGTAAACTTGAATGCAAATCATCATCTTTTAAACTGTTTTCTAGCAAATGCATAGACACATCATGCTTAGAATATCATGGAATATATGTGAGATTTTAATTTATGGTTTCATTGTGTTTGTTCCCTATTGAGCTAGGATGTAGCTCACCCTTTAGACTATACGTCGCAGGTCCTTTGTTAGCAACAACCGAGGCTTCGGGAGACGTAGATCCTGGTGATTCGGATTACGTGCCTGGAGACGAGTTGGAGCCTCCTCTCAAGGACTTCTTCTAGGAGACTCTACTGTGTACTTTGACAGAGAGTAGTTTTTGAGAGCAGATTGTACTGCTTGGTATGTCAAGCCTTTATTTTTGGCAATAATGTAATTAAGTTAGATTATTTCTTTTGGTGAACCATCTGCAGTGATCTGTTTATCACTGATGGTTCGGGTCGGTTCTCTGTTCATGTAGTGGCATGAAAGTAGAACTGTCTTTTGTTTATGTCAGATAGGCATGTTACTTTTTTCGCTTCATGCAATTAATTGCTTTATATCTTTATTATTGCTTATCATACCAATGTTTCGTGCATAGCTTTGGGGCACGGTCGGGAGGATCGTGCTGATGGCATGGGTTTTGGGGTGCCGAAATCCGGACTGCCACAGTTGATATCAGAGCCATTTTCTTTTAGAAATTCTGACAATCATTCTTTTGTCAGAGCATAGGGACTTCTGCTAATGAAAACTTTGTTTTCACGTGCAGACCGTTATGTTTCCTAGAGGAAGAGGCCGACCCAAGGGCGGCAATAGTAGAAGCTTGCGTAGTTGAGATGACTTTATCTCGTACGCGAATAGAGAGCCTATAAGAGATAGAGGGGCTTCTGGCAGTGGTGGCCAAGGGAGCCAAGATCAGGGAGAGAACCGAGATCGAGGTTGACAGGATCAAGATCAGAGATAACAGGAGAGAGTCAGAGAAAGGACTGAGGATAGAGAAGAGCGTCAAAGGATGATGCACACCATGGAGACCATGGCAACTGCTATGGCTCAACGAGCATCAGCAACCGACACCTCCAGTGGCTCCGACACCGCCAGTGTCTTCTACTTTTATCAAGTTTAGGAGGATGAGACCTCCTAGCTTTTAATGATAGGCAGACTCTATGGCAGCTTAGAACTGGTTAAGTGAGATGGAGAAGGTGTTTAGTGTGCTCACTTGTACAGAAGACGAGAGTGTCCGTTGGGCAGCCTACATGTTAGACGGGGAGGCTGGGCCTTGGTGGAAGTCCGTTTCTAGGACTAGGGCTCAGGAGACCCCAGATATGCCCTAGACTTGGGACGAGTTTGTTGAGGAATTCAACAAGCAGTATTTCCTGAAAGTGGTGAGGAACCAGATGGAAGTTCAATTTTTGCAGTTAGTACAAGAGAAGATGACTGTGAGAGAATGCAGAGTGGAGTTCATGCAACTCGCTCGCTTTGCGCCCGACTACGTCGTCACAGAGATGATGAAAGCAAAGAGGTTTCATCAAGGTTTGAAGCTGGACGTGAGGGGAGGAGTAGCACCATTCCAACTGAGGACCTATGGAGAGGTCATGAGTAAGGCCTTGGTGGTAGAAGAAGAAAAAAACAACAAGTACCGCCAGAGGGAGCAACAAGGAAGGTGGAATACGGACCAGAGCAGAACGGGAAATTACGAACCGGTGAATAAAAAGCCGAGATTCGTACCAAGCAAGTAGAAGCCACCATTCTAAGGAGGTTATGGGAGACCGGCGCAGCAGAACAGCCAGCAGAAATTTTCATTGCTTGCGTCAGGGAGGCCGATGAGATATGAGAGCCCTGCTATTACTACCGGAGCTACAGTTACTTAGGGGTTCTCACGAGCAGCTTCTTCCACACCTCGTGAGACTTGTGCCAAGTGTGGCAAGTCTCATAGG
Organism: Chloranthus sessilifolius; assembly: GCA_021018995.1. Classification (NCBI taxonomy): domain Eukaryota; kingdom Viridiplantae; phylum Streptophyta; class Magnoliopsida; order Chloranthales; family Chloranthaceae; genus Chloranthus; species Chloranthus sessilifolius. The sequence goes on from CM037597.1 coordinate 99,141,174, forward strand.
ACAGCTGACTGTAGGTAGGGAACTCGAGGTTGCTTTAGATGTGGCAAGGTGGGCCACTTGATCAAGGAGTGCCCTGAGGTGAACAAAGGGAAGATGGCTTCAGCTCCTATTCCACGACCGATACAAGTAAGGAAGCCGATCGTCCAAGGGAGAGCTTACGCAGTCACAGCACAAGAGGCTCATAATACAAATGATGTGATCCAAGGTGAGATTTCTTTTAAATAAACAATTTCAATTCTTAAAATTTTTAGATAGAGAAGGTGCATCCATATAGAAAATATAAGAGAATTTGCATGTAATAAATTATAGCATGATAGACATTATACATGTGTGTATGTATAATTAGGTATGTTACAAATTTATAAGAAGGGGAGCGACGTGACATACGAAGCTCGAGTGTTGATAGACCCGAGGTCTACCCACTCATTTGTTACCCCTCGCTTCACAAAGAGGATGAAAGTTGACCCAGAGGAGTTAGACTTCATGTTAACTGTGACTATTCCTACTGGAAAATCGGTTGATACTGAAAAGGGTTGCAACTCCGTGGTCGTGAGGGTCATGGATGGAGACGTCTTTGAACTACCAGCGAACCTAATTCTGTTAGACATGCAAGGATTCGACGTGATCCCTGGCATGGATTGGCTATCGACTCACTGTGCGATGGTAGACTGCAAGAAGAAGGTCGTCATCTTCAGACCCAACACGAGGAGATCATTTAGATTTCTAGGAGAAAGGTCGACACACATGCCACTTATCTCGACAGTCAGGGCTGAGCGATTGATCAGAAAAGGGTGTAGTGGATACTTGGCATTTTTGAAGGAGCATAAGGAGGAGAAGAATGTTATCTCTGAGATAGTAGTTGTGTGAGACTTCGTCGATGTATTTCCGGAGGAGTTACTCGGATTACCTTCAGAGAGAGAAGTAGAATTCGCCATCGACTTAGCACTAGGAATGGAGCCCATTTCTAAAGCACCATATAGAATAACTCCTATTGAGTTAAAGGATTTGAAGGAGCAGTTACAATAATTAATGGACAAAGGGTTTGTTAGACCGAGCGTGTCTCCATGGGGAGCACAGGTTTTATTTGTAAAGAAGAAAGATTGGTCAATGCGTCTGTGTATTGACTATCGACAATTGATCAAACTTACCATTAAGAATTAATACCCTTTGCCTAGGATAGATGACCTGTTTGATCAACTGCAAGGAGTAAGGTACTTTTCCAAGATCGATTTGAGATCGGGATACCATCAGTTGAGACTCAAGGCAGAGGATATTCAGAAGACCGCATTCAGGACTCGGTACGGACACTATGAATTCCTTGTGATGCCGTTTGGGTTGACAAATGCTTCGGCGTCATTCATGAATCTGATGAATAGGGTGTTTAAACCACACCTAGACTCTTGTGTCATAGTGTTTGTTGACAATATCCTGATCTATTCAAAATTAGAAGAAGAGCATGAGAAGCACTTCAGAATAGCCCTACAAACTCTACGTGAACAATAGTTATACGCCAAGCTCAGCAAGTGCATGTTTTGGTTAGAAGAGGTTAGCTCTTTGGGATATGTCATCTCAAAGATCCAGCAAAAATCAAATCAGTGGTGAGTTGGGAGCAACCAAAGACCGTGACCGACATCCGTAGTTTCCTTGGATTAGCGGGTTACTATCGACATTTCGTTGAGGGTTTTTCAAAGATATCAGGACCACTCGCGAGACTCACACGGAAAGACGCAAGGTTTGAATGGAGTGAGGCATGCGAGAAGAGTTTTTAAGAACTCAAGAAGAGACTCACTTCAGCTACAGTATTAGCGATTCCTTCAGGTAGTGGAGGGTTTGCAGTGTATAGCGATGCTTCGTATACTGGTTTGGGCTGTGTGCTTAATCAGCATAAAAAGGTGATAGCGTACGGATCAAGACAGTTGAAAGAGTATGAGAAGAATTATACGACACATGACCTAGAATTAGCATTGGTCATTTTTGCGTTGAAGATTTGGAGACATTACCTGTACGGTGAGACCTTTGAGATCTTCACCTATCATAAGAGCCTCAAATATCTGTTTACACAGAAGGAACTAAATATGAGGCATCACAGAAGGATGGAGTTTCTCAAAGACTATGACTATTCCATACAGTACCATCCAGGCAAGGCTAATGTAGTGGCCGATGCCTTGAGTCGGAAGAGTTCAGCTCAGTTGGCCAGTTTAATTTTGGGTATGCACAGATGGAAGCTATTTGAAGATCTGACACTATAAGATGCGAATATCGAGTCGCAAGCTACAGGAGCCTTCTTGGCTAATATATCAGTGAGACCGGTGATATTTGAGCATATCCATGAACTACAGATGAGAGACCCGGTGCTAACCAAGATTCATCAAGATGTAACTGAAGGCATTGGATCTGAGTTTTCGATCAAGGAGGATGGTTCCTTATTGTTAAAGGGCCGCCTCTGCATTCTGGACAATGCCGATCTACGGCAAACAATTCTTGATGAATCTCATAAATCCAACTATGTGATTCACCCAGGTAGCACAAAGACGTACCAAGATCTGAAAAAGAATTACTAGTGGAGAGGTTTGAAGCAAGACATGGCAAAGTACATGTCGCGGTGTTTGACGTGCCAACAAGTGAAGATCGATCATAGACACCCCGCAGGATTATTGCAGCCTCTACCTATACCGGAATGGAAGTGGGAATCGATCTCTATGGATTTCATTGTTGGGCTCCCGCGTACTGCAAAGAAGTACAATGCCATTTGGGTAGTGGTCTATCGATTGACCAAGTCAGCGCACTTCTTGCCTTACAACACGATGTACACGGCGGGAAGACTGGCAGAGCTGTACATGAAGGAGATTGTCCGTTTGCTTGGGATTCCGAGTGGCATTGTTTCCGACCGTGACCCATTATATACATCAAAGTTTTGGAAGAAATTTCAAGAAGTAATGGGAACGCGACTAGATTTCAGTACGACATTCCATCCACAAATCGACGGACAAACTGAGAGGGTCTATCAGATCATTGAGGACATGCTTAGGGCATGTATGTTAGATTTACAAGGATCGTGGGATCAGTACTTACCCTTGATTAAGTTCGCATATAACAACAGCTTTCAGACTAGCATTGGGATGGCACCATATGAAGCACTTTATGGACAGCGATGTAGATCGCCCATCAATTGGGAAGAAATCGAAGAGAAATTTATTTTGGGACCTGAAATACTTGAAGATAATGCCACCTATGTTCGTATGATAAGGGCAAAACTCAAAGCAGCTCAGAGCAGATAGAAAAGCTACGCTGATATCAAACGGACGTATGTAGACTTCAAGGTGGGTGAACATGTGTTCGTGAAAGTGTCACCTATGAAGGGGGTGATGAGATTTGGAAAGAGAGGGAAGTTAAGTCCCCGCTATCTTGGACCATTTGAGGTTCTAGGTCGAGTAGGGGAAGTTGCTTACCGCATTGGATTGCCACCGTTATTTGATCAAGTACACAATGTGTTCCACGTATCTATGCTCAGGAAGTATCTTAATGACCCTGATCATGTGTTGAGAGGCAAATCATTAGAGATGCATGAGATATGAGCATGATCGAAGAGCCGACGGAGATTTTGGATTGAAAGGAACAAGTGTTGCGGACAAAAGTGATTCCATTAGTACTTGTTCGATGGAAATATCATCCGATCGAGGAAGCTACATGGGAACGAGAGGCCGACGTGAAGGAGCAGTATCCGGATTTGTTTGCGATAGCTTGAGGGTCAAAATTGTGTCACTGCAAGCATGTTTGTGGATTTAAGCCATATATTGTAATCCAATGTAAATCTTTTGATCAATGTATTCAATAGAAATTTTTTTTATCCACATAGTATTCCTAATGCGATGTCAATTGCATATTTAAAGTTCATCATAGCCACAACATGGCCGTGATGACGTATTCCGTAGAAACAATGACCAACTAGTCATGTTTTACCAAGGAACCAAAAGCGACAAAAATTTATTTATTTTTTAAATCTGAAAAATCTGATCAAAACCGATTAATCGATTTTCAAATCGATTAATCGATTTGAAATTTCGATTAATCGATTTTGGTCGATTAGTCGACTGGCATGCGCCAGTGAGTGGAAATTTAATGAGGATTCAGGAAATGAAAGAAGTGAAATTTCGATTACTCGATTTGGGTTTCGATTATTCAATTTTGGATTTCGATCTTTAGGTTCGATTAATCGAGTCACTTGAGAATTTTAAGAAAAAATTGTAGAACTTCATGATTTTGATTAATCGAAATGAAAGTCGATTAATCGATATTTGGATTTCGATTAATCGAACTGGAATTCAATTAATCGACTGGCTCACGCCAGTGAGCTCGAAAAGTTAAAAATTTTAAATGACCATGATTTCAATTAATCAAAATGATTCTGATTAATCGATTTTGAGTCTCGATGAATCGATTTTGGGAAATCGATTAATTGATTTCACGCGGCTGAACCTAATTTTGAAACTCGATTAATCGACTTGGAAATCGATTAATCGAACCAGGGCCTATATGTATAAATCGAGGGGGATTTCTCCCCATTTGAAAATTTTGGGGTTTCCATTCTTGCGCGCCACTTCGTTTTCTTCTTCAACTGATTGGGCATCTAAGGTTTTAGGGCATTTTGGATCGATTTTGAATCGAAATCGCGTGACATTGGATCGAATACCAAGGTAAACCCTAGATTTTCTTTACGTTCTTCCATTTCCAACTATCAAACCCTAGTTTCTTCAATTTATTTCCAAAAATGCCGCCTAAAACACATTTTTCTTCCAAGAAGGCAACATCTAAGCTTCCAATTCAGCGTAAGAACGCCGCACTGCCACCACCTACCCCATCGCCCGTAAGAACACCATCACCGTCGGCATCGGAAACCACATCCGATTCGACGAGTGCGTCTTTGCACGAGTCTTCGCCAATGCCACCACCGCCCGTCAACGTACTCCAACCAAACTAATGGTGGGCGGCAAAGACCTTTGAAACGGACTACATAATTGACGTGGAATTGTTTACTAACCCCGATGTGGCGGGCGAGACCCAATGGGCTCAAAACTACCTAGTAAAGGCCGGACTCGGCAACCTTTTGAAACCAATCCGTGGGTCCTATTACCCTAGATTGGTCCGTCTATTCTACCAAGGGTTGAAGGAGGGGCCTACTGACGACGTGGTCACGACCACCATTGAGGGGCGCGACTATACCTTCACACGTCGCCACATCCACGAGGTCCTAGAGTGCTATTTGAACTTCGTACCCGAGACCACCCTCTTCTTACCCTTTACGGAAGAGGTGAAATTTGAAGAAATAATGACCCGCATGACCAAAGGGAAAAAGGGGTCGGGATCGTCCATTAGGAGGGTCGATCTCCCCCATTACATGTGGATGCTTGATTCCATAATCAAGTGCAACCTCTACCGTCATCGCCACTATACGGCGGGTGGAGTTAGTCAGCGAGCACTCTCGCTGACCTTCGTGGCCGTTGGTTTGATGCTACGATGATCATCCTCGAGGGGATGGTCTACATAAAGGGAAAGTTGATGAATTTGAGGCCCAAAGAAAAAATGCCGTATGCTCGCCTCATTTCGAGCATGCTGGAGTGTTACTCGGACACTCTAGAGTACGTTGTTTCGCCCCACGAGGAGAGGGCTACGGATCGCGTGAAGCATTTCTCCATTGCTTCATGGAGTCGTAGTTACAATTTACTCGGACACTCCAGAGTACTAGCGGCAGCACCAGTAGCACCACCACCACACCAGGACCCATCTAAGGGGGGAGCACACGCCGTCGATCCACTAGCGGAGGGGGCACCCTCGCATGGAACCGCTTCACCTACACCGCCATCGTAGTCAGCGGCTGTCGCACCGACTTCTTCATATCGCCGGCGAGCGGCTCGCCCGGCGCCTACCATAGAGGATGTGTTGGCTCGGATGGAGACCAACAACGAGAGGATGAACCGACGGATGGATTTCTTGATGTACCACACTCTGCGGTACATCTATCCGTTGGACTACCAGCAGCACCTCGCACAGGAGGAGGCGTGGACTACGAGCCGGACAGCGTTTCACATGGGTGTGGTTTTTCACGTGAGCATATCTGCTGCCGATGCATCCAGCTCGGTGCCTCAGCAGCCCGAGCAGCCTACGTAGATGACCCAGCTACCATCGGAGCTGCCAGTTCCATCAGAGCAGCCCACCCCTGCATCAGATCAGCTAGGAGAGGGGACGGCGTGAGACAGAGACAAGGATGTTTTCTTTTGTGTGTGGTTGATTTTAGGAGTTTTGATTGTAATTGAAAGGATGTAAATCAACAAAATTATATATTTTTGGAATTGAATAGTGAAATATACATCTTTTTAACTTCGTTGCATTATGTGTTATTCTTGCATTGTATCATATATCATTAAATTTTGTCAGTGACTACGTGACACCTCTGTGTGTGTGGGATACCACACCAGAACACCTTTGGGTTATTTTCGAGGTTGAAAATTCCCAAGGTGGGGAGAATGTAATATCCTGAAAAATTGAGCGTTTACCTTTGACCTCGGGATTCGTGCCCGATTGGTCATAGGGTTGACCAAGTGATGGTCAAACAATGAACTCATAGAGTGATGAGGTGACATAGCACAAACGTGGCCTAAGCGTGATGTATAGTGTGAGTTAGTGGTCACGTACACCTATCTCTAGCATATGTGTTTAACACACAAGTAGGAGAAAGGATATAAGGGTTTTAATAACCCTAGAAACCCTTTTGTCTTGATTGGTGAAGAAATTAAGAAAAGAGAGAGAGAGGGAGTAAAGAGGAGTTATGGAGGCTAGATGTTAATGAAAATCAAGAGGAGGAGTTAGCATTGATTGCCGGATTCAACGCGTTAGGATCGTTGAAGCAAAAGCTGGAACCTTAACCACCAAAGCCAACAAATCAATCCTTTAAGGGATTTATTGAGGTGAGTTTTAATTGAAGTTAATGCATAGATTGTAGATGATTAAATTCAGTCAAGTAGGGTTAAAAGGATAGATTAAAGGCTTAGAAAAGAAATGGAATGGGTTTTGGAAGAACATCCCGAAAGGGGGCTGAATCTGGCCAAATTGATTGATCGAAATAGAGGTTCGATTAATCGATTTTAGCCCAGAAGTTGAAAAGTCAAGGATGCCCGATTTCGATTAATCGATTTGGAAGTTCGATTAATCAATTTAGAAATCGACTGGGTACCTCCAGTGGCTGGAGAAACAAGACCTAGGGAAATTGACTAATTGATTTGGGAAATCAATTAATCGATTTTAGATTTGGGAAATCAATTAATCGATTTTAGATTTCGATTAATCGATTTGGGATCGACTAATCGATTTCAGATTTTCGACCACTCGATTTGAGAATCGACCTTATTATGTTAGAGACTTCGATTAATCGATTTGGGATCGATTAATCAAATTTGAATCTCGATTAATCAATTTTGGGAATTGATTAATCGATTTGGGTTTCGATTAATCGATTTTGGGAATTGATTAATCGATTTGTGTTTCGATTAATCAATTTTGGGAATCGATTAATCGACTCTGGTAGTTCACTTAACTTTCTAGTTTTACTTTGAGATTCATGGAGGGTCTAGGACCTTCTTCATTACATCTTTAGTGATGTATTGCATGTGTTATGATGTACCATAGGTGGTACGTGTAAAAGCGAGCACAAGGAGCCGCGTGGGACCTTGATGCTTGGACCTTCAGAGAATTGAGGTAGGGAACACCTTGAACATGTACTTTATTTGCAAGAGCATGTATGTAGTGATATATTTATCAGAATTGAAAATGTTTTAACCATAAAAAGCCTTGTGAAAATGGATGTGTGTGTGATACCAAGAATGTCATAAAAGCATCTGTGTGATGCGAGTAACTAAGATCAAGTAATCTAATGAGAATGAGACATCCCCAGGGGATGAGAAAGTAATAAAGGCATCAGTGTGATGTGAGTAAGTTATACATCCCAGGGATGTATATATATGATTGAATAATTACTGTTGAGGCCTAACTTATATAAGATAGCACTTTACACGGTGAACAACTACATGTAAAGCATATGTTATTTTTGTTATTTGAGGTTTGTTTAGAATACCCCACCGACGTGGCGGGATACCCACCCACGACTGCAAGATATCCGTGACGATACATGACCAATCCATTACACCGTGCAGGAGGTCTATCCATAGCACATCCCAAGGATGTTGAGTTAAGATTTAACCCTGTCGCCTATTGAGAAAGGGGCTTGGGTAGTATTCTCAGGGAATACATTAATTACAACTGTCTATTTAGGCGACGATGGTGGGTATTCCATCGGGGCTCGATGCTATATTGCTCGGGGATTACTTAAGTTGAAGATTTAAGTTTTGCTTTAGGCCTGTTCAGTGTCATTCATGATAAATCAACAGTGAAGTAAGACATGCAAAATTACCAATAAACTTAAATACAAATCATCATCTTTTAAACTGTTTTCTAGCAAATACATAGACACATCATGCTTAGAATATCATGGAATATATGTGAGATTTTAATTTATATGTTCACTGTGTTTGTTCCCTATTGAGCTAGGATGTAGCTCACCCTTTAGACTATACGTCGCAGGTCCTTTGTTAGTAGCAGCCGAGGCTTCGGGAGACATAGATTCGAGTGATTCAGATTACGTGCCAGGAGACGAGTTGGAGCCTCCTCCCGAGGACTTCTTCTAGGAGACTCTGCTGTGTACTTTGACAGAGAGTAGTTTTTTAGAGCAGATTGTATGACTTGGTATGTCAAGCCTTTATTATTTGCAACAATATAATTAAGTTGGATTATTTCTTTTGGCAAACAATCTGCAGTGATCTGTTTATCACTGATGGTTCGATCGATTCTCTGTTCATGCAATGGCATGAAAGTAGAACTGTCTTTTGTTTATGCCAGATAGGCATGTTACTTTTTCTGCTTCATGCAATTAATTGCTTTATCTCTTTATTATTGCTTGTCATATCAATGTTCCATGCATAGCTTTGGGGCACGGTCGGGAGGATCGTGTTGATGGCACGGGTTTCGGAGTGTTAAAATTTGGGCTGTCACATCGTATCATGTTTTATTATCATTCTCACACATATGTTTGTACATCGCATGAGCGTAACTAATATACTCGTAAAATCTTAAATAACCTGTGTCAGAGTCGCTGCTCGAGCTACCATGGGAGGGTCAACATAGTATTATACCACCATATCATAACACCCTCGTGTCATACTCATACTTCACCATCCAGCCAATGAGGAGACATAATGGCCAAACCTAACTCCTAACATATTCATACTCATAATCTCTCTTAGAGATTCATCTTGGGTGAAAGATGTTATTGCCCTTACGGTGGCTACGCAAGGAATGGCATGTACAGAGGCTTAAGTTTTTAATCTTTTGTTGGCCTACACAACAGTATCTTATTATCGTACTCATAACATATCTTATCTCATACTCATACTCTTAATATACTCTTACAATTTAATTTTAAGACGAGCTATAGTGAGATAACCTCACCACAGCTAAGACCCAAGGCCTGAATCTCATTTCATAACTCATATCTTATCCTCTCATATTATAACTCAGGGTGATAGGGTCACCGTATATGCCACTGTATATAAGGTTACACTAAATTTACACTCACCTGACTCGTCATGGGTCCCATTCTATCATGAGTTGTAAGGCATATAAATACGGTGTATTCCTCGCTTCGATACTATCTCAGTGAGTCACCACGCCCAAGCGTAAGTATGATCTCATACACTCTCGTATTTATGATCTAACATATCTTTAACTAGTATAACTTGATATGGATGTAAACACAAAAATATCACATGTACAGAACCATTTACACATAGATTTTAATTTTGTTTATAGTTATATTTATTTACATAACACACTAATACAAATATATAATAAGGTAGTTATTATTTTGATTTCAAAAATATAAAGGTCAGAGTTTTATTTTCACGAGATATCAAATTTCTAACCTTTCATGTTATCGAAGAGGTCGCATTGAAGTGATAAATTGATGTATATCTATATATATATATATATATATATAGATTACTATAATTGAATAATTAAATTAAAAAGTATTTATAATCACTAAGTTATGATTTATTATGATCATCGATTAAAAGACCTTAAGTGAGATATAACATATATAGGAATTTTGATAATAAAAATTAGAAAATAACACTAAATTCGTATAGTCTTGAGTTATCTAAAATTGAACCTGACTTGTTACTCTATTTTGACCTCTAAAACGTCAGATTTGTACAATAACTATTTCAAATAAAGTTATAAAGTTTGCTGTCTTCTTTCCAATACCACAAGAATTGTTTTAATTCGAGGTCGGAGTAAAAGGTTAAGGCCAAAATACCGGGACAGGTGTATCAATGGTCGCGAGCTCGGGTGCATGGCCGCGAATTTGGGTTCGTAGCCGCGAGTTTGGACCCGCAACTTCAAGATGGTGCAATCTATAATTCTTATAAATAAAATAAATGCATAGTTTAATTTTAAGACTTCACAAATGATAATATAGATTTGTGACAATAATATATCATTATAGTAAAAGGGTAAATTTCTAATTATATAGATATATCAGATTCATAGTGTCTTGGAGCTTAATTAGTTTTGCTTGTTTTCTTCTTATATTCGAGATGTCATTAATGAGGTTAGATAAACAAGAATATGATTTAAATTTTAATGTTTAATTAGATTTAGATAAACATGAATATAAAATTACAGTTTTAATAAAAGAGTAAATTTCTAATCATATAAATTTAGAAATAAATAATCTCAATAAGGTATTATTCCAAGTAAGTTAATCTATCAGATTTACAAATATTAGAATTTAATTAATTTTACAGATTTAAAAGATAATAAAATATTAAATATGAAGATCTAATAGAAAAGTATAATATTAAATAGCCAAATAAAGAGATTGTTTAAAAAGAGAAGAGAAACAACATATAAACTTGACTTACAAATCATGCAACTTTAGTAGAAATTAAAATACCAAATAGGCAGATTTATCAGATTTAATTAGTATGTAGATTTAAGAGAAAGTAGACATATTAAATATACAGACTTAACATAAAGTAAAATATTAATAGCCCAAATAAAGGGGTTCTTGAAAAGAAAAGAGAAATAACATATAAACCCAACTTACAGTTCATGCAACTTTCAAGGGAAAGCATAATATTAAATATATAGGTCTATTAATTTATGAGATATTTGAGTTTAAATAAGATTTTTAAACTCGTCGATGCGCGATCGAACGCATCCTATGCGACGGAATCTGAGAAGAACAAGATGGATTGATGGGTACCCACCTCTTGAAGCGTGAACGGTAGATTTGTGACGGTTCAGGTTGAAAAGATCGATGCCCAAGGTGTCGGTTCGTCTAAGTCTTGAGAGAGAATAATTTCTTATTAGAGAAAGTTGGGAGCTTTTAAAGTTTTATTTATAATGTATAAAATTTTAAGGCAACTCTAATTAACACTTTTCGTAGAAGATTTAATAAAATAGGAGTTTTTACACAGAATAAGAATTCATATGTGACTTGGATAGCTTGAGAAAATGTTTTGTTCCAATGCTTTGTATAAGCACCAAAGCAAATGGTGTTTCTCTCCTGAAATTACAGTTATACCCTTTAACTTTCTTGATCACTTAAAATGGGCATAACTTTTTATATTCTTATCGAAAATCGATAAATTATATATCGTTGAAATCGTATCGACGAGCACTTCGCAATGAGTATAATATTGATAAAAAAATCAGAACTTTCTTAAAATATAGTGGGTTCCTATATGGAGCTTTAGCACCATACACGGTGTGGTACATCATCTAACACCGTTAAAATAAAGTCCAAAAATATGGGTTGTTACATCTAGACCACACAAATCTTGTATTTAGTTTAATATTTGGCCTTAGATTTGAACCGCATGCAACATTTTCAACCATCATTTCTGGGAGATTTTTTATTTTTCCTCCCATTTTTTTTATCATCAAAACATTGCATGCGATTATCGCAATGCCGATTTTTGAATCTAGAACCATAAAACCTATGTTTCTGATTTAGTAATGCGGTATGTACCTTCTCACGCGTAGTTTTGTAGAATTAGCGCCGACACAGTTAGATCCTATGAGTAGTGTACGCCCGACCTTTCCATCACCCCTCTCACCAGCATCACCGCGATTGATTTTCTATCCCAATCTCCTCTACAGAACAACGGCTAGCACCCGATCCAGTGGCTGGGTTTCAGAGCAACCAAGGAGAGACTGACCTCTATTATTCTTTCCCTCCCTCTCGTTTTCATCGAGAATGCATGCCTATGCGTGTACTTAGTTTTATTGCCTAGGATCTTGTAATTAGTGTACAAGCAGTACACCCAATGGTTGTGCACGGGCTAATCCTATGGCTCTCCACTAATAGGTCATAAATTGTTGGGCCACCAACGGTATTAAGTGGGTCAGACCCAGTTGCACCAGATTACTCTTGAATCCAAGGGGTTGTGTGGGAGTGGGTCCTATACACCGAAAGTTGTGTGTGGCATGAAGGTGTCGGCCATGTGCTTCGTGGGATCTTCTATCAGATCCGATACTTGGCAACTTATATTCCTGGTTTGTGTCTTAGTGTACGGTCGGCACAAGGACGTGGTTGTGTGGGCCATCTCATGGCTCACCCCAAATGGGTCTTCTTGATTTGTTTTCGATGGGCCTAGGTGGGCTGGGTCCAAATAAACAAGATGGCCTTTATCTTCAGGGAAATTGTTCCATAGTGGGACCTATATACTTAAAAGTTGTGTGTAGCCATTAGCTAATGACTTTGTGTGGAGCTGCTATACATAAGCCGGTGTTGACTCTTGTGATCTAAGGCCCAATCTTTGTGAGATCCCATCTAACCCAGATCCAATACACATAACGGCTTCAAAACTTGGGCCTTTCACTAACCATCAGATCTCTGACTGGTGTGTGTAGCTTATCTACAACCTTCAAATTTAGGTCCATCGTTTGACCAAACTTATGATGGTACATCGGATGGGTGGTGTTCAATCACCTACATTGATAGTGATCTTTAGATCATCACTATCTATATTGGCTATACCGAGAGGATTATTGTGCGTCATTTAAGTTAATCAATTGATGGGTGCCCATCCCTTTTAAAGGTGCCCATGTCTCGGGTTTTCATTTTGGGCCTTTTAGGGGTTGGGTTTCGATTCAGTGTGCGAGTTAGGGTATGGGTTCTCAGAATTCGGACGTCGGGTGCGTTTACCCAATCAAGGTAGATGGGTCAGAGGCCCCATCATAGTCGTCAGTCATCTTGACCACAGTCAAATCGGTCGAGGCTGTCTTATTACCGTCGAAGGTTACGATTCAACGCTAGCAAAAATTTGGGGTGTTACACAACCTGTGATGTATAGTCGAGAGGTGAGCTACAGTCCAAGCTCAGTAGAGGAACTCAAGATCAATTTCATTCGATCAGATGCATTCATAAATTCACTTACCATAAACCAAGAAAATATTTTATGTCAAATTAAAAGTTGACATTCAAAAAAATTTTCATATAAAATAAAAACTAACTTTCATGTTGAAAACAAAAACTGATTTCAGAAGCATTTCATGCCAAAAAATGGGCCGAAATTCAATGACAAGTTTATATCAAGACGAATTTTATAAATCTTAAGTACAAGATGGCTAGTTCGAAGGCAATTTCATATCACACAATAACTAAATTTTGAAACCATTTATCCAAAAATAAAAATCAACATGCGAAAGCATTTCATGTCAACACAAGGTCAATTTCAAGTTCATGTTCGAGTTCAAATTCAAAGTCGATTCGGAGTCACTTTCAAATTTTGAGTTCAATTCATGTGCATGTAATCCGCCCTAGCGGTCCACAATAGTACGATTAATCTACCCATAGTGGTTCACAGTTGTACACATAGTCCGCCCATAGCGGTCCACACATGCAAGTATAATCCACCCATAGCGGCCCATTTCAATTTGTCTGATTTATTATTCGACTCATTTACATACTTTACAGGTTCGATTCACGAATATCCCGCCATGTCGGTTAGATTCATATTTGCGTACATGTCATATAGATTTGATTCATGGATATCCCATCGTGCCAGTTCGATTCATGGGTGTAATCGCCCTGCCGGTTCGATTCACGGATATCCCGTCGTGCCAGTTCGATTCACGGGTGTGACCGTCATGTCGGTTCGATTCACGGATATCCCTCTGTGCTGATTCGATTCACGGATATCCCGCCGTGCTGGTTCGATTCACGAGTTTAACAGTCGTGCCGGTTCAATTCACGGGTTTGATTCACAAGTTCTTATTTTTGAAGTTCAATTCACGGGTTTAAACCGTCGTGCCGGTTTGATTCACAAGTTCTTATTTTCGAAGTTCACATTCATGTTCAAATGTCACATTCAGATTCAGAGTTTATGTTGAAGATTCGTAGTTTGATACAATCAAATTGCAAGGATTCGATAATTCACAGGTTTCAAAGACTAATTCATGCTTCAAAATCAGTTTTCTATATCAGTTATAATGATCAAGTTTAAAAATCAAAATTTTTAAAAATCAAAATTTTGATGAAACATGTAAGGTTCATATTCGAGGTTCAAGACTTTTAGTGTTAACAATTTTAAAGGCTGATTTCATTTCTAAAACATGAGTTTGATTCAAAATTTCAAAAGTTAAATATATTGTGACATCCCGGATTTCGGTGCCCCGAAACCCGTGCCATCAGCACGACCTTCAAGGTCGTGCCTTATGATTTTGTACGGAGCATTGGTATATACAAGCCAAAAACTACAAGTAAGGCACATGCATCTATTCTAAACAAGTTCTCATGCATTTAAGATAAAAAGAGACTCTAAAGACAATTCTAGTCCTATGCCAATTCATGGGCATAAGAACTGACCTGAACCATCGGTGATAACTGTTCACCCCAGACGGTTTATCAAAAGAATCAAGATATTTAATTACATTCAAAATAAAGAGGCTTGACATACCAAGCTGTACCTAATACTCCCAACTCACTCTCAAAGTACGCAATGGGTCTCCTAGAAGAATTCCTCAAGAGGAGGCTTTGATTCTTCTGTGGGCACGTAATCCGAATCTCCCGGATCAACGTCTCAAGAAGTCTCTGCTGCCGCTAGTCCTGGACCTGCGACGTATAGTCTAAGGGGTGAGCTAAATCCTAGCTCAATAGGGAAATACAGTGAACATATAAATTAAGCTCTCACATATATGTTAAAACAGTTTAAAGACCCAATTTATCTGATAGAATTGTTGACAGACAATAAAATAATTGGAAATAAAAAAATAGATACAATTGTTACTTTGCATGACTTTGTTTATTTTCATCTTACTGGTATAGTAATGAATTCGGCCTAATCACTTAAATCTTAACTTAAGTAGTCCCCGAGAAATATACCATCGAGCCCCGATGGAATACCCACCATCGTCGTCTAAATAGACACTTGTTATATGTTACACTTCAATACCACTCATGCCCCTTTCTCTTAGGTGGTGGGGTCTATTCTCAATTCAACATCCCTGGGATGTGCTATGGTGTACGATTTGGTCGTGCAGTCACGGATATCTGCCAAGTCGTATTGTGGGTATCCCGTATTCTAATTAAACCTTAAATAACAAAATATCGAATGTGCTCTACATATAGTTATTCACCGTGATTGTGCTAATTTTATTACATTAGGCTGTATCACTCTTCTTTAGTTTCACCATCTGATTTCATCTGAATCCCTGGGATGCTACTGGTTTAATGTATCATTCAAATGCCCATTGTTACAATTCTTCTTCCCCTGGGGACTTCATGATTCCATTTAAATTCACACACACACACGCACATGTTGGAAACATATTTAATATGACTATTCTCTTGAGATACTCTACATGATTGAAATACTCTATATACATGGTTTTGAAGAATTAAAGTACATGTTTCAAGATGTTCCCTACCTCAAGCAAAATCCAACGCGTTCCTTTCTCGTAGAGGTTTACGTGTAACCACTCACGTCGCACCTACATCGTATGTGTTACGAATTTACATAGAATGGTCTATAGAACCCTTGGAAAGCACAACTCTCATAATTTATACTAAAAAAATGAGAAAATTAAGTAATTCCTCGCGCGAGCGGTCATTTAGCATCGCTCGAGCGAGCACTTGACCTCACTCGAGCGATCATAATTCATCGCTCGAGCGGTCATTATTCATCGCTCGAGCGAGCACTATTCATCGCTCGAGTGATTACTATTCATCACTCGAGCGAGCACTATTCATCGCTCGAGCGAGCACTGTTCATCGCTCGAGCGGTTATAATTTGAGGCACCTGGAGCTCTAAGCGATGCCTCGCTCGATCGAGCTTCTCCTTCACTGTGGGTCTCGCTCGAGTGAGTCCAAAACATGAATATGCTCAGAATATTCCTTCTATCCTCGATCGAGCGATCCATTTAGACCGCTTGAGCGAGCCACGAAAAGCTGTAAGTTCTCTATCTATTCGAGAACTATTACCTTCTTCATGAGAGGCTTATTAAAGTCAAGGATCATTCGTCTAGTAGCTTATACTTTACTTAAAGCATACGTAAACATCTAAAACCATACCTTACTCGATAGATCTCCTATAGTTTGATCCAAGCTTCGTCTAACGTAAAAATTTCCAAGGTTCTCTACTGCTTAAGAGTCAAGGAACCTCTCCTCTTTTGTAAACCTTTTCCTCTTTCTCTCTATTTTACCTTCTCTCTATGTTAAATTTAGGCTACGTAGGAGAGACTCTCCTCCCCACTTTCACTTATATAGTGAAAACTAGAATGTTGCACATATGCACACCTAGTGTATATATGTAGTTTTTGGTTTCCTTGTGAATCACAAATGAACGTGCATGATATGTGATACACGTGTATAGTATGTGATGTGCACGGCTCTCAAAAATCTGGGGTTATGACACATATATTCATTTGTCAACATTTGGACAGAGTCAAATTCTTAACAATCAAAAGCATTTCAAACATTATTTCTAAAACATGAGTTCGATTTAAAATTTAAAAAGTTAAACATATATTCATTTGTCAATATTTAGACCAGTCAAATTCTTAACAGTCAAAAGCATTTCAAACATTTAAAGTAATTACATCATGCAAATCCATGAATTCAAGTGAAAATGCCATTAGTTAATGAAGTTCCCCTACCTCGGTTGTGAAATTAAGTAAAGTCACGCAAGACAATGCAAAAATCCTCACGAACGTTCCCAAACCTTACCCTATATTACAAGGCATTCGTATACTCACATGTTAATGATTAGATATCACAGATGGCGAAGTTCCTAAAGTTTTCGCAAAACTAGGGCGAAGAGGACAAGTTCGCGTTGACTTTAAATCATGTGAAACTTGCCCCTAATTGCCACTAAATATTGACCTTTTAAACATTAGATTCATAAATTTTTTTACTCTATGATAGTTATAAGGATCGTTGTCCCCTTTCCAATGCTTCAAGAATCGCACCAATCGGAGTTCGGGGTTAAAAGTTATGACCGAGATACCAAATAGGTATTTGGCGTTGTAAATAGTATCTCGCCATGGCGAGGCCTTCAGGCACCCATAGCTTGCCGTGGTGAGAGCAAACAATGCCTTTTTTTTGCCTAAATTTTTATGTAGCACTCGCTGCGGCGAGTGCTTCAGGTAGGGTCTCACCGCAACGAGATTTCCACTCGCCGCGGCGACTGTGCGTGACCATTTGTTTCTCATTTTGGGTTCGAAAAATCTCAAAATCAATGGTGTGCGATGTTGTATTCACCTATGATCTAAATCTTAGTATACCCTATGCTAAAAATCAATAATTCTCTCCTTTTAAAGCATGCGTGCGTGTGACAGCCCAAATTTATGTACCCTGAAATCCGTGCCATCAGGATTATACTCTGGATGATCCCCAGGATAAATCACAGAGTGTCTGCTCGTATAGCAAAAATCAAAACAGACACAGTCCAGTAGTGGCAGATCAAGTAATCATAAAAGGCTTTTTTAAAAAAAGAAGAATTAAATATTGCATATCTATAGAAACAAAAGAATATACATCCTCAAAAAGGAACCAAGAAGAACTACTGGTGATGGACATTCATCACCTAAATAATGGTTCCTGATAGTGGTTCCTATAGAATGTATAATAATACAAGTACAAACATCTATAACAATAAATATAGACGGTGGCCACCAGGCACACAAATAATCCAGAGTACAACACAAAAATTCAAAAATACACAAGACCAATATACCCAGGCTAAGGGTAAAACTCGTCTGCCTGGATATCTGTCTCCTCGCCCTCAGCCTTAGCCTCTGCCTCTGGCTAATAGTCTGGGTCACTCTCAGTACCCAGTACTCTAGCCTCAAAACCTATAACATAGAGTCAGGAGTGAGCTAACCATCTAAGCTCAGTAAAAAAATTTCAGTTAAAGTTATATCTTAATTGTGAAATATGATTGTAGAAGATATTCAGACAGATAAGCAATTGCAGAATATTGACAAAATTGAATAGATGCAAACAGATGTTCAGATATGCAAAATTTATCAGAGCAGACAGAATCTCAGAGTTTGTAGGATGCTATGCATACAATATTTAATTAAAATAATATACTTAAGTAAATCCCGTGAGTATAGCACGTGGTAGCCAGATTTAGGCCGATGGGCACTACAAAAAATACAGCATAACCCGACGGCTGAAATTAAGGCACTGTCGATGCAGGGTAAGATTTGGGCCAACCCACGAAACCCAACCCGGCCACTCCACTTAACGCCCACGACCCACTTGAGCTCCCCTCAGAAACCCTAGTTAGCTTCATTGCCATTCCAAAACCATGCAAGGCAGAGATCGATCAAACCCTAGCTAGCTTTGAACGCTATTTGATCTCCATTGTTTTTCGGATTTATTCGCAGATCGCTGTCGGATCTACTTGCTCGAAGCTTCTCATAGATCTAGTTAAAGATCCTCTCAATTTCGGTATGAGATTTGAACTTTGAAGGAGGAGTATTTTGAATTTAGATGTAAGACTTAATTGATTTTAACGGATATGTAAATTATTTATTCAGCTCACATATTCATGCTATTCGGCATATGACATGCGTTATTAAAACTTCACAATGAAATGCGTTTTTCAGATTTATTCACATATTCATGCTATTTTTTAAGATCCTCTCGATTTCTGTCATATGAAAGTATTTTTTATGTTAAAACTTCACAATGTGAAGTTTTTTAGACAATAGAGATGACATGCAATGATGTCAATGACTGAAGTTCCTACAAAAGTTAGATATTTACTAATGGGTGAAAGTTTCAGAACCGGGGCAAGGTTCAACCACAAGATGTAATCAATAATTTTTTAATTTGGGGAGATTCCCAAGACGTGACTTGTGACAAAACTCACTGCTTGGCTACAAGGCTAATTCTTGGCCTCTAGAAGCCCAGTTTCAATAGTTGAACACTCACCATAGATTTCTCATCCCTAAGACCTTGACAGAAATATTAAGGATAAATGTAGTTAATAGAAAAATCAATGGATCAAACTCCAGGACAAAAAATGAAAAATGAAATATATTATAGATGATGGATACTATGTATTGCCATTTGAAAAAGAATTTCGTAAGCATTGGGAATTTATATGCCCATATGTGCCTTAGGGATACACTTACATGTGGACAATAGAAATCAGAGGAGGAAGTAGCAAAAATAGATGTCCGTATTCCCTTCATTAACACTCATCAACAACATCACGGGCTAGATTATAAGTTTCATATCTATATGCAAGGAGGTCGAATTGCACATACATCAATTTATCTTGCATTATTGTTGTTATTTATTTATTTACTTTTCCATTGTGTCTCATCCAATAATTGAAATTGCATGCAGCAGATAATTTTACCTATTTGATGAACTGTTTTGAGACAAAACAACATGTATATATATATATATATATATATATATAAAAGTTACGTGTTATATGATCCATCCAATAGGTTGGTGGCTAGAGATGGGGCACCATCATCTTTCGATGTGCTAATTAGCACCATGCCATATTTCCTCACATTATTTCTATCTCTGCTCTCATAGGTCTGCTATGAGTTTCTTTTTCTTTCTTATATTATATGACATGAACTAGAGGTTTTGTTGATTTCTTTGTTTGAGGCTGGTAGAATAGTTCCTCGATTTCATCATATTTCTAAAACTACTAGTCTTATGTATTTGCATGCTGAAAATAGAGCATCAGTTAACTTGCCCGTGCAGTAATTCTCTCATCTGGTTCCTGGGACAAAATGATATTTGGTTCTTTAAGTTTCCGATTGAATACAATGATGCCATTTCTTGGAGTACACAACCTAGATCGTCGATATTGTGGCCATCAACTGGGCCAATGTAATACTACCCAAGCTCTTCAAACAGAGTCGATCCAAGGGGGGACCCATCATACCACAGGCATACTCAACAACTTTAGTTGTCAATTAATGCATCCCCTTGCCAATTCTTTTAGTAACACCTTGGAAAATGCATCATGAGCACAATTAATGCGATGAATCTGACATAAAAAATCTGTTTTGAATTATTTTTTTCCAACATGTAAATCTATGAAGATATCAAAGGGCACAAAAATTCCATAACAGAAAGAAAACAGGGTAACAACAGTGTTAAAGCCCAAACTGATTTGATCCAAAATTGTTTATACGAACAAGGATGGTACACCATAAAATAGAGTGGTCGCGGATGCATTGGTAAATTTTATAATTGTTTTTAATTACAAGCCATGTTTTATTTCTCAAAATAAAATATATTATTAATTATTATAGGAGAAAATAAATAGACAACAAGAGAACAACTAGAGGGATCCAAAGACCCCCCTGGTCGTGAAGATGTCATCTCTTAGGTTTTTGGAGAGGATCGACCTGGTCGATGTCGCATCCTTGGAGTGGGACTGACTCCATCACGAGAATGGGGGGGCAAATTCAATAGTCAAATGTCAAAACAAAGGGAGATGGCTTGTTTGAGGAGCAAGATAGTAGAATTGGAAGAAAAAGAGAAAGAAAGAAAGAGAAAAATGGAAGAAAGAATTAGAGAAATGCAAGAAAGAGATGCAAAAGAATTAGAGAAATGCAAGGCGCTACACAAGCACGAGGAACAAATAGAAGAATTGAAGAGAATGTTCCTTGCTTCATAAAGATAGATCTCAAAGGTAATTTATTTATGGAAAATTGTTAAATTTTGTTTAGACTAAAGAAATGATAAATTCCTATATAGATTGCTTTTATAGATAAATTCAATTTCTCTATGGCAACAAATATTCATTACTGATCAAAGCAATGATATTTTTGTAGGTTTTCAAATTCTTCTGTGATGATATTACTCATGTCGGGATTCGAGATTGACGAGGTTAAGGGCGGCGTTGCTGGTGGAAGCATCCTTAGGGTATGTAGACACATCGTTATGCCACCCATGATATTCGATGTTTATTTTGAGACCATTTTTATCTCCGATTTTTTGTGTTTTTGTTTGAACTACTGTTTCATTTTTATCATATATAGTTTTGATCACAAATGAACTATTCCTATGGCTTCGTATTTATTTTAACAATTAGAGCTTTATATTTATAATCTATACTGCCCCAACCCATGACAAGTATTCCTCCATTACAAAAATGAGTGGGATGGTCATCTACCAGGGATCCCGGATTGGTCCGAAACAAGTTGATTTGTTGCCTTTTCATTGGTAACCCTTAATCTACATTTAACATCTTTTGAAATATGTAATAAAGTTGGGTTAAAAAAAATCTCTTACCTGTGATTTGGAGGGTATAAGTGCCATAAAATGAGTGGCTACCATGCAATTTTGCTAAAAACGTTTTGGCCATTCATTTGCTGGCCCTTGTAGCCTCCAAATCATAGAGATCTATTTTTTTCCCTGTTCTGTTTTTAATGCAATTCTAGCTATATATCCAATCAAAATTATGGCCCCATGATGGCACCCAAATGGTGCCACATATACAAAAATGATTAGCCGTTCACCAACATTAGTGACTAGTTCAGTCGCCCTCTACTAACTCATACGCCTTTTTTTTTATAATAGTCTACTAACTCATAAGCTTAAGTAAATCTACTTCTTCCTTAAAAAAAAATCTACTTCTATTTTTTCTCATCCCTACTTTTTGAATTGTAAATCGACTCAGAGAAATATAGAAAGTCTTCTTATCTTCAATGACGACATTCATGTAACATGATGGGTCTGGGATATGCAAATGTCAAGCAACGTTGACATCTGATTGAAGTCTCTCAACTTCAAGATCTAAAGGAAAATTTCAGGATTGAGAGATCTCCTACCAAGCATACACACAGTAGAAATCAAGTATAATACAGAAAATTACAGCACAGATTTTAGCAAAACAATTTCAAAAACACAAAACTAATGCTGTAGATCTAAAAATTACAGATCTAGAAATGTAAAAGAGGTAGGTAATGCAAACTTTAGCACAAATTGCTCCTCAAATTAGCACAATGCTCCTCTCAGAACCACAGATCCAGATTTGAAACACAAAATTAAACTACAAAAAACTACAGTAGTAATTAGTCAAACACAAAACAGGCAATTAAAAATCTAAATCTAAAATGAGAAAAACATAGATCTGCCAATTCTAAAAACACAAGTCCCCGGCAGTGGTGCCAAAAACTTGTTGGCTTGCTTACCTTATAATTATTAAAGAGTAAAAAATAGCAAATTAAAAGCATAAAGTATAGCAAAATGGGATCAAGTTAAGCAACCAGTCCTGCAAGAACAGGGATATTGCAGCAAGCTTTAAGGGTAAATCAGGGTATGTCCATAGGGAAGTGTGCTTTAAAATTAGATAAATCTCTAGATCTATACCAGATCTGGCACTCTAGCCTATCCTAGTTTAAAACAAAGCCAAAACAAGAAAGAGGAGTGGTTTTAAGAGTTATCACTTTATAAAGCTATAGAAAATTAAAGATAACAGCAAGTGATCCATAATTGATTGAAACTCAGATTTAAGAAAAAGGATTAAAATCAAAAGGTGAAGAGTAGCAGCTAGGGATTTTGGTCTTTACTGAAAATAATTTGGTTCAAAGGCAAAGTATAGAACTGATTTGCAACAATCCTTCATTTGGCTATAAGCTCAGATGCAAGGTATAAGAATCTAATCTAGATCAAAGTATTAGAATAATCCTAAGGCTATGATCTGTCCACTTAAATAGTCACAGATCATCCCAGAGATTCCTCTAATCTAAGGACCTTAATTAGAACAAGTAAACTATTACAGATGTTGCGGATGCAAGGCTACAAGCTCAAGCATCCACAGGGGGATTTAATCTAAGAAAATCAAATGCAAACAAGAGATCTATATATCAAAATCAACTTTAAAATCCATAAGATATTGATTCAATACAAACTTACAGTAAACTGTGCTCAAATCTATAATCTGTGCAACATCTAATCCATATACAAAGCTTTGAACCTCTCAATTTGCGGCTCTTAACCTCACCCTAGCTACTAAAGGGGTTTAGCCAACCATGGTTGGTGTAGAGAATGAATGGGAAAGAAGAAAGAGGGAAGGAAATTTGGGAATTCAAATTTGGCTCTGGTTCTCTCAATTTCTGGATGCTAGTTTTGTAAATTCTTCAGGCTTTTATACTCTTCCCCTCTATCCTCAGATCTGTTTCAGTCAATCAGAGCTGAAGGGAATATTTCAGTTATTCTCAGCTGCTGATGTGGCTGATTTCCCTTCTAGAAGCTCTCTCCCAATTGGACCAAACTGGTAAGTACATGTGATGAAGTTAGAGGGTTCCCATTTGTGCCCATTTATGTTCCAAAAATACCCCCAAGGGTTGTTGACATGCCTTGGAATGTGTGCACAGAACACTAAAGAAGGCAATAGCTATGAATGGAACTGAGAAGTTCCAAAATTGACTATCGAGAGGTTCAGGGAACCTCCCAACTAGTTCTGAGTCAATTTGATGTGTATTTCAATAGGTTGAGTGACTTCTCGAGAGGTTCAAGTAAGTTCTCGACAGGATTGACATGAATTCTTTCCTTTTGTCCAGGCTCCTTACATCCTCTCGACAGGTTATAGAAAATCTTGTTGACTTGTTTTATTGCTTCCATTAATCTTTCGACAGGATTAGCTCAACATCTCGATAGGTTGGCTCAACCTCACGCAATTGAACAAAGCTTCAGGTAAGGCATCGACATGATGTCTTACACTGTCCGATAGGTTCAGGGGAACCTCTCAACATATAGCTGGAACTTCACAAGCTCCCCTGCACCTCCAGGTATCCTCTTGATAGGATCTTCTGTTGCACCTCAGACCCTTCGCTAGGTTGTGTCAACTTGTCGACAACTTTACTTTTCCTCCTCAATACCTCTCGATAGGTTGTAAACCAACTTCAGAACCTCTCGACAGCTTACTTTCTTTAACCTTAACTCCTCGAAAGGTTCAATTACACCTCAGATCCTCTCGATAGGTTCATGGAACCTCTCGACAGCTTGACTTTTCTCTCCAGAACCGCTCGACAGGTTAAGTTAACCTCTCGAGATGTTCAGCTTTGTGCTTCCACAGCTGGCACACATCTTTGGTGCGTTGTCTTTCATTTGTCAGCACACAGTAGCTTCTTGGTGGGTTCAATCCTCATCAGATGCATCTGGTCTTGCTCCCATGTGTGCCCATGTGGACACATGTTATTGTCATGGAGCTCTGATGCTCTGTGGATTGCTTATTGACTAGCCTTTCAGGCTGCATAAGCACATGTTGAGGCAGTATATCTATTCTTTGGCATTTTTAGAGGGATGACTGCACTATGACTGTAATTTATTGCTTATCTATAAAATACTCTCAAAACACTTTATTAGTCAACTCATAGGTCCATCAATGGTCAGGTGAGGAGGTGAAAAATGATATTTTTCACTGCTCAACAATAGCCCAAAGCCAATAAAGTCCAAGGGGCCAAATTTCCCATGGCCATATGGCCCAAACCCCTCCAAATCCCTCATCCAATACCTAGGCCCCACAAAGCCCAAACCTTGGGTCAACATACCCATACCCTCGACAATTCCCTGAATATCTCCCTCACACACAAACCTCACACCCCACCCTAGGCGGGAACCTAGCACATACCCTTCACCAATTCCCCCTTCCTCATACACCCCAAAGCCATCTCCAAGCATTCCCTCAAACACAATGGCCCCATCAGGGCTTCACCTAAAATCCAAATTCCACTCAACCTATCACTCCACAAAATTTCCCCCTCCAAAGGTCTCACCTGGCACCGATCCAGCCCAGCCTGGACCAATAAAAAAATCTCACCCTCATTGCATCATATATAGACCCACAATATGAGGAAGATGAGATCAAGAATAGTAGGGCTCACGCTGGGCCATTTGCCAGCATCAATCCCCCTCCCATAATCACCAACCCCGTGGTAGCACTGTTAAGTAGTGAAAAATACCATTTTTCACCCCTAAACATGAGCCTTGAAAGACCCTTGAGAAGACTAAATAAGTGCTTTAGTGTGCATTTTACAGCTAACCAATCAGACAGGTCCAAATCCGAAAAGCATCCCAAAAAGATCAAAAAGCTGACAGCTCATGTCAACTTTAAAGAAGGAGTGAAGAAACAGCCTCAGCAATGGCTAAAGAGGGTCTAAAAGAGCAGACAAAGACCTGAAGCAAGAGAGAGAGCCATTCGCAAAGAAAAAATCAAGTTAAAAGTCAATTCGCAAAGAAGAATGGGAGCCTAGAGTTCAATTCGCAAAGAACTTCTACTATTCGCAAAGAAGAATGGGAGCCTAGAGTTCAATTCGCAAAGAACTTCTACTATTCGCAAAGAACCTGAGACTTTGCGAAGAGAGCTTCTGGAGCCAAACTACTTTGCGAAAAAGCCCTTAAACTATGCGAAATGGCATTCTGGGGATTTGCAGCTCGTCCGAAGGGTATTTTAGGAAACTTTGCACGCGCCCCAATGCAATCAAAAGACCAGGAACATTCCGGAAGGTTCCAATCAAGATCCGAAGGCATATTCCAACCCATGTGAGCGCCCAAAGTTAAATTACCTGGCGGGAACTTCTAGAAGCTCAAACAAAATTTCAAACTCATAACAGAATTGATGCTTCTGGCACCTGATTGGCCGAACCAGATCAGAGCATTTCCATTGGCCAAAACAGATCTGGATCCCCGTGCTCAACCCTCATTGGGAAATCCAGATCTAAAGCACTTCTGATTGGTCAATCCAGCCATGCGCAGGATGGAGGAAAAAGTATAAATAGAGAAGCCATTCGCCCAAATTGGGCATCCAGATTTTAGAGTTTTCATCTCTGTTTCCCTCATTTCGGTCAGATAGCTTATCTGAACCCCCTGTCATCCCTTCTTGTAGTTTACCTTTGAGAGCCATTGTGAGTGATTTGTACTTCCAAGTTCGGATTCAAGACTGTAAGTCTGAGGGCTTTGTAAGAAGCCGTGCTCTGTAATTGTAATTTTGGATTTTAAAAGGTTGCAGTAATTTGTGTCTTCTCCATTGGAGTCATGTCGAGGGTTCTGAATGTTCACCTTAGTGCATTAGACTTCTTTAGATTCACTCATCC
Source organism: Chloranthus sessilifolius (assembly GCA_021018995.1). Classification (NCBI taxonomy): domain Eukaryota; kingdom Viridiplantae; phylum Streptophyta; class Magnoliopsida; order Chloranthales; family Chloranthaceae; genus Chloranthus; species Chloranthus sessilifolius. The sequence continues at coordinate 99,167,874 of CM037597.1, forward strand.
GCATGCAACTTCCCTTAATTCATCACCCCTGTGCGAATTAGCGTTGGTAACCTAATTCTAGCAGCATTTACAGTGATGTTCATGTTCTGAACTAAAGAATAGGCCACAACTATTGGATGATCTGTGACAAATCATAGCCATAAGTCTAAACCTATTCCTTAATTCGGATTTATTTCTCTTACATCTGTGCTGGTAGCCAGATGAAGATTGAATCTGCTCTGTTGAACTACAGATTCTCCATTAAAATTCAGAGGCTAAAGTACATGAAGCTATTATTTCTGCATTTGTCTTATTTTAAACATCTCCCCAACTCGGATCTGGATCATGTAGTTAGTTCTTTTCTTTATTTGCTTATAGTTAAATGTGACACAATCCAACACTCTCTTTTATCTATTCTTTTTTTTTAGATAATTATAGAGCCAGATCTGGTAGCACAGATCTGGAGGTTTATCTCTCAGTTTAGACAAAATTCTCTGTGGACGATCTTGAAATACTTACTTTTAAAACTTGCTACAATTGGCCCTGATCTTGCAGGCCAGTGTTAGCCCCAATGTGCTGATATCCCTTTCATAAGTTAACATCCATATAACTTAGCATTCTTTAATTCTTTAATTTTTGATTCATAATGCACACAATTATGGCACACTTGGAGCGACAACAAGTTTTTGGCGCCGTTGCCGGGGAAGTTTGTTCTAAAATAGATAGACCTATGTTTATTTTCATTTATTTATCAGTCATTTATTAATTTTGTTGCATGCATTTTTAATTTTTTTTTAAAATTAAAAAAAAAAAAAAAAAAAAAAAAATCAATTACCTTTCAAACCTGCTCAGCCATATCAGCAGAATTTTTATAATAAATCAAATTTTCAGCAGCCTAACCAACAACAAGCCATGCTACTTGCACCAGCCCACCGCCTCCTAGATCCACGACCTTTGAAGAGCGGGCCTTGAGTTCACTTCAAAATCTTGAACTCATCTCGTGTGAACCTTCACAGTCAGAGCATTAAAAAAATTGAAGAAACTCTGGGCCAACTCTCAAATTCATTGGCTAAGAGAGAAGAGGGTAAACTACCCAGCCAACCTGTGAACAATCCTAAGGGACAGTTCATAGTTGGAGAATCCTCAAATGCCCATGAGGAAATCAAAGCTGTGACTACTTTGAGAAGTGGAAGAATAATAAACAACACAGTGGGTAGTGAAGAGGAAAAAGATGAAGAACAAGTGCAGGAACAACAGCTGGATAGCAATATGGCTGTTGATTTACATCAGAAAATTCAAAAAAATAAAAAACAGAAAAATAACAAAATTGTTGAAAAAGATGAGGAGGAATCTTAAAACCACTTTGTGATCATTGGATTTGGTAGCTATGGCCCAGAGCCCTTATACACTCCAACCACGACCTCCCCCAAATCTCATCCCAAGGAACTATGACCTCAACACCCATTGTAATTTTCACCAAGGGTCGGGTCACCCTACTTATCGCTGCTTCCTATTGAAGCACTCAATAGAGGATTTAATAGAGGTCGATAAAATTATCCCTCCAGCACTTCCCCAAGCAACCCAACATGCCAACGTACACCAAGTATCACTACCCCCACACCCTCCTAGAGGAGCGGGTCCAAGACCCATTATCAACATGATAGAAGAGGATGAAGAAGAGTTAGAGTTTAACACAAAAAATTACATCTATGGTCGGGAGAGTTTTATGGCACCATCACAGAGAGACTGGGAATATAGGAATATTGGGGTGATTAAACCTCTGAATCTGGCAGATTACTTCCCTAATAGAACCCTCAGATCTTAGGGTATACTTCCCAGCGCCAGCTTCCATTAACTATGTCCAAATTAACTCTTACCAACCATACGCGACATCCTCCACCAATTACCCCATGGCTAATTATGCTCCCCATCCACCTCTGGCGCCCATCAGTTATCAATGGCCCACCCCCATCACATCACCACCAATTCAGTCATCCACAGTCCTCGCCAACCCCATTTGGCCCACCTTCTCCACCCTGCTAGAAGTTAACCACGTGATACCCATCCATTCCAATCCCTCAGCACCAATGTCCCTAGTACCCACCTCTTCCCCATTTCAGATCTCGGGACTCACTTATAATCCTCATCAGGTCCTGCTCAGCTACGAACAAACGGATGTCAATACTAGCAATAGAAAGGAGGGGGCAGTGGATTTTATCACTAGGTCTGGGAAGATATCCAAGCAGTCAAATTCATCAACACCGGTGCCAACCCAACCAGAGGGGAAGAAAGATGCTATGACAGTAAACCCGTTTGAAAAGATGAGTCGTGAGCACATACTCGAGACCCAGCTCAGGAGGATGCTGGCCCATATCACGGTTTGGGATTTGGTAATGACGTCCCCACTCCATGTCCAAGCTTTAATGGGGGCGTTAAAGAATGCACATATATCCCTTCAGGTGAGCCCAAATGAAGTCGGGTAGATAATTGGACAAGTGATGGCTCCCAATGCCATCTCCTTTTAGGATGCGGATTTACCAAAGGAGGGAAATAGTCATTCTAAATCCCTCAATATAACTATAGAATCTAGAAACATGATAATTCCATTAGTATTAATTGATAATGGTTCTGCTCTGAATATTTGCCCTTTGAGAATTGCCACCAAAATAGGGGTAGATCCTTGCATGATAAGACCAACGAGAACCAGCGCCAGAGGTTTCGACAATACATGAAGGGAATTAATTAGGGAAGTTGATCTTGAGCTAGTAATTAGGCCAGTGACCTTTTCCATACTATTCCAAATAATGGACATTAAGTCCTCCTTCAATTTGTTGTTAGGGTACCCTTGGTTGCATGAAGTAGGGGTAATACCATCCATGTTGCATCAGAAGCTTACGTTCGTGTTGGGGAAGAAGATCATCACCATCATAGGTGAGGGGCATGATGAAAAAGAAAAAGCCACCCACAGCATTGAGAACCCCAAGGTGTTGGATGTGTCGCACACGACCGAAGATATAGACCTCCACAATTTTGAATATGAGGTATCAACGGTAGTCCCAGAACCACCGGAAAGCATCACTCTGAAAATCAGAGGCGGAATGGTAGCGGTTGTGGCCACACTTCAAAAATGGGGTTATCAGAAAGGAAGGGGATTAGGTCTCCGATTGCAAGGCAGAAGAGAGCCAGTCAAGGTAAAAGGTGGACAGCAGGTTCAATTTGGGTTAGGTTACAAACCCAGAAGAAGAGGTCAAAGAGAAAGCCCGAGCCGCAACAACTACTAGAGCTCGAGGAATCAACTTAGAAGAGAAGGCCCGCCCTAGACCTCACATTTGAAACACCTTTGTGAGCGCAGTGATCATAAAAATAGATCGGAATGGGGCAACGTAATTAATCTCGAGCAAACCAGCACCCCCTGTCCACCTCACCGATCCTCAGATCATCCCTCCCAACCTGGAGATAGACCTGGCCGCTCGACCCCTTTTTGTGGCAGAGTCTCCCATACCTGCACAATCCCCCCTGTGGTAAATAACCATAGGACTCTGCTGACATTTGAGGACAAAATCTCAGATGAATCCATGATCGACATGACAGAGGCTAACTCCGAAGAATCCCATCAAGCAGCCCCCTCCATCCAAAAAGGTAAAGGGGCAGCATCGCAGGTACGTAATTAGGCGTCTGTGCCCCAAACTATGAAAGTGGAAAGTGGCCTAAAATATGGCACCCATTTCCCAAAAAAATAACCTATAAAAAGTGAGATAAGCCCTTGGCAGAGACTGAAGCAGCTTTAGTAGCAGCAACAACTACTTCTTGAATTATGGGAGTTGCTTCAGCTAGCAGCTCCTTCTTCTTCTTTTCAATGAGAGTTCCACTAATCCCCGACTGCTTTTTACCTCTTTTGCTAGGGTTCAAGGGAGTGGTCTCCTCATTCATCTGAAATTGGTACCCCCTAGCTTCAGCAAGGCTGTAATGAGCCTGCAGTAGGGCAATGAATGGGGCTTCTTTTCATTCTTCACCTTCTCATTTATATCCTTCATCCCATTAAAAATTAGTTTGGCAGCATCAAAATAATGGTTCATGCGGAAGGAGTAGAGGGCCTCTGTAATGGGGGATCTCCTCTCCTGCTGGTGCCCAAAATAATAAACATTTTTCCTCATCACCCCATCCATCAATCTCAGGTTAGGCTGTAGATCTCTCTTCCTAATGGACACCCCTGAGGTTGTGATCCCTCCAGTCAACTCCTTGGTAATTTCTAGGATTGTTGCTGTCAATGGAGGCCCCAAGCCACACTCTGGGCTATACTTGGCTAGTACCCTAAGTATCTTAGCTATTGTAGCCTGATTGAATAGCATCTCAAATATTTCTATCAACACCAGCAATGCAGGGTTCCCATCATTCCTAGTCTGCACTCTTATATTTTGATAAAACAACTGCACTAGTCTAGGGAAGACTAGCTACAGTGGGGGCCTCAACAGGGGTAGCAGAGTGGCCTTGGATAGGTATTCAATGGAGGCAGCTGTCTTTGATAGGTTCTCAAAGAAAACCTTGTCAAAAATAGTCTCTGCCTCAAGCTTAATTGAAGCCACAAATTCAGAAGGGACCCTAAGGTACTCATTATCTTCCTCCTCAAAGGCAACCTCAGGGACCTCAGGGGCTACATCCTTGACCTTTTTATGCTTTTTCTTGGATTTCTTAGGGTTTTTGGTAGGTGAGTGGTCTCTGGCCCTCTTCTTGGGAGTAGATTTCTTCTTTTGTGCATGGGCATCAGAGGCCACACCCTTAGCTTTCTTCACTGGGGCAGCCCTTTCCTTAGGTTGCTCCACTTGGGGCTCAACAGTGGGAGGAAGCATCTCATAGGTCTCGACTATGGAGGCCTCTACAATCCTTACAGATTTTTGAGTTGCCATAGGGCTGCCACAATGTTGGGGGTTTAGCATGGTAGTCAGTGCGTCAATGAATTTCAAACCTGTGGCCATGACTATAAAAATTTCTCAAAATTAGGACTGTAAACTCCCAGAGTGTGTAATGCACACTTAACAAATAAAATTTCACCCATAGTCCCCCCAAACTGAATTCAAAGCAACCAAGAGGTGATGCGGAACATAATTGTAGGAGGAAATTTGTTGAGTTGGAGTGGATTAGGCTATAGAGAAGAAAGAAGGGAGAGAGAAGCTCGGTCTTGTGCAATGGAAGTTAGGGTAAAGAGAGAATGGAGGAAATGGAAAAGATCGCAGGGTTTAATAGTGTGATCCCGTGCCTCGCGCGGCTGTTGCCAGGTACTCGCGAGGCACATTTCTTGCTGTTAACCAGTGAAAAATGCCATTTTTCACCCTTTAACCTAACCTTTGATAGACCTGTGAATAGACTAATAAGCTCTTGTTGAGCATGTTTTGTAGATAGTAGTAATAAGTAGTCATAGTACAGAAATCTACCCTAAAGTGCTCCACAAGAAGGTCCATCTCTCACCATAGCTCTGACCCAACTATGGCACACAGAAGGGCCCCACACCAATGCCCACTTGGGGCAGGCAACAACAGCAAAGCAGCATTGAAAAAAAGGAAAGACAGGCTGAAAATAACCTGTTGATAGGTTATTGCAACCTATCGATAGGATCTGAAGGCAGAAAAAAGGAAGAAATCGTGAGGATGGGGAGAATTCGGCAGGATCCAGAACCTATCGTGTAGTCAGAAACAACAAGAGAGCATCCTATCGAATGGTTGCCTGAGCTTTACCAGAACCTATGAAAAAGTCTGAGAACCTATCAAAATCAATTGCACAAGAGCTCAACATGTCGAACGGATCCTTCAACCTATCAAAAGCATCAAATGAAGGTTGTAGATGCTAAAGCTCTAATTGCAGGATTCAACCTATCGGAACCTTTTGATAGGATCCTAAATCCTAGCGAAAGGACCAAAGTACTTGATTTCAACCTATCGAAAGCCTCTTTAACCTATCGAATCGATCTAAACACTTCTCAAAAAAGCTGTTGTGCACACGCTGCGAGTTGGTGACCTGCTGCATGTAAATCGAGGCACCTTTATGACCGACACGAGGCTTTTAAAAGTGCCCTGGGAAACCCTAACCGACCCACGTGTTCTCCCCCAATGCGAACGAACTAAAAGAGCCTTCTAGAAGGGGAATAAAAGAGGGAATAACAGAATCATTCTAGAAGCTGGGATTGGCGGGAAAAACTAGATCTTAGGCTGAAGGAGAAAGCTATAAGAAGAGAGGAAGCCGTCTGAAAAAGGGGGATCAATTCTGGAAACTAGAGCTTGCAGCAAAATTCTCTAATTCTTTCCTTTAGCCCAACTATGGTTGGCTAATTTCTTGAGAACAGTAAAGGGCAAGGTCGAACCTGTAATTAGGGAGAGCTGAGAGTGTTATTAAGGGTTAGATGATGCACAGACTGCAAATCTGAGGACAATTCATTGTATGGTCAATTTAATTCAATGTAATGTTGGTTTAATTATTGTAATTAGATTTATAGTTCATTTGGTGCTCGATCGGCTTTATGTAGATGAGAATAGCTCACCCACTTAACTGGTAGACCTCTTGGATGCCATTTGATCTCCCTAGATCTGATGTTATTGCAATTTCTTGTGTCGGTGGCCTGGTAATTGCAGCATTTATAGTGGTTATAATGCTCTAATTGAAACCTTTGATTTGAAGCAAATCCGTAGGATGATCTGTGACCATTAAAGTGGATAGATCATAGCCTTAAGATCAATTCAAATCTTTGGTCTAAATTGGATTCTTCTACTTTAATCCTTTGATTTGGATGAAGTCAATAGGATGATCTGTGACCATTAAAGTGGATAGATCATACCCATAAGATCAGTTCAAGCCTTTGGTTTAGAGTAGATTCTTCTACCCTGCAGCTGTGCTTATGGCCAGATGAGGGATTGGTGTACTCTAAACTTTCTGTAACCCTAGTAGCTCAACCTAATTGCAGTAAGACCAAACTCCAAGCTACTTCTCCCCATTTTCTGTGTTTAATTCCCCCTCATTGCAAGATCTATACTCTGCATTTAATCCTAACATCCATTTCTGCAATTTTAATTATTTTTATAGTTTAGTTTAAAAGTGACAAACCCTTAGACCTCTCCTCTTCCTGTTGCTGTTTTTGCATTAGGAAGGGTGACAGATCTGCTATAGATATGAAGATTTGCCTAATTTTCAGCCACATTTCCCTGTGGACATACCCTTACTTTCTTTTAAAACTTGCTACAACAGGCCCTGAATACTTGCAGGACTGTGTGCGAGACTGCCTTGGTTTGTGCTAACCATAGACCCTTTTACTGGTTAATTTAAAATCCCTTTTTAGACACAAGGCAGGATCCCAACACTCGCGCACTAAACATACAATCTCATGAGAAGTGCTATCACGAAGAAGAAAGATGCCTTGTGAGGACAGATTTAAAATCCCTATGCGTCTCGAGAGGTCATTCACAGAGCTGATGCTGTAATTGAGTCGCGCGAGAGGGCAAGTGTATCGCTCGCATAGTCGAAGCAAAGAACCTTGCAAAGAAAGTATATTCATTGAACCTTAGAAGTTTGCTCACGAGGCTCTCACGAGGTACATGAGTGATTCCCAATTAGCGCATAGCTCATTATCGCGAAGAAGAGGTAGCCTCGCGAGGATCCATTTTTATTTCCTTTAAGCAATTCACTCGCGCGACTCTGGCGAGGCAAGATAGGTCATTATACAGCCCCGCGAGAAAACCCATACATAGCTTGCGAGTGTGTAATTCAGGTCATTTAGCCTCGTGAGAAAACAAAACTCATTCTTTATCACTGCTGGCACACTCGCCTGTGCATGTATAATGGCATGCACCTATCAATTGTGCATCAACACCTACTTCCTTCAAATGCAATCCATTTCATCATGATAATCTCAATGCCCATTATCAACATATGTACATCAAAAACTAAGAGTGCTAAAGATATTCAAATATATCAGATTTATGACCTATACAATGACAACACCTCAACCATACAGCAGCAACAGACATGCACATCCACATCGGGTCTATGCACATTAAATTTAGATGACAACTACGTAATGGGACGTTCATGTAGGTGAATGGTCTGAGGAGGTTGCACTGAATTTTCTACACAAACTTTTAGCCTTTGTTCATTCTTTCTCATGATCTTACCAGACATGGGATCCAAGATCTCCACAGCACCAGATGGGGAAGCATGGATGAGAGTGTAAGGTCCATCCCATCTGGATTTTAACTTCCTTCGAAAGAACTTTAATTTGGAGTTAAAAAGCTAAACCTTAGTACCAGCATTGAAGTCCTTCCTCATTAGCTTATTGTCAAAGAATGCCTTTGATCTCTCCTTGTAAATTATGGCATTTGAGTAGGCCTCCATTCTCAATTCATCAAGCTTTGACATTTGCAATTTCCTGTGAGAACTAGCAGTAGTTAGATCAATATTCAGTGTTTTGATAACCCAATAGGCTCTGTGCTCTAACTCTACTGGTAGGTGGAAGGCCTTGCCATAGACCAGCCTAAAAGGGGACATATTAATAGGGGTCTTATAGGCAGCCCTATAAGCCCACAAAGCGTCATTCAACTTTTATGCCCAATCTTTTCTATCTGCCCTCACAGTCTTCTCCAAAATATGCTTGATCTCCCTATTAGAAATTTCAACTTGCCCACTGGTCTGTGGGTTGTAGGGAGTCGCAATTCTATGTGTAACACAATACTTTTTGAGTAGATTCTCAAAGGACTTGTTACAGAAATGACTCCTCCCATCACTAATGATAGCTCTGGAGGTACCAAATCTGGAGAAGATATTGTCCTTTAAAAATTTAGGGACAACTGTGTGGTCATTGGTTCTTATAGCAATGGCTTCTACCTATTTGGATACAGTCCACTGCCACAAGTATAAAATTGAAACCAATAGGAAGAAAGGGACCCATAAAATCAATTCCCCAGATGTAAAAAAGTTCTACCACAAGGATGGGCTGGAATGACATTGATTCTTTCTTGGAAATACCTCCCAACCTTGGACATCTTTCATAGGCCTTGCAATGTATGTATGCATCTTTGAACAAAGAGGGCCAATAAAACCCATATTGCAAAACTTTTACAGCTGTCTTTTTGCCACTAAAGCGACCTCCAAAGGCTTGCTCATGGCACATAGAAAGAATGCTGTGGAACTCACTTTCAGGCACACATCTCCTTATAGCCTAATCTGCACAATGCTTGTTTAGGTATGAAACCTCCCACAAAAAATGTTTGACCTAAGAGAACAATAGGTCTTTATCCATCTTCGACCAGTGAGGGGGGATCCTACTAATAGCAAGAAAATTTACAATGTATGCAAACCAGGGAACACTAGATTGCATAGCAAATAACTGCTCATCAGGGAACATTTCATTGACAGGTGCTGCTGCAAATTCTTCCAAAACAATTCTAGAGAGGTGGTTAGCCACCACATTCTCAACTCCTTTCTTATCTTTGATCTCAAGATCAAACCCCTGCAATAGGAGGATCCATCTGATCAGCCTTGGTTTGGCATCCTTCTTGGTCAACAGGTATTTTAGGGCTGAGTGATCAGTAAAAATAATAATTTTAGACCCAAGCAAGTAGGGTCTAAACTTGTCCACAGTAAATACCACAGCAAGCAGCTCCTTCTTAATGGTGGTATAATTGAGTTGACCCTCTGCTAATTTTTTGCTGGCATAATAAATCACTGCAAGCAGCTTATCTTTTCTTTATCCTAAGACAACACCTATGGCCAAGTCTAATGCATCACACATCAGTTCAAAGGGGAGTGAGTAATCTGGGGCTTGGATTACAGGAGCAATGGTAAGGCACTTTTTTAAAACTTCAAAGGCCTCAAGATACTCAGCAAAAAATTCAAATGGCATATCCTGACACAGCAGGTGACACAATGGCTTGACAACTTTACTGAAGTCCTTAATGAACCTCCTGTAAAATCCAGCATGTCCTAAGAAGGATCTGATTTGCTTGACAGTCCTGGGTGGGGGCAGGTGTGAAATCAGGTCCAGTTTAGCCTTGGCAACCTCTATTCCTCTGTGAGAGACCACATGGCCTAACACAATTCCTTGTGTTACCATAAAGTGTCTCTTTTCCCAGCTTAAGACCAAATTGGTCTCTTCACATCTTTGTAAAATTAGGACGAGGTGACTCAAGCATTGGCTAAAGCTATCCCCATAAACTGAGAAATCATCCATGGAGATTTCCAAGAATTTGTCAATCATATCAGAAAAAATTGCATACATTCACCTGTAAAATGTAGTTGGGGCATTGCGCAGTCTAAAAGGCATCCTCCTATAAGCAAAGGTGCCTAAGGGATATGTGAAAGAAGTTTTTTCTTGATCTTGAGGATACACAGGGATTTGGTTATACCCTGAGTATCCATCAAGAAAGCAGTAAAATGCCTTCCCAGCCAGCTTATCTAGAATTTGGTCAATGAAGGGGAGAGGGAAGAGGTCTTTCCTAATTTTGGAGTTGAGTTTCTTATAATCAATGCAAACTCTCCAGCCAGTTGTCTCCCTGGCTGGCATCAACTCCCCAGAATCAGAAGTAATAACTATGATGCTTGAATTTTTAGGTACTACCTGGATGGGTGACACCCACTCTGAATCTGAAATGGGGTAAATCACCCTGCATCTAATAGTTTTACTATCTCTTTTAGGACCACCTCTTGCATGGGAGGATTAAGTTTCCTCTGCATCTCCCTAGAGGGTTTTGCACCCTCTTCCAAGTGAATTATGTGCATGAAACTGAGGCATCAATGCCTCTAAGATCAGCAATTGTCCACCTCATTGGCTTTGTGTGCTTCTTGAGAACACTCAATAATTCCTCCTCCTGCTCACTAGTGAGAGAGGAAGAGATAATCACTGGAAGCTTTTTGTTTTGCCCTAAGGAGGCATACTTTAATATGTCTGAGAGCTATTTTAGCTCCAGCTCAGGGGGACTTTCAATAGAAGGCAGCAAAGGTGCCTTGGTGGTTTGAGGTAGGGGCAGCAATGTGGGTTTCCAGCTGAAATGCTGCACTAGGCCCATAGAAGACTCCATTTTGGTGTTGTCTTCTGTCATAAGAACTTGGGCCTCCTCCTCCACCATACTTTAAATACTTTCCAAATTTTTAGCAACATTATCCCAATCCAGCAGATTGGATAATTCTTCTTTCACAAGGTCATCTAGTACATATTGCACATCAATCCTCAATGTCCATTTGAGGTTGCCTAGCAGCATTGTACATATTTAATTGGGCCTTCATATTCCCAAAGGTCACCTCCATCACCCCTGACCTGCATTATATGCAAGCATTTGCAGTGGCCAAGAATGACAGGAATTGAGGTTTTACTTTTGTAAGGTCCATGTCCAAAACTAGGAAATCAGTAGGATAGTAGAACTTGTCCACCCCCATCAAAACATCCTCCACCACACCCACAGGTCTCCTCTCAGACCTATCAGCCAGTTGGAGTACAACTGATGTGGCTTTTTGCTCCCCCAAACCTAGCTCTTCATACACAAAATATGGGAGCAGGTTCACACCGGCCCCTAAGTTCAAGAGGGCTCTACCAATGGTATGGTTTCCAATTATGCAGGAGATAGTAGGTACCCCTGGATCTTGTAATTTCTCAAGTGTGGCAATGGACAAAAACCTTTTTAGACAACTGTACCCTTGCCTTTCTTTTCTGTGTGCAGAGGTCCTTTAAGAATTTAGCATAGGTAGGAACCTATTTTATAGCATCAAGCAAGGGCAAATTGATCTTGTCCCACTTGAAGGTCTCCATCATTTCCTCCACTTGGACATTCCCCTTATCAAAGGGGGATGGGCCAGCAAGTGTATGAGGAAATGGCAGCTGTGAGACTGCTGGTGCTACAGCTGCATGTCTAACCACATCATGGTTAATTTTTTATTTTTTTCTTTTTCTTCATTTATTGTTTACTGTTGGGGCTCAACATCAGCCCCTTTATTTTACCGTTGTTGATCCGCAGCTGGGGATGACTTCTTTGGCTCTTTAACACTCACATTTCTTTCATTTTCACTCTCTATAACCTCCTCAGCTACTCTACCTACTAAATTATCAACCACCCTGCCACTCCTTAGGGTAGTGATTGCATTAGCGTCCTCATGGGTAGAGGATGCCTCTCCAATCATATACTGCCCTTTAGGGTTGGACAAGGGTTGACTAGGTAGTTTGCCCTCCTCTCTCCTGTTCAAACCATTACAGATTTGACCCAACTGATCTTCTATTTTTTTAATGCTTTGCCCATGAGAGTTCACAGTTTGGACAAAGTTCCCCAAATTTTGCATAGATGCCAGCATTTGCTCTTCAAAGGAAGAGGATCTAGGCTGTTGTGGGGGCATGACTAGCTGATTGGGCTGTGGGGCAGGTGTTAAGACATGAAAAGTACCACTTTTCACCCCTTAACTTAGCCTCTGTTAGACCCTTAGCCATCTAATAAATGTGTGTTAAGTCATTTCTGTAGGTAATAAACAGCAGCTGCAATAAGGCCTAAACCCTGTTAAGGAGCCCACTTTTGCCCCAGAAGTCCCTCAGAAGGATGAAAGCTGAACCCAGATAAGAATTGAACCTCGCACAGCTTTCACAAGCTTTAAAGGATTCAGAAATTAAGCCTCACGCAGTCCTCGCGAGTTTCCCAAAACTTCATTTCCAATTGCCCGCACTGTTCTCGCGCAGTTGAGTAACAGAGGGGTTTTAGAATCATACTTCACGCAGCTCTCGCGAAGCTCAAATATAACTGCTCGCACAATCTCGTGCAGCTCAAGAAAGCAGCTCTCGAGCCTCGCACAGTTCACTCAGATCAACTGAGGAGAGAGCTCCAGGTATTTCGGCGTGCAGTGGCCGCGGGATGCAAAATTTCAGGAAAACTCCTCGCGTAATTCAAAGACCAATGCATATCACATCCTCGCGAGGATCCTCACGAAGATCCATTGAGAAATAAATTGCTCACGCGATTCCCGCGCCATTCAGAAGGAAAGTGTAATCCCGTGAAGACCAGAGTAATCCAGCGAGGATTCAATGATCTATCGCGCGACTGCTTCAGCTGCAACTATGACAACCCCACGATGGCTAGAATTTCAAGCTAATCCAACCTCGCGAAGACTGTGCTACCACGCGGTAGTCTTGGAAACCAGTACTACCTGGCGAGGCTCTGAACTCTAAGTCTCCCTCACCTATGAAAAGTTTCTGAAAGACCTCTGTACTCAAAAAAGGAAAGCCAGAGGCCATTTGTCCAAGAAGGTCTTTGCGACTGATACAGTGAATTCTGTATTTACCATGACAATACCTGAGAAGTTGCAAGACCCAGGGATACTCACTATTCCCTGTATTATTGGTGACCACACGATTGGAAGGGCCCTTTTGGACCATGGAGCCAGTGTTAACCTGCTGCCATACAGTGTATATCAGCAGTTAGGTTTGGGGAAACTGAAGCCCACCCCCATTGTTCTATTGATGACTGATAGGTCCGAGAGGAAACCCATGGGAGTGGTAGAGGGTGTCCTCATAGAGGTAGATAAGTTCTTCTATCCTGCAGACTTCCTTGTCTTGGACATGGGCTGCAACAAGAGTGCATCTCCGATACCTGTTATTCTATGCAGACCATTCTTGGCCACTGCCAATGCATGCATTCAATGCAGGTCTAGAATCATGGAGGTCACTTTCGGACATATGAAAGTTGAGCTTAATGTGTACAACAGTGCAAAGCACCCTCAGCTGGACAATGAGGAATGCATTGCAATGGATGTACTAGAAGAAATTGTTGAAGAAGAACTGCACACTCTGCTGGAGTGGAGCAACATTGCCACTGATTTAACTGAAGTTTAGAACTTGGTGGAGGAAGGAAGCTTAGCTTTAATGCCAGGAGACACACCCCTAGTGAAGTCTTCTGTGGCCTTGGTACAACATTCCAATTGGAAACCTACATTGCTGCCCCTTCCTCCATCCAACAATACACCAATCCTGCCATCCATACAACAAGCCCCTGATCTGGAGCTCAAGAAGCTGCCAGAGACATTAAAATATGCTTTCCTCGAGAAAAAAGAGAAACTTCCTGTGATTATCTCCTCTTCTCTTACCAGTGAGCAAGAGGAGGAGTTGTTAACTGTTTTGAGGAAGCACAAGAAAGCAATAGGCTGGACCATTGCAGATCTAGGAGGAATTGATGCATCAATCTGTATGTATAGGATTCATCTAGAGGAGGGCTCAACACCCTCCAGGGAAATGCAGAGGAAACTTAATCCTCACATGCAAGAGGTGGTTCTGAAAGAAATCATTAAGTTACTGGATGCTGGGGTAATTTACCCCATCTCTGATTCTGAATGGGTGGCACCAATCCAGGTGGTACCCAAGAAATCTGGCATGACAGTGATCAAAACCGACTCTGGAGAGTTGAGACCAGCCAGGGAGACCACTGGCTGGAGAGTTTGCATTGATTATCGAAAATTCAACTCCAAGACCAGAAAAGACCACTTCCCTCTCCCTTTTATTGATCAAATTTTAGACAAGTTGGCTGAGAAGGCTTTTTACAATTTTCTTGATGGGTACTCAGGGTACAATCAGATCCCTGTGCACCCCCTTGATCAAGAGAAAACTACATTTACTTATTCGTTTGGCACCTTTGCTTACAGAAGGATGCCTTTTGGACTGTCTAATGCCCCAGCCACCTTTCAGAGGTGTATGTATGGCATTTTTTCTGATATGATTGACAAATTCTTAGAAATTTTCATGGATGACTTTTTGGTCTATGGGGATAGCTTTGACCAATGTTTACAACACCTCCATCAAGTCCTACAAAGATGTGAAGAGACCAATTTGGTCTTAAGTTGGGAGAAGAGCCACTTCATGGTAACACAAGGAATTGTGTTGGGCCATGTAGTCTCTAAAGATGGAATTGAGGTAGACAAGGTCAAAGTTGACCTCATTAAAAATCTACCCCCTCCAAGAACAGTCAAGCAAATCAGATCCTTCCTTGGCCATGCTGGATTCTATAGGAGGTTTATCAAAGACTTCAGCAAAATTGCTAAGCCATTGTACCACCTACTCTGCCAGGATGTGCCCTTTGACTTCTCTGCTGAATGTCTGAAGGCTTTTAAAAATTTGAAACTTTGCCTCACCTCTGCCCTTGTACTCCAAACACCTGACTATATCCTGCCCTTTGAGTTGATGTGTGATGCATCTGACTTGGCAATAGGTGCTGTCTTGGGCCAGAGAAAGGATAAGCTACCTATGGTCATTGCATATCTCAGCAAATCACTTGCTGAAGCTCAACTGAACTATACAACCACTGAGAAAGAGCTTCTGGCAGTGGTTTTTGCTGTGGACAAGTTTAGACCTTACTTACTTGGGTCTAAAACTGTCATCTTCATTGACCACTCAGCATTAAAGTACCTACTGTCCAAGAAGGATGCAAAGCCCAGATTGATTAGATGGATACTCCTGTTGCAGGAGTTTGACATCGAAATCAAAGATAAGAAAGGTGTAGAAAATGTGGTGGCTGACCACTTCTCCAGAATTATGTTGGAGAAAGGCACTGTTGACCTCACCACAAATGATGTATTCCCGGATGAGCAATTGTTTGCCATCCAATCTTTAGCTCCTTGGTATGCACATATTGTCAATTATCTAGTTATAGGCAAGATCCCTTCCCATCGGACAAAAATAGATAAAGACCTGTTTTTCTCATAGGTCAAATTCTTTTTCTGGGAAGAACCTTGCTTGTATAAGTATTGTGCAGACCAAATTATTTGGAAATGTGTTCCCGAAAGTGATATCCCCAGTATTCTGGCCATGTGCCATGAAAATGCCTGTGGGGGTCACTTTAGTGGGAGAAAAATAGCTGACAAAGTGTTGCAGTGTGGTTTCTATTGGCCTTCTCTTTTCAGAGATGCCCATACACACTGCAAGGCCTGTGAAAGATGTCAGAAACTTGGAGGGTTGTCTAAACAAAATTCAATGCCTTTACAGCCCATCCTTCTTATAGAACTGTTTGATGTGTGGGGTATTGATTTTATGGGCCCCTTTCCTCCTTCAAATGGTTTTCATTTTATCTTAGTGGCAGTGGATTATGTTTCCAAATGGGTAGAAGCCATTGCCACAAGAACTAATGATAATCAGCTGGTCCTCAAGTTCATAAAGTAAAATATCTTCTCCAGATTTGGTACCCCTAGAGCCATCATCAGTGATGGGGGGAGCCATTTCTATAACATAAATTTTGAGATCCTGCTCAAGAAATATTCTGTCACCCATGGGATTGCTACTCCCTACCACCCACAAACTAGTGGGCAAGTTGAAATTTCAAATAGGGAGATCAAGCATATCCTTGAGAAGACTGTGAGGACTGATAGGAAGGATTGGGCTTACAAGCTTAATGATGCACTGTGGGCTTATAGGACTGCCTATAAGACCCCCATCGGTATGTCCCCTTTCAGACTGATCTATGGCAAGGCCTGTCATCTCCCAGTGGAGTTAGAACACAAGGCCTATTGGGCCATCAAACATTTAAATCTAGATCTAACTTCTGCTGGTCATCACAGGTTGCTGCAGCTGTCGAAATTGGAAGAAGTAAGGATGGATGCTTATGCCAATGCCAGGATCTACAAGGAAAGGTCCAAAGCTTTCTTTGACAAAGGGCTGTTGAGAAAGAGTTTCAATGTTGGTGATAAGGTTTGGTTGTGTAACTCCAAACTTAAATTTTTTTCGGGCAAATTGAAATCCAGATGGGAAAGTCCTTATATTGTCATACAAGTTTCCCCATCTGGTGCTGTGGAAATCAAGGACCCTAAGTCTAGGAGACTCTTGAGGGTGAATGGTCAGAGGCTTAAGCCTTGTTTTGATAAACCTGCCGACCTTTTCGACACCATTCACTGTCAAGGGGATCCTTCTTCAAACTGATTCCACAGGTGTGTCATTACTGTAGCATATGTACTTAGTTTTTGGTTGATTTATCTTGCTTTCTTTAGTTTCTATTTTCTAGGATTTGCTAGTGGCCTTATATGAATTTTGCCCTTTCTGTGGTGAACTTTTGATGTTTGGCTTGATTATTACTGCTTATGAATTGATAGCTTCTGCTAAATGCCTAATGTGGGAGGTCGTTTTCATTGTCCTTCAGTGTATGATTGAGTTTACATGTGTCTAAGGACAGTCATAGGAGAGAGTCTTGCCCAGATTCAACCACAGTAAAAATTGCAAAAGGGCAGAACAGAGAGCACATGCTCTCTATTTTATACCTTACTGTCGCTGGGTCCAAAATGGAAGCCTGGGAGACTATCGCGAGATTCAAAAAGCTCTCGCGAGGTTAAAGAAAGAGCCTAGAAACTTATCGCGAGGCTCAAAAGGAAGCATAGATGAATGTCGCGCAGTTCGCGTAGAAACATACATTACCTCTCGCGAGATTCATGCGTACCTGTCAACCTCTCGCACGATCCACATCACGCCATTCAGTAGTTATCATGAGACTATCAGGCTGTCGTGAGGTTCACAAGATAAACTGGGAGAATCTTGCACAATTCAACATAAATACTCCATTTACTGTCGCGAGATTCTAAGTCTGTCGCGAGATTCAAGATGAACCTCAGAGCTTCTTGTGCAATCCAAGTAGAGCCTTAGGAATCGCTCGCGCAATTCACATGAATTGATCTCACTCTGTCGCGCGCTCCAAGGTCAACTTTAAAGATTGTAGCATAATCCAGATGTAATCAACACCCTCGCTAGGTTTATTTCTAACCCCGCGACCAGATGTTCCAAAGCACGTCGAGCTTCTCGATAAGTATTTCAACCCCGCGCTTTGTCCCTTTTTCATTATCTGCTTCCTTCTTCCCTCTGCGAAACCCTAGCTTCTGCCGCTCTCCCTTCTCTCCTCCAGCATCACTCCTACAACTCATCATTCACTTCACAACTCTATGGAGTTGTTCCTATCATCATCCTCTTCCATTACCCTCTGCTCTGAGATCTTGAGGTGTCCTGTGCGTCAAATCAAACCAAACCCTAGATCCCAGTCTCCATTTGCTCACACCCAAAGACAGAGTCAGCTATGGCCCCAAAATCAGTATCACTTCCGCACCCTGCAGCGCCATCCCCTAAAAAGGCCAAAACTTCAAAGTCCCCCCAAAAAGGAAAGGAAGTGGTTGAGGAAGCGGCGGTACCAACCACAATGTTCTCTACTCCTTCTAAACTCATGGAGTCAATTCCATTGGAGCCTGAAACAGCATTTGATGTCCCATTCTTTGAAAAAGAACCTCTCTCTGTCCTTGTAATATCATTTCTGAGCAAAGAGGACCTGATGCCATTGATGAGAGAAATTTCAGCACTAGCCTACCCAAGGCTAGTGCAGCTGTTTTATCAGCATATCAAGGTCAAGAAGGGCAGCGATGGACAAGAGTGCTTGCTGGTAATGATTGATGATTTTGATTTGTTAGTAAGCCCTAAGATGATTGCTGAAGTATTGGGCATCCCAGCAGCATTCAATCCTAGATGTGGATATGGCCCCCCTCTACATGCATCAATTGACACAATTGCAAGGGCCCTAACAAGAGGATTAAAAGCCACCGGGGACTCAATCAGAAGGAGGGAACTTGAGCCTAAGCTGCTGTTCATTGACCAAGTCCTGCAGAAGAATATATATTGCTCAGGACATCAGCAGGAGAGAAGAACTCCAATTGCGGATGCTGTCTACTCCTACCATATGGGCCATGGCTTCCATGCAGCCTGGCTGATTTTTGAAGCCATGAAAGACACAGTGGTGAAATTAGGGTCAAACAAGAAGCCTCACACCCTACGCTATGCCAGAATCATCACCTTGCTGCTGATCAAGGGGGGCTACAAAATAGGAAGAACCAAGCAAACCACCACCCTTACCCCCACTACCTTTGCTAAGAGGTAATGGGGGGTCAGAAAAAGAAGAAAGTTGAAGCTCAGGCCCTGCCCAAGCAAGCAGAAGCAGCTGCAGCAGAGTCCACCCCTGCTACCACAGCAGTGCCTCCAGAGCTCATCACTTCCATCCCTGCAGCAGCATCCACACCCCCTCCACTTTTTATTCCTGCATCCTCTACTCCTCTTGCATCCATCTCTTCCCCCATCCGATTCCATTCTCCATGCCCACTCCCCTTCACTGCTTGGTCCATGGGAGGACTCCCCTTCCCCTACCTTACCACAGTACATTGCCACAATTCCCCCCTCCATTCCACCTTCCATTCCAACCAAGCCTGCCAGCCCCCCACTCATCTCCTACAAGAAACAAAAACCTACTCAGACCATTCCAACCATCTCCCTGACCCCACCCTCAATACCTTCCATCCCCATTCACCCACCCCACCTTGAAGAAACCACCACCCCAGCCATATCTACTATATCTCCTCTCCCCGACATTGACCTAACCCTAAACACATCCATAGGCTTCCAAGCGTTCATCTCTATATTCCTTGATACCATGCCTAGCTACTACACCCCTCTGCCAGACTCCCCAACTACCTCACAACACCTTTCCCCCGGACCACTCTTCCCCTCCCTCCACTTTCCATCATGCTCCTCCTCCCCTTTCCAACCAGTACCCTCTTCTTCCCAAACCCCACCTCCTAACTTTGACACCCTAACCCTCATCCTACCCCTGATCCAAGACATCCAAGCCCAGTTATCCACCAATAACCAAAAACAGGACCAGATGCAGGCTGAACTCACCTCCATCCAATCCATCCTCTCCACCTTAACCTCTCCACCCATCCCTACCCCATCCACTTCAACCCCCCTGGTCCTGTTAACTGACAATACCACCCAAACAGACTTCCCTCTTGAATCATTACCCCTCCCACCATTACCATCACCTCTTCCCTACCCTTTTCCTTTACCCCTTTTCACCATTCCAATTTTCCATCCCCCATCACCCCCAACTCAAAGTTGAGCCTACACCCTTCACTTTTCCCCCTCTACCCTCCATTCCCCCTCTTATCCTACCCCCTCCCACCTTCTCTGCCAAATCTACCTAAACAAACCCAAAACCCGACCCCATTCCCCCACCACTTGACTTCCCTACTCTCATTCCCCATTCCCCCTCCCAGGACCAACCACACTTCGCTCCTTCCACCTCCTATCTGCCAATTGCACCCAAACATCATTTCTACAGCCCTCCTTACCTCACCATCCTACATCACATGCAGGATTATTCTTACTTGAGGAAGGATGTCCTGAGGGGTATGGCCAAGCTACGCCAATCAATTGAGACCCCCTGCTGGAGAAGATTGATGAGATGACGGAGGCCCACAACGAGCAACTACTTGGAATCTCCTTGGGGTGGAAAAATATGGTGGAGGAATATCGGAAGACGAAAGCTTCAGCTACTTATTATCAGATTAATTGGGAGTATGAAAAATCTAATGCTGCTGCAGCGACTGCTCGAGCAAGAATGCTTGAAAAAAGACTTAACAAGGCCCAGGAAATCTAAAAAATTCAAAAGGAGATCCATGAGACTGATGCCCTAAAATTTAAAGTCCAGATAGCCACATTGGAAAAGGCATTGGCCGCTGCCAGAAATGAACCTTACCTCACAACCCCACTCTCTGTTCAAGTGCCTCAGCCAGCGCCAACTACCACTCCAGCTCCACTTGCCCAGTTTGAGGAGGCACCACCTCAACCCCAAAAAGATAAAGGAAAAGCTCCTGCTTCCCCTCCAACGGTGCAGCCACCCACTACTGAGCAGCCTCCACCTCCCCAGGCCTCTACTGCACCTCCCCAAGAACAAACTTATCCGCAGCAGAGGAAGGTCACAGCCAAGCGGTCTGCTCCCAAAGCTGTCCCCTTAAAAATTGGCAAAGAGCCTGCTGCCCAGTCTGAGGAGGCACAACCCCCTGCCAAACTCGAGTCCACTGGAAAAGGAAAAGCACCAGTGGTCCCCACTTAGGAACCCAAAGGAAAATCCCCTGCCACCCCCCTGCTAAGCGTAAAGACAAAGCCCCTCAAGAACCCAAGGAACCAAAGGCTCCCAAAGCACCAAAAATTAGAGTGAGGGCTCCAAAAGCTCCATCTGTAGTAAAAACACCAGTGGAAAAGAAAAAGGAGAGGGAGGAAAAGAAGAAACAAGACAGAGCAGCCCATAAGGCACAGGCTAAAAAGATGGGCTGGGATTTCCTTACCGATTCTGATTCAGATTAGGTCCTAGCTTCTAGATTGTATCTTAGGTTTTTCTTTTTGAAATGTCACTTGTAACCATTTTTCTTCCACTTTAATAGATTTCTAATTTTGTCTTTTACTCTGTTCTATCTATTTATTTCTGATTGTTTGGTATTTTTGCTTTTATTCTTTTTTGCCATTCTTGGGAGACCAGTTTTTGGGAGGATCTTTTTCTTTGATAAAGTACTCAATGAAGCGGATGGATGTCGTTGGTGGTTGAATCTAATTCGTGCAATACCTGCATCAAGAAATTTAATGCCTTCCTCTTCACATTGATGTGCCATTTTAAGTATACCTCGCGAAGATCCCCAGCTCAGCTGCGCGAGAAATGTCCTTTCCTCACCACTTATAGCTCCTCGCGAGGATCCCCGCCCGCTACACTTACCTCTTTAAATACCATGCCTCTCTTTGGACATGCATTTAATGCTACTTCTCTTTTCCAAAGAGTCCGTTGTGTATTTTCCTCTTTCCCCACACAACCCTCATTTATTGTCAAGTGTGAAAACGAGCGCAATTTCAATTCCGCCGATTCATGTTCCCTCGTCCTTCTCTTTTTAAACCGGCCCTCAGTCCCTTTTCATCTCATCCCTCCTCTTCTAACCCTAGAAGTCAACACCTCCTCACACAAATGGCGGATGACAACCCCTTTGGCTTCCCAATCAAATTTTACCCCGTCTGGGACGATCCCCCACCACCTAAGGAGCCGGACCCCCTGCAATTTCTCTGGGATGAGTATGACGAGGTCATGCTGATCCGCGCCAAGGAGGAAAAGAAAAGGAAAAAGAAAGAGAAGTTAGAGGAGAAGAAAAAGAAAAAAGGGAGAAGCGGGAGAAGAAGAAAAATAAAAATATGGCACCACCTGCATCTCCCCCTCCATCAACCTCCAACCCTCCCCCGTCTTCCCCTTAACCCCTCCATTTTCTCTTTTCTTTTTTTTCTCTCTTTTTGTCATATTTTCTTTTTTTTTTAATGAAAGTTTTCTTTCTGTTCCATACTGTTCAGTTTTGCATTTTTCTTTCTCTCTCTTCTTCTATATGTGTTTCTGCATGTTTCCTTGGACTATATCGTTTATTCTCACCTTTGAACCAGTGAGGACACTGCTCCTCCTAGGTTTGGGGGTGTGGCAGGTAGGTCTGCCATTAACATAGTTAACTTAAAGTGCAGCAAAATCATGTGAATAACATAGAAATGAAGCTGTGTTCACTTAAGAATTATGAAAATTAAGGAATTTAAAATTTTTTGTAGATCTGTAGACAGTATAAATTTCTAAAATTTCAAATTTCCATGATGAGAACACCAAGAAAACTCACTAGTATAAGCACTTAGAGAACCATTGAAGAGAGAAAAAGGTAAGGACATGCTTAAAAGTTCAAAGGAAGACCATCACCAGTGAGAATTGGGCCTATAATTTTTTTTATTTGAGGAGTGATTGAGGCAAATTTCTTCTAGCTTTAAGGACTGGCTGAGTCAATATGTTCACTAAAAGTTAGGTAACTCCAAGTTGAAACAACTGACAGCACTCATGACACTTAGGAAAGGATTAAGGCCTTCTCTTGGACAGTTTGAGCCTAAACAGACCAAACCCTGAAGCAACTACCCTTGTTCATACACTTTTTGAGCTTCAAAGTCCAATTTTCTTCAAAACACACCTGAGCACTTATACCAGAACCTATGGATCTGATTTAACCTTACCCTCACTCTGAGAATTCAGAAGGTAAAGGAGAAAGAGTTAAAGATGGACTAGCTACGGTCAACATTGGATGAGTGGAGAAGAATTATCTGAAGTTCTAGCAGTGTAACAACTGAGGAAAAAGGTGGCAATTCATCAAAGCAAAAACAAAAATAAAAAGAAGAAAGCTGCATCAGAAAGAAAGGAAAACAATAATGAAGCGGAGTAAGAGAGGAGTCAAGAGGAAACATTCATCGGAAAAAAATCAAACATGAAGAGAAACTAATCACTTCAAATCTGAAGATTTCAAAGAAGATGAAAGGAGCTGAATTAAAGAAGGTGAAGTCATGAATCACCTCCTGCACCTACTGATTTCTGAATTTTGAACCCCTTTTCAACATTCCAATTCTTTTTATAACCCAATACCATAAACCACATTACAACCCATTTAAAGCCCTTGTGATCCAAAGTTGAATGAACTGTCATGTGGAGATAATGAGTTGTCCAATCTATGGTGAAAATCTGCCAATGATGCCAGAACTTGAATGCTATGCCTATGCTCATGCTTACAGACCCATTTGGGGGATGTAACTGCTCTTGAGTTTGAGAGGCAATGAAACCCTCAAAAGTTCTTTGTGAGAGTATGCCCTAGAGAGTTTTAGGTCTGATATTGAATGTATTGGGTATGACCTACAACCTAATTTTTAATTTAATGATTAGCTCAGTGCTGACATACATGTGTAGTTTCCCCTGTTGTGAACTGATTGGAAATGCTGTGCTATCATGTAAAGTTTATGTTGCTTAAACATCTGTGCAGACAATATATTTAAATTTCCTATATTTTTACTGATTCAAGGGTGAACTGATACTCTATTTCTTGACTGCTAACTTGATAATCTTGCACTACTGTTAACTGTTTTATTGAGAAGTTTGTGGGTATCTTCACTGAAAACCCTCAGGTGACTTCACTCCTCCACTAGGGATCACCTAGGGGTTTAAAAGGCTTGGTACATATGCTAAATGTTTCCGTGCTCCCTACGAAAGTGGCATTTAATTTCTGTAGATTTTTAGTGTAGCTTTGCTAAGGGACTAGCAAAGATTACGTTTGGGGGTGTGTTAAGACATGAAAAGTACCACTTTTCACCCCTTAACTTAGCCTCTGTTAGACCCTTAGCCATCTAATAAATGTGTGTTAAGTCATTTCTGTAGGTAATAAACAACAGCTGCAATAAGGCCTGAACCCTGTTATGGAGCACACTTTTGCCCCAGAAGTCCCTCAGAAGGATGAAAGCTGAACCCAGATAAGAATTGAACCTCGCACAGCTTTCACAAGCTTTAAAGGATTCAGAAATTAAGCCTCACGCAGTCCTCGCGAGATTCCCAAAACTTCATTTCCAATTGCTCGCATTGTTCTCGCACAGTTGAGTGTTTAGAATCATACTTCGCGCAGCTCTCGCGAAGCTCAAATATAATTGCTCGCGCAGTCTCACACAGCTTAAGAAAGTAGTTCTCGAACCTCGTGCAGTTCACTCAGATTAATTGAGGAGAGAGAGCTCCAGGTATTTAGGCGTGCAGTGGCCGCAAGATGCAAAATTTTAGAAAAACTCCATGCGTAATTCAGAGACCAATGCATATCACGTCCTCACGAAGATCCATTGAGAAACAAATTGCTCACACGATTCTCGCGCCATTCAGAAGGAAAGTGCAATCCCGCGAAGACCAGAGCAATCCAACAAGGATTTAATGATCTATCGCGCGACTGTTTTAGCTGCAACTAAGACAACCTCGCGACGGCTAGAATTTCAAGCTAATCCAACCTCGCGAAGACCGCACTGCAATGCTGCAGTCTTGGAAACCAGTACTACCTGGCGAGGCTCTAAACTCTAACTCTCCCTCACCTCTGTAGAGGACATTCTAGGAACTTTCAGCAATTAGGGCATGCATTCCAACGCTCCAAGTTCCATGCACGCGCTCCGAGGCATCCAAGGGACAATATTAGGCCATATGACATTGTTAAAATTAGGGTTTCCTAACCCTAATGCGTCGCCAAACTAACTGCTATATAAACCTAAGCCTGGTTTAGGTTTAGAGGGCTCTCTGCTTAGAATAGAATTTAGTCTATCTTCTTCTTCTTCTGGTAGTAGCTTCATATTTCTAGTAAGTTTTAGGTAGTTTTCTTTTTACTTTTTCTTCTCTTCATAGTCCAGCATTTGCTGGCTATGCCTTTATGTGACTATTTGGAATAGATTAATGGAGTTTCATGATAGGGTGTTTTTCTTTTATGGGATTTTTGTGAGTTATTCTGTACAAGGCTGTTATCTTGAGATCCTCCATTGCTAGGACATATTGCAAGCAATGGAGGACTGATTTCATGGTTTATTCATATCCAAGTGACCTGTGTGTCTGGGCTAACATGCTCCCATATAGGCCTAGCCCCACCGCAGGACCCACTAGATCTGAAGTCTCCATGGGAGCAATGAGCTTTTATAGCCTTGTGAACATGGTGGTGGCTGCAATGTTTCTTGTTCTATCTTGAGCTTTGTGAGGAGGATAGCCTCTGGGATAGTCTGTGACCAGTTAAGTGGACAGGTTATAGCCTTAGGGTGAAGCCAACCCACAGACTCAAGATGGATTACTCTTCTCTGCGCTTGTGCCTGTAGCCCTGTGAGAGATTGTGCTGAGACAAACTCCCCTGTATGTGTATAGACCCGCCATCAGATAGCAGATCTGGTTTGCTTATATAGATTGTAGGCTTGCGACTGGATCACTGTAGTCTCTCTAAAGTAGTGGACAGCTGGATCTAAGGCTGCACTTAAACTCTTGTTGGTTCTATGTGTCTGGGCTAACATGCTCCCATACAAGCCTACCCCCACACATATTACTTTAGAGGTTGAGGTTCCCTATGGACTCTTGTGCTTGTAGCCTGGATGAAGTAGTGCCTACAATGATAAACTTGTTCTGACCCATCTCTGGACTGTGGTTCCCCAATTGGATAATCTGTGACCATTTAAGTGGACAGGTTATAGCCATAAAGGGATTGGATCATGGTACAGAGATGAGTTGGATTCTTTCTCCTCAGTGGTGATAATGTAACCACTGGATAGGACTTCTATAGCAGCAGATCTGAATTTGAGTCATGAAGCCCATCAAATCTAAACCTAATAGCATACTTCTCACCCTTTTATATTTATTTTCTCACTCCATCTTCGTTCTTAAACCTTTCTATAGTTTAGACATTAGGAAACCTTAGAATTTAGATTTTAGTGACCCTAAATCTCCTTCCATTTAGGATTGTCAGATCTGTAGTCAGATCTGGAGGGCCTACTAAAGATGACTCCCTTGGAGCTTAAGATCAATTTCCCTGTGGGATAAACTCTTACTTATCAAAACTTGCTACAACAGGCCCTGTATCTTGCAGGATTGTGCATATTTTAGGCTTGCTGCTCTGTCATTTTCAATCCACCTTTCATTCACCCCCTTCTTATCACTATCTTCAATAAAGTCAGTAGCAAGCACTTTAAAATGGCCTAACAACAGGCAACTAAAAATTCTACCTTGGTGGATAACCTTGGTTAAATTGGTGCTGAGGTCTATATGGAGCTGCCAACTAATACTGCTGGGGCTGAGGGTATGTATCTTATCTCCATGTCAAATTTGGGTGGTTTCTCCATGTGTACCCAGCAGGTTGCTTCCCATATGCTTGGGCAGCATTTGAATGCTCCATAACTAAATCAGAGAATTAGTTAGCTGATGGACAATCTTGAAGTGAATTTGTGAGAGATTAGCATATTAGACATGCCACTTCCACTTATGCAACCATCCTAGGCTGCATGACAATAATTAATTTGTCAAACTTTAAACTTAGATTGTCTACCTTCCTTTCCAAATCACTTTGTACCTTAACTTCATACATTCCACCTCTAGGGGTGGACACTTTCACCAATTTAGCTGGGGTCTGGCTGTCATTGCGAGATAGTGACTCCTGCTACATAGAATTCTCACCAATAATGTTAAACAACTCCCATGCCTCATCAGCTGTCTTGTGGAGGTAACTACCACCACATGAGGCATCTATCATATCCTACTTTTGGGATTAAATCCTTGGTAAAATACTTGCACAAGTTGCCACTGTAGAATTTGGTGGTGGGGACATTGTTTTAACATTTCTTGAAATCTGTCTCATGCCTCATAAAAATCTTTAGTTGAGGACTGAGTGAATGACAATATGTTTATCCTCATCTGACTAGTTTTATTCATGGGAAAAAATTTAGCCAGAAATTAGCTTTAGAGGTCACTCCATGATTGAATGCTATTGGCTGGGAACTTTGAGAGCTAGGTGTTGGTTTGCCCTTTAGGGAAAAAGGAAAAAGCCTTAGTTTGGTGGCTTCAGGTATCAAGCTAGCAATATTGAATGTGGTGTAAAGTGTCAAAAATTGGTCAATGTGCTTGTAAGGATCTTCCTTACTGAGCCCATGAAAAGATGGCAACATGTTAATGGTGGAGGACTTGATTTCATAATTTTCCTCAACTGAAGGGAATTGTATGCAAAAGGGATATGTGTAATCCCCATATGTATTGTATTCCTTCAGAGTTCTTTACCTCTCAGCCATGACAGCTGGCTCAGTTCCAATAGTAGGGGCTTGTATGGAGTTTCTTGCTGTAAGGACTCTTTCAACCTCAGGGTTTGGAGGTTCCAACTTAGGTTTTAAGGACCCTCTACCAAGCATACACAAACAAAATCAATAGGATGCTCACAACATACAAAAAATTTTCAAACAAAATTAACAACTAAACAGATTTACAACAAAACTAATGACAGGGAATTCAACACAAGTGGGCTGAGATTTAGGACAAAAGAAGTGCAAACAGAGCTAGCTAAACTCCAACTGCTGCTCTAGTTTTTCCCTGCTGCTGTTGTCTAATTCTGCAAAAATTCCATAAAAAGTAGTAGTACTTTTTATTCTATTCAAGGCACAGCTATAAAGAATTTTCTAAACTAAAATATAATACAACTCAGGTCTACTAAAAAGAACAATATCCCCGACAGCGGTGTTAAAAACTTGTTGGTTAAGGGTTTCTGCTGCTTCTTTTTATTATAAAAATGATAAAGACAAAATAAAGGAAGTAAAATAAAATAAAACAAAATGGAGAATAAATACAGCACAAAATCAAATCACATACCTACAAGATACAGGGCTATTGTAGTAAGTTTTAAGAAAGTAAGAGTTTGTCCCACAAAGAAATTGATCTAGAACCCAAAATGGGCTATAATAGTAGGCCTCCAGATCTGACAATCCTAGAGAAAGGGAGTTGTGTGTCACAACTATACTAAATTAACACTAAAAGAAGAGAAATAAAGTGTAGTCCTATCCTAAAGAAAGGGTTATGGAAAATGTGGTGATGGTGTTTATTAAAATAAAGATAAAATGATGGGAAGTAAGCAGTTAAGTTAGGGTTACATCAGCTATGTAACTCAGATTCAGGTATGCCTCTGCAGAAGTCTCTCAGATGGCTACAAGTACATCTTGTGACAACTTGACTTTTTCCCTTCTCGTAAATAGGAAAGGTTGCCCCGTCAGATCACCTAACATGATCCTGTCATACAAGGGCATCATGTACAAAGTGTTACATATGCAGAAGCGAATTGAATTAACTTTGATACGTAGAAATATGGCAATAACTAATATTTATTCATTTATCTAAAGCAACAAACTGAACAGAAATATAAATAGAAAACTATACCTGAAATAGTACACTATTTTAAACCACACTGTTGTTTATACAAGTCTCTCTCACAAACCTCTCAAAGAAAGAAGTCCTCTATAGAATCTTCCTCCTTGTCTCCCTCGTTCTCCTCCTGATGGTAATGTAGGAACAACCTCATGCTCAGGGTCTTGAGCAATATCTGCAGCTAAGACATAAAGTCGTAGGATGAGCTATCATCGAAGCTCAGTAGGGAAATTTATAGTGCTAATTTATATGTTAGATTATCCATTCATGTCTAGATACAAAATAAAATGAAGCCCATATTATCTTATATTAGGTCTATTCTAGCATCAATATATCCTAGCACTATATAGCAGAATAAGCACTAACTTATGCAATTATTGTATCATGCTGACAATGATGGAATATTCATGCTGACCAAATACAAGAACTGACAAGGAATCATGTGAGATAATATCAAGGAATCATGTTGAAATAAGACATGTACAAGGATAAAAGAAATCAAGCTCCCGAGTAGCGGGATCACCTGTCAAGCTCCCGAGTTAGCGGGATCACTTGGACCGAGAAAATCAACTCCCGAGTTAGCAGGATCACTTGGACCGGGATATTAAGCCCCTGAGTAAGGTTAATAGGGTCACTTGACTCAAAAAGTCAAGCCCTTGAGCTATGTTAGCAAGGTCACTTGACACGAGACTGGTCAAGCCCCTGGGCTAAGTTAGCAGGGTTACTTGGCTTACCCAAACAAGCGATTATCAATATGAGACCATGTACGAGATCAAGTATGCGAGAATATCATTCAAGTATATGACATCATGTAACAACTGAAAATCATATCAAAGCTTGCCCAGTAAAACTGAACTTCACAGGCTTATTTATCATGAATATTAGCATACTCACATAGCATGTTCATATTAATTTCAATCTGGGCTAATAGTTTTAACAAAGCTGACTTATCAAAGCTGGAATAGCAAAGTTGAGCTTTTCAAGGTTAAATTTTCAAGGCTGAACTCAAAACATAAATAGCATGGTCATACTACAGCATACTGTAAACATTAAACTTATCACCCTCAAGTCATACTAAATCCTACTTAAACACCAAGCTATCATTCTCATTTCCATCTAACTGAATTAGCATTACTGATCTTGCATGCTTATACATCATAAAAACTACTGATCAATGCTGAACTTATCAAAGCTGCACTATCATGTTCATACTACTTCAAAATTGATCTTCTTATTCTGAACTAAGAGTTTAACAAAATTGAATTTAATGAAGCTGAATTATTTAAGGTTGAATTTATCAAAACAGCATGAGCATGGTCCTACTAATCATCTCTAAACACCACACTTGTTATCCTTATTTCTTAACCTTAAGTCTAGCATATCTATTCATACAAAAGTAAATATTACATTGCAGTTGGTAAACTCCAAACTAAATTAAGTAGTGTCATGCACAACATTCATCAAAACCCACTATCTATCATCCTCATAAATAGTATTGCCATATTCATGATTAAGATGGTACTAACATATTCCTCCTGAATAATTTCTTGAATGCATTGATCTTCTTTATCACATGGCTAAAATTGAACTGACATGCGTATCAATTTCCTATTTATCCACATGATCTTAATAATAATTTGCTTATCTAAACAAGAATCAGAAAACTCAATATAAATGAGGAAGGTAATTTCCCTACCTTATACCAGGCTTACATGTAACTGGTTACCCGTACACGCATGTCTTCAAGCAAACTAGTCATGTGCACCAAATATCTAAGTTTTATGGTTATAGTTTTAGTATTTTTAATGATTTATTGGGTCAACATAAACCCCAAATATGGACCGTTTATAGTCCCAAGTCTCATGATCATCCCATCACAAACCCCTGAAAGAGGTCTCACCAAGCGCGCTAGATACAGGGTTGCCGCGGCATGCAACATAGGTTGCCGCGGAAAGCTTTATAGCTGAGCATGTTGTCGCTAGTTGTCACCAATTTATGACCCCTTAAACGCTGGAATCAAAAATGTTTTCCTTAATAAAAGTTGTAGGGCTTGTTGTCTCTTTTCCAACGCATTAAGAATCGTACCAATCGAAGTTTGGGATCAAAGGTTATGATTAAAATACCGACTAGTGGTCTGAGCATACTGTTGCCGCGGCAAGCCTGAGTACCTTACCACATCTTGTCATTAATGTTTCACCCTTTAAACGTCATATTTAGAACTTGGTTACTTCATGAAAGCTGTAGGGCTCGTTGTTCCCTTTCCTACGTATTACGAATCATGTCATTTGGAGTTCAGGGTCAAAAGTTATGACTAAAATACCAAACAGTGGTCAGTGCACAATGTTGCAGCGGCAAGCCTGAGTACCTTCTCGCGACAAGCCTGGAAGGTTGCCGCGGCAATCCTATCAGGCTGGGCTTGCCGGGGTGTTTTCTGCTCCATTTTGGGTTGTTTTACTCAGGCAATTGGTCGGGTATTTTGTATACATATGGATAATATATTTCATATATATATTGCACAGAAATTGGGATTTTCTTATTCAGTTTTGTCCAAAATTTTTGGTGTAGTTTATTCACCAATACGGGTTTCAAAACCCATTTCAATTTGTGATTCGTGTTGTTGATTTGATCTTAGTGAATCGACACTATAGATTTATAGTTGATCATAAATAATTGATGGAAGGAACCTAGACTAGTATGTGAGTTGTTTACGACATACCTTTTGGTGAAGTTTATTGTTACGATGACGCCGGACGTGTGTCAGTGTCGTCGAGTTCGTCGAGCTCGCGAGAACTAGGCTGCAAGAGCTCCCCGAGACCAGCGTGTGCCTTCGACTCGAATTGCAGGATCTGATTGGCTGAGGGTTTTTGAAATGGAAGAAGGAAGAAGGAAGAAGGAAGTGGCTGGCGATTGTGTGCATGGGAGTCGAGAATGACTCACGCATGCGTGTAGGTTGTTGGCGAACAAAATAGCTTACAAGCTGATATGGGATGGAATCCCATGTATTGCTCACATAAAATTTTCAATGTATAGGCATATAATCCAATTGTGGCTTGGCTTTAATACAAGTCTCATACACTGTTTTAAGTGTATAAGCCTTGTAAAGCTTGGGTTTGGGCTGTAGTGTAAAGCTACTACACCTATTTTATATATTATATGATATAATGTTTTAAGTATGTACTTTTAATACCTATAATTTTATTAATTGTTTTCGCTTGCCTTGGTGGCCGAGGCAACCACTTGTGTTTGCCTCAGGTGCCGAGGCAAGGCCATCAAGCCTTAGTTGGCATTTTTTCTCCATGCCCTACTGGGTCTTGGGTCAGAGGATTGATACTCTTCAGTGTCTAGCAGTCCTATGCATCATTAAAAATTGTGTTACGCAATTTTTCATCATTAGGAAGGCTCCGAATATTTTAATTCCTACCAAATCTATGATCAATCATTGTTTCACTTCATAATTAAGATTGGGCCACTTAGGCTCCACTATTTAATATTCATCCTCAAAATTCCAACTCAGTTCTTTGTATCATATTTTTGGCACAAGCCTGACCCTACTCAAGTCCGTACCCGATGTTGTCAGGATCAAAATGTGGCAGCTGTTACACATCTGCAAGGAAGATGTATCCAACTCAACCCTTATGGTTTGACCTAATCTCTTAAGGCTATATCCTGTCTACTTAAATGGTCACAGACTATCCAATAGAGAGGATCAACCCACATGGACTAAATCAGAAAACCAACCTGATCTAGAGGAGTAGACTGATCTTAAGGCTATAACCTGTCCACTTAAATGGTCCCAAACTATCCAATAGATGTCCTCCACCCAATGGCCCAAATCAAATCATTAATATCATTGCAAACACCATGTTTTCCAGGCTACAAGCTCAAGCATCTATGGGAGCAAATAGTTCTTGAAAAACTAGTGAAGACCACAATTGTTCAAGGGCTATTTAGGGACTTAAATGCAGCTGGTCATTGTTTCAAAGGACCTGCAATGACTTAGCTCACAAGTCTACAATCGCTACAGAGAAATCAGGTCTAACACTCAATATTGGTCAAGTAAAATAGAGGGGAGCTTATTCCTGCAACAACCTCTCACTAGACTATAAGCTCAAGTGCAGAGGGGAAGAATCCTTCTCAGATCTGGGGCTTGGAATCACCCTAGGGCTATAGTTTGTCCATTTACATGGTCACAGGCTATCCACAGAGGTTGTCCACATCACAGAGGTCTGAGAAAGAACATGTAAATACTGCTGCCACCATGGTCCTAGGGCTACAAGCTCAAGCTTCCATGGGCCTTTCAATGCAGCTGAAATCCTAAATGCATGCTTAGCCTAAACAAAACTATGATCAAATAGAAAAATAATAGATTGAATAAACCATTAAAGTATAAATTTCATTGCTCAACACAATACTTATAATGCAATTTCTCCAGGCAACAACCTTGTGCACAATAGATCTTCACAAAATCTCAAAAGTTACAAGACCCATTACAAAACTAATAAAACTAGACCCAATTTTTTACACAGGATATAGCTAGCAAGTTTTGGGCTAAGAGAGAAGAAAAAATGGAAAAAGAGGTGATCAAATCCTAACCCTAGCCTACTCGAGCTCAAAGCTGATAAAGGTGAAAGGAGGGATGATAAATTCTAAGTTACAATGTACAACTTAAATACTCAATCTTAATGCCTTAGCCAATAGAAGATTAACCCTAATTTCCTAGGGCAGATGTGGCACTATTGCAACCCTTAGATGCCTCGAGATGTGTGCCCTAGACCTAGGGAAATCACTAAAAGGTCCCTGAGTAGAGAGTGAGAAGTGGAGAGCCCGAGCTTCGCGGGGCTGGCCTTGGTGCATTAATCTATTTGCACGGTTGGCAGAGTGCTCGCGAGGTAGCATTTGGCTTTGAAAGTCATTCACTCACGTAGGTGGACTTTGTATTATCGCGCGGCTGCTTTGGCTTTGCTATCGCGACGATGAGTTACACTGAATTGGCTTGACTCGCTCAGCAGAGCTTTAGGTATCTCCTGTCACGAGGATCTCGTGAAGTAAAAGTTGAATCTCACTTGGCTTCTTGTCAAATGAAGAACATAGCTCGCCAGGTAGAGGGTACAACCTTTGAAGTGCGCGAGGACTGCTTGAGGACATTTTTGGAGCTCTCTCTCCTCTTGAACCACGTGAGGACTTCACGAGATTCCTATTGTTCTTTGTGCAATTTAGCCTCGTGAGATAGTGCGCACGGCTGATATAGGACTTGTTCCTTGTGAGAGCTTCGCGAGCTAGATTTCTAAAGGCTTAGTGCACGAGAGCTTCGCGAGTTCACCGAGTGTTGGTTGCAGCTGAAGTGCATGACTGCATCGCGAGTTCTCGTGTGCTGCATATATTAGTTGTGTGAGATAACTTTGCTGCAGGCTTAGCCACATGAGGTAGCACCTCTACTATGCGAGATAACACATTTGCTCCTCTACTGCTATGCATCTGCTGCTGTTGTAGTCCTCTCCCCTCACATCTATGCTTCTATCATTTGCTAGACTTTCCTGGTCCATTATGACATGCAAAAAAAAGTTGCCATGATGGGTACCACCATGGTGCTCCATCAGTCTTTGGCTCTGTTGTCATCTCTTGCTTGGATTCTCTCTCCTTTGCACCAAAGGCATGGACTTCGTGTTAAGCTGCATAAGTTATTACTAACTACAAAACAAGCTAAACAAGAGTTATTAGTCAGCTTCAAGGTCCAGTAAAGGCTAGGTTAAGAGGTGAAAAGTGGTACTTTTTAGTGAATGATATCGATGACATGATTGCCAAGTCACCAGAGAGGAGTGACCTGATAAACCTCCAAAAGCTGTTTGAGAGGCTATAAAAGTATAAGTTACGTCTGAATCCTCAAAAATGTGCATTCGGTGCCATATTAGGAAAGTTTCTAGGATTCATTGTCAGCAAGAGAAGCATCGAGGTTGACCCAGTCAAAGTGAAGGCCATCACGAAAATGCATCACCGTCTACCAAGAAAGAGGTCAGAGGTTTCTTGGGCAGGATACAATACATCAGTCAGTTCATTGCACAACTCACCCCTATCTGCACGTCGATCTTCAAACTACTAAGAAAGGATTCTCCCATTGAATGGAACGACGATTGTCAGGCAGCATTTGATAAAATCAAAGGCTATCTCCTCAACCAGCCAGTTTTAGTACCACCCGAGCCCGTGAGACCACTCCTAATATATCTCTCCACAACGAAAGTTTTGATGTGATGTGTCCTAGGGCAGCATGACAAGACAGGAAGAAGAGAGTAGGCCATCTACTATCTGAGTAAGAAATTTAGTGACTATGAGACATGCTATTCTGGAGAAGGCATGCCTGGCGCTCATATGGGCTACACAGAGGCTCCACCATTACCTGCTATATCAGGCCATTCTTCATCTAGCTCACATGTATCTGTTGAATTACCTGTTCAAATAGCCAGCTCTCACATGGTGAACTGCATACTGGAAGCTCCTACTATCCAAATTTGATATCATGTACGTCACTCAGAAATAAATCAAGGGGCAAGCACTCACCGATCATCTTGTCGAGAATCCTTTACCTAATTATGAGCCTTTAAGAAATGAATTCCTGGATGAAGACATCCTATTCATGACAGAGGATGATACAGTAGAGATAGAGGAGTCTTGAGTGATGCACTTCGATGGAGCGGCAAATGCCGAGGGCCAGGGATTCGACGTTATTCTGATTTCACCAAAAGGATCTCACGTACTAGTCTCTATTAAACTCAACTTTCCCTGCACTAAAAACATGACTGAATATGAGGCCTGTGCTGCTGGACTATAAGTGGCACTTGGCCTGAAGGTAACCCACCTCAGGGATTTTTGTGATTCACAATTGATCATATGCCAGACAAACAGAGATTGGAAGACAAAGGATGAGAAATTAATCGCTTACCATGAACATCTCGAGGATCTACTAGCCTGCTTTGAGGACGCCACATTCTCCTACATCTCGCGGATAAGGAATCACTTTGCCGACGCATTAACAACTTTGACATCAATGGTAGAAATCCCATATGGTGTCGAGATGAAGCCAATCATGATTGAATAGAGGAATGAGCCAGCCTTCTGCCTCCAGATTGAGGAACCCCCAAGGTTAGATGATGAGCTACCATGGTTCTCAGAGGGGACGTCAAGAGAGGACAGACGGACCATCAAATGTTTAGCAGTGAACTATGTCATTTGTGGCGAGTGTCTCTACAAGCGATCATATAACAACATCTTGCTTCGATGCCTAACAAAAAGTGAGGCAGCGAACATCATGAAGGAGATTCACGAGGGAGTATGTGGTGCCCACGTCAATTGCCACATGCTCACTATGAAGATTTTATGCCAAGGATACTTTTGGACCACTATGGAATCTGATTGTTGTAAACATGTTCAAAAATGTTACAATTGTCAAGAGCACTCCAGTCTGATACATGCTCTGACTATAGATCTACACAGCATGACCACCCCATGGCCCTTCGGCACCTGGGGCCTCGACGTCGTCAGAAAAGTCAGTCTGAAATCTTTGAACAGACATCAATTCATCCTTGTTGTTATTGAGTATTTCACCAAATGGGTAGAGGTAGCATCCTACACAAACATCACAGCCGGTCACATTGGGAAATTCATCAGGAGCAACATAGTTTGCCGATTTGGCGTACCCAAAGATATCATCACTGATAACAACACTAACTTTGCGAACAAGCGCATCAGGGCTTACTTAGAGCAATATAAAATCAAGCACCATCTCTCATCGCCTTATCGGCCACAAACAAATGGGGCAGTGGAGGCCGCTAATAAGACGGTCGTCCGCACCCTTGAGAAGATGGTCGTCACTTATCAAGATTGGAGCAAAATGTTGCCATGTGCTTTATGGGCCTACCCAATGTCAATTTGTACTGCTACAGGGGCAACACCATTCCCCCTTGTATATGGAACTGAGGTCGTCCCGCCAGTTGAAGTTGAAGTACTTTCACTCTGAATCCTCATGGAGTCTGGCTTATCCAAAGCTGAAAGAGAGAGATCCCACTTTGAAAAGTTAAACTTGCTAGACGAAAAAAGGCTCCTAGCTTTGTGTCATACCTAGGTTTATCAAGGGCGAATCGTATGCGCTTACAACAAACATGTCAGCGGTCTAAATCTGAAGGTGAGAGACACTGTACTCAAGAAAATCTTCCCATCCCTCCACGCCGACCCAAGAGAGAAGCTTAAACCCAATTGGGAAGGACCTTATGTCATCTGAGAAGTTCTTTCAGGATATGCGTTTTGCCTCGCCACAATGGATGGAGATCACATTCCTGAGCCCATCAACGCTGGGTATGTCCGCCGGTTCTACTCATAGTCTCTATAGCAAGGTAAGTATTGACAAGATGGTTATGTGACTACATAAGGACCCAGTAAAAGAGGCCATCATTTCAAAGCCAAGTAGCCAAAAAAGCATCCCTAAATGATTATATCCTTTGCTACACCTATTGAGCCATGAGCCTTTCCTTCATAACCACTCCCAAAAGAAAAAGGTTAAAGTGTATATACCAAACAAAGAAAAAGAAAAAGAGTTACCCTCAAAATCCAAAAATATCTGAAAAGCAAAATCCCAAAAAGAGGATGTCTAAAAAGAACAAAAAAAATAGTGGGGTATATAGAGTCAAAATCCCTCAAGAAAGAAGTGTATTATGGCAACTGGAACCCTATCAAGAAAACTATTTAAACCTAGAATACCTTCAAAAATCCTAACCTTACCCATGGCCAAGATACATCCCTGAATAAAGCCCTCTTTAAGGTCCACGAGCAGTCACAGTATCCGTCGAGTCAGCACGAGCCAAGCTGTGAGACAATCAAAGAATTCCATCCAGCTGGCTATGACAGAATCGATGTCCATGTCGTGTCCTTTGAAAAATAAAGAAGAAAGAGATAAAAGAAAATAAAAAAAAACAAGCTCAAAGTAAAAAGGATGTAGTGAAAACCTGCAAGGGCGCCATGGATAAAAAGAGCGAGTTTTTGCGGACCAGGTGAAAACCCGAGAGGGCGCTATGGGTAAAAAGAGAGAAACAATGGGCACAACGAAAACCCACCTTGGGCATTGTGAGTAAGAAAGTTAAAAAAGAGAAATTGAAAAAGAAAATAAATAAAATCCCCTTGGTTCCCCTCTCCCATTACTCGATCCCCGACCAACCCATCATGTAAGCTCAAATCGGGGTCGCAACCAAGAATGTCTTCATAGGCCGCACCGTCAAATGTATGATCCAGGGTAAATGATAAAATGAGGATTCGATCCAAAGGGATAGGTGTTCCAGCCTTGGTAGAAATTGCTGAACTTCACTCAGGACCCAATCACGGGAAGGGGTTTCGACCATGCTCAAAAGGGGACCCGTCATCTCACAGATAATTAGGGCATCAAACCATAAAAAGAGGAAGAAGAGAGAGAAAGAAAAAGAAAAACCACAAAAAGAGTTAATAATTTTCTCTTCCTAGCACTGTGGACGCCCCACTTCGGGATGATTGGCTCGATGATCGGAAAGGCCACTTTTGTAAAAGATAATACATTTTTCCTTCCCATTTTCACATCCACATTGTACGCACCACCACAGGCGGAGAGGCCACTGTCGCATAACATAATAAATTCTCTTTTCCCATTTTAGGCCAGCACTATGTGCGCCACATCCCCCAAAGAATAGCCGGCACAATACCCCAGTTTCTCATTTTACAAAAAAAAAGAAAAGAGAGAAGATAAAATCCTTGTAAAAATGTAGATTTCCTTTTGTTTTGCTTACAAGTTTGTACCTGGCTGACACCACATCCCAAAAGATAATAAGTGTGATGTCAAGCTTCTATCTAGCTTCTTTCTTTCTTTTTTACAAAAGTGCAAAAAACAACAAAAAATATAAAAAAAATATGTATACCGAAAAGATGTATCTAATCGGGGTTTCTTATGCCCCTTTTCTATGATTTTGATCTATGCAAAAAGGGTATGTGCAGGATGAAGTCAACGACCCAACTCGCGCTCCAAGGTGCAAATCTCTGCACGTAAAGCATCCTCCTGTATGTCCCGCTTTGTCATCCAGCCCCCATGAGGACTCTTATACCACTTCCGGGAAGCATCAGTAGCGCCAAGAGTGTCACTCAAAGCCCTTTTAAGACAAAGGACCTCGCACTCAGCTAGGTCAACCCTGGCTTCTGCCACCTCTGCTCTAAGTTTTAATTTCTCTGAATGCTCTTGCAAGACTCACTTCCCATCTATCAGCAGCTCAATACGGGATCAAAGTGCCGACTTCTTCTTTTGCCAAGGCCTGAGCCAAGTGACCGACAGAAGACCCCTCAGATTGTAGCCAAGCCTCATACTCAAGAGAGGATAGAACCGAATTCCCTTGCTCCAGATCACACATGAGCATCGACTGACATATCTCACAGATGGCAGCTATCCTATCCATGTTCCAAGACCTTGGAAAATATCAACTCACACAGAGGGGGCTTTGCCGCACAGGGCACCTGCTTAAAATTACCAAACTAGTGCAGCACCTGAAATGGGAAGTAGTAAGTACTGACAGTCAAGCCAAGAAGGGTGATACCCTCTTGATCTCTGGAGCGGACCACTAGGAAAGTCCGTTCTAACCAAGGAAGCCTCCATACTAACTCAGCATCGGCCAACCAAAGCTTCAACCCCAGCATGTCTCTCTGTGGAAGCATATGGCATATGCCCAAAAAGCAGCGGACCACCTCGCCACTAGTAGCATAAAAGTAAGGCACAGGTCCCAAAATGGAGAGATGCTCCCCTAGCCAAACCTGAAATAGAAGTGAGAATCCCCTCCAATTCGGTCAAAACATCGCAGAGTGCGAGCGAGAAACTTTCTCCCCTAGTGAAGAAAAGGACCTCGGAGATGAGACCAAGAGTAAAAGCCATCACATTATAAATATTTCTAATCGGCAATTTTTACAGGCTTTCGTCACCAAAAATTTCTCTAAGAAATTTCATTGAACACCTGGAAAAAAATCCACATGGGCATGGAAATAAGGGCCAAGTGTTGACAAAGTATGTGGCCCCGGAGGCCATCCTTTTTATCAAAATCAAACCCATCCTGCAAGCAATCTGATACACTACAGCAAAGCCAAGGAAAGATAGGGTGTGCAATAAAAAGAAAAGGTGCTAACATTCATCTGAAAAAGTTGAAAGAAAACCATCCAATAGCAATATAACGTCATTCATTACACATTTCCAAAATCCAAAATAAATTGTGCCCTATAAAGTCTCAAAGTTCGAAAACCCAAAAACAGAGCCTAATCCCTGGCTGCACCCTAGGACTTCTTACGCCAACACGAAGAACTCTGATATGTCAGGACATCCCCTACTGGGGCCCATGCTTGAGAAAGCCGGCTAAGTAAAGAGCGTGATTTCTTCTCACGAGCACGCTGTAAGTCATATTTAAAGACATCAATTAGGATCGATCAAAAGAGAAAGATGACAAAGCAATGATCAGAATCAGTCAATATGATACTCACCACTTCCGTATCTCGCAGGCTTATAATATTGCGGTAGTACACGGCCTGGTTCACAGCTGATTCACAGTCTTGCACATGAAAGAGGGAGACATCAGCTACAAGAGCCACAGGCGCAGTCACAAGAATTTTCTCTAAAGGCAATCATGCAGAAAATGAAAGACTTACCCCAGGTACCAACTCAGGAGGGGGGATCCTGATCGCTTCAGTAGATATGCGGGCTTGACCCTCTTCGACTTTACATAAACCCCCAAGGAAGGCATCATTGAGGCATCTAAAGGTCCCCTAAACCTCCACAGCCGAACTACCTGAAGCACCAGTACCAGAGGAACCTAAGGGACCAGCTCCCGTAGCATCGATTGTACACGTCGTCGCCTTGTCATCATCATTGGATTCACCTCCTTCCTCGAACTATGGAAAGGAGCAGAGTTTCAATCAGTAGAAGCTGAAACTAAATCAGAACCATTATAAAAGTGCCTAGAGAGAAAGAGGAATTACCTGAGATATCAGACCGCCAAAGGCCAGGAAATTGGCACCAGGTACGAAACGTGGCAGGATGGACCGGTAGGGCAAAGACTCATACCATAGCTCGTAACTCTCAGGCACGAGGAGATCATTTACGGGGACCCCATGATGTAGGAATTTGATAGTGAGCTCCTCGATCGTACCCATAGGTATCATAACATCTGCAGGAGGAGCTTGCAGTACGACAATGTGGTCTCGATATTGATGGACCACTCGCTCTCCCAGTTAGTAGGCCCTGGCCCAATCTCCGTAAAAGAAGATGACGCGATGATCAACGAAGAGGTTGGACAAACCCATGGCTGATCGATCCCAAAAGGGGGAACCAACATAAGGATCGTGGCTGACCTGCCCAGGCAGAAAGGTGTCTCATTAGCCGAACATACAGTATAACAAAAGGGGTAGCCCTGAGAAGGAAGAAAGAGAGATAGCCATACCTACTTCAGGATCAACAAGTCAAACTATGACCTCAAGCCCATCTCCAAGTGCTTCATGCCGACATCCTTGTGGTGATGCGTGCTCCAATTGCTCATGAGCGGATAGGTGGGTACATCAGAGTGAAGGAGGGGGCAGCCGAGCTGGAAGTGCAGATAGCCCCAAATCTGAAAAGAAAAGTACATAGAAAAAATGTGTCATATACAGAAAGGATGTGTTAGAAATAGGATGGATGACTAATTGACAAACCAAGGAAGGTAAAAAGGGATTAGTGGTTACCTCAATCGCCAGCTAGAAGCTGAAAATAGAAACTGGGTGCCCCAATGAGGCTCAGGCTAGGATAGACATTAGAACGACATATCCGGCCCCACCCTAGTCATATCTGTGCACCTCGTCCCAATTCCCAATAATGTTGAGTAGGGACAATGAGACTCGCCCATCATTGACATTTAAAAAGAGGGTCTTACCCAGCAGGAAAAGGAGCAAAATACGAGCCAATTGCAGGGCATGCTCGGGGTCAATGAAAATATCTGCATCTAGCTATCTTAGGTCCACCAGTTCATTCCCCACAAATAGATTAGACAGCCAGGACATTTTAACCTCGATGCCGTGTAGATTCCCAAAGGTAGGGTAATCTCCGATCAGTTGAACTATCTCATCCCAACTAGGGACGCAAAGGGTAGGCACTAGTAGCCCTCTTATCCGAATCCCCGTAATCATCGCCTAATCGACAGGGGTAAGAGTCATCTCCGCCGTGGCCATATGGAACGTCATGGTCTCGGGACGGAAGTTCTCAATCAAGGCCTTCAGATAGGCCGAGTTTGCCTGCATAGTAGGGCACGAGAGGAAGTCCTTAAAATCAGCCTGTGCGAGAAGGAACCTCACGATTAGAGGGAGGTAGAGGTAGAAGCGCTGGAGGTCCCACTAGCCTCCTCGAAAAGTGATGGGAGGCAAGTCCTGCATCCAAATAAAGGGGTGTTAGATCCTGAAAATATTTCAAGTTCGCACAAAGAACAATCACAAAGCTTTTTACCCTCCCGACAATCCCAAAATTGGAGATGTGAGTATATTAAAGGTGAAGGAGGCCAGTACGGGCGGCCTCGCCTTGCATTTGAAACCAGGTACGGTAAGAGCATTGTACCATGAAAATTTACTCCTCGGGAACCATAGATCACCTCTGGCCCCTCTTCTTATTCCTGCCCCTCCTCCTGCACATGGTCCTTCTCGCTCTACATTTTGAGACAACAACAAGCAAGAAAATTAGGTCATATCAGTAGCGAGAAATCATTTTCCAAACAGGTTAACAGGGAGGTAAGTAGGGCCCTTTTTCTTTTCCATTGATTCTAATCATCATCATAATCATCAAGAAATAATACAATGATACGAACCACCCACCATTTTCAAAGAAAAATCATCATCCACATTTTCAAAAAGGAAACAAAAAAAGAGGGAAGGAATACCACCCATCATTTCCATCAAAAAAATCCAAGAAAGCAAATCCAAAAAAAGTAAAAAAATAATAATAATAATAAATACATGTGCATTTATGCCATCAAAAAATCCAAAAAACAAAATTAAAAAAATAATAAATATGAGCATTTATGCGATTAAAAAATCCAAACAAAAAACAAAAAAAACAAAATAACAAAAAAAAACAAAAAAAACAAAATGAAAAAAACACATATATGTGTGCACTTATGCAACCAAAAAATCCAAAAAATCATCATAAAAAAATCAAAATCAAATCAAAAAATACATGTGTGAGCATTTATGCAATCCAAAAATTGAAAAGAAGAAAAAAGAGAAGGAATACCCTAATCAAAAGAAAAAAAACAAAAAAAAACATATAATAACTAAAAAAAAAAGAAAAATAGGGCATCGCACAGAATACGATCAAACTAATGGATTATCACACTTGCAAGAAATATCCTTCATTTATCCTCTACAAAAGCAAGAAATCATAACTACATTGCAAACGATTTCAAGAAAAAACAAATAAAAATGGGTTTAAAGTGTTTACTTTTAAAAGAAATTGAGTTCTTGATCCGGCGTAGAGTGGGTGTTTAATCGGTGCGAGCGAGCACCGGCAATGAGTCACACTTGGAATCAATCCTAAGAAACCCTAAAGGGGTATCCTGTTTCAGTTTCGAGAGGGAGGGAGAGAAAATTTTGAATAAGAGCCCCTTCGGCTCAGGCTCGGGTGGTTAAAAACCCCCCCAGGTTTTGCTTGATGCAACTAATACATGCGCCAAGCCATTTTTGTCCCCCTTTTTGCCTGGCGCAACTAATAGATGTGCCAGGCAATATTTTCTGGCTAGGCTGCTCCCCCCCTTTGTGGCTTAGCTCGTATACCACACTCGCCAAGCATGGTCTTCCGTGGACTCGCCAAGGTGCACATGCCCCCTAAACAGTGCGTCGATCTCCATTTGACCTGATCGGGCGGCTGTACTAAAATAAATGGTTCCAGATCTCTGAGCTTGCTCAAAATCCCCAACAACAAAAACAAAAAATAATACATAAAATAAAAAAGAACCCACATAAAACTAATACATAAAATCCTACATAAAATCTCACATAAATTCACAAAAAAATCCACATAAAAATAATACATAAAATCTCACATAAAATCACAAAAAAATCCCATATACAAATCCACGTAAAATCATAAAAATCTTTGCATAAAATAAAAAGTGGCACGCACTCTCAAAAAGCAATGCGACATCTATTCGCTCCGCTCAGGTAGTCGTGCTATATCAACTTCGGGATCGATGGGTTCGCCCAAAGACCTCAAACCTTGCTTCACGCAGGGGCACCCGTGGCCAATCAAATGGGGCAGTCAATGCATTATGGGATTGAGCACAAACTGTGAACCTTCGCGTATTGGCTTCGTGCCTATCTTTAAGTATGAGTCGATCACTCTCTCACTTACGGAGCTATTGAATTCAGAATGAAACTTGAACATCAAACATCTTCAATCATCTCGAGAAGCATATGTTTTTCCCAGTATATTGGGTTTTCACAACTCGCTCCATCTCGGTTATGCCCAGTAATGCCGCTAAGCACTTGGGGACCATAACCTTGAGAAACAGATGTTTTTCTTGACATAAAGTGCTTGCATTTACTCACAATGTTACCATCTGATGTTTGACGTTCATTCTGAATGTAGAAGAGTCGTCAGTGATGCCTTGGGCATCTTCGAATGTCTCTTGTCTTTGGCATTTAATCATTAGTGATCGGATATCAAAGAGGGGCATCCGTAGACACCCAAATTTCACCCAAGGCCCAATCGAGACATAC
Source organism: Chloranthus sessilifolius (assembly GCA_021018995.1). Taxonomy (NCBI): domain Eukaryota; kingdom Viridiplantae; phylum Streptophyta; class Magnoliopsida; order Chloranthales; family Chloranthaceae; genus Chloranthus; species Chloranthus sessilifolius. The sequence continues at coordinate 99,212,195 of CM037597.1, forward strand.
TTCTAGAGAGGCACACCTCTGAGCTTCCGATAGCATTATCTGAACCCTTAGGAATCACCTCAGAGCCTTTAAAACCCTCCCCAAACCTTTAGGAACCAATCCCAACCTTCAGAAACCCCTTCGTGCCTATCTTTAAGTATGAGTCGGTCACTCTCTCACTTACGGAGCTATTGAATTCAGAATGAAACTTGAACATCAAACATCTTCAATCATCTCGAGAAGCATATGTTTTTCCTAGTATATTGGGTTTTCACAACTCGCTCCATCTCGGTAATGCCCAGTAATGCCGCTAAGCACTTGGGGACCATAACCTTGAGAAACAAATGTTTTTCTTGACATAAAGTGCTTGCATTTACTCACAATGTTACCATCTGATGTTTGACGTTCATTCTAAATGTAGAAGAGTCGTCAGTGATGCCTTGGGCATCTTCGAATGTCTCTTGTCTTTGGCATTTAATCATTAGTGATCGGATATCAAAGAGGGGCATCCGTAGACACCCAAATTTCACCCAAGGCCCAATCGAGACATACTTCTAGAGAGGCACACCTCTGAGCTTCCGATAGCATTATCCGAACCCTTAGGAATCACCTCAGAGCCTTTAAAACCCTCCCCAAACCTTTAGGAACCAATCCCAACCTTCAGAAACCCCTTCGAATCCATAGTTAACCCTTCCGAGCAATGGTTAGAGAGAGGAGTACCAGGGCTGGCAGGAACCTCTACTATGATTAAATCATATACCATTGAAAAGTAGAGGTTTCTAGCTTTCCAACAAGCCAAGAATTGCCCCGATCCGAGTTACACATTAAAAGTTACAATGATTCAAAGTTTGGGCACAAAATAGGCAACATGTGAACCTTGCGAGGCCTGCATTGAACCACGCGAGAACTTTGCGAGAAGATGTGTACTTGGTGCATGTATTAGTTCCGCCAAGCACAAGTAGGTCCCCCCGCGGGCTTTGAACTTCTAGGATTGTATTTTTGCCTGGCACATCTAATACATGTGCCAGGCTTAGCTATAGTAACTGTGGGTTTTTGGCTCGAATTTCACTTTTGGGGTTTGACTTGTTGACCATCTCAAAGTGTAGGATGGGTTTCATTAGGACTATTGCACCCATGCTTACCGTGTTTGCAACACTTTAGTCATTTGAAACATAACCTATCATCTACTATTGATGACCATTGCCCATTTTTCTAAGCCTTTGAAGCCCTAGGAAACCTTTGATTTTGGGATTACCTAATTGCTAACCCTAATTAGCTTTTAAGTACCCCCCTAACCCTCTCTTTTCCTATAAATAGAGAGGTACCCCCCTTGCAAATGTCTTGAAAAAATTTTCAAAGAGAGAAAGATTAGAGATTTCCTTCTCCGCTTTGGTGCACCAAACCAATATAAATTCCAGAATTCAAAACCCTTCCTTAGACCCCATCTTCCATAAAAATTCCTTTAGCCTAGGTGAGAACTACCCCCAGCCTTCTTCCTCTACCTCTTAGCTACCAAGCTATCGGAAGCTTGTCAAACACAGTCACGTGAAGGTCCACAATGGTGCTACAAGGGCCCGAGAGCTCCTACTCTCCCTTCTATTCCTCTACCTTCTTAGCCTTTGGTCTATCCTTGAATTAGTGCCGTTATGCCACAGAAATCTCGGTAGGAACGGAGGGGCACAAATAGGGTCATAGTGCCTTCGGACAAGAGGAAGTGCTCTTTTATTTTTATTTTTATTTTATCTTTGGCCATAAGTAGAGACCTCTTTAGAGCGGGTTGATCGGGTGCCTAACACCTTCCCGATCGATAATTGAAGCCCCTACTCAAGAGCTTGTGGCGTAGACCGGTGAATCAGAGTCACATTTTTGGCACTTCGGTGCTCATAAAATTGATCTAGGATTCTCGGGACACCAGAAGCTCCGAGTGGCGACTCTATATCTTTTGGCGAGGGCTTATTGTCGCGACGGGATCGTAAAAAATCCCATGTTTTTACGTAGTCATAGACCATATTCACACACTGAATCACACGCATTCAAAGTTATCCATTCATTTCGAGTCACACAAATCCAAGACATGCTTATGCATATCTAATCACATGCATTCAAGATACATACACACCCTGCACGAAAACTCATTCACAATTGCATATCATAAAATATAAAGCTTCCATTCATATGCAAAATTTAAAAATTCTAGAGATGAGGTAAAATTGACAAAACCATACATAACCATCCAAAAGTTGCAACCATGCCACAATAGTTTAAAGACTTACATCCGTTTTCTCCCTATTTTCATTACATGAAATTTCAAAAAGAGACATATGTTGAATATCCCAAAAATTACATATACCCCTACAACTCAGTTCAATCTGCCGTATCACTCGGCTGCTCATCGTCTGTTGCAATTGACTGCTCATCCTCCCCATCTTCTCTGCCTGCTCCGGAGCTCAATGCCTCAGGAATCCAAGCTCGTTCCGCCATGCGCTATTGATAGTCTGATGGGTACATGAAGCGCAAGTCTCAGCCATCAATGTCTCATGGTAGTCTAGCCATCGGCTCATCTGATGAGTGTTCTCAGCCATGAAGGCGTGAACGTCATCAATAGTGGCAGTCAAGGCACGCTGAGTAGGTGGGGGCACACGTATCAAAGCATGTCTACGAGATGAAGCTGCAGTTGCTGGCTGATCCTGATCTGGTGCATCATGTGCCGGCTGCTCTTGGTCTTGAGGAGCATCAGGTGAAGGACCATGTTCAGGTGGTAGTTGTTGTTCAGCGTGGAGACTCTTCTTCAACTAATTATATGTTTTATTCCAATCCTTGCGAGAGTATAGCTTTGCATTATTGGTTAGTCTCGGCTCATCATCGGGAATAACATACGTGGGTCCTCCCTCATAATTCTCAATCACACTAGATATGAGGCGAGCATATGGAATTTCATCCCCCGGTTTCACTCCCCCCTCCATCATCTTTCCTCTCGCGTATTTCATCCCCTTAAATACAACCTTAGGGGCATTAAACCTATTGCACTTCCCCAACCCTCTCGGTCTTATGTCTCATAGGGTATAGGTTGCATTTGAAAATTGTATCTAACATCCACAAATAATTGGGCAAATCGATCCTTCTTATTGCCTGGCCCGACCCTTGCCGACCTTGGGTCATTTCTTCTATAACCACTTCAAACTCAACCGATGTATGGTACGGTTCCGTCAAATCAATACCAGTACCATACTTGTCATAGCACTCGAGTGCACTAGCAGCATGGTCATGAGTGAACACATACACACGTTCGTCTATCTTAGTACAAATGGTGTCTGATTGATTTCCTACATACACATTCTGGTAAAACAGCCGTACCAAACGAGGGTAATAGTATTCATGATGGGGGTTGAGTAGGTTTTCTAATCCGGCCTTTTTAAGGTAATCTTGGGCCAAATGGGTTTTACCTTGAACATTGTGCTCTTAGAAAAGCGCGAGATCAATGATATATTCAGTTTCAAATCCCTTCGCCGCCCACCAAGCGTTTGAACATTCTCGTGGTGGTGGCGGTGGTGGTGAAGAGGGTGGTGATTGTCGTGAAGAACCCGCTTGCGAGATGGGTCGCTTAAACGTAGGGTTCTTCGACGATTGTCGAGTTGTAGGTGCCATATGTAATTTCTAAAACAACCACAAAATAGGGCTTAGGGTTGAAGATAAACTAGTTTGAACTCGAATTGAAATGCTCAAGGAATTTAGGGTTTTACCTTTCAAAGAGGTTTGGATCCGATCTCTTGGAGTATCCACACTCAAATCACTACTGAAAATCGCCCCTCTTATCTCCAAGAGCAAGCCCAAGGAAAACCCCAAGGAAAAAGGCCCAAAATTTCTAATATTTTGAATCAGAAAAAACCTGATTTCCTTATATAGCGCACAAATCGATCGATCTACTTTTAAAATTGATCGATGGGTTTTCACTTAAACTAAACCAGTCGACAAATTTGATCGATCGATTTTCAAAATCAATCGGTCAATTTTCATACTAACCTTGATGCCTGAGAATATTGATCGATTGGTTTCAATTTTGATCGATCAGTTTCCAAAATTGATCGATCGATTTCCATTTCGATCGATCAATTTTCATAAATTTTTACAAGTTCAAAATGTTGCTCTCTTTTAGTGATTTTGATCGATCAGTGTCCATTTTGATCGATCGGTTTCAAAATTGATCGATTGGTTTTAATTTTGATCGATCGGATTTCACAAACAAAGCCTATGTCTAATTTCTATGAAATCGATCGATTAATTTAGGTTTCAAACGGTTGGTTTTGATAGAAAACTTCAAAATTTGTGTTTTTCACTTCCAACTTGTATGAAACTTCTCAACTTCCAAAAATATTGTTCTTTATGATTCCATCAAGCTATAGTTACAAATTAAAACATCATGTTTATAACTTAAAAGAAAATTTACAATTCTCATGACTCTTCTCAACTCTCATTGAACAACTGAGGGCATTGATCGCGGATCTCCGCCTCGCGCTCCCAAGTGGCCTCCCCTACTGAATGATTCTGCCACTTAACAAGCACTAACAGAATATGCTTCGTACATAATTCCTATTCTTTCCAATCAAGTATCTAAACCGGCTCCTCTCTCATAGTCAGATCTTCATCAATCTCGATCGGTTGATGATCAAAGATATGTGTAGGGTCCTTCACATATTTCTTTAACATAGATATGTGAAACACATTATGCACCCTATCAAGCTGTGGGGGTAAAGAAATTCTGTATGCTACTTTACTAATCGGGCCCAAAATTTTGTAGCGTGGGCTTAGCTTTCCCCGCTTTCCAAAGCTCATCACACCCTTCATTGATGAGATCTCGATAAACACATGATTACCAACTTGAAAATTGACTCATCTTTTTTATATCGACATTACTCTTCTGTCTACTCTGAGCTGTCTTGATTTGATCGCGAATCAAATGAATGACTTCAAAATTGCTCTTAATAACTTTCAGACCTAATATAAACTTTTCTTCGGTCTCTTCCCAATTGATCATTGATCTACATTGTCTTCCATATAATACTTCGTAAGGTGCCATATCGATACTCGTTTTAAAACTGTTACTGTATGCAAACTCGATCAACGGTAAGTGTTGATCCCATGATCCACCAAATTCAAGCATACATGCTTTGAGCATATCTTCTATTATCTAATTCACTCGCTTGGTTTGTCCATTTGTCTATGGGTGAAATGTGTTAAGACCTGAAAAGTACCACTTTTCACCCTTTAACATAGCCTTTGATTAGACCCTTAGCCATCTAATAAATGCTTGTTAAGTGTTTTCTGTAGGTAATAAACAGCAAGGCAATAAGGCCATGAATCCTACTAAGGAGCCTGTTTTGGCACCAAAAGTCCCTCAGAAGAATGAACCATGAATCCAGACCATAGAAGAGCCTCGCATAGCTGACAAAGCTCCAGAGGATTCAGAAAAGTACACTTCACGCAGTCCTCGCGAAGTCCCAAGACTTCACAAACAAGTTCTCGCGCAGTAGAGTGACAGAAGAGCTTCAGAAGCCTTGAGTCGTGCAGCTCTCACGAAGTTTAGAAGTTAAAGGTTGCGCAGCTCTCGCGCAGTTCAAGAAGACCCCTCTCACCCTCCGCGGTTCACTCAAAACAGTTGAGGAGAGAAAGCTTCAGCATCCTGCCTCGCGTAGCTGTTGCGCAATAGCCGCGGGATGCAAATATCAAGAGAACCTATCGCGCAATTCAAAAAAGCCTCAATGCCTCGCGAGGATCCTCGCAAAGATCCATTAAGCAGTGAACTTCTCGCGCAGTTCTCGCACTGTTCAGAAAGAAAGCAGTCTCGCGAAAGCCAGAATTAGCCTCGCGAAGTGAAGTGGAAAGCTCGCATAGTTCCCGTGCTATTCACAATTATCAATCTAACTGTGCGAAGCCCAACCCAGAGAGAGCTTAACTGTCTACCTCGCGACTGCTCAAAGCATCAAGAAGCTGCAACCATGCAAAGACTAGAGCTACCATGCGACAAGTCAGGGAATCGACTGCAACCTGGCGAAGCTCTGAACTCCAACTTCCATCATTCTGTAGAGGGCATTCTGGGGATTTCCAAGGATTAGGGCATGCACTCCCACGCTCAAATCTCTGTGCACGCGCCTCGAGGCATCCAAGGATCATTATTCGGCCATGTGGCATCGTTAAAATTAGGGTTTCCTAACCCTAATGCACCGCCACACCACTGTTATATAAACCTAAGCCTGGTTTAGGTTTAGGGGATCTGAAGGGAGACTTGGAGTTAGAATTTAGAAGAGGAACTCCTATCTCAGATTTTGTAATTTTCTTTTCTGTTCTTGTTCTTCCTGTAAACAGTAAGTAGTTTTCTTTTTCTTCTCTCCATGGCTCAGCACTTGCTGGCCATGCCTTTGTATGTCTATTGAGGTTAGATTAATAGAGTTTTTGTAATAGGATTTGTACTCTTATGGGATTTGTGTATTTGTGAGCTGTTCTGTGCAAGGCTGCTGCCTTGTGATCCGCCATTGCTTTAGCTATGTTTCAAAGCAATGGAGGACTGATTCTAAGGATCCTCTCAGATCCAAGTGACCTGTGTGTCTGGGCTATCACGGTCCTATATAGCCTTAGCCCCACCACAGGACCCACTAGATCTGAAATTCTCATGGGAGCTTGAGCTGGTAGCCTTGTGACCATGGTGGTAGCAGCAATTAACTTATTTTGTCTTGGGCTCCATGAGGAGGATAGCCTCTGGGATAGTCTGTGACCATTTAAGTGGACAGGCTATAGCCTTAGGGTGAATCCAATCCGCCGATCCAAGATGGATCCTTCTTCCCCGAGCCTGAGCTGTTACGCCTGGTAGGAGATTGTGCAGAGGCAGGCTCCCCATATATTTGTATAGACCCGCCATCAAATGTTAGATCGGATCTGGTTATGGAGATTGTAGGCTTGTGACTGGACCATTGCAGCCCCACTCAAGCAATGGATCGCTAGATCTAAGGTGGTACTCAATCTCTTGCTGGTTCTATGTGTCTGGGCTATCATGGTCCTATACAGCCTTAGCCCCACACATAGGGCTTTAGAGGTTGAGATTCCCTATGGATTCCCTGAGCTTGTAGCCTGGATGAAGTAGTGCCTACAATGATTAATTTGTTTTGACCCATCTCTGGACTGTGGTTCCCCTATGGGATAGTCTGTGACCATTTAAGTGGACAGGTTATAACCTTAAGGGATTGGATCATGGCACAGGGATGAGTTGAATGCTTCCTCCTCTTTAGTGATAATGTAGCCATTGGATAAGATTTCCATAACATCTGATCTGAATCTGAGTTACAAAACTCCTCTGATCTAGACTCAATAACCTACTTCTCACCCTTTTATATTTATTTTCCACAATCCATCCATCTTCTCACCCTTTCTATAGTTAACTCATTAGGCTATCTTAGAATACTTAGAATAAGTGACCTTAAACTCCCCTCCTTTTAGGACTGCTAGATCTGTAGTCAGATCTGGAGGGACTACTAGAGATGGCTCCTTTGGAGCTGTAGATCACCTTTCCCTGTGGGACAAACTCTTACTTATCAAAACTTGCAACAAATGGACCCTGTATCTTACAGGTCTATGATTTCTCAGTTGTGCTGATTCCATCCCTTGTTTTACTCTTTCTTTGATTTTAAATTGTTTTTACCACCAACAAATAAAACAAGCACACTGAGATGTCACAACAAATTTTTGGCGCCGTTGCCGGGGACAGATGATCTATTAGTAGACCCTTAGTTTTTGTATTCTTAGTATTCTTTGTAAATGTGAATAATTGATACTGCTGATATAATTTTGAATCATTCTTGCAGATCTAGACAACAGTAGAGAAGGACATTGGACTGCATTTGGAGATTAGCTACCTCTGTTTGCAATTCTCTTACCTTTAACACTCAGTCTAGTTTCTTTGAAAATTACATAGTAGTTGTTTAATATAGTTGTAAATGTATGTCTTCTTAAATTAGCTGTAAATTTGTTAAAAAAATTCTTTGAATCAAGTGCAATGTGCATGCAAGGAGTTGTCCCTGCTAGTGGTGTGCTTGCATGCTAGGTAGGAGATCTCCTAGTCCTACTTTAGAGCCGTTCAACCCTGAGCTAGAAAGGGGTAGAAGACTGGGAAGGAGCAGGCACACCACAGTAGAGCCCCCAACTGATTCTGAGATAGTATTCATGGGTGAAGAACAACCCAGAACTCTCAAGGAGTTGAATGCTCCAGATGACTATAACTCTCCATTCAGCATTCAATTCCCTGATGTTCAAGGGAATTATGAGATTAAAACTTCAATCATCCAGATGCTGCCCTCTTTCCATGGGCTCAGCAAGGAGGACCCTTATAATCATATTGACCAATTTTTGGCCTTGTGTACCACTTTCAATATCGCTGGTTTGGGACCTGAGGCTACTAGGCTCAGGCTCTTTCCTTCTCTCTGAAGGATAGGGCTAGTACCTGGTTGGCTACTCTTCCAAACCATGGCATCACTACATGGAAAGACCTGCAGACCAAGTTCCTGACAAAGTTCTTCCCTAAGACCAAAACTAGCCAGCTGAGGAAGGAGATTCTTGCTTTTGCCCAATCCCCAACTGAGGACTTTAATCAAGCCTGGGATAGGTTTAAGGAAAGGCTCAAACAATGCCCCCACCACAAGATCCCAGACTGGCAGCTTGTACAAAGCTTCTACAATGGGATTGATGAGAAAAATAGAGATATGGTTGATGCCTCTTGTGGTGGAACCTACATGCACAAGACTGCTGATGAGGCATGGGAATTGTTTGAGGTAAGTAGTGAAAATGCTTTTCAAAAACCATCCATGGCAAGAACTAGTCAAGAGTCTGAGTCAAAAGTGGGGCTTGCTGCTTTGTCAAGAGGAAAAGTTTATGAGGTGTCTGGGAATAATGACTTGCAGCTGCAGATGGCTAACCTCTCATGGAAGTTTGACAAATTACTGACTGTGATGCAACCCAGAAGGGCTGCTCAAGTGGTGGAGGCATGTCTGATATGCCCGTCCCCACAGCACACGGTAGAGGAATGTCCATCTGCAGGGCAGTATCCTGAATTAGTTTGGGAACATGCTGCTGTTGAGCAATCTTATGGCCAGCAACAATCTGGTGGCTACAACAGACAGCCGTATGGATACCAACACCAAAATACTGGTTACCAATGGAGAGACCACCCAAATCTGAGGTAGAGGCAAGACAACTATATGCAGCCCCAGTAGATGTTGGCCTTACCTCAAAGGCCACAGCAGCAGTTCAATCAAGGATATGCCCCTAGGTCCAATTTCCAGCACCAGCAGCAGCCCCATCAGCAACAAAATCAGTTGATCTTACCCCAACTTCAGCCAAGAAATGCTTCCTTCAAGGACCAGGTCTTGACTTCATTGCAAAACCTGGGGTCCTTGGCTCAGACCGTGAGCTCTCACAGTCAGAGCATCCATGCCATGGAAGAGCAGATAAGCAAAATTTCAAATGCCTTGACCAGGGGAGATGAGGAGAGGTTGCCCTGCCAGCCGAATGCCAACCCCAAGGGTCAGTTTTTAATTGAAGAAGCTTCCTCAAGTTTTGAGGGAACCAATGTTATCACTACCCAAAGGTCTGGCAGGCTGATAGACAACCAGGTGGGTAACAGACTAGCAGAGGTCATTTCCACAAATTATTCGAATGAGTGTGATAGAGATGTTGTTGAAACATAGAGCCAAGAAAAATAAAGAGGCTGTAGTTAAGCCTCAGCAGGGAGAAAAACATGAAAAAAGAAAGAAACAAAAGTTTAGTCATGGGCTAGCAGCTGAGGAACCAGCAGAACCTCAGCTACCATTTCCTCAAGCTTTGGGTAGTTCGATCCCTTTTGATAAAGGGAATGCCCAGATCGAGGAAATGATGGAGACCTTCAGGCAGGTGAAAATCAATTTGCCCCTGCTTGAGGCAATTAAACAGGTCCTAGCCTATGCAAAGTTCCTGAAAGACCTCTGTACCCAAAAGAGAAAAGCTCGAGGCCATGTGTCCAAAAAAGTCTTTGCAACTGATACAGTGAATTCTGTATTTAACATATCAATGCCTGAGAAGTTGCAAGATCTAGGAATCCCCATTATTCCCTGCATAATTGGAGACCATATAATTGGGAAGGCCCTTTTAGACCTGGGAGCCAGTGTTAACCTGCTGCCATATAGTGTATATCTGCAGCTAGGTTTGGGGGAGCTAAAACCTACCACCATTGTGCTAATGATGGCTGATAGATTTGAGCGGAGGCCTATGGGAATGATTGAGGATGTCCTGGTAGGGGTAGATAAATTCTTCTACCTTGCTGACTTCCTAGTTTTGGACATGAGCTGCAGCAAAAGTACTAACCCCATACCTGTTATCTTGGGCAGGCCATTCTTGGCCACTGCCAATGCATGCATTCAGTGCAGGTCTGGAGTTATGGAGGTAACTTTCGGACATATGAAAGTTGAGCTGAATGTGTACAACAGTGCAAAGTACCCTCACGAGGATAATGAGGAGAGCCTTGCAGTGGATGTATTAGATGAAATTGTGGATGAAGAATTGCCCACTCTGCTGGAGTGGAGCAAAATTGTTAGGAATTTAGTTAAAGTCTGGGATATGGTGGAGGAAGAAAGCCCAGCTGTAATACCAAAAGACCTGACCACATTGAAGTCTTCTGTGGGCTTAGTTCAGCATTCCATTTGGAAACCTACATTGCTGCCTCTTCCTCCAACCACCAATGCACCAATGTTGCCATCCACCCAACAAGCCCCTGATCTGGAACTCAAGAAGCTTCCAGAAACATTAAAATATGTCTTCCTTGAGAAAGGTGATAAGCTTCCAGTGATTATCTCCTCCTCTCTTACCAATGAGTAGGAAGAGAAATTACTAACAGTTTTGAGGAAGCAGAAAAGGGCAATTGGCTGGACCATTGCAGATCTGGGAGGAATAGATGCATCAATCTACATGCACAGGATTCATCTTGAGGAAGGATCACTACCCTCCAGGGAAATGCAGAGGAAGTTAAATCCTCACATGTAGGAAGTGGTCCTCAAGGAAATCATTAAATTGCTAGATGCACGGGTGATTTACCCCATCTCTGATTCTAACTGGGTGGCACCTATCCAAGTGGTGCCCAAGATATCTGACATAATAGTTATTAAAACCGAGTCTAGAGAGTTGAAACCAGCCAGGGAGACCACTGGCTGGAGAGTTTGCATTGATTATAGAAATCTCAGCTCTAAGACTAGAAAGGACCACTTCCCTGTCCCCTTCATTGATCAAATTTTGGACAAATTGGCTGGAAAAGCTTTTTACTGTTTTCTTGATGGGTACTCAGGGTACAACCAGATCCCTGTGCATCCTCAAGACCAGGAGAAAACCACTTCACTTGTCCTTTTGGCACCTTTGCTTACAGAAGGATGCCTTTTGGACTGTGTAATGCGCCAGCCACTTTTCAGAGGTGTATGTATGCCATATTCTCTGATATGATTGACAAGTTTTTGGAGATTTTTATGGATGATTTTTCTGTCTATGGGGACAGTTTTGGCCAATGTCTACAACACCTCAGTCTAGTTTTGCAAAGATGTGAGGAGACCAATCTGGTCTTAAGCTGGGAAAAGAGCCACTTCATGGTAACACAAGGCATTGTGTTAGGCCATGTAGTCTCTAAAGAAGGGCTTGAGGTAGACAAGGCCAAAGTTGACCTCATTGCCAATCTGCCCCCTCCAAAAATAGTCAAACAAATCAGATCTTTCCTTGGGCATGCAGGATTCTACAGGAGGTTTATTAAGGACTTCAGCAAAATTGCTAAGCCATTGTGCCACCTGCTCTGCCAGGATGTGCCTTTCGATTTCTCGGCTGAATGTCTAAAGGCTTTTGAGACTTTGAAAATCTGCCTTACCTCTGCCCCTGTACTCCAGACACCGGACCATACCCTGCCATTTGAATTAATGTGTGATGCATCAGATTTGACAATAGGTGCTATCTTAGGCCAAAGAAAGGATAAGCTTCCTGTGGTCATTGCTTATGTCAGCAAGTCACTTGCTGAAGCTCAGCTGAATTACACCACAACTGAGAAAGAGCTTTTGGCAGTGGTATATGATGTCGACAAGTTTAGATCCTACCTGTTGGGATCTAAAACTATAATCTTAACTGACCACTCAGCGTTGAAGTATCTATTGTCCAAAAAAGATGCTAGGCCCAGGCTGATTAGATGGATACTCCTGCTACAGGAGTTTGATATCGAAATCAAGGACAAAAAGGGTGTGGAGAATGTGGTGGCTGACCACTTGTCCAGAATTGTGTTGGAGAAATGTCTTGATGGTCCTCCAAATGATGCCTTCCCGGATGAGCAATTATTTGCCATCCAATCCTTGGTCTCCTGGTTTGCACACACTATGAACTATCTTGTTATAGGAAAGATTCATGCCCACTGGACCAAAATGGACAAAGACCTATTTTTCTCACAGGTCAAATATTTTTTCTGGGAGGAACCTTGCCTATACAAGTACTGTGCAGACCAAATCATCCGAAGATGTGTTCCCGAAAGTGATGTCCCCAGTATTCTGGCCATGTGCCATGAAAATGCCTGTGGAGGCCACTTTAGTGGAAGAAAAATAGCTGACAAGGTCCTGCAGTGTGGGTTGTATTGGCCTTCTTTATTCAAAGATGCATATACACACTGCAAGGCATGTGAGAGATGTCAAAAATTAGGCGGGCTGTCCAAAAGAAATTCCATGCCTTTACAGCCCATCCTTGTCATAGAATTTTTTGATGTATGGGGTATAGACTTCATGGGCCCTTTTCCTCCTTCTAATGGTTACCATTTCATCTTAGTGGCAGTGGACTATGTTTCCAAATGGGTAGAAGCCATTGCCACAAGAACCAATGATAACCAGGTGGTCCTCAAATTTGTAAAGCAAAACATTTTTTCAAGATTTGGAACCCCTAAAGCTATTATCAGTGATGGGGGTAGCCATTTCTGTAACAGGAATTTCGAGAGCTTGCTCAAGAAATATTCTGTGACCCATAGGATTGCTACTCCCTACCACCCATAGACAAGTGGGCAAGTTGAAATTTCCAATAGGGAATCAAGCACATCCTTGAGAAAACAGTGAGGACTGATAGGAGAGATTGGGCTGATAAGCTCAATGATACACTGTGGGCTTATCGGACTGCGTATAAGACTCCCATTGGAATGTCCCCATTCAGACTGGTCTATGGCAAGGCTTGCCATCTCCCTGTAGAATTAGAACACAAGGCCTATTAGGCCATTAAAAACTTAAATATGAACCTAACTTCTGCTGGTCATCACAGGTCCCTGCAGCTGTCTGAATTGGACGAGCTGAGGATGGATGCTTACGCCAATGCCGAGATCTATAAGGAACGATCCAAAGCTTTCTTTGATAAGGGCTTACTGAGAAAGAGCTTCATCCCTGGTGGCAAGGTTTGGTCATTTAACTCTAGACTAAAATTCTTTCCTGGCAAACTAAAATCCCGATGGGAAGGTCCCTATATTGTTATAAATGTTTCCCCATCTGGTGCTGTGGAAGTCAAGGATCCCAAATCTGGGCGGACCTTGAAAGTGAATGGTCAGAGGCTTAAGCCTTGTCTCGAAAAACACTGATCCTATGAACACTATTAATTTTCAAGGACCTTCATCTACATGACCTGATTGTGTCCATGTTGTACTATCTTGCTTTAGTTTCTTCAATAGTTTTAGGAAATTGTAGTGTCTCGATGAAGTGCGAGTGCATTGGGGTTTGATAGAGTTTATTGGGTTGGTATGATTACTTCTTCTTCTGCGATTTACTGATTTTTGAATTGAATGTTGAACTGCATGAATTGCTCCCTGTTTGGTACTTAGCCTTGCACATTCCAATTTGAGATTTGGGAAACTCTCGCGCAATTCACATTGAGTATTTATTACGTTGTCGCGAGCTTCAACAAACACTTCAGAGCCTCTCGCGCACTACAAGCTACAATATTCATCATCGTGAGATTTCGTTCCTATCTCGCGACCCCCTTGCCCAGCTGCGCGAGTCAAATGCATTTGTCATTTCCCACGCTGATTGCTGGGACTTGTCACTTCCCAACTCACTCTCAATTAATTACGGTGACTTGGATGTTATTCCACCGTTTCATCTTCCACCATCCTCGTCTTTAAATACACAGGGAGCCCCTTTCATATTCATCTCATCCTTTCTCCTCTCACCCTAGCGGCTCTTCCCTAGTCCTAACAATGGCAGATGACAAGCCTAATGCGCGGCCTAACAAGTTTTACCCGATGTGATTGGAACCGCCCCCACCTAAAGAGCCGGACCCTCTACAACCCCTCTGGGATGAATACGAGGAGGTTCAGCAGATCCTGGCTAAGAAGGAGGAGGAAAAGCTCCAGCCACAGAAGAAAAAGCAAAAGATAGAACCATCCCCATCCCCTGCCCCCTCCACTCAACCCCTTCCACCACCTTCTCAGCCCCCCCATCCTTGATCCCTCTCTCCTTTCTTCTTTCTTTTTGTAAAATTTTTTTTTTTAGTCTTAATGAAATTCTCTTTTTCTGTTATTCTGTACAGTTCTCTATTCTTGGTTGTTTTCTTTCTTGTTGTTTCCTTTTATTATGCCCTTAATAAATCTGCTGCACACCCACCTTTGAACCAGTGCGGACACTGCTCCTCATAGGTTTGGGGGTGTGGCAGGTAAATCCTGCCAATGGAATAGTTAACCTAAGTGCAGCAGAATCTTGTGAGTAATATGGAAATGGAACCATGTTCACTAGAGAATCATGAAAATAATAAAATTTAAAATTGTTTCCAGACTTTAGGCATTATAAGCTTGTAATATTTCACATTTCCATGATGAGATCACCAAGGAAACTTACTCGTATCAGCACTTAGTGAATCACTAGAGAGAGAAAAAGGTAAGGACATACTTAAGAGTTCAAAGGAAGACCATAACCAGTGAGGTTTGGGACTATGCAATATTTTTTCCTTGAGGAGTGACTAAGGTAATTTTTTCTAGCTCTAAGGACTGGCTGAGTCACTGTGCTCACTAGAAGTTAGGCAACTCTAAGTTGAAACAACTGACAGCACTCATGAGACTTAGGAAAGGATCAAGGCCTTCTCTTGAACAGTTTGAGCCTAAATAGACCAACCTTAAGCAACTACCCTTGTCCATACCCCCTTTGAGCCTTAAATCCTAAATTTCTTCAAAAATGCACTTGAGTACTTGCACCTGAACCTATGTATCTGATTTAACCTTATCCTCACTCTGAGAATTTAGAAGGTAAAGGAACAAGAGTTGAAGATGGACTAGCTATGGTCAACATCAGGTGAAGAAAGAAGAAGTACCTCAAAGTCTAACAGTATGGTAACTGAGAAAATGGTGGCATTTCAGAAAAGCAAAAACAAAATAAAAAGAAGAAAAATGCATAAAAAAGAATAAAAAATAATAATGAAGAGGAGTAAGAGAGGAGTCAAGAGGGAACTTTCATTGGAAAAATCAAAATCAAGAAGAGAAACTGATCACTTCAAATCTGAAAACCTCAAAGAAGATGAAAGGAGCTAAATCAAAGAAAGTGAAGTCATGAATCACCTCCTTCACCTACTGATTTCTCAATTTTGAACCCCTTTTCAACCTTCCATTCTTTTTAACCCCACTTCATAAGCCACATTACAGCCCAGTTAAAGCCCTTGTGATCCAAAATTGAGTGAGCTGTCATGTGGAGACAGAGAGTTGTTCAATCTATGGTGAGGATCTGTCAATGATGCCAGAACTTCAGAGCTATGCCTATGCTCATGCTTACAGACCCATTTGGGGGATATAACAGCTCTTGAGCTTGAAAGAAAATGAAACCCTCAACAATTCTTTATGAGAGTATGCCCTGGAGAGTTTTGGGTCTGATATTGAATGCATTAAGCATGAACTACAACCTAATTTTTGATCTAGTGATGAGCTCAATGTTGACACACATGTGTAGTGTCTTTGGTGTAAACTGATTGGAAATGCTATGCTTTCATGAGAAGCTTATACTGTTTAAATTTTTGTGTAGCCAATGTGTATGAATTTCTTATATTTTTAATGATTCAAAGGTGAACTAACTCTGTTCCTTGACTGCTCATCTGATAAATTGCACTTTTGTTAACTGCTTCATTGAGAAGTTTGTGGGTGTCTTCACTGAAAACCCATAGGAGACTTCACTCCTCCACTAGGGATCACCTAGGGGTTTAAAAGGCTTGGTACATATGCTAAATGTATCCGTGCTCCCTACGAAAGTGGCATTTAAATTCTATAGTTGATTTAGTGTAGCTTTGCTAAGGGACTAGCAAAGATTAGGTTTGGGGGTGTGTTAAGACCTGAAAATGTACCACTTTTCATCCCATAACTTAGCCTTTGATTAGATCCTTAGCCATCTAATAAATGCTTGTTAAGTGTTTTCTGTAGGTAATAAACAGCAGGGCAATAAGGCCATGAATCCTACTAAGGAGCCTATTTTGGCACCAGAAGTCCCTCAGAAGAATGAACCATGAATCCAGGCCATAGAAGAGCCTCGCGCAGCTGACCAAGCTCCAGAGGATTCAAAAAAATATACTTCGCGCAGTCCTCACGAAGTCCCAAGACTTCACAAACAAGTTCTCGCACAGTAGAGTGACAGAAGAGCTTTAGAAGCCTTGAGTCGCGGAGCTCTCGCAAAGTTTAGAAGTTAAAGGTCGCGCAGTTCAAGAAGACCCCTCACACCCTAGCGTGGTTCACTCAGAACAGCTGAGGAGAGAAAGCTTGATCCTCACGCCTCATGCATTGCCACGCTGAGCCAGGATGCAAATATCAAGAGAACTCAGCGATTAAAAGCCTCAACGCCTCGCGAGGATCCTCACGAAGATCCATTAAGAAGTGAACTTCTCGCGCAGTTCTTGTGCTGTTCAGAAAGAAAGCAGTCTCGTGAAAGCCAGAATTAGCCTAGCGAAGTGAAGTGGAAAGCTCGTGTAATTCCTGCGCTATTCACAATTATCAATCCAACTGCGCGAAGCCCAACCCAGCGAGAGCTTAACTGTCTACCTCGTGACTGCTCAAAGCATCAAGAAGCTGCAACCACGCGAAGACTAGAGCTACCAAACGACAAGTCAGGGAATCGACTGCAACCAGGCGAAGCTTTGAACTTCAACTTCCATCATTCTGTAGAGGACATTCTGGGGATTTCCAAGGATTAGGGCATGCACTCCCATGCTCAAATCTCCGTGCACGTGCCCCGAGGCATCCAAGGATCATTATTCGGCCATGTTGCATCATTAAAATTAGGGTTTCCTAACCCTAATGCACCGCCACACCACTGCTATATAAACCTAAGCCTGGTTTAGGTTTAGGGGATCTGAAGGGAGACTTGGAGTTAGAATTTAGAAGAGGAACTCCTATCTCAGATTTTGTAATTTTCTTTTCCGTTCTTGTTCTTCCTGTAAACAGTAAGTAGTTTTCTTTTTCTTCTCTCCATGGCTCAGCACTTACTGGCCATGCCTTTGTATGTCTATTGAGGTTAGATTAATGGAGTTTTTGTAATAAGATTTGTACTCTTATGGGATTTGTATATTTGTGAGTTGTTCTGTGCAAGGCTGTTGCCTTGTGATCCGTCATTGCTTTGACTGTGTTTCAAAGCAATGGAGGACTGATTCTAAGGATCCACTCAGATCCAAGTGACCTGTGTGTCTGGGCAATCATGGTCCTATATAGCCTTAGCCCCACCACAGGATCCACTAGATCTGAGATTGTCATGGGAGCCTGAGCTGGTAGCCTTGTGACCATGGTGGTAGCAGGAATTAACTTGTTTTGTCTTGGGCTCCTTGAGGAGGATAGCCACTGGGATAGTCTGTGACCATTTAAGTGGACAGGCTATAGCCTTAGGGTGAATCCAATCCGCCGATCTAAGATGGATCCTTCTTCCCCGAGCCTGAGCTGTTAAGCCTGGTAGGAGATTGTCTTGAATATTTGTATAGACCCGCCATCAGATGTTAGATCTGATCTAGTTATGGAGATTGTAGGCTTGTGACTGGACCATTGCAGCCCCACTCAAGCAATGGACAGCTAGATCTAAGGTGGTACTCAATCTCTTGCTGGTTCTTTATGTCTGAGCTATCATGGTCCTATACAGCCTTAGCCCCACACATAGGGCTTTAGAGGTTGAGGTTCCCTATGGATTCCCTGAGCTTGTAGCTTGGATGAAGTAGTGCCTACAATGATTAATTTGTTTTGACCCATCTCTGGACTGTGGTTCCCCTATGGGATAGTCTGTGACCATTTAAGTGGACAGGTTATAACCTTAAGGGATTGGATCATGGCACAGGGATGAGTTGAATTCTTCCTCCTCTTTGGTGATAATGTAGCCATTGGATAGGATTTCCATAACATCAGATCTGAATTTTAGTTACAAAACTCCTCTGATCTAGACTCAATAACCTACTTCTCACCCTTTTATATTTATTTTCCACAATCCATCCATCTTCTCACCCTTTCTGTAGTTAACTCATTAGGCTATCTTCGAATACTTAGAATAAGTGACCTTAAACTCCCCTCCTTTTAGGACTGTCAGATCTGTAGTCAGATCTGGAGGGACTACTAGAGATGGCTCTTTTGGAGCTGTAGATCACCTTTCCCTGTGGGACGAACTCTTACTTATCAAAACTTGCTACAAATGGACCTTGTATCTTGCAGGTCTAGGATTTCTCAGTTGTGCTGATTTCATCCCCTATTTTACTCTTTCTTTGATTTTAAATTATTTTTACCACCAACAAATAAAGCAAGCACCCTGAGATGTCACAACAAAATGCTGAACTGAAGTCAAATCACATACCCATTCCTTCTTGAAATTTCTACCAAAATTTTGAAGTATACAACGGGTCACGATCTGAAACAATACTAGCTAGAATACCATGTAATCCGACAATTTCCTTCATATACAACACTACAAGTCTTCCTACCATATACATCATGTTGTATGGCAAAAAGTGAGCAGATTTGGTTAGTCGATCAACGACCACCCAAATGGCACTTTGTCACCTTGCTGTCCGTAGTAGTCCCAGTATGAAGTCCATAGAGATTGACTCCCATTTCACTCTGGTATTGGCAGAGGTTGTAATAAGCCTACTGGATGTTTGTGATCCACTTTCTCTTACTGACATACTAAACACTTGGACACATATTCATCAACATCCTGCTTCAAACCTCTCCACCAATAGTTCTTCTTCAGATTCTGATAAATCTTGGTACCACTAGGATGAATAGCATACTTAGACTTATGGGCTTCATCTAAGATAGTTTGCCTAAGGTCGGCATCGATCGGTACACATAGACGTCCCCTAAATAATAGCGATCCATTCTCCTTGATGGAGAAATTTAGTTTACTACCATCAATCACACCCTGTCTGATTTTCACTAACTCTACATCTTTCATCTGTAATTTATAAACGTGATTGAAGATCGTCAGTCTAATCATGATGCTAGCCAACAAGGCTCCTAAAGCTTGTACCTCGATCTTCATGTCATACAAATAAAGATCTTCTGGCAGTTTCCAGCTATGAATCCCCATACCAAGGCTAGATAGTAGAGCCAAACTCTTCCGACTCGAAGCATCTACTACAACATTCGCCTAGCCTGGATGATACTAAATGGAGCAATCATAGTCCTTGAGAAATTCCCTTCATGTTCATTGCCTCATATTTAGCTCCTTTTGTGTAAACAGGTATCTGAGGCTCTTATGGTCCATAAAGATCTCAAAAGTCTCTCCATACAACTAATGTCTCTATATCTTCAATGGAAAGGTCACTATTGCTAGTTCCAAGTCATGTGTTGGGTAATTCCTCTCGTGGTCCTTAAGCTATCCCGACCCATAAGCAATAACCTTCTTATTTTAGTTGAGCACGTAACCTAAACCACTGTCTGAAGCGTCACTGTACACAAAAAATCCTCCATTACTTGAAGGAATAGCCAAAACTGGTGCTGAAGTTAGTCTTTCCTTGAGTTCCAAAAAACTCTTTTCACACTCCTCAGTCTACTCAATCTTTACATCCTTTCTTGTAAGTTTAGTGAGCGGTCCTGAGATCTATGAAAATCCCTCTACTAACCTTCTGTAATACCCAGCCAGACCAAGGAAACTGCGAATCTCGATCACAGTCTTTGATTGTTCCCATTCCACTACTGCCTCGATCTTTGTTTAAACACCAATTCATTAGATCCATGAATGAAGATGGTGCATTAGTCAATCCAAACGACATTACCAAGAACTCGTAGTGCCCATATCTAGTTTTGAATGCCATCTTCTGTATATCTTTTGCTTTAACTCGCAACTGATGGTATCTAGATCTCAAGTCGATCTCTGAAAAGAATCTCGCACCTTATAATTGATCAAACAGATCATCGATCCTAGGCAAAGGGTATCGATTCTTGATGGTCAACTTGCTCAACTGGCAATAGTCGATGTACAATCTCATCGACTTGTCCTTCTTCAAAATTAAGACCCGTGCTCCCCAAGGAGACACACTAGGTCTTATGAACTGTTTATCTAAGAGTTCCTATAATTGGTCCTTCAACTCCTTCAACTAATCTAGAGCCATTTGATATGGTGCTTTAAATACTGGCTCTGCGCCCGGTGCTAAGCCAATGGCGAACTCCACCTCTCTATCCGGTGGAAATCCCGATAATTTATCCAAAAATACGTCTTGAAACTCACAAGCAATCAAAATTTTCAATATCACATTCTTCT
Organism: Chloranthus sessilifolius; assembly: GCA_021018995.1. Taxonomy (NCBI): domain Eukaryota; kingdom Viridiplantae; phylum Streptophyta; class Magnoliopsida; order Chloranthales; family Chloranthaceae; genus Chloranthus; species Chloranthus sessilifolius. Next base: position 99,232,933 of record CM037597.1, read on the forward strand.
CTTCTCGTTGCTCCTTTAGAAAAGTGAAGTATCCACTGCATTCTTTCTTTATCAAACGTTCTACTTGGACTGCAGAGAAAAGCGGTATAAAGGTTGCTCGCATTCCTACAAACTTGAATGATCTATTCCAATTCGGTAAAAAAGTAATCATCTTCCTCGACAATCAATGCTTACACTATGCGTGGATAACCAGTCCATGTCAAGGATTACATCGAATCCTTGCATATCCAACAGGATCAAATCTGTGACTAATTAATGACTTTCATAATCCCTGAAGGCGATAATAATGGACCGACACATTGTATCAGTACTGATCGCATTTCTCGTTGGAACTGACACTTCTAAAACAAAATTCAAGGTCTCAGGAATGACCTTCACTTTCTTCGCAAATTGCGGTGTCACAAATGAGTGAGTAGACCTTGGGTCTATCAACACTTTCGCTTCATAACAGAGGTAATCACTCTTACCATATATTTGTAAAGTACTATGTCACATACATAATTAAAAATTACATATGCAAGAACTAAATAGGTAGACAGTAGGATTTCAAGACTACTTCTAATTTGATGCACCTTATCTATCTAAAATATAAAAAAAATGATATATCTTGAATTTAAATAGAATTTTCACCTTGTATGATATCATTGCTGTTCTTGCCATCCTGAGCTGTAACGACATAGGCACACCCTTGCACAGTAGGCCTCACTGTCCTTATAAGCCTCGGTGTCATAGCTGATGTCGTCTTGTCTTTTGCTCAACTCTAGGCAATCTTTGATCATATGCCCCATCTTTCCGCATTTAAAACATCCACCCATACCTCATCTACAATATGAGGTCTTGTGAGCCTTGCCACATCTAGCATATGTCTCAGTAGGAGTGGATGATGGTGCTCTAGAGAAACCCTGAGTAACTGGTACTCCGATAGTAGTAGCAGGGCCCTCGTAACGGAAAGATCTCCTCGATATAGGGATAGGCGGCCTAGAGTAGTTTGTCTGAGTAGGTTGCCTTGGAACTGGTGCTACAAATTGTGGCTTTTTATTCACTGGCTTGTAGTTATTGGATCTACCCTGACCTGCCTTGCCCTTGCTTTGCTGGTCCCGTCTCTTATACATATCATCTATATTCTTCTCAGCGACCAACACCTTTCCCATAACTGCCCCATAGGTCTCCATATCAAATACGGATATCCTATCTCAGATAATCAATCTTAAGACGCTTTCTAATTTGTCAGAGGAGCTTCTCAATTTGATTGAGCCATTTCTCTACCTCAAGCAGATCCGTATGCCCATAGAAACTCGGAGGTTTCAATCTCCTAAACTCAATGAATGATGAGGGTTGTGGTCGCATAGGAGGTGGTGTTGGAGGTTGCTGATGATGGCCAGTGGCATTATTAGTAGCCATAAATGCCGTCTGTTGAGCCATGGCATTTGCCACAGCTTCCATGGCTTACGCCATTCTCTGCCTGTCCTCTCTCTCTTCATTTCTTTCTTCCCCTTTTTCTTGACTTCTCTCTTCCGGAACATTTTCTTCCAGAACCTCTCTATTCCCAATCAGAACTCTATTGGAACTGGTGGGAATCTCATCCCCACTTCTTAAGTTCGTTCTATAACTGCCTGTTGGTCGTCCTCTACCTCTAGTGGACATGACACTCTGCAACATGAAACTAAAAGTTTCATTAGCAGAAGGTCCCTATGTTCTGACACAATCTTAAACATATAATGACGTCTAAGGCTTGTCAGAAATCTCTAAAGCAAATACTTTGATACCAATTATGACAGCCCATATTTTTGCACCCAGAAACTCGTGCCATCAGATCACTCATAAGGTGATCCCAGAGCACACTGAACACCTGGTACATCCACACACAAAGTGGAACAAGCATATATTCTAACAAAGTAGATAAAGTCATCATAAGAAAATAAATCTTCAATTCTATATAATGACAACATCTAATGTACACATAAAAGACAATTCTAATTCCATGTAAAAACCCATGGACAAAAGAACCAAACCACTAGTTATAAAACAACTATCACCAAAACATGGTTTGCAAAATAATACAACAGTAACATACTGAATCCAATATACCAACTAAAATGGCTAGATGTACCAAGCATTACACAAAAATCTCAAAATAACTACTAGCGCGGCAATGCCCACTAGAAGAACTCGTCAGGAGGGGGCTCAGTCTCCTCCTCTGGCATGTACTCAGGGTCCTCAGGATCTATGTCCTCAGTACCCACATCAACACCTATACCTATGACGTGTAGTTGAGGGGTGAGCTAACATCTAAGCTCAATAGGGAAACATAAATTAACATGCACATTTTCACGTCACACATATATCTCATTACATAATTCAAAACATGCTTTTCGTACTGAGAATCACAATTTAAAAGTATTTAAATTGACATATAAACTGATATTTGATGCACATGTCAAATCACACGAATCATTGTTTTCTAAAACTTGCTCTTATAATACACACACTTAAAACACTTACTTAAATACTCTCTTGAGCATATATAGCATTGAGAGCAACAAATATACCTATCGGAACCCAACCATTTTCGTTCAATGAACAATTTTACACAATGTCCAAGCCTCTTCAAACGAGGTGATTTGTCCCGCATGAAGTATTACCGCAGAATGGAAATAAAAAAATGAACATCCCTCCATACCGGCGCACACTTACGGATATCCCACCGTACTGGTCACGGATTTACCGCCGTGTCATTAGGGTATCTACACACATGAACCTTAAATCAAAGTGTTTAATCTAACTTATAGTTTATCACTATGAATTGTGATAATTTATAATAGCTTACACACACACATATTCACATCTTTCTAATGTCACACATGCATGGCTTATTTCACACACACACACACTCAATTCTGATATCACACCCACACGAAGTTTCTCTAGGTGCACATACACACACACACCTTTCATATTTTAAACTATGAAGGAAGTTCATGCTAAATAATCGTCAGAACTCACAAATCACACACATTCTTATCATATCACTAAATCCATGTTAGTTGTAATCAAATGCATATGTTACAAAGTTTTTCCTACCTCAAGCAAAGCCAGAATGAAGACTTCTTATTCCGAGCTAGCCCCTCACACAGAAACCAAAGCTCATACCTAGAACACACCCAAACATGATTCATACATCAGAAATGACATAAAATGGGAAGGTATTAAGTTTCCCCCAAGTCTCCTTAACAAAATAAAATAATTTCCTGAATCTGACCCAATCGATATCGATTCCCAAATCAATCGATCGGTTTCTAAAATTGATCAAACAAATTATATTTCGATCGATCGGTTTCCTCAGAAATCACATATTTCTCATATCACAATCCGATCGTTCGGTTCCCAAATCGATCGATCAAATTCAATTTTGATCAGTCGGTTCCTTCGGAAAACTACACCCTCTAGGTGCCATAATCTGATCGATCAGTTCCTAAATCGATCGATTGAATTCAAATTTGATTGATCTGTTCCTTCAGAAACTCTCTAACAAGTATACTATTTTCTCAAATCGATCTATCAGTGCTAAGACCGATCGATCGGTTTCTCGAAATTCTTTCATATTTTTGCTCAGACAAAATCGATCGATCAGTTACTAATTTTAATTGATCGGTTTTGTCAGATTTCTCACATATGTGGGTTGGAACTTCCCAAACCCATTTTTCTTAATTTTAATTTCTACACTTCTAATTTTCCACCGACATGCTAACTAAAGTCTAACACACATACAAATCACAATTCCATATAAATTTCCTTACCTTTAATTGATTGATTCCTCGATCCACATGATTCCCCAAGCTAGGGTTTCAAAGTTGAGATCTTGGGATTCTCTCCGATCCTAATTCCATGATTTCACGCAAAATTTCCAAATCTTATGCACCACACACACGAATTAAAAGCTCATCCTCTTTACCTCTCTTCTCAATAACTACTCTCACGAATTCCTCAACCACCAAACGAGAGAAATAAATTCCCTAATTCACTTAACCTTATACTTGAAAGCTTAGACTTAGGTGTCAAGCGGCTACACTGTAACTTGGTGTACGTCCCTTCAACAAATGGTTTAAATATCACCACTAACTCAATCATTTTCTCTCAAAACTTAATCTAACTCATTAATCACTTTAATATTTAATAAATTTTATATTCTTAGGTGTGTGACCAGTGGGCACGCACACCGAGATGAACTGTTCAAAGGTCAAATTATTTTGACACTTTATAATTTCTAAAAGAACAGATCGATCGAATTTGAATTCGATTAATCGATTTAAAATTTGATCGATCGATTTAATAACCGATCCGATCGATCGAATCATGGCACCTAAAGGGTGTGGTTTTCTAAAGGAACTAATCGATCCAAATTGGATTTGATCAATCGATTAGAAATTCGATCGATCGATTTGGGAACCGATTGATCGGATTGTGATGTGAGAGATATGAGGTTTCGGTGAAAACAGACCGATCGAAATATAATTCGATCGATCGATTTTAGAAACCGATCGATCGGTTTGGGAATCGATCGATCGATTTGGACAAATTGAGGAATTGGTTTTGTTTTGTTAAGGAGACTTGGGGGAAACTTAATACCTTCCCACTTTATGTCATTTCTGACGTATGAATCATGTTTGGGTGTGTTATAGGTATGAGTTTGGGTTTGTGTGAGAGGGGCTAACTCGGAATAAGAGGTCTTCATTTCAGCTCAGCCTGAGGTAGGGAAAACTCTTTAACATGTGCATTTGATTACAACTAGCATGGATTTAGTGATATGATATTAGCATCTGTGATTTGGGATCTTTGTCATTTATTTAGCATGGATCTATTCTATGATCTTAAATATGAAAGGTGTGTGTGTATGTGAACTTAGAGAAACTACGTGTGTGTGACATCAAATTCGTGTGTGTGTGTGTGAAATCATCCATGTGTATGTGTGTGACATCAGAAAGATGTGAATAAGTGTGTGTCAGATATAAAACTTCAAATCTATTATAAATTAGCACAATTCATGGTACGGGGGAATATCCATTCTTTGATTACCATTCTGCGGTAATATTTCGTTCAGCACAAGTCACCTCATTCAAAGGGGCTTTGGCATTGTGTAAAGTTATTCATTGAATGATGATGGTTGGGGTTTCCCATCGATATATTTGTGGCTCTTGATGCTATATATGCTCGAGAGATTATTTAAGTATTTTAAGTATGTGTTATAAGAACAAGTTTTAGAAACCATGCTTAGTGTGATTTGACATGTGCATTAAATATCAATTTTTGTGTCAATTTAAATACTTTTAAATTGTGATTCTCAGTATGAAAAGCATGTTTTAAATTATGTCATGAGATATATGTGTGATGTGAAAATATGCATGTAAGTTATGTATTCCTATTGATCTTAGATGTTAGCTCACCCCTTGAGTATACGTCATAGGTACAGGTACTGATGTGGGTACTGAGGACATAGATCCTGAGGATCCTGAGTACGTACCAAAGGAGGAGACTGGGCCCCCTCATAACAAGTTCTTCTAGTGGGCATTGTTGCACTAGTAGTTATTTTGAGATTTTTATGTAAGGCTTGGTACGTCCAATCATTTTAGTTTTATATTGGATTTAGTACGTTACTATTGTATTATTTTACGAACCATGTTTTGGTGATAGTTGTTTTGTCACTGATGGTTCGATTTGGTTTGGCTCTTTTGTCCATGGGTTTTTGCATGGAATTAGAACCGTCTTTTGTGTGAATATTGGATGTTGTATTTATATAGAATTGGAGGTTTAATTCCTGATGATGACTCTATCTACTTAGTTAGATTATGTGCTTGTTTTCACTTTGTGTGTGGATGTACCAAGTGTTTGGTATGTTTCAAGATTGCCTTATCAGTGATCTGATGGCACGAGTTTTTGGGTGCAAAAATCTGGATCCTCACAGTTGGTATCAAAGCATATTTTAGAGATTTCTGACTAGCCTTAGATGTGACTATATGTTTAAGATTGTATCAAAACATAGAGACCTTCTGCTAATGAAACTTTTGGTTTCATATTACAGAGCGTCATGTCCACTAGAGGTCAAAGACGACCATGTGACAGTTATAGAAGGAACTTCAGAAGTGGGGGATGAGATTCCCACCAATTCTAATAAGTTTTGATTGGGAATAGAGAGGTTCTGGAAGAAAGTGTTCTAGAAGAAAGTGTTTCGGAAGAGAGAAGTCAAGGAGGAGGTGAAGAAAGAAATGAAGAGAGAGAGGACAGGCAGAGAATGGCGCAAGCCATGGAAGCTGTGTCAAATGCCATGGCTCAACAGACGACATGGATGGCTACAAACAATGCCACTGGCCATCATCAGCAACCTCTAACACCACATCCCATGCCACCACAACCGTCATCATTCGTTGAGTTTATGAGATTGAAACCTCCTAGCTTCTATGGGTAGATGGATCTGCTTAAGGTGGAAAAATGGCTCAATCAAATTATGAAACTCCTCCAGAGATTACCATGCACAAAAGACGAGAAAGTAAGCTGGGCCTCATTTCAATTGGAGGGAGAAGCTGATCCATGGTGGAAGTCAATTTTAAAGATGAGAGAACAAGACAATCCAGACGGATTGTGGACATGGAATGAGTTTGTTGAAATATTCAATAAAGAATATTTTCCAAAACAAGTCAGGAACCAGATGGCAACAAGGTTTATAACTTTGGAACAAGGAGCAATGTTTGTACGAGAGCACGACACGGAGTTTACACGATTGTCAAGATTTGCTACTGAGTATGTGGCCACATAATTGATAAAGGCCAACAAGTTTGAAAGCAGCTTAAGGCTGATTATCCGAGATAGGATCTCCATATTAGAATTGGAGACCTATTGTGCACTTATGGGAAAGGTGTCGGTTGTCGAGAAAGATATAAACGGGATGTATAAGAGACGGGACCAACAGAGCAATGGCAAGGCAGGTCAGGGCAGATCCAATTACTACGACGTGATTCGTAGCACTAGTTCCAAGGCAACCTACTTAGACAAACTACTGTAGGCCACCTATGGCCATAACAGGGAGACATTTTTGTTACAAGGGCCATGCTACCACTACTGGTGTACCAGTTACTCAGGGTTTCTCAAGGGCAGCATCATCTACTCCAAATGAGATGTGCGCTAGATGTGGCAAGGCTCACAAGACCTTAGATTGTAGATGAGGTACTGGGGGATGCTTTAAATGCGGAAAGATGAGGCATACGATCAAAGATTGTCCAAAGCTGAGAAAGAAGAGGACGGCATCAGCAGCTACGCCGAAGCCTATAAGGATAGCGAGGCCGACTATGCAAAGGCCTGCATATGTCGTTACAGCTCAGGATGCCCAGAATAGCAATGATATCATACAAGGTGAAATTTCTATTTAAATTCAGGATATATCATTTTTTTTTAGATTTTAGATAGATAAGGTGCATCAAATTAGAAGTAGTCTTTTAAATCCTACTGTCTACATATTTAGCTCTTGCATATGTAATGGTTTAATTATGTATGTGACGTAAGTACTTTAGAATTGTATGGTAAGAGTGATTACCTTTGTTAGGAAGCGAGAGTCACCGCAATTTGCGAAGAGAGTGAAGGTCATTCCCAAGACCTTCGATTTTGTTTTGGAAGTGTCAGTTCCATCGGGAAATGCAATCAACACTGATACAGTGTGTTGATCCGTTATTTTCACCATTAGGGATTACGAAAGTCATGAATTGGTGGCAGATTTAATCCTGTTGGATATACAAGGATTCGATATGATCCTTGGCATGGACTGGTTATCCACACATGGTGCAAGTGTTGATTGTCGAAGGAAGATGGTTACTTTTCGACCTAATGAGAATAGATCGTTAAAGTTTCTAGCAATGCGATCAACCATTATACCACTTATCTCTGTAGTCTGAGCAGAACATTTGATAAATAAAGGATGTAGTGGATACTTCACTTTTCTGAAAGAGCAATGGGAACAGAAGAATGTGATATCAGAAATTTTGATTGCTCATGAGTTTTAAGACATATTTTTAGATGAATTGCTGAGATTGCCACTAGATAGAGAAGTGGAGTTCGCCATTGACTTAGCACTGGGAATGGAGCCAGTAACTAAAACACCATATCAGATGGCTCCAGCTGAGTTGAAGGAGCTGAAGGACCAATTGTAGGAACTCTTAGATAAAGGGTTCAGAAGACCTAGTGTCTCCTTGGGGAGCACCAGTCATATTTGGGAAGAAGGACGGGTTGATGAGATTGTGCATCGACTATCGTCAGTTGAATAAGTTGACCATAAAGAATTGTTACCTTTTTCTCATAATAGATGATCTATTTGATCAGTTATAGGGTGCAAGATTCTTTTTCAAGATCGACTTGAGATCTGGATATCATCAGTTGTGAGTTAAAGTAGAAGATATTCAGAAGACGACATTTAGAACCAGATATTGGCACTACGAGTTCTTGGTGATGCTATTTGGATTGACTAATGCACCAACTTCTTTCATGGATCTAATGAATTGAGTGTTTAAACTACTTCTCGATACTTGTGTGGTTGTGTTCGTAGATTACATCCTCATCTACTTGAAAATAAAGGAGTATGAACAACATCTAAGGATTGCTCTACAGATGCTACGTGAACACCAACTGCATGCAAAACTCAGTAAGTGTGAGTTTTGGTTGGAGAAAGTGAGCTTCTTGGCATATGTTGTCTCAGAAGAAGGTGTTATAGTCGATCCAACAAATATCAAGGCAGTAGTGGAATGGGAACAACCAAAGACTTTGATTGAGATTCACAGTTTCCTTAGTCTAGCTGGGTATTATAGAAGGTTTGTAGAGGGATTTTCAAAGATCTCAGGACCGCTCACTAAACTTACAAGAAAGGATGTGAAGTTTGAATGGACTGAAGAGTGAGAAGAGTAATTTCAAGAACTTAAGAAGTGACTAACTTCAACACCAATGTTAGCTATTCCTTCAGCCATTGGAGGGTTTGCCGTATATAGTGACACTTCACAAAGTGGTTTAGGTTGTGTGCTCAACCAAAATAAAAGGGTTATTGCATATGGGTCAAGACAGCTTAAGGACCACGAGAGAAACTATCTAACACATGATTTGAAACTAGCAGCAGTGATCTTTGCATTGAAGATTTGGAGATACTACTTGTATGGAGGGACTTTTGAGATCTTCACGGACCATAAGAGCCTCAGATACCTGTTTACGCAAAAGGAAGTAAATATGAGGCAACGAAGATGGATGGAATTTCTCAAGGACTATGATTGTTCCATTAAGTATCATCCAGAGAAGGCAAATGCTGTAGTGGATGCTTTGAGTCGTAAGAGTTTGGCTTTACTATCTAGCCTTGTTATGGGGATTCGTAGATGGAAGCAGCTAGAAGATCATTCTTTGTATAACACGAAGATCAAGGTACAAGCTTTAGGAGTCTTGTTGGATAACATCACAATTAGACCGATGATCTTTGATCACATTTATGAATTACAGATGAAAGATATAGAGTTAGTGAAGATCAGACAAGGTGTGATTGATGGCAGTAAACCAGATTTCTCCATCTAGGAAGATGGATCACTATTATTTAGGGGACGTCTATGCATACCGATCAATGCCGACCTGAGGAAAACTATCTTAGACGAAGCCCATAAGTCTATGAATCTTATTCATCCTGGGGGTAACAAGATGTACCAGGATCTGAAGAAGAACTATTGGTGGAGAGGTTTGAAATAAAATATTGTTGAATATGTTTCAAAGTATTTAGTATGTCAGCAAGTGAAAGTGGATCACAGACATCCGACAGGTTTATTGCAACCTCTGCCAATACCAAAGTGGATATGGGAGTCAATTTCTATGAGCTTCATACCAAGATTATCACGGACAATAATGTAGCACAATGCCATTTGGGTGGTCGTTGACAGACTAACCAAGTCAACTTACTTCTTGCCATACAATACGATATATATGGCAGGCAGACTAGCAGAGATGTATATGAAGGAGATAGTCCATTTGCATGGCATTCCAGCTAGCATTATTTCAGATTGTGACCCGTTGTATACTTTAGAGTTTTGGCAAAAATTTCAAGAAGGAATGGGTACGCGATTAGACTTTAGTTTAACATTTCACCCATAGACGGATGGACAAACCGAGTGGGTGAATCAGATAATAGAAGATATGCTTAGAGTATGTATGCTTGATTTTGGAGGATCGTGGGATCAACACTTACCATTGATCAAGTTTGTATATAATAACAGTTTTCAAATAAGTATTGGTATGGCACCTTACGAAGCGTTGTATGGATGGTGGTGTAGATCACTGATCAATTGGGCAGAGATCGGAGTTCATATTAGGCCTGAAAATTATTGATAGCAATGTCGAGGCCATTCGTTTGTTTCGTGATAGAATCAAGACCGCTCATAGTAGATAGAAGAGTTATGCCGATATAAAAAGACAAGCATTGATTTTCAAGTTGGTGATCATGTATTTGTCAAGATCTCACCTATGAATGGTGTGATGCACTTTGGAAAGTGAGGAAAGCTAAGCCCACGCTATATAGGGCCTTTTGAAATTTTGGGCTGGATTGGTGAAGTAGCATACATAATTGCATTAGCCCCACAACTTGATATGGTACAAAATATGTTTCACATATCTATGTTATGGAAATACGTGAAGGACCCTACACATATCTTTGATAATCAACCGATCAAGATTTATAAAGATTTGACTGTGAGAGAAGAGCTGGTTCAGATACTTGATCGGAAAGAATAGGTATTGTGCACGAAACACATTCTGTAAGTGCTTGTTAAATGACAAAATCATTCAGTAGTGGTGGCCACTTGGGAGCGCGAGGAGGAGATCCGTGATTAATACCCTCAGTTGTTCAATGAGGGTTTAGAAGAGTTGTGAGAATTGTAAATTTTCTTTTGAGTTATAAGCATGACATTTTAATATGTAAGTATAGCTTGATGGCATCATAAAGAACAATATTTTTTAAAGTAGAGAAGTTTCAAACAAATTAGAAGTGAAAAAACACAAATGTTGAAGTTTTTTGTCAAAATCGACAGATCGAAACCTAAATTGATCGATCAATTTGATAAAAATGAGACATAGGCTTTATTTGTGAAAACTGGTCAGTCGAAATTAAAACCAATCAATCGATTTTAAAATCGATCGATCGAAATGCACAATGATCGATCAAAATCACTAAAACAGAGACCAAATTTTGAACTGATAAAAATTTATGAAAACCGATCGATCGAAATGGAAATCGATCGATCAATTTTAGAAACCGATCGAACGATATTCTCAGGCATCAAGGTTAGTATGAAAATCGACCGATCGATTTTGAAAATTGATCGATCAAATTTGGCGACTAGTTTAGTTTAAGTGAAAACCAATCGATCAATTTGTGCGCCTTATAAGGAAATTGGGTTTTTTTTATGATTCAAAATATTATAAATTTTGGGTCTTTTTCTTTAGGGTTTTCCTTGTGTTTGTTCTTGGAGATAAGAGGGACGATTTTCTATCATTATTTGAGTGTGGATACTCCAAGAGATCGGATCCAAACCTCTTTGAAAGCTAAAACCCTATTTCCTTGCTCATTTCAATTCAATTTCAAACCACTTTGTTTTAAACCCTACGCCCTAGTTTGTAGTTCTTTTAGAAATTACATATGGCACCTAAAACTTGACAATCCTCAAAGAACCCTACGCCTAAGTGATCCATCTCGCAAGCGGGTTCTTCGTGACAACCACCACCACAACAGTCACCACCCTCTTCGCCACCACTGCCACCACCACGAGAACGTCCTAACGCTTGGTGGGCGGCGACGGGATTTGAAACATAATATATCATTGATCCCACGCTTTTCCAAGAGCGTGATGTTCAAGGTATAACCCATTGGGACCTAGATTATCTTAAAAAGGTTGGGTTAGTAAACCTTCTCAACCCACTTCATGAGTATTATTACCCTTGTTTGGTATTGGCTATTTTACCACAACATGTATGTAGGAAATCAATCACACACCGTTTGCACTAGGATAGACGGACGTGTGTACGTGTTCACTCATGACCATGCTGCCAGTGCACTTGAGTGCTATGACAAGTATGATACCGATATTGATTTGAGGGAACTGTATCGTGCATCGGTTGAGTTTGAATTGGTTATAGAACAAATGACCCCAGGTAGGCAAGGGTCGGGCCAGGCAATTAGAAGGGTCGTTTTCCCCAATTATTTGTGGATGCTAGATATAATTTTCAAATGCAACCTATACCCTATGAGAGATAAGACTAAGAGGGTTGGGGTACTGCAACAAGCTTTGTTTTCGGCATTTAAGAGCCGATGGTTTAATGTCCCTAAAGTTATATTTGAGGGAATGAAATACGCAAGAGGAAAGATGATGGAGGGGGGAGTGCTGTTGCTTCTTAGTGTGCTTGATTTATGTGTGTTTTGAAAACAGATATATAGCTGCTAAATTACAGTGGCTCTAGACTATATAAAAAAAATAAAGAAATATCAGCACAGTTAGAAGAGAATTAGCCTGCAAGATCAGGGCCAATTGTAGCAAGTTTTAAAAGTAAGTGAGTGAAAGATCGTCCACAGAGAATTTGTCTAAAACGTAAGATAAACCTCCAGATCTGAGCTACCAGATCTGGCTTCCTATCCTATCTAGAAAACTGATAAGATGAGAGGTTTGAATTTGTCACGTTTAACTAACTAAAAACAAAGAAAAATTTAAACTAAATGATCCAGATCCGAGTTGGGGGAATGATTGAAACAAAGATGGAGAAGTAATATCTAAATCTGATTTGGTCTTTGAAATCTAATGAGAATAACTGCAGCTTAACAGATGTAAGAGATAAATCTAATTCAAGGATTAGGCTTACACTTATGGCTATGGTCTGTCCACTTTAATGGCCACAAACCATCCAATAGTCTTTAATCCAAATCCTCATTTCAGAACAAGAAACATCACTACAAATGCTGTAAGAGACTAGGTTACAAACACTAATTCTCACAGGATTAATGAATCAAGGGAATTGCATGCAAAACAATGAATCTAAAGGAGTCTAATGTACTGAGGAGATCAGAGGGAACCCTTGACATGAGTCCAATGGAGAATGCATAGTTTACAGCAACCTTTTAAAATTCATCCTTACAATTTATAGAGCACGGCTTAACAGCTCTCGGATTTGCAGTCTTGGATGCAAACTCTCCTTTGAGTTACAGCAGTATCTCATAGCTCTCAAATGCAAGTACAAAGTAGGCTATTACAAGGATTGCAGACAAGCTGTCTGGCTGGGAAATGGGGGATTAGAAATGAAACTCAAAATCTGGATGCCCCAATTGGGCAAATGCTTCGTCTATTTATAGCTTTCCCTAGGTCCAAATTTCGGATGTGTATCAACCAATCGAGAGGTTCTCGGATCTGTATTGACCAATGGTAGTCGAGCACGGGATCCAGATGCATTACGCCAATCAAATTCCTCGATCTGGTTCAGTCAATCAGGTGAAAAAGGCATCAATTTTGTTATGCATTTTGAAAGTTTGTTAGAGTTTCTAGAAGTTCCCGCCAAGTTATTCCCTCTCTAGGTGCTCACGTGGGGTGGAATATTCCTTCGCTTCATGCTTAGAACCCTCTGAAATGTCCCTAGGTTTTAAAATGCATTGCGACGCATGCAATAGATTCTTGAATTGCCCTTGTTAAAGTGCGAATCTCCGAGAATGCCTCTTCGCATGCGACTTAGGGCCTTTTCGCAAAGTGTTGTGACTCCTGAAGCTCTTTTAGCAATATTACAGTTCTCTGTTGAATTGTGTTTTCTTCTTTTCAAAGTTCAATCCTCTCTTGAGCAGTTCGGCTCTTCGAATGCTATGCACGGAGTTTTATTCCTTTCCACGAGTTTGAGTTCTTTGAAAATCAGTGTTCTATCGAAAAGGACTCTCTAGTGCATTTTCTGTTGAATTGTTCCATACTTCTTTCGTGTCTTTGCTTCTTCTATTCAGGACCTTTCAACGGTGATGAGGTTGTTTCTTCACTTTCTTCCTTTGGATTGACATGGATTGTCATCTTATTGGCACTTTTAAGTTGCTTTTATGGTTAAGCACGCCTTTATTGTTAGCAACATAAGCACTTAAAACACTTATTTAGTTCTCTCAAAGGTCTATCAAGACTCAAGTTAGGGGTGAAAATGGTATTTTCACTTGTCACCCCAGGACCTAAGCTTTGCTAGTCACTGAGCAAAGAAAAAATAAAAGAACAAAGTAAAGAGCCACTTTGTAGGGAGCACAGGTTGCATTTAGCATATGCAACAAGCCTTTTAAACCCTAGGTGATCCCTAGTGGAGGAGTGAAGTCTCTGAGGGTTTTCAGTGAAGGTACCCACAAACTTCTTCAATAAGTTAGTTAAGATCACTGCAGTTCTGTTACAGCTACTTTCCTCCAATTGATTATTCACACCTGCATTAGTCATGTTGTAATAAGGTTTTTTCAAGAAAGATATCAGTTCAAAACTAAAATTCTGCAGTGATTCTTGTTACTACTCAGTCGATTTATGTCAGAGGCCATTTACAAGGAAAATTAATGAACAACTAGCCTTTGATTTAGGAATCCAGCTTCGATGTTGCCCTAATCAGTTGATTTTAAACCCAATTCTCACCAGGATTTTCACTCAATAAGCAAATGAGAGGGTTGTACTATTTCACACAGCTCAAGCGATTCTGTCCTCAAATAGGAGTATGCGAGCATAGGCATTGCTTTTAGTTATAAATTCACTACTCTTTTCACCATAGATTACACAAATTCTTATCTCCATGTGATAGCTCAATCCATCATTGATCAGTAAGCACTTTTACTTGGGTTTTATTGTTGCTTATGGGTCAAATTTCTCAAAAAGGTTGTAATGGTGTTCATATTTGAGAAGTCGATCAAGGTCGAGGAGGTTATATACAAACCACTCTTCTTGACAAAGATAGTTTCATCTTCTTCTTTTGAATATCCAGAGCCAAAGTGGCCATCTTTTTCTCTTTCTATTTCAAACTTCCAATGAAAATGCCTTCTTTCTTTTGTTTTGCTCAAATATTTTTCTTTTCTTTAATTTGCATGCCACATTCCCTCTCTTTGTTTCATCATTGCCTTCAACTTTTACCCTTCTTTTGCTATTAAATTGTTACTCAATTCTCCTTCCTCACCTTCCTTCCCTTTATCTTACGCCTTCTGTAGGGTTAGGCTAAATGAGGTTGATGAGGTTTATTGGGGGAGATTTCAAAGGAATCATAGATTTATTTAGCTCAAATGGTGTGTATCAAGGGCAGTTTCAAAAGGTGGGGCTTTGTAAGGTTCAAACTGTCCAAAAGGAGGCCTTACATCATGTCTTTAATATCATGAGTGCTATCAAATTATTTCGATTTGGATACGTGTAACTTCTAGTGTAAGTAAGCAGATTCACATAGTCCCAAAAGCAGAAAAGATTGCCAAAGCATACCTCCAAAGAATACATTTCAGGCCCAAACCTCACTGGGTGTGGTTTTATATCAACTTCTTGAGGTATATCTTCACTGTTTTCCTTCATTTTAGGTTTACTAAAACATCAATTTTCTTTTGGAAATTTCCTGACATTTACTTCATGAAAGTCTTTTAGAATTACACAGGAAATTAATTTTAAAGAGTTTTTTTTTTTTTTAACTTCTTAATATATTTCAAAACAACAGGTGTGAAAAATATATAAAAAAAAAAATTGCTGATCCAAAACTGTACTGATGTTAACTCCTTTATTGATTATTGCTATTTCTGTCACACCCCCAAACCAAAGGGTAGCAGGGTTCACACTGGTCCAAAACAGAGGAAAAATATATGCAAGAAAGAAAAACAACAAAAGTAATGATGGCAAGAAGATAGATAGAAATGCACAGTAGTATACACAAAACAAAATTTTCTATTACAACTTTATAACACAAAAAGTACAATGAGAGCTAATAACTGGGGTCAAAATCTGTATCATAGGTTGGTTCAAGTGGCTCCGAACTGGAGTCACTGTCAGAATCAGAGCTAGAGTCAGTGTTGGAGTCCGAACTTGATTGAGCTTTCTCCGGAATGGTGTTTTGTAGCTCAGTATACTCCTCAGATTTGATCTTTTTGGTGAGGCCAAGGTATTTGCTAAGGCTAGTGGTCTTCAATTTTTCTTGGTCAAGTTGGGCTTGCAACATGGACACCTTGTGTTGCTCAGTCCTCACCAGCTGAAATGTTTGACCCAGCAGGTCCTTCATTTTCTCTCTTTCAAATTTCATAAAGATCTCCAACTTCCGAATCTTGTTTTCATAAGGGGTACGGATGTAAGCTTGTAAATCAGCTAGCCCCTTTTGAACATCGCTGCGGATATAGGGATTATCTTCCATGGCTTTGATGAGGGTGGCGTCGGGGAGGGAATGGAATGGTAGGGGACCAAAGGTGTCCTGTGGGAGGGAAGAAGTGCCAAGAAGGTTGACAGCAGGGTCTGTCTGAGTGGCTTGCTCAGAGAAAATGGGGAGTGGTGGAGGGGATGCAACCAAGGGGACTTCAGGTTTAGTTTGTGTTGCATGGGCAGTAGTGGTGGGGGTGGTCAGATCAACCAATAATATCTGGGTCAGTTTGGGTGGCACGGGAATCCTTGATGAGTCTGAGGTAATGGTGGTTGTTTGGGATGTGGAAGCTAAGGTTTGAAGAAGTTCATTGGTTACAGACTGGTTGTCTGTGTTGATTTGAAGTTGGGCTTGGATGGATTGGAGGTAGGTTAGAATTTGGGAAATGGATGTGTGGGAGAGGTGGGCATGGCATGGGACAACTGATGTGGAGGGTGGAGGGCAATGGTCAGAAGGGAGAGGTAGGGAAGTGAGTGAAGTGATGAGGAGCAGGTATAGGGGTAGGTTCAAGTTCCATGGATTCAAAATAGAACCCATTAAGGAAGAGTAGGCCTCAGTGAAGGGCGAGTTCAGTGTGTATGGGAGACCTCGTGTGTGGGGAATGAGCAGGGGAAGGTGAGGGGCTTTGGAGCAGAGGAGTGCAGGGAGATGGGGCAATAAAATCTGCAGCTAACTCCTCTAAAACCTGGGCATTGGAGGGCGAAATTGGTTGTGTGAGAATGGTTGGAGTGGTTGGTGTAGAGGGGGAATCCACAATTGGAATGATGGAGGGTGTGGGAGATGGGACAGCTGGGATAGGTGAAATGTCAGGGGCTGGACTAGGGGAGTAGGGTGCAAGGCCAACGTCCTCCAGAGTAGGTGCAGCTGAAGAGCTGGTCACCAAAGGAAGGGGATTTTTATCAACAATGGGTGCAGCTAAGGAGCTAGTCACCACAGGGACAGGCAGAGTTGGTTCAAGAAGTGGTGCAGCTAAAGAGCTGGTCACCACAGGAGTTGGCAAAACTGGATCTGGCAAAGTTAATTCTGACAAAATTGGATCTGGCAAAATTGAAGGGGCAGGCTCAGGTGTAGTCTCTCTTTCAGTTGCAGGGATGGGTTCAGGTGCAGGCTCATCTGTAGGATGGGTTCTGGCTCACTCACAGCTGCAGGGATAAGTTCACTCACAGCTGCAGGTTCAGGTGCAGCAGCAGGGGCATGTGCAGGTTCACCTGCCTCTCTCATCCTTCTTAGCATAGCCTAGCTTGTAGTCCAAGCCTTTTTCCCAAAATTGTGAGGGGTAATGACTTCAAATGGCTCCTCACTATCAATGTCAAATTTGGCTCTGAGGAGGGCTGTGATCAATCTGCCAAATGGTAGGCCAACTAGCTTCTGCTCCTTTTTCAACTTGGCACTAATGTCAGCCATGGCTTTAAAAATTAGCATAGGGGCATTGAAAAACTGCCCCTTGGAGAAATGAAAGAGGGCCTCTAAAATTGGTGTTCTCCTCTCTTGGTTGTGCCCAGTGACATAGAAGCTTCCCCTTAAAATGGAATCCATTAATAGAAATTGGGGGGCAAGGTCTCTTCTCATGATGGACTGCCCAAAGGCCCACAATACCACAGGTTAAATGTATACCATCTCTCTAAAGGAGGCATTTCGAGCGACCAAAGGACGGAGGGATCAAATTGGAATGGTATCCCTAAAGCATTCCCTATGTCTTCAAATGTCACAGTAAGATTACAATCATCAATGAAAATGACTAGGGTAGGGACATCAGCATCTCTTTCAGTGACCTTGATTAGGTTTTGGTACCATAACTTCACCATTCTTGGGTAAATTTTCTCTGGCAAGGGGGTAAGGATATTTCTTAGTGAAGCCTCTCTAATGTATCTTAAGGATGGTAAGCAATCTAGTTTGGTGACGAAAAAAGTTTCGTCCACCATCAGCTCAGGTATTAGTTTCTGAGCTTCAATGAAGGGGTTAGGTAAGACCAAATGAATGGGCAGAGGAGGAAGCTCAGGCTCAGGGCTAGTAGCAGCAGGGATGGGTTCCTCATGTCTAATTTTCTTTCCTTTCTCCACCCTATCTGCTTTATCCATAGATAGTTTCCGTTTAGCTAAAGTTTTGGCTTTTCCTTTTGCTTTTGGGGTCAATTTGCTCACTTTCTTAGCAGAGGATTTGGGGAACATAGCAGCCAATGATTTCTCTGCTTTTCCCATTCTAGATTGATGTATAGAAATGCCCAAAATAGATGCTGACACAGAATCAAATTACTAAATGCTAACCAGAGAGAATGGCCAGAGAAATACCGAGATCTAGGGTTTATGTTTGAACGAGTTGTTTGCTTGCAGAAATCCCCCAGATTAAAAGCTAAAATCCTTCTCTGCAAACGCAAATGATCGAACAACAGAGACAAAAGTGTAGTAAGCTTCTTAAATCGTGCAAGGAAAGAACAAAGTAGGGTTTCAGTGGAAAGAGTCGCTCTGCAGAGAGAGTTTGAAATGAAACCCCACCGTCGAAAGGGTTTAAATATACTCAAAATTAATATCGCAAAGTGCCTTTAAGTTTTCGAAAAGTTCCAAAAGAGACCTTTTTACAATTGTGACTGGCATCAGTACCATTCGACAAGTTAACAGCTTCAGAAACATTATTTCGGAAAGGAATTAGCTTCAGAACTATCTTTTCGAAATGAAAATGGCTTCAACACCAACTATTAGAAAAGCAAATCCTTGCTTTCGAGCAGTTCCTCACAGATCCAGAGTCTATTCGAAAAGTAAATTGGATTTTGCGAAAAGAGAATTATTACTTTGCGACTTAACTTTGAGCATGTTTAAACCATGCGAAAAGAGATAAAAGCAGAAACAGAGAAAATAAGCAAAAACTATGATATACAAACATAATGTACAGTTTTCTACCATCAGATTTTTGGAGATTCGTGATGATAGATGGGCAGCACAGGCTCCTGGGTATTTTCAATGCATGGTTTGAGCCTCTGACCATTTACCTTTATGATTCTTCCATTACTTGGATCAAGGATGTCAATAGCTCCCGAAGGGGCTGCCTGAATGACAGTGTATGGCCCTTCCCATCTGGATCTCAGTTTTCCTGGGAAAAACTTGAGCTTTGAGTTAAATAACCATACCTTAGAACCAGCTGTGAACTCTTTTCTCAATAAATTTTTATCATAAAAAGTTTTGACTTTCTCTTTATACAATCTTGAATTTGTGTATGCATCCATTCGCAGTTCTTCTAACTCAGCAAGTTGCAGTTTCCTGTGATTACCAGCAGTAGTTAGATCTATGTTCAATGTTTTAATGGCCCAAAAAGCTTTATATTCTAACTCTACTGGTAAATGGCATGCTTTGCCATAGACCAACCTAAATGGGGACATACCAATTGGGGTTTTATAGGCTGTCCTATATGCCCACAATGCATCATTCAAACAAGGACCAATCCTTTCTGTCCTTCTTCACAGTCTTTTCCAAAATATGTTTGATTTCTCTATTGGAAATCTCCACTTGTCCACTGATTTGTGGATGATATGGAGTGGCTACTCTATGAGTCACAGAGTATTTCTTCAACAAAGTTTCAAAATGTCTATTAAAAAAATGGCTTCCCCCATCACTGATAATGGCTCTGGGAAAACCAAACCTGGAAAAAATGTGATCCTTCAGAAATTTCAGAACCACTTTGTGATCATTTGTTTTAGTAGCGGTGGCTTCAATCCATTTGGATACATAATCCACAACTACTAAAATAAAGTTATTCCCATTGGAAGGAGGGAAGGGACCTATGAAGTCTATCCCCCAAACATCAAACAATTCTACTATCAAAATAGGTTGTAAAGGCATTGAGTTTCTCTTGGAAATGCTGCCTAATTTCTGATAGTTCTGGTAGGACTTACAATGCTGCATGGCATCCTTGAAAAGTGTAGGCCAATAAAATCCACACTGCAAAACTTTTGCAGCAGTTTTGTTCCCACTAAAATGACCTCCACAAGCCTGTTCATGACACATAGAAAGTATTCTATGAAATTCTTGGTCAGGGACACATTTCCTTATTATTTGATCTGCACAACTCTTAAACAGATAAGGATCCTCCCAGATGAAGTGGTTAACCTTTGAGAAGAAAAGATCCTTATCCATTCTATTCCAATGTTGAGGAATTCTTCCAGTAGCCAAAAAGTTGACTATGTTTGCAAACCAAGGAGTGTGTACACTAATGGCAAAAAGTTGCTCATCAGGGAAAGATTCATTGATAGACAACCTATCAATCTCAGCAGTTAAAATTCTGGAGAGGTGATCAGCCACCACATTTTTCACCCCCTTTTTATCTTTAATCTGTAGATCAAATTCATGTAATAGGAGAATCCACCTGATTAATCTTGGTTTGGTGTCCTTAGACAGAAGGTATTTCAAAGCAGAGTGGTCAGTAAACACCACTATTTGTGAACCCAAGACATATGACCTGAATTTCTCTAAAGCAAAAACAATTGCCAGCAACTCCTTCTCAGTTGTTGTGTAATTGAGTTGTGCATCAATCATTGATCTACTGGCATAAGCTATGACATGAGGCAGCTTATCTTTTCTCATCGGGGACACTCCCAAAGCATATGTCGATGCATCACACATCACTCAAAAGGTAATGAATAACTGAGACGCAATATTGGAGCTGAAATCAAACAGTTCTTTAGGAATTTAAAAGCCTTCATGCATTCATTATTGAAAACAAAAGGGACATCTTGGCACAACAAATGACAAAGAGGTTTGGTTATTTTACTGAAGTCCTTGATGAACCTTCTGTAAAATCCAGCATGTCCTAGGAAACTTCTAATTTGTTTAATAGTTTTAGGAGGTGGTAAATGTGCAATTAACTCAATTTTTGCTTTGTCCACCTCAATGCCCTTGTGGGAAACAACATGGCCAAGGACAATGCCCTGGGTGACCATGAAATGGCTCTTTTCCCAGCTTAAAACCAGATTGGTTTCTTCACATCTTTGTAGTACCAATTTGAGATGGTGTATACACTGGGAAAAACTGTCGCCATAGATTGAAAAATCATCCATAAAAATCTCCATAAATTGGTCAATCATATCAGAAAAAATGGCACACATGCATCTTTGGAAGGTAGCAGGAGCATTACAAAGACCAAAAGGCTTTCTCCTATAGGCAAAAGTGCCAAAAGGGCAAGTGAATGTGGTCTTTTCCTGATCTTGTGGGTACACAGGAATCTGGTTGTAACCAGAGTAACCATCAAGAAAACAGTAATAAGCTTTTCCTGCTAGCTTATCTAAGATCTGATCAATGAATGAGAGGGGGAAATGGTCTTTTCTGGTCATTGCATTTAATTTTCTGTAATCAATACAGACTCTCCATTCAGTTGTTTGTCTGGTTGACATATGCTCACCAGAATCTAAGGTTACAACAGTGATTCCAAATTTCTTAGGTACCACCTGTGTAGGTGCCACCCAAGCTGAATCTGAAATGGGGTAAATGACCCCTGCATCCAACAACTTAACAACCTCTTTCATGACTACTTCTTGCATATGAGGGTTCGACCTCCTTTGCATTTCCCTAGAAGGCTTTGCATCTTCTTCCAAGTGGATTTTGTGCATGCAAGCAATTTGGTGATTCCTCCTAAATCGCAATAGTCCACCAATTGCCCTTTATGTTCTTTCAAGACTATCAATGACTCTTCCTCTTGCTCCTTTGTGAGAGAGGAAGAAATAATGGCGAGCAATGATTTATGATTACCTAAGAACACATACTTCAAATTTTCAGCGGTATTTAGTTACGAATCGGTGGGTTTGAGAAAGAAGGTAACAAAGGTACCTTAGGCGTTTGTGGAAGGGGAGAGTAGAGGTTTCAAGAAGAGAAACTTCGATTGATTAAGAGTTCCTTGCACAACATTTATTTCCTCGAATTTGAGATACAACTTGCTTCTTTTTCAGCATATCCCCAAGCATCTTTAACATCTGTGGTGAAGTCTTCACCCTGCAGAAATTGTTGTAGAGTCCCTTCCACAAGTTCATCCAGTAGATCAACATGAAAACATTCTTGAATTAAATGTGTGGAGCATTATAAACATTTAATTTTACCTTCATGTTTCCAAATGAGATTTTCATAATACCGGACACGCATTGAATGCAAGCATTTCATGTAGCAGAATGGTCTTCCCAAATGACAGGATGGAAGTTTTACTTTTGGTTGGTTCCATATCCAAAACTAGAAAATCAGAGGATAGAAGAATTTATCTACTCCCACCAATACGTCTTCAATCATCCCTCCGGCTTTCTTTCGGATCATGCACGCTAGTTGTAACACCACATGAGTGGGTTTTAATTCTCCCAAACCTAGTTTCTCATATACAGAATATGGAAGTAGGTTGACACTAGCACCCAGATCTAATAAAGCCTTTTCAATGGTGTGTTCCCCAATAATGCAAGGGATTGTGGGGATTCCAGGATCTTAAAGTTTAGGAGGTGTAGCAATGGATAACACTTTGTTAATTCTTTCCACAGCAAAGACCTTCTTGGACAACTGTTCCTAGACTGTCTTTTGTGAGTGCAAACATCTTTCAAAAATTTTGCATATGCTGGAATTTGTTTGATTGCCTCAAGCAAAGGTAAATTTATCTTGACTTGCTTGAAAGTCTCCATCATGTCATCTATTTTTGTGTTCCCTTTATCAAAAGGGGATACAGATTTCATTGCATGAGGAAATGGTAAATGAGGAACTAATCTTTCATCTACAGCTTTAGAAGTATTTTCAAAAAAATTTTGAATTTTCTGTTTTTCATTTTTTTGGTTTTTCTAAGGTACATCAGCAACCCCACTGCTATCACTATGCTGCTCTTGCTTCATATCTTTATCCTCTTCCTCATTTCTTTCTTCGACCACTTTGTTATCTATCATTTTCCACTTCTCAAAGTGGTGACAATTTTACTTCTTCATGTGAATTAGAAGCTTCTCCAACCATGAACGTCCTTTGGGATTGTTCAAAGGTTGGTGAGTAACTTTCCTTCCTCTCTTTTTCCAAGGTATTTGAAAGTGTCCCAATGTTTCTTCAATCTTCTTTATGCTTGAAAGTTCACTCCTGAGTTAAAGATCCTAAATTCAAGTGAATTTAGGACTTGATCTTCAAAAGAAAGGGACTAGGGGTTTTGCGCACGCATGTTGTTGTGGAATGGGCTGCTGAAAGTTTGGTTTGACATAAAAATTCTGCTAATAAGGCTGTGTAGTTTTGAAAGGCATTTGGTTCTTTGGTTGTTGCTGCTGTTGGGATTGATAATTCCCTTGGTTCCACCTCAGATTGGGGTGTCCTCTCCATGGATATTCATTTGACTGCATCTGTCCAAATGATTGAGCAGCATGAGCTTGTTCCACCATTAAATCTGGGAACTATGATGCAGCAGGACATTGGTCAATTGAATGAGTAGGGGACTGTCATATCAGACATGCCTCCTCTACTCTTGAAACATTTGGATTTTTAAGTGAGTCCATCAATCTATCAAACTTTGTAGTTAGATTGTCCATCTTTCTTTCCAACTCATTCACCTCATAGATCTTCCCTTTGGTGGGTTGGTGATTGTTCAACCTAGCAGGATTTTCAATTTCTCTTGACAGAGATTCCTGCTGAGTTGAGTTTTCACCAATCACTTCAAATAAGTCCCAAACCTCTTCAACTATTTTTTCCAAGTAAGTGCCTCCACAGGAGGCATCCACCATATTTTTGCCTTTTTGATCAATTCCTTGATAGAAGCTTTGAACTAGCTGCCATCTAGGAATTTGATGATGAGGACATTGCCTTAAAAGTTCCTTAAATCTTTCCCATGCTTCATGGAAAGTTTCAGTTGAGTTTTGGGAGAATGAAATGATACTTTGTCTCAATTGGCTTGTTTTAGACATTGGGAAATATTTGGCTAAAAATTGACACTGCAAATCATTCCAAGAAGTGATACTGTTCGGTGCTAACATGGATAACCATGCTCTAGCTTTATCCTTTAATGAAAAAGGAAAGAGCCTAAGCTTGGTTGCTTCTGGACCAAGTCCAGCTATGTTGAATGTGGTGCAAAGAGCCAAGAATTCATCCACATGTTTGTATGGGTCTTCCTTACTCAACCCATGGAAGGAAGGAAGCATTTGGATAGTTGATTACTTGATCTCATAATTTCCTTCAACAGTAGGAAATTGAATGCAAAAGGGAGAATTATAAGCACCAGGTGCAAAGTAATCCCTCAAAAGTCGAGGTTCTTCACCCATAGTAGCAGAATTCTGTGTTGTTTGTTTGGTTCGTAGTAGCCTTTTAACTTCTAAATTCAGTGGGACAATCTCAGGGCTGAGAGTCCTCCTACCAAACATACAACTCAGAACAAAAAATCTGATTATTCACAGCAAACCTTCAAAATTTCTTTTTAAGTAGTTTCCCTTCTTCAAAAATTGCACATGAATAACTACACAGGTATAAACAATAGAATAGTTTCGTAATGATATAAAAAAATAAAGGTAAAAACTTAGGTCTACCTATTTTAGAACAAATTCCCCGACAGCGGCGCCAAAAGCTTGTTGTTGCTTCTTAGTGTGCTTGATTTATGTGTGTTTTGAAAACAGATTTATAGCTGCTAAATTACAGTGGCTCTAGACTATATAAAAAAAATAAAGAAATATCAGCACAGTTAGAAGAGAATTAGCCTGCAAGATCAGGGCCAATTGTAGCAAGTTTTAAAAGTAAGTGAGTGAAAGATCGTCCACAGAGAATTTATCTAAAACGTAAGATAAACCTCCAGATCTGAGCTACCAGATCTGGCTTCTTATCCTATCTAGAAAACTGATAAGATGAGAGGTTTGAATTTGTCATGTTTAACTAACTAAAAACAAAGAAAAATTTAAACTAAATGATCTAGATCCGAGTTGGGGGAATGATTGAAACAAAGTTGGAGAAGTAATATCTAAATCTGATTTGGTCTTTGAAATCTAATGAGAATAACTGCAGCTCAACTGAGGTGATCCAATCTTCATTTGGCTACAAGCACAGATGTAAGAGAGATAAATCTAATTCAAGGATTAGGCTTACACTTATGGCTATGGTCTGTCCACTTTATTGGCCACAAACCATCCAATAGTCTTTAATCCAAATCCTCAATTTAGAACAAGAAACATCACTACAAATGTTGTAAGAGACTAGGTTACAAACACTAATTCTCACAGGATTAATGAATCAAGGGAATTGCATGCAAAACAATGAATCTAAAGGAGTCTAATGTACTGAGGAGATCAGAGGGAACCCTTGACATGAGTCCAATGGAGAATGCATAGTTTACAGCAACCTTTTAAAATTCATCCTTACAATTTACAGAGCACGGCTTAACAGCTCTCGGATTTGCAGTCTTGGATGCAAACTCTCCTTTGAGTTACAGCAGTATCTCATAGCTCTCAAATGCAAGTACAAAGTAGGCTATTACAAGGATTGCGCATAAGTCATTCTGGCCGGGAAATGGGGATTAGAAATGAAACTCAAAATCTGGATGCCCCAATTGGGCAAATGTTTGCCTATTTATAGCTTTCCTGTGTCCATTTCGGATGTGTATCAACCAATCGAGGTTCTCGATCAGATTGACCAATGGTAGTCGAGCACGGGGATCCAGATCTGTTCTGGCCAATCAGAATTCCTCGATCTGGTTCAGCCAATCAGGTGAAAAAGGCATCAATTTTGTTATGCATTTTGAAAGTTTGTTAGAGTTTCTAGAAGTTCCCGCCAAGTTATTCCCTCTCTAGGTGCTCACGTGGGGTGGAATATTCCTTCGCTTCATGCTTAGAACCCTCTGAAATGTCCCTAGGTTTTAAAATGCATTGGGACGCATGCAATAGATTACTGAATTGCCCTTGTTAAAGCTGCGAATCTCCAGAATGCCTCTTCGCACAGCTTAGGGGCCTTTTCGCAAAGTGTTGTGACTCCTAAAGCTCTTTTCGCAATGTTCGAAGTTCGCTCAATTGTGTTTTCTTCTTTTCGCAAAGTTCAATCCTCTCTTCGAACAGTTCAGATGCTCTTCGAATGCTACGCCTGGAGTTTTATTCCTTTTCACAAAGTTTCAGGTTCTTTGCGAAAAGTACAGGTTCTTTGCGAAAAGGACTCTCTAGTGCATTTTTCTGTTCGAATTGTTCCATACTTCTCTTCCAGGTCTTTGCTTCTTCTATTCAGACCTTTCAACAGCTGATGAGGTTGTTTCTTCACTTTCTTCCTTTGGATTGACATGGATTGTCATCTTATTGGCACTTTTAAGCTGCTTTTATGGTTAAGCCTATCTTTATTGTTAGCTGCAACATAAGCACTTAAAACACTTATTTAGTTCTCTCAAAGGTCTATCAAGACTCAAGTTCAGGGGTGAAAAATGGTATTTTTCACTTGTCAACAAGGAGCAAAACCAACGGATGAAATTCCATACGCTCACCTCATAGCTAGTATGATTGAGGATTATGAGGGAGGTCCAAGGTATGATGAGCCGAGACTAACAAATAATGCGAAGCTACACTCTCTCAAGGATTGGAATAAAACTTATAATCAATTGAGTCTCCGCACCGAAGAACAAGTACCACCTGTACATGGTCCTACTCCTGATGCTCCTACAGACCAAGAGCAGCCTGAACATGACGCACCAGTTCAGGATCAGCTAGCAGCTGCAGCTCCACATCAATGACGTGCTCCAATGGGTGTGACCCCACCTTCTTAGCGTGCCTCTACTGCCACTACTGATGACATTCTCACCTACATGGCTAAGAACAATCGTCAGATGAGCCGACGCCTAGACTACCATGAGGCTTTGATGGTTGAGACTATGCACTTCATGTACCCATCAAACTATCAGTAGTGCATGGCGGTGGCACGAGCTTGGATTCCTGAGGCATCGAGCTACAAAGCGGGCAGCCAGGATGCAAAGGATGAGTAGCCAATTGCAGCAGATGATGAGCAGCCGGGTGATACAGCGGATTGAGCTGAGTTTGCAGGGATATATGTAATTTTTGAGATATTCAAAGTATGTTCTTTTTAAATTTCATGAAATTAAAATAGGGAAATTTGGATGTAAGTCTTTAAACTATCATGACATGGTTGATACTTTTGGATGGTTATATATGGTTTTGTTAATTTTTACCTCATCTCTAGAATTTTTAAATTTTGCATATGAATGGGAGCTTTTTATTTTATGATTTGCAATTGTGAATGAGTTTTCGTGCAAGGCATGTATGTGTCTTGAATATATGCGATTAGATATGCGTAAGCGTGTCTTGGATGTGTGTGACTCAAAATGAATGGGTAACTTTGAATGACTGTGGTTTAGTGTGTGAATATGGTCTTTGACTATGTGTGAATAGGTTCGCTGATGTAGCTTCTTACGGATGTGTTCTTTACGTTCATTTTCAAGGACGAAAATTCCTAAGGAGGGAAGAATGTAAAGCCTTAAAAATTTTTAACCTTTGAACAATTCATCTCGATGTGTGTGCCCGACTGGTCACGCACCTGAGAATAAAAAATTTATTAAATATTAAAGTAATTAATGAGTTAGATTAGTTTTGAGTGAAAATGATTGAGTTAGTGGTGATAGTTAAATCATTTGATGATGTGATGTACATCGGGTTACGGTGTAGCGGCATAACACCTAAGCCTAAGCTTGTAAGTATAAGGGTTAATTGAATGCAAGAGCATTCATTTCTCTCATTTCGGGTTGTTGAGGAAGTTATTGAGAAGAGAGAGAAAGAAGGTGATCTTTTAATTCATGTGTGTATTGTGCATGATTGGAAATTGTGTGTGAAATTGTGGAATTAGGATCGAAGAAGATCCTGAGAATTCAACTTTGAAACCCTAGCTGAAGCGTGAGCTCGTGGATCGAGGAATTGATCAATTTAAGGTGAGGAAATTGTGCTCAATTATGATTTATATAGGTGTTAGACTTTAGTTAGCATGTGGGTGAGAAATGAGAAGAAAAGAAGTTAAGATTGAAGAAAAATGGGTTTGAGAAGTTCCAACCTGCGTATGTGAGGAATCTGACAAAACCGATCGATCGAAATTAGTAACTAATCGATCAATTTTGTTAGAGCAGAAATATAAAAGAGTCTGGATAAACTGATCGATTGAAATAAAATTTGATCGATCTATTGAAATGAAATTTGATCGATCGACTGAAATGAAATTCGATCGATTGATTTATGAAACCGATTGATCGGTCTAAGCACTAATCGATCAATTTGAGAAAACAGTTTACGTGTTAGAGAGTTTTTAAAGGAACTGATTGATCGAATTTGAATTCGATCAATCAATTTAGTAACCGATTGATTGGATTATGACACCTGAAGGGTGTAGTTTTATGAAGGAATCGATCGATCAATTGGATTTGATTGATCAATTTGAAATTCGATCGATCAAGTTGGTAATCGATCGATTGGATTGTGATGTGAGAGATATGAGGTTTCTGAGGAAACCAACCGATTGAAAAATAATTCGATCAATCAATTTTAGAAATCGATCGATCGGTTTGAGAATCGATCGATCGATATGGACATATTCAAGAATATGTTTTGTTTTATTAAGGAGACTTGGGGGAAACTTAATACCTTTCCATTTTATGTCATTTCTGACGTATGAATCATGTTTGGGTGTGTTCTAGGTATGAGCTTAGGTTTGTGTGAGAGGAGCTAACTAGGAATAAGAAGTCTTCATTTCAGCTTGGCTTGAGGTAGGGAAAACTCTGTAACATGGGCATTTGATTACAACTAACATGGATTTAGTGAATGATATTAGCATGTGTGATTTATGATCTTTGTCATTTATTTAGCATGGATTTATTTCATGATCTTAAATATGAAAGGTGTGTGTGTATGTGCACTTAGAGAAACTACGTGTGTCTGTGACATCAGATTCGTACGTGCGTGTGAAATCAGCCATGTGTATGTGTGTGACATTAGAAAGATGTGAATAAGTGTGTGTGTAAGATCTAAAACTTTAAGTCTATTATAAATTACCACAATTTACGATGATAAACTATACGTTAGATTTAACACTTTGATTTATGGTTCATGTGTGCATACCCTACCGATGTGGCAGTATATCCGTGACTGGTACGGTGGGATATCTGTCAGTGTGCTCTGGTAATGCGGGATATCCGTTCTTTGATTGCCATTCTGAGGAAATATTTTGTGCGACACAAGTCACTACGTTCGAAGCGGCTTGGGCATTGTGTAAAAGGTTTCATTCAACGACGATGGTTGGGGTTTCCCATTGGTATATTTATGGCTCTCGATGTTATATATGCTTGAGAGATTATTTAAGTGTTTTAAGTGTGTGTTATAAGAACAAATTTTAGAAACCATGCGTAATGTAATGTGACATGTGCATTAAATTTCAATTTTTGTGTCAATTTAAATACTTTTAAATTGTGATTCTCAATACGAAAAACATGTTTTGAATTATGTCATGAGATATATGTGTGATGTGAAAATATGCATGTTAAGTTAAGTTTCCCTATTTAGCTTCGATGTTAGCTCACCCCTCGACTATACATCATAGGTATAGGTGTTGATGCGGATACTGAGGACATAGATCCTGAGGACCATGAGTACGTACCAAAGGAGGAGACTGAGCCCCCTCCTAATGATTTCTTCTAGTGAGCATTGCTGCGGTAGTAGTTATTTTGAGATTTGTGTGTAAGGCTTGGTAAGTCCTGCCATATTAGTTTGTATATTAGACTTAGTACGTCACTATTGTATTATTTTGCGAACCATGTTTTGGTGACAGTTGTTTTGTCACTGATAGTTCGGTTCGGTTCTGTTCTTTTGTCCATGAGTTTTTGCATGGAATTAGAACTGTCTTTTGTGTGAATATTGGATGTTGTCATTGTATAGAATTAGAGGTTTAATTCCTTATGATGACTCT
Source organism: Chloranthus sessilifolius (assembly GCA_021018995.1). Classification (NCBI taxonomy): domain Eukaryota; kingdom Viridiplantae; phylum Streptophyta; class Magnoliopsida; order Chloranthales; family Chloranthaceae; genus Chloranthus; species Chloranthus sessilifolius. The sequence goes on from CM037597.1 coordinate 99,263,247, forward strand.
ATCTACTTAGTTAGATTATGTACTTGTTTCCACTCTGTGTATGGATGTACCAAGTGTTCGGTGTGTTTCGGGATTGCCTTATGGGTGATCTGATGGCACAGGTTTTGGAGAGAGGAAATCTGGGTCGTCATAGGCAAAGCCCCAATATTGGACTTAATCAAGCCTCCCTAAAATGAATGGTAAAATGTGTTAAAAGGGGATATAACAATTTGGTTTTCTCGAGGGTAGTTTTTATTTCAAAGGGGGGGAGGGGGGAATTAGGCATCCAAACAACCCAACCCTAGTCCCAAGTAGAGCGATAACCCTAGTAGTGATGATCTCGAAAAGGACCACCCCATCTAGTACCTAAGAAGGTGTTTACACCGGAGGTATAGCGGTTGGGTTACCAAACTTGCTACGGAATCTAAAACTCAGGGAGAGCGATATAAAAAAATCAAAATGGCCTTTATCCCTAGGCACGGTAAGGAGGAGCCTGATAATCTAAGAAAAAATCTCGGGGAGTCATTGCCCCACGAACCAAGGTTAAGGAGCTGCTCGGGCAGCAATCTAGAAAAAAATAAAAATTACAGGCCTTACTTGCACATTATGCGTGCACAACAAAAAAAAGAGCCCAGAAGCCTTGCGTGCATAATCTGCACGCATAGCAAAAAAATAGATTTTTTTTCCTTGTGTGCATAATATGCACGCATATCCTTTAGATGTTATTGTGCCCGAGATTGGAGGCCCTTCACGACCACCGAAGCCTTCAAATGTTTGTTTGAAATCTTCTGATACTTCCTACACATTTTTCACCCAACGCTCTTGCCAGTCAAGGGAGGTCATCCTCCTATTAGCTCTTTCGAGAGTCCGTAGTATTGCGGAAAAACTTTGTGCCCTTAAAGATCCAAAGAGACGACCTCTCTTTGATTCTCAAGGGGGCACTCGAGTCCCGCCGTAGGAGGCATTAGAGGTATGAAAAATCGTCCTAGAGGGGAGTTCAATGTCCCAAAATAAAAAATAAAGAGAGACAAGAAAAGTAAAATTTCAAAAATAATTCAAAAGCATGAAAAGTAAAAAAAAAATCATCAAAAAATCAAAAAAATTAAAAGGCAAAAAAAACAAAAAACAGGGAGTTTTGTCATAACCATGGCATCACCATACCCACCACCACCTCATGGGGGAATAGGAAGAAAAAAGAAAGTTTTTGGTCTGTACCGAAGAAATTTGTACCCCACCCGCTTCCAAACCATGGTTTGGCTGGTTGAGCCAACCACAATCGATATGGAAGCATCCCCACCGCATCCCCCCACAGTGGAGATTCCCATCTCCAACCCATCAACCCAACCCCCATTTACTATCACTGGGCCATTCAGTTTTCCCAATTTTTCTGCAACCTCAACCCAAGCACTACCACCACCCCATACATCTCTCTCATCGAGTGAACCACCCACATCTACCCCCATGTTAAATCCCATGATCTTGATGGAGGAGATGATAAGGGTATACATGGCATGGAAGACCCCCCAAAACCTTCCAAATCTACTCCAAATGTCGTTAAATCCCCAACAAACCCTCAAAAATCTGCACACATCTTTCACCCAAAACATTAAACCCAACCAACCACCTATGGTCCACACCTCCCAAGGCTCCCACCACCAACCATGGAATTATCCAAATGGCCCCCAAAGACCATATGTCCAACCTCAAGCCCATTTCGACCCGATCCCAAGGACGGCCTATCATACTCATCCAACATTTCCCCAATACCCCGAACACAATCCGATCTCACAAGCATGCCCCATTCCAAACCCATCTCGCCCGACCCACCAATCCAGTGTAAATCATATCCAAGTAAACCATCATACCCAACCCAGTTGGGGAACACATCACAAATCTCCGACCATCCGCCATTCACACATCCTCTCACTCCCAACCCAAACATCAAAATTCCCAATAACTAAATGGCCTCACCAAACACTCACCGAACCCATCCAAAATTCGTCAGCTAATCTCAACCCACCACCACCACTCTTCGATACAGACCACCAATATGAGGAAGACAAGGCCAGAGGTAGTGAGGCCTACATAGGGGCGTTTACCGGTTTCTATCCTTCACAACGTACATTCCCAAACCAATAGGCCACCTAGAACGAATGGGGGTAGCCAATAGGGGGAACAGTTCCCGCCTTGCAGTCCAGAGAATTCCAGTTGCTAAGAGAGCAAATGGACAAAATGCAGAAGCAGCCGATGAAGCTTACAGGAGCTGAAATCCAAGCCATCGATTTTGCAAATTTGTGTCTATTTGCTGAGGGTCCATTACCTCCTAAATTCAAAATGCCCACATTTGATAAATACAATGGCAGGAGCAACCCCATTGCCCATCTAAAATCGTATTGCGAGGACATGTGTCAATATGGTAGAGATGACTACCTCCTCATCAAGGTCTTCCAAAAGAGCCTCATGAGCCTGACACTACGATGTTCACTTTTGTGGAACCCTCTATGTTGAAAACATGGAGAGACCTCACCCATTTATTTCAGGAGCAATATGTCTATCACATAGACATTGAGCCCCGTAAGTCAGATTTGGCCGATTTGAAACAAAAATTCGATGAGACTTTCAATGAATATCTTAGAAGGTGGAGGGCCCTCGCAACCCAAGTGAGAAACCGAATATCAGATGAAGAATAAATAGAAATGATAGCAAAAACTGCGCTACCGGTCATATCAGATTTTTTGGTGTATAAAAAAGAAGCAAACCTTGCCGATCTCGTAAAGAATGCCAATCGATGCGAGGATGCAGTCAGAAAGGGGTGACTAAATAAAACCGTGGCAAACGAGAGTCGCAAGATTGTAGAGCAAAGAACATAAAAGAGGGCAGGTGTTGAGGTACAAGCAATTATGACCTCACAACCCAGCACAACCACCCTTCCAATTGGAGTAGTACAACAAGCCCCAACACTGGCAAATGCAACACCGAGACAAGGCAATGGCTCAGGGGCATAGCTGATCCTTGAGAAAAGAAGGACTTGCTAGGAAAACCCTTGAATATCCTGTTACCTTTGTTGATCATAAAGGGGTTGGCCACCCCATTCCAGCCACGACCTCCACCAAATCTGCTCTTGAGGAACTTCGATCCCAATGTGCACTGTAATTTTCATTAAGAACCGGGGCATCCAACTGATGGATGCTTTCCTTTAAAGCATGCAATACAAGATCTCATCGAGGTAGGGAAAATCATCCCCCAACACCTCCCTAAGCAAACCTTCATACCAACATCAACCAAGCACCGCTACCACCACACCTGCAGGGGGGGTGGGCCTTGGGCTTACAATTAACATGGTTGAGGAAGATGCTAGGGAATTTTATCCCTCTAAATTCATCACTGAAGGAGAAAATTCCATGTCACCAAGGCAATGAAATCAGGTAAACGAGATAGTTGCGGTGGCGAAACCCCTGAATTTGGTCGATTACTTCCCAAACCATGAACCTCAAGTGGCACCTTTGGACTTAAGGTTGTACTTCCCCTCACCAGCCCCCATCAATCACATTTTTCCCAGCTTCACTTCTCCTCCATTGTTCCATCCGCCTCCAGCACCTATACCCACCCTGTTTCATATCCCTAGGCCATCATATGACCCACACTAGGTCTTGCTCAACTACAACAAAATCGATGCCAATGTAGATAGCAGGAATGAGGGGCGATTGATTTCATCACCCGGTCAGGAAGAATTTCCAAGCAGCCAGAAATTTTGGTACCAGAAAAAGCCAAGGGAAGAAAAGAACCCGTTAAAAGGGGACTTGATATCCATTACTTGAAAGGGTATGGAGAAGGTCATTAGCTCGAACACAAGCTCAAGGTCAACCATTATCTCTCTTCTTATATTGTCGAAACCACTGGCGCTAGTTCTTGTTGGTCTTATCATGCAAGGATCTAACCCTATTTTGGTGGCAGTTCTTAGAGGGAAAACATTCAGAGCAGAACCATTATCAATTAATACCAATGGGATTATCATGTTTCTGGATTCTACAGTTATATTGAGGGATTTAGAATGACTATTTCCCTCCTCTAGTAAATCCGCATCCAAAAAGGAGATGGCATTGAGAGCCATCACTTGTCCAATTATCTGCTAGACTTCATCTGGGCTCACCTGAAGGGACACATGTGCATTCTTTAACGCCCCCATTAGAGCTTGAAAATAGAGTGGGGACATTATTAACAGGTCTCAAATGGTGATATGAGCCAGTATTCTTCTTAACTAAGTTTCCCGTATATGTTCTCAGCTCATTTTCTCATAAGGGTTCACTGCAGTATCTTTCTTCCCCTCTGGCGCTGATGCTGGTGCCAATGTGTCAGGCTACTTGAATATCTTCCCAGACCTGGTAACAAAATCCACTTCCCCCTCCTTGCTGCTGCTGGTATTGACGTCCATCTGTTCATAGTTGAGCGAGACCTGATGAGGATTATAAGTCAGTCCTAGGATCTGGAATGGGGAAGAGGTGGGTACTGGGGACATTGGTGCTGAGGGATTGGAATGGATGGGCATCACGTGGTTAACTTCTGGTAGGGTGGAGAAGGTGGTCCAAATGGGGTTGGCGAGGACCATGGATGACTGAATTGGGGGTGATGTGACAGGGGTGGGCCATTGATAACTGATGGGCGCCGGAGGTGGATGGGGGGCATAATCAGCCATGGGGTAATTGGTAGAGGATGTCATGTATGGTTGGTAGGAGTTAATTTTGACATAGTTAATGGGAGCTGGCGTTGGGAAGTATACCCTAAGATCTAAGGGTTCTATTTATGGAGTGGGGTTGGGGAAGTAATCAGCTAGATTCAGAGGTTCAATCACCCCAATATTCCTATCTTCCCAGTCTCTCTGCGATGGTGCCACAAAATTCTCTCAGCCGCAGATGTAATCAATCGGGTCAAACTCTAACTCTTCGTCATCCTCTTCTATCGTGCTGTAAGGTGTCTTAGACCCGCTCCTCCGGGAGGGTGTGGGGGGTAGCAGTACTTGGTGTAGGTTGGCATACTGGTTTGTTTGGGGAAGTGTCAGAGGGTTAATTTTACCGACCTCTATCAAATCCTATAGTGTGCGCTTTAATGGAAAGCAATAATTAGTAGGGTGACCCGACCCTTAGTGAAAGTTACAATGGGTGTTGGGGTCATAGTTCCTTGGGATGGGATTTGGAGGAGGTCGTGGTCGGAATGTTGTGACCAATCCTTTTTCTATTAATAAGGGCAACAAAACATTCAGTGATTGCCCCAAAGGTGTGAAAACTCGGTCAAAGCGGGCCTTTCTCTTCTCTGGGCTCATATGTGCCCCCTGCCCATTCTCGGTTCTTTGTATCGGCTTGCTTCTGGCTGGACCTAGCTGTGTGGCTTTAAATTGAAATGGGACTGTACTGGTGGTGGGACTGGTATTTGTTACATTCTGCACATCCGTCCCAACACTTTTATCATTCTTCTGCTCTAAGAATCTCCTGATCCCAGCCCCACCGAATACATTCTTGCTTAATCGCCCTTCTCTGATGGCACCCTCCCAACAATTGGCGTTCCTCACTAAATCAGCAAAGCTGGACTGCTATTGGTAAACGAGGAAGTCTAAGATGACTAGCAAGGTATTTTTTGAGATCATCTCAATCTACTCATTGTTAGGTATTTGATTTCTTACCTGAGCTGCTAGTGCTCTGCAAAGCCCAAGGTAATTGCTGAAGGTTTCATTAGAGTTTTACTTCAAACGGGCTAGATCTGACTTGTGAGGTTCAATGTCTACGTTGTAGACATATTGTTCTTGAAACAGATGAGTCAGATCCTTCCAAGTTTTTATCATGGATGGTTCCAGAGATGTGAACTACCTCAGGGTCGGGCTCGTCAGCCTTTTTTGAAATACCTTTATAAGAAGGCGCTCGTCCCCCCATATTGGCACATGTCCTCACAGTAGAACTTGAGGTGTGCGATAGGGTCGCCCGTGTCATTGTATTTATCAAAGGCCGACATTTTGAATTTTGTGGGCAAGGGTACTTCTGCAAATAAGCACAAGTCTGAGAAATCCGTGGTGTGAATTTTGGCTCTACCCATCTTTAACAACTGCTTCTAGATTTTATCCAATTGCTCTTTCAACTGCTCAGACTCTTTAGATAGTGGGGCAATTTTTTCAACGGTCGACCTTGATTCACTTTGTGCTACTAGGGGGTTGGTGATTATGGGTAGGGGATTGATGTTGGAAAATGCCCCAGTGTAAGCCCCGCTATTCCTGATCTCATCTTCCTCATATTATGGGTCTATATATAGTACAGTGAGGGTGATATTTCCTTGTTGGTGCTAGCTGGGCTGGATAGGTGCCAAGTGGGACCAGTGGAGGGGGAAATTTTTTAGAGTGATAGGATGAGTGGGATTTGAATTTTGGGTGAAGCCCTGATGGGGCCACTGGGTTTGAGGGAAATCTTGGAGATGGCTTTGGGGTGTTGGGACATGGGTGAATTGGGATTGATAGAGGATAGGTGTCAGGCTTTCGCCGTGGGTTGGGTGTGAGGCTTGTGTGTGATGGAGGTTTTGAGGGAATTATTGAGGGTATGGGTATGTGAACCCAAGGTTTGGGCCTTGTTGGGCTTGGGTGTTGAATGGGGGATTTTGGCCATAAGGCCTTGGGAAATTTGCCTCATTGGGCTTTGTTGGCTTTAAGCTATTGGGCCCTGGTAGGTTTGGTCCATTGGGCCCTAGTACGTGTGGCCCATTTGGCCTTGATGGGTCTGGCCCATGGGGCCTTAGGTGACTATGGGCTGTTGGGTGGTTTGGGCCATTGGGTTTTGGTAGGTATGGGCTATTGGGCCTTGGTGCCCACTCACATGACCACATGGTTGGTGGGGCTTGTGAGTTGTATGAATGATGGGGGATTGATTGGTGTTTTGGAGAAAAGAGGCATGAAGACTTTGGAGGGTGTGGGATGGGTTTAGCGATGTGTGGGATGCATGGGGATGTTTTTGGGAGGCCTTCCAAGTGGTGTAGGCCTTGACCATGCCCTCCATCATGGCCATGGGTAGGGATGAGGGGTGGATGAAAATGGTTCATCTGAGGGGGGAATGTGGGGCATGGATTGGATGGATGCATGGGAAAAGTTGGGCATGGACCGGGTACAATTGGGCATGACTGAGGTGGATGGGGAGATATGTGGTTGATTAGGCATGGCTTGGGTGAAATGGGGTATGGTTTGGGGAAATTATGGGGAATGAGGTGTTAGATTTTGTGAAAACATGGGGAAACTAGCTATGTTAGATGTGGAGGGGGGATGGATTAAATCTTGGGTGGTGGGGGGAGGATGGGGTGCATATTGTGTAGATGGATGTGGGAACTTGGATATGTTGGAGGTGGAGGGAAAATGGGTTATGTTAGATGTGAATGGGGGAAGATTGTGCATGGTTGATGGGTTGGGTATGGGTGCACTTGGGGTGGATGTGGGGAAGTGGGGTGTATCTAGGGTGGATGTGGATGGATTTTGGGTAGATGTGGGCGGAGGGAGGAACAAATTTTGGGTGGTTGTGGATGGGAATATGGGTGCACCGAAGGGGCCGGTGATGGAAAAGAGAGATTGGGTGAGGGGGATGGAGGTGAGCATCTCTTCCGTATGAGAATGAGTTGGGGAATGTTGTGGGGATGAGTCGGGATCCGCGTATGCTGGGTCCACTACCCAGGACATGGCTTGGTGACGGGTTGGATACGGGTTCCTCGGATGGGGTCCATAAAGCTTCTCCTTCTTCCCCTACGGGACAATGGAGGATAAGGCGATGCCGTTGTGCCGGCACCATAATTTTATTTTTTATTTTGGTTTATATATATTTTTTTTTGAAAAATTTTATAAGTGGATTTTTATGATGAAGGATTTTAGGGCCTTTGAATTCTCGTTTCGGGCGGTATTTGCATCCTAAATAAATCTCGCGGCGAGACCCCGATATGCTTCGGAAGAATCAAAGGGGAACCTTTTGGTCTATTGAAGGCACGGGAATCAACGCAAACAACCCGATTCCCAGAGCAAGTCGATCAGAAGTTATCCTCTTTTGACCGGTGTGGACGTATTGGGTGTTGGATAGTGCGGGACCTAATTAGAGGTGCTCAACTGCTAAGCGGGGAATTCGGGGATGTGAGAAAGGCCTCAGATTTTGGGCTGCTCTGCTCAGTGGGGACAACCAATACTTGGGACAAGTATTACATGCGCCAGACCAACTTTGGTCCCATTTATGCTTGCCAGATGTATTAGTCGCACCAAAGCAAATCTGGAAAAGAAATGCTTAGCGCGCATATTAGTTGCGCCTGGTATATACAGTGGGGTCAATTTTCTTGACAGCAGAACTGCAAGCCCGAACTTAGTCTATTTTTTTGGATATCTTAAAGCAATGCTTCCGACGACTGATCTCTTAATTGCAACGGGCCTCTCCTTACCGAATCCTAGGAATACAAGGTCGATTTCGGGATTACTAGCGCTCTCCCTGAGGGTTTTAAGATTTATAATAGGATAGGTTCCCCATCCGATATACCTCCAATGCAAGCGCCTTCTCAGATACTAGGTGTGGTGGTGCTTTTCAGGATCATCACCACTAGGGGCTGCCGTCGTACTAAGAACCGGGTATTTGTATCTTTGCCTAAAAATTCCCAACCCTTGAAAATATACCCTCATAAAAATTTAGTAAGTCCCCTTCTTGATTTAATTTTAATTTCATATTTTTTTTTTAAGAGAGTTTTCTTTAAAGTCCAAAAATGGGTGGGGATGGTCCCGTGCTGCCCCTACGGGTCGGTGTCCACTGTTGGTATATGAGTGCAATAAATTAAATGCTCATGTAGGCCTGCCAAACGGCTAAGGCGTGTAAATGATGGCAAAGTAAAAAAATATAAAAATAATGCGCAAGTAGGTCCGCCAATCGGCTAAGGCATCTAAATGACGGGAAAGCAAATGAATCGTAAAGGCAATGCACAAGTAGGCCCGCCAATTGGCTAAGGCATGTAAAAGAGGGGAAAGTAGGGGTGAGAAAAATTGACAGAATCGTAGGGGTGAGTGAAATGACAAAAAAATAGTTAAACATTAGTAAAAATAAAAAAATAAGGCCAAATTTCAAGGGGAATCTCTACTAGCTATTCTCTAGCAAAGTCGCCATCTGTCCAACCGTGGGATCTTTTACGATCTGGTTGCGACGATGTGCACTCTCTAAAAGATATGGAGTAGCCACCCAGAGCTTTTGGTGTCCCGGGAAACCTAGATCAATTTTATGAGCACCGAAGTGCCAAAAATGTGACTCTGATTCACCGCTCTACGCCAAAGGCTTTTGGGTAGGGGCTTCGATTTTCGATCGGGAAGGTGTTAGGCACCCGATCAACCCACTCTAAAGCGGTCTCTACTTATGGCCAAAGATAAAATAAAAAGGGAAATAAAAAGAGCACTTACTCTTGTCCAAAGGCACTATGATCTTATTTGTGCCCCTCCGTTCCTACCGAGATTTCGTTGGCATAACTATACAAAATCCAGGATAGAGCAAAAGCTAAGAAGGTAGAGGAATAGAGAGGAGAGCCGGAGCTCTCGGGCCCTTATAGCACCATTGTGGATAGTCACGTGACTACGTTTGGTGAGCTTCTGATAGCTTTGATGGTTGAGAGATGGGTTCTAACCTCTAAGGCTTGGTAGCTAAGAGGTAGAGGAAGAAGGCTAGGCGGTAGTTCTCACCTAGGCCAAAGGATTTTTGATGGAAGATGGGGTCTAAGGAGGGGTTTTGAATTCTAAAGCATTTGTGGGTACCTTCATAGAAAACCCTCAGGAGACTTCACTCCTCCACTAGGGATCACCTTGGGGTTTAAAAGGCTTGATGCATAACCGAAATAAAATTATACCTAGCTTCCTACGAATGATTTAGATAGCAAGTGCTGGGCTAAGAGAGAAGAAAAAATAGAAAAAGAGGTAATCAAACCCTAAACCTAACCCTACGTAATCACAGGCTAACCCCTGGATAAGTTTTACAAAACCGGAAGATGTTCTATTTATAAGCAATCCTTGAACTTTAGTGTGCCCTAGAAGCAAGGGTGAGGATGTGTGGAGTTGATTAAGTGGCCCATCTGTGACCCTTGGATGCTTTGAGAAGTGTGGGACATTGAGATGCATGCCCTAGAAGGTGTGAAATATCCAAAATATCCTTGGGTGCTGAAATAGGCAACTGGAATTCGTGCCTCGCGTAGATGACAGCTTTAGGCATGCATCTTGCTGAGATCTCGCTAGGATCTCGCTGGGTTGCAGCTTCAGAAGTTTAATCTCGCTAGGATCTCGCTGGGTTGCAGCTTCAGAAGTTTAATCTCGCTAGGCTGAAATGCTTCAGAAGCTTAAATCTTGCTGAGCTTAAATACAACATATTTCAGCAACTTGAATCTCACTGGGCTGAAATGCAACAAGAGCTTGAATTTCGCTGAGCTACAATATAGCAGGAGCTTAAATCTCGCTGAGCTGAAACACAATATTTTTCAGCACTGCACCTATTTGACAGAATGCCTCAACAACAGAACAACTCAAATGCCTATATTTTTCAGCTCTACACCACTCAACTTTGAGTCCGCAGCCCGTGGGGTTTAGTTGAACTACTCAATGGTGCTCCACAGCTGTTCGACAAAATGATTTCAGCCAATAAACTGTGCCAATGGTTTAAATCTGCAGGCCTATGAGTTGAGTGCTTCACTGCAACTACTGTGTTGCTTGAATGGTGCATTGCAGCTGCTATTTTCAGCTGCTCTCATGAATGAGCTCGAGAGGTTCCTTGGCCAGCAAGTGTAGCTGCTCCCAAAAGTCTTGGTTTGTAGCCAATGTAAACTGCTCGACTAGTTGGAGAGTGGAGCAGCAGATCTACTCGAATTCCTTCATTTGTGGGCTGCTGCACACTTGGCTACAGCAACAACAGTTGCTCATGATTGATGTTGCAACTGCTGTGATGTGTGCTACAGCAGGCCTTTAATGCATCCAAATTATTCTTTGCGGCAGCCTTAGAGTCCAGGAACTGCTCAATAGCAGCTGCACATTAGCTTTAGGCTTGGATAGGTGAGTGCAGCTGTTAGAGTGCATGGATGATTTAAGTACAACAGCTGTTCTGCTCTCTGCTTGACTTGCATCAGTAATCTACTTATACCCTTGGTGGTTTCAGCAAGGTGGTTCAGTTATATGGTGCAGCATCTTGGAAAGTTCACCTTGAAGTAGCTCAAGTGCAGATGGCTTCACTGCTGCAGCAAAGTGCAGCAGCTTTTGTATTTGTAGATATTGCTTGATAGTCAACTGACAGCAGCTGCAGGCCGGGAGGATGGCTCTTCATTGCAGCTGTTGCATGGCGTTTGAGATATGTCCTGTAGCTCCATTTGGTGGTGCAGCAGCAGCAGCTTGGGAGCATGAATGTGTCTCTGCTGTAGTAGCTCTTGAGTGTACTCCCATATATTAAGTGCAGCTGCTCAATGTATTGTGCAGCAGCAGCTCCCTAGGCTCAAATGGGGGCTGCTCTAATGCTCGCGAGGTTCCAACTGCGGCAGTGCAGCTTCCAATTACAGCAGCTCGCGAAGATCAAATGAAAGGCTCTTTTGGCTGCCCGCTAGGCTCTTTGCTGTAGCTGTGCTGCAGCACTTGCATCTCGTGAAGTTCAAATGCAGCTGCTCGCTAAGCTCTAATGTGTGCAGCTCTTGCAGTTTAAGTAACCAGCTGCTCGAGAGGACTAAACTGCATCTTGTGCTGCTCAACATGTTCAAATAGGAGTTTAAACGGCTGCTTGCCAAGCTCTAATGTGTGCAGCTCCAAGGTTCATTTGCAGCAGCTTCAGGTCGCGAGGATCACTTTGTTGCTGCCCTTTTGCTTCAAACCAGCAGCTCTATTTCAGTTCTCAACTCTTGGGGATTGATGTAGTAGGTCTGCAGTTCTAGAGGTGGAATGCTGCAGATGTGCAGCCTGGCATGGTTCAATCTTCATTGAGCTCTCTGTTGTGCTACTTGAAGTGGTGTTCTATTTACTTCACTGCTGCTGCAGTCCATTAACTTGGTTCCACTTCTAACCCTCAATAGGTCTTCAAAGGTCCCAAAGCATGCAAAAATTGTCCCGATGGTGTGAACCACCATGGTGCATTCCCAATAAGTTCTTAAGCTCCACAACTTAGCATAAAAATCCTCCTTCTAGGCTTGAAATATGATGGATTGCATCATTAAGTTATAAATTCCTGTTATCTACACAAACACACAAAAAATACCATTATTAAACAGCTCAATGGTCTTTAATCAACACACCCCCAAACCTATTCTTTGCTAGTCCTCGAGCAAAGCAAAAATTAAAAATAACTATTAAAAACAGAAAATGCCACTTTCGTAGGGAGAACGGATGCATTTAGCATATGCACCAAGCTTTTTAAACCCCTTGGTGTTCCCTAGTAGAGGAGTGAAGTCTCCTGAGGGTTTTCAGTGAAGATACCCACAAACTTCACCATTAAAACAATTAAAAGTAGTGTAGTCAATGATAAGACGAATTTAAATAAATAAAGCTTCATTCCACACTCATTCTTTAAAAATCAGAGGAAATTATAGCAGTAATGCAGCCCTTTAAAACTCAAAATCAACAGGTGTTTGTATTACCACCAATCATTTTACTTCAGAAATTCAAAGTACAAAAATCAGTACCAAGCTTGCCTTAAATTCAAAAAATCAGGTTGGATACAACCCCAATGAAACAAAAATTCAAACCCAATCCTTACATGGGCTATCTCTCAACAATGAAAATCAAAAGGGTGTTCACATTCTCATTAGTCCAAGAGCAGTTACAGACCCCAAATGAGTCTGCAAGCATGAGCATAGGCAAAGCTTCTAATTTCTGACATCCTCATGACTTTTCACCATAGATTGGACACTCCCTCATCTCCACATGACAACTCATTTCACTTAGGATCAACAAGGTCTTTTGATGGGTTGTAGTGTGGCTTATGGGTGAGGTTTATAAAGAATAAACAGATAGAATGGATCAAAATTGAGAAATCAGCAAGGTAGGAGGTGATTCATGACTTCACCACCTTCATTTTAGCACTACTTCATCTTCGTTGACGTTTTTCAGATTCAAAGTGGTCAGCTTCTTCTCTTCTTTTCAATTTTCAGATAAAGTACTTTTCTTGACTTCTTTTTTTTACATATATTTTTTTTCTTTTCTTTTATATATATATTTTTTACATTTTGGTTTTGATTTGGCACACATAACCATTGCTACATGGCTAATTTTAGACTGCTTCTCTTCCACTGCCACCAAATGTTGGACCTAGCTCACCTATCTTCAACTTCTCCTTTACCTTCTGAATTCTCATAGTGAGGGACAGGTTGAATTAGGTTATGAGGTTAAGGTGCAAGTACTCCAGTATTTGTTGATGAAAAATAGGATTTTCAAAGCTCAAAGTGTGTAAGCAAAGGCAGTTGAATCGGTAGGAAATTTTAAGCTCAAACTGTCCACATGAAAGCCTTGGGCCATTTCCTTAGTGTCATGAGTGCTGTCAATCAGTTTTTTTTTTTTTTTTTTTCAATTTGGAGGTGCCTAACATCTCGTTAAAAGGACTTGACTCAATCAGCCCTTAGAGCAGAAAAAAAGCCCAAAACACTCTTCAAAAGAAAATGATGGTCTCAAATCTCACTATGTAGGGTCCTCAAATTAACCCATGGGGTATATTTTCACCTTTTTCTCTCCTCTTAGGTTCACTAAGTACTAACTGAAAAATTTTCTGATGTTAGCTTCATAGTGGTGCAAAGATTTTAAAATTGTTAGTTTCAAAAAGTCTGCAAAAAATTTTAATTTTCTACAAATTTCCTCATTCTAACAAGTTAGGTGAGAATTGACTTTATTCATCCACAATAAATCAATACTGCTGCACTAAAGTTAACTATTCTATTGGCAAGACTATCCTGCTACACCCCCAAACCCAAGGTAAACAGTGTCCTCACTGTTTCATGCAACATGTATAGGGGCAGTAGGGCATATAACAGACACACAGTAAACTACAACAGCAAATAAAGAGAAAAATGAAGTAAAACAATGCAGAAAAGTAAACTATGAAGGAGGAAAAGAGAAGAGACGAAACATGACCACTAAGAAAATAAAACAGCTACACGAACTCCTAAAATCAACAACTATATGTTGCATAAGTTACAGGAAAAATAGCATGTATGTAAAACATAAACTAAACTAAACAAGTAAAATTCTAAACATAAAATCTTATAAAATAATTTGAGTATGAATCAGAATTGATGACACAAAATTTTGAAAATTAGAAGCACACATTGTGAAGCAGGATTCATACAAAAAATCAGATCATACAACACAACATTATATAGACAGAATTTCAAAACACTAAAAATAGCTATGTTACATATGGTATATAGTGTTGGATCAACTATCAGTGGAAGGATGTGAAAGTGAATGATTTTAGAGGGCTCAACAGAGTTTTCAACACAGATTTGTAACCTCTAATTGTTAACCCTCATGACTCGTTCTAACATTAAGGCTCATGATGTCAACAGTCTAGATGGGGGTATATGCATGACAGAAAATTAAGACAACCCATCTGGAACTCAGCTAAACTGAAAAGAACTATAATATAAAAATGAAAGGCCATAGCTTTGCATTTGCAACAAACCTGAGGTCCTCTAGCTCAGCAACTTATAGTTGCATGAGAGATGTAGGGAGCAGCTCCAGCTCCACATCAGGTGGAAAATAACTTAAAAGGTAGCAAAGGTGCCTAAGATGGCTTGAGGGTAGTTGTTCAAGTGAAGTGATGCACTCACCCGATTGAGAAGCCCAAAATGATACTTTTCAGCACATAGGTGGGGGCCTCCTCAGTCCATACTTCAAAATTTTCAGCAAATACCTCAGCCCAAGTCCAACAGAATGGGCAAAGTCTTGTCCACTATCTCACCAATGACTACAACTGTTTAACAAATCTCATTTCCTCCATCATATCCTTCTCCTTTTTTAAGAGGGAGAAGGACCTTTAAAAATTTGAGGAAATGGCAGATGAGGTACTGCTGGTTCTCATATGCTGCTGACACATTATTTTTTTTTCTTTTTTTTTTAGATTACAGTTGTACTTTATTCAAACATTCCAAAGACAAAAAATATCTAAAATAAAAAATTAAGAAAATTTTCAAAAATCACATAAAAACTAAAGGCGGCATTTATTCAAACCCTACATCTACAAACAATATAGCTCAACAAAAACACAGATTACTATACTAGATCAAAACTCCCCGACAACGGTGCCAAAAACTTGTTAGGATATTTTAAGATGCCTGCTGCTAACTTTATTTGAAAACAGTGATAAGAATGTGTTAGTAAAAATAAATCAAAGGTGAATTGAAAAACATAAAATAATAAGTCTAAAAATACACACAGACTTGTAAGATACAAGGCCTGTTGTAGCAAGTTTTGATAAGTAAGAGTTTATCTCATAGGGAATATTGATCTGAACCACAAGAGTTGTATAGTAGTCTCCAGATCTAACTGCAAATCTGGCAGTCCTAAAGGAAAGGTGTTTAGGTGTCACTAAGCTATACTAAAAAATAGGAAAAGACAAGAACAAACTACATCTAAAGAAAGGGATAAAGAAGGTTGATGATGTGTGTTAAAATAAGGATAAAAGGGTGAGAAGTAAGAAACTTAGGTTATAGTTTTATTTAGTTATGCAACTCATATTTAGGGCTTTCTCTGTAACAAGTCCTTTCTAAAGTGCTATTACTAACCTCAACAAGGTGGAAGTATCCAACTTAACCCATGCCATTTTGGGTGCTCCTAAGGCTATAGTCTGTCCACTCAAATCATCACTGACTATCCTATAGAGTCTATCAAATCCCATTGATCAAGCCAGGATTTGTTAATCTAATCCAAAGGAGTAAGCTAATCAAACCTCATCCAATGAATCAAATCAGACCATGAATACCATTGCAGACACTTTGTTTGTCAGGCTACAAGCTCCCCAATTCTGCGCACAGATCTAACTAACATTAATAAGAGTTCCAACCCATAAAGCCCTCTATGTATTGTCAAGGCCAGCGTACATTGATGCCCACCCAAAGGACCAGCAACAGGTTGAATAATGATCTAAGCACAACTTATCATTACTACAAAAGGCCTGCAATGACTCAGCCTCCCAGTCCATAATCACTACAGGGAAGAAAAAGCTAACATCTAATGGTAGTCAAGTAAAACAGAGGGGAGTCTGTTCCTGTACATTCTCTCACTAAGCTACAAGTCAAAGCACAGAGAAGAAGAATTCATCTCAGATCTGTGACCAAGTTTACCCTAGGGCTATAGTTTGTCCACTCAAATGGTCACAGGCTATCCACAGAGGCTCCCTTACTCACAAATATAAAAATAAAGCATAAAAACTGTTATCTGCCACCATGGTCCCTGGGCATCACGCTCAATCTTCCATGGGCATTTCAATAAGTTCAAATCCTAAATGTATGCCAAACTACAGACAAATAGGAAAATAACAGATTGAGTAAGCATTCAAACAAAAATTCCATTGATCTGGTGTTATGAATAATGAAATCCTCCAAGGTAGCAACCTTGTACACAACAGCTCAACACCAAATTCCAATGCTTAAATGATCTATTACAAAATTGAAATAAAATTATACCTAACTGCCTACCAAAGATTTAGCCAGCAAGTGCTGGGCTAAGAGAGAAGAAAAAATGGAAAAAGAGGTAATCAAACCCTAAACCTACGTGACCACAGGCTAACCCCTGGATACATTTTACAAAATAGGAAGATGTTCTATTTATAAGCAATCCTTGAACTTTGGTGTCCCTAGAAGCAAGGGTGAGGATATGTGGAGTTGATTAAGTGGCCCATCTATGGCCCTTGGATGCTTTGGGAAGTGTGGGACATTGGGATGCGTGCCCTAGAAGGTGCAAAATATCCAAAATATCCTTGGGTGTTGAAATAGGCAGCTAGAATTCATGCCTCGCATAGTTGACAGCTTCAAGTATGCATCTCGCTGAGATATCCCTAGGATCTCGCTAGGTTGTAGCTTCAGAAGTTCAATCTCGCTGAGCTCTCGCTGGGCTGAAATGCTTTAGAAGCTTAAATCTCGCTCAGCTGAAATACAACATATTTCATCAACTTGAATCTTGCTGGGCTGAAATATAACAGGAGCTTGAATCTCGCTGAGCTGTAATACAGCAGGAGCTTAAATCTCGCTGAGCTGAAATACAACATTTTTCAGCACTGCACCTGTTCGACAGAATGCCTCAACAGCAGAACAACTCAAATGCCTATATTTTATAGCTCTACACCACTCGACTTCAAGTTCGCAACCCGTGGTGTTTATTTGAACTGCTCAAGGGTGCTCCACAACTGCCTCGAGAGTGCACAACAGCTGTTCGACAGAATAATTTCAGCCAATAAACTGCGCCAATGGTTTAAATCTATAGGCCTACGAGTTGAGTGCTTCACTGCAGCTGTTGTGCTACTTTAATGGTGCATTGCAGTTGCTATTTTCAGCTGCTCTCATGAATGTGCTCGAGAGGTTCCTTGGCCAGCAAGTGTAGCTGCTCCCAAAAGTCTTGGTTTGCAACCAATGTAAACTGCTCGACTAGTTGGAGAGTGGAGCAGCAGATCTGCTAGAATTCCTTCATTTATGGGCTGCTGCACACTTGGCTACAGCAACAACAGTTGCTCATGATTGATGTTGCACTTGCTGTGATGTGTGCTGCAGCAGGCCTTTAATGCATCCAAATTATTCTTTGCTACAGCCTTAAGAGTGCAGGAACTGCTCAACAGCAGCTGCACATTAGCTTTAGGCTTGGAAAGGTGGGTGCAGCTGTTAGAGTGCATGGATGATTTTCATACAACAGCTGTTCTGCTCTCTACTTGACCTGCATCAGTAATCTACTTATACCCTTGGTGGTTTCAGCATGGTGGTTCCGATGTATGGTGCAGCAGCTTGGAAAGTTCACCTTGAAGTAGCTCAAGTGCTGATGGCTTCACTGCTGCAAGAAAGTGTAGCCGTCTTTGTATTTGCAGCTATTGCTTGATAGTTAATTGACATCAGCTGCAGCTCGGGAGGATGGCTCTTCATTAAAGCTGTTGCATGGCGTTTGAGATTTGTCCAGCAGCTCCATTTGGTGGTGCAGCAGCAGCAGCTTGGGAGCATGCATGTGCAGCTGCTGTAGTAGCTCTTGAGTGTACTCCCATATATTAAATGCAGCTGCTCAATGTATTGTGCAGCAGCAGCTCGCTAGGCTCAAATGGGGGCTGCTCTAAAGCTCACGAGGTTCCAGATGCTCTTCCAATTACAGCAGCTCGCGAAGATCAAATGACAGGCTCTTTTGGCTGCCCACTAGGCTCTTTGCTGCAGCTGTGCTGCAGCACTTGCATCTCGCGAAGTTCAAATGCAGCAGCTCGCCAAGCTCTAATGTGTGCAGCTCTTATAGTTTAAGTAACCAACTGCTCGAGAGGACTAAAGTCCCTCTTGTGTTGCTCACCAATTTCAAATAGGAGTTTAATAGGCTGCTTGCCAAGCTCTAATGTGTGCAGCTCCAAGCTTCATTTCCAGTAGCTTCAAGTCGCGAGGATCACTTTGCTGCTGCTCTTTTGGTTCAAACCAGCAGCTCTATTTCAGTTCTCAACTCTTGGGGATTGATGTAGCAGGTCTACAGTTCTAGAGGTGGAATGCAACAAATGTGCTGCCTGGCATGGTTCAATCTTCATTGAGCTCTCTGCTATGCTACTTGAAGTAGTGTTCTATTTACTTCACTGGAGTAGCAGTCCACTAACTTGGCTCTACTTGTCACCCACAATAGGTCTTCAAAGGTCCCAAAGCATGCCAAAATTGTCTTGATGGTGTTAACCACCATGGTGCATTCCCAATAAATTCTTAAGCTCCATAACTTAGCATAAAAATCCTCCTTCTTGGCTTGAAATATGATGGATTGCATCATTAAGCTATAAATTCCCGTTATCCACACAAACACACTTAAAACACCATTATTTAACAACTCAAAGGTCTATTAAAGGTCACGTTAAGGGGTGAAAAGTGGTACTTTTAAGAGATCAACAGGTACCTTCTCTGAAAACCCTCAAGAGACTTCACTCCTCCACTAGGGATCACCTAGGGGTTTAAAAGGCTTAATGCATAAGCTAAATGCATCTGTGCTCTCTACGAAAGTAGCATTTATATTCTTAAAGTAGTTTAAATTTCACATTACTCGAGAACTAGCAAAGATTAGGTTTGGGGCTGTGGTATTCACTGAAAAGTATCACTTTTCACCTCTTAACCTAGCCTTTACTACACCTTAGAGCTAACTATAACTCCTTATTTAGCATGTTGTGCAGTTAGTAATAATAGGTGCAGCTTAATACAAAGTGCATGCCTTTAGCACCAAAAAGAGAGAACTCAAGCCAAGGTTGACTACTGAGCAAAAGACTGATGGAACACCATAGTGGTACACACCATAGTGGTGCACACCAGGGTGACTAGTTTGCATGTCAAGGTGGGCCAAAGAAGTCTAACAAATGAGGGAAGTATGGATGTGAGTGGAGAAAGCTGCAACAACATATGCATTGCAGCAGAGGAGCAGAGTTATTATTTCGCGTAGTCAGGAGTGTGCCTCACGATGTTTAAGTTCACAGCAGAGTTACCTCACGCAACTGATACATGCTACATAAGTGAACTCGCGAAGAACTCGTGCAGCTCAGTGAGGGATTAATTTTATAGAACTGCTTCACACAGTAGTCGTGTGCCTCAATTGCGCTAATCACTCCAAAACCTCGCCCAACACTCGCGCACTAAAGCCTTGTGGGGATCAAGTCTTATATAAGCCATGTGCGCAGTATCACGAGACTAATTTGCACAAAAGAATCAAGAAAGAGGAGAGAGAGCTCCAGAAATTCTCTCTCGCAGCTCTCGCATGGATAAAAGCTAAAACTCTACCTAGCAAGCTGTGCTATACACTACACTTGGAGCCGAGCGAGATCAAAGCTTTACTTCATGAGACCCTCGCGACAGAAATTTCTTAAGCTCCATCATGAGCAAAAGCAAAGCCAAATCAGCAAATTCTATCTCATGACAAAGATTGTGGTAGAGCAACACTGACAAGTTAAAGTCTTTTGTGCGAGCAAGGAGCTTTTCAAGCCAAATTTTACCTCGCAAGCACTCTACAACTATGAGAATGAATTAAAGAATCAAAGCCAACCTCGTGAAGCTCGGGCTCTCCACTTCTCATTCTATACTCAGGGACCTTTTGGGGATTTCCTTAGGTCTAAGGCACACATCTCGAGGCCCTAATCTTGATGCACACATCCCAAGGCATCTAAGGGTTGTAACCAAGCCACGTCTAATAGAAAATTATGATTTAATCTTCTCTTGGCCAAGGCATTAGGGACTGACTAGATAAGTTGTAAATTTAACTTAGAAAGAAAAATATCTCTCCTTTAACCTTAGTCAGCTGTGAGCTCGAGCAGATTAGGGTTAGGGTTTGATCATCTCTTTTTCCATTTTTCTTCTTTCTTAACCCAGCACTTGCTTGCTATGACCTCTGTATGTAATTAGGCTTAGTTTTATTTAGTTTTTGTAATGGGTCTTGGGAACATGGGGATTTGTTGAGAGCTGTTATGCACAAGACTGCTGCCTTGAGGACATCTCATTGTAAGTATTGGTTTAATCAATGAATGTTAATTTTAAGGCTTATTCAATCTGTTATTTTCCTATTTGTCTATAGTTTTGTTCAATGTATGCCATACATTTAGGACTTGAGCTGATTTTAAACCCTCATGGAAGCTTGAGCTTGTAGCCCTGTAACCATGGTGGCAACAGTAATTTTTATGTTCCATCTCAGTCCCCTATGGTGTGGATGACCTCTGTGGATAGCCTGTGACCATTTAAATGGACAGACTATAGCCGTAGGGTGATTCCAAGCCACATATTTGAGAGGGATTCTTTTCCTCTATACTTGAGCTTGTAGCCTTGTGAGAGGTTGTAGAAATAAGCTCCCCTCTATTTTACTTGACCAACATCAGATGTTAGATATGATTTCTCTATAGAGATTGCAAATATGTGAGTCATTACAAGCCTGTTGTAGCAATGACCAACAGATTTAAAGTCTCCAAATAGCCTTTCAACAGCTGTGGTTTTCACTGGTTTTTCAAGAGCTATTTGCCCCCATGGATGTCTGTGCTTGTAGCCTGACATACATGGTGTCTGCAATGGTTTTAATGTTTTAATTTGAGCCATTGGGTGGAGGACATCTATTGGATAATCTGTGACCATTTAAGTGCTACAAAGACAACCCTAAATCTGAATTACATAATTGAAATAGCCTTAGCTTAATTGCCTACTTCCTATCATTTTTATCTTTAATTTAATACACACCATCATCACCTTCTTCATAATCCTTTCTTTAGGATAGGACTGCACTTTATTTCTCATCTTTTAGTGATAATTTAGTTTAGTTTTGACACCCAACTCCCTTTCTCTAGGATTGTCTGATTTGTAGCCAGATCTGGAGGCCTACTAATATAACCCATTTTGGGTTCTAGATCAATTTCTCTATGGGACAAACTCTTACTTACTCAAAACTTGCTACAACAACCCTATATCTTGCAGGCTGTGTATTTCATATTTAGTATTTTAACTAATTTCCATCTCTTCACTTTTTGATTTATTGTCCTTCACTACTGTTTTCTCTTCACTATTGTTTTCAGACATGCGGTTTGGTGATTAATGTGAACTTTAGATCCGCCTGTTTGAATCGTGGTTGGATAAAGAGGAGACGTCAAAAGAGAAAGTGGACTCGCGAATGGGTTTTTAAAAAATGCCCGCTAAAGACCCATTTGATCAGAAAGAAGAAAATCCAAAATTTATTAGGGTTTTAAACTTTCAATCTCGTCACTTTTATGTTTGGCCTATTTTGAAGTATCAAATTGTTCATAATACCCCTAGTCTTCTAGATCTGTGATAGAGAATGCACACTAAAGTAACACTATTTTGGGTTGGAGTTAAATCACCTAATTGAATTTCTAGAATTTTTTATGGTAATTTATTATGAGAAATTTATTTTTTTTATTAATTAAATTATTTTTAATCCTAATCTCAGCCCTAACATTGCATTTAGTAAGTTCCCACATCAAATTGGTATCAGAGCATCAGTTTATTTTTAGGGTTTTAGTGCTTATATAGGCTTTAGGGTTTATTTCTTTTAGATTTTAAAAAAAAAAAATAATAAATAATAAAAATAAAAAAATAAGAGAGTAGTTTACATTTGAAATTTTTGTCTGGCCTTTGCCTGAAATTTATGTCTGGCCTTTGTCTGAAAAATTTTGTCTGACTTTTGGCTGATTTTTTCTAGTTTTTTGTCTAACTTTTTTCTTTTTTTTGTCTCGCTTTTTCTGGCTTTCATCTAGCCTTTGTCTAGTTTTGCCTTATATCTTCATGGATCTCGATAGGATAGAAGTCCTTCTTAATGATTTTGCAGCCGCCTTTCTGGCCCAACTACAAACTTAGCAGGAGGATTTAAAAATCCGTCATACTCAAAATCATAGTCGGACTTTCCAACTTGAGTCAAGGAGCACCTACACTAATGGGAGCTCTAATTTGCGGGTGCCACCATCGAAACCTGTGATTACTCCTTTGCATCCCTAAATTGCTAAAGCAAGAGGAGTAAGTGTTGAGAACCCTAATCCTTGAAGTCGTGACAAGTGCTATAAGTGTCAAGGACTTGGGCACTTTACATACCAATGCCCCACAAAATCTCCCAGTCCTAATTTATTGACTAAAAGAGAGAGCCTTAAGGAGCCAGTGAAGAGGGCAGTGGAAATTGTGCATGACCCTAGTATCGTGATGAGTGACAAGGAGATAGAAGAAGCTGATGAAAGTCTGGTTTGTGTTAAAGAGACTTCCATTTCCCTTATGAGTAGTGAAGTTGAGTCGCTCACACTTGAGTCAACCGAGTCACCCACGAGCGATTCGACCAAGTCATGTACACACAATTTGTTAGTGTCCGTAGAGTCAGTCGTCCATGAGTCCTTGCCGTTGGTAGAGTCGAGTGCACTTGAATCTTTAAACTTGATCAAACCAAGTATACATGAACCAAGCAAGCCACTTGCCTATGAGTCATTGGTATCAGAGAGTTGGGCTACCACGTTTTGGTGCCTATTGGGTCGAATACATGTCAGTTCATTGAACTGGGTACACAAGAACCATTAGGATCAATTGAATCGAGTATCCTAGAGTCTTTAGTTTTGGTTGAAGTGAGTACGCATGAGTTATTTGAATCGAGGGTACATGAGCCATTAGTGCCCCTTGATCCGATCACACATGTGTTGATAGTGCCAACAGAGTCAGTAGGGTTGTGTCATCATTCTCAATTGCATGAGATTAATAATTTGAACTTATTGAATAGTGAGAATATGTTGGATGCCACTAACACAATGAATTTATTTAATGAATTTAATAACGACATTTGTTTGTTAATTCATGATAGTCTCGATCATGTGGATGTTCTCCCAAACTAAAAAAGAGCTAGTGATTAAAGTTCACAATTCCCTCTAGGTAAGGGCATTCATCTGGTAGTTGCGATGGAAGATCTTACACCTATTCCAAGTTTTGCAACAATGTCATTTGATCCATTCCTTGTTACCCGAACAAACAAGCCAAGCCCATTCGACCAATTCATAACCAGTACCCTATCAGTGCCATATGAGAAAAGGTTGAATGAGGAGGTTCTAGAATGTCCACACTTCACTACCAATGTAGCTAAGATTATGACATATCTCACAACATGGAATGACAAGCTAGGAGCTGAGCACCCAAGGCGAATCATATGTGGGTTCTACAACTCATCGGACATGAGTTTCTCTCACCTGGGGAGAATTGGTGGGCAAACCGAGATTGTCAATATGAGCTAAGGTAATTTGTTACAGTGTCTAGTAGGTGAATAAATTAGGAGTTGGGATTCCACCTTACCTATTGCTGAGTTTGCATATAACAATTTTGTTAATAGGACCACAGGCATAAGTCTGTTCCAAATTGTGCATGGGAATAAACCTAGGACACCTGTAGATCTCATTCCAATGTCCATTCATCATAGGCCATCAGAGTCTACATCCACATTTGCACATCGCATTCATGAGTTGCATGCTTAGATTAAGAAAGGAATTAATTTAAAGAATGAAAAATATAAGTTCTCTGTAGATTCTCATAGACAGTTCAAAGAATTCAAAGAGGGTAATTTTGTGATGGTTCCGAATAGACCCGAGCGATTCCTGCAAGGGGTTGCAAAGACGTTACAAGCTTGTGGTGTTGGACACTATCAGATCTTGAAGCGTGTCGGTTCTAATGCTTATATCTTAGATCTTTCACTTGATTTGAGGATTAGCACGACTTTCAATGTGGAGGACCTTGTTCCATTCCATTGCCCTCTAACCATCTCTGCCAACCCCTCTAAGCCTTCTATATCTGATAAACCAATAATTCTCCTGCCGACATTGCTACTCTCACCTACTTAGCAAACTCGTGAGATCATCGAAGATGTGCTGGATGATCAGATTGTGTCCACCAACCAAAGGAGGCTTCAGAAGTATTTGGTCAAGTGGAAGAACAAGAGTGATTCAGAGAATACGTGGGTTACATAAGAGTTTTAGCAGATTGACTCGGATCTCTTGGAGATCTATCACAACCAATATTCATCAAGAATGCATCCTTCTAACTCGGGGAGAATTGATGGGGACGTCTGATTCAAGTTGCTTCTGATTGAGGTTCCCTATATATTGTCTATGATTGCGGCCGTGAATATCCATGCCAACCAAAGTTCGAGGTCAAACTTTTTTCAAAGTAGAGGGGATTATTGACGCAAACTTTAGCTTTGCCTATTTGAATCATGGCCTGATAAAGAGGAGACCTCAAAAGAGAAAGTGAACCCACGAATAGTTTTTTACAAAAGGCTCATTAAAGACCCATTTGATCAAAAAGAAAAAAATCTAAAATTTATTAGGGTCTTCAATTTTCAATCCCGTCACTTTTATATATGGCCTATTTTGAAGTATAAAAAAAAGTCAGATTGATACGAAATTGGTCATACTTGAAAGCTTCTTGAAGTAGCTTTCGAACAGGCCAAAAATTGTGCAATTTTGATAAATATTGAAGATGTTATGATCAGTTTTTGGAAGTTGCTCAGAAAGTGATGAATTTAAAGAATCCTAATTGAATTAGGACTAGTCTCTTTTAGTATTTTCTTTTAGAAAATAAGAGTTATTTCTTTTATTAGAAATATGATTAATTTCTTATTGGTTTAGGACTTTATTGTTTTAGAAGAATTAGGATATTTATTTTATTTGAATTAGGAATTAGAGTTATACTAAGATTTCTAATTTTAGAAGAATTAGGATACTTCTTTTATTTGAATTAGAAATTAGAGTTATATTAAGATTTCTAATTTTCTGCTTTGGTTAGCCTATTTAAAGGCTTGTAAACACTTTCATTATAATTTTTTTGGTTAATGAAAATTACTTATGTAAAATTGAGAGTTCTAAACTTTCATGAGGGTGTGATTCTCTCAAAACGGAGAGCAATTCTTCGATTCCCGCTTGCGATTTGGTGATTGATGTGAACTTTAGATCCGCCTGTTTGAATGGTGGTCGAATAAAGAGGAGACGTCAAAAGAGAAAGTAGACCTGCGAATGAGTTTTTAAAAATGGCCTGTTAAAGACCCGTTTGATCAGAAAGAAGAAAATCAAAAATATATTAGGGTCTTCAACTTTCAATCCTATCACTTTTATGTTTGGCCTATTTTGAAGTATCAAACCGTTCATAAGAGCTCTAGTCTTCTAGATCCGCAATTGGGAATGCACACTAAAGTAACGCTATTTTGGGCAAGAATTAAATCACCTAATTGAATTTCTAGAATTTTCCATGGTAATTTGTTATGAGAAATTGCAATTTTTTTATTGATTAAATTTATTTTAATCCTAATCTCAGCTCTAACATTGCATTTAGTAAGTACCCGCATCAAATTGGTATCAAACCATTAGTTTAGTTTAGTGTTTTAGTGCTTATATAGGTTTTAGGGTTTATTTCTTTCAGGTTTTTATTTATAGTTTCTTTTTTAAAAGAAAGAAAGAGTAGCATTTGTCTGATATTTTCGTTTGGCTTTTGTGTGAAATTTTTGTCTGGCCTGTGTATAAAAAATTTCATCTGACTTTTGTCTGATTTTTTTCATCTGGATTTTGTCTGGTTGTTTCTAGTTTTTTGTTTGAGTTTTTTTGTCTAACTTTTGTCTAATTTTTTTTAGCTTTCATCTAGCCTTTGTCTAGTTTTGTCTTGCATCGTCATGGATCTCGATAGGATAGTAGTCCTTCTTAATGATTTTGCGGCCACCTTTCAGGCCCAACTACAAACTCAATAGGAGGATTTAAAAATCCGTCATTGTGACGACCCAACTTTTCCCCTTACACTATCTGGGAAAGATCACGCCGTCGGATCACTTCAGATGATCCTCTTACAAGTGCTTTGTATCTAAAGTATTACAATTGCGGAAGTGATTTAATAAACTCTGACATGGAGAAAGTATGACAACAATTGGTATCTATAGCAAAACAGAATGAAATATAAAATAAGAACTATGTATAACTTTCCACTGATGACGGCCAACCGTTATCTAAACAATGGAAAGAAAACCTATACATGTATAGAACTAAGTATCTCATCAAAATATTGTAATATTGTTTTATAGTTTTCTCAAAAAGTTTCTCTTAAGTATTCTTTCTCTCTCTAACCTATCAAGGAAAGAAGTCGTCTGCAAAATCTTCTTCTTCTTCCTCCTCCTCGTCCTCCTCCTCAGGCTGGTAGGTAGGATCCCCTTCGTGCTCTCGGTCCCGATCAAGGCCTGTAGCTAAGACACGAGGTCAGGGATGAGCTACCAAAGAAAGCTCGAGTGAAAATATCACACTATATTCTTACAAGTTAATAAGAAATTTCTAGTATTTCAAAGATTAATTAATCATTTATAGCATTTCATTCATTGATAGCATCTCATACGTAGGTAAGATTGATATAAATTAAATAGGTACTTTATTTAAATCATCATGCTTAAACAAGAATTTTCATTAAGAAAACATGCTTGAACAGGAGTCCTATTTACAAAAAGTATGCTTGAACCGGTTTATACATTCTAAAAGAACTGAGGAAATTCAAGAATGCAGTGTACAAGAATAAGAATATCCTCGAAAGAAGCGGGATCACTTTGATCGAGACACCAAGCTCTCGAGTTAGTGGGATCACTTGTGTTCATGATCAAGAAGTCAAACTCCCGAGTTAGCGGGATCACTTGAATCAAAGTTTAACAACATGTACAAAGATAAGAGAAGTAATAACAGACATGAATCAAGTATCCTAGCATATGACGAGATAACATGTTACAAGATACTATGGTTAATAAAATTCAGAAAGACTAAATGTTGGGCATGCAAGCTACATACAAATATTTATTATCTGAGTTTATCTAATTTAAGTATATTTATACCTAACTGGCTTTCAACACAAAAATTAAAAGTAACGTGTAAGGGTGCAAGGTAAAATTCCTACCTTAGGTGAACGTTCATGATAAAATGTGTACAAATCCAAGTCACCTCCTTTCACGAGTCCCTTGTAAATACGTAGCATTCATATAGATATGTTTTAGCATATACGTATTGGGTCACCATAGAGCCCTCATGTAAATGACACGTGTCTGACTAGACAATCGACAAAACACAGCCTACATATACCTACATACAGGGTTGTCACGGCAAGGCACAAGGTTTTTGCGGAAAACCATTCAAATTAACCCTTGTCGTGACAAGCCTAATGTTGCCGCAGCAAGCCTGATAGATGTGGCTTGCTGCGCATTTTATTCTCTAATTTTTGGTTCTCTGTCTTTTGGGCTTTCTACACTATGCACAGATGTCTTTCACACTATCATTTAGGTTAAGATTCTAATAGATAACTCATTGTATCATTAAATTGGTATGCAAGGTTCCGGAGCTTTGGAAATCGATGATTTCGGCTCTGAACCCTCACACATGACCGATTTCTCTGAATGTTGATCTGATCTCACGGAGTCGTCATCAATTACCTATAATCTATTACAAAAGAAACTAATTTAATACGTAGCTTGCATTATGGAGTACCTTTTCGGTGGTTTCTTTGGTTACAATGGGGTTGGAATGGTGTTGTTGTCAAAATCGTGAAGTTGTTTTAGGAGGTAGGGACGTGAGGAAATTCTGTAGGCGTCTTTCACAAATTCTCTCGGTAGAATGGTAGGGTCACCATTTGATCCACTGGTTTGAAGAAATTTAATTTGGGATTCTTCCCATAGCAAGAAGTGGGTTTGAGAGGTGAAGAAGGGTTTCTTTCTCGATGTTTTGCTTGGTTTTACAAATCAAAGTGTGAGAGATGAGAGGGATAGAAGAACTTTTATCGACCTTGCACTTGACATGCATGGGGTTTAATTGTGGCACATGCTCACGCAGAGTCCTTTGGCGGAGGAAGTGTTATAAGCCTTATAAGGCTTAGTTTTTATGTATTTCTGTTACACTAGTTATGGATGTATGGATGTTATTCACTGAAAATTACCACTTTTCACCTCTTAATCTAGCCTTTGCTACACCTTGTAACTGTCTAATAATCCTTTGTTTAGTGTGCTCTGTAGTTAGTAATAAATTGTGCAGCTTAACAGAAAGTCCACGCCTTTGGTTCCAAGAAGAGAGAGAATCCAAGCAAGAGATGACAGCTGAGCCAAAGACTGATAGAACACCACGGTGGTACACACTATGGTGACTAGTTTGCTTGTCAAAGTGAACCCAAGAAGGATAGCAGATGTGAGAAATTTGGATGTAAGTGCAGAGAGCTGCAACAGCAGCAGCTGCAATGCATAAGAGGAGAAAATATGTTATATCACATAGTAGAAGTGATGCCTCTTACTATTGAAGTCCGCAACAGAGTTATCTCATGCAGCTAATATATGAAGCATAAGAGAACTCGCGATGCGGTCGCGCACTTCAGCTACAACCAAAACTCAAAGACCTCGTGAAGCTCTCACGTACTAAGCCTTCAAAAATCTAGCTCGCAAAGCTCTCGCGAGGAACAAGTTTCATGTCAGCCGTGTGCACTATCTCACGAAGCTAATTCACAGAAAGAACAATAACAAACTCGCGAAGTCCTCGTGTGGTTCAAGAGGAGAGAGAGCTCAAGAAATGTCCTCACGCAGTTCTTACACATTTAATAGCTCAACCCTCTATCGAGCGAGCTTTGTTATCCCTTCAACAAGAAGTAGAGCAAGATTTAAAGGCATCCTCGCGACACCTGCGAGAGAGAAAATTTTGAAGCTCTGTCGTGCGAGCTAGCCAAGCACTGCAAATTCTTCTATGCGAGTGCATTCAAAGCCAAAGTAGTTGCACGATAATACAAAGTCCATCTGCACGAGTGAACAACTTTCCAAGACAAATTGTTACCTCGCGAGGACTCTGCAAGCCGCGTGAAGGAATTAATGAGTAGAAGTTACCTCGCGAAGCATGAAGCAGCTGTGCGAATGAACTAAAAAGTAAAAGGCAGCCCCGCGAAGCTCGAGCTCTCCACTTCTTAGTTTCAACTGAAGGACCTTTTAGGAATTTCCTCGGGTCCAGAGCACACATCCTGAGGCCCCGATCTTGAGGCACACATCCCAAGGCATCCAAGGGTTGTAACAATGCCACATCTACCCTAAGAAATTAGGGTTATTCTTCTATTGGCTAAGGCATTAGGACTGAGTATTTAAGCTATACATTGTAACTTAGAATCATCATCTCTCCTTCAACCTTTGTCTGTGGTGAGCTCGAGTAGGCAAGGGTTAGGGTTTGATCACTTCTCTTTCTATTTTTTACTTCTCTCTTAACCAAGCACTTGTTGGCTACATCCTCTGTAAGCAATTAGGTCCAGTTTTATTAGTTTTCTAATGGGTCTTATAATTTTTAGGATTTTGTGAAGAGCAGTTATACACAAGACTGCTGCTTTGAGAAATCTCATTGTGAGAATTTTTATCAATGAAATTTATACTTTAATTGTTTATTCAATCTGTTATTTTTCTATTTGCCCATAGTTTTATTTAGGCTAAGCTTGTATTTAGGATTTGAGCTGAATTGAAAGACCCATGGAAGCTTGAGCTTGCAGCCTTGGGACGATGGTGGCAGCAGTAATTTACATGTTACTTCTCAGACCTCTGCGGTGTGGATACCCTCTGTGGATAGCTTGTGACCATATAGGGTGATTCCATGCCACAGATCTGAAAAGGATTCTTCTCCTCTACACTTGAGCTTGTAGCCTTGTGAGAGGTTATTGCAAGCACAGCTCCCCTCTATTTTACTTGACCAATATCAGATGTTAGATTTGACTTCTTTATAGTGATTGAAGATTTGTGTGCTGGGTCATTGCAGGTCCTTTGAAGCAATGACCAGTTGCCCTTAAGTCCCCAAATAGCCCTTGAACAACTGTGGCCTTCACTAGTTTTTCAAGAACTATTTGCTCTCATGGATGCTTGAGCTTGTAGCCTATCATACATGGTGTCTGTAATAGTTTTAATGATCTAATTTGGGCCATTGGGTGGAGGACATCTATTGGATAGTTTATGACCATAAAAGTGGATAGGTTATAGCCTTAAGATCAGTCTACTCCTTTAGATCAGATTGGTCTTCAGACTTAGTCCATGTGGTTTGATCCTCTCTATTGGATAGTCTGTGACCATTTAAGTGGACATGTTATAGCCTTAAGAGACCAGGTCAAACCATAAGGGTTGAGTTGGATACATCTTCCTTGCAGATGTGCTTGTAGCCATCTGAGAGATTGTTGCAGAGACAGACCTGAATCTGAGTTACATAGCTGATGTAACCCTAGCTTAACTGCTTACTTCCTATCATTTTATCTTTATTTTAACACATACCATCACCACCTTCTGCATAACCCTTTCTTTAGGATAAGTCAACACTTAATTTTTCTTCTTTAGTGTTAATTTAGTATAGTTGTGACACTCAACTCCCTTCTCTAGTATTATCGATCCAGTAGCTAGATCTGGAGGCCTACTATTATAACCCATTTTGGGTTCTAGATCAATTTCTCTATGGTACAAACTCTTACTTACTTTAAACTTGCTACAATAGCCCTGTATCTTGTAGGCTGTGTATTTTAGGTTGCTATTTTTATAACCATCTTCTTCTGCTCACTCTTTTTATTTGATTCTATTTTCAGACATATAATAATAATCAGCACCCTAGCTACATAATCAACAAGTTTTTGGTGCCGCTTTTGGGGTTATTGATCTTTTTAGTATAGTTGAGTTGAGTTATAATTTAGTCTAAAAAATTCTTTGTAGCTGTGCCTTGAAAAGAATAAAAAGTACTACTGATTTTTGTGAAATTTTATAGAATTGGACTACAGCAGAAGGGAAAAGCTAGAGTTTAGCTAGCTTTGTTTGCACTTCTTTTTTCCTAAATCTCAATCCATTTGTGTTGAAATTCCCTGTCATTAGTGTAGTTGTAACTATTTAGTTGTTAATTTATTTGAAAATTTTTTGTTTGTTGTGAGCATTTCCTTTACCTATTGCTTTTGTGTGTGTATGCTTGAAAGAAGTTCTCTTAACCCTGAGTTGGAACCTCCAAATCCTGAGGTTGAAAGGGTCCTTCGACCAAGAAACACCACACAAGGCCCTGCTATTGAAACTGAGCCAGCTGTCATGGCTGAGAGACAGAGAACTCTGAAGGAATACAATGCACCTGGGGATTACACATCTCTTTTTTGCATACAATTTCCTTCAGTTGAGGGAAATTATGAAATCAAGTCCTCCACCATTAACATGCTGCCATCTTTTTATGGGCTCATTAAGGAAGATCCTTATAAGCACATTGACCAATTTTTATCACTTTGTACCACTTTCAATATTGCTGGCCTGGGACCTGAAGCTACCAAACTGAGGCTTTTTCCTTTTTCCCTAAAGGACAAAGCAAGCACCTGGTTCTCTAAGCTCCCAGCCAATAGCATCCAGACATGGAGTGACCTCTAAATCCAATTTCTAGCTAAATTCTTTCCCATGAATAAAACTAGTCAGATGAGGACAAGCATATTGTCATTCACTCAGTCCTCAACTGAAGATTTTTATGAGGCATGGGAGCGATTTCAAGAGATGTTAAAACAATGTCTCCATCATCAAATTCAATAGTGGCAACTTGTGCAAGTATTTTACTAAGGAATTAATCCCAAAAGTAGGGATATGGTGGATGCCTCATGTGGTGGTAGTTACCTCCACAAGACAGTTGATGGGACTGTAGAGTTGTTTGACATCATAGGGGAAAATTCCATGCAACAGGAGTCACTGTCTCACAATGACAGCCAGACCCCAGCTAAGTTGGTGAAAGAGTCCACCCCTAGAGGTAGAATGTATGAAGTTAAGGTGCAAAGTGATTTGGAAAGGAAGGTAGACAATTTGAGTTTAAAGTTTGATAAATTAATGAATGTGATGCAACCTAGGATGGTTACGCAAGCGGAAGAGGCATGCCTGATATGCTAATCTCCCACACATTTACTCTATGATTGTCCATTAGCCAACCAATTCCTTAATTTTGTTATGGAGCATGCCAATGCTGCCTACGCATATAGGCAACAACCTGCTGGGTACACATAGAAAAACCACCCAAATTTGAGGTGGAGACAAGATACATACCCTTAGCCCCAACAACAATAGTTGGCAGCTCCATACAGACCTCAGCACCTATTTAACCAAGGTTATCCACCAAGGCAGAATTTTCGCTGTTCGCCCCCATAGCCAATCGGTTGGTCCTACCCCACAACAAGGCAATGCAGCGCAAATCCTCTTCCTTTGAAGAGAAAATGCTGGCATCTATGCAGAATTTAGGGAACTTGGTCCAAACTGTGAACTCTCATGGGTAAAGCATTAAAAAAATAGAGGACCAACTGGGTTAAATCTATAATACTTTGAACAGGAGAGAGGAGGAAAAATTGCCTAGTCAACCCTTGGGCAATCCAAAAGGGCAATACATGATTGAAGAAGCATCCTCAATCCATGAGGAAGCTAATGCAATCACTAACGTAAAGAGTGGCAAGGTGGTTGATAATTTGGTGGGCAGAGCAGCTGAGGAGGTCATAGAGAGTGAAAATGAAAGAAATGTAAGTGTTGAAGAACCAAAGAAGTCATCTCCTGCTGTGGATTAGTAAGGGCAAAATAAAGGGGTTGATGTTGAACCCCAACAACAAACAATAAATGAAGACAAAAGAAAAAAACAAAAATTTGACCATGATATGGTAAAGCATGCATTTGTGGCACTAACACTCCCACAGCTACAATTTCCTCAGGCACTTGCTGACCCATCTCCTTTTGATAAGGGGAATGTTCAGATGGAGGAAATGATGGAGACCTTCAAGTAGGTGAAGATCAATTTTCCCTTGCTTAATGCTATAAAATAGGTCCCTGCTTATGCTAAATTCTTAAAGGACCTTTGCACACAGAAAAGAAAGGCAAGGGTGCAGTTGTCCAAAAAGGTTTTTTCTGTTGAGCATGTTGAGTTAGTTCTGTCCATTGCCACACTTGAGAAATTATAGGATCTAGGGGTACCTACTATCCCCTACATAATTGGAAACCATATCATTGGTAGAGCCCTCTTGGACTTAGGGGCCAGTGTGAAACTGCTCCCATATTCTGTGTATGAGGAGTTAGGTTTAGGGAAGCTAAAAGCCACATCAGTTGTACTCTAACTAGTTGATAGGTCTGAGAGGAGACCTGTGGGAGTGGTGGAGAATGTTTTGGTGGGTGGACAAGTTCTACTATCCTGCTGATTTTCTTATTTTGGACATAGACCCTTACAAAAGTAAAACTCTAATTCCTGTCATCCTTGGAAGGCCTTTCTTGGCCACTGCTAATGATTGCATACAATGCAGGTCAGGGGTGATGGAGGTGGCCTTTGGGAACATGAAGGCCCAATTAAATGTGTACAATGCTGCTAGGAAACCTCAGATGGACATTGAGGACTGCTGTGTAATAGAAGTACTAGATGGCCTTGTGGAAGAATAATAATCTAATCTGCTGGATTGGGATAATGTTACTAAAAATTTAGAAAGTATTTGGAGTATGGTTGAGGAGGCCCAAGTTCTCATGACAGGAGACATCACCAAAATAAAGTCTTATGTGGGCCTAGTGTAGCATTTCAGCTGTAAACCTACATTGCTGCCCCTTCCTCAAACTACCATGGCACCTTTGCTGCCTTCTATTGAAAGTCCCCCTTAGCTGGAGCTGAAACAGCTCCCAAACACATTAAAGTATGACTTCTTGGGGAAAAACAAAAAGCTTTCAGTGATTATCTCTTCCTCTCTCACTAGTGAGCAGGAGGAGAAATTCTTGAGTGTTCTCAAGAAGCACACAAAGGCAATGGGGTGGACAATTGCTGATCTAGGGGGTATTGATGCCTCAATTTGTATGCATAAAATTCACTTGAAAGAGGGTGCCAAACCCTCAAGGGAGATACAGAGGAAGATTAATCCTCACATGCAAGAGGTGGTTTTGAAGGGGATAGTAAAACTGTTGGATGTAAGGGTGATTTACCCCATTTCAGATTCAGAGTGTGTGTCACCCATCTAGGTGGTACCTAAAAAATCAGGCATAATAGTTATTACTTCTGATTATGGGGAGTTGATGCCAGCTAGGGAGACAACTGGCTAGATAGTTTGCATTGATTACAGAAAACTCAACTCCATAACCAGGAAATACCACTTCCCTCTCCCCTTCATTAACAAAATTCTAGGTGAGCTGGCTGGAAAGGTATTTTACTGCTTTCTTGATCGATACTCAGGGTATATTCAAATCCCTGTGTGTCCTCAAGATCAAGAAAACACCATTTTCACATGTCCCTTTGGCACCTTTGCTTAAAGGAGGATGCCTTTTAGACTGTTCAATGCCCCAACCACATTTCACAGGTGCATGTACGCAATTTTTTCTGATATGATTGACAAGTTCCTGAAAATCTTCATTGATGATTTTTCAATTTATGGGGATAGCTTTAGCCAATGCTTGAGTCACCTTGAAATGTGACTCAATTTGGTCTTAAGCTGGGAAAAGAGCCACTTTATAGTAACATAAGGAATTGTGTTGGGCCATGTGCTCTCCCAAAGAGGAATAGAGGTTGACAAGGCTAAAGTGGACCTGATTTCACACCTGCCCCCACCAAGGAGTGTCAAGCAAATCAAATCCTTCTTAGGACATGCTGGATTATACAGGAGGTTCAATTAAGTAGTGAAAAATACCATTTTTCACCCCTAAACATGAGCCTTGAAAGACCCTTGAGAAGACTAAATAAGTGCTTTAGTGTGCATTTTACAGCTAACCAATCAGACAGGTCCAAATCCGAAAAGCATCTCAAAAGTGCCAAAAAGATGACAATCCATGTCAGTCCAAAGGAAGGAAGTGAAGAAACAGCCTCAGCAATGGCTAAAGAGGGTCTAAAAGAGCAGACAAAGACCTGAAGCAAGAGAGAGAGCCATTCGCAAAGAAGAATGGGAGCCTAGAGTTCAATTCGCAAAGAAGAATGGGAGCCTAGAGTTCAATTCGCAAAGAACTTCTACTATTCGCAAAGAACTTCTACTTTTCGCAAAGAACTTGCACTTTTCGTAAAGAACCTTGAACTTTGCGAA
This sequence comes from Chloranthus sessilifolius, assembly GCA_021018995.1. NCBI lineage: Eukaryota > Viridiplantae > Streptophyta > Magnoliopsida > Chloranthales > Chloranthaceae > Chloranthus > Chloranthus sessilifolius. Next base: position 99,298,947 of record CM037597.1, read on the forward strand.
AAGGCCCCTAAACTCTGCGAAAAGGACTAAAACTCTAGGTGTAGCTTTCGAAGAGCATCTGAACTCCTCGAAAAGAAGATTGAACTTTACGAACAGAGCTTCAGAAGTCATTGAACTTTACAAAAAGGCCCCTGAACTCTGCGAAAAGGTATTCTGGAGATTCGCAGCTTTAACAAGGGCAATTCAAGAATTCATCGCACGCGCCCCAATGCATTGAAAAGCCCAGAGACATTCCGGAAGATTCTAAGCATAAAGCGAAGGAATATTCCACCCCACGTGAGCACCTAGAGAGGGAATAACTTGGCGGGAACTTCTAGAAACTCTAGCAAACTTTCAAAATGCATAACAGAATTGATGCCTTTTTCACCTGATTGGCTGAACCAGATCAAGCGATTACGACACAAAATAGATCCGGATCCTTGTGCTCGACTCTATTGGTTGATACAGATCTATCCAATTCGATTGGTTGATACACATCCGAAATGGACTTAGGGAAAACTATAAATAGGCAGAACCATTTGCGCTATTTGGGTATCCAGATTTTAGAGTTTTCATCTCTGTTTCCCTCTTTCCGGTCAGATAGCTTATCTGTTCCCCCTGTAGTCCCTTCTTGTAGTTTACCTTTGAGAGCCATTGTGAGTGATTTGTACTTCCAAGTTCGGATTCATGACCGTAAGTCCGAGGGTTTCTAAGAAGCTCGATCAGAAGTCCGAGGGCTCTCTAAGAAGTCGTGCTCAGTAATTGTAATTTTGGATTTTAAAAGGTTGTCAGAATTTGTGTCTTCTCCATTGGAGTCATGTCGAGGGTTCCAATGTTCACCTTAGTGCATTAGACTTCTTTAGATTCACTCATCCGCATGCAACTTCCCTTAATTCATCACCTGTGCGAATTAGCGTTGGTAACCTAATTCTAGCGGCATTTACGATGATGTTCATGTTCGAACTAAAGAATAGGCCATGACTAGGAGCGATGATCTGTGACCATTTAAGTGATGATCATAGCCATAAGTCTAAACCTATTCATTAATTGGATTTATTTCTCTTACATCTGTCTTTGGTAGCCGGATGAAGATTGAATCTGCTCTGTTGAACTCTGATTCTCCATTAAAATTCGAGGCTAAAGTACATGAAGCTATTATTTGCATTTGTCTTATTTTAAACATCTCCCCAACTCGGATCTGGATCATGTAGTTAGTTCTTTTTCTTTATTGCTTATAGTTAAATGTGACACAATCCAACACTCTCTTTTATCTATTCTTTGTTTAGATAATTATAGAGCCGATCCGTAGCACAGATCTGAGGTTTATCTCTCGCTTTAGACAAACTTCTCTCGTGGACGCATCTTGAAATACTTACTTTTAAAACTTGCTACAATTGGCCCCGATCTTGCAGCCGATGTTAGCCCCAATGTGCCGATATCCCTTTCATAAGTTAACATCCATATAACCTAGCATTCTTTAATTCTTTAATTTTGATTCATAATGCACACAATTATGGCACACTTGGAGCGACAACAAGTTTTTGGCGCTGTTGGGAAGTTTGTTCTAAAATAGATAGACCTATGTTTATTTTCATTTATTTATCACCATTTATTAATTTTGTTGTTATTTTTATGCAAAGACAAAGTAAAAGGAAAGGAAAGTTCTTAAATAGACAGGTTTTGTACCAAACTCTCTCGAGTTGTATGTTTGGCGGAGAACCCTCAATCTGAGATTCTCCCCGTTAAATTCGGAAGTTGAAAGACTCCTAAGAAACCGACATACATCAGACATATCTGCTGAAATGGGTGAAGAACAGAGATTGTTAAGAGACTACTTTGCCCTGGTGCTTATAATTTCCCCATTTGCATTCAATTTCCCACGGAGGGAAATTATGAAATTAAGTCCTCCACCATCCAAATGTTGCCTTCATTCCATGGATTGAGTAAGGAAGACCCTTACAAACACATTGATGAATTTCGCTTTATGCACAACATTTAACATAGCCGGATCTGGGTCCAGAGGCAACCAAGCTTAGGCTCTTTCCTTTTCATTAAAGGACAAAGCTAGAGCATGGTTATCTATGTTAACACCAAACAAAGATCACATCATGGAATGATTTGCAATGTCAATTTTGTCAAAATATTTCCCAATGACTAAAACCATCGAGACAAAGCATCATCTCTTTCTCCCAAAACTCAATCGAAACTTTCCATGAAGCATGGGAAAGGTTTAAAGAATGATAAGGCAATGCCCTCACCATCAAATTCCTAAATGGCGGTGGTTCAAAGCTTCTATCAAGGCCCGATCGGAAGGGCAAGAACATGGTGGATGCCTCTTGTGGAGGTACCTACTTGCGAAAAATATTGAAGAGGTTTGGGACCTCTTTGAGGTGATTGGAGAAAATTCAACCCAAACAGGAATCTCGCCAAGGGACACGAGAATCCTAGGATGAATAATCCCCAATTCACAAGAGGGAAAGTTTATGAACTCAACGACGTGGAAAGGAAAGTGGATAATTTGACCACAAAATTTGATAGACTGATGGACTCATTTAAAGGTCCAAATGGGTCAAGAGTAGAGGAGGGATGTCTGATATGCCAGTCCCCCACTCATTCCATTGTTCAATGTCCTTCTGCATCACAATTTAACTCATGATGGAACAAGCTCATGCTCAGTCTTATGGACGATGCAATCGAATGACTACCCATGGAGATCTCATCCTAATCTGTGGAATCGGAAATTACCCATTAGCAATGGCAGCCAAAATCAATTACCTTTCAAACTGCTTCACCATATCGTAGAATTTTATAATAAATCAAATTTTCATGACCTAACCAACAACAAGCCATGTGACCAGCCCTGCCCTCCTAGATCCCCGACCTTTGAAGAGCAGTCTTGAGTGCACTTCAAAATCTTGGAACTACATCTCGGTGTGAACCTTCACAACAGAGCATTAAAAAATTGAAGAAACTCTGGGCCAACTCTCAAATTCATTGGCTAAGAGAGAAGAGGGTAACTACCCACCAACCCGTGAACAATCCTAAGGGACAGTTCATGGTTGGAGAATCCTCAAATGGCCATGAGGAAATCAAAGCTGTGACTACTTTGAGAAGTGGAAGAATAATATACAACACAGTGGGTAGTGAAGAGTAAAAAGATGAAGAACAAGTGCAGGAACAACAGCTGGATAGCAATATGGTACATTGATTTACATCGTAAAATTCAAAAAATGAAAAATGTAAAATAACAAAATTGTTGAAAAGATGAGGAGGAGAAATTTGTTCCTCACCTCCCATTTCCCCATGCAATGAAGTCAGTTTTCCTTTTGACAAAGGAAACACAAAATTGAGGAAATGATGGAGACATTCAAGCAAGTTAAAATTAATCTACCTCTCGCTGATGCAATCAAACAGTCCTATGCAAAATTTCTCAAAGTGTGCACCCACAAAAGGCAATCTAGGATACATTTATCCAAGAAGGCCTTTCTTGTAGAGAAAATCAACCAAGTGCTATCAATTGCAACACCACCTAAGATGCAAGACCACGAATCCCCACAATCCCTGCATCATTGGGGAGCACACCATTGAGAAAGCCTTGCTAGATCTGGGTGCTAGTGTCAACCGCTTCCCTATTCTCTATGAGAAGCTAGGTTTGGGAGAATTGAAACCCACTCAAGTGGTGTTACTAGTGACAGATCCGGAAAGGAAACCTATGGGGTTGATTGAAGATGTTTTGGTAGGAGTAGACAAGTTTTTCTACCTACGACTTTTGGTGTTGGACATGGAACCAACCAAAAGTACCACCGCCATCCCCGTCATTACGGGAAGACCATTCACAGCTCTGCTAATGCATGCATTCAATGCAGTGTCCTGCATCATGGAGGTGTCTTTTGGAAATATGAAAGTTAAATTGAATGTGTATAATGTCATACTCAACCTCAATTCTCTCACGAGGAATGTTTCCATGTTGACATCATTGATGAGTGGTGGAGTCTTTACAAACATTTTGCAAGGTAAAGACTCCACCACGAATTTAAAATGATTGGGGATCCAGAAAGAAGGAAAAGGAGATCAAATTCAATGGGAGTCACTTTGTGCAAGGCACTCACCAATCATCAAGTTCTCTCTCTTGAGACCTGCTCCTCTCCTCTCTTCCACAAGTTACCAAGGTACCTTTTGCTGCCCTCTTTCTCACCCACAATTGGAACTCAAACAGCTCCCCAAAAATCTGAAATATGTGTTTTGGGAGATCATCAAACACTACTGTGATTATTTCTTCCCCTTACAAAGGAGCAAGAAGAGGAGTCATGGTAGTTCTAAAATAAAGACAAGAAAGCAATTATCGGAATTGCTGATTTAGGAGGAATAAACCTGTATGCATGCATAAGATCCACACAGAAGAGGATGCCAAGCCTTCTAGAGAAATGCAAAGAAGGTTGAATCCTCACATGCAAGAAGTGGTAATGAAGGAAGTTGTCAAGCTGCTAGATCTTTGGGGTCATTTACCCCATTTGATTCTCTTGGGTAGCACCCACAGTGGTGCCTAAGAAATGCAGCATCATTGTTGTAGCAAATTTGAATCTGGTAAACTTATGTCCACCGGACAAACAAGCTGGATGGAGGGTCCGCATAGACTACGTAAAATTAAATACCATGACAAGGAAAGACCATTTCCCCCCCTTCATTGACCAAATCCTTGATAAGCTTGCGAGCAAAGCTTACTATCGCTTCCTTGATGGGTACTCTGGTTACAACCAGATCCCTGTACCCACAGGACCAAGAAAAGACCACCTTCACCGCCTTTGGCACTTTTGCCTATAGGAGGATGCCCTTTGGTCTTTGCAATGCCCCTGCTACTTTTCAAAGATGCATGTATCCCATCTTTTCGACATGATTGATCAATTCATGGAGATCTTCATGGATGACTTTTCAATTTATGGAGACGCTTTTCCCAATGCTTACACCACCTCAAGTTGGTGTTGCAAAGATGTGAAGAAACCAATTTGGTTCTAAAATTTGGGAAAAGAGTCATTTTATAGTCACCAAGGCATTGTCCTAGGACATGTGGTCTCCCATAAAGGCATAGAGGTGGACCAAGCAAAAATTGATCTAATTGCACATTTGCCTCCTCCCAGGCTAGCAAATCAAGTTTCTTAGGGCATGCAGGATTTTATAGGAGGTTCATCAAAGATTTCATTAAAATTTCCAAGCCACTCTGTCATTCTTGTGTCAAGATGTTCCTTTTGTGTTTACTAATGAATGCATGATGTCTTTGAGGTCCTTAAGAAATGTCCGATTTCAGCTCCCATCTTGCAGTCCCCGACTATTCGGTGCCCTTTGAGTGATGTGTGATGCATCGAGACTATGCCCTAGGAGCTGTCCTAGGGCAGAAAGGATAAGCTTCCCCATGTCATAGCTTATGCCCAGATCCATGATAGATGCCCAGCTCAACTACACAACAAGCGAGAAAGAGCTGCATTGTGGCCATTGTGTTTGCATTGGAAAAATTCAGGCCTTATGTTTTAGGTTCACAAATTGTGGTGTTCTTCGACCACTCGCCCTAAAGTACCTTCTGTCTAAGAAGGATACCAAGCCAGATTAATCGGTGGATCCTCTTATTACGGGAGTTTGATCTACATATTAAGGATAAGAAAGGAGTGGAGAATATGGTGGTGATCACTTATCCGAATTCTCAATCGAGGATAATAGCTTACCCATTAATGAATCATTTCACGATGAGCAACTTTTGCCATCAATACCCACGATCCTTGGTTTGCAAACATAGTCAACTTCTTGGCTATTGGATGATTCCTCAACATTGGAATAGAATGGATAAAGATCTTTTCTTCTCACAAGTTAAACATTTCATTTGGGAAGATCCTTATCTATTCAAGAATTATGTGAACCAAGTGATCGTAAAGTGTGTGGACCATGAATTCCACAGCATATTGTCAATGTGTCATGAACGAGCTGTGGAGGCCATTTAAATGGCAATAAAACAACTACAAAAATTCTGTAGTGTGGCTTCTATTGGCCCACAATCTTCAAAGACGCCTTATAAGCAGAATCTTGCCAGAATCGCCAAAATCAAGCAAGATTTCCAAAGAAACTCAATGCCCCTGACCAATCACAGTAGTTGAGTTGTTTGATGTTTGGGGCATAGATTTTATGGGCCCTTTCCCCTTCTAATGGAAACAATTTCATCTTGGTAGTGGATTATGTCTCCAAGTGGATTGAGGCCATAGCTACCAAATCCAATGATCACAAAGTGGTTTTAAGATTCCTCAAAGACCACATTTTTCCAGTTGGATTCCCAGGCCATCATTAGTGATGGGGAAGCCACTTTTGCAACAAGCGATTTGACTCTCTATTAAAAAGTACTCACACTCACTCAGAGTAGCCACTCCCTATCATCCACAAACTAGTGGGACAGGTGGAGATTTCAAATAGAGATCAAACACATTTTGGAAAAAGCTGTGAAGAAGGGCGAAAGGACCGGTCCTTTAAGCTTAATGATGCTTTGTGGGCATACGACGCCTACAAGACTCCTATAGGGATGTCCTTTCAGATCGGTTTATGGCAAGGCATGCCATCTACCAAGAGAATTAGAATATAAGGCCTTATGGGCAATCAAAACTTTTAATATGGATCTAATCTTTGGTAACCACAGAAGCTTCAACTCACCGATCTCGAAGAAGAGGATGGATGCCTACACTAGCTCCAGTTGTACAAAGAAAAGGTTAAATCATTCCATGATAGGAGCCTCATGAGAAGAGAGTTCATCTTGGGGTCCAAGGTATGGTTATTCAACTCTAAACTTAAATTCTTTCCAAATTGAGATCTAGATGGGAAGGGCCATACACTGCTCATCAAGGCCTCCCCTCGGAGTGTGGATATTTCGATCCCAAGGATGGAAGAATACTCAAGGTAAATGGTCGAGGCTCAAACCATGCATTGAAAACACCAGAGCCCTTCTTGCCCACCTATCGTCATGAATCTCCAAAAATCGATGGTAGAAAAGTGTATAATATGTTTGTACAACATTGTTTTTACGATTTTTCTTTGTTTACATCTATTTCTTATGCGCATAGTGTAAATACACTTCAAAGTTCAAATCGCAAAGTAAAAAGTACTGCTCGAAAGTTCAAAGTTCTATTCGAATCGATTCGAGTCAGAATGAACTACTCGAAAAGAACCATGTTCTGCTGTTAATAGTTAAAATTTCCTTTTCAATAGAAAAATGGGAGAAGTCCTGCGAAAAGATCTTTCCGAGCCAAATCCATTTCGAATAGACATACTGAAGCTCAGTTCTTTGCGAACTACACTTTCTCAAGATTTTTTATGAATCTTATGAATCTTATGAATCATTTAGCATTAGATTTGCGGTTTTAGGAATTTTAGTTTCAAATTCTGTTTTTAGATCACTGATTTTTTTTCTTTCTTAGGTTAATGTGTCCTCGTTTCGATTTTTTCATTTTTACGTGAGTATAGCTAGTTTCTAACTTTGTTTTCCTATTTCGCATTCACAAATTCAGTTTTGTATCAACACTTTTCTTTTCTTTTTAACTTTGTATTCAATCCCTTACCTTGTTTTTACTGTTTCTCTGTTATTAGCATTAGTTTCCTTTCATTTGCATAGTAATCCTTCTATTTGTTAGATTTTATTTAGCAGTTCCAGCATTGTTTTGTTGATTTTTCTTGCATTTGTATATCATGTTTTCCATTTCCTTGCTCATATCTTGATTTTACATTTTATTTTTCTTTTGCATATAGTTTAGATTTTTTTTACATTCTTAGTTTTCTTTCTTCTTTTACCTCTGCCCCTAGTCTCTCATTGTCTAGAACATTGAGGACAATGTTCATCTTAGGTTTGGGGTATGGCAAATGGTCCTTCATGGGATAATTAGCATAAGGGCATCACAATCACCAAAGTAATCAGGAAATGAATCAATTTACTTAAGAATCATGACAATGTGGAAATTTTAAAATTTTCTTTGCAAGAATTTGGACATTCTAAACCCTACAATATTCCACATTTCCATGATGTTAACACCAGGAAAATACACTTGTATTAGCACATAGCAAGTCCACAGAAGAGAAAAGGTAAAGATATACTTAAAAGCTCAAGGAAAAACCATAACCATTGAGAATTGAGCCTATATGTTTTACATCTCTGTTGAAGAGTGAGGCAACCCTTTTACGATTCAAAGAATTTGGTGAGGCATTAGATCCACTAGAAATTAGGAAACTCCAAATCAAAACAAGCAACAGATTCATGAAACCGAGGAAAAGATCAAGGCCTTCTTTGGGACACTTGAGCTTAAGAACCAACCAAGAAAGATCTGCCTTGTTTGTACCCCAATTGAGCTATAAATCCTACAATGCTTCATCAAAACACCCATTTCTCTTGCCCCTGAACCAATGGAACCAATTCAGCCTTCCCTCACCTTGAGAATTCAGGAGTTAAAGGAGAAAGAAGTAAAGATGGAACATTTCTGGGCAAATATCAAAACAAATGAAGAAGAAATACCTCAAAAATGGGCAAGATGGTGGACTGAGAAAGTAAAAGAAAACAATGTGAAAAGAAGCAAGCAAAAAAGGCAAAAGGGGAACTTTATGTTGAAAATTCAAGATCAAAGGAAGAAGAAAATGAGTACTTTGAACACGAGAATCTCAAAAGAAGCTAATCTCAAGAAGGGGGAGTCATGAGCCACCTCCTTCAATTCCTGACTGCTCAAAAAGCCAAACACCTGTGCAACCTTCCTGTCCCTGAAACCTCACTCCACGAGGCATACAACAAACCGAGCCTAAAAGTCCTTGTGATCCAAAGTTGAGTGGAATCATGTGGAGATAGCGGTTTCCCAATCTATGGTGAGGAGATGTCAAGGATGCCGAGAATCATGCCTATGCTCATGCTTACAAATCCATTTGGGAGATGTAAGCGCTCTTGAGCTTGAGTGAAAATGAACCCTTCAACAAAAATCTTGATGAGAGTATACCTGGTAAGTGTTTGGGTTGGAACTTGAGCACATTAAGTATGACTTATAACCTAATTTTATTCAAATGATGAACTCTGTGACACATTTGCATGATTTCTATGGCTGCTCACAGATTGGAAAGAGTGAAACATTCATCAAGTTTATAAATGTTGAAATCCCTTGCAAACAATAAACCTAAATTTTGTTTAAACATTGATTCAAGAGTAACTAATTTTGATCTTTGATTGCTCATGGGATGACAAGGCACTAATGCCAACTGTCCCATGGAGAAGTTTGTGGGTACCTTCACGAAAACCCTCAGAGACTTCACTCCTCCTCTAGGGATCACCTAGGGGTTTAAAAGGCTTGTTGCATATGCTAAATGCACACTGTGCTTCCTACAAAAGTGGCTCTTTATTTTGCTTTTACGTTTCTTTGCTCGGGGACTAGCAAAGCTTAGGTTTAAGTGTGTTAAGTAGTGAAAATACCATTTTCACCCCTAAACATGAGCCTTGAAAGACCCTTGAGAAGACTAAATAAGTGCTTTAGTGTGCATTTCTGACTAACCAAATCGAGGTCCAAATTGAAAAGCATCTCAAAAGTGCCAAAAGATGACAATCCATGTCATGGGTCCAAAGGAAGGAAGTGAAGAAACTTGACCTCGCAATGGCTAAAGAGGGTCTAAAGAAATAAAGACACGAAGCAGAGAGAGCCATTACGCAAAGAAGAATGGGAGCCTAGAGTTCAATTCGCAAAGAAGAATGGGTGCCTAGAGTTCAATTCGCAAAGTACTTCTACAATTCGCAAAGAACTTGCACTTTTCGTAAAGAACCTTGAACTTCTTGAAAAGGCCCTAAACTTCTGCGAAAAGGACTAAAACTCTAGGTGTAGCTTTGAAGAGCATCGAACTCCTCGAAAGAAGATTGAACTTCTGAGCGAGCTTGAAGTCATTGAACTTTACAAAAGGCCTGAACTCTGCGAAAAGGTATTACGGAGATTAGCGGCTTTAACAAGGGCAATTCGGTAATCTTGCATGCGCCCAATGCATTGAAAAGCCGGAGACATTAGGAAGATTCTAAGCATAAAGCGAAGGAATATTCCACCCCACGTGAGCACCTAGAGAGGGAATAACTTGGCGGGAACTACTAGAAACTCTAGCAAACTTTCAAAATGCATAACAGAATTGATGGTTGTTTTACCTGATTGGCTGAACCAGATCAAGCAGTTCTGATTGGCCAAAATAGATCTGAATCCTTGTGCTCGACTCCTATTGGTTGATCTGAGATCTATCCAATTACGATTGGTTGATACACATCGAAATGGACTTAGGAAAACTATAAATAGAGCGAACCATTTGCCCAATTTGGGTATCCAGTTTTAGAGTTTTCATCTCTGTTTCCCTCATTAGGTCGGATAGCTTATCTGAACCCCCTGTAATCCCCTTCTTGTGGTTTGCTTTGAGAGCCATTGTGAGTGATTTGTACTTCCAAGTTGGATTCAAGGCGTAAATGCGAGGGCTCTCTAAGAAGCTCGGGGTATGGTGCAGGGCTCTCTAAATAGTGCTTTCTGTAATTGTAATTTTGGATTTTAAAGGTTCTTTGTAATTTGTGTCTTCTCCATTGGAGTCATGTCGAGGGTTACGAATGTTCACCTTAGTGCATTAGACTTCTTTAGATTCACTCATCGCATCCAACTTCCTTAATTCATCATCACAATGCGAATTAGCGTTGGTAACCTAATTCTAGCGGCATTCTGATGATGTTCATGTTACGAACTAAAGAATGAGGCCACAACTATTGGATGATCTGTGACCATTTAAGTGGACAGATCATAGCCATAAGTCTAAACCTATTCCTTAATTGGTTTATTTCTCTTACATCTTTGGTAGCGGATGAAGATTGAATCTGCTCTGTTGAACTCTGATTCTCCATTAAAATTGAGGCTAAAGTACATGAAGCTATTATTTACGCATTTGTCTTATTTTAAACATCTCCCCAACTCGGATGGATCATGTAGTTAGTTCTTTTCTTTATTTGCTTATAGTTAAATGTGACACAATCCAACACTCTCTTTTATCTATTCTTTTTTTAGATAATTATAGGCGGATCTGGTAGCAGATCTGGAGGTTTATCTCTCATTTAGACAAACTTCTCGTGGGCGATCTTGAAATACTTACTTTTAAAACTTGCTACAATTGGCCGATCTTGCGGGCCGGTGTTAGCTTAATGTCTTGATATCCCTTTCATAAGTTAACATCCATATAACCTAGCATTCTTTAATTCTTTAATTTTTGATTCATAATGCACACATTATGGCACACTTGGGCGACAACAATGTACAGTCTTCGATGTTAATTTATGGCGATGAGTTTCAAAGAACTTCATCGGATGAAATTTTTTACGTTTTTTTTCTAGATTATTGTATTTTAGGATTGCTTGTATTGCTAGAGTTTCTAGAAGTTCCCAAGTTATTCCCTCTAGGTGCTCACGTGGGGTGGAATATTCCTTCGCTTATGCTTAGAATCTTCCGAATGTCTCCGGCTTTTCAATGCATTGGGCGCTAGACATCAATTGCCCTTGTTAAAGCCGCTAATCTCTAGAATACCTTTTCGCAGAGTTCAGGGCCTTTTTCAGAAGTTTAATGACTTCAAGCTCTGCAAGTTCAATCTTCTTTTCGAGGAGTTCAGATGCTCTTCAAAGCTTCACTGAGTTTTAGTCCTTTTCGCAGAAGTTTAGGCCTTTTCAAAGTTCAAGGTTCTTACTTAAAAGTGCAAGTTCTTTTGAAAAGTAGAAGTTCTAGTAGAAGTTCTTTCAATAGTAGAAGTTCTTTGCGAATTGAACTCTAGGCTCCCATTCTTCTTTGCGAATTGAACTCTAGGCTCCCATTCTTCTTTGCGAATGGCTCTCTCTCTTGCTTCAGGTCTTTGTCTGCTCTTTTAGACCCTCTTTAGCCATTGCTGAGGCTGTTTCTTCACTTCCTTCCTTTGGACTGACATAGATTGTCATCTTTTTGGCACTTTTGAGATGCTTTTCGGATTTGGACCTGTCTGATTGGTTAGCTGTAAAATGCACACTAAAGCACTTATTTAGTCTTCTCAAGGGTCTTTCAAGGCTCATGTTTAGGGGTGAAAAATGGTATTTTTCACTACTTAACACCTGCTGTGTCAAGATGTGCCATTTGAATTTTTTGCTGAGTGCCTTGAGGCCTTTGAGGTCTTAAAAAAGTGTCTTACCATTACTCCTGTAATCCAAACCCCAAATTACTCACTCCCTTTTGAACTGATGTGTGATGCATTAGACTTTGCCATAGGTGTTGTCTTAGGATAGAGAAAAGATAAGCTACCTGCAGTGATTTATTATGCCAACAAAATACTAGCTAAAGATCAACTCAATTATACAACAACTGAGAAGGAGTTGCTTGCTGTGGTGTTTGTTGTGGACAAGTTTAAGCCCTACTTGCGTGGGTCTAAAATTATTATTTTTACTGATCACTCAGCTCTGAAATACCTATTGTCTAAGAAGGATGCCAAACAAAGGTTGATCAGATGGATCCTGTTGTTGCAGGAGTTTGATCTTGAGATCAAGGATAAGAAAGGAGTTTAGAATGTGGTGGCTGACCACCTCCCTAGAATTGTTTTAGAAGAATGTGCAACAACACCAGTCAAAGAATTATTCTCAGATGAGCAGTTATTTGCTATGTAGTCTAGGGTGCCCTGGTTTGCATACATTGTGAATTTTCTTGCTGTTGGTAGGATCTCCCCTCACTAGTCCAAGGTAGATAAAGACCTATTTTTCTCTCAAGTCAAACATTTTCTGTGGGAGGATCCATACCTATATAAACATTGTGTAGACCAGGTTGTTAGGAGTTGTGTGTCTAAAGTGAGTTCCACAACATTCTTTCTATGTGCCATGAGCAAGCCTGTGGAGGTCACTTTAGTGGCAAAAAGATAGCTATAAAAGTTTTACAATGTAGGTTTTATAGGCCCTCTTTGTTGAAAGATGCATACATACATTGCAAAGCCTGAAAGATGTCAAAGGTTGGGAGGCATTTCCAAGAAAGATTCAATGCCATTATAGCCCATCCTTGTGGTAAAATTTTTGACATGGGGCATTGATTTTGTGAGTCCCTTTCTCCCTTCTATGAGTTTAAACTTCATACTTGTGGCGATGGACTATGTGTCCAAATGGGTGGAAGCGATTGCCATAAGGATAAATGGCCACACAGTTGTCCTTAAATTTTTGAAGGATAATATCTTCTCCAGATTTGGCACCCTCAAAGCTATCATTAGTGATGGAGAGAGTTGTTAGGATATTTTTAAGTGCTTGCTATTGACTTTATTGGAGATGGTGATAAGAATGGGGTTAGTGAAAATCGAAGGTGGATTGAAAAGTAGCAAGCCTAAAAATACACAGTCCTGTAAGATATAGGGCCTGTTGTAGCAAGTTTTAATAAATAAGAGTTTGTCTCTCAGGGAAAGTTGATCTAAAGCTCCAAGGGATCTATCTTTAGTAGGCCCTCTAGATCTGGCTATAGATCTAGCAATCCTAAATGGAAGGGAATTTAAGGTCACTAGTATCTAAATCCTAAGGTAACCTAATGCCTAAACTACCGAAATGGTTGGGAAGAATGATGGAGTGTGAGAAAATAAATATAAAAGGGTGAGAAGTAAGCCATTAGGAACAGATCTGATGGGTCTTATAACTCAGATTCAGATCTGCTGCTATAGAAATCTTATCCAATGGCTACATTATCATCAAAGAGGAGAAAGGATCCAACTCACCCCTGTGCCATGATCCAATCCCTTATGGCTATAGCCTATCAACTTAAATGGTCACAGACCATCCAATAGGGGAACCACAGTCCAGAGATAGGCCAGAACAGGTTTATCATTGTAGGCACTACATCTTCCAGGCTACCAGCTCAAGAATCCATAGGAACCTCAACCTCTAAAGTTCTGTGTGTGGGGCTAGGCCAGCAACGTGCACTAGCTTGGACACACAGAACCAGCAAGAGTTTTAGTACTAGCTTTTAGCTTAGCTGTTCACTGCTTTAGAAAGAGTGCAGTGATCCAGTCACAAGCCTACAATCTCTACAGCCAGATCAGATCTGCCATATGATGGTGGGTTTATAAAAATACAGGGGAGTTTGTCTCTGCACAATCTCTCACAAGGCTACAAGCACAAGTGCAGAGAAGAAGAATCTGTCTTAGATCTATTAATTGGCCTCACCATAGGGCTATAACCTGTCCACTTGAATAGTCATAGACTATCCACAGAGGCTATCCTCCTCACAGAGGTCTAAGACAGAACAAGAACATTGCTGCCGCCACCATGTTCACAAGGCTACCAACTCAAGCTCCCATGGGCATTCAGATTTAGTGGATCATGTGGTGGGGCTAGGCCTGCAATGTGCCTAACCTAGACACACAGGTCACTTGGATCTAAATAAAATCTTAAAAACAATCCTCCATTGCTTGCAATACAACTTAGCAATGGAGGATCTCAAGGCAGCAGCCTTGTACAGAACAAATCTCAAAACACCAGTCCCATACATGCATAAGATCTTATCATAAAATCCATTAAAACTATTCCAAACAGACATACAAAGGCATAGCCAGCAAGTGCTGGACTATGGAGAGAAGAAAAAGTGAAAAAGAAACTACCTAACCTTAGCCTATTGAAATTTACAGTTGAATCAAGAAGACAAAGTCTGAAAAATCTAAGTCTAAAAGTCCCCTAAACCTAAACTAGGCTTAGGCTTATATAGCAGTAAGCTGTGTGAGAATTAAGGTTAGGAAAACCCTAATTTCATCAATGCAATTGCAGCCCATTTCGGTCCCTTGGATGCCTCGAGGCGTGTGCACGGAGATTGGAGCATCGGAGTGTGTACCCTAACTGCTGGAAGTTCCTAGATTGCCCCTGCAGAAGTGGGGAGAAGTTAAGAACCCGAGCGTCGCTAGATAGAAAGGCTTTCCAGGTCTTATCGTGTGATAGAATTGGCATCGCGGGGTTGGTTTGACTTAAAGCTCTTGCCATCGCGGGCTTGGTACTTTAGTTTTCGTTGGAATGCTCTGGTCATCGCGGGATTAATTTTTCCATTTGAATGGTGCAGGAATTGCGCGAGCGGCTCGTTCCTTGATGAATCCCGTGGCGATCCTCGTGAAGAAACAATGTGCATGGGCTTCTAGATCGCGTGAGCAGTACTTTGGAAGTTTGTATCTCACGGCCAGTGCGCGAAAGCTACGCGCAGGAGTGCCTGGAGCTCTCTCTTTTCAGTGAATCATGCGAAGATTGAAGACTCATTTCTTGAGCTGCACAAGACTGCGCGAGTGCTGCGCGAGCCCTTATGATTGAGACTCGCGAGAACTGTACGAAGTATGCTCTTTACTCCCTGCTGGCATCCATCTACGCATGAACGACGTGAAAACTGTACGACCAGTTGAAGTGCTCCCTTCAGAAGCCCGCGACAACTGCGCGAAGCATTCTTTCTGGTTTAATTAAGCCCTGCGACATCTGTGCAAGGCATTCTTCTTAACTTGTTTCTGCTTTGCTGTGCCTATGTCGCAGCCCATTCTCTATCTGGGTTCAACCTCCTTTCTTCTGAGGAACTTCTGGGGCAATAGTAGGCTTCATGGCATGGTTAGGGGCTTATTTGTAGCTTTTGCTTATTACCTATAAAATTATCTTAACAATCATTTATTAAATGACTAAGGGTCTAACAGAGATTAAGTTAAGGGGTGAAAAGTGGTACTTTTCAGGTCTTAACACACCCCCAAACCTAATCTTTGCTAGTCTCTTAGCAAAGCTTTGACTAATTAAATGCCACTTTTGTAGGGATCACAGGTACATTTAGCATATGTACCAAGCCTTTTAAACCCCTAGGTGATCCCTAATGGAGGAGTGAAGTCTCCTGAGGGTTTTCAGTTAAGACACCCACAAACTTCACCATTAGAATAGTTAAGTATAGTGCAGTTAATAACAACACAAATTTCAATGTACAAAGCTCCATTCCACACCCATTCTTTAACACTTAAAGGAAACTGCAGTAGTGATGCAGGCCATTTAAAACTCAAAATTTAGCAAATGTTTGCATCACCACCATTCATTTTACATTAGAAATTCAATGTGTAAAAATCAGTACCCAGTTTACCTTGAATTGAAGATTCAGGTTGGATACAACCCCAATGAAGTCAAAATTTAGACCCAATTCTTACCAGGGCTATCTCTCAACATTAACAATCTGAGGGTGTTCACATTCAAAATAGTTCAAGAGCAGTTACAAACCCCAAATGGGCCTGCAAGCATGAGCATAGGCAAAGCATCTAATTTTCGACATCCTCATGACTTTTCACCATAGATTGGACAACTCCTCATCTTCACATGACAGCTCATTTTTACTTTGGATCCACAAGGTCTTTTTGAATGGGTTGTAATGTGGCTTATGGGTGAGGGATGTAAAGAATCAAGGGGTAAAAAGGAAATCAAAATGAAGAAATCAGCAAGGTAAGGAGTGATTCATGACTTCACAACCTTCATTGCAGCAAAACTTCATCTTTCTTGATATATTCCAGAATCAAAGTGGCCAGCTTCTCCTCTTCTTTTTAATTTTCAGATGATGTTCTTCTCTAGACTTCTCTTTCTTTTCTCTTTTTATTTTTATTCAATCTTTTTATGATTTTTTTATGATGAACTGCCACACAAATACCATTGATACACTGCTGTTCATAAGTTGCTTTTCTTCACCTTCCAGATCTGCTAGACTAGTTGGAGAGTGGAGCAGCAGATCTGCTAGAATTCCTTCATTTATGGGCTGCTGCACACTTGGCTACAGCAACAACAGTTGCTCATGATTGATGTTGCACTTGCTGTGATGTGTGCTGCAGCAGGCCTTTAATGCATCCAAATTATTCTTTGCTACAGCCTTAAGAGTGCAGGAACTGCTCAACAGCAGCTGCACATTAGCTTTAGGCTTGGAAAGGTGGGTGCAGCTGTTAGAGTGCATGGATGATTTTCGTACAACAGCTGTTCTGCTCTCTACTTGACCTGCATCAGTAATCTACTTATACCCTTGGTGGTTTCAGCATGGTGGTTCCGATGTATGGTGCAGCAGCTTGGAAAGTTCACCTTGAAGTAGCTCAAGTCTTTGATGGCTTCACCGCCGCAAGAAAGTGTAGCCGTCTTTGTATTTGCGCTATTGCTTGATAGTTAATTGACATCACTGCAGCTCGGGAGGATGGCTCTTCATTAAAGTCATTGCATGGCGTTTGAGATTTGTCCAAGAGCTCCATTTGGTGGTGCGACAGCAGCTTGGGAGCATGCATGTGCAAACTTGTAGTAGCTCTTGAGTGTACTCCCATATATTAAATGCAGCTACTCAATGTATTGTGCAAAGAACGGGCTGCTCTAAAGCTCACGAGGTTCAGATGCTCTTCCAATTACAGAGCTCGCGAAGATCAAATGATGTGCTCTTTTGGCTGCCCACTAGGCTCTTCTTTGTTGTCGACTTGCATCTCGAAGTTCAAATCGTGACTCGCCAAGCTCTAATGTGTGCAGCTCTTATAGTTTAAGTAACCAATCGCTCGAGAGGACTAAAGTCCCTCTTGTGTTGCTCACCAATTTCAAATAGGAGTTTAATAGGCTGCTTGCCAAGCTCTAATGTGTGCAGCTCAAGGTTCATTTCAGAGCTTCAAGTCGCGAGGATCACTTTGCTGCTGCTCTTTTGGTTCAAACCAGCAGCTCTATTTCAGTTCTCAACTCTTGGGGATTGATGTAGCAGGTCTACAGTTCTAGAGGTGGAATGCAACAAATGTGCTGCCTGGCATGGTTCAATCTTCATTGAGCTCTCTGCTGTGCTACTTGAAGTAGTGTTCTATTTACTTCACTGGAGTAGCAGTCCACTAACTTGGCTCCACTTGTCACCCACAATAGGTCTTCAAAGGTCCCAAAGCATGCCAAAATTGTCCTGATGGTGTTAACCACCATGGTGCATTCCCAATAAATTCTTAAGCTCCATAACTTAGCATAAAAATCCTCCTTCTTGGCTTGAAATATGATGGATTGCATCATTAAGCTATAAATTCCCGTTATCCACACAAACACACTTAAAACACCATTATTTAACAACTCAAAGGTCTATTAAAGGTCACGTTAAGGGGTGAAAAGTGGTACTTTTAAGAGATCAACAGGTACCTTCTCTGAAAACCCTCAAGAGACTTCACTCCTCCACTAGGGATCACCTAGGGGTTTAAAAGGCTTAATGCATAAGCTAAATGCATCTGTGCTCTCTACGAAAGTAGCATTTATATTCTTAAAGTAGTTTAAATTTCACATTACTCGAGAACTAGCAAAGATTAGGTTTGGGGCTGTGGTATTCACTGAAAAGTATCACTTTTCACCTCTTAACCTAGCCTTTACTACACCTTAGAGCTAACTATAACTCCTTATTTAGCATGTTGTGCAGTTAGTAATAATAGGTGCAGCTTAATACAAAGTGCATGCCTTTAGCACCAAAAAGAGAGAACTCAAGCCAAGGTTGACTACTGAGCAAAAGACTGATGGAACACCATAGTGGTACACACCATAGTGGTGCACACCAGGGTGACTAGTTTGCATGTCAAGGTGGGCCAAAGAAGTCTAACAAATGAGGGAAGTATGGATGTGAGTGGAGAAAGCTGCAACAACATATGCATTGCGTGAGAGGAAGAGTTATTATTTGGTCGAGTGTGCCTCACGATGTTTAAGTTCACAGCAGAGTTACCTCACGCAACTGATACATGCTACATAAGTGAACTCGCGAAGAACTCGTGCAGCTCAGTGAGGGATTAATTTTATAGAACTGCTTCACACAGTAGTCGTGTGCCTCAATTGCGCTAATCACTCCAAAACCTCGCCCAACACTCGCGCACTAAAGCCTTGTGGGGATCAAGTCTTATATAAGCCATGTGCGCAGTATCACGAGACTAATTTGCACAAAAGAATCAAGAAAGCTCGCGCAGCTCAAGAGGAGAGAGAGCTCCAGAAATTCTCTCTCGTAGCTCTCGCATGGATAAAAGCTAAAACTCTACCTAGCAAGCTGTGCTATACACTACACTTGGAGCCGAGCGAGATCAAAGCTTTACTTCATGAGACCCTCGCGACAGAAATTTCTTAAGCTCCACTGCGCGAGCAAAGCCAAACTGTGCAAATTCTATCTCGCGACAGCATTGCAGGGTAGAGCAGCTGCGCGACAAGTTAAAGTCTTTTGTGCGAGCAAGGAGCTTTTCAAGCCAAATTTTACCTCGCAAGCACTCTACAACTATGAGAATGAATTAAAGAATCAAAGCCAACCTCGTGAAGCTCGGGCTCTCCACTTCTCATTCTATACTCAGGGACCTTTTGGGGATTTCCTTAGGTCTAAGGTACACATCTCGAGGCCCTAATCTTGATGCACACATCCCAAGGCATCTAAGGGTTGTAACCAAGCCACGTCTAATAGAAAATTATGATTTAATCTTCTCTTGGCCAAGGCATTAGGGACTGACTAGATAAGTTGTAAATTAACTTAGAAAGAAAAATATCTCTCCTTTAACCTTAGTCAGCTGTGAGCTCGAGCAGATTAGGGTTAGGGTTTGATCATCTCTTTTTCCATTTTTCTTCTTTCTTAACCCAGCACTTGCTTGCTATGACCTCTGTATGTAATTAGGCTTAGTTTTATTTAGTTTTTGTAATGGGTCTTGGGAACATGGGGATTTGTTGAGAGCTGTTATGCACAAGACTGCTGCCTTGAGGACATCTCATTGTAAGTATTGGTTTAATCAATGAATGTTAATTTTAAGGCTTATTCAATCTGTTATTTTCCTATTTGTCTATAGTTTTGTTCAATGTATGCCATACATTTAGGACTTGAGCTGATTTTAAACCCTCATGGAAGCTTGAGCTTGTAGCCCTGTAACCATGGTGGCAACAGTAATTTTTATGTTCCATCTCAGTCCCCTATGGTGTGGATGACCTCTGTGGATAGCCTGTGACCATTTAAATGGACAGACTATAGCCGTAGGGTGATTCCAAGCCACATATTTGAGAGGGATTCTTTTCCTCTATACTTGAGCTTGTAGCCTTGTGAGAGGTTGTAGAAATAAGCTCCCCTCTATTTTACTTGACCAACATCAGATGTTAGATATGATTTCTCTATAGAGATTGCAAATATGTGAGCTGAGTCATTACAAGCCTGTTGTAGCAATGACCAGCTGCATTTAAAGTCTCCAAATAGCCTTTCAACAGCTGTGGTTTCCACTGGTTTTTCAAGAGCTATTTGCCCCCATGGATGTCTGTGCTTGTAGCCTGACATACATGGTGTCTGCAATGGTTTTAATGTTTTAATTTGAGCCATTGGGTGGAGGACATCTATTGGATAATCTGTGACCATTTAAGTGCTACAAAGACAACCCTAAATCTGAATTACATAATTGAAATAGCCTTAGCTTAATTGCCTACTTCCTATCATTTTTATCTTTAATTTAATACACACCATCATCACCTTCTTCATAATCCTTTCTTTAGGATAGGACTGCACTTTATTTCTCATCTTTTAGTGATAATTTAGTTTAGTTTTGACACCCAACTCCCTTTCTCTAGGATTGTCTGATTTGTAGCCAGATCTGGAGGCCTACTAATATAACCCATTTTGGGTTCTAGATCAATTTCTCTATGGGACAAACTCTTACTTACTCAAAACTTGCTACAACAACCCTATATCTTGCAGGCTGTGTATTTCATATTTAGTATTTTAACTAATTTCCATCTCTTCACTTTTTGATTTATTGTCCTTCACTACTGTTTTCTCTTCACTATTGTTTTCAGACATGCGGTTTGGTGATTAATGTGAACTTTAGATCCGCTGTTGAATCGTGGTTGGATAAAGAGGAGACGTCAAAAGAGAAAGTGGACTCGCGAATGGGTTTTTAAAAAATGCCCGCTAAAGACCCATTTGATCAGAAAGAAGAAAATCCAAAATTTATTAGGGTTTTAAACTTTCAATCTCGTCACTTTTATGTTTGGCCTATTTTGAAGTATCAAATTGTTCATAATACCCCTAGTCTTCTAGATCTGTGATAGAGAATGCACACTAAAGTAACACTATTTTGGGTTGGAGTTAAATCACCTAATTGAATTTCTAGAATTTTTTATGGTAATTTATTATGAGAAATTTATTTTTTTTATTAATTAAATTATTTTTAATCCTAATCTCAGCCCTAACATTGCATTTAGTAAGTTCCCACATCAAATTGGTATCAGAGCATCAGTTTATTTTTAGGGTTTTAGTGCTTATATAGGCTTTAGGTTTATTTCTTTTAGATTTTAAAAAAATAATAAATAATAAAAATAAAAAAATAAGAGAGTAGTTTACATTTGAAATTTTTGTCTGGCCTTTGCCTGAAATTTATGTCTGGCCTTTGTCTGAAAAATTTTGTCTGACTTTTGGCTGATTTTTTCTAGTTTTTTGTCTAACTTTTTTCTTTTTTTTGTCTCGCTTTTTCTGGCTTTCATCTAGCCTTTGTCTAGTTTTGCCTTATATCTTCATGGATCTCGATAGGATAGAAGTCCTTCTTAATGATTTTGCAGCCGCCTTTCTGGCCCAACTACAAACTTAGCAGGAGGATTTAAAAATCCGTCATACTCAAAATCATAGTCGGACTTTCCAACTTGAGTCAAGGAGCACCTACACTAATGGGAGCTCTAATTTGCGGGTGCCACCATCGAAACCTGTGATTAGTCCTTTGCATCCCTAAATTGCTAAAGCAAGAGGAGTAAGTGTTGAGAACCCTAATCCTTGAAGTCGTGACAAGTGCTATAAGTGTCAAGGACTTGGGCACTTTACATACCAATGCCCCACAAAATCTCCCAGTCCTAATTTATTGACTAAAAGAGAGAGCCCTAAGGAGCCAGTGAAGAGGGCAGTGGAAATTGTGCATGACCCTAGTATCGTGATGAGTGACAAGGAGATAGAAGAAGCTGATGAAAGTCTGGTTTGTGTTAAAGAGACTTCCATTTCCCTTATGAGTAGTGAAGTTGAGTCGCTCACACTTGAGTCAACCGAGTCACCCACGAGCGATTCGACCAAGTCATGTACACACAATTTGTTAGTGTCCGTAGAGTCAGTCGTCCATGAGTCCTTGCCGTTGGTAGAGTCGAGTGCACTTGAATCTTTAAACTTGATCAAACCAAGTATACATGAACCAAGCAAGCCACTTGCCTATGAGTCATTGGTACTCGTAGAGTTGGGCGCACACAACTTTTTGGTGCCTATTGGGTCGAATACATGTCAGTTCATTGAACTGGGTACACAAGAACCATTAGGATCAATTGAATCGAGTATCCTAGAGTCTTTAGTTTTGGTTGAAGTGAGTACGCATGAGTTATTTGAATCGAGGGTACATGAGCCATTAGTGCCCCTTGATCCGATCACACATGTGTTGATAGTGCCAACAGAGTCAGTAGGGTTGTGTCATCATTCTCAATTGCATGAGATTAATAATTTGAACTTATTGAATAGTGAGAATATGTTGGATGCCACTAACACAATGAATTTATTTAATGAATTTAATAACGACATTTGTTTGTTAATTCATGATAGTCTCGATCATGTGGATGTTCTCCCAAACCTGAAAAGAGCTAGTGATTAAAGTTCACAATTCCCTCTAGGTAAGGGCATTCATCTGGTAGTTGCGATGGAAGATCTTACACCTATTCCAAGTTTTGCAACAATGTCATTTGATCCATTCCTTGTTACCCGAACAAACAAGCCAAGCCCATTCGACCAATTCATAACCAGTACCCTATCAGTGCCATATGAGAAAAGGTTGAATGAGGAGGTTCTAGAATGTCCACACTTCACTACCAATGTAGCTAAGATTATGACATATCTCACAACATGGAATGACAAGCTAGGAGCTGAGCACCCAAGGCGAATCATATGTGGGTTCTACAACTCATCGGACATGAGTTTCTCTCACCTGGGGAGAATTGGTGGGCAAACCGAGATTGTCAATATGAGCTAAGGTAATTTGTTACAGTGTCTAGTAGGTGAATAAATTAGGAGTTGGGATTCCACCTTACCTATTGCTGAGTTTGCATATAACAATTTTGTTAATAGGACCACAGGCATAAGTCTGTTCCAAATTGTGCATGGGAATAAACCTAGGACACCCAATGTCCATTCATCATAGGCCATCGAGTCTACATCCACATTGCATTCATGAGTTGCATGCTTAGATTAAGAAAGGAATTAATTTAAAGAATGAAAAATATAAGTTCTCTGTAGATTCTCATAGACAGTTCAAAGAATTCAAAGAGGGTAATTTTGTGATGGTTCCGAATAGACCCGAGCGATTCCTGCAAGGGGTTGCAAAGACGTTACAAGCTTGTGGTGTTGGACACTATCAGATCTTGAAGCGTGTCGGTTCTAATGCTTATATCTTAGATCTTTCACTTGATTTGAGGATTAGCACGACTTTCAATGTGGAGGACCTTGTTCCATTCCATTGCCCTCTAACCATCTCTGCCAACCCCTCTAAGCCTTCTATATCTGATAAACCAATAATTCTCCTGCCACATTGCTACTCTCACCTACTTAGCAAACTCGTGAGATCATCGAAGATGTGCTGGATGATCAGATTGTGTCCACCAACCAAAGGAGGCTTCAGAAGTATTTGGTCAAGTGGAAGAACAAGAGTGATTCAGAGAATACGTGGGTTACATAAGAGTTTTAGCAGATTGACTCGGATCTCTTGGAGATCTATCACAACCAATATTCATCAAGAATGCATCCTTCTAACTCGGGGAGAATTGATGGGGACGTCTGATTCAAGTTGCTTCTGATTGAGGTTCCCTATATATTGTCTATGATTGCGGCCGTGAATATCCATGCCAACCAAAGTTCGAGGTCAAACTTTTTTCAAAGTAGAGGGGATTATTGACGCAAACTTTAGCTTTGCCTATTTGAATCATGGCCTGATAAAGAGGAGACCTCAAAAGAGAAAGTGAACCCACGAATAGTTTTTTACAAAAGGCTCATTAAAGACCCATTTGATCAAAAAGAAAAAAATCTAAAATTTATTAGGGTCTTCAATTTTCAATCCCGTCACTTTTATATATGGCCTATTTTGAAGTATAAAAAAAAGTCAGATTGATACGAAATTGGTCATACTTGAAAGCTTCTTGAAGTAGCTTTCGAACAGGCCAAAAATTGTGCAATTTTGATAAATATTGAAGATGTTATGATCAGTTTTTGGAAGTTGCTCAGAAAGTGATGAATTTAAAGAATCCTAATTGAATTAGGACTAGTCTCTTTTAGTATTTTCTTTTAGAAAATAAGAGTTATTTCTTTTATTAGAAATATGATTAATTTCTTATTGGTTTAGGACTTTATTGTTTTAGAAGAATTAGGATATTTATTTTATTTGAATTAGGAATTAGAGTTATACTAAGATTTCTAATTTTAGAAGAATTAGGATACTTCTTTTATTTGAATTAGAAATTAGAGTTATATTAAGATTTCTAATTTTCTGCTTTGGTTAGCCTATTTAAAGGCTTGTAAACACTTTCATTATAATTTTTTTGGTTAATGAAAATTACTTATGTAAAATTGAGAGTTCTAAACTTTCATGAGGGTGTGATTCTCTCAAAACGGAGAGCAATTCTTCGATTCCCGCTTGCGATTTGGTGATTGATGTGAACTTTAGATCCGCCTGTTTGAATGGTGGTCGAATAAAGAGGAGACGTCAAAAGAGAAAGTAGACCTGCGAATGAGTTTTTAAAAATGGCCTGTTAAAGACCCGTTTGATCAGAAAGAAGAAAATCAAAAATATATTAGGGTCTTCAACTTTCAATCCTATCACTTTTATGTTTGGCCTATTTTGAAGTATCAAACCGTTCATAAGAGCTCTAGTCTTCTAGATCCGCAATTGGGAATGCACACTAAAGTAACGCTATTTTGGGCAAGAATTAAATCACCTAATTGAATTTCTAGAATTTTCCATGGTAATTTGTTATGAGAAATTGCAATTTTTTTATTGATTAAATTTATTTTAATCCTAATCTCAGCTCTAACATTGCATTTAGTAAGTACCCGCATCAAATTGGTATCAAACCATTAGTTTAGTTTAGTGTTTTAGTGCTTATATAGGTTTTAGGGTTTATTTCTTTCAGGTTTTTATTTATAGTTTCTTTTTTAAAAGAAAGAAAGAGTAGCATTTGTCTGATATTTTCGTTTGGCTTTTGTGTGAAATTTTTGTCTAGCCTGTGTATAAAAAATTTCATCTGACTTTTGTCTGATTTTTTTCATCTGGATTTTGTCTGGTTGTTTCTAGTTTTTTGTTTGAGTTTTTTTGTCTAACTTTTGTCTAATTTTTTTTAGCTTTCATCTAGCCTTTGTCTAGTTTTGTCTTGCATCGTCATGGATCTCGATAGGATAGTAGTCCTTCTTAATGATTTTGCGGCCACCTTTCAGGCCCAACTACAAACTCAATAGGAGGATTTAAAAATCCGTCATTGTGACGACCCAACTTTTCCCCTTACACTATCTGGGAAAGATCACGCCGTCGGATCACTTCAGATGATCCTCTTACAAGTGCTTTGTATCTAAAGTATTACAATTGCGGAAGTGATTTAATAAACTCTGACATGGAGAAAGTATGACAACAATTGGTATCTATAGCAAAACAGAATGAAATATAAAATAAGAACTATGTATAACTTTCCACTGATGACGGCCAACCGTTATCTAAACAATGGAAAGAAAACCTATACATGTATAGAACTAAGTATCTCATCAAAACATTGTAATATTGTTTTATAGTTTTCTCAAAAAGTTTCTCTTAAGTATTCTTTCTCTCTCTAACCTATCAAGGAAAGAAGTCGTCTGCAAAATCTTCTTCTTCTTCCTCCTCCTCGTCCTCCTCCTCAGGCTGGTAGGTAGGATCCCCTTCGTGCTCTCGGTCCCGATCAAGGCCTGTAGCTAAGACACGAGGTCGTAGGATGAGCTACCAGCAAAGCTCAGTAGAAATATCACACTATATTCTTACAAGTTAATAAGAAATTTCTAGTATTTCAGCATTAATTAATCATTTATAGCATTTCATTCATTGATAGCATCTCATACGTAGGTAAGATTGATATAAATTAAATAGGTACTTTATTTAAATCATCATGCTTAAACAAGAATTTTCATTAAGAAAACATGCTTGAACAGGAGTCCTATTTACAAAAAGTATGCTTGAACCGGTTTATACATTCTAAAAGAACTGAGGAAATTCAAGAATGCGCACAGGTACAAGAATAAGAATATCAAGCTCTCGAGTTAGCGGGATCACTTTGATCGAGACACCAAGCTCTCGAGTTAGTGGGATCACTTGTGTTCATGATCAAGAAGTCAAACTCCCGAGTTAGCGGGATCACTTGAATCAAAGTTTAACAACATGTACAAAGATAAGAGAAGTAATAACAGACATGAATCGAGTATCCTAGCATATGACGAGATAACATGTGACAAGATACTATGGTTAATAAAATTCAGAAAGACTAAATGTTGGGCATGCAAGCTACATACAAATATTTATTATCTGAGTTTATCTAATTTAAGTATATTTATACCTAACTGGCTTTCAACACAAAAATTAAAAGTAACGTGTAAGGGTGCAAGGTAAAATTCCTACCTTAGGTGAACGTTCATGATAAAATGTGTACAAATCCAAGTCACCTCCTTTCACGAGTCCCTTGTAAATACGTAGCATTCATATAGATATGTTTTAGCATATACGTATTGGGTCACCATAGAGCCCTCATGTAAATGACACGTGTCTGACTAGACAATCGACAAAACACAGCCTACATATACCTACATACAGGGTTGTCACGGCAAGGCACAAGGTTTTTGCGGAAAACCATTCAAATTAACCCTTGTCGTGACAAGCCTAATGTTGCCGCAGCAAGCCTGATAGATGTGGCTTGCTGCGCATTTTATTCTCTAATTTTTGGTTCTCTGTCTTTTGGGCTTTCTACACTATGCACACATGTCTTTCACACTATCATTTAGGTTAAGATTCTAATAGATAACTCATTGTATCATTAAATTGGTATGCAAGGTTCCGGAGCTTTGGAAATCGATGATTTCGGCTCTGAACCCTCACACATGACCGATTTCTCTGAATGTTGATCTGATCTCACGGAGTCGTCATCAATTACCTATAATCTATTACAAAAGAAACTAATTTAATACGTAGCTTGCATTATGGAGTACCTTTTCGGTGGTTTCTTTGGTTACAATGGGGTTGGAATGGTGTTGTTGTCAAAATCGTGAAGTTGTTTTAGGAGGTAGGGACGTGAGGAAATTCTAGAGATCAGCCGGTCGTCTTTCACAAATTCTCTCGGTAGAATGGTAGGGTCACCATTTGATCCACTGGTTTGAAGAAATTTAATTTGGGATTCTTCCCATAGCAAGAAGTGGGTTTGAGAGGTGAAGAAGGGTTTCTTTCTCGATGTTTTGCTTGGTTTTACAAATCAAAGTGTGAGAGATGAGAGGGATAGCAGAAGAACTTTTATCGACCTTGCACTTGACATGCATGGGGTTTAATTGTGGCACATGCTCACGCAGAGTCCTTTGGCGGAGGAAGTGTTATAAGCCTTATAAGGCTTAGTTTTTATGTATTTCTGTTACACTAGTTATGGATGTATGGATGTTATTCACTGAAAATTACCACTTTTCACCTCTTAATCTAGCCTTTGCTACACCTTGTAACTGTCTAATAATCCTTTGTTTAGTGTGCTCTGTAGTTAGTAATAAATTGTGCAGCTTAACAGAAAGTCCACGCCTTTGGTTCCAAGAAGAGAGAGAATCCAAGCAAGAGATGACAGCTGAGCCAAAGACTGATAGAACACCACGGTGGTACACACTATGGTGACTAGTTTGCTTGTCAAAGTGAACCCAAGAAGGATAGCAGATGTGAGAAATTTGGATGTAAGTGCAGAGAGCTGCAACAGCAGCAGCTGCAATGCATAAGAGGAGAAAATATGTTATATCACATAGTAGAAGTGATGCCTCTTACTATTGAAGTCCGCAACAGAGTTATCTCACGCAGCTAATATATGAAGCATAAGAGAACTCGCGATGCGGTCGCGCACTTCAGCTACAACCAAAACTCAAAGACCTCGTGAAGCTCTCACGTACTAAGCCTTCAAAAATCTAGCTCGTAAAGCTCTCGCGAGGAACAAGTTTCATGTCAGCCGTGTGCACTATCTCACGAAGCTAATTCACAGAAAGAACAATAACAAACTCGCGAAGTCCTCGTGTGGTTCAAGAGGAGAGAGAGCTCAAGAAATGTCCTCACGCAGTTCTTACACATTTAATAGCTCAACCCTCTATCGAGCGAGCTTTGTTATCCCTTCAACAAGAAGTAGAGCAAGATTTAAAGGCATCCTCGCGACACCTGCGAGAGAGAAAATTTTGAAGCTCTGTCGTGCGAGCTAGCCAAGCACTGCAAATTCTTCTATGCGAGTGCATTCAAAGCCAAAGTAGTTGCACGATAATACAAAGTCCATCTGCATGAGTGAACAACTTTCCAAGACAAATTGTTACCTCGCGAGGACTCTGCAAGCCGCGTGAAGGAATTAATGAGTAGAAGTTACCTCGCGAAGCATGAAGCAGCTGTGCGAATGAACTAAAAAGTAAAAGGCAGCCCCGCGAAGCTCGAGCTCTCCACTTCTTAGTTTCAACTGAAGGACCTTTTAGGAATTTCCTCGGGTCCAGAGCACACATCCTGAGGCCCCGATCTTGAGGCACACATCCCAAGGCATCCAAGGGTTGTAACAATGCCACATCTACCCTAAGAAATTAGGGTTATTCTTCTATTGGCTAAGGCATTAGGACTGAGTATTTAAGCTATACATTGTAACTTAGAATCATCATCTCTCCTTCAACCTTTGTCTGTGGTGAGCTCGAGTAGGCAAGGGTTAGGGTTTGATCACTTCTCTTTCTATTTTTTACTTCTCTCTTAACCAAGCACTTGTTGGCTACATCCTCTGTAAGCAATTAGGTCCAGTTTTATTAGTTTTCTAATGGGTCTTATAATTTTTAGGATTTTGTGAAGAGCAGTTATACACAAGACTGCTGCTTTGAGAAATCTCATTGTGAGAATTTTTATCAATGAAATTTATACTTTAATTGTTTATTCAATCTGTTATTTTTCTATTTGCCCATAGTTTTATTTAGGCTAAGCTTGTATTTAGGATTTGAGCTGAATTGAAAGACCCATGGAAGCTTGAGCTTGCAGCCTTGGGACGATGGTGGCAGCAGTAATTTACATGTT
Organism: Chloranthus sessilifolius; assembly: GCA_021018995.1. Classification (NCBI taxonomy): domain Eukaryota; kingdom Viridiplantae; phylum Streptophyta; class Magnoliopsida; order Chloranthales; family Chloranthaceae; genus Chloranthus; species Chloranthus sessilifolius. The sequence goes on from CM037597.1 coordinate 99,328,242, forward strand.
ACTTCTCAGACCTCTGCGGTGTGGATACCCTCTGTGGATAGCTTGTGACCATATAGGGTGATTCCATGCCACAGATCTGAAAAGGATTCTTCTCCTCTACACTTGAGCTTGTAGCCTTGTGAGAGGTTATTGCAAGCACAGCTCCCCTCTATTTTACTTGACCAATATCAGATGTTAGATTTGACTTCTTTATAGTGATTGTAGATTTGTGAGCTGAGTCATTGCAGGTCCTTTGAAGCAATGACCAGTTGCCCTTAAGTCCCCAAATAGCCCTTGAACAACTGTGGCCTTCACTAGTTTTTCAAGAACTATTTGCTCTCATGGATGCTTGAGCTTGTAGCCTATCATACATGGTGTCTGTAATAGTTTTAATGATCTAATTTGGGCCATTGGGTGGAGGACATCTATTGGATAGTTTATGACCATAAAAGTGGATAGGTTATAGCCTTAAGATCAGTCTACTCCTTTAGATCAGATTGGTCTTCAGACTTAGTCCATGTGGTTTGATCCTCTCTATTGGATAGTCTGTGACCATTTAAGTGGACATGTTATAGCCTTAAGAGACCAGGTCAAACCATAAGGGTTGAGTTGGATACATCTTCCTTGCAGATGTGCTTGTAGCCATCTGAGAGATTGTTGCAGAGACAGACCTGAATCTGAGTTACATAGCTGATGTAACCCTAGCTTAACTGCTTACTTCCTATCATTTTATCTTTATTTTAACACATACCATCACCACCTTCTGCATAACCCTTTCTTTAGGATAAGTCAACACTTAATTTTTCTTCTTTTAGTGTTAATTTAGTATAGTTGTGACACTCAACTCCCCTTCTCTAGTATTATCAGATCTGTAGCTAGATCTGGAGGCCTACTATTATAACCCATTTTGGGTTCTAGATCAATTTCTCTATGGTACAAACTCTTACTTACTTTAAACTTGCTACAATAGCCCTGTATCTTGTAGGCTGTGTATTTTAGGTTGCTATTTTTATAACCATCTTCTTCTGCTCACTCTTTTTATTTGATTCTATTTTCAGACATATAATAATAATCAGCACCCTAGCTACATAATCAACAAGTTTTTGGTGCCGCTTTTGGGGTTATTGATCTTTTTAGTATAGTTGAGTTGAGTTATAATTTAGTCTAAAAAATTCTTTGTAGCTGTGCCTTGAAAAGAATAAAAAGTACTACTGATTTTTGTGAAATTTTATAGAATTGGACTACAGCAGAAGGGAAAAGCTAGAGTTTAGCTAGCTTTGTTTGCACTTCTTTTTTCCTAAATCTCAATCCATTTGTGTTGAAATTCCCTGTCATTAGTGTAGTTGTAACTATTTAGTTGTTAATTTATTTGAAAATTTTTTGTTTGTTGTGAGCATTTCCTTTACCTATTGCTTGTGTGTGTATGCTTGAAAGAAGTTCTCTTAACTCACAGTTGGAACCTCCAAATCCGAGGTTGAAAGGGTCCTTCGACCAAGAAACACCACACAACCCTACTATTGAAACCAGAGCAATTTGTCATGGTGAGAGAGAAGAACTCAGGAATACAATGCACAGGGATTACACATCTCTTTTTTGCATACAATTTCCTTCAGTTGAGGGAAATTATGAAATCAAGTCCTCCACCATTAACATGCTGCCATCTTTTTATGGGCTCATTAAGGAAGATCCTTATAAGCACATTGACCAATTTTTATCACTTTGTACCACTTTCAATATTATTGGCACAGGGCCCTGGTTACCAACCGAGGCTTTTTCCTTTTTCCCTAAAGGACAAAGCAAGCACCTGGTTCTCTAAGCTCCCAGCCAATAGCATCCAGACATGGAGTGACCTCTAAATCCAATTTCTAGCTAAATTCTTTCCCATGAATAAAACTAGTCAGATGAGGACAAGCATATTGTCATTCACTCAGTCCTCAACTGAAGATTTTTATGAGGCATGGGAGCGATTTCAAGAGATGTTAAAACAATGTCTCCATCATCAAATTCAATAGTGGCAACTTGTGCAAGTATTTTACTAAGGAATTAATCCCAAAAGTAGGGATATGGTGGATGCCTCATGTGGTGGTAGTTACCTCCACAAGACAGTTGATGGGACTGTAGAGTTGTTTGACATCATAGGGGAAAATTCCATGCAACAGGAGTCACTGTCTCACAATGACAGCCAGACCTCAGCTAAGTTGGTGAAAGAGTCCACCCCTAGAGGTAGAATGTATGAAGTTAAGGTGCAAAGTGATTTGGAAAGGAAGGTAGACAATTTGAGTTTAAAGTTTGATAAATTAATGAATGTGATGCAACCTAGGATGGTTACGCAAGCGGAAGAGGCATGCCTGATATGCTAATCTCCCACACATTTACTCTATGATTGTCCATTAGCCAACCAATTCCTTAATTTTGTTATGGAGCATGCCAATGCTGCCTACGCATATAGGCAACAACCTGCTGGGTACACATAGAAAAACCACCCAAATTTGAGGTGGAGACAAGATACATACCCTTAGCCCCAACAACAATAGTTGGCAGCTCCATACAGACCTCAGCACCTATTTAACCAAGGTTATCCACCAAGGCAGAATTTTCAGTTGCCTGCCCCATAGCCCAATCAGTTGGTCCTACCCCCACAACAACCCAAATCCTCTTCCTTTGAAGAGAAAATGCTGGCATCTATGCAGAATTTAGGGAACTTGGTCCAAACTGTGAACTCTCATGGGTAAAGCATTAAAAAAATAGAGGACCAACTGGGTTAAATCTATAATACTTTGAACAGGAGAGAGGAGGAAAAATTGCCTAGTCAACCCTTGGGCAATCCAAAAGGGCAATACATGATTGAAGAAGCATCCTCAATCCATGAGGAAGCTAATGCAATCACTAACGTAAAGAGTGGCAAGGTGGTTGATAATTTGGTGGGCAGAGCAGCTGAGGAGGTCATAGAGAGTGAAAATGAAAGAAATGTAAGTGTTGAAGAACCAAAGAAGTCATCTCCTGCTGTGGATTAGTAAGGGCAAAATAAAGGGGTTGATGTTGAACCCCAACAACAAACAATAAATGAAGACAAAAGAAAAAAACAAAAATTTGACCATGATATGGTAAAGCATGCATTTGTGGCACTAACACTCCCACAGCTACAATTTCCTCAGGCACTTGCTGACCCATCTCCTTTTGATAAGGGGAATGTTCAGATGGAGGAAATGATGGAGACCTTCAAGTAGGTGAAGATCAATTTTCCCTTGCTTAATGCTATAAAATAGGTCCCTGCTTATGCTAAATTCTTAAAGGACCTTTGCACACAGAAAAGAAAGGCAAGGGTGCAGTTGTCCAAAAAGGTTTTTTCTGTTGAGCATGTTGAGTTAGTTCTGTCCATTGCCACACTTGAGAAATTATAGGATCTAGGGGTACCTACTATCCCCTACATAATTGGAAACCATATCATTGGTAGAGCCCTCTTGGACTTAGGGGCCAGTGTGAAACTGCTCCCATATTCTGTGTATGAGGAGTTAGGTTTAGGGAAGCTAAAAGCCACATCAGTTGTACTCTAACTAGTTGATAGGTCTGAGAGGAGACCTGTGGGAGTGGTGGAGAATGTTTTGGTGGGTGGACAAGTTCTACTATCCTGCTGATTTTCTTATTTTGGACATAGACCCTTACAAAAGTAAAACTCTAATTCCTGTCATCCTTGGAAGGCCTTTCTTGGCCACTGCTAATGATTGCATACAATGCAGGTCAGGGGTGATGGAGGTGGCCTTTGGGAACATGAAGGCCCAATTAAATGTGTACAATGCTGCTAGGAAACCTCAGATGGACATTGAGGACTGCTGTGTAATAGAAGTACTAGATGGCCTTGTGGAAGAATAATAATCTAATCTGCTGGATTGGGATAATGTTACTAAAAATTTAGAAAGTATTTGGAGTATGGTTGAGGAGGCCCAAGTTCTCATGACAGGAGACATCACCAAAATAAAGTCTTATGTGGGCCTAGTGTAGCATTTCAGCTGTAAACCTACATTGCTGCCCCTTCCTCAAACTACCATGGCACCTTTGCTGCCTTCTATTGAAAGTCCCCCTTAGCTGGAGCTGAAACAGCTCCCAAACACATTAAAGTATGACTTCTTGGGGAAAAACAAAAAGCTTTCAGTGATTATCTCTTCCTCTCTCACTAGTGAGCAGGAGGAGAAATTCTTGAGTGTTCTCAAGAAGCACACAAAGGCAATGGGGTGGACAATTGCTGATCTAGGGGGTATTGATGCCTCAATTTGTATGCATAAAATTCACTTGAAAGAGGGTGCCAAACCCTCAAGGGAGATACAGAGGAAGATTAATCCTCACATGCAAGAGGTGGTTTTGAAGGGGATAGTAAAACTGTTGGATGTAGGGGTGATTTACCCCATTTCAGATTCAGAGTGTGTGTCACCCATCTAGGTGGTACCTAAAAAATCAGGCATAATAGTTATTACTTCTGATTATGGGGAGTTGATGCCAGCTAGGGAGACAACTGGCTAGATAGTTTGCATTGATTACAGAAAACTCAACTCCATAACCAGGAAATACCACTTCCCTCTCCCCTTCATTAACAAAATTCTAGGTGAGCTGGCTGGAAAGGTATTTTACTGCTTTCTTGATCGATACTCAGGGTATATTCAAATCCCTGTGTGTCCTCAAGATCAAGAAAACACCATTTTCACATGTCCCTTTGGCACCTTTGCTTAAAGGAGGATGCCTTTTAGACTGTTCAATGCCCCAACCACATTTCACAGGTGCATGTACGCAATTTTTTCTGATATGATTGACAAGTTCCTGAAAATCTTCATTGATGATTTTTCAATTTATGGGGATAGCTTTAGCCAATGCTTGAGTCACCTTGAAATGTGACTCAATTTGGTCTTAAGCTGGGAAAAGAGCCACTTTATAGTAACATAAGGAATTGTGTTGGGCCATGTGCTCTGCCAAAGAGGAATAGAGGTTGACAAGGCTAAAGTGGACCTGATTTCACACCTGCCCCCACCAAGGAGTGTCAAGCAAATCAAATCCTTCTTAGGACATGCTGGATTATACAGGAGGTTCATTAAGGACTTCAGCAAAATTGCCAAGCCATTGTGCCACCTGCTGTGTCAAGATGTGCCATTTGAATTTTTTGCTGAGTGCCTTGAGGCCTTTGAGGTCTTAAAAAAGTGTCTTACCATTACTCCTGTAATCCAAACCCCAAATTACTCACTCCCTTTTGAACTGATGTGTGATGCATTAGACTTTGCCATAGGTGTTGTCTTAGGATAGAGAAAAGATAAGCTACCTGCAGTGATTTATTATGCCAACAAAATACTAGCTAAAGCTCAACTCAATTATACCACAACTGAGAAGGAGTTGCTTGCTGTGGTGTTTGTTGTGGACAAGTTTAAGCCCTACTTGCGTGGGTCTAAAATTATTATTTTTACTGATCACTCAGCTCTGAAATACCTATTGTCTAAGAAGGATGCCAAACAAAGGTTGATCAGATGGATCCTGTTGTTGCAGGAGTTTGATCTTGAGATCAAGGATAAGAAAGGAGTTTAGAATGTGGTGGCTGACCACCTCCCTAGAATTGTTTTAGAAGAATGTGCAACAACACCAGTCAAAGAATTATTCTCAGATGAGCAGTTATTTGCTATGTAGTCTAGGGTGCCCTGGTTTGCATACATTGTGAATTTTCTTGCTGTTGGTAGGATCTCCCCTCACTAGTCCAAGGTAGATAAAGACCTATTTTTCTCTCAAGTCAAACATTTTCTGTGGGAGGATCCATACCTATATAAACATTGTGTAGACCAGGTTGTTAGGAGTTGTGTGTCTAAAGTGAGTTCCACAACATTCTTTCTATGTGCCATGAGCAAGCCTGTGGAGGTCACTTTAGTGGCAAAAAGATAGCTATAAAAGTTTTACAATGTAGGTTTTATAGGCCCTCTTTGTTGAAAGATGCATACATACATTGCAAAGCCTGTGAAAGATGTCAAAGGTTGGGAGGCATTTCCAAGAAAGATTCAATGCCATTATAGCCCATCCTTGTGGTAAAATTTTTTGACATCTGGGGCATTGATTTTGTGAGTCCCTTTCTCCCTTCTATGAGTTTAAACTTCATACTTGTGGCAGTGGACTATGTGTCCAAATGGGTGGAAGCGATTGCCATAAGGATAAATGGCCACACAGTTGTCCTTAAATTTTTGAAGGATAATATCTTCTCCAGATTTGGCACCCTCAAAGCTATCATTAGTGATGGAGAGAGTTGTTAGGATATTTTTAAGTGCTTGCTATTGACTTTATTGGAGATGGTGATAAGAATGGGGTTAGTGAAAATCGAAGGTGGATTGAAAAGTAGCAAGCCTAAAAATACACAGTCCTGTAAGATACAGGGCCTGTTGTAGCAAGTTTTAATAAATAAGAGTTTGTCTCTCAGGGAAAGTTGATCTAAAGCTCCAAGGGATCTATCTTTAGTAGGCCCTCTAGATCTGGCTATAGATCTAGCAATCCTAAATGGAAGGGAATTTAAGGTCACTAGTATCTAAATCCTAAGGTAACCTAATGCCTAAACTACTGAAATGGTTGGGAAGAATGATGGAGTGTGAGAAAATAAATATAAAAGGGTGAGAAGTAAGCTATTAGGAACAGATCTGATGGGTCTTATAACTCAGCTTGTCCAATGGCTACATTATCATCAAAGAGGAGAAAGGATCCAACTCACCCCTGTGCCATGATCCAATCCCTTATGGCTATAGCCTATCAACTTAAATGGTCACAGACCATCCAATAGGGGAACCACAGTCCAAAGATAGGCCAGAACAGGTTTATCATTGTAGGCACTACATCTTCCAGGCTACCAGCTCAAGAATCCATAGGAACCTCAACCTCTAAAGTTCTGTGTGTGGGGCTAGGCCAGCAACGTGCACTAGCTTGGACACACAGAACCAGCAAGAGTTTTAGTACTAGCTTTTAGCTTAGCATTCCTTCACTGCTTTAGAAAGAGTGCAGTGATCCAGTCACAAGCCTACAATCTCTACAGCCAGATCAGATCTGCCATATGATGGTGGGTTTATAAAAATACAGGGGAGTTTGTCTCTGCACAATCTCTCACAAGGCTACAAGCACAAGTGCAGAGAAGAAGAATCTGTCTTAGATCTATTAATTGGCCTCACCATAGGGCTATAACCTGTCCACTTGAATAGTCATAGACTATCCATAGAGGCTATCCTCCTCACAGAGGTCTAAGACAGAACAAGAACATTGCTGCCGCCACCATGTTCACAAGGCTACCAACTCAAGCTCCCATGGGCATTCAGATTTAGTGGATCATGTGGTGGGGCTAGGCCTGCAATGTGCCTAACCTAGACACACAGGTCACTTGGATCTAAATAAAATCTTAAAAACAATCCTCCATTGCTTGCAATACAACTTAGCAATGGAGGATCTCAAGGCAGCAGCCTTGTACAAAACAACTCTCAAAACACCAGTCCCATACATGCATAAGATCTTATCATAAAATCCATTAAAACTATTCCAAACAGACATACAAAGGCATAGCCAGCAAGTGCTGGACTATGGAGAGAAGAAAAAGTGAAAAAGAAACTACCTAACCTTAGCCTACTGAAATTTACAGTTGAATCAAGAAGACAAAGTCTGAAAAATCTAAGTCTAAAAGTCCCCTAAACCTAAACTAGGCTTAGGCTTATATAGCAGTAAGCTGTGTGAGAATTAAGGTTAGGAAAACCCTAATTTCATCAATGCAATTGCAGCCCATTTCTGTCCCTTGGATGCCTCGAGGCGTGTGCACGGAGATTGGAGCATCGGAGTGTGTACCCTAACTGTTGGAAGTTCCTAGATTGCCCCTGCATAAGTGGGGAGAAGTTAAGAACCCGAGCGTCGCTAGATAGAAAGGCTTTCCAGGTCTTATCGTGTGATAGAATTGGCATCGCGGGGTTGGTTTGACTTAAAGCTCTTGCCATCGCGGGCTTGGTACTTTAGTTTTCGTTGGAATGCTCTGGTCATCGCGGGATTAATTTTTCCATTTGAATGGTGTAGGAATTGCGCGAGCGGCTCGTTCCTTGATGAATCCCGTGGTGATCCTCGTGAAGAAACAATGTGCATGGGCTTCTAGATCGCGTGAGCAGTTCTTTGGAAGTTTGTATCTCACGGCGGTCTTGGTTCTGGCGAGGTGCTGGAGCTCTCTCTTTTCAGTGAATCATGCGAAGATTGAAGACTCATTTCTTGAGCTGCACAAGCATGAGTCTTTGAGCCCTTATGATTGAGACTCGCGAGCGATCAAGTATGCTTTACTCCCTCATCATCCATCTACGCATGAGCAGCGTGAAAACTCGACCGGTTAAGTGCTCCCTTGACCCCGCGACAACTGCGCGAAGCATTCTTTCTGGTTTAATTAAGCCCTGCGACATCTGTGCAAGGCATTCTTCTTAACTTGTTTCTGCTTTGCTGTGCCTATGTCGCAGCCCATTCTCTATCTGGGTTCAACCTCCTTTCTTCTGAGGAACTTCTGGGGCAATAGTAGGCTTCATGGCATGGTTAGGGGCTTATTTGTAGCTTTTGCTTATTACCTATAAAATTATCTTAACAATCATTTATTAAATGACTAAGGGTCTAACAGAGATTAAGTTAAGGGGTGAAAAGTGGTACTTTTCAGGTCTTAACACACCCCCAAACCTAATCTTTGCTAGTCTCTTAGCAAAGCTTTGACTAATTAAATGCCACTTTTGTAGGGATCACAGGTACATTTAGCATATGTACCAAGCCTTTTAAACCCCTAGGTGATCCCTAATGGAGGAGTGAAGTCTCCTGAGGGTTTTCAGTTAAGACACCCACAAACTTCACCATTAGAATAGTTAAGTATAGTGCAGTTAATAACAACACAGATTTCAATGTACAAAGCTCCATTCCACACCCATTCTTTAACACTTAAAGGAAACTGCAGTAGTGATGCAGGCCATTTAAAACTCAAAATTTAGCAAATGTTTGCATCACCACCATTCATTTTACATTAGAAATTCAATGTGTAAAAATCAGTACCCAGTTTACCTTGAATTGAAGATTCAGGTTGGATACAACCCCAATGAAGTCAAAATTTAGACCCAATTCTTACCAGGGCTATCTCTCAACATTAACAATCTGAGGGTGTTCACATTCAAAATAGTTCAAGAGCAGTTACAAACCCCAAATGGGCCTGCAAGCATGAGCATAGGCAAAGCATCTAATTTTCGACATCCTCATGACTTTTCACCATAGATTGGACAACTCCTCATCTTCACATGACAGCTCATTTTTACTTTGGATCCACAAGGTCTTTTTGAATGGGTTGTAATGTGGCTTATGGGTGAGGGATGTAAAGAATCAAGGGGTAAAAAGGAAATCAAAATGAAGAAATCAGCAAGGTAAGGAGTGATTCATGACTTCACAACCTTCATTGCAGCAAAACTTCATCTTTCTTGATATATTCCAGAATCAAAGTGGCCAGCTTCTCCTCTTCTTTTTAATTTTCAGATAATGTTCTTCTCTAGACTTCTCTTTCTTTTCTCTTTTTATTTTTATTCAATCTTTTTATGATTTTTTTATGATGAACTGCCACACAAATACCATTGATACACTGCTGTTCATAAGTTGCTTTTCTTCACCTTCCACAAAATGTTGGACCATTCTCACTATCTTTAACTCCTTCTCCTTTACCTTTTGAATTCTCAGAGTGAGAGTGAGGGTGAGGTTGAATCAGGTTATGAGGTTAAGGTGCAAGTATTCTGGTGTTTGTCAAAGAAAAGTAGGATTTTTAAGGCTCAACTAGTGTATGCAAAAGGGCAGCTTTTAAAAGGTTGGATTTTTAGGCTCAAACTGTCCAAATGAAGGCCTTGGATCATTTCCTTAGTATCATGAGTGCTGTCAATCAGTTTTGATTTGGAGGTGCCCAACTTCTAGTGAAAAAGTCTTGATTCAATCAGTCCTCAGAGCAGAAATAATGCAAAAAAAAAATACTCTTCAAAAGAAAATGATGGGCCTAAATCTCACTAGGTATGGTCCTCAAATTAACCCATGGGGTGTATTTTCATCTGTTTCTCTCCTCTTAGGTTTACTGAGTACTAACTAAAAATTTTTTTGATGTTAGCTTCATGGTGGTGTCAAGATTTTAACATTTTCAGTTTCGAAAAGTCTGTAAAAATATTTTAATTTTTACACAAATTTCCTCATTGTATGAAGTTAGGTGGAAATTGACTTTATGCATCCCAGTTATCCCACCATTACTGTACTAAAATTAACTATTCTACTGGCAGACCTACCCTGCCACAACCCCAAACTGTGAGGAGTAGTGTCTTCACTGGTTCAAAGGTGAGAAAGGGCAGTAGATTCCATACAAAACAAATAAACACACAAGAAAAAAAAAAACATAAGAGCAGCGAAAGAGAACTAAGCAAAATGGAATGGGAAATGTAACAGTATACAAAAAGAAAAAATTTCTATTAACTCAGAGGATAGGTACAACTGTGATTACAATGAGAAAATAAGAAGGGGAAGGAAAGAAAAAGCCTAAGAACCAATTATTCTAAGAGGAGGAAGAATCTGAATCCGAATCTGTAAACCAATCCAAGCCCATATTTTTAGCATGGTCCCTAAGTGCGCTTTGTCCTTTTTCTTCTTTGCTTGCTTTTATTTTCTTGTTTGGGCTGGTGGTTTCCTCATGGTTGGAGCTTTTAGTGCCCTCACCCTTATTTTTGGTTGCTTGGGTATTTTTGGTTCTTTGGGTTCTTGAGGGGCTTTTCGTTTTCTTTTCTGAGTGGGGGCTACAGGGGATTTTCCTTTGTCTTCCTCAGTGGGGGCCATTGGGGATTTCCCTTTTGCTTTGGGCTCAGGCTGGCCATGGGGTTGTGCCTCTTCAGACTGGATAGCTGGCTCTTTGCCAATTTTTATAGAGGTCGCTGTGGAAGCAGTCCTCTTAGCAGTGACTCTCCTCTGTTTAGGATAAGTTTACTCAGCAGTAGGTGGCAGCAGTGGTCTTGGTGGGTGGAGGGTACTATGTAGGAAGTGATGAAGGAGGGGCAGCAGGGGCCTTCCCTTTATCTGACTGGATCTTTGGTTGTGTCTCCTCAGACTGGGCAGCTGGCTCTGGAGTAGCTTTAGGCTCAGGGTCTGGCATGCGGATAGAGAGTGGGGTGGGTTGCTGAGTTGCAGATCTGGCAGCAGCCAATGCAGCTTCCAATGAGGCTATCTAGATTTTTGCTTTGAGGAGGTCAGCTTCATGGATTTCCTTTTGTAGTTTGTAGATCTCTTGGGCATTGTTGAGCCTCTTTTCGAAAAGTCTGGCTTTCATCTTCTTCGCAGCAGTGTTTGCTTTCTCCAGCTCCAAATTCAGTTGATTATAAGCAGCCATAGATTTGGCCTTCTGATAGGCTTCCAAGATATTAGTCCACCCCAAGGAGATACCCAGTAATTTCTTTCTGTGGGCTTCCTTCATTTCATAAATCTGTTGGAGCAGGGGGGTCTCAATGGACTGTCTAAGTTGGGCCATGCCCCTCAGGACATCCTTCCTAAGGTAAGGATTGTCCCTCATGGCATGGAGGATTGTGAGGTAGGGAGGGATGTAAAAAAAATGTTTCGGTGCGACGGGCAGAGAGGAAGTGGAAGGAGCAAACTATGATTGGTCCTGGGTGGGAGAAATGGACATAACAGTGGGTATGTCTAGTTGTGGGGGGAGGGTAACAGGTTCTGGGTCTGTTTGTGTCTGTTTGTCAGTGAATGTGGGAGGGGGTAAGGTAAGAGGTGGGATGGAAAGCATGAGGGGAAAGAAAATGGGGTAGGCTCACTAGGAGTAGGGGGTGATAGGGGAGGGAAAATGGGAATGGTGAAAGGTATGAAAGGGAATGGGGGGGTTGGGGGGATAAAAGGGATTGTGAGTGGTGAATGGGGTTGAGAGTCAGGGCTGGAGTCTGTTTGGGTCTGTTTGTCAGTGGAAAGGACCAGGGGGGTTGGAGTGGATTGTTGAGGGATGGGTGGGTTGGTTAATGTCTGTAGGGTGGATTGGATGGAGGTGAGTTCAGTCTGCATCTGGTCCTGGTGTGTGTAGTGGTGGATAATTGGGATTAGATGTCTTGGATGAGGGAGAGGATAAGTGTCAGTCTGTCTGTGCTGGGAGGTTGACTTTGTGTAGAGGATGGTACAGGTTGAAAAGGTGATGAAGGTGCATGATGGAACGTGAAAGGAGGGGGAGATTGGGGTTCTGGTGAGTGATGTTGTGATGTAATTGGGGAGTTCAGGAGGGGGGTGTAGTGGGGGGGCATTGTGTCAAGGAAACTAGCCATAAAGGCTTGGAATCCCGTGGTTGTGTTAAGGTTTAAGTCAATGTCTAGGAATAGGGATGTGGTAGGCATGGTTGGAGTGGTGTCTTCTTTAAGGTGAGGTGTGTAAGTGGGGATAAAAGGAATTGTGGGTGGTGTCTAGGAGATGGTTGGGGTTGTCACAGTGGTTTTCCTTTTTTTGTAGGAAATGAGTGGAGGGCTGTCAGGTTTATATGAAGATGAGGGGGGTATTGGGGTTGTGTATTAAGGTAGGGTAGGGGATGGTGAGGAGCTGACATGGGGGGTGGTGTCCTCCCAGGTACCAATCACAAGTGAAGGGGGAGTGGGCATGGATAATGAGGACAGAGGAGGGTGAGAGAGTGATGGAGTAGGAGATGTGGTCAGGATAGGAGATCCTGGAGTAAAAGGTGGGGGGGCTGAGGTTGCTGCTCCATCAATGGTAATGACAGGCTCTGAGAGCACCTCTTTGGTAGTAGGGGTAGACCTTGGGACAGCTTCCTCAGCAGCTTGCTTGGGAGGGGCCTGAACCTCAACTTTCTTCTTTTGGGCCTCCATCAGGCTCCTACTGATTCCCCATTGCCTCTTGGTAAAAGTAGTAGGGGCAAGGGTGGTAGTCCCCTCTATTTTTGCTATCTTGTACCCCCCTTTCAAAAGTAGTTTGGTAATGATTCTGGCATAGGGGAGTGTGTGAGGCTTCTTATTCAGCCCTAACTTCTCCACCAAGTCTTTCATAGCCTCAAAGATGAGCTAGGCTGTATTGAAGCCATGTCCCAGAGAGAAAGAATAGATAACATCTATAATGGGAGCTCTCCTCTCCTGCTGATGTCCTGAGCAGTAAATGTTCTTTCTCAGGACTTGGTCAATGAAGAGGAGTTCAGGCTCCAATTCTCTTCTTCTGATTGAATCCCCTGAGGCCTTTAATCATCTAGTCAAAGCCCTTGCAATTATATCAATTGAGGCACTCAGGGGGCCCATATCCACAGCTAGGGTCGAATGTGACTGGGATGCCCAATACTTCTGCAATCACTTTGGGGCTCACTAACATCTCAAAATCATCAATCAGCACCAGTAAGCATACTTGTCGGTCCTTGTCTTTTTTGACCCTGATGTGCTGGTAAAATAGTTGCACTAGCCTAGGGTAGGCTAGTGCTGATATTCCTTTCATCAAGGGTGTCTGGCCAGCTTTGCTCATAAACTGCACGGTAGGAGCAGAGAGAGGCTCCTTCTCAAGAATGGCAGGTCAAAAGCTGTTTCAAGCTCCAAGGGGATTGAAGCCATGAGCTCGAAAGGCGTAGAAAACTCAAGGGTTGTCTCCTCCACCTCCTCAACCACTTCCTTCCCTTTTTTAGGTGCCTTTGAAGTCTTGGCCTTTTTGGGAGTGGTCTCAACAGGGGCCTTATCCTTGCCCCTCTTCTTTGGTGCACTCTTGGGGGCCATTCCAAACTCTTTGAATATGAGAAACGGGGACTGAGATTTGGGTGCTTACCCTAAAATTGTAGGGTTTAGTTCGATCTGTTGCCCAGGGCACTGCAATATCTCTAAGCAGAGGGCAATAGATGGGGATGATGCTAGGAACTAATCTATAGATTCCTGGTGTGAGTGATGGGCTGTAGGATCGACTCTGGAGGAGAGAGGAAAAGGAGCGCCGGCAGCTAGGGTTTCGCTGGATGAAGAAGGAAGAGAGAGTACTGGGAATGGAGACAAGCGTGGGGTTAAAATACTTATCGCGAAGCTTGGCGCGCTATGGAAAAATCTAGTCGCGGGATTGGAAATGAACCTAGCGAAGGTTCTATTCAACTTGGATGGCGCGACAGTCTCCCAGGTTGACCTTGGAGCGCGCGATAGTATGTGAAAAATTCCATGTGAATTACGCAAGAGGCTCCTAGGTCTCCATTTGGATTGTGCGAAAAACTCTGAGGTTCACTTTGAATCTCGCGACAGCCTTTGAATCTTGTGACAGCTAATGAAATATTCCTTTTGAATTACGCGAGAGTCTCTCAAGCCTCTTTTTGAACCTCGCGACAGCTAGTGAAAGGCTTATTTAGATCGCGCGAGAGGTTCTCGGGTGTACTTGAATCTCGCGACAGCTATTGAATGGTTCTATGTGAACTGTGCGAGAGTCTCTCAGGCCTCCTTCTGAACCCAGCGACAACAAAGTAGTAAACACAGAGCATGTGCTTTCTGTTCTGACATTTTCGTTAGTGCTGTGGCTGGATCCTAGGCATGACTCTCACCACCAGGGGTACCCCCAGACATATTAAAATCAACTATTCAAGCAAGGACAATGAAAATCATCATTCAAGATTATGTAGTCAAGCATAAATCATCAATCCAAGAGCAGTAATCATCAAACCAACCAAAAATATTCAAACCAGACAAAGCCAGATTCAAGTGGGGCCACTAAAATTTCCTAAAAAATTTGAACAAAGGAAAGCAAGACAAATCTAACAAAACCAAAGTATATATGATACAATATTGACACACCTGTGAATCAGTTTAATGAAGGATCCCCTTGAAAGTGAATGGTGTCCATGGGTTCAACATGTTTTTCAAAACAAGGCTTAAGCCTCTGACCATTCACCTTCAAGGTTTTCCCAGACTTGGGATCCTTGATTTCCATAGCACCAGATGGGGAAACACTCATGACAATGTAGGGACCTTCCCACCTGGATTTTAGTTTGCCAGGAAAAAATTTAAGTTTGGAGTTAAACATCCAAACCTTGTCACCAGCCATGAAGCTCTTTCTCAACAGACCCTTGTCAAAGAAAGCTTTGGACCTTTCCTTGTAGATCTGGGCATTGGCATATGCATCCATCCTTAGCTCATCCAATTCTGATAGCTGCATCAACCTGTGATGACCAGCAGAAGTTAGGTCTAGATTTAAATGTTTAATGGCCCAATAGGTCCTGTGTTCTAACTCCACTGGGAGATGACAAGCCTTGTCATAAACCAGCCAGAATGGGGACATACCAATGGGAGTCTTATAGCCCACAATGCATCATTAAGCGTTTTAGCCCAGTCCTTCTTGTCAGTCCTCACAGTCTTCTGAAGGATGTGCTTGATCTCCCTATTAGAAATTTCAACTTGCCCACTAGTTGTGGGTGGTAGGGAGTAGCAATCCTATGGGTGACAGCATATTTCTTGAGCAAGCTCTCAAAATTTCTGTTGCAGAAATGGCTACCCCCATCACTGATAATGGCTTTAGGGGTGCCAAATCTTGAGAAGATATTTTGCTTTATAAACTTGAGGACAACCTAATTATCATTCGTTCTTGTGGCAATGGCTTCTACCCATTTGGAAACATAGTCCACTGCCACTAAGATGAAATGATAACCATTTGAAGGAGGAAAGGGGCCCATGAAGTCAATACCCCACACATCAAACAATTCCACAATAAGGATGGGATGCAAAGGCATTCAGTTTCTTTTGGACAGCCCTCCTAATTTCTGACATCTTTCACAGGTCCTGCAGTGTGTATTGGCATCTCTAAAAAGAGAAGGCCAATAGAACCCATACTGCAAGCTTTTGTCAGCTCTTTTTCTTCCACTAAAGTGGCCTCCATAGGCATTTTCATGGCACATGGCCAGAATACTGGGGACATCACTCTCGGGAACACATTTTCGGATGATTTGGTCTGCACAATACTTATATAAGCAATGTTCCTCCCAGAAAAAGAATTTGACCTGTGAGAAAAATAGGTCTTTCTCCATTTTAGTCTAGTGGGCAGAAATCTTGCCTATAACTAGATAATTGACTATGTGTGCATACCAAGGAACTAAGGATTGGATGACAAACAATTGCTCATCCGAGAAGACATCATTTGTAGGATCATCAATACATTTCTCCAACACAATTCTGGACAAGTGGCCAGCCACCACATTTTCTACACACTTTTTGTCCTTGATTTCAATGTCAAACTCCTGCAATAGGAGTATCCATCTAATCAGCCTGGGCTTAGCATCCTTCTTGGACAGTAGGTACTTCAATGCTGAGTGGTCTGTAAAAATTATAGTTTTAGACCCAAGTAGGTAAGGTCTAAATTTGTCTACAGCAAACACCACTGCCAGAAGCTCTTTCTCAGTTGTGGTGTAATTTAGCTAAGCTTCAGCAAGTGATTTGCTGAGATAGGCAATGACCACTAGCAGCTTATCTTTTCTCTGACCCAAAATAGCACCTATTGCCAAGTCGGATGCATCACACATCAACTCAAAGGGTAGTGTATAGTCAGGTCTTTGGAGTACAGGGGTAGAGGTGAGGCAAATTTTCAAAGTTTTAAAAGCCTAAAAGGCATTTTGCTGAAGTCTTTGATGAACCTCCTGTAATTTAGCAGAAAAGTCAAAGGACACATCCTGGCAGAGCAGGTGGCACAATGGTTTAGTAATTTTGTTGAAGTCTTTGATGAACCTCCTGTAGAATCCAGCATGTCCAAGGAAAGATCTGATTTGTTTGACTGTTCTTGGAGGGGGCAAATTTGCAATGAGGTCAACTTTGGCCTTATCTACCTCAATCCCATCTTTAGAGACTACATGGCCTAACACAATACCTTATGTTACCATGAAGTGACTCTTTTCCCAACTTAAGATCAAATTGGTCTCCTCACATCATTGTAAAACTAGGTGGAGGTGTTGCAGACATTGGCCAAAACTGTCCCCATAAACAAAAAAATTATCCATAAAAATTTCTAAGAATTTATCAATCATATCAGAAAATATGGCGTACGTACACCTCTGAAAGGTGGTCGGGGCATTACACAGCCCAAAAGGCATCCTTCGGTAAGCAAAGGTGCCAAAAAGACAAGTAAATATAGTTTTCTCTTGATCAAGAGGGTGCACAGGGATCTGGTTGTACCCTGAGTACCCATAAAGAAAATAGTAAAAAGCTTTCCCAGCCAACTTATCCAAAATTTGATCAATAAAGGGGAGAGGGAAGTGGTCTTTTCTGGTCTTAAAGTTGAGCTTTCGATAATCGATGCAAACTCTCCAGCCAATAGTCTCCCTAGCTGGTCTCAGCTCCAAACTCAGTTGTGATAACTGTTATGTCAGATTTCTTAGCCACCACTTGGATAGGTGCTACCCATTCAGAATTAGAAATGGGGTAAATTACCCTAGCATCTAGCAATTTAATGATTTCTTTTAGGACCACTTCCTGCATGTGAGGATTCAATTTCCTCTGCATTTCCCTAGAGGGTGTTGAGCCCTCCTCTAGATGCATCCTATGCATACAGATTGATGCATCTATCCATCCTAGATCTGCAATGGTCCAGCCAATTGCCTTCTTCTGCTTTCTCAAAACTGTTAGTAATTCCTCCTCTTGCTCATTGATAAGAGAAGAGGAGATAATTACAGGAAGTTTTTCATCTTTCTCAAGGAAAGTATATTTCAATGTTTCTAGAAGCTTCTTGAGCTCCAGATCAGGAGCTTGTTGGATGGATGGCAGGATTGGTGCTTTGTTGGTTTGAGGAAGGGGCCACAATGTAGGTTTCCAATTGGAATGCTGCACTAAGCCCACAGAAGATTTCAATGTGGACATGTCTTCTGGCATTAAAGCTGGGCTTCCTTCCTCTAAAATGTTCTAAACTTCAGTTAAGCTTGTGACAATGTTGCCCCACTCCAGCAGAGTGGGCAGTTCTTTTTGAACAACTTCTTCTAGTACATCCACTGCAAAGCATTCCTCATTGTCCAGCTAAGGGTACTTTGAACTATTGTACACATTAAGTTCAACTTTCATATGTCTGAAAGTTACCTCCATTATCCCATACCTGCATTGAATGCATGCATTGGCAGTGGCCAAGAATGGCCTGCCCAAAATAACAAGTATCGGGGATGTACTCTTGTTGCAGTCCATGTCCAAAACAAGGAAGTCTGCAGGGTAAAAGAACTTGTCCCCCCCCCACCAAGACATCCTCTACCACTCCCATGGGCCTCCTTTCAGACCTATCAGCCATCAATAGCAAATGGGGGTGGGTTTTAGCTCCCCCAAACCTAGCTGCTGATACACCTTATGGCGGTTAACCTTAGCTCCAAGGTCTAGAAGGACCCTTCCAATTGTGTGGTCTCCAATTATGCAGGGAATAGTGGGTATCCCTGGGTCTTACAACTTCTCTGGCATTGTAATGCTTAATACAGAATTAACTGTATCACTTGCAAAAACCTTTTTGGACAAATGGCCTCTAGCTTTCCTTTTCTGAGTACAAAGGTCTTTCAGAAATTTTGCATAGGCTAGGACCTGTCGGATTGCATCAAGCAGGGGCAAATTGATTTTTACCTGCTTAAAGGTCTCCATCATTTCCTCTATCTCTGCATTTCCCTTATCAAAAGGTATTGCTGGTTCCTCAGCTGCAAGCCTATGACTGAACTTTTATTTTTTTCTTTTTTCACCTTTTATTTCCTGTTGAGGCTCAACTACACCCTCTTTATTTTTTCCTTATTATAGGGTAGCAGGCAACTCTTGACTCTGTGCTCTAACAAAGTCCTTTTCACTTTCACTCGACAGTTCTTTGGGAATGACCTCTCCTTGTTCCTTTCTCACTTGGTTGTCTACCAGCCTGCCAGACATCAGGGTTGTGATGGCATTATCACCCTCAAAACTTGAGGAGCCTTCTCCAATCGAATATTGGCCCTTAGGGTTGGCCACTAGCTAGCTTGGCAACCTGCCCTCTTCTCTTTTGGACAAGGCATTGGCTATTTGGCCTAGCTGCTCTTCTATTTTCTTTATGCTTTGACTGTGAGAAGTCACAGTCTGAGTCAAGGGTCCAAGGCTTTGCAATTGGGTCAAAACCTGGTCTTCGAAAGAAGTATTTCGGGGCTGAGGTGGAGGAACTACCAACTGATTCTGCTACTGGGGCTACTACTGATGCTGGAAATTTTACCTTGGGGCATATCCCTGGTTAAATTGTTGTTGTGGCCTTTGAGGTAAGGCCAACATCTGTTGTGGCTGGATATAATTGTCTTGCCTTCACCTCAAATTCTGGGCTGCACCACAGTTAATAGTTTATCAAACTTATCCGAAAGATTGGCCATCTGCATTCTCAGGTCATCATTTCCCCTATCTTCATACATCTTCCCTTTGGAAGTTTCAGCAAGCCCCAGCTTAGGAGAAGGTTCTTGAACAGTTCTTGATGAGGACATCTTCTAGAAAGCATTTTCACTGATGACCTCGAATAAGTCCCATGCCTCATTAGTTGTTTTATGGATGTACGTTCCACCACATGAGGCATCTACCATGTCTCTACTTTTCTCATCAATCCCATTATAGAAGCTTTGGACAAGCTGCTAGTCAGGGATCTTGTGGTGGGGACATTGTTTGAGCATCTCCTTAAATCTGTCCTAGGATTGATTAAAATCCTCAGTTGGGGATTGGACAAAAGCAAGTATTGCTTTCCTCAACTAGCTGGTTTTGGTCTCTGGGAAAAATTTGGTAAGAAATCTGGGAAAAATTTGGTCAGAAATCTAGTCTGGAGGTCTTTCCAAGAAGTGATGCTGTTGTTTGAGAGAGTAGCTAACCAAGTGTTGGCCCTGTTCTTTAGGGAGAAAGGAAAGAGCCTTAATTTGGTGGCTTCTAGTCCCAAAACAGGGATGGAGAATGTAGTGCACAGGGCCAAGAATTGGTCAATGCGCTTGTAAGGGTCTTCCTTGCTAAGCCCATGGAAAGAGGGAAGCATTTGGATGATGGAGGTTTTAATCTCATAGTTTCCCTGAACATCTGGGAATTGAAAGTTGAATGGAGAATTATAATTATCAGGAGCATTCAATTCCTTCAATACAGGTTGCTCTTCACCATATTCTTTGTCTCAATTTGATGAGGGGCTCGACATTGTGTGTATCATGCCTTCTTGGTCTTCTGCCCCTTTCTATCTCAGGGTTAGGAGGCTCTAATGTGGGACTGAGAGATCTCCTTCCTAACATGCACACACACCGGCAGCAGGGAAGACTACTTGCAGACACATTGCACTTAACAAAATTACAACTATCCTAATCAACTGCTATGGAATTTTTAAAGGAGAGATAGACTGAGTTTTTGAGGGTTAGAGAAGTGCAAATAGAGGTAGCTAGACTCCCAGTACAATTCTACTCTCCTTCTTTGCCACTGTCCAGATCTGCAAGAAAAATTCTAAATGTAAATCAGCAGTATCAATTATTCACAAGCACAACTACCAAAGAATAGGAAATATAAAAATCTAGGGTCTACTAATAGATCAAGATTCCCTGGCAATGACGCCAAAAACTTGTTAGGATATTTTTAAGTGCTTGCTACTGACTTTATTGGAGATGGTGATAAGAATGGGGTTAGTGAAAATCAAAGGTGGATTGAAGAGCAGCAAGCCTAAAGAAACACAATCCTACAAGATACAGGGCATGTTATAGAAAGTTTTAATAAGTAAGAGTTTGTCCCGCAGGGAAAGTTGATCTAAAGCTCCAAGGGAGCTATCTTTAGTAGGCCCTCCATATCTGGCTACAGATCTGGAAATCCTAAATGGAAGGGGATTTAAGGTCACTAGTATCTAAATCCTAAGGTAACCTAATGCCTAAACTACCAAAATGGTTGGGAAGAATGATGGAGTGTGAGAAAATAAATATAAAAGGGTGAGAAGTAAGCTATTAGGAACATATCTGATGGGTCTTATAACTTAGATTCAGATCTGCTGCTATAGAAATCCTGTCCAATGGCTACATTATCACCAAAGAGGAGAAAGGATCCAACTTACCCCTGTGCCATGATCCAATCCCTTATGGCTATAGCCTGCCCACTTAAATGGTCACAGACTATCTAATAAGGGAACCACAGCCCAGAGATGGGTCAGAACAGGTTTATCATTGTAGGCACTACTTCTTCCAGGCTACCAGCTCAAGAATCAATAGGAACCTCAACCTCTAAAGTTTTGTGTGTGGGGCTAGGCCTGCAACATGCACTAGCCTGGACACACAGAATCAGCAAGAGTTTGAGTACTAGCTTTTAGCTTAGCTGTTCACTGCTTTAGAAAGACTGCAATGATCCAGTCACAAGCCTACAATCTCTACAGCCAAATCAGATCTGCCATCTGATGGTGGGTCTATACAAATACAGGGGAGTCTATCTCTGCACAATCTCTCACAAGGCTACAAACACAAGTGCAGAGAAGAAGAATCTATCTTAGATCTGTTGATTGGCCTCACCCTAGGGCTATAACCTGTCCACTTGAATGGTCACAGACTATCCACAGAGGCTATCCTCCTCACAGAGGTCTAAGACAGAACAAGAACATTGCTGCCGCCACCATGTTCACAAGGCCACCAGCTCAAGCTCCCATGGGGATTCAAATTTAGTGGATCCTGTGGTGGGACTAAGCTTGCAATGTGCCTAACCTGGACACACAGGTCCCTTGGATCTAAATAAAACCTTAAAAACAATCCTCCATTGCTTACAATACAACTTAGCAATGGAGGATCTCAAGGCAGTAGCCTTATGCAGAACAACTCTCAAAACACCTGTCCCATACATGCATAAGATCCTATCATAAAATCCATTAAAACTATTCCAAATAGACATACAAAGGCATAGCCAGCAAGTGCTGGACTATGGAGAGAAGAAAAAGGGGAAAAGAAACTACCTAAAACCTAACCTTTGCCTACTAAAATTTACAGTTGAATCAAGAAGATGAAGTCTGAAAAAATCTAAGTCTTAAAGTCACCTAAACCTTAACTAGGCTTAGGCTTATATAGCAGTCAGCTGTGTGAGAATTAGGATTAGGAAAACCCTAATTTTATCAATACAATTGTAGCCCATTTCTACCTTTTGGATGCCTCGGGGCATGTGCACGGAGATTGGAGCATCGGAGTGTGTGCCCTAACTGCTAGAAGTTCTCAAATTGCCCCTGCAGAAGTCGGGAGAAGTTAAGAACCCGAGCCTCGTTGGATAGAAAGGCTTTCCAGGTCTTATCGCATGATAGAATTGGCATTGCGGGGTTGGTTTAACTTGAAGCTCTTGCCGTCGTGGGCTTGTACTTTAGTTATCGCGGGAATGCTCTGGTCATCGCGAAATTGATCTTTCCATTTGAATGCCGCGAGAATTGTGCGAGCGGCTTGTTCCTTGATGAGTCCCATGGCGATCCTCGTGAAGAAGCAATGTGCATGGGCTTCTGGATCGCGTGAGCAGTTCTTTGGAAGTTTATATCTCGCGGCCACTGCGCGAAAGCTATGCGCAGGAGTGCCTGGAGCTCTCTCTTTTCAGTGAATCACGTGAAGATTGAAGACTCATTTCTTGATTTGTCTGCGTCTTGTCGAGTGCTTATGGTGAGACTCATGAGAAGCGCAGTATGCTTTTACTCCCTGGCGACATCCATCATGCGAGCAGCACGAAATTGCCGACCAGTTGATGTGCTCCTTGAGCTTCGCGATAACTGCGTGAAGCATTCTTTCTGGTTCAATTGAGCCCTGCGACATCTGCGCGAGGCATTCTTCTTGACTTGTTTCTACTTTGCTATGCCTATGTTGCAGCCCATTCTCTGTCTGGGTTCAACCTCCTTTCTTCTGAGGAACTTCTGGGGCAATAGTAGGCTTCATGGCATGGTTATGGGCTTATTTGCAGCTTCTGCTTATTACCTATAAAATTGTCTTAACAGTCATTTATTAAATGACTAAGGGTCTAACAGAGATTAAGTTAAGGTGTGAAAAGTGATACTTTTCAGGTCTTAACAAGAGTCATTTCTATAACAGGCCTTTTGAGAATCTGCTCAAAAAGTATTATATTACACACAAAATTGCAACTCCCTACCACCCACAGACCAGTGGGCAAGTTGAAATTTCTAATAGGGAGATCTAGCATATCTTGGAGAAGACTGTGAAGACAAATAGAAAGGACTAGGCACAATAGTTGAATGATGCTTTGTAGGCTTATAAGACTGCCTATAAGGCCCCTATTGGCATGTCTCCATTTAGGCTGGTTTATGGCAAGGCCTACCACCTACCAGTGGAGTTTGAGCACAAAGCCTATTGGGCTATCAAAACACTGAATGTTGATCTAACTACTGTTGGTTCTCACAGGAAATTGCAAATGTCAGAGCTTGATGAATTGAGAATGGAGGCCTATACAAATGCCAGAATTTACAAGGAGAGATCAAAGGCATTCTTTGACAAGAAGCTAATGAGGAAGGACTTAAATGCTGGTACTAAGGTTTGGCTTTTCAACTCCAAATTAAAATTCTTTTCAAGGAAGTTAAAATGCAGATGGGATTGACCTTACACTGTCATCCATGCGTTCCCATCTGGTGCTATGGACATCTTGGATCCTATGTCTGGGAAGATCATGAAAGTGAATGGTCAAAGGCTAAAATTTTTTATAGAAAATTCAGTGCAGCCTTCTCAGACCATTCACCTACATGAACCTCCCACTGATTAGTGATCCACAACTTTGTAAAGTATGTACCATATTTGTTGAATGTGTGTTTTGTTTTGTTTTTAAATCTGTCATGTATTGTTTTTATTATGTGTTGATTTACAAGTTTTGTCTATTTTTCTTTGAGTTATGTGTTGTAATGTGATGTGCATGTGTTGTCATCTGAATTTGATGTGCTTGGACCAAATGTTGATATGCATGTTCTATTTCTGGTTGAGTGGCTGAGGTGTTGTCATTGTAAATGTCATGAATCTGATACATTTGTAAATCTATAGCATTCTAAATTTTTTGTTGTGCATATGTTGGTAATGGGCTTACAATTATAATTGTGAAATAGATTAAATTTGAGGAAAGTTGGTGCAGATGCACAATGGATAGGTGCATATCAGTATTGATGCACTGGCCGATGTGCAACACTAAGAGGAAGGGTAAATTGTGCTTTCTCGCGAGGCTCTATGGCCTCATTTCCACATTCGCGAGCCACTTGAATAAATTGAAGGTTTTCTCGCGGAGTTCTTATAGGCAAGTTGTTCCTCGTGAGAGCCTGTCGAGCAAAAAGACCTCTGAAGCCTACAATGTTCAACTCCTCGCGAGGCTCTGATTCAACTCTGTGAAGTGCCCTCGCAAGACTCTTCTGTATCTGGCGAAACATTTCTTATGAGGTGGCATTCACACTGCGCGAGAACCTCGCGAGAGCCACGCGATTGAATTGCTTGAAGGAAACAAAAGATGGATCCTCACACGACTACCTCTTCAGGATAATGAGTTGCACGCCAATTGGGAACCATGCATGTGTACCTCGTGAGAGCCTCGTGAGAAAACTTTAAAGACTCACTGAATATACTTTCTTCACAAGGTTCTTTGCTTCAACTGTGTGAGCGATCCACCTGCCCTCTCACGTGACTCAATTACAGCATCAGCTCTGTGAATGACCTCGTGAGACGCTTAGGGCTTCTAAATCTATCCTCGCAAGGCATCTTTCTTCTTCACGATAGCACTTCTCGCGAGATTGAATGTTTAGTGCATGAGAAATGTACCCTGCGAGCACCTGGTGACAGCCACGCGAGGCACTGGATCACACAATTAAACCCTACGATCTTTTCCATTACCTCCATTCTCTCTCTTTGCCCTAACTTCTATTGCACAAGAGCAAGCTTCTCTCTCCCTTCTTTTTGCTCTACAACCTAATCCACTCCAACTCAACAAATTTCCTCCTACAATTGTGTTCCGCATCACCTCTTGGTTACTTTGAATCTAGTTTGGGGGGATTTGATCCATTATGCCACAGTTGAAGTGGAGCCCTAGCTTTCAGTTGGTAAGATTTTTCACACTCTCATCTGGTTTGATTGGCTACAATTTTAAGTGTTAAATAGGGAGGACTTTTGGTGCAAATTTTACTGGTGAAGTGTGCATTACACACTCTAGGAGTTTAAAGCCCTAATTATGAGAAATTTTTGTAGTCATGGCCACGGGTTCGAAATTCATTGACGCACTGGCTGGCTGTCATGCTGAACCCCCTCACACACTGGTAGCCCTGTGGCCACTCTAAAATCTATGAGGATTGCAAAGGCCTCTGCAGTGGAGACCTCTAAGATGACTCCTCCCACTGTTGAGCCCCAAGTGGAGCAACCTAAGGAAGGGACAACCCATGTGAAGAAGGCCAAGGGTGTGGCCTCTGATGCCCAAGTTTAAAAGAAGAAATCTGCTCCCAAGAAGAGGGCCAGAGACCAACCACCAGCCAAAAGCCCCGAGCAATCCAAGAAAAGGCAGAAGAAGGGCAAGGGTGTAGCCTAAGAGGTCCCTGAGTTAGCCCTTGAGGAGGAGGAAGATAATGAGTACCTCAGGGTCCCTTCTGAATTTGTGGTTTCAATTAAGCTTGAGGCAAAGACTATTTTTGATAAGGTTTTCTTTGAGAACCTACCAGAGACAGCTACCTCCATTGAATACTTAACCAAGGCCACTCTGCTGCCCCTGTTGAGGCCTCCACTGCAGCTAGTCTTCCCTAGACTAGTACAGTTGTTTTATCAAAATATAAGAATAAATAATGGGGATGATGGAAACCCAGCATTGTTGGTGCTGATAGACAAGTTTGAGATGCTATTCAATCAGGCTGAAATAGCTGAGATACTTGGGATACCAGCCAAGTATAACCCGGAGTGTGGCTTGGGTCCCCTTTTGACAGCCACCATTCTAGAAATTTCCAAAGAGCTCATTGGAGGAATTACTGCGTCAGGGTTGTTCATTAGGAAGAGGGATTTGCACCCTAACCTGAGATTTATGGATGGGGTGCTGAGGAAAAACGTTTATTGCTTTGGGCACCAGTAGGAGAGGAGATCCCCCATTGCAGATGCCCTCTACTCCTTCAACATTAACCATTATTTTGATGCTGCCAAGCTAATTTTTGATGGGATGAAGGATATAAATGAGAAGGTAAAGAAAGAGCAGAAGCCTCACTCATTGCCCTATTGCAGGCTCATTACAACCTTGCTAAAGCTAGGGGGATACCAATTTCAGTTGAATGAGGAGACCACTCCCTTGAACCCCAGTAAAAGTGGCAAGAAGTAGTTGGGGATTAGTTGAACTCTCTTTGAGAAGGAGCTGCTAGTTGAAGCAGCTCCCATAATTCAAGAAGCAGGAGCTACTGCTGCCTCCGCCATTGTCAGCCTTGCTGCTGACTCTCAAGCAGCCACCTCAAGTGTGACAGCCAGCACTACCTTATCATCTCAGCCCAATATGTCATCATCCATACCCACTTCCATTCCCATGCCAAATCCTACCTCAACCATAGCCTCACAACCCCTCATAGTTCCATCATCACTATCACAACCAATTTTACCCACCACCTCAGCCATCACTACATCTCCTACATCCACCATACATATTTTGACCATTCCATTATCCTTACCTATATCTGTACCATTAACTACCTACCAAGCTCACCCCAGCCCACCTGTGAACACTACATATAGGAAAAGAAAAAAATTCAAAGCCCAGACAGAGCCCCAACCCACCTACCTTTGAAATCCCTCACAGCTCTCCAACTACCTCACATTAGGCCACTGCACCCTTTGAACCTGCTACCTTTGAACCCTTAGGCCATTCCATTCCTTTTTCCCCTTCCCATGACCCCTTTGCATCTGAGGGGTACTCAGCTATGATGTCATCTATCATAGAGGAAATCAATTATGAGTTCACCCCTCTCCTAGACTCGCCTCACCCTCCCCATTTTACCCCTCTTTTGGATTCTCCACAGCCAAGAAGCTTTCACCATGCACCCACCTCCCCATTTGAACCAATTCCACCCATCCATCCCACAACACCCATCACCCTTGACCCCCTACCCCAAATCCTCAACCTATTACTCTCTCTTCAATCCCAAGTATTGGCCTACACCCAAACCCAATCAACTATAGAAGTCACCCTCTAAGCCATGAACTCCACCCTCCAAAACCAGACCTCTATTCCTAATAGTTTAGCAGCCATCTACTCAACCTTATCCAACTTAACCCATGCATCTCAACAGCCACCGATCCCTACACCCACCTGTTAAGACCTAAAAAGTACCACTTTTCACCCCTTAACTTAACCTTTGATTAGACCCATAGCCACCTAATAAGTTATTATAAAGTGTTTTATGTAGGTAATAACCAGCAGTGAAATAAGGCCAGGAATCCTGCTAAGGAGCCAGTTTTAGCACCAGAAGTCACTCAGAAGGATGAACTCTGAATCCCGACCTGAAATGAGCCTCACGCAGCTGACCCAAGCTTTAGAGGATTCAGGAGAAATATGCCTCGCGCAGTCCAACTGAGCACCCCAAGACTCTACAATAACTTCTTACACAGATGATTGACTGAAGAGCTTCAGAAGACTCCCCGTGCAGCTATTGCGCAGTCACCGCAGGATGCAACTATAAGAAGAGAACTCCTCACACAGTTCTCACGCCATTCAAGAAGAAAGCATCCTTGCGAAGGCAAAGCCATCCTCGTGAAGATCAATTAAGACATGAAACCTCGCGCAGTTCAGAACCCATTAAGGCCACGCGAGGTAACTCGCAAAGTCTAGTGAAGAGACGTGCTCGCGAAGTTCTTGCGCTATTCAAATCTGTCCTCGCGAAGATCAACCAAGCGATCGCGCAGCTACCTCGCGACTACTTGAACTCCAACCCCGCGACATCTGAGGCTTTGATGTCTACTCAACCTCGAGACTGCCTGAAGAGCAAGCCAAGCCAACCTCGCGACGGTTGAAGTTTCAATAACAAATCATCCAAGCGAAGAGCAAAAGCTACCACGCGACATGTCTAGGAAACAATGGCTACCTAGAGAAGCTTTGAACCTCAACTTTCATCTCTTCAACAGAGGACCTTCTGAGAATTTCCAGTGATTAGGGCACACACTCCCACGCTCAAATCTCCGTGCACACGCCCCAAGGCATCGAAGGATCACTATTCGACCATGTGGCATTGTTAAAATTAGGGTTTCCTAACCCTAATGCGCCGACACACCACTGCTATAAATCCATAGAAGTCTTGGACCATAAAAAAAGGATCGACATCCTGGAATAGCTGGGAACCCATCTCATTTCATGGAGACTTGATCTGAGATCGTTTTGCTTTTCTTTTTGTAGCTGTAAGTAGTTTTCTTTTTCTTTTTTTCTTCTCTCCATAGTCCAGCACTTGCTGGCTATGTCTTTCTATGCTTTTTGAACTAGATCAATGAAAGTTTTGTAATAAGATTTGTACTCTGTAGGATTTGTGTTTGAATGTGAGATGCTTTGTGCAAGGCCGCTGCCTTGTGATCCGCCATTGCTTTGGCTGTGTTTCAAAGTAATGGAGGACTGATTCTAAGGGCCATTCAGATCCAAGTGACCTATGTGTCTGGGCTATCATGGTCCTATACAGCCTTAGCCCCACCACAGGACCAACTAGATCTGAAATCCCCATGGGAGCTTGAGCTGGTAGCCTGTTGACCATGGTGGTGGCAGCGATATTCTTGTTTTGTCTTGGGCTCTGTGAGGAGGATAGCCTCTGGGATAGTCTGTGACCATTTGAGTGGACAGGTTATAGCCTTAGGGTGATTCTAATCCACCGATCCAAGATGGATCTTTCTTCTTTACACCTGAGCTTGTAGAAGCCTGGTGGGAGATTGTACGGAGGCAGACTCTCCTATATTTGTATAGATCCACCATCAGATGTTGGATTTGATCTGGTTATAGAGATTGTAAGCTTGTGACTGGACCATTGTAGCCTCACTCAAGCAATGAACAGCTAGGTCGAAGGTTGTACTCAATCTCTTGTTGGTTCTGTGTCTGGGCTATCATGGTCCTATACAGCCTTAGCCCTACACATAGAGCTTTAGAGGTTGACGTTTCCTATGGATTCTTAAGTTGGTAGCCTGGATGAAATAGTGCCTACAATGATTAACTTGTTTTATTTTGACCCATCCCTGGATTGTGGTTCCCCTATGGGATAGTATGTGACCATTTGAGTGGACAGGTTATAACCTTAAGGGATTGAATCATGGTAGAAGTGATGGGTTGAATCCCTTCTCCTCAGTGGTGATAACGTAGCCATTGGACAGGATTTCTATAACATCAAATCTGAATCTGAGTTACAAAGCTCCTCTGATCTATGCTCAATAACTTACTTCTCACCCTTTTATATTTATTTCCCACACTCCATCCATCCTCTCACCCCTTTCTGTAGTGTAGACATTAGGTTACCTTAGAATACCTAGAATAAGTGACCTTAAACTCCCCTCCTTTTTAGGACTGCCAGATCTGTAGTCAGATCTGGAGGGACTACTAGAGATGGCTCCTTTGGAGTTGTAGATCACCTTTCCCTGTGGGGCAAACTCTTACTTATCAAAACTTGCCACAATGTACCCTGTATCTTACAGGTCTAGGATTTCTTAGTTGTGCTGATTGCATCCCCTGTTTTACTCTTTCTTTGATTTTTAAATTACTTTTACCACAACCAATAAAGCAAGCACAAACTTAGAAATCGCCAACAAGTTTTTGGCGCCGTTGCCAAGGAAAGATGATCTATTAGTAGACCCTTAGTTTTGTATTCTTAGTATTCTTTGCAAATGTGAATAATTGATACTGCTGACATAATTTTGAACCTTTCTTGCAAATCTAGACAGCAGTAGTGAAGGACAGTTGGACTGCAATTGGAGCTTAGCTACCTCTGTTTGTAAACTCTCTGACTTTTAAAACTCTGTCTATCTTTCTTATAAATTTTCTAGCAGTATCTAGGATAGTTTTAAATGTATTCTTTGAATAGCTGTAAACTAGTTAGATAAATTTGTTAATTGTACAGATATTCTTTTGCAATGTGCCCGCAAGAAGATCTCCTTGTTGTTGGTGTGCTTGTATGCTAGGGAGGAGATCTCTCAGCCCTACTTTAGAGCCTCTTAACCCTGAGTTAGAAAGGGGAAGGAGACTTAGAAGAGACAGGCACACCACAGGAGAACCCCCAAGTGAATCTGTGACAACAATTATGGGTGAAGAATAACCCAGAACTCTCAAGGAGTTGAATGCTCTGGATGACTATAACTCCCCTTTTAGCATTCAATTCCCTGATGTTCAGGGGAATTATGAAATAAAAACTTCAATCATCCAGATGCTGCCCTCTTTCCATGGGCTCAGCAAGGAGGACCCGTACAAGCATATTGACCAGTTCTTGGCCTTGTGCACCACTTTTAATATCACTAGTTTGGGACCTGAGGCTACTAGGCTCAGACTCTTTCCCTTCTCTCTGAAGGATAGGGCCAGTACCTGGTTGACCACTCTTCCCAACAATAGCATTGCTTCATGGAAATACCTGCAGACCAAGTTCCTGACCAAGTTCCTCCCTGAGACCAAAACTAGCCAGTTGAGGAAAGAGATTCTTGCTTTTGCTCAATCCCCAACTGAGGATTTTAACTAGTCCTGGGATAGGTTTGAAGAAATGCTCAAACAATGCCCCCACCACAAGATCCCATAGTGGCAGCTTGTACAAAGCTTCTACAATGGGATTGATGAGAAAAATAGAGATATGGTCGATGCCTCTTGTGGTGGATCCTACATGCACAAGACTACTGAGGAGGCATGGGAATTGTTTGAGGTGATTAGTGAGAATGCTTTTCAAAAGTCATCCCTAGTAAGAACTGGTTAGGAAACTGAGTCAAAGGTGGGACCTGCTACTGGATCAAGAGGAAAAGTTTATGAGGTGTCTGGGAACAATGACCTGCAGCTGCAGATGGCAAACCTCTCTATGAAGTTTGACAAATTACTGACTGTGATGCAACCCAGAAGAGCTGCTCATGTGGTGGAGGCATGTCTGATATGCCAGTCCCCACAGCACACAATGGAGGAATGTCCATCTGCAGGGCAATTCCCTGAATTGGTTTTGGAACATGTTGCTGCTGCTCAAACTTATGGCCAGTAATAATCTGGGGGCTACAATAGACAGCCATATGGATACCAGCACCAAAATGCTAGTTACCAATGGAGAGACCACCCTAATCTGAGTTGGAGGCAAGACAACTGCATGCAGCCCTAGCAGATGTTGGCCTTACCACAAAAGCCACAGTAGCAGTTCAATCAAGGGAATGCCTCTAGGTCTAATTTCCAGCACCATCAGCAATAAAATCAATTGGTCGTACCCCCATCTCAACCCAGAAATACTTCTTTCGAGGACCACGTCTTGACCTCACTGCAAAACCTAGGTTCCTTGGCTCAGATTGTGAATTCTCATGGTCAGAGCATCAAGAAGATGGAAGAGCAGATTTGCCAACTAGCGAATACCTTAGCCAAAAGAGAAGAGGGAAGGTTGCCCAGTCAACCAGTGGTTAACCCCAAGGGCCAATTTTTGATTTGTGAAGGATCCTCAAACCCTGAAGGGGATCTTTCATTGAATTGATGTTAAGAACTGTGCACCTTTGTATGATATATACTTTATAGTTTAGAGGAATTTGTAGTGATCTTGTTGGAGTCTGAGTTTAGTGCTTTATACCTACTTTTATTCCTGTTCCCTTTATTTGACAATTTCAAGTGATTGAATGATGATGGTATTGTTTGAATGCTTTTCATGATGTGTGAAGTTAATGCTTTGAGAGTATGAGAAATTTTGAATGTTTTATAATGCTTATGGGTGTCCCTGGAAGCGAGCATGTGAGAGAATTCACCCACAAAATAAAGGTCAAAAGGCTGACTAGTGGGTGTGTGAATTCTAACTCTGTTAAGCCATCGCAGGGTTCTGAAAAATTTTGTTTGGTTTCCTCTCGCGCAGTTCATAAAGATTTGCGTTGCTTTGCTGTCGCGAGTTTCAGATATAGCTGGGTGGGCTGCCTCGCGCAGTTTAAATGAACATCCAATCTCGCGACCCATTCATGCCTATCCAGCGAGCGAATATTTTCAAAGCGCGCCGAGCCTCGCGATATTTAAAAATCCCACCCCGCGCTGCTTTTCTTTACTGCTTTCTCTTTCCTCTCCTGCCAGCGAAACCCTATCTCCCACTCCTCTCAATCTCTCTCCTCCAGCATCCTGTCTACAGTTCATCACTCACTTTGAAATTTTGGCATTTTGTTCTCAAAGCTTCCATCAACAGTTGCCCCCGGCTAGGAGCTCCTGCGGTCTACCGTGCATCAAATTGAACAGAACCCTAACTTTTAGGATAAGACTCAGCTCTTGATTGTTTTCTTTCAAAATTTCAACTACACACTCACCAAGGAGAATCTTAATGGCTCCTAAAAGTGCACCTGTGAAGGGAGCCAGGGACCAGGCTCCCGTGGAGCCGGCCCCTAAGAAAGCCAAGTCCTCTACAGCACAACAAAAAGGGAAGGAGGAGGTTCCTGAGGTGGCTGCAAAAACGCCTGACTACTCTACACCATATGAGCTCCTCATTTCCATTCCTTTAGAGCCTGAAGCCATTTTTGATATATCTTTCTTTCAATCTGAGCCGTTGTCAGCACCTGCCATTGAGTTCTTACGCAAGGCTGGTTTGTTCCCTTTGATGTAAATGATTCCTGCACTAGCC
The DNA here is from genome assembly GCA_021018995.1 of Chloranthus sessilifolius. Classification (NCBI taxonomy): domain Eukaryota; kingdom Viridiplantae; phylum Streptophyta; class Magnoliopsida; order Chloranthales; family Chloranthaceae; genus Chloranthus; species Chloranthus sessilifolius. Next base: position 99,360,930 of record CM037597.1, read on the forward strand.
TATCCTAGGTTAGTGCAACTCTTTTACCAGCACCTTAGGGTCAGACCAGACACACATGGGCAGCCAGGCCTCCTTGTATTAGTTGACAATTTTGAGATGCTGCTTAGCCTAGCGTTGATCGCTGAAGTCATGGGCATCCCTACCATTTTTTATCCCAACTGCGGTTATGGTGCCCCTGTGAGTGCCTCCCTTGATACCATTGCTCAGGCCCTTACCAGAGGTTTGAAGGCCACAGGGGACTCCATCAGAAGAAGAGATTTGGATCCCAAACTGTTGTTCATCGATCAAGTGCTGAGGAAGAATATCTATTGCTCCGGCCATCAGCAAGAGAGGAGGACACCAATTACTGATGCTCTCTATTCCTTCTCTCTGGGCCATGGATTTAATGCTGCATGGTTGATTTTTGAGGCCATGAAGGATATGATGGTGAAGCTCGGGCAGCAAAAGTAGATCCACACTCTCCCCTATGGAAGACTCATCACCAAATTACTTCTGAGGGGAGGGTACAAGATACCGATGGGGAGTTATCTCGACCTCACTCCCACCACTTTTGCCTAAAGACAATGGGGATCGCAGGTCCGATGGATCCCCAGAAGAAGAAGAAGAAGGTCAAGCTCAGTTGTTTCGGCGGGAGAAGGAACTAGCGCTGTGGCAAAGGCCACCCCGCCCCCCAAAGAAGGCTAAAGCCCACGCCAAAGAAGGTGGTGCGAGCTTACACCTCACCTCTGACAATACCTCCATCCACCACACTTGCCTCTCCATTAGTTTCTTTGCCTATTCTATCTCTCCTTTCTCTCTCTTATCTCCTCTTCCATTCCACCTCCTTTGTGATTCGCTTCACGGGTGGAAAGTGTTGAACCCCATGACAACACTCCTCCTTCACCCACCTTACCTCAATACACAGCCCCAATATCTCCAACATCATCTGACCTAAACCCTGATAGCCCTCCCTTGATCACATACCTTAAAAAGATAACCTCTCACACAACAGCTACCATACCTTTACCTACCCCACCCACCCCTATCACTTCCACAGACACACCACATATTGACCAACCCTTAGTCCAACCTCTCCCAACTACATCTCCACTCCACGATCTTGACTTTAACCTAGCCACCACTTCAGCGTATCAAGCCTTCATGACTACCCTGCTTGACACCCTGCCATCCCATGATATCCCCCTCCCAGATTCTCCACTCCCTTCCCCACATCACTCACTAGACCTTTCATCTTCTCCCCCTACAACTTTCCATCATGCCCCCTCTTTCCCTTTCTAACCTGTTCCCTCCTATCCTCATACTCCACCCAGCTATCCACCACAACACAAACCCAAGTCCAAATGCAGACTGACATCACCAACATACAATCCACCCTTCAAATATTGACAAATCCACCCATCTCTACACAACCTCCTACCAACCCACTCCTCCAGCCCCCTTCCACCGCTGAGTCCACAGTTCCACCAGACCTCACCCAATTTGACTTAACTATACCCTTCACCCTCCAAGACACCATACCCCACCACTCCTTCCCCACTCTACCTATCATTCCCCCACTAATATTACCTCCACCACAATTTACCAACACTTCTACCCAAATAGACCCCATTCCCTTCCCATCCACCTTTCCCATTCAACCCCACCTATTTCCAACCCCACCACTTCCATTTCGACCCTTCACCATTCCATTCTTCCCTTACCCAGAACCATCCACATCCACTGACCTTCCTTCATTTCCCTTTTCACTCATACCTTCCATTCCACCTCTTCTCCCACCCCCTCCTCAATTCACTGACCATTCAACACAGACTACCCCAGCCACTTCCACTCCTCCTCTCGACTTCCTTACTACATCCCCCACTTTTCTCCCTCAGGATCAATCACCTTCTACTTCTTCCACTCTATTTCTACCAATCTGACCTAGACACTCCTATTACACCCATCCCTACTTCACCCTCCTCCATGCCATGAGGGACAATGCCTATATCAAGAGGGATGTTCTCAATGGCATGGCCCAACTCCGACAAGCCATCGAATACCCCTTACTGCAGAAAATGAGTGACTTGAAGCTTGCTCACAGCGAGCAGCTAAGAGATATTTCCAAGGGGTGGGAGGCAATTTTGGAGACACTCAATGCGAACATGGCTGCGGCAACTTATTACAGAATGACTATGGAGATAGAAATAGCCAATTCAGAAAGGGTGAAAAAGCAAGCCAAGTTGTTAGAAAGGAAACTGAACAATGCTCAGGAGATCAACAAACTCAGTAAGGAGCTTGCAGATACCAATCTCCTGTGGCCTACCAAGAAATTTGAGATTTTGGAACAGAGGGTTACCTTCCTACTATCCCAACCAATTGAGCCACCCTCTGGACACCCCACAGGCCCCATCCTCTTCCACACAACCAGGCCCATCTTCTTCCACTCCCCCTGCCCCTACACCTACACAACCTGTTCCCCCACCTCCTACAGCCCCAACTCCAGTACCTCCTCCTGCTCCTACTCAAGTTCCTGCTCCTGCTAAAGTCCCTACTCTAGCTCCTGCTCCTGTCTCAGTGCCTCCCCCTGTTCCCTCTCCTGCCCCCAAAAGAAAACGGACCCCTTCAAAAAAACCTTCCACTTCCAAAAGAGCCACTGCAGCGCAAAAAAGAAAAAGGCCAGCCCCTCCATCCCCACCTCCAAAGGTCACCAGAGCTTCTGCTCAGGATGATCCCCATGGTCGCCTACTTTCCAAAGAGGAACGCAGACAGGCTGCTGCTGCCCTTGGATTAGATCCCACCGAGCTTTTTCCTTCTGACTTAGACTCTGATTCTGCACCACCTAGGGATCCCAGTGCCCAGACTACTGTTGCTGCTCCTTCATCAAGCCCTGCTGAATAAACTTATCCTCAACAAAGGAAGGTTGCTGCCAAGAGGACTACTCGCCCAACTGCCTCTTTGAAAATTGGAAAAGACAAATCTGCCCAGTCTGAGGAGGCACCACTAATAAGCCAGCCAGTGAAATGGAAGAGCCCTGCCATTACTGCAGTAAAAGAATATGATAAATCTTCTATGGCTCCCCCTAAGCATGCAAAAGGGAAAAGTCCTCCCCTGCCTCAGGTGAAAGCAAAAGATAAATCCCCTGTTATCCCTCCTAAGCCAGCACAAGCCCAATCCCCTCTTATTCCCCCTCCGACTCAGCAAGGGCAAGCCTCCAAAGGGACGAGCTCCAAAGGTAAGAGCCCTAAAGGAAAATCTCCCACCAAACCCCCTGAGCCAACCACTGATAAATCTTCCAAGATCCCTCCTGAACCAAAGAGGAGAAAAATGAGGGTCAGGGCTCCAACCATACCCAAAACTACAGACCAAAAAAAGGAAGAGAGGGAACGAAAGAAGAAAGGGGAGGAGGCTTACCTTCAAGAACATGCCAAGAAGATGGGTTGGGACAAGTTTTGAGCCTGATTCTGACTAGATTGTACCTAGGATTTTATCTGTTTCTGCACTCTTTTGCTTCTGTTTTCTTGTAGTTTGTACATTTCTCATTTTTAATAGACTTTATTCCCCTGTCATTACTATCTTACTTTGTCTGTTGTGTGTTTTGTTCCCTGTTCTTTCCTTTTCTTTTCTCATCAATAAATCTGCTGCACAGACACCTTTGAACCAGTGAGGACACTACTCCTCATAGGTTTGGGGGTGTGGCAGGCAGACCCTGCCAATGGAATAGTTAACCTAAGTGCAGCAGACTCATTTGAGTAATATGGATATGGATCTATGTTCACTTAAGAATCATGAAAATAAGAAATTTAAAATTTCTGTAAACTTTTGACATTATAAACTTTTAATATTCCACATTTCCATGATAATATCACCAAGGAAACTTACTTGTACCAACACTTAATGAATCATTAGAGAGAGAAAAAGGTGAGGACATACTTAAAAGTTCAAAGGAAGACCATAACCAGTGAGAATTGGGCCTATAAAATTTTTTTTCCATCCTTTGAGGAGTAACCAAGGCAATCTCTTCTAGTTCTAAGGACTGGCTGAGTCACTGTGCTAAGTAGAAGTTAGGTAACTCCAAGTTGAAACAACTGACAGTACTCATGAGACTTAGGAAAGGATCAAGGCCTTCTCTTGGACAGTTTGAGCCTAAAAGGACCAACCCTAAAGCAACTGCCCTTGTCCATACCCCCCTTTGAGCTTTAAATCCTAAATTTCTTCAAAATACACCTGAGTACTTGAACCTGAACCTATGAACTGCTTGACCTACCCTCTCACTGAGAATTGAAGGTAAAGGAGAAAAGGTTGAAATGGACTAGTCATGGTCAACATTAAGTGAATGGAGAAGAAGCATCTCAAAAATTCGGCGATATAGTGGCGAGAACATGGTGGCACTTCTGAAAAGTGAAAATAAAAATAAAAAGAAGAAAATTCCATCAAAAGGAAACAAAAATAATAATGAAGAGGAGTAAGGGAGGAGTCAAGAGGAACTTTCATTGGAGAATCAAAATCAAGAAGAGAAACTGATCACTTCAAATCTGAAAAGCTCAAAGAAGATGAAGGGAGCTAAATTCAAGAAGGTGAAGTCATGAATCACCTCTGTCACCTACTGATTTCTCAATTTGGAACCCCTTTTCAACCTTCCATTCTTTTTAACCCCACTCCATAAGCCACATTACAACCCAGTTAAAAGCCCTTGTGATCCAAAGTTGAGTGAGCTGTCATGTGAAGACAAAGAGTTATCCAATTTATGGTGAGGAACTGCCAATGATGTCAGCACTTAAGAACTCTGCCTATGCTCATGCTTACAGACCCATTTGGGGGATATAACTGCTCTTGAGCCTGTGAGAAAATGAACCCCTCAACAAAACCTTTATGAGAGTATGCCCTGCAAAGTTTTTGGGTCTGAACGTGAATGCATTATGTATGACTATAACCTAATTTTTGACCTGAGGATGGGCTCAGTGCTGGCACACACTTGTGCACTTTTTTGGGGTTGTAAACTGATTGGAAGTGTTGTGCATTCATGAAAAGTTTATGCTGTTCTGTGCAACCAATGGATTAAATTTCTTTTATGATTACTGATTCAAGAGTAAACTAAGTCTGCCCCTTGACTGCTCACTGGATGATATTGCACTTTTGTTAACTATTTCATTGAAGAAGTTTGTGGGTGTCTTCACTGAAAACCCTCAGGAGACTTCACTCCTCCACTAGGGATCACCTAGGGGTTTAAAAGGCTTGGTACATATGCTAAATGTATCCGTACTCCCTACGAAAGTGGCATTTAATTTTTATAGTAGGTTTAATGTAGCTTTGCTAAGGGACTAGCAAAGATTAGGTTTGGAGGTGTGTTACGACCTGAAAAGTACTACTTTTCACCCCTTAACTTAACCTTTGATTAGACCCATAGCCACCTAATAAGTTATTATAAAGTATTTTATGTAGGTAATAACCAGCATTGAAATAAGGCCAGGAATCCTGCTAAGGAGCCGGTTTTAGCACCAGAAGTCCCACAGAAGGATGAACTCTGAATCCAGACCTGAAATGAGCCTCGAGTAGCTGACCCAATCTTTAGAGGATTCAGGAGAAATATGCCTCGCGCAATCCAACTGAGCATCCCAAGACTCTACAACAACTTCTCGTGCAGATGATTGACTGAAGAGCTTCAGAAGACTCCTCGTGCAGTTGTCGCACAGTCACCGCGGGATGCAACTATCAGAAGAGAACTCCTCACGCGGTTCTTGCGCTATTCAAGAAGAAAGCATCCTTGTGAAGGCAAAGCCATCCTCGTGAAGATCAATTAAGACATGAAACCTCACATAGTTCAGAACTTATTAAGGCCTCGCGAGATAACTCGCGAAGTCCAGTGAAGCGAAGTGCTCACGAAGTTCTCGCGCTATTCAAATCTGTCTTCGCAAAGATCAACCCAGCGATCATGCAGCTACCTCGCGACTGTTGAACTCCAACCCCGCGACATCTGAGGCTTTGATGTCTACTCAACCTCATGACTGCCTGAAGAGCAAACCAAGCCAACCTCGCGACGATTGAAGTTTCAATATTAAATCATCCTAGTGAAGAGCAAAAGCTACCACGCGATAAGTCTGGAAAACAATGGCTACCTAGCGAAGCTCTGAACCTCAACTTCCATCTCTTCAGCAGAGGACCTTCTGAGAATTTCCAGCTATTAGGGCACGCACTCCCACGCTAAAATCTCTGTGCACGAGCCCCAAGGCATCGAAGGATCACTATTCGGCCATGTGGCATCATTAAAATTAGGGTTTCCTAACCCTAATGCGCTGCCACACCACTGCTATAAATCCCCATAGAAGGCTTGGACCTTAAAAAAGGGATCGACATCCTAGAATAGCTGGGAACACATCTCATTTCTTGGAGACTTGATCTGAGATCGTTTTGCTTTTCTTTTTGTAGCTGTAAGTAGTTTTCTTTTTCTTTTTTTCTTCTCTCCATAGTCCAGCACTTGCTGGCAATGTCTTTGTATGCTTTTTGAACTAGATCAATGGAAGTTTTGTAATAGGATTTGTACTCTGTAAGATTTGTGTTTGAATGTGAGATGCTCTGTGCAAGGCTGCTGCCTTGTGATCTGCCATTGCTTTGACTATGTTTCAAAGCAATAGAGGACTGATTCTAAGGGCCATTCAGATCCAAGTGACCTGTGTGTCTAGGCTATCATGGTCCTATACAGCCTTAGCCCCACCACAGGACCCACTAGATCTGAAATCCCCATGGGAGCTTGAGCTGGTAGCCTGGTGACCATGGTGGTGGCATCGATATTCTTGTTTTGTCTTGGGCTCCGTGAGGAGGATAGCCTCTGGGATAGTCTGTGACCATTTGAGTGGACAGGTTATAGCCTTAGGATGATTCTAATCCACCGATCCAAGATGGATCTTTCTTCTTTACACCTGAGCTTGTAGAAGCCTGGTGGGAGATTGTACGGAGGCAGACTCCCCTATATTTGTATAGATCCGCCATCAGATGTTGGATCTGATCTGGTTATGGAGATTATAGGCTTGTGACTGGACCATTGTAGCCTCACTCAAGCAATGGACAGCTAGGTCGAAGGTTGTACTCAATCTCTTGTTGGTTCTATGTGTCTGGGCTATCATGGTCCTATATAGCCTTAGCCCCACACATAGAGCTTTAGAGGTTAAGGTTCCCTATGGATTCTTGAGCTGGTAGCCATGATGAAATAGTGCCTACAATGATTAACTTGTTTTATTTTGACCCATCCCTAGATTGTGGTTCCCCTATGGGATAGTCTGTGACCATTTGAGTGGACAGGTTATAACCTTAAGGGATTGAATCATGGCAGAAGTGATGGGTTGAATCCCTTCTCCTCAGTGGTGATAACGTAGCCATTGGATAGGATTTCTATAACATCAGATCTGAATCTGAGTTACAAAGCTCCTCTGATCTAGGCTCACTAACTTACTTCTCACCCTTTTATATTTATTTCCCACACTCCATCCATCCTCTCACCCCTTTCTGTAGTGTAGACATTAGGTTACCTTAGAATACCTAGAATAAGTGACCTTAAACTCCCCTCCTTTTTAGGACTGCCAGATCTGTAGTCATATCTGAAGGGACTACTAGAGATGGCTCCTTTGGAGCTATAGATCACCTTTCCCTGTGGGACAAACTCTTATTTATCAAAACTTGCCACAATGGACCCTGTATCTTACAGGTCTAGGATTTCTTAGTTGTGCTGATTCCATCCCCTGCTTTACTCTTTCTTTGATTTTTAAATTACTTTTACCACCAACCAATAAAGCAAGCACAAACTTAGAAATCGCCAACACCACCCACTTACCTACTCCAAACCCTCCTCCCCAACCCTGAACCTTGGCTGTAACCACACCTTCTGTTATACCCATTGAGCCTATCCCAGAAACACTTCCTACTACCTTTACCAATCCTTCACACAAACAGACCTTGAACCTGAACCACAACCCCAACCTAAAATCCCACCTGCAGTAGCAACATCTGATGCTGCCACAAATGTGGAAAACTTAATACCCACCTCCACAATTCCCACCCAAACTGACCCGGAGGTGATAGTCCTCACAATACCCTCTACTCCCACCCCACCCATCCCTTCTCTATTGCTGGCTGACCCTTCTTCTAGTGCTGAGCAGCCCATACTACTTGCCTCTTCTTTTTTATACCTCCATACTTCACCCTCCTACATACCATGTAAAATAACCCATATCTTAAAATGGATGTCATTAAAGGCATGGTAGACCTCAGAACCTCAATCAAGATGCCCTATGAAGCAAAGATACATCAAATGAAGCTGCATTCCAAAATTCAAATGCTGAGAATATCAAAGGGCTGGAAACAAATGTTGAGGCTGTTTAAAACTAAGCAGCATACTGCAGCAACAGAGAAAATGAGAGCAGATGGACTTGAGAAAAGATTAGAGGTCTCCAAAGAGATCACAAAGGCCACCAGGGAGCTGTATGAAAGTAGGGTTCAACTTGCTGAAAAGAAGGCAGAAATACTCGAAAGGAGAGTTGTTGAAATGGCTACCAGAGAGCCTGCAACAGCAACAGAGACTACCCCTCTTGCCACTGCCCCTCCAGCCAGTTCACCACCAAAGAAAGCAACAGGAAAAGGAGTCCAAGTCAAGGCTGAAGTAGCAGAAGATTGAGATGATTAGATCTGTACATGTAGGTAGTTAGAAGTTTTGTAAAATCTTTTTGTAGTTATTTTCCATTGTATTGTATAAATTCCTATATATTATAAATGAAAATCCTCTTTGGCTGATTTTGTTTATTTTCATTTATGTTTGTTTGTTTTGTTTTATCTGTTTGTGTGTTTTGTTTGCTGCTATACTTGCTTTGTTTTGTGTCTGAATTTTACCAAAATACCCTGGTGCCCTTGCACTTTATCTTTGAATCAGTGAGGACACTGCTCCTCATAGGTTTGAGGGTGTGGCAAGGTTTATCAATGAGGTAGTTAACCTAAGTGTAGTAGAACCAAGGAAGTAAGATAGGAATAGAGCTAAGTTCACCTAAGAAACTTTGAAAATGAGGAAATGTAAAAATTTTGTTGACCATTAGCCATTAAAACCTTTTAAATTTTAACATTTTCATGAGGTGAACATCAAGAAAACTCACTTGTGTCTATACTTAGTATACCATTAAAGAGAGAAAAACTTAAGGACGTGCCTAAGAGTTCAATGGAAGACCATAGCTAGTGAGATTTGGGCATACAAAATTTTTTTCTCTTTGAGGAGTGTCTTCGGCAATTCTTTTTGCTCTAAGGACTGGCTGAGTCAATGTCCTCACTGGAAGTTAGGCATCTCCAAGTTGAAATAGCTGACAGTATCCATGACATTTAGGAAAGGATCAAGGCCTTCTCTTGGACAGTTTGAGCTTTAAAATATCAAACCCAGTAAACTGCCCTTGTGCATACACCTTTTGAGCCTTAATTTCCAGTTTTCTTCAAAACACACCTGAGTACTTACACCTAAACCTGTGGACCTAATTCAAACCTACCCCCACTCTGAGAATTCAGAAGGTAAAGGAGAAGGAGTTGATGATGGACAAGATAGGGTCAACATTGGGTGAATAGAAAAGAAACACAAAAGGAAGACAATAGTGTAGCAGCTAGGAAGAGGGTGGCATTTTAGAAAAATACAAATAGAAGGAAAAGAAAAATGTATAAAAAAGAATAAAATATAATGAAAAGGAAGAGAGTGGAGTCAGGAGAAAATTTCATTGGAAAAAGTAAAAATAAGAGGAGAAGCTGGCCACTTCAAGTCTGAAAAATGTCAAAGAAGATGAAATGTGTTAAACTTAAGAAGGTGAAGTCATGAATCACCTCCACCTGCTGATTTCTCAAATTTGCATCCTTTTCATCCTTCCATTCTTTATAACCTACACCCATAAGCCACATTACAACCCAGTCTAAGACCTTGTGATCCTAAGTTGAATGAGTTGTATGTGGAGATGAGGAGTTGTTCAATCTTTGGTGAGAAATAGCCAATGATGCCAGAATTTAGGAGCTTTGCCTATGCTCATGCTTGCAAACTCATTTGGGGACTGTAACTGCTCTTAAGCTTGTGAGAAAAGGAAAACCCTCAAAGTTCTTTGTGAGAGACTGCCCTGGTAAGAATTGGGTCTGACATTGAATGTATTGGGCATTGCCTAAACCTAATTTTTGAATTAATAGTGAGCTCAGTACTAACATAAACTTGATGTTTCTCTTATTGTAAGTTGATTGGAAATAGTATGCATACATGTAAGAGTTTTTAATAAGTTAATGGTCTGTGCATAACATTTGTTTAAATTCCTCACATTTTGAATCCAAGGTGAACTGATGCTCTTTGTATTGACAGCTGACTTGATAATGTTACACTTTTGTTAACTGTTTCATTGAGAAGTTTGTGGGTACCTTCACTGAAAACCCTCAGGAGACTTCACTCCTCCACTAGGGATCACCTAAGGGTTTAAAGGGATTGATGCATAAGCTAAATGCATCTGTGTCCCTACAAAAGTAGCATTTACATTCTTAGAATAGTTATTTAAATTTTTTCTTTGCTCAGGGACTAGCAAATATTAGGTTTGGGGGTCTGTTATTCATTGAAAAGTACCACTTTTCACCTCTTAACCTGGCCTTTGCTACACCTTGTAGCTGTTTAATAATCCTTTGTTTAGTGTGCTTTGTAGTTAGTAATAAATTGTGCAGCTAAACACAAAGTCCATGCCTTTGGTGCCAAGAAGAGAGAGAATTCAAGTAAGAGATGACAGCTGAGCCAAAGACTGATGGAACACCATGGTTGTACACACCATGGTGACTAGTTTGCATGTCAAAGTGGACCCAAGAAGGCCAGCTGATATGAGAAATCTAGATGTAAGTCAAGAGAGTTGCAATAGCAGCAGCTGCAGTGCATAAGAGGAGAAAATGTGTTATCTCGCATAGTCGAAGTGCTGTCTCACACTGTTGAAGTCTGCAATAGAGTTATCATTTGTAGCTAATATATGTAGCACAAGAGAACTTGCGATGTAGTCATGCACTTCAGCTGCAACCAACACTCAAAGACCTCGTGAAGCTCTCGCGCACTAAGCCTTTAGAAATCCAGCTCGCGAAGCTCTCAGGAGGAACAAGTTTCATGTCAGCCGCGTGCACTATCTCGCTAAGCTAATCCACACAAAGAACAATAATAAACTTCTGAAGTCCTCACGTGGTTCAAGAGGAGAGAGAGCTTCAGAAATGTTCTCGCACAACTCTCGCACATTTAATAGCTCAACCCTCTATCGAGTGAGCTTTATTATTCCTTCAATAAGAAGCTGAGCCAGATTTAAAGGCATACTCGTGACACCCTCGCAAGAGAAAATTTTGAAGCTCTGCCACGTGAGATGGCCAAGCACTGAAAATTCTTCTGCGCGAGTGCATTCAAAGCCAAAGCAGCTGCATGACAATAAAAAGTCCATCTACGCTAGTGAATGACTTTCCAAGATAAATTCTTACCTCACGAGGACTCTGCTAGCATGAAGCATGAAGGAATTAATGAGCAAAAGATACCTCATGAAGCATGAAGCAGTTGTGCGAATGAACTAAAAAGCAAAAGGTAGCCCCGCGAAGCTCGGGCTCTCCACTTCTCAGTCTTAACTCAAGGACCTTTTAGGAATTTCTCCAGGTCTAGGGCACACATTCCAAGGCCTTGATCTTGAGGCACACATCCCAAGGCATCCAAGGGTTGTAATAGTGCCACATCTGACCTAGGTAATTAGGGTTACTCTTCTGTTGGCTAAGGCATTAGGACTGAGTATTTAAGGTCTATATTGTAACTTAGAATCATCATCTCTCCTTCAACCTCTGTCTGTGGTGAGCTTGAGCAGGCTGGGTTAGGGTTTGATCACCTCTTTTTTTAATTTTTTCTTCTCTCTTAGCCAAGCACTTGCTGGCTACATCCTCTATAAGCAATTAGGACTAGTTTTATTAGTTTTGTAATGGGTCTTGTAATCTTTGGGATGTTGTGAAGAGTTGTTGTGCACAAGGCTGCTGCCTTGAGAAATCTCATTGTGAGCATTTTTAACAATGAAATTTGTACTTTAATTGTTCATTCAATCTATTATTTTTATATTTGCCCATAGTTTTGTTCAGGCTAAGTATGCATTTAGGATTTGAGCTGAATTGAAAGGCCCATGGAAGCTTGAGTTTGTAGCCCTGGGACCATGGTGGCAGCAACATTTTACATGTTTCTTCTCAGACCTCTGTGGTGTGGATAACCTCTGTGGATGGCCTGTGGCCATTTAAGTGGACAGACTATAGCCCTAGGGTGATTCTAAGCCATAGATCGGAGAAGGATTCTTTTCCTCTACACTTGAGTTTGTAGCCTTGTGAGTGGTTGTTGTAGGAACAAACTCCCCTCTATTTTACTTGACTAATATAAGATGTTAGATCTTACTTCTCTGTAGTGATTGCAAACTTGCTAGCTAAGTCATTGTAGGTCCTTTGAAGCAATGACCAGTTGCCTTTAGGTCTCCAAATAGCCCTTGAGCAACTGTGGTCTTCACTAGTTTTTCAAGAACTATTTGCTCCCATGGATGCTTGAGCTTGTAGCTTGGCATACATGGTGTATGCAATAGTTTTAATGATCTGATTTAAGCCATTGGATGGAGGACATCTATTGGATAGTCTGTGAGCATTAAAGTGGATATAGGTTATAGCCTTAAGATCAGTCTACTCCTTTGGATCAGATTGGTCTTCTGACTTAGTCCATGTGATTTGATCCACTCTATTTGATAGTCTATGACCATTTAAGTGAACAGGTTATAACATTAACAGACCAGGTCAAACCATAAGGGTTAAGTTGGATACATCTTCCTTGCAGATGTGCTTGTAGCCATATGAGGGATTGCTGCAGAGACAGACTTAAATTTGAGTTACATAACTGATGTAACCCTAGCTCAACTGCTTACTTCCCATCATTTTATCTTTATTTTAACACACACCATCACCACATTCATAATCCTTTCTTTAGGATAGGACTGCACTTTATTTCTCTTCTTTTAGTGTTAATTTAGTGTAGTTGTGACACCCAATTCCCTTTCTCTAGGATTGTCAAATTTGTAGCCAGATCTGGAGGCCTACTATTATAGCCCATTTTGGATTCTAGATCAATTTCTCTGTGGGACAAACTCTTACTTAAAACTTGCTACAATAGCCCTATATCTTGTAGGCTGTGCATATTTTAGGTTACTATTTTCATAACCATCTTCTTCGTCTCACTCTTTTTATTATATTCTATTTCCACACACAACAATAATCAACACCCAAGCTACATAATTAACAATGGGCTGGTGAAAAAATTCAAGTGTATATTTAATGCACAATTATTAAATATATCGGGTACCTGGGTTAGCTTTAATAAATGTACTAGGCCACTAAGGGCCCTCCAATTTATCAGTCATCAACACCCAATCCAAAACAACTCTTTTTGTCTCGTAATAAGTAGATGCCCTACCCTATCCCAGTCCTTACCCGGTATTGGCAAGTTCAAGTTTAGCAGCTATTACAGTCATACTCAAAATCATAGTCGAACTTTCCAACATGATTCAAGGAGCACCTACAATAAAGGGAGCTATAATTTACGGGTTCCACCATCAAAACTCGATATTACTCCTCTGAATCCCCAAATTGCTAAAGAAAGAGGAGTAAGTGTTGAGAAACCTAATCCTTGTAGTCGTAACAAGTGCTATAAGTGTCAAGGACTTTGGCACTTTGCATACCAATGCCCCACAAAATCTCCCACTCTGAATTTATTGATTAAAGGAGAGAACCTTAAGGAGCCAGCGAAGAGGGCAGTGGAAATTGTGCATGACCCGTGTACCGTGATGAGTGACAAGGAGATAGAAGAAGCTAATAAATGTCTAGTTTGTATTAAAGAGAGACTTCTATTTCCCCTATCAGTAGTGATGTTGAGTCACTCGCACTTGAGTCAACCGAGTCACCCATGCATGAATCGACCAAGTCATGTACGTGCGATTTGTTAGTGTCCCTAGAGTTTGTTGTGCATGAGTCCTTGTGGTTGGTAGAGTCGAATGCACTTGAATATTTGAACTTGATTGAATCAAGTACACACAAACCAATCGAGCCACTTACCTATTTGTCATTGGTACGCGTAGAGTTGGGCGCACACAACTTGTTGGTGTCCATTGGGTTACATGTGAGTCCATCAAACTGGGTACACAAGAACCATTAGGGTCAATTGAATTGAGTACCCCTGATTCTTTGGTTTTCGTCGAAGCAAGTACACGAGTTATTCGAGTCGAGGGTACATGTGCGATTAGTGCCCCATGATCCGATCACACATGAGTTGATAGTGCCAACAGAGTCGCTAGGGTTGTGTCATCATTCTCTATTACATGAGATTAATAATTAGAACTTATTGAATGGTGAGAATATGTTGGATACCGCTAACACAATGAATTTATTTAATAAATTTAATAATGGCATTTATTTGTTAATTCATGATAGTTCCGATCATGTGGAAGTTCTCCCAAACTTGAAAAGAGGTAGTGAGGAAAGTACATAATTTCCTCTAGGTAAGGGCATTCATATGATAGTTACGGTGAAAGATCTTACACCTATTCCAAGTTCTGCAACTATGTATCCATTCCTTGTTACCCGAACAAACGAGCCAAGCCCATTTGACCAATTTGCAATCTGTACCCTATCAGTGCCATATGAGAAAAAGTTGAATGTGGAGGTTCTAGAATGTCCACACTTCACTACTAACATAGCTAAAATTCAAGTATATCTCACAGCATGGAAGGACAAGCCAAGAGTTGAGCACCCAAGGCGTATCATTTGTGGGTTCTACAACTCATCGGAGATGAGTTTCGACCTTCCGGGGAGAATTGGTGGGCAAACCGAGGTTGTCAATATGAGCCAAGGTAATTTGTTACGGTGTCTAGTAGGTGAGCACATTAGGAGTTGGGATTTCATATTACCTATTGCTGAGTTTGCATATAAGAATTTATTTAATAGAACCACAGGCATGAGTCCATTCCAAATTGTCCATGAGTATAAACTTAGGACACCTATAGATCTCATTCTAATGTCCATTCATCATAGGTCATCAGAGTTTGCATCCATATTTGCGTATCGCATTCATGAGTTGCATGCTGAGATTAAAAAAAGAATTAATTTAAAGAATAAAAAATATAAGTTCTCTGCAAATTCTCACAGACGGTTCAAAGATTTCCAAGAGGGTGATTTTGTGATGGTTCAAAATAAACCCTAGCGATTCTTGCAAGGAGTTGCAAAGAAGTTAGAAGCTCGCGGTGTTGGACCCTATCAGATCTTGAAGAGTGCCAGTTCTAATGCTTACATCTTAGATCTTTTGTCGGATTTGACGATTAGCATGACTTTCAACATGGAGGACCTTGTTCCATTCCATGGCCCTTCAATCATCACTGCCAACCCCTTTGAGCCTTCTACATCTAATGAACTAATAATTCCCTTGCCCACATTGCTACCCCCACCTACTTGGCAAACTCGTGAGATCATCGAAGATGTGTTAGACGATCAGATTGTGTCCACCAACCAAAGGGGCTTCAAAAGTATTTGGTCAAGTGGAAGAATTAGAGTGATTCAGAGAATACGTGGAGTACACAAGAGTTTCAGCAGATTGACCCAGATCTCTAAGACCTCTATTACAACTAGTATTCATCGGGCATGCATCCTTCTAACCCAGGGAGAGTTGATGGGGATGTTCGATTCAAGCCGCTTCCAAAGGAGGTTCTTTATATATTGTCTGTGATCGTGATCATGAAAATTCATGCCAACCAAAGTTCGAGGTCAAACTTTTTCAAAGTAGAGGGGATTTATGCAAACTTTAGATCCGCCTATTTGAATCGTGGTTGGATAAAGAGGAGATGTCAAAAGAGAAATTGGTCCCACAAATAAATTTTTAAAAAAGGCTCGTTAAAGACCCGTTTGATTAGAAAGAAGAAAATTTAAAATTTATTAGGGTCTTCAACTTTTAATCCCGTCAATTTTATATTTGGCCTATTTTGAAGGCTTGTAAACACATTTATTATGACCTTTTGGCTAATGAAAATTGGTTATACAAAATTAAGAGTTCTAAACTTTCGTGAGGGTGTGATTCTCTCAAACGGAGAGCGATTCTTCGATTCCCATGGTGCGAGGCCAACACTTCTTCCATCTCCATCTTCTTTTGATCTATGGGTTGCGAAAGTAGTGTAAACCTAATTATTTATTTATCTATTAAATATCAGATCAAGCCTATTGATCTCATAAAAATCTAAAATCAATCTTTTATTCATCATTAACTTTATTAGTCTTTTATTTTCATTTGATATCGAGAGAACTCGCTTGTAAGTTCGTTCGATGCCCTAAAACTACCAGAGATCTAGCCGTTCATAAGAACCCTAGTCTTCTAGATCCGCGATAGGGAACGCACACTAAAGGCCAGGATTAAATCACCAAATTAAATTTCTAGAATTTTTCATGGTAATTTGTTATGAGAATTTTTTTTTTTTTATTGATTAAATTAATTTTAATCCTAATCTCAGCCCTAACATTGCATTTAGTAAGTTCCCACATCAAATTGGTATCAAACATTCGTTTAGTTTTACGGTTTTAGTGCTTATATAGGTTTTAGGGTTTATTTCTTATAGGTTTTTAAGAAAAAAAAAAGAGTAGCTTTTGTCTGAAATTTTCGTCTGGCCTTTGTTGGAATTTTTGTCTGGCCTTTGACTGAAAAATTTTGTCTGACTTTTGCCTAAATTTTTTTTACTGGTTTTCTTTGGTTTTTGTCTGAATTTTTGTCTAACTTTTGCTTTTTTTGTCTAGCTTTTTTTGGTTTTCATCTAGCCTTTGTCTAGTTTTGTCTTGCATCGTCATGGATCTCGATAGGATAGAAGTCCTTAATGATTTTGCAGCCACTTTTCAGGCCCAACTGCAAACTCTACAGGAGTATTTAAAAATCCGTCATACTCAAAATCAACGTCGAACTTTCCAACTTGAGTCAAGGAGCACCTACACTAAAGGGAGCTCTAATTTATGGGTTCCACCATTGAAACCCATGATTACTCCTCTGCATCCCCAAATTGCTAAAGCAAGAGGTGTAAGTGTCGAGAACCATATTCCTTGTAGTCGTAACAAGTGCTATAAGTGTCAGGGACTTGGGCACTTTGCATACCTATGCCCCACAAAATCTCAATATGAATTTATTGACTAAAAGAGAGCCCTAAAGAGCCAGCGAAGAGGGCAATGGAAATTGTGCATGACCCTAGTACCGTGATGAGTGATAAGGAGATAGAAGAAGCTAATGAAAGTCTAGTTTATATTAAAAAAACTTCTATTTCCCTTGTTAGTAGTGATGTTGGGTCGCTCACACTTGAGTCAACCGCGTAACCCACGTGCAATTCGACCAAGTGATGTACGCGCGATTTGTTAGTTTCTGCAGAGTCAGTTGTGCACGAGTCCTTGTTGTTGGTAGAGTCGAGTGCACTTGAATCTTTGAACTTGACCGAACCGAGTACACACAAACCAATTGAGCCACTTGCCTATGAGTCATTGGCACCGGTAGAATTGGGCGCACACAACTTGTTGGTGTCCATTGGGTCGAATATACGTGAGTCCATCGAACTGGGTATGCAAGAACCATCAGTGTCAAATGAATCGAGTACCCTAGAGGCCTAGGTTTTGGTCGAAGTGAGTACGCACGAGTTATTCGAGTCGAGGGTACATGTGCCATTAGTGCCCCTTGATCCGATCACACATGAGTTGATAGTGCCAACAAAATCGGTAGGGTTGTGTCATCATTCTTAATTGTATGAGATTAATAAGCAAAACTTATTGAATGGTGAGAATACGTTGGATACCGCTAACAATGAATTTATTTAATGAATTTAATAATGGCATTTGTTTGTTAATTCATGATAGTCCCGATCATGAGGAAGTTCTCCCGAACTTGAAAAGAGGTAGTGATGAAAGTTCAGAATTTCCTCTAGGTAAGTGCATTCATCTGACTGTTGCAATGGAAGATCTTACACCTATTCCAAGTTCTGCAACTATGTATCCATTCCTTGTTAGCCAAACAAACGAGCCAAGCCAATTTGACCAATTCATAACCCATACCCTCTTTGTGTCATATGGGAAAAGGTTGAATAAGGACGTTCTTGAATGTCTAAACTTCACTATCAATGCAGCTAAAATTCAGGCATATCTCACAACATGGAAGGAAAAGCCAGGAGTTGAGCACCCACGGCGTATCATACGTGGGTTCTACTACTCATCAGAGATGAGTTTCTACCACCCGGGGAGAATTGGTGGGCAAACCAAGGTTGTGAATATGAGCCTAGGTAATTTATTACTGTGTCTAGTAGGCGAGCATATTAGGAGTTGGGATTCCATCTTACCTATTATTGAATTTGCATATAACAATTTGTTAATAGAACCACAGGCATGAGACCGTTCCTAATTGTGCATGGGTACAAACCTAGGACACCTGTAGATCTCATTCCAATGTCTATTCATCATAGGTCATCAGAGTCTGCATCCACATTTGCCCATCGCATTCATGAGTTACATGCTGAGATTAAGAAAATAATTAATTTAAAGAATAAAAAATACTAGTACTCTTTGGATTCTCACAGACGGATCAAAGAATTCTAAGAGGGTGACTTTGTGATGGTTCGGAATAGACTCGAGCGATTCTTGCAAGGAGTTGAAAAGAAGTTATAAGCTTGCGGTGTTGAACCCTATCAGATCTTGAAGCGTGCTGGTTCTATTGCTTATATCTTACATGTTTCACTGGATTTGAGGATAAGCACGACTTTCAACATGGAGGACCTTGTTCCATTCCATGGCCCTTCAATCATCCCTACCAACTGCTTTGAGCCTTCTACATCTGATGAACTAATAATTCTTCTACCCACATTGCTACCCCCACCTACTTGGCAAACTCGTGAGATCATCGAAGATGTGCTAGACGATTAGATTGTGTCCACCAACCAAGGAGAGTTTCGGAAGTATTTGGTCAAGTGGATGAACAAGAGCGATTTAGAGAATACGTGGATTACACAAGAGTTTCAATAGATTGACCCAGATCTCTTGGACCTCTATTACAACCAGTATTCATCGAGAATGCATCCTTCTAACGTAGGGAGAGTTGATGGGGATGTCTGATTTAAACCGCTTCCAATCGAGGTTCCCTATATATTGTCTATGATCGTGATCGTGAAAATCTATGCCAACCAAAGTTTGAGGTTAAAATTTTTCAAAGTAGAGGGGATTAATATGATCTTTAGATTCACTTGTTTGAATCATGGTTGGATAAAAGGAGACGTCAAAAGAGAAAGTGGTCCAACGAATGAGTTTTTAACAAAGGCCCGTTAAAGACCCGTTTGATAAGAAAGAAGAAAATCCAAAATTTATTAAGGTCTTCAACTTTTAATCTAGTCACTTTTATGTTTGGCCTATTTTGAAGTATCAAACAAAGTCAGATTGATACGAAATTGATTATATTTGAAAGCTTATTGAAGTAGTTTTCCAATGAGCCAAAAAATGTGCCCAGAAAGTGATGAATTTCAAGAATCCTAATTGAATTAGGATTAGTCACTTTGATTAGTTTATTTTAGAAAATAAGAGTTATTTCTTTTATTAGAAATATGATTACTTTCCTTATTGTTTTAGGACTTTATTATTTTAGAAGAATTAGAAAATTTCTTTTAAATTAAGAATTAGAATTAGGCTGGGATTTCTAATTTTATGCATTGGTTAGCCTATTTAAAGGCTCGCAAATACTTTTATTATGACTTTTTGGTTAATAAAAATTGCTTATACAAAATTTAGAGTTTTAAACTTTCGTGAGAGTGAGATTCTCCCAAACGGAGAGCGATTCTTCGTTTCCCACTTGCAGTTTGGTGCGAGGCCAACTCTTCTTCTATCTCTATCTTCTTTAGATCTATGATTCGTGTAATAACATAAACCTAATTATTTATTTATCCATTAAATCTCAGATCTAGCCTATTGATCTCATAAAAACCTAAAATCAATCTTTTATTCATCATTAACTTTATTAGTCTTTTATTTTCATTTGGTATTGAGAGAACCCGCTTACGAGTTCATTCGACGCTCTAAAACTATCAGAGATCTAGCCATTCATAAGAACCCTAGTCTTCTAGATCTGCGATAGGGAAGACACACTAAAGTAACGCTATTTTGGGCCAGAATTAAATCACCTAATTGAATTTCTAAAATTTTCTGTGGTAATTTGTTATGAGAAATTATTATTTTTTTATTGATTAAATTAATTTTAATCCTAATCTCAGCCCTAACATTGCATTTACTAAGTTATATTGTCTGTGATCGCGACCGTGAATATCCATGCCACCCAAGGTTCGAGGTTGAACTTTTTTCAAAGTAGAGGGATTGATGCGAACTTTATATCCGCCTGTTTGAATCATGGTTGGATAAAGAGGAGACTTTAAAAGAGAAAGAGAACCCATGAATGGGTTTTTAAAAAGGCCTAGTAAAGACTTGTTTGATCAGAAAGAAAATCCAAAATTTATTAAGGTCTTCAACTTTAAATCCCCATCAATTTTCTGTTTGGATTATTTTGAAGTATCAAACAAAGTTGAATTCATACAAAATTTGTCATATTTGAAAGCTTATTGAGGTAGCTTTCCAACGAGCCAAAAAACGTACAATTCCGACAAGTATTGAGGAAGTTATGGTCAGTTTATGGAAGCTCCATAGAAAGTGGCGAATTTCAAGGATCCTAATTGAATTAGGATTAGTCTCTTTTATTATTTTATTTTAAAAATAAGAGTAATTTTTTTATTAGAAATATGATTAGTTTCCTTATTGTTTTAGGACTTTATTGTTTTAGAAGAATTAGGACATTTTTTTTGAATTAGGAATTAGAGTTATACTAGGATTTCAAATTTTTAAGCATTGGTTAGCCTTTTTAAAGGCTTGTAAACACTTTTATTATAACTTTTTGGTTAATAAAATTTTTTTATACGAAATTGAGAGTTATAAACCTTGGTGAGGGTGTGATTCTCTCGAAACGGAGAGTGATTGTTCGATTCCCACTTGCGGTTTGGTGTGAGTCCAACTCTTCTTCGATCTTTATCTTCTTTAGATCTACAATTTGGGTAAATAGCGTAACTCTAGTTATTTTATTTATTTCATAAACTCCAAAATCAAGCTATTTGTTCATCATAAATCATTACTAGCCTTTTAATTTTATTTGGTATCGAGAGAACTCACTTACGAGTTTGTTCGACGCCCTAAAACTATCGGATATCTAGCCATTCATGAGAAGCCTAGTCTTCTAGATCCGCGATAGGGAACACACACTAAAGTAACGCTATTTTGGGATGAAATTGAATCACCTAATTGAATTTCTAAAAATTTTCGTGGTAATTTGTTATGCGAAATTATTATTTTTTAATTGATTAAATTAATTTAATCCTAATCTCAATCCTAACACTGCATTTAGTAAGTTCTCGCATCATAAGGTCTTTTAGATGGGTTGTAATGTGGCTTATAGTTGGGCTTTAAAAAGAATTAAAGGGGTAGAATGGATTCAAAAATGAGAAATCAGCAAGAGGAGGAGGTGGTTCATGGCTTCACCTTCTTTGGTGTTTTTTAGATCTGAAGTGGGGGGCTTCTTCTCTTCATTTTAATCTTTCAGATGAAGTACTTCTCTTGACTTCTCTCTGTTTTTTATTATTTTTTATGAAGGAGGTGGCACACATGTACAACTATCACACTGCTTCTTTTAGATCTCTTCTCTTCTCCATCCACAAAATGTTGAACCACTCTCAACTATCTTCACCATCTTCTCCTTTACCTTCTAAAATATCAGAGTGAGGGTAAGGCTGAATCGGGTCCTGAGGTGTAGGTTCAAGTACTCTGGTGTTGGTTGATGAAAAATGGATTTTAAAGCTCAAACAGTATGATCAAAGGGCGGTTCAAATGGTAGGTCATTTTAGGCTCAAACTGTCCACATGATGGCCTTAAATCATCTCCTTGGTGTCATGAGTGTTATCAATAGTTTCAATTTGGGGAGCCTATCTTCTAGTGAAAAGGTATTAAATCAACCAATCCTTAGAGCAGAAAGATTGCCCAAGACACTCTTCAAAAGAAAAAAAAATAAAAAATTGTAGGTCAAAATCTCACTAGGTATGGTGTTCAATAGAACTCATGGGGTATATCCTCATTTTTTTCTCTCCTCTCTGGTTTACTAAGTACTGATTATGCAAAAAATTTCTTGATGTCAACTTCATGAAAGTGTTAAATTTTTAAATGATTTCAGTTTTAAAACATCTGCCAACAGTTTTAAGCTACTTTTTCACAATTGGTTAGGTGATAATTCACTCTATTTATTTCAATCTTACTGACAGTGTTGCACTAGAATTAACTACTTCATTTGTTTACCCTGCCATACCCCCAAACCTAAGATAAACATTATCCTCAATGTTTCAATAGTCATGAATAGGGGCAGTAGGGTTTTGAAAGAAAAATTAAACTACAACAGAAAATTAAGAGAAGATTAATTAACAACAGTTTGTAGAAAAGGAAGAGACAATCATGCTAATCAATCTGAAATTTCTTTACACAAATATAGATTGCATTATAAAAGATTGTACAAACTAAATAAGTAATTACATCATGCTACTGGAAAAAAAAATAACACAAACCAGGAAAACTCCTAAACACACTCCTAGAAATAAATAAAATATCTACAAATGTAACTAGTGAATCATAATCTAGAGCTATGGGATCTCTTGCAGCCTTCTGCTTGCCCTTCTTGATATTTTTAGCTTGTGCAACACCAGCTTTTGATCTTATAGCAGCTGGATTTTTGGGTTTGGTGCTGCTCTTCAGTGGTGAAGGCTCCTGGATTTTTACTCCCTTAGTGCCTGCTGGAGCCTTGACATCTTTTAGATCCATCAATGAGATAGTGGTAGTTAAAGTTTCCACTAGCTTGGAAAGCTGGGGGGTTCTCTGTTCATACATCTTACACACTGCTGCAGTAGTATCTAGCTTCTTTTGCATGGCCTCCATCTCCTTCTGATGATCCATTAAAGCTTTTTCCATCAACTTTCAGTTCCCAGTTTTCATTTTTGCTAGTTGCTGCAATACCATATTCCTGACATACTCCACCACCAGCTGCACATCCCTTTCAATGTATGGGTTGTCATTCATGTTAGTAGTGAGGGTAGCAAAAAGAGGTAATAGAATTTGATCAGTTGGGACAATGGCCCATCACAGCTAGCTCAGTACAAGTGTTGGGTGATGGGGAAGTACTGGTTGGTAGGGCAAGTGTCAGCTCCTCCTCAGAGGTTTCGGTGTGGATGGGGGTTGAGGATGAGGTAAAGGGGACTATAGCTAGCTCTTCCTAGTCAAAATTAGTTTCTATGGCAAAATAAGTTGTTGCCACAGATGTAAAAGGCTGCTGGCTTTGAGGAGGGGTAGAGATTGGGGTAGGTATGGGTTGTTGGGGTGGTGGGTTAAAATCTTGAAGGGTGGAAAGGATGGAGTTAAGGCTAGTTTTGATGGAGGCTTGGTTTTCAGTGTTGGTTTGGATTTGGGATTGGAGAGAGGTTAGGAGGGAAATTATTTTGGATAAAGGGTCAGGTATGGCTAGGGTTACAGGTTTGGTTGGAATAGAGAGGTGGGGGCATGCTTAAAGTGGTAGGGTTATGGGGACTCATGTAGAGGGGTGTACTCATGCCTAATGTCCTCCACATTGTAGTCCATTAGGGCTGAGAAACCCTCAGTTGTGAACTGGTCTTGGCTAGGGGAAAATGGAGGGGTAGGGGTAGGAGAGGGAATTGGGTGGACGGGCTTAATGGGGTGGGGTGGTTCAATGGCAGTAGCCATTGGCTCACTGTTGTCGTACGCAAAAGGGGAAGTGGGTCTAGTATTGGGCTGGGTATGTCGGTGGGTAGGCTAGTGTAGACACCCCCATTTTGCCCTCTCAGAATATACAAACTTATTCGATCAACCTTTGACTTTGCCCACGATCTCTGGAAAAGGACTAACCTTTTTTCGAAGACGTTAAAACCCGAATACTGGAACTATGCACTGAAACAATAGTACATGGTTGAGACACAGGTTGAAATAATAGCTTTTTGGCTCAAACCCAGGAAAATCTTGAATTATACGCCCTGTCTAGCGCGCGTAACTTGATTGCACGCCTTGTGGCTGGCGCGCAATTGGTCCCTCTTGGACCAGGATTTCACTTCCTTAGGACTGCCTAGACCCTTATTATGCGCCCTACTAAGTGTGCACAATCATATTGCATGCTTCAACACCAGCACGCAATCAGTCCATTTTGGACGGGCCTTCTACCTTTCTAGAAACCGCCTAAGACGCGATTATATGCCCTATATAGAGTGTGTAATCGAATTATACACCTCAGCACAAGTGCATAATTGTTTCCTAAGCCGACCAGATTTCTAATTCCGTAGACCGCCTGAAAATCTCCTATTATTCACTATCAATCCAGCGTATAATTGATTGTGCGCACTACATAGAGCGCGTAATTAGTCTAATTAGACTAGGACTAGACTACCCGGTTGAGTTAGTCAGCCGATCACTCACTGAATCAGGCACTGACTCAAAGTAATTGTGTGCCTGATACTAGGCGCATAATTCAGTTGAGCGCACTGAACTGGGCGCACAATTGAAATTTACTGACCAATTGTACACACCCCACAGGGCACACAATTGGCAAAATACCTATAAATAGGACCCACCACCATGTCCCAAAAAATTATCACAACGTAGTTAGCAATCAAAATTTCGAGTTCTGGCTTCAAGGCTTAGGATTTTGGGATTTCTCTCTGTGGCTCTTGCCACTGGTATACCTCCCTTCTAGTTTTTTTTTAGCTCTTGTTCTAATTCTTAGTTCTAGATCTTTAGTTCTAGACCATAGGTCCTTAAGCTTTTAATTATAGATCTTAGATTTTAAATCTCTCTAATCTTTAATTCTTATCTATTTTCTTTTCCCTAGTTCTAGTTCTTATGTTCTAAAACCAGTTCCTCTTTTTTTGATTCTAGATTTAGGTTCTAGCCCTTTTATTTCTTAAATTCTAGATCTTAGATCCTATATTTCAATCTAAATTTCTAGTTTTTCTTATTCTAGTTCTTAATTTCTAGAATTAGTCCTTAATTTCAGTCTTAAATTCAGTCTTAGAATTTTTAATTTTAGTTCTGACACTTAAATCAATTTTCGATCCATAAATCCACAATTTATAAATCAAAATTTATTTTTTTAACTCATATTACTAAAATAATCCCTTGCCACTCGATTTGCCCAAGGGAGCTTACGGAGGGTACCCGACAACGGGGCCGATCCTCCTTACCATAGCGGGCTAAAACCCCCTTTTTTTAGATTTTCAGTAAAGTTAGTATATTTACTTCAATTAGAATTTTAATAGAATTAGTATATTTTTAATTAATTAGAGTTTCAATAGAATTAATATATTCCTAATTAATTTCCATAGAATTACTATTTTTGCACTCCTAGTAGGTTAGGAGACTTAATTAATCAGCTTACCAATAAGATTAAAATATTTAAATTAATCAGACTTCTAGTAAGATTAGAAAACCTAGTTGACTTAGAATTCCCCGATTAATTAGACTTCTAATAAGATTAAGGTTGATTAGATCCCAGATAGTCACAACAAGAGTAGGAAAGGCGAAAAGTAATTAGAAGAGAATTAGGAAAAATTAGCTTAACTAAACTTAGAGGCGACCCGATGCCGCTGACATCGGTTGGCCGATGATTCAGTAAAGAGAACAACCCATATCTCCACCCTAGAAGGCGTGATCAGTGACGTGTTATAATGTCAATAAATATCTGCAGCTGGCAATCGCAACGAACCAGGTATTTCTCTGAGATTTATCTTTTATTTTAAATATTTAATTACCTTTAACAACACCGCCTTTGCCAGAGTCCACTTGGACCGAATTGGGCCACTCTTTCAAGAGACCAAGAAGGACCCAGAAAAAGCGCATACCAACAAACTGCGATCGTGATGGGACATCTTATGACCAAATCTGCCCATGTTTAGTTAATTTTCCTTTTTTTTGCTAGTTAGTTTTTTTCTAGTTTTAATTTTATTACTTTTCACATTTAAGTGTATTATCGAGAGCGCATGAGCATACACCAGAGGCTCAAGATGTCGGGAATACGAAGGATTAGAATGGGTGACCCGCCGTCATGGGGGTACCATAATAACCCGTTAAACCATGAGCAACCCATTGAAGACTCAACGCAATACAACCCGAAAGTTAACATGACCAATGGTGAGGAAACTCCCTTCACACTAAACACCAACCTCAATGACAGACATAGAGACAGCAGCTCTGGGCAGAACTTTACGGCTCAACAACTTCTGGACCTCAGCGTCCATAAATTACAAAGGGGAGGAGATGAAGCCGACGAACTACTTCACGGCTTAGTCGCAGCATACGAGACCATCAAAAAACTACAGGAGGTGGAGGAGTGAGCGATAAAGACAAGAGAGGTCACCCCCTACTCCAACGACGATATCACTGCATGTGTCACCACCTAGGCACACTCTTGTTAATCAGTGAAAAATATCATTTTTCACCTCCTAACCTAACCTTTGATGGACCTTTGAGTTAACTAATAAAGTATTTTAAGTGTGTTTTGTAGATAAACAATAAATTGTAGTCTTAGTGAAGACATCCAACTAAAAATTCCAAAGAATAGACCAGCTGCCTCATCATGTGTTCATACAGCCCAAAAGCCCAGCCATCAAGCAATTCACAAGCCTTAGAAGTCTATGGGAATGACATGTGACCACATAGGCACACATGAAAGCAAGAGCAGCTGCAGTGAATGAAGGTTGAACCCCTCAATTGGTGTTGAGTGTTGAACAAATGAAGAATAATACCCCAGAGTAGTAAGCCAGCTATGGAAATAAAGGATATAACCTGTTGAGAGGTTAATTCGACCTGTTGATAGGTTTGAATGCTTAGAATGAACCTATCGAGAACTTCCCAGTGCCTGTCGAGTAGTGGAGACTGAAGGAACTAACCTGTT
This sequence comes from Chloranthus sessilifolius, assembly GCA_021018995.1. Lineage (NCBI taxonomy): Eukaryota > Viridiplantae > Streptophyta > Magnoliopsida > Chloranthales > Chloranthaceae > Chloranthus > Chloranthus sessilifolius. Next base: position 99,387,997 of record CM037597.1, read on the forward strand.
GAGAGGTTCTGGAAGTGTATGCTTACTTGTCGAGAGGTTAGAGGTGCAGCAGTGCAACCTGTCGAAGCCTTATCGGGATATGGAGGGGAGGTTGTGAGGTTCCTGCTATCTGTTGAGAGGTTTCGCAGAACCTAACGAGCAGTAAACTCCATCCTATCGATGACTTACCTGAAGGTGCACTCATTCTCGCAAGGATTGAAGCAACATGTCGAGCACTCAACTGAAGACTGTATAACAAGTCAATAGGTTGTTTTATAACTTGTCAAGAGGATTGAGGGAGCCTGGACAGAAGTTAATAATTGTCTCCAATCCTGTTGAGTAGTTTCCAGAACCTATCGAAAACCTACTCCATCCTGTCGAAATGAATACAAAGTGGACTCAGAACCTGTCGAGGAGTCACAGACACTGTTGAAGGCCAAATTCAAGTTGTCGAATGAAGAGCCAATAAGACCCAGTACCTGTCAAGAGGTTCCCTGAACCTCTCGACACTCAAATTTGGAACTTCTCAGTTCCTTTCATAGCAGTTTCCAACTTCAGTACTTTGTCCACACACTCCAAGGCACGTCAGTAACCCTTGGGGGTATTTTTGGAAGTCATATGGGCACGAATGGGAACTCTAACCACTTCACATGCACTTGTCCAGTTCGGACAAATTGGGGGAGAGCTTCTAGAAGAGAAATCAACCACATCAGTAGCTAAGAATAAATGAATTATTCTCTTGAGCTCTGATTAGCTAAAACAGACATGAGGACAGAGGGGAAGAGTATAAATGGCTGAGAAGTTGCACAAATGAACCATCTAGAAAATGGGAGAACTACAGCCAAATTTGATTCCTAAAATTCCTTCCCTCTTTTCTTCTTTCCTATTCATTCTCTAGACCAACCATGGTTGGCTAAACCCCTTTAGTAGCTAGGGTGAGGTTGAGAGCTATAAATTGAGAGGTTCAAGGCTTTATATATGAATTAGATGTTGCACAGATTGTAGATCTGAGCACAGTTTATTGTAAGTTTGAATGGAATCAGTATCTCATTGATTTTAAAGTTGATTTTGATCTATATATCTCTTGTTTGCATTTGATTTCCCTAGATTAAATCTCCATGTGGATGCCTAAGCTTGTAGCCTTGCATCTACAACATCTACAATAGCTTACTTGTTCTAATTAAGATCCTTGAATTAGAGGAATCTCTGGGATGATCTGTGGCCATTCAAGTGGACAGATCATAGCCTTAGGATTACTCCAATTCTCTAGTCTAGCTTAGATTCTTATACCTTGCATCTAAGCTTGTAGCCGGATGAAGGATTGTTGCAAATCAATTCTCTGCATTGCTTTTGAACCAATTGATTTTCAGTGAAGACCAAAAACCCTAGCTGCTACTCCCCACCTTTTGATTTTAATCCTATTTTTTAAATCTGAGTTTCAATCAATTCCAGATCACTTGCTGTTATCTTCAATGTTCTATAGTTTTATAAAGTGAGAACTCTTAAAACCTCTCCTCTTTCCTGTTTTGGCTTTGTTTTAAACTAAGATAGGTTAGAGTGCCAGATCTATTAGAGATCTGGATATTTACCCCATTTTAAAGTGCATTTTCCTATGGACCTACCCTCACCCCTTAAAGCTTGCTGCAACAACCCTGGTTCTTGCAGGACTGGTTGCTTACCTTGATCCTATTTTGCAATACTTTGCCCTTTTAATTTGCTGTTTTAATTCTTTAACAATTGTAAGGTAAGTAAGCCAACAACTCTCCACACGCTCCTCAGTAATAGATGACAAGACATGATTCGTTCCCAAACAGCTAGGCAAGATGACGTCATAAGGGTGGAAGATTTCTCCATAATGATCGACGAATACATGACTAAGAAAAATAACCTTAATTTTTCATTCGAATTCGACAATTTCTCTCGAGACCTCGAATTTAATCTACTTACAGGATTCAAGCCCCTAAAGTTTAGCAAGTATAACGGCACTGGAAATCCGAACCATCATCTGGCCTTGTTCTGCAATGAATGTTGGCCTATTCGCGACTATCACTGACTTTTGATAAATTACTTTCAAAGGTCGTTCGAAGGGGAAGCTCTCGACCGGTTCGCTGGGCTCTCGCTACATAAAATCGACACATTCGAAGAATTAGCCGGACAGTTCTTTGATCAATACAAGTATTTGATACAGGAGGTCGTCAGTCTCAGCGACTTGATGACAACAAAGCAAGAAACTGAAGAAGACTTCACCAATTTTGTATCACACTGGAGGAAACTCGCGGTTCACACGGGAAGTCAAATGAGAGAAAAAGACGCAATCGACATTATCATAAATAACGTTAGAGAGCCCCTTCAAAGCGCTTTGATCATAAGTGATTGCCCAGACATCGCTACTCTCCATATGCGCACCACTCGCATTAAACGGCACATAAAGGGAGCAGAAACCTCGCTTTCTCGATCACAGCACCCAAGGCATCTACTTCTAGCGATTCAAAGCCTTGAAATAACAAGAAAGGCTCCGGCTCTGAGCAAGTTAACACAGTCGCTAATCAAAATCAAAGCGATGGGAACAATCAGCAAAGGAACTCTGGTCAGGGTCAATACCAGAATCAGCAATGGTACGTCAATCAAAATCAGAATCAATATCCTAATCAAAACCAGTATCCTAACCAAAACCAAAATGCTACCCGAAATCGTCCTGCCAATACCCACGGCTATAATAATGTACCCTCGCTCTAAAATTTTAACCAACAGACCCGAGGTCCCTATCAGCCCAAACGAGATCATTATCCTCCATTACCCAATACCATCCCCAACAGTTTTCGCCTCCTAAGATACCAGAACCTCATTATTTTCCACCAGAGCGGCCACGACCCTGGCTTGCTAACCTTGATTACACTAAGTTTTGTGCTTTTCACTGATACACGGGACATAACCTAGAAAACTGTTGGGTGTTGAGAGATATGATATACGACATGAATGATCCAAATTAAATTGATTGGGAATCCCTTTGAAATTCTAACCAATATAACCAACAACCTCCGCATGACCTTGGCATCATTAACAACCCTCTGCCAAACCATATTCAAGGACCAGTCACCCATGTCACCATGGTAGACCTTTTGGGCTAAGCTCCTTTTCATCCATCTACTCTCATCACATGAGTAAGGTATCTTGACCCTACAGCCTATTCAGATAACCCTCCAAGGCCCATCATCATTCCACCTCACCCCTCTACCTTCATAACCCGAGTCGAATCGCCAACTCTGCCACCCTACTCAAACTTCACTCGAGTTCGAGTTCAATCTTTTCGAGCTCGAAGGCCTAACACTCAGCCCATAAAACCTTCTACACCCCCAAACTTTGACGTAGCTCCTAGTACCGCTGAGCCAGAATATGAGGACCAGGTCCTTCAAACTGTGGAACAAATCACGACCTGGGTGGATAACGTCACCCGAACTACCACAAGTCAACAACACGAGGAGATGATTGAAGAATGCCCATCAATGGTGGAGACAAGCCAGCAGGAGGAAGAGCCTGCTACGGAGGAAGTACTAATCTCCGCATTCCTCAAAGAGGAAGACTACACTCAATATCTCCCACCCTGGAATGGTATAGCCCCAGTACGCATTCCCTCGTCAAATTTTGCTACTTTCACCATAAATACCGTACCGAATCCTCCAACACTCCAAGGTCAGCAGCAGGCATGCCCAATCCTGAAATCTGGAACCAACTATCTGCCACCACCATTCCCTCAGGAAAAATAGAACAGCAACGCGCAATCAGCTAATCGGATAACGAAAGAACGAGGAGTAAACATACCCCCTCCGCCTCACATAATTCCTCTATCTCCAGCACTAGTATCTCAACCGACCTAATAGAATGGGTGTTGAAGAAGGTCAAGAATATGATTTTCTCCGACACCTCGCGAAGGTGCCTGCACAAATATCAATCCTTGAACTCATTAAGAAATCGCTAGAGCACCATCGACTGCTCATGGAGACATTGGACGAGACACATGTGAATGAAGATACCACCTTGGATCAGTTGCATGAGATCGTCTAGGCTATGACTCAACCTCCCCCGCTTACCTTCACTGAAGCACACATGCCTAAAGAATCGTTACATGGAAGTTCTGCTCCTATTTATCTAACTGTCATAATCAGAGGATTTTTCAGTACCCCACGCGTTTGTCGACACAGGAGCAGGACTTAACATATGTCCTATGACAACGTTGAAAATCCTTGAATACACCGAATAGGATATAAGGCCTTCGTCCTTATCCTTGATCGGTTATGATGGGTCTCGGAGCTTTGTCAAGGGAACCATCAAGTTATAAGTTCACCTCGGTCCAGTCACCAAGGACCTCACTTTCCATATTTCGGATTCCTCAGGCACTTACAAGCTAATATTAGGAAGGAAATGGCTGGAATCCATGAAGGTAGTAGCATCGATGTATCACCAATGTGTCAAATTTTTGCATGAGGATTCCATCATTAGAATATACGTCGATACGCCCCTCAAAGGAATTGACACAGACTACGCGGTGAGCATTCCAATAGTGCACGACTCGGTACTGAGCACATGACATATAAAAATGATGCAGGACCTTGATGATGCATCAAGAGCAGAAGTTAACTCTCCTTGGTCCCTTCCGACCCACCAATCAAAAGTAGCGAGAGGAGAAGTTGGGCTTGACCTCGCCCGCCTATATGACATAAACCCTACCGCGGCAAAAGGCTAGGACCGGATGTATAAGCTAGGATACGTTCCTCACACAAGATTCAACAAAGATAAGCAAGGATGCATAAGACTGGTCGTACCGAAGAAACTATGCAAACACATCGGATTGGGCTACCAATCAGAAGACAAGCAAGCCGACATCCTACCCACTACCCCAAAGTGGTCGCTCTACAACCATTTCATATATGAAACTACTGAGAAGGCTAATGTGCTGAAGAGAAGAAAGGAGCCATCATTCATTGAACCTCAGGCAACCGAGATCGAGAAGTAACCAACGCCTTCGCTGACCTGCCCAACCTGAGCCGTGATAGTGATGATAGGGACAAGCCATTAGAAGGAGTCAGACCATTGTTCAAAACCCCTGAGGAGCTAGGGCCTTGCACAGAAGACTAGGAGTCAATCGACGAAGAGGACTTCCGCATCGCTGCATTAGCAAATGAAGAAGAACCAGAATCAGGGGCACCCCGGCCTCATGAACTAGGAAAAGAAGACTGGCTCTCAATGTCAAGTGAAGAATAAGACTACTGGACTAGCCATATAGAAATAGAACTTGGAGATCACTTAAGAGTGGAGTGACTGAAGCTCTTCGAGGAGGTCAACAACTCCCAAAGTGAAGAAACAGACTTTGATGATGAACTTGATCTTCAATCCTTGCTGGATAATTGGCAGTGTCTGTGCCACTGCCCTTACCTAGAATCCCCCTATTGCAACCTATGCACATCCATCTTGATGCAGTGCCAAAGTGCTATCTTGCCTGAGATGTAATAGACAACAAGGGCAAAAGATCATCACGTTGCCTTTATAGAATTCTAGAATTCCAGGAAGAATTGGAGCTCGACGCTTCCCAATCTCCAGATGTGCCATAACTTCAGATATTCTGAAACTCATTGGAAGAAGAATGGCCACTGTCGTCAAAAGATGATGAAGACTATTGGATAGATATCCCCGCACTGGAGTTAGCAGAACAACTAGAACACGGCTTCCAAGCATAATCAGATGAAGATGAAGATCTTGACCTTGGCAATAGTAACCTCAGTCCCAATCGTGAAGGATGGGAATGCCCCTAGGAGTATCCCTGCATCTCTCACCCATATACGCCTCGCTATCAAGCCTGTATACTTTTTACCGTATACCACGAGATCTAGAGGAAGGTATTCTAAAATTCTGATGATACTTTTGAGCACTTCTTCACTATATGGGAGTGCCCACGAGAGTTTCCATGCATCGTTTGACCTTACAAGCCTTATTTTCATACCTACATGATAATAATAAATGACTTCGAATGAGAAGGGTGGACCAATCCCCTTCCTGCACTATGGAGTATGGTCGAAACCAACCCGGGTTCGGTAATTAAGTTCATTGAACCATATCTATGGTTAATATGAAGCGAAGAATCTCAGCAACAAGCGTACCTCCGATCTGATTCAGAAGATGAGAATTTGGATGACTATCATCTTCAGACTCCCTTCGACGATGAAGCACTTCACGTAGTAGAAGAGGAAGACGAGTCGTCTAGTAAACTGTCGCCAGCATCACTCATAAGGAGGATCACCCCAGATAAGGACTCTAAAAAAATAATGTCAAATTACACCGAGTTTACATCATTCGAAGACTCGCCCGAACGGCTCTAGCAGCCACCCTACTTCCCCAACTAGGAGAAGCAACCTTGCTGGTTCCGCCTCAAGAAACCAGCCCTGTATCATATCTATTATAAAAAAAAAAAAAAAAAAACAGATCCTAAAACCTAAAAAAATATAAAAATGGAAAATCCCAAAAAATTAGAAAATCATGAAAAAGGGAGGGAGCCCTTCATCCCAGACCCATTCAATGACCAGTAAGGAGACTTTTCCCCTAAGGATATGAGCAATGACCACCTCAATGAAATCAAAGGAGTAACCGACATGATCACACCTGGTCATTGTCCTGCCCTCAACATTGAAGAGCCTTATTTTGACTCTGTTCGAAGTAACCCTACTAACTCTTCCTCGTGAAACCGTCGAACATTCAGATGAAGTAACAAGCCTGTAATCGTACCTGACGAGATACTTTGCGACTATGAGAGGAGGATGAATAACCTCGACCTACATCTGACAAAGGACGTCGCGATCATAAATTGTGCCGATGAAGGGTTACCTCCAACAAAACTAACCCCCAGTTTTGTTCTTTTGCAGTGTATGAACTCACAAATAAAGAAGAAGGAGCACCAGTCACCGAGCAAACCCAAGACTTCCAACGGGTGATCAAGCGCTTCGACGAGCAAACACAAGCTATTGCGAATGTGACAGCCTGGATTTTGGCACCCCGAAACCCGTGCCATCAGCACGATCATCTTGACCGTGCCCCTTAGCTATGCACGGAACATTGGTATATCAAGCATCAAATAGAATAATAAACGAAATTGTGGAATTTAAATCTATATTAAAGCAGTTCTCCAAAAGACAGTTCTACCCTCATGCCTCTGCATGAATGGAGAACCGATCCGAACCATCGACGATAGCAATCATCACGGATGGTTCGTCCCAAAAGAATAATCCCAACTCAATATATACAGGGTTAAACAAAACAAGGCTTGACATACCAAGCCGTACAAATCTCTCTCAAAAAGCCCTCAAAGTGGCACAACGGAGTCCTCTAGAAGAAGTCCTCAGGAGGTAAGGTTCGACTCACCAGGTCGGCGTCTCAAGCCCTGGTCTGGTAGTGGACTCATGACGATAATCAATTGCGATATACAAGCATGCGCACAATCCAAAGCTACGGGCGGTGCACTAAAGGCATGCCCCAATCCTACTTGAACTGATTGTGCACAAGCAACCCTACACACAATTGAATTATACGTAGGATGGACTGCACATAATTCAAGATCTCCTGGGTTGGGTCTGAGTTTATGAGCTGATGTTTCATCCCGAGACTCGATTATACACAATTTATTTAACATATAATCCCCGAATTAGAGGGTCTTAGCACTTTTGGGGAGGGTCAGGCATTTCCAAAAGTCGTGGGCAAGGTCAAAGGCTGATTGAACATATATTAACACTCCGAGAGGGTGAAAATAGGGTGTCTACATATGCCCCTCTTCGGTGCATTCTTGTGGAGCTAGAGTGCGTCGAAGAAGTAGACACCCCCTTCAAGGTGCCTTCTCTTTTCCTTAAGCTATTCCAAGTGTGAACTGGGGAGCTGACATGAAATGCTTTGCTTTCTTATCTTTCGGAGCATGCTAAGTAAGAGGATAGGTATTTGAAGGCCTTTTGTAGCAATCGAGAGGTGTTTCCATAGCCGTGAGTGCATGTTGCATCTCGTCGTATGTCACGACCTGCTGCATATCGTAGTCAAACAGGGGAAGTGAACGAAAACGAAGTATGGGTGGCATCAATGAATGCCAAGATACAAGGTCAAGTGACTGAATATTTAATGATAGGATGGTGAAGGTTTCACAGATCATGTCAGATCGGTGCATCATTGCTCACACCAATGACGCGTCAGGGGTCCCTTTCCAATAAATATTTGTGATTTCTCAAAGCTGAGTACACTCAGTGTTCGAATTCCAAGAGGAAGGAACAGATTGAAGTGATGAGAGGTAGAAGTATAGATAGGGGTTTTTGAAAAATTGGGTTTTAACTTAAGATCAATTCGTTGAAAATCCTCAGAAAAAGTGGCTCTTAAGACATCGCTGAGTAGATCCATAGGAGCGGGATTTGGTGACCTGACCTTTGTTTAGCTATTAAGGCGGTGCTCGATATGTCGGATACACCGTCTAACCTTATTGGGTATACTGGTGCTTGTCTCTTATGGGAGGACTACAGTAGTTCGTGAATTAGGAGAGTTGGATTTTGAAAATGGTTTGATGCTTAATATTAGAATAATTATATTTTTAGAGAAATATCAAGTGAAGGGATGGTACTTACCTGAATGAGTGCAGAGACTCGCGTGTAGAGGTGAATCTTTGCTCGGGATAGAATGCTGAATATTCTTCAATGAGGGGGTTGATATCAACTCTTGTCTTCCTTATCTTGAAGTGTGAAGGGTTGATTCATCTGGAGACCGATTGTGGTGATCGAGAGGCTTTACCGTTGTCGTTATCGCGACCGTAGGAGGGAATATACCATAGTCGAGGCACAGGTGGTGCAACTAGAGTGATAATAAGATAACTTTAAGATAAATGGTGTCAAAAGGTGTTAAGTGATATCAACAACGAGTGCATCGAGATGCAGCTCTAAAAAAGAGTGTCCATCGGGGAATATTTGACTGTTCTTTTGAGGAAAGATTCTTACGTTATTGTTTAGGAGTGATTCTGTAGTCTCATTCTTGATGAGATGAGTTGTATAGATGTGATCGAGATGATGAGAAGGGATAGTAAAGAGGTTATGAGGATTTTGATTGTTTTGTTTTGTAGAGATTTGAGGATGAAAGGGATTGAGAATGTTTTTTTTTTCTTTTTTCGATATTTGTTTTTTTTTATTTTTTTGTTTTTTTTGTTTTTTTGTTTTTTTTTGTTTTTTATTTTTTTGTTGAGTTTGTGTGATGGGACTTTGAATTTTTTTTTTTATTATTTATATATTTTTCTTTGGGTTCCATGATGGGACTTAAGGTAATTTTTGTTTATATGGTGGGACAAAGGGGGGGTGGAGTAATATATATTTTTGTTCACAATGGGACTTTTAGAGTAGAGAGTTTTTGTTTTTTGCTGTGGGACCTGATGCACTTTATTTATGATGGTCACGTGATGGGACGTTTGGGAATTTTTATTATCTATTTGGTGTGTGTCGCAATGGGACAGTGATGGTGTGTGATGGGATGTTCAGGAGGTTTATTATTTCATGTTCGCGATGGGACATTGGTAAACTTCCCTTCTGATTGCTGAATTCTGGGTTTTGTGATGGGACAGTTTGTTTTGTTAGTGATGGGAAGGTGGTGCGATGGTTTGTTTCCGTGGCGATGGGACTCTTTTTTTTTTTTTGTGCGAGTGTGTCGCGACAGGACTTTTCGTGATTGTTATGTTGATTAATTCATTCATTATTTGTGTGTCTGAAGGGACGTGATTTGTTTTGTTATTTTAGGGAGACTGGTCTAGTCAGGTCGATGAGTGTCATGGCTTGCCTTCGGTGGACCGAGGGACCAGGTGTGATTTGATTTCAATGCAGAATTAAACTCAGTCTACAAGTCATTCAATTCGTCATCGGCTTCGGTCACTTCTTCTTCGAAAGAGGGCTTTGGTTGGAGTCATGCCTGGCACTCCGGAAGCAACTTGAAAAGTGAATCATCTTTCAGGGCGTGAGCACACTTTCTCTTGGTAGATTTACCCAAATGCTCCTTTCGATCCTTTCTTGCCTCTCTTCTTGTTGATAATCTGTCTATTGTGATGTATGGGTTGGTGTATGCATGTTTGAGGTAGTCACAATGGGATATTGAAGGGCAGTTCATCCTTTTGTGGTGGTCACGCTGTGTGTCTTGGTAGTAAGGGTATCTGGGTTTGTTTATAGTGGTTACGTGACACAATGGGACTATCAGAAGATTTTTTTATATTTTTTATGGTTTTGTCTTCATTATCGTGTGCGATGTGACAGAGTGATCATGTGGTGAGACCTGATGGTGGGGTTGCCTAGGTTGTTTATTTTGTTCTTTATTTTTTTTTTGTGTTATTTTTGTTTTTGTTGTTGTTGTTGTTTTTTTTTGTTATTACTACATGTATAGATATTTTGCGCCGGTGCTCATTCATGCGATGGGAATATTCGATTATTATTATTTATATTTTTTGGGCGTCACGCGATGGATATTTTTGTGGATTCTTGTGCCACGATGGGGCTTTTATTATTATTATTATTTCTGTTGTGTTTGTTAATATATCACAATGGGACAAAGAGGTTTTTTATTTGTGTTGAGAGTCCCAGGGTGGAGGTTGATTTTTGTCTTGCTTTCTCATGGGTGTGATAGGTGTGTGGTTGGTGGGTTTGAGGTAGGTGTGTATCATCTTTATTTTTGGTTTTGTGGGATTTGTACTTTGGTGTATTGTTTGGGGTTATCCTTGTTTGTAATGTGTTTGTTTTGGTTAAGGTGTGGGCATGTGTGTAGTTGGCGGCTCATGTGGGTTTAGTGAGTTTGAGGTGCGTGTGTTATAGATGCTTTTACACCTCTTTTTGGTATTCTAGATGTGTTGGTGTCTTTGCTTGTTATTTTTACTATTCATGAGTGCTTATTGACTAGTAATTGCTTATAGATATTTTTTTATGTACTATTATTCCCCCTTTATTTTGCTGATAGCGAATTATATGCAACAGAGAGTGCATATAACCGAATTATGTGCTGGGCGATATGTGCATAATTCAAACGTCAACTGGTCACTAGGTTGAATGACCACATGACCGTTCGAATTGTGCGCCACAATGGTGGTGCATAATCCAGATTATGTGCAGTGTCTATTGCGCATAATCAGATCGTCGTTTGTTTTGGTCGATAGAAGACCAATTGTACGCTCGTGGGGATGTGCATAATTGGGAATGTGCGCAGGTTCATTGACGTATAATCCAATTATGCACGAGATGCATGGCGCATAATTAGCTAGACGTCTATATATTCACCAAGCTTTTCGGTTTTCTTCATTCCTTTTCTAATTTATTTTTATTTTCATCCGAACCAAGTTCTAAGATTCCCGATTTTTGAGAATTTGTAATATCTAGCGATCCGACGGTCCGGTTTTGATGTCATTTCTTCCAATCTCCTTCGTTTCATGAGTTCTTTGCCTTGAAGCAGTTTCTGGTGGTGATGCGATTGGAGATGTTGTTGTGGTCGAGGAGGTTGGTCAGATTGGGGGTGCCACTATGGTCGAGGAGGTTGGTCTGAGGGGTGCTATACATCCATCCCTCTTGTTAGAATGTTAGACTCTCGACCTTCAAGATTCAAATTATTAATTAGGGAGGCTGAGGGAGTGAAGACAGCGGGAGGAAAGTCTTACAAATGGATGGAAAGGTATCTATTATTCATCTTCTTCTCATGCGTCACGTGTTTTGGCTTTGTGTTCGTTTTGGTTTCCATGTTTTCATTTTGGGTTGTAGGCTAGGTTTCATGCTTTTGTTTTGGGTTGTATGTTCAGGAGGTATACCTCCGATGACAGTTGTACAATTTTTATAAATAAAGAGGTGTTTTTTTTTTTAATCGTATCCTTTTCGTTTACTTCTATTTGTATATGTTTGTTATTATATATCTCTTGGGTTATGTTGGAGGGTGAATGGGTAGTGTTATTTATTATCATTATTATGTAAATATTTTTGTTTTTTCTATTGTTTGTTTGATCATTTTACGGTGGGATATTGGGGAGAAAGGTAAGAAATAGGATGAGTTTAAAAAAAATTTAAAAATTATTGCCGCTAAGGTGTTAGTGCTGAAAAATAATGCCCCAGTGTCAGGTGATGGTGGGACTTTTCTTGGCCTTGCAGATATCCTGGAGCGGCCTAGGAATTATGAAAGAGATATGCTTATAATGATCCCACGTTGGAAAGTAGTTCGACTATTTTAGCCGCATGTCGGGATTGATTTTGTCAGTGTTGGATGATCATCATGTATTGCAGCTTTTGACAAGATTGGGGTAAATGGTAGATGATGTATGATTGCTTCACTTGTCATTCAAGAGTTTTCGATTTTATTCTTAAAATTTTTTTGGAGGTCATTTGACTCATTTTCCAGAAAAACAATGAATGGTGAAGAAGAGGTGAGGTTTGCTAATGAGAGGGTAGCTTCTTATTCAACCAATTTCTGAAATAGTAGTCGACTACTTTCTTCTTCGTCATCTCTAGTACCATCAAATCATCAAATTCTATGGTTAGCAAGAGTTTGTCCTCCTCCCGCTACCATATGACAACATCTAGTAGTGCGAAGATATGTTTAGGTTTGGCGGTAGGTTTAAATTTGATGGTAGGTTAAGTCTCAATGAAAGGTTTAGGATAATTTATGTCCCTGCTGCTTACTTTATTGGAAATAGTGATAAGAATGGGGTTAGTGAAAATAAATCAAAGGTGAATTGAAAACTACAGAGCAACAAGCCTAAAAATACACAGTCCTGCAAGATACAGGGCCTGTTGTAGCAAGTTTTAAAAAGTAAGAGTTTGTCCCACAGGGAAAAATGATCTAAAGCTCCAAGGGAGCTATCTTTAGTAGGCCGTCCAGATCTGACTATAGATCGGGCAATCCTAAATGGAAGGGGATTTAAGGTCACTATTGTCTACATCCTAAGGTAACCTAATGCCTAAACTACAGAAATGGTTGAGAAGAATGATGGAGTGTGAGAAAATAAATATTAAAAGGGTGAGAAGTAAGCTATTAGGTACAGATCTGATGGGTCTCATAACTCAGACTCAGATCTGCTGCTATAGAAATCCTGTCCAATGGCTACATTATCACCAAAGAGGAGAAAGGATCCAACTCACCCATGTGCCATGATCCAATCCCTTATGGCTATAACCTGTCCAGTTAAATGGTCACAGACTATCCAATAGGGTAACCACAGTCAAGAGATGGGTCAGAACAAGTTTATCATTGTAGGCACTACTTCATCCAGGCTACCAGCTCAAGAATCCATAGGAACCTCAACCTCTAAAGTTCTGCGTGTGGGGCTAGGCCTGCAATGTGCACTAGCCTGGACACACAGGACCAGCAAGAGTTTGAGTACTAGCTTTAGGTCTAGTTGTTCACTGCTTTAGAAAGACAGCAGTGATCCAGTCATAAGCCTACAATGTCTACAGCCAGATCAGATCTGCCATCTGATGGTGGGTCTATACAAATACAGGGGAGTCTGTCTCTGCACAATCTCTCACAAGGCTACAAGCATAAGTGCAGAGAAGAAGAATCTGTCTTAGATCTGTGGATTGGCCTCGCCCTAGGGCTATAACCTGTCCACTTGAATGGTCACAAACTATCCACAGAAGCTATCCTCCTCACAGAGGTTTGAGACAGAACAAGAAGATTGCTGCCACCACCATGTTCACAAGGCTACCAGCTCAAGCTCCCATGGGGATTCAGATCTAGTGGATCCTGTGGTGGGGCATAGGCCTGCAATGTGCCTAACCTGGACACACAGGTCACTTGGGTCTAAGTAAATCCTTAAAAACAATCCTCCATTGCTTACAATACAACCTAGCAATAGAGGATCTCAAGGCAATAGCCTTGTACAGAACAACTCTCAAAACACCAATCCCATATAAGTATAACACCCTATTATAAAACACCATTAAAACTATTCCAAATAAACATACAAAGGCATAGCCAGCAACTGCTGGACTATGGAGAGAAGAAAAGGGGAAAAAGAAGCTGCCTAAACCCTAACCTTCGCCTATTAGAATTCTACAGCCGATTCAAGAAGGAGTTCAGAATACCCCTAAACCTAAACTAGGCTTCGGCTTATATAGCAGTCAGCTGTGGGAGCATTAGGGTTAGGAAAACCCTAATTTCATCAATGCAATCATGGCTCATTTCTATTCCTTGGATGCCTCAGGGTGTGTGCACGGAGATTAGAGCATTGGAGTGCTTGCCCTAGTTGCTGGAAGTTCTCAGATTGCCCCTGCAGAGGTGGGGAGAAGTTAAGATCTCGAGCCTCGCTAGGTAGCAAGGATTTACAGGTCTTGTCGTGTGATAGAATTGGCGTCGCAGGATTGATTTGACTTGAAGCTCTTACAGTCACGGGATTGCTAATTTGGTCATCGCGGGATTGCTCTGGTTGTCACAGGATTGCGCTTTCCATTTTAATGGCGCGGGAATTACGCGCACGGTTCATTTCTTGGTGAATCTCACAGGGATCCTCGCAAGGAAGCAAGGTGCATAGGTATCTGGATCGCAGTAATTCAAGGTTCAGATTCGCAGCCCATCGCGCGACAGCTTGCACGAGGAATGCCCGAGCTCTCTCTCAAAGGAATCGCCAAGATTAAAGGCTCCTTTCTTAAGTTGCGCGAGACTACGTGAGATCTTCCAACTGAGCCTCGTGAGAACTGCACGAAGTATGCTTTTTAATCCCTTCTATCTTCAATCTGCGCGAGAACAGCGTGACCAATTGGTGTGCTGCCTTCAAAAACCCGTGACAACTGCGCGATGCATTCTTTCTGATTTAATTGAACCCAACGACAGCTGCGCGAGGCTCACTTCTTAGCTTGTTACTGCTTTGTTGTGCCTATGCTACAGCCAGTTCTCTGTCTAGGTCTAACTTCCTTTCTCCTGAGGCACTTCTAGGGCAAAAGTAAGCATCTTGGCATGATTAGGGTCTTATCTGCAGCTGCTGCTTATTACCTACAAAATGGGCTTAACATACATTTATTAAATGACTAAGGGTCTAAGAGAGATTAAGTTAAGGGGTGAAAAGTGGTACTTTTCAGGTCTTATTAGTAGGTTAAGTCTCAATGATAGGTTTAGATTTGGTGACAAGTTTATGTTCGATGATAGATTTTGGTTTGGTAACAATGTCGGGTCTAATGACAGGTTTAGGTTTGATAATAGGTTTGGGTTTGTGACTTTATTTTGGAGTTGGTAGTGTGATAAGTTTGGTCGTGTGCTTAGGTTTTGAGGTGGGTGTAGAGATTGATTTGAGAGTTGATTCTGAGATTTGTGGGGCAATATGTTCGATAATGTGTTCAGATTCAGGGATTAATTTCGGAGTTGGTTTAGAAGTGAGAGGGCTAGTGATTTCGAGGATGGATTTGATTATGGGTTTGATTGGTTCAATGTTTAGCTTTGTGATCGATTTAAGTGTAAATGGTGTCATAGAATGTTGATGGATTGGTTCGAGAATTGCTTCCGAGACCGGTATGTGAGTTTGTCTAGGGGAAGATTGTGACATTGGTTTAGGTGCTAGCTCAGGGAGCATAGGGATTGATTCATTTGCGGATAAATTATCATATTTAAAGGCAGGTTGAGTGGGTTCGGGAGTAAGTTCATTGATTTGATGGATTCGTTGGGTTAATTCAGAATTGCATTTGATGATTTTAGTGATAGGTTGGGGCATTTTAGGAATATGTTAGGTGATTTTGATGGTTGGTTAGGTTGGTTTAGGAATGGGTGTGTCGGTTTTGGTGATGGGTTGAGTTGAGATGAGTTTGGTGATCGCTTGGGTTTTGATGATTTTAGTGATAGGTTGTGTTTTCATGCTTTCAGTGATTGGTTCAGTGTGAAAGGTGACTTCACGTATAGGGTTAGTCGGTTATGGGTGATTGGAGGAAGGTTCAATTCTACGGATTATGCTAGCAAGGTGAACTGGGGCAAGAGTGAATGAGTGTATGGTATTGTATGCAGGTTGAGGGCTTGATTGAGTTTGGTTAAACAATGAGTTGTAAAAGGTGATGGTGGTTTGCGTGGCGTCGGGGAGTCGGTTTTGATTTTGATCGGGGGATGGATGTTGGTCATGGTTAGGGTATGGAGTTTGTTGGTTTTTTCTAGGGTATAGAGTTTGGTTTTGATTCTTGTGTGGATATTGGTCTTGGTTAGGGTGTAGGTATTGGTTTTGGCCATAGTGTGGGTTTGTGTATTGGTCGGGGTATAGAGGTTGGTTTTGGTTAGAGTATTGATCTTGAGTTTGATTCTGTGGCTGGTAGTTTACTTGGTTTTGTTCTTGGTTTGTGTTGGGGCTTAGAGTTTTATTTGGAATCTTTGTTTTAAGGTTGTTGGAAGAGGGACGTCGGATGTTAGGGGGAAGAAATTAAGGTTCCCATCTTTTATGCGACGTTGTATGCATGAAGCACGCGAGTATAGGCTTGAGAAGTCAGGGTAGTCGTTTAAGATAAGAGCACTCCGAAGGGGCTCTCGTGTATTGTTGATTACAATATCTATGGTCACTTTCTTTTATTTGGTTCCATGTTTGGGTGGCAAGTTTTCTCCAATGACTAGCAAAGACAGCAAAGTCTTCCCTGTCTTCCTATTTTTTGTTCATCAGGTCGCTGAGACTGATTTCTTTGTGAGTCATGTGTTGGTATTAGTCGAGGAATCTATCAGCTAAGTCTTTGAATGTCTCAATTTCGGCTAAAGGTAGAGCAACGAACCAATCAAGGGCTTCTCCTTCTAAGGATCTTTGGAAGTAATGGATTAGAAGTCTGAGGTTAGTGCGGATTGGTTGACAGTCATTACAAAATAGTGCCAAATGGTGGTTAGGATTTTCGATGGTATTATACTTATTAAATTTTGGGGGTTTAAAACTAGCAGGTATGGTAAAGTCAATGTCTCGGCAAAATTTGTCGAATTCGAAAGATTGTTTTGAGTGTTCTCTCTTAACCAAGTAATTATCAAGAAATTGAGGGAGGTCGTATATGTTTATGGTGGCATCTCCTTTTGGTGTCTCGGGAGAGAGTTATCTTCAGTGAATGTTCTTCTTCGGATTAGGAGGGTGGGTACAATCTGTGCCAAATTGAGACCTGTTGGAAGGTCTGAAGTGTAGGAAGTTCCTCGGATCGAATCCTCGAAGAGATGATCACACTGGCCCTTACACTCGGAGGGGGGTAGTAGAGAATGGTTGCAAAAATGCCTTGATGCATGTAAGTGTTAAAAAAAAGTGAAAAAAGTAAAAAATAAACAAAAAAGCTAAACTAATTAAATCGGGGCAACCCTAACAAAAAGAGTTCCATCACGATCGCCAGCCTGTTGGTACACGCTTTTTCTAGAGCCTTTCAGGTCTCGGAATAAGTGTCCCAAATGAGTCCAGAGTGGACTCTGTCTGCTATAGTTGGCAGAGAGCGATAGAATAATAAAAGGGGATTACTTATGTGCACCTGCAGAGATATGCTGCTAGTAGTAATCAAATTCTAAATAGAGTGTATCTAGGTTGTTGCAATCGCCATCTACAAATATTTATTGACACTGCGGTACGTCATTGATAATGCTCGGATGTGCGGGGGTTTATGGGTTGGACTCCTATACTAAGCATCGGTCTGCCAACCTTAGCAGCTATGGCTTGCCTATGGTTTAACTAGTTTGGTTTCCTACTCCTATTAGACTTCTCTAAGAAATGCAGTTGTGGGCCGCTATGCTAGAGAGGATCGACCCCATTCTCGGGTACCCTCCCTATGCTCCATTGGGCAAATCAGTGAGGCAAGGGAAATTTTTGAAATATCGAGAAAGGTTAGGGACCTAATTGGCACTAGGCTAAGAATTTTGGTAGGGGTATCCTAAGGGATGGATCTAAGGCTAGCTTATCTTCCTTCGACACTCCTCCAAGAATCAAGGTGAGTGGGCTAGGACCACTTGCTCGATTACCTTGAGATTTCTAGAGAAAAATTTGCAGTCCTAGTGTAGACACCCCAATTTTACCCAAGGCCCGATTGAAACATACTTCGAGAGAGGCGCACTCCCGAGCTTCCGATGGAATCTCCCATACCCTTAGGAACCTTCTAAAACCCTTAGGAACCTTCTCAAATCCTTAGGAATTACCCCAACCTTTAGAAACCTCTCCGAAACCCTTAATTAATCCTCTCGGACAATGGTTAGAGAGAGATGTACCAGTGCTAGTACGGAACTCTACTGAAAATAAATATTATACCATTGAAAAGTTGAGGTCCCCAGCTTTCCAACAAGCTAAGAATCACCTCAATCTGAGTTATACTTCAAAAGTTACGGCGATCCAAATACTCAAAAACTGCTTAAGCTGAACCTCTCGAGAACCTCTCGAGGAGGTGGGCATGCTTGGCATGTGTAATACACACGCTAGGCAATTTCTGGATAAATGTTTCTTGGGGTGTGTAATACACACGCCAGGCCATTTCTTCCCCAAAAATGGCTTGGTGTGTCTATTACACACACCAAATACAAGTGGTCCCCCCCTCGTGCTCTGGACTTCTAGGACACTACACACACTAGGCTTAGCTATAGTAACTGTAGTTTTTTGCTCGAATTTCACTTTTGGGCTTTGACTTTTTAACCATCTCAATGTTTAAGGTGGGTTTCATTAGGACTGTTGCACCCCTGTTTACCCTATTTGCAATCCTCTAGTCATTTGAAATCTCACCCTATCATCTACCATTGAAACCTATTGCCCACATTTCCAAGCTCTCAAAATCCTAAGAAACCTTAGCTTTGAAGAGTACGTAATTGCTAGCCCTAATTAGCACTTAAGTAACCTCCTAACCTCCCTTTTTCCTATAAATAGAGAGGCACCCCTCCCTTTACAAAGGCTTGAAAAAAAAAATTCCAAAGAGAAAAGATTAAGAGTTTCCTTTCCCCCTTTGGTGCACCATTCCCATACAAATTCCAAAATTCTAAAACCTCTTTTAAACCCCACCATCTATCAAAGATCCCTTAGTTTGGGTGAGAAGTACTCCCTAGCTCTCTTCTCCTACCTCCTAACCATCAAGCCCTAGGAGCTAGAACCTATCATTTAAACATTCAAGCCATCGGAGGCTCACTCAGTGCACCTACGCGGAGGTCCATAGCGGTGCCACAAGGGCCCGAGAGCTCCGGCTCTTCCCTCTACTCCTCACCTTCTTATCTTTTGCTCTATCCTTAAATTTGTGCCGTTACGCCACCGAAATCTCGGTAGTTGTAGAGGGGCACAAATAGGATCAAAGTGCCTTAAGACAAGAGGAAGTGCTCTTTTCTTCTTTATTTTCCTTTCATTTTGGCCATAAGTATAGACCACTTTAGAGCGGGTTGATCGGGTGCCTAACACCTTCTCAATCGATAATCGAAGCCCTACACAAGAGCCTTGGGCGTAGACCGGTGAATCAAAGTCATATTTGGCACTTCAGTGCATTTAATATTGATTTGAGGTTTCATGGACACTAAAAGCTCTAGGTGGCAACTCTATATTTTTTTCTACGAGTGCGCATCATCGCGACGGGACCGTCAAAAGTTCACGGTTGCACAGATGGAGACTCTGCTAGGCATACTTTGGAGCTTCTACTTGAAGTTGGCCCTTTGTTTCTTGCATGTGTTTTTCTTGTTTTTACTAACTTTTATTGGTTCTTTTTTATTTTTGTACTCACCCCTACGATTCTGTCATTTTTTACTTACTCCTATTTTTCCATTATTACATGCCTTAGCCGATTGGCAGGCCAACTTGAGCTTTGCCCTTACTTTCATTTATTTTCGATCATTTACGTGCCTTAGCTGATTGGCGAGCCTACTTGAGCATCGACTTTTCGATTCATTTATTTTTTTATCATTTACATGCCCTAGCCGATTGGTGGGCTTACTTGCGCATTTACATGCCTTAGCCATTTGGCGGTCCTACGTGAGCTTTTACTTTCCGTAATCATATCTCATCAGTGGATGTCGACCCGTAGACGCGGCACGGGACCATCACTCCCCGTTTTTGAATACTAAGGAAACTCCCTTAAAATTGAAGCTAAAATTGAACCAAGAGGACTTAATTAAATTTTTACAGGGGTAGATCTTGCAAGGGGTTGGGAATTTTAGGCAAAGATACAAACGTCCCGGTTCTTAGTACAGCGGCATCCCCTAGTGGTGATGATCCGAAAAATTGCCACCCCATCCAGTATCTGAGAAGGCGCCTGCTCCAACGGCATATAGGGTGTGTGACCGATCCTGTTACGAAGCTTAAAACCCTTCCAAAAGTACGTTAGTTGTCCCGAATCAACCTTGTATCCCTAGCTTCGGTGAGGAGGGACCAATTACAACAAGCAAATCAGTCCTAGGAAGCTTCACTTTCAGAAAACCAGAAAAAGAGACCAATTTCAGGCTTGCTGGTCTGCTCTCAAGACCATTTTTATATCCCATTTTTGCCTAGCGTATGAAAAATATACGCCAAGCCATTTTTACCCAGAAGTGTTCTGGCGTGTATATTACACAAGCCAAGCAAAAATCTCAAGATTTTGGCCTGGCGCATATAATACACACACAAAGCCTATTATGGGCTGGGAAGCCTGAATCTGAGGTCTTTATCACCTCCCCGAGTTCCCCGCTTAGTGGTTTAGTGCCTCCAATAGATCCCACATGTTCCGACAACTAATACACCCTCTCCGATCAAAAGAGGTCTCCCTCTTATTGACTTTTTCCGGGGGATTGGGTTGTCGTGTGGATTCTCGTGCCTTCACATAGAACAAAGGTTTTCCTTTGTTTCTTCTGCAGCGCATCGGGATCCCATCATGGGAAATATTCAGGGTGTGAACACCGCCCGAAATGGGAATTCCAAGGTCTTGGAACTCATCATAAAGGTTCATTTCTTTATCCAAAAATAAAAAAACAAACAAAAAATTGCAAAAATTAAAAACCAAAAAGAAAGAGTTGTGTTTCCGGCACAACGGCATCGCCTTACCTTCCATCAACTCGTAGGGAGAGAAGGAGAAAAATTTTCGGGCCTCACCTGAAGCATCCATACCCAACCTGCCACCAAACTATGTCATGGGCAGTTGATCCGGCTTATGCTGATCCCAATTTATTCCCGCCACGTTCCCCAAACATTCCCATTAGGAGGATATATCTATCTCCACTCCACTCACCCAACCACCCAAAATCCATCCACATCCGCCCCACATACACTCCACTTCCCCACATCCACTACAAGTACACCCATACCCAACCCATCCACCATGCACAATTTTCCCCCATTCACATCCAACATACCCAATTTTCCCTCCACTTCCATCATACCCAATTCTCCACATCCATCCACTAAACATACAACCCAATTCTCTACATCAACCCAAAATTTACCTCATTTTCCATCCACATCCCCCATGCCAAATCTTCCCCAATCCCCTCCAAATACACCCAATCTTACCTCCACATTAAACCAACATACACCACAATTTTCCCATTCTCCCTCTACCACCCAAGATTTACCCCATTTCCCCTCCACATCTAACATACCCAATTTCCCCATATTTTTCAAAAATCAAACACTCTCCCCATCATTTTCCCAAACCATACCCCATTTTCCCGTACCTTTCCAAAATCCAACACCCTATTCCACCCAAGCCATGCCTAATCCACCACATATTTCCCCATCTATCCAAGTCATGCCCGATTTTACCCGAGCCATGCCTAATTTTTCCTATACACCCATCCAATCCATGCCCCACATTCCCCCCTCATCAGATGGACCATTTTCATCCACCCCCTCACCCCATCCCATGGCCATGATGGAGGACATGGTCAAAGCCTACACCATTTGGAAAGCCTCCCAAAGCCACCCTCATCCATCCCACACATCTCTAAACTCATCCCATATCCTCCAAAGTTTTCATGCCTCTTTTCCTCAAAACACCAATCAATCCTCCATCATTCATACCATTCAAGACCCCCACCAACCATGGGGTCATGTGAGTTGGCACCAAGGCCAAATGGCCGAAGCCCACCAAGGCCTAATGGCCCAATCCCACCAAGGCCCAATGGCCTATACCCACCAATTCCCAAGGGCCCAAACCCTTCAAGGCCTAATAGCCAAGACCCATCAAGGCCCAATGGCCTAGACCCACAATGCCTAATGGCCCATACCCATCAAGGCCCAATGGCCCAAGCCCATCAAAGCCCAATACCCAAGCCCATCAAAGCCCAATATCCCGAGCCCATCAAGGCCCAATGGCCCAAGATCATCAAGGCCCAAGACCCCAAGCCCATCAAAGCCCAATACCCAAGCCCACCAAGGCCCAATACCCCAAGCCCACCAAGGCCCAATGCCCTATGCCCAAGCCCGTCAAGGCCCAAACCCGAGGGTGATATTTTCAAATCGTCCATCATTTCCCTAATTGCCCACCTTCACTTACACTCAACAAGTTCTCATTCCTCCTCAAATTACAAAACCATTATTTCCAACTCCCCAACCCGGTATGAGCAATACCCATCCACATCCATCATACCCAACCCATCAGGGAGATCCATCTCAAACCATCAACCATTCCCAATTCATCCTTCAACTCACTCCCCAACCAAATCCCCAAAATGCACCATGGCCCCATCAAGCATCAGCTCAAGCCATCCAAAATCCATAACTCTCCCATCCCCTTACCCCACAAACTCAACAACAAAGCTTCCCTCACTCACAATGGCCTAACTAGGCACCCGTCCAACCCATGCTAAATCAGCAAGATAACCTCATTCCTCCCCCATTCATTAATGCAGATAATCAATATAAGGAGGATGAGGCCATAAATAATGGGGCCTACATGGAGGCATCTACCAATTTCACCCCTCATAGCCCACCTTTACCTACCCACCCACAGTCTAACATGAATGAAGGTAGCCCATTGAGGGACCAGACCCAACTCTACTGTCAAGAGAATTAGAGCTGCTAAAGGAGCAGATGGATAAAATCCAAAAGCAACTGTTTAAGCTAGGGGGAATTGAAATTCATGCCACAGATTTTTTGAATTTGTGCTTATTTGCAGAGGTGCCTTTGCCACCTAAATTCAAAGTGCCTACTTTCGATATGTGCCAGTATGGAGGGGATGAGCGTTTACTCATAAAAGTATTTCAAAAGAGCCTCGCCGGCCTAGCTTTGAGGTGATTCACTTCCTTGGAACCTTCCATGATTAAAACCTGGAAAGATCTGGCCTATCTATTCTAAGAACCGTATGTATACAACATAGACATTGAACCTCGCAAGTCAGATCTAACCTGACTAAAGCAGAAGCTCGATGAGACATTCAGCGACTATCTGGGAGATGGAGGGCATTGGTAGCTCAAGTAAGAAACAGAATACCTGATGATGAGCAAATCGAGATGATCTCAAAAAACACTTTGCCAGTCATCTCAGATTTCTTGGTGTGCCAGTAGCAATCTAGCTTTGCTGATCTAGTAAGAAATGCCAATCAGTGCGAGGAAGCAATCAAAGAGGGGTGGTTAAACAAAACCATAACAAGTGGGGTTTGAAAGTTCACCGAACAGAGGACTAAGAGAGGAGCAGGGGGAGAGGTCTAAGTCGTAATGACCACGCAGCCCAATACCGACATAGTACCATTCTAGTTTAGGGCAGCACCACAGGCCCCAACACCAACAAATCAGGCTTCGAGGCAGAACAATGTCCCCTGGGGGTAGCAAACCCCCAAGCAGAGAAGGGCCCACCTTAACCGAGTATTCACCCCATTGGGGCAGTACTTGGATGTCCTTTTGCCTCTACTAATTGAAAAGGGTTTAGTCACTGGGCTTCAACCGCGACCTCTACCAAATCCAATTCTAAAAAATTCTGATCCCAGCACACATTATAATTTCTATCAAGAGCCGGGACATCCAGCTGATCAGTGTTTTCCCTTGGAACACGGAATAGAGGATTTGATAGAGGCAGGAAAACTCATTTCCCTAGCACCTCCTCAAGCAAATCAACATACTAGCATTCAACAGGCACCGTTACTGTCGCACCCAAAAGGAGGGATGAGCCTAAGGGCCACTATTAACATGTTGGAGGAAGGGATGAAAGAATTCGATCCCTCCAAATCTATCACTAAGGGAGGGAATTTTATCATACCCAGGCAGTAGAGTAATGATAATGAGATCATAGGTGTGATCGAGCCATTAAATTTAATCGATTATTTCTAGAGCCCTATACCGCAAGTAGCACCTTTGGATTTAAGGATGTATTTCCCTACACCAGCGCCTGTTTCCTATATGTAGCCCAATTTTAATCCACCCTCGCAATACCAACCATATCCGGCACCAACCTCGATCAATTACATGTTGCCCAATTTTGCCCCATCTCCAACACCAACCCAATACATTTGGCCCGATTTTGCCACATCATCACCAGTTCAACCGCCTCCTGCACTAGTCAACCACATCTAGCCTAATTTTGCCATACCAGCCCCACCGCTTCAATCATATCAGGCTCCCCCATCTTTCCATTTCAAATCCTCGAACCAACATATGATCCCCATCAGGTCTCGCTTGATTACAGTCAAATAGACATCAATGCGGGTAGTCGCACAGAAGGGATAGTTGATTTTGTTACTCGATCGGAGAAGATTTCCAAACAACCTGAGGTATCGGTACCAACCTGGCTGGAAGAGAAAAAATAACATACTGCAGTGCACCCCTTCGAAAAAATGAGCAGAGAGAACATATTAGAAACACAATTGAAGAGAATGTCAGGCCCACATTACTGTTTGGGACCTATTAATGACATTCTCGCTTCACTTCAAAGCTCTAATGGGAGTATTGAAAGATGGGCACGTATCCAACAAGGTCTCACCAGATAAAATAGGGCAAATGATCGGGCAAGTATTGGCTCCTAACGCCATCTCATTTTCAAATGTCTACTTGCCAAGTGAGGGAAGCAATCATTCCAAACCCCTCAACATTGCGATGGAATCAAAGGACTTAGTAATCCCTTTGGTGCTGATAGACATTGGTTCAACATTGAATATATGCCCCCTCAAAACTGCAGCCAAAATAGGGGTTGATCACTCCACATTCAGGCCAGCCAGAACAAGTGCAAGTGGGTTTGATAATACTAAGAGGGAGGTGATAGGAGAAGTCGATCTTGAGCTCACCATTGGGCCAATGACCTTCTCAATCCCATTCCAAGTCATGGACATCAAGTCCTCCTTCAACCTACTACTAGGATTCCTCCCGTGGGTGCATGAAATTGGGGCAGTGCCCTCCACTCTAGACCAACAGCTCAATTTCATATTTGAAGAGAAATTTGTTACCATCAAAGGTGATGAATGAGAGGAAGGAGCGAAGATGGCCATCAGCATAAAAAATCCCATGGTATTGGATGTACCCCATACAGTTGAAGACACAGATCTCCACAACTTCTAGTATAATGTGTCAACATTGGTGCCAGAACCTATCAGAGAAGTCACCATAAAAGCCAGAAGTGGAATGACTGTAGCAGTGGCTATGTTCCAAAAGTGAGGCTATCAAAAAGGAAAAGGCTTGGGTTCCCGTTTGTAAGGCAGGAGAGACCCAGTGAGAGCGAAAGGCGGCCAACATATCAGATTTGGGTTAAGTTACAAGCCCACTGAGGAAGAAGTTCAGGAAGCCAAGGAGAAGGCCCGAACCATAGCTGTTGCTAAAGCTTGGGGGATAGATCTGAAGGATGAACCCCACCCGAGACCTCACATTCAAATCCCATTCGTGAGCGCAGGGGTCATCACCCTTTCCCAAGAAAAGAAATGTGTGTACCTATACCAACAACAAGAAAAAGAGAGACAAGAGTTACCCTCAAAAATAAAAAATAGAAAAAACAAAACCCCAAAAAGAGATTGTTTGCAAAACAAAAAAGGAATAAAAAGTAGAAAAGGAAAAAGATAGGAAAATCATGGGGCATGTACAGTAAAAATCCCCCTAGGAAGAAGTGTATCACAGCAACGGGAACTCAGTCAAGGAAACTTTTTTAAACCAGAATACCTTCAAAATCCTAAACTTACCAATGGCCACAATACATCCCGAGGAAAAGCCCTCTTTGAGGTCTACGAGCAATCATAGTATCTGTTAAGTCAGCACGAGCCAAGCCATGAGACAATAAGAACTCCATTCAGCCGGTTATGATGGAATCGACGTCCATGACGTGGTCCTTTTAAAAAAAAAAAAGAAAAATAAAAAAGAAATAAAATATATACAAGCTCAAAGCAAGATGGACATGGTGAAAACTCGAAAGAGCACTATGGGTAAAAAGAGCAAGTTTGTATGGACCAGGTGAAAACTCGAAAGGGCGCAGTGAAAACCCAAGAGGGCACTATGAGTAAAAAGAGGGCAATAACAGGCATGACAAAAACCCACCTTGGGCATCGTGAGTAACAAAGGTTGAAAATGAAAAAGAAAAAAAAGGAGAGAAAAAGGAAATAAGGAATCCTTTAGTCACCCTCCTGCACTACTAGGTCCCCGACTGGGCCGCTCATGTTGGATCAAATTAGGTCCCGACCAAGAGTGTCTTCACAAATTGTGCCATCAAATATATGACCCAGGGTAAGGAGAGAAGGTCAATTCAATCCAGAAGGGATGGATATTCCGGCCTTGGTAAAATTGTTAAACCTCATTCTGACCCAACGATGTGAGGAGGTTCGACCATGCTCAAAAGGGGACCCGTCGTCTCACACTATTATTAAAGAATCAGACCAAAAGGAAAAAGGAGGGAAAGGGAAAAAGAGGGCAAGGAGACCACTTTTGTCAAAGATAATAAATTCCCCTTTCCCATGTTCAGGCCTCCACTGTGTGCGCCACCATGGGGCAAGGAGACCACTCTTATCAAAGATAAAAAAATTTTCTTTCCCATGTTTAGGCCCCCACTGTGTGCATCACCACGGGGCAAGGAGACAACTCTTATCAAAGATAATAGATTTCCCTTTCCCATTTTCATACCCACACTATGTGCACCACCATAGGGCAAGGGGGCCATTTTGTAGAAGATAATAGTTTTCCCTTTCCCATTTATGTGCCCATACTATGCACTTTCCATCTCAAAAGAAATCGGTCAATCAAAAAGAGTAGGAATAATACTTTTCATAAATAGATTTCCCTTTTCACAAACCTGTATACTGCTTACACCACATCTCAAAAAATAATCGGTGTGATGTCTAGCTTCTTTTCTTTCTTTTTATAAAAACATAAAAACAACAAAAACATGAAAATATGTATACCAAAAAGGATGTATCTGAACAGGGGTTTCTTATGCCCCTTCCAATGGTTTTGATCTATGCAAAAGATATGTGCAAGATGGAATCAACGACCCAACTCATGCTTTAGGGCACAGATCTCAATGCGTAAAGCATGCTCCTTTCAGACGAAGAACCTCGCACTCAGCTACCTTGGCTCTAGCTTCTACTACTGCTGCTCTAACCTTTTGTTTCTCTGTATACTCATGTAGAACTTGCTTCTGATCCGTCAGTAGCCCAATACGGGATCGAAGAGTCGACTCCTTCAGCCAAGGTCTCCCTAAATCACTGCTCTCTGCCTGATCTATGTGATAAGCAGACGACCTCTCGGCAGTAGCCAAGCCTCATACTCCGGAGAGGACGAAACTGAATTCCCCTACTCTAGA
Organism: Chloranthus sessilifolius; assembly: GCA_021018995.1. NCBI lineage: Eukaryota > Viridiplantae > Streptophyta > Magnoliopsida > Chloranthales > Chloranthaceae > Chloranthus > Chloranthus sessilifolius. The sequence continues at coordinate 99,415,604 of CM037597.1, forward strand.
TCGCACGTGAACGTCGACTGACACATTTCCCAGAGGACAGCTATCCTATCCATGTCTCCAGAGGATCCCTGAGAGAGGATCAATTCGCATAGGGGAGGTTTTGCTGCACAAGGCACCTGCTGAGAGCAACCAAACTAGCGCAGCACCTGAAATGGGAAGTAGTAAGTGCTACCGGCCAAACCAAGGAGAGTGATTCCCTTGTGATCTCTAGAGTGGACCACTGGGAAAGTCCGGTCTAACCAGAGAAGCCACCACACCAACTCAGCCTCGGCCAACCAAAGCTTCAACCCCTGCATATCCCCCTGTGGAAGCATGTTGCGTCTACCCAAGAAGCAGCGGGTCACCTCACCATGGACAACATAGAAATGAGGCACGGGTCCCAAAATGGCAAGGTGCTCCCTAGCCAAACCTGAAACAGAAGCAGGCATCCCCTAATGCTTTTGCCTTTGGCAAGGTGGCGTGCCTTACAGAACGGCCTCCCTCTAGTTCTGCCAAAATGTCACAGAGTGCGAGCGAGAAACTTTCTCCCCCAGTGTAGAAAAGAACCTCAGAGATAAGATAGAGAGCAAAGGCCTTCAAATTTTAAACATTTATAACCCACAATCTTCGTAGGCTCTCATCACAAAAAAGTTCTCTCAGGAATTTCATCCAACAACTGGTGGGCCCTCCAATGAGACTTTTCTCATAATCAGATTTCTTCAAACCCAAAGTCATGTGGACGGCTTTGGCATAACCTGGCTTCGGCATTACTCTTGTAAGACCTCTATGCAGCTTCAAGCCCAATAGTTTAGAGAGTTTCTCAAGTGTAGGAGTCAACTCACGATTCCCCAATCGGAAGACATGGGTTCCCACTTCCCAAAAAGTGGCCGCCACGTGTATGAAATCCCAAATAGGAGGAACTTCAAGGAAAGATGAGAGACGGGTCCATCCAAGCTGATCCAAATCCACGAGCTCACTTTCATTCAAACTCTCGAGCCACTTCTTTAGGAAACTGGGCCCCACGCCCAAAGAGGGGAGTATAGTGGTCCCGGACCCCCATGAGAGGGGGGTCGGAAAGCGGGTCCATTGTCATACAAAGATACTCCCAAAGATACAAATTCGATGTAGGACAATGGACCCACCCTTGGGCAAGCAAGGAGAAAAGTGGCAGTAAAAAAACACCAAGTATAAATCAAAGGAGGAGGAAATAAGAGCATTCACGGGCTTAAAAAGACTCTTTTTCATCAGAAGGTACTTGGCATGTGTAATATACATGCCAAGGTAAAAATTCCCAGATCTTACATGGTGTGTGTATTACACACGCTAAGCCTTTTAAATCCAGGGTATGCCTAGCGTGTGTATTACACATACCAAGCCATTTCCTCCCTAGATCTTGCCTGGCATGTGTAATACACACGCCAGACCACTAATGCCCCCACCAAAAAAAGATGAGGGATGCGAGAGGTTGCTTTTGCTGGTCCCTGTTATTCACTGAAAAGTACCACTTTTCACCTCTTAACCTAGCCTTTGATAGACCTTGAAGCAGACTAATAATCATTTGTTAAGTGTATTTTGTAGTTAGCAATAATCTGTGCAACTTAATACAAAATCCATCTTTACTGGACCAAAGAAGAGGAAGAAGATATGCAAAGATGACAGCTGAGCCAAAGCCTAATTGAAAACCCTAGTAGTGCTCACCATGTTGACTCATTTACTGGTCATCATTGACCAAAAGCCTAGCAGATGGATGAAGTTGGCTGAGAATGGAGAAACTGTAATAGCAGCAAGTGTAATGCATCAGAGCATAGAAAGATAGATCTCGCAGAGTTGAGAAGCTCCCTCGCGAAGCTAAGGATGCAGTGGAAGATGCCCTCACACAGATAGGACGCGCAGTCAAGAGGAGAGCAGTAAAGACATCGCGAAGATCTCACGGATTAAAATCCTAAAAATTTATGGTCGCGAAGCTCTCACGAAGATCAAGCCTTAAAGCAGTCGCGCGAAGAACATAGCGAGTTCATGTGTGTACGAAACAAAATTTTACCTCACAGAGTTTGTGCGTGGCCCTGAAAGAGAGAGACGCCCAGAATTATCCTCGCGCAGATCTCGCGCACTCTAAAGCCTTACCAATTACTATGCGAGTGCAGGAGCACACCAAAGCGACTACCCAGCGAGAGAGAGCTTCTGAAGCTCTACTACACGAGAAGTCTAGGCACTCCAGATCATCCCCGTGACAACATTGCAGTGCAAAGGAATTGCATGATTAACTGAAGATACACTGCACGAGTCAGCACTTCCCACCAACTAATAGCTACTCCACGAAGGCTCTGGAACTACACTAATGAATGAATGCATATGTCAGCCCCATGAATCACAGGCTCCCCACTTCTCAGTTTTAACTCAAGGACCTTTTGGGAATTTCTCAAGGCTAGGGCACACCTCCCGAAGTGTGGATTTCGAGGTGCACGTCTCAAGGCATTCAAGGGTTGTAACAATTCCACGTCTGCTGGAAAAAGTAAGGTTAATCTCTTCAAAGCCAAGGTCGTATGGATAGAGTATATAAGCTACGCTTAGAGTTTAGTTTTATTATTGATCCTTCTTTTCATCCTCTATCGGCTGAGAGCTCCATCAGGCTAGGGTTAGGGTTTGATCACCTCTTTTTCCCATTTTTCTTCTCTCTTAGCCTAGCACTTGCTGGCTAATCCCCCTGTAAGCAGTTAGGTTTAGTTTATTTCAGTTGTAATAGGTTTTTTATACATTGGGATTTTTGATGAGCAGTTGTGTACAGGCTGTAGCCTGAAGATAGTTCATTGTAAGTTTCACTGTTATTAATGGATTGTTGTTTTAATGATTAATTGAATCTAAAGATCTTATGGTTTCTTTAGATGTCTATAGGATCCATGTATTTGGGGCGCGCTCATTCAGTTTCCAGTAGATCTATTATTTACCATCTGATTTCCCTTGGTTTGATAGCCCCATGGAAAGCAATGATGGATCCGTAGTGAGATCTAGGGAGGTCGGAGGGCTGTGGACCATGATGGTTGCAGCAGTTTTCATGCTCTTTCTCAGACCTCTGTGGTATGGATAGACCAATGGGATACCCTACGACCATTTAAGTGGACAGAGTATAGCCCTAAGGTGGTGTCCAACCACATGTTTGAGAAAGATTCTTCTCCCCTGCACATGAGCTTCTAGAGCCTTATAAGGAGATTTATATAGGAACTGACTCCCCTCTATTTTACCTAACTGATATCAGATGTTAGATCTGATGTCTCTGTAGTAGTTGCGGCTTGAGGCTGAGTCATTACAGGCCTTTTGTAATAATGACTAGCTGAATTTAGAGCCTTATTCAACCTATTACATGGTCCTTTTTGTGTGCACCAGTGAGTCGTTGGCCTTGGCAAAGCACTTAAGATTTTATGGGTTGGAATACCTATGGATGTGAGCCAGATCTGTGCACAGATCTGGGGAGCTTGTAGCACTGACATTACATAGTGCTGCAATAGTATTCATGGCCTAGTCTGGTCCAGTGGATGGGGAAATGATCAGTCCACTCCTCTGGATTAGATTAGCAACTTCTGACTTGATCAATAGGATTTGACAAACTCTATAGGATAGGCTGTGACCATTTGAGTTGACAGCCTATAGCCTTAAGGGCACCCTAAATGGCATGGGTTAAGTTGGACACTTCTACCTTGTTGAGGCTTGTAATAGCATCTCAGCAAGGAGCACTGCAGAGACAGACTAAATCTGAGTTACATTACTGCTTTAACTCTTAACTTGACTTGCTTACTTCTCACTAATTTTTATATTTTATTTTGACACACACCATCACCATCTTCTTCTTAACCCTTTCTTTAGGATAGGGCTATATTTTATTTCTCTGTTGTTAGGATTAATTTAGTGTAGTCGTGACACCCAGCTCTCTTTCTTTAGGATTGTCAGATCTGTAGCCAGATCTGGAGGCCTACTATTATAGCCCATTTTGGGTTCTAGATCAATTTCTTTGTGGGACAAGCTTTTACTTATCAAAACTTGCTACAATAGGCCCTGTATCATATAGGTCTAGGGTTATTTTTGTTGTGCTAAATCCATTCTTTTGTTTTACTTTGTCTTTAAATTTGTTTCCGCCACACAGTAAACAACACCAGAGTCCTACACAACAGTCCCCTAGCCAGCCCAACTGCATTTCCTGTCATTTACTTAAAAGGCACACTAGACCACATACAGAGATACGGATTTTTTTGTCACATCTAACTTATATACACTTTTCCATGCAGGAAAGATCCGCACAGGCATGAAAATGGTGGCCAAGCATCAACCAAGTGTATGGCCCAAAAGGCCATTCTTTTTATTAAAATCTGAGTCCGCCCTGCAAGAGAGCCAATACACTACAGCAAGCAAAGGAGGGATATAACTTGCAAATCAAAAGGGGGCACTAACATTCATCCGAAAAAACTAAAAACCATCTAAAAAAAATAGTGTCACATTATCCCTTACACATTTCCAAAATCCAAAAATAAATATATATGTCCCAAAAGTCTCAAAGTTCAAAAAATCTAAAAAAAATAGGGCCTAATCCTTATTAGCACCCCTGAACTTCTTGCGCCGGCGTGAAGAACTCTGATATGTCTGAACATATCCCACTCGAGTCCACGCCTGAGAAAGTTAGCTAAGCAGGGAGCGCGATCCCTTTTCACGAGCACGCTACAAGTCATATTCAAAGTCATCAATCGATATCAGTTAAAATATAAAGGTAGCAAGGCAATGATAAGAACCTGTCAGTATGACACTCACCATTTCCACATCCCAAAGACCGATAATATTGTGATAATACTTGGCCTGATTCACCGTCGATTCATAGTTCTGCACACAAGAGGAGAGACATATCAGCTACAAGGGCCACATGCACAAACACATGCATTTCTCTAAAGAAGAACATGTAGAAAAGGAAGACTTACCCCAGGAACCAATTCAGGAGGGGGGACCCGGACCACCTCAGCTGATAGATGAACCCGCTCAACTACATCAACACATAAACTCGAGAGAAAGGCATCATCAAGGCATCTAAAAGTCCCCTGGACCTCTACGGTCGAACTGCCAGAAGCACCCGTGCCAAAGGGGCCTGAAGGACCTGCACTTGTAGCATCAGCAGTACCTGCCGCCACCTCATCATCATCATCAGAATCACCTCCCGGGTCAAACTATGAAAGAAGCAAAGTTTCAGTCAGTAAACACAATAATTGAATCAGGACCATAGGATGTCGGTCTAAAAGAAAAGGAGAACTACCTGAGATTGTGGACTGCCAAAGGCCAGGAAGTTGGCACCATATATGAAATGCGAAAGAATGGACTGATAGGGTAGAGACTCATACCATAGCTGGTATCCCCCAGGCATAAGGAGATCATCAATGGGGACCCCATGATGAAGAAATCCGGTAGTAAGCTCCTTAATTGTACCTGCAGGTATCATAACATCTGCAGGAGGAGCCTGCGACACAGTAAAGTGGTCCCGATACTAATGTACCACTCTCTCTCCTAGGTAGTATGCCCTAGCCCAAGCCTCATAAAACAAAATGATGCGGCAGTCAACAAAAAAGTGAGATGGACCCACGGAGGCTCGATCCTAAAAGGGAGAACCATCGTAAGGGTCATAGATGACATGCCTGGACAGAGAAGCATCCCATCAGCCAAACATGTAGCATAACAAAGGGAAACTCCGGAAAAGAAGAAAGAGAAATAGCCGTAACTGCTCTGGGATCAGTAAGTTAAACTGGGATCTCATACCCATCTCTAAGTGCTTCATACCGACATCCCTGCGACGATTTTTTTCCAGTTGCTCATGACAAGATATGTGTAAACATCAGAGAAAAGGAGGGGTGGCCAGGCTAGAAATGCAGGTATCCCCAAACCTGAAAAGTGGAATATACATAGAAGATGTGTCAGAAATAGGAGGAATGACTTGCCAATAAACCAAGGGAAGTAAGAAGGTCAAGGGTTACCTCTACCGCAGGCCAAAAGCTAACAACAGAACTCGAATCCCCAACTGAGACTCGAGCTAGGCTAGACATTAGCACGACATATTCGGCCCCGCCCCAATCATATCGGTGCACATTGTCCCAATTCCCCATGAGACTAAGCAGGGATAATGAGACCTGATCCCCACTGGCATTTACAAAGAGAGTCTTGCCCAGTAGGAAAAGGAGCGAGATGCAAGCCAACATCAGGACACGCTCGGGCTCAATAAAGATATCGCTTCCGGCTGCCCCAGATCAACCAACTTGTTCATATCAAACAGATTGGCCGGCCATGATAACTTAACCTCATAATCGTGCACATTTTGGGAGGTGGGATAATTTTCAATCAATTGAACCACCTCATCCCGACCAAGTACACGAAGGTTAGTCACCGATACACCCCCTATCCGAATCCCCGTAATCATCCACCAATCGATAGGGGCAAGGGTCATCTCTACCATGGTCATGTGGAATGTTAGTCTCTGGACGAAATCGCTCAATCAGATCCCTCAGATAGGTTGAATCGGCCCTCATGGCAGGGCACGAGAGGAAATCCCCGAAACCGGCCTAGGCAAGGAGAAACTTCATGACGGGAGGGAGGTAGAGGTAAAAGCGTTGAAGGTCCAACCAGCCCCCGCGGAACATGATCGAGGGCAGGTCCTGCATCAAAATAAAGAAGTGTCAGATCTTGAAAATAAAGCAAGCTTACACAAGGAAAAACAATAAAGCTTATTTCTTTACCTTGTCAGCAATCCTAAAATTCGAGATATGGGCACATTGTTGATGAAGGAGGTCGATACGGGCCGCCTCGCCCTGCATTTCATACCAGGGGCGGGAAGAGTGTTGCACTACAAAAAATTGCTCCCCACAAGGACCGTAGGCCACTTCCGGTCCCTCCTCTTGCTCTTGCCCATGCTCCTCCTCACTCGACATTCTGAGATGGACATAAGCAATAGTATCAAGATATGTCAATAGCAAGAAATCAATTGCTATGAGCCAAATGAAGGTAAGTTTGCCCCTTTTATTTTTTTCGTCGATCCTAAATCATCATCATTTCTAAGAAATACATCAAAAAGGGGGGGGGTGAGGCCCAAAACCCCCCCGCATTGAAAAAAATAATATATATATATATATATATATATATATATATATGTGTGTGTGTGTGTGTGTGTGTGTGTGCATCTACAAAAGAAAAAAGAGTTTCAAATAAAACAAAAAAAATGGAAATTTCAAAAAAAAAAAAAAAAATCAAGCATAAAAGAAAGGGTTTAAAAAAAAATCAGGCATAAAAGAAAAGGTTCCAAAAAAAAAAAAAAGAGTCAAAAATAAATAAATAAAAAATAAGGGGAGTTTCCAAAAAAAAAAAAATCAGGTATAAATAAAAAAATGTCAACAAAAAAAGAACAACAAACAAAAATTATTATTATTAGGCATAAATCATTTTGCTTCAAAAAAATGTTGCGATGTATGTTTGCTCCACTTGGGTAGTCGTGCTAAATTAACTTCGGGACCGTTGGGTTCACCCAAAGACCTCGAGCCCTACTTCACGCAAAGACACCTGTGCCTAGTCAAGTGGGACAATCAATGCCTCATGAGATTGGAAGCAAACTGTGAACCTTCGCTCACCATGTTGCTCACCTGATGTTTGAGGTTTCGTTTTGAATATAGCGGACCATTGGGCCTCTTTGGATGTCTCTTGTCTTTGGCATTCGATCATTAGTGGTTGGATACCAAAGAGGGGCATCTGTAGACACCCAAGCTTCCAATGACATCTCTCATACCCTTAGGAGCCTTCCCAAACCCTTAGGAACCTTCCCAAACCCTTAGGAATTACCCCCAACCTTTAGAAACCTCTCTGAAACCCTTAATTAATCCTCCCGGGCAATGGTTAGAGAGATATGTACTAGGGCTTGTAGGGGCCTCTACTAAAACTAAAACTTATACCATTGAAAAGTAGAGGTCTCCAGCTTTCCAACAAGCTAAGAATCACCACAATCCGAGTTGTACTTCAAACGTTACGGCAATCCAAAAAACTCGAAAACTGCTTAAGCGTAACCTCTCGAGAACCTCTCGAGGAGGTTGGCATGCTTGGCGTGTGTAATACACGCACCAGACCATTTCTGGATAAATGTTTCCTGGCGTGTGTAATACACACACCAGGCCATTTCTTCCCCAGAAATGGCTTCACGTGTCTATTACACACGCCAAATACAGGTGGTTCCTCGCTCGGGCTCTAGACTTCCAGGACACTATACACATGCCTAGCGTGGGTAATACACATGCCAAGCTTAGCTTCAGTAATTGTAGTTTTTTGCTCAAATTTAACTTTTGGGGTTTGACTTATTGACCATCTCAATGTTAGGGTGGGTTTCATTAGGACTGTTGCACCCCTGTTTTCCCTATTTACAACCCTCTAGTCATTTGAAATCTCACCCTATCATCTACCATTGAAACCTATTACCCACATTTCCAAGCTCTCAAAATCGTAGGAAACCTTAGATTAAAAGATTACCTAATTGCTAACCCTAATTAGCACTTAAGTACCCTCCTAACCTCCCTTTTTCCTATAAATAGAGGGGCACCCCTCCCTTTACAAAGGCTAAAAAAAAAATTTCAAAGAGAGAAAAGGTGAAGATTTTCCTTTCCCCCTTTGGTTCACCATTCCCATACAAATTCTAGAATTCTAAAACCTGTTTTAGACCCCACCTTCTATCAAAGATCCCTCACTTTGGGTGAGAAGTACTCCCTAGCTCTCTTCTCCTACCTCTTAACCATCAAGCCCTAGGAGCTAGAACCCCTCATTCAAACATTCAAGCCATCGGAGGCTCACCAAGTGCACCTACGCAGAGGTCCATAGCGGTTCTACAAGGGCCCAAGGGCTTTGGCTCTCCTCTCTACTCCTCTACCTTCTTAACCTTTGCTCTATCCTTGAATTTCTGCCATTACGCCGTTGAAATCTTGGTAGTTGAGGAGGGTCACAAATAGGATCAAAGTGTCTTAAGGCAAGAGGAAGTTCACTTTTCTTATTTATTTTGGCCATAAGTTGAGACCGCTATAGAGCGGGTTGATCGGGTGCCTAACACCTTCCCGATCGATAACTGAAGCCCCTACCCAAGAACATTTGGTGTAGACCGGTGAATCAGAGTCATATTTGGCACTTTGGTGCATTTAATATGGATTTGAGGTTTCCCGGGACACCAAAAGCTCCTAGTGCTGACTCTATATTTTTTCCTACGAGTGCGCATCGTCGCGACAGGACCGTCAAAAGTCCACGATTGCACACCAAGGAACTAGAAACCTAGGTGCACCTCAACTCCTTTTTTTGAAATCTCAAAGCGAACCTCAAATTTTCCTAAATGAACAAGCTTGAGAATTGAAGTTGTGTTGAATGGTTGTGGGCAGGGGCCTTTACATAGGCTTTTACAATGCATAAAACTAGAAATCCTAGCATAACTCTAATTCCTAGTGCAAATAAAAGAAATATTCTAATTCTTCTAAAACAATAAAATAAATTCCTAAAACAATAAGGAAACTAATCCTAGTTCAAATAAAAGAAATATCCTAATTCTTCTAAAACAATAAAAGGTAGTCCTAAAATGATAAGGAAACTAATCCTATTTCTAATAAAAGAAATATCCTAATTCTTCTAAAACAATAAAATAAAGTCCTAAAACAAGAAGGAAACTAATCCTATTTCTAATAAAAGAAATATTCTAATTCTTCTAAAACAATAAAATAAATTCCTAAAATAGTAAGGAAACTAATCCTATTTCTAATAAAAGAAACAAATCCTGAAATTATGGGTAGGGCTCCCTGCGCATAATTACCTGGGAGTCGGTCACCGACTTGGGGGATGACCGGCTGACTTGGTAGTTCTAGTCCTAGTTTGTTTGGGACTAATTGTGCGCACACGGTCATGTGCATAATCGAATTGTGCACATACTGGCATGCGCACAATCCAGAACTACGGGTGGTTCATGGAAGGTGTGCCCCAGTCCTACTTAGAATAGATTTTACATAGGCAGTCCAGCGCACAATCGGATTATGCAAAGGATGGACTACGCATAATTCAGGACCTCCCGAGCCATGTCGAGTTTGAGTCTGTGAGCTGATGTTTTTGCACGGGACTTGATTATACACTATTTATATAGCGTATAATCCCCGAATTAGTGGTCTTAGGACTTTTGGGGAGGGCCGACCCATTTCGGAAGTGGTTGGCAATATCAAAGGTTGAACAAACCTATTTGTATACTCCGAAAGGGCGAAAATGGGGTATCTACAATAGTTGTTTGATATGTAATTTCAAATTTGACAGGTTGGTTTTGACCAACAAAAAACATTTTTGATAACGGAGTTATTCGAACCTCAAACCCTATAGGGCACATGCCCAGGTAGCGTAGACCAAGAGTCTACTCCTTTGAAATATCTTGTGAAGAATTTGAAGGTTTATACACTCAACTTTATATGAATCCAAAAATACTGGAGTGATCAGCGCAAAGAAATAACAGTGGAATTAATTGAATCAAAACATTGACTGTTTGACCGAGATTGACATTGTTGCTCCTACTTTAAAGTAGGATTCAAAGATCCAATGGGAACCTTAGGCTTAGGGCATCAAGTTAGTATAATTACATTGCCGAAAAAATATTGACATTTTACCGCATTGAAGTACGCATGTGTGTAACGAATCTGATGCAAAGATGCGACGATTGTGCCCAATCTCATGAGGCATTGATTGCCCTACGTCAATTGGCACGGGATCCCCTACTCAAGGTAGGGTTCGAGGTTTTTTAGCGTACTAATCAACCTCAATCTTTATTTTAGCACAACTACTCGGGCAGATCGAATATTGATGTCGAACCGCCTTTTGGGAAGTCCTTGAGTGAGGTTCTCACTTCTACTGATGCTTCCCGAAAGTGCTTTAAGGGCCTTCTTGGTTAGTGGATGAGTGATCGGAATGCTCTTGAGAATGGCCTATTCAAGAAGATCAGCGACTTTGAGCGCGAGTTAGGTCATTGACTTGGTCCGGCACATACTTCAGCATAGATCAAATACCAAAGGGGAAGGGGTCAAAAACCTCCTAATAGATTCTTTTTGGGTTATGTGTATTTTTTTTTTTAGTTTTTATTTCTTTTTCAAAATGTAAAGGTAAAAAGTAAGGTGCAACACCGATTATCTTTTTGTGATGTTGCGCCAGTAAAAGTACATAAATGAAATGAAAAAGGGAACTCTTGTTGGTATACACATTCTTTGTTGGGTTTTTCTCTCTTCTTTTTTGATGCCTCAAGAGTGAGAATAAGTAACAGGTCCCATTTTGAGCACAGTTGAACCCGTTTATGCGGTCGGGCCTGAGTGAGGCCCATATTTTTATTAAGGTTGGAACGTCCATCCCTTTGGGCTGAATTAACCTTCTTATCCTTACCTTTGGTCATGAGTTTGACAGTGCAGTTCTCTTTAAAGGTATTCCTGATCAGGACCCGATTTGAGCTAACATGAGTGACCCAGTTTGAAGACCAGATAGCTCGGAACTGTAACCCAAGGAGTAATCGATGACTTTTTCTTATCTTTTTTTGTTTAACCTTTTTACTCACAGTGTCCAAGATGGTTTTTCACCATGCCCGTTATTGCCCTCTTTTTTACCTATAGCATCCTTTCGGGTTTTAACTATGTCCATGGGTATGCATATTTACCCCAAGTGCCTTTTATGGGTTTCACCTGGTCCGTGCAAGCTCGCTCTTTTTACCCGTTGCGCCCTTGCGGGTTTTCACCACGTTCATTTCTCTTTGAGCTTATATATTTTTATTTTCATTTATTTTCTAAATGTGCTTTTCTAAGATCACAAGATAGGGATGTCGATTTCATCATAGTCGGCTGGACGAAGTTTCTTTTATTGTCTTTTATCTTGGCTCGTGCCAACTTAAAAGATATTATGACTCCTTGTAGACCTTAAAGAGGGCTTTCTCTTGGGATGAATCGTGGTCATGGTTTGAGCGAGATAGGTTAGAAGGTATTCATGGGTTAAAAGGTTTCTTTAATTGGGTTCCAGCTGTCATAATATACTTCTTCCTTGGGTATTGTACATGACCCATAAGTTTTCTTCTCTTTATTTTTTCCTTTTCTTTTCAGACATCCTTTTTTGGATTTTTTTATTTTTTTTATTTTTTGGGATTTTGGTGATAACTCCTTTTCCTCTTGTTTTGGGAGCTTCTCTTTTTTAGTATGCACACATACACTCATATACATTTTTTTTGTTTCTGGGAGGGGCTTAAGAAAGAAGGCTATTAGCTCAAATTGTGTAGCAATAGGTATGAGTATACAAGGACGCTTTTGGCTACTTGGCATTTGGAATGATGGCCTCTTTTAAGTGGACCTTAAGCCATCACGTATCCATTTTTATCAATACTCAACTTGTCGTGGGAGACTAGGAGTAGAACCGTTGTACATATCCAGCGTTAATCGGCTTAAGAAAATGATCTCCATCCGTTGTGGCGAGACGGAGTGAGTATCCCGGGAGTACTTCTCGGATGATGTTAGGCCCTTTCTAGTTGGGCTTGAATTTCCCTCTTAGACCAGTGTGGAAACAAGGGAAGATTTTCTTGAGTATAGTGTCACCCATTTTTAAATCTCGAATGCGAGCACACTTGTTGTAAGCACATGTGATTCTCCTCTGATAGGCCTGGGTGTGACACAAAGCTTGGATCCTCTCTTCTTTGATCAAGTTCAGCTATTCAAAATGGGATCTCTCTTTCAGCTTCTGATAGATCAGACTCGATAAGGATACGATGTGAGAGTACTTCGACCTCGACTGGTAGCACGGCCTCGGTTCCATACACAAGGGAGAATGGTGTTGCCCCTGTAGTGGTACGGCTCAATGTTCGATAGGCCCATAGTGAGAAAGGTAACATCTCGCTCAAATCTTGGTAGGTAACAACCATCTTCTCAAGGATTCAGACGACTGCCTTGTTGGCAGCTTCAACGACTCTGTTGGTTTGTGGCTGATATGGTGACGAGCGATGATGTTTAATTTTTTACTGTTCACATAAGCATCTGATGTGTTTGTTCATAAAGTTGGTCCCATAATCCATGACGATGTCCTTGGGCATGCCGAATCAGCAAACGATGTTGTTCTTGATAAACTTTTCGATATGACTGGCCATGATGTTTGTATAGGGTGTTGCCTCTACCCATTTAGTGATGTTTCGATATGAACTGATATCTGTTAAAAGCCTTTGGATTGACCTTTCTGACGACGTTGAGGCCTCATGTGGCGAAGGGCCATGGAGTGGTCATGCTATGTAGATCTATAGCAGGAGCATGTATTAGACTGGAGTGTTCTTGGCATTTATAGCACTTTTGAGCGTGCTTACAACAATCAGTTTCCATGGCGGTCTAAAAATACCCTTGTCGTAGGAACTTTTTGGCAAGCAAGTGCCCATTAGTGTGGGCCCCACATATCCCTTCATGGATTTCTTTTACGATGTTGGTAAAGGCACTAGCTGTAGATGACATAATTTGATGCTAATCATTGAATGGTCCGCTTGTCCATCTGGGATGTACCTTCAGGGAAGGCTTGTGTTTCGAGGAAGTTCTTGATATCTGAGAACCATGGAGGCTCATCATCTGGCTTTATGGATCCTTTGATCTGGTGGCAGAAGGTCGGCTTGTTTCTATGTTCGATCATAATTGGCTTCATTTCAATGCAAATAAAAATTCGACCATTGATGCCAAAGTTGCCAGTGCATCGGCAAAGCAATTTCTTACTCGCCGGACATAGGAGAATGTGACATCGTCGAAGCACATGATCACATCTTCAAGGTGTTCATGGTAGAGGATTAACTTCTCATCATTTATTTTCCGATCTCTATTTGTTTGGCATAAGATTAGTTGTGAGTCCCCAAATACCTTGAGGTGAGTTATGTTTAGGTCAAGAGCTACTTGTAAGCTGGCTATGCAGGCGTCATACTCAGCCATGTTATTAGGGCAAGGGAAATTGAGCTTGATGGAGACCGGTATATGAGATCCGTTTGTTAAGATTTGTATAGCGCCAACTCCTTGACCTTCAGCATTCGATGCCCCGTCGAAGTGCATTACCCAGGACTCCTCTGTCTCTTCTTGGTCATCCTCTATCATGAACAAGATGTCTTCATCAGGAAATTCTATTCTCAGAGGCTCGTAATCAGGTAAGAGATTATCAGCAAGATGATCAGCAAGTACTTGCCCCTTGATTGACTTTTGAGTGACATACATGATGTCAAATTCTGATAGGAGGAGCAGCCAACGTGCGGTCTGCCCAGTCGAAGCTACTTTTTCAAACAAGTAATTCAATGGATCCATTTGTGCTAAAAGGAGAATTGCCTGTGATATCAAGTAGTGATGAAGTCTTTGTGTAGCCCATACGAGATCTAGGCATGGTTTCTCTAGATGAGAATAGCGTGTCTCGTAATCGATGAATTTTTTGCTCAGATAGCAAATGGCTTGCTCTCTTCTTCTAGTTTCATCATGTTGTAGTAGGACACATCCAATCGAGAATTTTGTCATCAAGAGATACATTAGGAGTGACCTCCTTATGACCGGTGGTACCAATACTGGGAGGTTGAGAAGGTAGCTTTTGATTTTATCGAATGCTACTTGGCAATCATTGTTCCATTCGATGGGCAAATCTTTTCTCAGTATCTTAAAAATCAAAGAGCAGATAGGAGTGATCTTTGTAATGAACCGACTGATGTACTGTATTCTACCCAAGAAACCTCTAACCTCTTTCTCGATAGATGGTAGAGGCATTTCCACGATGACTCTCACTTTGATTCTGTCAAACTTGATGCCTCTCTTGCTGACGACCAAGCCTGGCAACTTTCCTGACATAGTGCTAAATGTGCATTTCTGAGGGTTCAGACATAGCCTATACTTTCTCAGTCTGTCAAATAGCTTTTGGAGGTTCACTAGATGATCACCTCTCTCTTGCGATTTGGCGATCATGTCATTGACATACACCTTATTTTCCTTATGCATCATGTCGTAGAATAGTTCCGTTATTGCCCTCTAATAGATTACCCTGATATTCTTTAACTTGAATGGTATGACTCGATAGTAGAAAGTTTTCCATGGGGTGATGAATGTTGTCTTCTCTCGGCCGGTCTCCGCCATTTTGATCTGGTTGTAATCAGAAAACCCGTCCATGAATGAGAGCATCGCATGCCTAGCAGTATTATCGACCAAGATGTCGATGTGTGGCAAAGGGAAATCATCTTTTGGGCTCACTTTGTTAAGATTTATGAAATCAATGCACATGTGAACCTTTCTAGCTTTCTTTGGTACCGGGACGATGTTGGCTAGCCACTGTGGGCATTTGGAGACCATGAGGAAATAAATATTATACCATCTTTTACCTTCAACATCCACTCAGGCCTGAGACGCCTCAACTTCTACTTGACCAGCATTACATCGGGATACAATAACAACTCATGCTCCACCAAATTGGTGTGCAAACCAGACATATCCTCATATGACCATGCGAAGACATCTTGGTATGATCGAAGGAAGTCAATCATGCTTTTTCTTTCCTCGAGAGATAGTGACATTCCAATCTTAATGAATTTTAGGATCCTCCTTAGTACCTAGATTGACATCTTCAGTCTCTTCAATAATTTGGGTAGGGCCATGCACAAAATCGATGTATTATTCAAGGAGCTCACTAGGAATCTCCTCAATTAGGATCTGTTTGTCCAACTCCGTGATTCCTACCTCTCCTTGTATTTTTACAGGAAAGAGTTTGACGTCACATTTGGCGTGTTCTTTATTTAAGGCATCATTTTTATTTTTCTTGAGAATCTTAAAAGACATTTTTTTTAGATTGTTTTGTATTTTATTTATTTTTTTTAGGAATTTTTTTTCCTTCGGAGATGGGCCCTTGACATGGCCAGTCTTTGTACACACATGGCATTGCTTGCCAAGGGCTAATCTCACTTTTTTAGGTTTTATTTTTTTAGGAAGTTGGTGTCGAATTTCAGGCCACCAGAAGCTTTCAAAGTTAGGGGCATTGATGCCCAATTCCTTACCTGGAGTACGATACCCTTACCCTGTTCTGTGGAGGAGAAGTGAGATGACTCTCCAATGTCAGCCTCCAGCATACATAGTATAGGTTCATCTTGAACTTTATCATCAATTGCTAAAACGGGCTTGGGGTGGGCTATAGCAGGTGGCTGTATTCGAAGAGTGATAAAGAGGCGAGGTCTATTTCGATCTCAGGAGGAATGATTTGGGGATTGGTCTCGTGGATAGTGACTCTTTTATGTGGGGTCAGCTGAGTTGCCCCATTCTGGTCAATTTTTATGACCCCGACACTTACGAAGGTGCTCTTGATGTGCAGTCATGGCCAGGGCTCATCTTCCAAGTCTATCCCTCTGGATTTGGTGACAATAGTGGTGCAAGCCTTTTCCTTGGCCTCTTAGATCTCTTCATCAGTAGGCTTGTATCCTAGAGCAAATTTGATCTGATGTCCTCCTGCCTTGCTGATGAGGTCCTAACCCCTTCCCTTTCTGGTAACCCTATTTCTGGTGCATTGCTATCGCTGCAATCATTCCCCCACTGATTTTTGTGGTGACCTTTCTGAGGGGTTCTGGCTCTACTGTTGACACATAGTACTGGAAACTGTGGAGGTCCGTGTCTTTGACTGTGTGCGGCACATTCAGCATCTTGAGGTTTTCTATGTTGTGTGCAACTCTTTCTCCGTCTCACCCCTCACCCATGATAGCTATGACTTTCTACTCTGATATAAATTTGAGCTGTTAATGTAGGGTGGAGGGCACCACCCCGATTTCATGCTACCATGGGCACCCCAGCAGTAGATTGAAAGTGGATTTAATAACCATGACTTGGAATGGGATAGATAAGGTCATTGGCCCTATGGTGAGCTCAAGATCGACTTCTCATATCACTTCCCTGCGGGCTCCTGTCTTGGCTGGTCGGAACATGGATGGATCGACCCTTATCTGGGTCGCAGTTCTCAGTGGGCATACATTCAATGTCAAGTCCTTGTCTATTAATACCAGCAGTATCATTAAATCCCTAGTTTTGAGAGTAATGTTGAGGGTTCTAGAATGGTTGCCTCAATCAATTGATAGGTCGATGCCGGAGAATGAGATAGCGTTGAGGGCCAACACATGGCCAATCATTTGCCCCACTTCATCTAGGGAGACTTTATCGAAGACATGAGCATGCTTCAGGGCCACCATCAAAGGTTTGAAGTGTGGTGAATATGTCATTAGTAAGTCCCAGATGATGATGTGAGTTGGCATTCTCCTGAGCTGTGTTTCCAATGCATATTCTCAGCTCATTTTTTCCATGGGGTGTACCGCCACAGGTTCCCTTCTTTCCTCAGGTTGGACTGGTGCTGACACCTCGGGTTGTTTGGAGATTCTCCCCAATCATGTGATGAACTCAACTGTTCCTTCATTATTGTTGTCAGCATTAACATCTATTTGATTATAATTAATCAGGACCTGGTAAGGATCATAGGTTGGTCCGAGAATTTGGAATGGGGTGGATGAAGGTATTGGAGATGACGGGATTGGCGGCGTGGAGAAGTTGGGCCAAACATGGTTAACGGGGGTTGAAGGTGGATGGAACAATGGGCATGAGGTAAAATTGGGAACCATGGGGTTGATTGATGCTAGGGAAGGATGGGCTGATGGAGGTGTGGAAACACTGGGCCAAGTATAGTTAATGGGGACTGATGTCGGATATGGCTGGTATAGTGGGGGTGAGGTCCAACTGGGTCGAATATGGTTGATAAGCACGGGTACTGAGAAGTAAAGCCTTAATTCTAGAGGTGCTGCTTAGGGTGTTGGGTTGGGGAAATAGTCGGCTAGGATGAGGGATTCGACCACCCCTATGATCTCATTCTCCCGACTCCACTGTCTCAGAAACTCGAAGCTTCCTCTCTGACGGGTCAAATTCACCCATGTCCTCCTCCATCATGTTAATGGTGGCCCTCAAGCCCATTCTTCCTTGCGGGTGGTTGGTTTATCTCAGAGTGTGCTGTTGAGTTATTGGTGAGAAAATAGTAGTGAAGGAAAATAAATCAAAAAGTGAAGAGATGGAAATTAGTTAAAACAACAAGTCTAAAATACACAGCTTGCAAGATATAGGGCTGTTGTAGCAAGTTTTGAGTAAGTAAGAGCTTGTCCCACAGAGAAATTGATCTAGAACCCAAAATGGATTGTATTAGTAGGCCTCCAAATCTGGCTACAAATCTGGCAATCCTACAGAAAGGGAGTTGGGTGTCACAACTACACTAAATTATCAATAAAATAAGAGAAAGAAAGTACAGTCCTATCCTAAAGAAAGGGTTATGAAGAAGGTGATAATGGTGTTTGTTAAAATAAAGATAAAAATGATGGGAAGTAGGCAATTAAGCTAAGGCTATTTCAGTATGTAACTCTGATTTAGGGTTGTCTCTGTAGCAATCCCTAGATGGCTACAAGAACATCTGCAAGTAGGAGGTATCTAACTCAACTCTTATGATTTGACCTAGTCTCTTAATTCTATAACCTGTCCACTTCAATGGTCACAGGCTATCCAATAGAGAAGATCACACCACATGAGTTAAATCAGAAAACCAATCTGACCCAAGGGCATGGACAGATCTTAAGGTTATAACTTGTCCACTTAAATGGTCAGAAATTATCCAATAGATGTCCTCCACCCAATGGCTAGGGTATTGAATAGACTAAAAGGACTTCTCCTGTAGGTTAAAGTGCCAAAGGGACATGTAAAGGTGGTCTTCTCTTGATCTTGTGGATACACAGGGATTTGGTTATACCATAAATATCCATCAAGAAAGTAATAAAATGCCTTCCAAGGTAATTTATCTAATATTTGATCAATGAAAGGGAGAGGAAAGTGATCTTTCCTGGTCTTGGAGTTGAGTTTTCTATAATCTATGCAAACTCTCTAGCCAGTGGTCTCCCTGGCTAGCATCAACTCTCCAGAATCAGAATTGATAACTATTATGCGTGACTTTTTGGGTACCACCTGAACAGGTGACACCCACTCTGAATTTGAAATGGGGTAAATCACCCCTGCATCTAATAATTTTACTATCTCTTTCAAGACCACCTCTTGCATGTGAGGATTAAGCTTTCTCTACATCTCCCTAGAGGGTTTTGCACCTTCTTCCAAGTGAATTTTGTGCATGCAAATTGAGGTATCAATGCCCCCTAGATCAGCAATTGTCCACCCCATAGCCTTTGTGTGCTTCTTGAGAACACTCAATAATTCCTCCTCCTGCTCACTACTGAGAGAGGAAGAGATAATCACTGAAAACTTTTTATTTTGCTCTAAGAAGGCATAATTTAATGTGTCTGGGAGCCATTTCAACTCCAGATCAGGAGGACTTTCAATGGAAGGCAACAAAGGTGCCTTGGTGGTTTGAGGAAGGGGCAGTAATGTAGGTTTCCAGCTGAAATGCTGCACTAGGCCCACAGACGACTCTATTTGGGTGTTGTCTTCTGTCATAAGAGCTTGGGCCTCCTCCTCAACCATACTCTAAATATTTTCTATGTTTTCAGCAATATTATCCCAATCTAGCAGATTGGATAATTCTTCTTCCACAAGGCCATCTGGTACATCTATTGCACATCAGTCCTCAATGTCCATCTAAAGCTATCTAGCAGTATTGTACACATTTAATTGGGCCTTCATATTCTCAAAGGTCACCTCCATCACCCCTGACCTAAATTGAATGCAAGCATTGGCAGCAGCCAAGAATGGCCTACCAAGGATGACAGGAATTGGGCTTTTACTTTTGTAAGGGTCCATGTCCAAAACTAGGAAATCAACAGGATAGTAAAACTTGTCCACCCCTACCAAAACATCTTCCACCACACCCACAGGTCTCCTCTCAGACCTATCAACCAGTTGGAGCACAACTGATGTGGATTTTAGCTCTCCCAAACCTAGTTCCTCATATACAGAATATGGGAGCAGGTTCACACTGGCCCTTAAGCTTAAGAGGGCTCTACCAATGGTGTGATTTCCAATTATGTAGGGGATAGTAGGTACCCCTGGGTCTTGCAATTTCTCAGGTGTAGCTATGGACAGAACTGATTCCACATGCTCAACAACAAAAACCTTTTTGGACAGCTGCACCCTTGCTTTCCTTTTTTGTGTTCAGAGGTCCTTCAAGAATTTGGCATAGGCAGAGACCTGTTTTATAGCATCAAGCAAGGGCAAATTGATCTTGACCTACTTGACGGTCTCCATCATTTCCTCCATCTGAGCATTCCCCTTATCAAAAAGAGATGAGCCAGCAAGTGCATGAGGAAATGGCAGCTATGGGACTACTGGTGTCAAAGCTGCATGCCTAATAACATCATGGTCAAATTTTTGTTATTTTATCTTTTCTTCATTTATTGCTTGTTGTTGGGGGTCAACATCAGCCCCTTTATTTTGTCCTTGTTGCTCCATAGTAGGGGATAAATTCACTGGTTCTTCGACACTCATATTTTCTTTTTCTTCACTCTCCATGGCCTCCTCAGCTGCATTGCCCACTAAATTGTCAACCACCATTCCACTCCTCAGGGTAGTGATTGCATTAGCCTCCTCATGGGTAGAGGAGCCTTCTCCAATCATGTACTGCCCTTTAGGGTTGGCCAAGGGTTGACTAGGCAATCTATCCTCCTCTCTCTTATTAAAAGTATTAAAGATTTGACCCAGCTGATCTTCTGTTTTTTCCATGCTTTGCCCATGAGAGTTCACAGTTTATACTAAATTTCCCAGGTTCTACATTGATGCCAGCATTTGCTCTTCAAAGGAAGAGGACCTGGGCTGTGGTGGGGGCACAACCAACTGATTTGGCTGTGGGGTAGGCAATCAAAAATTTTGCCTTAGTTTATATCCCTGGTTGAAATGACGCTAAGGTCTGTATGGAGCTGCCAACTGTTGTTGCTAGGGTTGTTGGTATGTGTCTTGTCTCCACCTCATATTTGGGTGGTTCTCCATGTGTACCCAGCAAATTGCTACCCATATGCTTGGATGGCATTGGCATGTTTCATAACTAATTCAGGGAACTATTGGCTAATGGACATTCTTGAAGTGAATGTGTGGGAGATTGGCATATCAGACATGCCTCTTCCACCTATGCAACCATCCTAGGCTGCATCACATTCATCAATTTATCAAACTTTAACTCAGATTATCCACCTTCCTTTCTAATTCACTTTGCACCTTGTCCTCATACATGCCACCTCTGGGGGTGGATTCTTTCACCAATTTAGCTAGGGTCTGACTGTCATTACGAGACAGTGACTCCTGCTACATAGAATTCTTACCTATAATATCAAACAACTCCCATGCCTCATCAGCTATCTTGTGGAGGTAACTACCCCCACATGAGGCATCCACCATGTCCCTACTTTTGTGATTAATTCTTTAGTAAAAGACTTGCACAAGTTGCCACTATAGAGTTTGGTAGTGGGGACATTGTTTTAACATTTCTTGAAACCTCTCTAATGCTTCATAAAAATCTTGAGTTGAGGATCGAGTAAATGATAGTATGCTTGTCCTCATCTGACTAGTTTTATTCATGGGAAAGAATTTACTAGAAATTGGCTTTGGAGGTCACTCCATGTCTGGATGCTATTGGTTGGGAGCTTAGAGAGCTAGGTGCTAGCTTTGTCATTTAGGAAAAAAGGAAAAAGCCGAAGTTTGGTGGCTTCAGGTCCCAAGCCAGCAATGTTAAATGTGGTGCAAAGTGTCAAGAATTGATCAATGTGCTTGTAAGGATCTTTCTTACTGAGCCCATGAAAAGATGGCAACATGTTAATAGTGGAGGACTTAATTTTATAATTTCCCTCAACTGAAGGAAATTGAATGCAAAAGGGAGATGTGTAATTACTAGGGGCATTATATTCCTTCAGTGTCCTGTGCCTCTCAACCATTACAACTGGCTCAGTTTTAATAATAGGGGTTGGTGTGTTGTTTCTCAATCTAAGGACCCTTTCAACCTTAGAATTTGGAGGTTCTAACTCAGGGTTAAGGGACCTTCTACCAAGCATACACACACAAAATCAGCAGATAAAGAAAATACTCACAGCACTCAAAAAATTTGCAAACAAACTTTACAACTAAATAGATTTACAGCTAAACTATTGACAGGGAATTCAATACAAATGGACTGAGTTTTAGAGCAAAAGAAGTACAAATAGAGCTAGCTAAACTCTAGTTACAACTTTAGCTTTTCCCTACTGCTACTGTACAATTCTGTAAAAATTCCATAAAAATTAATAGTACTTTTTATTCTATTTAAGGTACAACTATAAGGAATTTTCTAAACTAAATTACAATACAACTCAGGTCTACTAAAAAGATCAATATCCCCGGCAGTAATGCCAAAAACTTGTTGGTTTATATCAGAGTGTGCTGTTAAGTTATTGGTGAGAAAACAGTAGTGAAGGAAAATAAATCAAAAAGTGAAGAGATGGAAATTAGTTAAAATAGCAAGTTTGAAATACACAGCCTGCAAGATACAGGGCTATTGTAGCAAGTTTTGAGTAAGTAAGAGTTTGTCCCACAGAGAAATTGATCTAGAACCTAAAATGGGTTGTATTAGTAAGCCTCCAGATCTAGCTATAGATCTGGCAATCCTACAGAAAGGGAGTTGGGTGTCACAACTACACTAAATTATAACTAAAATAAGAGAAAGAAAGTGCAGTCCTATCATAAAGAAAGGGTTATGAAGAAGGTAGTAATGGTGTGTGTTAAAATAAAGATAAAAATGATGGAAAGTAGACAATTAAGCTAAGGCTATTTCAGTTATGTAACTCAGATTTAGGGCTGTCTCTACAGTAATCCCTCATATGGCTACAAGCACATCTATAAGGAGGAGGTATCTAACTCAACTCTTATGATTTGACCTGGTCTCTTAAGGCTATACCTGTCCACTTCAATGGTCATAGGCTATCCAATAGAGAGGATCACACCACATGAGTTAAATCAGAAAACCAATCTGACCCAAGGGGATGGACTGATCTTAAGGCTATAACCTGTCCACTTAAATGGTCACAGATTATCCAATAGATGTCCTCCACCCAATGGCTTAAATTAGAATATTAAAATTATTACAGATATTATGTATGTCAGGCTACAAGAACAGACATCCATGGGGGCAAATAGCTCTTGAAAAACCAATGGAAACCACAGTTGTTCAAAGGCTATTTGGAGACTTTAAATGCAGCTGGTCATTGCCACAACAAGCTTGTAATGACTCAGCTCACAAGTCTATAATCTCTACAAAGAAATCATATCTAATATCTGATGTTGGTCCAGTAAAATAAAGGGGAGCTTCTTCCTGCAAAAAGCTCTCACAAGGCTACAAGCTCAAGTGCAGAGGAAAAGAATCTCTGTTAGATCTGTGGCTTGGAATCACCCTGGGGCTATAGTCTATTCACTTAAATGGTCACAGGCTATCCATAGAGGTTATCCATACCACAGGGGACTGAGATGGAACATGAAAATTGTTGTTGCCACCATGGTTACAGGGCTACAAGCTCGAGCTTCCATGGTGTTTTTAAATCGGCTCAAGTCCTAAATGTATGGCATAGATTGAACAAAACTATAGACAAATAGGAAAATAATAGATTGAATAAGCATTTAAAATATAAATTTCATTGATCAAACAATACTCAATAAAATTGTTCAAGGCAGCAACCTTGTGCATAACAGCTCTCAGCAAATCCCAAGGACTAAAAGACCCATTACAAAAATTGAATAAAAGTAAGTCTAATTGCTTACAGAGGTCATAGCCAGCAAGTGCTGGACTAAGAAAGAAGAAAAAAAAGAAAAAAGAAGGTGATCAAACCCTAACCCTAATCTGCTCGAGCTCACAACAGACTGAGGTTGAAGGAGAGATGATATTCTAAGTTAAAATTATAGCTTATATACTTAGTCACTAATGTCTTGGCCAAAAGAAGATTAAACCCTAATTTTCTAATAAACGTGGCTTGGTAACAACCCTTGGATGCCTTGGGATGTGTGCATCGAGATTAGGGCCTCGAGATGTGTGCCCTGGACCTGGGAAAATCCCTAAAAGGTCCTTAAATATAGAATGAGAAGTAGAGAGCTCAAACTTTGCAGGGCTGGCTTTGATTCTTTAATTCATTCGTGCAGTTGCAGAGTGCTCGTGAGGTAAAATTTGGCTTGAGAAGCTCCTTGCTCGCGCAGAAGACTTTAACTTGTGACACAGCTACTCTGCCCTACAATCCTATCGCAAGGTAGAATTTGCACGCTTTGGCTTTGCTCGCGCAGTGGAGCTTCAGAAATTTCTATCATGAGGATCTCTTGAAGTAAAGCTTTGATCTCGCTCAGCTCCATGTGTAGTGCATAGCACAGCTCGCTAGGTAGAGTTTTAACTTTTACACGCACAAGAGCTGCGCGAGAGAATTTCTTAAGCTCTCTCTCCTCTTGAGCTGTGCGAGCTTTCTTGATTCTTTTGTGCAAATTAGTCTTGCGAGACTACACGCACTACTGATAGAAGACTTGATCCCCGTGAGAGCTTTGCGAGCTAGATTTCTGAAGGCTTTAGTGCGTGAGTGTTGCGTGAGGTTTTGGAGTGATTAGCGCAATAGAGGCACGCGACTACTGCACGAAGCAGTTCTATTAAATTATTCCTTCACTGAGCTACGTAAGTTCTTCATGAGTTTACTTGTGCTGCATGTATCAACTATGCAAGGTAACTCTACTGCAGACTTAAACAATGCGAGGCACACTCCTAACTTCGCGAAATAATAACTCTGCTCCTCTGCTGCAATGCATATGCTGCTGTTGCAGCTTTCTCCACTCTTATCCACTCTTCTCTCATCTGCTTGACTTCTTGGGTCCATCTTAGCATGCAAAATAGTCACCATGGTATGTACCACTATGGTGTTCCATTAGTCTTTGGCCCAGCAATCATCCTTAGCTTGGATTCTCTTTCTTTTTGGCAACACAAGCATGAACTTTGTATTAAGCTACAATAATTATTACTAACTACAAAACAAGCTAAACAAAGGGTTATTAGTCAGCTCTAAGGTATAGTAAAGGATAGGTTAAGAGGTAAAAAGTGGTACTTTTAATTGAATAACACAGGTGAGGTGGCAACGGTGCTTGGCGTATATTGGTGTGCAGGTTCACTTGGGGAGTTGTTGGGGGCATGATTTTCTCTTCCTCAATTAGTTCCTATATTCCATGCTTTAATGAAAAGCAGTGATCGATTGGGTTACCTGGGCCTTGATGGAAGTTGTAGCACGTGCTCGGATTGTAGTTCCTCGGGAGTTGATTTGGTGGAGGTCACGGTTGGACTGGAGTGACCAAACCCTTTTCTATTAACAACGACAAAAGGACTTTCAGGGATAGCCCTAAGGGTGTGAACACTCGGTTGAATCGGGGCCTTCTTTGTTTGGCATTTAATTGTGCCCCTGAGCCATTGCTTGGCCTCTGAGCTAGCTCTGCCTGTGATGGGGCTTATTGTGTTGCCCCAAACTAGAACGGTGTTATACTCGTGGTGGGCTGCAAGGTCATTATTGCTTGGATCTCCCCACATACCTTTGTTTTTCTTTCATTCCCCTGCTCCATGAATTTGTGAGCCCCACTGGCCACAATTTTATTTAAGCGGCCCTCTCTTACAGCGTCTTCACAGTGATTGGCATTCCTCACTAAGTCGAGAAAACTATCCTGCTGCTGATATACCAGAACATCAGGGATAACGAGTAGTGTAATTTTTGAGATCATCTCAATTTATTCCTTGTTTGGTATGCGATTCCTTACCTGAGCTGCCAAGGCCTTCCACCTTTCAAGATACTCATTAAAATTCTCATTGGATTTTTTTTTGAATCGATCCAAATCAAACTTGCGAGGCTCGATATCAATATTGTACACATACTGTTCTTGTAATAGGTGGGTAAGGTCTCTCTGTGGCTTTATCATGGATGGTTCAATAGAAGTGAACCATCTTAGTGTTAGGGCTGTGAGGCTTTTCTGGAACACTTTGATGCGGAGGCGCTCATCTCTGCCATACTGACACATGTCCCCACAGTATGACTTTAAGTGGGAAATTGGGTTTCCGGTGCCATTGTAATTGTCAAATGCCGGCACTTTGAACTTAGGTGGCAAAGGCACCTCGGCAAATAAGCATAGGCAGGAGAAATCAATAGCATGGATCTCCGCTCCTCCCATCTTCATCAGTTGTTTTTGTATTTTATCCATCTGCTCTTTTATCAATTCAGACTCCCTTGATGGTAGTGCTGAGGCTAGTCCCCCAATAGGTTGCCTCCATTCATTCTGGGCTGCCTATTAGTTGGTGAGTGTGGGTGGTGGTGGATTAAAATTGGTAAAAGCCCCTATGTAGGCCTCACTATTTTGGGCATCATCTTCCTCATATTGATTACCCACATCAACAAATGGTGGAGGAAGGGTGAGGTTATCTGGTGGATTCTGAATGGATTGGACGGGTGCCTGGTGGGACCATTGAAAGTGGGGGAAGCTTTGGTGATTAGTTTGTGGAGTGAGGGTATGGGTGAATGGGAGATTATGGGGCGGTTGAGCAGGTGTCTGATGGGACCATTATGGTTGGTAGGGATTTTGTTGATTTAGTTGGGGGTGAAAGGGTGTGTAAATTGCAGGTGGTTGGAGGGTTGGGATGGGTTCCCTTGCCAGGTAGGGTATGAAAGGCGTGGGTGAATAGGATTTGGGTTGGATGGGTGGATTGGGCGAGATGGGTTTGCCATTTGGGGGGGAATGGGATGTGTTTGTTGGTTGTGATTATATGTGGGAAATTGGGGGAATTGTGGGGGATTTGAAAACATAGCCCTTGGGTTCGGGATGGAATGGGCTTGTGTTTGGGCATTGGGCCTTTGGGGGCCACTTGGGTGACTCCATGGTTGATGATGGGAGCCTTGGGTGGTGTGAATTATGGGGGGTTGATTAGGATTGGTATTTTTGGTGAATGAGGTGTGGAGGTTTTGGAGAGTTCATTAGGGTGAGTTAGGAAGGTTTTGGAAAGTCTTTCATGTTGGAAATGTCCTCATCATCTCCTCCATCATGACCATGGGATCGGTCATGGGAGGGGATGCAGAGTGTTCTCTTCATGGAGGAAATGTATAGGGTGGTGGTGGTGCTTGGTTTGACATAGGGGGGAAATTGGGTACTTCTTAGGTAGATGTGGAGGGAAAAATGGACTCACTGAATGGTTCGGTGACAGTAAGTGGGGGTTGGGTGAGTGGGATGGAGATAGGAATCTACTCCGATTGGGAGTGTGATGGGGAGGTTCGATATTGGCGGCGAATGTTACCACCGGCCACTCCATGGTTTGATAGCGGGTGGGGTATGGATTCCTTGAGTAAGGACCAAAGATTTTCTTTCTTCTTCCTCTCCCCCTCACGGGATGATGGTGGGTTTGGCGATTCCATGTTTACGACACCACAAGCTCTCTTTTTGATTTTTTGGTGATATATATATATATATATATATATATATATATATATTGATCTTTTTGGACAGATTTTTGCTTAGAATTTTTTCTTTTTATTTCTCCTTTGATGCTTTTCTGGGACTTGGAACTCCTTGCGGATGGTGTCAATATTCCCAAGGCATCTTACGGCGGGATCCGGATGCCTTCTTTAAGAATCAAAGAGAAATCTCTCGATCATTAAGGGGCACGGATTTTCGTAATACCACGATCTCTCAAAAGAGTTAATAAGAGGGTGACCTCTCTTGACCGGCGAGATCGTTTGGTATATAAGACGAAGGAAGTAACGGGGATCTTGAAACCAACTTACAGAGGGGTTCGGGGCAATTCCCCCTGGGACTTTTTCTTTAACCTTTATCTGGTCCCTCCTTTCCATGCCTAAAGGATACAAGGTCATTTCGATGTAAACTAGTGCGCTCCCCAAGGTTTTAAGCTTTGTAACAAGTTTGGTCATCCACCTGATATACCTCCGACACGAGCACCTTTTCAGATACTGGATGGGGTGGTCCTTTTCAAGATCATCACCACTAGGGTTGCCGCTCTACTTAGGACTGGGTTGGGTGTATCGTTGCCTATTTTTCCCTCCCTTTTTTAAAAGATACCCACGAGAAACATTCTTAAGTCCCGTCTTGGTTCATTTTAGCATTCAATTTAAGGGAAGTTTGCTTAAGTCCAAAATGGGGCCTTTGCCACCATTCTCAATTCGGGTTGTGAGAGTCCCGCGTCGCCACTGCAGGCCGGCGTTCAAGGGTGAAATATGATAAGTAGTAAGAAAAAGGGCAAGGGCAGACAAGTGACTAGGTTGAAATATAAAGTGTCGAACTGTAAAGTGCCGAATCATAGGGGTAAGTGAAAAAAGGTGTCAGTCAAGTTTTACTAGGTGAAAATTGCCGAAATGTAAGTGACGAGAATTTAAATCTAATTTATTAAGTAGGCCCGCCAAACGGCTTAGGCAGTAAATGACAGAAATTTAAATCTAATTTGTCAAGTAGGCCCACCAAATGGCTTAGGCAGATAAAACATGGTCAGTCAAACGACTAGGCAAAAAGGTACAGAATCGTAGGGGTAAGTCGCAAAAAAACAAATACGGTGTTAGTTAACTAATTAGGCCAAAAAGATAAAAATAAGCAAAAAAAGAGGAAAACACATGCAATGGGGCTAAAACTTCATGTAGAAGCTCTAAAAAACATCCCTAGCGGAGTCGCCATCTGTGCAACTGTGGACTTTGCGAGTTCGTCGCGACGATGCACTCAAAAAATGGAGTTGCCACCAGGAGCTTTTAGTGTCCCGAGATACCCAAAATCAATATCGTGCGCACCGAAGTACTAGATTTGACTCCGAATCACTGGTCAATGCCAAAGTCTCTAGGGTAAGGACTTCGATTATCAATCCGGAAGGTGTTAGGCACCCGATCGACTCGTTCGTAAGTGGTCTCTACTATGGCCAAGTATGTATGTATATATATAACAACAAAAGAAAAGAGCGACACTTCCTCTTGGCCGAAGGCACTCGGATCCTATTGAGCTCTCTGCAATCACCAAAATTTTGATGGCATAACAGCTCAAATCCTAGGATAGAGGAAAAGCAAAAGGAAGGTAGAGGAATGGAGGGGAGAGTTGGAGCTCTCAGGGCCTTATAGCACTGTTGCCGGATCTACACGTGGATGCTAACTCCGATGAGCTTCTAATAGCATAATAGGGTAAGGATGGCTCCTAATTTGCTAAGGTTTGGAAGATGGGGAATAAGAGAGGTGAGCTAGAGTCTCTCAATGGCTAAAGCTTGGAAGGAGTGATGAAGTTAATATGAGGGTATGAGATGAACTAGGGTCAAAGCTTGGAAAGTCTAAAGCTTGGAGATGAGGAGCTATTTCTCTAGAGTTTTTGCTTTAGGATTTGCCAAAAGGTGTTCTAAACAATGAGAGGGGGGCCTCTATTTATAGAGTTTGAGGTGATTAGTGAGTGGTTACGTCACTAATAGGTTTAGAAATTAGATAATAGGAAATCTATGGTTTTTGGGGTTTTTTAGGGCATGGAGGAGTGGGAATTGGGTTTTAATGGTGGATGGATGATATGGGGTGAGGGTGTGAATGGCAAAAGGGTGATACATAAAGTTTAAAAGGCCACTAGGGTCCTAAAGAAACCCACCCCAAACTTTGGGGTGGTCCACAAGTCAAACCTAAAAGCTCAAAATCGGCCATTTTTTGAAGAAAATAAGTTTGCAAGGTAGGCAGGCATGCCTTCTTTAAAAAGCAAGCCAAAGAGGTTGGGAAGTTGAGACCCGCGGGGGGCCCAGCTCTGGAAATAGCCAGATTAGCAATTTCTGCCAAAATTTGCCTAGGTGTGCATATTATGCACGCCTAGCCAATTTTTGGCAGAAAAAGGGAAGTTGATATGTGGACCCAGGTTGAGTCCAGTGGGTTTAGTTAGGGTTCTATGGGCCAAGTTGGGCATTCTACGAGTCCAGGAAGGGTTTTAAGTGTTCGGGTTAGGTTTTATGGGTTTGGGTTAACTGCTAAGGGTTCGGGAAGTGCCTTAGGAAGCTCGGGAATACATTTTTCTTGAAGTATGTGTCGATCATGCCTTGGGCCAAATTTGGGTGTCTATAGGGGTCTTTTAGGCTGACAACATCTATCTATAATATTAGGTATTAACTCATTAATAGTTTTGATTAGATGTTGAAAGCGTCGCATGGGATCTAATTTCCACACTCCCAATGTATCACCTGATTTAATTTCACATAAAAACATTGTCCATTCAGGGAGACCTACCTTAGTACCTTTGGCTAGTTCTAGAAATACTTTTTATCATAACTAGCTACTTTTAGTACTTCAATTTGCATGTGTAGAGCCCGATCTTTTGTTGAAACTAGTCTAACCTATCCATATGTGTGATAGCCCAATTTTTCCCGACACCTTTATCCAGAAAAATCATGCCGTCAGATCAGAGAACATAATCTGAAATACAGAAATCATGTAGCATCGAGTGCATAAAACATGGACATAAGTGTGGAAGCAATAAGTAAAAGCCTATGCTATGGCAACTACAAGGCAATAAAACAAGAGGCATAAATATATATAATCCACTAGTGAAGGTCGACCTTCACCTAAATAGTGGAACCAAACTATACAGTTGTATTCAAAGCTTAATGATGTACTATACCATTTAATAAAAGTACAAAAGTCCAAAAGATCAACTAGGGGAAGAACTCCTTGAGTGTCTTCCTACACTTCCGGATTAAAATTGGGATCCCCTACATAACCTACACCTGCAGCTGCGACATATAGTCGAGGGATAAGCTAATAGTCTAAGCTCAGTAGGGAGGAAAAATAATGCTTAACCATAACTTATCATACTACTTCATAGTTGTTATGCATAAATAAGAATAGTTTAAATACCTGTCGTTTCGAAATACATCGGATTTGACAAAACATTAAACTATAATTTTAAAACATTGTCATATCATATATGTCGGAATCAAAACATTGGATTTAAAACATAGACCTGAAACAAATCATGTCATGATGTGAATGCAGTGCGAACAAAATGTATATCAGAGTAAGGAATCGAATGGAACTAAGAGTATATATCAGCGGAACAAGTGTGCGAGAGAGAAGCAAACATATATCAGAGAATCGAAACATATCATGTCACATAGCAGAAAATTGAACATATCATATCGCATGGTGAAGCATATCATATCAGATTTCATTAGTGCAAGTATCCCGTAGTGGGAACAGAGCAGTCTGTAGCGGACATAGGGTCGTAGCCCTGGGGAGTCAACCCCACTCTTGGAGTCTCCACTCCCCTTACAACTAACGCGAAGTCGGAGCAAGTCTCATGAAAAGCATATCATATCGGATTTCATTAGTGCAAGTATCTCGTAGCAGGAACAAAGCAGCCCGCAGCGTGGGAACTGAGCAGTCCGTAGCGGACACAGGGTCACAACCCCGAGCACTCCACCCCTCTCATGGAGGCTCCACTCCTCATTGCACATGATTTTGAAAAATATATCACATATACACAAATCGAAATTCGAGCAAAGGGGACTAAACAAATCAAATGCAGTGAGCTGTCAAGATACGATGTACATTAAATATGTGCATGTGCAAAAATCAAATCATTCAAAGAATTTCAATATACATGTAAAAAATCATGCGCAGAAAACCAAATCTGAGCGTTTCAATATGCATATATAACATGGCTGAAAAATACAAATCCATTTAATAATTGCATTAGTAGCATGATTTCGAGAAAGCATATAATCGAGCCAAGGTATTCTTCCCTACCTCAAATCGGAACCATGCGAACACAATTGCACATATCGAAGCAAATCTATCATTAATGGTTCCCTGTGATCATCCTAGAACATATCAAGATCATGTACTAAGTGTCAGTGATGAGCATATGACGTAAATAAAGGTTTCTTAATGTTTGCAAGCAACATTCAAGGCTCACAAAGCAGGAAATCTTGCTGTGGCGAGGTCTCAAGATTCCAAGTGGCAGACACAGGCTCGCCGCGGTGAGGTTTTCCAGAGGCAAAAATGCCTGAAAAGTCATGTAGCACTCGCCTCGGCGAGTGCTTCAGAATACCTCTCGCCGCGGCGAGGTACAAGGTCGCCGCGACGAGTCTAAAAAACTCGCACGCTCTTCAGTTCTTTCTTCTCAAAAAGAAATTCTCGTCTTCACGTATAACCTCCAACCTAGCCATGTAGTCTAGACTAGTTATCATGTTATCAAGTTAGAACATGATTTTCTATTTTAGTTTCGTGCGCACGCAACGTCCGGGAACATCCGGGTCAGAGTAAATCGACGACCATGCCTCTTACGAGTCCGATGTTCGAGAAGACCTTGCATGCGACCCTCCAATTGACACAATAAACCCTAGACTTAGGGGATCTAGTTTTACAAGGTGGAGTTAGGTCTTTTTTACTTTCGCGGACTCTTCACATGCGAAGTCTATGATTATCGGTGTCAAGATTATGGGCATCACTCAAATTTGACCTTTAAAGCTTTTGATTCATGAAATTAATAATTTATGAAAGTGATAAGGCTCGTTGTCCTCTTTCCAATGCCGCATGAATTGTGCCAATCGGAGTTTGGGTCAAAAGTTATGGCAAAAATACCAAACCGTCGCTGGGCTGTGAATAGTGCTCACCACAGCTAGGTATTGTAGCTCGTTTGATCCCCGAAATCCTCGCTCGCGATTCAAAAACACGTTAATCGAATCAAGTTTCAGAAATTGGAGCTCATGCAAATCATGGTATGTTGTTTACCTTCAAGATTCACGCATGCATGATCCCCAATGATTGGCATTGAAGGAATTTGGGCGTAGCCTCATATCCGTCTGATAGCTCGATCTCTCACTTTGTTTGATCACGATCGCATTGGAAATCAAAGTTTTCTCACAGTACCAATGATACGACCCCAGATTTTCTTTGGTTTGTGGAAAAATCCGAAAGAGATATGATCAATCAACTGGAATTTAAAAATAGTTCATACTCTAGCCTTGCTTATAACGGTGGATTAGATTCGGTGTTGAGATAGTATACTCAATGTGCAACCACGGATTTTTAATGATCACGTCTCGACGATGCGCCCTCTTCGAAAAATTATAGAGTCGCCACCCAGAGCTTTTGTTGTCCCGGGAAACCTCAAATCAATATTAAATGCACCGAAGTGCTAAATATGACTATGATTTACCAATTCACGCCAAAGGCTCTTGGGTAGGAGCTTCGGTTATCGATCAGGAAGGTGTTAAGCACCCGATCAACCCGCTCAAATGCGGTCTCTACTTATGGCCAAGTAAAAGAAATAAAAAAAGGAGCACTTCCTTTTGCCCCAAGGCACCTTGATCCTATATGTGCCCCTCCGCAATCGTCGAGATTTCGGCGGCGTAACAGCACAAATTCAAGGATAGGGGAAAAGCAAAAAAGGTAGAGGAATAAAGGGGAGAGCCGGAGCTCTCAGGCCCTTGTGGCACAACTATGGACCTTCACGTAGGTGCTCACATAGGTGCTCTCGGTTAGCCTCTGATAGCTTGAGTAGCTGGAATGGGGGTTCTAACCTCTAGGGTTTGATGGCTAAGATGTAAGAGGAGAGAGCTATGGGGGAGTTCTCACCTACACTAAGAGACTTTTGATGGAAGGTGGGGTCTAAGGGAAGTTTTGAACTTCTGGAATTTGTATGAGATTGGTGCACCAAAGGGGGAAAAGGTCTCTCTTAATCTTTTCTCTCTTTTGGAAAAAATTCAGGCCATTTGCAAGGGGGGGTGCCTCTCTATTTATAAAGAAAGGGGTGGTTGAGGGGTACTTAAATGCTAATGGGATTAGCAATTAGGTAATCCTAACATCTAAGGATTCCTAGGGTTTTAGCAGCTTAGATATATGGGAAAGGGGTTTAATGGTAGATGATAGGGTGGGGGTTTAAATGACTAGAGGGTTGTAAATAGGGTAAATGAGGGTGCAACAGTCCTAATGAAACCCACCCTAAACATTGGAATGGTCAACAAGTCAAACCCCAAAAGTGAAATTTGAGCAAAATCCAAATTTGACTATAGGTAAGCCTAGCGTGTGTATTATACACGCTAGGCAAATGTACAGTGTCTAAGAAGTCCAGAGCCCGCTGGGGGGTCCACCTATGCTTAGCATGTGTATTATCCACGCTAAGCCACTTCTGTGGAAAAATTGCTTAGAGTGTGTAATACACATGCTAGGCAGCATTTCTCCATAAATGGCATAGCATGTGTATTATACATGCTAAGCATGCCCATCTCCTCGAGAGGCTCTCGAGTGGCTCAGAGCCTGTCGAGTGGTCCCAATAAGTGCAGTTTTTTGGCCAACTTCGGATTGCCGTAACTTTTGATGTATGACTCAGATCGGGGTGATTCTTGACTTGTAGGAAAGCTGAGAATCTCTACTTTTCAATAATATGAAGATTTAGTTTCAGTAGAGGTCCCCACAAGACTTGGCACGCCATTCTCTAACCATTCCCCGAGAGGGTTAACTATGAGTTCGAAGTTTAAAGGTATGGGAAGGTTCCTAAGGGTATCGGAAGGTTCTTAAGGGCATGGGAGATGTTATCAGAAGCTCAGGGGTGCACCCTTCTCAAAGTATGTTTCAATCGAGCCTTGGGCCAAACTTGGGTGTCTACAGATGCCGCTCTTTGGTATCCGATCACTAATGATCGAATGCAAAAGACAAGAGACATCCGAAGAGGCCCAAGGCAACATTGATAGATTCGTCGTATTCAAAAAAAATCTCAAACATCAGGTGGGTAACATGGTGAGTAAACAAGGCTATCGGTCCCCAAGCGCTTAGTGACATTTCTGAGCATAATCAAGATGGTGCGAGTTGTGAATGCCCAATATGCTGGAAAAAATATCTGCTTCTCTAGATGATTGTAGATGTTTGATGTTCAAGTTTCATTCTGAATAAAATAGCTCAATGAGCGAGAGGGTGACCGATTCATACATAAAGATAGGCGCGATACAAAAATGCGAAGGTCCACAGCTTGTGTCCACTCATATGAGGCATTGATTGCCCCTTTTGACTGGTCACAGTGCCCCTACATGAAGTAGGGTTTGAGATCTTTGGGCGAACCTATCGATCCTAAAGTTAATTTAGTACGACTACTCGAGCGGAGCGAATTGATGACGCAACGCTTTTTGGGAGTGTGTGCCCCTTTTGAAAGTGACAATCGTACACATTTTTTTTTATTAGTTTATGTATTTTTATTATATATTATTTTTCTTCTTTATTTGTTATTATTATTGAGCATTTACATATATATATATATATATTATTATATTTTTTTTTTCTTTTTCGTGTTTGTTTCGGGATGCTTACATGACCCCAAACCATTTATTTTAGCACAGCTTCTCGAGAAGATCAAATGGAGATCGTGCGCTCCTTGGGGGCGTGTGCACCTTCTCAAGCTTAAGGAGGATTAAGCTTAGCATGTGTAATATGCACGCTAAGCCAAATCTGGCCAGGATAAGCCTAACATATATATTATACACGCTAGGCCAAATCTGGCCAAAACAGCCCTAGCGTGTATATTATACACGCTAAGCCAGACCTGGGGGTTTTAAAACAATCGGGCTAGAGCAAAAAAAGGCATTTTTCAAAAAAAATTCCTCCCCCCTCTCTAAACCGAGCCGAGACCTCCTCCTAGGGTTTCCCTGAATCGGCTTGAACCCCGACATTGCGCCGGTGTCCACCTTCTCCGATTGATCGTACATTCTACGCGGGATCAAGGGTTTATTGTCTTCCAAAGGAATCATCTTTTTACCCTATTTCTTTTGATTTTTCTTGAATTATTTTCAATGTGGTTAGGATTCTTTCATTTTTAGGTGATCAATGAATGATTTCTTTTGCAAATGTGATTGCCTATGACCTGTTTGATCGATTTTATATGC
This sequence comes from Chloranthus sessilifolius, assembly GCA_021018995.1. Lineage (NCBI taxonomy): Eukaryota > Viridiplantae > Streptophyta > Magnoliopsida > Chloranthales > Chloranthaceae > Chloranthus > Chloranthus sessilifolius. Next base: position 99,451,511 of record CM037597.1, read on the forward strand.
AATGGCATTGATTTTGAATGAGAATATGATTAAATGGTGCCTTATTCCTCTATTTCTCCCTTTTTTTCATTGAATTTTCTTGGACTATTTTGTTGGTGTGACTAGGTCCCTCTCTTTTTTTGGATCTAGATGATTTTTTGTGCCTTGTTGTATCTATGCATGACTTTTGAAAACTGATTTTCATATTTTATTGTTTATTTTTGTGATTTTTGTTGGAAAAGAAAGGCTTCTAATGTGCCTGATTTCCCTCCCTATCCGCGCGGCTAGGGTTTTGAAAAGGTGGTTTTTTTTTTCTCTCCCCCCCCCCTTTTTTTGAAAGCATCCCTACCTACAGTCCATGTGCATCGGGGATTTCGACCAAAAATTTGTAAAATTGTGGAAAATGAGTTTTTTTTTCTTTTTATTTTGTATATGTATATATATATATATATATTGAAATGTGGGGGGGGGGTCGCTCTAGGCTCGCCCCCCCCCCCCTTTTTTTGTTGTTATACCGCAATGATGACGATTATGATTGATGATAAATGAACAGAACATACTTACCTTCTTTTTGCTTGTAGTAATTAGTTTCTCCTTATTGGCAATATTCTGACATTTGTGGCTTATATCCTTCTCAGAATGTCAAGTGAAGAGGAGCAGGGGCATGAGGTGACCTATGTTCCTCAGGGGGAGCAGTTTGTTATGGTGCAGTGCTCTTCCTAGATATGGTATGAGATGCAAGGCGAGGCAGCCCGTACTGGTTTACTTCATCAACAGTACGCCCATATTTTGAATTTTAGGATTGTTGGGAACGTAAGAAATGAGTTTTTATCACTTTTCTTCTTTTGTGCCTATTTTCTTTGCTCCAGGATCTGACATTTTTTCTTTTGTTGCAGTCCATGCCCTCGATTATGTTTCTTGGAGGCTGGTTCGACCTCCAACGCCTCTTTGTCTTCCTCCCTCCAGTTGTGAAGTTCATCCTAGCCCAGGCCGGCTTTGGGGTTTTTCTTTCGTGCCCCGCCATGAGGGGTGATTCGACCTATCTGAAGGCCTTGGTAGAATGGTTCTGGCCTAAGACCATGACATTCCATATGTCGGTGGCCAAGATGACCATCACCCTCGTTGACTGGTCGATGATCACGGGGATCGGGATAGGGGGCATGCCGGTGGTTGGCCTCCGCGTGTCAAGTCGGGACAAGGTTGTTCAGTTGATTGGGGATTACCCCTCTTCTCAGGATGTGAGCGGCTCTGAGGTTAAGTTGTCCTGGCTAGCCGACTTGTTCAGTGAAGATGAATTAGTAGATCCAAACCAGCCGAATATGGATATCGCCATTGAGCCTGAGTGCGCTTTGACGCTGGCTCGTATCTAGCTCCTCTTCCTCCTGGGCATGACTCTATTTACCAATGATAGCGTGGTCGGGTCTCATTGTCCCTGCTTAGTCTCATGGGAAATTGGGATAATGTGCACCGGTATGACTGGGCGGTGTCGAATACGTCGTATTGATGTCTAGCTTGGCTCAAGCCTCGGTTGGGGATTTGGGTTCTGTTGTTGGTTTCTAGCCTATGATAGACGTAACCCTTAACTCTCCCACTCTTCTTGGTTTATTTGCTCATCATTCATCCTGCCTCTGACACGTCTTTTATGTCTGCTCCTCCTTTCAGGTTTGGGGATACTTGCACTTTCAGTCAAGCCGCCCCCTCCTCTTCTCAGATGCTTACACATAACCTCTTATGAGCAGCTGGCATAAGAGTCATCGCCGAGATATTGGAATGAAGCACTTGGAGTTGGGCCTGAGGTCCCAATTTGATTTATTGATCCTAAAGCAGGTATGGATACTTCCCACTTCTTTTCCTCAGAGTTCCCTTTTGATGCTTGCTTGACTAATAGGACACTCTTTGTCTGGGCAGGTCATCTTCAACCATTACGTTGGTTCTCCTTTCTAGGATCGACCTACCGTGGGCCAATCCCGTCTCTTCGTCAATTGACATGTTATCTTCTTCTATAGCGCGTGGGTCCAAGCATACTATTTAGGGGAGAGAGTGGTACATTAGTACCAAGATTATTTTATCGTGTCGTGGGGTCCTCCCGGGGATGTCATGACTCCTGAGGGTACCATTGAGGAGCTTTCAGCTGGACTCCTTCATCATGCGGTCCCTGTCGATGATATTCTCGTGCCTAGGGGATATCAGATGTGGTACGAGTCCCTGTCCTATCGGGCCCTCCTTCCGTGCTTTGTACCTGGTGCCAACTTTTTGGCCTTTAGCAGCTCACGATCTCAGGTGATTCTCTTCTTCCTTTATGTAGATTCCTGATGGTTTTTATTCGATTTTGCTTTGACTAACTAGAGCTTTGCTTCTTTCCATAGTTTGAAGGAGGAGATGATTCTGATGACGATGATGCAGCGACAGGTCCTACTGAGGCTTCGAGTGCTGGTCCCTCAGATCCCTTTGGTACGGGTGCTTCTAAGAGTTCGACTGTAGAGACTCAGCGGACCTTCAAGTGCTTTGACAATGCCCTCCTCACCAGCTTGTATGCAGAAGTGATTGAGCGGGCTTGCTTCTCTGCTGAAGCTATTTGCGTCCCTTGTCTTAGGCTGGTCCCAGGGGTGAGTTTTCTATCCCGTAGAGTTCCTTTTCAGGGAAATGCTTGCTTTTGTATTGGTTTTTATAGCTGACCTCTCTTTTTTCTTCTCACAAAATTACAAGTCGGCTGACAATCAGGTGGAGTACTATCGCCACATTATTGACCTTCAGGGCGCGGAAGTGGTAAGCGTCTCATCGACTAGCCCTGACTTTTGCTTTGTTGCCTTATTTTAACTCAAACTAACTTCCTGGTATGATGCTTGTAGCATGCTCGTGAGAAGGGGTTGTACTCATTTCTTGGCAGGCTATCTCAGGTGTGGTCTCGGGTGGGGGATATTCAAACATACCACAGTTCGTCGCACCGGCACAAGAAGTCCAAAAGGCGTTGATAAGGATTAGGCCTTTTTTGTTTTGATGAACATTTGAGACTCTTGGGTTATTTCTTTTTATTTTGGAAAATGTAATGGATGCTATGAGAATATGCTTTGGATGATTTATTTTTAGAATGAATGTTAGTGTTTTCCCATTCTATTGCCTGCTCTATTTCTTCCTTCTTGTAGTAGTATATTGGATCACTTGTAGGGTGGACTTCAGTTTTTAGGAAATGGTCTTTGGGCCGTGCATTTGGTTAATACCGGCCAAACCTTGCATGTCTGTACATATGGTCCTTGAAAGACAAATCGTATGAAAAATTAGATGGTAATTTTTAGTATCCTAGCACGTGATATGGGGTGCTTTCGAATAAATAGCAGAAAGTGCAGGTAGGCTGGCTGGGGGACCAGTAAAAATAGTCTCCTCAAAATTTCTCTTTTTTCTCTTTTGGTGGCACTCCTGGCCTGGCGTGTGTAATATACACGCTAGGCAAATCTGGGGGGAAAATGGCCTAGCGTGTCTGTTACACACGCTAAGCATGGCTTGGGAACAAAATGGCTTAACGTGTGTAATATACACGCTAGGCAAAATCTAGGGAATTTTGCACTAGCGTGTGTATTACACACGCTAGGTGCTTCCTAGGGAAAGTGGGGCCTTTTAAGCCCGAGAATGTACTTATTCCTCTTCTTTTTGGGTTGGGCTTTATATTTTTTGCTGCCATTTTCTTTTTGCTTTAGTAAGGGTAGATCCATCACCCTACAGTGAATTGTATTTTTAAAACATCTTTGTATGAGCATGGACCCGCTTTCCAACCCCGTCGTGCATGGGGGGTTCGGGACCTTTATACTTCCCTCTTTGGGTATGGGGCCCAACTTTCTAAAGAAATGGTTTGAAATTTTAACGAGAGCGAGCTCGCGGGCTTCGATCAGCTTGGATTGACCCATCTCTCATCTTTCCTTGAAGTTCCTCCACTTTGGGAACTCATTTACGTGGCGACCTCATTCTTGGAGGTGGGTACCCATGTTTTCCGCTTTGGGAACTGTGAGTTGACTCCTACACTTGAGGAACTCTCCAGCCTATCGGGTATGAAGCTGCATAGAGGCCTTGCCAAATCAAGTTACACTAAAGCCGTCCACAGGACTTTGGGCTTAAAGAAAGCCGATTATGAGAAAAGCCTCGTTGGTGGGCCCACCAGGTGTTCGATGAAATTCTTGAGAGCACTTTTTGGCGATGAGAGACTGTGAAAATTGTCGGTTAGAAATATCCATAACGTGAAGGCTTTTGCTCTCTATCTTTTCTACACTGGGGGAGAGAGCTTCTCGCTTGCACTTTATGACGTCTTGGCAGAACTTGAGGGAGGTCGTTCAGTGAAGCACCTGATTTTGGCAGAGCTCTATCGCTATCTTGATGCCTTTGCCTTGGGCAAGGTGGTGTGCCTTCGAGGATGCCCTATTATGTTTCAGGTCTAGCTTGGGGAGCACCTTGCAATTTTGGGACCCGTGCACCAATTCTATGTTGTTCATGGCGAGGCAGCTCACTGCTTTTTGGGTCGATGCTATAGGCTATCATAGTGGGATGGATATACAGGGGTTGAAGCTTTGGTTGGGTAAAGCCGAATTGGGATGGAGGCTTCCCTGGTTAGACAAGACTTTCCCAGTAGCTCGCTGACCGGCTTGCTATGTGTATCTAATTAATTCGTAACCTATTGCAAGTGTACAATGGAAATTGTAGAGCTAGTATAGGATCGTTCCTACAAAGATAGATATACTACTATTAATTTAGTTTTCTGAAAACTTATATTTATCTTTTAAGATTCCTAAACTACTTAGAAATATGAATAAAGAATTTTCTTAATCTAAAATGCATAAAATAAATTCTAATCCTCCAACTTCAGATTATGGTCATCAATCACAATCTTCTGCTATTGGATATTTTTAAATTTAAATAGTACTGTTACACCATATATCAATTCTTCTAGCATTGGGCATCAATCAATAGAGATTTAATCTAATCAACAATCAACCAAAAATTTTGGCATCAATCAAACTCTAGAAAACTGAAAATGGAAAAATAAAACCGTTACACTAATCTACAAATTCCAACCTGAGTCGTCAATTCAAATCAAAACTTGAAGATGTTTACAAAGCAATAAATAAAAGAAAATAAAAATCTAAACTAGAAAACGAAAGTAGAACCATCCATGGGGCCGGTCCTTCAGCTTCTGCAGCCTTGGTTGTCAGGCAAGACCTTAGACAACTGTGGATGATGTTACTTTGTAATTCCTAACTACTTTGATCGGAAGAACAAATAGACCTTAGTTGTCAATTAATGTTGAGTAGTTCCTCTCGATGATTATTCCTATACCAAGCCCTCTTATTTATAGATTAAAAGGGGTCGGTTTACAAAACTTATAATTCTATTAAAAGAAATAAATTATCCTAATATAACCCTACTTCAAATTTTATAATTCTTTCCTTGCTTTTTTTAAATGACTGATGCAGTTCTAGAACATTCTTTAATCTTTAGCAACAGAGTCCTTCTAAAAATATTCTTCATTAATCTTCTCGAATCCTTGATTAGTAGAACTTCTAATTCAAATATTCTTCTAATTCTGCTTCATGGCAGTGTAATATGCACGTGATCAGTAGCACTGGATTGAGCTGCAATTATAGAATCATTAATAACGATTTTCTATATCTTCTCTAGTAAAAAATTATAAATTACAATTCTTTATCTTCATACTACTCATTCTTATGACAATTCAGACTATTCACTGGAAAATTGTAAAATATGATTCTTTATCTACTTCTTAGAGTGCTTCTTTTAAATAATTGTTCATAACGATTCTTTGGCTTTCACAGTCTCTCACTCTTGGAAAATCGTAAATAACAATTTTTCACTTTTTCTAGTAAGTGAGAATTCGTCTTTTGGTTCTATTGTCATTCTTACTGCTTAATGAGTTCATTTTGATGAATATTAACACTTTGACTCTATTTTACTATTTTTCCTTAATATCTGCACATCAATAACTTATTAGTAATAAACTAAGTCCTAGCATCACTAAGTTAAGGGTAATAAATTGATAAATTATGTGACTGATCACCCCCAAACTTAAGCTTTGCTAGCCCCTAGCAAACAAGGAAATATTAACTAAGAAACTAATTACTGAAATTAAATGCTACTTTCGTAGGGAGCACGATTATATTTAGTGGATGCAACAAGCCTTTAAACCCCTAGGCGATCCCTAGTGGAGGAGTTGTAGTCTCATGAAGGTTTTCAGTGAAGTTACCTACAAACTTCAAATATTTTTGGATTTTCAAATAAACTAAACTAATGCTGAAAATAGAAATAGAAAAATAATTTCTGTAAAAAAAAAAAAAAAACTAAACTAAACTAATATATACAAGTGTATATCCCCCCCAAACTTAAATTGGACAATGCCCTCATTGGCACAAAAATAAGGGATATGGAAAAAATTTACCTAAAAATTATTCTTATCTCTGATTTCGTACGAGTTGTGAAAAAAATTCTGTAAGGAATATTTCCCTCCAAACTAGAGGAAAAGACAATGATTTTATATCTTGCAGACAAAAATAACCAAAATTTTAGTGGGTTAGTAATAGAAAATAAAAGTTAGTAAGTTGGTAACAAGAGAAAAATTAAAAAGAAAATTTTATATATTATTGTGTAAGTATTTACAGAGATCTCAAAACTGAAAACTAAAAACTAATTACATAAAAGATAAACTTAGGAAAAACTTAGACACACACTAATCTATACTAGACACTGGCAGCAACGTCCAAGATATAAATCTTCGTCGATGAAGATCGGTTCTTAGCTTCTAACCAAAATTTGTTGCTCCAAAAGAAACAAGGACACTCTCCAATAGTGGGTGTGTCCAATAGGAAAGGGAAAAAGGACGCTTTAAGAAGATTTAGGAGGGGGTGGTGGGGAAGAGGAATTAGGGGATGAAGGCGATGGTTCATTAGACCAGCATGGAAAAGGGAGAGAGGAGAAGAGAGTGATGATTTCACTAATTAATCGCCCTCTTTCCTCTAAGATTGCAGTAATCTCCTCCTCATGGCGTTGGATGAGGCGGCTAAAGGCCTTTGCAATTTCAGACCAGCTTGATGGGTTTGCCATGAGAAGGTATTAGAAGAAGTAGGATGCAAAAGGAATGGAATGAGATTGTTGGAAGGGTACTTCCTTATTTATAAGCGATCTAGGATTTGAATAGTCGCCGTAAATAGAGGTTGTGGCTGGCATTGAAGAATGTAACCGGTTGGTATTTGATTAATGTTGAAAGACGTGTCTGCAAAGCGTAAGTTAGGCTGACGCCTTTGTTATCAGAGATCGTGCCCATACGATAGCAAAATACATTGTCAAATTAATGCTTTCATTTAATAATTATAATCACTACGATTGTATGATAGTTACGAGAAATCGTAATTACTACGATTTTTCGTAATACATGCTGAACCAATCCTATGCTTAAAATTGTATATTAAAGAAAAGTTTACAAAAACGCTACAGATGCGTCAGTAGCTCGACAATACTCCAGTGTTGTTAGTAATATTCTGGATCTTTCAGTGCCAGTGCGGTCACCATCCCTTTTTCTTTTAATGATACCATTAGTTTAAGTCTCTCTCCGTTAACCTTAAAAGTACGATTGTCCTTGGGATCTTTGATAGTGACAGCCCCATGAGGGAATGTTTCTATAACTATGTAGGGATCATTCCAACGACTTCGTAATTTTCTTGGGAACAACCTTAACCTTAAATTATACAGCCAAACTTGTTGACCAGAATCCAAAAAATTTCGTAGAATATGTTTATCATGAAAGGTTGTGGTTTTGGCCTTATAAATTCGAGTATTCTGATATGGATCGTTTTGAATTTCCTTGAGCTCATTGAGGTTGAGTTTCCGCTGCTCTCCTAATGTGGTTAATTCAAAATTGAGTGCTTCGATAGTCCAAAGGGCTCTATGTTCTAATTCCGCAGGTAGGTGACAAGCTTTACGATACACCAGGCGGAAAGGTGATATACCAATGGGGGTCTTATAAGCCATTCTGTATGCCCACAAAACATCATTTAATCTTATGGACCAGTCTTTTCTATTAGGACGAACAGTTCTTTCTAATATTTTCTTTATTTCTCTGTTAGAAACCTCAACTTGGCCACAAGTTTGTGGATGATAGGGGGTTGTAATTTTATGCATAACACCGTATTTCTTGAGCAAGCTTTCGAAATACCTGTTACAGAAATGGCTTCCTCCGTCGCTAATTATAGCACGTGGGGTTCCAAAACAAGCAAATATATTTTCTCTGATAAATGAGACTAGCACCTTGTGATCATTTTTCCTTGTGGTTGCTGCCTCGAGCCATTTTGAAACATAATCTACAACTACGAGTATATACATGAATCCAAATGAAGGTGGAAATGGGCCCGTGAAATCTATGCCCCATATGTCAAGAGGCTCTGCAACCAAGATCGGTTGCAGGGGCATCATATTTCTTCGGGACATAGCTCCTGACTTTTGGCATGGTTCAAAGGCTTGAAAAAAGTGGTGGGCGTCCTTGAATAGTGTTGACCAATAAAATCTGCATTGTGGTACCTTGGCAGCAATTTTCTTTCCTACAAAGTGGCCCCCACAAGAGTAAGTATAATAAAATTGTAAACTATTATGGGTGTCACCATCAGGAACACATTTTCTAATTATTTGGTCAAGGGACATCTTAAATAAATTGGGGTCTTCCCAGATATAGTATTTTACATTTAAAAAGAAAATATACCTATCCTAGTTAAACCAATTTGGAGGGATCTTAGTTGTGGCTAAATAATTGATAATGTTTGCATACCATGGCATGATGGCTTGGATGGTAAAGAGTTGCTCATCAGGGAATGTATAATGCAAAGATTCTGTACTGTTGATTTTAGGCAGTTCCATTCTAGAGAGATGATCAGCTATTGGGATCCTGCCTTGTGTTCAAAAGGGGCTTAAAATCAGACAATTAAAGAGTCTATAGATGGCACACACCAAGGAAGGCTCACACATAGTCCTGCAAGTATTCAGGGCCTGCTGTAGCAAGTATTAAAAGAAAGTAAGGGTATGTCCACAGGGAAATGTGTGTCAAAATTAGGCAAATCTCCATATCTATGGTAGATCTGGCACCCTTCCTAATGCTAAAACAGTAAAAAAAAGAGGAGAGGTATAAGGGGTTGTCACTTCTAAATTAAACTACAAAAAGAAATAAGATTACAGAAATGGATGTTAGGATTAAATCCAGAGTACAAATCTTGCAGTGAAGGGAAATTAAACATAGAAGATGGGGAGAAGCAGCTTGGACTTTGGTCTTGCTGCAATTAGGTTGAGCTGCTAAGGTTATAGAGAGTTTAGAGTGCACCAATCCCTCATCTAGCCATAGGCACTGTTGCAGGGTAGAAGAATCTACTCTAAACCAAAGGCTTGAACTGATCTTAAGGGTATGATCTATCCACTTTAATGGTCACAAATCATCCTATAGACTTCCTCCAAATCAAAGGATTAAAGTAGAAGAATCCAATTTAGACCAAAGGTTTCAATTGATCTTAAGGGTATGATTTGTCCACTTTAATGGTCACAGATCATCCTAGGGATTTCCTTCATATCAAAGGTTTCAATTAGAGTATTATAACCACTATAAATGCTGCAATTAACAGGCCACAGACACAGGAAATTGTAGGAGCATCAGATCTAGGGAGATCCAATGGCATCCACGAGGTCTACCAGTTAAGTGGGTGAGCTATTCTCATCTACACAAAGCCGATCAAGTACCAAATGAAACCAAAGGAACTATAGATCTAATTATAGCAATTAAACCAACATCACATTGAATTAAACTGACCATACAATGAAATATCCTTAGATTTGCAGTATGTGTATCATCTAACCCTCAATAACACTCTCAGCTCTCCCTAATTACAGATTCGACCTCACACTTTGCTGCTCTCAAGGAATTTGCCAACCATGGTTGGGCTCAAGGAAAGAATTCAAGAATTTTGCTGCAAGCTATGGTTTCCAGAATTGATCCCCAGAATTCCCTTTTCCTAACGGCTTCCTCTCTTCTTATAGCTTTCTCCTTCAGCCTCAGATCTAGTTTCTCCCGCCAATTACAGCATTCAGAATAATCCTGTTATTCCCGCCTTTATTCCCTTTCTAGAAGGCTCTTTAGTTCGTTAGAGTTGGGGGAGAGCACGTGGGTTGGTTAGGGTTCCCAGGGCACTTCTAGAAACCTCGCACCAGTCACCAAGGTGCTCAGTTTGCGTGCAATAGGTAACCAACTCGCCGCGTGTGCACAGTAGCTTTTCTTGGAAGTGTTTAGATCAATTTTGATAGGTTGAAGAGGCTTTTGATGGGTTGAAATCAAGTACTTTGGTCCTTTTGCTAGGATTCAGGATCCTATCGAAAGGTTCTGATAGGTTAAATCTTGCAATTAGAGCTTCTGCATTTGCAACCTTCATTTGATGCTTTCGATAGGTTGAAGGATCCTTTCAACAAGTTGAGCTCTTGCGCAATTAGTTTCGATAGGTTCTCAAACTTTTCGATAGGTTCTGTTCAAGTTCAGGCAACCATTCGATAGGATGCTCCCTTGTTGTTTCCGATTGCACGATAGGTTCTGAATCCTGTCGAATTCTCCCCATCTTCATGATTTCTTCCTTTTTTGGCCTTCAGATCCTATCGATAGGTTGTTTTTAGCCTATCTTTCCTTTTTTCAATGCTGCTTTGCTGTTGCTATCTACCCCAAGTGGGCATTGATGTGGGGTCCTTCTGTGTGCCATAGTTGAGTCAGAGTTGTGGTGAGAGATGGACCTTCTTGTGGAGCACTTTAGGGTGGATTTCTGCACTATGACTACTTATTACTGCTATCTACAAAACATGTTCAACAAGCACTTATTAGTCTATTCACAGGTCTATCAAACGTTAGGTTAGAGGGTGAAAAATGGCATTTTTCACTGGTTAACACACCCCCAAACCTAAGCTTTGCTAGTCCCTGAGCAAAGGAAAGATAAGAAAACTAAAATGCCACTTTTGTAGGGAGCACAGATGCATTTAGCATATGCAACAAGCCTTTTAAACCCCTAGGTGATCCCTAGTGGAGGAGTGAAGTCTCCTGAGGGTTTTCAGTGAAGGTACCCACAAACTTCTCTAATAAAAGTAGTTAATACTCATGCAGCATGCTAAAACAGAGTTTAAGTAAATAAAATAAATTCCACACCATTTCCATTCAATTTTAGAGGGCTTTCAGCAGAAAAAACACCAGTTCAAAACATGAAATTCTACTGTAGTTCCTTCATTATCAATCAGTCCATGTCAAGGCATTGTGTTTGAAAATTGATGCAAAGTTCACCTTTAATTTAAGAATTCTGTTTTTGATTATCCCCCAAACAACTAGATTTTAGACCCAAGTCTTACCAGGGCTGTTCACTCACAACAAAAACAGAAAGGTGCATCATTTCACACAGCTCAAGAGCCGTTACAGCCCTCAAATAAGACTGCAAGCATGATCATAGGCAGTGCTCTAATTTCTGAAATTTTTTAATTCTTTTCACCATAGATTAAATAAATTCTCATCTCCACATGACAGCTCAATCTATTTCAGATCAGTAAGGTCTTTTTATTGGGTTGTAATGTGGCTTATGGGTGAGGTTTATAAAGAATAAAAGGGCAAAAAGGGTTCAAATTGAGAAATCAGTAAAAGTAAGGAGGTAATTTGCAACTCAACCTTCTTCATTACAACACATCTTCATTTTCTTTTTGAATTTGCAGACTTGAAATGATCAGCTTCATCAGCTTCTTATCTTCTTGTAGATTTTCAAATGAAGTGACTTCTCTTTTATTTTGTTTTATTTTTCTTTGTTTTATTTTTTTATTTTTTTTTATTATTTTTAAACCAAGCTAGAATGCCACAATACCCCCAAATGTGCTTCCTTCTTTTTCAACCAATCATCGAACCTTGCTCCTCTAACCTCTCTTCTCCTCCTTTTCCTGATTTCTTAGATTGAGGGTGAACTGAAACAGGTCAAAAGGTTTTGGGTTCAAATTTTCTGGTTTTCATCAAAGAAAACTGGGATTTTTAGGGCTCAAATGGTGTGTATCAAGGGCAGTTCAAAGGTGGGACATTTTAAGCTCAAACTGTCTAAGGGATGGCCTTACTTCATGTCTCCAATGTCATGAATGCTGTCAGCTATTTCAACTTGGATTTTCCTAACTTCTAGTGATTAAAATTAGATCTCACCAGTCCTTAGAGCAGAAAAAATTTGCCAAGACACTCTTCAAAGAAAAAAAAAATTCAGGCCCAAATCTCACTGGGTATGGCCTTCCATCAAATTTTTTGGGGTGTATCCTTACAGTTTTCTCTCATTTCAGGTTCACTACACATCCATTTTCTGAAAATTCTTGACATTTGCTTCATGAAAAATATTAAAACTACAACTCATTTCAGTTTTAAAAAGTTTTTAATTTCCTCTTTTTCCAAAAATCAGGTGGGAAATCACTTTATTTTCAAAAACTTTTTCAACATAGTTGCACTAGCATTAACTCATTTCATCGGCACACCTACCATACTCCCAAACCTAAATTAAACAGTGTCCTCACTGTTGAGAGAGCATGGTAGCAATGACCAGGGTATATGAAGAACGGACAGAAGAATAAGCACAAAGAATAACATAACACAGAAAAGAAATTATTATTAACATCTAAAATATATACATGATCTAAAGCAGGAAGAGAAAACAAACAATCCTAAACTATATTTATGTACAAGCATCATCAGGCCAATCATACAAATCTGCCAAATTTGTCAAATCATCCTTGGATAAAGGAACTTTTCTTTTAGGTGGGGACTGCTTAGTGGACAGCTTGGGGGCTTCCTCAGAATGGGCAGTAGAGCTCTTATCTTTCTTGGCAGAAGCAGCAAGGGAATCAAAATCAGAATCAGAGGGGAAAAGGACAGTAGGATCGAGGCCAAGGGCAGCAGCAGATTTTCTTCTTTCCTCCTTTGTGAGTAAGGTGGAGGAGGTGTCATGTCAGGGTGGGGGCTTGGTGGTTGCTACCTCTTCAGACTAGGTAGCAGGTTCCTTCCCTTTACGGCGAGCAGAAGCAGAGGAAATAGATCTCTTGGTAGTAACTTTTCTCTTTGTATAAGTCCTCTTATGGTGTGGGGGGGAAGGTTTAGCTGTAGGAAGATCTTGGGCTGGAGGGGGGGGACATCTACAGGTGGGGTAGGAGTAGGTTGAGTGGCAGGAGGTTGGGGGGAGGAGCTATAGCAAGAGGGGTAGGTTGAAATGGTTGAGAAGTCAATGAAGCAATTCGTCTCTCCAGAATATCTATTTTCTTCACTGCATAAAGCAAGTCTGACTCAAAGAGTTCCTTTGTGGCCTTGAGTATCTCCTGAGCATTGGCTAATTTTTTTTGGAGAAACTCAACATTCTTTTTCTCATACTCGGCAATGGGAGTCTGAGCCTCAACAAGAAGTTTGGCGGACTCATAACGAGTCAAGATTTCCTTCCACCCCTGAGGGATATCTCAGAGCTAGATTCTTTGCTCCAATTCTATGAAAGCAATCCTCTCCTCATAGGAGACCTCCAGGGAAGCTCGGAGGGCAGCCATATCGCTCAGGACATCCCGATTGATGTAGGGGGTTGTCCCTGAAAGGTGAAACAATGGAGGAAGATGGAGGAGATAAATGGAGAGGTGTTGGAACAGGGGAGAGAGGGGAAGTGTGAGGAGGTTGGGGAGTTGGAGATGATCGAGTAAGAGTGGACTAAATGTATTGAAGGTAGGAGCTCATGAGGGCTTGGTTGTTGGTGTTGGTGGTCAATTGAGTCTGAATGGACTGTAAGAGGAAAAGAAATTGGGTGAAGGTGTCAAGCATGGTAGGGGTAGAGGGGACAGGTGTTTGGATGGGATGGAAAGGAGAGGAGGGTGCATGGTTAAAATGATGAGTGGGGTGTGGGGAGTCAGGGAGTGGGGTGTACTCATGAGCAACATCCCCCACAATGGATGTCATGAGGGCAGTGAACCCAACAGTGGTGAACTGGTCCAAACCCTGGGTATGTAGAAGGGATTGGGGAGGGGGGAAGTCAAAAATGGGTTGGTCAACGGGTGGAGAAGACAGGGTAGGAGTAGGCTCTGATAATGTAGGAGGCTCAAGGACTTTAGGTTGGAAGATCTAAGTGGTGGGTGGAGGTAAAACTGGTTCAGAGGTGGGAGGAGAGGGGTCTGTTGGAAGAGGGACTGATACAAAAGGAAAAAGCAACGTGGGTGTAGGTGTGGGTGATGGGACAGGTAAGGTAGGTGAAGGGATGGATGAGGGTATCTTAGTAGGAAGATCTACTGCCATGGTAGTGGGCACCTCCTCAGCCTCCTCCATCTCAACTGGCTTACTCTTCTTAAATAAGGTTAGGCTGGAGGACCATTCCCTTTTCTCATATACTTTTGTGGTCAACTTCTCCATTGGCTCATTCCTTTTGACTACATATTTCCCAGCCTTGAGCAAGCATATAATGAGCCTGCTAAAAGGCTGCCCACCTCCTTTAGCAAATGCTTGTCTTTTAAGCACTTTGTCATTGATATCCACCATTATCTCAAAAATCAACTGAGGTGCATTCAAAAATTGCCCTTTTGAATAGTAGTACAAGGCATCTACAACTGGGGGCCTTCTCTCCTGCAGGTGCCCAGTGACAGACATTTTTCCTCAAAATAGCATCAATAAATTTGAGACTGGGTTGGAGGTCTCTTCTCATCAAGGATTCACCACATCTCACAATTCCATTAGTGAGATGTGGAACTCCCAAAGCCATCCCAATATCCTTACTGTCCACTGTGATTTGCCAATCATCAATCAAAATTTCCAGCACCGCCTCTTTCCCAGGCACCACCTTCTTTTTCAAATTCTGGTACCACAGTTTAACCATCCTGGGGTACACATTCTCCTTCAAGGGTGTAAGTAGGTAACAATCCCTCCTTCTTCAAATACAATAGTGTTCCCTGGCACTCCTCTACGTTAGCAAAGTATGCCAGATCAAAATCTGTCTCAGGGACAAGGCTCAACGTATTCACAAACTCATTAGGAGTGGTTAATGCAGCAGGAAGTTCGACCACTGGTAAAATGTCAGGGTTGGCTAAAGGTGCTTCCCCAGTCAGTGCAGATCTCTCCATGGGTATTTCTACAGCAGGTTCCTGAATTGCTACAGACTTGGCTTTTTTAGCTTTGGGAGCCTTTTTGGGTGTCCCCTAAGGGAGCTTCCTTTTGGTAGGTGGTTTGGTGGTAGGTTTTGATTTCTTGGAGGATTTTAGGGTGGAAGAAGCTGGTTGCCAGAATAGGTCAGCTAGGGTTTCTTCAGAATCAGCCATTTTACTCTCAAAAATTGGTCTCTTAAGGCTCACTCACCAATTTGTAGGGAAACTCTGAAGTAAATAGCTAGAGAAATCATAGAGTGAAAGTAGAACAACTCACCGCAAAACTGTTAGGATTTTGCAGAACCCATGATGTACAATTCTAATTTCCCAAAGATCAAGTGCAAAATGCTCCTTTGTGCAGGCTGAATAATCTTGATGAATGGTAAATCGAATGAGAAACAGTCCTGAGAGTATTTGGCAGAAAGAGGGCAGCGGCAAATGAGGAAAAGGGAGCTAGGGTTTTACAAAAAGTGTGAAATGGGCGAAAGTGACCTACCAATAGGTATATATAGAGAAAAAATTGATTTCGATAGGATGAGTTGGATGATTTCGATAGGTCAAAGCGTCCTGTCGAACGCTATAAAAATACAGCGTGCAGATGAAATGCCTCGATAGGTCAAAACCTTCCTATCGATAGGTTCATGCAACGCATGATTTATCCTTTCGATAGGTTCCTGATAAGTATCCAGAACCTATCGAAAGCTTCTTTTCGACCTTTAGAACCTATTGAAAAGCTGTTTTCGCCTATCGACAAGTCTCAGAACCTATCGCAATCCTTAAATGACCTATCGAAATCGTCAAATGACTTATCGACAGCTCCCAAATGTCTATTAAAACTACATTTTCGTGCAGTGCTCAGCCTCAGCACTCAACTAACTCTTTTGTTGTGCTTTTATTCAATATGTTTTCATTATTTGCAGACTACCATGGTCCCTGAACTGCTGATAAGATTGAAATGTTGACCTAATGCTGACATGGCAATTCTATTGGGAACAAAGCATCAAAACAGAAAGTAATCATTTAAAATAGAACTAAAATATGGTACATATGATACACACTGAAATCATGTATACTTTGGAGGGTTCTGAAAATCAATGATCTCCTCAGGTTCACAAATTTTTAACCTTTGGCCATTGACTTTCATAACCCTACCATCTCTAGGATCCTTGATTTCTACAGCTCCAGATGGGGAAACATGTAAGACTGTGTAAGGCCCATCCCATATGGACTGTAATTTGCCTGAAAAGAGTTTCAATCTAGAATTGAATAACCATACTTTAGCACCTGGTTTGAATTCTTTCCGCAGCAGGTGCTTGTCATGAGGGGCCTTGGTTTTGTCTTTGTACATCCTTGCATGTGAATATGCTTCCATCCTCAACTTCTGAAGCAGATTTTCTTGCACAAACTCATCCACACATTAATGGAAAAACAGTCCTCATTCGCTAAGTTGGGCTGATGAGCTGCATTGTAGACATTTAGCTTCACTTTCATGTTACCAAAAGATACTTTCATGTCCCCTGATCTACATTGTATACAAGCATTAGCAGTAGCCAAAAAGGGCCTGCCTAAGATCATAGGGATAGAAGTAGCACTCCTACTTGGCCCCATATCCAGCACCAAAAAATATGTAGGATAAAAGAATTTATCAACCCCGACCAAGACATCTTCAATGACCCCCACAGGATTCCTTTTAGATCTGTTAGCTAATTGTAAGACCACATGTGTGGACTTCAACTCTCCTAAGCCCAGCTTCTCATATACTGAATATGAAAGCAAATTCACACTAGCTCCCAGATCCAACAAGGCTTTTTCAATTATATGATCCCCAATGATGCAAGGGATAGTGGGGACTCCAAGGTCTTGGAGTTTTGTTGGGGTTACAATAGTCAGTATTTGTTGCACTTTTTCTGCTGAAAAGACTTTCTTAGATAGATATATCATTGATTGTCTTTTGTGGGTGCAAAGGTCTTTCAAAAACTTGGCATAGGCTGGGACCTGCTTGATTGCATCAAGCAGAGGCAAATTGATCTTCACTTGCTTAAAAATTTCTATCATTTCCTCTATTTTGGCATGCCCTTTGTCAAAAGGGGAAGGTGCTTACATTGCCCTAGGAAATGGCAAATGTGGGACTGCTCTCCCATTTGCAGCCTTAGCCAACTCATATCTCTATTTTATTTTTTTATTTTCTTGAGGATCCTCAGTATCCTTTTTATTCAACATTGGGTGCTCCTATTGTTCCTTCTCCCTTACTACTTCTTTTTCTTTTTCTGAATTTTTCAAAGGCCCACAGCCTACTTGGTTATCCACCAACCTTCCACTTCTCAATGTGGTGACAGATTTGGCCTCCTCATGGGAAGAGAAAACCTCACCTACCACCTATTGTCTCCTTGGGTTGTCCATGGATTGGCTAGGCAGCCTCCCTTCCTCTCTCTTAGCTAAAGCATTAGATAGCTGACCAAGATAGTCTTCTATCTTTTTAATGCTTTGACTATGAGAATGCACAGTCTGAGACAAGGATCCTAAATTTTGCAATGAGGCCAGAACTTATTCCTCAAAAGAAGATGATCTAGCAGCTGGTGGGGGTGCAGATTACTGCACTGGCTGAGCATTTTTATAAGGCACAGGCTGCTGTGGCTGCTGCTACTGATTTTGAAAACCATCTTTTCTCCACCTCAAGTTGGGGTGGTTTCTCCATTGGTAACCAGCATTAGGTTGTTGCCCAAAAGACTGGGTGGCAGCCACATGCTCTATCACAAAGTCTGGAAATTGAACAGCTGAGGGGCATTCCTCAAGGGAGTGAGTGGGTGACTAGCATATAATACATGCCTCCTCCACTTTAGTAGTCATGGGTGACTGCATTGCTCCCATGAGCTTATCAAATTTCTAGGTCAAACTGTCTACTTTCCTTTTCAAATCATTGTGTCCACTTACCTCATACAATTTTCTTCTGGTGGTATTTTCTTTCACCAGTCTAGGAGTGTCCAAATCCCTAGACAATGTCTCTCTCTGCATGGAGTTCTCACTAATAATGTCAAACAACTCCCAAGCCTCCTCAACAGTTTTGTGGAGGTAAGTACCACTACAAGAGGCATCGACCATATCCCTGCTTTGCGAGTCAATCCCTTGATATAAACTTTAGACAAGTTGCCATTCGGGGATTTGATGATGGGGACATTTCTTCAGGAGTTCTTTGAATCTCTCCCAAGCTTGGTGAAAATCCTCAATTGGATCTTGAGTAAATGAGATAATGCCCTTCCTCAACTGGCTTGTCTTGGACATGGGAAAAAACATGGCTAAAAACTGACATTGAAGGTCACTCCAGGATTGAATATTGTTGGGTGGGAGCATTGACAACCAGGTCCTGGCTCTATCCTTTAATGAAAAAGGAAAGAGTCTCATCCTGGTTGCTTCCTCCCCCAAACCTATAATATTGAAAGTAGTGCACAGTCCTGAAAATTCATCAATGTGTTTATATGGGTCTTCTTTGATCAGGCCATGGAATGAGGGTAGCATTTGAATTATGGAAGACTTGATTTCATAGTTTCCTTGAACAGCAGGGAATTGAATGCAGAAGGGGGAATTGTAAACCCCTGGTGCATTGAATTCCTTCAAGGTTCTAGGTTGCTGTTGCTCACCCATTTTAGCAAGTCCAGATGCAGCAGATGTGGGTGAAATTTGTTTAGTCCTAAGGAGTCTTTCAACCTCTAGATTTAATGGAACAATCTGAGGATTGAGAGTTCTCCTTCCAAACATACACCACTCACAATCTTAACTCACACACAATGCAAAGCCAATTTAACACAACAATCAGGAATCAATAGAATGAATTCACAAATCTACATATCCACAAATCAGAAAAATAAAAGGAGTAGAGGAATGTAAACTTTAACACATCCTCTAGCACAATGCTCCTCCTTGGGCACAGCTTCCAATCTGTTACAAATAACAAAAACTACTCCAAAACAACAGAAATTGTTAACAGTAGTTAGTGAAAAACTAAACAATCTATTACAAATTTATAATCTATACTAAAACAAACTTAGGTTTACCAATTTTGAGCACACAGATCCCCGGCAACGGTGCTAAAAACTTGTTAGGATCATGCCTTGTGTTCAAAAGGAGTTTAAAATCAGATAATTAAAGAGTCTATAGATGGCACACACCAAGGCAGGCTCACACACAGTCCTGCAAGTATTCAGGGCATGTTATAGAAAGTTTTAATAGAAAGTAAGTAAGAGTATGTCCACAGGGAAATGTGTGTTAAAATTAAGCAAATCTCCATATCTGTGGTAGATCTGGCACCCTTCTTAATGCTAAAATAGTAAAAGAAACAAGAGAGGTTTAAGGGGTTGTCACTTCTAAATTAAACTATAAAAATAAGTAAGATTGTAGAAATGGATGTTAGGATTAAATCCAGAGTACAAATCTTGCAATGAGGGGGAATTAAACACAGAAGATGGGGAGAAGCAGCTTGGAGTTTGGTCTTGCTGCAATTAGGTTGAGCTGTTAGGGTTACAGAGAGTTTAGAGTACACTAATCCCTCATCTGGCCATAGGCACAGCTGCAGGGTAGAAGAATCTACTCTAAACCAAAGGCTTGAACTAATCTTAAGGGTATGATCTATCCACTTTAATAGTCACAGATCATCCTATAGACTTCCTCCAAATCAAAGGATTAAAGTAGAAGAATCCAATTTAGACCAAAGGTTTGAATTAATCTTAAGGGTATGATCTGTCCACTTTAATGGTCACAGATCATCCTAGAGATTTCCTTCAAATCAAAGGTTTCAATTAGAGCATTATAACCACTGCAAATGCTGCAATTACTAGGCCACAGACAAAGGAAATTTCAGGAGCATCAGATCTAGGGAGATCCAATGACATCCATGAGGTCTACCAGTTAAGTGGGTGAGCTATTCTCATCTACACAAAGCCGATCGAGCACCAAATGAAACCAAAGGAACTATAGATCTAATTACAGTAATTAAACCAACATTACATTGAATTAAACTGACCATACACTGAAATGTCCTCAGATTTACAGTCTGTGCATTATCTAACCCTCAATAACACTCTCAACTCTCCCTAATTACAGATTTGACCTCACCCTTTGCTGCTCTCAAGAAATTAGCCAACCATGGTTGGGCTCAAGGAAAGAATTTGAGAATTTTACTGCAAGCTCTAGTTTCCATACTTGATCCCTAGAATTCCCTTTTTTTGACGGCTTCCTCTCTTCTTATAGCTTTCTCCTTCAGCCTCAGATCTAGTTTCTCCAGCCAATTACAGCTTTCAGAATAATCCTGTTATTCTCGCCTTTATTCCCTTTCTAGAAGGCTCTTTAGTTCATTAGAGTTGGGGGAGAGCACGTGGGTCAGTTAGGGTTTCTCAGGTCACTTCTAGAAGCCTCATGCCAGTCACCAAGGTGCCTCGGTTTGCGTGTAGCAGGTCAACAACTCACCTCGTGTGCACAGCAGCTTTTCTGGGAAGTGTTTAGATCGATTTCGATAGGTTGAAGAGGCTTTCGATAGGTTGAAATCAAGTACTTTGGTCCTTTCGCTAAGATTCAGGATCCTATCGAAAGGTTCTGATAGGTTGAATCCTGTAATTAGAGCTTCAGAATCTATAGCCTTCATTTGATGCTTTCGATAGGTTGAAGGATCCTTTCGACAGGTTGACTTCTTGCGCAATTGGTTTCGACAGGTTCTCAGACATTTCGATAGGTTCTGTTCAAGCTCAGGCAACCATTCGATAGGATGCTCCCTTGTTGTTTTCGACTGCATGATAGGTTCTGGATCCTATCGAATTCTCCCCATCTTCACGATTTCTTCCTTTTTTAGCCTTCAAATCCTATCGATAGGTTGTTTTCAACCTGCCTTTCCTTTTTTCAATGTTGCTTTGCTATTGTTGACTACCCCAAGTGGGCATTGGTGTGGGGCCCTTCTGTGTGCCATAGTTGGGTCAGAGATGTGGTGAGAGATGGACCTTCTTGTGGTGCACTTTTGGGTCGATTTCTGCACTATAACTGCTTATTACTTCTATCTATAAAACATGCTCAACAAACACTTATTAGTCTATTCACAGGTCTATCAAAGGTCAGGTTAGAGGGTGAAAAATGGCATTTTTCACTGATTAACATCAGCCACCACATTTTCAACTCCCTTCTTATCCTTGATTATAAATTAAATTCCTGTAAAAGAAGAATCCATCGTATTAGTCTTGGTTGAGCGTCCTTTTTAGCCCATAAATACTTCAATGCAGAATGGTTCGAGAAGGTGATGATTTTTTATCCCAATAGGTATGGTTAAAATTTATCCAAAGTAAAGACAATAATAAGAAGCACTTTTTCAGTAGTAGTATAATTAACCTGAGCTTCGATTAAGGTCTGACTTGCGTAATAAATTACGTGAGGGATCTTATCTTTTCGTTGCCCCAAAATGGCACCTATTACATAATCAGACACATTGCACATTACTTCAAAAGGCAAGGAATAATCAGGTGATTGAATAATTCGTGCAGAAGAGAGAAGGGCTTTAAGCTTATTAAATGCATCAAGACATGCATCATTAAACTCAAAGGTACATCTTTAGCTAACAAGTGGCACAGAGGTCTTGAGATCTTTGAAAAATCATTAACAAAACGGCGGTAGAAACCGGCATGGCCAAGAATGTACCAAAGTAGGTGCTGGCAGATTCACTATTATATCAATTTTAGCCCTGTCAACTTCTATTCCTCTTTTAGATACAATGTGCCCCAAAACTATGCCTTCCTGGACCATAAAATGGCTCTTTTCCCAACTCGGCACTAAATTAGTCTCTTCACATCTCTCTAGGACAAGGGCTAAGTGGTCAAGATAGGAGTCAAGGTTCGTCCGAATACTAAAAAATTGTCCATGAAGACCTCTAAGAACCTATCTATCATATCAAAAAAGATGGCCATCATGCATCTTTGAAATGTTGTTGGTGTGATGCATAAACCAAAGGGCATGCGACGATGTGCAAACATTCCAAAGGGGCACGTGAAGGTAGTCTTTTCTTGATCCTCTGGGTACACCGGGACTTGATTATAACCAAACTATCCGTCCAAAAAGTAAAAATATTCTTGACCTGCTAGTTTTTCCAAAATTTGATCAATGAATGGCAATGGGAAATGATCTCTACGGGTCATAGAGTTAAGTTTTCTATAGTCAATACATACAAGCCAACCGGTAGTTTCACATAAGGGTACGAGTTCACCGACTGCATTTTCTTTAATTGTAATCCTAGCTTTCTTTGGGTCTACTTCAATGGGGCTAACCCACTCACTATTAGAAATCGGGTAAATAATGCCTGCATCAAGAAGCTTCAAGATTTCCTTTTGAACCACTTCCCTCATATTTGGATTCAACTATCACTGACTCTTCCATGAGGTCTTGGCATTGTCCTCCAAATGAATACGGTGCATGCAAATTGAGGGATCAAGCCCTTTTAGGTCTACGATAGTCCACCAATTACACATTTATGCTTTACAAGTGTAGCTAATAATTTACTCTCTTGATCCTCATTAAGAGCAGATGAGATGATTATTGGGAAAGTTTTATTAGGTCCAAGAAAAACGTACTTAAGAGTGTCAGGAAGTAATTTCAAATCCAAAGTTAGTGCTTTTTCAGTGGATGGTAGTAATGGTTCTCTTGCAATATCGAGAACGGGCTTTATCCATGGCTTCCAACTTCGAGATTCGGACTCATGAGGAGAGGAATTCAAGAGATAAGTCATTTCTTCGGATGGAGAATCGATTCCTTCCAAGTCTGGATACCATAACGCAACTGGGAGTACATCTTTGGATAAAATTAGGGGCAATGCTTCTTCTACCAGTTCTTTAATTTCATCAACACTGAAGTATTCCTCATCATCAATTGAAGCCATCTGGTTGGCGGCTGAAAAGACATTCAACTAAATTCACATATCCCCAAAAGAAACTTCCATCACCCCAATTTTATGATTAATGCAAGCATTGGTCGTGGCCAAAAATGGTCTACTGAGTATGACAGGAATTTGTATTGGAGATTTCGAACTGGGTTCCATGTCTAATACTAAGAAATCAACAGGGAAGATAAATTTATCAACCCCAACCATTACATCTTCAATGATTCCTACTAACCACCTCTCTGATCTGCCGGCTAACTGAAGAGTTATCGATGTAGGCCTCATTTCTCCAAGTCCAAGCTTTTCACATACTGAGAATGGCAACAAATTTACACTAGCCCCTAGATCTAGGAGTGATTTATTTATTGCATGATTTCCAATAATACATGAAATCGTAGGCACTCCAGGATCCTTAAGCTTAGGCGGAGTTCTAGCCTGTAAGACTGAGCTTACTTGCTCGATTAAGAAAACTTTTTGTGAGATGTTATTCTGTCATTTTCGTTTTTGCGTGCACATTTCTTTCAAAAATCGCTCATAGGCTAGAACTTGTTTGATGGCCTCTAAGAGGGGCAAATTGATCTTTACCTCTTTAAAGATCTCAGTGATTTCTTCTAATTGTTTTGGGTTTTTGTCAAAAGGAGAGGGTGCACCAAAGGCATTAGGAAACGGTAACTTTGGTACATAAGGTACTTCAGTTACAGGGGTTGGTGCCTCCTCAGGTTTTTCTATATTTTTCTGTTTTTCATTTTTTGATTTTTTTAAATTTTCTTTTGGGTGGGTCTCTTCTTTGGCTTTGGGGGTATAGATATCTACTAGTGTAGGCATCTTTACTTCATTATCAACAGTCCGGCCACTTCTTAAGGTCTAAACAGCCTGAATTGTAGGAGTGGTGTCTTTAAGATCAGTTGATTACTTTCTTTTTCTTCCCACAGTGAGGCTAATTACCTACTTGGGTATCTAGATTTGTGATAGACTAGGTGCAAGATTGTAAGACTTGGGAGATCTGAGACAATTGAGCTAACTCCTTAGAACAATGGTGTGCATGTTGCTACAAGTCTTGAAGGATATGCATCATAGTAACACTATCGTTGTTATTCAGAGAATATGGCTGTTGTATATAAGATTGGTATGGCTGCTGAAAGTCAAAAGAATATTGTGGGTAAGGTACATCTTATTGGATTCCCCCCTGAAAGCCATAAGAATTGTCCCACTAAGGATTATAGGAATCTTCTTTGTTGTACCACTGAGAGGCAAGGGCCTGCTCTATAACCAGTGGAGTTGGATACATTGGTGCAATGGAGGATTTCATTCAAGGGTAAGTCAAATTAAAGTTTGGCCAAAATATATCATCATGGCCTTGCATCTTTAGAAACTTTTATACTAACAAACTATTATTTTTGTGTTTTCTTTTTTTAGATTTATTTTATTTTTATTTTAGAACAGCAGGGAGAAACAAATATGAGCCTCTAATGTCTGTGGCCAGTAGGAATTGGGACCTTAATTTGTCGACTCCGAATAAACCTACAAAAGCTTAAAGAAGTGATCAAAGAAAATAAAAATATAGCAAAATATAAAAAGATAAAGATAAATAATTATTTTTCTAAATTAATAGATAATATATAACTATCCCCGGCACCGGCGTAAAAAACTTGACCGGCTTACTATGTGTATCTAATTAAGTCTTAACCTATTGCAAGCGCACAATGGAAATTGTAAAGCTAGTTTAGGATCGTTCCCACAAAGATAGATATATTACTGTTAATCTAATTTTCTGAAAACTTATATTTATCTTTTAAAGTTCCTAAACTACTTGAGAAATATGAATAAAAGATTTTCTTAATCTAAAATGCATAAAATAAATCCTAATCCTCTAACTTCAGATTATGGTCATCAATAAAAATCTTTGGCTATTGGATATTTATAAATTTAAACAGTACCGTTATACCATGTATCAATTCTTCTAACATTTGGCGTCAATTAATACTAAAGTCCTATCAATACAGATTTAATCTAATCAATAATCAACCAGAAATTTGGGCGTCAATCAAACTCTAGAAAATTGAAGATGGAAAAATAAAGTCGTTACACTAATCTGCAAACTCCAACCTAAGTCGTCAATTCAAATCAAAACTTGAAGATGTTTACAAAGCAATAAATAAAAGAAAATAAACATCTAAACTAGAAAGCGAAAGTAGAACCATCCATGGGGTCGGTCCTTCAGTTTCTGCAGCCTTGGTTGTCAGACAAGACCTTAGAGAATTGTGGATGATGTTACTTTGTAAATCTTAACTACTTTGATCAGAAGAACAAACAAACCTTAGTTGTTAATTGATGCAGACTAATTCCGCTCGATGATTATTCCTATACCAAGCCCTCTAATTTATAGATAATAAGGGGTTGGTTTATAAAACTTCTAATTCTATTAAAAGAAATAAAACTATCCTATTATAACTCTACTTCTAATTTTATAATTCTTTCCTTGTTTTCTTTAAACGACTGATGCACTTCTAGAACATTCTTTAATCTTTAGCAACAGAGTCCTTCTAAAAATCTTCTTCGCCAATCTTCTCAGATCCTTAATTAGTAGAACTTCTAATTCAAATATTCCTTTAATTCTGGTTCATGGCGATGTAATATGCACGTGATCAGTCGCACTGGGTTGAGCTTCAATTATAAAGTCGTTAATAACAATTTTCTATATCTTCTCTGGTCGAAAATCGTAAACTACAATTCTTTATCTTCATACTACTCATTCTTATAACAATTCAGACGATTCACTAGAAAATCGTAAAATACGATTCTTTATCTACTTCCTAGAGTGCTTCTTTTGAATAATCGTTAATAACGATTCTTTGGCTTTCACTATCTCTCATGGTTAGAAAATAGTAAATAACAATTTTTCACTCTTTCTAGTAAGTAAGGATTCATCTTTTGGTTCTATTTTCATTTTTACTACTTAATGAGTTCATTTTGATGAATATTAACACTTTGACTTTATTTTGCTATTTTTCCTTAATATCGGCACATCAATAACTTATTAGGAACAAACTAAGTCCTAGCATCACTAAGTTAAGGGTAATAAATTGGTAAATTATGTGACTAATACTCGCTCTAGAGATTATAGGGCATCACTCTCCTCGATCTGACCAATAGCACTTACTATTTCCCTTTTCAGGTACTACGCCAATTTGGTTTCTCTTAGCAGGTGCCCTGTGCGACAAAGCCACCCCTATGTGACTTGACTTTCTCTCAAGGGATTTGGATAGGATAGCTGCTCTCTGAGAAAAGCATCAGTTGATACATATGTGCGATATGGAGCAGGGGAGTTTGATTTTGACCTCTCTAGAGTACGAGGGTTGGCTATTATCAAAGAGGCCTTCTGCTTGTCACTTGGACCAAGCAGAGAGTAGTGACGTAGGGGTACCTTTGCCAAAAAAGGAGTCGATGCGTCGAACCCAAATTGAGCTACTGACGGACGAGAAGCGAGTTCTGCACGAGCAATTAGATAAACAAAAAATTAGAGTAGAGGTGGCGGAAGCAAAAGCTGGTGCAGCTGAGTGTGAGGTTCTTCATCTGGAAGGAGCCTTGAGTGACGCTCTTGGCGCTACTGATGCCTCCCGAAAATGGTATAGGAGTCTTCATGGCCATTGGATGACAGAGCGAGATGTTCGGGAGGATGCTTTCCATACAGAGATTTGTGCCCTAAAGTATGAGTTAGGCCATTGACTCCATCCTGCACATATCTTTTGCATAGATCAAAAACCATAGAAGGGGGCATAAGAAACCCCTGTTCAGATACATTTTGGGTATAGATATTTTCTTCATATTTTTGTAAAAAGAAAGCTAGATATCACACAGATTATTTTTTGGAGATGTAGTGTAGGCAAAATACAGGCTTGTAAATGGAAAAGAGAAATCTATTGTCTTACAACAAGTATCATTTCTCCTCTCTATTGGTGGATTTTTTTGTTGTTTGAACCTTTTGAGAGGGAAAGCACATAGTACGGATATACAAATAGGAAAGAAAAATTTATTATCTTTTACAAAAGTGGCCTCCTTACCCGGTGGCGGTGCACATAGTGTGGAGGTAAGAATGGGAAAGCGAAATCTATTATCTTTTACAAAAGTGGCTCCTTGCCCTTTATCTTCTTCTTTTTTTTTATTTTTCTTTTTTATGCCTTAATCACAGGGTGAGATGACAGGTCTCCCTTTGACCATAGTCGAACCTATTCACGAGGTTGGATCTGAGTGAGGTTCAACAATTTTACCAAGGTCGAAACATCCATCCCTCTTGGATCTAATCAACCTTATCTCTTTACCTCAGGCCATACGTTTGACAATGCGATTTGTGAGGACATTCTTGGTAGGGACCCGAATTGATCTAACATGGGCGACCTTGTTGGAAACCAGATAGCACGGGGACGTAACCTAAAGGATTCTTCCTCCTCTCCTCCTTCTCAATGTTTTTTTACTCATAGCACCCAAGACAGGTTTTTTATTCTACCCGTTATCACCCACTTTTTACCTGTAGAGCCCTTTCGGGTTTTCACTATGTCCATTGGCATGCAATTTTACCCCATGCGCCCTTTCAGGTTTTCACCTGGTTCACACAAACTCGCTCTCTTTAACTGTAGCGCCCTTTCAGGTTTTCACCACGTCTATTTTGCTTTGAGCTTATATATTTATTTATTTTCTTTTCTTTTCTTTTCTTTTATTCTTTACCTCAAAGGCCATGACATGGACATCGATTCTATCATAGTCGGCTGAATGAAACTCTTTTGTCGTCTCACAGCTTGGCTCGTGTTGACTCAACGAATATTATGACTGCTTTTTGACCTTAAAGAGGGTTATCTTCAGGGATGTATCATGGTCATGGGTAAGGTTAAGAATTTTGAAGGTATTCTGGGGTTTTAAATATTTTTTTGATTAGGTTCCAGCTACCATAATACTCTTCTTCCTTGGGGGATTTTTACTGTATATGCCCCACTTTTTCTTTTCTATTTTTTCTTTTTGTTTTTGTTTTTCTTTTCAGACATCCTATTTTTGGGATATATATATATATATATATATGGATTTGATGGTAACTCTTTCTCTTCTTTTTTGTTCGGTATATACACTTTTTCCGTCTTCCTCTTTTTTTTGGGGGGAGGGGTTTATAAAAGAAAGGCTCATGGCTCAAAAGGGTGTAGCAAGGGTATAAGTGTTTAGGGATGCTTTTGGCTA
Organism: Chloranthus sessilifolius; assembly: GCA_021018995.1. Taxonomy (NCBI): domain Eukaryota; kingdom Viridiplantae; phylum Streptophyta; class Magnoliopsida; order Chloranthales; family Chloranthaceae; genus Chloranthus; species Chloranthus sessilifolius. The sequence continues at coordinate 99,479,787 of CM037597.1, forward strand.
CTTGGTTTTGAAATGATAGCCGCTTTTATTGGGTCCTTAAGAAGTCACGTATCCATCTTGTAAATACTTACCTTACTGCAGGAGACTAGGAGTAGAATCGTCGTACGTATCCAACATTGATTGGCTCAGGAAAGTGATCTCCTTCCATGGTGGCGAGGTGGATTGCATATCCCGAGAGTACCTCTCGGATGACGTAAGGTCCTTCCTAGTTGGGCTTGAACTTCCCTATTAGATTGGTGTGGAGAGAAGGGAAGATCGTTTTTAGTACGGTGTCACCTACTTTTAGATCTCGACCGCGAGCACGTTTCTTGTAAGCGCGTGCGATTTGCCCTTGATAAACTTGGGTATGTCACAAGGCTAGGAGCCTTTTCTCGTCTAGCAGGTTTAGCTGCTCAAAGTGAGACCTCTCTCATTCAACTTTTGAAAGACTAAATTTGAGGAGGATATGGAGTGAGGGTACTTCAACCTCAACTGGCAGGACGACCTCAATTCCATACATAAGGGAGAATGGTGTTGCTCCTATAGCGGTACAGATCGATGTTTGATAGGCCCATAATGCGTATGGTAACATTTTACTCCAATCTTGATAGGTGATGACCATCTTCTCAAGGATTCGGATGATTATTTTGTTAGCAGCTTTTACGGCCCCATTGGTTTGTGGCCGATACGGTGACGAGTGATGATGTTAGATTTTATATTGCTCGCAGAAGGCCCTTATGCGCTTGTTCACAAAGTTGGTGCCATTATTCGTGATGATGTCTCTGGGCATGCCAAATTGACACAATGTCGTTTTTGATAAATTTTTTGACATGATTGGCGGGGATGTTCATATATGACGCTGCCTCTACCCATTTGGTGAAGTATTCAATGGCGACGAGGATGAATTGATGCCCGTTGGAAGCTTTTGGATTAACCTTTCCGACGACGTCAAGGCCCCATGTGGCCAATGGCCAGGGAGTGGTCATATTGTGTAGATCAATGGTAGGAGCATGTATCAGGTTGGAGTGTTCTTGACATTTATAGCACTTCTAAATGTGTTTGCAACAATCAGCTTCAATGGTAGTTCAGAAATATCCTTGTCGTAGGATCTTCTTAGCGAGCATGTGCCCGTTGACGTGGGCCCATACTCCCTCATGTGTTTCTTTCATGAGATTAGTTGCCTCGCCTTTAGCCAAGCATCTGACCAAGATGTTGTTATATGATCACTTATAGAGGCACTCGCCACAAATAATGTAGTTTACTACCAAATGTTGGATGGTCCGCCTCTCCATCTTGGATGTACCTTCAGGGAAAGTCTGAGTTTCGAGGAAATTCTTGACGTCTAAGAACCATGGAGGCTCATAATCAGGCTTTAGGGGTTATCAATCAGGAGGTAGAAGGTTGACTCATTCCTCTGTTCAATCATTATTGGCTTCATCTCGATACCATAGGGATTTCTACCATTGATGCAAATGTTGCTAATGCATCGACAAAGCGATTTCTTGCTCACGAGACATAGGAGAAGGTAATATTGTCAAAACATGCAATCAGACCCTCCGGTGCTCATGGTATGGGTTTAACTTCTCATCCTTCATCTTCCAATCTCCGTTTGTCTGGCATATGATCAACTGTGATTCACCAAACACCCTGAGATGTGTTACGTTCAGGTCCAAGGCTGCCTGTAGGCCAGTTGCACAGGCTTCATACTCGGCCATATTATTGGTGTAGGGAAATTAAGCTTGATCAAGACTGGTACGTGAGATCCTTTTGGCAAAATTAGAATAGCACTGACTCCTTGACCCTCGGCATTGGCTGCTCCATCAAAGTGCATTACCCAAGAATTCTCTGCCTCTTCTGTGTCATCCTCTATCATGAATAATATGTCCTCATCGGGGAACTCAATTTTCAATGGCTCGTAATCGGGTAAAGGATTTTTGACTAGATGATCAGCGAGTGCCTGCCCCTTGATCGACTTCTGAGTGACATACGTGATGTCGAATTCAGAAAATAAGAGCTGCCAATGTGTAGTTCAACCAGTGAGAGTCGATTTCTCAAACAAGTACTTCAACGGATTCATTCATGCTAGTAGTAGAATAGCTTGGGATAGTAAGTAATGGTGAAGCCTCTATGTGGCCCATACGAGAGCTAGGCATGCTTTCTCTAGATGAGAATAGCGCATCTCGTAATTAGTGAATTTCTTACTCAGATAGTAGATGACCTGCTCTCTTCTTCATGTTTCATCATGCTGCCCCAGGATGCATCCCATCAAAACTTCTATAGTAAACAGGGACATTAAGAGTGGTCTCCTTGGCTCGGGCGGTTCCAACACTGATAGATTGAGAAGGTAACCCTTGATTTTATCAAATGCTGCTTGACAGTTATTGTTCCATTCAATGGGTGAATCTTTTCTCAGTAACTTGAATATCGATGGTAGATAGGACTAATTTATATAATGAATCGACTGATATATTGTATTCTGCCCAGGAAGCCTCTGACTTCTTTCTCGGTGGATGGCGGTGTCATTTCGACAATGGCTTTTACCTTGATCAGGTCAACCTCGATGCCTCTTTTGCTGACGATGAATCCTAGCAGCTTTCCTGACATAGCACCGAATGCACATTTCTGAGGGTTCAAATGCAACCTGTATTTGCTCAGCCTCTTGAATAGCTTTTGGAGGTTTATCAAATGGTCACTTCTCTCTAGCGACTTGGTGATTATGTCATTGATGTACACCTCAATTTCTCAGTGCATTATGCCTGGAATAGTGCAGTTATCGCTCTTTGATAGGTTACGCCAACATTCTTTAATCCAAATGGCATGACTCGGTAATAGAAAGTTCCCCATAGAGTGATGAACGTTGTCTTCTCTCGGTCTGCTTCAGCCATCTTGATCTGATTATACCCAAAAAATTCATCCATGAATGAGAGCATCCCATGTCTGGCAGTGTTATCGACTAAGATGTCGATGTGTGGCAATGGGAAGTCATCCTTTGGGCTTGCCTTGTTTAGATTTCTAACATCGATGCACATGCAAACCTTTCCATCTTTCTTTGGTACCAAGACGATGTTGGTTAGCCACTGAGGGTACTTGGAGACCATAAGAAATCTCGTGTCATATTGCTTGATGACCTCGTCCTTCACTATTAGTATCTAATCTGGCCTGAGGCATCTCAACTTCTGCTTGACTGACTTGACATCTGAATAGAGTGGCAACTCATGCTCGACCAAATTGGTATCCAAACCAGGCATGTCCTCGTATGACCATGCGAAGATGTCTTGGTATGACCGCAGGAAATCAATCATGCCTTTTCTTTCCTCAAGAGACAGTGACTTTCCTATCTTGGTGAGTCTAGGAACCTCCTCAGTTCCTAGATTGGTGCTCTCTGTTTCTTCAATAATTGGGGGTAGGACCATGCTTAAAGTTGGTGTACCATTTAAGGAGCTCATTGGGGAGCTCCTCAATAGGGATTTCCTTGTCCAGACTCATAACTCCTACCTCTTCTTGTATTTCTACAAGAAAGGGGTAGATTTTACGTGGGACGAGTTTTTCGATTAAGGCATTATTTTTCTTAATTTTCTTGAGAATTTTGAAAGATAATTTTTTTAGCTATTTTTGTATTTCTTTTATATTTTTAGATTTTTCCTTTTCTTCGAAAATGGGCCCTTGGTAAAGTGTGTCCCCATATATACACGGTATTGCCTGGCAAGGGCTCATCACACTTTTTACAGGTTATTTTTTTTAGAAGCTGGTGTCATACTTGCGGCCATTTGTTGCTTCTAGAGTTTGGGGCACAGATACCCAATTTCGTCCCTATAGCATTGCCTCTTTAATTGTTCGAATGGAGGAGGCTGATTGATATGACTCTTCGGAGTTTGCCTCCATCATGTTGATCCTGGGCTCATCGGGGACTCGGTCCTCAAATGTCACCAAGGTCCTGTGGTGGATCACCACAAGGGGGGATTGTACAGGTATGGAAAACTCCTCCTCAAAAAAGGACAAAGTGGCTAGGTCTATTTCCAGGTTGGGAGGGATGATATGGGGATTGGTAGAGTGGACATGGGCTATCAGTTTGTGTGGGGTTAGCTGCATAGCCCCATTCTGATCAATCTTCACAATCCCCACGCTTACGAAGGTATTTCGGATGTGAGGCCTAGGATGCGATTCTTCTTCTAGGTTGATTCCTCAGGCTTTAGCAGCGGCTATGGTGGCCTCTAGGACTTCTTCCTTGGTGGGTTTGTAACCCAACCTAAATCTGACTTGTTGTCCGCCCTTGGTCCTGACTGGCTCCTTTCTGCCTCCCAATCGGGGTCCCAGCCCTTTACCTTTCTGATAACTCCATTTCTGGAGCATAGCTACTATTGCGACCATTTCACCTTCGTTTTTCAGGGTGATACTTTCTGTGGGCTCTAGGATTACTACTGATACATCGTATTCCAAGTTATGGAGGTCTGTATCTTCGGTTGTATGCAGTTTGGGGTTCTTAATGTTGTGGGTGACTTTTTCTCTTTCATCATGCCCTTCACCCATGATGGTGATGATCTTCTACCTAACCACAAATCTATGTTTCTGATGCAATGTTGAAGGTATTACCCTGACCTTATGTAACCAAGGGTACCCCATTAACGAGTTGAAGGAGGACTTGATGTCCATTACTTGGAAGGGTATGGAAAAGTTCATTGGCCCAATCACGAGCTCAAGGTTGACTTCTCCAATTATTTCTCTTCTCGTGTTATCAAACCCTGTGGCACTGATTCTTATCGGTCTTAGCATACAAGGATCCACCCCTATCTTGGTAGCTATTCTCAAAGGGCACATGTTCAATGTAGATCCATTATAGATCAATACCAATTGGATTACTAAATTTCTAATTTCTATAGTGATGTTGAGGGATTTGGAATGATTATTTCCCTCTTTCAACAAATTAGCGTCTAAGAAAGAGATGGGATTGGGAGCCATCACCTGCCCAATTATCTATCCAACCTCATCTGGGCTTACTTGGAGAGACACATGCACATTTTTTAACACCCCCATCAGAGCTTGGAAATGAAGCGGGGACATTATTAATAGATCCCAAACTATGATATGGGCTGCCATTCTCCTTAGCAGAGTTTCGAGTATGTGCTATCGGCTCATATTCGCAAATGGGTTCACCGCCATAGTATCTTTCTTTCCTTCTGGTTGGGTTGGTGTTGGTACTGGTACCTCTAGTTGTTTGAAGATTCTTGAACTGGTGACAAAATCCACTGCCCCCCTCTCTGCTGCTGCTGACATTGATATTTGTTTGATCATAACTGAGCGGGACCTGATGGGGATAATAGGTTAGTCCCAGAATTTGGAATGGAGTCAATGCGGGTATTGGAGATGCTGGTATGAATGAATTGGTATGGGCGAGGATCACCTGGTTAACCTCTATAAGGGATGGAAGGGTGGAGAAAGTGGGCCAAATGGGGTTATTGGGGGTGGCGGATGACTGTATCGAGGGTGGTGTGACAGGGGTAGGCCATTGATTATTGATTGGTGATGGAGGGGGATGGGGAACAAAATAGGCCCCTGGGTAATTGGCGGGGGCTGCCGAGTATGGTTGATAGGAATTTATTTGGACATAGTTGATGAGAGCCAGTGATGGGAAATATACCCTAAGATCTAAGGGTTCTACTTATGGTGTGGGGTCAGGAAAGTAATCAATCAAATTCAAAGGCTCAATCACCCCAATGCTTCTATCCTCTCGGTCTTTCTGCCGTGGTGCTACGAAATCTTCCCGGGTGCAGATATATTTTGATGGGTCAAATTCCTCACCATCCTCCTCTACCATGCTGACAGTTGGCCTTAGGCGGGCCCACCCCTCCTGGTGGGTGTGGTGGTAGCAGCACCTGATGTATATTTGCGTACTGATTGGCATGGGAAAGTGCCGGAGGTATGATCTTACCAACCTCTATCAAGTCTGGTATTACATGCTTCAGGGGGAAGCAGCGACCCGTTGGGTGGCCTGACCCTTGATGGAAGTTGCAATGGGCGTTGGGGTCATAATTTCTCGGGATCGAATTCGACGGGGGTCATGGCTGGAGTGTTGTGCCCAAACCTTTTTCAATTAACAAGTGCAACAAGATATTCAGTGATTGCCCCAAGGGTGTGAAAACTCAATCAAAATGGGCTTTTCTCTATTGCGGGGTCATCTATGCTCCCTGTCCATTTCTGATTCTCTGCATCTGCTCACTTTCGGTCTGGACTGGCTGGGCTGACCTAAACTGGAATGGGGTTGTGCTATTATTGGGTTGTGCCCTTATGACTATCATTACATCTGCCCCAGTTCTTCTTTCATTCCTCTTATCAGTAAACCTTCGAACCCACTGTTTGTAGTTTTGTTCAACCGCCCTTCTCTTATCGCATCTTCGCAGCGATTGGCGTTCCTTACCAAATCAGTAAAGTTAGACTGCTATTGGTATACCAAGAAATCTGAGATGGCTAGCAGGGTGTTTTTTGAGATCATCTTGATCTGCTCATCGTTGGGTATTCTGTTCCTGACCTGAGATGCCAGTGCCCTCCATCACCCAAGATAATCATTGAACTCTTTGTCGGTCTTTTGCTTTAGCCGGGCTAGCTCCAATTTTTTGGGTTCAATGTCTATGTTGTAGACATATTGCTCTTGAAATAGGTGGGTTAGTTCCTTCCATGTTTTGATCATGGAAGGTTCCAATGAAGTGAGCCACCTTAAAGCAGGGGCCATAAGGATTTTCTGGAAGACTTTTATGAGCAAACGCACATGTCCCCGCAATAGGACTTGAGATGTGTAATAGGGTTGCCCATGCCGCTATATTTGTCGAAGACTAGCACTTTGAATTTCGGAGGTAAGGGAACTTCAGAAAATAGGCATAGATCAGAAAAGTCTGTGGCATGGATCTCAGCTCCACCCATCTTAATTTCTTAGTTCTGAATCTTGTCCAGTTGCTCGAATTCTTTGGATGGTGGGGCCGTTCTTTCAACTAGCGGCTTCCATTCACTTTTTGCTGTCGGGGGGTTGATGATTACGGGGGGTGGATGATTGATACTCGTGTGTGCCCCCATATAAGCCCCCCTATTTCTTATCTCATCTTCCTCATATTGTGGGTCTTCATAAAATGGGGGAAGGGTGAGATTTTTCTGTTGGTGTTGGGTGGTCTGAATGGGTGCTGGGTGGGACCACTGCACACGGGGGAAGTTCTCTGGGGTGATAGGGTGAGTGGAGGTCGGATTTTGGATTAGGGCCTGAAGAGGCCATTGTGCTAGAGGAATCCCTGGGGATTACTTTGAGATGCAAGGGTGAATTGGAGTTGATGAATGGTATGAGATAGGTTCCCGTATTAGGCTGGGTGTGGGGTTTGTGAGTGAGTGAGGTATTGAGGGAATTGTGGAGGGTGTGGGTATGAAGCTCCAAGGTTTGGGCTTTGTTGGGGTTGGGTATAAGGTACGGAGCTTGGATGGGTTTGGGCCATAAGGCTTGGGTGGGTTTGGGCCATTGGACCTTGATGGGTCTGGCCCATTGGGACATGGTGGGTTTGGGCCATTGGGCCTTAGTGGGTTTGAGTCATTGGGCCTTCATGGGTTTGGGCCATTGGGCCTTGGGGTCCACTCTAATGGTCCCATGGTTGATGGGAGCCTTGAACGGTATGGATGATGGGGGTGTGGGCCATTGGGCCTCAGTGGGCTTGGGGTAAAGAGGCATGGAGGCTTGGCAGTGTATATGACTGGTTGGAAGATGTGTGGTGTCGATGAGAGAGGGTGTTTTGAGAGGCCTTCCAGTTTGTATAGGCCCTGACCATCTCATCCATCATGGCAATTGGATTGGGAGAGGGTGGATGGAGATGGTGCATCCGATGGAATGTGGGGTGTGAATGAGGTGGACGTGTGGGAAAAAATGGGCATGGCCTTGGTAAACTTGGGCATGACCTAGGTAGATGGGGGAACATGTGGTGGGTTTGGAAAAGAGGTGTGGTATGGGTAGAGTAGGAAAATCGGGTATATGTTGGGAAGATAGAAAATGGGGTATGGTAGATGAGGTAAAAGTGGAAAATTGGGTGAGATTCTGGGCAGATGTGGATGGAAGCTGAGACGGAAAATGGGGTGGGTTTTGAGTATGGGGGTAAGGGAAATGAGAAAAATTGGGGAGGTTAGGAGTGGGTGAAGAGGGGGAAATGGGCATGATTTGGGTGAATGAGGGTAAATGGGGTGTTAGGGGGATTTGAGTGGTGGTGGATGGAAATATGGGGGCACAGAAAGGAACGGTGATGGTAAATGGGGGTTGGGTGAATGGGATGGATGTAAAAACCTCTTCGGTGTGGGAATGTGTTGGGGAATGTGGCGGGGAGGAATCAGGATCGGCATATGTCGGACCAACTGCCCACGACATGGCTTGGAAACGGGTTGGGTACGGGTGTCTCGAGTGGGGCCCGTAAATTTTTCTCCTCCTTCCCCTAAGAGATGACGAAGGGTAAGGCGACAACATTATGCCGACACCACAAGCTATATCTCTCCTTTTTTGTTTTCATTTTTTTTAATTATTTATAATTAAAACAAGCGAATCTTTACAATGAAGAATTCCGGGGCCTTTTGAATTCCTATTTCGGGCGAAGTTCGCACTCTAGATATCTCCCATAGTGGGATCCCGATGCACTTCAGAAGAATCAAAGGAAAACCCTTTGATCTATGTGAAGGCACGGGAATCCACACAAACAACCCGATCCCTCAAAGCAAGTTAGTAAGAGGGTAACCTCTTTTGACTGGTGAGGACGTATTGGGTGTCGAAGAGTGCGGGATCTATCTGAGATGCTAAACCACTAAGCGGGGAACTCGAGGAAGGTGATACAAGGCCTCAGATTCGGGCTACCCAGCCCAGAACAGGCTTGGCATGTGTATTATATATGCTAGACCAAATTCTGTAGATTTTGGTTTGGTGTGTGCATTGCACATGCTAGGCTCAATCTAAAGAAGGTTGGCTTAGCGTGTTCTGGGAAAGTTTGGCTTGGCGTGTGTATTACACACGCTAGGCAAGATAGGGTATATATTTATATTTTGACAACATGCCCGAAATTGGTTTCTTTTTTATAGTTTCCTGGAAGCGATGCTTTCAAGGACTGATTTTCCTTATTATTTCGGGTCCCTCCTTTCCGAACTTAGGAATACAAGCCTGATTCGGGGCAACTAAACGCACTTCCCTAGGGTTTTAAGCTTTGTAACTGTATTGGTCACCCACCTTATATACCTCTGGTGTAAGCGCCTTCTCAGATACTAGATGGGGTGGTACTTTTCCGGATCATCACCGCTAGGGGCTGCCACCGTACTAAGAATCGGGACGTTTGTATCGTTGCCTAAATTCTCAACTCTTTAAAATCTACCCCCACAAAAATTCAATTAAGTCCCACTCTTGGTTCAATTTTAAATTCAATTTTATAGGAGTTTGCTTAATGTTTAAAAATGGGGGGTGATAGTCCCGTGCCGTCTCTACAGGCCGGCGTCCACTGATGGTATATGAGTGCAATAAATTAAATGCTCACGTAGGCCCGCCAAATGGCTAAGGTGGTAAAAATATGCAAGTAATCCTGCTAATCGGCTAAGGTATGTAAATGATCGAAGTAAATGAAAGGAAAGACGATATTCAAGTAGGCCCACCAATCAGCTAAGGCACGTAAATGACGAAAAGGTAGGGGTAAGTAAAAATAGACGGAGTAGTAGGGGTGAGTATGAAAGAAAAACAAACACAAAGAGTTAGTAAAATAAACAAAAACAACTAAAGATGCCAAATTTCAAAGGGAAGCTCTACTAGCTACTCCCCAGCAGAGTCGCCATCTATGGAACCACGGATTTTTAACGATCTCGTTGTGACAATGCGCCCTCTATGAAAAAATATAGAGTCGTCATGTGACAGCTTGGATTTCGACACCTCGAAACTCGTGCCATCAGCATGACCCTCGAGGTCGTGCCCCATAAGTCTACACAAAAGATTGGTATACCAAGTAACAATAAAGCAAATTAAAAGTATAAGAACTGATACCGAACTAAATCTCCAGTTCTAGTATATAATCACTGAAAATAAGTAACCCAAAAGATTGTTCTAATCCCATGCGTCTGCATGGACAAAAGAACCAACCCGAACCATCAGTACCGAAACTAACCCCAGATGGTTCAACAAAAGAATATCACATAATTACATCATTCTTGCAAAACAGGCTAAACATACCAAGCCGTACAATTCTCTCTCAAAAATAAATCAAAGTGCGTAAGGATCCTCTAGAAGAAGTCCTCCGGAAGGGGCTCTTAATCCTCCCTAGGCATGTAATCCGAATCCTCTGGATCTACGTCTCCCGAAGCAGTAGCAGCCGCAAGCACCAGACCTACGACATATATTCTAAAGGGTCAGCTACATCATAGCTCAATAGGGAAACAACAGAATGAACATATAAATCAATCTTTCTCACATATATTCTATGACATTAGAAGCATGATTCATCATTTAAAATAACTGGAAAATAGTTTTAACCCACTGAAAGTATAACTGAATGTATCTATTATTCTACATGTGTTTACTTATTCTAAACTTGTTCACAAAAGATAAAGATTAGCCTAAAAACTTAAATCATAACTTAAATAATCCTCATTGTACTATAGCCTCAAGCCCCGATAGAATACCCTCCATCGTCATCTAATCAGACTATTTTTTATTTCCTTTTTTCATTCATGTAATACTACTCAAGTCCCTTCCTCATAGGCGACGGGGTACAAAGCTCACATACATCCCTAAAATGTCATATTGGTGTACGGATTGGCCATCGTATCAGTCACGAATATTCTGCCGAGTCAGTCACGGGTATACCACTGTGTCGGTGGGGTATTCTCCAAACCTTAAATCAATGTGTAAATACATATAGTTATTCACCGTGTGATTATGCTAATTATAGTATATTAGGCCTGATCAATTCTCATTTAGTCACATCACAGCACTAGGATGTTCACGAATTTCTATACATCCCTGGGGATGTCATCAACATATATGCATCACTTAGATGCCCTTATAACATTCACACCCTCTTTGGGATGTCATATACTCATAGCATATTTACTTCCTTACTTAATGTTCACACACACACGCGCACACTTTAAATTCCAGGTGCTTAACTACTTTTCAAGAAAACATATTCATCTCTATGCTCTCAACGCATAGCTTATTCATTTTCACATCACTACATACATGCTATTGTAATTAAGGTACATGTTCAATGTATTCCCTACCCCAGAGCAACGCCATCAACAAAACACCTCGATATCACATAAGGGGTCAAGCATAACAATCATACGCCAAACCTATATTACATGGATCAAAATACTCTTAGAAAAGCTTACAAAGGTCAAGGGAATTATGACTCTAAAGAACTAATAAAAATAAAACAAACAACTATGCTATACCTAGCGCAAGCGATCACTATTCCTCGTGCGAGTGAGCACTATACCTCGCTCAAGCGATTATAATCGAGGTCACTTGGAGGTCACATGAGCCCTCGCTCAAGCAAGCTTCGCTTTACAAAAGGACCTTGCTCAAGCAAGCACATGTCTCATTTTCTCGTTATATATATTGTCCCCCTCTTCTCGCGTGAGCGAGCTATTATAATCGCGCACGCGAGGAAAGGCTACAGCTACCACTCGAGCTTCTCGAGAACTAATTTCTTACCCTCATTTAATACTCTATTTAATTCCAAAGTAAACCAACAATTACTACCCTATTTAATGTTCATAAATGCATAGAAACATACCTTAAATCAAGAACTCTCTTCTAGATTTGATTTAAGATCAACTCAACTCAAGAGGGTTTCAAAACCCCTCCTCCAAACCCTTTTCTAGATTATCCACAAGCTCAAAACTAAAAGATCTTCTTCAATCTCATCACCACACCCTCCTCATCATATGTATTTAAGATCCATAAGGTGGATCTTACCTTTTGATCAAAAGAAAATTCCTATTCACAAATCTCTTTACAAACCAAACCCTCTTCTTCTCTCTCTATTTTTCTCTCTCTCAAGCTAAAGCAAGAGTCTACCGTATAGGACTCCTCCCCCCTATCTCTAACTAGTGCAAGGCTATTGTGCTAAACACACACCCATACTTGATATCTTATTTTCACCTAACTCCCATGTGGAACATATACACTTAAGAGTGTATATAGTAAGTGTGGTTCCCTTGTGAACCACAAACACCCTAGCATTGTTCATAACATATGTGACCTGCACGGTACACGAAAATCAGGGATATTACATTCACCCCACCTTATAAAATTTTCGTCCTCAAAAATTGAAAAGACATAACACTAAACTAAACCACACATAAGCAACAGGGAGGTATTCACACCCTGAAACAACGATAGCCCAGCCAAGAAACCATTTGGTGTCAAACAGGCTACCCACCTAGTCTAATCATCTAATCAAGCATTTGGTCATAAGTGACTCACAATCAAACCTTCATTAAAGCAACAAGCATTAAACCAATAAGCACTCGTTATCTCATCATAACAAACAACATAGCAGCCATTCCCAACCAACCTGACTATCACACGTAGTGATTATTCATTTTCTCTTGTGAGTACTACCTGTCATAAAAAATTTCTTAAGGGATTGCATTGAATCCAAAAGTAGTCACGCATGACTAGTCACATTTATGAGTACCTGCATTAGAAAACTACACACAGCCACAAAACGTGCATTACAAATTAATTCATTCCACCGAAACGATTTCCATTCACATTAAGACATTTAAGTTAAGCCATCAACCACATAGAATCATTAGTGTGTCTACTATCAAAATTGTGACAACCGTGTCACCATAGTTTGAATGATCTACATTTCCATATTCACATCAAAACTTTTATAAATATTACATTGACATTTTCAAAAAATTTAAATCACAGATGACAACCTAGTCATCACCCAGCTCATACTCATCATCATCATCATCATCAACCGCCTCCTCAGCAGCCCCCGCCCCTCCCCCCCCCCCCCCCCCCCCGTGGTAGTCTCCCTAGCAGAAGCACCTGAGCTAGACGCACCCAAGATGGCACTCCGAAACTCATCGACGCGTCCCCGGTATGTCTATGGGAATGCATGGCTCATGAGGTCGATGAGAAGTGCCTCCTAAAACCTCTGGTGCAATCGAATCTCCCTCCCCTGTAGAAGGATATCCCGCATCATGCCACCGTCTGTGGTAGGCAAAGGCTGTGAAGATGAAGTGGAGGGAGCAGTTGGTCCAGTTGGTGGTGGTGGTTGTGCCGCCTGCCGTGCGACCTGACGATCACTCTTCCTCTTTTGACTATTTTGGAGGCTCTTTAAGTTCCTACTTAGATCTTGGGCGAGGAATGGGACAATATTATATGTGAGGATGGGCTCATCCGCTCTAATCTCTAAACCCTCTTTTTCATGGCGTAAATCCAAGAGTCTTGAAATCAGACAGGAGTAGGGTAGACGATTTATAGGTGGAGGAACAGCACCCCTCACATTTTGTCTGAAGGCATGTATAATGCCCTTTATAGCCACCCTAGGGAAGCTAAACCACCTGTTGTGGAAGGCGGAGTGCAAATCCCTTAAAAATGCCTCACGACACTCCTGGTCGTGGCCCGCTGGATACATATTTTTCTTAAAAATAATATCCAAAGGCCACATATGTGGCAGCGATTGGGACCTAGTGATAGATTGTCCCAATGCAGTAGTGCCACCAGAAATGTCAACGACAATGGTTGGAAAGTCTATGTCTCTAGGAAAAGGGGGCTGAGAAAGCGGGTGTATGAAGGTGTGAGGGCAGTTCATGGAAATGGAAACGTTAGGATCGCTAAAGGCAAACGCCTTCTCGTCGATCGCAACGACAAGAGTGGTTTCATCGTTATTGATTTTAAGGGTTTCATAAAATAGTTTAACGAGCCTCGGATAGTATCGAGCTCCAAAAGGTGCCAACAACGGTCTCATACGATTATTAGTGAGGTAATCCATAGTCCATTTTGTGGACATAGGATCCTAAAAGAAACTGTGATGTATTTCCCATTCGGGTTCAAAAATTTTGGCCCCCCACCAATCATTTGGTTGGGCTGGTGCTACTGATTGAGGTGGTCGAGGTGGTGGAGGTGGTACTTGTGGTGCCTTACTACGAGAAGATGGCGGCCGAACCGCTATCTTCTTCCTAGGTTGAGGGTTATGGCTTGTAGAAGCCATCGCATGGTCTTTTAACGAAATCAATGAAAAATAAAGGTGAATGAGGGTAGAAATCACCTTTTTAAACGCTTCTATCGGTTCGGATTCACAAAAACCAGTCAAAATTGGGTGTATTGAAGCATTTGAGCGTGAATCCCAAACCCTAGCTCCCCAAAGTTGTCGTTCGAGTGGTGGAAATGGGCAAAAAATAGTTGACACCCCTATATATACTCAGGTCCTCGCGCAAGCAATTTAAGTCCTCTCGCGAGCGAGCACAAAAGTATTCTGGTGCTCGTTTTGTATAAGGCTCGCACGAGCGAGCTTAAGTTATCGCTCGAATGAGCCCAAAAATATGTTCTGGCTCATTTTCTGCTCTACTTTTACATTTCTGTGATCTAAACCTCTAATTTTGCCTAGTACAAAAATTTCCCTTATAATGTCTCTTATAGTTACTGATCAACGGATCAATTCAAAAGAACCACCACCCATAATCACCACTCCTTGACAAAATTGAGTGTTAATTTAAATAACATCAATTATTACAATTATGTAACAATTGTCCTTTTTTTTTTTACAGATTCAAACAAAGCCATGCTATCTAGCTTTCCTCAAACAACTCTGGATATTGTTCTCTCACATCCGCTTCACGTTCCCAAGTTGCTTCTTCGGCAGGGTGATTCCGCCACTTGACAATCACTAAAGGGATTCTCTTAGCGGGTAGAATTTGTTCTTTTCTATCCAAGATCTGAGCCGCTTCTTCTATCATGGCCATATCTTCGTGCATTTTGAGCGGCTAACTTCCCAAGATATGGGCAGGGGTCATTTACATACTTTCAGAGCATAGAGACATGGAAGACGTTGTGTAACCAATCAAAAAATGGTGATAATCCAACGCGATATGTGACCTCACCAACTCAACCCAAAACCTCAAACAGTCCAAGATAACGGGGACTCAACTTGCCTCTCTTTCCAAATCCCATGACGCCTTTCATGGGCGATACTTTCACAAACACATGCTCTCCAACGGTGTAGTCCACGCTCGTTCTTTTGATATCGGCATAGCTCTTCTGTCTGCTCTGAGCTGACTTAAGTCTCTCTCTAATCATACGAACCATGATAGCATTATCTTCAAGTAACTCCGGCCCCAAAATAAACTTTTCACCGGTCTCTTCCTAATTGATAGGCGATCTACATCGCCTTCCATAGAGAGCTTCATAAGGTGCCATTCCAATGCTAGCTTGAAAGCTATTATTTAAATGCATACTCAATTAACGGTAGGTGTTGATCCCATGATCCTTGTAATTCAAGCATATACGCTCTGAGCATGTATTCTATCACCTGATTTACTCGCTCCGTCTGCCCATCGGTCTGTGGATGGAATGCTAAATTGAAGTCCAATCGCGCACCCATGCCTTCTTGAAACTTCTTTCAAAACTTTGAAGTACATAACAGGTCACGATCAGAGACAATGCTACTAGGAATCCCATGTAACCGTACTATCTCCAACCATACTATCTCCTTTATATACAACTCTGTGAGTCTTCCTGCTGTGTACATCGTGTTGTAGGGTAGGAAGTGCGCTGACTTGGTTAATCGAACTATAACTACCCAAATGGCGTTGTATCTCTTCGCTGTACGCGGTAACCCCATGATGAAATCCATAGAGATTGATTCCCACTTCCACTCTAGTATGGGTAGAGGCTGCAATAATCCAACAGGGTGTCTATGATCTACTTTCACCTGCTGACATATCAAACACCGTGACACGTACTTAGCTACATCTTATTTCAGACCTCTCCACTAGTAATTCTTTCTTAAGTCTTGATACATTTTGGTGCTACCTAGGTGGATTGCATATTTCGATTTGTGTGCCTCATCAAGAATAGTTTGCCACAGATCGACATCAACTGGAATACAAAGGTGTCCCTTGAATAGTAAGGAACCATCCTCTTTCACTAAGAACTCTGGCCTGATGCCCTGAATCACATCTTGTCGAATCTTGGTTAACTCCGGATCTTTCATCTGTATCTCGTGAATATGCTCAAAGATTATCGGTCTCACTGTTATGTTAGCCAAGAAAGCTCCTGTAGCTTACACTTCGATATTGGCGCCATACAATGAAAGATCTTCAAATAACTTCCATCTATGCATTCCCATGATCAGATTAGCCAACTGAGCTAAACCCTTTCAACTCAAGGCATCGGCTATGACATTAGCCTTGCCTGGATGATATTGTATGGAGCAATCATAGTCTTTGAGAAACTCCATTCATCTGTGCTGCCTCATATTTAACTCTTTCTGTGTAAATAGGTATTTGAGGTTCTTATGGTCGGTGAAGATCTCAAAGGTCTCACTGTATAAATAATGTCTCTAATTCTTCGACGCAAATATGACTGCTGCTAGTTCTAGGGCATGTGTCCGATAGTTCTTTTCATGATATTTCAGCTGTCTCGACCCGTAAGTAATCACCTTCTTGTGTTGGTTGAGCACACAACCCAAACATTATGTGAAGCATCACTATATACCGCGAACCCTCCACTGCCTGAAGGAATTGCTAGCATTGGAGTTGAAGTGAGTCTCTTCTTGAGTTCTTGAAAACTCTTTTCACACGCTTCACTCCACTCAAATCTCGCATCCTTCCTTGTGAGTCTCGTAAGTGGTCCCGATATTTTATAAAATCTCTCTACAAAACATCGATAGTAGCCAGCTAGACCAAGAAAACTACGGACATCTGTTACCGTCTTTGGTTGTTCCCATTTTGCCACTACTTCAATCTTAGTCGGATCTACTACAACACCATCCTTTGAGACAACATGTCCCAAAAAGCTAACTTTCTCCAACTAAAACTCACACTGAGTTTGGCATATAGTTGGTGTTCACGTAGAGTCTGCAAAGCAACTCTCAAATATTCTTCATGTTCCTTCTTTGACTTGGAATATATCAGGATATCGTCGACAAATACTATGACGCAAGTGTCCAGGTATGGTTTAAACACCCGATTCATCAAATCCATAAATGACACCGGTGCATTCATCAAACCAAACGGCATCACTATGAACTCGTAGTGTCCATACCGTGTCCTGAATATTGTCTTCTGAATGTCCTCTACCTTTAGTCTCAGTTGATGGTATCCATATCTCAGATCGATCTTAGAAAAATACCTTGCTCCTTGTAGCTAATCAAATAAATCATCAATCCTAGGCAATGGATATCAATTCTTGATGGTCAGTTTTTTTAACTGGCGATAGTCGATGCACAGTCGCATTGATTCGTCTTTCTTCTTTACAAACAAGATCGGTGCTCCCCAAGGAGACACGCTAGGTCTTACAAATCTCTTATCCATGAGCTCTTGCAACTGTTCTTTCAACTCCTTCAACTCAGCAGGAGCCATCCTATATGGTGCTTTGGAAACAGGCTCCGTTCCAGGTGCTAAGTCGATAGCGAATTCCACCTCTCTATTAGGAGGCAATCCTGACAATTCCTCTAGAAATATATCTTCAAATTCACACGCAACCGCAACCTCTGAAATAATGTTCTTCCCTTCCTTATCTTCCTTCAAGAATACTAAGTAACCACTGCACCCCTTTCTGATCAAGCGCTCAGCCCTAACTGCGGGTACAAGTGGCATAAACGTCAATCTCATTCCTTGAAATCGAAACAATATCCTTGTATTAGGTCTGAAGATGATGACTTTGTTCTTACAATCTATATTTGCACAATACTGTGACAATCAGTCCATGCCAAGGATCACGTCGAATCCTTGCATGTCCAATAGAACTAAATTTGCCGGTAGTTCGAAGACGTCCCCATCTCTGATGGTCACTATCACCGATTTACAACCCATGTTTGTATCGACCGATTTTCCAGTCAGAATAGACACTGCCAGGACAAAATCCAAAGCCTCTGGTTTAACCTTCATCTTCCTTGTAAATCGAGGAGTGGTAAATGAGTGGGTAGGCCCCGGGTCTATCAACACTCTAGCTTCATAAGCAACGTCACTTCCCCTTCTATACAATTATAAGGTACCTATATCATACATATTTATATATATATAACATACTTATACATCAAAATTTAATACACAGAGATGAGTTTATACTACCTCCTACATAGATGCACCTTCTCTATCTAAAACTCTAAGAAATTGAAATTCTTAAATTTTAAAAGAAATCTCACCTTGGATAACGTCATTGGTATTTTGTGCTTCTTGGGCAGTAACAGCGTAGGCTCTTCCTTGTATGATCGGCTTCCTTGCTTATATCGGTCTTGGCATAGAAACAGAAGTCGTTCTCTCTTTGCTCATCTTAGGGCAATCTCAGATTATTTGGCCCATCTTCACACATTTATAGCAACCCCGAGTACCCCTTCTACACTCTGCTATTTTATGAGACTTGCCACACTTGGCACAAGTCTCACCCATAGTAGATGTTGCCCGTAAGAAATCCTGGGTAACTGCTACTCTAGTGGTGGTAGCAGGGTTCTCATATCTGATTAATCTCCCCAATGCAAGCACAGGTAATCTCTAGAAATTTATCTATTGCATCGGTCTAATATAACCGGTTTAGAACGGTTGCCTTGGAATGGGTGCTATGAATCATGGCTTTTTGTTCACCGGCTCATAGTTTTCCACTCTACTTTGATCTGTCCTTCCTCTCCTTTTCTAATCTCTCCTTCGATACCGATCTTCATTGTCCTCTTCTATCACCAAAGCCTTACTCATGACCTCTCCATAGGTCTTTAACTCAAATGTTGCTACTCTTCCCCTAATGTCCGGCCTCAAGCCACGTTGTAGTCTTTTAGCTTTCATCAAATCCGTAACTACAAAATCAGGAGCAGAATGAGCAAGCCTCATGAATTCTACACCATACTCCCTCACCGACATCCTTCTTTGCTCAAGCTGAAGAAATTTAACTTCCATCTGATTGCATACTACTTCAGAGAAGTATAGTTTGTTAAATTCTTCCACAAATTCCTTCCATGTCCATGGCAATCCTGGGATTTCCTGAGCCCTAGTCCTAGACGCGAACTTCCACCATAGGCGTGCCTCCCCATCTAGCATATACGCTACCCAATGGACACTTTCATCCTCCGTGCATAGAAGCACACTGAATACTTTCTCCATTTCACTCAGCCAATTTTTCGCATCCATTGGCTCTACTTTCCCTGAAAAGCTCGGAGGACGCATCCTCCTAAACTTTGTGAACACAGAGGGCAATGTTTGTGTAGGACCTACTGGAGCTGTAGATGGCTGATGCTGGTCATTGGCATTATGAGCTGCCAAGGACGTTGCTTGCTAAGCCATGGCGGTTGCCATGGTTTCCATGGTGTGCATCATCCTCTGACGCTCCTCCCTCTCTTCATTTCTTTCTCTTACTCTTTCTTGCTCTCGCTGATCCCTCTCTTGACAATCTCTATCCTGATTCTCTGCTTGGCCTTTGTTCTCTTGACCACTACTTTCGGGAGCCTCTCTATTCCCCAATGGTACTCTATTCAAAGCCGAGACAAAATCGTCTCTACTCTGCAAGTTCCTTTCATGACTGCCCCTGGGTCAACTTCTTCCTCTAGAAGACATAACGCTCTGCACATGAAACCACAGTTTCATTAGTAGCAGGTCCTATGCTCTGACAAAACTAAGACTTGTCAGAATTCTAAAAGAAATGGCTCTGATACTAACTGTGACAGCCTGAATTTCGACACCCCGAAACCCATGCTAGCAGCATGACCCTCGAGGTTGTGCCCCATAAGTCTGCACGGAACATTGGTATACCAAGCAACAATAAAGTAAATTAAAAGCATAAGAACTGATATCAAACTAAATCTCCAGTTCTACTATATAATCACCGAAAATAAGTAACCCAAAATATTATTCTAATCTCATGCGTCTGCATGGACAAAAGAACCAAACCGAACCATCAGTGTCGTAACTACGGTCACCCCAGATGGTTTGATAAAAGAGTATCATATAATTACATCATTCTTGCAAAATAGGCTGGACATACTAAGCCGTAGAGTTCTCTCTCGAAAATAAATCAAAGTACGCAGTGGTACTCTAGAAGAAGTCCGCAGGAGGGGGCTCTGAATCCACCCTAGGCACATATTCTGACTCCTCCGAATCTAGTCTCCCAAAGTAGTAGCAGCCACAAGCACCGAACCTGCGACGTATAGTCTAAAGGGTGAGCTACATCATAGCTCAATAGAAAAATAATATGATGAACATATAAATTAATCTTTCTCACATATATTCCATGACATTAGAAGCATGATTCATCAAAAAAAAGAACTGGAAAATAGTTTTACCCTACTAAAAACATAACTGAATGTATCTGTTATTCTACATGTGTTTAGTCATTCTCAACTTGTTCACAAAAGATAAAGATCGGCCTAAAAACTTAAATCATAACTTAAATAATCCTCGATGTACTATAGCCTCGAGCCCCGATAGAATACCCTCCGTCGTCTAATCAGACTATTTTTCATTTCCTTGTTCATTCATGTAATGCTAGCCAAGTCCCTTCCTCATAAGCGACGGAGTACAAAGCCCACATACATCCCAGGGATGTCATACTAGTGTATGGATTGGCCGCCGTACAGGTCACGGATATTCCGCCGAGTCAGTCACGGGTATACTGCCACATTGGTGGGGTATTCTTCAAACCTTAAATCAATGTGCAAATATATATAGTTGTTCACCGTGTGATGATGCTAATTATAGTATATTAAGCCTGATCAATTCTCATTTAATCACATCACATCACTCGGATGTTCACAAATTTCCATACATCCCTGGGATGTCATCAACATATATGAATCATGTAGATGCCCTTATAACATTCACACACCCTTTGGGATGTCACATACTCATAGCATATTTACTTCATTACTTAATGTTCACACACACACACACTTTAAATTCCAGGTGCTTAACTACTTTTCAAGAAAACATATGCATCTCTATGCTCTCAACATATAGCTTATTCATTTCCACATCACTACATACATGCTATTGTAATTAAAGTACATGTTCAATGTAGTCCCTACCTCAGAGCAATGCCATCAAAAAAATACCTCGATATCACATAAGGGGTCAAGCGTAGCAATCTTATGCCAAACCTATATTATATGGATCAAAATACTCTTAGAAAAACTCACCAAGGTCTAGGGACTCATGACTTTAAAGAACTAATAAAAATAAAACAAACTATGCTATACCTCGCGCGAGCGATCACTATTCCTTGCGCAAGCGAGCACTATACCTCGCTCGAGCGATTATAATCGAGGTCACCCAGGGCTCACGCGAGCCCTCGCTCGAGCGAGCTTCCATTTACAAAAGGACCTCGCTCGAGTGAGCACAGGACTCATTTTATTGTTATATATATTGTCCCCCTCTCCTCGCGTGAGCGAGCTATTATAATCATGCGCACCAGGAAAGGCTACAGCTACCGCTCGAGCTTCTCGAGAAATAATTTTTTACCCTCATTTAATACCCTATTTAATACCAAAATAAACCAACAATTACTACCCTATTTAATATTCATAAAAGCATAAAAACATACCTTAAATTAAGAAATCTCTTCTAGATTTTTATTTAAGATCAACTCAACTCAAGAGGGGTTTCAAAACCCCTCCTCCAAACCCTTTTCTAGATCATCCACAAGCTCAAAACTAGATCTTCTTCAATCTCATCGCCACACCCTCCTCATCATATGTATTTAAGATCCATAAGGTGGATCTTACCTTTTGATCAAAAGAAAATCCCTATTCACAAATCTCTTTACAAACCAAACCCTCTTCTTCTCTCTCTTTATTTTTCTCTCTCAAGCTTAAGCAAGAGTCTACCATATGGGACTCCTCCCCCCTATCTCTAACTAGTGCAAGGCTATTGTGCTAAACACGCACACCCATACTTGATGTCTTATTTTCACCTAACTCCCTTGTAGAACATATACACATAAGAGTGTATATAGTAAGTGTGGTTCCCTTGTGAACCACAAACACCCTAGCACTGTTCATAACATATGTGACCTGCACGGTACATGAAAATCAAGGATATCATAGTATATCCACCCAGATTTGGGTGTTGGAGTCAAACTCAACCAAAAGAATCTAGACTTCTTGTTCTTACAATGAAGTTCTGATTCCTTGAAGACATGCAAAACACATTCTTCAAGGCAAACCCTAAAGGTTGTCCGGTTCCTTACTAATTAAGAATCTCTTTACAATCCTCTGGTGTTGCTAAAAGGAATTTTTTATATATCCTTGAACTCAGCTAGTGCCTTGTTTACGAGTTCCTACTCATAACCTCGAAAATTGATTCCTACACCCAGTTATTAAACATCACTGAATGTTTCCTGATGCTTAATAAAAAAATACACAATTTTGTTATTGTTTTCTCATCAATTACTTATTCACTTTATCAATGTTAATTTTCATTAGCATTATTTTAATGGTCCTCTATGGTATTTTTATCGATGTGGGTATCTATATATCTATAATAGGGATGGTATGTTGGTGTTTTTGCCTTACCTTCAAAAGGGTCTAAAATTCACTCATAAATCTAGGTAGATCACACTTACACAGACCTGCAAGTACTCAGGGCTTGTTGTAGCAAGTTTTAAAAAGATGGTGAGTAGGGGAATGTCCACAGGGAGGCTGGTCTAAAAAGTGGTAGATCTCCAGATCTGTAAGAGATCTGGCACCCTAACTAATGCTAAATTAGCTAAAAGATAGGGGAGAGGTTTAAAAAGGGTTGTCACTTAAGCTATACTAAAATAAAATGAAAACTAGCTAGGATCGAGTTAGAAATCCAGATCTTGCAAGGGAAAGGAGTTAAAAGCAGAAAATGGAGAAGAGTAACTTGGAAATTGGTCTTTGTTAAGAACTGAAAAGTACCACTTTTCACCCCTTAACTTAACCTCTGTTAGACCATTAGTCATTTAATAAATGTGTATTAAGACCATTTTATAGGTAATAAGCAGCAACTGTAGATAAGGCCCTAACCCTACTAAGAAGCCTACTTTTGCACCAGAACTCCAAGCAACTGGTAACCCATTCACAGAGGAAAGAAACACCAAGGTAGAACACATCTGGATGTACACATTGAATGCCCAAGTGGGCCCCAGAAGTTCCTCAGAAGAAAGGAAGTTGGACCCAGACAGAGAACCTGGCTGCAGCATAGGCAAAGCACAGCAGCAACAAGTCAAGAAATGAGCCTCGCGCAGATGTCGCAAGGTTCAAGTGATTCAGAGAAAAATACTTAGCGTAGTTGTCGCGAGTTTCTCAAGGCAGCACACCAATTGGTCGCGTTGTTCTCGCACAGATTAATGACAGAAGGGCTCGAGAAGTAGACTTCGCGCAGTTCTCGCGAGGCTCAGTTGTAAGTGCTCACGCAGTCTCGTGCAGCTCAAGAGAGGAGCATTTAATCCTCGTGTGATTCACTCAGACAAGCTGAGAAGAGAGAGCTCCAGGTACTTCTGCACGCAACTGTCGCGCAGTGGCCGTGGGATGTAGATCTTCAGGGGACTGCTCGAGCAATCCAAAGGCCGATGCAATTACTTCTTCGTGGGGATACCCGCGAGAATCACTAAGGAACGAACTGTGCGCACGATTCTCGCGGCACTCAAATGGAAAGTGCAATCCTGCGATGACCAGAGCATTCCCGCAATGACCAAACTATCTATCCTGCGACTGCAGGAGCTTCAAGTCAATTCAATCCTACGACGACCACTCTATCACGCGACAAGACCTGGAAACCATTGCTACCTAGCGAGGCTTGGGATCTTAATTTTCCCTCACTTCTACAGGGGCAGTCTAAGAACTTTCAGTAACTAGGGCACGCACTCTAATGCTCCAATCTCTGTGCACACGCCCTGAGGCATCTAAGGAACAGAAATAGGCCACATTTGTATCGTTAAAATTATGGTTTTCCTAACCCTAATGCTCCCACAGCCAACTACTATATAAGCCTAAGCCTAGTTTAGATTTAGGGGAGGAGGTGATGGCTGAATTCCTCCTATCTTCTTGAATTGGCTGTAGAGTTCCAGTAGGCTAAGGTTAGGGTTTAGGCAGCATCTTTTTCCTTTTTTTCTTCTCTCCATAGTCCAGCACTTACTAGCTATGCCTTTGTATGTCTATTTAGAACAGTTTTAATGAAGTTTTATAATAGGATGTTATACATGTATGGGATTGGTGTTTGAGGGTTGTTCTGTACAAGGTTGCTGCCTTGAGATCCTCCATTGCTAAGTTGTATTGTAAGCAATGGAGGATTATTTCTAAGGATTTACTCAGATCCAAGTGACCTGTGTGTCCAGGCTAGTGCACATATGCAGGCCCCACCACAGGATCCACTAAATCTGAATCCCCATAGGAGCCTGAGCTGGTAGCCTTGTGAACATGGTGGTGGCAATAATCTACTTGTTCTGTCTCAGACCTCTGTGAGGAGGATAGCCTCTATGGATAATCTGTGGCTATTTAAGTGGACAGGTTATAGCCCTAGGGTGAGGCCAATCCACAGATCTAAGACAGATCCTTCTTCTCTGCACTTATGCTTGTAGCCCTGTGAGAGATTGTGTAGAGACAGACTCCCCTGTATTTGTATAGACCCACCATCAAATGGCAAATCTGATCTGGCTGTAGAGATTGTAGGCTTGTGACTAGATCACTGCTGTCTCTCTAAAGCAGCGAACAGCTAGATCTAAAGCTAGTACTCGAACTCTTGCTGGTCCTGTGTGTCCAGGCTAGTGCACATATGCAGGCCTATGCCCCACACACTGAACTTTAGAGGTTGAGGTTCCTATGGATTCTTGAGCTGGTAGCCTGGATGAAGTAGTGCCTATAATGATAAACATGTTTTGACCCATCTATGGACTGTGGTTCCCCTATTGGATAGTCTGTGACCATTTGAGTGGACAGGTTATAGCCATAAGGGATTGGATCATGGCACAGGGGTGAGTTGGACCCTTTCTCCTCTGTGGTGATAATGTAGTTGTTGGACAGGACTTCTATAGCAGCAGATCTGAGTCTGAGTTATAAAACCCATCAGATCTGTACCTAATAGCTTACTTCTCACCCTTTTTATATTTATTTTCTCACACTCCATCATTCTTCTCAACCATTTCTGTAGTTTAGGCATTAGGTTACCATAAGATTTAAACAATAGTGACCTTAAATCCCCTTCCATTTAGGATTGTCAGATCTGTAGTCAGATCTTGAGGGCCTACTAAAGACGACTCCCTTGGAGCTTTAGACCATTTTTCCCTGTGGGACAAACTCTTACTTATTAAAACTTGCTACAGCAGGTCCTGTATCTTGCAGGTCTTGATTTCTTTCAGATGTGCTGAATCCATTTTTGTTTCTTTTCACATTGGAGAAATAATAAACAACAAGTTTTTGGCGCCGCTGCCGGGGATTTTTGATCTATTAGTAGACCCTAGATTTTTATATTTTTTATTCTTTGGTAGCTGTGCTTGTGAATAACTGATACTGCTGATTTACATTTGGATTATTTTTTTTGCAGATCTAGACAGTAGCAGAGAAGGAAAGTTGAACTGCACTAGGAGTCTAGCTACCTCTGTTTACATTTCTCTAACCCTCAAAACTCAGTCTATTTTCCTTGCAAATTCCATAGCAGTTGATTAGGATAGTCGTAATTTTGTTTAGATAATTCTTTGAGTTAATTGCAATGTGTCTACAAGTAGTCTTCCCTGCTGTTTGTGTGTCTGTATGTTAGGAAGGAGATCCCTTTGTCCCACATTAGAGCCTCCTAACCCTGAGATAGAAAAGGCCAGAAGACCAAGAAGGCCTAGACACACCACAGTTGAGCCCCTTATTGAAACCGAGACACCATTCATGGGTGAAGAGCAACCCAGAACATTGAAAGAATTGAATGCTCCTGATGATTATAATTCCCCATTCAGCATTCAATTCTCAGATGTTTAGGGAAACTATGAGATTAAAACCTCAATAATCCAAATGCTTCCCTCTCCCTACAAGCACATTGACCAAATCTTGACCCTGTGCACAACATTTTTCATTACTGGTTTAGGACTAGAAGCCACTAGATTAAGGCTCTTTCCTTTCTCTCTAAAGGACAGGGCCAACACCTGGTTAGCTACTCTCCCAGACAACAACATCAGTTCTTGGAAAGACCTCCAGACCAAATTTTTGACAAAATTCTTCCCAGAGATAAAAACCAGCCAGTTGAGGAAAGCAATACTTGCTTTTGCCCAATCCCCAACTGAAGATTTTAATCAAGCATGGGACAGATTCAAGGAGATGCTCAAACAATGTCCCCACCACAAGATCCCTGACTGGTAGCTTGTCTAGAGCTTCTATAATGGGATTGATGAGAAAAGCAGAGACATGGTAGATGCCTCTTATGGTGGAACTTACATGCACAAAACAGCTGATGAGGTATGAGAGTTGTTCGAGGTCATCAGTGAAAATGCTTTCCAAAAGATATCCTTATCAAGAATTGTTCATGAGCCTTCTTCTAAAATGGGACTAGCTGCAATTTCCAAAGGAAAGATGTATGAAGTAACTGGGAATAACGACCTGTAAATGCAGATGGCCAATCTTTCTTATAAGTTTAATAAACTATTGACTGTGGTGCAACCCAGATGGGCTGCACAGGTGATGGAGGCATGTCTAATATGCCAATCTCCACAACACACAGTAGAAGAGTGCCCATCTGCAGGGCAATATCCTGAGTATGCGATGGAACAAGCTGCGGTTGTCCAGTCATTTGGCCAGCAACAATTCATTCGCTACAACAAGCAGCCATTTGGATACCAGCACTAAAATGCTGGTTACCAGTGGAGGGATCACCCAAATTTGAGGTGAAGACAAGATAATTACATGCAGCCACAACAGATGTTGGCCTTGCCTCAAAGCCCATAGCAGTAATTTAACCAGGGATATGCCCCAAGGTCAAATTTCCAGCATCAGCAGCTACCCCAGCAGCAAAATTAGTTGGTAGTTCCCCCACCTCAGCCCCGAAATGCTTCTTTTGAGGATCAGGTTTTGACCTCATTGCAAAACCTTGGAACCTTGACTCAGACTGTGAATTCTCACAGTCAAAGCGTAAAAAAAATGGAAGAGCAGCTAGGCCAAATATCCAATGCCTTGGCCAAAAGAGAGGAGGGCAGGTTTCCAAGCCTGCCAGTGGCCAACCCTAAGGGCCAATATTTGATTGGAGAAGGTTCCTTAAGTTTTGAGTGAGCTAATGCCATCACAACCCTAAGGTCTAGCATGCTGGTGGACAACCAGGTTGGAAAGGAAAAAGGAGAGGTCATTTCCAAAGAATTTTCGAATGAATGTGAAAAAGAATATGTAAGAGCACAGAGCCAAGAGTTGCCTGCTACCCTGCAACAAGAGAAAAATAATGAGGCTGTAGTTGAGCCTCAGCAGGAAATAATAGATGAAAAAAGAAAAAAATAAAAGTTTAGTCATAGGCTTACAGCTAAGGAACCAGCAGTACCTCAGTTGCCATTTCCTCAAGTTTTCAGTGGCCCTACCCTTTTTGATAAGGGGAATGCATAAATGAAGGAAATGATGGAGGCCTTTAAGCAGGTAAAAATCAATTTGCCTCTACTTGATGCAATTAGATAGGTCCCAGCCTATGCCAAATTCCTGAAAGACCTTTGTACCCAGAAAAGAAAAGCTAGAGGCCATTTGTCCAGAAAGGTCTTTGCAACTGATACAGTTAATTTTGTATTAAACATAATAATACCAGAGAAGTTGCAAGACCTAGGGATACCCACTATTTCTTGCATAATTGGAGACCACACAATTGGAAGGGCCCTTCTAGACCTTGGAGCCAGTGCAAACCTACTGCCATACAGTGTGTATCAGCAGCTAGGCTTGGGAGAGCTAAAACCCACCCCCATTGTGCTGTTAATGGCAGATAGGTCTGAAAGGAGACCTATGGGAGTGGTTGAGGATGTCTTAGTAGGAGTGGACAAGTTATTTTACCCTACAAACTTCTTAGTTTTGGGCGTGGGCTGCAACAAGAGTACAACCCCTATACCTATTATTTTGGGCAGGCCATTCTTGGCCACTGCCAATGCCTGCATTTAATGCAGGTCAGGGATTATGGAGGTAACTTTTGGACACATGAAGGTTGAACTGAATGTGTACAACAGTGCAAGGTACCCTCAGCTGGACAATGAGGAAAGCTTTGCAGTGGATGTACTAGAGAAAGTTGTTAAAGAAGAATTGCCCACTCTGCTAGATTGGGGCAATATTGTTAAAAGTTTAGTTGAAGTTTGGGACATGGTAGAGAAAGAAAGCCCAGCTGTTATGACAGAAGAAATGACCACATTAAAGCCTTCTGTGGGCTTAGTGCAGCATTCTATTTGGAAACCTACATTACTGCCTCTTCCTCAAACCAACAAAGAACCAATCTTGCCATCCACCCAACAACCCCCTGATCTGGATCTCAAGAAGCTTTCAGAAATATTGAAATATGCCTTCCTTGAGAAAGGTGAAAAACTTTCTGTAATTATCTCCTCTCTTACCAATGAGTAGGAGGAAGAATTACTAACAGTCTTGAGGAAGCACAAAAAGGCAATTGGCTGGACCATTGCGGATCTTGGAGGGATAGATGCATCAATATGTATGCGCAGGATCCATTTAGAGGAGGGCTCAGTACCCTCCAGGGAAATGCAGAGGAAATTGAATCCTCGCATGTAGGAAGTGGTCCTCAAAGAGATTATTAAATTGCTAGATGCTGGGGTAATTTACCCCATTTCTGATTCTGAATGGGTGGAGCCTATCCAAGTGGTGCCCAAGAAATCTGACATAACAGTCATTACAACTGAGTCTGGAGAGCTGAGACCAGCCAGGGAGACTACTGGCTGAAAGGTTTGCATAGATTATCGGAAGCTCAACTCTAAAACTTGAAAAGACCACTTCCCTCTCCCCTTCATAGATCAAATTCTGGATAAGTTGGCTGGAAAAGCTTTTTATTGCTTTCTTGATGGGTACTCAGGGTACAATCAGATCCCTGTGCACCCTCACGATCAAGAGAAAACTATATTTACTTGCCCTTTTGGTACCTTTGCTTACCGAAGGATGCCTTTTGGGTTGTGTAATGCACCAGTCACCTTTCAGAGGTGTATGTATGCCACATTCTCTGGTATGATTGACAAGTTCTTAGAAATCTTTATGGATGATTTCTCTGTATATGGGAACAATTTTGGCCAATGTCTGCAACACCTCCACCTGGTCTTGCAAAGATGTGAGGAGACCAATCTGGTCTTAAGTTGGGAAAAGAGCCACTTCATGATAACACAAGGTATTGTGTTGGGTCATGTAGTCTCTAGAGAAGGGATTGAGGTAGATAAGGCCAAAATTGACCTCATTATAAATTTGCCCCCTCTAAGAACAGCCAAACAAATCAGATCTTTCCTTAGACATGCAAGATTCTACAGGACGTTCATTAAAGACTTCAGCAAAATTGCTAAACCATTGTGCCACCTGCTTTGCCAAGATGTGCCCTTTGATTTTTCTGTTGAATGTCTTGAGGCTTTTGAAACTTTAAAGATATGTCTCACCTCTGCCCCTGTACTCCAAACACCTGACTATGCACTACCCTTTGAGCTGATGTGTGATGCATCCGACTTGGCAATAGGGTGCTGTTTTGGGCCAAAGGAAAGATAAGTTGCCAGTGGTCATTGCCTATGTCAGCAAATCACTTGCTGAAGCTCAGCTGAATTACACCACAACTGAGAAAGAGCTTCTGGTAGTGGTTTTTGCTGTTGATAAATTTAGACCTTATTTACTTGGGTCTAAAATTGTAATCTTCACAGACCACTCAGCATTGAAATACCTACTGTCCAAGAAAGATGCTAAGCCCAGGCTGATTAGATGGATACTCCTGTTGCAGGAGTTTGACATTAAAATCAAGGACAAAAAGGGTGTGGAAAATGTGGTGGCTGACCACTTGTCTAGAATTGTGTTGGAAAAATGTGTAGATGACCCTGCAAATGATGTTTTCCCGGATGAGCAATTATTTGTCATCCAATCCTTGGTTCCTTGGTATGCACACATTGTAAATTATTTAGTTATAGGTAAGATTCCTGCCCATTGGACCAAAATGGACAAAGACTTGTTCTTCTCACAGGTCAAATTCTTTTTTTGGGAGGAACCTTGCTTATACAAATACTGTGCAGACCAAATCATCTAAAAATGTGTTCCAGAAAGTGTTGTCCCCAGTATTCTGGCCATGTGCCATGAAAATGATTGTGGGGGCCACTTTAGTGGAAGAAAAATAGCTGACAAGATCTTACAGTGTGGGTTCTATTGGCCTTCTTTATTCAGAGATGCCAATACACACTGCAGGACATGTGAGAGATGTCAGAAATTAGGAGGGTTGTCTAAAAGAAACTCAATGCCTTTGCAGCCCTTCCTTGTTGTGGAACTGTTTGATGTCTGGGGTATTGACTTTATGGGCCCCTTTCCTCCTTCAAATGGTTATCATTTCATCTTAGTTGCAATGGATTATATTTCAAAATGGGTAGAAGCTATTGCTACAAGAACCAATGATCATCAAGTAGTCATAAAATTTATAAAGCAGAATATCTTCTCAAGATTTGGCACCCGTAGAGCCATTATCAGTGATGGGGGTAGCCATTTCTGTAACAAAAATTTTGAGAGCTTGCTCAAGAAATATTTTTTCACCCATAGGATTACTACTCCCTACCACCAGCAAACTAGTGGGCAAGTTGAAATTTCTAATAGGGAGATCAAGCGCATCCTTGAGAAGACAGTGGGGACTAATAGAAAGGACTGGGCTGATAAGCTAAATGATGTATTATGGGCTTATAGCACTGCTTATAAGACTCCCATTGGGATGTCCCCATTCAGACTAGTATATGGAAAGGTTTGCCATCTCCCAGTAGAGTTAGAACACAGGGCTTATTGGGCCATAAAAAAATTAAATCGAAACCTAACTTCTGCCTGTCATCACAAGTCGCTGCAGCTGTCAGAACTAGATGAGCTGAGGATGGATGCATATGCCAATGCCCGGATATACAAGGAAAGGTCCAAGGCTTTCTTTGACAAGGGTTTGTTGAGAAAGAGCTTCATGGCTGGTGGTAAGGTTTGGGTGTTTAACTCCAAACTTAAATTTTTTCTTGGCAAACTGAAATCCAGATGGGAAGGCCCCTATATTGTCATGAATATTTCCCCATCTGGTGCTGTGGAAATCAAGGATCCCAAGTCTGGGAAAAACTTGAAGGTTAATGGTCAGAGGCTTAAGCCTTGCTTAGAAAAACCTGTTGAACCTATGGACACCATTCACTTTCAAGGGGACCCTCCATTAAACTGATCCACAGATGTGTCAATGTTGTATTATATGTACTTTAGTTTTGTTAGGTTTGTACTGCCTTCTTTTGTTCAAATTTTATAGGAAATTTTAGTGGCGTCACTTGAGTCTGAATCTATCTGGTCTGATTTTTTTTTATGCTTGGTTTGATAATTTCTCCTCTTGAGTTGGTGGTTTTTTATTGAATGCATGCTGGTTGGATAATGATTTTTTATGACTATGCTTGAATGTTTGATGCTATAAGTGGGAGGTCATTTTAAAGTGTCTGGGGGTGCCCCTGGTGGTGAGTTATACCTAGGATCCAGCCACAGCACAAATGTAAATGGCAGAATGAAGAGTGCATGCTCTCTGTTTAATGCTTTGCTGTTGTGGGGTCCAAAATGAGGCCTGGGAGGCTCTCGCACAATCCAAATGGAATACTTCACTAGCTGTCACGAGCTCCAAGGTAAACCCTGAGAGCCTCTCGCACAGCATTCTAAACCCGCGATTATCTCCTTTTTCAGTATTCTCTCTTCTCCAGCCAGCGAAACCCTAGCTTCCGGCTCTCTTCTCCCTCTCTCCTCCAGCGTCCATTCTACAACCCATTATTCACACAAGGATCTTAGGGATTTGTTCCTAACATCATCCCCGTCAATTGCCCTCTGCTCGGAGATCTCGTGGTTCACTTTGTATCAGATCGAACAAAACCCTACAATTTTAGGGTAAGCAATCAGATCTCAGTCTCCCTTTTTCATCTTCAAAAGTACTATCTCAAAAAGGAGACTTTATAATGGCCCTTAAGAGTGCACCAAAGAAAAGGGCCAGGGATAAGGCCCCTGTTGAGCCCACTCCTAAGAAGGTCAAGGCTTCTAAGGCACCAAAAAAGGTAAAGGAAGTGGTTGAGGAGGTGGAGGAGCCAACCCTTGAGTTTTCTACACCCTCTGAGCTCATGGCTTCAATCCCCTTGGAGCCTGAAACAGCTTTCGACCTGCCCTTCTTCGAGACGGAGCCTCTCTCTGCCTCTGCCATTGAATTTATGAGCAAGGCTGGTCTGACACCCTTGATGAAAGGAATTCCAACACTAGCCTACCCTAGGCTAGTGCAACTCTTTTATCAGCACATCAGGATCACCAAGGACCAAGATGGACAATCAGGCTTCCTCGTGCTAATTGAAGATTTCGAGATGTTTATTAACCCCAAGCTGATTGCGAAAGTATTGGGCATCCCAGCTGCATTTGACACTAGCTGTGGATATGGCCCTCCCCTGAGTGGCTCAATTGATACCATTCCGAGGGCTCTTACTAAAGGATTAAAGGCCTCAGGGGATTCCATAAGAAGAAGAGAGTTGGAGCCTAGAGTCCTTTTCATTGACCAGGTCCTGAGAAAGAATATCTACTGCTTAGGCCATCAGTAGGAGAGGAAGACTCCTATTGTTGATGCTATTTACTCTTTCTCTTTGGGCCATGGCTTCCATGCAGCCTGGTTGATTTTTGAAGCAATGAAGGACTTAGTGGAGAAACTAGGGCAGAAAAAGAAGCCACACACACTCCCCTATGCTAGAATCATCACCAAATTGATTTTGAGGGGGGGTACAAGATACCAAGAGGAGAGGAGACTACCACCCATTTGCCAAGAAGCAATGGGGAATTAGCAGGAGCTTGATGGAAACCCAAAAGAAGAAGGCTGCGGCTCAGGCTGCTCCCAAGCAATCAGACGATGTAGCTGTTACAAGGCCCACCCCTGCTACCAAAGAGGTGGTTCAAGATCCTGTGACTACCACTTCCACAGCAGCCCCCACATCCACCCCACCTTTTACTGCAGGATCCCCTATCCTGACAACATTCCATCCCATTACACCATCAACATCTCTCCCTTCCTCCACTACATCCAATTTCTCTTCCCCTACTCCATCTCACTCTCCTCTGTCTTCATTGTCCATGCCCATACTCCCTTTTCCTGTGATTGGTACCTGGGAAGACATCACCCCCATGTCAGCCCCACACCTTCCCCTACCCTACCTCAATACACAGCCCCAATACCCCCATCATCTTCACAAAAATCTGACAGCCCTTCACTAATCTCATACAAGAAAAGAAAACCACTGACACAACCTCCACCATGTCCCTACCCCCACACACAATCCCTTTTATCCCCACTGACACACCTCACATTGACTAAGACACCACTCAAGCCATTCCTACTACATCCCCACTTACAGACATAGACCTCCATCTTGACACAACCACCTGATTCCAAGCCTTTATGGCTACTTTCCTTGATACCATGCCCACCCAATACACCCCCCTCCCAAATTCCCCAAATATGTCACCGCATCACTCACCAGAACCCCAATCTCCTCCTCCTTCCACTTTCCATCATGCCCCTTCCTCCCCTTTTCAACCTATTCCATCTTCTACACAAACTCCACCACCCAACCCAGACACACTAACACATATCCTCTCCCTCATCCAAGACATTCAATCACAACTGTCCACAACAACACAAACATAGGACCAGATGCAAACAGAAATCACAACCATCAAATCCACACTTCAGACATTGACAAACCAACCCATCCCTCAACAATCCCATCAATCCCCACTTATCATTTCCCCTTCCAGTCCTGACTCCACAACCCAACCATTCTCTTTCATACCTTTCACCATTCCCTTTTTCTCTTCACCAGCACCACCTACTCCTAGTGAGCCTACCTCAATTTCTTTTCTCCCCTTGCCTTCAATCCCACCTCTTATACTACCCCCTCCAACATTCACTAACAAATCCACCCAAACAGGCCCAGAACTTTTTGCCCTCCCCCAACAACTAGACTTAACCAACGAACACACCACTTCACCCCCCCAGGACCAATCACATTTTGCTCCTTCAACTTCTTCTTTTCTTATAGCACCCACCCACTCCTATTACATCCCTCCCTACCTCACCCTCCTCCATGCAATGAGACACAATCCCTACCTTAGGAGGGATGTCCTGAGAGGCATGGCCCAACTTAGGCACTCCATAGAGACCCCTCTGCTGCAGCAGCTTAGTGACTTAGAGATTGCCCACAGAGCTAAATTACTGGGTATTTCACTTGGGTGGGCAAACATTTTGGATGCCTTTGAGAAGGAGAAAAAGAAGGAAGCTTATTAACAAATGAATGTGGAGCTGGAAAAGACAAATACAAATGTGGAGAGGATGAAAGCCAGAATATTCAAAAAAAGACTCCACAATGCCCAGGAAATCCTCCAAATCCATAAGGAAATCCACCAAAATGACCTCCTAACAGCCTAAATCAAGATAGCCTTTTTGGAAGCTGAATTGGCTGCTGCCAGAAGTGCAGCTCAGCCTCTCTCCCCTCATTCCCAATCCTAAGCCTGAACTTACCCAAACCCCTGCTGCCCTCCTTCATCACCTCCTACTGAGCAAACTTATCCTAAACAGAGGAAAGTCACTGCAAGAGGACTGCTTCCATAGCATCCTCTATCAAAATTGGCAAAGAGCCAGCTGCCCAGTCTGAGGAGGCATAACCACATAACCCGCCAAAAAAAGGGAAGTGCCCTGTAGTCCCCCCTGAGTAAGAAAAAGGAAAATCCCCTATGATCCCTCCTGAACCCAAGACCAGAAAAATGAGGGTGAGGGTACCAAAAGCTCCAACCATGAAGCAACCACCAGCCCGCCCAAAGAAACTAAGGCAGCCAAAGGAACAGGATCCAACTGGGAAGCAAACAAAGCAGAAAAAGAACAAAGCTCCCACAGACAGAACCAAGTCCAAGCTCAGTTCTGAGAACAAAGCTGAACTTAGGAAACATGCACAGATGGGTGGGGTTGGTTCTGATTGATTCAACTCCTCCTCTTAAACTAGATTATAGTTAGGTTTTTCTTTCCTTTGCACTTCTTTTCTTGTACTTGTAATTCCAATTGTATATTTCTTTCTAAGATAATAGAATATGTTTGTTTTGATATTGCTTTGTGTATATTGTCTGTGTATGTTTAATCCTTTTTTTTTCATGACTATTACCCTGCACTTTCTAACCTTTGAACCAGTGAGGACACTGCTCCTCATGGTTTGGGGGTGTGGTAGGGTAGGTCTGTCAATAGAATAGTTAACTTTAGTGCAGTAGTGGTGGTGTAATTGGGATGAATAAAGTCAATTTTCACCTAACTTACTGCAATGAGAAAATTTGTGGAAAATTATAAAAAAAAATTTTACAGACATTTCGAAATTGAAAATTTTAAAATCTTAGCACCACCATGAAGCTAACATCAGAAATTTTAAATTAGTAGCTAGTAAACCTAAGAGGATAGAAAAAGGTGAAAATACACTCCATGAGTTAAAAAGAGGACCATATCTAGTGAGATTTAGGCCCATCAATTTTTGTTGAAGAGTGTTTTTGATATTTTTTCTGCTCTAAGGTTTGATTGACTCAGCACTTTTTACTAGAAGTTAGGCACCTCCAAATCAAAACTGGTTGACAGCACTCATGACACTAAGGAAATGATTCAAGGCCCTCATTTGGATAGTTTGAGCCTAAAAAACCAACCTTTTAAAACTGCCCTTTTGCATACACTCTTTGAGCCTCAAAAGTCCTATTTTTCTTTAACAAACACTGGAGTACTTGCACCTTAACCTCATGACCTGATTCAACCTTACCCTCACTCTGAGAATTCGGAAGGTATAGGAGGAGTTGAACGTAGTGAGAGGGGTCCAACATTTGGTGGAAGGAGAGGAAGAGAAAATTGTAAACAGTAGTGTAGCAGTGGTATATACGTGGCAATTCATCATAAAACATATATATATATATATATAATAATAATATAAAGAGAAAAAAAAAAAAGAGAAGTCAAAAGAAGTCCTTCATATGAAAAATTGAAAAAAAGAGAAGTTGGCCACTTTGAATCTAAAAAATATCAAGGAAGATGAAGTTGTGTTGAATTGAAGGATGTGAAGTCATGAATCACCTCCTTACCATGCTGATTTCTCAAAATTTTGAATCCATTTCTACCCCCTTCATTCTTTATAAACCTCACCCATAAGCCTCATTACAACCCCTTGTAAAGACCTTGTTGATCCTAAGTAAAATGCGCTGTCAGGTGGAGATGAGGGAGTGCCTAATCTATGGTGAAAAGTCATTATGATGTCAGAAATTAGAAGCTTTACCTATGCTCATGCTTGCAGGCCCATTTGGGGTCTGTAACTGCTCTTGAGCTGCTTTAAATGTGAACACCCCTAGATATTCATTGTTGAGAGATAGCCCTGGTGAGAATTGGGTTTGACTTGTAACTTCATTGGGGTTGTATCCAACCTGATTTTCAAATTTAAGGCAAGCTTGGTACTGATATGTGCACATTGAATTTCTAATGTAAAATGATTAGTGAAAATACAAACACATGCTAAAAATTTTGAGTTTTTAAATGGCCTACATTACTGCTGCAATTTCCTCTGAATTCTAAAGAGATGTGGATTGATGCTTTATTCATTAAAATTTGTTTTGTCATTGACTGCACCACTTTTAACTATTTTAATAGTGAAGTTTGTGGGTATCTTCACTGAAAACCCTCAGGAGACTTCACTCCTCCACTAGGGATCACATAGGGATTTAAAAGGCTTGGTACATATGCTAAATGTACCCGTGATCCCTACGAAAGTGGCATTTAATTAAGGTGTAGATGTTTAGTTAAAGCTTTGCTCAGGGACTAGCAAAGATTAGGTTTGGGAGTGTGTTAAGACCTGAAAAGTACCACTTTTCACCCCTTAACTTAACCTCTGTTAGACCCTTAGTCATTTAATAAATGTGTGTTAAGACCATTTTGTAGGTAATAAGCAGCAGCTACAGATAAGACCCTAACCCTGCTAAGAAGCCTTCTTTTGCACCAGAACTCTAAGCAACCGGTAACCCATTCACAGAGGAAAGAAACACCAAGGTAGAACACACGTGGATGTACACATTAAATGCCCAAGTGGGCCCCAGAAGTTCCTCAGAAGAAAGGAAGTTAGACCCAGATAGAGAACCTGCCTGCAGCATAGGCAAATCAGAGCAGCAACAAGACAAGAAATGAGCCTCGCACAAATGTCGCAAGGTTCAAGTGATTCAGAGAAAAATGCTTCGCACAGTTGTCGCAAGTTTCTCAAGGCAGCACACTAATTACTCGCACTGTTCTCGAGCAGATTAATGACAGAAGGGATCGAGAAGTAGACTTCATGCAGTTCTCGCAAGGCTCAGTTGTAAGCGTTCGTACAGTCTCGTGCAGTCTCGCGCAGCTCAAGAAAGGAGCATTTAATCCTTGCGCGATTCGCTCAGACAAGCTGAGGAGAGAGAGCTCCAGGTTGCGTGCAGCTGTCACGCAGTGGCCGTGGGATGCAGATCTTCAAGGGACTGCTCGCGCAATCCAGAGGTTGATGCAATTGCTTCTTCACGGGAATCCCCATGAGATTCACTAAGAAACGAACTGCGCGAGCGATTCTCGTGCCACTCAAATGGAAAGCGCAATCCCGCGACGACCAGAGCATTCCCACAATGACCAAACTATCTATCCCGCAACTGCAAGAGCTTCAAGTCAATTCAATCCCGCGACGACCACTCTATCACTCGACAAGACCTGGAAACCATTTCTATCTAGTGAGGCTTGGGATCTTAACTTTCCCCCACTTCCGCAG
Source organism: Chloranthus sessilifolius (assembly GCA_021018995.1). Taxonomy (NCBI): domain Eukaryota; kingdom Viridiplantae; phylum Streptophyta; class Magnoliopsida; order Chloranthales; family Chloranthaceae; genus Chloranthus; species Chloranthus sessilifolius. Next base: position 99,517,918 of record CM037597.1, read on the forward strand.
GGGCAGTCTGAGAACTTCCAGTAACTAGGGCACGCACTCCAATGCTCTAATCTCTATGCACACACCCCGAGGCATCCAAGGAACAGAAATGGGCTACATTTGCATCATTAAAATTATGGTTTTCCTAACCCTAATGCTCCCACAGCCGACTGCTATATAAGCCTAAGCCTAGTTTAGGTTTAGGGGAGGAGGTGATGGCTGAATTCCTCCTATCTTCTTGAATCGGCTGGATATGCCTTTGTATGTCTATTTGGAACAGTTTTAATAAAGTTTTATAATAGGATGTTATACATGTATGGGATTGGTGTTTGAGGGTTGTTCTGTACAAGGCTGCTGCCTTGAGATCCTCCATTGCTAAATTGTATTGTAAGCAATGGAGGATTATTTCTAAGGATTTACTCAGATCCAAGTGACCTGTGTGTCCAGGCTAGTGCACATATGCAGGCCTATGCCCCACCACAGGATGCACTAAATCTGAATCCCCATGGGAGCCTGAGCTGGTAGCCTTGTGAACATGGTGGTGGCAGTAATCTACTTGTTCTATCTCAGACCTCTGTGAGGAGGATAGCCTCTGGTGATAGTCTGTGGCCATTTAAGTGGACAGGTTATAGCCCTAGGGTGAGTCCAATCCACAGATCTAAGATAGATTCTTCTTCTCTGCACTTGTGCTTGTAGCCCTGTGGGAGATTTTGCAGAGACAGACTCCCCTGTATTTGTATAGACCTACCATCAAATGGCAGATCTGATATGGCTGTAGAGATTGTAGGCTTGTGACTGGATCACTGTTGTCTCTCTAAAGCAGTGAATAGCTAGATCTAAAGCTAGTACTCGAACTCTTGCTGGTCCTGTGTGTCCAGGCTAGTACACATATGCAGGCCTATGCCCCACACACTGAACTTTAGAGGTTGAGGTTCCTATGGATTCTTGAGCTGGTAGCCTGGATGAAGTAGTGCCTACAATGATAAACATGTTCTGACCCATCTATGGACTGTGGTTCTCCTATTGGATAGTCTGTGACCATTTGAGTGGACAGGTTATAGCCATAAGGGATTGGATCATGGCACAGGGGTGAGTTAGATCATTTCTCCTATGTGGTGATAATGTAGCCATTGGACAGGACTTCTATAGCAGCAGATCTGAGTCTGAGTTATAAAACCCATCAGATCTGTACCTAATAGCTTACTTCTCACCCTTTTATATTTATTTTCTCACACTCCATCATTCTTCTCAACCATTTCTGTAGTTTAGGCATTAGGTTATCATAGGATTTAAACAATAGTGACCTTAAATCCCCTTCCATTTATGATTGCCAGATCTGTAGTTAGATCTGGAGGGCCTACTAAAGATGGCTCCCTTGGAGCTTTAGACCATTTTTCCCTGTGGGACAAACTCTTACGTATTAAAACTTGCTACAACAAACCCTGTATCTTGCAGGTCTTGATTTCTTTCAGATGTGCTGAATATATCTTTGTTTCTTTCCACACTAGAGAAATAATAAACAACAGTCTTACTGAAATCAGGCTAGGTTAATCATGCCACAGGGGTTCAGACCACACAAATCCCTCAACTGGCTACAAGCACAGCCACAGGGTAGAAGACTCCACTCCAACTCAAAGGATCTAATCTGTCTTAAGGCTATGATCTGTCCACTTTAATGGTCACAGACCATCCTATAGATTTTATCCGATCTAAAGATTTATAGCAGAAGAATCCAATTGAAACCTGAGAGTGGACTAGTCTTAAGGCTATGATCTGTCCACTTCAATGGTCACAGATCATCCTAGGGATTTCCTCCAAAGAAAAGGCATCAATCAGAGCAATAAAACCACTACAGATGCTGTAATATCCAGGTCACAGACTCAAGGAATTACAGGGATATCAGATCCAGGGAGATCAGATGGTATCCAAGAGGTCAACCAATTAAGTGGGTGAGCTAATCTACAGACTCCTCTACACAAATTCGATCGAGCACCAAATGAAACCAAAGGAACTTTAGATCTAATTATGACATTAAAAATAATATTTACATTACAATCAAAATCACTCTACAACGAAAATGCTCTATGATTTGTAGTCTGTGCAGCATTGAACCCACAATAGCACTCTCAACCTTACCCAATTACAAATCTAACCTCTCTCCTCGCTACTCCAAGGGAATTAGCCAACCATTGTTGGGCTAAAAGAGGGAAAATGAAATTGCTCTGCAAGCTCCCGTCTCCAAAAAAATTTTCAGATCTCCATTCCCCCAATTTCCATTGGAGATCCCTATATATAGCTTTCTCTCTTATTTTTCCTACCAAAACTCCCTTCTCGAAGGTCCTCAGAGTTTGTTAGGGTTCTATTAGAGCACGTGGGTTGGTTAGGGTTTCCTAGGGCATCTTCTAGAATAGTCATGCTGGTCACCCAGTGCCTCGAGTTGCGTGCAACAGGTCACCAAGTCGCAGCGTGTGCATAGTTGATTTTCTGAGAAGTTCTGCACACGATTTCGATAGGTTGGGCAAAATTTCGACAGGTTCAAGTAGAGCTTTTTAGTCCTTTCTCTAGGTTCTCCAATCTCTTCGATAGGTTATGATAGGTTGAGCCTTGAGGCTTCAGCATTCACTACGCTTTATCTGGAGCATTCGACAGGCTGGAGGAGCATTTTGATAGGTTGGATGACCGTTTTGATAAGCTCAGGCGGTCCTCCGATAGGTTCAGGAAACCTTCCGATAGGTTACCTTTTCTCCTCAGGCAGCTTTCAACAGGATGAACTCTATCTTTCTTTCAGCTGTTCGATAGGTCCTTGGATCCTATCGAATTTCACAATCCTCACGAATCCTTCATTTCTCTGCCATCAGATCCTATCGAAACCTCACTAACTACACGAATTCCTCTAGTTTAACTCTCAGCTCCTATCACAGTCTTCAGATGACCTCTCAATAGGATGTTTTCAGCCTATTTTCGCTTCCTGTGCCTTGCTCTACTATGACCACGCGCTCCAAGGGCCCAATGGTGTGCGACCCTCTAGTGTGTTATTGTTGGGTCTGTACTGTGCTGATAGATGGCTTCTTTATGGGCATTCTTGAGTGGTTTTCTGCATTATTTTCATCTTTTATTGCTATCTATAAAATAAACTCAACAGAGGTTTATTAGTGTGCTCACAGGTTATCAAAGGTCAGGTTAAAGGGTGAAAAGTTGCATTTTTCACCACTTAACACACCCCCAAACCTAAGCTTTGCTAGTCCCTGAGCAAAGGAGAATTTAAAGAAAATTAAAATGTCACTTTCGTAGGGATCACGAATGCATTTAGCATATGCACCAAGCCTTTTAAACCCCTAGGCGATCCCTAGTGGAGGAGTGTAGTCTCCTGAGGGTTTTCAGTGAAGGTACCCACAAACTTCGCCAATGAAATTTAGTTAATCATAGTGCAACCTATTAAAGTAGAGTTTAAGTAGATAAAATAGATTCACACCTTGCACATTTATTAGAGGAAGTTCAACAAAGAAAGACATCCCTTTGGGACATGAAAGTCTGCTGCAATTTCTTCATCATTACTCAGTTCATGTCAAGGCATTTCTCTCCAAAATTTGATGCAGAGCTCACCATTCATTTAAGATTTCTGTTCTGATACTACCCCTGTCAGATAGGATTGCAGACAGGATTGTAGACCCAAGTCTCACCAGGGCTGTTCACTCATCAATACAAAGAAGAGGGGTGTATCATATCACTCAGCTCAAGAACAGTTACAGCCCTCAAATAGGACTGCAAGCATGAGCATAGGCATTGCTCTGATTTCTGACTTCTCCAGCTCCTTACACCATAGATTAAATAGATCCTTATCTCCACATGACAGCTCAATCCATTTCAGATCAGTAAGGTCTTTTTATTGGGTTGTAATGTGGCTTAGGGATGAGGTTTTGTGAAAGGAATAACAGGGGTTCAAATTGAGAAATCAGTAAAGGTAAGAAAGTGTCTAGACAACACCTTCATTTCAACACACTTTCATCTACTTCTTGAATTTTCAGATTTGAAGTGATCAATCCTCTTTTCAATCTTTCAATGAAATGTCTTCTCTTTCTCAACCTTTTGTTCTTTTTTTTTTTTTTTTTTTATGGGTTGGAATGCCACAATACCACCAAATGAGTATCTCTCTTTCTGAACCAAAAATCATACTAGCTCTACCTTCTTCCATTTCTTCACCTTTACCTTCTGAATTCTCAGAGTGAGGGTCAGGCTGCATTAGGTCAAAGGGTTTTTGGGTTTGAATTTTCTGCTTTCCATCAAAGAAACTAGGATCTTTAAGGCTCGAAGTGGGTGTATTAAGGGCAGTTAGAAGGGTAGGATCTTTAAGCTCAAACTGTCCAAGGGATGGCCTTACTTCATGTCCTCAATATCATGAATGCTGTCAAGCTGTTTCAATTTGGGTTTGCCTAACTTATAGTGAGCATAATTAGGTCCAACCAGTCCTCATAGCAGAATAATTGCCAAGATACTCTTAAAAGAAAAAGAAAAAAAAAAAATTTTTTTTTTTTTTTTAAGGCCCAAATCTCACTGGGTATGGCCTTCCATCCAAAATTTTGGGGGGTACCCTCACAACTTTCTCTCATTTCAGGTTTACTTTACATCAAATATTTTTCATAACTTGTTGACATTTACTTCATGACCAATGTTAAAATTGCAGTTTATTTCAATTCTAAATGGTTTTTTTTTTTTTTTTAAATTGGGTGAGAATTCACTTTGTTTCCACCGGCTCCTTTTTAAGCTTAGCTGCACAGAAATTAACTAATTTATTGGCATACATGCCACACCCCCAAACCTAAACTAAGCAATGTCTTCACTGTTTATAGCATGGGAGTAATGGAAGAAGGTAAACCCTATGAAGAATAGAAAAGAAAACAATGAAAGAGAAAGTACATTACCAAGAAGAAAGTTATATTGAAGCAGCAAAAATATGTACAAAGGGAATAACAGAAGAAAAAAACTAAACTACAGTTATTTACATGCATCATCAGGCCAATCATATAAATCTTGCAGATTCTTCAACTCGGCCTTTGATAAAGGAGTTTTGGGTTTTGGTTGAGACTTTCTGGTGACCTGTTGGAGTGCCTCCTTAGACTAGGCAGCGGATTTCTTTTTCTTCTTAGTAGAAGCAGTAATAGGAGTGGACCAATCATCTGAATCGGAATCAAATGGGAAGAGGGCAGAGGCATCAAGTCCAAGGGCCGCAGCAGCTTGTCTTCTCTCTTCCTTGGAGAGCAAAGTGGAGGGGGCGACTGAAGGAGGTGGGGGCTTTGTGGGGGCTACTTCTTCAAACTGGGTAGCAGGCTGCTTCCCCATTTTCCGAGCAGAAGCAGGGGAAGGTTTGGTTGCGGTGACCTTTCACTTTGTGTAAGTCCTCTTGGGTTTAGGAGGGAAAAGTTGGACAGGAGGAGGAATGTGGGATGGAGGAGGGGGTACAGGTACAGGTGGGGAAGGAATAGGTTGAGTGGGGACATCCGCAGGTGGTGGAGCAGTAGGCTGAGTGGAAGAAGAAGATGGAGGAGGTTGGGTGGAGGGAGGATTGTACAGAGGAGCCGAAGCCAGAGGAGCTAGTTGATAAGGCTAGGAAAGCATCACAGCAATCCTTCTCTCTAGTATTTCAATTTTCTTTTTAGCATAGAGTTCATTTGATTCAGCAAGTTCCTGAGTGGCCTTAATGACCTCCTTGGCACTGGCTAATTGTTGCTTGATGTTGTCAGCATTCTTCTTTTCAAACTCGACAATACGAGTCTAAGCCTCAACAAGAAGTTTGGCTATGCGATAACAAGTGAGAATTTCCTTCCATCCTTCCGATATATCACGCGGCTAGATTCTCTGCTCTGATTCCAGTAGGGAAATCCTTTCCTCATACAAAACTTCCACGTGAGCGCGGAGGGCTGCCATACCATGCAGGACATTGCTTTGGATGAAGGGGTTGTCTCTCATGGCATACAGTAGGGTGAGGTAGGGAGGAATGTAGATGTTGGATCTGGGGATGATATGCAAGGACGGGGGTGGGGTGGAAGAAGAGGAAGGGGTGGAAGAGTCCAGAACCTCACATGGATCAGTTTGGGTGGAGGCATCTTGGGAAACAGGTGGAGGGGTGGTGTGGGTGATAGGTGATTCAGCTACTGCAAAGGCAATTATATCTTGGGATGAAAGTAGAGTAGCTGGTGGTGAGGAAGGTACGGGGAGAGATGGTGTTGCTACCTCCTCAGACTGGGCAGCAGCAAGGGGTGGTGTAGGTATGGGTGAAGGAGGGGATAAGTGGATGGGTAGGTGGATAGGGGAAGAAGGAGGGGAAGTGTGAGAGGGTTGAGGGGCTGGAGAGGATGGGATAAGGGTGGATTGAATTGATTGGAGGCAGGAGCTCATGAGGGCTTGGTTGTTGGTGTTTATGGTTAATTGGGATTGGATGGACTGGAGGAGTGATAGAATTTGGGTGAAAGTGTCAGGCATGGTGGGGGTAGATCGAACAGGTGTTTGAATGGGATGGAAGGGAGAAGAGGGTGCATGGTTTAAATGGGGGGGAATAGGCTATGGGGAGTCAGGGAGTGGAGTGTATTCATGAGCCACATCCTCTACAACGGAAGTCATGAGGGCAGTGAATCCAGTAGTGGTGAACTGGTCCACACCCTGTGTATGCAAAAGGGGTTGGTCAGTGGGTGGAGATGTCATCGTAGGGGTAGGCACTGAGAATGGGCGAAGTTCAAGGATTTCAGGTGGGGAGACCTGAGTGGTGGGTGAAGGTAAAATTGGTTCAGAGGTGGGTGGAAAGGGGTCTGTTGGAAGAAGAACTGCTACAAAGGGAAAGAGCAACGAGGGTGGAGGGGTGGGTAATGGGACAAGTATGGTAGGCGAAAGAGTGGATGAGGGTATTTCGGCAGGGAGATCTGCTGCCATGGTAGTGGGTATGTTTTCAACCTCCTCCACTCCGGCTGGCTTATTTTTCTGAATCAAGGTGAGGCTTTTGGACCATGCCCTCTTTCCAAATACCTTAGGGGTCACCTTCTCCACTGGCTCATTTTTCTTGATCGCATATTTTCCAGCCTTGAGCAGGCATGTGATGAGTCTACTGAAGGGCAGACCACCTTTCTTTACAAAAGCTTGCCTTTTCAGCACCTTGTCATTGATGTCCACCATTGCTTCAAAAATCAACTTGGGTGTATTCACAAATTGCCCCTTTGAACAATAGTATAGGGCATCAACTAATGGGGCCCTTCGCTCTTGCAAATACCCAATGACATAGACAATTTTCCTCAAAATGGTGTCCATGAGTCTTAAGGTAGGAGGGAGGTCTCTTCTCATCAGAGATTCACCAGAGTCCACAATACCATTGGTGAGCTGCTTCGCCATTTCCCTAAAGGTAGCCCAAATAGGTGCTCCCTCAGCTCTGGTAGAGTCAAATTGATATGGGACTCCCAAAGCCATCCCAACATCTTTGCAGTCTACAATCAACTGCCAATCATCAATCAAAATCTCAAGTGCATCCTCAGTCCCAGGCACCACCTTCTTGGTCAGGTTCTGATACCACAATTTCACCAGCCTGGGATAAATCGTTTCTTTCAAAGGCAAAAGTAGGGATAACAAACCTTCTTTCTTCAAGTAGTTCAATGTGCCCTGGCCCCAATGTTGGCAAAGTATGCCAGGTCAAAGTCTGTCTTAGGGATAAGACTCAAAGTGTCCACAAATTCATTAGGGATAGTTAACCCAGCTTGAAGGGTGAGCACAGGTATTTCTGCAACGAGAGCAGCTCTCTCTAAGGGCGTTTCTACCGCAGGCTCCTAAATTTCAACGGCTTTGGCTTTCTTGGCTTTATGGGCCTTCTTGGGTGTCGCTTCAAAGAGCTTCCTCTTGGTAGGTGGTTTGGTGAGAGGCTTTGCTTTCTTAGCGGATTTAGGGGTGGAAGCAATTGGTTGCTGAAATAGGTCAGCTAGGGTTTCTTCAAAATCGCCCATTATTGCTTTCAAAAATGGAACAGTATGTAGGGAAACGCTGAATTAACTGCTAGGAACATGTCAGACGGAAAGCAATAAGACAACTTACCTGAGAATCCTAGGGTTTTTTCAGATGTTGCAATTTATAGCTCTAATTTCTCTAAAATCTGTGGCAAAATGCTGCTCTACGCTGACTAAATGTACTCACAAAATGGCATACTGACCAGCTGAAGGTTTCTGTGGGATTTAGCAGAGAGAAAGGAGAGGCAAAAAATGAGGAAGAGAGCTAGGGTTTGCAGACGGTACAAAATGGGGCGAAAATGACCTATCAATAGGTATTTAAAGGACGAAATACGATTTTGATAGCATGAATAGGTTGGTTTCGATAAGTTGATGTGTCCTATCGAAAGCTTAACAATCAAGGCTTTCAGAGTGGATGATTCGATAGGTGGAATCATCTTTCCGATAGGTTTAAATGGGACCTGACTCATCTTTTCGATAAGTTCTCGATAGGTATCCAAAACGTATCGAAATCATTATTTTGCCCCTGGTTACCTATCGAGAAGTTGGTTTCACCTGTCAATCAGCTCAGGGCCTATCGAAACCCTCAATTATCCTATCAAAACCATATTGCGACCGAACGAAAAGTTCAATTGACCTATCGAAAGCTCCCAAAAACCACATAAACTGCATTTCCAGGCACTCTCAGATGCAGCACTCAGCAGGCTTTTCCTGTTGTGCTACTCTACAGTTTATTTCCCTGGTGTACAAACTCCCATTATCTCAGGCCAGATTGAAATGATTTATGATGGCAGGTTTATTGGAAACAGAACTTCAATTGAAACATAAAGTAAACACCTAGAACAACAGCAAAATATAGTACATATGGTACATACTGGACTTCAGGGGCTAATGCGGAGGATTTGGAAGGTCCACGATCTCTTCATGGTCATCAATTTTGGTACCTTTCGTGGATCCTTTCCTAAGCATGTGTCCCTTCCCTGGGTGCAGTTTTTCATTTGTGAACCAAGCATTGTCCTGCAACAGCCGATGTGTATTTTCATGCATCACCTTCTCTTGTTAATTAATGGAAAAACAAGTCTCTTCAAGAGGGGGTTGCTAACCGGTGTTGTACACATTCAGCTTAAGCTTCATGTTTCCAAATGACACTTCCATGATTCCAGACTTGCATTGTATGCAAGCATTAGCAGTGGCCAAAAAGGGCCTGCCTAGAATCACAGGTATGGAAGTGGCATACTTACTTGGTTCCATATCTAGTACAAAAAGTCAACAAGATAGAAGAATTTGTCAACTCCAACCAAAACATCTTCAATTATCCCCACAGGCTTCCTTTCATATCTGTCAGTCAGCTGTAGAACCACATGGGTGGGCTTCAATTCTCCTAAGCCCAGCTTCTCATATAGTGAATATGGAAGCAAATTTACACTGGCTCCCAGATCTAATAAGGCTTTATCAATGGTGTGATCCCCAATGATGCAGGGAATAGTGGGGGTTCCAGGGTCTTGCAGTTTGGTTGGGGTTGTAATAGACAGAATTTGTTTCACTTTCTCTGCTGAAAAGACCTTCTTGCATAGGTGTATCCTAGATTGTCTTTTATGGGTGCATATGTCCTTCAAAAACCTGGCGTAGGCTGGGACTTGTTTAATTATATCAAGTAAAAGTAAATTGATCTTGACTTGATTGAAAGTCTCCATCATTTCCTCGATTTTACCTTATCCCTTATCGAAAGGGGAAGGTGCTTGCAGTGCCTTAGGAAGTAGAAAATGTGAGATTGCTCCCTCATTCGCAGCCTTAGCCAATGGGGCATCTTTCTTTTTTATTTCTTTCTTTTCTTGAGGATCCTCATTATCCTCTTTATTCACAGTTGGATGTTCCTTCAGGTCCACCACTAGTGGCCCTTATTGTGTTTTTGCAAAAATCACTTCTCTTTCTTCCTCCAAGCTCCTCACAGGCTCACAGCCCACTTGGTTGTCCACTAGCCTACCACTTCTCAATGTTGTAATAGATTTGGCTTCCTCAAAGGTGGAGGAAACTTCACCCACTACAAACTCTCTTTGTGGGTTATCCTCTGGTTGGCTGGGCAGCCTTCCTCCCTCTCTCCTAGTCAAGGCATCAGACAGTTGACCAAGTTGGTCCTCTATCTTTTTAATGCTCTGTTTGTGAGAGTGCATAGTTTGAGGTAAGGAATTCAAATTCTGTAGTGAAGCCAAAACTTATTCCTCAAAGGTTGCAGTGGAGCCACTGGTTGGGCCATGGGCTGCTGGTACTGGGGCCTTGGAACATAACCTTGGTGAAAGGGCTGAGCATTTCTGTAGGGCATGGGCTGGTGGGGCTGCTGCTGCTGGCTTGGGTATGCATCTTGTCTCCACCTCAGATTGGGGTGGTTCCTCTATTGATACCCAGCAGCTGGCTGCTGCCCATAAGACTGAGTTGCAGCCACATGCTCTGTTACAAAATCAGGAAACTGGCTAATAGATGGACATTCTTCAAGGGAATTAGCAGGGGACTGGCATATAGCACATGCCTCCTCCACTCTAGCAGCCATAGGTGACTGCATTGTTCCCATAAGTCTATCAAATTTCAGTGTCAGGCTGTCCACTTTCCTTTCCAAATCACTTTGCATATTCACTTCATACAACTTTTCTCTTGAAGTATTTTCCTTCACCAACCTAGGAGGCTCTAGATCCCTAGCCAAGGTTTTCCTTTGCATAGAGTTCTCACCAATGATATCAAACAACTCCCAGGCCTCCTCAGCAGTTTTATGGAGGTAGGTGCCACCACAAGAAGCATCTATCATGTCTCTACTTTTGGAATCAATCCCTTGATAAAAACTTTAGACAAGTTTCTATTCAGGGATTTGATGGTGGGGGCACTTCTTTAGGAGTTCCTTGAATCTCTCCCAAGCTTGGTGAAAATCCTCAGTTGGATCTTGGGCAAATGAGATGATACCCTCTCTCAACTGGCTGGTTTTGGACATAGGGAAGAATTTGGCCAAGAATTGACATTGGAGGTCACTCCAGGACTGAATGTTGTTGGGTGGAAGCTTGCTCGTCACCTCTTTAATGAAAAAGGAAAGAGTCACATCCTGGTGGCCTACTCCCCCAAACCTGTGATGTTGAATGTAGTGCATAGTCCCAGGAACTCATCAATGTGCTTATAGGGATCCTCCTTAGTCAGGCCATGAAATGAGGGTAGCATCTGGATTATGGAAAATTTGATTTCATAGTTTCCTTGAGCAATTGGGAATTGAATCCAGAAAGGGGAATTGTAAACCCCTGGTGCATTAAATTCTTTGAGGGTTCTCGACTACTGTTGCTCTCCCATTTCTACAGAGTCAATTGCAACAGATGTGGGTGGAGTTTGTCTGGATCCGAAAAGTCTTTCAACCTCTGGGTTTAGTGGAACAATCTGAGGTCCTACCAAATATACAACACTCAAAGTCTGAATGCAGAGTAAAACCTCAACACAACAAGTAGAAACAACACAAATGACTAACTATTATAAAAATCAATAGATTTGAAAAATAACAGGGGAGTAGAGAGATGCAAACGACAAAGCAGCTTCCAGTGCAATGCTCCTCTCACACAGCAACTTTAGATCTGATGAAATGCACACAAAAGACTGAAGAACAACAAAACTTGCAAACATAGTAAAATCAAACAAGCCACTACAGATCTATGGTCTAAACTAGATCAAAACTTAGATCTTCCAATTTCAAAAACAAACCTCCCCGGCAACGGCGCCAAAAACTTGTTGGTGTTTCTGGCTTACCTTCAAAAGGGTCTAAAATTCACTCATAAATCTAGGCAGATCACACTTACACAGACCTGCAAGTACTCGGGGCTTGTTGTAGCATGTTTTAAAAATATGGTGAGTAGGGAAATGTCCACAGGGAGGCTGGTCTGAAAAGTGGTAGATCTCCAGATCTGTAAGAGATCTAGCACCCTAACTAATGCTAAATTAGCTAAAAGACAGAGGAGAGGTTTAAAAAGGGTTGTCACTTAAGCTATACTAAAATAAAATGAAAACTAGCAGGGATCGAGTTTAGAAATACAGATCTTGCAGGGGAAAGGAGTTAAAAGTAGAAAATGGAGCAGAGTAGCTTGGAAATTGGTCTTACTGAAATTAGGCTAGGTTAATCATGCCACAGGGGTTTAGAGCACACAAATCCCTCAACTGGCTACAAGCATAGCCACAAGGTAGAAGAATCCACTCCAAATCAAAGGATCTAACCGGTCTTAAGGCTATGATCCATCCACTTTAATGGTCACAGACCATCCTATAGACTTTATTCGATCTAAATATTTATAGCAGAAGAATCCAATTGAAACCTGAGAGTGGACTAGCCTTAAGGCTATGATTTGTCCACTTCAATGATCACAGATCATCCTAGGGATTTCCTCCAAAGTAAAGACATCAATCAAAGCAATAAAACCACTATAGATGCTATAATTTCTAGGTCACAAACTCAGGGAATTACAGGGATATCAGATCCAAGGAGATCGGATGGTATCTAAGAGGTCTACCAGTTAAGTGGGTGACCTGATCTACAGACTCCTCTACACAAATCCGATCAAGCACCAAATGAAACCAAAGGAACTTTAGATCTAATTAAAACATTAAAAATAACATTTACATTGCAATCAAAATCACTCTATAATGAAAATGCTCTCAGATCTATAGTTTGTGCAGCATTGAACCCACAATAGCACTCTCAACCTTACCCAATTACAGATCTAACCTCTCTCCTCGCTACTCCAAGGGAATTAGCAAACCATTGTTGGGCTAAAAGAGGGAAAATGGAATTGCTCTGCAAGCTCCCATCTTCAGAATTTTGTTCAGATCTCTATTCCCCCAATTTCCATTGGGGATCCCTATATATAGCTTTCTCTCTTATTTTTCCCACCAAAACTCCCTTCTCGAAGGTCCTCAGAGTTTGTTAAGGTTCTGTTAGAGCACGTGGGTCAGTTAGGGTTTCCTAGGGCATCTTCTAGAATCATCGTGCTGGTCACCCAGTGCCTCGAGTTGGCGTGCAGCAGGCCACCAAGTCGCAGCGTGTGCATAGTTGATTTTCTGAGAAGTTCTGCACACAATTTCAACAGGTTGGAAAAGCTTCCAACAGGTTCAAGTAGAGCTTTTTAGTCCTTTCGCTAGGTTCTCCAATCTCTTTGATAGGTTCTAATAGGATGAGCCTTGAGCCTTCAGCATTCACTGCGCTTTATCTGGAGCATTCGATAGGTTGGAGGAGCATTTCGATAGGTTGGATGACTGTTTCAATAGGTCCAGGTGGTCCTCTAATAGGTTCAAGAAACCTTTCGATAGGTTCCCTTTTCTCCTTAAGCAACTTTCGACAGGATGAACTCTATCTTTCTTTCAGCTGTTCGATAGGTCCTTGGATCCTATCGAATTTCACAATCCTCACGAATCCTTCTTTTCTCTGCCTTCAGATCCTATCGAAACCTCACTAACTACATGAATTCCTCCAATTTAACTCTTAGCTCCTATCGAAGTTTTCAAATGACCTCTTGATAGGATGTTTTTGACCTGTTTTCACTTCCTGTGCCTTGCTCTGCTGTGGCCACGCGCTCCAAGGGCCCAATGGTGTGCGGCCCTCTAGTGTGCTATTGCTGGGTCTGTACTGTGCTAAGAGATGGCTTCTTTGTGGGCATTCTTGAGTGGTTTTCTGTATTGTTTTCATCTTTTATTGCTATCTACAAAATAAACTCAACAAAGGTTTATTAGTGTGCTCATAGGTTTATCAAAGGTCAGGTTAAAGGGTGAAAAGTAGTATTTTTCACCACTTAACATGGTACAGACTTCACTGTCTCAAGGTTAGCATTTTGGGTTTATTTGAATGCAAAAGTTGGAGTTTTTTATGTTTTTGATTTAATATCGAAATTGCAAGCATTTGTTGTCCTCATTTTGTGTCTTTTTCTTCTGTAAAGTTGAAATATGTTGGCCTTGATGGAGCTCCTTTTAGTCTGAGCAGCAATTTTCTTGAACCTATAGGCACCCAAATTTGGCCCCCAACCCGATCGAGACATATTTCGAGAGAGGCACATCTCTGAGATTTTGATAGCATATATGGAACCCTTAGGAACCTTTCTGAACCCCTAAGAATCACTCTAGATCCCTTAGGAACCTTCTCGAACCCTTAAAAACTCATCCCGACCCTTAGAACCCATTCCGAACCTAAACCTAGCTTTCCCGAGTATTGGATGAAGAGTGGTGGACTGGAACTAGCTGTGACCTTCTACTATGATCGAATCTTATGCCATTGGAAAGTAGAAGTCCTCATCTTTCTAACAAGCCAAGAATCACCCCAATCGGAGCTGTGTGTAAGAAGATATCGCACTCCGAAGCTCAGGGGTAAAATGGTAAATATTATGGAGCCCTCCTAGGGTTTTGGCACAAGTATTACTTGCGCCAAGCCATTTCTCCCTAGAAATGGATTGGCACAACTAATAATTGCACCAGTTATAAGGTGGACCCCACCTCACGGGTAGCCCACTTCCAGGCACTGTAGCTCCACTGTATTACTGTACATACACTATTAGTTGTGCCAGGCATATAAACAGTAACCCTGGTTCTTTGCCTCAAATTTCAAAAATGGAGTTTGACTTGTTGACCATCTTGACCTTTGGAGTATGTTTTGCTAGTTCTGTTACACTCATTTACTATCTATGTGCAACCTCTTAAGTTGTTTAAGGCCCCACCCTATCATCCACCATTGGAGCAACTCTTCACACTTTTCAAGGCTCCAAAAATCCTAGGAAATCTTAGATTTCCCATTACCCAATTGCTAATCCAAATTAGCCTCTAAGCACCCTCCTAACCTCTCTTTTTCTTATAAATAGAGAGGCACCCCTCCCTTTACAAAGGCTTGAAAAAATTTGCAATTAAGAGATTAAGAAATCCCTTCTCTCTCTCCTCTAGTGCACCATTCCTATACAAATTCCAGAACTTTAAAACTTCCTTTAGACCTTAGCATTTCACCCAAAAGTTATAGGTTAGGTGTGTGTTACCCCTAGCCTTCTCTCTCTACCTCTTAGCTATCAAGCCCTAGGAGTTAGAACCTCATTTCGCACCATACAAGCCTTCAAAAGCTCACTGAAGCAAGCCAATACAAGTCTCCATAGTGGTAAAACAAGGGCCCGAGAGCTCCGACTCTCCCCTCTATTCCTCTACCTTCTCGGTCCTTCCTCTGTCCACTCATTTATGCCATTACGCTGTCGAATTTTCGATAGGAACGGAGGGGCACAAATAGAATTTTAAGACCCTTTAGGCAGGAGAAAGTCTTTTTCTTTTCTTCTATATTATTTTTATTTTGGTCATAAGTAGAGACCACATTAAGCAGGTTGATTGGGTGCCTAACACCTTCCTAATCGATAACCGAAGCCCCTACCCAAGAGCCTTTGGTGTAGACCGGATTCAGAATCATATTTGTGGCACTTCGGTGCTTATAAAATTGATCTAGGTTTCCCGAGATACCAAAGCTCTAAGTGGTGACTCTAAATATTTTATAGGGAATGCTTCGTCGCAACGGGTTTGATGAGAATCCACGATTGCACAGATGGTGACTCTGATGGGGACTAGCTAGTAGAGCTTCCCCTTGAATTTGGTCTTTTATGTTTTATTTTTATTAACCTTTATTGTTATTTTCTTACTATTTTTTTACTCACCCTCTGATTACATTATTTTACTTACCCCTACTTTACGTCATTTACGAGCCTTAGCTGATTGGCGGGCCTACTTGCGCACCGTATTTAATTTCTTTACATTTTCGTCATTTCAAGCACCTTAGCCGATCGGTAGGTCTACTTGTGCATTGTCATTTAATTTCATTACATTTCCGTCATTTCAAGTGCCTTAATTGTTTGGCAGGCCTACTTGCGCTTTTAATTCCGCAATCTTATTTCGCTAGTGAACGTCGGCCCGTAGAGGCAGTACAGGATTGTCAACCCCGGTCTTTGAACTTAAGAAAACTTCCTTAAAAGTGAAAAATAAAATTGAACCAACAAAGGAGATTTAAATTGATTTTTGCGGGATATATTTTCAAGGGTTGGATTATTTAGGCACAGATACAAACTCCCGAGTCTTAGTACGGCGGCAGCCCCTAGTGGTGATGATCCAGAAAAGTCCCAGCCCACTTTGTACCTGAGAAAGTGCTTACACTTGAGGTATATCGGGTGGGTAACCTTCTCGTTACCAAGCTTAAAACCCAGGAAAAAAGAGAGCATTAGTGAACCCAAATTGGCCTCTAAACCCTTAGGATCGGTGAGGAAAGAGACGGATCATAGAAACAGTCAGTCTCCAGAAGCCTAGCTTCCACAAAAAACTAGTTTGGAGACCCATTTCGGGCTGAAGTTGATATTATCAAAAAAATCTGGAGACCCATTTTGGTCTAGCGCCACTATTAGTTGCGCCAATGCAAAATGCCCCAAAAGAACACTGGCGCAACTATTAGTTGCGCCAGCTTTAGTTTGGGAAATTTTGCTCTGGTGCCACTATTAGTTGCGCCAGGTTGGTTCTATACAGCATCAGCCCGAATCTGTGGCCTGTTTCACACCCCGATCAGTGCCTTTAGTGCCTCTATTTAGGCCCCATAACTTTCGACACCCAATACGCCCTCACCAGTCAAAAGAAGGTGCCTTCTTTTTTACTCGTTTCGAGGAATCGGGTTATTTGCATCAGTTTTCGTGCCTTCAATAGATCAAGGGGTTTCCCTTTGATTCTTCCGAAATGCTTCGACACCTTTGCCGTGGGACCTATTTAGGGTACGAGAGCCACCCGAGAAGGGAATTTAAAAGGCTCCGAAATCCTCATTTCTTTTTACTTATAAAAGGAAATTCAAAAAAATTAAATTTTAAAATCTAAAAATAGAGTCCCGGCACAACGACATCATTGTATCCTCCGTCATTTCGTAGGGAAAGAAGGAGGAAGCTTTACGGGCCCCATCCGAGGCATCCGTACCCGACCCGATACTGAGCTATGTCATGGGCTGTGGACCGAGCTTACGCCGATCCCGACTCATCCCCGCCACATTCTCCAACCCATTCCCATACCAAAGAAGCTTTTACTTCCACCCCCCTTACCCAATCAACCCTCACCTTAACCGGCCCTTTTGGTGCCCCTATTTTTCCTTCCACCACTTTCTAAAATATCCAAAATCCAACTCCCCATTTCCCATCATTTTCTCAAGTCATGCCTTCATCCATGACCATCTCCAACCCATCTCACCTTCCTTCCACACCCGTTCAAAACTCGGCCCCATCCTCCACCTTAAACAACATACCCTATTTTTCATCCGCCCAACCCAATCCACCCACATCTATCCATGCCACATCCAATCGCCCACTCATCCCTCCATTTACCCAAGTCATGCCCATTTTTTTCAGAATCATGACCAGTGTTCCTCTCTCATTCTCCACCTCTATGCCTCATACATCTTCCCCATACGTGCCTAATCCATCCAACAATGCCCCACCTCATTCCTCCAACCCACCTCATATCCCACCACTTACCCGGGTCATGCCTGATTTTATCGGGGCATGCCCAATTTTCCCTCTTCACACACCCCATCCATACCCCTCCAACCCTCCAATAACCCATCTCTATCCGATTCCCCTTCCATTGCCATGATGGAGATGTTCCAAACTTACAATAAGTGAAAGGCCTTCCAACACATCCCCTCTCATCCACACCACACATCCATGGATCCATCTCATACCCTATTAAGCCTCCATGCCTCATTCCCCCATAACCCCCATCAACCCCCCATCATCCACACCGTCCAAACCCCCACTAACCACATACCCCAAGGCCCAATGGCCCAAACCTCCATTACCCACATACCCCAAGGCCTCATTGCCTAAAACCCCATGGCCCAAACCCACCAAGGCCCAATAGGCCAGACCCATTAAGGCCCAATGGGTTAGACCCACTAAGGCCCAATGGGCCATATCCATCAAGAGCCCATGGCCCATACCCATCAAGGCCCAATGGGCCAAACTTATAATGATGAAGGCTTTATGGCCCAAACTTCCCAAGGGCCAAACCTTCATAGCCCAACCCTCCCAAGGCTTCATGGCCCATGCCCAAGCCCAGTAAGGCCCTAACCTTGGAGCCTCACACCCATACCCATCACAATTCCTCCAAAATTTCACTCACCCACAACCCCCATACCCAGCTCAAACCCATGCCCTACATCAACCACAATTCACTCATATCCCGACATCCCAAAGTCAATTCAAAGCCTTTCCCCATGCCCAATGGCCTCATCCGGCCCCACCCCAAAATCTAACTTCCACTCATCCCATCACCCAACAAGCCTTCCCTCATCCCCAATGAACTCACCCAATCCCCATTCATGCCATTCCCATCCAATCCATGCAGCACCAGCAAGAAAATCATGCCCTCACTGCACCCTATGTAGACCAATAGTATAAAGAAGACGAGATCAGGAATAGTGGAGCCTATGTTGGGGCATTGACCACCCTTAACCCTCCTCCTATAATTTCCCACCCCCCGGTAGCCTAGAGTGAAGCCCAACCGACTGCTGAGAAAGTGGACCCTTTTTCTAAGAAATTAGAGCAGTTAAAATAATAGTTGGACAAAATTCAGAAGCAGTTGTTAAAGATGGGTGGTACTGAAATCCACGTCATGTACTTCACGAATTTGTATTTGTTCGCTGAGGTCCCCTTGCCACTCAAATTTAAAATACCGGCTTTTGACAAGTATAACAGCACCTGCAGTCCCATTGCATACCTCAAGTCTTATTGTGGGGACATGTGCCAGTATGGAGGGGACGAAAGACTATTAGTTTGACTAGTCCGACTTTGAGGTGGTACACATCTTTAGAACCATCTATGACAAAGACTTGGAAAGACTTGACACATTTATTTCAGGAACAATATGTCTATAATATAGACATTGAACCGCGTAAGTCAGACTTCGTCCGTTTAAAGCAGAACCCGAATGAGACTTTTAGTGATTATTTGGGGCGTTAGAAAGCATTGGCAGCTCAGGTCAGAAATAGAATACCTGATGACGAACAAATAGAAATAATTTCTAAAAATATTTTGCCAGTGATCTCAAACTTTTTTGTGTACCAGCAGCAGTCCAGCTTTGCTGATCTGGTAAGGAACACCAATCGCTATGAAGATGCTATCAGGGAAGGTCGCCTGAGCAAGAATGTACCAAGTGGAGCCAATGGGGTTAGAAGGTTTTCATAACAGAGGAACGAGAAGAGAATAGGGGCCATGTCCAGAACATTGCCAACACCAGGCCCAATAATAATATAACCCCGTTCTAATTTCAATCAGCCCAGGCAACACCAGTCAAAACTGAGCAGACCCAGAGAGTAAGGAATGGACAAGGAATGCAAATGACTCCGGAGCAGAGGAGAACCCGCTATGACTGAGTGTTTACACCCCTAGGGCAATCTTTAAGTGTACTTTGACCTTTGCTAATAGAAAAGGGATTAGTTACTGCTCATCAATCGCAACCTCTTCCTCACCCAATACCAAATAATTATGGCCCTAATACTTACTGTAATTTTTATTAGGGTCCGGGCCACCCGACTGATCGTTGCTTCCCATTGAAGCACGCGATCTAAGATTTAATTGATACCGGGAAAATCATTCCACTAGCACCGTCTCAAGTGAACCAGCACGTAAATATTCATCAGGTGCCATTACTCCCACATCCTACCGGAGGAGCAGGTTCCAAATCCACCATTGGGATGATAAAAGAATGTGAAGAGGAGTTCAAATTTGACCCATCGGACTACATCAGTGATCAGGAGAGCTATGTGGCACTATTGCCAAGAAATTATGAAGAAAGGAATATTGGGGTGATTGAACCCCTGAATTTGTCAGATTATTTCCCCAACCTAATACCACGAGTTGAATCCTTAGCTCTTAGGGCTTATTTCTCATCACCCATGCCTGTCAATTATGTGCATATAAATGCATATCAACCATACACCATCACCCCCATCAATTACCCGATAGCCCCTCATGCCCTCAATCTCCCGCCAGCACCTATCAGCTACCAATAGCCTACTCCTACCCTACTACATGAAAACAAAGAAAATACAACATCACTTGCTTTTAAAAACCACAAACATAGGCTGTTGTGGAAGAAATTCAGGTACATAACGGCTCATATATGTGGTTAAAGTAATGCAACGGCCCACTTAAATGTGTTTCTTTGTAAGTAAGCGACTTCGAACCCGTGACCTTCCAATCACTTTCGTAGCAGAGACCTTTATAAAACAAATTGGCGCATGAGCCCAAATACCAATCACTTTCCCAAGGGAAACCCTAGCAGTGGAAGTGAGTCTCTGCTCGCCCAAATCTCCATCTCTTTCCCAAAGGATACCCTTCTTCTTCACCTTCTTCGTCGTTCTAATTTTTGTTAGAGGATCGTTGCTGATCCTTAAGTGTTCTGATCCCCATCGCAAATTGTGAGATCAGACGATTGTGGCCATCATCATCTTCATCATCCTTTACAGGTAGGATGTGATTTTTGAATTTTTTATTTTTCTAATATCTCGGTTCTATGGAGAATGTGATTTTTGAAAGATTTTTTATACATTTTTATTTTTATTTTTAAACTTTTTCTTTCAATTCCTGTTTTTTTTGCATTTAATCATCCCCATATCATCAGTATCTATCAGTAACTCGAGCCATCATCATAGGTAAATTATATTTGCTTTAATCCTAAAACTTTGTTTTAAGATATGTTTTCACCATATCTTTTACATTTTTTATTCTTCTGCTCTTTTAGATCAATTAGGTTATGAATTGGATGCTTTTAACTATTTGGTTTCTTAGATAAAGTTCTATTTTCATAATTGTAATTATTTCACACTTAAATTAGATTATTGTGACTTGATTGTCAAGCTTTACCCCTGTTTTGCTTTTTGGGTATTATTGGTTTTTTGGCTTTAGAATCCTTGAGAATGCAAATATTTGAATCACATTGTCCCCATCATTTCTTTTATCTTGAGGAAAAATCTTATATATATATTTACTATAATTAAATTATAACATCCTCATTATTAATTGATGATTTATTTAGTTTTTGAATGAGAACATTGTTTTACATGCACACCAAGTGTTTGATGCAATACATAAGAGAGGAATGATTTTCTCTTTCAACTATACATGAGTAATGATTTAGTGTATGTCATTTCTACACTAAAATATTATTGTGTGATGTAATAGTCACATTCCAATTCTATAATTAGCCAATTATGTTAAGAACATAGCCTAGAGAGATAAGCAACTTGCCTGGTAGCCCTATAACATAGGTTTTACTTAGTGTCTTAATAGAATAGGATTCCCCAATAGAAAATAATTAGAACTTTTAGTCTTCTCTTTTATACATGCAAAGGAACAAAAACTCGGAAAGATTAGAATTATCATGGATTTGGAATTAAGATTTGCAATTAGTTTTTTCTTTTGAGAAAAAAATAGAGAAGTGAAGAGTTCTTTTATTCTCTGGTTTCTGTCCTGACTATTGAGTCATATGTGGGTGGCTAAATTGAGGGTTCTGACCCTCCAATGCTATCAGATTTGACGTCATTTTAGGTTGTTATTCTGTAGCCTGATCAACCGGTGTTGACTGCTAATCTCGTAGTTTCTCGACATCTTTTTATCTATGTTGCTAAGTATTTATCTATCACAGAATTTGAATATAACTTCTGATAGCCTAATCACTTGTTTGTATTGGTCAGTGCAAACGATGCATTTGGTAACAGCAGTCAACAGGACCATGGCAAGGACCAAAATTTTAAACCTTGTTTTCACCTTTTCCGGTATCAATATAAACTCTTACCATTTTTTCCATGATTCTGTGGCAGTAGAAATGATGTATTTGCTTTCCACTTTTCATTAATGGTTTTCCTATGTTCAACAATATATTTGTTGCTGAATCACAATACCTATCCTTGCGTTTTTTATTATATATTTCGCTTGTCACAAAAGAATTTACTACAATGGCTGACTGATGAAAAAGGCCGGGATCAGATTGTTATTCACGTTGGTCAAGACACTGAGGTTTTGTGGATTGATCCAAGACAATTGAAACCTGAGCTTGTTTACTGTCGTGCTGTAAGTGTTTATTGTATTCTATGTTAATCAATGTTGCAATGTATTTTGTCCTTGATGATTTGAAGTGATGTTTGTTATTTGTTGGGACTCTTTAGATGGATGGTTGCACTCAATTCTCTCTCTCTCTCTCTGTGTATATATATATACACACACACACACACACTTAAGCTGTACAATTGCTGCTATGCATATTAATCTATTGCCATCAACAAGCATTTTAAATGGATATCCAATGGAGTATAGTTGTATTCGAGTTTGATTTGAATAGTGCAGTTGTACTTCATTGGTCAACTATGTCAAATGATTACTAAAGGTGATAGATTTATGGGTATAGTAGCTAAACTGAGATGTAGACCTTTGACATTTTATGATGATTTCTTAGAGTCATTTTCTGCCTTTTGGTCAACTATGTCATGAAATTTTCTGCTTTCTCAGTTGACCGTTGACATTTTATGATGATTTCTTAGTCATTTTCTTTTTGTATCCTAATTTCCATCTCCCATTTTAGGTTTATTTGATATAAAGATTAATTACTACTGTCACAACCACATTTACAATGATATGGGTAACAATTCAAAGGCGGCATTTGATGGTGAGTACTCAAGACTGGTCTTCTTTCTTTCTTGTATGGTAGGAAGAAGCCCTTGTATGACTTGGAGTTTCTTAGTCCAGTAAAAGGAACAAATAACACCCCTCCTAAATTGCAAACCTCATTGCACAATTCCTTAAAGATGCTTTCACATTTATATTAACATGGATGTGGGTGTTAAACAAACATGCTGAGAGACAAATTGGACAAGCAAAAAATTCTTTCAATCTAGTCCATGGACATAAATTTCTATTGATTTGAAAATAATGGATAGGGATAAAACATAATATATATATATATGAGAGAGAGAATGTAAAACAACTACATTGGACATCTCTACTTTACTGTAAGACAGCTCTCAAATTTGCTTCGCTAGAATCCTTCATGTTAACAGAGTTTGGAAAAAAATTTATTGACCTCTTTCCATTTTGCCCCACTAATAGCTACATGCATTTCTGTGACCAGTCACAAACTTTGTCATAACTATTGAATTCTTGCCTTTTGTACCTGATATTTATACATTAACTTTTGACAAGCTGATTAAGCAAAGTTATGATCATGATCTTGGCAGCATAACCAATCATTTGTTTAGATTAGGTGACCATTGTTCTCCACGTTGTGGAGTTGATGATCTTTTGATCCATTCGAAAACTAGAAACCATTACCAGCTTTACTCAAAGACAAAGCTATGACAACTCGTGTCTCAATCATGGTTTATCCAGCCACAGTTTTGAATTGCTTTGATCACTATCTTACTTGATATTAGATTGTATTGATTTGATCAGTCTTATCCAATCACAATCGGAATGCTTCAATCGCGAACCTTGACTTGAACTCGGCTTTATCCTGCTCATTTGAGGCTCTACCATTACAAATAGGGATTAATGAAGTGTCACCGATCTCACAAGAGTGAAGATTATGAAGAGCCTTGTACCCTATCAATCTTGTAAAAACTTTACATCTCTGTAGCTAAGGCCTCCAAAAACCATGAAATTTTTTGGCAGGATTTGGTGCCTAAAATGATTAGCTTAAATATAATGTCAGTGAGGTGAGTTAATCCCTTACAAATTAGGGCGCAAATAGGCCAGACCGGTTCGGCAGACCACCGACTCTTCCTACCACATAGCGGGTTCTGGCTAGATGTTTTGTCTACCATAGGCTGGCTTCATGCATGATACCCAGTCCAAGCCCATCAGGGCCAGTCCATTTTAGCATAATTTGGCACTGCCTAGGCCCAATCTTCTATATTCAATTAATAAATGAGCCTAACTCATAATTGGATTTTAGGCCAAAAAGGGACCCATTTGCAATTCTAATTATGGACTCCACGATTGCAGACCTAAAAGGTTTAAAAGCAAGATTCTTTTGCTGAAACATGTTTACGTGGGATACTTGGATTGATCAAATATATGTGCCAAGTGGGATAAATCTGAATGGTCATGACCTATCTGTGTCCCATTTAAGATATCTATTGCCATTATAAAGATAAACAATTTGAACTTTCCATACTTTGGTAAATTAACATTCCTTCTAATACAAACTTTGTACTATTGTATCCTTATTTGATTTCTCCAATCCCCATTTTGAAAATTGTAGTGAGACAAAGCATCCATGTTGGGCGAGGCAATTGAGTACTTGAAGTCACTTCAACTGCAAGTTCAGGTCCGCAAACCACATATTCTCGTAATCACTTTCTAGTTAATGTTAACTGCCTTTCCTTAAAAATAATCAGATACAACAATTTTTTGAATTTTCTAATTGTCTCAGATAATGTGGATTGGAAGTGGCATGGCGCCAATGATGTTTCCTGGTGTGCAGCACTATATCTCTCGTATGGGTATGGGTATGGGTATGAGTATGGGTATGGGTAATGGTCCTTTGCCTCCAATTCAAAGTCCCATGTAGTTCCCAAGTGTCCCGCTAGTTGATCCATCAATAGCCTCTGTTCGTCCACAAAACCAACAACCATTGTGCCCATTGCCAACTTTAATTCGATTAATTTTCAAAATCAGATGCAAAATGCCAGATTGCTAGAAGCATATGCACGCTACCTTGGTTTCCATTCCATGCAATCAGCTTCTCAGGTCTGTGGTTTTCATATCTTGTATTGTGTTGTTTGCCAAGAAACTTCCCTAATTTTTTTATCGATTGTCTTGTAGGCTATGAATTTGTTTGGATATGGTTCTTAGGTAGTTCAGCAAAGTCAGAAGATCTCACCGCCTACTTGTAGCAGCGGACCTTGCAATGGAGGAGTTTCTTCTGGCAATATTCAAAACGGCAAGATGGGTACGATAGAAAGAAGGCCTATTTCGTTGGAAAAGAGAAATCTAGTCCTCAATACCCTGTGAACCAATGTTATTTTAAAATGACTCCTACTCCATTTAATTGTTATGTACATAATCAAATTATTTCTAGGTTTATCTATGATGGATATGCTTATTTTTATTAAAGAAAAAAGTACACATCCCTATTTTTTTGTGACAAATAAAAATAAAAATGAGGGATTTCATCATCATCATAGCCTTAGCTCATCTATTTGGGGTGGGTAATTCTCTTCATAGGGATTTAGCAGGGGCTTTTTAGGGTTGGCTATTAACCTGACACCAACACTTCTTTCTCACCCGGGCTTGGGTAATTCTCTTCATAGGGATTTAGCAGGGGCTTTTTATTTTATTTGTTTATAATTTTTTTAAGTTTCTTTACTTGAAACTTTTAAAAAAAGCAACCTTAAAGAACTCAAAAGGCTGCATTTTTTATGTATTCTGATTTATTCATGTGGCTTTTCTTCTTTCTTTCCTGTTGATGTTGTTGCTTAACTTGCTTTTATTTGTTTGCTTGATAAGTTTTTTGGTAATAAGTTTAACTCCATAGTTTTGTGATCAAATTATTTGTTCATGAATGGCTGAGATGAAAAAAGAGATGTGCAGGTACTTGTGATTGCGCACCGCTTGGAAACAATTCTAATGGCAGATCGAGTGCTTCTTTTAGAAGGTGGAAAACTGAAGGAGGTAAGTCGCTCATCTCTTATTGGGAGACACGGTCAGTATGGCTCACTTGTCTCAAATGATCTTATCATATGATTAATGAAAAGAATGATGCCAGAGAGAACCATTGAAATGAAATCATGGCAGATCTCATTTTTCTGTAGCAGGTCCTTCGACAAACCACATTATTGTTGGAATACAAACCCAAGTAAAGTGGGTCTTGAGTTGCACACCTTGAAAAACTATTTTGGGATATGCTTTAAGTAACTTTTTCAAGTTACAAGGTGACGTTTCATTTATCAAGAAGACCTTTCATTTCTCAAGAGAGAAATAATTATTTTGTTTTATTTCCTAGAAGTCATTTCTTAGGTGTCTTTCAAGGTTCTATGTGTCTTTTCATATTTCAAAGTGTCTTTTACTTTTTCAATGTACTTTTATCCTTATATATATTGGTGTAACCGAGTAGCAAGATACAAGTTGAATCTTTTAAATGAAAAGTAAGTTTAAAGTGTTAGTAGCTAGCAAGCGCTTTTAATATAAAGAAATCCTTTGTAGTGCAGCAGCACAAGCTGGTCTATTTTATCTCCTTCAAATTGGTATCAAAGCTCCGTTCGATTAAGGAAGATGGCGAATTTGATTCAGCCACAAATTTCAGTCTTAGCAAAAGAAGTCTATGATAATTGGAGCATCCAAATGAAAGTCTTGCTAGGATCGCAAGATTTGTGGGACATCGTCGATAACGGCTAGAATGAACCAGAATCACCACAAGCAGAAGTGACACTTACGGCAACTCAAAAAGAGGCATTAAAAGAGGTACGAAAGAATGATAAGAAAGCACTTTTCTTAATCGATCAAGGAGTTGAAACATCAATTTTTGAAAAAATATCAAATGCCACATTGTCTAAGCAACCTTGGGAGATCTTGCAAAATTCATTCAAAGGAGTTGATAAAGCAAAAAAGGTTTGTCTTCAAGCTCTTCGAGCTGAATTTGAATCCATTCGTATGAACAAAAGTGAGTCGATTTCAAAATATTTTTCTCGCATTTTGATTATTGTTAACAAAATGAAGAGAAATGGTAAAAGCATGGAGGATGTGCGGGTGATAGAAAAAATTCTAAGATCGTTGATACAATGATTTGAATACGTTGTGGCGGCGATTAAAGAAGCGAAAGATTCGTCCACTCTTTCAATTGATGAACTCATGGGATCACTTGAAGCCCATGAACAAAGAATGAAATAAAACTCTAATGAAGAAGTAGAGCAAGCTTTGTAAAGCAAATTGGTCCTAAAGAAGATAAAAAGAACTTCAGAGGACGTGGCAGAGGATATCAAGGCAGAGGTTCTACTCGTGGTGGCCATGGTAATTACCATAATGAAAAGGGACGTGGTGATAATGGTGATTTTTTAAATGAACGAGGACGAGGCCAAAGAGGAAGAGGTTATAGAGATCTTTCCAATTCATCATACAAGCCAAGGTATGATAAATCACATGTCAAATATTACAAATGTCAAAAGTTTGGTCACTATAGTAATGAATATAGAAGTAAATCTACAAATGATGTTGATGAACAAGCTAATCTTTCTGAAGAAAAGGTTGAACAAGTAACTACTGTGTTACTTGCATATAAGGGAGATGAATGAATCAAGAAATTAAACCATTTGGTTTCTTGATACTAGGGCCAGTAATCATATGTGTAATGAAAAATAAATATTTACCGAGTTTGATGAGTCCGTAAAAGGTGATGTGACATTTGGTGACTAATCTAAAACTCCAGTAAAAGGAAAAGGAAAAATTATAATTCAATTAAAAAATAGTGATCATCAATATATTTTCGATGTTTATTATATTCCCGCAATGCGAAGCAATATTCTGAGTTTGGGACAACTCTTAGAAAAGGGTTATGACATACACATGACGGGTCACACTCTTGTTATTAAAAATTGCAATAATGATGTCATTGCAAAGGTGGAGATATCAAAGAATAGACTTTTCATTTTAAACATCAAGAATGATGCAGTTAAATGCTTTAACTCTATTGTGAAAGACAACTTTTGATTATGGCATTTGCACTACGGGCACCTTGGTTTTAGTGGGCTAGAGTTGTTATCTGAAACTAATATGGTGAAAGGTTTACCTAAAATTGAGCATCCAAAACAATTATGTGAAGGATGTATTTTGGGTAAACAACATAGGTTGAGTTTTCTCCTGGGAGAATCAAGAAGAGCTTTTGAACCTCTTCAACTTATTCACTCTGATGTTACGGGTCCAATGGAGGTTACATCAAAAGGGGGAAATAGGTATTTTCTCACTTTTATCGATGATTTTAGCAAAAAGACTTGGGTGTATTTTCTCAAATAAAAATCAGATGTGTTTGAGACTTTCATGCAAGTTAAATCAATGGTGAAAAAATAGAGTAGTTATTTTCTTAAAACTATAAGATCTAATAGAGGTGGTGAATGCACCTCAAGTGTGTTTCAAGAATTTTGCAGGTCAAATGGAATCAAACATCAGTTGACGGCTGCATACACTCCTCAACAAAATGGCGTTGCAGAAAGAAAGAATCGCACCATCCTTGACATTCCAAGGAGTATGCTCAAAGGAAAGAACATGCAAAAGGAGTTTTGGGTAGAGGCAGTTTCTTGTGTTGTCTATTTGCTTAATAGAAGCCCCACCAAAAGTGTCAAGTTCATGACACCTCAAGAAGCATGGAGCGGCTACAAACCCAAAGTTGGGCACCTCAAAGTGTTTGGGTGCATTGCTTATGCACATATTCTAAGTCAAAGAAGAACGAAGCTTGATGACAAGGGAGAAAAATGCATCTTCCTTGGATATGATGAACTTACAAAGGGTTACAAATTATTCAATTGCGTAACCGAGAAGATCATTATTTCTAGAGATGTTATCTTTGATGAAGAAACATCTTGCGAATGGAACAAATGTGAAGAACAAAGTAAAGAAAAAATTCTAGTTGATGAAGAAGTCATCAAAGAGAATGATACGGAGAATCAAACTCCTCCTCCAACTCCTTCCCAAACTCCTTATTCACCATCATCATATCCGTTGGCCGATATTGCATCATCAAGTAGTCAATCAAGGGCACCGATAAAAATGAGAAGTCTCAATGATATCTATAATCAAACGGAGGTGGTCAATTTCACTTTATTTTTCCTTCTTGCGGATTGTGATCCGTTGTACTTTGAAGAAGCTATTATTGATCATAGATGGCACAATGTTATAGATGAAGAAATCAAAGTAATAGAAAAGAATGATACATGGGCGCTTACCACTCTACTAAATGGAAAAAAGGCTATAGGAGTGAAATGGGTCTACAAGACAAAAAAGAATCAAGAAGGTGAAGTTGAAAGATACAAAGCGAGGCTAGTCGTCAAAGGCTACAAACAACGTCAAGGCATTGACTATCAAGAAGTGTTTGCACCAGTTGCAAGATTTGATACTATAAGACCTTATAGCCTTAGCTGCCCAAAATGGTTAAAATATTTTTCAAATGGACGTAAAGTCGGCATTTTTGAATGACTATCTTCAAGAAGAAGTGTACATAGAGCAGCCAGAAGGCTACATAAAAAAGGGTCAAGAGGCATGTGTGTACCGATTAAAGAAAGCATTGTATGGGCTCAAACAAGCACTAAGAGCATGGAGTACTCGTATCAATGAATTCTTTCAAAAATGTCCATATGAGCATGCCTTATACACCAAAACAAACGATGTTGGGGATATAATGATCATTTGCTTGTATGTTGATGACATGATCTTCACAAGAAACAATCTTCCTATGATTGAAGATTTTTAAAAATTCATGATCAAGGAATTTGAAATGATTGACATTAGAAAGATGTCATTTTTCCTTGGGATAGCGTTAAAGCAAACAGGGGGAGGAATTTTTATCTCACAAGAAAAGTATGCAAAAGAAATTCTTAGAAAATTCAAAATGAACAATTGCAATTCAGCAAATACACCTATGAAAGTGGGTTTGAAGCTACAAAAGGAAGAACAAGGCGATTCGGTGGATCCTACACTCTTCAACAGCTTGGTTGGAAGTCTTAGATATTTAACAGTCACTCGACCTGATATTGCTCACAGTGTTGGAATCATCAGTAGATTCATGGAAGCACCAAAACACAGTCACTTCTTTGCTGCTAAAAGGGTTTTGTGATACATCAAAGGTACAATTGATCATGATTTATTTTATAAGCCTACTAATACTTTTAATCTTGTAGGATTCACAGATAGTGACTTTGGTGGAGATCCTGATGAAAGAAAAAGTACATCAGAATATGTTTTTAATATTGGTTTAGCTGCAGTCTCTTGGTCATCAAAAAAGCAATATGTTGTTACTCTCTCATCATGTGAAGCTAAATATATAGCTGCTACAGCATGTGCTTGTCAAGCTATTTGGTTGAAGAATTTATTAAAGGAGTTACATCACTCTACAAATTAATCAGTAACGATCTATGTTGATAATAGATCAGCCATTTCATTAACAAAGAATCTTGTGTCTCATGGTCGAAGCAAATATATTGACACAAAGTATTATTTTATCCGAGATCAAGTGAAGAAGAATGAAGTCAACATCATCTATTGCAAGTCAGAAGAACAAGTTGCGGACATTTTTACGAAGCCTTTAAAGTTTCATACATTTCAAGGATTGAAAACTTTACTTGGAGTAACTTTGAAACTTGGGTTTGAGAGGGAGTGTTGGAATACAAACCCAAGTAAAGTGGGTCTTGGGTTTCACACCTTGAAAAACTATTTTGGGATATGATTTAAGTAACTTTTTCAAGTTACAAGGTGACCTTTCATTTGTCAAGAAGACCTTTCATTTTTAAGAGAGAAATAATTATTTTGTTTTGTTTCCTAGAAGTCATTTCTTAGGTGTCTTTTCAAGGTTCTAGGTGTCTTTTCATATTTCAAAGTGTCTTTTACTTTTTCAATGTACTTTTATCCTTATATATATTGGTGTAACCGAGTAGCAAGATACAAGTTGAATCTTTTAAATGAAAAGTAAGTTTAAAGTGTTAGTAGCTAGCAAGCTCTTTTAATATAAAGAAATCAATTGTAGTGCAGTAGCACAAGCTAGTCTATTTTATCTCCTTCAATTATGACACATGTAACTATTGAAGGCTCCCAAGTTGACACTCGATCTATGTGATCAATGTTGTTCCTGTTGAAAATTTTCTGTCTTCATTGAGTAATGAGGGAAGTTAACCCTGGCTGAGAGTACCTTGGTGATCTTTTCAAAACACTGGTTTTGTTAGTACTTAAAAGTGAGAAATTTTTTACATCTTCTCTGGTAATCTTGTCGGGGTGGGTCAAGTTGAAGTAGCCGACTTGACCTTTGAGTCTCGTCAATTCAAAAGTTGGGTCCGGTCAATTCAAAAGTTGGGTCCAGTCAGATAAAACTGCCATACCTGACCAAATCCGATGTTTTATATTTAATATAAAGGATTTAGGGGATTTTGAACTGGGTTGGGCCGACCCAACCGGACTCGGCATTTACCTTCACCCATCAGGTCTGGTCAGGCCGGTTCCGATCTGGCATATACGCTTGAGCCATTGGGCAGCCAAAATTTTGTTTGGCATCCAAAATTTATGGCGGGTTGGAAAATTTATGATTTTGTAACTTTCATTCATGCATACCGATAAAATGTATATGATTTGCATGAAAAACAGATAATTTTCTCTTTTTGTTTGATGTAATTTAATCTTGAGAGAATGCAGAGTAGGCTGAAGGAAAAGATTTTTAAGAAGATGTGGGTGGAAGAGGTCCATCTTTGCAACCCATAGCATTATACCTAACACGTTATGTTTCTGGTGAAATTTTTAAAGAAATACCATGGGTTGAGGCCTCTATTAGGTGATACATGCATATATGACCTAAATTTTCATATGTTTGATAAGGCTTTGGCCCACCATGTTCCTGATTACTATTGTCTAAACTCTAAAGTGAGATCAACTGTTTTTGAACTGTTTATCATTGTAACTTGAAGCTATGTTGCATGATAACTAGAAGCGCCGAATCGATGGTCCAGTTTATAATTTGATTTTGTTCCATGAAGAAGAGTATATGATATCTTCTCAAGTCTCAGAATCTGTTTATTACCTTGTTCCCAGATATCACTTTTGTGATTGTTGAAATAAAAAATTTGCAGATTTCAGCCATGATTTCCTTCTTAGTTGGCAATGCATCTAAAAGTTTTTAGGAAAAATATACGGAAGTAGTTTTACCTACTAGTAAGATGAATTACCAAACCCATATAAAAGAGGCTATGAGTATTCTGAAATAGGATCTACTACCTAGTAAAAAATGGTTCACAGTTTTGCATTTGGTAAATGGTATTCTCTGTTATAGCCAAGGTAATTTATTTTCTACAATCGAGGAGCCATCTTCATCTTCACGGTGGGTTTGACTGTCATATAACATGGCAGGCAGTGGCACTACGTCAAAATGAGGGAAAAACCACTTAAGCAGAATAAAATTAACTACTGCTTAAAATAGTGGTATAATTTTTCACTTCCTAAAACAGTAGTATTTTAACTTTAAACAGTGGTTTAATAACTAATCTCCCATCACGTGCTATCAATCACGTGCAATCCATCGGGCCGACCCCCATGCCTCTCTTAATCTCTATTTATCTCTAAAACAAAACTCCTCTCTCATTCCTTCCTTTTTTCTCTCAGAGAGATAAGGCCTCTCTCTCTTCTTCCTCTCTCTCTCGAAAATCCCTGGATTTTGCATGATTTCCTGCTTGTTTTGGCTGGAAATCAAGATTCAAGAGGTTCGATTCCTCAATGGATCGGAAACTTCTCTGGTGAGCTATGAAAACTAGATCTTTGATCGAAAACTTCACTGGCGAAGCTAGGTTTTGCTCTTCGTTTTGCTATTGTGTTGGGGAAATCGAATTTACCTTCTTCTCCGAATTCCTTTGGAGAACCACCAGCAAGCGATTTTTAGGGTTCTATATTTATAGATCTCAGATCCGACTCCAATCGATCTGCATTCTCCTAGGTCGATTTCTTCCCCATTTCTTTCTACTTTATTCTATTTATTTTTTTTACTCTTTTTTGAGATATTAATATGTGGATCCCGAGATTTGGAGCTAAATTAGGGTGGTTCATTGGTTTTTTTCGTTGATTAGTATTATTGATGATTTTTAATGATTTATTAGGTCTTCTTTGTCTAGTGTTTGAGCGATTTTTGGAATATGATAGAAGCATGCAATAAAATGTTATTTCATTTCATGTTGTAGGTAGAGTGGAACCAACTCATGGTATATGCAAAAAGATATTTGTTGGAAGACTGCCACAGGAGGCAAGTTCTGAAGATCTACGACAGTACTTTAGCAGATTTGACCATATCTTAGATGTGTATGTACCCAAGGTAAAATTCTGTCATTTCTAATTTCCCACCATTGAGGTCAATCCAAAGTGTTCCAATTTCAGACATGGCTTGTTTCACTTGATCAAGATCCAAAGAGAGCTGGCCATAGGGGATTTGGTTTTGTAACATTTGTTGAGGATGGAGTGGCAAATCGTGTATCTCGAAGATCACATGAAAGCCTTGGACAGCAGGTATTGGATTAGAATCTCGAGCTTATTAAATTTCCCTGGGTTTTTCGTGGCAATTTCAGCTAAAAACTAAACCTAATTCTTTTTTCTCCTCTGATGTTTGCATGAATTATTTCTTTCTGCAGTTCATAGATTCTAGTATCCTGGCCATTTTAGTCTAAGTAACATTTTGGTATATAAATATTGAAGGATATTATTTCCTTTCTATGTGCCAGATTCATACTATAGTAGCATTTTGCTTAGTTATCGATATTTCTAAGTTGTTTTATTCTTATTCTTATTTTTTTATTCGAAGATTTGTGGTTTCTGAGGTCCCCTCTCCACTCATTTAAATTTCTGAAAATTACAAAGTGAAAGCCCGACAACTATGTGTCTCATATTTGTGGGAGATCTTCCATTCCACGAAGTGTTGAAGTAACAAGCAAATGGTCTCCACAATGTGTCTCATATTCAAGGGGATATCACACGGTCCCAACAGTCAAGCTCAACCATTGAATCAGATTCAAACCCATAAGCTGCCAATCTCCATAAATATAAACTCGTCCCGAAGGTGGAAGTGTGGAATGGCAGGCCTCACAACTGAATCCATTTACTCTCATACTACAATTTTGAAGCTACACTAATAACAGTTAGGGACCCATCTTGATAATTTTAAAAGAATATCCACCCATCTTCAAATATTGGCAACCATTACTCATTCCTTGTCTTCCTTGAAGTTGAACTGAACAAAAGGCACACAATTAAGAGCTAAATAGTACCATTCATGGTTCAAAATATCAGCTATACGATACTTATCGTCCGATACATATACAATACTGATTATCCGATACATATAGGTATCATACCCCCCATTGCATGATACATTGGGTTTGTATTTATGGTACATATCAATATATCCATTGCATTGTTGATATATTGAATGTATCGTTTATACTGAATATGTATCATCTTGGTATTGATGGTGGACGACACATTTCAGAAAACTGAGAGTTGGAATCATGGTACCATTCTCCTCCCTTCTAGTCCTCGAGTAGTTGATATGGGTAGTTCTTCAATCAAAGGGATGCCAATAAGGAAAAATCACTTGGGCTAGGTCTCAAGCGGTCAAGGCACTATTGTGTAGGGAAATTCTGTCATCGAATTTACTCCTTGAGTTGTTCTCCGACCTCTTCGATGAAAGTGCACCCATTCAGGAAATGCAATCTGAGTTTGTTCCTTTTGTAATCGAGGATCAAGTTTACAAGTATGTATTGGATTTGCTTACATTGCTTACATTTCCATTATGGAATATTCCAAGTTATTCTTAGTACTTTTAATCAATTTTTTAACTTTCATTTTTGTTTCCTTTTAGAAAACTTGTTTGTTTCTACCCGATTTATAATTTGCACCAACATAATTTTATTGGATTTATGTTCTAATCTTCTTGTTCTTATTCTCTATTTAATTCTAGAGCTATTTAGTACTTACTCATGATCAATTGGTTTTATTGACAAATTTTACTTTCCCTATCATTGTATGGGTGCCACAGAGCCCGCCAGGTTATTCATTTATCGAGTTTGATGATCGCCGCGATGTAGATGATGCAATTACTACATTAGATGGTATGACTGGTTCACCTACTACTTCGTTTGTAATTTTCATTCGTAAGGTCTCTATTTTTTCTATACATAGGGATGCACATCTAGTTATTTAATGCTTTGCAATTTTGCTAGCTTGCTTGTTGAGTGTAAACAAAAAAATTGCTTACGTTTTTAGATGACTGGTCCAACTTGCCTTTTCTCTTTCTGGATTTACGTTTTTAAAAGACTTCATGCTCGCTTTATAAAACAATAACTGGGGAAATGCGTTCGGACAAAGCCCTGAAGGGCTGCACCTGGAAGCCAGATCATATGCCACACGGCATGATCAACCCAAAACAACACCCATTTTGGGTTGATCAACCATGGGGCATGTGATTTAAAAAGGAAAATTTCTTTTTTTGGCCTATTTTTTATTCGGGCTTACATACCTCAGCCCATACCCTTCCCATTTCGGGCCGGGCCGGGCCACTGGTTTATATAGGAATTACCCACTACAAAAAAAGGGACTTTTGAAGACGGTTATTGGAGATGGCTTTTCGAAGCCGTCTCCAATAACCATTTATCAAAGACAACCATTCAAAAGATGTCTCAGATGCTTTTATTAGAGATGGCTAAAGTCGTCTCCCAATATAAAATAACATATAGAGACGATCATTACCGTCTCTATAATGCCTTGATTTTACATTGGAATGTTGTTCAGCATCTTTGCTTGGCATGTGGAAGATCACTACTTATACAGGTACATATCAATCCTCTTTGTTATTTCATTACTTTTTAGAGTACCTTCAAATACGCCCATCGAATCTTTGGGAGCACCCATGCTAACAACCTTTTGGCTGCTTTGAATGTGCTGATGGAGATTGTTTTTTGTCCCAATGTTCCACACACTTGATCTCGAGATCATGGGCGTGTACCATCAGCCAGTCAGACATTGATTTTACGTGGCACAGATCATGATCTTTCTTTTTTTAGTTTGTTCATTTAGTTTGGCTATGGTACTAGCAGGTTAGTTTGTTCATTTAGTTCATTTAGCAGTGTTTTTTTTTTGGAATCAGTTGAAGGAATGTGAGAATGAAGTTGTGCACTTGTGCTATGTAAGGATTGATATAGAGGAACCACCAGTTGCCTATCTAATACTTTAACTAAACTGCTATATTTATTTAAGCTCCTAAGAATAATGCAAGAAAATCTAACTCATTTACAAACTGTATTTCTCATGATCTCATATCACCGGGACTGAAGAAAATCCCTGTGGGTTAACTCACATGATCACTTAAAATGATACCTGGACCTCCTGCTAATTCTTTTGGGTTCATTTTTTAAACCAGCCCTCTGAAACAATTTATTTTAGCTTTGTTGTACATGCTGTGTTTTTGCTGTTTAAGCCCCCTGAATCACCTTGTTTCAGGCCTGTTAAACAGGCTGAATTTCTGCTTCTTAAAGCCCTCTGAAATGGCCTATTTAGAAGGACAGTACTCAGCTCTGCCTCTTCTTTCTAAGCAAGCCTTGGTGGCATATAATAATCATTGATGCCTAAAGTATTGTAAGGAATCTTCCAAGACAATGCCATTTGCTTGATAGAGGGATACAAACTGACTCTTTAGTATCATGAACATAGAAATCAATCAAATCATACCTCCTCCTTATTTCCCCATCCATCATAGGTGAAATAATATCCATTTGGAGTGAGTTTCAAATTAACAGACACCTTAGTATTATTATTATTTAGTTTCTTCTTTACCCTCTGCATGAGCTGTTTTGTTCAAATTTTCTACTTTGTTGTTTTTATCTTATCTTGTTCCCTTTTTCTTACGGCATAGCTTCTTGCCACGCCTCTTTGATCTGTTGTATGCTTTGTTTGCTTTAATGAAAATACATCTATATTTTGATTTAAAAAGAGAAGCAGAGCTAGAGTACTTAGGCATGTATCATACTGCATTAAATAATTAGTCAATATACTTGAACACAATGGGCTGCCTTGCCCAGGGTGGGGGATATTGGCTGAGCTATGATGGTTCTAAAAGATTTAGTTCTCCTAATGTATTATGAATTGAGCATAATGTCTTATAAATAAAATTGAATCCTATTGTTGTTACAGTTATATGAAATTTTAGTAGAGCAAGGTACTTGGGCTGTAAGAAAAATCGTGTTGCATGATTGTGTAGGAGAGCCTCCCAAATCGAAAAAGAGTTCTCATTATTCCACATATCTGCAGCAAGCTGATGATCTGATAGATGTTTCTAGGCCTCATTTAGATGTATCTCAAAAAACAACATATTTGACTTGGTAAATTAGTCGCTAGTTGTAGATAAGCCTAATAAAAAAAAAGTGCCAAGGAAATGTTTTGAGATTTGGCGATATGATCGACCTAACTTGTCTTTTATCTGGGTTTAATCCTGATGAAATCACCTATAAGATTGGACAAGTGATTGTGGTAAGTGTATTGCAACAGCATCTTATAAGCCATCCAGAGGAGTTAATAAGGAAGGGGGAGTAAGGTTACACCTGACTATAACGAGACATGGTGCCAAACCATAAGCGACAAGGATAAAAGCACTAGTGATGGAAAATTGGTTCCTGAATTTTCTTGTAATGAAAACACTCATCTTTCGAAGAATTCTATACAATCTAGTGACAGTGGCAGAGATTTGAACGAGATCATCTATGGACCAAAAGGATCAAACGGTATCGAGAGGAAAATCATTTCAGAATGTTATAATTATAACACTGAAGACTGCAAGGAGAGCCTTTCTTTCGGATGTTTACCACAAGATAAATCCTACGAAATTAAGAGTATTGTACATTGCAGCAGAGATTCGATAACAATCATTAGTTCTAAAAAATCTGGAAATGTTAGAAGTGCTGACAACAGCAGCCAGTGTTCCAGTGTCAATAGCATTCATGCAATTACTACAGGCAAAAATGTTGAACAAAATTGGAAGTTGTCTCAAAGTTCTAATGGCATTAAAAACACCTAGCTAAGGAAATAACCAAAGACAAGTGGGAAGGAAAACAAAAAATTTATTTGGCAGAAGACTAGGAACGATTCCTAGGATGTGCACCTTCCATGGAAAAAAAAGATGAAATCTTCTCAATGTGAGGATGGACGTTGGTACACAACAGACAACTTTGCTACTGAACCATAATTCATTTCTAAGCAGTGCATTGCTACAATTTCTTCTATTTTACACCATAATTTTCCCCAAAGTGTCAAGGTGGGGTAAAATAACTGAGCAATATATAAAATACCCAATGATAATGTGTTGGTCAAATCTCCTCAATGGGTTGCTCAGAAAAGGTTCCATGGTGATCTTAGTCATCATGTCTAACAATCAAGGGAAGACGCCTCACTAGGAAATATATTTAGGGGAAAATCTAAACAAAAGATGAATCAGCCAATGAAATATGAGAATGTCAACAATCACTGAATAAAGGGAAATATTGGATCAAAAAAACTAATTTTACAAAAAAAATCAATGGTGCCCAAAAGGAAGCACTAGATGTTTCTTATTTGTATAGAAGCAATACCTATGTAGTATCCACAACAATCAACCAAAAAGATCTGACCTTTCTGAGACCAATAAAATAGTCGATTTACCTCTAGCTACTGCTTCTTGTTTCCATCTACAACCAAATATGTCACACACAAGATTATTAGGTCATCATTAGTTGGGTCTTTGCATGATTCCTCAGATAATCAGGACGAAAGGCTTGGATGATTAGAAGTAGAGCTTCCTTGTGAAAATAATTTCAAGATTTACAGGAAGTATATTGAGTGGTGGGGGGATAATCAGGAGCAAAGGCTTGGATGATTAGAAGTAGAGCTTCCTTGTGAAAATAATTTCAAGATTTACAGGAAGTATATTGAGTGGTGGGGGGAGTGTGCTGGCTCCACAGGCCTCTGTCGAGACCTAGATCGATATGGTGAATGACTTCCAGAAGGGGAGTCTCTCTACCTGTCTTGGAATTCCAATGATATATGGGATTGATGCTGTTCATGGACATAAAAATGTCTACAAAGCTACATTATTCCCTCACAATGTTGGGCTCGGGCCTACCAGGCAAGTCCTAATTATTAATTATTCAGAAATTATATTTGGTGGCTTCATCTGCTATCATATATTTATATCTATTCACGATCTTTTATTTTGCTTGTGTTCCCATATGAATTATGATTCCTGATGAATTTTCAAGACTGACTTGGCTTGATCAATAAAAATTCTTCCCATTTTTATAAAGTTAAATATGTGCTTATCATCGACTTAGCCCATGTTTGGAGTCAATTAACATGTCCTTAAACAGTTGTTAGAAATATGTCAACATTATGTTATTAGGGTATAATACGATTCTTGGTTAATATTAAACCAAGCATTAATATTTACGTGTATACCCTGTTTTTTTTGACAGCCTAACTACAACTTAAAAAATAAAGCAAAAATGCGAAAGGGGAAACTGCCCTCGGTAGTTATAGCACCATTATACCAATACTAAATAGCCTAAGGAAGTACATCTATTAACTCAGCAATGAAAAAATAGATGGTCCACTGATTCCAAATCGCCCTTGTACATAATGTATCCATTGGGCAAAGACCAGCCAAGATGGTGAAGGTAGTCAACGATAAGAGCTAGCCCACCTATCTTATATCCCCACCTATACCAAGTTAGGCGGCACCTCTCTTAGAATCAGGACTAATAGATCACACTGAGGATTTTCCTGATGGATGACCCAAACAAAATGTGAAGATGGGACTGTTGGTTCAAAAGGCTACTCTTAATGAATACCTCACGTGTAAAACCTTCACTCATGTTCTATCCCTGCATTCCAGTGATTCACCTTCGGCAATTGAAATTCTTTCTTATTAAGTCGGGCCTTATGATAGCATAGATCTTTCTGATGACTTGTGCATAATTTATAATGTAGTCCTGTTGTGCTTTTTCAACTGTTTGTCATGACTGTCAACTGGTTGGTTGCATTCATAAATTTTGGTATTTTATTATTCTATTGCTTCTAACTTCATTTCTGGCAATGGCACACTCATTGATAAGGCTAGGATGATATATTTGGATAAGAACGAGGAGTTTAAATCGAATTTTTGTTTCTACAATCAAATACCTGAAAATGGAAACAAAATGTGGGTTTTATAAGAGGCGACTAGTGAGGATGAAGATGATCCAACAGAGATGAGAACATTTTTTTAGCCAATATATGCCTTTGAGAAATAGTGTTAGCAACAGAAACAGTCTTGAACATTAGTAATAACTAATCCTTTTTGTATTTGTGTATTTTTAAAGTCGTAACCATTAACCAACTTGTTTTGTAATTGATTTGTAAGAATTTGGTACATAAACGATCCCCAGTTCTCTGTCCTTGCTGTGATCGATACCTATATCAGTATCAGAATCTGTACCTGGGAAACATAGACAGGGTGGTCCTTGTTGTACTCGATGAATATATGAGTACCAATATCTGTACCTGGGAAATGTAGATAGGTTAGGGTCCTAGACAAGACAAACGAGCCAATGAATCATAAAATAGAATGGTAGGAAAATTTAGAACTGTTGAAATATAAGTAAAAAAATTAGTGAAAACTTGGTTGGGTTATTGAAAGTAGCTTGGTGAGTATATTGAATAATAGCATCCACTTTCTGATTTTTTTATCATTTGGCATGTGAATCATTCTAATTTCATGATGACTATCATTTGGCATGTGATCATAAAACAGAATGTATGAGGAATGGCAACTCGAAGACGATTTGCATCAACATGTAGCAATCAGGTACCTATATATTGTGATAATTTGAATACCTATATACTGTGGTAATTTGAATACATTTCTATGGGTAATTTGAATATCTATATATTGTGTAGCAAATAGGTACCAAGTTGGGTTCGGGTCGGGTTTGGGCTAACTTGAATACAACCTATTTATATAACAGGTAAATATTTTCAACTCGGCCTATTTGATGGGGACTCCTTAAATGGAAGTTATTAATATCTCAGTTTAATGATGTTCTCTTTTTTATTTCAAACGAAGTTTTCCAATTTGAAGCTCACCTCAAACAAATCACTAAGGGACGGGGACACTTGGTAGGAGTGACAAAGCAAATTTATTTTTTTTCTTTTATTTTGAAAATGGGCCATGTGGTCCTTAGATTGTTATCTTTCTTTCTTTTCTTCTTCTTTTTGTTTGAATAAAATGATTGGGCATGTAGAGTTTCAAATGTTTAACTGATTTGAAAGGTTGGATCATAGGTTGAGATACAACCTTTTGTTTGAATAAAAGAATTAGACATCTATTTTTTTTATTAATGGCATTGAATGATTTGCATTTGAGTTGAATGGATGTGTTGAAATATGAGATTAATAGCTTTTTTTTCTTTATATAATTTTTTTTAAGCATTAAAAAAATCATTAAAAAAATTACTTTAAAAAAATAATTAAAGAAATTGTATTAAAAAAAGCATTAAAAAATTGCATTAAAAAAAAGCATAAAAAAATATTAATTTTAAAAAAATTGCATAAAAAATTGTCAACGTAATTTTTTATTTTTTTTAAATTTACATAAAAAAATCACTGTCAAAAGCATTGATTTTTTCTATGACTATGAAGAGCAGTCGTTGTTGAAGTTCATAAACCACTGTCTTGTCTAGTGGTAAAAAAAATCATTGTGTTTTTTACAACTGTTTAGGGCAGTGGTCTTTTGAAAAAAAATCACTATCTTTGAAAAAACCACTATTTAAGGCAGTGGTTTTTTTTACTTTTTCACGTAGTGTGGCTCATTCGGAATCGTTTCCTCATTTATTTCACCCCCGGTATGCTCCTCTAAGTTTATGCGTATATCGGCCGACCTTTTGGAGCAGTCATAGGACCTACGGCCCTCATTATTGCACCAGAAATACTTGATTTGAGCATTACTAACTTGCCATCTTTATTGCACCAAGAGTTGTGTGTGTGGGGGAATATTTTATGACCACTTTCACACATGATGGAGAGAATTTACAGCAACAACTAGTTCTTTTGAAGAACTATTTCCACATTTACATTTGCTTTTCAATTTTCAAAATCTTTAGCAGCTTAAGAATAAGCTACTGCAGAGGTTTTAGCATTAGCTGATCAAATTCAAACAGATACATGAGGTAGGAAACTTTAAACCAATTTTGGCCCATTTTTTCATAATAAAAATACAAAGTGGGGAAAACATCATATACAAAAGCTTGCCTGTTAAGGAATAATACGCTAATTAATGAGGTTACTGGTACTTATTTGAGTCATATTATACTACAATGCCTATGCATGGGATATTTACGCATGTACATATTTACGCATTTGGATTTGTATCTATGCAAGCATGAGTGCAGTACTTTTTTATAGAAGTGGAATTGAGTTAAATTTTATTTTCAGGTTTCTCTCCTTCAGATTGCTGGTTTTCTTTTGCCATGCTTCGTCATGGGACACTCTTTGTACATTTTATATTGTCAAAGGAGGCAGCAAGTATGGTTTTTTTTAATTATTTTAGCTGAAAACTGTACCTATTGAAAGATGTGTCACTACATAGGTTTAAAAAGAAAGAGTGATTTGTTATTCTATATTGAAGTATATATAGTTATATATACTTTATTGACTATAAATATGAACATAAAAGTATTTATAACGATGGTTCAAAATATAGGTATTTATCTGCAAAACAGGTTTATTTTGGTGTTTTTTGTTTGATCCTTCATCCATAAATTTGCAAAACATGTTTATTAGGGGCCTTGCAAAAACAATGGAAAGATCATGGTGAGGGATTCCTGGATGAATACCAGAATTGAGAGGTCTCCAATTCCTTCATGGGGCTCATGGCTAGAGGAAATACACCTTCCTGCACTGCCCATAAAGCTTCAATCTCAATATGCAGGTAATTTTTCGGATGATTTCCATCCATATGTATCATAGATCTTCTTACGGTGCCAAACACTTAAATTACGGTGCCAAACACTTAAATTTTGGAATGAGGTCCGAAATTGCATAGATCCCCGTATAAATGGCAATCAATTGTAATGATACGTCTAGGGCAGCAGGTATTTTGAACTATAATCTTGTTTTCCTTGCATTTGATGGGGAGATCCCCCTTTGTAGATGCATAGAAGAGTGAAAATAAATTAGGATCAATGCATGACCCAGATATGCATCATTTTCTTGTGTGTTTGCGCAGAGGCACAAGAAAGCATCACATATATTAAAATAATATGTATAGGTGATCAAATGTAGCTCAAATGATCATATCTGACCAATCAAAAATGCATGCAGAATTAGTAGGGTTTGTGATCAGCCCCCCTTCATGCTTAGCAAATTTTTATCCTTCTTTGTTGTTATTCCTTTTTATGTTCTATTTCTTTCGTGACTAATGTAAGAAATACCTGCTTGACAACCACTAGACATAAATCCAATAGTGTTTATATTATATTTTTTACATAATGGAACAAAGATTTCTTGTTTTAATCAAGAAGCTTATGCTTGGTGATTGGGCTCTCCACAACTAGATTTGATAGGATGGTGTTGGACGCCTGGTAGCTGAGATCATCAACTAATGAAAACCATTGTACCCACCCATAGGGCTTTTATGCATGTTTGATCTATCTCTTCAATTGTTTAAACAATGGGATTTTTTGCAAGATTTCACTAACAGTCCTAGGGTTTCTTATACCAATGATTCTTCATTTATTGATGATATCCACTGTAGTCACCCAAATTTGGCCCAAGGCCCGATCGAAACACATTTCGAGAGAGGCACATTTTCGAGCTTTTGATGGCATGTATGGAACCCTTAAGAATCACCCTAAACCCTTAGGAATCATCCTAGATCCCTTAGGAACCTATTCCAAACCTTTAGAAACCAGCCCCAACCCTTAGAACCCATTCCAAACCCTAAACCTAACCTTCCCGGGCAATGGATAAAGAGTGGTGCACTAGGACTAGCTGAGATCTTTTACTAATATCAAATCATATACCATTAGAAAGAGGACTTCTCCATCTTTCCAACGAGCCAAGAATCACCTCAATCAGAGTTGTATATCAAAAGTTATGACCATTTGAAAATTGAGCTTTTTTAAAGGGAATTTTGCCTAGCGCAACTAATAGTTGCGCCAAGCCATTTTCCCCCGGGATTTGCCCGGCGTAACTAATAGTTGCACCAAGCCTTTTTCCCCTAGAAAAGGCCTGGCACAACTAAT
Organism: Chloranthus sessilifolius; assembly: GCA_021018995.1. NCBI lineage: Eukaryota > Viridiplantae > Streptophyta > Magnoliopsida > Chloranthales > Chloranthaceae > Chloranthus > Chloranthus sessilifolius. The sequence continues at coordinate 99,561,943 of CM037597.1, forward strand.
AGTTGCACCAGGCATAAATGGGTCTCCCCACCCCTCGCGAGGCCAACTTTCAGGCTACTGTTCAACACTGTTTTATTGTACATTTGCCTAACGCAACTATTAGTTGCGCCAGGCATATGAATAGTGACTGTTGGGTTTTGCCTTGAATTTTGTGTTTGGGGTTTGACTTGTTGACCACCTTGACCTTTGAGGTGTATTTTGATAGTTCTGTTGCACCCATTCACTACCTATTTGCAACCCCTTAAGTGGCTTAAGGCCTCACCCCATCATCAACCATTAGAGGACCTTCCCACACATTTCAAGGCTCCAAAAACTCTAGGAAACCTTAGATTGCCCATTACCTAATTGTTAATCCAATTAGAACTTTAACCCCTCACTAATCATCCCTTCCTCTATAAATAGAGAGCCACCCCTCTTGCTTAAGGGTTGAGAATTTTGGCCTAAGAGAGAAAGAGCTTGAAGTGAGAAGATCTTTTCTCCCTTTGATGCACACTTTTCATACAAATTCCAGAATTCCAAAACCTCCTTTGAGTGATATTTTTCATCTTAGATCCCTTAGTTTAGGTATATGTTACCAATTCACCTTCCCTCTCTGCATCTTAGTTAGCAAGCCTTAGAGGTTAGAACCCCTCTTTCCACCATACAAAGTCTTCAAAAGCTCATCAAAACAAGCCAACGCAAGGCTCTCCTACAGTCCTACAAGGGCCCGAGGGCTCCGGCTCTCCCCTTTCTTCTCCTATCTCTTTGTGGCATTCCCTACCCTTTCATTTGTGTCGTTACGCCACTGAATTTTCGGTAGGAACGGAGGGGCACAAATAGGATTGGAGGCCCATTTGGGCAAGAGGAAGTTATTTTCTTTTCTTTCACTTTATTTTATTTTTGGCCATTAGTAGAGACCGCGTTAAACGGATTGATCGGGTGCCTAACACCTTCCCAATCGATAACCGAAGCTCCTACCCAAGAGCCTTTGGTGTGGATCGGATTCAGAGTCATATTTTTAGCACTTCGGTGCTAATAAAAATGAACTAGGTATCCCGGGACACCGAAAGCTCTGGGTGGTGACTCTATATTTTTTTTGTTAGAGAGCGCATCGTCGCGATGGGATCGTCCCGATTCCCACGGTTGCATAGATGGCGACTCTGCTGGGGAATAGCTAGTAGAGCTTCCCCTTGAACTAGGCCTTTTTTTTATTTTTCTAACATTTTATTGCTGTTTTTTTTATTTTATTTTTACTATTTTTTTTACTCACCCCTCCGATTAGGTCATTTTGCTCACCCCTACGTTTCCGCTTTAAATTTCAGCAATTTTCGCCTAGTCACTTGACTGGCACCTTTCTTACTTACACCGACGATTCGGCTTTAAATTTCAGCAATTTTTGCCTCTTCACTTGACTGGCACCTTTGTTACCCACCCCTACATTTCCGCTTTAAATTTCAGCAATTTTCTCCTAGTCACTTGACTGGCACCTTTCTTACTTCCCTTTACAATTCGGCTTTAAATTTCAGCACTTTATATTTCCCGCCTAGTCGCTTGACTGGCCCCGTCATTTTTTTTTACATTCATATCCTAACAGTGGACGCCGGCCCGTAGTGGCGGCATGGGATAATCACCCCCGGTCTTTGAACTAAAGAAAACTTCTGAAAAAAAAGAAAAAAAAATTTTAAAAAAATTAAAATTGAACCAAGTTAGGGAGCTTAATTAATTTGTTTTGTAGGTTAGATTTTCCAAAGGGGTTGGGTTAGGCACACATACAAATACTCGGGTCTTAGTATGGCGGCAGCCCCTAGTGGTGATGATCCAGAAAAGTCCCAGCCCACCTAGTATCTGAGAAAGCGCTTGGGCTGGAGGTATATCAGGTGGGTTCCCATTCCGAAGCTTAAAACCTTGGGGAGCGCGTTAGCGAGTTATACCGGACTCAATCCTTTAGGTGCGGTGAGGAGAGAGTTGATCACAAGAAAAATAGCTCAGTTCCCGGAAGCCTAGCTTCCACAAAAAACTAAAAAAGAGACTTATTTCGGGCATCTGTGGCTTCTATTTTCTGTTCTGGAGAGGCAATTTTTGCCTGGCGCATGTATTAGTTGCGCCAGTGTAAAAACACTGGAATTTATAACTTTTGACGCAACTAATAGTTGCGCCAGCTTTAAAAACCAAGATTTTACCTTGGCGCAACTAATAGTTGCGCCAGTGTAAAATTGGTCCCCTGCAATCTGGGCGCAAGTATTAGTTGCGCCAGGTCTGTCCAACAGCACCCCAACCCGAATGCTTGGCCCTTTCCACCTCCTGAGTTCCCCGATCAGTGTGCTTAGTGCCTTGTTTGGGCCTCGCCATCTCCGACACCCAATACGCCCCCGTCGGTCAAAAGAGGGCGACTTCTTTTTTGCTCATTCCGAGGGATCAGGTTGTTTGCCTCGATTTTCTTGCCTTCAATAGATCGAAGGTTCTCCTTCGATTCTTTCGAAGTGCCTCGGAATCGTAGCCATAGGTCTCGAATTAAGGTACGAGAGCCACCCGAAAAGGTAATTCCAAGGCCTCGGAACCTTTATTTTTCAAAAAAATTTCATAAATTTCAAAAATAATAAATAGATAATTTGTGGTGCCGGCACAACGGCATCATCTTGCCCTCCGTCGTCCCGTAGGAGAAGAAGGAGGAGGATTTTTGGGCCTTATCCAAGGCACCCTTACCCGACCCACTCCCGAAGAAGGTCGTGGGTAGTGGACCTGGCTTACGCCGATCCCGACTCATCCCCGCCACATTCTCCGACCAACTTCCATTCGGGAGAAGTCTTTTCCACCATCCCCCTCACCCAACCCCTTTTTACCGTTATCGGCCCATTTGGCGCCCCCATTTTCCCAACCACTACCCCCCAAAATATCCAAAATCCAACCCCCCATTCTTCATCTTTTGCCCAAGCCATGCCAAGTCCAACTCATCTCCCATCCACATCCATACAAAACCCAAACCTATTTTCCCAATCCATATCCACGCCCTAATTCCCATCATTCCCCTATAGACCCGATCCACCCACATTCACATACATCACTTCCACCCTATCTAACCCCCTGCAAAATCCCCCATCCATTCGGGTCATGCCCATTTTTACTAGGGCCATGCCCAACTTTCCTCATCCCTCCTCATCATGCCCCCCATCATCCCAAAACATACCCAATACATCCCCTCATCCACCCCATACCCCCCCACATACTGTGGCCATGCCCGATTATACCGGGTCCATGCCCAATTTTTCCATCACCTCCATCCCATCTATACCCCATCACCCCTTAAATCCTCCATCTCCATTCAACCCTTCCTCCATGACCATGATGGAGGAGATGTTCCAAGCCTATTCCATGCGGAAGGCTTCTCAAAACACCCCCCCTCCTCCTTCACACCCCATGCCCATGAACCCATCCCATACCCTAGCTAATCTCCATGCCTCACTCTCCCATGACCCCCATCAACCCCCCATAATCCACACCACCCAAACCCCATTACCCACTTACCCCAAGGCCCCATGGCCCAATCTCCAAACTCCCACATACCCTAAGGCCCATTGGCCCAAACCCCCTTTTTCCACATATCCCAGGACCCTATGACCCAATACCCCACCACACAAGCCTACCAAGGGCCCATGGCCCAAACCCACCAAGGGCCCATTGCCCAAACCCATCAAGGCCCATTGGCCCATGGCCCAAACCCATCGAGGCCCACTGGGCCAGACCCACCAAGGGCCCATGACCCATACCCATCAAGGCTCAATGGCCCAGACCCATCAAGGCCCATTGGGCCATGCCCATCAAGGACCTTTGGGCCAGACCCATCAAGGGTCCTTGGCCCAAACCTACCCAGGCCCATTATCCCAGACCCATCAAGGGCCCGTGGCCCAAACCTACCAAGGGTCCATGGGTCAAACCTATCAGTGGCCCATGACCCAAAAATGACCAAGGGTTCATGGCCCAAACCCGAATCCCTCACTCATACCTTCTACAATACCCCCAACATTTAACCCAACCTTCACAGCAGGGTCAAACCCATGCCATACCTCAAACCCAATTATCCCATGACCCCACACCCCAAGGCCATCTCCAAACCTTCCCCCATACCCAATGGCCCTATCAGGCCCCACCTCAAAACTAAATTCCCATCACCCAACAAACCTTTCCTCACCCCCAATGGGCTCACCCAACCCCACTCATGTCATTCCCATCCAACCCATGCAACAACAACAGGAGAATCCCGCCCTCGCTGCACACTATGTCGACCAGCAGTATGAAGAGGACGAGATTAGGAATAGCGGGGCCTATGCTGGGGCTTTGACCAGCCTCAACCCTCCTCCCATAATTACCCATCCCCTGATAGCCCAGAGCGAGTCCCAGCCAGCTGTTGAAAAAATGGCCCCCATATCTAAAGAATCGGAATAGTTAAGGGAGCAACTAGACAAGATCCATAAACAATTGTTAAAAATGGGTGGTGCTGAAATCCACGCCACGAACTTCACGGATTGATGTCTGTTTGCCGAGGTCCCCCTACCGCCCATATTTAAAATGTCAATATTCGACAAGTACAATGGCACAAGCAACCCGATTTCACACGTCAAGTCTTATTGTGGGGACATGTGCCAATACGAGGGGGACGAGAGACTACTAATAAAAGTCTTTCAGAAAAGTTTGACCGGACCGGCCCTAAGGTGGTTCACATCTCTTGAACCATCCATGATGAAGACATGGAAGGATTTGACGCATTGTTCTAGGAACAGTATGTCTATAATACTGATATTGAACCGCGCAAGTCTGATTTGGCCCGTTTAAAACAGAATCCCAACGAGATCTTTGGCGACTATTTGGGGCGTTGGAGAGCACTGGCAATTCAAGTCAGAAATAGATTACCGGACGATGAGCAAATAGAGATGACTTCAAAGAACACTCTACCAGTGATTTCTGATTTTCTTGTATATCAACAACAGTCTTGTTTTACTGATTTGGTGAGGAATGCCAACCGTTGTGAGGATGTCATCAGGGAAGGGCGGTTGAGTAAGAATGCTTCGGGGGGCCCTAGCGGGAGGTTTACTGAGCAGAAGAACGACAGGAGGACAGGGGCAGAGGTGCAAAATATTGTGAACACTCGGCCCAATAATAACAATGTAGCCCCGTTCCAATTCTAAGCAGCGCAACTAGCTCCCGTCAGGACAGGGCCAGTACAAAGAGCAGGGAATGGGCAGGGAATGCAAATGACCCTGGAGAGGAGAGCCCGTTATGATCGAGTCTTTACGGCCTTAGGGCAATCCCTGAGTGTACTTTTGCCATTATTAATTAAAAAGGGTTTAATAACTGTTCTCCAACCACGACCTCCTCCCAATCCGATTCCATATAATTTTGACCCTGATACTCATGGCAATTTTCATCAGGGTCCGGGTCACCCAACTGATCGCTGCTTCCCATTGAAGCACGTGATCCAGGACTTAATCGATGCTAGAAATATCATTCCCCTTGCACCCACCCAAGCAAACCAGCATACGAATATCCATCAGGTGCCTTTACCACCACACGCTACCGGAATAGCAGGTCCTAGACCCACCATAGGGATGGTAGAGGAATTTGAAGAAGAATTGGAGTTTGATCCGTCAGACTTCATTTATAATCCAGAAATGTTTGTGGCACCAAGGCAGAGAAATCTAGGAGAAGGAACTGTTGGGGTGATTGAACCCCTGAATCTAGCAGATTATTTTCCTACCCCTACACCAACAGTTGAACCCCTATATCTTAGGCCCTATTTCCTACCATCCACTCCCATTAACTACGTACAAATGAATGTGTATCAACCATATTCCTCCACCCCCATCCATTACCCAATAAACCAATAGACCCCCGATCCCCCACCACCAATAAATTACCAATGGCCTGCTCCCACCCCATTATCGTCAGCTCAATCGCATGCAAACTCTACCACCCCTGTCAATTCCCTCATGGCCCATTAAACCCCCAACCCTCCGCCTGCACCCATCAATTATCAATGGCCTGCAACCACACCATTACCCCCGGTGCAACCACCATTAAACCTCATGACCCCTACCTGGCCAAATTTTGCTACCCCCCCCATCCATCACGAAGGAAAGCCATGTCTTACCTACCCTCCCAGAGCCATCAGTACATGCACTCCAGGCACTGATAGCCATACCATTCCAGCTCTCAGGACCAACCTATGATCCACATCAGGTCCCGCTGAGCTACGAGCAAACCAATGCTAACGCCGACAACAGCAGCAGAGAGGGAGCTATGGACTTTGTTACCAGGTTGGGGAAGATCTCGAGACAACCTAAGACAGCGGCAGTAGCAGCAACAACAACAACAGCAGCTGCACAAGCCCAACTCGTGGGGAAGAAAGAGAGCACTATGAATCCGTTTGAGAAGATGAGTCGAGAACATATACTAGAGACTCTGCTGAAAAGAATGCTAGCCCATATTGCTATATGGGATTTATTGATGACATCCCCACTCCATTTCCAAGCATAATGGGGGCATTGAAAAATGCTCATGTATCACTTCAAGTCAGCCTGAATGAAGTTGGGCAGATAATTGGTCAAGTGATGGCTCCCAATGCCATATCTTTTTCAGATGCGGACCTGTCAGAGGAGGGAAATAGTCATTCTAAACCTCTCAACATCACTGTAGAATCCGGGAACATGATAATTCCCTTGGTTTTAATTGACAATGGATCTACATTGAACGTGTGCCCATTGAGAACTGCCACCAAAATTGGGGTGGGCATCTGCCTATTGAGGCCAACAAGGATGAGTGCTCGAGGTTTTCATAACACAAGGCGGGAGATCATGGGAGAAGTTGACCTTGAGCTCGTAATTGGGCCCATGACCTTTTCCATACCATTCCAAGTGATGGATATCAAATCCTCTTTTAATCTACTAATAGGACGCCCATGGTTGCATGAGGTTGGGGGGATACCTTCTATCCTCCATCAAAAATTGAAATTCATATCAGGACAGAAGGTGATCATCATCATTGGTGAAGGGCACGATGAGAAAGACAAGGCCACCCACAGCATTGAAAATCCTAAGGTAGTGGATGTGCCACATACTGAGGAAGACACCAACCTGCACAGTTTTGAATATGAGGTGTCGGCCGTAGGCCCAGAACCCCCTAGAAACATCACTTCAGCAACCAACGGCGGAATGGAAGTAGCGGTGGCTATGCTCCAAAAGTGGGGCTATCAGAAAGGAAGGGGTCTGGGACCCAGATTACAAGGAAGGAAAGAGCCAGTTATTGCCAAGGGGCAGAAGGTCCAATTCGGATTAGGATACAAGCCCACAAAAGAAGAGGTCCGAGAAGCCAAAGAGAAAGCCAGGATCGCCGTGGCTGTAAAAGCTCGAGGGATCAACATAGAAGAGAAACCTCGCCCTAGGCCACAGATCAGGGATTCCTTTGTCGTAAAGATCGATCAAAATGGGGCAACGCATTTGACCCCACACAAACCCATAGTCCCAGTCCATCCCACCAATCCCCAAATCTCCCTTCCCAGCTTGGAGATAGATTTGGCCGCGTTGTCCCTTTTCGAGGAACGACGGTCGGTACCTGAACAAACCCCCCCTATGGTGAATCACCACAGAATCGAGTTATCATTTAAGGACATGATCTCAGACGAAATGGGGATCAATATGATGGAGGCTGACTCCAATGAGCCATATCAGTCAGCACCCTCCATCCCAACAGGTAAAGAAGCGGCCCCTCAGGTATGCAACTGGGCATCTTTGTCCCAAACTTTGGAAGCAGGAAGTGGCCTAAAGTTTAGAGCCTGTTTCCCAAAAAAAAATAACGTATAAAAAGTGAGATAAGCCCTTGGCAGGCAATACCTTGTATATACACAGACTCGCATTGCCAAGGGTCTGTCTCCGAAGAAATATAAAATCTCAAAAACATGAAAAAAATACAAAATCTCAAAAATATGGAAAAAACACAAAATCCCAAAAACATTGAAAAAATCCAAAGTCTAAAAATATTGTCATTTAAAATTTCAGAAAATGTCCCACAAAAGGATGCCTTAATCAAAATACCTGTCCCACGTGAAATCGACACCTTCCCTGTAGAAATACAAGAAGAGGTAGAGATCACGAGTCTGAACGAGGATGTCCCCTTCGAGGAACTCCCCAATGAGCTCCTTAACCAATTTATTGACTTTGAGTATGGCCCTACCCCCATTGTCGAAGAGACCGGAGGCGTCAATCTAGGAACTGAGGAGGTTCCCAGGATAACCAAAATCAGAACATCACTGTCTCCTGAGGAAAGAAAAAGCATGATCGACTTCCTTCGGTGATACCAAGACTTTTTGCCTGGTCATACGAGGACATGCCTAGTCTGGATACCGATTTGGTCGAGCATGAGTTGCCCCTCTACCCTAATATGAAGCCAGTCAAGCAGAAGCTGAGGCGTCTCCGACCCGAGTGGATGTTGAAAGTCAAAGACAAGGTCATCAAGCAGTATGACGCGGGATTTCTCATGGTATCCAAATACCCGCAGTGGCTAGCCAATATCGTACACGTGCCAAAGAAGGACTGAAAGGTCCGCATATGTATCAATTTTCGCAACTTGAACAAAGTGAGCCCAAAGGACGATTTCCCACTACCACACATCGACATCTTGGTCGATAACACGGGTAAGCACGGGATGCTTTCTTTTATAGATAGATTCTTAGGATACAATCAGATCAAAATGGCAGAGGTTGATCGCGAGAAGACAGCTTTCATTACCCCCTAGGGAACCTTTTGCTACCGAGTCATGCCATTCGGGCTAAAGAATGTCGGTGCAACGTATAAGAGAGCCATGACTACACTATTTCATGACATGATGCATCGAGAGATTGAAGTGTATGTCGATGACATGATAACCAAGTTGTCGGAGCGAAGCGACCATCTGGTAAACCTTTAAAAACTGTTTGAAAGGTTGAGGAAGTATCGACTACGTTTAAATCCACAGAAGTGCGCTTTTGGTGCTATGTCAATGAAACTGCTAGGGTTCATCGTCAGCAGGAGGGGGATCGAGGTCGACCCAATCAAAGTCAAAGCTATCACTAAAATGCCACTGCCATCTACCGAGAAGGAGGTTAGAGGGTTTCTGGGTAGAATATAGTATATCAGTCGGTTCATTGCACAGCTAACTCCAATCTGCACGTCGATCTTCAAGTTACTAAGGAAGAATTCGCCCATTGAATGGAACGACGATTGTCAGGCAGCGTTCGAAAAAATCAAAAGCTACCTCCTTGATCCACCTGTTTTGGTACCACCTGAGCCAGGGAGACCACACTTGATGTATCTCTCCACAACGAAAGTTTAGATGGGATGTCTTTTGGGGCAGCACGATGAAACGGGAAGAAAAGAGTAGGCCATTTACTATCTGGGCAAGAAGTTTACTGATTACGAGACGCGCTGCTCTCATTTGGAGAAAGCATGCCTAGCTCTTGTATGGGCTACTCAAACGCTCTGCCACTACTTGCTATCTCAGGCCATTCTGCTCTTGGCCCGAATGGACCCATTGAAATACCTATTTGAAAAGCCAGCTATCACTGGACGAATCGCACGATGGCAACTTTTATTATCTGAATTTGACATCACGTACGTCACTCAGAAGTCGATCAAGGGGCAGGCGCTTGCTGATCATCTTGCCGACAATCCTTTACCTGATTATGAGCCGTTAAGAATCGAATTCCCAGATGAAGATATCTTGTTCATGACGGAAGACGATATAGAAGAAGCAGAAGAATCATGGGTAATGCACTTTGACGGGGCGGCAAATGTCAAGGGCCAAGGAGTTGGCGCCATCCTGATTTCTCCGAAAGGATCCCATGTATCGGTCTCTATCAAGCTCAACTTCCCTTGCACTAACAATATGGCTGAGTACGAAGCTTGCGCCGCTAGTCTGCAGGCAGCTCTCGATCTAAATGTAACTCACCTTCGAGTATTTAGCAATTCACAGTTAATCATATGTCAGACGAATAGTGACCGGAAGACGAAAGACGAGAAACTGATCCCCTATCATGAACACCTCGAGGATTTGATAGCTTGCTTCCAAGATGTGACTTTCTCATACATCCCCCGGATAAGGAATCGCTTTGCCGACGCATTAGCAACTTTGGTATCAATGATTGAAATCCCCTATGGTGTTGAGATGAAGCCGATCGTGATCGAGCAGAGGAATGAGCCGGCCTTCTGCCTCCAGATTGAGGAACCTATAAAGCCTGATGATGAGCCACCTTAGTTCTCAGATATCAAGAATTTCCTCGAGACCCTAACTTTCCCAGATGGTACATCCAAGACAGACCGACGAACCATTCAATGTTTAGCGACAGGTTACGTCATTTGCGGGGAATGGCTCTACAAGCGATCATACAATAACATCTTACTCAGGTGCCTCACTGAAAGTGAAGCGGTCAATATTATGAAAGAAATCCATGAGAGAGTATGCGGAGCCTACGTCAGCGGTCACATGCTCGCTAAGAAAATCCTACGACAGGGATACTTTTGGACCATCATGGAATCGGATTGTTGCAAACATGTTCAAAAATGCTACAAGTGTTAAGAACACTCCAGTCTGATACACGCTCCTGCCATTGATCTTCACTACATGACCACTCCTTGGCCATTTGCTACCTGGGGCCTTGACGTTGTCGGAATGATTAATCCAAAAGCATCAAACAGACATCGATTCATCCTCGTCGCCATTAAATACTTCACCAAGTGGGTAGAAGCAGCGTCATATGCCAACATCACTGCCAGTCACGTTGACAAGTTTCTCAGAAACAACATTGTGTGTCGATTTGGAGTACCCAAAGATATTATCACGGACAACGGCATAAACTTTACGAATAAGCGCATCTGAGACTTCTACGAGCAATACAAGATCAAGCACCATCACTCATCCCCTTATCGGCCTCAAACTAATGGAGTCGTGGAAGCCGTGAACAAGACAGTCGTCCGCATCCTTGAGAAAATGGTCATCACTTATCGAGATTGGAGCAAAATACTGCCATTTTCTTTGTGGGCCTATCGAACGTCGATCTGTACCGCTACAGGGGAAACACCATTCTCCCTTGTGTATGGAATTGAGGTCGTCCTCCCAGTAGAGGTTGAAGTACCCTCGCTCTGAATCCTCATAGAATCAGGCTTACCCAAAGCAGAAAGAGAGAGATCACACTTTGATCAGCTAAACTTACTGGATGAAAAGAGACTCCTAGCCTTATGCCATACCCAAGTGTATCAGGGGCGAATCGCACGCGCTTACAATAAACATGTCCGCGGTCGAGATCTAAAGGTAGGAGACACTGTGCTGAAGAAGATCTTCCCATCCCTCCATGTCGATCCAAGAGGAAAGTTTAAGCCAAACTGGGAAGGACCATACGTCATTCGAGAAGTGCTGTCGGGATACGCCATCTGCCTCACCACCATGGACGGAGATCATCTTCCTGAGCCCATCAACGCTGGATACGTCCGACGATTCTACTCTTAGTCCATCACGACAAGGTAAGTGTTGGTGAAACAAATACATGACTGCTTAAGAATCACCCGAAAGAGGCCATCATTCCAAGCACAATAGCCCAAAAACATCCCTAAAAATGATGATATCCTTTGCTACCCCATTTGAGCCTGAGCCTTTCTTTCAATAAACCCATTCCCTCAAAAAAAATATACGTGTACATATACCCAAAAAAAAAAAGAGAGAAAGAGAAAAGATGCATGCATATAAAGTTACTATCAAAATCCAAAAAAATCGAAAAAGCAAAACCTCAAAAAAAGATTGTCTGAAATGGAGGAAAAAGAATAACAAAAAAAATGTGTATAGAAGAATCACAGGGCATGTACAGTAAAAACCCCCAAGGAAGAAAGTATGTTGAGAAAACTAAAGTCGTATCAAGGAAACCCTTTTAGCCCAGCATACCTTTAAATCCTAACCTAACCCATGGCCAAGCTACACCCTGAAGGAAACCCTCTTTGTAGGTTTGCAAGCAGTCATAATATCTGTTAAGTCAACATGAGCCGAGTCGTGAGACGACACCAGAACCCCATCCAGCCGGCTATGACGGAATCTGCGTCTATGTCGTGGCTCTTGAAAAAAAAATATAATTAAAAAAAAAAGAATAAAAAATAAAATAAAAATACAAGCTCAAAGCAAGATGGACGTAGTGAAAACCTGAAAAGGCATTACGGGTAAAAACAAGGGGCTTGTACGGACCAGGTGAAAACTCGAAAGGGTGCTTGGGATAAGAGAGAAAAACCCATGGACGAGGTGAAAACTCGAAAGGGTACCACAGGTTTAAAAAAAAAAAAAAGGAGATAAATAAAAATAAATAAAAAAAGAAGAAAAAAAGAAAAAAAAAGATAAAAGAAGAAAGGGTTGGACTGATTGAGAAGATTGATGTTTGAGGAACCCTTTTGTTACTCTTCTTGTATCCTCTTGTCCAGCTGGGCCACTCATGTTAGTTCGAATCGGGTCCCGACCAGAATTGTCTTTGAGAAACCTGCACCGTCAAACGTATGACCCGAGACAAGGAGAAAGGTTTAACCTAATCCAAAGGGATCAATGTTCTGGCCTTGGTAAAATCCAGAAACTCACTCAGGTCTGACTGCATGAAAGAGTTTGACTATGCTCAAAATGGGACCCGTTACTCCGTCTCACTATCAAGGCATCAAAAATAAAAAAAAAGAAGAAAAGCCAAAAACAAAATAAAAAATTAAGAAAAATCCAAACACCAAAAAATGTATATATATTTCTACTCATTTTCATGTACATATTTCCAGCATCATATTTCAATCTCAAAAATGAAGAAAAATAACAAAAAATCTCCAAAAATAAAAATCTAAAAAAAATATATATTGAAAATGAAAAAGTGTAGGTAGAAATCTACTTTTTCTTCTATTGTTTAGGATGCATTTTCTTTATATATATAAATAAAAAAGGGACAGAAGTTTTCTCGAGAATATGCAAGAACATCACACGGTCCAAAGCCTCGAAGCGAGCAACTTCTCAGCAATAGACAAATCAGATAAAGCAACTCACCACCGACATCAAGTCTAAAAAAAAATGAATGATGATGATGAAAATCATTTCGAAAAGAAAAAGAAATCTATATTTTCATGATACGCACAGCTACGCACTTGCATATTTTCGATGCGGTAAAATGTCTATTTTATCGACAATGCAGTCGTGCAAAATTAATGTCCTAAGTCTAAGGCACGCCTTGGATTCTGGATCCTTCTTCAAGGAAGGGGCAACGGTGTCAGTCCCAGTCAAACAGTCAATGTTTTAATCGAGTCAACTCCACTGCTAAATTTTTTGAGCCAAGCGCTGTCTTTGGGTTCATGTGAACTTAAGTGTCTTAAGCTTCAGATTCTCCGTTGGAAAAGGTTAATTGTTGGTTGAGACCAACCTGTTGAGAATGAGATTATGTGTCAATCGAACTATGTGCAACCATGCATTCAGAAGGGTTCATTTTCCTTTTATTTTCTATAGGCTTAAAACTTGTATGGGCAGCGGTATCCCTATAAAGGGTACGCCATGTGTCTGGGTATCCGTATGATGGTCGTTTGTCCCCGTAAATTGTACCCAGGCGGGTCCGGGTCGAGGCTTCCATCGCCTTTGTTGTTGCTTATTGCCCCCGATGGATGCATGATTATGCATAGTTAATTGATGATTATGATCATTGTCAACAGAGGCCAGGATTGGATGCCCCCTTTTGGGAGGTGCCCGATGTCTGGCTGGATCTGTTCAAGGAAGTCAAAACTGGATACTCTAGGTCATGCTGAGCTGAGGCATGCTTTTGAAAAATGACACGTACTCCCAAAAGGCGTTGTAGCATCTATTCACTTCGCTCGGATGGTCATGCTAAATAAACTTTGGGATCGATCAGTTCGCCAAAAAATCTCGAACCCTGCTTTCAGCAGGGGCACCCGCGAATAGTCCAATGGGGTCGTCAAATGCCTTGTAGGATTGGACGCAAACTGTGGAGCCTTGCGCATGTTTACTTCGCCCCTATCTTTGAATGTGTGTCGATCACCCCTCTTACTTACGAAACTGTTGTATTCAGAATAAATCTCGAAAATCAATCACCTTCAAATCATCTCGAGAAGCGGACATTTTTCCTGACTAACGGGCTTTTGCAACTCGAGAGGCGAACATTTTTCCCAGCTATTGGGCTTTCGCAACTCATTCTACCTCGGTTATGCCCAGTAATGTCGCTAAGCACTTGGGAACCGATTACCTCGAGAAACGAATGATTAGCCTGACACTCCAGGGCTTTCGTTTTCTCACCGTGTTAGTCACCTGATGTTTGAAGTTCGTTTTGAATATAGTGGACCCATCAGTAATGCCTTGGGCCTCTTCGGATATCTCTTTTCTTTGGCATTCGATCATTAGTGATCGGATACCAAAGAGGGGCATCTGTAAACACCCAAATTTGGCCCAAGGCCCGATCGAAACACATTTCGAGTGAGGCACATTTTAAAGCTTTTGATGGCATGTATGGAACCCTTAGGAATCACCCTAAACCCTTAGGAATCACTCTACATCCCTTAGGAACCTATCCCAAATCTTTAGAAACCAACCCCAACCCTTAGAACCCATTCCAAACCCTAAACCTAACCTTCCCGGGCAATGGATAAAGAGTGGTACACCAAGACTAGCTGAGATCATTCACTAATATCAAATCATATACCATTGGAAAGAGGACTTCTCCATCTTTCCAACGAGCCAAGAATCACCTCAATCATAGTTGTATATCAAAAGGTATGACCATTTGAATATCGGGCTTTTTTGGAGGGATTTTTGCCAGGCGCAACTAATAGTTGCCCCAAGCCATTTTCCCCCTGGATTTGCCTAGCGCAACTAATAGTTAAGCCAGGCATAAATGGGTCCCCCCACCCCTCGCGAGGCCAACTTCCAGACTCTTTGTTCAACTATTAGTTTCTTGTATATTTGCTAGTGATTATTGGGTTTTGCCCTGAATTTCGTGTTTAGGGTTTGACTTATTGACCACCTTGACCTTTGGGGAGTGTTTTGATAGTTCTGTTGCACCCATTCACTACCTATTTGTAACCCCTTAAGTGGCTTAAGGCCTCACCCCATCATCCACCATTGGAGGACCTTCCCACACATTTCAAGGCTCCAAAAATCTTAGGAAACCTTAGATTGCCCATTACCTAATTGCTAATCCAATTAGGACTTTAACCCCTCACTAATCCTCCCTTCCTCTATAAATAGAGAGCCACCCCTCTTGCTTAAGGGTTGAGAATTTTGGCCTAAGAGAGAAAGAGCTTGAAGTGAGAAGATCTTTCTCCCTTTGGTGCACACTTCCCATACAAATTTCAAAATTCCAAAACCTCCTTTGAGTGATATTTTTCATCTTAGATCCCTTAGTTTAGGTATATGTTACCCATTCACCTTCCCTCTCTACCTCTTAGTTAGCAAGCCTTAGAGGTTAGAACCCATCTTTCCACCATACAAAGCCTTCAAAAGCTCATCAAAGCAAGCCAACGCAAGGCTCTCCTACGGTACTGCAAGGGCCCAAGGGCTCCGGCTCTCCCCTTTCTTCTCCTATCTCTTTGTGGCATTCCCTACCCTTTCATTTGTGCCGTTACGCCGCTGAATTTTTGGTAGGAACGGAGGGGCACAAATAGGATTGGAGGCCCATTTGGGCAAGAGGAAGCTATTTTCTTTTCTTTCACTTCATTTTATTTTTGGCCATTAGTATAGACCACGTTAAGCGGGTTGATCGGGTGCCTAACACCTTCCCGATCGATAACCGAAGCCCCTACCCAAGAGCGTTTGGTGTGGACTAGATCCAGAATCATATTTTTAGCACTTCGATGCTCATAAAAATGAACTAGGTATCTCAGGACACCGAAAGCTCCAGGTGGCGACTCTATATTTTTTTCGTTAGAGAGCGCATCGTCGCGGCGTGATCATCTCGATTCCCACGGTTGCACACCCACAACATCGCCAGAATGGATAGAACTCCTCACAATTCTCGGAGTAAGGTTCAAGGTGGTGATGGTTTTTGGTGTGCCACTTCTAATCCTTTTTAAGGAGGAGAAAGAGAAGTCGAGTCATGCTCGATTAAAGGTGTTTAATCAAGGTGTCAAACAATGAGACATTAAAATTCTATGTCATTGGGTATTATTTGCAACCCGAGTCATGCTCGAATAGCGCGTTGTTGAATATGTTTATAAGATATTGAATATATTAATATAATATCTTTAAATATTTTAATGAGATGATGTTGAATGTATTAATACGATGTTGTAGAATAATTTTATTTTTGACTTATTATTTTTTTATTTAGTTGAATGGATTATGAATTTTTTCCCTTTTAGAGTGATCTGTGGTTGACACAATATTTGTAACAGGTAAATTGGCTCCAATTACAGTAAAAAAAAATAGAAGTTGTGCATTTTAAAAAAAAATTTAAAAAAAACGGTCCATAACTATTCTTTTTGGAGTAAATTAACAACGGTTCATTAGTGTTGTTTTCATATACTACTAATTTAGGCCATGGTTTTCGAATTAAAAATAACAACTTTTTTCCGTTAGGAACAATGGCTAAACACCATTGTTATTTTACAACGGCCAAAAACAACGGTTCATAACCGTGGTTTCTAAAGAAAAATAACAACCCTTTTTTATTAAAAAAACGGTTAAAAATCATTGTTAATTTACAACGGACATGAGCAGTTGTTTATCTGGTAAATAAACCACGGTTTTGGGTCGTGGTTTATGAAAACTACTGCACTATAAACAACGGCCGTTACAACGGCTCATAACCATTGTTTATGGCATTTACAACGATTTTGGACCATTGTTCTTTTTCGATTTTGACGTAGTGCCCCTTTACCCCCGGTGCAACCACCCACAAGCTTCATCACCCCCATCTGGCCCAATTTTGCCACCCAACCATCTATCACCAAAATGAATCAAGTATTACCCACCCCTGCGGAGTCCGCAGTGCAAGTGCATCCGATACCGGTAGCTATACCATTTCAGATTCTGGGGCCACCTATAATCCTCATCGGTCCCGCTGAGTTACGAGCAGACGGATGTCAACGTCGGCAGCAGCAGAGAAGGGGCAATAGACTTTGTTACTCAATCCGAAAAAGTTATGAAGCATTTCGAAGCAGCCAGAAGCACCAGCAGCAGCACAAGCCCAACCAAAGGGAAAAAAAGATAGTGTTGTTAATCCGTTTGAAAAAATCAGTCGAGAACATATACTGGAGACTCAATTGAGAAGGATGCCAGCTCACATCACTGTATGGGATCTGTTAATGACGTCTCCACTCCATTTTCAAGCATTAATGGGGGTGTTAAAGAATACACATATATCACTTCAGGTTAGCTCAGATGAAGTCGGGCAAATAATTGGTCAGGTTATGGCTCCAAATGCCATTTCATTTTCAGATGTCAATTTACTAGATGAAGGAGGTAGTCACTGAAAATCCTTAAATATAACTGTTGAGTCTGAAAATATGATAATCCATTTGGTTCTAATTGATAATGGGTCTGCGTTAAATATATGCCCAGTGAGAACTACCACCAAAATTGGAGTAGATCCATGTATGCTGAGACCCACAAGAACCAGCGCCCAAGATTTTGACAATACAAGGAGGGCGATAATGGGAGAAGTTAACCTTGAGCTATTAATTGGGCCAATAATCTTCTCCATATTGTTTCAAGTGATGGACATCAAATCTTCGTTTAATCTATTATTGGGACGCCCCTGGTTGCATGAGGTCGGAACAATACCGTCGACGCTACACCAAAAGCTCAAGCTTGCGTCTGGGCATAAGATAATTACTATAATCGGCGAGGGGCACAGTGAGAAAGAAAAAGCCACCAACAGTGTCAAAAAGCCCAAAGTGTTGGATGTGCCACACACCACTGAGGATGTCGACCTCCACAGCTTTGAGTATGAGGTATCAATAGTACTCCCGGAGCCCATCAAGGGCATCATTCCAAGAACCGGAGGTGGAATGGTAGCGGCAGTGGTCATGCTTCAAAAATGGGGCTATCAAAAAGGAAGAGGGTTGAGGCCCAGACTGTAAGGCAGAAGGGATCCCATCAGTCAGTAAGGACAATTACAAAAGAAAGCATCCCATCAGTCAGCACCCTCCGTCCCACATAAAATCGACCCCTTCCCTGTAGAAATATAAGAAGGGGTAGGCATTACGAGTCTGGATGAGGATATCCCTTTGGAGGAGCTCCCTAATGAGCTCCTCAACCGATTTGCTGAATTTGAGCATGGTCCTACCCCCATTGTCGAAGAAACAAAAGATATCAATCTAGGAAATGAGGAGATTCTCCGAATTATCAAGATCGAAATGTCGCTGTCTCCCGAAGAAAGAAGAAGCATGATCAATTTCCTTCGGTCATACCAAGACATTTTTGCCTAGTCATATGAGGACATGCCTGGTCTGGACATCAATTTGGTCAAGCATGAGTTGCCTCTCTACCCTGATATAAAGCAGATTAAGCAGAAGCTGAGATGTCTCTGACCTGAGTGGATGTTGAAGGTCAAAGACAAGGTCATCAAGCAGTATGACACGGGACTCCTCATGGTGTCTAAATACCCACAATGGCTAGCCAATATTGTGCATGTGCCGAAGAAGGATGGAAAAGTCCGCATGTGTAACGATTTTCATAATTTGAACAAGGCGAGCCTGAAGGACAATTTCTCATTGCCGCACATCGACATCTTGGTCGATAACACTGCCAAGCACGAGATGCTTTCTTTTATGGACGAATTCTTCGGATACAATCAGATTAGGATGGCCAAGGCAGATCCAGATAAAATGGCCTTGATCACTCTGTGGGGAACCTTTTGCTATCGAGTCATGCCTTTTAGATTAAAGAATGCCGGTGTAACATACCAAAGAGCTATGACTGTGCTGTTCCACGACATAATGCACTGAGAAATTTAAGTGTATGTTGATGATATGATAGCCAAGTCACCGGACCGAAGCAATCACTTGGTAAACCTTCAGAAGCTATTTGAGAGGTTGAGAAAGTATCGATTACATCTGAATCCACATAAGTGCGCATTTGGCGCTATGTCCGAAAAACTGTTGGGATTCATCATCAGCAGGAGAGGGATCGAGGTCGACCCAGTCAAAGTTAAAGCTATCACCAAAATGCCGCCTCCGTCTACTGAGAAAGAAGTTAGAGGATTCTTGGGTAGAATATAATATATCAATCGGTTCATTGCACAGCTAACTCTAATTTGCACGCCGATCTTCAAGCTACTTCAAAAGAACTCGCCTGTTGAATGGAATGACGATTGTCAGGTAGCGTTCAATAAAATCAAAAGCTACCTCTTTAACCCACCTATCTTGGTACCACCCGAGCCGGGGAGACCACTCCTAATGTATCTCTCCACGATGGAAGTTTTGATGGGATGCATTCTAGGGCAGCATGATAAGACGGAAAGAAGAGAGCAGGTCATCTACTATCTAAGCAAGAAGTTTACTTATTATGAGACGCGTTATTCTCATATGGAAAAAGCATGCCTGGCTCTTATATGGGCTACTTAGAGGCTCCATCATTACTTACTATCTCAAGCCATTCTACTTTTAGCCTAAATGGACCCGTTGAAATACCTATTTGAGAAGCCAGCTCTCACTAGGTGAACCGCACAATGGCAGCTTTTATTGTTTGAGTTTGATATCATGTACGTCACTCAGAAGTCAATCAAGGGGTAAGCACTCACTGATCATCTTACCGACAATGCTTTACCAGATTATGAACCTTTGAGAACTGAGTTCCCCGATGAAGACATCCTATTCATGACAGAAGACGATACTGAGGAAGCAGAAGACTCATGGGTAATGCACTTTGACAGGGCAGCAAATGCTAAGGGTCGGGGAGTTGGCACCATTCTGATTTTATCGAAAGGATCCCATGTGTCGGTTTCTATCAAACTTAACTTCCCTTGCACTAACAACATGGCCGAGTACGAGGCTTGTGCCGCTGGCCTACAGGTGGCTCTTGATCTGAATGTAACTCACCTTCGAGAATTCGCGATTCGCAGTTGATCATATGTCAGAAAAATGGAGATTGGAAGACGAAAGATGAGAAATTGATCCCTTACCATGAGCACCTCGAGGATCTGATAGCTTGCTTCAAGGACGTGACATTCTCATATGTCCCCCGGATAAGGAATCGCTTTGCCGACGTACTAGCAACTTTGGCGTCAATGGTAGAAATCTCGTATGGTGTTGAGATGAAGTCGATCATGATTGAGCAAAGGAATGAGCCGGCCTTCTGCCTGCAGATTGAGGAACCCTTAAAGTCGAATGATGAGCCACCTTGGTTCTTAGATATCAAGAATTTCCTCGAGACACTAACTTTCCCCGAGGGTACGTCCAAGACGGATCGGCAACCATTCAATGTTTAGCAGCAGGCTACGTCATTTGTGGAGAATGCCTTTACAAGTGATCCTATAATAACATTTTGCTCAGGTGCCTTACTGAGAGTGAAGTGATCAGCATCATGAAGGAGATCCACGAGGGAGTATGCAGTGCCCACATCAACGGTGACATGCTAGCTAAAAAAATTCTACGACAGGGATACTTTTGGACCACTATGGAATCGGATTGCTGTAAACATATTTAGAAATGCTATAAGTTCCAGGAACACTCTACTCTGATACACGCCCCTACCATCGATCTTCACTGCATGACCACTCCTTGGCCATTTTCTACCTAGGCCCTTGATATCGTCGGAATGATTAATCCGAAAGCATCAAATGGACATCGATTCATCCTTGTTACCATTGAGTACTTTACCAAATAGGTAAAGGCAACATCATATGCCAATATCATGGCCAGTCACGTAGAGAAGTTTCTCAAAAACAATATTATGTGTCGATTTAGAGTATCCAAAGATATCATCACGAATAACAGCACAAACTTTGAAAATTAGCGTATCCGAGCCTTCTGTGAGCAATACAAGATCAAGCACCATCGTTTGTCCCCTTATCGACCTCAAACTAATGGATCCGTAGAAGCTGCGAACAAGACGGTCGTCAGCATCCTAGAGAAGATAGTCGTCACTTACTGAGATTAGAGTGGCATACTGCCATTTGCTTTGTGAGATTATAGAACATCGATCTGTACCGCTACAGGGGCAACACCATGGACGTAGTGAAAACTCGAGAGGGTGCTACGGGTAAAAAGAGGGCAACAACGAGTATGATGTACCCACCTTAGGCGTTGTGAGTAAGAAAGTTGAAAAGAAAATGAAAGAAGTAAAAAGAAACAGGAAAAATCCTTCGGTCACCTACCCATGCCATCGAAAGAAGAAAAGAGAAAGAGAAGAAAGCCTTCGGTCACCAACCCATGCCATCCTATCTCCCGACTGGGCCGCTCATGTTAGCTCAAATCAGATCCTGATTAGGTGTATCTTTAGACTGCGCTATCAAATTTATGACCCGAGGTAAAGATAAAGGGTTAATTCGATCCAAAGGGATGAACGTTCTGACCTTGATAAAATTTTGAACCTCACTCAAGTCCGACCACATGAAAGGGTTCGACTACGCTCAAAATGGAACCCGTTGCTTCGCCTCATTGTTAAGGCATCAAACAAAAAAGAGAAGAAAAGAAAAAATAATAAAAACAAAAAATCCAAAAAAATCCAAAAAAATCCAAAAAAAATATATGAACTCTTTCCATGTACATATTTACAGCATTGTACTTCCATTTCAAAAATGAAGAAAAAGAACAAAAATCTCTAAAAATAAAAATCTAAAATATATATATAAATCTTGAAAAATAAAAAAGTGTAGATAAAAGTTTGTTGCTCCTTCTGTTACTTAGGATGCATATTTATTACCCATATAAACAAAAAAGGGACTAACATTTTCTTGAAAAGTGTGTAGGAACATCAAATGGCCCAAAACCTCAAGGCAAGCAACCTCTCGGTGATGGACAGATCAAATAAAACATCTCTCCATAGATGATAGGTCTATTCAAAAATAAAATAAAATAAAGCAATCATTTTAAAAATAAAAAAGATAGATGAGTTTTTATGGTACTTTGAGCTACTCACATATGGATTTTAATGTGGTAAAATGTCAATATTTTATCAGCAACATAGTTGTGTTAAATTAATGTTCCAAGTCTAAGGTTTGCCTTGGATCTATGGATCCTACTTCAAAGTAGGAGCAACGGTGTCAATCTCGGTCAAATAGTCAATATTTCGATCGGATTGATTCCACCGCTAAATCTTTACGCTGATCGCTCCAATTTTGGTTTCAGGTAAACTTAAGTGCCTTGAACATCAAGTTAGTCACATGATATTTTTGAAAGTGTAGACTCTTGGTCTACACTGTCCGGGCGAGCACCCTACGGGGTTTGAGGTCTGGATAACTCCGTCTTCGAAAATATCCATTGTTGAAATGATTCCAACCTGTCAGATACGAAACTACGTTAGACAACTATGTGCAAATATGCATGCAGAAGGGCCCATTTTAGGGCGCAGGCTTAAAACCTGCATGGTATCCCTGTAAAGTATACGCCATGCGTCTGGGTATCCGTTGGATGGTCATTTATTCCTGTAAATAGTATCTAGATGAGATCTGGGTCGGGACTTCCCTCGCCTTATTAATTATTGTCCCTAATGGGTGCATGTTTATGCATAATTATTTGTTTGTAACTTCATTGATGGTGGAGGCCGAGATTGAGTGTCTCCTTCTATGGACACCCGATTATGACTCGATCCTTTCGATATCACATGGGACTTGAGTACGTTGGCTTCGATTTTGTCATAAACCATTTTGAGGGCACAGGCTCTTGGTATGCATTGTCTGGGAGTGCGCCCCCCAGGGTTCGAGGTCCGAATAGTTTTTATTTTGAAAAAAAATAGAAAAAGCAATTATTGGAAAAAAAAAAAAAAGAAGAAAGAAGAAGAAACCTATTTTTTCATGCCACGCACAGCTACGTACTACCGGATTTCAATGCGGTAAAAAAAATTTTCGGCAACATAGTTGTGCGCAATTAATGTCCTAAGTCTAAGGTTCACCTTGGATCTTTAGATCCTACTTTAAAGTAGGAGCAACGATATCAATCCCGATCAAACGGTCAATGTTTCGATCAGGTTGACTCCACTACTAAATCTTTGTGATGAGCGCTCTGTTTGTGGGTTCATAGGAACGTGAGTGTCTAACTTCATATTCATCACAAGCTATTTCGGAGGTGTGGACTCTTGGTCTGCACTGTCCGGGAATGCGTCCTATGGGGTTTGAGGTTCGGATAACTCCGTTATGAAAAAGGTCAATCGTTGGTTGAGACCAACCTATTAAAAATGAAACTACATATTAATCAACTATGTGTAAACATGCATGCAGAAGGATTCATTTTCCTTATTTTTACAGGCTTAAAACCTATATTGGCACGGTATCCCTGTAAAGTGTATGCCATGTGTCTGGGTATCCGTTAGGATGATCATTTGTTCTCGTAAATTATACTTGGATGGGTTCTGGGTCGAGACTTCTATCGCCTTTGTTGCTTATCGCCCCTAATGCGTGTATATTTATGCATAGTTAAATGACTTGTAAGATCATTGTCAGCAGAGACCAGGATTGGATGTCTCCTTTGGAGGGCACTCGATTTTGGCCAGATCTGTTCAGGGTTATTTGAGGTTGGATGCTCTAGGTCACGTTGATCTAGGGCACATTATAAAAAAATTGCATGTACTCCCAAGAAGCATTGCGATACTATTCGCTCTGCTCGGATAGTCGTGCTAAATAAACTTCGAGATCAATGGGTTTGCTTCAAGCAGGGGCACCCACAACCAGTTAAATAAGGTGGTCTATGCCTCATATGATTGGACACACAGCTATGCACATGCGTGTTTCGATGCGGTAAAATGTCAATATTTTATCAACAACGCAGCTGTGCTAAATTAATGTCCTAAATCTAAGGTCCGTCTTGGATTTTTGGATCCTATTTCGAAGTAGGAGCAATGGTGTCAATCCCAGTCAAATGGTCAATGTTTCAATCGGGTCGACTCCACTGCTAAATTTTTGCGATGAGCGCTCTGTTTATGGATCCATAGGAACGTGAGTGTCTAACTCCATATTCATCACGAGCTATTTCGGAGGTGTGGACCCTTATTCTACATTGTCCGAGCATGCACCCTGTGGGGTTTGAGGGTTGGGTAACTCTGTTATGAAAAAGGTCAATCGTTGGTTGGGACCAACCTGTTGAAAATGAAACTACATATCAATCAACTATGTGTAAACATACATACAGAAGGGTTCATTTCCCTTTATTTTTGCAAGCTTAAAACCTGTATTGGCACAGTATCTCTATAAAGTGTACGCCATGCGTCTGGGTATCCGTAGGATGGTCATTTGTTCTTGTGAATTGTACTCAGACAGGATCTGGGTCGAGACTTTCATCGCCTTTGTTGCTTATCGCCCCTAATGGGTGCATGTTTATGTATAGTTAAATAATTTGTAAGATCATTATCGGCAGAGACCAAGATCGGGTGTCCCTTTCGGTGGGCACCCAATTTTGGTCGGATCTATTTTGTGTCATTTGAGGTTAGATACTCTGGGTCATGATGATCTGAGACACGTTGGAAAAGCAGTACATTCTCCTAAAAAGCATTACGACATCTGTTCGCTCCACTCGGATAGTCATGCTAAATAAACTTCGGGATCAATGGGTTGGCCCAAAGACCTCGAACCCTACTTCAAGAAAGGGCACCTGTGACCAGTCAGATGAGGCGGTCAATGTCTCATATGATTGGACACAAACTATGGAGCCTTGCTTAATTGCTTCATGCCTATCTTTGAATGTGGGTCGATCCCTCCTTACTTATAAAGATGTTGTATTCAGAATGAATCTTGAACATCAAACTCCTTCAAAACTTCTTGAGAAGCGACCATTTTTCCCAGGTATTGGGCTTTCGCAACTCATTTTCCACCTCGGTTATGCCCAATAATGTCGCTAAGTGCTAGGGGACCGATTACCTTGAGAAACGACCGTTTTTCCCAACATACAGGGCTTTCATTTTCTCACCATGTTTCTCATCTAATGTTAGAAGTTCATCCTGAATATAGCGAACCCGTTAGTAATGCCTTGGGCCACTTCAAATGTCTCTTTTCTTTAGCATTCGAATATTAATGATCGGATACCAAAGAGGGGCATCTGTAGACACCCAAATTTGGCCCAAGGCCTGATCGAGACACATTTTGAGAGAGGCACATCTCTAAGCTTTTGATAGCATGTAGCCCTAGGAACCTTTCTGAACCCCTAGGAATCACCCTAGATCCCTTAGGAACCTTCCCGAACTGTTAGAAACCCATCCTGACCATTAGAACCCATTCCGAACCTAAACCTAGCTTTCCCGAGTAATGGATGAAGAGTGGTGCACTAGAACTATTTGTGACCTTCTACTACAATCGAATCTTATACCATTGAAAAGTAAAAGTCTTCAGCTTTCCAACAAGCTAAGAATCACCTCAATCAAAGCTGTGTGCAAGAAGATATCGCTCTCCGAAGCTCACAGGTAAAATGGTAAATATTGTGGAGCCCCCCTAGGGTTTGGGCGCAAGTATTACTTGTGCGAAGCCATTTTTCTCTATAAATGGCTTGACGTAACTATTAGTTGCGCCAGTTATAAGGTGGACCCCACCCCATGGGCGCAGCTAACTTCTAGGCACTGTAGCTCCACTATTACTGTACATATGCTTAGCGCAACTAATAGTTGCACCAGGCATATGAACAATAACCCTGGTTCTTTGCCTTGAATTTTGAAAATAGAGTTTGACTTATTGACCATCTTGATCTTTGGGTGTGTTTTGCTAATTCTGTTACATCCATTTACTATCTATGTTCAACCTCTTTAGTGGTTTAAAGCCCCATCCTATCATCCACCATTGGAGCAACTCTTCACACTTTGCAAGGCTCCAAAAACCCTAGAAAACCTTAGATTTCCCATTACCTAGTTGCTAATCCAAATTAGTCTCTAAGCACCCTCCTAACCTCTCTTTTTCCTATAAATAGAGAGGCACCCCTCCCTTTACAAAGGTTTGAAAAAATTTGCAATTAAGAGATTAAGGAAGCCCTTCTCTCTCTCCTCTAGTGCACAATTCCCATACAAATTTCAAAACTCTAAAACTTCCTCTAGACCTTAGCATTTCACCCAAAAGCTCTAGGTTAGGTGTGTGTTACCCCCTAGCCTTCCCTCTCTACCTCTTAGCTATCAAGCCCTAGGAGTTAGAACCTCATTTTGCACCATACAAGCCTTCAAAAGCTCACTGAAGCAAGACAACATAAGGCTCCACAGCGGTGCAACAAGGGCCCGAGAGCTCCGTCTCTTCCCTCTATTCCTCTTCCTTCTCGGTCCTTCTTCTATCACCTCATTTGTGCCGTTAGGCCGCTGAATTTTCGGTAGGAAAGGAGGGGTACAAATAGGATTTTAAGACCCTTTGGGCAAGTGGAAGCCTTTTTCTTTCTTTTTATATTAGTTTTGTTTTGGTCATAAGTAGAGACCGTATTAAGCGGGTTGATTGGGTGCCTAACACCTTCCCAATCGATAACCGAAGCCCCATACTCAAGAGCCTTTGGTGTTGACCAGATTCAGGTCATATTTGTGGCACTTCGATGCTTATGAAATTGATCTAGGTTTTCCGGGATACCAAAAGCTCCAGGTGGCGACTCTAAATATTTTATAGGGAGCGCTTTGTCGCAATGGGTTTGATGAGAATCCACGGTTGCACAGAACCTTCAGGGGTTGCTCCTACACACACACCCCACCCCCTCATGCAGCTGCAAGCACCCCCCTCTCCCATCCTAGGGGTGCTCCTACACACACACAACCCTCCCGGGGGAGCTCTACACTCACACACATTTAGAGAAAAGGGACTATTGCATTTGTGTGCAGCATTTTGGCGCTGCAATACCATGCCAGATCACATGGCATGTGATCGCCTGTTACACCACACTCTCTAATGGTTCGCTGGTTAAATATATGGGTTTTGACCAAGATATCAATGATGGCAAATCACTCACTACAAAAAAACCTCTTTTCCCCAACTGTAATTCGGGGCGGTTATTAAAACCCGCCAGCAATACTTGGGCCAACCCATGAAGCCAACCCGGCCGCTCCACTTAACGCCCACAACCCACTCAGTCGGGCTCTATATATATATCTCTGTTTTTTCTCGATGCTCAAGTCTCAACCCTTTTTATCGTTGGCCGTCATCGCTCTCGCAAACCCTCACTCAAACCCTAAATTCCTCTCCAACAACTCAACCTCTCGCAAAAACCCTAATGTGTGATCGATCAACTTGAGGTTCAAATTCCTCTCGCTCTCATTCAAACTCTAAATCCCTCTAGCTCTCGATCAGGTTGAGGGTCTAGATCCCTCTCGCGCTCAGCCCATGCTCTTGCTCAACCCTAAATCCCTCTCGCGCTTCAAATCCATCGATAAACATATGAATGAGATCTGAATCTAGCTCAATTTCAGTTTTATAACTTTGATTTTTATTTTAATGATTTTTTATTTAAATGTAGGTATGATCTTCGATGATCAACAAAATTAGAACAGCTTGCTTCAGAAACTATTGCTAAATATAGGTATGATCTTCGACGTCAACATAATTTTAATGTAGTTTGCATCTTGCTTCAGAAACTATTGCTTTGAATCCATCTGAAACCGAAAATATGAGTTGCATCTAGATCGATTTCTATTTTCTAACTTCAATTTTCGATTACGACTCCTTTTCAGATCAAAGGCTCTTAATGCTCTTCTTGCGCTTATGCCTATGTTTCTCGTTTTTGACTTTGCAGATGGCATGGATATTTTTGAACCAAATCGAGAAACTAGAGAAGAGAGTCGGGTTGTACGGATCTGAATTTGTGTTCATCCTTATTCTTTTGCACCCCTAATTGAGGAATCTCCTCTTGTTTTGTTGAAGTTACTTTTTAAATTTCTACCTTTTCAAATAGCGTATCAGGATTTTTCTTCTTTGTAGTGTTGTAACCATTTGAATACATCAGTTTTGCTAAACCAAAGTTGTTCAATAAAAGCTTGTTGTTGATTTTGTTTACTGCTGATATGCAATAGTTTTAATTTATTTTGTATTTGAAATTTTTATAGTTACAAGAGATTTTTGAACAAAGTTGAGGCTTGCAGTGTAATGTGGTTTTTAGATCTTTCTATTTTCTCATAATTATTGTTAGCTGATAGATATTTTAAGAATTTAAGAAAATTGCATTTTGGGTCCAAGTGGCAATATAAAAAATAAAAAAATTATGCTTTTATATTATTTTCTTTTGAGAGCATGATATATTGTATATTTCATAATAAGCGTGAAAATGCATCCATTGCAGTGTTACCTAGGCACTTCTACTTTTGAAAATTTTGCCATGCCGACAACTGGTGGCACTAAGACACTCTTCAACCCAACACAACACTTAGAGAAGTGTATGAAAAAAAAAAATACTACCAGATACCATCAAAGTGTGCTTAGTTGCAAAACAGTAAAAAGAGTTGCCATTTTAGGATAAACTTTCTCAAGTTAGTAAATTATAAAGGAAAAGGCTTTGGTGCTTGAAATCCATTTGTGTAATATGTGTGGTTAGAAAATTATAAATGAAAAGACTCGAGTTCTTGAAAACCATGTGCATAATATAAAATATCTTAAGTTAAATTCATGACATACATTATTAATAGAGTTTCTCTATAGCCCTCTAAAATTCCCTTCAGTTTTATTTTATTGTATATATTCAAACTATTTATTTTTTTCATTTTTTAAGGTCGTGCTGCTGTATTGTAATTTTCAGAAGTTGTCGTGCCCTGACACGTAGCACTCATTCCACATGTTGAGGTAATGCTAATCCATCGACATCATTCATCCATGCATTTCTTTGCATTGTGCTATTGAACTGCAATCATGTATGTTGATTAAAAATTCAACATGTGTTACCTACACATGTGACACAAGTGCCAAGTGTGAAGGTGTCATAGATTTTTGGCACGCCAATACAACTATGGTGTCAACTGGATACAACACTTGCATCTAAAGTAGATCAAAAAAACACCATCAAATAAGAGAGTCAGTGATGGAATGAAAATATGTTCCATCATCTATACTTGGTATAGAACATAAAGCTCCCTACATACCAGCACTATCAGCTCATGGAATTGATTGTATTAAATCAATTTCAACTGCTTTGGATAATTAGTGTATTGCAACAATGCATTTTTTATAAACATGTGGAAAAAATCATGTAAAACTAAAAATAATACCTATTAAATTGTGTAAGCTAGCCCAATGGTTCTTTGCAAAATCCTCTTGGAGTCTTGGACTTCTTTAGATTCTGAACAACTCTTTCATTTAATCAGGAAAGTCCATTTGGGAGTATAAAATCACTAGCTGATATTGATTATGCCACATCTCATCAAGAAGTCATTTATCTTCGGCATATCTAAAAGAAGTACCCATCTGTCATCTATTAATGATCTAGTATCCTAAAACAATATTTACCTCACATCCATGCTGGTCTTATAAAAAGGCCTGCATAAAAATCATGGTCATCATGGGCAAATAGTTAAAATTCCCCTTCAAAGACATCTATATCCAACTCAGCCACGGTTTCTTAGGTTAGCCTTGGTAATTTACGGACATACCCTAACCTACTAATCAAAAACTTACATATTTTATATGGTTGGAAAGCATAGGAAGTCCTCTACAACTTATCTTAAGGATTTAATACTTAAAAGTTTAAATATTTAATCTTATCTTTAATTCTCAGGTCAGGTGTCTGTCCTGATTTTGTCAAGCTGAAGCAGTCCTTGTTTCAAGACACAAGTCTAATCCCAAATTTGTTTAGACCAAAGTGCTTTGGTTTTTAATCCCAAATTTTGTGTGCATGTCTCTGGGTTCGTGCTGCATCTTAATAAATTTTGTTTGTATTCACAGCTGAAAATGCAATCTAAATTTAAATGCATCTGTTTGTCATAAATAATGAAGCAGCTTTTGATGCAAAAAATAGGGGAGCCCCATGTCACAAAGTGAGACAAAAGCAGCTTTTGTCTGACTCCCCATAAAGCAAGGCCCTATCTTATTTGTTGCAGAGGAGAAGAACATGGAAATAGATCATTATTTTTGTAGATCATAATAGTAGTAGTAGTTGTTGTTGTAGTAATTGCAGTAGCAGTTCCCATAAGTTTTTACCATTGATGATCAACACTACGAAATGTGCGAATCGATTAAGAATTTTCCATCAATCAACTGTGCAATCGTGGGATCTTTGACATTCCCGTCGCGACAATGCGCTCGCTAACAAAAACATAGAGTCGCCACCCGGAGCTTTTGGTGTCTCGAGAAACCTATATCATTTTTATAAGCACTAAAGTGCCACAAATATGACTCTGAATCCGGTCCACACCAAAGGCTCTTGGGTAGGGGCTTCGGTTATCGATTGGGAAGGTGTTAGGCACCCAATCAACCCGCTTAACACGATCTCTACTAAAGGCCAACACAAAAATGATGTAAAAGAAAAGAAAATGGCTTCCTCTTGCCCAAATGGGTCTTAAATCTTATTTGTGCCCCTCCGTTCCTACCGAGCATTCGGCGGCGTAACGGCACAAATGGGAGGATGGAAAGAGCTAAAGAAGAGATAGGAGAAGAAAGGGGAGAGCCGGAGCCCTCGGGCCCTTGTAGCACCATAGGAGAGCCTTGTGCTAGCTTACTTTGATAAGCTTTTGAACGCTTGTATGGAGAAAAACAGAGTACTAACCTCTAAGGCTTGCTAGCTAAGAGGTAGAGAGGGAAGGTAAATTGGTAGCATACACCTAAACTAAAGATTTTGGATGAAATGTAAGGCTTGAAGGAAGATTTATGAATTTTGGAATTTGTATGGACAATGGTGCACCAAAGAAAGAAAGATCTTCTCACTTAAGCTCTTTTTCTCTTAGGCAAAATTTCTCAACCACTTAAGTGCTAATTGGGATTAGCACTTAAGTGGGTGGGTTAGGAGACCACTTAAGTGCTAATTGGGATTAGCAATTAGGTAACCTAACATCAAAGGATTCCTAGGGTTTTTGGAGTATTAAAACATGTGAGAAGGTCCTCCAATGGTGGATGATAGGGAGGGGCCTTAAGCCACTTAAAAGGTTGCAAATAGGGTGCAAAAGGGTGTAACAGAACTATCAAAACACACCCCGAAGACCCAGGTGTTCAATAAGTCAAACCCCAGACATGAAATTCGAGGTAAAACCAAAGGTCACTGTTCATAAGCTTGGCACAACTATTAGTTACGTCAGGCATATACACAGTAAAATAGTATAGCACAGTAGCCTGAAAGTTGGCTTCCCAAGGTGGGATCCACTTTAACTCTAGCGCAACTAATAGTTGCGCCAGGCTTAAATCTGGGGAAAAGTGGCTTCGCGCAACTAATAGTTACGCCAGGTTTAAATATAACTGGCGCAACTATTAGTTATGCTAAGTCATTTTTAGGGAGAAATGGCCTGGTGCAACTATTAGTTGCGCCAAATCCCAAAGGGGGCCATTTGAAATTATATTTTTGCCCTCCGGGTTCGGACCGCCATATTTTTTGATGTACAACTCTAATTGGGGTGAATCTTGGCTCTTCAGAAAGCTGGAGACTTCTACTTTCTAATGGTATAAGATTTGATCATAGTAGGAGCTCTCAACTAGCTCTACTGCACCATTCCTCATCCATGGCTTGGAAAGATTAGGTTCAAGCTCGGAACAATTTTTAAGGGTCGGGATTGGTTTTTAAGGGTTCAGGATGGTTTCTAAGGGTTCGAGAAGGTTTCTAAGGGATCTAGGAGGTTCCTAAGGGTTTGGGGTGATTCCTAAGGGTTCCATACATGCCATCAAAACTCAAAAACATGCCTCTCTTGAAATATGTTTCGATCAGGCCTTGGACCAAATTTGGGTGTCTACAGATGCCCCTCATTGGTATCCAATCACTAATGATTGAATGCCAAAGAAAAGTGACATCCGAAGAGGCCCAAGGCATTACTGATGAGTTTGCTGCATTCAGAACAAACTTCAAACATCATATGAGTAACATGATGAGAGAACGAAAGCCCTAGATGTCAGGCTAAACATCTGTTTCTCAAGGTAATCGATCCCCATGCACAAGTAATCGGGGTGAAAGGAGTTGCAAAATCCCTGTATGCTAGGCCAAACATTCACTTCTTATGATGATTTGAAGGTATTTGATGTTTAAGATTCATTCTGAATACAACAGCTTCGCAAGTAAGAGGGGTGATCGACCCACACTTAAAGATAGGTGCAACGCAAGTACGCAAGGCTCCACAATTTGTGTCCAATCATATGAGGCATTGACCGCCTCATCTAACTGGTCACGGGTACCCCTGCATGAAGCAGGGTTTAAGATCTTTGGGCAAACCCATTGATCCCAAAATTTATTTAGCATGGCTACCCGAGCGGAGCGAATAGACGTCATAACGCTTTTTGAGAGTATGTGCCATTTTTAAAAATGTGCCCCAGATCCATATGACCTAGAGCATCCAACTTCAAATAATTCTGAACAGATCCAACCAAAATTGGGTGTCTACCAAAAGAGACATTCAGTCCTGGTCTCTACCAATAATAATCATAAATATCATTTAACTATGCATAATCATGCACCCATTAGGGGCAAAAAGCAACAAAGGCGGTGGAAGCCCTGACCCGGACCTGCCCAGGTATAATTTACAAGAACAAACGACCATCATACGGATATCCAAACACATGGCGTACACTTTACAGGGATACCACTACCAATACAGGTTTTAAGCCTGCAGAAAATAAAAGAGAAATGAACCCTTCTTGATGCATGGTTGCACATAGTTTGATTGATACGTAATATCATTCTCACCAGGTTGGTCTCAACCAACGATTAACCTTTTTCAATGGAGAATCTAATGCTTAAGACACTTAAGTTCATGTGAATCCAAAATAGAGTGCTCATCGTAAAGATTTAGCAGTGGAGTCGACTCGATCGAAATATTGACTATTTGATCTGGATTGATGTCGTTGCTCCTATTTTGAAGAAGGTTCCAAAAGACCTAAGGCGAACCTTGGACTCGGGACTTTAATATGGCACAGCTGCATTGCTGATAAGCATTGACACTTTACCGCATTATGCATGTGCGTACCTCTGTGGGGAAACACAAACAAGTTATTATTTTATGTGTTTTTATTTTTGTGACGATTTTTTTATTTTCAAAGTGTGAATATTTAAGGTTATTTTTTTATGGATTTTTTTGGTTTTTCAAAGTTATCATTTTATGGAAATTCTCTTGGTTTTTTTTTTTTTAAGTTATCAATTTTTGGTTTTTCAAAGATATCATTTTATGTGAATTTTTGGTTTTTTTCAAAGTTATCAATTTTTGGTGAATTTTCAAAGTTATCATTTTATGTGAATTTTTTTGGTTTTTTCAAAGTTATCAATTTTGGTGAATTTTGAAAGTTATCATTTCATGTGAATTTTTTTTTGTTTTTTCAAAGTTATCAATTTTGGTGAATTTTCAAATTTATTATTTTATGGGAATTCTCTTGGTTTTTTTGTGGGGATTTTTTTTTCTTTTCTTCTTTTTTTTCCTTTCATCATTTTTTGGACCTTTTATATTTTTCTATATAGGATCGGGACGCCTATAGCCCGCGGTCCACTTTATTCTTAGCACGGCTTCCCGAATAGGTCGAATGAGGATCAACACACCACTTGGGAGTACGTGCATCTATCGGGAGTAGTAAGCAAATGAGAAGGGGGGATCCCGAGCCACGCATGTGGTCTGTACTGGGCCCAATACCTGACCTATTAATGGTTGGCGCAAATATTAGTTGCACCAGGCCAAAAGAACGCCAAAATTTGCTTAGCGCAACTAAGAAGGCCAAAATTTGCTCCAAAATTGCCTGGCGCAACTATTAGTTGTGCCAAGCTTGGCTAGGGAGCGATTTAAACAGCCCTGGATCGGGCTGTAGGGTATTTTTTTGAAATTTTCTCCCCCCTTCCTCTTAAAACCAAAAACCGACCCCTTTAGGGTTCTTATACATTGCCTCTTAGCGTGCCCTATTGTCGTTGCTCACTTGTGTCGATCGATTGTCGGCTTGCGCTAGACCAGAGACCTTGCCCTCTTCACAAAGTAACCATTTTAAACTCATTTTTCTTACTTTTTCTCGTAAATATGATCATGATCTTATATTCTTTGATGAGCAATGATTTATTTCTCTTGTATGCATGCTTATCGATGATAGGTTGATGGTTTATCATGAATGATGCCCTATTTTTGTTCTTTTATGAGTTTTATTAATGCGTAATATATTTGTTTTTTTTGTTTTTATTTGTGCTTATAGAAAGGACTCTCTTTTGGGTTTTTTTTTGTTTTTGTTTTTTTTTTAACATCAAACAAGGATTTTTTTGGATTTTTTTTTGTCTTTATTTTTGAAAACTAACTAAAGGGAAGGATTTTGTTTTATTTTTGGTTTTTGCTTTTGAAAACTATCTAACAGGTTTATATATATATATATAATTATTTTAATTTTTTTTTGGTTTGGTTTTTGGTTTTATGGGTATAAAAAGAAGGGATTTTTGTTTGGTTTTCTATACACAAGGGAAGAATTTCTTTTTTCTCTTTTTTTTATTGTAGAAGGGATTTTTTTTTTGCTTTCTTTGTTTTTTTTAGGTAAGGTTTTTTGTGTTTTATTTACTATTATTATTATTATTTTATTATGCAAAATGGCAAGGGGATTTTCTTTGTTGTTTGTTTTTTTTTTTTGGCGTGTGTAACCTGGTTTCTGGAAATGATAAAAAAGAGAGAAGAGGGTGAGCACTACTTACCTTCCTTTGCAGCATAGCATAACATGGTTCTTTATCACTGATCTGCTCTAATGTGATCGCTTTTTGTTGCCCCCAGAATGTCGAGTGATGATGAGCATGTTCCCGAAGCGGGCCAGGAGGAGGGGCCTGAGGTAGTATACCATCCACGAGGGGAGCAGTTCCTTTGGGTAGAGCGGAGAGCGGGCCCTTGGCTCGAAATGCAGGGCGAGGCTGCCCGAGTCGGCCTCCTACATTACTAGTATACACATATTTCAAATTTTGGCATAACGGGTAAGGTAAAAAAAGGTTCAGTTCTTCCTTTCGTGTAGCTTTGCTTTACTTCCATTACTCTGATGCGTTTTCTTCTTGGTGCACAGGACCTGCCCACTATCATATTCCGCGGGGGGTAGCTTGATTTTCATGACTTCTACCTCTATGTCCCCCCCGTGGTGCAGTTCTTGCTGGCGCAGGTAGGCTTTGGGGAGTTTCTGTCTTGCCCCGCTATGAGGGTCGATGCCGCGTATCTGAAGGCATTGATTGAGCTGTTCCACCCTAAGATGATGACCTTTCATATGCCGTATGCTGAGTTGGCCTTGACGCCCATTGATTGGGCAATGATTATGGGTATTAGGATGGGGGGCGTACGGATAGCCGGTCTCGCTACACCGAGCAGAGAGGACATTATTCGACTGATAGGGGCCTATACCCCTCGAGGTCAGATACATGACACTGAGGTTAAGATGTCCATGTTGTCTAGCCACTTCGCGAATGGTGAGTTGGTGGATCTGGGGCAGCAGAATAGGGAGCATTATATTACGCTCAAGTGGGCGATCATCTTGGGCCGCATCACTCTCCTGCTACTACTGGGTAAGACCCTTTTAACCAATGCGAGCGGTGGCCGAGTCAACCTAGCATTGCTAAGCGTTATGGACAACTAGGGTGATGTCCATAGGTATGACTGGGGCGGGGCTGGATACGCATGGTTGATGTACGGCGTAGCCCGTGCTACTGTCGGGGAAGCCAAATCCGTTGTTGGCTATTGGGCAGCCCTGGAGGTAATTCCTAACCTTTTGCTTTTGTCAGTTTTATTTGGATGACTTTGCATGTTACTGACTTGTTCTCTTCCGCCCTGCCCCTCTTAGGTATGGGGGTACCATCATTTTCACCCCGGACGCCCACTCCTTCACTTGGACGCATTCACCTACCCTCTTCTCAGCAACTAGAACCATGCCCGGTGCCGCGATGTGGGCCTAAAGCACCTAGAGATGGGCCTGAGGTCCCAACTTGACCTGATGGTCCCTAAGCAGGTAAAGCCCTTTTCAACTCTATTTACCTTAGCTCAGAAATTCTCCCTGATTTGCTATGTTGTGTGTCTGATTGATTGGTTACCTCTTGACTTGGACAGATCCTCCATGATCCGTACCTCAACTCTGCCTTCTGGGACCGGGCAGTCGTAGGTCCATCGCGCCTTCTCAACAACCGCCACATTGTTTTCTTTTATGGGGCGTGGGCGAGGTTTACTATTTGGGGGAGCGGGTGGTGCACCAGCATCAAGGTTACCATGCCATACCCACGGACCCTCCTGCAGATGTTTTGGACCATGTTGGTAGCGTTGAGGAGCTCACAGCGGCTTATCTCAATAATGGGCTCGCTATCCATGCCCTTTTTGTGCCCGACGATTATCACATATGGTACGAGTGTCTACCATATCGGTTCATCTTACCACACTTTGTCCCTAGCGCTAACTTTTTTGCATTCGACGGCCCACTCGGGCAAGTAACTCTCCTTTCTCTTTTCGAATTAGTCTCCCTTTATTTTAATTTGGCCCCTGTTCTTCCTAAGCAGATCTTTGTATAACTCTCCTTTCTCTTTTCGAATTAGTCTCCCTTTATTTTAATTTGGCCCCTGTTCTTCCTAAGCAGATCTTTGTAGTTGCGCAGATTCTTGATGGGGATGGCAGTGAGGCCCTACAGTCCTTAGGGTGTCTTCGGAGGTCGGGTATTCTCAAGCTAGTTTTGGGGTGATCCGACCATGGTCTAAGGGACCTTCCGACGCCTTGAAGATAGCTTTCTCTCAGGCCTGTGTGTCGATGTGGATAGGCAGGCGCGTATCTCCGTTGAAGCGGCCCGTGTCCCTCCTCCTGAGGTGATCCTAGGGGTAAGCCCTCTGACAACCTATCTCCTTCTTGTTTCGGCCTCCTTTGGTATGTTTTATGATTGCCCTGATAGCTGACATTGTATCCCTCTTAATGTAGGACTTTGATTCAGCTATGGAGTACGTGGCATATCATCGTAATATTGTGAAGCTTCGGGATATGGAAACAGTGAGTATTCTGCTCCTCTTTTCCTGTGGGTTCTGTCATTTTATTGTGTCCCCTGATTAGTCCTGATCTCTGATTTTGGCTATGACTCGCAGCGTGCATGCGCTAAGGAGTTGCGATCTTTGCTTAGCAGGATTTCTCAAGCCTGGTCTCGGGTGGGGGATATGCGAACCTACCAGGGATCCTCTCGTCGTCGGAAGAAATCAAAGGGCGCAGACAAGGAGTAAGCCTTAGTTTTTACTTTTTAAACATTAGTACTCTTGGGATTGATGATTTGAAATTTTAGACAGCTTGGGATGGATGATGTGGCACCTTGTGGATGATTTTTATTTTGGAAATATTTTAGTGCTTTGTCTTGATTGCATACCATGGTTTCCTTGTACCGTACCTATTTTTCTGCAGGATGTGTCTGCCAAGTGTTCACAGAAAGCGACCTTTCGGGTCGCATGCTTTGATGTAGGATCAACCTTGCATATAAAGAAACAAGGTAGTTTCAAAAATGTTAGTGGCATTTAAAATTTTGTGAATGTTTCTCATGACTACCAACGGTTTGACAGGTTTTTAAAGAGCTGGAAAAAAAAGGCTAAATTCCCCCCAATCAGGCCCCAAGATGGCTTTGGAGGAGGGAATTTTAGTTTGGTGCAACTATTAGTTGCGCCAGGCTAAATCCAGGGAAAATTGTACTATTGCAACTATTAGTTGCGCCAGGCAAAGATTGGGACAAAATGCACTGGCGCAACTTAGCCTGGGGGGCTATGGGTCCTTATATACCCGAGTCAATCCAACAACCTTCTCTTTTCTATTTGACTTGGCCCTTTTGACTGATTTTTCTTATTTTTCTAGGGGCGGGTCTATCAACATACATCAAATTTTATATTCTTCAAAGATCCTTGTACGTTTGTGGACCCTCTTTCCAACCCTCCCTTGCGTGGAGGGCCTGGAACCAATTTACCCATCTCCTTGGGCATGGGGCCCAATTTTCTTAAAAGTTGGCTTGGGAGCCTGAATGAAAGTGAACTTGCTGAACTTGAGTGGCTCGGCCTATCGTGCCTCCCCTTCTTCCTACAAGTTCTTCCACGGTAGGACCTACTTCATGCGGCCACCTCATTTTGGGATGCAACCGCCCATGTGTTCCGTTTTGGGAAGCAGGAGCTAACTCCAACCCTTGAAGAGCTATCTAATTTATCTGGTCTGAAGCTTCACAGAGGCCTTGCAAGAGTCACGCCGAGGTCAGGCTACTCTAAATCCATTCATCTTACCCTCGGTTTGAAGAAATTTGAGTATGAGAAAAATCTCATTAGGGGCCCACAAGGTGTTCGCTAAAATTCCTCAAAGAACTTTTCGGTGACAAAAGTCTTTGGAAATTGCCGATTAGGAACATCTTCAACGCAAAAGCTTTTGCTCTCAGTCTCATTTCAAAAGCCCTTTTCTTCACTGGGAGAGACAGCTTCTCCTTGGCTCTTTGCGATGTTTTGACTGAGTTGGTGGAGGGCCGATCAGTGATGCACCTCGTCCTTACTGAACTGTACCGATGCCTAGACGCATTCACTCTGGGTAAGGTGGCGAGCCTCAGGGGATGTCCTTTACTGCTTCAAGCCTGGTTGGGCGAGCTTCTTGCTATTTTGGGACCCATGAAACGCTTTTATATTGCTCGAGGTGCGACGGCTCGATGCTTTTCGGGCAGGTGTCACCTGCTTTCGCAGGGAGATTTGTCAGCTTTGAAGCTTTGGCTGACCAATGCCGAGCTGATATGGAAGCTTCCTTGGTTGGACCGAACCTTCCCAATAGTTAGTTTCAGAGATCATGAGGGCATCACCCTCCTAGGATTGATTGGCAGCACCTTCTACTTTCCATTTCGGGTGTTGCGTCAGTTTGGATGCTCTCAGCAGGTGCCTTGTGAGGCAAAACCCCCTCTATGTGACTTGATCTTTTCTAGGGGACCTCTGGGGACATAGACCGGATTTCTGCTCTCTGGGAGACGCATCAGTCGACGCTAATGTGTGAGATTTGGTTCAGTCTTCTCCCGAGTATGAGGCCTGGCTATTAACTGAGTAGCCTATTGCTGATCGTCTGGATCAAGCGGAGAGTGTTGACATGGGAGGCCCCTAGCCAAAGAAAGAGACGGTACTCCGAGCCCTCATTGAGCTGCTAGTGGATGAGAAGGTCCTGCACGAGCTTTTAGGGTAGGAAAAGGTTAAAGTAGAGATAACAGAGAATGAGGTCCTTCTTCTGAAGGGATCCTTGAGTGTTGCTCTTGGAGCCGCTGATACTTCTCGGAAGAGGTATAAGAGCTTGCATGGTCGTTGGTTGACTGAGCGGAATGTCCGGGAAGATGGTTTTCGTGCTAAGATTAGTGCCTTGAAGCTTGAGCTGGGTTGTTGATTCTTTCCTGCACACATAACTTTTTGCATAGATCAGATACACAGAAAAGAGGTGTAAGAAACCCCTTTTAGAGATACACACATTTTTTGGTATACATATTTTCTTTATATTTTTATTTTTGCTTTCTATAAAAGAGGAAATACAGAAAGCTAGTCATCACACTGGCTATTTTTTTTCGGGATGTGGTGTAAGCGGTGCATTCGTAAAAGAAGGGAAGTTTATTATATATATCTACATAGACTTTTTTGTTCTTTTTGTTTTGTGTATTTTTTTTAGGTGTGGTGCCTTAATCACTTGGTGAGATCTCGGGTCCTCTTTTGAGCATGGTCGAACCATCTTTCGAATGGTTGAGTCGGAGAGAGTTTCAATAGCTTTACCAATACTAGAACGTCAATCCCTTCGGATTGAGTAAAACCTTTCTCCTTACCTCGAGTTATACGTTTGACAAAGCAATTCTGAAGACACACTTGGTTGGGACCCGATTTGAACTAGCATGAGCGGCCCAGAAAAGGGGATTAGGGAGAGTAACCAAGAGGGCTCTCAAACATTAATCTTCTCAATCAGTCCAAACCTTTCTTTTCTTTTTAATTCCTTCTCTTTTTTTTTTCCTTTTTTACCCGTGGCGCCCTTTTGGGTTTTCACCACGTCCATGGGTTTAGCTCTCTTACCCCAAGCGCTCTTTCGGGTTTTCACCTGGTCCGCACAAACTCGCTATTTTTACCCATAGTGCCCTTTCAGGTTTTCACCACGTCCATCTTTCTTTGAGCTTATATTTTTATTTATTTTTCTTTTTTTCTCTTTTATTATTTTTTTTTAAGAAAGCCACGACATACACGTCGATTCCGTTATAGCCAGCTAAACAGGGTTCTGGTGTTGTCTCACAACTTAGCTCGCCTTGACTTAACAAATACTATGACTGCTTGTGAACTTGAAAAGAGGGCTTTCCTTAGGGTGCAGGTTGGCCATGGGATAGGTTAGGATTTGAAGGTATGCTGGGCTAAATAGGGTTTTCTTGATATGGCTTCAATTTCTCTCAACATTCTTCTTCCTTGGGGGATTTTACTGTGCACGCCCCACGATTCTATTTTTTCTTTTTTATTTCAGGCAATCTCTTTTTAAGGTTTTGCTTTTCCAAATTTTTTTGGATTTTGATGGTAACTTTACTTCCTCTCTTTTTTGTATATGTACACTTTTTTTGGGGTGGGGGAAGGGGTTCACTGAAAGAAAGGCCCAGGCTTGAATGGGATAGAAAAGGATATTATCATTTTTAGGGATACTTTTTGGCTATTATGCTTGAAGTAATGGCCTCTTTTGGGTGGTTCTTAAGCAGTCATGCATCTATTTCACCAATACTTACCTTATCACAATAGACTAAGAGTAGAACCGTCAGACGTATCTACATTGATGGGCTCACGAAGATAATCTCCATCCATAGTGGCGAGGTGATTGGCGTATCCCAGTAGCACCTCTCGAACAGTTTGGTTTGAACTTCCCTCTCAGATCGGTATGGAGGGATAGGAAGATCTTCTTCAACACAGTGTCTCCTACCTTTAGATCTCGACCGTGGACACGTTTATTATAAGCGCGTGCGATTCGTCCCTGATAAACTTGAGTGTGACATAAGGCTAGGAGTCTCTTCTCGTCCAACAAGTTCAATTGTTCGAAGCAGGATCTCTCTCTCTCTGCTTTGGGTAAACTTGATTCCATGAGGATTCAGAGCAAGGGTACTTCAACCTCAACTGGTAGGATGGCCTGGTTCCATACACAAGGGAAAACGGTGTTGCCCCTGTAGCGGTACAGATCGATGTTCTGTAGGCCCACAAAGTAAATGGTAGCATTTTACTCTAATCTCGATAAGTGACGATCATCTTCTCGAGGATGCGGACGACCGTCTTGTTAGCAGCTTCTACTGCTCCATTAGTTTGAGGTCGATAAGGTGACGAGCGATGGTATTTAATCTTGTATTGCTCGCAGAAGGCTCAGATGCGCTTGTTCACAAAGTTTGTGCCATTGTCCATGATAATATCCTTGGTTACTCCAAATCGCCACACAATATTATTTTTGAGAAACTTCTCGACCTGACTAGCCGTAATGTTGGCATATGACACAACTTCTACCCACTTGGTGAAGTACTCAATGGCGACGAGGATGAACTGATGTCCATTTGATGCCTTCGGATTAATCATTCCGACGACGTCAAGGCCCCAGGTAGTGAATGGCCAAGGAGTGGTCATGTAGTGTAGATCAATTGCAGGAACATGTATCAGACTGGAGTGTTCCTGACACTTGTAGCATTTCTTAACATGTTTGCAGCAATCTGATTCCATAGTGGTTCAAAAGTATCCCTGTCGTAGAATTTTCTTAGCAAATATGTGACCGCTGACGTGGGCTCCGCATACTCCCTCATGGATCTCCTTCATAATATTGATCGCTTCACTTTCTGTATGACACCTTAGTAAGATGTTATTGTAGGATCGCTTGTAAAGGCATTCCCCACAAATGACGTAGCCTGCCGCTAGACGTTGGATAGTTCGTCGATCCGTCTTAGACGTACCCTCAGGGAAAGTTAGCATCTCAAGAAAATTCTTGATATCTGAGAACCAAGGTGGCTCATCATCAGGCTTTATAGGTTCCTCAATCTGGAGGAAAAAGGTCGGCTCATTCCTTTGCTCGATCATGATTGGCTTCATCTCAGCACCATACGAGATTTCTATCATTGATACCAACATTACTAATGTATCAGCAAAGCGATTCCTTATCCAGGGGATATATGAGAATGCCACATCTTGGAAGTAAGCTATCAGAACCTCGAGGTGCTCATGGTAAGGGATCAGTTTCTCATCTTTTGTCTTCCAATCTCTATTCATCTGGCATATGATCAACTGCGAATCACCAAAGACTCGGAGGTGAGTTATATTCAGATCGAGAGCTGCCTGTAAACCGGCGACACAAGCTTCATACTCGGCCATATTATTAGTGCAAGGGAAATTGAGCTTGATAGAGATTGGAACATGGGATCCTTTCGGTGAAATCAGGATAGCGCCAACTCCCTGACCCTCGACATTTGCTGCCCCGTCAAAGTGCATTACTAAAGATTCTTCTGCTTCCTCGGTATCATCTTCCGTCATGAACAAGATGTCCTTATCAGGGAATTCAGTTCTCAAAGGCTCATAATCTGACAAAGGATTGTCGGCAAGATGATCGGCGAGTGCTTGCCCCTTAATCGACTTCTGAGTGACATACGTGATGTCGAACTCAGACAATAAAAGTTGCCATCGTGCAGTCCGTCTAGTGAGGGCTGGCTTTTCGAATAAGTATTTCAACAAGTCCATTTGGGCAAAAAGTAGAATGGCTTGAGATAGTAAGTAATGGCGGAGCCTCTGAGTAGCCCATACAAGAGCCAGACATGCTTTCTCTAGATGAGAATAGCATATTTCATAGTCAGTAAATTTCTTGCTCAGATAGTAAATAGCTTGCTCTCTTCTCCCTATTTCGTCATGCTGCCCTAAGACACATCCCATCGAAACTTTCGTCGTGGAGAGGTACATCAAGAGTGGTCTCCCTGGCTCAGGTGATACCAACACAGGTAGGTTAAGGAGGTAGCTTTTGAATTTATCGAATGCTTCCTGATAGTCGTCATTCCATTCGATGAGTGAGTTCTTCCAAAGTAGCTTGTAGATCAGCGTGCAGATTGGGGTTAGTTGTGCAATGAATCGACTGATATATTGTATTCTGTCTAAAAACCCTCAAACTTCTTTCTCAGTAGATGGTAGCGGCATTTTTGTGATAGCTTTGACCTTGACTGGGTCAACCTCGATCCCTCTCCTGCTGATGATGAATCCCAACAATTTTCCAGACATGGTGCTAAAAGCGCACTTCTGTGGAATCAGACGTAACCTGTACTTTCTCAGCCTCTCAAATAGTTTTTGGAGGTTTACCAAGTGATTACCTTGCTCTGATGATTTGGCTATCATATCATTAACATACACTTCAATCTCTCGGTGCATCATGCCGTGAAATAGCGCAATCATCTCTCTAGTACGTTGCACCAATATTCTTCAGCCCAAACGGCATGACTCTGTAGCAAAAGGTTCCCCAAGGAGTGATAAATGTCGTCTTCTCTCGATCTGCTTCTGTTATCTTGATCTGATTATATCCGGAGAATCCGTCCATAAAAGAAAGCATCCCATGCTTAGCAGTGTTATCGACCAAGATGTCGATGTACTCGTCCAGACTTTATATCAGGGTACTTGGACATGCGGACCTTTCCATCCTTCTTCGACACAAGCACGATATTGGCTAGACACTGTGGGTACTTGGATACCATGAGAAATCTCGTATCATACTGCTTGATGACCTCATCTTTGACTTTCAACATCCACTCAGGTCAGAGACGTCTCAGTTTCTGCTTAAACGACTTTATATCAGGGTAGAGAGGCAACTCATGCTTGACCAAATCGGTGTCCAGACCAGGCATGTCCTTGTACGACTAGGCAAAAATGTCTTGGTA
The DNA here is from genome assembly GCA_021018995.1 of Chloranthus sessilifolius. Classification (NCBI taxonomy): domain Eukaryota; kingdom Viridiplantae; phylum Streptophyta; class Magnoliopsida; order Chloranthales; family Chloranthaceae; genus Chloranthus; species Chloranthus sessilifolius. The sequence goes on from CM037597.1 coordinate 99,606,005, forward strand.
TGACCGAAGGAAATTGATCATGCTTTTCCTTTCTTTGGGAGACAATGGCGTTCCGATTTTGGTAATCCGAGGAATCTCCTCAATCCCTAGATTAACGTCTCTGTTTCTTTGACAATGGGGGTAGGACCATGCTCAAAGTCAGCAAATCGGTCAAGGAGCTCCTTGGGAGCTCCTCGAAAGGGACATCCTCGTCCAAACTCGTGATTCCTACCTCTTCTTGTATTTCTACAGGAAAGGGGTCGATTTCACGTGGGACGGGTATTTCGATTAAGGCATCTTTTTGTGAGATTTTATCTAAAATTTTAAATGATAATATTTTTGGATTTTGTATTTTTTCAATGATTTTGGGGTTTTGTATTTTTTCAATGTTCTTGAGGTTTTGTATTTTTCTAATATTTTTGAGATTTTTGTTTTCTTCAGAGACGGACCCTTGGCAGCACGAGTCTGTGTATATATAAGGTATTACCTGCCAAGGGATTATCTCACTTTTTATAGGTTATTTTTTTTTGGGAAACAGGTGCCAAATGTTAGGCCACTCCTCGCTTCCAGGGTTTGAGACAAAGATGCCTAGTTGCGTACCTGAGGGGTCGCTCCTTTACCTGATTAGATGGAGGGGGCTGATTGATATGGCTCATTGGAGTCAGCTTCTATCATGTTGATCCCTATTTCGTCTGAGATGACATCCTTAATTGTTAGCACCATTTTGTGGTGATTTACCACAGGGGGAGTTTGCTCAGGTACTGGCCGTTGTTCCTTAAAGAGGGATAAAGCGGCCAAATCTATCTCCAGGCTAGGAAGGGTGATGTAGGGATTGGTGGGGTGAACTAGTGCTGTCATCTGGTGTGGGGTTAATCGGGTTTCCCCATTCTGGTCAATCCTCATGACCCTGGTACTTATGAATGAATTCCTTATGTGAAGCCTAGGACAGGGTTTTTCTTCTATGTGGATCCCCCTGGCTTTTACAGCTGTCATGGCACAGGCTTTCTCCTTAGCCTCTCTTACTTCTTCCGTGGGCTTGTAACATAGCCCAAACCTAACTTTCTAACTGCCCTTAGCTGTGACGGGCTCCTTCCTTCCTTGTAATCTGGGACCCAGACCCCTTCCTTTCTGATAGCCCCACTTTTGGAGCATAGCCACCGCTGCTACCATTCCGCCTCCAGTTTCAGGAATGATGCCCTTAATGGGCTCCGAGAGTATTGCCGATCTTCGTACTCAAAATTGTGGAGGTCGCCCCTCACCGATGATCGCGATGATCTTATGCCTAGATGTAAATTTAAGTTTCTGGTGCAATATGGAAGGTATGGTTCCAACTTCGTGCAGCCACGAGTGCCCCAACAACAGATTAAATGAGAATTTAATGTCCATTACCTTAAACTATGGAAATTTTCATTGACCCGATTAATAGCTCAAGATCAACTTCTCCCATTATTTCTCTCCTGGTATTGTCAAAATCTCTAGCACTGGTTCTCGTGGGCCTCAACATGCATGGATATACTCTAATCTTTGTGACAGTTCTTAACGGGCATATATTCAATGTGGATCCATTATCGATTAGAACCAAGGGGATTATCATATTTTCGAACTCAACGGTTATATTCAGAGATTTCGAGTGGCTACCTCCTTCCTCTGATAAGTCACCATCAGAAAACGAAATAGCATTCGGAGCCATCACTTGGCCAACTATATGCTTGACTTTTCTGGGCTAACTTGAAGTTACACCTGCACATTCTTTAACGCCCCCATTAATGCTTAGAAATGGAGTAGGGATGTCATCAACAGATCCCATATAGTTATATGGGCAGGCATTCTTCTCAGCTAAGTCTATAGTATATGCTCTCGACTCATTTTCTCGAATGGATTCACTGTGTTATCTTTCTTCCCCTCTGATTGGGCTTGTGCTGCTACTGGTGCTTCTGGCTGCTTTGATATCCTCTCAGATTATGTGACAAAGTCCACTGCCCCTTCTCTGTGGCTGTTGGCGTTGATATCAGTTTGTTCATAACTCAGCGGGACCTGGTGAGGATCATAGGTCAGTCCCGAGATTTGAAATGGTATAGCTACTTGGGATCGGAGGCACTTACTGCTGAGCTCGTGGAGGTGTGGGTAACACTTGATTTATACTGTGAGGGCCAAATTGGGCCAAATGGGGGTGATGAAGGTTAAGGGAGGTGGTACTGGGGGAAAAGGGGTAAAAGTAGGCCATTGGTAGCTGATAGGTGCTGGCGGGGGATCAGGGGTTTGATGGGTCATCAGGTAATTGAAGGGGGTGGTGGCGTTTGTGGGTGGTTGAACTGGGGGTAATGGGGTGAGTGCAGGCCATTGGTAGTTTATTGGCCCAATTTGGCCCAATTTGGTATGCCCTGAGATCCAAGGGTTCATTGGGTAATTGATGGGGTTGGTGGTGTATGGTTGATATGCATTTATGTGCACATAATTGATGGGTGTGGGTGATAGAAAATATACCCTGAGATCCAAGGGTTCATTTTGTGGAGTCGGGTTAGAGAAATAATCTGACAAATTCAGGGGTTCAATCACCCCGATATTTCTTTCTTCAACATTTCTCGGCAATGGTGCTACATAGCTCTCCCGATCACTGATGTAATCGGACGGATCAAATTCAAATTCCTCCTCATATTCCTCTACCATCCCGATGGTGGGTCTGGGACCTGCTCCTCCGGTAGGATGTGGGGGCAATGGCACTTGATGGATGTTTGCATATTGGTTTGCTTGAGAAGGTGCTGGTGGAATTATTTTCCCGACGTCAATCAAATCTTGGATCGCGTGCTTCAATGGGAAGCAGCGATCAGTCAAGTGACCCGGACCCTGATGAAAATTACAGTGGATATTTGGGTCATAATTCTTTAGGATCGGGTGAGGAGGAGGTTGCAGTTGACGGATAATAACTAATCCATTTTTTATTAATAAAGGCAAAAGTACACTTAGTGATTGCCCTAGGGGCATAAACACTCGGTCATAGCAGGCTCTCCTCTGTTCAGGAGTCATCTGCATTCCTTGCCCATTCCCTATCTTTTATATCTGCTCAGTTCTGACTGGCCCTAGCAGCACTGCTTGGAATTAGAACGGGGCTACATTGTTATTGTTGGGTTGGGTGTTTGCAACATTTTGCACCTCTGCCCCTGTCCTCCTATCATTCTTCTATTCGGAAAATCTCCTAACCCCACTGGGCCCCTCAGATGCATTCTTGTTCAACCGTCCTTCCCTGATGGCGTCCTCACAGCGGTTGGCTTTCTTACCAAATCAGCAAAACTGGACTGCTACTGGTATACAAGAAAGATTGAGATCACTGGTAGGGTATTCTTTGAAATCATTTCTATCTGCTCGTCGTCTGGTATCCTGTTTTTGACTTGAGCTGCTAGTGCTCTCCATCGCCCCAAATAGTCGCTGAAGGTTTCATTGGAGTTCTGCTTCAATCGGGCTAGATCTGACTTGCGGGACTCAATGTCTATATTGTAAACATACTGCTCTTGAAATAGGTAGGTCAGATCTTTCCACGTCTCAGGGACGGTTCCAAGGATGTGAACCATCTCAGGGCCGGACCCGTCAAACTCTTCTAAAAGACTTTTATTAGTAGTCTCTCGTCCCCCCGTATTGGCACATGTCCTCATAATAGGACTTGAGGTGTCCGATCGGGTTACCTGTGTCGTTGTATTTGTCGAATGCTGATATTTTGAATTTTGGGGGCAGGGGGACTTCAGCAAATAAGCATAAATCCGTGAAGTTTATGGCGTGGATTTCAGCACCACCCATCTTCTGTAATTGCTTTTAGATTTTATCCAACTGCTCTTTCAGTTGTTCTGATTCCTTGGACATGGGGGTCGTCTTTTCAATTATTAGTCTGGACTCACTTTGGGCTGCCAGGGGTAGGGTAATTACAAGTGGAGGATTGACATTGGTTGCTGCCCCGACATAGTCCCCACTGTTTCTGATCTCGTCCTCTTCATACTGTTGATCTACATAGGGTGCAGCGAGGGCGAGATTTTCATACTGATGTGTGGACTGGATGGGATTGGACTGGATGTGGGTTGGGTGTGCCCTTTGAACGTAAGGGAGGTATTGTGGGGTGATGGGGTGGGTGGAAGTTTGGTTTAGGGGTGGGGCCTGATGAGGCCATTAGGTATGGGGGAAAGTTTGGAGATGGTCTTGGGATATGGGGTCGTGAGAAAATTGGGTTTGGGATACAACATGGGATTGACCCAGGTGTGAAGGTTGGGGGTGGGTGAAATTTTAAGGGTATTGTGGGGGGGGATTGGTGCAGGATTCCAAGGTCTTGGGCTTGGGTTTGGGCCATGAAGCTTTGGGAGAGTTGGGCCATGAAGCCTTGGTCATTATAGGTTTGGTCCATGGGCCATTGATGGGTTTGGGACATGGGCCCTTGATGGGTTTGAGCCATGGGCGCTTGGTGGGTCTAGGCCATGGGCCCTAGATGGGTCTGCCCATTGGGCCTTGATGGGTCTAGGCCATGGGCCCTTGATGGGTCTGACCCATTGGGCCTTGATGGATCTTGCTCATTGGGCCTTGGCGGGTCTAGTCTATGGGCCCTAGGTGGGTCTAGCCCGTGGGCCTTTGGTATGTCTGGCCCGTGGGCCCTTGATGGGTCTGGGCCATGGGCCCTTGGTGGATATGGGCTATGGGGTTTTGGGCCATGGGGCCTTGAGACATGTAGGGAATGGAGGTTTGGGCCATGAGGCATGTGGATAATGGGGGTTTAGGCCATGGGGCCTTGGGGCATGTGGGTAATGGGAGTTTGGATGGAGTGGATTATGGGAGGTTGACAGAGGTCATGGGGAATGAGGCATGAAGATTGGCTAGGGTATGGGATGGGTCCATGGATGTGGGGTGTGGATGATGGGAGGTGTTTTAGGAAGCCTTCCATAAGGAGTAGGCTTAGAACATCTCCTCCATCATGGTGATGGAAGGAGGATCGGATGTCGGTGGTAGATTTAAGGGATGATTGAGTATAGATGGGGTGGATGTGGAGGTAAAATTGGGCATGACCATCGTAAGTGATGGGATATGGGATGGATTGAAGGAATGGGGTGGGGCATTGGCAAAGGAGGATGGGTTGGGGATATTTAAGGATGATGGTGGGTAAAGTGTGGGTGTTTGGGAAAAATCGGGTATGGCCCCGATAAAAATGGGCATGACCCGAATAGATGGGGGGGTTTATGGGGGAGTGGATAAGGCGGAAGTGGTATATATGAATGTGGGTAGATCGGGCCTATAGGGGGGAGATGGGAAATGGGGCATGGATTTGGATTGGGAAAATGGGTTTGGGTTTGTCATGAAGGTGGATGGGAAATGTGTTGGATTTGGCATGGGCATGGTTTGGGCAAAAGATGGAGAGTTGGGGGTTGGACTTTGGATGTTTTGGGTGATAGCGGTTGGGAAAATAGGGGCGCCAAATGGGCCGGTAATGGTAAAGGGCGATTGGGTGAGGGGGATGGTGGAAAAGACTTCCCCTGAATGGGAATGGGTTGGAGAATGTGGCGAGGATGAGTCGAGATCGGCATAAGCCAGGTCCACTACCCATGACATTCTACGGGAACGGGTCGGGTAAGGGTGCCCTGGATAAGGCCCAAAAATCCTCCTCCTTCTCCCCCTACGGGATGACGGAGGGCAAGATGATGCTGTTGTGCCGGCACCACAAAGGTTTCTAATTTTTTTAGGTTTTTTAATTTTTAATTTTTTTGGAGAAAACTTTTTTGAAAACAAAGGTTTCGAGGCCTTAGAATTCCCTTCTCGGGTGGCTCTCGTACCCTAATTTAGAACTCGCGGTGATAATTTTGAAGCATGGAAGAATCAAAGGAAGACCTTTGATCTATTGAATGCATGGATATCGAGGCAAACAACCCGATCCCCGGGAATGAGCCAAAAAGAAGTTGCCTCCTTTTGACCGGCTGGGCCGTATTGGGTGTCGGAGATGGCGAGGCGCAATCAAAGGTACTAAACACACTAATCGAGGGACTCGGGAGGTGAGAAAGCCTCAGATTTTGGGCTGCTGATGTCCAGGTAGGCTTGGCACAACTAATACATGCGCCAAGTTAGCAGGGCCTCTTTTTTACACTGGCACAACTATTAATTGCGCCAAGGTAAAAATTGGCGGATTTAAAGCTGGTGCAACTATCAGTTGTGCCAGTTATAAATCTGAGATTGGCGCAACTAATACTTGCCCCAGGCAAAAATGAGGCTCCAAAACTTAAGACAGCAGGGAACAGCAGCCTGAAAATGGGTCTGTTTTGGGTTTTTGTGAAAGTTGGGCTTTCGGGAACTGCTTGACTTTATATGATCGATTCTGTCCTCACCGAATCCTAAAGGTTTGAGTCCGGTATAACTCGCTAGCGCGCTCCCCAAGGGTTTTAAGGTTTGGAATGGGAACCCACCCGATATACCTCCGGCGTACGCGCCTTCTCAAATACTAGGTGGGCTGGGACTTTTCTGGATCATTACCACTAGGAGCTGTCGTCATACTAAGACCCGGGTGGTTATATGTTTACCTAATAACCCAACCCTTTTAAAAATCTTACCCGCAAAAACAAATTGATTAAGTTCCCTATTCTTGGTTCAACTTTAATTTTTTCAAAGCCCCTTTCTTTTTATGGAAGTTTTCTTTAGTTCAAAGACCGGGGGTGATGACCCCGTGCCACCACTACGGGCCGGCTTCCACTATCGGAATATGTTTGAATAAGTAGGCCCGCCAATCAGCTAAGATACTTTAAATGACGAAAAATTAAAGAAATTGAAAAACGATGCTCAAGTAGGCCCGCCAATCGGGTAAAGCACCTAAAATGATGGAAATGTAAGAAAAAATAAAAACAATGCGCAAGTAGGCCTGCCGATCGGCTAAGGCATGTAAATGATGGAAAAGTAGGGATGAGAAAATAACAAAAATAGTAAAAATGGTTAGTAAAATAATAAGAAATGGCCAAATTTCAAGGAGAAACTCTAAAAGCTTTCTCCAGCAAAGTCGCCATCTATGCAACCATGGGATCTTTGACGATCCCGTCGCGGCGATGCGATCGCTAACAAAAACATAGAGTCGCCACCCGGACCTTTTGGTGTCCCGGGAAACCTATATAATTTTTATAAGCGCTAAAGTGTCACAAATATGACTCTGAATCCGGTCCACACCAAAGGCTCTTGGGTAGGGGCTTTGGTTATCGATTGGAAAGGTGTTAGGCACTCAATCAACCCACTTAACGCGATCTCTACTAAAGACCAACACAAAAATGATGTAAAAGAAAAGGAAATGGCTTCCTCTTGCCTAAATGGGTCTTAAATCCTATTTTTTTCCCTCCGTTCCTATCAAAAATTCGACGGCGTAACGGCATAAATGGGAGGATGGGAAGAGCTAAAGAAGAGATAGGAGAAGAAAGGGGAGAGTCGGAGCCCTCGGGCCCTTGTAGCACCGTAGGAGAGCCTTGCTTTGGCTTAGTTTGATGAGCTTTTGAAGGCTTGTATGGTAAAAAACAGAGTACCAACCTCTAAGGCTTGCTAGCTAAGAGGTAGAGAGAGATGGCAAATAAGTAGCATACACCTAAACTAAAGGTTTTGAATGAAATGTAAGACTTGAAGGAAGATTTATGGATTCTGAAATTTGTATGGACAATGATGCACCTAAGGGAGAAAGATTTTCTCACTTAATCTCTTTCTCTCTTAAGCAAACTTTCTCAACCTTTAATCCAATGGGAGGGGGGCTCTATTTATAGGAAATTGGTGGGGTAGGAGACCACTTAAGTGCTAATTGGGGTTAGTAATTAGGTAATCTAACACCTAAGGATTCCTAGGGTTTTTGGAGCCTTGAAATATGTGAGAAGGTCCTCCAATGGTGGATGATAGGGAGGAGCCTTAAGCCACTTAAAGGGTTGCAAATAGGGTGCAGAAGGGTACAACAGAACTACCAAAACACACCCTGAAGACCTAGGTGGTCAACACGTCAAACCCCAGACACGAAAATTCGAGGCAAAACCAGAGGCCACTGTTCATAAGCCTGGCACAACTATTAGTTACGCCAGACATATGCACAGTAAAATAGTGCAGCACAGTAGCCTAGAAGTTGGCTTCCCGAGGTGGGGTCCACTTTAACTCTAGCGCAACTAATAATTGCCCTAGGCTTAAATCCGGGGAAAAGTGGCTTGGTGCAACTAATAGTTGCACTAGGTTTAAATATAACGGGCGCAACTATTAGTTGCGCCAAATCCCTAGGGCCATTTGAAATTATATTTTTACCCTCCGAGTTCGAACCGCCATATCTTTTAATGTACAACTCTGATTGGGGTGATTCTTGGTTCTTCGGAAAGCTAGAAACTTCTACTTTCTAATGGTATAAGATTTGATCATAGTAGGAGCTCCCAACTATCTCTGGTGCACCATGCCTCATCCATGGCTTGGAAAGATTAGATTCAAGCCCAGAATGTTTTTTAATGGTCGGGATTGGTTTCTAAGGGTTCGGGATAGGTTCCTAAGGGATCTAGGGGGGCCCCTGAGGGTTTTGGGTGATTCCTAAGGGTTCCATGCATGCCATCAAAGCTCAGAAACGTGCCTCTCTCAAAATGTGTTTCGATAAGGCCTTAGGCCAAATTTGGGTGTCTACATCAACAAAACCAGAAAATTGCACAAATTAGACAATTCTAATCATCTGATCAACATTATTGTTGTTGGACTTATGCTTGCATTTGTGGTGCATTTTTTCTTATAATTGCCCTTTATCCAACTTTTACTAGTCCTCTATTCTTATTTTCCTCCAAGCCTTTAGTCATTTTATGTTATAAAATTTCTTATCTACCGATTAAAAAAAAATAAAAATTTATTTGTTATCTCTTACTTATAACCTTTTTACATGATTGCTAGAGATTAACGATAAAGAAGTTAGAGATTATATATCTAGTCTCCCACATGATGGATAAAAGTTGGATTCAGAAGCCTAAACAGATTTCTTTATTAACATGGTAGAGATGTTTTTTTTATATTTTTTTTAAATGATGATATAAACAAAGCAACCTTGCTCCACGTGGCACCAAAATAGTGTTTTGGGTGCCACGTGGAGCTCCACTTGAACCATTGGGGCACGCTCACTGTGCCCCGTTGGGGCACCTCTCCACTATCCTATATATATATCAAATTAAAGTCGGTAATCTATTCAATGAAACAAAACTACTGCAGATCAAAGAAGGTGAGATCTTCTTTCACTTTCTGAATTTGGTTGGCCTAATTTAGAAAATCGAAGTGTCGACTACGAATACAAGACCCAATTATACTGTCACTAGCTTTTTATTGTGATAGTTAAGCAGGAATTGAACCTCCTACCTAAAGGTTGCAATATTGTCCTCCTTTCATAATTAGCTTCTCTTTAAATTAGCTTTGTTGAACTCTTTTCACCCTAGCTGGCTATCTTTCTCGAGCTTGGGTTCTACCGAAATTTATAATGTGTACTATACACAACATTAATCAATGCTTACTGGCAGTTTCATGCTCATTGTTTCTGTACTTTCTGTTTGTGGGTGCACTTGATGCAGGGAACTGATACCATGTTTATTTTGATATGCAGGGGAACTGATATCAGCAGCCCACATGGCATACCCATTGATTTGTTAGACCGTCTAGTGATTTTATGGATAAAAATTTACGGTCCTGCTGAAATGATACATGTTCGTGCATCATAGTTTGTTTCTTTTCCCATAGAATTAAACAATAATGTTTCAAATTTCTTACTATAATAAAATTCTGTTTTTGGTTTGTTGTTTCTGCTGATTACTACATGGCTAGATACTAGCGATCCATGCTCACTATAAATGGACATTCACGTGAATGTCCATTTATAAAAGTAAAAGTCAAGATTCCCTTTCATCCAACGATTTAAAATCAATTGAATCCCATTTGTAGTTCAACTAGCTTGGCCTAACCAAAATGCTTTTATTTAAATTGGCATTGGAATTTAGTTCATAGATAAATTATGGTTACCAGATCTTATTCTCAACCTAAGCTTGATTGTTGCTCCCCTTGTTGCTTTGAAGTAACTAGTAAGAAACAGAGTTTGTGCTTCGGATTGCATTTTGAAGGCAAAGAGCAAGTCTCTGCTCTTGTACAAAGCACTGTAGTCGAGGAGTGTGTTTCGTTGGAGGTGCTCTTAGCTCTTTCATAGAGTGAAAGAGCTGAATTTGAGTCTCTTTAAAAGAGTATCCGAAGAGGTTATTTCAAATATTTTAGTGTTAAAAGTAGAATGGTGTTGGGGATGATAAATAGGATCATGTTTTAAAAATCTCTTGTCGCATTCATTATATATATACACATAAATATGTGTGTGTGTGTGCGTGTGTGTGAAAATGTTCATATTACTAAAGTTGGTCTTGGTGGATTCAATGATTCTTGTATTGGTTTTGGCAGCGACAATTTTGGTAGACTGTTTATGTTTAGATTTCATTATAATATGTTGTACCATCTAGACACTAGACAACCCATTTAGATTATTTTTTCTTTAGTGTTGGTCTTGGTCATCACTTTTATACTAGGCTTACAAAGAGGATACTTGAATAAGGATCATTTTTCAATGAATTTATTATTCATATTTTTTAAATAAAAAAAATCAATTTAAATAAAATTAAGAGTTTACAACATCTATTTTTTTTTTTTTATTATTAGACATAGATTTTGATTTCTGCTATTATGATGGTTTTTAGAAACAACATGGAATGAAAACAAAGCCATCCATAACCAAGTGCAAAAAAGGGAAAAACTGGACTATGGTCACATTTAAGTCCGATTTGGCTAAATTCAACATGACCCATCTGGAAGACGATGTGGCAGCACTAATTAAAAAGAGGGTAATTGACTTAGCAAGGCGCCTAGGTAATTTTATACACTAATTTCTTGTCTGTCTAAATAATTTCACAGGATTTCGGAGAAAGTCAATGACAGGTGGGAGATTTGTGTTAGTCAAAGTGAAGGGCAATTTCAACAGGTATCCTATCTATACATTATTTCAATCTTTTTCTTTTCGAATGATCAATCCTTTATATGAATTCAATCCGACTGTTGTCATGATTCATCATTTGACAAAAACAACTCAAGTTCTTCAATATTGAACCTCACCAAATCAATGTTCATGATTTGTTTATTTAGCTGTGTTTCCCGTTTTTATTTAATCATATTTTTTGGCTCAACAATTGCAGAGCAAAATATTTCACTTTTATGAAATTTTCCTAGCAGGACAACTGGTTGCTACTACAACATTCACGTTCTTTTGATTCTTAATTTTTGTTCGTGATTTATACTTAAATTTTTTTGCTTTGCTTGCTTCATTTGTTGCCCGCAGATCTTTCAATCCAAACCATCGCTGAGTTGCACCTGATATTTTGTGGGCAACAAATAATATGAAATTGCAAACTACTATAGACATAATCGTGAGGTGGGGAAAAAAGTTTAATTTAAAAGAAAATTAAAAATAAAAATCTATACTTGATATTTGATGCTATTTTTTTTTTAATATCTATATTTTTTTCAGGTGTATAACTTTGTAAGATTAGCAGAACTTTACTATGCTAGTAGCCATGGGATAAACATCAAAGGACGAGTCAGAGGACGGAAATACAAAAAGGTGTGCAGGCTGTACTACCGTAACAAAACTTTATTTCTATTTTTTAAAATTTAGAAAAATACTAATTTTTTTACAAAATATTTTGTCTACTTTTTTTAGGAAAATAAAACGGTTCTCTTCCAACTTGCTAGCAAATTTTTACCCATGATAGACAAAATATTTTATCTACTTTTTTTAGAAAAATAAAACGATTCTCTTCGAACTTGCCAGCGAATTTTTACTCATGATAGACTAGTTTCGTTGGTTTAAACTGAGTTTTCTGTTGTATCAACTTGTACAACATAGAAATCAACTCACAGATATTTAAAATTATACTTTTTATTTTTTTCAGGTTTATAAATTATTGCTAGAGAAGACTAAGTCCATCACAGGTGCTAAGGTTGAGAACAACAAATTTTGTATATCCGTGCACTTCAAATGCGTAGATAAAATGATAAAATATAAAGTTTTTTTGTATAAGAATTACACTATATCACCAGGGAAAATTGTAATATGTTTTGTAAATACTGGATATCTTTAGTGTACCACTATACTGTTATCTAACAATTTTGCAAGTAGGGCACATTTATTTTCAATCCAAGATTCTTACTTCTCAACTCGAGTTTCATGTGCTTAAGCCATCGACTACTTTAAATCGGACGATGATCTTTTTTCGCCCAATCTTTTAATATGAAATAAATTGTTGTTCTTCTTATGCTAAATATAAAATAGAATAATTAATTTTTTATATTATTGCAGGTTATAGAAGTATAATGCTAGGCAGTAAAACGATTGCCCAAAATTATCATTCTTGTGTCAAATATAAAATAGAATAATTATTTCTTTTATATTATTTATATGTTATGGATGTATACTACTAGACACTATGATGCCTGAAAAAACAAACATTAAAAAAAATAAAAATTTTAATTAAAAACGATCAAAAGCCACCTCCAATAGCATAGTAAAACTTATTAGAGACGGCTTGCAGCTGTCTCCACAATATAGGAAAACTTATTGGAGACGACTTAAGCCGTCTCCAATAGTAGCAGATTGTTATTGGGGACGGCTGAAAGTAATCTCCAACATGCGTTAATATAACAATAGAAACGGCTTATGGGTCTCTAAAGACATTGGAGATGAAGCTATTAGAACCAGCTTAGACATTTTTGGTAATTGGTAACGGCTTTTTTTTAGTGCCTTTTTAAAATTTTAAATACTGAAAACAATATTTTAATATAAAATAATATGCAAAGAAGGGTATATTTGAGATTTTGTTCGGGTCATATCCGATTATATTTCGGCCAATATGACCTCATAAGCACTGATATTTGACCTATTCGACCAAATATTTGAGCCCATTGAATGTCGGCCTGGCCGAAATTTTAAACCATGATATTAATTTATAATCACGCAATCTTTCTGATGGTAATTGGATTTTGCAGTTTTACTGCAACATTAGCCAAAAAGCAATACGATGCTAAGGCGGGCATATCAGCTAGGAAATACTTCATAAATTTATAGCCAGAAATCCTATTAACATCATATCATATACATGCTAAAAGATTTAAAGGGGGGATTTTAGAGGTTGGATGACAATTGAGTCTTCGTATAAGATAAAGAAATGCCTGTTCTTTAAAAAGGGAACGACGACCTGATCATTCTGGAAGACCAACGTCCGATAAACCCCTACAACTATAACCATCAACAAGATCAGATGTTTGAATTTTATTTTTTAATCACTCTCGGGTTTTGACCTTAGGAAGAGAGAAATGCTCCACCTACTGGTATCAAGTAGCTTTTGCTCCCATTTGAGCAATAGCTACTTGATCTATCTGAATTACTCCTCGTTTAAATCTTGTAATTCCTTTTCAATGTTTCGAAATGGATCTCTATTAAATTGCATCCCATGAAGAAGAGATTTCCAAATCCAACATGAATATTGACAGTCAAAGAAAAGGTGCTCATTAGTTTCTCTATCCTTCCAAGATAGGGCACATCCTGAAGGGATAATCAGTCCTCCTCTGAAGAGATTTCAATTGAGCAGTTTCTTTAAAACTCCAAACCAAGCACAAAAGCTATGCTTCGAGGTACTGTCTTTATGCCAGAAAATTTTTGCCCATTCTCTTGCAATCACGGAGTTCTAATGGCCTCTCGCTGATCCTCCGGTCAAACAATAAAAGGAGAAGACCAATTTACTTGCTGATGGCCATGTCATGTGTATTACAATTTACAAGGGCTAGAGGACCAGACAGCAAGAGCCCTAAAACACTACGAAAGCAACAAGAGAAGCAGACCAAAGAGACCCTACAAGGATTGGCGAGAATGCTATAAAAGAGGTAACAACTAATAAATACAGAAAAAGGCAACAGACAAAGGAGGACCAATATATATATATATATATATATATATATATATATATATATATATATATATTAAAAAACCAAATTCAATCATCTTTTGAGTTTCTCCATGCATACTCTTAACAATATTATACCTAGTTTAAGGAAACATGGATTTTTTTAAAGCAACCATCTATCATCGTAAACTCATAATTCAAGTTGATTAACTAAAATGTAAAATCCCCATATCATAAACAACGAAAATAACATAAAACTGTAATCTAAAAATATTAAGTTAATGAGAAGAGAAGATGAAGATCTCATTTTTATCCCATGGATCACATCCAAGCAAAAGCTATAAAAAAAAATTACATACACGGCTGGATGCTGTCAGTAGAAATTACAAAACCTAACAGTGCAGTTACTTGGTTTGTGCTATTAATCAATACAAAGTTGGATTTTCTTTTTTTTCTTTTTTTTCAAGCAGAGCCTCTCTCAAACTAAAAATCGAAAGAGAGAAGAAAAAGAAGAAGAAGAAGAAGGAGATGGGATTTTTCTTAATTTTATTAATATTTATCATTATAATTATTAATATATAATTATTTAATTATTTTTTTTAGTTTTAGACGCCGTTGGTGGTTTCTTTCTTGCCAAGAGTGTTCTTGTTGTTATGCATCCAGACCTTAAGAACGTGCCGCTTGATACCGATCTCCATGCAGAACTCCTGGAGAGCCACGTCATCGTGCTTCTGTAGTCTCCACCCTAGCTTCTCTGCAAACGCCTGCATCTTATCCTTCTGCTCCTGCGTAAACTTAGTCCGAAACCTCTTCTTCGTACCTGGAACGTCCCCCTCGGGTGTCTCCGACCGTCGACTTTCCCCAAGATCAACGGTTTGGAACAAAACAGGATGTTGTTGACTCTGAGGTGGAAGTGGTCGCGGAGAAAAACTCCCCATCTTCTTCTTATAAAGGATCATCGGGTGGTGGCGGTGATCTGCGCATCCTGCCAACTCCTTGCGGTGGAAGTTGCGGTGGCAACCACACGCGGCGCATTTTAGCGAGTCGGGGATGGCGTCGTCGCCTCCGGGCATGAACTCACCACAGCCGTCGTTGGCATGGCCGCCGATGGAAGCAGCGTGGTTCCTCAGGCATTCACGGTACCGGATCTTGTCCGGTTCGTCGACGACACGGCCGTTCTTCTCGACCGTGTCCCCGTGTCCGTAGGGCACCACGCTTAAGTCCATGTTTTTTTTTTCCACCCTTTTGTACCCCTCTAAGACAAAACCCACGAACCAAAACGCATTTTCGCTTACAGTGAAGGAAATTAAGCTCTTATGCCTTCATTTGAGCATCTATAAACGAGATACACTTACAGACAACTCATCTCTTACGGTAAAAAAAATATATATCATAGAGAAGAAGAGAGAGATGATCAATAATTTAGGTAGCGGAGCCACTGCTAAATATGACGGAACCCCCGATATGCTACCTCCTAACCACTAATTTAGAATCGGAGTGAAAACGGATTTAAGGCGAGCATGAAAGAGGCATCACGTGATCTTTGACACGTGGCGTTCTCTTAAACAAATTGCCTTCTCAATAGAAGTGGGATTTAGTGGGATTCTGGGGGTTAAGCCACGTGACACCAGATATTAAACTAAGTGTGCTTTTGAATCTTTGAGTTCACCCAGACATAAACACATACCGCATGCTTAAACTTTATTTTAAAGTCATTTATTGGTTTGAGTCTGTACCACAAGAAATAGAAATTGATCGTCTAGAAACGCGTATACTCTCAAAATACATTAGATTGGGACATAATTAAATCTGATCGGCTCATATGATGTAGTCGACGTGTTTAGAGTAGGTGAATTCAAAGATTTCGTGAGTGGATTTAAAGATCCTCTTAATCGAGTACGTGTCATCACGTCATTGGTCAGTTTTGTCTCCTCCTCAACTCGTGAAACGTCCATGTCTCATTATCAGGGTGCAGGGACCCACCACGTGAACACCCATCTGGTCGTTCTGAAACCGTCAGATGTTTTGATCGGACGGTCGAGCAGAGGCTGATCTCTGACGTAATTCTGGTATGGGTCTCGCGTGAGCCAATCGCCTGCTGCAGTTTCTAACACGTCACGCCTTACCCGCCATGCCTGTGGGCCCCACCACAGATTCCTACTGTACTGTAAGAATTGTGACACCCGAGGTAACAGATTAACCTTATGAATGAGTATATTTCAACAAAATCTCACAAATCACAATACTTTTATGGGACCGTTATTCACACCTGTGAGACTGCTGTCTCACCCCCCATGGTTGACAAACACCAATTAAAAAAGGACGGTTTTAAAGCTCACACGGTCACACCCCTATTTTATTCTTATTTTATTTTCTCTAATGGGGTGAGAAGGCAATCTCGTCGGGTGTAAATAATGGTACCCTACTTTTATGATATATAATATAATAAAAGCAGTTTTACTGCCTCCACCTACTTTTGTTACGGGGTTAGGGTGAATACGCCTGATGGACAGGATGCCCAGTGCGATCAGTGGTCTGATCACATGTCACGAGTATAATCACATGTCACCAGTATGTTTCAATTCAAAACAAATTTAGCTTTAAATTGATTAGCTATAAGACTTGTGATTTAATAAAAGTTTATTTATTTATTTATTTTTGATTATTTTGCCTTCTATTTGGTGGGTCAAAAGTACCGGAGCGGTCAAAAATTTTAGTATATTAATTTTTTATTTTTTTTTATCATATTTTTTATGGTAAAAAAATTATAAAAATAAATTAGTTTTTTTATAAATCTGATCAACGTTGTTTAAGTTATCATAGCACTTGATGCTCGTTATGGACACTACATAATATCTAACAGATAATGAGTGTAGAGATTTCTCTACACACGAGAGTATAATCTCGGGCCTCTTTTGTTACTGTCAAATCCCTTAAACATAAGAAATATTATTGACTTCTTTAAATAAAATGAGGGTGATTGTTTTTCCGTCCCATCTTTTCTCAAAATAAATCGATATTGAGATCATAAGCCTACCAGACATGTTGAATTTGTGTGACATACATCTCAGAAAGTGGATGATAATAACATTCATTTTTTTCTTGTTCACTTTTTAAATGTGTGCCACATGAAATTAACATGCGACGATTTGATGATATGCCATGATCTCAAGATTTATTATACGAAAAATTAGGATAAAATATGATCACCATATTGTATCATGTGAGATTCCCTTGGATAAGTGAAAGGATATGATGTTTAGCGATCCCTCTGTCTATCAAATAAATTATTGGGTTATTATTCTTTCGGGTGTCTCTAATCGATCAACATGAACATCAATTGGCGCTCCGAGAAAATGCATCATCACTGACTTTATCTTACAAATAAAATAAAATAAAAAAGCCGTATTTTAGAGGTTAGACTGGTTCGAACTATGGTCTGATACATATTGATTTTGGTCTAGTGAATTAATCATCAAATTATCTTTACAAGACCGGTCAGATATCCATCCGCTTCACTTCACTACTGGACCCATATATTGGTCAATGTGTCAGCCGATATATTGAATAAATCTATAAGCGTATACATCAATATATCTCAATTTGGTAGCTGACGGATGGTAAAATCTATAAACCTATGCAATTTTCAAGAAATTTAATTTTCGTAGTATTCTCCGGCAGCATTTTTAGTAATAAAATTAAGGGCTAATGGGAGCTTATGAGCTCAATAGTACCCTCAGAGCCTCGTACTCTAGGCTATAGCAGACTTCTTAAATCAATCCAAAACCACGCATGCGACTAAATATTGTATGAATATTAGTTATAGTTTAGAATGGGTGTCCACCTATGATGGAGTCCACACGTCTACGTGATTACATGATATGTACAAACTTTCAAATACATAAAAGTCCATGCATGTCAGAGAATCATATAAATGTATGGATTTTATTGCAGCTCATAATGAGTGAGCACCCATTGACCATTGTAAGATGACTCATACCTGTTAACCCAAAACATATGCCCGTAAGATTATTCAAGTTACTCAATTAGGCCACCATTATTCATATTTACATAGGGTGCACATTAATAAGTGCCACATTGGTTGCATCACGTGTCATGAAAGTGGAAGAATTCTAACTTCTATTTGTTGAAGTCTGCGACGAAAATTAGGATGCTCCCACTCATGAATGTGTGCTCCGTCCACTGCTTTGACAGAGCAGGCTTTTTGGAGTCCCGCAGCTCCCACTGCTGCGCCCCAGCTCCCTGCGCAATTATCAAATCCTTAGCTCTAAATGCGCCCCATGCATTCTATCAAAGCACCTATATGGGCGATCCCTTAAAACTCATTAATTAGGTTGGATCAGACGATAGATATCATATTTCAACTTGATCATCCACACAATGGATCTTGAGATCATGTCGCACCTATCATAAGGTCAGTTTTTTATTCCACATGTCACTGATCTCCAAAATATGACTCTAAAATCACATTTGAGCGTTATATATGCCATTGCACTGAAGGTGCACTTTTTTGGGGACATGTGGAATAAAAAATTGACGGTCTGATAGGTGCAACATGGTCTCAAGGTCCATTATTTAGAAGATTGGGATGAAATACGATCTCCATTATTTGATTTGACCCAACAACGGATTTTAAGATGAGTGCTTTAAGAGTGTGTGGGTGCAAACAAATATATCCCAAGGTAATATTCTCTACTTTCAAAATCAAGGTTTTAAATATCGGCTGATATGCATCCGATTAGGTCTCATCTGATATGATATACACCCCCGATTTGGTATGGGGTCAAATAGGTCAAATATATGTCGGCTCATATCAGCCCATTATGCATCATCTCATCGCCCGATATATATCTGATATGAATGAGATAAAATATCAAAATTGTCTTTCTAGCAAAAAAATGTTTTTTAATAATTTTATTATTTTAAAAATAAAAAAGATGCTTAAACATCGACTAATTTGGTCGTTACATATCGGATATTTCATATATGTATCGGCATGATATTTGCCGAATATTCCAAATTTTCAATATATATGTCTTTAAATCCCTATTCAAAATGGGTGACCATGTAGATCGATAGAGGTGGAAACGGTGGGCTGTGTCCCAGGTTGCATCGTCAAGATATTACTGTGGAAACTTCTTTTTGGGTAATAAGGCTATTCTCACCCATTTAATAATTTAATACTAAGTACCAGACAATTTTTGTCATTGAAGAAAATCTTTGGGTGATTTGAATTAGATGATGAAGATTGTGTTTTGCTCCAATTTTTCTCACGATAAATTTTAAGATCATAGTGTACCTATCAGACGGTCAAATGTTTATTCCACATGGCACACATCTCCAAAAGTGTGTGCCACGTGAAATCAGCATCTGAAGGTCTGATAGGCACATCATGATCTTAAGATTTATTGTAAGAAAGATTGGAGCAAACAATAATCTCTATCGTCCGAATCAAATCAATCAATAATTTTTGTCCATAAAAAAATTATAGTACTTACTATTAAACGGGCTAGAATAGTCGTACTCATATAATAATTGTATAGAATTAATGTATGAGGAGTACACTTACTATATTATATAATGATATCGATTTTAATTTTAAATACATTAATATATATTTTAATTGTTTATCATCATTTCTATAATCTTCAAAAATTTCCCTAATTGTCATGAGTTTATCTATATTAATTAACTGTACTAACACCCTACCGAATAATCATCAAATTGAAACTTGGTTACTATAGAAGAAGCCAATAACTTTTGGCTCATATCCTATCAAAATGATGTTTATGGCTTATGATCCAACACCACACCACACCACACCACACCACAGTACTGTCTCACCCACTAATATGATTTTAAATATCAGCTGTATCATGTCATATGCATTTAATGTGCATTGGACATAATTTAAAAATATCCTTTAGATAATTTTATTATTATTTATATATTTTTTAATATTTTAAATATATATGAATATCGATAGATTTAGACAATATATAGTGATCGATTTAGATGATATACAGTGAATTTATCTAACATTTATGGGCTTGAGACGGGTGATATGCCGATTTGTATTGGTTTTCAAAATCCTACAGACCAGTCCACCTAATGGTTAGATTTATTTTATTCCACCCGAGTTTCGGGTCACTTTTCAGAGTTAGTTCATACCAAATCAAAGTTTAAGAGATCCATCATTTCGAAACGTGATACCGAGAGTCAATAATTTCAAAATTGGTTCCCCAAGAGTGTTTGTGGGTGCGAGTAACGACGTATGCAAATTCCGAGGACTGAGGCTCTGAGTTAACGTTGGCAACGAGTTAAGATAACACTCATAACAGCATGCCGTACATAACCTTTACCGCTTCAATTAAGGCTGGTGTTACTAACACACCATCCTAAAATTATCAGAGACACCTTTCACGTTATAAGCCTTGTATTTTTACTTTTATCCAAATCGATAAGCTTTTAGCTAAGCTATTTTCAGTTGGCACAAAAAGTTCGAAGTACCCTTTTTTACTCTTTTTTTTTCATTCTACGTGTTTTAAAATTTTAAATATTTATATTTATTCAATGTGAAATCGAATTTATACCGTCTGATTTGAAGGCAGACACGAAAGATGACACTAAAGATAGACACGAAAAAAAAGCGATATCGCTTCTTTAAAAAATAAAGTAAAAAATTTAACAATCAATGTCGACTCTTAACACAATCGATACCGATCATTTTAAGAGTCGTCATCGATTTTGTATAGAGTCTTCATCGATTTTATTAAGAAAAAAAATAAAAATTTATACAGTCGATGACGACTCTGTACAGAGTTGTCATCGATTTTATAAAATGAATAAAAAAATAAATAATATTTTTTTTATAGTCGATGAGGACTGTGTATAGAGTCGCCATCGACTGTGAATTTTTTTTTCTTTTTATATAATCGATAGCGATTGTGTACAGAGTCGATGTCGACTTTATAAACAGTCGTTGACGATTCTTAAAATGGTCGGTACCGACTGTGTACAGAGTCGATATCGCATTTTTTTCATATCTATTGGCTATCGATTTTATATTGTAGCCTTCAAATCAGACGGCATAGATCTCGTTTCCCATCGCATAAAATAGAAAAATATAAATATTTAAAATTTTAAATTTTATAAGTGTATCATCTTCTTCTTCATTCTAATCTGTTACAATCTTTAACGAAAAAAGTGTATTTGGCTCGATCCAAATAACAAATTAGAGTAGATTAGATTGAGGAGAAGACGACGTCAACTTCGCCACTTCTAACTTTTAGAAACTATAACAGATTAAAATGAGAAAAAAAAAAATATTTTTATATCTTAAAGAAAAAGAGTAATTTAGACTTTTTGCTATCCTTAGGGTCGACTAAGCTCCCAGCTAGTAAATTTGGGTAAGATGAAAATATAGAACTTCAAACGTAAAAAGTGTATCTGACGGGGTGGATAAGATAAGTTTGCCTTTAATGTTACGGGCATCTAAATATGTTAAATGTTTAAATTCGATCTTAGAAATTTTTTTCACTCCAACCTTCCACGCAATATGGAGCGTATTATTAAACGGTCGAATTATTAATTTCACATTGCGTTCATCTTGAAACGTGATTGCGATCCGTTTACCATCCACGGTATTTCTCAGTCACTTTTTGAGATTTGTGAGTGGCCTTAGTTAAATAATTACAGTTTTACATAAAGGTAAAGTTTCAAAAAGTGGCATAAGATAGCAATGCACGGCAAGCCCTAATGATACTCTACTCCGCGGATCGCGGCTTGTGAGACCCACATTGGAATTGGTTCCGATACGATGACGTCACTAGCAGTCCCGATAACCGGCCCCCCCTTAATGGTCCAACTCCGAATTAAGTATAATATTTAATTTTGCTGTCGGTTACACTGAAATTACATACTACACTCGGCTTAGCTGACTTCCGTTTTCTTATTTTTGAGAGTGTAAGTGGGGAAAAGTAGGGTGGGCCCCATTAAACGCATGCCTCCTACCGAAAGGGAAGCTGAGGATTCTCTCTCCCCTTCTTTATCACCCGCCCTCTTGTTTCTTCTTTTTTAGTCTGCCTATGTGTCTATTTCCCATGATACACCGCTCACAAGGAGCCGATTCCACCAAAAATTAAGTCTCGTTCGACAAATTACTTTGAAAAAGTACTTTTCAAGATGAAATATTAGACAAGTAGAACTTTTCTTGAAAGAATTTAGCCACTTCTAATTGAAAATGAAATAGCCCCTAGTGTTGCTTCTCTAAAGAGACCATTTTCAGTTGGAGTGGCTATTTCTTTAGATGGAAATGCTGGAAATGCTTCTCACTCAATATTTTATTTTTAAAAATATTTTTTAAAAGTAACTTGTCGGGCCTTAATTCCTCTATTAGAAGAATCCAAATGCAGGTTTCTACAGATTGCTTAAGCCCATCGTTTTTAAAGTAAAAATTTTTATGCGAGAATTAGTGTAACACCTACCCTTCAGAATTTGTGTCCGTCAATCAGTTGACTAAGGCTCGATGAGACCTGATTGCACCACGTGACAACTGAAACTAAGACCTTCCAAAAATATTGAACACCCACTAATATCCCGAAAGAAAAAGGGTATTCCTAATGGCACCCATAAGACACCCAATTGAATAGATGAGTGCGGTAGCAATTTAATGACCCCCCACCATCTTAAACCAACCATTAGAGGCCCAAAATGACTTGTGATTGATTTTAACCCAAGGTTTGACCCAAATTATGACTGAGCTAAGGTGATGGTTTGGAGGTCATCATTAATGGGTAGATCTTGATGGCCACCAAAATAGTGGCCCTTAAACAAAGGTCAAACTTAGACCTTAAAATCCGATGAAAGCCACCTAATTAATACTTAAACTAAAGTGTATAGGTTTGATATGGAAGATTGACATTTTTGGTAAATAGGAACCATCATGATGGACTAAGAAACTAATTTCTTTTAATTAGAAATTAGAAAATAAAATTTAATAAAAGTTCTAACAAATCCTAGCCATTGGATGTGTTGACCACATCTCTCACCCTTAGATTTACCTTGGGGAAATCTATGGTGAGATTGAGTCTCAAACCATGCACCATAAGATCTATAGAAATGTGGCCATTCACATAAATTGAGGGCTCTAAAGGAGACAAAAGCCAAGATGAGGACCAAAAGTGTGGTGGAGATTGAGTCTCTCTTTCTTCATGCGCATGGGAGAGTGGGCCCCACATGGACTAGCACTTGTATACATGTATATAGACGTGTATTTTGCAGCCACTGTTTAAGTGACAGTCGGCCGTCATCGGTGGCTTATTTTGGGTATGAGCTCACGTTCTCTAAATATGTACAAATGGAAGTCTGCTCATAGCCATCTATTTTATGTTATGAGATTATATGTGTGTGATGCTTGTGGATTCCGCCTACAGGTATACGATACTTTTGATTTCCGCCTGTGTGTTTAGCAGCTTTGAATTGTAAACATCTGACGGTCCGACTTTCTTAGAAATCCGTGTGAGAAAAGTTGGGCTGTCTGATCAGTCACATAATTTATCATTTTATCACCCTTAACTTAGTGATGCTAGGCCATAGTTTACTACCAATGAGATACTGATATGCAGATATTAGAGATAAGTAGTAAATTAGAGCCTAAGTGTTAATCTTTGTCAAAATGAACTCAAAAAGTAATAAGAAAGATGATCGAGCGAAAAAGACGATTTGTCGATACTAAAAGTCAGAAAATTTTAATTTACGATTCTTCAAAATAGACAAAAAGATAAAAGCGATAAAGCGTAATCCAGAAAATTATCAACTATGAGGAAGTTGTGAGAAATAGAAAGTCGTAATTAACGATTCTCTAAAAAGAAGCTATGAAAAATAGAAAATCGTAATTAACGATTTTATAGAAAAAGAACGATTATCTACAGCTCTCCTCCTTGTTGCTCTTGTTGATCACGCTAGTGAGAATTGTTACCGCCATATCCAGAATTAGAGGACTCCTACAATTAGAAGTTCTACAGATCACGGATCTGAGAAGCTTGATAAATATTGATATTTCGAAGGACTCTGCTGCTGTTCAGAAAAGAACACTCTAGAAGCCCATCAACTAAAGGAAGCAAGGAAAGATGAAATTAGTAATTATAGTTATATTAGGATACTTTTATTTTTAGTAGTTTCTTTTATTAGAATTAGATCTCTATAATCCGACCCCTTATGATCTATAAATAAGAGGGTTCGGCATAGGAATAAACATTAAAGAATTTCAGTATCAATTGACGCTTGAGGTTAGATTTTCTTCCGATCAAATTAGTGTATATTAGTTAGAATAGTTTAGATATCAGAGGTTTTTCAAGAGCAATTGATGACTGTAATTGAGTGTTGAAGATTAGTATAGATATCTGTAATTTCTCGGGGGCAATTGACAACTGCAGCTTAGGAGTGAAAGATATATTTATTTGCTTTCTAGTTTAAATTTATTTGGTTTGTAAACATCTCCAAATTTTGATTTGAATTGACAACTCAGGTTAGAAATTGCATATTAGTGTACGGTTTATACTTTTCTATTTTCAGTTTGCTAGAGTTTGATTTACACTCAAATTTCTGGTTAATTGTTGATTTGATTAAATCTGTGTTGATAGGATCTTAGACTTGATTGACGACCAATGCTAGGAGACTAGAAATATGGTGTAACGGTACTATTTATTTTTATAAATATCCGAAAGCTAAAGATTGAGATTGACAACCTTAATCTGAAGAAGGAGGATTAGGATTTATTTTTATGCACTTTAGATTAAATAACCATTCTTTATTTATATTTCTCCAGTAGATTAGAAACTCTTAAAGATAATTAGATATTTTTAAAATAAGGATTTGAATAGAAGATAATCACTTCATCGTGGGAATGATCCTAATGCTTGTACTATAATTTTCATTGTGCGCTTGCAATAAGTTAAGACTTGAATTTATTATAATTATAATACACAATAACAAACAAGCCGCTGTCACAATTGGGATCAAAGATAATAAGTATCTAACAATTCGAATTTCTTAAAAATCCATGTCGAGAAAGTCGAGTTGTCACTGGTGGTATCAGAGATGTTTGTAAGAGCATCTGATGATTCAAATTTTCCCAGAATTCAGGATAAGGGAAAAATCGAGGCGTCACAAGTGGTATCAGAGAATTGATGCTAAAGGTATTTCTATATTCAGACTGTGATCTATGATCCGAAGGTCTGATTTTCCCAGATATTCGTGTAGGGGAAAATTGGGCTGTATCAGGTGGTATTAGAGAATTGATGCCTTAGCGAGTCTAAAAATCGCTTGAGCGAATTCTCCAATTTCTGAATACTTAAATCTTTTCTATGAAAAGACTATGAACCATTCGATTCCTCCAACATTGACATGTAGTTTATGAACCTTTGTGATCTAGATTAAGATTGGGAGGCAATCGAAAGGACCTGAACCATTCGATTCCTCTAACAATTCGAATTTCTTAAAAATCCATGTCGAGAAAGTCGAGTTGTCACTGGTGGTATCAGAGATGTTTGTAAGAGCATCTGATGATTCAAATTTTCCCAGAATTCAGGATAAGGGAAAAATCGAGGCGTCACAAGTGGTATCAGAGAATTGATGCTAAAGGTATTTCTATATTCAGACTGTGATCTATGATCCGAAGGTCTGATTTTCCCAGATATTCGTGTAGGGGAAAATTGGGCTGTATCAGGTGGTATTAGAGAATTGATGCCTTAGCGAGTCTAAAAATCGCTTGAGCGAATTCTCCAATTTCTGAATACTTAAATCTTTTCTATGAAAAGAC
This sequence comes from Chloranthus sessilifolius, assembly GCA_021018995.1. Lineage (NCBI taxonomy): Eukaryota > Viridiplantae > Streptophyta > Magnoliopsida > Chloranthales > Chloranthaceae > Chloranthus > Chloranthus sessilifolius. The sequence continues at coordinate 99,631,796 of CM037597.1, forward strand.
TATGAACCATTCGATTCCTCCAACATTGACATGTAGTTTATGAACCTTTGTGATCTAGATTAAGATTGGGAGGCAATCGAAAGGACCTGAGCATGGTTTCGTACGATTTAGGAATTAAGGTAGGGACATCCTATACTCGACTTTGTTTTTTATTTCATTCATGGATATTAATGATGAAATGATACAATGATCATCAAAATCGATTTAGAAACTATTAAGCATCACTGCATTGAATATTTGAATTGCTGGATTTGACTGTATTGAATCTTCTGAATCATAGAATCCTTTGAATTATGAATTTGTATATGATCTTTGAACTCTGGATTCTAATAAGAATGTGAATCTTTGAACATGTATTTTGAATATGAGTCATGAAATCCGAATTTGAATACGGACTTTGAACATGAATGAGAATCTTGAAGTTTGTATGTGGTTTATGTTGCCAAGTGGGCGAGAGGAGTAGAGTCTCCAGAGAGGGGTAGAGTCCCCAAGGTTTCGACCTTGTTTCTGTTAGTGGAATGCTCTGTTCCCACTTAATGGGATGCTTAGCCCCAATGGAAACTTTGATCATGATATGAATGTGAGATTTGAATTATGAAATTTGTACCTTGAACTTGAATTTGATTCCGCGATATGCCATGTTTCAGATCTCTTGATTTTCGAACTCAGCATATTTGAATTCTATATTTGATACAAGAAAATGTTTTTGTTTTGGTCATTGAAATCTATGCATTGTTGATAAAATAAAATTGATATCAGGCTTTCTCTACTGAGCTTAAACTGTTAGTTCATCCTGACATTTCTGTCCCAGGTGTAGAGATTGATTAGGACCTAGGTATAGACGAGGATCTTTATTATGTTCCGGTGGAAGAAGAGGACCCGCCGCTAGAGGAGTTCTTCTCGTAGGGGAAGCTTATCTATGTGAAATTGGTATAGTCTGACTTAGGCTTTTGGATGTTAGTACATTCCTATGACTAATACTTGTATGCATGTATATAGACATGTATTTTGCAGCCACTGTTTAGGTGACTGTCGGTCGTCACCGGTGGCTTATTTTGGGTATTAGCTCACATTCTATAAATATGTACAAATGGAAGTCTATTCATAGTCATCTGTTTTCTTTTCTGAGATTGTATGTGTGTGATGCTTGTGGATTCCGCCTACAGGTATACAATACTTTTGATTTTTGCTTATGTGTTCTGCTAGCAACTCTGAATTGTGGACATCTGACGGTCTAACTTTCCTAGAAATTCGTGTTGAGAAAGTCGAGCTATCACAGTTGGTACCAAAGCTAAGAAGTATCTAACAGTCTGGCTTTCCTAGAAACTTGTGTCGAGAAATTCAGGCTATCACTGGTGGTATCAGGGATGTTCGTAAGAGCATCTGACGATCTGATTTTTCCCAGAATTCAGGGTAAGGGAAAAATCGGGGCATCACAGTTGGTATCAGAGAATTGATGCCAGAGGTATTTCTCTATTCGAATTGTGATCTATGATTTGATGGTTCGATTTTTCCAGATATTCGTGTGGGGGAAAATTGGGCTGTCACATGTCAAACTTGTGTCTTTTCAGATTTACGGTGAAGAGATGAATCAAAATATGAAAAGACACTTCTTTAGAGAGAAAATGATTTTTACAAGTTTGTCATTGAATTATTATCAAGATATATAATGATAATTATTATTTTTATTTTGAACACTAAAGTATATATTACAACACTAGTATATATAACAATCCCGTACTATTTAAAATATAAAAAAAATTTGTGTATCAGAGCGATCATACTAAGCATCATCAGAGGTACCGATCGGTTTGAACCTTTGACTAGTACATACAACTCAAAGTTTTTAAGTGCTTTAAATAGCTTATAGCTTTGAACTTAAAACCTGTCTAACAAATCAAAATTATATGTATACTTATTATGACCTAAATCATTAGTGACATAAGGCCCGCGCTTTACAATAATGCGCTAAAATCATGATTTCATGAGTATCTCAGAGAGAAGATCGAATCTCTATTGAAGCGGCTTCACTTCCATACTCATATAGGTGAATCTGTCATGGGTTCTCTTGTAACTACTTTATCATCCCAGCAAATATATGCTATAGAATCATTAAGAGTTAAACTCACCCTCTCATATTACAAGAGATGTGCACAAAATTTAACACTATAGGGATGACCAATAGGTAACATACCTTTGTGCACTATCAATGGTTACAGAGTAGTTTCTTATCTCGTTGAACTTAGGATTTGAGATCTCCAACTCTACTAAGTTGAGGTTCAAACATTGTACCTTTAAAGATATCGGTCTTAGGCCCATCCCCCTCGATATTTTCAACACTGTATCTCTAGGTTATATTTTTGTAAGCTTCGAAGCCACTCTGCCTCTTTTGCTCCCGCAAACAATGTTATATACTCTGATTCCATGCTTGAATCGAAAAGATATGTTTGTTTCTAGACCCCCACGATACTGCTCCTCCTACCAAAGTAAAAATCTATTTGCTTGCGAATTTTGAATAAGAGGAGTTAGAAATCCAAGTAGCATAAGTAAACCCCTCTAAGAGTTCATGTTTGCCACTATATTGTAAACTATAATACATAGTTATTTTCAAGTATCTTAATGCCCTACAATAGCTTCCCAATGTTGAAAAATTGGGTTGCTAGTTTACTTAATACCCACACTATAAATGCTATATTGGGTCTAGTACACTTATTAAATACATAAGACTTCTATCTCAATGATGATAAACTGTAATTCTTGAACTTATTTAAGAATCAATTTATCTCAAACCATTTTGAAATCAAAATATTAGAGACTAGAAAAGTCTTTATACATGTATCCTCAATTAGATACTTCTTTGCTAATGAATCTCAAAATCTTTAGTAATATTGCACTTACAGAATGTGTTGAATAACCTATCATTCAATGCATTTGGGATGTAGTCTTGGCAATCCTGATCATCTTTCAGTCATTTGAGTCGAGCATCCGATCCTCCACTAGTCGTACTTCCTCCTGTTTTTACTACAGAAATTGGTGGACATGGTCATACTTCCTGTTGTTTCCACCAATTGGTGGACATGGTCATACTTTCTACAAAAATTTGTAGAAATAGCAGGAAGATCTATTGTCTTTAAATTGTTGAAAAAAATGATATTTATAATGGCTCTGAGGCACGTAGTTCACTACTCTATCTTTAAGAAAATAGATGCCCCACTCTGTCGGATAAATAAAAATATAATAGGGTTCCTAGCAAATCTGCCTTCAAGATACAACAGAGCTTGATCTTGTCAAGAATCGTATGTTCTTTTCTAGATTGTACTTTCTAGAGAAAGAACCTGCCACATAGATTTCTGATACACAAAAAGATTCTTAAAAAAAATAAGAACATAAGAGAAGAGAAATATATGTTATTATAGTTTCTATTTTATCTTTCTAACCCGCATTTGATCTCTATTTATAGAGAAAATCACGAACCATTGACTTTCTAGAGAGTTGTATCTTTTCAGATAACAATAAAAAGATAAATCGATTTCACTTGTGTCTTTTTAGAGAGTTGTGTCTTTTTGATAAAAGTAAAAAGATAAATCGATTGCACTTGTGTCTTTTTAGATTTACGGTAAAGAGATTCCAAACTTGTGTCTTTTCATATTTACGGAGAAGAGATAAATCCAAATCTGACAAGACACTTCTTTAGAGAGAAAATAATTTTTACAAGTTTGCTATTGAATTATTATCAAGATATATAATGTTAATTATTATTTTTACTTTGAAACACTAAAATATATATTACTACTCTAATATATATAACAGATGCATGGTGTGAGATAGTGGTGTGAGTGATCAAGATGATCTCACATTACCATCATACTACCCATGATGGAAATCAAATGGTTATAGACCCATCTTTTGATGGTGGTGATGCAAGAGGAATTGAGTTGAGTGCATGTATCATTTGATGGCTTATCATGACTCCTCAACCCTTGATCACACATCATATGATCATGTGATCCCAGAGTTTTTGAAAAAGGTCAAAATTAAGACTTGATCGTGGTCAAAATCGAATGGTTTTAGATCTATTTGCTTAGACTTAGCCGATTTATTATATTCTAGACTTTTAAAATAAATGATTATTTTTATGAAAAATTGTAAAATGTTTATATGAGATTTGTGCAACCGTGGGCTCTTGCGAGTTTGTCGCGATGATGCGCTCTCTTAAAAAATATTGAGTCGCCACCCGAAGCTTTTGGTGTTCTGGGATACCCAGAATTAATATTATAAGCACCGAAGTACAAAATATGACTCTGAATCACTGGTCAATGCCAAAGCCTCTTGGGTAAGGACTTCGGTTATCAATCGGGAAGGTATCAGGAACCCGATCGACCCGCTCGTAAGCAGTCTCTACTATGGCCAAATTTATATTTATGTAATTATATATAAAAAGAGAGAAAAAGTGAGCAACACATCCCCTTGCTCGAAGGCACTTCAATCCTATTGAATCCTTCGTACTCACCAAAATTTTGGCAACGTAACGACTCAATTCTAGGAAAGAGGAAAACTAAAGAAAGTAGAGGAATAGAGGGGAGAGCTGAGTTGTCGGGCCCTTGTAGCACCGTGGTCGAATCTTTGTGCGCGAGCGACACCGATGAGCTTCCAATAGAAATAGGCTTAGAGAAAGGGTTCTAACTTGTTATGGTTTGGAAGGGTTCATGGTTGTTGATGAGGGAAGCATGAAGGTTATGAGGGATGAGCTAGGGTTTCAAGGTTTGGAAGGCTTGGTGCTTGAAAATGGGGAGATAATTTTGTAGAGTTTCTCTTTTAGGTTTGAGAAAAAAAGGTGTCCTAAACAGGGGGGGGTGGCTCTCTTATAGAGGGAGAGGTGATTAGGAGGGTTTTTAAGTTTTAATTGGATTTAAGAATTAGGTAATAGGAAATCTAAGGTTTTTGGGTTTTTGGGAGCTTGAATAGGTGGGAATTAGATTTTAATGGTAGATGATGGGGTGATGACTTTAATGACAAAAGGGTGATAAAGTGAGCTAGTAGGGGCACTAGGGTCCTAAAGAAATAAACCCTGAAGTCCGGGATGGTCTATAAGTCAAACCCGTAAAAGTGAAAACTCATTTTTGGGCTAAAAAGGTTCATTCTCGTGCTCGAAGAAGACCAATTTGGTCTTGCGTACATATTATGTACACAAAGCTAAATTTTGGAGAAAATTGCCTTTGCGTACATATTATGCACACAAGTGTAATTTCTTGCACTTTTATGCGTTTTTCAAATTACATAACTTTTGATATACAACTCGGAATGAGCAATTCTTGGCTCATTGGAAAACTGGGAAACTCTATTTTCCAATGGTATAGGCCTTAGCTGCTACAGATGCCTATATAATCTTTGACACTCCTCTTTTCATCCACTATTTTGGTTGAGCTTCCTAATGGTCTGGAAAGGGTTTTAAGGGTTCGGGTTTATTCCTAAGGGTTTTAGGATGATTCCTACGGGTTTGGGAAATGCTTTCAAAAGCTCGAGGGTACGCCTTTCTTAAAGTACTGGTCAATCGAGCCTTGGGCCAAATTTGGGAGTCTATAGATGCCTCTTTGGTATCCGATCACTAGTGATCGCATGCCAAAGAAAGAGACATCCAAAGAGGCCCAAGGTAAACACTAGCTGGTCTGCTATATTCAAAGAAAGCCTCAAACATCAAAAAGTAAAAGAAAAAAACTAAACGGAGAGTAGCGGAAGCCCAATGTGTTGGGAAACTTTCGTTCCTCAATGTTGTTGGTCCTGAAGCACTTAACGACATTACTGGGCATAATTGTGATGGTATAATTGAAGATGCACGATGTTTGTGTAACATCCTGAATATTCTGAACCCAAACACGCCTGACCATGTGTGCTTTTTCGGTATGGCGACAATCATGCCTTAAACTTTTAAGATAAATAAACTATAAACATATAAAATGTGTGGAAAAGTGAATTTAGGATCTTACTTGATCTTATTTTGGCCTTAAATAAGGAGCCCGTACACCAACACATGGTGTATCAGCTTAACACCCAACTAGACCCAAATGGGTATAGAAAGGTTAGAAGTGAAATATCCTAGATATTTCACTTGTGTTTTGTTGTAAGAGAGAGAGAGAGAGCGAGAGAGAGAGAGCTCCCCACCATCTCAAACCCTCCTTGAAAACCCAAACCATGATTTCCCTCCGCAAGCTTCGGCTTCTTCGTGAAGAATGCAATGTCTTCGTCGTAAGAACTCCACCTTCTTGTTCGTTCCACTGCGAGAGAACTCCGGTTTCGACATCGTGAGAGCAGAGTGAGAAGAACCCCATTTCTTCTCTTTTCTTTGAAGCCCTAACTTTGGATCTCACCTCTTGGGTCCCTCTGTTCATTCAAGAAGATCTCCTACTTGATCCCTTACTCAAGAACTATGATCCTTGTTGCCGTTGCGATCGGAGTGAAGAGATTGAACCATTAGAGGAGTAAGAGGGTTTCGCGCTAAATTCATCGATTTCGGTCACCGTAGAACTTGCCCGTATGAATTAGAAGGTAAGATTCATATTTTGAAAGTGTAGTATTAGATTAGGTTTGATTTATGGATGATTTGAGATGTGTGTGCATGATTTTTAGGGATTTTTGTGGAAGAAAATAAGTTTAAGAAGGGGAAAAAATGCGCAAAATCGCGCACAGTTGCGCGCACGAGTTGGAAACTCCAACTCGTGTGGGTGAAGTGCCTTCAGAAAATAGCCCAAAATAGTGTTGAAAATAGTCGCTCGCTCAAGTTTGGAAAGTCACTCGCGCGACTGTGACTGAAAGGCCGACACTATCTCGGTATTTTGGCCGTAAATTTTTGCTCCTAACTCGGATTGACACGATTCTTACGGCGTTGGAAAGAGGAAAACAAGCCCTATAACTTATTGGAATTAACAATTTCATGAATCAATTATTTTAAGGGCTAAAATTTAGAGGGAAGTTGGGTCAAGGTTTAAGTTAGCTCGAACTTGCCCATTTCCGCCTTGGTCTTGAGGAAACAATTAAATATGTCAAAGTTATTAGTAATTGGAATCATCGTATAGGTTATGTAAATCGAGAATGGGAGGCCGTCGATAAGGACCTTGTGTTGCTTGTGTACGACTCTGAACCTGAGGTAGGGGAAATTCAACCTTTAATTTCATCATTGTCTTTGATTTATAGATTCACGTGATATGATTAGATTGCATTAACACTTGTGATTTGACTTTGATTCGTCGAATGTCATGGAATGATTAATGAAATGTGATGAGTTTGATTGTCATTGATTTATAAATGAAACTATTTAAAATTGGAACTTTGAATTCTTTGAAAGGTATCGTACATGATATGATTAGATTGCATTAGCACTTGTGATTTGACTTTGATTCGTAGAATGTCATGAAATGATTAATGAAATGTGATGAGTTTGAATGTCATTGAGTTAGAAATGAAACTATTTGAAATTGAACTTTGAATTCTTTGAAAGGTATCGAAATTGCTAAACTGAGAATGTGAATTTGAATCTGATATGAAAAGACATCTGTATTGGAATCTGATTTGACTGATGTTAGGAAATCTTTGAATATTTGAAATATAATTAAAGATTTTGAAATTATTAGTTGCATATGAAATTTTGAAAATGGAATATGGAACTCTGAGTTAGAATAAGATCGATTTATCTTGAAATTATTAGTATGAGCATGAAATTTGAACTCCGTATCCAAAAGTGAATATGAATTTTGAAAATAAACTTTGAACATGAGCTGTGAATATGAATACAAATTAAACTTTGAACAATAATATGAATTTCGAATATGGACTCTGAATATGGGCCGTGAATCGAAAGATATGAATATTAAATCAATAGAATCTGATAGGAATTGAGATGAACATTGAACTTGATGTGATTTGAACGTGAGCTGTGAACTTTGAATTCGTATAAACTGATTGGACACTGACTGGGTGACTGCACACTGTACACTATATACTACATACTGGACTGATACAACGGGTTATCCATACACACTGCATACTGCATATTGGACTGGTACGGTGGGTTATCCATACACACTACATAGTGCATATTATGCAATTACATACGCATCTTTGGACATAGACATCTGACGACGGGTTTTTCGTACACACTACATACTGTACACTGCATACTGCCTACTAGACCGGTATGACGGGTTATCCGTACACACTGCATACTGTACACACTGACTAGACCACTGCAACTAGAAATTTAGAACACTGTGAGTTATGATATGGGAAATCAGAACCCTATGAGATATGAACTGGATATCAGAATACTGTAAGATGTGAACATGAATTGGAAATCAGAACGCTGTGAGATGTGAATTGGAAATCAACACTGTAAAATGTGAATATGAATTAGAAATTTGAATACTGTAAGATGAGAACTGGAAATCTGAATACTGAAAGATGTGAATAATGGAAATCTGAGCATTGTAAGTCATTGAACCTGGATTCTGAACACTGTAAGTCTTTGAATCTGAATAGAAATTCTAAATCTGAATTAGAATATGCACATTCAATTTTGATAATAAATTGTCTTTTGGAGCTCTGTCATGAATATCTGTATTGATATGATGAGATGTGAAATTGATATTTCTTCTACTGAGCTTAGACTGTTAGCTCACCCCGACTATACGCCACAGGTATAGGTCTTGATCAGGGCTTTGGGCGTGAGAAATATCAGGATTTTGTATCGAAAGAAGAGGATCTTCTGCCTGAGGATTTGTACCCCTAGTTTAGGGATCGTAGATTTAGTACATTGTAAAATTTGGAAAGTTTGGACTTGGTACATTCATGCTATTATACATATACTATACACCACTGTTAGGTGATGGTCGGCCATCACCGATGGTTGTTTTAGTTTACTATTCATGTTAGATATTAGAACTAGAGATTTTAATTATGCCAAATATATTTTTTTCTTTGATTTTCGCATGTGTGTGAATGTATCAAGTATTTTGTATCAGATTTTGATCTACGATTTGGTGGTTCGATTTTTTCGGACATGTGTGTTAAAGAAAAAAAAATAAAAATGTGTCGAGAAAATCGGGTTGTCATAGTTGGTATCAAAGCTTAGGCGTTAGGTCTTATTGGGACTCAACCGCGATCACATTAGATTCTGTCGGAACTTAGGAGGGATTCACTGTCCTTTTTCTTAAATCTCTGAATGACTTTAGATTCTATTGGGGCTTAGGCTTCAGGTCTTATGGGAGACCCAAAGTTATGACTGTAGGTTTTGTCAGAACATAGGTAGCATAGAAAGGCTTCAATTATTTTTTATTACGATTAAGGCTTTGGATCTTTACAATCACTTCTAATTAAATCTTTGTTAATCGTGACAGAGGAGGTAGAGGCAGATCAAGGACAGTCCACATGACAGATGTTCTTGAAGGTGAGGGCACATCGTGTGGCATAGGAATCGCCACCGGTCCTCACACCATTCCATTGGGAGGTAGTGATAGTGGTAGTGATAGACAGCTGTTGGAGACCATGGCCAACGCAATGATGCAGCAGATGACATTTATGGCCCAATAGACTGAGCTACTGGCGGCTAGACAGCAGCCTTTCGGATTTTCAAAATTTCGAAAGATGTGTCCTCCAAGTTTTTTGGGCCAAACTGATCCACTTGAGGCAGAAAAGTGGTTGAACTAGATGGAGAAGATCTTCAGTGTACTTTCTTGCACTGAGGATGAGAAAGTGAGATGGGCAGCCTTCAAATTGGATGGAGAGGCTGATCCCTGGTGGAAAGCAATGCTAAGAGATAGGGTGTCAGAGATCCAGAATGCACCATGGACTTGGGCTGAGTTTACTGAGAAGTTTAACAATAAGTACTTCACCATTGTGGTGAGAAATCAATGGGAAGTCTAGTTTATAGAATTGAAACAAGACCAGATGTCTGTACTATTGGTATGTGCTTTTTCTGAGTTTCTCTCGGTCCCCGAAAAGAGTGGCCCAATTCGGTCCGAGTGGACTCTAGCTAAGGGCGATGGAGTAATAAATTAGGCAATATTAAATTACTGAAAGGAAAAGGCGAATATTAAATGAAAAATATCTGGGTTGATGCGATCGCCAGCTGCAGATATTTATTGACGCTGCAACACGTCACTTATCACGCGGGGAGATGCGGGCTGACTCTTTTACTAAATTGTCAGCTTGCCAACGTCAACAGCTTTAGGTTGCCTTGAGATTAAGCTAGTTTGGTTTCCTAATCTTGCTCTAAGTCTAATTGCTCTAATCACCTAATCCTTCTAGAAGTCTAATTAACAAAAAGGTCTCCTAATTCTACTAGGAGTCTAATTTTAAAAGGTCTCCTAATTCTATTAGGAGTCTGATTTTAAAAGGTTCCCTATTCCTAATTCTATTACGAGTCTAATTTTAAAAGGTCTCCTAATTCTATTAGGAGTCTAATTTAAAAAAAAAGAAAAAGAGAGTTGTGGCCTGTTATGCTAAGGAGGATCAGCCCCGTTCCCGGGTACCTTGTAAGCTCCCTTGGGCAAATCGGATGACTAAGAATTATTTTACAAATATTAAAGATTAAGAAAAAAAACTGAATTTGAACTTTGAATTGAGAGTTATAAATCAAAACCGATACTGAGAATTAAGAATTTAGGACTAGAACGGAGAATTCGAACTAGAAAAAAAAATTGAGAATTGGAAAGAGAATTGGGAACTAGAACTAGAGCTAAAACCTAGAAACTAAAAACTAGAATGGAAAACTAGAAGAAGATCACCCGAAGCCAATCGATTCTTTCTCCTTCTAGCACCGCAGAGAAGGAACTCGAGCTCCCTGGGAGAGGCCGGAGCTTGAGAGAGAAGAGTTCTTTATCCAAAATTGTTGTGTTGTTGGTCGAGGTAGGGAGGTCTATTTATATGTATTTGGGTAATTACGCGCCCTATGGGAGGTACGCAATTAGCCCGTCAAATCCAATTACGCGCCCTGTCTGGTGTGCTTAATTAGATTATACACCCTATCCCAGGTGCTTAACCACTCTGAGTCGGTCACCAACTCAGTGAGTGACCGGCTGATTGGCTCAGCCGGGTGTCCTCGTTCTAATCTAATTAGAACTAATTGTGTGCCCTGTGTAGCACGCACAATCTAATTAAGCGATGGTTTACATGTGCTTAATCAGGGAGTTCTGACAATCACGGGAATTAGAGACCAGGTCCACTAGGGACCAATTACGTGTGAGTGGTGGAACGACTAATCGATTACGCGCGCTGGATGTGGCGCACAAGCAGGTCTCAAGGCGGTCTCTAAAAGGTTAAGGACCGGTCCATGTTGGACCAATTGCGCGCCAGTGGTGAGGCGTGCAATTGAATTGCGAAAGCTGGATAGGGCACAAAATCAAGTCCGAAAAAGTTCCATGGGAAGAGCGGGTCTGGTCCAAGTGGAACCAATTGCATGCCAACTATGGGCCGTGCAATCGAATTACACGCGCTTGTATGGGCACGTAATTTGAGGCCTTTCCCAGGCTAAGTTGGGTTTGAACCACAGGCTATTATTTCAGCCTGTGCTTTGACTACATACTATTGTTTCAGTATGTAGTCTTCGTATTAGGGTTGTAGGGTATGAGCTACAGAGCTATTATTTCAGCCTGTGTTTAGTCATATATTATTTTCTATATAGTCCCTGTATTAGGGTTGTGGGGTATGAGCCACAGAGCTATTATTTCAACCTGTGTTCAGTCATATACTATTGTTTCAGTATATAGTCCCCGTATTAGGGTTGTGGGTCTGAGCCACAGAGCTATTATTTTAGCCTATTTTTTGTTTCAGTATATGGTTCTCGTATTAGGGTTTTAAAGCTTTCAGAGAAGGTAATCCCTTCTGAAAGTGATGGGCAAGGTCAAAGGTTGATCGAATAGGTTTGTATACTCCGAGAGGGCAAAATTGGGGTGTCTACAGATGCCCCTCTTCGACGCATTCTTGCGGAGTATGGATGCGTCAAAGAAGTAGACACCCCTCTTTCGAGGTGCCTTCTCATTTCTTCTGAGAAATCACAAGTTTAAACTGAAGATGCTAACATGAAATGCTTTACTTTCTTATCTATAAGCACAAGCTAAAGGGGGAGCATTCAGGGGCCCAGTGGTAGCTGTCAAAAGGTATATCCTCATCTGTGGGTGCAAGGAGCATCCCGCCATATATTGCAACCTGCTGCAAGGGGCAGTCAAACAGAGGAAAATTAACATAATTGAGGTACTGGGGGGTGTCATATGAATGTATAGAGACAAGGTCAATTGACCAAATAATAAGATGCAATATCATATAATGGCGAAGGCTTTCGCAAGTCATGTCAGACCGGGCGCATCATTACTCACATCAATGGCTCGCCAGGGGTCCCTTTCTAGTGGACATTTGTGATTTCTCAGAGTTGAGCGTACTTAGTGTTCAGTTTCCCAAGAGAAAGAATGGATTGGACTTATGAGAAGTAAATTTTGATAGGCAGGAGGTTTATTTATTATCATTTTTTTGTATTCTTTTTTTAAATTTGGGTTTTTAACTTAAGATCAATTTTGTTGTAAAACTATGGAAAACGTGGCTTCCGAGAAGTCACTGAGCAGATCCATCGGTGTGGGATTTGTGGACCCGACCGTTCATGTGGTTGTCAAGATGATACTTGGTATGCCAGATGATCCATCTAATCTTCTCGTGAATACTGATGATTGTCTCTTATGGGAGGACTACAGTGATTCGCAAATAAGGAGAGACGGATTTTGAAAATGTTTGACTTAATATTATTTAACTATATTTTACAGAGAATATCTAGCAGAAAGGGGTGCTTGCTTACCTGATTTGTTTTCGACGGGAGGCTTTTGCTTGCGATGGGACTGGCCGGTTGTTGCCTCCTTTGTTGTGTTGCTATGGGACATTAGAGAGTTTCCTCTCCTCCTTCATTCCTGCTGTAGTAGGGCTTGATGGTTGCTAGCATGACGGGATGTCCGAATCGCCTAATGAAATATTCACGATGGGACTTGATAGTTCATGGGTGCGATGGGACATCGGAGAAATTTCTCTTCTCTTTTGTCGGTAGACTGCTGAGTGATGGGGCATTTGGGAGTTATCGCGATGGGACATGATGATTGTCGTGGTAAGACATTTGGAAGGAGGTTCGACTCTTTGCGATGGGATATTGGATGAGCATTCCCTTCTGGTTGTGTGCCATGATGGAATTTCTGAGAAGTGTAATTGGTGCTATAGACACCCCAATTTTTCCCTCTTGGAGTATAGGAACCTGTTTGGTTAACCTTTGACCTTGCCCATGACTTTTAGAAGGGACTTATCTTCTTTGAAAGCTTTAGGCTGTACACAGGCCGAAACAATAGCTCTGTGCCTCAGACCCCACAACCCTAATATAGGGACTATATATTGAAACAATAGTATATGATCGAAGCACTGACTGGAACAATAGCCTTGTGATTCGAACCCAGAAAGCCCCGAATTGGGCGCCCTACCCAGCATGCACAATTCGATTGCACGCCCCATGGTTGGCGCGCAATTTGTCCCACTTGGACCAGGTCTGTCCTTTCTGAGAGTCGCCTTAGGAGTGGATTGCATGCCCTACAGAGCACGCTCAACCCAATTGCACGCCCTATCACTGGCGCCCAATCGGTCCAACATGGTCCTTAACCTTCTAGAGGTCGCCTTAAGACCAGATTGCGTGCCTAAACTAGCACGCGCAATTGATTGAGCGCGCTGTACAGGGTGCGCAATTAGTTCTAATTTGATTAGAACTCGGACACCCGGCTGAGCTAGTCAGCCGGTCACTCACTGAGTTGGTCACTGACTCAGAGTTATTAAGCGCCCGGGACAGGGCGTATAATCAGGTTAAGTGCAATAGACAGGGCGCGTAATTGGGTTTGACCGATTAATTGCGCACCTTCCACAGGGTGGACAATTACCCGAATATCTATAAATAGACCCCCCCTACCCCACACATCCGAACACATCAAGCAGTCGAGTTTTCGAAGTTCCTCTCTTCTAAGCTTAGGGATTTTGAAATTCTCTTCAGCGTTTAGTCTTAGGTAATTTCCTAGTTCTAGTTTCTAATTTCCTTTCTAGTTCTAGGTTCTAGTTCTTAAGTTCTAGTTTTTAGTCCTTAATTTCTAGCCTTAGATCTTAGGTTTTAGTTTTAGTTCTTAAATTCTAGTTTTCAATCTCTGGTTCTTAGAATCAGTCCTTAGCTTTTAGTCATTAAATTTTGATTCTAGTTTTTAGTCATTGTTCTAAATTCTAGTTTCTAATTGTGGTTCTTAATATCTTAATTTTTAGATCTTCTATTTCAAATCTTATCTTTTTAAAATTCAAACTCTTAGTCCTCTTTATTTATGGTTCTAGGTTTTAGTTCCTAGAACTAGTTCTTAATTTTAGTCTTTAAGTTTCTGCTTCTGGTTCTTAATCTCTAGAATCAGGTCTTAGTTTCAAATTATTTTAGATCGTAGCCTCTATTTTCAAATTCTAGTCTCAATATCTTCTAATTTATAATTTTTAGTTCTAATCTCAATCTTCAAAAATACCTTAATTTCCATCTTTAAAAAAAAACCTTAATTTATCAATTCAAAATCAGTTTTTCAATCTATACTATTTTTAAGATGACCCTTAGCCAACCGATTTGCCAAAGGGAGCTTATGGAGGGTACCCGTGAACGGGGCCGATCCTCCGTAGCATAGCGGGCCAAACCCCCCTTTTTTTTAGATTTCTAGCGTAATTAGGATATTCAAAATAATTAGACTCCTAGTCGAAGTAGACACTCAAAATAATTAGATCTCTAATAGAAATAGAACATTTAAAATAATTAGAGTCCTAGTAAAATTAGAATATTTACATAAATTAAATTTTCAGTAGAATTAAAAAAGGGTAGATTAATTAGACTCCTAGTGGACTTAGGAGACCTTTTAGAATTAGACTTTTAATAGAAGTAAGAGACTTAAAATAATTAGAGTTCTAATAGAATTAGGATACCTAAGTGAATTAGAGTTCTAATAGAATTAGGACACTTAAGTTAGTTAGAGCTATAATAGAATCAGGATACTTGAATTAATTAGAGTCCTAATAAAATAAGGATAGTTGGGTTAATTGGACTTTTAATAGAAGTAGGAGACTTAGGATAATTTAAACTCCTAGTAGAGTTAGAAGGTTAACTTAATTGGACTCATCGGTAGGATTAGGAAAACTAAAGTAATCAGACTTAGAGCAGGGTTAGGAAATCCATATAAACAAAACTTCTAGGTGACCCAGTGCTGCTGACGTCGGCAGGCCGACGATTCAGAAAAGAAGTTGAACCCACACCCTGTAAGGCGTGATCAATGACGTGTTGCAGCGTCGATAAATATCTGTAGCTGAAGATCGCAACGGATCAGGTATTTTCCTTTCAGAATTTACCCCTTTCATTTCTACATTTTAATTTACCATTCATCGCCTTCTGCCAGAGTCCACATAGACCAAATTGGGCCACTCTTTTCGGGGACCTAAAGGGACCCAGAAAAAGCGCAAACCAACAGACTGGCGATCGCGATGGGACTTCTTGTCGCCAAAGTTGCCTCCGTTTAGTTATATTTTCTTTACAAAATGGTTTTCCTTCTCGCCTTATACCTTTCCTACACCCACTCTACTACCAAGGATTTCCCGAAACTGCATGAGCATCCATCAGAGGCTTGAGATGGCGGGAATACGAACGATAAATCTCACTGATAGTGGTAATCCTTCGTTATGGAACTACCACAACAACCCCATATATGGCGAGGATCTGACTGGCGAGTTTGCTCAGTACAACCCTGAGATTAACATGATCGGTGATCAGGAAAACCCCTTCACCCCTCTAAGCACTAGCAATAACCACAGTGGAAAAGACGACAGTATCAGACAGAATTTCACCGCCCGACAACTCGTGGAACTCAGTGTCCAAAAGTTAGAGAAGGGAGGCGATGACACTGAAGAACTACTCTGAGACCTGGCAGCCACGTACGAGACCATCAAGGAGCAGCAAGATAGACAAGAGCAAGACTGGCTAAGGCAAGAAGGGTCACCACCCACACCAAGCGCAGTCTCAGCCCACGTGTCCCCAATAGGTCGGGCCGCCCGCACCCTCTTCAACAATGATCGCCAAGACTGAACTCACCTCCTTGTCACCCAAAAAGACACCACAGTAAGAGTAGAGGATTTTTCCAAGATTCTCGATGAATACATGGCCAAGAGAGAGCACTCTGGTTACTCATTTGGGTTCGATAAGTTCTGTCAAGACCTAGAGTTCACCTTACCTACAGGGTTCAAGTTGCCCAAGTTTAACAAATACAACGGTACAAGAAACCCGAACCATCATCTGGCACTTTCTGCAATGACTGTCGACCCATCTGTGACAATCAAGGACTCTTGATACATTATTTCTAGAGATCGCTAGAAGGGGAGGCTCTCGACTGGTTCGCCGGACTCTTAGTTCACAAAATCGACACATTTGATGAACTGGCCGACCAATTCTTTAACTAGTACAAGCATCTGATATGAGAAACAGTTAGTCTCAGTGATCTGATGACGACCAAACAAGAATCCAAGGAAGTCTTTACGAATTTCGTAGCACATTGGAGGAAGTTGGCAGCCCGCACTGGGAGCCAGATAAAGGAAAAGGATGAGATTGACATCATTATAAACAACGTCAAAGATCCTCTCTGAAGCACTCTCATCATAAGCAATTACCCGGACTTCGCTACACTTGACTCATGCACTAGTCGCATCCAGCGACATATAAAGGGAGGAGACCTCGCTTTTTCAATAGTAAAATCAAAGGTCGCTACCTACGGTGATTCAAAGTAGAAGAGCAATAAGAAAGCCTCCAGCATGGAGCAGGTCAACACCATCGCTAACCAAGGGCAGTACTCTGGGAACGACAACTTTCAGCCAAGGAACCTCTAGCAGAACAAAGGCCAACAATGATATCCGAGTCAAAATCAGGGTCAGAATTAGCAAAGGTATCCGAACCATGGCTAGTATCAAAATAGGAATCAGTACTGATCAGTCACATAATATATAATTTTATCACTCTTAACTTAGTGATGCTAGGACTTAGTTTGCTACTAATAAGTTAATGGTGTGCAGATATTAAGGATAATCAGTAAAAGAGAATTGAAAGTGTTAATCTTTGCAAAAATGAACTCAAAAAGAGCAGTAAAAGATGATTAAGCGTAAAAAGACAATTCACCACCTACTGAAGAATGAAAAATCGTGTTTTAGAATTTTGTAGATAATTGAGCGCTGTTATGAAAGAGCTATAATAAATTATGATTTGCGATTCTTCAAAGAAAGAGAATGATATAGAAGAAAAGCGATGACTCGTAATTAAGAGAATCGTCAACTATGAGAAAGCTATGAAAGATGGAAAATCGTGATTTACGATTTTCTAAGAAAGAGAAGAAAAGAGAATAATCGTGATTTATTATTACGATTAGAAGCTTTCCCACTGCTGTTACTGTTGCTGATCACGTGAGAAGGAACACTACCATGTACAAAATTAGAAGAACTCTTGAATTAGAAGTTTGCCTAAGCATGGATCTAAGAGATTGGCGCAGACGAATCTTAAAAGGACTCTGCTACTGAATAAAAAGGAACAATCCAGAAGCGCATGCACAGAATAGAAAGCAAGGAAGAGTAGAATTAGAAGTAGAATTATAATAGGAATCTTTTATTTCTTTTATTAGAATTAGAACTTCTAAACTGATTCCTTATGATCTATAAATAAGAGAGGCTGGTGTGGGAAAAAATCATCGAAGAAATTCTCAGCATCAATTGATGATTGAGGTTAGGTTTTCTTACGATCAAATTAGAGTAAATTTTTATTGCTTTGTAGATTAGATATCTAAGGTTTCTCAAGAGCAATTGACAACTCCTATTGGGAACTAAAGATTGGTGTAGATATCTGTAGTTTCTCAGAAGTAATTGGCGATTGCGGCTAAAGGGTGAAGGATATATTTACTTTATTTTATAGTTTAGATTTTATTTTCTTTTATTTCCTGCTTTGTAAACATCTTTAGATTCTAATTTGAATTGACGACTCAAGTTGAAGTTCGCAGATTAGTGTAACGATTTTTACTTTTCCATCTTCAATTTTCTAAAATTTAATTGATGCCCACGTTTTAGGAGATTGTTTATTAGATTAAATCTGTATTTATAGAATTCTAGTTTTGATTGATGACCAATACTAGGATACTTGAGATATAGTGTAACAGTACTATTTAATTTCATAGATATCTGATAGTAGAAGATTGTGATTGACGACCATAATCTAAAGTTTGAAGATTATGGTTTATTTTATGCAATTTAGATTAATAAACATTTCTTTATTCATATTTTTCCAGTAGTTTAAGATCTTAAAAGATAAGTGTATGTTTTCAGAAAAATTAAATTAATATAGTAAACTGATCTTCGTGGGAACGATCCTTTGCTACTAGTACTATGATTTCCATTGTGCACTTGCAATAGGTTAATACTTAATTAGATACACATATAGATAGCCTAATCAAGTTTTTGGCACTGTTGTCAGGGATCGGCGCTTTTAGTATCTTAACTCAAGAAAATAAGTAGTTATCTTTCTCTTTTTATATTTCTTTATATTTTTAATTTTCTTTGATCACTTCTTCAATCTTTCGTAGGTTTATTCGGAGCGACGATTTAGAGTCTCAACTTCCCCTGATCAGAGAAGCTCGAGGCTTAGATTTGTTCTCTCTCCCTGCTTTTTAGAATAAAAATTGAATAAAGATAAAAATACAAAACATAAAGTTTTCTTTTTTGCATCACACCCAATCTCGAAGTCTAGATTTCTTCGAGTGTGATTTTGAAATCGAAAGGACTCTCCGACGTAATTGGTAGCAAACCAATGCCGCAAGATAATCCTTAATCATGGCTGACCATTTGTCAATCTAGGCACATTTCAGCCCCTTAGCTTTGACCGAGCCCTCTTGTATAGTTATACCAGAGGTGCATGTGGGTAAAAATTACGAAATTAAGCTCTATACACTTCAATCTGTACTAACCTTTCATGGGCTTGATCGAGAAGATCCCTACTAGCATCTAAGGGACTTCATAGAGCTTTGCACAGTGTTGCAATTATCGACTGCAAATAAAGAGCCGTAAAACTATGTCTATTTTCATTCTCTCTCAAGGATAGGGTGAGGGCGTGGCTAATTTCGTTACCTGCCAGAAGTATTACCACATGGAAGGAATTGCAGTCCAAGTTCTTGGGCGTGTACTTTCTAATTGGTAAAACTAACCAAATTCATCAGGCAATTCAAGACTTCAGGCAGAAGCCAGGAGAATTATTTCATCAGAGCTAGGAACGGATGAAGGATCTGTTATGGAAGTGTCCTCATCATGAGGTACCAAATTGGTCGATCGCGCAAAGCTTCTACCAAGGGTTGACTAAGACTAACCAGTCTACATTTGATGCCATAAGCGGAGGAGCCTTTATGGCTCAGAATGACCAGCAATCCTAAAATTTATTCGAGAAACTGGCCAATAACTCAAAACATAAATAGGCCCTGCTTAGGTCTAATCTAGATGTCACTCGTCACACCCCGCTCGTGAGGGGTGGACTTTACGATATCAATAAAGATAGAGTAAAGGAGGAGGACATGAGTGCAAAAATTTTGGTTCTTAAACATCAAATCGCAATATTAATGATAGCCAAATCGAGCACTCCGACCAGCTCTGTAGTAAGCTACTCTGATAGCCAGACTCACAATATTACTAAAAACCCAGCTACGCCACCATACCAGGAGGTAATGAAAAATGAACAAGTAATGGCTTTTCAGAGGAGAGATTATGGGAACACCTATAACCCGTCAGAGAGGAATCACCTTGGATTCAATTATTGTTCCATGGGAGGAGCACAACTAGCACCAACAACTGTGCAACCTAGATTTCCCCTAGACTCAAATTTTCTATCAAAGACTTTTAGTTGCCGACTGCGCAACCCCAATTTGGACCACAGAGCAATGCACCTGATGCCACAGTTGTTCAAATCCTCTGAGATTTACAGCAACAGTCGCATTAGTACTCGAAAGACTTACACCACTTGGCTCAATTCTCCCAAGTACTTAATTCACACACGTAGTCCATTTCGAAGCTGGAAAGCCAGATAGGCCAGCTAGCTTCTCAAGTGGCCAAAAGGGAGAGTGGTCAATTGCCTATGCAACCAGTAAATAATCCTAGAGGACAAGTGTTCCTGGGGGAGACATTGCCTCCCAAAAATTAAATATAAAAACCTCTTGGATCGTTGAGCTACCGACTTATTCGTAGCACTAATTGTAAATTATGTAAACTGTTTCTTTTTTTAGGTACTATAATACGACCTAAATCATTGGAAAATGAGATATCGTAATATCATACCTACTATACATTATAACAAACAATTGTATGGATTTACGATTGATCGTAGTCATGTCTCTAAGTAAAAGCGTAGTGATTGCGATTCTTACCTACTGAAAGCTAGAATCAACTGATGATTCTAGCTTAAAACTTGAGTGATGACCGACTCAGTAAGTAGTCACTGAAAACATGACCTACATATTCGTAAAAAGGATATGGCGGTCCCATTTTCAAAACCTTTCCATTTTCTCCTCCTACCTTCCCTCTCTTTTTCAAATCATGCATAATATTAATCATTCTTCCACTCAACCGAACCATTTATTTTCCTATAAACTCCTTACTTCTTTTGTTTAATTTTAGAGAACCCTACGTGCATTTTATTCCACCATTGCAAATTAGGGTTTCAATTGTCAAGGAGGTAAGGTGACGATTTTAATGGTAGAGTGGAAGGGTTTCTACAAGAAATTTTATTCAATACATGGAATTTAAGTTTAATTAATGGTGTTGTTCTAAACTTTTACAGAAAAGAGAGTGAAGCATGGCAAACAAGACGGGTAAACTACAAAGGCAAGAGGAGGAAGAAGAGGAAGGCAATAGTTCTGATAACACCCCAATCATTCACCGTATCGCACGGTCTACTGCCCTTAAGGCTAAATCAAAAGCAACAGACCTACCCAAGAAGAAGACCAAATCTTCAGGGATAGTTATCAGAGAAAATCCTAAAGACACAAATGAGACAGAATCTGTGTCTGACCCTAAAAAGGAGCTGAAATTAGATAAAGGTAAAAGGCTAGCATCCTCTGCTACGCTAGCAGATAGACTCCCTACTTCAATGAAACATCATATCGTGGGAGCTGAAATTGCAGTAGGCGTTGAGTCTTTAGATAAATTGGAAATGGGTGTGGAGAAGCCATTAAATTTTTTAAGAATGTCGGGTTGAATTATTTCTAAAAGCCAGGAGTCACACCAGTCTATCCTAGATTGGTGAGGTTGTTTTATAAAAATATGACCAAGAGCAGTCAGAGACCATCCCCAATCCTCTCCACCAGTATCGATAGACTTCCAATCAAGATTACAAAGGAAATGGTCGCCAGCATGCACCCCTAGAAATACACAACTGTCCCAAGATAACCCAGAGGCCAACCTTTTGAGGATTCCATCAGAGACCCTCCCTAACTTTATCCAAATGATAACAAAATTATTAGGAAAACATCCACGGGACAGGTCCTTCTTCCTTCGAAAGGACCTGGAAGAAAGGAGTTTATCACTTCACTTCTTCGATGTGCTAATTCCTAAGACTGTTCACCCCACGGGTCATGGAACACAGAGAAGGGCACTATTTTCCAAAGCATTGTACTTAATGGCGGATCGCTATTGGTTCAATATGTCCTCTTACCTTTTTGAAGTAATCACTATCATGAGGGAGAAACTGAGTCAAGAAAAATACCAAACGAAGAAATTGACCCTGCCATTTGGAGGCCTTATCATGAATTTGTAATGAATGTGGGGTATAGTATAGACTCCAAGGGAAAAGCTTTACCGAGAACAAAGGAAGGCTTAACAATCCTAGTTTATAGGAGAACTTTAAGTGCTGAAAATAAAAAGAAAATCCCATTCGCTCCTTGCACCAAAAGTACCCCCTATGTACCACAAGTCCCACAAATTCATGAGGACCGAGAAGAGACTGCCATAGAGGAACCAAAAGAAATCGTAGCTCCAGAAGAAGTAGTTATGGAAGAAGGTGTGAGTACTTGTACTCCACCTCATGAGAGAGTAGAGATCAGTTCTCTAGCACAAGAAAAAGTAATTGAGTTAGAAATCCCAGGTGCAGACCAAGCTAGTCTGTACGACCCTGCTTTGAACTCACCAGTAGGGCCTGCTATGCCCCCTGTCATTGAGGCAGATACACTACCAGTTACTACTGAAGCAGACCTTGAGAGTCTAAATGTTGAGATAAACCAAGAAAATCCTTCCATAATTGATCAACAGTTTACTAGAATGGCTACTTCTAGCCATATCCAAATACCAGTAGAACTTCTTGCACGACCTATAATTCCAGCCAATACAAAGCAAACTCTCATAGTTCAAGCTGCTGAAGAAGGACCAAGCTTCAAGTTACCAAGAGGGAGCTTTACAGAATTATTAAATGGAGAAGAAGCACCCCCTAAGGGTCCTCCAATCACCACCATATCAATCCCCGAGTTAGAAAGGAGATTGAAGGTAGCGGAGCAATGGCAAAGTACACATGAACCAAATCTATTGCCATTACCTAAAGTTGAAAGAAGGGTGTGAGAACTAGGACAATGGACCTCTACAAATGCCCCATCTTTGGTCAAACTGCCTGGTATAGTAAGATAGTGGATGGAGGAATATCAAAGACTAAAGAAGAGAGTCTTTGATACTACCTTGACAGCTCAAGAGCGAGCATAAATAATAAAAAACTTGCGATGAAAAGATTTACAAGATCAGGGTATGAGATGGGTAGCATAAACAGAGAAGAGAGTCTAAGATGCCACTTCAACTTTTCAAGCACAAATTATCCAGCTGCAAGTAGAGAATAGAATCATGAGCGAAAAACATCAAGCTTGGAAAGTTGAAAGAAAGGCCTTTGAAGAGAACATGGCAGCTATACTTGAACAGTCTCAAAATTTAATGGTAGTCCCCGACGATGCAAAAACTGTCAGAGAAAAAGCCCTTAAGGACTACTAGAAAACACTCCATCAACAGCTAAGTGGGAAGAATCATTTATTGACGGTAGCTAAAGGGAAAATAATGTAACTATAACGAGATAAAGATTCCCTAAGCTCCATCAATGCTGAACAAAAGCAGATCATTGAGTCTCTAATAAAAAATAGCTTTGCCATAATAATTAAAGAATAAGCGATAGCCAAAAAGCTGAGAAAAGAAATTCAACTAAAAGTGGTTGTGATTAAGAAGCTGACTACAGATTTGAAAGAGAAGGCTGATAAGGAGCAACAGTGTTCAGAAGGAACTTCTTGCCAAATGCTTATGGAAAAGGAAAACACAACTGAGGCTGAACCGATAACACATAGGGATTCACTTGCAGAAAAGGATCGAGATGGTTATTCTACTGCTGAGATGTCAGATTGGGAAGATGACCCCACTACTTCTACCCTTGTACCATATCTTACATCTACAAGTGAGTAAAAAATATACAGAACATTACAAACCTCACAGGTATGATCTCAGTAGATTTTTCCTAGGTTTATACTCTTTTCTGTAATTAGTTTTTTTAGTAGTTCTGTAGTTTTAATTTTTTTCTATTCATTGTAAATATTAAGTAATATATAAAATTTTCTTTTGACAAATTAACTTTTTCTTTTTTTTTACTAACTGTGTAATTGTTACTAACATTTCTAACATTTTTGATACTGACACTCTGATAATAAGCCGTGGATATTTTCTCTCAAGTTTGGGAGAGAGTATATATCTGGTAACAGATTATTTTTCGATAAATAATCAGTATATCAATAATTTTTAGAAAATAATTTTTAGTGTCCCCTATTTTTTGTGCCAATGAGGGCATTGCCCGATTTAAGTTTGAGGAGGATACACAATTTCTGTGTATAATAGTAGTTTTAGTATAATTAGTATATCAGTAGTTAGTTTAGCAGTTTATTTTTGTAAAACTTTTTTTAATATTATTTTTTTAATTGTTCATTACATAGGAATTATGATAGAAAAAATTATAAATCTTGAAAAACTTACGATTCATTATAGTAGACGTTTTAATAATTAGAATATAGAACAGTTACAATTCATTCTTAGCTCGTTGAACACTATATTAGAATGGATATTTAAAACAATAGATTCATCTAAACTGTAAAAATTTAGACTATAGTTTTAAAATTATAAACCAGCGAGCTTTTGAGCCATATCTTTTATTTAGAGAGAGAATGTTTCTATTCAATCAAAATTTCTTTGAACTTCTACACTGTTATGAAATCTCATATTGCTGAATTTAGAATCAAATTAATCTATGAATATGATGACCTGATTTTTTGTCTAGAACTCTCTATTAGAAATATCAAAGCAATAAGGCATCTATGCTAGTAAATCGTAAAGATGATTTAAGGCCATCTTTTGTTTAAATTAGAGGCAAAAAACTAAAATCCTAGAAAATTTTATCTTTTGAACCCATATTAGAAGTCTAAACTGAATCTTCTTTGTACCAAAATCTAATAAACCTTTAACCATATGTACTACCTAAAGCTTTCAACCTTTAACTCTTACAATTTCTGAGAGTTTAGAATATAAAGAAAGGGAGGAAGAGGGAGTGGAAAGAGTAAAAGTATAACAGATAAGGGTATGGTAAGAAAAGAGGTACAGTTGAAGTCTAAAAAAAAAAAAAAGAAATAATATGGGGAAGGAAAGAAAAATCGTAAATAAACGATTTTAGAAGAAAAGGAAATTATGATTTAGCAAAAAGTTTTCAAAAGAAGCAAAATCGTAAAATATGATTTTATAGCTAAAGAACTAGGATACATATATATATATATATATATATATATATATATATATATATATATATATATATATATATATATATATAAAAGTAGTAAATGGGAAGTAGTTATCTAAATCTTGGATACTTACTGAGTAGAATAAAAAAGTCAAAAGAAGATGAGAAAAAGAAGAGCTAAATTCTCAGAAAAACTTTGAATCCTTTTCTACCTTTTCTTTGATACCTTCTGAAATCCAATGCCCCATTACAAGCCGAAGGAAAGACCTTTCTGATTTATGGTTTGTAAAAGTATAAGACCTTTCTAATATGGATATTAGATGCTATGGATTATACAGTGAATCATAAGAATAGAATAAGATTATCTTTTCCATAAGATTCATTAATTCTTGCAAGTATCTTTGACTGAATTTTTCTGAGAAATATAATGAGAGAACCGAAAAGTTCTGATATCTTTTTTAGAGTATGTCAATAATGAGTTTTTGGAATGAAAATATTTTCTAAATCTGCAGTTTAGAAAAATTTATAAAGAATAAACTGTTCACTGATGCATATACACTCTGTGCTTATTATGAATTGAAATTGTTAGAGTCCTAATCGAAGATAACTATTATAATGGAAAGAAAGGACAAATGATTGGTAATTTTAGAAAATCGTAATAAACTTATGTATTGACCAATTTGACCACTTAGGTAATTTAGTCAATTCAAATAGTATAATAAAATTAGTTTAAAATTTGAAATTTTAATTTTTGAAAAATTCAAAAATATTTGAAGTTTGTAGGTAACTTTACTGAAACCTTCAGGAGACTACAACTCCTCTACTAGGGATCACTTAGGGGTTTAAAGGCTTGTTGCAACCGCTAAATGTAATTGTGCTCCCTATGAAAGTGATATTTAATTTAAGTTCTTAGTTTATATGTTTCCTTGTTTGCTAGGGACTAGCAAAACATAAGTTTAGGGTGTGATCAGTCACATAATATATCATTTTATCACCCTTAATTTAGTGAAGCTAGGACTTAGTTTGCTACAAATAAGTTAATGGTGTGCAGATAGTAAGGATAAGCAGTAAAAGAGAACTGAAGTGTTAATCTTTGTCAAAATGAATTCAAAAAGAGTAGTAAAAGATGATTAAGCGTAAAACGATAATTCACCGCCTACAGAAGAATGGAAAATCGTGTTTTACGATTTTGCAGATAGTTGAGCGCTATTACTAAAGTGCTATAGAAAATTATAATTTGCGATTCTTCAAAGAAAGAGAATGATATAGAAGAAGAGCGACAAATCATAATTCAGAGAATCATCAATTATAAGAAAGCTATGAAGGATGAAAAATCGTGATTTACGATTTTCTAAGAAAGAGAATAATTGTGATTTACGATTACGATTAGAAGCTTTCCCACTGCTGCTACTATTGTTGATCACGTGAGAATGTATACTGTCATGTACATAATTAGAAGAACTCTTGAATTAGAAGTTTGGCAAAGAACGAATCTGAGAGATTGACGAAGAAGAATCTTAAGAGGACTCTGCTACTGAATAAAAAGAAACAATTCAGAAGTGCATCAACAGAATAGAAAGTAAGGAAGAGTAGAATTAGAAGTAGAATTATAATAGGAATCTTTTATTTATTTTATTAGAATTAGAACTTGTAAACCGAATTCTTATGATCTATAAATAAGAGAGCCTGGTGTAGGAATAAATCATCGAAGAAATTCTCAGCATCAATTGATGACTAAGGTTAGGTTTTCTTCCGATCAAATTAGAGTAGATTTTTATTGCTTGGTAGATTAGATATCCAAGGTTTCTCAAGAGCAATTGACGACTGCTATTGTGAACTGAAGATTAGTGTAGATATTTGTAGTTTCTCAAAAGCAATTGACGACTACGGCTGAGGGGTGAAGGATATATTTACTTTATTTTCTAGTTTAGATTTTATTTTCTTTTATTTCATATTTTGTAAACATCTTCAGATTTTAATTTGAATTGACGACTTAGGTTGAAGTTTGCAGATTAGTATAATAGTTTTTACTTTTTCATCTTAAGTTTTCTAGAATTTGATTGACGCCCATGTTTTAGGAGATTGTTGATTAGATTAAATCTGTATTGATAGAATTCTAGTTTTGATTGACGACCAACACTAGGACACTTGAGATATAGTGTAACGGTACTATTTAATTTCATAGATATCTGATAGCAGAAGATTGCGATTGACGACCATAATCTAAAGTTTGAAGATTAGGATTTATTTTTTGTAATTTAGATTAATAAAAAAATTTTTATTCATATTTCTCTAGTAGTTTAGGATCTTAAAAGATAAGTATAAGTTTGTAGAAAAATTGAATTAATCTAGTATACCGATCTTTGTGGGAATGATCGTTTGCTAGTACTATGATATCCATTGTGCACTTGCAATAGGTTAAGACTTAATTAGATATACATATAAGTAGCCCAATCCAATACCCTAATGCCACCAGCACCAGAATCAATACACGGCATAGAACAAGCCAATCAACGTCCAGAATTATAATAGCGTGCCTCCGCCACAAAATTTTAATCAACAAACTAGAGGACCCTTCTAGCCAAAAAGAGAGCACTACCCTCCACTACCCAACACCATTCCAAATATCTGCCATCTCCTGAGAAACCAGAACCTTCTTAGATTCGTACCACAATGATCGCAACCCTGGCTGACAAACCTAGAGCATAGTAAGTTCTGCGCATTTCATCAATATGCAGGACACAATTTGGAAGACTGCTGGGTTTGAGTGATAGAAACCAGATTGATTGGGAGTCTCTCAGGAATTCTAATCTCAATCACAACCAGCCACCATAAAACCTGGGGATTGATAACAACCTCATGCCGAATTACAACCAAGGGTCAGTGTCCCACATCACCACAGTAGACCTTCCCGATCGACCCTCCTTCCGTCCTTCCACCTTAATCACTTGCCTTTGCCCTTCTACTGCTTTTATCAATCTAGTAGAACCTCCAAGGCCCCCAACTGTTCAGCCACACCCTTCGACCTCGATCACTTGGATCACACCCCTAAGTTCACCTCCCAACCCAAATTTTACCCAAGGCCGAGTCCAATCGTTCAAGGCACAGAGACTGAACCTCCATCAACCTCTACCCGAACCTCCGACTCCTCCAAACCCACAGTCGACTCCATCGCTGTCTGACTCTGAACCTAAATACAAAGACCATGTCCTTCAAACTGCAGAGCAGATTACGGTGTGGGTGGACAGCATCACCCAAAATACTTTAAGTCAACGACATGAAATTATGGTGGAACACTACTCAGCTGCCAAGATAAGTCAGCCAAGTGAAGAATCCATCAAGGGGGAAGCCCTGATTTCCACCTTCCTTGAAGAAGAGGACTATACACAGTACCTCCCACTATGGAGCGGCCTAGCCCCAGTACACATTCCTTCTTCAAGCTTCACCCCGTTCATGACAAATGCTCTAGCAAGCTCATCAACATAAGTCGCGATGTGGTTAAAGAATTAGCAACCGACCTACCCGGTCCTTAAATCTGGAACCAAATATCCACCACCACCATTCCGTCGGGAAAAGGAACCTACGGGCACACAACCACTAGAAAGGAACACGAGAGAGAAGGAGACTAATTTGCCTCCCCCACCTCACATCATTCCTTCGTCGCCAATTTTGACACCCCAGCCGCTTCATCCAACCGCAAACAGGGCACATCGATAAGGAAAAGAGATCGCCCTCGAGACATGCCAAGAGCATGATCTCCTACGACATCTTCAGAAGATCTCAGCGTAGATATCAATACTTGAGCTTATCAAGAACTCACCTGACCACCATCGACTATTAATGAAGGCGCTGGAAGAGACACAGATAGATGAAGACACTACCTTGGGCGAGCTACATCAGATCACCTCAGTCATGGCGCAACCACCCGCCCTCACTTTTATAGATGCGGATATGCAGAAGGAATCTTTGCGAGGAAGCTCGGTCGCTATATATATCTAACGGTCGTAATTAGGGGATTCTCGGTCCCTTATGCGCTAGTTGACACAAGGGCGAGACTCAACATCTGTTCCATCACCACGCTCAAGACACTTTTATATATCGAGCAAGACATAAAGCCATCGTCTTTGTCCCTCATCGCATATGATGGCTCCTGACGCTTTGTTAAGGGGACCATTAAATTGTAAGTTCATCGCGGGCCGGTCACTAAAGATGTCACATTCCATGTCTCGGACTCGTCTAGTACCTACAATCTGATCCTAGGTAGGAAATGGTTAGAGTCTATGAAAGCTGTAGCATCTACATATTATTAATGCGTCAAGTTCCCGCATGAAAACTCTATTGTTAGGATATACGCCGACGCACCTCTCAAAGAAGCAGATACTAATTATGTGGCAAGTATTCCAATAGCTCATGATTCTGTCCTATCCACCGGCCACATCAGAAAGGTACAGCCGCTTGATGATAAGGTAATAGCCGAAGTCACTCATCCTAGCTCGCCCCCATACTAGTCAAGATTAACAAAGAGAATAGTAGGACCTGACCTCACCCGATTGTATGATATAAATCCAACCGCAACAAAGGGATGAAACTTGATATATCAGCTCGGATACATCTGACATACTAAACTCGGCAAGAATAGACAAAGATGAATAGGGCTAGTCGTTCCAAAGAAGGTTCGCAAGTACACAGGATTGGGTTATCGGTCAGACGGCAAGCAAGCTGACCTCCTGCGGATCTCGCCTAAATGTTCACTCTACGGCCATTTTGTCTACGGAACCACCGAGAAGGCCGATGTATCGAGAAGAAAGGAAGCATCCCTCACCAATCCACAAGTGAAGGAAATTGAGCAGATCGCCAATGCCTTTGAGGACCTGACAAGCTTGAACTGAGATGATGACGACATCGATAAACCGCTTGAGGTTGTAGGACCATTGATCAAGGCTGAGGAACCCTACACTTTTGAAAGAAGAGAACCACTAAAGTCTGAGCCGCATATAGAAGATTGGGAATCGACTAATGAGGAAGATATCCACATCGCCTCTTTGGGAGATGAGGAGGAACTAGAGTCATCCCAGCCTCATGTACCAGAAGACTGGCTTTCAATGTCAAGTGAAGAAGAAGACTATTGGGATAATCTTATTGACATAGAACTTGGGGACCTCCTGAGAGCTGATCGCCTAGAGTGGTTTGTAGAAAACAATCGTTCTCAAGAAAAGACTTCGAATCCTGACGACAACTTCGATTATTAGTACATGAAATTGAGCAGATCGCCAAAGCATTTGAGGACTTGACAAGCTTGAACCGATATGATGATGACATCGATAAATCGCTTAAGGTTATAGGACAGCTGTTCGAGGCTGAGGAACCCTACACTTCTGAAAGAAGAGAACCACCAGAGCCTGAGCCGCACATAAAAGATTAGGAATCGACCGACAAGGAAGATTTCCACATCACCTCTTTAGGAGATGAGGAGGAACTAGAGTCATCCCAGCCTCATGAATCAGAAAACTGGCTTTCAATGTCAAGCGAAGAAGAAGACTATTGGGATAATCTTACTGACATAGAACTTGAGGACCTCCTAAGAGTTGATCGCCTAGAGTGGTTCAAAGAAGACAATCATTCTCGAGAAGTGAGTTCAAATCTTGACGACAACTTCCATTATTAGTACGCGATCGATAATTGGCGGTGCCCACGTTAGTGCCCTTACCCGAAACTACCTTACTGTAGCTGGTGCTGCGCTATGATGCTACGATGTCAAAAGGCTATCATGGATGAAATTTGGCAGACCGTTAAGACAGAAGAGTCTCACATCGGCTTTATAGAATTCCAAAAAGATCTAGAGCTCGACGCTCCTCAATCTTCAGATGCACCACAACTTCTGATATTCTGGAACTCACTGGAAGAGGAATGGCAACCGCCGCCGAGTAATGATGAAGACTATTGGATAGATCTTTCGATGCTCGAATTAACAGAGCAGTTAGCCCAAGGCTTTCAAGAGCAATCAGACGAAGAAGATGACCTCGACTTCAATAATGGCAACCTCAAAAATAAAGTCTAGGAATGCCCCTGGAGAGATCCCTGTATATCTCACCCATATTAGCCATGTTGTAAGACATGCATACTCATCGTAGCGTACTTCAAGGTACAAAGCCGAGAACTCAGCAGTCTAGAAGAATGTCTCGAACAACCTCAACAATAAGAATATCTTCAGTCCGATTCAGAAAATGGGAGCTTAGATGATTACTGCCTCTCCACCCTTTTCGAGGATGAAGCAGTTTACATGATAGAAGAAGAAAGCACATTAGCCAGACTGTCGCCACCCACACTCATTAGGAGGATCATCCCAAACTAGGACTCTAAAAAAAATGCCAAATTCTGAACGAGTCCATGTCATCCGAAGACTCACGAGAATGACTTCGGCAGCCGTCCAACTTCATCAACTAGAAGAAGTAATCCTGTCGGTTACTCTACAGGCAACCAACCCTGTACCATATCTCTTATCAAAAATTAAAAAAATAGAAAATCCTAAAACCCATAAAAATTCAAAAATAGAAAATCCCAAAAAATCAGAAGAACACAGAAAAGGGAGGGTGCCCTTTAACCCAGACCCATTCAGTGACCGACAAGGAGACTTTTCTCCTAAGGTTATGAGTAGTGGTCAGACCAATGGAACCAAGAAAGAAAAAACCAACATGATCCCACATGGTCATCATCCCACCCTCAACATTGAAGAACCCTACCTCGGCTCGATTCAAAGTGACCCTACCGCCTCTTCCTCATGAAGATGCCGAGCATCCCAACGAAGTGACAAGCTTGTAATCATACCTGACGAGATACTCCACGACTTGGAGAGAATAATGAATAGCCTCGACTTACACCTTACTAAGGATGTCGCGGTCATAAATTACATCGATGAAGGGTTACCTCCCATAAAACTAACCCCCCAATGTAGCCATTTTACAGTGTATGAGCTCACAGATGATGAAGAAGGAGCATCATCTGCTGAGGAAATACAGGACTTCCAACGTATCATCAAACGCTTCGACAAGAAAACTCAAGCCGCTGTGGAACCTACATAAGAAATCAATTTCGACACAGAGGAGGAGCCCAAGAAGTTGCTAATCAACGCAATGCTCAATCCTAAGGAACGACAATAGATCATTCATGTCCTCCAAGATCACCTCTACTCCTTCGAATGCTCCTACGAAGATATGCCTGGCTTGGACTGGAGCTTAGTAGAACAACATTTGGTCCTGAAACCCGATGCAAAACCCGTCAAGCAAAAACTTTGAAGAATGCACCCTCAGACAGCGCTACAAGTCAAGTAGGAAGTCAACAGACTACATAAGGCAAATTTCAGCTGAGTTGTCCTCTACCCCAAATAGGTCGCAAACATAGTACATGTCGGCAAGAAAGACGACAGAGTAAGGGTATGTATCGACTTACGGAACCTCAACCAGGCATGCGCAAAAGATGACTTCCCGCTCCTTCACATCAATACTTTGGTTGACAATACTGCCAGACATGAGATGTTATCCTTTATGGATGGCTTCTCCGGATACAATCAGATCAAACTAGTGGAATCTGACCAAGAAAAGACTTCCTTCACTATGCCATGGGGGATGTACTGCTATGTCGTCATGCCTTTCAGGCTCAAGAATGTAGGAGCCACATATCAATATGCCATGATGGCCATTTTTCATGAACGGAAATACACGCCAATGGAACAGACATACCTCACACTAGTATGGGCCTCGACAAAATTACGGTACTACTTCAGAGCACACAAGATACTAGTGCTATCACATATAGACCCTCTGAAGTACATCTTTGAAAAGTCTGCTACATCCGAGAAGATCGCCCGTTGGCATATGCTCTTACAAGATTTCAACATCACTTATGTCATACAGAAGTCTGTCAAAGGACAGGTGATTGCCGATTACCTCGCAAAGCTTCCACTCCCGGGCAATGAACCTGTACATGAAGAGTTTCCCAATGAAGATCTCCTCTCGATCCATAACAAAGAGCCTGACAAGACTTCATGGACACTCTACTTCGATGGCGCGCTCAATCATAAAGAAAAAGGCATCAGGATAGTCCTATTGAGCCCAGAATGAGTCGTCATACTGAAGGCCTTTCAGCTCGACTTCCCAGTCTTCAACAACGTTGCTGAATATGAAGCCCTCATCACCGGACTACGAGTAGCATTATAGTTGGGTATCAAATAGTTGAAAATAGTCGGCGACTCCAAGCATGTGATATCACAAATCATTGGGGAATGGAAGACCAAAGAAAGATGATTGATGGCATACTTAGAAACAACTCAGTTCTTGATAAAGAAGTTTGAAAGGATCCCTTTCACCCACATCCCTAGACTGGAAAATAAGCTCGCCGATTCCCTCCTACATTAGCCTCAGTCATTCAGATACTAATCGGATAGAACACAAAATCCTTATACATCGAGAGATTAATGATGCCATCATGCGAAGTCGCTTGGCAAGTGAAATCGAAACTGCCAACTAGACTAGAACCCGTCATGAACGAAGGACAACCTACCTCAAGCAACTCCACGAAGAAAGAAGTCGAGGTCGCAACTTTTAGATTTGAGAAATCACCGACCGATGACAAACAACTATGGTACTTTGATATATTGAACTTCCTGAAACATCGCCATGTCCCTCCTTATGCTACGAAGATTGAATGAAAGAAAATCAAGAACCAATGTGCAAGATTCTGCATACTAGGTGATACGCTATACAAAGAAGCTTCACCAAAAGAGTACTGTTGTGGTGTGTCACGACAGCTGAAGGATAATACATCATCTGAGAAGCACACGCCGACAGACAGAGACTCGCGGATCAGATCATACGATAAGGCTACTATTGGCCAACAATGACAAGGGATTGCCACCTCTACATCCAATGCTGCAAACAATGTCAAGAGCATGCCGCGCTCATCAAAGCTCCATCAGTTGCATTGAACCCTATAACTTCACCATGGCAATTCTTAATGTGGGCCTTCAATATCATCGGACCCCTCACGAACACGGTTGGGAATAATCACAAGTATGCATTCATACTCACTGTGATCAAATACTGCATCAAATGGGCAGAAGCCGAGTCATATGTCAGAATCATCACTTCTATGGTCGTGAAGTTTATCATTTAAAATATCATCACTTGCTTCGGCGTACCTAGGATGTTTGCCACTAACAATGGACCACAATTCATCATAGAGAAGATGAAGAGACTATGTAACAGATTCGGCATCGACCTACATCACTTGTCACCATTCTACCCTCAGGGAAATGGATAAGCGGAGGTGTTGGGGGAATCGAGTGTGCTGATTTATTGTGTAATGGTAAAAGCAAAATAAAATCAAATTAAAACAGAGGGTGGATTCAGCACAACTATAATCTCCTAGACCTGCAAGATACAGGGCTATTGTAGCAAGTTTTGATAGGTAAGTAAGGGTATGTCCATAGGGAAATGTGAATAAACTATGGTAAATCTCTAGATCTACAATAGATCTAGCACTCTATCCTAATTTAAGCTACACTAAAATAGGAAAGAGGAGAGGTTTTGAGTTTTTGTCACTAGAAATTACATAAATTAAATGCAGTTGATCCAGATTTTAAGAAAACACAGAAGTGAAGGAAAATGGATTAAAAATTAAAGGATGAGAGCAACAGATATGGATTTGGTCTTTCACTGAAAATTAAATGAATTAAAGGCAATCTAACAAATCAGCAACAATCCTTCATCTGGCTACAAGCTCCCCAGGTTTGACCCCGACAGATGCATGGTATAAGTATCTATCTTAACCAGAGAATCAGAGCAATTTTAAGGCTATGACCTGTCCACTTGAATGGTCACAGATCATCCTAAAGATTGTCTCAAGCCAATGGTCTTGATTAGAATAGGTTAACCGTTGTAGATGTTATGAATGTCAGGCTACAAGCTCCCCATTTCTGGCTGGCTCACAGGAGTATCCAAACTAGGGAAATCAAATACGAATAAATGAAGTATAGCTCAGAATTAACTCTATTTCCCATAATTCTATTGCAATGTCACTGCTTACAATGTTGTACTCAAATCCATAATCTGTGCAGCATCCAATCCCTTACAAAGCCTCTAAAACTCTTAATTATAGCTCATAACCTCACCCTAGATACTAGAGAAGTTTTAGCCAACCATAATTTGCTAAAAGCGAGGAAGAAGAAGAGGGAAAAGAGAGGGAAAAATTGGAGGGAAAATGAATTCGAATGTGGCTCTGCTCTCTCAATTTTTAGATGATCCTTTTCAATGTGATTGCTCCTCTATTTATATTTTTTTCTCAGATCTGTTTCAACCAATTAGAACTCAAAAGAATAATGCAGTTATGCTGATTTGGCTGATCCCTCTTCTAGAAGCATTTCTCCTATTAGTTCACAACTGACAAGTACATGTGAGGTAGTTAGAGTTCCCGCTTGTGCTCAGTTGAATACAAAAAACATTCCCCAGGGGTCGCTGTCGCTCCTTGGATCGTGTGCATGAAATTTGAAAGTTGTAGCTGCTGAAGAAGGGCCATGAGGAGTTCCCAAAATGAATGACGAGAGGTTCAGGGAAATTCTCAACAGGTTCATAGTTTGCTTGCTCTGTATTTTGATAGGTTTGGAAAACCTCTCGCTGAGTTGAAGTGCACAAGTTGATATGATTGGCATATCTCGATAGGATTGAAGTGGCTTTCGATACCTTTTGTTCAGTTTTTCATTCATCCTGTCGACATGTTATAATCAACCTGTCAGCTTGGTGAAGTGTTTGATAGGTTGGGGATCATCTCGACAGGTTCTGGAAGGTCCTGTAGAAAGCTTCTCTTAGTCTGCTTGATAGGTTTAGTTGAACCTCGTGACTTCCCCTACAGCTTTAGGTAAGGTGTCGACAGGATTCTTTTACTGCAAGCACAACCTATCGACAAGCAACTTGAACCTTGCGATAGCTTAATGGATCCTCTTGACAGATCGGCATTTGAGCTTTAGAACTTCTCGACAGCTTCTGCCTTGAGTTTCCTCTGCTGGCACCTATCTTTGGTGTGTTGTCTACCATCCGTTAGCACTCAGCAACCTCTTGGTGGGTTCAATCTATCTTCTTGGCAATTGTGCTTGGTCTCAAGCATGCCTTGTTGATCCCATGACCTTCTCCTGAATTTATAGAGCTCTGATTGTGTGACTGACAGGCCTTTAGGCTGTTGTGAACACATGATGAGGAGCAGATTGCTTCTTTAGCCTTTTTAGGTGGATATCTACACTAAGGCTGGATTTTATTGCTTATCTACAAAACATACTTAAAACACCTTATTAGTTAGCTCAAGGGTCCAACAAAGGTCAGGTTAGGAGGTGAAAAATGATAATTTTCACTGCTTAACACACCCTCAAACCTAAGGTTTGCTAGTCCCTGAGCAAATGAGAAAGTAAAAAACAATTATTAAAAATAAAAAATGCCACTTTTGTGGGGAATACAGATGCATTTAGCATATGCATCAAGCCTTTTAAACCCCTAGGTGATCCCTAGTGGAGGAGTGAAGTCTCCTGAGGGTTTTCAGTGAAGTTACCCACAAACTTCCCCAATGGTTCAGTTAATACTAATGCAGCAAGTTGAGAACAAAAATCAAGCGAAAATAAAATTCATTCCACACCTTGTTCCTTTAAGTTCAAAAGGTTTTTTTAATCAAAAACACAACATTTTTTTTAAAAATTGAAATTCTGCTATAATTCCTTCACAATCAATCAGCTCATGTCAAGGCATTTTATCCAAAATTTAATACATAGCTAACTATTAAATTAAGAATTTTTATTATGATACAACTCCCAACAAACTTAATTTCAGATCCAAAGCTCACCAAGGTTGTCACTCAGAATGAAACTAGAAGGGTGCATTAGTTCACATAGATCAAGAGCTATTACAGCCCTCAAATAGGACTGCAAGCATAAGCATAGGCATTGCTCTAATTTCTAAAATTTTTTAACTCTTTTTCACCATAGATCAGACAAATCCTTGTCTCCACATGACAAATCAATCCATTTCAAATCAGTAAGGTCTTTTTATTGGGTTGTAATGTGGCTTAAGGGTGAAGTTTACAAAGAATAAAAGAGTAGAATGGGATTCAAGGTTGAGAAATCTACAAAGTAAGGAGGGGATTCATGACTTCACCTTCTTCATTTCAGCACATCTTCATTTTCTTTTTTTTTGTATTTTCAGACTTGAAGAGATCAACTTCATCAGCTTCTTATCTTATTGTAGATTTTCAAATGAAGTAGCTTCTCTTTTCTTCTGTTTTATTTTTCTGTTTTTCTTTTCTTTTTGTATGCCTTCCTTTTGTAATTTTTTTTCTTTTTATGGGCTGGCATGCAACAATTACACATCACTCTTGCCTTCACATGTATTTTCTTCTTCTTTTACCAAATTGTCAAACCTTTCTCCTCTAACCTCTTTAATTCCTTCTACTTTACTTTCTGAAATCTTAGAGTGAGGGTCAAGCTGCATTAGGTCATTGAGGTTTTGGGTTCAAATTTTCTGGTTTTTATTAAAGAAAAGCTTGGATTTTAAGGCTCAAATGGTGTGTATCAAAGGCAGTTCAAAGGTTAAGAATATTTTAAGCTCAAACTGTCCAAGGAATGGCCTTACTTCATGTCTTCAATGTCAAGAATGCTGTCAAGCTGTTTCAACTTGGATTTGCCTAGCTTCTGGTGATCAAAGCTAGAGCCAATCAGTCCTTAGAGTAGAAAAAATTTGCCAAGACACTCTTCAAGAAAAAAATTTCTCAGGCCCAAATCTCACTGCGTATGGTCTTCCATCAAATTTTCTGGGAAGTATCCTCATAGATCTTCTCTCCTTTCAAGTTTGCTAAGTGCTAATTTTTAAATAAAAATTCCTGATATTTGCTTCATTATAGTGTTAGAACTGCAACATATTCCAATATTAAAAGGTTTTTTATTTTCTTAACAAAAATTAAGGTAGGAATTTACTTTATTTTCTCAATTTCTATAGAACCTTGCTGCACTACTATTAACTATTCATTGGCATACCTTGCCACACCCTCAAACCTATGAGGAGCAGTGTCCTCACTGTGTCAAAGATAAATGTGGGTGTGCAGCAGGGTAAAAACAGAGATACACAAAAGAAAAAAAACAAACACTGTACATTCATATCAAATAAACGAATTAGAATAAAAAGAAATTGCATTTAAACCCAAAGTGTACAATGGAGAAAACCTAGACATATTTATAAGAAAACCTAGAGACATTCTAACTTAGACATGACTATGGCAGTAACTTCCATGACCTCGAACAAATTATCCCGTCCAGAAAAATTGCGCCCCTGGCTCAGGGATATCCTCAACCTGCTGCCGCTGGAAGAGGAACTACAAGCTAGGAGTGGGGATGAGAGGGCTTAGGGGGATGGATGCTGAGCAGGTGGTGGTGGGAGGGAGGAGGATGGGGAGGAAGGTGCAGATGGTTCTATCTTCCTTTTATTTTTCTTTCTTTTATTCTTTTTCTTCTCCTCCTTGGCCAAAATCCTTTGGACTTCCTCATATTCGTCCCACAGGAACTGTAAAGGGTCTGGTTCCTTTGGTGGTGGCGGATCCTCCCAGACTGGGTCAAATTTTATTGGAAGCTCAATGAGTTTGTTGTCTGCCATGGTTGTGGATAGGGATGAACTGAGGAGGTTAAACACGAACATCTGCGAAGGAGGTGAACCAAGCTGGTATTTAAAACGCGGGAGGTGGGATGCGTATCGTCGTATTAAAATTTCTCATCTTCCCAAGTCATAATTGCTAAAATGGTATTGGTGGTAAGTGGCGAGTCGGTTGTGGAAAGTATGAAATGTCGTGCGATAATATGGGGACTTGTACTATGGAGTGCATGGTGGTTTTAATGGGAGTTAAGGCAGGGAGATAAGAGGAATTAATGCTCAAACACGAAGGAAAAAGAGCTTCGACAGGATTGGGGGGCAGGGCACCGACAGGTTGGTACAACCTCTCGAGGTTCACACCATCTTGTCGATGGGTCTAGGTTGCCAATTGCGTCATTTCGAGAAGTTCACCAATCCTTCGCTAGGTTCCTTGAATTAACCATTCAGCCCCTTGACAGGTTCTATGTTCCAGCAAAAATTTTCTCGAGAGGTTCAGAAAACCTCTCGACAAGTACTCTGAACCTATCAAGAATTACAACCAAAGACCCTTAGAAGCTATCGACAGGTTCAGTGATCCTATCAACAGACAATAATACACTAGTAGAACCTGTATAATTCAGTTCAAATAAGCTTATATCCTTCCCCACTACCATGCTACACATCCATTTGACAAATCTTCAGGCAAATTAAATAGATCCTGCCTCAAGTCAGCCTATGAAGGATACATGATATGTACATGCACATATTAAACCCTAATGACTATGCTAAACAGTAATAAACAACACCAAAATAGAAACTATGGTATATACTATACATTGTTGAGAATCAGTCAAGTAATGGAGGTTCTTGAAGGGAAGTGGTCATCATGGGCTCCATATTTTCAACAATAGTTTTGAGCCTCTGACCATTTACTTTCATGATCCTGCCATCGTTAGGATCCTTGATTTCAACTGCTCCTGATGGGGATACATGCTCAACTATGTAGGGTCCCTCCCATCTGGATCTCAATTTTCCTAGGAAATTTTTTAGCTTAGAGTTGAAAAGCCATACCTTGCTGCCAACAATGAACTCTTTTCTTAACAACTGCTTGTCAAAGAAGGCCTTGGTTTTCTCCTTGTAGATTCTCACATTGGAATAAGCATCCAACCTCAGCTCTTCCAGCTCAGACAGCTGGAGTTTCCTCTAAATGTCAGCAGAAGTTAAGTCAGTATTTAATGCTTTAATAGCCTAATATGCCCCGTGCTCAAGCTCCATTGGTAAATGGCATGCCTCTCCATATACTAGCTTGAAAGGAGACATCCCAATGGGAGTCTTATAGGTAGTTCTATAAGCCCACAGAGCATCATGTAGCTTCAGAAACCAATCCTTCCGATCCACTCTCACTGTTTTCTTCAAAATATGTTTGATCTCTCTATTAGAAATCTCCTCCTGCCCACTGGTTTGTGGGTGGTATGGGGTGGCAACTCTGTGTGTCATAGAGTTCTTTCTAAGGAGATTCTCAAATTGTTTGTTGCAGAAATGGCTCCCCCCATCACTGATGATGGCTCTGGGGGTACCAAACCTAGGGAAAATATTGTCCTTCAAAAAGTTGAGAACAACCTTGTGATCATTAGTTCTTGTGGCTATGGCCTCAACCCATTTGGACACATAGTCCAAAGCCACAATAATATAATTATAACCGTGGGAAGGAGGGAAAGGGCCCATAAAGTCTATCCCCCAAATATAAAAAATCTCAACCATAAGAATGGGCTGCAGAGGCATGGAGTTTCGTATGAAAATATTCCCCATTTCCTGGCATCTAAAACAGGCTTTGCAATGCTAAAAGGCATCCTTGAAAAGAGTGGGCCAATATAAGCTACTTGGAAGCACCTTTGCGGCAGATTTATCGCCACTGAAATGGCCTCCGCAAGCCTGTTCATGGCACATGGTCAAAATATTTTTAAATTCAGTTTCAGACATACATCTTCTTACCACCTGGTCTACACAATACTTAAAAAGGTAAGGATCCTCCCACATGTAATATCGAATCTGTAAGAAAAACCGAT
The DNA here is from genome assembly GCA_021018995.1 of Chloranthus sessilifolius. Classification (NCBI taxonomy): domain Eukaryota; kingdom Viridiplantae; phylum Streptophyta; class Magnoliopsida; order Chloranthales; family Chloranthaceae; genus Chloranthus; species Chloranthus sessilifolius. The sequence goes on from CM037597.1 coordinate 99,672,388, forward strand.
TCCTATCATCCTTATTCCAATGTGGGGGAATTGTACCTGCAGCTAGATAGTTTACTATGTTGGCAAACCAGGGCACACTCATCTCTACAATAAAAAGCTGCTCATCTGGGAAAAAATCATTGATGGGAAAGCTCTCTTGTTCAGCAGCTGGGATCCTAGATAGGTGGTCTGCTACCACACTCTCAACCCCCTTCTTGTCCTTGATTTCTAAATCAAATTCCTGCAAAAGCAAAACCCGTCTTATCAGTCTAGCTTTAGCATTCTTTTTAGACAAGAGATATTTTAAGGCTGAGTGGTCAGTAAACACAATGATCTTAGATCCCAGCACATATGATCTGAATTTCTCCAAAGCAAATATAATGGCCAACAGTTCCTTTTCAGTTGTTGTGTAATTAAGCTGGGCATCAGCCATTGATTTGCTTGCATAAGCCACTATACTTGGTACTTTGTCTTTTCTTTGTCCCAAGACTGCACCAATAGCAAAGTCTGATACATCACACTTCAGCTCGAATGGCAAGGAGAAATCAGGAGCCTGTAAAATGGGAGTAGTAGTCAAACGTGTCTTCAGCAGTTCAAAGGCATCCAGGCATTCATCGTTAAATTCAAATAGAACCTCTTGGCACAACAAGTGGCAAAGAGGTTTCGAGATTTTGCTTAAATCTTTGATGAACCTTCGATAGAAACCAGCATGTCCCAAGAATGACCAGACTTGCTTGACAGTTTTGGGTGGGGGTAGATGTACAATTAAATCGATTTTAGCTTGATCAACCTCTATCCCTTTGTGGGAGACAACATGTCCTAAGACAGTGCCTTGAGTCACCATGAAGTGACTCTTCTCCCAACTCAAGACTAGGATGGTTTCTTCAAATCTTTGCAACGCCAGGCTAAGATGCTGCAAGCATTGGCTAAAATCATCCCCATAAATGGAAAAATCATCCATAAAAATCTCCAAGAATTGATCAATCATGTAAGAGAAAATAGCATACATACATCTTTGAAAGGTGGCAGGTGCATTACATAGTCCAAATGGCATCCTTCTGTATGCAAAGGTTCCAAAGGGGCATGTAAAGGTAGTTTTCTCTTGATCTTGTGGGTATACAGGGATCTAATTATACCCTGAATAACCATCAAGAGAATAGTAAAATTCCTTGCCTGCCAGCTTATCTAAGATTTGATCAATGAAGGGCAATGGGAAATGGTATTTGCTGGTTTTCTCATTGAGCTTCCTGTAATCTATACACACCCTCCAACTAGTGGTTTGCTTTGTTGGGATCAGCTTTCCTGAGTCTGCTTGAACTACAGTGATCCTAAATTTCTTAGGCACCACCTGGGCAAGTCCCACCCATTGAGAATCCGAGATGGGGTAAATGACCCCAGCATCTAGCAGTTTGACAACTTCTGCATGTGTGGGTTTAATTTACTTTGTATCTCTGTAGAGGGTTTGGAGCCCTCTTCAAGATGAATCTTATGCATGCACACAGCAGGATTTATACCTCCAAGATCTGTGATAGTCCACCCTATTGCTCTCTTATGCTTCCTTAGCACACAAAGCAGCACTTCCTTTTCCTTAAGAGTGAGGGAAGAAGAAATTATGACTGACAATTTCTTATTAGTTGCTAGGAAGGCATACTTTAAAGATTTTGGGAGCTGCTTTAACTCCACATCTGGGGTACTAATGAGTGGAGTAAATAGGGGTGCCTTCAAAGGTGGTGGAAGAGATAACAAAGTTGGTTTCCCTGGGTGACGCTTTGCTGGCCCCACTTCAGAATTTACAATTTGCACTTGCTCAAACTCAGATGTGGAGGCTTTCTCTTCCACTGTTTCATTCCAAACTTCATCAAAAACATCAAACAAATCATTACTATGCAATAGTTGGGGCAGAGTTTCTTCCACCAACTCATCCAACAGCTCAATGAAAAAACAGTCCTCATTATCTAAATGGGGCTGATGAGCTGTATTATACACATTCAATTTGACTTTCATATTACCAAAAGTTACTTCCATGACCCCTGATCTACATTGTATGCATGCATTAGCAGTGGCCAAAAATGGCTTGCCCAAAATCACATGGATGGAAGTAGCACAATTGCCTGGCTCCATATCCAACACCAGAAAATTAGCAGGATAAAAGAATTTATCAACCCCAATTAAGACATCTTCTATGATTCCCACAGGCTTCCTCTCAGATCTGTCAGCTAGTTGTAAGACTACATGGGTGGGCTTCAACTCACCTAAGCCCAACTTCTCATATACTGAATATGGAAGCACATTTACACTAGCTCCTAGATCTAATAAGGCTTTTTCAATGGTATGATCCCTAATGATGCAGGGGATAGTGGGGACTCCAGGGTCTTGGAGCTTTGTTGGAGTTGCTATAGTCAAGACTTGGTTCACTTTTTCTGTTGAAAAGACTTTCTTGGATAGATGTATCCTCGATTGTCTTTTGTGGATGCAAAGGTCTTTTAAAAATTTGGCATAGGCTGGCACTTGCTTGATTGCATCAAGTAAAGACAAATTGATCTTTACTTGCTTAAAGGTTTCCATCATTTCCTCTACTTTGGTATTCCCTTTGTCAAAAGGAGAAGCTGCTATTAAAGCATTGGGAAATGGCAAATGGGGAGCTGGCCTCCCATTTGCAGCCTTAGCCAACTCATCAATTTTTTTTTAATTTTTATTTTGATTTTTTTCATTTTCTTCAATTTTTTGTTGGGGAGTATTAACACCCCCCTTATTCAAACTGGGCTGCTCCTGCTGTACATTCTTTGAAACTGCTTCTTTTCCTTTCTCAAAATTTTTCAAAGTCCCACAGCCTACTTGATTGTCCACCGACCTTCCACTTCTTAATATGGTGATAGATTTGGCTTCCTCATGGGAGGAAGAGACTTCAACTACCACATATTGTCTCTTTGGATTGCCCATGGGCTGACTAGGCAGCCTACCTTCCTCCCTCTTTGTCAATGCATTAGACAACTGACCAAGATGGTCTTCTATCTTTTTGTTGCTTTGACTATGAGAGTGGACTGTTTGGGACAAAGAGCCCAAATTTTGTAATGAGGCAAGAACTTGTTCTTCAAAAGAGGGTGTTCTGGAAGCTGGAGTTGGGGCATTTTATTGCATAGGCTGAGCCATGGGTTGCTGGTATTGGGTCCTTGGAATAAAATTCTGTTGATAGGTTTGGGGAGCAGGTTTAAAAGGTATTTACTGTGGTTGCTGATAGAACTGAGGTTGGAACTGCTGCTGCTGGTTTTAATTTTGAACATTGTCTTACTTCCACCTTAGGTTAGGGTGGTTTCTCCAAGAATAACTAGAAATTGACTGCTGACCAAAGGACTGGGCAGCATTCACATGTTCCATCACCAGTTCTGGAAATTGCTCAGCAGAGGGGCAATCCTAAATGCGATGAGAGGGAGATTGACAGATGGGACATGCCTCTCCCACATTAGCAACCATTGGAGACTGCCTTTCTTCCATCATTTTCTCCAACTTTTGAGTTAAACTGGCTACCTTTCTTTCCAAATCATTATACCCACCAATCTCATACATTTTACCTCTTGTTGTATTCTCCTTCAATATTCCTCCTGGGGTGTCCACATCCCTAGCAAGACTCTTGTTGTAATGAGTTTTTACCAATGACATCAAACAATTCCCATGATTCCTCAGCTATTTTATGAAGGTATGTGCCTCCACAAGAAGCATCCACCATATTTCTACTCTTGGAGTCAATTCCTTGATAGAAACTTTGGATAAGTTGCCATTCAGGAATTTTATGGTGGGGGCATTGCCTCAACAGCTCCTTGAATCTCTCCCATGCCCCATGGAATCCTTCAATTGGGAGTTGAGAAAATGAGAGGATACTCTTCCTCAACTGACTGGTTCTACACATGGGGAAGAATTTAGCTACGAATTGGCTTTACATGTCATCCAAAGAGTTGATACTATTAGGGGGCAGCAAGGATAATCAGGCCCTGGCTTTGTCCTTTAATGAAAAAGGAAATAGCCTAAGCTTGGTGGCTTCTGGCCCTAGACCTGTAATGTTAAAGGTAGTACACAAGGAAAGGAATTCATCAACATGCTTGTATGGGTCTTTACTCAAATCATGAAAAGAAGGCAACATCTGAATGGTTGAAGACTTAATTTCATAATTAGTTTCCACAGCAGGAAACTGTATGCAAAAAGGAGAATTATATGCACCAGGTGTATAGTAATCCTTCAACAACAACCTTGGTTGCTCACCCATTTCAACAGAATCAGTTGCAGTAGATGTAGGTGGGGTTTGTGTGGGTCTAAGAATCCTTTCAACCCTTGGATTAAATGGCACAATCTGAGGGTTGAGAGTTCTTCTTCCAAACATACACCACTCACAATCTCAATGCACAAAGTACACAAAGTACAACTCACAACAAACAGGAACAAGCACAAACAGCTAATAAAGCTATAAATCACAGATTAGGAAAAACAAAAGGAGTAGAGGGATATAGACTTTAGCACAACCTCTAGCACAATGCTCCTCGGAACACCACAGATCCAGATCTGAAAAGAAAATTAAGCGACAAAATAATACAGAAGCAATTAGTCAAGCACTTAACAGGCAATCAAAATAATAAATCTAAAAATTAGAGAAAACTTAGATCTACCAAGTTTAGATCATAGATCCCTGGCAGCGATGCCAAAGACTTATTGGGGGAATCGAGTGTGCTAATTTATTCTATAATGGTAAAAGCAAAATAAAATCAAATTAAAACAGAGGGTGGATTCAGCACAACTACAATCTCCTAAACATGCAAGATACATGGCTGTTGTAGCAAGTTTTGATAGGTATGTAAGGGTATGTCCACAGGGGAATATGAATAAACTATGGTAAAGCTCCAGATCTGCAATAGATCTAGCACTCTATCCTAATTTAAGCTATACTAAAATAGGAAAGAGGAGAGGTTTTGGGTTTTTGTCACTACAAACTACATAAATTAAATGCAGTTGATCTGTTAGATTGCCTTTGATTCATTTAATTTTCAGTGAAAGACCAAATCCCTAGCTACTGCTCTACATCCTTTGATTTTTAATGCATTTTCCTTCAATTTTGTGTTTTCAACTTCATCTGGCTACAAGCTCCCTAGGTTCAACCCTGGCAGATGCATGGTAGAAGGATCTGATCTTAACCAGAGAATCAGAGCAATCCTAAGGCAATGACTTGTCCACTTGAATGGTCACAGATCATCCTAGAGATTGTCTCAAGCCAATGGTCTTGATTAGAACAGGTTAACCATTGCAGATGCTGTGAATGCCAGGCTACAAGCTCCCCATTTCTGACTGGTCCACAGGAGTATCCAAACTAGGGAAATCAAACATGAATAAATGAAGTATAGCTCAGAAATAACTCTAAATCCCACAATTCCATTGCAATGTCATTACTTACAATGTTGTGCTTAGATATACAATCTGTGCAGCATCCAATCCCTTACAAAGCCTCTGAAACTCTTAATTACAGCTCATAACCTCACCCTAGCTACTAGAGAAGTTTTAGCCAACCATAATTGGCTAAAAGCGAGGAAGAAGAAGAGGAAAAAGAGAGGGAAAAATTAGAGGGAAAATGAATTCAAACTTGGCTCTGCTCTCTCAATTTATGGATGATCCTTTTCGATGTGATTGCTCCTCTACTTATACTTTTTTCTCAGATCTGTTTCAGCCAATCAGAACTTAAAAGAATAATGCAGTTATGTTGATGTGGCTGATCCCTCTTCTAGAAGCTTTTCTCCTATTGATTCACAACTGACAAATACATGTGATGTAGTTATAGTTCCAGCTTGTACTCAGTTGAATACTAAAAATACCCCCAGGGGTCGCCGTCGCGCCTTGGATCGTGTGCACGAAATTCGAAAGTTGTAGCTGTTGAAGAAGGGCCATGAGGAGTTCCCAAAACCAATGATGAGAGGTTCAAGGAACTTCTTGACAGGTTCTTAGTCTGCTTGCTCTATATTTTGATAGGTCTGGAAAACCTCTCGCTGAGTTGAAGTTCACAAGTCGATAGGATTGGCATATCTCGACAGGATTGAAGTGGCTTTCGATACCTTTTGTTTTGTTCTTCATTCATCCTGTCGATAGGTTACAATCAACCTGTCGGCTTGGTGAAGTGTCCGACAGGTTGGGGATCATCTCAACAGGTTATGGAAGTCCTGCTAAAAGCTTCTCTCGGTCTACTCAATAGGTTCAGTTGAATCTCGTGACTTCCCCTGCACCTTTAGGTAAGGTGTTGACAAGATTCTTTATATGTAAGCACAACCTATCGACAAGCAACTGGAACCTTGTGATAGCTTTAATGGATCCTCTTGGTAGATCGGCATTTGGCTTCAGAACTTTTTGACAGCTTCTGCCTTGAGTTTCCTCAGCCGACACCTATCTTTGGTGTGATGTCTACCATCCGTTAGAACTTAGCAACCTCTTGGTGGGTTTAATCTGTCTTCTTCGCAATTGTGCTTGGTCTCAAGCATGCCTTGTTGATCTCATGACCTTCTCCTGAATTTATACAACTCTGATTGCGTGACTGATAGGCCTTTGGGCTGTTGTGAGCACATGATGAGGAGTAGATTGCTTCTTTGGCCATTTTAGGTGGATATCAGTACTAAGGCTGAATTTTATTACTTATCTACAAAACATACTTAAAACACCTTATTACTTAGCTCAAGGGCCCAATAGAGGTTAGGTTAGGAGGTGAAAAATGGTATTTTTACTGCTTAACAGGAGGCCACAAATAAGACTTTAATCCAAATCTTGAAACGAACAGTAGAGACGAGCAATGGAGCTGACTGGCCTGAACGATTACCAGAAGCACTCTGAGCCTATAAAACCTCTATTTGCAAGGCCATTGGCCAAACTCCTTATCTCCTTATGTATGGGATGGAAGTAGTTCTACCATATGAAATACAAGTACCATCCCTACGTATCCAACTTAATGATGAGCTATCTCTAGACAAAAGGAGAAATGGATTGCTTGCTAAGCTTGAACAACTTGATAAGAGGCATCTAAAGGCAGCCGATCATGCCCAAGTGTACCAGAGGAGGATGGCCAGAGCCTATGATAAGAAAGTCCTCGAGCAAACTTTCGAAATTGGAGAATTATTCTTGAAGAAAATAATGCCTTCCAAACATGCTCATCCAAAGGAAAAATTGAAACTTGGCTGGGAGGGCCCATATGTCATAGCATCCGCATACCCAGGGAATGCATACAAGCTGGTGAACCAGGACGGGGAAGAACTCCCCACCCCGTGGAACACCATGTACCTCAGGAAATACTACCGTTAACATCATAATCATTATAACGCATAGTCAGATACCTATATCTACCAGCCCCGCAGTCATCAAGACTCATTCATTGGTCGTCCGCCTTCATTTCCCAAGATATCCTTGATGGCTTTCGACTCACTGCCCACCTTTTCATTCAGGAAATTGGGCAAAGGGATTGGTGGAATACTTGATCTCTTCCAAAAGCATAAGTAACACTCGATTCTCACCCCTTCCCCCGCCATTGGAGGAGATGTTAGAGCACAGAAAATGAAGTTGTTAGACTCAATCAAAACTCACTATTCTTGCATCAGCAGATTACTTTTAGAAAAAATATATGTACACATACATAACTGAGAGAGAGCAATACGACGGGTGAACAAGTCAATGAGCCCAGGGAAGCATAAGCAAATCGTGAGGACATTCTAGTAGCCTCACTAGGAAAGTATAAGCAAGCTGCGAGGGCATCCCTGGTGTCCAATACTACTAGAGACCATTGTAAGGTGGTGAGAGGAGGACAAAATCTTGCTAACCACAGAATGTGAGACTTTGATGGTACCAAAACATGACGGAGAGCTCAATCATGGCACCCCATACTCCCCAGAGAAAAAGACTGTTACTTATCACTTTTAGAAATTGTTAGATAGAAACTATTCTCTCACATCATTGAGCCTTACCCCCTCTTTCACCCTTAATTTCGTTTACAGATAGTGAGTCAGAACCCCTCTATGATATCCCCAGATATGAAACTGAAAACTCATGAATGACGACCGATGAGACCACTTATTATCTATCGCTCACCCTCTAGTACTGACTATGGGATAGGGTGATTACTACCAAAGGTAGAACACTAGTATATGACTGATATGACTCAACAATATCTCCCGGTTAGGTAAACAATATTAAGGAATTTCCTCGACATTGATTCATCAAAACGCACATGGCTCCTCATAGGCCCAAATGCTCACAAAAATCAGAAATGCTCCATTGCACCTTAACACTGGGGCATTTTTATTTTAGAAAAGGAGTCAGCTTGAGACCCTTGCTTGTTCACGAACAGGTGCAGGATAATGAAGTCATCGCTCCAAGAAGACCGCTGAAGATTTTGCACTGCCTACTCCATCATGCTCCTACGCTGGGGCATTTTTTAGTTTTAGGATTTCTCTTTCAGTTATTTGCTTTCCCTGTTACATTATTTTCCTTTTTAGTAATAATATATATATATATATATATATATATATATAAAGAATGATACAAGATCCATCCTTTATTACTAGACTCTGGTCTGAGACACCTCCCCCTTTGACAATTAGCAAGGGGGAAAACAAAATTACTAATAACTTTATTTTTATGTGCAGATACGAAGTAACCTTCAATATTACTGGGCCAATTCAAGGAGCATTCTAGTCCCAATAATAGGCGATGGTACCAAGAGCAAGCAACCAAAGTATAGAAGGCAACAAGAGGAGAAAAATAAAAGTCAGGTACATCTGAACCCAAAAGATCTTTATATATATATCAAAATTTCTATTTATAGCTTGTCACTGGGGACATAACCCCTATATATCCACTGAGGCCTCAACTGAAACCTGAGGCCTGGATGGAGGCCTCCTCAAAGAGAAAGGTTTGGCAATAGAACCCCCCTCGCTCGCATGGTTGGAGGCCCACCGAGACTGTGAACATAGGGTGCCAAAGGCAAGCATAGGCCCAAGAGCCGAGTCTTCCTGAGCATACGCCCTCATATGCTCACGGGTCTGTCAATGGATCTCTGCCAGTGAGCCACTAGCACTCTATCCTGACCCCGAGAGGTGATCGATCATACCTCGCACTCTCCTTCCTACCTGTGCCAGCTCGTGCTGCAAAAGCTCGATCGTCAGCTGCATCTCAGCACGGACGATAGCTCGAGCGCTCTCTAGCTCTATTGCTTGGGTCCATCGCTCAATCGTGAGGTCCATGGTCAACTCCTGGAGATGATGCTCAGTGGTGTCGAATGGATCCTCACAAGTCTCCTCGCGAACCTAAGCACGCTGCACCTCCAGACGTGACTACTCTAGTTCACACACTTACACAAGACCAAGGCTAAGAAGATTGATCTGCATAGCAAGAGATAGAGCGAGAATGATGAAGACATACTAGATCAACACGCTCCTATAGAAGATGCTCTATCATAGCGGCGATAACTGGGTTAGCTGGAGGTGTTGGCAGAACAGGAAGCAGAGCCTTTGGTGCAGATGGCTATAAAAAAGAAGAATATCAAAAAATACTATGACTATAGAATCAAAAACAAAATCTAACTACACCAACTATGATATACCTGAGTAGGGATAGGAGTAGACTCCTGAGGAGGAGCCTTGGGAGTGGAGTCAGGAATGGCCTGCATAAGAACAAAACAAACCAACAAAACATGCTAGATAAGACCAAATCAACAGAAGCAAAACAAACTAATACACACACAGACTATACTTGACTCTTAGGGCGTAAAGTGGCAGCTGTCGCCTCCCGCGTCTGGAAGTCCTTGGAGAGCTGACGCTGAAAAAAACATACAACTACATATTAGCAAATCGCTAGATGAACTAAATAGAATAGCAACTCAAAAGATAAAAGAAACTCACCTAATGCTCCAGCTTAGCCTGAAGCCGAGCTATCACAGGATCCTCCCGACTGGATGATGCAGTCAAAGAAGGATCACATGCTGGAGCGAACACTCCAGCACCTGATAACTTTGACCTTTGTAAACATGACAAACGCATCAAAAGTGACAAAACGAATGATCCTAGTGATTAGTAAAATCAAGTTAAGATAAACACTCACCAGTTGATCAATCTCTGAATGTAGGCTGGCCTCTACCTCAAAACTGCCTTGCTACTGACCTCGTAGCAGCTTGATCATCACCTCCTTGCTGGCGATCTCACCCTCCCTCTCAGCCTGCCAAGCACAAGGGAAATCAAACAAAGCAATGATGTTCAACTAACTAGAAACCAGACGAATATGTGCTAACAACCAAAACAAATAAACCAACTCACCAGAGATCATCGGGTCTCTGCTAGAGATCATCCTCTGCCGCCTTGTCCTAGAAGGCAGAGTCTGTTAGACATCGCAACATCTCCATATTCGGACAAGGAGCACACCCTGTCTGCTCCATCGCCCTATGGAGGGAGTCCATCGCTCGACGGACGTTAGCACCTAGATGGCCCTCCTCCAGTGTGACCAGTCTCTCCCTCAATGATGAGGCAGACTCAAGACCGCCAACAGCAAAAGAACCACTCCCGTGGAAGGGACGCGTGAAGAGCCGACCACCACCAAGCTCCTAGAACCACCTCACAAACTCTCGGGCATCCTCCTCATCGAGTGCTCCTGTCACCTGGTCCCCCCGGTTCTGAAATTAGCAATCTGAGCCTCCATCTTAGGCACAAAGTTCTGACCAAGGGGACCGGTCATCCTCTTCGCCACTCGATGGCAAATCTCAGAGGAGACTCCCTGAGGGAGCCCCAGCTACCGAGTAACACAAGAAAGGTGGATATGCTCCACCTTCACAAAGCAATGGACCCATATGTCCACATCGAAGAAGGGCCAACCAGATTGTTCCACTGGCTTCTCAGCATCCTCCCCGACTGCATAGGGCCTCCAGATCACCTATAGCTAGAAACAAAGAAACAATCATCAGAAAATCCAAAACCTGAGAAACTAAGATATTGACAATGTAGATAACACATACCTGCCCTGCATGCATGTCCTCGAAGAATCCTCATGTAGTCTACAAATCTGAAGACTGGTGATGACACCCTAATGCTCTTCGCCACACGTGCATCCGCAAGAACGTAACAGTGATCTCCGTTGGGACCCGCGGGCATAAGAAATTGAAGTGGTCATATGCCCAGAACTGGAAGAACATAAAACTATCACTAAAATGAAAGACAAGGTAACTAAAACTTCATAAACCTAACAGTTAACCCAAAACTCACCTAGAGGAAAGGAAGAAAATGCTCGATGGTGGCCACGCCCCTCCCTCTATGATATAACTACTCATAGAGGTGCGCCAATGCTGCCGCACTCCAAGCTTAAGTAGGAACTCGGTCTAGGTCTCCGAGTAATGTCAGAAACAACCCGGTGATGCAACCCCCAGGTCGAGGATGAAAAGAGCACTGCTCCAAGAAAGTACATCAAGAATGCACGGAGCACTTGGTCTACTGCCACTCCCGGTTCCACCACAGTCTCTCGGCACGCCATCGCCTCACAACGTGCCTCAAATACTGCCCTCTGCTCCGAGTGGCGTCTCGGAGGGACGAAGCCGCTAGCAAATGTATCAAAGAACCAGGTGACATGGAACACTCCTGATCTCGATCTGCTGAAGCGAGATGTGATTCCAAGAATCTCCTCGCATACAGCCAGACAGTCCCCCTCCATCTGACCGGTCACCGGCTCCCCCTCGAATCTAAGTTCGGTGATGCGGGCCCAGTCCTCTAGGGTCTGTAGCAGCATCCCAACTGGGAAGAGAAATGCTTGCTGCTCCTCCCTCTACCTCTCCAAAATTTCCCTGATCAAACCCCGGTCGACCTGGAAAGGCTCAAACTCCAGAATCGGCTCGAAGCCGAAAATCGCCAATTGTGCCCGCTGGAACTCAGGAAGGGTAAGGTACTAGGCGTGGGACTTTCACCACGTAGTGATGATAGCTAGCACCGGGGGCTCCTAACAAATAATATGCAGAAAATAGGAAGGAAACAAAATAAGGCTAGCACCTATAACTACGCTAAAACTAACAAAAACTACAAACAACAAGCAAACCTAATCCTAGTAAAATAAAGCATATGACCACAATCATAAACTCTAATCTACGATAAAAACATGCAAAACATGATAAAAGCAAGACAGAACGATAAAATGAACATGACCTAAAACTAGGTACAAATATGATGCATGAATACACACGCACACTACACTAGATGTAGGTTCGACATAAATTAAAAGGGTTTCCAGATCCTAAATATCTATGTTATAACCTAAATGCCTAAAAAGTAATAGAAGACTCTGGTTCATGAGTACCTACCTGGTCTCGCGTGAAGAACTCCTCCAATGGGATGCGAATCGCACCTGCACCCTGACACGGAGCAACATCATCATCCTCATCCTCATCACCCTCAGGGGCATCCTCCCTAACCAACACCTTAGTGTTGCCCTCCACCATGGCATCAATGTCGGTATGAACCTTAGAAGTCTCACCAATCTCCCTCGCCATCATTCGATCCATCTCTGAGGTGGTTGTGTAAAGTCGATCACTACCCTCAGACTCCATCTAAGGATAAAGAGCTCGAGAAACTGAGAAGAATGAAAGAAATGATGCTCAAAACGAACGAACGGATTGCAAAATATGGCAAAAACATGGAAAACAAGGTACTAGAGAGCAAGGGAGCAAGGAATCGAAGAAAAAACGGATAGTGTAGGCAAAATGAAAGAAATTTAGGCTTATATAGAGCGCGACCTAATCGCGCGCCCTGCAATGGGCGTACAATTTGAATATGCGTCCACACACAAGCACATAATCTTAATCATGCATCCCTGCTAAGGCGCGTAATCAAACTGTCGCTTGCCTGAAATCCAATCGCGCACCCTATTTCCCGCGCGCAATCCTAAGAGTCACCCGTATAATGACTGGGTGACACTCTAGTTGTGTGTCCTACCTAGGGTGCATAATCAGTTATGCGCATAGGTGAGGGCGCTCAATATCCTTTCCAAGACCACCCCTGAACCTCTAGATCGCACGCGCTCAACTAGGCGCGTAATTGAATTAAGCACCCTACCCACTGTGCGTAATTGCCCAGGCACATAAAAAATATATATATACCTGACAACAACAGCCATAGTGAGTCCATGCACTTGGGCACTCACACTAGATAATACCTGTAACACAGAATGTACACGCACACTCTGACTTAAGCACGTACGCTCAAACAAACAAACAAAAAAAATGAAAATTCACCCATACACCCACGCATTTGAACACCTAAGCACGTCAAAGCCCGTCAACACGTAACCCTTAATCAATGACATACCCAAACACTTTAGGTCCTAAAAATTTTCAACTAAATTAAAAATGCACCCAACTAAATAAAATAGACTAAATCAAATTAATCAAACCAAACCAAAATTAAATTCGAGTTCGAATAATCAAAAATAGATTTCCATATATATAACAAAATTATTACAAATCACACAAAGGGCATACCCTTTGAATATACAATATACAACCCCGAAACAGAATTAAAGACGAACTTGAAATTAGGGGAGGCACCCCTAAACAAGAAAGAAATCTCCAAAATAATAATACAAAAAAGGGAAAGATAATGGTAAAGTCGATCACTTCCTTATTTCCCTGAGATGCTGCTTATGATGCAATCCTTCAAGTTACACGATCCAGCATCGACATTGCTGAGCCCCGAGTTGGCGGTAAAGAAAGAGTGACTCATAGAATTACACTCAAGAGTAGATGCAAACACCCATGAAGAGTCATCACAAAACCCCCAAGGGAAGGCTCGCAAAAGACTAATCCTTAGAGCCTACCAAGGAGCAACTGATCAGTCACATAATTTACCATTTTATCGCCCTTAACTTAGTGATGCTAGGACCCATTTTGCTACTAATAAGTTAACGATGTCCAGATATAAAGGAAAAATAGTACAAGAGAGCCAAAGTGTTAATATTCATCAAAATAAACTAAAAAAGCAGTAAAAAGATGATTGAGTTATAAAAAATTGTCCAGTAAGAAAGCTGTGTGAAAATGAGAAATCGTGATTTACGAATCTCCAGAAAAAGAAGAACAATAATAATTTACGATTGTACAAAGCTTTCCCTCTACTACATCTGCTACTGCTGATCACGGAATGAAAGCTACCAACGCCATGCACCAAATTAGAAGATCTTCGAAAGTAGAAGTTTGGTAAATCACGAATCTGAGCAGATTGATGAAGATAAGCTCTTAGAAAATCTCGGTTGCTGAAATAAAAAAGAACAATCCAGAAGCACATCTATAGTTTGAAAACAAGGAAGAATAAAATTAGGAATTAGAGTTATATTAGAAATCTTTTATTTTTACTACTTTCTTTTATTAGAATTAAAATTTTGTAAATCGACTCCTTATGATTTATAAATAAGAGAGCCCGGTGTAGGAATAAACCATCAAAGAAATTCTCAGCATCAATTGACGACTGATGTTGGGTTTTCTTTTGATCAAACTTAGAGTAGATTTTTATTGCTTTGTAGAGTAGATATCAGAGGCTTCTTAAGAGCAATTGACGACTGCTATTGGGTGATGAAGATTAGTATAGATATCCTAGTTTCTCAGAAGCAATTGACGACTGCGGCTGAGTGGTGAAAGATATATTTACTTTGCTTTCTAGTTTAGATTTTATTTACTTTATTTACATACTTTGTAAACATCTTCAAGTTTTAATTTGAATTGATGAGTCAGGGTGGAATTTATAGATTAGTGCAACGATTTTTAGTTTTCTATCTTCAATTTTCTAGAATTTGATTAACGCCCATATTTTAGGAGATTGTTGATTAGATTAAATCTGTATTAAGGAATTTTAGTTTTTTATTGACGCCCAAATTGAGGAATTCTAGGAGACTGCAATATGGTGTAACGGTACTGTTTATTTTTATAAATATCTGTTCGCTGAAGATTGGGATTGACAACCTGAATCTGAAGGAGAATTAGGATTTATTTTATGCACTTTATATTAAGAACCTATTCTTTATTTATATTTCTCAAGTAGTTTAGAACCTTAAAAGAGAAATATAGATAAGATAAACATTTCTTCATGGAAACGGTCCTATACTAGCTCTACAATTTCTATTATGCGCTTGCAATAGGTTAAGACTTAATTAGATACACACATAAATAGCAATCAAGTTTTTGGGTTCGTTACCGAGGAAGTGATTTTTTTTTTTTATATTTCTATTTTTAAATATTTCTATTTTTTTTATATTTGTTTATATTTTTAACTTTCTTTAATCATTTCTTAAGCTTTTACAGGTTTATTCGAAGTAACGAATTAAGGACTTCAACACTTTTGCTGGCCACAGAGACTAGAGGCTCAGATTTGTTTCTCTCGCTGCCTACTTAAAAATATAAAATAATAATAATAAATTGTTATAGTCATGCAAGGGTCGCCAATTTACCAACCAACCTATGCCCCGATGGAATACCCAGTTACCCCTTACTATCCATCCATGGTGGAAAACGAACAAGTTTTCGCTTCTCATTGGGGTAATTACGGGAGTACCTAGAACCCTCAGTGGGGAAACCATTATGACTTCTCGTATACATACCTGCAAGACCCTCAAGGTTTTCAACAACTCTATGTCAAAAACTAATATTTTGACCAACAGTCAATTAGAAATGATGATGCTACTATTGTTCAGATCCTCAAGACCTGCAACAACAACACATCGAAGATCTAAGAAACTATCTCAACTGACCCAAATTTCCTAAGACCTACAGTCCTGCTCTTAATCCATTGCAAATTTAGGGACCAAAGTTGAACAAATAGCCATGTAATGGGAGAGAACAGGAGACAACCAAAGGTGTTTCCCAATAGGGACCAATTTAAGAGGACAGTCAAGTGAGGGATTTACACCAACTCCTACACCTCACATTCAGGCTGTTCAAACCTATGAGTGGGAAAACTGTTGATAATAAGGTAGAGAAGTCTACACCATTAGTCGATGTTAAGACCTAAAAAGTACCACTTTTCACCCCTTAACTTAGCCTTTGATTAGACCCTTAGCCATCTAATAAAGGTTTGTTAAGTATTTTCTGTAGATAATAAACAGCAGTGCAATAAGGCAAGAAATCATGTTAAGGAGCCCATATTGGCACCAAAAATCCCTCAGAAGGATAAACACTGAATCTAGCCTCACGCAGCTTCCACAAAGCTTGAAAGGATTCAAAAAACTATGCTTCGCACAGTCCTTGCGAGCTTCCCAAGACTTCACAATAAGTGCTCATGCAGTTGAGTAACAGAAGAGCTTCAGAAGCACAACCTCGCGCAGCTCTCGCGAAGTTCAGGAGTAAATGGTCGTGCAGTCTTGCGCAGTTCAAGAAGACCTGAAACCAACCTCGCGCAGTTCTCTCAGAACAACTGAGGAGAGAGAGCTTCAGAATTCTGCCTCGTGCAGCTGTCGCACAGTGGCCGCGGGATGCAAATGTCAAGAGAACCTGTCGCACAGTTCAAAAAAGCCTCAAAGCTATCGCGAGGATCCTCGTGAAGATCTATCAAGAAAAGAAGCTGTCGTGTGGTTCAGGAAGAAAGCAGCCTTGCGATGCCAGAGTTAGCCTCGCGAAGTGAAATGAAATGCTCGCGCAGTTCTCGTGCTTTTCACAAGTAACAATCCAATCGCGCGAAGCCCAATCCAGCAAGAGCTTAACTATCTACCTCGCGACTGCTCAAAGCATTAAGAAGCTGCAACCCCGCGACGTCTGAAGTTCTAATGTTAAATGCAACCACGCGAAGAATAGAGCTATAACACGACAAGTCTGGGAATTGATTGCAACCTGGCGAAGCTCTGAACTCCAACTTCCATCATTCTGTAGAGGACATTCTGGGGATTTCCAGCGATTAGGGCACGCACTCCCACGGTTAAATCTCTATGCACGTGTCTCGAGGCATCCAAGGATCATTAATAGGCCACGTAGCATCGCTAAAATTAGGGTTTCCTAACCCTAATGCGCCACCACACCCACTGCTATATAAACCTAAGCCTGGTTTAGGTTTAGGGGGCCGGAAGAGTTCAGTTTTTTCTATGTTCTATTTTTGGCATTGTAGTCTTATTTTTCTGTAGCAGTAAGTAGTTTTCCTTTTCCTTTTTCTTCTCTCCATGGCCCAGCATTGTCTGGCCATGCCTTTGTATGTTTATTAAGTTTAGATTAATGGAATTTGTGATTGGGTGTTGCACTTTTATGGGATTCATGTGTTTGTGAGTTGCTCTGTGCAAGGCTGTTGCCTTGTGATCCGCCATTGCTTTGGCTGTGATTCAAAGCAATGGAGGACTGATTCTAAGGTCCCATTCAGATCCAAGTGACCTATGTGTCTGGGCCATCATGGTCCTATACAGCCTTAGCCCCACCACAGGACCCACTAGATCTGAAATCCCCATGGAAGCCTGAGCTGGTAACCTTGTGACCATGGTGGTGGCAGCAATATTCTTGTTTTGTTTTAGGCTCCGTGAGGAGGATAGCCTCTGGGATAGTCTGTGCCCATTTAAGTGGACAGGTTATAACCTTAGGGTGAATCCAATTTGCCGATCCAAAATGGATCCTTCTTCTCCGAGCCTGAGCTTATAGCCTGGTAGGAGATTGTACAGAGGCAGACTCCCCTATATTAGTATAGACCCGCCATCAGATGTTAGATCTGACCTGGGTATGGAGATTGTAGGCTTGTGACTGGACCATTGTAGTCCCACTCAAGCAATGGACAGCTAGATCGAAGGTGGTACTCAATCTCTTGCTGGTTCTATGTGTCTGGGCTATCATGGTCCTTTACAGCCTTAGCCCCACACATAGAGCTTTAGAGGTTGAGGTTCCCTATGGATTCCTAAGCTTGTAGCCTGGATGAAGTAGTGCCTACAATGATTAACTTGTTTTGACCCATCTCTGAATTGTGGTTCCCCTATGGGATAGTCTGTGCCCATTTAAGTGGATAGGTTATAACCTTAAGGGATTGGATCATGGCACAGGGATGAGTTGAATTCTTTCCCCTCTTTGGTGATAATGTAGCCATTGGACAGGATTTCTATACCAGCAGATCTGGATCTGAGTCATAAATTCCAGCAGATCTGAACCCAATAGCATACTTCTCACCCTTTTTATATTTATTTTCCCTCACTCCATCCATCTTCTCAGCCCTTTTCTGTAGTTTGTTCATTAGGCTACCTTAGGATACTTAGAATAAGTGACCCTAAACTCCCCCCTTTTAGGACTGCCAGATCTGTAGTTAGATTTGGAGGGACTACTAGAGATGGCTCCCTTGGAGCTGTAGATCACCTTTCCTTGTGGGACAAACTCTTCCTTATCAAAACTTGCTACAAATGGACCCTGTATCTTGCAGGTCTAGGATTTCTCAGTTGTGCTAATTCCATCCCCTATTTTACTTTGATTTTAAATTGCTTTTACCACCTATAAATAAATTAAGCACATTAGAGATCGCAACAAGTTTTTGGCGCCGTTGCCGGGGAAAGATGATCTATTAGTAGACCCTTAGTTTTTGTATTTTTAGTGTTCTTTGTAGCTTTGAATAATTGATACTACTGACGTAATTTTGAATCTTTCTTACAGATCTAGACAGTAGCAGAGGAGGACAGTGGACTGCATTTGGAGATTAGCTACCTCTGTTTGCAAATTCTCTAACCTTTAAAACTCTGTCTATTTCTCTTACAATTTCCATAGCAGTATTTAGGATAGTCGTAAATTTATGTTTTCTTAAATAGCTGTAAATTTGTTAGAAAATTCTTTGAGTCAAGTGCAATGTGCCTGCAAGGAGTTGTCCCTGCTGGTGGTGTGTTTGTATGCTAGGTAGGAGATCTCTTAGTCCTACTTTAGAGCCTTTCAACCCTGAGCTAGAAAGGGGTAGAAGACTTAGAAGAAACAGACACACCACAGTAGATCTCACAATTGAATCTGAGACAGTACTCATGGGTGAAGAACAACCCAGAACTCTCAAGGAGTTGAATGCTCCGGATGACTATAACTCTCTATTTAGCATTCAATTCCCTGATGTTCAGGGGAATTATGAAATTAAAACCTCTATTATCCAGATGCTGCCCTCTTTCCATGGGCTTAGCAAGGAGGACCCTTACAAGCATATTGACCAATTTTTGGCCTTGTGCACCACATTCAATATCGCTAGTTTGGGACCTGAGGCTACTAGACTCAAGCTCTTTCCCTTCTCTCTGAAGGATAGGGCTAGTACCTGGTTGGCCACTCTTCCCAACAATAGCATTGCATCTTGGAAAGACCTACAGACCAAGTTCCTGACAAAGTTCTTCCCTGAGACCAAAATGAGCCAGTTGAGGAAGGAAATTCTTGCTTTTGCCCAATCCCTAACTGAGAATTTTAATCAAGCCTGGGATAGGTTTAAGGAAATGCTCAAACAATACCCCCACCATAAGATCCCAGACTGGCAGCTTGTACAAAGCTTCTACAATGGGATTGATGAGAAAAATAGAGATATGACTGATGCTTCTTGTGGTGGAACCTACATGCACAAGACTGCTGATGAGGCATGGGAATTGTTTGAAGTAATAAGTGAAAATGCTTTTCAAAAGCTATCCCTGGCAAGAACTAGTCAGGAGTCTGTGTCAAAAGTGGAGCCTGCTGCATCATCAAGAGGAAAAGTTTATGAGGTGTCTGGGAACAATGACCTGCAGCTGCAGATGGCAAACCTCTCTTTGAAGTTTGACAAATTACTGACTGTGATGCAACCCAGAAGGGCTGCTCAAGTGGTGGAGGCATGCCTAATATATCAGTCCCCACAGCACACAGTAGAGGAATGTCCATCTGCAGGGCAATATCCTGAATTGGTATTGGAACATGTTGCTGCTGCACAATCTTTTGGCCAAGAATAACTGGGTGGCTATGGATACCAGACATGTACCATATGGATACCCACCCAAATATGAGGTAGAGGCAAGACAATTATATGCAGCCACAACAGATGTTGGTTGTACCTCAAAGGCCACAGCAGCAGTTCAACCAAGGATATGCCCCTAGGTCTAATTTTCAACACCAGCAGCAGCCCCATCAACAACAAAATCAATTGGTCTTACCCCCATCTCAACCCAGAAATACTTCTTTCGAGGACTAGGTCTTGACCTCACTGCAAAACCTAGGGTCCGTGGCTCAAACTGTGAGTTCTCATGGTCAGAGCAGATTGGCCAGCTAGCGAATGGCTTAGCTAAAAGAGAGGAGGGGAGGTTGCCCAGTCAACCAGTGGTTAATCCCAAGGGCCAATTTTTGATTGGTGAAGGATCCTCAAACCTTGAAGGGCAAGGGGATCTTTCATTGACTTGATTCACAGAATTGTGCATTGTGTATGTTATGTATTTTAGTATGGTTCGTTTTTTTTTTTTTTTTTTTTTTCTGTTTATAGGAATTTCTAGTGATCTCATCGGAGTCTGAATGTACATGACCTGAGAATTATTCTGCCTTCTTTGGTTCTTATTCCCTTTGAATTGATGATTTTGAGTAAATGAATGATGATCGTACTATTTTGATAATAAGAATGCTGTTTGAATATGATGTTTTGATTAAATGCTTTTGGAGTACTTACATGCTTAAATGTTGGGAACGCCTTAGGGAATCCCTTTTAGAATGACCGTGGGTGTCTCTGGAACAGAGAATGTGAGAGAATCCACCCACAAAACAAAGGAAAATGACAGACTAATGGGTGTGTGATCCTTGTCACTATTTTCGCTGTCGCGAGGTTCTGAAAATAAGGCGTGGTTTCTTCTCGCGCAGTTCATAAGATGTTAGCCTGCTATGCTGTCGCGAGATTCAATACAATTGTGTAGACACTCTCGCGCAATCCAAATGAAAGTCCAATCTCATGACCCACTCATTTCTATCCAGCGAGCTGATATTTTCAAAGCGCGCCGAGCCCCGCGATTTATATAATCCAACCCTGCACTGCTTTCCTTTTTTTTTTCTCTTTCTTCTCCAGCCAGCGAAACCCTAGCTCTGACTCCCATTAATCTCTCTCCTTCAGCATCCTTTCTACAGTCCATCATTCACCTTCAAATTCTAGGGATTTGCTCCTAAAGCCTCCTCCACCAGTTGCCCTCTGATTGGAGCTCTCACGGTCTCTCGTGCATCCGATTGAATAGAACCCTAAGTTTTAGGGTAAGACTCAGCTCTCAACCTTTGCTTTTCATTTTTTAAATTACACATTCACAGAGGAGAAGTTCCATGGCCCCTAAGAGCGCACCTGTGAAAAGAGCAAGGGATAAGGCTCCCGTGGAGCCCACTCCCAAGAAGGCCAAGTCCTCAACGGCACCGCAAAAAGGGAAAGAAGTGGTTCAGAAAGGGGCCGAACTAACACCTGATTACTCTACACCCTCTGAGCTCCTGACTCCCCTTCCCTTGGAGCCTGAAGCTGTTTTTGACCTATCTTTCTTTGAGACGGAACCTCTGTCAGCCCCTGCCATTGAGTTCCTGCGCAAAGCTGGTTTGACCCCCCTGCTGCAAGCTATCCCTGCACTAGCCTACCCTAGACTAGTGCAACTCTTTTACCAGCACATTAGGGCTAGACCAGACCACCGTGGGCAGCCAGGCCTCCTTGTGTTAGTTGACAATTTTGAAATGTTACTCAGCCCTGAGTTGATTGCTGAAGTGATGGGCATCCCTGCTATCTTTGACCCCAACTGTGGATATGGCCCCCCTGTGTGTGCCCCCATTGATACAATTGCACAAGCCCTAACCAGAGGATTGAAGGCCACCGGGGATTCCATCAGGAGAAGAGACCTGGACCCTAAATTTCTGTTCATTGATCAAGTTCTGTGGAAGAACATTTATTGTGTCGGCCATCAGTAGGAGAGGAGGACCCCAATTGCTGATGCTGTTTATTCCTTTTCTCTGGGTCACGGTTTCCATGCTGCCAGGTTGATGTTTGAGGCCATGAAGGATATTATGGTGAAGCTAGGGCACAAAAAGAAGCTCCACACTCTCCCCTATGCAAAGCTAATCATAAGACTACTCTTAAGGGGAGGATACAAGATACCCGTGGGGGAGTTAACTATTGACCTCCCCCCTACTACTTTCGCAAAGAGACAATGGGGGATCAGCAGGAGTCTGATGGATCCCAATAAGAAAAAGAGGGCTCAGATTGCTTCTGAGAAAGGAGAGGGGACTGCTGTTGCAAAGGCCACCCCTGCTCCCAAAAAGGTGGCTAAAGCTCCTGCTCCCAAGAAGGTGGTGCAAGCTACTGTCACTACTGACTCTGCAGCAACACCTCCATCCACCACACCTGCCCATCCATCAGTTTCTTTGCCTATTCCATCTTTCCCTTTTCCTCTTTTATCTCCCTTTCCCATACCCACTCCAGATTTTCCTGTGATTCGTTCCTGGGAGGAAAGTGTTGACCCCCATGACAGCCCTTTACCTTCACCTACATTTCCTCAGTACACACCCCCAATTCCCCCATCATCCGAACTGAACCCTGACTGCCCTCCCCTGATCACCTATATTAAAAAGAAAACCTCTCACACCGCCCCTGCCATATCTTTACCTACACTAACCACCCCTATCATTCCCACAGAAACCCCACACATTGACCCAGCCCACACCATCCCAACCATCCCTACCTCACCTCCACTCACAGACCTTGACTTCAACCTAGCCACTACTTCTGGATATCAGGCCTTCATGACTACATTGCTTCACACCCTGCCAACCCATGATATCCCTCTCCTAGATTCCCCACTTCCTTCCCCACATCACTCACTAGAACCTCCATCTCCTCCTCCTACAACCTTCCATCATGCCCCTACTTCCCCTTTCCAACCTGTTCCCTCTTCTTCTCATTCTCCACCCCAACCACACTCAGACACACTTACTCATATCCTTGCCCTAATACATGACATTCAAACCCAACTATCAACCACAACACATACCCAAGACCAAATGCAAACTGACATCACCACCATCAAATCCACCCTTCAAACATTGACAAAACAACCCATCTCTGCACAAAAACCTCCTACACCACAATCCAGTCCCCTTCCACCTGTGACTCCATAGTGCACCTAGACTTTCCCCCCATTGACACCATACCCCACCACTCCTTCCCCCCTTTACTTATCCTTCCCGCACTCATTTTACCCCCACCATAATTTACCAATCAATCAACCTAAACAGTCCCCATTCCCTTCCCATCCACCTGTCCTATTAACCCCCACACATTTTTAACCCCACCCTTACCATTCAGACCCTTCACCATTTCATTTTACCCTTACCTAGAACCACCCACCTTCAGTGACCCCCCTTCATTTACTTTTCCACCCATGCCTTCCATCCCACCTCTTATTCTACCCCCTCCTCAATTCACTGACCAATCAGCACAAACTGACCCAGAACCTTCTACCCCTCCCCCTCAACTAGACTTCCTCACTGCAGTCTCCACTTTACCCCCCCAGGACCAATCACCTTCTACTTCTTCCACCCCATTTCTACCAATCTTACCATGACATTCCTACTACACCCCTCCTTACTTCACCCTTCTCCATGCCATGAGGGACAATGCCTACATCAAGAGGGATGTTCTCAGGGGAATGGCCCAACTCAGACAATCCATTGAGTACCCTTTACTGCAGAAGATGAGTGACCTGAAGCTTGCTCACAGGCAGAAGCTGTGAGATGTTTCAAAGGGGTGGGAGTCAATTTTGGAGACCCTCACTGCGACAAAGGCTGATGCAACTTACTATAAATTGCAGGCGAAGATGGAGAAAGCCAATGCCGAGCTGGAGCACAAGAGAGCCCGGATGTTTGAAAAGAGGCTGAACAATGCTGAGGAGATCCACAGGCTCACTAAGGGGCTTTCTGATGCCAACCTCCTTTATCTTTGAAAAGCAGTTGAAATTTTGCAAAAAAGGATTGCATCTCTGATAGGCTAACCAATTGAAGCCACCCCTCTTGCTACAGCACCCCCTGAGGCTCCACCTTCCACACACCCCGGACCATCTTCTTCCATCCCCCCTGCTCCTACATCTACCTCTCCACCTCCTCCACCCCCTCCACCTCCTACTCAAGAACCTCCACCACCTCTTGCTCCAGTGCCTCCCCCTGCTAAATCTCCTGCACCCAAGAGAAAGAGGACTCCTTCCAAGAAACCTTCTCCCTCCAAAAGAGCCACTGCTGCCCAAAAAGGAAAAAAGCCTGCACCCCATCCCCACCCCCAAAGGCCACCAGAGCTTCTACTCAGGATGACCCCCATGGTCGGTTGCTTTCAAAAGCTGAACACAGACAGGCTGCTGCAGCCCTTGGATTGGACCCCACTGTTCTCTTTCCCTCTGATTCAGATTCTGACTCTGCCCCACCTGTGCATCCAAGTGCTAAAAATCCTGTTGCTCCTCCTTCTTTTGACCCTGCTGAGCAAACTTCTCCTCAGAGAAGGAAAGTTACAGCTAAGAGGACTACTCACACAGCTGCCTCTATCAAAATTGGAAAGGAACCATCTACCTAGTCTGAGGAGGCACCACCATTGAAAGATAAAGGCAAGAGCCCGCTTGTCCCTCCTGAGCCAGAAAAAGCTAAATCTCCTCTTATGCCCCCTCAGACTCAGCAAGGGCTAGCTTCTAAAGGGTAGGGCCCCAAAGGGAAGAGTCCTAAAGGCAAAAGTCCTATCAAATCACCTGAGCAAACCAAAGACAAATCTTCAGTGATCCCCCTTGAACCAAAGACCCAAAAAATGAGGGTCAGGGCACCAACCTTGCCCAAAATTGATGCCCAACGGAGGGAAGAGCGGGCACGAAAGAAGAAAGAGGAAGAGGCTCTCCTTCAAGAGCATGCCAAGAAGAAGGGTTGGGACCGGTTTTGATTCAAGCTCCGATTAGCTGTACCTAGGATTTTTGCTGTTTCTACATTTTCTTTTTCTCCTTTTGTCTTTCATTTTGTACCTTTCTCTCGTATAATAGATCTTCTCCTTTTGTCATTACTATTTTCCCTTGTCTCTTGGCTGCTTGTTCCATGTTATGTCCTTTTATTATGCTCTTAATAAATTAGCTGCACACCCACTTTTGAACTAGTGAGGACACTGCTCCTCATAGGTTTAGGGGTGTGATAGGCAGATCCTGTCAATGGAATAGTTAACCTAAGTGCAGCAGAACCTTGTGAGTAAGATGGAAATGGAACCATGTTCACTGAAGAATCAGAACAATAATGAAATTTAAAATTTTTTCCAAACTTTAGACAGGATAAACTTTTAAAATTTCATATTTCCATGATGAGATCACCAAGGAAACTCACTTGTATTAGCACTTAGTGAATCACTAGAGAGAGAAAAAGGTAAGGACATACTTAAGAATTCAAAGGAAGACCATAACCAGTGAGATTTGAGCCTATACAAAATTTTCTTCTTTGAGGAGTAACGAAAGCAATTTCTTCTAGCTCTAAGGACTGGCTGAGTCACTGTGCCCACTAGAAGTTAGGCAACTCCAAGTTGAAACAATTGACAACACTCATGAGACTTAGGAAAGGATCAAGGACTTCTCTTGGACAGTTTGAGCCTAAACAGACAAACCTTAAAGCAACTGCCCTTGTCCATACCCCCTTTGAGCTTTAAATACAAATTTCTTCAAAAATACACACAGTACTGAACCTATGTATCTGATTTAACCTTACCCTCACTCTGAGAATTCAGAAGGTAAAGGAACAAGAGTTGAAGATGGACTAGCTATGGTCAACATTAGGTGAAGAAAGAAGAAGTACCTCAAATTCTGGTAGTATGGTAACTGAGAAAATGGTGGCATTTCAGAAAAGCAAAAATAAAATAAAAAGAAGAAAAATGCATAAAAAAGAAACAAAAACAATAATGAAGAGGAGTAAGAGAGGAGTCAAGAGGGAACTTTCATTGAAAAAATTGAAATCAAGAAGAGAAACTGATCACTTCAAATCTGAAAACCTCAAAGAAGATGAAAGGAGCTGAATTAAAGAAGGTGAAGTCATGAATCACCTCCTTCACCTACTGATTTCTCAATTTTGAACCCCTTTTCAACCTTCCATTCTTTTTTAACCCCACTCTATAAGCCACATTACAGCCCAGTTAAAGCCCTTGTGATCCAAAGTTGAGTGAGCTGTCATGTGGAGATAAAGAGTTATCCAATCTATAGTGAGGATCTGTCAATGATGCCAGAACTTTAGAGCTATGCCTATACTCATGCTTACAGACCCATTTGGGGGATGTAACTGCTCTTGAGCCTGTGAGAAAATGAACCCCTCAACAAAGCCTTTATGAGAGTATGCCCTGCAATGTTTTTGGGTCTGATCTTGAATGCATTAAGTATAATCTACAACCTAATTTTTGATCCAGTGATGAGCTCAGTGCTAACACACATATAAATTGTTCTTTGGTGTAAATTGATTGGAAATGCTATACTTTCATGAGAAGCTTATACTGTTTAAATTTTTGTGCAGCCATTGTATTTGAATTTCTTATATTTTTACTGATTCAAGGGTGAACTCACTCTGTTTCTTGACTGTTCACTTGATAATAATGCACTTTTATTAACTGTCTCATTAAGAAGTTTGTGGGTGTCTTCACTGAAAACCCTCAGGAGACTTCACTCCTCCACTAGGGATCACCTAGGGGTTTAAAAGGCTTGGTACTTATGCTAAATGTATCCGTGCTCCCTACAAAAGTGGCATTTAATTTCTGTAGTTGATTTAATGTAGCTTTGCTAAGGGACTAGCAAAGATTAGGTTTGGGGGTGTGTTAAGACTTGAAAAGTACCACTTTTCATCCCTTAACTTAGCCTTTGATTAGGCCCTTAGCCATCTAATAAAGGTTTGTTAAGTGTTTTCTGTAGATAATAAATAGCAGTGCAATAAGGCCAGAAATCATGTTAAGGAGCCCATATTGGCACCAGAAATCCGTCAGAAGGATAAATACTAAATCTAGCCTCACGCAGCTTCCACAAAGCTTCAAAGGATTTAGAAAACTATGTTTCGCGCAGTCCTCGCGAGCTTCCCAAGACTTCACAACAAGTGCTTACGCAGTTGAGTAACAGAAGAGCTTCAGAAGCACAACCTCGTGCAGCTCTCACAAAGTTCAAGAGTAAATGGTCACGCAGTCTCGCGCAGTTCAAGAAGACCTAAAACCAACCTCGTGCAGTTCGCTCAGAACAGCTGAGGAGAGAGGCTTCAGAATCCTGCCTCGCGTAGCTGTCGCGCAGTGGCCGCGGGATGCAAATGTCAAGAGAACCTGTCGCGCAGTTCAGAAAAGCCTAAAAGCTATCGCGAGGATCCTCGCAAAGATCTATCAAGAAAAGAAGCTGTCGCGCGGTTCAGGATGAAAGCAGCCTCGCGAAGCCAGAGTTAGCCTCGTGAAGTGAAATGGAATGCTCGCGCAATTCTCGCGCCTGAAACCCATGCCAAAGAGAAGCGAACCCTAGAAGAGGTCCCCTTGCTAGAAAAGTAAAAAAAAAAGTAGAAAAAGAAAATAAAAAAAATAGTAATGCGGAGGGTATACCAAAATCTATGGCTGAATTACCTTATGTACCAAAGTTACCTTTTCCAAATGCCTTTGGTGCACCATCTCCTTTTGATAAAAATAAAAAAAATTAGAAGATATTACCGAAATCTTCAAGGAAGTGAACATTAATTTGCCTCTCTTAGAAGCAATAAACAGGTCCCCGCCTATGCACGATTCCTAAAAGAGATGTGTACACAGAAAAGAAAAATGAGAAAAAATATCTCACAAAAAGTTTTCCTGACGGAACAAGTAAGTTCTGTCTTGTAAGCCAAAACTCCACCTAAGCTTAAAGATCCTAGAGTGCCTACAATTCCCTGTATCATAGGCAATCATGCTATAAATAAAGCACTTCTTGATTTTGGAGCCAGCGTAAATCTTCTACCATACTCCGTCTACGAAAAGTTGGGACTGGGAGATATGTGGTCTACTTCGGTAACTCTTCAGTTAGCCAATAGATCAGAAAGAAGGCCAGTAGGAATCATTGAAGATGTTATGGTTGGGGTCGACAAATTTGTTTTCCCTATCGACTTCTTAGTACTAGACATGGAACCCAGTTCGAAATCTCCAACACAAATTCTCGTTATACTTGGTAGACCATTCTTGGCCATGACCAATGCATGCATCAACTATAAAATCGGAGTAACAGAAGTTTCTTTTGGACATATGCAAATTCAGTTAAATGTTTTCTCGGCAGCCAAGCAAATGGCTACAATTGACGATGAGGAATGCTTTAGCTTAGATGAAATTGAAGAACTAGTGGAAGAAGCATTACCTCTAATATTATATAAGGATGTGCTTCAAATCGTATTATGGTATACGGACCCGGAAGAATCAAACTACCAACTAAGGGAGGTGACTTCTGTGTTGGACATTTCTGTCAGCAAACTCCAGTTCAAAACATGGAAGCCATGGATAGAACCTTTGCCCACTACATCCAATGAACCATTACAACCTTCCATCGAAAAAGCATCATCCCTAGACCTGAAACCACTTCCCAACACTCTTAAGTACGCTTTTCTTTGGCCTAATAAAACTCTCCCAATGATCATTTCATCTGCTCTTAATAGGGAATAGGAGAGCAAGTTGCTCGCCACACTTATAAAGTATAAACGTGCAATAGGGTGGATAGTTGCTGACCTTAAAGGGCTTGATCCGTCAATCTATATGCATTGAATTCATCTAGAGGACAATGCTAAAACTTCACATGAAAGTCAACGACAGTTGAATCTAAATATGAGGGAAGTAGTCCAGAAGGAAATTGTGAAACTATTAGACACATATATTATTTACCCGATTTTCGACAGTGAGTGGGTAAGCCCCATTCAAGTAGTCCCAAAGAAGTCTAGGATTACAGTAAAAGAAAATGCAACCAGTGAGCTAGTTCCATTATGCGAAACCACGGGGTGGCGTGTATGCATTGACTACCGAAAGCGCAACTCAATGACTCACAAGGATCATTTTCCATCGACCAAATTTTGGAAAAAGTTGCGGGTCAGGAATATTTTTATTTTCTAGATGATTACTCAGGGTATAACCAGGTTTCAGTCTATCCAGAAGACTAAGTAAAGACCACCTTCACCTGGTTACTCAGGGTATAACCAGGTGGTGGGCTATGCAATACACCCGCCACCATCCAGAGATGCATGATGGCCATCTTTTCTGATATGATAGACAAATTTCTAGAAGTATTCATGGATGATTTCTCAGTATTCGTCTAAACCTTTGATTCCTGTATTGATCACCTTGCCCTCGTTCTAGAAAGATGTGAGGAGACGAACTTGGCACTAAGTTGGGAGAAGAGCCATTTTATGGTTCAAGAAGGCATAGTCTTAGGCCACATTGTCTCCAAAAGAGGAATAGAAGTTGGCAGGGCTAAAATTGACGTAATATCAAATCTTCCACTGCCAGCCTCGGTATGGCAGATTCAATCTTTCCTTGGCCATGCTGGCTTCTATCATTGCTTTATTAAAGATTTCTCAAAAAACTTGAGACCACTTTGCCATTTATTAGCAAATGATGTACCTTTTAACTTCGACGATGCTTGCCTTGACGCATTTAATAAGCTTAAAGCCCTCCTCTCATCCGCACCAATCATTCAATCACCTGACTACTCCCTGCCTTTTGAAGTAATGTGCGATGCTTCTGATTACACAATAGGTGTCATCCTAGGATAGCGAAAAAATAAGATTCCTCACGTAATTTATTACATGAGCCGTACCTTGATCGAAGCTTAGGTTAACTACACTAGCACTGAGAAGGAGCTTCTTACTGTCGTGTTTGCATTGGATAAATTTTGACAGTACCTATTGGGATCAAAGATCGTCATTTTTTCTGATCATTCTGCACTAAAATATTTATTGTCTAAAAATGATGCCAAGCCAAGACTAATCCGGTGGATCCTACTTTTACTGGAATTCAATTTCGAAATCAAGGACAAGAAGGGCGCTAAAAATGTGGTAGTTGATCACTTATCTAAAATAGAACTACCTGGAACCATTAGTAGAGAGTCTTTGCATGATACCTTCCCAGATGAGCAACTTTTTGCCATCCAAGTGACAGTACCATGGTTTGCCAAAATCGTGAATTATTTGGCAATAGTTAAGATTCCCCCAACCTGGTCTAATCAAGATAGGTACATTTTCTTTTCTAATGTAAAATATTATATTTGGGAGGATCCCGACCTATTCAAAATATGCCCAAACCAAATAATTAAAAAATGTGTGCCTGACAATGATACTCCCAATATTTTTCAATTTTGCCCCACATATGCTTTTGGGGGCCACTTCAGAGGAAGGAAAACGACTGCCAAAGTACTGCAATCAGGATTTATTGGCCATCATTATTTAAGGATGCCCATAATTTTTGTTAGGCTGTGATCATTGCCAAAAGTCAGGAGCCATGTCCCGAAGGAACATGATGCCCCTCCAACCGATTTTGATCACAGAGCCCTTCAACACCTGGGGCATAGACTTCATGGCCCCCTTCCCACCTTCATTCGGATTCATGTATATACTCGTAGCCATTGACTACATATCAAAATGGGTGGAAGCAATAACTACAAGAACGAATGACCTTAAGGTGGTAGTCTCTTTTATCAGGGAAAACATATTTTCGTGGTTTGAAACCCCACACGCTATTATAAGTGATGGAGGAAGCCATTTTTACAACAGGCGTTTCGAGAGCTTGCTCAAGAAATATAGTGTCACTCATAAAATCGCAACCCCCTACGACCCGCAAACTAGTGGGCAAGTTGAGGTTTCCAA
Organism: Chloranthus sessilifolius; assembly: GCA_021018995.1. Lineage (NCBI taxonomy): Eukaryota > Viridiplantae > Streptophyta > Magnoliopsida > Chloranthales > Chloranthaceae > Chloranthus > Chloranthus sessilifolius. Next base: position 99,703,160 of record CM037597.1, read on the forward strand.
TCGGGAAATAAAGAAAATATTGGAAAGAACTGTTCGACCTGACAGAAAAGACTGGTCCCTGAGAGTCAATGATGCCTTATGGGCATATAAAACAACCTATAAAACACCTATTGGCATGTCTCCTTTCTGACTGGTGTACGGTAAGGCTTGCCATCTACCTGTGAAATTAGAGCATAGAGCCCTATGGGCTATCAAAGCATTGAATTTCGAACTAGATGCATTTGGAGAACAAAGAAAGCGTGAGCTGAATGAACTGGAAGAAATTTGCAATGATGCCTATCAAAATTCTCGAATTTACTAGGTTAAAACTAAAGCATTTTATGATAAACATATTTTGAGGAAGAGTTTTGAGCCAGACCAACAAGTTTGCCTATACAATTCAAGGTTAAAACTGTTCTCAGGGAAATTACGAAGTCGTTGGGATGGACCTTACAATGTGGTTGAAACATTCCCTCACAAGGCTATCAGTATTCAGGATCCCAAGGATAATCATACATTCAAGGTTAATGAGTTGAGACTCAAACTGATGGTATCTTTAGAACATATAGGGGAAGTGACCACTATGTCACTAAGAAACACGGAGTATGCCTGATATGTTCTTGGGCAATGTCGTGCTACCGACTCACCCATAGCAATTTTATGTAAATTAGTTTCCTAATTTTAGTTGTACAATATTAGGTGACTGTATATTTCAATATGTGTTCCGAGCAAGGATAAAAATTTCAGCCAAAATGACCGAAATTTTGGTCATATTTTGTATGGGATTGAAATTATCAGCCAAAATTTTGGCCAAATTCTTGGTTTTCGGCCAAAATTTCGGTCCAAATTTTTGGTTTCGATCATGCCTGAACCGAAATTTTGGCCGATATTTTGATCCTTGGTTCCGAGGGTACGAGATATCGTAGTGATTATGATTTTTTAGCCAAATTTTTTCATATACAATCGTGATATTCACGATTGCTGGGAATATGATTTATTCGACCTATATACGCTGCTATCAGAAGGGCATGACTTTCGATATCAAAGGCGTCGCCTAGTTTCACGCTACACAAACACATCTCCCAGCATTAATAGAAGTACCAACCGGTTTGCATTCTTCAACGCTAGCCATAACTTCCATTTATGACAACTCTTCATATTTCCTATCTCAGATTGCTTATAAAATAAGTATTTTTACCATCCGTCGCTGCATTATATTCCTTTTACTTCTATCTTCACTACCAACATCCTTGCCATGGCGAATCCATCAAACTGTTCTGAAATCATAGAGGCCTTTAACCGCCTCATCCAACTCCATGAGGAGGAGCTCACAGCGATCTTAGAAGAAAGGGGGCGGATAATTAATGAAATTGTCACTCTCTTCTCCTCCCTATTCCAAATCAAACGGTGGAAACACCACCTCCATCCCCCACTTCATCTTCACCTAGTCCACCTCATTCCCCACCGCCACCTCCTCCATCCTCTTAATTCATCCTTTCCATTTTCTGTTGGATGCACCCACCACCGGATGGTGACCCCTTTTTTATATGGGTGACAACAAAAGCTGAAGACCGATCTTTATCGAAGATTCCTTTTTAGACGGTGCTTCCAGTGTCTTAGTTTAGTGTGTGTCTAGATTTTTCCTAGGATTAATCCTTTATGTAATCTTCTCTTTATCTCATGTAAATATTTCGTTTCATATATATGTTAATTTATTTTAACCATTTTTATTGTTTATACCAGTAGCAGTTTCTTCCAAGTTTGGGGATCATTGTTAAATCCTAATGCAGATCATAGACCAGGTAACTAAAAAACACCATTAAGGTAATAAATTTATGTGTCCCCTATTTTACACAATGAGGACATTGTCCTATTTAAGTTTTGGGGGGATACACCACTTTTTGTGTATATTAGTTTAAATTAGTTTAATTTTTCGTTTAAAATTTTTTAGTTCTGTATATATTAGATTAGTTAATCATTATATAAAAATTATGATAGAAAATTTTTTCTTGAAAACCTTACAATCCATCATAGTAAAAGTTTAATGATCAAAATAAAACAGTTGCAATTCATGTATAGCACCTTTGAACACTGTATCAGATGAATGTTTGAAACTATATGATTAATTTAAACTGTAATATTTAGATTATAGTTTTAAAATTATAAACCTGTAAGATCTTGAATTAATATATCCTCTTTATATTCTGAGAGAGGCTGCTTTTGTTTTCAAGCTTAAAATTTTTTCTTGAACTTCTACTGAGAAATCTCATATTGCTGAACTTTGAATCAAGATATTCTGTGATTATGATAATTTGTTTCTCTAGAACTATCTATTAAATATATCAAGACAAGAAGATATCCATACTAGTAAATCGTGAAAATGATCAAAGGTCATCTTTTGTTAAACTAGAGCCAAAAAGCTAAAATTCCAGAAAAGAATTTATCCTTTGTGCCCATATTAGAAGCCTAAAACTGAATTTCTTTGTACCAAAATTTTATAAACCTTTAACCATATGTACTACCCAAAGATTTCTACCTTTAACCCTTATAATTTCTGAGAGTTTAGAATGTAAAAGAAGAAAAGAAGTGAGTGAAAAGAGTATACGCTTAACAGATAAGGGATCTACTGAAAAGGGTACAACTAAGAAGAAATACAAGAAAAAATATATATAGAAAAAAACAAGAAAAATCGTAAAAAGGCAATTTAGAAAAATTTTAGAAGAAATTGTAAAATATGATTCTATGAAAATGAGATTTACACAAGGAAATAGAAAAGAAAAAAAAGAAGAAGTCATCCAACTTTTTGGATACTTACTAAAATAGAAAAGAAGGAAAGAAGATAGAGAAGGAAGAACTAAATTCTCAGAAACTTTTGAACCATATCTACCTTTCTTTGAAACCTTTTTAACCCAAAGCCCCATTATAAGTCGAAGGAAAGACCTTTGTGATTTACGATTTGCAAAAGTATGAGTCTAGTAGAGATGTATGAAATAGATACAATGAATGAACGAAAAGTCATATGATTAGAATTGATCATAGTGAGAGAACCAAAATTTTAATATTTTTTTGAGAGTATACTAATAGTGAGAGTTTGGATGAAAATATTTTCTAAATCTGCAATTTAGAAAAATCTATGATGAATAAACTTTTCACTGATATGCACACACTTCACGCTGTATAGAATTAAAATTGTTGAGTTTTGATCAAGGATAATTACTGTGATAAAAAGTAAAGGTGAAAGCTTTAGAATTTTTGAGAATCATACTAAACATATGATGATTAATTTAACTAGTAGTATAGATTTTATTTCTTCCTGAAAAATATTTTGAAAAATCTAAAAAATATATTTGAAGTTTGTAGGTAACTTCACTGAAAACCTTCAAGAGACTATAACTCCTCCACTAGGGATCACCTAGGGGTTTAAAGGCTTGTTGCATCTTCTAAATGCAATCGTGCTCCCTACGAAAGTGGCATTTTATTTCATAGTTCATATTTCCTTGTTTGCTAAAGACTAGCAAAACTTAAGTTTGGGGGTATGATTAGTCACATAATTTATCATTTTATCATCCTTAACTTAGTGATGTTAGGACCCAGTTTGCTACTAATAAGTTAACGATGTACAGATATTAAGGAAAAATAGTAAAAGAGAGCCAAAGTGTTAATATTCATCAAAATGAATTAAAAAAGTAGTAAAAAGATGATTGAGCTAAAGAAGATGATTCACTGCTACTGAAAGCCAAGAAATCATAATTTACGATTGTGCGCTAAAGCTGAAGACAAAAGAAAGAGAAAGCTAAGAAATCGTAATTTACGATTCTTCAAAAAGCGATAAAGGAGTAAAAAGCGATAAAAGAAGATGATCGTTCGTTATAAAAAATCATCCAGTAAGAAAGCTATGTGAAAATGAGAAATCGTGATTTACGATTTTCCAGAAAAAGAAGAACAATCTTAATTTTCGATTGTGCAAGGCTTTCCCTCTGCTATTGTTGATCACATGAGTGAAAATTACCACTGGCATGCGCCGAATTAGAAGATCTTTGAAAGTAGAAGTTTGGTGAATCATGAATCTGAGAAGATTGATGAAGATAAGCTCTTAGGAAATCTCGGTTTCTGAAATAAAGACGAACAATCCAGAAACACATCTATAGTTTGAAAGCAAGGAAGAATAAAATTAGGAATTAGAGTTATATTAGGAATCTTTTATTATTAGTAGTTTCTTTTATTAGAATTAGAACTTTGTAAACCGACTCCTTATGATTTATAAATAAGAGAGTCCGGTGTAGGAATAAACAGTCAAAAAAATTCTCAACATCAATTGACGACTGAGGTTAGGTTTTCTTTTGATCAAAATTAGAGTAGATTTTTATTACTTTGTAGAGTAGATATCAGAGGCTTCTCAAGAGCAATTGACGACTGCTATTGGGTGCTAAAGATTAGTACAGATATCCTAGTTTCTCAGAAGCAATTGACGATTGCAGCTGAGTGATGAAAGATATATTTACTTTGCTTTCTAGTTTAAATTTTGTTTGCTTTATTTACATGCTTTGTAAACATCTTCAAATTTTAATTTGAATTGACGACTCAGGTTGGAATTTACAGATTAGTATAACGATTTTTACTTTTCCATCTTCAATTTTTTAAAATTTGATTGATGCCCAGATGTTAGGAGATTTTTGATTAGATTAAATCTGTGTTAAGGAATTTTAGTTTTTAATTGACACCCAAATTCTAGAAGACTGCAATACGATATAACAATACTATTTATTTTTATAAATATCCGATGGTGAAGATTGGGATTGACGACCTCAATCTGAAGGAGGATTAGGATTTATTTTATGCACTTTAGATTAAGAACCCATTCTTTATTCATATTTCTCAAGTAGTTTAGAACCTTAAAAGATAAATATAAACTTTGAAATAGAAATATAGATAACATTTCTTCGTGGGAACGATCTTATACTAGCTCTACAATTTCCATTGTACACTTGCAATAGGTTAAGACTTAATTAGGTACACACATAAGTAGCGATCAACAACTGGCGTCAGTCACGTGAACTCTGGCGCAACTCTTTCCTTTTCTTTCCTTCCACCAACCTTTAGCTCTTCCATCTCTTCCAACAACAGGGTGGCACTTCGGGTCAGATTAACATTTTCAACCCTAGCACCACCCCGAGTTCCCAATACTGCTCATTCTAAAAAAATATATATAATAAATAATTACAAATCTCTTTGGACATAATACCTGGGAAATAAAATAAAAAGGAAGAAAGGACATCAAAATATGTTAAAATGCTACAAGTCCAAAAAATTATTACATAATTATAAACAAAATTCAAAATAAAACAAAAGCCCCTAAATACCTATTTATAAGCAAAGCCCCCTTCAAGACAATGTGACAAGTGCCACATTTCTAAGCATCCCCCATCTAATTAAATCCAAACCATACACATGCCCCTTAAAAGGACCATAATCCCTAGCAAACCTAGATAAATCAATAATCACACAACACTTACCCCTCAAGAAACACAAATCCAAAGTAAGTTAAATAAGCCAATAGGATTAAAACACCTAACATCCCTTTAGAATTCTAGAAGCTAAACTCACACACCTTTGACAAGTTTCACCTCAAACTAAAACTCAAATTAAAATAAGACAAAACTCATACCTTAGACAAAACAAATGCCAAAAATTACTTAAAATGAAATTCTAACTCCTCAGCAACCTTAAGATTCTCAAATAAAACCTTAAACTCTCCAAATAAAGTTAAATAATCCTAAATAACTCAAATAAAATTGAAAATAAATCAAGTAAAATCCCAAATATATAAAATAAAATCAAGTATAATCCCAAATAAATTCCAAAACCAAGTAGAATCCCAAATAAATATGATAAAATCAAATAGAATCCTAGGCAAATATGATAAAACCCTAAATAAATCTGATTAAATCTCCAAATAAATCTAATAAAATCAAAGAAGATTAGAAAGAACAAAATCAAGTAAAATCATCGCAGCCAAGTCACCCCCTGACGACCTACTAGAAATCAGTGCCTTTACCATGATCAAAATTATTCCCCAGAGTCTCATCGCGTACCCACAAGTACATGTGACCACTCCCCAACATTTGCTGCACAAAATAAGCCGACAGAATAAAATAAAATAAAATCATCACTCACAGTCCCATCTCTAAATACAAAGTCCCATCGCGACACAAAACAAAAAAATAATAATGACGACAAGTAGCCAATCACGCTACTTGTCCCATCACAAACCAATTAGGGTTGATGAAATCTCACTGTAGTTCCATCGTGTAACCTCACGTGCTGACCAGAGAGAGAACTGCTGATATTCCATCACACATCCCCACAATAACATGTCCCATCATGACAAAACACACATAACCAATGTTATCCCAACACCTAAGCTCATTGGCCTAATTCAGCCACGCCCAGGTGTCCCATCATGACGCTAAAAAACTCCACCACGCGACCTCACATGCCATGTGATTGAAGGAAGGCTTGACCATTGTCCCATCGCGAAAAGCCAAGAATGAGCCTCCCAAAAATCCTACCACATCACTAAGGCCAAAGGGCAAGTCCCATCACGACATCAAAATTGCTAACGAGTCATCACCTATCGAAGAAAAGATACACCATCATTGTCCCATTACGACATCAAAATTGCTAAAGAGTCATCAGACCAACACCCCATCGCACACTCATAAACATGTCCTGTCGCGATGCAGCTATAACCTAGTCTCATCACATAACCTAAGATCTACCAAAGAAAGGAATGAACATAGCTTGCCCACCGCATAACCACCAATGTCCCATCACCAATCACACTTCCTTGAAATCCCGTCATAACTTCCCATGACACAACCAGAAATGGAAGGCTCGACCAAATCCCGTAGCGAAGAGCCGAACCTCCCTCCAAATGCCTCACCACGACAATCATCACGTCCCATCACACTGAACTCCCCAAATATCCCATCGTATAGTAGTCACCAGACTCCTCCATTACAAAAAAAACATACACTTGCCGATGGGAGGACTTCTCCGACGTCCCATCGCACCCATCGAACATCGAAGGCCTATCGTGAACATCTCATCAGGCAATCTTCACATCCCATCACACCGGTGAGCATCAGGCCCCACTACAGTAAAAAAATAAAGAAGAACAGACCCTCTGATGTCCGATTGCAAACCAACCCGCCAAATAAAAATAAAAATAATGTCCCATCACGACACTCCTATCGGAAGATGAAGCAGCATAGGAAGTCACCTTGACAATGCATAAACACCAACAAGAAGGCTTTGAGTTCATGTGGAAAAATTCACACAAAAGCTCAGCAGCTTGAAGGCGATAAAGCCATTGATACGAATGATGTGGGTGGTTGTGTGATTTCTCATGCTTCCACAGAGAGCCCGAGTCCTTCCAATGACTTCACCTCTAGATACTTTTGTCCCATCGCGCAACCATACACGCCATGCAAAGGAGACTCAAACCAGAATGAGGAGCCGCCCATAATCCCATCGCGACACAACCACGAGAGCAACAACTGGCCAGTTCCATTGCAAGCAAAAGCCTCCTATCGATAATGAATTAGGTAATAAACACCCCTATCTACTCAATATTTCCTATAAAATATAATTACCTAATATTAAGTCAAATGTTTTCAAAACTCGTCTCTCCTTACTTGCGAATCACTGTAGTCCTCCCATAAGAGACAATCATCAGTATTCGTCGAGAATGTTAGACGGAGTATTCGACATACCAAGTGCTGCCTTGACAATGACACAAATGGTCAGATCCACAAATTCCGCTCCGATGGATCTTCTCAACGACATCTCGGAAGTCACATTTTCCACAATTTTACAACCGAATTGATCTTAAGTTAAAATCTCAAATTTTCTAAAAAATAAAATAAAAAAATAATAATGAATAGACTCTCTATCTATCAAAAATTTATCTCTCATCACTCCAATCCGTTCTTTCCCCTGGGAAATCGAACACTAAATATACTCAACTCTAAGAAACCACAAATGTCCACTGAAAAGGGACACCTGGCGTGCCACTGGTGTGAGCAATGACGCTTCTGATCTGACATGACTTGCGAAAGCCTTCGTCACCATATTACATCATATTATTTAGTCACTTGACCTTGTCTCTGGACATTTGTATGATGCCCCCGGTACCTCGATTGTGTTGAATATCCCTCTGTTTGATTACCCCTTGCACCTACAGACTAGGATATTTTGACTTTCCTCCCATTTGACTGCCCCTTGTAGCAAGTCACGATATGCGGCGGGATGCCCCTTGCACCCATGGATCAGGATATGCCAATTCTCCCATCTGACTATCACTCGTAGCAGGTCATGATATGCGGTGGGATGCCCCTTGCATCCACAGTAGTGGATACGCCCTTAGACAGCTACCACTGGGCTCTCGAATACTCCATTTTAGCTTGCGCTAATAGATAAGAAAGCTAAACATTTCATGTCAGCATCCCCAGTCCACATTTGTGATTTCCAAAAAGAAACGAGAAGGCACCTCAGAAAAGGGGTTTCTCCTTCTTCGATGCATTCTTACTTCGCAGGAATGCGTCGAAGAGGGGCATCTGTAGACACCCCAATTTTGCCCTCTTGGAGTATATGAACCTATTTGGTTAACCTTTGACCTTGCCCATGAATTTTAGAAAGGACTTACCTTCTCTAAAAGCTTTAGGTCGAACACAGGCGAATTGCTCGCCCTGCCCAGCACGCGTAATTCGATTGCACACCTCATGGTTGGCACGCAATTGGTCCCACTCAGACCAAGATTGTCCTTTCTGAGAGTCGCCTTAGGAGTGGATTGAGCGCCCTACAAAGCGCGCACAACCCAATTTCATGCACTATCATTGGCGCGCAATTAATCCAACATGGACTGGTCCTTAACCTTCTAGAGGCTGCCTTAAGACCCGATTGCGTGCCCAAACCAGTACGCGTAATCAATTGCGCGTGCTGCACAGGGCACTCAATTAGTTCTAATTTGATTAAAACTCGGACACCCAACTGAGCCAATCAGCTGGTCACTCACTGAGTTGGTCACCGACTCAGAGTTATTAAGCGCCCGGGACAGGGCACATAATCCGATTAAGTGCACCAGACAGGCCGCACAATCGGGTTTGATTGGTCAATTGCGCACCTCTCATAGGGCACGCAATTACCCGAATATCTATAAATAGAACCCCTACCCCACACATTTGAACACATCAAGCAATCGAGTTTTTGAAGTTCCTCTCTTCCAAGCTTAGGGATTTCAAAATTCTCTTCAGCGCCCAGTCTTAGGTAATTTCTTAGTTCTAGTTTCTAATTTCCTTTCTAGTTCTAGGTTCTAGTTCTCAAGTTCTTGTTTTTAGTCCTTAATTTCTAGCCTTAAATTCTAGTTTTCAATCTCTGGTGCTTAGAACCAGTCCTTAGCTTTTAGTCATTAAATTTGATTCTAGTTTTTAGTCATAGTTCTAAATTCTAGTTTCTAATTCTGATTTTTAATATCTTAATTTTTAGATCTTCTATTTCAACTCTTATATTTTTAAAATTCAAACTCTTAGCCCTCTTTATTTCTGGTTCTAGGTTTTAGTTCGTAGAATCAGTTCTTAATTTTAGTCTTTAAGTTTCTACTTCTAGTTCTTAATCGCTAGAATCAGGTCTTAGTTTCAAATTATTTTAGATCGTAGCCTTTATTTGTAAATTCCAGTCTCAATATCTTCTAATGTATAATTTTTAGTTCTACTCTCAATCTTCAAAAATGCCTTAATTTCCATCTTCAAGAAAAAAAAACCTTAATTTATCAATTCAAAATCAGTTTTTTAATCTGTACTATTTTTAAGATGACCCTTAGCCAACTGATTTTCCCAAGGGAGCTTACGGAGGGTACTCGGGAACGGGGACGATCCTCCTTAGCATAGCGGGCCAAACCTCCCTTTTTTTTAGATTTCTAGCGTAATTAGGATATTCAAAATAATTAAACTCCTAGTCGAAGAAGGACACTCAAAATAATTAGATCTCTAATAGAAATAGAACATTTAAAATAATTAGAGTCCTACTAAAATTAGGATATTTACATAAATTAAACTTTTAGTAGAATTAAAAAAGGGTAGATTAATTAGTCTCCTAGTGGACTTAGGAGACCTTTTAGAATTAGACTTTTAATAGAGGTAGGAGAGTTAAAATAATGAGAGTTCTAATAGAATTAGGATACCTAAGTTAATTAGAGGTTTAATAGAATCAGGACACCTAAGTTAGTTAGAGTTCTAATAGAATCAGGATACTTGAATTAATTAGAGTCCTAATAAAATTAAGATATTTGGGTTAATTGGACTTTTAATAGAAGTAGGAGACTTAGGATAATTTAAACTCCTAGTAGAGTTAGAAGATTAAGTTAATTAGACTCCCCAGTAGGATTAAGAAAACTAAAGCAATCATATTTAGAGCAGGATTTGGAAAGTCATATAAACTAAACTCCTAGGCGACCCAGTGTTGCTGTCGTTGACAGACCGACGATTCAGTAAAGAAGTCGAATCCACAACCCGAAAGGCGTGATCGGTGACGTGTTACAATATCGATAAATATCTGCAGCTGGAGATCGCAACAAACCAGGTATTTTTATTTCAGAATTTACCCCTTTTATTTCTACATTTTAATATACCATTCATCGCCTTCCGCTAGAGTCCACATAGACCAAATTGGGCCACTCTTTTTGGGGACCGAAAGGGACCTAGAAAAAGCATGTACCAACAGGTGGTTATGTGATGGGCAAGCTATGTTAGTACCTTTCTTTTATAGATATGACGAGATCAGGTTGTTGCTGCTTTGCGACGGGACATGAGTGTACGATGGGGTGTCGGTCTCATGATCCCTTGGTTATTTTGATGTGATGGGATAATGATGGCGTCTTGAGGTTACGAAGGGACTTGCCCTTTGGCCTTAGTGATGTGGCGGGGTTTTAGCATCATGAAGGGATACGAGGGCGTGGATGATTTAGGCCAATGAGCTTAGGTGTTGGGAAAGCATTGGTTATGTGTGTTCTGTAGCGATGGGACATGTTGTGGGGTTCTGTGATGGGATATTAATGGCTCTCTCTCCCTCTCTGGTCGACGTGTAAGGTCACGCGATGGGACAAGAGAGAGTGATTCGGATCATGATGGGGATGAGTAGCGTGATTGGCTACTTTGCCATCGTTGCTCTTCACTTTGTGCTGCGATGAGACTTTGTACTTAGCGATGGGATGTGAGTGATGGTTTTATTTTATTTTATTGGCTTATTTTGTGCAGTAGATGTTGGGGAGTGGTCACGAGTACTAGTGAGTACGCGATGAGACTCTGGGGAATAATTTTGATCACGGTGGGATGTTAATTTGTAGTAGGTCATCAGGGGGTGATTTGGTCGCGATGGGACTATGGGGAGATGTCCTCACCCCTAATCAGTTTGTGATGGGTCAAGATAATTATGTAGGTGTCTAATTACGATAGGACATATTGTCTTGCGTATTTGTTTTGTTAGGGTTTTTGTTGAGGGCATATGTTCATTTCATTTGAAGCACGCGCCGTGTTTGAGGAGTGCGTTATGTCTGGCGAATTGGGCGCTCTAGTCTGGGTGCTTAATTCAATTGCGCGCTTGGGACGGAGCGAGAGATTAAGAGGTTCAAGGGGTCAATTGTGTGTTTGGGTGTGTACGTGTAATCTAATTATGTGTCCTGATCAGTGAGCGTGATTGGAGAGTCACCCGGCCACAGTGTGGGTGACCTTTCAAATTTTGCACATCAGTGTAAGCGTGTAATTCGATTTCATGCAGGTCTTCAGCATGGGAACGGTTCGTCGGGTTATTTACAGTGACGGAAGATAAATCGTGCACTTGTAGTGTGGCGTTTAATTCGGAATACGCGCAGTTTTGCCTACTTTTAATTGATTTATGCATCGTATTTTGGGCACTTAATTCGTCGAGCGTTTATATATGCCTGAGTTTTCTTTGTTTTTCTTCATTCTTTTATGTTTTATTCTATTTTATATTCTACTTGAGTATGAAGTATCCCTATTTTTGTGTTTTAGTGATATCGCATGATCCGACCATCCGGTTGTGATGTGGTTTCTTTCGATGTTCGTTGTTTGGTGCGTTCTTTGACCTGAAGTGGTTCCGAATGGTGGTGTAATCAGAGATGTCACTGTGGCTTAGGGTTGTTGGGATTGAGGTGCGGTATACATCTTGCATTATTGTTAGGAGTTGAAGATGGTGGGAGGAAAGTCCTCCAAATGGATGAAAAAGGTGTTACCCAACCAATCCTCCCTTTGCTTTTCTGTTGCTTCTGATTAGATGTTCCATGCATTGTGTTTTGGGTTTGTGTCTATTTTGGGTTCCGTGTTTATTTTAAATTGCAGTTTAGGTTCTAGGTTTTCGTTTTGGGTTGTATGTTCAGGAGGTATGCCTCTGATGATACCTGTAAAATTTATCATAAATAAAATAGTATTGTGTTTATTGTGTTCGTTTCATTTATGTTTGTTCATGTTTATTGTTGTATGTTTCTTGTTTATCTTATTTTGGATGTTTATTTTGGGGTCCCATGGTGAAAAAGTAAGAAACAAACTAAAAATTAAAATATAAATAAATAAATGCCCTAGTTTGGGTTGTCGGTTTGGTGACCTGAGTATCGCTACCAAGGTGCTAGCGCTCTTAAAAAAATGCCTCAGTGTGAAGTGATGGTAGGGACTTTTATTGGTCTCTCAGATGTCCTGGAGTGTATTTGCGATGCTCCCATGTTGGGAAGTAGTTTCATTATTTCGGCCACATGCCAGGCTCGATTTTGTAAGTGCTGAACAATCATCATGTATCATTGCTTTTTAGCGAGATTGGGATGAATTGTAGGTAATGTGTGATTGTATCACTTGCCATTTGAGATTTTTCAGTTTTATTCCGAAGAGGTTTTGGAAATCATTTGACTGATTATCCGAAAAGAAAATAAAGGGTGAAGGAGAGAGAAGGTTTATTGATATGAGGATAGCTTCTTATTTAACCAATTTTTGAAATAGTAGTCAACTACTTTCTTCTCGGGTGGGTAATATGCTGCTATAATCGAGCTCTCTGTCATGGTCCAGCACCATCAAATCATCAAATTCTACGGTTAGCAGGAGTTTGTCCTCCTCCCGCCACCGTACGATGACATCTAGAAGTGTGAAGATGTCAGGGTTGCCCTTGCAGTTTGCTTATGCTTTCCTAAATTCATTGATTGTTCATTCGTTGTATTACTTTCGCTCGGTTGTGGTTCTTTTCTGTATATTTTTTTTAACAACCTGCTAACGCAAGAATTATGAGGTTTGATGGAACCTTGCACTTCTGCTCTAACATCGACTCCGATGGCTAAAGAGGGTGTATGAGAATCCAGAAGTTTCTATATTTCAAAAAGGTTTCATGATTCACTGGTCCTTTCGATCAACTTGCCTTAATAGGAGGGTGGTCAATGAGTCAGATGATTTAAAAAATGGTTTAGAAGAATAATGACCTACGATTGACGCATGCCTTGTGATGACTACGAGGGTGATAAATATATAGTTACGCCTGTTTAGGCTACGAGACATGATGATCATTGAGTTGTGATTCCAAGAGTCAGGAAGTCTTTCTCTTGTAGCTATCTTTTGAGGATGTTGCCAAAATAGTGAAATTACTTCCCATGTAGGGTTTTGATTTCCTCCAGGTGAGGCGGTTGTGTAGGCATTGTTTCCTTAGCACTAGCTCCACGACTTCGAATTCTCGGTCGAGTAAGAGTTATAAGTCTGAGATATTGTTGGGCAGATGATATATGTATATATATTATTTTTGTTATTATTATCGTGTTATAGTACAACATCAGTTTCTTAAGCAAGGGATTGACTCAGGAAGTCCGCTTGGTGGGACATGTTGGATGGTCTAAGTGATCGTTCGGTTAGATAATATTGTTTCGGGGTTCTCGATCCCTTTTGATCTGATTGATCAGGGATGAGAGAGATGTCATGTTCGGGTTTATGGTTTGGATGATGTGAAATTTGTCGAAATAGATGTGGTGTTTGTTAACTTCTTCTTTTGATAAATCTTTTATGGTTGGAGTCTCCTTATCGAGAGGGATCTTCTTCAATTTTTTGATAGGGTAAGGCCTATGGTAGAGTTGTTCAGGGTTACTTACGGGCCGTTGAAAAGTTATTTGTGAGTGAAGTTGGAGGGAAATGCGTTGAGAGGAAAGGTGGTGTTGTAAAGATAATGAGAGGATAAGGCAAAGGTAGAGTATGAGGAGGAGACGCGAGGGTGTAGGCCAAGGTGGACCTTTTCTCCATGTGGGGCGTTACGGTTTTGTTTGATTATGCTTGTTTTGTTTCATTCACACTTTGGGCTTATTGTGTGGTTGTTTTAAAGTTTTGTTTATAATTTTTTGAGGCGGTTCAGTGTTGAGAGTTTGATGTAATGGTGTTGTTGTCGGTTGGTGTTCTATGAAGGTTTTGATTATGAGGTCTATGAAAACCTGGGTCTGGAGGTTAGAAGTGATTTTAGTTGTGATGTTGATTAACTGTTTTGATAGGATTTGAGGATCAGGTGGTATGTTGATTTGCATGTTGATCGAGGTCGTAAGATCTAAGCTTGGTTTGATCTCAGGAATGGGAGGAGTGACAGTTTTTTGGGTTTGTTTGTTGTCAGGTTCAGTAGTTGATCTGAAGGTGGTTGAAGTTGGTGTAGTATGGATAGGCTCGATGATAGGTTCAGGTTTGATGATAGACTTAGTTTCGATAACGGGTTCGCTTTTGATGACAGGCCCAAGTTTAATGACGGGTTTAAGTTTAATGATGGGCTTGGTCTTGAAGATGGGTTCATGTTCAACGATAAGTTTGGATTTGTTGATAATGTGAGGTTTGATGATGTGTTCGGTGATTGGTTTCGATTCGACAGTAGGTTCAGGTTCCAAGATTGGTTTGATGTTAGGTTTAGGTTCGAGGCTCAGTTTCATAGTTGTTAGAACGGTAAGTTCAATAGTGGGTTTAATTTCTTGTTTTGGAGTTGAGGGGATGATAAGTTCGGTGGTGAGTTCTGTAGGGGTTGATTCATGAGTTGGTTTTGAAATTAGCCCAATGAGTGATTCTGGAGTGGGTGGTTCGGAGGTCTGTTTGGTGACAGAGCCGGACTCGGGGTTTCGTTTTGAAGTTAGTGAGGAGACAAGTTCGGTAGTGAGTTTAGCTTTTGAAATGGGTTTTGGTTCGAGAGCTGGTTCCGAGGTTGGTGGTGTGAAGTGTTTATTGTTGAGTTCAAGTTTTAAAGCAGGAGTAGGAATTGATTCAAGGACTAGTTTTGAGATTGGTGGGGCAATGTGTTTGATAATGTGTTCGGTTTCGGGCTCAGGGATTAATTCCAGAGTATGTTTGATTAAGGGTCTTGATTCGATTACAGGTTCAGGTTCAAAGTTTACCTTTGTGATTGGTTTAAGTATGAATGGTGTCTTAGAATATGGGTAGATTAATTTGGGAATTTCTTTCAGGGTAGGTGAGGGAGTTTGTCTGGTAACTTCAGTGGTAGGCTAGATTAGTGCGTTGAGCTTGGTGATAAGCTTGGCGATAGGCTGGGTTAGTTTAGGGGTGGAGTCGGTGATAGTTTGGATCTTAGTGATCTTGGTGACTAGTTTGGTGTGAAAGGTGATTTCGCGCTTATTGGTGCGGGAGACAGGGTTGGTTGGTTATGAGTGAATGGCATGGGCGTACTTTGAAGGAGGTTCAATTCTCCGGATCAGGCTAGCTGGGAGGAATGAACCAGGAGTGAATGAGTGTATAGTCTCGTATGCGAGTTGAGTTTGATCGAACAATGGGTTGCAATAGGTGATGTTAGTTTGTGTGTCGTTAGGGTACTGGTTTTGTTCATAGTACAGGTTCATGTATTGGTTGGAGTATAGTGGTTGGTTTTGGTATAGTTTTGTGTATAGATCTTGAGCTTAGTCATATGGGTGGTATGGTTGAGAGTTTGTTTGGTTTTGTCCCTGGTTTGTGTTGACTTGTTTGGGGCTTAGAGTCTTGTTTAGGGTGTTTGTCTCAGAGCCATTGGAGGAGGATTCGTTGGATGTTAGGGTAGAGAGACTGAGGTCTCCATTCTTCAAGTGACGCTTTATGCGTGAAGCGCGTTTTCGGAGGCTAGTGAAATCAGAGTAGTCACTTAGGATGAGAACACTCAAGAGAGGCTCTCTGGTATTGCTAATCACGACTTCTATCCTGTCACATTCTTTTACTTGATTCCCTGTTCGGGTGGCAAGCCTTCTCTAGTAGTTGGTGAATGTCATGAAGTCCTTATCATCCTCTTGTCTTGTGCGTATCAAGTCGATAAGGCTGATCTCCTCGTCGGTCATGTGTTGGTATTGGTTGAGGAATCTGTCAGCTAAGTCTTCGAAGGTTTCGATTTCAGCTAGAGGCAGAGTTGTGAACCAGTCAAGGGCTTCTCCTACCAGAGACATTTGAAAGTAGTGAATGAAAAGGCCCTGGTTATTACATATGGGTCGGCAGTCATTACAAAATAGGGCCAAGTGGTGTTTTAGATTCCCTGTACCATTATATTTGTTAAATTTTGGAGGTTTAAAGCCAACGGGTACAGTGGAGTCGATGTCTCAGCAAAATTTGTTGAAAGCGCAAGATTGGTTAGAGCATTCTCTCTTAGCCATGTAGTCATCTAGAAATTGGTGGAGGTCATTTGTGTTTATGGCGGTGTCTTTTCTAGGTGTCTCGGGAGTGGGTTGTCCTCGGTAGTTGTTGTTGTAGGAGGTGTGAGAGGTATGAGTGTCATGTGTCGGGGGAGTCAAAGCGCGTGGAGGAGTCGGCGTCCTTTCCTCTTGTCTGTTCCTCGGAGTAACCTATCTTTAGTCTTTGTAGCTCTGTATAAGTCGGTCAGGGACTGGAGCAATGCATCGACTTTTTTTCCTCCTTTTGTGACTGCACTCGCAGTGTGGTCCACAACTTGATTAGTGGTGTTGTTTTATCTGTCGTCGCTTTCTCCGTTGCTGTTGCGGTGATTTGTGTTTCGTGGAGCGCAGGGGTATTTTTCACTCCCATTGACCGTATTTACCCGAGCATGACGTTGGGTTGTCCATGGAGAGGGTCTGACATTATACTCGGGGCCGCTATGGGAGCCCCATGCGGGTGGGTCGATATCATTAAAGTTTAATTTTTTGATGTCGACCATTTTAAAACTTTTTTATTTTATTTTTATTTATTTATTATTTTTGTTTGTAAAACTGAGTATGTAGGTGAGTGTGTGTAAAAAGTGATAAAGTAAAGTGCAGGAAAAAAATCAAATTAAATAAAGTAAGGAAAATAGAAAATCAAAATTATTAAATCGGGACAATCATAGCAAAAAGGAGTCTTATTGCGATCGCCAGTCTGTTAGTATGCTCTTTTTCTGGGTTCCTCTCGGTCCCCGGAAAGAGTGGTCCAATTCAGTCGAGTGGACTCTGGCTAAGGGCGATGGAGTAATAAATTAGAAAATATTAAATTACTGAAAGGAAAAGGCGAATATTAAATGAAGAATACTTAGGTTGATGGGATCGCTAGCTATATATATTTATCGACACTGCAACATGTCATTGATCATGCAGGAAGATGCGGGTTGACCCTTTTATTGAATCGTCGGCTTGCCAACATCAGCAGCTTTGGGTTGCCTTGAGGTTTAGCTAGTTTGGTTTCCTAATCCTGCTCTAAGTCTAATTGCCCTAATCTCCTAATCCTACTAGAAGTCTAATTAAAAAAAAGGTCTCCAAATTCTACTAGGATTCTAAAAGGTCTCCTAATTCTATTAGGAGTTTGATTTTAAAAGGTCTTCTAATTCTATTAGGAGTCTAATTTTAAAAGGTCTCCTAATTCTACTAGGAGTCTAATTTAAAAAATAGAAAAAGAGAGTTGTGGCCCGTTATGTTAAGGAGGATCGGCTCCGTTCCCGGGTACCCTCCATAAGCTCCCTTGGGCAAATCGGATGGCTAAGAATTATTTTGTAAATATTGAAGATTAAGAAAAAAAACTGAATTTGAACTTAGAATTGAGAATTATGAATCAAAACCGATATCAAGAACTAAGAATTTAGGACTAGAACGGAGAATTCAAACTAGAAAAAAAAAATTTAGAATTAGAAAGAAAATTGGGAACTAGAAAGAAAATTAGGAACTAGAAATAGAACCTAGAAACTAAGAATTAGAACTGAAAATTAGAAGAAGATTACTTGAAGTCGAGCACTTCTTTCTCCTTCTAACGCCGCAGAGGAGGAACTTGAGCTTCGGGAGAGATCTCGAGAGCTCGAGAGAGGAGATCTCTATCCCAAATTGTTGTTGTTGGTCGAGGTAAGGAGGTCTATTTATAGGTATTTGGGTAATTACGCGTCCTGTGGGAGGCACACAATTGGTCGATCAAATCCAATTACGCGCTCTATCTTGTGCACTTAAATGGATTACGCACTTCATCACTCTGAGTTGGTGACCGACTCAGTGAGTGTACTAGCTGACTGGCTCAGTCGGGTGTCCTAGTTTTAGTCTAATTGGAACTAATTACGTGCCCTGTATGACACGTGCAATCTAATTAAGTGCTGGTTTACATGTGCATAATTAGGGAGTTCTGGTGGTCATGGGAATTAGAGGCTAGGTCCCACTGGGGACCAATTACGCGCGAGTGGTGGATCGCGTAATCGATTATGCGCACTGGATGCGACGCATAATCAGGTCTCAAGGCGGTCTCTAGAAGGTTAAGGACCGGTCCATGTTGGACCAATTGCACTCCAGTGATGGGGAGTGCAATTGAATTACGCGTGCTAGATAGGGCGCAAAATCAAGTCCAAAAAAGTCCCATGGGAAGAATGGGTCTAGTCCAAGTGGGACCAATTGTGTGCCAACTATGGGGTGTGCAATCGAATTACGCGCGCTTGTATGAGCGCGTAATTCGGGGCCTTCCCTGGGCTAAGTTGGGTCTGAACCACATGGCTATTGTTTCAGCCTGTGCTTCGACTATATACTATTATTTCAGTATATAGTCCCCATATTAGGGTTTTAAAGCTTTCAGAGAAGGTAATATCTTCTGAAAGTCGTGGGCAAGGTCAAAGGTTGGCCGAACAGGTTTGCATACTCCGAGAGGGCAAAATTGGGGTGTCTACACGTACGCGAGTACGAGGCCAAATTTACTAGGCTTTCGAGGTTGCACCTCAGCATGTGGCCACAAAATTATGAAGGCCAAGAAATTTCAACATGGCTTACGGCCTGACATTCGAGAGAGAGTCTCGATCCTTGAGCTGGAAACATATGCAAGGGTAATGCCAAGGCCCTTATCGCCGAGGAAGATATCGAGAATATGTATAAGAGGAGAGACCAACAAAATAGGAGTGAGGCAAGTCGAGCGCAATCATATGCTTCTGAGCAAACAGGCTCGGAACCGAGACTACTAATGCCAACACCTATCCAACCTGCTCAGACTGCATACTCGAGACCAACCATGTCTATGTCTACGAGGTCAAGCACCACTTCATCTGCACCGGTTAAGTCCTACGCACGGTGTGGAGGACGACATAAGACGACGGGCTGTTGGTGGTCCACTGGTGCATGCCTCAGGTGTGGCCAGATGGGACATCAGGTAAAAGACTGTCACACGAAGGGAAAGGAAAGACAAACTTCGACATCTATTCAGAGGCCCTAGGTTAACTTTGGCAGTTAATGGTTTTAAATCTTCTTTTATGGGCATCACATTTTGGCTTAATGATCCAGAATTATGGTTTATGGATAAACTTTGTAGTGCTGGGTGTGCTTTATGATTTATCATGTAGTGGTAACTTAAACTTTTGATGATTAATAGTGTGAACTTTGTCATGATGACCAACTTAAATCTTGTGGATTTTTTCTTTGTAATGGTCGATGGTTTAAACTTCTTTATAAAAATGGTTTAAATGTTGGGACGAACTTTAGCAGGAGTTTGGTAATAAACAATTACTCAGATACACACCAAAAGTAACAGGATAAATTTTTGAGGACGAAAATTCCTTCAGGAGGGGAAAATATAATAGCCCTAATCTTTGTTGATGACGAACCATTGACCTTCAAGAGAATGTGACTACTTTGTTCGGACCTACCAAGTGTCCGTGCCTCGTAGAATAAGGCACGTGAATTTTTGAGGACGAAAATTCTTTAAGGTGGTAAGAATATAACATCTCGAAAATTCTGAACCCGAACACACCCGACTGCGTGTGTGTTTGGCATGGTGACGATGTTGCCTTAAACTTTTAAGATATATAAATTATAAAAATATAAAATGTGTGGAAAAGTGAATTTAGGATCTTACTTGATCTTATTTTGGCCTTAAATAAGGAGCCCTTACACCAACACATGGTGTGCCGGCTTAACACCCAATTAGAGTCAACTGGGTATAGAAAGGTTAAAAGTGAAATATCGTAGATATTTCACTTGTGTTTGGTTGTAAGAGAGAGACATAGTGAGAGAGAGAGAGCTCCCCACTGTCTCAAACCCTCCTTGAAAACCCAAACCGTGATTTCCCTTCGCATGCTTCGGCTTCTTCGTGAAGAACGCACCGTCTTCGTCGCAAGAACTCCATCTTCTCGTTGGTTCCACCGTGAGAGAACTCCGGTTTCGACACTGTGAGAGCTGAGTGAGAGAACCCCATTTCTCTTCTCATTTTCTTTGAAACCCTAGCTTTGGATCTCACCTCTTGGGTCCCTATCTTCGTTCAAGAAGAGAGGTAAGATTCATATTTTGATAGTGTAGAATTAGATTAAGTTTGATTTATGAATGATTTGAGATGTGTGTGCATAATTTTTGTGGAAGAAAATAGGTTTAAGAAGGGGAAAATGTGTATAATCGTGCACAGTCATGCGCGCGAGTTGGAAACTCGTGTGGGCAAAGTGCCTTCAGAAAATAGGCCAAAATAGTGATGAAAATAGTCATTCGCGTGAGTTTGGAAAGTTGCTCACGTGACCTTGAAAGTCGCTCGCACGACTGTGACTGAAGGGCCGACATTGTCTCAGTATTTTAGCCATAACTTTCTGCTCCGAACTTGGATTAATACAATTCTTATAGCATTGCAAAGAGTACAACGAGATCTATAACTTGTATGAATTAATAATTTTGTGAATAAATTATTTTAAAGTCTAAAATTTAGAGGGAAGCTGGGTCAAGTTATAAGTTAACACGAACTTACCCGTTTCTGCCTCGATCTTGAGGAAACACTTAAATACGTCAAAGTTATTAGTAATTGGAATCAATCCTTAATACCTCATCATATAGGTGATGTAGATTGAGAATGGGTGGCCATCGATAAGGACCTTATGTTACTTGTGTATGACTCCATACCTGAGGTAGGAGAAATTCAACCTTTAATTTCATCCTTGTCATTGATTTATAGATTCACGTGATATGGTTAGATTGCATTAGCACTTATGATTTAACTTTGATTCATAGAATGTCATGGAATGATTAATGAAATATGATGAGTTTGATTGTCATTGAGTTAGATATGAAACTATTTGAAATTGGAAATTTGAATTCTTTGAAAGGTATCGAACGTGATATGATTAGATTGCATTAGCACTTGTGATTTGACTTTGATTCATAGAATGTTATGAAATGATTAATAAAATGTGATAAGTTTGATTGTCATTGAGTTAGAAACAAAACTATTTAAAATTGAAACTTTGAATTCTTTGAAAGGTATCAAAATTGATAAACTTAGAATATGAATTTGAATCTGATATGAAAAGACATCTGTATTTGAATATGATTTGACTGATACTAGGAAATCTTTGAATCTTTGAGATATAATTGAAGATTTTGGAATTATTAGTTGCATTTGAAATTTTGAATACGAAATATGGAACTTTGAGTTAGAATAAGATCGATTTATCTTATAATTATGGTATGAGCATAAATTTGAACTTCGTATCCGAAAGTGAATATGAATTTAGAAAATAGACTTTGAACATGAGCTATGAATATGAATACAAATCCGAACTGTGAATAATAATATGAATTCCAAATATGGACTCGTATATGGGTCATGAATCAAAAGATATGAATATTGAATCAATAGAATCTAATAGGAACTGAGATGAACATTGAACCTTGTTAATCACTGATTTATGCCACTTTCCACCTCCTAACCTAGCCTTTAATAGACCTTTGACCTGGTTAACAATGAATTTTTAAGTGTATTTTTTGTAGTTAGAAATAAACTACAGCTTAGTGCAACAATCCATATAATGAGAGACAAGAAGAAAAAGTTTAGAGACAAATAGTGGAGCTAATGGGAATTATAGTGAATACACCATTGTGGTCCCGTCCATGTGGGCCATTTAGCATGCCTTGGGGCCTTCGAAGTCCTGCAGAGAGAGAGAGTGGAGCCCAAGCTTAGTGGAGTGCTGCTGTAGCAAACTATATAGAATAGCTGAGAAGCAACAAGCTGCAACACTTCAACATCTCGAGCAGTTACGCACACATTACACCTTAAGCAAAGCAAGCTCGAGCAGCTGTCGAGCATCTCTATGTCTTCATAATCAACCACTCGAGCAGTTCGAATTGAACACCAGATATAGCACTTCAATTATATGCATCTCGAGTACATTAGAACTTCAGCAAAGAGCCTCTCGAGCAGACCAACAGCTTCAACAATCTCAACTCGTGTAGAACTGAACCTCACGAGCTACATTGCTGAAGCACTATGACCTGTCGAGCTGTCTTCAGCATTACTTGAACCATTCGAGCAGTCTTGAAGCTTAAAACAATCCACTCGAGCTGTTCTGAAGAACCTGTCGAGTTGTTCCTATTGAAGCCTTAATCCTATCGAGTTGTATGCCTAAAGCCACTGAACCTCATGAGCTGCCTTCTGAAGAAAAGCATCCTGTCGAGTTGTTCTGTGCTGAAACACTTCAACCTATCGAGCTGCTGCCTAAAGGAAGCATCCTGTCAGGCTGAGAAGCCCGAAGACCATCAGCCACTCGAGATCTGCTCTAGAATACATGGCTGAAGCTCCATCCACTCGGCAGCCACTCGAGATTCACATTCTGAAGCTCCAACCACTCGAAGCTCGAGTTCCAGCCATTCTATTCAAACTTCAAGGGGAATTTTGGGACTTCCATAGCACCTGGGGCACGTCCTAATGTGCTGAGCTATTCCTCACAACCCAAGGTAACACTAGGCTGAGAATAAGCCATGACAGCAGCCGCCAATGCTTTGATTTTTCCTCTTTGTCTGATTGTCCAATGCATTTTATTGCTTTATGGATTATTATTATTCATAGAAAAGTATCACTTTTCACCTCTTAACCTAGCCTTTGCTATACCTTGAAGCTGACTAATAAATCTTTGTTTAGCTTGTTTTGCAGTTAATAATAATTTGTATAACTTAATACAAAGTCCTTACCTTTGGTGCCTAAAAGAGAGAGAGTTCAAGTTAAGGATGACTGCTGAGCCAAAGAATGAGGGAACACCATAGTGGTACACACCATGGTGACTATTTTGCATGTCATAATGAACCAAGGAAGTCTAGCAGATGAGAGAAGCATAGATGTGAGTGGAAACAACTACAACAGTAGCAGCTGCATAGCAGCAGAGGAGAAAGGATGTTATCTTGCACAGTAGAAATGCAGCCTCGCACTGTTCAAATCAATAGCAAAGCCTCCTCGCGTAGATGTTACATGCAGCACAAGGAAACTTGGGAAGAATTCGTGTAGTTTAGTGAAGGGATTGCCCCAGAGCATTCTCTCATGCAGCAGTCATGCGCTTCAGCTGCAACCAACACTCAAGGTCCTCGCGAAGCTCTCGCGCACTAAGCCTTCAGAAATCTAGCTCACGAAGCTCTCGCAAGAAACAAGTCTCATATCAGTCGTGTGCCTAATCTCGCGAGGCCAATCTGCATAGAGGACACAAGCAAACTCGTAAAGTTTTCACGTGGCTCAAGAGGAGAGGAGTTTCAGAAATTTCCTTGCGTAGCTTTCGCGCGCTTAAAAGCTCAACCCTCTATCAAGCGAGCTGTGTTATTCATTTGACAAGAAGTCAAGCGAGATTCAAAGTCTACCTCGCGAGACCCTCATGACAGGAAGTACCTGAAACTCTACTATGCCAGCAAAGCCAAAGCAATGCAAACTCTTCCTCGTGAGTGAATTAAAAGCCAAAGCAACTGTACGACCACTTAAAGGCCTTCTGCGCAAGTGATAGACCTTCCAAGCTAATTCTGACCTCGTTAATACCCTACTAGCTGCGCGACTGAATTAATACACCAGAGGCAGCCCCGTGAAGCTCGGGCTCCCCACTTCTCATTTCATATCCAGGGACCTTTTAGGGATTTCTCTAGGTCCAGGGCACACATCCTAAGGCCCTGATCTTGAGGCACACATCCCAAGGCATCCAAGGGTTATAAGAAAGCCACATCTACCCTAAAATTATGGTTTAATCTTCTCTTAGCCAAGGCATTATGGATTGAGTATTTAAGCTATAAAGTTAACTTAGAAAAGATCTCTTCTTCAACCTCAGTCAGCTGTGAGCTTGAGCAAACTAGGGTTAGGGTTTGATCACCTATTTTTTCATTTTTTCTTCTCTCTTAGCCCAACACTTGCTAGCTATATCCTCTGTAAGCAATTAGGTTTAGTTTTATTCAGCTTTTATAAAGGGTCTTGTAACCTTTGGGATTTTGTGAGAGCTGTTATGCACAAGGTTGCTGCCTTGAGGACATCTCATTGTAAGTATTGGTTTAATCAATGAATGTCAATTTTTAATGTGTATTCAATCTGTTATTTTTATATTTGCCCATAGTTTTGTTCAATCTATGCCATGCATTTAGGATTTGAGCTGATTTGAAATACCCATGGGAGCTTGAGCTTATAGCCCTGGGACCATGGTGGCAGCAGTAATTTACATGTTCCATCTCAGTCCTCTGTGGTGTGGATAACCTCTATGGATAGCCTGTGACCATTTAAGTGGATAGACTATAGCCCTTGAGTGATTCCAAGCCACAAATCTGAGAAGGATTCTTCTCCTCTGTACTTGAGCTTGTAGCCTTGTGAGGGGTTGTTGCAGGAACAAGCTCCCCATTGTTTTACTTGACCAACATCAGATATTAGATTTGATTTCTCTGTAGAGATTGCAGACTTATGAGCTGAGTCATTGCAAGCCTTTTGTAGCAATGACCAACTGCATTTAAGTCCCCAAATAGCTTTTAAACTACTGTGGTTTCCACTAGTTTTTCAAGAACTATTTGCTCCCATGGATGCCTGAGCTTATAGCCTGGCAAACATGGTGTCTGCAATGATGTTAATGTTCTGATTTGATGCATTGGGTGGAGGATATCTATTGGATAATTGTTAAGACCTGAAAAGTACCACTTTTCACCCCTTAACATAACCTTTGATTAGACCTTTAGACACCTAATAAACTCGTCTTAAGTATTTTGTTTAGGAAATAATCAGCAGTGAAATAAGGCCAAGAATCCTGTTATGGAGCCTGCTTTGGCACCAGATGCCCCTCAGCAAGAATGCACCTTGAAGCCTCGCGCAGATCAGCTGAGCTTCCCAAGGCTTTACAAGCAACCTCTCACGCAGATGAATGACTGAGGAGCTTAAGAAACTCAACTCTGCGCAGTTCTCGCAAAGCTCAAGGGTAGAACACAGCGCTCAGTGTTGCATAGTTCAAAGCAGACTTCTCTCAATCTCGCGAAGTTCGCTTAAGACAACTGAGGAGAGAGAGCTTCAGAAGATTTCTTGCGTAGCTATCGCGCAATCGCCGCGGGGTACAATTCTTGAAAGAAGAACGCCTCGCGCAGTTCGCACGCCATTCAAGAAAGAAAGCATCCTGGCGAAACGAAAGCCAAGCTCGCGAAGATTGAGTGAGACAAAGAACCTCGCGCAGTTCAAAACTCAAAAGAACCTCGCGAGGCAACTCGTGAAGTCCAAGTAAAGAGAAGAGCTTGCGCAGTTCTCTCGCTACAGCCCAGCAAAGACTAATCTACCGCGCGACTGCTTGAATTGCAACCTCGCGACACTTGAGACTGTGTTTTCTATTCAACCTCGCGAACTCCAACCCAGCGAGAGCTCAACTCTCTACCGCGCGACTGCCAGAAGAGCAAACCAATTCAACCTCATGACGGCTGAAGCTTCAGTGTCAAATCACCCTAGCGAAGAGCAATGAGCTACCACGCGTGAAGTCTGGGAAACTACAGCTACCTAGCGAGGCTCTGAACCTAAACTTCTATCTCTTCAGTAGTGGGCATTCTGGAGATTTCCAGTGATTAGGGCACGCACTCCCACGCTCAAATCTCTGTGCATACACCCCGAGGCATCCAAGGATCAGTAGAAGGCCACATGGCATCATTAAAATTAGGGTTTCCTAACCCTAATGCGCCGCCACCCCACTGCTATATATACCCAGGCCTAGCTTAGGTTTAGGTATCTGGGAGCCTATCTCAGATCGCTTTTCTTTTCTCTTTCTTTTAGCAGTAAGTAGTTTTTCTTTTTCTTTTTCTTTTCTTCTCTCCATAGTTCAGTAATTGCTGGCTATGACTTGTATATGTTTTTGAGTTAGATTAATGGAAGTTTTACAATAGGATTTATATTTTGTGGGATTGCTGTTAATTTGTGAGATGCTTTGTGCAAGGCTGCTGCCTTGTGATCCTCCATTGCCTTGGTTGTGTTTCAAAGCAATGGAGGACTGATTTTAAGGGCCACTCAGATCCAAGTAACCTGTGTGTCTGGCCTATCATGGTCTTCCAGCCTTAGCCCCACCACAGGACCTACTAGATCTGAAATCCTCATGGGATCCTGAGCTGGTAGCCTGGTGAACATGGTGGTAGCAGCGATAATCTTATTTTGTTTTGGGCTCCGTGAGGAGGATAACCTCTGGGATAGTCTGTGACCATTTAAGTGGACAGATTATAGCCTTAGGGTGATTCTGATCCACCGATCCAAGATGGATCCTTCTTCTTTTCACCTGAGCTTGTACAAGCCTGGTGAGGGATTGTACAGAGGCTGACTCCCCCATATTTGTATAGATCTGCCATCAGATGCCAGATCTGATCTGGTTATAGAGATTGTAGGCTAGTGACTGGACCATTGTAGCCTCTCTCAAGCAATGGACAACTGGATCGAAGGTTGTACTCAATCGCTTGCTGGTTCCATGTGTCTGGGCTATCATGATTTTCCAGCCTTAGCCCCACATATGAAACTTTAGAGGTTGAGGTTCCCTATGGATTCCTGAGCTGGTAGCCTGGATGAAATAGTGCCTGCAATGATTTAATTGTTATGTTCTGACCCATCCCTGGATAGTGGCTCCCCTATGGGATAGTCTGTGACCATTTAAGTGGACATGTTATAGCCCTAAGGGTGGAGTCATGGTAGTAGAGATGGGTTGGATCCTTTCTCCTCAGAGGTGATAATATAGCCTCTGGACAGGATTTCTATAACATCAGATCTAAATCTGAGTTACAAAAAATCCTCTGACCTTGGCTCAATAACATATTTCTCACCTTTTTATAATTATTTTCCACACTCCATCCATCCTCCCAATCCTTTCTGTAATTTAGTTATTAGAATACTTAGATAAGTGACCTTAAACTCCCCTCCTTTAGATCTCAGACAGATCTGGAGGGACTACTAGAGACGGCTCCCTTGGAGCCTTAGATCACCTTTCCCTGTGGGACAAACTCTTACTTATCAAAACTTGCTACAAAGGACCATGTATCTTGCAGGTCTATGATTTCCGAGTTGTGCTGATTCATCCCCTGTTTTATTCTGTTTTTGGTTTTTAATTAATTTTCAACACCAACCAATAAGCGAAGCACACTTGAAGTCGACAACAAGTTTTTGGCGCCGTTGCCGGGGAAAGATGATCTAATAGTAGACCCTTAGTTTTTGTATTCTTAGTATTCTTTATACATTTGAATAATTGATACTGCTGATATAGTTGTGAATCTTTCTTGCAGATCTGGACAGCAGCAGTGAAGGATAGTTGGAATGCAATTGGAGCATAGCTACCTCTGTTTGCAAACTCTCTGACTCTAAAGCTCTGTCTATTTTTCTTTTTAAATAATTTTTCCAGCAGTATCTAGGATAGTTTAAATGTATTCTTTGGATAGCTGTAAAATAGTTAGATAAATTTGTTTGTGTATAAGTATTCTGATGCAATGTGCCTGCAAGAAGCTTTCCTTGCTGTGGGTGTGCTTGTATGCTAGGGAGGAGATCCCTCAGCCCTACTTTAGAGTCTCTAAACCCTGAGATAGAAAGGGGAAGGAGACTTAGAAGAGACAGACACACCACAGGAGAGCCCCCAGGAAAATCTGCATCAGCAACCATGGGTGAAGAACACCCCAGAACCCTCAAGGAGTTGAATGCTCCGGATGACTACAACTCCCCTTATAGCATTCAATTCCCTGATGTTCAGGGGAATTACGAGATAAAAACTTCAATCATCCAGATGCTGCCAGCTTTCCATGGGCTTAGCAAAGAAGACCCTTACAAGCATATTGACCAGTTCTTGGCCTTGTGCACCACTTTTAATATCACTGGTTTGGGACCTGAGGCTACTAGGCTCAGACTCTTTCCCTTGTCTCTGAAGGATAGGGCCAGTACCTGGTTGGCCACTCTTCCCAACAATAGCATTACTTCGTGGAAAGACCTGCAGACCAGATTCCTAACCAAGTTCTTCCCTGATACCAAAACTAGCCAGTTGAGGAAAGAGATTCTTGCATTTTCTCAATCCCCAACTAAGGATTTTAACCAGTCCTGGGATAGGTTTAAAGAGATGCTCAAACAATGCCCCCATCACAAGATCCCTGAGTGGCAGCTTGTACAAAGCTTCTACAATGGGATTGATGAGAAAAACAGAGATATGGTTGATGCCTCTTGTGGTGGATCCTACATGCACAAGACTGCTGAGGAGGCATGGGAATTGTTTGAGGTGATTAGTGAGAATGCTTTTCAAAAGCCATCCCTGGCAAGTACTAATTAGGAATCTGAGTCAAAGGTGGGGCCTGCTGCTGGATCCAAAGGAAAAATTTATGATGTGTCTAGGAACGATGACCTACGGCTGCAGATGGCAAACCTCTCTATGAAGTTTCATAAATTGTTGACTGTGATGCAACCCAGAAGGGCTGCTCATGTGGCGGAGGCATGTCTCATATGCCAGTCCCCACAACACACAGTAGAGGAATGTCCATCTGCAGGGCAATTTTTTGAATTAATGTCTTATGGCTGGCCAACAACTGGGCTACAAGCAACCATATGGATACCAGCACCAAAATGCTGGTTACCAATGGAGAGATCACCCAAATCTGAGGTGGAAGCAAGATCTCAAAGCAGATGTTGGCTTTACCACAAAGGCCACATCAGCAGTTCAATCAAGGGCATGCCCCAAGGTCTACCTTCCAGCACCACCAGCAGCCCCATCAGCAGCAAAATCAGTTGGTTCTACCTCCTTCTCAACCAAGAAATACTTCTTTCGAAGACTAAGTCTTGGCTTCATTGTAAAACTTGGGTTCCTTGCTTCAGACTGTGAACTCTCATGGTCAGAGCATCAAGAAGATGGAGGAGCAGATGGGATAACTGGCGAACACCCTAGCCAAAAGAGAAGAGGGAAGGTTGCCCAGTCAACCAGTGGTTAATCTCAAAGGCCAATTTTTGATTGGTGAAGGATCCTCAGAACCTGGAGGGGATCTTTCATTGAATTGATGATAAGAACTGTGCATCGTTGTATATTATGTACTTTACAGATTGAAGGAATAGTTCGCAATCTTGTTGGAATTTGAGTTTAGTGCTTTAATGCCTACTTGGATAATTTTAAGTGATTGAAAGATGATTTGAATGCCTTGCATGACGTGTGACTTTCTTGCCTTGAGAGTAAAGGAATTGTGAATGCTTTATAATGATTAAGGGTGTCCCTGGAAGAGAGTCTGTGAGAGAATCTACCCCTTTGGTAAGGGTCAAACAGCGGGCGGGGGGGTGAGTGAATTCTGCCTCGATTAAGCCATCGCGGGGTTCTGAAAAATGAGTTTGGTCCCATCTCGCGCAGTTCATAAGGAACTACTTTGTTGTGCTGTCGCGAGTTTCAAAGAACTGGGTGGGCTGCATCGCGCAGTTTTAAGGAACATCTAACCTCGCGACCCATTCATTCCCAACCAGCAGGCGGAAGTTCTAAAGCACGCCGAGCTTCGCGACATTTAAATCCTACCCGGCGCTGCTTTTCCTTACTACTTTCTCTTTCCTCTCTTATCAGCGAAACCCTAGCTCCCACTCCTCTCCACCTCTCTCCTTTAACATCCTGTCCCCAGATCATTGTCACTTCAAACTTCAGGATTTTTGTTCTTCAAGCTCCCATTAATAGTTGCCCCCTGTTTAGAGATCTGAAGATCCTTTGCGCGTTCCATTAAATAGAACCCTAACTTTTAGGGTTAGACTCAGCTCCTGGTTTTTCCTTTCAAATCTGTAACTCCACACTCACCAAGGAAATTGGGATGGCTCCTAAAAGCGCACCTGTGAAGAGAGCCAGGGACAAGGCCACTGTGGAGCCTACACCTAAGAAAGCCAAGTCCTCTACGGCTCTGCAAAAAGGGAAGGGGGTGGTACCGGAGTAGGCTGCACCAACATCAGATTATTCTACACCCTCTGAGCTCCTCCTTTCCATTCCCTTAGAGCCTGAAGCCAATTTTGATATCTCTTTCTTTGAATCCCAGCCATTGTCAGCACCTGCCATAGAGTTCTTGCGCAAGGCTGGTCTGTTCCCCTTGCTGCAAATGATTCCTGCCCTAGCCTACCCTAGGTTAGTGCAACTCTTCTACCAGCACCTTAGGCTCAGACCCGACACACAAGGGCAGCTAGGCCTCCTTGCATTAGTTGACAGCTTTGAGATGCTGTTTAGCCCGGAGTTGATCGCTGAAGTCTTGGGCATCCCTGTCAGATTTGATCCCAAGTGCGGTTATGGTGCCCCTGTGAGTGCCCCCATTGATACAATTGCCCATGCCATTACCAGAGGCTTGCAGGCCACAGGGGACTCCATCAGAAGAAGAGATTTGGAGCCCAAACTACTGTTCATTGATCAAGTTTTGAGGAAGAACATCTATTGCTCCGACCATCAGCAAGAAAGGAGGACACCAATTGCTGATGCTCTGTATTCCTTCTCTCTGGGCCATCGATTCAATGCTGCCTGGCTGATCTTCGAGGCCATGAAGGATACAATGGTGAAGTTAGGGCTGCAAAAGAAGAGCCACACTCTCCCCTATGGAAGACTCATCACCAGACTGCTTCTAAGGGGTGGATACAAGATACCAGTGGGGGAGTTATCTGTTGACCTCACTCCCACCACATTTGCTAAACGACAATGGGGGATCAGCAGAAGCTTAATGGATCCCCAGAAGAAGAAGAAGAAGACTGAAGCTCAAGAGGTCTCCGAGCAGAGAGAGGAAGCTGTTGTGGCAAGGGCCACCCTGGCTCCCAAAAAGAAGGCAACAACCCTTGCCCCAAAGAAGGTGGCGCGAGCTTCTGTCACCTCTGTTTCTGCAGCAATTCCCCCACCCACTACTCTAGCCTCTCCCTCCCTTCTTCACCCATTCCATCTTTCACTTCTCCTCTTTCCTCTCCTTTCTCCCTTCCCCCTCCAACCATTATCCGAACTTGGGTAGAAAGTGCTGGACCCCATGACACCACTCCACCTTCACCCACCCCACCACAATCAACATCCCTAGTCTCTCCCATATCCCCTGATCCTCACCCTGACAGCCCTCCCTTGATATCCTACCTCAAAAAGAAAACCTCTCACACTACCCCTGCCCTTCCCACAACCACACCCCTTAATGACCAACCTTTAGGCCCACCTCTCCATGACCTGGACTTCAACCTAGCCCCCACCTCTGGGTATCAAGCCTTCATGACCAGTTTGCTTGATACCTAGCCCACCCACGACATCCCACTCCCTGAGTCTCCTCTCCCTTCACCACATCATTCACCCTACCCCCCCCATTCCCCCCTACCACTTTCCATCATGCCCCCACTTCCCTTTCCAACCTATTCCTTCTACCTCCTACCCCCTCATCCAACCTCTGATTCCCTTACTCATATCCTTTCCCTTATCCATGACCTCCAAACCCAACTTTCCAACACCACAGAGACCCAAGATAAAATGCAAACTGACATAACCACCCTCCAATCCACCCTTCACACATTGACAAACCCACCAATCCCAACACAACCCCCTTCCACCGCCTCCCCCTGCTCCCACACCCCTACCCCTTGACTCGCCTCCATCCTTCCCCCTCCCCGATACCATCCACGACCACTCTTTCCCCTCTCTCCCTATCCTTCCACCTCTAATACTGCCTCCCCCTCACTTCTCCAACACTTCTACCCAGCCAGACCCCATTCCATTCCCATCCACCTATCTCACTCCACCCCCCCTATTTGCACCCCCCTCCCTTCCATATCCACCCTGCACCATCCCCTTCCTCCCTTCCCCTGAACCATCCCCATCAGCTACCCCCCCTTCATTTCATTTTCCACTCCTCCCTTCCATTCCCCCTCTTCTCCCCCCCCCTCCTAAGTTCATTGACCATTCCACCCAGACCACCCAAACCATTTCTACAACCCCCACTCCCCTGTGCTCCAAGACCTCTCTTCCTTCCACTTCATTTCTCCCAATCTTGCGCAGACACTCCTACTACACCCCTCCCTACTTCACCCTCCTCCATGCCATGAGGGACAATCCTTATATCAAGAGGGATGTTCTCAATGGCATGGCCCAACTCCGTCAAGCCATTGAATACCCCTTGCTGCAGAAGCTTAGTGATCTGAAGCTTGCTCACAACGAGTAGCTGCACGATATTTCAAAAGGATGGGAGGCAATTCTGGAGACATCAAATGCGAACAAGGTTGCAGCCACCTACTACAAAGTAACTGCTGACATGGAAAAGGCCAATGCTGAGAGGGTGAAAAAGCATAACCGGTTATTAGAGAAGAAATTGAACAATGCTCAGGAGATCACCCGTCTCAGTAAGGAGCTTGTGGATACCAATCTCTTGTGGGCTAACAAGAAAATTGAAATCTTGGAACAGCGAGTTGCTTTCCTGCTAGCCCAACCTATCCAAGCCACTCCCATCGCTACCGCTCCCCCTGAGGCCCCATTTTCTTCCACACATCCAGGCCCCTCTTCTTCCACCACCCCTATACCAACCCCTACACATGCTTCCCCAACTCCCCAAATGCTCAGAGCTCCTGCTCCTCCTATGCCGCCATTCCTTCTACAGTACCCACAACACCTGTTGCTCCTGCTGTGGCCCCTACGGTAGCTCCTGCTCCTACATCAGTGCCCCCCCTATTTCCTCTTCTGCTATCAAAAGGAAACGCACCCCTTCCCAGAAAAAGCCCACTTCTAAGAGAGCCACTGCAGCCCAAAAAGGCAAACGGCCAGCCCCTCCATCCCCACCTCCAAAGGTCACCCGAGCTTCCACTCAGGATGATCCCCATGGGCGCCTCCTCTCCAAAGAAGAACACAGACAGGCTGCTGCTGCCCTAGGATTGGACCCTACTGAGCTCTTTCCTTCTGATTCTGACTCCGAGGAGGCACCACCTACGGATCCCAGTGCCCAACCTACTGTGGCTGCCCCTTCAGATGCCCCTGCCGCCCAATCCTATCCTCAGAGACGGAAAGTTGCTGCTAAGAAGACCACTCCCCCATCTCGCTCTTTGAAAATTGGCAAAGAACCATCTGTCCAGTCTGAGGAGGCACCACCACCGAGCAAGTCCGCAAAAGGAAAGAGCCCTGCCGTGCCTTCAGCGAAATTACCAGTTCCATCTCCTGTGGCTCCCCCTCCAGCAGAAAAAGGGAAAGGTCCTCTCCTATCTCAAATGCCAACTCCAGCCAAATCTCCCGTTGCCCCTCCTGCGCCTCCTCCCGCCCAAGCATCTCCTATTCCACCTCGGCCTCAGCCTGGGCAAGCCTCCAAAGGTACGGGCCCCAAAGGGAAATCCCCCACCAAACCCCCTGCGCCACCCACTGTACAATCTTCGGAGATCCCTCCTGAGACAAAGAAGAGAAAAATGAGAGTCCGGGCTCCTACCATACTCAAAACTCCAGAGCAGCGAAAGGCCGAGAGGGAACGTAAGAAGAAAGAAGAAGAGGCTATCCTTCAAGAACATGCAAGGAAGATGGGCTGGGATAAATTCCAAATTCTGATTAGATTGCACCTAGGGTTTCCTCTATTTCTTTTACAGATGATCTCTTATATTTTGTACAGTTTTAATATTTCATAGACTTTCCCACTATCTGTCCTGTCTTGCTTTGCCTGTGTGTTTTGTTTTCCTTTTCTGTTATGTTGCAATAACTCTGCTGCACTTTGACCTTGAACCAGTGAGGACACTGCTCCTCATAGGTTTGGGGGTATGGCAAGCAGACCCTGCCAATGGAACAGTTAACATAAGTGCAGCAGACTCATCTGAGCAATATGGAAATGGACCTCTGTTCACTCAAGAATCAAGAAATTAAGAAGTTTAAAATTTATGCAAACATTGAACACAATAGACTTCTAATATTCCACATTTTCGTAATAATTTCACCTAGGAAACACACTTGTATCTGCATTTAGTGAATCATTAGAGAGAGAAAAAGGTGAGGACATACGTAAAAGTTCAAAGGATGACCATAACCAGTGAGAATTGGGCCTACAATTTTTTTTTTTGAGGAGTAACTAAGGCATTTCTTCTAGTTCTAAGGACTGGCTGAGTCTCTGTGCTCACTAGAAGTTAGGTAACTCCAAGTTGAAACAACTGACAGTACTCATGAGACCTAGGAAAGGATTAAGGCCTTCTCTTGGACAATTTGAGCCTAAAAAAATCAATCCTAAAGCAACTGCCCTTGTCCATACCCCTTTGAGCTTTAAATCCTAAATTTCTTCAAAATACACCTGAGTACTTGAACCTGAACCTATGCACCTGATTCAACCTACCCTCACTCTGAGAATTCAGAAGGTAAAGGAGAAAGAGTTGAAGATGGACTAGCTATGGTCAGCATTAGGTGAATGGAGAAGAAGCATCTATTCTGGCAAAATGGTAACTGAGGACATGGTGGCATTTCTGAGAAGCAAAAACAAAATAAAAAAAAAAAGAAGAAAACTCCAGCAAAAAGAAACAAAAAAATAATAATGAAGAGGAATAAGAGAGAAGTCAAGAGGAACCTTCATTGGAAAATCAAAATCAAGAAGAGAAACTGATCACTTCAAATCTGAAAATCTCAAAGAAGATGAAGGGAGCTGAATTCAAGAAGGTGAAGTCATGAACCACCTCCTGCACCCACTGAGTTCTCAATTTTTGAACCCCTTTTCAAACCTTCTATTCTTTTTAACCATACTCCATAAGCCACATTTCAACCCAGTTAAAAGCCCTTGTGATCCAAAGATTGAGTGAGCTGTCATGTGAAGATAAGGAATTATCCAATCTATGGTGAGAAACTGACAATGATGCCAGCACTTAAGAACTCTGCCTATGCTCATGCTTACAAACCCAGTTGGGGGATGTAACTGCTCTTGAGCCTGTGAGAAACTGAGCCCCTCAACAAACCTTGATGAGAGTATGCCCTGAAAAGCTTTCTTTTGGGTCTGAACTTGAATATATTATGTATGACCTTAACCTAATTTTCTGACATAAGGATAAGCTCAGTGCTGACATGCATTTGTGCAGTTTTCTGTGATCACAAATTATTTGGAAATGTTGTGCTAACATGCGAATTATGCTATCTAAGTTCCTGTGCAACCAATGAATTAAACTTCTTTTATGTTGATTCATGAGTAGACTAAATCTGATTCCTTAACTGCTCATTGGAAGACATTACACTTTAGTTAACTATTTCATTGGAGAAGTTTGTGGGTGTCTTCACTGAAAACCCTCAGGAGACTTCACTCCTCCACTAAGGATCACCTAGGGGTTTAAAAGGCTTGGTACATATGCTAAATGTATCCGTGCTCCCTACGAAAGTGGCATTTAATTTTTAGAGTAGATTTAATGTAGCTTTGCTAAGGGACTAGCAAAGATTAGGTTTGGGGGTGTGTTAAGACCTGAAAAGTACCACTTTTCACCCCTTAACGTAACCTTTGATTAGACCTTTAGACACTTAATAAACTCGTCTTAAGTGTTTTGTTCAGGAAATAATCAACAGTGAAATAAGGCCAAGAATCCTGTTATGGAGCCTGCTTTGGCACCAGATGCCCCTCAGCAAGAATGCACCTTGAAGCCTCGCGCAGATCAGCTGAGCTTCCCAAGGCTTTACAAGCAACCTCTCGCGCAGATGAATGACTGAGGATGACTGAGGAGCTTCAGAAACTCAACTCCGCGCAGCTCTTGCGAAGCTCAAGGGTAGAACATAGCGCTCAGTGTCACGTAGTTCAAAGCAGACTTCCCTCAATCTCACGAAGTTCGCTTAAGACAGCTGAGGAGAGAGAGCTTTAGAAGATTTCTTACGCAGCTGTCATTCAATCGCCGTGGGGTACAATTCTCAGAAGAAGAACGCCTCGTGCAGTTCGCGCGCCATTCAAGAAAGAAAGCATCCTGGCAAAAGTATAGCCAAGCTCGCGAAGATTGAGTGAGACAAAGAACCTCGCGCAGTTCAGAACTCAAAAGAACCTTGCGAGGCAACTCGCGAAGTCCAAGTAAAGAGAAGAGCTTATGCAGTTCTCGCGCTGCTGCCCAGCGAAGACTAATCTACCGTGCGACTGCTTGAATTGCAACCTCGCAACACTTGAGACTGTGTTTTCTATTCAACCTCGCGAACTCCAACCCAGCGAGAGCTCAACTCTCTACCGCGCGACTGCCTGAAGAGCAAACCAATTCAACCTCGCGACGGCTGAAGCTTCAGTGTTAAATCATCCTAGTGAAGAGCAATGAGCTACCACGCGAGAAGTTTGGGAAACTACAGCTACCTAGCGAGGCTCTGAACCTAAACTTTCATCTCTTCAGTAGAGGGCATTCTGGAGATTTTCAGTGATTAGGGCACGCACTCCCACGCTCAAATCTTCGTGCACACGCCCTGAGGCATCCAAGGATCAGTAGAAGGCCACGTGGCATCGTTAAAATTAGGGTTTCCTAACCCTAATTCGCCGCCACCCCACTGCTATATATACCCAGGCCTAGCTTAGGTTTTGGTATCTAGGAACCTATCTCAGATCACTTTTCTTTTCTCTTTCTTTTAGTAGTAAGTAGTTTTTTTTTTTCTTTTTCTTTTCTTCTCTCCATAGTCCAGCAATTGCTGGCTATGACTTGTATATATTTTTGAGTTAGATTAATGGAAGTTTTGTAATAGGATTTATACTTTGTGGGATTGCTGTTAATTTGTGAGATGCTCTGTGCAAGGCTGCTGCCTTGTGATTCTCCATTGCCTTGGCTGTGTTTCAATGCAATGGAGGACTGATTTTAAGGGCCGCTCAGATCCAAGTAACCTGTGTGTCTGGGCTATCGTGGTCTTCCAGCTATCATGGTCTTCCAGCCTTAGCCCCACCACAGGACCTACTAGATCTGAAATCCTCATGGGATCCTGAGCTGGTAGCCTGGTGAACATGGTGGTAGCAGCGATAATCTTGTTTTGTTTTGGGCTCCATGAGGAGGATAACCTCTGGGATAGTCTGTGACCATTTAAGTGGACAGATTATAGCCTTAGGGTGATTCTGATCCACCGATCCAAGATGGATCCTTCTTCTTTTCACCTGAGCTTGTAAAAGCCTGGTGAGGGATTGTACAAAGGTAGACTCCCCCATATTTGTATAGATCTGCCATCAGATGTCGGATCTGATCTGGTTATAGAGATTGTAGGTTGGTGACTGGACCATTGTAGCCTCTCTCAAGCAATGGACAACTGGATTGAAGGTTGTACTCAATCGCTTGCTGGTTCCATGTGTCTGGGCTATCATGGTTTTCCAGCCTTAGCCCCACATATGAAACTTTAGAGGTTGAGGTTCCCTATGGATTCCTGAGCTGGTAGCCTGGATGAAATAGTGCATGCAATGATTTAATTGTTATGTTCTGACCCATCCCTAAATAGTGGCTCCCCTATGGGATAGTCTGTGACCATTTAAGTGGATAGGTTATAGCCCTAAGGGTGGAGTCATGGCAGTAGAGATGGGTTGGATCCTTTCTCCTCAGAGGTGATAATGTAGCCTCTGGACAGGATTTCTATAACATCAGATCTAAATCTGAGTTACAAAAACTCCTCTGACCTTGGCTCAATAATATATTTCTCACCTTTTTATAATTATTTTCCACACTCCATCCATCCTCCCAATCCTTTCTGTAATTTAGTTATTAGAATACTTAGATAAGTGACCTTAAACTCCCCTCATTTTAGGACTGCCAGATCTGTAGACAGATATGGAGGGACTACTAGAGACGACTCCCTTGGAGGCTTAGATCAGCTTTCCCTGTGGGACAAACTCTTACTTATCAAAACTTGCTACAAAGGACCCTGTATCTTGCAGGTCTATGATTTCCGAGTTGTGCTGATTCATCCCCTGTTTTATTCTGTTTTTGGTTTTTAATTAATTTTTAACACCAACCAATAGGCGAAGCACACTTGAAGTCGACAACAATAATCTGTGACTATTTAAGTGGACAGGTTACAGCCTTAAGATCAGTCTATTCCATTGGATTAGATTGATTTTTTTATTTAATTCATGTGGTTTGATCCTCTCTATTGGATAGCCTGTAAGTATTGAAGTGGACAGGTTATAGCCTTAAGAGACCAGGTCAAACCATAAGAGTTAAGTTAGATTCCTCCTTGTAGATGTGCTTGTAGCCATCTGAGAGATTGTTATAGAGATAACCCTAAATCTGAGTTACATAACTGAATTAACCTTAGCTTAATTGCCTACTTCCCATCATTTTTTCTTTATTTTAACACACACTATCACCACCTTCTTAATAACCCTTTCTTTAGGATAGGACTACACTTTATTTCTCTTCTTTCAGTATTAATTTAGTGTAGTTGTGACACCCAACTCCCTTTCTCCAAGATTGTCAGATCTGTAGTTGTGACACCCCAAAGACCAGCTATGGCCTTCACTTAAAATTACATTTTTGCCCTCCGAGTTTGGACTGCCATAACTTTGCCTACACAGCTCTGATTGGGGGGATTCTTGGACCGTTGGAACGCTAACGACTCCTAATTTTCAATGGTATGAGATTAAATTATAGTAGAAGGCCATATCTAGTCCTGGTGCACCACTCCTCATCCATGGCTTGGAAAGGTTATGTTTAGGTCTGGAACGGGTTTTAAGGGTCACGATTGGTTTCTAAGGGTCCGGGAAGGTTCCTAAGGGATCTAGGGTGATTCCTAAGGGTTTGGAAGGGTTCCTAAGGGTTCTAGGGTGATTCTTAAGGGTTCCATACATGTTATCAAAAGCTCAAAAAAGTGCCTCTCTCGAAGTGTGTTCCGATCAGGCCTTGGGTCAAATTTGGGTGTCTACAGATGCCCCTTTTGGTATCCGCTCACTAATAATTGAATACCAAAGAAAAGAGACATCCGAAGAGGCCCAAGGCATTACTGATGGGTCTGCTTCATTCAGAACGGCCTTCAAACATCAGATGAGTAACATGGTGAGAAAATGAAAGCCTTGGATGCTAGGCCAAACATTCGTTTCTTAAGGTAATCGGTCCCCAATTGTTTAGCAACATTACTGGGCATAACCAAGGTAGAAAGTGTTGCGAAAGCCCTGTATGTCAGGCCAAACATTCGCTTCTCAAGATGATTTGAAGGTATTTGATGTTTAAAATTTATTCTGAATATAACAGCTTTGCAAGTAAGAGGGGTGATCGATCCACACTAAAAGATAGGCTCGAAGTAAACATATGCAAGGCTCCACAGTTTGCGTCCAATCCTATGAGGCATTTGATTGCCCCATCTGACTGTTCATGGGTGCCCTTGCTGAAAGCAGGGTTTGAGATCTTTGGGCGAACCCATCGATCCCAAAGTTTATTTAGCATGATTGCCCGAGCGAAGTGAATAAATGTCACAATACTTTTTGGGAGGATGTGCCATTTTCGAAAGCATGCCCCATATCAACATGACCTAGAGCATCCAACTTCAACTACCTTGAACAGATCCAACCAATCACTGGGTATCTCCCAAAAAGGGCCATCCAATCCTAGCTTCTGCTGATAATGATCATAAACATCAATTAAGTATGCATAAATATGCACCCATCAGGGGCAATAAGCAACAACAAAGGTGATGGAATCCCCGACCCGGACTTCCCCGGGTATAATTTACGGTAACAAAGGACCATCATACGGATACCCAGACGCATAGTGTACACTTTACAGGGATATCGCTACCTATACAAGTTTTAAGCCTGCAGAAAACAAAAGGGGAAATGAACCCTTCTGGATGCATGGTTACATATAGTTTGATTGATACATAATCCCATTGTCAACAGGTTGGTCTCAACCAATGAATGATCTTTTCCAATGGAGAGTCTGAAGCTTAAGACACTTAAGTTCATATGAATCTGAAAGAGAGCACTCATCACAAAGATTTAGCAGTGGAGTCGACTCGATCGAAACATTGACTATTTGACCGGGATTGATACTGTTGCTCCTACTTTGAAGTAGGATCCAGAATCCAAGGCATACCTTAGACTTAGGACGTTACTATAGCACAGTGGTGTTGCTGATAAAATATCAACATTTTACCGCATCGGAACACGCATGTGCGTGTTTGTGCATGAAAAGTTCATAGATTTCTTTTTTTCTTTTTCAAAATGATTTTCATTCTCCCTCTTTTTTTTGAATAGACCTGATTTGTCCATCGCTGAGAAGTTGCCTGCTTCGAGGCTTTGGACCGTTTGATGTTCCTGCACATCCTTGAGAAAACGTCAGTCCCTTTTTTGTTTATATAGGTAACAATAAGCATCCTAATTGACAGAAGGGGAAATAAACTTTTACCTATATATATATTTATTATTATTATTTTTTTCATTTTCAAGATTTATAAATATTTTTTGGATTTTTATTTTCAAAGATTTTTTGTTCTTTTTCTTTATTTTTGACATGGAAGTACAATGCTGTAACTATGTACATGAGAAAGAGTAGAGTTTTTTTGGATTTTTATTTTTTAGAGATTTTTTGTTCTTTTTCTTCATTTTTGAGATGGAAGTAAGATGCTGTGACTATGTGCATGAGAAAGAGCATAAATATATACATACATTTTTTGTATTTGGATTTTTCTTGATGATTTTATTCGTTTTTTGTTGTTCTCTTTTTTTTTTTGGCTTCTCTTCTTCTCTTTTTTTTTATGCCTTATCAGTGAGGTGAAGTCATGGGTCCCATTTTGAGCATAGCTGAACCCTTTCCTATGGTCGGGCTTGAGTGAGTTTCAGTAGTTTCACCAAGGCTGGAACGTTAATCCCTTTAGATTGAGTCAAACATTTCTCCTTACCTTGTGTCATACATTTGACAAAGCAGTTTCACAAAAACAATTCTAGTTGAGACCCGATTTGAACTAGCATGAGCGGTCCAAAAAAGGGGATCAGGGAGAGTAACCAAGAGGGCTCCTTAAATATTAATCAATCATTTCAAACCATTCTTCTTTTTCTTTTTTTTCTTTTTATTTATCTCCTTTTTTACCCGTGGCGCCCTTTCGGGTTTTCACCATGCCCATTGACTTAGCTCCCTTACCCCAAGCTCCCTTTCGGTTTTTCACCTGGTCCACACAAACTCATTGTTTTTACCCGTAGTGCCCTTTTGGGTTTTCACCATGTCCATCTTGCTTTGAGCTTGTATTTTTATTTTTTTACTTTTTATTTTTTAAGAAGCCACGACATAGACGTTGATTCCGTCATAGCCGGCTAGACGGGGTTCTGGTTAGGATTTGAAGGTATGCTGGGCTAAATAGGATTTTCTTGATATGGCTTCAGTTTTTCTCAACATTCTTCTTCCTTGGGGGATTTTACTGTACATGCCCCACGATTCTATTTTTTCTTTTTTCTTTATCTTTTTTTTTTTAGGCAATCTCTTTTTGAGGTTTTGCTTTTCTAATTTTTTAGATTTTGATGGTAACTTTACTTCCTCTCTTTTTGTGTATATGTACACATTTTTTTCTTTTCCAGGGAAGTGGTTTGTTGAAAAAAGGGCCTAGGCTCAAAATGGGATAGCAAAGGACATCATTTTTTTTAGGGATACTTTTTGGCTACTGTGTTTGGAATGATAACCTCTTTTGGGTGGTTCTTAAGTAGTCACGTATCTGTTTTACCAATACTTACCTTGTCATGATAGACTAAGCATAGAACCATCGAACATATCCAGCATTGATGGGCTCAGGAAGATGATCTCCGTTCATGGTGGCGAGATGGATGGCGTATCCTGATAGCACCTCTCGAACGACGTAAGGTCCTTCCCAGTTCGACTTGAACTTCCATCTCGGATCTGTATGGAGAGATGGGAAGATCTTCAACGCAGTGTCTCCTACCTTTAGATCTCGACCGCAGACATGTTTATTATAAGCGCATGCGATTCGCCCCTGGTAAACTTGAGTGTGACATAAGGCTAGGAGTCTCTTCTCATCCAATAAGTTCAATTGTTTGAAGCGGGATCTCTCTCTCTTTGCTTCGGGTAAGCTTGATTCCATAAGGATTTGGAGCGAGGGTACTTCAACGTCAACTGGTAGGATGGCCTCAGTTCCATACACAAGGGAGAATGGTGTTGCCCCTGTAGCGATACAGATCGATGCTCTATAGGGCCATAAAGCAAACGGTAGCATTTCGCTCCAATCTCGGTAAGTGACGACCATCTTCTCTAGGATGCGGACGACCATCTTGTTTGTAGCTTCTACGACTCCATTAGTTTGAGGCTGATAGGGGGATGAGCGATGGTGCGTGATCTTGTATTGCTCACAGAAGGCTTGGATGCGCTTATTCACAAAGTTTGTGCCATTATCCATGATGATATCCTTGGGTACTCCAAATCGACACAGAATATTATTTTTGAGGAACTTCTCGACGTGACTGGCCGTGATGTTAGACGCCGCTTCTACCCAGTTGGTGAAGTATTCAATGACAACGAGGATGAACCGATGTCCGTTTGATACTTTTAGATTAACATTCCGACGACGTCAAGCCCCAAGTAGCAAATGGCGAAGGAGTGGTCATGCAGTGAAGATCGATGGTAGGAGTGTTTCTGACACTTGTAATATTTTTGAATATGTTTGCAGCAATTCGATTCCATAGTGGTCTAAAAGTATCCCTACCATAAAATTTTCTTAGCAAGCATGTGACCGTTGACGTGGGCACCGCATA
Source organism: Chloranthus sessilifolius (assembly GCA_021018995.1). Taxonomy (NCBI): domain Eukaryota; kingdom Viridiplantae; phylum Streptophyta; class Magnoliopsida; order Chloranthales; family Chloranthaceae; genus Chloranthus; species Chloranthus sessilifolius. The sequence continues at coordinate 99,746,439 of CM037597.1, forward strand.
CTCCCTCATGGATCTCCTTCATGATATTGATCACCTCACTTTCTGTAAGGCACCTGAGTAAGATGCTATTATAGGATCGCTTGTAAAGGCATTCCCCACAAATGACGTAGCCTGCCGCTAGACGTTGAATGGTTCGTCAGTCCGTCTTGGATGTACCCTCAGGGAAAGTTAGTGTCTCGAGGAAATTCTTGATATCTGAGAACCAAGGTGGCTCATCATCAGGCTTGGTAGGTTCCTCAATCTAGAGGCAGAAGGCCGGCTCATTCCTTTGCTCAATCATGATCGGCTTCATCTCAGCACCATACGGGATTTCTATCATTGATGCCAGCATTGCTAGTGTATCGGCAAAGCGATTCCTTATCCGGGGGACATATGAGAACATCACGTCTTTAAAGCAAGCTATCAGATCCTCGAGGTGCTCATGGTAAGGGATCAATTTCTCATCTTTCATCTTCCAGTCACCATTTGTGCATATGATCAACTGTGAATCACCAAATACTCGAAGGTGAGTTATATTCAGATCGAGAGCCGCCTACAGACCAGCAGTACAAGCTTCGTATTCAGTCATGTTGTTAGTGCAAGGGAAGTTGAGCTTGACAGAGACAGGTACATGGGATCCTTTCGACGAAATCAGAATGACGCCAACTCCCTGACCCTTGGCATTTGTTGCCCCGTCAAAGTGCATTACCCAAGATTCCTCTGCTTCCTCAGTATCGTCTTCCATCATGAATAGGATGTCCTCATCAGGGAATTCAGTCCTCAAGGGTTCATAGTTTGGCAAAGGATTGTCTGCAAGATGATCGGCGAGTGCTTGCCCCTTAATCAACTTCTGAGTGACGTACGTGATATCGAACTTAGACAATAAAAGCTGCCATCGTGTGGTTCATCCAGTGAGAGTAGGCTTCTCGAAAAGGTATTTCAACGGGTTCATTCTGGCAAAAAGTAAAATGGCTTGGGATAGCAAGTAATGGCGAAGCCTCTGAGTAGCCCACACAAGAGCTAGGCATGCGTTCTCCAGATGAGAATAGCATGTCTCATAATCAGTAAACTTCTTACTGAGATAGTAGATGGCCTGTTCTCTTTTTTCTGTCTCGTCATGCTCAATGTTTTTGAGGTTTTGTATTTCTTCGGAGACGGACCCTTGGCAGTGCGAGTCTGTGTATATATAAGGTATTACATGCCAAGGGCTTATCTCACTTTTTATAGATAATTTTTTTTTGAGAAACATGTGCCAAATTGTAGGCCACTCCCTGCTTCCAGAGTTTGGGGCAAAGATGCCCAATTGCATACCTGACTTGTTGCTCCTTTACCTTTTTGGATGTAGGAGGCTGGCGAGTGTGACTCTTTTGACCCGGTCCCCATCATATTGACCATTGGTTCATTTGAGATTTCATCCTCAAACATCAGCAGAGTCCTGTGGTGGTTTACCACCAGAGGAGTTTGTTCAGGTATGGAATTCTGCTCCTCAAATAGGGATAGGGTAGCCAGATCTATTTCAAGGTTGGGAAGGGAGATGTGGGGATTGGTGGGATGGACAGGGGCTATGGGTTTGTGTGGGGTCAGATGGGTTACCCCATTTCGTTCGATCTTTATGACTCCAGCGCTGACAAAGGATTCCCTGATGTGTGGCCTAGGGCAAGGTTTCTCTTCTATGTTGATTCCTCAGGCTCTTGCAGCTGTAGTGACCCTGGCTTTCTCTTTGGCCTCTCGGACCTCTTCCTCTGTGGGCTTATATCCTAGCCCAAATAGAATCTTCTGTCCCTTGGCAATGACTGGCTCTCTTCTGCCCTGCAATCTAGGCCTTAGTTCTCTGCCTTTTTGATAGCCTCATTTCTGGAGCATGGCAACCGCCGCTTCCATTCCGCCGCCGGTTGTGATGTTTCTTGGGGGTTCCGGGCCTACTGTTGACACCTCATACTCGAAACTGTATAGGTCGGTGTCTTCCTCAGTATGTGGCACATCCACTACCTTAGGATTTTTAATGCTGTGGGTGACCATGTCTTTCTCATCGTGCCATCACTTGTCCGATTATTTACCTAACCTTGTCTGGGCTCACCTGTTGGGACACATGTGCATTCTTTAACACCCACATTAGAGCTTGGAAATAGAGTGAGGACGTCATCAAAAGATTCCAGACAGTGATATGGGCTGACATCCTTCTTAACTGAGTCTCGAGAATGTGCTCTCAGCTCATTTTCTCAAATGGGTGGATTGCACTGTCCTTCTTTCCCTCTGGCCATGCTGGTGTAGTTGCTACTGTTGTTGCCTCGGGCTGTTTTGAGATTCTTCTCGATCTGGTAACGAAGTCCACTGCCCCCTCCCTACTGCTGCTGCTAGCGTTAGCATTGGTTTACTCATAGCTCAGCGGGACCTGATGTGGATCATAGGTTGGTCCTGAGAACTAGAATGGTATGGCTGCCGGCACCTAAAGTGCATATACTGATGGCTCAAGAGGTTTGGGCAATACTTGATTTATTTTGGTGGTAGCTGGTTGGGTGGAAAAATTGGGCCAAATGGGGGTGGCAAAGCTTGAGAGTGGTGGTACTGGGGGAAAGGGGTAAAAGTATGCCATTGGTAGTTGATAGGTGCGGGCAGGGGATTGGGGGTTTGATGGGCCATTAGGTAATTGACGAGGGTGGTGGAGTTTGCAGGTAGTTGAAACGGGGGTAATGGGGTGGTGTTGTAATTCCCAGTGTGCTTACTTTATTTGTTGGTGGTAAAAGCAATTTAAAATCAAAGTAAAACAGGGGATGGAATCAGCATAACTGAGAAATCCTAGACCTGCAAGATACATGGTCCATTTATAGAAAGTTTTGATAAGTAAGAGTTTGTCCCACAGGGAAAGGTGATCTACGGCTCCAAGGGAGCCATCTCTAGTAGTCCCTCCAGATCTGACTACAGATCTGACAGTCCTAAAAGAAAGGGAGTTTAGGGTCACTTATTCTAAATATCCTAAGGTAGCCTAATGAATTAACTACAGAAAGGGTTGATAGGATGGATGGAGTGTGGGAAAATAAATATAAAAGGGTGAGAAGTATGCTATTGGGTCTAGATCAGAGGAGTTTTATAACTCAGATTCAGATCTGATGTTATAGAAATCCTGTCCAATGGCTACATTATCACCACTGAGGAGAAAGAATCCAACCCATCTTTGTGCCATGATCCAATCCCTTAAGGCTATAACTTGTCCACTCAAATGGTCACAGACTATCCCATAGGGGAACCACAGTCCAGAGATGGGTCAAAACAAGTTAATCATTATAGGCACTACTTCATCCAGGCTCAAGCTCAAGAATCCATAGGGAACCTCAACCTCTAAAGCTCTATGTGTGGGTCTAGGGCTGTATAGGACCATGTTAGCCCAAACACATAGAACCAGCAAGGGATTGAGTACAACCTTCGATCTAGCTGTCCATTGCTTGAGTGGGACTACAATGGTCCAGTCACAAGCCTACAATCTCCATAACCAGATCAGATATAACATCTAAAGGCGGGTCTTTACAAATATAGGGGAGTCTGCCTCTGTACAATCTCCCACAAGGCTACAAGCACATGTGCAGAGAAGAACAATCCATCTTGGATCCTACGGATTGGCTTCACCCTAAGGCTATAGCCTGTCCACTTGAATGGTCACAGACTATCCCAGAGGCTATCCTCCTCATAGAGTTCAAAATAAAACAGTAATATTGCTGCCACCACCATGGTCACAAGGCTACCAGCTCAAGCTCCCATGGGGATTTCAGATCTAGTGGGTTCCTGTGGTGGGGCTAAGGCTGTATCGGACCATGATAGCCCAGACACATAGGTCACTTGGATCTGAATGGATCCTTAGAATCAGTCCTCCATTGCTTTGAATTACAGCCAAAGCAATGGCGAATCACAAGGCAGCAGCCTTGCACTGAGCAACTCTCATTCGCACACATCCCATAAAAGTACATATCCTATTACAAAACATCCAGTAAACTAGTTCAAAAATACATACAAAGGCATAGCCAGCAAGTGCTGGACTATGGAGAGAAAATAAAAAGAAAAAGGAAAACTACTTACAACTACAGAAGAACAGAAAAGAAAATGATCTCAGATCCCGTATCAGTGATAAAGTCTGGGCTCCTAAACCTAAACCAAGTTTGGGTTTAGATAGCAGTGGTGTGGCAGCGCATTAGGGTTAGGAAACCCTAATTTTAATGATGCCACGTGGCCTATTAATGATCCTTGGATGCCTCGAGGCACGTGCATAGAGATTCGAGCATGGGAGTGTGTGCCCTAATAACTAAAAATCCCTAGAATGTCCTCTACAGAATGATGGAAGTTGGAGTTCAAGCTTCGCTAGGTTGCAGTCGACTCCCAGACTTGTCGCGTGGAAGCACTAACTTCGTGAGGATGAGTTAGCATTAAAACTTCAGACGTCATGGGGTTGCAACTTCTTGATGCTTTGAGCAATTGCGAGGTAGATAGTTAAGCTCTCGCTGGATTGGGCTTCGCGCAGTTGGATTGCTACTTGTGAATAGCACGGGAACTGTTTGAGCATTCCATTTCACAATAGATCTTTGCGAGGCTAACTTTGGCTTTGCGAGGTTGCTTTCTTCCTGAACAGCGTGAGAACTGCGCGAGAAGTTCACTTCTTAGTGGAACTTCGTGAGGATCCTCGCGAGGCTTTGATAGTTTCTGGACTGTGCGAGAGGTTCTCTTGACTTGAAAGCGGTGATTCTGACTAGTCTCTGTCTACTTAATCGCGCGAGAAGTTGCTGTGAAGTCTTGGGAATTCGTGAGGACTGCGCGAAGCATATTTTTCTGAATCCTTTGAAGCTTTGGGAAGCTACGCGAGGCTCTTCTCAGGTCTGGATTCAGTTCTCATTCTTCTGAGGGACTTCTGGGGTCAAAACAGGCTCCTTAGCAGGATTTATGGCCTTATTGCACTGCTGTTTATTACTTACAGAAAATACTTAACAAACCTTTATTAGATGGCTAAGGGTCTAATCAAAGGCTAAGTTAAGGGGTGAAAAGTGGTACTTTTCAGGTCTTAACACACCCCCAAACCTAATCTTTGCTAGTCCCTTAGCAAAGCTACATTAAATCAACTACATAAATTAAATGCCACTTTCGTAGGGAGCACAGATACATTTAGCATATGTACCAAGCCTTTTAAACCCGTAGGTGATCCCTAGTGGAGGAGTGAAGTCTCCTGAGGGTTTTCAGTGAAGACACCCACAAACTTCTCAATGAGGCAGTTAACAAAAGTGCATTATTATCAAGTGAGCAGTCAAGAAACAGAGTTAGTTCACCCTTGAATCAGTAAGAGATATAAGAAATTCAAACACCTTGGCTGCACAGAAATTTAAACAGTATAAGCTTCTCATGAAAGCACAACATTTCCAATCAGTTTACACCAAAGAACAATTCACATGTGTGTAAGCACTGAGCTCATCACTAGATCAAAAATTAGGTTGTAGATCATACTTAGTGCATTCAATATCAGACCCAAAACTCTCCAGGGCATACTCTCATGAGGAAATTTTAAGGGTTTCACTTTCTCTCAAGCTCAAGAGCAGTTACATCCCCCAAATGGGTCTGTAAGCATGAGCATAGGCAAAGCTCTTAAGTGCTGACATCATTGACAGACCCTCACCATAGATTGGATAACTCTTTATCTCCACATGACAACTCACTCAACTTTGGATCACAAGGGCTTTAACTGGGCTGTAATGTGGCTTATGGAGTGGGGTTAAAAAGAATGGAAGGTTGAAAAGGGGTTCAAAATTGAGAAATCAGTAGGTGAAGGAGGTGATTCATGACTTCACCTTCTTTAATTCAGCTCCTTTCATCTTCTTTGAGGTTTTCAGATTTGAAGTGATCAGTTTCTTTTCTTGATTTCGATTTTCCAAATGAAAGTTCCCTCTTGACTCCTCTCTTACTCCTCTTCATTATTGTTTTTGTTTCTTTTTGATGCATTTTTCTTCTTTTTATTTTGTTTTTGCTTTTCTGAAATGCCACCATTTTCTCGCCATAATATCAAGATACTTTTTCTCCATTCACCTAGTGTTGATCATAGCTAGTCCATCTTCAACTCTTTCTCCTTTACCTTCTAAATTCTCAGAGTGAGGGTAGGCTGAATTAGGTTCATAGGTTCAGGTACAAGTACTCAGGTGCATTTTGAAGAAATTTAGGATTTAAAGCTCAAAGGGGGTATGGAGAAGGGCAGTTACTTAAGGTTGGTCTATTTAGGCTCAAACTGTCCAAGAGAAGGCCTTGATCCTTTCCTAAGTCTCATGAGTGTTTTTAGTTGTTTGAACTTAGAGTTTCCTAACTTCTAGTGAGCACAGTGACTCAGCCAGTCCTTAGAGCTAGAAGAAATTTCCTTAGTCACTCCTCAAAGAATTTTTTTTTGTATAGGCCCAAATCTCACTGGTTATGGTCTTCCTTTGAATTCTTAAGTATGCCCTTACCTTTTTCTCTCTCTAATGATTCACTAAGTGCTGATACAAGTGAGTTTCCTTGGTGATCTCATCATGGAAATGTAAAATTTTAAAAGTTTGTAATGCCTAAAGTCTGGAAAAAATTTTAATTTCATTATTTTTCTGATTCTCCAGTGAACATGACCCATTTCCATCTTACTCACATGATTCTGCTGCACTTAGGTTAACTATTCCATTGGCAGGATCTGCATTCCACACCCCCAAACCTATGAGGAGCAGTGTCCCCACTGATTCAAAGGTGGGTGTACAACAGATTTATGGTCAGAGAAAAGAAAACAGCAAGAATGAAAACAACCAAAAACAGAGAACTTTACAGAATAACAGGAAAAGAAAATTTCATTAAGACTAAAAGGTTACAAAAATAAAACTCCTAAGAAGAAAGGAGAGAGGGATCAAGGATGTGGGGGCTGAGAAGGTGGTGGAAGGGGTTGAGTGGAGGGGGCAGGGGATGGGGATGGTTCTATCTTTCACTGTTTATTCTTTTGCTGGTGCTTGTCCTTCTCCTCCTTAGCCAGGATTTGCTGAACCTCCGTGTATTCATCCCAGAGGAATTGTAGGGGGTCCGGCTCTTCAGGTGGGGGCGGTTCCACCCACATCGGATAAAATTTGTTAGGCAGAGCATTAGGCTTGTCATCTGCCATTGTTAGGACTAGGGAAGGACCACTAGGGTGAGAGGAGAAAGGATGAGATGAATATGAAAGGGACTCCCTATGTATTTAAAGACGAGGATGGTGGAAGATGAATCGGTGTAATAACATCCAAGTTGCCGCAATTAATTGAGAGTGAGTTGGGAAGTGAAAAGTTACAGCAATCAGCGTGGGAAATGACAAATGCATGTGACTCGCGCAGCTAGGCAAGGGGATCGTGAGATAGGATTGGAATCTCGCGATGATGGATGTTGCAGCTTGTAGTGCGTGAGAGGCTCTGCAGCATTTGTTGAAGCTTGCAACAACATAATAAATTCTCTATGTGAATTGCGCGAGAGCTTCCCAAATCTCAATTTGGAATGCGCAAGGGCTTAGTACCAAACAGGGAGCAATTCATGCAGTGCAGCATACTCATCAAAAATATTCAAACAGTATGCATTCAATTCAAAAATCAACAAATCGCAGAAGAAGAAGTAATCATACCAACCCCACATAAACTCTATCAAACCCAACAGACTCAGACCCCATCGACACACTACAATTTCCTAAAAACTATTGAAGAAACGAAAGTAGTATAGTACAACATGGACACAACTGTGGGTCAGGTAGATGAAGGGGTCCCTTGAAAATGAATAGTGTTCATAGGGTCGGCCGGTTTTTCGAGACAAGGCTTAAGCCTCTGACCATTTACTTTCAAGGTCCTCCCAAATTTGGGATCCTTGACTTCCACAGCACTAGATGGGTACACATTTAAGACAATATAGGGACCTTCCCATCGGGATTTTAGTTTGCCAGGAAAGAATTTTAGTTTGGAGTTAAAATAACCAAACCTTGCCACTAGGTACGAAGCTTTTTCTCAGTAAGCCCTTGTCAAAGAAAGCTTTGGACCGTTCCTTGTAGATCCTGGCATTGGCGTAGGCATCCATCTTCAGCTCGTCCAATTCAGACAGCTACAGGGACCTGTGATGACCAGCAGAAGTTAGGTTCATATTTAAGTTTTTAATGGCCCAATAGGCCTTGTGTTCTAACTCTACTGGGAGATGGCAAGCCTTGCCATAGACCAGTCTGAATGGGGACATTCCAATGGGAGTCTTATGGGCAGTCCTATAAGCCCACAGTGCATCATTGAGCTTATCAGCCCAATCTCTCCTGTCAGTCCTTACTGTTTTCTCAAGGATGTGCTTGATCTCCCTATTGGAAATTTCAACTTGCCCACTTGTCTGTGGGTGGTAGGGAGTAGCAATCCTATGGGTCACAGAATATTTCTTGAGCAAGCTTTCGAAATTCCTGTTGCAGAAATGGCTACCCCCATCACTGATAATAGCTCTAGGGGTTCCAAATCTTGAGAAAATATTCTACCGTACAAATTTGAGGGCCACCTGGTTGTCATTGGTTTTTGTGGCAATGGCTTCTACCCATTTGGAAACATAATCCACTGCCACTAAGATGAAATGGTAACCATTAGAAGGAGGAAAAGGGCCCATGAAGTCTATACCCCATACATCAAACAGTTCTGCAACAAGGATGGGCTGCAAAGGCATTGAATTTCTTTTGGACAACCCTCCTAATTTTTAACATCTCTCACATGCCTTGCAGTGTGTATATGCATCTTTGAATAAAGAAGGCCAATAAAACCCACACTCCAGGACCTTGCCAGCTTTTTTCTTCCACTAAAGTAGCCTCCACAGGCATTTTCATGGCACATGGCCAGAATACTGGGGACATCACTTTCGGGAACACATCTTCGGATGATTTGGTCTACACAGTACTTGTATAGGCAAGGTTCCTCCCAAAAAAAATATTTGACCTATGAGAAAAATAGGTCTTTGTCCATTTTGGTCCAGTGGGCAGGAATCTTTCCTATAACATGATAATTCACAATGTGTGCAAACTAGGGGACCAAGGATTGGATTGCAAATAATTGCTCATCCGGGAAGGCATCATTTGTAGGAACATCAAGACACTTCTCCAACACAATTCTGGACAAGTGGTCAGCCACCACATTTTCTACACCCTTTTTGTCCTTGATTTCGATGTCAAACTCCTACAGTAGGAGTATCCATCTAATCAGCCTAGGCTTAGCATCTTTCTTGGACAATAGGTACTTCAATGCTGAGTGGTCAGTGAAGATTACAGTTTTAGATCCCAGCAGGTAGGATTTAAACTTGTCAACAGCATACACCACTGCCAGAAGCTCTTTCTCAGTTGTGGTATAATTTAGCTGAGCTTCAGCAAGTGACTTTCTGACATAAGCAATGACCACAGGGAGCTTATCCTTTATTTGGCCCAAGACAGCACCTATTGCCAAATCTGATGCATCACACATTAATTCAAAGGGCAGGGTATAGTCTGGTCTCTGGAGTACAGGGGCAGAGGTAAGGCAGACTTTCAACGTTTCAAAAGCCTTTAGACATTCAGCCGAGAAGTCGAAAGGCACATCCTAGCAGAGCAGGTGGCACAATGGCTTAGCAATTTCGCTAAAGTCCTTAATGAACCTCCTGTAGAATCCTGCATGCCCAAGGAAAGATCTGATTTGTTTGACTGTTTTTGGAGGGGCGATTCAACTTTGGCCTTGTCTACCACAAGCCCTTCTTTAGAGACTACATGGCCCAACACAATGCCTTGTGTTACCATGAAGTGACTCTTTTCCCAGCTTAAGACCAGATTGGTCTCCTCACATCTTTGCAAAACTAGGCCGAGGTGTTGTAGACACTAGCCAAAACTGTCTCCATAGACAGAAAAATCATCCATAAAAATCTCTAAAAACTTGTCAATCATATCAGGGAATATGGCATACATACACCTCTGAAAAGTGGCTGGCGCATTACACAGCCCAAAAGGCATCCTTCTGTAAGCAAAGGCGCCAAAAGGACAGGTAAAGGTGGTTTTCTCTTGCTCTTGAGGATGCACAGGGATCTGGTTGTACCCTGAGTACCCATCAAGAAAACAGTAAAAAGCATTTCTAGCCAATTTGTCCAAAATTTGATCAATGAAGGGGAGAGGGAATTGGTCCTTTCTGGTCTTAGAGTTGAGCTTTCTATAATCAATGCAAACTCTCCAGCCAGTGGTCTCCCTGGCTGGTCTCAACTCTCCAGATTCGATTTTAATAACTGTTATGCCAGATTTCTTGGGCACCACTTGGATAGGTGCCACCCAGTTAGAATCAGAGATGGGGTAAATCACCCTTGCATCTAGCAATTTAATGATCTACTTGAGGACCACTTCCTGCATGTGAGGATTTAACTTCCTCTACATTTCCCTGGAGGGTAGTGATCCCTCCTCAAGATGAATCCTGTGCATGGAGATTGATGCATCTATTCCTCCCAGATCTGTAATGATCAAACCAATTGCCCTTTTGTGCTTCCTCAAAACTGTTAGTAATTCCTCTTCCTGCTCATTGGTAAGAGAGGAGGAGATAATCACAGGAAGCTTATCACCTTTCTCAAGGAAGGCATATTTTAATGTTTCTGGAAGATTCTTGAGTTCCAGATCAAGGGCTTGTTGGGTGGATGGCAAAATTGGTGCATTGGTGGTTGGAGGAAGAGGCAGTAATGTAGGTTTCCAAATGGAATGCTGCACTGAGCCCACAGAAGACTTCAATGTGGTCATGTCTTTTGTTATCACAGCTGGGCTTTCTTCCTCCACCATATCTTAGACTTTAACTAAATTCTTGACAGTGTTGGTCCACTCCAGCAGAGTGGGTAATTCTTCATCCACAATTTCTTCTAGTACATCCACTGTAAAGCTCTCCTCATTGTCCACTTGAGGGTACTTTGCACTGTTGTACACATTCAGCTCAACTTTCATATGTCTGAAAGTTACCTCCATAACTCCAGACCTGCACTGAATGCATGCATTAGTAGTGGCCAAGAATGGCCTGCCCAAGATAACAGGTATGGGATTAGTACCTTTGCTGCAGCCCATGTCCAAAACTAGGAAGTCAGCAGGGTAAAAGAATTTCTCTACCCCTACCAAGACATCCTCAATCATTCCCATAGGCCTCCTCTCAGATCTATCAGCCATCATTAGCACAATGGGGGTAGGTTTTTGCTCCCCCAAACCAAGTTGTAGATATACACTGTATGGTAGCAGGTTAACATTGGCTCCAAGGTCTAAAAGGGCCTTCCCGATTTTATGGTCTCCAATTATGCAGGGAATAGTGGGTATCCCTGGATCTTGCAACTTCTCAGGCATTGATATGTTAAATACAAAATTCACTGTATCAGTTGTAAAGACTTTTTTGGATACATGGCCTCGAGCTTTTCTCTTTTGGGTACAGAGGTCTTTCAGGAACTTTGCATAGGCTGGGACCTGTTTAATTGCCTCAAGCAGGGGCAAATTGATTTTCACCTGCCTGAAGGTCTCCATCATTTCCTCCATCTGGGCATTCCCTTTCTCAAAAGGGACAGGACCACCCAAAGCTTGCGGAAATGGCAGCTGAGGTACTGCTGGTTCCTCAGCTGCTAGCCCATGACTAAACTTCTATTTTTTTCTTTTTTCTTGTTTTTCTTCCTGCTGAGGCTCAACTACAGCCTCTTTATTTTTCTCCTGCTGCAGGGTGGCAGGCAATTCTTGGCTATGTGTTCCAACAGCATCCCCATCACACTCATTCGAATAATCTGTGGAAATGACCTCTGCTGGTTTGTTACCCACCTGGTTGTCTATCAGCCTGCCAGACCTTAGGGTAGTGACAGTATTGGTTCCCTCAAAACTTGAGGAAGCTTCTTCAATTAAAAACTAACCCTTGGGGTTAGCAACCGGCTGGCAGGGCAACCTCCCCTCATCTCTCCTAGCCAAGGCATTTGAAATTTTACTTATCTGCTCTTCCATTTCATGGATGCTCTGACTGTGAGAGCATTCAGTCTCAGCCAAGGATCCCAAGTTTTGCAGTGAGGTCAAGACCTGGTCCTCGAAAGAAGTATTTCTGGGTTGAGATGGGGGTAAGACTAATTGATTTTATTGTTGATGGGGCTGCTGCTGGTGTTGGAAATTAGACCTAGGGGCATATCCCTAATTGAACTGCTGCTGTGGACTTTGGGGTAAGGCCAACATTTGCTGGGGCTGCATATAATTGTCTTGCCTCCACCTCAGATTTGGGTGGTCTCTCCATTGGTAACCAACATTTTGGTGCTGGTATCCAAATGACTGTCTGTTGTAGCCACCAGATTGTTGCTGGCTAAAAGATTGAGCAACATCAGCATGTTCTAATACCAATTCAGGATATTGCCCTGCAGATGGACATTCCTCTATTGTGTACTGTGGGAACTGGCATATCAGACATGCCTCCACCACTTGAGCAGCCCTTCTGGGTTGCATCACAGTCAGTAATTTGTCAAACTTCTCTGAGAGGTTTGCATCTGCAGTTGCAGAACATTGTTCCCAGACACCTCATAAACTTTTCCTCTTGACAATGCAGCAGGCCCCACTTTTGACATAGACTCCTGACTAGTTCTTGTCAGGGATAGCTTTTGAAAAGCATTTTCACTGATTACTTCAAACAATTCCCATGCCTCATCAGCAGTCTTATGCATGTAGGTTCCACCACAAGAGGCATCAACCATATCTCTATTTTTCTCATCAATCCCATTGTAGAAGCTTTGTACAAGCTGTCAGTCTGGGATCTTGTGGTGGGGGCATTATTTGAGCATTTCCTTAAACCTATCCCAGGCTTGATTAAAATCCTCAGTTGGGGATTGGGCAAAAGCAAGAATTTCCTTCCTCAACTGGCTAGTTTTGGTCTCAGGAAAGAACTTTGTCAGGAACTTGGTCTGTAGGTCTTTCCACGAAGTGATGCCATTGTTGGGAAGAGTAGCCAACCAGGTACTAGCCCTATCCTTCAGAGAGAAGGGAAAGAGCCTGAGTCTAGTGGCCTCTAGTCCCAAACCAGCAATATTGAATGTGGTGCACAAGGCCAAGAACTGGTCAATGTGCTTGTAAGGGTCTTCCTTGCTAAGCCCATGGAAAGAGGGCAGCATCTGGATGATTGAAGTTTTAATTTCATAGTTCCCTTGAACATCAGGGAATTGAATGCTAAATGGAGAGTTATAGTCATCCGGAGCATTCAACTCCTTGAGAGTTCTGGGTTTTACTTCACCCATGGCTACTGTCTCAGATTAAATTGGGGGCTCTACTGTGGTGTGCCTGTTCCTTCTAAGTCTTCTACCCCTTTCTAGCTCAGGGTTGAAAGGCTCTAAAGTAGGACTAAGAGATCTCCTACCTAGCATACAAACACACCACCAGCAAGGACAACTCCTTGCAGGCACATTACACTTGACTCAAAGAATTTATCTAACAAATTTACAGCTATTCAAGAAAACATAAATTTACAACTATCCTAAATAACTGCTATGAAAAACTAGACTGAGTTTTAAAGGTTAGAGAATTGCAAACAGAGGTAGCTAATCTCCAAATGTAGTCCACTGTCCTTCTCTGCTGCTGTCTAGATCTGTAAGAAAGATTCAAAATTACATCAGCAATATCAATTATTCACAGCTACAAAGAATACTAAAAATACAAAAACTAAGGGTCCTGTGGTGGGGCTAAGGCTGTATCGGACCATGATAGCCCAGACACACAGGTCACTTGGATCTGAATGGATCCTTAAAATCAGTCCTCCATTGCTTTGAATCACTACCAAAGCAATGGCGGATCACAAGGCAGCAGCCTTGCACAGAGCAACTCTCATTCGCACACATCTCATAAAAGTACATATCCAATTATAAAACATCTATTAAACTAGTTCAAAAATACATACAAAGGCATAGCCAGCAAGTGCTGGACTATGGAGAGAAAGAAAAAGAAAAAGGAAAACTACTTACAACTACAGAAGAATAGAAAAGAAAATGATCTCAGATCCCGTATCAGTGATAAAGTTTGGGCTCTTAAACCTAAACCAAGTTTAGATTTATATAGCAGTGGTGTGGCGGCGCATTAGGGTTAGAAAACCCTAATTTTAACGATGCCACGTGGCCTATTAATGATCCTTGGATGCCTCGGGGCACGTGCACAGAGATTCGAGCATGGGAGTGCGTGCCCTAATCACTGGAAATCCCCAGAATGTCCTCTATAGAATGATGGAAGTTGGAGTTCAGAGCTTTGCCAGGTTGCAGTCGATTCCCAGACTTGTCGGGTGGTGGCACTGACTTCGCGAGGATGAGTTAGCATTAAAACTTCAGATGTTGTGGGGTTGTAGCTTCTTGATGCTTTGAGCAGTCACGAGGTAGATAGTTAAGCTCTCGCTGGATTGGGTGTCGCGCAGTTGGAATGCTACTTGTGAATAGCACGGGAACTGTGCGAGCATTCTATTTCATAATAGATCTTCGCGAGGCTAACTCTGGCTTTGCGAGGCTGCTTTCTTCCTGAACAATGCAAGAACTGCACGAGAAGTTCACTTCTTAGTGGAACTTTGCGAGGATCCTCGCGAGGCTTTGATAGTTTCTGGACTGCGCGAGAAGTTCTCTTGACATTTACATCCCGCGGCTACTGCGCGACAATTGCGCGAGGCAGGATTCTGAAGCTAGTCTTCACTCAACTGCACGAGAAGTTATTGTGAAGTCTTAGGAATTTGTGAGGACTACGCGAAGCATATTTTTTTGAATCCTCTGAAGCATTGGGAAGCTGCGCGAGGCTCTTCTCAGGTCTGGATTCAGTTCTCATTCTTTTGAGGGACTTCTGGGATCAAAACAAGCTCCTTAGCAGGATTTATGGCTTTATTGAACTGCTGTTTATTGCTTACAGAAAACACTTAACAAACCTTTATTAGATGGCTAAGGGTCTAATCAAAGGCTAAGTTAAGGGGTGAAAAGTGGTACTTTTCAGGTCTTAACAGGTGGGCACAGGCCTTGGTAGTTTATTGGTGGTGGGGGATTGGGGGCCAGATGGTTTATTGGGTAATTGATGGGGGTGCTGGAATATGGTTGATACGCATTTATTTATATGTAGTTAATGGGGGTGGAAGGTGGAAAATAGGCCCTAAGATCTAGGGGCTCAACTGCTGGTGTAGGGGTAAGAAAATAATCTGCCAGATTCAGGGGCTCAATCACTCCAATAGTTCTTTCTTCTCCGTCTCACTGCCTTAGGATCATAAAATATTCTCTGTTACTGATGTAATCAGAGGGGTCAAATTTATACTCTTCCTCAATTTCCTCTACCATCCCTATGGTGGGTCTGGGACCTGCTATTCTAGTAGGGTGTGGTGGCAAAGGCAGGTGGTGAATATTCGCATGCTGGTTTGCTTGGGTGGGTGCAGGGGAAATGATCTTCCCAGCATCGATTAAATCTTGGATTGCGTGCTTTAATGGAAAGCAGTGATCAGTCAGGTGACTTCGACCCTGGTGGAAATTACAATGAGTATTTGGGTCAAAATTATATGGAATCGGATTGGGAGGAGGTCGTGGTTGGAGCGCAGTTACTAATCCCTTTTCAATTGATAAAGGTAAGAGTACACTTAAAGATTGCTCCAAGGGCATAGAAACACGATCATAACGGGCTCTCCTTTCTGGGGTCATTTGTACCACCTGTCCGTTCCCTGCTCTCTGCACTAGCCTTGGTCTGACGGGAGCTGGTTGTGTTGCCTTAAGCTGAAAGGGGACTACATTGTTATTGGGCCTGGTATTGGTCACATTCTGCACCTCTGCCCTTGCCCTCCTGTCATTTCTCTGTTCGGCAAACCTTCTAACCCCGCTAGGTCTCCGTGAAGCATTCTTACTGAGCCGTCCTTCCTTGATGGCATCCTCACAGCGATTGACATTTCTTATCAAATCAGTAAACTTGACTGCTATTGGTAGACAAGAAAATCAGAAATTACTGACAGAGTGTTCTTTGAAATCATCTCTATCTACTCATCATCTGGTATTCTGTTTCTGACTTGAGCTGCCAGTGCTCTCTAACGCCCCAAATAGTCGTTGAAGGCCTTTTTGGGATTCTGTTTCAACCGGGCTAAATCAGACTTGTACGGTTCAATATCAGTATTGTAGACATACTGTTCTTGGAACAAATGCGTCAAGTCTTTCGATGTCTTCATCATAGATGGTTCAAGAGACGTGAACCATCTCAGAGTTGGACCGGCTAAATTTTTCTAAAAGACTTTTATTAGCAGTCTCTCGTCCCCCCGTACTGGCACATGTCCATACAATAAGACTTGAGGTGTGCAATCGGGTTGCCCGTGCCATTGTACTTATCGAATACTGGCATTTTAAATTTGGGGGGCAAGGGGACCTCGGCAAATAGACACAAATCCATGAAATCTATGGCGTAGATTTCAGCACCACCCATCTTCAACAACTATTTTTGGATCTTGTATAGTTGCTCCCTTAACTATTCCGATTCTTTGGACATGGGGGCCACTTTTTCAACAGTCGGCTGAGACTCGCTCTGTGCTATCAAGGGTGGGGTAACTATAAGTGGAGGATTAATAGTGGTCACTGCCCCGACATAGGAACCACTATTTTTTATCTCATCCTCCTCATACTGCTGATCTACGTAAGGTGAAGTGAGGATGGGATTCTCAAACTGTTGTTGCATGGACTAGATGGGATTGGATTGGATATGGGTTGGGTGAGCCCCTTGAATGTAAGGGAAGTGTTGTGGGGTGATGGGATGAGTGGTAGTTTGGTTTAGGGGTGGGGCCTGATGGGGCCATTGGACATGGGGGAAGGTTTGGAGATGGCCTTGGGGTGTGGGGCCATGAGGTGTGGCATGGGTAAATTGGGTATGAGGTATGGAATGGATTTGACCCGGTTGTGAAGGTTGGGGGTGGGTGAAATTTTGGGGGTATTGTGGAGGGTATGAGTATAGGGCTTGGGCCATGGGCCCGGGGTAGGTTTGGGCCATAAGGCCTTGGTCGGTTTGGGCTTGGGAAAAGGTTGTCGGATTTGGGGGATCTTGGCCCATTAGGCCTTGATGGGTATGGCCCATTGGGTATTGGAAGGTTTGGGCCATGGGCCATTGGTGGGTATGGGCCTAGGCTGTGGGCCCTTGGGGTATGTGGGTCTAGCCCATTGGGTTTTGAGGGGTATGGGCCATGGGCCTTTAGAGGGTTTGGGCTTGGGCCAAATGGGTTTGGGTCATGGGCCCTTGATGTACATGGGTTGGGCCTATTGGGTTTTGAGGGGTATGGACCATGGTGCATTGGTTGGTTTGGGCCATGGGCCCTTGGGTATGGGTGATGGGGTGTTGGGCCATTGGGCCTTGGAGATCATGGGTGGTGGGGTTTTCGGCCAATGGGCCTTGGTGAATGGTGGAGTTTCTGGCCAATGGGCCTTGGGGCATGTGGGAGATGGGGGTTTGGATGGTGTGAATTTTGGGGGGTTGATGGGGGTCATGGGGGAGTGAAGCATGGAGGTTGGCTAAGGTATGGGATGGGTTCATGGATGTGTGGTGTGGATGAGGGGAGGTATTTTGGGAAGCCTTCCATAAGGAGTAGGCTTGAAACATCTCCTCCATCATGGTCATGGAAGGAAGATCGGGTGTAGATGATGGATTTAGGGGATGATTGGGTATGGATGGGATGGATGTGGAAGGAAAATTGGGCATGACCCTGGTATAATCGGGTATGATCATGGTATGTGATGGGATATGAGGTGGATTGGAGAGTTGAGGTGGGGCAAAATATGGGGAAGGATTAGGAATGTTAGGGATGATGATTGGTGGGGTGTGGATGTTTGAAAAAAATTGGGCATGGCCTCGGTAAAAATGGGCATGACCCGGGTAGATGGGGGGGCTTGTGGGGAGTCGGATAGGGTGGAGGTGACATAGGTAAATGAGGGCGGATTGGGCCTATATGGGGAAGGTGGAAATTGGGGCATGGATGTGGATTGGGAAAGTGGGGTTGGGTTTGTCATGAATGTGGATGGGAAAAGTGTTGGATTTTGAGGGGATGTGGATGGAATGGGTGGTTGGCTTCGCATGGATATGGGGGGAAAGGTAGCTTGGGAAAAAGATGGGGAATGGGGGATTGGATTTTAGATGTTTTGGGAAGTGGTGGTTGGGAAAATGGGGGCGCCAAACGGGCCGGTAACGGTAAAAGGGGATAAGGTGATGGGGATGGATGTGAAGGCTTCTCCCGAATGGGAGTGGGTTGGAGTGTGTGGCGGGGATGAGTCGGGATCGGCGTAAGCCGGGTCCACTACCCACGACATCCTTTGGGAATAGGTTGGGTATGGGTGCCTTCGATAAGGCCCAAAACCTTTCCTCCTTCTTTCCCTATGGGATGATGGAGGGCAAGATAATGCCGTTGTGCCGGCACCACAAAGGTTTCTAATTTTTTAGGTTTTTTGATTTTTAATTTTTTTTGGAGAAAACTATTTTTTTGAAAATAAAGGTTTCAAGGCCTTAGAATTCCCTTCTCGGGTGGCCTTCATACCCTAGTTTAAGACCCGCAGTGATGATTCCGAAGCATTGCGGAAGAATCAAAGGAAAACCTTTGATCTATTGAAGGCATAAAAATTGAGGCGAACAACCAGATCCCCCTGAATGAGCTAAAAAGAAGTCATCTTCTTTTGACCGGTAGGGGCATATTAGGTGTCGGAGATGGCGGGGCCCAAACAAAGGCACTAAGCACACTAATCGGGGTATTCGAGAGGTGAGAAAGCCTCAGATTTTTGGTTGCTGCTGTCTAGGCAGGCTTAGTGCAACTAATACATGCGACAAGTTAGAAAAGCCTCCTTTTTACACTGGTGCAACTATTAGTTGCGCCAAGGTGAAAGTTGTCGGATTTAAAGCTAGCGCAACTATTAGTTGTGCCAATTAAAGACTGCGCAAGTAAGCCTGCTGATCGGCTAAGGCATGTAAATGACGGAAAAGTAACGGTGAGAAAATAAAAAAACATAGTAAATAAACAACAAAAATGGATAGTAAAATAAAAAGAAATGGCCAAATTTCAAGGAGAAGCTCTAAAAGCTATCCCCAGCAGAGTCGCCATCTGTGCAATCGTGGGATTTTTTGACGATCCCGTCGCAACGATGCACTTGCTAAAAAAAATACAGAGTCGCCACCCGGAGCTTTTGGTGTCCCAGGAAACCTAGTTCATTTTTATGAGCACCGAAGTGCTAAAAATATGATTATGAATCCAGTCCACACCAAAGGCTCTTGGGTAGGGGCTTCGGTTATCGATCGGGAAGGTGTAAGGCACCTGATCAACCCGCTTAATGCAGCCTCTACTTATGGCCAAAATAGAAACAATATAAAAGAAAAGAAAAAGACTTCCTCTTGTCCAAAGGGGGCATAAATCCTATTTGTGCCCCTTCGTTCTTACTGAAAATTCGGCGGCGTAACGGCACAAATGGGAGGATAGGGAAGGCTAAAAAGAGATAGGAGAAGAAAGGGGAGAGCTAGAGCCCTCGGGCCCTTGTAGCACCAAAGGAGAGCCTTGCGTGGCTTGCTTTGATGAGCTTTTGAAGGCTTTGTATGGTATGGAATGAGATTCTAACTCTTAATGCTTAAAGCTAAGAGGTAGAGTGAGGGGTCTAGGGGGTAGCAAACACCTAGGCCAAGGGTTTTAGATGCAAGAGTAAGCTTGAAATGAGGTTGGAAGATTCTAGAATTTATGTGAAAATAATGAACAAAAGGGAGGAAGAATTTCTCACTTTAAGCTCTTTCTCTCTTAAACAAATTTCTCAACCCCTTAAACTAAGGAGAGGGGGGCTCTATTTATAGGAAATGAGTGGGTTAGGAGACCACTTAAGTGCTAATTGGGGTTAGCAATTAGGTAATCTCAAATCTAAGGCTTCCTAGGTTTTTTGGAGCCTTGAAATACGTGAGAAGGTCCTTCAATGGTAGATGATAGGATAGGGCCTTAAGTCATTTAAGGGGTTGTAAATAGGGTGTAAAAGGGTGCATTAGAACTATCAAAACACACCCTAAAGACCCAGGTGGTCAATCAAGTCAAACCCTAAACACAAAATTCAGGGCAAAACCAGAGGTCACTGTTCATAAGCCTGGCATAACTATTAGTTTTGCCAGGTATATGTACAGTAAAATAGTGCAGCACAGTAGCCTGGAAGTTGGCTTCCTGAGGTGGGGTCCACTTTAATACGGGCGCAACCTTTAGTTGCGCCAGGCTTAATCTGGGGAAAAGTGACTTGGCGCAAGTAATAGTTGCGCCAAGCCTCAGTTATAACTGGCACAACTATTAGTTGCGCCAAGCCTTTTCTGGGAAGAGATGGTTTAGCGCAACTATTAGTTACACCAAATCCCTAAAGGGGGTCACTTGAAATTACATTTTTGCGCTCTGAGTTTGGACTGCCATAACTTTGCGTACACAGCTCTGATTGGGGTGATTCTTGGATCATTGGAAAGCTGATGACTCTTACTTTTCAATGGTATTAGATTTGATCATAGTAGAAGGCAATATCTGGTCCCGATGCACCACTCCTCATCCTTGGCTCAAAAAGGTTAGGTTTAGGTCTGAAATGAGTTTCAAGGGTCAGGATTGGTTTCTAAGGGTTCGGGAAGGTTTCTAAGGGATCTAGGGTGATTCCTAAGGGTTTGGAAGGGTTCGTAAGGGTTCTAGGGTGATTCTTAAGGGTTCCATATATGTTATCAAAAGCTCAAAAATGCGCCTCTCTCGAAGTGTGTTCCGATCGGGCCTTGGGCCAAATTTGGGTGTCTACATAGCTGTGCCTTAAATAGAATAAATAGTACTACTGATTTTTGTGAAATTTTTATAGAATTGGACAATAGCAGTAGGGAAAAGCTAGAGCTGCTGCTAGAGTTTAGCTAGTTCTGTTTGCACTTCTTTGGCCCTAATCTCAGTCCATTTGTGTTGAATTTCCTATCATTAGTTTAGCTGTAAATTTGTTTGCAAATTTTTTGTGTGTTGTGAGCATTTTCTTTACATGCTTTTTTGTGTGTGTATGATTGGTAGAAGGTCTCTTAACCCTGAGTTGAAACCTCTAAATCCTGAGGTTGAAAGGGTCCTTAGACTGAGAAACACCACACCAGCCCCTACTGTTGAAACTGAACCAACTGTCATGGCTGAGAGGCAAAAAAATCTGAAGGAATACAATGTACCTGGGGATTACACATCTCCCTTCTGCATATAATTCCCTTCAATTGAGGGAAATTATGAAATCAAGTCCTCCACAATTAACATGCTGCCATCTTTTCATGGGCTGAGTAAGGAAGATCCTTACAAGCATATTGATCAATTCTTGGCACTTTACATCATATTTAACATTACTTGCCTGGGACCTGAAGCCACTAAACTTAGATTTTTTCCTTTTTTTCTAAAAGACAAAGCCAGGACCTGGCTCTCAAAGCTCCCAGCCAGTAGCATCCAGACATGGAGTGACCTCCAAAGCCAATTTTTGGCTAAATTCTTTCTCATGAATAAAACTAGTTAGATGAGGACAAACATATTGTCATTTACTCAGTCCTCAACTGAAGATTATTATGAGACATGGGAGAGGTTTCAAGAAATGTTAAAACAATGTCCCACCAGCAAATTCCACAGTGGTAACTTGTGTAAGTATTTTACCAAGGAATTAATCAGATCACTCGGCCCTGAAATACCTGTTGGATAAGAAGGATGCCAAACCAAGGCTGATCAGATGGATCCTCCTGTTGCAGGAGTTTGACCTTGAGATCAAGGATAAGAAAGGAATTGAGAATGTGGTGGCTGACCACCTCTCTAGAATTGTGTTGGAAGAATGTGCAGCAACACCTGTCAATGAATTGTTCCTTGAAGAGCTATTTTTTACTGTGCAGTCTAGTGTGCCTTGGTTTGCACACATTGTGAATTTTCTTTCTGTTGGTAGGATCCCCCGCCAGTGGTCCAAGATGGATAAAGACCTATCTTTCTCTCAGGTCAAACATTTTCTGTGGGAGGACCCTTACCTTTATAAATATTGTGCAGATCAGATTGTTAGGAGATGTGTGCCTGAAAGTGAGTTCCACAACATTCTTTCTATGTGCCATGAGTAGGCCTTTGGAGGTCACTTTAGTGACAAAAAGATAGCTGCAAAAGTTTTGCAATGTGGGTTTTATTGGCCCTCTTTGTTCAAAGATGCATACATATATTACAAAGCTTGTGAAAGATGTCAAAGGTTGGGAGGCATTTCCAAGAAAGGTTCAATGCCATTGTAGCCCATCCTTGTGGTAGAATTATTTGATATCCATGGGATTGATTTTATGGGCCCCTTCCCTCCTTCTATGGGTTTCAATTTTATACTTGTAGCAGTGGACTGTGTCCAAATTGGCGTAAGCCATTGCCACAAAAACAAATGATCACACAGTTGTCCTTAAATTTTTAAAGGACAATATGTTTTCCAGATTTGGCACCCCCAGAGCTATCATTAGTGATGGGGAGAGTCATTTCTGTAACAAACCTTTTGAGAATCTGCTAAAAAAGTACTCTGTTACGCACAGGATTGCAACTCCCTACCACCCACAAACCAGTGGGCACGTTGAAATTTCTAATAGGAGATCAAGCACATCTTGGAGAAGACTGTGAGGACAAATAGAAAGGATTGGGCATAGAAACTAAATGATGCATTGTGGGCTATAGGACTGCCTATAAGACCCCTATTGGGAGTCCCCTTTTAGGCTGGTCTATGGCAAGGCCTGCCACTTGCCAATGGAGTTAGAGCACAGAGCCTACTGGGCTATTAAAACACTGAATTTTGATCTAACTACTGCTGGTTCTCACAAGAAATTATAGCTGTCAGAGCTTGATGAGCTGAGACTGGAAGCCTATACAAATGTCAGAATTTATCAGGAGAAATCCAAGGCATTCTTTGACAAGAAACTAAAGAGAAAGGACTTTAATGTTGGTACCAAGGTTTGCTTTTCAACTCTAATTTAAAATTCTTTTCAGGGAAGTTAAAATCCAGATGGGACGGACCTTATACTATCATCCATGCCTCCCCATCTGGTGTTGTGGAGATATTGGATCCCATGTTTGGGAAGATCATGAAAGTGAATGATCAAAGGATAAAAATTTGTGTAGAAAAGTCAGTGGAGCCTCCTCAGACCATTCACCTGCATGAACCTCCCACTGCTTAGTGATCCATAGCTATGTACACTGTATACCATATCTGTTGAATTTATGTTTTGTTTGATTTAAAAATTTGTGATGTAGTGTTTTTATTGTGTTGGTGATTTGCATGTTTGGTTTTATTTTGAGTTGTGTTGTTGATGTGATGTGCATATTTTGTCATCTGAATTTAATGTGAATGGACTTGATGTTGATGTGCATCTTTTGTTGCTATGGTGTGATTGACCTATTGTCATGCAAATGTTCATGAATCTACTATAATTGAAAACCATTTGCATTCTAAATTTTTGTTGTGCATATGTTAGTACTGGGCATGAACTTATAAAAGGTGAAATGGATGAAATGTGAAGAAAAACTTAGTGCTGATGCACAATGGCTAGGAGCATGTCAGTGCTGATGCACAAGCCAATGTGCAGCACTGAGAAAGAGTGATTTTTGCTTTCTCGCGAGGCTTAATGGACTTAATTCTAAAATCGCGAGCTATTTGTAGGCTTTCTCGCGGGGCTCAGATAAGGAATTTTTACTTCATGAGAGCCTCGCGAGCTAAACATTGGAAGAACACCTACAAATGAGCCTCGCGAGGCTATCTCTTCTCAACGACATTGAGCTGCGCACCAATTGGAAATCACACATTTTGTACTTCGCGAGAGCCTCGTGAGCAAAAATTCTGAAGCCTACAATGATCACTACCTCGCGAGGCCTTAATGCTCTGAATATTTGTTCCTCGCGAAGATAACAGTTAAGCTGTGCGAGGGATGCAAAAAAATGGTCTCGCACGCTTTGACCCAACTTCAACTCTGCGAAGTGACCTCGCGAGTCTCCTCTATAACTTAAAAAGTATTTCTCGTGAGATTTCATTGTTAGTGCGCAAGAAGATGTTGCCCCGCGAGTACCTGGCGAGAACCGCGCGAGGCACGGGTTCATCCACTTATACCCTACGAAATCATTCATTCTCTTCATTCTCTCATTGCCCTAGCCTCCATTGCACACTTTTGATTTCCCTTCTCTCTTCTTTCTTCCCTATTGCCAAAATCACTCCAACTCGACCACTTCTCTCCTACCATTGTGTTCCACAACACATCCTGATCATTTTGCACCTGATTTGGAAAGATTTGATCCGCTGTGCAACGTTTGAAGTGGAACCCTAGCTCTGGTTTGGTAAGTTTTCTCACCCTCCTCTGTGGTTTGAATTAGTAAGCTATTTCTATGATTGAGTGGAAAGGATTTAGTGGGCATTACCTCCATTGAAGTGTGAGCTACCTCAACTTTGAATTAAAAACCCTAATTTGCAGAATTGGAGTAGCCATGGCCAAAAGTTCTAAATTTATTGATACCTTGGCTGCCATGCTTAACCCTCCACCTACTGGCAGCCCAGTTGCCACACGAAAATCAGTGATGATTATAGAGGCCTCCATTGTGGAGACCTGTGAGGTACCGTATTGGGTAGATCGAATGTGCTGATTTATTGTGTAATGATAAGAGCAAAATAAAATCAAATTAAAATAGAGGGTGGATTCAGCACAACTATAATCTCCTAGACCTGCAAGATACAGGGCTGTTGAAGAAAGTTTTGATAGGTAAGTAAGGGTATGTCCATAGGGAAATATGAATAAACTATGGTAAATCTTCAGATCTGTAATAGATTTGGCACTCTATCCTAATTTGAGCTACACTAAAACAGAAAAGAGGAGAGGTTTTGGGTTTTTGTCACTACAAACTATAGAAATTAAATGCAGTTGATCCAGATTTTAAGAAAACACAGAAGTGAAGGAAAGTAGATTAAAAATCAAAGGATGGAGAGCAGTAGCTAGGGATTTGGTCTTTCACTGAAAATTAAATGAATCAAAGGCAATGCTTAGATTAGATTTGCAACAATCCTTCATCTGGCTCCAAGCTTCCCAGGTTTGACCCTGGCAGATGCATGGTATAAGAATCTGATCTTAACTAGAGAATCGAAACAATCCTAAGGCGATGACCTGTCCACTTGAATAGTCACAGATCATCCTAGAGATTGTCTTTATCCAATGGTCTTGATTAGAACGGTTTAACCATTGTAGATGTTGTGAATGCCAGGCTACAAGCTCCCCATTTCTGGCTGGTCCATCGGAGTATCCAAGCTAGGGAAATCAAATATGAATAAATGAAGTATAGCTTAGAATCAACTCTAAATCCCACAATTCCATTGCAATGTCACTACTTATAATGTTGTGTTCAGATCTACAATCTGTGTAGCATCTAATCCCTTACAAAGCCTCTGAAAGTCTTAATTACAGCTCATAACCTCACCCTAGCTACTGGAGAAGTTTTAGCCAACCATAATTGGATAAAAGCGAGGAAGAAGAAGAGGGAAAAGAGAGGGAAAAATTAGAGGGAAAATAAATTTGAACTTTGCTGTCTGGCTCTCTCAATTTCTGGATGATCTTCAATGTGATTGCTCCTCTATTTATACCTTTTTCTCAGATCTGTTTTAGCCAATCAGAACTCAAAAGAATAATGCAGTAATGCTGATGTAGTTGATCCCTCTTCTAGAAGCTTTTCTCCTATTGGTTCACAACTTACAAGTACATGTGAGGTAGTTAGAGTTCCCGCTCGTGCTCAGTTAAATACCAAAAATACCCCCCAGGGGTCGCTGTCGTGCCATGGATCGCATGTGCAAAATTCGAAAGATATAGCCGCTGAAGAAGGGCCATGAGAAGTTTCCAAAATGAATGTTGAGAGGTTCAGGGAACTTCTTGATAGATTCTTAGTCTGCTTGCTCTGTATTTCGATAGGTTTGGAAAACCTCCCGCTGTGTTAAAGTGCACAAGTCGATAAGATTGGCATATCTTGACAGGATTGAAGTGGCTCTCGATACCTTCTGTTCAGTTCTTCGTTAATCTTGTCGACAGGTTACAATCAACCTGCCGACTTGGTGAAGTGTTTGACAGGTTGGGGATCATCTCGACAGTTTTTGAAAGGTCCTATCGAACTCTTCTCTCGTTCAGCTCGATAGGTTCAGTTGAACCTCGCGACTTTCCCCGCACCTTTAGGTAAGGTGTCGACAGGATTCTTTTACTGGAAGCACAACCTATCAACAAGCAACTGGAACCTTGCGATAGCTTGATGGATCCTCTCGACAGATTGACATTTGAACTTCAGAACTTCTCCACAGCTCTTGCCTTGAGTTTCTTCAGCTGACACCTATCTTTGGTGTGTTGTCTTCCATCCGTTAGCACTCAACAACCTCTTGGTGGGTTCAATCTGTCTTCTTTGCAAATGTGCTTGGTCTCAAGCATGCCTTGTTGATCCCATGACCTTCTCCTGAATTTATACAGCTATGATTGCATGAGTGACAGGCCTTTGGGCTGTTGTGAACACATAATGAGGAGTAGATTGCTTCTTTGGCTATTTTAAGTGGATATCTGCACTAAGGCTGGATTTTATTGCTTATCTATAAAACATACTTAAAACACCTAGTTAGTCAGCTAAAGGGTTCAATAGAGGTCAGGTTAGGAGGTAAAAAATGGTATTTTTCACTGCTTAACACACCCCGAAACCTAAGCTTTGCTAGTCCCTGAGCAAAGGAGAAAGTAAAAACAATTATTAAAAATAAAAATGCCACTTGTATAGGGAACACATATGCATTTAGCATATGCATCAAAACTTTTAAACCCCTAGGTGATCCCTAGTGGATGAGTGAAGTCTCCTGAGGGTTTTTTGTAAAGTTACCCACAAACTTCCCCAATGGTTCAGTTAATGTTAATGCAGCATGTTGAGAACAAAAATCAAGCCAAAATATAATTCATTCCACACCTTGTTCCTTTAAGTTCAGAAGGTTCTTATAAAAAGCATAGCATTTTTTAAAAAAAACTGAAATTCTGCTGCAATTCCTTCACAATCAATCAACTCATGTCAACGCATTTTATTCGAAATTTAATACATAGCTAACTATTAAATTGAGAATTTTTATTACGATACAACCCCCAACAAACTTTATTTCAGATCCAAAGTTCACAAAGGTTGTCACTCAGAATGAAACTAGAAGGGTGCATTAGTTCACACAGCTCAAGAGCAGTTACAACCCTCAAATAGGACTGCAAGCATGAGTGTAGGAATTGGTATAATTTCTGAAATTTTCTAACTCTTTTCACCATAGATTAGACAAATCCTTGTCTCCACATGACAGCTCAATTAATTTCAGATCAGTAAGGACTTTTTATTGAGTTGTAATGTGGCTTATGGGTGAAGTTTATAAAGAATAAAAGGGTGGAATGAGATTCAAAATTGAGAAATCAACAAGGTAAGGAGGTGACATGTACACCTTTTTCATTTCAGCATAGTTCCATCTACTTCTTGAATTTTCAGATTTGAAGTGATCAGTTTCCAATCTTCTTTTTAATCTTTCAATGAAATGACTTCTCTTTCTTATTCTTTTGTTTTCCTTTTCTATCTTTTCTTCTCAATTTTTTTTTTAATTTTTATATTATATATATATATATATATATTTTTATGGGCTGGAATGCCACAACTACACATCACACTTGCCTTAACATGTATTTTCTTCTTCTTTTACCAAATTGCCAAACCTTCCTCCTCTAACCTCTTCAATTCCTACTCCTTTACCTTTTGAAATCTCAGAGTGAGGGTCAGGCTGCATCAGGTCATTGAGGTTTTGGGTTCAAATTTTTTGGTTTTTATCAAAGAAAAGCTTGGATTTCAAGGCTAAAATGGTGTGTATCAAGGGCAGTTCAAAAGGTAAGGGTATTTTAAGCTCAAACTGTCCAAGGAATGGCCTTACTTCATGTCCTCAATGTCAAGAATGTTGTCAAGCTGTTTCAACTTGGATTTGCCTAACTTCTAGTGATCAAAGCTAGATCCAATCAGTCCTTAGAGCAGAAAAAATTTGCCAAGACACTCTTCAAGAAAAAATTTTCTCAAGCCCAAATCTCACTGGGTATGGTCTTCCATCAAATTTTTTGGGGAGTATCCTCACAGATCTTCTCTCCTTTCAAGTTCACTATGTGCTAATTTTTGAATAAAAATTCCTGACATTTGCTTCATTATCGTGTTAGAATTGTAGCATATTCTAATATTAAAAGGTTTTTTATTTTTCTTAAAAGAAATTAAGGTGGGAATTTACTTTATTTTCTCCATTTCTATTGAACCTTGCTACACTACTATTAACTATCCATTGGCATACCTTGCCACACCTCCAAACCTATGAGGAGCAGTGTCCTCACTGTGTCAAAGATAAATGTGGGTGTGCAGCAGGGTAAAAACAGATATACACAAAAGAAAGAAAACAAACATTGTACATTCATATCAACTAAACGAATCAGAACAAAAATAAATAGCATTTAAACCCAAAGAATATGTACAATGGAGAAAAGCTAGACACATTCTAACTTAGACATGGCTCTGGCAACAACTTCCACGGCCTTGAACAAAATACCCCATCCACAAAATATTGCGCCCCTGGCTCAGGGATATCCTCAACCTGCTGCTGCTGGAAGAGGAACTGCGAGCCAGGAGTGGGGATGAGAGGGCTTAGGGGAACGAAAGTTGAGCAGGTGGTGGTGGGAGGTAGGAGGATGGGGAGGAAGGTGCAGATGGTTCTAGCTTCCTTTTCTTTTTCTTTCTTTTATTCTTTTTCTTCTTCTCCTTGGACAAAATCCTTTGGACTTTCTCATATTCATCCCACAGGAACTGTAAAGGGTCTGGTTTTGATGGTGGCGGTGGAGTCCCCCAAACTGGTTCAAATTTTATTGGAAGCTCAATGGGTTTGTCGTCCGCCATGGTTGTGGATAGGGATGAACTGAGGAGGTTAAACACGAACAACTGTGAAGGAGGAGAACCAGGCCGGTATTTAAAACATAGGAGGTGGGATGCGTATCGTCGTATTAAATTGTTTCATCTTCCCAAGTCATAATTGCTAAAATGGTATTGGTGGTAAGTGGCAAGTTGGTTACGGAAAGTATGGAATGTCATGCGATAATATGGGGACTGGTACCGTGGAGTGCATGGTGGTTTATTTATAGCAATGGGAGTTAAGGTAGGGAGATAAGAGGGATTAATGTTCAGACACGGAGGAAAAAGAGCTTGACGAGATTGGGGGTAGGCGTTGTGAGTTGGTACAAACTCTCGGAGTGAACAAGAGGTTCACACAATCCTATCGATGGCTCTAGGTTGCCAACTGCGTCATTTTGAGAAGTTCACCAATCCTTCGCCAGGTTCCTTGAATTCACCATTCATCCCCTCGATAGGTTCTTTGTTCCAGTAAAAATCTTTTCGACAGGTTCAGTAAACTTCTCGACAAGTATTCAGAACCTATTGAAAATTACAACCAAAAGACCCTTAGAAGCTATCGACAAGTTCACGATCCTATCGACAGGCAATTATAAACCAGTAGAACCTGTATAATTTAGTTCAAATAGGCTTATATCCTTCCCCACTACCATGCTACACATCCATTTGGCAAATCCTCAGTCAAAGTAAATAGGTCCTGCCTCAAGTCAGCCTATGAAGGACACATGATATGTACATGCACATGTTAAACCCTAATGACTCTGCTAAATAGTAATAACAACACCAAAACAACAACTATGGTACATACTATATATTGTTGAGAATCAATCAAGTAATGGAGGTTCTTGAAGGGAAGTGGTCATCATGGGCTCCATATTTTCAACAACAGTTTTGAGCCTCTGACCATTTACTTTCATGATCCTGCCATCATTAGGATCCTTGATTTCAACTGCTCCAGATGGGGATACATGCTCAACTATGTAGGGTCCCTCCCATCTGGATCTCAATTTTTCTGAGAAAAATTTCAGCTTAGAGTTAAAAAGCCATACCTTACTGGCAACAATGAACTCTTTCTTAACAACTGCTTGTCAAAGAAGGCCTTGGTTTTCTCCTTGTAGATTCTCGCATTGGAATAAGCATCCAACCTCAGCTCTTCTAACTCAGATAGCTGGAGTTTCCTATGAATGCCAGTAGAAGTTAAGTTAGTATTTAATGCTTTAATAGCCCAATATGCCCTGTGCTCAAGCTCCACTAGTAAATGGCATGCCTTGCTATATACCAGCCTGAACAGAGACATCTCAATGGGAGTCTTATAGGTAGTTCTATAAGCCCACAGGGTATCAGATAGTTTCATAAACCAATCCTTCTGATCCACTCTCACTGTTTTCTCTAAAATATGTTTTATCTCTCTATTAGAAATCTCCACCTACCCACTGGTTTGTGGGTGGTTTGGGGTGGCAACTCTGTGTGCCACAGAGTTCTTTCTAAGGAGGTTCTTAAACTGTTTGTTGCAGAAATGGCTCCCGCCATCACTGATGATGGCTCTGGGGGTGCCAAACCTAGAGAAAATGTTGTCCTTCAAAAAGTTGAGGACAACGTTGTGATCATTAGTTCTTGTAGCTATGGCCTCAACCCATTTGGACACATAGTCCACAGCCACAGGATTATAATTATAACCATGGGAAGGAGGGAAAGGGCCCATAAAGTCTATCCCCCAAATATCAAAGAGCTCAACCACAAGAATGGGTTACAGAGGCATGGAGTTTCGTGTGGAAATACTCTCCATTTGCTGGCATCTAGTATAGGCTTTGCAATGCTGGAAGGCATCCTTGAAAAGAGTGGGCCAATAGAAGCCACTTTGAAGCACCTTTGTAGTAGTTTTGTTGCCACTGAAATGGCCTCCGCAAGCCTGTTCATGGCACATGGTCAGAATGTTTTTAAATTCAATTTCAGGCACACATCTTCTTACCACCTGGTCTGCACAGTACTTAAAAAGGTAAGGGTCCTCCCACATGTAATATCGAATCTGCGAGAAAAATAGATTCCTATCATCCTTATTCCAATGTGGGGGGATTGTAGCTGCAGCTAGATAGTTTACTATGTTGGCAAACCAGGGCACACTCATCTCTACAAAAAAGGGTTGCTCGTTTGGGAAGGAATCATTGATGGGTAAGCTCTCTTGTTCAGCAGTTGGGATCCTAGATAGGTGGTCTGCTACCACATTCTCAACCCCCTTCTTGTCCTTGATCTTTAAATCAAATTCCTGAAAAGCAAAACCCATCTTATCAGTCTAGCTTTAGCATCCTTTTTGGACAAGAGACACTTTAGGGTTGAATGGTCAGTAAACACAATGATCTTAGATCCCAACACATATGATCTGAATTTATCTAGAGCAAATATAATGGCCAACAGTTCCTTTTCAGTTGTTGTATAATTCAGTTGGGCATCAGCCATTGATTTACTTGCATAAGCCACTACACTTGGTGGTTTGTCTTTTCTTTGTCCCAAGACTGCACCAATAGCAAAGTTTGATGTATCACAATCAGCTCGAATGGCAAGGATAAATCAAGAGCCTGTAAAATGGGAGCAGTAGTCAAACATGTCTTTAGCAATTTAAAGGTAGCCAGGCATTCATCATTGAATTCAAATGGAACCTCTTGGCACAATAGG
The DNA here is from genome assembly GCA_021018995.1 of Chloranthus sessilifolius. Taxonomy (NCBI): domain Eukaryota; kingdom Viridiplantae; phylum Streptophyta; class Magnoliopsida; order Chloranthales; family Chloranthaceae; genus Chloranthus; species Chloranthus sessilifolius. The sequence goes on from CM037597.1 coordinate 99,778,007, forward strand.
TGGCAAAGAGGTTTGGAGATTTTGCTAAAATCTTTGATGAACCTTCGATAGAAACTAGCATGTCCCAAGAATGACCTGACTTGCTTGACAATTTTGGATGGGGGTAGATGTGCAATTAAATCGATTTTAGCTTGATAAATCTCTATCCCTTTTTAGGAGCTGCTTTAGCTCCACATCTGGGGGACTGATGAGTGAAGGCAATAGGGGTGCCTTCGAAGGTGGTGGAAGATATAACAAAGCTGGTTTCCTTGGGTGATGCTTTGCTGACCCCACTTCATAATTTACAGTTTGCACTTGCTCAAGCTCAGATGTGCAGGCTTTCTCTTCCACTATTTCATTCCAAACTTCATCAAAAACATCAAACAAATCATTACTATGCAGCAGTTGGGGCAGAGTTTCTTCCACCAACTCATCCAATAGCTCAATTAAAAAATAGTCCTCATTATCTAAATGAGGCTAATGAGATGTATTGTACACATTCAATTTGACTTTCATATTACCAAAAGTTACTTCCATGACCCCTGATCTACATTGTATGCATGCATTAGCAGTGGCCAAAAATGGCCTGTCCAAAATCACAGGGATGGAAGTAGCACACTTGCTTAGCTTTATATCCAGCACAAGAAAATTAGTAGGATAAAAGAATTTATCAACCCCAACCAAGACATCTTCTATGATTCCCACAGGCTTCCTCTCAGATCTTTCAGCTAGTTGTAAGACCACATGTGTGGGTTTCAACTCACCTAAGCCCAGCTTCTTATAAACTGAGTGAACAGTAGTGAAATATGATGATATTTCACTCCTAAATACCTACATTTAGCTATCCGCTGAAGGCTATCTAATGAGAATTACAAGATTTGAAGTGTTTCAGGTAAATATAATCCAAGTGCATAAAACAGCCCAAGAATCTCGAAAATAATATCAAAACACTGCAACTTTGGGTCATCAAGAACTTGGTGTGACTTGCAGCTCCATTTGGACCTTCAAGACGTCAGATTCATGAAATTGTCAAAACTCAAAAGTTGTAGATCTTTCTGTCCGCCTTCCAACGCCATAAGAATCGTGCCAATCCAAGTTTAGAGTAGAAAGATATGGCCGAAATATCAAAGCAGTGTCTGATGCAAAAGTGGGTTGGAATTCACGAAAATCTGGGAAGGTCGATTAATCGACTCTTTGCTCGATTAATCGAGGCACAGAGAGTAGTCTGACACGGAAGTGACTTTAAAGCAGATTTTTAGGGATTCTTTGGAGGGTCGATGCATCGACCCTATAGGGTCGATTAATCGACACTGACTTTTCGAGCTGGGAAACCTATGCAATTTGGAAACTATTTAAACCCGAACCAACACTTCGAGAGAGAGGATTTTTTTTAGAGAGTTAGATTAGATTTTAATTTTTCCTAGACGTAGAAATAGAGATTTTCTTTATTTCTTTTTGAGAGCTTTATTCCTTTAATCTTTTCAGTATTCCTTTCTTCAATTTATTATTTTTGTTCAGTGGATTCCTACTTTAAATTCAAAGATTAATAAAAAGCATTGTTAATTTCATTTCTGAAGATCATCGTACTTGTGGATCAAAGAATTTCTATTGAAGTTTGAGTTATTTTTAATTATTTTAAATTGATGTTATTTTTCCTTCCTTATTTATTTATGTAATTTAATTACAGCATGTGTGGCTAATTTCTTAGGGATGGGGATCTAATGATTCCCATCCGAGGGATGTACTTCTAATAATATGAATCTAGGATTAAAATATGAGATCTTATTTTATGGTTGTTGTGTTATCACGAACGGATGAAATCCCCGCCACTAACTGGGATCGAGTGTGTCGAGCCATGCCCTGGATCTCAGATCTGTGACGGTAATTTTATCCCAATCATTGTTTTATGGTCTTTATGCTTTCATCATGTGGATCTACTTACGATTATGATCCGAGATCAAGTGTGCCGAGCCATGCCCTGGATCTTGGATCTGTAATGGTAATTTTATCTTAATTATTCCCTAATCTGAAATCAAGTGTGCCGAGCCATGACCTTGATCTCAGATCTATGGTGGTATTCTTGTTGGAAATTTTACCCACTTTGGGCATGATTTTTATTTAAAATCTGAGATCAAGTGTGCCGAGCCATGCCCTTGATCCCAGATCTATATATGGAAATCATCTATGAAATTAAGTCCTGATTGCAGGGATGCAACGTGGAACCTATCCGGGTTTTAATCATATATCTTTCATAAAAGATGCTTTTCAATGATATATCTCATAGTTTAATCCTTAGATTTGTATTATGGGAAGAACAATCCAAAGATGAGAGGATTTAGTATCTTCATCTTTTTTATCTTTACCTTTATTTTTAAATTGTTGATTAAGTTTTAGTTTATAGTCAGTAATTATCATCTCATAAAACCACCTAAATCATAGTATTGGTAGGGCAATGTTAAATATTAGTAGATTTCTTGAATTACTGTCTCGTCTTTTTAGATCTTTCAAAATAGTCCTCGTGGGAACGATCTCGTACTCCGCACCCACTATATACAATCCTATTTGTGCGCTTGCGAGTAAAACATTACAATTAAAAATCACATCAAGTTTTTGGCACCGTTGTCGAGGATTAAATTAAGAAAATCTGAATTTTTAGGAAATAGACAGTAAATTTTAAGAATTTTCGGAGATTAAAATAGTATTTCTGCTAATAAAAAAAAAAAAAAAATTTCTGTCCTTTGTCGATTAATCGAGTATACTACTCGTTTAATCGACTCTGTCTCGATCAATCGAGATTCCTACTCGATCAATCGAGATTCAAAAAAAAAAAAAAAATTTAATTTTGAGAAAAAAAAAAAACAATAAAAATTCAGAAATTTTAATTTTAAAATTTGAAATTTGAAATTAAAAAAAAATAAAATAAAAATTCTCTTGAGGTTTTCCTGCCTGAAACCTCCACTCTGTGCGTCATTTGCATGCACACTAGGTTTTCTAAAGAAAGAACTTTAGAGCCTTTAAATTCTAAGATCAAACGTACTTGTCGGTCAAATCGTAAGGACGTTAGATCAAGGCAAAAACTCTCTAGTGAATCATCCACTGAAGTCAATATGACTGACAACATGAATGGACAACTCGAACAAGAGGAAGAACCAAGATTGAGAGGACTGTTTTCTCCAATAACTACAAATACCCCATCATGCATTGTATACCCCGCCACACCTGGTGGCCAGTTTGAAATTCATACAAATGTCATCCAAATCCTTCCAATCTTTCATGGCATGGAGAGAAAAGATCCATACCAACACGTTAAAGACTTCGTCGAAGTTTGCTCATCTGTTTACCAAAACTTCAGCGAAGAATCTGTTAGGCTACGCTTGTTTCCTTTCTCTATAAAGGATAAAGCAAAAGCCTGGTTAAACTCTCTACCATCGGGATCCATGACCACCTGGGATCAGATGGTCAAAAAATTTCTGTCAAAGTTCTTCCCTATGGCAAAGACGAATGTCCTCAGACGTGAAATTATGGATTTCACCCAAGAGGAAGATGAGAGATTATATGAAGCTTGGGATAGATTCATGGATCTCTTACTCAAATGTCCACACCATGGATACTCAAAGTGGAGATTGGTCTAGTGTTTCTATAATGGACTAAGTAAACCTAATAGACATCTGCTGGAGTCAATGAATGGCGGAGGATTCCTGAGCCTCAAGGAAACTAAATCTTATGCTTTCCTAGAAAAGCTGACTGAGGATTCTCGGCACTGGGATTTCACAAAGACTCGGGAACAACCAGTCAAAGCCCGTGATCAAGCCGGAAGTTCAACCAAGAAGGGAGGACTATGCATAGTAAAGGATTCCCCAGATCTGATGGCTAAAATTGATTTCCTCACTCAACAAGTGGAGGAATTGAAATTAAAGAAGAATATGCATATGGTAAATACACAACCTGAGCCATGTTCAATTTGTGCAAGTCTAATGCATATGGCAGATGATTGTCCTTCAATGCACAACTACCATGAAGACACATCTGAACAACTAAATATTGTGAATAATTATGGGCGGAATCAAGGAAATGTTTTCAATGAGAATAACCCAAATAGTTGGAGAAACCACCCAAATTTTTCATGGAAACAAGATAATCAAAGAATACAGCCCAGGAAATAGGGGACAAACTTTTATCCCCAATAAAATTTCAACTAAGGACCGCAGCAGAACTACGGTCAAGGGCAATTTCAACAGCAAGGGTTTAATAATCCAAATCAATTTCAATACAATCAAAATCAGGTTGGGCAGCCTCGACAATTGAACCAGAATTTTTAGTTTGCACAACCAATGGGAGGTTATCAAAACCAACCACAATAAAATTTTGTGCCAACGTTTCCACCACTCGGATTTAACAATCCACTGGGAAATGCTGCCCAACGTCCTCATACACAAACTCCTTCTACTGAGGACCTGTTGAAAGTCATTCATTCTCACACATCCTCAATCTCTAAAATAGAGACCCAAATTGGGCAATTGGCAACTTTTCTCTGTGAAAGAGAAAAAGGATCGTTTCCTAGCCAACCAGTTTCTAACCCAAGGGGCCAAATGGTTGTTGAACAAACATCAACTTCAACACAAGATGATGATCAACAATAAATTCGGGCGATCACAACGTTGAGATCTGGAAAGCAGGTCGATAACAAAGTAGTGTTGTCAGAGGAGGAGGAAAAGTCTAATGGAGAGAAAAAAGTTGAAGAGAAAGAGGAAATTGAAGAAAAAGTACAAGCTAAAGAAATAACAGAAGAAAGGAGTGAACAGAAGAAAAGTTTTGTTCCTAAAGCACTATACTCGCAAAGATTGATGGCATCACGAAAAAACCGCGATGTGGAAGGAATAAATGAGATTTTCAAGCAATTAAAAATTAATATTCCCTTCCTGGATGCCATCCGACAAGTGCTTGCTTATGCAAAATTTTTGAAGGAATTGGTCACAATCAAAAGAAAGACCAATATTTCAAAAAAGGCTTTCTTAGCCGAGCAGGTTAGTTCAGTGTTGCAAGCCAAGCTCCCAATTAAATACAAGGACCCCGGTTGTCCTACAATCTCAATCATCATCGACGATAACCGTATTGATTAGGCCCTTTTAGATTTAGGAGAAAGTGTCAACTTGTTGCCCTACTCTGTTTACAAGGAGCTCGAATTTGGAGAACTTAAGACCACTGCGATGACCCTTCAGTTAGCTGATCGATCAGTAAAGATCTCTCGTGGAATTGTGGAAGATGTCCTCATCAAGGTGGATTCTTTCTACTTTCCTGTAGATTTTGTTGTTTTAGACAATGAACCGGCACCAAATTTGAAGAATAATATTCCAGTGATTCTAGGAAGATCATTCCTAGCAACCTCTAATGCGCTAATAAATTGTCGAAACGGGATCATGAATCTGTCATTCGGGAATATGACAGTGGAACTCAACATTTTTAATATTGCCAAGCAGCCCATGGAGGATGATGAACATGCACAAGCATGCATACTCGATGAAATCATAGAAGAAGTATTTCATGCATCTGAAATTGAAGATCCTTTAGCAGCTTGTCTTACGCATTTTGGAGAAAATTTTGATGTGGATCAACTGATCCAAGAAGTGAATCACATGTTGAACTCCACACCGCTTATGGGAGAAGAAAAGAAATAGAATTTGGAGCTCCAATCATGGAAAAGCCGAAAGAGGAGGAGAACGTGTCCTTAGAACTTAAACCTCTTCTGAAAAATCTTAAGTATGCCTACCTGAGGGAGAATGAAACTCAACCCGTCATAATCTCATCAAAATTGGATGCAAATCAGGAAGGCCAACTCATGAATGTACTCAGAGAGCACAAAAGTGCCCTCGGATGGTCGATAAAAGATATCAAAGGCATTAGTTCGACGGTGTGTATGCACCGAATCTATTTGAAAGACAATGCTAAGCCTTCTAGGGAACCACAGAGAAAACTGAACCCTATAATGCAAGACGTGGTCCGAAATGAGGTAATCAAACTTTTAGATGCTGGAATCATATATCCCATCTCTAACAGTAAATGGGTCAGCCCCACACAGGTGGTCCCTAAGAAGTCGGGAGTCACAGTGGTGAAGAATGAGGAAAACGAACTAATTCCTACAAAAATTCAAACAGGTTGGAGAGTGTGTATCGATTATCGGAAGTTAAATTTGATGACAAGGAAAGATCATTTTCCACTTTCGTTTATCGATTAGATGTTGGAAAGACTGGCCGGGCATGATTACTATTGCTTCCTCAATGGCTATTCCGGTTATAACCAAATAGTCATTGCACCTGAGGATCAAGAGAAAACCACGTTCACATGCCCTTTTGGTACTTTCTCCTACCGACGAATGTCGTTTGGCCTTTGTAATGCACCAGCTACATTCCAAAGATGTATGCTGAGTATTTTTTCGAATATGGTCGAATGATTCCTCGAATTCTTCATGGACGACTTCTCGATTCATGGAAATAGTTTTGCTGACTGTTTGAATCATTTGTCGCTAGTGCTTGCACGATGCCAGGAGAAGAACCTTATTCTTAACTGGGAAAAATGTCACTTCATGGTTAAAGATGGCATTATTTTGGGACACATCATATCGTCCCAGGTATCGAGGTCAATAAGGCTAAAGTTGATTTAATTGCCAATCTACCACCACCAAGGACAGTTAAGGAAATAAGATCTTTTCTAGGACACGCTAGTTTTTATCGACGTTTTATTAAAGATTTCAGTAAGATAGCGCGACCGCTATGCAACTTACTTTCAAAGGATGCCCCATTCCTCTTTGATGATAAATGTTTGCAAGCCTTTGAAACCATCAAGGCTGAATTGATAAAAGCCCCGATAATTCAATCTTCGAATTGGGACTTCCCGTTTGAAATCATGTGCAACGCCTCTGATTATGCAATTGGAGCTGTTCTGGGACAACGAATAGAAAAATTACCGCATGTAATCTACTATGCGAGTCACATTCTCAATGATGCCCGGTTGAACTACTCGACCATCAAAAAGGAACTTTTGGCAGTAGTTTTCGCGTTGGATAAATTTCGATCCTATTTATTAAGATCTAAAGTCATGGTATTTACTAATCACGCTGCTCTGCGTTATCTGTTCGCTAAGAAAGATGCTAAAGCACGCTTAATCAAATGGATCTTATTGTTGCAAGAGTTCGATTTGGAGATCAAAGACAAGAAAGGCTCAGAAAATGTGGTGGCAGATCACTTGTCACGAATAATTATTGAGAAATCTGACGATCCTGTTCAGATCTTGGAGCACTTCCCGAATGAACAGTTGTTCAGGATTGATTGCCCACCTTGGTATGCGGATCTTGTCAATTACCTAGTCACCGAGAAATTACCTCACCATTGGTCGAAGAATAGGAAATCCATTTTCTTAGCTTGGGTGAAACACTATTTTTTCGAAGATCCGTATTTATTCAAATACTGTCCCGATCAAATCATACGAAGATGTATTCCTGAATCTGAGCAACCACGGATCACCTCGTTCTGTCATGAGTTAGCTTGTGGAGGTCACTTTAGTTTCAAAAAGACTGTAGCAAAGATCCTCCAAAGTGGTTTTTACTGGCCGACGATCTTTAAGGATTGTCATCAGCATTGCAAATCTTGTCACAACTGTCAAATGCTGGGCCGAATCTCAAAGCGCAACATGATGCCACTCAATCCAATTTTAGAAGTTGAATTATTCGATGTTTGGGGGATCGATTTTATGGGTCATTTCCCAAATTCATTTGGATATACGTTCATCCTTATCGGGGTGGATTATGTCTCGAAATGGGTTGAAGCTGTGGCGTGTAAAATGAATGACCATAAAGTAGTAATCAAATTCCTGAAGGATCACGTGTTTTCACGTTTTGGGATTCTAAAGGCGATAATCAGCGATGATGGAAAGCTCTTTTGCAATAAAGTGTTCACCCAATTAATGAAGAAATATGGTGTCACACACAAAGTTGCTACTCCATACCATCCTCAGACAAGTAGCCAAGTTGAAGTCTCTAATCGGGAACTTAAGCGGATTTTAGAGAAGACAATCAATTTGAATCGAAAAGACTGGTCGCTAAAATTGAATGACGCTCTATGGGCGTATCGACTGCATTTAAAACTTTGATTGGCATGTCGCCGTATCGGTTGGTTTTTGGTAAAGGTTGCCACCTCCACGTCGAACTGGAACATCGAGCATTTTGGGCCATTAAGTCATTGAATTTTGATCTCCTGAAATTTGGTATCCAAAGGGGTTTGCAAATAAATGAATTAGAAGAAATCCGTGCTGACGCATATGACTGTGCTAAAACTTACAAGGATCGTATGAAACGGGTTCATGATCAATCTATTCTACGTAAATCTTTCGTTGTTGGTCAACAGGTTCTACTATATAATTCCTGACTTCACCTATTTCCAGGGAAACTAAAAACCCGTTGGAGTGGTCCATTCAAAATCTCTCAAATACTCCCGAATGGGGCAGTTGATGTTATCAATCAGAGATACGGGAATATTTTTTGAGTTAATGGTCAAAGATTAAAACCGTTCTTAGAGGATGCAACTACATTCTCTGACACTCTTTCTTTGAGTGATCCAATGGCTCACCCTGACTAAGCAATTCACATGGTCGAGCTATCGACATTAAACTAGCGCTCATTGGGAGCCAACCCAATTTCGTCACATAAAAAAAATAAAAAAATAAAAAAATAAAAAATAAAAAACAATTTGTAACTTTAGGACTTAGGATTTCTTTATTTCGTATGTTTAGTTCTAGATTATTAGTTTTTAGTTTAGATTATGTTGTTTTTGATTCCCAACTTAGTATAGCCACATACCTTCAAATTTTTACTCTCCCTTATTTGTCATGTTCCAATTTGATGCACATATTCTCTGCACCTGATCTTTGTATTGAGGTATTTTTCAACAGATTTGGGGGTGCACTTGCTATTTCAATCAATGAGGACATTATGATTTTTCAGTTTGGGGGTATGGTTATCTATCTTTCATCACTTATTTTTTATTTAGTTTGAAAAAAAAAAAAAAAAATTTAAATTTGAAGCAATCATGCATATTATTTTGCGATAGTTTTCAAACTTTAGTTGATGATGCATGTAAATTTAATTTTAAGAATATTGATGTCATATTTTGATTACTTATATCTAAGATGATACTTTGTGAGTAATTTTGATATTCATGCTTAGAATATTTTCACTTATACCAAGCTAAGACTTAGAAATCGATGAATTGTTTTGAACGTTGAATCTTAGGTTTTTAGTGGAGACGAACCCGGTGAGCTTTAGAGCTAATTTCCCGTCATTGATGAGTGAATACATAAACTCGGAGTTTTCTTTGAATACAAATTACTTTGCATAATCTCATATATTTTATTTTGACTTGTGACTTTGTATGAAATCAAATTCATATAATTATGTTAGAATGTACTGTATATCTACTCAAGACAAATAGGCAAGGTTACTATCTTTTAAGGACATGATTGAAGGCCATCTTTGGCTCGTTTGTGCTTAAAATACCCCAACTTATATAAATTTATCCTTCTAGTACCCCTTTGAGCCTATTGAAAAATTTACCTTTATACATTCTGTGATAAGCCACGTTAACCTTTACCCTTTCACCATTTCTGAAAATTCAGCTTTACCCTTCTTATTTTTGAGAAATTAGGAACGAGGGATGAGAATGAACGAAAAGAGAGTAAGTGGAGAGATACCGAGTTATGGTGTTTACTGAGAGTGTATGGAAAAAATAAAAAGAAAAAAAAGGGGAGAAAAAGAAAAAGAAAACTGTGAAGAACAATAAAAAAAAAATATGAGGTGCTTCAAGAAAACAAAATTCAAAAGAAAAAAAAGGAGTGAGAAAAGAAAAAGAGAAGAAATAGAAAAATCAAAAGGTGTTTCCTTTCCGATTTCTCAGAAAATTTGAATCCCAACTTCCAATTCTTTCTTACCCTTTCTTGAGCCCCATTACAACCCTAAAAAGACCTTCATGATCTGATCTTGCATTGGTAACTGTCTTGTGGAGAGTAAATATGTGATATTTATGAAACTTGATATGACATGCTTAGGATATACAAGTATCTTCTTATGAGATTTATTTTTGTTCATTGATTGCATCGTGTTTCATTTATCATGTGAGAGCTTTTTATTTGCTTTGTATTGATCTCTCACATGTGTGCGAAAACTTACCCATCATCAGAGTGATTTTATTTCAAGAGTATACCTAAAGTGAGGATTGAGTGAAAACAATAGATCCGACGGTTTCCCATTTGAACTAGTTCTGAGATGGATGAATTTTGGTTTGGGTATGCACACACTTCACGTTTAAGCATGAATGGATGAGTTATCTAACGATTTGAGCATTAGACTAATTTGAATGGATACTAGTATGATTAGTATAACATTATTATTTAAAGTTGAGCATTCGCATGTTGAATTGATTAATGATTTTGAGTTTTGAATGATATATATGTTATCAAAATCATATTTTGAAAACTCAATTTTATCGATAGTTTTAAAAATGTATTGAAGTTTGTAGGTAACTTCACTGTAAACCCTCAGGAGACACAACTCCTCCACTAGGGATCACCTAGGGGTTTAAAGGCTTGTTGTACACGCTAAGTGCAATCGTGCTCCCTACGAAAGTGGCAATTATTTTTCTTTAGTTTGCTTTGCTTAAGGACTAGCAAAGTGTAGGTTTGGGGGTGTGATGAGTAGTGAAATGTGATGATATTTCACCCCTAAATACCTACATTTAACTATTCGATGAAGGCTATCTGATGAGAATTACAGGATTTGAAGTGTTTCAGGTAAATATAATCCAAGTGCATAAAACAGCCCAAAAATCTCGAAAATAATATAAAAACACTGCAACTTTGGGTCATCAAGAACTTAGTGTGACTTGTAGCTCAATTTGAACCTTCAAGACGTCCGATTCATGAAATTGTCAAAACTCAAAAGTTTTAGATCTTTCTGTCAGCTTTCCAACGCCATAAGAATTATGTCAATCCAAGCTCGGAGTAGAAAGATATGGCCAAAATACCGAAATAGTATCTGATGCAAAAGTGGGCTGGAATTCACAAAAATCTAGGAAGGTCGATTAATCGACTCTTTGCTCGATTAATCGAGGCACAGAGAGTAGTTTGACACAGAAGTGACTTTAAAGCAGATTTTTAGGGATTCTTTGGAGGGTCGATGCATCGACCCTATAGGGTCGATTAATCGACCTTGACTTTTCGAGCTGGGAAACCTATGCAATTTGAAAACTATTTAAACCCGAACCAACACTTCGAGAGAGAGGATTTTTTTTAGAGAGTTAGATTAGATTTTAATTTTTCCTAGATGTAGAAATAGATATTTTCTTTATTCCTTTTTGAGAGCTTTGTTCCTCTAATCTTTTCAGTATTCCTTCCTTCAATTTATTATTTTTGTTTAGTGGATTCCTACTTTAAATTCAAAGATTAATAAAGAGCATTGCTAATTTCGTTTCTGAAGATCATCGTACTTGTGGATCAAAGAATTTATATTAAAGTTTGAGGTATTTTTAATTAATTTGAATTGATGTTATTTTTCCTTCCTTATTTATTTATGTCATTTAATTATAGCATGTGGCTAATTTCTTAGGGATGGGGATCTAATGATTCCCATCCGAGGGATGTACTTCTAATAATATGAATCTAGGATTAAAATATGAGATCTTATTTTATGATTATTGTGTTATCACGAACGGATGAAATTCCCGCTATTAATTGGGATCGAGTGTGTCGAGTCATGCCCTGGATCTCAGATCTGTGACGATAATTTTAACCTAATCATTGTTTTATGGTCTTTTTGCTTTCATCGTGTGGATCTACTTACGATTATGATTCGGGATCGAGTGTGCCGAGCCATGCCCTGGATCTTGGATCTGTAATGATAATTTTATCTTAATTACTCCCTAATCTAAAATTGAGTGTGCCGAGCCATGCCCTTGATCTCAGATCTATGGTGGTATTCTTGTTGGAATTTTTACCCACTTTGGGGATGATTTTTATTTAAAATCTGAGATCAAGTGTGTCGAGCCATGCCCTTGATCCCAGATCTATATATGAAAATCATCTCTGAAATTAAGTCCTGGTTGCAGGGATGTAAAGTAGAACCTATCCGGGTTTTGATCATATATCTTCCATAAAAGATGCTTTTCAATCATATATCTCATAGTTTAATCCTTAGATTTATATTATGGGAAGAACAAACCAAAGATGAGAGGATTTAGTATCTTTATCTATTTCATCTTTACCTTTATTTTTGAATTGTTTATTAAGTTTTAGTTTCTAGTCAGTAATTATCATCTCATAAAACCACCTAAATCATAGTATTGGTAGGGCACTATTAAATCTTAGTAGATTTCTTGAATTACTGTCTCGCCTTTTTAGATCTTCCAAAATAGTCCTCGTGGGAACGATCTCGTACTCCGCACCCACTATTGGGAACGATCTCGTACTCCGCACCCACTATATATAAGCAAATTCATACTAGCTCCCAGATCTAATAAGGCTTTTTCAATGGTATGATCGCCAATGATGCAGGGGATAGTGGGAACTCCAGGGTCTTGGAGCTTTGTTGGAGTTGCTATAGTCAAGACTTGGTTCACTTTTTCTGCTAAAAAAACTTTCTTGGATAGATGTATCCTCGATTGTCTTTTGAGGGTGCAAAGGTTTTTCTAAAAACTTGGCATAGGCTGACACTTGCTTGATTGCATCAAGTAAAGGTAAGTTGATCTTTACTTGCTTAAAGGTTTCCATCATTTCCTCTACTTTAGCATTCCCTTTATCAAAATGAGAAGCTGCTTTTAAAGCATTGGGAAATGTTAAATGGGGAGCTGGCCTCCCATTTGCAGCCTTAGCCAACTCATCAATTTTTTTTTTTCAATTTTTTCATTTTTTTCAATTTTCTGTTTGGGAACATTAACATCTCCTTTATTCAAACTGGGCTGCTCCTACTATACATTCTTTGGAACTACTTCTTTTTCTTTCTCAAAATTTTTCTAGGGCCCACAGCCTACTTGATTGTCCATGAACCTTTCACTTCTTAATGTAGTGACAGATTTGGCTTCCTCATGGGAAGAAGAGACTTCACCTACCACATATTGTCTCTTTGGATTGTCTATGGGCTGACTAGGCAACCTGCCTTCCTCCCTCTTTATCAATGCATTAGATAGTTGACCAAGATGGTCTTCTATCTTTTTGATGCTTTGACTATGAGAGTGGACTGTTTCGAACAAAGAGCCCAAGTTCTGCAATGAGGCCAGAACTTGTTCTTCAAAAGAGGGTGTCCTAGAAGCTGAAGTTGGGACATTTTGTCGCTAAGGCTGAGCCATAGGTTGCTGGTATTGGGTCCTTGGAACGAAATTTTGTTGATAGGTCTGGGGAACAGTTTTAAAAGGCATTTGCTGTGGTTGCTGATAGAAATGAGGTTGGAATTGCTACTGCTGGTTTTGATTTTGAACATTGTCTTGCTTCCACCTCAAGTTAGGCTGGTTTCCCCAAGAATAACCAGCAGTTGATTGCTGACCAAAGGACTAGGCAACATTCACATACTCCACCACTAGGTCTAAAAATTGCTCAGCAAAGGGGCAATCCTGAATGGGATGAGTGGGAGATTGATAGATGGGACATGCCTCTCCCACATTAGCAACCATTGGAGACTGCCTTTCTTCCATCATTTTCTCCAACTTTTAAGTGAAGCTGGCTACCTTTCTTTCCAAATCATTATATCCATCAATCACATACAGTTTACCTCTTGTTGTATTCTTCTTCAACATTCCTCTTGGGGTGTCCACATCCCTAGAGACTCTTGCTGTAATGAGTTTTCACCAATTACATCAAACAATTCTCATGCTTCCTCAGCTATTTTATGAAGGTATGTGCCTCCACAAGAAGCATCCACCATATTTCTACTCTTGGAGTCAATTCCTTGATAGAAACTTTGGATAAGTTGCCATTCAGGAATTTATGGTGGGGGCACTGCCTCAACAGCTCCTTGAATCTCTCCCATGCCTCATGGAACCTTTCAGTTGGGAGTTGAGAAAATGAGAGGATACTCTTCCTTAGCTGACTGATTCTAGACATGGAGAAGAATTTAGTTAGGAATTGGCTTTGCATGTCATCCCAAGAGTTGATACTATTAGGGGGCAGCAAGGATAACCAAGCCCTGGCTTTATCCTTTAATGAAAAAGGAAATAGCCTAAGCTTGGTGGCTTCTAGCCCTAGACCTGTAATGTCAAAGGTAGTACACAAGGCAAGGAATTCATCAACATGATTGTATGGGTCCTCTTTACTCAAACCATCGAAAGAAGGCAACATTTGAATTATTGAAGACTTAATTTCATAATTAGTTTCCACAGCAAGAAACTATATACAAAAAGGAGAATTATATGCACCAGGTGCATAGTAATCCTTCAACAACAACCTTAATTTCTCACCCATTTCAATAGATTCAGTTGCAGCAGATGTAGTTAGGGTTTGTGTGGGTCTAAGAATCCTTTAAACTTCTGGATTAAATGGCACAATCTGAGGGTTGAGAGTTCTTCTTCCAAACATACACCACTCACAATCTCAATGCACAAAGTACACAAAGTATTACTCACAACAAACACAACAAACAGGAATAAGCACAAACAACTAATAAAGCTATAAATCTTAGATCAGGAAAAATAAAAGGAGTAGAGGGATACAAACTTTAGCACAAACTCTAGCATAATGCTCCTCGGAGCACCACAGATACAGATCTGAAAAGAAAAATAAGCTACTAAATACTACTGGAGCAATTAGTCAAGACTTAATAGGCAATCAAAATTATAAATCTTAAAATAAAAAAAAACTTAGATCTACCAAGTTTAGATCAGAGATCCCCGACAGTGGAGCCAAAAACTTGTTGGGTAGATCAAGTGTGCTGATTTATTGTGTAATGATAAGAGCAAAATAAAATAAAATTAAAATAGAGGGTGGATTCAGCGCAACTATAATCTCCTAGACCTACAAGATACAGGGCTGTTGTAGAAAGTTTTGATAGGTAAGTAAGGGTATGTCCATAGGGAAATGTGAATAAACTATGATAAATCTTCAGATCTGCAATAGATCTGGCACTCTATCTTAATTTGAGCTACACTAAAATAGGAAAGAGGAGAGGTTTTGGGTTTTTGTCACTACAAACTATAGAAATCAAATGCAGTTGATCCAAATTTTAAGAAAACATAGAAGTGAAGGAAAATGGATTAAAAATCAAAGGATGGAGAGCAGCAGCTAGGGATTTGGTCTTTCACTGAAAATTAAATGAATCAAAGGCAATGCTTAGATTAGATCTGCAATAATCCTTCATCTGGCTACAAGCTCCCCAGGTTTGACCCTGGCAGATGTATGGTAAAAGAATCTGATCTTAACCAGATAATCAGAGCAATCCTAAGGCTATGACCTGTCCACTTGAATGGTCACATATCATTCTAGAGATTGTCTTTAGCCAATGGTCTTGATTAGAACGGGTTAACCATTGTAGATTCTGTGAATGCCAGGCTACAAGCTCCCCATATCTGACTGGCTCACAGGAGTATCCAAACTAGGGAAATCAAATACGAATAAATGAAGTATAGCTCAGAATTAACTCTAAATCCCACAATTCTATTGCAATGTCACTACTTATAATGTTGTGCTCAGATCTACAATCTGTGCAGAATCTAATCCCTTACAAAGCCTCTGAAACTCTTAATTACAGCTCATAACCTCACCCTAGCTACTGGAGAAGTTTTAGCCAACCATAATTAGCTAAAAGCGAGGAAGAAGAAGAGGGAAAAGACAAGGAAAAATTGCAGGTAAAATCAATTCGAACTTTGCTCTTTGGCTCTCTCAATTTTTGGATGATCTTCAATGTGATTGCTCCTCTATTTATACCTTTTTCTCAGATCTTTTTCAGCCAATCAGAACTCAAAAGAATAATGCAATTATATTGATGTGGCTGATCCCTCTTCTAGAAGCTTTTATCCTATTGGTTCACAACTGACAAGTACATGTGAGGTAGTTAGAGTTCCCGCTCGTGCTCAGTTGAATACCAAAAGTACCCCTCAGGAGTTGCTGTCATGCCTTGGATCGTGTGCGCGAAATCTAAAAGTTATAGCTGCTGAAGAAGGGCCATGAGAAGTACCCAAAATTTATGTCGAGAGGTTTAGGGAACTTCTCGATAGGTTCTTAGTCTACTTGCTCTGTATTGTGATAGGTTTGGAAAACCTCTCGCTGAGTTCAAGTGCACATGTCGATAGGATTGGCATATCTCGACAAGATTGAAGTGGCTCTCGATACCTTCTGTTCAGTTCTTCGTTAATCCCGTCGATAGGTTACAATCAACCTATCGACTTGGTGAAGTGTTTGACAGGTTGGTGATCAACTCGACAGGTTCCGAAAGGTCCTGCCGAAAGCTTCTCTCGATCTACTCGATAGGTTCAGTTGAACCTCGCGGCTTCCCTTGCACCTTTAGGTAAGGTGTCGAAAGGACTCTTTTACTGCAAGCACAACCTATCGACAAGCAACTGGAACCTTATGATAACTTGATGGATCCTTGTTGGGAAACTTTCAGTGTGCTGATTATTTGTGTAATGCTAACGACAAAATAAAGTCAAAATAAAGGTGAGGATGGATTCAGCACATCTAAAATATCCTAGACCTGCAAGATACAGGGTCCATTTATAGTAAGTTTTAATAAGTAAGAGTTTGCCCCACAGGGAGATCACTAAGAGTTTGCCCCACAGGGAGTAGTGATCTAAACCTAAAGGGTGTATAGTAGACCTCCAGATCTGGTTACAGATATGACAATTCTAAGAAGAAAGAGATTTTCGGGTGTCACTAGATCTAATTCTACAAAACTGAAATAAAACTAAACTAAGAGATGGAGGAAGATGGATGGTAAAATAAAATATAAAATGGGGAGAAATAGACAGCTAGGGCCTAGTTTTCATTACAAAACAGATCAAGATTGAAGGATATGCAGCCATCCTTCATTTGGCTACAAGCACAAATGCAAGGTATAAGAATCCAATCTAAACCGGTGGTTTGGATTCATCTTAAGGCTATGATCTGTCCACTTCAATGGTCACAGATCATCCAATAGATTTCCTCCATCCCTGGTTTGGATTGATCATATGGCTATGATCTATCCACTTAAATGGTCACAGATCATCCAATAGATTTCCTCCATTCCAATGACTTCGATCAGAACAAGATAATCACTACAGATGCTGTGGGTGCAAGACCACAGGCACTGGTACCCACAGGCATATCAAACCCAGGGAAATCAGATGGTCATCAAGAGATCTACCAGTTAAGTGGGTGAGCTGATTAACAAACTCATCTACACAAATCCGATTGAGAATCTAATGGGACCACAAGATCTTTAGATTTAACTAAGCTTTAAAATCAATAATTTATTGCTCCAAATAAAATAACTTACAATAAACTTGTTCCCAGATCTGTAGTCTATGCATCGATCAACATTTCTTCATGTCGAAATTACAATTACAAACCAGATATGAGCTGCTATCTAGATCTAATCCAATAGGCTGGCTTAGAGAGAGAAGGGGGAAGAGAAAAAGGAAAATAAAAACCTAAACTTAACCTAAATAACCTAAGGAGAGCTCAGGCTATTCCTTTGTTCCTACTTTCCTTGCTGAAGAAAAATAGCAAAATAGATGGGTATTTATACATACGCATTGATCCTTGTGCCTTGGGTTTCAGCCAATCAGAGAGCAGAGATGGATCCCCTTCTGTTGTGCTTCAGTTGCATTCCTGCCAAAAATTAGCCCACACCCATATGCAGGGTTTCCTGTGCATTGGAGTTCCCAATCTGCCCTTGTCATCCACAAAATGCCTCCTGCTCATCTTTATACCTGATATCCGCAAAATGGACCCAAGCTGTCCCTGCTGTCCATTACTCTTTCCAGTTGCACACCTCAAGTGCTTGCCCACAAAATAATTATTCTTGGCTGGCCTCAAAATATCCATGCTGTAATTATTTCTAAAAATAGCCCAATGTACTTCTGCTGGTTGTCACCAAAACAGCCTCAAATGGGCCCGTTGTACTAAACTGCTGATGTTAAATCTCATGACTGCAACTCGACCGGTTGAAAGAATAAGCTTGAAATATTTCGATAGGTTGGGCTTCAGCCACATGAACCATTCGATGGGTTCTGATTTGTAGTCCAAAGAACCCTTCGATAGGTTGCAATGGGAGACTGAAGCAAGAAGCATATATATATATATATATATAGCTGCACATAAGATGCCAGGTTTGAGGGGCTTCCTGAGAAATTGACTGGTTGGATATGATCTTGACTGCTTATCGACAAGTTTGAAATAGGCTGGAGGTTGGGCTTCTCGACAGATTCAGATATTTAGGCGGTCAATGGGTGATGAGGACTGGCTTGCAGCTGAAGCTTGCATGCAGGGAAGCTATCGTGAGGTTTGGTGAAGCCATTGCTTCAACCTTTCGATAGGTTGGCTGAATGTAGCTGCAGTTGGGTATTTCGATAGGTGCAAGGCTGCTTCTACTTGCTTTTCGATAGGATTGAAGGTGTAAATGCAACAAGGTGTCGACAGTTTCAAACTTTATTTCGATAGGTTCTTTCTACAGCTGAACGAGTAAGCTGTCGATAGGTTCCAGCCCTTTAAATTGCTCGATAGGTTGCTGGGAGGATGGCTCTAGCAGTCGATAGGATCAAATGGTAAGTTCGATAAGTGCAAGGTGCAACTTGCTGAACTCAACAGGTTGGGCACCTCGATAGGTTGCTAGGATTTGTAGAGCTCGACAGGTTGAAGATGGGCTACTGCATTCAATAGGATGAAGAGATGGGGCTGCAGCTGGGTATTTCGATAGGATCTAGGTGCAGCTTGCTGTTTTGAAGGCTTCAGCTGAGTGTTTCGATAGATTAGCTGGAGAGGGCTGCTGCAAGGTGGGCTTAGGAATGTAGTTCGGTAGGTGCAAGGCTTGGGAGCTCCACTTCGATAGGATCACCAGCAGCAAAACTCGATAGGTTAGCAGCTTGGAAACAGCTGAACTTGACAGGATTGAAGCTGCTGACCTTGCTGCACTGCTCGATGGGTTGAAGAAGTGAGTATTCGACAGGTTCAACATTGTGCATGGAGCTCATCTGCTCGGTAGGTAGCTGACGGGTTTAGCTGCTGGTTTAATGGCTGCAGCTCATGCTTGTTGAGAGGTTGCTTCAGCTTTAGATCGACAGAATGGCTGAAAGGTGCACTACTCCCTTTTATAGGTTTACATGCTGATGCTAATTTAGATGGCTGGAGCTGCAAGTTGGTCTACATCTTAAGAGATTCAAATACAGGTGCATGAACTGCTTGAACCCTTGCTAAAACTTGAAGCAATCCATTCGTGAGGTTGGGGCTACATCCCGACAGGTTTTGCTTCTTCCTCCTTGCAGCTTTCAATAGGTTTATTCTTTATATTCCAGGACAAGTGCTCAACTCCAGCATTAACTCAAGAGGTTGGGAGCTGCTGTTATCTGCATGTTGGTGAACCTATGTACTGCTGTTCCAAGGCTCATGTGTGCAACTCATGTGAATACACATGCTGTACATGCACTGCATGGAGTATGCTTGACAGGTAGGCTGATATATGGACTGCAGCTTGCTGATGCTCTTGAAGTTAAAGCTATAAACTCGACAGGTTCAAGCCTTGGGAAGCTGCTAAAGCATCTGTCAATTGATAGGTAGGTTGAGTGCATTGGTGAAGTTTATTTATAGGAGCTCGAGCAGTTGGCTGCAATAGACATGTTGGATGGTGGCCTCCTGTTTCAGCACCCATTGGCAAGGTTCAAGCTGTTGCATTTATCAGCTTCAGAACATGCTGCTATATGAAATTGAATGCAGCCTAGCATGCAGCTGCTGGGTGCTGAGCTCCTCAGCTGTTGATTGGTTCAAAACTCCTCTAAATGGCCCTTTTTACTGGAAAACTGCACTAAGGATAAAATTACCTATTTTCTACAAAACAATACTAAAAACAAATATTAAATACTCAAAGTCCTAGCAGAAGCCAGGTTTAAAGTGGCAAAAATCAGTGACTAACACACCGCCAAACCTAACCTTTTCTAGTGCTCGAGCAAAGTGAGATTTAAAACACCTATCCTATGAAATAAAATGCCACTTTTGTAGGGAACATGGGTGCATTTGGCACATGCACCAAGCCTTTTAAACCCCTAGGTGATCCCTAGTGGAGGAGTGAAGTCTCCTGAGGGTTTTCAGTGAAGGTACCCCCAAACTTCTCCAATAAAATTAGTTAATACTCATGCAACATGCTAAAACAGAGTTTAAGTAAAATAAAAGAAATTCCACACCATGTCCATTCAGTTCTAGAGGACTTCCAGCAGAAAAATCACCAATTCAAAACCTGAAATTCTGCTGTAATTCCTTCATAATCAATTAGTTCATGTCAAGGCATTGTGCTTAAAAATTTGATGCAGAGCTCACCTTTAATTCAAGAATTATGTTCCGATACCACCCCAAATCTCTGATTTTAGACCTACATCTTACCGGGGTTGTTCACTCATAACAAAAATCGAAGGGTGCATCATTTCACACAGCTCAAGAGAAGTTGCAGCCCTCAAATAGGACTGCAAGCATGAGCATAGGCAGTGCTCTAATTCATGAAATTTTCTAACTCTTTTCACCATAGATCAAACAAATCCTCATCTCCACATGACAGCTCAATCAATTTTCAGATCAGTAAGGTCTTTTTATTGGGTTGTAATGTAGCTTATGGGTGAGGTTTATAAAGAATGAAAGGGTGGAATGGGATTCAAAATTGAGAAATCAGTAAAAGTAAAGGAGGTGATTTGCAACCTAACCTTCTTCATTTCAGCACAATTCCATCTACTTCTTGAATTTTTAGATTTGAAGTGACCAGTTTCTAATCCTCTTTTCAATTTTTCAATGAAATGAGTTCTCTTTCTCATTCTTTTTATTTTGCTTTTTTATTTTTTTTTTATGGATTGGGATGCCACAACTACACATCACACTAGCCTTCAAATATACTCTCTTCTTCTTTTAACCAAATATCGAACCTTACACCTCTAACCTCACTTGTCCTCTTATTTCCTGATTTCTCAGATTGAGGGTGAACTGAAACAGGTCAAGGGATTTTGGGTTCACATTTTTCGGTTTTCATCAAAGAAAAACTAAGATTTTTAGGGCTCAAAAGGTGTGTATCAAGGGCAATTCAATGGTGGGAAATTTTAGGCTCAAACTATCCAAGGGATGGCCGTACTTCATGTCTTTAATGTCATGAATGCTGTCAAGCTATTTCAACTTGAATTTGCCTAACTTCTAGTGTTCGAAACTAGATCCAATCAGTCCTTAGAGCAGAAAAATTGCCAAGACACTCTTCAAGGAATTTATTTTTTTTTCAGGCCCAAATCTCACTAGGTATGGCCGTCCATCAAATTTTCTGGGGTATATCCTCATAGTTTTCTCTCATTTCAGGTTCACTAAACATCAAATTTTGAAAATTCTTGACATTTGCTTCATAAAAAATATTAAAACTATAGCTCATTTCAGTTTGAAAAAGTTTTTTAATTTCGTCTTTTTTTCTAAAAATCAGGTGGGAAATCACTTTATTTTCAAAAACTTTTTTCAACATAGCTGCACTAGCATTAACTCATTTCATTGGCACACCTGCCATACCCCCAAACCTAAGATGAGCATTGTCCTCAATGTTCTAGACAATGAGAAACTAGGGGCAGCAGGGTAAAATGAGAAAGAAAAAATATGAGCAGAAAAATCTAAACTATGCAGCAGAAAATAAAAATGCAAAACTGAATACATGAATAGGAAAATGGAAAAAATGACATACAAATACAGGAAATTAATGCTAAAACAGAAAAAATAGCAAAACAAAGCTAGAAAAACTGAATGTATGAACAAAAAAAATAAAAGAACTGTGAAGAAAATGAAAGGAAACTAATGCTAATAACAGAAAAACAGAAAAATGTTGATACAAAAACAGAATTTCAGAATTGTAGACACAAAAAAAACAGGAAAAGAAAATTAGGGACTGAGTACTAAACTATCAAAATGAAGAAAATTAGTAAAGTTAAGACCTAAGAAAGAAAAATCAGCAATCGAAATACAGAAATGAAACTAAAATTCCTAAAATAAAAAAAATCCTAGGACCAAAACCTAATCCACATGTGCCACAAGAAACCCCTTTTGCCTGCCTGTGTGTGTCTTAGTTGTGGATGTGTATGAATCAATAAAATTTTGTAAAATAATGTTAGCATGGATGTACACAATTAAAAACAGGATTCGAACACAGTTGAGACCTATTAATGGTGAAAAAGCTTGAAGGAAAATAAAATCAATGGCTCCATTAAATTTTCTAAACAAATTATGATCCATTGCTCATTATCCTTCTTGAATCCTCAAAATTAAAACCATGATCTCAGTAGGTTCAGATGGGGGAAAATGAATAAAGGCAAAGGAAAACAACCCATATGGAGAAATTTTTTATGTTTTTATAATTTTTGACTTTTTTATGTGGTTTTAAATTAGCTTGGGCTCCACAAGAGCCCTTATTTACTATTGCTGAAAAATAATAAGAAACAACTCAGAGATTTTCTATTTGTGTTTTCATTTTTGTATTTGGTTTTGTAAAAAAAAAATTAGCATGCCTAAAAGACAGCAGAAATTATAATCAAAACAAACATCAAACACAACAGAACAGCTGGTTCTCAAGAATTCAAAAATAGAAAATGATTGCAAAGGAGAAAGGGGATGCAAATTCAAGCAGATTCGCTTTTGCTGCAATCCAGATACCCCTTGTTTGGCAGCTGCTCCAGATATGCAAAAATTAAAAAACTGCAGCAGTACCTTATTCAAGTATATTGACAAAAATAAAAAGAAAACTCAGGCCACTGTCTCATTTTTGCAACAAGACAAAAGAGTGACAGCAACATTTATTCAAATAGCTAGAAGGCAAAGAATAAAAACCCAGAAAATTTAGAATTACTGCAGTTTAAAACTGGTTTTCTATACAAAACTGTAGCAGACATTTAATCAAGCACTGGGAATGCAAAGTGCAGGTTTAAAGAAAAAACAACAATAAAACTTAGATCTACAAAAATGAAAATCATATCTACAAAAATGAAAAACTCAGATCTACTATCTAGATCAAAACTCCCTGGCAACGGCGCCAAAAACTTGGTTGGGAAACATTCAGTGTGCTGATTATTTGTGTAATGTTAAAGACAAAATAAAGTTAAAATAAAGGAGAGGATGGATTCAGCACATCTAAAATATCTTAGACCTGCAAGATACAGGGTCCATTTGTAGCAAGTTTTAATAAGTAAGAGTTTGTCCCACAGGGAGTAGTAATCTAAACCTAAAGGGTGTATAGTAGACCTCCAGATCTGGCTATAGATCTGGCAATTCTAAGAAGAAAGAGAGCTTTTCGGGTGTCACTAGATCTAATTCTACAAAATTAAAATAAAACTAAACTAAGAGATGGAGGAAGATGGATGGTAAAATAAAATATAAAATGGGGAGAAATAGACAGCTAGGGCCTGGTTTTCATTGCAAAATAGATCAAGATATGAGGATATGCAGCCATCCTTCATTTGGCTACAAGCACAAATGCAAGGTATCAGAATCCGATCTAGACCGGTGATTTGGATTCATCTTAAGGCTATGATCTATCCACTTCAATGGTCACAGATCATCCAATAGATTTCTTCCATCTCTGGTTTGGATTGATCTTATGGCCATGATCTGTCCACTTAAATGGTCACAGATCATCCAATAGATTTCCTTCATTCCAATGGCTTCGATCAGAACAAGATAATCACTACAGATGCTGTGGATGCAAGGCCACAGGCACAGGCACCCACAAGCATATCAAACCCAGGGAAATCAGATGGTCATCAAAAGATCTACCAATTAAGTTGGTGAGCTGATTAACAAACTCTTCTACGCCAATCCAATCGAGAATCTAATGGGATCGCAAGATCTTTAGATTTAACTAAGCTTTAAAATCAACAATTTATTACTTCAAACAAAACAACTTACAATAAACTTGTTCCCCGATCTATAGTCTGTGCATCGATCCACATTTCTTCATGCCGAAATTACAATTACAAACCAGATCTGAGCTACTATCTAGATCTAATCCAATAGGCTGAATTAGAGAGAGAAGGGGGAAGAGAAAAAGGAAAATAAAAACTTAAACTAAACCTAAATGAGCTAAGGAGAACTCAGGCTATTCCTTTGTTCCTACTTTCCTTGCTGAAGAAAAATAGCGAAATAGATGGGTATTTACACATATGCATTGATCCTTGTGCCTTGGGTTTCAGCCAATCAGAGAGCAGAGATGGATCCCCTTCTGTTGTGCTTCAGTTGCATTCTCGCCAAAAATTAGTCCACACCCATGTGCAGGGTTTCCTGTGCATTGGAGTTCCCAATCTGCCCTTGTCATCCACAAAATGCCTCCTGCTCATCTTTATACCTGCTATCTGCAAAATGGACCCAAGAAGCCCCTACTGTCCATTATTCTTTCCAGTTGCACACCTCAAGTGCTTGCCCAAAAAATAATTATTCTTGGGTGCCCCCAAAATATCCCTGCTGTAATTATTTCCAAAAACAACCCAATGTACTTCTGTTGGTTGTCACCAAAACAGCCCTAAATGGGCCCGCTTTACTAAACTGTTGATGTTAAATCTCATGGCTACAACTCGACCGGTTGAAGGAATAAGCTTGAAACATTTCGATAGGTTGGGCTGCAGCCACATGAACCATTCGATGGGTTCTGATTTGCAGTTCAAAAAACCCTTCGATAGGTTGTAATGGGAGGCTGAAGCAAGAAGCATATATATATATAAATGCAGCTCCACATAAGACGCCAGGTTTGAGGGGCTTCCTGAGAAATCGATTGGTTTGATATGGTTTTGATTGCTTATCGAAAAGTTTGAAATAGGTTGGAGGTTGGGCTTCTCGACATGTAACGACCCCGAAAAAAAAAAAAAAAAAAAAAAAAAAAAAAAAAAAACTAGAACACGAGCCCGACTGCTGTGATCCGCGTGCCCGGCACGGAAACCAAGGTTGATTCAAAAACTTTAGGGTTATATTAGTTTAAATAATGTGGCACCGTGATGAGATGAGATCACGTGTGCAATTTCATCTAGATCCTAGATGTGTAGAGGGTAGGTGGAACATGTTGCGCAGAAGCAACTGTGTTCATGCTTCACACGAGAGGCACCAAGGGCAAAACAGAAATTCTCCGTGAGGAGGTAGCTTATAGAGGAAGGAAGGGAGACAAGAGAGGACAGACTTCCACTCTTCTTCTCCTTCATCCCCTTGCCCTAATTGCTCCATAGGTTGGAGATTGTGCTAAGAAAGTGTGAAAGAGATCCTTTGAGAGAGAAGAAAAGGGTTAGCAAGAGTGAAGATGAGGGATTCCTAAGCTAGAGTAGCTAGACCAAGGTGATTGAGTTATTTGGGGTTTGAGATTGGTGAGAGAGGCCTTGATCTGTCAAACTGCAGTGAAGAGCTTCTCACGGGATCCGGATCGAGGAGGAGCTCCGGGATCTAGATTTGAGACCCTCTTTTCGGGTCATTGCCGGAACCTCAAGGAACCCACGAACAAGGTGAGTTGTGTAGGATAAATAGGGTTAAAAGATAGTTTAGAGGGTGTATTTATGAAGTATTAATGGTGATTGAACAACCATTAGTGGAGGGAGATCAAAATGGATGGAGGTGAACTCCATTAATGATTTTTCATTGGTGATCGATCACCATAGGGTGGTGATCGATCATCGAGTTAAGGATCGATCACCAAGGACTGGTGATCGATCAATCTGTATAAGCCTTATGGGGAACAGAGACCCCAGAAGCTAGGAAGTTCTTGCCCGAGTTGTAGATCGATCACTAAGGTGGTGATCGATCTACAATGAGGTTGGTGATCGATCACCAAGGTGGTGATCGATCAATCTGTATAAGAAATTGATGTGGACAGAAGGGGGGAGTTTTTGAAATTGCATTGGTGATCGATCACCAAGGTGGTGATCGATCTACAGGAGGGTTGGTGATCGATCACCAAGGTGGTGATCGATCAACCTTGACTGTGTTGAGAGAGAGATAAGCAGGTTGGTGATCGATCACCAAGGTGGTGATCGATCTACAGTGGGTGGTGATCGATCAATGAGGTTGGTGATCGATCACTTACCCTGTTTTTGTCTGTCTTGGCTTTATAAAGTAGACACCCCGGATGTGGTGCCGGGTAATTCTCTGACACTCCTAACACTTAATGTACTGTGCCTATGGTATAGGATAAACCCTGACACGTCGAAAAAGCTTTGGATTTGCTTAGAAGATAAACTGATCTGAGGTAGGAGAAAACCAACTTAAACTGCTTTTGAGTATGATTTTATGTTCATTTCATGTTCATGCCCTGATTTCTGTTTTTTTTACCAAGCATATATGCATAGCATGAATCTCGTCATCTTGATTTACATTTACGATCTGAATAATCGGCATACATTTCTGAATTTCTGCTATCTGATCTGTGAGGTATATAAGTATGTGATTTAATGATTTAATCCAGATGATCCCCACCGGCCCGGCGGTATATCCGGAGTCCAGGCACACTTGTGCAATTGCTTTCAAATCCTCGGCACAATAGCGCTCCATAGATGAGGCATTGTTGCACTTTCAAAATTGTTCATGTGAACGACGATTTGGTTGGGGTTTCCTATCGGTCATTCCTGTTTACTCCGTGCTATACAGTCACGGGAGTTTCTTAAGTTAAATAGACACACTTTAAGTACTCTGATAATATATCTGCATGACATCTGACATCTTGCATAAAGTTCCCAGCTTTTAACTGATTTGTTTTGAGTACATGATCTGGATTTGTCTTCTGTTATGAGATAGCATGATCTGCATATTCAATTCATTTAGATGGTTTTTCTTCTATTGAGCTATGATGTAGCTCACCCTGCTTTCTGAAATCTTTTTAGGTTCTGAGGCTGCAGTGCCCAGCACCGAGAGTGACCCGGACTATCAGCCAGATCCCGAGGCCGAGGCAGAGGACGAGGAGACGGACGTCCAGGCGGACGAGTTTTATCCGTAGCCTGGGTACTGATGCCCGACATTTTGTACTTTTGATCTTTTGGACTATTGTGTGCCTGGTGGCCACCTTGTATATACATATATGATTCTACGTTTATTTAGTTTATGTTAGTCCACATTCCATTTCGGAACCACTATCGGGAACCATTGTTTGGGTGATGTACGTCCATCACCGATGGTTCTTCCTGGTTCCTTTTTGGGAATGTGTATGTTTTTCTTTACATTTAAATATTGTTGATGTGTATTTAGTGTAGAAATTGTTTGACTCAGACTACCGCTACTCGGATGTGTCCACCTAGCTTCCGCTATATGCGCGGACACGTGTGATCGATCCGGGATCATCCAGAGTATGATCCTAACGGCACGGATTTCTGGAGACAGAAATTCGGGCTGTTACACGACAGGTTCGGATATTTAGGTGGTCAATGGGTGCTGTGGACTGGCTTGTAGTTGAAGCTTGCATGCAGGGAAGCTGTCGTGAGCTTTGGTGAAGCCATTACTTCAACCTGTCGATAGGTTGGCTGAATGTAGCGGCAGTTGGGTATTTCGATAGGTGCAAAGTTGCTTCTACTTGCTTTTCGATAGGATTGAAGGTGTAAATGCAGCAAGGTGTCGACAGTTTCAAACTGCATTTTGATAGGTTCTTCCTGCAGCTAAACGAGTAAGTTCTCGATAGGTTCCAGCCTTTTGAACTGCTCGATAGGTTGCTGGGAGGATGGCTCTAGCAGTCGATAGGATCAGATGGTAAGTTCGATAGCAAGGTGCAACTTGCTGAACTTGACAGGTCCGACATCTCGATATGTTACTGGGATTTGTGGAGCTCGATAGGTTGAAGATGGGTTGCTGCATTCGATAGGATGAAGAGATGGGGCTGCAGTTGGGTATTTCGATAGGATCTAGGTGCAACTTATTGTTTTGAAGGCTTCAACTGAGTGTTTTGATAGGTTAGCTGTAGAGGGCTGTTGCAAGGTGGGCTTAGGAATGTCGTTTGATAGGTGCAAGGCTTTGGAGCTCCACTTTGATAGGATCACCAGCAGCAGAACTCGATAGGTTAGCTCTTGGAAATAGCTGAACTCGACAGGATTGAAGCTGCTGACCTTGCTGCACTGCTCGATGGGTTGAAAAAGTGAGTATTCGACAGGTTCAGCATTGTGCATGGAGCTCATCTGCTCAGTAGGTAGCTGGCGGATTTAGCTGCTGGTTTAATGGCTGCAACTCATGCTTGTTGAGAGGTTGCTGCAGCTTTAGATCGGCAGAATGGCTGAAAGGTGCACTAGTCCCTTTGACAAGTTTACATGCTGATGCTGATTTAGATGGCTGGAGCTGTAAGTTGGTCTACATCTAAAGAGGTTCAAATGCAGGTGCATGAACTGCTCGAACCCTTGCTGAAACTTGAAGCAATCCATTCGTGAGGTTGGGGCTACATCTCAACAAGTTTTGATTCTTATTCCTTGCAGCTTTCAACAGGTTTATTATTTATATTCCAGGACAAGTGCTCAGCTCCAGCATTAACTCAAGAGGTTGGGAGCCGCTGTTATCTGCATGTTGGTGAACCTATGTACTGCTGTTCCAAGGCTCATGTGTGCAACTCATGTGAATACATATGCTGTACTTGCACTGCATGGAGTATGCTTGACAGGTAGGCTGATATATGGACTGCAGCTTGCTGATGCTCTTGAAGTTAAAGCTATAAACTCAACAGGTTCAAGCCTTGGGAAGCTCCTAAAGCATCTGTCAATTGATAGGTAGGTTGAGTGCATTGGTGGAGTTTATTTATAGGAGCTCGAGCAGTTGGCTGCAATAGACATGTTGGATGGTGGACTCCTGTTTCAGCACCCATTGGCAAGGTTCAAGTTGTTGCATTTATCAGCTTCAGAACATGCTGCTATATGAAATTGAATGCAGCCTAGCATGCAGCTGCTGGGTGCTGAGCTCCTCAACTATTGATTGGTTCAAAACTCCTCTAAATGGCCCTTTTTACTGGAAAACTGCACTAAGGATAAAATTACCTCTTTGATGCAAAACAATACTAAAAACAAATATTAAATACTCAAAGTCCTAGAAAAATCCAGGTTTAAAGGTGTAGAAAGTGGCAAAAAATAGTGACTAACAATCCTCTCGACAGACCAGCATTTGAACTTCAAAACTTCTCGACGGCTTCTGCATTGAGTTTCTTTAGTTGACACCTATGTTTGATGTGCTGTCTTCCATCCGTTAGCACTTAGCAACCTCTTAGTGGGTTCAATCTATCTTCTTTGCAACTGTGCTTTGTCTCAAGCATGTCTTGTTGATCCCATGACATTCTCATGAATTTATACAACTCTGATTGCGTGACTGACAGGCCTTTGGGCTATTATGAACACATAATGACGAGCAGATTGCTTCTTTGGTCTTTTAAGTGAATATCTGTACTAAGGTTGGATTTTATTGCTTATCTATAAAACATACTTAAAACACCTTATTATTCAGAGACCATAGCTCCCACTACTGCAACCTCAACAATCCCAACATCTGCACCTACTACCATTACACCAGTCCCACAACCCTCCATAGTTGAGCCAATTTTACCCACTACCACAGCCACCACAGCCCAATCAACACCAACCCTATCCATTAACTCAGCCATCATTACATCACCTACATCCACCATACATACTGAGACCCTTTCTTTATCCTGCCCACATACATACATAGCCCATCCCACCACCACAAGCTCACATATAGAAAGAGGAAACCATCGAAAGCCCCCACTGAGCCCCAACCTACATATATACCCACCTCTACCTATCCTTGACATAATAGCCATTTCAGACCCAACCATTGACATACAATCACCCTCACCAGCCCAAACCTCTTCAGTCCACCATGTTGTACTTGAGCCCCCAATCCTTGACATCCCACACAACTCCCCATTAGCCTCCCCTCAGCCCACTGACCCCTCTACCACAATTGGACATGTTACACTTGAACCTTTGGGCCAATCCATTTCTTATTCCCCTACCCATGACCAAGACCCCTTTTCAGAGGAGGGGCACTCATCTATGATGACCTCTGTCATAGGGGAAATCAATTATGAGTTTACCCCTCTTCCAGATTCACCTCACCCTCCTCATTTTACCCATCCACCTACTTCACCACAACCCACTAACTTCCACCATGCACCCACTTTCCCATTTCAATCAGTTCCAACCACCCAACCCTTAGCTCCTATCATAAACTGACCCCCTACCCAAAATCCTTAACCTCCTCCTTTCTCTTCAAACCCAAGTGCTAGCCAATACCCAATCCCAAACATCCATTGAGGCTACCCTTCAAGCCATAAACTCCACCATCCAAAACCAGGCCTCCATTCACAACAGTTTACAAGTCATCCAGTCAACTTTAACCCAACCTTCCCAACAGCCATTTACCCCTCCACAAATCCAAATACCTACACCACCCCCATCTCTCTAACCCTTAAACATAGCAGCAACAACTGTTGCTGCTACACACATTGAACCTATTCTAGTTGCACCTACAATATCATTTACCAATGCCTAAATCCAAACCGACCTTGAGCTTGAACCTAAACCCCAACCTGTAGCCCCACCTGCAGTATCAACATCTGATGCTACCACAGATATGGAAAACCCATTCCCCACCTCCTCCATTCTAACCCAAACTGACCCTGAGGTAATAGACCTCACCCTACCTGAATCTGAAGTCCCTCAGCCTATACCCTCTACTTCCACCCTACCCATTCCGTCATCCATCCCTTCATCTTCATCCACACAACCCCAATTGTTGGCTGACCCGTCTTCCACTGCTGAACACACCATACTACCTACCTCTCTCAACCCCATGCCTCCATACTCCACCCTCCTAAGGGCAATGAAGGAAAATGCCTACATTAAAAGAGATGTAATTAGAGGCATGGCTGACCTGAGAACCACAATTAGGCAACCCCTCTTAGATCAAATCAAGTTTTTAAAACTCACTCATAAGATGGAGAGAAAAAGGATAAAATATGGATGGAGGGAGATATTGATCAAATACAATGAAGAGAAAAATAGAGCCGAGGGGATGGAGGATGTGATCAAGAACTTACAGGAGACACTTAGAAGGGTGGAGGAGAGGGCCAATGATTATGCTAGGATTGCTGCAGCATTACAACAAACCTTATCTGATATTGGCGACAGAGATTTAGCAGAAGCAGCTGCCAAACTCTTCACTGCTGCTGCCCCTCCCCTGCCAACTGCTCCTAAGCTCAAAGAGCCAAGAAAAATTAAGCTTGGCATCAACATAAAGGAGCCTGCTTCAAAGCCAGAGCCAACTCCTAAGAAGAGGAGCAGCACCAAGCAGAGGAGGACTACTTCAAAGAGATCCCAGTCCACTGCTGCTGCTCTCAAGAAAGCAAAAGGCAAAGGTGTCCAAGACAAGGTTGATGCAGCAAAAAATTCTGATGATTAGACTTTGTACATGTAGTTAGTAGGCTGTTTTTGTATACTCTTTTTATAGTTCTTTCTCATGCACATTGTACATATTACTGTTTATAAATGAAAGTTCTTTTTAGTATCTATTGTGTGAATTTTGTTTGATTTCCTTTGCTTCTCATGATTACTTGTTTGTTTTACTTATTTGTGTGAGCTATGTTTCTTCCTTTTACTTGCCTACTTTTGTGTCTCATTTTTATCAATATACCTTGCTGCACATGTCCCTTATCTCTCAAACAGTGAGGAGACTATTCCTCATAGGTTTTGGGGTGTGGCAAGGTTTGCCAATGTTGAGTTAACCAAAGTGTAGCAGAACCAAAGAAGTAAGATAGAAATAGAGCCGAGTCACCTATGAAACTTTGAAAATGAGGGATGTTTAAATTCTGTAGACCTGTAGGTATTAAAGGCTTTTAAATGTTAAATATTTCCATGAGGTGAACATCAAGAAAACTCATTTGTTTCAGCACTTAGTAAACCATCGAAGAGAGGAAAAGGTAAGGACATGCCTATGAGTTCAATGGTAGACCATACCTAGTAAGATTTGGGCCTACAAATTTTTTTTTTTTCTCTTTGAGGAGTGTCTTAGGCAATTCTTTTTGCTCTAAGGACTGGTTGAATCTATTTTCTCACTAGATGTTAGGCATCTCCAAGTTGAAGCAGCTAACAGTACTTATGACATTTAGGAAAGGATTAAGGCCTTCTCTTGGACAGTTTAAGCTCAAAGATACTAAACCCTTTAAACTGCCCTTGTGCATATACCTTTTGAGCCTTAATTTCTAGTTTTTTTTAAAATACATTAAAGTATTTGCACCTAAACCTGTGGACCTGATTCAAACCTACCCCCACTCAGAGAATTCAGAAGGTAAAGGAGAAGGAGTTGAAGATGGACAAGCTAGGGTCAACATTTGGTGAATGGAGAAGAAACACATAAAGGAGGACAATAGTGTAGTAGTTGGGAAGAGGGTGGCATTTTAGAAAAAAAAAATGTATCCAAAAAAAAAAATATATATATATATATATATATATATATATATAATGAAAATGAATAGAGAGGAATCAAGAGGGAATTTCGTTGGAAAAAGTAAAAATAAGAGGAGAAGCTAGCTGCCTCAAGTCTGAAAAATATCAAAGAAGATGAAATATGCTAAAATTAAAAGAAGGTGAAGTCATGAATCACCTCCTTCACTTGCTGATTTCTCAATTTTGCATCCTTTTCACCCTTCCATTCTTTGTAACCTACACCCATAAGCCACATTACAACCCAGTCATAAGACCTTGTGATCCTAAGTTGAATGAGTTGTTATGTGAAGATGAGTTGTCCAATCTATGGTGAGAAATAGTCAATGATGCCAAAATTTAGAAGCCTTGCTTATGCTCATGCTTGTATATCCATTTAGGGTTTGTAACTGCTCTTGAGCTTGTGTGAAAATAAAAACCCTCAAATTTATTTGTGAGAGATTGCCCCGGTAAGCATTGGGTCCGACATTGCATGTATTAGGCATTGCCTAAAACTAATTTTTAAATTAATGGTGAGCTCAGTACTGACATGCACTTGCTATTTTTCTTTATGTAAGTTGATTGGAAATAATGTGCATACATGTAAGAGTTTTTCATGCTAAATGGTCTGTGCATTTCATTTGTTTAAATTCCTCACATTTTGAAAAGAATCAAAGGTGGACTGATGCTCTGTTTATTGAAAACTGATTTGATGAATGTTTCACTTTTGTTAATTATTTTCATTGAGAAGTTTGTGGGTACCTTCACTGAAATCACTCAGGAGACTTCACTCCTCCACTAGGAATCACCTAGGGGTTTAAAAGGCTTGATGCATAAGCTAAATACATCCGTGCTCCCTACGAAAGTGACATTTACATTCCTAGAGTAGTTGTTTAAATTTTGCTTTGCTCGAGGACTAGCAAAGATTAGGTTTGGGGTGAGTTATTCACTGAAAAAGTACCACTTTTCACCTCTTAGCCTAGCCTTTGCTACACCTTGAAGTTGACTAATAAATCCTTGTTTAGCTTATTTTGTAGTTAGTACTAATGTTTGCAGCTTAATACAAAGTCCATGCCTTTGGTGCTTAAAAGAGAGAGAGTTCAAGTCAAGGATGACTGCTGAGCCAAAGAATGAGGGAACACCATGGTAACTATTTTGCATGTCATAATGGACCAAGGAAGTCTAGCAGATGAGACAAGCATAGATGTGAGTGGAGAGAACTGTAATAATAGCAGTTGCATAGCAACAGAGGAGAAAAGATGTTATCTCGCATAGTAGAAATGCGACCTCACGCTATTCAAATCAATAGCAAAGCCTCCTCACGTAGATGTTACATGCAGTAAAAGGAAACTCATGAAGAATTTGCGCAATTCAGTGAAGGGATTGTCCCAGAGCATTCTCTCGCGTAGTAGTCATGTGCTTCAACTGCAACCAACACTCAAGGTTCTCGCGAAGCTCTCGCGAGGAACAAATCTCATATCAGCCGCACACCTAATCTCACGAGGCCAATCTGCACAGAGGACATAAGCAAACTTGTAAAGTTTTCGCATGGCTCAAGAGGAGAGAGAGCTCCAAAAATTTCCTCGCGCAGCTATCGCGCGCTTAAAAGCTCAACCCTCTACCGAGCGAGCTATGTTATTCATTTGACAAGAAGCCAAGGGAAATTCAAAGTCTACCTCGTGAGACCCTCGCGACAAGAAATACCTGAAGCTCTATTGCACGAGCAGAGCCAAAGCAATGCAAACTCCTCCTTGTGAGTGCATTAAAAGCCAAAGCAACTGTGCGACCACTTAAAGTCCTTCTGCATGAGTGATAGACCTTCTAAGCCAATTCTGACCTCGCGAACACTCTGCTAGCTGTGCGATTGAATTAATGCACTAGAGGTAGCCCCGCGAAGCTCGGGCTCCCCACTTCTCATTTCATAT
The DNA here is from genome assembly GCA_021018995.1 of Chloranthus sessilifolius. Classification (NCBI taxonomy): domain Eukaryota; kingdom Viridiplantae; phylum Streptophyta; class Magnoliopsida; order Chloranthales; family Chloranthaceae; genus Chloranthus; species Chloranthus sessilifolius. The sequence continues at coordinate 99,812,556 of CM037597.1, forward strand.
CCAGGAACTTTTTGGGGACTTCCCCAAGTCTAGGGCACACATCCTTGTTGGTGCATACTTTTTCTAGGTTCCTCTTGGTCCCCGTTGAATCAGTGACTCCAATTCTGTCCAAGTGGACTCTAGTGATGCGGCGTTTGGAATGATAGAAATAAAGGGTTTTCTAGGAAGGTTCCTAGTTTGTTGCGATCACCAGCTGCAGATATTTAACGATGCTACAACACATCAATGATCACACTTAAGAGTGGGTATGGGTTACTTCTATATTGAATCGTCCGCCTGCGAACGTCAGCAGCTATTTATTTTCCTTTACGGTTATAGTTCTGGTCAATTTATACTTCCCCGATTCTATTGTGAGTTTGGTTGGGTGGTAATCTATTGTAATTTATTTAATTTAATATTCTAGTTCTATCAGGAGTTTAATTAATTTTAACTATTCCTATCCTTATTGAAAGTTTAATTAATTAAGTGTCCTAATACTACTAAAAGTCCGATTAATTTTAGTTTCCTAATCCCATTAGAAGTCTAATTATGATCAAGTCTCCTAATTGTACTAGGAGTGCAAGCATGTTGGTTCTACTGAAACTTTAATTACTTTGAGCATGCTAATTGTACTAGAATTCTAAGTAGAGCAAGTATGCTAGTTGTATTGAAATTCTAATTAAATCAAGTATAACAGCCTTACTAGAATTCTAATCAAAATAGAAAACTAATTTTACTGAAACTCTGATTTAATGCAAATGAATTAATTTTATTAAAATCTAATTAAAACAAATAAACTAATTTTATTAAAATTCTAATTAAAGCAATGAATTAACTATACTAAAAATCTAATTAAAGCAACGAATTAATCATATTAAATTCTAATTAAAGCAAGATATTAACCAATTAAATTCTGATTTAAAGAAATTAATCAATCACACTAAGATCTAATTAACTTAACTAATTAATCATGCTGAAATAAAATAAATCTACTAATTAATTATACTAAAAGGATTAAAAAAAAGTAATTAATTAATTCTAAAATTCTTTAAAAAAAGGGTTTTGGGCCTGCTATGCTAAGGAGGATTGGCCTCGTTCCCGAGTACCCTTCGTAAGCTCCCTTGGGCAAATCGGGTCGCTAAGATTAAAGATGAATTGGATTTTAGACAGTAAAATAGTATTTTGGATTTTGCAGAATTGATTTCGAAATAATAATTATGAATTAAGGTATGAATTAGAATTATAAAATCTAAAATTAATATTTAAGATTTTTGGAGATATTAAAATAAGGAATTTACATTAGAATTTAAATTTCTAGGACTGAATTCGGGTCTGAAATCAGAAAGTCAAACCGTAAGATTAAGGACTGGTTTTGTAATCGAAAGATTAGGACCAGAAATTAATGATAGGACTGAAAATTAAGATTTTAGAATAGAATTAAAGCCAAGGTTCGATAAATTAGACTGTCGGATTACAGACTGATTTTGAATTTAGAGAATTAGAACAAGATATAACAGTTTACGGCCTAAAAAAAAAGGTGCTATGGTCTCAGACTGAAAATTAAAATCTATGATTAAAAATAAAAGAAAAATCCTAGGCTTAAAACTGAGATTTTTACCTAGGAATGAGGCTGCGGAGAGAAATCTCGAAGATTCTACGCTTGAATTTCGAAATCATGACTAGGTTGATCTATAGGTTCATCCTCAGAGTTCCTTGGTTTCGGAATCCCAAAAAAATTCGTTCTCTCTTCGAAAATTGCCCAACCTCGTGGGCGAATTAAGAAGAAAATCTTTTATAGGTTTTTCTTCAATTACGCGCCCTTTTCCAGGCATTTAACTAAATTACGCGCCAGTTTTTCGGTGCTTAATCGCTTTGAGTGGGTCACCAACTTAGTGAGTGACCGGCTGACTTACTCAGCGAGTCTCCTAGTCCTAATAGTGTTAGGGCAAATTGCGCACTTTTTATGACATGCGCAATCCGATTAAGCGCCTCTTTTGAAGCGTTTAATCGAGGAAGCTTGGTGGTCAATGACAGTGAAGCTAGGCCAGGCGTAAGCCAATTACGCGTTGGTGGTCCGGCGTGCAATCTGATCACGTGTTTGATTTCAGACACGTGATCGAGTCTCGAGATGGTCTAGGAAAGAGAGTTTGGTCTGAAAGGAGGACTGATTGCGCGTTTATCGTCTGGCGTGCAAACGAATTATGTGCGAGGTTTCAGGCGCTTAATTCGGGGTTGTCCGGGTCTGGTCTCTAGTCTGAAATGTAAAGCTATTATTTTAGCCTGCATTCTGACTATATACTATTGTTTTAGTATATAGTCTCTCTACATTAGGATCTGAGCCACAGAGCTATTGTTTCAGCCTGTGTTCTGCCATGTACTATTATTTTAGTGCATCGTCCCAATTAGAGTTATGAGGTCAAAAGTTGACCGAACAAAATTGTATATTCTGAGAGGGCAAAATGGGGGGTGTCTATAGATGCCCCTCTTCGGCACGCTCTTGTGAAGTAAGAATACGTTGAAGAAGTAGACACCCCTCATTCGAGGTGTCTTCTCATTTCTCTTGGAAAATCACAAATGTGAATTGGTGACACTGGCATGACATGCTTGGCTTTCTTATCTATCAGTGCAAGCTAAAATGGAGAATTTGAAGGGAAAATGATAGCTGTCGAAGGGCACATTCTGTGGGTGCATGGCGCATCCCACTGCATGATGTGGGCAAACAGAGGGGTTTTACGCAATCGAGGTACTGGGGCATCAATCAATTGCCCAAAATGAGGTGTAGGGATCGATAATAATAAATGAAGTATCATATAATATTGAAGGCTTTCGCAAGTTATGTCTGACCGGACGCGTCATTGCTTACTCCAATACGCGTTAGGCGTTCCTTTTACAATAGGCGTTTGTAAGTTCTTAGATTAAATATACTCATTATTCAGTTTCCTAGGGGAATGGCTGGTTTGGGCTGGTTATTGAGGTGAGGGTCTTATGAGGTGTGCTCAATTAAATTCTGTGCAGTGGCGCGTGAGCTTGATTCATCTGGAGTCAGCCTCTAAGTTGGAAATTCTAGTGCTAATGTGTCTGAACAAATGATTCTGCATAGTGGAGTATGCGCTCGATCTAATTCTGCACAGTGGGATATGCGCTTCATTGCAAGTTCAGGAGTTGGCTTGTGAGTTGGGTATTCTAGTTCTAATGTGTCTGAACAAATGACTCTGCGCAGTGGCGTATGCGCTCAATCCAATTCTGCGCAGTGGGATATGTGCTTGATTGCAAGTTCAGACAGACTTAGGAGTTAAAGATCAGGTTCAAGTGTAATTTATTGCATGCGGGTGGTGGGTACTTAATTAGTTTTTTTTTCTTTTCTTTTGGCATTTAAAGAAAGGTGAGTTGGGTCTATTTATCTTGTTGCTTTATTCTTCTTTTCTTCTCTTTTATTTTTTATTTATTTATTTTTTACTTTTTTTTTATGAAATAAAGGAATTTTTTTTTTGAAATAAAGGGGTTTTGAAAATTTAAAATTTTAGGGATTTTAACTTAAGAGCAATTCGGTGGTAAAATGGCAAAAAATGTGGCTTCCGAGACGTCGCTGAGCAGATCCACCGGTGTAGGATTTGTGGATCTGACCGTTGTTATGGTTGTCAAGTCGACACTTGACATGCCGAATACTTCGTCTAACTTTCTCGATGAATACTGATGATTTTCTCTTATGGGAGGACTACAGTGATTCGCGAATCGAGAGAGACGGGTTTTGAAAATATTTGACTTAATCATAGCTAACTATATATATTTGTAATATCGAGTAATTAAAAAATGGGTAGTACTTACCTGGGGGTGATACTTACCTGGGTTGTGTGTAGCTTGTGGCAGGATTGGTGATGTTGTAGTGTCGCGATGGGACTTTGGAGATTTCTTCTCTTCAGGTCTGCTATGGCAGGGCTTGGCAGTTGTGAGGTGATCTCTTGGGAAAAATAATGTCGTGATGGGACCTGGGGATTTATCTCTTTCTTTGGCAGCGTGCTGGGTGAGTCCTGGTGGGACGTGGGGATCAATTCAGGAGAGAGAGAGAGCCCTTTGCCTTAGCTATGGGAGACGCTCAAGCTTTCCTCTTTTCATCATATGGTGTGGCATATGCTGTCTGAGAATTTTTTTTTTTTTCAGGTAATGATGTTTGCGATGGGATGTCAACTGAGCGTAGTTAGCGGTGGCATACTCGCATTCTCAGGAGATTTTCACGATGGGACATTGGTGTCTTTCTTTGGCAAATCTTGGGTTATAAAAGAAATCACGTTGTGGTTGCGTCGTGATTGGCTTTGTCATTGGGCAATTTGCTTTTGGCTTTTAGCGATGGGTCATGAGGGTATGGTTAATTTATTGCGATGGGACTGGATATTGAGGTGATATCGCATGTGTAGACGTTATCGTGATGGGAACGGGTGTTGTCAATGTTTCCTTCTCGTGTAAGGGTAAGCGATGGGATGGGTGAGTAAGTCTCCTTTTTGGAACAGAATGTGAGGATACGCGATGGGACAAAAGAATTTTGGCCATGATGCGATAAAAGGTATGAGGGTGTAGATTTCGTCCAAAGTCAAGTATTGTGCGCCTGTTTTAGGTCGTTCAATCTGATCATGCACCTATTTTCAGGCATGAGATCTCAGGCTTGAGGGGCTGTTTACGCATGTGGGAGTATGCATGTGATTGTATTCCGTGTTATAATATAAGCACATGATTGGAGCGTCACCAGGTCAGTGTACGGGTGACTTTTCAGGTTGCATGGCAGCAGTGTGTCGTTTGATAGATTTATGCGATTCGTGGAGTGTGTGCAATCGGAGCGTCAAGCCATTGGCGCGGGCGATGGCTTATTTGCTCGCTTGAGTGGTAACGCGATTAGAATTGTGTGCAGTGTGCGTGGCGGGTGATCAAGTTAAGGGCAAGTGTCTGAGCACGTGATTAAGTCTGTACTCTATATAAGCAATAGAGCTTTCATTTGTATTTCATTCTCTGGTTTAGTCTTGAGTTTTGACCTTTTTCTGTATATTTTGTGTTCTGAAATCTGTGTTTTAGCGATATCGGGTGATCCAACCGTCCGATTGGGATGCCGTTTCTTCCTATATTCATTATTTTGTGTGATCTCTATCCTGAGGTGATGCTCGTGGGTGGTGCTATTCTGAGAATGGGTGGTATTGAGAATGAGTGCGCTAGTCTTCACATCGATCCTTTTTAGGGAGTAGTGAAGGCAGCGTTGAGGAGGTGGCGGTGGAGGAGGTAAAGATAGCGGAAGAGGAGTTTAAAGTGGAGGGATGTGTTTCCCAACCAATGCTCCCTGAAGTCTCGATTGGACACTCCATGTGGAATCTGCTCCTCGCTTCATCTCAATTTTGATCCCAGTCTTCATTTTGGGTTGTAGGTTAAAGTTTTAGGTTTTCGTTTTGGGTTGTAAATTTTGGAGATATGCCTTCGGTGATACTTGTAAAACTTTTGAGTTATGAATAAAGGGGCATTTCTTTTGTTTTTTATTTTTTCGTGCTTGTTTATTCGTTTAAGCTTATTAGCGGATTAGTTGGATTTATCTGATTTGTTTGACTTAGTTTTGATTTTAATTTTAAAGATTTATTCTGAATTTATTTAGGGCTTATCCCCAGGTTAATTCGCTTTATTGAGCTTGGTTTAGAGGGTTTACTTGGTTCTGTTTGGTTTGTTGGGGGCATTTTTTTTTTATCCTAAACAAGTCAGGGTCTCATTTTAGAGAGTTTTTTTTGTTTAAAGTTTTTTGTCTGGTTTAAGGTTTGATTATAACTTGAGTTTTGGTCTTTTGTTTGATTCAACATGAGGCTTAAACGGTGTGAGTTTTCAAAGGTTCTAGATGGGTGTTAAATGTTTAAATCCTGTTAGTTTATCTAGACTTGGGGAGATTGATGTTTCTTAGGGGGTTAAGTGTTGTGTGATCATTGGTTCATCTGAGTTGCCATGGATTGTGGTTTTTCAAAGGGGGTATGTGTTTAGTTTAGATTTAATTAGAATGGAAGGGTTTAAATGTGTGACACTTGTCATTTGGTGATTCAGGAGGTATAGTTTATAAATGTGTGAGCTAAAAGTTTTGGATTCTTGTTGTTTTGGATTTTATTTCGAGTTTTGGGGCATTTTTGTGTTTTTTTTGGGGGCATTTTCTTATTCTTTAATGTCTTTTCTTCCTTTCTTTTTTGTATCTCGGGTATTGGACCCTAAGAGTTGTGTTTATTGTGTGAATTCTTGAGAATGGATGGGATTGAGAATGCAGGGTAGCAATCGAATTGCTGCCATGCTAAGGGAAGAGGGGAAGATGGGATTTTTGTTTTCCCGAATAAATCCGGATTTGTACATTGCCTGAACGCGTGGATTTTAAGTTTCTTGTTTTAAGTTGTATATTCAGAGGGTATACCCTCGGTGTATTTTGTAATTATTTATTTATTTATGAAGTGATTATATTTTTCTTTTCATTTGTGGCAATTTAGTAAATTTTGGTTTATTTGGTAGCTTGCTTCCATTTATTTTGGGTGTGATGCTTATTTATTTAAATTTGGTTTGATCTTATTTATCTATTCTGATCTAGGGTGCTCAGGGAACAACTTTTTTTTTTGGTTTAGTTCAGTTTCAAGTGAATGGATGATGGGGCACATTTTTTTAGTTTTCCTTTAGTCTTGGTACTAGTTGGAGTGTTAGGTGATGTTGGGGATATTTTTCTTGTTTAGTTTTGCCTTAGTTGGGGCAAGTTTTTTTTTGTTTAGTTTTGGTTGGAGTGTGTAAACGGTGTCGGGGCATTCTTGTGATTTTGGTTTTAGTTTGGAACATTTTCTTTTAGTTACTGAGGTGCATATTTCTTTAAGTCTTGAGTGTTTTAGGATCGGGTTTAATAAGGGTGTGGTTTAGGCAAATAATTTGTGTCGGAGATCAACCAAATTAAGGGCTATGAACATGCTGTCCTGGGCATTTTCTTTGTGTTTTTGGGAAATTACGTGCTTCACTCCATGCGCATAAATTCGCCATAGGGTGGACGCGCATTCAGAGCATCAGAATGTATTAAGCGCCAGTTTTCGGTCGTTTGACCAATTTAAATGTATGGTACTGGGCGCGTGATTAGGGTGATGGCTGGTTATTGTATGAGTGACCATTGGCATTCGTGCACCACTATGTGGACGCTTGAAGCGATTATGCGCTTAGTAGGTTGCGCGCAACCAGATGGTCAGGTTAGTTTGAGCGGGTGACGATTAGTTTGCATGCTCAAGACTGATCGTGTCATCCGAATTAAGCGCAGGAACAGTGGTGCGTGATTCAGTTGCACGCGTGAGTTTACACGTGCGATTTGGGTAGGTTCTATATATAGTTCAAAACTTTTCATTTTCGTCGCACGATCCATTTAGTCTTCGATTCTCTGTTTCCTTGTTTCTTTGTGCTCTAATTTTTGTGTTTTCATGATATTTTGCTATCCGGCCATCCATTTTGGGCGCCGTTTCCTTTGTTCTCTTAAGTTTTTTGAGCTCTTTGTTCAAGGATGGAGGGTAAGGGTATTGGTGGACGCGATATTACTATTTTTGAGTTAGAGAGGATGTTAGGGGCGGAGATGGGTGAGACTTCCGAGGCTCGGACCAATTTTGTCAGGAAGGTGGATGTTGGGGAGGTAGTTAGGGAGGAGGTATTGGAAGTTGACCAGTCGGAGGTCAGGGAGGAGGTGTTTGAGATTGAGCAGGGGGCGCTGAGGATGAGGGTGCGATACCTGAGGGTGAGAGAGCTAAGGGAGCGGCTGCAGAGCACCAGGGTGAGGAGCATCGAGATCGCAGACACTTCCCATTGGAGGATTTCTTCACTCGAGGCCGGGTAAATATTCATGAGCAAGAATTCTTCCATTTTCTTAGCCACTTTGGTTATGACATAGACTTATTAGGATATGAAAACCCTTCTAATTTATGTTAAACCTTCATTGATCCTTGGTTGTGTGCTCACTCATGCATCATAATGACATCTAGAGATAGGTCATGTTCCTATTCAGTCATTCTTATCATGTTTTGTGTGTTTGTTATAAATTGTTATTGTGTTTGAGGCATATTTGACTTGCTTTTAGTTTTAAATTCGTTTGTTTTTCATCATAGGTATGTGTTAGTCTTATTTTTATTATTTGTGTTTTGTTCAATAGGAGCCCCCGTAGATGGCTATCAGCTCGGCATGGGCCGAGTCTCATACTTGGTACCGTGCCCTGCCGGAGTTTCAGTAGGCACGGCTGGTGTCTTTCGGTTTCGGACCGATCCTGGAGCAGGAGCCCTTTCAGGTCGATCATGGCCTGATCACGGCGATCTTGGAGAGGTGGAGGGAGGAGCATCAGGTGCTTCTTTTTCCAGTTGGCATGATGTTACCGACTCCGAAGGATTGGGTCCGCATCATCGGTTTTCGTTTCGAGGGTGAGCCAATTATGGGGCGAATGGCAGGATATTATTTAGAGGTGTGCGAGGATATTTTGGGTGTGCCATATAGGTCAAGCGGCTCGAGGCCAGGTATACTTTAAGTCACTTGGTTTTCTGATACATTTGCGAGTGGCTTTGTCCCCCCGAGGTGCCATTCGGAGGTAAAGGCGACTTATGAGGTGCGCTGTGTGATAGTAGCGGGTCGGGAGCCCGTGGTGGAGCCGGGGTTGGCAATGGATAGGGTGCTCCGAGCATTCTTGATGCACTTGGTGCTGTACTCTTCTCCTCCTTGACTCGGGGATGCGTCATCGGGTTATTTTTTATGGTTCTCGAGGACTTGGATCGAGTCCCCACCTATGCATGGGGTGCGATCGCATTGGCGCATCTCTATGAGAAGCTTTACCATAGGAGATAGAGCATCGCATCGATCAGAGGTTTCCTTCCATTCATCCAGGTGAGTTTTAGTTAATTGACGTCATGATGTCTTTAGTTTGGCTAATTTTTGGTCGTTTAATGGTAACATCTTCTTAGCGTTTCTTCTTATGTGTCATTGTTGTTGTTTTCTTTTTAGTTTTGGGCATATGATCATTTTGCTTTTCTTCGTCCGAGAGCTCCGTTGGAGGTGACCTTCATGTTCCCGCATATGCACGTGTGGAGGGAGGCATTGAGGGGTCGTTGCTGGTCTTTGGATCTTCAGACCGTGCGAGGCCTCTTTGAGGATATGCATGCAGGGCAAGTATAGATCGTCATGCGTATTTTTTTTGTTTTGTTTTGGTGTTTTTAGGATCTGAGTCTTCGTTGAGCGGTTATCTCATTTGCTTAGTTGTAGGTGATTTGCAGGCTGTATGAGAATGAGGAGGATGTCGGCGTGCCAGTGATTCAGTCTGGCCAGCCCTTCTTTGATGTGGACATATGGGTTCATTATTTTGAGAGGGTGGAGAGGATCCACACATCTCAAGTGGTACGACAGCTGGGGCTCGCTCAGGGAGTCCCTCTAGAGATTCGTCATAGAGTGGCGAAGAGGATGACTGGCCCTCCTGGCCAAAATTTTACGGAGCGGATGGCACTTCAGATAGCAGATTTTAGAGCTGGGGGGACTAGGGTGACTGGGGCGCGTGACGAGGCAAATGCTCGGGAGTATGTATGGTGGTTTAGCGCGTTGGGTGGCGGGCGCCTCTTCACACGTCCCTTCCACGGAAGTGGCTCTTTCGCGATCGGTGGGCCAGAGTCGGCCTTGGCTTTGAGGGAGAGGTTGGCTGCATTGGAGTAGGGCCATCTCACAGTGAGTGTGCGGGGGGCATTAGACGCTCTCCATAGGGCGATGGAGCGGATGGGGTATGCTCCTTGTTCGGATGAGGAGATGCTGCACTCCTTAGCCTCCTTGATTGCTCAGGCTAGGGCAGCGGAGGATGAGTTGGGGGCTCGACTAGCTGAGACTCGATGGCTCCTGGTGATTAAATTCACGGTTTTTTTTTCTTTTATGCGGATTTGGTATTTTGGTCGTTCTGACATGGTTGTGGTGTCTTGTTTCATTTTATGTTGGAGATTTTGTGAGGGAGGGTGAGGTTACTCATCAGACGGCAATGATCGAGTTATTACACGGTCAACAGCATGCCGGCCAAGAGGTGGAGGCCAGCTTACAATCTGAGATTGATCGATTGGTAAGTGTCTTTACAAATGTAATTTTGTTAATTGTTAGCATTGTGAGCTTGTCAACTGATGAGTTATGGTTATTCATAGATAGCCGAGCTCGCTGCTGGAGGTTCCGTTCTGTCGTTTGATCCATCTTCAATTGCTTCCTCTAGTCGGGAGGATCCAGTGATGGCTCAGCTTCAGGCAGAGCTAGATCATTGGGTAAGTTCCATTCCATCTTTTATCTTGTTTGTGTTATTGCATTAGTTTGTTGGGTGTCATTGTTTTGCTTTCTTAGTAGCTTACTAATATCACGAGGTATTTCAGCGTCGGTTTGTCGAGGATCTTCAGGCGAGGGAGGCGACTGCTGCCTCTCTGCGCCTGGAGAGTCACGTATAGTTTTTTTTGGTGTGGCGTAATTCTATTTCGGTTATTTCATCTTTATTTTGTTCTGACATGTCTTGTGTTGGTTTGTTTGGTTCTTTTTATAGGCTGTTCCAGACACTGCTCCCGAGGCTCCCCCTTAGTAGTCTATTCCTATCCCTACTCAAGTATGTTTTAGTTATTGCATTCATAGTTTATTTGTCATTATAATATTTTTCTGATGTATTTGTTTGTTCTTGTTGTAGCCGCCTACGTTCGTTGTTCCTTCTGTGCCTCCTGCTGATTCAGTGATTGCTGAGATGGTTGGGAGACTTCTGGAGGAGAGGTTGGATCTGGTATAATTCTATCCTTTTCAAAGTTTCTTATTTTGTTCATGTATATATTAATTTTCCTTTGACTTGGTTTGGTTATGCAGGCACATCAGCTTGAGGAGGCGTGTCTAGAGGCGGCGCGAGCGCATGCCACTCCCGAGGTGAGACGAGTCCTTGGGGAGGCGCAGAGTTGGGAGTACCTGGTTATTGAGATGATGTCACACAGAGGACTAGACTGAGGCGTTAGAGGCGACACATCAGAAGACGCGGGCAGAGATGCAGGTGATCCTAAATCGGTTGGAATATCGTCTGACGAGGAGTGAGCGAGGGGTACGTAGGTTGGTTAGTCAGCTTGATGGCTTCGAGTCGAGGGCCACGGGTTCCTCAGCTGGGCAGTCTCAGCACACGTCACATGATCATGTAAGGGATGAAGCTCGTAGGGATTCGGTCATTCGTGATATTCTTGCGGGGTATCCTCCTCGTTCTCGATCGAGGCGGTCTGTTAGCTAGACGAGTGAGGGAGGTTCTATAGCAAGACCTCATCGTTTAGAGGTTTCGAGGACTCCGGGTGCTGGGATTATATTTTCAGAGGACCAGTCTAAGGACCTCCGAGTTGATGATACTGGGGACAGTGGTGATCGACCGTCCCAGCGACAATGTAGGGAGTAGGTGTGTGACAGCCCGGTTTTCTGCACCCAGAATTCCGTGCCATCAGGATCATACTCTGGATGATCCCTGGGACAAATCATATGTGTCTGCTTGTAAAACGGAAGCCAAGCAGACACCACCCAGCAGTGGTGGATCAAGCCAGTCACTTATCAACGCATTTAGTCATAAAGAACAATAATATTAAAACAATTAATTCTATATTAAGCAAAGAAAATGCATTCTCAAAAAGGAACCAAGAAGAACCATTGGTGATGGACATCCATCACCCAAACAATGGTTCCGAATAGTGGTTCCGAATAGAATGCGTAACTATACAATAAATAATCCTAATAAAATGTACACAAAAGTGGCCACCGGGCACACCATAATCCAAAAGAACCAAAATACAGTATAATGCATACTAGTACCAAAGTTATTGGATAGAACTCGTCTACCAACGCTTGCCTCCTCGTTCGCCTCACCTGGTCAGCCGGTATTCGGTCACCGTGTCTCAAACGACTCGTAACCTAAAAATTAATTTAGAACACAGGGTGAGCTACATCATAGCTCAATAGAAGAATTCCAATTAAATGAATTGAATATGCAGATCATGCCATCCCATGTAAATCAAATCGAGCGCATAATCATGACAAATCAAATCAATTACTGAGCTTTTAGACAAGAAATCAGATGTTATGCAAATATATTATCAGAGAGCTTAAATTGTGTATATTTAACTTAAGAAACTCCCGTGACTATATAGCACGGAGTAAACAGGAATGTCCGATAGGAAACCCCAACCAATCGTCGTTCACATGAACAATTTTGAAAGTGCAACAATGCCTCGTCTATGGAGTGCAATTGCGCCGAGGATTACAAGTGCAATAAGTGCACAAGTGCTGTATCGATATACCACGGTCGGTGGGGATCATCTGGTTTAAATCATCAAATCACATATGTATATACCTCACAGATCAGATAACAGAATCAGAAGCAAGTTTTCAGAATGTGAATCAGGAAACAGAAATCAAAATAGCAGAACTCAAGATATGCACACATGTTTGGTAAAAACAAATCGATAAGTATAGATATGAGATAAACATGGAATCATACTCAAAAACAGTTTAGGTTGGTTTTCCCCTACCTCAGGTCAATTTATCTTCTATGCAAATCCAAAGCCTTTTCAAGGTGTCAGGGTTTGATTCCTAGATCATAAACATAGTACTTAAATGTTAGGGATGTCAGAAAGCTAACCGGCACAATGTCCGATGGTGTTTAATCCTCAAAACCAAAACAGAACTAAAACAGGGGTGATTGATCGATCACCACACTCATTGATCGATCACTACCCCTTGTTGATCGATCAATCCCTCTCATTGATCGATCACCACCCTCTGAGTTCTCATCCTAACAACCAAATTGATCGATCAATACACCTTATTGATCGATCACCTGTCATCATTGATCGATCTATACACTTATTGATCGATCAATAATCCCTCTTCTACACTCTTCTATACAGTTTAAATTGATCGATCACCACCTTTGTTGATCGATCAATGCTCCCTGTTGATCGATCACTGCCTCTTGTTGATCGATCACCAACCCTTTTTCAAAAACTCACCCTTCTATTCACATTAACTATTTATACAGATTGATCGATCAATGCCCTCATTGATCGATCAATACCCTACAATGATCGATCAATACTTCTGTTGATCGATCACCAACTGTCATTGATCGATCACTCTCCTGTTGATCGATCAATGCCCTTCGGGCATTGAACTTCTAACATTTTTGGGTCTCTGTTCCCCTATTCTGTCCTATATAGATTGATCGATCAATGGACTTCATTGATCGATCACCACTGCTATTGATCGATCACCACTTGTGTTGATCGATCAATAATGACAGAAACTCTGTCATTTATGAAGTTCATCTCCAACCCTATTTTTCATTAATGGTTCTCAACTACCATTATCACCACATCTATGCACCTACTTGGGCATCTCATTTGCCCCTATTTAAACATACAAACTCACCTTTGTTCGGGCCCTTACGGGGTTTCGGCTAATCGATTTGAATGAGGGTTTCGGATCTAGTTTCCGGAGTTTGTCGTCGCTACGGCTTGGATAAGTCGATGCCCAGTTTCCTTTCAACCCTCTAGACCATACACACTCTTAAGCTAGTGTGGAGTGTCCTAGCTCATCTCTCAATCCTCTATCTCGGATAAATCCCTGCCTTAACTCCGTTTCTCAAGGAACACCCTCACAGACCAACCTAGCTACAGACTTCTCAGCTTCTAAAGCAAGGGAAAGAGGGAGAAGAAGAAGAAGAACTCCCTCTAGGTCTCCCTTCCTTCTCTTATAAGCTAAGAAAACAGATATTGCTTTCCCTTATTTTGTTTCTGTGGAGCACTAACACGGTCGCCATTTGACGCGAAGTGCTACGCTAACCCTTTACCCAACTCAGACTTAAACAAAAATTCAAATGTGAACTAATCTAACCGTGGTATAACCTTATCTCAACTAATATTACTTCTTAATTTTTAAATCGGTCTCGATTTCCGTGCCAGGCACGTAGATCGAAACAGTTAGTTTCATGTTCTAGATTTTTGGGTTGTTACATTATCCCCCCCTTAGAAATTTTTGTCCTCGAAAATGTCTAAGAGTTGTGGTCAGGCAATAGTTAGTTGTAAGATTAACAAATAAATGAAATTGAGAATCAGACAGTCGAGATAGCATGCAGTGATAATCACGTATTCAGAACATAATTTATATGCTAAGCAGAGCACTTTAGATATAGACAGATAAATTACATAAGAATAACATATAGTAGCATAGTAATACCTGTGGGAATATCGAATGGACCGGCCTCGTCAGGTGTAGGTCTGTGGGGACGAGGCGGTGGTGAGTTGTAGTCGCGCGGGTCCACCACGTGCTGACGAGCATGAGCGATCATCGGGGTGGACGTCGTGGCATATAGGTGCTGCATGACCAGCTCATGCATCCCCTCGTGGTAATCCAGACGGCGATGCATCTACCGCTGGAATGCCTCCATGCCATCCAAATTTCTCATGGATACGACGTTGCCTCCACCACTCCCAAGCATCGCTGCAACGTCTCGAGGAAGATGGTGGGGATGGGCCAATGACGAATCGGTCGATGGGGTGTAGTGGGGGCCGGTCGGGTAGACACTTCAGATGGAGGTGGTAGAACACGTGGGGCCTCCCCCACTCCTGATGCAGGCTCGGCAGGAACCGAACCCTCAACGACGGTAGGTGGAACGGGCTCGGCTGCGCCCTCATCCTCCTCTGGAAGCCGTCTCACAAGTAGGGTGTAGCTCTTGGTCCAAATTTTCAATTGAAAGACCGTGTTATCAACCAAGCGTGGCTCGTGGGGAGCCAGTAGGCTTCAGAGCTGCATAACGCTTCTACGAGTTTGGTGATAAGGCGGGCATAAGGGATCTATTTCTTAACCCCGGATTTGACCTTCTCAGACATGAGGTCATTGGCGTTGATGATGCCCTCAATGACCAAATCTGCCATAGAGAACCAACGGTTCTCATAGGCCGAGAATAGTGCTTGTTGCACTACTCCAGTCCGCGAGGACTTGTGCAGAAAGGGGTTTAGTGCACACTTGATATACGTATCAAGCATCCACAGTCGGTCGGGTAGTTGGGCCCTGGATATGGATTGGCCCCTCCCGTGTTGGCCTTGGGTCATCTTAGTGACCACATCGGCGTAAGAGACCTCCTTGATGTACGGGGCATCAAGGCCACAGGTCTCGATATAGGCGGACGGGCATTGAAGTGCCGCCGCGACATGGAAATGGTTGAATTTGTACTCAAAACCATCGATGGTCGTGACAAGTCGATGGCGACTATCACCCCATCGTAGGTTTTGGAAGAAAAGCCTCACGATGCGTGGGCAATAATGGTCGTGGAAGGGTTCGAGCAAGGGTTTTAACCCGAGCTTTTGGATGTAACCCTTGGCCCAAGCCATTTCGGGTCGGTCCTCGTAGAGCGAGGAAGCAAAGACGTATTCGGGTAGGAAGGTTTTTGAAGCCCACCACGGTTTGGGAACTTCACGCTCAATGGGGAGCGGAACGGGCGCGGGTACGGTCGGGACAGTGGTCGAAACCGGTGCCATGGGTGGCACGGTTGGCAAGGGAACGGAAATGGTGGGCGGTACCGGGGTACGAGCCCGAGACGTGGGTACCTTACGCGAAGCGTTCTTCGTGCGAGGTCCCATGATCTAATCTCGGCTAAAAATTTGAAAAGAGAGATAGAAATTAATGAAACGAGAGATTTATCGAATGAATGGAGCAAGGTCCACTCGAATCAAGCCGGAGAACGAACGGAAATGGCCGGAGAAGAGTTGGGGAGGAGATTGGACGGTCGGAGTGCAAGCCTTTGATCGATCACAGTGAACGCTTCGTGCAAATGACCGTTCGACATCCCCTATTTTTAACTTAAACCCCAACATTGATCGATCACGGATTTTGTTGATCGATCAATGAAGCATCTTTAAGCCCTAAATCGATGCATTGATCGATCACCAACCTCTGTTGATCGATCACTGATGCCCTTATTGATCGATCACTACCTTTGTTGATCGATCACTACTTTCCTTCCAATGCAAAATTGATCGATCACAGACCTATGTTGATCGATCACTTGAAGCTCTATTGATCGATCAATACTGCTATTGATCGATCACCTACCTTACTTTTGAGTGAAATCCTTCACTATCATTGATCGATCACCTCCTTCAGTTGATCGATCACTCATGAGATTGATCGATCACTAACCTCTATTGATCGATCAATGACCTTCGTGAGACTTCATTGTAACAGTCAACTTCTTCCAACAGTGAGCCGTCCGAATTTCGAAACTAAGGATACGTGCACATCATACAGAGTACCCCTATACGAAGATTCATCTAGTAAATGATGCATGCTTACGCACAATGACTTAAGAATGTGATGAACCTTTAAGCGAAAATGATTAAGAATTTACCTCTCTCAATGGGTAATCGGATTTCGGTTGCGCGTTCCCAAGTAGCTTCAGTGTCCGAATGATTTCTCCACTTGACTAGTACCAGTGGAATTAACTTAGTCCGCAGAACTTGATCACGACGATCTAAAATCGCAATTGGTTCTTCTATCACCGTCATATCCTTCAGAAGTTCTATTGGATGGTAATCCAAGCGATCGTAATGTATGCGTATGAAAGCATGGACACGTGAAAGACGCAGCATGCTTGCCAACTGTGGTGGCAAGGCAATCCGATAAGCGACTTCTCCAACCCTTCCGAGTACTTCAAATGGTCCGATGTATCGAGGACTCAACTTTCCGCGTTTTCCAAAGCGCATGACGCCCTTGGTTGGCGAAATCTTCACAAACACCTTGTCTCCAACCTGAAAACAAGTGTTAACTCTCTATTGATTTAATTTTAACCATGGGCATACGTATCGTCTGACGTATTTGGTTATACCTGAAACTCCACTTGCGTCCGATGAAGATCCGCATAGCTCTTTTGACGGCTTTGGGCCATCCTCAATCTTTCGCGAATCACTCTAACCGTCTCAGTAGCACTGTCCACGATTGCTGGTCCTAAGACAAGCTTTTCGCCGACTTCTTCCCAATTCAGTGGAGATCTGCATCGACGTCCATATAAAGCTTCATAAGGCGCCATCCCAATACTTGACTGATAACTGTTATTGTAAGCGATCAGAGGTAAGTGTTGATCCCATAAACCATGAAAGTCCAACATACACGCACGCAACATATCCTCTATAATCTGGTTCACTCTCTCGGTTTGCCCATCTGTCTGAGGATGAAATGCTGAGCTGAATTCCAATTTAGTGCCCATGCCTTCCTGGAATCGTCGCCAAAACTGCGATGTATATAGCGGATCTCTATCACACACGATGCTAACCGGTATGCCATGTAGTCGAACTACTTCCTTCATGTATAGCTCGGCTAGTTTATTTGCTGTAAATGTAGTCCGATACGGTAGAAAATGTGCTGATTTCATCAGTCTATCTACAATAACCCAAATGGCATTATTCTTTCTCAATGTGCTCGGCAATCCTAGTATGAAGTCCATAGAAATGGCCTCCCATATCCACTCTGGCACTGGTAATGGTTGTAACAAACCCGCTGGATTCCGATGATCTACTTTCACCTGCTGGTAGACCAAACACCTAGAAACGAAATCTGCCACATCCTTCTTTAATCCTCTCCACCAAAAACTTCTCTTGAGATCTTGGTACATCTTGGTACTCCCAAGATGTATAGCATATGTAGACTTATGCGCTTCCTCCAAAATTGTGTCTTTTAGGTCCTTTGTATCCGGTATGCATATCCGATCTCGAAATAGCAACGTGCCATCATCCTTGATGGTAAATTCAGGTCTGATCCCGTTGAGCACATCTCTTCTAATTGCCATAAGCTCATTGTCAATCATCTGGAGCTTACGTACATTGTCAAACAATGTAGGGCGTATCACGATGGTAGCCATTAGTGTCCCTGAACCTCTAACATCAATCAGCGTATCACATAAGGCCAGGTCCTCAAGTAGGTGCCACCTTTGTACTCGGGTGATAAGATGTGCCAACTGGGCTGACGACTTTCTGCTCAAAGCATCTGCCACAACATTGGCCTTCCCAGGGTGATACTGGATGGAACAATCGTAGTCTTTCAAGAACTCCATCCATCTGCGTTGTCTCATATTCAAATCCTTTTGAGTAAACAAATATTTAAGGCTTTTGTGGTCGGTAAAGATATCAAACGTCTCACCGTACAAGTAGTGCCTCCAAATCTTCAAGGCAAAGATTACCGCAGCCAACTCTAAGTCATGAGTCGGATAATTCTTTTCATGCTCCTTCAGCTGTCTAGAGCCATAAGCGATAACCTTCTTGTGCTGGTTGAGGACACAACCCAAACCACCATATGATGCGTCACTGTCGATAGCAAAACCTCCTCTGCCAGAAGGTATTGCCAACACTGGTGATGTAGTCAGACGCGTCTTCAATTCCTGAAAGCTCTTCTCACACTGATCAGTCCAATCAAATCTAGCATTCGTCTTAGTGAGTTGAGTGAGTGGACCGGATAGTTTAGAGAACCCCTCCACGAACCGTCTGTAGTATCCGGCCAAACCAAGAAAACTACGGACCTCACATCGTCTTCGCCGTTCCGCTCACAACGGCTTCAATCTTAGCCGGATCCACTGTAATACCCTTTTGCAGAGACGATATGACCCAAGAAACTAACTTGGTCAAGCCAGAACTCACACTTACTGAGCTTCGCATAAAGTTTGTGATCTCTGAGGGTCTGCAAAGTAACACGTAGATGCCCTTCATGTTCCTCCCTTGTCTTGGAATAGACAAGGATGTCATCCACAAATACCACTACTGATGTGTCCAAGTGTGGTTTAAACACTCGGTTCATCAAGTCCATGAAAGACGCAGGTGCGTTCGTCAATCCAAATGGCATAACAAGGAATTCATAGCGGTTCTCAACGCCGCCTTCTCAATGTCTTCACTCGTAGTTGATGATAACCCGACCGCAAGTCGATCTTCGTAAAGAACCTCGCTCCTTGTAATTGATCAAACAGATCATCGATTCTAGGAAGCGGGTAACGATTCTTAATCGTCAACTTGTTTAACTGTCGATAGTCGATGCACAAGCGCATTGAACCATCCTTCTTTCTGACAAACAATACAGGTGCTCCCTAAGGAGACACACTAGGTCACACAAAACCCTTGTCAAGTAGTTCTTGCAATTGCTCCTTTAGCTCTTGTAATTCTGCTGGAGCCATCCGATAGGGCTCGATCAGGATTAGATTGATTACAAACTCCACCTCCCGATCTGGTGGTAGTCCCGGTAATTCCTCAGGAAATACATCGGAATACTCACATGCAACGGGAATATCGGATATCACATTTGTCTTCTCCCGTTGCTCTTGTAGGAAGGCTATATATCCACTGCATCGACTCTCCATCATCCTCTCTGCCCGAATAGCGGATATCAAAGGAGCTACCTTAGACTTCACTCCGAAGAATCTAAAGGATCGCCCCTTTGGAGGGCGGAAAACTACCATCTTCCGAAGACAATCCACACTTGCGTGGTAAGCAGATAGCCAGTCCATTCCCAAGATGATGTCAAATCCTTTCATATCTAACAGAATCAAATCTGCCCGCGTCTCATGATCATCTACTGCCACTATTACTGATTTACACACGGTGAGTGCATTCACTGCACTACCTGTGGGGATTGACACTGTCAGGATAAAATCTAGTTGTTCTGGAGTGGCACTCAATTCCTTTGTAAATTGAGGCCGTACGAAAGAATGTGTAGAGCTTGGGTCTATCAGGGCTCGTGCTCTATGGAAGCAAATATCGCAACTCCTATACAGTTTCAGCTCACCTACATACCAATATCACATTACTGTAACGTTTTAGATGTGTAGGTTTATGTGTGCTATTATAATCAAAATAAATAAATTAATTTATATATTTCAAATTTTCCAGTTTATTATATCAAACAACACCATATCTCTTGAATTCTAATCATACCTTGAATGACATCATTTGATGTCAAAGCATCGGTGGCGGTGACGGCATAAGCTCGACCGTGAACCACTGGTCGGGCTGATCTTTGTGTAGATACCGATCCTGACCGCTCTTTGCTCTCCTCAGGGCAATTCCTAACCAAGTGACCCATCTTGCCACACCTGAAGCATGCCCCTGTCTCTCTCCTGCAGTCCTCTGTCTTGTGTGGTTTCCCACACTTTGCACATATCGCGGCCGGAGTGAAGGACGAGACTCTTGAAGGTCCCTGAGTCACTGAGGCCCCGCTACCAGAAGATCCAGCTGGTCGAAATGATCTGGAAGATGTAGGCGCTGCTGCTCTCTGATATGAACTCGGTCCTGAAGAAATCGCCGGTCGAGAGTGCGTAGGGTATCTCGGAGGTCTGGAAAATCTAGCCCTCTTATTTTGCTCTGTATCCTGAGATTGCCCTTGGAATGGTCTATCTCTCGCCAGCTTATCCCTCCAAGAGAATTGTTTCTGGTTCTCTTCCTCAGCTATGAGAGCCTTGGCCATGACTCCCTCATAAGTCTCCATTTCCCACATGGCGACGTCTTTCTATAAATTTTGTCTCAGGCCGAGTTGGAACTTCCTTGCTCTCATCAACTCCGTGGCTACATGTTGAGGTGCAAACCTAGCCAACCTATCGAACTCTGCTCCATAGTCTCTCACTGACATGGCGCCTTGCTTCAACTTTATGAATTTCACCTCCCATTGATGCCTCACAATTTTAGGGAAGTATTTGTGATAAAACATCTCAGTAAACTCCTCCCATGTCCAAGGAGTATGAGGAAACTCTATTTTGTGACACCGACTTCCACCAAGGTCCCGGCGTCACCATCCAGCTTTGAAAGTGGCCCAACGACTTTTTCTCACGCCAGATTGCAATACTTCAAAGAGCTTTTCCATCTCTTCTATCCACCCTTCTGCCTCAATGGGATCCGTTTGACCTGAGAAGTTAGGAGGTCTCATTCTCCTAAACTCCGCAAATCCACCAGGCTGATGGGGTGGTCTAGCTGCCTGTTGAGCTAAAGCAGCTGTCTGCTGAGCGACGTTGGTAGCTAATGCTTCCAACACCTGCTCCATCCTCTCTTCATTTCTCCGTCTACCTCCTCTGGGTCCCAATGGAACCGCATTTGCTTGTGAGAGGAACTCCAAGCCCCTCGACGAGCCTATAACCTCGGGCACATCCCTCAGAGGAATCTCTCTCTGACCTGTTCTACCTCTGCCGTGCCCTCCTCTGAACTTAGGGCCCATACTGGTCTATCATTGTGAAAACAACAACATTGATCAGTACATAGATTGTGAAAACAATCCAAGAACCCGTAGTTCAACCCTAACGCCTAGGCTCGACATTACTGATGACTGACCGGTTTCGCACCTGAATTCCGTGCCATCAGGATCATACTCTGGATGATCCCTGGGACAAATCATATGTGTCTGCTTGTAAAACGGAAGCCAAGCAGACACCACCCAGCAGTGGTGGATCAAGCCAGTCACTTATCAACGCATTTAGTCATAAAGAACAATAATATTAAAACAATTAATTCTATATTAAGCAAAGAAAATGCATTCTCAAAAAGGAACCAAGAAGAACCATTGGTGATGGACATCCATCACCCAAACAATGGTTCCGAATAGTGGTTCCGAATAGAATGCGTAACTATACAATAAATAATCCTAATAAAATGTACACAAAAGTGGCCACCGGGCACACCATAATCCAAAAGAAATAATGTATACTAGTACCAAAGTTACGGATAGAACTCTCAACGCTCTCCTCGCCTTTTCTACTCACCGGGTCAGCCGGTATTCGGTCACTGCGTCTCTAACGACACCTCGTAACCTAAAAATTAATTTAGAACACAGGGTGAGCTACATCATAGCTCAATAGAAGAATTCCAATTAAATAAATTGAATATGCAGATCATGCCATCCCATAACAGAAATCAAATCAGGAGCATACAATCATGACAAATCAAATCAATTACTGAGCTTTTAGACAAGAAATCAGATGTTATGCAAATATATTATCAGAGAGCTTAAATTGTGTATATTTAACTTAAGAAACTCCCGTGACTATATAGCACGGAGTAAACAGGAATGTCCGATAGGAAACCCCAACCAATCGTCATTCACATGAACAATTTTGAAAGTGCAACAATGCCTCATCTATGGAGTGCAATTGCGCCGAGGATTACAAGCAGGTGCACAAGTGTGCCAGGCATCGGATATACCGCCGGGTCGGTGGGGATCATCTGGTTTAAATCATCAAATCACATATGTATATACCTCACAGATCAGATAACAGAATCAGAAGTAAGTTTTCAGAATGCGAATCAGGAAACAGAAATCAAAATAGCAAAACTCAAGATATGCACACATGTTTGGTAAAAACAGAAATCAGGGCATAGATATGAGATAAACATGGAATCATACTCAAAAACAGTTTAGGTTGGTTTTCCCCTACCTCAGGTCAATTTATCTTCTAAGAAAATCCAAAGCCTTTTCAAGGTGTCAGGGTTTGATTCCTAGATCATAAACATAGTACTTAAATGTTAGGGATGTCAGAAAGCTAACCGGCACAATGTCCGATGGTGTTTAATCCTCAAAACCAAAACAGAACTAAAATAGGGGTGATTGATCGATCACCACACTCATTGATCGATCACTACCCCTTGTTGATCGATCAATCCCTCTCATTGATCGATCACCACCCTCTGAGTTCTCATCCTAACAACCAAATTGATCGATCAATACACCTTATTGATCGATCACTGTTAATCATTGATCGATCAATACACTTATTGATCGATCAATAATCCCTCTTCTACACTCTTCTATACAGTTTAAATTGATCGATCACCACCTTTGTTGATCGATCAATGCTCCCTGTTGATCGATCACTGCCTCTTGTTGATCGATCACCAACCCTTTTTCAAAAACTCACCCTTCTGTTCACATTAACTATTTATACAGATTGATCGATCAATGCCCTCATTGATCGATCAATACCCTACAGTGATCGATCAATACTTCTGTTGATCGATCACCAACTGTCATTGATCGATCACTCTCCTGTTGATCGATCAATGCCCTCATTGATCGATCAATGCCTAAATTGATCGATCAATGCCGTTCGGGCATTGAACTTCTAACATTTTTGGGTCTCTGTTCCCCTATTCTGTCCTATATAGATTGATCGATCAATGGGCTTCATTGATCGATCACCACTGCTATTGATCGATCACCACTTGTGTTGATCGATCAATAATGACAGAAACTCTGTCATTTATGAAGTTCATCTCCAACCCTATTTTTCATTAATGGTTCTCAACTACCATTATCACCACATCTATGCACCTACTTGGGCATCTCATTTGCCCCTATTTAAACATACAAACTCACCTTTGTTCGGGCCCTTACGGGTTTCGCTAATCGATTTGAATGAGGGTTTGGATCTAGTTTGGAGTTTGGCGTCGCTGCGGCTGGGATAAGTCGATGCCCAGGTTCCTTTCAACCCTCTAGACCATACACACTCTTAAGCTAGTGTGGAGTGTCCTAGCTCATCTCTCAATCCTCTATCTCGGATAATGTGGGATCCCCGGGTACCGCTAACTCCGTTTCTCAAGGAACACCCTCACAGACCAACCTAGCTACAGACTTCTCAGCTTCTAAAGCAAGGGAAAGAGGGAGAAGAAGAAGAAGAACTCCCTCTAGGTCTCCCTTCCTTCTCTTATAAGCTAAGAAAACAGATATTTCTGTTTTCCCCTTATTTTTGTTTCGGTGTGGAGCACTAACACGGTCGCTACGACGCGAAGTGCTATGCTAACCCTTTACCCAACTCAGACTTAAACAAAAATTCAAATGTGAACTAATCTAACCGTGGTATAACCTTATCTCAACTAATATTACTTCTTAATTTTTAAATCGGTCTCGATTTCCGTGCCGGGCACGTAGATCGAAACAGTTAGTTTCATGTTCTAGATTTTTGGGTTGTTACAAGGTGTGTGTGTGTGTTTTTGTATCCATAGCATGTGTGTGTTGTATATAAAGGGGGGATGCCCCCGGTGACAAGAAAAAAATAAATGAAAAGATTTTGATATATATATATATATATATACAGAGATATTTTTGGTATAGATGTACCTGATTGGCTCCTTTTCTTTGAGTTACCTCTTGCGTCTACTTTTACTTTTTTAGTTACTTTAGTGCCATAGACCATTATTGGGACTTGGATTCTTCCTGAGCTGGCTCGATGACGGTCGAAGGTTGCCTCATATCTGCACATGTGAGAGTAATGCTGTCAGTAGTTTTGTTCTCCCCCTTGCTAGTTGTCAAGGGGGGTAAGTGTCTCAGACTGGGGTTTGGTAGCAAAAGATGGATATGTGCTCTTTCTTTTTTTCATTTAAAAAAAAATGAAAATAATGCAATAGGGAAAGCAAATAGCTAAGATAGAAATGAAATAATAAAAATAAAAATTCCCCAGTGTAGGAGCGTGGTATGATTGGTAATATGGTAACTTCGGTAGCACTTTCCTGATGGTAACTTCGTCGTTCCTCATCTTCTTTGTAGACAAGTCGACACTTCTGATAGGATTCTTCTTCTAATCCAAAATAATGCCCCAGCGTCAAGATGCAATGAAGCTTTTCTGGGTTTCGAGATAAGCATTTTAGGTCTATAAATAGTCATGGGTATTTGGTGAGTTAGTTTTAAAGAAAAGTTGATCTGTACTGTCATTGAATCGGGGAGGTCTCTGTGATTAGTTCAGTTGTATATGGGTTTTATCTTAGGGTGGTGGTCATCCTATCCCATGGCTATTAGGGAGAAGTATGGTAGGTATAGTTGGTGATTGCATCAGTCATCATTCATTAGTTTTCAGTTTCATTTCTAGGAATATCCTGTAAGGCTTCTGATTTATCATGAAAATAAAAAAAATAAAAGAGGGGAGTAAGGCTCAATGATGTGGGGAATAGTTTGTATCTAATGCTTCCCAAAAGGGATAGGTAACAATCTTTTTCTCAAAGGGGATATGAGATGCTATGATCGAGCTCTTCATCATGTTTTGGCACCATCAAAATCTCACATTCTATGGTTAGCAAGAGTTTATCCTCCTCCCGCCACCTTACGACGACATCTAGTAGTATGGGGACATCAGGGATGCCCTCGCAGCTTACTTATATACTTCTATTAACGTTACCAGGGATGTTCTCATGGTCTGCTTATGCTTCCCTGAGCTCATTGACTTGTTTATTCGTCATAATGCTCTCACTCAAATTTTGACATATAAATGCGTATATTTTTTTGAAAGCATCCTTCTAGCGCGAGAATAATGAGTTTTGATTGAACCTAACATCTTCATTTTTTTTTTGCTCTAACGTCTCCTCTAATGGTGGGAGAAGGGAAATGAGAATTGAGTGTTACTTATGCTTTTGAAAGAGGTTAGATAGGTCACTAATCCTATAATCAAATTGCCCGAGTGAGAAAAGGTGAGCGGCAAATTGGAGGTCTTAAGGATATTATGAGAATTGAAGGCATACGACCAATGAATGGGTCGTGACGACTACAGGGGTGATAAGTATAAGTATTTAACCACTGGATGTGACGATCACAGGGCTAAGGGTAATATTTTCTAAGGTACATGGCGTTCCAAGGGCTAGGGAGTTTGTCCCCGTCTTGGTTCGCTAGTTTTTAGGCATTTCTAGGGTATGTGGTTGTTATGACATATGGGCCTTCCCAGTTCGGTTCTAGTTTTCCTTTCGGATGGGCGTGCTTGGAAGGCATGATTTTCTTTAGGACTAATTCCCCAATATTAAAGGTTCGTTCAAGGACTTTCTTATCATAAGCCTTGGCCACTCTCCTCTAATACACCTGAGCATGATCAGCTGCCCTTAGACGTGTTTCATCGAGCTGCTCTAACTGCGTGAGTAGGAAAATTCCCCTCTCGTCTAAGGATAGCTCATCATCGAGTTGAATATGTAAGGATAGTATTTGTATCTCATAGGGTAGGACTGCCTCCATCCCGTAGGTAAGGTGGTAGGGAGTTTGGCCAGTGGCCACACGAATAGAGGTCTTATAGGCCTAGAGCGCTTCTGGTAGTCGTTCAAGCTAGTCGACTCCATTGCTCATTTCTACTACGTGTTTTAGGATTCGAATCAACATTTTATTCGTAGCTTCTGCTTGTCCATTGCCTTAAGGGTATAACGGTGATGAGTGGTGTAGATCAATGTCATACTTTTTGCATAATTTCTTTGTTTTCTCCACGATGAATTGTGGTCTGTTGTCAGTGACAATTATCCTGGGTACTCTAAACCTGGTGATGATATTCCGAACGAAAAACCTTACGAGTGTTAAAGTGGTGATTCTGACATAGGATTCAGGTTCTGCCCATTTGGTGTAATATTCGGTCACCATAAGTATGAATGCGTGCTTGTGAGTGTTCCCAATAGTGTCTGTGGAAGGTCTAATGACATCGAAGGTCCACATCAAAAATGGCCATGGCGAGATCATAGTATTCAATACAACTGATGGAGCTTTAATGAGTGTGGCATATTCTTGACATTGCTTACAGGATTGGATATAGAGGTGGCAATCTTTGATCATTGTTAGCTAGAAGTAGCCTTGTCGTGTAACTTGATCGGCGAGTCTGTCTATCAGAGTGGGCACTGCAGGCACTGGCATGTGCTTCTCGGATGATGTATTGTCCTTTGACGGTCGTGGCCTTGTCGTAGTAGTACTCCTTTAGTGAGGCCTCTTTGTATAATGTTTTGAGTATGCGAGAATGGTATCGATTCCTTATAGTCTTTCGTTGATCTTCATGGCATATGGAGGGCGTGTTGATGTTTAAGTTTCGGATGTGAAATACCATGGTTGTCCATCATCGATGGTGATTTTTCAAATCTTGAACATAGCGACTTTAGGTTCACATCTTGGCGTGCTTTTCAGGTGATTGCTTCTTTTGGTCTTGTACTTGTGGGGAGGATGGGTAATTCTCTCTTGACGGTCCATGCTACCTCATGGGCGGGCACTGTCAGCTTTTCAATGAAGAAGGTTTTAGTATTTTGCTCGATGGATATTTGGATGACCGAGGCTAGCATGGCTAAGGAATTTGCGATCTCATTTTCTAATCTAGGAATGTGCGTAAAAGAGATTCTTTTAAATTTCTTTACTAAATATTGAGTGGTTTCCAAGTATGTTATTAATCTCCTTTCCTAAGTTTTCCATTCTCCTATGACTTGTGAAATTACTAGTTTGGAATCACCGATGGTTTTTAACTGTTTAACTCCTAATTGTAGTGTTTCTCGTAGTCCAGCTATAAAGGTTTCATATTCTATGACATTATTAGTGACAGGGAAATCTAGTTGAAAAGCTTTAGGTATGACAACTCCTTCTGGGCTTAGGAGGACTATCTCGATGCCTTTTCCTTTGTAATTTAAAACATCGTCAAAATAAAGGGTCCATGAGGTCTTATCGGGCTCTTCGTTATGAATCGCGAATAGGTCCTCATTAGGGAAATCCGTGTGTATGGGTTCATCACTAGGGAGTGGGAGATCTGTAAGGTAATCAGTGATTGCTTGCCCTTTGATTGACTTCTGCGTGACATAAGTGATATCGAATTCTTGTAAGAGCATATGCCAGCGAGTGATCTTTCCTGATGTTGCAAGCTTTTCGAATATATACTTCAGAGGAGCCATTCGTGCTAGTACTAGTATTTTATATGCTCCGAAGTAGTGTCCTAATTTGTTAGAGGCCCACACCAATGCGAGGCAAGTCTTCTCCATGGAGGTGTATTTTCGTTCGTATTTGACCATCATCCTACTAAGTAGTAGATAGCCTTCTCTCTCTTGCCATCTTTTTCATATTGTCCCAGAATTACTCCCATTGATTTATCGTTCGCTGAGAGGTATAGAATAAGGGGTCTTCTGGGGACAGGTGACGATAGTATTGGCGGGTTAAGGAGGTACTTTTTGATGTTGTCGAAGGCTTGCTGACACTGGTCATCCCATTTGTACTCAGTTCCTCCTTTAAGTAGTCCGTAGAAAGGATCGCATCTGTCCGAATGATGGGAGATAAATCTTCTGATGAATTGCAATCTTCCTAGCAGGCCTCGTAATTCTTTGATATTACTAGGAGGCGGCATCTCGAGGATGGCTCTGACTTTTGCAGGGTCAACTTCGATCCCTCGCTTACTAACTATAAAATCAAGTAATTTTTCAGAAGTGAGTCTGAAGAGACATTTCTTTGGATTCATTTTTAGCTGATATTTCTTGGCTCTTTGTAACACTAGTCATAGCTCTTCAGCATATCCTACTCGCATTTGGGACATCACTAGTATGTCATCGACGTAGACTTCAACACACTTATGTATCATATCGTAAAAGATAGCCATCATGGTGCATTGATATGTGGCTCTTGCATTCTTGAGCCCAAAAGGCATAACGACATAATAGTATGTTCCCCATGGTGTGGTGAAGGAAGTCTCTCTTGGTCGGACTTCACTAATATGATCTAATTATATTCAGAGAAATCGTCCATAAAGGATAACATCTCATGTCCAGCGGTGTTGTCGACTAGAGTGTCAATGTGCGAAAGTGGGAAGTCATCTTTTGGGCATGCCTGGTTGAGGTTTTGAAAGTCGATGCAAACTCGCACTCTGCCGTCTTTCTTGGCAACAGGTACTATGTTGGCGATCCACTTAGGGTAAAGAACAACTCGGATAAATTTGGCTTTGTGTAACTTGTCGACTTCCTTCTTAACTTGAAGGGCGGTTTGTGGGTGCATCTTGTGGAGTTTTTGCTTAACAGGCTTTCCATAAGGTTCTAAGATGAGGCGATGTTCAACTTAACTTGAGACTAAATCGGGCATGTCCTCATAGGACCATGCAAAGGAATTGAGGTGTTTTTATAGGACTTGTGTAATTTGTTGGTATTCCTTGGAGTTGAGCATTACGCTAATCAGTAGCTTCTTAGGTTTCTCTTCAGTGCCAAAGTTAAGTTCTCCAGTGCCTCCTGTGCAACTGGTGTTCCTCCTTCATCCTTAGTAATTTCCTATACTGTGAAATTACTACACTAGGGATCTGAGTTTGCGAAAGGTAACCTTTCATCGGCACAATCTATGACTGAGAGATCTTTGGTAAGGTGAAGGTCAAGACTACTGATTATTCTCTAAAAGTCATGAAGTATCTCGTCCGGTATGATCACTAGCTTCCTGTTTAGCCGGGATGCTTTACGTCCTCGTGCGGAGAATGGGATAGAAGCATTAGAAGAAAAGTCTCCTTGTTGGCCACAAATTTGGTTCGAGACGAAGAGTTCCCTTTCTTTTATGGGGTTTTATGATTTTTTTAGATTTTGTATTTCTGAATTTTTAGGGTTTTCTATTTTTTCTATTTTTTTCATTTTTGATAATAAATAGGGTACAGGGTCAGCCGCCTCAAGGTGTGCCGGGAGAATTACTTCCTCTAGTTGAGGGAGTGAGACGGCTGCTGGAGCCGTTCGGGTGATTCTTTGAGAAATGCAGACTTGTTGTGAATTTGACATTTTTTTTTTGGAGTCCTCATCTGATGAGATCTTATGAATGAGTGAAGCTGGTGACAGTGGCACTAACGCTTGGACTTCTTCTGCCACATTGATCATCTCTTCTTTGAAGAAGCTCTGAAGATCGTAGTCAATTGAACTATCATATTTTAGGTTGTAATAATGTTGTTCTTCCCATCGAGGGAGATCTCTCGAAGGATCCTTGGGGGTAGCGAGTTCTTTTCCTTGAACTTCATAATATGTTAGGATGAGCGCGCATGCTCGACAGCGAGGTTGATAATGGTGAAGAATGCAAGGGGATTCCCAAGGGCATCCCATCCTTCTAGGTTAGAGTCACAGACTATATCAAATTCATCTTCTTGATCTGATAGTGCTTGAAGTCCTAGATTGGCATGCTCTACTAACTTGAGTGCCGGGAGGTCTATCCAGTAGTCCTTGTCATCACTCGAGGGAGCTTGCCACTCTTCCTCTAGAGATTTCTAAAATATTTGTAGTTGCGGCAAATTTGGGGGCATAGAAGTGTCTAGTTCAAGTTCCTCTTCAAAGTTTATAAGGGTGACGCGAGTGTTTCCCCCTAGGTCAACAAGATGACCGTTGGGATTTTCTGCTACTTGTGCCGGTGGCCGAGCTGGTAGGTCATTACTTATGTCGGTGGTCACGAGGTTAGAGTGATTCAATTCTTCTATCGTAAAGTGTCGGGTCCAACTAGCAAAATGCTCTAATATGCTGGTGCATGCCCTATAGCGGGGTTGGTATGGGTAAGCGATACAAGGGGAGTCCCAAGGGCATTCCCATTCCTCAAGGCCAAGGTTGAGGTGAATGCTATACAAGTTAGCACTTTCTTGTAGAGTGTCATATTTTTCCCATGTTAAGCGTAAGTTCTCTTCACCATCTTGCAAGGCTGCTATGAGAAAATCTTCGTCGTCCGTGGATTCCCAATCTTTTACTCTGGGGTCAAGTTCTGGAGGTTCTTCTCTCCTCTCTTCTGTAAATTCCTTAGTATCAAATATGGGCTTGACTCCTTCGAGCGATTTATCAATATCGTCATTTAAATTGGTTAAATCGTTGAACGCTTTAATCATGTGCCCAATTTCCACCTCTTGGGATCTAGTGAAGGACACTTCCTTGTGCTTTGACACATCTGCTTTCTCAGTGGTCCCATAGGCAAAGTGGTCATATAGAGACTATTTTGGAAAGGTAGGGGACAAGTCAGCTTGCAGACCGTCTGATCTATAGCCTAACCCTATGTGCTTACGTATTTGCGTTGGGACAATGGGTCCTACACAACCTTGCTTATTTTTACCTAGTCCGGTGTGGGAACGTGTCCAAGTTGGTACATAAGGTCCCACCCTTTTGTAGTGGTAGGGTTAATGGCATATAGTTTGGCGAGGTCTGGGCTAAACTCTCTTCTCACTAATTTTTATTGATGCATTGGGGGGAAACTAGGAGGGGTAGGGAGACGGACTTCCGCAACGATTGTCTCATTAGGGATTCGAGTCTTTTGAATATGACATGTGTTCAACATATAATCATGGGCAATTGGTATGCTCGTCGCGTAATTAGCATCCATATCTTGGAGGTGTGCATCAACATATATACGGATGATGGAGTCCTCATACGAGAATTTGACGCATTGATGGTATGTGGATGCAACGGCCTTCATTGACTCCAGTCATTTTCTTCCTAAAATGAGATTGTATGTACTAACAGAATCAGAAACATGGAAGATAACACCTTTCATTATAGGTTCGAGGCAAACCTGTAGCTTGATAGTTCCTTTGACAAAGTGACGCGACCCATCATAAGCTATGAGTGATAGCGCGGAGGGCCTGACATCTTGCTCTGTGTATTCGAGCATTTTTAACGTGGTGAGAGGGGCAGATGTTAAGTCTTGCTCTAGTGTCAACGAGTGCGTGTGGTACGGAGAATCCTCTAATTATGACCGTGTGATATATGGGGGCCGCACTCTTGCAGAGTGACTCTTTAGGCATGTCTGCGTCTATAAAAGTGAGTGCTGGAGGTTGCGCTATGACCAAAGTGATTTGATGAAGCTCATCTAGGGTCGTATCCTCATCCACTTGTGTGTCTTCGAGTGTCCTTATCAATAACCGGTGATGGTCAGGCGATTTCTTGATGAGTTCTAGTATGGATATTTGGGCCTGGCTCGAGCGCAGTTTCTTTGCCTCACTGATGGGCCTTAGGTGTGGGTGGTTGGAATGGTGGAGGTGCAAGAATTGGTGGAGGGATGATGTGAGGTGGGGGAGGAAGGTTAACTTCTCTTTCTCTCACATTCCCCTCTGGTGATTGTGCATTCGTGAAATCCTTATTTCGAGGGAAAGGCAGAGGTGGGTAATTGGTTCCTGATTTGAGAATCGGGCAAGTCGGTTGTTGACCGAACCCGGCGCAGCTTGACATGGATGTATTGCTGAAATGGGTGAAATTCGAACACGTACCTAAATGGTGCTGCTCAAAGGTGAGAGGTACTGTGTGTAATCTTCCTCTTCTATGAAAGCAGAGACTAGCGTCTTGCACGGGTCAGGATGTTCTTCTGGCTCACTTTCTCTTAGATTCAGTGAGCACTTGGTGGTTATTCCGTTGTCTCTCGGCTTGGAGTTTTTCGGGTGACACTTTCTACCCATGCAGCGATTTGTTCTATAGTTTGGAGAACGTGATCTCCATACTCGAGTTCAAAATCGAACAAAGGGAGTGGTAATGGCGTTGGTTCAAGATTTGGAGGGGTTGAAGGCTCTGGTGGGTGACTACGGAGGAATGGTCTCCTAGCCCTAAAGGAATGGACTCATATCTGAGTGAATTTTGGATAAGGAGGTGGACTCGGCGGGGCGATGCGAGTGATCAGGGCCGAGGGATGCAGGGGTGGAGGAGCTCTCGCTGGTGGGGCAAAAGTAGCAGAGGGTTGAATGCGAGTGATTAAGGTGGAAGGTTGGAAGGGGGCTCGACCGGAGAGATCTATGGTGATGACCTGAGCCGGTGTTGCTTAGTTGTGGTTAGGCATGGGGTTATTAACGATCCCTAAATTTTGTTGAGGTTGGTTATTATTAGGGTTAAGGTTCCTAAGCGCTTCCCAATTGATCTAACATCGGTTATTCATGTCATAGATTACATCCCTGAGGATCCAACAGTCTTCTAGGTTGTGTCCCGCGTTATCGATGGAAGGCATAGTATTTACTATAGTCTAGATTTATCGGCCATGGGCAGGGTTTTTCTTATGAGAATTAGTGGAGATTCTGAGTGTTAAGGAGACGAAAGATGTTGGGAATCGTATTCGGTAAAGGGGGATAGTGTTCCCGCCTCGATTGGTAGGGGTCTCATGCTGGGCTAAAGGTTTGCGATGGGGACACACTATTGTAATTGGACACGTGGGCCGGTCGACTCTGCGTCGTGTTCTGATTTTGGTAGGTATTGGGATATTGATTTCTATTCTGATACTGGCCGTGATTCTGATTCTGGCCTTGGTTTTGGTTTTCATATCTTTGTTGATTAACACCTTGGTTTTGGTTGGTATACTATTGTTGATTTTGATTTTGTCCAAAATTTTATGGTTAGAAGTTTCCATTCCTAGAGTTTTGTCCTTGATTAACAACAGTGTTGACCTGTTCGGTTCCTAAGGCTTTCTTATTGTTTTTCAATTTTAGTTTGTTGGAAGAGCCTATTTTTGACGTGACTATGGATAGTGCGAGATCTCTGCCTTTAATGTGTCGTGCTAGTCGGGATGCCCGAGAGTGGAGTTCAGTGAAGTCAAGGCAATCACTTATGACCAGTGCGCTCTTTAACGGTTCTCTAGTGTTATCGATGATAATGTCTACGAAATCCTTCTCTTTCATTGAGGTGTCGGTCCTAGTAGAGAGTTTTCTCTATCTGGAGACGAAGTCGGTAAATTCTTCATCAGGTCCTTGCTTTGCTGCCATTAGATCACTGAGACTGACTGTCTCTTGGATCAAGTGTTTGTATTGGTCTAGGAATTGACCGACTAATTCATCGAAGGTCTCTATCTTATAAAGTGGGAGTCCGGCGAACGAATCTAATGCTTCTCCTTCTAATGAGCGTTGGAAATAGTGAATGACAAGTCCTTGATTATCACGTATGGGTCGGTAATCATTAAAAAAGAGGGCTAAGTGATGATTCAGATATCTTGTGCCATTATATTTAGTAAATTTCGGTGGCTTAAATTCTATTGGTAAATTAAACTCGACGTTAAAATTTATCGAATCTGAATGAGTGATCGGGGCACTCTCTTTTAGCCATATACTCATCGAACATTTTAGGGAGATCTTTGATTTTAATGGTGTTGTCTTTTGGAGCGACCCGTGAGCAAACCTTGTCTAAAGAGTCATCGTTGAAGAATGTGTGGGCAGGTTGTCTCAATGGTGTGGCACGGGCTGACATCGTGCTTGGGGTAGAGGTGGCCTCTCTTGTCGCTCTTGTTCTTCTAAAAATTGTCGTCACCTAATGGTTTGTATGCGGCAGCTAACCCTCGAAGCAATTCTTCGAAGTCATCGTTTCCTCTTTGTATTATTTGAATACTGAGTTCTATAATCTATTGAGCGGTGAGGTTTTGTCCGATGTTACCATCTCTCCCATTATGATTATTAGGTGGAGAAGGGATTTTCTTGCTCGCCAGCCATGTTAATCTCAGGTTGTGGTGGGCTGAAATTGTGAAATGGTTCTTCTTCGTATGTGGGGTTATGATATCCCCACAACGGTGGGTCTCCTAAACTCACTCTTCGTATACCAGACATCTCGAGTCTTTGACGAAGACTCATACATATATATATATATATATATATATATATATATAAGGGAATCTAAATGACACGATGGAAAGAAAAAGAATAAAATAGAGAGATAAGATGAAAACTAACTATCTAAAAAAAGAGAGTTTGCAAAAGTGTCCTATCGTAATCGCGAGTCTGTTGGTGCGCATTTTTTCTGGGTTCCTCTCTATCCCCGTTGAATCAATGGATCCAATTCTGTCCAAGTGGACTCTAGCGATGGGCGTATGGAATGTTAGAAATAAAGGATTTTCTAGGAAGGTTCCAAATTTATTGCGATTGCCAGCTGGAGATATTTAACGACGCTGCAACACGTCAATGATCACGCTTAAGAGCGGGTATGTGTTACTTCTATACTCAATCGTCTGCTTGCGAACGTTAGCAACTATGTCTTTTTCTTATAATTTAGATAGTTGAATTTCCCTTTTATTTTCCTTTATGGTTATAGTTATGGTAAGTTTAGACTTCCCTGATTCTATTGTGAGTTTGGTTGGGTGGTAATCTATTGTAGTTTATTTAATTTAATATTCTAGTTCTATTAAGAGTCTAATTAATTTTTACTATTCCAATCCTTATTGAAAGTTTAATTAATTAAGTGTCCTAATACTACTAAAAGTCCGATTAATTTTAGTCTCCTAATCCCATTAGAAGTCTAATTATGATTAGGTCTCCTAATTGTACTAGGAGTGCAAGCATGTTGGTTCTAGTGAAACTTTAATTAATTTGAGCATGCTAATTGTACTAGAATTCTAAGAAGAGCAAGTATGCTAGTTGTATTGGAATTCTAATTAAATCAAGTATAATCGTCTTACTAGAATTCTAATTGAAATAGAAAACTAATTTCACTGAAACTCTGATTTAAAGCCAATGAATTAATTTTATTAAAATCTAATTAAAACAAATAAACTGATTTTATTAAAAATCTAATTAAAATAAATAAACTAATTTTATTAAAATTCTAATTAAAGCAATGAATTAACTATACTAAAAATCTAATTAAAGCAACGAATTAATCATATTAAATTCTAATTAAAGAAAGATATTAACCAATTAAATTCTGATTTAAAGAAATTAATCAATCACACTAAGATCTAATTAACTTAATTAATTAATCATGCTGAAATAAAATAAATCTACTAATTAATTATACTAAAAGGATAAAGAAAAGTAATTAATTAATTCTAAAATTCTTAAAAAAAGGGTTTTGGGCCCGCTATGCTAAGGAGGATTGGCCTCGTTCCCGAGTACCCTCTGTAAGCTCCCTTAGGCTAATCAGGTGGCTGAGACTAAGGATAAATGAGATTTTAGACTGTAAAATAGTATTTT
Organism: Chloranthus sessilifolius; assembly: GCA_021018995.1. Lineage (NCBI taxonomy): Eukaryota > Viridiplantae > Streptophyta > Magnoliopsida > Chloranthales > Chloranthaceae > Chloranthus > Chloranthus sessilifolius. Next base: position 99,848,182 of record CM037597.1, read on the forward strand.
GGATTTTGCAGAATTGATTTCAGAATAATAATTATGAATTAAGTTATGAACTAGAATTATAAAAACTAAAATTAATATTTAGGATTTTTTGAGATATTAAAATAAGGAATTTAAATTAGAATTTAAATTTCTAGGACTGAATTCGGGTCTGAAATCAGAAAGTCGGACCGTATGATCAAGGACTGGTTCTAGAATCGAAGGATCAGAACCAGAAATTAATGATAGGACTGGAAATTAAAATTTAAGAACGGAATTAAAGCCAAGGGTCGATAAATTAGAGCGTCGGATTACGGACTAGTTCTGAATTCGAAGAATTAGAACTAGATATAAAAGTTTGTGATCTAAAAAAAAAAGGTGCTAGGGTCTCGGACTGAAATTAAAATCTATGATTAAAACTAAAAGAAAATTCCTAGGCCTAAAACTGAGATTTTTACCTAGGACCGAGGCTACGGAGAGAAATCTCGAAGATTCTGCACTTGAATTTTCAAATCAGGACATGTTGCTTTATAGGTTTGTCCTCGGAGTCCTCTGGTTTCGAAATCGTAAAAAATTCCATTCTCTCTTTGAAACTTGCCCAGCCTCCTAGGTGAATTAAGAAGAAATTCTTTTATAGGTTTTTCTTCAATTACGTGCCCTTTTCTAGGCGTTTAATTGAATTATGCACTAGTTTCCCAGTGCTTAATCGCTTTGAGTCGGTCACCGACTCAGTGAGCAACCGACTGACTTGCTCAGCCTAATAGTGTTAGGGCTAATTGCATGCTTTTTAGGATGTGCGCAATCCAATTAAGCGCCTCTTTTGTAGCGTTTAATCGAGGAAGCTTGGGGGTCAAGGACAGTGAAGCTAGGCCGGGCATAGGCCAATTACACGCTGGTGGTCGGGTGTGCAATTCGGTCGCGCATTTGATTTCAGGAGCGTGATCGAGTCTCGAGATGGTTTGGGAAAGGGAGTTTGGTCTGAAAGGGGACTGAATACGCGTTTGTAGTCTAGCATGTAATCGAATTACGCGCGGGGTTTCAAGCGCTTAATTCGGGGTTGTCTAGGTCTGGACTCTAGTCTAAAATGCAAGGCTATTATTTCAGCCTGCATTTTGACTATATACTATTGTTTCACTATGTAGTCTCTCTACGTTAGGATTTGAGCTACAGAGCTATTGTTTCAGCTTTTGTTCAGCCATGTACTATTGTTTCAGTGCATGGTCCCAATTAGGGTTATGAGGTTAAAGGTTAATCGAACAAAATTGTATATTATGAGAGGGCAAAATGGGGGTGTCTACAATCCCAAAGCCCTGATCTCGAGGCACACATCCTAAGGCATCCAAGGGTTTTAACAAAGCCACATCTATCCTAAAATTAGGGTTGAATCTTCTCTTAGCCAAGGCATTATGGACTGAGTATTTAAGCTGTAAAGTTAACTTAGAAAAGATCTCTCCTTCAACCTCAGTCAGTTGTGAGCTCGAGCAAACTAGGGTTTGGGTTTGATCACCTCTTTTCCATTTTTTCTTCTTTCTTAGCCCAACACTTGCTGGCTATATCCTCTGTAAGCAATTAGGTTTAGTTTTATTCAGCTTTTGTAATGAGTCTTGTAACCTTTGGGATTTTGTGAGAGCTGTTATGCACAAGGCTGCTGCCTTGAGGACATCTCATTATAAGTATTGGTTTAATCAATGAATGTCTATTTTTAATGTATATTCAATCTGTTATTCTATTTGCCCATATTTTTGTTCAATCTATGCCATGCATTTAGGATTTGAGCTGATTTGAAATACCCATGGAAGCTTGAGCTTGTAGCCCTGGGACCATGGTGGCAGTAGCAATATACATGTTCCATCTCAGTCCTCTATGGTGTGGATAACCTCTGTGGATAGCTTGTAACCATTTAAGTGGACAAACTATAGCCTTAGGGTGATTCCAAGCCACAGATCTAAGAAGGATTCTTCTCCTCTGCACTTGAGCTTGTAGCCTTGTGAGGGGTTGTTGCAGGAACAAACTCCCCTTTGTTTTACTTGACCCACATCAGATATTAGATCTGATTTCTCTGTAGAGATTAGACTTGTGAGCTGAGTCATTACAAGCCTTTTGTAGCAATGACCAGCTACATTTAAATCCCCAAATGGCTTTTGAACTACTGTGGTTTCCACTGGTTTTTCAAGAACTATTTGCTCCCATGGATGCCTGAGCTTATAGCCTAACAAACATGGTGTTTGCACTAATGTTAATGTTCTAATTTGATGCATTGGGTGGAGGACATCTATTGGATAATATGTGACCATTTAAGTGGACAAGTTATAGCCTTAAGATCAATCTATTCTATTGGATCATATTGGTTTTCTGATTTAATTCATGTGGTTTGATCCAGTCTATTAGATAGCCTGTGACCATTGAAGTGGACAGGTTATAGCCTTAAGAGCCCAGGTCAAACCATAAGAGTTAAGTCAGATACCTCCTCCTTGCAGATGTGCTTGTAGCCATTTGAGAGATAGCTGGATAGACAGCCCTAAATATGAGTTATATAACTGAATTAACCTTAACTTAATTGCCTACTTCCCATCATTTTATCTTTATTTTAACACACACTTTCACCACCTTCTTAATAACCCTTTCTTTAGGATAGGACTGCACTTTATTTCTCTTCTTTCAGTATTAATTTAGTGTAGTTGTGACACCCAACGCCCTTTCTCTAGGATTGTCAGATCTGTAGCCAGATCTGGAGGCCTACTAACATAACTCATTTTGGGTTCTAGATCAATTTCTTTATGGGACAAACTCTTACTTACTCAAAACTTACTATAATAGCCCTATATCGTGCAGGCTGTGTATTTCAGATTTACTATTTTAACAAATTTTTATTTCTTCACCTTTTGATTTATATTTATTCACCACAGTTTTCTCACCAATAACAAGACATCACCTGAGAGAAACCAACAATTGTATATATAGATGTAAGGCTATTTTGTAAAAGCAACCAGGATTAGCATGAGCTCACTTTTAGGGTTTATATTTTTAGGGATAGGGTTTGCTTCTGTTGTGTTTTCTTTCCTTAGCTCATCAGTAATGTTGGGTTAATTCTCTGTGTAGCAGTTAGGTTTAAATCAGATTTGTAAATAGTTTTTCAATAACATTGTGTGCAGTCTTGAATTCTGGAAGAGATTGCAGCCTTGAGGGCAGAGTCATTGTAAGTCCTTTTTAGCAATGAACAATCACTTTTAATGCTCCATTTAATCTGTATTTTTCGTATGTTTATCATTTAGATATGTATGGGTTTTATGCACCTATGGATGAAAGTGTTTGTAGCCTTGCAAACATAATGGCTGCAATAGTTTTCCTGTTCTAGTTCAATTCCTTGACTGAATCACATCCGTGGGATATCCTGTTACCATTTAAGTTGACATAATATAACCCTCAGATTAGTCCAAATCACAGGGCTGAGCTGGATTCTTTTTCCTGCACTTGTGCTTGTAGCCAAGTGAGGGACAGCTGCAGATCTAGCTCCTCTTCTGTTTCACAATACTATTTATAGTAATAGATTTGGGGTCTTGCAGAGATTGCAGACTTGAGAGTTAAGTCATTGCAAGCCTTTTTGTAGCAATAACCAGCTGATTTTAATGACCCATTCAATCTGGGAGTTCTTGTGGTTTTCACTAGATCTTTATGTACTGAATGCCCCTATGGATGCATGAACTTTTAGCCTTACAAATATAGTGTCTGCAATGGTTTTCCTGTTTCAACTTTAACCCCCTGATTGGATGAAATCCCTGGGATATTCTATGACCATTTAAGTGGACATAATATAGCCTTAAGATCAGTTCATGTCTCTGAGTTAGGCTGGATTCTTCTACCTTGCACTTGTGCCTGTAGACAATTGAAGGACAGCTGCAGACCCAACTCTTGATCTGTTTTACAATGAAGATTTGCCCATAGCTGCCTACTTCTCCACAGTTTTTATTTATTTTCTCAAATCACCTTCATTCTTCATTACCCCCTTTCTTTTAGTTCTATTTTTATTTATGTTTTTAGTTTAGTTTGTGACAACTCAAAATCACCCTCTCTTTACCTTGCTTTCTAGTTTAGGTTTAGAGTTGCTAGATTTGTAGCATATCTGGAGATTTACTATAGTTTTTAGATCATCACTTCCTATGGGACAAACTCTTACTTATGAAAAATTGGCAACTCTGAGGTATATTTTATAAGATGAGTGTTCTTTTAGTGTTTGTTTTATTGTTGTGTTCATCCATTTTCATCCCCTTTTTATTTTGCCTATTTTGTTACTGCTGCCAACATTTATTATCATTTTCATTAATAAGAACACATGCACAAACCAAATAACCAACAAGTTTTTGGCGTCGTTGCCGGAGAGTTTTGATCTAAATAGTAAATCTGAGTTTGTGTTTAGATTTGTTGTAGTTGTAGTGTTTGAATAAAGTACAGTTTCAGTTTTTAGTTGATTTTTACTATTTTTCTTTATTTCCTATTTTACACTTGTTATTGTTTGTTTGGTGTTTGAATAAATTACTGTTGTAATTCTTGATTTTTGTAGATCTGGACCAGTAGCAATTATGGGAGAGAATAGTTGCAGTTGGAGCAAAGTCTACCTTAGTTTGCATCTCTCTTTCCCCTATTGTAGTTTCATTACTGCATTCTTTAAATTTCAGCAGTAGTATTTAATATTTTTTTGTGTGTTGTAAGTTAGCTTTTTACTTATTGTGTGTTGTATTCTGGGTAGAAGGTCCCTTCATCCTGAGCTTGAAACTTTAAATCCTGAAATAGAAAGAGTCCTAAGACCTAGGCATACATCACCCACCCTCATCGAAATCTAAAACCACCGTGGGAATATTCATCCCCTTCGCATTCGGGCCCCTACCGGAGGGTAATTATGAGATCAAGCCTCAAACCATCCAAATATTGCCATCTTTTCATGTGTTAAGTAATGAGGACCCTTACAAGCACATTGATGAGTTTCTTTTCTTATGCACCACATTTAAAATTGCTAGTATGAGAGATGAAGCCACCAAACTGAGGCTTTTTCCTTTCTCATTAAAGGATAAGGCTAGAACTTGGCTTACCATGCTCCCAGCAAACAACATTACATCTTGGAATGCACTACAATGCCAGTTCTTGGCTAAAATTTTCCCAATTAGTAAAACCAGTCAATTGAGGAAGAATATTGTCTCTTTTGCTTAATTCCCAACTAAACAATTTCATGAAGCTTGGGATAGATTTAAAGAATTGCTGAGGCAGTGCCCACACCACCAGATCCCCAAATGGCAGCTTGGGCAAAGCTTCTACTAGGCGATAGATACCAAAAAATAAATCCATGATTGATGCTTCATGTGGTGGTATATATCTCAGTAAAACTGATGAGGAAGCCTGAGAATTGTTTGATGTGATAAGTGAAAACTCCATGCAGTAGGAGTCTCTGTCAAGAAATGACATTGAGCCAGCTGCTAGAGTTACAAAAGAACCCACTTTCACAGGGAAATTGTATGAATTAAATTTATACAATAACCTAGAGAGGAAAGTGGATAGTTTGTCTAAAAAATTTGATAAAGTGTTGAGTGTGTTGCAGCCCCACATAGCTGCACAGGTTGGAGAGGCATGTCTGATATGCCACTCACCCACACACTCACTTCTTGACTGTCCATCTGCTGGTCAGTATTCTAAATTTGTAAATGAGCATGCCAATACTATCTAATCATATGGATAACAACTTGCTGGGTATCCTTGAAGGAACCACCCTAACTTGAGGTGGAGACAAGATAATTTGTCTCAACCCCAGCAGCAGCTGGTATTGCCCTACAGACCCACCCAACAGTTCCATCAAGGTCATGCCTCAGGATAGCAATTCCCACATTAGTCCCCCCAGTCAAGGCAATTATCTTTGCCACCACCACAACCTAGGGCCCCTTCTTTTGAGGAGCAGGTTTTGTCATCACTGCAAAACCTCAACTCACTCTCACAGACTGTGAACTCCCACAGGCAGAGCATAAAAAAGATAGAAGATCAGCGTGTCAAATTTCCAATGCTATGACAAGAAGGGATAAGGGTAGACTCCCAAGCCAAATAGTGACCAATCGAAAAGGCCAATACATGATTGGTGAAGCTTCTTCAACCCATGAGGAAGCTATGGCCGTCAATGCCTTGAGGAATGGTAAGATGGTGACAAACTAAGATGTTTTTTATGCTAAAAGGAGTGTAGAAGGACATGACTGAGTGCCTATTTTAGTGTAGTAGGTGCTGAATAAAGATATATATATATATATATATATATATATATATATATATATATATATATATAAGGCGGCAACAGATGAGAACCAGCAATACATCATCTGCCATTTCCTCATACTTTTAAAGGGACTTTTCATTTTAACAAGGGGGAGGCTAGGATGGAGGAAATGAGCAATGTTAAGCAGTTGTTTTCATTGAAGAGATGGTGGAATACACTTGCTCAAACTGCTGGACATGGGCTGAGGTGTGTGCTAATGGTGAAGAATTTTGGACTAAGGAGGCCCCTCCCTCCTTGCATCTCTCATGCAGTTGTAATTTGTGTGCTGGAAGAACTGAGATTTGATTCCTGTCCATCTATAAAGGTATGGTTTTTTAACTTCTGCATTATAGTTCTATCCTACTAAATTGAATTCCATATGAGATGCCCCATTTTCTGTCATACATATACCCCGATCTGGACTATTGAGATCATGGACCTTAATTTTGGGAAGAGTCATGAAGGTTAATGATCAGAGGCTCAAACTCCGTGTTGCATATGCTGTGGAGCCTTTGAAACCATTCACATTTAAGACCTTTCACTGTTGTTTGATCTCAGCCTGTGTATCATATGAAATGTAATTGTTACTATTTTTAAAGTTTGTACATACTATTTTTTGAGGTCTGTTTTCATGAATCTTGATCTATGCCATTAATGTCGATGATATGCTGATGAGTGTGAGTGAATCTGTTAAGCATAAGGCTCAATTAAATATATTGCATGAGAATGCGTCATCACAAGGGTTAATTAAGCCTATTTTATTTTCTCGAGAGGATCATCAGCCTTCAGGCATCCTCTCGAGACCTTTTTGTATATGATTTCACTGTCTCTCGAGAGGATAAGACAATTCAAGGCATCCTCTCGAGACTGATGTTCTGAAGGCTATAAAAACCTTGATAGGATGAAGGCTTATACCCTTCTGCTCAAGAACCTCTCGAGTTGTACTTTCTGAAGCCCTATCCTGTCACAGCTTGGGTTATGAGTTTCTAAAGCCTTTGAGAAGCCATTCTCTCACTCCTTCTCTGTGCTAAACCTTCACCCTCCAGCAACACACCCCAGTCATCCAATATTTTTGACATTAATTTAGATTCATACTCAGACCAGTGTTAGGAATTTATTGTTCTATATTTTTTTTTTATGGTGTTGTTTTTATTGTTTAATTGTTGTTTTTAGTTTTCTATAATTGTTGTTTTATGTAGTTGCTGTTTTAGGAGGTTGTATAGTTATTTTATCTTCTCAGTGTCCTTGTATAAAATAGTTTGTTTGGTTATAAATTCTCTTTTTCTCTTCCTTGTATAGTTATTTTATCTCCTCAGTGTCCTTCTCAGTGTACTTGTGTCAGTTTTCTCTTTGTTATAATTTTCTATTGTAGTTTAATTTCTCTCTTACACACCCTGCTGCCCCTATACAGTTTTCTTGAAACATTGAGGACAATGTTTACCTTAGGTTTCGGGGTATAGCAGGGTGGTAAGCCAATAAAATAGTTAATTTTAGTACAGCAGTGTTAGGTTAAATTGAGATAAATAAAGTCAATTCCCACGTAACCATGTTAGAAAGAGGAAATTAAAACTTTTACAGGCATTTTAAAACTGAAATTCTTTGAAAATTTAACACTTCCATGAAGTAAATTTCAAGAAAATTTTTCACAACAATACTTAGTAAACCAGAGAGGAGAGAAAAAGGTGAGGATATACCCCATGAATTCAATTGAAGACCATGCCTAGTGAGATTTGAGCCTATAAAAAAAAAAATCTTTTGAAGAGTGTCTTTGGCAATTTTTTCTGCTCTAAGGAATGACTGATTCAATACCTTTTTACTAGAAGTTAGGCTCCCCAAATTGAAACTTTTGGACAATACTCATGACACTGAGGAGATGATTTAAAGCCTTCATTTGGACAGTTTGAACCTAAAATTCCTACCCATTGAGCTGCCCTTTTGCATACACTCTTTGAGCCTTTAAATTCATTTTTCTTTGACAAACACCAAAGTACTTGAACCTAAGACTCATGACCTGATCCAGCCTTACCCTCACTCTGAGATTTTAGAAGATAAAAGAGAAGATGCTGAAGACAGTTGAGACATTTGGTGGAAGGAGAAGAGAAGAATGTTATAAATAACAGTGTATCAGTTGTATAGTTATGGCATTTCATAAAAAAAATTATAAAAAGAAAAAAAAGAAAGAGAAGTCAAGGGAACTACTTCATCTGAAAAAGTAAAAAGAAAATAAGCTGGCCACTTTAGATATGAAAAATACAAATGAAGATGAAGCTGTGATGAAATGAAGAAGGTGAATTCATGAACCACCTCTTCCCCTGGCTGATTTCTCAATTTTGAATCCTTTATACCCCTTATATTCTTTTTAAAGCTCAACCATAAGCCACATTATAACCCATCTAAAAGACCTTGTTGATCCAAAGTAAAATGAATCGTCATGTGGAGACAAGGGGATGTCTAATCTATGGTGAAAAGTACATGAGAAGGTCAAAAATTAGAAGCAATGTCTATGCTCATACTTGTAGGCCTATTTGAGGTGTGTAACTAATCTTAAGCTGATGAGAATGTGAACACCTTGGATTTTCATTCTTGAGAGACAACCCTGGTGAAGATTGGGTCTGAAATTAAACTTCTTGGGGCACTATTCAAACCTAATTTTTTAATTAATGGTGAGCCTAGTACTGGTTTTTACACATTGTATTCTTGACGTAAAAATGATTGGTGGTGATGTGAATACATGTTTATCTGAGTGTTAAATTGTTTGTACTAATATTTTAAACTACTATGATTTTTGAAGAATAGGTGTGGAATGAAGTTTTATTTATTAAAATCTATTTTGTCATTGGTTGTACTATACTTAACTATTTTATTGTAAAGTTTGTGGGTATCTTCACTGAAAACCCTCATGAGACTTCACTCCTCCACTAGGGATCACCTAGGGGTTTAAAAGGTTTGATGCATAAGCTAAATGCATCTGTGCTCCCTACAAAAGTGGCATTTTAATTTTTAGAATCACTGTTTTATTTTCCCTTCGCTCGAGGACTAGCAAAGATTAGGTTTGGAGGTGTGTTAATCATTGATTTATGCCACTTTCACTACGTGAAAACAAAGAAAAAACAACATCAATTTTAAAATACCACAGACATCGGCCGTTGTAAAAGAAATTCATGTATACAACAGCCCATATCAGTAGTAAAATCAATGCAACAGCCCACTTAAATGTATTATTTGTAAGTGAGGGAGTTAGAACCCGTGGCCTTCGTGTCTTTTGGCGATTTCAAACCCAAGGCAATGACTTTCCGTTAAACCATTTTAAAACAAATTGGCGCAGAGCCCAAATGTCCATCAGAAACCCTAATAGAAACCCCCGGAAATGCTTCTTCTTTCTTCGTCTTCTTTTCACGCTGCTCCTTCTTCCTATTTTTCCAACCCTGGGTGAGGGTTTCAAAGATCTCTCTCTCTCTCATTCTCGAAGATCATGGAGATTCATATTTGGTGAACGGTGTTCGTTCTCTTATTGATCTTCGCTAGGCTAACATCTGCAGAAAAAAATTGGGTTTCGGTGATAGAATCAATCTGTTCAACAGTTTCAGCCATCGATTTGATCTTGCCGTCTCAGGATTTATGCCTGGTTTCAGATTTACGGTCAGAAAGCTGTGGTTCAAGTGGGGGGTTGATTGAGATCACGGAGGGCGATGAGGTCTCATTGTAGCTGGCATTGGATCTAGTTTACAAAAATCATCACCAATATGTATTTGTGCTGTTTTATGCATCTTGGTGTCCTTTATCTAAAACTTGCAAACCCAACTTTTCCATTATGTCTGCTTTGTTCCTCTCTATCCGCCATTTAGCAATCGAAGAAGTTGCTATCAGGCCAAGCATATTATGAAGGTATGGAGTTCATGGTTTCCCCACCCTTTACTTTCTAAATTCCACAATGCGAATGCAGTACCATGGCTCACGGACGATAAATTTTTATTTTTAATTTTGTATACATTTTTATTTTTATTTTTAAACTTTTTCTTTCAATTCCTATTTGTCCCTGGTGCATTTGATGGTGCCCGATTGGTGCAAAAGTAAGTCTGACGTCTGATTTTCAATTCCTATTTCTAAGCTTAGTGGTGCATGATGCCTGTATAGTAGGTGTTTGATAAAAGTTCAATGAGGAAGGAAAGTTGTGTTATCTCTTGTTTTTGACTTTTTCCAGCAAAACGCTTGATTGTCGTGCGGGGTTTCTTGGCGCGAAAATTTTACAGTTTGTAATTAATTAAGTTTCATTTCTTTTCAAATTTTGCAGTTTGAAATTTTTTGGGAATGTAAGATCACATATTTGAAATTTCTCCGAATCGAAAGGGAAGCTTAAGTATAAGAACTCTGGTAAGTTAAGATGACTGAAGTAGAAGCCTCCATTTAAGAAGTTACCTTTTATATCACTCACTTCTGATAGAAGGAAACTTCTTAAACTTAGGCTTCCATTTCAATCATCTTAACTGACAAGTTTTTATAGTTAGGCCTCGAGAGTAGTTCATTCAAAGCTTGTCCATCATATCCAGACCTTGATCTACAACTTCCTCCACGTTATCACACAATGTGTACCTTCCTAGTCATGGAGCGTATTTCTTTAGTAGCTCTATCCCTTTTTTTGATTGCATACAAACCAAATATAATTAGGACCACAATCACACATCTTGCAATGATAACAATTTTTTTTTCTTTGTAAGGCTCCCTTTTATCGTTGCGAGCGTCTCTGCACCTATTGACTATAAGTCTATTCACTTGGGGTAGGGTTGATGAGTGGGATTGCAGCTGACTGAGCTGGGTTTTGGTGGTGGGGAGTTGGCACTATACTCAAATTTGTAGATGCTCGGAGTGGTGATGGGGCGGAGTGAGGTGCTCCGACAGGTGAGCCGACTTCGCTAGGCACATAATTTCAAATTCAAAACAGAACAGAATGTCTGATAGAGAAGAAAACTTGTTAAACTTATGCTTCCCTCTCAATCTCCTCTTGCTGTGATCATGGCTAATGTCTCTGACCTCACATATTGCTGGGCTTTGTTGATGCCACAGTTTCATGACGTCTCGAGATCTCAGATTTTGAGGGACTGGTTCGATTTACTTGACCCCGGTTAGGCTTACTACTAGGCTTTCTCCTTCCCCCTCCTTTCGCTTTCGCTTCTGTTTTGCCTCGTTTTTTTTCTCTTTTGTTTTTGTTTTTTGCTTCCGCTCGTTAGTGGCTTGCTTGTTCTATAGCAGCTCTCTTTATAATTTAAGTGAAGTGATATTCTTCACGGATAATTTACTTTTCTTCTTGACTATACAATTTTTTCCTATTGAAAAAAACCCTCTAATTTTTTATGTTATGATGATTGAGTGTGATTATCCAGGTTTTATGATTGCTCATTTGCTTGTTTTCTTTATTTTCTTTGCCATCTTTGCTTCTGCTTCAAGTGAAAACTGCTATTGTTTGCACTTTGCTGAGTTGAGTGTTACTATTACTATTCTAAATGTTGTAAACTGATACATTTCTTGTTTTTGTTTCTCATTTCTTAGTCTTTTGCAACTATGATTCATTGGTTTGAACTAGTGTTTTATTTTTCTACTACTCGAAATAGCTTTGCATATCAGTTTTGTCGCCCTCCATCTTGGTGAGGAAATTGATTGTAGGACCGACCATGCATTCGATTGTGTAACCAATTCTTCTGGTACGTATGATATGGATGAAACAAAATGAGATTCTAGTGGCAGATCAGCAGTTCCTAATGGTCGAATTTCTCTTACTAATGGGCTTCAAATAGTAGTGAAATGTAATAACCCAGATTTTTGAATTTTATTTAATGGTATTAGATGATGTACCACACAATGCGTGGTGCTAACGCTCTACACCGGAATATACCCACTTTAGAAATAGTCTAATTTTTTATATATATCAATATTAGACTCATTGCGGAGTACTTGTCGATACGATTCCAACAATATATAATTTGTTGATTTTCGATAAGAATATAAAAAGTTATGCCCGTTTGAAGAGTGAAGCGGGTTAAAGGGCACAATTGTAAATTCGGGAGAGAATCACCATTTACCTTGGTGCTTACACAAAGTGCTGGAGCAAAACCTCTTCTCAAGCTTTTCAAGTCACGTATGAATTCTACTTGCGTGTAAAAACTACTATTTTATTAAATCTTATACGGAAAATCTTAATTAGAGTTAACCTATACAGGGAATTAGATATATATTTACTTCTTCTCTCAGTTGTCTTTCTTTATTCCCTCTTCTCTGCAAAAGCTCTGACAGTGCCATCTTTCATAATTTCTCGTCGGATCTCTATCGATTTTCGATCTTATCAGAGAATCTTACACCATCAAAGTTTCTCATCGCTGCGACCAATTTATCATAAGAAAGGAATTCTCGCGAAAAGACTCGGGCATATCGTCTCTCGAATCCGATCTCCATCAACCCAAATCATCGTAGGATTCGAATCACGCTTCAACAGGTGGGTGCCTCTAAATCCATCTTAAATTATTCAGTTATTTCTTAAAAAGAAAACCCTAATTTTTCCTTAAGTTTTGATAAATTTCGGGTCTTAAAAACATAGAAATTAGGCCCAAAATCGATAGGATCGTTTTTCCCAAATTTTCGTGAAATTCGGCCAAACTCTTCAACAGACATAGTCTCGGTATTTTGGCCATAACTTTTTATCCCAAACTCCGATTAAGACGATTCATTTTGCGTTGGAACGTTAATAGAAACATCTACAACTTTCATGTTTTGACCAACTCATGAATCAATCGTCTTGATGGTCAAACAAATATGAGAATGTTACGTCAAATTCTAGGATTGGCGCAACTTGCCTGTTTTGACTTGTTTTTGAGGAAACGCTTAAATAGGTCTATATTATTAGTAATTAGAGTTTATCTTAATGCATGAACGTATATTGTGATGTAGATTGAGGGCGAGAGGCCATCAATAGGACCTTGCTTGACTTCGCATAACTCCGAGTTTTAGGGAGGAGAATCTCATCTTTACAGTATTTTATTTTAATTCGCATGGATATTTTGAATTAAAATCTTTAAATTTGCATATGCCATTGAAATCACATCTGTAAACTGAAATTGATATGAATGACTGAAAATCTAAATCTACCTGAATCCTGAAACCTGAATCTGCTTAAGCTCTGAAAATCTGAAATCAAGAACCTGAACTATGTATAAGAGACTTGTATCTGATTATATTAGTATCTGCATTTGTTTTATGATTGACCTGAACGACCCCTCAAAAAAATTCCTGAACAACTTCCTGACACAAGTTTCCCTCATTACGTAGGGGCTTGTTGCATCCTGAAAAAGGGTTCATGAACGACGATGGTAGGTAGGGGTTCCCATCGGCTATATTCCTGCTCTCGAGATATAGTTTACTCGGGAGGTATTTTAAGTTGAGGATTAAGTCATGAATTACTAAACTTTGCATATAGAAGTTAGAGAAACTAAGACACTGAAACACTGCATCTGTTCTTGAAACTGTTTTCACACATTTAGAAATAAATCTTACATATGATTTCCGCACCTAAATTCAGTTTATTATCTGCTTATATGTTTGACAAGCTATATTCCGATATTTGTTTTGAAACCATGTTAGTTAAAGTAAAATGCAGATGTCTTTCTTCATCGAGCTTTGTTGGTTAGCTCACTCACTATATACGTCATGTGTTCGTGTATTGACATGGCTATTCGTGTATCGTGAGATCGATCCCACACGTGCTGAGGAAGAGCTTGAGGTTCCTCCTGAGGAGTTTTTCCCAGTATAGAACTTATCGATTTTCTTATTTGTGGTGAGAGTTAGACTTGAATTTGTGGGCCCATTTTTAGTTGGATACCATAGTTTTATATTTGGCGTTGATTTACATTATGAGCCATGTTTGATGATGGTCGGCCATCATCGGTGGTTCTTACTTTTAATTGCTTCGCATTTATTTTAGCTATGGATATTTATTGCTTTACTCGATATGTGCCTGTTTGTCAAACTTATCGTTTATTCGATGGGTTGGCGAACCCTTTCCTATACGAGGATTGGAAAAATCGAATTAAATCACTTAGTATCGAGCCATGGTTTTTAGATTCTCTAAGGACCCATGAGAACTAACCGTGACCGATGCAGTTCGCATCGAGTCATGTCGTTAGGTCGAGAATCACTAATCTTGTATTTGTAATTGTCTTTACAATCAATGTTGATTGATGTTGTGGTGTTCACAATAACGGATCAAGATGGCCCCAAGATTTAGAGGCGAGGCGGTAGGTGAGTGCCTTTAGAGGACATTCTGAAGGTGTCGGTACATCAAGGGAGTTGCCTTCAGATCCGGTTCTAATGCGGCCCTATAGAGGGCGGAGTTGATAGAGGTCAAGGTGAAAGAATGGAACAAGTGTTGGAGAGTCTGGCCACCAACATTGCTCAGCAGACCGCATCTATGGCTCAGATGATTCTGGACAACAACAACAATCATCAGGATTTGCCGAATTCAGGAGGATGAGACCTCCAAATTTTTCTGGACAGACCGACCCGATGGAAGCTGAAGGTTGGTTGGATGAGATGGAAAAGATCTTCGAGGTGCTTCAGTGCACCGATGTCGAGAAGGTTAGATGGGCAACCTTCAAACTAGATGGAAAGGCTGGACCATGGTGGAAGTCCGTGGCTAGACACCGGGAGCAGGAGTTTCCCAATACTCCTTGGACATGGGCTGAGTTTATCGAGGCGTTCAACGATCAGTACTTTCCCAAGATCGTTAGGAATCAGATGGAAGTTCAGTTCGAGTGAGCGAGGGACAATGTCAGTGCGTGAGTATGGAGATGAGTTCACGCGACTTTCAAGGTTTGCACCTCAACATGTGGCCACCGATATGATGAAGGCCAGAAAATTTCAGCTGGGTCTTAGGTCGAGTATACAGGAGAGCGTGGCTATGTGGGAAATGGAAACATATGGAGGAGTACTGTCAAAGGCCCTCATAGCAGAGGAAGAAATTCAAAAGCGGTTTTTGCAAAGCAGTCAGCCGAACAAGGATGAGGTTGTACAAGAGGCGTCAGTACTTATGAAAATAAGAGGCCAAGTTTACAAAGCCGGTGAACCTTACTCAACATTTTCTAGACCAACATTTTCTTCCGGACCGACCCTTATCAGATTGGCAAGATCATCACATGCAATCCGACGACCAGTGGGTTCTAATGCTAGTGGAGCTTCAGTGACAGGATCCTCTCGTGCACCATCTTTTGTTTGGTCACTATGTGCCTAAGTGCGGAAACCACACAAGACCGAGGATTGTAGGAGGAACACCGAGCGTGTTTTTGGTGTGGCGCAATCGGACACATGGTTAAGGATTGTCCTCGGAGGACAAGGAAGAACTAGTTCGCTTCTACTCAAAGATCGACCGACCCTCTTTGTTCAAGGTCGAGCTTATGCCGTGATGGCTCAAGAAGCCGAAACGTCGAACGACGTGATCCAAGGTATTATTAAAAGTTGAGATGTCTTCTTATTTTATGTGTTATATATAATTGCTTGATATTTAATAAATTTTGTTAATAAGTTATGGATGAATACACATGCTTAGAAACTTTTAATTGAGACGCTTGTCTAAACTAAGGTACCCTTTTTATGCATCGGGAGCGATGTAAGCAAAACCGGGCGAGTGTTGATAGACCCGGTCTACACATTCTTTGTTACTCCATTGTTGAGAAGTTGGGAATCATTCCCAAGGCCCTTGATTTCATCTTGGCGATTGTCAATTCCTACGGGCAATTCGGTGAGCACCGATACCATGTGTCAATCGGTGATTGTGATGATCAAGACCACGAGGGCATGTGGCTGATTTGATCATTTTGAGCATGGAAGGGTTCGACGTGATACTAGGGATGGATTGGTTATCTACTTATCATGCGAGCGTGGATTGTCTTCGAAAGATTGTAACATTCCGCCCGCCGAAGAGAAAATCTTTTCGATTTTGCGGAGTCAAATCTTGTGTGATACCGTTTATCTCTGCCATTCGAGCAGACCGTATGATGAGGAACGGGTGTTATGGTTATCTGGCCTACTTGCAAGATCATAAGGAGGAGAAGAAAAATATTACAGATATTACGATTGCTTGCGAGTATTCAGATGTTTTTCCTGAAGATCTACCTGGATTACCACCTGACAGGGAGATTGAGTTTGCGATTGAGTTAGTGCCGGGTACTGAACCAGTATCAAAAACTCCGTATCGAATGGTGCCTGCAGAATTGAAAGAGTTGAAGGAGCAGCTTCAGGAACTGCTAGATAAGGGCTTTATTAGACCGAGTGTGTCACCCTGGGGAGCACCGGTTCTATTTGTAAAGAAGAAAGACGGTTCAATGCGGCTTTGCATCGATTACCGCCAGCTAAATAAGTTGACAATTAAGAACCGTTATCCACTTCCAAGAATTGATGATCTGTCGATCGCTTACAAGGAGCAAGGTTCTTCTCAAGATCGACTTGAGGTCGCTACCATCGCTTGAAAGTTAAGTCCAAGACATTCCAAGATGTTCGTCGGAACCGATATGGGCACTACGAAGTTCTTGGTCATGCCATTTGGGTTGACAAATGCACCGGCGTCATTTATGGACTTGATGAACCGGATATTCAAGTCACATTTGGACAAGTCTTTAGTAGTTTTTGTAGATGACATCCTCATCTATTCAAAGACGCGAGAAGAACATGAGCAACATCTGCGAGTGGCTCTACAAACCCTTAGAGACCATCAGTTATATGCAAAACTTAGTAAGTGTGAGTTTTGGCTTGAGCAGTCGCTTCTAGGCCATGTTATCTCCGAGACCGGTATTACATTGACCACCAAGATTGAGTCGGTGATGAATTGGGAACAAAGACCGTTACGAGGTTCGTAGTTTCCTCGGTTTGGCGATACTACGGAAGGTTTGTGGAGGGCTTCTCCAAGATATCTGTCCTCTTACACAACTTACGAAGAAGAATACTAAATTTGATTGGGACAGAGCGGTGAGCAAAGTTTTCGTGAACTCAAGAAACGATTGACTCTCGCGCCAAGATGCTATACCATCAAAGGGAGGCTTTGCAATATACAAAGGATGCATCATATGGGGTTTAGGGCTGTGCTTAACCGTAATGAGAGAGTCATTGCTTATGGGTCTAGACAATTTGAAGACCATGAGAAGAATTACCCGACGCATGATCTTGAGTTGGCAGCAGTGATTTTTGCTCTGAAGATCTGGAGGCATTACCTTTATGGGGAGACCTTCGATATATTTACCGATCATAAGAGCCTCAAGTATCTCTTCTCACAAAAGGAGTTGAATATGAGACAGCGTCGATGGATGGAGTTCTTGAAAGATTATGATTGTACCATCCAGTACCACCCCGGGAAAGCAAACGTAGTGGCAGATGCGTTAAGTCGAAAGTTCTCTGCTCAGTTATCACATCTCACCACAAGGGTGCGACGATGGCATCTTTTGGAAGATATGGCTCTAAGTAGCATGAGATTTGACGTAAAATGTTCAGGTGCATTAATGGCTACGCTGGTGATTTGAGAACATTCGCAGACTTCAGATGACGGATGATGAACTTATGGCTATCAGACGGGATGTGATTGGGGGAAGCAAAATAGATTTTTCTATCAAAGATGATGGCACTTTGTTGTTTAGAATCCGGGTATGCGTACCAACTAGTACTGAGCTTCGGGACACTATTTTGGAAGAGGCTCATAAGTTTATGTACGCTATTCACCCTGGCAGTACCAAGATGTACCAAGACTTAAAGAAAAGCTTCTGGTGGAGAGGTTTAAAGAAAGATGTCGCTGTGTATGTCTCGAGATGTCTTGTGTGTCAACAAGTAAAGGTGGATCATCGAAATCCGGCGGATCAAGCAACCACTACCGATACCTGAGTGGAAATGGGAGGCTATTTCTATGGACTTTATTTTGGGATTGTCAAGAACATTAAGAAAATACAATGCCATCTGGGTCATTGTGGATCGATTGACTAACTCCGCACACTTCCTTCCTTATAATACGTCGTATACCGCCAACAAGCTAGCAGAATTATACATCAAGGAGATAGTTAGGCTTCATGGTATATCGGTCAGTATCGTATCTGATAGAGACCGATGTACACATCTCAGTTTTGGCAATGATTTAAAGAAGGAATGGGCTCTAGGCTCGATTATAGTACAACATTCCATCCTCAGACCGATGGGCAGACTGAGAGGGTGAATCAGATTATAGAAGATATGTTACGTGCTTGCATATTGGATTTTCAAGGGTCATGGGACCAACATTTACCGCTGATCGAGTTCGCCTACAATAACAGTTACGAGGCTAGCATCGGCATGGCACCCTACGAAGCTTTGTATGGACGACGGTGCAGGTCTCCTCTTAATTGGGAAGAAGTGGGTGAGAAACTCATTTTAGGTCCCGAGATCGTGGAGAATACAACCAGGACAGTTCGGTTAATCCGTGAGAGACTACGAATTGCTCAAAGTCGTCGTCGGAAGAGCTACTACCGATCTGAAAAGAAACCATGTTGAGTTTAAGGTGGGAGATAACGTATTTGTCAAAATCTCTCCTACAAAAGGCGTGATGCGTTTTGGGAAGCGTGGGAAGCTGAGTCCGCGCTATGTTGGACCTTTCGAGGTATTGGGTCGAGTCGGCGAGGTTGCCTATCGAGTAGCCTTGCCACCGCATGACTATCGAAATGCACGTGTTTCATGTGTCCATGTTACGAAGATATGTTAAGGACCCGACTCACGTATTGGACTACCAGCCCATTGAGCTCCAAGAAGACCTATCCTTGGTTGAGGAACCGATACGAATCTTGGATCGTAAAGAACAAATCTTACGGACAAAGAACATTCCCTTAGTACTCGTGAAGTGGCGGAACCATTCTTCAGAGGAAGCCACATGGGAGCGTGAAGCGGAGATTCGCGAGCAATTTCCACAACTTTTCGAGTGAAGGTATATTGTAAACTATAGTTATGTAAGAAAACCATACATACCTTTAAATTCTTGAATTTGCTTCTAAAAAAAAAAAAAAAGGAGAATTTCTTCAAATTCTTCAATGTTAAATTGGTTCATAACATCGATGCTTTACATATATATCTATAACGATCACACAATAAAATCTTAAATGTCATATTTATTCATTCTCTAGAACCGTATGTCTCCGTTGGAACCCGTGTCATCGCTAGAACATGTTACGTGCACGTGATCATGCTTTTGAATAAGTGTTCGATTCTCGACATCCAAATTTCGCCAAATAATTACCAAAAGGGTGAGGTAGGTGTGTGTGCTAGGTTTGTGTCATAGTGAAGTATATTTCCAGGCACGTGACACTTGGGAAGGTATGCATCCATGCACGGATGTAATCCTCTATGGCAGTATGGGATGCCACACGCAGTACATCCAGGTTACTACGGATCCCGACCCTTGAAAGCGTGCTTGGTGAAGCCTTCACATCGCGACAAAAGTTCTTTGACTTTAGACTGTTTCGATTTTGCTTTATACTGGTGTTAGGATAAGGACTTACCGCAGTTCGGTTTAGCTATCCGTATATTTTCGAGGACGAAAATATTATAAGGGGGAGAGAATGTAATAACCCAGATTTTTGAATTTTATTTAATGGTATTAGATGATGTACCACACAATGCGTGGTGCTAACGCTCCACACCGGAATATACCCACTTTAGAAATAGTCTAATTTTTTATATATCAATATTAGACTCATTATGAGTACTTGTCGATACGATTCCAACGATATATAATTTGTTGATTTTCGATAAGAATATAAAAGTTATGCCCGTTTGAAGAGTGAAGCTTAAAGGGCACAATTGTAAATTCGGGAGAGAATCACCATTTACCTTGGTGCTTACATAGCTGAGCAAAACCTCTTCTCAAGCTTTTCCAGTCACGTATGAATTCTACTTGCGTGTAAAAACTACTATTTTATTAAATCTTATACGGAAAATCTTAATTAGAGTTAACCTATACAGGGAAATAGATATATATTTACTTCTTCTCTCAGTTATCTTTCTTTATTCCCTCTTCTCTGCAAAAGCTCTGACAGTGCCATCTTTCATAATTCCTCGTCGGATCTCTATCGATTTTCGATCTTATCAGAGAATCTTACACCATCAAAGTTTCTTTCATCGTCACACCAATTTATCGTGAAGAAAGGAATTCTCAAAAAGACTGCATATCGCCTCTAATCCGATCTCCATCAACCCAAATCATAGCGGCATTCGAATCACGCTTCAACAGGTGGGTGCCTCTAAATCCATCTTAAATTATTCAGTTATTTCTTAAAAAGAAAACCCTAATTTTTCCTTAAGTTTTGATAAATTTCGGGTCTTAAAAACATAGAAATTAGGCCCAAAATCGATAGGATCGTTTTTCCCAGATTTTCGTGAAATTCGGCCAAACTCTTCAACAGACATAGCCTCGGTATTTTGGCCATAACTTTGTATCCCGAACTCCGATTAAGACGATTCCTTTTGCGTTGGAAATCTAATAGAAACATCTACAACTTTCATGTTTTGACCAACTCATGAATCAATCGTCTTGATAGTCAAAAAAATATGAGAATGTTACGTCAAATTCTAGGATTGGCGCAACTTGCCTGTTTTGACTTGTTTTTGAGGAAACGCTTAAATAGGTCTATATTATTAGTAATTAGAGTTTATCTTAATGCATGAACGTATATTGTGATGTAGATTGAGGGCGAGAGGCCATCAATAGGACCTTGCTTGACTTCGCATAACTCCGAGTTTTAGGTAGGAGAATCTCATCTTTACAGTATTTTATTTTAATTCGCATGGATATTTTGAATTAAAATCTTTAAATTTGCATATGCCATTGAAATCACATCTGTAAACTGAAATTGATATGAATGACTGAAAATCTAAATCTACCTGAATCCTGAAACCTGAATCTGCTTAAGCTCTGAAAATCTGAAATCAAGAACCTGAACTATGTATAAGAGACTTGTATCTGATTATATTAGTATCTGCATTTGTTTTATGATTGACCTGAACGACCCCTCAAAAATTCCTGAACAACTTCCTGGCACAAGTTTCCCTCATTACGTAGGGGCTTGTTGCATCCTGAAAAAGGGTTCATGAACGACGATGGTAGGTAGGGGTTCCCATCGGCTATATTCCTGCTCTCGAGATATAGTTTACTCGGGAGGTATTTTAAGTTGAGGATTAAGTCATGAATTACTGAACTTTGCATATAGAAGTTAGAGAAACTAAGACACTGAAACACTGCATCTGTTCTTGAAACTGTTTTCACACATTTAGAAATAAATCTTACATATGATTTCTGTACCTAAATTCAGTTTATTATCTGCTTATATGTTTGACAAGCTATATTCCGATATTTGTTTTGAAACCATGTTAGTTAAAGTAAAATGCCGTAGATGTCTTTCTTCTACTGAGCATTGTTGGTTAGCTCACTCCGACTATACGTCATGTGTTCGTATTGACATGGCTATTCGTGTGAGACTGATCCTGACTACGTGCCTGAGGAAGAGCTTGAGGTTCCTCCTGAGGAGTTTTTCCCAGTATAGAACTTACTGATTTTCTTATTTGTGGTGAGAGTTAGACTTGAATTTGTGGGCCCATTTTAGTTGGATACCATAGTTTTATATTTGACGTTGATTTCTGTTATGAGCCATGTTTCGATGATGGTCGGCCATCATCGGTGGTTCTTTACTTTTAATTGCTTCCGCATTTATTTTAGCTATGGATATTTATTGCGCTTTACTCTGATATGTGCCCTGTTTGTCCGGCTTATCGTTTATTCGATAGGTTGGCGAACCGGCCTTTCCTATACCTGAGGGATTGGAAAAGTCGGGTCGTCACATGAAATCATTTTGGGAATGGGCCTCGGAAATCCATGTACTAAATAATTTTGAGAGAAACTGATGAGAGAATAGAACTTCCAATGAGCACTTTCTTTTCTATCAATATGAATCTAGTTTCTTCTCTTAAACATGGTATGTCAAGTAGAAATGGATTTTTATATTTTGTATGCTGCCGTAGTTCAAAAACTTTAAGACACATTTATTCACCGAGACCTTCCATCTTTTAAGGACTTAGAATTTTCAAAATAACTCCTTGCTACAGCTGTCACGTGGCTAGTTTAGGCCCCAGTTTTAACCCCTATTTTGGCCCAGTTTAATGCCTAGGTCCAGCTTCTTTTAACTTTTTTTTTATAGTCCAGTATAGTAGCATATAGAAACTATCCATCAGCAATCCTGCAAATTTCTAGGCTCCAACAGAGGGGCCACACATTATGTTTATAGAAAGTATCATAAAACCCCATAGTTAACAAGGGGCCTTCATCATGCCCCTTATTATTAGGAGGTGCTAGTTGAAATAATAGTTCAGCTCACCGGAATTAAGTGAGAGTTTTAACCAGCTTCGTAGGAGGTGCTAGCAGTTTGGTATGATTTCAGCTATTACTACATCCCAAAAGATCTTTTTTTTTAAATGCTTGTTTGAGTGTTTAGCAGGGTTTATTTTTTTCAACAGTTTATCTGTCTCAGCAGTAAGCAGTTTTAAAGGGTGTGGGGTTACAGCAGTGTGGCTGATATCTATTTGTATGTGATTTTTTTTTGGTGGGCCTGTATAGGCTGGTTTACCTGCAGTAATGTAGTATTCACTTGGTGTATCTACCTACGAAGCTGGTTGCTTTGCGATGAAAGAATTGAAGGGCAATGTGCCATGTGTTAACTCCAAATTACAAGGAATGGCTGCAACAGGTATTGTTGGATCTAATACAAGGAATGACTGCAATAGGGCAATGTGCCATGTGTTAACTCCAAATCAAATTCAATGCTTGCCATTGCTATATAAACAAGTAAACCCACTTCTCCGACCCAATTTCTAGCCTTTATAATTAT
The DNA here is from genome assembly GCA_021018995.1 of Chloranthus sessilifolius. Lineage (NCBI taxonomy): Eukaryota > Viridiplantae > Streptophyta > Magnoliopsida > Chloranthales > Chloranthaceae > Chloranthus > Chloranthus sessilifolius. Next base: position 99,871,363 of record CM037597.1, read on the forward strand.
CGATCATTTGTTATAGCTCAAGATTTACAAAGAAGAACAAGAAGTATTCCTTTGAAGTTTTTGGTTTCCATCTCTAGTTTCTTTCATCTCAGCCCATTCAAGTTCTTGATTTGTAACCAACAAATCAGCCATTAGCAGTTTAAATGTTCCAAATCACTAGAATCACACCTGAAATCACCTAAAACAGAAGAAATCTCCACTCAACCAAGTTCCAAGTTCTAGATTTAGAGAAAAGAAGCCATTTTTTTAATCTTTTTACAGAATAGAGGAAGCCTACAATGGAATTCTTATTAATGTTGTAGTAATTTGAGTCTTCACTCTGTGTAGTTTGGTTTTTTTTTTTTTATTGGAGTGAATGCTTAGTTCTTGTGTAATCATATATAATTAAGCTTTATGGGTATGTATAACCAGTTGTATGTGAACTAGAAGTGGTAGGCAATTGACTTAAATCAAATATGGTTTGAGGTAATTTCAAATTTGGATTGCGTATAATACCAATTATCGCCATTGTTGCAAGAATGCTAGCTTATTATAGATCTGATCCTTGACCATTGTTGGATCACATATTTGATCACCACTTATAGTTTTTTGTTTATAAGCTGATTCCAATGAAACATTTGATCAGGTGATTGCATTGACAGAGGAACTCTTGGAGATTGCAAAGCAAACTGAATTTGCTGGATTGGATGCAGGTTTCTCACCTTATCAGCGCCACTCTGATGGGACCTCTCAGCATGGTATGGTGACTCTTCATCACTACAGTTTTTTATCACTTCTTCCAACCAGTGAAGAAACTGAGGGACTCTTTGATCTTGAATAGTGAGTTGCATTATATGGGTTTATTGTATTTGAAGTCGCATGGACTAATGTGCGTGGAATCAACTATTTGAATGAACTTCAGGTATATTGTTACTTGTTCAGATTGTATTTTCTGTTTTCACTTTGCTCGAAGTGTTAATATTTATTAAAATTGCATATTATTACTAGACGGATACTTCTTTGGCTTTGGAGACTAAGTTCATGAGAAGGTGGGAATTTGACAGTATTGAACAAGCTTCAAGGCGAATTTCTTCATGGTTCCTGGGAAGCAGAGTGACTGGTTAGCCCTCATTTATGTCAAGATTTAAAGGGCATGTGTTCATCTTGTAACTACTCAATTATTAAAAAATTATGATCATTTGATCTCCGCCATTAAATCTTGGTTGCTCCATTATGGTTGTTGAATAGGGTCACTAAATCATGTCGCTGCATTCGATCAAGAAAACAAGATCATGTTCTCTCAATTGTAGCTACAATAGCATATGATCCATTGATCATGAAAAATTACAACCATTTGATCATATGTTCATTTTTAAGCCAAGTATTGGCACAAAACTTGATCTCTATCGTCTGATTTCTCAGTCAACCATTGAATCAAATGATGTGATTTGATTGTGTTGAGTCAGATGACATTAGATGATAGAGAACGTGATTAGTGCCAATCTTTGGCACCAAAGATCTTTGCATCTTGGAATTTACATCAGATGGCTTAGATGCAATTCCACATGGCAAAAATCCCAACAAAACCAAGTGTCTTTTTAAACTATGTGGCACAGTACAGATCTTGTGTGCAGATCTATTTCCCTTATTGTTATATGTAACCCATTTTCTTATTTTCTCTGCAACTGCAACAGTATGAGTCTGAAGGTAAAGGAGCTTCTATGCCTTCAGTTGGCTCTAGTGTAGTCTCTGCATCAAAGAATGGATTGAGATCCATGGATTCTGATCGAGTCTTTCTTTCTCACATGACCAACAATCCATCTTTGGGTCAGGATAAGGTAAGCCTGGAACCATTATCACCTTACATTAGAACAATTAAAATTTGATTTCGTATAATGCGAAAATTTAAATATTTTAGAACTTTGTTATTCTTGCATGGTTCACTAATTTTCAACTTCATGGTCAGCCTGTGTTCTTCACTGTAAAAGCTTATATAAGTTTCATCAAGCCCGATTAGATGATGTGGTATTGGGCATGTAAAGTGTGCAACAAAAAAGTTACAGAGGCTATCGGATCCGGGTATTGGTGTGAAGGGTGCCAAAAGAACAATGCAGATTGCAGTCTAAGGCCTAGAGTCTACACTCAAAACAAGGTATATATTTTCACTATAAGGGCCTAATTGAACACATGGAAGACATTTTTTTGATGGTATCTGATGCGGTTTTGCTTGCAAATATATAATGGTAGTGAAGGTTGCAGATGCAAGTGGCGAGGCATGGCTTTCTGCTTTCAATGAGCATGCTGAAAAAATTGTTGGGTGCTCTGTAGATGAGCTTGATAGGATAAAATCAGAGGTAAAATTTTAACTACCTAATAGCTATAAAAACCAGTTTCTATTTGGCTGTCCTATAAGTCTGCATTATATAACAATGTTTCAGCCATTGGACCAGGCACTGAACCAGCTAACAGCTCATTGCATACAATGTGCTAATGTCTTGTCAGCTGTATATGTGAAGTGAATAGTGAATGGTCTGTGAACAAATGGATGTAGCAATTGTTGAGCACAAGGTAGAGGCTGATTACTAGAAAAATGAATATTGTAAAACTTTTGAGAAGTTAATTTTGCCCTTTGGGCAATTTCTTGAAGAGGCTGGTATCAATTGCATGGTCTATGAACCTGCATGAGCCTGGTTCATTGCGTTGCCAAACTAGTCAACTCGTAGGAAGTGCGTAGAGGTTAAGAGCTTCTAAATCTCTAAAAGTATGCATTTGACCAGGTTGATAGTTGGGATTGATCTTTGTAGGTACATAAAATAGTGCAGCTTATCATGGTTAGACTTCAGAATATCGGTTAATATTGTTACCTATCATCGATAAATTTCAAATTTTGGCTTGACTGATACCAATGCATATGTGTATCCATATCGAAAAAAATGTGGTGGTATAATAATCTTCATATTAAAATCTTGAAGTTACTAAGTCTTAATTCTTAAGATTTAATAACTTAGCTTTTTAACATGTAAGTTGATACATCCAGGATATTTGGCAAAGAAGGTTAGTACATAATTTATGCTGATTTTGTTGTCTTCTCACTTCTTTTGTATATATTTAATGATTTTCAGGTTGATTGAATAAGGATTTTTTTTCTTGAATAAAATAGAAAAAGAAAGGTACATCTTGTAGTATAGCGAGAAGCTTAGACCACAGAGGACAGGAGGGGCAACACATGACACAAAAAACACAAAAGGACAGACTAAAATGCTTGGCCAGGGGAAACCAGACAGCAGCGGCCATCCAAAAACCCCGACCAAGAGGAAGACCAACACACCTGAGCTAATTACTAGCTTGGAGACCAGATCTTCCCAAAGATCTATGATTCTCTGCACCACATGCTACCCTTCAGTCTTCTCTGTTTCCACCCATTGAAACATGTTTTTAGTGACAAATTTGGTAATCATCTGCGTACCTCTGTAGTTATCGTGAAATATTCTTTCATCCCTTTCCAACCAAATTGCCCACATGACAACCAAAACAGCCACCTCCCATAAAATTTTCTCCCAACTTGAGATATTGACCTCCCACCAGCTATCCAATAAATCCTTGCACGAGTTAGGGAGGCACCAAGAAATTTCAAACACTTGGAGAATTCAATCCCAGATGTTAGCAGCTGAGCAATGGACAAATAGGTGTTTCACCGATTCATCTTTGCTATTAAACATGACACATATTTCTCAGAGCCGTACCCCTTTTGTTCAACTGGTCCATTGCCAAATACATTGTCACAAAATTTCCTTCGTATAGAGAGAATTTCACTTCTAGGCTTTTGATATGTTGGAACTATTATACTTCTAGGCATGCATTATACCATTATGGCTAAGGAAATTTCAGTGGTTGTTTGTAGGAAACCTCAAATAAAGATTTGTCAACTTGAGCTAAGGTGGCTTTTGAACTTCTAAAATGGACTGCATCTACAAAAGGCTGCATTACTGGCGAACTAGAATTACAACTTTGACTTATTTGAGAACTTTTACGTATAGGTATGGTATTGCAAGGATTCACATATATAATTTTGCTTTCTTCATTATATTAGTTTTACTTTTCTACTTGTCTAATTATTGACGTTTTTCTATAAATATTGTAGATGTACTTTTAATAAATTTTGCGTTGTTCTTGTTTTTCCTTGCTAGTTCAATTTTTGACTTGCCATCTTGTCAGCTGTGTAGCCATGAGTACCTTGATATAAATATGCATGAATTTCCATGCTCTTTAAAGTCTGTGTGCCTCAAGGTCCATTATTCACTGCATCTATACCGCTGATGAAACATCAGATCATCGTCTGCAATGAGCCATTGGCTCACCCAATCCAAATTTGGGTCACTATGTGAAAATGGGGAATAAACCACACTAGTTGCTTAAAATCAACCATGGTCTCTGATGCAGTACGCACCTCATGACCATAGCAACAAAAATATCTTTTTTTTGCCCTTTTCTTAATAAGTCACCTTTATATTCCGATTTTTTTCCCAAATCTCCTTTGAGTAAACAAAGAGGATTGAGTCTTTTATGTGTAAGATAGCCTTAGGCCTGCTACATGTCCATAAATCATTTTGATTCTTTTCAAGATTTTACTTTGTTGGGCCGATTGCATAAAATAAAGGGCTCGAGCCCATCCTTTTTTCTTTTCCTTTTTTTTTTTTTGTGACAAGGGTCTTTGACCTATTAAATTGAAAGAGAGGGCGCCAGGTCTGATTTAGAGCCCAGATTTAAACACCTTTTAGTTTTAAATCCAACTAAATATAAGTGAATCTAAAAATAAAATTCTAAGTTCCATAATTTTCTAATCTCTTTTTTGATTTTTCTCGGAATTTTGTCCCTTTTATTCTCCAAATTACAACTTTTTGTCCACACAAAAAACTTTTTGAATACAGAGTTTTTCATCAATTTTTTATTCTTTTTTCACTTTATCACTAATTTCTGTCCTTCCAAATAATACACAATTCCCGAACTTAGCGAGTATGATCAAGGTAAATTAGACTACTCAATTAGCCTTACAATTAATTTAATTCAAATTTGATTCAAAGAAAGAAGTAGCATAACTACTTAAAAATATTAGTTCCAATTGACTGATACTATCTGGTCACTTACTCGTTATGACAAGTTTTTTGTCTTATGCATCCATTCGTCTTTAGAATTTTATTTTAGAGTTGAGTCCCCGATTCTCAATTAAACATCACAATTCTCTATTTGGATTTTTAGACTTACATTTTGTGATGATTTCTCCCCTGATTTTCTCTTTGGCCTACCGATTTTTTGTTAATATACTACAATTATTTCTTATTTCTTATAAGTCCTCTAGAATATGAAGGTGGTAATGAGCAGGTTTGACGTTATCTATTTTTATTTGCATATATCTCTTAGACTTCTTTGTTTGGCATCATTGTTTCATAAGTGAACTGGTGCCATCATTTTTTTTTACTTATATCAGTTTGGTTCTCTCTCTGATTTTTGGGCAACATAAAATCTGAGATTGAACCTCGGACCTCAAGCCCAGTTTAGTGATTTCAATTGTAGCTTCATATTTGGCTGTGTTGCATTTCTCTCGTTGTTATTTATTTATTTATTTGTTTTCCCATTCACATTTTGTTTAAGTTTCCGAAATTAGAAAGGAATGAAAAAGGGGTTAGGCCTATAGCTCAACTAAAGGTTGACAATAATACACAAAGGATATCTAAGTAGGAAAAATCGGTCAAAGTCGGCAATAAACCGTTTTCTTGAACACACATGCAAACTTTGAGTTTCATTTTATTATGAAATTCATTAATGTGATTGAGTTTATTTTTATGGCAGGAAAACTCGTGATATGGGAGCTGGGCGCAAGCTGAAAACACACAAGAAGTGGGCAGACAAATCATAAAAGAAAAGTTATCTCGACAACGAGTTGAAATGTGCTCAATCAAAGGTGTCAAGCAATGAGACATTAAAATTCTGCCATTGGGCTTATTAGCAATTCGAGTCATGCTCTAAGTCGCTGTTGAATGTATTTATAGGATATTGTTGAATATATTAATATAATATATTTGAATATTTTAATGAGATGGTGTTGAATGTATTAATACGATGTTGATTTTATTTTTGGCTTATTATTTTTTCATTTAGTTGAATGGATTATGAATTTTGTCCCTTGTAGAGTGATAAGTGGTTGATACAATATTTGTAATAGGTAAAATGGCTCTCATTACAGTAAAAAAAATGGAAGTTTTTCAATTTAAAAAAAAAAAAAAAAAAACAACGGTCCATACCAGTTGTTGTCATATACCACTGATTTAGGCTGTGGTTTCGGAATAAAAAAAAAACCCCTTTCCCCATTAGGAACAACGGCTTAACATTGTTGTTATTTTGCAATAGCCACAAACAACGGCCCATAACCGTTGTTTCTCAGAGGAAATTAACAACGGTGTGTCACCGTTGTTTACATATACCACTGATTTAGACTGTGGTGTCGGAAGAAAAATAACAACCATTTTTTTTGTTAAAACAACGGCTTAAAACCGTTGTTCTTTTGCAACGGACATGGACCGTGGTTTATCTTGTAAATAAATAATGGTTTCGGACCGTTGTTTATAAAAACCACTGCTCTATAAACAACGGTCCTTGCAACGGCTCAAAACCGTTGCTGATGACATTTACAGCGGTTTTAGGCCATTGTTTTTTGTCGATTTTCACGTAGTGTTTTCACCTTCTAACCTAGCCTTTAATAGACCTTGGAGTTAGTTAACAATGAATTTTTAAGTGTGTTTTTTGTAGTTAGAAATAAACTACAGCTTAGTGCAACAATCCATATAATGAGAGCCAAGAAGAAAAAGTTTAGAGACAAATAGTGGAGCTAATGAGAATTACAGTGAATACACCATGGTGGTCCCCACCATGTGGGCCATTTAGCATGCATTGGGGCCCTAGAAGACCTACAAAGAGAGAGAGAGAGAAGTGAGCCCAAGCTTAGTGGAGTGCTCTACAGCAGACTATATAGAATAGCTGAGAAGTAACCAGCTGCAGCACTTCAACATCTCGAGCAGTTATGCACGCATTACACCTTTATCAAAGCAAGGTCGAGCAACTGTTGAGTAGCTCTATGTCTTCACAATGAACCACTCAAGCAGTTCGAGTGGAGCACCAGCTATAACACTTCAATTACATATATCTTGAGCACATTAGAACTTCAGCAAAGAGCCTCTCGAGCAGACCAGCAGCCTCAACAATCTCAACTCGAGTAGAACTGAACCTCACGAGGTGCATTGCTGAAGCACTATGACCTGTCGAGCTGTCTTCCGCATTACTTGAACCACTCAAGCAGTTTTGAAGCTTTAAAACAATCCACTCGACCTGTTCTGAGGAACCTGTCGAGCTATTCCTGCTGAAGCCTTAATCCTGTCGAGTTGTATGCCTGAAGCCACTGAACCTCATGAGCTGCCTTCTAAAAAAAAGCATCCTGTCGAGCTGTTCTATACTGAAACACTTCAACCTATTGAGCTGTTGCCTAAAGGAAGCGTCGTGTCGAGCTGAGAAGCCTAAAGACCTTTAGCCACTCGAGATCTGCTCGAGAATACATGGCTAAAGCTCTATGCACTCTACAACCACTCGAGATTCACATTCTGAAGCTCCAACCACTCGAAGCTCGAGTTCCAGCCATTATATTTGAACTTCAAGGGGCATTTTGAGACTTCCCCATCACCTGGGTCACATATGCCAATGTGCTAAGCTATTCCTCACAGCCCAAGGCAACACTAGGCTGAGAATAAGCCACGACAGCAGTAACTAATGCTTAGATTTTTCCTCTTTTTCTGATTGGCCAATGCATTTCATTGTTTTATGGATTGTACATATAGATGTAAGGCTATTTTGTGAAAGCAGCCAGGATTAGCTTGAGCTCACTGTTAGGATTTCTATTTTTAGGGATAGGGTTTTCTTCTATTGTGTTTTCTTTCCTTAGCTCGACATCAATGTTGGGTTAAATCTTTGTGTAGCAGTTACGTTTAAATCAGATATGTAATTAGTTTTATAATAACATTGTGTGTAATCTTGGAATCTTGCAGAGACTGCAGCCTTGAGGGTAGAGTCATTGTAAGTCATTTTTAGCAATGAACAACCACTTTTAATGCTTAAGTTAATCTGTATTTCTCTTATGTTTATTATTTAGATCTGTATGGGTTTTATGCAGCTATGAATGCATGTGCTTGTAGCCTTACAAACATAGTGGCTGTAGTAGTTTTCCTAGTCTAGTTCAACTCCTTGACTGGATCACATCTATGGGATATTCTGTGACCATTTAAGTTGACAAAATATAACCCTAGGATTAGTCCAGATCACAGGGCTGAGCTGGATTCTTTTTCCCAGCACTTGTGCTTATAGCCAAGTGAGGGAATGCTGCAGATCCAGCTCCTCCTCTGTTTCACAATACTATATTCAGTGAATAGATCTGGGGTCTTGCTGAGATTGCAGACTTTAGAGTTAGGTCATTGCAAGCCTCTTTGTAGAAATGACCAGCTGATTTTAATGACTCATTCAATATGTGAGTTTTTGTGGTTTCCACTAGATCTTCATGCACTGAATGCCCCTATGGATGCATGAGCTTGTAGCCTTGCAAACATAGTGTCTGTAATGGTTTTCTTGTTTCAACTTTAATCCCTTGATTGGATGAAATCCCTGGGATATTCTGTGACTATTTAAGTGGACAGAATATAGCCCTAAGATCAGTTCATGTCTCTGGGTTAGGCTGGATTCTTCTACCTTGCACTTGTGCTTGTAGCCAAGTGAAGGGCAGTTGCAGACCCAACTCTTGATCTGTTTTGCAGTGAAGAACAGCCCAAATATGCCTACTTCTCCACAGTTTTTATTTATTTTCCCAAACCACCTTCATTCTTCTTTACCCCCTTTCTTTTAGTTCTGTTTTTATTTCTATTTTTAGTTTAGTTTGTGACAACCCAAAAGCGCCCTCTCTTTGCCTTACTTTCTAGTTTAGGTTTAGAGTTGCCAGATCTGTAGCAGATCTGGAGATTTACTATAGTTTTTAGATCATCACTCCCTATGGGATAAACTCGGACTTATCAAAACTTGCTACAACAGCCCTGAATCTTACGAGACTGTGTGTTTGTTTTGTGTTGTGTTCAATCCATTTGCATCCCCTTTTTATTTCTTTGTTGCTGCCATATATTCTTCCTCAATTTCATTAATAAGAACACAGGCATAAACTTAAAACAAACAAACCTGATGTGAATTTTGAACGCGAACCGTGAACTTTGAATTCGTATAAACTGATTGGACACTGACAGCGTGACTGCACACTATACACTATATACTGCATACTGGACCGGGAGGATGGGTTATCCATACACACTGCATACTGCATACTGGACCGATATAGTGGGTTATCGTACACACTTCATACTAGACCGGTAAGGCGGGTTATCCATTCACACTGCATACTGCATACTAGACCGGTACGACGGGTTATTTGTACACACTACATACTGTACACACTGACTGGAGCACTGCAACTGGAAATTTAGAACTCTGTGAGTTATGAAATGGGAAATCAGAACACTATGAGATATGAGCTTGAAATCAGAATACTGTAAGATGTGAACATGAATTGGAAATCAAAACATTGTGAGATGTGAACTAGAAATCGACACTGTTAAATGTGAATATGGTTTAGAAATTTGAATACTGTAAGATATGAACTGGAAATCTGAATACTGAAAGATGTGAATAATGGAAATCTGAGCATTGTAAGTCATTGAACCTGGATTCTGAACATTGTAAGTCTCTGAATCTGAATAAAAATTCTAAATCAGAATTCGAATGTGAACTTAGGAACTAAGAATGAATCATTGAAATGTGTATGAAACTCCGAACTATGGATTTGATTTCGATTTAAGGATATATGTACATTCTGTTTTGATAATAAATTGTCTTTTGGAGCTCTGTCATGAATATCTATATTAAAATGATGAGATGTGAAATTGAATTTGATATTTCTTCTGCTGAGCTTAAACTGTTAGCTCACCCCGACCATATGTCACAGGTACAGGTCTTGATCAGGGCTTTGGGCGTGAGAAATATCAGGATTTTGTACTGGAAGAAAAGGATCTTCCACCTTCCGCCTGAGGATTTGTACCCCTAGTTCAGGGATCGTAGATTTAGTACATTGTGGATTTTGGTAAGTTTGGGCTTGCTATATACACCATTGTTAGGTGATGGTCGGCCATCACCGGTGGTTATTTTAGTTTACTGTTCATAGTGGATATTAGAACTAGAGATTTTAATTATACCATATGTATTTTTTGCTTTAATTTCCACATGTGTGTGGATGTACCAAGTATTCTGTATTAGATTGTGATCTACGATCTGGCGGTCCGATTTTTTCAGAGAAATGTGTTAACGAAAAAAAAAATGTGTCGAGAAAATAGGTTGTCACAGTTTGAGATTCACTTCGAACAAGACTGTCCCATGAGCGGGAGGGTCATCGACCCATACTTAATGATTGGCGCAAAGCATTGATGTGAAGATAAAATGATTTGTGCCCAATCTAATGAGGCATTGATTGCCCCACTTGATCGGCCGTAGGTGCTCCTATGTGAGGTAGGGTTCGAGATCTTTGGGCGAACCCATTGATTCCAAGGTTAATTTAGCAGAACTACCCGAGCGGAGCAATATTAATGTCGTAATACTTTTTGGGAGTGTGTGCCACTTTTGAATATGATCTTACAAATGGATTAACTATGTAAAAACATAGACCCATTAGGGGCGATAAATAACAAAGGCGAATGGAAGTCTCGACTCAGGTCCCGCCTAGGTATAATTTACATGAACAAACGACCATCCTATAAATACCCAGATGCGTGGCGTACACTTTATAAGGATACCGTGAATGTTTTCAAGGCTATAATCGAGAATAAACATGGGAAAAGATCCCTTCTGCATACAAGTTTGAACATAGTTGTTTGATATGCAATCACTTTTAGCGGTGGAATCAAATCGATCGAAATATTGACTATTTGACCGAGATTGACACAGTCGCTCCTACTTTGAAGTAGGATCCAAATATCCAAGGCAAACCTTATATTTAGGACATTAATTTACCATAGTTGTGTTGCTGAAAAAATATTAACATTTTACCGTATTGAAGCACGAATGTGCGTAGCTGTGTGTCAAAAAGTACAATGAAATCATGTATATCTTTTTTTTTTCTTTTTAAAAATGATTTTCTTTCTCTCTATTTTTTTTTAATAGTCCGACGTCATAGGTTAGTGATGAGAATGCTTCATCTGATTCATCCAAAGCCGTTGTTGACATGGAATGTTTTAGGAACTCGAGAGGTTACTTGATTTGAGGCTTTAGGCCATTTGATGTTCATGCACATTCTCAAGAAAAAATCAGTCCCTTTTTTGTTTATATAGATAAAAAATGTGCATTCTAATTAACAAAAGAAGCTAACTTTTACTTACATTTTTTATTATTTTTTCTTTCTTCAAAGCTTATATTTTTTTATTTTTGTTTTTTTGATTTTTTCTTTTTATCTCTCTTCTTTGGAATGAAAGTACAATGCCGCAAAGATGTACATGGACATAAAAAGGAGTATATATTTTTAGATTTTTATCTTTTTTTTTTTCTTCTTTTTTTCTATTTGATACCTTAACAATGAGGGGGTGGGGGGGGGGTGGGGGGTAACATGTCCCATTTTGAGAATGGTCGAACCAGTTCATGTGGTTAGAACTGAGCGAGGTCCCAAATTTTTACCAACGTCGGGACGTTCATCCCTTTGGATTGAGTTAACCTTTTATCCTTACCACTGGTCATGCATTTGACAGTACAGTGCGATGATATACCTAGTTCGGACCCGATTTGAGCAAACATGAGCGGCCCAGTTGGCAATCGTATAATTCGAGAATGTAACCATGGGAGTAACTGATGATTTTTTTATTTTTTATCTTTTAACCTTTTTATTCACAGTGCCCAAGGTGAGTTTTTACCATACCTGTTATCGCCCTCTTTTTTATCTGTAGCACCCGTTCGGGTTTTCACTACGTCCATGGGTTTATGCATTTTTATCCTAAGCGCCATTTTAGGTTTTAACCTAGTCCGCACATGCTCGCTCTTTTTACCCGTAGCGCGCTTTCAAGTTTTCACCACTTCTATTTTGCTTTGAGCTCATATATTTTTATTTTATTTTATTTTTCTTTCATTTTAAGATCATTTCAAAGGTCACGTCATGGCCATCGATTTCGTGATAGCCGACTGGATGGAGTTCTTCTGTTGTTTCTCAGCTCGGCTTGTACTGACTCAACAGATACTTTGAATGCTTGTAGACCTTAAAGAGTGCTTTATTAAAGGATGTATCATGGCCATGGGTTAGAATAGATAGGTTAGAAATTTTGAAGGTATTCTTGGGGTTAAAGGTTGTTCTTGATTAGGTTCTAGCAGCCGTAATACACTTCTTCCTTGGGAGATTTTTCCTGTACATGCCCCATGATTTTTCTATCTCTTTTCTATATATTTTTTATTTTTTTTGCTTTCTTCAGACATCCTCTTTTTGGGATTTGGCTTTTCTGATTTTTTTTAAAATTTTGATGGTAACTCCTTTTTTTTTTTTGGTTTTTTTGGTATATACATTTTCACTTCTTTTTCTCTCTTTTTAGGAGAGAGTACGAAAGAAAGGCTATTGGCTCAACGGGTGTAGCAAGGGGTGTGATCATTCAGGGGCGCTTTTTTGGCTTTGAAATGATGACCTCTTTTATGGGGTCATTAAGCAATCATGTATCCATTTTATCAATACTTACCTTACCGCGGGAGACTAGGAGTAGAATTGTCACATGTATCCAGCGTTGATGGGTTTGAAAAAATGTTCTCCATCCATGGTGGCGAGGTGGAGTGCGTATCTAGGGAGTACTTCCTGGATGACATAAGGTCCTTCCTAGTTGGGCTTAAACTTCCCTCTCAAATTAGTATGGAGAGACAGAAAGGTTTTCTTGAGTTCCGTGTCACCCACCTTTAAATCTCGAATGTGAACACACTTATTGTAAGTACATGCAATCCTCCTCTGATAGAACTGGGTGTGACACAAGGCTAGGAGCCTCTTTTCATCATTCAGATTCAGCTGTTTGAAATGGGATCTCTCCCTCTCAGTTTTGGCAGCCAGCCTCGATGACGATACGAACTGAGGATACTTCAACTTCAATTGGTAGCATGACCTCAGTTCCATGCACAAGGGAAAATGGTGTTTCCCCTATAGTGGTAAAGATCGACGTTCGATAGGTCTATAGTGTGACAGGTAGATTTTCACTCCAGTCTTGGTATGTGATGGCCATCTTCTCAAGGATGCGAACGACAGTCTTGTTAGCAGCTTCTACAGCTCTGTTAGTTTGCGGCCAATATGGTGACGAGCGATGATGCTTGATCTTGTACTACTCATATAGGGCTTTAATGCACTTGTTCACAAAGTTTATGCCATTGTTCGTGATGATGTCCTTGGGCATGCCAAATTGATAAATGATGTTGTTCTTGATAAACTTTTCAACATGGTTGGATGTGATGTTTGTAGAGGATACTGCCTCTACCCATTTAGTGAAGTACTCGATGGTGACGAGGATGAACTGATGCCCATTAAAAGCCTTTCGATTGACCTTTTCGACGATGTCGAGACCCCATGTGGCAAATGGCCATGGAGTGGTCATGCTGTGGAGATCTAACTTTGTGGATCTGAGAACCATGGAGGCTTATCATCTTTGGAGGACATTTTTGATAAACTCTTTAGGGAAGGTACGTGTTTCGAGGAAATTTTTGATATTTGAGAACCATGGAGGCTTATCATCTAACTTTGTGGATCTCTCAATCTCGAGGCAAAAGGCTAGCTAATTTCTTTGTCCAATCATGATCGACTTTATTTTGATGCCATATGAAATTTTGACCGTTGATGCGAAGGTTGCAAGTGCATTGGGAAATCGATTTCGCGCTTGCAGGATATAGGAGAAGGTAACATCGTCGAAGCATGCTATCAGATCTTCAAGGTGCTCATGGGGGGATTAACTTTTCATTCTTTGGTTTCCAATCTCTGTTGGTTTGGCATATGATCAGCTCTGAGTTGCCAAATATCCTGAGATGAGTTATATTCAGGTCGAGAGCTGCTTGCAGGCTAGCTATACAAGCTTCATATTCAGCCATGTTGTTGGTGTAAGGGAAATTGAGCTTGATGAAGACCAGTATGTGGGATCTTTTGGAGAAATTAGAACAACGTCAACTCCTTGACTTTTTGCATTCGATCGCCCGTCAAAGTGCATCACCTAAGACTCTTCTGTCTCTTTTGTGTCATCCTCTTTCATGACCCATATATCTTCTTCAGGGAAATCAGTTCTCAGAGCTTTGTAATTAGGTAAGGGATTTTCAGCAAGATGATCTGCAAGTGCTTGCCCCTTGATTGACTTTTGCGTGAAATACGTGATGTCAAACTCAGATAAGAGAAGTTGCTAGCGTGCTATTCGGCCAGTGAGAGCCAACTTTTAAAACAAGTATTTCAAGGGATTCATTCAAGCCAGAAGGAGAACTGCCTGAGATAACAAGTACTGACGAAGCCTTTGTGTAGCCATAAGAGAGCTGGGCATGCTTTCTCTAGATGAGAATAACATGTTTTGTAATCAGTGAACTTCTTGGTCAGGTAGCAAATGGTCTATTCTCTTCTTCCAGTATCATCATCCTGCCCTAGGACACATCCCATCGAGAATTCCATCGTGGAGAGTATATTAAGAGTGGTCTCCTGGGTACTGGTGGTACCAAAATTGGGTACTCATAGTTTTATCGAACGTGGCTTGACAATCATCGTTCCATTCAATAGGCGAGTTTTTCCTCCGTAACTTAAAGATCGGCGTGCAGAAAGGAGTTAATGTTCAGGATTTTATTATACTAAGTCTTAACCTATTGCAAGCACACAATGAAAATTGCAGCACTAGTATAGGATCGTTCCCATGAGGAAGGTGTTTTTCTTATATGTTTTCGTGTATTTAAAAACTTGTATTTATCTTTTAAGATCCTAAACTACTGGAGAAATATGAATAAAGAATGGGTTGATTAAAACTAATTGCAAAAAATAAATCTAAATCCTCCTCCTTTCAGATTATAGTTGTCAATCACAATCCTTTAATTCTCGAATGTTTACAAAATTAAAGTATCGTTACAACATATATCAGTCCTCAAAATTTTGGGCGTCAATAAAAAAATAGGATTCCTCAGCACAGATTTATGCTAATCAACAATTTTTCTAAAATTTGGGCGTCAATCAAACTCAACAAAATTGAAGATAGAAAAGTAAAACCGTTACACTATTCTATAAATTCTCAATCTGAGTTTTCAATTCAAATAAAAAATTTGTAGATGCTTACAAAGCAATAAAGTGCATGAAAGTAAATCTAAACTAGAAAGCAATAAAAAGATCTTTCATCCCTCAGTCACAAGCGTCAATTGCTTTTGAGAAACTACGGATACTCTACTCTAATCTTCTAGCTCCCAATTGCAGTCATCAATTGCTCTCGAGAAACCTTGGATATCTAAACTAAACTAAACTAAAGTTGATCGGAAGAAAACCCAACCTCAACATAGGAGGATTAGAAAATATTTTCATCCAAACTCTAACTATTGGCATACTCTAAAAAAATATTAAAATTTTTGGGTTCTCTTAGTATATGATATATTTGAGATATTTTAAAGGACAATTAAAAGGATAAATCACATGAAAAGATAATCAATTCTATTTATATGTTTCCTTATTTTTCTATAGTATTTACTATAAACATCTCTACTAGGCTCATGTTGTTGTAAACCATAAATCAAAAAGGTCTTTATTCGACTTATAATGGGGCTTTGGGTTAAAGGTTTCCAAGAAAGATAGAAAGGATTCAAGGATTTATGAGAATTTAGTTCTTCTTTCTCCTGTCTTCTTCTTCTTTTCTTTTCTTCTTCAGTAAGTATCCAGAATGGGATAACTTCTTCCCATTATTCTTTTTCTATTTCTGTAAATCCCATTTTATTTTGAAATTTAATCCATAAGCTCTTTGCTTCTCGTTTCAGATTTCTCTTTTCAGATTTCTCTTTTAAGATTCTTCAGTGTGTAGAATCATGTTTACAATTTAACTTTCCATATTTTCTTCATTTTATTTCTTCTCAGTTGTACCCTTTTTCGGCATATCCCTATTATCTTATACTCCTTTCACTCCCTCTTCTTCCCTTCTTGCATTTTAAACTCTTAGAAATATAAGGGTTAAATGTTGAAATTTTTGGGTAGTACATATGGTTAAGGGTTTATAAAATCATGATACAAAGAAATTCGGTTTAGGCTCTAATATGGGTTCAAAGGGCAAATATTTTTTGGGATTTTGGCCTTTTGGCTCAAACTAAATAAAAGATGGCCTTAAATCATCTTCATGATTCACTAGCATGAATGCCATATTGTTTTGATGTATCTAATAAACAGTTCTATAAAAATAAATGATCATAATTATAGAATATCTGATTCTATTTACAACAATATGAGATTTTGTATTCAGCATAGTCAAGAAGTTCAAAGAAAAGTTTGATTTTGAATAGAAAGTAGTCTCTCGCTCAAAATAAAAGAGGAATTATGGCTCAAAAACTCATTGGTTATATAATTTTAAAACTATAATCTAAATATTGCAGTTTAAATCAAAGTATAGTTTCAAACATTCAATCTGATACAGTGCTTAATAAGGTTAACATGAATCGTAACTGCTCTATTTTGATTATTAAACTTCTACTACGATGGATCGTAAAGTATTCTGGAATTATTATTTTTTCTATCATAACTCACATATGATGGTTAACTATTCAGAAAGAAAAAAAAATCTACCATTAAAATGAAGAAACTAAGAACTAATATATGCAGAAAAGTGTACCCCCCAAAACTTGAATATGACAATGTCCTCATTGTGCATAAAAATAGGGGATACTCAAAATTTTATTAACTTAATGGTGATACTACGGTACCGGCATATAATCAACAGAATCATTCCAAAATCTATCCCCAAATTTGGGAGAAATTACTTCCGGCTTTTTCAGATAGAAATTGCATCATAAATGAAAAGAATTAGACAAAATAACTTTCTATATATCAAATAAAATATTTACAGAAATGATTGAAAAGAAAGAAAAACTATTACATAAAAGATTAAACCTAGGAAAAATCTATACACATCCTAACTACGACACCGACAGCAACGCCCTAGGCAAAAGGTTCTTCGATAAAGATCAGACCTCGGCTTCTAACCATCTTCAATCAGAGTCTCGTTCATCCCTTGCCTAGAGAGTGTCCACACATTCAAAAGAGAGCCATCTCTCTTGCTGTAGTCACTCCTTTATAGAGTGGCACCCCCTGTATTCCAAATTCCCTCCCCCAAATAGAGCACATCATAGATCTTCCTTGGAAGAAATGCAATGCACTTGGGGGAAGTGCTTTGAAGAGTGGGAAGTGAACACATCTCCAGCCGCTTACAACCTATACTACTCCCCTGCGAACATTCTCCCAAGGAGCATGTGATGCAGATAGGGGAAGCATATGAGCAATGGAGAGGGGTGGCGAGGGACGGTTCAAGTTACCATCATCATAAAGGAATTCGCACTCGGGGTGGGTTGTAATGGTGTAAAGGTTAGGAAGTGGGGAAATATGGGTTCTTAAAATGAGGTTTTAGATTTGGGTTAAGTTTAGGGTAAGGAATAATTTTAGTGGATGATTCAGCATCTGGTATGGGTTGCTGGCGCTTCAATTTCTCTACTTTCTTTATTACAGCAAGGAGTTCGGCCCTTTGTATCTAAAGAATTTGGTCAACTCTGCTACTGAAATCGCTTGAGTTATGTTCTTTTGACATAAGGTTTAGGGTTAGGGATGGAGGAAGGAGAAAGGCTATGGTATGATAAAGGATTGTGGAAGGGTATGGATTTATAGGGAAGAGGCTAGAGCTTTGAACCGTCACATCAAGTTAAATGTCAAGGTATAGGCATTTAAGCTAGGGTAGTTGGCAAGTGGCAGAATTGAATTAGATGTGTGTCTGCTTCCTCTATAATTTAAGTGGGCACGGAATCTAAGGTAATCAATAAGACCGGTCACTGGATTTGCTTATTTCCTAAAATTATCATTTACGATTCTTGAGAACAATAATGAGACTCTTGACGCTTCGATTCGTAATCGCTACAATTTGACTATATAAATAACGAAAGTTGTAAATCCATACGCTAAGGTGATTATAATTCAAAAGGCCCTTATGATTGAATGCACTTTTGTACACTGTAGATCGTAGGGCATTTTCTAACAAAATTTCCTAAAGGCAATATTATACATACATTACAAAATCTTGCTATGGGCGAGTTGATAACTCGATAGATCCATGAGGTTGTTAGTTAAGATATTGGGGAGTTGATGTGCCACCCGAAAAAATATGTCCTCTTGGGGTGCCAACTGGCCATGATGAAGAGTAGCTACTCTCTCTCCTAAGAATTAAAATAGTTAGTTGCTCAACTTGAGCTTCCAACTTAAGAAAAGATTGCTGAAGAGCGAGGAGTGGCTTCGATTGGTTTTGGTCATGCTGTTGGCAATTTCCACACGTCTGCAGCATGGCATCCTTGATGGAAATAGTATGGTCTTGAACTCTTGTGGGGCAAAAAGGTATAACAGGGTGCTGAGGATCCTCCTGAGATGGGCCATGATTAGGACCAGAAGCTTCACCTTTTTGAGAAGTTGAGTGTAATTTTATACCCAACAAAGACTGAAATTTCATCTTCAAAAGCTTCAACTTTGGGCGACAATTCATCATTGACTTTAATTCATAAAGTACTCCCTACTTAGGAGGCTTATTTCTTAAAGTCTCTGAATCAGTCTCGTTCGATGCATGGTGTTGCACCAGTTCCTCGCTAAGGGTCTCAAAAAGTTTCCTAGCATCCTCTGTAGTTAACGTACATAACATTAACCCACAAGCAACATCAACCATGTGTCGGGTCTGTTCATTAAGGCCTTCATAGAAATCAAACACTATTTACCAGTGGGGGACCTCATGATGAGGGCACTTGTTCAGAAGCTCGTTAAGGCGCTTTCGGATTTCCTCAAAAGTTTCATCTAGTAATTGATGAAACCTTTTGATAATCTTCCAGAATTGATTTGTTTTAATAATTGGGAAGTACCTTGTAATAAACTTGGTCTGCAATTCTTCCCAGCTAGCAATTGAATTACTGGGCAAGGAGTTCAACCACTGCTTTGCCCTCTCTTTTAAGGAAAATGGAAAGAGCCTCAAACAAGTGGCCTCTTCCGACAAGTTTTTAAATTTAATAATTGCACAGATTTCTAGAAAACTCACTACGTGCATATACAGATCCTCTTAACCAAACCCATAAAAGATCGGTAGGAATTGAAATATGCTAGGTTTGATTTCGATGGTTCTATCGCCGGCCACAGGGGGTAATTGAATACGTGAGGGAGGAATAAGAGCTGTCAATGCATAATACTCTCCCAATGTCTTAGCCACAAATTGGTCTTTACCTACCATAATGAATGGAATTAGAAACAAAGTGGGCTAGCTAGAACGATTATCTGAAATGTCTATTTTTTTTATTTATCTGATTTTTATTTTAGAAAGCAGGGAGAGAAACAAATCTGAGCCTCTAGCTTCTCTGATCAGGGGAAGTGTTGAAACCTGTGATTCGTTACTCTGAGTAAACCTAGAAAAGATTAAGAAGTGATTAAAGAAAATTAAAAAATATAAAGAATAATAAAAAGAGAAAAATTTGCTTCCCCGGCAGCAGCACCAAAAACATGATTGTAGCTTTTATCGTCCTAAGTCTTAACCTATTGCAAGCACTCAATGGAAATTACAGCACTTGTATAGGATCATTCCCACAAGGAAGGTGCTTTTCTTTTATGTTTTGGTGTATTTAAAAACTTGTATTTATCTTTTAATATCCTAAACTATTGGAGAAATATGAATAAAGAATGAGTTGGTTAAAACTAATTGTAGAAAATAAATCTAAATCCTCCTCCTTCCAGCTTATGGTCGTCAATCACAATCCTTCAGTTCTCGAATGTTTACAAAATTAAAGTACCGTTAAATCGTATTTCAGTCCTCTAGAATTTGTGCGTCAATTAAAAACTAGGATTCCTCAACACAGATTTATGCTAATAAATAATTTTCCTAAAATTTGGGCATCAATCAAACTCAAAAAAATTGAAGATGGAAAAGTAAAACCGTTACACTAATATGCAAATTCTCAATATGAGTTGTCAATTCAAATAAAAAACTTTTAGCTGTTTACAAAGCAGTAAAGTGCATGAAAGCAAATCTAAACAAGAAAGTAATAAAAATATCTTTCATCCCTCAATCAAAGGCCTCAATTGCTTATGAGAAACTACTGATACTCTACTCTAATCTTCCAGCTCCCAATTACAGTCATCAATTTCTCTCGAGAAACCTTGGATATCTAAACTAAACTAAACTAAAGTTGATCAAAAGAAAACCCATCCTCAATCGTCGATTGATGCTGAGAATTCCTTTGATAGTTCTTCTCCTATGTCGAGCTCTCTTATTTATAAATCATAAGGAGCCTGTTTACATTATTCAAATCCTAAGAAAAGAAAACCACTAAGAATAAAGGATTCCTAATATAACTCAACTTCTAATCCTAATTCTTCCTTGCTTTGATTGGTAGATGAGCAGGATTGTTCTTCTATTTCAACAATAGAGTTCTTTTAGGAGTCTTTCATCAATCTTCTCAGATCCATGATTTATTAGACTTTTAATTCAAGATGTCTTCTAATTATATGCATGGCGGTGTAGTTCTCATGTGATTAGCAACAACAGGAGCTTTTATTCTTGAAAAATCGTAATCAAGATTTCTCTTTTTCTGCACAGCTCTCTCTATTTGATTTTCCAGTATGAATTGATCTCTTGGATCGCATTCCTCTTGAAACATCTTTTGAAGAATCCTAACTTACAATTTCTCATTTTGTCTTCAGCTTCATTCAATCGCCTTTTACGATTTCTTACTTTACTAGCTTTAAATATGAGTCGAATCGTCTTTCTTACTGTGCTTTGAGTTCATTTTGACGAAGATTAATACTTTGGCTCTTTTTTACTGTTTAACCTTAATATCTACACATCATCAACTCATTAGTAGAAAGCTGGGGTCTAGCATCACTAAGTTAAGGGTGATAAAATGATATATTCTGTGACTGATCAGTTAACTGTGCAATGAACCGACTGATGTACTGTATTCTACCCAGGAAGCCTCTAACTTCTTTCTTGATAGATGGAGTACATAACTGGTAACAGATTTTTTTTCGATAAATAATCAGTATATCAATAATTTTTAGAAAAAAATTTTTAGTGTCCCCTATTTTTTGTGCTAATGAGGGCATTGTCCGATTTAAGTTTGAGGAGGATACACAATTTCTGCGTATAATAGTTGTTTTAGTATAATTAGTATATCAGTAGTTAGTTTAGCAGTTTATTTTTGTAAAAAAATTTTGAATATATTTTTTTAAATGGTTCAGTACATTGGAATTATGATAGAAAAAATTACAAATTTTGAAAAACTTACAATTCATTATAGTAGGCGTTTTAATAATTAGAATATAGAACAGTTACAATTCATTCTTAGCTCGTTGAACACTATATTAGAATGGATATTTAAGACAATAGATTCATCTAAACTGTAAAAATTTAGACTATAGTTTTATAATTATAAACCAGCGAGCTTTTGAGCCATATTTCCTCTTTTATTTAGAGAGAGACTGTTTCTATTCAATCAAAATTTCTTTGAACTTCTACACTGTTATGAAATCTCATATTGCTGAATTTAGAATCGAATTAATCTATGAATATGATGACCTAATTTTTTATCTAGAACTATCTATTAGAAATATCAAAGCAATAAGGCATCTATGCTAGTAAATCGTAAAGATGAATTAAGGCCATCTTTTGTTTAAATCAGAGGCAAAAAACTAAAATCCTAGAAAATTTTATCTTTTGAACCCATATTAGAAGTCTAAACCGAATCTTCTTTGTACCAAAAATCTGATAAACCTTTAACTATATGTACTACCTAAAGCTTTCAACCTTTAACCCTTACAATTTATGAGAGTTTAGAATATAAAGAAAGGGAGGAAGAGGGAGTGGAAAGAGTAAAAGTAGAACAGATAAGGGTATGGTAAGAAAAGAGGTACAGTTGAAGTCTAAAAATAAAGAAGAAATAATATGGGGAAGGAAATAAAAATCGTAAATAAACGATTTTAGAAGAAAAGGAAATTATGATTTAGCAAAAAGTTTTCAAAAGAAGTAAAATTGTAAAATATGATTTTATAGCTGAAGAACTGGGATACATATATATATATATATATATATATATATATATATATATATATAAGTAGTAAATGGGAAGAAGTTATCTAAATCTTGGATACTTACTGAGTAGAATAAAAAAGTCAAAAGAAGATGAGAAAAAGAAGAGCTAAATTCTCAGAAAAACTTTGAATCCTTTTCTACCGTTTCTTTGATACCTTCTGAAACCCAATGCCCCATTACAAGCCAAAGGAAAGACCCTACTGATTTATGATTTGTAAAAGTATAAGACCTTTCTAATATGGATATTAGATGCTATGGATTATACAGTGAATCATAAGAATAGAATAAGATTATCTTTTCCATAAGATTCATTAATTCTTGCAAGTATCTTTGACTGAATTTTTCTGAAAAGTATAATGAGAGAACCGAAAAGTTCTTATATCTTTTTTAGAGTATGTCAATAATGAGTTTTTGGAATGAAAATATTTTCTAAATCTGCAGTTTAGAAAAATTTATAAAGAATAAACTGTTCACTGATGCATATAGACTCTGTGCTTATTATGAATTGAAATTGTTAGAGTTTTAATCGAAGATAACTATTATAATGGAAAGAAAGGACAAATCATTGGTAATTTTAGAAAATCATAATAAACTTATGTATTGACAAATTTGACCACTTAGGTAATTTAGTTAATTCAAATAGTATAATAAAATTAGTTTAAAATTTAAAATTTTAATTTATGAAAATTTCAAAAATATGAAGTTTGTAGGTAACTTTAATGAAACCTTTAGGAGACTACAACTCCTCCACTAGGGATCACCTAGGGGTTTAAAGGCTTGTTGCAACTGTTAAATGCAATCGTGCTCCCTATGAAAGTGGCATTTAATTTAAGTTCTTAGTTTATATGTTTCCTTGTTTGCTAGGGACTAGCAAAACATAAGTTTAGGGTGTGATCAGTCACATAATATATCATTTTATCACCCTTAAGTTAGTGAAGCTAGGACTTAGTTTGCTACTAATAAGTTAATGATGTGCAGATAGTAAGGATAAGCAGTAAAAGAGAACCGAAGTGTTAATCTTTGTCAAAATGAATTCAAAAAGAGTAGCAAAAGATGATTAAGCGTAAAATGATAATTCACCGCCTACTGAAGAATGGAAAATCGTGTTTTACGATTTTGCAGATAGTTGAGTGCTGTTACTAAAATGCTATAGAAAATTGTAATTTGCGATTCTTCAAAGAAAGAGAATGATATAGAAGAAAAGTGACAAATCATAATTCAGAGAATCATCAACTATAAGAAAGCTATGAAGGATGGAAAATCGTGATTTACGATTTTCTAAGAAAGAGAATAATTGTGATTTACGATTACGATTAGAATCTTTCCCACTGCTGCTACTATTGTTGATCACGTGAGAATGAATACTGCCATGTACAGAATTAGAAGAACTCTTGAATTAAAAGTTTGGCTATGAACGGATCTGAGAGATTGACGAAGAAGAATCTTAAGAGGACTCTGCTACTGAATAAAAAGAAACAATTCAGAAGTGCATCAACAGAATAGAAAGTAAGGAAGAGTAGAATTAGAAGTAGAATTATAATAGGAATCTTTTATTTATTTTATTAGAATTAGAACTTGTAAACTGACTCCTTATGATTTATAAATAAGAGAGCATGGTGTAGGAATAAATCATCAAAGATATTCTCAGCATCAATTGATGACTAAGGTTGGGTTTTCCTCTGATCAAATTAGAGTAGATTTTTATTGCTTGGTAGATTAGATATCCAAGGTTTCTCAAGAGCCATTGACGACTGCTATTATGAACTGAAGATTAGTGTAGACATTTGTAGTTTCTCAAAAGTAATTGACGACTACGGCTGAGAGGTGAAGGATATATTTACTTTGCTTTCTAGTTTAGATTTTATTTTCTTTTATTTCCTGTTTTGTAAACATCTTCAGATTTTAATTTGAATTGACGACTCAGGTTGAAGTTTGCAAATTAGTGTAATAGTTTTTACTTTTTCATCTTAAGTTTTCTAGAATTTGATTGACGCCCATGTTTTAGGAGATTGTTAATTAGATTAAATCTGTATTGATAGAATTCTAGTTTTGATTGACGACCAACACTAGGACACTTGAGATATAGTGTAACAGTACTATTTAATTTTATAGATATCTGATAGCAGAAGATTGTGATTGACGACCATAATCTAAAGTTTGAAGATTAGGATTTATTTTCTATAATTTAGATTAATAAACAATTTTTTATTCATATTTCTCTAGTAGTTTAGGATCTTAAAATATAAGTATAAGTTTTTAGAAAAATTGAATTAATCTAGTATACCGATCTTTGTGGGAATGATCGTTTGTTAATACTATGATTTCCATTGTTCACTTGCAATAGGTTAAGACTTAATTAGATACACATATAAGTAGCCCAATCAAATACCCTAATGCCTACCAGCACCAGAATCAAAACACGGCACAGAACAAGCCAATCAACGTCCAGAATTATAATAACGTGCCTCCGCCACAAAATTTTAATCAACAAACTAGAGGACCCCTCTAGCCAAAAAGAGAGCACTACCCTCCACTACCCAACACCATTCCAAATATCTTCCACCTCCTGAGAAACCAGAACCTTCTTAGATTCCCACCACAACGACCGCAAGCCTGGCCGACAAACCTAGACCATAGTAAGTTCTACGCATTTCATCAATATGCAGGACACAATTTGGAAGACTGCTGGGTTCTCCAGTCGTGATCTACGACATGAGTGATAGAAACCAAATTGATTGGGAGTCTCTCAGGAATTCTAATCTCAATCACAACCAGCCACCATAAAACCTGGGGATTGATAACAACCTCATACCGAATTACAACCAAGGGTCAGTGTCCCACATCACCACAGTAGACCTTCCCGATCGACCCTCCTTCCATCCTTCTGCCTTAATCACTCGCCTCTGCCCTTCTACTACCTTTATCAATCTAGTAGAGCCTCCAAGGCCCCCAACTATTCGGCCACACCCTTTGACGTCGATCACTTGGATCACACCCCCAAGTCCACCTCCCAACCCAAATTTTACTCGAGTCCGAGTCCAATCGTTCAAGGCACAGAGACTGAACCTCCATCAACCTCTACCCGCACCTCCGACTCCTCCAAACCCACAATCGACTCCATCGCCGTCTGACTCTGAACCTGAATACGAAGACCATGTCCTTCAAACTGCAAAGCAGATTACAGTGTGGGTGGACAGCATCACCCAAAATACTTTAAGTCAACGACATGAAATTACGGTGGAACACTACTCAGATGCCAAGACAAGTCAGCAAAGTGAAGAATCCATCAAGGGGGAAGCCATGATTTCCACCTTCCTTGAAGAAGAGGACTATATACAGTACCTCCCAATATGGAGCGGCCTAGCCCTAGTACACATTTCTTCTTCAAGCTTCGCCCCGTTCATGACAAATGCTCTAGCAAGCTCATCAACATAAGTCACGATGTGGTTAAAGAATTAGCAACTGACCTACCCCTTCCTTAAATATGGAACCAAATATCCACCACCACCATTCCGTCGGGAAAAGGAACCTACGGGCACACAACCACTAGAAAGGAACATAAGAGAGAAGGAGACTAATTTGCCTCCCCCACCTCACATCATTCCTTCGTCGCCAATTTCGGCACCCCAACCGCTTCATCCAACCATAAACAGGGCACATCGATAAGGAAAAGAGCTTGCCCTCGAGACATGCCAAGAGCATGATCTCCTACGACATCTTCAGAAGATCTCGACGTAGATATCAATACTCGAGCTTATCAAGAAGTCGCCCAACCACCATCGGCTATTAATGAAGGCGCTGGAAGAGACACAGATAGATGAAGACACTACCTTGGACGAGCTACATCAGATCACCTCAGTCATGGTGCAACCACCCTCCCTCACTTTTATAGATGCGGATATGCAGAAGGAATCTTTTCGAGGAAGCTCGGTCGCTATATATCTAACGGTCGTAATTAGGGGATTCTCGATCCCTTATGCGCTAGTTGACATAAGGGCGAGACTCAACATCTGTTCCATCACCACTCTCAAGACGCTTTTATATATCGAGCAAGACATAAAGCCATTGTCTTTATCCCTCATCGCATATGATGGCTCCTGACGCTTTGTTAAGGGGACCATTAAATTACAAGTTCGTCATGGGCCGGTCACTAAAGATGTCACATTCCATGTCTCGGACTCGTCTAGTACCTATAATATGATCCTAGGTAGGAAATGGTTAGAGTCTATGAAAGCTGTAGCATCTACATATTATCAATGCGTCAAGTTCCCGCATGAAAACTCTATTGTTAGGATATACGCCGACATGCCTCTCAAAGAAGCAGATACTAATTATGTGGAAAGTATTCCAATAGCTCACGATTCTGTCCTATCCACCAGCCACATCAGAAAGGTACAACCGCTTGACGATATGGAAATAGCCGAAGTCACTCATCCTAGCTCGCCCCCATACTAGTCAAGATTAACAAAGAGAACAGCAGGACTTGACCTCACCCGATTGTATGATATAAATCCAACCGCAACAAAGGGATGAGACTTGATCTATCAGCTCGGATACATCCCACATACTAGACTCGGCAAGAATAGACAAAGATGAATAGGGTCGGTCATTCCAAAGAAGGTTCGCAAGCCCACCTCCTGCCGATCTCGCCTAAATGGTCACTCTACGACCATTTTGTCCACGGAACCACCGAGAAGGCAGATGTGCTAAGAAGAAAGGAAGCATCCCTCACCAATCCACAAGTGAAGGAAATTGAGCAGATCGTCAAAGCCTTTGAGGACCTGACATGCTTGAACTGAGATGACGATGACATCAATAAACCGCTTGAGGTTGTGGGACCATTGATCAAGGCTGAGGAACCCTACACTTCTGAAAGAAGAGAACCACTAAAGTCTGAGCCGCATATAGAAGATTGGGAATCGACTGACGAGGAAGATATCCACATCGCCTCTTTGGGAGATGAGGAGGAACCAGAGTCATCCCAGCCTCATGTACCAGAAGACTGGCTTTCAATGTCAAGTGAAGAAGAAGACTATTGGGATAATCTTTTTGACATAGAACTTGAGGACCTCCTGAGAGCTGATCGCCTAAAGTGGTTCGTAGAAGACAATCGT
The DNA here is from genome assembly GCA_021018995.1 of Chloranthus sessilifolius. Taxonomy (NCBI): domain Eukaryota; kingdom Viridiplantae; phylum Streptophyta; class Magnoliopsida; order Chloranthales; family Chloranthaceae; genus Chloranthus; species Chloranthus sessilifolius. The sequence continues at coordinate 99,898,898 of CM037597.1, forward strand.
TCTCAAGAAAAGACTTCAAATCTTGACGTCAACTTCGATTATTAGTACAGGAAATTGAGTAGATCGCCAAAGCATTTGAGGACCTGACAAGCTTTAACCGATATGATGACGACATTGATAAATCACTTGAGGTTATAGGACCGCTGTTCGAGGCTGAGGAACCCTACACTTCTGAAAGAAGAGAACCACCAGAGCCTGAGCCGCACATAAAAGATTAGGAATCGACCGACATGGAAGATTTCCACATCGCCTCTTTAGGAGATGAGGAAGAACTAGAGTCATCCCAGCCTCACGAACCGGAAAACTGGCTTTCAATGTCAAGCGAAGAAGAAGACTATTGGGATAATCTTACTGACATAGAACTTGAGGACCTCCTAAGAGCTGATCGCCTAGAGTGGTTCAGAGAAGACAATCATTCTCGAGAAGAGAGTTTGAATCCAGACAGCAACTTCCATTATTAGTACATGATCGATAATTGGCAGTCCCACGTCAGTGCCCTTACTCGAAACTACCTTACTATGGCCGGTGCTGCGCTATGATGCTACGATGTCAAAAGGCTATCATGGATGAAATTTGGCAGACCGTTAACACAGAAGAGTCTCACATCGGCTTTATAGAATTCCAAAAAGATCTAGAGCTCGACACTCCTCAATCTCTAGATGCACCACAACTTCTGATATTCTTGAACTCACTGGAAGAGGAATGGCAACCGCCGCCGAATAATGATGAAGACTACTGGATAGATCTTTCGATGCTCGAATTAGCAGAGCAGTTAGCCCAAGGCTTTCAAGAGCAGTCAGACGAAGAAGACGACCTCGACTTCAATAATGGCAACCTCAAAAACAAAGACTAGGAATGCCCCTGGGGAGATCCCTGTATATCTCACCCATATTAGCCATGTTGTAAGGCATGCATACTCATCGTAGTGTACTACAAGGTACAAAGCCGAGAACTCAGCAGTCCAGAAGAATGTCTCGAACAACCTCAACAGCAAGAATATCTTCAGTCCGATTCAGAAAATGGGAGCTTAGATGATTACTGCCTCTCCACCCTTTTCGAGGATGAAGCAATTTACATGATAGAAGAAGAAAGCACATTAGCCAGACTGTCGCCATCCACACTCATTAGGAGGATCATCCCGAACTAGGACTCTAAAAAAAATGCCAAATTCTGAACGAGTCCATGTCATCCGAAGACTCACGAGAACGACTTCGACAGCCATCCAACTTCATCAACTAGAAGAAGTAATCCTGCTGGTTCCTCTACAGGCAACCAACCTTGTACCATATCTCTTATCAAAAATTTAAAAAATAGAAAATCCTAAAACCCATAAAAATTCAAAAATAGAAAATCCCAAAAAATCAGAAGAACACAAAAAAGGGAGGGACCCCTTCATCCCAGACCCATTCAGTGACCGACAAGGAGACTTTCTCCTAAGGTTATGAGTAGTGGCCAGACCAATGGAACCAAGAAAGAAAAAACCAACATGATCCCACATGGTCATCATCCCACCCTCAACATTGAAGAACCCTGCCTCGGCTCGATTCAAAGTGACCCTACAGCCTCTTCCTCACGAAGATGCCGAGCATCCCAACAAAGTGACAAGCTCGTAATCATACCTGACGAGATACTCCACGACTTGGAGAGAATAATGAATAGCCTTGACTTACACCTTACTAAGGATGTCGCGGTCATAAATTGCATTGATGAAGGGTTACCTCCCATAAAACTAACCCCCCAATGTAGCCATTTTAGAGTGTATGAGTTCACAGATGATGAAGAAGGAGCATCATCTGCTGAGGAAATACAGGACTTCCAACGTATCATCAAACACTTCAACGAGCAAACTCAAGCCGCTGTGGAACCTACAGAAGAAATCAATTTCGGCACAGAGGAGGAGCCCAAGAAGTTTTTAATCAACGCAATGCTCAATCCTAAGGAACAACAACAGATCAACAGATCATTCATGTCCTCCAAGATCACCTTTGCTCCTTCGAATGCTCCTACGAAGATATGCCTGGCTTGGACTGGAGCTTAGTAGAACAACGTTTAGTCTTAAAACTCGATGCAAAACCCGTCAAGCAGAAACTTCGAAGAATGCACCCTCAGACAGCGCTACAAGTCAAGTAGGAAGTCAACAAACTACATAAGGCAAAATTCATTTGAGTTGTCCTCTACCCCAAATGGGTCGCAAACATAGTACATGTTGGCAAGAAAGACGATAGAGTAAGGGTATGTATCGACTTACGGAACCTCAACCAGGCATGCCCAAAAGATGACTTCCCGCTCCTTCACATCAATACTTTGGTTGACAATACTGCCAGACATGAGATGTTATCCTTTATGGATGGATTCTCCAGATACAATCAGATCAAACTAGTGGAATCTGACCAAGAAAAGACTTCCTTCACTATGCCATGGGGGACGTACTGCTATGTCGTCATGCCTTTCAGGTTCAAGAACGTAGGAGCCACATATCAATACGCCATGATGGCCATTTTTCATGAAATGATTCACAAGTGCATGGAAGTCTACGTCGACGAGATATTGGTGAAGTCTCAAACATGAACAGGACATGCTGAAGCATTATGATTGGTATTACAGAGATCAGAAAAGTATTAGCTAAAGATGAATTCAAAGATATATGTGTTCAGAGTGACCTCCGAAAAAATACTGGGATTGATTGTTAGCCAGCAAGGAATCGAGGTCATTCCGGTAAAGGTCAAAACCATTCTCGAGATGCCACCTCCCAGCAACATCAAAGAACTATGAGGTCTCATAGGAAGACTGCAATTCATCATGAGAATCATCTCCCAACACTCAAATAGATGCGACCCTTTCTATAGACTACTTAAAAGAGGGGTCGAGTATGGGATGACCAGTGTTAGCTCGCTTTCGACAACATCAAGAAGTACCTCCTCAACCCGCCAATACTATCACCACCAATTCCTGAAAGGCCCCTGATCCTCTACGTGTCAGCAAATGATAAGGCTATGGGGATAATTCTCCGACAATATGAAGAAGACGGAAAGAGAGAGAAGGCTATTTACTACCTCAACAGAATGATGGTTGAGTACGAACGGAAATACACGCCAATGGAAAAGACATACCTCACACTAGTATGGGCCTCGACAAAATTACGGTACTACTTTGGAGCACACAAGATACTAGTGCTATCACATATAGACCCTCTGAAGTACATCTTTGAAAAGCTTGCTACATCCGGGAAGATCGCCTGTTGGCATATGCTCTTACAAGATTTCAACATCACTTATGCCATGCAGAAGTCTGTCAAAGGACAGGTGATTTTCGATTACCTCGCAAACCTTCCACTCCCGGGCAATGAACCTGTACATGAAGAGTTTCCCAATGAAGATCTCCTCTCGATCCATAACAAAGAGCCTGACAAGACTTCATGGACCCTCTACTTCGTCGGCGCTCAATCATAAGGGAAAAGACATCAGGATAGCCCTATTGAGCCCAGAAGGAGTCGTCATACTAAAGGCCTTTCAACAACGTCGCTGAATATGAAGCCCTCATCGCCAGACTACGAGTAGCATTATAGTTGGGTATCAAATAGTTGAAAATAGTCGGCGACTCCAAGCATGGTCGCAAATCATTGGGGAATGGAAGACCAAAGAAAGATGACTGATGGCATACTTAGAAACAACTCAGTTCTTGATAAAGAAGTTTAAAAGGATCCCTTTCACCCACATCCCTAGACTGGAAAATAAGCTCACCGATTCCCTCCTACACTAGCCTCAGTCATTCAGATACTAGTCGGACAGAACACAAAATCCTTATACATCGAGAGATTAATGATGCCATCACACGAAGCCTCTTGGCAAGTGAGACTGAAACTGCCAACTAGAACAGAACCCGTCATGAACGAAGGACAACCTACCTCAAGCAACTCCACGAAGAAAGAAGTCGAGGTCGCAACTTTCAAATTTGAGAAATCACCGACCGATGACAAACAACCATGGTACTTTGATATATGGAACTTCCTGAAGCATCGCCACGTCCCTCCTTATGCTACGAAGATTGAATGAAAGAAAATCAAGAACCAATGTGCAAGATTCTGCATCCTGGGTGATACGCTATACAAAGAAGCTTCACCAAAGGAGTACTGTTGTGGTGTGTCACGACAGCTGAAGGACAATACATCGTCTGAGAAGCACACGCCGACAGACAGAGACTCGCGGATCAGATCATACGATAAGGCTACTATTGGTCGACGATGACAAGGGATTGCCACCTCTACATCCAATGCTACAAACAATGTCAAGAGCATGCCACGCTCATCAAAGCTCCATCAGTTGCATTGAACCCTATAACTTCACCATGGCAATTCTTGATGTGGGCCTTCGATATCATCGGACCCCTCACGAACACGGTTGGGAATACTCACAAGTATGCATTCATACTCATTGCGATCGAATATTGCACCAAATGGGCAGAAGCCGAGTCATATGTCAGAATCATCACTTCTATGCTCGTGAAGTTTATCATTTGAAATATCATCACCCGCTTCGGAGTACCTAGGATGTTCGCCACTAATAATGGACCACAATTCATCATAGAGAAGATGAAGAGACTATGCAAAAGATTCGGCATCGACCTACATCACTTGTCACCATTCTACCCTTAGGGAAATGGACAAGCGGAGGCGTTGGGGGAATTGAGTGTGCTGATTTATTGTGTAATGGTAAAAAAAAAAAAAATCAAATTAAAATAGAGGGTGGATTCAGCACAACTACAATCTCCTAGACCTGCAAGATACAGGGCTGTTGTAGCAAGTTTTGATAGGTAAGTAAGGGTATGTCCATAGGGAAATGTGAATAAACTATGGTAAATCTCTAGATCTGCAATAGATCTGGCACTCTATCCTAATTTAAGCTACACTAAAATAGGAAAGAGGAGAGGTTTTGAGTTTTTGTCACTACAAACTACATAAATTAAATGCAGTTGATCCAGATTTTAAGAAAACACAGAAGTGAAGGAAAATGGATTAAAAATCAAAGGATGGAGAGCAGCAGATATGGATTTGGTCTTTCACTGAAAATTAAATGATTAAAGGCAATCTAACAAATCTGCAACAATCCTTCATCTGGCTACAAGCTCCCTAGGTTCGACCCCGACAGATGCATGGTATAAGGATCTGATCTTAAGCAGAGAATCAGAGCAATTCTAAGGCTATGACCTGTCCACTTGAATGGTCACAGATCATCCTAAAGACTGTCTCAAGCCAATGGTCTTGATTAGAACAGGTTAACCATCGTAGATGTTGTGAATGTCAGGCTACAAGCTCCCCATTTCTGGCTGGCTCACAGGAGTATCCAAACTAGGGAAATCAAATACGAATTAATGAAGTATAGCTCAGAATTAACTCTATTTCCCATAATTCTATTGCAATGTCACTACTTACAATTTTGTACTCAAATCCACAATATGTGCAGCATCCAATCCCTTACAAAGCCTATGAAACTCTTAATTATAGCTCATAACCGCACCGTAGATACTAGAGAAGTTTTAGCCAACCATAATTGGCTAAAAGCGAGGAAGAAGAAGAGGGAAAAGAGAGGAAAAAATTGGAGGGAAAATGAATTCAAACTTTGCTCTGCACTCTCAATTTTGGATGATCCTATTCAATGTGATTGTTCCTCTATTTATATTTTTTTCTCAGATCTGTTTCAACCAATCAGAACTCAAAAGAATAATGCAGTTATGTTGATGTGGCTGATCCCTCTTCTAGAAGCTTTTCTCCTATTAGTTCACAACTGACAAGTACATGTGAGGTAGTTAGAGTTCCCGCTTGTGTTCAGTTGAATATAAAAAATATCCCCCAGGGGTCGCTGTCACGCCTTGGATCGTGTGCGCAAAATTCGAAAGTTGTAGCTGCTGAAGAAGGGCCATGAGGAGTTCCCAAAATGAATGACGAGAGGTTCAGGGAAATTCTCAACAGGTTCTTAGTCTGCTTGCTCTGTATTTTGATAGGTTTGGAAAACCTCTCGCTGAGTTGAAGTGCACAAGTTGATATGATTGGCATATCTCGATAGGATTGAAGTGGCTCTCAATACCTTTTGTTCAGTTCTTCATTCATCCTGTCGACATGTTATAATCAACCTGTCGGCTTGGTGAAGTGTTTGATAGGTTGGGGATCATCTCGATAGGTTCTGGAAGGTCCTGTCAAAAGCTTCTCTTGGTCTGCTTGATAGGTTTAGTTGAACCTCATGACTTCCCCTGCACCTTTAGGTAAGGTGTCGACAGGATTCTTTTACTGCAAGCACAACCTATCGACAAGCAACTAGAACCTTGCAATAGCTTAATGGATCCTCTTGACAGATCGGCATTTGAGCTTCAGAACTTCTCGATAGCTTCTGCCTTGAGTTTCCTCAGCTGGCACCTATCTTTGGTGTGTTGTCTACCATCCGTTAGCACTCTGCAACCTCTTGGTGGGTTCAATCTGTCTTCTTGGAAACTGTGCTTGGTCTCAAGCATGCCTTGTTGATCCCATGACCTTCTCCTAAATTTATAGAGCTCTGATTGCGTGACTGACAGGCCTTTAGGCTGTTGTGAACACATGATGAGGAGCATATTGCTTCTTTAGCCTTTTTAGGTGGATATCTGCACTAAGGCTGGATTTTATTGCTTATCTACAAAACATAATTAAACACCTTATTAGTCAGCTCAAGGGTCCAACAGAGGTCAGGTTAGGAGGTGAAAAATGATATTTTTCACTGCTTAACACACCCTCAAACCTAAGCTTTTCTAGTCCCTGAGCAAAGGAGAAAGTAAAAACAATTATTAAAAATAAAAAATGCCACTTTTATAGGGAACACAGATGCATTTAGCATATGCATCAAGCCTTTTAAACCCCTAGGTGATCCCTAGTGGAGGAGCGAAGTCTCCTGAGGGTTTTCAGTGAAGTTACCCACAAACTTCCCCAATGGTTCAGTTAATGCTAATGCAGCATGTTGAGAACAAAAATCGAGCGAAAATAAAATTCATTCCACACCTTGTTCCTTTAAGTTCAGAAGGTTTTTTTATCAAAAACATAATATTTTTTTTTAAAACTAAAATTTTGCTGTAATTCCTTCACAATCAATCAGCTCATGTCAAGGCATTTTATCCGAAATTTAATACATAGCTAACTATTAAATTAAGAATTTTTGTTATGATACAACCCCCAACAAACTTAATTTCAGATCCAAAGCTCACCAAGGTTGTCACTCATAATGAAACTAGAAGGGTGAATTAGTTCACATAGCTCAAGAGCTGTTACAGCCCTCAAATAGGACTGCAAGCATAAGCATAGGCATTGCTCTAATTTCTAAATTTTTTTAACTCTTTTTCACCATAGATTAGACAAATCCTTGTCTCCACATGACAAATCAATCCATTTCAAATCAGTAAGGTCTTTTTATTAGGTTATAATGTGGCTTAAGGGTGAAGTTTACAAAGAATAAAAGAGTAGAATGGGATTCAAGGTTGAGAAATCAACAAAGTAAGGTGGGGATTCATGACTTCACCTTCTTCATTTAAGCACATCTTCATTTTCTTTTTTTTTGTATTTTCAGACTTGAAGAGATCAGCTTCATCAACTTCTTATCTTATTGTAGATTTTCAAATGAAGTGGCTTCTCTTTTCTTCTATTTTATTTTTCTATTTTTCTTTTCTTTTTGTATACCTTCCTTTTGTAATTTTTTTTCTTTTTATGGGCTGGCATGCCACAATTACATATCACTCTTGCCTTCACATGTATTTTCTTCTTCTTTTACCAAATTGTCAAACTTTGCTCCTCTAACCTCTTTAATTCCTTCTCCTTTACCTTCTGAAATCTTAGAGTGAGGGTCAAGCTGCATCAGGTCATTGAGGTTTTGGGTTCAAATTTTCTGGTTTTTTTCAAAGAAAAGCTTGGATTTTAAGGCTCAAATGGTGTGTATCAAAGGCAGTTCAAAGGTTAAGAATATTTTAAGCTCAAACTGTCCAAGGAATGGCCTTACTTCATGTCTTCAATGTCAAGAATGCAGTCAAGCTGTTTCAACTTGGATTTGCCTAACTTCTAGTGATCAAAGCTAGATCCAATCAGTCCTTAGAGTAGAAAATTTTTGCCAAGACACTCTTCAAGAAAAAAATTTCTCAGGCCCAAATCTCACTGGGTATGGTCTTCCATCAAATTTTCTGGGGAGTATCCTCACAGATCATCTCTCCTTTCAAGTTTACTAAGTGCTAATTTTTGAATAAAAATTCCTGATATTTGCTTCATTATAGTGTTAGAACTGCAACATATTCCAATATTAAAAGGTTTTTTATTTTCCTAAAAAAAATTTAGGTAGGAATTTACTTTATTTTCTCAATTTCTATAGAACCTTGCTGCATTACTATTAACTATCCATTGGTATACCTTGCCACACCCCCAAACCTATGAAGAGCAGTGTCCTCACTGTGTCAAAGATAAATGTGGGTGTGCAGCAGGGTAAAAACAGAGATACACAAAAGAAAAAAAACAAACACTGTACATTCATATCAAATAAACGAATTAGAATAAAAAGAAATTGCATTTAAACCCAAAGAATATGTACAATGGAGAAAACCTAGACATATTTATAAGAAAACCTAGAGACATTCTAACTTAGACATGACTATGGCAGTAACTTCCACGGCCTCGAACAAAATATCCCGTCCAGAAAAATTGCGCCCCTGGCTCAGGGATATCCTCAACCTGCTGCCCCTGGAAGAGGAACTACAAGCTAGGAGTGGGGATGAGAGGGCTTAGGGGGACGGATGCTGAGCAGGTGGTGGTGGGAGGGAGGAGGATGGGGAGGAAGGTGCAGATGGTTCTATCTTCCTTTTATTTTTCTTTCTTTTATTCTTTTTCTTCTCCTCCGTGGCCAAAATCCTTTGGACTTCCTCATATTCGCCCCACAGGAAATGTAAAGGGTTTGGTTCCTTTGGTGGTGGCGGATCCTCCCAGACTGGGTCAAATTTTATTGGAAGCTCAATGAGTTTGTCGTCCACCATGGTTGTGGATAGGGATGAACTGAGGAGGTTAAATGCGAACAACTGCGAAGGAGGTGAACTAAGCTGGTATTTAAAATGTGGGAGGTGGGATGCGTATCGTCGTATTAAATTTTCTCATCTTCCCAAGTCATAATTGCTAAAATGGTATTGGTGGTAAGTGGCGAGTCTATTGTGGAAAGTATGAAATTTCGCATGATAATATGGGGACTTGTACTATGGAGTGCATGGTGGTTTTAATGGGAGTTAAGGCAGGGAGATAAGAGGAATTAATGCTCAGACACGAAGGAAAAAGAGCTTCGACAGGATTGGGGGGCAGGGCACCAACAGGTTGGTACAACTTGTCGAGGTTCACACCATCCTGTCGCTGGGTCTAGGTTGCCAACTGCGTCATTTCAAGAAGTTAACCAATCCTTCGCTAGGTTCCTTGAATTAACCATTCAGCCCCTCGACAGGTTCTATGTTCCAACAAAAATTTTCTCGAGAGGTTCAGAAAACCTCTCGACAAGTACTCTGAACCTATCGAGAATTACAACCAAAGACCCTTAGAAGCTATCGACAGGTTCAGTGATCCTATCAACAGACAATTATACACTAGTAGAACCTGTATAATTCAGTTCAAATAAGCTTATATCCTTCCCCACTACCATGCTACACATCCATTTGACAAATCTTCAGTCAAATTAAATAGATCCTGCCTCAAGTCAGCCAATGAAGGATACATGATATGTACATGCCCATATTAAACCCTAATGACTATGCTAAATAGTAATAACAACACCAAAACAGAAACTATGGTATATACTATACATTGTTAAGAATCAGTCAAGTAATGGAGGTTCTTGAAGGGAAGTGGTCATCATGGGCTCCATATTTTCAACAACAGTTTTGAGCCTCTGACCATTTACTTTCATGATCCTGCCATCGTTAGGATCCTTGATTTCAACTGCTCCAGATGGGGATACATGCTCAACTATGTAGGGTCCCTCCCATCTGGATCTCAATTTTCCTAGGAAAAATTTTAGCTTAGAGTTGAAAAGCCATACATTGCTGCCAACAATGAACTCTTTTCTTAACAACTGTTTGTCAAAGAAGGCCTTGGTTTTCTCCTTGTAGATTCTCGCATTGGAATAAGCATCCAACCTCAGCTCTTCCAGCTCAGACAGCTAGAGTTTCCTCTAAATGTCAGCAGAAGTTAAGTCAGTATTTAATGCTTTAATAGCCTAATATGCCCCGTGGTCAAGCTCCATTGGTAAATGGCATGCCTTTCCATATACTAGCCTGAAAGGAGACATCCCAATGGGAGTCTTATAGGTAGTTCTATAAGCCCATAGAGCATCAGGTAGCTTCAGAAACCAATCCTTCCGATCCACTCACTATTTTCTTCAAAATATGTTTGATCTCTCTGTTAGAAATCTCCACCTGCCCACTTGTTTGTGGGTGGTATGGGGTGGCAACTCTGTGTGTCACGGAGTTCTTTCTAAGGAGGTTCTCAAATTGTTTGTTGCAGAAATGGCTCCCCCCATCATTGATGATGGCTTTGGGGGTACCAAACCTAGAGAAAATGTTGTCCTTCAAAAAGTTGAGGACAACCTTGTGATCATTAGTTCTTGTGGCTATGGCCTCAACCCATTTGGACACATAGTCCAAAGCCACAAGAATATAATTATAACCATGGGAAGGAGGGAAAGGGCCCATAAAGTCTATCCCCCAAAAAGCTCAACCACAAGAATGGGCTGCAGAGGCATGGAGTTTCGTATGAAAATATTCCCCATTTCCTGGCATCTAAAACAGGCTTTGCAATGCTGAAAGGCATCCTTGAAAAGAGTGGGCCAATAAAAGCTACTTGGAAGCACCTTTGCAGCAGTTTTGTTGCCACTGAAATGGCCTCCGCTAGCCTGTTCATGGCACATGGTCAAAATATTTTTAAATTCAATTTCAGACACACATCTTCTTACCACCTGGTCTGCACAGTACTTAAAAAGGTAAGGATCCTCCCACATGTAATATCGAATCTGTAAGAAAAACCAATTCCTATCATCCTTATTCCAATGTGGAGGAATTGTACCTGCAGATAGATAGTTTACTATGTTGGCAAACTAGGGCACACTCATCTCTACAACAAAAAGCTGCTCATCTGGGAAGGAATCATTGATGGGAAAGCTCTCTTCTTCAGCAGCTGGGATCCTAGATAGGTGGTCTGCTACCACATTCTCAACCCCCTTCTTGTCCTTGATTTCTAAATCAAATTCCTGCAAAAGCAAAACCCGTCTTATCAGTCTAGCTTTAGCATCCTTTTTAGACAAGAGATATTTTAAGGCTGAGTGGTCAGTAAACACAATGATCTTAGATCCCAGCACATATGATCTGAATTTCTCCAAAGCAAATATAATGGCCAATAGTTCCTTTTCAGTTGTTGTGTAATTAAGTTGGGCATCAGCCATTGATTTTCTTGCATAAGCCACTATACTTGGTACTTTGTCTTTTTTTTGTCCCAAGACTGCACAAATAGCAAAGTCTGATTCATCACACATCAGCTCGAATGGCAAGGAGAAATTAGGAGCCTGTAAAATGGGAGTAGTAGTCAAACATGTATTCAGCAGTTCAAAGGCATCCAGGCATTCATCATTAAATTCAAATAGAACCTCTTGGCACAACAAGTGGCAAAGAGGTTTCGAGATTTTGCTTAAATCTATATGAACCTTCGATAGAAACCAGCATGTACCAAGAATGACCTGACTTGCTTGACAGTTTTGGGTGGGGGTAGATGTACAATTAAATCGATTTTAGCTTGATCAACCTCTATCCCTTTGTGGGAGACAACATGTCCTACAACAGTGCCTTGAGTCACCATGAAGTGACTCTTCTCCCAACTCAAGACTAGGCTGGTTTCTTCACATCTTTGCAATGCCAGGCTAAGATGCTGAAAGAATTGGCTAAAATCATCCCCATAAATGGAAAAATCATCCATAAAAATCTCTAAGAATTGATCAATCATGTCAGAGAAAATAACATACATACATCTTTGAAAGGTGGCAGGTGCATTACATAGTCTAAATGGCATCCTTCTGTATGCAAAGGTTCCAAAGGGGCATGTAAAGATAGTTTTCTCTTGATCTTGTGGGTATACAGGGATCTAATTGTACCCTGAATAACCATCAAGAAAATAGTAAAATGCCTTGCTTGCCAGCTTATCTAAGATTTGATCAATGAAGGGCACTGGGAAATGGTCTTTGCTGGTTTTCTCATTGAGCTTCCTGTAATCTATACACACCCTCCAACCAGTGGTCTGCCTGGTTGGGATCAGCTTTTCTGAGTCTGCTTGAACTACAGTGATCCTAAATTTCTTAGGCACCACCAGGGCATGTGCCACCCATTGAGAATCCGAGATTGGGTAAATGACCCCAGCATCTAGCAGTTTGACAACTTCTTTCATGATAACCTCCTGCATGTGTGGGTTTAATTTCCTTTGTATCTCTGTAGAGGGTTTGAAGCCCTCTTCAAGATGAATCTTATGCATGCACAGCAGGATTTATACCTCCAAGATCTGCGATAGTCCACCCTATTGCTCTCTTATGCTTCCTTAGCACACAAAGCAGCTCTTCCTCTTCAAGAGTGAGGGAAGAAGAAATTATGACTGGCAATTTCTTATTAGCTTCTAGGAAGGCATACTTTAAAGATTTTGGGAGCTGCTTTAGCTCCACATCTGGGGGACCAATGAGTGGAGTAAATAGGGGTGCCTTAGAAGGTGGTGGAAGAGATAACAAAGTTGGTTTCCCTAGGTGACGCTTTGCTAGCCCCACTTCAGAATTTACAATTTGCACTTGCTCAAGCTCAGATGTGGAGGCTTTCTCTTCCACTGTTTCATTCCAAACTTCATCAAAAACATCAAACAAATCATTACTATGCAACAGTTGGGGCAGAGTTTCTTCCACCAACTCATCCAGTAGCTCAATGAAAAAACAGTCCTCATTATCTAAATGGGGCTGATGAGCTGTATTATACACATTCAATTTGACTTTCATATTACCAAAAGTTACTTCCATGTCCCCTGCTCTACATTGTATGCATGCATTAGCAGTGGCCAAAAATGGCCTGCCCAAAATCACATGGATGGAAGTAGCACAATTGCTTGGCTCCATATCCAACACCAGAAAATCAGCAGGATAAAAGAATTTATCAACCCCAATTAAGACATCTTCTATGATTCCCACAGGCTTCCTCTCAGATTTGTCAGCTAGCTGTAAGACTACATGGGTGAGCTTCAACTCACCTAAGCCCAACTTCTCATATACTGAATATGGAAGCAAATTTACACTAGCTCCTAGATCTAATAAGGCTTTTTCAATGGTATGATCCTTAATGGTTCAGGGGATAGTGGGGACTCCAGGGCCTTGGAGCTTTATTGGAGTTGCTATAGTCAAGACTTGGTTCACTTTTTCTGTTGAAAAGACTTTCTTGGATTGATGTATCCTCGATTGTCTTTTGTGGATGCAAAGGTCTTTTAAAAAATTGGCATAGGCTGGCACTTGCTTGATTCCATCAAGTAAAGACAAATTGATATTTACTTACTTAAAGGTTTCCATCATTTCCTCTACTTTGGTATTCCCTTTGTCAAAAGGAGAAGCTGCTATTAAAGCATTGGGAAATGGCAAATGGGGAGCTGGCCTCCCATTTGCAGCCTTAGCCAACTCATCAATTTTTATTTTCAATTTTTTCATTTTCTTCAATTTTTTGTTGGGGACCGTTAACATCCCCCTTATTCAAACTGGACTACTCCTGTTGTACATTCTTTGAAACTGCTTCTTTTCCTTTCTCAAAAATTTTCAAAGGCCCACAGCCTACTTGATTGTCCACCAACCTTCCACTTCTTAATACGGTGATAGATTCGGCTTCCTCATGGGAGGAAGAGCCTTCAACTACCACATATTGTCTCTTTGGATTGTCCATGGGCTGACTAGACAGCCTACCTTCCTCCCTCTTTGTCAATGCATTAGACAACTGGCCAAGATGGTCTTCTATCTTTTTGATGCTTTGACTATGAGAGTGGATTATTTGGGACAAAGAGCCCAAGTTTCGTAATGAGGCCAGAACTTGTTCTTCAAAAGAGGGTGTTCTGGAAGCTGGAGTTGGGGCATTTTATTGCATAGGCTGAGCCATGGGTTGCTAGTATTGGGTCCTTGGAATAAAATTCTGTTGATAGGTTTGGGGAGCAGGTTTAAAAGGTATTTACTGTGGTTGCTGATAGAACTGAGGTTGGAACTGCTGCTGCTGATTTTGATTTTGAACATTGTCTGGCTTCCACCTTAGGTTAGGGTGGTTTCTCCAAGAATAACTAGCAATTGACTGCTAACCAAAGGACTGGGCAGCATTCACATGTTCCATCATCAGTTTTGGAAATTGCTCAGCAGAGGGACAATCCTGAATGTGATGAGAGGGAGATTGACAGATGGGACATGCCTCTCCCACATTAGCAACCATTGGAGATTGCCTTTCTTCCATCATTTTCTCCAACTTTTGAGTTAAACTGGCTACCTTTCTTTCCAAATCATTATACCCACCAATCTCATACATTTTACCACTTGTTGTATTTTCCTTCAATATTCCTCCTAGGGTGTCCACATCCCTAGCAAGACTTTTGTTGTAATAAGTTTTTACCAATGTCATCAAACAATTCCCATGATTTCTCAGCTGTTTTATGAAGGTATGTGCCTCCACAAGAAGCATCCACCATATTTCTACTCTTGGAGTCAGTTCCTTGATAGAAACTTTGGATAAGTTGCCATTCAGGAATTTTATGGTGGGGGCACTGCCTCAACAGCTCCTTGAATCTCTCCCATGCCCCATGGAATCCTTCAATTGGGAGTTGAGAAAATGAGAGGATACTCTTCCTCAACTGACTGGTTCTATACATGGGGAAGAATTTATCTACGAATTGGCTTTACATGTCATCCCAAGAGTTGATACTATTAGGGGGCAGCAAGGTTAACCAGACCCTGGCTTTGTCCTTTAATGAAAAAGGAAATAGCCTAAGCTTGGTGGCTTTTGGCCCTAGACCTGTAATGTTAAATGTAGTACATAAAGAAAGGAATTCATCAACATGCTTGTATGGGTCCTCTTTACTCAAATCATGAAAAGAAGGCAACATCTGAATGGTTGAAGACTTAATTTCATAATTAGTTTCCACAGCAGGAAACTATATGCAAAAAGGAGAATTATATGCACTAGGTGTATAGTAATCCTTCAACAACAACCTTGGTTGCTCACCCATTTCAACAGAATCAGTTACAGTAGATGTAGGTGGGGTTTGTGTGGGTCTAAGAATCCTTCCAACCTTTGGATTAAATGGCACAATCGGAGGGTTCAGAGTTCTTCTTCCAAACATACACCACTCACAATCTCAATGCACAAAGTACAACTCACAACAAACACAACAAACAGGAACAAGCACAAACAGCTAATAAAGTTATAAAGCACAGATCAGGAAAAACAAAAGGAGTAGAGGGATACAGATTTTAGCACAACCTCTAGCACAATGCTCCTCGGAACACCACAGATCCAGATCTGAAAAGAAAATTAAGCGACAAAATAATACAGAAGCAATTAGTCAAGCATTTAACAGGCAATCAAAATAATAAATCTAAAAATTAGAGAAAACTTAGATCTACCAAGTTTAGATCATAGATCCTTGGCAGCGATGCCAAAAACTTGTTGGGGGAATCGAGTGTGCTAATTTATTGTATAATGGTAAAAGCAAAATAAAATCAAATTAAAACAGAGGGTGGATTCAGCACAACTACAATCTTCTAAACATGTAAGATACATGGCTGTTGTAGCAAGTTTTGATAGGTATGTAAGGGTATGTCCACAGGAAAATATGAATAAACTATGGTAAACCTCCAGATCTGCAATAGATCTAGCACTCTATCCTAATTTAAGCAATACTAATACAGGAAAGAGGAGAGGTTTTGGGTTTTTGTCACTACAAACTACATAAATTAAATGCAGTTGATCTATTAGATTGCCTTTGATTCATTTAATTTTCAGTGAAAGACCAAATCCCTAGCTGTTGCTCTACATCCTTTAATTTTTAATCCATTTTCCTTCACTTTTGTGTTTTCAACTTCATCTGGCTACAAGCTCCCTAGGTTCAACCCTGGCAGATGCATGGTAGAAGGATCTGATCTTAACCAGAGAATCAGAGCAATCCTAAGGCAATGACCTGTCCACTTGAATGGTCACAGATCATCCTAGAGATTGTCTCAAGCCAATGGTCTTGATTAGAACAGGTTAACCATTGTAGATGTTGTGAATGCCAGGCTACAAGCTCCCCATATATGACTAGCCCACAGGAGTATGCAAACTAGGGAAATCAAACATGAATAAATGAAGTATAGCTCAGAATTAACTCTAAATCCCACAATTTCATTGCAATGTCATTACTTATAATGTTGTGCTTAGATCTACAATCTATGCAGCATCCAATCCCTTACAAAGCCTCTGAAACTCTTAATTACATCTCATAACCTCACCCTAGCTACTAGAGAAGTTTTAGCCAACCATAATTGGCTAAAAGTGAGGAAAAAGAGAGGGAAAATGAATTCAAACTTGGCTCTGCTCTCTCAATTTATGGATGATCCTTTTCAATGTGATTGCTCCTCTATTTATACTTTTTTCTCAGAGCTGTTTCAGCCAATCAGAACTCAAAAGAATAATGCAGTTATGTTGATGTGGCTGATCCCTCTTCTAGAAGCTTTTCTCCTATTGATTCACAAATGACAAGTACATGTGAGGTAGTTAGAGTTCCCGCTTGTACTCAGTTGAATACTAAAAATACCCCCAGGGGTCGCTGTCGTGCCTTGGATCGTGTGCATGAAATTCGAAAGTTATAGCTGCTGAAGAAGGGCCATGAGGAGTTCCCAAAACGAATGATGAGAGGCTCAAGGAACTTCTTGATTGGTTCTTAGTCTGCTTGCTCTATATTTTGATAGGTCTGGAAAACCTCTCGCTGAGTTGAAGTTCACAAGTCGATAGGATTGGCATATCTCGACAGGATTGAAGTGGCTTTCGATACCTTTTGTTCAGTTCTTCATTCATCCTGTCGACAGGTTACAATTAACCTGTTGGCTTGGTGAAGTGTTCAACAGGCTGGGAATCATCTCAACAGGTTATGGAAGTCCTGTCAAAAGCTTCTCTCGGTCTGCTCGATAGGTTCAGTTGAATCTCGCGACTTCCCTTGCACCTTTAGGTAAGGTGTTGACAGGATTCTTTTACTGTAAGCACAACCTATCGACAAGCAACTGGAACCTTGTGATAGCTTAATGGATCCTCTTGGTAGATCGGCATTTGGCTTCGAAACTTTTTGATAGCTTCTGCCTTGAGTTTCCTCAGCCGGCACCTATCTTTGGTGTGATGTTTACCATCTGTTAGCACTTAGCAACCTCTTGGTGGGTTTAATCTGTCTTCTTCGCAATTGTGCTTGGTCTCAAGCATGCCTTGTTGATCCCATGACCTTCTCCTAAATTTATAAAACTCTGATTGCATGACTGACAGGCCTTTGGGCTATTGTGAGCACATGATGAGGAGCAAATTGCTTCTTTGGCCATTTTAGGTGGATATCAGTACTAAGGCTAAATTTTATTACTTATCTATAAAACATACTTAAAACACCTTATTAGTCAGCTCAAGGGCCCAACAAAGGTCAGGTTAGGAGGTGAAAATTGGTATTTTTTACTGCTTAACAGGAGGCCACAAATAAAACTCTGATCCAAATCTTTAAACGAACAGTAGAGACGAGCAATGGAGCCGACTGGCCTGAACGATTACTAGAAGCACTCTGAGCCTATATAACCTCTATTTGCAAGGCCATTGGCTAAACTCCTTATCTCCTTATGTATGGGATGGAAGTAGTTCTACCATATGAAATATAAGTACCATCCCTACGAATCCAACTTGATGATGAGCTATCTCTAGACAAAAGGAGAATTGGACTACTCGCTAAGCTAGAACAACTCGATAAGAGGCATCTAAAGGCAGCCGATCATGCCCAAGTGTACCAGAGGAGGATGGCCAGAGCCTATGATAAGAAAGTCCTCGAGCGAACTTTCGAAATTGGAGAATTAGTCTTGAAGAAAATAATGCCTTCCAAACATGCTCATCCAAAGGAAAAATTGAAACTAAACTGGGAGGGCCAATATGTCATAGCATCTGCATACCCAGGGAATGCATACAAGCTGGTGAACCAAGACGGGGAAGAACTCCCCAGCCTGTGGAACACCATGTACCTCAGGAATACTACCCTTAACATCATAATCATTATAACGCATAGTCAGATACCTATATCTACCAGCCCCACAGTCATCAAGACTCATTCATTGGTCGTACGCCTTCATTTCCCAGGATATCCTTGAAGGCTTTCGACTCACTGCCCACATTTTCATTCAGGAAATTTGGTCTAAGGGACTAGTGGAATACCTGATCTCTTCCAAAAGCATAAGTAACACTCGATTCTCTCCCCTTTCCCCCGCCATTGGAGGAGATGTTAGAGCACAGAAAATGAAGATGTTAGACTCAATCAAAACTCACCATTCTTGCGTTAGCAGATTGCTTTTAGAAAAAATATATGTACACATACATAACTGAGACAGAGCAATATGACGGGTGAACAAGTCAATGAGCCCAGGGAAGCATAAGCAAATCGTGAGGACATTTTGGTAACCTCACTAGGAAAGTATAAGCAAGTTGCGAGGGCATCCCTGGTGTCCAATACCACTAGAGACCATTGTAAGGTGGTGGAAGGAGGAAAAAATCTTGCTAACCACAGAATGTGAGACTCTGATGGTACCAAAACATGACGGAGAGCTCAATCATGGCACCCCATACTCCCCAGAGAAAAAGACTGTTACTTATCTCTTTTAGAAATTGTTAGATAGAAACTATTCTCTCACATCATTGAGCCTTACCCCCTCTTTCACCCTTAATTTCATTTACAGATAGTGAGTCAGAACCCCTCTATGATATCCCCAGATATGAAACTAAAAACTCATGAATGACGACCGATGAGACCACTTATTATCTACCGCTCACCCTCTAGTACTGACTATGGGATAGGGTGATTACTACCGAAGGTAGAACACTAGTATACGATTGATATGGCTAAACAATCTCTCCCGGTTAGGTAAACAATATTAAGGAATTTCCTCGACATTGATTCATCAAAACGCACATGGCTCCTCATAGGCCCAAATGCTCACAAAAATCAGAAATGCTCCATTGCACCTTAACACTGGGGCATTTTTATTTTAGATGGGGTGTCGGTCTCATGATCTCTTGGTTATTTTGATAGGATGGGATAATGATGGCGTCTTGAGGTTACGACGGGACTTGCCCTTTGGCCTTGGTGATGTGGTGGGGTTTTAGCGTCATGAAGGGATACGAGGGCGTGGATGATTTAGGCCAATGAGCTTAGGTTTTGAGAAAGCGTTGGTTATGTGTGCTCTATCGCGATGGGACATGTTGTTGTGGGGTTCTATGATGGGGTATTAATGGCTCTCTCTCCCTCTCTGGTCGACGTGTAAGGTCACGTGATGGGACAAGAGAGAGTGATTCGGATCATGATGGGGATGAGTAGCGTGATTCGCTACTTTGTCACCGCTGCTCTTCACTTTGTGTTGCGATGAGACTTTGTACTTAGCGATGGGCTGTGAGTGATGATTTTATTTTATTTATTGGCTTATTTTGTGCAGTAGATGTTGGGAGTGTTCACGTGTACTTGTGAGTACGCGATGAGACTCTGGGGAATAATTTTGATCGCGGTGGGATGTTAATTTGTAGTAGGTCGTCAGGGGATGATTTGGTCGCGATGGGACTATGGGGATATGTCCTCACCCCTAATCGGTTTGTGATGGGTTAAGATAATTATGTAGGTGTCTAATTGCGATAGGACATATTGTCTTGCGTATTTGTTTTGTTAGGGTTTTTGTTGAGGACATATGTTCATTTCATTCGAAGAACCCGTCTTGTTTGAGGAGTGCGTTATGGCTGGCGAATTGGGCGCTCTAGTCTAGGTGCTTAATTCAATTGTGCGCTTGGGAGGGAGCGAGAGATTGAGAGGTTCAAGGTCAATTGCGCGTTTGGGTGTGTGCGTGTAATCTAATTATGAGCCCTGATCAGTGAGCGTGATTGGAGAGTCACCCGGCCACAGTGCGGGTGAACTTTCAAATTTTGCACATTAGTGTAAGCGTGTAATTCGATTTCATGCAGGTCTTCACCATGGGAACGGTTCGTTGGGTTATTTATGGTGACAGAAGATAAATCGCGCACTTGTAGCGTGGCGTTTAATTCAGAATACGCACAGTCTTGCCTACTTTTAATTAGATTACGCATCGTATTTCGGGCGCTTAATTCGTTGTGCATTTAAATATGCCTGAGTTTTCTTCATTTTTCTTCATTCTTTTATGTTTTATTCTATTTTATATTCTACCTGAGTACGAAGTATCCTGATTTTTGTGTTTCAATGATATCGCATGATCCGACCATCCGGTTGTGATGTGGTTTCTTCCAATGTTCATTGTTTGGTGCGTTCTTCGACCTGAAGTGGTCCCGAATGGTGGCGTAATCAGAGATGTCACTGTGGCTTGGGGGTGTTGGGATTGAGGTGCGGTATACATCCTGCATTATTGTTAGGAGGTGATGATGGTGGGAGGAAAGTCCTCCAAATGGATGAAAAAGGTGTTACCCATACAATCCTCCCTTTGCTTTTTTGTTGCTTCTGATTGGACGTTCCGCACATTGTGTTCTGGGTTTGTGTCTATTTTGGATTTTGTGTTTGTTTTAAATTGTAGTTTAGGTTCTAGGTTTTCATTTTGGGTTGTACGTTCAGGGGGTATGCCTCTGATGATACCTGTAAAATCAGTCATAAATAAAACAGTATTTTGTTTATTGTGTTCGTTACATTTATGTTTGTTCATGTTTATTATTGTATGTTTCTTATTTATCTTATTTTGGATGTTTATTTTGGGGTCCCATGGTGAAAAAGTAAGTAACAAATTGAAAATTAAAAAATAAATAAATAAATGCCCTAGTTTGGGTTGTCGGTCTGGTGACCTGAGTATCGCTACCAAGGTGCTAGCGCTCTTAAAAAAATGCCTCAGTGTGAAGTGATGGTAGGGACTTTTATTGGCCTCTCAGATGTCCTGGAGTGTATTTACGATGCTCTCATGTTGGGAAGTAGTTTGATTATTTCGGCCACATGCCAGGCTTGATTTTGTAAGTGCTGAACAATCATCATGTATCATAGCTTTTTAGCGAGATTGGGATGAATGGTAGGTAATGTGTGATTGTATCACTTGCCATTTGAGATTTTTCAGTTTTATTCCGAAGAGGTTTTGGAAATCATTTGACTCATTATCCGAAAAGAAAATAAAGGGTGAAGGAGAGAGAAGGTTTATTGATCTGAGGATAGCTTCTTTTTTAACCAAAATTTGAAATAGTAGTCAACTACTTTCTTCTCAGGTGGGTAATACGGTGCCATAATCAAGCTCTCTGTCATGGTCTAGCACCATCAAATCATCAAATTCTACGGTTAGCAGGAGTTTGTACTCCTCCCACCACCGTACGATGACATCTAGAAGTGTGAAGATGTCAGGGATGCCCTCGCAGTTTGCTTATGCTTTCCTAAATTCATTGACTGTTCATTCGTCGTATTACTCTCGCTCGGTTGTGGTTCTTTTCTGTATATTTTTTTTAACAACCTGCTAACACAAAAATTATGAGGTTTGATGGAACCTTACACTTCTGCTCTAACATCGACTCCAATGGCTAAAGAGGGTGTATGAGAATCCAGAATTTTCTATATTTCAAAAAGGTTTCATGATTCACTGGTCCTTTTGTTCAACTTGCCTTAATAGGAGGGTGGTCAATGAGTCAGATGATTTTCAAAATGGTTTATAAGAATAATGACCTATGATTGACACATGCCTTGTGATGATTACGAGGGTGATAAATATATAGTTATGCCTGTTTAGACTACGAGACATGATGATCATTGAATTGTGATTCCAAAAGTCAGGAAGTCTTTCCCTTGTAGCTATCTTTTGAGGATGTTGCCAAAATAGTGAAATTACTTCCTATGTGGGGTTTCGATTTCCTCCAGGTTAGGCGGTTGTGTAGGCATTGTTTCCTTAGCACGAGCTATTCTTGGTCGAGTAAGAGTTATAAGTCTGAGATATTATTGGGCAGATGATATATGTATATATATTATTTTTGTTATTATTATCGTGTTATAGTACAACATCAGTTTCTTAAGCAAGGGATTGACTCAGGAAGTCCGCTTGGTGGGACATGTTGGATGGTCGAAGTGATCGTTCAGTTAGATAATATTGTTTCGGGGTTCTTGATCCCTTTCGTTCTGATTGATCAGGGATGAGAGAGATGTCATGTTCGGGTTTATGGTTTGGATGATGTGAGATTTGTCAAAATAGATGTGGTGTTTGCTAACTTCTTCTTTTGATAAATCTTTTATGGTTGGAGTCTCCTTATTGAGAGGGATCTTCTTCAATTTTTCGATAGGGTGAGGCCTCTGGTAGAGTTGTTCAGGGTTACTTGTGGGCTGTTGAAAAGTTATTTGTGAGTGAAGTTGGAGGGAAATGCGTTGAGAGGGAAGGTGGTGTTGTAAAGATAATGAGAGGATAAGGCAAAGGTAGAGTATGAGGAGGAGACGCAAGGGCGTAGGCCAAGGTGGACCTTTTCTCCATGTGGGGCGTTACGGTTTTGTTTGATTATGCTTGTTTTGTTTCATTCGCACTTTGGGCTTATTGTGTGATTGTTTTAAAGTATTGTTTATAATTTTTTGAGGCGGTTCGATGTTGAGAGTTTGATGTAATGGTGTTGTTGTCGGTTGGTGTTCTACGAAGGTTTTGATTATGAGGTCTATGGAAACCCGGGTCTGGAGGTTAGAAGCGATTTTAGTTGTGATGTTGATTAACTGTTTTGACAGGATTTGAGGATCAGGTGGTATGTTGATTTGCATGTTGATCGAGGTCGTAAGATCTAAGCTTGGTTTGATCTCAGGAATGGGAGGAGTGACAGTTTTTTGGGTTTGTTTGTTGTCAGGTTCAGTAGTTGATCTGAAGGTGGTTGAAGTTGGTGTAGTATGGATAGGCTCGATGATAGGTTCAGGTTTGATGACAAGCTTAGTTTCGATAACGGGTTCGCGTTTGATGACAGGTCCAAGTTTAATGACGGGTTTAAGTTTAATGATGGGCTTGGTCTTGAAGATGGGTTTATGTTCAACGATAAGTTTGGATTTGTTGATAATGTGAGGTTTGATGATGTGTTCGGTGATTAGTTTAGGTTCGACGGTAGGTTCAGGTTCCAAGATTGGTTTGATGTTAGGTTTAGGTTCGAGGCTCAGCTTCATAGTTGTTAGAACGGTAAGTTCAATAGTGGGTTTAAGTTCTTGTTTTGGAGTTGAGGGGATGATAAGTTCGGTGGTGAGTTCTGTAGGGGTTGATTCATGAGTAGGTTTTGAAATTAGCCCAATGAGTGATTCTGGAGTGGGTGGTTCAGAGGTCTGTTTGGTGACAGAGCCGGACTCGGGGTTTCGTTTTGAAGTTAGTGAGGAGACAAGTTTGATAGTGAGTTTAGCTTTTGAAATGGGTTTTGGTTCGAGAGCTGGTTCCGAGGTTGGTGGTGTGAAGTGTTTATTGTTGAGTTCAAGTTTTAAAGCAGGTGTAGGAATTGATTCAAGGACTAGTTTTGAGATTGGTGGGGCAATGTGTTTGATAATGTGTTCGGTTTTGGGCTCAGGGATTAATTCCAGAGTATGTTTGATTAAGGGTCTTGATTCGATTACAGGTTCAGGTTCAAAGTTTATCTTTGTGATTGGTTTAAGTATGAATGGTGTCGTAGAATATGGGTAGATTAATTTGGGAATTGCTTTCAGGGTAGGTGAGGGAGTTTGTCCGGTAACTTCGGTGGTAGGCTAGATTAGTGCGTTGAGTTTTGTGATAAGCTTGGCGATAGGCTGGGTTCGTTTAGGGGTGGAGTCGGTGATAGTTTGGATCTTAGTGATCTTGGTGACTAGTTCGGTGCGAAAGGTGATTTCGCGCTTATTGGTGCGGGAGACAGGGTTGGTTGGTTGTGAGTGAATGGCATGGACGTACTCCGAAGGAGGTTCAATTCTCCAGATCAGGCTAGCTGGGAGGATGGAGCAGGAGTGAATGAGTGTATAGTCTCGTATGCGAGTTGAGCTTGATCGAACAATGGGTTGCAATAGGTGATGTTAGTTTGTGTGTCATTGGGGTACTGGTTTTGGTCATAGTACAGGTTCATGTACTGGTTGGTGTATAGTGGTTGGTTTTGGTATAGGTTTGTGTATAGATCTTGAGCTTGGTCATATGGGTGGTATGGTTGAGAGTTTGTTTGGTTTTGTCCCTGGTTTGTGTTGACTTGTTTGGGGCTTAGAGTCTTGTTTAGGGTGTTTGTCTCAGAGCCATTGGAGGAGGATTCGTTGGATGTTAGGGTAGAGAGATTGAGGTCTCCATTCTTCAAGTGACGCTTTATGCTTGAAGCGCGTTCTCGGAGGCTAGTGAAATCAGAGTAGTCACTTAGGATGAGAACACTTCGGAGAGGCTCTCCGGGATTGCTAATCACGACTTCTATCGCGTCACATTCTTTTACTTGATTCCTTGTTCGGGCGGCGAGCCTTCTCCAGTAGTTGGCGAATGTCATGAAGTCCTTATCATCCTCTTGTCTTGTGCGTATCAAGTCGATAAGGCTGATCTCCTCATGCGTCATGTGTTGGTATTGGTTGAGGAATCTGTCAGCTAAGTCTTCGAAGGTTTCGATTTCAGCTAGAGGTAGAGTTGCGAACCAGTCAAGGGCTTCTCCTACCAGCGACATATGAAAGTAGTGAATGAAAAGGCCCTGGTTATTGCGTATGGGTCGGCAGTCATTACAAAATAGGGCTAAGTGGTGTTTCAGATTCCCTGTACCATTGTATTTGTTAAATTTTGGAGGTTTAAAGCAAATGGGTACAGTGGAGTCGATGTCTCGGCAAAATTTGTTGAAAGCACAAGATTGGTTAGAGCGTTCTCTCTTAGCCATGTAGTCATCTAGAAATCGGTGGAGGTCATTTGTGTTTATGGCGGTGTCTTTTCTAGGTGTCTTGGGAGAGGGTTGTCCTCGGTAGTTGTTGTTGTAGGAGGTGTGAGAGGTACGAGTGTCATGTGTCGGGGGAGTCGGAGCGCGTGGAGGAGTTTGCGTCCTTTCCTCGTCTGTTCCTCGGAGTAACCTGTCTTTGGTCTTTGTAGCTCTGTATAAGTCGGTCAGGGACTGGAGCAATGCATCAACTTTTTTTCCTCCTTTTGTGAGTGCACTCGCAGTGTGGCTCACAACTTGACTAGTGGTAGAGTTTTATTTGTCGTCGCTTTCTCCGTTGTTGTTGCGGTGATTTGTGTTTCGTGGAGTGCAGAGGTATTTTTCACTCCCACTGACCGTATTTACCCGAGCACGATGTTGGGTTGTCCATGGAGAGGGCTTGACATTATACTCGGGGCCGCTATGGGAGCCCCATGCGGGTGGGTCAATATCATTAAATTTTAATTTTTTGATGCCTACCATTTTAAAACTTTTTTATTTTTTTTTGTTTTATATTTATTTATTTATTGTTTTTGTTTGTAAAACTGAGTATGTAGGTAAGTGTGTGTAAAAAGTGATAAAGTAAAGTGTAGGAAAAAAAAATCAAATTAAATAAAGTAAGGAAAATAGAAAATCAAAATTATTAAATCGGGACAATCATAGCGAAAAGGAGTCCTATCGTGATCGCTAGTCTGTTGGTATGCGCTTTTTCTGGGTTCCTCTCGGTCCCCGGAAAGAGTGGTCCAATTCGATCGAGTGGACTCTGGCTAAGGGTGATGGAGTAATAAATTAGAAAATATTAAATTGCTGAAAGGAAAAGGCGAATATTAAATGAAGAATACCTAGATTGATGCGATCGCCAGCTACATATATTTATCGACGCTGCAACATGTCACTGATCATGTAGGGAGATGCGGGTTGACCCTTTTACTGAATCGTCGGCTTGCCAACATCAGCAGCTCTGGGTTGCCTTGAGGTTTAGCTAGTTTGGTTTCCTAATCCTGCTCTAAGTCTAATTGCCCTAATCTCCTAATCCTACTAGAAGTCTAATTAAAAAAAAGGTCTCCAAATTCTACTAGGATTCTAAAAGGTCTCCTAATTCTATTAGGAGTTTGATTTTAAATGGTCACCTAATTCTATTAGGAGTCTAATTTTAAAAGGTCTCCTAATTCTACTAGGAGTCTAATTTAAAAAAATAGAAAAAGGGAGTTGTGGCCCGTTATGTTAAGGAGGATCGGCTCCGTTCCCTCAGGCTCCCTATGGGCAAAATTATTTTGTAAATATTGAAGATTAAGAAAAAAAACTGAATTTGAACTTAGAATTGAGAATTATGAATCAAAACCAATATCGAGAACTAAGAATTTAGGACTAGAAACGAGAATTCGAACTAGAAAAAAAAGAATTAGAAAGAAAATTAGGAACTAGAAAGAAAATTAGGAACTAGAAATAGAACCTAGAAACTAAGAATTAGAACTGAAAACTAGAAGAAGATTACTTGAAGTCGAGCGCTTCTTTCTCCTTCTAACACCGCAGAGGAGGAACTCGAGCTTCGTGAGAGAGCTCGAGAGAGAAGAGATCTCTATCCAAAATTGTTGTTGTTGGTCGAGGTAGGGAGGTCTATTTATAGGTATTTGGGTAATTACGCGCCCTGTGGGAGGCACACAATTAGTCGATCAAATCCAATTACGCGCTCTGTCTTGTGCACTTAAATCGATTATGCACTTCATCACTCTGAGTCGGTGACCAACTCAGTGAGTGTACTAGCTGACTGGCTCAGTCGGGTGTCCTAGTTTTAGTCTAATTAGAACTAATTGTGTGCCCTGTATAGCACGCGTAATCTAATTAAGCGCTGGTTTACATGCGCTTAATTAAGGAGTTCTGGTGGTCATGGGAATTAGAGGCTAGGTCCCACTGGGGACCAATTACGCGCGAGTGGTGATCGCGTAATCGATTATGCGCACTGGATGCGATGCACAATAAGGTCTCAAGGCGGTCTCTAGAAGGTTAAGGACCGGTCCATGTTGGACCAATTGCACTCCAGTGATGGGGAGTGCAATTGAATTACGCGTGCTAGATAGGGCGCAAAATCAAGTCCAAAAAAGTCCCATGGGAAGAATGGGTCTAGTCCGAGTGGGACCAATTGTGTGCCAACTATGGGGTGTGCAATCGAATTACGCGCCCTTGTATGAGCGCGTAATTCGGGGCCTTTGTTGCGGAATCTCTCAGTTGCTGTGCTTTATTGGTTGGTGGTAAAGGTCATTTAAAAATCAAAGAAAGAGTAAAACAGGAGATGAAATCAGCACAACTAAGAAATTCTAGACCTGCAAGATACAGGGTCCATTGTAGCAAGTTTTGATAAGTAAGAGTTTGTCCCACAAGGAAAGGTGATCTACAGCTCCAAAGGAACCATCTCTAGTAGTCCCTCCAGATCTGACTACAGATCTGGCAGTCCTAAGAGGAGGGGAGTTTAAGGTCACTTATTCTAAGTATTCTAAGGTACTCTAATGTCTAAACTACAGAAGGGGTTGAGAAGATGGATGGAGTGTGGAAAATAAATATAAAAGAGTGAGAAGTATGTTATTGAGCCCAGATCAGAGGAGTTTTGCAACTCAGATTCAGATCTGATGTTATAAAAATCCTGTCCAATGGCTACATTATCACCACTGAGGAGAAAGGATTCAACCCATCACTCTGCCATGACTCAACCCTTAAGGTTATAACCTGTCCACTCAAATGGTCACAGACTATCTCATAGGGGAACCACAATCCAGGGATGGGTCAAAACATAACAAGTAAATCATTGCAGACACTATTTCATCCAGGCTACCAGCTCAAGAATCCATAGGGAATCACAACCTCTAAAGCTCTATGTGTGGGGCTAAGGCTGTATAGGACCATGATAGCCCAGACACATAGAACCAGCAAGCGGTTGAGTACAACCTTCGATCTAGCTGTCCATTGCTTGAGTGAGGCTACAATGGTCCAGTCACAAGGCTACAATCTCTATAACTTGGATCGGATCCAACATCGATGGCGGATCTATACAAATATAGGGAGTGCCTCTGTACAATCTCCCACCAGGCTTTCACAAGCTTAGGTGTAAAGAAGAAGGATCCATCTTGGATCGATGGATTAGAATCACCCTAAGGCTATAACCTGCCCACTTGAATGGTCACAGACTATCCCAGAGGCTATCCTCCTCACGGAGCCCAAGACAAAACAAGAATATTGCTGCCACCACCATGGTTAGCAAGCTACCAGCTCAAGCTCCCATGGGGATTTCATATCTAGTGGGTCCTGTGGTGGGGCTAAGGCTGTATAGGACCATGATAGCCTAGACACACAGGTCACTTGGATCTGAATGGCCCTTAGAATCAGTCCTCCATTGCTTTTAAACATAGCCAAAGCAATGGCGGATCACAAGGCAGCAGCCTTGCACAGAGCATCTCACATTCAAACACAAATCCCACAAAGTACAGATCCTATTATAGAACTTCCATTAATCTAGTTCAAAATGCATACAAAGACATAGCCAGCAAGTGCTGGACTATGGAGGGAAGGAAAAAGAAAAGGAAAACTATTTACAACTACAAAAAGAAAAACAAAACGATCTCAGATCAAGTCTCCAAGAAATGAGACGTGTTCCCAGTTATTCCAGGATGTAGAAAGAAAGGAAAGTCTAAGCTCCTCTCAACCCTAAGCTAAGTGTGGGTATTTATAGCAGTGGTGTGGCGGCACATTAGGGTTAGGAAACCCTAATTTTAACGATGCCACATGGCCGAATAGTGATCCTTCAATGCCTTGGGGTGCGTGCATGAAGATTTGAGCGTGGGAGTGCGTGCCCTAATAGCTGGAAATTCCTAGAAAGTCCTCTGCTGAAGAGATGGAAGTTTGAGGTTCTGTTGTCGCTCCAAGTGTGCCATAATTGTGTGCATTATGAATCAAAAATTAAAGAATTAAAGAATGCTAGGTTATATGGATGTTAACTTATGAAAGGGATATCAGCACATTGGGGCTAACACTGGCCTGCAAGATCAGGGCCAATTGTAGCAAGTTTTAAAAGTAAGTATTTCAAGATCGTCCACAGAGAAGTTTGTCTAAACAGAGAGATAAACCTCCAGATCTGTGCTACCAGATCTGGCTCTATAATTATCTAAAATAAAGAATAGATAAAAGAGAGTGTTGGATTGTGTCACATTTAACTATAAGCAAATAAAGAAAAGAACTAACTACATGATCCAGATCCGAGTTGGGGAGGTGTTTAAAATAAGACAAATGCAGAAATAATAGCTTCATGTACTTTAGCCTCTCAATTTTAATGGAGAATCAGAGTTCAACAGAGCAGATTCAATCTTCATCTCGCTACCAAAGACAGATGTAAGAGAAATAACCAATTAAGGAATAGGTTTAGACTTATGGTCGTGGATCTCGTCCACTTAAATGGTCACAGATCATCTGCCTAGTCAGGCCTATTCTTTAGTTCGTAACATGAACATCATCAGAATGCCGCTGAATTAGGTTACCAACGCTAATTCGCATGGGATGATGAATTAAGGGAAGTTGGATGCGATGAGTGAATCTAAAGAAGTCTAATGCACTAAGGTGAACATTCGTAACCTCGACATGACTCCAATGGAGAAGACACAAATTAAACCTTTAAAATCCAACGTTACAATTACAGAGCACGGCTTTAGAGAGCCCTCGACTTACATACCGAGCTTCTCAGAGAGCCCTCGATACGCCTTGAATCCGAACTTGGAAGTACAAATCACTCACAATGGCTCTCAAAGGTAAACTACAAGAAGGGATTACAGGGGTTCAGATAAGCTATCCGACCGGAATGAGGGAAACAGAGATGAAAACTCTAAAATCTGGATACCCAAATTGGGCAAATGGTTCGCCTATTTATAGTTTTTCCTAAGCCACTCAGATGTGTATCAACCAATAATTGGATAGATCAGATCAACCAATAGGAGTCGAGCACCGTGATCCAGATCTGCTCGCCAATCGTAAATGCTTGATCCGGTTCACCAATCAGAAACAGAGGCATCAATTTCATATGTAATTCAAAATCTGTTTGAGCTTCTAGAAGTTCCCGCCAAGTAATTTCATCTTTGGGTGTTCACATGGGGTGGAATATGCCTTGGTTCTGCTCGTAATCTTCCTGAATGTCCTTGGGTTTTAAAACGCATTGCGTAAAGTTTCAAATACCTTCTGGACGAGCCAAATCCCTCGTAATGCCATTTCGCATAGTTTAAGGGCTTTTTCAAAGTAGTTTGGCCCCGTAAGCTCTCTTCGCAAAGCATTTTGGCTTCAGGAGATCTTTTCGCAAAGCATTTTGGCTTCAGAGATCTTTTTCGCAAAGCATTTTGGCTTCTGGAGATCTTTTCGCAAAGGACTTCTCTTCTTTCGCAGAGTGTTTTCTTCTTTCGCAAAGGTCATTCTTCTATTCGAGGAGTGTTTTCTTCTTTTCGCAAAGTTCAAGGTTCTTTGCTAATAGTAGAAGTTCTTATGATTGACTTTTAGCTTCCATTCTTCTTTGCGTAATGGATCCTTCTTCTTCTTCGTGTCTTTTCGTTTCTTTAGGACCTTTTTAGCCATTGTCGAGGCTATTTCTTCACTCCTCTTTGAGCTTGACATGCGTTGTCGCTGCTTTTGATCATTTTAGGATGGTTTTCGATTTGGACCTGCCTTTTGGTTAGTTTAATATGAACACTAAAGCACTTATTTAGTCCTCTCAAGGGTCTTTCAAGGCTCATGTTTAGGGGTGAAAATGGTATTTTTCACTACTTATCACACCCCAAACCTAAGCTTTGCTAGTCCCCGAGCAAAGAAACATAAAAACAAAGTAAAGAGCCACTTTTGTAGGAAGCACAGTGCATTTAGCATATGCAACAAGCCTTTTAAACCCCTAGGTGATCCCTAGAGGAGGAGTGAAGTCTCCCGAGGGTTTTCAAAGTGAAGGTACCCACAAACTTCTCCATGAAATGCTTAACATCAATATTATCAAATGAGCAATCAAGGAGCAGTGGTTAGTTACTCTTGAATCAATGATGAAACAGAAAATTTGATTATTGTTTGCACAGAATTTAAACATTTATAAACCTCATGAATGTTTCAATATTTCCAATGGAACAAATATAGAAAATCATACAAATGTGCCAAAGAAAGAAGCTCATCCTATGGATAAAATTAGGTTATAAGTCATACTTAAGGTGCTCAAGTTCCAACCCAAACACTCACCAGGTATACTCTCAATGTGTTTTTGTTGAGGGGTTCATTTTCACTCAAGCTCAAGAGCGCTTACATCTCCCAAATGGATCTATAAGCATGAGCATAGGCATGATTCTTAGGCAATGGCATCATTGACATCTCCTCACCATAGATTGGGTCACTTCTCATCTCCACATGACTCACTCAACTTTGGATCACAAGGGCTTTTAATCTAGGTTTGTTTGTATGGCTTATGGAGTGAAGTTTCAAGGAAAGGCAATTTGAACAGAGGTTTGAATTTGAGAACTCGTGAAGTGCAGGAGATGGTTCATGACTCCACCTTTTTGAGTTTAGCTTCTTTCTTCTTCTTTTCGAGATTCTCACATTCACAAAGGATCGAGCTTCTTTCTTTGATCTTGCATTTTCAACATAAGGTCCCTTTTTGCCTTTTTGCTTGCAACTTTTTCACATTGTTTGTCTCTTCTTTTCTCACCACCATATTGCCTGCTTTTTGAGGTATTTTCTCTTCATTTTCTTGATGTTGCCTTAAATGGTCCATCTTCGCTTCTTTCTCCTTTACCTCCTAATTCTCAGAGTGAGGGAAGGCTGAATTGGTTCCATAGGTTCAAGTACTTTTGAGTATTTTTGATGAAGAATTGTAGATTTATGACAAATGGGGTACAAACAGCAGATTTTTCTTGGTTGGTTCTCATAGGTTCAAGTCCAAAGAAGGCCTTGATCTTTTCCTCGCCATGAGTGCCGTTACTTGTTTTAATTTGGAGTTTCCTAACTTCTAGTGGATCTAATGCCTCACCCAATCCTTTGAATCGTAAAAATTGCCTCACCACTCTTCAACAGTAGATGGAAAATATATGGGCTCAATTCTCACTGGTTATGGTTTTTCCTTGAGCTTTTAAGTATATCTTTACCTTTTCTCTTCCTTTTGACTTACTACGTACGATACCAAAGATGTTTTTATGGTGTAATCATCATGGAAATGTAGAATATCGCAAGGTTTAGAATGTCTAAATTTGGGAATTTTAAATTTTCTAGTTGTCATGATTCTAAAGTAAATTAATACATTTCCTAATTACTTAGGTGATTCTGCGTTATGTTAACTATTCCCTCAGGCAGACTTGTATGTTTTTTAGGGAGGGGGTGGAAGGTGGAGGGTGGAAGTGGCAGGGAAGGTTGATTTTTTGTTTTTTCCGAGGAGGCCGGAGTTGGGCCTCCTTTTCTTGGCCAAAATCGCGAGGACCTCTTCAAATTGGCCCCAGTAGGGGCCGAGCGGATCTGCACCTTCGGTGGTGGTGGGTCCACCACATGGGTAAAAGCGTGTGGTGGCTTATTGGCTTTGCCGGCCATTTTGGAAGGGTGGGGAAAGATGGGGGAATTTGGTAGAGGTTGGTTATTTATAGGTAAGGTGGGGAAGTCGAAAGGGTGGACTTGAATGGGGGCATTGGTAATGCTCGTGGCCCGTGAATCGTGGGTCATTAAGTAGCATTGGGCGACAAGTAGGGGAGGCGAAAGTAACTTTCGCATTTAATTCCCCAATAAGTGAGTAACAACTGAAATTGGGGGAAACGTGTGAGGAACCGTGTCCTCACTTGTTGTTGTAAGGAAAAACAAAGAAAATAGGTGCTCACTACAGATCTAAATGGTAGAATTTATGAAAACATGTAAACCGAAAGAAAAAGAAAAAAATTAGTAAAAAATGTAAACTAAGAAGCAAGAAACTAAGAAGCAATGTAAACAAATGCATGCATACACTGGGTTTAGTCCTCCTAAATCAGCAATGGTCCGATAATTGCTTTCTTGTCGCTTTTAGAACTACCAATGCCTCCTCTTCTTGCTCCTTTGTAAGGGAGGAAGAAATAATCATGAGTAGTGTTTGATGATCTCCCAAAATACATATTTCAGATTTTTGGGGAGCTGTTGAGTTCCAATTCGTGAAAGAGAAAGAGGGCAGCAAAGGTACCTTGGTAACTTGTGGAAGAGGGAGAGAGCAGGTCTCCAAGAGAGAGAACTTGATGATCAAGGTGAGTGCCTTGCACAAAGCAGACTCCTTTGAATTTGATCTCCTTTTCCTTCTTTCTCGGTGGATCCCCAAACCTAAGATGAACATTGTCCTCAATGTTCTAGACAATGGCGTAGGTAAAAGAAGAAAGAAAACTAAGAATGTAAAAAATCTAAACTATATGAAAAAAAATAAAAATGTAAAATCAAGATATGAGCAAGGAAAAGGAAAACATGATATACAAATGCAAGAAAAATCAACAAAACAATGCTAGAATTGCTAAATAAAATCTAACAAATAGAAGGATTACTATGCAAATGAAAGGAAACTAATGCTAATAACAGAGAAACAAGAAAAGCAAGGTAAGGGACCCAATACAAAGTTAAAAAGAAAAGAAAAGTGTTGATACAAAACTGAATTTGTGAATGCAAAATAGGAAAACAAAGTTATAAACTAACTATACTCGCAGTAAAAATGACGAAAATCAAACGAGGACACATTAACCTAAGAAAGAAAAAAATCACGATCTAAAACAGAAATTTGAAACTAAAATTCCTAAAATGTAAAATCTAATGCCAAATGATATATCCTAAGCCCAAAGAAACAAACCCAAAAGCGAGATACTTATGAATCTAAGTGATTATAAAATGATTAGCGTGAATACGGTGAAAAGCAAGATTCATAAGATTGACCCCTTTGTTGATGATGTGTATGAAAAAAGAAATAATGAAGCATGGGAGCACATATTAAAAGCAGTGGTTCACACACAATGAGACCCTTTATGATGAAGAAATCTCAAGGAAAATAAAATTAGTGGGTCCATTGAATATTCAAAACAGACCTATGATTCACTACTCATTATCCTACATGATTCCTAAAAAAAAATGATCTCAAAGAGTCCAGATGGGAAAAGTGGATGCAAATGGAGAAAACACATCCTAAGATATCTATATTGTTTTTATAATTTTCTATTTTTTATTATAATTTTTTTTTTTTTTTTTTACTTGTTTTGGATCAGGCTCAACAAGAGCCCTTATTTACTTGCTGAAAATAATGAGAAACAACTCAGAGATTTTCTATTTGTGTTTTCGACTTCTTTTATTTTGTATTTGGTTTTGTAAAAAAAACATGCCTAAAAGATGCGGTAAATTATAATCAAAACAAACATTAAACACAAAGCAGAGCTTGGTTCTCAAGAATTTAAAAATAGAAAATGAATGCAAAGGAGAAGGATGCAAACTCAAGCAGATCTGCTCCACTTTGGTCCAGATGCTCTTGTTGACTACTGCTCCAGATCTGCAAACATCCAAAACTGCAGTAGATTTATTCAAGTATTGACAAAATAAAAGAAAAACTCAAAGCACGCCCAAATTTGACAAAAGACAAAAGAGTGGCAGATTTATTCAAATAACTAGAAGGCAAAGAATAAAACTCGTAAAATAAAAAAAAAAAAAAAAAAATTCTGGCAGAAAAACAGGTTTTCTATACAAAACGTCAGAGACATTTAATCAAGCACTTGGAATGCAAAGTGCGTTTAAAGCAAAATTAAAATAAATGAAAATAAACATAGGTCTATCTATTTTAGAACAAACTTGCCCGGCAACAGCGCCAAAAACTTGTTGTCGCTCCAAGCGTGCCATAATTGTGTGCATTATGAATCAAAAATTAAAGAATTAAAGAATGCTAGGTTATATGGATGTTAACTTATGAAAGGGATATCAGCACATTGGGGCTAACACTGGCCTGCAAGATCAGGGCCAATTGTAGCAAGTATTAAAAGTAAGTATTTCAAGATCGTCCACAGAGAAGTTTGTCTAAACAGAGAGATAAACCTGCAGATCTGTGCTACCAGATCTGGCTCTATAATTATCTAAAATAAAGAATAGATAAAAGAGAGTGTTGGATTGTGTCACATTTAACTATAAGCAAATAAAGAAAAGAACTAACTACATGATCCAGATCCGAGTTGGGGAGGTGTTTAAAATAAGACAAATGCAGAAATAATAGCTTCATGTACTTTAGCCTCTGAATTTTAATGGAGAATCTGTAGTTCAACAGTAGCAGATTCAATCTTCATCGGCTACCAAAGACAGATGTAAGAGAAATAAATCCGAATTAAGGAATAGGTTTAGACTTATGGTATGTGATCCGTCACTTAAATGGTCATGATCTGCTAAGTGGGCCTATTCTTTAGTTCGAATATGAACATCATCAAATGTCGCTTGAATTAGGTTACCAACGCTAATTCGCAGGTGATGATGAATTAAGGAAGTTGGATGCGGATGAGTGAATCTAAAGAAGTCTAATGCACTAAGGTGAACATTCGTAACCTCGACATGACTCCAATGGAGAAGACACAAATTACAAAGAACCTTTTAAAATCCAACGTTACAATTACAGAGCACGGCTTTAGAGAGCCCTCGGACTTACGTCTGAGCTTCTCGAGCCCTCGATTTCTGATCTTGAATCCGAACTTGGAAGTACAAATCACTCACAATGGCTCTCAAAGGTAAACTACAAGAAGGGATTACAGGGGTTCGGATAAGCTATCCGACCGAATGAGGGAAACAGAGATGAAAACTCTAAAACTGGATACCCAAATTGGGCAAATGGTTCGCCTATTTATAGTTTTTCCTAAGCCTCGATGTGTATCAACCAATCGTAATTGGATAGATCTCAGTATCAACCAATAGGAGTCGAGCACCGTGATCCAGATCTGCTCGCCAATCAAATGCTTGATCCGTTCACCAATCGAAACAGAGGCATCAATTTCTTATGTAATTCAAAATCTGTTTGAGCTTCTAGAAGTTCCCGCCAAGTAATTTCATCTTTGGGTGTTCACATGGGGTGGAATATGCCTTTGGTTCTGCGTTTCAATCTTCCTAATGTCCTTGGGTTTTAAAACGCATTAGCGCAAAGTTTCTGAAATACCTTCGGACGAGCCGCAAATCCCGTAATGCCATTTCGCATAGTTTAAGGGCTTTTTCAAGAAAGTAGTTTGGCCCCGTAAGCTCTCTTCGCAAAAGCATTTTGGCTTGTGGAGATCTTTTCGAAAGCATTTTGGCTTCGTGGAGATCTTTTTCGCAAAGCATTTTGGCTTCAGAGATCTTTCGCAAAGGACTTCTCTTCTTTTCGCAGAGTGTTTTCTTCTTTTCGCAAAGGTCATTCTTCTATTCGAGGAGTGTTTTCTTCTTTTCGCAAAGTTCAAGGTTCTTTGCGAATAGTAGAAGTTCTTTGCGGATTGACTTTTAGCTTCCATTCTTCTTTGCGAATGGATCCTTCTTCTTCTTCAGGTCTTTTCTTGCTCTTTTAGGACCTTTTTAGCCATTGCTGAGGCTATTTCTTCACTCCCTCTTTGAGCTTGACATGCGTTGTCAGCGTTTTGATCATTTTAGGATGGTTTTCGGATTTGGACCTGTCTTTTTGGTTAGCTGCAATATGAACACTAAAGCACTTATTTAGTCCTCTCAAGGGTCTTTCAAGGCTCATGTTTAGGGGTGAAAAATGGTATTTTTCACTACTTATCAGGTTCAGAGCTTTGCTAGGTAGCCATTGTTTCCCAGACTTGTCGCGTGGTAGCTCTTGCTCTTTGCTAGGATGGTTTGACATTGAAGCTTCAGCCGTCATGAGGTTGGCTTGGTTTGCTCTTCAGGCAGTCGCGAGGTTGAGTAGACATCAGAGCCTCAAATGTCGCGGGGTTGGAGCTCGAGCAGTCGCGAGGTAGCTGCACGATTGTTGGGTTGATCTTCATGAGGATAGATTTGAATAACGCGAGAACTTCTCTTTACTGGCCTTCGCGAGGTACCTCGCGAGGCTATAATGGGTTCTGAATTGCCCGAGGTTCCAGGTCTTAACTGATCTTTGCGAGGATGTCATTGACTTCGCAAGGATGCTTTCTTCTTGAATGGTGCGAGAACTACGCGAGGAGTTCTCTTCTGATAATTGCATCCCGCGACCACTACGCGACAGCTGCGCGAGGAGTCTCCTGAAGCTCTCTCTTCTTAGCCGTTGTGAGCGAACTGCGTGAGGTTGAGAGAGGTCTGCTTTGAACTACGCGAGGTGTTCTACTCTTGAGCTTCGCGAGAGCTACGCGAGTTTATGTTTCTGAAGCTCTTTAGTCAATCAACTGTGCGAGAAGTTGTTGCAAAGTCTTGGGAAGCTCAGCTGGACTGCGCGAGGCTCATTTCAGGTCTGGATTCAGAGTCCATCCTTCTGAGGGACTTCTGGTGCCAAAACAGGCTCTTTAGTAGGATTCTTAGCCATATTTCACTGTTGGTTATTACCTACATAAAACACTTAACAAGGACTTATTAGGTGGCTATGGGTCTAATCAAAGGTTAAGTTAAGGGGTGAAAAGTGGTACTTTTCAGGTCATAACACACCCCCAAACCTAATCTTTCCTAGTCCCTTAGCAAAGCTACATTAAACCTACCATAAAAATTAAATGCCACTTTCATAGGGAGCACGAATACATTTAGCATATGTACCAAGCCTTTTAAACCCCTAGGTGATCCCTAGTGGAGGAGTGCAGTCTCCTGAGGGTTTTCAGTGAAGACACCCACAAACTTCTTCAATGAAATAGTTAACAAAAGTGCAATATCATCCAGTGGGCAGTCAAGGGGCAGACTTAGTTTACTCTTGAATCATTAATCATACAAGAAATTTAATTCATTGGTTGCACAGTAATTTAAACAGCATAAACTTCTCATGAATGCTCAGCATTTCCAATCAATTTACAATCATAGAAAACTGCACAAGTGTGTGCCAACACTGAGCCCATCCTCAGATCAAAAATTAGGTTAAGGTCATACATAGTGCATTCAAGTTCAGACCCAAAAACTTTGCAGGGCATACTCTCATGAGGGTTTTGTTGAGGGGTTCATTTTCTCACAGGCTCAAGAGCAGTTACATCCCCCAAATGGGTTTGTAAGCATGATCATAGGCAGAGTTCTTAAGTGCTGAGATCATTGGAAGTTCCTCACCATAGATTGGATAACTCTTTATCTTCACGTGATAGCTCACTCAACTTTAGATCACAAGGGCTTTTAACTGGGCTGTAATGTGGCTTATGGAGTGGTGTTGAAAGAATGGAGGGTTGAGAAGGGGTTCAAAATTGAGAAATCAGTAGGTGACAGAGGTGATTCATGACTTCACCTTCTTGAATTCAGCTCCCTTCATCTTCTTTGAGATTTTCAGATTTGAAGTGATTAGTTTGTCCTCTTGATTTTGATTCTCCAGTGAAAATTCCTCTTGACTCCTCACTTACTCCTCTTCATTATTATTTTTGTTTCTTTTTTATGGAATTTTCTTCTTTTTATTTTTATTTCTGCTTTTCAGAAATGCCACTATGTTCTCAGTTGCCATATTGCCGGATTTGAGGTATTTCTTCCCATTCACTTAATGTTGACCATAGCTAGTCCATTTCCAACCTTTTGTCCTTTACCTTCTGAATTCTCAGAGTGAGGGTAGGCTGAAGCAGGTTCGTAGGTTCAGGTTCAAGTACTCAGGTGTATTTTGAAGAAATTTGGGATTTGAAGCTCAAAGGGGGTATGGACAAGGGCAGTTGCTTAAGGGTTGGTCTTATTAGGCTCAAACTGTCCAAGAGAAGGCCTTGATCCTTTCCTAAGTCTCATGAGTACTGTCAGTTGTTTCAACTTGGAGTTACCTAACTTCTAGTGAGCACAGTGACTCAATCAGTCCTTAGAACTAGAAAGGTTGCCTTGGTTATTCCTCAAAAGATGGAAAATTTTTTATATAGGCCCAATTCTCACTGGTTATGGTCTTCCTTTGAACTTTTGAGTATGTCAAAAGTTTGCAGAAATTTTAAATTTCTTATTTTCATGATTCTTTAAGTGAACAGAGGTCCATTTCCATATTACTCAGATGAGTCTGCTGCACTTTGGTTAACTATTCCATTGTGGTCTCTGCGCCACACCCCCAAACCTATGAGGAGCAGTGTCCTCACTGGTGCAAAGGTATCTGTGCAGCAGATTTATTAAAGCATAAAAGACCAGAACAAGAAACAAAACACACAACAGACAAAGCAAGATAGTAATGACAGGGGAATAAAGTCTATTAGAAATGAGAAGTATATAAACTATAAGAAAACAGAAGCAAAAGAGTGCACAACAGATAAAATCCTAGGTACAATCTAGTCAGAATCTGGCTCAAAACTTGTCCCAACCCATCTTCTTGGCATGTTCTTGAAGGTCAGCCTCCTCCTCTTTCTTCCTTCGTTCTATCTCAGCCTTTCTTTGGTTGACAGTTTTGGGTATGGTTGGAGCCCTGACCCTCATTTTTCTCCTCTTTGGTTCAGGAGGGATCTCGGAAGATTTATCAGTGGTTGGCTCAGGGGGTTTGATGGGAGATTTTCCTTTGGGGCCCTTACCTTTGGAGGCTTGCCCTTGTTGGGCGGGAGGGGGAATAAGAGGGGATTGAGCTGGTGCTAGCTCAGGAGGGACAACAGAGGATTTAGCTTTTGCTTTCACCGGTGGCAGGGGAGCACTTTTCCCTTTAGGAAGCTTAAGGGGAGCCACAGAAGATTGTTCTTATTCTTGGGCTGCAGGAATGGCAGGGCTCTTCCCTTTCACTGGCTGGCTTATTGGTGGTGCCTCCTCAGACTGGGCAGATTTGTCTTTTCCAATTTTCAAAGAGCCACTTGGGGGAGTAGTCCTCTTGGCAGCAACCTTCCTTCGCTGAGGGTAAGATTGTTCAGCAGGGCCAGATGAAGGAGCAGCAGTAGTAGGATGGGCACTGGGATCCCTAGGTGGTGAAGTGGGAGTTTTCTTGGAAGGAGTGCATTTTCTTTTGGGAGCAGGAGAGGGAAATGTGGGGGCAGAGACAGAGCAGAGCAGAGTAGGGACTTTAGCAGAGCAATAAAGTTAGGTAGGTACTGCAGTAGGAACTGCAGTAGGCATTTGAGGAGGAACAAGAGGAGGTACCTGAGTTGGGGCTGTAGGAGGTGGGGGAACAGGTTGTGTAGGTGTAGGGGTAGGGGGGGTGGAAGAAGATGGGCCAGGTTGTGTGGAAGAGGATGGGGCCTCGGGGGGTGCTGTGGCGAGAGGGGTGGCCTGTATTGGTTGGGATAGTAGGAAGGCAACCCTCTGTTCCAAAATCTCAATTTTCTTGTTAGCCCACAAGAGATTGGTATCCGTAAGCTCCTTACTAAGTCGGTTGATCTCTTGAGCATTGTTCAGTTTCCTTTCTAATAACCTGTTGTGCATTTTCGCCCTTTCTGCATTGGCTTTTTCAATCTCAGTAGTCATTCTATAATAAGTTACCGCAGCCTTGTTCGCATTGAGTGTC
The DNA here is from genome assembly GCA_021018995.1 of Chloranthus sessilifolius. Lineage (NCBI taxonomy): Eukaryota > Viridiplantae > Streptophyta > Magnoliopsida > Chloranthales > Chloranthaceae > Chloranthus > Chloranthus sessilifolius. The sequence goes on from CM037597.1 coordinate 99,939,594, forward strand.
TCCAAAATTGCCTCCCACCCCTTGGAAATATCTCTTAGCTGCTCGCTGTGAGCAAGCTTCAAATCACTCATGGATGGATGGCTTGTCGGGTAATATGCCATTGAGAACATCCCTCTTGATATAGGCATTGTTCCTCATGGCATGGAGGAGGAGGTGAAGTAGGGAGGTGTAATAGGAGGGTTTGGGTAATATTGGTAGAAATAGGGAGGGGAAGAAGTAGAAGGTGAGTGACCGTGGGGGGGAAGGGGGGGTGTGGGAGGGATGAAGGCAAGAGGAGGGGAGGAGGTGGCTGGGGTAGTCTGTGTGGAATGGTCAGTGAATTGAGGAGGGGGTGGGAGAAGAGGTGGAATGGAAGGTATGGGTGGAAAGTGGAATGAAGGAAGGTGGATGTGGATGGTTTTGGGTAAGGAAGAAAAGAATGGTGAAGGGCCTAAATGGAAGTGGTGGGTTGCAAATAGGTGGGGTTGAATGGGAAAGGTGGATGGGAAGGGAATGGGTCTGCTTTGGGTAGTAGTGTTGGTAAATTGTGGGGGAGGTAATATTAGTGGGGGAAGGATAGGTAGAGTGGGGAAGGAGTGGTGGGGTATGGTGTCATGGAGTGTGAAGGGTGTAGATAGGTCTAATTGGGTGAGGGCTGGTGTAACTGTGGAATCAGAGGTGGAAGGGGGTTGGATCAATGGGGTGGTAGGAGGTTGTGTAGGGATTGGTGGGTTTGTCAATGTTTGAAGGGTGGATTGTATGTTGGTTATGTCAGTCTGCAATTGGACTTGTGTCTGTGTTGTGGTGGATAGCTGGGTCTGGAGGTCATGTATGAGGGAAAGAATATGGGTAAGGGTATCGGAGGTTGGTTGGGGGGGAGTATGAGGATAGGAGGGAACAGGTTGGAACTGGGAAGTGGGGGCATGATGGAAAGTTGTAGGGGGAGAAGATAAAAGGTCTGGTGAGTGATGTGGGGAAGGGAGTGGGGAATCTGGGAGAGGGATGTCATGGGTGGGCAAGGTATCAAGCAAGGTAGTCATGAAGGCTTGATACCCAAAAGTGGTGGCTAGGTTAAAGTCAAGATCGTGGAGTGAAGATGTAGTTGGGAGGGGTTGGACTAAGGGTTGGTCGATATGGGGTGTGTCTGTTAGAATGACAGGGGAGGTGGGAGTAGGTAAAGATAAGGCAGGGGTTGTGTGAGAGGTTTTCTTTTTAAGGTATGTTATCAAGGAAGGACTGTCAGGGTTGAGGTCAAATGATGTTGGAGATATCAATGTATTGAGGTAAGGTGGGTGAAGGGGGAGTGTTGTCATGGGGTTCAACACTTTCCACCCAGGAACGAATCACAGTGGGAGGTGGAATGGAAAAGGGAGATAAGAGAGGGAAAGGGAGAGATGGAATAGGTGAAGAAACTAATGGAGAGGCAAGTGTGGTGGAAGGAGGTATTGCTGCAGAAGTAGAGGCGACAGAAGCTCGCACCACCTTCTTTGGAGCAGGGGCTTTAGCCTTCTTTTTGGGGGCAGGGGTGGCCTTTGCCACAACAGCTCCCTCTCCTTGCTCAGAAATAACCTGAGCTTCAGCCTTCTTCTTCTGGGGATCCATTAGACTTCTACTAATCCCCCATTGTCTTTTGGCAAAAGTGGTGGGAGTGAGGTCAGCAGATAACTCCCCCACTGGTATCTTGTACCCTCCCTTCAGAAGTTATTTGATGATAAGTCATCCATAGGGGAGAGTGTGGATCTTCTTTTGCAGCCCAAGCTTCACCATCATATCTTTCATGGCCTCAAAAATCAGCCATGCAGCATTAAATTCGTGGCCCAGAGAGAAGGAATAAAGAGCATCAGCAATTGGAGTCCTCCTCTCTTGCTGATGGCCGGAGCAGTAGATATTCTTCCTTAGCAGTTGATCGATGAACAGCAGCTTGGGATCCAAATCTCTTCTTCTGATGGAGTCCCCTGTGGCCTTCAAGCCTCTGGTAATGGCCTGGGCAATGGTATCAAGCGGGGCACTCACAGGGGCACCATAACCGCAGTTGGGATAAAAAATGGCAGGGATGCCCATGACTTCAGCAATCAACGCTGGGTTAAGCAGCATCTCAAAATTGTCAACTAACGCAAGGAGGCCTTGCTGCCCATGTGTGTCTGGAATGACCCTAAGGTGCTGGTAAAAGAGTTGCACTAACTTAGGATAGGCTAGTGCAGGAATCATTTGCATCAAGGGGAACAAACCAGCCTTGCACAAGAACTCAATGGTAGGTGCTGACAACGGCTCAGATTCAAAGAAAGATATATCAAAAATGGCTTCAGGCTCTAAGGGAATGGAAATGAGGAGCTCGGAGGGAGTAGAGTAATTAGGTGTTTTTGCAGCCACCTTAGGAACCACCTCCTTCCCTTTTTGTTGTGCCGTAGAGGACTTGGCTTTCTGGGGTGCTCCACTGGCTCGGTCCTGGCTCTCTTCTTGTGTACACTTTAGGAGCCATCAAGATTCTCCTTGGTGAGTGTGCAGTTGAAATTTTGAAAGGAAAGATTAAGAGCTGAGTCTTACCCTAAAAGTTAGGGTTCTGTTCAATTTGATGCACGATAGATCGCAAGAGCTCCTAGCAGGGGGCAACTGTTGATGGAAGTTTTAAGAACAAAAATCCAGAATTTCAAAGTGAGCAATGAACTGTAGACAGGATGCTGGAGGAGAGAGATTGAGAGGAGTGGGAGCTAGGGTTTCGCTGGGAGGAGAGGAAAGAGAAAGCAGTAAAGAAAAGCAGCGCGGGGTGGGATTTAAATATCGCGAGGCTCGGCGCGCTTTGAAAATATTCGCTCGCTGGATAGGCATGAATGGGTCGCGAGATTAGATGTCCATTTAAACTGCGCGAGGCAGCCCACCCATTCATCTGAAACTCATGACAGCAAAGCAAAGTAATTCTTTATGAACTGCGCGAGAGGAGACCAAACCAAATATTCAAAACCCCGCGATGGCTTAACAGAGTTAGCATTGACTCACCCACTAGTCAGCCTCTTGACCTTTATTTTGTGGGTGGATTCTCTCACAGGCTCACTTCTAGGGACACCCATAAGCATTATAAAACATTCAAAAAAAATTCTCATACTCTCAAAGCATTAAATTCACACATCATGAAAAGCATTCAACTAATACCATCATCATTCAATCACTTGAAATTAGCAAACAAGGGGAACAGGAATAAAAGTAGGCATAAAGCACTAGACTCAGATTCCAACAAGATCACTACAACTTCCTCTAAACTGTAAAGTACATATCGTACAAAGGTGCACAATTCTTATCATCAATTCAATGAAAGATCCCCTTCAGGGTTTGAGGATCCTTCACCAATCAAAAATTGGCCCTTGGGATTCACCACTGGTTAACTGGGCAACCTTCCCTCTTCCCTTTTGGCTAAGGTATTCTCTAGTTGGCCAATCTGCTCTTCCATCTTCTTGATGCTCTGACCATGAGAATTCACAGTCTGAGCCAAGGAACCCAAGTTTTGCAGTGAGGTCAAGACCTGGTCCTCGAAAGAAGTATTTCTAGGCTGAGAAGGGGGTAAGACCAATTGATTTTGTTGATGATGGGGCTGCTGATGGTGTTGGAAGTTAGACCTAGGGGCATTCCCTTGATTGAACTGCTGCTGTGGCCTTTGTGGTAGGGCCAACATCTGCTGGGGCTGCATGTAGTTGTCTTGCCTCCACCTCAGATTTGGGTGGTCTCTCCATTGGTAACCAGCATTTTGGTGCTAGTATCCATATGGTTGTCTATTGTAGCCCCTAGATTGTTGTTGGCCATAAGATTGAGCAGCAACAATATGTTCCAAAACCAATTCAGGAAATTGCCCTACAGATGGACATTCCTCCACTGTGTGCTGTGGGGACTGGCATATCAGACATGCCTCCGCCACATGAGCAGCCCTTCTGGGTTGTATCACAGTCAGTAATTTGTCAAACTTCATAGAGAGGTTTGCCATCTGCAGCTGCAGGTCATTGTTCCCAGACACCTCATAAACTTTTCCTCTTGATCCAGTAGCAGGCCCCACCTTTGACTCAGTTTCCTGACCAGTTCTTGCCAGGGATGGCTTTTGAAAAGCATTCTCACTAATCACCTCAAACAATTCCCATGCCTCCTCAGCAGTCTTGTGCATGTAGGATCCACCATAAGAGGCATCAACCATATCTCTATTTTTCTCATCAATCCCATTGTAAAAGCTTTGTACAAGCAGCCACTCTAGGATCTTGTGGTGGGGGCATTGTTTGAGCATTTCTTTAAACCTATCCTAGGACTTGTTAAAATCCTCAGTTGGGGATTGAGCAAAAGCAAGAATCTCTTTCCTCAACTGGCTAGTTTTGGTCTCAGGGAAGAACTTGGTCAGGAACTTGGTCTACAGGTCTTTCCATGAAGCAATGCTATTGTTGGAAAGAGTGGTCAACCAGGTACTGGCCCTATCCTTCAGAGAGAAGGGAAAGAGTCTGAGCATAGTAGCCTTAGGTCCCAAACCAGTGATATTAAAAGTGGTGCACAAGGCCAAGAACTGGTCAATATGCTTGTAAGGGTCCTCCTTGCTAAGCCCATGGAAAGAGGGCAGCATCTGGATGATTGAAGTTTTGATTTCATCGTTCCCCTGAACATCAGGGAATTGAATGCTAAAAGGGGAGTTATAGTCATCCGAAGCATTCAACTCCTTGAGGGTTCTGGGTTGTTCCTCACCCATAATTGCTGTCACAGATTCACTTGGGGGTTCTCCTATGGTGTGCATGTCTCTTCTAAGTCTCCTTCCCCTTTCTAACTCAAGGTTAAGAGGCTCTAAAGTAGGGCTGAGAGATCTCCTCCCTAGCATACAAGCACACCAGCAACAAGGAAAACTTCTTGCAGGCACATTGCAAAAGAATATCTGTACAATTAACACATTTATCTAACTAATTTACAACTATTCAAAGAATACATTCAAAACTATCCTAGATAATGCTAGGAAAAATTTTTAAGAAAGATAGATAGAGTTTTAAAAGTCAGAGAGTTTGCAAACAGAGGTAGCTAAGCTCTAATTGCAGTCCAACTGTCCTTCACTGCTGCTGTCTAGATCTGCAAGAAAGGTTCAAAATTATGTCAGCAGTATCAATTATTCACATTTGCAAAGAATAATAGGAATACAAAAACTAAGGGTTTACTAATAGATCATCTATCCCCGGCAACGGCGCCAAAAACTTGTTGCGGAATCTCTTTGGTATTGTGCTTTGGTGGTAAAAGTCATTTAAAAATCAAAGAAAGAGTAAAACAGGGGATGGAATCAGCACAACTAAGAAATCCTAGACATGCAAGATACAGGGTCCATTGTAGTAAGTTTTGATAAGTAAGAGTTTGTCCCACAGGGAAAGGTGATCTATAGCTCCAAAGGAGCCATCTCTAGTAGTCCCTCGGATCGACTCTGGATCTGGCGATCTAAGAGGAGGGGAGTTTAAGGTCACTTATTCTAAGTATTCTAAGGTACTCTAATGTCTAAACTACAGAAGGGGTTGAGAGGATGGATGGAGTGTGGAAAATAAATATAAAAGGGTGAGAAGTATGTTATTGAGCTCAGATCAGAGGAGTTTTGTAACTCAGATTCAGATCTGATGTTATAGAAATCTTGTCCAATGGCTACATTATCACCAGTGAGGAGAAAGGATTTAACCCATCACTCTGCCATGACTCAACCCTTAAGGTTATAACCTGTCCACTCAAATCGTCACAGACTATCCCATAGGGGAACCACAATCAAGGGATGGGTCAAAACATAATAAGTAAATTATTGCAGGCACTATTTCATCCAGGCTACCAGCTCAAGAATCCATAGGGAACCTCAACCTCTAAAGCTCTATGTGTGGGGCTAAGGCTGTATAGGACCATGATATCCCAGACACAGAACCAGCAAGCAGTTGAGTACAACCTTCGATCTAGCTGTCCATTGCTTGAGTGAGGCTACAATGGTCCAGTCACAAGCCTACAATCTCTATAACCAGATCAGATCCAACATCTGATGGCGGATCTATATCAGTATAGGGGAGTCTGCCTCTGTACAATCTCCCACCAGGCTTCAACAAGCTCAGGTGTAAAGAAGAAGGATCCATCTTGGATCGGTGCATTAGAATCACCCTAAGGCTATAACCTGTCCACTTGAATGGTCACAGACTGTCCCAGAGGCTGTCCTCCTCACGGAGCCCAAGACAAAATAAGAATATTACTACCACCACCATGGTTACCAGGCTACCAGCTCAAGCTCCCATGGGGATTTCAGAACTAGTGGGTCATGTGGTGGGGCTAAGGCTATATAGGACCATGATAGCCCAGACACACAGGTCACTTGGATCTGAATGGCCCTTAGAATCAGTCCTCCATTGCTTTGAAACACAGCCAAAGCAATGGCGGATAACAAGGCAGCAGCCTTGCACAGAGCATCTCACATTCAAACACAAATCCCGTAAAGTACAGATCCTATTACAGAACTTCCATTAATCTAGTTCAAAATGCATACAAAGACATAGCCAGCAAGTGCTGGACTATGGAGGGAAGGAAAAATAAAAGGAAAACTACTTACAACTACAAAAAGAAAAATAAAACAATCTCATATCAAGTCTCCAAGAAATGAGACGTTTTCCCAGCTATTCCAGGATGTAGAAAGAAAAGAAAGTCTAAGCTCCTCTCAAACCTAAGCTAAGTGTGGGTATTTATAGCAGTGGTGTGGCGGCGCATTAGGGTTAGGAAACCCTAATTTTAATGATGTCGCGTGGCCGAATAGTGATCCTTCGATACCTTGGGGCGCATCCACGGAGATTTGAGTGTGGGAGTGCGTGCCCTAATCGCTGGAAATTCCCAGAAAGTCCTCTGCTGAAGAGATGGAAGTTTGAGGTTCAGAGCTTCGCTAGGTAGCCATTGTTTCCTAGACTTGTCGCGTGGTAGCTCTTGCTCTTCGCGAGGATGGTTTGACATTAAAGCTTCAGCCGTCGCGAGGTTGGCTTGGTTTGCTCTTCAGGCAGTCGCGAGGTTGAGTAGACATCAGAGCCTCAGATGTCGCGGGGTTGGAGCTCGTGCAGTCGCGAGGTAGCTGCGCGATCACTGGGTTGATCTTCGTGAGGATAGATTTGAATAGCGTGAGAACTTCTCTTTACTGGCCTTCACGAGGTACCTCGCAAGGCTATAATGGGTTTTGAACTGCGCGAGGTTCCAGGTCTTAACTGATCTTTGTGAGGATGGCGTTGCCTTCGCAAGGATGCTTTCTTCTTGAATGGCGCGAGAACTGCGCGAGGAGTACTCTTCTGATAATTGCGTCCCGTGGCCACTGCCCGACAGCTGCGCGAGGAGTCTCCTGAAGTTCTCTCTTCTCAGCCGTTGTGAGTGAACTGTGTGAGGTTGAGAGAGGTCTGCTTTGAACTGCGCGAGATTGCGCGAGGTGTTCTACTCTTGATCTTCGAGAGAGCTGTGCGAGTTTATGTTTCTGAAGCTCTTTAGTCAATCAACTGCGCGAGAAGTTGTTGTAAAGTCTTGGGAAGCTCAGCTGGACTGCGAGAGGCTCATTTCAGGTCTGGATTTAGAGTCCATCCTTCTGAGGGACTTCTGGTGCCAAAACAAGCTCTTTAGTAGGATTCTTAGCCTTATTTCACTGCTGGTTATTACCTACATAAAACACTTAACAAGGACTTATTAGGTGGCTATGGGTCTAATCAAAGGTTAAGTTAAGGGGTGAAAAGTGGTACTTTTCAGGTCTTAACAGCCTTCCCAGGGCTAAGTTGGGTCTGAACCACAAGGCTATTATTTCAGCCTGTGCTTCGACTATATACTATTATTTCAGTATATAGTCCCCATATTAGGGTTTTAAAGCTTTTAAAGAAGGTAATATCTTTTGAAAGTCGTGGGCAAGGTCAAAGGTTGGCCGAACAGGTTTGTATACTCCGAGAGGGTAAAATTGGGGTCTACACGTACGCGAGTACGAGGCCAAATTTACTAGACTTTCGAGGTTGCACCTCAGCATGTGGCCACAAAATTATGAAGGCTAAGAAATTTCAACGTGGCTTACGGCCTGACATTCGAGAGAGTCTCGATCCTTGAGCTAGAAACATATGCAGGGGTAATGGCCAAGGTCCTTATCGCCGAGGAAGATATTGAGAATATGTATAAGAGGAGAGACCAACAAAAGAGGAGCGAGGCAAGTCGAGCGCAATCATATGCTTTTGAGCAAACAGGCTCGGAACCGAGACTACTAATGCCAACACCTATCCAACCTACTTAGACTGGATACTCGAGACCAACCATGTCTATGTCTACGAGGTCAGGCACCACTTCATCTGCACCGGTTAAGTCCTACGCACGGTGTGGAGGACGACATAAGACGACGGGTTGTTGGTGGTCCACTGGTGCATGCCTCAGGTGTGGCTAGATGGGACATCAGGTAAAAAACTGTCACACGAAGGGATAGGAAAGACAAACTTCAGCATCTATTCAGAGGCCCTAGGTTAACTTTGGCAGTTAATGGTTTTAAATCTTCTTTTATGGGCATCACATTTTGGCTTAATGATCCGGAATTATGGTTTATGGATAAACTTTGTAGTGCTGGGTGTGCTTTACGATTTATCATGTAGTGGTAACTTAAACTTTTGATGATTAATAGTGTGAACTTTGACATGATGACCAACTTAAATCTTGTGGATTTGTTCTTTGTATTGGTCGATGGTTTAGACTACTTTATAAAAATGGTTTAAATGTTGGGACGAACTTTAGCAGGAGTTTGGTAATAAACAATTACTCAGATACACACCAAAAGTAACAGGATAAATTTTCGAGGACGAAAATTCCTTCAGGAGGCGAAAATATAATAACCCCAATCTTTGTTGATGACGAACCATTGACCTTCAAGAGAATGTGACTACTTTGTTCGGACCTACCAAGTGTCCGTGCCTCGCACAATAAGGCACGTAAATTTTTGAGGACGAAAATTCCTTAAGGTGGGAAGAATGTAACATCTTGAAAATTCTGAACCCGAACACGCCCGATTGCGTGTGTGTGTTTGGCATGGCGATGATGTTGCCTTAAACTTTTAAGATATATAAATTATAAAAATATAAAATGTTTGGAAAAGTGAATTTAGGATCTTACTTGATCTTATTTTGGCCTTAAATAAGGAGCACGTACACCAACACACGGTGTGCCGGCTTAACACCCAATTAGAGTCAACTGGGTATAGAAAGGTTAAAAGTGAAATATCCTAGATATTTCACTTGTGTTTGGTTGTAAGAGAGAGACATAGTGAGAGAGAGAGAGCTCCCCACTGTCTCAAACCCTCCTTGAAAACCCAAACGGTGATTTCCGTCCGCATGCTTCGCCTTTTTCGTGAAGAATGTGCCATCTTCATCATAAGAACTCCATCTTCTCGTTGGTTCCACCGTGAGAGAACTCCGGTTTTGACACTGTGAGAGCCGAGTGAGATAATCCCATTTCTCTTCTTATTTTCTTTGAAACCCTAGCTTTGGATCTCACCTCTTGGGTCCCTATCTTCGTTCAGGAAGAGAGGTAAGATTCATATTTTGATAGTGTAGAATTAGATTAGGTTTGATTTATGGATGATTTGAGATGTGTGTGCATAATTTTTGTGGAAGAAAATAGGTTTAAGAAGGGGAAAATGTGCATAATCGCGCACAGTCACGCACGCGAGTTGAAAACTCACGCGAGAAAAGTGCCTTCAGAAAACAGGCCAAAATAGTGGTGAAAATAGTCGTTCGCGCGAGTTTGGAAAGTTGCTCACTCGACCTTGAAAGTCGCTCGCACGACTGTGACTGAAGGGCCGACACTGTCTCAGTATTTTAGCCATAACTTTCTGCTCCGAACTTGGATTAATGCAATTCTTATAGCGTTGCAAAGAGTACAACGAGATCTATAACTTGTATGAATTAATAATTTCGTGAATCAATTATTTTAAAGGCTAAAATTTAGAGGGAAGCTAGGTCAAGTTATAAGTTAGCACGAACTTACCCATTTCTGCCTCGATCTTGAGGAAACACTTAAATACGTCAAAGTTATTAGTAATTGGAATCAATCCTTAATACCTCATCATATAGGTGATGTAGATCGAGAATGGGTGGCCATCGATAAGGACCTTATGTTGCTTGTGTATGACTCCATACATGAGGTAGGGGAAATTCAACCTTTAATTTCATCCTTGTCTTTGATTTATAAATTCACGTGATATGATTAGATTGCATTAGCACTTATGATTTGACTTTGATTCATAGAATGTCATGGAATTATTAATGAAATGTGATGAGTTTGATTATCATTGAGTTAGATATGAAACTATTTGAAATTGGAAATTTGAATTCTTTGAAAGGTATCAGACATGATATGATTAGATTGCATTAGGACTTGTGATTTGACTTTGATTCATAGAATGTCATGAAATGATTAATAAAATGTGATAAGTTTGATTGTCATTGAGTTAGAAATGAAACTATTTGAAATTGAAACTTTGAATTCTTTGAAAGGTATCAAAATTGATAAACTTAGAATATGAATTTGAATCTGGTATGAAAAGACCTCTGTATTTGAATCTGATTTGACTGATATTAGGAAATCTTTTGAATCTTTGAGATATAATTGAAGATTTTGGAATTATTAGTTGCATCTGAAATTTTGAATACGGAATATGGAACTTTGAGTTAGAATAAGATTGATTTATCTTATAATTATGGTATGAGCATGAAATTTGAACTTCGTATCCAAAAGTGAATATGAATTTAGAAAATAGACTTTGAACATGAGCTATGAATATGAATACAAATTCGAACTTTGAATAATAATATGAATTCCAAATATGGACTCGTATATGGGCCATGAATCAAAAGATATGAATATTGAATCAATAGAATCTAATAGGAACTGAGATGAACATTGAACCTTGTTAATCACTGATTTATGCCACTTTCCACCTCCTAACCTAGCCTTTAATAGACCTTTGAGCTGGTTAACAATGAATTTTTAGGTGTATTTTTTGTAGTTAGAAATAAACTGCAGCTTAGTGCAACAATCCATATAATGAGAGCCAAGAAGAAAAAGTTTAGAGACAAATAGTGGAGCTAATGGGAATTACAGTGAATACACCATGGTGGTCCCCACCATGTTGGCCATTTAGCATGCCTTGGGGCCTTAGAAGTCCTGCAAAGAGAGAGAGAGTGGATCCCAAGCTTAGTGGAGTGCTGCTGTAGCAAACTATATAGAATAGCTGAGAAGACACCAGCTATAGCACTTCAATTACATGCATCTCGAGTACATTAGAACTTCAGCAAAGAGCCTCTCGAGCAGACCAACAGCTTCAGCAATCTCAACTCATGTAGAACTGAACCTCACGAGCTACATTGCTGAAGCACTATGACATGTCGAGCTGTCTTCAGCATTACTTGAACCATTCGAGCAGTCTTGAAGCTTAAAACAATCCACTCGAGCTGTTCTGAAGAACCTGTCGAGTTGTATGCCTAAAGCCACTGAACCTCATGAGCTGCCTTCTGAAGAAAAGCATCCTATCGAGCTGTTCTATGTTGAAACACTTCAACCTGCCAAGCTGCTGCCTAAAGGAAGCATCCTGTCGAGTTGAGAAGCCCGAAGACCATCAGCCACTCGAGATCTGCTCTAGAATACATGGCTGAAGCTCCATCCACTCGGCAGCCACTCGAGATTCACATTTTGAAGCTCTAACCACTCGAAGCTCGAGTTCCAGCCACTCTATTCAATTTTCAAGGGGAATTATGGGACTTCCATAGCACCTGGGGTACATCCTAATGTGCTGAGCTATTCCTCACAACCCAAGGTAACACTAGGCTGAGAATAAGCCATGACATCAGCCACCAATGCTTTGATTTTTCCTCTTTGTCTGATTGGCTAATGCATTTTATTGCTTTATGGATTATTATTATTCATAGAAAAGTATCACTTTTCACCTCTTAACCTAGCCTTTGCTATACCTTGAAGCTAACTAATAAATCTTTGTTTAACTTGTTTTGCAGTTAGTAATAATTTATATAACTTAATACAAAGTCCATACCTTTGGTGCCTAAAAGAGAGAGTTCAAGTTAAGGATGACTGCTATGCCAAAGAATGAGGGAACACCATGGTGACTATTTTGCATGTCATAATGGACCAAGGAAGTCTAGTAGATGAGAGAAGCATAGATGTGAGTGGAAACAACTACAACAGCAGCAGCTGCATAGCAGCAGAGGAGAAAAGATGTTATCTTGCACAGTAGAAATGCAACCTCGCGCTGTTCAAATCAATAGCAAAGCCTCCTCGCGTAGATGTTACATCAGGACAAGGAAACTTGTGAAGAATTCGTGCAGTTTAGTGAAGGGATTGTCCCAGAGCATTCTCTCACGTAGCAGTCGTGCGCTTCAGCTGCAACCAACACTCAAGGTCCTCGCGAAGCTCTCGCGCACTAAGCCTTCAGAAATCCAGCTCACGAAGCACTCGCAAGAAACAAATCTCATATTAGTCGCATGCCTAATCTCGCGAGGCCAATCTGCATAGAGGACACAAGCAAACTCACAAAGTATTCACATGGCTCAAGAGGAGAGCGAGTTCCAAAAATTTCCTCGCGCAGCTCTCGCGCGCTTAAAAGCTCAACCCTCTACTGAGCGAGCTGTGCTATTCATTTGACAAGAAGTCAAGTGAGATTGAAAGTCTACCTCACTAGACCCTCGCGACAGGAAGTACCTGAAACTCTACTACGCCAGTAAAGCCAAAGCAATGCAAACTCTTCCTCGCGAGTGAATTAAAAGCCAAAGCAACTGTGCGACCACTTAAAGGCCTTTTGCGCAAGTGATAGACCTTCCAAGCCAATTCTGACCTCGTGAATACTCTACTAGTTGCGCGACTAAATCAATACACCAGACGCAGCCCTGCGAAGCTCAGGCTCCCCACTTCTCATTTCATATCCAGGGACCTTTTAGGGATTTCTCTAGGTCCAGGGCACACATCCCGAGGCCCTGATCTCGAGGCGCACATCCCAAGGCATCCAAGGGTTGTAAGAAAGCCACATCTACCCTAAAATTAGGGTTTAATCTTCTCTTAGCTAAGGCATTATGGATTGAGTATTTAAGCTGTAAAGTTAACTTAGAAAAGATCTCTTCTTCAACCTCTGTCAGCTGTGAGCTTGAGCAAACTAGGGTTAGGGTTTGATCACCTGTTTTTTCATTTTTTCTTCTCTCTTAGCCCAGCACTTGCTAGCTATATCCTATGTAAGAAATTAGGTTTAGTTTTATTCAACTTTTATAAAGGGTCTTGTAACCTTTAGGATTTTATGAGAGCTGTTATGCATAAGGCTGCTGCTGCCTTGAGGACATCTCATTGTAAGTATTGGTTTAATCAATGAATGTCTATTTTTAATGTGTATTCAATCTGTTATTTTTATATTTACCCATAGTTTTCTTCAATCTATGCCATGCATTTATGATTTGAGCTTATTTGAAATACCCATGGGAGCTTGAGCTTGTAGCCCTGGGACCATGGTGGCAACAATAATTTACATCTTCCATCTCAGTCCTCTGTGGTGTGGATAACCTCTATGGATAGCCTGTGACCATTTAAGTGGACAGACTATAGCCCTTGAGTGATTCTAAGCCACAAATCTGAGAAGGATTCTTCTCCTCTGCACTTAAGCTTGTAACCTTGTGAGGGGTTATTGCAGGAACAAGCTCCCCTTTGTTTTACTTGACCAACATCAGATATTAGATTTTATTTCTCTGTAGAGATTGCAGACTTGTGAGTTGAGTCATTACAGGCCTTTTGTAGCAATGACCAACTGCATTTAAGTCCCTAAATAACTTTTAAATTACTGTGGTTTCCACTAGTTTTTCAAGAACTATTTGCTCCCTTGGATGCCTGAGCTTATAGCCTGGCAAACATGGTGTCTGCAATGATGTTAATGTTCTGATTTGATGCATTGGGTGGAGGACATCTATTGGATAATCTGTGACTATTTAAGTGGATAGGTTATAGCCTTAAGATCAGTCTATTCCATTGGATTAGATTGGTTTTTTTATTTAATTCATGTGGTTTGATCCTCTCTATTGGATAGCCTGTAACCATTGAAGTGGACAGGTTATAACCTTAAGAGATCAGGTCAAACCATAAGAGTTCAGTTAGATTCCTCCTTGAAGATGTGCTTGTAGCCATCTGAAGGATTGCTACAGAGACAGCCCTAAATCTGAGTTACATAACTGAATTAACCTTAGCTTAATTGCCTACTTCCCTTCATTTTTTCTTTATTTTAACACACACCATCACCACCTTCTTAATAGCCCTTTCTTTAGGATAGGACTGCACTTTATTTCTCTTCTTTTAATATTAATTTAGTGTAGTTGTGACACCCAACTCCCTTTCTCTAGGATTGTCAGATCTGTAGCTGTGACACCCCAAAGACCAGCTATGGCCTTCACTTGAAATTATATCTTTGCCCTGCGAGTTTGGACTGCCATAACTTTGCGTACACAGCTCTGATTGGGGCGATTCTTGGACCGTTGGAAAGCTGACGACTCCTATTTTTCAATGGTATATGATTCAATTATAGTAGAAGGCCATAGCTGGTCCTGTGCACCACTCCTCATCCATGGCTCGGAAAGGTCATGTTTAGGTCCGAAACGGGTTTTAAGGGTCCAGGAAGGTTCCTAAGGGATCTAGGGTGATTCCTAAGGGTTTGGAAGGGTTCCTAAGGGTTCTAGGGTGATTCTTAAGGGTTCCATACATGTTATCAAAAGCTCAGAAAAGCGCCTCTCTCAAAGTGTGTTCCGATCGGGCCTTGGGTCAAATTTGGGTGTCTAGAGATGCCCCATTTTGGTATCCGATCACTAATGATGGAATACCAAAGAAAAGAGACATCCGAAGAGGCCCAAGGCATTACTGACGGATCTGCTTCATTCAGAACGACCTTCAAACATCAGATGAGTAACATGGTGAGAAAATGAAAGCCCTGGATGCTAGGCCAAACATTCGCTTCTCAAGATGATTTGAAGGTATTTGATGTTTAAAATTTATTCTGAATATAACAGCTTTGCAAGTAAGAGGGGTGATCGACCCACACTCAAAGATAGGCGTGAAGTAAACATACGCAAGGCTCCACAGTTTACGTCCAATCCTACGAGTCATTTGATTGTCCCATCTGACTGTTCATGGGTGCCCCTGCTGTAAGCAAAGTTCGAGATCTTTGGGCGAACCCATCGATCCCGAAGTTTATTTAGCATGACTGCTCGAGCGAAGTGAATAAATGTCACAATGCTTTTTGGGAGGACGTGCCATTTTCGAAAGCATGCCCCAGATCAAAATGACCTAGAGCATCCAGCTTTAACTACCTTAAACAGATCCAACCAATCACTGGGTATCTCTCAAAAAGGGGCATCCAATCCTGGCTTCTGCTGACAATGATCATAAACATTAATTAACTATGCATAAATATGCACCCATCAGGAGCAATAAGCAACAACAAAGGTGATGGAAGCCCAGACCCGGACTTCCCCGGGTATAATTTATGGCAACAAAGGACCATCATACGGATACCCAGACACATAGTGTACACTTTACAGGGATATCGCTACCTATACAGGTTTTAAGCCTGCAGAAAACAAAAGGGGAAATGAACCCTTCTGGATGCATGGTTACATATAGTTTGATTGATACATAATCTCATTGTCAATAGGTTGGTCTCAACCAATGAATTATCTTTTCCAACTAAGAGTCTGAAGCTTAAGACACTTAAGTTCATATGAATCTGGAAGAGAGCGCTCATCGTAAAGATTTAGCAGTGCAGTCGACTCGATCAAAACATTGACTATTTGACCGGGATTGATACTGTTGCTCCTACTTTGAAGTAGGATCCAAAATCCAAGGCATACCTTAGACTTAGGAGGTTACTATATCACAGTGGTGTTGCTGATAAAATATCAATATTTTACCGCATCGGAGCACGCATGTGCGTGGCTGTGCATGAAAAGTTCATAGATTTCTTTTTCTCTTTTTCAAAATGATTTTCATTCTCCCTCTTTTTTTTGAATAGACCTGACGTCGGTGGCAGGATGCTTCATCTGATTTGTCCATCGCTGAGAAGTTGCCTGCTTCGAGGCTTTGGACCATTTGATGTTCCTGCACATCCTTGAGAAAACGTCAATCCCTTTTTTGTTTATATAGGTAACAATCAGCATCCTAATTGATAGAAGGGGAAATAAACTTTTACCTATATATATATTTTTTATTTTTTATTTTTTTCATTTTCAAGATTTATATATATTTTTTGGATTTTTATTTTCAAAGATTTTTTGTTCTTTTTCTTTATTTTTGAGATGGAAGTACAATGCTGTAACTATGTACAGAGAAAGAGTAGAGTTTTTTTGAATTTTTATTTTTCAGAGATTTTTTGTTCTTTTTCGTCATTTTTGAGATGGAAGTAAGATGCTGTGACTATGTGCATGAGAAAGAGCATAAATATAAACATACATTTTTTGTATTTGGATTTTTCTTGATGGTTTTGTTCGTTTTTTGTTGTTCTCTTTTTTTTTTTGGCTTCTCTTCTTCTCTTTTTTTTTATGCCTTATCAGTGAGGTGAAGTCATGGGTCCCATTTTGACCATAGCTGAACCCTTTCCTATGGTCGGGCTTGAGTGAGTTTCAGCAGTTTCACCAAGGCTGGAACGTTAATCCCTTTAGATTGAGTCAAACTTTTCTCTTTACCTTGTGTCATACATTTGACAAAGCAGTTTCACAAAAACAATTCTGGTCGGGACCCGATTTGAACTAGCATGAGCGGTCCAAAAAAGGGGATTAGGGAGAGTAACCAAGAGGGCTCCTTAAATATCAATCAATCATTTCAAACCCTTCTTCTTTTTCTTTTTTTCTTTTTATTTATCTCCTTTTTTACCCGTGGCGCCCTTTTGGGTTTTTACCATGTCCATGGGCTTAGCTCCCTTACCCCAAGCTCCCTTTTGGGTTTTCACCTGGTCCACACAAACTCATTGTTTTTACCCGTAGTGCCCTTTTGGGTTTTCACCACGTCCATCTTGCTTTGAGCTTGTATTTTTATTTTTATTTTTTATTTTTTTACTTTTTATTTTTTAAGAAGCCACGACATAGACGTTGATTCCGTCATAATCGGCTAGACTGGGTTCTGGCATCGTCTCACAACTCGGCTAGCCTTGACTTAACAGATACTATGACTGCTTGTAAACCTAAAAAGAGGGCTTCCTTCAGGGTGTAGCTTGGCGATGGGTCAGGATAGGATTTGAAGGTATGCTGGGCTAAATAGGGTTTTCTTGATATGGCTTCAGTTTTTCTCAACATTCTTCTTCCTTGGGGGATTATACTGTACATGCCCCACGATTCTATTTTTTCTTTTTTCTTTATCTCTTTTTTAGGCAATCTCTTTTTGAGGTTTTGCTTTTCTGATTTTTTAGATTTTGATGGTAACTTTACTTCCTCTCTTTTTGTGTATATGTACACATTTTTTTCTTTTCCAGGGAAGTGGTTCGTTGAAAAAAGGGCCTAGGCTCAAAATGGGATAGCAAAGGACATAATTTTTTTTTTAGGGATGCTTTTTGGCTACTGTGTTTGGAATGATAGCCTCTTTTGGGCGGTTCTTAAGCAGTCACGTATCTATTTTACCAGTACTTACCTTGTCATGATAGACTAAGCATAGAACCGTCGAACATATCCAGCATTGATGGGCTCAGGAAGATGATCTCCATTCATGGTGGTGAGGCGGATGGCATATCCTGATAGCACCTCTCGAACAATGTAAGGTCCTTCCCAGTTTGACTTGAACTTCCCTCTCGGATCGGTATGGAGGGATGGGAAGATCTTCTTCAACACAGTGTCTCCTACCTTTAGATCTCGATCGCGGACATGTTTATTATAAGCGCATGCGATTCGCCCCCGGTAAACTTGAGTGTGACACAAGACTAGGAGTCTCTTCTCATCCAATAAGTTCAATTGTTCAAAGCGGGATCTCTCTCTCTTTGCTTCGGGTAAGCTTGATTCAATAAGGATTTGGAGCGAGGGTACTTCAACGTCAATTGGTAGGATGGCCTCAGTTCCATACAGAAGGGAGAATGGTGTTGCCCCTGTAGTGATATGGATCGATGTTCTATAGGTCCATAAAGCAAACGGCAGCATTTTGCTCCAATCTCGGTAAGTGACGACCATCTTCTCTAGGATGCGGACGACCATCTTGTTGGTATCTTCTACGACTCCATTAGTTTGAGGCTGATAGGGGGATGAGCGATGTGCTTGATCTTGTATTGCTCATAGAAGGCTCGGATGCGCTTATTCACAAAGTTTGTGCCATTGTCCATGATGATATCCTTGGGTACTCCAAATCGGCACACAATATTATTTTTGAGAAACTTCTCGACGTGACTGGTCGTGATGTTAGATGCCGCTTCTACCCACTTGGTGAAGTATTCAATGGCGACGAGGATGAACCAATGTCCGTTTGATACTTTTAGATTAATCACTCCGACGATGTCAATCCCCAGGTAGAAAATGGCCAAGGAGTGGTCATGCAGTGAAGATCGATGGTAGGAGCGTGTATCAGACTAGAGTGTTTCTGACACTTATAATATTTTTGAACATGTTTATAGTAATTCGATTCCATAGTGGTCTAAAAGTATCCCTACCGTAAAATTTTCTTAGCAAGCATGTGACCGTTGACGTGGGCACCGCATACTCCCTCATGGATCTCCTTCATGATATTGATCACCTCACTTTCTGTAAGGCACCTGAGTGAGATGTTATTATAGGATGCTTGTAAAGGCATTCCCCATAAATGACGTAGCCTACCGGTAGACGTTGAATGGTTCGTCAGTCCGTCTTAGATGTACCCTCAGGGAAAGTTAGTGTCTCGAGGAAATTCTTGATATCTGAGAACCAAGGTGACTCATCATCAGGCTTGGTAGGTTCCTCAATCTAGAGGCAGAAGGCTGGCTCATTCCTTTGCTCGATCATGATCTGCTTCATCTCAGCACCATACGGGATTTTTCATTGATGTCAGCATTGCTAGTGTATCGGCAAAGTGATTCCTTATCCGGGGGACATATGAGAATGTCACGTCTTTAAAGCAAGCTATCAGATCCTCGAGGTGCTCATGGTAAGGGATCAATTTCTCATCTTTCGTCTTCCAGTCACCATATTTTGGTATATGATCAACTGTGAATCACCAAATACTTGAAGGTGAGTTATATTCAGATCAAGAGCCGTCTGCAGACCAGCAGTACAAGCTTCGTATTCAGTCATGTTATTAGTGCAAGGGAAGTTGAGCTTGATAGAGACAGGTATGTGGGATCCTTTTGGCAAAATCAGAATGGCGCCAACTCCTTGACCCTTGGCATTTACTGCCCCGTCAAAGTGCATTACCCAAGATTCCTCTGCTTCCTTAGTATCGTCTTCCATCATAAATAGGATGTCCTCATCAGGGAATTCAGTCCTCAAGGGTTCATAGTCTGGCAAAGGATTGTCGGCAAGATGATTGGCGAGTGCCTGCCCCTTAATCAACTTCTGAGTGACGTACGTGATATCGAACTTAGACAATAAAAGCTGCCATCGTGTGGTTCGTCCAGTGAGAGTAGGCTTCTCGAAAAGGTATTTCAATGGGTCCATTCGAACCAAAAGTAAAATGGCTTGGGATAGCAAGTAACGGCGGAGCCTCTAAGTAGCCCATACAAGAGCTGGGCATACTTTCTCCAGATGACAATAGCATGTCTCATAATCAGTAAACTTCTTACTGAGATAGTAGATGGCCTGTTCTCTTTTTTCTGTCTCGTCATGCTCAATGTTTTTGAGGTTTTGTATTTCTTCGGAGACGGACCCTTGGCAGTGCGAGTCTGTGTATATATAAGGTATTACATGCCAAGGGGTTATCTCACTTTTTATAGATTATTTTTTTTTAAGAAATAGGTGCCAAATTATAGGCCACTCTCTGCTTCCAGAGTTTGGGGCAAAGATGCCCAATTGAATACCTGACTTGTTGCTCCTTTACCTTTTTGGATGTAGGAGGCTGGCAAGTGTGTCTCTTTTGACTCGGTCCCCATCATATTGACCATCAGTTCATCTGAGATTTCATCCTCAAATGTCAGCAGAGTCCTGTGGTGGTTTACCACCAGAGGAGTTTGTTCAGGTATGGAATGCTGCTCCTCAAATAGGGATAGGGCAGCTAGATCTATTTCAAGGTTGGGAAGGGAGATGTGGGGATTGGTGAGATGGACAGGGGCTATGGGTTTGTGTGGGGTCAGATGGGTTACCCCATTTCGTTTTATCTTTATGACCCCAGCACTGACAAAGGATTCCCTGATGTGTGGCCTAAGGTAAGGTCTCTCTTCTATGTTGATTCCTCGAGCTCTTGCAGCTGCAACGACCCTGGCTTTCTCTTTGGCCTCTCAGACCTCTTCCTCTGTGGGCTTGTATCCTAGCCCAAATCGAACCTTCTACCCCTTGGAAATGACTGGCTCTCTTCTGCCCTGCAATCTAGGCCCTAGTCCTCTGCCATTTTGATAGCCCCATTTCTGGAGCATGGCAACTGCCGCTTCCATTCCACCACCGGTTGTGATGTTTCTTGGGGGTTCCGGGCCTACTACTGACACCTCATACTCAAAATTATGGAGGTCGGTGTCTTCCTCAATATGTGGCACATCCACTACCTTAGGATTTTCAATGTTGTGGGTGACCTTCTCTTTCTCAACGTGCCCTTCACCAATGATGATTATCACTTTCTACCCTGATATGAATTTTAACTCTTGATGGAGGGTAGAAGGTATCGCCCTGACCTCATGTAACCACAAGCGTCCTATCAGCAAATTAAAAGAATATTTGATATCCATCACTTGAAAAGGTATAAAGAAGGTCATGGGCCCAATTACTAATTCCAAATTGACCTCTCCCATTATTTCTCTTCTTGTATTATCAAATCTCAGAGTGCTAGTCCTTGTCGGCCTTAGCATACAGGGGTCCATGCCAATCTTGGTGGCAGTTCAAAATGGACACACATTCAAAGCCGACCCGTTATCAATTAGAACCAAAGGAATTATCATATTCCCAGATTTGATAGTGATATTGAGGGATTTGGCATGACTGTTCCCCTCCTCAGGTAGATGTGCATCTGAAAATGAAATGGCATTGTGTGCCATCACCTGTCCGATTATTTGCCCAACCTCGTCTGGGCTCACCTGTTGGGACACATGTCCATTCTTTAACACCCACATTAGAGCTTGGAAATGGAGTGAGGACGTCATCAAAAGATCCCAGACAGTGATATGGGCTGACATACTTCTTAACTGAGTCTCGAGAATGTGCTCCCAGCTCATTTTCTGAAATTGGTGGACTGCACTGTCCTTCTTTCCCTCTGGCCGTGCTGGTGTAGTTGCTACTGTTGTTGCCTCAGGCTGTTTTGAGATACTTCTCGATCTGGTAACGAAGTCCACTGCCCCCTCCCTACTGCTGCTGCTAGTGTTAGCATTGGTTTACTCATAGCTCAGCGGGACCTGATGTGGAGTCCTGAGAACTAGAATGGTATGGCTGCCGACACCTGAAGTGCATATACTGCTGGCTCAAGAGGTTTGGGCAATACTTGATTTATTTTGGTGGTAGCTGGTTGGGTGAAAAAATTGGGCCCAATGGGGGTGGCGAAGCTTGAGGGTGGTGGTACTGGGGGACAGGGGTAAAAGTACGCCATTGGTAGTTGATAGGTGCGGGCAGGGGATCGGGGGTTTGATGGGCCATTAGGTAATTGACGAGGGTGGTGGAGTTTGCAGGTAGTTGAAACGGGGGTAATGGGGTGGGCACAGGCCATTGGTAGTTTATTGGTGGTGGAGGATTGGGGGCCAGATGGTTTATTGGGTAACTGATGGGGGTGCTGGAATATGGTTGATACGCATTTATTTATACGTAGTTAATGGGGGTGGATGGTGGAAAACAGGCCCTAAGATCTAGGGGCTCAACTTCTGGTGTAGGGGTAAGAAAATAATTTGCCAGATTCAGGGCTCAATCACCCTAATAGTTCTTTCTTCTCCGTCTCACTGCCTTAGGATCATAAAATTTTCTCTGTTACTGATGTAATCAGAGGGGTCAAATTTATACTCTTCCTCCATTTCCTCTACCATCCCTATGGTGGGTCTGGGACCTGCTATTCTGGTAGGGTGTGGTGGCAAAGGCAGCTGGTGAATATTCGCATGCTGGTTTGCTTGGGTGGGTGCAGGGGAAATGATCTTCCCAGCATCGATTAAATCTTGGATTGCGTGCTTTAATGGAAAGCAGCGATCAGTCAGGTG
Organism: Chloranthus sessilifolius; assembly: GCA_021018995.1. Lineage (NCBI taxonomy): Eukaryota > Viridiplantae > Streptophyta > Magnoliopsida > Chloranthales > Chloranthaceae > Chloranthus > Chloranthus sessilifolius. The sequence goes on from CM037597.1 coordinate 99,961,882, forward strand.
ACTCGAACCCTGGTGGAAATTACAATGAGTATTTGGGTCAAAATTATATGGGATCGGATTGGGAGGAGGTCGTGGTTGGAGCGCAGTTACTAATCCCTTTTCAATTGATAAAGGTAAGAGTGCACTTAAAGATTGCTCCAAGGGCATAAAAACATGATCATAATGGGCTCTCCTTTCTGGGGTCATTTGTACCACCTGTTCGTTCCCTGCTCTCTGCACTAGCCTTGGTCTGACGGAGCTGGTTGTGTTGCCTTAAACTGAAAGGGGACTACATTGTTATTGGGCCTGGTATTGGTCACATTCTACACCTCTGCCCCTGCCCTCCTGTCGTTTCTCTGTTCGGCAAACCTTCTAACCCCGCTAGGTCTCCCTTAAGCATTCTTACTGAGCCGTCCTTCCCTGATGGCATCCTCACAGCGATTGGCGTTCCTTACTAAATTAGTAAAACTGGACTACTATTGGTAGACAAGAAAATTAGAAATTACTGGCAGAGTGTTCTTTGAAATCATCTCTATCTACTCATCATCTGGTATTCTGTTTCTGACTTGAGCTGCCAGTGCTCTCTAACGCCTCAAATAGTCACTGAAGGTCTTGTTGGGATTCTGTTTCAACCGGGCTAAATTAGACTTGCACGGTTCAATATCAGTATTGTAGACATACTGTTCTTGGAACAAATGCGTCAAGTCTTTCGATGTCTTCATCATAGATGGTTCAAGAGACGTGAACCACCTCAGAGCTGGACCGATTAAACTTTTCTAAAAGACTTTTATTAGCAGTCTCTCGTCTCCCCGTACTGGCACATGTCCGTACAATAAGACTTGAGGTGTGCAATCGGGTTGCCCGTGCCATTGTACTTGTCGAATACTGGCATTTTAAATTTAGGGGGCAGGGGGACCTCGACAAACAGACACAAATCCATGAAATCTATGGCGTGGATTTCAGCACCACCCATCTTCAACAGCTATTTTTGGATCTTGTATAGTTGCTCCCTTAACTATTCCGATTCTTTGGACATGGGGGCCACTTTTTCAATAGTCCGCTGGGACTCGCTCTGTGATATCAAGGGTGGGGTAACTATAAGTGGAGGATTAACAATGGTCACTGCCCCGACATAGGCACCACTGTATTTTATCTCGTCCTCCTCATACTGCTGATCTACGTAAGGTGCAGTGAGGATGGGATTCTCAAACTGTTGTTGCATGAACTAGATGGGATTGGATTGGATATGGGTTGGGTGAGCCCCTTGAATGTAAAGGGAAGTGTTGTGGGGTGATGGGATGAGTGGTAGTTTGGTTTAGGGGTGGGGCCTGATGGGGCCATTGGACATGGGGGAAGGTTTGGAGATGGCCTTGGGGTGTGGGGCCATTGGACATGGGGGAAGGTTTGGAGATGGTCTTGGCGTGTGGGGCCATGAGGTATGGCATGGGAAAATTGGGTATGGGGTATGGCATGGGTTTGACCCGATTGTGAAGGTTGAGGGTGGGTGAAATTTTGAGGGTATTGTGGAGGGTATGAGTATGGGGCTTGGGCCATGGACCCGGGGTAGGTTTGGGCCATAAGGCCTTGGTCGGTTTGGGCTTGGGAAAAGGTTGTGGGATTTGGGGGATCTTGGCCCATTAGGCCTTGATGGGTATGGCCCATTGGGTTTTGGAAGGTTTGGGCCATGGGCCATTGGTGGGTATGGGCCTAGGCCAGATGGGTCTGGGTTGTGGGCCCTTGGGTTATGTGGGTCCAGCCCATTGGGTTTTGAGGGGTATGGGCCATGGGCCCTTGGAGGGTATGGACCATGGGCCTTTAGAGGGTTTGGGCTTGAGCCAAATGGGTTTGGGTCATGGGCCCTTGATGTACATGGGTTGGGCCTATTGGGTTTTGAGGGATATGGGCCATTGGGCCTTGGAGATCATGGGTGGTGGGGTTTTGGACCAATGGGCCTTGGTGAATCGTGGAGTTTTGGGCCAATGGGCCTTGGGGCATGTGGGAGATGGGGGTTTGGATGGTGTGAATTATGGGGGGTTGATGGGGGTCATGGGGGAGTAAAGCATGAAGGTTGGCTAGGGTATAGGATGGGTTCATGGATGTGTGGTGTGGATGAGGGGAGGTATTTTGGGAAGCCTTCCATAAGGAGTAGGCTTGAAACATCTCCTCCATCATGGTCATGGAAGGAAGATCGGGTGTAGATGATGGATTTAGGGGATGACTGGGTATGGATGGGATGGATGTGGAAGGAAAATTGGGCATGGCCCTGGTATAATCGGGTATGACCATGGTATGTGATGGGATATGAGGTGGATTGGAGAGTTGAGGTGGGGAAAAAGATGGGGAAGGATTAGGGATGTTAGGGATGATGATTGGTGGGGTGTGGATGTTTGGAAAAAACTGGGCATGGCCTTGGTAAAAATGGGCATGACCCGGGTAGATGGGGGGACTTGTGGGGGGTCGGAGAGGGTGGAGGTGACATAGGTAAATGAGGGTGGATTGGGCCTATATGGGGAAGGTGGAAATTGGGGCATGGATGTGGATTGGGAAAGTGGGGTTGGGTTTGTCATGAATGTTGATGGGAAAGGTGTTGGATTTTGAGGGGATGTGGATGGAATGGGTGGTTGGCTTGGCATGGACATGGGGGGAAAGGTAGCTTGGCAAAAAGATGGGGAATGGGGGATTGGATTTTGGATGTTTTGGGAAGTGGTGGTTGGGAAAATGGGGGCGCCAAACGGGCTGGTAACGATAAAAGGGGATAAGGTGATGGGGATGGATGTGAAGGCCTCTCCCGAATGGGAGTGGGTTGGAGAGTGTGGCAGGGATGACTCGGGATCAGTGTAAGCCGATTCCACTACCCACTACATCCTTCGGGAACAGGTTGGGTATCGGTGTCTTGGATAAGGCCCAAAACTTTTCCTCCTTTCCCTATGGGATGATGGAGGGCAAGATGATGTCGTTGTGCCGGCACCACAAAGGTTTCTAATTTTTTAGGTTTTTTTATTTTTAATTTTTTTTGGAGAAAACTATTTTTTTGAAAACAAAGGTTTCGAGGCCTTAGAATTCTCTTCTCGGGTGGCCTTCATACCCTAGTTTAAGACCCGCAGTGATGATTCCGAAGCACTTCGGAAGAATCAAAGGAAAACCTTTGATCTATTGAAGGCATAAAAATCGAGGCGAACAACCAGATCCCCCTGAATGAGCTAAAAAGAAGTCATCTTCTTTTGACCGGTAGGGGCATATTAGGTGTCGGAGATGGCGGGGCCCAAACAAAGGCACTAAGCACACTAATCGGGGTATTCGAGAGGTGAGAAAGCCTCAGATTTTTGGTTGCTGCTGTCTAGGCAGGCTTAGTGCAACTAATACATGCGCCAAGTCAAAAAAGCCTCCTTTTTACACTGGTGCAACTATTAGTTGCGCCAAGGTAAAAGTTGTCGGATTTAAAGCTAGCGCAACTATTAGTTGTGCCAATTATAATTTGGAGACTTTTACACTAGCACAACTAATACTTGCGCTAGGCAAAAATGAAGCTCCAGAATTCTATGACAGCAGAGAATAGTAGCTTGAAATGGGTCTATTTTTGGTTTTTTGTGAAAGCTGGGCTTTCGGGAAGTTATTTATTTACATGATCGGTTCTCTCCTCACCGAAACCTAAAGGTTTGAGTCCGGTATAACTCGCTAATGTGCTCCCCAAAAAGCTTGTAGAAATGGGAACCCACCCGATATACCTCCGGCGCAACTGCCTTCTTAGATACTAGGTGGGCTGGGACTTTCTAGATCATCACCACTAGGGGCACTGCCGCCATACTAAGACCCGGGTGGTTGTATGTTTGTCTAAACCCAACCTTTTTAAAATCTATCCCGTAAAAACAAATTAATTAAGCTCCCTATTCTTGGTTCAAATATATTTTTTTTTTTTCAAAGCCCTTTTTTTTATGGAAACTTTCTTTAGTCCAAAAGTCGGGGGTGATGACACCGTGCAGCACTACAGGCCGGCGTCCACTGTCGGAATGTATTTGAACAAGTAGGCCCGCCAATTGGCTAAGACACTTTAAATGATGGAAATGTAAAGAAATTAAATTACAATGCACAAGTACGCCTGCCAATCGGCTAAGGCACCAAAAAATAATAGAAATATAAAGGAAATTAAAGACTATGCGCAAGTAAGCCCGCCGATCGGCTAAGGCATGTAAATGATGGAAAAGTAACGGTGAGAAAATAAAAAAACATAGTAAATAAACAACAAAAATGGTTTGTAAAATAAAAAGAAATGGCCAAATTTCAAGGAGAACCTCTAAAAGCTATCCCCAGCAGAGTCGCCATCTGTGCAACCGTGGGATTTTTTTACGATCCCGTCGCGACGATGTGCTCGCTAAAAAAAATATAGAGTCGCCACCTATAGCTTTTGGTGTCCCGGGAAACCTAGTTCATTTTTATGAGCACCGAAGTGCTAAAAATATGATTATGAATTCGGTCCACACCAAAGGCTCTTGGGTAGGGGCTTCGGTTATCGATCGGGAAGGTGTTAGGCACCCGATCAACTCGCTTAATGCGGTCTCTACTTATGGCCAAAATAGAAACAATATAAAAGAAAAGAAAAAGACTTCCTCTTGCCCAAAGGGGGCTTAAATCCTATTTGTGCTCCTTCGTTCCTACTGAAAATTTGGCGGCGTAACGACACAAATGGGAGGATAGGGAAGGCTAAAAAGATATAGAAGAAGAAAGGGGAGAGCTGGAGCCCTCGGGCCCTTGTAGCACCAAAGGAGAGCCTTGCGTGGCTTGCTTTGATGAGCTTTTGAAGGCTTTGTATGGTATGGAATGAGATTATAACTCTTAAGGCTTAAAGCTAAGAGGTAGAGTGAGGGGTCTAGGGGGTAGCACACATCTAGGCTAAGGGTTTTGGATGCAAGAGTAAGCTTGAAATGAGGTTGGGAGATTCTAGAATTTATGTGAAAATGATGCACAAAAGGGAGGAAGAATTTCTCACTTTAAGCTCTTTCTCTCTTAAACAAATTTCTCAACCCTTAAACTAAGGAGAGGGGGGCTCTATTTATAGGAAATGAGTGGGTTAGGAGACCACATAAGTGCTAATTGAGGTTAGTAATTAGGTAATCTCAAATCTATGGCTTCCTAGGTTTTTTGGAGCCTTGAAATACGTGAGAAGGTCCTTCAATGGTAGATGATAGGATAGGGCCTTAAGTCACTTAAGGGGTTGTAAATAGGGTGTAAAAGGGTGCATCAGAAATATCAAAACACACCCCAAAGAACCAGGTGGTCAATCAAGTCAAACCCCAGACACAAAATTCGGGGCAAAACCAGAGGTCACTGTTCATAAGCTTGGCACAACTATTAGTTTTGCCAAGTATATGTACAGTAAAATAGAGCAGCATAGTAGCCTGGAAGTTGGCTTCCTGAGGTGGGGTCCACTTTAATGTGGACGCAACCATTAGTTGCGCCAGGCTTAATCTGGGGAAAAGTGGCTTGGCGCAAGTAATAGTTGCGCCAAGCCTCAGTTATAACTGGCACAACTATTAGTTGCGCCAAGCCTTTTATGGGAAGAGATGGCTTGGCGCAACTATTAGTTGCACCAAATCCTTAAAGGAGGTCACTTGAAATTACATTTTTGCCCTCCGAGTTTGGACTGCCATAACTTTGCGTACACAGCTCTGATTGGGGTGATTCTTGGATCATTGGAAAGCTGACGACTCTTACTTTTCAATGGTATGAGATTCGATCATAGTAAAAGGCCATATTTGGTCCCGGTGCACCACTCCTCATCCATGGCTCGGAAATGTTAGGTTTAGGTCTGGAATGAGTTTTAAGGGTCAAGATTGGTTTTTAAGGGTTCGGAAAGGTTTCTAAGGGATCTAGGGTGATTCCTAAGGGTTTGGAAGGGTTCGTAAGGGTTCTAGGGTGATTCTTAAGGGTTCCATATATGTTATCAAAAGCTTAAAAATGCGCCTCTCTCGAAGTGTGTTCCGATCGGGCCTTGGGCCAAATTTGAGTGTCTACATAGCTGTGCCTTAAATAGAATAAATAGTACTACTAATTTTTGTGAAATTTTTATAGAATTGAACAACAGCAGTAGGGAAAAGCTAGAGCTATAGCTGGAGTTTAGCTAGTTCTGTTTGCACTTCTTTGGCCCTAATCTCAGTCCATTTGTGTTGAATTGCCTATCATTACTTTAGTTGTAAATTTTGTTTGCAAATTTTTTGTGTGTTGTGAGCATTTTCTTTACATCCTTTTTTGTGTGTGTATGATTGGTAGAAGGTCTCTTAACCCTGATTTGAAACCCCCAAATCCTAAGGTTGAAAGGGTACTTAGACTGAGAAACACCACACCAGCCCCTACTGTTGAAACTGAGCCAACTGTCATGGCTGAGAGGCAAAAAACTCTGAAGGAATACAATGTACTTGGGGGTTACACATCTCCCTTCTGCATATAATTCCCTTCAATTGAGGGAAATTATGAAATCAAGTCCTCCACCATTAACATGCTGCCATCTTTTCATGGGCTCAGTAAGGAAGATCCTTACAAGAATTTGATCAATTCTTGGCACTTTACACCACATTTAACATTACTGGCCTGGGACCTGAAGCCACTAAACTTAGACTTTTTCCTTTTTTTCTAAAAGACAAAGCCAGCACCTGGCTCTCAAAGCTCCTAGCCAGTAGCATCCAGACATGGAGTGACCTCCAAAGCCAATTTTTGGCTAAATGCTTTCTCATGAATAAAACTAGTTAGATGAGGACAAACATATTGTCAATTACTCAATCCTCAACTAAAGATTTTTATGAGACATGGGAGAGGTTTCAAGAGATGTTAAAACAATGTCCCACCAACAAATTCCACAGTGGTAACTTGTATAAGTATTTTACCAAGGAATTAATCCCAAGAGTAGGGACATGGTGGATGTCTCATGTAGGGGTAGTTACCTCCACATGATAGCTGATGAGGCATGGGAGTTGTTTGATATTATTTGTGAGAATTTCATGTAGCAGGAGTCACTGTCTCGCAATGACAGCCAGACTCCAGCTAAGTTGGTGAAAGAATCTACCCCTAGAGGTGGAATGTATGAGGTTAAGGTACATAGTGAATTGAAAAAGAAGGTGGACAATCTGAGTTTAAAGTTTAATAAATTGATGAATGTGATGCAACCTAGGATGACTGTACAAGTGGAAGAGGCATATCTGATATGCCAATCTCCTATACATTCACTGCAAGAATGTCTATCAGCCAACCAATTCCTTGATTTAGTTATGGAGCATGCCAATGCTGCCCAAGCATATGGGCAGCAACCTGCTAGGTACACATGGAGAGACCACCCAAATCTGAGGTGGAGACAAGACACATACCAACAGCCCCAGCAACAATAATTGGCAGCCTCATACAGACCTCAGCATCAGTTTAACCAAGGATATGCACCAAGGAAGAATTTTCAGTTGCCGACCCCACAGCCCAATTAGTTGATCTTGCCCCCACAATAGCCCAGATCCTCTTCCTTTGAAGAGTAAATGCTGGCATCAATATAAAATCTAGGAAACTTGATGCAAACTGTGAATTCTCATGGGCAAAGCATTAAAAAAATAGAGGACCAACTTGGTCAAATTTGTAATGCTTTGAACAAGAGAGAGGAGGGCAAGTTGCCTAGTCAACCCTTGGCGAACCCTAAAGGACTATATATGATTGGAGAAGGCTCCTCTACCCATGAAGCTAATACAATCACTACCCTAAGGAGTGACAAGGTAGTTGACAATTTAGTGGGTAGGACAAATGAGGAGGCTATGGAGAGTGAAAATGAAAGAAATGTGAGTATTGAAGAACCAATCAATTCATCCCCTACTGTGGAGCAGTAAGTACAAAATAAAGGGGTTGATGTTGAGCCCTAATAGCAAACAATAAATGAAGAAAAGAGAAAAAAATAAAAATCTGACCATGATGGTGTTAGGCATACAGCTGTGGAATAGCAATCCCATAGCTGCCATTTCCTCATGCGCTTGCTGGCTCATCTCCTTTTGATAAAGGGAATGCCCAGATGGAGGAAATGATAGAGACCTTCAAGCAGGTCAAGATTAATTTGTCCCTACTTGATGCTATAAAATAGGTCCCTACATATACAAATATTTGGAGTATGGTTGAGAAGGAGGCCCAAGTTCTCATGACAGAAAACAATACCAAAATAGACTCTTCTGTGGGCCTAGTGTAGCATTCCAGCTGGAAACCTACATTGTTGCCCCTTCCTTAAACCACCAAGGCACCATTGTTGCCTTCCATTGAAAGTCCCCCTGATCTGGAGCTTAAGTAGCTCCCAGATATATTAAAGTATGCCTTCTTAGGGTAAAATAAAAAGCTTCCAGTAATTATCTCTTCATCTCTCACTAGTGAGCAGGAGGAGAAATTATTGAGTGTTCTCAAGAAGCACATAGAGGCAATAGGGTGGACAAGTACTGATTAGGGGGCATTGATGCCCCAGTTTGCATGCACAAAATTCATTTGGAAGAGGGTGCAAAAACTTCTATGGAGATGCAGAGGAAGCTTAATCCTCACATGCAAAAGGTGGTCTTGAAAGAGATAGTAAAACTTTTGGATGCAGGGGTGACCCCATTTCGGATTCAGAGTGGGTGTCACCTATTCAGGTGGTACCTAAAAAGTCAGGCATAACAGTTATTACTTCTGATTCTGGAGAGTTGATACCAGCCAGGGAGACCACTGGTTGGAGAGTTTGCATTGATTACAGAAAACTCAACTCCAAGATCAGGAAAAACCACTTCCCTCTCCCTTTCATTGACCAAATTCTAAATAAGTTGGCTGGGAAGGCATTTTACTGCTTTCTTGATGGATACTCAAGGTATAACCAAATCCTTGTGTATCCTCAAGATCAAGAAAAAACTACTTTCACATGTCCCTTTGGCACCTTTGCTTACAGAAGGATGCCTTTTGGACTGTGCAATGCCCTAGCCACATTTCAGAGTGCATGTATGTAATTTTCTCTGATATGATTGACAAGTTCTTAGAAATCTTCATGGATAATTTTTTAGTATATAAGGATAGCTTTAGCCAATGCTTGAGTCACCTTGACTTGGTTTTACAAAGATATGAAGAGACCAATTTGGTCTTAAGCTGGGAAAAGAGCCACTTTATGGTAACACAAGGAATTGTGTTAGGCCATGTGGTCTCTCACAAAAGAATAGAGGTTGACAAAGCTAAAGTAGACCTAATTTCACACCTGCCCTCTTCTAGGACTATCAAGCAAATAAGATCCTTCTTAGGACATTTTAGATTTTACAGGAGGTTCATTAAGGACTTCAGCAAAATTGCCAAGCCATTATGCCACCTGCTGTGTCAGGATGTGCCATTTGAATTCTCTGTTGAGTGCATTGAGGCCTTTGAGGTCTTGAAAAAGTGTCTTACCACTGCTCTTGTAATTTAGGCCCTAGATTACTCACTCCCCTTTGAACTGATGTGTGATGCATCAGACTTGGTCATAGGTGCTGTCCTAAGACAGAGAAAAGATAAGTTGCCTCCCGTGATTTATTATGTAAGCAAAATACTAGCTGAGGTTTAGCTCAATTATATCACTATTGAGAAGGAGCTACTAGCTGTTGTATTTACTGTAGAAAAGTTTAAACCCTACTTGCTTGGGTCTAAAATTGTTATTTTTATGATCACTCAGCCCTGAAATACCTGTTGGCGAAGAAGGATGCCAAACCAAGGCTGATCAGATGGATCCTCCTGTTGTAGGAGTTTGACCTTGAGATCAAGGATAAGAAAGGAGTTGAGAATGTGGTGGCTGACCACCTCTCTAGAATTGTGTTGGAAGAATGTGCAGCAACACCTGTCAATGAATTGTTCCCTGAAGAGCTATTTTTTACTGTGAAGTCTAGTGTGCCTTGGTTTGCACACATTGTGAATTTTCTTTCTGTTGGTAGGATCCCCCCTCACTGGTCCAAGATGGATAAAGACCTATTTTTCTCTCAGGTCAAACATTTTCTGTAGGAGGACCCTTACCTTTATAAACATTGTGCAGATCAGATTGTTAGGAGATGTGTACCTGAAAGTGAGTTCCACAACATTCTTTCTATGTGCCATGAGCAGGCCTTTGGAGGTCACTTTAATGGCAAAAAGATAGCTGCAAAAGTTTTGCAATGTGGGTTTTATTGGCCCTCTTTGTTCAAAGATGCATACATATATTACAAAGCCTGTGAAAGATGTCAAAGGTTGGGAGGCATTTCCAAGAAAGGTTCAATGCCATTGCAGCCCATCCTTGTGGTATAATTGTTTGATATCCGGGGGATTGATTTTATGGGCCCCTTCCCTCCTTCTATGGGTTTCAATTTTATACTTGTGGCAGTGGACTGTGTCCAAATGGGTGTAAGCCATTGCCACAAAAACAAATGATCAGACAGTTGTCCTTAAATTTTTAAAGGACAAAATGTTTTCCAGATTTGGCACCCCCAGAGCTATCATTAGTGCTGGGGAGAGTCATTTCTGTAACAAAACTTTTGAGAATCTGCTCAAAAAGTACTCTGTTACGCACAGGATTGCAACTCCCTACCACCCACAAACCAGTGGGCACGTTGAAATTTCTAATAGGGGATCAAGCACATCTTGGAGAAGACTGTGAGGAGAGATAGAAAGGATTGGGCATAGAAACTAAATGATGCATTGTGGGTTCCCTATTGGGATGTCCCCTTTTAGGTTGGTCTATGGCAAGGCCTGTCACTTGCCAGTGGAGTTAGAACACAGAGCCTACTGGGCTATTAAAACACTGAATTTTGATCTAACTAGTGCTGGTTCTCACAGGAAATTACAACTGTAAGAGCTTGATGAGCTGAGACTGGAAGCCTATACAAATGTCAGAATTTATCAGGAGAAATCCAAGGCATTCTTTGACAAGAAACTAAGGAGAAAGGACTTCAATGCTGGTACCAAGGTTTGCTTTTCAACTCTAATTTAAAATTCTTTTCAGGGAAGTTAAAATCCATATGGGATGGACCTTATACTATCATCCATGCCTCCCCATCTGGTGCTGTGGAGATATCAGATCCCATGTTTGGGAAGATCATGAAAGTGAATGAGCAAAGGCTAAAAATTTGTGTAGAAAAGTTAGTGGAGCCTCCTCAGACCATTCACCTGCATGAACCTCCCACTGATTAGTGATCCATAGCTATGTACACTGTATACCATATTTGTTGAATTTATGTTTTGTTTGATTTAAAAATTTGTGATGTAGTGTTTTTATTGTGTTGGTGATTTGCATGTTTGGTTTTATTTTAAGTTGTGTGTTGTTGATGTGATGTACATATTGTCATATGAATTTAATGTGCATGGACTTGATGTTGATGTGCATCTTTTGTTGCTGTGGTGTGATTGACCTGCTGTCATGTAAATGTTCATGAATCTGCTATAATTGAAAACCATTTACATTCTAAATTTTTGTTGTGCATATGTTAGTACTGGGCATGAACTTATAAAAGGTGAAATGGATGAAATGTGAAGAAAAACTTAGTGCTGATGCACAGTGGCTAGGAGCATGTCAGTGCTGATGCACAAGCCAATGTGCAGCACTAAGAAAGAGTGATTTTTGCTTTCTCGCGAGGCTTAATGGACTTAATTCTAATCTCGCGAGCTAAACATTGGAAGAACACCTACAAATGAGCCTCGCGAGGCTATCTCTTCTCCACGACATTGAGCTGCGCACCAATTGGAAATCACACATTTTGTACTTCGCGAGAGCCTCGTGAGCAAAAATTCTGAAGCCTACAATGATCACTACCTCGCAAGGCCTTAATACTCTGAATATTTGTTCCTCGCAAGGATAACAGTTAAGCTGCACGAGGGATGCAAAAAAATGGTCTCGCGCGCTTTGACCCAACTTCAACTCTACGAAGTGACCTCGCGAGACTCCTCTATAACTTAAAAAGTATTTCTCCCGAGATTTCATTGTTAGTGCGCGAGAAGATGTTGCCCCGCGAGAACCGCGTGAGGCATGGGTTCAGCCACTTATACCCTACGAAATTATTCATTCTCTTCATTCTCTCTTTGCCCTAGCCTCCATGCACACTTTTGATTTCCCTTCTCTCTTATTTCTTCCCTATTGCCAAAATCACTCCAACTCGACCACTTCTCTCCTACCATTGTGTTCCACAACACATCCTGATCATTTTGCACCTGATTTGGAAAGATTTGATCCACTGTGCAATGTTTGAAGTGGAACCCTAGCTCTGGTTTGGTAAGTTTTCTCACCCTCCTCTGTTGTTTGAATTAGTAAGCTATTTCTGTGATTGAGTGGAAAGGATTTAGTGGGCATTACCTCCATTGAAGTGTGAGCTACCTCAACTATGAATTTAAAACCCTAATTTGTAGAATTGGAGTATCCATGGCCAAAAGTTCTAAATTTATTGATACCTTGGCTGCCATGCTCAACCCTCCACCTACTGGCAGCCCAGTGGCCACATGAAAAATTAGTGACGATTGTAGAGGCCTCCACTGTGGAAACCTTTGAGGTACCTTATTGGGTAGATTGAATGTGCTGATTTATTGTGTAATGATAAGAGCAAAATAAAATCAAATTAAAATAGAGGGTGGATTCAACACAACTACAATCTCCTAGACCTGCAAGATACAGGGCTGTTGAAGCAAGTTTTGATAGGCAAGTAAGGGTATGTCCATAGGTAAATGTGAATAAACTATGGTAAATCTTCATATCTGCAATAGATCTGGCACTCTATCCTAATTTGAGCTGCACTAAAACAGGAAAGAGGAGAGGTTTTGGGTTTTTGTCACTACAAACTATAGAAATTAAATGCAGTTGATCCAGACTTTAAGAAAATATAGAAGTGAAGGAAAATAGATTAAAAATCAAAGGATGGAGAGCAGCAGCTAGGGATTTGGTCTTTCACTAAAAATTAAATGAATCAGAGCCAACGCTTAGATTGGATCTGCAACAATCCTTCATCTGGCTACAAGCTCCCCAAGTTTGACCCTGGCAGATGTATGGTATAAGAATCTGATCTTAACCAGAGAATCAGAGCAATCCTAAGGCTATGACCTGTCCACTTGAATGGTCACAGATTATTCTAGAGATTGTCTTTAGCCAATGGTCTTGATTAGAACGAGATAACCATTGTAGATGCTGTGAAAGCCAGGCTACAAGCTCCCCATTTCTGGCTGGCTCACAGGAGTATCCAAACTAGGGAAATCAAATACGAATAAATGAAGTATAGCTTAGAATTAACTCTAAATCCCACAATTCCATTGCAATGTCACTACTTATAATGTTGTGCTCAGATCTACAATCTATGCAGCATCTAATCCCTTACAAAGCCTCTGAAACTCTTAATTACAGCTCATAACCTCACCCTAGCTACTGGAGAAGTTTTAGCCAACCATAATTAGCTAAAAGCGAGGAAGAGGAAGAGGGAAAACACAGGGAAAAATTGGAGGGAAAATCAATTCGAACTTTGTTCTTTGGCTCTCTCAAATTTTGGATGATCTTCAATGTGATTGCTCCTCTATTTATACCTTTTTCTCAAATCTGTTTTAGCCAATCGGAACTCAAAAGAATAATACAGTAATGCTGATGTGGTTGATCCCTCTTCTAGAAGCTTTTCTCCTATTGGTTCACAACTGACAAGCACATGTGAGGTAGTTAGAGTTCCCACTCGTGCTCAGTTAAATACCAAAAATACCCCCCAGGAGTCGTTGTCGTGCCTTGGATCGTGTGTGTAAAATTCGAAAGTTGTAGCCACTGAAGAAGAGCCATGAGAAGTTACCAAAATGAATGTCGAGAGGTTCAGGGAACTTCTTGATAGATTCTTAGTCTGCTTGCTCTGTATTTCGATAGGTTTTGAAAACCTCTCGTTGAGTTAAAGTGCACAAGTCGATAGGATTGGCATATCTTGACAGGATTGAAGTGGCTCTAGATACCTTCTGTTCAGTTCTTCATTAATCCTGTCGACAGGTTACAATCAACCTGTCGACTTGGTGAAGTGTTTGACAGGTTGGGGATCATCTCAACAGGTTTTGAAAGGTCATGTCGAACGCTTCTCTTGTTCTGCTCGATAGGTTCAGTTGAACCTCGCGACTTCCCCTGCACCTTTAGGTAAGGTGTCGATAGGATTCTTTTACTGCAAGCACAACCTATCGACAAGCAACTGGAACCTTGCGATAGCTTGATGGATCCTCTCGACAGATCGACATTTGAACTTCAGAACTTCTCGACAGCTCTTGCCTTGAGTTTCTTCAGCTGCCACCTATCTTTGGTGTGTTGTCTTCCATCCGTTAGCACTCAGCAACCTCTTGGTGGGTTCAATCTGTCTTCTTTGCAAATGTGCTTGGTCTTAAGCATGCCTTGTTGATCCCATGACCTTCTCATGAATTTATACAACTCTGATTGCGAGAGTGATAGGCCTTTGGGCTGTTGTGAACACATAATGAGGAGCATATTGCTTCTTTGGCTTTTTTAAGTGGATATCTGCACTAAGGCTGGATTTTATTGCTTATCTATAAAACGTACTTAAAACACCTTATTAGTCAGCTCAAGGGTCCAATAGAGGTCAGGTTAGGAGGTAAAAAATAGTATTTTTCACTACTTAACACACCCCGAAACCTAAGCTTTGCTAGTCCCTGAGCAAAGGAGAAAGTAAAAACAATTATTAAAAATAAAAATGCTACTTTTGTAGGGAACACAGATGCATTTAGCATATGCATCAAACCTTTTAAACCCTTAGGTGATCCCTAGTGGAGGAGTGAAGTCTCTTGAGGGTTTTTAGTAAAGTTACCCACAAACTTCCCCAATGGTTCAGTTAATGTTAATGCAGCATGTTGAGAACAAAAATCAAGCCAAAATATAATTCATTCCACACCTTGTTCCTTTAAGTTCAGAAGGTTCTTATAAAAAACACAGCATTTTTTTTTTAAAACTGAAATTCTGTTGCAATTCCTTCACAATCAATCAACTCATGTCAATGCATTTTATCCGAAATTTAATACATAGCTAACTATTAAATTGAGAATTTTTATTACGATACAACCCCCAACAAACTTAATTTCAGATCCAAAGTTCCCAAAGGTTGTCACTCAGAATGAAACTAGAAGGGTGCATTAGTTCACACAGCTCAAGAGCAGTTACAACCCTCAAATAGGACTGCAAGCATGAGTATAAGAATTGTTATAATTTCTGAAATTTTCTAACTCTTTTCACCATAGATCAGACAAATCCTTGTCTCCACATGACAGCTCAATTAATTTCAGATCAGTAAGGACTTTTTATTGAGTTGTAATGTGGCTTATGGGTGAAGTTTATAAAGAATAAAAGGGTGGAATGAGATTCAAAATTGAGAAATCAATAAGGTAAGGAGGTGACATGTACACCTTTTTCATTTCAGCATTGTTCCATCTACTTCTTGAATTTTCAGATTTGAAGTGATCAATTTTCAATCTTCTTTTTAATCTTTCAATGAAATGACTTCTCTTTCTTATTCTTTTGTTTTGCTTTTCTATCTTTTCTTCTCAATTTTTTTTTTATATTTTTATATTTTATATATTTTTTATTATTTTTATGGGCTGGAATGCCACAACTACGCATCACACTTGCCTTCACATGTATTTTCTTCTTCTTTTACCAAATTGTCAAACCTTCCTCCTCTAACCTCTTCAATTCCTACTCATTTACCTTCTGAAATCTCAGAGTGAGGGTCAGGCTGTATCAGGTCATTGAGGTTTTGGGTTCAAATTTTTTTGTTTTTACAAAGAAAAGCTTGGATTTTAAGGCTAAAATGGTGTGTATCAAGGGCAGTTCAAAAGGTAAGGGTATTTTAAGCTCAAACTGTCCAAGGAATGGCCTTACTTCATGTCCTCAATGTCAAGAATGTTGTCAAGCTGTTTCAACTTGGATTTGCCTAACTTCTAGTGATCAAAGCTAGATTCAATCAGTCCTTAGAGCAGAAAAAATTTGCTAAGACAGTCTTCAAGAAAAAATTTTCTCAAGCCCAAATCTCACTGGGTATGGTCTTCCATCAATTTTTCTGGGGAGTATCCTCACAGATCTTCTCTCCCTTCAAGTTCACTAAGTGCTAATTTTTGAATAAAAATTCCTGACATTTGCTTCATTATTGTGTTAGAACTGTAGCATATTCTAATATTAAAAGGTTTTTTATTTTCCTTAAAAGAAATTAAGGTGGGAATTTACTTTATTTTCTCCATTTCTATTGAACCTTGCTACACTACTATTAACTATCCATTGGCATACCTTGCCACACCTCTAAACCTATGAGGAGCAGTGTCCTCACTGTGTCAAAGATAAATGTGGGTGTGCAGCAGGGTAAAAATAGAGATACATAAAAGAAAGAAAACAAACATTGTACATTCATATCAACTAAATGAATCAGAAAAAAAAGAAATTGCATTTAAACCCAAAGAATATGTACAATGGAGAAAACCTAGACACATTCTAACTTAGACATGACTCTGGCAACAACTTCAACGGCCTTGAATAAAATACCCCGTCCATAAAAAATTGCGCCCCTGGCTCAGGGATATCCTCAACCTGCTGCTGCTGGAAGAGGAACTGCGAGCCAGGAGTGGGAATGAGAGGGCTTAGGGGGACGAAAGTTGAGCAGGTGGTGGTGGGAGGGAGGAGGATGGGGAGGAAGGTGCAGATGGTTCTATCTTCCTTTTCTTTTTCTTTCTTTTATTCTTTTTCTTTTCGTCCTTGGCCAAAATCCTTTGGATTTCCTCATATTCGTCCCACAGGAACTGTAAAGGGTCTGGTTTTGATGGTGGCGGTGGAGTCCTCCAAACTAGTTCAAATTTTATTGGAAGCTCAATGGGTTTGTCGTCCGTCATGGTTGTGGATAGGGATGAACTGAGGAGGTTAAACACGAACAACTGCGAAGGAGGTGAACCAGGCCGGTATTTAAAACAGATGAGGTGGGATGCTTATCGTCGTACTAAATTGTCTCATCTTCCCCAGTCATAATTGCTAAAATGGTGTTGGTGGTAAGTGGCAAGTCGGTTACAGAAAGTATGGAATGTCATGCGATATTATGGGGACTGGTACCGCGGAGTGCACGGTGGTTTATTTATAGCAATGGGAGTTAAGGCAGGGAGATAAGAGGGATTAATGTTCAGACACGGAGGAAAAAGAGCTTCGACAGGATTGGGGGGGTAGGGCGTTGACAGGTTGGTACAACCTGTCAGGGAGTGAAACACCGCTGAACCTCTCGAGAGGTTCACACAATCCTGTCAATGGGTCTAGGTTGCCAACTGCGTCATTTTGAGAAGTTCACCAATCCTTCGCTAGGTTCCTTGAATTCACCATTCATCCCCTCGATAGGTTCTTTGTTCCAGTAAAAATCTTTTCGAGAAGTTCAGTAAACTTCTCGACAAATATTTAGAGCCTATTGAAAATTACAACCAAAAGACCCTTAGAAGCTATCGACAAGTTCACGATCCTATCGACAGGCAATTATAAACCAGTAGAACCTGTATAATTCAGTTCAAATAGGCTTATATCCTTCCCCACTACCATGCTACTCATCCATTTGGCAAATCCTCAGTCAAAGTAAATAGGTCCTGCCTCAAGTCAGCCTATGAAGGACACATGATATGTACATGCACATATTAAACCCTAATGACTCTGCTAAATAGTAATAACAACACCAAAATAACAACTATGGTACATACTATATATTGTTGAGAATCAATCAAGTAATGGAGGTTCTTGAAGGGAAGTGGTCATCATGGGCTCCATATTTTCAACAATAGTTTTGAGCCTCTGACCATTTACTTTCATGATCCTGCCATCGTTAGGAGCCTTGATTTCAACTGCTCCAGATGGGGATACATGCTCAACTATGTAGGGTCCCTCCCATCTGGATCTCAATTTTTATGAGAAAATTTTCAGCTT
The DNA here is from genome assembly GCA_021018995.1 of Chloranthus sessilifolius. Taxonomy (NCBI): domain Eukaryota; kingdom Viridiplantae; phylum Streptophyta; class Magnoliopsida; order Chloranthales; family Chloranthaceae; genus Chloranthus; species Chloranthus sessilifolius. The sequence continues at coordinate 99,979,769 of CM037597.1, forward strand.
AGAGTTAAAAAGCCATACCTTACTGCCAACAATGAACTCTTTTCTTAACAACTACTTGTCAAAGAAGGCCTTGGTTTTCTCCTTGTAGATTCTCGCATTGGAATAAGCATCCAACCTCAGCTCGTCTAACTCAGATAGCTGGAGTTTCCTATGAATGCCAGTAGAAGTAAAGTTAGTATTTAATGCTTTAATAGCCTAATATGCCCTATACTCAAGCTCCACTGGTAAATGGCATGTCTTGCCATATACCAGCCTGAACGGAGACATCCCAATGGGAGTCTTATAGGTAGTTCTATAAGCTCACAGGGCATCAGATAGTTTCATAAACCAATCCTTCTGATCCACTCTCGCTGTTTTCTCTAAAATATGTTTTATCTCTCTATTAGAAATCTCCACCTACCCACTGGTTTATGGGTGGTTTGGGGTGCCAACTCTGTGTGTCACAGAGTTCTTTCTAAGGAGGTTCTTAAATTGTTTGTTGCAGAAATGGCTCCCACCATCACTGATGATGGCTTTGGGGGTGCCAAACCTAGAGAAAATGTTGTCCTTCAAAAAGTTGACGACAACCTTGTGATCATTAGTTCTTGTAGCTATGGCCTCAACCCATTTGGACACATAGTCCACAGCCACAAGAATATAATTATAACTATGGGAAGGAGGGAAAGGGCCCATAAAGTCTATTCCCCAAATATCAAAGAGCTCAACCACAATAATGGGCTACAGAGGCATGGAGTTTCGTGTGGAAATACTCCCCATTTGCTGGCATCTAGTATAGGCTTTGCAATGCTGGAAGGCATCCTTGAAAAGAGTGGGCCAATAGAAGCCACTTTGAAGCACCGTTGCAGCAGTTTTGTTGCCACTGAAATGGCCTCCGCAAGCCTGTTCATGGCACATGGTCAGAATGTTTTTAAATTCAATTTTAGGTAGACATCTTCTTACCACTTGGTCTGCACAGTACTTAAAAAGGTAAGGGTCCTCCCACATGTAATATCAAATCTGTGAGAAAAATAGATTCCTATCATCCTTATTCTAATGTGGGGGGATTGTAGCTGCAGCTAGATAGTTTACTATGTTGGCAAACCAGGGCACACTCATCTCTACAACAAAGGGTTGCTCGTTTGGGAAGGAATCATTGATGGGTAAGCTCTCTTGTTCAGCAGCTGGGATCCTAGATAGGTGGTTTGCTACCACATTCTCAACCCCCTTCTTGTCCTTGATCTCTAAATCAAATTCTTGCAAAAGCAAAACCCATCTTATCAGTCTACCTTTAGCATCCTTTTTGGACAAGAGATATTTTAGGGCTGAATGGTCAGTAAACACAATGATCTTAGATCCCAGCACATATGATCTTAATTTATCCAGAGCAAATATAATTCAGTTGGGCATCAGCCATTGATTTACTTGCATAAGCCACTACACTTGGTGCTTTGTCTTTTCTTTGTCCCAAGACTGCAACAATAGCAAAGTTTGATGTATCACACATCAGCTCGAATGGCAAGGAGAAATCAGGAGCCTGTAAAATGAGAGCAATAGTCAAACATGTCTTCAAACATGTCTTCAGCAATTTAAAGGCAGCCAGGCATTCATCATTGAATTCAAATGGAACCTCTTGGCACAACAAGTGGCAAAGAGGTTTGGAGATTTTGCTAAAATCTTTGATGAACCTTCGATAGAAACTAGCATGTCCCAAGAATGACCTGACTTGCTTGACAATTTTGGATGGGGGTAGATGTGCAATTAAATCGATTTTAGCTTGATCAACCTCTATCCCTTTTTAAGAGCTGCTTTAGCTCCACATCTGGGGGACTGATGAGTGAACGTAATAGGGGTACCTTCGAAGGTGGTGGAAGAGATAACGAAGCTGGTTTCCTTGGGTGATGCTTTGCTGACCCCACTTCATAATTTACAGTTTGCACTTGCTCAAGCTCAGAAGTGGAGGCTTTCTCTTCCACTGTTTCATTCCAAACTTCATCAAAAACATCAAACAAATCATTACTATGCAGCAGTTGGGGCAGAGTTTCTTCCACCAACTCATCCAACAGCTCAATGAAAAAATAGTCCTCATTATCTAAATGAGGCTAATGAGTTGTATTGTACACATTCAATTTGACTTTCATATTACCAAAAGTTACTTCCATGACCCCTGATCTACATTGTATGCATGCATTAGCAGTGGCCAAAAATGGCCTGTCCAAAATCACAGGGATGGAAGTAGCACACTTAACTCTATATCCAGCACAAGAAAATCAGCAGGATAAAAGAATTTATCAACCCCAATCAAGACATCTTCTATGATTCCCACAGGCTTCCTCTCAGATCTTTCAGCTAGTTGAAAGACCACATGTGTGGGTTTCAACTCACCTAAGCCCAGCTTCTCATAAACTGAGTATGGAAGCAAATTCATACAAGCTCCCAAATCTAATAAGGTTTTTTCAATGGTATGATCCCCAATGATGCAAGGGATAGTGGGGACTCCAGGATCTTGGAGCTTTGTTGGAGTTGCTACAGTCAAGACTTGGTTCACTTTTTCTACTGAAAAGACTTTCTTGGATAGATGTATCCTTGATTGTCTTTTGTGGGTGCAAAGGTTTTTCTAAAAACTTGGCATAGGCCGACACTTGCTTGATTGCATCAAGTAAAGGTAAGTTGATCTTTACTTGCTTAAAGGTTTCCATCATTTCCTCTACTTTAGCATTCCCTTTATCAAAATGAGAAGCTGCTTTTAAAGCATTGGGAAATGGCAAATGGGGAGCTGGCCTCCCATTTGCAGCCTTAGCCAACTCATCAATTTTTTTTTTTTCAATTTTTTGTTGGGGAACATTAACATCTCCTTTATTGAAACTGGGCTGCTCCTACTGTACATTCTTTGGAACTACTTCTTTTTCTTTCTCAAAATTTTTCAAGGGCCCACAGCCTACTTGATTATCCACCAACCTTCCACTTCTTAATGTGGTGACAGATTTGGCTTCCTCATGGGAAGAAGAGACTTCACCTACCACATATTGTCTCTTTGAATTGTCCATGGGCTGACTAGGCAGCCTGCCTTCCTCCCTCTTTATCAATGCATTAGATAGTTGACCAAGATGGTCTTCTATCTTTTTTATGCTTTGACTATGAGAGTGGACTGTTTCGGACAAAGAGCCCAAGTTCTGCAATGAGGCCAGAACTTGTTCTTCAAAAGAGGGTGTCCTAGAAGCTAGAGTTGGGGCATTTTGTTGCTAAGGCTGAGCCATAGGTTGCTGGTATTGGGTCCTTGGAACGAAATTCTATTGATAGGTCTGGGGAGCAGTTTTAAAAGGCATTTGCTATGGTTGCTGATAGAAATGAGGTTGGAATTGCTACTGCTAGTTTTGATTTTGAACATTGTCTTGCTTCCACCTCAAGTTAGGTTGGTTTCCCCAAGAATAACCAGCAGTTGACTGCCGACCAAAGGACTGGGCAACATTCACATGTTCCACCACTAGTTCTGAAAAGTGCTCAGCAGAGGGGCAATCCTGAATGGGATGAGTGGAAGATTGACAGATGGGACATGCCTCTCCCACATTAGCAACCATTGGAGACTACCTTTCTTCCATCATTTTCTCCAACTTTTAAGTTAAGCTGGCTACCTTTCTTTCCAAATCATTATATCCATCAATCTCATACATTTTACCTCTTGTTGTATTCTTCTTCAGCATTCCTCCTGGGGTGTCCACATCCCTAGCAAGAGACTCTTGCTATAATGAGTTTTCACCAATGACATCAAACAATTCTCATGCTTCCTCAGCTATTTTATGAAGGTATGTGCATCTACAAAAAGCATCCACCATATTTCTACTCTTGGAGTCAATTCCTTGATAGAAACATTGGATAAGTTGCCTATGATAGCCCGATTTTCGTTACTCAAAAATCTGCCATCAGCACGACCCTCGAGGTCATGCACCTTAAATCTAAGCGGAACATCACATATCGATTAAAAGTCAACAATTTAAATTACCAAAGCTTCAAATTAATTAAGTCTCCATGTTTCAATAAGGTCTAGCAACTAACAGACTGTTCCAGTCCCATGCCAATTCAAGAGCAGAGGAACTACCTTGGCCCATAAATGATAATCTTATCATCTTCGATAGTTTGCCAAAAGAAAAGTATAGTATTTAATTACATTTAAAAGAAAGGACTTGACATGCCAAGCCACGAGTACTCTCTACTCACCACTTCTAAACGTAAAGCACCTCTAAAAGAATTCCTCGGGAGGAGGTTCTAACTCTTCTCCGTCTGCGAAATCCGAACCCTTAGGATCAACGTCTCTTGAAACCTGTGTTGCTGCGAGTGTTGCACCTGCGACGTATAGTCTAAGGGGTGAGCTACATCCTAGCTCAATAGGGAAACGTAAAGAACATATAGATTAATTCTGACATATATGTTGTGCAGTAAAAGAAAAGTATAGTTTATCTGCTATCACTATCTGGAAGGCAATCGAAATAACTGAAGGAAAAGGTGAACACCACTACTTACTTTACATGGTTTTATTCTTTCTCATCTTACTCGTTTAGTTGTGACTCCGGCCTAATAACTTAACTCTTTAACTTAAATAGTCCCTGAGCAATATAGCATCGAGCCCCGATGGAATACCCACCATCGTCGTCTAACTAGACAGTTATCAATTTTGCATTCCCTGGGAACACTGTCCCAAGCCCCTTTCTCCTAGGTGGCGGGGTTCATCATAAATCTACATCCTCGATGTGCTATCAGATACGGATTAACCGCCGTACCGGTCACGGATATTCTGCCGAGTCAGTCGTGGGTATCCCGCCACGTCGGTGGGGTATTCTAAACAAACCTTAAATAACAAAAATATCAAGTGTGCCTTACATGTAGTTATTCACCGTGATTGTGCTAATTTTTAATATATTAGGCCTTATCACTTTACTTTCTTTTCCCCACTGATTCTCATCTGCACCCCTGGGATGCTACTGATATGTTGTATCATGTATGTATTCATCTTGTAGTTCTTGCGTCCCCTTGGGACCTCTGGCTTCATTTTCTGAAGTCAACACACGCACGCTCTATTTATGTGACATGATGAGGTACTTAGTTTAGCAATTAAATCTGTACTACACATATGCGAAACTGAACAATGTACATGTTTCGATAAGGTTCCCTACCTCCAGGCAAAACCCAGTGGTCCCTTCTCGTAGTGATGACACATCCCGATCTCACGTCAATCTACATTTCATGCGAAAAGACATGCCTTAGAATGGTCATTAGTGGTCACTAGCACTCCTTGAGCGCATAGTTCACATGAGGTATATTTGTATACATAAAAGAATTAAATTTTAGTTTTGGTGTATCGCTCGAGCGGTTGCTTAGCCTCGCTCGAGCGACCTCTTAACCTCGCTCGAGCGGTTAAACGAGGTGTCGGATTACCTCGCTCTAGCGAGCCTATTCTTCCAATATGGGTCTCGCTCGAGCGAGCCCAGAACGCACTATTCCCAGGTTATATATTCTGTCCTAGCTTGAGCGAGACGTTTAGATCGCTCGAGCGAGGGTGGAAACCTTTACTTCGTGATTTTATGCAAGAAATCTATTCTATTTCCTTAAATCTTAAATAAAATTAATCGGCCATTGCCCCTAAACATTGTAGGTTATCATTAGGACATACCTAAGCACTTCTCAAGCATTATCTCTTACCTAAATCGGCGGATCTCGTAGTCGGCTTGATCCAACGTTTGAATCCCTGTTAGAAACGAAGAGATCTCTACGGTTCTGGTTCGACCTTCTCTCCAGGTCTTCCACCGGTTTACACTCCCACCAGGCCTTAGCCTTTCCTCCCTACAAGTCTCTCTTTTCTCTTTCTCTATCTTCCTCCTCTCTATTTAGGTTAAAATGATGTTACGTAGGGGAGATACTTCTCTCCACGTTCACTTATATAGTGAAAGGAAAGGAAAAATATAACATGTTATACACATATACACACCGTGTGTATATGTTGACCCAGGTTTCCTTACGAACCACACATACACGTGCGTGGCATGTGGCTTATACGATTCCGAAAATCTGGGGTTGTTACATTCTCCCCACCTTATAAGATTTTCGCCCTCGAAAATCGATCATGACCTAAGGTAATGTGACTACATATTTTACGGTTGTGTCCTTGATTAACTCATTACTCATTTATTAGATAGTCGTATGGTTCAATGACCCGAAAAGATCTATTTAATGCTTACAAGTGTTTGTACAATCAATAATACAATCACCTGAAACGGCCTGAGGAGTTTAGAACCTGATAACGATCATTATTAGAATTTAAAAGATGTTCATATCACACTACGCATGAAAACTTTCGTCATGTTCTACAGTCATTCTATCAGCTCATCTAATCAAAACATGTATATATATATAACAAAAATTTAGTGCCCACTAATTATAATCGGTGACAATCATGTCACAGCAGTATCAACCATTCACCATACAAACAAAATATATTTTTTTTTTTTGTTTTACAACATAAAAAAAAATAATAATAATAAATAAAAATAAAATATCCATAGCGACCTAGTCGTCACCCTCCTCGTACTCATCGTCGTCATCGCCGGTGTCCCATTCCTCATCACTCTCTGCATCGTCTCCCTCGCCCTCACCCACGGTCTCACCAGCATGGGTGGCATCCTCTGTAGTGGTCCTAGCCGCCTGGGCTGAACTAGATGTCCCAAAAATGGCATCCCTCATCGCCGCAACCCGCTGTCGGTACGTCTGCGGATAAGCTTGACCCATGAGGTCAATAAGAAGCGCCTCCTGGAACCGCTGATGTAGTCGGCTCTCCCGTACCTGTTGGAGAATCTCTCCTAACACACCGGAGTCGGTGGTATGCCGATGTGGTGGAGGCACAGTGGAGGGAGTAGCCGGTCCAGTCGATGGTGGCTGTGGTGCTTGCCTTGCAGCCTGACGATCTCTTTTCTTGTTCACACTGTTTTGAAGCCCCTTTAGGTTTCGGCTGAGGTCCTGGGCTATGTAGGGTACAATGTTATCGGTAAGCGATAACTCATTGGTGTTGATCTTGAATCCATCCCTCCCATTACGCGTATCGAGGAGTCGGGAGATAAGACGTGCGTATGGGAGGCGGTTTATTGGCGGAGGAATAACGCCCCTAACATTTCTCCTATAGGCATGCACCATGCCTTTAATGACGACCATTGGGGCGCTAAACCACCTATTGTGGAAAGCGGAGTGCAAGGCCCGTAAAAAGGTGTCACGCCGCTCCTGGTCATGACCGGTAGGGTGTAAATTTTTCTTGAAAATGATGTCCAAAAACCACATGTGTGGTGGTAGCTGGGATCGGGTGATGGATTGACCCGATGCGGACGCGCCGCCAGTAATATCATCAATGATTGTTAGAAACCTGACGTTTCCAACAAGTGGAGGTTGTGTGTTTGGTGTCGGGGTGTAGGTGAGAGGGCAGTTCATGACGGCGGATACATCGCCGCCTCCAAAAGACAGATCCTTCCCGTCAATTATGATGAGGATGGTGTCTTCATTTACATTTGGTTTGAGGGTCTGATAAAATAACCGGACTAATCTCGGATAGTACCGAGGTCCAAATGGTGTAAGCAAAGGTCGGAGTTGGTGGTTGGTTAGGAAATCCGTTGTCCATTTCGTGGATGTCGGATCAATAAAGCACGAGGAATGAATTTCCCACTCGGGTTCCATTTCTTTCGTGCCCCACCAATCATCAAGTTGGATCGGGATGGGAGCCGGTGGTGGAGGTGGTTGTTGTTGTGGTGCTTTGTTTCGCGATGGTGGCGATCGGGTCGCCATTCGCTTCCTTGGTTGGGGATTAGGGCTCGAAGAAGCCATTAGATTGATAGAAAAAAAAAATGAAAGGAGTATGGGGAAGGTAGAAATTTTTACCTAGGAAGTGGTTTGGACGGTTCGGATTTTTCAAATCCGGCTTGGATCGGACGAAAATTACTTGAGGGTGAAAACCCTAGCTCTTCGCTCGGCAGCAACTCCTCGCGCGAAGAAGAAATGTGTGTTCAAAGAATCATCCCATATATATAGTCCGTCTCGCCGAAGCGGTTGTTAGTTATCGCCGGCGATCACGTAACATTTATCGGCATGTAATTTGGCCTCGCGCGAGCGGCTTGGAGTCCTCACTGGAGCGACCAATACACCTCGCTCGAGCGGTCACTATTGATCGCTCGAGCGAGCGCAAAACATGTGATGTTTGTTATTTTATGTAGATCGCTCGGCGATTGTGAAGTCTCGCCGAGCGAGCCCATCACCGATTTGCTCATCTATAAGCTCGTACCTTGTCTTCTTCGCATCCTTACGCTCGCATGAGGGGTCCTCGTAACAAAATGTTTAGGCTAGAAAAATATGGAAATTTATACTTGAAATTAAAGTGTTACGTGTCACCATTTACAAACAATTCTAATTGACCCTCTCAAACAACTTGGGGTATTGTTCTTTGACATCGCCTCCCGTTCCCATGTTGCTTCTTGGTGGATGATTCTTCCATCGAACAAGTACTAAGGGAATGATTTTGGTGCGTAGTACTTGGTCCTTTCTATCCAAAGACCTCTGCCGACTCTTCTATCATACTCATGTCTTCACATCTCTAGTGATTGACCCTCCAAAATGTGGGAAGGATCATTCACATATTTCGAGCATAGAAACGCGAAAAACGTTATGTACTCGATCGAACACCGGAGGTAAGCCAATGCGATATGCAACTTCGCCAACTCGGCCCAAAACTTCGAATGGTCCAAGATATCGTGGACTCAATTTCCCCCTCTTTCCAAATCTCATCACGCCCTTCATAGGTGATACCTTGACAAACACGTGTTCTCCCACCTTATAATCGACGCTGGTCCGCTTGATATCAGCATAGCTTTTATGTCTGCTTTGAGCTGACTTAAGCTTCTCCCTAATGATTCGAACGACTGTGGCATTCTCTTTCAGCAACTCGGGCCCTAAAACAAATTTTTCACCGGTTTCCTCCCAATTGATGGGCGATTTACACCGCCTTCCGTATAATGCTTCATATGGTGCCATTCCGATGCTTGTTTGGAAACTGTTATTATATGCAAATTCGATTAACGGTAAGTATTGATCCCACGATTCTTGCATTTCCAACATACAAGCTCTGAGCATGTCTTCTATTACTTGATTCACCCGCTCTGCTTTGTCTCGATTTGGATGGAAAGCTGAACTGAAATCTAATCGTGTCCCCATCCCTTCCTGAAACTTCTTCCAGAATTTTGATGTATATAACGGATCTCGATCGGAGACAATGCTACTTGGGATTCCGTGTAGGCGTACTATTTCCTTCATATAGAGTTCCGCTAGCTTTCCTGCTGTATACATCTTGTTGTAAGGTAGGAAGTGTGCTGACTTGGTTAGTCGGTCCACGATTACCCAGATGGCATTATATTTCCTTGCCGTACGCGGTAGTCCAACGATGAAATCCATAGATATTGATTCCCATTTCCATTCTGGTATTGGCAGAGGTTGCAACAATCCTGCAGGGTGTCTATGATCAATCTTCACTTGTTGACACGTCAAACATCGTGAAACGTATTCTGCTACATCTTGTTTTAAACCTCTCCACCAGTAATTCCTTTTCAGATCTTGGTACATTCTTGTGCTGCCTGGGTGTATTGCGTAACTTGATTTGTGTGACTCGTCAAGGATAGTTCGCTTTAGCTCAACATTGTCCGGAATACAGAGTCGACCCTTGAACAACAAGGAACCATCCTCCTTGATTGAGAAATCTGATCTGATGCCCTCAGTTACATCTTGACGACTCTTCATTAACACTGGGTCCCTCATCTGTAGCTCATGAATGTGCTCGAATATTACTGGTCTCACTGATATGTTAGCCAAAAAGGCCCCTGTGGCGCGTGGCTCAATATTTGCATCATACATCGAAAAATCTTCAAACAACTTCCATCTATGCATACCCCGAACCAAACTGGCCAACAGAGCTGGACCCCTTCGACTTAGGGCATCGGCTACTACGTTAGCCTACTACGGATGATCTTTGTGGAACAGTCATAGTCCTTAAGAAACTCCATCCATCTGCGTTGTCTCATATTTAGTTCCTTCTGTGTGAACAAGTATCTGAGGCTTTTATGATCGGTGAAAATCTCGAAGGTCTCACCGTACAAATAGTGTCGCCAAATCTTCAACGCAAATATGACTACTGCTAGCTCCAAGTCATGTGTCGGATAGTTCTTCTCATGTTCTTTCAACTGTCTTGACCCGTAAGCTATCACTTTCTTGTGTTGGTTGAGCACGCAACCCAACCCATTGTACGAAGCATCACTGTGCACTGCAAATCCCCCACTGCCTGAAGGAATTGCTAATACTGGGGCTGAAGTGAGTCTCGTTTTGAGTTCTTGAAAACTCTTCTCGCACGCCTCACTCCATTCGAATCTCACATCCTTCCTTGTCAGTCTCGTGAGAGGTTCCGCTATTTTTGAAAACCCCTCAACAAAACGTCGATAGTAACCTGCCAGTCCAAGGAAACTACGGATATCGGTCACTGTCTTAGGCTGTTCCCAATTCACTACTGCTTCGATTTTGGACGGATCCACTGTGACACCATGCTTGGAGATGACATGTCCCAAAAAGCTAACCTCTTCTAACCAAAACTCGCATTTGTTGAGTTTGGCATAAAGTTTGTGCTGACGCAAAGTTTGTAGAGTGAGTCTTAGATGCTTCTCATGTTCTTCTTCTGACTTGGAATATATCAAAATGTCATCGACAAACACTACGATGCAAGAATCCAGATGTGGGTTAAACACCCGATTCATTAAATCCATGAACGACGCCGGTGCGTTTGTCAACCAAAACGGCATCACTAAAAATTCGTAGTGTCCATACCTTGTTCTGAATGCAGTTTTCTGAATATCTTCGGCCCTAACTCTCAACTGATGGTATCCCGACCTGAGGTCGATCTTAGAGAAATACCTTGCTCCTTGCAGTTGATCGAACAAATCATCAATTCTCGGCAACGGGTATCGGTTCTTCACAGTTAGTTTGTTCAACTGTCGATAGTCAATGCATAAGCGCATTGACCCATCCTTCTTCTTTACAAATAAGGCAGGTGCTCCCCAAGGAGACACACTTGGTCTTACAAACCCTTTATCCATATGTTCCTGTAACTGTTCCTTCAATTCCTTCAACTCAGTAGGAGCCATTCGGTACGGTGCCTTTGAGACAGGTTCCGTTCCTGGCGGTAAATCGATCAGAACAAGATAATCACTATAGATGCTATGGATGCAAGGCCACAGGCACAGGCACCCACAGGAATATCAAACCCAGTGAAATCAGATGGTCATCAAGAGATCTACCAGTTAAGTTGGTGAGCTGATTAACAAACTCTACCCAAATCCGATCGAGAATCTAATGGGACCACAAGATCTTTAGATTTAACTAAGCTTTAAAATCAACAATTTATTACTTCAAGCAAAACAACTTACAATAAACTTGTTTCCCGATCTATAGTCTGTGCATCGATCCACATTTCTTCATGCCGAAATTATAATTACAAACCAAATCTGAGCTACTATCTAGATCTAATCCAATAGGTTGGATTAGAGAGAGAAGGGGGAAGAGAAAAAGGAAAATAAAAACTTAAACTAAACCTAAATGACCTAAGGAAAACTCAGGCTATTCCTTTGTTCCTACTTTCCTTGCTGAAGAAAAACAGCGAAATAGATGGGTATTTATACATATGCATTGATCCTTGTGCCTTGGGTTTCAGCCAATCAGAGAGCAGAGATGGATCCCCTTCTATTGTGTTTTAGATGCATTCTCGCCAAAAATTAGTCCACACCCATGTGCAGGGTTTCCTATGCATTGGAGTTCCCAATCTACCCTTGTCATCCACAAAATGCCTCCAGCTCATCTTTATACCTGCTATCTGTAAAATGGACCCAAGCAGCCCCAATGTAATTACTTCCAAAAACAACCCAATGTACTTCTGCTGGTTGTCACCAAAACAGCCCTAAATGGGCCCGTTTTACTAAACTGCTGATGTTAAATCTCATGGCTGCAGCTCGACCGGTTGAAGGAATAAGCTTGAAACATTTCGATAGGTTGGGCTGCAGCCACATGAACCATTCGATGGGTTTTGATTTGCAGTCCAAAAAACCCTTTGATAGGTTGCAATGGGAGGTTGAAGCAAGAAGCATATATATATATAAATGCAGCTGCACATAAGACACCAGGTTTGAGGGGCTTCCTGAGAAATTGACTGGTTTGATATGATCTTGATTGCTTATTGACAAGTTTGAAATAGGTTAGAGGTTGGGCTTCTCGACTGGTTCGGATATCTAGGTGGTCAATGGGTGCTGTGGACTGGCTTGCAGCTGAAGCTTGCATGAAGGGAAGATGTCGTGAGGTTTGGTGAAGCCATTACTTCAACCTGTCGATAGGTTGGCTAAATATAGTGGCAGTTGGGTATTTTGATAGGTACAAAGCTGCTTCTACTTGCTTTTCGATAGGATTGAAGGTGTAAATGCAGCAAGGTGTCGACAATTTCAAACTGCATTTCGATAGGTTCTTTTTGCAGCTAAACGAGTAAGTTCTCGATAGGTTCCAGCCCTTTGAACTGCTCGATAGGTTGCTGGGAGGATGGCTCTAGCAGTCGATAGGATCAGATGGTAAGTTCGATAGCAAGGTGCAACTTGTTGAACTCGACAGGTTGGGCACCTCGATATGTTGCTGGGATTTGTAGAGCTCGACAAGTTGCAGATGGGCTGCTGCATTCGATAGGATGAAGAGATGGGGCTGCAGCTGGGTATTTCGATAGGATCTAGGTGCAGCTTGCTGTTTTGAAGGCTTCAACTGAGTGTTTTGATAGGTTAGCTGTAGAGGGCTGCTGCAAGGTGGGCTTAGGAATGTAGTTCGATAGGTGCAAGGCTTGGGAGCTCCCCTTTGATAGGATCACCAGCAGCAAAACTCGACAGGATTGAAGCTGCTGACCTTGCTGCACTGCTCGATGGGTTGAAGAAGTGAGTATTCGACAGGTTCAGCATTGTGCATGGAGCTCATCTGCTCGGTAGGTAGCTGACGGGTTTAGCTGCTGGTTTAATGGCTGCAGCTCATGCTTGTTGAGAGGTTGCTGCAGCTTTAGATCAGCAGAAGGGCTGAAAGGTGAACTAGTCCCTTTGACAGGTTTACATGCTGATGCTGATTTAGATGGATGGAGCTGTAAGTTGGTCTACATCTGAAGAGGTTCAAATGCAGGTGCATGAACTGCTCGAACCCTTGCTGAAACTTGAAGCAATCCATTCGTGAGGTTGGGGCTACATCTCAACAGGTTTTGCTTCTTATTCCTTGCAGCTTTCAACAGGTTTATTATTTATATTCCAGGACAAGTGCTCAGCTCCACATTAACTCAAGAGGTTGGGAGCTGCTGTTATCTGCATGTTGGTGAACCTATGTACTATTGTTCCAAGGCTCATGTGAATACACATGTTGTACTTCCGCTGCATGGAGTATGCTTGACAGGTAGGCTGATATATGGACTGCAGCTTACTGATGCTCTTGAAGTTAAAGCTATAAACTCGACGGGTTCAAGCCTTGGGAAGCTACTAAAGCATCTGTCAATTGATAGGTAGGTTGAGTGCATTGGTGGAGTTTATTTATAGGAGCTCGAACAGTTGGCTGCAATAGACATGTTGGATGGTGGCCTCCTGTTTCAGCACCCATTGGCATGGTTCAAGCTGTTGCATTTATCAGCTTCAGAACATGCTGCTATATGAAATTGAATGTAGCCTAGCATGCAGCTGCTGGGTGCTGAGCTCGTCAGCAGTTGATTGGTTCAAAACTCCTCTAAATGGCCCTTTTTACTGGAAAACTGCACTAAGGATAAAATTACCTCTTTGTTTCAAAACAATACTAAAAACAAATATTAAATACTCTAAGTCCTAGCAAAATCCAGGTTTAAAGGTGTAGAAAGTGGCAAAAAATAGTGACTAACAATCCTCTCGACAGATCGGCATTTGAACTTCAAAACTTCTCGACAACTTCTGCATTGAGTTTCTTTAGCTGACACCTATCTTTGATGTGCTGTCTTCCATCCGTTAGCACTTAGCAACCTCTTAGTGGGTTCAATCTATCTTCTTTGCAACTATGCTTTGTCTCAAGCATGTCTTGTTGATCCCATGACATTCTCATGAATTTATACAGCTCTGATTGCATGACTGACAGGCCTTTGGGCTATTGTGAACACATAATGAGGAGCAGATTGCTTCTTTGACCTTTTAAGTGAATATCTGTACTAAGGCTGGATTTTATTGCTTATCTATAAAACATACTTAAAACACCTTATTAGTTAGAGACCATAGGTCCCACTACTGCAACCTCAACAATCCTAACATCTGCACCTACTACCATTACACCAATCCCACAACCCTCCATAGTTGAGCCAATTTTACCCACTACCACAGCCACCACAGCCCAATCAACACCCACCCTTTCCATTAACTCAACCATCACTACATCACCTACATCCACCATACATACTGAGACCCTTTCTTTATCCTTATCCATACCTGTACCCACATACATAGCCCATCCCAGCTCACCTGTCAAGGTCACATATAGAAAGAGGAAACCATCGAAAGCCCCCACTGAGCCCCAACCTACATATATACCAACCTCTACCTATCCCTAACACAATAGCCATTTCAGACCCAACCATTGACATACAACCACCCTCACCAGCCCAAACCTCTTCAGTCCACCATGTTGTACTTGAGCCCCCAATCCTTGACATCCCACCCAACTCCCCATTAGCCTCCCCTCAGCTCACTGACCCCTCTACCACAATTGGACCTGTTACACTTGAACCTTTAGGCCAATCCATTTCTTATTCCCCTACCCATGACCAAGACCCCTTTTCAGAGGAGCGGTACTCAGCTATGATGACCTCTGTCATAGGGGAAATCAATTATAAGTTTACCCCTCTTCTAGATTCACCTCACCCTCCTCATTTTACCTGTCCACCTACTTCACCGCAACCAACTAACTTCCACCATGCACCCACTTTCCCATTTCAACCAGTTCCAACCACCCAACCCTCAGCTCCTATCATAACTGACCCCCTACCCCAAATCCTTGACCTCTTCCTTTCTCTTCAAACCCAAGTGCTGGCCAATACCCAATCCCAAACATCCATTGAGGCTACCCTTCAAGCCATGAACTCCACCATCCAAAACCAGGCCTCCATTCACAACAGTTTACAAGTCATCCAATCAACCTTGTCAACTTTAACCCAACCTTCCCAACAGCCATTTACCCCTCCACAAATCCAAATACCTACACCACCCCCATCTCTCTAACCCTTAAACATAGCAGCAACACCTGTTGTTGCTACACACATTGAACCTATTCCAGTTGCACCTACAATATCATTTACTAATGCCTCAACCCAAATCGACCTTGAGCTTGAACCTAAACCCCAACCTGTAGCCCCACCTGCAGTATCAACATCTGATGCTGCCACAGATATGGAAAACCTATTCCCCACCTCCTCCATTCTAACCCAAACTGACCATGAGGTAATAGACCTCACACCCTACCTGAATCTGAAGTCCCTCAGCCTATACCCTCTACTTCAACCCTACCCATTCCATCATCCATCCCTTCATCTTCATCCACAACCCCAATTGTTGGCTGACCTGTCTTCCACTGCTGAGCACACCATACTACCTACCTCTCTCAACCCCATGCCTCCATACTCCACCCTCCTAAGGGCAATGAAGGAAAATGCCTACATTAAAAGAGATGTAATTGGAGGCATGGTTGACCTGAGAACCACAATTAGGCAACCTCTCCTAGATCAAATCAAGTTTTTAGAACTCACTCATAAGATGGAGAGAAAAAGGATAAAATATGGATGGAGGGAGATATTGATCAAATACAATGAAGAGAAAAATAGAGCTGAGGGGATGGAGGATGTGATCAAGAACTTACAGGAGACACTTAGAAGGGTGGAGGAGAGGGCCAATGATTATGCTAGGACTGCTGCAGCATTGCAGCAGACCTTATCTTATATTGGTGACAGAGATTTAGTAGAAGCAGCTGTCAAACTCTTCACTGCTGCTGCCCCTCCCCTGCCAACTGCCCCTAAGCTCAAAGAGCCAAGAAAAATCAAGCCTGGCATCAACATAAAGGAGCCTGCTTCAAAGCCAGAGCCAACTCCTAAGAAGAGGAGCAGCACCAAGCAGAGGAGGACTACTTCAAAGAGATCCCAGCCCACTGCTGCTGCTCTCAAGAAAGCAAAAGGCAAAGGTGTCCAAGACAAGGTTGATGCAGTAAAAAATTCTGATGATTAGACTTTGTACATGTCGTTAGTAGGCTGCTTTTGTATACTCTTTTTATATTCCTTTCTCATGCACATTGTACATATTACTATTTATAAATGAAAGCTTTTTTTAGTATCTATTGTGTGAATTTTGTTTGATTTCCTTTGCTTCTCATGATTACTTGTTTGTTTTACTTATTTGTGTGAGCTATGTTTCTTCCTTTTACTTGCCTACTTTTCTGTCTCATTTTTATCAATATACCTTGCTGCACATGTCCCTTATCTCTCAAATAGTGAGGAGACTATTCCTCATAGGTTTGGGGGTGTGGCAAGGTTTGCCAATGATGAGTTAACCAAAGTGCAGCAGAACCAAGGAAGTAAGATAGAAATAGAGCCGAGTCACCTATGAAACTTTGAAAATGAGGGATGTTAAAATTCTGTAGACCTGTAGGCATTAAGAACTTTTAAATGTTAAATATTTCCATGAGGTGAACATCAAGAAAACTCATTTGTTTCAGCACTTAGTAAACCATCAAAGAGAGAAAAAGGTAGGACATGCCTATGAGTTCAATGGTAGACCATACCTAGTAAGATTTGGGCCTACAAAATTTTTTTTTCTCTTTCAGGAGTGTCTTAGGCAATTCTTTTTGCTCTAAGGACTGGTTGAGTCTATTTTCTCACTAGATGTTAGGCATCTCCAAGTTGAAACAGCTAACAGTACCTATGACATTTAGGAAAGGATTAAGGTCTTCTCTTGGGCAATTTGAGCTCAAAGATACTAAACCCATTAAACTGCCCTTGTGCATATACTTTTTGAGCCTTAATTTCTAGTTTTTTTCAAAATACATTAAAGTATTTGCACCTAAACCTGTGGACCTGATTAAAACCTACCCCCACTCAGAGAATTCATTAGGTAAAGGAGAAGGAGTTGAAGATGGACAAGCTAGGGTCAACATTTGGTGAATGGAGAAGAAACACATAAAGGAGGACAATAGTGTAGCAGCTAGGAAGAGGGTGGCATTTTAGAAAAAAAAAATGCATCCAAAAAAAAAAATATGTATATATATATATAATGAAAAGGAATAGAGAGGAATCAAGAGAAAATTTCGTTGGAAAAAGTAAAAATAAGAGGAGAAGCTGGCCACTTCAAGTTTGAAAAATATCAAAGAAGATGAAATATGCTAAAATTAAAAGAAGGTGAAGTCATGAATCACCTCCTTCACCTGCTGATTTCTCAATTTTGCATCCTTTTCACCCTTCCATTCTTTGTAACCTACACCCATAAGCCACATTACAACCCAGTCATAAGACCTTGTGATCCTAAGTTGAATGAGTTGTTATGTGAAGATGAGTTGTCCAATCTATGGTGAGAAATAGTCAATGATGCCAGAATTTAGAAGCCTTGCTTATGCTCATGCTTGCAGATCCATTTAGGGTTTGTAACTGCTCTTGAGCTTGTGTGAAAATAAAAACCCTCAAATTTATTTGTGAGAGATTGCCCCGGTAAGCATTAGGCCTGACATTGCATGTATTGGGCATTGCCTAAAACTAATTTTTAAATTGACGGTGAGCTCAGTACTGACATGCACTTGCTATTTTTCTTTATGTAAGTTGATTGGAAATAATGTGCATACATGTAAGAGTTTTTCATGCTAAATGGTCTGTGCATTTCATTTGTTTAAATTCCTCACATTTTGAAAAGAATCAAAGGTGGACTGATGCTCTGTTTATTGAAAACTGATTTGATGAATGTTTCACTTTTGTTAATTGTTTTCATTGAGAAGTTTGCGAGTACCTTCACTGAAAACACTCAGGAGACTTCACTCCTCCACTAGGAATCACCTAGGGGTTTAAAAGGCTTGATGCATAAGCTAAATGCATCCGTGCTCCCTTCAAAAGTGGCATTTACATTCCTAAAGTAGTTGTTTAAATTTTGCTTTGCTCGAGGACTAGCAAAGATTAAGTTTGGGGTGTGTTATTCACTGAAAAAGTACCACTTTTCACCTCTTAACCTAGCCTTTGCTACACCTTGAAGCTGACTAATAAATCTTTGTTTAGCTTATTTTGTAGTTAGTACTAACGTTTGCAGCTTAATACAAAGTTCATGCCTTTGGTGCTTAAAAGAGAGAGAGTTCAAGTTAAGGATGGCTACTGAGCCAAAGAATGAGGGAACACCATGGTAACTATTTTGCATGTCATAATGGACCAATGAAGTCTAGCATATGAGAGAAGCATAGATGTGAGTGGAGAGAACTGTAATAACAGCAGTTGCATAGCAAAAGAGGAGAAAAGATGTCATCTCGCATAGTAGAAATGCGACCTCACGCTATTCAAATCAATAGCAAAGCCTCCTCGGGTAGATGTTACATGCAGTAAAAGGAAACTCATGAAGAATTTGCGCCGTTCAATGAAGGGATTGTCCCAGAGCATTCTCTCGCGTAGCAATCATGCGCTTCAACTGCAACCAACACTCAAGGTTCTCGCGAAGCTCTCGCACACTAAGCCTTCATAAATCTAGCTCGCGAAGCTCTCACAAGGAATAAATCTCATATCAGCCGCACACCTAATCTTGCGTGGCCAATCTGTAGAGGACACAAGAAAACTCACAAAGTTTTCGCGTGGCTCAAGAGGAGAGAGAGCTCCAAAAACTTCCTCGCGCAGCTATCGCCCGCTTAAAAGCTCAACCCTATACCGAGCGAGCTATGCTATTCATTTGACAAGAAGCCAAGCGAGATTCAAAGTCTACCTCGTGAGACCCTCGTGACAAGAAATACCTGAAGCTCTATTGCACGAGCAGAGCCAAAGCAATGCAAACTCTTCCTTGTGAGTGCATTAAAAGCCAAAGCAACTGCGCGACCACTTAAAGTCCTTCTACGCGAGTGATAGACCTTCTAAGCCAATTCTGACCTCGCGAACACTTTGCTAGCTGTGTGACTGAATTAATGCACTAGAGGTAGCCTCGCGAAGCTCGGGCTCCCCACTTCTCATTTCATATCCAGGGACTTTTTGGGGATTTCCCCAAGTCCAGGGCACACATCCTTGTTGGTGCGTACTTTTTCTAGGTTCCTCTCGGTCCCCGTTGAATCAATGGCTCTAATTCTGTCCAAGTGGACTCTAGTGATGCGGTGTGTGGAATGTTAGAAATAAAAGGTTTTTTAGGAAGGTTCCTCGTTTGTTGCGATCGCTAGCTGCAGATATTTAACGATGCTGCAACACATCAATGATCACACTTAAGAGTGGGTATGGGTTACTTCTATATTGAATCGTCCACCTGCAAACGTCAGCAGCTATATCTTTTTCTTATAATTTAGATAGTTGAATTTCCCTTTTATTTTCCTTTACGGTTATAGTTCTGGTCAATTTATACTTCTTTGATTCTATTGTGAGTTTGGTTGGGTGGTAATCTATTGTAGTTTATTTAATTTAATATTCTAGTTCTATCAGGAGTTTAATTAATTTTAACTATTCCTATCCTTATTGAAAGTTTAATTAATTAAGTGTCCTAGTACTTCTAAAAGTCAGATTAATTTTAGTCTCCTAATCCCATTAGAAGTCTAATTATGATCAGGTCTCCTAATTGTACTAGGAGTGCAAGCATGTTGGTTCTAGTGAAACTTTAATTACTTTGAGCATGCTAATTGTACTAGAATTCTAAGTAGAGCAAGTATACTAATTGTATTGAAATTCTAATTAAATCAAGTATAACAGTCTTACTAGAATTCTAATCAAAATAGAAAACTAATTTTACTGAAACTCTGATTTAATGCAAATGAATTAATTTTATTAAAATCTAATTAAAACAAATAAACTAATTTTATTAAAATTCTAATTAAAGCAATGAATTAACTATACTAAAAATCTAATTAAAGCAACAAATTAATCATATTAAATTCTAATTAAAGCAAGATATTAACCAATTAAATTCTGATTTAAAGAAATTAATCAATCACACTAAGATCTAATTAACTTAACTAATTAATCATGCTGAAATTAAATAAATCTACTAATTAATTCTACTAAAAGGATTGAAAAAAAGTAATTAATTAATTCTAAAATTCTTAAAAAAAAGGGTTTTGGGCCTGCTATGCTAAGGAGGATTGGCCTCGTTCCCGAGTATCCTTCGTAAGCTCCCTTGGGCAAATCGGGTAGCTAAGATTAAAGATAAATTGGATTTTAGACTGTAAAATAGTATTTTGAATTTTCCGAAATTGATTTCGAAATAATAATTATGAATTAAGGTATGAACTAGAATTATAAAATCTAAAATTAATATTTAAGATTTTTGGAGACATTAAAATTAGAATTTAAATTTCTAGGACTGAATTCGGGTCTGAAATCAGAAAGTCAGACCGTAAGATTAAGGACTGGTTTTAGAATCGAAGGATTAAGACCAGAAATTAATGATAGGACTAGAAATTAAGATTTTAGAATAGAATTAAAGCCAAGGGTCGATAAATTAGACCGTCGGATTACAGACTGGTTTTGAATTTAGAGAATTAGAACCTGATATATAAGTTTACGACCTAAAAAAAAAAGGTGCTACGGTCTCGGACTGAAAATTAAAATCTATGATTAAAATTAAAAGAAAAATCCTAGGCCTAAAACTGAGATTTTTACCTAGGACCGAGGCTGCGGAGAGAAATCTCGAAGATTCTACGCTTGAATTTCGAAATCATGACTAGGTTGATCTATAGGTTCGTCCTCAGAGTTCTCTAGTTTCGGAATCCCAAAAAAATTTATTCTCTCTTCGAAAATTGCCCAGCCTCCTGGGCGAATTAAGAAGAAAATCTTTTATAGGTTTTTCTTCAATTACGCGCCCTTTTCCAGGCATTTAATTGAATTACGCGCCAGTTTCCCGGAAAAAAATCTTTTATAGGTTTTTCTTCAATTACGCGCCCTTTTCCAGGCATTTAATTGAATTACGCGCCAGTTTCCCGATTCTCCAAACTAGCTTTGAGTCGGTCACCGACTTAGTGAGTGACCGGCTGACTTGCTCAACGAGTTTCCTAGTCCTAATAGTGTTAGGGCTAATTGCACACTTTTTATGACGTGCGCAATCTGATTAAGCGCCTCTTTTGAAGCGTTAAATCAAGGAAGCTTGGCAGTTAAGGACAATGAAGCTAGGCCAGGCGTAGGCCAATTGCGCGCTGGTGGTCAAGCGTGCAATCCGATCGTGCGTTTGATTTCAGACACGTGATCGAGTCTCGAGATGGTCTAGGAAAGAGAGTTTGGTCTGAAAGGAGGACTGATTGCCCGTTTGTGGTCTGGCGTGCAATCGAATTATGTGTGGGGTTTCAGGCGCTTAATTCGGGGTTGTCCATGTCTGGTCTCTAGTCTGAAATGCAAAGCTATTATTTTAGCCTGCATTCTGACTATATACTATTGTTTTAGTATAGTCTCTCTACATTAGGATCTGAGCCACAGAGCTATTGTTTCAGCCTGTGTTCAGGCATGTACTATTGTTTCAGTGCATCGTCCCAATTAGGGTTATGAGGTCAAAAGTTGACTGAACAAAATTGCATATTCTGAGAGGGCAAAATGGGGGTTGTCTACAAATGCCCCTCTTCGGCGCGCTCTTGTGAAGTAAGAACACGCCGAAGAAGTAGACACCCCTCATTCGAGGTGTCTTCTCATTTCTCTTGGGAAATCACAAATGTGAATTGGTGATACTGGCATGACATGCTTGGCTTTCTTATCTATCAGTATAAGCTAAAATAGAGAATTTGAAGGGCACATGGTAGCTGTTAAAGGGCGCATTCTGTGGGTGCATGGCGCATCCCACCGCATGATGTGGGCAAACAGAGGGATTTTATGCAATCGAGGTACTGGGGCGTCAATCAATTGTCCAAAATGAGGTCCAGGGACCGATACTAATAAATGAAGTATCATATAATATTGAAGGCTTTCGCAAGTTATGTCAGACCGGACGTATCATTGCTTACACCAATACGCGTCAGGCATTCCTTTTCCAATAGGCGTTTGTAAGTTCTTAGATTAAATATACTCATTATTCAGTTTCCTAGGGGAATGGCTGGTTTGGGCTGGTTATTGAGGAGGGGGTCTTGTGAGGTGTGCTCAATTAAATTCTGTGCAGTGGCGCGTGAGCTTGATTCATCTAGAGTCAGCCTCTAAGTTGGGAATTCTAGTACTAATGTGTCTGAACAAATGATTCTGCATAGTGGAGTATGCACTCGATCTAATTCTTCACAGTGGGATATGCACTTCATTGCGAGTTCAGGAGTTGGCTTGTGAGTTGGGTATTCTAGTTCTAATGTGTCTAAACAAATGATTCTGCGCAGTGGCATATGCGCTCGATCCAATTCTGCGCAGTGGGATATGTGCTTGATTGCAAGTTCAGATGGACTTAGGAGTTAAAGATCAGGTTCAAGTGTAATTTATTGCATGCGGGTGGTGGGTACTTAATCAGTTTTTTTTTTCTTTTCTTTTGGCATTTAAAGAAAGGTGAGTTGGGTCTATTTATCTTGTTGCTTTATTCTTATTTTCTTCTCGTTTATTTTTTATTTTTTTATTTTTTACTTTTGTTTTTGTGAAGTAAAGGGGTTTTTTTTTTTAAATTAAGGGGTTTTGAAAATTTAAAATTTTAGGGATTTTAACTTAAGAGCAATTCAGTGGTAAAATGGCGAAAAACGTGGCTTCCGAGACGTCGCTGAGCAGATCCACCGGTATAGGATTTGTCGATCCGACCGTTATTATGGTTGTCAAGATGACACTTGACATGCCAAATACTCCGTCTAACTTTCTCGGTGAATACTGATGATTGTCTCTTATGGGAGGACTACAGTGATTCGCGAATCAAGAGAGACGGGTTTTGAAAACATTTGACTTAATCATAGCTAACTATATATATTTGTAATATCGAGTAATTGAAAAATGGGTAGTACTTACCTGGGGGTGATACTTACCTGGGTTGTGCGTAGCTTGTGGCAGGATTGGTGATGTTGTAGTGTCGCGATGGGACTTTGGAGATTTCTTCTCTTCAGGTTTGCTGTGGCAAGGCTTGGTAGTTGTGAGGTGATGTCTTGGGAAAAATAATGTCGCGATGGGACCGGGGGATTTATCTCTTTCTTTGGCTGCGTGTTGGGTGAGTCCTGGTGGGACGTGGGGATCAATTCAGGAGAGAGAGAGCCCTTTGCCTTAGCGATGGGAGACACTCAAGCTTTCCTCTTTTCATCATACGGTGTGGCATGTGCTGTCTGAGCTTTTTTTTTTCAGGTAATGATGTTTGCGATGGGATGTCAACTGAGCGTAGTTAGTGGTGGCATACTCGCATTCTCGGGAGATTTGCACGATCAGACATTGGTGTCTTTCTTTGGCAGATCTTGGGTTATAAAAGAAATCACGTTGTGGTTGCGTCATGATTGGCTTCATCATTAGGCAATTTTCTTTTGGCTTTTAGCGATGGGTCATGAGGGTATGGTTAATTTATTGCGATGGGACTGGATATTGAGGTGATATCGCAAGTGTACACATTATCGTGATGGGGACGGGTGTTGTCAATGCTTCCTTCTCGTGTAAGGGTAAGCGATGGGATGGGTGAGTAAGTCTCCTTTTTGGAACAGCATGTGAGGCTACGCGATGGGATAAAAGAATTTTAGCCACGATGCGATAAAAGGTATGAGGGTGTAGATTTCGTCCAAAGTCAAGTATTGTGCGCCTGTTTTAGGTCGTTCAATCTGATCATGCACCTATTTTCAGGTGTGAGATCTCAGGCTTGAGGGGCTGTTTACGCATGTGGGAGTATGCATGTGATTGTATTCTGTCTTATAATATAAGTGCATGATTGGAGCGTCACTAGGTCAGTGTACGGGTGACTTTTCAGGTTGCATGGCAGCAGTGTGTCATTTGATAGATTTATGCGATTCGTGGAGTGCGTGCAATCGGAGCGTCATGCCATTGGCACGGGCGATGGCTTATTTGCGCGCTTGAGTGGTAACGTGATTTGAATTGTGTGCAGTGTGCATGGCGGGTGATCAAGTTAAGGGCACGTGTCTGAGCACATGATTAAGTCCGTACTCTATATAAGCAATAGAGCTTTCATTTGTGTTTCATTCTCTGGTTTAGTCTTGAGTTTTGACCTTTTTCTGTATATTTTGTGTTCTGAAATCTGTGTTTTAGCGATATCGGGTGATCCAACCATCCGATTAGGATGTCGTTTCTTCCTATATTCATTATTTTGTGTGATCTCTATCTTGAGGTGATGCTCGTGGGTGGTTTTATTATGAGAATGGGCGGTATTGAGAATGAGTGCGCTAGTCTTCACATCGATTCTTTTTAGGGAGTAGTGAAGACAACGTTGAGGAGGCGGCTGTGGAGGAGGTAAAGATAGCGGAAGAGGAGGAGTTTAAAGTGGAGGGATGTGTTTCCCAACCAATGCTCCCTGAAGTCTTCGATTGGACACTCCATGTGGAATCTGCTCCTCGATTCATCTCAGTTTTGATCCCAGTCTTCATTTTGGGTTGTAGGTTAAAGTTTTAGGTTTTCGTTTTGGGTTGTAAATTTTGGAGATATGCCTCCGGTGATACTTGTAAAACTTTTGAGTTATGAATAAAGGGGCATTTCTTTAGTTTTTTATTTTGTCGTGCTTGTTTATTCATTTAAGCTTATTAGCGGATTAGTTGGATTTATATGATTTGTTTGACTTAGTTTTGATTTTAATTTTTAAGATTTATTCTGAATTTATTCAGGGCTTATCCCCAGGTTAATTCACTTTATTGAGCTTGGTTTAGAGGGTTTACTTGGTTCTGTTTGGTTTGTTGGGGGCATTTTTTTTTTGTCTTAAACAAGTCAGGGTCTCATTTTAGAGAGTTTTTTTTGTTTAAAGTTTTTTGTCTGGTTTAAGGTTTGATTATAACTTGAGTTTTGGTCTTTTGTTTGATTCAACATGAGGCTTAAAAGGTGTGAGTTTTCAAAGGTTCTAGATGGGTGTTAAATGTTTAAATCCTGTTAGTTTATCTAGACTTGGGGAGATTGATGTTTCTTAGGGGGTTAAGTGTTGTGTGATCATTGGTTCATCTGAGTTGCCATGGATTGTGGTTTTTCAAAGTGGTTATGTGTTTGGTTTAGATTTAATTAGATTGGAAGGGTTTAAAGGTGTGACACTTGTCATTTGGTGATTCAAGAGGTATAGTTTATAAATGTGTGAGCTAAAAGTTTTGGGTTCTTGTTGTTTTGGATTTTATTCCTAGTTTTGGGGCATTTTTGTGTTTTGTTTTGGGGCATTTTCTTATTCTTTAATTTCTTTTCTTCCTTTCTTTTTTGTATCTCGGGTATTGGACCTGAAGAGTTGTATTTATTGCGTGAATTCTTGAGAATGGACGACATTGAGAATGCAGGCTAGCAGTCGAATTGCTGCCATGCTAAGGGAAGAGGGGAAGATGGGATTTTTATTTTCCCGAATAAATCCGGATTCGTGCATTGCCTGAACGTACGGATTTTAAGTTTCTTGTTTTAAGTTGTATATTCAGAGGGTATACCCTCGGTGTATTTTGTAATTATTTATTTATTTACGAAGTGATTATATTTTTCTTTTCATTTGTGGCAATTTAGTAAATTTTGGTTTATTTGGTAGCTTGCTTCGATTTATTTTGGGTGTGATGCTTATTTATTTAAATTTGGTTTGATCTTATTTATCTATTCTGATCTGGGGTGCTCTGGGAGCAGCTTTTTTTTTTGGTTTAGTTCAGTTTCAAGTGAATGGATGATGGGGGGCATTTTTTTAGTTTCCCTTTAGTCTTGATACTAGTTGGAGTGTTAGGTGATGTTGGGGATATTTTTCTTGTTTAGTTTTGCCTTAGTTGGGGCAAGTTTTTTTATTTTTAGTTTTGGTTGGAGTGTGTAAACGGTGTCGAGGCATTCTTGTGATTTTGGTCTTAGATTGGAACATTTTCTTTTAGTTACTGAGGTGCATATTTCTTTAAGTCTTGAATGTTTTAGGATTGGGCTTAACAAGGGTGTGGTTTAGGCTAATAATTAGTGTCGGAGATCAACCAAATTAAGGGCTATGAACGTGCTGTCCTAGGCATTTTCTTTGTGTTTCTGGGGAATTGCGTGCTTCACTCCGAGCGCATAAATTAATTGCGTGCCATATGGTGGACGCGCATTTAGAGCGTCAAAATGTATTAAGCGCCAGTTTTCGGTCGTTTGACCAATTTAAATGTACGGTATCGGGCGTGTGATTAGGGCGATGGCTGATTATTGTACGGGTGACCATTGGCATTCGCGCACCACTATGTGGACGCTTGAAGTGATTATGCGCTTAGTAGGTTGCGCGCAACCAGATGGTCGGGTTAGTTTGAGCGAGCGACGATTAGTTTGCATGCTCAAGACTGATTGTGTCATCCGAATTAAGCACGGGAACAGTGGTGTGTGATTCGGTTGCACACGTGAGTTTACACGTGCAATTTGGATAGGTTCTATATATAGTTTAAAACTTTTCATTTTCATCGCACGATCCATTTAGTCTTCGATTCTCTGTTTCCTTGTTTCTTTGTGCTTTAATTTTTGTGTTTTCATGATATTTTACTATCCGGCCATCCATTTTGGGCGTCGTTTCCTTTGTTCTCTTCAATTTTTTGAGCTCTTCGTTCAAGGATGGAGGGTGAGGGTATTGGTGGGCGCGATATTACTGTTTTTGAGTTAGAGAGGATGTTAGGGGCGGAGATGGGTGAGACTTCCGAGGCTCGGACCGACATTGTCGGG
The DNA here is from genome assembly GCA_021018995.1 of Chloranthus sessilifolius. Taxonomy (NCBI): domain Eukaryota; kingdom Viridiplantae; phylum Streptophyta; class Magnoliopsida; order Chloranthales; family Chloranthaceae; genus Chloranthus; species Chloranthus sessilifolius. The sequence goes on from CM037597.1 coordinate 100,006,788, forward strand.
AAGGTGGATGTTGGGGAGGTAGTTAGGGAGGAGGTATTGGAAGTTAACCAGTTGGAAGTCAGGGAGGAGGTGTTTGAGATTGGGCAGGGGGCGCTGAGGATAAGGGTGAGAGGGTTGAGGGTGCGATACCTGAGATTGAGAGAGCTAAGGGTGCGGCTGCGGAGCACCAGGGTGAGGAGCATCGAGATCGCAGACACTTCCCACTAGAGGATTTCTTCACTCGAGGCCGGGTAAATATTCAAGAGCCAGAATTCTTCCATTTTCTTAGCCACTTAGGTTATGACATAGGCTTATTAGGATATGAAAACCCTTCTAATTTATGTTAAACCTTCATTGATCCTTGGTTGTGTGCTCACTCATGCATCATAATGACATCTAGAGATAGGTCATGTTCCTATTCAGTCATTCTTATCATGTTTTGTGTGTTTGTTCTAAATTGTTATTGTGTTTGAGGCATATTTGACTTACTTTTAGTTTTAAATTCGTTTGTCTTTCATCATAGGTATGTATTAGTCTTATTTTTATTATTTGTGTTTTGTTCAATAGGAGCCCCCATAGATGGCTATCAGCTCGGCATGGGCCGAGTCTCATACTTTGTACCATGCCCTGTCGGAGTTTCAGTACGCGCGGCTGGTGTCTTTCGATTTTGGACCGATCCCAGAGCAGGAGCCCTTTTAGGTCGATCATGGCCTAATCGCGGCGATCTTGGAGAGGTGGAGGGAGGAGCATCAGGTGCTTCTTTTTCCAATTGGCATGATGTTACCGACTCCGAAGGACTGGGTCCACATCACCGGTCTTCGTTTTGAGGGCAAGTCGATTATGGGGCGAATGGCATGATATTATTTAAAGGTGTGCGAGGATATTTTGGGTGTGCCATATAGGTTGAGCGGCTCGAGGCCAAGTATACTTTAAGTCACTTAGTTTTTTGATACATTTGCGAGTGGCTTCGTGAGCCCATGGTGAGCCGGGGTTGGCTGTGGATAGGGTGCTCCGAGCATTCGTGATGCACTTGGTGCTTTACTCTTCTCTTCTTTGACTCGGGGATGCGTCATCGGGTTATTTTTGATGGTTCTCGGGGACTTGGATCGAGTCCCCACCTATGCATGGGGTGCGACCACATTGGCGCCTCTCTATGAGAAGCTTTACCATAGGGGATAGGGCATCTCGTCGATCAGAGGTTTCCTTCCATTCATCCAGGTGAGTTTTAGTTAATTGGTGTAATGATGTCTTTAATTTGGTTAATTTTTGGTCGTTTAATGGTAACATCTTCTTAGCGTTTCTTCTTATGTGTCGTCGTTGTTGTTTTCTTTTTAGTTTTGGGCGTATGATCATTTTGCTTTTCTTCATCTGAGAGTTTCGTTGGAGGTGACCTTCACGTTCCCGCAGATGCACGTGTGGAGGGAGGCATTGAGGGGTCATTGCTGGTCTTCAGATCTTCAGACTGCGCTAGGCCTCTTTGAGGATATGCATGCAGGGCAAGTATAGATCGTCATGCGTATTTTTTTTATTTTGTTTTGGTGTTTTTAGGATCTGAGTCTTCGTTGAGTGGTTACCTCATTTGCTTGGTTGTAGGTGATTTGGAGGTTGTATGTGAATGAGGAGGATGTCAGCGTGCCAGTGATTCAGTCTAGCCAGCCCTTCTTTGATGTGGACATATGGGTTCATTATTTTGAGAGGGTGGAGAGGATCCACACATCTCAAGTGGTACGACAGCTGGGGCTCGCTCAGGGAGTCCCTCCAGAGATTCGTCATAGAGTGGTGAAGAGGATGACCGACCCTCCTGGCCGAAATTTTACTGAGCGGATGGCACTTCAGATAACAGATTTTAGAGCTGGGGGGACCAGGGTTACTAGGGCGCATGATGAGGCAAATGCTCGAGAGTATGTAAGGTGGTTTAGCGCGTTGGGTGGCGGGCGCCTCTTCCCACATCCCTTCCATGGGAGTGGCTCTTTCGCAATCGGTGGGCCGGAGTCGATGTCGGCTTTGAGGGAGAGGTTGGCTGTGTTGGAGTAGGGCCATCTCATGGAGAGTGTGCGGGGGGCATTAGACGCTCTCCATAGGGCGATGGAGTGGATGGGGTATGCTCCTCGTCCGGATGAGGAGATGCTGCACTCCATAGCCTCCACGGTTGCTCAGGCTAGGGCAGCGGAGGATGAGTTAGGGGCTCGGCTAGCGGAGACTCGATGGCTCCTGGTGAGTTAATTCACGGGTTTTTTTTTCTTTTATGCGGCTTCGGTCTTCTGGTCGTTCTGACATGGTTGTGGTGTCTCGTTTCATTTTATGTTGGACATTCTGTGAGGGAGGGTGAGGTTACTCATCAGACGGCGATGATCAATTTTTTACACAGTCAACAGCAGGCCGACCAAGAGGTGGAGGCCAGCTTATAATCTAAGATTGATCGATTGGTAAGTGTCTTTACAAATGTAATTTTGTTAATTGTTAGCATTGTGAGCTTGTCAACTGATGAGTTTATGGTTATTCATAGATAGCCGAGCTCGCTGCTGGAGGTTCCGTTCTGGCGTTTGATCCATCTTCAGTTGCTTCCTCTAGTCGAGAGGATCCAGCAATGGCTCAGCTTCAGGCAGAGCTAGATCATTGGGTAAGTTCCATTCCATCTTTTATCTTGTTTGTGTTATTGCATTAGTTTGTTGGGTGTCATTATTTCGCTTTCTTAGTAGCTTACTAATATCACGTGGTATTTCAGCGTCGGGTTGCCGAGGATCTTCAGGTGAGGGAGGCGACTGCTGCCTCTCTGCGCCCGGAGAGTCAGGTATAGTTTTTTTTTATGGCATAATTCTATTTTGGTTATTTCATCTTTATTTTGTTCTGACATGTCTTGTGTTGGTTTGTTTGGTTCTTTGTGTAGGCTGTTCCAGACTCTGCTCCCGAGGCTCCCCCTCAGTAGTCTATTCCTATCCCTACTCAAGTATGTTTTAGTTATTACATTCATAGTTTATTTGTCATTATAATATTTTTCTGATGTATTTGTTTATTCTTGTTGCAGCCGCCTACGTTCACTGTTCCTTCTGTGCCTCCTGCTGATCCAGTGACTGCTGAGACGGTTGGGAGACTTCTGGAGGAGAGGTTGGATCTGGTATAATTCTTTCCTTTTCAAAGTTTCTTATTTTATTCATGTATATATTAATTTTCCTTTGACTTGGTTTGGTTATGCAGGCCCGCCAGCTTTAGGAGGCGTGTCTAGAGGCAGCGCGAGCGCGTGCCACTCCCAAGGTGAGACGAGTCCTTGGGGAGACATAGAGTTGGGAGTACCTGGTTATTGAGATGATGTCACACAGAGGACTTAGACTGAGGCATTAGAGGCGGCATGTCGGACGACGCGAGCAGAGATGCAGGTGATCCTAAATCGGTTGCAATATCGTCTGACGAGGAGTGAGCGAGGGGTACGTAGGTTGGTTAGTCAGCTTGATGGCTTGGAGTCGAGGGCCACGGGTTCCTCGGTTGGGCAGTCACAACACACGTCACATGATCGTGTCAGGGATGATGCTCGTAGGGATTCGATCGTTCGTGATATTCTTGCGGGGTATCCTCCTCGTTCTCGATCGAGGCGGTCTGTTAGCCAGACGAGTGAGGGAGGTTCTGTAGCAGGACCTCGTCGTTTAGAGGTTTCGAGGACTCCGGGTGCCGAGATTATATTTTCAGAGGACGGTCTCTGACCTCCAGAGTTGATAATCTTTGGGGATACGGTGATCATGTGTGTGTGTGTGTGTGTGTGTTTTTGTATCCATAGCATGTGTGTGTTGTATATAAAGGGGGATGCCTCCAGTGACAAGTAAAAAATAAATGAAAAGATTTTGATATATATATAGAGAGAGAGATTTTTGGTTTAGATGTACATGATTGGCTCCTTTCTTTTAGTTACCTCTTGCATCTACTTTTACTTTTTTAGTTACTTTAGTGCCATCGACCATCATTAGGACTTGGATGCTTCCTGAGCTGGCCCGGTGACGGTCGAAGGTTGCCTCATATCTGCACATGTGAGAGTAATGATGTCAGTAGTTTTGTTCTCCCCCTTGCTAGTTATCAAGGGGGGTAAGTGTCTCAGACTAGGGTTTGATAGCAAAAGATGGATATGTGCTCTTTCTTTTTTTCATTTAAAAAAAAATGAAAATAATGCAACAGGGAAAGCAAACAGCTAAGATAGAAATGAAATAATAAAAATAAAAATGCCCCAGTGTAGGAGCGTGGTATGATTGGCAATATGGTATCTTCGGTAGCGCTTTCCTGATGGTAACTTCGTCGTTCCTCATCTTCTTTGTAGACAAGTCGATGCTTCTGATATGATTCTTCTTCTAATCTAAAATAATGCCCCAGCGTTAAGATGCAATGGAGCTTTTCTGGGTTTCGAGATAAACATTTTAGGTCTATAAATTGTCATGGGTATTTGGTGAGTTAGTTTTAAAGAAAAGTTGATCTGTACTGTCATTGAACCGGGGAGGTCTCTGTGATTAGTTCAGTTGTATATGGGTTTTATCTTAGGGTGGTTGTCGTCCTATCCCATGGCTATTAGGGAGAAGTATGGTAGGTATAGTAGGTGATTGCATCAGTCATCATTCATTAGTTTTCAGTTTCATTTCTAGGAATATCCTGTAAGGCTTCTAATTTATCATCCGAAAATAAAAAAAATAAAAGAGGGGAGTAAGGCTCAATGATGTGGGGAATAGTTTGTATCTAATGCTTCCCAATAAGGATAGGTAACAATCTTTTTCTCAAAGGGGATACGAGATGCTATGATCGAGCTCTTCATCATGTTTTGGCACCATCAAAATCTCACATTCTATGGTTAGCAGAAGTTTATCCTCCTCCCGCCACCTTACGACGACATCTAGTAGTATGGGGACATCACGGATGCCCTCGCAGCTTACTTATACACTTCTATTAACGTTACCAGGGATGTTCTCATGGTCTACTTATGCTTCCCTGAGCTCATTGACTTGTTTATTCCTCATAATGCTCTCACTCAAATTTTGACATATAAATGCATATATTTTTTTGAAAGCATCCTGCTAGCACGAGAATAATGAGTTTTGATTGAACCTAACATCTTCATTTTTTTTTACTCTAACGTCTCCTCTAATGGCGGGAGAAGGAAAATGAGAATTGAGTGTTACTTATGCTTTTGAAAGAGGTTAGATAGGTCACTAATCCTATAATCAAATTGCCCGAGTGAGAAAAGGTGAGCGGTAAATTGGAGGTCTTATGGATATTCTGAGAATTGAACGCATACGACCAATGAATGGGTCGTGACGACTACAGGGGTGATAAGTATAAGTATTTAACCACGGGGTGTGATGATCACAGGGCTAAGGGTAATATTTTCTAAGGTACATGGCGTTCCAAGGGCTAGGGAGTTCGTCCCCGTCTTGGTTCGCTAGTTTGTAGGCATTTCCAGGGTATGTGGTTGTTATGGCATATGGGCCTTCCCAGTTCAGTTCTAGTTTTTCTTTCGGATGGGTGTGCTTGGAAGGCATGATTTTCTTTAGGACTAATTCCCTAATATTAAAGGTTCGTTCAAGGACTTTCTTATCATAAGCCTTGGCCACTCTCCTCTGATACACCTGAGCGTGATCAGCTGCCCTTAGACGTGTTTCATCCAGCTGCTCTAACTGCGTGAGTAGGAAAATTCTCCTCTCATCTAAGGATAGCTCATCATCGAGTTGAATATGTAAGGATAGTATTTGTATCTCATAGGGCAGGACTGCCTCCATCCCGTAGGTAAGGAGGTAGGGAGTTTGGCCAGTGGCCGTACGAATAGAGGTCCTATAGGCCTAAAGCGCTTCTGGTAGTCGTTCAAACCAGTTAACTCCATTGCTCATTCCTACTGCATGTTTTAGGATTTGAATCAATATTTTATTCATAGCTTCTGCTTGTCCATTGCCTTAAGGGTATAATGGTAATGAGTGGTGTAGATCAATGTCGTACTTTTTGCATAATTTCTTTGTTTTCTCCACGATGAATTGCGGTCTGTTGTCAATGACAAATATCCTGGGTACTCTAAACCTGGTGATGATATTCTGAATGATAAACCTTACGAGTGTTAAAGCGGTGATTATAACATAGGATTCAGGTTCTGCCCATTTGGTGTAGTATTCGGTCACCGTAAGTATGAACGCGTGCTTGTGAGTGTTCCCAATAGTGTCTGTGAAAGGTCTAATGACATCGAACGCCCACATCAAAAATGGCCATGGCGAGATCATAGTATTCAATGCAACTGATGGAGCTTTGATGAGTGTGGCATATTCTTGCAATTGCTTGCAGGATTGGATATAGAGGTGGTAATCTCTGATCATTGTCAGCCAGAAGTAGCCTTGTCGTGTAACTTGATCGACGAGTCTGTCTATCAGAGTGGGCACCGCAGGCATTGGCATGTGCTTCTCGGATGATGTATTGTCCTTTGACAGTCGTGATGCATCGTAGTAGTACTCCTTTAGTGAAGACCTCTTTGTATAATGTTTTGCCGAGTATGCAGAATTGGGCGCATTGATTCCTTATAGTCTTTCGTTCGATCTTCATGGCATATGGAGGACGTGTTGATGCTTTAAGAAGTTCCAGATGTCGAAATACCATGGTTGTCTATCGTCGATCGGTGATTTTTCAAATTTGAACATAATGACTTCAATTTCTGTCTTGACATGCTTTTTCAGGGTGATTGCTTCTTTTGGTCCTGTACTTGTCGGGAGGATGGGTAATTCTCTCTTGACAGTCCATGCTACCTCATGGGCGGGCACTGTCAGTTTTTCAATGAAGAAGGTTTTAGTATTTTGCTCGATGGATATTAAGATGACCGAGGCTAGCATGGCTAAGGAATTTGCGAGCTCGTTTTCTAATCTAGGAATGTGCGTGAAAGAGATTCTTTTAAATTTCTTTATTAAATATTGAGCGGTTTCTAAGTACGCTATTAATCTACTTTCCTTAGTTTTCCATTCTCCTATGACTTGTGAAATTACTAGTTTGGAATCACCGATGGTTTTTAATTGTTTAACACCTAATTGTAGTGTTGCTCATAGTCCAACTATAAAGGCTTCATATTCTACGACATTATTAGTGATAAGAAAATTTAGTTGAAAAGCTTTAGGTATGACAACTCTTTCTGGGCTTAGGAGGACTATCTCGATGCCTTTTCCTTTGTGATTTAAAGCACCGTCGAAATAAAGGGTCCATGACGTCTTATCGGGCTCTTCCTTATGAATCGTGAATAGGTCCTCATTAGGAAAATCCGTGTGTATAGGTTCATCACTAGGGAGTGGGAGATCTGTAAGGTAATCAGTGATTGCTTGCCCTTTGATTGACTTCTGCGTGACATAAGTGATATCGAATTCTTGTTAGAGCATATGCCAGTGAGTGATCTTTCCTGATGTTGCGGGCTTTTCGAATATATACTTCAGAGGACCCATTCGGGCTAGTACTAGTATTTTATGTGCTCCGAAGTAGTGTCCTAATTTGGTAGAGGCCTACACCAATGCGAGGCAAGTCTTCTCCATGGAGGTGTATTTTCGTTCGTATTTGACCATCATCCTACTAAGTAGTAGATAGCCTTCTCTCTTGCCATCTTTTCCATATTGTCCCAGAATTACTCCCATTGATGTATCGTTCGCTGAGAGGTATAGAATTAGGGGTCTTCCGAGGACAGGTGACGATAGTATTGGCAGGTTAAGGAGGTACTTCTTGATGTTGTCGAAGGCTTGCTGACACTGGTCATCCCATTTGTACTCAGTTCCTCCTTTAAGTAGTCTGTAGAAAGGATCGCATCTGTCCGAATGATGGGAGATAAATCTTCTGATGAATTGCAATCTTCCTAGCAGGCCTCGTAATTCTTTGATATTACTGGGAGGCGGCATCTCGAGGATGGCTCTAAATTTTGCTGGTTCAACTTCGATCCCTCGCTTACTAACTATAAAATCAAGTAATTTTTCAGAAGTGACCCTGAAGACATTTCTTTGGATTCATTTTTAGCTGATATTTCTTGGCTCTTTGTAACACTAGTCGGGGCGCTTCAACATATCCTACTAGTATTTGGGACTTCACTAGTATGTCATCGACGTAGACTTCTACACACTTATGTATCATATCGTAAAAGATAGCCATCATGGTGCATTGATACGTGGCTCCTACATTCTTGAGCCCAAAAGGCATAACGACATAATAGTATGTTCCCCATGGTGTGGTGAAGGAAGTCTCTCTTGGTCGGACTTCGCTAATTTGATATAATTATATTCAGAGAAATCGTCCATAAAGGATAGCATCTCATGTCCAGCGGTGTTGTCGACTAGAGTGTCAATGTGCGAAAGTGGGAAGTCATCTTTTGGGCATGCCTGGTTGAGGTTTCGAAAGTCGATGCAAACTCGCACTTTGCCGTCTTTCTTGGCGACAGGTACTATGTTGGTGACCCACTTAGGGTAAAGAACAACTCGGATAAATTTGGCTTTTTGTAACTTGTCGACTTCCTTCTTAACTTGAAGGGCGGTTTGTGGGTGCATCCTGCGGAGTTTTTGCTTAACAGGCTTTGCATAAGGTTCTAAGATGAGGCGATGTTCAACTAAACTTGGGACTAAATCGGGCATGTCCTCGTAGGACCATGCGAAGGAATTGAGGTGTTTTTATAGGACCTGTGCAATTTGTTGGCGTTCCTTGGAGTTGAGCGTGACTCTAATCAGTAGCTTCTTAGGTTTCTCTTCACTGCCAAAGTTAAGTTCTCCAGTGACTCCTGTGCAACAGGTGTTCCTTCATCATCCTCAGTAATTTCGTATACTGTGAAATTACTACACTGGGGATCTGAGTTTGCGAAAGGTAACCTTTCATCGGCACAATCTATGACTGAGAGATCTTTGGTAAGGTGAAGGTCAAGACTACTGATTCTTCTCTCAAAGTCACAAAGTATCTCGTCCGATATGATCACTAGCTTGCTGTTTAGCCAGGATGCTTTACGTCCTCGTGCGGGGAATGGGATAGAAGCCTTAGAAGAAAAGTCTCCTTGTTGGCCACAAATTTGGTTCGAGATGAAGAGTTCCCTTTCTTTTTTGGGGTTTTCTGATTTTTTTGGATTTTGTATTTATGAATTTCTAGGGTTTTCTATTTTTTCTATTTTTTTTATTTTTGATAATAAATATGGTACAGGGTCAGCCGCCTCAAGGGGCGTCGGGAGAATTACTTCCTCTAGTTGAGGGAGCGAGACGGCTGCTGGAGCCGTTCGGGTGATTCTTTGAGAAATGCAGACTTGTTGTGAATTTGACATTTTTTTTTGGAGTCCTCGTCTGATGAGATCTTATGAATGAGTGAAGCTGGTGACAGTGGCACTAATGCTTGGACTTCTTCTGCCACATTGATCATCTCTTCTTTGAAGAAGCTTTGAAGATCGTAGTCAATTGAACTATCATATTCTGGGTTGTAATAATATTGTTCTTCCCACCGAGGGAGATCTCTCGAAGGATCCTTGGGGGTAGCGAGTTCTTTTCCTTGAACTTCATAATATGTTAGGATGAGCACGCATGCTCGGCAGCGAGGTTGATAATGGTGAAGAATGCAAGGGGATTCCCAAGGGCATTCCCATCCTTCTAGGTTAGAGTCACAGACGATATCGAATTCATCTTCTTAATCTGATAGTGCTTGAAGTCCTAGATTGGCTCTCTACTAACTTGAGTGCCGGGAGCTCTATCCCGTAGTCCTCGTCATCACTCGAGGGAGCTTGCCACACTTCCTCTAGAGATTTCTAAAATATTTATAGTTGCAGCGAATCTGGGGGCATAGAAGTGCCTAGTTCAAGTTCCTCTTCAAAGCCTATAAGGTTGACGCGAGTGTTTCCCCCTAGGTCAACAAGATGACCGTTGCGATTTTCTGCTGCTTGTGCCGATGGCCGAGCTGGTAGGTCATTACTTATGTCGGTGATCACGAGGTTAGAGTGATTCAATTCTTCTATCGTAAAGTGTCGGGTCCAACTAGCGAAATGCTCTAATATGCTGGTGCATGCCCTACAGCGGGGTTGGTATGGGTAAGCGATACAAGGGGAGTCCCAAGGGCATTCCCATCCCTCAAGGCCAAGGTTGAGGTGGATGCTATACAAGTTAGCACTTTCTTATAGAGTGTCATATTTTTCTCATGTTAAGCGTAAGTGCTCTTCACCATCTTGCAAGGCTGCTATGAGAAAATCTTCGTCGTCCGTGGATTCCCAATCTTTTACTCGGGGGTTAAGTTATGGAGGTTCTTCTCTCCTCTCTTCTATAAATTCCTTAGTGTCAAATATGGGCTTGACTCCTTCGAGCGGTTTATCAATATCATCATTTAAATTGGTTAAATCGTTGAACGCTTTAATCATGCGCTCAATTTCCACCTCTTGGGATCTAGTGAAGGACACTTCCTTGTGCTTTGACACATCTGCTTTCTCAGTGGTCCCATAGGCAAATTGGTCATATAGAGACTATTTTGGCAAGGTAGGGGACAAGTCAGCTTGCGGACCGTCTAATCCATAGCCTAACCCTATGTGCTTACGTATTTGCGTTGGGACAATGGGTCCTACACAACCTTGCTTATTTTTACCGAGTCCGGTGTGGGAACGTGTCCACGTTGGTACATAAGGTCCCACCCTTTTGTAGTGGTAGGGTTAACGGCATATTGTTTGGCGAGGTCTGGGCCAACCTCTCTTCTCACTAATTTTTATTGATGCATTGGGGGGAACTAGGAGGGGTAGGGGGCGGACTTCCGCAACGATTGTCTCATTAGGGATTCGAGTCTTTTGAATATGACCCGTGTTCAACATATAATCATGGGAAATTGGTATGCTCGTCGCGTAATTAGCATCCATATCTCGGAGGGGTGCATCAGCATATATACGGATGATGGAGTCCTCGTACGGGAATTTGACACATTGATGGTATGTGGATGCAACGGCCTTCATTGACTCCAGCCATTTTCTTCCTAAAATGAGATTGTATGTACTAGCAGAATCAGAAACATGGAAGATAACGTCTTTCATTATAGGTTCGAGGCAAACCTGTAGCTTGATAGTTCCTTTGACAAAGCGACAAACTATGAGTGATAGCACGGAGGGCCTGACATCTTGCTCTGTGTATTCGAGCATTTTTAATGTGGTGAGAGGGCAGATGTTAAGTCCTGCTCTAGTGTCAATGAGTGCGTGTGGTACGGAGAATCCTCTAATTATGACCGTGTGATATATGGGGGCCGCACTCTTGCAGAGTGACTCTTTAGGCATGTCTGCGTCTATAAAAGTGAGCGTCGAAGGTTGCGCTATGACCAAAGTGATTTGATGAAGCTCATCTAGGGTTGTATCCTCATCCACTTGTGTGCCTTTAAGTGTTCTTATCAATAGCCGGTGATGGTCAGGCGATTTCTTGATGAGTTCTAGTATGGTTATCTGGGCCTGGCTCGAGTGCAGTTTCTTTGCCTCACCGATGGGCCTTAGGTGCGGGTGGTTGGAATGGTTGAGGTGCAAGAAATGGTGGAGGGATGATGTGAGGTGGGGGAGGCAGGTTAACTTCTCTTTCTCTCGCAGTCCCCTCTGGTGATTGTGCGTTCGTGAAATCCTTATTTTGAGGGAAAGGCAGAGGTGGGTAATTGGTTCCTGATTTGAGAATCGGGCAAGTCGGTTGTTGACCGAACCAGGCGCAGCTTGACATGGATGTATTGGTGAAATGGGTGAAATTCGAACACGTACCTAAATGGTGCCGCTCAAAGGTGAGAGGTACTGTGTGTAATCTTCCTTTTCTATGAAAGCAGAGACTAGCGTCTCGCACGGGTCAGGATGTTCTTCTGGCTCACTTTCTCTTAAATTTAGTGAACACTCGGTGGTTATTCCGTTGTCTCCCGGCTTGGAGTTTTTTGGGTGACACTTTCTACCCATGCAGCGATTTGTGCTACAGTTTGGAGAGCGTGATCTCCATACTCGAGTTCAGAATCGGACAAAGGGAGCGGTAATGACGTTGGTTCAAGATTTAGAGGGGTTGAAGGCTCTGGTGGGTGATTACAGAGGAATGGTCTCCTAGCACTAAAGGAATGGACTCATATCTGAGTAAATTTTGGATAAGGAGGTGGACTCGGCGGGGCGATGCGAGTGATCAGGGCCGAGGGATGCAGGGGTGAAGGAGCTCTCGCTGGTGGGGCGAAAGTAGCAGAGGGTTGAATGCGAGTGATTAAGGTGGAAGGTTGGAAGGGGGCTCGACCAGAGAGATCTATAGTGGTGACCTGAGCCTATGTTGCTTGGTTGTGGTTAGGCATGGGGCTATTAACGATCCCCAAATTTTGTTGAGGTTGGTTATTATTAGGGTTAAGGTTCCTAAGCGCTTCCCAATTGATCTAAAATCAGTCATTCATGTCATAGATTACGTCCCTGAGGATCAGTCATTCTAGATTTATTAGCCATGGGTAGGGTTTTTCTTATGAGAATTGGAGGAGATTCTGAGTGTTAAGGAGACGGAAGATATTGGGAATCGTATCCGGTAAAGGAGGATAGTGTTCCCGCCTCGATTGTTAGGGGCCTCATGTGGGGCTAAAGTTTTGCGATGGGGACACACTATTGTAATTTGACACGTGGGCCGGTCGACTCTGCGTCGTGTTCTGATTTTCGTAGGTATTGGGATATTGATTTCTATTCTGATATTGGCTGTGATTCTGATTCTGGCCTTGGTTTTAGTTTTCATATCTTTGTTGATTAACACCTTGGTTTTGGTTGGTATACTATTGTTGATTTTGATTTTTTCCAAAATTTTAGGGTTGGAAGTTTCCATTTCTAGAGTTTTGTCCTTGATTAATAATAGTATTGACCTATTCGGTTCCTAAGGCTTTCTTATTATTTTTCGATTTTAGTTTGTTGGAAGAGCTTATTTTTTATGTGACTATGGATAGTGCGAGATCTCCGCCTTTAATGTGTCGTGCTAGTCGGGATGCCTGGGAGTGGAGTGTAGTGAAGTCAAGGCAATCACTTATGGTAAGTGCGCTCTTTAACGATTCTCTAGTGTTATCGATGATAATGTCTACAAAATCTTTCTCTTTCATTAAGGTGTCGATCCTAGTAGAGTGTTTTCTCTATCTGGAGACGAAGTCGGTAAATTCTTAATCAGGTCCTTCCTTTGCTGCCATTAGATCACTAAGACTGTCTGTCTCTTGGATCAAGTGTTTGTATTGGTCTAGGAATTGACCGACTAATTCATCAAAGCTCTCTATCTTGTAAAGTGGGAGTTCGGCGAACCAATCTAAAGCTTCTCCTTCTAATGAGCGTTGGAAATAGTGAATGAGAAGTCCTTGATTATCACGTATGGGTCGGCAATCATTAAAAAAGAGGGCTAAGTGATGATTTAGATATCTCCTGCCATTATATTTAGTAAATTTCGGTGGCTTAAATCCTATTGGTAAATTAAACTCGACGTCTTGACAAAATTTATCGAATCCAAATGAGTGATCGGGGCACTCTCTTTTAGCCATATACTCATCGAGCATTTTTGGGAGATCTTCGATTTTAATGGTGCGGTCTTTTGGAGTGACCCGTGAGCAAACCTTGTCTAGAGAGTCATCATTGAAGAATGTGTGGGCAGGTTGTCTCAATGGTGTGGCACGGGCAGACACCGTGCTCGGGGTAGGAGGTGGCCTCTCTTGTCGCTCTTGTTCTTCTAAAAATTGTCGTGACCTAATGGTTTGTATGTGGCAGCTAATCCTCGAAGCAATTCTTCGGAGTCGTCGTCTCCTCTTTTTATTCTTTGAATACTGAGTTCTACAATTTGTTGAGCGGTGAGGTTCTATCCGATGTTACCATCTCTCCCATTATGATTATTAGGTGGAGAATGGATTTTCTTGCTCGCCAGCCATGTTAATCTCAAGTTGTGGTGGGCTGAAATTGTAAAATGATTCTTCTTTGTACATGGGGTTGTTATGATATCCCCACAACGGTGAGTTTCCTAAACTCACTCTTCGTATACCAAACATCTCGAGTCTTTGATGAAGACTCATACATATATATATAAGGGAATCTAAATGACACAATGGAAAGAAAAAAAATAAAATAGAGAGATAAGATGAAAACTAACTATCTAAAAAAGAGAGTTTGCAAAAGTGTCCCATCGCAATTGCCAGTTTGTTGGTGCGCATTTTTTCTGGGTTCCTCTCGATCCCCGTTGAATCAGTGGATCCAATTTTGTCCAAGTGGACTCTAGTGATGCGGGGTTTGGAATGTTAGAAATAAAGGGTTTTCTAGGAAGGTTTCTAATTTATTGCGATCGCCAGCTGCAGATATTTAACGACGCTACAACACGTCAATGATCACGCTTAAGAGCGGGTATGTGTTACTTCTATACTGAATCGTCTGCCTGCGAACGTTAGCAACTATGTCTTTTTCTTATAATTTAGATAGTTGAAAATCCCTTTTATTTTCCTTTATGGTTATAGTTCTGGTAAGTTTAAACTTCCCTGATTCTATTGTGAGTTTGGTTGGGTGGTAATCTATTGTAGTTTATTTAATTTAATATTCTAGTTCTATCAAGAGTCTAGTTAATTTTTACTATTCCTATCCTTATTGAAAGTTTAATTAATTAAGTGTCCTAATACTACTAAAAGTCCGATTAATTTTAGTCTCCTAATCCCATTAGAAGTCTAATTATGATTAGGTCTCCTAATTGTACTAGGAGTGCAAGCATGTTGCTTCTAGTGAAACTTTAATTAATTTGAGCATGCTAATTGTACTAGAATTCTAAGAAGAGCAAGTATGCTAGTTGTATTGGAATTCTAATTAAATCAAGTATAACCGTCTTACTAGAATTCTAATTGAAATAGAAAACTAATTTCAATGAAACTCTGATTTAAAGCCAATGAATTAATTTTATTAAAATCTAATTAAAACAAATAAACTGATTTTATTAAAAATCTAATTGAAATAAATAAACTAATTTTATTAAAATTCTAATTAAAGCAATGAATTAACTATACTAAAAATCTAATTAAAGCAATGAATTAATCATATTAAATTCTAATTAAAGAAAGATATTAACCAATTAAATTCTTATTTAAAGAAATTAATCAATCACACTAAGATCTAATTAACTTAATTAATTAATCATGCTGAAATAAAATAAATCTACTAATTAATTATACTAAAAGGATAAAAAAAAGTAATTAATTAATTCTTAAATTCTTAAAAAAAGGGTTTTGGGCCCGCTATGCTAAGGAGGATTGGCCTCGTTCCCGAGTACCCTCCGTAAGCTCCCTTGGGCTAATCGAGTAGCTGAGACTAAAGATAAATGGGATTTTAGACTTTTAAATAGTATTTTCGATTTTGCAGAATTGATTTCAGAATAATAATTATGAATTAAGTTATGAACTAGAATTATAAAAACTAAAATTAATATTTAGGATTTTTGGAGATATTAAAATAAAGAATTTAAATTACAATTTAAATTTCTAGGACTGAATTCGGGTCTAAAATCAGAAAGTCAGACTGTATGATTAAGGACTGGTTCTAGAATCGAAGGATTAGAACTAGAAATTAATGATAGGGCTGGAAATTAAGATTTTAGAATGGAATTAAAGCCAAGGGTCGATAAATTAGAGCGTCGGATTACAGACTGGTTTTGAATTCGAAGAATTAGAATCAGATATAAAAGTTTGTGATCTAAAAAAAAAAGGTGCTACGGTCTCGGACTGAAATTAAAATCTATGATTAAAACTAAAAGAAAAATCCTAGGCCTAAAACTGAGATTTTTACCTAGGACCGAGGCTACGGACAGAAATCTCGAAGATTTTGCACTTGAATTTTCAAATCATGACATGTTGCTTTATAGGTTTGTCCTCGGAGTTCTCTGGTTTCGAAATCATAAAAAAATCCATTCTCTCTTTGAAACTTGCCCAGCCTCCTAGGTGAATTAAGAAGAAAATCTTTTATAGGTTTTTCTTCAATTATGTGCCCTTTTCCAGGCGTTTAACTGAATTACGCACCAGTTTCCCAGCGCTTAATCGCTTTGAGTCAGTCACCGACTCAGTGAGCAACCGGCTGACTTGCTCAGCCTAATAGCATTAGGGCTAATTGCATGCTTTTTAGGATGTGCGCAATCCAATTAAGCGCCTCTTTTGTAGCGTTTAATCGAGGAAGCTTGGGGGTCAAGGATAGTGAAGCTAGGCCGGGCATAGGCCAATTACATGCTGGTGGTCGGGCGTGCAATTCGACCGCGCATTTGATTTCAGGAGCGTGATCGAGTCTCGAGATGGTCTGGGAAAGGGAGTTTGGTCTGAAAGGGGACTGAATACGCGTTTGTAGTCTGGCATGTAATCGAATTATGCGCGGGGTTTCAGGCGCTTAATTCGGGGTTGTCTGGGTCTGGTCTCTAGTCTAAATTGCATGGCTATTGTTTCAGCCTGCATTTCGACTATATACTATTGTTTCACTATATAGTCTCTCTACGTTAGGATTTGAGCTACAGAGCTATTGTTTCAGCCTGTGTTCAGCCATGTACTATTGTTTCAGTGCATGGTCCCAATTAGGGTTATGAGGTTAAAGGTTAATCGAACAAAATTGTATATTATGAGAGGGAAAAATGGGGGTGTCTACAATCCCAAAGCCCTGATCTCGAGGCACACATCCTAAGGCATCCAAGGGTTGTAACAAATCCACATCTATCCTAAAATTAGGGTTGAATCTTCTCTTAGCCAAGGCATTATGGACTGAGTATTTAAGCTGTAAAGTTAACTTAGAAAAGATCTCTCCTTCAACCTCAGTCAGTTGTGAGCTCGACGAAACTAGGGTTAGGATTTGATCACCTCTTTTTCCATTTTTTCTTCTCTCTTAGCCCAACACTTGCTGGCTATATCCTCTGTAAGCAATTAGGTTTAGTTTTATTCAGCTTTTGTAATGGGTCTTGTAACCTTTGGGATTTTGTGAGAGCTGTTATGCACAAGGCTGCTTCCTTGAGGACATCTCATTATAAGTATTGGTTTAATCAATGAATGTCTATTTTTAATGTGTATTCAATCTGTTATTTTTCTATTTGCCCATATTTTTGTTCAATCTATGCCATGCATTTAGGATTTGAGCTGATTTGAAATACTCATGAAAGCTTGAGCTTGTAGCCCTGGGACCATGGTGGCAGTAGCAATATACATGTTCCATCCTAGTCCTCTATGGTGTGGATAACCTCTATGGATAGCTTGTGACCATTTAAATGGACAAACTATAGCCCGAGGGTGATTCCAAGCCACAGATCTGAGAAGGATTCTTCTCCTCTGCACTTGAGCTTGTAGCCTTGTGAGGGGTTGTTGCAGGAGCAAGCTCCCCTTTGTTTTACTTGACCAACATCAGATATTAGATCTGATTTCTCTGTAGAGATTGCAGACTTGTGAGCTGAGTCATTACAAACCTTTTGTACCAATGACCAGCTGCATTTAAATTCCCAAATAGCTTTTGAACTACTGTAGTTTCCACTGGTTTTTCAAGAACTATTTGCTCCCATGGATGCCTGAGCTTATAGCCTAACAAACATGGTGTCTGCACTGATGTTAATGTTCTAATTTGATGCATTGGGTGGAGGACATCTATTGGATAATATGTGACCATTTAAGTGGACAAGTTATAGCCTTAAGATCAGTCTATTCCATTGGATCAGATTGGTTTTCTGATTTAATTCATGTGGTTTGATCCTCTCTATTAGATAGCCTGTGACCATTGAAGTGGAGAGGTTATAGCCTTAAGAGCCCAGGTCAAACCATAAGAGTTAAGTCAGATACTTCCTCCTTGTAGATATGCTTGTAGAAATCCGAGAGATTGCTGCAGAGACAACCCTAAATATGAGTTATATAACTGAATTAACCTTAACTTAATTGCCTACTTTCCATCATTTTATCTTTATTTTAAGATACACTATCACCACCTTCTTAATAACCCTTTCTTTAGGATAGGACTGCACTTTATTTCTCTTCTTTTAGTATTAATTTAGTGTAATTGTGACACCCAACTCCCTTTCTCTAGGATTGTCAGATCTATAGCCAGATCTGGAGGCCTACTAACATAACTCATTTTGGGTTCTAGATCAATTTCTCTATGGGACAAACTCTTACTTACTCAAAACTTACTATAATAGCCCTGTATCGTGTAGGATGTGTATTTCAGATTTACTGTTTTAACAAATTTTTATTTCTTCACCTTTTGATTTATATTTCTTCATCATAGTTTTCTCACCAATAATAAGACATCACCTGAGAGAAACCAACAATTGTATATATAGATGTAAGGCTATTTTATAAAAGCAACCAGGGTTAGCATGAGCTCACTTTTAGGGTTTATATTTTTAGGGATAGGGTTTGCTTCTATTGTGTTTTCTTTCCTTAGCTCATCAGTAATGTTGGGCTAAATCTCAGTGTTGCAGTTAAGTTTAAATCAGATTTGTAAATAGTTTTGCAATAACATTGTGAGCAGTCTTGAATTTTGGAAGAGATTGCAGCCTTGAGGACAGAGTCATTGTAAGTCCTTTTTAGCAATGAACAATCACTTTTAATGCTCCATTTAATCTGTATTTTTCTTATGTTTATCATTTAGATCTGTATGGGTTTTATGCCCCTATGGATGCATGTGTTTGTAGCCTTGCAAACATAGTGGCTGCAATAGTTTTCCTATTCTAGTTCAATTCCTTGACTGAATCACATCTGTGGGATATCTTGTTACCATTTAAGTTGACATAATATAACCCTCATATTAGTCCAAATCATAGGGCTGAGCTGGATTCTTTTTCCCTGCACTTGTGCTTGTAGCCAAGTGAGGGACAACTGCAGATCCAGCTCCTCTTCTGTTTCACAATACTATTTTTAGTAATAGATTTGGGGTCTTGCAGAGATTGCAGACTGAGAGTTAAGTCATTGCAAGCCTCTTTGTAGCAATAACTAGCTGATTTTAATGACCCATTCAATCTGTGAGTTCTTGTGGTTTCCACTAGATCTTTATGTACTGAATGCCCCTATGGATGCATGAACTTTTAGCCTTGCAAATATAGTGTCTGCAATGGTTTTCCTGTTTCAACTTTAACCCCTTGATTGGATGAAATCCCTGGGATATTCTATGACCATTTAAGTGGACATAATATAGCCCTAAGATCAGTTCATGTCTCTCAGTTAGGCTGGATTCTTCTACCTTGCACTTGTGCCTGTAGACAATTGAAGGACAGCTGTAGACCCAACTCTTGATTTGTTTTGCAATGAAGATTAGCCCATAGCTACCTACTTCTCCACAGTCTTTATTTATTTTCTCAAATCACCTTCATTCTTCTTTACCCCCTCTTTTAGTTCTATTTTTATTTATGTTTGTAGTTTAGTTTGTGACAACTCAAAATCACCCTCTCTTTACCTTGCTTTCTAGTTTAGGTTTAGAGTTGCTAGATTTGTAGCATATCTGGAGATTTACTATAGTTTTTAGATCATCATTTCTTGTGGGACAAACTCTTACTTATGAAAAATTGGCAACTCTGAGGTATATTTTATAAGATGAGTGTTCTTTTAGTGTTTGTTTTATTGTTGTGTTCATCCATTTTCATCCCCTTTTTATTTTGCCTATTTTGTTACTACTGCCAACATTTATTATCATTTTCATTAATAAGAACACATGCACAAACCAAATAACCAACAAGTTTTTGGCACCGTTGCCGGAGAGTTTTGATGTAAATAGTAAATCTGAGTTTGTGTTTAGATTTGTTGTAGTTGTAGTGTTTGAATAAAGTACAGTTGTAGTTTTTAGTTGATTTTTACTTTTTTTCTTTATTTCCTATTTTACACTTGTTATTGTCTGTTTGGTGTTTGAATAAATTACTGCTGTAATTCTTGATTTTTGTAGATCTGGAGCAGTAGCAATTATGGGAGAGAATAGTTGCAGTTGGAGCAAAATCTGCCTTAGTTGCTTCTCTCTTTCCCCTGTTGTAGTTTCATTACTGCATTCTTTAAATTTCAGCAGTAGTATTTAGTATTTTTTTGTGTGTTGTAAGTTAGCTTTTTAGTTGTTGTGTGTTGTATTCTGGGTAGAAGGTCCCTTCATCCTGAGCTTGAAACGTTAAATCCTGAAATAGAAAGAGTCCTAAGACCTAGGCATACATCACCCACCCCTACTGAAAATCTAAAAACCACCAGGGGAATATTCATCCCCCTTCTGCATTCAGTTCCCTACTATGGAGGGTAATTATGAGATCAAGCCTCAAACCATCCAAATATTGCCATCTTTTCATGTGTTAAGTAATGAGGACCCTTACAAGAACATTGATGAGTTTCTTTTCTTATGCACCACATTTAAAATTGCTAGTCTAGGAGATGAAGCCACCAAACTGAGGCTTTTTCCTTTCTCATTAAAGGATAAGGCTAGAACTTGGCTTACCATGCTCCCAGCAAACAACATTGCATCTTGGAATGCACTACAATGCCAGTTCTTGGCTAAAATTTTCCCAATTAGTAAAACCAGTCAGTTGAGGAAGGATATTGTCTCTTTTGCTTAATTCCCAACTAAACAATTTCATGAAGCTTGGGATAGATTTAAAGAATTGCTGAGGCAGTGCCCACACCACCAGATCCCCAAATGGCAGCTTGGGCAAAGCTTCTACCAGGGCATAGATACCAAAAAATAAATCCATGATTGATGCATCATGTGGTGGTACATATCTCAGTAAAACTGATGAGGAAGCCTGAGAATTGTTTGATGTGATAAGTGAAAACTCCATGCAGCAGGAGTCTCTATCAAGAAATGACATTGAGCCAGCTGCTAGAGTTACAAAAGAACCCACTTTCACAGGGAAATTGTATGAATTAAATGTATACAATAACCTAGAGAGGAAAGTGGACAGTTTGTATAAAAAATTTGATAAAGTATTGAGTGTGTTGCAGCCCCACATAGTTGCACAGGTTGGAGAGGCATGTCTGATATGCCACTCACCCACACAATCACTTCTTGACTGTCCATCTACTGGTCAGTATCCTGAATTTGTAAATGAGCATGCCAATGCTATCTAATCATATGGATAGCAACTTGTTGGGTATCCTTGAAGGAACCACCCTAACTTGAGGTGGAGACAAGATAATTTGTCTCAACTCCAGCAGCAGTTGGTATTGCCCTACAGACCCACCCAACAGTTCCATCAAGGTCATGCCTCAGGATAGCAATTCCCACATCAGTCCCCCCAGTCAAGTCAATTATCTTTGCTGCCACCACAACCTAGGGCCCCTTCTTTTGAGGAGCAGGTTTTGTCATCACTGCAAAACCTCAACTCACTCTCACAGACTGTGAACTCCCACAGGCAGAGCATAAAAAAGATAGAAGATCAACGGGTCAAATTTCCAATGCTATAACAAGAAGGGATGAGGGCAGACTCCCAAGCCAAACAGTGACCAATCGAAAAGGCCAATACATGATTGGTGAAGCTTCTTCAACCCATGAGGAAGCTATGGCCTTCAATGCCTTGAGGAATGGTAAGATGGTGGCAAACTAAGATGTTTTTTATGGTAAAAGGAGTGTAGAAGGACATGACTGGGTGCCAATTTTAGAGTAGCATGTGCTGAATAAAGATAAATATATATATATATATATATATATATATATAAGGCGGCAACAAATGAGAACCAATAATACATCATCTGCCATTTCCTCATACTTTTAAAGGGACTTTTCATTTTAACAAGGGGGAGGCTAGGATGGAGGAAATGAGCACTGTTAAGCAGTTGTTATCATTGAAGAGATGGTGGAATACACTTGCTCAAACTGCTGGACATGGGCTGAGGTGTGTGCTAATGGTGAAGAATTTTGGACTAAGGAGGCCCCTCCCTCCTTGCATCTCTCATGCAGTTGTAATTTGTGAGCTGGAAGAACTGAGATTTGATTCCTGTGCATCTATAAAGGTATGGTTTTTTAACTTCTGCATTATAGTTCTATCCTACTAAATTGAATTCCAGATGAGATGCCCCATTTTCTGTCATACATATACCCCCATCTGGACTATTGAGATCATGGACCTTAATTTTGGGAAGAGTCATGAAGGTTAATGATCAGAGGCTCAAACTCTCTGTTGCATATTCTGTGGAGCCTCTGAAACCATTCACTTTCAAGACCTTTCACTGTTGTTTGATCTCAGCCTGTGTATCATATGAACTATAATTGTTACTATTTTTAAAGTCTGTACATACTATCTTTTTGAGGTTTGTTTTCATGAATCTTGATCTATGCCATTAATGTTGATGATATGCTGATGAGTGTGAGTGAATCTGTTAAGCATAAGGCTCAATGAAATATATTGCATGAGAATGCGTCATCATAAGGGTTAAATAAGCCTATTTTATTTTCTCGAGAGGATCATCAGCCTTCAGGCATCCTCTCGAGACCTTTTTGTATATGATTTCACTGTCTCTCGAGAGGATAAGACAATTCAAGGCATCCTCTCGAGACTGATGTTCTGAAGGCTATAAAAACCTTGATAGGATGAAGGCTTATACCCTTCTGCTCAAGAACCTCTCGAGCTGTACTTTTTGAAGCCCTATCCTGTCACAGCTTGGGTTATGAGTTTCTAAAGCCTTTGCAAAGCCATTCTCTCACTCCTTCTCTGTGCTAAACCTTCACCCTCCAGCAACACACACCAGTCATCCAATATTTTTGACATTAATTTAGATTCATACTCAGACCAGTGTTAGGAATTTATTGTTCTAGATTTTTTTTTATAGTGTTGTTTTTATAGTTTAATTGTTGTTTTTAGTTTTCTATAATTGTTGTTTTATGTTGTTGCTGTTTTAGGAGGTTGTACAGTTATTTTATCTTCTCAGTTTCCTTGTATAAAATAGTTTGTTTGGTTATAAATTCTCTTTTTCTCTTCCTTAGTACTTGTGTCAGTTAATTTTCTCTTTGTTATAATTTTCTACTGTAGTTTAATTTCTCTCTTACACACCCTACTGCCCCTATACAGTTTTCTTGAAACATTGAGGACAATGTTTACCTTAGGTTTCGGGGTATAGCAGGGTGGTAGGCCAATAAAATAGTTAATTTTAGTGCAGCAGTGTTAGGTTAAATTGAGATAAATAAAGTCAATTCCCATGTAACCATGTTAGAAAGAGGAAATTAAAACTTTAACAGGCATTTTAAAACTGAAATTCTTTGAAAATTTAACACTTCCATGAAGTAAATATTAAGAAAAATTTTCACAAACAATACTTAGTAAACCAGAGAGGAGAGAAAAAGGTGAGGATATACCCCATGAATTCAATTGAAGACCATACCTAGTGAGATTTGGGCCTATAAAAAAAAAAAATCTTTTGAAGAGTGTCTTTAGCAATTTTTTCTGCTCTAAGGAATGACTGATTCAATACCTTTTTACTAGAAGTTAGGCTCCCCAAATTGAAACTTTTAGACAATACTCATGACACTAAGGAGATGATTTAAGGCCTTCATTTGGATAGTTTGAACCTAAAATTCCTACCCATTGAACTGCCCTTTTACATACACTCTTTGAGCCTTAAAATTCATTTTTCTTTAACAAACACCAAAGTACTTGAACCTAAGACTCATGACCTGATCAAGCCTTACCCTCACTCTGAGATTTTAGAAGATAAAGGAGAAGATGCTGAAGACAGGTGAGACATTTGGTGGAAGGAGAAGAGAAGAATGTTATAAATAGCAGTGTATCAGTTGTATAGTTATGGCATTTCATAAAAAAAATTATAAAAAGAAAAAAAAAGAAAAAAAAGAAAGAGAAGTCAAGGGAACTACTTTATCTGAAAAAGTAAAAAGAAAAGAAGCTGGCCACTTTAGATATGAAAAATACAAATGAAGATGAAGCTGTGATGAAATGAAGAAGGTGAAGTCATGAACCACCTCTTCCCCTGGCTTATTTCTCAATTTTGAATCCTTTCTACCCCTTATATTCTTTTTAAAGCTCAACCATAAGCCATATTATAACACATCTAAAAGACCTTGTTGATCTAAAGTAAAATGAGCTGTCATGTGGAGAAAAGGGGATGTCTAATCTATGGTGAAAAGTACATGAGAAGGTCATAAATTAGAAGCAATGTCTATGCTCATACTTGCAGGCCTATTTGAGGTGTGTAACTAATCTTGAGCTGATGAGAATGTGAACACCTTGGATTTTCATTCTTGAGAGACAACCCTGGTGAGGATTGGGTCTGAAATTAAACTTATTGGGGCAGTATTTAAACCTAATTTTTGAATTAATGGTGAGCCTAGTACTGGTTTTTACACATTGTATTCTTGATGTAAACTGATTGGTGGTGATGCGAATACATGTTTATCTGAGTGTTAAATTGTTTGTAATAATGTTTTAAACTACTCTGATTTTTAAAGAATAGGTGTGGAATGAAGTTTTATTTATTAAAATCTATTTTGTCATTGGTTGTATTATACTTAACTATTTTATTGTAAAGTTTGTGGGTATCTTCACTGAAAACCCTCAGGAGACTTCACTCCTCCACTAGGGATCACCTAGGGGTTTAAGAGGCTTGATGCATAAGCTAAATGCATCCGTGCTCCCTACGAAAGTGGCATTTTAATTTTTAGAATCACTGTTTTATTTTCCCTTCACTCGCGGACTAGCAAAGATTAGGTTTGAAGGTGTGTTAATCACTGATTTATGCCACTTTTCACCTTCTAACCTAGCCTTTAATAGACCATGGAGTTTGTTAACAATGAATTTTTAAGTGTGTTTTTTGTAGTTAGAAATAAACTGCAGCTTAGTGCAACAATCCAGATAATGAGAGCCAAGAAGAAAAAGTTTAGAGACAAATAGTGGAGCTAATGAGAATTACAATGAATACACCATGGTGGTCCCCACCATGTGGGCCATTTAGCATGCATTGGGGCCCTAGAAGACCTACAAAGAGAGAGAGAGAGAAGCCAAGCTTAGTGGAGTCCTACTACAGCAGACTATATAGAATAGCTGAGAAGCAACCAGCTGCAGCACTTCAACATCTCGAGCAGTTTTGCACGCATTACACCTTTATCAAAGCAAGGTCGAGCAACTGTTGAGTAGCTCTATGTCTTCACAATCAACCACTCAAGCAGTTCGAGTGGAACACCAGCTATAACACTTCAATTACATATATCTCGACCACATTAGAACTTCAGCAAAGAGCCTCTCGAGCAGACCAGCAGCCTCAACAATCTCAACTCGAGTAGAACTGAACCTCACGTGGTGCATTGCTAAAGCACTATGACCTGTCGAGCTGTCTTCAGCATTACTTGAACCACTTGAGCAGTTTTGAAGCTTTAAAACAATCCACTCGAGTTGTTCTGAGGAACCTGTTGAGTTAGTCCTGCTGAAGCCTTAATCTTGTCGAGTTGTATGCCTAAAGCCACTAAACCTCACGAGCTGCCTTCTTAAAAAAAGCATCCTGTCGAGTTGTTCTATACTGAAACACTTCAACCTATTGAGCTGTTGCTTGAAGGAAGCATCTTGTCAAGCTGAGAAGCCTGAAGACCTTTAGCCACTCGAGATCTGCTCAAGAATACATGGCTAAAGCTCTATCCACTCTGCAACCACTTGAGATTCACATTCTGAAGTTCCAACCACTCAAAGCTCGAGTTCCAGCCATTCTATTTGAACTTCAAGGGGCATTTTGAGACTTCCACATCACCTGGGCCACATATGCCAATGTGCTAAGCTATTCCTCACAACCCAAGGCAACACTAGGCTGAGAATTAGCCACGACAGCAATAACCAATGCTTAGATTTTTCCTCTTTTTCTGATTGGCCAATGCATTTCATTGCTTTATGCATTGTACATATAGATGTAAGGCTATTTTGTGAAAGCAGCCAGGATTAGCCTGAGCTCACTTTTAGGATTTCTATTTTTAGGGATAGGGTTTTCTTCTATTGTGTTTTCTTTCCTTAGCTCGACATCAATGTTGGGTTAAATCTCTGTGTAGCAGTTAGGTTTAAATCAAATCTATAATTAGTTTTATAATAACATTGTGTGTAGTCTTGGAATCTTGCAGAGACTGCAGCCTTGAAGGCAGAGTCATTGTAAGTCATTTTTAGCAATGAACAACCACTTTTAATGCTCAATTTAATCTGTATTTTTCTTATATTTATTATTTAGATCTGTATGAGTTTTATGCAGCTATGAATGCATGTGCTTGTAGCCTTACAAATATAGTGGCTGCAGTAGTTTTCCTGGTCTAGTTCAACTCCTTGGCTGGATCACATCTATGGGATATTCTGTGACCATTTAAGTAGACATAATATAACCCTAGGATTAGTGCAGATCACAGGGCTGAGCTGGATTCTTTTTCCCAGCACTTGTGCTTGTAGCCAAGTGAGGGATTGCTGCAGATTCAGCTCCTCCTCTGTTTCACAATACTATTTTCAGTGAACAGATCTGGGGTCTTGCAAAGATTGCAGACTTTAGAGTTAGGTCATTGCAAGCCTCTTTGTAGCAATGACCAGCTGATTTTAATGACTCATTCAATATGTGAGTTCTTGTGGTTTCCACTAGATCTTCATGCACTGAATGCCCCTATGGATGCATGAGCTTGTAGCCTTGCAAACATAGTGTCTGTAATGGTTTTCTTCTTTCAACTTTAATCCCTTTATTGGATGAAATCCTTGGGATATTCTGTGACCATTTAAGTGGACAGAATATAGCCCTAAGATCAGTTCATGTCTCTGGGTTAGGCTGGATTCTTCTACCGTGCACTTGTGCTTGTAGCCAAGTGAAGGGCAGTTGCAGACCCAACTCTTGATCTGTTTTGCAGTGAAGAATAGCCCATATCTGCCTACTTCTCCATAGTTTTTATTTATTTTCCCAAACCACCTTCATTCTTCTTTACCCCCTTTCTTTTAGTTCTGTTTTTATTTCTATTTTTAGTTTAGTTTGTGACAACCCAAAAGCACCCTCTCTTTGCCTTACTTTCTAGTTTAGATTTAGAGTTGTCAGATCTGTAGCAGATCTAGAGATTTACTATAGTTTTTAGATCATCACTCCCTATGGGATAAACTCGTACTTATCAAAACTTGCTACAATAGCCCTGGATCTTACAAGACTGTGTGTTTGTTTTATGCTGTGTTCAATCCATTTGCATCCCCTTTTTATTTCTTTACTGCTGCCATATATTCTTCATCAATTTCATTAATAAGAACACAGGCATAAACTTAAAACCAACAAACCTGATGTGAATTTTGAACGTGAACCGTGAACTTTGAATTCGTATAAACTGACTAGACACTGACTGCGTGACTGCACACTATATACTATATACTGCATACTGGACCGGGAGGGCGGGTTATCCATACACACTGCATACTGCATACTGGAACAATATGGCGGGTTATCGTACACACTTCATACTAGACCGGTACGGTGGGTTATCCATTCACACTGCATACTGCATACTAGACCGGTATGACGGGTTATTTGTACACACTGCATACTGTACACACTGACTGGAGCACTGCAACTGGAAATTTGGAACTCTGTGAGTTATGAAATGGGAAATCAGAACACTATGAGATATGAGCTGGAAATCAGAATACTGTAAGATGTGAACATGAGTTGGAAATCAAAACACTGTGAGATGTGAACTGGAAATCGACACTGTTAAATGTGAATATGATTTAGAAATTTGAATACTGTAAGATGTGAACTGGAAATCTAAATACTGAAAGATGTGAATAATGGAAATCTGAGCATTGTAAGTCATTGAACCTGGATTCTGAACACTGTAAGTCTCTGAATCCGAATAAAAATTTTAAATCGGAATTCGAATGTGAACTTAGGAACTAAGAATGAATCATTGAAATGTGTATAAACCTCCGAACTACTAATTTGATTTCAATTTAAGGATATATGTACATTCTGTTTTGATAATAAATTGTCTTTTGGAGCTATGTCATGAATATCTATATTAAAATGATGAGATGTGAAATTGATATTAATATTTCTTCTGCTGAGCTTAAACTGTTAGCTCACCCCGACCATACGTCACAGGTACAGGTCTTGATAAGGGCTTTGGGCGTGAGAAATATCAGGATTTTATACCGGAAGAAAAGGATCTTCCACCTTCCGCCTGAGGATTTGTACCCTTAGTTCAGGGATCGTAGATTTAGTACATTTTGGATTTTGGTAAGTTTGGGCTTGGTACATACACCATTGTTAGGTGATGGTCGGCCATCACCAGTGGTTATTTTAGTTTGTTGTTCATAGTGGATATTAGAACTAGAGATTTTAATTATACCATATGTATTTTCTGCTTTTATTTCCATATGTGTGTGGATGTACCAAGTATTCTGTATCAGATTGTGATCTACGATCTGGCGGTCCGATTTTTTCAGAGAAATGTGTTAACGAAAAAAAAATGTGTCGAGAAAATAGGGTTGCCATAGTTTGAGATTCACTTCGAACAAGATTGTCCCGTGAGCGGGAGGGTCATCGACCCATACTTAATGATTGGTGCAAAACATTGACGTGAAGATCAAATGATTTGTGCCCAATCTAATGAGGCATTGATTGCCCCACGTGATCGGCCATAGGTGCTCCTATGTGAGGTACGGTTTGAGATCTTTGGGCGAACCCATCGATTCCAAGGTTAATTTAGCACAACTACCCGAGCGGAGCAAATATTAATGTCGCAATACTTTTTGGGAGTGTGTGCCACTTTTGAATATGATCTTACAAATAGATTAACTATGCAAAAATATAGACCCATTAGGGGCGATAAATAACAAACACAAATGGAAGTCTCGACTCAGGTCCCGCCTTGGTATAATTTACAGGAACAAACGACCATCCTATAAATACCCAGGCGCATAGCGTACACTTTATAAGGATACCGTACAGGTTTTTAAGGTTGTAACTAAGAATAAACATGGGAAAAGATCCCTTCTGCATACATGTTTGAACATAGTTGTTTGATATGCAATCTCTTTTAGTGTTGGAATCAAATCGATCAAAATATTGACTGTTTGACCGAGATCGACATAGTCGCTGCTACTTTGAAGTAGCATCCAAATATCCAAGGCAAACCTTATATTTAGGACATTAATTTACCATAGTTGTGTTGCCAAAAAAATATTAACATTTTACCGCATTGAAGCACAAATGTGCGTAGCTGTGCGTCAAAAAGTACAATGAAAACATGTATATCTTTTTTTTTTCTTTTTTAAAATGATTTTCTTTCTCTCTAATTTTTTTTAATAGACCGACGTCATAGGTTAGTGATGAGACACTTCATCTGATTCATCCAAAGCCGTTGTTGACATGGAATGTTTTAGCAACTCGACAGGTTGCTTGATTTGAGGCTTAGGCCATTTGATGTTCATGCACAGTCTCAAGAAAACATCAATCCCTTTTTTGTTTATGTAGATAACAAATGTGCATTCTAATTAACAAAAGAAGCAAACTTTTACTTACATTTTTTATTATTTTTTCGTTCTTCAAAGCTTATATTTTTAGATTTTTTTTTTTGGTTTGTTCTTTTTATCTCTCTTCTTTGGAATGAAAGTACGATGCCGCAAAGATGTACATGGACATTAAAAGGAGTATATATTTTTGGATTTTTATCTTTCTTTTTTTTCTTCTTTTTTTCTGTTTGATACCTTAACAATGAGGGGCTGGGGGGGGGGGGGGGGGGGTAACAGGTCCCATTTTGAGAATGGTCGAACTAGTTCATGTGGTTAGAATTGAGGGAGGTCCCAAATTTTTACCAAGGTCAGGACGTTCATCCCTTTGGATTGAGTTAACCTTTTATCCTTACCACTGGTCATGTGTTTGATAGTATAATCTGATGATATACCTAGTTCGGACCTGATTTGAGCAAACATGAGCGGCCCAGTTGGCAATCGGATAATTTGAGAATGTAACCAAGGGAGTAACAGATGATTTTTTTATTTTTTATCTTTTAACCTTTTTATTCACGGCGCCCAAGATGAGTTTTTATCATACCTGTTATCGCCCTCTTCTTTATCCGTAGCACCCTTTCGGGTTTTCACTACGTCCATGGGTTTATGCATTTTTATCCTAGGCACCATTTTAGGTGTTCACCTAGTCCGCACAAGATCGCTCTTTTTACCCGTAGCGCCCTTTCAAGTTTTCACCACTTCTATTTTACTTTGAGCTCATATATTTTTATTTTATTTTATTTTTTTTTCATTTTAAGATCATTTCAAAGGCCACGTCATAGCCATCGATTTCGTCATAGCCGACTGGATGGAGTTCTTCTGTTGTCTCTCAGCTCGGCTTGTACTGACTCAACAGATACTTTGATTGCTTGTAGACCTTAAAGAGTGCTTTATTAAAGGATGTATAGTGGCCATGGGTTAGAATGGATAGGTTATGAATTTTGAAGGTATTCTTGGGGTTAAAGGTTTTTCTTGATTAGGTTCTAGCTGCCGTAATACACTTCTTCCTTGGGGGATTTTTCCTATACATGCGCCATGATTTTTCTATCTCTTTTCTATATTTATTTTATTCTTTTTGCTTTCTTCAAACATCCTCTTTTTGGATTTGCCTTTTCTAATTTTTTTTTTAATTTTGATGGTAACTCTTTTTTTTTTGGTTTTTTTGGTATATAGATTTTCACTTCTTTTTCTCTCTTTTTAGGAGGGAGTACGAAAGAAAAGCTATTGGCTCAACGGGTGTAGCAAGGGGTGTGATCATTCAAGGGCGCTTTTTTAGCTTTGAAATGATGACCTCTTTTATGGAGTCATTAAGCAATCATGTATCCATTTTATCAATACTTACCTTGTCTCGGGAGACTAGGAGTAGAATTGTCGCATGTATCCAGCGTTGATGGGTTTGGAAAAATGTTCTCCATCCATGGTGGCGAGGTGGATTGCGTATCTAGGGAGTACTTCTTGGATGACATAAGGCCCTTCCCAATTGGGTTTAAATTTTCCTCTCAAATTAGTATGGAGAGACAGAAATATTTTCTTGAGTTCCGTGTCACCCACCTTTAAATCTCGAATGTGAACACACTTATTGTAAGTACGTGCAATCCTCCTTTGATAGAACTGGGTGTGACACAAGGCTAGGAGCCTCTTTTCATCATTCAGATTCAGCTGTTTGAAACAGGATCTCTCCCTCTCAGTTTTCGACAGCCAGCCTCGATGACGATACGAAATGAGGATACTTCAACTTCAATTGGTAGCACGACCTCAGTTCCATACACAAGGGAAAACGGTGTTTCCCCTATAGCGGTAAAGATTGACGTTCGATAGGTCTATAGTGTGAAAGGTAGATTTTCACTCCAGTCTTGGTATGTGATGGCCATCTTCTCAAGGATGCGAATGAAAATCTTGTTAGCAGCTTCTACGGCTCTGTTAGTTTGCGGCCGATATGGTGACGAGTGATGATGTTTGATCTTGTACTACTCATATAGGGATTTAATGCGCTTGTTCACAAAGTTTATGCCATTGTTCGTGATGATGTCCTTGGGCATGCCAAATTGATAAACGATGTTGTTCTTGATAAACTTTTCAACATGGTTGGATGTGATGTTTGTAGAGGATACCACCTCTACCCATTTAGTGAAGTACTCGATGGTGACGAGGATGAACTGATGCCCATTAAAAGCCTTTCGAATTACCTTTTCGACGATGTCGAGACCCCATGTGGCAAATGGCCATGGAGTGGTCATGCTGTGGAGATCTAACTTTGTGGATCTGAGAACCATGGAGGCTTATCATCTATGGAGGATATTTTTGATAAACTCTTTAGGGAAGGTACGTGTTTCAAGGAAATTTTTTATATTTTAGAACCATGGAGGCTTATCATCTAACTTTGTGGATCTCTCAATCTCGAGGCAAAAGGCTAGCTAATTTTTTTGTCCAATCATGATCGACTTTATTTTGACGCTATATGAAATTTTGACCATTGATGCGAAGGTTGCAAGTGCATTGGGAAATCGATTTCGCGCTTGCAGGATATAGGAGAAGGTAACATCGTCGAAGCATGCTATCAGATCTTCGAGGTGCTCATGGTGGGATTAACTTTTCATCCTTTGTTTTCCAATCTCTATTGGTTTGGCATATGATCAGCTCTGAGTTGCCAAATATCCTGAGATGAGTTATATTCAGGTCGAGAGTTGCTTGCAGGCCAGCTATACAAGCTTCATATTCAGCCATGTTGTTGGTGTAAGGGAAATTGAGCTTGATGAAGACTAGTATGTGGGATCTTTTGGAGAAATTAGAACAACGCCGACTCCTTGATTTTTTGCATTCGATGCCCCATCAAAGTGCATCACCCAAGACTCTTCTGTCTCTTTTGTGTCATCCTCTGTCATGACCCATATATCTTCTTCAGAGAAATCAGTTCTCAGAGCTTTGTAATTAGGTAAGGGATTTTCAGCAAGATGATCTGCAAGTGCTTGCCCCTTGATTGACTTATGCGTGAAATACGTGATGTCAAACTCAGATAAGAGAAGTTGCCAGCGTGCTGTTCGACCAGTGAGAGCCGACTTTTAAAACAAGTATTTCAAGGGATTCATTTAAGCCAGAAGGAGAACTGCCTGAGATAACAAGTACTGACGAAGCCTTTGTGTAGCCATAAGAGAGCTAGGCATGCTTTCTCTAGATGAGAATAACATGTTTTGTAATCAGTGAACTTCTTACTCAGGTAGCAAATGGTCTATTCTCTTCTTCCAGTCTCATCATCCTGCCCTAGGACACATCCCATCAAGAATTCTATCGTGGAGAGGTAAATTAAGAGTGGTCTCCTGGGTACTGGTGGTACCAAAATTGGGTACTCATAGTTTTATCAAACATAGCTTGACAATCGTCGTTCCATTCAATAAGAGAGTTTTTCCTCAGTAACTTAAAGATCGGCATGCAGATAAGAGTTAATGTTCAGGATTTTATTATACTAAGTCTTAACCTATTGCAAGCACACAATGGAAATTGCAGCACTAGTATAGGATCGTTCCCATGAGAAAGGTATATTTCTTATATGTTTTCGTGTATTTAAAAACTTGTATTTGTCTTTTAAGATCCTAAACTACTGGAGAAATATGAATAAAGAATGGGTTGGTTAAAATTAATTGCAAAAAATAAATCTAAATCCTCCTCCTTTCAGATTATAGTTGTCAATCACAATCCTTCAATTCTCGAATGTTTACAAAATTAAAGTATCGTTACAACATATTTCAGTCCTCAAAATTTTGGGCGTCAATAAAA
Organism: Chloranthus sessilifolius; assembly: GCA_021018995.1. Lineage (NCBI taxonomy): Eukaryota > Viridiplantae > Streptophyta > Magnoliopsida > Chloranthales > Chloranthaceae > Chloranthus > Chloranthus sessilifolius. Next base: position 100,039,916 of record CM037597.1, read on the forward strand.
AACTAGGATTCCTCAACACAGATTTATGCTAATCAATAATTTTTCTAAAATTTGGGTGTCAATCAAACTCAACAAAATTGAAGATGGAAAAGTAAAACTGTTACACTATTCTACAAATTCTCAATCTGAGTTTTCAATTCAAATAAAAAATTTGTAGATGCTTACAAAGCAGTAAAGTGCATGAAAGTAAATCTAAACTAGAAAGCAATGAAAAGATCTTTCATCCCTCAGTCACAGGCGTCAATTGCTTCTGAGAAACTACAGATACTCTACTCTAATCTTCCATCTCCCAATTGTAGTCATCAATTGCTCTTGAGAAACCTTGGATATCTAAACTATACTAAACTAAAGTTGATCGGAAGAAAACCCAACCTCAACATAGGAGGATTAGAAAATATTTTCATCCAAACTCTAACTATTGGCATACTCTCAAAAAATATTTGAATTTTTAGGTTCTCTCAGTATATGATATATTAGAGATATTTTAAAGGACAATTAAAAAGATAAATCTCATGAAAATATAATCAATTCTATTTATATGTTTCCTTATTTTTCTATAGTATTTACTATAAACATCTCTACTAGGCTCATGTTGTTGTACACCATAAATCAAAAAGGTATTTATTCGACTTATAATGGGGCTTTGGGTTAAAGGTTTCCAAGAAAGATAGAAAGGATTCAAGGATTTATGAGAATTTAGTTCTTCTTTCTCCTGTCTTCTTCTTCTTTTCTTTTCTTCTTCAGTAAGTATCCAGAATTGGATAACTTCTTCCCATTATTCTTTTTCTATTTCTGTAAATCCCATTTTCTTTTGAAATTTAATCCATAAGCTTTTTGCTTCTCTTTTCAGATTTCTCTTTTAAGATTCTTCAGTGTGTAGAATCATATTTACAATTTAACTTCTTTCCATATTTTCTTCATTTTATTTCTTCTCAGTTGTACCCCTTTTCTGCATATCCCTATTATCTTATACTCCTTTCACTCCCTCTTCTTCCCTTCTTGCATTTTAAACTCTCAGAAATATAAGGGTTAAATGTTGAAATTTTTGGGTAGTGCATATGGTTAAGGGTTTATAAAATCATGATACAAAGAAATTCGGTTTAGGCTCTAATATGGGTTCAAAGGACAAATATTTTTTGGGATTTTGGCCTTTTGGCTCAAACTAAATAAAAGATGGCCTTAAATCATCTTCATGATTCACTAGCGTGAATGCCATATTGTTTTGATGTATCTAATAAACAGTTCTAGAAAAATAAATGATCATAATTATAGAATATCTGATTCTATTTACAACAATATGAGATTTTGTATTCAGCATAGTCAAGAAGTTCAAAGAAAATTTTGATTTTGAATAGAAAGCAGTCTCTCGCTCAAAATAAAAGAGGAATTATGACTCAAGAACTCATTGGTTATATAATTTTAAAACTATAATCTAAATATTGCAGTTTAAATCAAAATATAGTTTCAAACATTCAATCTGATACAGTGCTTAATAAGGTTAACATGAATCTTAACTGCTCTATTTTGATTATTAAACTTCTACTACGATGGATCTTAAAGTATTCTGGAATTATTACTTTTTCTATCATAACTCACATATGATGGTTAACTATTCAGAAAGAAAAAAAAAATCTACCAATAAAATGAAGAAACTAAGAACTAATATATGCAGAAAAGTGTACCCCCCAAATTTGAATATGATAATGCCCTCATTGTGCATAAAAATAGGGGATACTCATAATTTTATTACCTTAATGGTGATACTAAGGTACCGGCATATAATCAACAGAATCATTCCAAAATCTATCCCCAAATTTGGGAGAAATTACTTCCGACTTTTTCAGATAGAAATTACATCATAAATGAAAAGAATTAGACAAAATAACTTTCTATATATCAAATAAAATATTTACAGAAATGATTGAAAAGAAAGAAAAATGATTACATAAAAGATTAAACCTAGGAAAAATCTATACACATCCCAACTAGGACACCGATAGCAACGCCCTAGGCAAAAGGTTTTTCGATAAAGATCAGACCTCGGCTTCTAACCATCTTCAATCAGAGTCTCGTTCATCCCTTGCCTAGAGAGTGTCCACACCTTCAAAAGAGAGCCATCTCTCTTGCTGTAGTCACTCCTTTATGGAGTGGCACCCCCTGTATTCCAAATTCCCTCCCCCAAACAGAGCACATCATAGATCTTCCTTGGAAGAAATGCAATGCACTTGGGGGAAGTGCTTTGAAGAGTGGGAAGTGAACACATCTCCAGCCTCTTACAACCTATACTACTCCCCTGCGAACATTCTCCTAAGGAGCATGTGATGCAGATAGGGGAAGCGTATGAGAAATGGAGAGGGGTGGCGAGGGACGGCTCAAGCTACCATCATCATAAAGGAATTCGCACTCGGGGTGGGTTGTAATGGTGTAAAGGTTAGGAAGTGCGGAAAGATGGGTTCTTAAAATGAGGTTTTGGATTTGGGTTAAGTTTAGGGTAAGGAATAATTTTAGTGGATGATTCAGCATCTGGTATGGGTTGCTGGCGCTTCAATTTCTCTACTTTCTTTATTACAGCCAGGAGTACAGCCCTTTGTATCTAAAGAATTTGGTCAAGTCTGCTACTGAAATCGCTTGAGTTATGTTCTTCTGACATAAGGTTTAGGGTTAGGGATGGAGGAAGGAGAAAGGCTATGGTATGATAAAGGATTGTGGAAGGGTATGGATTTATAGGGAAGAGGCTAGAGCTTTGAACCGTCACATCAAGTTGAATGTCAAGGTGTAGGCATTTAAGCTAGGGTAGTTGGCAAGTGGCAGAATTGAATTCGATGCATGTCTGCTTCCTCTATAATTTAAGTGGGCACAGAATCTAAGGTAATCGATAAGACCAGTCACTGGATTCGCTTATTTCCTAAAATTATCATTTATGATTCTTGAGAACAATAATGAGACTCTTGACGCTTCGATTCGTAATCACTACAATTTGACTATATAAATCATGAAAGTTGTAAATCCATACGCTAAGGTGATTATAATTCAAAAGAAAGGCCCTTATGATTGAATGCACTTTTGTACACTATAGATCGTAGGGCATTTTCTAACAAAATTTCCTAAAGGCAATATTATACATACATTACAAAATCTTGCTACGGGCGAGTCGATAGCTTGATAGATCCATGAGGTTGTTAGTTAAGATTTTGGGGAGTTGATGTGCCACCCGAAAAAATATGTCCTCTTGGGGTGCCAACTGGCCATGATGAAAAGTAGCTACTCTCTCTCCTAAGAATTAAAATAGTTAGTTGCTCAACTTGAGCTTCTAACTTAAGAATAGATTGCTGAAGAGCGAGGAGTGGCTTCAATTGGTTTTGGTCATGCTGCTGGCAATTTCCACACGTCTGCAGCATGGCATCCTTGATGGAAATAGTATGGTCTTGAACTCTTGTGGGGCAAAAAGGTACAACAGGGTGCTGAGGATCCTCCTGAGATGGGCCATGATTAGGACTAGAAGCTTCACCTTTTTGAGAAGTTGACTGTAATTTTATACCCAACAGAGACTGAAATTTCATCTTCAAAAGCTTCAACTTTGGGAGGCAATTCATCACTGACTTTAGTTCATAAGGTACTCCCTACTTAGGAGGCTTATTCCTTAAAGTCTCTGAATCAGTCTCGTTCGATGCATGGTGTTGCACCGGTTCCTCGCTGAGGGTCTCAAAAAGTTTCCTAGCATCCTCTGTAGTTAACGTACATAACATTACCCCACAAGCAACATCAACCATGTGTCGGGTCAGTTCATTAAGGCCTTCATAGAAATCAAATACTATTTACCAATGCGGGACCTCATGATGAGGGCACTTGTTCAGAAGCTCGTTAAGGCGCTTTCGGATTTCCTCAAAAGTTTCATTTGGTAATTGATGAAACCTTGTGATAATCTTCCAGAATTGATTTGTTTTACTAATTGGGAAGTACCTTGTAATAAACTTGGTCTGCAATTCTTCCCAGCTAGCAATTGAATTACTGGGCAAGGAGTTCAACCACTGCTTTGCCCTCTCTTTTAAGGAAAATAGAAAGATCCTCAAACAAGTGGCCTCTTCCGACAAATTTTTAAATTTAATAATTGCGCAGATTTCTAGAAAACTCACTACGTGCATATACAGATCCTCATCACCAAACCCATAAAAGATAGGTAGGAATTGAAATATGCTAGGTTTGATTTCGATGGTTCTGTCGCCAGCCACAGGGGGTAATTGAATACGTGAGGGAGGAATAAGAGCTGTCAATGCATAATACTATCCCAATGTCTTAGCCACAAATTTTTCTTTACCTACCATAATGAATGGAATTAGAAAAAAAGTGAGCTAGCTAGAACGATTATCTAAAATGTCTATTTTTTTTTATTTATCTAATTTTTATTTTAGAAAGCAGGGAGAGAAACAAATCTGAGCCTCTAGCTTCTCTGATCAGGGGAAGTGTTGAAACCTGTGATTCGTTACTCTGAGTAAACCTGTAAAAGATTAAGAAGTGATTAAAGAAAATTTAAAAATATAAAGAATAATAAAAAGAGAAAAATTTACTTCCCCGGCAACAGCACCAAAAACTTGATTGTAGCTTTTATCGTCCTAAGTCTTAACCTATTGCAAGCACTCAATGGAAATTACAGCACTTGTATAGGATCATTCCCATGAGGAAGGTGTTTTTCTTATATGTTTTCGTGTATTTAAAAACTTGTATTTATCTTTTAATATCCTAAACTACTGGAGAAATATGAATAAAGAATGAGTTGGTTAAAACTAATTGCAGAAAATAAATCTAAATCCTCCTCCTTCCAGATTATGATCGTCAACACAATCCTTCAGTTCTCGGATATTTACAAAATTAAAGTACCGTTAAATCATATTTCAGTCCTCTAGAATTTATGCGTCAATCAAAAACTAGGATTCCTCAACACAGATTTATGCTAATCAATAATTTTCCTAAAATTTGGGCATCAATCAAACTCAAAAAAATTGAAGATGGAAAAGTAAAACCGTTACACTAATATGCAAATTCTCAATCTGAGTTGTCAATTCAAATAAAAAACTTTTAGATGTTTACAAAGCAGTAAAGTGCATGAAAGTAAATCTAAACTAGGAAGTAATAAAAATATCTTTCATCCCTCAGTCAAAGGCGTCAATTGCTTATGAGAAACTACTGATACTCTACTCTAATCTTCTAGCTCCCAATTGCAGTCATCAATTTCTCTCGAGAAACCTTGGATATCTAAACTAAGCTAAACTAAAGTTGATCAAAAGAAAACCCATCCTCAATCGTCGATTGATGCTGAGAATTCCTTTGATAGTTTTTCTCCTATGCTGAGCTCTCTTATTTATAAATCATAAGGAGCCTGTTTACGTTATTCAAATCCTAAGAAAAGAAAACTACTAAGAATAAAGGATTCCTAATATAACTCAACTTCTAATCCTAATTCTTCCTTGCTTTGATTGGTAGATGAGCAGGATTGTTCTTCTATTTCAACAATAGAGTTCTTTTAGGAGTCTTTCATCAATCTTCTCAGATCCGTGATTTATTAGACTTCTAATTCAAGATGTCTTCTAATTATATGCATGGCGGTGTAGTTCTCATGTGATCAGTAACAATAGGAGCTTTTATTCTTGAAAATTCGTAATCAAGATTTCTCTTTTTCTGCACAGCTCTCTCTGTTTGATTTTCTAGTATGAATTGATCTCTTGGATCGCATTCCTCTTGAAACATCTTTTGAAGAATCCTAACTTACGATTTCTCATTTTGTCTTCAGCTTCATTCAATCACCTTTTGCGATTTCTTACTTTACTAGCTTTAAATATGAGTCGAATCGTCTTTCATACTGCTCTTTGAGTTTATTTTGACGAAGATTAACACTTTGGCTCTTTTTTACTGTTTAACCTTAATATCTACACATCATCAACTCATTAGTAGAAAGCTAGGGTCTAGCATCACTAAGTTAAGGGTGATAAAATGGTATATTCTGTGACTGATTAGTTAACTGTGCAATGAATCGACTGATGTACTGTATTCTACCCAGGAAGCCTCTAACTTCTTTCCTGATAGATGGTGGTGGTATTTCGACGATATCTTTTACTTTGATTGGGTCAACCTCGATGCCACTTTTGCTGATGATGAAGCCCAGTTGTTTTTCTGACATGGCGCCAAATGTGCATTTCTGATGGTTCTAATGTAGCCTGTGTTTCCTCAATCTTTCGAATAGCTTTAGGAGGTTAACTAGATGATCACTCCTTTCTAGTGACATGGCGATTATGTCATCAACGTACACCTCAATTTCTCGATGCATCATGTCATGGAAGAGTGTTGTCATTACCCTTTGATACGTTGCTTCAACATTTTTCAACTCGAATGACATGACTCGGTAACAGAATGTTCCCCATGGAGTGATGAATGATGTCTTTTCTCGATCTTCCTCTGTGATTTTGATCTGATTATAATCAGAAAACCCATCCATGAATGAGAGCATCCCATGTCTAGCAGTGTTATTGACCAAGATGTCGATGTGTGGCAAAGGGAAGTTGTCTTTTGGGCTTGCTTTATTGAGATTTTTAAAATTGATGCACATGCAAACCTTTCCATCTTTCTTTGATACCTGCACGGTGTTGGCCAACTGTTACGGGTATTTAGAGACCACGAGAAACAATGTGTCGTATTGCTTTATGACTTCATCCTTCAATTTTAGCATCCATTCCTGCCTAAGCCACCTTAATTTTAGCTTGACAGGCTTCGCATCGGGATATAGTGATAACTCATGCTCGACCAAATCGATATCCAAACCAGGCATATCCTCATATGACCATGCAAAGACATCTTGGTATGACCGAAGGAAATCAATCATGCTGTTTCTTTCCTCGGGAGACAGAGACGTTCCAATCTTAGTGATTCTAGGAACCTTATCGGTGCCTAAATTGACTTCTTCAGTCTCTTCAACGATCGAGGTAGGGCTATGCTCAAAATTGGCATATTGTTCAAGGAGCTCATTGGGAAGCTCGTCATTTATGTCCTCATCATCCAGATCTGTGACTCCTAGCTCCTCTTGTATTTCTATAAGAAAGAGGTCAATTACATGTTGGGTGGATTTTTCTTTATTTAAGGCATCATTTTTCTTGCTTTTTCAAGAATTTTAAAAGACAATATTTTTGGATTTTTTTATATTTTTTCTACTTTTTTAAGATTATTTTTTTCTTCGGAGATGGGGCCTTGGCAGGGTGGGTTTCTATACATAAATGGCATTGCCTGCCAAGGGCTCACATCACTTTTTATGGGTTGTTTTTTTTTGGGAAGCTGGTGCCATATTTACAACCATTTGATGCTTCCAAAGTTAAGGGCATTGATGCCAAATTCCTCACCTGAGGTGTTGTACCTTTACCTGGTCTTGTGGAGGAAGCTGATTGAGATGACTTTTGAGGTTTAGCCTTCATCATATTTTCCATTGGTTCGTTTGGGACTTGGTCCTCAAACGTTAACATGGGCTTAGGGAGGGATAGAGCAGGTGGCTGCATTGGCTAGTGTACCTTCTCCTCAAAAAGGGATAACGAGGCGAGGTTTATTTCGATATCAAGGGGAATGAGTTTAGGGTTGGTTTCATGGATAGCCATCGATTTATACGGGGTCAATTGTGTTTCCCCATTTTGGTCAATTTTGATGACCCATGCTGTTGGTATGCACTTTTTCTAGGTTCCTCTAGGTCCTCGGAAAGAGTGACCCAATTCAGTCCAAGTGGACTCTGGCAAAGGCAATGTTATTTAGAGGTAATCAAATATCGAAAAAGGGATGGTAAATCTAAGAGAAATACCTAATTCGTTGCAATCACCAGCTGCAAATGTTTAACGATGCTACAACACATCACTGATCACGCCTTTCGGGGTGGAGATATGGGTTGTTCTCTTTATTGAATCATCGGTCGGCCGATGTCAGCAGCACTGGGTCACCTGTAAGTTTAGTTAAGCTAGCTTTCCTAATCCTCTTCTAACTACTTTTCACCTTTCCTACTGTTGCTATAGTTGTCAAGGATCTAATCAATTTTTAATCCAGTTAAAAAGTCTAATTAGGTAAGTCTCCTAATCCTGCTAGGAATGCAAATATGGAAACTAATTAAGAATGTACTACTTCTATTGAAACTCTAATTAATTAAAAATATACTAATTCTATTAAAATTCTAATTAAAGTGAATATACTAATTTTACTGAAAATCTAAAAAAAGGGTTTTGGTCCCGTTATGCTAAGGAGGATTGGCCCCGTTCCCGGGTACCCTCTGTAAGCTCCCTTGAGCAAATCGGGTAGCTAGGGATTATTTTAGCGATAATATGGGTTGAAGAATGAATTTTGATTTAGAAATAGTGGATTTACGGATCGAAACTCGATTTAAGAATTAGAACTAAAATTAAAAAATTCTAAGACTGAATTTAAGACTAAAATTAAGGACTGATTTTAGAAACTAGAAACTAAAATAATAAAAAAACTATAAATTTAGATTAAAACCTAATATTTAAGATCTAGAGCTAAAGGCTTAAGAACCTAAGGTCTAAAACTAATGACCTAGAACTAAGGACTAGAAATAAGGGCTAGAACGAAGAACTAGAACTAGAAGCATTGAAAACTAGAAGGAAAGTATACATGAGGCCAGAGCCACAGAGAGAAATTTTGAATCCTTAAGCTTGAAGGCCGGGACTCGAGAGAAGTCCGTTTGATAATGAATTGATGTGTGTTTAAATCGTGGTGGTGGGTTCTATTTATAGGTATTTGGCCAATTGCATGTCCTGTGGGGTGCGTACAATTGGTTGGTGAATCTCCATTATGCGTCTTGTTTGGTGCGCCCAATTGAATTATGCGCACTGTATCAGGCACACAATCACTTTGAATCGGTGACTGACTCAGTGAGTGACCAGCTGACTAGCTCAATCGGGTAGCCTAGTCCTAGTCTAATTAGACTAATTGCACACTCTAAGTAGTGCGCACAATCAATTATATGTTTGATTAAGAGCGCATAATAGGGAATTTTTAGATGATCTAGGGAATTAGAGATGGAGTTGGCTTAGGAACTGATTATGCACTAGTGCTGAGGTGCATAATCCGATTACACGCTCTACAGAGGGTGTATAATCGCGTCTTAAGCGGTTTCTAGAAGGGTACAATGCTAGTCCAAAATGGATTAATTACGCGCAGGTGGTGAAGCATGCAATATGATTACGTGCGCCAATAGAGCACATAATCAAGGTCTAGGCGGTCCTCAGGAAGTGAAATCCTGGTCCAAGAGGGACCAATTACGCACCGGCTGTTAGGCATGCAATCAAGTTATGCTCACTGTATAGGGCACATAATTCGGGACTTTCCTGGGTTTGAGCCAGGTTCGAGCCACAGAGCTATTATTTCAGCCTGGGTCTCGACCATGTACTATTATTTTAGTGCATGGTCCCCGTATAGGGTTTTTAAGTCTTTAGAGAAGGTTAGTCCTTTTTCGGAGACTGTGGGCAAGGTCAAAGGTTGATCGAACAGTTTTGTATATCCTGAGAGGGCAAAATGGGGGTGTCTACAGATGCCCCTCTTTGACGCGTTCTTGTGGAATAAGAATGCATCAGAGAAGTAGACACCCCTCATCCGAGGTGCCTTCTCATTTTTCTTGGGAAATCATAAATGTGAACCGGGGATGCAGACATGAGATACTTGGCTTTCTTATCTATCAGCGTAAGCTAAAATGGAGCATTCGGGGGCCCAATAGTAGCTGTCGAATGGCATATTCTATGTCGTAGATGTGAGTGACATCCCGTCACATATCGCGACGTGCTGTTAGTAGCAGTCAACAGGGAAAAGAGGCATAACCTAATCCGTGGGTCCAAGGGGCATCTTGCCGCATATCGCGACTTGCTGCAAGGGGTAGTCAAACGATAGGAGAGTCGATATCCTAATCTATAGGTGCAAGGGGCAATCAAACAGAGGGATATCCGACATAAATCGAGGTATCGGGGGGCATCGTACGAATGCCCAGAGATAAGGTCAAGAAATCGATAATAATAAGATGAAATATTATGTAATGGCGAAGGCTTTCGCAAGTCATGTTAGACCAGGCACGTCATTGCTCACACCAATGGCATGTCAGGTGTCCCTTTCCAATGGACATTTATAATTTCTCAGAGTTGAATATATTTAATGTTCAGTTTCCCAAGGTAAAGAATGAATTGGAGTGGTGAGAAGTGAAAGTTTGATAGATAGGAGTTCATTATTTTGTTATTATTTTTTTTAATTTTTTTTTTGTTGTTTGAAATTTTAGGAATTTAACTTAAGATCAATTCGATTGTAAATCTTCAGAACATGTGGCTTTCAAGATATCCCTGAGCAGATCCACCGGTACGAGATTTGTGGACCCAACCGTTTGCATGGTTGTCAAGATGACACTTGGCATGTCGGATGCTCCGTCTAACCTTCTCGTGAATACTGATGATTGTCTCTTAGGGGAGGACTACAGTGATTCACGGATAGAGAGAGATGGGTTTTGAAAACATTTGACTTAATATTATTTAACTATATATTATAGAAATATTGAGTATAAAGGGGGAGTGATAATACTTACCTGATTTATTGCCTACTGGGGCTTTTGTATGCGATGGGACTTGTTGGTTGTCATAGTGGCATCGCAATGGGACAAAAGAGGGTTTCCTTTCTTTACTTCTTACTACAGTGGGACCTAATGGTCACCAATGTGGTAGGATGTCTTGGGGAGGTGAGTATTGCGATGGGACATGGTGGTCCTCCCCTTACGATCGTGTGCCACAGTGAGTCCCATTGATTGTAGGTGTGTTGAGACCTAAGGGGGACTCTCTTCTTCTGATCTCTATAATGGTGGGGGACTCGCTGATCATCGCGTGATGGGATGGTGGAGGGTCTATCCTCCTCTACTACCAGCGAGCATGTGTTTCAATTGCGATGGAGTATGATGATTGTTGCGTGATAAGGGATTTGGGAAGCGGGCTTTCTGCCTTCATGATGGGACTTGGAAGGTTAGGCTCTCTGCTATGGGACATTGACTGAGCCTTCCCTTCTTGATTGTGCATCGTGACGGGATGTGTCTGAGCGCCTTGGGTAGGAATGTTGCAATGAGACAAGTTTGTGATGGGATCAAGTTGTAGTTGCATCGCGACGAGACATGTGCGTGGTTGGTGATTCCTTAGTTATCTCAATGTTGTGATGGGGTAATGATGGTGTTTCTTTCTTTGCCAAATCTTGTTTATGTAATGGATTGGAGTCAGTTTGAATGGTGTCAGGATGGGATTTGCCTTTGGTCTTGGTGATATAGTAAGGTTTTCGAGAGGCTCAGTCTTAACTCTTCGTGATGAGACATTGGGTTGAGCCTTCCTTTGGGTCGTGTGGTGAAGTTTTAGCGTCACGATGGGACATAGATGACTTATGCTGATGTGTTTGGATGTTGCAAGTCTTATCGCAGTGGGATGTAGGTGTGGTTAATGGCTCTCTCTTTCTCTCTAAACAACCTATAAGGCTATGCAATGGAATGGAGGAGAAAGAGGGATTCTAATCAAGGTGGGAGAAAGAGGTGTGAGGGTGTGCATTTTGTTTGAAATGTTGTTGTAGCTGAGTATTACACACAGGATACCGGGTGTTTGATTGAATTGTATGGTAGACGCCGTGTGCGTGATTCTCGAATTAAAGAGGCGATTATGCATTAGTTAATAAGTGTGTAATGTCATTATGCGCACTGTGGACAACGTGTAATCAAAGAGTCATAGGGCTAGCAGAGTGGAGGTGTTCGGGTGTCATTTGGATTTTGTGCATGAGGAATAGCATATAACCCAATTATGTGATAAAATCAGTGTACGCGATCAGAGCGTCACCAGGTCACTGTGCGGGTGTTGTTATGCACTGAAAAGTACCACTTTTCACCTCTTAACCTAGCCTTTGCTAGACCTTGAAGCTAACTAATAACTCTTGTTTAGCTTGTTTTGGTAGTTAGTAATAACTTATGCAGCTTAACACAAAGTCCATGCCTTTAGTGCCAAGAAGAGAGAGAATCCAAGCAAGAGATGATAGCTGAGCCAAAGACTGATGGAACACCATGGTGGTATATACCATGGTGACTATTTAGCATGTCATAATGGACCAGGAAAGTCTTGCAGATGAAAGAAGTATCGATGTGAGTGGAGAGGACTGCAACAGCAGTAGATGCATAGCAGCAGAGGAGCAAATGTGTTATCTCACATAGTAGAGATGCTGCCTCGCGTGGCTAAGCCTGCAGTAAAGTTACCTTGCACAAATTTTACATGCAACACAAGGGAACTCACAAGGAATTCATGCTTCTCAGTGAAGGAAGTGCCCCAAAGCATTCTTTCACGCAGCAGTTGCACACTTCAGCTGTAACCAACACAGTGAACTCGCGAAGCTCTCACGCAGTAAGCCTTCAAAAATCTAGCTCGCGAAGCTCTCGTGAGAAACATGTCCTATATCAGGCACGCGCACTATCTCGTGAGGCCACATGGCACAAAGAACAATAGGAAACTCGCGAAGTCCTCACGTGGTTGAAGAAGAGAGAGAGCGCCAGAAATGTCCTCGCGCAATTCTCGCGCATTTAATAGCTCAACCCTCTACCGAGCGAGCTTTGTTATTCCTTCAACAAGAAGTCGAGCGATATTTAGAGGCATCCACGCGACACCCTCACGAGAGAAAATTCTAAAGCTCTGTCACGTGAGTGCATTCAAAGCCAAAGCTGTGTGATAATACAAAGTTCACCTTCTCGAGTGAACAACCTTCCAAGCCAATTCTTACCTCGTGAGGACTCTACAAACCGTGTGAATGGAGTAATGAACTAGATCCAACCCCACGAAGCTTAGGCTCTCCACTTTTTAATCTTAACTCAAGGACCTTTTGGGAATTTCCCAAGGTTTATGGCACACATCTCGAGGCCCTGATCTCGAGGCACACATCCTGAGGCCCTGATCTCGAGGCACACATCGCAAGGCATCTAAGGGTTATAACAGTGCCACATCTACCCTAAAAATTAGGGTTCAATCTTCTGTTGCCTAAAGCATTAGGAATGAGTATTTAAGCTGTAAATGTAACTTAGAATAATCATCCCTCCTTCAACCTTTGTCAACTTTGAGCTCGAGCAAGCTAGGGTTAGGGTTTGATCACCTCTTTTTCTATTTTTTTCTTCTCTCTTAGCCCAGCACTTGCTAGCTATATCCTCTATAAGCAATTAGGCTTAGTTTCATCAGTTTTGTAATGGGTCTTGTGAACATTGGGAGTCATTGGTGAGCTGTTATGCACAAGGTTGCTGCCTTGAGAAATCTCATTGTAAGAAATGATTTGATCAATGAAATTTGTGTTTTAAAGGTTTATTCAATTTGTTATTTTCCTATTTGTCCATAGTTTTGTTTAATCTATGCCATACATTTAGGACTTGAGCTGATTTGAAAGGCCCATGGAAACTTGAGTTTATAACCCTGGGACCATGGTGGCAGCAGCAATTTACTTGTTCCATCTCAGTCTTTTGTGGTGAGGATAACTTCTGTGGATAGCTTGTGACCATTCAAGTGAACAGACTATAGCCCTAGGGTGATTCCAAGCCACTGATCTGAGAAGGATTCTTCTCCACTGCACTTGAGCTTGTAGCCTTGTGAGAGGTTGTTGCAGGAACAAGCTCCCCTTTGTTACACTTGACCAACATCAGATGTTAGATCTGATTTCTTTGTAGAGATTGCAGGCTATTGAGCCAAGTCATTGCAAGCCTTTTGTGGCAATGACCAGCTACATTTATAGTCCTCAAATAGCTTTTGAACTACTATGGTCTCCACTGGTTTTTCAAGAACTATTTGCTCCCATGGATGCCTGAGCTTGTAGCCTGGCATACATGGTGTCTGCAATAGTTTTCATGTTCTAATTTGATCCATTGGGTGGTGAACATCTATTGAATAATTTGTGTCCATTTAAGTGGATAGGTTATAGCCTTAAGATCACTCTATTCCATTGGATCAGATTAGTTTTCTGATTTAGTCCATATGATTTGATCATCTCTATTAGATAGTCTGTGACCATTGAAGTGGACAGGTTATAGCCTTAAGAGATCAGGTCACACCATAAGGGTTGAGTTAGATACTTCTTCCTTGTAGATATACTTGTAGCCATCTGAGGGATTTGCTGTGAAGACAGCCCTAAATCTGAGTTAAATAATTGAATTAACTTTAGCTTAATTGCCTACTTTCCATCAATTTTATCTTTATTTTCACACACACCATCACCACCTTCTTTATAACCCTTTCTTTAGGATAGGACTGTACTTTATTTCTCTTCTTTTAGAGTTAATTTAGTGTAGTTGTGACATCCAACTCCCTTTCTCTAGGATTGTTAAAACTGTAGTCAGGTCTGGAGGCCTACTAACATAACCCATTTTAGGTTCTAGATCAATTTCTCTGTGGGACAAACTCTTACTTAAAACTTGCTACAATAGCCCTGTATCTTGCTGGTCTATGATTTGGTTTTGTGTTGTATTCATTCCCTATTTTGTTTTATTTTATTTTACTTCTTTTATTTTGTCTTTATCATTTTTATAATAAAAAGTAGCAAAAACCTTCTAACAGGTGTCCCTTCAAATTCCGTGTTGTGAGATAGGTGTATGATTGCGTTGTGTGTAGGCTTAGCAACGCGCGATGGTTACGTCAGGATTGTGTACGAGCAAAAGTTCAATTGCACGCCCCTTGGGGTGCGCATGATTATGTTTATGCATTTTTGTTTTAGCGCAGAATAGAGTCGCGCGTTCTATTTTGGGCGTTTAATTAAGTGAGTTTCTATATATACCCGAATTCCTTTCATTTTTCTTCAATCATTCCTATTTTTTCCTAATCTTTGTGTTTTAGCAATAACTTGTGATCTACCCATCGAATTTTGATGTCGTTTCTTCCTATACTTGTAATTTCACATGATCTTCAACCTAGCTGGGGTTCTGATGGTGAAGTGACTCTAAGAATGGGTAGTGTTAGGAAGGAGGAGGTTGGCCTTCACATCGATCCCTTTTAGAGAGCAGTGAAGGCAGCGTTAAGGAGGCAGAGGCAGAGGAGGTGAAGATGGCGGAAGAGACAGCGTTACAAGTGGAGGGATGTGTTCCCCAACCAATCTTTCATCTCACCTTTTCTGAAGCCTCCAATTGGACGCTCCGAGCTTGAGCCTTCAAGCTCAGTTTCTATTTTGGGTTGTAAATTAGGTCTTTAGGTTTTCGTTTTGGGTTGTATATTCAAGAGGTATGCCTCCGGTGACACTTATAAAAGAATTTGATTAATGAAAAATGTTTGTTGTGTTTATTTAAACTTTATTTTTAATTCTGCAATTGATTTAAGGTTTGAGGTATTTTGTTTTAGTCTAGTGCTTGATTTTAAGTGTGAATTGTATGAGTTTACGGTTTAACTTAAAAGGGGTCTAGATGGATCTCAGATGTCTTAATCCTATTGGTTTATCGATTTTGAGGTGGATTTGATTTTCTTAAGGGGATAAGTGTTGATTTGTCATGGATTAGTGTTTCTAAATAGGGGTACGTGTTTGGTTTAGATTTAATTGGATAGAGAAGGCTTGTGAGTGTAACACTTTTCACTGTGGTTTAGGAAGCATAGGTTATAAATGAGGAGTTAAAGACTTGGGTTTTGTTTTGAACTTTACTTCAAATTGGGGAAAGACTTGGGGCATCATTTTTTTATTCAGAAGTTATGGGGCATTTTTTTTAGTTTATTTGGGGCATTTGTTTTTATTATTAGTTTACCAGTTTATTAGTTTTCTATCTTGGGTGTTAGACCCTAAATAGATTGTAGTTCTTATTTATTTATCATTGTTGGGGATGAGTGGCGTTGGGAATATGAGGTAGCAACCGAATTGGTACCATGATAGGGGAAGAGGTGGAAGAGTTAAAGGAGGGGGAAAAGAAATCGAAGGAAGGAGCGGTGTCAGAGTTCTCATGACCGACGCCAATTGTTCCTTGGTAGGCTCTGCGGATTATCCTCCAGTCGGCGTCCCTTTGGGGGCTTCCAAGATTGGCCTTCCATAGGTGTATCCGTCAAATCCTGGGTGGCTTTTTGTGAGCCACTCTTTCTTTTCTACCACCTCGGGAGAGGAAGATGAGATTCTTGTTGGTCTTCGTTCAGGGTGTGCTTCCTCTCTGGATTTTTCTATTACTTTCCCCTATTTTGGGCGTTTGTTTTAGGGCTACCTCTCCCGAGCATTTACGGGCTTTGATGTTTTTGAGTGTTTGTCTCGAATCAAAGTTCATCTCTCGCTCCGAGACCGTAATTATTCTGTAAATTCAAATGCTATGCCCTTGGTGTAATTTGTAATAGTTTCCCATGTTAAATAAATTTTATTTGTGATTATGTGAAATTTTATTCATTTGGCTTAGTTAATTTTAGTTAGGTTTTATTGGTTTTCATTATTATTATTATTATTTTTATTTGGTGCAAGGCTATTTAGTCGGAGGCATTTTTATTTAACTAAGTCTGGTTAAGTTTAGAGTTTTTTTATTTGGTTTGGTCTCAATTCGGCATAGGTTTTAGGTGTTTAAGCGTGAGTGTACGGTTGAGTTTTTGAGTTTTTGAGAGTGTGAATGCCTAAGCGAGAGTGTGTGTGTGCGAAATATGGACTGTGTATGGGGTTTTTAGTGTGTTTTTTGTAAGTCTGAGCTCTCATGCTTGGGCTGCACATGGCTGGCAAAATTTTTTTTGGTGAACCTAGGCAATTGCGAGCTAGACCCAGGGCACTTAATTGGATTACGACTTGTTCATATGCATGGGAATGATAGGCCTAGGGGTTAATTGTGCGCTCGGTTTGACTCGTGCAATAAGATTGCACGCTTGTATTAGGTCGCATGATTAAGCTAGTTTCTGTCCAATGTACGAATGATGCCTGAGTTTGTGTTCCTGGCTTAGGGCGTATAATTCGATTATGCATTCTATTCAGAATGTGTGACCGGTAAGTGCGCAGGTGATGAATTGATTATGCGCATGATTAAGGCCGTATATTTTTGTTTGTGTGGAGGAGATATAGTGCGCACTTATTCAGGACCACAATTAGGCCACACTCTATATAAGCTGAAGTTTCGACTTCAAATGCGTGTTTTCCAAATCTTTTGTAATCTCGAGCTCTTACTTCCTTGTTGATGGTTTTCGTGTTTTCGTGATTTCTTGCGCTCTATTTATCCGTTTCAGATGCCGTTTCTTGTGTTCTCTTCAATTTTTTGAGCTCTTCATTCTAAGATGGAGTCTGAGGGAATTGACCACATTTCATGGACTGCCTCTGAGATAGATCTTCTAGCCGAGAGGGGAGTGAGTCCTCTAACGTCCACACTGGTGGTGACGTTGAGATGGTTGTCAGGGAGTAGGTCCCTGAGACTGGTGATAGGGACGGTGAGGATGGCGAGGATGCCGGTGAGGTTTCTAGTGAGGATGCTGCTCCTCACGAGCCTACGATCAGGATTCCGTTGGAGGAGTTCTTTGCACGGGACCCGGTGGGTATCTGTGAACAAGAGTTCTCTATTATTTCTAGGCATTTAGGTTACGACATAGACTTCTTAGGATGGAAACCTTCTAATTTCTCTGTCAAACTTGCATACTTGTATCTAGTTTTAGGTAATGTTTACTTCATCTTTCTGTGTTATGTTGTCTTGCGTGCTTGTTGTGGTTATCATTCTTATTTATTTCATTATTATTATTTTTATCGCTATTGCCATTAGATAGGTTTAGTCAGCATCTGTGATTGTGATCAAGGCTAGTGTAGGCCTAGGTTAATGTGTGTCTTATTTCTCGTGGTTTGTCAGGAGCCTCCAATACTAGCCATTAGCATGGCATGGTCGGAATCTGATGCCCGATACCGTGCCCTGCCTGAGTTCCAGTGGGTGCGATTAGTGACTTTCGGCTTTGGGCCGATTTTGGAGTTGGAGCTTTTTTCGACTGACCGTGGTCTGATCGAGGTGATCATGGAGAGATGGAGGGAGGAGCAGCAGGCATTGTTGTTCTCAGTAGGCATGTTGTTTCCCACCCCTGAGGATTGGGTTCATATCACTGGACTACGGTTTGAGGGAGCACCTATCATGGGGCAGATGCGGAGTGATTATCAGTCCGTGTGTAGGGAGGTGCTCGGCATTGAGTACCGACATAGTGGATCTGGGATAGGGACTATCTGGACTACTTGGTTTTTTTATACTTTTGCTAGTGGGTTTGTCCCCCCAAGGCATCACTCGGGGGTGAGGACAGCTTTCGATAGGCGTCGCGAGGCAATGGAATGTTGGGCGCCAGTGACGAAGCTGGGAATAGCAGCAGATCAAGTACTCCAAGCATTTTTAATGCATTTATTCGGGGCGGTCCTCTTCTCGTCTTTGACCCAGGGATGTGTGACGGGTCTCTTCTTGACGATGTTGAGGGACCTAGATTAGGTTCCTACCTATGCTTGGGGGGCAACGGCACTGTCGCACCTTTATGAGCAGCTTTACCGTAGAGGGAGAGGCGTCACGACTATCGGAAGTTTCCTCCCTTTTATCTAGGTGAGTTTGGTTGACTAGTAATTTAGTTGGTAATGTCTTAGTGATTTTTTTGTGTTTGTTTTAGTAATGGTTTATGACGTCATGTGTTTAGTTTTGGGCATACGACCACTTCTCCTTCTTGTGCGCATGGGTCCCAAGGGAGATTACTTTTACATTCCCCCGGATGCATGTGTGGCGGCAAGCGTTGGGACGCCGCCGTCTGTCTTCAGATCTACAGACCGCGCAGGGTTTATTTGAGGATATCCACGCAGGGCAGGTATGTGTTTATGTTGTAATAGTATTTTACACATTTTAGGTTGTGGACTTGACGAGCTGATTTATTTACTTTTGATCACAAGTGATTTGGAGGCCCTATGGTGCAGAGGAGGACGCAGGGCAGCCAGTGATTCAGTCTGGCCAGCCTTTCTTTGATGTGGGCATCTGGGTCCATTGTTTTGAGAAGGTGGAGTGCATCCATGTCTCTCGAGTGACTTGTCAGTTGGGGCTCCCTCAGGGAGTCCCTTCAGAGATTCACCACCAAGTGGCGAGGAGGATGACTGGGCCCTCTGGTCATGTCTTTTCGTCAAGGATGGCGGCTCAGATTGAGGACTTTAGAGCCGGGGGGACTAGGGTTATCGGGGCGCGTGATGAGGTGGACGCCCGAGAGTTCCTGAGGTGGTTTGGTGATATAGGCAGCGGTCGACTGTTTACCAGCCCTTTCCATGGGAGCGATACTTTTATGGTTGGTGGTCCTGAGTCAGCCTCCGCTTTGAGAGAGAGACTGACTACATTAGGGCAGGGCCACTTGGGTGCGGGCCTCCGTGGGGCGCTGGACACGTTGCATAGGGAGATGGAGTGGACAGGATGTGCTCCTCGTCCAGACAAGGAGATGTTGCGGTCCTTGACGGACTTGGTCTTCTAGGCTAGGATCTTGGAGGATGAGCTGAGGGTTCAACTTGCAGAGACGCGATGATCTCTAGTGAGTGTACTTGTTTGCGAGTGTTGTTTATTCCTATTTTTAATCATTTTGTAGTTTAATGGTCTTGTTTGGTTCCTATTTGTCAGACTGAGAGGGAGGGTGAGATTGCCAGCCATGCTGCGATGATTGTGCATCTGTGAGGCTAACAGTGGGCTGGTCGGGATGTCGAGGCCAGCCTACGCTCAAAGCTTGACCGACTGGTAAGCGCTTATTTTGTTTTCATTTTATTAATCATTAATGTTTAGTTGACGTCATCAGGTCTGATGTGTTTATTGATGTTTGTAGAGAGCGGAGCTTTCTGCCTCTGGGGCTGCTACTCCACCATTTGATCAGTCTTCAATCGCCTCTTCCAGTCGGGAGGATCCGGCGAAGGCTCAGCTCCAGGCAAAGCTCGAGCGCTGGGT
Source organism: Chloranthus sessilifolius (assembly GCA_021018995.1). Lineage (NCBI taxonomy): Eukaryota > Viridiplantae > Streptophyta > Magnoliopsida > Chloranthales > Chloranthaceae > Chloranthus > Chloranthus sessilifolius. Next base: position 100,059,828 of record CM037597.1, read on the forward strand.
AAGTTTCCTTAGCTCTTTTGAGTTATCCGGCCTTGTGTTGTTCGGCAATTTGTTGATGTCCTGTGATGTCTTTTTAGCACCGCCTTACTGAGGAGTTCCAGGCTAGGGAGGCGACCACCGCTTCTCTATGTCCACAAAGTCAGGTATACTTTGTTTATGAATAGTTTGTTTGACTTCTATTTATTTGCTAACCATTATATCTCTGATGTTCTTTCTCTGCTTCTTGTAGCCTCTTGTGTCTGAGGTTCCTACAGCTAATCCGGCCATTGCTACCACCGTAGAGCATCTTCTGTGGGAGTGTGCCGATCTAGTATGTCTTCGTTGTCTATACTCTGTCTTGTTACACATTATGCGATTCCTTATTCTTTGTGTACAAGTCCGCGAGTTTGAGCAGTCGCATATAGAGACGCAGCGCATCTTAGCTCGCCAGGAGATCCGTGAGATTCCTTTTGATATGGCAGAGCACTGTCTCTAGGAGGTGATCGTGGATTTGTTGTTTGAGCAGAGGACTCAGACAGTGGAGTTGGAGGGTGCCCGAGCGGTGGCTTGTGCTGAGATGCAGTCGACGATAGATCTTTTGCAGCACGAGTTGATGAGAGTTGATGGGAGAGTGCGAGGGATGATTGACCATTTTCCAGGGTTGGGGTCGAGGGCCAGTGGTTCAATGGTAGAGATTTGTCGAGAGGTTCATGAGCACATGAGGGCTTATGCATAGGCAGACTCGGCCCTAGGGCCTATGGTTGCTTTTGGTCCTCTGTGATCTCATTCTCGACGGGCCTCTAGCCAAGATGTGAGGGAGGTTCTGTTGCTAGGCCTTCTCCTCGTAGGGATTGTCCTCTGACTTTGGATGCTGGGATTGATTTGTTGGGGGATGAGACCCTAGATCCGGGGGCTGAGGATATGGGAGATGGTAGCGATTGCCCTTCGCAGAGGCAGTAGAGGGAGTAGGGCATTTTTATTGTTTCTTCTCTCTTTTTGTTGTATATACAGGGGGTATGCCCCCGGTGACATATGTTAAAGAAATTTTTGAAATATAAAAAGAGTTTTTGGCTTAGAAGTACCTAGCTTTACTTCATTTTCTTGTTACCTCGCGTAGTCTTATTTTTGACATCGTCATCTGTCATTGGGACTTAGATGCTCCTTGAGTTGGCGTGATAATAGTTGAAGGTTTTCTCATATCTGCACATGAGGATAAAAGGCATTAGTAATTTTATTTTCCCCCTTACTGATTGTCAAGGGGAGAGGTGTCTCAGACCGAAGTCTGGTAAAGAGGGGCATTTTTTTATTCTTTTTTCTTTTGTTTTTATTACAAGGGAAGGAAAATAATGTGACAGGGAAAGAAAATAACAGAAAGAAAACTCTAATACTAAAAAAAATGCCCCAGTGTAGGAGCTAATGGAATAAGCAATGTGATATCTTGAGTGACATTCCTCGGGTGGTGACTTCGTTGTTCGACATCTTCTTTATGGGCAAGCAGGAGCCTTTAATGCGATTCTAAAAGAAAATGCCCCAGTATCGAAGTGTAATGGAGCTTCTTTAGCTTTTTTATAAGTACTTTGGGCCTATGTGCGGCCATGCATATTTGGTGAGTTAGTTTTGAAGAAAAGCTTGTTCTGAAACTGTCATCGAACTAGGGGGATTGTCTAATCATATCATCCGTATATTGGGGGTCTACCTTTGATAGTGGTCATCGTATCTCGTGGTCATTGTTATAGGGGGTGTGCGGTAAGTATGATAGGTGATTGTATCAATTGTCATTCATTGGTTTTCAGTTTCAGTTCTAGGAATATCCTGAAAGGTGTTCAACTCCTTGTCCGAAAATAAAAATTAAGGGTGAAAGAGAGATAAGGCTTAGTGATGTGAGGGAATAGTTTGTATCTGACACTTTCTAAAAGGGATGATGTTGGGGACTTACCTTGTGTTCAAAAAGAGGTTTAAAATGACACAATTAAAGGATCTATTCGTTACAAACACCAAGGCAAGCAGACACACAGACTTGCAAGTATTCAGGGCCTGTTGTAGCAAGTTTTAAAAGGGTAAGTAAGGGAATGTCCACAGGGAAATGTGAGGTGAAAATTAAGTAAATCTCCATATCTAAAGCAGATCTGTCACCCTACCTAATACTAAAATAGCAAAAGAGAGGGGAGGTTTTAAGGGGTTGTCACTTTAAACTAAACTACAGAAATAACATTAAATCCATAAATGAATTGAGATTAAATCTAGAGTTCAAATCTTGCAAGTGAGGGGAATTTTTGGTGAAATTAAAAAAAATAGAAAATGGGGAGAAGCAGCTTGGTGTTTGGTCTTGCTGTAATTGGGTTGAGCTGTCAGGGTTACAAAGAGTTCAGAGTGCACCAATCCCTCATCTGCTATAAGCACAGCTACAGGGTAGAAGAATCTGATCTACGCCAGAGATTTTGCTTGATCTTAAGGCTATGATCTGCCCACTTCAATGGTCATAGATCATCCAATAGATTCACTCCATTCTCATGCTTCCATTAGAACATTATAATCACTACAAATGTTGCGACTGTCAAGCCACAGACAAAGCCAATTGCAGGAACATCAGATCTAGGTAGATCAAATGGTATCCAAGAGGTCTACTAGTTAAGTAGGTGAGCTATTACCATCTACACAAATCCGATCGAGCACCAAATGAAACCAGATGAACTATGGATCTAATTAAAACAATAAAACCAGTATTGCATTGAAACAAACTCACTATACAATGAAATGCTCTCAGATTTGTAGTCTCTGCATCATCTGACCCTCAATAACACTCTCAACTCTCCCCAATTACAGATCCAACCTCACTCCTTGTTGCTCCAAAGAAATTAACCAACCATAGTTGGATAAAAAGAAAGAATAGAGAATTTCGATGCAAGCTCTGATCTAGAGAATTGATCCCCCCCTTCTTCTAGCAGCTTCCCTCCTTATATATCTCTCCCCTTCAGCCTCAGATCTGTTTTTCCCGCCAATCACAACTCAGCTGGAATAATTTTGTTATTCCCTCTTTTATTCCCCTTCTAAAAGGCTCTCTTAGTTAGTTAGAGTTGGGGGAGAGCACGTGGGTCGGTTAGGGTTTCCCAGGGCACTTCTAGAAATTTCGTGCCAGTCACCAGAGTGCCTCAGATTGTGTGCAGCAGGTCACCAACTTGCAGCGTGTGCACAACAGCTTTTCTAAGAAGTCCTTCAGTTAATTTCGATAGGTTCTTGAGGCTTTCGACAGGTTCCAAACAGGCCTTCTGTTCCTTTCGCTAGGATTCAGGATCCTTTCCATAGGTTCTTGAGGCTTTCGACAGGATCCAAGCAGGCCTTCTGTTCCTTTCACTAGGATTCAGGATCCTTCGATAGGTTTTGATAGGTTGGTACTAAAAATAAAGCTTCAGCATCCACAGCCTTCATCTGGCATGTTCGACAGGTTGGGGGATCCTTTCGATAGGTTGATTTATGTGCTAAAAGTTTCGATAGGTTCTCTTCTAGCTCCTATCGATAGGTTTTCAAACTTTTCGATAGGTTCTGTTCAAGCTCAGGTAACCATTCGATAGGATGCTCCCTTTTTGTTTCCGACTGCGCGATAGGTTCCGGATCCTATCAAATTCTCCCATCCTCACGACTTCTTCCTTTTTTCAACCTATTTTCACTCCTTCAAAGCTGCTTTGCTGTTGCTGCATGCTCTAAGTGGGCCATTGTTGGGTCTGAACTGCACTGAGAGATGGATTTTTGCACTATGACTGCCTTTTACTGCTATCTACAAGACATACTCAACAAGCATTTATTAGTCTACTCATAGGTCTATTAAAGCTCATGTTAAGGGGTGAAAAGTGGTACTTTTCAGAGATTAACACACCCCCAAACCTAAGCTTTGCTAGTCCTTGAGCAAAGGAAGAATAAAGAAAACTAAAATGCCACTTTTGTAGGGAACACAGATGCATTTAGCATATGCATCAAGCCTTTTGAACCCCTAGGTGATCCCTATTGGAGGAGTGGAGTCTCCTGAGGGTTTTCAGTGAAGGTACCCCCAAACTTCTCCAATAAAATTAGTTAATACTCATACAACATGCTAAAACAGAGTTCAAGTAAAATAAAATAAATTCCACACCATGTCCCTTCAGTTTTAGAGGATTTTTACCAGAAAAATCATCAGTTTAAAACCTGAAATTCTACTGTAATTCCTTCATCATCAATCAGTTCATATCAAGGCATTGTGCCTGAAAATTAATGCAGTGTTCACCTTTAATTTAAGAATTCTGTTTTGATAATGCCCCAATCAATTTTTATTTCAGACCCAAATCTTACCAGGGTTGTTCACTCATAACAAAAGTAGAAGGGTGCATCATTTCTCACACAGCTTAAGAACGGTTACAGCCCTCAAATAGGACTGCAAGCATGAGCATAGGCATTGCTCTAACTTATGAAATTTTCTAACTCTTTTCACCATAAATTAAATCAATCCTCATCTCCACATGACAGCTCAATCCATTTCAGATCAGTTGGGTCTTTTTTATTGGGTTGTAATGTGGCTTATGGGTGAAATTTGTAAAAGAATAATAGGGTAAAAAGGATTCAAATTGAGAAATTAGTAAAAGTAAGGAGGTGGTCTAGACAACACCTTCTTCATTTCAGCACAATTCCATCTACTTCTTGAATTTTTAGATTTGAAGTGGCCAGTTTCTAATCCTCTTTTCAGTCTTTCAATGAAATGACTTCTCTTTCTCATTCCTTTTCTCTGATTTTCTATTTTTCCTTTTCTTTTTGTATGTTTTTCTTTTTGTATTTTTCTCCATTTTTCTTTTTATGGGTTGAAATGCTACAACACCACCAAATGTGCTTTCTTCTTTCTCAACCAACCATCAAACCAACTCTGCCTTCTGAAATCTCAGAGTGAGGGTCAGGCTATATCAGGTCACTGAGGTTTTGCGTTCAAATTTTCTAGTTTTTATCAAAGAAAATTGGAAATTTTAAGGCTCAAATGGTGTGTATCAAGGGCAGCTCAAAGGTGGGACATTTTAAGCTCAAACTGTCCAAGGAATGGCCTTACTTCATGTCTTCAATGTCATGAATACTGTCAAGCTATTTTAATTTTGATTTGCCTAACTTCTAATGATCGAAACTAGATCCAATCAGTCTTTAGAGCAGAAAAATTACAAAGACACTCTTCAAAGAAAATTTTTCAGGTCCAAATCTCACTGGGTATGGCCTTCCATCAACTTTCTGGGCTGTATCCTCACAGTTTTCTCTCCTTTTAGGTTCACTAAACATCACTTTTTGAAAATTCTTGACATTTGCTTCATGAAAAATGCTAAAACTATAGCTCATTTCAGTTTTAAAAAGTTTTTAATTTCCTTTTTTTTTTTCAAAAATCAGGTGGGAAATCACTTTATTTTCAGAAACTTTTTCAACATTGCTACACTAGCATTAACTCATTTCATTGGCATACCTGCCATACCCCCAAACCTAAATTAAATAGTGTCCTCACTGTGCAGAGAGCATGGTAGCAATTAACAGGGTATATAAAGAAACAGATGGAAGAAGATGCCCAAAGAAAGACATAACACAGAAAAGGAATTACTATTAACATCTAAAATATTTACATGGTCCAAAGCAGGAAGAGAAAACAAACAAACATAAACTATATTTATTGACAGGCATCATCAGGCCAATCATACAAATCTGCCAAAATTTTCAAATCATCCTTGGATAAAGGAGCCTTTCCTTTAGGTTGGGAATTCTTGGTGGACTGCTTGGGGGCCTCCTCAGACTGGGCAGCAGATTTCTTATCATTCTTAGCAGAAGCAGCAAGAGAATCAGAATCAAAATTAGAAGGGAAGAGGGCAGTAGGATCGAGGCCAAGGGCAACAGCAGCTTTCCTTCTTTCTTCCTTGGAGATTAGAGTGGAGAAGGTATCATGTGGGGGTGGGAGCTTAGTGGGTGCTACCTCTTCAGACTGGGTAGCAGGTTCCTTCCCTTTACTATGAGCAGAAGCAGAGGAAACAGATCTCTTTGCAGTAACTTTTCTCTTTGTATAAGTCCTCTTAGGTTTTGATGGGGAAGGTTTAACTATAGGAAGATCTTGGGCTGGAGGAGGGGGGACATCTACAGGTGGGGTAGGAGTAGGTTGAGTGGAAGAAGGTGGACAGGGATGGGGGGAGGTAGGATTGTCCGAAGGAGCTGTAGCAAGAGGAGCTGGTTGATATGGTTGAGAAGTCATTAAGGCAATCCTTCTTTCCAGAAGTTCTATTTTTTTCGTAGCATGGAGCTGGTTGGTCTCAGAGAGTTCTTGGGTAGCCTTAATTATGTCCCTGGCATTGGCTAATTTTTTCTGAAGATTGTCAGCATTCTTCTTCTCAAACTCGGCAATGCGAGTCTGAGCAGCAGCAAGTAGTTTGGCAGACTCATAATGAGTCAGGATTTCCTTCCACCCCTGAGAGATATCCCAGAGCTGAATTCTTTGCTCCAATTCTATTATAGCAATCCTCTCCTCATAGGAGACTTCCAGGGAAGCTCGGAGGGCAGCCATACCACTCAGGACATCTCGACGGATGTAGGGGGTTGTCCCTCATTGCATACAGCAGAGTGAGGTAAAGGGGAATTTAGATGGGGGATCTGAGTACAATGGGCAAGGAAAGGGGTGGAGTGGAAGAAGAGGAGGGGGTGAGAGTGGGTGGTTGGGTGGTAGGTGACACAACAACTTCAGTGGCTACTATTGGAGGTGATGGAAGGATAAAAGATGGGGATGAGATAGGTATGGAGAAAAATGGAGTGGCTACCTCCTCAGACTGGGTAGCAGCTGTGGGAGATGGAACTATGGGTGAAGATGGAGGAGATAAATGGATGGGTGATTGGACAGGGGAAAGAGGGGAAGTGTGAGGGGGTTGGGGAGTTGAAGAGGATGGGGTAAGGGTGGACTGAATGGATTGAAGGCAGGAGCTCATGAGGGCTTGGTTGTTGGTGTTTGTGGTCAATTGAGTTTGGATGGATTGTATTAGAGAGAGAATTTGGATGAAAGTAGCAGGCATGGTGGGATTAGAGGGGACAGGTGTTTGAATAGGGTAGAAAGGGGAGGAGGGTGCATGGTTGAAATGAGGGGGCTTGGGGTGTGGGGAGTCCGGGAGTGGGGTGTACTCATGCCCAACATCTTCTACAATGGGTGTCATTAGGGCAGTGAACCCAGCAGTGATATACTTGTCTAAGCCCTAGGTATGAAGTAGGGATTCGTGAGGGGGTGTTGTTGTTCTAAGTGTGCATGATTTATTTGTGTTTTGAAAACAGATTTGCAAATGCTAAGTTATACTGAATCTGGAAAATTAAAAAGAGTAAAGAAATATCAGCACAGAGAGAAGTGAATTAGCCAGCAAGATCAGGGCCAATTGTAGCAAGTTTTAAATGTAAGTGAGTAAAAGATCGTCCACAGAGAATTTGTTCAAAATGTAAGATAAACCTCCAGATCTGAGCTACCAGATCTGGCCTCTTATCCTATCTACAAAGCACATAAGACGGGAGGTTGAATTTATCACGTTAACTAAATGATAAAAGTAAAAGTTAAACTAAATGATCCAGATCTGAGTTGGGGGGATTTTGATGTAAACTTATAAAAATGGAGAAATAATATCTAACTTTGATTTGGTCCTTGAAACACACTGAGAATGACTGCAGATCAAATAAGAGATGATCCAATCTTCATCTGGCTACAAGCACAGATGCAAGAGAAATAAATCTAACTCAAGGATTAAATTTAGGCTTATGGCTATGGTCTGTCCACTTCAATGGCCACAGATCATCCAATAGTCTTTAATCTAAACCCTTAATTCAGAACAAGAAATATCACTACAAATGCTGTGAGAGATTAGGTTACAAACACTACTTCCCACAGGGTTAATGAATCAAGGGAAGTTGCATGAAAAATAGTAAATCTAAAGGAGTCTAGTGCAATAAGGAGATCAGAGGGAACCCTTAACACGAATCCAATTGAGAACGTACGGTTTACAGCAACCTTTTCAAATTCACATTTACAATTACAGAGCACAGCTTAAACAGCTCTCAGATTTGTAGTCTTGAATACAATCCACTTTTGAATTACAGAGGTATCCAATAGCTCTCAATTGCAAGTAAAAGTTAGGCTATTACAAAGGTTTCAGCCAGGCTAGCTGATCTGGAAATGGGGGAATAGAAATGAAACCCAAAATCTGGATGCCCAAATTGGGCAAATGGTTCATCTATTTATAGTTTTCCCCAGGTCTAGCTCAGATGTGTATCGACCAATTAGAAGTGCTCAGATCTGTATCAACCAATGGTAGTCGAGCACAAGGATCCAGATCTGTTCTGACCAATCAGAATTGCTTGATCTGGTTCAGCCAATCAGGAGACATAAGCATCAATTCTGTTATGCAATTTGAAAATCTTTTAGAGCTTCTAGAAGTTCCCACCAAGTGATTTCATCTTCGGGTGCTCACATGGGGTGGAATATGCCTTCGCTTCGTGCTTAGAATCTTTTGGAATGTCCCTAGGTTTTTAAATGGCATTGGGACGCGTGCAAAAGATTATTGAATTACCCTTGCAGAAGCTAGGAATCTCCAGAATACCATTTCGCATAGTTTAGGGAACTTTTCGCAAGGTACTATGACTCCTGAAGCTCTTTTTGCAAAGTTCAGGTTTTGTTCGCAAGGAGTTCTCTTCTTTTCGAATAGGTCAATCATCCTTTCGAAGAGTTCAGGTGCTCTTCGAAAACTAAGCTTGGAGCTTTTAGTTCTTTTCGCAGAGTTCAAGTTCTTTTCAAAATGTTCAGATTCTTTTCGAAATGTTCAAATTCTTTTCGAAAAGCACTCTGTAGTGCATTTTTCTGTTCGAATTGCTCCACATTTCTTTTCTGGGTTGAGACCAGGTCTTTGCCTCTTCAGTTCAGGCATTTTGACAGCTAGTGAGGTTGTCCCTTTTCTTTCTTCCTTTGGATCGACATGGATTATCATCTTTTTGGCACTTTTAGGCAGCTTTCATGGTTAAGCCTGTCTTTATTGTTAGCTGTAACACAAGCACTTAAAACACTTATTTAGTTCTCTCAAGGGTCTATCAAGGCCCAGGTTAAAGGGTGGAAAATGGTATTTTCTAGTTCTCAACACACCCCCAAACCTAAGCTTTGCTAGTCCCTTAGCAAAGACAAAAATAAAAACAGAATAAAAAGGCACTTTTGTAGGGAACACAATTGCATTTAGCATATACAACAAGCCTTTTAAACCCCTAGGTGATCCCTAGTGGAGGAGTGAAGTCTCCTGAGGGTTTTCAGTGAAGGTACCCACAAACTTCTCTAATAAATCAGTTAATATTAATGCGGATTACATTAAAGCAGACTTTCATCAATCAGTTATTCACACGCATCGGTCAAGTTATAAGATGATTTTCAAGAAAACATCAGTTCAAAACTAAAATTCTCTTGTAATTCTTTTACCATTCACTTGATTTGTGTCAAAAAGTTTTAAAAGAAAAATTAATGAAAAGCTTGCCTTCTATTTGAGAATTCAGTTTTGATGTTACCCCAATGAGTTGATTTCAAACCCAACTCTCTCAGTTTTCACTCAACATGCAAATAAGAGGTTGTACTATTTCACACGGCTCAAGAGCGATTCTGACCCTCAAATAGAATTGTAAGCATGAGCATAGGCATTGCTTTTAGTTCTAAATTCACTCTTTTACCATAGATTACACAAATCCTTATCTCCATGTGACTGACTCAATCCATCATTGATCATAAGGACTTTCTTGGGTTGTAATGTGGCTTATGGGTGAAATTTATCAAGAATAAAGGGGTGGAATGGAGTTCAAAATTGAGAAGTCGGTCAAGGTAAGGAGGTGATAGACACACCTTCTTCAATTGACAATTTCATCTTCTTCTTTGAATTTTGAGCCAAAGTGGCCATCTTTTCTCTTTCTTTTCAAACTTCCAATGAAATGCCTTCTCCTTCTTTTTTTTTTTATCAAGGTAACATTGGTATGGAATGCCACATTTCTTCTGGCGATACATTATTGCCTTCAATTATTCTTCTTCTTTTATCAAAGCGTTACTCAATTCTCACCTTTCTTGACTTCCTTCCCTTTATCTTCCGAATTCTCGAGTGAGGATTAGGCTAAATTAGGTTGATGAGGTTTCAAAGAAATCTTAGATTTATAAAGCTCAAATGGTGTGTATCAAGGCGATTTCAAAAGGTGGGGCTTTGTAAGGTTCAAACTATCCAAAAGGAGGCCTTACATCATGTCTTTAATATCATGATTGCTGTCAAGTTATTTCAATTTGAATATGTGTAACTTCTAGTGAAAAGAAGCAGGTTCAAACAGTCCTAGGCGAGAAAAATTGCCAATTCATACCTCCAAAGAATACATTTGAGGCCCAAATCTCACTTGGGTGTGGTTTTCTATCAAATTCTCAAGCATATCATCACTTTGTTTTCTCTCTTTTTAGGTTTACTAAAACATCAATTTTCTTTTTTTTTGACATTCACTTCATGAAAGTATTAGAATTACACTAGAAATCAATTTCAAAAGGTTTTTAACTTCCTCATTTTCAAAACAAGTGTGAAATTACTTCATTTTCAAAAATTAAAATTTGATCATAATTTGCATTGATGTTAACTCAATTATTGACATTTCATGACACCCCAAACCTATGGTGAGCGGGTCCTGCACTTGGTCCAAAGCAAGAAAAGAAACAATCAAGCGAAATCATAATGACAAGAAGAAAGAAATGAAATGCAGTAATTACACAGAAAAACGAATTTTATATTACAAACTCATAACACAGATAAGTACAATATGATCTAATAACTGGGGTCAAAATCTGTATCATAAGTTGGTTCAATGGGATCGAATCAAGTCACCCATCATGAACTAGAATCGATGTTGAGTCTGAACTCGATTTAGCCTTCTCCTGGATTGTGTTTTGCAGCTCAGTGTATTCCTCTGATTTGATCTTTTTGGTGAGGCCAATGTACTTTCCAAGTCTAGTAGTCCTCAGTTTTTCCTATTCAAGCAGTGCTTGCAACATGGTCACCTTGTGCTGCTCACTCCTAACCATCTGAAAAGTTTGACCCAACAGGTCCTGCATTTTCTCTCTCTCAAATTTCATGAATAACTCCAATTTTCGAATCTGGTTTTCATAAGGGGTTCTAATGTAAGCTTGAAAATCAGCTAACCCCTTGAGGACATCTCGACAGATATATGGATTCTCTTCCATAGCCCTTTTGAGAGCGGCAAATCTGGGAATGGGAATGGAATGGTAGGGGAGCAAAGGTATCCCAGCTGTGGGAGTGGGAGAAGAGGGGCCCAGAAGAATGACCTCAGGGTCGGTCTGATTAACTTGATCAGAGAAAGTAAGGAGAGGTGAAGGGGGCTCAACAAGAGCTACCTCGGGTTCAGTTTGGGTAGCATGGGCAGTAGTGGTGAGGGTGGGTGGATCAACCAATACTACCTCAGGTTCTGTTTGGGTAGCATGGTCATCAACAGTATGCTAAAGGTAGTTGTGTGGGATGTGGAGGCTAAGGTTTGGAGAAGGTCATTGGTCATGCGATTATCTGTGTTGATCTCGTAGTTGGGCTTGGATGGATTGGAGAAAGGTAAATATTTGGCTAATTGATTGTGTGGTGTGGTATGCATAGTAGGCTAAAACTGCAGTGGATGGTTGAGGTGCAATGGGTGAAATGGCGTAAAAGGGTGAAGTAGCCAAGTGAGTGAAATGAGGAGGGTCGGTATGGGGATGATTCAAGCCAATATTTTCAAAATAGACCCCATCAATGATGAATAAGCCTCTCAGAGTGAAAATCTGTGTTCGGGTATGAGTTACTTTGTGTAATGAGTGAATGAGCGGTGAACTTGAGAGGCTTTGGAGAAGGAGTGCTAGGAGATTGTTCAATAAAATCTGTGGCCGTGTCTTAGGCATTGTTGGGAGAAATTGGTGGTGGTGAGTATGGTTGGAGTGGTTGGTGTAGAGGGGGAGTCTGCAATTGGGATAATGGTGGTTATGGGAGATGGGACTGCTGGAATGGGTGAAGTGGCAGGAGCTGGGCTAGGTGAGGAGGGTAAAATGACAACTTCTTCAAGAATTGGTGTAGCTGAAGAGCTGGTCACCACAGGAAGGACAGCTTCTTCAAGAATGGGTGCAGCTGAAGAGCTGGTCACCACAGGAAGGACAGCTTCTTCAAGAATGGGTGCAGCTAAAGAGCTGGTCACCTGTGGTCCTGTAAAGGTGTTCTAAGGTAGTCAACAAGGTGTTCATGTATGGTCCACTAGCGCAGATGCAGGATCCGTCATCAATGTCAAACTTAGCTCTTAGTAGGGTGTGATCAACCTACCAAATGGGATTCATTAATTTTACGCTCCTTTTCAACTTGGCACTAATATCAGCCATGGCTTCAAAAATTAACAGAGGGGCATTGAAAAATTGCCCCTTAGAAAAATGAAAGAGAGCCTCTAAAATTGGTGTCCTCCTTTCTTGGCTGTGCCCAGTGACATAAAAACTTCCCCTCAAAATTGAATCCATCAGTAAAAATTGAGGTGCTAGGTCTCTCCTCATTATGGACTGTCCAGTTCCAATGATCCCTTGGGTTAAATGTGCAGCCATTTCTCTGAAAGAGGCTACTTCTAGTGTAGCCAATGGACCAGCAGGATCATATTGAAAAGGTATCCCCAAAGCATTCCTAATGTCTTCATATGTGACAGTTAAATCACAATCATCAATGAAAATAACAAGAGTAGGAACATCAGCATCCTTCTCTGTCACTTTTACCAAGTTTTGGTACCATAATTTCACCATTCGCGAATAAATTTTCTCTGGCAGAGGGGTAAGGATATTGCTCAGTGAGGCATCCCTAATGTATTTTAAAGATAGCTAACAGTCCGATTTGTTGGAGAAAAAGTTCCCATCAACAATAAGCTCAGGAATCAGCTTCTGAGCTTCAATGAATGGATTTGGTAGTACCAAATGCATAGGCAGAGGAGGAAGCTCAGGCTCAGGACTAGCTCATGTCTAACCTTCTTCCTTTCTCAATCCTATCTTCTATCCATTGATAGTTTTCTTTTAGAGTTTTGGCTTTTTTCCTTTTGGGTTTTGTTTGCTAATTTTCTTAGCAGAAGATTTTGGGAACATGGCACCCAGTGATTTTTCAGCTTTCCCCATTCTAGAGTTGTGTCTAAAAATGCCCACAACAAATGCTGACACCAAATCAAACTTTGCAAATGATAAGCAGAGAAATGCACGTAAAATACCGAAATCTAGGGTTTTGGTTGAACGTGTTGCTTTGCTTGCTGAAATCCACCAACGAAGCTAAAATCCTCTCTTCAAGCTTAAATGATCGAACAAATATGAAGAAAAAGTGGCTGAATTCTAAAATCACCCAAGGAAAAAAGAAATGGGGTTTACGTGAAGGGGCGTTCTCGAAAGCTTTCGAATATGAAACCCTTACTTCGAAAGGGTTTAACTATGCTCAAAGTTATTTTTGCAAAGTAATCTTTAAGTTTTCGAAAAGTTCAAAACAATCCTTTGTACAACAGAGAATGGCATCGGTTACCATTGAAAAGCTAATAACCGAAACAATTTTTTGAAAAGCAAATAGCTTCAGAAACAACTATTCGAAAAGCAAATCATTGCTTTCGAGCAGTTCGTTACAAATCCAGATCCTTTTCAAAAAGCAAATTGAACTTTGCGAAAAGACAATTTTTACTTTGCGAATTAATTTTTCACATATTTAAACTTCTCGAAAAGAGAACAAACATGACTAAAAACAGAGAAATAGAAAACTATGCAAAAACTACAGAACAAAAACATATTGTACAGTTGTATACCATCAGATTTAGGGAGGTTCTTGATGATAGATGGTCAGCACAGGCTCCTGGGTATTTTCAATGCATGGTTTGAGCCTCTGACCATTTACTTTCAAGATTCTTCCATCACTTGGGTCTAAAATTTCAACAGCCCCAGAAGGAGTTGCATGAATGACAGTATATGGCCCTTCCCATTTGGATCTCAGCTTTCCAGGAAAAAACTTAAGTTTTGAGTTATAGCCATACCTTAGAGCCAGCTATGAACTCTTTTCTCAACAAATTTTTATCATGGAAGGCTTTGACTTTCTCTTTGTAAGATCTTGAATTGGTGTATGCATCCATTCTCAGCTCCTCCAACTTCGACAAGTTGCAGTTTCACATGTGATTACGGTGGTCTCAATGTTTTAATAGCCCAAAAGGCTTTATATTCTAACTCCTTTGGTAAATGGCATGCTTTGCCATAGACCAATCTGAATGGGGACATGCCAATTGGGGTTTTATAGGTCTGTCCTATATGCCCACAATGCATCATTAAACAAGGACGAATCCCTTCTGTCCTTCTTCACAGTCTTTTCCAGTATATGTTTGATTTCTCTATTGGAAATCTCCACTTGTCCACTGGTTTATGGATGATATGGAGTAGCTACTCTATGAGTCACAGAGTATTTTTTTCAATAAAGCTTCAAAATGTTTATTACAAAAATGGCTTCCCCCATCACTGATAATAGCTCTGGGAAAACCAAACCTGGAAAAAATGTTATCCTTTAAAAATTTCAGAACCACTCTGTGATCATTGGTTTTAGTGGTTGTGGCTTCAACCCATTTGGATACATAATCCACAACTACTAAGATGAAATTACACCCATTGGAAGGAGGAAAGGGACCCATGAAGTCTATCCCCCAAATATCAAACAATTCAACTACCCAAATGGGCTGTAAAGGCATTGAGTTTCTCTTGGAAATGCTGCCCAATTTTGGCGATTCGACAAGACTTACGATCTTTCTTGAGCATCTTTGAAAAGTGTAGGCCAATAAAATCCACACTACAAAACCTTTGCAGCAGTTTTGTTTCCACTAAAATGACCTCCACAGGCCTGTTCATGACACATAGCAAGTATGCTATGAAAGTCTTCTTCAGGGACACATCTTCAGGGTCTACACAAATCTTAAACAGATAAGGATCTTCCCAAATAAAATGTTTAACCTTTGAGAAGAAAAGATCTTTATCCATTTTATTCCAATGTTGAGGAATTCGTCCAGTAGCTAAAAAGTTGACTATGTTTGCAAACCAAGGGGTGTGTATACTGATAGCAAAAAGTTGCTCATCAGGGAAAGATTTATTGATAGGCAGCCTATCAATCTTTGCAGTTAAAATTCTAGACAGGTGATCAGCCACCACATTCTCCACACCCTTTTTATCTTTGATCTGTAAATCAAATTCTTGTAATAGGAGGATCCACCTGATTAATCTTGGTTTGGTGTCCTTTTTAGACAGAAGGTATTTCAGGGCAGAGTGGTCAGTGAACACCACTATTTGTGAACCCAAAACATATGACCTGAATTTCTCTAAAGCAAAAACAATTGCCAGCAGCTCCTTCTCAGTTATTGTGTAATTGAGCTATGCATCAATCATTGATCTACTAGCATAAGCTATGACATGAGGCAGCTTATCCTTTCTCTGTCCAAGAACAGCTCCCAAAGCATAATCTGATGCATCACACATCAGTTCAAAAGGCAGTGAGTAATCTGGAGACTATAATATTGGAGCTAAAATCAAACAGTTTTTTAAGAATTCAAATGCCTTCAAGCATTCATTATTGAAAACAAAAGGGACATCTTGACACAATAAATGACAAAGAAGCTTGGTTATTTTACTGAAGTCCTTCATGAACCTTCTGTAGATTCCTGCATGTCCCAGAAAACTTCTGATCTGTTTAACAATTTTGGGAGGTGGTAAACGTGCAATTAAATCAATTTTTGCTCTGTCCACCTCAATGCCCTTGTGGGAGACAACATGGCCAAGGACAATGCCTTGGGTGACCATGAAATGGCTCTTCTCCCAACTCAAAACTAGATTGGTTTCTTCACATCTCTGTAACACCAATTTGAGATGATGTAAACACTGGGCAAAACTGTCTTCATAGATTGACAAATCATCGATAAAAATCTCCATAAATTGGTCAATCATATCAGAGAAAATGGAGTACATGCATCTTTGAAAGGTAGCAGGAGCATTACAAAGACCAAAAGGCATTCTCCTATAGAAAAAAGTGCCAAAAGGGCAAGTGAATGTGGTCTTTTCTTGATCTTGTGGATACACAGGAATCTGGTTGTAACCAGAGTAACCATCAAGAAAACAGTAATAGGCTTTTCCTACTAGCTTATCTAAGATTTGATCAACGAATGGTAGAGGGAAATAGTCTTTTCTGGTCATTGAATTTAATTTTTTGTAATCAATACAGACCCTCCAACCAGTTGTTTGTCTGGTTGACATAAACTCACCAGAATCTGAGGTTACAACAGTGATCCCAGATTTCTTAGGTACCACCTGTGTAGGTGCCACCCAAGCTGAATCTGAAATGGGGTAAATGACTCCTGCATCCAACAACTTAACAACCTCTTTCATGACCACTTCTTGCATATGAGGGTTCAACCTCCTTTGCATTTCCCTAGAAGGCTTTGCATCTTCTTCCAAATGGATTTTATGCATGCAAGCAATGAATTTGATTCCTCCCAAATCGGCAATAGTCCGATAATTGCCCTTTTATGTTGTTTCAATACAATCAACAGCTCTTCTTCCTGCTCCTTTGTGAGGGAGGACGAAATAATCACAGGCAATGATTGATGGTTTCCTAAAAACACATATTTCAAATTTTCTAGCAACTGCTTCAATTCTACATCGTGGGTGAAAAGAAGGAAGGTAACAAAGGTACCTTAACTGTTTGTGGAAGGGGAAGAATAGCGGTTTCCATGAAGAGAACCTTCGATTGATCATGAGTTCCTTGCACAAGATTAACTTCCTCGACTTTGAGGTACAAAATATTTCTTCCTCGAATTTCTCAAGCATCTTCAAAATCTATGGTTAAATCTTATGCAAAAATCGTGTAGGGTCTCTTCCACCGCTTCATCCAATAGATCAACATGAAAACATTCCTCGGAACAATGAATAAACATTTAATTTCACCTTCATATTTCCAAAAGAGACTTCCATAATACCAGACCTGCATTGAATGCAAGCATTTGTTGTAGCTAGAAATGGTCTCCCCAAAATGATAGGGATGGAAGTTTAGCTTTTTGTAGGTTCCATGTCCAAAACCGTAAAATCTCTACTCCTACCAATACATCCTCAATCATCCCAACTGGCTTTCTTTCGGATCTCATGCTAGTTGTAATACCACATGAGTGGGTTTTAATTCTCTCAAACCTAGTTTCTCATATACAGAATATGGAAGCAGGTTGACACTAGCACCCAAATCTAATAAAGCCTTTTCAATGGTATGTTCCCCAATAATGCAAGGGATTGTGGGGATTCCAGGATCTTGAAGTTTAGGAGGTGTGGTAATGGACAACACCTGATTAACTCTTTCCACAGCAAAGACCTTCTTGGATAACTGTATCCTAGACTGTCTTTTGTGAGTGCAAATATCTTTTAAAAATTTTGCATATGCTGGAATTTGTTTGATTGCATCAAGCAAAGGTAGATTTATCTTGACTTGCTTGAAAGTCTCCATCATTTCATCTATTTTTCTGTTCCCTTTATCAAAAGGGGATACAGATTTCATGGCATGAGGAAATGGTAAATGAGGAACAAGTCCTTCATCTACAGCTTTAGAAGCATTATTAGAATCTTCTTGATTTTTTTGTTTTTCATTTTTTTTATTTTTCTGAGGTACATCAGCACCCCCACTGCTAACATTATGCTGTTCTTGCTGCATATCTTTATCATTTTCCTTAATTTTTTCTTCTTCCTTGTCAGTACCCACTTTGTTATTTATAATTCTTCCACTTCTCAAAGTTGTGACAGTTTTTACTTCTTCATGAGAAACAGAAGCCTCTTCAACCATGAACTGTCCTTTGGGATTGTTCAAAGGTTGGCTGGGTAACCTTCCTTCCTCTCTTTTGGCCAAAGTATTTGAAAGTTGACCCAATGTTTCTTCAATCTTCTTTATGCTCTGACTGTGAAAGTTCACAGTCTGAGTTAAAGACCCTAAATTCTGGAGTGAATTTAGAACTTGATCTTCAAAAGAAGGGGACCTGGAAGGGACTTGAACTGGAGCAGTTTCATCATGAGTTGTTGTGGAATGGGTGCTTAAAATTTGGCTTGGCATAAAAATTCTCTTTAAGGATAAAATTTGAAAGGTTTGCATTTGGTTCTTTGGTTGCTGCTGCTATTGTGATTGATAATTCCCCTGGCTCCACCTCAAATTGGGGTGCCCTCTCCATGGATATTCATTTGACTGCATCTATCCAAATGATTGGGCAGCATGAGCTTGTTCCACCACTAGATCTGGGAACTGTGGTGCAGTGGGACATTGGTCAAGTGAATGAGTAGGGGGCTGGCATATCAAACATGCCTCCTCTACTCTTGCAACCTTTGGATTTTTAAGTGAGTCCATCAATCTATCCAACTTTGTGGTTAAATTATCCATCTTTCTTTCCAACTCATTCACCTTATAAATCTTTCCTTTGGTGGTTTGCTGATTCTTCGTCCTAGCAGGATTCTCAATATCTCTTGACAAAGATTCCCGTTGAGTTAAATTTTCACCAATTACTTCAAATAAGTCCCAAACCTCCTCAACTGTTTTTTGCAAATAGGTACCTCCACAGGAAGCATCTACCATATTCTTGCCTTTTTGATCAATTCCTTGATAGAAGCTTTGAACAAGCTGCCATCAGGGGATTTGATGATGAGGACATTGCCTTAAAAATTCCTTAAACCTTTCCCATGCTTCATGGAAAGTTTCAGTTGAGTTTTGTGAGAAGGAAATAATATTGTCTCAATTGGCTTGTTTTAGACATAGGGAAGTATTTGGCTAAAAATTGACACTGCAAATCATTCCAAGAAGTGATACTATTTGGTGCTAACATAGACAACCATGCTCTAGCTTTGTCCTTTAATGAAAAAGGAAAGAGCCTAAGCTTGCTTGCTTCTAGACCAAGTCCAGCTATGTTGAATGTGGTGCAAAGAGACAAGAATTCATCCACATGTTTGTATGGATCTTCCTTACTCAACCCATGGAAGGAAGGAAGCATTTGGATAGTTGATGATTTGATCTCATTATTTTCTTCAACAGTAGGAAATTGAATGTAAAATGGAGAATTATAAGCACCAGGTGCAAAGTAATCCCGCAAAAGTCGAGGTTCTTCACCCACAGTAATTGTTTCAATAGAATTCTGTGCTGTTGGTCTGGTTCTTAGTAGCCTTTCAACTTCTAAATTTAGAGGGACAATCTCAGGGCTGAGAGTCCTCCTACCAAACATACAACACAAAACAGAGAATCAGATTATGCACAGCAAACCTTCAGAATTCCTTTTAAAGTAGATTCCACTCTTCAAAATGTATATGAATAACTGCACAGATATAAACAATAGGATAGTTTAGCACTGATGTAAAGATAAATACAAAATGAAAACTTAGGTCTACCTATTTTAAAACAAATCCCCGGCAACGGCGCCAAAAACTTGTTGTTGTTCTAAGTGTGCATGATTTATTTGTGTTTTGAAAACAGATTTGCAAATGCTAAGTTATACTGAATCTGGAAAATTAAAAAGAGTAAAGAAATATCAGCACAGAGAGAAGTGAATTAGCCTGCAAGATCAGGGCCAATTGTAGCAAGTTTTAAATGTAAGTGAGTAAAAGATCGTCCAGAGAGAATTTGTTCAAAATGTAAGATAAACCTCCAGATCTGAGCTACCAGATCTGGCCTCTTATCCTATCTACAAAGCACATAAGATGGGAGGTTGAATTTGTCACGTTAACTAAATGATAAAAGTAAAAGTTAAACTAAATGATCCAAATCTGAGTTGGGGGGATTTTGATGTAAACTTATAAAAGTGGAGAAATAATATCTAACTTTGATTTGGTCCTTGAAACACACTGAGAATGACTGCAGATCAAATGAGAGATGATCCAATCTTCATCTGGCTACAAGCACAGATGCAAGAGAAATAAATCTAACTCAAGGATTAAATTTAGGCTTATGGCTATGGTCTGTCCACTTCAATGGCCAAAGATCATCCAATAGTCTTTAATCTAAACCCTTAATTCAGAACAAGAAATATCACTACAAATGCTGTGAGAGATTAGGTTACAAACACTACTTCCCACAGGGTTAATGAATCAAGGGAAGTTGTATGAAAAACAGTAAATCTAAAGGAGTCTAGTGCAATAAGGAGATCAGAGGGAACCCTTAACACGAATCCAATTGAGAATGTATGGTTTACAGCAACCTTTTCAAATTCACATTTACAATTCTGAGCATGCCTTAAATGTCTTGAATACAATCCTCTTTTGAATTACGAGGTATCTCCACTCTCAATTGCAAGTAAAAGTTAGGCTATTACAAGGGTTTCACAAATGGCTGATCTGGAAAAGAATAGAAATGAAACCTAAAATCTAGATGCCCAAATTGGGCAAATGGTTCATCTATTTATAGTTTTCCTGTGTCTAGCTCGATATGCGACGTACAATTAGAAGTGGTCAGATCTGTATCAACCAATGGTAGTCGAGCACAAGGATCCAAATCTGTTCTGGACAATCATAATTGCTCGATCTGGTCTAGCCAATCAGGCGACATATGCATCAATTCTGTAATGCAATTTGAAAATCTGTTAGAGCTTCTAGAAGTTCCCGCCAAGTGATTTCATCTTCGGGTGCTCACATGGGGTGGAATATGCCTTCCGTGCTTAGAATCTTCCGAGAATGTCCCTAGGTTTTTAAATGCAAAAGATTATGAATTACCTTGCAAGCTAGGAATCTCGAATACCATTTCGCATAGTTTAGGGAACTTTTAAGGTAATCGTGACTGAAGCTCTTTTTACAAAATTCAGGTTCTGTTCGCAAGGAGTTCTCTTCTTTTCGAATAGGTCAATCATCCTTTCGAAGAGTTCAGGTGCTCTTCGAAAACTAAGCCTGGAGCTTTTACTTCTTTTCGCAGAGTTCAAGTTCTTTTCGAAATGTTCAGATTCTTTTCAAAATGTTCAGATTCTTTTCGAAAAGCACTCTGTAGTGTATTTTTCTATTCGAATTGCTCCACATTTCTTTTCTGGGTTGAGACCAGGTCTTTGCCTCTTCAGTTCAGGCATTTTGACAGCTAGTGAGGTTGTCCCTTCTCTTTCTTCCTTTGGATCGACATGGATTATTATCTTTTTGGCACTTTTAGGCTGCTTTCATGGTTAAGCCTGTCTTTATTGTTAGCTGTAACACAAGCACTTAAAACACTTATTTAGTTCTCTCAAGGGTCTATCAAGGCCCAGGTTAAAGGGTGGAAAATGGTATTTTCTAGTTCTCAACAGGGGGGAAGTCAGAAATGGGTTGGTCAAAGGGTGGAGAAGAAAGGGTAGGGGTAGGCTCTGGTGGTGTTGGAGGTTCAAGGACTTCAAGTGTGGGAATTGGAGTGGTGGGTGGAGGTAAAACTGGCTCAGAGGTAGGAGGAGGGGGGTCAGTTGGAAGAGGAGTTGATACAAAGGGGGAAATCAAAGTGGGTGGTGGTGTTGGTGATGATGTAGGTAAGGTAGGTGAGAGGATGGATGAGGGCATCTCAGCAGTAAGATTTGCTGCAATGGTAGTGGGCACTTCCTCAACATCCTCCATCTTAGCTGGCTTACTCTTCTTTATCAGGGTCAAGCTAGTGGACCATGCCCTTTTTCCATACTCTTTTGGAGTCAATGTTGAGAACTGGAAAATACCTTTTTTCACCCCTCAACCTGAGTCTTGATAGACCTTTGAGAGAACTAAATAAGTGTTCTAAGTGCTTGTGTTTCAGCTAACAATAAAGACAGGCTTAACCATAAAAGCAGCTTAAAAGTGCCAAAAAGATGATAATCCATGTCGATCCAAAGGAAGAAAGAGAAGGGACAACCTCACTAGCTGTTAAAAGGTCTGAACTGAAGAGGCAAAGACCTAGTCTCAACCCAGAAAAGAAGTATGGAGCAATTCGAACAGAAAAATGCACTACAGAGTACTTTTCGCAAAGAACTGAATCGCTCGCAAAGAACACAATTTTGTGAAAAGAACTAAAACCTGTGCTTAGCGTCAAGAAGCACCCGAACTGCTCAAGAGATAATTGACCTTTTCAAAAAGAAGCAAACTCAATTCGAACAGAACCAGAACATTGTGAAAAGAGCTTCAGGAGTTACAACACCTTGCGAAAAGTCCCCTAAGCTATGCGAAAAGGTATTCTGGAGATTCCCAGCTTTTGCAAGGGCAATTCAGTAATCTTTTTCACGCGTCCCAATGCATTTAAAAACCTAGGGACATTCCAGAGGATTCTAAGCATGATGCGAAGGCATATTCCACCCCATGTGAGCACCCAGAGATGAAATAACTTGGCGGGAACTTCTAGAAACTCTAACAGACTTTCAAAATGCATAACAGAATTAATGCTTTTGTCACCTGATTGGCTGAACCAGATCGAGCAATTCTGATTGGCCAGAACAGATCTGGATCCTTGTGCTCGACTACCATTGGTCGATACAGATCTGAGCACTTCTGATTGGTTGATACACATCTGAGCTGGACTTAGGGAAAACTATAAATAGACGAACCATTTGCCCAATTTGGGCATCCAGATTTTGAGTTTCATTCCTATTCCCCCATTTCCAAATCAGATAGTTTGTCCGAAATCAGAATAGCCTCACTTTCACTTGCAATTGAGAGTCGTGAGAGATACGTAATTCATTCAAAAGAGAGTTGTATGCAAGACTACAACTGAGAGTTTTTAAGTTGCAGGCTCAGAATTGTAATGTTGAATTTGAAAAGGTTGTCAGAAACCGTACATTCTCCATTGGACTCATGTTAAGGGTTCCTCTGATCTCCTTATTGCATTAGACTCCTTTAGATTTACTATTTTTCATGCAATTTCCTTGATTCATTAATCTGTGAGAATTAGTGTTTGTAACCTAATCTCTCACGGCATTTGTAGTGATGTTTCTTGTTCTAAATTAAGGATTTGGATTAAAGACTATTGGATGGTTTGTGGCCATTAAAGTGATGACCATAGCCATAAGCTTAAATCTAATCCTTGAGTTAGATTTATTTCTCTTACATCCGGCTTGTAGCCGATAAAGATTGGATCATCTCTCGATTGATCAATGTCATTCTCATTAGATTTCAAGGACCAAATCAAAGTTAGATATTACTTCTCCATTTTTATAAGTTTACCTCAAAATTCCCCCAACTCGGATCTGGATCATTTAGCTTAACTTTTACTTTTATCATTTAGTTAATGTGACAAATTCAACCTCCCATCTTATGTGCTTTCTAGATAAGATAAGAGGCCAGATCTGGTAGCTCAGATATGGAGGTTTATCTTGCATTTTAGACAAATTCTCTGTGGACGATCTTTTACTCACTAACATTTAAAACTTGCTACAATTGGCCCTGATCTTGCAGGCTAATTCACTTCTCTCTGTGCTAATATTTCTTTACTCTTTTTAATATTCTAGATTCATTATAACTTAGCAGTTGCAAACCTGTTTTCAAAACACAAATAAATCAAGCATACTTAGAAGGAACAACAAGTTTTTGGCACCATTGCCGGGGAATTTATTCTAAAATAGGTAGACCTAAGTTTTCACTTTTATTTTTATATCAGTACTAAACTGATCTATTGTTTATACCTGTGCAGTTATTCATATCCAATTGTTGAAGAAGGGAAACTACTTAAAAAGGAATTCTGAAGGTTTGATGTGAATAATCTTATTTTTTATTCTGAGTTGTATGTTTGGTAGAAGGACTCTCAGCCCTGAGATTGTCTCACTGAATTTAGAAGTTGAAAGGCTATTACGAACCAAAAAAACAACACAGAATTCTGCTACTATGGGTGAAGAACCTCGACTTTTGAGGGATTACTTCGCACCTGGTGCTTATAATTCTCCCTTTTGCATTCAATTTCCTACTGTTGAAGGAAATTATGAGATCAAATCATCGACCATCCAAATGCTTCCTTCCTTCCATGGGTTGAGTAAGGAAGATCCATACAAACATGTGGATGAATTCTTGGCTCTTTGCACCACATTCAACATAGCTGGACTTGGTCTGTATAACCTAGCTTAGGCTCAATCCATTTTCATTAAAGGACAAAGCTAGAGCATGGTTATCTATGTTAGCACCAAATAGTATCACTTCTTGGAATGATTTGTAGTGTCAATTTTTAGCCAAATACTTCCCAATGTCTAAAACAAGCCAATTGAGACAAAGTATCATTTCTTTCTCACAAAACTCAACTGAAACTTTCCATGAAGCATGGGAAAGATTTAAGGAACTTTAAGGCAATGTCCTCATCATCAAATCCCGGATGGCAAATTTGGTTCAAAGCTTCTATCAAGGAATTGATCAAAAGGCAAAATATGGTGGATGCCTCCTGTGGAGGCACTTACTTGCAAAAAAAATAGTTGAGGAGGTTTGGGACTTATTTGAAGTAATTGGTGAAAACTCAACTCAACAGAATCTCTCACAAGAGATATTGAATATCTGCTAGGTTGAACAATCAAAGAAACCACCAAAGGAAAGATTTATGAAGTGAATGAGTTGGAAAGAAAGATGGACAATTTAACCACAAAGTTTGATAGATTGATGGACTCACTTAAAAATCTAATGGTTGCAAGAGTAGAGGAGGCATGTCTGATATGCCAGTCCCCTACTCATTCAATTGACCAATGTCCTGCTGCACCACAGTTCCCAGATTTAGTGGTGGAACAAGCTCATGCTGCGCAATCATTTGGACAGATGCAGTCAAATGAATATCCATAGAGAGGGCACCCCAATTTGAGGTGGAGCCAAGGGAATTATCAATCACAACAGCAGCAGCAACCAAAGAACCAAATGCCTTTCAAAACTGCACAGCCTTATCAGCAGAATTTTTATGCCAAGCCAAATTTTCAGCAGCCCATTCCACAACAACCTGGACAGCAATTTGCCCCAGTTCAAACCCCTTCCAGGTTCCCTTCTTTTGAAGATCAAGTCCTAAATTCACTCCAAAATTTAGGATCTTTAACTCAGACTGTGAATTTTCACAGCCATAGCATAAAGAAGATTGAAGAAACATTGGGACAGCTTTCAAATACTTTGGCCAAAAGAGAGGAAGGAAAGTTACCCAGCCAACCTTTGAACAATCCCAAAGGACAGTTCATGGTTGGAGAAGCTTCTATTTCGCATGAAGAAGTAAAAACTGTCACAACTTTGAGAAGTGGAAGAATTATAAATAACAAAGTGGGTACTGAAGAAGAAAAAAATGAGGAAAATGATAAAGATATGCAGCAAGAGCAGCATAATGATAGCAGTGGAGGTGCCGATATACCTCAGAAAAATCAAACAAATGAAAAACAAAAAATTTAAAAAAATCCTGAAAATGCTTCCAAAGCTGTAAATGAAGGACTAGTTCCTCATTTGCCATTTCCTCATGTAATGAAATCTGTATCCCCTTTTGATAAAGGGAACACAAAAATAGATGAAATGATGGAGGCTTTCAAGTAAGTCAAGATAAATCTACCTTTGCTTGAGGCATTCAAACAAATTTCAGCATATGCAAAATTTTTGAAAGATATTTGCACTCACAAAAGACAGTCTAGGATACAGTTATCCAAGAAGGTCTTTGCTGTGGAAAGAGTTAATCAGGTGTTATCCATTTCCACACCTCCTAAACTTCAAGATCCTGGAATCCCCACAATCCCTTGCATTATTGGGGAACATACCATTGAAAAGCCTTTATTAGATCTGGGTGCTAGTGTCAACCTACTTCCATATTCCTATATGAGAAACTAGGTTTGGGAGAATTAAAACCCACTCATGTGGTGTTACAACTAGCGCATGATCTGAAAAGAAAGCTTGGGATGATTGAAGATGTATTGGTGGGAGTAGATAAATTTTTCTATCCTCGATTTTCTAGTTTTGGACATGGAACCTACCAAAAGCAAAACTTCCATCCCATCATTTTGGGAAGACCAATTCACAGCTCGATAAATGCTTGCATTCAATGCAGTCCGTATTATGGAAGTCTCTTTTGGAAACATGAAGGTAAAATTAAATGTTTATAATGCAGTCCACACACCTCAATTGACTCGAGGAATGTTTTCATGTTGATCTATTGGATGAACTGGTAGAAGGGACTTTACAACAGTTTCTGCAGTGTGAAGATTTCACCACAGATGCTAAAGATGCTTGGGGAAATTCTGAGGAAGAAACAGTTTGTATCTCAAAGTATGAGGAAGTATATGTTGTGCAAGGAACTCATAATCAATTAGCAAGTTTCTCTTCTTGGAAACCTGCTACTCTTCCCCTTCCACAAACAGCTAAGGTACCTTTGTTACCTTCTTTTCTCAGACCACCTGATTTAGAACTAAAGCAGCTGCCAGAAAATTTGAAATATGTATTTTTAGGAGATCATAAATCATTGCCTGCAATTATTTCTTCCTCCCTCACAAAGGAGCAAGAGGAAGAGCTGTTGATTGTTTTGAAAGAACATAGAAGGGCAATTGGCTGGACTATTGCTGATTTGGGAGGAATCAGTCCAACTGTTTGCATGCATAAAATCCATTTGGAAGAAGATGCAAAGCCTTCTAGGGAAATGCAAAGGAGGCTGAACCCTCATATGCAAGAAGTGGTCATGAAAGAGGTTGTTAAGTTGTTGGATGCAGGGGTCATTTACCCCATTTCAGATTCATCTTGGGTGGCACCTACACAGGTGGTACCTAAGAAATCTGGGATCACTGTTGTAACCTCAGATTCTGGTGAGCTTATGTCAACCAGACAAACAACTGGGTGGAGGGTCTGTATTGATTACAGAAAATTAAATTCAATGACCAGAAAAGACCATTTCCCTCTCCCATTCATTGATCAGATTTTAGATAAGCTAGCAGGAAAAGCTTATTACTATTTTCTTGATGGTTACTCTGGTTACAACTAGATTCCTATGTACCCACAAGATCAGGAAAAGACCACATTCACTTGCCCTTTTGGCACTTTTGCCTATAGGAGAATGCCTTTTGGTCTTTGTAATGCCCCTGCTACCTTTCAAAGATGCATGTATTCCATTTTCTCTGATATGATTGACCAATTTATGGAGATTTTTATGGATGATTTTTCAATCTACGGAGACAGTTTTTCCCAGTGTTTACATCATCTCAAATTGGTGTTACAGAGATGTGAAGAAACCAATCTAGTTTTGAGCTGGGAAAAGAGCCATTTCATGGTCACCCAAGGCATTGTCCTTGGCCATGTTGTTTCCCACAAGGGCATTGAGGTGGACAGAGCAAAAATTGATTTAATTGCACATTTACCACCTCCCAAAACTGTTAAACAAATCAGAAGTTTTCGAACATCTTTGGATTTCTGAAGGTTCATTAAGGACTTCAGTAAAATAACCAAGCCTCTTTGTCATTTGTTATGCCAAGATGTCCCTTTTATTTTCAATAATGAATGCATGAAGGCATTTGAATTCTTAAAAAACTGTTTGATTTCAGCTCCAATATTGCAGTCTCCAGATTATTCACTACCTTTTGAACTGATGTGTGATGCATCAGATTATGCTTTGGGGGCTGTCCTTGGACAGAGAAAGGAAAAGCTGCCTCATGTCATAGCTTATGCTAGTAGATCAATGATTGATGCACAGCTCAATTACACAACAACTGAGAAGGAGCTACTGGCAATTGTTTTTGCTTTAGAGAAATTTAGGTCATATGTCTTGGGTTCACAAATAGTGGTGTTCACTGACCACTCTGCCTTGAAATACCTTCTGTCTAAAGAGGACACCAAACCAAGATTAATCAGGTGAATTCTCCTATTACAGGAATTTGATTTACAGATCAAAGATAAAAAGGGGGTGGAGAATGTGGTGGCTGATCACCTGTCCAGAATTTTATCTGCTGAGATTGATAGGCTGCCTATCAATGAATCTTTCCCTGATGAGCAACTTTTTGCTATTAGTGTACACACTCCTTGGTTTGCAAACATAGTCAACTTTTTGGCTACTGGGAGAATTCCTCAACATTGGAATAAAATAGATAAAGATCTTTTCTTCTTAAAGGTTAAACATTTCATCTGGGAAGATCCTTATCTGTTTAAGAGTTGTGCAGACCAAATAATAAGAAGATGGGTCCCTGACCAAGTGTTTCATAGAATACTTTCTATGTGTCATGAACAGGCCTGTGGAGGTCATTTTAGTGGAAACAAAGCTGCTGCAAAGGTTCTGCAGTGTGGATTTTATTGGCCTACACTTTTCAAAAATGCTGACTTTGTAAGTCTTGCCAAACTTGAGGAAATTGGGCATTTCTAAGAGAAACTCAATGCCTTCTGACCTATTTTGGTAGTTGAGTTGTTTGATGTTTGGGGGATAGACTTCATGGGTCCCTTTCCTCCTTCCAATGGGTATAATTTCATTTTAGTAGCTGTGGATTATGTATCCAAATGGATTGAAGCCACAGCCACTAAAACAAATGATCACAAAGTGGTTCTTAAATTTCTAAAGGAGCACATTTTTTCCAGGTTTGGTTTTCCCAGAGCCATTATCAGTGATGGGAGAAGCCATTTTTGTAATAAACATTTTGAAACTTTATTGAAAAATACTACGTGACTCATAGAGTAGCTACTCCATATCATCCACAAACCAGTGGACAAGTGGAGATTTCCAATAGAGAAATCAAACATATCTTTGGAAAAGATCGTGAAGAAGGACATAAAGGATTGGTCCTTGTCGAATGATGCATTGTGGGCATATAGATGCCTATAAAACCCCAATTGGCATGTCCCCATTCAGGTTGGTCTATGGCAAAGCATGCCATTTACCAGTGGAGTTAGAATATAAAGCCTTTTGGGCCATTAAAACATTGAACATGGATCTAACTACTGCTGGTAATCACAGGAAATTGCAACTTGCTGAGTTGGAGGAACTGAGAATGGATGCATACACAAATTCAAGAGTTTACAAAGAGAAAGTCAAAGCTTTCCATGATAAAAATTTGTTGAGAAAAGAGTTCACAACTGGCTCTAAGGTATGGTTATTTAACTCAAAACTCAAGTTTTTTCCTGGAAAGCTGAGATCCAGATGGGAAGGGCCATATACTGTCATTCAGACAGCTCCTTCTGGAGCTGTTGACATCCTAGATCCAAGTAATGGAAGAATCTTGAAAGTAAATGGTCAGAGGCTCAAACCATGCATTGAAAATACCCAGGAGCCTGTGCTGCCCATCTATCATCAAGAACCTCCCCAAATCTGATGGTATACAACTATACAATATGCTCTTAGTTCATAGTTTTTGCCTAGTTTCTTCTCCTCTGTTTTTATTCATGATTTGTCTCTTTTCGCATGGTTTAAATATGTGAAAATTTAAGTCGCAAAGTAAAAATTATCTTTTCGCAAAGTTCAATTTACTTTTCGAAAAGACTCTGGATTTGTAACGAACTGCTCGAAAGCAAGGATTTGCTTTTCGAATAGTTAGTTCTGAAGCTATTTTCTTTTCGAAATGATGATTCTGAAGCCATTTTCTTTTCGACAAGATGTTTCTGAAGCTATTAACTTTACGAATGGTACTGATGCCATTCACAGTTGTAAAAAGGTTTATTTTAGAACTTTTCGAAAACTTAAAAAGGACTTTGTGAAATTAACTCTGAGCATATTTAAACCCTTTCGAAGTAAGGGTTTCATATTCGAAAGCTTTCTGAGAACGACATGTTCCACAGAAACCCTATTTCTCTCTTTCCTTGCGTGATTTTGGAATCTAGCCACACTTTTCTTCACTTTTGTTCGATCATTTGAGTTTTTAGAGAAGGATTTTAGCTTCTGGTCTAGGGGATTTCAGCAAGCAAGCAACACGCTCAATCAAAAACCCTAGATCTCTGTATTCTTCTGCGCATTCCCTCTGTTTATCATTTGCAAAATTTGATTTTGTGTGGGCATTTTCATACATAAATTTAGAATGGGAAAAGCGGAGAAATCATTGGCTGCCATGTTCCCAAAATCCTCTGCTAAGAAAGTTAGCAAACCTACCCCTAAAGGAAAAACCAAAACTTCCGCCAAAAGAAAATTATCAATGGATAAAGCGGATAGGGTGGAGAAAGGGAAGAAAGTGAGAAGTGAGACATGAGGAACCCATCCCCGCAGCTGCTAGTCCTGAGCCTGAGCTTCCTCCTCTGCCTATACATTTGGTACTGCCAAATCCATTCATTGAAGCTCAGAAGTTAATTCCTGAGATGATTGTGGACGAAACTTTTTTCGTCAACAAACCAGATTGTCTGCTATCTCTAAGATACATGAGAGATGCCTCACTAAGCAATATCCTTACCCCTCTGTCAGAGAAAATTTACTCGTGTATGGTGAAATTATGCTACCAAAACCTGATAAAAGTCACTGAAAGAGATGCTGATGTCCCCACCCTGGTTATCTTTATTGATGATTGCGATCTAACTGCCACATTTGAAGACATAGGGAATGCTTTGGGGATACCCTTCCAATTTGATCCTTCTGGTCCATTGGCTTCACCAGAAGCAGCCTCCTTTAGAGAAATGGCTGCACATTTAACCCAAGGAATTGTTGGCACTGGACAATCCATCATGAGGAGAGACCTAGCCCCCCAATTTTTATTGATGGATTCCATTTTGAGGGGAAGTTTTTATGTCACCAGGCACAGCCAAGAGAGGAGAACACCAATTCTAGAGGCTCTCTTTCATTTTTCTAAGGGGCAGTTTTTCAATGTCCCTATGTTAATTTTTGAAGCCATGGCTGATATTAGTGCCAAGTTGAAAAAGGAGCAGAAATTAGCTGGACTCCCATTTGGTAGATTGATCACAGCCCTCCTCAGAGCCAAGTTTGACATTGATGACCAGGAGCCATTTGAAGTCATAGCCCCTCACAATTTTGGGAAAAAGGCTTGGACTACAAGCCAAGCCATGCTGAAAAGACTGAGAGAAGAAGGTGAACCTGCACCTGCACCTGTTAATGAACCTGCCCCTGCAGCTCCCTTAGAACCAGTTTTGCCAGGTCCTGAGGTGACCAGCTCTTTAGCTGCACCAATTCTTGAAGCAGCTCTGCCAGACCCTGTGGTGACCAGCTCTTTAGCTGCACCCATTCTTGAAGAAACTATCCTCCCCATGGTGACCAGCTCTTTAGCTGCTCCAATTCCTGAGGAAATTAGCCTTTTACCCTCCTCACCTAGTCCAGCCCCTGCCACTTCACCTACCCCAGCTGTCCCATCTCCCATACCCACCATTATCCCAATTATAGATTCCCCCTCTACACCAACCACTCCAACCATACTCACACCACCAATTTCTCCCACCAATGCCCAAGTTTTGGCTGCAGACTTTATTGCCCAATCTCCCTGCACTCCTCTGCTCCAAAGCCCTTCAAATTCACCTGCTCATTCAGCCCACACACCTGAAGTATCCCATACACCTGAACCTGAGCCTTTCACTACAGAGGCTTATTCCTCATTAATGGGATCTACTTTTGAAACCGTGGGGCTTGAACCTGTCCCTATACCTGACCCTCATCATTTCACTCACCTACCTACTTCTCCCTTTACAACCATTTCACCCATTGCACCTCCACCATCCACTTCAGTTGTACCAGTCCCTGCTATGCACACCTCTCCCCCACCTGCATCTATTAACCAAATACTTGCCTACCTCCAATCCATCCAAGCCCAACTACAACTCAACACAGAAAACCAGTC
The DNA here is from genome assembly GCA_021018995.1 of Chloranthus sessilifolius. Taxonomy (NCBI): domain Eukaryota; kingdom Viridiplantae; phylum Streptophyta; class Magnoliopsida; order Chloranthales; family Chloranthaceae; genus Chloranthus; species Chloranthus sessilifolius. The sequence goes on from CM037597.1 coordinate 100,091,517, forward strand.
TGTGACCAATGACCTTCTCCAAACTTTAGCCGCCACATCCCACACAACCACCATTACCCCTGTACCTACTGTTGATGCCCATGCAACCCAAACTGAACCAGAGGTAGTATTGGTTGATCTGCCCACCCCCACCACTACTGCCCATGCTACCCAAACTGAACCTGAAGTACCTCTGGTTGCGTCCCCTTCACCACTCCTCACTTTCTCTGAGCAAGCCACTCAGACCGACCCTGAAGTCCTCCTTCTGGACACTTCTTCTCCCACTCCCACAGCTAGGATTCCTTTGGTCCCCTACCATTCCATTCCCCTCTCCAGATTTGCCACCCTCCGAAGAGCCATGGAAGAAAATCCATATATCTGCAGAGATGTTCTAAAGGGATTAGCTGATTTACAAGCCTCCATTAGAACCCCCTATGAAAACCAGATTCGGAAATTGGAGTTATTTATGAAATTTGAGAGAGAGAAAATGAAGGACTTGCTGGGGCAAACTTTCCAGATGGTTCGGAGTGAGCAAAGATAAGGTGACTATGTTGAAGCCTTGACCAGGAAAAACTGAAGACCACTAGACTTGGCAAGTACATTGGCCTCACCAAAAAGATCAAATCAGAGGAATACACTGAGCTGCAAAATACAATCCAGGAGAAAGCTAAATCAAGTTCAGACTCCAATACTGATTCTAGTTCTGACTCTGACAATGACTCCAGTTCTAAGCCCATTGAACCAACTTATGATACAGATTTTGACCCCAGTTATTAAAGAACTTTGTACTTATTTGTGTTATGAGCTTGTCATATAAATTCTGGTTTTTTCTTATGAAATTACTGTGCATTTTTGTTTGTCCTCTTGTCATCATGATTTTTTTCTTGCTTATGTCTCTTCTTTGCTTTGGACCAGTGTGGACCCTGCTCCCCTTTGGTTTGGGGGTGTGACAGAAATGTCAATAATCAATAATTAAGTTAACATCAGTACAGCTTATGATCAGTGAAATTTTTGAAAATGAAGTAATTTCACACTCACACCTGCTGTTTTGAAAAAAATGAAGAAGTTAAAAAACTTTTTGAAATTAATTTCTAGTGTAATTCTAATACTTTCATGAAGTGAATGTTAGGAAATTTCCAAAAGAAAATTGATGTTTTAGTAAACCTAAAAAGAGGGAAAACAGTGATGATACACCTCAGGAATTTGATAAAAAACCACACCCAGTGAGGTTTGGGCCTTAAATGTATTCTTTGGTGGTATGAATTGGCAATTTTTTCTGCTTTTGGGACTGATTGAACCTGCTTACTTGCATTAGAAGTTACACATATCCAAATTGAAATAATTTGACAGCACTCGTGATATTAAAGACATGATGTAAGGCCTCCTTTTGGATAGTTTGAACCTTACAAAGCCCCACCTTTTGAAACGGCCCTTGATACACACCATTTGAGCTTTACAAATCTAAGATTTCTTTGAAACCTCATCTAATAGCCTCATCAACTTCATTTAGCCTAACCCTCGCTCTGAGAAGTCAGAAGATAAAGGGAAGGAAGCTGAAGAAAGGAGAATTGAGTAACAACAAGAGAAGAATAAAAAATTGAAGGCAATGATGTATCAGCAGAAGAAATGTGGCATTCCAGTCAATGCTAATTTGAAAATATATATATATATATATATATATATATATATATATATTTTGAGAAAAACAAAAAGAGAGAAGACATTTCAGTGGAAGTTTGAAAAAGAAAGAGAAAAAGATGGCCACTTTGGCTCTGGAAATTCAAAGAAGAAGATGAAAATATGCTGAATTAAAGAAAGTTTGTGTATCACCTCCTTACCTTGACTGACTTCTCAATTTTGAACACCATTCCACCCCTCTTTTCTTGAGAAATTTCACCCATAAGCCACATTACAACCCCAGTAAAGTCCTTACTGATCAATGATGGATTGAACTGTCAGATGGAGATAAGAATTTGTGTAATCTATGGTGAAAAGAGCAGTGAATTCCGAACTAAAAGCAATGCCTATGCTCATGCTTACAGTCCTATTTGAGGGTCAGAATCGCTCTTGAGCCGTGTGAAATAGTACAACCCTCTTACTTGCATGTTGAGTGAAAATCCTGGTGAGAGTTGGGTTTGAAATCAACTCATTGGGGTAACATCAAAGTTGGATTCTTAAATAGAGGGCAAGCTGTTCATTCATTTTTCTTGTAAATAACTTTTGACATAAATTGACTGAATGGTAACAAGAATTACAGCAGAATGTTAGTTTTGAACTGATGTTTTCCTTGAAAATCTTCTTACAACATGACTGATGCAGGTGTGAATAATCTGATTCGATGAAAGTTTACTATAACAAAACTGAAGTGATCTTAACTGATTTATTGAAGAAGTTTGTGGGTACCTTCACTAAAAACCCTCAGGAGACTTCACTCCTCCACTAGGGATCACCTAGGGGTTTAAAAGGCTTGTTGCATATGCTAAATGCAATTGTGCTCCCTACAAAAGTGGTTGTTTACTTTGTTTTTAATTTTGTCTTTGCTCAGGGACTAGCAAAGCTTAGGTTTGGGGGTGTGTTGAGAACTGGAAAATACCTTTTTTCACCCCTCAACCTGAGTCTTGATAGACCTTTGAGAGAATTAAATAAGTGTTCTAAGTGCTTGTGTTTCAGCTAACAATAAAGACAGGCTTAACCATAAAAGCAGCTTAAAAGTGCCAAAAAGATGATAATCCATGTCGATCTAAAGGAAGAAAGAGAAGGGACAACCTCACTAGCTGTTAAAAGGTCTGAACTGAAGAGGCAAAGACCTGGTCTCAACCCAGAAAAGAAGTATGGAGCAATTTGAACAGAAAAATGCACTACAGAGTACTTTTCGCAAAGAACCTGAACTGTTCGCAAAGAACCTGAACTCTGCGAAAAGAACTAAAAACTCCAGGCTTAGCGCTCGCAAAGCACCTGAACTCTTCAAAGAGATAATTGACCTTTTCGAAAAGAAGAAAACTCAATTCGAACAGAACTAGAACATTGCGAAAAGAGCCTTCAGGAGTTACAACACCTTGCGAAAAGTCCCTTAAGCTATGCGAAAAGGTATTCTGGAGATTCCCAGCTTTTGCAAGGGCAATTCAGTAATCTTTTTCACGCATCCCGATGCATTTAAAAACCTAGGGACATTCCAGAGGATTCTAAGCATGATGCGAAGGCATATTCCACCCCATGTGAGCACCCAGAGATGAAATAACTTGGCGGGAACTTCTAGAAACTCTAACAGACTTTCAAAATGCATAACAGAATTGATGCTTTTGTCACCTGATTGGCTGAACCAGATCGAGCAATTCTGATTGGCCAGAACAGATCTGGATCCTTGTGCTCGACTACCATTGGTCGACACAGATCTGAGCACTTCTGATTGGTTGATACACATCTGAGCTGGACTTAGGGAAAACTATAAATAGACGAACCATTTGCCCAATTTAGGCATCCAGATTTTGAGTTTCATTCCTATTCCCCCATTTCCAAATCAGATAGTTTGTCTGAAATCCCTGTAATAGCCTCACTTTCACTTGCAATTGAGAGTCGTGGAAATACTTCGTAAATTGAAAGAGAGTTGTATGCAAGACTATAAATCGAGTACATTTTAAAAGGCATGCTCTGTAATTGTAATGAGTGAATTTGAAAAGGTTCTTTGTAACCGTACATTCTCCATTGGACTCATGTTAAGGGTTCCCTCTGATCTCCTTATTGCATTAGACTCCTTTAGATTTACTATTTTTCATGCAATTTCCCTTGATTCATTAATCCTGTGAGAATTAGTGTTTGTAACCTAATCTCTCATGGCATTTGTAGTGATGTTTCTTGTTCTAAATTAAGGATTTGGATTAAAGACTATTGGATGGTTTGTGGTCATTAAAGTGGATAGACCATAGCCATAAGCTTAAATCTAATCCTTGAGTTAGATTTATTTCTCTTACATCTGCGCTTGTAGCCAGATAAAGATTGGATCATCTCTCAGTTGAGCTGCAGTCATTCTCATTAGATTTCAAGGACCAAATCAAAGTTAGATATTACTTCTCCGTTTTTATAAGTTTACCTCAAAATTCCCCCAACTCGGATCTGGATCATTTAGCTTAACTTTTACTTTTATCATTTAGTTAATGTGGCAAATTCAACCTCCCATCTTATGTGCTTTCTAGATAAGATAAGAGGCCAGATCTGGTAGCTCAGATCTGGAGGTTTATCTTGCATTTTAGACAAATTCTCTGTGGACGATCTTTTACTCACTAACATTTAAAACTTGCTACAATTGGCCCTGATCTTGCAGGCTAATTCACTTCTCTCTGTGCTGATATTTCTTTACTCTTTTTAATATTCTAGATTCATTATAACTTAGCAGTTGCAAACCTGTTTTCAAAACACAAATAAATCAAGCACACTTAGAAGGAACAACAGTCAACTTCTAGATTGGCTCATTTCTCTTAACCATATATTTCCCAGCCTTGAGCAAACATGTAATGAGCCTGCTGAAAGGCAACCTAGCACCTTTAGCAAATGCTTGTCTTTTAAGCACCTTACCATTAATGTCTACCATTATCTCAAAAATCAGCTGTGGTGCACTCAAAAATTGCCCTTTTGAATAGTAGTATAAAGCATCTACAATTGGGGGCCTTCTCTCTTGCAGGTGCCCAGTGACATACACATTCTTTCTCAGAATAGTGTCAATAAATTTGAGGCTGGGTTGGAGGTCTCTTCTCATCAAAGATTCACCAGATCCCACAATTCCATTGGTGAGTTATTTAGCCATTTCTCTAAATGCAATCCATTTGGGTGCTCCCTCAGATCTAGTGGAGTCAAATTGATGTGGAACTCCCAAACCCATCCCAATGTCCTTGCAATCCACAGTAATTTGCCAATCATCAATCAGAATTTCCAGCACAGCCTCATTCCCAGGCACCACCTTCTTTGTCAAATTCTGGTACCACAATTTAACCAACCTGGGGTTTACAGTCTCCTTCAAGGGTGTAAGTAGGGGTAACAATCCCTCCTTCTGTAGATACATTAGTGTCCCCTGGCACTCCTCTATCTCAGTAAAGTATGCAAGATCAAAATCTGTCTCAGGGATAAGACTCAACCCATTTACAAACTCATTAGGGGTGGTTAATGCAGTGGGAAGCTCCACCACAGGTAATATGTCAAGGTTGGGCAAAGGTGTTTCCCCAGTTGGAGCAGATCTCCCCATGGGTATTTCTGTATCAGGCTCCTGAATTGCGATAGACTTGGCCTTTTTTGCTTTAGGAGCCTTCTTGGGCTTCCCCGCAGGAAGCTTCCTCTTGGTAGGTGGGTTGGTGATAGGCTTTGATTTTATAGAAGACTTTGGGGTGGAAGAAGCTGGTTGCCAGAATAGGTCAGCTAGGGTTTCTTCAGAATCATCCATATTGCTATCAGAAATTGATCTCTTACAACTCACTCACCAATTTGGATTAAATTTCTGAGGTAACCAACTAGAAAAACAATAGAGTGAAAGCAGGGAGACAACTTACCCAAAACTCCTAGGGTTTTGTAGAAACCATGATGCATAATTCTAATTTCACAAAAATCAGGTGCAAAATGCTCTTTAGTGCGGGCTGAATGAACTTGAAGAATAGCAAACTGAGTGGTGAACAGTCCTTAGAGTATTTGGCGGAAAGAGAGCAGCGACAAATGAGGAAGGGAGAGCTAGGGTTTTACAAAAACTGTTGAATGGGCAAAAGTGACCTACCGACAGGTATATAAAGAGTGAAGATCGATTACGATAGGATGAGCTGAGTGATTTCGATAGGTCAAAGTGTCCTGTCAAACACTATAAAACATACAGCGTGCAGATGAAATGCTTCGATATGTCAAATCCTTCCTATCGATAGGTTCATGTAGCGCATGATTCATCCTTTCGATACGTTTCTAATAAGTATCCAGAACCTATCAAAAACTTCTTTCCGACCTTTTGAACCTATCAAAGAGTTGTTTTCACCTATCGACAAGTCTCAGTGCCTATCAAAATCCTCAAATGACCTATCGAAATCCTCAAATGACCTATCCAAAGATCAAATGACCTATCGAAAGGTACCATATGCTCATAAAAACTGCATTTTTGTGCTGTGTTCAGCCTCAACACCCAGCAAACTCCTTTGATGTGCTTCCATTCATGTTGTTTTCATTATTTACATACTCCCATGGTCCCTGGACTGCTGGCAAGATTGATATGTTGACCTAATTCTAGCATGACAATTTTATTGTAAATGAACAAATCACCAAAATAGAATAAAATCAAAATATAGTACATATGATGCACACCGAAATCATGTATAAATTAGAGGGTCCTAAAAATCAATGGTCTCCTCAGGCTCACAAATTTTTTCAACACAAATCTTTAGCCTTTGCCCATTGACTTTCATGACTCTATCATCTTTGGGGTCCATAATTTCTACAGCCCCGTATGGGGAAATATGTAAAACTGTGTAAGGCCCATCCCATCTGGACTGCAATTTTCCTGAAAAGAATTTTAATCTTGAATTGAACAACCATACCTTGTCACCTATTATGAATTCTTTCCACAGCAAGTGCCTGTCATGAAAGGCTTTGGGTTTTTCCTTGTAAATTCGGGTATTTGAATATGCTTCCAACCTTAACTCATCAAACTCAGATAATTGCAGTTTCCTATTCACACTAGCAGAAGTTAAGTCAGAATTTAATATTTTAATGGCCCAATATGCTCTATAAGCCCATAAGGCATTTGACAGTTTTATGGACCAATCTCTCCTATCAGCTCACACAGTCTTCTCTAGGATGTGTTCGATTTCCCTGTTGAAAATCTCTACTTGCCCACTGGTTTGTGGATAGTAGGGAGTAGCAATTCTATGGGTCACAGAATATTTTTCCAACAGCTTTTCAAAAGGTTTATTGCAAAAGTGGCTTCCTCCATCACTAATAATAGCTTTGGGGGTGCCAAACCTAGAGAAGATGTTATCCTTTAAGAACTTAATGACAACCTTATGATTATTTGTTCTTGTAGCTATGGCCTCTACCCATTTGGACACATAGTCCATAGCTACAAGAATAAAATGATATCCATAGGAGGGGGGGAAAGGTCCCATAAAATTAATTCCCCATATGTCAAATAATTCAACAACAAGCACAGGTTCCAAGGGCATGGAGTCTCTTTTTGTAATACTTCCCATTTGCTGGCATTGAGAACAAGCTTTGCAATGCTGTATGGCATCCTTGAACAGAGTGGGCCAATAGAAATCACTTTGAAGCACCTTTGTAGCAGTCTTATTACCACTGAAATGGCCCCCACAAGCCTGTTCATGACACATGGTTAGAATGTTTTCAAACTCAGTTTCAGGTACTTATCTTCTTATCACCTGGTCTACACAATACTTAAAGAGGTGAGGATCCTCCCACATGTAATATCGAATTTGTGAGAAGAACAGATTCCTATCATCCTTACTCCAATGTGGGGGTACCCTTCCCACAGCAAGATAGTTTACTATGTTGGCAAACCAGGGCATACTTATCTCCACAGCAAAAACCTACTCATCTGGGAAAGAATTATTGATGGGCAATCTCTCTATTTTAACATCTAGAATCCTTGATAAGTGGTCTGCAAGCACATTTTCAACCCCCTTCTTGTCTTTGATTTCCAAGTTGAATTCCTGCAGAAGAAGAATCCATCTAATTAGTCTAGCTTTAGCCTCCTTCTTAAACAAGAGATATTTCAGGGCTGAATGGTCAGTAAACACAGTGATCTTGGATCCCAACACATATGATCTGAATTTTTCCAAAGCAAATACAATGGCTAGCAGCTCCTTTTTAGTTGTGGTGTAATTTAATTAAGCATTAACCATTGATTTACTAGCATATGCCACCACACATGGTGCTTTGTCTTTCCTTTGTCCCAGCACTGCACTAATGGCAAAGTCTGATGCATCACACATCAGCTCAAATGGCAGAGAAAAATCAGGAACTTGCAATATAAGAGTAGTAGTCAAACAGGTCTTCAGAAATTCAAAAGCAACTAGGCATTCATCATTGAACACAAATGGAACCTCTTGGCATAGCAAGTGGCAAAGAGGTTTGAAAATTTTGCTAAAGTCTTTGATGAACCTCCTGTAGAAACCAGTATGGCCCAAAAATGACTTGACTTGTTTGACAGTTTTGGGAGGGGACAAATGTGCTATTAAATTAATTTTGGGTTGATCAACCTCTATTTCTTTTTGGGAAACAACATGTCCTAGGACAATACCTTGAGTCACCATGAAATGACTCTTTTCCCAACTCAAAACTAGGTTGGTCTCCTCACACCTTTGCAGCACAAGGCTAAGATGGTGCAAGCATTGGCTAAAATCATCCTCATAGATAGAGAAATCATCCATAAAAATCTTTAGAAACTTGTCAATCATGTCAGAAAAGATAGCATACATGCATATTTGAAAAGTGGCAGGTGCATTACATAGCCCAAATGGCATCCTTCTGTATGCAAAGGTTCCAAATAGACAAGTAAATGTGGTTTTTTCTTGATCTTGAGGGTAAACAGGAATCAGGTTATATCCTGAATAACCATCAAGGAAATAGTCAAAAGCCTTACCTGCCAACTTATCTAAGATCTGATCTATAAAAGGCAATGGGAAGTGATTTTTGCTAGTTTTCTCATTGAGCTTGCGATAGTCTATGCATACCCTCCAACCAGTGGTCTGTCTGGTTGGAATCAGCTCACTTGAATCTGCTTGAACTACTGTGATCCCAGATCTCTTGGGCACCACCTGGGTAGGTGCCACCCATTGAGAATCTGAGATAAGGTAAATGACCCCAACATGAAGAAGTTTGACTACTTCCTTCATTACAACTTCCTACATGTGTGGATTGCGCTTCCTTTGCATCTCTCTAGAGGGTTTAGAGCCATCTTCAAGATAAATTTTGTGCATGCACATAGCTGAATTTACCCCCCCAAATCTACAATAGTCCACCATATTGCTCTCTTATGCCTTTTTAGCACACAAAGTAATTCTTCTTCCTGCTTAAGAGTGAGGAAAGAAGAGATTATTACTGGCAGTTTATGATTGGCTCCTAAAAAGGCATATTTTAAAGATTTTAGGAGTTGCTTTAACTCTACATCTGGGGGACTGATGAGTGAAGGCAATAGGGGTGCCTTAGAAGGTTGTGGAAGAGGTAGTAAAGCAGGAGTCCATGGCTGATGCTTTGCTGGCCCTGCTTCAGAATTGACACCTTTCACTTGCTCAAGCTCAGATGTGGAAGCTTTCACTACCACTGTTTCATTCCATATTTCTTTAAAAACTTTAAACAAATCATTACCATGCAGTAGCTGAGGCAGATTTTCTTGCACAAACTCATCCAGCACATCAATAAAAAATAGTCCTCATTCTCTAAGTTAGGCTGATGGGCTGCATTGTACACATTCAGCTTGACTTTCATATTACCAAAAAAAACTTCCATGCCCTGATCTGCATTGTATACAAGCATTTGCAATGGCCAAAAAGGGCCTGCCTAAGATCACTGGGATAGAAGTAGCACACTTGCTCGGCTCCATATCCAGCCCAAAGAAATCAGCAGGATAAAAGAATTTGTCAACCCCAACTAAGACATCTTTAATGATCCCTACAGGCTTCCTTTCAAATCTGTTAGCTAGTTGTAAGACCACATGTGTGGGCTTTAACTCTCCCAAGCCCAGCTTCTCATATAGTAAATATGGAAGCAAATTCACACTAGCTCCTAGATCTAACAAGGCTTTTTCAATGGTATGATCCCCAATGATGCAAGGGATAGTGGGGACTCCAAGGTCTTGGAGTTTTGTTGGAGTTGCAATAGTCAGTATCTGTTTCACTTTTTCTGCTGAAAAAACTTTCTTGGATAGATGTATCCTTGATTGTCTTTTGTGGGTGCAAAGGTCCTTTAAAAACTTGGCATAGGCTGGAACCTACTTGATTGCATCAAGTAGAGGCAGGGTGATCTTCACTTGCTTAAAAGTTTCCATCATTTCCTCTATCTTTGCATGCCCTTTATCAAAAGGAGAAGGTGCTTGCATTGCCCTAGGAAATGGCAAATATGGGACTACTCCCCCATTTGCAGCCTTAGCCAACTCATCATTTCTTTTTTTGGTTTTATTATTTTCTTGAGGATCATCATTATCCTTCTTATTCAACATGGGTTGCTCCTGTTGTATCTTCTCAATAACCACTTCTTTTTGTTTTTCTAAATTTTTCAAAGGCCCACAGCCTACTTGATTGTCCACCAGCCTTCTACTTCTTAATGTGGTGACAGATTTGGCTTCCTCATGCGAAGAAGAAACCTCACCTATCACATATTGTCTCCTTGGGTTATCCCTAGGTTAGCTAGGCAGCCTCCCCTCCTCTCTCTTGGTCAAAGCATTAGACAGCTGACCAAGATGGTCTTCTATCTTTTTAACACTTTGGCTATGAGAGTGCATAGTTTGAGACAAGGATCCTAAGTTCTGCAATGAGGCCAGAACTTGTTCCTCAAAAGAAAGTGATCTAGCAGCTGAAGAGGGTGCAGCTTATTGCACAGGCTGAGCCACAAGCTGAGTCATGGGTTGTTGATGGTGGGGCCTTGGAAAGTAATTCTAGTGGTATGGCTGAGCATTTTTATAAGGTATGGACTGTTGTGGCTGCTGCTGCTGGTTTGGAAATGTATCTTGTCTCCACCTAAGGTTTGGATGGTTTCTCCATTGGTAACCAGCAGTAGGCTGTTATCTAAAAGACTGAGTGGCAGCCATATGCTCCATCACAAAGTCTAAAAATTGAATAGCTAAGGGGCATTCCTCTAGGGAGTGAGTGGGGGACTGGCATATAACACATGCCTCCTCTCCTTTAGCAGTCATGGGTGATTGCATTGCTCCCATGAGCTTATCAAACTTTTAGGTCAAGCTGTCCACTTTCCTTTCTAAATCATTGTGCCTACTTACCTCATTCATCTTCCCACTTGTGGTATTTTCTTTCACCATTCTAGGGGTGTCCAAATCCCTTGACAATGTCTCTCTTTGTATGAAGTTCTCACTGATGATGTCGAACAACTCCCAAGCCTCCTCAGCAGTTTTATGGAGGTAAGAACCACCACAAGAGGCATCTACCATATCTCTACTTTTATAATCAATTCCCTAATAGAAACTTTGAACAAGTTACCATTCAGGGATTTAATGATGGGGACATTTCTTTAGGAGTTCTTTAAATCTCTCCCATGCTTGGTGAAAGTCCTCAGTTGGGTCTTAAACTTGGCCAAAAACTGGCATTGAAGATCACTCTAGGATTGAATACTGTTGGGTGGGAGCATTGACAACCAAGTCCTGGCTCTATCCTTTAATGAAAAAGGAAAGAGTCTCATCCTGGTTGCTTCCTCCCCCAAACCTGTTATATTGAATGTAGTGCACAGTCCTAGAAATTCATCAATGTGCTTATATGGGTCTTCTTTGGTCAGGCCATGGAATGAGGGTAGCATTTGAATTATGGAAGACTTGATCTCATAGTTCCCTTAAATAGCTAGGAATTGAATGCAAAAGGGGGAATTGTAAACCCCTGGTGCATTGAATTCCTTCAAGGTTCTAGGTTGCTCACCCATTTCAGCAGATTCAGATGCAGCAGTTGTGGGTGAGATTTGTTTAGATCTAAGAATTCTTTCAACCTCTGGAATTAATGGAACAATGTGAGGATTGAGAGTTCTCCTTCCAAACATACACCACTCACAATCTTAATGCACACAATGCAGAGCCACAACAATCAGGAACAATACAATTAACTAATACATCTTCAAATCCATATATCAGAAAAATAAAAGGAGTAGAGGGATGCAAACTTTAGCACAGCCTCTAGCACAATGCTCCTCCTTAAACACAGCTTCCAATCTGTTAAAATTAACAAAAACTACTCCAAAACAGTAAAAACTTTCAAAAGCAGTTAGTGAAAAACTAAATAGTCTATTACAGATCTACAATCTATACTAAAACAAACTTAGATCTACCAATTTTAAGCACACAGATCCCCGGCAGTGGCGCCAAAAACTTATTGGCCTCTTACCTTGTGTTCAAAAAGAGGTTTAAAATCACACAATTAAAGGATCTATTGGTTGCACACACCAAGGCAAGAAGAGACACAAACCTGCAAGTATTCAAGGCCTGTTGTAGCAAGTTTTAAAAGGGTAAGTAAGGGAATATCTACAAGGAAATGTGAGCTGAAAATTAAGTAAATCTCCATATCTAAAGCAGATCTGGCACCCTACCTAATACTAAAATAGCAAAAGAGAGAGGGGAGGTTTAAGGGGTTGTCACTTTAAACTAAACTACAGAAACAACATTAAATGCATAAATGAATTGAGATTAAATCCAGAGTTTAGATCTTACAAGTGAGGGACATTTTTGGTAAAATTAAAAAAAATAAAAAATAGAGAGAAGCAGCTTGGAGTTTGGTATTGCTGCAATTGGGTTGAGCTGGCAGGGTTACAAATAGTTCAGACTGCACCAATCCCTCATCTGGCTATAAGCACAGCTGCAGGGTAGAAGAATCTGATCTATGCCAGAGATATGGCTTGATCTTAAGGCTATGATCTGTGCACTTCAATGGTCACAGATCATCCAATAGATTCACTCCATTCTCATGCTTCCATCAGAACATTATAATCACTACAAATGTTGTGACTGCCATGCCACAGACATAGGCAATTGTAGGAACATCAGATCTAGGGAGATCAAATGGTATCCAAGAGGTCTACCAGTTTAGTGGGTGAGCTATTCCCATCTACACAAATCCGATCGAGCACCAAATGAAACCAGATGAACTATGGATCTAATTAAAATAATAAAACCAGCATTGCATTGAAACAAACTCACTATATAATAAAATGCTCTCAGATTTGTAATCTGTGCATCATCTGACCCTCAATAACACTCTCAACTCTCCCCAATTACAAATCCAACCTCACTCCTTACTGCTTCAAAGAAATTAGCCAACCATAGTTGGGTAAAAATGAAGAATAGAGAATTTTGAAACAAGCTCTGATCTCAAGAATTGATCCCCCCTTTTTCTGGCAGCTTCTCTCCTTATATAGCTCTCCCCTTCAGCCTCAAATCTATTTTTCCCGCCAATCACAGCTCAGCTAGAATATTTCTATTATTCCCTCTTTTATTCCCCTTTTAGAAGGCTCTCTCAGTTAGTTAGAGTTGGGGGAGAGCACGTCGGTCGGTTAGGGCTTCCAAGGGCACTTCTAGAAACTTCATGCAGGTCACCAGAGTGCCTTAGATTGCGTGCATCAGGTTACCAACTTGCAGTGTGTGCGCAATAGCTTTTCTGAGAAGTCCTTCAATCAATTTTGATAGGTTCTTGAGGCTTTTGACAGGTTCCAAATAGGCCTTTTGTTCCTTTCGCTAGGATTCAGGATTCTTTCGATAGGTTCCGATAGGTTGGTGCTGAAAATAAAGCTTCAGCATCCACAGCCTTCATCTGGTGCGTTCGACAGGTTGGGGGATCCTTTCGATAGGTTGATTTCTACGCAATAAGTTTCAATAGGTTTTATTATGGCTCCTATCGATAGGTTTTCAGACTTTTTGATAGGTTCTGTTCAAGCTTAGGCAACCATTCGATAGGATGCTTCCTTTTTGTTTCCGACTGCGTGATAGGTTCCGGATCCTATCGAATTCTCCCATCCTCACGACTTCTTCCTTTTTTTAGCCTTCAGATCCGATCGATAGGTTCCAGTAACGTCTTGATAGGTTATTTTTAGCCTAGTTTAACTCCTTCAAAGCTGCTCTAAGTGGGCCATTATTGGGTCTGAACTGCACTAAGAGATGGATTTCTGCACTATGACTACCTTTTACTGCTATCTACAAGACATACTCAACAAGCATTTATTAGTCCACTCATAGGTCTATCAAAGCTCATGTTAAGGGGTGAAAAGTAGTACTTTTCAGAGATTAATAGATGAGTAATAGTCTTTTTATCAGAGTGGGTATGGGGTGCCATGATTGAGCTCTCCGTCATATTTCGACACCATCAAAGTCTCACATTCTATGGTTAGCAGGAGTTTATCCTCCTCCCGCCACCTTATGATGACATCTACTAATATTGGAACATCAGGGATGCCCTCGCAGCTTGCTTATACATTTCTAGTAGAGTTACCAGATATGTTCTCACGACCTGCTTATGCTTTCCTGAGCTCATTAACTGGTTCATTCATTGTATTACTCTCACTCGATTTTTTGTAGATGTATCTTTTTCTTTTTGAAAGCAATTTGTTAACACAAGAATGGTGAGTTTTGATTGAACCTAGCATCTTCATTTTTTGCGCTCTAGCATCTCCTCCAATGGAGGGGTCAGGTGGATGAGAATCGGGTGTTGCTTATGCTTTTGAAAGAGGTCAGGTATGCCACTAGTCCTTTGATCAAATCACCTGAGTAAGAAGGTGGGTAGTAAATTAAAACTCTCAAGGATACTCTAAGAATTGAAGACGTACAATCAATGAATGGGTCATGATAACTACGGGGGTGATAGATATAGTATCTGGCTATGGGATGTGATGATCACAGGGTTAAGGGTAGTATTTTCTAAGGTATATGGCATTCCAAGGGCTGGGGAGTTCTTCCCCATCCTGGTTCACCAACTTGTATGCATTCCCTAGATATGCGGTTGCTATGACATGCGGGTCCTCCCAGTTTGGTTTCAGTTTTCCCTTGGGATGAGCATGTTTAAAGGGCATGATTTTATTCAAGATTAATTCTCTAATATCGAAGGTTTGCTCGAGGACTTTCTTATCATAGGCCCTAGCCACTCTCCTTTGATATACCTGAGCATGATCAGCTGCCCTTAGATGCGTCTCATTAAGTTGCTCTAGCTCAGTGAGCAGGGCAATTCTCCTTTGGTCTAAGAATAGCTCATCATCGAGTTAAATTCGTAACGATGGTATCTGTATTTCATAGAGTAGGACTGCTTCCATCCCGTATGTGAGGAGGTAAGGAGCTTAGCCAGTAGTCTTGCGAATAGAAGTCCTATAGGCCCAGAGTGCTTCTGGTAATCATAAAGGCTAGTCGGCTCCATTGCTCATCTCTACTATTCATTTCAGAATCTGAATTAGCATTTTATTTGTAACTTCTACTTGTCCATTTCCCTGAGGATAGAACAGTGATGAGTGGTGTAGATCGAAGCCAAATTTTTTGCATAGCTTCTTCATCTTCTCTGCCATGATTTGTGGTCCATTTTCGGTGACGAATATCCTAGGTACTCCAAACCAGGTGATAATGTTTTGAATGATAAACCTCATGAGTGTTGAAGCGGTGATTCTAATGTAGGATTCAGCTTCTGCCCATTTGGTAGAGTATTCGGTGGCAATGAGTATGAACGTGTGCTTGTGAGTATTCCCAACTGTGTCCGTGAAGGGGTCCGATGATGTCGAAGGCCCACATTGGTAGAGTATTCGGTGGCAATCTCTTATCATTGTTAGCAAGAAGTAGCCTTGTCGAATGATCTGATTGGCAAGTCTCTGTCTACCGGCGTGAGCGACACAGGCACCGGCATGTGCTTCTTGGATGATATACTGTCCCTCAACTATCGTGATGCATCATAGTAGTACTCCCTTAGTGAAGGCTTCTTTGTATAGGGTTTCACCGAGTATGTAAAATCTTGCGCATCGATTCCTTATGGCTTTCCGTTTGATCTTTATAGCATAAGGAGGGATATGTATTAGCTTTAGGAAATTTCAGATATCAAAGTACCATGGTTGCCCGTCGTCGATTGGTGATTTTTTGAATCTGAACATGGCGATGATGGCTTCTTTCTCCGTAGACATATTTGGGGCAGGCTGCCCTTCGTTCTTGTGAGCTTCCGGTGCGATCGGTAGTTCCGATTTCACTTGTCAAGCTACTTCATGTGCTGGCATTGTCAACCTCTCAATGAAAAAGGACCAAGTACTTTGTCCGGCTAGTATATGAATGACTGAGGCTAGTGTGGCGAGAGAGTCCATGAGCTCGTTCTCTAACCTCGAAATGTGTGTGAAGGAGATTCTTTCGAATTTCCTTATTAAGAACTGAGCTGTCTCCAGGTAGGCCATTAGTCATCTTTCTTTGGTTTTCCACTCCCCGATAATTTGCGATATCACAAGTTTGGAGTCACCGATTGTCTTCAACTGCTTGACTCCTACCTGTAGCGGTGCTCGTAGTCCGGCGATAAAAGCTTCATATTCTGCAACATTGTTAGTGACTGGAAAGTCGAGCTAGAAAGCTTTCGGTATGACGACCCCTTCTGGGCTTAGTAGAACTATCACAATACCTTTCCCTTTGTGGTTAAGAGCTTCGTCGAAGTAGAGGGTCCACGATATCTTGTCGGGCTCTTCGTTGTGAATCGAGAGTAGGTCTTCATCAGGGAAGTCTACGTACACAAGCTCATCATCTGGGAGGGGTAAGTCGGTGAGGTAATCAGCAATCGCTTGTCCTTTAATGGATTTCTGTGTGACATAGATGATGTCAAATTCTTGTAGTAACATGTGCCATCGGGCGATCTTCCCAGAGGTAGCAAGCTTCTCAAAGATGTACTTCAGAGGATCCATGCATGCTAGTACTAATATTTTATGTGCCCCAAAGTAGTGTCGTAGTTTCCTCGAGGCCCACACTAGTGTGAGGCAGGTCTTCTCTATTGGCGTATATTTTTGTTCATACTCGACCATAATTCTACTGAGGTAGTAGATAGCCTTCTCCCTCTTGCCGTCTTCTTCATATTGTCCGAGAATTATTCCCATTGCTTTATCATTTCTGAGAGGTAAAGGATTAGGGGTCTTCCAGGAACTGACAGAGATAATATTAGCAGGTTGAGGAGGTACTTCTTGATGCCGTCGAAGGCCTACTGACACTGGTCATCCCATCTGTACTCAGCTCCTCCTTTAAGTAGCTTGTAGAAAGGATTGCATCGATCTGAGTGCTGGGAGATGAATCTCCTAATGAACTACAACCTTTCTATCAAGCCTCATAATTCCTTGATGTTGCTGGGAGGTGTCAACTCGAGAATGGATCTGACCTTCACCGGGTCGATTTCGATACCTCGTTTGTTGACTATAAATCCTAATAGTTTCCCGAAGGTTACTCCAAACACACACTTCTTTGGATTCATCTTCAGTTGATATTGCTTGGATCATTGTAGCACCAGTCGTAGTGCTTCGACATGTCTTATTTATGTCTGAGACTTCACTAGTATGTCATCAACATAGACTTTAACTCATTTGTGCATTATGTAATGAAATATGACCATCATGACGCATTGATATGTGGCTCCTGCGTTCTTGAGCCCGAAAGACATGATGATATAGCAGTAGGTTCCCCATGGTGTGGAGAATGAAGTCTTTTCTTGGTCTGTCTCTGCTAATTTAACCTGGTTGTATCTAGAGAAACCATCCATAAAGGATAACATCTCATGTCCGACAGTGTTGTCGACTAGGGTGTCAATGTGTGATAGGGGGAAGTCATCTTTTGGGCACACTTTGTTGAGATTTCATAAATTGATGCATACCCGCATTCTACCATCCTTCTTGGCGATAGGTACTATGTTGGTAACCCATTTAGGGTAGAGGAAAACTCGGATGAATTTTGCTTTGTGTAGCTTGTCAACTTCCTCTTTGACTTGCAGTGCCGTTTGGGGATGCATCCTCTTGATTTTCTGCTTGACTGGTTTCGCATCAGGTTCCAAGACCAAGCAATGTTCTACTAAGCTTGGGGATGCATCCTCTTGATTTTTTGCTTGACGGGTTTCGCATCAGGTTCCAAGACCAACCAATGTTCTACTAAGCAAGCATATCCTAGTAGGACCATGCGAAAGAGCTAAGGTGATCTTGAACGACTTGAATAATTTGTTGTCATTCCTTGGATTTGAGTATCACACTAATCAGTAACTTCTTAGGCTCTTCCTTGGCGCCAAAATTTATTTATTCAGTAGTTTCTGCGATAGCTTGTGTTTGTTCGTCGAAGCGCTTGATGACCCGTTGGAAGTCCTGGGTTTCCCCGACGACTGGTGCTCCTTCTTCATCGTCCGTGAGTTCGTACACTACAAAAGAACTACACAGTGGGGGGTTAGTTTTGTGGGAGGTAACCCTTCATCAGCACAATATAAGATTGCGACATCCTTCGTTTGGTGTAGGTCGAGGTTATTCATCCTCCTTTCGAAGTTAGGGAGTATCTCATCGGGTATGATAACCAGTTTGTTACTGCGTCGGGATGCTCAGCAATTTTGTGAAAAGGAGGTAGTAGGGTTGCTTCGAACCAAGTTAAGGGAAGGCTCTTCAATGTTGAGGGTAGGACAGTGACCAGGTGTGATCATGTCGGTTACTCCTTTGATTTCGTCGAGGTGGTCATTACTCGTATCCCTTGGAGAAAAGTCTCCTGGCTGGTCACTGAATGGGTCTGGGATGAAGGGCTCTCTCCCTTTTCTATGATTTTCTAATTTTTTAAGATTTTTTATTTTTAGATACAAGGTTGGTTCCCTAAGGCAGAACCAGCGAGGTTACTTCTCCTAGTTAGGGAAGTGGGACAACTGTTGGAGCTGTTCGGGCGAGCCTTCGGATGGTGTGAACTCAGTCTGAATTTGACATTTTTTTTTTAGAGTCCTCGTCATGGGCGATCCTCCTAATGAGCGAAGTTGGCGATGGTTTGTCAGACGACTCACCTCCCTCTTCTACTATGTGAAGTGCTTCGTCATCAAAGAGAGTTTGAAGATGATAATTGTCTATACTCTAGCTTTCGAAATCAGATGGGAAGTCTGCTTGTCGCTGAGAGTCTTCACTCCATATTAACCATGGATACGGTTCAATGAACTTAATCACCAAACCAGGGTTGCTTTCGATCATGCTCCACAATGCAGGAAGGGGATTAGCTCGACCTTCTTGCTCAAAGTCTTCTATTATTATGGTCCAGGTCTGACAATAAGGTTGATAAGTTCGAACGATACATAAAAATTCTCGTGGGCACTCCCATGTAGTGGAGAAGTTCTTAAAAGTATCGTTATTGAAGTCAGAATCTGAGAATTCCTTCCTCTGGATCTCGTGGTACACGATAAAAAGTATGCAGGTCTGACAGTGAGGCTGATATGGGTGAGAAATGCAGGGATACTCCTAGGGGCATTCCCATCCTTCATGATCAGGCGAAGGTCACTATTGTCGAGGTCAAAATCTTCCTCTTTGTCTAATTGTGCTTGGAAGCCATGTTCCGCTAACTTCAGGGTAGGGAGATCTATCCAATAGTCTTCATCATTGCTCGACGGCGATTTCCATTCCTCTTTCAGTGAGTTTTAGAATATTTGAAGTTGTGGGACATTTGGGGATTGGGGAGCGTCGAGCACTAATTCTTCTTGGAATTCGATAAAGGCAACATGATGATCTTTTGCCCTTGTTGTCTGTCATATCTTGTGCAGGATAGCTTCTTTGCATTGCATCAAGATGAATGCGCACATGTTACAATAGGGTGACTCTGGGTAAGGGAAGCGGTGTAGACACTGCCAATTATCTAGTGAGGATTGATGATCAAGTTCCTCACTAGGGTCTGTTTCTTGGCTTTGAGAGTTGTTGGCCTCCTCGAGGAGCTTCAGTCGTTCTACTCTTAAGTGATCTTCAAGTTCTATTTCTGTGCAGGCAATCTAGTAGTCTTCTTCCTCGCTTAACATTGAGAGCCAATCTTCTTTTCCTAGTTTATGAGGCTGGGGCACCCCTGACTTTGGTTCTTCCTCGTCTTCTAATGTGGCGATGTGGAAGTCCTTGTTAGTCGACTCCTAGTCTTCTGTGCATGGCTCTATCTCTTCAGGGGTTTTGAATAGTGGTCTGACTCCTTCGAGTGGCTTAGCCATGTCATTACTATCACGACTTAGGTTTGGTAGGTCAGCGAAGGCTTTGGTCACTTGCTCGATCTCGATTGCCTGAGATTCAATGAAGGATGGCTCCTTTCTTCTCTTTAGCACATTAGCCTTCTCAGTAGTTCCATATACGAAATGGTAGTAGAGCAACCACTTTGGTGAAGTAGGTAGGATCTCGGCTTGCTTACCATCTGACTGGTAGCCTAATCCGATGTGTTTACATAGCTTCTTTGGTACGATCGGTCTTATGCATCCTTGCTTGTCTTTGTCGAGTCTGGTGTGAGGGGCGTATCCTAGCTGATACATCAGGTCCCATTCTTTTACCGCGATCGGGTTTATGTGTATAGTCGAGGGAGGTCAAACCCGACTTCTCTTCTCACTACTTTTGGATGGTGAGTTAGAAGCGATCGAGGGTAGCTAACTTTTGCCACCGATGCATCGTCAGGCTCCTGCATCTTCTTTATATGCCCTATGCTTAATACCAAGTCGTGCGCTGTTGGAATGCTCGCCGCATAGTCTGTGTCGATTTCTTTAAGGGACGTATCGGCGTATATCCTGACGACGGAATCTTTATGTTAGAATTTGACGCACTGGTGATATGTCGATGCTACTGTCTTCATGGATTCTAGTCACGTCCTCCCTAATATCAGATTGTAAGTGCTTGAGGAATCAAAGACAAGGTAAGTGACGTCCTTGGTGACTGGCCCGAGGCAAACTTGTAACTTTATGGTTTCCTTGACAAAGCGCCGAGAGCCATCATAAGCGATGAGGGATAAGGACGAAGGCCTTATATCTTGTTCGGTGTATTCAAGGATCGTTAACGTCATTATAGGACAGATGTTAAGTCCTGCTCTGATGTCGACCAATGCCTGGGGTCCTAAAAATCCTCTAATTATGACGATCAGATAGATAGGAGCTGAACTCCCATGTAATGATTCTTTAGGCATGTCAGCTTTAGTGAAGGTGAGTGCAAGAGGTTGAGTCATAACCAAGGCGATCTCATGCAGCTGATCCAAAGTGGTATCTTCATTCATATGCGCCTCATCTAATGTCTCCACGAGCAGTCAGTGAGGCGCTGGCAATTTCTTGATGAGTTCGAGGATCGATATCTGTGCTGGCACCTTTGCGAGGTGTCGGAGAAGATCATATTCCTGGCCTGTTCCAGGGCAGGTTCTTTGCCGGGTCGATGCACTCTACACCTATTTTGTTGAGCTGGTTGAGGCACTGGTACTGGAGGCGGAAGGATGACATGAGGTGGAGGGGGCACGTTCACTCCTTATTCTTTGGTTATCCAAATAGATGGTTGTGCGTTAACACTCTGCTTCTCCCTTGGGAATGGTGTGGGCGGATAGTTGGTTCCCGATTTAAGGACTGGACATGTTTGGTGCTGTCCATGGAGTGTCGAAGGATTCATTGTGGTACTTGTGGTGTAAGGAGCAAAGTTCGATGAAGGAATGCATACCGGGGCTATTCAATTCCAAGGTGGGAGATATTGAGTGTAGTTTTCCTCTTCAATGAATGCGGAGATTAGTATTTCTTCCTTAGCGAGTTTTTCCTCCTACTATCTTCTCTCCATTGCTGATGGGTGTTCTTCTTTTAACTTCTCGTGTTGTTGACTAGTGGTATTCCGGGTGATGTTATCTACTCATGCCACGACCTATTTTGCAATTTGGAGGACCTGGTCCTCATATTCTGGCTCAGCACTACTAGGAGCTACGTCAAAGTTCAGGGGTGTAAAAGGCTCTATGGGCTGAATGATAGGCCTTCGAGCTCGAAAAGATTAAACTCAAACTCGAGTTAAGTTTGGGTAGGGTGGCAGAATTGGTGGTTCAACTCGGGTTATGAAGGTAGAAGGGTGAAGTGGAATGACGGTGGGCCTTGCAGGATTATTTGGATTGGCTGTGGCGTCATGACGGCTAACTCTAGTGATGAGAGTAGATGGATGAAAAGGAGCTTGGTCCGGAAGGTCTACTATGGTGGCATGGGTGACCGGTCCCTGATTATGGTTTGGCAGAGGGTTATTGATGATTCTGAAGTTTTACAGAGGCTATTGGTTATTTTAGTTAGAATTTCAGAGGATTCCTAGTCAATTTGGTTTCAATCATTCATGTCATATATCATATCTCTCAACACCCAATAGTCTTCCAAGTTATGACCCGCGTACCGGTGAAAGCGCAGAACTTGGTGTAATCTAGGTTAGCAGGCCAAGGCCATGGTCGCTCTGGTGGGAAACGAATGAGGTTCTGATCACTTAGGAGGCAGAAAATATTTGGGATGGTATTGGGTAACGGAGGATAATGATCTCGTTTAGGCTAATAGGGACCTCGGGTTTACTGATTAAAGTTTTGGGGCGGAGGTACGTTATTATAGCCCTGGGCATTGGCAGGACGATTTCGGGCAGCGTTTTGATTCTGGTTAAGATACTGGGTTCGGTTAGGATATTGATTCTGATTTTGATTAGCATACCGTTGCTGATTCTAGTATTAACCCTGACCAGAATTCCTCTGCTGATCAATCCCATTGACTTGATTTTGATTAGCGACTGTGTTAACTTGCTCGGAGCCTAAACCTTTCTTGTTATTTCGATGCCTTGAATCGCCAAAAGTCAATGCCTTCGGTGCCATGATCGAAAAGGTGAGGTCTCCTCCCTTTATGTGCCGTTTAATGCGACTAGCGCGCAAATGAAGAATAGCGAAGTTTAGGCAATCACTTATGATTAGAGCACTTCGAAGGTGCTCTTTGACATTATCTATGATGATATCAATTGTGTCCTTTTCTCTCATTTGACTTCTCGTGCGAGCCGCAAGTTTCCTCCAGCGTGACACAAAATCTGCGAAGTCTTCTTCAATTTCCTGCTTTATCGTCATCAAGTTGCTGAGAATAATGGCCTCCTGTATCAGATGCTTGTATTGATCTAAGAACTATCTGACTAATTCTTCGAATGTATTGATTTTATGTAGTGGGAGCCAGCGAACCAATCGAGGGCTTCCCCTTCGAGTGACCTCTGAAAGTAGTGTATAAGGAGTCTGTGATTGTTGCAAATAGGCCTACAATCATTGCAGAACAACGCCAGATGGTGGTTTAGATTCTCGGTGTTGTTATACTTGCTAAACTTTGAGGGTTTAAATTTCGCAGGTAGATCAAATTCGAGGTCTCGACAGAAATTGTCAAACCCGAATGACAAACCAGGGTGGTTTTTCTTAGTCATGTATTCATCGATCATCTTAGGGAAATCCTCTATCCTTACGACAACGTCTTGCCTAGCAGTCTGGGAATGGATTCTGTCTTAACGTCCGTTACTGAGGAGTGTGTGGAGAGTGTGCCTAGGTGGCGACACATGCGGTGATATCATTGCCGGAGTGGGAGTGGCCTCTCCTATCTTTGTCGCTCTCGTTCTTCTGCCTCCTACCGTTCCTTGATGGTTTCGTATGTTGTGGCTAAGCAGTGGAGTAGTTCGTCACATCTCCTCCCTATGTAATTTCTGGATGCTGAGGTCCACAAGTTGTCAAGCCGTAAAGTTATGCCCGAAGCTGCTATCTCTATGTCCGTCATTAAGGTTAGTGTTCGATGTGAAGGGAGTTTCCTCACCTCCGGCCATGTTAACTTTCGGGTTGTACTATGTTGAATCCTCAAGGGGTTGCTCATGGTACAACGAGTTATTATGGTACCCCCATAACGGCGAGTCATTGATTCTGATCCTTAGTATTCCTGACATCTCGAGCCTCTGGTCTATGCTCATGTGCTCTTGACGATAAACTTAAATGCAAAAACTAACTAGAACAAACTAACTAGAAGAAAAGGAAAATTAACTAAATACAGGCGGCTTTGGCGATAAGACGTCCCATCGCGATCGCCAGTGTGTTGGTACACGCTTTTTCTGGGTTCCTGTCGGTCCTCGAAAAAGAGTGGCACATTTGGTCCAAGTGGACTCTAGCAAAGGCAGTCTTATTTAGAGGTAATCAAATATTGAAAAAGGGATGATAAATCTCAGAGAAATACCTACTTCATTGTGATTGCTAGCTATAGATGTTTAACGACGCTGCAACACGTCACTGATCGCGCCTTACGAGGTAGAGATATGGGTTGTTCTCTTTACTGAATCATCGGCCGACCGATGTCAGCAGCATTGGGTCACCTTTAAGTTTAGTTAAGCTAGTTTTCCTAATCCTCTTCTAACTACTTTTCACCTTTCCTACTCTTGCTATAGTTGTCAAGGATATAATCGATTTTTAATCCTGTTAAAAAGTCTAATTAGTTAAGTCTCCTAATCCTACTAGGAATGGAAATATGGAAACTAATTAAGAATGTACTACTTCTATTGAAACTCTAATTAATTAAAAATATGTTAATTCTATTAAAATTCTAATTAAAGTGAATATACTAATTTTACTGAAAATCTAAAAGAAGGGATTTTGGGCCCGCTATGCTAAGGAGGATTGGCCTTGTTCTCGAGTACCCTCGGTAAGCTCCCTTGGGCAAATTGGGTGGCTAGAGATTATTTTAGCGATAATATGGGTTGAAGAATGAATTTTGATTTTGATTACATGGGCCTAGTAGAGTGCATAATCAAGGTCCAGGCGGTCCTCAGGAAGTGAAATCCTGGTCTAAGAGGGACCAATTGCGTGCCGGCTGTAAGGCGTGCGATTGAGTTATGCACGCTGTATAGGGCGCATAATTTGAGAGTTTCCTGGGTTTGAGCCAGATCCGAGCCACAAAGCTATTGTTTCAGCCTGGGTCTCGACCATGTACTATTGTTTCAGTGCATGGTTCTCGTATAGGGTTTTAAAGTCTTCAGAGAACGTTAGTCCTTTTTTGGATTCTGTGGGTAAGGTCAAAGGTTGACCAAATAGTTTTGTATATCCCGAGAGGGCAAAATGGGAGTGTCTACACCCGCGCTCATGAATGTACTTCGGATGTGAGGCCGCGATATGGGTTCATCCTCCAGGTCTATCACCCTTGATTTAGCGACGGCGATGGTTCGGGCCCTCTCCTTAGCCTCCTGGACTTCTTCTTTGGTAGGCTTATAGCCTAAGATTTGATTCATTTTCTGCCCTTAGCTCTAACCGGGTCTCTTCTGCCTTGTAGGTGAGGACCCAATCCTTTTCCTTTTTGGTAGCCCCACTTCTGGAGCATTGCCACTATCGCAATCATTCCTCTAGTTTTTTCGATGACCTTTCTGGGGGATTTTGGTGACACTGTTGCTGACGCATCATACTGAAAACTATGAAGCTTTGCGTCCTAAACAGTGTATGGTACATCCAACATCTTGAGATTTTCGATGTTGTGGGCCATTTTCTCTTTTTCTTGTCGCCCTTCTCCTAAGATGGATATAACTTTCTCTTCCGAGATATACTTGAGCTGTTGATATAGGGTGGAGGGCACTACCCCAATTTCGTGCAACCATGGGCGCCTTAGCAGTAGGTTGAAGGAGAACTTGATGTCCATGACTTGGAACAAGATTGAGAAGGTCATTGGCCCAATGGTGAGCTCAAGATCAACTTCTCCTATTACTTTCCTTCTTGTATTATCGAACCATCGGGCCCCTATTCTGACTAGTCGGAATATAGATGGGTCAACCCCAATCTTAGTCGCAGTTCGCAGCGAACTCACATTTAAAACCGAACTATTGTCTATTAATACATGTGGTATTACCAAGTTCCCAATTTGGATAGTAATATTTAGGGATCTGGAATGATTTCCTCCTTCTGTTGGAAGATCGACATCGGAGAACGAGATGGCGTTGGGAACCAACACTTGCCTGATCATTTGTCCCACCTCATCTAGGGAGACCTTGTTTGATACGTAAGCATCATTCAGTGATCCCATTAGAGCTTGGAAGTGTGCTGAAGATGTCATTAATAGGTCCCAGATGGTGATGTGGGTCGAAATTTGCCTCAATTGAGTTTCTAGCGCGTACTCTAACCGGGTCTCTTCTGTCTTGTAGGTGAGGACCCAATCCTTTTCCTTTTTGGTAGCCCCACTTCTGGAGCATTGCCACTATCGCAATCATTCCTCTAGTTTTTTCGATGACCTTTCTGGGGGATTTTGGTGACACTGTTGCTGACGCATCATACTGAAAACTATGAAGCTTTGCGTCCTAAACAGTGTATGGTACATCCAACATCTTGAGATTTTCGATGTTGTGGACCATTTTCTCTTTTTCTTGTCGCCCTTCTCCTAAGATGGATATAACTTTCTCTTCCGAGATATACTTGATGGCTCGAGGATTTGGAATGGGATGGGTGGAGGCGCCAGATATGATTAAACTAGCAGGGGTGGTGTGGTGAAGCAGGGTCAGATTTGGTTGATTGGTGTTGGGAGTTGAGGTAATGGTGGTTGTTCTTAATTTTTATGTTGTTCTAATTAAGTCTTAACCTACTGCAATCACACAATGAAAATTATAATGCTAGTATATGATCTTTCCCAAAGAAAGTGATTTACCTATTTTATTTTATTTTATGAAAACTTATATTTATCTTTTAAGATCCTAAACTACTTGAGAAATATGAATAAAAGAATGGTTTTTAAACTAAAGTACAGAAAATAAATCCTAATCTTCAAACTTCAGGATTCTGGTCGTCAATCAGTTTCCTTCTATTCTTAGATATTTATGAAATTAAAAGTATCATTACACTATATATCAAGTCTCCTGACATTGGTTGTCAATCAAAATTAGAATCCTATCAATACAGATTTAATCTAATCAACAATTTCCTAAAACTTGGCCGTCAATCATATTCTAGAAAATTGAAGATGGAAAATAAAATACCGTTACACTAATCTGCAAATCTCAACCTGAGTCATCAATTCAAATCCAAACTTGAAGATGTTAATAAAGCAGGAAATATGCAATCAAATAAATCTAAACTATAAAGGAAAAGTAGAACCATCCAAAGGATTGATCTTTCAGCTTCCTTAGCCCTAGTTGTCAGGCAAGACCTTAGAGAACTCTGGACTATTTTATTTGATAAATCTAATATACAATGGTGATTGGAAGAAAACCCGGACCTCAGTCGTCAATTGATGTTAAGAAACTCTTCGACAAAATTATTCCTATGCCGAACTCTCTTATTTATAGATCATAAGGAGTCGGTTTACAGTGATCTAGTTCTAATAAAAGAAACTACTAAACACAAAAGTTTCCTAGTACAACTCTAATTATAATCCTTGCTTTCCTTGCTTTGAATAGTTGATGGTTTTTGAACTTTCTCCTTTATTTCAATAATTGAGATCTTTAGGAGTCTTTTCATTAATCTTCTCAGATCCATGATTCGCCAAACTTCTAATTTAAGCGTTCTTCTATTTTGGTACATGGCGGTTTAAATCTTCACTTGATCAGCAGTGTTGAGAATCTTCAATCTATACAATCATAAATTATGATTTTCCTTCTTACATAGCTTTCTCCCTGGACAATTCTGAATCACGAACAATCATTTTCTCCTTTATATCGCTTTCCGCTGGAACGTCTTTTGTAAAGAATCATAAAGATTTTATAGATTTCTCTGTATAGCGCTCCATCATCTTTTATGATTTCTTATTCTTTCAGTAGCATCCGATCATCCTTTTCATTCAATCATCTTTCTTACTGCTTTTTGAGTTCATTCTGACGAAGATTAACACTTTGTTTCTCTTTTACTGATTATTCTTAATATCTACACATCATTAACTTATTAGTAAAAAACTAGGGTTTAGCAACACTAAATTAAGGGTGATAAAATGGCATATTCTGTGACTGATCAATGGTGATGCAACGAAACTTGTCCAACTGTAGGGAGTAGGTGCTAGAGATGGAGGTGGATGGACTGATGATGGTGTGGCAAAATTGGGCCAACTATGGTTGGTGGGAGTTTATTCCGAAGATGGGGTAAAATTGGGCACCATGTAATTGATGGGAGTTGGTGCCGAAAATGGACGGTATAGCGGGAGTGAGGCCCAACTGGGTTGGACCTGATTAACGAGAGCTGGTGTGTGAAAATACAAGCTTAGATCTAGCGGTGCTGCTTGGGGTGTTAGGCTTGGGAAATAACCAGCTAAGTTTAAAGGCTCGACTACTCCGATGGTTTCACTTTCTTAGTTCCACTGCCCTGGCATTTCGTAGCTTTCCCCTATATTGATGTATTACGTTCCATCTCTTCCTATAGTATGTTAATTGTGGCCCTCGAGCCCTTTCCTCCCGACGGGTGTGGCGGCAAAGACACTTGCAAAATATTGATGTGCTTATTTGCCTTGGGAGCTGCCAGGGGAATGAGCTTCCCTGCCTCAATTAGGTCTTAGATCTCATGCTTTAATGGAAAGCATCGACCGGTTGGGTGACCCGGCCCTTGATGGAAGTTGCAATGTGCTTTTGGATATAGTTCCTTAGGAGAGGATTTGGTGGAGGATTTGGTCGGAATGGCGTGACCAACCCTTTTTCTATTAACAACGGCAATAGGACACTTAGAGGGATTGCCCCAAGGGAGTGAATACTCGATCGGTTCAATCGGGCCCTTCTCTATTTAGGGGTTTGCTATACCCATGGGATGTTGCCCTACTATTGTGCTGATTCTGCTTGTGTCAGGCCCAAACTGGAAAGGTACCACGCTAGTGCTGGGCTAAGTGGTTAATATTGCTTGGACCTCTGCCCCTGTCCTTCTCTCAGTCCTTTGTTCAAAAAATTTACGAACCCCATTGGCCCCACTGGTTGTATTTTTGTTTAACCGCCCCTCTCTTACCGCGTCTTCACAGCGGTTGGCATTCCTTACCAGATCAGTGAAACTGGATTGCTGCTAGTATACCAAAAAGTCCGAGATGACTGCAAGAGTAGTTTTCAAAATCATTTTGATTTGTTCATCGCCGAGTTTACGATTTCTCACTTGGGCTGCTAAGGCCCTCCACCTCCCGAGATATTCGTTGAACATTTCATCGGGTTTTTGTCTCAAACAGGCCAAATCAAACTTGTGCGGCTCAATGTCCATGTTGTAGACATATTGCTCTTGGAATAAGTGGGGGAGGTCTTTCTAAGTTTTTATCATGGATGGCTCAAGAGAAGTGAACAATCTTAGCGCGGATCTCATGAGACTCTTTTGGAACAATTTGATGACAAGTCGTTCATCTCCGCCGTACTAGCATATGTCCCCGCAGTATGCCTTGAGGTGTGCAATAGGGTTACTGGTACCATTATATTTGTCAAGTGACGACACTTTGAATTTAGGTGGCAAAGGCACCTCGGCAACTAGACATAGATCTGAAAAAATTGTGGCATAGATCTCGGTCTCTCCCAGTTTCATCAATTGCTTTTGAATTTTGTCCATCTACTCTCTTAGTAGTTCAGACTCTCTAGATGGTAGGGTTGGGGCTGGTCCCTTGATATGCTGCCCTACTTCATTTTGGGCTACCTGGAGATTGGTGAATGTGGGTAGTGGGGGATTAACGCTGGTAAATGCTCCTACATAGGCTTCGCTATTTCAAGCCTCATCTTCTTCTTACTGATGACCCGCATTAGTATATGGTAGTAGAGGAGTGAGATTTGTTGGATTTTAGAGGGATTGGGTAGATGTCTAATGTGGTTATTGTATGTGGGGGAAGTTTTGATGAGTGGCTTGCGGGGTAAAGGGGATGGGTGAATTGTAGATTTTAGACAGGTTTAGTGGGTGCTTGTGGGACCATTGGGCTTGATTAGAATTTTGCAGATTGGGTTGGGGGGTAAGAGGATGGGTGAATTGGGGATGGTTGATGGTATGAGATGAATTCCCATATTGGGTTGGGTGTGAGGAATGTGGGTGAATGGGCCTCATGCCGGATTGGGGGATTGAATGAGATGGGTTTGCCATTTGAGGGGGAATGGGGGTTTGTTGGGTGTAGGCGTATGTGGGAAATTTGGGGAAGGATGGAGGGTTGGAAAATGTGACCCTTGGGTTTGGGTCTATATGGACATGGGGTTGGGTATTGGGTCTTTGTGACCCACTCGGATGGCCCCATGATTGATGAGAGGGGCCTTGGGTAGTATGGATTATGGGTGGTTGATTGGTATTTTGGGTGAATGGGGTGTAGAGATTTTGAAGGGTTTGTTGTGGATTTGGAGGTATTTGGGGTGGATGAAAAAGGCTTTGAGAAGCCTTCCAAGCGGTGTATACCCTAACCAGTCCTCCATCATGCCATGGGATTGTCTATGGGAGGGGATGTGGATGGCCTTTCCGATGAAGAGGGTGCATGGGAAAAATTGGCCATGACCTGATTGGATGTGGGGGAAAAAATGGGCATGACCTGTGTGGATGGGGAAAAATTGGGCATGATTTGGATGGATGGAAAAATTTGGGCATGGCCTAGATGACTAGGGGAAAATTGGGCATGACCTGGGTGGATGGGGTAAAAGTGGGTGTGTGTTGGGTGAATGTAGAGAATTAGGTTGCAGTTTGGATGGATGTGGGAAGAAAATAGGGTGGATTTTGGGTGTAGGAAAATGGGGTGGATTTTGGGTGGAGGAAAAATGGAGTGGATTTTGAGTAGTGGTGGATGGAAAAATGGGTGCACCGAACGGTCCAGTGACATTAAATTGGGATTGGATGGGGGGATCGGAGGTGGGTATCTCCTCCATGTGGGAGTGTGATGGGGAACGTGGTGGGGATGAATCTGGGTCGGCGTAAGCCGGATCGACCGCCCAAAACATGGTTTGACAGCGGTAGGGTATGGATTCCTTGGGTGTGGCCCAAAGACCCTTCTTCTTCTTCCCCTTCGGGAGGATGGCGGGTTAGGCATGCCGTTGTTACGGCACCAGATGATTTCCTTGTTTTTTTTGTATTTTTTGGTTGATTTTGTATTTTTTAGTGATTTTGAATTTTTGGAAATGAAAACTTTTTTGGATCTCCCTCTCTTTAATTCTTATGGTGCTTGTTTGGGCCCTTGGAACTCCCTTTTTGGGTGGCGTTCACACTCCTATTGCCTCTCATGGCGGGATCCTGATGCGATTTTGAAGAATCAAAGAAAATCCATTGATCTATATAAAGGCATGGAAATTCATACAACAATCCGATCCCTCGGAAGAGTTAATAAGAGGGCGACCTTTCTTGACCGGCGAAGGGGTTTTGGGTGTCAAGAGTGCAATTTATCAGGATTATTTACGAACCACTAAGCAGGGGATTTGGGAAACTGTGAAAAAAAGCCCCAAATTTGGGCTGCTCAGCTAGAATAAGCTAAGCGTACATAATATGTACGCAAGGCTTAAAGATTTGGCTTTGCGTACATATTATGTACGCAAGGCAAAAATTCTGGAATTTTTTTGCCTAGCGTATGTAATATGTACGCAAGGCTATTTTTTGGGAATTTTAGCCTAGCGTATGTAATATGTATGCATGGCAGACTATATATATATATATATTTTTTCCAGCAGCAACAGACTCGAGTTGGGCTTCGCTTTTGACTTTTCTGAAAGCAATGCTTCCAGGGACTATTGTTCTTTGTTTTTTGAGTCCTTCCTTTCTATACCTAAGGGATACACGATCGTTTCAATGCGACCAACACGCTCCCCAAGGGTTTTAAGGATAAATAACAAGGTCGATCACCCACCCGATATACCTCTGGCAAGAATGCCTTCTCAGATACTGGATGGGGTGATTCTCTTCGAGATCATCACCACTAGAGCTTCCACTCTACTTAGAACCAGGACAGGTATATCGCTGCCTAAAAATTCCCCCATTTTGTAAAAGCAACCTGCGAGAACGACTTAATTAAGTCCCTTGGTTCACTTTTAAAGTTGAATTTTAAGGGAATTTTCTTAAGTCCAAAAACGTGTGGTGAGAGTCCCGTGCCACCTCTATGGACCGACGTCTATTGATGAAATATGAAGCTAAATTAGTGAGTAACCCGCCAAACGGCTAAGGAGGTAAAATGACAGAAAATAAAGCTAAGTTATCATGTAACCTACAAAACGGCTAAGGTGGTAAAATGATGGAAGATGAAGCTAAATTATCATGTAACCCGCCAAACGGCTAAGGTGGTAAATGACGAAATCATAAGTTAAGTTATCAAGTAACTTGCCAAATGGCTAAGGTGGTAAATGACGGAATTGTAAGGGTAAGTAAAAATGCAGAATCATAGGGGTAAGTACCAAAAGACCAAAAAGAGACAAAAAGGTTAGTAAAAAGAAAAAAAAATAAGAAGGTAGAGGAATAGAGGGGAGAGTCGGAGCTCTTAGGCCCTTGTAGCACCGTGGTCGGATCTTCGCATGAGAGCGACACCGGTGAGCTTCCGATAGCAATAGGCTTAGAGAAAGGGTTTTAACTTGCTATGGTTTGGAAGGGGTTGATGGTTGTTGAAGAGGGAAGTATGAGGGTTATGAGGGATGAGCTAGGGTTTCAAGGTTTGGAAGGCTTGATGCTTAAAAATTGGGAACTAATTTTGTAGAGTTTCTCTTTTAGGTTTGAGAAAAAAAGGTGTCCTAAACAAGAGGGGGTGACTCTCTATTTATAGAGGGAGAGGTGATTAGGGGGGGGGGGGGGGGGGGGGGGGTTTAAGTTCTAATTGAGTTTAAGAATTAGATAATAGGAAATCTAAGGTTTTTGGGTTTTTGGAAACTTGGAAAGGTGGGAATTGGATTTTAATGGTAGATGATGGGGTGATGACTTGAATGGCAAATGGTGATAAAGGTGATAAAGAGAGCTAATGGGGGCACTAAGTTCTTAAAGAAACAAACCCCGAAGAGCGAGATGGTCTATAGGTCAAACCCCCAAAAGTGAAAAAATAAATTTTGGGCTAAAAAGTTCATTCCCGTGCTGGAAGAAGACCAATTTGGCCTTGTGTACATATTATCTACGCAAGGCTAAATTCTGGAGAAAATTGCCTTTGCGTACATATTATGTATGCAAGTGTACTTTCCTGCACATTTCTACGTTTTTCAAATTGTCTAACTTTTGATATACAACTTGGATTGAGGCAATTCTTAGCTCGCTGGAAAGATGGGAAACTCTACTTTCTAATGGTATATGCCTCAACTTCTGCAGATGTCTATGTAAACTTTGGCACTCTTCTTTCCATCCGTTGTTTCGGTTGGGCTTCTTATGGGTCCAAGAAGGGTTTTAAGGGTTTGGGTTTATTCCTAAGGGGTTGGGATGATTCCTAAGGGTTTCAAGATGTTTCCTAAGGGTTTGGGAAGTACTTTCGGAAGCTCGGGGGTACGCCTTTCTTGAAGTACTGGTCAATCGAGCCTTGGGCCAAATTTGGGTGTCTACAAATTGCATGGTTTATATTTCCCTGATTCTTGATGAATTCCCAGATTTTAAATTTTCATGCTCACTGTTTTGATCATGACTGATGAATGGTGATAGATTGCATGTTGATATTTTAATATTATAGACTATGCTTTGGTCACACATTAGATAGTTATAATTAAAATGCATCTAAAATGTTGTCTTTGTCTGCTGATATGACCTACATATTATTTGAAAACTTTCTTGATTTGATGGAAGATTAATGGTGATCAATGATTTGATTGATGCCTTGTAAATTGCCAAATACTAGATCATAGGCGAAACTAGTGCTTGACTTGCATGATTGGTGATCCAATGGTCAAAAATAAATTGATTTGAAAAAGTTATTCTCTGAAATAATGGTTTTTAAGAATTATATGATCTATAAATTGATTTGATCGGATGGCACTAAGAGGTTAGATCGAATACCATCGATATAGGACTAAAAATAGGATTATTTACGATTATGATAGAGCTACGGCTAATCGTTCTGCTAGATCGATAAGTTTAAACCCTAAAAGTTTATGGCTGATCTGTACTTGATCTAGAATATCCTCAAATCAGATTAGAAAGTAATTGTGGTGTATGATGGGCTACTAGGTGAACCCCATTAAATGTCAAATTTAAAGGCTTTAAGGCCCAAAATAGAGAACTCACTGAGATTGGTACAAAATTGTAAGAAATAGATTAAGGAAAAAATCTTAAAAAATTAAAATAGGTAAATAAATGGGTTCCCAACAACTCAATAAACAATCATACCTTAAATCCCTGTAGTTTGACCTACAAGGATTTCTGAGCAGAAGGTAGTAAATCTACCCTGTTTGCACCAAAAATCCGTGCCTCAGAAAGGCTATGATTTTATATGAAAAAACTCCCCCAATAAATCTGTACAAATTTTGGATCGAAGTTTGGCTTGTGTTCCAACATTGTGTAAAATTTCACAAGAAATCTCTATATGGTTTGATGGCTAGAAATTCTGGAAATTTGGGACACAGAACTGTGTCAATTGGCAGATGACCCCTGACCAGAATTGACCCCCGATCAGATGGACCAGATTCCTTTATGATCTGTGAGTTTTTTACTTTAGAAATAAATATAGGAACTCAAGATAACTTTTAAAACTTTCCAATAAGCTATTAAATGTCCGATTTCGATATCAGCATCAAAAGATATAGACCCGACTTCGAAGACCATTGAATCTGGTGTGATGGACCATTAAGGAGAAAATAGATCTCTGTAAATTAACAAACCTAATCAACCCTAATCAGATTTTTGTGTGACAGCCCAGATTTCGGCACCCCGAAACCCGTGCCATCAGCACGATCATCTTGACCGTGCCCCTTAGCTAAGCATGGAACATTGGCCTATCAAGCACAAAATGAAATAGTAAATGAAACTGCGGAATTTAAATCTATATAAAAGCATTTCTCCAAAAGACAGTTCTACCCTCATGCCTCTGCATGAATGGAGAACCGATCCGAACCATCGATAATAGCAAATCATCACGGATGGTTCGCCCCAAAAGAATAATCCCAATTTATACATGTACATTGTTTAGCCAAAACAAGGCTTGACATACCAAGCCGTACAAATCTCTATCCAAAAGCCCTCAAAGCGGCACAACGGAGTCCTCTAGAAGAAGTCCTCAAGAGGTGGCTGCAACTCTTCACCAGCCGCAAGGTCCGACTCACCGGGGTCAGCGTCTCCTGAAACCTCGGCAGCTGCTAGTAGTGGACCTGCGACGTGTAGTCTATAGGGTGAGCTAAATCCTAGCTCAATAGGGAACAAAACACAGTTGAACATATAAATTATTACTCACATATATTCCATGCTATGCCATGCATGATGTGTCTATGCAGTTACTGATGAAAACAGTTAAAAAGCATTACAGTTTACTGGTAGTTTACTCATGTCTTTTATTTATTCATGAATGATGCTGAAAAGGCCTAAAGCAAAACTTAAACTTTCAACTTAAGTAATCCCCGAGCAATATAGCATCGCGCCCCGATGAGATACCCATCATCGTCATCTATATAGACAGTTTTAAATGTATTCCCTGGGAATACAATTAGTACCTAAGCCCCTTTCTCCTGGGGATTGGTGGCGGGGTTTCACTTGTCTCAATCAACACCCACAGGGTGTGCTACTTCATGTCTGGATAAGCCTCATGGCAGCCTCTGATTTAAATGCCCGTATCGGTCACGGATATCCTGTCGTGTCAGTCGTGGATATCCCGCCACGTCGGTGGGGTACCCTATCAAACCTCAAATAACAACAATATCAGTGCCTTACATATAGTTATTCACCGTGTAAATGTGCTATCTTATATCAGTTAGGCCATATCAAACATGATTCAATCGTGGATACATCCCTGGGATGTATCCATTCACTTGTATCACACCTGATGCTCTTATCTCTTCACTTCTTCATCCCCTGGGGATGGCTCATTATGATTACTTTTATTGATGTCACACACACACACTTTTTCCAACTCTTTAAGCAATAAAATATTTGGAATTTCAAATCTATATCACTACATACATGCTCTTGTAAAATAAGGTACATGTTCAAGGAGTTCCCTACCTCAAGTCTTCGTTTGATCACGCATCAAGGTCCCACGTGGCTCCTTGTGCCCTTGCTCACACATACCACCTATGGTACCACATAACATGTGAAACACATCACTAAGGATGCAATAAAGGAGGTCCAAGACCCCCCAAAGATCTTAAAGTCAAACTCAGAAGTCAACATCAATTGGCCCAGTCGATTAATCGATTTCCAAAATCGATTAATCGAAAGTCAATATCGATTAATCGAAATTCTCTGCTCTATCAAGTCGATTCTCAATTTGAGTAATCGAGTTTACAAAATCGATTAATCGATCCCAAATCGATTAATCGAAATTAGAAATCGATTAATCGAATTTTCATTTCGATTAGTCGATTTCATCAAGCCCATTTCTTTTCTCCACTGGAGTCCACTGTAGGCTCCCAGTCGATTAATCGATTCTCAATTCGATCAATCGAAATCCAAAGTCGATTAATAGAAACCCAATTCGATTAATCCAAATCGGGGTCCTCTGACTTTTCAACTTCTTGGCCAATTTCGATTAATCGAAACCCAATTTCGATTAATCAAAATTGCCAGATTCAGCCCCCTTCTGGCTACTCTTCTCAATCTCTTTCCTTACTTCTTCCTCCATTTTTCTAAGCTTTTTACCCTACATTTTACACCATTTCCAACTACAATTTAACCCTTTAATCCATGCATTTAAACTACAATAATCTTACCTTCAATCAATCTCAAATTGATTTCAAATCGAGTGGTTGGAAAGGCTAGGGTTCCAGCTTTGGCTTGAACGGATTCTCCGGGTCGATTCGGTCTCTTTAATGCTAGAATCCCCCTTCCAATCACTCACAATAACACTTGTTCAATCTCTTTACTCCTCTCTCTCTCTTCTTTACTCCTCTCTCAACAACCAAGATACAGATTTTAGGGTTATTAAACCCTTTTATCTCTTTCCTCACTTGTGTGTTGAGCACATACACCGTGATAGGTGTATGCGACTTCACATTCACATCACACACCGCGCAGTCAGTCAAACTATCACATCTCATCCGTTCATCACACTCTATGTCAACCATTGAACTCCTAATTGGTCAAACCTGCGACCAATCGGGCACGGATCCTGAGGTCACTGTTTAACGTGATTTTTTGGGATATTACATTTTGAGTGCCACCACCTGAGAAAGATGAAGTTATCAGTACCCAATTTTGAAAGGACTAAAAAATTTGATCTGAGTCGAAAATGGCAACAATTATCAATATCAATAAGGCAATGTCAAGTTCGATTTTCAATCATGTATTTTATTAGTACAAATTCTACAAATAGCAATAGTAACACATCAAATTCAGTTACCAATCTACCATTCAATCAATATCATCAAGAAGTATCCAGATGCTTCATTGTAATTTAATCATGGCTCATTCATTTAATTAATTATTCAAATATGGTATCACAAAATTTACCATATTAGGTAATTAATCTAGTTCAGTTGGTTTGATGAGTTATTAATGTCCTTTATTTATTTCGGTGCGATACTAAGCACCAACCATTGTCCAATATCAATATCAATTGCCAATGTCATACAAATAATGGTTGACACTCTCCGTCATTTAGTCAATCAAGACAATGATCAATGACCTTGTTGGTCCAACGAGACCCAATCATCAGCTGACATTTCAAACTCTTTTGAATATGAGTCGCTCATAGTGCCTGTTGGCAAGAACAGTGGTTAACTTTGTGAGGTTCAATAATCAATGCAATATCATCTTTCCACTTTCAATTTTACCATTCAATATTAGTTATTCAATATTCAATGTTTAGTATTCAATGTTTAATATTCGATTCAATATTCGGTATTCAATGTTCAATATTCAATACTTCGAAATTCGATTCTTTAATCGGTATTTAATGTTTAATATTCAATATTTAATATTTTTTATTTCTATTTCATATCAGTATTCTTTTGATATTATTTGCCAATCATTTTTTAATGGGTGATTTACCATTTCAAAGTAAATTTCCAAGTTAATCTCAAAATACAACAAATATTGCAATTCAATCTCAATCTATATCAAAAATCAATAATTCAATCGGTGTTCGGGTTCAATTCTAATATACTATAATTCAAAAATTACATCAAGTTTCAGGTTCAATCCAATCAGTCCAAATCCTAGAGCTAGTATTTGATTTCTACTATGTGAAAATGAAGAATAAACAATGCTCATGACTTAAAAAGAACTACGGTTTTCAGCGGTTGTAGACAAATACATGGTTACAACGGCCCAAAACAGCGGTTTTATAAAAAGCAACGGCCCACTATGTAGCAGGTTTTGTAGGTAAGCGGGTTCGTTCTTGAGACCTTTGAACTCTTAAAAGTAATTGCAATTACCCCCTCATTCTTCACCTTACGAAACCCTACCTCTCTTCTTCTTCAAGTGAGACGAAACAGAACCTCACCTCTCCTTTTCATCTCTACTATTACCACAACCCTACAACCCTACCTCTCCTCTTCTTCAAGTGAGAAGAACCACACCCCTACCTCTCCTCTTCAACCGAAATCGGTTGCAGCTCCAAGCTCCATTCTTATGTGCGCCCACCATTGTTGATTTCGTAGCCATGGGCAGCCCATTTTAGCTAGACATCCATCAAATTCTTCTCCCTTTTTCTCCCATGGTGAAATTTTATTTTTTGTGATTCTTCAATATTAGCTTATAAAACTTTGTGGTTAGGTTATGATTTTCTGGTCATTGCTATGTTGATTCTGATTATC
The DNA here is from genome assembly GCA_021018995.1 of Chloranthus sessilifolius. NCBI lineage: Eukaryota > Viridiplantae > Streptophyta > Magnoliopsida > Chloranthales > Chloranthaceae > Chloranthus > Chloranthus sessilifolius. Next base: position 100,129,920 of record CM037597.1, read on the forward strand.
TTAACTAAACTTGGGATCAGTAATCATTTTTTATTCCTTTGCTTTCTTTTCCCTGTGTAGAAATATCAATTCTAGTACTATCCATTCTATATCATTTCATCGAAGTATTTACTTAGATTGTGTTTTCTGTTTAGCTACTTTCTTAATTTCCATTTTTTTATAATTGTGAGAAACCAATTTATTCGGCAGACCTGGTTTCGTTTGGGTGAAGGAAAATGAGCGTTGTTGGTTTTGATTGTGGGAATGAGAGCTGCATCGTTGCCATTGCAAGGCAACATGGTATTGATGTTGTCCTCAATGATGAATCAAAGCGAGAGACTCTAGCCATTGTCTACTTTGGTGAGAAGCAACAATTCATTGGGACGGTTGGCTCTGCTTCATCTCTCATGAACCCTAAAAACTCAATTTCTCAAATAAAACATTTTATCGGCCAAAAATTCTCCGATCCTGAACTCCAATAGGATATTCAAACATTACCCTTTACGATTACAGAAGGGCCAGATGGTTTTCCACTAATTCATGCACGTTATTTAGGAGAATCTAGAGTTTTTACACCAACCCAAGTCCTAGGGATGCTATTATCAAATCTGAAGTCTAGCAGAGAAGAATTTGAATGCTGCTGTTGTCGATTGTTGTATCGGCATCCCAATTTATTTCACGGATCTTAAAAGAAGGCAAGTTTTGGGTGCAGCTGCTATTGCCAATTTGCACCCTCTTCGTTTGATTCATGAGACCACAGCCACCGCCTTGGCTTATGGGATTTACTAGACAGATTTACCAGAAAATGATCAACTAAATGTTGCTTTTGTTGATGTGGGTCATGCAAGCATGCAAGTGTGCATAGCTGGTTACAAGAAAGGTCAATTAAAAATTTTGGCTTACGCATTTGATCAGTCACTTGGTGGGCGTGATTTTGATGAGGTCCTTTTTCAGTATTTCGCAGAGAAATTTAAGGAAGAGTACAAGATTGATGTATTTTCAAATGCTCGAGCTTGCCAGAGGCTTCGATCTGGATATGAGAAGCTAAAAAAGATGTTGAGTGCAATTCCTGAGGCACCATTGAATATAGAGTGTTTGATGGATGAGAAGGACGTGAGGGGATTTATCAAGAGGGAAGAATTTGAGCGGATAAGCATCCCAATTTTGGAAAGAGTGAAGGGAGCGTTGGAGAAGGCTCTTTTGGAAGCTGGAATTGGGGTTGAGAATGTTCATTTGGTTGAGGTTGTTGGTTAGGGTTCTCGAGTTCCGGCTATCATAAAAATATTGACTGATTTTTTCAGGAAGGAACCAAGGCGCACAATGAATGCAAGTGAGTGTGCAATCCTCAGTCTGACTTTCAAAGTGCGGGAGTTTCAGGTAATTTTTTCCCCATTTTCCCTAGTTGGTTTAATTTTATGGCTGAAATATTATAGTAGTCTTCATGCATAAATGGGTTTGCTCTTTACAATTTTTAGGATCGTTTGATACCCATTGGTGGAGTCAATGTTGATTTTTATCTCCGTTGGGATTTGAGGACTCTTCATGCATAAATGGGTTTGCTCTGTATAATTTTTAGTTTAATTTTAGGGCTGAAATATTATAGTAGTCTTCATGCCTAAATGGGTTTACTCTATATAATTTTTAGGGTCGTTTGATACCAGATGGTGGAGTCAAATGTTGATTTTTTTATCTCTGTTGGGATTTGAGGAGTAAAAAAACTTGACAAATTAATCATACAAAGCCGATCATCCCTAGAGTTCCACACTCGAGAGATTTCTGTGGGATTTATGTCCTTTGTGTTGCTATGTCAGTGCTTGTTGAAATGCTTTGTACTCAAACTTTTGGCACCTTGGATTTGTTGTTTGTCAGATTTAAGAAAATGCTCTCGGCTGTTTAATCTGATCTTTTTTCCTCCTTACTTTCCTGCTTTCACAGGTCAAAGATATGGGTTTTCCACCAAAAAAATTCTCCATTGAATTTTTTGTGCCTTTGACCAAAAAATCAATGGGGGGAATACTATTTATTTATTTATGGATGGTTGTTAATTGAGTGTAGCATCCTGGGCTATAGTCAATTTATTTATATGTGTGTGTGTGTGTATAGATATATATTAGAAGGATGCACTTATTTTGGAAAAATACCTGAATTTGATCATTAGTGTTGTACTCTTGTTTGACTACTCATCATGTGTTCAGCACCCTCAAAGGGAGATCCTTGATTGCATATTTCTAATTTCTCACATTTTTTCTTTTTTGTGTGATTCGTTGTAGGTTAATGAGTGCTTTCCACATCCAATTGCTTTGTTGTGGAAAGGCTCTACCTCTGATTCACAGAATGGACCAACAGATCACCAGCAGAGCACCATTATTTTTCCAAAGGGAAATCCCATACCTAGTGTCAAGGCTGTAACAATCTACAAATCTGGCACATTTACGATTGATGTTGTTTATTCTGATGCCAGCGAATCAGAGGCTTCACCAAAGATTAGCACATACACGGTAGTGAATCAGTGCTAATCATGCTGTCTTATTCTTTGATAAACAACAGACTTAATATTGAAATAGAGGAAAAGGTTATATCAAAATAATTTATCTTAAACTCAGTTCTTTGTTTACTAAATGTTGGAAATTTTCAACATTTTGTACCCTATGTCGACAATTTCTATTGAATTTTTTATGCTTCCGGACAGATTGGTCCTTTCAAATCCGTTAAAGGTGAACATGCTAAAGTGAAAGTGAAACTTCGTCTGAATCTTCATGGCGTTGTGTCAGTCGAGTCGGCAACGGTAAGTTTCGGACATGTTCCAGCAAATCGTGTGCCTAGCTCCATCCTTACTCTGGAAAAGGGATGCAGAAGAGAGTGTCGACAAACTGGTCATCAGATCTGATACTATACCACCTAAAGGGCTCTTTGAACTATGGCTTGCACTCCCTTTTTTCTATGTACGTATTGATTAGAGAATACATCAGAGTTGGAAGGGAAATGAGGTGGCCAAGGTGCATCGAAGGTGCTGACTGGGCTGCTAGGGATCAAATCTTTGGAACAGGGTCTGGGTGGGCTGTACGACTGACGGACCTTTCACTTAGAGCTCTTTCTCCCTCACACGGGGTGGGGTGGACCAGTGCAGCACGAGTACGATCTTCATGGACTGGGCTATCTCACTAATTCCTACGAGATTCTCTTCTTTTCTCCCTTCTCTGCTCTCCTCCCTCAGAAGTTGATCCCTTTGGATGCCTTGCTATCGGTAGTTATTCTAATCAGTGGTTGGTACAGTGTGTACCAGGTAAGGTGGTGTGATAGTGACCAGTTAGTATCCTCTTGCAAAAGTTGCACATTTGTATATACATGGTTTCCAACCAGAAAGAAGGGGAGGGTTCTTTTCTTTCGAACCCAAGAATCACAGTTTCCTAGCTCGATTATGGCAACTCATTGGAATGTTTGTTTCTTTCTACCGAAGGGAGTCTCCGGGATGTTAGCTAAGCAATCAATGGCATTGGTTGTTTCCACCTGTAGTTGATCCCAAGTTTCTTTAGTAGCGTGTGTGTGTGTGTATGCAAATATATAAAGATCATATCTAGTGCACAAGGCTCCAGCTTTTAACAAGGTCTGGGAGAGGTAGATGTTAGGCAGCCTTACCCCCATTTTGGAGAGGCTGATTCCCAGACTCAAACCTGCGACACATTGCTTTGGGCATACAACACTTGCCATGGTACCAAGGTCTGACCTATGTGTGTCTACAAATCTCTCTCTCTCTCTCTCCCTCTCTCTCTCTATATATAAATATATATTGCATATTTGTACATTTGTATACACGTCAACATATTGGGTGTCTCAAAGTTGCTGCTTCATATACTTGTCCAACACCCATTTGGCATGCTAGAGTTAAATATTCTGCTTTCAAAAGATAATTTGGGATCCACTCTTCTTATTATCATGCATATGTTGCAACACAATGAAATTTTATTACCCTTGTGCTCACTATTTCTGACAAAAAAGTGGGTCTGCTTAAATAATCAAAGTTTGAGCATAATTCCAGTACTCATCAGTTGCAGGTGTATGCTATAAGGTCTTCAATTTGATTCTCTCCACCTTTAGTTAGATGCATCAATGGACTTCCTTTTTTCCAACATTCCAACATAAAGTTATGGAATAATTTTTTGGTTTATAATCTTAAATAAATTTAGGTTTAAACTGAGATGCTTGTGTTGGAATCTCAAAATTGATTTAAGTTTGTTGTGTTAAAGCATTAAACTGAAAATGATGCTCTCAGCTAGGAATGTATTAAATGTTACACAATCTCATTTTATGAAAGCAACCTTTCATAGTGAATCCAAACGTTGTTCAAGGTTGTCAAGTAACGAAATTCGAAATTTTCTTCCTTTAATTTGAGGATCAGCTCTGTCTAATGAACTTGCATGTTTTATCTAAAACCTTATTGCGTTATACAGGAGTCTTGTCCTTCCATAAAAGACATTCTTCTTTTGGATTCTAAGGGGAAGCATGTAGATGTCAAGTATTATTCAGATGACTGGTCAACACTTGGTGCAAAATTAGCTTTTGAGAAGTCCATGTTCACTAAAACTCAAAAGACAAATGCAAGGACTGAAGGTGACATACATGTGATGTCAATTTTTATTCTTACATTTTTTTTCTTTAGTATTTCAAGTAATTGAGAATGATCTGCGAAAGTTCTCACCATTCTTTAAGGTATTTGTTTTTGCTGGTCATGCTACACTTGGCAGTCAGCACGCAGATGTATGATATCTGTTCATGTGTCAGAATTGCAGAAAGTAGTTTATATTAAAGAATGCATCTTGTTTTTTCAAGGCATGTTGCTTTATATACATAATGAAGTTGCTCTACTGATAAAAAAGAAATTGTGAAGATTCTCTGACATGCATACATAATATAGAGATTGCACTTATTAGATTGGAAAGACAAAGGGTTAGATATCTATTTCTTTTCACACGATTTTCAGAGAAAAGCATATGTTGTGATCATTGCAGAGAAACTATAGGAATGTTGGGTAAGCCATGTCATTTTTTTCAAAAAATATATTTTTTTTACCTATCTCTTGATCATGTTACTTGTGTTTTTAATAATTTGTGTTTGCTCCTTTGCAGAGGATCCAGATTAACAAAGAGAAAGGATTAGAGTTAACAAGATTTTATTGGATTATTTAACAAACTTGACTATAGAAGGAGAAGGTGTAATGGAGAATATCATATAAATTATTCCAGCTGGATGGAAGTTGCATTAATTCTAGAAGTCAATGATGAGTTGGATACCCAAATTAAACTTTGAGATGTTTGAAGAGGTAGAAATATGTCTCTATCTTCTTCTCTTGCAGTTCCACTTGCTTTTATGCCATTTTTAGTAGTTCACTATATTATTCTTAATTCTCTCACGATTATGCTCTGCAGTTTGGGAATCAGTGTCAAACTTCAGCAAAGTTAGGCCCATGGAGAAAGGTAATCATTTTCTGGTTGTGAAGTAGTGGCCGGTAGCCTTGTGGTGCTTAGATTGGACACTTAGTATTGACTCTGATCCCGATTCTCCATCTTTCTCTCTAATATGAGCTGAGTGAATTTTGAATTCAAATCTTCATGTAAGAAATGGGTTCACTATTGATATGTGAATTCAAATCAACTCCAAATTTGCCTACTTCATATAAAGAAGTTTAACATTATTGATATGTGAATCTAGATTTGCCTATTGATGTGTGAATTCAGAACTTCTTATGCAAGTTGCTCTTATGCACACTTTTTTTTTCTTGAACACACATGCAAACTTTGAGTATCATTTTATTATGAAATTTGTTGATGTGACTGAGTTGGTTTTTATGGCAGGAAAACTTGTGATATGGGAGCTGAGTGCAAGCTGAAAACACACAAGACCAATATCAAAAGTGGGCGGACAAATCATAAAAGAAAAGCCATCTCGACAACGAGTTGAAAAGTGCTGTGTCAAGAAAGGAGACATTAAAATTCTATGTCATTGGGTTTATTGGCAACCTGAGTCATGCTCGAATAGGGCACTATTGAATGTGTTTATAGGATGTTGTTGAATATATTAATATAATATCTTTGAATGTTGTAATGAGATGATGTTGAATGTATTAATACGATATTGTAGAATAATTTTATTTTTGGCTTGTTATTTTTCCATTTAGTTGAATGGATTATAAATTTTTTCCCTCGTAGAGTGATATGTGGTTGATACAATATTTAACAGATAAAATAACTCTAATTACAGTAAAAAAATTGGAAGTTGTGCATCAAAAAAAAAAAAAACAACAACAACAACGGTCCATAATAGTCTTTTTCATATACCATTGATTTAGTCCGTGGTTTTGGAATAAAAATAACAACCATTTTCCCATTAGGAACAACGGCTCAACATTTTCCGTTGCAAAATAACAACATTCTCCGTTGCTTCTTGGAGGAATTTAACAACGGTTCATCAGCGTTGTTAATTTTCATAACCGTTGTTTCTTGGAGAAATTTAACAATGGCTCGTCGGCGTTGTTTACATATACCACTGATTTAGACCGTGGTTTCTGAAGAAAAATAGCAACCCTTTTTTCTGTTAAAACAACGGCTTAAAATCGTTGTTAGTTTTCAACGGACATGGACCGTGATTTATCTAGTAAATAAGCAATGGTTTTGAGCCGTTGTTTATGAAAACCACTGTTCTATAAACAACGGCCCTTACAATGGCTCAAAATCGTTGCTTATGACATTTACAACGGTTTTGGGCCGTTGTTTTTTGTCGAATTTCACGTAGTAATTCTATCACATTAATGATTGTAAATATTTTGATCCCATATATATAATAAGATCACTAGGTATACTGATTTCCTGAATCAGTTTACGCTATACTTAGTGTTGCCATAATTCAGAGTCCATCGGGGATTATATTTCCTAATTGTTTAGAATAGGTTTATCTCTCCAATTGTTTCAAATAAAAATCATTAACACATAGTATATGTCAGTCACTGATTGCACACAGATAGTTGTAGACACCCCATTTTCGCTCCCTCGGAATATATGAAATGTTGGTCAACCATTGACCATGCCTACGATTTTTGGAAAGGTCAGCCTTCTCCAAAAATCCTCAAAACCCTTAACTTTGGGAATTATACACTTGAGTTCCAGCGTATAATTGATTATACGCTGGAATCCCAGCATATAATTGGACTCGACCTGGCTCTAGTTTAGTCGCGAATTATACGTAGTACCTTCTGCATTTAATTGCCCTTGCGTTGTATCGGATTCTCCTTCTCCATGACTGATCTCCCTCGGATTATACGTTGGAATCACAACGCATAATTCGATTATATGCTGAAATCCCTGCATATAATCAGTCCAATTTGGATTGGGCTTTGCTTTCTCAACCCTATCTGACTTCTGGATTATACGTTATAACCATAACATATAATCAAGGAAAGTCCTTCTTGGACTCTGCCTTTTCAGACCGAGCCGGTCATCTGGTCACGTGACCGATTCAACCGGTGGCCATCCCAAATTATACGTTGGAACTACAATGTATAATTCATTATACGCTAGATTCCCAGCATATATTTCAAATTATACGTAGGATTTCCAGCATATAATTTTGGATTATACGTTGGACTCCTAGCGTATAAGTGGTCATGTACTATAAATAGGGCCCTTGCCCTCCCATTCAAAACACTTTTTTTTTACTGATTTTCTCGGAAAACTCGAGGTTGGCTCTGAGATTTCGAAATAGAGAAGAGTTGCGCTCTAAGTATCTGGCTCTTAGAAACATGACTCTCCTCTAGAAGTCTCGTAGAGCAGCCAAGCACGGTGGGGCTAGCCCACTTGTTTTGATTCCCGAGTTAGTACGGAGGGAAGAAGAAGCAAGCCTTAGACCCAACCCCTAGGGAACCCAAGCCAAAATTTATAGCCTAGCGCCAATTAGGTCCATACCACCCATCCCATATTTTAAAACCAACCATAGCCTTAAACCTGATTTGCCCAAGGGAGCCAACGGAGGGTACCCAGGAACGTGTTCAATCCTCCTGAGCATATCAGCCCAACACCCCCCATTTCTTTAGATTAGACCCATTAGGATAGAAAACCCAAATTAGCTCAAACACTAGGCAACCTTAGCTGCTAAAGTCGCCAGGCCAGTGTTTAGCATAGGAGTCTAACCCACAAACCCTCGCTTATCCTTGCGATCGATTAATGACGCTTTACAACATCGATAAATATCTATAGATGACGATCACACTTAGGTATACTTAGATTTGACCGCAACGAACAATTTCTTTCCTGCAAGTGCATTTAAAATACCCTTTCCTTTATTGCATCATACCCCATTCACACTTCCCCTTCGGAGACAGAATCCACCTAGGACCAATTTGAAACCATTTTCCTGTGCTGGAAAGGATCCTCAAAAATACATACCAACAGACTAGCGATCATGACCAGTGACATATTTTATCACTTTAATACCCTAAAATGAGTGATGTTAGTTCATAGATTGATGCTAGCGATGTCTTGATAGTGGATATTTAGAACAACAAGCAGAAGAAGAAAAGAAAAATTAGTGTCAAAAGAGCTCTAAAAGTAGAAAGGAGAGGATCGCAAGTAAAGGAAAGCCAAATCGTAGCTGGAATCCCAGTTTATGAGAGAACGAGAGGAAATCGTAAGCCTCACGATCCAGTCAAAGTAAGGAAAACCCAATCAAGAGTCAAAACCAGAGAAAGAACAAAATCGCAGCCTTGTGATTGAGCAAAATGAAGAATCGTAACCATACGATTAGCTCCAGAGTGGTGTACGAGAATTTGAAATGCACAAGAGAAGACTGTGAGAGATCGAGGAAGATTACGAGTGATCAAAGGAGAATCGTACAAAGAAACACTGAAGGAAATTGATGTGGCTATAATTGCTCGTAGCCTTAACCTATTGTAAGCGCACAACGGAAATTGTAGCACTAGTATAAGATCATTCCCACAAGGAAGTTTAAATTTCTTTATCTGAAAACTTTTATTTATCTTTTAAGAATCTAATCTACTGGAGAAATAAGAATGAAAGAATGGCTGTTTAAACTAATTGTAGAAAAAGTAAATCTAAATCCTCCTACTTTCAGATTATGGTCGTTAATCACAATGCTTCTGTTCTCGGATATTTATGAAAGTAAAATACTGTTACACTGTATCTCAATCCTCTAGAATTTTGGCGTCAATCAAAAACTAGATTTCTTTAACATAGATTTATACTAATCAACAATCTTCTCAAAATTTGGGCGTCAATCAAACTCAAGAAAATTGAAGATGGAAAATAAAAATCATTACACTAATTTGCAAACTCAAGACTTTGGTCATCAATTAAAATCAAGAATTCTTAGATATTTACAAAGCAAGAAAATGCATAAAATAAATCTAAATTAGAAAGCAAAGTAGAACCATCCAAAGGGTCGATCTTTTAGAATTCTTTGGTCTTGGTTGTCAGGCAAGATTTTTAGAAATCTGTGATCGATTTTACTTGATAAAAACTACTCTAAGGTGATCTTCTAGAATTCCAACCTCAGCTGTCAATTGATGTTGAAAATTCATTAGATAAGTTTTCTCCTATGTCGAGCCCTCTAATTTATAGATCTTAAGGGGTCGGTTTACAGTATTCGAATTCTAACAAAAGAAAACTATTAAAAATAAAAGATTCCTAATATAACTAAAACTTCTAATCCTAGTTCTTCCTTTCTTTGATTGGTAGATGCGAACAGCACTTTTCTCTATGTTTTCAGTAGCGGAGATATTTAGGAGTCTTTCAATAATCTTCTCAGTTTCATGGGTTGTCAAACTTCTAATTCAAGTGATCTTCTAATTCTGTGCATGGCGGTGTACATCTTCACGTGATCAGCAGCAGTAGGAACTTTAATTCGCACAATTGTAAGTACGATTTCTCTTTTCCTTCTGAATGCTTTCTTCAACATGATTGATCGTCTTTCTACTTTGTGTCCTCCAATCTTAAGCGTCTTTTAAGGAATCGTAAAGACGATTTCTCTTCTTTTCTTCTTCTTTCATTTTCTTGAGATTACGATTTCTTTTACGATGGATCGTATCTCTTCTTTCTTTCAGCTTATGGACTGGTTCTTAGTATGATTGATTGTATTTGCATACGGTTGTATTTCTTACTATTTTTGAGTTCATTTTGGCAGAGATTAATACTTTGGTTTTATTCTACTCTCTGTTCTAAATATCTGCACATTGATATCTCGTTAGTAGCAAACTGGGGACTAGCATTACTAAGTCAAGGGTGATAAAATGATAAATTATATAATCGATCACACTCCCAAACTTGAGCTTTGCTAGTCCCTAGCAAACAAGTAAAAGTAAATTGTCTTAGAACTACAGGGAAAAGTAAACTATCTTAGAACTACACATTTAAATGCCACTTTCATAGGGAGCACGATTGCATTTAGCAAATGCAACAAGCCTTTAAACCCTTAGGTGATCCTTAGGGGAGGAGTTATAGTCTCTTGAAGGTTTTCAATGAAGTTACCTACAAACTTCAAATATTTTTGGCTTTTTCTAAAACTTTCTAAAATAAAAGAAAGTCTATACTACTATTTACACTAATTAATTGTCAGTTAGTCATCACATGTTTATTATGATCTTAGAAATATGATTCTAACCATGCATGATTTCTCATCCTAGTAATCATCCTTGATCAAGATCCTTAACAATTTCAACTCATGTTAGTGTGGAGTGTGTGCGTATCAATGACAAGTTTATTCATCATATATTTTTCTAAACTGTCGATTTAGAAAATCTTTTCATTTGAACTCTCACTGAGGCATACTCTCTAAAAAAATATCGAAAATTTTGGGTTCTTGCAATATGATGTCTATATGTGGAATAATATCAAGGACGAGTGACAGATAAATAAATCTTATGAAAAAGATAATCTATTCTATTCATATGCTTATCAGAGTTTCTATAGTATATGTTATACACATCTCTACTAGGCTCATGCTATTATAGACCAAGGATCAAAAAGGTGTTTATTGGCTTGTAATGGGGCTTTGGGTTAAGAGGGTTCTAAAGAGAGGTAGAGAGGGTTCAAAAGTTATGAGAATTTAGCTCATCTCTCTCCTATCTTCTTCTTCTTTCTTCTTTTCCAATAAGTATCCAAAAAGTTGGGTAACTTCTTCCCATTTACTTATACTTTTTTTGTAAATCCCATTTCTTCAGTTTATGTTTTCAGATATCCTGTTGAAATTTTCTTTATTTTGGAAGCTTTCGGCTTCTCTTTGTAGAATTGTATTTATGATTTTTCTTCCTTTTTCTCCCAAAGTTTTGGAAAGGTTATTTCTTTCAGTTGTACCCTATTTGGTATATCCCTTATCTGTTATTACATACTCCTTTCACTCCCTATTTCTCCCTTTTGTTCTAAATTCTTAGAAAAAAAAAATTAAGGGTAAATGATCGAAAGTTTTGGGTAGTACATATGGTTAAGGGTTTTCTATGATTTTAGTACAAAGAAATTTGGTTTAGGCTTCTAATATGGGTTCAAGGGACAAATATTTTTGGGATTTTGGCTCTGTAGCTCAGACAAATCAAAAGGTGGCCTTTTATCATTTCCAAGGTTTGCTAGCAAGAATTGCACATTGCTTTGATGTATATAACAAATAGTTCTAGAAAAACTAACAACAAAATCATAGAAATCTGATTCAAATAATACCAATTGAGATTTTCATTGGAATACAAGTCTAGAAGTTCAAAAAGAAATTAAAATCGGATAACAGCAGCCTCTCTCCAAAGAAAGAATATTAATTCAAATGCTCACTGGGTATATAGTTTATGAAACTATTATCTAAATTCTGCAATTTAAAGTAATGTATAGTTTCAAATAGTCAGTTATGATACAATGTATAAGAGAACTAGACATGAATATCAACTGCTTTATATCATTAGTGTTCAAACTTATACTACGATGATGGTTATGCAAATGGAATCAAATTTCATTAATCATAATTCGCATGCAATGGTTTACTAGAAAAAATTTCAAACTAAACTAACATAAAAAGAAATTCTAAAAAGAATATTTTTTTTGTGTGTGTGTTCAAAAAGTGAAAATAATATACAGAGAGTGCGTTCCCTTTTGTGTGCAAAAAGTGAAAGTAATAATCAGAGAGTGTGTACCCCCCCAAACTTAAATAGGATAATGTCCTTATTGTTCTCAAAGCAGGGGATACTCAAAAAAAAAATTATGATCAAACCTGTGAGGCTTCAATATAGTGAGGGTAACCTTTACTCACTAAGTGATGATGGGTACGGGACAATTTTCATAAATGGAGCTGCTTCTGGTGCTGGTAATTCGAGTAGTGGAGAAAGGTTGCTTGATAATTCGTCCTTAGAGTCAGACACCACATCGGTAGAGCTTGTCTCAATTCTTTCTTCTTCCAGAGCAAGTTCATCATACAACTCAGGCCCAATTTCCTTCTCATGGAGAGCCTCAACACTCTCTTTCTCGACCAGTAATTCATTGTATCTCACAGTCAAAGCTTCCAACTCTTCGTCAACCTTTTCTTTCGCTTTCAAGTCATCTTTCAATTTAGAAATCACAGTAAACTTTTCTTTGGCCTCAATTCTCAGCTTATCTGCTTCTGCTCTTAGTCTGTCTGTTGTGACGATGCTATTGTCAATGATCGTTTGTAATTGCTACTTTTTGCCTTCACACATCTGGACTAGGGAGTCTTTGTCTTCTTGAAGCTTTAGTATCGTCCCTCTTGCTACTATAAGCTAATGAGTCTTCTCGTCCAGTTGGGCGTTAAGCCTATGTTGATATTCCAGATGGGCTATTTCTCTCTCATTAGGATCAACAATTAAGGAGCTGACCTTTTCTGTCAGGTGTGCTGTTACTTCCCCATACTTTTTCTTTTCTCGCTCCCATGATTGTTGCTTTTCCTCCAGCACTCTATTTTCCTCTTGAAGTGTGGCAGTTGATTCTTGGACTTTCTTTATGCTCTATGCTATCCAATGTGCATGATGATTTCTCACAGTCTTTTTCCAAAGGTTTTCCACTATTTCCGCTCTTTCCCTTACTGTGGGTAAGACATCAAACACTCTATTTTTCACTCTTCTAATTTCTTTGATCATCCCTCTCACCAGCCCTGGTATTGGCATTAGCTGCGGAGCATGTGCACTCTGCCATCTTTCTACTTCTATCAATCTTCTTTCCCATTCAGTCTACATTTCTGAATGTGTGGGGACTAATGTGGTACCAATAAGGGGCGTTCTTCATTAAGCATTTATGTGAAACCCCCTGTTGGAATTTCAACACTTGGTCCTGCTTCGGTTGTCTGAAGGATAAGAGTCCGCTTTGTAGTTGATGCAATTATGGTTGCAGGAATAGAAGACTCAACAGGAATGGTAACTAGGCTAAAAGTAGCCACTTTAGGGGTATGTTGCTCACCTATTAGAGGTCGGATTTCCTCTACTTTAGATTCGATTAGGCCTACATGCTTTTCTTTAGATGTAGCTAGTTTTGTGTTTTTGACACCTAAATTTGGCCCAAGGCACGATCGACACGTACTTCGAGAAAGGCATACCCCCGAGCTTCTGAAAGAATTTCCCAAGCCCTTAGGAATTATCCCAAAAACCCTTAGGAATCATCCCAAACTCTTAGGAACCAATCTGAACCCTTAAAACCCTTCCCGAATCCTTAGAAAGCCCAACTAGAACAATGATTTGAAAGAGGAGTGCTAAAGTTTATGTAGACCTCTTTAGGAGGTGAGCCCTATACCATTGGAAAGGAGAGGTTCCTGATTTCCAATGAGCGAAGAATCATCAAATTCAGAGTTGTACATCAAAAGTTATGATGATTGGAAAAATGTGAAAAAAATGCAGGAGTTTACACTTGCATACATAATACGTACGCAAGGAAAATTTGGCTTTCTTCTCCAGATTTGAGCTCCAGAACGGGCTATGGACTTCTCAGGAAACACTGTTCCTAAGCCTTGTGTACATAACATGTATGCAAGGCTTAAAATTTCTTTTTTTGAGAAAATGTCTGAAATTCAACTTTGGGGTTTGACTTTTTGACCACCCCAAAATTTGGATTGGGTTTCTTTAGGACCCTAGTACCCTTACTAGCCTAAACTATAACCCTTTTGCCACCTAAACCCTCACCCTCTCATCTATCATTAAAACCCAATTCCCACCTATCTAAGCTCCCAAAAACTTAGGAAACCATTGATTGGGGATTACATAATTGCTAAATCCATTAGCTATTAAGTATTCCCTTAACCACCTCCCCCTCTATAAGTAGAAAGCCACCCCCCTTGATTCGGACTTGAAAATTTTCCTTAAGAGAGAACTATAAAGAAATATCTCCCCACCTTCAAGCCTCCAAAATTCCAGACCTTGAGCTTTGGTTTGCATCCATTAAAAACAACACCCTCTCAACTCAAAATATCCTCTTAGCTTAGAGGCTTTAGCCTATTCCATCAAACCATCATTCCTAACTTTCCAAACTCTTATCTCCCAACCCTTAGCCTTGTCAGAACTTTCATCTAGCCCCTTTTGCCTTTGGAAGCTCATCAAAGACGCTCTCACACGAAGATCCAACCAATGGTGCTACAAGGGCCCGAGAGCTCCGGCTCTCCCCTCTATTTCTCTACCTTCTTTGCTTTTCCTCTATCCTAGAATTGAGCCGTTATGCCGCCAAAATTTCTGCGGGTGTGTTATTCACTGAAAAGTACCACTTTTCACCTCTTAACCTAGCCTTTGATGGACCATGAATCCCACTCATAATCATTTGTTAAGTATGTTTTGCGATTAGTAATAAAATATGCAGCTTAAAATAAAACCCTGGCTTTTTGGTCCAAAGAGAGAGAGAATACAAGCAAATATGATAGGTGAGTCAAAGCCTAATGGAACACCTTGGTATTGCTCGCCATGGTGACTCACTGTTGATGATCATCATTGACCTAAAGTCTAGCAAATGACTGAAGTTAGCTAAGAAGGAAGGATGCTGCAACAGCAACAAGTGTAGTACAACAGAGTGTCAAGAAATAGACCTCGCAGAGTTGAGGAGCCTCCTCGCGAAGCTAAAGATGCAGTGGAAGAAGCTCTCGCACAAATAGGCCGCACAGTTAAGAGGAGAGCTATAAAGACATCATGAAGATCTCGTGATGTAAAACCTTTAGAATTCGTGGTCACAAAGCTCTCGCAGAGATCAAGCCTCAAAGCAACAATGCGAAGAACCCAGCAAGTCCATATGCATAGAAAACAAAAAGTCACCTCGCAGAGTTCTCGCGTAGCCCTAAAAGAGAGAGACGCCCAGAATTCCCTTCACGCAGATCTCGTGCACTCTAGAGCCTTACATGTTACTACGCGAGCAAGGGAGCCCACCTATGTGAGTACTTATCAAGAGAGAGAGAGCTCTTAAAGCTCTACTATGTGAAACACCCTGGCTCTCCAGATCATCTCCGTGATAGCACTGCAACGTGAAGCAACTGTGCAATTCACTAAAGGGTTACTGCACGAATGAGCCATTCCCATCAGCCAAAGGCAACTCCGCGAAAGCAAAGCAACTACGCGAGTAAACTAAAATAGCTGTCAGCCTCGGGAAGTACGAGCTCTCCACTTCTTAATTTAACTCAGGGACCTTTTGGGAATTTTCTAAGGTTAGGGCACAGTTCTTGAGGCATAGATTTTGAAATGCACATCTCGAGGCATTCAAGGGTTGTAACAGTGCCATGTCTGCTAGAAAAATTAAGGTCAATCTCTTTAGAGCCAAGGCCATTTTGACAGAGTATATAAGCTGTACTTAGAGTTTATTATTTTCATCTTTCCTTTATCCTTTGCAGACTGAGAGCTCTAGCAGGCTAGGATTAGGGTTTTATCACCTCTTTTTCGTATCTCTCTTCTCTCTTAGCTCAGCACTTGCTGGCTAATCCCCCTGTAAGCAGCTAGGTTTAGTTTTGTTTCAGTCTTGTAATAGATTTTGTATACATGGGATTGTGGATGAGCAGTTGTGTATGGGCTGCAGCTAGGAGATATTTCATTATAAGTTTTGTTGTTATCAATGAACTGCTGTTTTAATGCTTAATCAAATCAATAGATCTTATAGTTTCTTTAGATGTCTATAGGATTCATATATTTGGGACTAACCCATTCAGTTTCTAGTAAGTCTATTATTTATCATCTGATTTCTCTTGGTTTGATAGGCACATGAAAAGCAATGCTGGATCTATAGTGAGATCCAGGGAGCTCAGAGGCCTACAGACCATGGTGGTTGCAGCAGTTTTCATGTTCTTTCTCAGGCCTCTGTGGGATGAACAGACCACTGGGATACCCTATGACCATTCAAGTGGACAGAGTATAGCCCTAAGGTTGTATCCATCCACATGTTTGAGAAGGATTCTTCTCCCCTACGCATGAGCTTCTAGAAGAGCCTTGTGAGGAGGTTTGTACAGTAACTGACTCTCCTCTGTTCTACCTAATCGATATCAGATGTTAGATCTGATCTCTTGTAGTAATTGCAGCTTGAGGCTAAGTCATTGCAGGCTATTTGTAGCAATGACTAGCTGAGCTAAAGGTCTTATTCAACCTGTTGCATCATCCTTTTTGCGGGTACTAGTGAGCAGTAAGTCTTAGCAAAGCACTTAGGATCTTATGGGTTAGAATACCTATGGATGTCGAGTCTGGGGAGCTTGTGACACATTACATAGTGCTGCAATAGTATTCATGGCTAGAGCTAGTCCAATGGCTATGGAAATGATCAGTCCACTCTTCTGGATTAGACTAGCGAATTTCTGGTTTAACTAATGGGATTTGACAGACTCTATCGGATACCATGTGACCATTATAGTGGACAGAGTATAGCCCTAAGAGCGCCCCAAATTGCATGGGTTAAACTGAGAGCTTTTACCTTTTTGAGGCTATTAATAGCGTCTTAGCAAGGAGCACTGCAGAGACAGACTAAATCTGAGTTACATTACTGTATCATTAACTCTAGCTCAACCTGCTTACTTCTCATATTTTTTGTATTTTATTTTGGCACACATTACTACCATTTTCTTCTTGACCCTTTCTTTAGGATAGGACTACATTTTATTTCTCTGTTTTTAGGATTAATTTAGTGTAGTCGTGACACCCAACCCCCTTTCTTTAGGATTGTCAGATCTGTAGCCAGATCTGGAGGCCTACTATTATAGCCCATTTTAGGTTCTAGATAAATTTCTCTGTGGGACAAACTCTTACTTATCAAAACTTGCTACAATGGACCCTATATCTTGCAGGACTGTGTATATTTCAGACTTGCTGTGCTGACCCATCTCCAATTCCCCACTCTTGATTTATTCTCTCCACGGCTCTTAATAAAATAGCAGCAAGAGTCTTAAAAAAAACAACAGGTTTTTGGCGTCGCTGTCGGGGGATATTGATCTTTTTAGTAGACCTGAGTTGTACTATAACTTAGACTAACAAATTCTTTATAGTTGTGTTTAATCTAGAATTAAAGTACTACTGATTCTTTGTGGAATTTTACATAAATGGATAGCAGAAGAAGGGAAAAGCTAGAGCTGCAAGTGGAGTGTAGCTAGCTCTGTTTGCACTTTCTTTCCCCTAAATCTCATGCCATTTATGTTGACTCCCCTGTTATTTTGTTTACTGTGAATCTATGTTGGTATTACTTTTTTTGTTTTGTTTTTTTTTTTTTTTTGAAATTCTTTCTGTGTGCTTGTAAGCATTTTCATTACTGTTGGTGAGAGTATGCTCAGTAGAAGGTCCTTAAACCCTGACTTAGAAACCCCAAATCCGAAGGTGGAAAGGATCCTTAGACCTAGACACACCACCCAGGGCCCTGCTATTGAGACTGAACCAGCTACCATGGCTGAGAGGCAGAAGACATTGAAAGAATACAATGCACCTGGGGAGTACACTTCTCCCTTCTGCATTCAGTTTCCCTCTGTTGAGGGGAACTATGAAATTAAATCCTCCACTATCAGTATGCTACCTTCATTTCATGGGCTAAGTAAAGAAGATCCCTACAAGCATATTAACTAGTTTTTAGCACTTGCACTACCTTCAACATTGCTGGCTTGGGGCCTGAGGCCACTAAATTGAGGCTTTTTTCTTTTTCATTAAAGGACAAAGCCAGCACATGGCTATCAAAGCTCCCAGTCAATAGCATACATTCATGGAGTGACCTTCAGATCAAGTTTCTAGCAAAGTTTTTCCCAATGAACAAAACAAACCAGATGAGGACAAAAATTCTGTCATTCACTCAGTCCTCAACTAAGAATTTTAATAAAGCTTGGGAAAGATTTCAGGAGATGTTAAAACAATGCCCCCACTACCAAATCACAATGTGGCAGCTTGTGCAAGTATTTCTTTCAAGAAATTAATGCCAAGAGCAGGGATATGGTGGATACTTCCTGTGATGGTAGCTACCTCCACAAGACAACTGAGGAAGCTTGAGAGCTGTTTTACATAATAGGGGAGAATTCCATACAGCAGGGGTCTCTGTCACGCAATGACAGTCAGATTCCAGCTAAGATGGTGAAAGAGGCCACCCCTAGAGGTGGAATATATGAAGTGAAGGTGCAAGGTGATCTGGAGAGGAAGGTGGACAACCTGAGCTTGAAGTTTGAAATTTTGATGAATGTGATGCAGCCTCGGATGGTTGCATAGGTGGAGGCATGTCTGATATGTCAATCCCCCACACATTTTATTCATGATTGTCCATCTGCCAACCAATTTTCAAATTTTTTTATAGAGCATGCCAATGCTGCTCAAACCTGTGGGCAGCAGTCTGCTAGGTATTCTTGGAGGAACCACCCAAATCTGAGGTGGAGACAAGAATCATATCCTCAACCCCAATAGCAGCAAATGGTAGCACCCTATAGACCGCAGCACCAGGTTAATCAAGGTTACCAACCAAGGCAAAATTTTCTGTTACTTGCCCTACAGTTTAACCAGTTGGCTCTGCCCCCTCAACAACCCAGATCCTCTTCATTTGAAGAGCAGATGCTGGCTTCAATGCAGAATTTGGGGAGCTTGGTCCAGACTGTCAATTCTCATGGACAGAGCATCAAAAGATTGAGGACCAGCTTGGTCAGATCTGTAATGCAGTGAACAGGAGGGAGGAAGGAAAATTGCCTAGTTAGCCCCTGACAAACCTGAAAGGTCAGATTATGATTGGTGATGCATCCTCTACTCAGGAGGAAGCTAGTGCCCAGTGAGCCAAATATTGGTGATAATTGTATCATATGTATAAAAAAAATTTGTGTTGAATTGTGTTCTTTAGAATTCTGTCATTTGTGTTTTGTGTGTTATGTTGGTTTGATTGTTTTTCTTTGTCTATGTTTTAATTATTTGTGAATGAAAACATGTGCTTTTATATCGTCTGAATCGGCTGTGTGTTTATTGATGAATGTCTGAGATACCCTGATCATGATTTGCATGAAATCGAGCTGAAAAACTACTTTTACAATTCTACAATGTTGATGAACAGCTGATTAAAAATGAATATAAACTTTTCATGAGTGAAATGAAGCACCTGTCTGAGGCTTGGTGCTCATGCACAGTGGTTGGGTGCACAACAGCATGAGGCACCAACCAATGTGCTTCACTGAGATTTCAAGAGTGAA
Organism: Chloranthus sessilifolius; assembly: GCA_021018995.1. NCBI lineage: Eukaryota > Viridiplantae > Streptophyta > Magnoliopsida > Chloranthales > Chloranthaceae > Chloranthus > Chloranthus sessilifolius. The sequence continues at coordinate 100,149,528 of CM037597.1, forward strand.
GGTTATGCAAGAAATACTATCTCGCTGAATTAGAAGGCTTAAATTTTATGCGCGAGCCATCTTTTGGCTTCCTCGCGCACTAGAACAGCTAAGCCCTGACTGTGAAAGTGTCTCGCAGAGTTGCTTTCTACTCCGCGAGCTTAATTTGTGTGAAAAGGATGCCTTCTGGGTGTTCTACGCAAGAAAATTTCCTAAAGCATATCAAGGTCTCGTGCACTACAGCCAAGGCCTCAGCTCCATGAAAGGCACTGTGAGGCAGTTTGTTCTGCTGTGGGACAGAACCTTTCACGGACTTAAAAGCCATCTGCACAACAATCCTACTCCACGAGAGCCTTAAGCCAACTCCATGAACTGTGAGATTTACTCTATAAACTCAGCGAAAACCCTCATTTGCTTAATTTTCTCTCTCCGCCCTAGCTCTCTCCGCCCAAAAGTGAGCCCCTCTTTCTCTATTTTCCTCTCCACAGCTTGAGCCACTCCATCTGAAGCTTTTTCCTCTCACCATTTTGCTCCCCAGCTATTCCTAGCTACTTTGAGCACGATTTGGGGGATTTAAGCTACTATGCACATTTCTACGTGGAACCCTAGCTCGCATTGGGAAAGCTCTGCAACTCTTCCTCTGTGCTTTGATTGGTTTAGTAAATTAGAGAGAGAGAAGACAAATTATGATATTTTTGGTGCCTACTTAGAGTAATCTACATTTCTGAGATCTGTGAGCCCTGTTTTGAGATTTGGAGCACCTATGGACAAAAGTTCAAAATTCATTGATACATTGGTGGCTATCTTAAACCCTGCTCCTAGTGGCAACCCTGTGGCCACTAGGAAATCCGTAAGGATTGCAGAGGCCTCCACATTGGAGACCTCTGAGGTGCCCTCCCCTGGTGCTAAACCCACAATCTCAAAGGAAAAGAAGAAATCTGCCCCAAAGAAGTGGGCTAGAGAGCACCCACCTGCTAAGGGCCCTAAAAAATTAAAGAAGAAGCAGAAAAAGGGCAAGATTGTGACCCCTGTGGCCCCTGAGGTTACGGAGGAAGAGAATACTGAATACCTCGGGGTCCCTTCTTTGTTTATGTTGGCAATTTCGCTGGAGTCAGAAACTATTTTTGATAAAGCCTACTTTGAGGGGCTACCAGAGACCTCTGCCTCCATTGAATATCTGAGTAAGGCAACTCTGCTGCTACTGTTGAGACCCTCAATGCAGCTGATGTTCCCAAGATTAGTCAGATTGTTTTATCATAATATGAGGTTGAGGACTGGTGATGATGGGAACCCAGCATTGCTGGTACTGATTGATAATTTTGAAATATTATTTAACAAGTCTGATATTGCAAGGGTACTAGGAATACCAGCTAGGTATGACCCTAAGTTTGGCTTGGAACCTCCCCTGACTGCCACCATTACAGAGATGGCCAGAGAACTAACTGGCGGAATCATGACTTCAGGGGACTCAATCAGGAAAAGAGATCTGCACCCCAACCTCAGATTCATGGATGGGGTGCTAAGGAGAAATGTATTTTGCTCGGGTCATGAGCAAGAGAGGAGGTCCCCCATAGCTGATGCCCTCCTCTCATTTCACAGAAACCACTACTTGGATGCAGCCAAGTTAGTTTTTATAAGGGATTAAGGACTTGTGTGAGAAAGTGAAGGTTAATAAGAAACTGCAAGCCCTTCCCTACTGCAAGCTGATTACTGCACTGCTGAAAGATGGAAAATACTCCTTCAAAAGGGAGGAAGAGACAGTGGCCCTGAACCCCAGAAATAGTGGAAAGAAACCATAGGGTATCAGTGGCACAATGATGAGAAAGAGGGAGAGGAGGAAGAAACTATTGAGAGAAGCAGCCCCCACCATTCAGGAAGTGGTTGTTGCTGCTGCCACTGCTGAGGCAGCAACCTCTATTGGGCCAGCCAGGCCACCAACCTCTACACCCATTGCCCCACCACCTCCATCCTCATCCCTGCCCTCACAGCCCCACACAAGCCCAATATCCTTACCTGCGCCACCCCAGCCCACATCCACCATGGCCACCTTACCCTCTACTGCACCCTTACCCCCTTTTTCAGTCCATACCAGCCCACTTGTAAAAGTTGCCTACACTAAGAAAAGAAGACTCACAAAAGACACAACCCCCATAGCACCCCATCCCACCTACATTTCCCAAACCATTCTAATACCTGATACCACCTTCATTCCAGACCCAATACGCACAACCTATGCACCAGAACCCCATACCTTTGACACCCCCTAGAAGTCCATTTAGACTTCCCCACCTTTTGTACCTATCCGTAGTGAGCCTATAGACCAATCCATTCCCTTATCCCATGATAGTGAGCCATTTTCAAGAGAGGAATTTTCCACTATGATGTCTACTATCCTAGGAGACATCAACCTTGAGTATACACCTCTCCCTGACTCACCTCCCCCCCACACTTTACCCGACCACACTTTACACCACCACAGGCCACTACCTTCACGCATAGACCCACATCTCCTTTCTAGCCAGTTTCACCCATCCAACCCACCCCTAATACCATACTAGACCTCTTACTCCAAATCCTACACCTCCTACTGTCCCTCCAATCACAAATGTTAACCAATACCCAAAACCAATCAACCCTCGAAGCCTACCTTCACTCTATTCACTCCACCCTACCGAACCCTACCTCCATCCCCACCATTTTACAATCTATCCACACAACTCTATCCACTCTACACCAAACTTCCCAACAGTCACCTATTTCCCCATCAATCCGTCATCCTTCAACTACTCCCACACCCATTGTCCCTATTCTAGAAGCTTCTCCCATTCCCTCTCAAGATGCTTTCACCCAAACTGACCCCGAACCTCAGTCACATCCTGAACCTACCCTTGACATACATCCAACTATATCATCCTCCCCACCTTTCCCTACACCCACCCCCTCTACCTCCATGGCTAGGCCTTCCATTACTGATCTGACCTTATTTCCTGATTCTTCTACTCCTTCTCCACCCTATCCCACCCTACTCCGAGCCATGCAAGCAAATGCCTACATAAAAAGGGATGTAATTCATGACATGGCCGACTTGAAAGCAGCATGCGGCAATCCCTCCTGGATAAAATTTAACTCCTGATGCTTGCCCACTAGATTGAGAAAAAAGAAATCAAGGATGGCTGGAGAGAGATTATGGTCCAATACAACCATGAGAAGAAAAGGGTAGAGAGTCAAGAAGATGTTATCAAAGAACTAAAAGAGAGACTCCGACTGATTGAGGAGAGAGCTTATGATTATGGGGTGACTATTACAGCCTTAGAGAAAAGGACAAATTCACAAACTGACTGGGAGATGGCTGAAGCTCTTTTTCAAAAACTCAACCCTGATGTACCTCTTCAACAATCTGGTCCGGATGCCACGAGTCCTAGCCGCCCCACCAAACCTAGACTCAAAATTAAGGACCCTACTCCAAAGCAATCACCCACTTCTAAGAGTAAAGGCACAACCAAGCCTAAGAAAACCACTTTAAAAAGACCTCTGTCTAAGGCTGCTGCTTTAAAGATAGCAAAGGGTAAAGAGATTCAGGAACCACCTATTGAACACAAGGACTCAAATGATTAATATTTGCACATGTTTTGAGTTAGGAGTAGTGTGTTGTAAATATATTTTCTAATATAATAAACTTTCTTTTTGTTTCTTTTGTGTACCTCTTACTTTGTTTTATCTTTGTTTGTCTTTTTGTGTGTTTGTTAATGTGTTGTGTGTCCATTTCTTAATTTTCTCTGCTTTAGTGTAGTGTTTTTTATGTATCTCTGTTTGCTCACTGTTGCTTTAGTGTTGTGTGTACCTCTTACTTTGTTTTATCTTTGTTTGTCTTTTTGTGTGTTTGTTAATGTGTTGTGTGTCCATTTCTTAATTTTCTCTGCTTTAGTGTAGTGTTTTTTATGTATCTCTGTTTGCTCACTGCTGCACACCCATTATCCTTTGAATCAGTGAGGACACTACTCCTCATAGGTTTAGGGGTGTGACAGGTTCTGCCAATGAAATAGTTAACCTAACTACAGCAAATTCAAGTGAGTAAGACAGAAACAGAATCATGTTCACCTAAGGATCATTAGAAAAAATGAGAAATTTAAAATTTTGCAGACCTTTAGGCATTACAAGCTTTTAAATTTTAATTTTTCCATGATGTAAACACCAAGTAAACTCACCTGTATCAGTACTGAGTGAATCATTAAAGAGAGAAAAAGGTAAGGACATACTTAAAAATTCAATGGAAGACCATAACCAATGAGAGTTAGGCCTACAAAAAAAAAATGTCCTTCCTTTGAGGAGTGACTGAGGCAATTCTTTTAGCTCTAAGGACTGGCTGAGGCAATGCTCTCTCTAGAAGTTAGGCACCTCCAAGTTGAAATAACTGATAGCACTCACAAAACCTAGGAAAGGATCAAGGCCTTCTTTTGGATAGTTTGAGTTTAAGCAGACCAAATCCTAATTAACTGCCCTTGTGCATACACCTATTGAGCCTTAATTTCAATTTTCTTCAAAATACACCTGAGTACTTGCATCTGAACCTATGGACCTGACTCAAACCTACCCTCACTCTGAGAATTTAGAAGGTAAAGGAGAAGGAGCTGAAGATGGACAAGATAGGGTCAACATTAGGTGAATGGAGAAGAGATACCTAAAGTTGAGCAGTGTAGCAGCTGAGGAAAGAGGTGGCAAGTCACAAACACAAAAATAAAAATAAAAATAAAAATAAACAGAAAGAGAAATGCATGAAAAGAAAGAAAAACAATAATGAAGAGGTGGGAGAGAGGAGTCAAGAGGAACAGTTCATTGGAAAAATCATAATGAAGAGGAGAAGCAGGCCACTTCAAGTCTGAAAATTTTGAAAGAAAATGAAAGGGACTGAACTACAAAGAGGTGAAGTCATGAATCACCTCCTCCACTTACTGAGAAGGAGCTGAAGATGGACAAAATAGGGTCAACATTAGGTGAATGGAGAAGAGATACCTAAAGTTGAGCAGTGTAGCAGCTGAGGAAAGAGGTGGCAAGTCACAAATACAAAAATAAAAATAAACAGAAAGAGAAATGCATGAAAAGAAAGAAAAACAATAATGAAGAGGAGGGAGAGAGGAGTCAAGAGGAACAGTTCATTGAAAAAATCATAATGAAGAGGAGAAGCTGGCCACTTCAAGTCTAAAAAATTTGAAAGAAAATGAAAGGGACTGAACTACAAAGAGGTGAAGTCATGAATCACCTCCTCCACTTACTAATTTCTCAACTTTGAATCCCTTTTCAACCTTACATTCTTTATAACCCAATTCATAAGCCACATTACAACCCAGCTATGACCTTGTGATCCAAAGTTAATTGAGTTGCCACGAAGAGACAAAGATTTATCCAATCTATGGTGAGGACCTGCCAATGATGCTAGGACTTAGATGCTTTGCCTATGCCCATGCGTACAGACCCATTTGGGGGCTGTAACTGCTCTTAAGCTTGAGAGAAAATGAAACTCTCAAGGTCCCTTGTGAGAGTATGCCCCGGTGAGCATTGGGTCTGAAGTTGAATATATTAGGCATGGCCTATAACCTGATTTTTGAATTAATGATGAGCTTAGTGGTGATATATGTGTTGTCCCCCTTGTTGTGAGCTAATTGGAACTGTTGTACATTCATGTAGAGTTTGTCATGATTAAATGTCTGTGCTTTTCATGTCCAAATTCCTCACAGTTTTATTGAATCAAAGGTGAACTGATGCTCTATTTCTTGACAACTGACCTGAGAATGTTGCACCTTTGTTAACTGTTTCATTGAGAAGTTTATGGGTATCTTCACTGAAAACCCTCAGGAGACTTCACTCCTCCACGAAGGATCACCTAAGGGTTTAAAAGGCTTGGTACATATGCTAAATGTATTCGTGCTCCCTACGAAAGTGGCATTTCAATTCTTAGAGTAGTTGTTTTAATTTTTCCTTTGCTCAGGGACTAGCAAAGATTAGGTTTGGGGGTGTGTTATTCACTAAAAAGTACAACTTTTCACCTCTTAACCTAGCCTTTGATGGACCTTGAAGCCCACTAATAATCATTTGTTACGTATGTTTTACAGTTAGTAATAAAATGTACAGCTTAATACAAAACTCTGTCTTTTTAGCCCGAAGAGAGAGAGAATACAAGCAAAGATGACAGCTGAGCCAAAGCCTAATGGAACACCTTGGTAGTGCTCGGCATGGTGACTCACTGTTGCTGATCATCATTGACCTAAAGTCTAGCAAATGACTGAAGTTAGCTGAGAAGGAAGAATGCTATAATAGCAGCAAGTGTAATGCAGCAGAGTGTCAAGAAACAGACCTCACGGAGTTAAGGAGCCTCCTCACGAAGCTAAAGATGCAGTGGAAGAAGCTCTCGCACAGATAGGCCGCACAGTCAAGAGGAGAGCTATAAAGACATTGTGAAGATCTCGCAGTGTAAAACCTTCAGAATTCGTGGTCGTGAAGCTCTCGCGGAGATCAAGCCTCAAAGCAACCGCGCGAAGAACCCAGCGAGTCCATATGCATAGAGAACAAAAAGTCACCTCGTAGAGTTCTCGCGTGACCCTGGAAGAGAGAGACACCCAGAATTCCCCTCGCATAGATCTCACACTCTGGAGCCTTACAAGTTACTACACGAGCGCAAGAGGCCACTTGCGCAAGTACTTAGCGAGAGAGAGAGCTCCTGAAGCTCTACTGTGCGAAACACCCTAGCTCTCTAGATCATCTCCGCGACAGCACTGTGATGCGAAGCAACTACACGATTCACTAAAGGTTTATTGCGTGAATGAGCCATTCCTATCAGCCAAAGGTAACTCCGCAAAAGCAAAGCAACTGCGCGAGTAAACTAAAATAGCTGCCAGCCCCGCATAGCGCAGGCTCTCCACTTCTTAGTTTAGCTCAGGGACCTTTTGGAAATTTCCCAAGGCTAGGGCACACTTCAGGAGGTGCAGATTTTGAAGTGCACATCTCGAGGCATTCAAGGGTTGTAATAGTGCCACGTCAGCTAGAAACATTAGAGTTAATCTCTTTAGAGCCAAGGCCGTTTTGACAGAGTATATAAGCAGTACTTAGAGTTTATTATTTTCATCTTTCCTTCATCCTTTGCCGTCTGAGAGCTCTAGCAGGCTAGGGTTAGGGTTTGATCACCTCTTTTTTCTATTTCTCTTGTCTCTTAGCTCAACACTTGTTGGCTAATCCCCCTGTAAGCAGCTAGGTTTAGTTTTGTTTCAATCTTATAATAGATTTTATATACACTGAGATCATGGATGAGCAGTTGTGTATGGGCTGCAGTCAGGAGACAGTTCATTGTAAGTTTTACTGTTATCAATGAACTGCTATTTTAATGCTTAATCAAATCTATAGATTATATGGTTTCTTTAGATGTCTATAGGATCCATGTATGTGGGACTAGCCCATTCAGTTTCTAGTAAGTTTATTATTTATCATCTGATTTCCCTTTGTTTGATAGACACATGGAAAGCAATGCTGGATCTATAGTGAGATCCAAGGAGCTCAAAGGCTTGCAGACATGATGGTTGCAGTAGTTTTTATGTTCTTTCTCAGGCCTCTATGGGATGGGCAGACCAATAGGATACCCTTTGACCATTCAAGTGGAAAGAGTATAGCCCTAAGGTTGTGTCCATCCACATGTTTGAGAAGGATTCTTCTCTCCTACACATGAGCTTCTAGAGCCTTGTGAGGAGGTTTGTACAGTAACTGGCTCCCCTTTGTTCTACCTAATCGATAGTAGATGTTAGATTTGATCTCTTGTAGTAATTGCAGCTTGAGGCTGAGTCATTACAGGCGGTTTGTAGCAATGACCAGCTGAGCTAAAGGCCTAATTCAACCTGTTGCATGGTCCTTTTTGTGGGCACTAGTGAGCAGTAAGCCTTAGCAAAGGACTTAGGATCTTATGGGTTGGAATACCTATGGATGTTAGCCAGGTCTATGCGCAGATCTGGGGAGTTTGTAGCACTGGCATTACATGGTGCTGCAATAGTATTCATGGCTATAGCTGGTCTAGTGGCTGTGGAAATGATCAGTCCACTCTTCTGGATTAGACTTAGTGCCCAAAGTATAGCCCTAAGTCCGCCCCAAATGGCATAGGTTAAACTGAGAGCTTTTACCTTGTTGAGGCTATTAATAGCGTCTCAGCAAGGAGCACTGCAGAGACAGACTAAATTTGAGTTACATTACAGTATCATTAACTCTAGCTCAACCTGCTTACTTCTCATATTTTTTATATTTTATTTTGGCACACATTACCATCATCTTCTTCTTAACCCTTTCTTTAGGATAGGGCTACATTTTATTTCTCTATTTTTATGATTAATTTAGTGTAGTCATGACACTCAACTCCCTTTCTTTAGAATTGTCAGATCTGTAGCCAGATCTGGAGGCCTACTATTATAGCCCATTTTGGGTTCTAGATCAATTTCTCTGTGGGACAAACTCTTACTTATCAAAACTTACTACAATGGACCCTGTATCTTACAGGACTGTGTGTATTTCAGACTTGCTGTGCTGACCCATCTCCAATTCCCCACTCTTGATTTATTCTCTCCACTGTGCTTAATAAAATAGTAGCAAGAGTCTCGAAAAAAATAACAACAGGGTGCGAAGGGCTCAATAGGATCAAAGTGCCTTTGGGCAAGGAGAAATGCCGCTCCCTTTTTCTATATATATATATATATATATATATATATATATATATATATATATATATATATATATATATATATATATATATTATATACATCTAAACATAGACCTGGCTATAGTAGAGACCACTTACGAGCGGGTCGATTGGTTGCCTAACACCTTCTCGATTGATAACCGAAGCCCCTACCTAAGAGCCTTTGGCGTTGACTGCTAAATCAGAGTCATAGTTTTGTGCTTTGGTGCTTATATATAGATTTTGAGGTATCCCGGGACACCAAAAGCTCTGGATGGCGACTCCATCTTTTTTAAGAGAGTGCATCGTCGTGATGGACTCGCGAGAGCCCACGGTTGCACCGATGGCGACTCTGCTGGGGATCATTTAGAATTTCTACTTGAAGTTAACCCCATAGCTTGTTTTTAGCTTGCTTTTTTTCTTTTTACTAACCTTTTTGTCTCTTTTTTTTCCTTTTATACTTACCCCTATAATTCTGTCTTTACTCGCCTTAGCCGTTTGGCGGGCCTACTTGAGCATTTACGATTTCGTCTTTACTCACCTTAGCCGTTTGGTGGGTTACTTGGTAACTTAGCTCTATTTTTTGTTATTTACCGCCTTAGCCGTTTAGCGGGCCTACTTTACGTTTTCTCACATGGCCACTTGACTGGCCTTATCTTCTTCTTATTTTTGACATATTCCATCAGTGGACGCCAGCCCGTAGAGACGGCACGGGACTCTCACCACCTGTTTTTGAACTTAAGCTAACTCCCTAAACTTCAAACTTAAAATTGAACCAAGAAGGGAACTTAATTGAATTTTTTCGCGGGTAGCTTTTCCAAAAGGAGGGGAAGTTAGGCAATGATAAACTCGTCCCGATTCCAAGTAGAGCGGCAGCCCTAGTGGTAATGATCTCGAAAGGAACCACCCCATCCAATAACTGAGAAGGCGCTTACACCAGAGGTATATCAGGTGGTTGACCAAACTTTACAAAGCCTTAACACCTTGGGGAGTGCATTAGTCACAATGAAACAGCCTTGTATCCTTTAGGTGCGGAAAGGAGGGACCCGAAAAACAAAGAAAAATAGTTCCCGAAAGCATCGTTTCCAAGAAGAGCAAAGTCAGAAGCCCAACTCGGGTTTGTTGTTGCTATAAAAAATATATACTATATAAATTTTATCCTTGCGTACATAATACGTAAGCTAAGCCAAAATCCCCAAACTTTAGCCTTGCATACATATTACATACGCTAAGATAAAAATTCCAGAATTTTGCCTTGCATACATAATATGTAAGCAAAGCTGAAATTTTATAATTTTAAGCCTTGCGTACATAATATGGACGCTTAGCTTATTCTAGTTGAGTAGCCCAAATTTGTGGCCTTTTTTCAACGTTCCCCAATCCCCCGCTTAGTGGTTTTTCAAGACCCTCGATAAATCCCACACCCTTGACACCCAAAATGCCCTCGTTGGTCAAGAGAGGTCGCCCGCTTATTGACTCTTCCAAGGGATCAAGTTGTCGCGTGGATTTTCATGCTTTTTCATAGATCAAAGGATTTACTTTGATTCTTCAAAAGGGTATCGGGGTCCCGCCGTGAGAGGCATTAGGGGTTTGAACGCCACCCAAAAAGGGAGTTCCAAGGCCCCAAATAAGAACCGTAAAAAGAGAAGGAGATCCAAAAAGTTTTCATTTCCAAAAAATTCAAAATCACTTATGGGCCATAACAACAACATCACCTAACCTGTCATCCTCCCGAAGGGGAAGAAGTTTGGGCCACACCTAAGGAATCCACACCCTACCCGCCATCAAACCATGTCTTGGGCGGTCAATCTGGCTAATGTCAACCCAGATTCATCCCCACCACCTTCCCCATCACATCCCTACATGGAGGAGATACCCATCTCCGATCCCCCCACCCAATCCATATTGAATGTCACTAGACCATTCGGTGCACCGATGTTTCCATCCACCACTACTCAAAATCCACCCCATATTTCCTCCACCTAAATTCCACCACATTTTTTTCTACATCCACTCCAAATATCCCTAATTTTCCCCCATCCACCCAAACCATACCCCATTTTTCCTCAAACCAAACCATGACCCATTTTCCCTCATACAATCAAAATACACCCAATTTTTCCCACACATTCACCTAGACCATGCCCAATTTTCCCCCATCCACACAAGTCATGCCTATTTTTTCCCCCACATCCAATCAGGTCATGCCCAATTTTCCCCAAGCAGTCCCCCTCATCGGAAGGGCCATCCACATCCATCCCCACAGTCAATCCCATGACCATGAAGGAGTACATGGTTAGGGCTTACACTACCTGAAAGGCCTCTCAAAGCCTTCCTCATCCATCCCAAATACCTCCAAATCCATGACAAACCCTCCAAAATCTCCACACCCCATTCCCCCAAAATCCCAATCAACCACCCATAATCCATACCACCCAAGGTCCCTCCCATCAACCATGGAGACATCTGAGTGGGCCTTAAAGGCCCAATACCCAATCCCCAAGCCCATTTAGGCCCAAACTCGAGGGTGAAATTTTCAAACCCTCCATCAGTCCCCTAATTTCCCATATACATATACACCCAACAAGCCCCCATTTCCCCCCAAATAATAAACTCATCTCATCCAATCCCCCAAGCCGACATAAGCCCCATTCATCCGCATTCCTCTCACCCAACCCAATATGGGAATCCATCCAATACCATCAACCATCATCAATTCACCCATCCTCTTACCGCCCAACCCAATCAGCAAAATTCCCATCAAACCCAGTGGTCTCACCAAGCACCCACTCAACCTGTCCAAAGTTCAAAATTCACCCATCCCCTTACCCCGCAAGCCACTCATCAAAGTTCCCTCACTTACAATCGCCCCATCAGGCACCCACTCAATCCCTCCAAAACCCCACTAATCTCACCCCTCCACCACCCTATATTGATGCGGGTCATCAGTATGAAGAAGATGAGGCTCGAAATAGTGAGGCGTATGTAGGGGCTTTGCCTGGGTTCAATCCCCCACCACCCACTTTTACCAACCAACGGGCACCTAGAAATGAATGGGGGAAACCTAGTGGGGGACCAGCCCCAGTTCTACTGTCAAGGGAGTCAGACCTGCTAAAAGAATAAATAGATAAAATTCATAAGCAGTTGATGAAACTGGGGGGGACCGAGATCCATACCACAAATTTTTTTTATCTATGTCTATTTGCCGAGGTGTCATTGCCACCTAAGTTCAAAGTGCCTATATTTGAAAAATATAATGGCACCAACAATCCCATCGCACACCTCAAGTCATATTGTAGGGACATGTGCCAGTACGGCGGAGATAAATGACTCTTCATCAAGGTATTCCAAAAGAGTCTCACGAACCAGCACTAAGATGGTTCACTTCTCTTGAGCCATCTATGATAAAAACTTGGAAAGACCTCACCCACCTGTTCCAAGAATAATACGTCTACAATATTGATATTGAGCCACGCAAATCTGGTTTGGCTCGATTGAAGCAAAAGCCTGACGAGAAGTTTAATGAATACCTGGGAAGGTGGAGGGCCCTAATAGCTCAAATGAAGAACTGTATCTCGGATAAAGAGCAAATCGAGATGATCTTCATAACTGCCCTACCAGTTATCTCTGATTTCTTGATGTACTAGTAGCAAGCCAGCTTTGCTAATTTGGTAAGAAACGCCAACTGCTGTGAAGACGCGATAAGAAAGGGGCAGTTAAATAAAAATACAACCAGCGAGGCTAGTGGGATCTATAAATTTTCCAAACAAAGGACTGAGAGAAGAGCAGGGGTTGAGGTCCAAGCCATAATGACCACACAGGCCAATACCAGCATGGTGCCATTTCAATTTGGGGCACCACCGTAAGCCCTAACACCAGCAATCCAGCTCCGAGACAGGGTGTTGGTTATTTCTTAGGTGCTATTATTTTTATTAGAAAACACAGTGGTAAAGATTAATCAAAGCAAAGGGGGATGGAAATATATGAAAACAACAATTTAAAAATACCACAGTCCTGCAAGATACCAAGGCCTGTTATAGCAAGTTTTGAAAGTAGGAGTTTGTCTCACAAGGAAATCTGATCTAGAACCACAATGTTTATTTAGGAGGCCTCCAGATCTGGCTATAGATTTGGCAATCCTAAAGAACGGGAGTGTTCTTGGGGTTGTCATAACTATAACTAAAACTAAGAAATAAAATGCCGTCCTATACTATAGAAAGGGTTTTACAAAAGGTGTTGATGATGTGGTAAAATAAAGGTAAAATAAGTATGCAGCTAAGATTAAGTCAGTTGTGCAACTCAGATCTAGAGGTGACTCTGCAGTGATCCTTCAGATGGCTATAAGCACATCTGTAAGGTAGAGGAATCCAAATCAACCCCTATGAATTAGACTACTCTCTTAAGGTTATAATTTGTCCACTTAAATGGTCACAGACTATCCTAGGGAGATGATCAACTCACATGGATTAAACTCAAAAAATTAACCTAATCCAAGGGAATAGATTGATCTTAAGACTATAATCTGTCCACTTGAATGGTCACAGACTATCCTAGGGATTTCCTCCAACCAATGAATTAAATCAGAACATGAATACCATTGTAGACACTATGTTTGCAAGGCTACAAGCTCATGCATTCATAGGAGCAAACAACCCTTGAAAATCTAGTAGAAATCACAGACAATCAGAGGTTGAATGGGGACTTAGACTCAGCTGGTCATCGCTACAAAAGGCCAACAATGACCCAGCTCACAAGTTTGCAATCTCTATAGAACATCAGATCTAAAATCTTAAAATGGCATCGCAATATAAAAGAGGGTTTGGATCTACAACTTCTCTCACTTAGCTACAAGCTCAAGTGTAGAGAAGAAGAATCTATCTCAGATCTATGATTTAGACCAGTCTTAGGGCTATAGTCTATCCACTTAAATGGTCACAGGCTATCCCAGAGGTTATCTTCCTCACAGATTGATGAAATAGAACAGGATAACTGTTGCTACCACAATTTTTGTAAGGCTATAAGCTCAAGCAGCCATGGGTGCATCAAATCCATAGAAATTAATGTGCAGAACATAGAAAATGTACAAATTCAATTAAGCTATAAGAATGGCATTGTATTAATAAAAAGGAAACTTACAATGTCTGCCCCCAAGGCACAGCCAATCCAGAAGCTCAAATCAACCCCCAAGTTCATACAAAACCCATTGCAAAACTAAACTAAACCTAGTTGCTTACAAAGAACTTAGCCAGCAAATGCTAAGCTAAGGAAGAAGAAAAGAAAAATGGATGATCTAACCCTAACCCTAATGACCTAAGCACTCTCAAGTTCACAACCAATTTTGGTTAAAGATGAGATAGGTCTCTGCTAAAACATTATAACTTATATACAAAGTCTCTCACCACCTTGGCCAATAGGAGCACAGCAGAGAGAAACCCTAATTGTTGGTTGAAGATGTGGCCCAATTGTAACCCTTGGATGCCTCGAGAAGTGGGAAATGGATTAGAGCCTCGGGATGTGCCCTAGAAGTAGGGAAATCCCCAAAGTGTCACTGAGGTGGACTGAGAAGTCAGGATCCCGAGCTTCGCATGGCTGAAAGTTTCATATTGGCTTATCGCTAGGTTGTTGCGTGGCTGAAAAGTATGGTGTAAATACTGCAGCTCGTGAAGATGATTTGCAGTGAGTAGTGAAGCTCGCACAGATGGTCCTTCAGGTGGCTCAGGTCGCGAGGGTCTCGTGTGGATGACTTGCACTGAGTTTTGCAGCTCGCATGGATAAGATTTGAGCTTCCCAAGTTGCTCACCAGGATGGAACAAACTTCTCGCGCGGCTAGATTTGGCTCTAAAGTGAGCGAGAGCTGTGTGAGATCTTTGCAAGAAAATGTTCTGGGGCTCTCTCTCCTCTTGAGCTACGCGATATCTTTGTGAGCTATGAGTCTACTATGAGTTCACCTTAGCGAGATCCTCGCGGGCAGCCTTTTAGATCACTTGAACCACATGAGGGCCTTACGAGGTAGATTCTCACTTTGCGAAAACTCGTCTCTGCATAGCTGCTGATGTGCACAGACTGCTGCAACAGTCTCCTCTGCATGGGTCCACTCTCTTTCATCTTTTGGACTTCCAGGGTCCCATCAGTCACTCAAAATGATGACCGTGGTGTGTACCACCCTGGTGTGCTCTAGGCTCTTCAATCAGATCCAAGGTTTGGCTTAAATTGTTTCTCTTCTTAGCCTCCAAAATATGACTATTGTATTAAGCTATAAATTTATTCTTAACTACAAAACAAACTCAAAAGAAGATTATTAAATGGCTCCAAGGAGTAGTAAAGTCTAGGTTAAGAGGTGAAAAATGGTATTTTCCAGTGCTTAACACAGGGCAATGGCCCATGGGCACCAATGACCTCGAACAAAGAAGGGCCCGATATAACCGAATGTTCACTCCCCTGGGGCAGTCCCTGAATGTCCTTGTGTCCTTACTGGTCAAAAAAGGTTTGGTCACCATACTCCAGCCACGACCTCCACCAAATCCAATCCCGAGGACTTATGATCCAAGCATGCATTATAGCTTTCATCAGGAACTAGGGCACCCAACCAATCGCTGCTTTCCATTAAAGCATGTGATACAAGACCTGATCAATGCAAGGAATCTCATTCCTCCAGCACCTCCTCAGGCCAATCAACATACCAATATTCTCCAAGCGTCATTGCCGCCACACCCGCAGGGAGGAATGGGCCCGAGGGCCACAATTAACATGCTACAAGAAGAGATGGAAGAGATAGACCCCTCAGAATATATCAGCATATGGGAAAGCTACGAAATGCTAGGGCAGTGGAACCAAGAAAGCAAAACCATCAGGGTAGTCGATCCTTTAAACTTAGCCAATTATTTCCCAAGCCCAACACCCAAAGTAGCACCGCTAGATCTGAGGTTGTATTTTCCCACACCTGCTCCTGTTAATCAGGTCCAACCTAGTTAGGCCTCACCTCTAGTATACAATCCCTTTCTGACGCCAACCCCTGTCAATTATATAGTGCTAAGTTTTACCTAGCCCATAGGATCAACTCCCGTCAACCACATTTGGACCAATTTTGTCACACCATCATCAACCCATCCACCTTCACCTCTCGCACCAACCCAATACAGTTGGCCTAGTATTGTCGTAATGCCACCAATATATTCACCTCCAACACCAACTGAATATAGTTGGCCCAATTTTGCCACATCATCATCAGTCTAGCCGCCTCCTGTATCAGTCAATCACATTTGGCCCAACATTGCCACACCAGCCCTGCCAGTTTAATCATATCTGAGATCTACATCCGTCCCATTTCAAATTCCCAAACCAACATATGATCCTCATTAGGTCCCGCTCAACTACAATCAAATGAATGCCAATGCAAGCGACAGTAGAGAAGGGGCAGTAGAATTCATAACTTGATCGGGCAGAATCTCTAAGCAACCAGAGGTGTCATCACCGACCCAGCCTGAAGAAAGATGGGCACCAATGGCAGTACACCCCATGAAACGGATGAGCCGAGAACACGCATTAGAAATATAACTAAAAAAAATGCCAACTCACATCACCATCTGGGACTTACTGATGATGTCTCCGCCCCACTTCTAAGATCTAATGGGGGCACAAAAAGATGCTCAGGCCTCCGGTAAAGTTTCCCCAGACGAGGTGGGTTAGATGATTGGACAGGTGGTGGCTCCTAATGTCATCTTGTTCTTAGATGCCAATCTCCCGACCAAAGGAGGCAACTACTCCTGACCCCTCAATATTACTATAGAAACGACAAACTTGGTGATCCCTTTGGTACTAGTGGATAACGACTCGACACTAAATGTGTACCCTTTGAGAACTGTGAGCCGGATAGTGGTCGATTAGTTGACATTCAGACTAGCTAGGATAGGAGCCCGATGGTTTGGTAACACCAATAGAGAAGTGATAGGAGAAGTCGATCTTGAGCTCACCATTGGGCTAATGACCTTCTCCATCTCATTCCAAGTCATGGATATCAAATCCACCTTCAATCTAATGTTAGGGTACCCATGGTTGCATGAAATCGGGGTAATACCTTCGACCTTGCATAAAAAACTTAGGCTTATATCAGATCAGAAGGTCATTACCATCATGGGAGAGGGGCGAGAAGAAATAGAGAAAATGGCCCACAACATCAAAAGTCTCAAGGGGCTAGATGTACTGCACACAGCTGAGGACACAGAGCTTTATAATTTTTAATATGATGTGTCAACGGTAGTGGCATTAGAATCCCTCAAAAAGGCCATGAAAAAAATAGGAGGAATGGATTACAGCGGTAGGAATGCTCCAAAAGTGGGGTTACCAGAGAGGTAAAGGGTTGGGCCCTCTCTTGCAAGGCAGGAGGGACCTATTCAAAGAGAAAGGCGGTCAATATGTTAGATTCGACTTAGGCTATAAGCCTACCGAAGAAGAAATCCAGGAGGTCAGGGAAAAGGCCCGAACCATTGCCGTCGGCAAAGCCAGGGGATAAACCTGGAAGACGAACCTTGTCCCCAGCCACACATCAGGAGCACATTTGCAAGTGTTGGGGTCATTAAAATTGATCAAAATGGGGCAACACAGCTGACCCCGCATAAAAAGGTCGTCATCCACCAAACCAATCCTCGAATCATTCCCCCTGAGATTGAAATAGACCGTACTTCCATATCACTTTTCGAGGAAGAGGTGCCCTAGCCAATTCAACACCTCCTCTATCCCGCCCCAAGCCCATATTAACGTTCGAGGACTAGGTCTCAAATGAAGCAATGGTGAATATGATGGAGGCGGACCATCAAAAGCCATCTCAAACAGCCTCCTCCACTAGACTAGGTAAAGGTACGACGCCTCAGGCGAGGAATTGGGCATCAATGCCCCTAACTCTGAAAGCATCAACTAGCTGTAAATATGGCATTGGCTTCCAAAAAAACAAAAAAAAGCAACCTATAAAAAGTGAGGTTAGCCCTTGGTAGGCAATACCATATGTATATTGAAACTCACCTTGCCAAGGGCCCATCTCCGAAGACAAGGAAAATCCTAAAAACATAGAAAAAATCAAAAAAAGTCTAAAAATATTGTCTTTCAAAATTTTGAAAAAAAGCAAAGAAAATGATGCCTTAATTGAAAAGCCTGTCCGACATGAAGTCAACCTCATTCCTGTAGAAATACAAGGAGAAGTAGGAGTCACAGATCTAGATGGCGAGGACTTAATCGAGGAGCTTCCCAATGAGCTCCTTGAACAAATATGCCGATTTTGTGCATGGCCCTACCCCGATTATTGAAGAGACTGAAGATGTCAATCTGGGTACTAAGGACGTTCCTAGAATCACTAAGATCGAAATGTCACTGTCACCCGAGGAACGTAAAATCATAACCAAGACGTCATTGCATGGTCATACGAGGACATGCTTGGTTTGGACACCGATTTGGTCGAGCATGAGTTGTCGTTGTATCCCGACATTAAGCCAGTCAAGCAGAAGTTGAGACGTCTCTGGCCAAAATGGATGCTGAATGTGACAGATGAGGTCATCAAGCAGTTTAATGCCAGATTTCTCATGGTCTCCAAATACTCATAATGGTTGGCCAATATCATCTCGGTACCGAAAAAGGATGGAAAGGTTTTCACGTGCATTAACTTTAAAAATCTTAACAAGGCGAGCCCGAAAGACGATTTCTCTTTGCCACACATCGACATCTTGGTCGATAATACTGTCGGGCATGGGATGCTCTAATTTATGGATGGATTCTTTGAGTACAATCAGATCAAAATGGCCAAGGCGAACTGAGAGAAGACAGTGTTCATCACTCCATACGGAATATTCTGCTACTGAGTCATATCATTCGGCTGGAAAAATGCTAGGACAACATATCAAAGAGCGATGACTAAACTATTCCATGACATGATGCATCAAGAAATTGAGATGTACGTCGACGACATGATCACCAAGTCACCAGAGAGAGGTGACCATCTGATAAACCTCCAAAAGCTATTTAAAAGGCTGAGAAAATATAGGTTGCGCCTAAACCCTCATAAATGCGCATTTGGCACCATGTCAGGAAAGCTACTTGGCTTCATCGTCAGCAAAAAGGGCATCGAGGTGGACCCAATCAAAGTAAAAGCTATCATCAAAATGCCACCACCGTCTACCGAGAAAGAAGTCAGAGGCTTCCTGGGCAGAATACAGTACATTAGTCGATTCATTATAGAGTTAACTCTTATCTGCACACCGAGCTTCTAACTACTAAGGAGAGATTCACCCGTCAAGTGCAACGATGATTGTCAGGCAGCATTCAATAAAATTAAGGGTTACCTCCTTAACCCTCAAGTTTTGGTACCACCAGAATGCGAGAGACTACTGTTAATGTACCTCTCCAAGACATAATCCTCGATGGGATGTGTCCTGGGCCAGCATAATGAGTTCGGAAGAAGCGAATAAGCCATTTACTACCTCAACAAGAAATTCACCGATTACGAGACACACTATTCTCATCTGGAGAAAGCCTGCCTGGCTCTCATATGAGCTACACAAAGACTTCGACACTACTTGCTATCCCAGGCGATTCTCCTCCTTGCTCAAATGGATTCGTTGAAGTACTTATTCGAAAAGCCAGGTCTCACTGGCCGAATTGCATGCTGAGAACTCCTTCTATCAAAGTTCATCATCACGTATGTCA
Organism: Chloranthus sessilifolius; assembly: GCA_021018995.1. NCBI lineage: Eukaryota > Viridiplantae > Streptophyta > Magnoliopsida > Chloranthales > Chloranthaceae > Chloranthus > Chloranthus sessilifolius. The sequence continues at coordinate 100,168,900 of CM037597.1, forward strand.
CCCAAAAGTCAATCAAGGGACAAGCACTTGCTGATCATCTTTTCGAGAATCCCTTACCTGATTACGAGCTGCTAAGGATAGAATTCCCTGATGATGACATCTTGTTAATGACAAAGGATGACACAGAAGAGGCAGAAGATTTGATGGGGCATCAAACACTGAAGGTCAAGGAGTTGGCACAGTTCTAATCTCACCAAAAGGATCCCACATAATAGTCTCCATCAAGCTCAATTTCCCCTACACCAACAATATAGCCGAGTACAAAGCCTGTGTAGCCAGCTTGCAGGCAGCTCTCGACCTGAACGTAACTCACCTTAGGGTGTTTAGCGATTCACAGCAGATCATATGCCAGACCAATGGAGACTAGAAAACCAAGAATGAGAAGTTAATCCCATACCACAAGCTCCTCAAAGATTTGATCGCGTGCTTTAATGATGTTACCTTCTCCTATATCTCGTGAGAAAGAAATCGCTTTGTGAATGCAGTAGCAATGTTGGAATCAATGGTTGAAATCCCCTATGACGTCGAAATGAAGCCAATCATGTTCGATCGAAGGAATGAGCCATCCTTTTGCCTCCAGATCGAAGGATCCATAAAGCCTGATGATGAGCCTCCATGGTTCTCAAATATCAATAACTTCCTCAAAACACGAGCTTTCCCAAAAGGAACATCCAAGGCAGACAGGCGGACCATCTAATGCCTGGCTTCGAATTATGTCTTCTGCGACGAGTGCCTCTACAAGCGATCATATAATAATATCCTGCTTAGATGCCTAATTGAAAGTGAGGCAGCCAATGTCGTGAAGGAGATTCATGAAGGAGTAAGCGGGGCCCACGTCAATGGGCACATGCTCACCAAAAAGATCCTACGACAAGGGTATTTCTGGACCACCATGAAAACTGATTATTGCAAGCACGTTCAAAAGTGCTACATATGCCAAGAACACTCCAGTCTGATAAATGCTCTTCTATTGATCTACACAACATGACCACTCCTTTGCCATTTGCCATATGGGGTCTCGATATCGTCGGAAAGGTCAATTCAAAAGCATCTAATGGGCATCAGTTCATCCTCGTCACCATTGAGTACTTTATCAAATGGGTAGAGGCAGCATCCTATCCAAACATCATAGATAGCCATGTCAAAAAATTTATCAAGAACAACATCATTTTTCGATTTGGTGTGCCCAAGGACATCATCACGGACAATAGCACCAACTTTATGAACAAGCGCATTAGAGCCCTATGCGAGTAGTACAAAATCAAACATCATCGCTCATCACCATATTCGTCGCAAACCAACAGAGCCGTAGGAGCTATTAACAAGACAATCGTCCACATCCTTGAGAAGATGGTCGTTGAGTCATGTAAGAAGTATAGCGTATCTCATGATGTTTAGATCACAATAATAAAAACATAATCGCTCTACAGCCTAGATCAGTCTGCAGGTCCAGATCTAGCGATTATGGCCGTTGATACGAGCAATCAACGGTCATAATAAAGCATTCAATATATTTTCAATAACACAAACTTTTAGCAAAATGATTCCATGATGACATAATTAGACTGCGGTATTAATCATAAAAATTGGTTACTTATATGGGGATCGCATCTTCCCCGATCTACTGACTTAGCCGCTCATCTTTGGTGTATGATCTCCTTGTTCATTCAAAGTCATTCCACTTTTTATTTCTTCCAAAGATCTTTTTACAATTGTTTTTCCTAAATACAATCTATGATTTCATCAACGTAAAGAAAAAATAATGCAAATCCTAGGTACAATCTACCCAGATGAAACCCTAGAGGAAGGAGAAAAGAAGACCCTTGAAAAGGTGAAAAGAAGTTCCCAAAATTCCCAAAGTAAAGAGTCTAAACTTGCAAAAATAATAAAATCCTAATTCTCCTAAAAGAAAAGTGTCTCTTTACAAAGCCGTAGCTTCCTTTTTATAATGGCCGAACAACTCTAAACCTAATTGCCTCAATCGATTGAGACAGAAATCTCAATCGATTGACTTTGAGTTCGAATTCCCTTAGGGCACTTTTGCCTTCATGTCTCAATCGATTGAATTTCTAGGGTTGAGTTTTACTCCATCTGTCAATCGATTGACAATAATGCCTCAATCGATTGACTCTTCAATGCAAAGTCTTCCCTTTCTTGATGGAAGTTGATTCTCTTCACGGCTTGCAATGCTTCTTTGGACCTTTTTGTCCATAGCTCTTTTGTAGCCTTTAATTTCCTTCTTTTATGCGCTTGAACGATCTAATGGTCAGAAACACCTGTAAACATCAAAACCTCACAACAATCATCAGATGCTTTCATCGAACGGCTAAATGTAGGATTTAAAGTATGAAATATAGTCATATTTCAGCACCGATCAGTCGTCACATATCGAGATTGGAGTGAAAAGCTACCTTTCACATTATGGGCCTATCAAACATAAATCCGTACCGCTACAGGGACAACACCATTTTCCCTTGTGTATGGAACTGAGGCTATGCTACCAATTGAAGTTGAAGTACCTTCACTCCATATCCTCATCAAGTTCAATTTACCAAAGGCCGAGAGGGAGAGATCCTATTTCGAACAACAAAATTTGATCGATGAAAAGTGGCTCCTAGCCTTGTGTCACACCCAGGCCTATCATAGGAGGATCGCACGTGCTTACAACAAGTGTGTTAGCATTCGAGATTTAAAGGTGGGTGACACTGTACTCAAAAAAATCTTCCTTTCTCTCCACGCTGGTCCAAGAGGAAAATTCAAACCCAACTAGGAAGGGCCCTACATCATCAGAGAAGTACTTCTTGGATATGCGCTCCGCCTCGCCACCATGGAGGGAGAACATTTTCCTGAGCCCATCAACACCTGATATGTACAATGATTCTACTTCCAGTCTCCCGCGGCAAGGTAAGTATTGATAAAAATGGATACGTGACTACTTAAAGACCCCATAAAAGGGGATATCATTCTAATGCCAAGTAGCTAAAAAGCGACCCTGAATGCTCATACCCTTTGCTACCCAATTTGAGCCTCTAGCCTTTCTTTCGTCCCCCCTCCCAGAAAAAAAAGAAAAAGTTTATATACCAAACAAAAAAAAAGGAAGAAAGAAAAGAAAGAGTTACCATCAAAATCTAAAAAAAATAGAAAAGTAAAATCCCAAAAAGAGGATGTCTGAAAAAAGTAAAAAAAATAAAAATATATATAAAAAAGAAAAGACATAGAAAATCATGGGGCATGTACAATAAAAATCTCCCCAAGGAAGAAGTGTATCACGGTAGCTGGAACCCAATCAAGAAAAAAACCTTTAAACCCAAGAATACCTTCAAAATTTATAACCTATCCATTCTAACCCATGGCCACGATACATTCCTGAAGAAAGCCCTCTTTAAGGTCTACGAGCAGTCATGGTATCCGTTGAGTCAGCATGAGCTAAGCTGAGAGATAACAAAAGAATTCCATCTAACCGGCTATGATGGAATCAACGTCCATGTCCTGGCCTTTGAAAAAGGAAAAGAAAATAACATAAAAATATATAAGTTGAAAGTAAAAAGGATGTGGTGAAAACCAAAAAGGGTGCCACGGGCAAAAACAGCGAGCTTGTGCGGACTAGGTAAAAACCTGAAAAGACACCTGCGGTAGTGAAAACATGAAAGGGTACTATGGGTAAAAAAGAGGGCGATAACTAGCATGGCAAAAACCCATATTGGGCACTGTGAGTAAAAAAGTTAAAAGAAAAAGAGAAAAAAGAAAATCATTAGTACTCCCTTGGTTACATTCTCGAATTATCTGGTTGCCAACTGGGCCGCTCATGTTTGCTCAAATTGGTTCTGAACCAGGTATAACTTTAGACTGCATAGTCAAACACATGATCAAAGGTAAGGATAAAAGGTTAACTCAATCCAAAGGAATGGATGTTTTGGCCTTAGTAAAAATTCTGAACCTCACTCAGGTCCGACCTCATGAACGGATTTGACTATGCTCAAAATGGGACCCGCTACTTTATCTCATTGTTAACACACCAAACAAAAAAGAGAAGAAAAGAAAGAGAAAGAAACAAAAAAAACTGAAAAAAAATAAAAAAATATGTACTCCTTTTTATGTCTATGTACATATTTGCAGCATCGTACTTTCATCTCAAAGAAGCGAGAAAAAGAAAAAACAAAAAAAAATCTAAAAATATAAGTTTTGAAGAAAGAAAAAATAAAAAAATGTAGGTAAAAGTTTGCTTCTTCTATTAATTAGAAAGCACATTGGTTATCTGTATAAGCAAAAAAGGGACTGACGTTTTCTTGAGAATGTGCAAGAACATCAAATGGCCCAATGCCTCGAGGCAGGCAACCGCTCAATAATGGACAGAGCATAGGAAGCATCTCACAACTCATGTCGTTTTATTCAAGAAAAAAATGGAAAAAGCAATCATTTGAAAAAAACAAAATCTGTGTTTTCGTTGTACTTTTTGTCACGCACAACTACGCGCATGTGTGCTTCAATGCGGTAAAATATTAATATTTTTTTGGCAACGCAGTTGTGCTAAATTAATATCCTAAAATCTAAGGTTCGCCTTGGATCTTTGGATTCTACTTCAAAGTAGAAGCGACAATATCAATCTCTGTCAAACAGTCAATGTTTCGATCAGTTTGTTTCCATCGCTAAATGAAATTACATATCGAACAACTATGTTCAAACATGGATGTAGAAGGGATCTTTTCCCGTGTTTATTCTCGATCGTAGGCTTAAGAAACCTACATTGTATCCCTATAAAGTGTATGTCATGCATTTGGGCATCTGTAGGATGGTCGTTGTTTCTGTAAATGGTCGTTGATTTCTATAATCCAAGAATGAGTGCAAATTTATATCATGATCTGAATGAAGCCTGAAAAAGTCAACTCTTAAATGACAAAAAACAATTTCGAAGACATAAGTTATTTAGCTTGTAAAATTACAGAAAAAGAAAAGAAATTAAAAAAATTACAAGACAATTCTAATGCACTTGTTAAAACTTTGTCTTAGGGTTCTGAAAATTTCACAATTGAAAAAATTGATCATTTTCTTGAATTATCAAAACATTTAGATTCAAATTATCCAGATCTCATTTTTTATAAACTGAAAAAAATTTGTTTATTTGAAAAACTCAAATATATTTTTCCCAGTGATATCAACAATCCATTGATAACACAAATTGAAGACCCTGATGTTAGGATTAAACAAATCTTAATGGACAATTACAATTTAGTTCATTGTTATGAGAATTTTTTATCAAAATTATAAATTTTTACTGAAACTCAACATATAATTTAGAAGAGTGTATTGAATGGGGATTAGTTAAACAATTAATTTTCTCAGGATATCCCATAAATGAGTTTCCAATGATGATCAAAATAATGATCTATCATATTATAAAAAATCTTAAAAGAACGGTATACTACACTTTCTAGATCACAAGTACCGTTGGTTGGAGATCAAGAAAAAAGTTTTATCAACCATATCAGATTCGGTTTCTAGAAAAAACTAGAGACTACAAGTTTGAAGAAATCGAAGAACCAATGATGAAATCAAGCATCTTGGCCATTAATCCCAAATCTTTCTGGATTAGATCATTAAAGAACTTTTCTACAATGGCTCGATAAATACATGGTGTCAATAATTGGTTTAACATAAGAATCTTCAGTACCAATCTTCCAATAGATTACATGAGAACAAATTAACAAAAATTGGAAGTAAATAAGCTCTTGAGAAATATGGATTCTCGTAAAGACCTTGATCTTTCAGAGAACCTCGACATTGAAACAACAACGCTTGAGGAAGAAGAAATGAAAGTTCCAGATAGCACCTCATCAGAAGATTCAATTTTCTATCACAATCTGGAAAACTGTATGAAAGCCTAGTGGACCCCACCACTGCAGCAAAAGTAGCAAGGACGACTCTAGCTCATCTAAGGCACGTAGCTACATGATATCGTCTATAATGACGATTCTTCATCTGAAAAATAAATCGAGTCATATCTCACTTTAGAAAAAGCTAAAGTAAATATTCTTCTTTTGAAAAAGAAATCATTTTTTGAAACAGAGATTCGACATATTTTAAAAGTAGATTCGTTTAAGAGTAGGTTTCAAGGAAATAGCAAAAATCTGAAGAAACTACAAAACTCAAAAGTCGCTCGCGCGACCACTTTACAAAGCCACGCGAGAAAATTTTGACACCACAATTGCTCGCATGACTGCTTCAAGGACATTTTATTATTTTGGGTCGCTCGCGTGACTGTAAGGTGTCGCTCACGCAATTATCGAGGGATATAAGGCCAGCGAGCCATTTTATTTTCATTTTTGGGCGTGAAGAGGATTTTAAAAGCTAGGGTTTTTCCCCAATGATGAAATCTAATTTTTCTTCTTCCTAATTTGCTCCGAAGTCGCCTCGAATTTGCATATGCTTTTGAACTAAGGGGCGTTCTATCAGATTCTCTTCACGAAAAGGGTATGCATTACCATTTTTTAATTCAAAGTCTTCAAATTCTATACCAATCCTAGAAGAATGGGACCAAAGAAGGTTGGGGCTTCCAAACCCCCACCGTCAAAACGTCTGAAGGTGGTTCCACCACCGATTGCCCGTGAACAACCCACAGACTGGTGGGATTCAAAGAGGTTCGAGGTCGAATGGAATATCGACAAGAACATTATTGAGGTGCAAGTCGAGACCCAGTGAACCCTAAACTACTTGACCAATACTGGCATGAAACAACTTCCTAAGCCATTTCATGCTTCCTACTATCCTAGGCTAGTATGCCTATTTTATCAATGCCTCCGAATGAGCGATGATCAGACGGAATTGGTGACAACGATCGATGGTCACGAATTTCAATTTGATTTGAACGATATCTCTACCGCAATGCGATGCCCATCAAGGTTTGACGATGATGGGACATTACAACCCCCGAACCCTTAGAAAATACCCTTCCATGATATCGTTGCCCAAATGACACAGGCGCACCAGCTCGGGATTGTTAGTTACACAGTACAGTTACCCAATTATATGTGGCCCCTTGACATCATCTTTCAAAAAAATCTATTTTTGATGGGCCATGAGCAAGAAAGGAGTGACATCTTTCTCCAAACCCTATTTTTGGCCTACCAAGGCAAATGGTTTTCCGCACCGACGGTAGTGTCTGAAGGGATTGTTTATGCCCGAAATAATGTGAGGGAAGGAGCTCAAAGAAAAACCCTTAAACGCCTACCGTATGCTCGATTGATTTCGTGGATGATCCAGCAGTACATTGATGAGCAAAAAGACGGGGGTTATTATATTGCACCAATAGAACCCCGCATGTCTCTCGACACTCAACACTACCGGTATGAGGATTTAAAGGTTAGTCTCACCAGCTTGAGGGCAAGTGTGAAGCGCCACCAAACTGAAGAACTTGTACGACAACAACAACAGCATCAACAACCACCCCAACAGCCCCATGTCAAGCCAGATCAAGCGGCTCAGTATCCGATACCCCCACACCAAGCCCAAGGCCAACCACCGATTCACCCATACGGTGGTGTGGACTTCGCAACAGAGCTGTTTCGACGTATGGATTTGCAAGACATAGCGCCTCAACAAATCTAGTAGCAGAACGAGCGGAACACACGCCAGCTCCACTACCATGAAGCAATGATAAGCGACATTATGTGGTATGTGTACCCATCCGATTATCTCCAGCACATGGCTGCTGCACGAGCATATGTGCCAGAGGCTTCTAGTTCCGGAGCCAGTGGAGTTGATGGTGATGATGCGGATCAACCGGGTGGTGATGAAGACTAAGGATTAGCCGAGAGGCTATGGTGGTTGGATATTTCTTTTTGTTTTGTTAGATTTTAATGTGGAAAATTGTAAATTTTGAATACTGTGGAGTTTAAACAATGGTTGAAATTATTATGGGGAGATTTAAATTTTCTATGGAAACAATTGTAAATTTTATATTTTCTGGACTGTAGAATGGGTGCCACGCTAGAAAATTTAAAGGTTTGAATTGTACTCTATTGCGAATGATTTTTTTAACTTATAAATAATGCGAATATGTGGAATAGGTTATCTGTATGCGTATGAATGAAGAAATTCTCACCGCATGTACCATCCATGCTGCATGGATAACATGTGAAAATTTGAATGTTAATAGTTGTATAATTCTGTCACCATTAAAAGGTATGAGCTATTATGATTGGTGCTGGTTATGGATAATCACGTTAAATGTGAGAATATTTTTCGTAGAAGTATAATCTATGTGGATATTTGAGTGGGTAAAGAGGTATGTACTATTGAACTAAAGGCGCATACCTATGTGTGAATCTGGCAGATGCATGCATTCGTGAGTGTAATCAGGTATATACTCGACGGAAAGGTGTGTATAGTTAAGTGTGTTTTATAGGTAATCATGTGTACATGTGGGTAATTTTTGAGGACGGAAATCTTATAAGGGGGGGAGGATATAACACCCCCAAATTGGGGAACTGTGTAGAACAACTTGGTTCACGTGTCGGTGCGACGCACTATACCGTTCTGGGCTGAGCAATACCACTTAGTGAGAGTGGGAACTAACAAACGCCTAGGTTGTGTGTAGGGAGTTCACAAGCAAGCCAGAACTTAGTGTGAAACACTTAAGGGTGGGTGTGTGGGCTTCATAAGGAAGCCAACTAGGTTATAAGAGAAGAGTAAATTCTCCTTTGTCTTTACCTTTGAAAATTCTTAGAAGAGGGAAGGAAGAGAGAGAGAGCTTTAGGAGAAGAAGAACCTTACCTCTACCATGAATTGTTGATCTCCCTCTTAATCTTCTTCATTGAATTTGGAATACCACAAAAGGGCATCGAGCTCATGTGGTTGAAATTTCGTGTACAGAAGGGAGAAAACCCAAGTTCTATGAAAACCTTTTGTTAGAAACCCTTTGTAAGGAAGGAAGAAAACCCGAGATCATGCCCGTCTTCGCAAGGGAAGTTGAGGTTGTTGATGTGCAGTAGAGGAGTAATTGACTTCGTGTACGTCGCAAGATGAGTACGGGAAGGTGGATCTCAAATCCTTCCAATTCGTGCGGAAAGAACTCCGATAGATGCATCCATTCAATCGTTGAATCTGCAAAACTTATGAGGTATGATTTTGAGGTTTTGAATTGATTAAGTGTGAATTAATGGTGGTAAGTGATAGCATTTAATGCTAAAAAAGTGTTTCATTTAATGTGGATAACAAGTAGGTAAGAAGAGGAAAGAGAAGAAAATCAAATTTTGAGAAGAAACCCCAAAACTCTAAAAGTCGCTCATGCGACCTTGAAACTCGCTCGTGCGACATTAAGTCCCTCATGCGAGATAAGCTACAGAATAGGGCATGAAATGCACATATACAAAAATAAAAAAAGGGCCAAATTCAACAAAAAAGGCAAAAACTTAGTCATAAAGCAAGTAGATCTTTAAAAGGAATAAAAGTCAATTGTTTACCGACTGTTTAAACAGTCAGTATAGACTATTTAAAATAAAACGTAAAAAAAAAATATTTCAAAATATAGACCGTCGAACAAAGAAGAAAATTTTTTACAGTAATAAAAGATAATTTAAATTCTAACTTATAGATTTGGTAACTTAAGATTGAACAATAGAGCGCCATCACCTTCCACCGACTTCGAACGAAAAATAAAAGTAAAAAAGAGTAATGATTTGAATTTTCGATGGCTATTTATTAGCTTGGGGGTATTTTTGATAATTCATAAAGGTGGGCGTCGGGTGGGCCTCAAGTTGGTCAGTTCGGTGAAAGGTTGAAATATAGCAGGAAAATAGTTAATGTTAAGTAAAGGTAAGTGGAATTTTCATGTGTCAAGTATGATAGGTGCACCATCATCCATATAACTCCTGTGCAAAACCCCATATATAGAAAATAATGAAATTTTGGGTTTTTAATGAGGTCGGGTCCTCTCTTTTGTTAGGCATCATGTTGGATCAGTGTTGGGGTCAGTTAGGCATATGCCTTTGACTCGGGTCTAGGTCCTCCATCGATCGGGTCAGGCATATTCTTTTTACCCATCGGGCAGCCAAAAAATTGGCCCGATCCTTTGGCAGCCATAACTTTTAGAAACAAAATGGAATCGGCTACTCAATATTAGTTGGTCCAATGTTTGCTTTAGACAATCAAAGGTACAACATTAAGCTACCATTATATTATAATGCAGCTTTCCTAAATCCATGTGGGACCCACTAGGCGCCAGATCTTTCTCTATCATTGACTTGTAGATTTTGTCGTTTATGCCGAATAGCGTGGCGGAGATGTTAGCCGGCAGGCTCCATGCCCTTACAAGTCAAAAGTGTGAAGAATTTAAATTTTAAAAAAAAACCTAAGGAAATATCTATAGACTTTTTCAAATTTCAGGACGGAGATTGTTTTTTCATTCCAATCTGATAGACAATTTAAAAGAAAAAAAAAAAGTGGATAGAAATATTACATATTTAATTACATGCCCATCAATATTTATATGATAGACAATTTAAAAAAAAAAAAAAAAACAAATCGAAAAGCAATAATTAAACTGCTCATCTGCTTCTTCCTTTGTTCAGATTCAATTTCTCGTAGTATCCGATGGATAGGAGAGAGAGGGAGAGATAAATTTCATCCTTACCCCATTGATTAGCTGTCTTAGAAGTAGTAGTAACGAAGGAAGAAGAGACAGAAGAAGAAGAAGAAAGAGAGGGTTTAAGAATGGGCCAAAGGTAAAGAGAATGGAGTCTTCGAAACCCACCAAGCGCCAGAATAACTGAGCGCAACTGGTGATTGGTGCAGCCAGGGTTAGGCCAGTGGCGCGTCAAAATCAACTCCCAAAGCCTCTCGTCGCCCGCCGTCTCGTGCCACTGCTTGCTAACGCACGCAGCGGTGGCTAGCGACCTCGCGTCGAGGTGCTTGAAGATCTCGAACAGGAGATCGTCGCTGAGATGAAAACCAAATGAAGCTTCAACCCTCTTTTTCCTTGTAGTTGTTTCATCTACGTTGGGTTGGTTCAGCTTTCGTTTCATCGCTTTTGGTGTGGGTGGAGAAGGAAGGAGTCTGCGAGAAGTCAAGGGGAAATGGGAGCGCCGACTCCACTTATTCCAATCAATGGTCAATCTAATCCAACGAAATTCCTACTTTTTACCAGATTTCGAGATAGAATCAATAAAGGGTTCCCGGCTCTTGACCCACATTTGTTGTTTAAATGATCTTAATGTAACTTTAAAAAGCACTTTTTAATCTCACACCATTGAAGTATAATTTGTTATTGACTCATGGAGCCTACATTTAAGTTAATCTAAATTGTCTAAAGTGGCAATTCATCCTCAGAGCATGTCTAAGTGAATCATGCTTCTAAGTAGATGTAAACCATATAATCAGTGAACTTTAATATCAATTATCAAAATTAATAACAATTAGAGTGCACATATGAGATAATTTGAATTTCTCAAACAATTAGGTGGTATGAGAGTGCACATATGAGATAATTTGAATTTTTCAAAAATTGTGTTTCTTGAAACCATAGTCATTCAATTGATGATATTTCACTTTAATGGTATGGATTCAAGATCATAAGCCAATCAATGATCTAAGATCTTTAAATACCATTTGGTGCTTAAATGACGGCAAGGAGGGTTGGTCCCATAAATAAAAACTTGGGGTTCCGGTATTTGTAATCAAAGATTCAGTCACGGCTTACCACTTTTAATACTATTGACTATTTTAAATCAGATGATGGAGATCATTTATTATCTTAATCTTTCACATAAATAAATTTTGAGATTATGGGACTAATATCAGAAGATCAGATATTGACTCAATGTTGCATATATCTTCAAAGTGATATGATCATGATGTACTATGAGAAGAGCTCTCGAGCCACTTTTGGGGATGTGTTTCATACGAAAGCAACGTGTGACCTAATAGGTGGCCATCCAAGGTCTCAAAATTATCTCCTTAGTTTATAGGTAGTGAAGTGTATTAACGGTGGATTCATCAATTGTAGAGTCCGATCAGCTGTCATTAGTTGTTAGCCTTGTTTTCATCGTTTGCAATTTTGTATAGGTGATGAGATTTTGTTGACGTAGAGCCAATTCTAATAGACTAATTGAACATTTTTATTGGTGGCATCCAACAAAAATTGAAACTACGAATTGAACGCTTTAAGCATTCAGTCATGGATGATTAATGGGAATCCTTGTAGAGCATGAATAACCAAACTCCAATCGAAATGAAATATTTTGAAGGACATCCCGGGTCTATGATGGTAAGTCCATGTACTCTAGGCAAAGAAAAAGCAAGAAGTAACGAAGTGAGACTCTTTAGTTGCAAATACCTATATCCTAAATATTTCAGCTTTAAGATCCGTGAAAATCCAACTTTTTCATGGGATGCATGCCGTGTGGAAGGCTCACAAGAACTGTTGTGTAAAATGTGAGAATGTGTAAAATGTGAGAAAGAAAACGACCTCTAACATCTGATTCAATGTATTGGTATGCTTGATTTAGATGGTATCTGATCATTTCAGATAGAGTTTACCTGCTGTGAATCAAATGATAGAAATGGTCTTTCTTCCTATTTTTTTACACATGAGATCTTTAGATCATAATGCACTCATCGGATGTGTGATGATTCTAAAATCAATTGATTGATGGGTGTTATGTGAATAACTATATGTATAAAAATAATGATAATATGAATGTAAACCTTTTGTACGTGTGATGATTTTGTACCTCCATTTCGATTATGGTGTGAGTTGTTAACACGTTAGGTCATAAGTATGCGAGTGTATGAGATCACGCTTACGCTTGGGTGTGGTGATTCATTGAAACAGTATCAAAATTTGGAATATATCGTATTTACATGTCCTACAACTCATAGTGGAATGAGACATCATGACGAGTAAAATGAGTGTAGATTTAATGTAACCTCGTATACGGTGGCATATACGGTGATCTGATTACCTCGAGTTCTAATATAATAGGATAAGATATGAGTCGGTATGATAAGATATGTGTCGATATGATAAGGTATGTTACGAGTATAATAATAAGACATCGCTATGTAGGCCAACAAAAGATTAAGAACTTAAGTCTCTGTATATGTCGTTTCTTGCGTAGCCACCGTAAGGGTAATAATGTCTTTCAATCAAGGCAGGTCTCTAAGAGACATTATGAGTTATGAGTCGTTGGCCACCCCTATGACTGGATGGGGTGTATGATATGAGTATGATATGGAGGTTGTTATGATATGGTAGTATGATACTATAGTGACCCTCATATGGTAGTTCGAGTAGCGACTCTAGCACAGGTCGTTTAGGATTTATGAGTATGTTAGTTACGCTCATGCGATACACATATATATGTGCGAGAATAATGAAAAATATATGATATGATATGATATAAGATATGGTAAGGAACGCTAGGATATAAATGTCTAGATCATGGTCCTGCATTCATGATTATGAAATGAGTTTATGTTATGTATTGATTTCTTTGAGATATTATTATTATCACTCACGTGAGACACCTATAATGCACCTGAGTAGTATGGGGTGGATTAGTGGTGTATCCCACTAAGTTTATTTGACTGAGTAAACTCATCCCACGAAAATCTAACAGTTGCAGGTGATTATCCCTGACGGAGTTGGCGTTGATTATTCAAATCTTATTGACGTTGATTTCATTAGCCATGTGGACACGAAGTACTAGGAGCCTTGGGAAGGCGACGTAGCTGGTTATCAGGAAAGGTAGGATAATTTCGACCCGAACGCCGACTACTGATATCTGTGGACTCGGTATTGAGTTGACTTTACATTTTATTATTGACGCTATAATTTTCCTTTATCGGATTTGTCTCCGACCTTGATTACGTTGTATTGGTGGATCTATCTCATTTGTCGTATTTATTCAACATTTATGATTGTCTTATATTTCACCTTTCTGTGTTAGTTTTCACGAATTTCGTGGAACCAGACTTGCACGATAACTCTAATTAAGTGTATGTCCGCTTAGCATATCTAGAATATGTGCGGATCATAACTCGAAATTCTAGGCCCTTGAAATTCTATCCCATTGCAAAGGCCTAGAATAACGAATTATGACCCGCACATATTTCGAATATGCTAAGCGGACATACACTTAATCAGAGTTATCGCGCAAGTCTGATTCTACGAAATTCATGAAAACCAACACTTAAAAGTGATATATAAGACAATTATAAAAGTTGAATAAATACGACAAAATGCAATAGATCTACCAATAAAACGTAATCAAGGTCGGAGACAAATCCGATAAAGGGAAACCATAGTGTCAACAATAATATATAAAGTCAACTCAATACCAAGTCCACAGATATCAATAAGTCGTTTCGGATCGAAATCGATCGCATGACATCGTAGCTCCTCTTGACAGCTAGCGTGGCTCTTGCAACGTCACGTGGTCAATGAAATCAACATCAATGGGATCTGAATAACCAGCGTCAACTCCGTCGAGATAATCACCTGTAGCTGTTAGATTTTTGTAGGATGGGTTTACTCAGTTATGTAAACTCAGTGGGATACACTACCAATCCACCCCATACTACTTATGTGCATTGTGGGTGCATCACGTGAGTGATAATAATAATATCTCAAAAAAATCAAAAGAGAATAGCAAAATCAAGTGCATAACATAAACTCATTTCATAATCATGAATGTAGGATCATAATTTAGACACTCATATCTTAACGTATCTTACCCTATCTTATATCATATCATATCGTATCTTTTTATTATTTTCACATATATGTCTGTACATCGTATGAACATAATTAACATACTCATAAATCATAAACGACCTATGTCAGAGTCGTTACTCAAGCTATCATTTGAGGGTCACCATAGTATCATACCACCATATCATAACGCCCTCCACATCATACTCATATCATACACCCCATCCAAATACTCATAACTCATAATGTCTTAGAGAATTGTTGCCCTTATATAGAAATTTAAGTTCTAATCTTTTTATATATAATTACTATTAAATGCTCAATTAAAATATTATTATTTTAAAGATTAAGTGAATCATGACTATTGATAAAAAAAAAGTATAAGTTATTAATGTGCACTAAGTTTTGGTCATGTAAAAGTTTAATTAAGTTTGTTGATTTGGCCGCGGATCAATCAATTAGTTTTAGAATCGACCAATTGGATATAATAATAAGATACACAACTCGGGTCTAGATTGATCGATCGGTTTTTGGAATCAATCGATCAATTTAATGTAAGGCAAAGTGAATAATGATTCAATTCTGTTCAAGAACAATCGATCAATTTTAATTTTAAAGTGTCGATCCATCGATGAGAAAAAAGGTACGATTTTAGAATAGACTCACTATACCCAACCACTACATAAAGATATTATTAAATTATTCTAATCGTAGCACTTGATTGCTATTGCTAAGTTACAACATATAATATTTATATATAATACTTTACATACATCTATATAATAGAATATTCATTGCCATCATTATTATAATATAATATATTATAATTAGCTTTATCTTTATAATATAATATTCTATAAAGGTATTATTATATTATACTATTATATTCATAGCCCTCCTTCCTATAATATAATATAGTATCATCATTACACCTACAAGCAGCAATTTACAAAAATCGATGGAGCGAGGTGGGTTGGTCCATCGAAAATAAGGACCGATCCATCGACTTTAAAGTGTCAGAATCAATCATTTTATGAGGTTACACAGTTGTAGTTAGTAAACAATTTGCCCAGAATCGATCAATCGGGTATAAGCCTCGATCAATTGAGTATATAATATAACGAGTTTATATAATTTTAACAGTGTCTCTGGTCGCGATTTCAAATTAATCGATTGATCGAAAGTGTAAATCGATTGATCAACCATCGCGAATTTCGAATAGATATGGATTTTGAAGTAAACCCAAAATATATCCAAAAAATAATTAAATAATATTAGAATAAGGATAAATCATATTTTTTAATCCTAAAGCAATATTATCTAGAAAATAAATTTAGGGTTTATTTTAATAGTCCGTCGATACGTGATCAAATCGTATCCTACGCGACTGGATCTGAGAAGAACGAGATAAATGGATGGGTACCCACCTCTTGAAGCGTGACGATAATTTAACAACGATTAAGGTGATAGAGATCGACGTCCACAGGATGACCCGTCTATGATTATACTATCTTCTTCCTCCTTCACTACGTGAAAATCCAAAAAAAATAATAGCCCATGACTATCGTTTTCCCAAAAAACGATAGTTTTAGACCGTCGAGTGAGTTGTCCTAAAAAAAACAGTAGTATTTTTCAAAGACATATTTAGACCGTCGTTTATTTCATCAAAATAACGACTGTCTTCGGCTGTCGACCACAAACAACGGTTGTGAGATGTTGTTTTATATGTCATTTTTGTTAAAATAAAAACACTCACCCCATTTTTTTTACGTCATAGATGAGAAGAAGAATGACGGTTTTCAGCCGTCGTTTTTATATTTTTTTTTTCAAAAAAAAATAATACATTAATTTAAAAAATAATACTAATATAAATTAAGTTCATAACAAAATTAGCACAGAATCTTTTACCTGCATATAAAAAATTAATGCTTTCGATCAATGATCGGATTCCGATCTCTCAATAAACATCCAAAGGGGGGCCAATAACCATTACACAAGCAGTAAAAACACAAAAAGAAACAAGATAGATCTTCTTTTAAGTGATATATAAAGTTCCATAACTGAAATATCATTGTAAAATTATCATTTACAAATCGGTCTACAGAGAATGAAAAAAGAAACTTATTTTCAGCTTTTAAAGTAGAAAGATCTGATTCTTCGACTCTAGGAATCGAACCACTAGAAGGAAAAAGAAAATAGAATAAAAAAAACTATGTTAACCTAATTTCAAACTATTATTGCGCCTGCCTCTTTATTATCATTTGAGCTTGATGAACCGATGGAGACAAAGTGTGACAGCCCGGATTTCGGCACCCCGAAACCCGTGCCATCAGCACGATCATCTTGACCGTGCCCCTTAACTATGCACGGAACACTGGTATATCGAGCATAAAAAGAAGTAAGAACAACTCGCGGAATTTAAATCTAATTAGAAATACTTTTCAAAAGACAGTTCTACCCTCATGCCCCTACATGAAGGGAGAACCGATCCGAACCATCGATGATATAAATCATCACAGATGGTTCGCCCCAAAGGAATAATCCAAACTCTATACATATACATGTTTTCACAAAATAAAGGCTTGACATACCAAGCCGTACAATCTCTACTCAAAACTCCTCAAAGTAGCACAACGGAGTCCTCTAGAAGAAGTCCTCTGGAGGTGGCTCCAACTCCTCGCCAAGAAAGTCCGACTCACGATCAGCGTCCCTGAAACCCGGCGGTTGCTACTAATGGACTGCGGCGTATAGTCTATAGGGTGAGCTACATCCTAGCCCAATAGGGAACAAACACCTTGAACATATAAGTTATAACTCACATATATTCTATGATATACCATGCATGATGTAACTATGCGATTGTTGATAAAACAGTTAAAAGCATTACGTTCTTGTTGATTTCTTATGTTTTCATTTACTTATGAAAATGCTTTGAAAAGGCCTAAAGCAAAACTTAAACTTTCAACTTAAGTAATCCCGAGCAATATAGCATCGAGCCCGATGAGCTACCCTTCATCGTCATCTATATAGACAGTTTTAATGTATTCCCAGGAATACCATATAGTACCAAGCCCCTTTCCCCGAGGATTGGTGGCGGGTTTCACTTATCTCAATCAACACCCACAGGGTGTGCTTACTACGTCTGGATAAGCCTCACTGGCCTACGGTTTCGCCGCCGTATCGGTCACGGATATCCTGCCGTGTCGGTCATTGGATATCCCGCCACGTCGGTGGGGTAACCTAAGGAACCTCAAATAACAAAAATATCGGTGCCTTACATATAGTTATTCACCGTAAGTGTGCTATCTTATATCGGTTAGGCCCTATCAAACATGATTCAATCATGGATACATCCCAGGATGTATCCATTAACTTGCATCACACACGATGCTCTTATTTCTTACTTCTTCATCCCACGGGATGGCTCATTCGTTACTCTTATGAATGTCACACACACACTTTTCACAATTCTTTGAGCAAAAATAATTGAATTGTAATTTATATCACTACATACATGCTCTTGTAAAATAAAGTACATGTTCGTGGTGTTCCCTACCTCAAGTCTTTACTTGTTCAATGCATCAAGGTCCCACGTGGCTCCTTGTGCACTAGCTTACACGCATTACCTATGTTACCACATAACGGTGAAACACATCACAAAGGATGTAATAAAGGAGGTATAAGATCCTCCAAGAATCTTAAAGTCAAACCTAAAAGTCAACAAAATTTATCCCAGTCGATTAATCGAAATCCAGAATCGATTAATCGAACACGTTCGATTAATCGATTTCCAAAATCGATTAATCAAGTCAATATCGATTAATCGAAGTAATTTCGATTAATCGAAATTCTCCTTTCGCAAAGTCCATTCTCGATTGAGCGATTGGTTGTCATTCGATTAATCGAATCTGTGATTAATCGAAATTCTTCTTTTCAAAGTAAACTCTCCTTTGTTGACGATCGAGTTTCCGTTCGATTAATCGAATCCAGATTTGATTAATCAAATTCTTTCCGCAAAGTACACCTCTTGTTGACGATTGAGTTTTCATTCGATTAATCGAATCCGTTTGATTAATCGAATTTCTTCTTTCGCAGGTACACCTCTTTGTTCGAGCAGTTGAATTTCACAAGTCGATTAATCGATCCCAAATCGATTAATCGAAAACTCATCGATTAATCGAAATCCCATTTCGATTAGTCGATTTTCATAAATCATTTCCTCCAACCGTTGGGGTCCACTGGAGGTTCCCAGTCGATTAATCGATTCTCAAATCGATTAATCGAAATCCAAATGCGATTAATCGAAATCCAATTCGATTAATCGAAGTCGTGGTCTTCTGACCTTTCAACTTCCTGGCCAATTTCGATTAATCGAAACCCAATTTCGATTAATCGAAATTGTCCAATCTTTTCCCACACTTTTCCTCTATTTTCTAAGCCATTATCCTATGATCTAACCCACATTTTCCACAACCCTATGATCTATGCATCTTATTTACAAGAATTTACCTTGGATAGATCTCAAGTTGATTTCTATCGATAGTTGGAAGGCTAGGGTTTCTAGCTTTGGCTCTAACGGATCCCTTGCGTCAATTCGCCTCCTTAATGCTTGACTCTTCTTCCAAAACAGTTGCAATAACTCTTACTCCTCTCTCTTTCTCTCTCTTCTTTACTTCTCTCAACCACAAAAACATGAAAGTTAGGGTTTTCACCCTTTTTATCTTATTTCTTTTCTCGGTGTGGAACACATACACACCCCTCGGTGTATGTTACTCTACACACTCCTCTATCTCTCCATTCTTCTACACTGGTTCACACATCACATCCGCTCATCTCACTTTAAGTTCATCCTTGAACTATCTTATGGTCAAACCTAAGACCAATCGGGCACGGATCCCGAGGTCATAGTTTAACGTGATTTTTAGGGCTATTACATCCTCCCCACCTTGGGAATTTTCGTCCTCGAAAATAACCCAAGGTTTATCTCGCTCTAGGTCTCTCTCTCCCCACACGCTCAGGTGAGGTAGTCCAATTTAGTCAGACGGACTCAAGTAGTCACACATTCACACTTATAAACATGGAAGTAAAGTTGTAACAACAAAAAAACAAAAAAAAAAAAAAAAAAAAAGAGAAACAATTATACAAAAAGTTGAATTTCTATTAATATAGTAAAATTTTACAAGGCGCCATATGAGTTGGCGTACAAGATATACGTCTATACAAAACATGACTGATACAAAAAAATACAAATAAAACTCATGCAGGCCCCTCGCTAGGCTGGTCCGGTGCAGGAGCTGGCTCTGGCTGCGGTGGAAGGGTCTCTGTCGGCGGAGTAGATGTGGATGTGGAGGGAACCGCGTCCGTGGTGGGATGGAAGACTGGTCCTCTATGGAAGGCGGTGCGTCCGGCCGTCCACTCTTCTTCGCGGGCCAACATATCCATGTAGGTGTGGGGGTAGATGAACTGGAGGGTGTGAAACATGAGGAAATCAATCCTCCTGTTCATCCTCTCATTATTTGCGTCCATTCTGGCCAGCACGTCCTCTATGGTAGGACCGGATGGAGGCGGCCAGTAGGATGAGGTGGGAGTCGCGGGCGTGAGTGTGTGTGGTGTCATGTGCTGTGGTGTGGGAGGAACCCTCTCCATGGATGGCTCACTGTGGCGGTGTGCCCCCCACCTCAAGTGGGTCCCTGAGGTGGTGGGGGTGGTGGCGGTGCACACTGCCGCTTCTTCTTCTGCTTTGGCTGGGGCGGGACCAGACTTGGTGAACGTCTTCACGCGATCCGTAGCCCTCACCTCGTGAGGTGAAATCGTGTAGGAGGGCTCGTCGAGTAGCACTCCAACATGCTTGAGATGAGCCGAGCATACCGGCATCTTCTCCTTGGGCCGCATGTTGCCCTTCATCGCTTAGTCTTGATGTACCGCATCCCTCAAGGATGACCTTGGTAGCATCAAACCATCGGCCCTGAAGGCGTAAAGTGCATGTTGCACTTTGTCCACGCTTCGGTGTTGGCGCATCGGGTAAAGGTTGCATTTGATTATGGGTCGAGCATCCACATGTAGGGTGGAAGATCAACCCTCTTGATGGAAATGCAGGCCCTTCTTGCCGCTTGTCATGAGGGTCATGACTTCCTCAAATCGGGGTCTTCCACAAAGGGTGGAAATAGGGTAGTCTCGGGGTGAACTCGAGGTAGCACTCGAGCACCTCGTGAATGTGACGCCGAAAGTGATCGTGGTAGAGACGACCCTCGATCTTGGTGATGATCTGATCGTCGGTAGGGCCATTGATTAGCCCTTGGTAGAATAATCTCACCAATCTAGGGTAGTAGGAACCCCGGATTGCTTTGAGAAGATTGCCGAGACCGGCATTGTTTATGTAGTTTTGAGCCCTTTGGGTCTCGCCCTGTACATCGGGATAGGTGAAAAGGGTTGGGTCGATGGTATATTCGACCCCAAAGGTCTTGTCTGCCCACCACTGCTTTGGTTGCTCCACGTTGGTGGGTGGTGGTGGCATGGGGTGGATTGGGAAGACTGCGTAGATGCGTTCTCGTCGAACCGGAGGTGGTCTCCGATTCCGACGGCGATGGGGTAGGTGGTGGTGGTGCGGCGTTCTTCGCCTAACCGCAATTTAGAGGTTGCCTTCTTCAAGACAAAACGGGTTTTTGACATTTTCACTAAACTAGGGTTTATCTACTTCTAATGAAAGAAAAATTTCGATTCTAGGGTTTACCGTGGTTTTCGAAGGCGAATACGGTAGATTGTGGGCGCGAATCGGCGGAAAACCCAAACCCTAGAGCACTCGGTTTTGTTGGAGAAGAAGGAGAAGATGAAACGCCCAAAAATCCCAAGCCAAATGATTTCGAATGGGAAATGAAATCCCCAAATTTATTTATATAGCCCGCGGCTCGATTAATCGAAATTCCATTTCGATTAATCGAAATTCAAAACTAGGTTAAGCCGCGTAAAATCGATTAATCGATTTCTCAAATCGATTAATCGAAAATAAAATTCGATTAATCGAAAATATTTCGATTAATCGAAATCGTGTTTGTTTAAAAATTTAAAATTTTGAGCTCACTGGCGCGTGCCAGTCGATTAATCGAAATTCATTTCGATTAATCGAAATCTCAAAATCGATTAATCGAACTTAATTTCGATTAATCGAAATCGTGCTAAAACTTCAAAAATTTTCCAAAATTTCTTAAGTATTCGATTAATCGAAATCCCATTTCGATTAATCGAAATTTCTTTCTATGCATTTTCTAACTCAACTTTTCATTTCCAGTCACTGGCACATGCCAGTCGACTAATCGAACAAGATCGATTAATCGAAATTCCAAATCGATTAATCGATTTGAAATTCGATGTCGATTTTGCCCAGATTCTCTGAATTTAAATCTCTTTGTTTCTTTTCTTATTTTCGACAACTCATGACAGATTGGATTAAAATTTCCATTGAATTACAAGTATAGTGGAGATTTCACAACACGTTTGTGGTTCACATTGCACTTTCACGTCGTTGGAAACAAGGCTGGGTATTGTTCTTTTACATCGGCCTCTCGTTCCCAAGTAGCCTCTTCTTTAGGGTGGATGTTCCATCGAACAAGCACTAAGGGAATTACTTTAGTCTTGTGATGTTTGCTCTTTTCGATCCAAGATCTCCACTGGTTCCTCTATCATGCTCATGTCCTCACACATCTCTATAGGTTGCTTCCCTAACACATGAGACGGATCATTCACGTACTTTCTGAGCATCGATATGTGGAAGACATTATGTACTCGATCGAATAGCGGTGGTAAACTAATGCGATATGCAACTTCACCTATTCGTCCCAAAATTTCAAATGGTCCAACATAACGTGGACTCAACTTCCCTCTCCTGCCAAATCTCATTACACCTTTCATAGGTGACACTTTCACAAACACGTGCTCGCCCACTTTGTAGTCAACACTAGTCCGCTTTATATCGGCGTAACTTTTCTGTCTACTTTGTGCTGTCTTCAACCTTTCTCTGATAATTCGAACGACGGTAGCATTATCTTCAAGTAGCTTTGGTCCTAATACAAATTTCTCACCTGTTTCTTCCCAATTCAGAGGTGACTTGCATCGTCGTCCATCTGAGCTTCATACGGTGCCATGCCAATGCTCGTTTGAAAACTGTTATATCACGAACTCGAGCATCGGTAGATACTCATCCCAGTATCCTTGCATATCAAGCATGCAAGCTCTGAGCATGTCTTCTATCACTTGATTCACCCGCTCTGTCTGTCCATCAGTTTGAGGATGGAAAGCTGAACTAAAGTCTAGTCGCGTTCCCATTCCTTCTTGAAATTTCTTCCAAAACTTGGACGTATACAGTGGATCACGATCTGAAACTATGCTGCTTGGAATACCATGTAATCTTACAATCTCTTTCATATATAGGTCTGCCAATCTTCCTGCCGTATACGTAGTATTGTATGGCAAAAAGTGCGCTGATTTGGTCAATCGGTCTACGACGACCCAAATAGCATTATGTTTCTTGGCAGTACGAGGTAATCCAACAATGAAATCCATTGAGATCGATTCCCACTTCCATTCTGGTATTGGTAAAGGTTGCAATAGTCCCGCAGGATGTCTATGATCAACCTTCACTTGTTGACAAGTCAGACATCGTGACACATACTCGGCCACGTCTTGTTTCAGTCCTCTCCACCAATAATTCTTTTTCAAATCTTGGTACATTTTGGTGCTACCAGGGTGGATGGCATAATTTGACTTATGAGCCTCATCCAGAATTGTTCGTCTTAGATCGGCATTATCCGGGATGCATAGACGGCCTTTAAACAACAAAGAACCATCTGCTTTTATTGAGAAGTCCGAACTGATGCCTTCACTCACGTCTTGACGAATCTTTGTTAATGCTGGATCTTTCATCTGTAGCTCGTGGATATGTTCAAATATCACTGGCTTTACTGAGATGTTAGCCAAAAAGGATCCAGTGCCCTTTGACTCAATGTTCGCATCATAGCACGCCAGGTCTTCCCATAGTTTCCATCGGTGCATACCCAAAATCAATGAAGCTAAGAAATTTGAACCCTTCGACTCAATGCATCGGCTACTACATTCGCCTTGCCAGATGGTATTGTATAGAGCAATCGTAGTCCTTGAGGAATTCCATCCATCTCTGTATTTGTCTCATATTGAGCTCTTTTCGTATAGCAGATATCGAGGCTCTTATGATCGGTGAAAATTTCAAAAGTCTCACCATACAAGTAATGTCTCCAAATTTTCGGTATAAAAATAGTACTTGCCAGTTCAAGTCATGAGTCGGGTAATTTTTCTCGTGTTCTTTCAAATTGTCTTGATCCGTAGCTATCACCTTCTTGTGTTGGTTGAGCACACAACCAAGGCCATTGTATGACGCGTCGCTGTACACTGCGTATCCTCCACTGCCTGAAGGAATTGCCAACACTGGAGCTGAAGTGAGCCTCGTTTTGAGTTCTTGAAAACTCTTCTCGCATGCCTCACTCCACTCAAACCTTGAATCTTTTTCGTCACTTTGTGAGAGGTCCCGATATCTTTGAAAACCCCTCAACGAAACGTCGATAATAGCCTGCTAAGCCCAGAAAACTTCGGACATCGGTCACTGTCTTTGGTTGTTCCCATTTAACTACTGCTTCTATCTTTGCTGGATCTACCGTGACACCATGCTTTGAGACGACATGTCCCAAAAAGCTAACTTCTTCCAACCAAAATTCACACTTACTGAGTTTGGCGTACAATTGGTGTTCACGTAGCGTTTGTAGAGCAATCCTCAAGTGTTCTTCGTGTTCTGTCTTGGATTTGGAGTATATTAGTATATCATCAACGAACACTACCACGCAGGAGTCCAAGTGTGGTTTAAACACTCGGTTCATCAGATCCATAAATGACGCTGGAGCATTCGTTAATCCAAACGGCATCACAAGGAATTCATAGTGTCCATACCGTGTCCGGAAAGCTGTCTTCTGAATGTCCTCAGCTTTGACTCGCAACTGATGATACCCAGATCTCAGGTCTATCTTGGAAAAATACTTTGCACCTTGCAGTTGGTCGAATAGATCGTCAATTCTAGGCAAAGGGTATCGGTTCTTCACGGTGAGTTTGTTCAATTGTCGATAGTCAATGCATAGTCTCATTGACCCATCTTTCTTCTTGACAAACAAGACCGGTGCTCCCCATGGAGATACACTTGGTCTAACAAACCCCTTGTCCATCAGCTCTTGTAGTTGTTCCTTCAACTCCTTTAGCTCAGCCATTCTATAAGGTGCTTTGAAATAGGCTCCGTTCACGGTGCTAAGTCAATGGCGAATTCTACTTCTCTTCTGGAGGTAATCCGGGCAATTCTTCCGAAACACGTCAGTGAAGTCTCTCGCACAATTGCTATCTCGAAATGACGTTCTTTTCCTCCTTGTCCTCTTTAAGAACGCTAAGTATCCAGCATCCCTTTCGATCATTTTCTACCCTTCTGCTGAGATCGGTTAGCCTGAGATAGCGACCTCACTCCTTGAAACCGAAATGATCTTCTTGTGTTGGTAAATGACTACCTTGTTCTTGCAATCAATGGTCGCACAATGCTGCGCCAACCAGTCCATGCCAAGGATCACATCAAACCCTTGCATGTCTAACAGTACCAACTTTGCTTCCAATTCATGCACTTCTAAGTCTTGAACTGCTACGATGATGGATTTGCAAGCTAACTCCGTGTCTACTAACTCTCCAGTCGGAATAGACACAGATAGGACGAAATCCAACGTCTCTGGAACGATCTTCATCTTCTTAGCAAAACGTGGAGTGACGAATGAGTGGGTAGACCCGGGGTCTATCAACACTCGAGCGTCATGTCTAAATACACTTCCCCTTTCATACATAGTTAAAGTACCTATAATATATATACACATACATACAGAAATTTACACATCAAAATGCACTCTCAGTTTATATTAAAAGAACCTACACTATTCCTAATGCATGCACCTTTTTTTTCCATCTAAAATTCTTTATGAAACGGAATTTTTCTTTAATAAAAATGAAATTTCTCACCTTGGATGACGTCGTGCACATTCCCTGCTTCCTGAGCAGTGACTGCATAGGCTCTCCCCCTAACGATCGGCTTCCTTGCTTGAATGGGTCGTGGTGCTGTAACTGAAGCCGTCTTGCCCTTGTCTGTCTCGGGGCAATCCTTGATCATGTGGCCCACCTTGCCACATCGGAAACAACCTCTAGTTCCGATTCTGCAGTCTATAGTCCTATGCGGCTTGCCACATCTGGCACACGTCTCTCGAGGTGCGGAAGATATGGTACGAGAACCCTGTGTGATAGTGGCACCCGATGAACATGGCGGGGCTCTCATAGCGAATAGGTCTCCCCGGCGCAAGTAATGGAAACCTCTGTTGGTGTGGTTATTTCTTTGTTATTGTTGCGGTCTTCCAAAACCTCCACAGGCTGCGGTCTCGACTCGACCCACGAACCTCGGCTTTTTATTCGTTAAGGTTGTAGTTCCCCATCCTTCCGTGGTCAAGTCCTCTCTGTTGCTCTCTCTGTCTATGTCATTGTGTTCTCCTCTTCTACAACCAATGCTTTGCTCATGACCTCTTCATAGGTCCTCGGTTGAAATGGAGACTCGCCTCCCCTAACCTCGAGCTTCAAACCTTCTTTGAAACCTCTTGGACTTCATCACTTGAGTAGCGTAATCCAAGACAAAGCAGGGCAAGTCGTAGAAACTCTACCCCGTATTCTCTCACGGTCATTCTCCCTTGTACTAACTGCAAAAATTGTATCTCTAATTGGTTCCTCACCACTTCCGGGAAATATTGTTTGTTGAACTCCTCAACAAATTCCTCCCAAGTCCAAGGCAACTCTGGGGTCTCCTGAGCCCGAGTCCTTATCACGGACTTCCACCAAGGCCCAGCCTCCCCATCTAACATGTAAGCTGCCCATCTTACACTCTCGTCTTCCGTGCAAGTTAGCACGCTAAAGACTTTCTCCATCTCCATCAACCAATTCTCAGCGGCCATTGTGTCTGCCTGCCCAGAAAATGAAGGAGGTCTCATCCTTCTAAACTCTGTAAAAGATGAGGGCACAGGCAACGCAGGTCCTACAGGTGGTGTAGGTGGCTGCTGTTCTCTTGACGCATGAGCTGCAAAGGATGCTGCTTGTTGTGCCATGGCAGCTGCCATAGTCTCCATAGTGTGCATCATCCTTTGTCGTTCCTCTCTATCTTCTTGCCTTTCTCTCAATCTTTCTTGCTCTCTTAGATCTTGATCCTGATGATCTCGATCCTCTTCCTCATGATGTCTGCTACTCGCCCACCCTCCTAAAGGCACTCTGTTGGTAGGAGAGATGTAACCATCTCCACTACGTAAACTCCTTTGATGGCCTCCCTTTGGTCGGCCTCTCCCTCTAGCTGACATTGCGGCTGCATTTGAAACTAAGGTTTCGTTAGCAGAAGCCCCCATGATCTGACGAAAGAATCCTTGTCAGACTTGCTAAAAGAAAATAGCTTTGATACCAACTGTGACAGCCCGGATTTCGGCACCCCGAAACCCGTGCCATCAGCACGATCATCTTGACCGTGCCCCTTAACTATGCACGGAACACTGGTATATCGAGCATAAAAAGAAGTAAGAACAACTCGCGGAATTTAAATCTAATTAGAAATACTTTTCAAAAGACAGTTCTACCCTCATGCCCCTACATGAAGGGAGAACCGATCCGAACCATCGATGATATAAATCATCACAGATGGTTCGCCCCAAAGGAATAATCCAAACTCTATACATATACATGTTTTCACAAAATAAAGGCTTGACATACCAAGCCGTACAATCTCTACTCAAAACTCCTCAAAGTAGCACAGCGGAGTCCTCTAGAAGAAGTCCTCTGGAGGTGGCTCCAACTCCTCGCCGTGACAAAGTCCAGGCTACATGGGATCGGCGTCCCCTGAAACCCCGGTTGCTACTAATGGACTGCGGCGTATAGTCTATAGGGTGAGCTACATCCCTAGCCCAATAGGGAACAAACACTCTTGAACATATAAGTTATAACTCACATATATTCTATGATATACCATGCATGATGTAACTATGGGTTGTTGATAAAAGCAGTTAAAAGCATTAGATTTCTTGTTGATTTCTTATGTTTTCATTTACTTATGAAAAATCTTTGAAAAGGCCTAAAGCAAAACTTAAACTTTCAACTTAAGTAATCCCCGAGCAATATAGCATCGAGCCCCGATGAGCTACCCTTCATCGTCATCTATATAGACAGTTTTACTGTATTCCCTGGGAATACCATATAGTACCCAAGCCCCTTTCCCCTGGGGATTGGTGGCGGGGTTTCACTTATCTCAATCAACACCCCTGGGGTGTGCTTACTACGTACGGATAAGCCTCCGCACTGGCCTACGGTTTCGTCGCCGTATCGGTCACGGATATCCTGCCGTGTCAGTCGTGGATATCCCGCCACGTCGGTGGGGTAACCTAAGGAACCTCAAATAACAAAAATATCGGTGCCTTACATATAGTTATTCACCGTGTAAGTGTGCTATCTTATATCAGTTAGGCGCTGGCAAACATGAGTCAATCTGTGGATGCATCCGTGGGATGTATCCATTAACTTGCATCACACCTGATGCTCTTATTTCTTTACTTCTTCATCCCCTGGGGATGGCTCATTCGTTTACTCTTATGAATGTCACACACACACACTTTTCACAATTCTTTGAGCAGTAAAAATAATTGAATTGTAATTTATATCACTACATACATGCTCTTGTAAAATAAAGTACATGTTCAGGGTGTTCCCTACCTCAAGTCTTTACTTGTTCAATGCATCAAGGTCCCACGTGGCTCCTTGTGCACTAGCTTACACGTACCACCTATGTTACCACATAAAAGGTGAAACAAATCACAAAGGATGTAATAAAGGAGGATCCTCCAAGAATCTTAAAGTCAAACCTAAAAGTCAACAAAATTTATCCCATCGATTAATGAAATCGAATGGATTAATCGAACATGGTTCGATTAATCGATTTCCAAAATCGATTAATCGAAGGTCAATATCGATTAATCGAAGTAATTTCGATTAATCGAAATTCTCCTTTTCGCAAAGTCCATTCTCAGTTCGAACAGTCGAATTGTCATTCGATTAATCGAATCTGCTTTCGATTAATCGAAATTCTTCTTTTCGTAAAGTAAACTCACTGCTCGAACAGTCGAGTTTCCGTCCGTTTAATCGAATCAGCCGATTAATCGAAATTCTTCTTCCATAAGTACACCTCTTGTTGAACAGTTGAGTTTTCATTCGATTAATCGAATCCAGCCGATTAATCAATTTCTTCTTCGCAAGGTACACCTCTTGTTGACGCAGTTGAATTTCACAAGTCGATTAATCGATCCCAAATCAATTAATCGAAAACTCAAATCGATTAATCGAAATCCCATTTCGATTAGTCGATTTTTCCTTAAATCATTTCCTCCAACCCTTGGGGTCCTTTGGAGGTTCCCGATCGATTAATCGATTCTCAAATCGATTAATCGAAATCAAATCGATTAATCAATCCAATTCGATTAATCGAAGTCGTGGTCTTCTGACCTTTCAACTTCCTGGCCAATTTCGATTAATCGAAACCCAATTTCGATTAATCGAAATTGTCAGTCAAATTTTCTTTAATCTTTTCCCACACTTTTTCCTCTATTTTTCTAAGCCATTATCCTATGATCTAACCCACATTTTTCCACAACTTAACCCCTATGATCTATGCATCTTATTTACAAGAATTTACCTTGGATAGATCTCAAGTTGATTTCTATCGATAGTTGGAAGGCTAGGGTTTCTAGCTTTGGCTCTAACGGATCCCTTGCGTCGAATCCGGCCTCCTTAATGCTTGACTCTTCTTCCAAACAGTTGCAATAACTCTTCTCTCACTCCTCTCTCTTTCTCTCTCTTCTTTACTTCTCTCAACCACAAAAACATGAAAGTTAGGGTTTTCACCCTTTTTATCTTATTTCTTTTCTCGGTGTGGAACACATACACACCCCTCGGTGTATGTTACTCTACACACTCCTCTATCTCTCCATTCTTCTACACTGGTTCACACATCACATCCGCTCATCTCACTTTAAGTTCATCCTTGAACTATCTTATGGTCAAACCTAAGACCAATCGGGCACGGATCCCGAGGTCATAGTTTAACGTGATTTTTAGGGCTATTACACAAAGTGATCATTAGGCACAATACCAATCCCACTGCCAAAGAAGAGTATGCAGTAGTTGTATATCTGTTTTACACAAAGAATGGAGTCATCAGATTACATTAACAATTATTCTCAATTACTAATTATTTCCAACAAAGCACATTTAAAAAAAAAATAGGAAGGAGAGATAACAGATAAAATGGTTATCATTCTGATAGATAAATTACCTTCTTAGGCTTTTAAAATTGAACCATACTCAACCATACTCTGCTTTAAGTTATTTAGAGGTCCTACTAAGCACTCATGTTTCTAATGAGATAGGTATCAAATTCAGCAACCATTATTTAATATCCTTAACAACCAAAAGCTCGTCTAGTAAAAAGAAATGCATCATCATACAAGTTAAAATTAAAACATGAGCTAACCCAATGAAGCATGTAGTGATGTACAACACATGTCAAAACAAAAGTACATTATTTACTTTCCCAGTGATTATATAACGATGTACAACACATGCCAAAACAAAAGTACATTCTTTACTTTCCCAGTGAATTTTTTGTTTCTATTTTGAAAAGATAGAATTTATTAAAGACAAATAATATAACTAAAGGAAACCAATTTGGTTCTCTAATACAAAATGTTGAAACAAATTGCCAAGCCGTCCATTCCCTCCCCACAGCTATGTTAGCATTAAAACTTGGATAAGCTGTAAAGAAACACGAACAATTTATTTTGCTAATATTCCCTGATCAAACATAACTAGACTAGATCTAGATATATCTCATAAAGAATATGACCAAAAGAGAATGCATCAACACTTCTATCAAATATTTCATCTCTGTAAACCTCACGTGCTATGTATAAACGTAGCACAAGGAAGAAACAATCATTATCTGGTTCCAAGTAAAGTGGTTGCACCAGTAACTCAAATAATGACTAAAAAAATATCATTTAAGTTTATTCCCCAATGAAGTATAAAAAGAATAACTATTGCAAAAGTTTGTTAATTTTCAAGGCGAAGAGTAGAGTTCATTAGACGGTACTTTGTTGCTTCAAACTCAAAACTCTTAAAAATTAAACATGACTAGAGCCAGAACAAGAGTATCAGCAAATCAAATAAAGATTCAAGAAGGTGCCAAAATAAACTATGACTGTCCTTTTTTGGCTGGAGCCTAACTTCAGGAGTATTCTTACTATGTATCAGTTTATTAGGAAATGGAAAAGAATGCGACATAGGTGTATCATGTGTCTCCAAGAGGAGGAGATAGCTAACCATCTTTTCATTCACTGCTGCATTACGAAGGATATTTGGAACTTAGTCCTGAACACATTCAATGCCATTTCGGTTTTCCATTATTCTTGTGGGGATGATGGTGACATGGGACCGTGGTGGTTTTGTTGGGCTTAAAAATGCTTTCTGGAAAACTACTTTATGGGCTCTCATTTGGGTTTTGTGGTTCGAAAGGAATGATAGAATCTTCCATAAAATGAGGTGGCCCATGACTATGATCATGAATGTCAGGGATTGGACTCTTAGATGGGTTATCCTGGATAGGGATGAGATTCCTGATAACAGTGGGGAGCTTATCAAGGGGTGGGAGGATCTGCCATGAGTTCGTGACATGCCTGGCCTGGGTGGGGTACCCTAGTTTGCCTCTCGTGCCTAGCTGCTCCTTCCTTTTTCCTAGGTCTTTTGGTTTTTCCTTTTGGGTTGAGCATGTTGTGCTCTCTCATGATTTGGGATCTTGTTGCGGCAAAGTTATATACTCTTCTCCCTATTAATATATTATTGCTTAAAAAAATAAAATTGTAGGTCTACAACATAAAATAACTATTAAGTGGTGAAACTACAATCACATTGATGAAAAATGAAAATGAAAAAAGAGCTGAATCCATCATGGGTTTAACTACTTTTATGGAATTTTTATTCGAGATATAAAAAAGAAAGCATAGTGTGATAAAAAAAAAATGCACCTATGACATCAGAATTCTCTTTTCAAAACAACGAGAGATATTTGAAATTTCTATCTCTGCCAAGGCCATTTTCCACACAATCCACCTCTCTCAGAAGTCAGGACAAAAGAGGAAAGCAATTGGATCACCATTCATAAGATCTTAGGCCTCCTAAAACCTATCAAGAAGGACAGAGACAGTTAGACCGGAATCTTAGTCCCCTAATTGAACAAAGGGAATCAACCTCCACAATATATGGGGGAGAGTTGAGGTCACAAAATAGATAGATACACAAAGACCAGCCCTATCCATGCTTCAGATGAATCACATTTCCCAAATGGACCAGCGTCTGCCAAAAGAGTTGCCTCATAAGAGACATTAGACAACAGCAATGCCTAATACATTGAACTTTGATGGCACACTAATGATTAAAAAATTAATGGCTTATCCCACTACAAGAATTCATGTAAAATGACATTTTTTATGCTTCATATAACATAATTAGTCATTTTTTCATGGCTTAGTTCATTAGGTGTTTTTAGATATGAACAATTATAGAATAACCAAAAAGTAAATCAAACATATATACATAAATTCTGTACATGATAAATAGACAAGGTAATTGAACACAATAGCATTTAAAATTCAGCAAAAAAAAACTGGAGCTAGAAATACTAAGCTATAAAACAAGTCATTGAGCAAACATGAACGGATGCCTTCAATTATATGTGTGTGTTTGTGTGTCAAATCCCAAATCCAACCTAATTGGATGCAAGAATATATGCACGAGCAGTAATTACCATCCCCTTGTCCTGGTGATGCCATGGATTCATCCGGTTCACCTAACTTTATCCGTTTTTCTGGTCCATCACCGGCCCCATTTCCAAAATCCTCTTCATCTTCATCTGCACTTAGTTTAACAGCCGGTGCCACAAGCTTTGACTTCTGTTTCAGACTGATGTAAGTTTTCCACTCGAACTAGATGTTATAGGTTTCCACGTCTCATTCGATTTAGACTCAAATGGTCACTTATTGATGTTACTGTTGGGACGCAAAGTCCCAGATGAATTGGCGGGAACACCAAATTTAGACTTTTCAGATGCCGATCCCTTCTCTTGCTTCTCTTGATATAGTGAGAGCTAGGGAAACAATCTATCAAAACATATTCTTATGAAAGTACCCTGAGTTGATGTCTGAACCTTGCAGCTCAGTCGACTAATCCCTAAGCCTATGTGACAAAGGCATTTCAGTTTTACAAAGTTAATTTGTATGTGCAAGCAATGAATCCCTTAGTAACAATCTACATCACTCAAATTGGAAGTATATAAGATCAAAACATGAAGCAACAACAAAATTTAAGGAAAAAATACGAAAAACTAAATACCCCACCAAGATGACGATTTATCCAGGTGAAGATTACATACAATCAGATTTGCCAGAGTTTCAGCATCCTTTGATTCCTGAAACAATTGCAACATTAGCTTTCTCTTGCTCCACAAAGCTATAAAAGAAACACATAATTTATTCTTCAATGAAATGGTATCTAGAATTCCAAAACGTGCCTTGTTCAAAGCATCAAGCAATAGTGATTTAGCTTCATCAAAGTGTCCCATGTGCATGCAGCAAACAACCTTTCCATTCAGAATCGTTCCTGTCATCTGACACTTCTCAGAGAAATCTTGGATGATACGATACGCTTCTTGCATCTTCGAACCACCCTGATACCACAGAACAATATGATCACTGGTCAAACCTAAGACATTTTTCCACCTATAGTTAATGCAGAAAGCAACCTTACCACTGCTAGGTTCAACCATGCATTTGCAAGTTGGGTTAAAGAGTGGTCTTCATCAATCTGTTGCATTAGTTTCAGCAGTTTCTCAGCATGATCAAACCAATGCATTTTGAGGTATATTTGAACATTCAATGTGTACCTGAAAAAGAAAAAGTGGGCATTCAAGTTTGAGAGACAGAGAGAACACTTCCATATATACAGATGTTGAGCTTGTGGTTCAGGTGGATTCCACTGGCAGCTGTAGTTGCACCGCACATTTCTTAACATGTAAAAAGTGTCAAAATACACAAATTTATGAGTCAAAATACACAAATCTACATCTTTTTCAACCATTGGAATGTAGTCATTAGAGTCGGAAATAGTAGGGGAATTATGTTCACTAAATTGAGCCTAAAGGTGGAGCAATAAAAAAAAAAAGAGAAAAGATTAAAACAGTTCTAACTTCTGTCAAATTGATAGTTTTAAATTGAAAGAACAATGAACAAGATTGAAATTTTGAAGTCAAACCCAGGTACCTAGCAAATATATATATATATATATATATATATATATATATATATATATATATAATGCTCTAAATTCCAAGAGTAGAATACAATGCTCTAAATTCCGCCAAGATATTTGTACCTTGCCAAAATTCAGCAGAAATAGCCTTTATGAGTTCCCCATTGGAGTTCCTTATAATGCCATCCCCTTGCAAATGCCCACAATGTATATATATATATATATATATATATATATATATATATATATATATATATATATATATATATATATGAACAATTACATTACTTGGTAGGTGTGGTTCCTATAAGCACTCATAAAACATAATTTCAAATGGCATTTAAATAAAATAGGCCAATTAGTAGATAATCTAGTCCCTATTACATACTCTGTGGTCGACACAGAACCTAGTCCCCATTACAACTACTGTGTACCAATAATTCTACAGTGATGACATCAAAATGATTGGAAAATTGCTAATGAGAGCAGATAAAAGGCCTGCTGTGTGTTAGCTATGGGGATGTTTTAATGGGTTAATTATTTACTTTCAAATTTCCTCTTTGGTGTGGATGGGAGATTGTTTACTTTGTTCTTATTGCTTTGGAGTGGATTACAAGAAGAGAATTTGTATAAAGAACTAGCCAGATCCTCGGAAAAAACTAAAATTCCATTAAATGCTGATATTTTCATACTAAAGTGATATTGCAAGAGGAAAGTACAATTGTAACACAAAAGCATGCTCATATCAGCTCTAAAAATACACCTATTCAAAATGTGTGATCCATCTATCTTTTCATGTGATGCCATCATCTTTGCTATGGGAATTCGAGTCATTAAGCTATTTAATGTGAAAGCACTCGTACAGATAATAAATGCATCATTAAACTTACCTTATTCTAATATAAGATTTAGGTATTTGAGGGAAAGTTGCTCCATTCCTGCAAGGAAAAAAAGCAAACATAACTAGTCTAATGCCAACCATATGGGCTACAACGCATCGACACATGAATAAATGAATAAAGTTATGATTACCTTATCAACTTTAAAGGCTTAAACCTGTAAAGGCAAAATTCATCTTGTGAAATTCTAGCAACCTATATCTCTCTCGAAATTTTTTTCATTGAGGGCGAATCTAATGCCACCCAATCCAAAATATGACGAGACAAGTTCCCAGAATTTTCTTTGGAGCTTAAATAGGATAAAATCAGAAGCCCTGTTGAATGCATAATAAAGCAGGGAATATTTTAATGGTAGCACTAGTACTAGCAAGTGGACCTTGAGACACACAGAGATCTTAAAGAGGAGAAATCCTTGCAACTTGTGACCAAAATGTATGGTTGCAAGATTCCTTAAGGTTGCATATTTTTTGTGCACCTTCCAGTTGAGCCACAAGCTCCAACTCCATCTTTGTTGCAATCTTAAGTGCATTAAAACCACCTTTGTGTCTTTTAAGTCTTCAAGAGGCACACCTAGTGACTACTTTTGAGATAAAAGGAGCAGCAACTTTCTACAAAGATGACTGAAACTAATAGGAGACGGCATTCACACAAGTCACAACAAAAGGACCCATGAACATTTCTTTCACCCTTCATTTTTCAAAAGGAGCAGTAGCTTGGCCAATGGAACATCCGACTGTATCCCTACGTCCTCCATCAACCCTTCCGCCATCTTTTTCAACGATATCTCCATGACATTTCCAAAATCAGCACTGCAACAAAGCACAACATCAAAATCAAGAAAATTTGTATTTGGAATCTGAAATAGAGCTGGTAGCCTGGTATTTTTAAGTGACCCAGCCTGATCACCAATGGTCGTAACTTCGTCATCAATTATGTACATGCAGTGCACGAGAACATCTCTATATCAGATCATCCGCCCAGAGTGCATCAATAAGCTCTCTATCATGTGATTAAGGGTCTATAAACGTAACCAATAAAAAAAAGGCACCATGTGATTGTCCAAACATGTTTTAGACATTCCCTCTTTGGCGATTGTAGGCTCTTCACCACATAGTAAAGTTAGGTTTTCAATACAATATTAGGGCTGAATCCACTCTAAATGGTAGCTCCGTGCACCATGTAGCGCCAAAACAGTGCCACGTTTACAGAATTGATGACCCGGTCACCACTGTTAGCGACCAACCTGATTGGTCACATAAGCTTTTGTAAAATGCAAACTCTATTTACCATGTCAAGAAAAAGACATCTCTGCCACCCTGATTATAGAGGAGACTGGAGAGCTCTTGTATTCAATTTATACTCTTTTAATCAAAATTAAAAAATCAGAATAAAGTAAACAACAACCAAATTAATGTTGGACCAGAACTGCCCAAGGACATCGGGTATCGATTTTTGTGCCAAAACAGTATTCTTTTCTGCATATACAGATATACAGGCTGAGTTTGCCAAATTAGTGCATAAGGAGTTGAAGCGAACTTGGTAACCATGAGAACTACAATGCATATATAATGGTGGTTCATCAATAAACTTTGCATATGCACCTCCAATCCAGTATTTAGAACATCGATGTCGGATAATTCCAGCCCAAAATGAAGTTCAAAGGTCAAAATACAGCTAACTTGGGAGTGACCAATCCAGACCGCTTATTATGCAATACAATTAAGAGATTGTACGATTCACTATTACCAAGAAAATTCTCCCGGGTAGCAGCCTGACATGACTAATATTGAGATCTTATATCTTTGCCCGGATAGCGGCCCGGTCAAGATTGAATAGTGGAAAAGGTGGGTAAGGCCAGACTGTTATTGACGCTGACTTCCCTGACCTTATCAATCGAGAGCCCCAAATGAGTTCAAAGGTTAATGGGTTTGGAACAGGTCAGCTCCCCGAACAGTCATAAAAATTTATTTGAACCAAACAATAACCATAAAGGAAATAAAATAGTACCACATTCAATTTTAGGCATTTAAGCAAACATGTGATATGCACCTTTAGAGCTCCCCAAATTCAAATGCTGAATGCAAGTCCTAACTCTATTCAATTGCAATTTTTAATATGGCATGCAGAGCACTGTGTTGGCTGAAGCCCCATTTAACTTTCAAAAATGTATAGAATATGCTTCTTATACAGCCTTCTTTTATGTACAGACCCTAATTCTATGATAAACAAGCCGTCCAAATCTATGTTAAAATGACTATTAAGATCTGCAGACCACCCTAGCCCACCAGAAGAAAATCCTGGCTACGCCCCTGCCTATTCGTCATATGACGACCGTTACTCTCTTCAATCTCCAGAACTCTCAAACTCCACATTCTTTTATTCTCTCCCATTACAGAATTTTCTCATAATTACTAGTATTTTTTCTCCTACCTTATTCTTTATTCTTAGTATTCTTTCTAACAAGATCATTAGAAACACACCAAAAAGAAAGTTTCCTTCCTGTGCTCCACTCTAAATGATAGATCGAGAAAAGCCCGATATAAGTTAAACACAGTAGTCTGTTTAGTTAGTCTTCCCAATATTTGAATCTCATAATTTAATCAATAGAATGAAAGAAAATATCAGGTTCTCCTCTAAAAGGAACGATTTAAGATTCCATGAAGTCAAGATCATGCGAAAAATGATGGATTAGAACTAACTTGAGGAAAAAAAATCATAATAATAATAATAATAATAATAATAATAATAATAATAATAATAAAATATGACTATACACAATGTTCTCATCAACTTGCATATGTTTGGTAGTCCCTTGGTGTATACTATATGCACATTTCTTCCATGATAAGAAAACATCTTAATTTCAAGGACCTAACAAACCCATAAAAAATATCATTTATCAATATGAAAGCTACACCGACTTAACAATTGAGCATTAAAGTGATGATAATGCACCATTTTATACTCCATCTCCCCCTAAACTCATCTACCATGATACTCTAATTCTTAACAACAATACATAATATCAACATCTTTCCATTAAACTGATTTCTCCAGCAGCTGGAAACTTTAGATCTGATGCCCTTAAACTTCAGATTTGAGCATTAAAGTGATGATAATGCACCATTTGATGAGGAATTCCCAACGAAGCACAATAGTCATGTAATGAACAACAGCTTATCTTGAAATATAATGTAATTTATCTTATTTAATTAAAGGACACCCATGTAACATAATATGTTGTGTATGACAGTACAGAAAATAGAGCTGCGGGATTGCTTACTCCCCCCACCCACATATCAAAACAAGTCCGCAAATGACTCCTCATTAAATAAGTAAACTTAAGGATGGAGTAGTGGGCCCTCTTTTTTCTCCGCAAATCTCCTTGGGCCTGTATTTATAGGCTATATATAACACAGTTCAAATATGGGATGCTGTCCTAAACATGCCTTTTTCTACACACCCACATCTATAGACAATACTTAGTAGAGCTGGCCAACACTAGCACCAACTGTGCAAAATGCGCATCGATTGAGTAAAGCCGTCATCAATAGACTACCTGTTGGATGAGTCACATCCCTAAGATTGGACACTTTGGATGATCTAATCATCTGATCACTGATGTTGGCCTATGAATTGTTGCATATAGCATTGTATAATGTCCAAAGTTACCAAAATTTGATATGATCTTTAAGATTGTCAGAAAGATCAGTAGCTATTAACAGATGGACATCCAAGAGGAAGCTTATCAATGTCTAATGGATCAGTAGCTATTAACATATTGGTGAGCAAAGAGCTGGGTTAGATTAGCAAATTCTAAAAAATTAAGTGTTTTATTCATCCAAGGTTAGAAAGAGAAAATTGGGTGTTTTTTGGCATTTGAAATGTGAACGTAACAAAGGGTAACATATTGATGAGTCACCCTGTGATTAGGTGCAAATGGGTGAGTTAACCCGACCTGCAACAGGTCGGGTTTGCGTTCAGATTTTTGACCCGTCAGATTGAAAATCTGAACCTGTTTATTAAATTTGTTGGGTTCGGTTTGAAGCTCCTAACTCGACCCGAGTTTTTTTGCTAACTAGGTTGGATTGGGTTCAAGTTGGGGGTTGTAATAAACAGGTCAGATCGGGTTCAAGTTGAGGATTTCAATAAACAGGTTGGATCGGTTTGAAATTGGCTGATAGGAACCGACACCACATGAAACAAAAAAATAAAATAAAAATTAAGCTATGAGCTGCAGTCTGATTACCTTAGGAATACAATCAAATTATCGACACTTCAAAACTAGAGGGTGGCATGGAAATTACTCCAGTAAAAGTAAACACAAATAAACAAAAAACACTGAAGTCATTTGGCTGCCCATAACATTATCTTACAAGGGGTGGCGTTCCTTGAGAAATGAGCTGAGCAGTCCCAGAACATTGGACATTCCACATGTAAGGTCCACCCACAGCTTGAAGAGCCATGGCATTGATGCTTCCCAAACTAGTCAATGAATTAGAAATTGAT
This sequence comes from Chloranthus sessilifolius, assembly GCA_021018995.1. Taxonomy (NCBI): domain Eukaryota; kingdom Viridiplantae; phylum Streptophyta; class Magnoliopsida; order Chloranthales; family Chloranthaceae; genus Chloranthus; species Chloranthus sessilifolius. The sequence continues at coordinate 100,208,485 of CM037597.1, forward strand.
TTTGTTGGCAGCCAGTAGATTTTTCTGAATGGGGGGTGCCAGCCCAAATAGAACAATATAGAACCATAGATTAAGGAACAACTTCAAAAGCGATGGCTCGACATCTACGATTGATCAAAATCAGAACATAGTTCAGCAACAGCAGGAAGTAGAGGACCCAAATAAATCAATTGGCCCAAACAGCCAGTACATTCAAAACATATTACATCTGTAAGAAAGTACATGAAGGCTTACCTCCCACTTTTTGACTCTACTGCTAGTCCTACATCTGAGAACAAAGAGAGCAACCGATGATGGCAGTCCGACCTCAATTTGGAGCTAGTAAGACCAGAAGCAACCCGAAGAAAACCTGCAGGAAGAGTCTAAAATATGGCTAAACCAGTAAGCACCTGATTTTAAAAAGCATAATTGACAAAAACAAAAGTACTAAAAAAATCTGCAATCGGAAATGTCCATCTAGTATGCAAGCTTGCACAGCAACTCCTACCATTAAGGCACAACCATCTGATGCATATGATGCATTAATTCAGTATGAAAATGTGAAATTATAATTACAAATAAGATGAAAGAAGTAGGGAAAAGGAATTGGTTTGAAAGTAAGTACAAAGATAGGAATAACATATTCAAATTGATTTCAATAAGAATGAACATCACATTGTGGTTATTTGGCAGAATACCATAAAGAAAATTTTTTCCCGTCAACACAACTAAGAAACATGTCATATATAGTATCCAAAACATTACTGTAGCTATATCATATTTATCAACAATATGTCAACATTACAACAAACATAGATCATGAGGTGCACAAAAGACTATGACTCTTGGCATAAGGCTGAGAGACAGGTAAGGAGAAAAACTATGACTCCTCAAAGTAATGGAAAAGTTTTCTCCCAAAAGTCACATTATAACAATTATTCTTTAAACTAATTAAAGCTTTCATTTTGACTGTAACAGCCAACCTTTTTTATACTTTTTTCCGAAGGATAAGCAGTAAAAATTTTGTAAGATAAGCAGCACGACTAAATACATATTAACGCCTAGGCCAATTTTCAGTTGTAGAGCCCAAAATCAAACAACTTTAGACATTGTGGGATCATAGCACTAAAGACATTGACTTCTTATTATCAGTTCAAAATAAATAGCAAACAAAATCTAGATTCCAGTACATTGAAAAATGTAAGAAGTGAAAACCCCACGGAGGTTAGGAGAATGAGTAGATCGAGTTATAGACCTTTGTTGTGGCAGGGATTTATCTTTAATTTTTAGTCTTAATCAATATATTTCAAGTTTTAGCCATCATACCTATGAAGCCAACCACTTTGTGGACTCTCTGGCCAAAGGCCTTGAATGAGTTGTCCTAGGAATTAGTGATTGACTCATTTTGTAATTGGGCGCATGCAGCATGCACCATAATTCATAATTCTATACATGTGGAACAATTTGTTCATCAATTTTGTAACATGCGGCACATGTACCCATAGTTTAGATTATATTCAGTCAAAAGATTGTGAAATTGAATAATTTATGCCATTTGATCAAGAGCATACAAGAGCATTTAAATGGAAAGCTAAAAAACATGTGGGTAACGGTCTACATCAAGTCATGAAAGTTGATTTGATCAAATGGCTAGAAACCTCTAACAAGCATAAATATTGGCAGTCACATTTACATGTTGGTCTGCCAGCTAGTTTTCTCAATTTGAACACTAGGAATCGATCAAAATAAATAACATAATATATATAATATAAAATTGATAAACAAGGTGTAGCAAACTAGATGACATGTGCACAACAGCTGATACACTGCCGATGTACCTTATACAAAATTCTGAGAGATTCAGTATCTTTGAAACTTTTTTTTTACTGTAAGTCTCTCTTTATAGCGTTTTTCTGGCCATGTCCTCTCTCTCTACCGGTAATAGCTTGCCTCAATATCCAATATATATATATACCAGGAATATACATTTGGGCATCACACTTGATCCATTTGGGGCCACATTTTGATCAAGATCCTTAATGGAAGTTATTGGCAAAAAAGAGGATACGTCCGGGAGTAAACATTTTGTCGAACACTTGAGCCACAAAAAAAAATTGAAAATTTTTTTGGTTGCATTTTACACTTTTTATGCAAAAAACCCAAAAATATACATACCTAAATGACAAAGATTAGAAAAGTTGTCCAAACAAATCAGTTCCTTAAGTTGTTTAAAAACCAGATACATCAACACCAACTAAAAATAAATCACAAAATATTATCGTTTCCATAACTATACTAATTTCCACAAAATATATCACAAGATTTCTTTCCAAATCCAAAACTGAACTGAAGCCGGCTTTCGATTCTAGATTCGGCTTCAAAAAATTTAAAAACAAACTAAACAGAACTAAAACCCGACTCTGACCTGATAAATCGATCAATGCGAATATCCTCAGCCCTAAACATTGCACCTTTGTCCTTATCAGAAGCGACTCTCCCCTTGGCCTTTTGATCGAGAAGAGACTCTCCATTCAACGCATTTCTTCCTGCTCCAATATCCTGAGTCTAAAATGGCCCCGTTGTGAGAAAATCTCACATCTTCTTCTTCTATGTAAGAAAGGGAAACTAGCGTCTAGGATTTGGTAGTAGAGAAAGAAAGAAGGGAATAGGAGGTATTATAAATTAGATATTACTCTTGTTTTTGTGTGCAAAATTTGGTATTTACAAGATATATTTGTTAAAAGGGCAAGTTTGCCCCTATAAGAAATATATAATTACCCGCCTATCCTTTTCTAGAAAAACTACGGTTGTAACCCACTAAACAACCGCTTTGGGCAGCCGATTTGTTTACTACTGCTTTAATCAGTGGTTAGTTTTACACCACTAATGTTGTATTTTACACATTTTCACGCGGTGCTTGATCTTGATGGTGGAAAATAAGTTCTTTGTGAAAGAACACACAAATAAGGAGCAGAGACAGCTAGAGTTTCTTTTAAGAAGATTTCTCGAAGTCGTAACATCTTATTTATAATATATTGGGAATAATTCGTTGTTGAGCTGTCACACCAAAGAAGGGCGTATAAACTTGAATAATCCGGATATTGGACTATCACACCAAAGAAGAGTGTATAAGTTCTTACTTCGAGGTCCAAAATAGAGGTTTAAAACTTCATACCAAAGTTTGATACTTAAACCTCTTGTCTATAAGACAAGCCTCAATCCAGTAGGCTATCATACCACTTGTGTTAATTATTGACAGAAATAAATATATGAATTTTTCTCAAATAGGTTATGTTGTGGAGCACTAACACTGTGCACGGTGCAAAACACATCTAACACCACAAAATTCAGTGCACCAAAAATCAGGTTGTTACAACATCAATCTGAATTTTTTTATTTTTTATTTTTAAGAGTTAGGTATTGTTATCAAAATCCTTTTTTTTTATAAAACGTTGGTAACAGGATTAAAACGCAACTTTCATGTTTTTAAAGTGATTATTACTATTTTTCTCAATTTTTGTGAATATTTATTTGGGCATGGCTATTCTCACCCGTTTTTGGAGAAAACTACACAAAATTTCAAGGATAAAAACCATTGACTGATTTGAATCAAACGATGGAGATTTTTTTTGTTCCAATCTTCCAAAAAATTGATCTTAAGATCATGTCGCATCTATTAGATGGTCCGATATTGATTCCACTTAGTACACATCCCCAAAAGTGACCTAGATCATGGACAAAGGAGTCGACCTTCACTTTTTGTGACGTGTGCCATGTGGAATCAACATCTGACCATCTTATAGGTGCGCCGGGATCTTAAGATCTCTTTTGGGAAGATTGGAACAAAAGACAATCTCCATTGTCGGATTCAAATCAATCTATGGTTTTCGTCTGTGAAAAAATGTGTGGTACTTCGAAAACAGGTGAGAATAGCCATACCCTATTTATTTTTTAAATACTTTCAAACATTTCCATTAACATTCCCATATTTTTCACCTTGCTGCTGCCCATATTTCTTTCTTTCTTTCTTTTTTCTGTCCAGTACCTTGCTTAGTTTCGATCTGGATGTTTTTATTCTCTAATAAATTTCATTTTTGCAGATCAACAAAAACTAAGCGTATAAGTGATTTAGGATTTGGCCAACCTTTTCAAGTGAAGTTGAAGTTTGCAAGCAAACTGGTTTTCAGGTAGGACATGAAACCAACTTTGATCAATTTGCAGTTGGACCAGGCCTCATGTGGTGTGTGCATCCAGCCAACACACCTAAATTTTGGATGGCACCTAATTAGTGGTAACTTATTTTATCTTTTGACAATATCCAACCAACAATGTAACACCCATACAATTGTTGGTTAACTTATTTTAATTTTTCACCTCTACTAATGGTCAGCATTTAGGTGATATAACAAACACAACATCAGCTTCTACTTTGGATCAACTTATTGTATTGAATAACATCATCCATATTAGAGGTGTGCTCTAATGGTGAAATAAAACAGAGGAGAGGAAAAAGAATTTGAACATCTTTCGACATACTATATTGCTAGGAGCGGTGGAGAATCTGAGTGCCAATTGGAAATTTCCCTAAGAAAAAAAAAGCTACTGCAGGGGCAAAATATTCTAGAAAAAATCCTACTAAAGGGACTTCGGCTATTCTAGCCTCGCGTAGAGCAAGAGCTTAAGTTGGTGAACATGATACGGCTTCCAAAGGAGGAAGTCAAGCGAGACAGTTTCCACATTGTGAATAGTTATGCTAATTTACAGTAGATTACTTGATATCATCGCCAAATAAAGCCTTCGCTTTGGATTGAATCTGATTTGAAGCTCCTTTTTTTGGAGTAGAGAAGCTAGGATTCGGAGACTACTCTCAATTTGTGCTATAACTCAGAACCACCAGTGCTTCTTTGCTTGTTTCAGGATTAAAAATGCCCACTTCATCAATGAACTTCATGAGATTTTTTAGACCAAAATGTCGGGGAATGCTCTGTATGTATATCTGTTATCATCAACTCTCTATAGATTCCACATGGAAGCCTTCAGATTAAGTAATAGGTCTGAGATTTTTTACAGTTGGCTGTCAACCAAACGGGAACATATTTAGTCAAAGGCCTTTTTTCATCTAAACGCCAACAAATTAAGTCAAAAAGGCATTTTTTCATCTCTGTTTCGGACCTAATGTCTCTTCTTATGTCCTGGAACATAATTGCCGAGAGTTTCTCCATTCCCCCACAAACCGCAAACTGATTTAGCACTCTCCACTAATTTTGGCTATTTTTTCCCACAGTTCTAATGGAACATAAAAGATTGCAAGCAACGAAAAGTGAATTGACCATGAGGGTGGGATTCTTGTCCTAGCATATCTCTTTCTTGGTTCTATTTCCTCTTGTAAAGCCACTTCTCCATAACTTCACTTATTTTCCCTCCCGCCTTTTTTCTACCAATAATCTCCACATGAACATCTTCCATTCTCAAAGAAATGGAAACGTCGAGAATCTCTCAAAAGAATCGGTCTCCCTTCAACCCTAGAAGCAAATTTCATCCAGCTATGGCAATCTCCACATACCCGGAGGTTCTTAATCACCCGAACGATACCCTTACTCTGCCCGCTCTGTAATAGGCCAAACGATACGGCTAACTTCTCGCTATGACAAGCAAGGACGGCTTCCTTTTGCAACTCATCAACATCATGAAGAACGAACTCCGTCATAGGGATGTAACCTTTGACCCGACATTTTCCATCCAATTCTTCAAGCTTCTCGTAGATCACCTCTCTATATGGGTGGCAGATATCTCCCGCTACAAAAACGTGCATTCTGTTTCCGAGCTCTATCCAGCTGCACCCGGCTTCCTTCTTCAATCCTCGATCTTTCAACGCCCTCCTCACTTTTATTGCATCGTTCCACATGCCATACGAAGCATAGAGATTCGAGAGAAGAACGTGAGTAGTCTCGTCATCTGGCTCAAGCTCTAGAATTTTTATTGCAGCATGGATACCGAGATCCAGTTGCTTATATGCATGGCATGCTCCAAGTAAGACCCTCCACAAGCTCAAACTAGCATTGTGCTCTAGCTCGAGCTGAGAAATTGCTTGTTTTATTAACTTTTCGGCTATTTCGAACTGACCCAAACGGCCATATATATCAACCATGCAAGCATAGTGTTCAATCCCGGGCTCTACTCTGTGATTCTTGGTCATGGAGCTGAAATACTTGGTTCCTTCTTCGACTAGACCAGTGTGAGCACACGCAGTGAGCAAGCCGAGAAAAGTCACGGCATTGGGTTTGATACCATCTTCATTCTTCATTCTCTTAAATAGTTGAAGAGATTCATAACCCATGCCGTGGTGTGCATAAGCTGTAATCATAGCCGTCCACGAGAAGACATCTCTGCTTGCCATCCGGACAAATACCATAGTTGCATCGCTGATGCTACCACATTTCGAATACATAGATAACAAAGTGTTATTGATCGACAACAAACAAGTTTGCCGATCACGATGGCAGTGGTGATGTTTTACGATGATAGCATGTAACTGCCTGCCGAGTTGAAGAGAAACCAATTTACCACAGACAGTGAGAAGAATGGAAAAACCGATATGATCGGCGTGCAAGCCTTTCTCGCTCATTTCTACGAAGAGCATGATCGCATTGTCACAGTAGCCATTGATAGAATACGCATCCATCATTGCATTCCAAGTGTATGAATCTCTCTCCTTCATCCGATCAAAGATCTTCTGTGAGTCCACCAACCGTTGGCACTTTGCGTACAGTGTGAGGAGGGCATTAGATGTTGAACTACCAAATCGTTCGAGAAACGCTCTCCTCAACAGATAAGCATGAATCTCTCTACCCCATCTCCCACATTTTGACGTGGTTGGATATGTCGATGCAGCGCCAAGAACAATTGTCAAGCTGTGGTTATCGGGATTGATTCCTGACAACTGCATTCTCCTAAAGATTCGGAAACATTTCTCGAATTCTTCGCTCCGCTCGTAGGCTGCAAGCATCGAGTTCCAAGTAATAATATCTTTGCAAGTAATTCTCTCGAAAACCAAACTTGCTTTGCCTGCTTCCTTGCATTTGGAGTACATGGTAATAAGGGAATTTCCAATGCTCGTGTTGAGTTCTAGTCCTGACCTGATCATTTGAGCATGGACCTCTCTGCCATGGATCAAAGCTGAAACTGCGGATATAGCGCTGAGCACAGAGAGAAACGTTATGCGGTTTGGTTTCGCATCAGCTTTGAATCTGAGAAATCTACGAAACAAAACTATGGCACTCTTTCCATCTCCATTCTGTTTGTTTCCCGCGATAATTGCATTCCATGAAACTACATCCTTGCTAGATATGCACTCGAACATTTTGTTCGCATCGTCAAGAATACCACACTTTGCATACAACGTAATAATCGAATTTCCCATTGAGGTCAACTTGATTGCTCCATCTGTAAACAACTTTCCATGTATCATCTTTCCATATTCCACCGCACCTAAAGCAGAGCAAGCATTCAACACACTAGCATAAGTGTGCTCATTCGGGCTCAACAGGCCAACTGCGAGCATATCCGAAAACAGTTGAAGGCTTTCAATCCAATGTTTGTTGAAAACATAATCTGAAATGATCGAATTCCAGCATAGAACGTCATCCTGAGATGAATGGTTGATCTCATCGAAAACCCGTCGAGCATGTTCAAAGAGTTGACAATTTGAGTACATATTTCTGAGGGAGGTCCTCACACCAGCCACTATCATAGACCCGGTTCGTATCGACCAGCCATGTAGCTGCATCCCAACATTAACATCCATCAAACAAGAGCTCGCCTTTATGACGTTCTCCAATGTGGATTCGTCGGGTGTCATGCCATCTTCCATAATATCTTTAAACAAATGGATGGCTAGTAAGAAATTCCCACCATGGGTGTTTGCGGCAATCATTGAAGACCGTGAAATATCATTTCGTTCAGGAATTTTAACAAACAGTTGTTCTGCTTCATCTAAATTTCCAAGCTTAGTGTACAAACTAAACAGATTACTAGAAGTCGGAACGTCCATTATACAAAATTTGCTTAGATTTGGGATTTGGGGGTTTAAATTTGAATGAGATGGTATGGTGTTAGAGGTGGATGAAGAAGTTTTAAAGCCGTTTTTATTGTTGGAGTTGGAGAGTTGGTGTGAGAAGAGGGGGAGTGGTGTTGGAACAAAGGGTTTGAGAATGAAGGGGTGGGCGTTGTGGTTAGAGAGTTGGTGGAAGAAGGGAGGATGCAAAATGATTGCTGAAATGGCTGCCATTTCATTACTTTTATTTTTTAGTTTATTTATTTTTTACAGATATATGAAGTCAAACTCAAGTTACTGAACTTATTCTCGAGAGGAAGGAGGCGGCAAACCGGCAATAGGAAGCCCTTGGTAGGCATACCTATTGATAGTGATACCTCTATTCGCGCCAACCACATTACTGTTGGCGCCAAACAGCGAAAACTCAGCTTACCGATTTGAATCTCACTGTAGAGATCATTTTTTATCTCAATATTTCACACTATAAATCTAATGGTTGACCACGGGGTACTATCATATGGTCACTTTTTGATATCACATGAAGCAGTTCCAAAGTAGCCAAAAAATTGGTTCTGTTCGATTTTATTTTTTTATTTTTTTATTTTTTAATATTTTTTTCAGTTTTTTATTAAATAATTTATTTTTTTTTTAATTTTTTAATCCCACCTAATCAATTTTTGGTTTTTGCCCCCAAAAAGTTATGAAAGCACCGACCAACACCCACCAAGCCGCACTTGAAAATGATTTGATGGCTATTTTCAGAATTTTGGTGGATGATATTAGAGTTTCCCCTCTAAAAGTACGAGAGCTGCTATCCACACAAAAAATATCTTCACGCACATCACTTATGAATGTCTCGTTCATTAAGTAGTGTGCTTCAAGAACAAATTAGCATGCACTTAGCGACTCACTAATAAATATGTTTAAATTGGCCCATGTACCAAATTTAAATGAAAGACTTACAAATTTAGTGACTTCTGCTATATAAAAATATCATCTAAATCAGTTTGATTTGAAGACTATGATTTAAAAACATTAATTATAAAAAATTAGTGCGAAATATAATCTTCATCTTGTTCTTAAATGTAGTCAAAGACTATTCTCTCATTCAACAATTCACTATATGGTAAATATTTTGTTTTACTCTAATCTTATGCAGTGGAGATCTATAGATCACGACCTTCAAATTAGCTAGCCCAGATTGAGTTTTCACATGTCACATGTCACATGTCACATGTCCCCAAAACACCAACTCTTTCTTCAAATTTGGTGCAAGGGCTACCTTTCAGAGTGCAAGTAGTGGTCCCTAAATTTAATCTTTTCAGTAATTGGTGCTCAGATAGCAAATGCTGGTGTGCTTTAAGAAAATGTATTAAGTAGTGTGCGTGAAGACATTTTGCATGTGCACGTAGAAGCCCTTTAAAATCATAATAGGAAATGTAGTTTAGACTTTAGAGTACAACGGTCGAATCGGCTTGATACTTGACCTACCTGACCTGAGTTTTTCATTGATCGGGTCAGGCATATAAACTTGACCCATTAGGTTGAGTCGGGCATCAAGCATATGACCACCTTCAGGTTGGGTCGACTCGGAGATTAGGTCGTGTTGAGCAAAAACCGACCTAACTTGTCCTGGTATTTTATATATAGGTTTGGGATTAACACAATGGAAGGTTGACAATATTACAACCTGGACAATATTGCAACCTCAAGGTCATAGGTTCGAGCCCATCTTACCTATAAAAAATATAAAAAAATATATGGAGATTTAATCAAGTTGGGTCGGGTTTTAGGGTGTAATAACTCGACCCATTTTAACTATTTTAACGGTATTAGATGATGTATCACACTGTGCACGGTGTTAGCACTCCACACTGGAGCTCACCCTCTTTTAAATTTTTTTATTTTTTATATATTTATTTTTCTTAGTCCAATTTGGACTTGTTGCGAAGTGCTCGTCATTACGATTCCAACGATATATAATTTATCAAATTTCAAAAATAATATAAAAAGTTACGCCCATATTAAGAGATTAAACAAGTTAAAGGGTATAATTGTAATTTCGAGAGAAAGATCATTTTCTTCGAAGCCTACACAAAACGCTACAACGAAACCTTTTCGCAACCTATCCACTCACACATAAATGCATTTTTGCGTTCAAAAAATTATATTCTATTGAATCTTTTACGAAAAGTTTTAATTAGGATTAACATAAAATTTTGTTACCATTATAAATAAAACCTTAAGCTCTTTTTATTCTCTACAACAAAAATTATTCTTTTTCAAAACTCTCTAGCCTTCCCTCAAATCTTTTGCAAACTTGGGCATCGATCTCTTCAACCCAAACCGCCGTAAGATCAACAGTTCACGCTTCAATGAGTGGGCACCCATTAATCCTCTCTATTCTTCTCAGTTCCCATCGCACAGGATGCGCTCAATCGCGCTTCGACGGGTTTAAAATTTATTAAACCCTAAAATCTTTTAAATCTGATATATCTATATAATTAATAATTTATCCGTCTATTAAAACTGTAATTTTATATTATTGTTGCAATTCTATATTCTTTTTTTATTATAAACTAATTAAACCTTAAAATCTTATAAATCTAATATGCCTATATAATTAATAATTTATCCTTCTATTAAAACTATAACTTTATATTATTGTTACAATTCTATATTCTTGTTTATTATAAATTTATTAAATACTAAAATCTTGTAAATCTGATATATCTATATAATTAATAATTTACCCTTCTATTAAAATTATAATTTTATATTATTGTTAAAATTTTATATTCTTGTTTTATTATAAATTTATTAAACTCTAAAATCTTGTAAATCTGATATACCTATATAATTAATAATTTACCCTTCAATTAAAACTGTAATTTTATATTGTTGTTGTAATTCTATGTTCTTGTTTTATTTTAAACTAATTAAGCCCTAAAATCTTGTAAATCTGATATACTTATATAATTAATAATTTATTCTTCTATTAAAACTGTAATTTTATATTATTGTTTTATTATAAACTAATTAAACCAAATTTTTTTATAAATCTGATATATTTATATTGTTAGTAATTTACCCTTCTATTAAAACTGTAATTTTATATTGTTGTTGCAATTCTGTACTCTTGTTTTATTTAAAACTAATTAAGCCCTAAAATTTAAACTATATTTTTATTTTATTTAAATCTAGTTAAGCCCTAAAATCTAATCTATATTCTTATTTTGATATTATGGACTCGGATTTCATACCCGATTTGATGTCTTGCATCCTAAAATATTATTATCTTTTGGCAGAGTATCGAGTATTCTACCTCTGATATATTATAATAAAAAAACTCTTATTATATATGATTTCGATCGATGGTCATGATAGATCTAAATTTAAAGCACGATATATTTTTTGTGTATTTATCCGATTATAGCATATTGTATATCTATTTTTATCACATCGACGCAATCTTCACGATGATATGAAAACTTTAGGATTTCGATGCCATCTATGAAGTCAAACCTGAGCCTTCTATATTTTCAATCACACGTACAGTAAAACCTACACATATTTTATATTTGTATTGATGTACTGCCTATATATATATATATATATATATATATATATATATATATATATATATATATGGCAAAGGGGAAAATGCGCTCGGGCGTAGAGATTTCTCTACGCTCCTCCAATGGGGAGCGAACACGTGGAAAGTAATTTTGCACTAACCCGGGTTAGCCACAGCGGAGCTTTCCTAGTGTCAGCAGTAGGTAAAGTAGGCAGTAGGTACGTACCGAAGGCTATACCTATCGGAGGAATAAAGCGTTGTCCCTAAGGGAAAGGTCTTATCATGATATGACGGTAAAATAATTCAAAAAGTGATATATATTCCTTTTCTTTCCCTCCCTCTTCAGATTCTTTCTCTCCCTCGTTTCTATTTCCTTACTGCACAGTCTCTCTCTCACTGGATTATAATCTGGATAGAAGCCCACAACTTTCTCTCTCTCATTGGAACTCTTACGTATACAAGCGCACAACTTTCTCTCTCTCTCTCTCTCTCTCTCTCTCTCTCTCACTAGAGCGCTGACGCAATAGAAACATACAACTTTCTCTCTCTCTCTCTCTCTCTCTCTCTCTCTTACTGGATAGAAGTGTATAAGAGACAACTTTCTATTTGTGCGAGGAACTTTTCCTGAATAGAAGCGCAGAAGAAACAACTTTCTATTTTCTTGTGGAGCTCGTACTGTATAGAAGCGCAGAAGAGGCATATTTCTCTTTTTTTGTGGGTGCTTGTACTGGATATAAGCGCAGAAAAGGCAAATTCCTTTTTCTTTCTGGAGCTCGTATTGGATAAAAGCGTAGAAGAGACATATTTCTCCTTTTTTATGGATTTGGGGTTTGATAGAAGCACAGAAGAGTGACATTTGAGGTAAGTTTGAATATTTTTGTGTATTATTTTCAACTTACAGATCATAAAATTATAAATTACAACATATATATGTGTAGACACCCAAATTTGGCCCAAAGCCCGATCGACACATACTTCGAGAAAAACGTACTCTCGAGCTTTCGAAAGTATTTTTCAAACTCTTAGAAATCATCCCAAAACCCTTAGGAATCATCCCAAACCCTTAAGAATCAATTATAACCTTCCCAAGCCTATTAAAACTCTTCCTGGGCACGATTCGAACCCTCCTAAACAGTGATTAGAAAAAGGAGTGTCAAAATTTTTATAGATAGTTTCCCAATTTAAGGCATATACCATTGGAAACTAGAGCTTCCTATCTTTCCAACGAACTAAGAATTACCTAATTTGGAGTTGTACATCAAAAGTTATGGCGAAATAAAGATTGCATATTTATACAGGAAATTGCAAAACCGGGCTGGGCCCCCTGCGGGTCTTCAACTTCCAACAGTTTGGGCCTGGTTTTCCTTCAAAAAATGGCCAAAATTGACATTAGGGGTTTGACTTGTGGACCATCCCAAAGTCTGGGATGTGTTTCTTTAGGACCCTAGTGACCCTATTAGCTTAGGTTATCTCCCTTTTGCCATTCAAGTCACCACCCAATTATCTATCATTAAACCCAAATCCCTCTTCTCCAAGCTTTAGAAGACCCTAAAAACCTTAGATTGCCTATTACCTAATTACTAACCCTGATTAGCTTTTAAGTACCCCCTGACTCTCTCTTTTTCTATAAATAGAGAGGCACCCCCCCCTTGCAAAGGGCTTAAAATTTTTTTTAAAAGAGAAAATGTTTTAGCTATATTTCTCTTCCTCTTTTAGTATTTGTCCATTACAATTCCAGCACCCTAGTTCATCCTTTGGACCTCATTTTCGACCATCAATCCTTGAGATCTAGTTAGAACTAGCCCCTAGCCTTCTTCTCTTACCTCTTACCTACCAAGCCTTAGAGATTCAAACCCATCCGTCAACCCATTTGCTATCGGAAGCTCATCCAAGACACATCAACGCGAAGGTCCACATCGGTACTATAAGGGCTCGAGAGCTCCGACTCTCCCCTCTATTCTTCTATCTTCTTTACTTTTTCTCAATCCTAGAATTGAGCCGTTATGCTGCTTAAATTTTGACAAGCGGAAAAGACTCAATAGGATCGGTGTGCCTTCGGACAAGGAGAAGTGCCACCCATTTTACTTCTTTATATATATATATAATATAAATCAGCCCCACATAGACCCGGCCATAGTAGAGACCGCTTACGAGCGGGTTGATCGGGTGCCTAACACCTTCCCGATCGATAACCGAAGCCCCTACCCAAGAGCCTTTGGCATAGACTGGATTCAGAGTCATATTTGTTACACTTTGGTGCTTATAAAAATGATCTAGGTTTTCCGGGACACCAAAAGCTCCGAGTGGCGACTCTAAATATTTTATTTAGCGAGCGTATCATTGTGAAAGGGATCGTTAAAAAATCCCACGGTTGCACAATATGTTATAGATCTGCCCGGGTGAGAGCGCTTCAAACTAATCTGTGACATCGCTTCGTATGTGAAACAATTTACTCATCTGCTCGTAGTTGATGGATCTCTTCACTTATTTACACGGTGGAGATCATAAAATTATAAGCATTCAAAAATATATAAATTATAATCGACGTAGAAGCACACACTTTATATGTGAAGTAATAGGAAGCGATAGGGCTTAGACATAGAAGCGACGATGCTAGCGATGACGCTTCTCAATCGCAGCACCCTCGCTTCCATATTGAAGCACTGACACTTTTGATGGCCGCATCATTGCTTTATTGTGAATCATTTTTATGGACTCCATAGCTGATTTGATTTTTGTCTAATACAGGGTCTGTAATGGACTCCATTGGAGGATTAAACTTAGGTGCTGTGATTTAAATCTCACCCCTGAGACGGTTTCTTTAGAAGGAGTTTCACTTAGTTGTGATAGTGATATGAAAATGCTAGATAGTTGTGAAGGGTGTCCGAGAATACCAACGAGGAATGGAAGCTATGTATCGGCTTGAAATTCAAATATGAAGACGATGCATATAACTTCTATAATTTATACGTCAGGAAAGTTGGTTTGAACGTTAGGAAAAGTAACACTTACACAAAGGGAGAGATTATAAAGAGAAAATATGTATGCTCGTTCGAAAGGTTCAAGCAGCTTGACAAATGCAAAATACACGCCAATATAAAGTGTTTAAGAGATAACAGATGTGGATATGAGGCAAGGTTGAATATTAGGATCGACGACTAAAAGTTGTGGGAGGTAATAGAATTTAGAGAATAACATAATCATCAGTTGTATACACCTATGAAGGTGAAGGAATTACGATCATATAATAAAATGACCGAGGTAAATAAATCGTTGATTGGAGCATTTGATGACATAATTCTTCCTTCAAAGATTTCTACTGTTTTCTCAAGTTTGGATGGAGAGGCCGGGGTGACGGTAAATCCTCAACAAACTCGAGATTACCTAAAGAAAGTGAGAAAGGAGAGTAACATCCATCCGATGTGCATGAACGTGATCAAATCCTTCATTAATAAGCAGAACAAAGGAGATAGTTTCTTCTTTGAAGTTGAACTAGACGAACACTATCGTATGTGTAGTACATTTTGGACTGATCACAGGTTATGAATGGCGTATGAACGTTTTGGTGATGTGGTCGTATAACACTACGTGAAAATCGACAAAAAATAACGGCCCAAAACTGTTGTAAATGTCATAAGCAACGATTTTGAGCCGTTATTTATAGAGTAGTGGTTTTTATAAACGACTGCCCGAAACCGTTATTTGTTTACCAGATAAACCATAGTCCATGTCGTTGTAAAATAATAATATTTTTAAGTCGTTATTTTAATGAAAAAAAGGTTGTTATTTTTCTTCCAAAACTACGATCTAAATCAGTGGTATATGTAAACAACGATGATAAATCGTTGTTAATTTCCTCCAAGAAACAATGATTATGGACCATTGTTTGTGGCTGTTGTAAAATAATAACAATGTTGAGCCATTGTTCCTAATGAGAAAAGGGTTGTTATTTTTATTTTGAAACTACAACCTAAATCAGTGGTATATGAAAACAACTGTTATGGACTGTTATTTTTTTATTTTTTATTTTTAAAAAAAAATTCACATCTTTCATTATTTTACTGTAATGAGAGCCATTTTACCTGTTACAAATATTGTATCAACCACATATCACTCTACAAGGGAAAAAATTCATAATCCATTCAACTACATGAAAAAATAATAAGCCAAAAATAAATTCAAAATTGTATTAATACATTCAACACCATCTCATTAAAATATTCAAAGATATTATATGAATATATTCAACATCCTATAAATACATTCAACAGCGCCCTATTCGAACATGACTCAGGTTGCCAATAAACCCAATGAAATAGAATTTTAATGTCTCACTGTTTGACGCCTTTGATTAGACACCTTTCAACTCGTTGTCGAGATGACTTTTCTTTTATGATTTGTCTGTCCACTTCTTATTTGTTTTCAGCTTGCGCACAGCTCCCATACCACGAGTTTTCTTGCCATAAAAATAAACTCAGTCACATTAACAAATTTTATAATAAAATGATACTCAAAGTTTGGAGCTTAAAATTAGAAAAGGAATATGTCAAAAATGATCCACAGCGAAAAATGAAGCACAGTGAAAAATGAAACCAAGGAGATTTATTCCCTTCATACATTGTAGAGAAAAAAGGCACAAATATAAAAACCAAATATAGATGCAAAATGAGCTATTACCCAAGGATGAATGGTAAATCTGGAGATAAATATAACTGAAGTGACAACCATTGACGGCAAAAAGCGTATACAACTATAATCTAACAAGCTTAGCTTCACAAGGTAACTACTCAAAAATTCTAGTTGCAAATTTAGGGACTGTAAAAGATTGCAAAGACGATGGTTAGAACATCAAGAGCAGAGATTCTGAAGCTTATGGACAATTCACACTACAAATAAAAGAACCTACGCCGACGGCTTCATCACAACTAACAATGTCGGTAAAAAGCATTGACGGTCGAAACTCTGTGACGCATCATCAGCCGTCGACACGTCGTCGGTGAACATCTACACGACGTTTTGCTCTCGGCTTAATTCAAGACTCTACGACGTACGTAATTTGTATGTACTTTTTTTTAAAAAAGATTTTAAAAAATAAATGGGCTTATGCCGACGGCGGCCGTCGGCGTAGGTATATAAATCAACCGTACGCAGACGCCTATATAGTAAGCCGTCCGCGTAGACCTTTTAAAAAAAAAAAAAATTAATTAATTTTTTTATTTCTATTTCCCTACAAACCTCGAGGTCGCATGTTCACCTGTATAGCTTTTATGTTCATGTTTGCATGAATCGCCTTTCTCAAAGCAAGTTCTCTGATTCTCGGAACCTTGGTGTCACAATACAAAGAATGAACGCATTTCCATGCTTATCAAATGAGCCACAATACAAAGAATGCGAGCATTTCCATTAAAGAGCATTAGTATACACATGACAAATTTTTGCTCAAAAGTGGTTTATGCTAGAGAGAGAAAAGAAAAGAAAGGAATAAAAGGTGTTTGGAGGCCTTTTGCTTATGCTAGAGAGAGAAAAGAAAGGAATAAAAGGTGTTTGGAGCATCATCATCAGATTAGTTATCAAAGCGTCATGTAGGGCTTCTGCTTCTGTTTAGAGTGAAAAGCAAATGGCAAACTAGAGTTAGAATAGAGAATAATTAACTAATATGAGTATACTACGTGCCAACACCACAGTCGTCTAGAGCCTCTAATTACATGTGTGTGTGGATTGAGATGTGTGGTGCTAGATATATACACACACCCAACTGTAGGTGTTAGTGAGAGAGAAAGGTTCCTCTCTTTCAATTTTCAAAAAAATTATATGTAAAATTTGATTAACGTATATACAGTTGTCTCTAGAGCTTTCTTGGAGGCACAAGTATCCTACAAATACATGTGTTTGTGTGTGTGTGTATCTTACAACTACGACAACAAAACTGATTGCTTTACCAAATACACTATTTTTAACCAGGTGTTCAAAGAGGCAGGGATACTCAGGAACATACCTCTATCAACAAGCTCCTAAGAAGGCCTTTGCTGTTTATAGTCCTGCAATAAAAATACAAAATTAAAATAAAGCTATCAGTAATAAGTTGAACTAAGTCACACAAGTTGGGGAGTTGTTTATGTTCAAATGAAATTCATTAAATTAACAAAACAATTTTTTTCCAAAAAAATATTATAGTAAAATTATAGTTAAGAAAAACGGATGATTTTTATACATCTTCACTCCCAGGAGCATTGTATTTCTCCATTGCCTTCTCATACTCTGCTTTGGCAGTTTCTCCAAATAAGGCTTTTTCTCCTGATACATTAACCAATTACAAAACCCAAATCATAGCAAAAAGATGGAGAGAATTAAATAATATATATAACAAAGGGGAAGAACTCACTTTTTTGGCCATCGATTTCCATTTCTCACCACCTTCCTTTGCAACTTGATTTCATGCAAAATAAATTATTTCACAAGGAAAGGGTCTACGAATAAAAATTAACAACATTTATTGGCCAAACAAAAAAAATTAGATAAATAAATAAAATATAATACCTCTAAAGCCTTTTTGAAATTTGGGTTCGCCTCTTTGTAAGTTTTCTCAAATCATCCCCCCCATCAAAGAAGGAAGTCGTTTAAGAGAGATGAACATATAGATTTACAAATACAAGGGAGATACAAAGTGAAGAGAAGGGTATACATGAAGACAAAGAAAGCCATTGGAGGACGCTTAGGCATGTTGGGGTCCTTCACCTTCTTTTCCTTTTTACTCTTCTTAGAACCTTCATTTGAAGATTTTCCTTTCTTCCTATCATTATTTAATAAAAAAGCACTGATTATCAAATTTCCATTAAATTAATCTCAAAATTACCCAAAAAAAGTATTTAAAAAATATGAAGAGAGATAAGAAAAACAGAATTAAATAGTTTAAAGAGATAACATAAAGAGTCAAAAAGACATTGAGAGTACCCAAATTCGTCTTGATCTTCGAATCGAGACTGCAACTATGCATATCAATGAGCACAATGGGGACATCCTTGTTACAAGCTTCGCTGATTTAAAAGAAAAAAGAACCCAATATACAAGAATCAGATTTATTGGGGTGAGCACATTATGTGTACCCATAAAAGACATCAAAGTCCTGGGTTCAAGTCTTCCTCGATTTCCATTCCAAAAAACACAGAAACAGAAACAGACTGAAGGAAAACTAAAAAAGAAAAGAGATACCTTGTAACACTCCATGTTGCTTGTCACATCAGATAAGATGGTAGGGCCAACGAATTTTCCATCTTCATAGCCTGAGACCTGTTGAAGTCCGAAAATAAACAATTAAAGGCTTTGGAAAAAATCAGAAAAAGTGCAGCCTTGTTTTAGCTCCATAACTGCTGTTAGATTCATACAACAATACTACCACAATTGTTTTCCTATTATAATTTAGTCAACTTTGATCATAGCTGTTGGGAATAAGTTACCAGAAAACAGGAGAAAAATTAAAATAAGAAAAGGGCAGTGGGAGTGAGCTCACGCCTCAACTATAGGGTGCTATATGAATATGTGTCACAACCTTGGGCTAGACTGTTAAATCTCAGCTTGATAAACAAAATCTCTAGCAGAAGTTACATAAGAAATAATTTCATATTGAATATATATTTACAAACTATAAAAAAAATTCTATTAGAGAAACCTCTGGCTGCAATTCTACATAATCAGCGAAATCAGCATCTGCGTTCAACTCCTTAGTATTCCGAGGCCGTAGTCTTACAGCCACTCGAACTTTTCCAAGAACCGCACCAAACATAGGGGTGTAAATATTTTAGAATCCACACAAAAAAGACAGCACCAATAAAGAAGACAAGATCATGAGACGCAAGAAGGGTAAAATTCTACTAGGTGAGTGTGCTTGGCTATTTAGAACCCCGATGCCTGTATTGTTATTGCTCGCATGAGTGTTTAGGCCTGGATGCAATGCCATCGGATGTACTGTCTACAAAATAAACAGGTGAACAACAGTCATATATGCAAACATCTTCTGCAGAATATATATAAACAGGTGAACAACAGTCATATATGCTGAACAGAAGCTCTCACACAGTCCTGTTTAAACACTTCATACCCTGTGACTCACAAAATAAGCTCTCACACAGTCCTGTTTTCCAAACAATTCGTTACATTTTCTTTTGTTCTGGTTGAATTGTGATAAATCATTGTGAGGTTTTCATATTGATTTAAGTTCTATTTATTATTCTTCTGAAGATTGTTGGGAGCAAAAAGGTATTCCGGCCATCTAACCCTACATATCTGGCGGACCAATCCAGCATGGTGAAAGATGAAAACATGCAGCTGTCATTGAAAGAAGGAGGGACAAATGCTCACCATCAATTGCACCAAGAACAAAGGGCCTCTGTGTTAACTGACAATTTCTTGATTCCAAAGGTTGAATCTGATGATTTTGCGATGAGTGGCTTGTTTGATTGTGAAAGAGAGATGGGCAGGTCATGTCCATAAGTTCCACCTGAACCCAGGGTTAATTCAGATGCAAGTTCCATTGAGTGATTCCTGCCATAGAGACCGAATATGCTGTGAATTAATTTTTTTTCCTCAGTGATCTGGCAATAATTTTCAATCAATTTTTCTCTAAATTTGCTTGGATGGATTTCTTCAATGCTTTTTTTTTATTCAATGGAGCCCTGACGTTCGGTTTCAAGCTATTGGTTTTATAATAAATTTGATGTGTGATTCAGGGTTAATTTTTACTATTTATGCTCTTGGTTTTTGCAGTTTTATTTCTAAATTGAACTTGATTGACCTTTTTGCTTGCATTCCGATATGCTTGTTGAATACTTGTCTTTTCCGGATATGCATTATCCATATTATTAGTGTGTGCAGAAGGCATCATAAGCCCATATAAATTTTAATTCAATTAGAGGTGCAAATGGGCAATTACATAGAAATGAAGGTAATTTCTCTACAAAACTTTTGATGTTGTGTCCATTGGCACAGCCTTATAGCTGCGGCTCATATTTAGATGGCATAAAATATAATTACTTTGACAAAGATATAGACTGCAGATTAGAGTTGGCTATTGTCCTTTTCTAAAAAATTTACATTATTATATTGGACTGTTGGCATCTATAGTTTCTGTAGCCTTAGTCATTTTTTATGTTTAAACAACGAAAAGAAAATGGGATTGAATTATACCTAGCACCTGGCTCAATTTGTGCCCGGAGATCTTGTTAGTCATAGAAGGCTCGTAGAGTGAAAGCAATAATGCATATATGGAAACCATAAAAAACTCTGCATTCAGTTGGGTCTAAATAAAGCATAGCACATAAATCAAGTAGAGTAAAATGGAAGAAATAAAGCATGGCATATAAAATGCAAAACTATCTTCTACAAGTCACAATAATCAAACTAAAATCTTGAAAACCACGATGGTGATGGGGTACATAAAAGCTACAACAAAACTTAGCGAAGTAGAAGTCCAACCTACCCGCAATTAAGTATTTTATGAAGGAATTTACAACGTAGACAGATTATTTAGAGAACGAAAACCATGTCACAATTAGCTGCTTTAAGGATACAAACCTCATAAAGAATGAGGCATTCTTCGAGGAGTTTGAAAAATAATCTGGTTCGAGGAATGCTCTATTGTCATGCTTTGACTAGGGAAACATCATCCAGATTGCGTACAATTTGCATGATGACAATCAAAACTTCACGCTTTTCAACCGCATTTAGGTTATAGAATATCAGCATCTCATCTAGTGAATAGATTACATGATAAAAGACTGAAACTTTCTTGAAATGACTTCCTTTTACAATACACAATGCTTCTTAGAGCTTCATGCATTCTCATGGAATTTTGAACTCAATCAAATATGCCCTGTCAAGCAAATGGGTCCGATGACTTCAAAAGGAAAGACTGAATTTTGTATGCAAATGTTAGAATAACACATTTCTCACTATATGATTGCTAGACAAATGATTTGATCCTAAACCCATGCAAAATAAAAATTGGCAATTTAACCAGCGAAAAAAGAGCACACTAAGCAATCTAGCTTACTTAACTGTATTCAAGTATGTTGATATCTTAAAGCATCTGTATTTGGTATCTATTCAAGATAATAACTTATAACGTATGTGCAAACCAGACACTTGTTCATGAACTTAATAAAAGCCCAAACCTTTTAAGTTTGAACATCACGTGATATGGAAAGTAGCCAAGATGTTTTATTTTGGTGAGATTTTCTGGAGCTCAGATCTTTGCATTTTTTGGAAGATTCCATACGTTCTTTGATAATGATGCAACCAGTACTATCTAGATAAAGTAGTACGGACTGCTTTCTGTTCCAAATAACTAGATTTTTCTACTAACAGAGAGGAAGACATATACTTGGCCTTAAACTAAAATACAAGGAGAAACAGCACGAACCTGCTCTTTGCTTAGTATCCTTGTATAGTTTTCATTAATGCATCCTTTTCAATATCAATAAATAAAAAGAACAAAACAGACATACTCGGCTTATACCAATGTAAAGATCTTACAGGACACAGAGGAACATTAAGGAACAGAGTTAACTGAGGAAGAACATAGAACAATTATATATGGAAAACAGTCTGGATTTGGATAGAAGAGGGTCTGCAGAATCTGCCATTTTAGAACCATATAAAAGCCAACTTCTGAGCAAGAAGTGTTGAATGTACACATATGTTGAGATGATAAAAATGAAGGGAATGAGGCTCACCCAGATTAAACTGAGCAAGCCTCAAAAGGACCCACATAGTGTGCCAATCCTACTAGTCATCTTCAAAGATCTATAAAGATATTAAAAAAAGGTAATTGTTCTAAACAGTAGTAAGCTCCTAAACTTCTCCCAGGGTTATACCTAACTAGAACTAATTTTCTAACTGAGTCAACTACAGGTGTAAAATTTAGTAGCCATAGATATTAATTTGCTAGAAATCCTCATCATCTTCATCAGAAATAACAAGATTTTTCACCAGCCCTATAAGAGAAAAATATAGCAGGACAGTGTACAATGTGTCTTCATTTCCCAATAAGTGTTATGACTAATAACAAATTAGCTTTCAATTTAGTCAACTGCATGTGCAAATTTAGTAGCTTGTAGAGATTAATTTGCTACAAAAACCTCATCATCTTCAGAACAAACAAAATAGATTTTGCACCTGCCCTATACGAGGAAAATAGAGCTGGGCAATATAAAATTTGTCCTCATGCTTCTTGTATCGAGCATCAAACTCATGCTTGCACATAAGGACCACCAAGATTCGAGCTGCATATTGAAATCAAAGAGCACGCGTTATATAAAGTTAGTTTTACCAAGTACTAAAAACACAACAACCATATGTATCTTTATATATCACTCATAAAATAAGGTTTATAAGGACTCACTTTGGCACGTTGAGACAAATCGTCATGATCCCAAGTGAGGAAAAGCTCCTGTACTGAGACAGATGAAAGATAGTTCCTGTCCAAAAGAGTGGATTTAGCAAGACATTTGTATAGTCATGAGAACTAAACTGCTATATTATGAGATAAAAACCTATAGAAATGCCACCGTTACTTATGTAAGAAATGCAATACCTTGTAACGACATTCAACTAGTTTTAGAGCCCGTGGTAAAAAGGGTTTCAAATGTAGGCAGTTTCAGTAAAGCTATAGGCGCGAACAGAGGCACCCGAAATAAAATTGTCTTGCTTTTAGATGTGTAGAAATCATTTAAAGGTTGGATAACTAGTGAAAGTTACTTTTCATAAATTCTTAGCAAATAAGTACTTATTTCTAATTCCAAACCCCTATACACTCCTTGACTGCTTGGAATCAGCCAATGAAAATCGTTTTTCACCTAATCCTCCACAAAATGGATTTTGAGTCCATGATCTTACCATCAAACGGTAAGTTTTTTATTCTCCATGTCACAGGTGCCAACAAAATGGCCCTAAATATCACGTTTGAGCCTGATGTGTGCCATATGATTTTAGGGCCATTTTTTGGGCATCCGTACCACATGGAATAAAAAATCTGATCGATGGTACGCTCATGGTTTCAAGATCCATTGTGTTGAAGATCGGGGTGAAAAATGATCTGTATCGACTGGTTCTAAGCAGCCATTGGGTTTGAAGGGGTCTTAGAGGTAGGTGATTTTAGTAAACTTGTAGGTGTGAACAGAGGATCAAAATTTTTCTTGAAAATTTCTGGTGGGTGAGGAGCAGAGAAGGATGGAGATTAGCAAGCTCTAAGAAATACCTCATTAATAATCTATTTCCCAAATTATTGGCTACTGCAAATTCTGGAATTATGAGTTGTACCATAAAAGTTAATGCAAAAATACAGAAGATTTAAAAACATACCGAAGAAAAAGGAAGCGCTGAGTTGATAGAAGAAATTCCATATTCCTTGGTTACAGCTCTCTCTATACGCTGCATGATTGCTGCAAGAAATCACAGCATCATCAGTTACAACTACTGAGGGTTGACAAGCACAAGACCACATTTGTAAAGAGCGATCAGTAAGGAATGCTTGAGGAGAACTGGGTTAAAAACACTTGGATTTTTATCCATTACCCCAAAGAATGCTGACTGCCGGTTTGGCTGGCTTATGTTTCTAGGAAGATAAAAAATTGGAAAACATATATGTTTAAAGTAGAGACTAACTAGTTGGAAGCCACTTGTTTGCTTGAAAAAAACAATTTATAGTAGCATTCTAAACTTGATTACGAGGGGACCCATTACTAGCATCAGTCGGCGACATGTTGCTCCAAAAATCTTATCAAATCTTTCTCGACAATTAATATATAAGTGAATCTGTAAACCGATTGAAAAAAAGATTTAATTAGCCTGTACCGGTATATATCTCACTAGTAAACTGTTAAGTAGTCACAAGCAGGGATTTAAAGACCGATTATAGATATATAAAAATATATCAGCATATTGGCAGAGTATTTTTGTTTTTAATATTAAAAAAAAGAAGGTACTTTAGCATTTGCTACCTATAACGTTGGCCGATATTTCCCATAAACATATTTTTTAGGCCAATAAATCCCATGCAGAAATTGCCCAAGCAAACCATGTGTAAAGCATCAATGGTGTCTGCTAGCGCTACAAGTAAAGGGGCAAGGCTGTTTATAAAGCGAAATAGATTGATGGGATGCAGGGGACATGGTTTTTAAATCTCTATTTTGATCCAAATGTTGTTTGCTATACCTGTAGGCATCATTATCTATAAATCGGCATTTCATTCACAAAGGTCTCTAGCCATTTTTAATTTCTAGCCAAACAAAGCAAAATGAAGATCAACTTCAAATAACAACGTTTGTCTTGCCAAAGCAGCATACAAAGTAAAACACATTAAATACTCAATTGAAAAAGTAAACAAGTAAACAAGCAAACAAGCAAAACAAAAACAAAAACAAAAATCGATCAACTTCCTGTATAAATAGGAGCTTTTGCATGTGGAAAAGAAGCGAAAAATGGAGACGAAACCCCCAAAATACCTGATTAATAGGGGCTTTGATCGGATGAAGTTGCAGAGGTCCATCCTCTTGATGATCGCCTTATAAATCTCTTGATTCATATCTTATTCATCACATAACCTAAATGAAGATTATTCATCACAGAACCAAAAAAAACACCAAGAACAAAGACGAAACACATCACCACATGCAAACTACAAAAAATGATCCAAAATAATAACAACAAAAAATCCATAAATAAATAAAACCTAGTTAATGAGTAAAAATCATCTATGTAGATGCAAATCACACAAAAATAATAAGGAAAACCATGTATGTTTAGATATATAAAGATAAACCCCTCTACAGATCATCAATCTACCCTTTGAGCATTTAAAAAAAATCTGCATCTATCAATAATGAACAATTAAAAAATTGATGACAAATCTAGTTAAAATATAAACCCATATTTACCATTATCATCATCAAGAAAAATAATGATGCATAGCTAAAGTTATGCCTGAAATAGATTTGGGAGGAAGAAGAAGCCTAAAATACCTCCAAAAGCTTGAAATACCATCAACAGTAATCTGATTCTCAAACTCAAACAAAATCCCTTGCCAATTTAAATGCCAGAAATTTGAAATAAATCTAATCATTTTCTGATGAGCATCATGCCTCACCATTGATGTTAAACAACATAAAAGCAACAACAAATCCCCACAGCGGTGCACTGCATAGGAAAAATAACTCAATTGTGCATATTGGCCGAGTCTCAATGTCACTGAGGCGTTTAGAGCAGCTAGGGTTTGAGGAGAGAGAGGGAGCTCTAATAAAATAAAAATAAAAACCCTAAGTCAAATCAGAGGAACAAAAAGAAAATCAGAGATTGAAAAAGCAGGGCACAAATTCAACATCTTAGATAAGGAGAGGAGAGTACCTGAAAATTGAAATGAAAAATAGATGAAGTTGTTCAATCGTCTTCAATAGGGCTCTTCAATGGCGTTGTTCAATGGCGTCATCCCAAAGGTCTCACGGCATTAAAATCTCAGAGATTAGGTATCGTTGATGGAGAAGTGAAAGCTAGCTAGGGTTACTTTTTTCCCTTTTTCCTTTTCATGTCGAGCACCTCGCTCCGACTCTTTGACCCGTCCCATAATGATATTATAGCTATTCATCGATTAAAAAAAGATCAAGAGACCTGTTTAACGCAGGGAAGTTTAGCAATTATAGAAAACATAAAAATAATATTATAATAATGATTGCTTTGAGAGATGAACCATTTGCTACATAGCACGATAGCTTCCAGGAGTAAAACTATTCTGTAAATTTTACTCTGTTCTCCAAAAAGCTCCTCTAATTTCATGTTTTTCCTATGATGATGGCACTTCATTATAGTGATAACCGATAAATAGAATAATAAACTTTTAAACATCAGAAAGGGAGAATCCAAACCTTTTTAATGCCTTCCCAATCGGCAAGTCGAGAATAGACAGGCTGATGTCTGTAAGAAATGTCATTGTTACTTTACAACCTACATTTCAATGTTAAAGGTTGACTATAAACAACATTATTTGAACTCATTCAGAAATAATGTGGAATGATATATTAGAAATATCATTCGAGTTGAATTTACACCTTTTCAAGTTCAAAGAGATCATATATATATATATGAAAAATTAAGTTGCAAGTTAGCAGGGACATACAATTGAGCATAACCTTGAAGACCAATTGTAGGAACTCTGTCATAAAACCTTTGCACAAGCTTGTGGGTTATGAACCTGTTACAAAACCTGTAAAGGAATTATAAAACCATGTTAACCGGCACCAGAATCCAGTATAGACAGTATGAGCAATGCAACATAATTTATGAATGCCGCAAAAATTGTTTTGACAACAACTAAGTAGTTAATCTTGGATTACTATAAGTTATGTCGCAAAAACATCAGGTCCTTTTATGGGAGAACATGCAAGTTGAAGATGTCATGCTTACCCACCTATTTAAAATTATGGCCTGCAAAGGCATTTTCCCTTTCCTTTAGTTTATCATGTACTCATTGACCATATTGCTAGCATTATTCCATTCCAACATGCTTTATGATTAATAAAGTGACATCTATTGGTTTTTGTTTCAATTTCTTCTCAAGTGATGGAATTTGTATTAAAGTAGCCCAGCAGTTTGTTGAAGGCATGCACCTTCATGGACTGTTTATACTATGATTCTAGCTACATTAAGATCAAATAAGCCTAAATTAGCTCATGAAGTTCGAAATATCAACATGAAGTTCGTGAGAGATTAGAATGAAGTTGGAAACTATGGTTAAAGTAAAATTTGTATTAAAGTAGCCCAACACTTTGTTGAAGGCAGGTGCCTTCATGGAGTGTGTATACTATCTTAATTAAGGCAGCCTAAATTAAGAACAAATAAGCCTAAATTAGCCCTTGAAGTTTGGAAAATCAACTTGAAGATTGTGAGAGATTAGAATGACATTGGAAACTATGCTTATATCCCCATTTGGGTAATAACTGATGCTACCAATATGATGCTCTATGGAGTTGGGCAATGGGACTGGGAATAACTGCTACCAATATGATGGCGCTCTATGGAGTAGTAAAATACAAATCTTTTTGTATTGGTTTTCAGAATTAGCATAATACCTCGAGTCTGAGGAGGATTCATGGTGGTTTAATTACCATGTCTTACGCCACATACAGTCTGGATTCTGGAGGCTTTTGTCAGCCATCAGTGGATCCCTCACCATCAGTCTATGAAAGGATTTCAAGTGAAGTGTATAAATCAAGGATGTGACCATTGGAAAGTGAACGGTACACTTTTAAGGCCCTTCTCGCCATAATTCCAGGAAAAAAAAAAAATCAAATTTGCAACGAACAACCCATACTTGTGATGCTCTACGATTTCCCAGCTTGTCAAGCATCGCAATATCAGGTGGCGAGGGTTCCACCTGTTCGCGATCAGAAAAAATTTGATCAACCATTGAGTAAATCTTATATTTTTTTTATGACGCAGGGTCTCCCAATTTGCACTTGAACTAATCCCTACGGGGCGCAGAGCCCCACCTGTGCCGCCTTTCTTTCATGATTTATGCAGGCCCACTACACCTGGTCAACAAAAGGGGAGTCATTTCTAACCCATGACTTTGGGGAGCAAACCCAAGCCGTTCAACCATTATAGCAACCCATTGGTGGGTTCAACTAATGAGTGAATTGGTGCTACAATACAAGTCAAATAATCGTTTGGCATGTATTTGACCTCACAATGTAGGTGAGAAAAATTCTGCAGATGCCTAATGTTTGTCTCATTCATGTTTACTTGGGTAAGGGGTAATTGCTCGATCCAAGGTAAAAGTCTTGGGCTGTCAAACGTGAAGATGCATATTCAAGTATGAAGAGCAGCCACTTTGTGTATAAAAAGCTAGAGATAGGTCCATGGTAACCTAAGTTCGAAAGGGTAGATCAAGTTCTGACAAAAGATGTCCTGGGATAAATTTATATATATATTTTTTGTTATTGACGACAAAAAGAAAAAACATGTTGACATGGTTGTCAATTGTTTCACGAACATACTTATATATGCCATTCAATTGGTTTACACTCCTTGGCATAAAGAGTAGTTTATATCTTGGACATAATAAAATCTTAGACTTGGAGTAGAAGGGTCCACTGAAATATGTTGAATTAAAAGATGCCACATGTTGAAGGAAGAGGTTTCAATGAAAAACCATTCAATAATACTATCTTTTCTGAACCATTCAACTTAGATATATAAATTTTGGCTAATTATATTGGATGCGACCAAGTTCTGTTGCCATTAATGTATTTAGGGGTGCCTCTTTGTGTGGGAAAATCGAACCAGTCTTTGTGAGATCTGATAGTGGAAAGGTTTGAGAAAAGAATGGCACCGTGGAAAGCTAACATGTTGTCTGTGGGTGGGAGACCGATGCTCATCAAGGTGATGATGTCTAATCTGCCGGTATTTTAATTATCCATGTTTAGATGCCCTGTGGCTGCTATTCGGCTTAAGCAAATTGAAAGAAATTTTTATTGGGAAGGAAGGGTGAGAGCAGAAAATTTGATTGCATAAAGTGGAAAGTGTGCCATTTCCCTATAGAGGACAGAGGGATTATAATTAGAAGAGTGTGAGAAGTAAATATAGCACTGTCGGGAAAGTGGCACTGGCAAATTGTGGGGGAAGGCGTTACAGGTTTAGATGTTAAAAAGTGAAATATAGTTCTGATTGGATTGCTTGGTCGGTTAATCAAGGAAGACATGGGAGATATTCAGGATGGTTGAGGGGGGTTTGTTCGATCAAAAGCCAATTCCAGCAATGTATTAGATGGAATGGTGACATGGGGACCAAATTGATTCTTGGCAGGATATCTGGTTTGCGATGCACGACCACATTCCTGTTTTCAGGCTGGCAACTAACCAGAGTATGCTTGTTTTTTAGGAGGTTAGTGGGTAGGGGAAGAATAGATCCTAGGAGATTAATCTTGTAGAACAGATGATTGAATATTACTCCAGGTTGTTGGTTGAGCTGGATTCTGCTACTCCTAATAATATGTGGGAGAACAGGAGGATTTGGGTGACTGGAAAGAATGAGGTATTTTCTATTAATTCCTCTATAGGAAGTCGAGAGCGGCCTGGTCTAGATCGAACTATGGAAGAAGCAGGTTCCCCCTAGAATCTTATTTTTTTGTTGGACTATTTCTTGGGTATGCCAGTGCCGAATGAATGTGTATTGTGGGGTGGGGCACAAGAGGATGTTAATCACTTGTTTGTCCATTGTCAGTTTAGGGGGCAGGTTTGGGTTCTATTTTGTTGGCACTTTTGCATGAGCTGGTGTTTTCCCAGGCTCGTGTAAGAGTTTTAATTTTGGATGCTTGGGGTAGTGGATTTCATAAAGATTTTTGGGATGTTGTTCATATTGCTGTGATGCGGGCGATATGGTTGGATAGAAGTGAAAAGGTGTTTCGTGGAAATAGAAGGACTATGGCGGTGGTGTCACCGCTTGGGGAGCTCCCAGAGCATGGTTTCACAACTTTGGCTATGAGTGGAGGGACCCAAGCTCTTATAAGAGGATAGGCAAGGCTATAATTTACCCAATGTGCGATTAAACTTCAACACTTAGGAGGTTGGTGAAATATAGTCATAAATTAATAGTACACATGGAGCACCTTTGTGTAGTGCATATATCAATTTTTTTTTTCTTTATAATTATTATTTCAAGTTTTGACAAGGTGCAAATGGTTCTAATCAGTTTCATCCATCTCTCTTCTAAAGATCAAAAGTGGCAACCAATTGCTCACGTTTGATTGCATGTTAAGAGCTGAGATAACGTCTTAGTCCCTTTAAAATTAGGTGTCAAGGAAACAACCTCTTAACAGTTAAAAATCTTAATCCTATAGTTATTTTATCAATCTATTTCTAATTTAATCCTGTAGTTTTGTCAACGAGCAAAACTGCTGCACAAGTCTTTGTTCTATGCATAGGTAAAGGATAATATGGCCACTTAATCAAAGTTTTGCAACAAAACTTAACCAAAGTTTTGCAATAAAAAACTGCAATTAGTCTACATGAGTAAATATTTTAAACCATCTCTTTCAGGCATTTTCTCAAACAGTTGTATGGTATAAGATGAATTATAGATCTTCTTAGCTGAGAATAAAGAAAATAATATGGGAATAAAAAACATCCATCATCTGAATAACTCTCTAGATTTACTAGAATACCAGAATATATATATATATATATATATATATATATATATATATATATATATATATATAGCATTTCAAAAAAACTTAATCAAAACAGAGTAAGATGATTTTGAGCCAAGAAGCCATAGATTCTACAGATAAATCAAAGAAATCTAGGGAAATTGAGAGTAGTGACAGAAAATCGAGAGC
The DNA here is from genome assembly GCA_021018995.1 of Chloranthus sessilifolius. NCBI lineage: Eukaryota > Viridiplantae > Streptophyta > Magnoliopsida > Chloranthales > Chloranthaceae > Chloranthus > Chloranthus sessilifolius. The sequence goes on from CM037597.1 coordinate 100,239,475, forward strand.
AGAAATCGAACCTTCGAGCTTGGATCAAAATTCACATTGCTAGATCGAAAGCCTCTTGAAGCTCCAACAACCTCTCCTCGAACAATCTCATTCACTGCAGATGGAAACCAATCTCAGTTGGAATCAGATCTCGACAAGATTTTCGATCCCTATGCCATGGCTGCGACCAAACGACAAGCACAGAGATGAAGAAGAAGAAGAAGAATAGGCGTTAGGTTCCCGAGTTTGGATAAGAAGGCGAAGAAGACGAGGCTGAAGAAATATTTAGGCGCTGAAGAAATATTTGCTCCCTCGCGCTGAAGTTCTTTTAGAAATATTTGGGCGCCCATAACTTTTTACAAATAAAGGTTACAGGTTCGATCCTGCTTGCTTACAAAAATTACCTTTCTGTGGGATGTTACATTTAATAAACATCCGTTCGGGGCGTTGTATGAGAGGATTTATTTACAACGGCCACAAACTGTGGTTTTAAAAGAGCAAGTAACGTTGTATATTTAGCATTTTCACGTAGTGTCGACGCCACTTACAAAATAAATAAGTTGTTGCTACCTTTTGCCTCATTCACGGGGGTCAACCATCATTGGCAGACGACGCTTCTTGGATGTGCGTTGCTCGTTGATGAGATGGAGGAGACATTCATTTGGTTATTTAACACATGGCTGAACTGTATGGATCATAACAAACTTAATGCAATCATCACTGATCAATGCAATGAGATGAGCAAGGCCATCTCTGAAGTTCTTTCGGGGACCACGCATCGCCTCTGCATATGACACATAGGGAGGAATGAATTAAACCATCTCTCTCAGCTGAAGGTGAAGTTTGAGAATTTTGAGAGAAAATCAGTGCAAGTTCAGTCAAACTGTTGATGATTTCGAAAGGAGATTGGCAGAACTTGTCGATGAGTTTCAATTGCAAGACAATGCTTGGTTCAAACAAATGTATGCTCTTAGAAGAAAATGGATTCCATGCTACTTGAGCGATACCTTTTTGGTCCGACATGACCACTATGTAATGCGAAGAAAGTATAAATTTTTTCTTCAATACCTATGTTAATGTCCAGACGAGTTTGATGGAATTTGTCAAGCAATACGATTTTACGGTCCAATCTTGTCGCGATAAAGAAAATAGGGAGGATCTCATCTCAATGTCTATGACACCGGAGCTCTTGTTCAAAAATTCAATCGAGAGCCATGCCGCTGCTGTGTATACGAGAACTATGTTTGATAGATTCCACTCTGAGTTCTGAAAGTTTGTCTCTTTTAAGGCCCAAAAGGTGGTTAAAGAGGAAGCCAAGTTATTGTATACCAAGTGCAAAGAAGTTTTGGAGATGGCATAGAGGATAGCCATCGAACATTCAAAGTTTGTTTCAAATTTGGAGATGCCACGACCACTTGTGATTGCAAGCACTTCGAGACAGAGGGTTTGTTGTATTCTCATATCTTTCATGTTTACTTCAAGGAAGAGGTAGACCAAATTTCTTCTAAGTACATTCTACCTCAATGGATGAAAGATGCTATATACAACACTATACGTTTGAGGGTCAGTGAGAAAGAGGATTCCAATTCTATATCTACGATGAAAATATGAAAGTTGAGAGAAGCTGGATTGAAGTTAATTTAGTTGGGGATAGAATCAAATTACTTGATGGATTACACATTGGAAGGGATGATGAAACTATTAGAAGGTATAGAGGCCATTAAAACAGAAGAGGACAATGAAAGTCATACTAGCATCGCGACCTCTCTGGGTGGCTCCTCCCAGGCAAACGATAAAATTTCATTTCAAGAGCATGCCAATATTATAGTACATGATCTAATACGATATGCCACCAAAAGTAGGCCAAGTAATAATAATAGAATAAAGTCTGGAATGGAGGTTGCTTTTAAATAATCAAACAAGAAGAGACGCCATTATAAGGGTTGTGGTGAGTTGGGTCATAAAATCATGACTTGCCCGCTAAAGAGGGCCAGGATGATGGCTGCTACTGCTGGACAGAGTCAAACAGAATAGGGAACGATGGAAAGTGTGGTATCACAAATTGATAGTGAATCAATTTTATGAATAGTGCAATCGCTTCGTGTAGGATGCGCAGGCGCTATGCATTCGAAGCGTGATCACTTTGTTTTGAAAGCGTGGGCACGTCGCATTGGCACTTCTTTTTTGATGGTTTATAGAACTTCAGAAGCGACGACACCTCATAATAGAAGAGACAACGCTTTCGGAAGGAAGCGGCGACACTAGAAAAATGAAGGGTGGCGTTGTTTGATCTTCCCCATGGCACCTATTGTTAGAAGCATCAGCACTGCTTGTTAGAGGCCATTAATTGAAGCGTCATCGCTACAATTAATACATGGCATAAAGAATATTGCACGTGGACGTCCTCAGGATAAAAATTATTTATTGCAGCTATAATTAATACGTGGCAGGAATAATACTGCACATGGACGTCCTCAGGATAAACATTATTTATTGTAGCGACTGTTCGTATCCCAATAAAAATATCTTGTAGCCTACAGTCAGTTTAATCTTTACTCCATATCCTTGCTTTTGCCTTCCGTCCTCAAACCAAACCCCCTTCACCATGGCGGAGCAACCCAACTCCGAGATTAGCCAAGCCTTCAAATTCCTCGATCGTATCATTGAAATTGAGAAGGCGGAGGTTTTGAAGCAATAGCTCGCGCTTCTGGCACAGACGAAGGCATGGTTTGAAAGGGTGAAGGACGAGATTGAAGCAGATGTGGCCGTGATTGAAGATATTTCTGCCAAATTTGAGGGGCGGTTGTGCGAACTACGACGTCGGCCGAAGGGGGAGTCGTCTACCCTAAAATGATGGCTCCACACCCCCTTGATGGCGTCTCAGTTGGTTGTGCTGATGTCTGTTTGTAGATTTTTCCTAGGTTTTCTCATCGTTTTTGCACAAAGTGTTATGTTATATGAATACAATATCATTTTCCCTTCATTTTGTATCCTTGAAGAGGGAGAATGTGATAGCCCAGATTTCGGCACCCCGAAACTCGTGCCATTAGCACGATCCTCCAGACCATGCCCCATAGATATATATGGAACATTGGTATAACAAGCAATAATAAAGAGATAAAGCAATAACTGCATAAAGCGGAAAAGTCAATATGCTCATCTGGCACGTACAAAAGACAGTTCTACCTTCATGCCACTGCATGAACCGAGAATCGATCCGAGCCATCGGTGATAAATAGATCACCCCAGATGGTTCGCCCAGAAGAATTATATCTATCTAATTACATTGTTTATCAAAATAAAGGCTTGACATACCAAGCCATACAATCTGCTCTCAAAACTGACTCTCTATCAAAGTACACAGCAGAGTCTCCTAAAAGAAGTCCTCAGGAGGGGGTTCCAACTCGTCCCCAGACACGTAATCCGAATCACCCGGATCCACGTCTCCCGAATCCCTGGCCGCTGCTAATAATGGACCTGCGACGTATAGTCTAAAAGGGTGAGCTACATCCTAGCTTAACAGGGAACAACACAATGAACATATAATCAAAATCTCACATATATTCCATGATATTCTAAGCATGATGTATCTATGCACTTGCTGGAAAAATAGTTTAAAAGATGGCAATTTACATTCAATTTTACTGGTAGTTTGCATGTTTCACTTTACTGTTAATTTATCATGAATGACACTGAACAGGCCTAAAGTAAAACTTAAATCTTCAACTTAAGTAATCCCCGAGCAATATAGCATTGAGCCCCGATGGGATACCTTCTATCATCGTCTAAATAGGCAGTAGTTATATGTATTCCCTGAGAATACGACCCAAGCCCCTTTCTCATAGGCGACGGGGTTAAATCACAAATCAACATCCCTGGGATGTGCTTGCTGTATACAGATAGACCTCCGCACTGGTGTACGGATTGGCCACCGTACCGGTCACGGATATCCTGCCGAGTCAGTCATGGGTATCCCACCACATCGGTGACGTATTCTAAACAAACCTCAAATAACAAAAATAACATGTGCTTTACATATAGTTGTTCACCGTGTAAATGTGATATCTTATATCAGTTAGGCCTTAACAGTAGTTATTCAATCTTACTTACATCCCTGAGATGTATAAATTACAGGCATCACATTGATGCCTTTATCACTTTCTCATCCCCTGGGGATGCCTCATTTTCATTAACTTACTTGATCTCAGTTGTTCGCATCACACTGATGCCTTTATTACTTTCTTGGTGTCACACACACCCATTTTTACAAAGATTTACACAATTAAAACCTTTTCAATTTGATCTCTATATCACTATATACATGCTCTTATAATTAAAGTACATGTTCAAGGTGTTCCTTATCTCAAGTCTCTAAAGGTCCAAGCATCAAGGTCCCACGCGACTCCTTATGCTTTCTTTCACACGTACCACCTATGGTACATCATAACACATGCAACACATCACTAAAGATGCAATAGAGAAGGTCCTAGACCCTCCATGAACCTCAAGGTCCAATTAAAAAGTCAAGTGAAACTGTCAAAATCGATTAATCGATTCCCAAAATCGATTAATCGAAATCCAAAATCGATTAATCGATCCCAAATCGATTAATCAAAATCCCCAACATGGAAAAGTCGATTCTCAAATCAAGTAGTCGAAAGTCTAAAATCGATTAGTCGATCCCAAATCGATTAATCGAAATCCAAAATCGATTTCCCAAATCGATTAGTCGATTTCCCCAAGTCTTTTCTCTCCAGTCACTGGAGGTACCCAGTCGATTAATCGATTTCCAAATCGATTAATCAAATTTCAAAATACATTAATCGATTTCCAGATCGATTAATTGAAATCGGGCATCTTGGCTTTTTCAACTTCTAGACTAAAATCGATTAATCGATTTGGCCAGACTCAGCCCCTTCTCGGGCTGTTCTTCCAAATCTTTTCCTCATCAATTCCTCCCTTTTTCTATGCCTTTTAATCTATCTTTTTCTACATTTAACTAATTTTAATCATCTATAACCTATGCATTTACTTCAATTAGAAACTCATCTCCAATCAAATCTCAATTTGATCAATTATCTAGGTTGGAATGGCTAGGGTTCCAGCTTTGTTCCAACGATTCCAATCGTGTTGAATTTGGCAATCAATGCTTGATCCCCTCTTTGTTTGCATTAATTCTTGGCTCAATAACTCCTCTTTACTCTCTCTCTCTCTCTCTCTTCTTAACTCTCTCTTCACCAACCCAAACAAATGAATTCTAGAGTTATTAAACCCTTATATCCTCTCTCCGGTTTTGGTGCTAAGCGCATACACCAGAGATAAGTGTACATGACTACTAACTCACACTATACACTACACTTATGTCACATTAACATCACATTAGTTCATCACTTCATGAGTCCACTATTTGACCATCACTTGGTCAAACCTACAATCAATCGGTACGGATCCCGAGGTCACTGCTTAATGCTCAAATTTTCGGGATATTACAGAGAACAAAAACAAACCTTCAAAATATATGATGGTGTCAAGTGCACCGGGCATAAGATTTACAAACAAAGTCAATAATTTCCCCCAAACATTGGAGAATTCACGTTCGGCATAGCTCCACGGAGCGTCAACGCTTTTATAAGATGATTGTTGAAGTGTCATAGCTCTTAAGATGAAGCGTTATCTCTTTTAAGTAGAAGCGTCATTGCTTCTAAGTAGAAGCGTCATCGCTTCTAAGTTGAAGCGCAATCGCTTCTAAGTTGAAGCGCCATTGCTTATTACAGTAAATAGAAAAAGCAATGGCGCTTTGGGAAGGAATCGTCCACGATTCATTTTTTGAAGCGTGGGCTCTTCGCTTATGATGCGACGTCGCTTCCCATTTGAGTGATGACGCTTTCTAGCGAGGCGAAGCCGCTACATGTATGAAGCGCGTACGATTCAACCTGACACCAATGACTGTAATTTTTTCGTGAACGCACTCCTATGGATTAAAGTTTTCATATAGTCATGGAGCTTCATTTTTTTACTCTAAACTATTTATCAAGTAAAAAGAATTTAATAATCATGCAAAAATATTTCATTTATTAATCAAAATTATTTCTTTACATCAAAATTATTTTTATGCATCATCTTTCTTTACACTGTCTTTCTTTACAGTCTTCCTATACACTGTCTTCCTTTATCGTAAATAGGTCTAATAAAATTGAACATGGTTATGATGCATTAGACGATCTAGTGGATCCCTATTCAACCCTTGATGAGGTCATCACAAGGATCCGTAGAAGCAAGGATTACATTGTCGACAAAATACCACAAAAAATACACCAACACAGTGGAGATGAGGAGGCTGAGGTCGAGGGGGAAGAAGCAAAGAGAATGAAGGGAGGCTGAGCCGGTGGTGCATGTGATGGGTGGGAGAGGTGGTGGAAGTTGAGGAGGATGTGAGGGAGGTAACGGTGGAGGTAGAGGTGGAAGTGGTGCCGGAAATGGAGGTAGAGGTGTAGGCAGATGTGGGGAGTGTGTTATGCTAGTGATGGTGGATGAGGAAGTGAATTTGGAGATGGTAGCGGTGGTGGTTGTGGCTGGGGTGGAAGAGGAAGAAGTGGAGGCGGAAGAAGAAGAACCAGCTGTAGAACCTGGAGAAGAAGCGCCGACTCCGGAGCTGGGAGAGGAAGGGGCTCTAGGTCTCCCACCATCGGCCGCATAACGGGAAGGTCTTCATCGTCCGTAATGATGATAACTTCTTCAGGGGGAGGGGGAACAACATGCTCGTTGTTGGGGATGACAACCAGCTCGCTGTCGTCGAGGATGTCAATAACTGAATCATTATAGGAACTAATAAAACACTGGTGCACTAGTTGATGGCTTCTTCTCAAACCGTTACAATGCATTTCGGTCTGGGCTAAGGAAGATGAAACAATTAATCGAAGGAGCAACAGAAGGTGAAAAAATTAGAGCTCTATGATGCCCTTTAAATACAATTTATCATGCAACTTTATTAAATAGACTGCTGTAGTCATCATGGTGCACTGCCATTGAAGTAATTTCATAAGTCATTGGGCTTCATATTTATTACATCGACCCTCCGTATTCCACCAACTTCTATCGAATTACGCTAAGAATGCGCCACGGTTTGAAGTTACCTATGGCTCCTATTATTAGAAGCGTCAGCGCTTCAATAAGACGTTTCTTGAAGCATCATTGCCTCTAAATTGTAGCATCATCGCTTCAATCAAGGCGATGACGCTTCTTGATGGTAATTGGCATTTCATTTATTATGAATTTTGAGGAGTTTGAAATTATGGATTGCGTTATCTTTTTACGCGATCTTTTCCAACATAAATTACTACAGCGACTGTTCGTATCCTAATAAAAATGCCTTTTTTTTAAATAAACAAGGGAGCCGTTACTTGCACTCATTTTTTAAGTGATTGCACCGAAGTTAAACAAAGACTTTGTATTTTAGGGACATGTGACATGTGAAAACGCAATCTGGGCCATCTGATTTAAAGTTTATGATCTATAGATCCTTAGTGGATAAGATTGACACGAAATATAGTCTTGATCATTTGATTAAATATAGTCAAATGCTATTATTTGATTCTACAATTGACAATAATAGATCATATGATAAATATCGTGTTTTGCTCTAATGTTATCCACTAAGGATCTATAGATCATGAACTTTAAATCAGACGGGAAAGATTGTGTTTTCACATGTCACTTGTCCTTAAAATAAAAACTCTTTCTTTAACCTCGGTGCAATCACTTAAAAAGCATGTGCAAGTAATGGCTCCCAATAAACAATCTTTGGAATTAAAAATAAAAAATCCTTTTAGCCTTACATCGGTTTAATCTTTTGACCATATAATCTGTTGCCTTCAATTAGATGCGTCATCGGTCCGTAACTGAAGAGTTGGCACTTCTGTTAATGAAGCGTCATCGCCTCTTAATTGAAGCATGGACGTCATCATGATAAACATTATTTATTGCAGTGGTTGTTAGTATCCCTAATAAAGAAGCAGGCCTTAATATTCATCTTGCTTCATTAAGACGCGCCATCGCTTCTAACTTGAAGGTTATTGCTTCGAAACCGATGCATCATAGCTTCGAAATGGACGCGTCGTCAATTCTAACTAGATGCGTAGTCGATACTAACTCGAAGCGTCACTAAATTTTAATTGAAGCGTCACCGCTTCAATTAACAATGCGCTAATTGTTCCAGTCTATTTACAAATCTATAACTTTTGGGATAATATACAGGAAAAGAAATTTTCTATTAATATGGAAATTTATATTTATAGAGATTAACAAAGAAGCTGATTACATAAAATTAACTTAAGAAAAATTTAGACAAGGATTGACATGGTAAAGTTTGCGATGGAGATCTGTCTTGGGGTCTTTAAATTTTTAGCTCCGTCAAGAGAGATGGCTCCCTCTTGCTGTAAATTTACAACCCACCATCCTCGTAGTTTACTGTAATTTTTTAGCTCTTTCAAGAGAGATAGCTCCCTCATTCAGCCATTGATGAGGTGATCGCAAGGATCTGTAGGAGCAAGGATTACATTGTCGACAAAATACTATAAAAGATAAGCCAAGATAGTGGCGTCAAGAAGGCTAAGGCCGAGGTGGAAGAAGGAAAGAGAATGAAGGGAGGAGGAGCTAGGAAGTGGAGTTTACGACGGAGATCGGTCTCGGGGTCTTCACATTTTTGGCTCTGTCAAGAGAGATGACTCCCTCTTGCTGTAAATTTCCAACCCACCATCCTCGTAGAGGAACTCGCACTGTGGATGCAACATTTGATGGTGAGATTGTGAAGAAGTGGAGGAAGGTGAGAAGTTGGAAAAAAGGGTCAGGCTGGGACGAGATTTATGGCAACGGGGGGTCTCGGTAGACAATTCAATGTTAGGAATGGGTTGTTGGTGCTTCAACTTTTCTAATCTCTTTATTGCAACCAAAAGTTTGACCTTTTGCTTTCAAGGATTTGATCAAGCCTTCTACTTAGCGTGCCATGGTCTGGTTCTTCCGCCATGGGGTTAGGGCTAGGAGATGGAGAAAGAGGATGGGTTTGGAATGGGAAGGGTTTGTGTCGGGACGTGGCTTTATACGGAAAAAGGCTAGTGTTTCAAACATCACTTTGAAATAAATTTTGAGGGTTGGTGGTAGGTAGCGTATTCCATGAACTTCCCTCAAATATCGATAAGAAGCGGACCGCTGTTTGATGTTACCCATGGCGCTTGTTCATAGAAGCGTCAGTGTTTCAGTCAGATGATTGTCGAAGCATCTTCGATTCTAATTTGAAGTGTCATCACTTCTAATTCGAAGCGTCATCGCTTCAATCACAGGCGGCGACACTTGTTAACCTGAGCGGCATTTCGTTTATTACGAATTTTGAGGACTTTGAAATTGTGGACTGTATTGTTTTCTCGCACAGTCTTTTCCAACATTATTTATTAAATACAATCTCAACTGTTCTCGTTGTGGAGGCATCGGCGTGTCAAATAAAATGCGTCAGCACTTCAAAATGGGAGATTAACAATATATCCTGTGAATGAATCCCATCTATTAAAAAATTCTCGTGTAATATTTTCAGTGTACATTGTATATCTATCCTACGTATATATAATCTTTAGTACAATGCTATGTATGTTAACAAATATGAAAGTATATTTATGTATAACAAAAAATTTATAGAAGCAATTCCACATCATCATTGGCGTCCCAATTCTCTTCCTTGTGCGTACCAATGGTATGCCCAATCGCTGCCCTGAAAGTTTCGATGTCTTCCTGCTTGAAATCTAATTGGAGTTCTCTGCTTAAATAATCTATGTATTTCATTACGAAAACCTCGCAGTCATAATCGTTTGTTTGGCGTGGCACGGAGACACCGTCACTGTCCCAAGGCCAATTGTCAAAAGTGGAAGCCGGGCTGCCGTGCATATGAAGTCAGGCAGGGAGGTAATGCGTCTGTCAATAAAAAAAAAGTAAAATATCAGTTACACATGCATTTAGAAAATAGAAGGGAGCATTGATGAACTAATGTCAAAGAGCTAACGCCCAATTTTTGAAGTGCTGACGCACCAATGTCAAAGCACTGATGCCCTATTACCAAAGCGTTGATAACAAAATGTCAAAGCGGTGACGCCCCATTAAACGCGGTGATGCACTGACGCCCCATTGTCAAAGCGGTGACGCTCAATTTTCAAAGCACTGATACCCCACATTAAACGCGGTAATGCTTCGTCTAAGATCCATAAATGATTCCAGTGTTACTTTTGAGAGTATTTGAGCGTAGCTTACCAGTGTCCTTATTGCCTCGCCAAATTTGGTTTTCGGAGGACGATCTAGGAGGGGGTCAAGGACATCAATTTTCTAAGCTGAGGGGGTTGCCACAACAAGCACCCGATTGTTGGTACGCACTTTTTCTGGGTTCCTTTCGATCCCCAGAAAGAGTGGCTCAATTCGGTCCAAGTGGACTCTAGCAAAGGCGGTGGAATAATAAATTAGAAAATATTAAGTGCTGAAATAAAAGAGGTAAGTTCTAAGTGAGAAATACTTGGTTCGTTGCGATCACCACCTGTAGATGCTTATCGACACTGCAATACATCATTGATCACACTTTTGAGGAGGTGTGGGTTCCTTCTTTGTTGAACGTCGGCCGATCGACTTAAATTGCTATGGGTCGCATGAGAGTTTAGTTAATCTAGTTTTCCTAATCCTACTCTAAGTCTGATTACTCTAGTTTTCCTTGTCTTACCGGGAGTCTGATTGACCTAGTCTTCTACTCCTACTAGGAGTCTAATTAATCTACTCTCCTAATGCTATTCTAACTCTAACTTTTGTTTCCTAATGCTATCATAATTTTTGTTTCCTAATTTTACTGTTATTCTAATTAATTTAGTTTCCTAATTCTACTATGACTCTAATTAGAAAAAGGGGGTTGTGGCCCATTATGCTAAGTAGGATTGGCCCCATTCTCGGGTACCCTCCATAAGCTCCCTTAGGCAAATCGGGTGGCTAAGGATGATTTTAAAATATCTTATGGGTTAAAAACTGAATTTTAATTACGGAATAAGGATTTATGGATAAAGAATTGGGAGTTTTGAGAGTCGTGAATTAGAACTTATGCATCGAGAATTAAAATTTTAGAACTAGAACTTTGAGGTTAAGAGCTAGGAAATCAAAACTAGAACCTAAAGATAAGAATTAAGAATTAAAGCCTACGAACTAGAATTTAAGAACTAGGAATTAAAACTTAAGATCTAGAACTAAAGATTAAGTAATAGAATTAAGGGCTGATTCTAGAAGCTAAGTACTAGAACCAGAGTTTAAGAACTAGAATTAAAAATTAAGATCTAGAATTTAAAAAAAGCCTAAGATCTAGAAATTAAATTAGAAACTAGGAATTGAAACCTATGATTTAGAACTAGAAATTAAAACTAAGAATTAAAAAGAAACTAAAGAGAGATTACCTGAAGCTAAGCGTTGTAGAAGGAGAGTCCCGAAATCCTAAGCTTGAAGGAGAGGAACTCAAAAATTCGATTGCTGGATGTGTTGATGTTCGAGCTATGGGGTCTTTTTATAGGTATTCAGGCAATTACACGCCCTGTGGGCGGTGCGCAATTGGTCAGATCCAATTGTGCACCCTGTACAGCATGTTTAATTTGATTAGGTGCCCTGTCCGGGGTGCTTAATTCACTTTGAGTCGGCCACGGACTCAGTGAGTGACCGGCTGACTGACTCAGCCGGGTGTCCTAGTTCCAATCTAGTTGGAACTAATTACCCACCCTGTTTAGCATGTGTAATTTAATTAAGCGCCAACTCATGTGCGCTTGATCGAGGAGTTTGGGCAGTCATGGGAATTAGAGACCAGGTCCAACTGGGGACCAATTGTGTGCTGGTGGTGGAGCGTGCAATCGATTGTGTGCTCTATTCAGAGCGTGTAATCAAGTCTTAAGGCGGTCTATAGGAAGGCAAAGACTGATCCAAGTGGGACCAATGGGACCAATTGCGCGCTGGTGATGGGGCGTGCAATCTGATTGCACACGTTGGTCAGGGTGCGTAATTAGGTCTTATGGCAGTTTGCGGGAAGAGTAGGCCTGGCCCAAGCGGGACCAATTGCACGCATGTGTCCATGCATGTAATTGAATTGTACACCTCTGTGAGGGAGCATTATTCGAAAGCTTCCCCAGGCTGAGTCGGGTATGAACCATAGGGCTATTGTTTTAGCTCGGGATCAACCATATACTATTGTTTCAGTATATAGTCCCCGTATCAGGGTTGTAAGGTCTTCGGAGAAGGTCAGTCCTTTTTCGGAGATCGTGGGAAAGGTCAAAGGTTGACCAAAAAGGTTTGTATACTTTGAGAGGGAAAAATTGGGGTTTATACAGATACCCCTCTTCGGTGCATTCTTGTGGAATAAGAATGAGTCGAAGAAGTAGACACCCCTCTTCTGAGGTGCCTTCTCGTTTCCTTAAGAAATCACAATTGTGGACTGGGGAGCTGACATGAGATACTTGGCTTTCTTATCTATTAGCGCAAGCTAACATGGAGCATTTGGGGGCCTGGTGGTAATTGTCGAGAGGTATATCCTCAACTGTGGGTGCAAGTGGCATCCTGTCGCATATCATGACCTGTTGAAAGGGGCAGCCAAATAGAGAAAAAATGACACAATCGAGAGGTACCTTCGTCATCCACGGGTTTAAGTGGCATCCTGTCACATGTCGAGACCTACTGCAAGGGGCAGTCAAACGAGAGGAAAAAGGTGCTAACATGGTAGCGGTGGGAGTCATACGAATGCCTAGAGACACGGTCAAGTGACCAGATAATATGATATAATGATGTAAAGGTGAAGACTTTCGCAAATCATGTCCGATCGGGCGTGTCATTGCTCACACCAACGACGTGCCAGGTGTCCCTTTCCAGTGGACATTTGTGATTTATCAAAATTGAGCATATTTAGTGTTCGGTTTTCCAGGGGAATGAACGGATTGGAGTGACGAGATATAGAATTTTGATAGATTGAGGTTCTTAGAAATTTGTTGTTTTTCTTTTTTTAGATTTTTGAAAGGTTGAGATTTTTAACTTAAGATCAATTCGATGTAAAATAGCAGAAAACGTGGCTTTCGAGATGTCATTGAGCAGATCCATCGATACGAGATTTGTGGACCCGATTGTCTGCATGGTTGTCAAGATGATGCTTGGTATGCCAAATACACTGTCTAACCTTCTCGCGGTTATTGATGATTGTCTCTTATGGGAGGACTACAGTGATTCGCAAATTAGGAGAGACAAGTTTTGAAAACATTTGTCTTAATATTAGCTAACTATATTTTACAAGAAATATCGAGTAGATAAAGAGGGGGTGATACTTACTTAATTTGGGCAAAGGGCCCTTGTATTGCTCGCGATGGGATTGGTCGACTGTTACCCTCGTCGTTGTGTTGCGATGGGGTGTCAGAGAGTTTCCTCTCCTCTTTCATTTCTGTTGTAGCGGAGCTTGATGGTTGCCAGTGTGATGGGATGTCTGGATCGCCTAATGGGATGTTTACGATGGGATGTGATAAATGATGGGTGTGATGGGACGTCGGAGAAATTCCTTTCTTCTTCTGTCGACGAACATATATTTCTTACTGCGATGGAGTCTGGTGACTGTTGTGCGGTGGGACATTTGGAGGGTTTGGCTCTTTGTTTTTCGTGATGGGACATTAGTCGCGCCTCCCCCTTTTTTAGTTGTGTGCCGTGGCGGATTACAACGGGATTTTCTTTTGGCCTTGGTGGTATGGCGGGGCTTCAACGTCACAATGGGACATGAGGATGTGTGCTGAGGCATTAATGTCTTTCTCTCTCTTTGATAGGCATGTGAGGTTACATGATGGGATGAGTCGGCGAGTGATTTTGATCATGATGGGACAAGTAGCATGATTGGCTTATATTTAGCGATGAGACTGGGAGCGATGATTTTATTTTATTTTATTTTATTTTGTGCAGCAGAGCAAGTGGGGGGATGTTGAGTGATTTGGTTGTGATGGGACTGCGGGAGGCAGTTTTCCTTTTTTATCTTACTTTTATTTTATTTTATTAACGCTATATTTTTATTTTTATTTTTAATTTTATCAAGTGATTTTGTTCATTTTTTATGGTCTAGATGGGCTGGAATTGCCTTATTATTATTATTAATAGAGCTTTATGGCAAAAGGGAAATTTTGGGCATTTGTTTTGTTCAAGGTATGAGTTTTGATTTGCTTTGGTCTTATGTTTAGTTTGGAATGACACTTCTTAGAAATATGTGAGTTTGAATTAAGGCTCGGATGGGGTGTTAGATGTTTTAATCCTATTAGTTTATCTATGTTGTCTTGGATTTGTGTTTCTTCAAGGGGTAAGTGTTTTGTTTTAATTCGTTTATCTCGGTTTGTGGTGGATTGTGGTCCTTTTATGGGGCATGTGTTGTTTGGTTATTGGGTTATTTATGTTTGCCATGGATTAGTGTTTCTTTTGGGGGGTATGTGTCTTGCTTAGATTTGATTAGATGGGGGGTGTTTGTGAGTGTGGCACTAATCATTTTGTGGTGAAAGGGGTATAGGTTATAAATAGGTGTTTAGGAGTTGGGCTTTATTATTTTTGTTCGGTTTTTGTTATTTTTAGTGGACTTGTGATTTTAGCATTGGTATATTTTAATGCCTTTTCTTCCATTTTATTTTGTATCCCAGGTATTATGTCCTAAATAGTTTGTAATGATGATTTATTTTTATTTATTTTGAGAATGAGCGGTATTGGGAATGTAGGGTAGTGCCCGGGGCACTACTCCTTTGGGGGAAGAGATGGAAGAGTTAAAGGTTGGGAAGGAAAACCAAGGATAAGAGCTGCATCAGAATTCACGTGATCGGTGCCAGTTGCTCCTTGGTAGACTCTGTGGATTGACTTTTGGTCGGCCCTCCCTTGGGGGTTTCCAAGATCGACCTTCTATAGGTGTATCCCTCGGTTCCTGGGTGGCTTTCTATAAGCCACTCTTTCTTTTCCATTGGCTTGCGGATCTGCGATGTTGTCATTTTATTGTGTAACTTGAAGGATTACGTCATAAGCAGCATCTAAGAGAGAAAAGGAGGCAAAGATGAGATTTTTTTTAGAATTCATTTCGAGTGTGCTTCCTCTCCAGGCCTCTCCGTCATCCTTCCTCTTTTTAATGTATTATTATTTGGGTATTTTCCCTCGAGTGTTTGATGACTTGGGTATTTTTGAGTGTTTGACCTGAATTCAATGTTGCCTTTCGTTTCAGATTGTATATTTAGGGGGTATGCCCCTGGTGTGATTTGTAATTAATTTTATCATACTTATAGAAGTGATTTTGTTTATTTGTAACTTGTTTTACGTTTCTTAAATTCTGGCTTGATTGAGTTTTGGGTGTGGTCTAGTTTGATCTTTATTTGGTCATTTTCGGGATGTTTAGGTGTGTGTGTGGGGAATTTCTTTTTATTTTTGGAGTGTAAATATCTTGGGTTTGAAGTGTTCCTAGGTTTGCCGGAGCATAGGTGTAGATCAGGCGGGTAAGTTAGTGTTTACATATGCTTAAACCTCTTAATTTAGGTCTCTATTGGTTCGTTTGCTTGTGTTCTTTATTACAAAAGTGATCACAGTGTGACATAAACAAAGAAAGGTAGAAACAAAATAAAGAGGAAAAAGAATGGGGTTAGAACACAAACACCACCTGCAAGATACAAGGCTGCTGTAGCAAATTTTAAATGAAGTAAGGGTTGTCCCATAGAGAGTTATGGATCTAAAGGTAGTAAATCTCTAGATCTGGCAACTGTAAACCTAATCTATTTTAAACTAATAAAACATGGTAAAGAGAAGGTGTTTTTGGGGGTTGTCACAAACTAAAACAGAATTAAATGCAAAATCAGAAATAAAAGAAAGGGGTTGAAAGAAGAATGGAAGTAGTTTGCTAAAAATAAACAAAAAATGGAGAAGTAAGCAGTTAGGAGCTAATTTTTACTGCAAAAAGCAATGTAAAATAGAGCAAGAGTTGGATTTGCAGCAATCCTTCATTTGGCTACAAGCATAAATGCAAGAAAGATGAATCCAACTCAACCTTGAGATATGTACTAGTCTTAGGGCTATATCCTGTCCACTCAAATGGTCACAGGATATCCCATGGATATAATCCAGTCATGGGGGTTAAATATGAAACAATAAAACTACTGCAGACTCTATGTTTGCAAGGCTACAAGCTCATGCATCCATAGGTGCATAGAATCCATAAAAATCTACTGAAAATCACAAGAGAAAATAGATTCAATGACATACTATAACCAGCTATTCAATTACGGACCTCAAATAGTCCTGCAAGCATGAGAATAAGCATTGCCGCTAATTCCTAAAGTCCTCTTGTTCTTTCCAAAATAGATTACACATCCCTGTATCTCCACATGATAACTCAATTAAGTTTAGATCGATAAGGTCTTTTTGTTAGGTTATAATGTGGCTTAGGTGAGAGGTTTAAAAAAGAATAAAGGGGTAAAAAGGATTCTAAACTGAGAAATCAACTAAGAGGAGGAGGTGATTCCTGACTTCACCTTCTTCATTACACCACAACTTCATCTTCTTTTATATTTTTTAGATCTGAAGTGGCCAGCTTCTTCCCATCTTTTTAATTTTTCAAATGAAGTACTATTGACTTCTCCCTCTCCTTTTTTTTTTTTTTTTCATTGCAAGTTATTTTCTCCCCTATTTGTAGTTTCATTTCTCTAATCTTTAAATTCAGCAGTAGTGCTTAGTTTTTTTTTTCTACTATAAGTTGTCTTTGCTGTGTGTTGTATGCTTGAAAGAAGGTTCCTCAATCCTGAGATTGTACCATTGAATCTTCATATTCATCCCATTTCTACATTCAATTCCCTACAGCTGAGGGTAACTATGAAATCAAACCTCAGACCATCCAGATGTTTCCATCTTTTCATGGATTGAGTAAAGGATAAGCACATATATGAGTTTCTATCTTTATGCATAACTTTTAAGATTGCTGGTTTGGGAGATGAGGCCATTAATCTGAGATTGTTTCCTTTTTCATTAAAGGATAAAGCTAGAAATTGGTTAAAAATGCTCCCAACGAATAACATTATTTCTTGGAATGCCTTACAAAGCCAATTCTTGGCTAAATTCTTCCGAATGAGTAAAACAAGCCAGTTGAGGAAGAGCATTATTTATTTTGCTCAATTTCCAACTGAGGACTTTTATGAATCTTAGGACAGATTTAAAGAACTGCTGAGACAATGCCCACACCACCAAATACCCAAATGACAGCTTGTTCAAAGCTTTTACCAAGGGTTAGATTCTAAAAGTAGATGCATGGTGGATGCATCTTGTGGTGGCACATATCTCAGCAAAACTGATGAGGAAGCATGGGATTTATTTGATGGTACAAGTGAAAACTCTATATAGCAGGAGGCTCTGACATGAAATGAAATTGAACCGTCTGCTAGAGCTGCAAAAGAACCCACTTCAAAATGGAAATTGTATGAACCTAATATATACAATGACCTAGAAAGGAAAGTGGACAGTTTGTCACAAAAATTTGATAAATTACTGAGTGTGATGCAACCCCAAATAGTTGCATAAGTTGAGGAGGTATGTCTGATATGCCAATCCCCCACACACTCCCGTCTAAACTGTTTCTCTACTGGTTAATTCCCAGAATTAGTAATGGAGCATGCCAATGCTGTCCAATCTTATGGGCAATAACCCGCTGAGTTTGCTTGGAGGAACCACCCTAACTTGAGGTGGAGACAAGACAATTTTCATCAACCCTAGAAGCTGCAGGCATTGCCCTACAGACCTAACCAGTAGTACAATCAAGAATATTTCCTAAGACATTAGTTCCCACAGCCAGTGTCACAACCAAGTCAATTAACTTTACCACCACCACAAACCAAAGTCCCCTCCTTTGAGGAGTAGGTTTTATCTTCATTACAACACCTCAGCTCCCTATAACAAACAGTGAGTTCCCACAACTAGAGTATCAAGAAAATAGAGGACCACCTTGGTCAACTCTCAAATACTTTGACAAAAAGGGAAGAGGGTAGGCTCCCGAGTCAAACATTTACCAATCCCAAGGGGCGATTCATGATAGATGAGGCTTCTTCAACTTATGAGGAAGTCAAGGCCATTACTACCTTGAGGAGTGGTAGAGTGGTGGACAATCAGGTGGTCTTTGGCCAAAAAGCAGTAAAGAAGGAGAGGACATGTTGCCTTTCATGGAGCAACAGCAAGAGGAGAATAGACGAGCTGCTGTTGAGTCCCAGCAGAAAGAAAAAAATAAAAAGAAAAAAATTGATGAGAATGTTAGGGCAGCATATGAGGTACCAACAGTTCCCCATCTGCCATTTCCTCCAGCTTTTAAAGGGTCTTCTCCTTTTGACAAGGGGAATGCTAAGATGGAAGAAATGATGGGCACATTTAAGCAAGTAAAAATTAATTTACCTTTGCTTGATGCTATAAAGAAAGTCCCGGCCTATGCAAAGTTCCTGAATGACTTATGCACACAGAAGAGGAAAGCTAGGACTCACTTCACTAAGAAAATATTTACTATTGAAAAAGTGTAACAAATTTTGTCCATAGCAACCCCAACCAAACTCCAAGACCCTGGAGCACCTACAATCCCCTGTATTATAGGTGATCATTACATAGGTAGAGCTCTCTTGGATTTGGGAGCCAGTGTTAACCTCCATCCATACTCTGTGCATGAGAAGCTAGGTTTGAGGGAGTTAAAACCCACACCTGTTATACTCTAGCTAGCTGATAGATCAGAGAGAAGACCTATGGGAATTATAGAGGATGTGCTAGTAGGGGTGGATAAGTTTTTCTACCCAGCAAATTTCTTAGGTTTGGACATGGAGCCTACAAAGTGCACCACCCTAATACTTGTAATATTGGGCAGGCAATTTCTGGCCACTACCAATGCTTGCATTCAGTGCAGGTCGGGAGTGATGGGAGTCACTTTTGGGAATATGAAGGTTAGGCTTAATATTTATAATACAACCAACCAACCTCAATTTGAAAGTGAGGAATGTTTTGTGGTTGATGTCATTGATGAGCTGGTAGATGAAACCTTGCCTAAGCTGTTGGACTGGGATGAGGTCTCCACTCATTTGGCTGAAGATGAAAACACCTTGGACTCTTCAGTGGGGTTAGTGCAGCATTCCACTTGGAGACCTACTATGCCGCCCCTCCCTCAAACCTCTAAGGCACCTTTGCTGCCTTCTATTAATAGTCCACCTGATTTGGAGCTGAAACAACTCTCAGAATCTCTCAAGTATTCTTTCCTGAGGCAGAGTGATAAACTGCCAGTAATTATATCCTCTTCTTTCACTGTGGATCAGGAGGAGAAATCACTTTGTGTCCTCAGGAGGCATAAAAAAGTA
Source organism: Chloranthus sessilifolius (assembly GCA_021018995.1). Classification (NCBI taxonomy): domain Eukaryota; kingdom Viridiplantae; phylum Streptophyta; class Magnoliopsida; order Chloranthales; family Chloranthaceae; genus Chloranthus; species Chloranthus sessilifolius. The sequence goes on from CM037597.1 coordinate 100,258,857, forward strand.
ATATGTTGGACAATTGCAGACTTTGGGAGAATTGATCCATTAGTCTGTATGCACAAAATTCACCTGGAAGAGGGTTCCAAACCCTCTAGGGAGATGCAGAGGGAATTGAATCCTCTAGGGAGATGCAGAGGAGCACATGGATTTAGATTCTAATTCAGACTGTTTTCAGGACTTTTCTGTATTTGTTTTATTTCTTATCCAGTTGTCATTTTTTACATAATCTTCTCTTTTGTATAATATTTTGTTATAAATTCTATTTTATTATGAATATAATTATCTCTTTAGTGTAATTTTCTATTTCTTTTCGACATTATTTTTCTTTCTTCCTTTCCTAACCCTGCTGCCCCTAAACACACTCTCTGTTGAAACATTGAGGACAATGTTTATATTAGGTTTGGGGGTATGGCAGGGTGGTTCAATAAAATAGTTAATTGTAGTGCATCATTGTTAGTAAAATTAAAAGAAATAAAGTAAATTTCCACCTAACCATTTTAGAAGAGGAAATTAAAATTTTTTAGTAGACATTTTAAAACTGAAATTTTTTAAAGATCTAACACTTCCAAGAAGCAAACTTCAAGAAATATTTTTCACAATTAGTGCTTAGTGAAGTAGAAAGGAGAGAAAAATGTGAGGATATACCCCATGAGTTTACTTAAAGACCTTACCCAGTGAGGTTTGGGCCTATCAAATTTTCTTTTGAAGAGTGTCTTGACAAATTTTTCTACTCTAAGGAATGATTGAATCAACATCTTTTCACCAGAAGTCATGGACCCTAAATTAAAACTACTCGGCAGAACTCATGACACTAAGGATAGGATATAAAGCCCTCATTTGGACAGTTTGAGCCTGAAAATACCTACCCATTGAACTGCCCTTTGTATACACTGTTTGAGCCTTAAAAATTCATTTTTCCTTAACAAGCACTAGAGTAATTGAACCAAAACCTCATAGGCCTGATTCAGCCTTACCCTCACTCAGAAATTTCAGAAGGTAAAAGAGAAGATGTTGAAGAAAGTTGAGCTGAGTTCAACATTTGGTGAAGGGAGAAGAGAAGAAATCTATAAAAAAGCAGTATGTCAGTTGTATATTTGTGGCATATCCTTTAAAAAAAAAAAAAAGGAGTGGGAGAAGTTAAGAGAAGCACTTCATTTGAAAAATTAAAAAGATGAGAAGAAGTTGGCCACTTCGGATCTGAAAAATATAAAAGAAGCTGTGATGTAATGAAGAAGGTGAAGTCAGGAATCACCTCCCCCTCTTAGTTGATTTCTCAGTTTTGAATCCTTTTTACCCCTTTATTCTTTTTTAAACCTCAACCCTAAGCTACATTACAACCTAACAAAAAAACCTTATTGATCTAAAGTTAATTGAGCTGTCATGTGGAGATATAGGGATGTGTAATCTATGGTGAAAAGAAGAAGAGGATTTCACGAATTAGCAGCAATGCCTATTCTCATGCTTGCAGGCATATTTGAGGTCTGTAATTGATCTTGAGTTGAAGTGAATGTGATACACCTTTGAATTTTATTTTTTAGTGAAGGCCCTGGTGAGAATTGGGTTTGAAACTAAATTCATTGGGACAATATTTGAACTTGATTTTTAAATTAATGGAGAGCTTGGCACTAATTCCCACACACAATACTCTTGATGTAAGTTGATAGGCTGTGATGGAAATTCATTATGATTTAGCTGACTGCATCACTGCTTTAATTCCTTTGAATTTGAAAGAATAGGGTGTGGAATGAATCTTTATGTGTTAAAATCTGAGTTGACATATGTTGCACTAAACTTAACTGTTCTATTGTGAAGTTTATCGGTATTTTTACTGAAAACCCTCAGGAGACTTCACTCCTCCACTAGGGATCACCTAGGGATTTAAAAGGCTTAATATATAGGCTAAATGCATCCGTGCTCCCTACGAAAGTGGCATTTAATTTCTAGAATAATTGTTTTATCTTCTCTTTGCTCGAGGACTAGCAAAGATTAGGCTTGGGGGGGTGTTAATCATAAAATTATGCCACTTTCCACCCCCTACTCCTTAAAGTCCTGCCATGAGAGAGAAGGGGACCCATGCCTATGGTACAGCTGCAGCAGCTAGATAGCCCAGTCGAGAGGCTGAAATCACCCTCTCTAGCAGCCTCGAGTAGACAAGGCCTTCAGAAGCCACAGTCTCGAGCAGTTCAAAACCTTCAGAATCTAACCTCTCAAGCACTATCGAGCAGTTCATGTCTGCAGCAACCACACTCTTGAGTAGTTTAGAAGTCCGCAGTAACCACCTTCTTGAGCCCTTTCAAGCAGTTCAAAGCTATAGCAGTTCATCTCCTCGAGCAGCCAAAGGCCTTCAGAAACCATCCCCTCGAGAAGCCTTCAGACTGCAACATTTCATCTTCTCGAGCTGGACAATCAGAAGCCTTCAGAAGCCATCCTGTCGAGCACTATCGAGCAGACTAAGACTTAAGCTTTTTATCCTCTCGAGGCTCCCAACTTATTTTTACCAAACCACTTCCATTCTTCTTTCAACCCCTTTGCATTTCTTTTTGATTTTGCATTTATTTTTATTTTAGTTAGTGACAACCCCCAAAAATACCTTCTATTTATCCTATTTTATTTGTTTAAGATAGATTAGGTTTAGAGTTGCTAGATCTGTAGCAGATTTGGAGATTTACTACCTTTAGATCGATAACTCTCTATGGGACAACTCTTACTTTATTTAAAACTTGCTACAACAACCCTATATCTTGCAGGTGGTGTTTGTATTCTAATCCCATTCTTTTTCCTCTTTGTTTTGTTTCTACCCTTCTTTGTTTCTGTCACACTGTGATCACTTTTGTAATAAAGAGCACAAGCAAACGAACCAATAAGTTTTTACTCCCCGACAGCGGTGCCAAAAACTTGTTGTTTTATTTACTTGTGTTCTTTATTACAAAAGTGATCACAGTGTGACAGAAACAAAGAAGGGTAGAAATAAAACAAAGAGGAAAAAAAATGGGATTAGAATACAAGCACCACCTGCAAGATACATGGCTGTTGTAGTAAGTTTTAAATGAAGTAAGGGTTGTCCCACAATGAGTTATGGATCTAAAGGTAGTAAATTTTCAAATCTGCTACAGATCTAGCAACTATAAACCTAATCTATCATAAACTAATAAAACCGGGTAAAGAGAAGGTATTTTTGGGGGTGGCCACTAACTAAAATAGAAATAATGAAAAATCAGAATTAAAAGAAAGGGGTTGAAAGAAGAATGGAAGTGGTTTGATAAAAATAAACAGAAAATGGATAAGTAAGCAGTTAGGGGCTAATTATTACTATAAAAAGCAATGTAAAACAGAACAAGTGTTGGATTTGCAACAATCCTCATTTAGCTACAAGCACAAATGCAAGGAAGAAGAATCCAACTCAACCCTGAGATATGGACTAGTCTTAGGGCTATATCCTGTCCACTCAAATGGTTTCAGAATATCCCATGGATATATTCTAGTCATAGGGGTTAAAGATAAAATAATAAAATCACTGCAGACGCTATGTTTGTAAGGCTATAAGCTCATGCATCCATAGGTGCATAGAATCCATAAAAATCTAATGAAAATTACAAGAGGATACAGATTCAATGAAACACTATAACCAACTATTCATTGCCAAAAGGAAGCTTACAATGATACTGCTCTCAAGTCTGTAGTCTTTGCAAGATTCTAGGTCTCTTTACAATGCCATTACAAAATCATTTACAACTCAAATTAGCCCTAACTGCTACTAAGGTTTTGCCAGCCATGCTGAGCTATGGAGAGAAGAAAAATAAAAAGAGAAGATAACATAAACCCTAAAAATGAGCTCATCTGTCGTGTGTTGTGAGTAGTGTGGTCCCCTACAAGCATGCTTTCTTTTCTATTTATACACAACAAAAAGTAGCTTTATGCTCTGGCCAATCAGAGGGAAGGAGAATCAAAATGGTTAGTGTAATAGCCCAAAAAATCACGCTAAACTATGACCTCGGGATCCGTGCCCGATCGATCATAGGTTTGACCAAATGGAAGTCCAATAGTTAGCATGAGGTGTGATGAACGGATGAGATGTGATAAATTGAATGTCTATGTGGTGTGTGTTGTAAATGTGAAGTCGCATACACCTATCGCGGTGTATGTGCTCAACACACACGTGAGGAAAGGGATAAAAGGGTTTAATAACCCTAAATGTGTGTTTTTGGTGGTTGAGAGAGAAGTAAAGAAGAGAGAGAGAGAGGAAGTAAAGAGAGGAGTTATTGTAACTGATTTGGAGGGGGGATTCAAGCGATAAAAGCCGGATTCAACACGGTTTGGATTTGTTAGAGCCAAAGCTGGAAACCCTAGCCTTTCAACCACTGGATTGAAATCAACTTGCGATTGATTCAAGGTAAATTTTTGTGAATAAAATGCATAGATCGTAGAGTCTAAATTGTAGTTGAAAATGGTTTAAATCATAGAATAATGGTTTAGAAAAATAGAGAAAAAAGTGTGGAAAAAGATGGGGAAGAACAGCTCGAAAAGGGCTGAATCTGACAATTTCGATTAATTGAAATTGGGTTTCGATTAATCGAAATTGGCTAGGAAGTTGAAAAGTCAGAGGACCCCGATTTCGATTAATCGAATTGGAATTCGATTAATCGACTTTGGATTTCGATTAATCGATTTGGGTATCGATTAATCGATCGGGAACTCGAGGACCCTGTGGGTTGGAGGAAATGGCTTGAGGAAAATCGACTAATCGAAATGGGATTTGATTAATCGATTTCGATTTTCGATGTCGATTTGGGATCGATTAATCGATTTTAGAACTCGACTACTCGAATTGAGAATCGACTTTATGCAGAATTTCGATTAATCGAATTAGGATTCGATTAATCGAATGAAAATCTCGATTAATCGATTTGAGAATCGATTAATCGATATTGACTTTCGATTAATCGATTTTGGAAATCGATTAATCGAATCAGATTCGATTAATCGATTTTGGAATTCGATTAATCGACTGAGATAAATTATGTTGACTTTTGGGTTTGACTTTAAGATTCTTGGAGAGTCTTGGACCTTCTTTATTGCATCCTTAGTGATGTGTTTCACCTGTTATGTGGTACCATAGGTGGTATGTGTGAACTAATGCACAAGGAGCCACGTGGGGCCTTGATGCGTTGAGCAAACAAAGACTTGAGGTAGGGAACACCTTGAACATGTACCTTATTTTACAAGAGCATGTATGTAGTGATATAGATTTTAATTCAATTGTTTAATTGCTTAAGAATTGTGGAAAGTGTGTGCGTGTGACATCCATAAGAGTAATTCTAATAAGCCATCCCCAGGGGATGAAGAAGTAAAGAGATGAGAGCATCAGGTGTGATGCAAGTAAATGGATACATCCCAGGGATGTATCCAATGATTGAATCATGTTTGATAGGGCCTAACTAATATAAGATAGCACACTTACACGGTGAATAACTATATGTAAGGCACTGATATTTTTGTTATTTGAGGTTTGATAGGTTACCCCACCGACGTGGCGGGATATCCACGACTGACACGGCAGGATATCCGTGACCGATACGGCGACGAAACCGTAGGCCAGTGCGGAGGCTTATCTGTACATAGTAAGCACACCCCAGGGGTGTTGATTTGAGACAAGTGAAACCCCGCCACCAATCCCCAAGGGAAAGGGGCTTGGGTACTATATTTGTATTCCCAGGGAATACGTTAAAACTGTCTATATAGATGACGATGAAGGGTATCTCATCGGGGCTCGATGCTATATTGCTCGGGGATTACTTAAGTTGAAAGTTTAAGTTTTGCTTTAGGCCTTTTCAGCATCATTCATGAATAAATGAAAACATAAGTAATGAACAGTAAAATGAAATGCTTTTAACTGTTTTCATCAATAACTGCATAGACACATCATGCATGGCATATCATGGAATATATGTGAGTTATAATTTATATGTTCAACCGTGTTTATTCCCTATTGAGCTAGGATGTAGCTCACCCTATAGACTATACGTCGCAGGTCCACTACTAGCAGGCTCCAGGGAAGTGAGACGCCGATCCCGGCGAGTGGGACCTCCGAGCCACCTCCTAAGGACTTCTTCTAGAGGACTCCGTTGTGCCACTTTGAGGGCTTTTTGAGAGAGTTTGTACGGCTTGGTATGTCAAGCTTTGATTTTGTTCAAACCATGTATATAAGGAGTTGGGATAATTCTTTTGGGACGAACCATCCGTGATGATTGCTGTCATCGATGGTTCGGATCGGTTCTCCATTCATGCAGAGGCATGAGGGTAGAACTATCTTTTGGGGAGTTGATTGATATAGATTTAAATTCTGCAATTTCGTTTATTATTCTATTACAATGCTTGATATACCAGTGTTCCGTGCTTAGCAAAGGGCACGGTCAAGATGATCGTGCTGATGGCACGGGTTTCGGGGTGCCGAAATCCGGGCTGTCACAATTAGGATCTACTGACGTGGCTCAATTTCAGCCAAGTATTGCCTCAATCTATTAGGAAAGCAACACACACTTGGACATGTGTCCCATGTGCTGCAGAAGTTCCAAATATGCCCCCACTGTCCACATATATCTATTGGGTCCCGAGCCTCGAGAGGATAAAAAGCTAAAGTCATGGTCTGTTTGGCAGGATGACTTCTGAAGGCTTCTGATTGTCCAGCTCGAGAAGATAAAATGCTGTAGTCTAAAGGCTTCCCCAGGGGATGGTTTTTGAAGGCCTTTGGCTGCACGAGAAGATGAATTGCCGTAGTGTTGAACTGCTCGAGAGGGTGGTTGTTGCAGGCTTCTGAATTGCTCGAGAGTGTGGTTACTGTAGACATGAACTACTTGACAGTGCTCGAGAGGTTAGATTATGAAGGTTTTGAACTGCTCGAGACTACTCGAGAGTGTGGCCTTTAAAGGCCTTGTCTGCTCGAGGCTGCTCGAGAGGGTGATTTTAGCCTCTCGGCTGGGCTATTTAACAGCTGTAGCTGTCCCATAGGCATGGGTCCCACTTCTCTCTCATGGCAGGACTTCAAGGGGCTCAAGGCATCCTGAGGAACCCATTTGGTGGGGACCACCATGGTTTAATTTCCATATTTTTCTTAGCTCTTGTGCTTGACTCTAACTCTTCTCTTTTTGGAACTTGTTACATGAATTTCCGCACTACTCTGCTAGTTATTGCTAACTATAAAATCACAATTAAAATTAATTATTAAATAGCTCTAGAGTCTAGAAAAGCCTAGTTTAGGGGGTGAAAAGTGGCATAATTCAGTGATTAACAGTCTCTGATCCTGTTGTTGCGTATATATGTTTTTTTTTTTACTATAGCTGGGGAATTACGCTCCTCGAACAGGGCGCTTAATTCAATTACACGCCTGGTTGTCCACACTTAATAAGGGGTTTAGGGGGTTAATTATGCGTTTGGGTGTGTGTGTGTAATCCAATTACGTGCTCTACTCAGTGCATGTGATTGGAGCGTCACTCGGCCATAGGGTGAAGGGCGCGTGATTGACTTTTCACATCTTTTCGAGTGGACGGAGGTTTAATTACACGCTCTGGGCAGAGCACATTATTCGGATTATGTGTGGGCTTCTGCGAGCACGATTCAATTATGCGCCTGTGGCCGGGCGCGCTATTGAGCTGCACTCTATATAAGCCATGAAAACTTTCATTCTGCCTATGCTTTCTGATTTGTTTCTGATTCTTTACTTCCTTGCTTCCTAGTGCTTTAATTTTCATGTTTTTGTGATATCTCGCAATCCGCTCGTCTGTTTTGAGTGCCGTTCCACGCGTTCTCTTCAATTTTTTGAGCTTTTTGTCTTTAGATGGAGTCTGAGGGTAGTGACTGACTCTTCTTGACTGCTTTAGAATTTGAGCAGATGGTGCTGGTAGAGGAGACTTTTGAGACTCTTGCCGGTGCTAATGCTGGTGTTGATGCTGAGGTGGTCGTCGGGGAGGGTGCTCCTGTGCTTGATGACGGTGATGAGGAAGACGAGGGCAATGCTGCTCTGCGTTGGGCTCTGCCTCTGATGCTCATTCCATTGGAGGAGTTCTTTGCGAGGGATCAGGTAGGTGCCCATGAGTAAGAGTCTCTTCCTTTATTTCCTAGGCATTTAGGTTATGACATAGATTCCAAGGATACGAAAATTGATGACTTTAGAGCCAGGGGGACCAAGGTGACAGGGGCGTGCGATGAGGCGGATGCCTGAGAGTTTGCGAGATGGTTTCAGGAGCTCGGTGGTGGCCGGCTCTTCACGCGTCCTTTCCATGGGAGTGGCTCTTTTGCGGTTGGCAGTCCTGAGTCTGTCTCGGCATTATGGGAGAGGTTGGTCGTGTTAGAGTAGGGCCATCTAGGTATGGGTGTCCGCCGAGCGATGGACGCCCTTCGTAGGGTGATGGAGCAGACAGGATGTGCTCCTCGACCCGATGAGGAGATGCTACACTCCCTGATAGCCTCCGTCTTCCAGTCCACGACAATGGAGGACGAGTTGAGAGCTCAGCTGGAAGAGAGTCATCAATCTCTGGTGAGTTGGTTTACTCATTTTAGTCGTTAGTTCATTCATTTTTCTTGTAGTTGGTTTAATGTGGTTGTTTTTGTTTTATTCCTTTTGTTAGACTGCACAGGAGGATGAGGTCGCCAGTCAGGCAGTGCTGATTGGGCTGCTTCATGGTTAACAACAGGTTGGTCGGGAGGTGGAGGCCAACTTACGTTCAGAGATTGACAGGCTAGTGAGTGTCTTGCATTTGGTTCTTTGTCGATCACTAGTGTTATCTATTCTTCGTTGTTTCTGATGTGTCCGTTATGTGTCATGCTTGCAGAGGGCAGAGTTCTCTGCTGCTGGGGTGTTTGTTCCGGCATTCGATCTGTCTTCGACTGTGTCTTCTATACGGGAGGATCCCGTGATAGCCCAGCTTCAGGCTGCGCTAGAGCACTGTGTGAGTTTCTTTGGTCTTTTGAGTTGTTTTGTCTTGTCTAGTAGTTTGCTAATGCCATGTTGTATATTTTCAGTGTAGACTTGCTGAGGATCTCCAAGCTAGGGAGGCCACAACTACTTCCTTACGTCCTGAGAGTTAGGTATAATATTTGTTTTAGTTTATGCCTATGTCAGTAGTTTATGCATATGTCAGTTTGTTTTATTTTGTTAATTGGTTTTATCTGACGTTTTTTGTGTTTGTTTGTTTCATTCTTGTGCAGGCCATCCCTGACTCTGCTCCTGAGGCTCCTCCTAAGGAGTCGACTCCTGCTCCTACCCAGGTTTGTTCAATTGGTGTAGTTTCTATTTTTGATTTTCTGGTTGTAGTATTATCTGATATGTTTCTTATCTATGTTGTAGCCATCTACGTTTGAGGCTCCTCCTATGCCTGTTCCGCTGACTGATCCGGTGATCGCCGCTACCGTAGAGCGTCTTCTACTGGAGCATGCTGACCTAGTATGTTTTCATCATTCTTGATCTTTATCTTGTAATGTACATCCATCTTCTTAGCTTTTGCCTTGTGTAGGTGCGTGTGATGGAGCAGTCACTTTTGGAGGTGCAGCATGCTCAGGTCCGCGAGGAGGCCCATGAGGTTCCTTCAGATCTTACTGAGCGTCATCTCCAGGAGTTGACCATGGACCTCGCGATTGAGCGGAGGACCCGAACAATGGAGCTGGAGAGTGCTCGAGCCATAGTCTATGCTAAGATGCGACCGACGATTGAGCTTTTGCAGCATGAGCTGGCTAGGATAGGAGGGAGAGTGCGAGGGATGCTTGATCACCTTCCGAGGTCGAGGTCGAGGGCTAGCGGCTCATTGGCAGAGATTCGTTGAGGGACCTGTGAGCGTATGAGGGCTTATGCACTGGCAGACTCGGCCCTTGGGCCCATGCTTGCCTTTGACCCTTCACGCTCACAGTCTCGGTAGGCCTATAGCCAGGCGAGCGAGGGGAGGTTCTATTGCTAGGCCTTCTTCTTTGAGGGGGGCTCCATCTAAGCCCTAGGCTTCAGCTGAGGTGTCACTGGACCAGGTTCCTGGTCCTCAAGTTGATGATGCTGGAGAGGGTGATGAGTGTCCCTCATAGAGGCAACAGAGGGAGTAGGGTAGGTGTATATATATTGTGCTTCCTTTTTTTTATTTATTGTATATACAGGGGGTATGCCCCCGGTGACAGATGTAAAAAGAAAAAATTTAATGTATATATAGAGATTTTTGGTTTAGATGTACGTGGCCTCACTTTTCCTTTGGTGTTACCTTTCATACTCTAGCTATTTGCTTTTGGTGCCGTCGCCTATTATTGGGACTTGGATGCTCCTTGAGTTAGCCCAGTAATAGTTGAAGCTTGCTCTGCATTTGCATGTGAAGATAAAGTTAATACTATTTTTATTTTCCCCCTTGCTGGTTGTCAAGGGGGGAGGTGTCTCAGACTGAGGTCTAGTAATAAAAGTGGGATTATTGTATCATCATTTTTTTTTTGTTTACTATTTTTTGTTATAAGGAAAGGAAAATAATGCAATAGGGAAAGCAAATAGCTAAAAGAAAATTCTAAAATTAAAAAAAATGCCCCAGTGTAGGAGCGTGATGGGATAGGCAGTGCAGTATCTTTGATAGTATTCCTTGAGCGATGACCTTGTCGTTCTGCATCGAGCAGGGGGACTTGAGGTGATTTCTTCTCCTAAAATAAAAATGCCCCAGTGTTGAGTCACAATGGAGCTTTGTAGAGCAATTAGTGTATTTAAGAGGCCAATCTCAAAGAAAGTTCTCTGGTGATGCTTTGCTGTATTGGGAAGAGAGTGTTAAGGTTATATCAGCGACGTGCTGGATTTGACCTTTAGCAGTGGCCGTCATATCACATAGTCCTAGCTGGGGTGATGTGAGTGGTAGGTAGCAGGTGATTGCATCAATCATCATTCACGAGTTTTCAGTTTCATTCCTGGGGGTATCCTCGAAAAGGTTCTGACTCATGGTCCGAAAGTAAAATTAAGGGTGAAAGAGGGGTAAGATTCAGTGATGTAGGGATAATTTCTACTTGACAACTTTAAAAGAGGTAGGTAACAGTCTTTTTCTCGGGTGGTATGCATTGCCATGATTGAGCTCTCCATCATATTTTGGTACCATCAAATTCTCATATTCTAGGGTTAGCAGGGGTTTATCCTTCCCCCACCACCTTACGGCGATATCTAGTAGTATAGAGGCACCAGGGAGACCCTCGCAGTTTGCTTATACTCTCCCGATAGGGCTACCGGGAATGTCCTCATAGGTTGCTTATGATTCCCTAGGCTCATTGACTTGTTCACCCGTCGTATTGCTCTCTCTCAAGTATGCTTCTCTCTCTAGTTTGATCTTTCGCTTTTATCTCTCTTCAAGATTATATATATATATATATATATATATATATATATATATATATATATATTTTGAAAGCAGCCTGCTAACGCAAGAATAGTGAGTTTTGATTGAACTTAACATCTTCATTTTCTGCGCTATAACGTCTCCTCCAATAGCGGGGGAAAGGGGTGAGATTCAAGTGTTACCTATGCTTTTTAGAAGAGGTTGAGTATTCTACTAGTCCTTTCGATCAAATTGCCTGAGTAAGAAGGTGAGCAATGTGTCAGAAAACTTCAAAAGATATTCTTGAAAATAATGACTGATCAGTTACATAATTTACCATTTTATTACCATTAACTTAGTAATGCTAGGCCATAGTTTGTTACTAACAAGTTGATAATGTGCAGATATTAGAGATAACCAGCAAAATAGAGTAAAAGTGTTAATATTCATCAAAATGAACTCAAAAAGCAATAAGAAAGACGATTGAGTGAAAAAGACATTTTTCGCCTACTGAAAGCCAGAGAATCGTAATTTATGATTCTATAAAAAGAGATAAAAAGAAGAAAAGTGAAAAATCGTAATCCAGAGAATCATCAACTAAGGAAGCTATGAAAGATAGAAAATTGTGATTAATGATTTTCTAAGAAAGAGAAGAAAGCAAGAAATTGTGATTTGCGATTTCCCAGAAAAGAAGCCTTCATACCGTTGCTGTTGCTATTGAGCACGTGCATATTACACCGCCATGAACAGAATTAGAAGATATATGAAATTAGAAGTCTGGTGAATCACGGATCTGAGAAGATTGATGAAGATAAGCTTTAGAAAATCCTGGTTGCTGAAATAAAGGAGAACAATACAGAAGCACATCTACCGTCTAAGCAAGGAAAGATAAAATTAGGAATTAGAGTTTCATTAGGAATCTTTTATTTTTAGTAGTTTCTTTTATTAGAATTAGAAGTCTTTGTAAACCGACTCCTTATGATCTATAAATAAGAGAGCTTGGTACAAGAATAAGCATCGAAGAATTTCAATATCAATTAACGCCTGAGGTTGGATTTTCTTCCGATCAAAGTAGTGTACAATAGTTAGAGTAGATTAGAAATCAGAAGTTTCTCAAGAGCAATTGACGACTGTAATTGAGTGCTGAAGATTAGTGTAGATATCCTAGTTTCTCAGAAGCAATTGACGACTGCGGCTGAGGGGTGAAAGATATATTTATTTGCTTTCTAGATTAGATTTTATTTTCTTTTATTTATAGCTTTGTAAACATCTTTAAGTTTTAATTTGAATTGACAACTTAAGTTAGAATTTGCAGTTTAGTGTAATGGTTTTTACTTTTTCATCTTCAGTTTTCTAAGGTTTGATTGACGCCCAAAATTTAGGAAGTTATTAATTAGATTAAATCTGTATTGATAGGATCTTAGACTTGATTGACGACCAATGTGTAGACATCCCCATTTTGCCCTCCGGAATATATAAATTTGTTTGGTCAACCTTTGACCTCATAATCCTAATGTGGGACCATGCATTGAAATAATAGTATATGGCTGAACACATGTTGAAACAATAGCTCTGTGGCTCAGATTCTAACATAGGGAGACTATATACTGAAACAATAGTATATAGTCAGAATGTAGATTGAAACCATAGTCTTACATTTCAGACTCCTTTTGCCCTCATATTGGGACCATGCACTGAAACAATAGTACATGGTTGAATACAGGCTAAAATAATAGCTTTGTGGCTCAGATCCCAATGTAGAGAGACTATATACTGAAATAATAATATATAGTCAGAATGCAGGCTGAAACAATAGCCTTGCATTTCAGACTAGAGAACAGACCCGGACAACCGCGAATTAAGCGCCTGAAACCCCGCATGTAATTCAATTGCACGCTAGACCACAAATGTGCAATCAGTCCCCCTTTTAGACCAAACTTCCTTTCCCAGACCATCTCGAGACTCGATCACGCGCCTGAAATCAGACACACAATCGGATTGTATGCCTAATCACCAACGCACAATTGGCCTACGCTCGACCTATCCTCACCGTCATTGACCCCTAACTTTCCTCGATTAAACACTTAGAGAGTGGTGCTTAATTGGATTATGCACCCCAAAATGGGCACGCACTAGCCCTAATGCTATTAGGACTAGGAAACTCGCTAAGCAAGTCAGCCGGTTGCTCACTGAGTCGGTGACCGACTCAAAGCGATTTAGCGTCGGGAAACTGGCGCGTAATTCAATTAAACGCCCGGAAAAGGGCACGTAATTGAAGAAAAACCTATAAATTCTTTTTTTAATTTCGATCGAACAGAACATGAAGAAGCTGGGAAATTTTCAAAGAGAGAACAAATTTTTTTTGGGATTCCAAAACCAAAGAACTCCGAGGACAAACCCATAGAGCAACCTAGTTATGATTTCAAAATTGAAACGCATAATCTTTGAGATTTCTATCCGCAGCCCTGATCCTAGGTAAAAATCTTAGTTTTAGACCTAGGATTTTCCTTTTAGTTTTAATCATAGATTTTAATTTTCAGTCTGAGACCGTAGCATTCTTTTTTGGCCCATAAATTTTTTATATCTGGTTCTAATTCTCCGAATTCAGAACCAGTCCTTCATCCGATGGTCTAATTTATCGACCCCTGGCTTTAATTCCGTTACAAAATCCTAATTTCCATCCCTATCATTAATTTTTGGTTATAATCCTTTGATTCCATAACCAGTCCTTAATCATATGGTCCGACTTTCTGATTTCGGACCCGAATTCAGTTCTAGAAATTTAAATTCTAATTTAAATTCCTTATTTTAATATCTCCAAAAATCCCAAATATTAATTTCAGTTTTTTATAATTTTAGTTCATAACTTAATTCATAATTATTATTCTGAAATCAATTTTGAAAAATCTAAAATACTATTTTACAGTCTAAAATCTAATTTATCTTCAATCTCAGCCACCCGATTTGCCCAAGGGAGCTTATGGAGGGTACTCGAGAACGAGGCCAATCCTCCTTAGCATAGCGAGCCCAAACCCCTTTTATCTAATTAATTTAATTTTTAATTAAAATGAGGATATTTAAATTAATTAGACTCCTAGTAGGATTAGGAGACTTAATTAATTAGATTTCTAATAGGATTAAGACATTTAAATTAATTAGACTTTTAATAAGATTAGGAGACTTAATTAATTGGATTTCTAATAGGATTAAAATATTTAAATTAATTAGACTCCTGTTAAGGGGTGAAAAATGTCACTTTGCACCCTTTAACCTGACCTTTCATGGACCTGCAAGCACACTAATAAGCCTTTGTTGAGTGCATTTTATAGATAGCAGGGAAATCTGGTAATAATGCAGCAAACCACTTAAGAATGCTCACAAAGAAGTCATCTCTCAGCACCATGCAGACCCAGCAACAGAACAAGGAGAAAGAAGTGAAGATAGGTCCAAAACATCCTATCGAGAGGATGCCGGAAGACTTCGATAGGAGTTGAGGATTAAAAGGAAAGAATTCGTGCAGTTGGAGAAGGGTTCGATAGGATCCGAAGGCAGAAGAAGGATGAAGTCGCAGGGATTGAGGAGTTCGATAGGATTTCAGAACCTATCGAGCAAAGAAAGGAAAGAAGAAACCATCCTGTCGAAAACTTGCCTGAAGTGTCAAAGGAACCTATCGAACAGATATGAGAACCTAGCGAAAGGACTAAAATGCTCGATTCCAACCTGTCGAAGGCTCCCTGATCCTATCAAAATGAAGATGTTGAAACTGAACCTATTGAAGGATGCTTAAGCTTTTCGATAGGAATGGGAGCCAACCTATCGGGATGACGGCACATAGAGCTGAACCTGTCGAAAAGGACCACTGGACCTATCGAACTACTTAGCCAACCTATCGAATACTCCAGATATTGGGCTAAGGACCCTGAAGCTTCAAAGAGATATCTCATCCTATCAGTACATATCGAAGAGACCAGGGAACCTATCGAAAGGAACTACAAGCTTACTTTGAACCTATCGAAAGCTTCTCCAACCTGTCGAAATCGTGTGCTGAACTTCTCAGAAATTATGCTATGCACACGCTGAGACCTGGTGACCTGTCGCATGCAAACCGAGGCGCTTTGGTGACCGGTGCGACGTTCTAGAAGATGCCCTAGAAAGCCCTAACCGACCCATGTGCTTTAACAGAACTCTAACAAACTCTGACAACCTTCTAGAAGGGATTTTTGGCGGGAAACATAGAGGAGAAAGCTATATATTGAGACCCTCAATTACTATTGGGGGGATTAAAATTCTGAGCAATTTTCTAGAGATCAGAGCTTGCAGCGAGATTCTATTTCTCTCCTTGAGCCCAACTATGGTTGGCTAAATCCCTAGGAGCAGCAAGGAGTGAGTTAGATCTGTAATTGGGTAAGGTTAAGAGTGTTGTTGGGGTTAATTGCTGCACAGACTACAGATCTGAGAGCATTCCATTGTAAGAGTGACCTTGTTTGCAATGTAAATGCTGTTTTCAATGTTTTAATTAGATCTAAAGCTCTTTTGATGCCTTTTGGTGCTCGATCGGGTTTGTGTAGAGGAGTTGCTTGATCAGCTCACCCACTTAACTGGTAGACCTCTTGGATGTCATCTGAATTCCCTGAATCTGATATCCCTGTAATTTCCTACATTTGTGACCTAGAAATTACAGCATTCGTAGTGGTTTTAATTGTTCTAATTGAGGCTCTGGCTTTGTAGGAGATCTCTAGGATGGTCTGTGACCATTAAAGTGGACAGATCATAACCTTAAGGTGAATCTGAGCTCAGGCCTTAATTAGATTTATCTGCTGCAATCCATGGATTCAATAAATCCTATAGGATGGTCTGTGACCATTAAAGTGGACATATCATAGCCTTAAGGCCAGGTGGATCCTATGATTTGAAGTGGAATTTATACCTGCACTTTGCTGACAAGATTCGTGGTGAGGACTTGTGTGCTTTTGAACCCCTGTAATATGCTTAGCTCAACCTGATTGCAGTGAAGACAATCTCCAAGCTGTTCTTCTCCATTTTCTGAGTTTTTAAACCATTCCATCTGCAAGATCTGAGGCTCCAGATTCGATCCAAAACAATCTGCATTTTATTTGTAGTTTAGTTTAAGTGACAACTCATTTGAAAATTCTCCCCTGTCTTTTAACTAAAGTAGAGATAGCTAGGGTGCCAGATCTCTCACAAATCTGGAGATTTATCGTATTTCTAACCAGCCTCCCTGTTGACATTCCCTTACTCACCATTCTTTTAAAGCTTGCTACAAAGGACCTTGTATCTTGCAGGTCTAGGATATCTCAGATGTGCTGAATCCATTGTTAAGTAGTGAAAAATACCATTTTTCACCCCTAAACATGAGCCTTGAAAGACCCTTGAGAGGACTAAATAAGTGCTTTAGTGTTCATATTGCAGCTAACCAAAAAGACAGGTCCAAATCCGAAAACCATCCTAAAATGATCAAAAAGCTGACAACGCATGTCAAGCTCAAAGAGGGAGTGAAGAAATAGCCTCAGCAATGGCTAAAAAGGTCCTAAAAGAGCAAGAAAAGACCTGAAGAAGAAGAATGGAAGCTAAAGCTCAATTCGCAAAGAACTTCTACTATTCACAAAGGAAAAATCAAGTTAAAAGTCAATTCGCAAAGAAGAATGGGAGCCTAGAGTTCAATTCGCAAAGAACTTCTACTATTCGCAAAGAACCTTGAACTTTGCGAAAAGAAGAAAACACTGCTGAAAAGAAGAGAAGTCCTTTAAAAGATCTCCAAGCCTAAATGCTGCGAAAAGATCTCCTGAAGCCAAAATGCTTTATAAAAGATCTCCTGCCAAAATGCTTTGCGAAGAGTGCTTCGAGCCAAACTACTTTTCGAAAAAGCCTTAAACTATGCGAAATGGCATTCGGGATTTGCAGTACCGTCCAAGGGTATTTCAAGAAACTTTGCACGCCCCAATGCTATTTAAAACCCAAGGACATTCCAAGATTCTGATTACGAACCAAAGGCATATTCCACCCCATGTGAACACCCAAAGATGAAATTACTTGGCGGGAACTTCTAGAAGCTCAAACAGATTTTTGAATTACATAAGTAATTGATACCTGCTTCCGATTGGTGAACCGGATCAAGCATTTCGATTGGCGAGAACAGATCTAGATCCCGGTGCTCGACTCTATTGGTTGATACAAATCTATCCAATTCGATTGGTTGATACACATCCGAAATGGCTTAGGGAAAACTATAAATAGACGAACCATTTGCCCAATTTGGGTATCCAGATTTTAGAGTTTTCATCTCTGTTTCCCCCATTCCGGTCAGAAAGCTCATCTGATCCCCCTGTAATCCCTTCTTGTATTTTACCTTTGAGAGCCATTGTGAGTGATTTGTACTTCCAAGTTTGGATTCAAGGATCAGAAATCGAGGGCTCTCGAGAAGCTCGGACTCAGAAGTCGAGGGCTCTCTAAGAAGCCGTGCTCAGAATTGTAACGTTGGATTTTAAAAGGTTCTTTGTAATTTGTGTCTTCTCCATTGGAGTCATGTCGAGGGTTACGAATGTTCACCTTAGTGCATTAGACTTCTTTAGATTCACTCACCGCATCCAACTTCCCTTAATTCATCATCCCATGCGAATTAGCATTGGTAACCTAATTCAAGCGGATTTACAAGGATGTTCATGTTACGAACTAAAGAATAGGCCACAACTATTGGATGATCGTGACAAATCATTGCCATAAGTCTAAACCTATTCCTTAATTCGGATTTATTTCTCTTACATCTGTCGGTAGCGGATGAAGATTGAATCGCCTGTGGAACTGATTCTCCATTAAAATTCGAGAGGTTAAAGTACATGAAGCTATTATTTCGCATTTGTTTTATTTTAAACATCTCCCCAACTCGGATCCGGATCATGTAGTTAGTTCTTTTCTTTATTTGCTTATAGTTAAATGTGACACAATCCAACACTCTCTTTTATCTATTCTTTATTTTAGATAATTATAGAGCGATCTGGTAGCATTAGATCTGAGGTTTATCTCTCATTTTAGACAAACTTCTCTGGGCGATCTTGAAATACTTACTTTTAAAACTTGCTACAATTGGCCCCGATCTTGCGGGCCGATGTTAGCCCCAATGTCTTGATATCCCTTTCATAAGTTAACATCCATATAATTTAGCATTCTTTAATTCTTTAATTTTTGATTTATAATGCACACAATTATGGCACACTTGGGCGACAACAAGTTTTTGGCGCCAATTCTTAGGGAAGTTTGTTCTAAAATAGATAAACCTATGTTTATTTTCATTTATTTTCTTTAAACCCACTTTGCATTCCAAGTGCTTGATTAAATGTCTACGAGCTTTGTATAGAAAACCCTGCTTTTATGCACAGAATTTTTTTTTTATTTTTTTATTTTTCGAGTTTTTATTCTTTGTCTTCTAGTTATTTGAATAAATGCTTGCACCACTCTTTTGCCTTTTGTCAAATTTGGGCGTGCTTTGAGTTTTCTTTTTATTTTTGTCAATATACTTGAATAAGGTACTGCAATTTTGGATTTTTGCAGATCTCAAGCACCCAACAAGGAGCATCTGGACTAAAAGTCGAGCAGATCCGCTTGAGTTTGCATCCTTCTCCTTTGTATTCATTTTCTATTTTTAAATTCTTGAGAACCAGCAATTCTGCTGTGTTTAATGTCTGTTTTGATTTACATCAGAAAATTCAAAAAAATGAAAAAACAGAAAATAACAAAATTGTTGAAAAAGAGGAGGAGAAATTTGTTCCTCACCTCCCATTTCCCCATGCAATGAAGTCAGTTTCTCCTTTTGACAAAGGAAACACTAATTTGAGGAAATGATGGAGACATTCAAGCAAGTTAAAATTAATCTACCTCTTGATGCAATCAAACAGTCCTCGCTTATGCAAAATTTCTCAAAGAGGTGTGCACCCACAAAAGGCAATCTAGGATACATTTATCCAAGAAGGCGTTTGCTGTGGAGAAAATCAACCAAGTGCAATCAATTGCAACACCACCTAAGAAGCAAGACCCTGGAAACCCCACAATCCCATGCAACATTGGGGAGCACCCCATTGAGAAAGCCTTGCTAGATCTGGGTGCTAGTGTCAACCGCTTCCCTATTCGCCTATGAGAAGCTAGGTTTGGGAGAATTGAAACCCACTCAAGTGGTGTTACAAACTGACTATGTGATCCGAAAGGAAACCTATGGGGTTGATTGAAGATGTTTTGGTAGGAGTAGACAAGTTTTTCTACCTCACGACTTTTTGGTGTTGGACATGGAACCAACCAAAAGTACCGCCATCTCTCATCATTCAGGAAGACCATTCCCTGCTCTGACTAATGCATGCATTCAATGCAGTGCATCATGGAGGTGTCTTTGGAAATATGAAAGTTAAATTGAATGTGTATAATCTTGTTACTCAACCTCAATTCTCTGTGAGGAATGTTTCCATGTTGACATCATTGATGAAAGGTGGAGGAGTCTTTACAAACATTTCGCAAGGTAAAGACTCCACCACGAATTTAGAAATAATTGGGGATCCACGAGAATGAAGGAAAAGGAGATCAAATTCAACGGAGTCTGCTTTGTGCAAGGCACTCACCAAGATCATCAAGTTCTCTCTCTTGAGACCTCCTCCCCTCTTCCACAAGTTACCAAGGAAGCTTCAACTCACCGAATCGAAGAACCGAGGATGGATGCCTACACTAGCTCCAGTTGTACAAAGAAAAGGTTAAATCATTCCATGATAGGAGCCTCATGAGAAAAGAATTCATCGGGTCCAAGGTATGGTTATAATTTCACGTCTTTTAGGCATCTTGTTTTTCTCCATTGCATCCACTTTTCCCATCCGGACTCAGAGATCATTTTTCTTTTTAGGAATCATGTAGGATAATGAGTAGTGAATCATAGGCTGTTTTGAATATTCAATGGACCCACTAATTTTATTTTCCTTGATTTCTTCATCATAAAGGGTTTCTGTGTGTGAACCCCTGTTTTTAATATGTGCTCCCATGCTTCATTATTTTTTTCATACACATCATCAACAAAGGGTCAATCTTATGAATCTTGCTTTTCACTGTATTCCTGCTAATCATTTTTATAATCACTTAGATTCATAAGTATCTCAGGCTTTTGGGTTTGTTTCTTTGGGCTTAGGATATATCATTTGGCATTAGATTTTCTGTTTTAGGAATTTTAGTTTCAAATTCTGTTTTTAGATCGCTGATTTTGTTTTCTTTCTTAGGTTAATGTGTCCTCGTTTCTTGATTTTTCGTCATTTTACGTGAGTATTAGTTTCTAACTTTGTTTTCCTATTTTGCATTAACAAATTCTGTTTTTGTATCAACACTTTTCTATTTTTTTCAACTTTGTATTCAGTCCCTTACCTTGTTTTTACTGTTTCTCTGTTATTAGCATTAGTTTCCTTCCATTTGCATAGTAATCCTTCTATTTGTTAGATTTTATTTAGCAGTTCTAGCGTTGTTTTGTTGATTTTTCTTGCATTTGTATATCATATTTTTTCCTTGCTCATATCTTCAGTTTTACATTTTTATTTTCTGCTGCATATAGTTTAGATTTTTTCTGTTCTTAGTTTTCTTTCTTCTTTTACCCTGCTGCCCCTAGTCTCTCATTGTCTAGAACATTGAGGACAATGTTCATCTTAGGTTTGGGGGTGTGGCAGACAAGTCCTGCCTAGGGAATAGTTAACATAAGGGCAGCAGAATCACCTAAGTAATTAGGAAATGTATTAATTTACTTAAGAATCATGACAACTAGAAAATTTAAAATTCCTTTGCCAAATTTAGACATTCTAAACCTTGCGATATTCTACATTTCCATGATGATTACACCATAAAACATCTGGTATCGTGCGTATAAGTCAAAAGGAAGAGAAAAAGGTAAAGATATACTTAAAAGCTCAAGGAAAAACCATAACCGAGAATTGAGCCCATATATTTTCCATCTCTGTTGAAGAGTGGTGAGGCAATTTTTTCCGATTCAAAAGGATTGGTGAGGCATTAGATCCACTAGAAGTTAGGAAACTCCAAATTAAAACAAGTAACAGACTCATGAACCGAGGAAAAGATCAAGGCCTTCTTTGGACAGCTTGAACCTAACAGAGAACCAACCAAGAAAAATCTGCTTCTGTTTGTACCCCATTTGAGTCAGAAATCCTACAATTCTTCATCAAAAATACTCAAAAGTACTTGCACTGAACCTATGGAACCAATTCAGCCTTCCCTCACTCGAGAATTAGGAGGTAAAGGAGAAAGAAGCAAGATGGACCATTTCAGGCAACATCAAGAAAATGAAGAGAAAATACCTCAAAAACAGCAATATGGTGAGAAAAGAAGAGACAAACAATAAAAAAAAGTTGCAAGCAAAAAGGCAAAAAAGGGACCTTATGTTGAAAAATGCAAGATCAAACAAAGAACTAATCACAGTGAATGTGACAATCTCGAAAAAGAAGAAGAAAGAAGCTAAACTCAAAAGGTGGAGTCATGAACCATCTCGCACTTCACAGTTCTCAAATTCAAACCTCTGTTCAAACGCCTTTCCTTGAAACTTCACTCCATAAGCCATACAAACAAACCTAGATTAAAAGCCGTAGTGAACCAAAGTTGAGTGAGCAGTCATGTGGAGAAAAGAAGTGACCTAATCTATGGTGAGGAGATGTCAATGATGCCATTGCCTAAGAATCATGCCTATGCTCATGCTTACAGATCCATTTGGGAGATGTAACGCTCTTGAGCTTGAGTGAAAATGAACCCCTCAACAAAAACACATTGAGAGTATACCCGGTGAGTGTTTGGGTTGGAACTTGAGCACCTTAAGTGTGACTTATAACCTAATTTTTTTATCCATAGGATGAGCTTCTTCTTGGCACATTTGTATGATTTTCTATGACTGTTCACATTGGAAATATTGAAACATTCATGAGGTTTATAAATGTTTAAATTCTGTGCAAACAATAATCAAATTTTACATTTCATCATTGATTCAAGAGTAACTAACCTGCTCCTTGATTGCTCATTTGATAATATTACCTGATGTTAAGCTGTTTCATGGAGAAGTTTGTGGGTACCTTCACTTGAAAACCCTCGGAGACTTCACTCCTCCTCTAGGGATCACCTAGGGGTTGAAAAGGCTTGTTGCATATGCTAAATGCACTGTGCTTCCTACAAAAGTGGCTCTTTACTTTGTTTTTATGTTTCTTTGCTCGGGGACTAGCAAAGCTTAGGTTTAAGGTGTGTTAAGTAGTGAAAAATACCATTTTCACCCTAAACATGAGCCTTGGAAGACCCTTGTGATGAGTAAATAAGTGCTTTAGTGTTGATACCGCAGCTAACCAAAAGGCCAGGTCCAAATCAAAACCATCCTAAAATGATCAAAAAGGCGACAGCGCATGTCAAGCTCAAAGAGGAGTGAAGAAATAGCCTCGACAATGGCTAAAAGGTCCTAAAAGAGCAAGAAAAGACACGAAGAAGAAGAATGGAGGCCAAAGCTCAATTAGCAAGAACTTCTACTATTAGCATGCAAAGGAAAAATCAAGTTAAAAGTCAATTAGCAAAGAAGAATGGGAGCCTAGAGTTCAATTAGCAAAGAACTTCTACCATTCGCAAAGAACTTTGAACTTTGCGAAAAGAAGAAAACACTCTGCGAAAAGAAGAGAAGTCCTTTGCGAAAAGATCTCCTGAAGCCAAAATGCTTTGCGAAAAGATCTCCGAAGCCAAAATGCTTTGCGAAAAGATCTCCGAAGCCAAAATGCTTTTGCGAAGAGAGCTTGAGCCAAACTACTTTAAAAGCCTTAAACTATCTTGAAATGGCATTCGGATTTGCATTTCGTCCAGAAGGGTATTTTAGGAAACTTTGCACGCGCCCCAATGCGTTTAAAACCCAAGGACATTTAGGAAGATTCGAGCACGAACCAAAGGCATATTCCACCCCATGTGAACACCCAAAGATGAAATTACTTGGCGGGAACTTCTAGAAGCTCAAACAGATTTTGAATTACATAATGAAATTGATACCTCTGTTTCTGATTGGTGAACCGGATCAAGCATTTCGATTGGCGAACGGTCTGGATCTGGTGCTCGACTCCTATTGGTTGATCTGAGATCTATCCAATTCGATTGGTTGATACACATCTGGTGGCTTAGGGAAAACTATAAATAGAACCATTTGCCCAATTTGGGTATCCAGTTTTAGAGTTTTCATCTCTGTTTCCCCATTCCGGTCGAAAGCTCATCGACCCCCTGTAATCCCTTCTTGTATTTTACCTTTGAGAGCCATTGTGAGTGATTTGTACTTCCAAGTTCAGATTCAAGGCAGAATCTGAGGGCTCTCGAGAAGCCTCGGATCTGTAAGTCTCGAGGGCTCTCTAAGAAGCCGTGCTTTCTGTAATTAGACGTTGGATTTTAAAAGGTTCTTTGTAATTTGTGTCTTCTCCATTGGAGTCATGTCGAGGGTTACGAATGTTCACCTTAGTGCATTAGACTTCTTTAGATTCACTCACCGCATCCAACTTCTCTTAATTCATCATCCACAATGCGAATTAAGCGTTGGTAACCTAATTCAAGCAGCATTTACAGTGATGTTCATGTTCTGAACTAAAGAATAGGCCACAACTATTGGATGATCTGTGACAAATCATTGCCATAAGTCTAAACCTATTCCTTAATTCGGATTTATTTCTCTTACATCTGTCTTTGGTAGCGGATGAAGATTGAATCTGCTCTGTGGAACTACAGATTCTCCATTAAAATTCAGAGGTTAAAGTACATGAAGCTATTATTTCTGCATTTGTTTTATTTTAAACATCTCCCCAACTCGGATCTGGATCATGTAGTTAGTTCTTTTCTTTATTTGCTTATAGTTAAATGTGACACAATCCAACACTCTCTTTTATCTATTCTTTATTTTAGATAATTATAGAGCCAGATCTGGTAGCACAGATCTGGAGGTTTATCTCTCATTTTAGACAAACTTCTCTGTGGACGATCTTGAAATACTTACTTTTAAAACTTGCTACAATTGGCCCTGATCTTGCAGGCCAGTGTTAGCCCCAATGTGCTGATATCCCTTTCATAAGTTAACATCCATATAATTTAGCATTCTTTAATTCTTTAATTTTTGATTTATAATGCACACAATTATGGCACACTTGGAGCGACAACATCCATCTCTGTTTTCTCCTGACTTTTACATCATAAATTAGCACACTAGAAATCCACAATAAGTTTTTGGCGCTGTTGCCGGGGAAGCAGTTTAGAAATTGATAGATCTAAGTTTTGATCATAGATTTGTAGTTTTTGTTTGATTTTACTAACTGCATTTGTGAGTTTTACTATTTTTCAGTATTTTTTGTGTCCATTACACCAGATCTGAGTATCCAATGAGAGGAGAGCTGTGCTGAAGGCTGCTCTATAGTTTGCATCCCTTCTCCCCTGTTTATTTTTTGATATGTTGATTTTTTTTAGATTAGTTAATCAATTGTGTGTTCCTATTTGTTGTGTGAGGATTTACTCTGCATTCAGTTGTGGGTGTTGTATGTTTGGTAGGAGAACTCTTCAACCTGAGATTATTCCACTAAATCCAGAGGTTGAAAGACTTCTCAGAACCAGACCAACTACATCCACAACTGTTGAATTTGAATCTGTCGAAATAGGTGAGCAGCAGTAGCCTCGAACTCTCAAGGAATTCAATGCACCAGGGATCTACAATTCCCCCTTCTGCATTCAATTCCCTACTGCTCAAGGAAACTATGAGATCAAATCGTCCACCATTCAAATGTTGCCCTCATTTCATGGCCTGACCAAGGAGGATCCGTATAAGCATATAGATGAATTCTTAGGACTGTGCACCACCTTCAACATCACAGGTTTGGGGGAGGAGGCCACCAGGATGAGACTGTTTCCTTTTTTATTAAAGGACAGAGCCAGGACCTGGTTATCTCTGCTTCCTCCTAACAGTATACAGTCCTGGAGTGATCTCCAATGTTAGTTTTTGGCCAAATTCTTTCCTACGTCAAAGACCAGTCAGTTGAGGAAGGGTATCATCTCTTTTACCTAAGATCCAACTGAAGACTTTCATCAATCCTGGGAGAGATTTAAAGAACTCCTCAAGAAATGCCCCCACCATCAAATCCCTGAATGGCAACCGGTTCAAAGCTTTTACCAGGGAATTGATTCAAAGAGCAGGAACATGATAGATACCTCTTGTGGAGGCACTTATCTTCATAAAACTACTGAGGAGGCATGGGAGCTCTTTAGCATCATTAGTGAAAACTCTATGCAAAGGGAAACCTTAGCAAGAGATCTAGACCCTTCCAAATTGATGAAAGAGAACACGTCAAGAGAAAAGATATATGAAGTGAGTGTGCCAAGTGAGTTGGAAAGGAAAGTGGACAGCTTAACTCTGAAGTTTGATAGGCTGATGGGAGCAATGCAGTCACCTGTGGCTACTAGAGTGGAGGAGGCATGTGCTATATGCCAGTCCCTTGCTCACTCCCTAGATGAATGCCCATCAGCTGCCCAATTTCCTTATTTCATAACAGGACATGTGGCTGCAACTGAAGCCTATGGGCAGCAGCCTGCTGCTGGGTATCAATGGAGAAACCACTCCAATTTGAGGTGGAGACAAGATGGATACCCCAGCCAGCAGTAGCAACAGCCCCAATAACCCATGCCCTACAGAAATGCTCAGCCGTATCGAGAAGGTTATGCCCCAAGACCTCAATATCAACAAACCATGGCCCAACCTGTAGCTCCTCCTGTGCAGCAAGCTGCACCTACTCCAGCTATGAGAACACCATCTTTTGAGGAACAAGTTCTATCTTCATTATAGAACTTGAACACTTTAACCCAAACTGTGCACTCTCACAACCAGAGCATAAAAAAGATAGAGGACCAGCATGGTCAGCTGTCTGATGCTCTGAGTAGGAGAGAAGGAGGAAGGTTACCAAGCCAACCACAGGATAATCCACGAAGATAGTTTGTAGTGGGTGAAGTTTCCTCCACCTATGTGGAAGCCAAATCTGTGACAACTTTGAGGAGTGGTAGGCTAGTGGACAATCAAGTGGGCTGTGAGCCTGTGAGAAGTCTGAAAGAAGATAATGGAAGGAGTTTTCTAAGAACACAACAGAGGCCACCAGTGGTGGACCTGCAGGAACAACCCAGTGTCAATAAAGAGGATGATATGGATCCTCAAGGAAAAGAAAAAATAAAAAAGAAAGAATCCCCATTGGCTAAGGCTGCAAGTGAGGGAGCACCCCCACACTTGCCATTTCCCAAGGCATTCCAAGGATCCTCCCCTTTTGACAAAGGGCAGGGCAAAATTGAGAAAATGATGGAGACTTTCAAACAAGTAAAGATTAATTTGCCTTTACTGGATGCCATTAAACAAGTCCCAGCCTACGCCAAATTTATGAAGGAGTTATGCACCCATAAAAGACAGTCTAGGACATACTTGTCCAAGAAAGTTTTTTCAGCAGAGAAGGTAAAACACATTTTTTTTATTGCAACCCCCACCAAACTTCAAGACCCTGGAGTGCCCACTATCCCCTGCATCATTGGGGATCATAAAATTGAGAAGGCCCTATTAGACTTAGGAGGCAGTGTGAACTTGCTGCCCTATGTAGTCTATAAAAAATTGGGCTTGGGAGACTTGAAGCCCACACCTGTGGTTTTACAACTGGTTGACAGGTCCGAAAGGAAGCCTGTGGGAGTCATTGAAGATATCCTGGTGGGAGTTGACAAGTTTTTTTACCCTGCTGACTTTGTGGTATTAGATATGGAGCCAAGTAAAGGTAGTTCCTTCATCCCTGTGATTCTGGGCAGGCCCTTCTTGGCCACTGCCAATGCATGCATTCAATGCAAATATGAAATCATGGAGGTCTCTTTTGGCAACATGAAAGTAAAACTGCATGTGTACAACCCCCTTTTGATGAAACCTATTTTTCCATTGCAGGGTTAGAGGAGGCTCTGCATGAGAATCCTCAACAGCTACTGCAGAACAATGAGTGGCCTATAGAGACAAAATTGCAACCAGGGGTTGAACAATTGCTGAGGAATGGATCCAAGAAGGATGAAAAGTTCAAGGAACATGGGGAGACCGTTAACCTTCCAGATCCTCCAGATTAGCACCTGCAGTTGAGTATGTATCATATGTACCATATTTTGCGTCTATTTAGATTTGTTTTTACTTTGCATCTCTAGTAGAATTCTTTTGAAATAAATATGCTATGTTCTCTAGTGGATCATCTTTTTAAATTTGCTAGTTGCCCTAAGATAAGGGGAGCTCATCCACTTAAGAATCCAATCATAGGGCCGCACAGTAACAGAGCCTGATAAGTGCTGAAGCTAAGGGTGCCCAGAAAGGCAGCTTTATCTGGGTTTTGAAGCCTTCGATAGGCCTAATCTACATTTCGTTAGGTTTCATGGTGATTTTGATAGGATATCTAATGGTTTTGATAAGAACTGGATGTTTCGACAGGTAAAACCAGCTGCTCGATAGGTTAAAATAAGGGCAAACAAAGATTTCAATAGGTGCTGAGTACATATCGGACACCTATCGAAGAGATGCTGTCTCTGCCGTTTAAACCTATCGATAGGATGGTCTCACCTATCAAAATCCTTAAAAATCATCCCTTTAGAAAGCTTTGATGTCTAACCTTTCGATAGGACGCTTCAACCTATCAAAACCATTCCATTCATCCTATCGAAATCGCATTTTCACCTATATATACCTGTCGATAGGTCATTTGTGCTTCACTCTTTCTCTCTGAAAAACCCTCGCTCTCTTCCTCATTTTTCACCTCCCTCTTTCTCTACTAAATCCTCACGGACTCTTCTGCTGTTTAGTGTGCCATCTTGTCAACACATTCAACTTGCGTAGAGGAGCACTTTGCCCCTGATTTT
Organism: Chloranthus sessilifolius; assembly: GCA_021018995.1. NCBI lineage: Eukaryota > Viridiplantae > Streptophyta > Magnoliopsida > Chloranthales > Chloranthaceae > Chloranthus > Chloranthus sessilifolius. The sequence goes on from CM037597.1 coordinate 100,287,098, forward strand.
AGAGAAATTGGAGCGGTGCATCGCTAGCTTTGTGAAACTCTAGGTACCTAGATGTGAATTGCCTTCCAACCATCACTCTGTTGTCTTTCTAAGTTTTCCCATTCCAAGTTGGTGAGAAATTACTCCCTGAGATTATAATGGATGAGCCTGAGGAAACGCTAACCAGCATACGCCGAAAATCAACTGCATCCACCCCTAAATCCTCCAAGAAAGCGCTACCTGCTACCAAACCACCTGTAAAGAGGAAGCTTGCTGAGGGGACACCCAAAAAGAGTCCTAAAGCTAAGAAAGCCAAAGCTGTTGAAATCCAGGAACCTGTGGTAGAAACACCCTTAGAGAGAGCTACCCCTGACAGGCCCATTGCTGTAGAGCTTCCGGCTATACTAACCATCCCCAATGAATTTGTTGACAAGTTAAACCTTGTCCCTGAGACCGGATTTGATCTGGCATATTTTGCCGACATTGGAGAGTGCCAGGAAACACTGAGCTATTTGAAAAAAGATGGCTTGTTGCCCCTACTATCGCCATTGAAGGAATCAGTGTATCCCAGGCTGGTGAAGTTATGGTACCAAAATCTGAAGAAGAAGGTGGCACAGGGGACGGATGATGTATTAGAAATTTTGATTGATGATTGGCAACTGACTATCGATCACAGAGACATAGGAATGGCTTTGGGGGTCCCATAACAATTTGACTCCAACCGCGCTGAGGGAGCACCTGTTGGAGCTACATTTAAGGATATGGCCAAGCAGCTAACAAATGGGATTGTGGGTTCTGGAGAATCCCTGATGAGAAGAGACCTCCATCCTAGCCTCAGATTCATGGATACCATCTTAAGAAAAAATGGCCCACAAGGTTTTTGGAAAGAGAGAATGGTCTACAAGTTTAACCCTGATTCAAAAGACCAAACCGATTGCAGCAGAGAAGGAGGTGCCCACTACCTCAGCAGCAGATCATGCTGCTGACATTCCCCCATCCACCATTCCTCCTACATCACCCACTTTTTCATCCACCTTACCTACACCATCACCTACACCTGGGATCTTGAACCTCCCCACCTTCTCCGAGCTTATCCCCACCATGTCTTCCCCACCCTCCCTCCAACCCCTTCCTGATTTTCCCCCTCCACCACTTCCTACACATATACAGGGTTTAGACCAGTTCACTTCTACTGGTTTCTCTGCCCTCATTTCTTCAATTGTGGAAGATGTTGCTCATGAGTAAACCCTACTTCCTGACTCTCCCCACACCACTCCTCCTCACTTTACCCATGCCCCATCCTCCCTTTCCATCCCATTCATTCACCCATCTCCTCTACTTTCACCCTGCCTGATACTTTCACCCAAATCCTCTCCCTCCTTCAATCCATTCAGGCCCAAGTGGCCACTAACACTGACCACCATGCCCTCATGAGCTCATGTCTCTAATCAATTCAATCCACCCTCACTCCCCCCACTTCAGTCTCCCAACCTTTTCCCACTTCTCCTCCCTCCCCTGATCCCTCCCTTTTAAATTTCTCTCCTCCTTTTTCACCTATGCCCTCCCCCATCCCTACTGATATTCTTTTTGTGGAGTTAGCCATTCCATCTTTACCCCCACCTTCCCCCCCAGCACCTGTTATGCCTTCATCCCCACCTGCCCCTGTTTCGGTAGTTGCTGAGATACCCACCATCCATTTTCCTTTGTCTTCCCCCCTATTTTCCAGGATGCCTCCACCCAAACTAATCCATGGGAGGATCTAGTTCTTTCCACCTCCTCCTCTTCATCCACTCCACCCTCATCTTTGCCTCTTGTCCTTTGCCAATCCATGTACATTCCTCCCTACCTCACCCTCTTGTATGTAATGAGGGACAACCCTTACATCCACAGGGATGTCTTGAGAGGTATGGCTGCACTTCGAGCATCCCTTGAAGCCCCTTATGAGGAGCGAATTGCCAACATCGAATTAGAACACCGAATCCAGCTCCGCGATATCTCTCAAGGATGGTCTGAAATCCTAGTTCGATATGAGCCAGCAAAGCAAGTGGTAGCAGCTGAGAGTCTCATTGCCAAATATGAAAATAAGAATTCTGAGCTCCTCAAGAAAAAGTTAGCCAATGCTCAGGAGATCATCAAGGCCACCAAGGAGCTCTCAGATGCTAACCTCCTCTATGCTGCCAAGAAGATTGATATTTTGGAGAAAAAGGTTGCTTCCTTGTTGTCTCAACCCCTTGAGCCTACCCCTCTTGCTACAGCATCTCCTGCTGCACCTTCCCCCCCTCCCCCATGCCCCCCCCTACAACTATTCCTTCCGTGACCCCACCGGTGGATGTTTCCCCTACTGCCACTGCCCCTCCTCCATCACCTCCTGCCTCGCAACCCCCTCCCACACCACCTGTAGAGGCTCCCCATCCCCCTCCTGCCGAAGTACCTCCACCTGACAAACCTCTCCCTCCCAAACGGAAGAGGACTTACTCTAAAAGAACCACCACCGCCAAGAGATCTACTACTTCTGCTGCCGTTATAAAAAAAGGGAAACAACTTGCTACCCCATCCGAGGAAGCTGCACACCCCAGGTCCTCCCTCAGTCTGACCCCCATGGCACCATACTCACTAGGGATGAAAGACGAAAGGCTGCTGCGGCTCTAGAACTAGACCCCATGGCTCTTTTCCCTTTCGATTTGGATTCTGATCCTGCACCTGCGGTTGATCCTAAAGGCAAAAAGCCTGCTGCCCAGTCTGAGGAGGCACGCGTTAAACAACCTAAGCAATCCAAATCCAAGGGCAAAGCCCCTGCATCTAGGCGGTAGCTGGCACCAACTTGTATATGAATGTGGCCATGTGTTGTTTCATTTGTCTCTTGTATATATTTGACATTTTTGTTGTGATATTCTATAGATATCTTCTTATCCTGTCTCCCTCTTGATTGCTTTCTCTCAAATCAGTGAGGACACTATTTCGTTTAGGTTTGGGGGTATGGAAGGAGTGCCAATGAAATAAGTTAATGCTTGGTGCAGCTATGCTGAAAAAGTGTTTTTTACAATAAAATGATTTCCCACCTGATTTTTTGGGAAAAGAGGAAATTAAAAACTTTTTAAAACTGAAATGAGCTGTAGTCTTAACATTTTTCATGAAGCAAATGCCAAGAATTTTCAAAAAAATTGATGATTAGTGAACCTGAAATGAGAGAAAACTGTGAGGATACCCCCCCGGAAATTTTGATGGATGACCATACCCAGTGAGATTTGGGCCTGAAAATTGTTAATTTCTTTGAAGTGTGTCTAGGCAATTTCTTCTGCTCTAAGGACTGATAGGTTCTAATTCTAATCACTAGAAGTTAGGCAATTCCAAGTTGAAACAGCTTGATAGCATTCATGACATTGAAGACATGAAGTAAGGCCACCCCTTGGACAGTTTGAGACTAAAATGCCCCACCTTTGAACTGCCCTTGATACACACCATTTGAGCCTTGAAATCACAACTTTTCCTCGATAGATACCAGAAATGCAAACCCAAAACTCTTTAACCTGATGCAGTCTGACCTCACTCTGAGATTTCAGAAGGTAAAGGTAAAGGAATGGAAGAAGGTAGAGCTGGTTTGAGAAGTGGGTACAAGAGGAGAAAAACTCAGTTGGTGGCGTTGTGGCATTCCAGCCTATTAAAAAAAAAAAAAAAAAAAAAGAGAAAAATAGAAAGGCAAAATAAAAGGTTGAGAGAGAGAAGTCATTTCATTGAAAGACTGAAAAAAGGATTAGAAACTGATCACTTCAAATCTGAAAATTCAAGAAGTAGATGGAATTATGCTGAAATGAAGGAGGTATTGTCTAGACACCTCCTTACCTTCACTGATTTCTCAATTTTGAATCCTATTTTACCCTGTTATATCTTTTACAAATTTCACCCATAAGCCACATTACAACCCAATAAAAAGACCCTACTGATCTAAAATGGAGTGAGCTGTCATGTGGAGATGAGAATTTGCTTAATCTATGGAGAAAAGAGTTAGAAAATTTCAGGAATTAAAGCAATGCATATGCTCTTGCTTGCAGTCCTATTTGAGGGCTACAACTGATCTTGAGCTATGTGAAATGATGCACCCTTCGATTTTTGTTATGAGTGAACAGCCCCGGTATGATTTGGGTCTAAAATCAGAGATTTGGGGTGGTATAGGAACAAAATTCTTGAATTAAAGGTGAGCTCTGCATCAAAGTTTTAAGCCCAATACCTTGACACGAACTGATTAAGAAAGAAGGAATTACAACAGAATTTCAGGTTTTGAATTGGTGATTTTTCTGCTGAAAATCCTCTGGAATTGAATGGACATGGTGTGAAATTTATTTTATTTCACTTAAACTCTGTTTTAACATGTTGCATGAGTATTAACTAAGTTTATTGGAGAAGTTTGTGGGTACCTTCACTGAACACCCTCAGGAGACTTCACTCCTCAACTAGGGATCACCTAGGAGTTTAAAAAACTTGGTGCATGTGCTAAATGCATCTGTGCTCCCTACGAAAGTGGCATTTTATTTTTCTTTGAATTGTCCTTTGCTCAGGGACTAGCAAAGCTTAGGTTTGGGGGTGTGTTAAGTGCTGAAAAATGCCACTTTGCACCCTTTAACTTGACCTTTCATGGACCTACAAGCACACTAATAAGCCTCTGTTGAGTGCATTTTGTAGATAGCAGGGAAATCTGGTAATAATGCAGCAAACCACTTAAGAATGCCCACAAAGAAGTCATCTCTCAGCACCATGCAGACCCAGCAATAGAATAAGGAGAAAGAAGTGAAGATAGGTCCAAAACATCCTATCGAGAGGATGCCAGAAGACATCGATAGGAGCTGAGGATTAAAAGGAAAGAATTCGTGCAGTTGGAGAAGGGTTCGATAGGATCCGAAGGCAGAAGAAGGATGAAGTCGCAGGGATTGAGGAGTTCGATAGGATTTCAGAACCTATCGAGGAAAGAAAGGAAAGAAGAAACCATCCTGTCAAAAACTTGCCTGAAGTGTCAAAGGAACCTATCGAACGGATCTGAGAACCTATCGAAAGGACTAAAATGCTCGATTCCAACCTGTCGAAGGCTCCCTGATCCTATCGAAATGAAGATGTTGAAACTGAACCTATCGAAGGATGCTTAAGCCTTTCTATAGGAATGGGAGCCAACCTATCGGGATGACGGCACGTAGAGCTGAACCTGTCGAAAAGGACCATTGGACCTATCGAACTACTCAGCCAACCGATCGAATACTCCAGATATTAGGCTAAGGACCCTGAAGCTTCAAAGAGAGATCTCATCCTATCGGTACATATCGAAGTGATCAGGGAACCTATCGAAAGGAACTACAAGCTTACTTTGAACCTGTCGGAAGCTTTTCCAACCTGTCGAAATCGTGTGTTGAACTTCTCAGAAACTATGCTATGCACACACTGAGACTTGGTGACCTGTCACACGCAAATCGAGGCACTTTGGTGATCGGCGTGACATTCTAGAAGATGCCCTAGAAAGCCCTAGCCGACCCATGTGCTTTAACAGAACTCTAACAAACTCTGATAACCTTCTAGAAGAGATTTTTGGCAGGAAAAATAGAGGAGAAAGCTATATATTGAGACCCCTAATTACCATTGGGGGGGATCAAAATTCTGAGCAATTTTCCAGAGATCAGAGCTTGCAGCGAGATTCCATCTCCCTCCTTTAGCCCAACTATGGTTGGCTAAATCCCTAGGAGCATCAAGGAGTGAGTTAGATCCGTAATTGGGTAAGGTTAAGAGTATTGTTGGGGTTAATTGCTGCACAGACTATAAATCTGAGAGCATTCCATTGTAAGAGTGACCTTGTTTATAATGTAAATGTTGTTTTCAATGTTTTAATTAGATCTAAAGCTCTTTTGATGCCTTTTGGTGCTCGATCGGATTTGTGTAGAGGAGTTGCTTGATCAGCTCACCCACTTAACTGGTAGACCTCTTGGATGTCATCTGAATTCCTTGGATCTGATATCCCTGTAATTTCCTGCGTCTGTGACCTAGAAATTGCAGCATCTGTAGTGGTTTTAATTGTTCTAATTGAGGCTCTGGCTTTGTAGGAGATCTCTAGGATGGTCTGTGACCATTAAAGTGGACAGATCATAACCTTAAGGTGAATCTGAGCTCAGGCTTTAATTGGATTTATTTGCTGTAATCCATGGATTCGATAAAGCCTATAGGATGGTCTGTGACCATTAAAGTGGACAGATCATAGCCTTAAGGCTAGGTGGATCCTGTGATTTGAAGTGGAATTTCTACCCTGCAGCTGTGCTTGCGGACAGTGCCTGTGGTCAGCTGAGAGACTTGTGTGCTTTTGAACCCCTATAATATGCTTAGCTCAATCTGATTGCAGTGAAGACAATCTCCAAGCTGTTCTTCTCAATTTTCTGAGTTTTTAAACCATTCCATCTGCAAGATCTGAGGCTCTAGATTCGATCCAAAACAATCTTCATTTTATTTGTAGTTTAGTTTAAGTGACAACTCATTTGAAAACTTTCCCCTGTCTTTTAACTAAAGTAGAGATAGCTAGGGTGCCAGATCTCTCACAGATCTGGAGATTTATCCTATTTCTAACCAGCCTCCCCGTGGACATTCCCTTACCATTCTTTTAAAGCTTGCTACAAAGGACCCTGTATCTTGCAGGTCTAGGATATCTTAGATGTGCTGAACCCATCTCTCTTTTCTCCTGACTTTTACATCATAAATCAGCACACTAGAAATCCACAACAACTCCTAGTAGACTCAGAAGACCTTTTTTAAATTAGACTCCTAGTAGAATTAGGAGACACTTTCTTAATCAGACTCCCAGTAGGATTAGGAGACCAAGTTAAATAAAATTCCAGCAGGAATAGGAAAACCAAACCAGTTACACTAAAGGCAACCCACAGCTGCTGATGTTCGCTGGCAGACGATTCAATAAAGGAGTTCAACCTACAAGCCCTCGCTCCCCTTAAAGCGTGATCAGTGATGTATTGAAACGTCGATAAATATCTGCAGCTGGCGATTGCATCTTCTCATGTATTCTTCATTTAAAATTTGCCTCTTTAATTTTAGCATTTAATATTTTCTAATTTATTACTCCATCATCGCCATTGCCAGAGTTTGCTTAGGACAGAATTGGGCCACTTATTCCGGAGACTGAGAGGAAACCAGAAAAAAGAGCGTACCAACACAATGCTAAGAAACTAGAGATATGGTGTAACGGTACTATTTATTTTGGTAAATATCTGATAGCTGAAGATTGGGATTGACGACCTTAATCTGAAGAAGGAAGATTTAGGATTTATTTTATGCACTTTAGATTTAGAAACCATTCTTTTATTCATATTTCTCTAGTAGATTAGATCTTAAAGATAAATAGAAGTTTTCAAGATAAGAATTTAAATAGAAGATATAGGTAAGGAGTAATTAAATAAATAATCTTCCTCGTGAGATCAATCCTATACTAGTACTATGATTTCCACTATGCGCTTGCAATAGGTTAAGACTTGAGTTTAAACATAATTTTAATATACATAACAAGATTGACCAAGTTTTTGGTGCCGCTACCAGGAAAGCGAAATTTATCGTTATTTATATTTTTATTCTTTTAGAAATCAATATTTATCTTTCTCCTTTTATATTCCTTTATATTTTTAAATTCTTTGATCACTTCTTAAATCTTCTACAGGTTTATTCAGAGTACTGGATCAGACCTCCAACACTTTTGTGGGCCCCAGAAATTTAGAAGCTCAGATTTGTCTCTCTCCCTACTTGCTCAAATAAAAAGTAAATAAAATTAAAACTAAATCCTAATACAATAAGTGTATACACCAGTTTGACACATTATAGTCAGAACATGACAAACAATGGGAGAATATTATGCTTTAACACCTCTTACACCTCTCCCATGCATACAATTAACCCCTATGACCAGTAATAAGATTTTTCAAATCACACCCAAAATATTTCGAACACTTCCAACATTTCGTGGGCTAAGGGATGAAAATCCTTATTCACATTTAAGGCAGTTCATAGAAGTGTGCAACCTTATTTGAATCCAAATTTTTTCATAAACATCTCTTCATTTGAGATTGTTTTCATATTCTCTTAGAGATGAAGCAGAGCAGTGGATACATTCTTTGCCTCAGAATTCGTTCGCCAGTTGGGAGGTTTCGGAACGAGGATTTCTCATGAAATACTTCCCAATACACAGAATGAATCAAATCCGGTATCTGATTCAAACTTTCAAATAGTCTCCAGATGAATCTCTTCAAGAGGGGTGGACGCACCTCAACAATCTTTTAGATGAGTGTCCTCATCATGAAGTCCCCCGTTGGCAAATAGTCCTCACTTTCTATGAAGGTCTAAATGACCAAAACTAGCACATCGTTGATGTTGCCAGTGGGGGGATGTTCCACACCATGTCTGCTAAGGCTGCTTGGAAATTGTTTGAGAACTTTAGCGAGGAACCAGTGCAATGCCAAGCACCGAGTGAGATTGAGCCTGAGACTCTAAGAAGTATACCTCTTAGGTAGAGAGGATTATACAAATTAAAGTCAATGATGGACTGCCTTCCAAAATTAAAATTATGGAAGACAAAAATTCAATCTCTGGTGGGTGTAAAATCATACCCAACATCTCAACAAGGAGAAGCCGTTGGATCTAACTGTCGCTTAACTCAGGAAATTCCTCAGCACTCTCCGGTATTTTGCCCCACACAGACCCAAGACCACATTGACATTGAGGAAGCCTTGTCACAATTAGCCGAAAATGGGCTTGAAAATGGCCATATCCAAACACAGCTACTCACTAATCTCCTAGAATTTATTACACGGTTAGAAACTCAGGTTGAGCAATTAACCATTCTGGTTAACTCGGGAGTGAGTAACTATTCTTTCCCATGGCCAGTTGGCACCCTAGGAGGAAATACTTTTATGGGAAGGACATCAACTCCCCTTGATCGTCATTGAATTCCTCCTGAATTTGTCGAGCTACCGACTCACCCGTAGCAAAGATGTGTAACACATGTACATAAGCACTTTTGAAATGACCCCTCTACGATTTATGAGATATTACTAATCATAAAGACTCTTCTTTATTTTTAATCACTTGAAATGCATGGATTTGTGAATTCTCGTGAGTTTAGAGTCCAATTGTAGCGAGTATGATTTTTCAGTCATAGATTCTCATGATCGTTATCTAGAATTGCAAACGACAATTCTGGGGAACAGGAGAACCTAGTGATCAGTCTTATCTGAAGCATTGAAAGTAAAACCCATTTAAAATTGTATAGGAAATGGACATGAAATGTATTCAATATCACCACTTCCCAACCACCCTAGCCTAGGAACCTATACAGAGACATTTACTCGAAGTGACAGTTCAAAGCCAAGCCCATTCCCTATAAATCCATACCCATCCATAGACTAAAACCAGTTCATAACCTTTCTTCTTCCTCCATCCTTAACCCTAAACCCTATGACGGAAGAGCATAACCAGAATGATTTCAGTAACCAACTTGATAAAATTCTCGAAATACATAGAGCTGAGCTCCTGGCTGCACAAAAGAAAGTAAAAGATCTCAAGCCTCAGCAACCTACTTGAGATGCTAAATCGTCAACTAGAACTACCCTTCACTCTAAACCTAACCCAAATCCGAAACCATATACCACGAACCCATCTCCCCCCACTTCCTAACCTTTACAGCATCACAACCCACCTAGAATGCATGTTTCTTTCTAACAAGGATGGGTTATAATTTCCACTGTCATGTCCCATCCCATCCTTGATCTCCTCACCACCCTTCTCTATTGCTCATCTTCTCCCTCAGCTTGCGTTACAATCTCTTCATAAAATTTTTGCAAGGGAGCAATATAGGCTGAATGGGGGGCTGAGATTGTCATCTTCCAACTCTCCTCAACTTCTTCCCGCAACTGAATTAACGTATAGTTGATGATTCATTTGGAAAACTGAGAGGGGGAGTTCGACAGCTCGTGGAGTAGCAATCACGATGTGGATTTCCACTCTAAAGAAGAGGAGGGGAGGTGACCCTGCCAAGGTGTGGATATGCCTTTGGTGAGAAGGAATGAGAGACTTTGATTAAAGCGTAGTTAGAAGCCGAAGGACCAATCTTCATTGAAGATTTCTCTTGGACGTTGCTGTCAGTGTCTTAGTTTAGTGTGTGTCTAGATTTTTCCTAGGATTTCTTTTGATGAACTTAATTTTCTTTTCATGTTTCTGTAATTAGTTCATAAAAAAAAAAGACAAATATATAGTTTTCTTTCTGTAATGTCTTTTCTAATATACTAACAGTGTTACTAACATCTAACATTTTTAAAAACTGGTAGTATTTTTCTCCTAAGTTTGGGGTGAAGATTTTTTATTCTTTTTGCAGATTACAAACCCGGTGCATAACCCAGTAATAGGTAATATTTTTCTTGTATGTCCTCTGTTTTACACAATGAAGACATTGTCTTATTTAAGTTTGGGGGGATATACATATCATTTTTGAAAATATAATTTATTAGTATAGTTTTTTATTTTTTTTAGAGTTTTTAGTTAATCATTATATGAGATTTATAAAGAAAATATGACAATTCGAAATTCTTAGCAATCCATTATAGTAGTAGTTCAAAATCAAAATAGAAATGGTTACAATTCAAAGTAAAGCATCTCTAGAACACTGTATCAGGGGCATGTTTGAAACTATACGATTGATCTGAATTGCATATATTTTAGATTATAGTTTCAAAATCATATAACCAGTGAGCTATAGGGCCTATTTCCACTTCTGAGAAAGACTGTTTTTATTTATGCTAAATTTCCTTGAACTTCTCTACTATTAATCTCATATTGTTGAACTTAGAATCAAGATATTCTATAAATATGATGATATATTTGTTTAGAACTGTCAAATGAATATATCAAAGCAATAAGACATCCATATTTGTGTTATTCACTGAAAAGTATCACTTTTCACCTCTTTAACCTAGCCTTTGCTGGACCTTGAAGCTGACTAATAACTCTTGTTTAGCTTGTTTTGTAGATTAGTAATAACTTGTACAACTTAACATAAAGTCCATGCCTTTTGGTGCCAAGAAGAGAGAAACTTCACGCCAAGGATGACAGCTGAGCTAGAGATTGATGGAACACTATGATGGTACACACCATGATGACTATTTTGCATGTCATGATGGACCAAGGAAGTCTAACAGATGAATGAAGTATAGATGAGAGTGGAGGAAGCTGTAATAGAAGCATGTGCATAGCAACAGAAGAACAAATGACTTATCTCGCTCAATTGAGGTGCTGCCTCATGCTGTTCAAATTCACTAGCAAAGTCTTCTCGTGCAGATGTTACATGTAGCACGCTAGAGCTTACGAAGAAGTCACGCAGCTCAGTAAAGGGATTATCACAGAGCAGTCTTTCGCGCAACAGTCACGCACTTCAGCTGTAATCAACACTTAAAAAACTCGTGGAGCTCTCGCGCACTAAGCCTTTAGAAATATAGCTCGCAAAACTCTCGCAAGGATCAAACTTTAAAGCATCTGCGTGCACAGCCTCGTGAGACCAATCTACATAAACAATAATAGCAACCTCACGAAGTTCTCGCGTAGCTATAGAGGAGAGAGACACCCAGAAACTATCTCGCGCAGCTCTTGCACGCCTAGAAGTTTAACCCTGTACCAAGCGAGATGTAAAGGCATCTGTGTGGGTACCTCACGATAGGAAATTTTGAAGCCTTATTGCACGAGTGCATTCAAAGCCAGAGCAGCCGCGCGATAATGCAAAATCCACCTGCGCGAGTGAACAAACCTTCAAAGCTAAGTCTTACCTCACGAGGACAGTGCAAGCTACGTGAAGAAACTAAAGAGTAAAAAGTAGCTGCACGATAATCCAAAGCCCACCTGCGCGAGTGAACAACCTCCCAAGCCAAATTCCTACCTCGTGAGGCATGCAGCAGCTATGCAAGTGAATTAATGAACCAAAGCCAGCCCCGCGAAGCATGGGCTCTCCACTTCTTAGTCTTAACTCTAAGGACCTTTTGGGGATTTCCCCAGGTCTAGGCATGCATTTCGAGGCCCGAATCCTGAGGCACACATCCCAAGGCATCCAAGGGTTGTAACAGTGCTATATATGCTAGGAAAATTAGGGTTTACTCTTCTCTGAGCTAAGGAATTAGATCTGAGTATATAAGCTATACTTGTAACTCAGAATTTTTATCTCTCCTTCAACCTCTGGCTGTGGTGAGCTCGAGCAGGCTAGGGTTAGGGTTTGATCACGTCTTTTTCCCATTTTTTTTCTCTCTTAGCCCAACACTTGCTGGCTAAATTCTTTGTAAGCAATGAGGTATAGTTTCATTTAGTTTTGTAATGGGTCTTGTAATCTTTGGGATTTTGTGAACAGCTGTTGGGCACAAGGCTGCTGCCTTGAGAAATTACATTGTAAGTAATTTTGATCAATGGAATTTGTACTTTAAATATTCATTCAATCTATTATTTTCCTATTTGCCCATAGTTTTGTTTAGGCTATATCATGCATTTAGGATTTGAGCTGATTGAAAGGCCCATGGAAGCTTGACCTTATAGCCCTAGGACCATGGTGGCAGCAGTAGTTTACATGATCTATCTCATCATCTGTGGGTAAGGCAGCCTCTGTGGATAGCCTGTGACCATTTGAGTGGACAGACTATAGCCCTAGGGCAGGTCATGGTCATAGATCTGAAAAAGATTCCTCTCCTCTACACTTGAGCTTGTAGCCTAGTAAGAGGTTGTTGCAGGAACAAGCTCCCCTCTATTTTACTTAACCAATATCTGATTTCTCTGAAGTGATTATAGACTTGTGAGCTGAGTCATTATAGTCCTTTTGTAGCAATGATCAGCTGAATCTAAATCCTCATTCAGCCTAAGATACCTTATGGTTTTTACGTGGTTTTCAAAGTCTATTTGCTCCTAGGAATGCCTGCCAGAACTGTAACAGATCTAGGGAGCTTGTAGCCTTGGAAACATAGTGTCTACAATGGTATTCATGGCCTAATTTAATTCATTGGTTGGACGAAATCTATTGGATAGTCTGTGACCATTTAAGTGGACAGATTATAGCCTTAAGATCAGTTCATTCCTTTTGGATTAGGTTAGCTTTCTGATTTAATCAATGGGATTTGACAAACTCTATTGGATAGTCTGTGACCATTTAAGTGGACAGAGTATAACCTTAAGAGCAGTCTAAATGGCATGGGTTAAGTTGGATTCTTCTTCCTTGCTGAGGTTTTTGATAGCACATCATCAAGAATTTATTGTAGAGACAGCCCTAAATCTGAGTTACATAACTAAGTTAACTTTAGCTTAAACTGCTTACTTCCTATCCTTTTATCTTTATTTTTATACACACCATCACCACCTTCTTCATAACCCTTTCTTTAGGATAGGACTGCACTTTATTTCTCTTTTTTTAGTATTAATTTAGTGTAGTTGTGACACCTAACTCCCTTTCTTTAGGATTGTCAGATTTGTAGCCAGATCTGGAGGCCTACTATTATAGCCCATTTTCGGTTCTAGATCATTATCTCTATTGGACAGACTCTTACTTACTTAAAACTTGCTACAATAGCCCTGTATCTTGCATGCTGTGTGTAGTTTAGATTGATGTTTTCATAGCCATTTCACTCCACCTTTGTATTCTGATTTTTGCCATCTCATATCACTCTAAATAAACATCTGGTACACACACAATAACCAACAAGTTTTTAGTGCCACTGTCGGGGATTATTGATGTTTTTAGTAGACCTGAGTTATATTATATTTCAGTTTAGAAAATTCTTTGTAGCTGTGCCTTAAATAGAATAAAAAGTACTACTGATTTTTATGGAATTTTTACAGACTTGGACAACAGCAGTAGGGAAAAGCTAGAGCTGCAACTGGAGTTTAGCTAGCTCTATTTACACTTCTTTTACCCTAAAACTTAGTCCCTTAATATTGAATTTCCTATAGTTAGTTTAGTTGTAAATCTGTTTAGTTGTTAATTTGGTTTGAAATTTTTTTGTGTGCTGTGAACATTTTCTTTACCTGCTGAATTTGTGTGTATGCTTGAAAGAAGGTCCCTTAACCCTGAGTTGGAACCTCCAAATCCTGAGGTTGAAAGGGTCCTTAGACTAAGAAACACCACACAAGGCCCTACTATTGAACCCTGAAGGAGTACAATGCACCAAGGGATTTCACATCTCCCTTTTGCATACAATTCCCTTCAGTTGAGGGAAACTATGAAATCAAGTCCTCCACCATTAATATGCTGCCATCTTTCTATGGGCTCAGGAAGGAAGATCCTTACAAGCATATTCACCAATTTTTGGCACTTTGTACCACTTTCAATATTGCTGGTTTGGGATCTGAAGCCACCAAACCGAGGCTTTTTCCTTTTTCCCTAAAGGAAAAAGCCAGCACCTGGCCTTGTAAGCTCCTAACCAATAGCATTCAGACATGGAGTGACCTCCAAAGCCAACTTTTGGCTAAATTCTTTCTTATGAATAAAACCAGTCAGATGAGGATAAACATTTTATCATTTACTCAGTCCTCAACTGAAGATTTTTATGAGGCATGGAAGAGATTTCAAGAGATGTTAAAACAATGCCCCCACCATCAAATTCCACAGTGGCAACTGGTGCAAGTCTTTTACCAAGAAATTAATCCTAAGAGTAGGGATATGGCGGATGCCTCATGTGGTGGTAGTTGCCTCCACAAGACAGCTGATGAGGCTTGGGAGTTGTTTGACATCATAGGGAAAAATTCCATGCAGCAGGAGTCACTATCTCGTAATGACAGTCAGACCCCTGTTAAATTGGTTAAAGAGTCCACCCCTAGAGGTGGAATGCATGAAGTTAAGATGCAAAGTGATTTAAAAAGGAAGGTGAAAAATATGAGTTTAAAGTTTGACAAATTGATGAATGTGATGTAGCCTAGGATGGTTGCACAAGTGGAAGAGGCATGTTTGATATGCCAATCTCCCACACATTTACTCGAAGATTATCCATCAGCCAACCAATTCCCCGATTTAGTTATGAAGCATGCCAATGCTGCCCAAGCATATGGGTAGCAACCTACTGGGTACACATGGAGAAACCACCAAAATTTGAGGAGGAGACAAGATACATACCCTCAATCCCAACAGTAGCATTTGGTAGCTCCATACAGACCTCAGCACCAGTTTAACCAAGGATACCCACCAAAAAAAATTTTTCAGTTGCCTGTCCCATAGCCCAATCAGTTGGTCTTGCCCCCACAGCAGCCCAGATCCTCTTCCTTTGAAGAGCAAATGCTGGCATCTATACAGAATTTGGAGAACTTGGTCAAAACTGTGAACTCTCATGGGTAAAATATTAAAAAAATAGAGGACCAGTTGGGTGAAATTTGCAATGCTTTGAACAAAAGAGAGGAGGGCAGGTTTCCTAGTCAGCCTTTAGCCAACCCTAAAGGGCAATACATGATTAGAGAAGCATCCTCTACCCATGAGGAGGCTCATGCAATCACTACCCTAAGGAGTGGCAGAGTGGTTGATAATTTAATGGGTAGAGTAGCTGAGGAGGTCATGGAGAGTGAAAATGAAAGAAATGTGAGTGGTGAAGAACCAAATAAGTCACCCTTGTTGTAGATCAGCAAGGGCAAAATAAAGGGGCTGATATTAAGTCCCAACAGTCAACAATAAATGAAGAAAAAAGAAAAAAAGAAAAATTTAACCATAATGTTGTTAGGCATGCAGCTAAGACACCAGCAGTCCCACAACTGCCATTTCCTCATGCATTAGCTGGCCCATATCCTTTTGATAAGGGGAATGCTCAGATAGAGGAAATGATGGAGACCGTCAAGCATGTTAAGATCAATTTGCCCTTACTTGATGCTATAAAATAGGTCCCTGCCTATGCTAAATTCTTGAAAGACCTCTCTGCACACAGAAAAGAAAAGCAAGGGTGCAGTTGTCCAAAAAGGTTTTTACTGTTAAGCATATTAAGTTAGTTTTGTCCATTGCCACACCTGAGAAATTATAGGACCCAGGGGTACCTACTATCCCCTGCATAATTAGAAATCATACCATTGGTAAAGCCTTCTTGGACTTAGGGGCCAGTGTGAACCTGCTCCCATATTCTGTGTATGAGGAGCTAGGTTTGGGGGAGCTAAAAGGCACATCAGTTTGCTCCAACAGACTGATAGGTCTGAGAGGAGACATGTGGCTGTGGTGGAGGATGTTTTGATGGGAGTGGATAAGTTCTACTATCCGGCTGATTCCTTGTTTTGGACATGGACCCTTGGAAAAGTAAAGCCCTAATTCCTGTCATCCTTAGCAGACCATTCTTGGCCACTACAAACACTTGCATACAATGCAGGTCAGGGGTGATGGAGGTGACCTTTGGGAACATGAAGGCCTAATTAAATGTGTACAATGCTGCAAGGCAGCCTCAAATGGACATTGAGGACTGATGTGTAATAGATGTATTAGATGGCTTATGGAAGAAGAATTATCCAATCTACTAGATTGGGATAAGGTTGTTGATGACCTAAAAAATATTTGGAGTATGGTTGAGAAGGAGGCCCAACTTCTCATGATAGAAGACAACATAAAAATAGTCTTCTATGGGCCTAGTGCAGCATTCTAGCTGGGAACCTACATTACTGCCCCTTCCTCAAACCACTAAGGCACCTTTGTTGCCTTCCATTGAAAATCCCCTTGAGCTGGAGCTGAAATAGCTCCCATACACATTAAAATATGCCTTCTTGGGGCAAAATAACAAGCTTTTAATGATTATCTCCTCCTCTCTCACTAGTGAGCAGGAGTAGGAATTATTGAATATTCTCAAGAAGCACAAGAAAGCAATGGGATGGACAATTGCTGATCTTGAAGGTATTGATGCCTCAGTTTGCATGCACAGAATTTACTTGGATGAGGGTGCAAAACCCTCATGGGAGATAAAGAGGAAACTTAATCCTCACATGCAAGAGGTGGTCCTCAAGGAGATAGTAAAACTATTGGATGCAACAGTGATTTATCCCATTTCAGATTCAGAATGGGTGCCACCTATCCAGGTAGTACCTAAAAAGTCAGGCATAATAGTTATTATTACTGATTCTGGAGAGTTGATTCTAGCTAGGGAGACCACTGGCCGGAGAGTTTGCATTGATTATAGAAAACTCAACTCCAAAACCAGGAAAGACCACTGCCCCCTCCCTTTCATTGACCAAATTCTAGATAAGCTGGCAGGAAAGGCATTTTACTACTTTCTTGATGGATACTCAGGGTATAACAAAATCCCTGTGTATCCTCAAGATCAAGAAAAAAACACTTTCACATGGCCCTTTGGCACCTTTGCTTACAGAAAGATGCCTTTTGGATTGTGCAATGTCCCAGCCACATTTCAGAGGTGCATGTATACAATTTTTTCTGATATGATTGATAAGTTCCTGAAAATCTTCATGGATAATTTCTCAGTTTATGAGGACAGCTTTAGCCAATGCTTGAGTCACCTTGACCTAGTTTTACAAAGATATGAGGAGACCAATTTGGTCCTAAGCTGGGTAAAGAGTCACTTTATGGTGACACAAGGAATTGTATTAGGCCATGTGGTTTCTCACAAAGGAATAGAGGTTGACAAGGCTAAAGTGGACTTGATTTCACACCTGTCCCCACCCAGGACTCTCAAGCAAATCATATCATTTTTAGGCCATGCTGGATTTTACAGGAGGTTCATTAAGGACTTTAGCAAAATTGCAAATCCATTGTGCCACCTACTTTCTCAGGATGTGCCATTTGACTTCTTTGTTGAGTGCCTTAAGGCCTTTGACGTCTTGAAAAAGTGCCTTACCACTGCTCCTGCAATACAGGCCCTAGATTACGCACTCTCCTTTGAGCTGATGTGTGATGCATTAGACTTGGCCATAAGTGTTGTCTTAGGATAGAGAAAAGATAAGCTGCCTGCAATGATTTATTATGCCAGCAAATTACGAGCTGAAGCTCGGCTCAACTATACCACTACTGTGAAGGACCTGCTAGTTGTTGTGTTTGCTATGGACAAGTTAGACCCTACTTGCTTGGGTCTAAAATTGTTGTTTTTACTGATCACTCAGCCCTTGAATACCTATTGGCTAAGAAGGATGCCAAACCAAGATTGATCAGATGGATACTCTTGTTACAGGAGTTTAATCTTGAGATCAAGGATAAAAAGGGAGTTGAGAATGTGGTGGCTGACCACCTCTCTAGAATTATATTAGAAGAATGTGCAGCAACACCTGCCAATGAGTTGTTCCCTGATGAGCAGCTATTTTCCATGCAGTCTAGTGTTCCCTGGTTTGTACACAAAGTCAATTTTCTTTCTGTGGGTAAGATTCCCCCTCACTGGTCCAAGATGAATAAAGACTATTTTTTCTCTCAGGTCAAATATTTTTTGTGGGAGGATCCATACCTTTACAAGCACTGTGCAGACCGTGGTGAGGAGATGTGTGCCTAAAAGTGAGTTCCATAGCATTCTTTCTATGTGCCATGAGAAAGCCTATGGAGGTCACTTCAGTGGCAAAATGACTACAGTAAAAGTGCTGCAATGTGGCTTTTATTGGCCTTCTTTGTTCAGAGATACAAACATACATTGCAAGGCCTGTGAGAGATGTCAAAGTTTGGGAGGCATTTCTAAAAAAGATTCAATGCCATTGCAAGACATCCTTGTGGTAGAACTTTTGACATCTAGGGCATTAATTTTATGGGTCCCTTTCCTCCATCTATGAGTTTTAACTTCATACTTGTGGCAGTGGACTATGTGTCCAAATGGGTGGAAGCCATTGCAACAAGGACAAATGACCACACAATTGTCCTGAAGTTTTTAAAAGACAGTATCTTCTCTAGATTTGGCACCCCCAGAGCTATTATTAGTGATCGGGGGAGTCATTTATGTAACAGGCCATTTGAGAATCTCCTCAAAAAGTATTCTGTTATACACATAATTGTAACTCCCTACCACCCACAAACCAGTGGGCAAGTTGAAATTTCCAATTGGGAGATCAAGCATATCTTGGAGAAGACTGTAAGGAAGATAGAAAGGATTGGACACAAAAGCTGAATGATGCTTTGTGAGCTTATAGGACTACCTATAAGATCCCTATTGGCATGTCCCCATTTAGGTTGGTTTATGGGAAGGCTTGCCACCTACCAGTGGAGTTAGAGCACAGATCCTATTGGGCTATCAAAATACTGAATTTTGATCTAACTACTATTGGTTCTCATAGAAAATTATAATTGGCAGAACTTGATGAGCTGAGGCTGGAAGCCTATTCAAATGCCAGAATATACAAGGAGAAATCAAAGGCATTCTTTGACAAGAAGCTAATGAGGAAGGACTTCAATGCTGGTACTAAGGTTTGGCTTTTCAACTCCAAACTAAAATTTTTTCCAGGGAAGTTAAAATCTTGATAGGATGGACCTTACACTATCATTCATGCCTCCCAATCTGGTGCTGTGGAGATCTTGGATCCTATGTCTGGGAAGATCATGAAAGTGAATGGTCAAAGACTAAAAATTTGTGTTGAAAATTTAGTGGAGCCTCCTCAGACCATTCACCTACATGAACCCCCCACTACTCAGTGATTCACAGCTTTGTAAAATGTGTACCATATGTGTTGAATGTGTCCTTTTGTTTTGGTGTGCTTAGAAATCTATTAATGACTATCTCTAGTGTGATGTTAATTACCTGTTTGTTTTGTTCTATTTTGAATTGTGTGTTGATAAGATTATGTGCATGTCTATCATCTAAATTTATTGTGCATAGACCAAATGTTGGGTGCATGTCCATTGCTGCTGTGTGATTGAGGTGCTGTCATTGTAAAGATCATCTATCTCATATACTTGAATATCTTTGGCTTTATAAATTCTTGAGGTACATATCTTGCTAATGAGATAATCATGATGAAAGGAATGACTAGGGAAGAAATGTGGTGCATGCCAGGATAGATGCACATATCAGGGTGTCAGCACTGAATAGGCTTAATTGTGCTTTCTCGCAAGGTTCTATGGCCTCATTTTCACACTCGCGAGCCACTTGAAGCTTTCTCGCGAAGTTCTGATGAAGATTTAGTACCGTGCGAGAGCATCCCGAGTAAAAGGTGCTTGCTAAAGCCTGATAGTGACCCTTGCGAGGCTCTAGCTTGACAGCAATATGGAACTGGGAGAAGAATAGAATTGACACATTTTAAGCCTCGTGAGGCCTTGCTACTCTAGCTGCGTGAGGGATGCAAAACTGCATCGCACGCTAAGGCCTAGATTCAGCTCCGCGAAGTGACCTCGCGAGGCCCAGATTTAAAGACATTATGACCTCGCGAGGCTCTGTTCTTCTTCACGACAACACTTCTCACGAGGTTGGATGTTAAGTGCATGAGAAATCTACTTTGTGAGAACCTGGCGACAGCTGCGCGAGGCATGGGATCAGCCTTATAAACCCTGCGATTTCTCCATTTACTCCATTCTATCTCTTTGCCCTAACTTCCATTGCACAAACATCGAGCTCCCTACTTTCGTCTTACTTCTATACAGCTTAATCCACTCCACCTCAGCTAGTTTCCTCCTACAATTTTATTCCCCAATACCTCCTGGTCACTGAGAACTCGGTTTGGGGGGATTTGAACCATTGTGCAATGTGTGAGGTGGAACCCTAGCAAATTGTTGGTAACATCTCTCACCCTCTTATTTGATTTCATTTACTACTATTTTATAGTTAAGAGGTGAGGGATTAGTGAGAATTCCCTCCATTGAAGTGTGAGTTATCTCTATTTGTCAGTTTAAAGCCCTAATTTTGAAGGATTGAGTAGCCATGGCCAAAAGTTTAAAGTTCATAAACACACTGGCTTCCATGCTAAACCCTCCACATACTGATAGCCCTGGGGCAACTCGTAAATTAGGGAGGATTGCGGAGGCCTCCATTGTGGAGACCTTTGAGGTACCTACACCCACTGATGAGCCCCAAGTGGAGCAACCAACTGAGAAGAGGGCACCCTCAATGAAGAAGGGCAAGGTTGTGGCTTCTGCCAAGCTAAAAGAAATCTGCTCCTAAGAAGAGGGCCAAAGAGCACCCACCTGCCAAAAGCCCTGAAAAATCTAAGAAGAAATAGAAAAAGGGCAAGGAAGTGGCCCAAGAGGTCCCTGGGATTGCAGCTGAAGAGGAGGAGGATATTGAATACCTTAGAACCCCCTCTGAATGGGTGGCTGCCATTAAACTGGAGATAGAGATAATTTTTGATAAATTTTTCTTTGAGGAGCTACCAGAGGCATCTGCCTCCATGGAGTACCTAACCAAGGCAACTCTACCGCCCCTGTTGAGGCCCCCCAATGCAGCTAGTCTTTCCTAGACTAGTGCAGCTGTTCTACCAAAATATCAGAGTAAAGACTAGGGATGATGGGAACCCAGCATTGTTGGTATTAATAGACAAGTTTGAGATGCTCTTCAATCAATCTGTAATAGCTGAGATACTGGAGATACCAGCAAAGTATAGCCCAGAGTGTGGCTTGGGCCCTCCTTTGACAACCACAATCGAAGAAACTACTAAGGAGTTGACTAAGGGGATCATAGCCTCTGGGTTGTCTATTAGGAAGAGAGATATGCACCCCAACCTCAGATCAATGGATGGGGTGCAGAGGAAAAATGTGTATTACTCTGGCCATGAGCAGAAGAGGAGGTCTCCCATTGTTGATGCCCTCTTCCCCTTCCACAAGAACCATTACTTGGATGCTGCCAAGTTAATTTTGAGGGGATGAAGGATATTCACAAGAAGGTGAAGACCAAGAAGAAACCCCATTCACTCCCCTACTGCAAGCTTATTACAACCTTGCTGAAGCTAGGAGGCTATCCATTTCAAATGGATGAGAAAACCATTATACAGAACCCCAGAAAATGTGGCAAAAAGCAATGGGGTATCAGTGGCACCATGATTGCCAAGGAGAAGAAGAAGAAGGAAGTAGCTGTTGTTGTTTCTGTGGCAACCTCTACAGCAGCCCCCACCTCTGCAGCCACTACTTCACTCTCTGCTATGCCAGCCAGCCCTTCCATCCATATCCCCATCCCTGAGGTAGCAGCTCAAGTGTGCCAGCCAGCACTCAAACCATTGCCTCCTCATCCATACCCATACCCATAACCACTACCATACCCTCACCTCTAGCTACACCCATAACCCCTACACCTACTACCTCAACCCCAGCCTCACAACCCCCCATAGTTTCACCATCCTTACCTCAGCCAATTTAAACCTCACTACCATATACTATACCTACTGAGACCTTCCCATACCTGTACCCTTGCCTACTTACCCAGCTCACCCTAGCCCACCTGTGAAGATCACCTATAAAAAGAAAAAAAATTAATCAAAGCCCACACAGAGCCCCAACCCACCTATATATCCCAATCTCCTCAATTCCAACCCAAATAGACCCAGAATCTGAACTTGAATTCCCTCAGCCCATTCCCTCTACTTTCATCCCACCCATGTCATCATCCATCCCCTCTCCCTTATTGGCTGGCCCTTCTTCAAGTGATGAGCAGCCCATTCTACAGGCCTCCTCCTTTTTCATACCCCCATTCTCCACTCTCCTCTATGCCATGCAAAAGAACTCATACCTGAAAAAGGATGTCATAAGAGGCATGACTAACATCAGAATCTCCATCAGGCAGCCTTATGAAGAGAAGATCAGTCGAATGGATTTGGATCACAGAGTTAAATTACTGGGTATATCAAAGGGGTGGGGTAAAGTTTTGATTCAATATGAGGCTGAAAAACATACTACAACAACTAAGAAGCTGAGAGCAGATGGCCTAGAGAAAAGGTTAGCTGCCTCCAAAAAGGTCACAAAGGCCACCAGGGAACTCTATGAAACTAGAGTTTTACTTACTGAAAAGAAGGCAGAAATCCTTGAAAGAAGAGTTGTTGAACTAACTGGCAGAGATCCTACACAAGCACCTGAGATTGCCCCTCTTGCCAGTTCAACTGCTACCACTATGGAGAAAGAGAAAGAAAATCGAAAAGGACTCCAAGTCAAGACTGAGCCCGCACATGTAGTTATTTAGGATATTTTTGTATAATTTTTGTATAGTTCTTTTCCCTTATATTTTACAAATTTTTATGTATAAATGAAATTTCTCTTTGTTATATTTTGTTTAGTTTACTTTCTCTCTTTATATCTGTTAGTTTATTTCAATTGTTTGTGTGTGCCTTGTTTAATGCTTTTACTTACTTTATTTTGTGTCTGATTTTGTGTATGATCCTTGCTGCACATGCCCTTTCATCTTTGAATCAATGAAGCAACTGTTCCTCATAGGTTTGGGGGTGTGGCAAGGTTTTTCAATGAGATAGTTACCCAAAGTGTAGCAGAATCAAGTGAGTAAGATGGATATAGAGCTGTGATCACCTAAGAAACTCTGAAAATGAGGAAATGTAAAAATTTTTACAGACATCTAGGCATTAAAAACTTTTAAATTTTAACATTTTCATGAGGTGAACACTAAGAAAACTCACTTATGTCAATACTTAGTGAACCATTAAAGAGAGAAAAAGATAAGGACATGCCTAAGAGTTCAATGAAGACAATACCTAGTGAGATTTGGGCTTATAAATTTTTTTTTTCTCTTTGAGGAGTGTCTTAGGCAATTCTTTTTGCTCTAAGGACTGGTTGAGTCAATGTCCTCACTAGAAGTTAGGCATCTCCAAGTTAAAATAGCTGGCAGTATCCATGACATTTAGGAAAGGATCAAGGCCTTCTCTTGGACAGTTTGAGCTTAAACATACTAAACCTGGTAAACTGCCCTTATGCATACACCTTTTAAGCCTTAATTTCTAATTTTCTTCAAAATACACCTGAGTAATTGTACCTGAACCTATGAACCTAATTCAAACCTACCCCCACTCTGAGAATTTAGAAGGTAAAGGAGAAGGAGTTGAAGATGGACAAGCTAGGGTCAACATTGGGTGAATGAGGAGAAACACCTAAAGGACAGCAGTGTAACAACTGAGGAGAGGGTGGCATTTCAAAAAAATAAAAACAAAAAGAAAAGAAAAATTTATTCAAAAGAAAAACAGAAAAAGAATAATGAAAGGGAAGAGAGAGGAGTCAAGAGGAAATTTCATTGGAAAAAGTAAAAAGAAGAGGAGAAGCTGGCCACTTCAAGTCTGAAAAATGTCAAAGAAGATGAAATGTGCTGAACTAAAGAAGGTGAAGCCATGAATCACTTCCTTCACTTGCTGATTTCTCAATTTTGCATCCTTTTCACCCTTCCATTCTATATAACCTACACCCATAAGCCACATTATAACCCAGTCATAAGACCTTGTGATCATAAGTTGAATGAGCTGTTATGTGGAGATGAGGAATTGTCCAATCTATGGTGAGAACCAGCCAATGATGCCAGGAATTAAGAGCTTTACCTATGCTCATGCTTGCAGACCCATTTGGAGACTGTAACTGCTCTTGAGCTTGTGAGAAAATTGAGCCTTCAAAGTTCTTTACGAGAGATTGCCCTAGTAAGCATTGAGTTTGTTATTGAATGTATGGGGCATTGCCTAAAACCTAATTTTTGAATTGATAATGATCTCAGTATTGACATACATGTGTTATTTCTCTTATTGTAAGCTAATTGGAAATGGTGTGCATACATGCAAAAGTTTTAATGATTAAATGTCTGTGCATATCATTTGTTTAAATTCCTCACATTTTGAATCAAAGGTGAACTGATGCTCTATGCATTTACAACTGACTTGACAATTTTGTACTTTTGTTAACTGTTTATTGAGAAGTTTGTGGGTACCTTTATTGAAAACCCTCAGGAGACTTCACTCCTCCACTAGGGATCACCTAGGGGTTTAAAAGGCTTGATGCATAAGCTAAATGTATCTGTGCTCCCTACAAAAGTGGCATTTACATTCTTAGAGTAGGTGTTTAAATTTTGCTTTGCTCAGGGACTAGCAAAGATTAAGTTTGGGGGTGTGTTATTCACTGAAAAGTACCACTTTTCACCTCTTAACCTAGCCTTTGCTGGACCTTCAAGCTGACTAATAACTCTTGTTTAGCTTGTTTTGTAGATTAGTAATAACTTGTGTAGCTTAATACAAAGTCCATGCCTTTGCTGCCAAGAAGAGAGAGAATTCAAGCCAAGGATGACAGCTGAGCCAGAGATTGATGGAACACTATGGTGGTACACACCATGGCGACTATTTTACATGTCATGATGGACCAAGGAAGTCTAACTGATGAATGAAGTATAGATGAGAGTGGAGGAAACTGCAATAGAAGTATGTGCATAGCAGTAGAGGAACAAATGACTTATCTCACACAGTTGAGGTGTTACCTCGCGCTGTTCAAATTCACTAGCAAAGTCTTCTTGTGCGAATGTTGCATGCAGCACACTAGAGCTCGCGCTATTCAAATTCACAGAGCAGTCTCTCGCACAACAGTCACTCACTTCAACTGCAATCAACATTTAAAGAACTCACGGAGCTCTCGCGCACTAAGCCTTCAGAAATACAGCTCACAAAACTCTCGTGAGCATCAAGCCTTAAAGCATCCGCATGCATAGCCTCACGAGACCAATCTGTGCATACAACAACAACAACCTCCCAAAGTTCTCGTGTGGCTCTGGAGGAGAAAGACACCCATAAACTATCTTGCGCAGCTCTTGCACACCTAGAAGTTTAACCCTGTACCGAGTGAGATGTAAAGGCATCTGCGCGAGTACCTCACAAGAAATTTTGAAGCCCTACTGCACGAGTGCATTTAAAGCCAGAGTAGCCGCACGATAATGTGAAGTCCACCTACGCGAGTGAACAAACCTTCCAAGCTAATTCTTACCTTGCGAGGAGTCTGCAAGCTGCACAAAGAAACTAAAGAGCAAAAAGTAGCTGTGCGACAATCCAAAGCCCACCTGCACGAGTGAACAACCTCCTAAGCCAAATTCCTACCTCGTGAGGCATGCAGCAGCTGCACGAGTGAATTAATGAACCAAAGCTAGACCTGTGAAGCTCGGGCCCTCCACTTCTCAGTCTTAACTCTAGGGACCTTTTGGGGATTTTCCCAAGTCTAGGACAAGCATTTTGAGGCACGGATCTCGAGGCACACATCCTAAGGCATTCAAGGGTTGTAACAGTGTTACATCTGCTAGAGAAATTAGGGTTTACTCTTCTCTGAGCTAAGGCATTAGAACTGAGTATATAAGCTGTACTTATAACTTAGAATTTTTATCTCTCCTTCAACCTCTGTCTGTGGTGAGCTCGAGCAGGCTAGAATTAGGGTTTGATCACTTCTTTTTCCCATTTTTCTTCTCTCTTAGCCTAGAACTTGCTAGCTAAATCCTCTGTAAGCAATGATCTGTAGTTTCATTTAGTTTTATAATGGGTCTTGTAATCTTTGGGATTTTGTGAAGAGCTGTTATGCACAAGGCTGCTGCCTTGAGAAATTACATTGTAAGTAATTTTGATCAATGGAATTTGTACTTTAAATGTTCATTCAATCTATTATTTTCCTATTTGCTCGTAGTTTTGTTCAGGCTATAGCATGCATTTAGGATTTGAGCTGATTGAAAGGTCCATGGAAGCTTGAGCTTGTAGCTCTGAGACCATGGTGGAAACAATAGTTTACATGTTCTATCTCATCATCTGTGGATAAGGCAACCTCTGTGGATAGCCTGTGACCATTTGAGTGGACAGACTATAGCCCTAGGGCAGGTCTTGGTCACAGATCTGAGAAAGATTCTTCTCCTCTGTACTTGAGCTTATAACCTAGTGAGAGGTTGTTGCAAGAACAAACTCCCCTCTATTTTACTTGACCAATATCAGATGTTAGATCTGATTTCTCTGAAGTGATTGCAGACTTGTGAGCTGAGTCATTGCAGGCCTTTTATAGTAATGATAGTTGAATCTAAATCCTCATTTAGCCTGAGATACCTTGTGGTTTTCACCTAGTTTTCAAAGTCTGTTTGCTCCTATGAATGCCTACCAGATCTGTGACAAATCTGAGGAGCTTGTAGCCTTGTAAACATAGTGTCTGCAATGGTATTCATGGCCTGATTTAATTCATTGGCTAGAGGAAATCTATTGGATAGTCTGTGGCCATTTAAGTAGACAGAGTATAGCCTTAAGAGAAGTCTAAATGGCATGGGTTAAGTTGGATTCTTCTTCCTTGCTGAGGTTTTTGATAGCACATCATCAAGGATTTGCTGCAGAGACAGCTCTAAATCTGAGTTACATAACTAAATTAACTTTAGCTTAAACTGCTTACTCCCCATCCTTTTATCTTTATTTTTATACACACCATCACCACTTTCTTCATAACCCTTTCTTTAGGATAGGACTGCACTTTATTTCTCTTCTTTTAGTATTAATTTAGTATAATTGTGACACCCAACTCCCTTTCTTTAGGATTGTCAGATCTGTAGTCAGATCCGGAGGCCTACTATTATAGCCAATTTTAGGTTCTAGATCATTATCTCTGTGAGACAAACTTTTACTTAAAACTTGCTACAATAGCACTGTATCTTGCAGGCTGTGTGCACTTTAGGTTGATGTTTTCATAGCCATTTCACTCCACCTTTGTATTCTGATTTTTACCATCTCATCTCACTTTAAATAAACATCTGGTACACACACAATAACGAATAATTAGTACATCGTGAAAATGACCAAAGGCCATCTTTTGTTAAACCAGAGCCAAAAAGCCAAAAATCCCAGAACATTTTATCCTTTGAACCCATAGTAGAAGCCTGAAACCGAATTTCTTTATACCAAATTTTATAAACCTTTAACCATATATACTACCCAAAGCTTTCTATCCTTTGCCCTTATAATTTCTGAGAGTTTAGAACATAAAAAGAAGGGGAGAAGAGGGAGTGAAAGGGGTATATGCATAACAGATAAAGGATCTACTAAAAAAGGGTACAAGTAAAAAGAAATACAATTGTATGAAAATATGATAAAAGAAAAAGAAATCGTAAAAGACGATTCTATAAAAAAGAAGCAAAAAGCTTCTAGCTAGAAAAAAATGGGATTGATACTAGAAAAGAAATGGGAGGAAGTTATTCAAAATAAGGATACTTAAAGCTGAACAATATAGAAGAAGAAGAGAAGGAAGAGCTAAATTCTCAGAAATAATTTCGAATCCTCTTTACCTTTTTCTTTGAAATCTTTTAAAAACCCAAAGCCCCATTACAAGCTGAAGGAAAGACCTTTGCGATTTACGATTTACGAAAATATGAGTCTAGTAGAGATATATGAAATAGATACTATGAATAAATGAAGAAATTATATGAACAAAATTGATTATCCTTTTCATGAGATTCATTTTCTTAGTTAATTGTCCGATGAAATTTCATATATATCTACAATATCATGAGAACCCAATATTTTGATTATTTTTTAAAGTATGCCAATAAGTGAGAGTTTGGATGAAAGTATTTTCTAAAAATTGTAGTTTAAAAAAATTTATGATGAATAAACTTTTCACTGATATGCACACACTCCACGCTATATCGAATTGAAATTATTGAGTTCTGATAGAGCATGATTACAATGATGGAAAGTTAAGGGTAAAAGATTTCAAGATTTTAAAAAAATAATGAACATATAATGATTGATTGGGAATTAATATATAAAATCTATATTTTGAATTTTTAGTTTTGAAAAATAAATTGGTATTTTGAAAAATCCAAAAATATTTGGAAATTTGTAGGTAACTTTATTGAAAACTTTCAGGAGACTACAATTCATCCACTAGGGATCACCTAGGGGTATAAAGGCTTGTTGCATTAGCTAAATGCAATCGTGCTCCCTACGAAAGTGGCAGTTAAATTCATAGTTTAGATATTTTATGTTCCCTTATTTGCTGGGGACTAGTGTTGTCTTACTTACCTTACAATTACGAAGTGGTTAAAACATCAAATTAAAAGGGCAAAGTATAGATATATGGGGTCAAGGTAAGCAAGCAGTCCTACAAGAACCAGGGCTATTGCAGTAAGTTTTAATAGGTAAGTCAAGGTAGGTCCACAGGGAAATGTGCTTGGAAATGAGGTAAATCTCCAGATCTATGACAGATCTGACACTATCGTAATTTAGACTAAATCAAAACAGGAAAGAGGAGAGGTTTCTAAGATTTGTCACTCTACTAAGAACTACAAAAATCAAATGCAAGATGATCCAGAACTGATTGAACTCAGATTCAATGGAATGAAGAGAAAGATTAAAATTAAAAGGTGGAGAGCAGCAGCTAGGGATTTTGGTCTTTACTGAAAATCAATTGGATCAAAGGCAATGCATAGGACATATTTGCTACAATCCTTCATCTGGCTACAAGCTCAGATGTAAGGTATAAGAATCTAATCTCAACCAAAGAGCTCAAGCAATCCTAAGACTATGATCTGTCCACTTGAATGATCACAGATCATCCTAGAGATTGTCTTAGTTCAAGGATCTTGATTGGAGCGGGTAAGCTATTGCAGATGCTGTGAGTGCGAGGCTAAAAGCTCAAGCATCCACAGGGATATCTAATTCAGAAAAATCAAATATGAAAAAGTAAAATTTAGATCAAAATCAACTTTGAAAACCATAATTCTACTGTAATAATACAACTCACAATCCTATTGTGCTCAGATATGCAATCTGTGCAACAAACAATCCCTTACAAAGCCTCTGAAACTCTCAATTTACAACTCTCAACCTCACCCTAGCTACTAAAGAGGTTTAGCCAACCATAATTGGCTAAGGAGAGAATGGGGTAAGAAGGAAGAGAGGGAATTTTTGGAGGGAAATGGAATTTTGAATTGGCTCTGGTTCTCTCAATTTCTGGATGATCTTTTTAGTGCAATTGCTCCTCTATTAATACTTTTCCCTCAGATCTGTTTCAGACAATCATAGCTCAGGAGAATAATTTTGTTATTCTCAGTTGTTGATGTGATTGATTTCTCTTCTAGAAGCTCTTCCCCAATTGGTCAGAAACTGGAAAGTACAAATGATGCAGTTTGAGGGTTCCCATTTATGCACATTTATATTCTAAAAATACCCCTAAGGGTTGCTGACGTGCCTTGGAATGTGTGCACAAAGCACTGGAGTTGGCAGCTACTTTGAATAGAACTGAGAAGTTCCAAATTTGATTATCGAGAGGTTCAAGGAACCTCTCGACAGGTTCTGAGTTTGCTTGGCATTCATTTTGATAGGATGGAGTAGCTCTCGATAGGTTCCTTTACTTCTCGATAGGTTGAGTTGCACTAGTTGAAAGGATTGGAACCAATTTTCATCTTCTGTTCAGTTCTTCATTCATCCTCTCGACAAGTTATAAACAACCTATCGACTTGTTATACCGTCTTCTGTTGGGTGCTCAACAGGTTGCTTTAATCCTCACGAGAATGAGCGTAGCTTCAGATAAGTCATCGATAGGTTGCCTTGCACTGTTCGACAGGTTCAGTTGAACCTCTTGACATGTAGCTGGGACTTCTCGTCTTCCCCTACACCTCTAGGTATCGTCTCGACAGGATCTTCTGTTGTGCCTCCAACCTCTCGACAGGTAGGCATATACTTCTAGAACTCACGACAGGTTGATGAAACCTCTCGATAACTTGGCTTTTGAGCCTCAGGACCTCTCGATAGCTTGACTTTTATCTCCAGAACCTCTTGACAGGTACTGGGAACTTCTCGACTGTTTGGTATTTGAGCAACCCAACCTCTCAACAGCTTGGAGTGTCCTCTCGAGGTGTTCTGCCTTGAGTTTCTACAGTTGGCACACATCTTTGGTGTGATGTCTTTCATCTGTCAGCACATAGTAACCTCTTGGTGGGTTCAATCTTCATTCCTTACAACTGCAGTTGATCCATGACATTCTTATGAACTTCTAAGGTTCTGTGGATTCTTTGATTGGCTGGCCTTTGGGCTATTTGAGCACATGTTGAGCAACAGATTGCTTCTTTGGCCATTTTAGGTGAATGTCTGTACTAAGACAACAATTTATTACTTATCTATAAAATACACTCAAAATACATTATTAGTCAACTCAAAGGTCCATCAAAGGTTAGGTTAGGAGGTGAAAAATAGTATTTTTCACTGCTTAACACACGCCCAAACCTAAGCTTTGCTAGTCCCTGAGCAAAGGAGAAATTAAAAACAATTATTGAAAATGAAAAATGCCACTTCTGTAGGAAGCACATATGCATTTAGCATATGCATCAAGCCTTTTAAACCACTAGGTGCTCCCTAGTGGAGGAGTGGAGTCTCCTGAGGGTTTTCAGTGAAGGTACCCACAAACTTCTCCAATGACTCAGTTAATATCAATGCAACATGTTAAAAAAAACAAAATTCAAGCAAAATAAAATTCATTCCATATCTTGTTCATTCAAGTTTAGAGGATTCTCAGCAGAAACACAGTAGTTTAAGACTGAAATTCTGTTGTAATTCCTTAGCAATCAATTAGCTCATGTCAAAGCATTTTGTATTAAAATTAATGCAGAGCTTACCATCAAATTGAGAATTATGTTTTGATAATGCCCCAACAGATTCAATGTCAGACCCAAGTCTCACCGGGGCTGTCACTCGGAATAAACATGAAAGGGTGCATCATTTCACACAACTAAAGAGTAGTTGCAATCCTCAAATAGGACTGCAAGCATGAGCATAGACAATGCTCTAATTTCTGAATTTTTTAAACTCTTTTCACCATAGATTAAACAAATCCTCATCTCCACATGACAGCTCAACCCATTTGACAATGCTCTAATTTATGAAATTTTCTAACTCTTTTCACCATAGATTAAACAAATCCTCATCTCCACATGATAGCTCAACCCATTTGACAATGCTCTAATTTCTGAAATTTTCTAACTCTTTTTACCATAGATTAAATAAATCCTCATCTCCACATGACAGCTCAACTCATTTCAGATCAGTAAGGTCTTTTTATTGGGTTGTAATGTGGCTTATGGGTGAGGTTTTTAAAAAATAAAAAGGAATAAAAGGATTCAAATTTGAGAAATCAGTAAGGTAAGGAGGTGATTCATGACTTCACCTTCTTCATTTCAGCACAATTCCATCTATTTCTTGAATTTTCAGATTTGAAATGATGAATTTCTAATCTTCATTTCAATGTAGTCAATGAAGTGACTTCTCTTTTATTTTTGTATTTTGTATTTTTCTTTTCTTTTTCTTTTTGTATGCTTTTCCTTTGTATTTTTCCCAATATTTTTGTATTTTTATGAGCTAGAATCCTACAACTGCCATCAACTATGTTTCCTTCTCTTTCAACCAAATATCAAACCAGCTCTACCTCCTTCAACTCTTTCACCTTCACCTTCTGAAATCTCAGGATGGGGTTAGGCTGCATCAGGTCACTGAAGTTTTGGGTTCAATTTTTCTGGTTTTTATTAAAGAAAAACTTGGATTCTTAAGGCTCAAATAGTGTGTATCAAGGGCAGTTCAAAGGTGGGAAATTTTAGGCTCAAACTGTCCAAAGGATGGCCTTACTTCATGTCCTCAATGTCATGAATGCTGTCAAGCTGTTTCAACTTGGATTTGCCTAACTTCTAGTGAGCAAAACTAGATCCAATTAGTTCTTAGAGTAGAAAAATGGCCAATACATTCCTCAAAGAAATTTTATTCAGGCCCAAATCTTACTGGGTATGGTCTTTCATAAAATTTCTGGGGGGTATCCTCATAATTTTCTCTCTTTTCAAGTTCACTAAGCATCAATTTTTGAAAATTCTTGACATTTTTTTCATGATAATGTTAGAGCTACAACAATATTCAGTTTTAAAAAGTTTTTAAATTCCTCTTTTTCAAAAAATAAAATAAAAATTAGGTGGGAATTCACTTTATTTTATCAAATTGTATTCAACATTGCTGCACTAACATTAACTATCCCATTGGCACACCCTGCCATACCCCAAAACCTATGAGGAGTAGTGTCCTCACTGCTTTGGAAGTACATCAACAAGACACAGCAGGGAAATATAAGGACAAGAGCAAAAGAAATATAAACAATAAAGCTAAATAGAAAGGAAAGCAAGAGACACTGTGGAATTTACAAAACAAAAATATTATTGTAGATAAGTAATTACAAAGTATCAACAGAAGCAATACAATCTAAACAGAAATATATATAGTACAAACAGAAACAAACTAATTGCAAACAAATCCTAACTACAGGCTAAAGACTACAAGCAAATCCTAAACACAATCTACTCCTAATCAGAATCAGAATCAGAGCTAGTGTGTGATAAAGACATTAGCTCCCATCCTTGTTGTGCAGCCAGCTTGTCATAATCTTCCTTGACTTGCATTCTTCTTTTTAGCCTCTCAGTACTGTCAGCTCCAGCCTCAGTCCCTTTGGCAGCTGGCTTTCGAGGCTTGGATTTAGCATGGGGCCCGGGGGGCTCATTAATGGACACCCCAGCTGCTGAGGGTGGCATCCCTCCTAGTAGGGTGGCTTGCAATGTGTTAGCCAGCTTGGCTAGCATCTTAGACTTCTACCTTTTTGCATCATAAAGTGTGAGGGCTTGCTTGCACAGTCCCTCCCAATGAAGCTTCTCCCATCTATGCTCCATTTTTAAACTATCAATCTCTTCTACCAAGGGTTGCTTCACCCAGGTCTTCATCACAACCACCCCTTGTTGGACATCCCTCCAGATATAGGGTTTTTCACCCATGGCTCAATAAAGAGTGGAAAATGGGGGTGTAGGGATGAGGTATTTAGGGACAATGGCCCTCTCATTGGGGTCAGCAAATAAATGGTGGGGAGTGGATGAAGAGGATGGGAGAGAAAGGGAAGGTGGGATGGGTGATCTTAGCTCCTCTACCCCCACAATAGGCTCAAGTGAGGTGGAAGGATGGGTAAAAGGTATAGAAGGCAGAGCTACCTCCTCAAAGTCAGTTTGAGTGGAGGAGTCTCTGGTGGAAGGGGTTATAATGGTGGCAGGGAGTGGTGCTTCCACCTCAGCAGTGGAAACCACTGCTAAAGGACAAGGAGGTGGAGTGGGTAAAGGAGTAGGTGTAGGAGTAGGGACTGGAAGGGTTGTGGAGGTAGGGGTGACAGGGCTTATGGTTGATTGGATGGCTTGTAAGCAAGTGGCCATGGCAGCTTTGTTAGCTGTGTTGGTTTGAAGTTGGGTTAGGATGGTGGTGAGAAGAGAGCGGATTTGGGTGGAGGCTTCAGGTAGGATATAGGCTTGGGTAATAGTGGGAATGGGGATAATGGGTTGGAAGGGAGATGTGGAAGCATGCTGAAAAGGTGGGATGGCAGTAGGCTGGACATGAGTAGGTTTTGGGGAGTAAGGTAGGGGGGTATATTCATACCCAATGTCCTCCATAATGGAGTAAATTAGGGATGAATATCCCTCAGTGGTTAGGTGGTTAAGCTCTTGGGTATGGGTAGGTGATAAGGAGAAGGTGGGGTGAATGTCAAAGGGTATGGATGGTGGAGAATTGGTAAATGGATCAGCTGATGTAGATGGTACAAGGCTCAAGGGTTCAACAGCTGGGATGGATGGCCTGACTGGAGGGGTTGTAGTTGACCTTCTCAGGTAGGTGGGTGTGATGGGTGATGAAGGTAAGGTAAGGATGGGGTCTGTGGTAAGAGGAGCTAATAGAGGTGTAGATGTGGTGATGGTGGAAAGGGTGGCTGAGCTGCTAGGAGGTATAGAGACTGCAATGGAAGGTAGGGGAGCTGAGATTGATGGTAGAGGAGGTGATGGAATGGAGGTGCTGGCAATGCCATGACAATGGGTAAAGGGATAGTAGTGGAGGGGATGAGTATTGGTGCGAGGGTCACAAGTGGAGGTTCTGAGCTAAGACCAACAGAGGTGGGTAGAGGCTAAAATCTGGATGAAGTAGAGGTGCCAGCTGCAGTAGCTGAACTGGCTACCTATGGGGCTTCCCTCTTAGGACTCTCAACTGACTTGTTCTTGCCTTTTCCAATCAGGGTCCTGCTAGCAGACCAGGCACTCTTCCCAAACACCTTTGGAGTCACCTTCTCCACAGGCTCATCCTTCTGAAACATAAATTTTTCTCTTTTTAACAAAGCAGTGATGAGCCTGCTATAGGGCAACCCTGGCAAGGCCTATGCTCTCCTAATTTTGTCATTCATACTAGCTATGAGGCATTCATAAATTAGCCCTTGGGGAAAAAATATAGAGCATCCACTATTGGCGTTCTCCTCTCCTGCTGGTGTCCACTGGCATAAATATTTTTTCTCAAGATTGAATCAATGAACAACAGGATGGAGTCTAGATATCTTCTCATCAGTGACTCTCCAGACCCCACAATGCCTTGGGTCAACTGTCAGGCCATTGCTCTAAAAGATACATTCTTAGGTGCTCCTCAACCATAAACTGTATAAAAAACTGATGGTACCCCCAATGCTAAACCAATGTCACTGTAATCGACCACCAACTCCCAATTATCAATCAACACTACAAGTGTAGGTTCAGTTGACCCTGGCTTCATCTTCTTCCTAATATTTTGATACCACAACTTGACCAACCTAGGGTAGGATTTTTCTTGCAATGGGGTCAATATGGGTGTCTGGCTAGCCTTCACCAAATAATCCAATGTGTCCTTACACTCCCCTTCCTTAGAAAAATAGGGGAGGCCAAATGTTGTCTCTGGAATCAGGCCTAAAGCATCCACAAACTCATTAGGAGTAGATAGGTTCATAGGAACTTTAGGCTCAGTCTCTGGGTTAGGTTCAGGCATAGGGTCAGACTCAGGGATTTCAGGCACAGGATTAGGTTCTGCCTCAGGGGCCTCCTCAACAATTGCTTCACTGATTTTGGCCTTCTTAGATTTCTTAGCTTTCTTAGATTTGTTAGATTTCTCAGCCTTATCCATGACAAGCTTTTTCTTAAGAGGTGGGCTCTCCTTGGGCTGTGTGGCTAGCCTATTGGATTTCCTAGTAGTCTTGGTGGTGGATTTGGAAGGGGCTTTGAAAAGGTTAGCAAGGGTATCCTCTTGGTCAGCCATTGGATAAGCAATTTACTCAAAATTAGCTCTCAACAACCACAACAGACCTCTTTGCTCAATGAAAATAACCACACACACTAAAACTTGGAATTAAAATGCTGGAAAATCACAGGGTGGAGCTGAAAGAGAACTTACCCACAGAAACCTAGGGTTTCTCAGAGATTGCTGTAAATGGCACCAAACCAACTCAGACCAGGTGCGAAATGTAGCCTTTGTGAATTTAGGGTACTTGGAAAAATGGCAAGGTGCTTGGAGTAAAAACCAGTGCGGTGGAGGAAGAAGGAAACTAGAAATCGGCAGAGAGGGAACATACTTGCACATAGAAGATATCGAATGGCTAGACTGAGCTGTCAATAGGTTTAAAATAATGAAAATCGTGTTTAGACAGGTTGGCTCAACTTGTTGAAGAGTTAAAATCCTTTGGGGCTTGTGGACTTCTCAGGCTAAAGCTGTTGAGAGGTTGGTTGAACCTCTCGAGAGGTACAAGGGCTTCAGATTTTCCAAGTCGAGTGGTAGTGACATCCTCTCGATAGGTTTAAAATTCTTAAAATTCAATCTCTCGATAGGTATCAGATCCTGTCAAGGACACAACCTACACCTTCAGAACCTGTCAAGTTTCTCTCTCAACATCTTGACAAGTTCACAGATCCTGTTAAAAATCATTTATGCACCTTCAGAACCTGTCGAGATGCAAACTAGGAGCCTTCAAAACCTGTCGAAATGTACTCAACCTCTCGACAGGTTGTTTTTCCATTCAAACAGATTTCTAATTAGTTCCTAGTTCATCTGTCACACAAATTTATCAAATCTATTCAGCTCCCATTCATTTCTCTTGCTTTGGAGTTGATGACATATGCTTCAATCCTACTGACTACTGACTCATGATTTGTAAATGCAAACATTAAGCAAAATCTACCACATATATGTACACTGCCAGACACATTTTAAAACAACAACAGACACAAAATCACAGCTATGATACATAGTATATACATTGTTGAGAATCAATCACATTTTGGAGGTTCTTGAAGGTGGATGGTCACCATAGGCTCCACCACATTTTCAATAAAACGTTTTTGCCTTTGACTATTCACTTTCATTATCCTACCATCTTTTGGATCCTTGATTTCAACAGCTCCAGATGGGGATACATGCTCGACCATGTAAGGTCCCTCCCATCTAGATCTCAACTTACCTGGGAAATTTTTTAATGTAGAATTGAATAACCATACCTTGCTGCTAGCTGTGAACTCCTTTCTTAGCAAATGCTTGTCATAGAAAGCCTTTGTTTTCTCCTTGTAGATCTTGGCATTGAAGTAAACTTCCAATCTCAATTCTTCCTGCTCTGATAGCTAGAGTTTCCTGTGCATGCCAGCAAAATTTAGATTAATATTCAATGCTTTAACAACCCAATAAGCCTTGTGCTCAAGCTCCACTGGCAAATGGCATGCTTTGCCATACACCAGCCTTAAAGGAGACATCCTTATTGGGGTCTTATAGGCAGTCTTATAAGCCCGAAGAGCTTCAGGTAACTTCAGGAACCAGTCCTTCCTATCAACTCTCACAGTTTTCTCCAAAATGTGTTTGATCTCTCTATTAGAAATTTCCACTTGCCCACCGGTTTGTGGGTGGTATAGGGTGGCAACTCTGTGTGTCACAGAGTTCTTTCTAAGCAAGTTCTCAAACTGTCTATTGTAGAAATGGCTCCCCCCATCACTAATGATAGCTCTGGGGGTGCCAAACCTGTAGAAAATGTTGTCCTTCAAGAAGTTGAGGACAACCTTGTGATCATTGGTTCTTGTGGCTATGACCTCAACCCATTTAGACACAATCCACAGCCACAAGAATATAATTATAACCCTAGGAAAGAGGGAAAGGACCCATGAAGTCAATCCCCCAAATCTCAAAGAGTTCAATTACAAGTATAGGCTGTAAAGGCATGGAGTTTCTTTTAGAGATGCTTTCCATCTTTTGGCATCTTTCACAAGCTTTACAATGCTGCCATGCATCCTTGAAGAGAGTGGGCCAATAAAATCTACTTTGGATAACCTTGGCAGCGGTCTTGTTCCCACTGAAATGGCCTCCACAAGCCTGTTCATGAAACATAGTATATTGTGGAATTCATCATCAGGGACACATCTCCTCACCACTTGGTCTGCACAATGTTTAAACAGGTATGGATCCTCCCACATGTAATGTCTAATTTGTGAAAAGAATAGCTCCTTGTCCATATTGTTCCAATGTGGGGGGATCTTACACACTGCCAAGTAGTTCACAATGTTTGCAAACCAAGGTGTAGAGGTGCTAAGAGTAAACATCTGTTCATCAGGGAAAGAATCATTGATAGGAAGCTTATCAAACTCTTTAGCTAGGATCCTGGATAAGTGGTCTGCAATCATATTTTCAACCCCTTTTTTATCCTTAATCTCAAGATCAAACTCCTGTAATAGGAGGATCTATCTGATTAATCTTGGCTTCGCATCCTTTTTTGACAAAAGGTACTTCAGGGCTGAGTGGTCTGTGAAGACCATTATCCTAGATCCTAACACATAAGACCTGAATTTCTATAAAGCATAGACAATTGCCAACAATTTCTTCTCAGTTGTAGTATAATTTAACTAAGCATCAGTCATGATTTGGCTTGCATAAGCAATCACACAAGGTGCCTTATCCTTCCTTTGTCCCAAGACTGCACCAATAGCAAAATCTGATGCATCACACATCAGCTCAAATGGTAAAGAAAAATTAGGTGCTTGAAGGATAGGTGCAGAGTTTAAACAGCCTTTCAAAAGCTCAAAAGCCATAAGACATTCATCATTAAATTTAAATGGGACCTCTTAGCACAATAGGTGACAAAGAGGTTTTGAGATCTTGCTAAAATCCTTGATGAATCTCTTATAGAACTCAGCATGCCCCAAGAAAGATCTGACTTGTTTCACAATTTTTGGTGGGGGAAAATGTGCAATCAGATCAATTTTAGCCTTGTCTACCCCAATGCCTCTGTAGGAAACCACATGGCTAAGGTCAATGCCTTGATTGACCATAAAATGGTTCTTTTCCCAACTCAAAACCAAGTTAGTTTCCTCACATCTCTGCAACCCAAGGCTGAGATGGTGTAGACATTATCTAAAACTGTCCCCAAAAATAGAGAAATCATCCGTGAATATCTCTAAAAACTGATCAATCATGTCAGAAAATATAGCATACATGAACCTTTGGAAAGTTGCAGGGGCATTGCACAATCCAAATGACATCTTTCTATAAGCAAAGGTGCCAAATGGACATGTGAAAGTTATCTTTTCTTGATCTTGGGGATAAACAGAGATTTGGTTATACCCAGAATATCCATCGAGAAAATAATAGAAAGCCTTGCCTGCCAACTTATCCAAAATTTAGTCTATGAAGGGCAAAGAGAAGTGATCTTTTTTGGTTCTCAAATTGAGCTTTCGATAGGCTATACACACCCTCCAACCTGTGGTTTCCCTAGTTGGAAATAGCTCACTAGACTCAGTTTTTACCACAGTTATCCCATATTTCTTAGGGACCACCTGAGTAGGTGCCACCCATTCAAAATTTGAAATAGGGTAGATGACTCCAACATCTAACAATTTGACCACTTCTTTCATTACCACTTGCATGTGGGGGTTTAATTTTCTCTGCATTTCTCTAGACGGTTTGGAACCCTCTTCCAAGTGAATTTTATGCATGCACACAGCAGGGCTGATGCCCCCAAGGTCAGTAATAGTCCATCTTATTGCTCTCTTATGCTTCTTTAAAACACACAATAATTCTTCCTCTTGTTCATCAGTGAGAGAGAAAGAAATGATCACTGGTAACTTCTTGTTTGCCCCCAAAAAAATATGTTTCAAGGTCTTAGGTAGT
This sequence comes from Chloranthus sessilifolius, assembly GCA_021018995.1. NCBI lineage: Eukaryota > Viridiplantae > Streptophyta > Magnoliopsida > Chloranthales > Chloranthaceae > Chloranthus > Chloranthus sessilifolius. The sequence goes on from CM037597.1 coordinate 100,326,947, forward strand.
TGTTTCAACTCCACATCTGGTGGACATATGAGAGAAGGCAACAAAGGTGCCTTTGATGGTGGTGGAAGAGGCAACACAACAGGTTTCCAAGGAGGATACCTTATTGCTGGCCCCACATAAGAAATTAAGGCTTTCACCTCTTGAACCATGGGTGTTGAGGCCTTCTCTTCAACAATCTCACTCCACACATTCTCAAAAACATCACAAAAATTATCACCATGTAGTAGCTTGGGCAATGTCTTTTCCACAAGCTCATCCAAAACATCAATTAAAAAGCAATCCTCACTATCCAAATGAAGCTGGCTGACTGCATTGTAAACATTTAATTTCACTTTCATGTTGCCAAATGACACCTCCATTACTCTTGATCTACACTGAATACAAGCATTGGCAGTGGCTAAGAAAGGCCTGTTCAAAATCACAGGAATAGAGGTGGTGCACTTGCTTGGCTCCATGTCAAGCACCAAAAAATATGTTGGGTAGAAAAACTTATCAACCTCAACTAATACATCCTCTATCATTCCCACAGGCCTCCTTTCAGATCTGTCAGCTAGTTGTAGCACCACATGTGTGGGCTTCAATTCTCCCAAGCCTAATTTCTCATAAACTGAATATGGAAGTAGATTTACACTAGCTCCCAGATCTAATAAGGCCTTCTCAATGGTGTGATCCCCAATGATGTAGGGGATTGTGGGAACTCCAGGGTCTTGAAGCTTGGTTGGGGTTGCAATGGACAATACTTGGTTCCTTTTTTCAGCACAAAAGACTTTCTTAGATAAGTGTATCCTAGGTTGTCTTTTGTGGGTGCACAATTCTTTCAAGAACTTTGCATAGGCTGGAACTTGCTTAATAGCATCAAGTAAAGGCAATTTGATATTTACTTATTTAAATGTTTCCATCTCCTCCACTTTAGCATTCCCCTTGTCAAAAGGAGAAGGTGCTTGAAGTGTATTAGGAAATGGCAAATGAGAGACTGATCTCCCATTTGCTGCCTTAGCAAGCTCATCAGTTTTTTCTTTATTTTCGTTTTCAGTTTTTTGTTGGGGCACATCAACATCCCCCTTATTTTTTATATGTTGCTCCTGCTGTATATTATCATGGGCTGCACTTTTCTCATCAGGCTCAACATCAACTTTGTTATCAACCAACCTTTCACTTTTCAAGGTGATGACAGATTTAGCTTCTTCATATAAAGAAGTCTCAGCCACCATATACTGCCCTTTTGGGTTGTTCATGGGCTGACTAGGCAGTCTTCCCTCCTCTCTCCTAGTTAAAGAATTAGATAGCTGACTAAGGTGGTCCTCTATCTTTTTAATACTTTGGTTATGGGAATTAACAGTTTGTGACAAAGGGCCCAAATTCTGCAATGAAGCTAGAACTTACTCTTCAAATGTGAGGGATCTAGAGGGTGCTGGACTGGTACACTTTGATGCACAGGTTGTGTCATTGGCTGGGATATAGGCTACTGGTATTGGGGCCTTGGGAAATAATTATGTTGGTATGACTCGGCATTCCTATAAGGCATGGATTGCTGTTGTGGCTGCTGCTAGTTTTGGAAGCTATCCTGTCTCCACAGTAAGTTGGGGTGGTTTCTCCAATGATAACTAGTAGTAGGCTATTGTCCAAAGGACTGAGCAACATTCACATGTTCCATCACAAGGTCTGAAAATTGTGTAGTAGAGGGGCATTCCTCAAGGGAGTGAGTGGGGGACTGGCATATCACACATGCCTCCTCCACTTTAGCAGCCATTGGAGACTCTATTGCTCCCATGAGCTTATCAAACTTTTGAGTCAAGCTGTCCACTTTCCTTTTCAAATTATTATATCCACTCACCTCATACATTTTCCCCCTTGTAGTGGTCTCTCACCTCAATCTAATAGGGGTCTCAAAGTCCCTTGACAAAGGTCTCCTTTTGCATTGAGTTTTCACTAATGATCTCAAACAACTCCCAAACCTCATCATCTGTCTTATGGAGGTATGTATCACCACATGAGGCATCAACCATATCTCTACTCTTGGGATCAATTCCTTGATAGAAACTTTAAACAAGTTGCCATTCAGGAATTCGGTGATGGAGACATTGCTTCAAGAGCTCCTTAAATCTCTCCCATGCTTGGTGAAAGTCTTCAGTTGGGGCTTGAGCAAATGAAATGATACTCTTCCACAGCTGACTTGTTTTGGACATAGGGAAAAACTTAGCCAAAAATTGACATTGAAGTCATTCCAAAACTGAATACTATTGGTTGAGAGCATTGACAACCAAGTTCTGGCTCTATCTTTTAGTGAAAAAGAAAGAGTCTCAACCTGATTGCTTCCTCTCCCAAACTTGTAATGTTAAAAGTAGTGCACAGTCTTAGAAATTCATCAATGTGCTTGTATGGGTCTTCTTTGCTCAGGCCATGGTATGAGGGTAGCATCTGTATGATGGAAGATTTAATCTCATAGTTCCCTTGGACAACAGGGAATTGAATGCAGAAGGGGGAATTATACACCCCTGGTGCATTGAATTCTTTTAATGTCCTAGGTTGCTCACCCATTGCAGAACTATCACAATCAATCACATGTGTGTGTATGGGTTGCTTAGGTCTAAGAAGTCTCTCAACTTCAAGATCCAAAGGACCAATCTCAGGATTAAGAGATCTCCTACGAAGCATACACAACAGAAACAAGTACAACACAAAAAATACAGCACAAATTTCAGCAAAATAAATTAAAAAACACATAACTATTGCTACAGATCTACAAAGTTACAGATCTACAAATGTAAAGGAGTTAGAAAATGCAAACTTTAGCACAACTTACTCCTCCAATGAGCACAAAGCTCCTCTCAGAATCACAGATCCATATCTGTAATCACAAAATTAAACTACAAAAAATTATCGCAGCAATTAGTCAAACACAAAGCAGGCAATTAAAAACTTAAATCTTAAAATGAGAAAAACTTAGATCTACCTAAATCTTAAAATGCCAAAAACTTGTTGTCTTACTTACCTTACAATTACAAAGTGGTTAAAACATCAAATTAAAAGGGCAAAGTACAGATATATGGGATCAAGGTAAGCAAGCAATCCTGTAAGAATCAGGGCTATGGAGGCAAGTAGTAATAGGAAAGTCAAGGTAGGTCCATAGGGAAATGTGCTTAGAAATGAGGTAAATCTCCAGATCTATGACAGATCTGACACTTTATCCTAATTTAGACTAAATCAAAATAGGAAAGAGGAGAGGTTTCTAAGATTTGTCACTATACTAAGAACTATAAAAATCAAATTCAAGATGATCCAGAACTGGTTGAACGTAGATTCAATGGAATGAAGAGAAAGATTAAAATCAAAAGGTGGAGAGTACCAGCTAGGGATTTTGGTCTTTACTGAAAATTAATTGGATAAAAGGCAATGCATAGGACAGATTTGCTACAATCCTTCATCTGGCTACAAGCTCAGATGCAAGTTATAAGAATCTAATCTCAACCAAAGAGTTGAAATGATCCTAAGGCTATGATCTGTCCACTTGAATGGTCACAGATCATCCCAGAGATTGTCCCAGTTCAAGGATCTTGATTGGAACAGGTAAGCTATTACAGATGCTGTGAGTGCCAGGCTACAAGCTCAAGCATCCACAGGGATATCTAATCTAGGGAAATCAAATATGAAAAAGTAAAATTTAGATTAAAATTAACTTTAAAAATTATAATTACACTATAATAATACAACTTACAATCCTATTGTGCTCAGATATTAATCTGTGTAACATACAATCCCTTACAAAGCCTCTGAAACTCTCAATTTATAGATCTCAACCTCACCCTAGCTACTGAAGAGGTTTAGCCCATGATTGGCTAAGGAGAGAATGGGGAAGAAGCAAGAGAGAGGGAATTTTGGGAGGGAAATGGAATTTCAAATTGGCTCTGGTTCTCTCAATTTTTGGATGAGCTTTTTAGTGCAATTTCTCCTCTATTTATACTCTTCCCTCAAATCTGTTTTAGCCAATTAGAGCTCAGGAGAATAATTCAGTTATTCTCAACTATTGATGTGACTAATTTCTCTTCTAGAAGCTCTTCCCCAATTGGTCCGAAACTGGCAAGTACAAGTGATGCAGTTGGAGGGTTCCCATTTGTGTGCATTTATGTTCTAAAAATACCCACAAGGTTTGCTGACGTGCCTTGGCATGTGTGCACAAAGCACTGGAGTTGGAAACTGCTTTGAATGGAATCTAGAAGTTTCAAATTCGATTATCGAGAGGTTCAGGGAACCTCTCGACAGGTTCTGAGTCTGCTTGGCATTCATTTCGACAGGATGGAGTAACTCTCGATAGGTTCCTTTACTTCTCAATAGGTTGGGTTACACTAGTCGACATGATTGGAGCCAATTTTTATCTTCTGTCTAGTTCTTCATTCACCCTCTCGACAAGTTATAAACAACTTGTCGACTTATTATACAGTCTTCTGTTGAGTGCTTAACAGGTTGCTTCAATTCGCGTGAGAATGAGTGTAGCTTTAGGTAAGTCGTCGACAGGTTGCCTTGCACTGCTCGACAGGTTCAGTTAAACCTCTCGACATGTAGCTAGGACCTCTCGACTTCCCCTGCACCTCTAGGTATCCTCTCGATAGGATCTTTTGCTGTGCCTCCAACCTCTTGATAGGTAGGCATATACTTCTAGAACCTCATGACAGGTTGATGAAACCTCTCGATAACTTGGCTTTTAAGCCTCAGGACCCCTCGATATCTGAAACTAACCTCTCGACAGCTTGACTTTTATCTCCAGAACCTCTCGACAGGTACTGGGGAATTCTTGATAGTTTGGTATTTGAGCAACCTAGCCTCTCGATAGCTTGGAGTGTCCTCTTGAGTTGTTCTAGCTTGAGTTTCCATAGTTGGCACACATCTTTGGTGTGTTGTCTTTCATTTGTTAGCACATAGTAACCTCTTGGTGGGTTCAATCTTCATTCCTTGCAACTGCACTTGGTCCCAAGCATACCCAGTTGGGCCCATGACATTCTCATGAACTTCTAAGATTCTGTGGATTCTTTAGAAGTCTGGTGAATCACAGATTTGAGAAGATTGATGAACATAAGCTTTAGGAAATCTCAGTTGCTGAAATAAAGGAGAACAATCCAGAAGCACATCTACCGTCTAAGCAAAGAAAGATAAAATTATGAATTAGAGTTTTATTAGGAATCTTTTGTTTTTAATAGTTTCTTTTATTAGAATTAGAAGTCTTTGTAAATTGACTCCTTATGATCTATAAATAAGAGAGCTTGGTATAGGAATAAGCATCGAAGAATTTCAGCATCAATTGACGCCTGAGGTTGGATTTTCTTCTGGTCAAAGTAGTGTACAATAGTTAGAGTAGATTAGATATAAGAAGTTTCTCAAGAGCAATTGACGATTGCAATTGAGTGTTGAAGATTGGTGTAGATATCCTAGTTTCTCAGAAGCAATTGACGACTGCGGCTGAGGGGTGAAAGATATATTTATTTACTTTCTAGATTAGATTTTATTTTCTTTTATTTACAGCTTTATAAATATCTTCAAGTTTCAATTTTAATTGACGACTCAGGTTAGAATTTTCATATTAGTGTAACGGTTTTTACTTTTCCATCTTCAGTTTTCTAAGGTTCGATTGACACCCAGATTTTAGGAAGTTGTTGATTAGATTAAATCTATATTGATAGGATCTTTGACTTGATTGATGACCAATGCTAAGAAACTAGAGATATGGTGTAACAGTACTATTTATTTTCATAAATATTCGATAGCTGCAGATTGGGATTGACGACCTCAATCTGAAGAAGGAAGATTTAGGATTTATTTTATGCACTTCTAGATTTAGAAGCCATTCTTTTATTGATATTTCTCCAGTAGATTAGATCTTAAAGATAAATAGAAGTTTTTAAGATAAGAATTTAAATAAACGATATAGGTAAGGAGTAAATAGATAAATAAACTTCCTCATGGGAACGATCCTATGCTAGCACTATAATTTCCATTGTGCGCTTGCAATAGGTTAAGACTTGAGTTTAAACATAATTTTAATATATATAACAAGATCGACCAATGATGTATGACTGGTGAATGGGTCATGATGGCTACGTGGGTGGTAATTATAAGTAACTATGTTCGACTATGGGACATGACTATCATATTGCTAAGGGTAGTATTTTTTGAGGTACATGACATTCCATGGGTTAGGAAGTTCCTCCCCATCTTAGTTTACCAGCTTATAAGTGTTTCCAGGGTATGCGGCTATTATAACATATGGTCCTTCCCAATTCAGCTTTAGTTTTCCTTTCAGATGGGCATGTTTAGAAGGCATGATTTTCTTCAAGACCAACTCTTCAATCTCGAAGGTTCGCTCGAGGACTTTCTTATTGTAGGCTCTGGCCACTCTCCTTTGGTATACTTGTGAGTGATTGGCTGCCCTTAGACTCGTCTCATCAAGTTGTTCTAGCTCAGCGAGTAGAGAAATTCTCCTTTCGTCTATGGATAACTCATCATCAAGTTGGATTCATAGGGATGGTACTTGTATCTCGTCGGGCAAGACTGCTTCCATCCCATACATGAGGATGTAAGGAGTTTAGCCAGTTGTCGTGCGAATAGATGTCCTATAGGCCCAGAGTACTTCTGGTAGTCGTTCAGGCCAGTCGGCTCTATTGCTCGTCTCTACTGTTCGTTTCAAAATTCAGATTAGCTTTTTGTTCGTAGCCTTTGCTTGTCTATTTCCTTGGGGGTAGAATGGTGATGAGTGGTGCAGATCAATGTCGTACTTCTTGCATAGTTTCTTTATCTTCTCTGCAATGAATTACAGTCCGTTGTCAGGGACGAACATCTTGGGTACTCCAAACCTAGTGATGATGTTTTGAATAATAAATTTCACGAGTTTTGAAGCAATGATTTTAACGTATGACTCGGCTTCTGCCCATGTGGTGTAGTACTCGATCGCTGTGAGGATAAATGCATGTTTGTGAGTGTTCCCAACGGTGTCAGTGAACGGTTATGATGTCGAAGGCCCACATTGAGAACGGCCATGACGATGTTATGGGATTCAATGCAACTGATGGAGCTTTAATGAGTATGATGTGTTCTTGGTATTGCTTACAGCATTGGACGGAGAGGTGGCAATCTCTCATCATGGTTGGCCAGTAGTAGCCTTGTCGAATGACCTGGTCTATGAGTCTCTGTCTATTGGCATGGGTGCCGCAGCACTGGCGTGTGCTTCTCGAATGATATATTGTCCTTCGAATGTCATAACACACCGTAGCAGTACTCCTTTAGTGAAGGCTTCTTTGTATAGTATCTCACCTAGGATGAAGAATCTTGCGCATCGATTCCTTATTGTCTTCCGTTCAATCTTTGTAGCGTATGGAGGGACATGTCGATGCTTCAGAAAATTTCATATATCGAAGTACCATGGTTGTTCGTCGTCGATTGGGGATTTCTCGAATCTAAAGGTTGTGACGACGACTTCTTTCTTCACCGACTCTTTTGGCGTAGATTGCCCTTCATTTGTGATAGCTTTTGGTCTAGTTGATAGTTCTAGTTTCACTTGCCAGGCGACATTGTGTGCTCGCATTAATTTCTCGATGAAGAAGGACTTTGTATTTTGTCTGACTGGTATTTGTATGACTGAGGCTAGCATGGTGAGAGAATCTACGAGCTCGTTTTCTAATATGGGGATGTGTGTGAAAGAAATTCTTTCAAATTTCTTTATCAGGAATTGAGCGGTCACTAGATATGCCATCAGCCTTCTTTCTTTGGTCTTTCATTCCCCGATGACTTGTGATATCACAAGTTTAGAGTCACCGATTATTTTCAACTGCTTAACACTTAGTAATAATGTTGCTCATAGTATGGCAATGAAGGCTTCATATTTTGCAAAGTTGTTTGTGACTGGGAAGTCGAGTTGAAAGGCTTTTAGTGTGACAACTCCTTCTGAGCTTAGTAGGACTATTCTGATGCCTTTCTCTTTGTGATTAAGAGCGCCATCGAAGTAGAGGGTACATGAAGTCTTGTCAGGCTCTTCGTTGTGAATCGAGAGTAGGTCTTAGTCGGAGAAGTCTACGTGTACTGACTCATTGCCTGAGAGTGGAAGGTTAGCGAGGTAATCGATGATCGCTTGTCCTTTGATAGATTTCTGTGTGACATAGGTGATGTCAAACTCTTGTAGTAGCATATGCCATCGAGCGATCTTTTCGGATGTAGCGGGCTTCTCAAAGATGTACTTCAGAGGGTCCATACGTGCTAGTACCAGTATCTTGTACTCTCTAAAGTAGTGTCATAGTTTTGTTGAGGCCCACATCAGTGCAAGGCATGCCTTCTCCATTGTAGTATATTTCTGTTCGTACTCGACCATCGTTCTGCTGAGGTAGTAGATGGCCTTCTCTCTTACCATCTTCATCATGTTGTCTAAGAATTACCCCATTTCCTTCTCGTTAGCTGACATGTAGAGGATCAGGGGTCTTTCAAGAACTGGTGGCGATAATATCAGAGGGTTGAGGAGGTACTTCTTGATATTTTTGAAGGCTTGCTGACACTGGTCATCCCATATGTACTCAGCTCCTCCTTTAAACAGTCGGTAGAAGGGCTCACATCTGTCTAAGTGTTGGGAGATGAACCTCCTAATGAATTGCATTCTTCCTATCGGGCCTCATAATTCCTTAATGTCGCTGGGAGGTGGAATTTTGAGAATCGCTTTGACTTTGATAGGGTCGACTTCGATTCCTCGCTTGCTGACTATGAACCCTAGTAATTTTCGGAGGTCACTCTAAACACGCACTTCTTTGGATTCAGTTTCAGCTGATATTTCTTAGATCTTTGTAGTACCAGTCGTAGTGCTTCAGCATTTCCTGCTCACGTTTAAGACTTTACCAGTATGTCATCAACGTGGACTTCTACACACTTGTGTTTCATGTCGTGGAAGATAGCCATTATGGCACGTTGGTATGTGGCGCCAACATTCTTGAGGCCGAAAGGCATGACGACGTAGCAGTAGGTTTCCCATGGCATGGTGAAGGAAGTATTCTCTTGGTTTGATTTTGCTAATCTATCTGGTTATACTCGGAGAAACCATCCATGAAGGACAACATCTCATGTCCGGCAGTATTGTCGACTAGAGTGTCGATGTGTGGGAGCGGGAAGTAATCTTTTGGGCATGCCTAGTTGAGGTTTCAGAAGTCAATGCATACCCTTATTCTGCTGTCCTTCTTAGGGACAGGCACTATATTTGCAACCCACTTGGGATAGAGGATGACTCAAATGAATTCTATCTTGTGTAGCTTGTTGACTTCCTCCTTGACTTGCAGTGCTGCCTGTAGGTACATTCTTTTGAGCTTCTGCTTGATGGGCTTTGCATAAGGTTCTAGGACAAAATAGTATTCTACTGGCTCGGGTCCAGCCCGGGCATGCCTTCATAGAACGATGCGAATGAGCTGAGGATCTCTTGGAGGACTTGGATGATCTATTGTCGCTCCTTGGGGCTGATTGTTGCGCTGATTAGTAGCTTCTTGGGCTTCTCCTCGGTGCCGAAGTTGATTTCCTCCCTAGGTTTCACGACAGCTTGAGTTTGCTTGTTGAAGTGTTTGATGACCCGTTGGAAGTCCTGCATTTCCTTAGTGACTGGCTCTCCTTCTTCATCATCTGTAAGCTCATAAACTACAACATGGCTACACTGGGGGGTTAGTTTTGCGAGAGGAAGCCCTTCATCGGTGTAATTGATGATTGCAGCATCCTTAGTGAGGTACAAATCAAGGCTATTCATTCTCCTCTTGAAATTGTGGAGTATTTCGTCATGTATGATTACAGGCTTGTTACTTCACCGGGACGCTTCGTGCTTTCGTGAGGGGAGAGTAGTAACGTCGCGTGAGATGGAGTCAAGGTGAGGCTCCCTGATATTGAGAGTAGGTGGAGGACTCCGTGTGGTCCTGTCAGTTGGTTCTTCTTTGACTCCGTCGATGTAACCGCTACTTATAGCCTTAAGAGAAGAGTCTCTTCGTTGGTTGTTAGATGGGTCTGCGATGAAGGGCTCCCTCTCTTTTATGAAATTTTCTAATTTTTTAGGGTTTTACATTTTTGTATTTTTAGGTATTTTGGGGTTTTCTAACTTTTTAATTTTCGATAATAAGTATGGTACAGGGTCGGTTACCTGGAGAGGAATCAGCAGGGTTGCTTCTCCTAGTTGGGGGAGCGGGACGGCTGCTGAAGCTATTTGTGCGAGTTTTCGGATGACATGGACCCATTCTGAATTTGGCAATTTTTTTAATGATCCTCGTCTGGCGTGATCCTCTGGATGAGTGATGGCCGCGGTGGTCCAACCGACGTTACAACCTCTTTTATCTTGTGAATCACCTCATCTTCAAAGAAACTTTAGAGGTCATAGTCAGCTGAGCTCTCATCCTCAGAACTGGGTTGAAGTTGCTCTTCCTACTGAGGCCCGTCTTCTTCAGGTGAGTCTGACTAATGATCTTCTAGGCTTATGAGTTCTCTCCCTATAACTTCATAGTAAGAGAGGATGAGTATGCATGCTTGACAGCGAGGTTGGTATGGGTGCGAGATGCAGGGATATCCCCAAGGGCACTCCTATCCTTCATCATCGGGGCTAGGGTTGCTGTTGTTAAAGTCGGGATCGCCTTCTTCACTCCACGACTCCTGGAGGCCTTGGTCATGTTGTTCTGCTAACTCGAGCAAGGGGAGATCTATCTAGTAGTCTTCATCATCACTCGGAGGCGGTTGCCATTCTTCCTCTAACGATTTTTAGAATATTTGAAGTTGCGGTGCTTTAGGAGATTGGTGAGTGCCAAGCTCTAATTCCTATTTGACTTCCATAAAGGCAATGTGAGAATCTTTCGTGCTAATCGTTTGCCCGATTTCTTCCATGATAGCTTTCTGACATCGTAGCATCATAGTCATGCACAGGCTGCAGTAGGGCTGTTAAGGATGAGGGCATCAGCGCGGGCATCGACAATTGTTGAGTTTTTGTTGATAGTCAAAATCATCGTCGGGGTTTGAATTCTTTTCTCGGGAGCGGTTGTCTTCTCCGAACCATTTCAGGCGATCAGCTCTCAGGAGGTCTTCAAATTCTATGGCGGAGAGGGTCGTCCAATAGTCTTCTTCCTCACTTGATATTTATGACAAATCACCCTATGCTGGTGATTGAGGCTGGTGTAGCAAGAGAGAGGGGAGAGTATTGGGTTCCCATCCTCTTTTAACCCCTATATATGGGACGTGGAAGTTTTCTTCATCAATTAACTCCCAATCTTCTATGTGTGGCTCAGGTTCTGGAGACCCCTTCCTTCGCTCTTTAGAGGATTCTTTAGCATTGAATAGTAGTCTGACTCCCTCAAGCGGCTTATCTATGTCATTGTCTTGATTCAGGTTGGTCAGGTCAGTGAAGGCTCTGGTTATCTGTTCGATTTTTGCCTCCTATAGTTTAGGGGAGGACTCCCTTATCTTCTTCGGCACATCAGCCTTCTTGGTGGTTCCGTAGACGAAATGGTCATATAGCGACCACTTAGGCGAGGTTGGCAGGAGGTCGGCTTGCTTGCCATCTAATTGGTAGCCTAGCCCTGTGTGCTTTTGAATTTTCTTTGGAATGATAGGCCCTATGCGTTCTTGCTTATTTTTGTCAAGTCTGGTGTGAGGGGTGTATCCTAGTTGATACGTAAGGTCCTATCTCTTCATTGCAGTTGGGTTGATGTCGTATAGACGGGTGAGGTTAGGGCCTGCTTCTCTTCTCGTTAATCTTTATCGACATGTTGGAGGAGGACTGGGAGGGTTGACTTTTGCTACCGTCGCCTTGTTGGGAGTTTGCTCTCGTTTGATGTGGCTAGTGGACAACACCGAGTTGTGGGCTATTTGAATACTCGTAGCATAATTAGTATCTATCTCCTGAAGAGGTACATCATCGTATCTTCTGACGATGGAATATTCGTAAGGGAATTTAACGCACTGGTGGTATGTTGAGGCTACGGCCTTCATGGATTCCAACCACTTTCTTCCTAAGATTAAATTGTAAGTACTAAAAGAGTTAGGAACGTGAAAGGTGACATCTTTGGTTATCGGTCCCAAGTGAACCTGTACCTTAATGGTTCCCTTGACGAAACGATGCGTGCCATCATATGCAATTAGAGATAGTGATGAGGGCCTTATGTCTTGCTCCGTGTACTCAAGTGTTTTGAGCGTTGTTATGGGGCAAATGTTGAGTCCCACGTCTGTGTCAATTGGTGCATGAGGTACTAAAAATCCTCTAATTATGACCGTCAAATATATGGCGGCCAAACTTCCTTGTAAAGATTCCTTCGGCATATTTGTGTCTGTAAAGGTGAGGGCTGGTGGTTGCGCCATGATTGAGGTGATTTGATGTAGCTCATCCAAGGTGGTGTCCTCGTCTATTTACGTTTCTTCCAGCATTTTCATTAGTAGCTGATGATGATAAGACGATTTCTTGGTAAGCTCGAGTATCGATATTTGTGTTGGGATCTTCTGAAGATGCTATAGGAGGTCATACTCCTGGCCTGATTTGAGGGCGTGTTCTTTTCTTGGTCGGTGGCCCCTGTTTGCGGCTGGGTGAAGTTGCTGAGCACTGATTGGCTTACTTTATGTATCTAATTAACTCTTAACCTATTGCAAGCGTACAATGGAAATTGCAGTGCTAGTATAGGATCTTTCCCAAGAAGAAGTGATTTATCTTATATTTTTATTCTAAAAACTTATCTTTATCTTTTAAGGTTCTAAACTACTGGAGAAATATGAATAAAGAAAGGTTTCTTAATCTAGTTGCATAAAATAAATCCTAATCTTCAAACTTCTTGATCCTGGTCATCAATCAGTCTTCTTCTATTCTCAAATATTTATGAAATTAAAAGTACCGTTACACCATATATTAAGTTTTCTAACATTGATCGTTAATCAAAACTAGACTCCTATCAATATAGATTTAATCTAATCAACAACTTCCCTGAAATTTGAGCGTCAATCAAACTCAAGAAATTGAAGATGGAAAATAAAAACAATTACACTAATCTGTAAATCTCAACCTGAGTCATCAATTCAAATCAAAATCTGAAGATGTTTATAAAGTAGTAAATTGCAATAAAATAAGTCTAAACTAGAAAGCAAAGTAGAACCATCCAAAGGGTTGATCTTTCAGCTTCCTCAGCCTTGGTTGTCAGGCAAGACCTTAGAGAACTATGGATGATTATACTTGATAAACCTAAGCTACTTTGATCGAACGAAAATCCATACCTCAGTTGTCAATTGATGCTGAGAAATTCTTCGATGGTTATTCCTACACCGGGCTCTCTTATTTATAGATTATAAGGAGTCGGTTTACATTGTTCTAGTTCTAATAAAAGAAACTACTAAAGTAAAAGTTTCCTAATATAACTCTAATTCCTAATTTTATTTTTCCTTGCTTTCAATGATGTGCCTTTAAATTTTCTCCTTTATTTCAGTAATCGAGTCCTTTAGGAGTCTTCCTTCCTCAATCTTCTCAGATTCGTGATCCACCAAACTTCTAATTTAAGAGTTCTTCTAATTTGGTACATGGCGATGTAGACCTTCACGTGATCAGCAGCTGTATGAAGTTTCTCTTTTATAAAATCGTAAATCACGATTTCTTATTTTCAGCTTCCATACTCAGGACGATTCTTTAATTATGATTGTTTGTCTTTGGTATCGTCTTTCGCTGGACTTTTTCTGGAAAATCACAAATTCCGATTTCCTACTGTTTTTGTCTCTTCTTCAGCTAAGTTCAATCGTAACGTACTATTTTCTAACTTTGAAGCATATACTGAATCGTCTTTTATGCTTGAACGTCTTTCTTACTGGTTTATGAGTTTATTTTGACGAAGATTAACAGTTTCGCTCTCTTTTACTATTTTTCCTTAATATCTGCACATCAGTAACTTGTTAGTAGTAAATTGGGGTCTAGCATCACTAAGTTAAGGGTGATAAAATTGTATATTCTTTGACTGATCACACCCCCAAACTTACGTTTTGCTAGTTCCTAGCAAACAAGGAAAGAAATACTAATCTAAAATTTAAATGCCACTTTTGTAGGGAGCACGATTGCATTTAGCATATGCAATAAGCCTTTAAACCCCTAGGTGATCCCTAGTGGAGGAGTTATAATCTCCCGAAGGTTTTCAGTGAAGTTACCTACAAACTTCAAATATTTTTTGATTTTTCAAAATATTTTTCAGAACCAAAAGAAAGTTTAAAATAAAATATCTATACTAATTTTTTACACTCACTAAGTTAATCATCATATGGTTGTTATGATTTTCAAAATTTATAAATCCTTTGTCTTTTCTTTCCATCATAGCAGTTATCCTTGATCAAAACTTAACAATTTCAACTCTGTAAAGTGTGGAGTGTCTATCAATGAAAAGTTAATTCTTCATAGATTTTTCTAAACTGCAGTTTTAGAAAATTTTTTCAATCAAACTCTCACTATTGACATACTCTCAAAATTATCAAAATTTTTGGGTTCTCTCATAATGATATATCTTGAAGGATAATTGAAAAAAATTGAATCTCATGGAAAGGATAATCAATTCTATTCATATGATTCCTTGTGCAATCCATAATATCTATTATTCATATCTCTCCTAGGCTTATGCTTTTGCAAATCGTAAATCAAATAGGCCTTTGTTTTGGTTTGTAATGGGGCTCTTGGTTAAAAGGTTTCAAGGAAAGATAGAAAGGATTCAAAGGTTCATGAGAATTTAGTTCTTCCTTCTCCTATCTTCTTTTCTTCTCTATTTCAGTAAGTATCTAAAAAGTTGGATGACTTCTTCCCATTTTACTTTTTTTGTTTCTTTTTGTAAATCCCATTTCTTCAAACATCATTTAGAAGCTTATAGAATCGTATTTCACGAGTTTTTCTTTTCATTTATCCTTTTGGCTGCTTTAATGTACAGAATTGTGTTCTTATGATTTTTGACTCTTTCTTCCCATACTTTCTTCTTTTAATTTCTTCTCATCTATACCCTTTTATGCATATCCCTATCTTTTTAATTCTTACTCTTTTTACTTCCTCTTCTTCCCTTCTTTTACATTCTAAACTCTCAAAAAATTGTAAGGGTTAAAGGTTGAAAGCTTTGGATAGTACATATGGTTAAGGGTTTATAAATTTTTTAGTACAAAGAATTTCAGTTTAGGTTTCTAATATGGGTTCAAAGGATAAATATTTCTTGAGATTTTGGATTTTTTGGCTTTGACTAAATAAAATATGGCCTTTAATCATCTTTACGATTCACTAGCATAAATGCCTTATTGTTTTGATGTTTCTAACAGGTAGTTCTAGAAAAGAAAATAAGTTATCATGCTCATAGAATATTTTGATTCTAAGTATTCAGCAATATGAGATGTCTCAGTAGTAAAGAGGTTCAAGAAAAATTTACGCTGAAATAGAAAGCAGTCTCTCTCTCAGAATAAAAAGAAGATATTATGGCTCAAAAGCTCACTGGTTTATAATTTTGAAACTATAATCTAAATTTTTGCAGTTCAAATCAATCGTATAGTTTCAAACATTCATTCTGATACCGTGTTTAAAAGAGCTAAAGCATGAATTGTAACTGCTCTATTTTGATAGTTGAACTTTTGCTATGATGGATAGTTCAATTTTCTGAATTTCTAAATTTTTCTATCATAATTTGCATATAATGGTGAACTAATATAATATTTACAGAACTAATCTAAATTAGACTAAAAATCAAAATAAAAGTTTAAAACTACTCAAAAAAATTTTAACTACTCTAAACTAACTAATATAATACATAGAAGTTGTGTACCCCCCCAAACTTGAATAGGACAATGCCCTCACAAAAATAGAGGATACAATTAAAAATTTCCAAAAATTACCAAAAGTTGTTGATATTGCACTGGGCAAAAAAAAATCTTGTCATACGAATTCCCCCAAACTTGAGGGAAAACACATCCGGCTTAATCTCAGAACTTAAGAAACAAAAATTGATGGAAAAGAGAATTAGTAATTACATTAGAAAGTTAGTCACAAGAAAATTACATATATTCATGGAATATTTACAATGAACATGGAAAGAAATATTTACAATGAAAACTATAGATTACTAGAAAACTAATTACATAAAGGGAAGAAAACTTAGGAAAAATCTAGACACACATTAAACTATGACACTAGCAGCAACGCTCAAGAGAAAATATCTTCGATAAAGATTGCTCCTCGACGTCTAATCAAAATTGTGCTACTACAAAAAGAATATTTTCCTTATGGATAGAGGTGTTCAATAGAAGAGGAAAAAGAAAAGGCTCAAGAAGACAGAGGGGGTGAGGATGGAGAAAATTTTTGATGTTTGGAGGATGGAGGTGGTGTGTCATTAGCGGGTTTCGGTTTGGGGAAGAGGGATATAATTTCATCAATCAGTTGTCTCCTTTCCTCTAGAAATGCAGAGATTTCATCAGCTTCCTGCTGCAAAAGTTTTTCAATTGCTTCGAAAATCTGGGACCAACTTGGTGGTTTAGTCATGGTGAAGGTGTTGAAGAAGGAAGGAAACAAATGGAATGTGTTGGTTAGGGACAGGAATGAATATTTATAGCCAGGGGATACAATGAGTCACTATGAATATATATTATGTCTGGCGTTGAAAGAAGTGGGTCGTTTGGTAGCGACATTAACTTCTTGATTAGATGCGTTTGCGCAGCGCGAATCGAGGTTATCCTTTGGTTATCGGCAATTATGTATTTTCAATAGCTAAATACGCAGACTCGGACAACACGCTCTCTCATCAATCATGATCACTACAATCTTCAATGGGAGTACTTGTTTGGTATAAGACATCATTCTTATTAGGATTCTTTGTACCGACATAATAACAAGGCGACACTCCTAATTAATGTATACAAATTTGCTACTGATGAGTCGGTAGCTCGACAATTCCCGAGGATATATCATATATAATTTGGGTCTTTTAGTGACAATGTGGTCACTGTCCCTTTTTCTTCTAATGATACTATCAGTTTGAGTCTCTGCCCATTTACCTTGAACATATGGTCGTCCTTGGGATCCTGAATGGCTACAGCCCCGCAGGGGAATGCTTCTACAACATTGAAAGGTCCATCCTAACGGCTTTGTAGTTTTCTCGAGAATAGCTTTAATCTTGAATTATATAGCCAAACTTGTTGGCCCGGCTCAATTTTTTTTCTCAGAATGTGTTTATCATGGAATGCCTTAGTTTTGGCCCTATAGATTCAAGTGTTTTGATAAGAATCATTACAAATTTCCTCTAGTTCATTAAGCTCAAGCTTTCGTTGTTCACCAGATGCATTCAACTCGAAGTTCAGTGCTTTGATGGCCCATAGAGCTCTATGTTTTAAAGCCACAGGTAAATGGAAAGCTCTCCCATATACAAATCTGTATGGAGACATGCCAATGGGCATTTTATAGGCCGTCCTGTATGCCTAAAAGGCATCATTCAGTCTCAGGGACCAGTCTTTCCTATCAGATTGTATAGTTCTTTCCACAATCTTCTTTATTTCTCGGTTGAAAACCTCAACTTGCCCACTAGTTTGCAGGTGATAGGGGGTTGCAATTTTATGAGTAACACCATATTTCTTGAGCAAGCTCTCAAAATACCTGTTGTAAAAATGGTTTCCTCCATCACTTATGATAGCACGTGGGGTTCCAAATCACGCAAATATATTTTTCCTGATGAAAGAGATTACCACCTTATGATCATTTTTCCTTGTGGCCATTGCTTCCACCCATTTTGATACGTAGTCAATGGCTACAAGTATATGCATGAATTCGAACGAAAGTGGAAAAGGGCCCATGAAGTCTATGCCCCATATGTCAAAGGGTTCTATAACAAAAATCGGTTGTAGGGGCATCATGTTCCTTCGGGACATTGCTTTTGACTTCTGACATTGCTCTCAGGCCTGAAAAAAGTGTTGGGCATCCTTAAATAATGATGGTCAATAAAATACTGACTGTAGTACTTTGGCAGCCATTTTTTTACCACCAAAGTGCCCCCCACAAGCATATGTGTGACAGAATTATAGGATATTGTGGGTGTCACTATCGGGCACACATTTCCTAAGTATCTGGTCTGGGCATATTTTGACTATGTCAGGATCCTCCCAAATATAGTATTTTACGTCAGAAAAGAAAATGTACTTGTCCTATGTGGACTAGGTTGGGGGAATCTTACCTATTGCCAGATAATTCACGATGTTGGCATACCACGGTATTATTGCTTGGACGACAAAAAGTTACTCATCTGGAAAGGTATCGTGCAGAGATTTTTTACTAATGGTTTCATGTATTTCTATTTTAGACAGATGATCGGCCACTATTTTCTCAATTCCCTTTTTATCTTTGATTTCAAAGTTAAATTCCTGTAAAAGTAGGATCCATCTGATTAGTCTGAGCTTGGCATCCTTTTTGGTCAATAAATATTTCAATGCAGAGTGATCCGAGAAGTTGACAATCTTTGATCCCAATAGGTACTACCGAAATTTGTCTAATGCAAATACGACGGCTAGAAGCTCTTTCTCAGTGGTGGTGTAGTTCACCCGAGCTTCAATTAAGGTACGGCTCACATAATAAATTACGTGAGGGACATTGTCTTTCCGTTGTCCTAAGACTGCGCCTATTGCATGATCGGAGGCATCACACATTACTTCAAAAGGTAGGGAGTAGTTAGGGGCTGAATAATAGGGGAAGATGAAAGAAGTGCACATACCTTATTAAAGCAGCGATAGAAGCTGGCATGACCAAGAAAAGATCGAATCTGCCGTACCGAAGTTGGTGGTGGTAAATTTGCTATTACGTAAATTTTAGCCTTGTCAACTTCTATTCCCTTTTTTGAGACAATATGGCATAAGACTATGCCATCTTGGACCATAAAATGGCTCTTCTCCCAACTTAGTACCAAATTGGTTTCTTCGCTTCTTTCTAAGACGAGGGCAAGGTGACTGAGACAAGAGTTGAAAGTTCGGTCGAATACCGCAAAATCATCCATAAATACTTCAAGAAACTTATCTATCATATCGGAAAAGATAGCCATCATACATCTTTGAAATGTTGCTGGAGCATTGTAAAACCAAAAGGGCATGTGACGATATGCAAATGTTCCAAAAGGACACATGAAGGTGGTCTTTTCTTGATCCTCTAGATAGATTAGAACTTGATTATACCCTGAGTATCCGTCTAGAAAGTAAAAGTACTCCTGTCCTGCAAGTTTTTCTAAAATTTGATCAATAAAGGGCAATGGAAAATGATCCTTACGGGTCATTGAGTTGAGCTTTCGGTAGTCGATACATATGCGCTGCTCTGTGGTTTCACATAATGGCACTAACTCACCAGCTGCATTTTCCTTTACAGTAATCCCAGATTTCTTTGAGACTACCTAGATAGGACTGACCCATTTACTGACAAAAATCGGGTAAATAATACCTGCATCTAGTAGTTTTATGATTTCCTTTTGAACAACTTCTCTCATATTTGGATTCAATCGTCGTTGACTTTCTCCTGAAGTTTTAGCATCATCCTCCAAATAAATACGATGCATGCATATTGAGGGGTCTAACCCTTTAAGGTCAGCAACTGTGCACCCTATTGCACTCTTGTACTTTGCAAGTGTGGCCAGCAGCCTACTCTCCTGTTTCCTGTTAAGAGCAGATGAGATGATTACTGGGAGAGTTTCGTTAGGCCCAAGGAAAGCATATTTGAGGGTGTTAGGAAGTAGTTTCAAATCTAAAGATGGTGCTTTTTCGATGGATGATTGTAATGGTTCGTTGGAAGTAGCAGGTAGAGGTTATATCCATGGCTTCCATGTGTTGGACTGGGGGTCCCTGATAAAAGTATCCAACAGATAAGTCATCTCTTTCAGTTGGTGATATGATTCTTCCAAGTCTGCATACCATAATTTAGTCTGAAGCGCATCCTTAGATAATACTAAAGGCAATGCTTCTTCTACCAATTCTTCGATTTCGTCTATACTGAAGCATTCCTCATCATTGAATGAAGCTATTTGGTTGGCTGCCGAGAAGACATTCAACTGAATTCATATATCTCCGAAAGAAACTTTCATTACTCCGATTTTATAGTTTATGCAAGCATTGGCCGTAGCCAAGAATGGTTTATCGAGTATAACCGAAATTTGTGTTGGAGATTTTCAAATTGGTTCCATGTCTAATACTAATAAGTCAAGAGGAAAAATAAATTTATCGACCCCAACCATTACATCTTCAACAACTCCTACCGGCCTTCGTTCTGATCTATCGGCTAATTGAAGAGTTACCGAGGTAGGCCTCATTTCTCCAAGTCTCAATTTTCATAGACAGAGTATGGTAATATATTTATGCTGGCTCCTAGATCGAGAAGTGCTTTATTTATTACATGATTGCCTATGATACATGGAATTGTAGGCACTCCTAGATCTTTAAGCTTTGGTGGAGCTCTATCTTGAAGGACTGAGCTTACTTGCTCCGTCAAGAAGACTTTTTGCGAGACATTATTTTGTCACTTTCGTTTCTGTGTACACATCTCTTTTAGGAATCGTGCGTTGGTTGGGACTTTTTTTATTGCCTCCAAGAGAGGCAAGTTAATCTTCACCTCTTTGAAGATTTCGGTGATTTCTTCTAAATTTTTAGGATTTTTATCAAATGGGGATGGTGCATGAAAGGCATTACGAAATAGTAACTTTGGTAGATAAGGTACCTCGGTTACAGATTTAGGTGTGCCATTATCATTTTCCTCCCGACTTTCTAATTTTTTTTTTGTTTTTCTTGTGGGAGAGTCTCTTCTTTGGCTCCATTCTCCGTGTTTTTGGCCGTAGGGATAACTACTGGTGTAGGCATCTCTACTCTGTTGTCAATAGTTTGGCCTCTCCTTAAGGTCTGGACAGCTTGCACTATGGGGATTAGTGGCTGCGAGCTCACTTGGTTACTCTTTCTTTCCTCCCATTGCGAGGCTATTTGCCTGATTTGGGTTTCTAGATTTGTAATGGACTGAGTACAAGAGTGTAAGTTTTGGGAGATTTGAGACAGCTGGGCTAATTCCCTAGAGTGATGGTGCGCCTGTTGTTGCAAGTATTGTAGGATTTGGATTACAGTAGCATCATCGTTCCTATTTTGAAGACATGGCTATTGCACAAATGATTGGTATGGGCTATATGACTGTTGGAAATTCAAAGAATATTATGGGTATGAATAAGACGATTCTTGTTGAGCTACCCTTGGGAAGCCATAAGGGTTGTCCCATTGATAATTATAATAATTCTCCATACTACCCCAATGAGAGGCAAAGGCTTGCTCTGTCGCCATCGTGGTGGGTACAAAGGTGTATTTGGGAAGTCCATTGGAGAATAAGTCATATTGAGATTCAACCAAAATATTTCATCATGGCCTTGCATCTTAGACATTAAACAAAAGATTATTCTATATATTTATTTTTTATTTTTTAGAAAGGAGGGAGAGTAACAAATCTGAACCTCTGGCTTCAGTTGTTAGCAGAAGTGTTGAAACCTTTGATTCGCAGCTCCGAATAAAACCTGTAAAAGTATAAGAAGTGATCAAAGAAAATTAAAAATATAAAGAAATATGAAAAGAAAAAGATAAAAATTTGTTTTTGAAATTGAAATATAAAATAATCACTTCCCCGGCAGTGGTGCTAAAAACTTGATCGACTTACTTTATGTATTTAAATAAGTCTTATCCTATTGCAAGCGCACAATGGAAACTGTAGTGCTAATATAGGATCGTTCCCATGAAGAAGTGATTTATCTTATATTTCTGTTCTAAAAACTTATCTTTATCTTTTAAGGCTTTAAACTACTGGAGAAATATGAATAAAGAATGGTTTCTTAATCTCGTTGTAGAAATAAATCCTAATCTTCAAACTTCTGGATCCTGGTCGTCAATCAAACCCCTTTTTTTCTTAGATATTTATGATATTAAAAGTACCGTTACACCATATATCAAGTTTTCTAGCATTGGTCGTCAATCAAAATTAGAATCCTATCAATGTAGATTTAATCTAATCAACAACTTCCCTAAAATTTGGGCGTCAATCAAACTCAAGAAAATCGAAGATGGAAAATAAAAATAGTTACACTAATCTGTAAATCTCAACCTGAGTCATCAATTCAAATAAAAATCTGAGGATGTTTAAAAAGTAGTAAATTGCAATAAAATAAGTCTAAACTAGAAAGCAAAGTAGAACCATCCAAAGGGTTGATCTTTTAGCTTCCTTAGCCTTTGTTGTCAGGCAAGACCTTAGAGAGCTATGGACGATTGAACTTAATAAACCTAAGCTACTTTGATCGAAAGAAAACCCAGACCCCAATTATCAATTGATGCTAAGACATTCTTCGATGGTTATTCTTATACTGGGCTTTCTTATTTATATATCATAAGGAGTCGGTGTACATTGTTCAAGTTCTAATAAAAGAAACTACTAAACTAAAAGTTTCCTAATATAATTCTAATTCCTAATTTTATTCTTCAATGCTAGAGCATTCACCATGAATGGGGTGAAGGTTGAAGAAGAGATGAGTACTGGGGCTATGCCACTCCATGGTGGGAGGTATTGTGTAGTCTTCTTCTTCAAGAAAGGTAGAGATCAATGTCTCATGCTTGGCAGGTTCTCCCTCTTGAATCTTTTCTGCCTTTGGCTGATGTTTAACCGTCATCTTGTGTCCTTGACTTGAAGCGCTTTGAGACAGACTGTCTACCCATGCCGCAATTTGGGCTACGGTTTGAAGAACATGGTCTTCGTATTCAGGTTCAAAGTCAGATGAAGGAAACAATGATGGAGTTGCCTGAGGGGTCGGAGGAGTGAGAGGTTCGAATGGAGGTTCATAAAGGTTTGGTCTCTGTGCCCTGAACGATTGGACTCGAATTCAGGAAAAATTTAGATAGGGAGGCAGATTCGAAGGTGCGATTCGAGTGATCAAGGTCGAGGGGTGTGGCCGAACAGCTAGGGGCCTTGGAGGTTCTACTGGATTAGCAGAGGCACCAAAAGGGTGGAGATGGGTGAATAAGGTAGAATGATGGAAAGAGGGCCGATCGAGAAGGTCTTCTATGGTGATGTGGGATACTGGCCCTTGGTTGTGGTTTGGCATGGGATTGTTGATAATCCCCAGGTTTTGTAGAGGCTAGTTGTTATTGGGGTTAGAATTCCTAAGAGACTCCCAGTCAATTTGGTTTTGATCATTCATATCATAGATCACATCCCGGAGAACCCAACAGTCTTCTAGGTTGTGTCTCGCATATCGATGAAATGTGCAAAACTTACTGTAGTCTAAATTCGTTGGCCAGGGTTGCGATCGCTCTGGTGGAAATCTGAGGAGGTTCTGGGTTCTAAGAAGGTAGAAAATGTTGGGAATGGTGTTGGGTAGCGGAGGGTAGTGCTCCTGCTTTGGTTGATAGGGGCCTTTAGTTTGTTGATTAAAATTTTATGGCGGAGGTACGTTGTTATAATTCTGGGCGTTGACCGTCCTGTTCTATGTCATGTTTTTATTCTAGTGCTGTTAGGTATTTTGATTAGGGTACTGATTCCTACTTTGGTACTGACCTTGGTTCTTGTTTTGGTTTGGATACCTTTACTAATTTTGACCCTAGTTCTGATTTGCTAACTGTTGTTGGCCTTGGTTTTGTTCGGGGTTTCTTGATTGGAAGTTTCTATTCTCAGAGTTCTACCCTTGGTTGGTGACAGTGTTGACTAACTCCGATCTTATGGCTTTCTTGTTATTCTTCGTCTTGGTCTTGCTAGAAAAGGCTCCTCATGATGCTATTATGGATAAGGTGAGATCCCCGCCCTTGATGTGTCGTGTCAGACGGGAGGCCCAGAGGTGAAGTGCAGTGAAGTCTGAGCAGTCACTTATGATAAGTGCACTCCTCAGGGGTTCTATGGTGTTGTCGATGATGATATCAATAGTCCTTTTCTTTCATAGTGGTCCCAGTCCTTGCAGTGAGTTTCCTCCATTGTCCAATGAAGTCAGTGAACTCCTCATTAAGTCCTTGCTTTATTTCCATCAGGTCGCTGAGGCAAGCCATTTCCTGGATCAGGTGTTTGTATTGTTTGAGAAACTGTTCAGCTAGTTCGTCGAATGTGTCTATCTTGTATAGCGGTAGTCCATCGAACCAGTCGAGAGCTTCCCCTTCCAACGATCTCTGAAAATAATGGATGAGGAGTCCTTGATTATCATGCACAGGCCGACAGTCATTGCAGAAGAGGGATAGGTGGTGATTCAAATTCCCCGTGCCATTGTACTTATTGAACTTGGGCGGCTTGAGCCCTGCGGGCAAATTGAACTCGAGGTCCTGGCAGAATTTCTCAAACCTGAATGAGCGGCCGGGGTGCTCTCTCTTAGCCATGTAGCCCTCGAGCATCTTAGGAAGATCCTCAACTCTTATAGTGGCATCATTCTTGATAGTCTGGGAGCAATTTTGATGGTCGTTATCAAAGAGGGTACGACCAATTCGTCTCATCGGCTATATACGCGATGATATCGTACTCAGGGTAGGTGGGGGCTTCTCCTACCTTTGTCGTTCTTGCTCCTCTCTGTCTTGTCGTTCCTTGATGGTCTCATATGCGGCTGCTAGGCCTTGAAGCAGTTCCTCAGCCTCTTCTCCTCCCCTTTGTAGTTTATAGACACTGAGCTCTACAAGTTGTCGGGCCATGAAGTTTTCCCAATGCCGCTTTCATTGTTATTGCTGGTGCCTGGAGGTGTGATGAGGGTTTCGTCACTGCCAGCCATGTTGATCTCTGGGTCATCGTAAGATGGGTCCTTACTGTACACGGGGTTGCTGTGGTATTCCCATAATCATGGGTCACCGAGCTTTAGTCTTCATATCCCAGACATCTTGAGTCTCTAGTAGATGTTCATACGCTCTCAGGAAATTCTCGAGAGTGTGTGAGAAAATAATAGAGCACAAAGAAAAAGAACAAAAAAAGGGAAACTATATGTGTAATAAGGAAAACTAACTATCTAAACACTGGTGACTTTAGCAATAAGAGGTCCCATCGCGATCACCAGTCTGTTGGTACGCACTTTTTCTGGGTTTCTTTCAGTCCTCGGATAGAGTGGCCCAATTCGGTCTAAGTGGACTCTGGCAAAGGCGGTGGAATAATAAATTAGAAAATATTAAGTGCTGAAATAAAAGGCGTAAGTCTAAGTGAGAAATACCTGATTCATTGCGATCACTAGCTGCAGATGTTTATCGACGCTGCAACACGTCATTGATCACGCTTTTAAGGAGGAGTGAGTTCCTTCTTTGTTGAACGTCGACTGACAGATAAACTAGATTAACTAGATTAACTAAACTCTCAGGATTAGCCAGAGAGTTTAGTTAATCTAGTTTTCCTAATCCTACTCTTAAGTCTGATTACTCTGGTTTTCCTTGTCTTACTAGAAGTCTGATTGACCTAGTCTTCTAATCCTACTAGGAGTCTAATTAATCTACTCTCCTAATTCTATTCTAACTCTAACTAACTTTTGTTTCCTAATGCTACCATAATTTTAGTTTCCTAATTTTACTCTAATTCTAATTAATTTAGTTTCCTAATTCTACTATGATTCTAATTAATTTAGTTTCCTAATTCTACTATGACTCTAATTAGAAAAAAGAGGGTTGTGGCCCATTATGCTAAGGAGGATTGGCCCCGTTCGTTGGTACCCTTCGTAAGCTCCCTTGGGCAAATTGGGTGGCTAAGGACGATTTTAAAATATCGTATGGGAAAAAACTAAATTTTTATTGAGGAATAAAGATTTATGGATAAAAATTGGGAGTTTTGATAGTCGTGAATTAGAACTTATGAATCTAGAATTAGAATTTTAGAACAAGAACTTGAAATCAGAACTAGAACCTAAAGATAAGAATTAAGAATTAAAGCCTACGAACTAGAATTTAAGAACTAGGAATTAAAACTTAAGATCTAGAGCTAAAGATTAAGCAATTGAAGTAAGGACTAGTTCTAGAAGTTAAGTACTATAACAAGAGATTAAGAACTAGAATTAAGAATTAAGATCTAGAATTTAAAAAAAGCCTAAGATCTAGATATTAAATTAGAAACTAGGAATTGAAACCTACGATTTAGAACTAGAAATTAAAACTAAGAGTTAAAAAGAAACTAAAGAGAGATTACCTGAAGCTAAGCGCTATAGAGGAGTCCCGAAATCCTAAGCTTGGAGGAGAGGAACTCAAAAATTTGATTGCTTGATTTGTTGATGTTCGAGGTAGGGGGTCTTTTTATAGGTATTCAGGCAATTACACGCCCTGTGGGAGGTGCGTAATTGGTCAGTCGAATCCAATTGCGCGCCCTGTACAACACGTTTAATTCGATTACGCGCCCTGTCCGGGGTGCCTAATTCACTTTGATTCGATCACGGACTCAGTGAGTAACCGGCTGACTGACTCAGCCGGGTGTCCTTGTTCCATTCTAGTTAGAACTAATTACGCTCCCTGTTTAGCATGCGTAATCTAATTAAGCGCCTGCTCATGTGCGCTTGATCAGGGAGTTCGGGCAGTTATGGGAATATGAGACCAAGTCCAACGGGGGACCAATTGCGCGCTGTGGTGGGGCGTCCAATCGATTGCGCGCTCTGTTCAGAGCGCATAATCAGGTCTTAAGGCTGTCTATAGGAAGGAAAAGACTGGTCCAAGTGGGACCAATTGCTCGCCGGTTATGGGGCATGCAATCTGATTGCGCACGCTGGTCAGGGCGCATAATCAAGTCTTATGGTAGTCCGCGGGAAAAGCAGGCCTGGTCCAAGTGGGACCAATTGTGCGCATGTGTCCATGCGTGCAATCAAATTGCGCACCTCTATGAGGGCGCGTAATTCGAAAGCTTTCCCAGGCTGAGTCAGGTCTGAACCACAGGGCTATGATTTCAGCCTGGGATCAACCATATACTATTGTTTCAATATATAGTCCCTGTGTCAGGGTTGTAAGGTCTTTAGAGAAGGTCAGTCCTTTTTCGGAGATCGTGGGCAAGGTCAAAGGTTGATCGAACAGGTTTGCATACTCCTAGAGGGAAAAATTAGGGTGTCTACACCAGTGTCCTGACTTTTCGATGTGAATCAGAATAAAAATTTATTCACAGCCCATCGCATTCAAGGCACAATTTTTATTTATGATGAAACGCTGCAACGAAGACATGCCAAATGCACCAAAAAAAAGTTGACGTAGTAGCTGCTCCGTCCTGCCATGTCGGGGGGCACGTACATTCCACTCCGTTGAATGTACCACTCAAAATCTTTAAAATTCATGATCATGCATGTGAGTCCAACGGCGGTCATGCAAAAAGTCTTCCTCTTCTTCTCAATGTCCTCCCGCTTGTCGATGACCCTAAAGTACGCAGTCATTATCCCGAAGTGTAAATATTAATATGGAATAAGAGAAGTGACGGGGTTGAATAGGGTATTAATACTTACTGGGTCTTCAATTTCTTGTTTGGATCATAGACATCACATCAACTCAACGATAATACATCGGGACTTAACGGTCGAGAAGATAGTCCTACGTTCAAATTAAGACATGAGTGGATCAGTCGCTAGCACTTCGAAATAGGTGCGCTACCACTTTGTGGTCATAGCGTTAACACTCTAATCTAAAGGTGATAATGCTTCGACAATGACACGTTGATGCTTTGAAAGACATGTTAAAAGTTGTACGAAGGGAATATACTTGCTCATTCTCTCTGTTAGGCATTTCCCAAATACCATTCATATAGGCCTGAGGTGATGCATCAGCGGTCGATAAACCCATCGCTTTGGCCTTCTTTTTATAGGTTTGGGAGACCAACTCTCCCTTTCTTTTAGAGTGAGTTTACGAGGGAGGAATCGTGAGGCCTTTAGCCTGGGTTCTCTCACTTCTCCTGAAGAATAATGAGACTTTTTCCTTCACTTCTTCTCACATCGAAGACCTCTCCTCGGTGCATGATTGTGTAAGGGGCATCTCAGGACCTTCATTGTTAGATGTAGTAGGCAGTGGTGGTGGAGGCAGAGATTGTGATTTGGGATGAGGTTTTTCCTTTATAGGAGGTTGGGTTTTAGATTGTGGTGGACACAGGAAGACGTAGGACTTTCGATTAGGTAAGGGCTTTGGGTTTGGAGGGAGTAGGAGGATGGGTTTTGGTGGGGCGTGAAGTCTGAATGTGGTTGGGGCTAGGGCTTGGTCAGTGGTTGTGGTTTGGGTTGTGGTTGCAGTAGGGGCTTGGGCTTGGGTTAGGGCTATGGGTGGGGATGGGGGTGGGGCTAGGGCTGGGGTTGGAGATTGGGCTGTGATTGTGGTTGTGCGTGGGGTTGGGACTATGGGTGGGGTTGGGGATGAGGCTATGATTGTGGTTGTGAGTGCGGTTTGGGTTGTGGGTGGGGTTGGGGATAGGGCTGTGATTGTGGTAGTGCATGGGGTTGGGACTGTGGGTGGGGTTGGGGCTCGGGGCAATCACTTCCCTTCGGGCAGGCGATGCAAGTCGACCCAGGTTCGGGTGGAGGCAGGCCTTTGGCGTTGGGGGACATATGTCTAATAATCCCTAATGAGGCCGAGCAGACTTTTCGCCACATTGCAGGCCTGTAATATGATAAGAATATTAGTTCATATTTAAAAAATAGTTAACATGTAGAAGCGCTCGCGCTTCATATCCGAAGTGTCGACGCATCATAGAGAAGCATCATTGCCTCTTGTTGAAGCGTTCGCGGTAGATATAGAGTCGTCGACGCTTCATAGTCAAAGCGTCGACGCATCACAAAGAAGCGTCTGCACTTCATCGTTGGATTTTCTCAAGCTCAGCATTTATCCAACATAGTTTAGAAGCATACCTCGGATAGACACGCTTGTTGATTCTGGAAGAGGGCGAATGGATTCTTAATATAATCCTGTTCCTTCACGATAATGGCATTCTGACCGTTCAATTTTTGGTTCTCCTGTTCCAATTGAAGAACCTTTACCTTCAGTTATTGGTTCTCCAGTTCCAGCTGAAGAACCCTTACACAGAGGTCATCGAAGCCTTTACTCCGCTCTCTCATTGACCTCTCACAGTCTGCAATTCTTGAATCAACAGACTGCTTCCATTTTTATCAATTCATTGTTTCGCGGTCTATAGGATTTAGGTTCTTTTTCTTCTTCTCCCTCTTCTTCTTCCTCTTCTTCTTCTTCCTCCGCTGCCTCTTCTTCTACCTCCTTTGCCTCTTCCTCGTCCAACACGCTAATAACTTCAATGTTTATTTTCTTCCTCCGCATAGTAATGGGAAGGACCGGTTATCCTTCACCCAAATTTTCAAGTCTCTGCCCTGTTCTCAATAAGGCTTCTACCATAGGCATGGTCCTTTCATAGGGTGTGGCATCCAGTTATAGGACACGTGCGACTTACAAGATGATAGATATTCCACATTATTTTTGACTGATTAAGAATTTGGAAATACAGGACCGCTTCCTTAAGAAGCGATTGCACTCGTTATAGAGGCGTCATGGCTTCATTTTGTAGTGATTGTGCTCATGTTAGAGGTGCTATCGCCTCATTTAGAAGTGAATTTGATCCTTTAGAGGCGCTGTCACTTCATTTGGAAGAGGTTGCACTTCTACACTGTAATGATAACGCCTATATTTGGATGCGATATTGCCTCATTTTGAATTTACCTTATGCTTGAAGTCTATAATGTAGGGTTTCCTAGTTTTGTCATTTACTTCTCATTTCAGTAGCCTTGGGAAGCGGACGGCGCCAACAACCTTGGGTGGGGCGCACCTGCCATTAATCTCGTATGCCCAGGCTTGAGAAAAATAAAATAAATACTGGGAGACAATATTACCTGTGGGGCAATAGTGCAGCCGTAAATATTGTAAACATGCACTGTGTTTGCTTTCTCAACTATATCCCTCATCCTCTTCGCTTTGTTCACCTACATTAGAAGTTTATTGTACGCGTGACGGCCCCATGGATATACATTGAAATTGGAGAGATCATCAATGAGGTCGAGGTGGGGGTTCTCGAGGGTGTATTTGTGTTTGGAAAGAGGACTGTGGTAAGGACAAACAACAAACATAGTTTTAGAAAGTCGTCATCAGCATCCTGCTCAAGACTGTCAATCGCTTTTTTGATGTATGCCCTATTTACATCTTTGAGGCCCCTAAAAAACCTATATCTAATGGTCCGTTCTTCAGGAATCTCCACCTTTGGAGGGTAATCGGGGGGGTCAATCATTCAAAGACTAGTTATCAAGGCAAAATTAAGGGCCCAAAATCTGATAATAACAGACTTGCCAGTGCAAAAATTCTAAACCATGCCATGGTCTCAAAACTTGATGATTGCGTCCAGGAGGTTGTTGATGCTTATCACACCCTTTGGACCCACAAAGAATACATCGAAAACCAAATCCTTAAGCAGATTTTTTCGCCCCTCAGATGTCACGTCATAAATGACTCGACACTTTTTGATGGTGCACTGAATCGTTGGGGTCTTCAAAACCATGTTCAAAATATGTGATACAGAAAAAGGAGAAGTTTAGAGAAGAAGGTACTAATACTAGGAGAGGAGTCGCATCCATGTACAGGCACAAGCGCCTCAAATGTTGGAGCGCCGATGCTCCAAAAGCTAGAGCAGTGAGGCGCCCGCGCCCATATATGAGGCGCAAAAGCTTCATCTATGGAAGGGATGATGCATCTATCTACCATTTTTTAAATGTAATGAAAATAAAATGACACTCACCATGTTACTAGATGCAAAAATAGGTTTTCGCCGCTTTGATGTTTCTTACTGTGCTTTGAGAAGATGAAAATTGGGAGGGCAAAGGTAAAAAGTAATTTGTAAATTTATAATTCATAAAATTCTCACCTTAAATAATTTTCTTGAATGGGAATGATGGTGATTGCATAACACGGTGTCAGGAGCTGTAATCCCGTCAGCGTGCAAAGAAGCCAGCCTACCCAACCATCAGACTCCGATACCACCCGCCTAGAGCACGGGAACTTCCATTCACAGTTGCCTTCTCTCGAGGCCAACCATTCTTCGCAGCATGCCCCTTACAACACACATGCTAGCACCTTCGTGCTTCACTTGGCCTACTCAAACTTCACCCTTGCTTCGCAACAGTAGCATGCAACTCCTCATGCCGTCCCATTCCAACATGGCTCCCTGACATACTGAACCAAGCCCACCATTGTGTGCATTTCTCGTTACTAACACACGTCTGCATCCGACCCTCATGCTGCCGTGCTCTACCGAGTCCCACACACCCCACGAGTGCCTCCCATCTAACCGACCCATGTGCACCACAACGCCGGCCCGGGGCCACATGGCAACCTCACCTTGGGTGCCCCACGACATTACTGAAGCAACGTCTTAGGCCTACCCTTTCAAGCCTAGGAGACACTTGCACACCCTTTGGCGACATAAGGCCCCATGTGGGTGAGAGGCATCTCATCCGGCACCTCTCCCACATAAATGGTCTAAACACCATCTATGGGCAAATAACTCGAGGACCTCAAACATATTGGTTTGTCATACCCCCATGGTACACGACTCTTTTAGTGGCACACAGTGTCATGCCTGACACCACTATGCCCATAACTCCCTACATCATCTTCTCACGCGATTGCATCACGACCGCATCGCCACCAGTTAGCTCCAAGGCTCTATGCCTTCTTGTTGCTAGCCAACTAGCTCTAAGGCCCTCATGCCTTCCTGCTGCTATCCCGAGTATTGACTCCGTCACAACCCGCTCCTCATTTAATGTTCTGACAATGGTTTCTTCACACAAAATTGTGCTAGGTGTCAAAATTTGGGGCGCTTCATATCATGTACGGAGTGCTAACGCTTCCTTCTCATTGCGGAAGCGCCAACAGAAGATAGCACCAACACTTCTTACCTGAGCGCTAGCGCTTCTCAGGTGGAGCAAAGCTTCCTCTGATAGAAGGGCCATTAATGTTCAACATTTCGAGCAATAAATGCTAAACATTGCACCAATTATGGACTCCCCGAAGGGGTCTCTTAAACAGTCAAAACAAATGGTAATTATTACCATTGAGAACTGTGAATTCATACCCCACTTCTCATTTAATGTTCTGACGATGGTAATAAATAAAGTAAGGTCAGACGTGCTATGTGTCACAAGGAAGGCATCTTCCATTTCACAAATGGAGCGCAAACTCTTCGACATAGTCAAGCAAATGCTTTGTACCGAAGCATAAACATAACTTGCGCAGGCGATCTCCCCGATGAGGCACCTTAAAAAGTAATTTCAAAATGTAATGATCACCATTGAAAACCACGATATCATGCGTCGCTTTTAATTAATGATATTACATCAGACATCGCGACAACACTTCATATAGGAAGTGCAATCACCTCCTTCATAGAAGCATAAGCGCTTCCAATCAGGTGGTCTTCTAGTATATCTTTTCAAATATAATCATGACAAAATCACGATGTCAGGCATGAACTCCTAGTGCCTCACCACGCTTTGCCCTTCTGATTCTGTCAGTGGTAACCATGATTAAAGCACGATAAAATTAGGAAAAGGAGGGGCTGTGGCATCAGTGACAGAGGCGCTACATGTCGAGCTCCTATCAATATGTGTAGAGATATCTCTATGCCCAGGCACATTTCTCTGGCCCTCTCTATAAATATATATATATGTAATGTAGCTTGTATATTTAATTTTATACATCAAGTAAAATAAGACTATGCTTCTATATTGTTATGGGGTATGCTTTATGGATATGATCGATCTTGTACATGAGTGTGTGAGATACTGCCTATGCTTGGACGTGGTGATTTGCTGAGATGGTATCGCAGCGGGGATCACACCGTATTCATATGTCTTACAACTCATGATAGTATGATACATCATGACGAGTAGGGTGAGTGTGAATTCACTATAATCTCGTATACGGTGGCATATGCGAAGACCCTATTGTTGGTACGCACTTGTTCTGGGTTCCTTTCAGTCCTCGAAAGAAGTGACCCAATTCGATCCACTTGGACTCTGGCAGAAGGCGATAAAATAATAAACTATGAAATATTAAGTGTTGAAATTAAAGAGGTGAATATTAAATGAAGAATACCTGGGTTGATGCGATCGCCAGCTGCAGATATTTATCGACGCTGCAACACGTCACTGATCATGCTTTAAGAAGAGCGGGGGCTTGCAGGTTGAACTCCTTTACTGAACGTCGGCCGGCCAACTTCAATAACTTTGGGTTGCCTATGGTCTAACTAGTTTTGTTTCCTATTCCTATTGGGTTTCTAATTGATCTAGTCTCCTAATCCTACTGGGAGTCTAATTAACCTAGTCTCCTAATCCTACTAAGAGTCTAATTAACCTAGTCTCCTAATCCTATTAGGAGTTTAATTAAAAAAGGGAGTTGTGGCCCATTATGCTAAGGAGGATCAGCCCTGTTCATGGGTACCCTCCTTAAGCTCCCTTGGGCAAATCGGTTGGCTAAGGGCTATTTTATAAATATAGAGAACTAAAGACTAAATTAGAATTAGAATTGAGAATTAGGGATCAAAAGCTGAGATCGAGAATTAAGAATTTAGAACTAGAACGAAGAATTCGAACTAGCATTAAGGACTTAGAAAATTAAGAATTAGAATGAAAATTAAGAACTAGAAAGAAGATTAAGAGCTAAAACTAGAACTTAAGAACCAAGAACTAGAACTAAAAACTAGAAGGAGATTACCTGAAGCTGAGCGCTCTTTTCTCCTTTTGACACCACAAAGGAGGAACTCGAGCTCCCTGGGAGAGGCCTGAGCTCGAGAGAGAAGAGATCTCTATGAAAATTGGTGAGTTTGGGCGTGGTAAGGGGGGTCTTTTTATAGGTATAGGGCTAATTCCCCGTGTGGGGATATGTGCGAGAGCTTAATTGAATTCCGCACAGTAGCGTATGCGCTTAATTCACTTTGAATTGGTCATTGACTCGGGAGTGATCGACTGAGAAGGTGTCCTAGTTCTAGTAGGCTTCGAAACTAATTCTACACATGCGTGTATGCATGGAATCCAATTTTGCACTGGGGATTTGCATGAGATCAAGGAGTTTGAGTGGTCATGGGAACTAGAGTCCCAGTCTAGGTCAGGATGAATTTCGCGCTTGATGGGATGCACTTATTTCAATTCCACGGTCAGAGTGTGTGCGAAATCTGGAACTTTAGGCGATGCACGAAAGTTTATGTCGAGTCCAACTTGGACTGATTCCATGCAAAGGGTCACACGCGTAATTGAATTGATCACAAATTGATACATGCGTAATTTAGGACTATAGGCGGTTTGGCGAATTCAAGTTCGGGTCCAACTTGGGGACCAATTCTGCGCAGGGGGTCCTGCGCTTAATCAATTACGCGCATGGGTTCATGCGTGGAATTCAGGAACCTCCCGTGCTTGGTCAGGTCCGAGTCTGTCGGTTAAGATTTCAGGTAGGCAGGTATCCAGGTCAAGACAGATAGGCATATATATTTACATGTAATATCATTTAAGTGCCATTTACTTAAGATATTACATGTAAATAATGAAATACCCCCCATTTAAATTTAATAAAAATAGTCTCGAATCAAAAATCTCAAAGAATAAAAAGTCAACTTCCCAATTCAAGAACAAAATCCAATTTTTTACAATTTGGTCAATTTTTTAACTTTCAAATGACAAGCCTTTTTGCAAAACTTTAAAGCCCATAAATTCTATCATATCAAACTATTACTAAAATACCAAAGTTCGATAAAAAAAGTTCACATTTGGGCTTTCTAATGGGGAATATATTGTCAGGGTTCTAGCTCGACCTTTGACCTTCGGTCAACAGGGCATGGGGCTTAACTATATACTATTGTTATGGTGCATAATTCTCGGATTATGGAGTTTTTAGGGTTTTAGAACTTTTTGAGAGGATTGGTCCCTTTCCAAAAGTCATGGGCAAGGTCAAGGGTTGGCCAAACTGGTTTGTATACTCCGAGAGGGCAAAAATAGGGTGTCTATAGATGTCCCTCTTTGGCGCGCTTTTGTGGGATAAGAATGTGTCGAAGAAGTAGACACCCCTCTTCCGAGGGTGCCATCTCGTTTCTTTGGGAAATCACAAGTGTGAATCGAGGAGCTAACAAGAAATGCTTGGCTTTCTTATCTATCAACGCAAGTTAATGAGGATCATTCTGGGGCCTAGTGGTAGTTGTCGAGAGGTATATCCTCATCTGCGGGTGCAAGTGGCATCTTATCGCATGTCACAACCTTTTGCAAGTGGCAGTCAAACAGGAGGAAATTGATGCAATCGAGGTACTGGGGAGCATCATATGAATGTCCAAAGATGAGGTCAAGTGGCTAGATAATATGATGTAATTTGATGGCGAAGGCTTTCTCAAGTCATGTCAGATCGGGCGTGTCATTGCTCACACCAGTGACGCGTTAGGAGTCCCTTTTCAGTGGACATTTGTGATTTCTCAAAGTTGAGTATACTTAGTGTTCGGCTTCCCAGGGGAAAGAACAGATTGGGGTGATGAGCAGTGAAGTTTGATAGATAGAGGTTTTGAAAATTTAAGGTTTTTAACTTAAGATCAATTCGGTGGTAAAATGATGGAAAATGTGGATTCCGAGATACTCCGTCTGTATGAGATTTGTGGACCTGACCTTTGCTTGGTTGTCAAGATGATGCCTTGTATGCCAGATACTCCGTCTAACCTTCTCGCGAATATTGATGATTGTCTCTTATGAGAGGACTACAGTGATTACGGGGAGAGATGGGTTTTAAAATCGTTTGACTTGATATTAGCTAACTTATATTTATACAAATAATATCAAGTGAAAGGGGGGTGATTACTTACCTGATTTATTATCGGCGGGAGGCTTTTGCTTACAATGGGACTTGCTGGCTATTGTTGTGTGGTGGTCACGCGATGGGACATCAGAGTGTTTCTTCTCTTTTGATTTATGTCATGGCGAGGCCCGATGGTTGTTGGTGCGATGGAACTTGCTAGCAGTGGTCTCCTTGGTGGTCACACGATGGGATTTTGGGGTGTTTCTTCTCTTTTAGTTTTTGATGTGGTGGGGCCTGATGGTTGTTGGTGCGATGGGACATTTGGGGGGTTAGGGTAGGTTGCGATGGGACATTCGGGTTGAGCCTCCCTTTGGTCATGCGGTGGGACCGGGTAGTTATGCGATGGGGTGGCTAGGTTTATTTCTTTCTTTGGAAGATCTTGGGTTGCATGGTTGGATCTGGTTGTAGTTGTGTCGTGATGGGGCTTGTCTTTAGCATTTCGGTGCAATAGAGCCTTGATGATTGTGCTTATGTATGTATGGTGAGTGCATGCGAGGCTTCGCAGTAGTGTCATGACGGGGCCTATTATGGGGGTGCGATGGGACTGTGGGGGAGTGATTCTTCCCTTGGCAAATCTTGGGTTACGATGAGATAGTTGTTTTGAGTGATGTGCTAAGATCGCAACGAGACATATTATGATTGCATGATGGGACGAGGGAGTGATTCTGATCGTAGTCGGACATTATTTGTGGTAGCACATCAAGGGGTAATTTGGTCGCGATGGGACTATAGGGAGATGTCTTCACCCCTGATTGATTTGCGATGGGTCAAGGTGATTATGTATGTGTCTTATTGCG
Source organism: Chloranthus sessilifolius (assembly GCA_021018995.1). Classification (NCBI taxonomy): domain Eukaryota; kingdom Viridiplantae; phylum Streptophyta; class Magnoliopsida; order Chloranthales; family Chloranthaceae; genus Chloranthus; species Chloranthus sessilifolius. The sequence goes on from CM037597.1 coordinate 100,363,513, forward strand.
ATAGGACATGTCTTGCGTGTTTTTTTTGTTTAATGTTTTTGTTGAGGGCATATGTTTGTTTTGTTAGGGTGTGTGTTTGGTTCGAAGTGTGTGTCATAACTAAGGAATTGCGTGCATAAGTCTTGGTGCTTAATTAAATTGCGCGCCAGGACGGGCACACGTGATTGTGGGGTTAGTGAGCTGATTATGCATGGTCTAGAATGGATGTAGTCAAATTTATCACATGGTGGACAACGCGCAATCGAAGAGTCGGCAGGTCGCAAGGATGGAGTGCACGGGTGACTTTTCGAATTCTGTGCATCAGTAGAGGCATGTAATTTGATTACGCATGGGGTCTTCAACGCGGGATTGGTTCGTCGGGTCTTTTGTGTGATAGAAGATGACTACCGCGTGTGGAGTGTGGTATTTAATTCGGAATGCATGCGGTTGTGCCAATGCTGAATTGGATTGCACGTTGTGTTTCCGGCGCTTAATTAGGCGAGCGCTTATATATGTCCGAACTTCCTTCTTTGTTCTTCATTCTCTCCCTTTATTTGGACGAGCCCGCATTTAGCGTCTCTCTATTTTTGTGTCTTGGTGATATTGTGTGATCTAACTGTCCAATTTTGATGTCGTTTCTTCCGATCTTTGTTGTTTCACACGTTCTTCGTCCCGAAGTGGCTTCTGATGGTGGTATGATTGGAGGTGTCACTGTGATTTGGGGGTGTTGGGATTGAGTGGCGGTATACATCCGTCATTATTGTTAGGAGGTGATGATCGCGGGAGGGAAGTCTTACAAATGGATGGAAAGAGTTTTACCCAATCAATCCTCCCCTCATTTTTTTGTTACTTCTGATTGGAAGTTTCGTGCATCGTGTTTTGGGCTTGTGTCCGTTTTGGGTTGTATGTTTTCATTCTAGGTTATATGTTCAGGTTCTAGGTTTTTGTTATGGGTTGTATGTTTAGGAGGTATGCCTCTGGTGATACTTGTAAAATTTTCAAATTATGAATAAAGTGGTGTTTTTCTCTTATTGTGTTTATTTCATTTATGTTTGTTCACGTTTATTATTGTGTTTCTTGGGTTACGTCGAAAGCCAAACGGTTATTGTTAGGATAATGCCGGGGTATGCGTTTATTATTATCATTTTTTTTGCGTGTGTTACGTGTGTCTTTGTTGTTTTGGATGTGTGACGTGTTTATTTTTGCAGTCTTATGGTGGAAAAGTAAGAACTAAACTAAATTTTTTTTAAAAAAATGCCCCAGTTTGGGGTATTGGTGTTGTGACCTGATTATTGCTGCCAAGGTGCTAGCGCTCTTTAAAAAAAATGCCCCAGTGTCAAGTGATGGTGGGACTTTCATTAGCCTCGCAGGTATCCTGGAGTGTGCTTGTAATGATCCCATTTTGGGAAGCAGTTTGATTATTTTGACCACATGCTGGGGCTTTATTGTGTAAGTACTGAACAATCTAGAAGTGTAAAGATGTCAAGGATGCCCTCACAGTTTGCTTATGTTTTCCTGGTGGGAAATTCTAGGGGTGCCCTCATAGTTTCACTTATACTTCCCTGAATCCGTTGACTGTTCATTCATCGCATGCTCTTACTCGGTTGTGTTTCTTTTCTATGTATTTATTGAAACAACCTGCTAACACAAGAATTATGAGGTTTGATGGAACCTTATATTTTCATTTTTTCTGCTCTATCATCGACTCCAATGGCTGAAGAGGTGTATGAGAATTGAGTTTTCTATATTTCAAAAAGAGTTTTATGGTCCACTAGTCCTTTCGATCAATTTGTCTGAGTAGGATGGTGGTCAATGAGTCAGATGATTCCCAAAATATTTTCAAAAATAATGACCTATGGCTGGTGAATGCTTTGCGATGACTACGAGGATGATAAATATATAGTTACGCCTATTTAGGCTATGAGACATGATGATCATTAAGTTATGGATAACATTCTAAGGGTTAGGAAGTCCTTCCACTGGTAGCTATTTCTTGGGCATGCTGCCAAAATAATGTAAGTTCTTCCCACGTGGGCTTTGATTTCCAGATGAGGAGATTGTGTAGGCATTGTTTCATAGTACTAGTTCCCCCAACTTCGAGTTTTTGCTCGGGTATAAGTTTGAAGAGTTTGGGCATAAAATGTGAGTTAGGGGTATTGTTGGATAAAAATATGTTTTTTTTGTTTTCAAGTATATATATATATATATATATATATATTTCATTTTTTTCTTTTTTTTGTATATATATTTTCATTTTTTTTGTTGATTTACTATGATACAGCATCAGTTCTTTCAAGAAGAGACTAACTCAGAATGTCTAACTAGGGGGACATATTGAACGGTTGGAGTGACCGTCTATTTGTGATTTGTCGGTTTGTTGCTGGTCCTCGGTCACTCTCGATCGGACTGATCTGGGATGAGAGAGAGGTCATGTTTAGGTTTGTCATTTGGATGAAATAAGATTTATTGAATAAGGTGTGGAATCGTTTAATTTCTTCTTTTGATGAGTCTTTTGTAGTCGGAGTTTCCTTGTCAGGTGGGACTCTCTTTAGCCTCTCAATGGAGTGGGGCATGTTGTAATGTTTGGGTATGAGACAAGGTCCTTCCCATGAGGTTTTATGTAATTTTATTATTTTTAGATGGTGGTTATTCAAGAATATTTCTGGGTTGTATTATTTTGATTTGATAAAAGGAGTCGGTTGAAGGGGAGTGTGATGTTGATTTCGTAAAGAGAATGACAAGGTGAGGTAAAGGCAGAACAAAAGGAGAGGATAAGGAAGTGTGGACCATGATGGACCCTTCCTTGGCGTGTGGATGTTTAGTTTTGTTTGATTCTGCTTGTTTTGTTTGATTCACATTTTGAGTTTACCGTGGGGTTGTTTTAAAGTTTTGTTTGTAATTTTTGGAGGAGGTTTAGTGTCGAGATTTTGGTGTAGTAGTTTTATTGGTTGGGGTTCCGTGAAGGTTTTGATCATGAGGTTTATAGAGATTTGGATTTGGTGATCATAAGTGAGTTTAGTTGTGATGTTGATTTCATGTTGTGGTGAGATTTGAGGATTTGCTGACATATTGATTTGGATGTTGATCGAGGTCGTAGGATTCAAGTTTGGTTTCATATCAGAAGTGGGAAGAATGATGGTTTGGTGGATTAGTGTATCGACAAGTCCAGTGGTTGGCTTAGGGTCAGGTACCATCGATGTTGTAGAGGCTAGTGCAGATTTGCTAGTAGGTTCATGTTTGGCAATAGGTTCAGATTTGATGGTAGTTTTAGTTTTGATAATGGGTTCGTATTTGATGAGTGGTTCAAGTTTGATGACAGGTTTGGTTTCGGTGATAAGTTCATGTTCGATGAAAGGTTTAGCCTCGACAATAGTTTAAGGTTTGATGACAGGTTCGTGTTTGGAGATCGGTTTAGGCTTGATGGTAGGTTTTAGTTTGATGGTAAGTTCGGGTTCGATGCTTGGTTTAGATTCAATGATGGGTTCGAGTTTGATGATAGGCTTAGATTTGGTGAAAATTTTATATTCGATGGTGAATTTAGGTTTGGTGACAATGTTGGGTTTGATAATAGGTTTAGGTCTGATGATAGGTTTGAGTGCGATGATGGGTTTAGTTTTGACGATAGGTTTAGTTTTTAAAATAGGTTTGAGTTTGGAGCTCGGTGAGGTGACAAGTCTGGTGGTGAGTTCAGGTTTTGAGGCGGGTGTTGAGATTGGTTTGTGAGTTTGTTCTGAAATCGATTCAATGGTTGATTCTGAAGTGAGTGAAATGGATGGTTCGGAGGTGTATTTGATAACAGATTAGGGTTCAAGATTTTGTTTTGACGTCGGTGAGGTGGTCGTGAGTTTAAGTTCTAAAGTGGGCGTAGAAGTTAATTTGAGAGTTGATTCTAAGGTTAGTGGGGCGATGAGTTCATGTTTTGAAGTTGATATAGGGATTAGTTCAAGGGTCAGGTTTAAGGTTGGTGGGGTGATGTGCTCGATCATGTGTCCGATAATGCATTTGGGCTTGGGGATTAATTCCAGAGTATGTTTGACTAGGGGTCTTGATTCGATTACGGGTTCGGGTTCAAAGTATGCTTCGTGATTAGTTTAAGTATAAATGGTGTCGTAGTATGTTGGTGGATTGGTTCTAAAGTGAGAGCGCTGGTGATTTCGGGGATAGATTTGATTACAGGTTTGGGTTCAGAGTTTAGTTTTGTAATCGGTTTAAGTTTGAATGGTATTGTAGTGTATGGATAGATTAGTTTGGGAATTTCTTTTGAAACCTGCATGTAAGTTTGTCCAGGTATTGATTGTAAGGTTGGTTTAGGTGCAAGATCTGGGAACGTAGTGGTTGATTCATTGGTGGGTAAGTTATCGAGTTCGAATGTAGGCCGAGTTGGTTCGGGGGTAAGTGTGTTGATTTTGGTGATGGGTTGAGTTAGTTTAGGGGTGAATTCGGTGATAGGTTGGGTCTTAGTGATCTTGGTCACTGGTTCAAGGCGAAAGGTGATTTCACATTTATTGGTATGCGGGATAGGGCTAGTTGGTCGTGAATGGATGGTATGGACATGGTCTGAAGGAGGTTCAATCCTCCGGATTAGGCTAGCCGGGTGGAATGGGGCAGGAGTGAGTGAGTGTACGATATCATATGCGGGTTGAGGGCTTGATGGTGTTTGTTCAAATAACGGGTTATAGCAGGTGATGTTAGTTTGCGTAGTGTCGGGGAGTTGGTTTTGATCATAGTGCGTGTTTGTGTATTGGTTGGTGTATAAAGGTTGGAAAGAGTGTTGATCTTGGTTTGTGTGTGGTAATTGGTTTTGATCAGGGTATAGATTTGTGCATAGATCTTGAGCTTGGCCATATGGGTGGTATGGTTGAGGGTTTGTTTGGTTTTGTCCGTAGCTTGAGTTGATTTGTTCAGGGCTTAGAGTCTCGTTTAGGTGTTTATCTCAGGGTCAGTGGAGGAGGGTCCGTTGGATGTTAGGGTAGAGAGATCAAGGTCCCCATTTTTCAGGTGACACTCAATGCGTAAAGTGCGTTGATAAAGGCTTGTGAAGTCGTGATAGTCGCTTAAGACTAGAGTGCTTCGAAAGGGTTCTCGGGTATTCATGATCACAATCTCTATCACATCGTTTTCTTTTATTTGATTCGATGTTCAGGCAGTGAGCCTCCTCTAGCGGTTAGAGAACATCGCGAAGTATTCGTCGTCTTCTTGTCTTGTGTGCATCAAATCAATGAGACTGATTTCTACATGAGTGAGGTGTTGGTATTGGTCTAAGAATCTATCGGCCAAGTCTTCGAATGTCTTGATTTTGGCTAGAGGTAAGGCAAATAACCAGCCAAGGGCTTCTCCTTCTAGCGATCTCTGAAAGTAGTGGATCAGGAGCCCATGATTGGTTCGAATCGGTAGGCAGTCGTTATAGAATGGGGCCAAGTGGTGCTTTGGGTTTCCCATACCGTTATATTTATTGAATTTGGATGGTTTGAACCCGACAGGTACAATGAATCGAGGTCTCAACAGATTTTGTCTAATCTAAAGGTGTGGCTAGAGCGTTCTCTGTTAGCTATGTAATTGTCTAGAAGTTGATGTAGGTAGTTCATATTTATGGTGGTGTCCTATTTAGGTGTCTCAGGTTATCTTCTGTGATTGTTGTCGTAGGAGGTGTGAAGGGTGATTGTTGTCGTTGTAGTATAGTGGTGAGTATTCCCGCCTGTCACGCGGGTGACCCGGGTTCGATCCCCGGCAGTGGCTCCAAAAACTTGTTGGAGTTCTAAAGCTTGTGTTCTTTATTACAAAGATGGTCAAAAGATGACAGAAATAAAGAAGGGTAAAAATAAAACAAAGGGGAATAAAAATGGAATAGAACACAAACACCACCTGCAAGATGCAAGGCTGTTGCAGCAAGTTTTAGATAAGTAAGGGATGTCCCACAGGGAGTTGTGGACCTAGAAATAGTAAATCTCCAGATCTACTACAGATCTGGCAACTCTAAACCTATTCTATCTTAACTAATAAACAAGGTAGAGAGAGGATATTTTTGGGGTGTCACTAACTAACTAAAAATAGAAATAAAAACAAGATCTGCACTAAAAGAAAGGGGTTAAAGAAAGGTGAAGATGGGTTGCTAAAATAAACAGAAAATGGAGAAGTAGTTAGGGATTAGTTCTCATTGCAAACAACATTACAAAGCAGAGCAAGAGTTGGATCTGTAGCAGCCCCTCATTTGGCTACAAGCACAAATACAAGGTAGAACAATCCAACTCAACCCTGAGATATGGACTAGTCTTAGGGCTATATCCTGTCCACTCAAATGGTCACAGGCCATCCTAGGGATATAATCCAGTCATAGGGGTTAGAGCTAGAATAAGAAAATCATTGCAGACACTATGTTTGCAAGGCTACAAGCTCATGCATCCATAGGTGCATAAAATCTATAAAAATCTTAATGAAAATCACAGGAAATTAAAAATTGAATGAAACAGTAAAACCAGCTTTTCATTTCCACAAGGAACTTACAATGATTTTGCCCTCAAGTTTACAGTCATTGCAAGACTCCAGTTTTTCACAATGCTAATACAAATCCCTTTACAATGAAAACTAACCCTATCTGCTACAAAGACTTAGCCAGATTGCAGATAGCTAAGGAAAGAAGAAAAAGAAAAAGGAAAAAGGAAAAAGGAAAAAGATAAACTAAACCCTAAAAATAACCTAAACCCTAAAAGTGAGCTCAGGCCACTCGGCCTTCCTGATTGCTCTTACAAGACTTTTTCTTTTTCTCTGATTTTCAGTAACAGAGTATTCTTCGTCAATCTCTTAGATCCATGGTTGGTCAAACTTCTAATTGTAAAAGCTTCTAAAAATATGCATGGCGGTGTATCTTCTCTCATTCAGCAGCAGTGGAAAGCTTTTATTTTTGAGAAATCATAAATTACGATTTCTTCTTTCTACTCTTTCTGGAAAATCGTAAATCACTATTTTCTATTTTCAGTAGGCTTCCACCTAACGATTCTTCATTACGATTCTTTGCTTTCTCTTGTATTGTCTTTACTTAATACGACTTGTCTTTAGAGAATCGTAAATTACGATTTTCTCTCTTCTCATGATATTATTCCGCGCAATCGTAAAGCATGATTCTTCATTTCTTTTTAGGCGAAGATTTGTCTTTTACGCTCAATCATCTTTTTACTATTTTTTGAGTTCATTTTGACAAAGATTAATACTTTAGCTCTATTTTACTGTTTTTCCTTAATATCTGCACATCTTTAATTTATTAGTAGCAAACTAAGTCCTAGCATCACTAAGTTAAGGGTGATAAAATGGTAAATTATGTGACTGATTAATTGCCCCTAAGTTGCCTTACACACTTGGACAGGTGTCCCATGTGTTGCAGTAGTTCCAAAAATCCCCTGAAGTCCATAAATAGCTGCTGGGTCCCAAGCCTCGAGAGGTTAGTGCTTTAGACATATAATCTCGAGCAAATGGACTTCTTCCTGAAGGATTCTCGAGTGGCTGAAGTACTGAAGTCCAAAACTGCTCGACAGGATAGACTGCTTCTGAAGACAGCTCGAGTGGATGAATTCTTAAGGCTAAGAGCTGCTCGACAGGTCTCGACAGGCTGCTCGACAGATTGCTGTAGGCTTCTGAACTGCTTGACAGGTTCTCGAAAGCTACTTCTGAAGGCAAAGAACTACTCGATAGGTTCTCTAAAGGCTGCTCGACAGGTTGCTGCAGGCTTCTGAACCATTCGAGTGTGAGATTTCTGCTTCTCAGCTAGTTTGTCTAGTCTGCTGTAGCACTCCCTTAGGCACGGATCCCACTTTTCTCTCATTGCAAAAGTTCTAGAGGTCTAAGGCATGCCGAATAACCCCTATGGGTGGGGACCATCAAGGTTTTGATCTCTGTGTTTCCATAAGCTCCAATGCTTGACTCTACTCTTCTCTTCTTGGCACTTATTACATGGGTTGTTGTACTATTCTGCATATTATTGCTAACTAAAAAATCACAACTAAAAATAAATTATTAAATAGCTCTAAGGTCTAGTAAGGGCTAGGTTAGGAGGTGGAAAGTAGCATAATTCCGTGATCAACAGTGTGTGTGTCATGTGTTGGGGGAGTCAGCGACTTTTCCTCTTATCTGCTTCTCGGAGTAACTTGTCATTGATCCATTGCGACTTCGTATAGCTCGGCCAGGGATTGTCATAGGGCATCAGCTTCTTCTCCTCCCTTCCTTAGCTTCTTGGCAGTGAGGTCCAGAATTTGGCTGGCAGTGTATCTTTGTCCGCTATTATCTCCGTTGCTATGATTTGTATTATGTGGGGCAAAGGGGTATTTTTTGCTCTCACTAACCATGTTTACCCTTGCACGACATTGGGACATCCATGGAGATGACCTAAAGTTATACTCGAGATCGATATGGGAGCCCCATGAGGGTGGGTCGATATTATTAAAGTTCGATATTTTAAAATAGTTTTATTATTTATTTAATTTTATTATCTTATTTTATTATTATATTTTTTTATTTTCAAAAAGCTAGGTATACAGTGTGAGTGTGTGTAAAAAGTGATAGAATAAAGTAGAAATAAAAACTAAATTAAATAAAGAGAAAAAAATTAAAAACTAAATTAATTAAACTGGGGCAACCCTAGTAAAAAGAGTCCCACCGTGATCTCCAGTCTGTTAGTCTGCTCTTTCTCTGGGTTCTTTTCGGTCCTCGGAAGAAGTGGCCCAATTTGGTCCACGTGGACTCTGGCGGAAGGCGATAGAATAATAAACTATGAAATATTAAGTGCTAAAAGTAAAGAGGCATATATTAAATAAAGAATACCTGCGTTGATGAGATCTCTAGCTGCAGATATTTATCGACGCAGCAACATGTCACTGATCAAGCTTTAAGAAGAGCGGAGGCTTGCAGGTTGAACTCCTTTACTGAACATCGGCAGACCAACTTTAGCTAGTTTGGATTGCCTATGGTCTAACTAGTTTTGTTTCCTATTCCTAATGGGATTCTAATTGATCTAGTCTCCTAATCCTACCGAGAGTCTAATTAACCTAGTCTCCTAATCCTACTAGGAGTTTAATTAAAAAAGGGAGTTGTGGCCCATTATGCTAAGGAGGATTGACCCCGGGACCGTAAAGTCCCTTGGGCAAATCGGTTGGCTAAGGGCTATCTTGTAAATATAGAGAATTAAAGACTGAATTAGAATTAGAATTGAGAATTAGGTATCAAAAGCTAAGATCGAGAATTAAGAATTTAGAACTAGAACGAAGAATTCAAACTAGCATTAAGGACTTAGAAAGAAAATTAAGAACTAGAATGAAAATTAAGAACTAAAAAGAAGATTAAGAGCTAAAACTAAAACCTAAGAACCAAGAACTAGAACTGAAAACTAGAAGGAGATTTCCTGAGGCCGAGCGCTTTTTTCTCCTTTTGGCGTCGCAGAGGAGCAACTCGAGCTCCCTGGGAGAGGCTTGAGCTCGAGAGAGAAGAGATCTCTATGAAAATTGGTGAGTTTGGGCATGGTAAGGGGGGTCTTTTTATAGGTATCAGGCTAATTCTACATGTAAGGATATGTGCGGGATTGGTGAATTCCGTGCATAGAAGGCTGATCTTAATTGAATTTCGTGCAGTGGTGTATGCGCTTAATTCACTTTGAATCGGTCACTGACTCAGGAGTGATCGGCTCAGTAGGAGTCCTAGTTCTAGTATGCTTCGGAACTAATTTAGTGCATGCGTGGAATCCAATTCCGCGCAGAGGGATTTGCGCCAGATCAGGGAGTTCGAGTGGTCATGGGAATTAGAGTCCCAGTCCAAGTTAGGACGAATTCTGCATATGAAGGGATATGCTTAATTCAATTATGCGCGTTGGAGTGTGTGTAGAATTTGGAACTTTAGGCGATGCACGGAGGTCTATGCCAAGTCCAAGTTGGACTGATTTCGCACAAAGGGTCACGCGCGTAATTGAATTGCGCGCAAATTGATACGCACGTAATTCAGGACTATGGGCGGTTCGGCGAATTCAAATCCAAGTCCAACTTGGGAACCAATTCCGCACAGGGGGTCCTGCGCTTAATCAATTACGCACATGAGTTCATGCGTGAAATTCAGGAACCTCCCGTTCTTGGTCGAGTCCAGGTTTGTGGGTTAAGATTTGAGGCAGGCAGGTAGGCAGGTCAAGACAGATAGGCATATATATTTACATGTAATATCATTTAAGTAAATGTCATAACTCTTTCCTTTCCATTTACTTACGATATTACATGTAAATATGAAATACCCCCATTTGAATTTAACAAAAATAGTCTCGGATAAAAAATCTCAAAGAATAAAAAGTCAACTTTCCAGTTCAAGAACAATATCCAATTTTTTACAATTTGGTCAATTTTCTAACATTCAAATGGCAACCCTTTTTGCGCAACATTAAAGCCCATAAATTCTATTATATCAAAGTATTACTAAATACCAAAATCTGGTAAAAAAAGTTCACATCTGGGCTTTCTAATGGGGAATATATTGCCAGGGTTCTGGCTCGACCTTTGACTTCAGCCAATAGGGTTTGGGGCATAACTATATACTATTGTTATGGTGCATAATTATCGGATTATGAGGTTTTTAGGGTTTTAAGACTTTTAGAGAGGATTGGTCCATTTCCAAAAGTCATGGCAAGGTCAAGGGTTGACCGAATGAGTTTGTATATTCTGAGAGGGCAAAAATGGGGTGTCTACACCTATCACCCATCAGTTTTAATATGATAGATTAAGTTAAAGAATAAGATACGATACTTGACATTTAGGCCTTAGTAATGGTGGGGTTCCTTTCATGGTCACATGGAACTCAAAATCTCGAGGTGTGGTACGCACAATGCTGGCCTGAATATGGGAAAGGGAAATTTATTATCTTTTATAAATGTGGTTCTCTCCTCTCAGTAAAGGGAGATATAGGTCATCAAACTGATCATCTCGAGGTGTGGTAAGCATAGTGCCGGCCTAAAAATTGGGAAGGAAAATTTATTATCTTTTATAAATGTGATCGTCTCCTCCCTCTGTAAAGGGAGACTGTTAAGACCTGAAAAGCATCACTTTTCACCCCTTAACTTAATCTCTGTTAAACTCTTAATCATTTAATAAATGTGTTTTAAGTCTATCCTGTAGGTAATAAGTAACAGCTGCAGATAAGGCCCTAATCATGCCAAGAAGCCTACTGTTGCCCCAGAAGTTCCTCAGAAGAAAGGAGGTTGGACCAAGACAGAGAATCGGTTGCAGCCTAAGCACAGAAAAGCAGAAACAAGTCAAGAAGTGAGCCTCGCGCAGATGTCCTAGGGCTCAATTGAACCAGAAAGAATGCTTCGCGCAATTGTCGCGGGCTTCTGAAGGCAGCACACCAACTGGTCACGCCGTTCTTGCGCAGATTGATGACAGAAGGGAGTAAAAAGCATACCTCGCACTGATCTCGCGTGGCTCAGTCATAAGCTCTCGCGAAGTCTCGTGCAGCTCAAGAAAAGCACCTTTAATCTTCATGCGATTCATAGAGGAGAGAGAGCTCCAGGCATTCCTGCGCGCAGCTATCGTGCAGTGGCCACAGGATACAGACCTTCAGGGAACTACTCGCGCGATCCAGAAGCCCATGCACCTTGCTTCTTCGCGAGGATCCCCACGAGATTCACCAAGGAACAAACTGCGCGCACAATTCCCGCGCCATTCAAATGGAAAGAGTAATCCCGCGACGACCGAAGCATCCCCGCGATGACCAAAATACCAATCCTGCGACTGCAAGAGCTTCAAGTTAATCCAATCTCACGATGCCAATTCTATCACACGACAAGACCTAGAACTCATTTCTACCTAGCGAGGCTCGGGATCATAACTTCTCCCCACTTCTGCAGGGGTAGCCTGGGAACTTCCAACAACTAGGGCACGCACTCCAATGCTCCAATCTCTGTGCACACGCCTCGAGGCATCCAAGGAATAGAAATGAGCCACGATAGCATTGATAAATTAGGGTTTTCCTAACCCTAATTCTCACAGAGCTGACTACTATATAAGCCTAAGCCTAGTTTAGGTTTAAGGGACTTCTATACTCCTTCTTCTTGAGCCAACTGTAGAATTGTAGTAGGCTAAGGTTAGGGTTTAGGCAGTTTCTTTTTCCCTTTTTCTTCTCTCCATAGTCCAGCACTTGCTGGCTATGTCTTTGTATGTCTATTCGGAATAGATTTAATGGAGTTTTATAATAGGATTTTATGCATGTATGGGATTGGTGTTTTATGAGTTGTTCTGTACAAGGCTGTTGCCTTGAGATCCTCCATTACTAAGTTATATTGTAAGCAATGGAGGATTGTTTTTAAGAAGATATTTAGATCTAAGTGACCTATGTGTCCAGGTTAGGCACATTGCAGGCCTAGCCCTACCATAGGATCCATTAAATCGGAATCCCCATGGGAGCTTGTGCTGGTAGCCTTGTGAACATGGTGGTGGCAGCAATGTTCTTGTTCTGTCTTAGACCTCTGTGAGGAGGGTAGCCTCTGTGGATAGTCTATGATCATTTAAGTGGACAGATTATAGCCCTAGGGTGAGGCCAATCCACAGATCTAAGACAGATTCTTCTTCTCTACACTTGTGCTTGTAGCCTTGTGAGAGATTGTGCAGAGACAGACTCCCCTGTATTTGTATAGACCCACCATCAGATGGCAGATCTGATCTGGTTGTAGAGATTATAGGCTTATGACTAGATCACAGCTGTCTTTCTAAAGCAGTGAACAGCTAGGCTTAAAAGCTAGTACTCAAACTCTTGCTGGTTCTTTATGTCTAGGCTAGTGCACATTGCAGGCCTAGCCCCACACACAGAACTTTAGAGGTTGAGGTTCCTATGGATTCTTGAGCTGGTAGCCTGAAAGAAGTAGTGCCTACAATGATAAACTTGTTCTGACCCATCTCTGGATTGTGGTTCCCCAATTGGATAGTCTGTGACCATTCAAGTGGACAGGTTATAACCATAAGGGATTGGATCATGGCACAGGGGTGAGTTGGATACTTTCTCCTCTTTGGTGATAATGTAGCCATTGGATAGGATTTCTATAGCAACAGATCTGAGTCTGAGTTATAAGACCGATCAGATCTGTGCCTAATAGCTTACTTCTCACCCTTTTATAATTATTTTCTCACACTCCATTATTCTTCTCAACCATTTCTGTAGTTTAGGCATTAGGTTACCTTAGGACTTAGATAATAGTAACCTTAAATCTCCTTCCATTTAGGATTGCCAGATCTGTAGCCAAATCTGGAGGGCCTACTAAAGATAGCTCCCTTGAAGCTTTAGATCAACTTTCCCTGTGGAACAAACTCTCATTAAAACTTGCTACAACAGGCCATGTATCTTGCAGGTCTGTGTATTTTTAGGCTTGCTGCTCTTCAATCCACCTTTGATTTTCACTGACCCCATTCTTATCATTGTCTCCAATAAAGTTAGCAGCAAACACTTAAAATATCCTAACAAGTTTTTGGCGTTGCTGCTGGGGAATCTTGATCTATTAGTAGACCCTAGATTTTTGTATTCTTTATTCTTTGGTAGCTGTGCTTGTGAATAATTGATACTGCTGATTTACATTTGGAATTTTTCTTACAGATCTGGACAGTAGCAGAGAAGGAGAGTTGAACTGCATTGGGAGTATATCTACATCTGTTTGCATTTCTCTAACCTTCAAAAACTCAGTCTACTTCTCCTTTGAAAATTTCATAGCAGTTGACTAGGATAGTAGTAATTTTTTTAATTGCAATGTGTCTGCAAGTAGTCTTCCCTGCTGTTGGTGTGTGTGCATGTTAGAAAGGAGATCTCTCAGTCCCACATTAGAGCCTCCTAACCCTGAGATAGAAAGGGGTAGAAGACCAAGAAGGCACAGACACACCACAGTTGAGCTCCCTACTGAAATTGAGACAGCAGTCATGGGTGAAGAGCAACCCAGAACATTGAAGGAATTGAATGCTCCTGATGATTATAATTCCCCATTCAGCATTCAATTCCCAGATGTTCAGGAAAACTATGAGATTAAAACCTCCATCATCCAAATGCTTCCCTCTTTCCATGGGCTTAGCAAGGAAGACCCTTACAAGTACATTGACCAATTCTTGGCCATGTTCACAACATTCTCCATTGCTGGTTTGGGACCAGAAGCCACTAGGTTAAGGCTCTTTCCTTTCTCCCTAAAGAGCAGGGCCAGCACTTGGTTAGCTACTCTCCCAAACAACAGCATCACTTCTTGGAAAGACCTACAGACAAGATTTCTGACCAAATTCTTCCCAGAGACAAAAACCAGTCAGTTGAGGAAAGCAATACTTGCTTTTGCCCAATCCCCAACTGAGGATTTTAATCAATCATGGGATAGATTTAAGGAGATGCTCAAACAATGTCCCCACCACAAGATCCCTGACTGGCAGCTTGTCCAGAGCTTCTATAATGGGATTGATGAGAAAAGCAGAGACATGGTAGATGCCTCTTGTGGCGTAACTTACATGCACAAACTAGCTGATGAGGCATGGGACTTGTTCGAGGTCATCAGTGAGAATGCTTTCCAAAAGATGTTCTCATCAAGAACTGTTCAAGAGCCTTCTCCTAAGCTGGGGCTTGCTGAAACTTCCAAAGGAAAGATGTATGAAGTTAGTGGAAACAATGACCTGAGAATGCAGATGGTCAATCTTTCTGATAAGTTTGATAAACTATTTACTATGGTGCAGCTCAGATTGGCTGCACAAGTGATGGAGACATGTCTGATATGCCAATCTCCACAACACACAGTGGAAGAGTGCCCATCTACAGGGCAATATCCTGAGTATGTGATGGAACAAGCTGCTGCTGCCCAATCATTTGGTCAGCAACAATCTGGTGGCTACAACAAATAGCCATATGGATACTAACACCAAAATGCTGGTTACCAATGGCGAGACCACCCAAATTTGAGGTGGAGACAAGAAAATTATATGCAACCACAAAAGATGTTGGCCTTACCTCAAAGGCCACAACAGCAGTTTAACCAGGGATATGCCCCAATGTCAAATTTCCAGCATTAGCAGTAGCCCCAGCAACAAAATCAGTTGGTAATTCCCCCACCGCAGCCTTGAAATGCTTCTTTCGAGGACCAGGTTTTGACCTCATTGCAAAGCCTTGGAGTCTTGACTCAGACTGTGACTTCTCACAGTCAAAGCATAAAGAAAATAGAATAACAGCTTGGCCAAATATCCAATGCCTTGGCTAAAAGATAAGAGGGCAGGTTGCCAAGCCAGCCAGTGGCCAACCCTAAGGGCCAATATTTGACTGGAGAAGGCTCCTCAAGTTTTGAGGGTGCTAGTGCCATCACAACCCTAAGGTCTGACAGGCTGGTAGATAACCAAGTGGGAAAGGAACAAGGAGAGGTTATTCCCAAAGAACTGTAGAGTGAAAGTGAAAGAAACTTTGTTAGAGCATAGAGCCAAGAGTTGCCTACTACCCTGCAACAAGGGAAAAATAAAGAGGCTGTAGTTGAGCCTCAGCAGGAGATAAAAGATGAAAAAAGAAAAAAAAAACTTGCGGTGAGGAACCAAAGATACCTCAGTTGCCATTTCCTCAGGATTTGAGTGGCCCTACCCCTTTTGATAAGGGGAATGCACAGATAGAGGAAATGATGGAGACCTTTAAGCAGGTAAAAATCAATTTGCCCCTGCTTGATGCAATTCGACAGGTCCTAGCCTATGCCAAATTTCTGAAAGACCTTTGTACCCAGAAAAGAAAAGCTAGAGGCCATTTGTCCAAAAAGGTCTTTGCAACTGATACAGTTAATTCTGTATTAAACATGACAATGCTTGAGAAGTTGCAAGACCCAGGGATACCCACTATTCCCTATATAATTGGAGACCACACAATTGGAGGGGCCCTTCTAGACCTTGGAGCCAGTGTTAACCTGCTGCCATATAGGGTGTATCAGCAACTAGGTTTGGGGGAGCTAAAACTCACCCCCATTGTGCTGTTGATGGTTGATAGGTCTGAAAGGAGACCCATGGGAGTGGTTGAGGATGTCTTGGTGGGGGTGGACAAGTTCTTTTACCCTGCAGATTTCCTTGTTTTGGACATAGGCTGCAATAAGAGTATATCCCCTATACATGTTATTTTAGGCAGGCCATTCTTGGCCACTGCCAATGCATGCATTCAATGCAGGTCAGGGATCATAGAAGTAACTTTTGAACATATGAAGGTTGAGCTTAATGTGTACAATAGTGCAAAGTACCCTCAGCTGGACAATGAGGAAAGCTTTGCAGTGGATGTACTAGAAGAAGTTGTTGAAGAAGAATTGCCCACTTTGCTGGAGTGGGGCAACATTGTCACAAGTTTAACTGAAGTTTGGGACATGGTAGAGGGAGGAAGCCCAGCTGTAATGCCAGAAGACATGTCCACATTGAAGTCTTCTGTGGGCTTAGTGCGGCATTCCATTTGGAAACCTACATTGTTGCCCCTTCTTCAAACCAACAAACCACCAATCCTGCCATCCATCCAACAAGCCCCTGATCTGGAGCTCAAGAATCTTCCAGAAACATTGAAATATGCTTTCCTTGAGAAAGATGAAAAACTTTCGATAATTATCTCCTCCTCTCTTACCAATGAGCAAGAGGAGGAATTACTAACAGTCTTAAGGAAGCATAAATAGACAATTGGCTGGACCATTGCAGATCTAGGAGGGATAGATGCATCAATCTGTATGCATAGGATCCATCTAGAGGAGGGATCAACACCCTCCAGGAAAATGTAGAGGAAATTGAATCCTCACATGCAGGAAGTGATCCTAAAAGAAATCATTAAATTGCTAGATGCTGGGGTAATTTACCCCATTTATGATTCTGAATGGGTGGCACCTATCCAAGTGTTGCCCAAGAAATCTGGCATAACAGTTATCACAACTGAGTCTGGAGAGCTGAGACCAGCCAGGGAGACCACTGGCTGGAGAGTTTGCATAGATTATCGAAAGCTTAACTCTAAGACCAGAAAAGACCACTTCCCTCTCCCATTCATTGATCAAATTCTGGATAAGTTGGCTGGAAAAGCTTTTTACTATTTTCTTGATGGGTACTTAGGGTACAACCAGATCCCTGTGCACCCTCTTGATCAAGAGAAAACTACATTTACTTGTCCTTTTGGCACCTTTGCTTACCGAAGGATGCCTTTTAGACTGTGTAATGCCCCAGCCACTTTTCAAAGGTGTATGTATGCCATATTCTTTGATATGATTGACAAATTTTTGGAAATTTTTATGGATGATTTTTTTGTATATGGTGACAGTTTTGGCCAATGTTTGCAACACCTCCACCTGGTCTTGGAAATATGTGAGGAGACTAATTTAGTCTGAAGTTGGGAAAAGAGCCACTTCATGATAACACAAGGTATTGTGTTGGGCCATGTAGTCTCTAAAGATGGGATTGAGGTAGATAAGGCCAAAGTTGACCTCATTGCAAGTTTGCCCCCTCTAAGAACAGTCAAACAAATCAGATCTTTCCTTGGACATGCTGGATTCTACAGGAGGTTCATTAAAGACTTCAGCAAAATTACTAAACCATTGTGCCACCTGCTCTGCCAGGATGTGCCCTTTGACTTTTCTGCTGAATGTCTTGAGGCTTTTAAAACTTTGAAGATTTGCCTCACCTCTGCCTGTGTACTCCAAACACCTGACTATACACTGCCCTTTGAGTTGATGTGTGATGCATTCGACTTGGCAATAGGTCAGACAATGAGGAAAGATAAGTCGCCGGTCATTGCCTATCTCAAAGAAATCACTTGTCAAGCTCAAATTGAATTACACAACAACTGAAAAAGAGCTTCTGGCAGTGGTTTTTGCTGTGGACAAATTTAGACCTTACCTACTTGGGCGTAAAACTGTAATTTTCACTGACCACTCAGCATTGAAGTACCTATTGTCCAAGAAGGATGCTAAGTTCAGGCTGATTAGATGGATACTCCTGTTGCAGGAGTTTGACATTGAAATCAAGGACAAAAAGGGTGTAGAAAATGTGGTGGTTGACCACTTATCCAAAATTATGTTGGAGAAATGTATTGATGATCCTACAAATGATGTCTTCCCAGATGAGCAATTGTTTGCCATCCAATCCTTGGTTCCTTGGTATGCACACATTGTCAATTATCTAGTTATAGGCAAGATTCCTCCCCATTGGACCAAAATGGATAAAGACCTATTTTTCTCATAGGTCAAGTTCTTTTTCTGGGAGGAACCTTGCTTATACAAGTATTGTGCAGACCAAATCATTCGAAAATGTATTCCAGAAAAGTGATGTCCCCAGTATTCTGGCCATGTGCCATGAAAATGCCTGTGGAGGCCACTTTAGTGGAAGAAAAATAGCTGAAAAAATCTTGCAGTGTGGGTTCTATTGGCCTTCTTTATTCAGAGATGCCAATACACACTGCAGGACCTGTGAAAGATGTCAAAAATTAGGAGGGCTATCTAAAAGAAACTCAATGCCTTTGCAACCCATCCTTGTTGTGGAACTGTTTGATGTATGGGGTATTGACTTCATGGGCCCCTTTCCTCCTTCAAATGGTTATCATTTTATCTTAGTGGCAGTGGATTATGTTTCCAAATGGGTAGAAGCTATTGCCACAAGAACCAATGATAATCAAGTTGTCCTTAAGTTTATAAAGCAGAATATCTTCTCAAGATTTGGCACCCCTAGAGCCATTATCAATGATGGGAGTAGCCATTTCTGCAATAGAAATTTTGAGAGCTTGCTCAAGAAATATGCTGTCACCCATATGATTGCTACTCCCTACCACCCACAAACCAGTGGGCAAGTTGAAATTTCTAATAGGGAGATCAAGCACATCCTTGATAAGACTGTGAGGACTGACAGGAAAGACTGGGCTGAAAAGCTTAATGATGCACTGTGGGCTTATAGGACTGCCTATAAGACTCCCATTGGGATATCCCCTTTCAGACTGGTTTATGGCAAGGCTTGTCATGTCCCAGTAGAGTTAGAACATAGGGCCTATTTGGCCATCAAACATTTAAATCTAGACCTAACTTCTGCTGGTCATCACAGGTTACTGCAGCTGTCAGAATTGGATGAGTTGAGGATGGATGCATATGCCAATACCCGGATCTACAAGGAAAGGTCCAAAGCTTTCTTTGACAAGGGGCTATTGAGAAAGAGCTTCATAGCTGGTGACAAGGTTTGGTTATTTAACTCCAAACTTAATTTTTTTCCTGGCAAACTAAAATCTAGATGGGAAGGTCCCTACATTGTCATGAGTATTTCCCCATCTGGTGCTGTGGAAATCAAGGATCCCAAGTCTGGGAAAACCTTGAAGGTGAATGGTCAGAGGTTTAAGCCTTGTTTTGAAAAGCCTGCTGAACCCATGGACACCATTCACTTTCAAGGGGATCCTTCATTAAACTGATCCACAGGTGTGTCAATATTGTATCATATGTACTTTGGTTTTGTTAGATTTGCCTTGCTTTCTTTTGTTCAAATTCTCTAGGAAATTTTAGTGGCCCCACTTGAATCTGGACCTGTTTGGTTTGATTATTACTGCTCTTGGATTAATTGTTTTTGCTTGAATGCATAACGTGGGAGGGTGATTTTTGTTGTCCTTGCTTGAATGGTTGATTTTAATGTGTCTAGGGGTACCCTTAGTGGTGAGAGTCATGCCTAGGATCCAACCACAGCATAAATGAAAATGGCAGAACAGAGAGCACATGCTCTATGTTTACTACTTTGCTGTCGCTGGGTTCAAAAGGAGGCCTGAGAGACTGTCGCGTAGCTCACATAGAACCATTCAATAGCTGTCGCGAGATTCAAGTAAATCTAGGAACCTCTCGCACGATCCAAATAGAGCATTTCACTAGCTGTCATGAGGTTCAGCAGGAAGCCTGAGAGACTCTCGCGCAATTCAAAAGGAATACTTCATTAGCTGTCGTGAGATTCAAAGGCTGTCGCGAGATTCAAAGTGAACCTCTTAGCCTTTCGTGCAATCTAAAAGGAGGCATGGGAGCCTCTCGCGCAATTCACATGGAATTCTTCACATGCTGTCGCGCGCTCCAAGGTGAACCTGGGAGATTGTCGCGCAATCCAAGTTGAATAAGCACCTTCGCTAGGTTTCATTCCCAATCCCGTGACCAGATATTCCACAACGCACCAAGCTTAACGACAAGTATTTTAACCCCGCGCTTGTCTCCCTTCCCAGTACTCTCTCTTCCTTCTTCATCCAGCGAAACTCTAGCTGCTGATGCTCCTTTTCCTCTCTCCTCCAACGTCGATCCTACAACCCATCATTCACACTAGGAATCTTCAGATTTGTTCCTAGCATCACCCCCATCTATTGCCCTCTGCTCAGAGATCTTGCGGTGCCCTGTGCGACAGATCGAACCAAACCCTATAATTTTAAGGTAAGCACTCAAATCTCAGTCCCCATTTCTCATATTCAAAAGTAGAGTTTGGAATGGCCCCCAAGAGTGCACCAAAGAAGAGGGGCAAGGATAAGGCCCCTGTTGAGACCACTCCTAAAAAGGTCAAGACTTCAAAGGCACAGAAAAAAGGGAAGGAAGTGGTTGAGGAGGTGGAGGAGCCAACCCCTGAGTTTTCTACACCCTCCGAGCTCATGGCTTCAATCCCTTTGGAGCCTGAGACAACTTTTAACCTGCCCTTCTTCGAGAAGGAGCCTCTCTCTGCCCCTATCGTGCAGTTTATGAGAAAGGCTGGCCTGACACCCTTGATGAGAGGAATTCCAGCACTAGCCTACCCTAGGCTAGTGCAACTCTTTTACCAGCACATCAGGGTCACCAAGGATAAAGATGGACAAGCAGGTCTACTGGTGTTAATTGATGACTTCGACATGTTAGTTAGCCCCAAGGTGATTGCTGAGGTATTGGGCATCCCAGCCGCATTTGACCCTAGCTGTGGATATGGCCCCCCTTAAGTGCCTCAATTTATACAATTGCAAGGGCTTTGACTAGAGGATTAAAGGCCTCAGGGGATTCTATCAGAAGAAGAGAGTTGGAGCTGGAGAAAGCCAATACTACTGCAGAGAGAATGAAGGCCAGGATGTTCGAAAAGAGGCTCAACAATGCTCAGGAGATCTTCAGACTCCAAAAGGAAATCCATGAAACTGACCTCCTAAAAGTCAAAATTCAGATAGTCTCATTGGAAGCTGCTTTGGCTGTTGTCAGAACTACAGCTCAGCAGCCCACCCCACTCTCTATCCGCATGCCATAACCTGAGGCTAAGGCTACCCCAACCCCAGCTGCCCAGTCTGAGGAGGCACAACCAAAGATCCAGCCAGATAAAGGGAAGGCTCCTGCTACCCCTCCTTCATCACCTCCTACTAAGCAGCCCCCACCTACCCAAACCCCTGCTGCACCTCCAACTGAGCAAACTTATCCTAAACAAAGGAAAGTCACTGCTAAGAGGACTGCTTACACAGCAGCCTCTATTAAAATTAGCAAAGAGCTAGTTGCCCAGTCTGAGGAGGCAAAACCCACTGGCCAGCTTGAGCCCAAAGAAAAAGGGAAGTCCCCAGCAGCCACCACTGAGCCTGACAAAGGTAAATCTCCTATGATCCCTCCTAAACCCAAAATAAGAAAGATGAGGGTGAGGGAACCAAAGGCTCCAACCATGAAGAAACCCCCACAGCCAAAGCAACCAAGGCAGCAGAAGAAAAAGAGCCCAACTGAGAAGAAACCCAGGAAGAAAAAGACCAAAGCTCCCTCAGATAGAACCAAGTCCAAGCCCAATTCTAAGAGCAAAGCTAAAATGAGGAAACATCCCAAACAGATGGGTTGGGACTGGTTTACAGATTCGGATTCTGATTCCTCCTCTTAGACTAGATTGTACTTAGGCCCTTCTTTCCTTTCCCTTCTTATCTTCTCATTGTAATTACAGTTGTACATATCTTCTCAGTTAATAGAATTTTTCTTCTTTTTGTGTATTGATTTATGTGCTATATCTGGTCTGTGTGCTTGTTTATTTTTTTTAAATTAGTCTTCATATTGTTCACTTTTGTCAGTAACATGGGAGAGAATTTCGAGCAAAGTACTAGCACTGCAGCTATTTCGACTCTGTTTGCATCAAAGTGTTTTATCATTTGTGATTTTTTACTCGCGGAGCTATGATTTTTCTGCGCGCTTTTCCTTCTCATAAATGTACAGTTGTACTATGCGAGCATATTAGTCCGCGAATACCAGTGTGCAGCTGCGCAATACATGGGATTACATTAATTCCCAAGGCTAAAATTAGACCATCATTTAGTGTGAGCTCTCTCTTCCCATAATCAGTTATGTCATTTATCATTCCCCGAACAATCCCAATTTATTGCCACGCTTGGAAAGGGACAAAACTTTAATATGCCGATTCATATTCCACCGTCCAAGTATTATAAATACGTAGTTAGTTCGTCTTCATCTCATCCTTTCTCCTCTAACCTTAGCAGTCCAGCCCTACCCATAACCATGGCGAATGACAAACCCACCGAGTTCCTAAACAAATTCTATCCCATGTGGTTGGACCCCCCACCACCTAAGGAGTCGGACCCATTACAATTTCTTTGGGATGAGTATGAAGAAGTCCAAAGGATCCTGGCCAAGGAGGAGAAGAAAAAGGAGAAGAGAGAGAGGAAGAAGCAAAAAATCGAACCACCTACATCTCCCCCACCATCTTCTTCCAACCCCCCCCCCCCCCCCACCTGCTCAACACCCATCTCCATGTTCCTCCTCTTCCATGGTAGGCTGAGAATAACTTGAGCCAGGAGGAAGAACCATTTTGTCTGACAAGAAGTGTTGCTTAGATTGTTCTTAGGTTTACAATTTTCTATCTTTTTATAATCTGTTTGCTTTTGTCTCTATAATAAAATCTGTCAATATTTTGCTTATATGTGTGGATAAATCCTCATTCATTTTTGTGTGTTCTTTTTCTCTTTTATGGTTTATGTTTTCTTATTTTTAGGTTTTATGCTTGCTGCACATCGCACATTTTGAACCAGTGAGGACACTGCTCCTCATGGTTTGGGGGTGTGGCAGGGTAGGTCTGCCAATAGAATAGTTAACTGTAGTACAGTAATGGTGGTGTAACTAGGATGAATAAAGTCAATTTCCATCTAACTTGATACAATGAGGAAATTTGTGAAAAAAATAAATTAAAATATTTTTTTACAGACTTTTCGAAACTGAAAATGTTAAAATCTTGACACCTCCATGAAGCTAACATCAGAAAATTTGTCAGTTAGTACTCAGTGAACCTAAGAGGAGAGAAACAGGTGAAAATACACCCCATGGGTTAATTTGAGGACCATACCTTGTGAGATTTGGGCCCATCATTTTCTTTTGAAGAGTGTTTTTGGCATTATTTATGCTCTGATGACTGATTGAATCAAGACCTTTTCACTAGAAGTTAGGTACCTCCAAATCAAAACAGATTGACAGCACTCATGATACTAAGAAAATGATCCAAGGCCTTCATTTGGACAGTTTGAGCCTGAAAATTCAACCTTTTAAAATCTGCCCTTTTGCATACACTAGTTGAGCCTTAAAAAAAAATCCTATTTTTCTTTGACAAACACCAAAGCACTTGCACCTTAACCTCATGACCTGATTCAACCTCACCCTCACTCTAAGAATTCAGAAGGTAAAGGAGAAGGAGTTAAAGATAGTGAGAATGGTCCAACATTCTGTGGAAGGTGAAGAAAAGTAACTTATGAACAACAGTGTATCAATGGTATTTGTGTGGCAGTTCATCACAAAAAATTCATAAACAGATTGAATAAAAATAAAAAGAGAAAAAGAAAGAGAAGTCTAGAGAAGAACATCATCTGAAAATTGAAAAGAAGAGGAGAAGCTGGCCACTTTGATTCTGGAATATATCAAGTAAGATAAAGTTTTGCTGAAATGAAGGTTGTGAAGTCATGAATCACTCCTTACCTTGCTGATTTCTTAATTTTGATTCCCTTTTTACCCCTTTGATTCTGTATATCCCTCACTCATAAGCCACATTACAACCCATTTAAAAAGACCTTGTAGATCTAAAGTGAAATGAGCTGTCATGTGGAGATGAGGAGTTGTCCAATCTATGGTGAAAAGCCATGAGGATGTCAGAAATTAGAAGCTCTGCCTATGCTCATGCTTGCAATCCCATTTGGAGTCTGTAACTGCTCTTGAGCAGTTTTGAATGTGAGCACCCTTAAATTGTCAATGTTGAGAGATAACCCTGGTAAGAATTGGGTCTAAATTTTAACCTCATTGGGGTTGTATCCAAACTGAATTTTGAATTGAAGGCAAGCTGGGTACTGATTTTTACACATTGAATTTCTAATGTTAAATGAATGGTGGTGATGCAAACACATGCTAACTTTTGAGTTTTAAATGGCCTGCATTATTGCTGCAGTTTCCTCTAAGTGTTAAAGAATGGGTGTGGAATGAAGCTTTATACATTGAAATCTGTGTTGTCATTAATTGCACTATACTTAATTGTTCTAATGGTGAAGTTTGTGGGTATCTTCACTGAAAACCCTCTGGAGACTTCACTCCTCCACTAGGGATCACCTAGGGATTTAAAAGGCTTTGTACATATGCTAAATGTACCCGTGATCCGTACGAAAGTGGCATTTAATTAGTTACAGCTTTGCTAAGGGACTAGCAAAGATTAGGTTTGGGGGTGTGTTAAGACCTAAAAAGTACCACTTTTCACCCCTTAACTTAATCTCTGTTAGACCCTTAATCATTTAATAAATGTGTTTTAAGTCTATCCTGTAAGTAATAAGCAGCAGCTGCAGATAAGGCCCTAACCATGCCAAGAAGCCTACTGTTGCCCCAGAAGTTCCTCAGAAGAAAGGAGGTTGGACCAAGACAGAGAATTGGTTGTAGCCTAGGCATAGCAAAGCAGAAACAAGTCAAGAAGTGAGCCTCAAGCAGATGTCGCAGGGCTCAATTGAACCAGAAAGAATGCTTTGCACAGTTGTCGCGGGCTTTTGAAGGCAGCACACCAACTGGTCGCGCCGTTCTCGCGCAGATTGATGACAGAAGGGAGTAAAAAGCATACTTCGCCCAGATCTTGCGTGGCTCAGTCATAAGCTCTCGCAAAGTCTCGCGCAGCTCAACAAAGGCGCCTTTAATCTTTGTGCGATTCACAAAGGAGAGAGGACTCCAGGCATTCCTGCATGCAGCTGTCGCATAGTGGCCGCGGGATACAGACCTTCAGGGAACTGCTCGCACGATCCAGAAGCCCATGCACCTTGCTTCTTTGTGAGGATCCCCGTGGGATTCACCAAGGAACGAACTGCGCGTGCAATTCCCGTGCCATTCAAATGGAAAGAGCAATCCCGCGACGACCAGAGCATCCCCGTAATGACCAAAGTACCAATCCTGCGACTGTAAGAGCTTCAAGTCAATCCAATCTCGCAATGCCAATTCTATCACGCAACAAGACCTGGAACTCATTTCTACCTAACGAGGCTCGGAATCTTAACTTCTCTCCACTTCTACAGGGGCAGTCTGGGAACTTCCAGCAATTAGGGCACGCACTCTAATGCTCCAATCTCCGTGCACACGTCCTGAGGCATCCAAAGAACAGAAATGGGCCACGATAGCATTGATAAATTAAGGTTTTCCTAACCCTAATTCCCACAAAGCTGACTGCTATATAAGCCTAAGCCTAGTTTAGGTTGAAGGGACTTCTGTACTCCTTCTTGAGCCAACTGTAGAATTGCAGTAGGCTAAGGTTAGGGTTTAGACAGTTTCTTTTTCCCTTTTTCTTCTCTCCATAGTCCAGCACTTGCTGGCTACGTCTTTGTATGTCTATTTGGAATAGATTTAATGGAGTTTTATAATAGAATTTTATGCATGTATGGGATTGGTGTTTTGTGAGTTGTTCTGTACAAGGCTATTGCCTTGAGATCCTCCATTGCTAAGTTGTATTGTAAGCAATCGAGGATTGTTTTTAAGAAGATATTTAGATCTAAGTGATTTGTGTGTCCAGGTTAGGCACATTGTAGGCCTAGCCCCACCATAGGATCCACTAAATCTGAATCCCCATGGGAGCTTATGCTAGTATCCATGTGAACATGGTGGTGGCAGCAATGTTCTTGTTCTGTCTTAGACCTCTGTGAGGAGGGTAGCCTCTGTGGATAGTCTGTGACCATTTAAGTGGATAGATTATAGCCCTAGGGTGAGGCCAATCCACAGATCTAAGACAGATTCTTCTTCTCTGCACTTGTGCTTGTAGCCTTGTGAGAGATTGTACAGACAGACCCCTGTATTTGTATAGACCCACCATCAGATGGCAGATCTGATCTGGCTGTAGAGATTGTAGGCTTGTGATTGGATCACTGCTGTCTTTCTAAAGCAGTGAACAACTAGGCTTAAAATCTAGTACTCAAACTCTTGCTGGTTCTGTGTGTCCAGGCTAGTGCATATTGCAGGCCTAGCCCCACACACGGAACTTTAGAGGTTGAGGTTCCCATGGATTCTTGAGCTGGTAGCCTGGAGAAGTAGTGCCTACAATGATAAACTTGTTCTGACCCATCTCTGGATTGTGGTTCCCCTATTGGATAATTTGTGATCATTCAAGTGGACAGGTTATAGCCATAAGGGATTGGATCATGGCACAGGGGTGAGTTGAATCCTTTCTCCTCTTTGGTGATAATGTAGCTATTGGACAGGATTTCTATAGCAGCAAATCTGAGTCTGAGTCATTAGACCCATCAGATCTGTGCCTAATAGCTTACTTCTCACCCTTTTATAATTATTTTCTCACACTCCATCATTCTTCTCAACCATTTCTGTAGTTTAGGCATTAGGTTACCTTAGGACTTAGATCATAGTGACCTTAAATCCCTTTCAATTTAGGATTGCCAGATCTGTAGCCAGATCTGGAGGGCCTACTAAAGATAGCTCCCTTGGAGCTTTAGATCAACTTTCCCTATGGGACAAACTCTTACTTATTAAAACTTGCTACAACAGGCCCTGTATCTTGCAAGTCTATGTATTTTTAGGCTTGCTGCTCTTCAATCCACCTTTGATTTTCACTAACCCCATTCTTATCACTGTCTCCAATAAAGTTAGCAGCAAGCACTTAAAATATCCTAACAGAAACACAGGTCATCAAATGGATCATCTCGAGGTGTGGTACGCATAGTGTCAGCTTGAAAATGGGAAAGGAATATTTATTATCTTTTACAAATGTGGTCCTCTCCTCTCTTTTGTTTGATGCCTCAACAATGAGACGAAGTCACGGCTCCAATTCTGAGCATAGCTGAACCCATTAATGCTATCGAACCTAAGTGAGGTTCAACAATTTTCGCCAAGGTTGGAACATCCATCCCCTTGGATTGAGTTGACCCTTTACCCTTACCTCGGGTCATACATTTGATGGTGAGGTCCAAAGATATACCTGACCAAGATCTGATTTGAGCTAACATGAGCGGCCCAGAGCTTGGAATCATAACCAACAGAGTAGCTGATTTTTTCTCATTCCTTTGAACATTTTTACTCACAGCACCCCAGTCGGGTTTTTGCCATGCCCGTTGGTACCCTCTTTTTTACTCGTAGTGCCCTTTCAGGTTTTCACTATGTCCCTGGGTTTGCATTCTTACCCCAGGCGCCTTTCTAGGTTTTCACCTGGTCCGCACAAGCTCACTGTTTTTACCCATGATGCCCTTTCGAGTTTTCACCACGTTCTTGTTGCTTTGTGCTTGTATTTTCCTTTTTCTTTTCTTCTTTAGTTTTTAAAAGGCCACGACATGGACGTCTATTCCATCATAGTCGACTAGATGGAGTTCTTTTGTCGTCTCTCAGCTTGGCTAGTGCTGACTCAATGGATACTGTGACTGCTCGTAGACCTTAAAGAAGGTATTTTCTTGGGATGTATCTTGGCCATGGGATAAATTAGGAATTTTAAAGGTATTCTTGGGTTAAGAAGGTTTCCTTGATAGGGTTCTAGTTTCCGTAATACACTTCTTCCTTGGGGAATTTTGATTGTACATGCCCCACTTTTTTTTTTCTTTTTTTTTTATTCTTTTTTCTTTTTTCAGACATCCTCTTTTTGGGATTCTGCTTTTTTGATTTTTTTTTTTTATTTGATGGTAACTCTTTTTCTCCTTTTTTGTTTGGTATATACACTTTTTCCATTTTCTTTTCTGAGGTGGGGTTTAACGAAAGAAAGGCAATGGCTCAACGGGTATAGCAAGGGTATAGGTGTTCAGGGATGCTTTTTTGGCTACTTGGCTTTGAAATGATGACCTCTTTTATGAGTCGTTAAGTAGTCATGTATCCATCTTATCAATACTTAACTTGCCATGGAGACTAAGAGTAGAATCGGCGTACATATCTAGCATTGATGGGCTCAGGAAAGTTATCGCCGTCCATGGTGGTGAGGCAGAGCGCGTATCCAGGGAGCACCTCTCGGATGAAGAAGGGCCCTTCCCAATTGGGCTTGAATTTCCCTCTTGAATCGGTGTGGAGAGATGGGAAGATTTTCTTGAGCACTGTGTCTCCCACCTTCATATCTCCGATGCGAACAGGCTTGTTGGAAGCACGTGTGCTCCTTCTCTGCTAGGTATGGGTGTGACACAAGGCTAGGAGCCTTTTCTCATCTAGCAAGTTCAGCTGCTCAAAGCAGGACCTCTCTCTTTCGACTTCTGGTAGATCAGACTCGACGAGAATATGGAGTGAAGGTACTTCAACCTCAATTGGCAGTACTGCCTCAGTTCCATACACAAGGGAGAATGTTGTTGCCCTTGTAGCGGTACAGATCAATGTTCGATAGGCCCATAATGCGAAAGGTAGCATCTCGCTCCAATCTCAGTACATGACGACCATTTTCTCAAGGATGCGAATGACTGTCTTGTTAGTTGCCTCCATGGCTCTGTTGGTTTGTGGTCGATATAGTGACGAGCGATGATGCCTGATTTTGTATTGCTCGCAGAAGGCTTTGATGCGCTTGTTTGCAAAGTTAGTGCAATTGTTTGTGACAATGTCCTTGGGTACATCGAATCAGCAAACGATGTTGTTCTTAATGAACTTCTCAATATGACTAGCCGTGATGCTCGTGTATGACGCTGCCTCTACCCATTTGGTGAAGTATTCAATGGTGATGAGGATGAACTGATGCCCATTCGATACCTTTGGACTGACTTTTTCGATAACGTCGAGTCCCCAAGTGGCAAATGGCCACAGAGTAGTCATGCTATATAGATCTATGGCCAGAGTGTGTATCAGACTAGAGTGCTCTTGGCATTTGTAGCACTTCTTAACATGCTTGTAATAGTCAGCTTCCATGGTGGACCAGAAATACCCCTGTCGTAGGATCTTTTTGGCGAGCATGTGTCCATTAAGGTGGGCCCCGCTCCCTCATGGATCTCCATTATGATGTTGGCCGCCTAGCCTTTAGTTAGGCATCTGAGCAAGATGTTGTTATATGATCGCTTATAGAGGCATTTGCTGTAGATGATGTAGTTTGTCGCTAAATACTGGATGGTCTACCTGTCTTCCTTGGTTGTCCCCTCAGGAAAAGCACGAGCTTCGAGGAAATTCTTGATAGCTGAGAACCATGGTGGCTTATTATTTAACTTTTTAGATTCCTCAATCTGGAGACAGAAGGCAGGTTCATTCCACTGCTCAATTATGATTGGCTTCATTTCGACACCATAAGGGATCTCGACCATTAATGCCAACGTAGCTAGTGCATCGGCAAAATGATTTCTTGCTCGCAGGACATAGGAGATGGTAACATCATCGAAGCATGCTTTCAAATCCTTGAGGTGCTCATGATACAGGATTAGCTTCACATCTTTCATCTTCCAATCTC
The DNA here is from genome assembly GCA_021018995.1 of Chloranthus sessilifolius. Classification (NCBI taxonomy): domain Eukaryota; kingdom Viridiplantae; phylum Streptophyta; class Magnoliopsida; order Chloranthales; family Chloranthaceae; genus Chloranthus; species Chloranthus sessilifolius. The sequence goes on from CM037597.1 coordinate 100,393,284, forward strand.
TGTTGGTCTGACATATGATCAATTGTGAGTCACCGAATACCCTGAGATGAGTTACATTCAAGTCAAGTACTGCTTGTAAGCCGACTGCGCAGGCTTCATATTCGATAATGTTGTTTGTGCACGAGAAGTTGAGCTTGACAGAGACTAGTATGTGTGACCCTTTTGGTGAAATCACAATGGTGCCAACTCCTTGAAATTTGACATTTGCTGCCCCATCGAAGTGCATTACCCATGACTCTTCTGCTTCTTCTTTATCTTCCTCTATCATGAACAAGATGCCTTTATCTAGGAATTTAGTTCTTAAAGGCTCGTAGTCAGGAAGAGGGTTTTTGACAAGATGATCGGCGAGTGCTTGCCCCTAGATCGACTTCTGGGTGACATACGTGATGTTAAATTTAGATAGGAGAAGTTGCTAGCGTGCAGTTTGGCCAGTGAGAGCCGATTTCTCAAATAAGTAATTCAATGGATCCATTCATGCCAAGAGTAGAACAACTTGGGATAGCAAGTAGTGGCAGAGCCTCTGTATAGCCCATACGAGAGTCAGGCATGCTTTCTCCAGATGAGAATAGTTTGTCTCGTAATCAGTGAATTTCTTGCTCAGGTAGTAGATGGTCTACTCTCTTCTTCCTGTCTCATCGTGCTACCCTAGGACACATCCCATCGAAACTTTCATTGTGGAGAGATACATTAAGAGTGGTCTCTCGGGTTCGGGTGGTACCAACACCGGTGGGTTGAGAAGGTAGCCCTTGATCTTATCAAATGCTGCTTGACAGTCGTCATTCCATTCAATCGGCGAATCTTTCCTTAGTAGTTTGAAGATGGGCATGCAAATAAGAGTTAGTTGTGGCATGAAATGACTGATGTACTGTATCCTGCCCAAGAAACCTCTGACCTCTTTCTCAATAGATGGTAGTGGCATTTTAGCGATCGCCTTCACTTTCATTGGGTCAACCTCGATACCTCTTCTGCTAACGATGAAGCCTAACAATTTTCCTGACATGGTGCCAAATGTGCACTTCTGAGGGTTCAGACGGAGCCTATATTTCCTCAGTCTCTCAGAGAACTTTTGGAGGTTTACCAAATGATCTTCTCTTTCTTGAGACTTGGCGATCATGTCATCGACGTACACCTCGATTTCTCGGTGTATCATGTCGTGAAAGAGTGCTATCATGGCCCTTTGGTACATTTCCCCCTCATTCTTTAATCTGAATGGCATGACCCGGTAGTGGAACGTTCCCCAAGGAGTAATGAACTCCATTTTCTCTCGGTCTGCCTCTGCCATCTTGATCTGATTGTATCCAGAGAATTCATCCATGAATGAGAGCATCCTATGCCCTACAGTGTTTTTGCCCAAGATGTCGATGTGTGGCAATGGGAAGTCATATTTCATGCTCGCCTTGTTTAGGTTTATGAAGTCGATGCACATGTGAACCTTTCAATCTTTCTTTGGTAATGAGACGATATTGGCTAGCCACTGAGGGTACGTAGAGACCATGAGGAACCCTGTATCGTATTGCTTGATGACTTCATCATTTACCTTCAACATCCACTCTAGCTTGAGGCGTCTCAACTTTTGCTTGACCGGCTTAACATCTGGATAGAGCGGCAACTCATGCTCGACCAAATCGGTATCCAACCCAGGCATGTCCTCATATGACCATGCGGAGACTTCTTGATATGACTGAAGGAAATCAATCATGCTCTTTCTTTCCTCAGGAGACAATGACGTTCTGACCTTGGTGATTCTAGGAATCTCCTCGGTCCCGAGATTGACGTCCTCTGTTTCTTCCACAATCGGCATAGGGCCATTCTCAAAATCGGCAAACCGGTCCAGGAGCTCATTGGGGAGTTCCTCGATTGGGATTTCCTCATCTAGACTCGTGACTCCTACCTATTCTTGTATTTTTATAGGAATGGGGTCGATTTCACATGGGACGAGCTTTTCTATTAAGGCACCTTTTTCTTTGATTTTCTCGAGAATTTTGGAAGACTATTTTTTGGATTATTTTGTATTTCTTTTAGTTTTTTGGATTTTTCTTTTTCTTCAGAAATGGGCCCTTGGCAAGGCGGTTCCCTATATAGACATGGTATTGCCTGCCAAGGGCTCACCTCACTTTCTATAGGTTATTTTCTTTGGGATGTAGGTGCCGTATTTTAAGCCACTCGAAGCTTCTAGAGTTAGGGGCATTGACGCCCAATTCCCTACTTGTGGTATTATCCCTTTACCTGCTCGGGTGGAGGAGGCTGATTGGTATGGCTTTTGGGAGTTAGCCTCCATCATGTTTATCCTGAGCTCGTCCGGGACCCTGTCCTCAAACGTCAGCATAGTTCTGTGGTGGTTTACCACAGGGGGGACTATACCGGCATGGGAACTCCTCCTCAAAAAGGGACAGGGAGGCTAGGTCTATTTCAAAATTGAGAGGGATGATTTGGGGATTGGTTGGGTGGATCGGGGCTGTTGGGTTGTGCGGGGTTCGCTGTATTGCCCCATTCTGATCAATTTTTACGACTCTTGTGCTCACAAATGTACTCCGGATGTGAGGCCGTGGACGGGGTTTATCTTCCAGGTCTATTCCCCAAGCTTTTGAAATAGCAATGGTTCGAGATTTTTCCTTAGCCTCCTGGACCTCTTCTTCGGTAGGCCTGTAGCCTAGGCTGAATCTGACCCGATGTCTGCCTCTGGCTCTAACTGGGTCCTTGGATCCTTGTAATTGAGGTCCCGATCCTTTACCTTTCTGATAGCCCCATTTCTAGAGCATCGCTACGGCTATGACCATTCCACCACCGGTTTTTGACGTGATCCTTTCGAGGAGCTCTAGGATTATTGTCGATACATCGTACTCAAAGCTATGGAGGTCTGCGTCTTCAGTCGTGTGCGACACATCCAATACTTTGGGGTTCTCGATGCTATGGGTAGCTTTGCCTCTTTCCTCCTGCCCTTCACCTAGAATGGTGATAATCTTCTATTCTGATACAAATCTCAGCTTTTGGTGCAAGGTTGAAGGTATTACCCTGACTTCGTGTAACCAAGGGCGCCCTAACCGCAGATTGAAAGTAGATTTGATGTCCATAACTTGGAAGGGTAAGGAAAAGATCATTGGCCCGATGACGAGCTCAAGGTCAACTTCTCTGATTATCTCTCTTCTCGTGTTATCAAATCCTCTAGCACTTGTTATGGTTGGCCTGAAAGCAGAGGGATCCACCCCTATCTTGGTAGCGATTCTGAGAAGGTACACATTCAAAGTAGACCCGTTGTCTATTAACACCAATGGAATTACCAACTTCCCAGTTTCTATAGTGATGTTGAGTGGTTTAGAGTGATTATTTCCCTCATCCAGTAAATCAACATCTGATAAGGAAATGGCATTGGGAGCCAACACCTACCCGAGGATTTGTCCCACCTCATCCGGGGTTACTTGAATAGACACATGTGCATCTTTTAATGCTCCCATCAGAGCTTAGAAGTGGAGAGGAGATGTCATTAATGGGCCCCATACTGTGATGTGGGCTGGCCTTCTCTTTAGCTGAGTTTCAAGTATGTGCTCTCTGCACATTTTTTCAAAGGGGCTTACAGCTATAGGTTCTTTCTTCTCTTCTGCCCAGGTCGGTGCTGGTACTTCTGGTTGCCTTGAGATTCTTTCCGATCGAGTGATGAAATTCACTAACCACCCCTCTCTACTGCTGTCGGCATTGATATCTGTCTGATGGTAACTGAGCGGGACCTGATGGGGATCATAGCTTAGTCCTAGGATTTGAAATGGAGTGGACATAGGCCTGAAAGGGGCTTGAACTAGGGGATTAGAATGGGTGGTCAACACTTGGTTAACCTCTGTTGGATGGATGGGGGGGTGGTGAAAATAGGCCACGTGGGGTTAGTGGGGATTATGAATGGATGCATTGGGGGTAGTGTGATAGGGGTAGGCCATTGATAATTAACCGATGTTGGAGAGGGATATGGGGCAAATTCAGCCATCAGGTAATTGGTGGGGGCTGCTGCTGCGTATGGTTGACACTGGTTGGTTTGGACATAGCTAATGGGAGTTGGTGATGGAAAATATGCCCTTAAATCTAAGAGTTCTGTCAGTAGTGCGGGATTAGGAAAGTAATCAGCCAAATTTAGGGGCTCAATTACTCCGACGCCTCTATCCTCTTGATCTCTCTGCCACAATGTTACAAAATCTTCCCGGGTGCAGATATATTCTGACGGGTCAAACTCCCCGTCATTCTCCTCTATCATGCTGACGGTCGGCCTTGGGCCTGCTCCACCTGGTGGATGTGGTGGTAATGACACCTGATGTATATTGGCATGTTGGTTGGCCTGGGGAAGTGCTGGAGGAATGATCTTGCTGACCTCAATTAAGTCTTGTATTGCATGCTTCAAAGGGAAGCAGCGATCACTTGGGTGGCTCGATCCTTGATGGAAATTACAATGGGTATTGGGGACGTAATTCCTTGGGATTGGATTCGGCAGAGGTCGTGGTTGGAGTGTAGTGACCAAACCTTTTTCAATCAATAAAGGCAATAAGATATTCAAGGATTTCTCCAATGGTGTGAAGACTCGATCAAAATGTTCCCTTCTCTATTCTAGGGTCATCTGTGCCCCCTGTCCAGTTCCGGTCCTTGGCATTGGCTCGCTTTTGGTTGGGGCTGGCTATGCTGCCTTGAACTGAAATTGAGTTACACTGGTGTTAAGTCGTGTATTTACAATCGTCTGTACATCCATCTCGGTTCTCCTATCATTCCTCTGTTTAGTGAACCTCCGAACCCTAATGTTTACGATTTTATTTAACCGTCCTTCTCTTATTATATCTTCACATCGGTTGGCATTTCTACTAAATTAGTGAAATTGGACTGCTGTTGGTATACCAGAAAATCTGAGATGACTGGCAAAATATTTTTTACGATCATCTCGATTTGCTCATCATTGGATATCCTGTTCCTGACCTGAGCTACCAATGCCCTCCATCACCCCAGGTAGTTGCTGAATGCTTCGTCGGGCTAGATCCGACTTGTGCGATTCAATGTTTCTGTTGAAGACATATCGTTCTTGAAATAGATAAGACTTTCCATGTTTTGATTATTGAAGGTTCTAATGAAGTGAACCACCTCAAAGTCGGGACAGTAAGGCTCTTCTGGATAACTTTTATGTGCAAATGCTCATCCCCTCCATATTGGCACATGTCCTCACAGTAGGACTTGAGGTGTGCAATGGGGCTGCCTGTGCTGCTATATTTGTCGAAGATTGATACTTTAAAATTTAGGGGCAAGGGGACCTCTGCGAATAGGCATAGGTCAGAGAAATCTGTGGCATGTATTTTCACTTCACCCATCTTCATCAGCTATTTTTGAATCTTGTCCATTTGCTCTTTCAACAGCTCTAACTCTTTGGATGGAGGGACCGGTCCCTCAATAGGCGGCCTCCATTTGCTTTGGGTTGTCGGTGGGTTAGTGAATACAGGTGGTGGGGGATTGAAGCTAGTGAATGCCCCTGCATAGGCTCCACTATTCATGATCTCATCCTCCTCATACTGTGGGTCTATATATGGTAGAGGGAGGGTGAGATGGTCATGTTGGTTTTGAGTAGGTCGGATGGGTGCTTGGTGGGCCCACTGTATATGGGGGAATTCTTAGGGAGGGGTGAACTGAGGGTGGTTGATGGTATGGGGTCGATTCCCATATTGGGTTGGGTGTGAGACTTGTGAAAAGGTAGGGCCCATGCTGGGTTGAGAGATTGGCTTATATGGGTGCATCATTTGGGGTGGAATGGGGGCCCGTTGGGGGTATGTGGGATATTGGGAGAATGAGGGAGGATGGGAGAATGGGGCTTTTGGGTGTGAGCCTTGATTGATTTGGGTATGGGTTATGGGGCCTTGGTAGGCTTGGGGCATTGGGCCCTGGTGGGCTTATGGTTGGGCCATTGAGCCTTGATGGGCATGGGGTATTGAGTCCTGGTGGGCTTGGGGTGTTTGACCTTGGTGGGCTTGGATATAGGGTGTTGGGCCTTGATGGACTTGGGCCATTGGGTTTTGGTGGGCTTGGGCCATCGGGCCTTGGTGGGTTTGGGGTATGGGCCCCTTATGGGCTTGGGCCATGGGCCTTGGGAAATGGGGCCTTGAGGTGGTATGAATAATGGGGGGTTGATTGGAAAAGAGGCATGGAGACTTAGGAGTGTATAGGATGGATTGGGAGATGTGTGGTGTGGATGAGGGATAATATTTTAAGAGGCCTTCCATATTGTATAGGCCCTGACCATCTAATCCATCATGGCCATTGGATTGGGTGAGGTGGTGGATATAAATGGTGCATCTGATGGAGGGGGAATATGGGGCCTGGATTGGGCGGGTGCATGGGAAAAATTGGGCATGACCCAGGTAAAATCGAGCATGACTTAGGTAGAGGGGGGGGATATCTGGTGGATTTAAAAAAATGGTATGTGTAGGAAAATAGAGTATTGCTTGGGTGAAATTTGGATTTTGGGAAGGCATGGGTGAATGGGATATGGTTTGAAAAGATGGTGGGGAATGAGGTGTTATATTTTGGGAAAATATGGGAACATTGGGTATGTTAGCTGTGGAGGGGGGATTCGGAGTGGTTATGGGGGAAGAATTGGATGGACTTTGAGGAAATGTAGAGGATGTGGTTGGAAATATGGGTGCACCGAAGGGTCCGGTGATGGTAAATGGGGGGGGGGGTGAGTGGAATGGAGGTGAAAATTTCCTCCAAATGAGAATGTGTCGGGGAGTGCAGCAGTGATGAATCGGGATAAGCTGGATCGACCACCCACGATATGCTTTGTTGGCGGGTTGGGTACGGGTTCCTCGGGTGAGGACCAAAAACCAGTCTTCTCCTCCCCCTACGGGATGACGGAGGGTAAGGCGATGCCATTGTGCCGGCGACACAAATTATCTTTCTTTTTGGATTTTTAATTTAATAATAATTTTTTTTGTTTATTTTGACTTTTGGATAAAGAATCTGAACCTTTCTACAATGAGTTCCAGGGCCTTCGAATTCCCATTTCGGGTGGTGTTCCCACCCCAAATATTTCCCACAGCGGGACCCCGACGTGCTTTGAAAGAAACAGAGGAAAACCTTTGTTCTATGTGAAGGCACAGGAATCCATGCGACAACCCGATCCTTCAGAAAAAGTCAATAAGAGGGTGACCTCTTTTGACCGGCGAGGGCGTATTGGGTGTCAGAACGTGTGGGATCTATTGGAGGCATGATCAATAACATAATTTACCATTTTATCACCCTTAACTTAGTGATGCTAGGACTTAGTTTGCTACTAACAAGTTAACGATGTGTAGATATTAAGGAAAAATAGTAAAAGAGAGCCAAAGTGTTAATATTCGTCAAAATGAACTCAAAAAGCAGTAAGAAAGACGATTGAGCGAAAAAGACGTTTTCCGCCTACTAAAAGCCAGAAAATCGTAATTTACGATTCTTCAAAAGAGATAAAAGGAGAAAAGTGAAAAATCATAATCCAGATAATCGTCCAAATAGGAAACTATGAAATATAGAAAATCGTGATTTGCGATTATCCAGAAAATAAGCTTTCCTACTATTGTTGCTGCTACTAATCACATGAATGAAGATTATCACCGCCAAGAACAGAATTAGAAGATATCTGAAATTAGAAGTTTGGTGAATCACGGATCAAAGAAGATTGATGAAGATAAGTTCTTAGAAAATCTCGGTTGCTAAAATAAAGGAGAACAATCCAGAAGCACATCAACCATTGAAAGCAAGGAAGAATAAAATTAGGAATTAGAGTCATATTAGGAATCTTTTATTTTTAGTAGTTTCTTTTATTAGAATTAGAAATCTTTATAAATCGACTCCTTATGGTTTATAAATAAGAGAGCCCAGTGTAGGAATAAGTATCGAAGAATTTCAGCATCAACTGACAACTGAGGTTGGATTTTCTTAAGATCAGTAGTGTAAAATAGTTAGAGTAGATTAGATATCAAAGGTTTCTCAAGAGCAATTGATGACTACTATTGGGCACTGAAGATTAGTATAGATATCCTAGTTTCTTAGAAGCAATTGACGACTGCGGCTGAGGGGTGAAAGATATATTTATTTGCTTTCTAGTTTAGATTTTATTTACTTTATTTACATGCTTTGTAAACATCTTCAAGTTTTAATTTGAGTTGACGACTCAGGTTGGAATTTGTAGATTAATGTAATAATTTTTACTTTTCTATCTTCAATTTTCGAGAGTTTGATTGGTACCTAGATTTTAGAAAATTGTTGATTAGATTAAATCTGTATTAAAGAATTTTAGTTTTTGATTGACGCCCAAATTCTAAAACACTGTAATACGGTGTAACGGTACTGTTTATTTTTATAAATATCCGATGGCTGAAGATTGGAATTGACGACCTCAATCTCAAGGAGGATTAGGATTTATTCTCTTTACTTTAGATTAAGAAATCATTGTTTTATTCATATTTCTCAAGTAATTTAGAACCTTAAAAGATAAATATAAATTTTTAAATAGAAATATATATAAAAAGGATAAAACTTCTTCGTGGGAATGATCCTATACTAGCTCTACAATTTTCATTGTGCGCTTGCAATAGGTTAAGACTTAATTAGACATACATAGTAAGCCGATCAAGTTTTTGGCACCACTGCCAGGGAAGTCTTTATCTTTTTATATATTTTTGTTTTAAAATAAATATTTATCTTTCTCTTTTTTTATATTTCTTTATATTTTTAACTTTCTTTGATCACTTCATAAGCTTTCGCAGGTTTATTTGGAGGAGTAAATTAAAAGTTTCCAACTTCTGTCGGTCACGAAATTTAGAAGCTCAGATTTGTTTCTCTCCCTGCTCTCTAAAATAAAAATTATATAAAGCTAAAAACATAAAAATAAGTAGTTATGCATAAATTTAGCTCAAAGTCTTTCATGTATACATACGCTACTAAATAAGCATTCTGCTACCGCACGAAAATAATTATTACCCATCATATGCACTCTTCGATATCATCACACATAATAAATAGTATGACATTTTATATTTATTCCAGCCGACATCTAATTTATTGCCAACTAACCTTCTGTAGAATCATTATGGCAATTAATCTCGGAAGGATGAGAAAATTTAATACGACGATTCGTATTCCACCATCCAAGCACTTCAAATACAAGACCAGTCCATCCTTTGCGAAATTATTCCTTCTCGTCCCTACCATCCCATCCTTACCCATGACAGACGATAAAACTAACTATAACCTAATAAAGTTCTTTCCAGTATGGGAGGACCCACCACCAGCAAAAGAGCCAAACCCTCTGCAGTTCCTGCGGGACGAGTACGAGGAAGTTCAAAGGATTTTGGCGAAGGAAGAAAACAAAAAGAATAAAAGGAAGAAAAAGAAAAATAGGAAGATGGAACCACGTGCCTCTTCCGACACACCTCTCATCTTCACCTCCTCCTCCCCTCATCCACCTCTTGCTCATCTACTGCCCCCTAATTCTCTCTAATCTCCGCTATTCCCCTTCCTGGCTTGCAACTCCTCTACCAAGAACAACAAGTTGAGCACATCCCGGAGCCAGGAGGGCAAAACATCTTTTTGACGGGATAATTTTGGTTATAACCCGAGGACCGATTTTTATTGAAGACCCCATTTCGGACGTTGCTATCAGTGTCTTAGTTTAGTGTGTGTCTAGATTTTTCTTAAGTTTATACTCATTCATGTAATTAATTCTTAGGATAGATTTTAGATTTTACTTGCCCTTTCTGATCAGTGTACATATTCAATAATATATGAAATTTTCTTTTATTTTTACTAACAGTGTGTGTTACTAACATTACTAACATTTTTTTCTTCTTACTAACATTTTTGTTATTGATACTCCGAGAATAAGCCGCGGGATTTTCTAGTTTGAGGGAGAGTATGTATCTGGTAACATATTTTTTTCGATAAATAATCAGTATATCAATAATTTTATTATTTTGTGTCCCTTATTTTTGTGCCAATGAGGGCATTGCCCGATTTAAGTTTGGAGGGATACATAATTTCTGTGTTTAGTAATTTTATTTGAATTTTTGAAAATTATTTTTATTATTTTTTCTTATCAATACATAGGAATTATGATAGAAAAAAATTACAAATCCTGAAAACCTACGATTCATTGTGATAAAAGTTTAATAATTAGAGTTTAGAACAATTATAATTCATATTTAGCTCATTGAAACACTGTATTAGAATGAATGTTTGAAATAATAGATTGATTTAAACTGCAAAAATTTAGACTATAGTTTCAAAATTATAAACCAGTGAGATTTTGAGCCATATTTCCTCTTTTATTATGAGAGAGACAGTTTCTATTCAAAATCGTAAAAATTTCTTTGAACTTCTATACTGATAGGAAATCTCATATTGTTGAATTTAGAATCGAATTATTCTATGAATATGCTGAACTGATTTTTTGTCTAGAACTATCTATTAGAAATATCAAAGCAATAAGGCATCTATGCTAGTAAATAATAAAGATGATCACAGGCCATCTTTTGTTTAAATCAGAGAAAAAAAGTTAAAATCTCAAAACATTTTATCCTTTGAACCCATATTAGAAGCTTAAAATCGAATTTCTTTGTACCAAAATTTTATAAACCTTTAACCATATGTACTATCCAAAGCTTTCTACTTTTAACCCTTATAATTGTGAGAGTTTAAAATGCAAAAAAGGGAAGAAGAGGGAGTGAAAGGAGTAAGAATGAAACAGAGAAGGAACGTTAGAAAAGAGGTACAAAAGAAGAAGAAAAAGAAAAAAAAAAAGGAAAATATGAAAAAGGAGTGAAAAAGAAGAACGATTCTTTAGCAAAAAGAAGCTGTGAAAAAAAAAAAAAAAAATTTTAAATGAAGAAATATCATGAACGATTTTATAGCTAAAGAACTGGGATATATATGTATATATATAAAAAAGAAAAAAAAGAAGAGAAGCATATGGGAAGAAGTTATCCACTAATGGATACTTACTGAAATAAAATAGTAGAAGAAGATAGAAGAAGAATTAAATTCTCAGAAAAACTTTGAATACTTTTCTACCTTTCCTTGAAACCTCTTAAATCGAAAACCCCATTACAAGCTGAAGGAAAGACCTTTCTGATTTACGATTTGTAAAAGCATAAGCCTAGTAGAGATAAGGATAATAGATACTATGGATTGTACATGGAATCATAAGAATAGGATATGATTATCTTTTCTATGAGATTTATTTTTACAATTATCTTTGACTAAATTCTTCTAAAAAATATACTGAGAGAACCCAAAAGTTTCGATATCTTTTTTAGAGTATGTCAATTGTGAGTTTTTAAATGAAAATATTTTCTAAATCTGTAGGTTAGAAAAATTTATGAAGAATAAATTGTTCACTAGTGCATATACACTCTGTGCTTAATATGAATTGAAATTGTTGGAGTTATAATCAAGGATAACTTTTATAATGGAAAGTAAGGATAAGAAGTGGTAATTTTAGAAAATCGTAATAGACTATGTATTGATTAATTAAGTAGATTAGTTAGATTTTTATTTACTTTTAAAGAAAAGTACATTTTGAAAAATCCAAAAATATTTGAAGTTTGTAGGTAACTTCACTGAAAACCTCCAGGAGACTACAACTCCTCCACTAGGGATCACCTAGGGGTTGAAGGCTTGTTACATCTGCTAAATACAATCGTGCTCCCTATGAAAGTGTCATTTAAATTGATAGTTTAAATATTTTATGTTTCCTTATTTGCTAGGGACTAGCAAAGCTTAAGTTTGGGGGTGTGACCAGTAACATATTTTATCATTTTATCACCCTTAACTTAGTGATGCTAGGGCTTAGTTTGCTACTAACAAGTTAACGATGTGCATATATTAAGGAAAAATAGTAAAAGAGAGCCAAAGTGTTAATATTCATCAAAATGAACTCAAAAAATAGTAAAAAAGATGATTGAGCGAACAAGATATTTTCTGCTTACTAAAAGCTAGAAAATCGTAATTTATGATTCTTCAAAAGAGAGAAAAGGAGAAAAACGAAAAATTGTAATCCAGAGAATCGTCCAAATAGGAAACTATAAAGATAGAAAATCATGATTTATAATTATCCAAAAAAGAAGCTTTCCTACTATTGTTGTTACTGCTAATCACATAATGAAGATTATCACCGCCAAGATCAAAATTAGAAGATATCGGAAGTTAAAAGTTTGGTGAATCACGGATCTGGGAAGATTGATGAAGATAAGTTCTTAGGAAATCTCAGTTGTTGAAATAAAGGAGAACAATCCAGACGCACATTAACCATTGAAAGCAAGGAAGAATAAAATTAGGAATTAGAGTTATATTAGGATCTTTTATTTTTAGTAGTTTCTTTTATTTGAATTAGAAGTCTTTATAAACCGATTCCTTATGATCTATAAATAAGAGAGCCCGGTGTAGGAATAAGCATCAAAGAATTTCAGCATTAATTGACAACTGAAGTTGGATTTTCTTCCGATCAATAGTATAAAATAGTTAGAGTAGATTAGATATCAGAGGTTTCTCAAGAGCAATTGATGACTGCTATTGGGTGCTGAAGATTAGTGTAGATATCCTAGTTTCTCAGAAGCAATTGATGACTGCGGTTGAGGGGTGAAAGATATATTTATTTACTTACTAGTTTAGAGTTTATTTGCTTTATTTACATGCTTTGTAAACATCTTCAAGTTTTAATTTGAATTGATGACTCAGGTTGGAATTTACAGATTAGTATAACGGTTTTTAATTTTCTATCTTCAATTTTTTAGAGTTTGATTGACGCCCAGATTTTAAGAAATTTTTTATTAGATTAAATCTGTGTTAAGAAATTTTAGTTTTTGATTGACGCCCAAATTCTAGAAGACTGCAGTACGGTGTAACGGTACTGTTTATTTTTATAAATATTTGATGGATGAAGATTAGGATTGACGACCTCAATCTGAAGGAGGATTAGAATTTATTCTCTGCCCTTTAGATTAAGAAACCATTCTTTTATTTATATTTCTCAAGTAGTTTAGAACCTTAAAAGATAAATATAAACTTTAAAATAAAAATATATATAAAACAGATAAAACTTCTTCGTGGGAATGATCATATACTAGTTTTACAACTTCCATTGTGCGCTTGCAATAGGTGAAGACTTAATTACACATACATAGTAAGCCGATCAAGGCACTGAACCGCTAAGCGGGGAACTTGAGGAAAGTGAAAAAGGCCTCAGATTCGGGCTGCCCAACTAGAAGTATACCTAGCATATGTATTATATACACTAGGCCAAAAATCTGAAGATTTTGGCTTAGCATGTATATTACAGACACTAGGCAAAATCTGATGATTTTTGGCTTAGCATGTATATTATACACGCTAGGGTAATTCTAGGTTTTTTTCGCTTAGCGTGCATATTATACAGATTTTGCCTAGTGTCTATAATATACAGATAGCAAATAGTAGACCCAAAATTGGTTTGATTTTTTAGTTTTCGGGAAGTTGTGCTTCCGGGGATTGATTTTCTTTGTTGCAGCGGGTCCCTCCTCTCCGAACTTAAGGATACAAGGTTGATTCGGGACAACTAACGCTCTCTCCCAAGGGTTTTAAGCTTCGTAACTGGATCTGTCATCCCCCCTATATACCTCTAGCGCAAGCACCTTCTCAGATACTGGATGGGGTGGTACTTTTTCGGATCATCACCACTACGGACTGCCACCATACTAAGAACCGGGACGTTTGTATCGCTGCCTAAATTCTCACCCTTTTACAATCTACCCAACGCAAACTGAATTAAGTCCCTTGATTCACTTTTAAGGTTCGATTTTAATATTCAAATTTTAAAGAGGAGTTTGCTTAGGTTTAAAAATGGGTTGTGATGATCTCCTGCTGCCTCTACGGCCGGCGTCCATTGGTAGGATATGATTACGAAAATTTAAAAGCTCAAGTAGGCCTGCCAAACGGCTAAGGCATGTATATGCGCAAGTAAGTCCGCCAATTGGCTAAGGCATATAAATGATCAAAAATAAATGAAAGTAAAGACAATGCTCAGGTAGGCCTGCCAATCAACTAAGGCACATTAATGACGAAAAAAGTAGGGGTAAGTAAAAATAGACGGAATCGTAGGGGTGAGAAAATTTGAGGGAATCGTAGGGGTGAGTATGAAAAAATGAAAAAAAAAAGACAAACAAATGTTAGTGAAAATAAAATAAAAACAAGCAAAAGAGGCCAAACTTCAAGGGGAAGCTCTACTAGCTACTCCCCAGCAGAGTCGCCATCTATGCAACCGTAGGCTCTCGCGAGTCCGTCGCGACGATGCGCTCGTTACTACAAATTTAGAGTCGCCACCCGGAGCTTTTGGTATCCCGGGAAACCTAAATCAATATTGAAAGCACCGAAATGTAAAATTATGACTTTGATTCCCCGGTCTAACGCCAAAGGCTCTTGGGTAGGGGCTTCGATTATCGATCGAGAAGGTGTTAGGCACCCAATCAACCCGCACGGAAGCAGTCTCTACTTATGGCCAAAAATAAAAATATAATATAAAATAAAATAACACTTCCTCTATCAAACTCTCCAAAAACACTGAAAATTTGACGGCATAACGGCTTGAATCCTCGGATAAAGGAAAAGCAAAGAAGGTAGACGTGCAGAGGGGAGAGTTGGAGCTCTCAGGCCCTTGTAGCACAACTGTGGACCTTTGCGTAGGTGCACTTGATGAGCTTCCGATAGCTTGAGGGGTAGGAAGATGAGTTCTAAACTCTAAGGCTTGATAGCTAAGGGGTAGGAGAAGAAGGCTTTCGGGTAGTGCTCACCTAGGCTAAGGGATTTTTGATGGAAGATGGGGTCTAAGGGATGGTTTTGAATTCTGGAATTTGTATGGGTTTGGTGCACCAAAGGGGAGAAGGAAATCTCTAATCTTTCTCTCATTGAAAAAAATTTTAAGCCTTTGTAACGGGAGGGGTGGCTGTCTATTTATAGAAAAGGAGAGGGTTAGGAGGGTACTTAAGAGCTAATAGGATTAGCAATTAGGTACTCCTAAATCTAAGGATTTTGGATTTTTCAAGGTCATGGATAGGTGTGAGAATGGGTTCAATGGTAGATGATAGGGTGGGGTTTCAAAGGGTTAAAGGGTTGCAAATAGGGTTAATGGGGGTGCAACAGTCCTAAAGAAACTCACCCTAAACATGGGGATGGTCAATAAGTCAAACCCCCAAAGTAAAATTTGAGAAAAATCTCACAATTACTGTAGCTAAGCCTAGCGTGCATATTACACATGCTAGAAATATTTACAGTACTTATGAGAAGTTCAGACCCCGCTGTGGGGCCCATTTAGCTTAGTGTATTATACACGCTAGGCCAAATTCCTCCAGAAAATGGCCTAGCGTGTATATTATACACGCTATGCAAAATGCCCCCAACTCTGCCCCAAACTCAAATCACCATAACTTTTGATGTTTGACTCAGATTGGGATGATTCTTGGCTCATTGGAAAGCTGGGAACCTCTAATTTCCAATGGTGTATGGACTAATTCTAGAAAAGGTCCCAGTAAGCTTTAGCACTCCTCTTTCTAACCAATGCTCGAGAGGGTTCGAAAGGGGTTCAACAGGGGTTTTATAGGTTAGGGTTGATTCCTAAGGGTTGGGGATCCATTTCTAAGGGTTTGGAAAGTGCTATCAGAAGCTCGGGAGTGTGCCTTTCTCGAAGTATGTTTCGATCGGGCCTTAGGCCAAATTTGGGTGTCTATAGACGGTTAGGGTTTTTTTCATGGCTATTTTCTCGAGAAGAATCCTTAAACTGTGATTTAAGGTTATCCATAACCTATCTTATTATAACTTAATAGGGTTTATCAGGTGTTGGGCTGACATACCAAGGGAATGTGTATAGGCTTTAATTTCAAAATTCAAAAATAAATGTTTTAAAGCCTATACCAAGGTTTAATCCTTGGACCTCTAGTCTATAGTTCAAGTCTCTAGCCATTTTGCTATCACGTAGCTTGTGTGCTCATTTACACAATTATATATATGCCTTGTTAAGCACGTATACTTAGTTGAATGTATTGATGTTTGAAAATTTCCAGATGTTACATTCTCCCCCCCTTAAAGGAATTTTCGTCCTCAAAAATTTGATACATAACTTTTGATGTGCGTAAGACAATAGATGGTTGATATCAAGGAGAAACATATTGAAGGGAATAGTGAAGTCATATTGGTGAATTCTTGGAACAAAACGTCATTTTCATTTAACATCAAAATGTCACGATCTTCCAAAAGTTTAATGGCAAACATCCACAACTAACTAGCCTACTGTTCCAACATCTATGAGTACCATCAAAACATAACATCAAAACAAAAGTACTAGAGTTTTTCATGACAAAACACACACCAACCAGAAAGCACAAGATGAAATCTCTCACTAACCAGCCTCCTCTGTCCAATCAACTTCTTCTTCTACACCCTCATCGGTTTGCAAGCTAGATGCACCGGCGGTATAAGCTTGGGCCCTTGAGATGTGTAGTACGGAGTTGGTAAGGAACATTTTCTGCATCATCTCCATGAGCACCCCCTCTTAAAAGTTCATCCTCCGCTCATGAGCATCCATTCTACGATTGAACTCCGCTTGGGTGACTACATTGTCATGTGAGGCGGTTGGCGGCTGAGCTGGAAATTGTTGATGTGAAGGCAGCTGGGGTGGAGCGACAAGTTCGGGTTGGACCGGTTCATTGTGGGCAAGGTTGGCAATACGTTGATAGTGTCGATCTTGGACATTTTTGTTCAATTTCATAAAATTCAAACTCCAATCCTCTTCTCCATACCTTTTCACATTATTAGTTTGTTGTTCTTCATTAGGTGGTATTTCATAGTCATCCTCTTCATCCTCGTACTAGTCGATGAGGCAGGATATCAAGCAGGCATACGGTATCGTGTTCAGTGGCTTCTTTTTGGAATCTAACATGGCATCATGGGCGTGAATTAGCCCTTGCCAAACAACTTCCAGGGCATTGAACCAACGTTCCCTGAATGCGGAGTAGATTGCCAGGAGAATTACTCCTGCCCTTTTCCTACTCGTGTCCCATAGGGTATAGGTTCTTCCTAAAGACAATATCTACCAACTACAAGTTATCCGATAGTTGAGACCTCCTCACAGACTATCTAGAGTTGTGTTCTTTGTGGCTCATTTTGGCTATTATTGTATGGAATTATATAGGTTCTGGTGCTGGTGATAGTAGGTTCAAATCATTGGTAAAAATTGTTAAACAATTCATCACTGTGGCTATGTGGTTAACATCAAATCAAAATACTCGACCAACTATCTTCGTGTATAGTTTACCACCATCCCCCATTTTTAGGTTTTGATAAAAGAGTTTGACCAACCTTGGGTAATAGTGTTTGTGGAATGGTTTGAGTACTGTTGTCAAGTTAGCTCTCTCTAGGTAGTTGAACAACCACTAGGAAGTTTGCACGTTCTTGAAATTCTCTTGGTCGAAGGGCCATTCGGTTTCAAAGGTTTTCGCGTCCCACCAAGGAGTGGGCTTGTCCTTCATTGGTGGAGGATCGTTTTTAAGACGCTTTGAAGATGGGGTTTTCGAAGATGTAGTTTTCCTAGGCGCCATTAGATAAAGGAAAGTATTTCAAAGCTTGAAGGGAGGATGTTACCTTTTTGGTGTGAAGGGAACACATAGCGTGAAGTGCGAGAAGACGAACGAGTTCTCGCGGGAGAAGAAGGGAGCCAAAACATTCTTTTCTAACTCAATTTTGCGAGAAAATGAATAGGAATGGGCATTTCGCCTATTTATACTGTAAAGGTCGCTCGAGCAGTCGTTGGTTATCGCTCGAGTGATCCAGAAATTACACAACTCCACTTTGAAAAATTGCTCGAGCAGCAACCAAATGTTGCTTGAGCGAGTCGTCCCAGAAATTTTTAATTGAAGGTTTCTGAAGGCGTCGCTTAAGTGATATTGAAGTTCGCTCGAGAAAATTCGTTCAATAGTCTTTTTAGCTGAAGTTGTGGTTATTAATTGTCCTAAAATTTAATATCCCTCTTTCACCATTATCTATACTTATAGTTTACACAGTCCTGTGTGGTTTGGAGGAAGCATCATTCTTTATGGCTACAATTTATGATTTATGGAAGAGAACAAAACGTTTTATTTCGATGTTCTTTATATTTATTACAACAGTTGGAAATTTTGGTAAACTTCTTTCCACAACATTTCGTACCTCATTCAAAGAGATGCGGATATGTGTCATGCATCTCCGATTCGCGTTCCCTGGTGGCCTCCTTTGTTGAGTGATTATGCCATTTCACAAGTACCAGCGAAGTATTTTTGGTACGCAGGACTTGTTCCTTACGGTCTAGGCTCTGCATTGGTTCTTCGGTGATGGTTAAGTCTTTGTGAATCTCGATGGGTTAGTGATCCAAGACATGGGTCGGGTCCTTCACGTACGTCCTCAACATGGAGACATGGAAGACATTATGCATCATTGAGAGCTGAGGGGGCAAAGTAATTCGGTAGACGACTTCACCGACTCATCCTAATATCTCAAAGGCCCAAGGTAGTGTGGGCTTAGCTTTCCACACTTTCCAAATCTCATTATCCTCTTTGTAGGCGAGATTTTGATGAAAACTTTATCTCCCGCCTGAAAAGAAATCAATGTTTCCATAATGAATATAATTATTATTGAAATATCGCGAATAATTTTTCCATTAAGTTTTACCTAAAATTTGATGTTTGTTCTATTTAAGTCGGCATAGCTTTTGTGTCAGCTTTGAGCGACCCTCATCTCTCACGAATCAATCGAATTGCTTCGGTTGTGCTTTCGATAATATCTGGACCCAACAAAAAATTCTCTCCAGCTTCTTCCCAATTGAGTGACGACTTGCATCTCCGACCATATAGTGCTTCGAATGGGGCCATCCCAATGCTTACCTGATAACTATTATTATAGGCAAACTTGATTAGCGGTAGATGCTTGTCCCATGACCCTTGGAAGTCTAACATGCAAGCCTGAAGAATTTTTTCAATGATCTAATTCACCCTTTCTGTTTGCCCATTTGTCTGAGGGTGAAATGTGAAACTAAGGTCCAATCTCGAGCCCATTCCTTCTAGAAATCGTTGCCAGAACTTAGAAGTATATAATGGATCTCTATCCAAGACGATACTAACTAGGATGCCGTGTAGTCTGATAATTTCCTTTAGATATAAATCTGCAAGTGACTGGCTGTATACTTTGTATTGTACGGTAGGAAATGAGCAGACTTGGTTAAGCGATTAACGATCACCCAAATCGCATTATTACCCTTCGCGGTCTTAGGTAATCCAAGTATGAAATCCATAGATATAGCCTCTCATTTCCATTCCGGAATTGGTAATGGTTGTAACAACCTAGAGCGGTTACGATGATTAACCTACACTTGTTGACATGTTAAACACGTTGATTAGTATTCCACTATCACTTTCTTCAAGCCTCTCCACCAGAAGCTCTTCTTCAGATCCTGGTACATCTTTGTATATTAAGGATGGATGGCGTATCTTGATTTATGTGCTTCTTCTAGAATCGTGCATCGAAGGTCGATATTGGTCGGTACACATAGTCAGCCTCTGAAAGGTAACGAATCGTCCTCCCTAATGGAGAAATTTGATTTAGTACCATCGATCACACCCTGTCTGATCGCTATAAGTTCCTCATCGTTCATCTGAAGTTCACGAATGTTATCGAAGATCGTCGGTCGGATGGTAATATTTTCCATCAAGGCTCCTGAGTCTTTCACATCAATTTTCGTGTCATATAAAGATATATCTTCAAATAAACGCCATCTATGAATTCTTGTGATGAGATTTGATAATTGATTCAATGACTTCCGACTCAGGGCATCTGCTACTACATTCGCCTTTCTCGGGTGGTACTAAATGGTGCAATCATAATCCTTAAGGAATTCGATCCACCTTCTTTGTCTCCTATTTAGGTCCTTCAAGGTGAAAAGATATTTAAGGCTCTTGTGAGTGGTGAGGATTTCTAATATTTCTCAGTAGAGATAGTGCCTCCAAATCTTTAGGGCAAAGATGACTGATGTCAGTTCTAGGTCATGCATCAGAAAGTTCTTCTCATGATCCTTGAGTTGTTGCGAATCGTATGTGATGGCCTTATTGTGCTGATTCAATACACAACCTAAACTGCTATGTAATGCATCGCTAAATACAGTAAAACCTCCACTGCCTGACGGTATAGCAAGCATTGGCACAGAAGTTAATTTGTTCATGAGTTCCTGAAAGCTCTTTTCACAAGATTCACTCAATTAAAACTTTGTATTTTTCCTGGTGAGTTGAGTGAGTGGTCCCGTAATTTTAGAGAAACCTTTGCCAAACCTTCTGTAATACCCGGCCAAGCCTAGAAAGATTCGTACTTCTATTGCTATCTTTGGTTGTTCCCATTTCATAACGGCCTCAATTTTTTCTAGATCGATGGTTATGCCTTCTTCAGAGATGATGTGCCCTAGGAAACTAACTTGTTCTAACCAAAACTCGCATTTGCTTAGCTTCGCATACAAGTGATGATCATGAAGCGTCTGGAGACCAATACACAAATGTTGTTCGTGATCTTCTCTTGTCTTCGAACAGATGAGGATGTCGTCTACGAAGACAACCACCCATCTGTTGAGATGTGATTTAAACACCATGTTCATCAAGTCCATGAATGATGCCAACACATTTGTTAACCTAAACGGCATACCAGAAACTCATAATGGCCATATCTTTTACAAAATGCAGTTTTTGAAATGTCCTCGACTTTGACTTTCAACTGATTGTAGCCTAATCTTAAATCTATCTTAGAGAAATACTTTGCCCCTTGCAATTTGTTGAAGAGATCATCAATCCGGGGAAGAGGGTAGTAGTTCTTGATCGTTAGTTTATTCAATTGACGATAATCGATATATAGTCTCATCGACCTATTTTTCTTTTTGACAAATAGAACATGTGCTCCCCATGGGGAAATGCTCGGTCTTATGTATCCCTTATATAGGAGTTCTTGTAACTGCTCCTTGAATTCTTTCAGCTCTGTTGGTGCCATACAGTAGGGAGCTTTAGACACTGGCTCCATGCCTGGGGCTAAATCAATTGTGAACTTGACTTCCCTGTCTGGTGGTAGTCCAGGTAAGACTTCGGGGTATACATCTGGGAACTCACATATAACGGGAATGTTAGTGATGCTGATCTTCTCTCTCGTTGATTCTATAGGAATGCGAGGTACCCATGACACCCATTCTTTATCAGACGTTCCACTCAAATGGCGAAAATAAATGGGGCGATGTTGGACTTAATGCCATAAAATTGAAAGGGTTTTCCTTTTGGAGGGCGAAAGACAACCACCTTTCAAAGGCAATCTATGCTTGCATGGTAAGCAGATAGTCAATCCATTCTGAGGATTACTGTAATGTCTCAACATTTTTTGACTTTGAATAGTGCACCTCAGTGTGCGTGCCCATCAGGTCAAGTGCCCGACTTTGTGAAAGTAATGGATAAGTTGTGTTGGGATAGGTATGAAATGAAGTTTAGAGGGAATAAGGATTTTGTATGGGTTTTGAATGAGTTTCAATACACCTAGTATTGGTGTATATGCTTAACACCTAAGTCTAGGTTATATATATGTTTTAGACTTTAGAGAATTTATTTCTCTTGTAAGTTAGGTTGTTGAAAGAGAGTAAAGGAGAGGAGTTATTGAGAGAGAGAGAGAAGTGAGCTAGAGGTTAATGCGTGTGAGTGTGTGAAGGATCGGAAAGCGAATACGATTCAAGAACTTAGAAGAGTGAGCGAATCTAGGGCTCAAACTACGAAGCAAATTTGTGAAGCTCGGATTGAGGAATCGACCAATTTAGGAAGGTACAATTTATATGATCGGTCGATTTGGAAAAATAGTGACTGTGTAAATTTGGGTTTTGAGAGACCGACCGATCGAACTGAAATCGATCAGTCGATCTTGGAAAATCGACCGGTCGAAGTGAGATCGACTGATCAGTTTAGGGTCTCGATGATGTTTTTAAAGGTGGGGTTTTCTGAAGGAAAACCGACCGGTCGAACTCGATTCAATTGGTCAATTTTGAAAACCGACTAGTCGATTTTGAGATTCAACCGGTCGATTTAGACAGTTTTAGGGTTTTATTTTGGTTTGCTTGTGGACTTCACGAGAATTCGTATTTCTCTATTTTTCGTCAATTGTGACATACAATTATGCGTTCAAGTATAATAGGTGTGAATTTGGATGCTATAATGAGAAAGAAAATGTTGAGCTAAGAGAGATTGTGTACGGCTTCGTGTGGGATAGGGAAAACTTCTTAGCATGTGTATTTAAATTCAGCAAGCATATGTGTAGTGATGGGATGTGAATGCGTGTTTTACGATGTGTTTTGCCATAGCATGGATTTATCATATTTGAAAAATGCAAGTGTGATATGTGTGATCACTAAGAGAAAATGTGTGTGTGTGTGTGTGTGTGAAGTATGATATGAATATGTGTGTTTTCAGCAAAAGACCAGAAAGGTGTGCATGTGACATTTTCAGAATATGTATGAGGACTTTGAATGTGAATACGTGTGAGAACTTTGAATGTGAATATGTGTGAGAACTTGGATGAGAATCTGTGTGAGAACTTTGAAGTCAAACCCTATTATATTTATCAAAATTCACGGTGAATAACTATATGTAAATTTAGCACTTTGATTTAAGGATTTCGTGTGACTATCTAACCGACACGACGGGAAACTCGTGACCAATGTGGCAGGATATCCGTGACCGGTACGACAGATTGTTCATACAACTTGTGCTCCAATACGGCGGGATATCTGCTCTATGATTTCAATTATGAGAAGATATGCATATGTGTTTTCAAGTCACCTCCAGTCATGAGGTTCAGTGAATATGTATGTGTAAGGGTTCAATTGAATGATAATGGAGGGTATTCCATCGGGGCTCGATGCTATATTTGTTTAAGGAAATATTTAAGTGATTGATTTAAGTTTAAGCTTTTGTGAAGTAAGAAAAGGACTTTTGAGTTATGACAAGTGTAATTTTTGAACGTGCATCAATTATCAGTTTCATTCTATTTAAATGCTTTTAAAGTGTGTTCTTCATTCAAGAAATATATGAATTGTGTTATGTCATGAAAGATATGTTTGATGTTGAAATTATGCATGCTATGATGTAGCCCACCCTTCAACTATACATCACAGGTTCAGAGGATGTGGCTGGTACTGGGGATCTAGACTAAGAGGATCTTGAGTACATTCCTGGAGAGGAGACAAAGCCACCTCCTGAGGACATCTTCTAGTGGACTCTGCTGTGCTATTTTGAGATTATTTTGTAAGGCTTTGTATGCCCGACCATTATAAGTTTGAATGATGGAATTATGGAATATTATATTCTTTTTGGTGAACCATCATTGGGTGACTTTTGGGTTGTCACTGATGGTTCGGCTCGGTTCTTTTGTTCATGCGGTTGGCATGGGATTAGAACCGTCTTTTGAGTTATGTTTTAGTTGGTTATGGTATAGATGTGGAGATTTCTTTAGTATGATGTCTCTATTTATTTTATTATGATATGCTTGTTCCGCTTTGTGTGTGGATATACCAAGTATTCCATGTGACATATGGGGCACGGCCTTAAGGGCAATGCTGACGGCGCGAGTTTCGGGATGCCGAAATCTGGGTTATCACAGTTGCTATCAAAGCCTTTTCTTTAGAATTTTTGACAAGGTTTCAATTTTATCAGAGTATAGGGACCTTCTGCTAATAAAACTTTAGTTTCATGTTACAGAGCGTTGTCTACTAGAGGGAGGGATCAGCCGAGAGGCAGCCATGGTAGGAATTTGAGGAGTGGAGATGATACGTCTCGGCTTCAAATAGAGTGCCATTGGGGAATAGAGAGGCCCCGGAGGGCAGTAATCAGTGAAACAAAAATCAGGAGGGGAATCAAGAGAGGGATCAAGAAAGGGTTCGAGAGAGAAATGAAGAAAGAGAAGAGTGACAGAGAATGATGCACACTATGGAAACTATGGCAAATGCCATGGCTTAGTAGGCGGCGTCGTTGGTAGCTCATAATGATAATGACCAGCATCAGACACCACCTGCACCCCCAGTGATTACTATGCTACCGCCACCATTACACTCGGTGTTTACGGAGTTTTGGAGGATGCGTCCTCCAAGTTTTTTAGGGCAAGCAAGGCCAATAGAAGCGGAGAATTGGCTAAGTGAAATGGAAAAGGTATTCAGTGTGCTTACATGCACTAAGGATGAGAGTGTTCGATGGGCAGCTTATATGTTAGACGGTGAGGTAGGCCCATGGTGGAAGTTCGTGTCGAGGACTAGATCATAAGAAATTCTAGGATTATTATGGACTTGGGATGAATTCGTAGAAGAGTTTAATAAATAGTATTTCCTTGAGGTAGTGCGAAATCAAATGGAAGTGAAATTCCTTCAACTAGAGCAGGGAAAGATGCCAGTAAGAATATATGGAGTGGAGTTTATGAGACTCGCACATTTTTCTCCTGAGTACGTGATTACAGATTCGATGAGGGCCAAGAGATTTCAACGCGGCTTAAGGCCAAATATCAAGGGTAGAGTCTTGGCTTTCGAACTAAAGACGTACGAAGAAGTCATGAGCAAAGCCCTCATGATCGAGGAAGATATCATAGACATGTACTGGAGGAGAGACCAACAGGGAAAGGGGTGGATAGATCAGAGTAAAGTTTGAAACTACGAGCCGGTGAATAAAAAGTCGCGATTTGTAGCACCCATCCAGAGACAGCAATTTCAGACCAGCTTTATCAGACCATCACAGACGCATTATCCTAGGCTACCTATGCTTTCTTCTAGGAGACCGATCCGATATGAGAACCTTGCTACCACCACCAGAGTATCAATTACTTAGGGGTTCTCAAGGGTAGCATCATCTACGCCAGTTGAGACGTGTGCCCGGTGTGGCAAGTCTCATAAGACGTCCGATTGTAGAAGAGGCACGGGCAGGTGCTTCAAATGCAGAAAGATGGGGCACATTATTAGAGATTGCCCAAAATTAGGGAAGGAAAGGACGACTTCAGTTCTGATGATTAGGCAAGAAAGGACGGCTTCTGCTCCTGTGACTAGACAAATGCAAGCAAAGAAGCCGATTGTTCAAGGACGAGCATATGCAGTGACGGCTCAAGATGCCCAGAATAGTAATCACATCATACAAGGTGAAATGTTATTTTTATTGAATTAAGTCATTAATTTAAATTTTAGATAAATAAGGTGTATCTATATAAGAATTTGTTTAATCTAGTTCTTTACATGTTTTAACTTGATGCACGAGTAAATTGCTAAGATGCTTGTACTATATAGGTACTTTACAAATGTATGGGAAGGGAAGTGACTTGAATTATGAAGCGAGAGGGTCTACCCACTCATTTATTACTCCGCAGTTCGCAAAGAAAGTGAAGGTCATTCCCAAGGCCTTGGACTTTATTTTGGCAGTGTCAGTTTCGACGGGAAATTCAGTTAGTACTGATATGGTTTGTCGGTCAGTCATTGTCGTTGTGAGGGATTATGATGTTCATGAATTAGTGGCAGAGTTAATCCTGTTGGACATGCAAGGATTTGATGTGATCCTTGGCATGGATTGGTTGTCCAAGCATTGTGCAAGTGTCGATTTCCGAAACAAGGTGGTGATCTTTAGACCCAATACGAGGAAATCATTTAAATTCCTTG
Organism: Chloranthus sessilifolius; assembly: GCA_021018995.1. Lineage (NCBI taxonomy): Eukaryota > Viridiplantae > Streptophyta > Magnoliopsida > Chloranthales > Chloranthaceae > Chloranthus > Chloranthus sessilifolius. The sequence continues at coordinate 100,419,016 of CM037597.1, forward strand.
GAATGCGATCAACCTTTGTACCATTGATCTTCGCAGTCAGAGTCGAATGTTTGATTAAGAAAGGTTGCTGTAGATACCTAGCATTTCTAAAGGAAGAGAAGGAAGAGAAGAAGGTCGTAGCAGAGATTCTAGTTTCATGTGAGTTCGAAGACATTTTTTCAGATGAGTTGCCTGGTTTACCACCGAAACGAGAAGTGGAGTTCATCATGGACTTAGCACCAGGTACGGGGCCTATGTCTAAAGCACCATATCGAATGGCTCCTGCTAAGTTGAAGGTGTTGAAAGATCAATTATAGGAACTCATAACGAAGGGATTTGTAAGACCTAGTGTCTCCATGAGGGACACCGGTTTTGTTTGTGAAGAAAAAGGATGGGTAAATGAGATTGTGCATCGACCATCGTCAGCTGAACAAGGTAACTATTAAGAATCGATACCCTTTGCCGAGGATTGATGATCTATCTGATCAGCTACAGGGCACAAGATTCTTTTCCAAGATTAATCTGAGATCTGGATACCATCAGTTGAGAGTTAAGGCAGAGGATATATCGAAGACTGCGTTCAGAACAAGATATGGACACTATGAGTTTTTGGTGATGCCGTTCAGATTGACAAATGCACCGACGTCATTTATGAACTTAATGAATCGGGTGTTTAAACGACACCTTGATACGTGTACAGTAGTGTTCGTAGATGACATTCTCATCTACTCGAAGACCAAGAAAGAGCATGAAGAATATTTAAGGATTGCTCTACAGATCTTGTGTGAAAATCAAATATATGCAAAGCTTGGTAAGTGTGAGTTTTGGCTAGAGAGGACCAGTTTCTTAGGACATGTGGTCCAAAGGATGGAGTTACTATGGATCCAACTAAGATCGAAGCGGTAGTAGACTGGGAACAATCGAAAATAGTAATAGAGATTCGAAGTTTCCTCGGTCTGGCTGGGTATTACAAGCGATTTGTAGAGGGATTTTCAAAGCTCTCTGGACCACTTACAAGGCTTAACAAGAAGGATGTGAAGTTTGAATGGACTAAAGAATGCGAGAAGAGTTTTCAAGAACTCAAGAAGCGACTGACTTCAGCTCCAGTATTAGCTATTCCTTTAGGTAGTGGAGGATTTGCTGTTTACAGTGGCGCTTCACACAGTGGGTTAGGTTGTGTGATCAACCAAAATAAGAAGGTGATTGCTTATGGGTTGAGACATCTGAAAGATCATGAGAAGAATTATCCAACCCATGATTTGGAGTTAGCAGCAGCTATATTTGCGCTTAAAATATGGAGGTACTACTTATACGGTGAGACCTTTGAGATATTCAAAGATCATAAAAGCTTCAGATATTTGTTTACACAGAAAGAGCTGAACATGAGGCTCAACTCTCTGCAAATAACTAGGGGTATTGTTCTTTAACTTTCGCCTTGCGCTCCCAGGTAACCTCTTCAGCTGGATGATTTACCCATTTGAAAAGTACTAATGGGATAATCTTAGTATGTAAAATTTGCTCTTTTCTATCAAGAAATTAGACTGGTTCTTCTATCATGGTCATATCTTCATACATCTCGTCCGGTTGATCGTTAAAGATATGTATAGGATCCTTGACATATTTCAGGAGCATGGATACATGAAATACATTATGTACCCGGTCATAAAAAGGGGGTAATCCAATTCTGTAGGCATTGAATCATTTATATTCCTTTATAATTCAAACCTAGTTCATATATAATTAATTCGCTAGTTCATTTATGAACTTTTACAAATAACATTTCATATACACAAGTACAATTTCTGCTCAACTCTCCACAAATAACTGGGGGTATTGTTCTTTAACTTTCGCGTCGCGCTCTCAGGTAGCCTCTTCAGCTAGATGATTTCCCCATTTGACAAGTACTAAAAGGATTATCTTAGTACACAAAAGTTTTTCCTTTCTATCGAGAATTTGGACCGGTTCTTCTATCATAGTCATATCTTCATACATTTTGTCCGGTTGATCGCTCAAGATATGTGTAGGATCTTTAACATACTTCCTGGGCATGGATACATGAAACACGTTATGTACTTGGTCAAATGAAGGAGGTAATCCAATTCTGTAGGCAACCTCACTGACTTGGCCCAAAACCTCAAAGGGTCCAAAGTAACGAGGGCTTAGCTTTCCCCTCTTCCCAAATCTCATGACACCTTTTATGAGCGATATCTTAACGAATACGTGATCGCCAACCTCAAAATTTACCCTTGTTCTCTTGATATCTCCATAACTCTTCTACCTACTTTGAGTCGACTTAATTCTTTCTTGAATCACATGAACGATAGTGGCATTGTCTTCAAGTATTTATGGGCCCAATATGAACTTTTCACCGATCTCTTCCCAATTGATAGGCGATCTACACCGCCATCCATAGAGTGCTTCATAAGGTGCCATACCGATGCTCGTTTGAAAACTATTATTGTATGCAAACTTGATCAACGGTAGATGCCCATACATGCTCTGAGTATATCCTCTATTATCTAATTCACCCATTCTATTTATCCATCAGTCTGTGGATGGAATGCCGACCGATCGATTTGTGATAGATGAGTATAAATTGGTTTTTTTGTTGTTATTTTAAAATTTTGAAAATTTAAGGTTTTAGACTTGAGGTTTCTTAGTGTTCTTGAGAGAGGAAGAAGAATTACCCTTCTTCTTCCTCACCACAGTCTTCTTCTTCATCTTTTTTCAAGGGTTTTGAGCTCAGATTGTTCGTGGAATTGAATCGAAATCAAATCCAAAAAGGTAAGACCTAGTTTCTAAACCTTTAATTTTTGGATTTTTACATTTTAATTGGAGCCCTACTTCCTATTGCTAGAAGAAACCTAGAGATGCCGCCCAAAACCCATCAGGCTACGAAGGCTTCGGCTTCGAAGCTTCCTTTTCGACGCCCTAGTGTGTCTAGACCACCACCACCTCCATCGCATCCACAATCACCATCGCCACCATCATCACCACAGTCTTCTTCTTCATCTTTTTCTTCATCATCTGAGTCGTCTTTGCAACACTCATCACCACTGCCACCACAATTTGAACATCCCAGTGAATGGTGGGCAAGTAAAGCGATTGCATATGAGTATATAGTTGATGAAGCCCTATTTACTGACCCGAATGTTCAAGGGAATACAGTCTGGGCCAGGGAGTATCTCACCAAGGTCGGTTTAGAAAACATTTTAAAGCCAATGCATGAGTATTATTATCCGCATTTGGTTCGTTTGTTTTATCAACACATGAAGTTAACTGGTTCTGATGAAACTATTGTGACCAAAGTGGATGGTCGCGAGTATAGGTTCACTTATGAGCATGCTGCATGTGCCATGGAATGCTATCAAAAGTATGGGAGTAATATACCGTTGTTGCCCCCATTTCCAACACCCGTTGATTATTTGGAAGTTAGACGGAAGATGACCCAAGGACGAGGTGGGTCCGATTTCACGATTAGGAGGATTGACTTGCCTCCTTATCTATGGATGTTGAACACGATAATCAAATACAACCTTTACCCATTGTGCCATAACACCGAAAGGGTAGGTGAGGTTCAACAAGGTTTGTATGCCGCGTTTAGGGGTCGATGGTTGAGCGCGACCAAAATGGTTTTGAAGGAATGCGATATATACGGGAAATGTTGATGGAAGGGGGAGTGAAACCAAAGGATAAACTTTTGTACGCTCGACTGATCTCAGCTATGTTTGATGAATATTCTGAGGCGACTGAATATCAAATTTCTGATGACGAGCCGCAAGCGACTGATCGCATTCTACTCTATACCTTTGCAAATTGGAACCGGACTTATAACCAACTGAAGAAAGTTTTACCTCCTGGTGGTGGGCCAGTACCTCCTCTTAGACCTGAGGCCCAGCAAGAACCACCACAACAACAATAACAAGACCACCAACAATAAGAACAACAAAAACAACAAGAGCAAGGCCAAGAACAAGCTCAACCTATCCAACCAGTGCAACCCCTAGTGCCTGATCCATTAGTTCAGCAACAGGCTCAATATCCTATGCCTCCACCACAGCAGCAGGACACCCATATTCTCTACGATAGTCTCGCTTGCATGACTCTACTCGAGGAGGGTAATCGGTTATTACATCGCCAACTAGATTGTTATGAGTATGTTCAAAACCAATGGCTGCAGCAGACCTATCCTTAGGATTACATGACACGTCTTACAGATGCTCGTGCATATGTGCCGAATCCATGGTACTATTCCATGGGAGTGTCTTCGTCTGGCGGTGTATGAGATGTCGATGGACTAGCTGAGGAAGATGCTGGACCTGCTGATGTGCCGTCCGGTGATGGAGCTGCTTGAGTGAGCCGTGTGCTGTTAGAGTCGTTGGGAGGTTATTTTTTTGGAAAATATTTTTGTGATGAATACTGATTTTCATGCTATATTTTGAAACTATTGTGGTACAGATGCCACTTTTTGATTGTTTTTGTTATTTTGTTTATTATTACATGTAAGTAACTCTTTGGATGTGAATAGAATCTATTTTCTTATAATGTGCATTCGTTGATTTGGGATATATTGGTCCTAGCCTTGCTAGGAATTTTTAAATAAGTAATGACTCGTGGAGTCCTGTTAACGGATTCGACTCTCTTTAACGAGGAAAACCTTTCCGATGTTTTATATGTGTGTTTGACGCTGTGGGTGTGGGGATACCCTACGAAGCCACACTCACTTCATCAATTTATGTGGACGAAAATTCCTAAGGAGGGGTGAATGTAACATCCTGAAATTTTTTGACTTTGAATAGTACACCTCGGTGTGCGTGCGCGTCAGGTCAAGTGCCCGACTATATGAAAGTAATGGATAAGTTGTGTTGGGATAGGTATGAAATGAAGTTTAGAGGGAATAAGGATTTTGTATTGGTTTTGAATGAGTTTCAATACACCTAGTATTAGTGTATATGCTTAACACCTAAGTCTAGGTTATATATATGTTTTAGACTTTAGAGAATTTATTTCTCTTGTAAGTTAGGTTGTTGAAAGAGAGTAAAGGAGAGGAGTTATTGAGAGAGAGAGAGAGAAGTGAGCTGGAAGTTAATGCGTGTGAGTGTGTGAAGGATCGAAAAGCAAATACGATTCGAGAACTTAGAAGAGTGAGTGAATTTGGGGCTCAAACTACGAAGCAAGTTTGTGAAGCTCGGATTGAGGAATCGGTTGATTTAGGAAGGTAAAATTTATATGAACTTTGTATAGACTGAGTTGATGGTTTAATTATGTTTTTGGGTGAAGAAATGGTAGAAGAAAGGGAAAAATTTGAAGAGAAATGGAGTCAAGAAGTGAAAACCCAAACTTGGTGAAATTTTGAAATCTATGCAAAACTAACCAGTCGAACCTAAAACCAACCGGTCGATTTTTGACAAGTTAGGGACTTACGTGATTCCGACCGGTAGAGTGAAAACCGATCGGACCGATCGAAAGTAGCATTGACCAGTCGATTTGGAAAAACAGTGAGTGTGTAAACTTGGGTTTTGAGAAACCGACCGGTCGAACTGAAATCAACCAGTCAATCTTGGAAAACCGATCGGTCGAGTGAGATCGACTGATCAATTTAGGGTATGGATGATGTTTTTAAAGATGGGGTTTTCTGAAGGAAAATCGACCGGTCTAACTCGATTCAACCGATCGATTTTGAAAACCGACCGATTGATTTTGATATGCGACCGGTCGATTTAGACAGTTTTAGGGTTTTATTTTGGTTTGCTTGTGGACTTCACGAGATTTCATATTTCTTTATTTTTTGTCAATTTTAACATACAATTATGTGTTCAGGTATAATAGGTGTGAGTTTGGACGCTATAATGAGAAAGACAAAGTTGAGCTAAGAGAGATTGTATATGGCTTCATGTGAGGTAGGGAAAACTTCTAAGCACGTGTATTTAAATTCAGCAAGCATGTGTGTAGTGATGGGATGTGAGTGTGTGTTTTATGATGTGTTTTGCCATAGCATGGATTTACCATATTTGAAAAATGCAAGTGTGATGTGTGTGATCACTAAGAGAAAATGTGTGTGTGAGTGTGTGTGTGTGAAGTATGATATGAATATGTGTGTTTTCGGCAAAAGACCAGAAAAGTATGCATGTGACATTTTCAGAATATGTGCGAGAACTTTGAATGTGAATACGTGTGAGAACTTTGAATGTGAAAATGTGTGAGAACTTTGGATGAGAATCTGTGTGAGAACTTTGAAGTCAAAACCTATTATATTTATCACAAATTCATGGTGAAAAACTATATGTAAATTTAGCACTTTGATTTAAGGATTTCGTGTGAATACCCAACCGACACGGCGGGATACCCGTGACCGGCGTGACAGGATATCCGTGAACGATATGGCGGATTGTCCATACAACTTGTGCTACAGTGCGGCGGGATATCCACTCTGTGATTTCAGTTATGAGAAGATATGTGTATGTGTTGTCAGGTCACCTTTAGTCATGAGGTTCAATGAATATGTATGTGTAAGGGTTCAATTGAATGATGATGGAGGGTATTCCATCAGGGCTCAATGCTATATTTGCGCGAGAAAATATTTAAGACGTTGATTTAAGTTTAAGCTTTTGTGAAGTAAGAAAAGGACTTTTGATGTATGACAAGTGTGATTTTTGAACGTGCATCAATTATTAGTTTCATTCTATTTAAATGTTTTTAAAGTGTGTTCTTCATTCAAGATATATATGAATTGAGTTATATCATGAAAGATATGTTTGATGTTGAAATTATGCATGCTATGTTAGTTTTTCCCTATTGAGCTATGATGTAGCTCACCCTTCGATTATACGTCATAGGTTCAGAGGATGCAGCTGGTACTGGGGATCTAGACCGAGAGGATCCTGAGTACATTCCTAGAGAGGAGAGAGAGCCACCTCCTGAGGACTTCATCTAGTGGACTCTGTTGTGCTATTTTGAGATTATTTTGTAAGGCTTGGTATGTCCGATCATTATAAGTTTGAATGATGTAACTATGAAAAATTATATTCTTTTTGACGAACCATCATTTGGTGACTTTTGGGTTATCACTGATGGTTCGGCTCGGTTCTTTTGTTCATGCGGTTGGCATGGGATTAGAATCGTCTTTTGAGTTATGTTTTATTTGGTTATGGTATAGATGTGGAGATTTTTTAGCATAATGTCTCTATTTATTTTATTATGATATACTTGTTCCGCTTTATGTGTGGATATACCAAGTGTTCCATGTGACATATGGGGCGTGGCCTTAAGGGTTGTGTCGACGGCGCGGGTTTCGGGATGCCAAAATCTGGGCTCTGACAATTACATCGAATCCTTGCATGTATAATAGAATTAGATCGACCATTGTTTCGTGGTCTTCAATTGGAATGATAATTGGTCGGCAAATTGTGTCTGTGCTCACTAAGTTTCTCGTAAGGACTGACACAGACAAAATGAAGTCCAATGGTTCTGGTGTAACGCTCAATTCGGTGGCGAATTGAGAGGTGACAAAAGAATGCGTAGAGATGGGGTCTATCAATACCCATGCCTTATGCTAACAAATGTCGCTACTTTGGTAGTATGTAAGGTACCTAGGGTTCATGTATTTCAATTAATAACGGTGCATAATGGTTTTGTAGCGAGTATTCAACAATATAACTCAATTTTAAATTTCCAAGGATATTCACTAGGCGAAAGTAAAGATGATTAACATAGAATTTCAATATAACTCGTACCTTGGATGACGTCATTTGTGGCTTGGACGTCACGTGGTGTGACGGCATAGGCGCAACCCTGAACTGTAGGTCGGGAAGGCCTTTGAGTAGATGTCGATGTCATCTTCTCCTTCTTCGCTTCAGGGCAATCTTTTATCAAATGCCCTTTCTGACCACAATTGAAGCATGAACCTGTGGCCCACCTACACTCCTCCGTCTTATGTTGCTTTCCCCATCGCAAGCACTACTTGACCGGTGCGGATGATGCAGTATGTGTAGTCTGTTGTACCACCAAAGCTCCAATTGTAGTAGGGTTCGAAGGACGGAAGGGTCTCGTAGGTGTAGACATAGCCAGTTTCAAATAGGTAGTTTTAGCAGGTCAAGAGGGTGAAGATATCGAGAACTTCATTTTCTTGTTTACCTATTTGTCAGCATATGATTGTGTTCGACTTGCTCTATCCTTTTTCTGCTGGTCTCTTCTTTGGTACATCTTCTCAATGTCTCATTCAGCAATGACAGCTAAGTGATGTGGCTATAATTGTACTAAGCCTTAACCTATTGCAAGTGCACAATAGAAATTGCAGCACTAGTATAGTCATTCCCAAGAGGAAGGTGATTTTTCTTATATGTTCAAAAACTGGTATTTGTCTTTTAGGAATCTGAACTACTGGAGAAATATAAAGAATGAGTTGTTTAAACTAATGCAGAAAACAAATCTAAATCCTCCTTCCAGAATATGGTCATCAATCACAATCCTTCAGTTCTCGAATGTTTACAAAATAAAGTACCGTTATACCATATCACAGTCCTCTATAATTTGGGCGTCAATCAAAACTATAATTCCTTAACACAAATTTATACTAATCAACAATTTTCTCAAAATTTGGGCGTTAATCAAACTCAAGAAAACTGAGGATGGAAAATTAAAATCATTACACTAATCTGTAAATTCTCGATCTGAGTCGTCAATTGAAATTAAGAACTTTTAGATGTTTACAAAGCAGCAAAAATGTATAAAAATAAATCTAAACAAGAAAGCAAAAGTAAAACCATCTTCGGTCTTGGTTGTCAAGCAAGACTTTCAAAGAACTGTGGATGATTTTACTTGATAAAAACTACTCTATATTGATCTTCCAGAATTCTAACCTCAGTTGTCAATTGATGCTGAAATCTCTTGGATAACTTTATTCCTATGTCGAGCCCTCTTATTTATAGATCATAAGGGGTTAGTTTACATTGCTCAAATCCTAATAAAAGAAAACTACTAAAAATAAAAGTTTTTCTAATAAAACTCTAATTTCTAATTCTATTCTTCCTTGCTTTGACTAGTAGATGCGCTCAGGATTGTTCTCCTTCTTTTAAGTAACAGAAATCCTTAGGAGTCTTTCGCAAATCTTCTTAGATCCGTGGGTTGCCAAACTTCTAATTTAAGAGATCTTCTCATTATGTGCATGGCGGTATAATTCTCACGTGATCGGCAACAACAAGAGCTTTAAGTTTGCAAAATCGTGAATACGATTTCTCTTTTCTTTCAGTATGATTTTCCAATACAAACAATCGTATTTCCTTGTTCTCGTACTCTAGTCAGAAGCATCTTCTGAAGAATCGTAAATTGCGATTTCTCCTTTTTCTCTTCATCTACGTTAATTCATAAGTATGATTTCTTTCTTTGCTGGCCTTCAAATACGATTTGAATCGTCTTTGCATTCGATCATCTTTCTTAATGCTTTTTGAGTTCATTTTGATGAAGATTATCACTTTGGCTCTATTTTGCTGTCTATTCTTAATATCTGCACATCATCGTATCATTAGTAGAAAATTGGGATCTAGCATCACTAAGTTAAGGGTGGTAAAGTGGTATATTCTGTGATTGATCACTAAGTCCATGACTTCTGCATAGGTCCTTAGCTTGAACAAAGAAAGTCTTTCTTTAATAATTGGCTTCAGGCCACGTTCGAATTTTTTAGCTTTCATGAGTTCTATAGCGACTTGTTAAGGTGCGAATCTGGAGAGCCTGGTGAATTCGGAATCATACTCGCGCACAGACATCCGACCTTGTTCTAGTGATATAAAATCGACTTCCCACTGATCTCTAACTAATTATGGGAAGTATTTCTCATTGAACTCCTCGGTGAATTGAGCCCAGGTCCATGGGGTATTCGGCATTTCTTGTACTCTGGTTCTTTCGACCAATTTCTACCATGGGTCTGCTTCTCCTTCTAATTGAAAGGAAGCCCAGTTGACCTTCCCTTCTTCTGTGCAAGGAATCACATGAAGAATCTTCTCTATTTAGTTCAACCATTTTTCAGCTTCAAGTGGGTTGGCCTGGCCAAAGGAGTTAGGAGGTTTCATCCTTCTGAATTTCTGAAATCCTAAAGGTTGCGGTCTCGCCGCAAGCAATGCTGTCTATTGAGCCATAAAGTTGAACATTGTCTCTAATAGCTGCCCAATGTGTCTGTTGTCGTTTCCTCCTCCCAAGGGAACGTTAATTGCATCAGTGGCGATTCCCTCACCACTCGATGTGCCTCTGGTATGGGCGGTCCTTGGTCTACCACAAGGGGCCATAAGGATCTATCACGATTGAGCAAAAGTTTAATCATGAATGATTATGAAGGTTCAATCTATGTTCTGATGAAATCTAAAGCCATAGCTCTGATACCAATTGTAACGACCCGACTTTCCCACACGGAATTGTGGGAACACCGAGTCGTTAGATACTTTATACTTCAACACATGTGTGGAAAATCAATAGAAATATGATAAATGGCAACAAGAATGATTCCATTGTCAAGATGAGCATGGATTCAAAACCAAACTAAACCACCGGTGATGACCGTTCGTCACGCAAACAGTGGTGTGCAAGTTGTATGTAAAAAGAACAAATCCATTTAGTCTATTAAAATCTTAAATGTACCAAGTCTAAAATAAAACTCGACTTCGAGTAAAAATCCTCGGGCTGAAGATTCTCTCCTTCTTCTAGCACGAAATCAGGATCTTCCTCAATCTCGGGATCCTGACCAATATCTGTACCTGTGACACATAGTGTCGGGATGACCTAATAATCGAAGCTCAGTAGAGAAAGTTCAAATGCCATTTATATTTTATCCAAACAAGGCATAGAAATCAATGATCAATTCATAGAGTTTGAAAATCTTGGGTTCAAATCACAGAATCCGAGATTGAGCTTTAATACTAGATTTTGTAATATCATTTCTTTAAGTTTCACATTTTTATATGCAATTTCTTAATTCATGTATGACTTAAATATCTCCAATGCTAATATAGTGTTTAGAGTCTCCGATAATCGATGGGAATCCCCTCCTAACCATCGTCGTTCAATGAACAATTTTTCTAAGTGCCCAAGCCCCTGCGTTGTGAGGGATACTTGTGTGGTTCAAAACACCGTCGAAATGGCTCAAAAGTGCCGAAGCACAGGATTCGTTCACATGAACCTTAAATCAAATGCAAATTCTAATACGTAATAAGGTGTTCTAAATGCGTAGATAGCTCTCATTTTTATTCCAAGTTTAGAGTTCAGAGGGTCTAATATATTCATATCAATATCCAATTCAAGGAATTTAATAATTCAAAAGATTCAATACTTAGATGCAACTTAATATTCATAGGAATTTCAAATAATCAAATGGAACCAAATTCAGCAAGTTCAAATCCAATTTACATAAATCACAATTTCAATACAAACTTGTCATTACGATCTATGATTCAAAGTCTAAAACATAATTTTGTATCAAAATTTCGCTCCCTCGGTCATAACGTTGTGAGAAGGAGTTGAGACGATCCTTATCGATGGTCACTGGCCCTCCTTCTACATCATATATATAAGAATGTATTAAAGATCATTCAAGATAACAACTATTTGAGGTACTCAAGTTCTTCCTCAAAAAGGTTTGTTCTAACTCTCTCGAGCGACTTAATGTAGAAAATTTTCTGTGCCGCCATCGCCCCAAAACTGCTCGAGCGAGTTTCACCCAAAAGTTTACCCTCACCTCTGAGGCTATCTCGCTCGAGCAACACCCAAAACTGCTCGATCGACTTTCACCCAAAAGTTTACCCTCACCTCTGAGGCTATCTCGCTCGAGCGAGACTGCACGTGAATCTTTTTCTTGGGGTTCAAAGTTCCACCTCTCAAAAATATTAACTAAGTTATAAATATTTAGGATAATAAACTCCGTAATAATGACTAAAATTTATACCTTTTCGAGGTGTGGATGGTAGCTCAATGATGGTCGGCGTTTGAGGGAATCTTCGCCCAATTTTTCATCCATCCGATGTCTCGATTTCTCTTCTTGGTCTTAAAGGTGAAAAAGATCAAAAGGCTTTAGGGTGAAGAAAGGATTGAGTAGGAGAAATGTAACGGCTAGGGTTTTCGGAGAGGAAGGGAAAAATAAGAAGAGATGGAGACGGTTTGGGTTTTCTTCATGACTCTTTTCTCGAGAAGAATCCTTAAACTGTGATTTAAGGTTCTCCGTAACCTATCTTCTTAGAACTTAATGGGGTTTATCAGGTGTTGGGTTGACATACCAAGGGAATGTGTATATGCCTTAATTTCAAAATTCAACAATAAAGGTTTTAAAGCCTATACCATGGTTTGATCCTTGGACCTCTGGTCTATAGTTCAAGTCTCTAGCTGTTGTGCTATCACGTAGCTTGTGTACTCATTCACACAATTATATATATGCCTTGTTAAGCACGTATACTTAGTTGGATGTGTTGATGTTTGAAATATTCCAGATGTTACATCTGAGAATTCAACTTATCTCTCACCTACTTTCCTTCTTTTTCTGATTCAGTAAGTATAAAAAAAGTTAGATAACTTCTTCCCATATACATTTTTCTTCAGTAAATCCCTTTTTTTTATTTCTCTTTTTCAGATATTCTCTTGAAATTTTCTCTCAGTTTGGAAGCTTTTTTCTTCTCTTTTTCAGATCTTTTTCTTTACTCCCATATATATATATATATATATATATATATATATATATTCAAAAAAAATTTCTTTATCAGTTGTACCATTTTTTTGCATTCCCCTTATCAGTTCTAGCATACTCCTTCCACTCTCCTATTTCTCCCTTTATTCTAAATTCTCAGAAAAACAAGGGTTAAAGACCGAAAGCTTTAGGTAGAACATATGGTTAAGGGTTTATAAAATCTTGGTACAAAGAAATTCTGTTAAGGCACTGTAGACACCCAAATTTGGCCCAAGGCCCAATCGAAACATGCTTCGAGAAGGGCGAACCCCTGAGCTTGCGATAGCATCTCCGAACCTGTTATTGACCCTTAGGAACCTCCCCAAACATACTTTCAATACCCTTAGAAACCTCCCTAAACCCTTAGAAACTTGTCTAAACCCTTAGGAATTAACCCCAACCTATAGAACCCTGTCCGAACCTATTATTGACCCTCCCGAGCAGTGGTTAGAAAGAGGTGTTCCAAAGCTTGTCAGGACCCTTGCTGAAACTAAATCATACTCCGTTGGAAAGTAGAAGTTCCCATCTTTCCAACAAGCCAAGAATCACCTTGATCTAAGTCCTACACTGAAAGTTATGGCAATCCAAAGTTTCCAGCCTAAAAACTGCATTGAGTGAACCCCTCGACAGGCTCTGAACCTCTCGAGGCTTTGGGTATGCTTAGCGTGTATAATACACACGCTAAGCCTTTTCTGAGAGAAATGTTGCCTAGCATGTATATTATACACGCTAGGCCATTTTTTCACAGATTTGGCTTAGTGTGCATAATACACACACTAAGCTTGGATGGGCCCCCCAGCGGGCTCTAGACTTCTCGAGCACTGTATATATGCCTAGCGTGTGTAATACACACGCTAGACTTAGCTATAATAATTCTTGGATTTTTATCCGAAAATGATTTTTGGGGTTTGACTTGTTGACCATCCCAATGTTTAGGGTGAATTTCATTAGGATTGTTGCACCCTCATTTACCCTATTTACCACCCTCTAGTCATTTGAACCCCCACCCTATCATCTACCATTAAACCCCTTTCCCACATATCTGAGCTCCCAAAACCCTGGGAAACCTTAGATTGGGGATTACCTAATTGCTAATCCCATTAGCTCTTAATTGTCTTTTAAGTAGTAAAAAATACCATTTTTCCCCTCCTAACCTGGCCTTTGATAGACCTTTGAGTTAACTAATAATGTGTTTTAAGTGCATTTTGTAGATAAGCAACAAATTGCAAGCTCAATGCAGATATCCACTTAAAATTGCCCAAGAAGCAATTTGATGCTCAACATGTGACCTTACAGATAAAAGGCCAGCCAATCAAGCGATCCACAAGAGCCCTAGAAGTTCCTGAGAGTGTTTAAGCTTAACTGGGAAGGCTTGAGGCTAAGTGCAATTGCAAAGAATGAAGATTGAATCCACCAAGAGGTAGCTGGATGTTGAACAAATGAAGAAAAACACACGTGAGAGGTGTGCCAGCTATGGAAGCATAAGGATAAACCTGTCGAGAGGTTGGCCTGAGTTGTCGAGAGGATCTGATGCCCAAATAGCTAAGATTTTGAGAAGATCCAGAAGCTGTCGAGAAGTTCTGAAGGTTAATTTTAGCCTGCCGAGAGGTTCTGATGAGAATCTATAAAGCTATCGAGAGAATGTTAGTAGCTGCCGAAAGGATGGACGTGCAGTGTGGATCCTATCAACACCTTGCCGTAAGGATGTCGTGAGGTTCTAAAACACTTGTCGGCAGGTTCCGCAAGCAAACCTATCGAGAGGAATGGAGTTGGAAATAGGAACCTGTCGAGAGGTTTCAGATACTTATCACGAGGTTCAGCAAAACCTATCGAGCAGTCCAATTCAACCTATCGACAGCTTGCCTGATGCTATAACTCATTCTCGTAAGGATTGAGCCAACCTATCGAGAGCTCAGTGTTAAGTTGTATAACCAGTCGACAGGATTAGTATAACCTGTCGAGAGGATGAATGAAGAAATGGGCAGAACGATGCAACAAGCTTTCAATCCTATCGAAGAGTCATCAATCCTATCGACAAGTGCAGTTCAACAGCACGAGAAGTTTCCAGATCCTGTCGAGAGCGAGCTAATCTTGTCGAAAGCCATGGAGATCCTGTCGAAATGAAGAGCAAGTACACTCAAAACTTGTCGAGAGGTTCCTTGAACCTCTCGACACTCGTTTTGGCAACTTCTCAGCGTGTTCCATCAGTAACTGCCAATTTTAGAAGCTTGTGTACGTATCCCAAAGCCTGTTAGCGACCCCTGAGGATATTTTTGGTATTCAAGTATGCATGATTGGAAATCCTAACGGCCTCGCATGCATTTGCTAATTGTGGACCAATGGGAGAAGAGCTTCTAGAAGAGAAATCGGCCACATCAGCAGCCCAGAATAACAGAATTATTCTCTCGGGCTCTGATTAGCTAAAATGGGTTTGAGGACAGAGGAGGAGAGTATAAAAGCTTGAAAAAATTACATTGAAGACATCCAAAATTTGAGAGAACCAGAGCTTAGTGCGAGATCCATTTTTTTCCTCCAAATTTTCCCTCCTTCTTTCTTCTTCTCCCTTTCTCTCTTTAGGCAATCATGAGTGGCTAAACTCTTTTCAGTAGTTAGGGTGAGGTCTTGAGATGTAAATTGAGAGATTCAGAGGCTTGTAAGAGATTGGATATTGTACAGATTGCATATCTAGGCATAATAGTATTATAAGTTTGTAATATAATTATGGTTTTTAAAGGTGATTCTAATCTACATTTCACTTCTTTATATTTGATTTCCCTGGATTGGATATTCCTGTGGATGCCAGCCAGAAATGGGGAGCTTGGTAGCCTGGCACCTGCAACATCTGCAATAGTTTTCTTGTTCCAATCAAGATCAATAGATTAGAGAAATCTAGGGGATGACCTGTATCCAGTAGAAGGGCAGATCATAACCTTAGGACTGTATCTAGTAGATGGGTAGATCCTAACCTCAGGATTGCTTTGATCCATTGGTAGAGATTGGATTCTTATACCTCACCTCTGTCGGGGGAACCTGGGTGGCTTGGAGCCAGAAAAGAGGATTGTTAAAAATCAGTCCTCTATAGTGCTTTTGATTCCTTTGATTTTCAGTAAGAGACCAAGACTCCTAGCTGCTATTCTTCACCTTTTGAATTTTTATCTTCTCTATATCTCCCCTTATCTCTGTGTTTGATTAGATCCGGATCACTTACATTTATCTTTTATAATTTGTAGTAAAAGTGATAAAAACCTAGAACCTCTCCTCTTTCCTACTTTAGTTTAGTTTAAATTAGGATAGAGTGCTAGATCTACCATAGATCTGGAGATTTACTATAGTTGAACCACATTTCCCTGTGGACATACCCTTACTTACCTCTTAAAACTTGCTACAACAACCCTGGTTCTTGTAGGACTGGCAGCTCACCTAGATTCCATACATTTGTAAGTTGTGCCTTTTAATTGGCTGCTTTAATCATATATTAATTGCAAGGTGGCAGCCCACAACAAGTTTTTGGCACCGCTGCCAGGGAACTGTTTTTTTAACTTGGTAGATCTAAGTTTTTTCTCATTTCTAGATGCTTAGTTTTAATTGCTTGTTAAGTGTTTGACTAATTGCTTTTGCAGTATTTTTGTAGTTTAATTTTTGTTTCAGATCTGGATCTGTGGTGCTAAGAGGACCTTCATACCAGTTGGAGGAGCAATCTTTGCTTAAGTTTGCACCCCCTAACTTTGTTTCCATTTCTAGATCTGTAGTTTTGTAGATCTATAACATTAGTTGTGTGTTTTGTGATTGTTTTGTTGATCTTTCTGCTGTGATTATCTGAGTTATACTTGATTCTTGTTGTGTGTATGCTTGGGAGGAGATCTCTTAACCCTAAGATTACACCTTTGGACCTTGAGGTTGAAAGACTTCTTAGACCCAAGCATCCCTTACACACACCTATGATTGCTTGTAATAGTTCTGAAATGGGTGAACAACCTAGAACAATGAAGGAATTCAATGCACCAGGGGTGTACAATTCCCCCTTCTGCATTCAATTTCCTGCTGTTCAAGGAAATTATGAGATCAAGTCCTCCATCATACAAATGTTACCTTCATTTCATAGCTTGAGAAAAGAAGAACCATAGAAGTATATTGATGAATTTTTAGGACTGTGTACTACCTTCAACATTATAGGTTTGGGGGAGGAAGCAACCAGGTTGAGACTCTTTCCTTTTTCACAAAATGATAGATCCAGAACTTGGTTGTCAATGCTCCCAACCAACAATATTCAGTCCTAGAATAACCTTTAATGTCAGTTTTTGGCCAAGTTTTTCTCCATGTCCAAAACAAGTCAACTGAGGAAGAGCATTATTTCATTTGCTCAAGCCCCAACTGAAGACTTTCACCAAGCCTGGGAGAGATTTAAAGAACTCTTGAAGCAACGTCCCCATCACTAAATTCCTGAATGGCAACTTGTCCAAAGTTTTTATCAAGGAATTGATCCCAAAAGAAGGGATATGGTTGATGCCTCTTGTGATGGTACATACCTCCACAAGACAGCAGATGAGGCTTGGGAGCTATTTGATATCATCAGTGAAAACTCCATGCAAAGGGAGACCTGGGCAAGAGATGTTGAGACCCCTAGATTGGTGAGAGAAAATACTACCAGAGGGAAAATGTATGAGGTGAGTGGACATAATGATTTGGAGAGGAAAGTGGACAGCCTGACCCAGAAGTTTGATAAGCTCATGGGAGCAATGCAGTCTCCAATGGCTGCTAAAGTGGAGGAGGCATGTGTCATATGCTAGTCCCCCCACTCACTCCCTTGAGGAATGTCTCTCAGCTGCCCAATTTCCAAATTTATGATGGAACATGTGAATGTTGCTCAATCCTATGGATAACAGCCTACTGTTGGCTATCATTGGAGAAACCACCCCAACTTGATGTGGAGACAAGATAATTTTCAAAACCAGCAACAGCCACAACAATCCATGTCTTATAGGAATGCTTAGCCATACTAGCATAATTATTTTCCAAGGCCCCAATACCAACAGCCTATGACTCAGCCAATGGTTCACCCTTTGCATCAAAGTACACCAGCCCTAGCACCCTCTAGGTCCCTCACATTTGAAGAGCAAGTTCTGGCTTCACTGCAGAATTTGGGCCCTTTATCTCAAACTGTTGACTCTCACAGTCAAAGCATCAAGAAGATAGAGGACTACCTTGGTCAGCTATCTAATTCTTTCGCTAGGAGAGAAGGGAGACTGCCCAGTCAGCCCATGAACAATCCAAAGGGGCAGTACATGGTTGGTGAGACTTCTTCCCATGAAGAAGTCAAATCTGTCAGCACCTTGAGTTGTGGGAGGCTGGTGGATAACCAAGTTGGTAATGAGCTTGATGAGTCAAATGCAGAAAATAAAGAAATAACCCATGAAAATATGCAGTAGGAGCAGCATATAAAAAATAAGGGGGGTGGTGATGTGCCCTAACAAAAAATTGAAAATAAAAATAAATAAATATCTGATGAACTTGCTAAGGCTGCAAATGGGAGGACAATTCCCCATTTGCCATTTCCTAATGCATTAAAAGCAGTTTCTCCTTTTGACAAAGGGAATGCTAAGGTTGAGAAAATGATGGAAACTTTCGAACAAGTAAAAATCAACTTGCCTTTACTTGATGCCATCAAGCAAGTTCCAGCCTATGTAAAAATTTTGAAAGAATTATGCATCCACAAAAGACAGTCTAGGATACACTTATCCAAGAAGGTCTTTTGTGCTGAGAAAGCGAACCAAGTGCTGTCTATTGCAACTCCAACCAAGCTTCAAGACCTTGGAGTTCCCACAATCGCCTGCATCATTGGGGATCATACTATTGAGGAGGCCTTATTAGATCTGGAGCTAGTGTAAACCTACTTTCATATTCTGTTTATGAGAAGTTAGGCTTGGGAGAGTTGAGGCCCACACATGTGGTCTTGTAACTAGCTGATAGGTCTGAGAGGAAACCAATGGGGATTATAGAGGATGTGTTAGTTGAAGTTGATAAATTCCTTACCCAACTAATTTTCTGGTGCTAGATATGGAACCAAGCAAGTGTGCTACCTCCATCCCTATGATCTTGGGCAGGCCATTTTTTGCCACTGCAAATGCATGTATATAATGTAGATTAGGGGAAATGGAGGTAACTTTTGGTAATATGAAAGTCAAGTTTAATGTGTATGATGCAGCCCATCTACCTCATTTGAATAATGAGCACTATTTTTCAATTGATGTATTGGATGAACTTGTGAAAGAAACTCTACCCAAGCTACTGCATTATAAAGATCTTTGTGACGAGTTTGGTGATGTTTTTGAAAATGTGGTGGAGCCTGTACTGATCATCCGCTATCATGAACCTCCATGACATGACTGAGTTTCAACAAATGTATACTATCTATAATAACTTATGTCTTTGGTTATTTATTTTTGCTGATTTTGTTGTTTTTATTCCAGTTCTGTTTGGCATTATACATAAATTTTCCAGGTGTGTTAATACCTCAGGTAGAAAATAAGTCAAAGTTGGTGAAGTGACCTGAGTTGGAGTGTCAAATCTGTTGGGAAATGAACTGGGAATTGATTACAAGCCTGTTTAAACTGAAGTATAACCTGTCGATAGGTTCTATGAACATCTCGATAGGTTCTGAGAGTTCCCAGTCTGCTTTTCGATAAGATCTAGAAGCTGTCGAGATGTGTGAACTAATTCTCGACAGGTTTTGAAGGTGTAAAAATGGTTGTCGATAGGATCCAGGAGCATTTCGACAGGTTCTGAAGACTTTTGGTTAAATTCTCAATAGGTTTAGGGTACCTATCGAGAGGTTCTGTGAACCTCTGGAAGTAACCTTTCTGGAGCTTAGGACCTATCGAGAGGATTGCATATTGAGTTCAAAGAACCTATCGAGAGGTTCTGTGAACCTCTCGGAATGATGGTTGTTGTCTACTTAAACCCGTCGACAGGATTGCGTGAACCTCTCGCGAGGATCAGTGACTTTCTACTCATCAACAGGTTGCGTCAACCTGTTGACACCTTGCCCCAATCCTATCGAAAGTCATTCCCCACTACTTTAAACCTAACGACAACTCCATTTTTACCATTCGACGGCTTCTCTTTGCAATTTAAGTTTGCTCTGACGATTTTTTTCCATTTTGCCTTTTCTCTCTCTATCTCACTAGCTGTTATGACAACTTCCTGGCTATTTTCCTCATTGCTTCAAATCATCAAAAGCTACACTTTGCACCTAATCTGAGCTGGTTTGGTACTATACATTTTAAGATTTGAACCCTAGGTTTCTACTGGTAAGCCTCTCTTCTGCTCCACTTTGTATTTTTGGCATTTCATTTACAAATTGTTGTGGTTACTTTGATTGATAACAAAGGTATGTGTGGTGATTGGGAGTGAATTGCAATTGTTAGAGTATACAATGTATGATCAAGAAGACACCTTGGCCACCCTTTTCAAAGCACCTTCCAAATCCACCACCAAAGCCACTAGGAAATCTACTAGGCAACCCACAAAGCCTAAGGAGACCCACCTGCAAAGAGAAAATTGGTCGTGGACCAAGCTGAGAAAACTGTGAAATCTAAGAAATCCAAGAAATCAAAGAGTTCCCAAACCAATAAAGACATTGTTGAGGAGGCCCCTGAGATAGAACCTAACTTTATACTTGAAATTTCTGAGGCTGAGCCTATCCCTGAAGTGGAGCCTGAAGTCCCTTTGCTCAGGTCCACACCCAATGAATTTGTGGATGCATTAGGTCTGATCCCAGAGACTATTATTGACACCCCCTATTTCTCTAAGGTAGAGGAGTGTCAAGACACTTTGAATTCTTTGGTGAAGGCAAGCCTGACACCCATGTTGAGCCCACTGAATGAATAATCTTACCCAAGGCTGGTTAAATTGTGGTATCATAATCTTAGGAAATAAACCAAGCCAGATTCAATTGAGCCATGCCTTGCAATTTTGATTGATCATGTTGAGATGGTGGTGGATTACAGAGATATTGGGATAGCATTGGGAGCCCCTTCTATTTTTGATTCAGTCTATGGCATGGCTGCACCTGAGAATGTCTCTTTCAAAGCAATGGCCAGGCACCTCACTCAAGGAATTATGGGATTTAGGGACTCAAGCATGAGAAGAGATTTACACCCCAGCATGCTCTTCTTTGACTCTATTTTGAGGAAGAATATCTATGTTAGTGGGCACCAACAAGAGAAGAGAGTGCCAATAGTGGATGCCCTATATTTCTTCTCCAAGGGCCAATTTATGAATGTTGTAAAATTAATTTTTGATGCAATGGTGGATGTACATGATAAAATCAGGAGAGTGCAAGCCCTACCTGAGCTCCCTTATAGCAAGCTAATCATTGCCTTATTAAAGATAAAAGAGTTTGTGTTCAAAGTAGATGAGCCAGTGGTAAAGGTGACCCCTAAAGTTTTTGGGAAGAGGGCCCGGTCTGCCAATAGGATCCTCATTGGCAAGAGTAAAAATAAGTCCAATGAAGATACTGAGGTAGAAGCTCCACATGCAGCTCCATTTGCTTCTATGAGCTCAGAGCCTCACCTTCCAGCTATCACTACCTCCATACCTCCACCTGAAACTTCTGCAGCAATCCCCTTTGAGCCTTTGCTCCCATCTGCTACTCCTTCATTTGTGCCCCCATTTGTCCCAGTTGTATCTTTTGTCAGCTCTGAGAGGGCCAGCCCCACCACCATCCCTTCTATCACACCATCCACATCAGGTTCCCTATCTTCCATTCCTACCTCCATACCTCCCAGCACCTCAGCTTCTTTTTCCACCATCACCACATCAACACCCCTATCCATTTCGTTTACCATTGACCCAACCCCTACCTTACCTTCACACACCATTCCAGCCAGTCCATCCATATTAGCCACTCCACCTTTGAGCCATGCACCAGCTTTATCAGCTAGCCCAGCCACTTCTTCCCCTCCATCCATTCCCTTTGACTTTGACCCCATTTTTCTTATCTCACTTGCACATACCCAAGACCAAATCCCTAGTGAGGGTTATTCATCTTTAATAAAGTCCATTGTGGATAATATTGGGCATGAGTAGACCCCACTACCAGATTCTCCACATCCCACCTCTCCACAACCTACCCATTTACACACCTCACCCATCTCACCTTTTACTCATACCCACACTCCCCTTTCCAACCTATTCCACCAATCTAACCCACAACTCCTGTCACACCTGACCCTTTATTCCATATCCTCAACCTTTTACTTTCCCTTTAATCCCAAGTGGTGGTCAACAACCAAACCCAATCATCAATTGAGGCCACACTTCAAGCGATGAACTCCACACTCCAAAGTCAATCCTCCTTGCCAACTAGCCTCCAAGCCATCCACTCCACCTTGACACTTTTAACCCAACCTCCCCACCAACCAGCCATCCCTCCTCCTACCTACACCAATAACTCTACTCAAATTGAACCTAAACCAGATCCTTAGCCTGACCCTATCCAGCCTCCCATCATTCCCTTACCTCTGCCAATCATCCCCCCACAATCCCAATCTAATCTCCCACCTGCGATAGCTACCTCTGATGCTGCCATAGATGTCGAGGACCTAATCCCAACCCCACCTCAAACTACCGAGTTCTTGAACTTCAATCTCCTCAGTTCATATTTCTTGCCTCCTCTTTTCCCCACCCCCCTCCATACTCCACCCTCCTCCATGTCATGCAATAAAATCCTTACCTTAAAAGGGATGTTGTGCGAGGAATGGCTACCCTCCTTAGATCAATTGAGATTCCCTATGAAGCAAAGATCGAGCAAATGACTGTGGACTACAACTATGAGATGATGTAGATATCCAAGGGTTGGCAAAGCATTTTACTCCACTATGAAGCTGAAAAGCTCATTGCACCCTCTAAGAAATCAAGAGTTGATGGACTAGAAGAGAGGTTGGCTGCTTCCAAAGCTTGCAACAAGGTAGCCCAGGAATTATATGACACTCAAGTTGCACTGTCTAATAAGAAGATTAAAATCCTTAAAAGAAAAATTGCTCACTTGACTGCTGGCCAACATGCCCATGCAGCTGAGCTTGCCCTACAGATTGAAGAGGAGATGCTACTCAGTCTAAGGAGGTGGCTACTACAAAGTAGACCAAGGCTGGGAGGAGAGCTGAGTTAAAAGCTTATGCTGCTAAACAAGGATTCGCTAACATCTTCACCTCTGACTCTGACTCTGACTCTGACTCTGAGTAGTTTTATTTTATTTTTAGGATTTTTACCTGGTTTTATAGGCTTTCTACAGTTGCTTAGGTTGCTTTTGTATTTTTTCCATCTTTTTGTATTATCAATAGATTTCTCTTTAGTCTATTTTACTATGATTTTCTTGCTGTATTTCTATTTTATTATCTGCTTTCTTATCATTATTTGTGTGTTTTGCTTACTAGTGGTTCTTATTTTGCTTCTGTATTGATGTTCTTTGTTTAGCTGCAGTTTATTTGTTTATTTTTCTTTCCTTGCTTTTCTGTATATGTTTTTACCATGCTGCACATCTCTTGATCTTTCAAGCAGTGAGGACACTACTCCTCATAGGATTGGGGGTGTGGCAAGGTTTGCCAATGGATAGTTAATGGTAGTGTAGCAAGGTTTTAACAAAAATTGAGGAAATGAAATAATTTCTCACCTGATTTATTTTTTAAAATAGAGGAAATTAAAAACTTTTTTTAAAACTGAGACATGCTATAGCTCTAACACTCTCATGAAGCAAATGTCGGGAATTTTTCATAAATGAGTGCTTAGTAAACTTGAAAAGAGAGAAAATTGTGAGGATATGCCCCAGAAATCTGATGGAAGACCGTACCCAGTGAGATTTGGGCCTGAAAAATTTTCTTTTAAGAGTGTTTGGCAATTTCTTCTGCTCTAAGGACTGATTGAATCTTCCTTTGCTCACTAGAAGTTAGGCAAATCCAAGTTGAAACAGCTTAACAACACTCGTGACACTAAAGATATGATGTAAGGCCTTCATTTGGACAATTTGAACCTAAATATCCTTATCCTTTGAACTGCCCTTGATACACACCATTTGAGCCTTAAAAATCCAAGCTTTCTTTGACAAAAACTAGAGAATTTGAACCCAAACCTCAGTGACCTAATTCAGCCTGACCCTCACTCTGAGATTTTAGAAGGTAAAGGAGAAGAAGTTGAAGAAGGTGGAGCTGGTTCAACATTTAGTGAAAGAAGAAGAAAGTACATTTGATGATAGTTGTGTGTTAGTTGTGCAACTATGGCATTCTAGCCCATATATAAAAAATAAAAATAAATTAAAAATTAAAATTTTTTTAAAAAAATGATGAGAAAAGCATACAAAAAGAGCAAAACAGAAAAGCAAAACAAAAATAAGAGAAGTCACTTCATTGGATACATTGAAATGAGGATTGGAAATTGATCACTTCAAATCTGAAAATTCAAAGAAGCTGAAGACTGTATTGAAATGTAGAAGGTTGAGCTGCAAATCACCTCCTTACCTTACTGATTTCTCAATTTTGAATCCTATTCCACCCTTATATTCTTTGTAAACTTCACCCATAACACATTACAACCCAATAAAAAGTCTTTACTGATCTAAATTTGATTGAGTTGTCTTGTAGAGATAAGGATGTGTTTGATCTATGGTGAAAAGAGTTAGAGAATGTAGAAATTGAAGCAAAGCCTATGCTCATGCTTGTAGTCCTATTTGAGGGTTGTAGCTGCTCTTGAGCTGTGTTAATTGACACACCCTTCTATTTTTGTTGAGAGTGACAACCCTGGTGAGCTTTGGGTCTGAAATTAGGATTGATGGGGGCATTATCAAAATAGGATTCTCAATTTGAGGGTAAGCTTTGCATTAATTTTTATACAAAATACCTTGACATGAGCTGATTGATTTTGCAGGAGTTACATCAAAATTTTAGTTTTAAACTGTCATGTTTTTTCCGAGAATCCTCTAAAACTGAATGGACAAGGTGCAGAATGAATTTTATACTGCTTGAACATTTTTTTAAACATGATGCACTAATATTAACTGACTCATTGGAGAAGTTTGTGGGTAACTTCACTGTAAACCCTCAGGAGACTTCACTCCTCCACTAGGGATCACCTAAGGGTTTAAAAGGCTTGGCGCATATGCTAAATGCATCTGTGTTCCCTATAAAAGTGGCATTTTTTATTTCCAATAATTGTTTTTACTTTCTCCTTTGCTCAGGGACTAGCAAAGCTTAGGTTTGGGGTGTGTTAAGTAGTAATGTGTTTTAAGTATATTTTATAGATAAACAATAAATCATAAGCTTAATGCAGATATCTACTTAAAATGACCCAAGAAGCAATTTGCTGCTCAACATGTGACCTTACAGACCAAAGGCCAGCCAATCAAGTGATCCACAAGAGCCCCAGAAGCTCCTGAGAGGGTTTAAGCTTAACTGGGAAGGGTTAAGGCTAAGTGCAGTTGCAGAAAATGAAGATTGAATCCACCAAGAGGTTGCTGGATGTTGAACAAATGAAGAATAGCACAAGTGAGATGTATACCAGGTGTGGAAGCATAAGGATAAACCTGTCGAGAGGTTGGCCTGAGCTGCCGAGAGGATTTGATGCCCAAATAGCTAAGATTTTGAGAAGATCCAGAAACTGTCGAGAAGTTCTAAAGGTTAATTTTAGCCTGTCGAGAGGTTCTAATGGGAATCTGTAAAGCTATCAAGAGGATGTCAGTAGCTGTCGAAAGCATGGACGTGCAATGTGGACCCTATCGACACCTTGCAGTAAGGTGAAGAAGATGTTGCGAGGTTCTAAAACACCTATCGACAGGTTCCGTAGGCAAACCTATCGAGAGGAATGGAGTTGGAAATAGGAACCTGTCGAGAGGTTCCAGATACTTGTCATGAGGTTCAGCAGAACCTGTCGAGCTGTCCAATTCAACCTGTCGATAGCTTGCCTAATGCTATAACTCATTCTCATGAGGATTGAGCCAACCTGTCGAGAGCTCAGTGTTAAGCTATATAACCAGTCGACAGGATTAGTATAACCTATCGAGAGGATGAATGAAGAAATGGGCAGAATGATGCAACGAGCTTCCGATCCTGTCGACTAGTCATCAATCCTAACGACAAGTGCAGTTCAACATCTCGAGATATTTTCAGATCCTATCGAGAGCTACCTAATCCTGTCGAAATCCAAGGAGATCCTGTCGAAATAAAGAGCAAGTACACTCAGAACCTGTTGAGAGGTTCCCTGAACCTCTCGACACTCATTTTGGCAACTTCTTAGTGTGTTCTTTCAGCAACTGCCAATTTCATAAGTTTGTGCACACATCCCAAAGCCTGTCAGTGACCACTGGGGGTATTTTTGGTATTCAACTACGCGCGATTGGAAACCCTAACGGCCTCGCGTGCATTTGCTAATTGTGGACAAATGGGAGAAGAGCTTCTAGAAGAGAAATCGACCACATCAACAGCCCAAAATAACATAATTATTCTCTTGGGCTCTGATTGGCTGAAACAGATCTGAGGAGAGAGGAGGAGAGTATAAAAGCTTGAAGAAATTACATTGAAGACATTCAGAATTTGAGAGAATCAGAGCTTAGTGTGAGATCCATTTTTTTCCTCCAAATTCTTCGTCCTTCTTTCTTCTTCTCCCTTTCTCTCTTTAGCTAATCATGAGTGGCTAAACTCTTTTTAGTAGTTAGGGTGAGGTCTTGAGCTGTAAATTGAGAGATTCAAAGGCTTTTAAGAGATTGTATATTGCACAAATTATAGATCTAGGCACAATAGTATTATAAGTTTGCAATATAATTGTAGTTTTTAAAGGTAATTCTAATCTATATTTCACTTCATCATATTTGATTTCCCTAAATTGGATATTCCTATGGATGCCAGCCAGAAAAGGGGAGCTTGGTAGCCTGGCACCTGCAGCATCTGCAATAGTTTTTTTATTCCAATCAAGATCAATAGATTGGGGCAATCTCGGGGATGAACTGTATCCAGTAGAAGGATAGATCATAACCTTAGAACTGTATCCAGTAGAAGGGCAGATCCTAACCTCAGGATTGCTTTGATCCATTAGTGGAGATTAGATTCTTATACCTCACCTCTGCCGGGGGAACCTAGGTAGCTTGGAGCTAGAAAAGAGGATTGTTGTAAATCAGTCCTCTACCCTACTTTTGATTCCTTTGATTTTCAGTAAGAGACCAAGACCCCTAGCTGCTGTTCTCCACCTTCTGAATTTCCATCTTCTCTATATCTCCCCTTATCTCTGTGTTTGATTAGATCTGGATCACTTGCATTTATCTTTTGTAATTTATAGTAAAAGTGATCAAAACCTAGAACCTCTCCTCTTTCCTACTTTAGTTTAGTTTAAATTAGGATAGAGTGCTAGATCTACCTTAGATATGGAGATTTACTATAGTTGAACCACATTTCCCTGTGGACATACCCTTACCTTTTAAAACTTGTTAAAACATCCCTGGTTCTTGCAGGACTGGCAACTCACCTTGATTCCATACATTTGTAATTTGTGCCTTTTAATTGGCTGCTTTAATCATATATTATTGCAAGGTGGCAGCCCACAACAGTGTCCCCTTAACAATCCCTTTCTTTATAAATAGAGAGGAACCCCTCCCTGTACAAAGGCTTGAAAATTTTCCAAGAGATAGAAAACGATTAAGAGATCCCTTTCTCCCCTTTGGTGCCCCAATTCCATACAAATTCTAGAATTTAAAACCATCTTTTAGATCCCATCTTCCATCAAAAATCCTTTAGTCTAGGTGAGATCTACCCCTACCCCTTAGCTACTAAGTTTTAGAGTTTAAAACCCATCTTCCAACCTTTCTAGCTATCGGAAGCCCCTCTAGTGCTCCCACACGAAGGTCCATAGCCATACTACAGGGGCCCGTGAGCTTCGACTCTACCCTCTATTCCTCTACCTTTTTTGTTTTTCCTATATCCTTGAATTTGCGCCATTACGCCGCCAGAATTTCGGTGATTACGGGGGGCGGAAATAGGATCTGAGTGCCTTCGGGCAAGAGGAAGTGTTGTTTTATTTTTATTTTTATTTTTATTTTTTCTTTTTTGCCATAAGTAGAGACCGCTTACGAGCGGGTTGATCGGGTGCCTAACACCTTCCCGACCGATAACTGAAGCCGCCCCTACCCAAGAGCCTTTGGCGTGAATCGGTAAATCAGAGTCGTATTTAGCACTTCGGTGCATTTAATATTGAATTGAGGTTTCCTGGGACACCAAAAACTCCGGGCGGGGACTATATTTTTGAAAAGGGCGCGTTGTTACGACGGATCGATCCAAATCCTTGATTGCACAGATGGCGACTCTACTGGGGACTAGCTTGTAGAGCTTCCCCTTGAAGTCTTGGCCTATTTTTTGTTTGTTTATTTCTCTTGCTTACTAACCCTTTTTTCTTCGTTTCTTTGATACTCACCCCTACGATTCCATCAATTTTTCTCACCCCTAAGATTCCGTCTGTTTTTACTTACCCCTATTTTCCCATCATTTACATGTCATAGCCAATTGGCGGGCTTACTTGAGCACTATATTTACTTTCCTTTATTTTTTCGTTATTTACATGCCTTAGCTGATTGGCGGGCTAACTTGCGCATTTACACGCCTTAGCCATTTTGCGGGCTTACGTGAGCTTTTACTTTCTTGCACTCATATACCATCAGTGGACGCCAGCCCGTAGAGGCGGCACAGGATCAACACAACCCATCTTTGAACCTAAGCAAACTCCCCTTTAAAAAAAAATTAATTTAAAAATTGAACCTTAAAAATGAATTAAGGGACTTAAATCATTTTTTACGGGGGTAGATTTTAAAAGGTTGGGATTTTAGGCAGCGATACAAATGTCCCAGTTCTTAGTATGGCGGCAGCCTCTAGTGATGATGATCCAAAAAAGTACCACCCCATCCAGTATCTGAGAAGGCGCTCGCGTTAGAGGTATATAGGGTGGGTGACCAATCCAATTGCAAAGCTTAAAACCCTTGGGGGAGAGTGTTAGTCACCCCGAATCAACTGTGTATCCCTAGGCTCGGAGAGGAGGGACCTATTACAAAGAAAATAAGTCTCCAGAAGCATCGCTTCCCGAAAAACAAAAAAAATCATACCGATTTCGGGCTTGTTGTTTGCTGTCAAAACTGTTCTATATTCTACTTAGCCTAGCGTGTATAATATACACGCTAGGCCAACATCCCCCAGAATTACACTAGCGTGTATAATATACACGCTAAGCCAACCTTCTTCAGATTTTGCCTAGCGTGTATAATATACATGCTAAGCCAAAATCTCCAAATTTTTGGCCTAGCATATATAATACACACGCTAAGCCCATTCTAGGCCTTGCAGCCCGAATCTGAGGCCTTTCCTCACTTTCCTCGAGTCCCCGCTTAGCGGTTCAGTTCCTTTGATAAATCCCACACGTTCCGACACCCAATAAGCCTTCGCCTGTCAAAAGGGGTCACCCTCTTATTGACTATTTCCGAGGGATCTGGTTGTCACGTGGATTCCCGTGCCCTCACATAGATCGAAGGATTTTCCTTTGATTCTTTCAAAGCACGTCGGGATCCCGCCATGCGAAATATTTGGGGTGTGAACACCGCTGAAACGGGAATTCCAAGGCCCCAAAACTCATCTTAGAGAGGTTCATTTCTTTATCAAAAAAAAAAAATCAAAAGTCCAAAACCAAAAAGATAACTTGTGGTGCCAACACAACGACATCGCTATTCCCTCCGTCATCCTAAAGAGGGAGGAGAAAAAAATTTTATGGACCCCATCCGAGGCATCCGTATCCAACCCGCCACCAAGCCATGTCGTGGGTGGCTGATCCTGATTCATCCCCGCCACGCTCCCCAACCTCTATTCCACTCACCCAACCACCATTTACCATCACCAGACCCTTTGGTTCGCCCATATTTCCTTCCGCACCCATCAAAAATTTTCCAGTTTCCCCATCTCCTTCTACTCTAAATCCACCCACATCCACCCCACATATACCCCGTTTCTCACCCCATTCCCCCTCAAATCCAAATAACCCTAATTTTCCCCCATCCACATCCGCTGCCACTCCAAACTTTCCCCATTGCTCCTCCATGTCAAACCCACTTACATCTCACCTCCCTACATCCACCCCAGGCACACATGCCTAATATATCCACCATGCCCAATTTTTCCCAAACCTTGCCCAATTTCCCATCTTCCCAACACATACCCAACTTTCCTACATTTTCCCACACCACGACCAATCCACCATATATCCCCCACCTACCCAAGTCATGCCCGATTTTACCCGGGTCATGCTCAATTTCTCCCATGCACCCACCCAATCCATACCCCATGTTCCCCATCCATCGGATGTATCCCTTACACCCACCCCTTCACCCAATCCAATGGCCATGATGGATGAGATGGTCAAGGCCTATACCAGCTAGAGGGCTTCCCAAAGCGCCCTCCCCCATCCAACCCACACACCTCCAAACTCATCCCATACCTTCCAAAGCCTTCATGCCTCCTTTCCCCAAGACTCCAATCAAGCCCCCATTAACCATACCATTCAGGGCTCCCATCAACCAGGGGACCATTGAAGTGGACCCTAGGGCCTGATGACCCAAACCCACCAAGGCCCGATGGACCAAACCCACCAAGGCTCGATGACTCAAACCCACCAAGGCCTGATAGTGCAAATCCACCAAAGC
This sequence comes from Chloranthus sessilifolius, assembly GCA_021018995.1. Lineage (NCBI taxonomy): Eukaryota > Viridiplantae > Streptophyta > Magnoliopsida > Chloranthales > Chloranthaceae > Chloranthus > Chloranthus sessilifolius. The sequence continues at coordinate 100,449,402 of CM037597.1, forward strand.
CCAATGGCCTAAACCCACCAAGGCCCGATGGTCAAACCCACCAAGGCCCGATGGCCAAACCCACCAAGGCCCGATAGCCCAAACCCACCAAGGCCTCATGGCCCAAACCCACCAAGGCCCGATGGCCCAACCCACCAATGCCCAATGGCCCAAACCCACCAAGGCCCGATAGCCCAAACCCACCAAAGTTCGATGGGCCAAACACACCAAGGCCCGATGGCCCAAACCCACCAAGGCTCGATGGCCCAAAACCACCAAGGCCCAATAGCCCAAACCCACCAAGGCCCGATGGCCCAAACCCACCAAGGCCCAATAGCCCAAACCCACCAAGGTCCGATGGCCCAAGCCTATCCAATCTCCATACCCTATACCCAAGCCCAGCAAGGCCTAAATGTTGGAGCCCCATATCCATCCCCTCCACAATTCCCTCAATATCTCACTCACCCACAACCCCCATACTCGGCCCAATACGGGAACCTGTCTTGTACCATGCATCAACCCCAATTCACCCATCCCCCAACATCTCAAACTCATCCCTGAGGTTTCCTCCAAGCACAGTGGCCTTTTCAGGCCCTAACTCAAAATCCGATCTCCACTCACCTTATCACTCCACAGAACTTCCCCCATGTACAGTGGTCCCACCCAGCACCCATCCAGTCCACTCAACACCAACAGGAAAACCTCACCCTCACCCCACCATATGTAGACCCACAATATGAGGAAGATGAGATGAGAAATAGCGGGGCTTATACGGGAGCACTCACCAGCTTCAACCCTCCACTCGTGATCACCCACCCACCGACAGCACAAAGTGAATTGAGGCCGACCGTCGAAAGAATGACCCCACCATCTAAAGAATTGAAATAGCTAAGGGAACAACTTGAAAAAATCCAGAAACAATTAATGAAGACGGGTGGAGCTGAGATCCATGCCACGGATGTTTCTAATCTATGCCTATTTTTTGAAGTTCCCTTACCCCTGAAATTCAAAGTACCGATCTTCGACAAGTATAACGACACGGGCAACCCATTGCACATCTCAAGTCCTACTGTGGGGACATGTGCCAGTATGGAGGGGATGAGCATTTGCTCATAAAGGTCTTCCAGAAGAGCCTTAAGGGCCAAACTTTATGGTGGTTCACTTCGTTGGAACCTTCCACGATTAAAACTTGGAAAGATCTGGCCCACCTATTCCAAGAGCAATATGTCTACAACATAGACATTGAGCCCATAAAATTGGACCTAGCCCGGTGGAGGGCACTAGCATCTCAGGTCAGAAATAGAATACCCGATGATGAGGAGATTGAAATGATCTCAAAAAACACTCTCCCTGTCATCTCAGTTTTTTTGGTATACAAACAGCAGTCCAGTTTTGCTGACTTGGTGAGAAATGCCAATAGGTGTGAAGATACGATAAGAGAAGGGCAGATGAATAAGACTGCAAATAGTGGGTCCAAAGGTTCACTTATCAAAGGAATGAAAGAAGAACTGGGGCAGATATACAAACCGTTGGCAATACATGACCCAATATTAGTATAACCCCGTTCTAGTTTAAAGCAGGACAACCAGCCCCGACATGGAGTGAACCAATGCAAAGGACCGGAAATGGACAAGGGTCACAGATGACCCCAGAATAGAAAAAGGCCCGCTTTGATCGAGTTTTCACACCCTTGGGGCAGTCACTAAATATTCTGTTGCCCTTGTTAATTGAGAAGGGTTTGGTCACGGCACTCTAGCCACGACCCCCGCCGAATCCAATCCCGAGAAATTATGACCCCAACATCCATTGCAACTTTCACCAAGGGCCAGATCACCCAACTGATCACTGTTTTCCCTTCAAACACGCAATACAAGACTTGATAAAGACCTATAAGATCATCCCTTCGGCACTACCCCAAACCAACCAGCATGCCAATATACACCAAGCGTCGCTACCACTACATCCACCAGGAGGAGCAGGCCCAAGGCCAACCATCAGCCTGATAGAAGAGGATGACGAGGAGTTTGACCTATTAGAGTATATCTGCACCCAGGGAGAGTTTATAACACCTAGATAAAAAGAGACCAGAAGGATAGAAGCATTGGGGTGATCGAGCCCTTAAATTTGGCTGATTATTTTCCCCATCCCACACCACTAGCAGAACCCCTAGATTTAAGGGTGTATTTTCCATCACCAGCTCCGGTCAACTATGTCCAAATCAATTCCTATCAACCATACACAGCAGCTCCTGCCAATTACCCCAGGGCCAATTTTGACCCCATCCCCTACCAACACCAGTTGATTACCAATGGCCTCCCCCAATCACACCACCCTCGATACAGCCACTTGCAATCCCCACTAAACCCACATGGCCCATTTTTTCCACTCCCCCGACCTATCCAACAGAGGTTAACCAAGTATTATCCACTCATCCGAATCCACCAACCCAAATACATTAGGGACCTGCAGCCACTCCCTTCCAAATCTTGGGGCTAACCTAGGACCCCCATCAGGTCCCACAAAGCTATGAACAAACATATGTCATTGTCGGTAATAATAGAAAGGGGGCAGTGGATTTCATCACCCGATCGGGAAAAATCTCAAGGCAATCAGAAGTACCGACACCAGCCTGACCAGAAGAGAAGAAGGAACCTACGACTATAAACCCCTTGGAGAAGCTGAGCCGAGAACATATACTTGAAATGCAATTGAAAAGAATGCCTGCATACATCAAGGTCTTGAACCTGTTAATGACATCCTCGCTCCATTTCCAAGCTTTGATGGGAGCATTAAAAGAAGCACATGTGTCTATTCAAGTAAGCCCTGATGAAGTGGGACAGATAATTGGGCAAGTGTTGGCTCCCAATGCCATCTCTTTTTCAGATGCCGACTTGCCAGAGGAAGGAAATAATCATTCCAAACCCCTCAACATCATTGTAGAGGCCAGAAATTTTTTGATCTCGTTGGTATTAATAGACAATGGATCAGCTTTAAATGTATGCCCTTGGAGAACTGCAACCAAGATAGCGGTGGATCCCTCTGCTATCAGGCCAACAAGAACAAGCGCCAAAGGATTTGATAATACAAGAAGAAAAATAATTGGGGAAGTTGATCTTGAGCTCATGATTGGGCCAATGACCTTTTCCATACCATTCCAGGTAATGGACATCAAATCCACATTCAATCTGATTTTAGGGCGCCCATGGTTACACGAGGTCGGGGCAATACCTTCAACTTTGCACCAGAAGATTAGGTTCGTATTTGAATAGAAGATTGTCACCATTATGGGTGAGGGACAGGATGAGAGAGAGAAAGCTACCCACAGTATTGGATGTGTTGCATACCATCAAAGACACAGACCTCAATAGCTTTGAGTATGATGTATCGATGGTAATCCCTGAGCCCCTCGAGAGGATTACTATAAAGATCGGTGGAGGAATGGTCGCAGTCGTAGCCATGCTCTAGAAATGGGGCTATCAGAAAGGAAAAGGATTGGGGCCCCGATTGTAAGGCAGAAAGGAGCCAGTCAGGGCCAAGGGCAGACAATAAGTCAGATTTGGGTTAGGTTATAGGCCCACCGAAGAAGAAGTCCGAGAAGCTAAGGAAAAGGCCCGAACCATTGCTACAATAAAAAGCCAAGGGATTAAGCTTAGAGAACGAACCCCGTCCTAGGCCTCACATTCGAAATACCTTCGTAAGTGCGAGGATTGTAAAGATTGATTAGAATGGGGCAGCATAGCTAACCCCATACAAAGTGGTAGCTCATGTTCACCGAACCAATCTCCAAATCATCCCCCCCAACTTGAAAATAGACCTAGCCGTTCTGTCCCTTTTTGAGGAGGAATTTTTCATACCTACACAATCTCCCCCTATGGCAAACCACCATAGGACCCTATTGACGTTTGAGGATATAATCCCAGACGAACCCGGGATCCACATGATGGAGGCTGACTCCTAAGAGTCGTATCAATCAGCCTCCTCCATCCGAGTAGGTAAAAGGGTAGCACCTCAGGTAAGGAATTGGGCATCTGTGCCCCAAACTCTGGAAGCTTCGAGTGGCCTAAAATTCGGCACTCGCTTACCAAAAAAAAATAACCTGTAAAAAATGGAATGAGCCTTTGGCAAGCAGTACCATGTGTATATAGGGACCCGCCCTGCCAAGGGCCCATTTTCGAAGAAAAGGAAAAATCCAAAAAAATAAAAGAAATACAAAATAATCCAAAAAAATTATCTTTCAAAATTCCCGAGAAAATCAAGGAAAATGATGCCTTAATTAAAACGCTCATCCCACGTGAAATCAATCCCTTTCCTATAGAAATACAAGAAGAGGTAGGAGTCACAAGTCTAGACGAGGAAATCCCAATCGAGGAGCTTCCCAATGAGCTCCTTGAACGGTACGTCGATTTTGAGCATGGCCCTACCCCGATCGTTGAAGAAACCGAGGATGTCAATCTAGGGACCGAGGAGGCTCCTAGAATCACCACAATCGGAACATCACTATCTTCTGAGGAAAGAAAAAGTATGATTGATTTTCTTCTGTCATACCAATACGTCTTTGCATGGTCATATGAGGACATGCCCGGTTTGGATACCGATTTGGTCGAGCATGAGTTACCACTTTACTCGGATGTTAGGCAAGTCAAACAGAAGTTAAGATGTCTCCGGCCTGAGTGGATCCTAAAAGTAAAAGACGAAGTTATCAAATAATATGATGCAAGGTTTCTCATAGTCTCCAAGTACCAGGAATGGCTAGCCAACATCGTCTTGGTACCGAAGAAAGATGGAAAGGTTCGAATGTGCATTGATTTCTAAAACCTCAACAAGGCGAGCCCAAAGGATGACTTCCTATTGCCACACATTGATATCTTGGTTGATAACACTGCAAGGCATGGAATGCTCTTGTTCATGGATGGATTCTTCGGATATAATTACATTAAGATGGCGGAGGGGGATCATGAGAAAATAGTGTTCATTAGTCCATGGGAAACTTTCTGCTATCGAGTCATGTCTTTTGGACTGAAGAATGTTGGCGCAACATATCAGAGGGCGATGACAACACTGTTCCATGACATGATGCATCGATAAAATGAGGTGTGTATCGACGACATGATCGCCAATTCACCAGAGAGAAGTGACCATCTGATAAATCTCCAAAAGCTGTTTGAGAGGCTGAGAAAATATAGGTTGTGTCTAAACCCTCATAAATGCGCATTCGGCGCCATGCCAGGAAAACTACTAGACTTCATCGTCAGCAGAAGATGCATCGAGATTGATCTGATCAAAGTAAAAGCTATTGTCGACATGCCACCGCCGTTTACCAAGAAAGAAGTTAGAGACTTCTTGGGCAGGATACAGTACATCAGTCGATTCATTGCACAACTAACTCTTATCTGCACGTTGATTTTCAAGTTACTAAGAAAAGACTCGTCTGTTGCATGAAACGAGGACTGTCAAGCAACATTCAATAAAATCAAGAGTTACCTTCCCAATCCTCCAATTTTGGTACCACCAGTACCAAGGAGACCACTCTTAATGTATCTCTCTACAACAGAAGTTTTGATGAGATGTGTCCTAAGACAACATGAGGAATCGAAAAGAAGAGAACAGGCCATCTATTATCTCAATAAGAAGTTTACTGACTATGAGACGCGCTATTCTCATCTAGAGAAAGCATGCCTGGCTCTCATATGGGCTACACAGAGGCTCCGCCACTACTTGCTATCTCAAGTCATTCTGCTCTTAGCATGAATGGATCCATTGAAATACCTATTTGAAAAGCTGGCTCTCACTGGTCGAACTGCATGTTGGCAACTTTTGTTACCCGAATTTGACATCGCATATGTCACTCAGAAGTCGAACAAGGGGCAAGCACTTGCTGATCATCTCGTCGAGAACCCTTTGCATAATTATGAACCTTTGAGAACCGAATTTCCTGATGAGGACATCCTATGACAAAGGATAATACGACAGAGACAGAGGAGTCTTGGGTATTACACTTTGACGTGACAACCAATGCAGAAGGTCAAGCAGTTGGCGATATTCTGATTTCCCCAAAAGGATCTCGCATATCAGTCTCCATCAAGCTCAATTTCCCCTGCACTAATGACATGGCGGAATATGAAGCCTGCGCAGCCAGCTTATAAGTAGCACTTGACCTGAATGTAACTCATCTCAGGGTATTTGGCGACTCACAGTTAATCATATGCGAAACAGACGAAGATTGGAAGATGAAGGATGAGAAGCTAATCCCGTATCATGAGCACCTCGAGGATCTAATAGCATGCTTCGATGATGTTACCTTCTCCTATGTCTTGCGAGCAAGAAATCGCTTTGCCAATGCACTAGCAACGCTGGCATCAATGGTAGAAATCTCTCATGGAGTCGAGATGAAGCCAGTCATGATCGAACAAATGAATGAGCTAGTCTTCTGCCTCCAGATTGAGGGATCTGAAAAGCTAGATGATGAGCCTCCATGGTTCTCAAATATCAAAAATTTCTTCGAAACTCGAACTTTCCCTAAAGGTATGTCCAAGACAGACAGGCGAGTCGTCCAACGCTTAGCAGCCAACTACGTCATATACGGCGAGTGCCTCTATAAGTGATTATATAATAATATCTTGCTCAGATGCCTTATTGAGAGCGAGGTAGCCAACATCATGAAAGAAATTCACGGAGTATGCGGGGCGAACGTCAATGGACACAGCTAGCAAAGAAAATTCTACGGCAAGGGTATTTTTGGACCACCATGGAAACTGGTTGTTGCAAGCACGTTCAGAAGTGCTACAAATGCCAAGAACACTCCACTCTGATGCATGCTCCTGTTATAGATCTACACAACATGACCACTCCTTGGCCATTTGCCACATCGGGACTCGACGTCGTCAGAAAGATCAATCTGAAAGCATCAAATGGGCATCAATTCATCCTCGTTGCTATTGAGTACTTCACCAAATGGGTAGAAGCAGCATCATATATGAATATCACCGCCAGTCACATCGAAAAGTTCATCAAGAATAATATTGTATGTCGATTCGGTGTACCCAAGGGCATCATCACGGACAGTGGCACCAACTTTGCGAACAAACGCATATGAGCCTTCTGTGAGAAGTACAAAATCAAACATCATCGCTCATCACCATATCGGCCGCAAACCAATGGGCCTGTAAAAGTACCTAATAAAATGGTCATCTGCATCCTTGAGAAGATGGTTGTCACATATCAAGATTGGAGTAAAATGCTGCCATTCGCATTATGGGTCTATCGAACATCGATCCGTACCGCTACAGGGGCAACACCATTCTCCTGGAACCGAGGCCGTCCTACCAGTCAAGGTTGAAGTACCACCTCATTGAATTAGGCCTACCTAAAGCTGAAAGAGAAAGGTCCCACTTTGAGCAGCTGAACCTGCTACATGAGAAAAGGCTCCTAGCCTTGTGTCATACCCAAGTTTATCAAGGGTGAATAGCAAGCGTTTACAACAAACGTGTTTGCAGCCGAGATTGAAGGTGGGAGACACCGTACTCAAGAAAATCTTCCCATCTCTCCACATTGATCCGAGAGGGAAATTCAAGCCTAACTTGGAAGGACCCTTTGTCATTCGAGAAGTGATCCCAAGGTATGCACTCCACCTAGCCACCATGGACGGAGACCACTTTCCCGAGCCCCTCAACGTTGAATACGTCAAACGTTTCTATTCCTAAGCCTCTCGTGCACGAGGTAAGTATTGATAAGATAGATACGTGACTGCTTAAGGACCCCATAAAAGAGGCCATCATTTTAAAGCCAAGTACCAAAAAGAAAGAGTCCCTGAATACTCATACCCTTGCTATACTAGTTGACCCATTGGCCTTTCTTTCGTTAAACCCCTCCCCAGAAAAGAAGACAGAATAATTGTATATACCAAACAAAAAGGGGAGAAAAAGAGTTAACCTCAAAATAATAAAAAAGTTGAAAAACAAAATCCCAAAAGAGGATGTCTGAAAAAAAAAATAGAGAGAAAGAGCAAGAAATAAAAAGAAAAAGTGGGGCATGTACAGTCAAAATTCTCCAAGGAAGGAGTGTATTATGGCAACTGGAACCCTAACAAGGAAACCTTTTTAAACCCAGAATAACTTCAAAAATTCCTAACCTTACCCATGGCCAAGATACTTCCTTAAGGAAAGCCCTCTTTAAGGTCCTACGAGCAATCACAGTATCCGTTGAGTCAACATGAGCCAAGCTGAGAGACAACAAGAATTCCTTTTAGCCGGCTATGATGGAATCAACGTCCATTTCTTGGCCTTCAAAAAAAGAAAATGGAAAAGAAAAAAATATATATATACAAGCTCAAAGCAAAATGGACATGGTGAGAACCCGCAAGGGCACTATGAGTAAGAAAGCGAGCTTCTGCGAACCAAGTGAAAACCTGAAAAGGTGCCAAAAAAGTGTAAAACCCATGGACATAGTGAAAACTCGAAAGGGCACTACGGGTAAAAGGAGGGCGATAACGGGCACGACGAAAACCTGTCTTGGGCGTTGTGAGTAAAAAGGTTAATAAAATAAAAAAAGAAAGAAGAGAGAGAGAGGGAAAAATCCTTCGATTGTATCTCTGTACTATCTGGTTTTCAACTAGGCCGCTCATGTTAGCTCAAATTGGGTCCTAATTAGGTGTATCTTCAGACTGCGTCGTTGAACATATGACCCGAGGTAAGAAGAAAAAGTTAATTCAATCCAAAGGGATGGATGTTCTAGCCCTGGAAATTCTTGAGTCTCACCTAGATCCAACCACGTGAATAGGTTCGACTATGCTCAAAAGGAGACCCGTCATCTCACCCATAATTAGGCATCAAACTAAAAAGAAGAAGAAGAGAAAGAAGAAAAAGATAATAAATTTCCCTTTCCCATTTTTATGCCCATACTGTGCACTTTCCATCTCAAAAGGTTCAACCAACAAAAAAATCCATCATTCCAAAAAGAGGAGAAATGATACTTTTTGTAAGATAATAGATTTCCCTTTTCCATTTCACAAGCCTGTATTTTTCTTACACCACATCTCAAAAAATAATCGGTGTGATGTCTAGCGTCACTTTCCTTTTTACAAAAGTTGAAAAAGACAAAAAACATAGAGAAAATATCTATACCAAAAAGGCGTATCTGAACAGGGGTTTCTTATGCCCCCTTCTATGGTTTTGATCTATGCAAAAAAAAAAGTGCAGGATGGAATCAACGACCCAACTCGCACTTTAGGGCACAGATTTCTGTATGTAAAGCATCCTCCCAAACATCCCGCTCTATCATCCAGCGGCTGTGAAGGCTCTTATATCATTTTCGGGGACATCAGTAGCACCAAGAGGGTCACTCAAGGCTCCTTTCAGACGAAGAAACTCACACTCAGCTACACCGGCTCGTGCTTCCGCCACCTCTGCTCTAACCTTTTTGTTTCTCTAATTGCTCGTGCAAGACTTGCCTCTCATCTATCAACAGCTCAATACGGGTTTGAAGCGTCGACTCCTTTGGCCAAGGTCCCCCTGCATCACTACTCTTTGTCTGGTCTAAGCGACAAGCAGGAGGCCTCTCAGGTAGTAGCCAATCCTCATACTCTGGAGAAGACAAATCGGGCTCCCCTCCTCCAGATCGCACATGTGTATCGACTGACGCATTTCCCAAAGAGTGATTATCCTAACCAAGTCCCCAGAGGATCCCAGAGAAAAAATCAAGTCATATAGGGGTGATTTCGTCACACAGGTCACCTGCTGAGAACAACCAAACTGATGCAACACCTGAAATGGGAAGTAGTAGGTACTGCTGGTCAAACCAAGAAGATTTATGCCCTCGTAATCTCTAGATCGAACTACTAGAAAAGTTTTGTCTAACCAAGGAAGCCTCCACACCAATTCAGCCTTAGCCAGCCAAAGCTTTAGCTCCTATATATTCCCCTGCGGCAACCTATGGCATCGACCCAAAAAGCAAAGATCCGCCTCACCACGGACAACATAGAAGCGGGGCACGGGCCCCAAAATAGCAAAATGCTCCCCAAGCTAGACCTAGAACAAAATAGGGCATCCTTGGAGGTACTCAACTTTGCCCAAAGCAAAGGCGTCAAGGCAGTGGTAAAGCTCTGCCAAAACCAAATGCATTACGGAACGACCTCCCCAAAGTTCCGCTAGGACATCGCAAAGTGCAAGTGAGAAACTCTCACCCCCAGTGTAGAAAAGGACCTCTGAGAGAAGACAGAATGCAAAAGCCTTTACTTTATGGATATTTCTAATGACAATTTCCGCAGGCTCTCATTGCCAAAAAATTCTCTCAGGAATTTCATCGAACCCTGGTGGGCCCACCAATGAGACTTTTCTCATAATCAGCTTTCTTCAAACCCAAAGTTGTGTGGACGACTTTAGCGTAACTTGGTTTCGGCACTACCTGGCAAGGTTTCTATGCAACTTCAAACCCGACAGGCTGGAGAGCTCTTTAAGAGTGGGAGTTAACTCGCGATTCCCAAAATAGAAGACATGGGTATCCACTTCCCAAAAAGAAGCCGCCGTATAAATGAGATCCCAAAGTGGAGGGACTCCAAGGAAAGATGAGAGACGAGCCAATCCAAGCTGATCCAAATCAGCAAGCTCGCCCTCGTTCAAGATTTCAAGCCATTTCGTTAAAAAATTGGGCCCCATACCCGAAGAAGGAAGTATAAAGGTCTCTGACCCCCCATGCGAGGCAGGGTCGGAAAGCGAGTTCATGGTCATACAAAGATGTCTTTGAAATTACAAATCAATATAGGACAATGGACCCACCCTTGGGGAAGCAAAACAAAAATGACAACAGAAAATACATACCCAATTAAAGAGAAAGAGAAAAAGGTGCATTCTCGAGCCTAAAAGGCCCCACAATCCCCAGAAAGCACCTAGCGTGTGTAATACACACGCTAGTACAAAATTTCTCAGATTTTGCCTGGCGTGTCTATTGCACACGCTAATCCAAAATTCCCTAGGGCGTGCTTAGCATGTATAATATATACGCTAGGCCAATTACCTCCCAAAATTGCCTAGCATATATATTGTACACGCCAGGCCTGAAATGCTACTAAAAAGAGAGAGAGGGGGATTTAGGGAGATTATTTTTTATCGGTCCTCTAGCCAGCCCACCTACACTTTCTGCTATTTATTCAAAGAACCCCAGATCACGTGCTGGGATACTAAAAATTGCTATTTAACTACCATATGGTTTTTCTTTCAGGAACCGTCCGCATAGACATGCAAGGTTTGACCAGTATTAAACCGAATGCATGGCCCAAAGGCCATTTAAAAAAAAAAAAACCTAAGTCCACCTTGCAGATAATCAAGTATATCACGGCCAGAAGGAAGAGATAGAGCAGATAATAGAAAGGGAAAGCACTAACATTCATCCTAAAGCAAACCATCCTAAGTGTATTCTCATATCATCCATTACATCTTCCCAAAAAAAAAAGGAAAGAAAAATATCCTAAGAGTCTCCAATATTCATCAAAAACAGAAAAAAAAAAGAGCTAATTCTAATCAGTGCCTTTGGCCTTCTTACGCCGGCGCGAGGCACTTTGATTTGTCCGAATGTCCCCCACCCTTGACCATGCCTGGGAAAGCCTGCCGAGCAACGAGTGCGACTCCTTCTCATGACTCCTTCTCATGAGCACGCTGTAGATCATACCAAAAAATCATTAGTTGAGATCGGTTAAAAGGTAAAGGGCATCAAAATAATAATTAGAGTCATCGGTGTGACACTTACCACTTCCACATCCCGAAGGTCGGCAATGTGGTGATAGTACTCCGCCTGATTAATAGTTGACTCGTAATCCTACAACAGGGAAAGAAAAACATAAGTCAGCTGCAGGAGCCATCATACAAAAGCAAGCATTTCCCTTAAAAGGAAATACAATGGAAAGAAAACTCACCCCTAGGACCATCTCGGGATGAGGGACCCGGATCGCCTTAGCAGATAGGTGGGCCCACTCAATCACGTCAGCACACAAGTTTGAGAGGAAGGCATCGTCAAAGCGCCAAAAGCCGCCCTGAGTCTCTATAGTCGAACTCCCAGAAACACCCATACTAGAAGGGTCTGAGGGTCCAACACCTGGAGCCTCGACAGGGTCTGCCGCTGCATCATCCTCATTAGAATTAGCTCCTCCATCAAACTGTAGAAAGAAGCAAAGGCCCAGGCAGTCAAATAAAAATCAAATTAGAACCATCAAGAACCTGCATAAAGGAAGAGGAGGATTACCTGAGATCGTGGACCACCAAAGGCCAGAAAGTTGGCACTAGGTACAAAGCGCGAAAGGATGGACCGGTAGGGAAGGGACTCGTACCACATCAGATACCCTCCATGCTCAAAGTGCGGAAGGATGGACCGTCGGGTTATCTTTTTCTCGGTACTGATGCACTACTCTCTCTCCCAAATAGTAGGCTCTGACCCAAGCACCATAGAAATAGATAACCCGACGGTCCACGAACAGTTGGGACTAGCCCACGACAACTCGATCCCAAAAGGGAGAATCGATGTAAGGATCAAAGGTGATCTGCTCAGATAAAGAGAGTCCTATTAGTCAAACAAACATCACCAAAAAAAAAAATCTCTCTGAGAAAGAAGTGTTCATACCTACTCTGGGATCATCAAATCAAATTGGGACCTCAGGCCTAACTCCAAATGCTTCATTCCAAGGTTTCTACGATGGGTCTTATGCCAACTACTCATGAGGGGATATGTGAACTCATCTGAGAAAAGGAGGGGGCGACCCAGCTGAAAATGTAAGTATCCCCAGATCTGAAAGAAGGAGTAGACATGAAAGACAGAGGCAAAAATAAATAATGCACTAAGAGGAGTAAAAGAGTCAAAGGTTACCTCTATCACAAGCCAAAAATCGAGAACCGAACCCAAGTCCCCAATCGAAGCTCGAGCCAAGCTGCCCATCAGTACGACGTACCCAGCACCCCCCAATCATACCAATGCACATTATCCAAATTTCCCATAAGGCTGAGTAGGGACAATGAGACCCGGCCACCACTAGCATTAGCAAAAAGAGTCTTGCCCAGGAGAAAGAGGAGCGAGATATGAGCTAACATCAATGCACGTTCAGGCTCAATAATGATATCCATGTCTGGCTGGTTCTGATCCACCAATTCATTCTCTTCAAATAGATCGACCAACCAGGATAGCTTGACCTTAGAGCCGCTCATATCCCGGGAGGAGGGGTAATCCCCAATCAATTGAACCACCTCGTCCTGATCTAGTACGCGAAGGCCGGCCACCAGTATACCCCCCATCCCGATCCCTGTGATCATCAACTAGTCGACTGGGGTGATGGTCATCTTGGCCATTGACATATGGAAGGTCATGGTCTCGGGACGAAATCGTTCTACCAGGGCCTTCACATAGGCCGAATCACCCCTCATGGCAGGGCACAAAAGAAAGTCCCCGAAGCCGGCCTAGGCCAAGAGGAACCTCACAACCTAAAGGAGGAAGATATAAAGACATTGGAGGTCATGCCAACCTCCGCGAAACATGGTTGAGGGCAAAGACAGCTGCAAAATGAAAGAGGTGTTAAGTCCTAGAACAAAGAAAGCTCGCACAAAGGGAACCAACAAAAGATAATTTCTTACTTGACCAGCGATCCCAAAATTAGAAATATGGGTGTATCACAGGAGTAACGATCGCGTTGCCTCGCCAGCATCTCGCACAGTCGGGAAGAACGACCAAATAAGCCGCCTCCGATACCATAGATCACCTTAGGACCACCCTCGTGACCCTGCTCCTCTTCACTTGACATCCTAAAAAGAGTACAAGCAGGGAGTGTTAGGAGAATATCAGTAAGGGGAAACCGATTGCTACAGGCCTAAAGAAGGTAAGTATGCCCCCTTTTATTCATCATCAATCATGATCATAATCATTTCGGTAAGAACATCAACAGGGGTGATCCTAGAGCGGTCCCCCACATTTAAAAAAAAAACAAAACAAAACAACAAATAAAATATTTATAAATTGGTTTTCAAAAGTCCATGTGTGGAAATAAAAAAAAAATCATCACAGATCCAAAAGGCCCTAGTCACACCAACAAATAGTCTAAGAAAATCCAAAAAAAAAGAAAAAATAATAATAATAAGGGAAAAAGAAGAGTAGGGCACCATTCAATCAAGTTTTCCACTCAAATCAATGCCGACGCACAGAAAAGCAATCAAATAGATCATAGACGATCATACTTACAGAGAAAATCATTCATTTATCATCTAAAAATGCAAGAATCCTCACCACATTGAAAATAAAGCAAGACAAATCAAAAGAAATAGGGTTAAGAGATGATTACTTGGAAAAAGAAATAAACCCTTGATCCAGTGTTGAATGTGTGTTTGATCGGCGAGAGTAGACGCCGGCGCAATGTCGGGGTTCAAATCGATTCGATGAAACCCTAGGAGGAGGTCCCGGTTCGGTTTAGAAAGGAGGGGAAGAAAATATTTTGAAAAATGCCCTATTTTGCTCTGGCCCGACTGATTTAAAACCATTGTCTGGTCTAGCGTATATAATATACACGCTAGGCTTGTTTTTGTCAGATTTGTCCTGGCGTGTATAATATACACGCTAGGCATAAACCTGCCAGATTTGGCCTGGCGTGTATATTACACACGCTAGGCTTATTCCTCCCTAGGGCACAAGAAGGTGCATGCACCCCCAAGAAGCACATCAATCTCCATTTGATCTGCTTGGGAAGCTGTGTTAAAATAAATGGTTTAGGATCAATGAAAATCCTAAACAAACAAAATAAATATAAAAATAAAGGAGAAAAACAAAAAAACTACATATATAAAACAACAAAAAGTATATATATAAATATATACATGTGTAACTTTCAAAAAGCAACACGTACTCCCAAAAAACGTTGCGGCATCAATTCACTCTGCTCGGGTAGTCGTGCTAAATTAACTTCGGGATCGATGGGCCTAAAGACCTCGAACCCTGCTTCACGCAGGGGCACCCATGCCTGGTCAAAAAGAGGAACCAATGCCTCATATGATTGGACATGAACTGTGGATCTTCGCGTTTTTGTCTCGCACCTGTCTTTAAGTATGGGTCGATCACCCTCCCACTCACGGAGCTGTTTTTTTTAGAATGAAACATGGACATCAAACATCTTCAATCATCTCGAGAAGCGGATATTTTTCCGAGCATATTGGGCTTTCATAACTCGCACCATCTCGATTATGACCAGTAATGTCGCTAGACAGTTGGGGACCGATAGCATTGAGGAATGGACAATTTTTTCGACATACAGGGCTTTCGTTTACTCACCATGTTACCACCTAATGTTTGAGGTTCATTTGGAATACGACAAACCTGTCAGCGTTGCCTTGGGCCTCTTCGAATGTCTCTTGTTTTTGGCATTCGATCATTAGTTATCGGATACCAAAGAGGGGCATCTGTAGACACTCAAATTTGGCCCAAGACTCGATCGAAACATACTTCGAGAAGGGCACACCCCTGACCTTCTGATAGCATCTCTCATATTCTTAGGAACCTCCCCAAACCCTTAGAAACTTGTCTAAATCCTTAGGAATTAACCCGAACCTATAGAACCCTCTCTGAACCTGTTATTGACTCTCTCGGGCAGTGGTTGGGAAGAGGTGTGCCAAAGTTTTCAGGACCCCTAATGAAACTAAATCATATACCATTAGAAAGTAGAGGTTCCCAGCTTTTCAACAAGCCAAGAATCACCTCGATCTGAGTCCTACACCGAAAGTTATGGCAATCCAAAGTTTCGGGCCTAAAAACTGCATTTGAGTGAACCCCTCGACAGGCTCTGAACCTCTCGAGAACTTCTCGAGGCTTTGGGCATGCTTATCATGAATAATGCACATGCTAAGCCTTTTTTAAGAGAAATTTTGCCTAGAATATATATTATACATGCTGGACCATTTTTTCACAGATTTGGCTTAGCGTGTATAATACACACGCTAAGTTTGGATGGCCCCCCAGCGGGCTCTGAACTTCTCGAGCACTGTACATATGCCTAGCGTATGAAATACACATGCTAGGCTTAGCTACAGTAATTCTTAGATTTCTACCCAAAATTGACTTTTGGGGTTTGACTTTTTGACTATCCCAATGTTCATTAGGATTGTTGCACCCTCATTTACCCTATTTGCAACCCTCTAATCATTTGAACCCCCACCCTATCATCTACCATTGAACCCCTTTCCCACATATTTGAGCTCCCAAAACTCTAGGAAATCTTTGATTGGGGATTACCTAATTGCTAATTCCATTAGCTCTTAAGTGTCCCCTTAACCATCCCTTTCTCTATAAATAAAGAGGCACCCCTCCCTTTACAAAGGCTTGAAAATTTTCCAAGAGAGAGAAAAAGATTAAGAGATCCCTTTCTCCCCTTCAGTGCACCAAATCCATATGAATTCTAGAATTCAAAACCATCTTTTATATCCCATCTTCCATAAAAAATCCTTTAGTCTAGGTGAGATCTACCCCCTAGCCTTCTTCCTCTACCCCTTAGCTACTAAGTTTTAGAGTTTAGAACCCATCTTCCAACCTTTCTAGCTATCGGAAGCCCCTCAAATGCTCCCATGCGAAGGTCCACAACCGTTCTATAAGGGCTCGAGAGCTCCGACTCTCCCCTCTATTCATCTACCTTCTTCACATTTCCTCTATCTTTGAATTTGCGCCGTTACGCCACTGGAATTTTGGTGATTGCAGGGGGTAGAAATAGGATCAGAGTGCCTTCGGACAAGAGAAAGTACTATTTTATTTTTATTTTTATTATTTCTTTTTTGCCATAAGTAGAGACCGCTTAGGAGCGGGTTGATCAGGTGCCTAACACCTTCCCGATCGATAACTAAAGCCCCTACCCAAGAGCCTTTGGCGTGAATCGGTAAATCAGAGTCATATTTGGCACTTCGGTGTCACTACAAAAATTTTACCTTTTCCCGGCGGCTTATACCCGCCGGGAATACCCCAAAAGCCGCCGCTAATATTATTACCGGTGGATGTAGGTCCGCCGCCAATTCCTTTGTCGCCATTACTATTGCCGGTGCTTATTAAACTTTTTTCCGGCGGGGGAACCTCGCTGGTAATATTTTCCCAACGGTCACTAACAACATGATTTATCGGCAGCATTTATGTTTTGTCGGCGGACAATGTGACTGCATGCCGGAAATACTACTATTTTTTTTTTGCCGGTAGATAACATGGCTGCCGGTAATATTACTATTTTTATTGCCGACAACCAAAGTGGTTGCCGTCAATACTACTGTTTTCTTTTGCCGACAGACATTGTGGCTGCCGGTAATACTAATACTACTTTTTTTTTTTGCCAATAAATTAGCTAGATTTTTTTTTTTTTTTTTACATTCAGCTGGGAATGACTTTTTTTGTTTGCTCCATCACATGCAACTTTGAATTAAACCCTGAAAATTGTTCCTTATCACAAAAGAAACAAGTACTAAAACATAAACCATAAATTATCACAAATCTGATATCAAATAATAAAAATAAAATTTGTCCCACCACATACAAATGAAGTTCAACAACCATTAACCAATCCAATTCAGAGATATCAATCAGTGCACTGACATCATTTGAAAAATAACCTACAATCCACATTTGAAGCCCTACTCTTGTGCTCAAAATAGATACTAAAAAATGAAAGTGACTACATGACTTAATTTTTTAACAATCCATGGACGCCATGTCAAAAATCTTTGCCATGCTAATTTCTACACCACATTAAAACTGCATCACAAATTATGAAGATAGAAAAAAATATTTTTTTTAAATACAATCAATAATTAATAACAGAATATTAAGTATAGGTTGAATTATGAAAAAAAATATATGGTGATTGGGATAGTTGTCCTAGCATTCCTGCATGCAAATTATATTCTGCACTTTCACAATATTTAATCTTTAATATGCAACTTTAATGGTACTGCCAATTTGTTAAAAGTTCTCTTACAAAATATGCGGACTTTCAAAGTTTATTAGGAAGTATCTCAGAGTTTGACCCTTCTGTAGATTCTGGCACTCGAGTAATATCGTTGGCCACCTATGCAACAAACACCAAATAGAGATATTAGATCTAGGATATTGTTTTATAAGTTTGAGTCTTTTAAACCAGCTTTTGACTAATTACAACATACCTAATTATAAAAGTTTTAATATTTATACATACATGTCTCTGTAGAGTTTCGACTACGATCGTAAGATCAAAAAATAATTTTTCTTTCTTTCTCTCTCTCCTCCATGAGTTGCATCTTTTTTTTCATCTCTTCTCTCTCCTTGTCTTTCTCTTCCATGATCTGTATTTTTTCTTTCATTATATTGAGTTCCTCAGAGGACCCATTGCAGTTAGAAGATGATCCCCACAAACTTGTAGGGGTTACTCCCAAACCATAACCACGGACACGACCACGCTTCTCTTTTCCAAACACCTTTGAGGATACATCGTTTCGTGAGTTTGAATCCTTCGAACCAGCTTTTGCAAATTGATCCTTCAACTCATGCTGCAATCAAGTACATTGTCATTTATTATTCGGTTCAATAGAACTTTAAAACCATGCATTCAAGAAATATATATTAAAAAAAAAACAATCAGCTAAGATGTTTTGAATCCAAAATCTGGTTCAATTTGTTTTGAAATCAGCTATGGATACAAATGAATAGGTGGTCCGTCCCTTATTATCAGCTATGGAGGATCAATTTTTTCTTTCACCCCCCAGCTTTTAAATATCAGATTATGTGTATACCACGAATCATTAATTGAATTATATAGTTTATTAATACTAACCATCCTATCCGCTGTTTCATCATTTATTGGTGTACATCTTTATGTGCGTGAGTCTTAAAAAATAGCATCGCTCGAGTTAGTGATGTTTGTGTTTCGCTCCTAGAACGCTGCATGAAAGAGTAGTTAAGGGCACAATCAAATTATAAAATATCAACATAGATAAACACCAACCAAAAAGGCATTAAATCGAAATGAATACCTCCTCTTCATGTATTATAACAAAACTTTTAGATCCGGCCGTATGAGGCAGCGTTTGTTTGGAACGATTTAATTTATTTCGTTCACTTCATTTCTACATGTACCAATCAATTGTTGATTCAATATTTATATGTCGCTTAATAATTTTTAAAGAAATTCTTCGGATGACAGTATACCTTTCCTTCTTCAGAATTTCAAAAGGGGATCAGAACCTCCCATTGCTCCTGCACAACTTCTTTCGGTTTAGCCTGAAGTCGTTGCTCATCAGTTGGATATTTGTTATAATATTTTCTCTTTAACTCACACTTGAAATCCCTCCACTTCTTGCCCATGGATTTCATTACAAAATACTTCAATCTATCATCAATATCAAACTTCTCCAACATCACATTCAACATACGGACATATATATTACTTTGTTAACATCGAGAACATAGAAAATTATTACAAAAAATAAATTAATTACCAAAATTTGATTCCACGCGCGTTCCTTTCCTTCTTCGTTAACTTCATCCCAAGAAGGGGAATCAAGGGCACATTTTCGCCCATCTCTCACCATTAAGCCATAGTAATTTGTCAATTTACTCGTGTGTCTCCCGACTGGTTGGCC
Source organism: Chloranthus sessilifolius (assembly GCA_021018995.1). Lineage (NCBI taxonomy): Eukaryota > Viridiplantae > Streptophyta > Magnoliopsida > Chloranthales > Chloranthaceae > Chloranthus > Chloranthus sessilifolius. Next base: position 100,468,979 of record CM037597.1, read on the forward strand.
ACGACGATTTACCCCAACCTCAAATTTCTCTCCCTTTCCTAGGCCCATTGTATAAAGACACCTTGTTGGACCTCTTCCCTTCTTTTTCACTGGAGAGGAAGTACCTTCATTGGATGCTTCTTGACTATGACTCATCTGCACAAAAAAATTTAATATCATATTAACATGCATATTAAATTACTAATGAAAAAGCTTGAGTCCTTGAAAACCATTTATATATAATGGAAAATTTTAAGTTAGGTTTCATGACATACATTATGTATACTTATCATCTATCATAAGAAACCATTAAAGTCTCTGATTTTATCACATTAATGTGCACAGGCACCAATATACCCCTGTATAATTAATGTGTCTACACCAATATATTGCGCAAATATTTCTATACTACTATATGAGACTAGTATTAAGGGGTTATTTAATACTTAACACTCTGTAGACAGCATACCTTTTCTTTGGCAGTAGGATATTAATGAAAGAGCACCAGTTTTCTAAGAAAGATTCGGGGTAGCAGTAGCAACACAATAATAAAATCCGTCACCTTATATATATAAGCAATTAATTTCTAATATGGGTTAAGCATATAGTAGCCAATTGCAAATGTATATATCTATTACCATCTAAACAATTACAAATTTTCATTCGTTTGAGTATCAGAATCTGATTCATCTTCATTATAATTGAATTTTCTAAAGGATCTTGTTGCACATTAAGAGTTTGGGGAGGTGCCTCAACAGTTGCACCAACCAAATCTTCTCTTATCCAATTAACAAAATCGTTCTCATATATATCAGAGTCACGAATTGAATGTTGATTCCCATATGGAAAGCTATCCAATAATGAGTCATCCACCCCACCCATATCAAGCACGTCCCTGGGTTTATTCTTCACGACAACATGCCAATTTGGTTCCACAGGATCTAGCACATAGAAAACCTGGTTGACTTGAGATGCCAAAACATATGGTTCATCTGACAGTTCTTGACCGAAGAACAACAATTTTGTGAAATTTACTAATGTGAACCCTAACTCATCAGTCTTCACTCCACTGCCCTGTGTCTTTATATCAACCTAGTCACATTTGAACAAAACAAACTTGCGCCCCTCATAATATGTCAACTCAATTATATCCGTTAAACAACCATAATAGGTTATCGCTCCTGCAACGGGTCTTTTGTCCTTTGCACTTGAATAGCTCGTAGTAGTTGCTGAGACTGCAACACCACTATTCTGGGTTTTAGCTCTCTTCTCCTTATCAATGGTTCAGAATTTATATCCATTGATGGTGTAAGTAGTAAGTTTTTGCGCTAGACAACTTGGACCTTGGGAGAGGGAATGGATTCCTTCTGCCAACATAGTGGATGACTTTCGTAATAGGGCAACCTATTTAAAATGAGCATTAAGGTTAAAAAACTCCTAAGTTATTTTATAGTAAGGAATATGTTGAAATACAAACTATTAATACTTATATGTTCCTCAAACCATTTAATAAACCTTTGGTTGTGCATTTTATACAATTCATGTGGACTTGCCCTGCTGTGAGTCATCTTAAGGTACCGGATGTGTTTTCTGCCTAAAACATAAAATGTTTCTTAAATACATCATCCACCAAATTTGATATCAATAAAGTTTTACATATATGTCATTTCTTACTTTAGATAACTAGTGACCTCAGGTTGGTTGAACAATACATAGCGATGTGCTTGTGTCCATTCTATGTCTGAAAGTTTGAATGGTATGGCCCGCCTAATTGCGCATTCTTCATTAATTCTTGTGGGGCGGTTTAGCCTTGTTTCAACGTTAGGCAAGTATCTTGAGCAGAATGTGAGACATTCTTCTGCAAGATATCCTTCTGCAATAGATCCTTCGGGTTGAGCCCTATTACGCACATATGACTTCAAGGTATACAAGTATCTATACGTAAACAAAAGAAATTCCGAATAGCTCGAGACAAAAATTGTTACAAGATGACATGGGAATCATGACTTTTAAGTCCGGATATCTTACACTCACACACATTAATGCGTCTTGTGATATTAGAGGAGTAACCATCTGGAATCTTCAAACTTTTCAACACAGTGCAAAACATCTCTTTCTCACTTTTTCCCATGGAGTAGCATGCAGGTGGAAGATAAACTTTTTTGGGGGGTAGCAATTATGGATGAAGCTCTTTCCTAATACTCATGTGAGCCAAATCTTGACGTGCCTTCAAATAATCCTTCGATTTTCCTTCAACATTTAACAAAGTCCCTAACAAATTATCACATATATTCTTCTCAATGTGCATCACATCTAGATTATGTCTAAGTATATTGTGCTCCAAATATGGTAACTCGAAGAATATACTTTTCTTCTTCCAGTTTTACGGCATGATATTGTTCTCTGTAGTTCTTGATCTTTTCCTCAAAGGCTGCTTTCCAAATTTTTGTGTATAATTTTTTAATTGATTTAACACATTCAACCCAGATAATGGAATAGAAGATGATCTGACCTCCATAGTACCATCAAAAGAATTTTTCTGTTTTCGGAAGAGATGATCTGAAGGTCAGAACCGATGATGACCCATATAACAATGTTTCCTACTATACACTAGGTACTGGCTACATGTGTTTTTGTGGCATAAAGGACATGCCAACTTTCCTTTCATGCTCCAACCTGATAACATGGCATAGCCTGGGAAGTCACTGATGGTCCATAACAAGGTTGCATGTAATTGAAAAATCTCATTCCTCGATGCATCATATGTCTCCACCCCAAATTCCCATAATTCTTTCAATTCTTCTATTAGGGGCCTCAAATAAACATCAATGTCATTTCTAGGGCCAACAGGTCCTGATATAAGCAAAGATAGTATCATGTTTGGTTGCTTCATGCACAACCATGGTGGCAAATTATATGGAATCAATACCACAAACCATGTACTATGTGCAATACTCATTGTCCTAAATGGGTTGAAACCATCGCTCGCTAGCCCAAGTCTGACACTTCGAGGGTCTGATGCAAAGGCTTGATTAATGGTATCAATATGTTTCCAGACAGGAGAATCTGCAGGATGCCTCAAAATTCCATCTTTTGTGCGACTCTCATCATGCCATCTCATGTCAGATGCAATTTTCGATGACATATATAATCTTTGTAGTCATGGTTTTAAGGGAAAGTATCGTAGAATCTTGGCAGGACTCTTCTTTTTATCACATTTTGAATGATCCTCTGGAGCCTTCCATCTGGAGGTACCACAAATGCCACATGATTGTTTGTCGACAGAATCTTTCCAATATAACATGCAATCATTGGGGAAAGCATCGATTTTATTATAGTCTAGTCCCAAATTAGAAATTATCTTCTTGGTTTGAGTAAAACTACCTGGCAACGTCGAACCCTCAGGAAGCACCTCTATTAACAAGTCAAGCAACATAGTGAATGACTTGTTGCTCCATCCACCGAGGCATTTAATATGCCATAACCGAACAATGAATGATAACTTTGTGTGTGATTTACACCCTGGATATAAATCTTGTTCTGCATCCTGTGCTAATTTGTAAAATTTAGTAGCACTGGAGTTGGGTAGATCATTTGCTCCTTGTGTTAAACCATTTGAAAGTCCTTCTGGGTTTCTTAATCCAAATGCATCATTCAACATACCTCTCATGTCATCAACAATATCATGTTGATCAACTTGATTGAATACTGCATAATCACTTGTTGAACTTGAATGAGGTATTTCCTCCCCATGAAAATACCATACAGTGTAATTTTGATCAATCCCATCGCATACCATATGCTCATATGTTGTTTTTGAATCTTGAACTAGAACATTATTGCATTTAACACATGGGCATTTCAACATCCCATTAGAAATTGCTCCACGGGCTTCAGCTAGCTCAATGAACTCTTCCACACCTTTAGTATACTCTAGAGAAGTCCTATTTTATAGATACAAAAAAACACGTTTGCTTATCAACCAAAGCATAGCATGAAAAAGCAAATTGATATGGTTGAAAACGTAGAAATAAAGGTATACCTATGTTTCTGGATCCAACTCCTATCTATCATATGAACGTTTGGATTTGATATCCCCAACTTCTTCGTCGGTGTTCTGAAAACTCTAAGATAAAGTTATGTATTAGGGATAAAAAAAAATAACACTCATGTCCTAAAGAATGATTGATTGATTTTTCAAAGGAATCAAATGGGTGACAAAATAGTCGTGGGGGTTCTAATGTGAAGGAAAGAGTGGGTTTATAGCTTCAATTCTTAATAGCTATAATCTATTGAACTCGATGAATGAGAACCATTGATTTAATTTGACTGATTGCCTAAGTCCATTTGAGCTATTGGATTAGTCCACTGTTGACTATGAGCCAAATTCAACTATAGGTAAAAGGGTTCATGCAGCCACAAGATGCTTTGGATCTTGGCCTATCACAATTCAAAGTGGCACACAAGTGGACAAAAGTCCATTGCCTAATTCAAGTTCAAAACATCTCAAAGGGTCCAAAATAAGTAGTGAATGAGACTCCCCAAGAGAAATAGAACACAGGAGCACACCCCCACCAACCTTTTTAGATATGAAAAGTTAGCATTCCTATTTATAGAGATGGCTATGACTACCCAGCTCATATGCATCCCCCATCCATCGGAATTTCTTTCAGCCCCATCTGATCATTCATTTACATTGAATTGACTTGATGGCTGGATTGATCATGAAGAAACTTTCCCAAAGAATCATGGCGCAATTGGCATAGGAGACTGCACATAAAAAATTTTAATTTACCAAATTACTGAAATCTTCCCGTCTTTTATTAAACAAAACCTATCAATACCGCTCAAATCTAAAATTTCACCATAGAAAGGTAAGCATAGCATGAGTCTCAAGTTAACCAAGGGAGTTAATTTTAGCAAAATCGGCTCCATTATGATTTTCGTGGAATCGACATAACCTTGGCATAGCAGACCTCTAATAGATTGGATCAAGGCTGTGATGACGATGATGAGTATGATGATGGCATAATTGGCATAGATGTAGTCACATAGTTTACCTACTTGGGATCTCTGTTCTTTAACTTAATGCAGAAAATATATGAGAAAATACTGAAAAGGAGTGCAGAAAAAAAAAGACTAAATCCATGCTCTTGAGCACAATTGGATCACATTCATCTGCCTTATTTTGCTAACTGTCTAAATTTATAAACACAAAGGTGAGAGTTTTTATAATCTCAAACCACCTATATATGGTATATGCTTGCAAAGTGAGACAATAACTAATCGTCAGTGCTGATTTGGAGAGGGCGATATAGCAAAAGGAAGAACCTCTACTGAGCTAACATCTTGTGGCGTGAATAAGATGTTGAAACTCCAAAACAATCTACCTCATACTTATGGTAATGAAAATAGATTCCCTTCACACGGGTACCTTCCTTAAATTTATTGAGTCAACTTATCCCAAGAGGCCAACAGCTAGAAAATGCTTACTCACCACTCTAGGAGCCTATAATTTGTAAGCCAGTAAGCAAACTTGGAAAATAGCAGAACATCAAAGTTGCAATGGATAAATGCATGGTGCCCAACACTAGGAGGAGAAGTAAATTGGATTCATCTCAATAAGATCACCACAGCTAGCCAATCCCCTCCTGAAAGTTAGGACGCTAAAAAAAAAGTTTGTGAAAATTGCTAATCTACTTAATAATATTTTAGCATTCCTATTTATATTACTTTATTCTCATCATCTTATCTTCATTTTAATCTTTTTTTTTTTTTCTCTGAAACAGTGGAGTTCTACTCTAGGATCGACAAAGAAGAAAATTTCCCAAATTCATTTTCTAATCCATCCATGGAAGTTGCAGAAGTGACTATACTCTCAGCTTCCCTATGGGAACTTATTGTGAATTCCCTAACAGAGAAGTACGGTATTGAGGTTGAAGAACTAAAGAAGCTTCTTGGGTCTACTTCACCTTCTCAGTGTATTAAAAACAAGAGGGCTTGACAACAAAAAAAGCAGCTTTTGTTTGATTGTGTGAGAGAAGTGTTGGAGAGCATTTCAAAAGAGGAAGAGAGGTGTAATCTACACGAATTTTTAGGGTCTGAACAGCTTGGCAAGATCATATGTGAGCAGATCTGCCCATGGGTTAAAGAAGCAAGTAATCTAACAAACATGACCCAACTTATTGAATCTGATTTGATGAAGTCAAGAAAAGAGTGGAGCCAATTTCAGCCACAGATCAGTGAGATTGGAATTGAGATTGGGGATGAGATTTTTGAAGAAATCCAGATGAGATTGTCTCAGACATGATGGATTGTTGGCCATCAAAGAGAAATTGACCTTTTTAATTTTTGTAAATATTATATTGTCATATCAGAAATCACTACTTTTTGTTTTTACCAATGTGGTTTATTGCCAACTAATTATATATGAAGATCTTTTAGAAAATCTGTTCCGCAAACAAGGCAAAAACCAATAATGCCAGGTAGGGGTGCAGATGGGTACTGACCCATTTACCAAAAGTTTGGGTCGAGTCAGGTCTGGTCAGGCAAGCTAGGTTAAAATAAGAGTTGAGTCAAGTTGGGTCGGGAGTATTTTTACAGCCGTGTCTTGAAAGCATTTTCTGCTTGCTGGTAAGGCAATTTTTGGTAGCGACAAGCCTAATAGCGGCAGTTTTTTGTTACAAATACTGCCGCTAATAGTCTTATTTTTTGTAGTGCATGTAGAATGTCCTTCCTGTACAATTAATTATTTTGCAAAATTCAATAAAAGAACAAAACAATATATTAAGTGATTTTTATCAACAAAAAAAATGTATAATAAGTGATGAGAAGAAGTCTTTATGCTTTTATGAACATCTGAACTCCAAATTAAGTCCAGTCATTTCGAAAGCACAAAGACTTGTATAAGGCTTCATGTAAAAGCCAAAAAAATCTAGAGAGGAAGATGAAAAATCCATAGAGAGAAAATTAATTTCCTTGTTAGACATTGAATTCGTAGCATTGTGGGTCATATTAAGTAAGGGATATTATGGTTAAAGACTTGTGGAAGACTTCATGTAATTAAAACCCGAAATATATATATATATATATATATATATAAAGAGAGAGAGAGAGAGAGAGAGAATTAGTATCAAATGGATCATATGAAGGGAAATTTTGCTCCCCATGGCCGAGAGTTCGAGCAGCGATTCCTCTTCTGCTATAACAGAATCCCTCGCAAGGGCAGAGCCACATAGAGCAGTGTGGGGGCTCAAGACCCATTTAACTCTTAAAAATGTACAAGTTATACTTCTTATACAGCCCCTTTTGTATAAATAATTTGGTCCCAAATTTATGGTGAACAAGTCACCCCAAATCCACAGTGAATTAACTATTAACATCCATCCACTATTGCTAGCCCCCACCAGAAAATTATGTCTACGCATTTCCTTGTAAGGTGTGTAATCCGTGAAATACTTGTGACACGATGGGGGCGAGTGCATCCGTTAGGGATTAGTCCAAGCGTAAGTTTTTGATAACCTAGGCTATCCCCCCTCCACCACACACACACACACACAAAACACTACAAAAAACAAGACTATTAGCGGCAGCTAAAAACTATCGCTATTAACAAAAAACTGCCACTAATACTCTTGCCGCTAATAATCTGTTTTTTTGTAGTGAAAAAAGGATTTTTTTTCATTACCATAAAATATCTCCGTTGATATCAACTCGAAATCATCGGATGGTGTAAGGGTGGTAATGTCGCCATGAAAAGATGATATAATTAGTATATATTGGTCGCCAAAGATGGTCAGCCTGGCCCAGTTTGTTTGCATTCATATAACCTATCTGCCTTACCGTGTCTTGAAAGCATTTTACATGCATCTAGGCGTCCAAGTTGAGCCTTCAAATGTGCTCATATAACCTATATACCTTGTCTATTTTTAAATAACAGCAAGTTCCTGAAGAGATCTAGATTTCTTTTTGGGCTAGTAATAAGCAAGATTTTATTTAAGAAAAGGAAGAACGGTACAAACAGCGATGTGCGTAGAGCCCCAACATAAACAAACCAGTAAGACCAAGGATACAAAGAGTCTTATCTGCTCAAGTGAGCTGGCAAATGCCTTAGTCCGATAAGTTCTCAGATCCTCTCAACTTATTGCTACAAGTAGAGGAGAGGTCCAAGCTCATCCAACAATCTGATTTTTTATCTTTTTCTTCAGTCGGCGGATTATACCTATGCATACTCTGTCAATCGTAACTAATTAGATGCTCCACAAAACAACAATCAATACCAACCTGCAAAGGTTTTTTCCTTGCTGAGTAATTGGATCCAATCCCTACTGTGCTGGGACATTGTGAAACGAATAGGGAAGGCCCCAGTTCATCCCAAATAACCTCATGGAAATGCTCAAATCTGATATGTTGCCAAAGAGTGATCTAAGGCCCTATTTCAGGCAGCATTGCTTTCGCAATCTGATTAATGCAAAAGTGAGAATCCGGAAGCATGTTTAGCCAGCTTCCAGAATCTCATCCAATTCACTCTGTACTTCTCTTTAATGCTCATGATCCAATTCACTCCGTACTTCGTCTATGGCACTTACACTTGGGTCACAACGTGATTGGCTGCAGACATAGTGGTTTGAGTGCCAAAGATCTAATGAACTAATGTCTAACGAATTAGGATGAAAAAGCATCTCCTTGTTTTGAATCAAAGTAGTCAAATGCTTTTAAAATTCAGGGCCACCATATCAATGTCCAAAATAAAGGCCATTACCCAATGTTGATCAAATACGTACAAGGTACTGAGAAGGGCAAACCTAACCTCTGATTTTTTAAACGTATAAAGAGATTGCTCTCTGAACTCAAACTTTCGTTCTCACGCACATCAATCTCCAAATAATTTTAGCTATTCATTTGATATGATAGAAATATTTTCTTAACCCAAATTTTGACATCATATATCTTTAGATCATGATCTTTAAATCGCATAGCACATTGATGAAACCATATGCCACTTATGTAAAAAAGTGTCACGATTTCCAAATCAGCCCGGGAATCGGTTGGGTACCGGATACCAACTCCTAAAATAAAGAGCTACTAAAGGGCCTCCCTTAAATCTATAAACCCGACACTATTTTGAGTGTCATGTGGTGCTACATGGTTCACCATGTTAGATCGGATACAGTTCTAAGATTACGTCCAAAAATAAAGTCCTCTCAGGTGATGAAGAGGCTACAAATGATAGAAAATGAACGCACCATCAGATTGGTTAAAACCATTTTAGCCATTAATTTTTTTGGTCTAAGCATTGTGAGCATTGTTTTCTTATATATATTGGAGAAAAAAACAACAGCCGGATCAGTTTTTTATTATTGACCCATTTTAAGAAGGTTTTGGGCATCAGTTGACCCACATATCCAACTTCCCCAATTCCTGACCTAATATACTTGCTAAATAAATAAAAATTAATGGGCAAGAAAAATCTTATTCATGTGAAACCGTAGACACAAAAATCTGCTCGAAATAATAAAAATAAAAACAAACCAAAACAAAACATTGACACCAAAACGCAGCTAAAATTCACCTGGATTGAGATCTTGTAAGCAATCTCCGAAAAATATTGGCCTTCGTTTCTAGTGGAGAAGAATATCTGTTCATTTAGAGTAGATATTTAGGTTATTATAAATAAAAATAATCTAAAATCATTGAAACAAAACAATATTATAGATGATTAGAAAGAACCAGAACCCTCGTTTATAGATCAGCCACGATGAAGATGATTTAAATCAGTCACGCAGCATGCCTTGATCGCCTTAATCAGCCACAAAGAACGATGGAGATGATGAGTGTAGGGTAAGAATGGAGCTAGAGAGGGGATAGAGATGATGGAGACGAGTTTCACAGTTGGAGAGAAGATGGAGTGAGAGCGATGGAGCGATGGAGCGATGGAGAAGATGGGGATAGAAGAGGGAGACGAAGGGTTTTCTTTCTCCTAAGCGTATTTTATAAATGATAAAATGCTTTCTCCTATAAATAATAGGAAACTGCTGGCACCATTATTGTTTTGATATAGGCGCGCGCAAAATTTAAGCTTATGCTAGCGGGACTCTTATGTATCGCTGGGAAAGGGGTGTCGGGAAAAGCCAATTTTTTTGTAGTGTGCATTTAATATTTATTTGAGGTTTCCCGGGACACCAAAATCGCTGGGTGGTGACTATATATTTTTTGAAAAGGGCGCGTCGTTGCGAGAGATCAATCTAGATCCCCGGTTGCACAGGCACTAATATGGGTTCAAGGGATAAATTAATTTTGGGATTTTGGCATTTTGGCTCAAACGAATCAAAAGAAGGCCTTAAATCATTTTCACGATTTACTAGCAAGAATGCCATATTATTTCAATGCATATAATAAGCAATTCTAGAAAAACATTTGACATAATCATAGAATATTTGATTCAAATAAATAAACAGCAACGAGATTTCATTAAAGCATAGTCAAGAAGTTCAAGAAAATTTAGAATTGGAATAGAATATCAGTCTCTCTCAAAAAAAGTAAATAAGTCCCAAAAAACTCACTGGTTATACGATTTTGAAACTATAGTCTAAATATTATAGTTTAAATTAAAGTATAGTTTCAAATATTTAATTCTGATACATTGTACAAGTGAGCTAAACATGAATATTAACTATCTCTATTATTTGATGGTTGAACTTCTACTAGGATGACGGTTATACTTATGGAATCATAAATTTTTTCTAATTATAACTCTCGTGTAATGGTTAACAGAAAAAATAAAAATTTAAAACAACTTAACCTAAAAATCTAAAAATAAAGGAAAAAGAGAATTAATTAAATCTGCATAGAAAGCTTAAATAAATAAATAAATATATATATATATATCTTCTTTTTTTTCAAATTCAGAAATAATATACATACACAGCGTGGGTGTACCCCTAAACTTAAATAGGACAATGTCCTCATTGTTCTCAGAAACAGGGGATACCAAAAAAAATTTGATGGTGCTAACACAGGTACCGAGCACAAAATCTGTAAAGAAAATCAAAGATTCTCCTCAAACTTGGGAGAAATTACTTCTAGCATTATCTATATAGAAACAGTACCATAAAGAAAATTAGAAATAACAAAAGTAATAAAAGAAGCAAAAGAAATTTCTATTAATAAGATGAAATATTTACAGAGGTTGCATGGGAAAGAAACTAATTACATAAAAATAGAAACCTAGGAAAAATCTAGACACAGACTGATTACGACACTGGTCGCAACCATTCGAGGGGAATGATGAATTCGATAAAGATCGGCCTTCAGGGTAACCACCTTCAATCAGAGTCTCACTTGTCCCCCAAACAAAACACTCCTCCCTACCTTCTACTTTATCAACTGCACCCTAGGAAGAGAAATGCAATGCAAGGAGAGGAAGAAGTTGAGGAGTGGGCGGTTGAGCAATGGAGAGGGGTGGCGTGGAATAGTTCAACCCACCATCATCCTAAAGGAACTCGCACTCAGGGTGGGTTGTGATGGCAGAAATGTTAAGAAGTGGGAGAAGAAGTAGCATAGGAAAAGGTTTTCATATTTAGGTTAGGTTTATGGTAAAGGGTGGTTTCGGTGGACGATTCATCATCTGGTATGGGTCGCTGGCATTTCAACTTCTCTAATTTTTTTATAGCAGCCAGAAATTCGACCGTTGTATCTCAAGAGCACAATCAAGTCTTCTGCTGAGCTCGTCATGGTCTAGTTCTTTCGCCATAAGGGTGAGGGTTTGAAAATGAAGGGAGAAATAGATGGGTTGGAAATATGAAAGGGTATGGTATTTATAGGGAAAGGGTAGGGTTATGAACCGTCACTTCGAATTAAACGTCGAGGTGTAGGCATTTAAGCTTGGGTAGTTGGCAAGTGGCGATATTGAATGTGATGCATGTCCACTTCCTCTATGATTTTAAATGGGCTCGAATTCTAGGGTAATCGATGAGATTGGTCACTAGATTCGCCTATTCCCTAGAATTGTAATTTACGATTATAGATAATAGTACTCAGACTCTGTAACAATCTGAATCGTAATCACTACGATTCGACCATGGGAAATCACGAGTGATCGCAAATACATACACTCAAAAGTGAATATATTACAGTAGAGAGGTCCTACGATCGATCGTGTTTCCACATGATTTATATCATAGGGTACTTTCTTCCAAAATTTCCTACTTTGCAATAAAAGAAATAATGTATATATTTTACAAGATTTTACTACGGATGAGTCGGTAGCACGATGGATCATTGAGGAACTCAATTTATACTATAGGAGTGGGTATATCTCCCCAAAATGTGTGTCCTCTTGGTTTGGCATCTGACTGCTCAAATAATTTGCCACTCTCTTATTTAATAAAGTGGTTAGTTGCTCTATCTGAGTTCCTAACTTAAAAATAGATTGCCTAAGAGAGAGGAGTAGCTATATTTGGAATTGGCCGCATTGCTGCCACCTTCTGGCATCCTGCAATGTGGCATCCTCTGAGGGGTCAGTATGGTCTTTGGTTACTGTGGGATGTAAAGGGACAACAAGATACTGAGGAACTACCTGAGTTGGACCATGGTAAGGACCACAAGCCTCTCCTTTTTGAGATGATGGGTGCGATTTTATACCCAAGAAGGACTGAATTTTTATTTTCCAAAGCATCAGCTTCGGGAGACACTTCATTATTGACTTTAATTCATACAATCCTCCCCACTTAGGAGTTATATTCCTTAAAGTCTCTGAATCAGTCCTACTCAATGCATCGCATTTCACCGATTCCTTGCTAAGGATCTCAAAGAGTTCCCAAGCATCCTCTGTAGTCAATGTATGAAACATTCCTACACAAGTAACATCAATCATGTGCCGGGTTTGTTCATTCATGCCTTCATAGAAATCAAGCACTATTTGCTAGCGCGGGACCCCATGATGAGGGAACTTGCTCAAAAGTTCGTTGAGATGCTTCCAGCTCTCTTGAAAAGACTCATCCAAAAATTGATGAAACATTGTGATAATCATCCAGATCCGATTCGTTTTACTGATGGGGAAGTACTTAGTGAGGAACTTAGTTTGTAACTCTTCCCAATTAGCAATCGAATCGTTGGGCAATGAGTTTAGCCATTGCTTTGCCCTATCTTTAAGAGAAAATGGAAATAGCCTCAAAAGAGCGGCCTCTTCCGATAAGTTTTTTATTCTAAAGGTCATGTAGATTTCGAGAAAGCTTGTTAAGTTCGTGTAAGAATCCTCTTCACCATCCCCATGAAAAATAGGAAGTAGTTAAAATACATTGGGTTTGATTTCGAAGGTTCCATCACCGACTACTAGAGGTAATCGAATAAATGAGGTAGGTGTAAGAGGGGATAGTGCATAATATTCCCTCAGCTATGCATAATATTCCCTCAGCTTTTTAGCCACACGTTGTTCTTCTCCCGCCATATTGAATCGAATTAATGATAGGGCAGAGCCGCTAGAATGTTTAATATTATATTTTTGTGTTTTTAATTGTATTTGATTTTTATTTTAGAAAGCAGGGAGAGAAAGTAAATATGAGCTTCTAGCTTCTATTGTCAGAAGAAGTGTTGAAACCTTCAATCAGCTGCTTCGAATAAACCTGCAAAAGATAAAGAAGCGATCAAAGAAAATAAAAAATAGAGAAGAAAAGAGGTTTGAAAGAAAAATATCAATTTTTAAAATTGTTCCACTTCCCTGATAGCAGCGCCAAAAACATTGACAACTCTATAAATTACGTTTTGTTTTAGCCTATTGAAAGCACACAATGGAAATCATAGCACTAGTGATAGGATCACTCCCACGAGGAAGGTAAAAAATTTTAAAAACTATTATTTGCCTTTAAAGAATAAAGAAAGGTTTTTCAATTAAACTAAAGTGAGAAAATAAATCTATATCTTCAAACTTCTGGAACCTGGTCATCAATCAGTTTCCTTTGGTTCTCAGATATTTATGAAAATTAAAATACCGTTACACTCTATCTTAGCCTTCCAGAGTTTTGTTGTCAATCAAAAACTATAATTCTTTAATATAGATTTAAACTAATCTGCAATCTTTCAAAAATTTGGTCGACAATCAGATTCTAGAAAATTAAAGATGAAAAATAAAATACCATTACACTAATCTTTCAAATTCAAAACTTTAGGCGTCAATTAAAATCAAGAACTATCATATGTTTACAAAGCAGTAAATCTAAACTAGAAAGCAATAAAAAGATCTTTCATCCCTCAATCATAGGCGTCAATTGCTCTTGAAAAACTACGGATACTCTACTCTAATCTTCCAGTCTCCGATCACAATCGTCAATTATTCTCGAGAAACCTTGGATATCTAAACTAAAGTAAGCTAGGTGATCTTCAGGAAACTCAACCTGTGCCGTGAATTGATGCTGAGAATTCCTTCAATAAATTTTTCCTCTATGTCGTGCCCTCTTATTTATAGAAGGGGTTGGTTTATAGTATACGAATCCTAATAAAAATAAACTACTAAAAACAAAAGTTTCCTAAGTTAATAAAACTTCTAATTTTAATCTTCCTTACTTTGGATAATAGATGCGCGTAGGATTCTTCTCCTTAATTTCAGTAGTAGAGATCTTCAAGATTTCTTTCGCCAATCCTCTTAGATCTTTGGGATAGTAGACTTCTAATTTTGTGCATGGCGGTGCAATCTTCACGTGATCAACAGTAGTGGTTCGAGCTTTAATATACACAATCGTAAGTATGATTGCATCTCTTCATCCAGTATGATTCTTGCTCTTTGAACGATCGTATCTTCAATTCGTGCTAACCAATATCGAGCGTCTTTGGTAGGATCGTAAATTATGATTCCTTCATTTCTTCCTCAGTTTCACGCTTTTGAGATTACGATTTCACTTACAATTGGTTCTCAGACACGATTGGGATCGTATCTTCGTGCGATCGTGTTTCTTACTACTTTTTGAGTTCATTTTGGCAAATGTTAACATTTTGGTACTTTTCTACTGTCTGTTCTAAATATCTGCACATCAACATCTCATTAGTAGGAAACTGAGATCTAACATCACTAAGTTAATGGCGATAAATTGATAAATTATGTGGCTGATAATGTGGGCATCAAATGGGTGACCAGTTGTTGGTATGCGCTCTTTCAAGGGCCCTCTTGGGCCTAGAATAAGTGGCCCAATTCGGTCCACGTGGACTCTGAAGAAAAGCGATAAACTAAGAAATATTAAATGCTGAAAGAAAGAGGAAAATTCTAAATAGAGAATACCTGGGTTGATCCGATCGCTAGCTATAGATATTTATCGACGCTGTAACCCGTCACTGATCATGCTCTGTGAAACGTGGGCTGGAACCCCTTTACTGAACGTCAGTCGGCCAATTTCAGCAGCTACGAGTTGCCTACAGTCTATCTAGTGTGGTTTCCTATTCCTACTGGACCTATCTAAAAAAGGGAGGTTGTGGCCCACTATACTAAGGAGGATCGGCCCCCTTCCCACGTATCCTCTGTAAGCTCCCTTAGGCAAATCAGCGAGGCTAAGGCTATTTTGGGAAAGGTTAGGGACCTAATTGGCTCTAGGCTAAGAATTTGGGCAAGGGTTTCCTAAGAGATGAATCTAAAGCTAACGGGAGCTTGCTCCTTCAGTACTCCTTTGAGAGCCAAGACTAGTGGGCCAGTACCACTAACTTGACTACCCTGAGGTTTCTACAGAAGAGTCTGCACCCTGAGTGCAGCTCAACCCCTTTCTTTGAAAACCTCCGAGAGAACCTCGAATTTTCAGAAAGAACAAGCTTGGGAGAAGAAACTCATGGAAGAATAATAATTAAACGCATGGGAGAATGTACACAATTAGGCAATTATGCACATTATACAATGTGTATAATTAAATTGCGCACATAGAAACCCACACAATCCCTTGGAAGTCGGTCACCGACTGGGGCATGACCGTTTGACTGGCTTAGCCGGTGTCCTAGTTCCAATCCACTTGGAACTAATTACGCGTCTGCAGCCATGCGCATAATCCAATTATGTGCATGGGCTTAGGTGCGCAATCGGGGACTTAGGGCGGTCCTAGAAGTGAGAGATTGGGTCAAACTCCTGCTAATTGAGCGTATTTAGGGGTTCGCACAATTGGATTGCGTGCTAGGTGGCATGCACGCAATCAGAGTACTTTAGGCAGTGAAGTGTGCCCCAGTCCTTTCAAACTGATTGCGTGCAGGTATCCCTAGGTGCAATCTAATTGAACACATGGGTTCAGGGAACTTCCCTGACCAAATCGGGTCCGGGTCCATGGATTGATATCTTAGCCCAGGACTCCCCTTACACTGTTATTATGGTGTACAAGTCCCAAGTGTGGGGTATTTTAGGGTTTTAAAACTTTTGGAGAGTCGATCCCTTTCCAGAAGTCATGGGCAGGGTCAAAGGTTGACCAAACAGGATTATATATTCTGAAGGGGTGAAAATGGGGTGTCTATAGATGCCCATCTTTGGAGCATTCTTCTGGAGCAAGAATGCATCAAAGAAGAAGATACCCCCTTAAAGGTGCCTTCTCATATCTTTGAGAGATCACAAGTGTGAACGAGGGCTGACATGAAATTCTTGACTTTCTTATCTATCAGCGAAAGCTAAAGGGTATTCGCGGGCCTTTTGGTAGTAGTCGAGAGGTATATCCACAGCCGCGAGTGCATATTGCATCCCGTCGCATATCGGGACTTGTTGCATATCGCAGTTAAATAAGGGAAATTGACATAAATGAGGTACCAGTGGTTCCATAAGAATATCATGGTATGAGGTCAAGTGATCGGATGATATGATGTGATGTGATGGCGAAGGCTTTCGCAAATCATGTCAGACTGAGTGCGTCATTGCTCATACCAAAGATGCATCAAGGGTCCCTTTCCAGTGGGCATTTGTGATTTCTCAAAGTTGAGTATACTCGATATTCAACTTCCCAGGGGAAAGAACGGATTGGGGAGATGAGAGGTGAAAGTTTGATAGATAGGAGTTTTAAAATTTTGAGATTTTTAACTTAAGATCAATTTAGTAAAAATGGTGAAAAATGTGGCTCCCGAGATGTCGCTGAGCAGATTCATCGGAACGAGATTTGATTACCCAACCTTTGTTTGATTGTCAAGATGACACTCGATATATTAGATACTCTGTCTAACCTTCTTGCAAATACTAATGATTGTCTCTTATATGAGGACTACAGTAATCCACGAATCAGGAGAGTCAGGTTTGAAAACGTTTGACTTAATATTAGCTAACTATATTTACAAAGAATATCAAATCAAGGGGGGAAAATATACTAACCTGATTTATTATCGGCGGGAGGCCTTTGTAGTATTCGGGATGGGACCTAATGACTGTCGACGTGATGGGACATTTGGGAGGTTTGCATACTGTTGATGTCGCGGTTGGACAATGGTGTTTTTTCCTTCTTTCGGTGGCATTTTAGGTTACACGATGGGACGGTTGTTTTAGTTTTGTGATTTGCGTCGCGACGGGACTTGTTTTTAGTACTGGCGGTGTGGTGGGACTTTTGATGTCGCGATGGGACAACGGGTTTGGTTGGTTTAGTTCAGGAATTTGGGGATGGTGGTGTTTATATGTGCATTTTATCATGATAGGACATGTTATCATGTGTCTTACGGGTGCCCAATATGACATTGGCAGTCCTCCCTTTTGGTCGGTATACGAGATTATGCGGTGGGACAAGAATGTCTGAAGGAAGACAATTGTCAAGAGGTTTTTATTTGTTCTGGGAGCATGCGAGATCACACAACCACCCACATCATCCAAATTAGTTGTCTTTGTCACCTCTTAGACTACTATGCTACTGCTAAATTTTTCCACATGAACTCGAAGCCTTGTTATTGGTGTTTATGCACTATTTCTTTAATGTCATGGACGATTTCCCATACTGTTCTCTTGGTGAGAGCCTTCATCACTCGGGAGCATCATCACTGTTGTCTTCAAAGTCAAGTCCATCCAATGTCGGGAAGCAGTTCCCTTCAACAATAGAAAATTTTGTGCCAGGTTATTGCGGAGGGCATGCAATATATCTGATCTCCAACTTAACAAAAGAGAGGGATCTACAAATTATTCCAATTTCCTTAACAAGAATAAACCAACATTTCCCTTGATGGCAACAAATATGTGGATCCGTTTAATTTTCCATTGCATTTTCTACATCAGCTTCAGTCCGTAGATCATCCAATTCGTTATCAGCCTTGGTTACTTCTTCTTCGAAAGAGAACTTTGATGGAGACGACATTTGGGTTTTGGGTAGAGTTGTATCTTGGCAAGATCTATTTGGGAGATTTGGTCTCTCTTCCTAAGTAGTACAGTTATTATCTCCATCTTCACTATCTGTGTCATCATTATCATTCTTGCTGGCTCAGTTGGTGGTTCCACACTTCTTCTTGGGTATTGATCAATGTCGATGGGATCGCGTTTGTTGTGTTTCATCTTTTCAGTATTGGTTGAGCCATAGTCCGGGATCTTTAGCAATGTATTCATCATCATCCTCATCATAATCATGACCTGCCTTCTCTTTCTTTGGTTTTAATCTTTGGACCGTGATAGGACTGTGAAGGAACGATTCCCTTTTCCGAGGTCCGTGCTAGTCACTTGTGATTTTAGGATGTGGTTTGTGTGATTTGTCACTAGTTATCGATCAGGTGCTCTTTTGATTTTGTTGCTATTTTAGTTTATTTTATTGTGCTTTTTGTGTTTATTGTGATGGGACTTTTATCATTTCGGTCCGCCTTTATTTTCCTTTATTATTTTTCCCATTATTTATTTTGGAGGTCGTGAGGGGCTCTTTGTTATTTGTAGGTTTATTTGTCATGGCTGGAGAGAGAGGGAATGACTTCCCCGTTTTTGGATTTTATTATTTTGGCTGCTTTGGCTTATTATTTTTGTTTCTCTATTTATTAATTTTGTTTGTTTGCATTTTATTATTATTTATTATTATTTTATTTTATTTTATTTATTTATTTATTTATTTATTTATTTATTTATCATTATTGGGCTGTGATGGGATGAAGCTATTGCATGGCGGGTAATGATGGTGAGGGTGACCAGTTACGTCTGTTATTTTGTTTTATTTTTTATTTTTATGTTTTGGTATTTTTTTGGTTTTCTTTGTTAATTATTTTGGCCTCTTAGGGGCGATGGGACAAGAGGGTCCTGTTGATCGTGGGCTACATGACGGATTTTATGTTTATATTTTTGGAATGCATGTGTGGACTTTGGATGTGTAGAATAAAGGTGTGTGAGGGTGGTTGGTAAGCATTAGGTGGTTAGGTGTAATTGTTTTGAGTTAGCCGGGTCTTTCTTTTCTCTGTTTTGTCATTTCCTTTTTTTCTTTCCAGATCCTAGGTGTTTCTTTATTTAGGTTTGATGGATAAGTCATGTCCTTCCCATGGGTTGGATACTTATCACATTGTGGCCATATGGTTATGTCCTACATGTAGGTATCCGGGAGCTTGAGTTATAGTGTACTCTTTTGTGTTTTATTTAATTTATAAATTTGTATTTGTTTTAATATTTGTTGGGTTTTTGTATAGTTTACTCTTAATGTCTTTTCTTCCCTTTTATTTTACTTAATGGGTATTACACCATAAAGGGATTTGTGGTGGTGATTTATTTTTGGGGTCAATGAAGTTGATCTGATGGTGAATAGCACTAGGGTCGATGATGTTGATCTGACTAGGGTTGATGATGTTGATCTGACCCAAAGTGCTACTATATTGGAAGAAGAGATGGAGGAGAAAAAGGTGGAAGACTAAAAGCTAAAGAAAAAAGCAAGGAGAGCCGCTTTTGTTAGCGAGTGGAGACTTTTTAGTGGCCTTCCTCAAGTGTGCTGCCTGGCCTTGCGTGTCTTTGAGTGTCTATCCTGAGGAATCGTGCACGAGGTGCCGGCAGGCTATCTATTCATCACTTCTCCTGTGCATCATCATTCGAGCATGAGTTTCTCGAGTTATTTTTTCTTTTAGGCTCTTGTTTTGGGTTGTATATGTAGAGGGCATGTCCTTGATATAAATTGTAGCAAATTGCGATATATAAAGGATGGTTCGTTTCCACTATTTTGTTATGTGGTTTATAGTTTCCTAATTCATTATTTGATTTAACTTTTGAAAGTGTGTGAATTTTTCAGTTTCTTGTTTTTATTTTTGGCATAGCCTTTTATTCTTGTTCAATCATTATTAGGGTTTATAGATAGTGTTTTCTTCGCTTCTGTTGAGTGTAAATCAATACACAGTTCCCTTGCTGTTTCTTTTCTTCTCGGATGCATATATATGGGAAAGCACATATATGTCTCTGCATGCTTTCTGGGCGTATAGATTTATTTGTTTTGGTTCCCTGGCTGTTTATATAGTTTCGATTTCATCTATTTAGTGTCCACAGTTTATTATATAGATAGTCATATATAGTTATATGGTTTATATAATGATACTTATATAATTATCATATCTATATTTATATAAAATTACTTTCGCCCTCCTGTGTTTAGGAAGGTATATGAATTGCGCACACCTATGAGTGCATATAATACAATTACGCGCATGGAATAATGCGCTAGATCGAATCGTCAACGGGTCTCCACACTGGGTGTCTGGGTGACTTTTCGAATTACGTCCGGCGGTAGACGGGCGTGATTCAAATTGCACGTAGAGCATACTACGTGTTTTTGGTTCGTCACTTCTTTGCGTTGACAGAGGCCCAATTAAGTGCAGTGGGGGATGCGCTTAATTCAGAATGCGCGTAGGTGTAGTGGTGCGTAATCCAATGGCGCACAGGGCTGTATGCGCATCTATATAAACCCAAAATTTTCTCATTTTCTCTTGGGCGTTCTGACTTTCTCGGCTTTTTGTGCTTCCTTGCTTCCTTGGGGCCTAGATTTTCGTATTTTCGTGATATTTTGTCATCTGCTTGTCCATTTCGAGCATTGTTTCTTGCGTTTTTCCCCATTTTTCGAGTACTTTCTTTTTAGATGGAGTCTGAAGGTAGTGTAACTGCTTCGGAGTTGGAGTTGATGGCTGAGTTGGAGGGTCAGATGCTCGAGCTTCCGAGCATAGAGGGAGAGGAGGCTCCCGAGGTTGTTTGAGAGGGGGCTCCTGAGGCGGCTGCTAGAGGTGTTGGTGCTGGTGCCGATGCTGGTGCTGAGGGTGCTGATGATGTTGTTCCGCGTCCAATACATATTCCGCTGGAGGATGCCTTCACAAGAGATTAGGTAGGTATTCTAAACTAAGAGACCCTTTCTTTTCTAGGCATTTAGGTTATAACATAGATTATCTAGGATATGAAGCCCTCTTTATTTTACGCCTAACCTGCATTTATCTTTAATGTGTGTGCGCATTCATGCATCATACTTATATTTAGTTTTAGGTCATGTTTACTTTATCACTCTGTATTATTTTCCTCACGTTTTGCATGCCTATCGTAATCTCTTAGTATCGCATATTTAGCTCTTTTATCGCCATATTTATCTACTATTTCTTTGTGACGTAGTTTTAGGTTTTTTACTCTCCACGTTTTGCTTGTTATCTGTCATTTTTGTTCCTTTAGCATTTGTTGTTGATCGCATTTTTGCCATGATCAGTTTGCCGTTGTCATTGTTATTGTTGTTATTACTGTTGCTTATTGTTATTTTCTTTTATTATTATTTTATTATTATTATTTATAGCCGTTATTGTGGTTATTATCATCATTATCTATTTTCCGCCCAATTTATTGTTGGTCTCTTTTATCATTAATCTTATTAGTTATTTATCAGTCATTATTGTTATTTTGTTGTCATTGCCATTATCACTATTTATTATTGTTGTCATATTATCGTTGCCATTATTATTATTATTATTATTATTATTATTATTATTATTGTTGTTGTTGTTTTAGTTGTTGTTGTTATTATTATTATTTTCTTTAATATTATCTTTAATATTATTATCGTTATTATAATTTTTATCATTATTATTATTATCATTATCATTATTTATCATTATCTTTATAATTATTATTATTGTCATTGTTTTTATTATCCTCGCTATTATTATCAGTATTATTAGTATTTCTATTATTACTATTATTAGTGTCTTTTGTTATTATTATTTCCATTACTATTTCTGTTACTATTATTGTTATTATCTTTATTATTATTTTTATTTTTCATCATCACTATCAATTTTACCTATTTTTATTTATCAGTAACTTGTATTATTACCTTTATTCCCATAGTTATGATTTTTCGTCTTACGTTTTCTTCCTTTGTTTCGTTGCTCCTTCAGGAGCCTCTTTCACTGGATATCAGCTCGACATGGGCGAAGTCCCATGCATGGTACTGTGCTCTCCCTACTTTCTAGGAGGAGCGATTGGCAGATTTCGGTTTTAAACCGATCCTAGAACTTGAGCCTTTCCAGTCCGACTGTGGTTTGGTCGGGGCTATCGTGGAGACGTGGAGGGAGGAGCAGCAGGCTATATTTCTCCCAATTCGGATGATGCTTTTCACCCCAGAGGACTGGGTCCACATCACTAGGGTTCGATTTGAGGGAGAGCCCATGATAGGGTGGATGCTCAGAGATTACCGTAGAGCGTGCGAGGAGTTGCTCGGGCAGGAGTACCTGATGAGTGGGTATGGATTGGGGATTGTGCAACCGTGGGCTCTCGCTAGTCCGTCACGACAATGTGCTCTCTTAAGAAAGATGGAGTCACCACCCGGAGCTTTTGGTGTTTTGGGATACCCAAAATCAATATTGTGAGCACCGAAGTGTAAAATATAACTCCAATTTATCGGTCAATGCCAAAGGCTTTTGGGTAGGGGCTTCGATTATCAATCAGGAAGGTGTTAGGCACCCGATCGACCCGCTCGTAAGAAGTCTCTATTATGGCCAAATGTAAAAGAAAAAATAAAAATTAAACGACACTCCTCTTTGCCCGAAGGCACTACGATCCTATTTGAGCCCTCTGCAATAACCGGAATTTCGGCGTCGTAACGGCATAAATTCTAGGATGGAAGGAAAGCAAAAGAAGGTAGAGGAATAGAGCAGAGAGCTGAAGCTCTCAAACCCTTGTATCACCGCTATGGACCTTCTCGTGAGTGTACTTCCGGTGAGCTTCTGATAGCAAAAAGGGTTGAGGAATGGGTCTTGACATCTAAGGCTTGGGAGCTAGGAGGTAGGGGAGGGGTCCTAAGGCTTTGTTCTTACTAAAGTTTGGGGACTGGTGATGGAAGATGGGGTCTAAGGAGCAAACCTAAGTTCTTGAACTTTTGGAGGATTAGTGTTTGAAAGTGGGGAGGGAACTCTCTAGAATTTTCTCTCTTTTGGGAATTTTTTGAAGGTCCTAATCAAGGGGGGGGGGGTGGCTCTTGGATTAGAGGGATGCTTAAGAGCTAAGTGGGTTAGTAGTTAGGTAATCTCTAATCTAAGGTTTTTGAAGGTTTAGAAAGGAGGGAATTGGGTTTAATGGTGAAAGATAGGGTGATGGGTTAAATGGCATAAGGGTTATAACTTAAACTAGTGAGTTCACTAGGGTCCTAAAGAAATAAGCCTCAAACAATGGGATGGTCCACAAGTCAAACCCTAATTTCAAAATCTGTCATTTTTTGGAAAAAGTAAAATTTTAAGTTGTGCGTACATTGGTTGTACGCATAGCTTAGGAACAATACTTTTGATAGAGCAGAGAAGTTCAAAGCCCATGCTTTTTCTGAAGCAAACAAACAAATTTTGGCTATGCGTACATTGGTTGTACGCATGAGAAAAATTTGTACAAAATTACCTATGTGTGCATTGGTTGTATGCATAGCCAAATTTTGGCAAAAAATTGCCTATGCATACATCTAATGTACGCATGAGTAAAATCCTTCACTTCTATGCATTCTTCAAATCGCCATAACTTTTGATGTACAACTCGAAATCAGATGATTTTTAACTCGTTGGAAAGCTGGGAACATCCTATTTCCAATAATATAAGCTCCATATCCTATAGAGGTTTATATAAACTTTGACACCCCTCTTTTCATCCACAATTTTGATTGGGTTTCTAAGGGCCCGAGAAGGGTTTTAAGGGTTTGGGTTGATTCCTAAGGGTTTGGGATGATTCCTAAGGCTTTTGGGATGATTCCTAAGGGTACACCTTTCTCGAAGTAACGTGTCGATCGTGTCTTGGGCTAAATTTTGGTGTCTACAGATGCCCATCTTTGGTATCCGATCACTAATGATCGCATGTCAAAGAAAAAGACATCCGACGAGGCCCAAGGCAAATGCTCTTGGATCCGCCATATTCAAAGAGAACCTCAAACATCAAAAAAAGGAAAAAAAAAAATATATGGAGAATGGCGTAAACCCATTACATTGGGAAAGCATCTGTCACACGAGACGGAGAGTAGCAGAAGCCCATGTCATTGGGAAAACGTCCATTCCTCAAGACTATCGGTTCCCAAGCGCTTGGCGACATTACTGAGCATAACTAAGATTGTGTGATTAATGATGTATGATATTCAAGTTTTATTTTGAACAAAACAGTCCCGCAAGCAGGAGGGTGATCGACCCATACTTAAAGATTGGTGTAAAGCAATGATGCAAAGATCCAACGGTTGTGCCGATCTCATGAGGCATTGATTGCCCCACTTTGATCGGCATAGGTACCCCTATGCAAGGTAGAGTTCGAGGTCGTTAAGCGTACTCACAGACCCCGAAGTTACTTTAGCACACCTACTCGAGCCAAGCAAATATTGATGTTGCAACACTTTTTGAGAATGTGTGCAATTATTATTTATCCTTTCTCTTCTTTTCTTTTTCTCTCTTTTTTTTTCTTTCTTTTTTGGTTTTTGTTTTTACACTATGCTTACATCAAATGTACGCATAGTCATTTCTGGTAAAAATTAAGCTATGCTGGTAATGCGTACATCTGATGTACGTATAGCAAAAATTTGGGGAAAGTTAAGCTATGCGTACATCGGATGTACGTATAGCCTAATTTTATTTTTAAATCGTGCGGCCGCGAGCAGGAGCACAAAAAGTCAAAAATTTCAAAATTCCTTTACCCTTTCTTCTCAAAGTGAACAAGGGGATTTGTTCCATACTTTTGCCATCACGCCGGCATTGATTCAGCCGACCAATCACTTATTTTCTTGTCGGGACTAGGGTTCCTCTTCTTAGCCAAGGTAACCCATTAAAACCCCTCTTTTTTCTTTGAATACCATGCTTTTTATACCAATGTGGCCAGGTTTTCTTGTATCTAGATGGAAAATAGATATATTCCCTGTAAATGCCAGACCCTATGGTTCATTTGGTCGATTTCTCATGTATATTTGCATGAGCTTGGTGAAAATTTGATCAAAATTTACTTCTCTTTTGGATTTTTCTGATTTTTGTCGACCAATGCATTTGGGCTTTCGTACCTCGGCGACAAAAAAGGATCTTTCTGGCAAATGAGATTATCTTGGACTGATTTTTTATGATGTGTATGCATGTTTATACTGATTTTTAGCGAAGATTGATTGATTTGCGCCTTCTTTTCTTGCAAAATGGCTAGGGTTCCATAAAAAATGATTTTTCATGAATGCCTGCCCATTCTGACCCTTTCCTTTGATCCATGTTCCTACTCTGAGGGAATTTTGGTCGGAAAAAAGGAAAAAGGAAAAAAATTTGGAAAAGGAAAGAGAACAAAATGGCTCTCCTCTATCTTAAAAAAGCGGGGGTTAAGTTTGTTACTTGGCGCCCCTCTTTTTTCAAAAGTTTTGGAAGGGACTAAACCATACTTACCTTTTTTTTGTTTTTTTTGTCAGAAAAGTACCCAACCCTTTTGCCGTTATCTCTTAACGATTTTCATTTTGATGCTTCTCTTTTTCAGGATGCCGCATGGGCAATGAATGAGGTGAAGGTGCCCAAAGTAGCAGGGCTATTCCTGCTGAGGTGTTTACTAGTCGTGGTGAGCATTTTGTGTGGGTGCATCATTTTACTGAAATGCGTACCACTGAACAGAAGAAATACTATTGGCTCTAGATGTAAGGCGATGCGGCCTGCAGTGGCCTACTCCACCACCAATATACCCACATATCCAATTTTGGTATCGCCAGTGCAGCCCTTACCCACACTCACCTTCCAAGGAGGTTGGTTCGACCTTCAACACTTCTACTCAAGCCTCCCTTTCGCGGTGCGGTTCCTTCTTTCGCAGGCCGGCTTTGGGGAATTCCTCTCTTGTCCCGCTATGAAGGGGGACAATTCTTATGTGATGGCCCTATTGGAAAGATTTCATCCTGAGACAATGACTTTCTACATGTTTGTTGCTGAGATGACCATTACCTCGATTGATTGGTCCATGATCACGGGGATTGCGATGGGGGGTTTGCCGGTGATCTTTCCTTGCTTTATAGATCGAGAGGATGTGATTCTGCTGATAAGGGCTTATCCTCCCTCCACCTATATGGCCAACCCTAAAGTTAAATTATCATGGTTGGAGAATCTCTTTGGCAAGGATGAGTTGGTGCCGGAGAATCAACCCGGCATGGATGTTTGTGTCGATCTTGAGCGTGCCTTGATGCTAGCAATCCCTTCTTGGTTTAATGGAGGATTGGGCAAATGTTCCTCATTTTGATTGGGGCAGTGCTGAGTACGCTAGGTTGATGGATAGCCTGGTTAAAGCTTCAGTTGGAAATCTTTTCTCTCTTTGGCTTCTGGCCTGTGATTGAGGTGACTGACTGTACCGTCTTTGCTTTATTTCTTTTATGTGCACATCTTACAACTTATCTGACCTTTTAATCTTCCTTACAGGTGTGGGGAAATCTGCACTTTCAGACTGGTTCCCTGTCCTTTCAACGAAATTTACTTACCCCTTGATGAGCTGTTGGCATCTGGATCACCGCCGGGATCCCGGGATGAGCCACATAGAGCTGGGTTTGAGGTCTCAGTTTGACTTGATGCTCCTAGAGCAGGTTTACGGCATTCTCTTTTCATTTTCCTTGTTTATATGAGATTTTAACAATGTTACTTTTCTGAGTAAAACTCCTCTTTCTGTGGGCAGGTGGTGTTTGATCCTTATGCTGGTTCTCTTTTTTTGGATCGGGTTGCTATAGGATGTTCATGGTTGTTCATTGACCGCCGCATCATTTTCTTCTACGACTCATCGACCTGAGTCTACTATTTAGGAGAGAGGGTAGTACATCAGTTCCATGATTATTTTTCTGTGCCTCTAGACCCTCCAGAGGATGTGATGGAGCTAGGTGGTACGGTTGAGGAGCTCACGGTGTAGCTTGGTCACTGGGGGATCCGGACCAACGATCTCTTTCAGCCTGGTGTGGGATATCGAGAGTGGTACGAGTCCCTTCCCCATTGGTTTCTCCTCCCCAGGTTTATACCGGGGGCCAACTATTTGGCTTTTAGGGGGCGCTTCATCAGGTAGCTTTGGGATTTCTTCCAATCGTCTTACTTCCTTTAGCATATCCATAATTTATTGACGGCGCTTTCTCTTTTCAGTTTGGCTCAGGAGAAGGACATTCAGGTACATCGGATGCTGGGCCTTCTAGGGCCTCAGGTATCGGGCCTTCGGGGACCTCGGGTGCCAGGCCTTCAGGGGCATCGAGTGCTAGGCCTTTGGTCCATAGCCAGTTTGACGACGGGTTTCTTTCGGATTTGTGTACCGGTGCGGGATCGTATTCCTGCTGAGGCGGTCAGAGTACCTCCTCCCAAGCTTATCCCAAGGGTGAATTTTTGCTTTTCGGAGATGTATCAGTCTTGTCTTTTCATTTCCTGATTTTCTTCCTTTATAGAACTATGCATCTGCGGTCCGACAGGTGGAGCATTACTGTAATGTTGCTACCCTTCGAGAAGTTGTGATGGTAAGTATGGCATTGGTTGAGCTCTTGCACTTTGTTGGTCCTATACTCCTCTTTTCCGACCTTCTCTATTTTCTTTTTGTGGGGCATTCTCAGGAGGCTCGTGAGAAAGAATCGCATTCATTGTGCAGCCGGCTGACTCAGGTGTGGTCTTATATCGAAAGCGGCGGTCATTTTACGTATCAAAGGACCCAACAGGAACGAAAGAGGAAGGATACTTGATAGACAGTTGTTTTTCTTCTTCTCTGATTTTGTACTTTTTACGAGAACCCCTTTTTGAAAACTCTATAAATGGCAATATTGATGTATTTGGATTTGTTTTGAGAATGGGTACTTCTAGTTCATCTTCATGTCTTTGATATTTCTGTAGCATTCTTCTTTTTGCCTGGATTGTATTTTGAAATTCTGTAGGATGGGTTCCTATTTGCAAATAATGTAAGGGAGTGATTCCTGGCTATGCACTAGTTCCCATAACCGAGGTCGCGTATTTCCTTCTTTCTTTCTGTTATGGGAGGGGTATCTATAAAAAGGAAATAATTAGATGATGATTTTTAGGCTTTCCGGTTTTGTAATCCGGAGTGCCATCTATAGGAGTAAAGAGTGACTCTCCCTTTGTAGGTGGGGTTTGCCCAATAATTCTAAACACATGTCACCAAGAAGAAGAAGAAAAATTCTTCTTTTCCTCTCTTCTCTCTTTTTTCTTTTTGGTTTTTTATTTATGCGTACATCGGATGTACACATGGGCAAACATAAGGATTTTTTGTTCATGCGTACATCAGATGTACACATGGCTTAAATTTTGGGTTTTTTGTTCATGCGTACATCGGATATACACATGGATTAAATATACAACAACGGCTGTTCAATCCCGAGAACTGGTATTTTTCTCTTTATTTTCACTCGGGTACTATTTTTTGCTCCAATTTTCTCTCTTCTTTTTTGCAAGGGTGGGTCCATCATTTTACATTGATTTGTGATCCCTACGAACGGCTTTGTACAACAATAGACCCACTTCAAAACCCTATTTTTTCGGAGGGTTTTGGGACTTTCATACTTCGCTCTTTAGGTATGGGACCCAAATTTCTTAAGCAGTGGTATGGTAGCTTGAACAAAAGTAAGCTCGCGGGCCTAGATCAGCTGGGGCTCGCCTGTATCCCCTCTTTCCTTGATGTTTCACCTTTTTTAGACCTTATTCACCCGATGGTTTCTCATTAGGATGCTAAAATTCGTGTCTTTCGATTCGGTGCTCGTGAGCTAACCCCGACCCTTGAAGAGATGGCTATTTTATCGAGTTTGAGACTCCATCGTGGCCTTGCCAAAGTGGTATTGAAGCTGGGTTATGCTAGGGTTGTCCATACGACCCTTGGTCTGAAGAAAAACGAGTATGAGAAAATCCTCGCTGGCGGGCCCACCAGGTGTTTAGTAAAATTCCTAGGAGAGATTTTTGGTGAGGAAAGCTTGCGGAAATTACCGATTTGGAATATTTACAACGTGAATGCTTTTGCCCTCAGTCTTCTCTAGGAGGTTCTTTTTTATACAGGGGGGAGAGCTTCTCTCTCGCACTTTGTGATGTATTGGTAGAACTTGAGAAGGGCCTCTCTTTCGCTCATTTTGTCTTGGCCGAGCTCTTGTTAAGTAGTGAAAAATACCATTTTTCACCCCTAAACATGAGCCTTGAAAGACCCTTGAGAAGACTAAATAAGTGCTTTAGTGTGCATTTTACAGCTAACCAATCAGACAGGTCCAAATCCGAAAAGCATCCCAAAAAGATCAAAAAGCTGACAGCTCATGTCAAGTTTAAAGAAGGAGTGAAGAAACAGCCTCAGCAATGGCTAAAGAGGGTCTAAAAGAGCAGACAAAGACCTGAAGCAAGAGAGAGCCATTCGCAAAGAACTTCTACTATTCGCAAAGAAGAATGGGAGCCCAGAGTTCAATTCGCAAAGAACTTCTACTGTTCGCAAAGAAGAATGGGAGCCTAGAGTTCAATTCGCAAAGAACTTCTACTATTCGCAAAGAACTTGCACTTTTCGTAAAGAACCTTGAACTTTGCGAAAAGAAGAAAACACTCCTCGAAAAGAAGATTGAACTTTGTAATGTAACTTCGAAGTCATTGAACTTTGCGAAAAGGCCCGAACTCTGCGAAAAGGTATTACGGAGATTCGCAGCTTTAACAAGGGCAATTCGATGTCAAGACGCGCCTCAATGCATTGAAAAGCCGAGAGACATTAGGAAGATTACGAGCACGAACCAAAGGCCTATTCCATCCCATGTGAACACCCAAAGATGAAATTACTTGGCGGGAACTTCTAGAAACTCTACCTACTTTGCGAAAAAGCCCATAAACTATGCGAAATGGCATCCTGGGGAATTGCAGCTCGTCCGAAGGGTATTTCAGGAAACTTTGCACGCGCCCCAATGCAATCAAAAGACCAGGAACATTCCGGAAGGTTCCAATCAAGATCCGAAGGCATATTCCAACCCATGTGAGCGCCCAAAGTTAAATTACCTGGCGGGAACTTCCAGAAGCTCAAACAGAATTTCAAAATGCATACGTAATTGATGCCTCTGTTTCTCGATTGGTGAACCGGATCAAGCGCTTGATTGGCGAAAGATCCGGATCACGGTGCTCGACTCCTATTGGTTGATACAGATCTATCCAATTCGATTGGTTGATACACATTTGAGTGGCTTAGGGAAAACTATAAATAGACGAACCATTTGCCCAATTTGGGTATCCAGATTTTAGAGTTTTCATCTCTGCTTTCTCATTCCGCCGATAGCTTATCCGAACTGTAATCCCTTCTTGTAGTTTACCTTTGAGAGCCATTGTGAGTGATTTGTACTTCCAAGTTCGGATTCAAGATCAAGTCCGAGGGCTCTCGAGAAGCTCAGAAGTCCGAGGGCTCTCTAAGAAGCCGTGCTCGTAATTGTAATTTTGGATTTTAAAAGGTTGTCTTTGTAATTTGTGTCTTCCATTGGAGTCATGTCGAGGGTTACGAATGTTCACCTTAGTGCATTAGACTTCTTTAGATTCACTCATCCGCATGCAACTTCCCTTAATTCATCACCTCGTGCAATTAGCGTTGGTAACCTAATTCTAGCAACATTTACGGATGTTCATGTTCAACTAAAGAATAGGCCATACTAGTGATGATCTGCGTGACCATTTATGAGATCACGCCCATAAGTCTAAACCTATTCCTTAATTCGGATTTATTTCTCTTACATCTGCGGTAGCCGATGAAGATTGAATCGCCTGCTGAACTCTGATTCTCCATTAAAATTGAGGCTAAAGTACATGAAGCTATTATTTCGCATTTGTCTTATTTTAAACATCTCCCAACTCGGATCTCGGATCATGTAGTTAGTTCTTTTCTTTATTTGCTTATAGTTAAATGTGACACAATCCAACACTCTCTTTTATCTATTCTTTTTTAGATAATTATAGAGCCGGATCCGTAGCTCGATCGATCCGAGGTTTATCTTAAATTTTAAATCAATTCCTCGTGGACGATCTTGAAATACTTACTTTTAAAACTTGCTACAATTGGCGATCTTGCGGCCGTTGTTAGCCCCAATGTGTCTTGATATCCCTTTCATAAGTTAACATCCATATAACCTAGCATTCTTTAATTCTTTAATTTTGATTCATAATGCACACAATTATGGCACACTTGGAGCGACAACAAGTTTTTGGCGCTTCTGTAGGGAATAGATTTTAAAATTGGTAGACCTAAGTTTTTCTATTTTGTAGATTTGATTTTTATTTTACTTTTGCTTTTAAACTGCACTTTGCATTCCAAGTGCTTGATTAAATGTCTACGATTTTGTATAGAAAACCTGCTTTTACTTCTATAATTTTATTTTTTTTTTATTTTCGAGTTTTATTCTTTGTCTTCTAGTTATTTGAATAAATCTGCCACTCTTTTGTCTTTTGTCAAATTTTAGCGTGCTGAGTTTTTCTTTTATTTTGTCAATACTTGAATAAGGTATCGCCATAGCTTTTTGGATGTTTGCGATCCGAGCAACCGTCAACAAGGAGCATCTGACCAAAGCTGGAGCAGATCCGCTTGAGTTTGCATCCCTTCTCCTTTGTATTCATTTTCTATTTTTAAATTCTTGAGAACCAGCAATTCTATTGTGTTTAATGTTTGTTTTGATTATAATTTCTGCCTTTTTTAGGCATGCCGATTTTTTTTTTTTTTACAAACCAAATACAAAATAAAAGAAGGAAAACACAAATAAAAATATCTCTGAGTTGTTTCTCATTATTTTCAGCAGTAGTAAATAAGGGCTCTTGTTGAGCCCGGGCTGATCCAAAACAAGTAAAAAAAATAACAAAATTGTTGAAAAAGATGAGGAGGAGAAATTTGTTCCTCACCTCCCATTTCCCCATGCAAAGAAGTCAGTTTCTCCTTTTGACAAAGGAAACACAAAATTGAGGAAATGATGGAGACATTCAAGCAAGTTAAAATTAATCTACCTCGCTTGATGCAATCAAACAGTCCCCGCTTATGCAAAATTTCTCAAAGAGGTGTGCACCCACAAAAGGCAATCTAGGATACATTTATCCAAGAAGGCCTTTGTGGAGAAAATCAACCAAGTGCTATCAATTGCAACACCACCTAAGATGCAAGACCGAATCCCCACAATCCCTGCATCATTGGGGAGCACACCATTGAGAAAGCCTTGCTAGATCTGGGTGCTAGTGTCAACTGCTTCCTATTCTGCTCATGAGAAGCTAGGTTTGGGAGAATTGAAACCCACTCAAGTGGTGTTACAATGAATGACAGATCCGAAAGGAAACCTATGGGGTTGATTGAAGATGTTTTGGTAGGAGTAGACAAGTTTTTCTACCTACCGACTTTTTGGTGTTGGACATGGAACCAACCAAAAGTACCACCGCCATCCTGTCATTACGGGAAGACCATTCACAGCTACATTCTAATGCATGCATTCAATGCAGTCGGCATCATGGAGGTGTCTTTTGGAAATATGAAAGTTAAATTGAATGTGTATAATGTCATACTCAACCTCAATTCTCACGAGGAATGTTTCCATGTTGACATCATTGATGAGTGGTGGAGGAGTCTTTACAAACATTTCGCAAGGTAAAGACTCCACCACGAATTTAAAATGATTGGGGATCCACGAGAAAGAAGGAAAAGGAGATCAAATTCAACGGGAGTCTGCGCTTTGTGCAAGGCACTCACCTGTGATCATCAAGTTCTCTCTCTTGGAGACTGCTCCTCTCCTCTTCCACAAGTTACCCCGCCCTCTTTCTCAACAATTGGAACTCAAACAGGCTCCCAAAATCTGAAATATGTGTTTTGGGAGATCATCAAACACTACTCATGATTATTTCTTCCTCCTTACAAAGGAGCAAGAAGAGGAGCTATTGGTAGTTCTAAACAAGACAAGAAAGCAATTATGGACCATTCTTTGATTTAGGAGGAATAAACCTTTGTATGCATGCATAAGATCCACGGAAGAGGATGCCAAGCCTTCTAGAGAAATGAAAAGAAGGTTGAATCCTCACATGCAAGAAGTGGTAATGAAGGAGGGTCATCATTTACCCCATTTCGATTCTCATGGTAGCACCCACACAGTGTAGTGCCTAAGAAATCTGCATCATGTTGTAGCAAATGAATCAGTAAACTTATGTCCACCGGACAAACAAGCTGGATGGAGGGTCCATAGACTACAGTAAAATTAAATACCATGACAAGGAAAGACCATTTCCTCCCTTCATTGACCAAATCCTTGATAAGCTTGCAGCAAAGCTTACTATCGCTTCCTTGATGGGTACTGTTACAACCAGATCCTCAGGTACCCATTGTGACCAAGAAAAGACCACCTTCACCGCCTTTGGCACTTTTGCCTATAGGAGGATGCCCTTTGGTCTTTGCAATGCCCTCTACTTTTCAAAGATGCATGTATGCCATCTTTCCGACATGATTGATCAATTCATGGAGATCTTCATGGATGACTTTTCAATTTATGGAGACTTTTCCCAATGCTTACACCACCTCAAGTTGGTGTTGCAAAGATGTGAAGAAACCAATTTGGTTCTAAGTCGAAAGAGTCATTTTATGGTCACCCAAGGCATTGTCCTAGGACATGTGGTCTCCCATAAAGGCATAGAGGTGGACCAAGCAAAATTGATCTAATTGCACATTTGCCTCCTCCTGTAATTAAGCAAATCGAAGTTTCTTAGGGCATGCAAGATTTTATAGGAGGTTCATCAAAGATTTGAAAATTTCCAAGCCACTCTGTCATTTCTTGTGTCAAGATGTTCCTTTGTGTTTACTAATGAATGCATGATGCCTTTGAGGTCCTTAAGAAATGTCTGATTTCAGCCCCATCTTGATTCCACGACTATTCAAAGTGCCCTTTGAGTGATGTGTGATGCATGGACTATGCCCTAGGAGCTGTCCTAGGGCGGAGAAAGGATAAGCTTCCCATGTCATAGCTTATGCCAAGAGATCCATGATAGATGCCCACTCAATTACACAACAATCGAGAAAGAGTCGGCCATTGTGTTTGCATTGGAAAAATTCAGGGCCTTATGTTTTAGGTTCACAAATTGTGGTGTTCTTGACCACTCGCCCTAAAGTACCTTTTGTCTAAGAAGGATACCAAGCCCAGTTAATCTGTGTGGATCCTCCTATTACGTGAGTTTGATCTGATTAAGGATAAGAAAGGAGTGGAGAATGTGGTACGATCACTTATCCGAATTCTCAATATCGAGGATGATAGCTTACCCATTAATGAATCATTTCCGATGAGCAACTTTTGCCATCAATACCCACAGTCCGTGGTTTGCAAACATAGTCAACTTCTTGGCTATTGGACAGATTCCTCAACATTGGAATAGAATGGATAAAGATCTTTTCTTCTCACAAGTTAAACATTTCATTTGGGAAGATCCTTATCTATTCAAGAATTGTGCAGACCAAGTGATCAGAAAGTGTGTCCCGGACCATGAATTCCACGGCATATTGTCAATGTAAATATGAAGGCCTCCCCTCATTAGTGATGGGGAAGCCACTTTTGAAGCTTTGACTCTCTATTAAAAAGTACTCTGTCACTCACCGAGTAGCCACTCCTATCATCCACAAACCTGGGCGGTGTGGAGATTTCAAATAGAGAGATCAAACACATTTTGGAAAAAACTGTGAAGAAGGACAGAAAGGACTGGTCCTTTAAGCTTAATGATGCTTTGTGGGCATACAGAACTGCCTACAAGACTCCTATAGGGATGTCCCCTTTCAGACTGGTTTATGGCAAGGCATGCCATCTACCAGTAGAATTAGAATATAAGGCCTTGTGGGCAATCAAAACTTTTAATATGGATCTAACTGCTGCTGGTAACCACAGGAAGCTTCAACTCACTGAACTGGAAGAACTGAGGATGGATGCCTACACTAGCTCCAGATTGTACAAAGAAAAGGTCAAATCATTCCATGATAGGAGCCTCATGAGAAGAGAGTTCATACCGGGGTCCAAGGTATGGTTATTCAACTCTAAACTTAAATTCTTTCCTGGCAAATTGAGATCCAGATGGGAAGGGCCATACACTGTCATCAAGGCCTCCCCCTCAGGAGCTGTGGATATTTCAGATCCCAAGGATGGAAGAATACTCAAGGTAAATGGCCAGAGGCTCAAACCATGCATTGAAAACACCCAGGAGCCCTTGCTGCCCACCTATCATCATGAATCTCCAAAAATCTGATGGTAGAAAAGTGTATAATATGTTTGTACAACATTGTTTTTCTGATTTTTGCTGTTTCTGTCTATTTTTCTTGTACGCATAGTGTAAATACACTTCAAAGTTCAAATCGCAAAGTAAAAAGTACTTGAAAAGTTCAAAGTTCTATTCGAATCGATTCTCGAGTCATAATGAACTACTCGAAAGAACCATGTTCTGTTTCAATAGTTAAAATTTCCTTTTCGAATAGAAAACTGGGGAGAAGTCCTTGCGAAAAAGATCTTTCCGAGCCAAATCCATTTCGAATAGACATCATCAACAAAGGGTCAATCTTATGAATCTTGCTTTTCTTTGTATTCACCTTTAATCATTTTATAATCACTTAGATTCATAAGTATCTCGGGCTTTGGGTTTGTTTCTTTGGGCTTAGGATACATCATTTGGCATTAGATTTTCTGTTTTAGGAATTTTAGTTTCAAATTCTGTTTTTAGATCGATTTTTTTCTTAGGTTAATGTGTCCTCGTTTCTTGATTTTGTCCATTTTTTACGTGAGTATAGCTAGTTTCTAACTTTGTTTTCCTATTTTGCATTCACAAATTCAGTTTTTGTATCAACACTTTTCTTTTCTTTTTTAACTTTGTATTGGTCCCTTACCTTGCTTTCTTTGCTTTCTGTTATTAGCATTAGTTTCCTTTCATTTGCATAGTAATCCTTCTATTTGTTAGATTTTATTTAGCAGTTCTAGCATTATTTTGTTGATTTTTCTTGCATTTGTATATCATGTTTTCCATTTCCTTGCTCATATCTTCAGTTTTACATTTGTATTTTCTGCTGCATATAGTTTAGATTTTTTCTGTTCTTAGTTTTTCTTTCTTCTTTACCTCACGCCCTAGTCTCTCATTGTCTAGAACATTGAGGACAATGTTCATCTTAGGTTTGGGGGTATGGCAGGTATGCCAATGAAATAAGTTAATGCTTGATGCAGCTGGTGACCATGCCACCTTTGAACCAGTGAGGACACTGTTCCCCATAGGTTTGGGGGTAGGGCAAACAGGTCCTGCCCATGGGATAATTAGCATAAGGGCATCACAATCACCAAAGTAATCAGGAAATGAATCAATTTACTTAAGAATCATGACAATGTGGAAATTTTAAAATTTTCTTTGCAAGAATTTAGACATTCTAAACCCTACAATATTCCACATTTCCATGATGTTAACACCAGGAAAATACACTTGTATTAGCACATAGCAAGTCCACAGGAAGAGAAAAGGTAAAGATATACTTAAAAGCTCAAGGAAAAACCATAACCAGTGAGAATTGAGCCTATATGTTTTACATCTCTGTTGAAGAGTGACTGAGGCAACCCTTTTCTGATTCAAAGGACTGGCTGAGGCATTAGATCCACTAGAAATTAGGAAACTCCAAATCAAAACAAGCAACAAAGATTCATGAAACCGAGGAAAAGATCAAGGCCTTCTTTGGACGACTTGAGCTTATGTAACCAACCAAGAAAGATCTCGCCTTGTTTGTACCCCAATTGAGCTATAAATCCTACAATGCTTCATCAAAACACCCATTTTTCTTGCACGAACCAATGGAACCAATTCACCTTCCCTCACCTTGAGAATTGTGGAGTTAAAGGAGAAAGAAGTAAAGATGGAACATTTCGGGCAAATATCAAAATAAATGAAGAAGAAATACCTCAAAAATGTATGGTGATGAGAAAGTAAAAGAAAAACAATGTGAAAAGAAGCAAGCAAAAAAGGCAAAAGGGGAACTTTATGTTGAAAATTCAAGATCAAAGGAAGAAGAACTGAGTACTTTGAACACGAGAATCTCAAAAGAAGCTAAACTCAAGAAGGTGGAGTCATGAACCACCTCTTTCAATTCTCGACTTCTCAAAAATCCAAACACTGCTCAACCTTCCTATCCTCGAAACCTCACTCCACGAGCCATACAACAAACCCACTAAAAGTCCTTGTGATCCAAAGTTGAGTGAACTGTCATGTGGAGATAAGCGCTTCCCAATCTATGGTGAGGAGATGTCAAGGATGCCAAGACTGAGAATCATGCCTATGCTCATGCTTACAAATCCATTTGGGAGATGTAATGCTCTTGAGCTTGAGTGAAAATGAACCCTTCAACAAAAATCTTGATGAGAGTACACCGGTAAGTGTTTGGGTTGGAACTTGAGCACATTAAGTATGACTTATAACCTAATTTTTATTCAAATGATGAACTCGACACATTTGCATGATTTCTATGGCTGCTCACAGATTGGAAAGAGTGAAACATTCATAAGGTTTATAAATGTTGAAATCCTTACAAACAATAAACCTAAATTTCTGTTAAACATTGATTCAAGAGTAACTAATTTTGATCTTTGATTGCTCATGGGATGAGCAGCACTAATGCCATGTCCCATGGAGAAGTTTAGGGTACCTTCATCGAAAACCCTCAGAGACTTCACTCCTCCTCTAGGGATCACCTAGGGGTTTAAAAGGCTTGTTGCATATGCTAAATGCACTGTGCTTCCTACAAAAGTGGCTCTTTATTTTGCTTTTTACGTTTCTTTGCTCGTGGACTAGCAAAGCTTAGGTTTGGGGTGTTAAGTAGTGAAAATACCATTTTCACCCCTAAACATGAGCCTTGAAAGACCCTTGAGAAGACTAAATAAGTGCTTTAGTGTGCATTTTACAGCCTAACCAATCAGACAGTGTCCAAATCCAAAAGCATCCCAAAAGATCAAAAAGTGATACTCATGTCAAGTTTAAAGAAGGAGTGAAGAAAGCCTCAAAGAATGGCTAAAGAGGGTCTAAAAGAGCGTATAAAGACCAAGCAAGAGAGAGCCATTCGCAAAGAACTTCTACTATTCGCAAAGAAGAATGGGAGCCAGAGTTCAATTCGCAAAGAACTTCTACATGCTCAAAGAAGAATGGGAGCCTAGAGTTCAATTCAAAGAACTTCTACTATTCAAAAGAACTTGCACTTTTCAGAAAGAACCTTGAACTTTGCGAAAAGAAGAAAACACTCCTCGAAAAGAAGATTGAACTTTGACAGAACTTGAAGTCATTGAACTTTGCGAAAAGGCCCACGAACTTCTGCGAAAAGGTATTCGGAGATTCGGCTTTAACAAGGGCAATTGATAACGACGCCCAATGCATTGAAAAGCCAGAGACATTAGGAAGATTACGAGCACGAACCAAAGGCATATTCCACCCC
Source organism: Chloranthus sessilifolius (assembly GCA_021018995.1). Taxonomy (NCBI): domain Eukaryota; kingdom Viridiplantae; phylum Streptophyta; class Magnoliopsida; order Chloranthales; family Chloranthaceae; genus Chloranthus; species Chloranthus sessilifolius. The sequence continues at coordinate 100,507,734 of CM037597.1, forward strand.
ATGTGAACACCCAAAGATGAAATTACTTGGCGGAACTTCTAAAACTCTAACTACTTTGCTAAAAAGCCCTTAAACTATGCGAAATGGCATTACGGGATTTGGCTCGTCTCAAGGTATTTCAGAAACTTTGCACGCTAATGCAATCAAAAGACCAGAAACATTCCGGAAGGTTCCAATCAAGATCCAAGGCATATTCCAACCCATGTGGCGCCCAAAGTTAAATTACCTAGCGGAACTTCGAAAGCTCAAATAATTTCAAAATGCATAATGTAATTGATGCCTGCTTTCACGATTGGTGAACAGATCAAGCGCTGATTGGCGAGCAGTAACGGATCCCGGTGCTCGACTCCTATTGGTTGATCTGAGATCTATCCAATTCGATTGGTTGATACACATTTGAGCCTTAGGAAAACTATAAATAGACGAACCATTTGCCCAATTTGGGTATCCAGATTTTAGAGTTTTCATCTCTGCTTCTCATTCGAGATAGCTTATCCGAACCCCCGTAATCCCTTCTTGTAGTTTACCTTTGAGAGCCATTGTGAGTGATTTGTACTTCCAAGTTGGATTCAAGATCAGAAGTCCGAGGGCTCTCGAGAAGCTCTGATAAAGTCCGAGGGCTCTCTAAGCCGTGCTCTGTAATTGTAATTTTGGATTTTAAAAGGTTGTCAGTAATTTGTGTCTTCTCCATTGGAGTCATGTCGAGGGTTACGAATGTTCACCTTAGTGCATTAGACTTCTTTAGATTCACTCATCCGCATGCAACTTCCTTAATTCATCACTGCGAATTAGCGTTGGTAACCTAATTCTAGCAACATTTACATGATGTTCATGTTCGAACTAAAGAATAGGCCATAGGACGATGATCTGTGACCATTTAAGTGGATGAGATCACAGCCATAAGTCTAAACCTATTCCTTAATTCGGATTTATTTCTCTTACATCTGTGCTGGTAGCCAGATGAAGATTGAATCTGCTCTGTTGAACTACAGATTCTCCATTAAAATTCAGAGGCTAAAGTACATGAAGCTATTATTTCTGCATTTGTCTTATTTTAAACATCTCCCCAACTCGGATCTGGATCATGTAGTTAGTTCTTTTCTTTATTTGCTTATAGTTAAATGTGACACAATCCAACACTCTCTTTTATCTATTCTTTTTTTTAGATAATTATAGAGCCAGATCTGGTAGCTCAGATCTGGAGGTTTATCTTAAATTTTAAATCAATTCCCTGTGGACGATCTTGAAATACTTACTTTTAAAACTTGCTACAATTGGCCCTGATCTTGCAGGCCAGTGTTAGCCCCAATGTGCTGATATCCCTTTCATAAGTTAACATCCATATAACCTAGCATTCTTTAATTCTTTAATTTTTGATTCATAATGCACACAATTATGGCACACTTGGAGCGGCAACAGCTCTACCGAGGACTTGATGCCTTTGCTTCGAGAAAGGTAGGGGGCTTTCAGGGGTGTCCAGTTCTTCTCCAAATCTGGCTGGGTGAGCACCTTGCTATCTTGGGATCCGGGCCTCACTTTTATATATAGCGGGGGGAGGTTGGTCAATGCTTTTTGGGTCGATGCTCCATATTAACTCAAAAGAATACGCGTGAGATAAGCCTTTGACTGGCCGAGGCTAAGCTTGTATGAAGGCTTCCGTGGCTTGACGGGGCCTTCCCGATAGTACGATCTTGAGATCATGAGGGTATTACACTCCTCGGACTGACCGACAATACCCATTATTTCCCTTCTAGAGGTTTACTTCAATTCGGCTATATTCAGCAGGTGCCTTGTGTGACAAGACCTCCATTATGCGATTTGATTTCTCTCGGGGTCTTTCAGGTATTTGGAGAAGATAATCGCTCTTTGGGAAATGCATCAGTCGGTGCATATGTGTGATCTGGAGCCAGAGAATTTCCTTTTGACTTCTCCAGAATATGAGGCTTGGTTACTATCTGAGAGGCCTTCTGTGTGTCGACTGGATCAGGTAGAGAGCAGTGATTCATAGGGACCCTGGCTGAAGATGGAGACGGTGTTGCAAACTCAGATTGAGCTGGTTGTAGATGAGAAGAAGATTCTGTAGGAACACTTGGAGAAAGAATAGGCGAGAGCCGACCTTGCTGAATGTGAGGTCCTTCGTCTAGAAGGAGCCTTGAGTGATGCTCTTGATGCTACTTATGCTTCTCATAAGCGGTACAAGAGCCTCCATGGCCGATGGATGAGTGATAAAAATATTGGTGAGGATGCCTTGCTGGAGGAGATTCGCCATTTAAAGCGCGAGCTGGGCCGATGAGATGACCTGGTCCTGCACATATCTTTTTGCACAAATCAAATACCACAAAAAAGGGGTGTAAAGACCCCTAACAGATATATATATTTTTTGATGTTTTTGTTTCTTTCTTTTTTTTTTGAATTTGTAAAGGTAAAGTTGGGTGGCACTCCGATTATGTTTTCGAGATGTGGTGCACGCAAAGTATATATATACAAAAAAGAAGACTCTTTTTGGGGTATATGTATTTTTCTTTCTAATTTTTTTATTTAATGCCTTAACAATGAGATTCTGTCATGGGTCCTATTTTGAGCATAGTCGAACTCGTTCATGTGATCGAACCTAAGTAAGGTTCATAATTTTTACCAAGGTCAGAACGTTCATCCTTTTGGGTTGAATCAACCCTTTTATCCTTACCTTGGATCATGCGTTTGACGGTGCGGCTGTGAAGATATACGTGATTAAGACCTTATTTAAACTAACATAAGTGACCCAAAGACAACCAAAAACCCATAAATGTAATCAAAGGAGTAACTAATGATTTTTCTTTTTTTCTCTTCTCTCTTTTTAGCTTTTTACTCACAACACCCAAGGTTTTTGACATGCCCGTCATTACCTTATTTTTACCTGTAGTGTCCTTTCGGGTTTTCACCATGTCCATGGATATGCATTTTTACTCCAGACACCTTTTCAGATTTTCACCTGGTCCGCACAAGCTCTCTCTTTTTACCTGTGGTGCCCTTGCGGGTTTTCACCACGCCCATTTTCTTTGAGCTCGTATATTTTTATTTTCTTTCACTTTTTTCTTTCATTTTAAGATCATTTCAAAGGCCATGACATGGACATCAATTTCGTCATAGCCGGCTGGATGGAGTTCTTTTGTTATCTCTCAGCTCGGCTTGTGCTGACTCAGCGGATATTATGACTGCTTCTATACCTTAAAGAGGGATTTCTTCAGGGATGTATCGTGGCCATGGGTTAGAAGGGATAGGTTAGGAATTTTGAAGGTATTCATGGGGTTAAAGGTTTTTCTTGATTGGGTTCCAGTTGTCGTAATACACCTCTTCCTTGGGGGATTTTTACTGTACATATCCCATGATTTTTCTATCTCTCTTCTTTTCTATTTTTTGTTCTTTTTGCTTTTTTCAAACATCCTCTTTTTCGGATTTTGCTTTTTTAATTTTTTTTTATTTTCACTACGTCAAAATAGGAGAAAAACCACTATAGCAATTTAAAATAAACTACAACTTAAAATAGTGGTTTAATATTTCACTCCCTAGAACGGTAGTTTTTAAGCTAAAACAGTGGTTTAAGAAATAATCTACTTATCACGTGATATGATCACGTGCAATCCATCGGGCCAAACCCCAAGCATCCCCTTTCTCTCTTTATCTCTCTTTATCAATTAACCCAAAACGCTGTTGTCTCTCAACCCTGTCTTGGTTTTCTCTTCGAAACCATTGCCTCTTTATTGTCATCCTCTCTATCAACAAACCCTAGTTTTGGTTGAAATTGAGATTTGGGAGGTTCGATTCCTCATTTTTTTGGTGCCAAATCCCTAGTAAGCTCTCTTCTTACAAAATCTCCCTCCCTCTCTCTCTCTCTCTCTCTCTCTCTCTTTGCCAGATTGATTAAGGGTTTTTGATGATCCAATTTTTCTTATGATCGATTCACATGCAAATGCAGAATCGGCCATTTTTTTCCTCAAAAATTAGATGATCGGATGAGGACATTGAGCCCGATGTGAATCGAATGCCCATTCTTTTATTCGATTTTGGCCTTGAAATTCGGTCGTCCGTATTCGAATCTTCAATCAAAGTGAATCGGTAGCCCTAATTTTTCCACCATAAGGTCAGTTTTCTTTGGCGATCTATTTTTATCTAATTTTTTTCCCTTTTTACTTATTTATAGATTTTGCATCTGATTCAACGGAATTCATGTTTCGCATGGTTGATTTCACTGAATTTGACGATAATCAGACGATCATAGCACTTTTCGAAGCAATCAGCTAGGGATTTTGAAAATGCTAATCCGGTTTTTTTCATTGAATTTTTTATGATTTCTGTTTCAGTTTATACATCTGAAGAGGTTTTATCACTTTATGGGTTGATTTTCTATGAATTTCTGAGCTGATCGGTTTTGATCGCCCTTACCTATTTTATTGATGCACTTTTAGCAGATCGAAGTTTTGATTTTTTTTTTTTTTGTATTTTTGTAAGCATCGATTGATCTGTTGTTATTTAGTTTTGCTTCGATTTGGTGTCTCAGGGCGCTTGGGAGCAGTGTTGTCAAAGTTGGCTCTGAGCTGCTCAAAGATCTTTAGCTGTTGATCCACTTCAGTCACTTCGTCGTTGCGAGTCCACACTCAACTAAAAGTGAAGAAGGTATGCATGCTATCTTTCTCTCCCTTGTTTCCCTTTTCTATTCCTAGGGTTTCATATTGTTCATCTCCGAAACTTTGTTTTGACAGTTCCTTAATTTTCTCCAATCTCATATCTGAATTTTAATTTAGGTTCTAAATCGATTTCGATTTTGGTTCAAGTTATAATTCACATTTTGATTCAAGCTGCAGTTACAAGGTACTTTTTTATTCTTACTCGTTAATCTGCATTTAAAATTTCTCTATCTCTGTTTTTTTATCTTCGATAAATTTTATTGTATGGTTCTGAGATCCTTTTTTATTTAAACATAACCAATGTTGTTGGCTGAGTTGATTTTTTTTATTAATGTGGTTGAATTAACTTTTTTTTTTAATTTTTTATTCAATCAAGTGCGAGTTTGAATTGTGGCCTCCTACAAATCATGCTAATCTTGATTATTATCGTGGATTCTAGACACTAATTTAAACCTCAACTTCAAGCTTTTGACCGCTTCTGCAGTTTTTATTGTGACACTAATTTTTTTCTTTTCTTTTTTCAAGTCTAATCATGTAACGACCCCGAAAATTAGAACACGTGCCTGACTGCTTTGATCCGCGTGCCCGGCGCGGAAACCGAGGTTAATTTAAAAACTTTAAGGTTATATTAATTTAAATAATGTGGCACCGTGATGAGATGAGATCACGTGTGAAATTTCGTTTAGATCTGAGACGCGTAGAGGGTAGATGGAACACGTTGCGCAGAAGCAACTGTGTTCATACTTCACACCGGAATAGACACCAAGGGCAAAATAGAAATTTTGCTTGAGAGAAGTAGCTTATAGAGGAAGGATGGGGAGACAAGAGAAGAGAGACTTCATTCCTTCTTCTCCTTCATCACCTTGCCCTGTGTGCTCCATAGATTGGAGATTGATGCTAAGAAGTGTGAAAGAAATCATTGAGAGAGAAGAAGAAGCAAGAGAGAAGAGGAGAGATTCTAAGCTAGAGGAGCTAGACCTAAGGGTTTGAGTTACCTAGGGTTTGAGATTGTTGTGAGAGACCCTGATCTGTTGAACCAGAGCCGAGGAATTTCTCGCCGAATCCGCATCGAAGAGGAGCTCCGAGATCTAGGTTTTGGAAACCCTCTTTTCGGGTCATTGCCGGAACCCCAAGAAACCCACGAACAAGGTGAGTTGTGTGTTAAATAAGGTTAAATGAGTAGTTTAAAGGGTAGGTTTATGATGTATTAATGGTGATTACACAACCATTAATGGAGAGAGAGCAAAAATGGAAGGAAAGGTGAACTCCATTAATGACAGCTTTGCTGTCATTGGTGATCGATCACCAAGGTGGTGATCGATCTACAGTGGGTTGGTGATCGATCACCAAGGGCTGGTGATCGATCAATCTGTATAAGTTTATAGGGAACAGAGAGTTGAGAAGTTGAGGCGAGTGTGGTGATCGATCACCAAGGTGGTGATCGATCTACAATGAGTGGAGATCGATCACCAAGGTGGTGATCGATCTACAAAGTAGCAGGATCGATCACCAAGGTGGTGATCGATCAATTTGTATAAAAATTTATGTGGACAGAGAGAGGAGTTTTGAAGTTATCAGGTGATCGATCACCGGTGGATCGATCTACAAAAAGGCCGGTGATCGATCTACAAAGGGTGATCGATCTACAAAGGCGGTGATCGATCTACAAAGGCGTGATCGATCTACAAAGGCGGTGATCGATCTACAAAGGTGGTGATCGATCTACGGTGGTGATCGATCACTCACCCCGCTTTTACTGTCTTGAATTCATGAAGTAGACACCGGATATTGTGCGGGTAGTTCTCGACATTCCTAACACTTAATGTGTCGTGCATATGGTATAGGATAAACCACGACGTCGAAAAAGCTTTGGATTTGCTTAGAAGATAAACCGATCCGAGGTAGGGAAAATTCAACTTAAAGTGTATCTAAATTTAATTGCATGATATCTTAACATCGTATTCTATCTCTCGATTTTGAAAGCATGCCCGCATATGCATTAAACTCGATTCCGTATTATTCGATATCTGCTTTACATTTTTTGCATATGCTCGATAATCTGCCTCGATAACTGCTATGATAATCAGCTCGATAACTGATTCATGAGGTAATAAGTATGTATTTGATTTGAGGTTTAATATTCAGACGATCCCCACCGACTCGGCGGTATATCCGTTTCTTGCACAATGTGCAGTTGCTTGAAAATCCTCGGCAAAATATGCACTCCATGTGTGGGGCATTATTGCATTCCTGAAAATTGTTCATTGAACGACGATTGGTTGGGGTTTCCTATCGGCACAAATCTGGCTACCACGTGATATATACACGGGAGTTACTTAAGTTAGAGATATGTATGATTTAAGTCATTTAAATCTAATAAGCACAGCATCTTGCTAATTCCGGAGTTCAGTTTACTTTTGCCAGTTATGCATTCTGATTTCCTGCATGTTTGAGCATCAATCTATATCTGTTCAGTTTCGTTTCACTTGTCGATCTAAGATATGTTCTGCAATCATGTTTAATAATTTAGATGTAAATTAATTGAAATTCTTCTACTGAGCTAGGATGTAGCTCACGCTTCTACGAAATCTTTTAGGTTACAGCGGTGCGATCTTGAGCGATCCGGATTATCGGATCCGGATCCGAAGCGAGAGGCGAGGAGCAGACGTTCAGTGACGAGTTCTATCCTTAACTGGGTATTGATGCCACATTTTGTACTTTTGATCTTTTGATTTACTGTGGCGGTGGCCACCTTTGTATAAACATATGTAGTTCTACATTTATTTATTTTATGTTAGTCCACATTCCATTTCGAACCACTATCGGAACCATTGTTTGGGTGATGTACGTCCCATCACCGATGGTTCTTCCCGGTTCCTTTTGGGAATGTGTTCATCCTTACATTTAAATATTATTGACGTGTATTTAGTGTAGAAATTGTTTGACTCAGACTACCGCTGCTCGGATGTGTCCACCTAGCTTCCGCTATATGCGCGGACACGTGTGATCGATCCGGGATCATCCAGAGTATGATCCTAACGGCACGGATTTCTGGAGACGGAAATCCGGGCTGTTACAGTTGGTATCAGAGCCTAGACTGTAGGTTGAACTACGGGTTTAGAGAGGATTGTTTTCACAATCTATGTACTGATCAATGTTGTTGTTTTTACAATGACAGATTAAAGATGGGCCCTAAGTTCAGAGGAGGGCATAGTGGAGGTAGAGCAGGACAGAGAGAGATTCCCCTGAGGGATGTGCCAGAGGTCACGTCGCGGGGCTTAGAGTTTCTCTCGCAACCAAATGTGGTTCCGGTGGGACCAAGAGGAGGAAGAAGAAGAAATGAGGAGAGGATGGAGCAGGTGTTGGAAGCATTAGCTACCAACGTCGCTCAACAAACAGCTGCGTTGGCTCAACAGGCAGCTAGACCACCCCATCAGCCTAGTGGGTTTGCGGAGTTTAGGAGAATGAGACCTCCTAACTTCCCGGGTCAAACGGATCCCATTGAAGCGGAAGGATGGATTGAAGAGATGGAAAAGCTCTTCGAGGTGCTACAATGTAGTGATGAGGAGAAAGTGCGTTGGGCCACTTTCAAACTTGATGGTGACGCCGGACCATGGTGGAAGTCGGTGTCACAAAATCGACAAAGAGAATTCCCTCACACTCCTTGGACATGGGAGGAGTTCACGGAGGTGTTTTACCACAAATACTTCCCGAAAATTGTGAGGCATCAGTGGGAAGTGAAGTTTATAGAATTGAGACAAGGCGCCATGTCGGTGAGAGACTATGGAGCAGAATTTGACAGGTTGGCTAGGTTTGCTCCTCAGCATGTAGCCACAGAGTTGATGAGGGCCAGAAAGTTTCAACTTGGCCTTAGACAGAATCTACAAAAGGACGTCGCCATGTGGGAAATGGAGACGTATGAGGGAGTCATGGCCAAGGCTCTCATAGCTGAAGAGGAGAACCAAAAACAATTTTCTTGGAGGGACAAGACAGAGAGAGACCATTTCAAGGGCAATCTCGGGACGGAACAAAACAAGAGGGCTAGGTTTGCTAGACCTCCGAGATACCCTACACTCTCGGCCGGCGATATCTTGGGTCCTAGTTCCTACCAGAGGGCGACAAAGACCTACTTCTTCTAGATCATTCGGACAGTGGATCTTACGGTAGCGGGCCTCGGTGATGACAGGGACCTTCAAGGATCTCATCCTTTACTCCGGCCGTGGTTTGTGCAAAGTGTGGAAACAACACAAGACGGAGGATTGTAGGAGAGATAGGGGCATGTTTGGTGTGGCAAGATGGGCCACTTGGTTAGGAGTTGCCCTGAGGAGACTAAGGAGCGGGCAGGGTCCGTATCAACACAGAGGTCATCTCGACCAATAGTCCACCGTCGAGCTTATGCGTCACATCATCGATGCTCTGACATCGAACGATGTCATCCAAGGTATGATTTGAGATTCAATGAATGTGGTTTAGTGATATAACGAATTAAGAATTTTGAAAAATATAGAAATTGTTGAGTAATTATGATGTAAATAGTATATGTATGCATGCATAGTTAAGACGTTGAGATAACATTGAAATTGGCGTATAGGTGAACTGAAATTGTATAGGAGTTGCGACATTTGCTTTCACAGGGCACGAGCCTTGATAGATCCAGGCTCTACGCACTCTTTCATCCGACCTCAATTTACTAAGAAATTGGGTGCCACTCCAGAACAGTTAGACTTTATTTTGACGGTGTCAGTTCCCACGGGTAATACTGTGAACGCGCTCACCGTGTGCAAGTCAGTGATAGTGGCAGTGGAAGAACACGAAACACAGGCAGATTTGATTCTGTTGGATATGAAAGGATTTGATGTCATTATGGGAATGGACTGGCTATCCGCATACCGCGCAAGTGTGGATTGCCTTCGGAAGATAGTGGTTTTTCGTCCACCTAAGCGACGGTCATTTAGATTCCTTGGAGAGAAATCTAAGGTGGCTCCGTTGATATCCGCGATTCAGGCGGAAAAGATGATGAAGAATGGATGCCGGATATGTGGCTTTTCTACAAGAACAACGGGAAGAAACAAATGTACTATCCGATATTCACGTGTGTGAGTATTCCGATGTATTTCGGAAGAATTGCTGGATTACCACGGTTAGAGAGGTTGAGTTTGCAATCAATTTGACTCTGTGCACTCGAACCAAAGATTCTAAGGCTCGTATAGGATGGCTCCAACGAATTGCAAGAGTTGAAAGAGCAACTTCAGAACGCTTGACAAAGGATTTATCCGCCAAGTGTGTCTCCTTGGGGAGCACCGGTGTTGTTTGTCGAAAGAAAGACGGTTCAATGCGCTTATGCATTGATTATCGGCGATTGAATAAGGCGATTAAGAATCGTTACCGCTTCCTAGGATCGATGATCTATTTGATCAATTGCAAGGAGCGAGGTTCTTCGAAGATTGACTTGAGATCGAGGTTACCATCAATTACGGTCAAGTGAAGATGTGGAAAAGGCGGCGTTCGTAACCGGATATGGGCACTATGAGTTCTTAGTCATGCCATTTGGATTTGGATTTAACGCACCCGCATCATTTATGGACCTGATGAATCGTATATTTAAACCACACTTGGACAAGTCGGTGGTTGTTTTTGTAGACGACATTCTTCTCTATTCCAAGACAAAGGAGGAACACGAAGAACATCTACATGTGGTTTTATGGGACCTTAGAGAACACAAATTATCATAAAGCTCGGCAAGTGCGAGTTCTGGTTGAACCAAGTGAGTTTCTTAGGCCATATTGTCTCCGCAAAAGGTATAACGGTAGATCCCACAAAGATCGAGGCGGTTGTGAATTGGGAACAGCCTAAGACAGTGACAGAGGTCTGTAGCTTCCTTGGTTTGGCAGGATACTACAGGCGGTTTGTAGAAGGATTCTCTAAACTATCAAGTCCGCTTACTCAGCTCACAAAGAAAAGTGCTAAGTTTGATTGGACGGAACAATGCGAGAAGAGTTTCCAGGAATTGAAGACACGGCTAACTACACCGATGCTAGCTATACCTTACTGGCAGGAGGTTTTGCTATCTCTGACGATGCATCATATAGTGGGTTAGGTTGCGTCCTCAACCAGCATAAGAAGGTTATCGCCTATGGCTCTAGACAACTGAAGGAACATGAGAAGAATTACCCGACTCATGACTTGGAATTAGCGGTGATCTTTGCTCTGAAAATTTGGAGGCACTACTTATATGGTGAGACCTTCGACATCTACACCGACCACAAAAGCCTAAAGTACTTGTTTACACAAAAAGACTTGAACATGCATGTCACAGTGGATGGAGTTCTTAAAGGACTGATTGTTCCATCCAAAGATCACCCTGGAAAAGCCAATGTGGTGGCGGATGCTTTGAGCAGGAAGTCTTCAGCTCAATTGGCACATTTGATCACCAGAGTGCAAAGGTGGCATTTATTGGAAGACCTGGCCTTATGTGATACGTTGATTGATGTTAAGGGTTCAGGTACTTTGATGGCCACCATTGTGATACGGCCCACATTGTTTGATAATATCTGAAAGCTCCAAATGGTCGATGGCGAGCTTATGACAATTAGAAGAGATGTGATCAATGGGATAAGGCCTGATTTTTCTATTAAGGATGATGGCACCTTGCTATTTCGAGATCGGACGTGCATACCGGATACCAAAGATCTAAAAGACACAATTTTGGAAGAAGCGCACAAATCTACGTATGCTATACATCCGGGTAGCACCAAGATGTACCAAGATCTCAAACGAAGTTTTTGGTGGAGAGGATTAAAGAAGGATGTGGCGGAGTATGTTTCTCGGTGTTTGGTCTGCCAGCAGGTGAAAGTAGACCATCGGAACCCAGCAGGTTTATTACAACCCTTGCCAGTACCAGAGTGGAAATGGGAAGCCATCTCGATGGACTTTATTTTAGGATTACCGAGTACACTGAGAAAGAACAATGCAATTTGGGTTATTGTTGATCGTTTGACGAAATCCGCACACTTTCTACCGTATCGGACTACAATCACAGCCAATAAACTAGCCGAGTTATATTTGAACGAAATAGTTCGATTACATGGAATACCTGTCAGTATCGTGTGTGATAGAGATCCTCTGTATACGTCGCAGTTTTGGCGACGGTTCCAAGAAGGCATGGGTACGAAATTGGAGTTCAAATTTCAGGCGTTTCATCCTCGAGGATGGGCGGAGAGAGTGAACGATAATAGAGGATATGTTGCGAGCATGCATGTTAGACTTTCATGGCTCATGGGATCAACACTTACCTCTAATCGAGTTCGCGTATAATAACAGCTATCAGTCGAGCATTGGGATGGCACCTTATGAAGCCTTATATGGACGTCGATGCAAATCTCCATTGAACTGGGAAGAAATCGGCGAGAAGCTTGTCTTGGGACCAGAAATGATAGATAGTACCACTAAAGCGAAGAGTAATGTCGTGATAGGTTGAAGATGGCCCAAAGTCGCCAAAAGAGCTATGCCGATCTTCACCGAACACAAGTGGAATTTCAGGTATAATCAATTACATTAATGATATGACCATGGTTAAAATTAAACTACAAAGGAATTGACCCTTGTTTTCAGGTTGGAGACAAGGTGTTTGTGAAAATTTCGCCAATCAAGGGCGTCATGCGTTTTGAGAAGCGCGGGAAGCTAAGTCCTCGGTACATTGGACCATTTGAAGTACTTGGACGGGTTGGCGAAGTAGCATATCGGATCGCCTTACCACCGCAGTTAGCAAGCATGCATAACGTATTCCACGTATCCATGCTGCGCCATTACGTACGCGATCCGACTCACGTCTTGGATTTCCAACCGATAGAGCTTCAGGAGGATATGACGACGATTGAGGAACCGATCGCTATTTTGGATCGTCGACATCAAGTCCTACGGACCAAATTAATTCCACTGGTACTAGTGAAGTGGAGGAATCATTCGGACGCCGAAGCTACTTGGGAGAGAGCAACCGAAATCCGTGAACAGTATCCGCATCTGTTCACCTGATGAAAAAGGGTAAGTCTCAGTACTTCATCCTGGAATTCGTTGCCATAATTATAAATTGGTGTGAGCATATGCTTGACGAATTTATCTTTTGGAATACTCTATGTGGCATGTATGAATTAGTAGTTTTAAAATCCGGACCATCAAATTAAGGAGATTGACCAGATGAAATGCAGTGTTACTGGCACCCGTGATCGATCTACACCAGTTGGTGATCGATCTACAAGGGACCCGTGATCGATCTACACCAGCTTGGTGATCGATCAATGAATCGGGTTGGAACTTAAAGATTCCTTGGTGATCGATCACCAAGAGGCCGTGATCGATCACCAATGGACGTTGAGTTATAAAAGAGGGGGGAACCCGAGGGGTCATTTGCAACATTCTAACCGCAAGAGACCAAAGGGGTTTTCGATTTTCGGCCTTCCTCAACCATTTTCGTTCGTTCTCCGGCGCGATTTGAGTGTGCGTCGCCACATTCACCGGTAAATCTTCCGTTTCCTTAACTTTCGATTCCTTTTTCTTGCATTTCGCCCAAATCTAGACCATGGGACCACGCACGAAGAATCCTTCGCGTAAGGTACCCACATCCCGGGCTCGTACTCCGGTACCGCCTTCTATTCCAAATCCCCCGCCGTCCGTGCCACCCATGGCACCGGCTTCGACCTCTACCCCGCCCGTTCCCGCATCCGCATCGCTCACTATTGAGCGTGAAATCCCCAACGCCTGGTGGGCTTCCAAAACCTTCCTACCGGAATACGTTTTTGTGTCCTCACTATATGAGGACCGACCCGAAATGGCTTGGGCCAAGGGTTACATACAAAAGCTAGGGCTTAAACCCTTACTCGCGCCCTTCCATGACCATTACTGCCCACGTATTGTGCGGCTTTTCTTTCAAAACCTCAAATGGGGTGATAGTCGCCATCGACTCGTCACAACCATCGATGGCCTTGAATATAAATTCAACCATTTCCACGTCGCGGCGGCACTTCAATGCCCGTCCGCGTACATTGAGACCAGTGGCCTCGAGCCTCCTTACGTCAAGGAGGTACCCTATGCCGATGTGGTCACCAAGATGACCCAAGGCCAACACGGTAGGGGCCAAGCCATTTCTAGGGCCCAACTACCTGACCGGTTGTGGATGCTTGATACCTACATCAAGTGTGCCCTCAACCCTTTCCTGCACAAGTCCTCACGGACCGGGGTAGTGCAACAGGCACTATTCTCCGCCTATGAGAACCGCTGGTTCTCTATGGCAGATCTGGTCATTGATGGCATCATAAATGCCAATGACCTGATGTCTGCGAAGGGGCGATCTGGAGCGAAGAAACAGATCCCCAATGCACGCCTCGTCACCAAGCTCGTAGAGCAGTATGCTGCCCTACGCGAGGCCTACGTCTTGGCTCCTCACGAGCCCCGTTTGGAAAACAACACTAGGGTCTTTCACCTGAAAGACTGGACAAAGAGCTACAACTTGCTGGTTGCGTCTTCACGAGGAGGAAGAGGCGGCAGGTGAGCCGTCCCCCTGATGTAGAGGTTGATCCCTCATCGAGCAGTTCGGTCCACGATGTGCCGCGACCACGAGGGCGAGACACCACAGACCTACCACCCGGCGAGCCATCTGTCCGCCAGCCCTGTTCCACCGCCGATCGATTCGTCACGCACCGCCTCCCCACCGTCTTCCTCCGAGCAGCGTCAGCGATGCTTGGCGAGTTGGTGGAGAGCAATCGCCGCATCCACGTGAGGCGGATGGCGTTGAGGCGTTCCAGAGACAGATGCATCGTCGTCTGGACTATCACGCGGGTATGCATGAGCTAGTCATGCAGCACCTCTATGCCACGACGTCCACGCCGATGCTCGCGCACGCCCGCCTGCACAGGGTGGATCCACGCGACTATCATTCACCGGCTAGCGTCCCAAGACGCTGATCACGCTGCCCATCCGATGCTCCCGCAGTATTACTGCAACTACTATTGCTTATTAGCCATTTATATGTACACGTATCTCTCTAGTTATATTTCGTTGCATATTGCATATATTCTGTTCATACTTTAATTATTCTGCCTGCAATATATAAACTCCGTAAATCTTTTAGTTACCATGCATGACACTTAGATCAATTTCCTGTATTAGTTTAGCATGTGAGTCTTAAAACTACAAAATCTCAGACGCCTCTTAGACATTTTCGAGGACGAAAATTCCTAAGGGGGGGATAATGTAACGACCCCGAAAATTAGAACACGTGCCTGACTGCTTTGATCCGCGTGCCCGGCGCGGAAACCGAGGTTAATTTAAAAACTTTAAGGTTATATTAATTTAAATAATGTGGCACCGTGATGAGATGAGATCACGTGTGAAATTTCGTTTAGATCTGAGACGCGTAGAGGGTAGATGGAACACGTTCTTGCTAGAAGCAATAAGCGTGTTCATACTTCACACCGGAATAGACACCAAGGGCAAAATAGAAATTTTGCTTGAGAGAAGTAGCTTATAGAGGAAGGATGGGGAGACAAGAGAAGAGAGACTTCATTCCTTCTTCTCCTTCATCACCTTGCCCTGTGTGCTCCATAGATTGGAGATTGATGCTAAGAAGTGTGAAAGAAATCATTGAGA
Source organism: Chloranthus sessilifolius (assembly GCA_021018995.1). Classification (NCBI taxonomy): domain Eukaryota; kingdom Viridiplantae; phylum Streptophyta; class Magnoliopsida; order Chloranthales; family Chloranthaceae; genus Chloranthus; species Chloranthus sessilifolius. The sequence goes on from CM037597.1 coordinate 100,523,039, forward strand.
GAGAGAAGAAGAAGGGTTAGCAAGAGAGAAGAGGAGCTAGACCTAAGGGTTTGAGTTACCTAGGGTTTGAGATTGTTGTGAGAGACCCTGATCTGTTGAACCAGAGCCGAGGAATTCTCGCCGAATCCGCATCGAAGAGGAGCTCCGAGATCTAGGTTTTGGAAACCCTCTTTTCGGGTCATTGCTTGGAACCCCAAGAAACCCACGAACAAGGTGAGTTGTGTGTGTTAAATAAGGTTAAATGAGTAGTTTAAAGGGTAGGTTTATGATGTATTAATGGTGATTGCACAACCATTAATGGAGAGAGAGCAAAAATGGAAGGAAAGGTGAACTCCATTAATGACAGCTTTGCTGTCATTGGTGATCGATCACCAAGGTGGTGATCGATCTACAGTGGGTTGGTGATCGATCACCAAGGGCTGGTGATCGATCAATCTGTATAAGTTTATAGGGAACAGAGAGTTGAGAAGTTGAGGCCCGAGGTGGTGATCGATCACCAAGGTGGTGATCGATCTACAATGAGTCTGGTGATCGATCACCAAGGTGGTGATCGATCTACAAAATGTTAGTGATCGATCACCAAGGTGGTGATCGATCAATTTGTATAAAAATTTATGTGATGAGAGAGGAGTTTTTGAAGCTTATTGTGGTGATCGATCACCCGGTGATCGATCTACAAAGCTGATCGATCTACAAAGGCTGGTGATCGATCTACAAAGGCTGGTGATCGATCTACAAAGGCTGGTGATCGATCTACAAAGGCTGGTGATCGATCTACAAAGGCTGGTGATCGATCTACAGTGGGTGGTGATCGATCACTCACCCCTGCTTTTGCCTGTCTTGAATTCATGAAGTAGACACCCCGGATATTGTGCCGGGTAGTTCTCTGACATTCCTAACTCTTCATGTGCTGTGCATATGGTATAGGATAAACCACGACACGTCGAAAAAGCTTTGGATTTGCTTAGAAGATAAACCGATGCGAGGTAGGGAAAATTCAACTTAAAGTGTATCTAAATTTAATTGCATGATATCTTAACATCGTATTCTATCTACGATTTCGAAGCATGCCCGCATATGCATTAAACTCGATTCCCGTATTCTCGATATCTACATTTACATTCTTTGCATATGCTCGATAATCTGCTCGATAACTGCTATGATAATCTGCTCCGATAATCGATTCATGAGGTAATAAGTATGTATTTGATTTGAGGTTTAATATTGACGATCCCCACCGACTCGGCGGTATATCCGCTTTCTTGCACAATGTGCGCTTGCTTGAAAATCCTCAAAATATGCACTCCATGTGGGGCATTATTGCATTCTGAAAATTGTTCATTGAGCGACGATTGGTTGGGGTTTCCTATCGGCACAAATCGCTACCACGTGATATATATACGGAGTTACTTAAGTTAGAGATATGTATGATTTAAGTCATTTAAATCTAATAAGCCTGACATCTTGCTAATTAGGAGTTGATTTACTTTTGCCAGTTATGCATTCTGATTTCCTGCATGTTTGAGCATCAATCTATATCTGTTCAGTTTCGTTTCACTTGTCGATCTAAGATATGTTCTGTAATCATGTTTAATAATTTAGATGTAAATTAATTGAAATTCTTCTACTGAGCTAGGATGTAGCTCACCCTGCTTTCTGAAATCTTTTAGGTTACGAGCAGGTGCGTCTTGAGAAGCGATCCGGATTATCGGCCGGATCACGAGGCGGAGAGGCGAGAGGCAGACGTTCGAGAGACGAGTTCTATCCTTAGCCTGGGTATTGATGCCCGACATTTTGTACTTTTGATCTTTTGGATTTACTGTGTGCCTGGTGGCCACCTTTGTATAAACATATGTAGTTCTACATTTATTTATTTTATGTTAGTCCACATTCCATTTCGGAACCACTATCGGGAACCATTGTTTGGGTGATGTACGTCCATCACCGATGGTTCTTCCTGGTTCCTTTTTGGGAATGTGTATGTTCATCCTTACATTTAAATATTGTTGACGTGTATTTAGTGTAGAAATTGGTTGACTCCGACTACAGCTGCTCGGATGTGTCCACCTAGCTTCCGCTATATGCGCGGACACGTGTGATCGATCTGGGATCATCCAGAGTATGATCCTAACGGCACGGATTTCTGGAGACGGAAATACGGGCTGTTACAAATCAAGTGCTGCTATATTCTGGAATTTTCTAGAAGTTTGTATCCTTTTATTCTTCTAACTGTAAATGTGTTTTTATTGTGATAAAATTTTATGTTAGTTTTTAGATCATGAACAGGGTCTGATACAGAAATGATAAAGGCTCAGTTATAGTGTATAGTGTTTGCCCGCTTTTCAAGCCAGCAAAAAACACTGTTTTTCTATTTGGATGCATTTACTTTTAAGTCCCAAAATGAAACTTATGCACACTTATATAATATTATTCTAATATTGCATATTTAGTCTGGAATTTTCCCTTAGGTATTTCCTTTTGTGGTTATCCTGCAGTCTGATTTTAAAGTTGAGTTATATGCATATTAGATTCTCTCAATTTTATTTATGTAAATGTTTTTCATTAATTCTGATAACACACCAGATGGAAATTGCTTAGTAGTTCAGTTCATGTAAATGTTTTTCATTTTTTTGTTATGGTTCTAAGATCTGATTTATATCCTATTCTGACCTGGCATGTGCTATACTTGTGCATTGGGTACAACCTTTTTTTATTCTAAATATGGCTAAAGGATGATATTCTAAATCATGTCTTCCCAGCCATTAACTAAGCTAATAAATTATTGATGATGAGGAAGGTTTTGATGAAAAACATACCTGCTCATCAACTTGCCATAAATAAACTCAAACCTCACACACTTACCATAAATCAATGAAAAGCAACAGACTTACATTACAGTACATATGATTATGAAGTATGAACAGATCACAAAAAAACTGATACACAATTTTACAAACCTATTTCAATAGGATAGCCATATAGCTTCAAAAAATATGGAATGATAATAATAATAAGTTGAAGACGAGCATATTTATAAGTGGAGAGAGAACCCTAGCCATATGATCTCCATTAGGTTCTGTAGCTGTTGATGATGTGGAAGCCATTGCGGAGTAATTGACTTTGTTGCAAAGGGTACCGAAGAATGAGACCAGAAATCCGTTAAGGTATATGTAACTAAGCATTGCTGTTGCACACTCGTTGGTGCCTTCTTCTATGTAGTTAGAGTAGGGGAAGGAGAATTGAGCATAAGCGGTGCAACAGGGACCAACCGGGTAATTGGGCTTCTTGCACTGAGAATTGGTACATTTATCTTAATGGATGTAGTTGTTAATATGGAGATATAAACCATACTTAATGACATTGTCATTAAGTAATTTTGTTGCACTGTTTTATTAACTAGAACAAAGGAATTCTACTCTTTTTCTCATAGAAAGATCACTGTAATCAAGATATGTTTGTATTTTACCATTATCTTTCCATTATGATGCACCAACTAAACTGAATGCTTTGTCATGAAACTGATTACTTTAAATGTGACATTGAATCCCAACACTTAGCACAATTGTAGGTATTGTATTGTGAGTCTTTGAAAAGTTTCCTTCTATTTTTCAATTTTCATTGCCTGTGTGGAAGGGCTCATTTGGTTGTAACTCAATGGTACATGCCTTAGGATGATTGACTGTGGTCATAATGATGCTCTTTGTATGATGGCACCTTATTAAGTTTATAGTCATTTTTACATGTATGTCATCACGGAGACACTGACAGTACAATTATCTTGTCTTAAGATATAGAAAGTGTTGTTTTTGTAACTCCATCAGTGCTTGTCTGCTCTTGAAGCATTTATTTTTTCACCTATTGTTATTCATTTTGGTGTTTGAGTGCATTTATTAGGATACATGCTCGAGGTGAGATTACTAGCTCCAGTATAAGGTGCAGCAGTCAATCTCTTGATGATTTATCGCACCAGATTTGAGGTACCCTTCCTCAATTCTTGCAGATAGTCTCTTGATGATTTATCGCACCAGATTTGAGGTACCGTTCCTCAGTTCTTGCAGCTTACACTATCATTCCTCAAAACAGTTGGATAAATTGTTGCAGTATTGAAAGTTCTCGTTCCTAAGTTGTTATTTCTTTAAGCACTGGTATTTGGTTGAGTTGGTTTTAGGTGTCGAACCTGATCACAAATTTTGGCTAGGTCATCATTTATGTACAAGTGGCACTCTTATGGTGCCATATGGTACATGGGGCTACCATCTAGGCTAGATTTTTGCATGGAAAAACTATATCTACCATGTAATTAAGATCCTACAAGCGCTGAAAGTAAATGGCTAATGGTAGCCATTCAGTAGCTGATCTTTCTAGAAACATTACCCGTTTATAACTATGGGTGTCATCTCTTTCAACAAATACTTAAATTAGATGCACACCCAACTACTTATGTGCCCGCATGCAAGTTATATAAGGAGGAACAGTGGAATACTACTGTTATCGCCAATTCACCATAACTTGGTGATAAATGGCATGGCCGTATGGCCCATTCCCAGTGGTTATTTAAGTGGACAGTAGGGGGATCATTTCCGTTGCACAGCTAGCTTCTGTTTGCGAACAATGTGTCAGCTATTTGTCACATTATCGAATATAAATGCACTGGTTATGCAACGCTTTTATTGATATAATGGTACCATATGCTATCATTCCTTATGTATAGATGAAATAAATATATATATAGGGTAATGATCACATGACTGGAGACGGTGATTGTTAGATCACGTCATGTTTGACCGCGATCTTAAGGTCACCCGCTCGATTCATGCCTGACTCAAGTCAGGTGATCATTACCATATATACCATATATATATATATATATATATATATATATATATATATATATACACACACACATATATAATGTGCATTGCTGGTCTGGACAACAGTTTTGCTTAGTGTATGTTGTCTAAATGTCATGTTTCAGGTGGTATAAGAACATAGAAGAAGGGAGTTTATTCTCCAAGATATTACCCTTCCTATCTATCTAGAGGATCTTATAGGACTAACAGAGTTGATGGAATTGGGATAATGAGACTGGTGAGGTTGTCGTGATCTCTACTAAATATCTTATTTACAATTAGCCGAATTTATTTATTAAATGCATCTTTTTTAAGGACTTTGATATTTTTTCATAGTAAAAAATTCACAGAATTTTCTTCATTTAGAGTTTAGACATGCCATATGTTGTTTTCCGTTCAAAATGTGATGGTTGATTTGTGCAAGAAAAATAGCAACAATAGGTAGCTTGAGAACCTACCAGCTACATCTATGTTCTTAATGGATTCTCTGTCTTCCACCTTTATGATTAAGAAATGGTATTTATGGGATTGATCCTACAACCTCAAGATATCGTATGATTACTACGGTAATGAAGTTCACATTTTCCACAAATCTAAAAAAAACAAGCCTCCACGGATTCAAGGGCCTTGGACTATGTGGAAGTCAGCTTTAGATGGCGTGTCTAAAATGCTTTCATAACGGACGATGCCTGTAGCACCCCCATTAATACTTAATACAACCATCCAAATTTTATTTTGCCATTTTCAATTGAGGAGTGTATTTGGCTAAAAAAGGAAGTGCTCTTTAGTAAAAAATAGTTGTAGGTACTATCTAAAGTGAATTTGAAGGTAGGGATTTTTTGGCAATTTATGAGAATATTGGGAGTTAGACAGTACATTAGAAGTAAGGATAAATAGGCAATTTTCCATGTTGTTTACACCGTAAATCACCTTCTTGTGCTGATGCATTACGATGTGCCAATGCAAAAACTTTTGGGAAAAATAGTTGTAGGTACTATCTAAAGTGAAAAGTTTTCTTTGTATCTTGACCTTTGACAAAAATTAATGGTTTTAGATCTCTTTTGCTTTTGACTTAGTCAAATTTCATGGATTTAGTTTTGAAATAGTATGAAATTTCATTTAGTGTGGAAATTTCATGGACTCAGGTGCCCCATAACTGTTCTAACAGTAAGAAATTTCATTTAGTGTGGAAACTTTCACAAACAAAAGAAAAAGGTTCATGTGTTAAATTGGGATGTGGTGAGATTCTCTAAAGAGGAAGGCAACTTGGGCATACAACCATACAACCAACCGAAGGATGAACTTGGCTTTGAAGGAAAATGACTCTGGAGGTGCAGTGAGGAGAGAGAAACATTATGTGTACAAGGGATAGTGAAAATGTATGGTAAAGAGAGCTGGGAAGTTTAGTATGAGAAGCCATTGACTGACCAGAATGGATTTGGCTTTTCTATAAATCCAACTAATTCGGGGCAACTGCGATTTCTTCAAGATCCTGTTATGGGTGCAACGTTTAACAATGGTGTTGGATCTCCTAATGATTCTTGCGGTCTTAGTGGGGATTGTGACGAAGGAAGCAGGGGAATGGATAGATATGATGAAGAACCTAATTATAAGCGGAGGTAAGAGATTAAGTGCTTGACACTACGATAGTTTTCTTGTGTTATTTAACTCATTGATCTTTTGATGCATGAAAAAAGCAGTAGTTTTTTGTCCAAAAGATGGTTTTGATTTGATAAAACTGATTTTTATTGCATCTAAATTCAAATTCTTACTACTTTTTCTTTTGTTTAGAAATGGTGTACATCTGCATCTGGACATCTTATTCATTTAAAGTTTTTTGGGTATTATGTATATGAAAATTAGAGGTACCTCTGAATTTTTTCTTTGGAAGAAATAATCTGTAGACTAGCAAAGAAGCCTCAAATATTTCTTACAAAAAAAGGCTTCACTATATTGCAGAAATTAGAAAGCTCTAATGTTCCTCATAAAATGCAGGCTAGCAAAAAAGCTTCACCAGTTGTTGTTTTTTTAGTGTTTGCTTGGTTGCGTTGCCTTTTTTGTTTTTTGGGGCTGCCCTTTTGCGCTTGACCAAGCACCTCGCTTGGCCTATTTTTAATAGGGTTTCCTTTGTAACGAAATCTTTCTTTTACTGATATTAAAAGAGAAATTGGTCTCTCTTTTAAATTGTGTTAGCGTAATATTGAGTTTTGTTGTGTTGGTCCCCTATTGGGTACTTGCGCAAAATTTACCAAATGTTGTCTATCTATGTAAAGGAAGTTGAGCTTTATGCCATGGTATCTTAGTCAAGATGTAGGTTCCTGTCCACCTAGGAGTTCTAATGTTTTAGAGTGCCTAGTGTCTAGCCCCTAGCCTTATGCTTAAATAATGGATACATGTATTTCTCCTGTTGGTGGGCATTTTCTATTTTTTCTAACCTTTCCTTTTTATATTCTCTTAATTTTGTGGATAGTAACTAATCTTATTGGTGATTTCGGTCTCTTTTCTCTCAAGAAGAATGAAGATCAAAATGAGGAAGTAGGGGCAATCGTGGTGCAAAATTCAACAGAATCCGACATTTTTGGGGATGGCTTTCGCTGGAGAAAATATGGGCAAAAGGTTGTGAAGGGAAATCCATATCCCAGGTGATACTTTTGAGTTACTGACATGTTGAAGTAGATTATGCTACAGTGCATGTGTTAGGAACTTAGGATCATCTCTGACAGGGTAGTGCATCTTGTGAAAAATGAAAAATTATGTGATTTTCATGACATTTTTTTAGCATTCGTAGCCAGTGTTAAGCCAAATTATATCTTGCTGGCTGAATGTAGGATTTTTTAATACTACCCCTTCCACTCCTCTTCCAGATTAAATTTGCATATTTCATATAAGCATTGTATATAAATCCTTGCATAAATTTCGTCTGAGATTTTCTAGGCTTTTATGAAATTGCAAGAGAAAGAGGAGCTTCATTGTTCCTAATAATATCTGACTAAAGGTAAAACTCAATCTTGCTGTTCAAGAACCAAATGCCACTGCATTCTAGCACATGTCAGTTTTATGTTTATGTTGTGGGTTTAGCTGCAAATTGGTTGTGCAGCAGTTTCTTATTCAGTTATATTCCAGTATAATGCTATGTTTATATGTAATGTGGGTTTAGTCTAAATTTGCTGAACCAGTCAGTGTTATATTCGTCTTTTCTTCTATGGCTTAATATAATGTACCCGACCTGAGTTCCTGTGGCGGCACTAGGGTCAATCTCAATCAGCTAGCCGCAGGTTTAGTGTTGTTAATTTTGAGCACCAAATCAATGAAAGGATAAAAATGGCCTTTCACTGATTTCCATACTCAAAAATGCCAGTGAGGCTTCTGAGGGTTGACCACTTTCACAAAAGGAGATTGATCGGAGTACCACCATTGACAGTCCGGTCAGATATCTCATCCCAACCCGCCCAACCCAATTTTTTTACAAGGTTGGACGCATAAAGTTGATTCGTGGGTTCGGGTCAGGCATGAAGCATCCAACTCAACCTTGGGGTTGGGTCAACTCAAAGATCAAGTTAGGCCGGGCAAAAATCGGCTCCTCGAGTCAATCCGATACTTTTATATACACTATAAGGGATTAGAGGGGTTTAGGAGATTTTTAACCGGGTCGAGTCGGTTCGATACAATAGCCTTGACCTGTCACATGATTAAATGCCGCGTCGGGACAGCTGGAGTTAGTCCCTTAAAGGATAGATCGCCCGCACTGAGTGAGTGTTAGCCTTCCGTTGCATTTATTGGAACTGGGATTGAAATGTGTCCGGTAGTGGATGGGAGAGGAATAAAGGTGGGAGCATCTCATTCGCCGGAAGTATACAGCTCTTTGGTTTTTGTGTCTTCGAGGCATGTGTGGGCATATTTTGGCCATCTATTATTAAGATGAGATCCCAGTACATTCCTGAGGAAGCCAGAAGCACCATCATGAACTTTTTTCCGCATCCCTCTTAACATTTTCGTGTGTATTGTGCTTTTCAATGTAAGTAGGGCCCTATTTTACTGTTGTATCTAGTTTACATTGAATATCTCTGAAAATTTTAGGGTTCCATGTTAGATAGTAAAAAATAAATGAATGAAATTTAAATTAAAAAATACATTTCACTTCAACATGGATTTTTGAAAGAGTTTTAACTAGTATTTTGGAGGTTTTCCACACTCATTTTCGTACACCCAAAACTATGGTTTTAATCATGTGGACTGGCAGATGCAAAGTTGACAAGCCTTTAGATCAGCAGTGCTGAAGATTTCATCAAAAAAGAAACCCTATCATGTGATTAAGAGCAGCTAAATGCAATAAAAATGAACGTCTAAAATATTTTAGAGATAACCATTCATTTTTTATGGCATTGGACTGCTCTTAATCACATGATAAAGATGCATTTTCGATGAAACCTTCGGCACGGTTGGTCTAAGCATCATATACTTGGCATCCACCAGTCTGCGATGAAAACTAGTGCCACATGTACAAAATGCATCCATTTTGGTGCGGGCGCCGGTCCTTGGGGCCTCACAGCAGCTCTTGGGTTCCGGCGCAGTGCTCTTAGGCTTAGAGCGCATTTGGTAAACCAACTCCCCTCCCCATTTGTGCTGGAAGGGGGCTGTTTTAATAAATGAAAAATGAGCTCCCTGCTAGAGCAGAGAAAACTTGTTCTAGCAAGAAGTGGGCAGGAGCTGGCGTGTAATTGCTTGGAGCTTGTCCAAACACACCATAGCCTTGGGTGATTGCCTAAACGGTGCATGTAAATCTCACCATGTTGAAAATGTTAAAATTGTTTTTTAACTATATTGAAACCCATAAATTTCTGTATCTCCCAAGACTTGACCAGTTTCTTGGTGGGAGATTGACCCATGCACTGCATGGTGCACAGTGCACCATCCATGCACCAACTACCAACTCTTTAGAGAAACATTTCTACAAGAACTTTTATAACACATTCATATCTAAGCTAAATATAGTGAACGTACTCCATCAAATTCATGACAATGGTAACGGCATATGGGAACTTTGTAACCCATTACACGTTGTTTATGGCATCTGATAGGACATACTATTTCCACGTCCCAAACACTGCTCAATGATGGCTTTAGGACTATATTAGGTTCATTTCTACTGGGTTAGATTTAAATGTTCCTTAACAGTTCCTTGCTACAGTTCTAGCGCCCTGTTTGGCAACCCTTTTCCAAGAAGCACTTTTCAAGGGGAAACTGTTGGGTAAAAAGAGCATTTCACCCAAGGACCTGACGACCTCTAGCTGAAAATGGTGTTATGTTGAGAAGCTACCCCATGCTGCTTCTCACACATCACCGTTTTCAGCATATGATAAACCTTTTTGAGAAGCAGCTTGTGATGCACCTATTTACAACACCTCGAAAGTGCTTTTTTGAAAAGGGCTGCCAAAGAGGGCCTTCAACTCTATTAACTTTTCTGGTACCTGTTATCTTCTATTCTAGAATTTAATGATTCTCGAAATTAAAATTGGTCATCCAACTGTTTATACTGGAAATTGTTTCATATGGAATCATGCTTGTTAGGAAAAATTTTGGACAATTCTTTTTCTATGATGGGATTTCAAAAGACTCTCAGATGCTCCTCGAGTTTGTGAGTTTCATTTCATTTTCATTTTATTTTTTCCAATCTGAAGAAAATTTCTCACTCTTTGAAGGTTAATACGTTTCCTATCACTGGTATATTTGGAATGGGCTCGACTTTCCTCTTGATTGCATCGATCTTGCAGAGGCGGCTGATGGTGATTGGCAAGAGCCACAAGACAAGTGAGTTCTTTTTTCATCTTAAAACCTATTGATTCTTATGAATCTATGCTTCCAAATATGTGAATGCCTCTGTTTAAATGAATCCCTCCATTTACTCTATTTTTTCTTTGTACTTCATGATTCCTCATTTACCAATCGAAAAAGAAAAACTAAATAATTTATTCCTCATTTTGTGGAGATGTTTCTTTTTAGAGCCACAAGATTGGACGTTAATGAAGGAGAGAAACATGGAGTCAGAACCCATAAACATCTGATGAAGAAGATAAAGCATCCGAAATTGGATAGTTTATATACAACTTATAAACAAGTGCATAGTGTGTTCAATTATGACCGCACATGGGTATCTGCCTGTAATCTACTTAATTCGAAAATGGTAATCTGCCCAACAAAGAGGGGGTACTACTCAGTTGTTGAAAGTTGCAATTTCGGAGTCTACCACCGAAGTGGGTCTCCTGTTGGGGCTGCATGTGCCAAAGTAACACAGGTATCAACTGAACCATTTTTGGTTGTCCATTAGTTTGTCTTCTGTAGTTTTGGTTATTTCTTTGTAATCTTTACGTCATGTTAGAATATTTATATTTTTGCATTTGTTTCTCATTGCATGGCCTTCTAGTACATAAGCTGCTATTTCTTTTTATGAAGATGTATAAAGATGTGCTAAAACGATTTTAATATCTCTTAGTAATTTTTATCTAAATCTTTAATTGATCAATGTTTTTTTTTTTTTTGATCGATATCAATGTTGTTTTTTTAGCCATTCTAAAAAGTTAACTATTTTGTTGTAGGGACTTTATCAAACAATAATTTGACAAACAAATTACCTGAATTTTTAGCAAAGCTACCATCATTGAAGTTCCTGTAAGTTATATATCTTTTTTAATGCCATATTGTTTTCAATGGGGGGTAAAAACAGGCTGATCGAGCCCGACCTGAAAAAGGAAAATAATAACTATTATTCCTCGCATTCAAGAAAAGTCAAAGATGGATCATTGTCATTGGAGAATCAGTGCTTCACATTCAATGAGGTTGTAAGTATGACCAACAACTTTGAAGTAGTGCTCGGCAAAGGAGGGTTTGGGACAGTTTACGATGGTCAAACAATGGATGGAACTCGTGTTGCTGCTAAATTGCTCTCTCAAACATCACCTCAAGGGTTTAAGGAATTCAAAACAGAGGTGAGTTTGATTAGATGTTCAATATTAGTTGAAGAATGATAGAACATTAGACTTGCCTTACATATGTAATTACCATGAGATTCGTAGACCAATAGAACCCGATGATAACTAATGTGGAATGAAGTCAATTTCAAAAAATTGAGTCTTGGGTATCAATGTGTCAATACACAAATTCCGAAAGGGAAGCAAACTGCTATTTTTATTTTATTTATTTAAACTGTTGGAAATTGGATTGCAGGCTGAGTTGTTGATGAGAGTTCATCATAGAAACTTGGTCTCTTTTGTTGGATATTGTGATGAAGGTAAGGAACTGGCCCTCATCTACGAGTACATGGCTGAAGGGAATCTACGACAACATCTCTCTGGGTATCAACATTGTTTGTTTGTTGCCCTATTATAATCACTTTCTTTTCTTTCTTTCTTTTTGTCCTTTTTTTATCTTTTTAAAGTTGGCTACCAATTTTCATTGGAAACAGTTCTGCGAGAAAATCCTTCAATGCTTTTCAGTGAGAAATCTATTTGTGCATGCCTACTTAGCCATTCTTGACCCAAATAAGACCTAAAAAAAAGGGATCTATTAGTAGTGTTTTAGTCATTCTTCTATCGATGGGTTATGATTGAAAGGAGAGTTACTTGTGCATAAAGAAATCTAGGGATCTCATTTCTTTGAATGGGATTTAATAGCTAAAAGCCATGGCCTAGACTTTAATGATGTTCTCATTTTTATTTCAGGCGAAGCTTTCCGATTTCAAGCTTACCTCAAACGGATCACTAGGGTTCGGGGACACTAGGCAAGAAAGGCGAAGCAAATTTTTTTTTTTTTTTTCTTTTATTTTGAAAATGGGCCATGGGGTTCCTAGATTGTTAACTTTCTTTCTTTTCTTCTTCTTTTTGTTTGAATAAAAGGATTGGGCATTAGAGTATAAAATGTTTTGCTGATTTGAATGATTGGATCATAGGTTGAGATGCAACATTTTGTTTGAATAAAAGAATTGGGCATCTATTTTTTTATTAATGACATTAAATAATTTGCATTTGAGTTGAATGGATGTGTTGAAATATGAAATTAATAGCTTTTTTTTCTTATATATATATATATATATATATATATATATATATATATATATATATTTTAAAGCATTAAAAAAATTGCATTAAAAAAAATATATTAAAAAAAGCATAAAAAAAATTGCATAAAAAATCATCAATGTAATTTATTTATTTTTTAAATTTGCATAAAAAAATCACTATCAAAAGCAGTGGTATTTGTTTTTACTGTTAAGTTCATAAACCACTGCCATGTGTAGTGGTAAAAATAAATCACTGCTTTTTTTTACAATTGGTTAGGACAGTGATTTTTTCGACTTTTCCACGTAGTGTTTGATGGTAACTCTTTTACTTTTTTTTTTTTTTTGGTATATATATATTTTCTTTCTTCTTTTTCTAGGAGGGGTTAATGAAGGAAAGGCCATTTGCTCGAATGGGTATAGCAAAGGGTATGAGTATTTAGGGACGCGTTTTGACAATTGGCTTTGAAATGATGGCCTCTTTTATGGGATCCTTAAGCAATCACATATCCATTTTTATCAATACTTACCTTGCCACGGGAGACTAAGAGTAGAGTCATCGCACGTATCCAGCATTGATGGGCTCAGAAAAATGTTTTTCATCCATGGTGGCGAGGCGGAGTGCGTATCCAGGTAGCACTTCCATGATGACGTAAGGCCCTTCTCAGTTGGGCTTGAATTTCTCTCTCGGATCAGCATGGAGAGAAGGGAATATTTTCTTGAGTACAGTGGCACCCACTTTCAATTTTCGAGTACGAACACGCTTGTTGTAAGCACGTGCGATCCTCCTCTGATAGGCCTAGGTGTGATATAAGGCTAAGAGTATTTTCTCATCGATTAGGTTCAACTGTTCGAAATAGGATCTCAGCTTCTGGTAGATTGGACTCAATGAGGATATGGAGTGAAGGCACTTCAACTTCAACTAGTAGCACGACCTCAGTTCCATATACAAGGGAGAACGGTGTTGCCCCTGTAGCAGTACGGATCGACATTCGATAGGCCCATATTGCAAAGGATAACATTTCGCTCCAATCTCAATAAGTGACAACCATCTTCTCGAGGATGCGAAAGACTATCTTGTTGGCAGCTTCTACGGATCCATTGTTTTGTGATCGATATAGTGACGAGCGATGATATTTGATCTTGTATTGCTCACACAAGGCTCTGATGCATTTGTTCGCAAAGTTGGTGCCATTATCTGTAATGATGTCCTTGGGCATGCCGAATTGACAAATGATATTATTTTTGATGAACTTCTTGACATCACTAGTCGTGATGCTCGTGTAAGATGCTGCCTCCACCCATTTTGTGAAGTACTCGATAGCGACGAGGATGAACTGATGTCCATTAGAAGCCTTTGGATTGACCTTTCCTACTACGTTGAGGCCCCACGTGGCAAATGGCGATAGAGTGGTCATGTTGTGTAGATCTCTGACTGAAGCATATATCAGATTGGAGTGTTCTTGGCATTTATAGCACTTTTAGATGTGCTTGCAATAGTCAGCTTCCATTGTAGTCTAGAAATACCCTTGTCGTAGGATCTTCTTAGCGAGCATGTGCCTGTTGATGTGGGCCCCGCATACTCCTTCGTGGATCTCTTTTATGATGTTGGCTGCCTCGCTTTCAATTAGGTATCTGAGCATAATAATGTTATATGATTGTTTGTAAAGGCACTCACCACAGATAACATAGTTCGTTGCCAACCATTGGATGGTCCGCCTGTCGGTCTTGGATGTGCCTTCAGGGAAAGCTCTCGCTTCAAGGAAATTCTTAATATCTGAGAACCATGGAGGCTCATCATCTTATTTTATGGATCCCTCAATTTAGAGGTAAAAGGTTGGCTCATTTCTCAATCCAATTATGATTGGCTTCATCTCAATGCCGTAGGGAGTTTCGACCATTGATGCCAAAGTCTCTAATGCGTCGGCAAATTGATTTACCGCTCACGGTACATAAGAGAAGGTAATGTCATCGAAGCATGCTATTAGATCTTCAAGGTGTTCATGGTATGGGACTAGTTTTTCGTCTTTCATCTTCCAGCCTCCTTTTCTCTGGCATATGATTAGCTGTGAGTCACCAAACAGCCTGAGATGAGTTACATTCAGGTTGAGTGCTGCTTGTAAACCGGCTACACAAGCATCATACCCAGCCATATTTTTAGTGCAAGGGAAACTGAGCTTGATGGAAACTGGTACGTGGGACCTTTTTGGTGAGATTAGAACAGTGCCAACTTCTTGGCCTTCGACATTCGATGCCCCGTCGAAGTTTATTACCTAGGGCTCCTCTATTTCTTCTGTATCATCCTTTGTCATGAACAAGATGTCCTTATCAGGAAATTCAGTTCTCAGAGGCTCGTAGTCAAGTAAAGAATTTTCGACAAGATGATCAGCAAGTGCTTGCCCCTTGATTGAATTTTGTGTGACATATGTGATGTCAAACTCTGATAAAAGAAGTTGTCAGCGTGCAATTAAGCCCGTGCGAGCCGACTTTTCAAACAAGTACTTCAAGGGATCCATTCGAGCTAGGAGGAGAACTGCCTGAGAGAGCAGATAGTGACGAAGCCTCTGTGTAGCCCATACAAGAGCCAAGCATGCTTTCTCCATATGAGAATAGCGTGTCTCATAATCGGTGAACTTCTTGTTCAGATAGTAAATGGTCTACTCTCGTCTTCCAGTCTCATCATGCTATCCTAGGAGACATCCCATCGAGAATTTTGTCATGGAGAGGTACATTAACAACGGTCTCTTGGGTACTGAGGGTATCAAAACTGAAGGATTGAGAAGATAACCTTTGATCTAATCGAATGCTGCTTGACAATCATCATTTTATTCAACAACGAATCTTTTCTTGATAGCTTAAATATCAGCGTGCAAATAGGAGCTAACTGTGCAATGAACCGACTAATGTACTGTATTCTGCCCAAGAAGCCTCTGACTTTTTTCTCAGTAGATGGTGGTGGCATTTCCACGATGGCCTTCACTTTGATTGGGTCTACCTCGATGCTCATTTGCTGACGATGAAGCCCAGTAGCTTTCCTAACAAGGCATTGAATGCGCAATTTTGTGGGTTTAGAAGTAGCCTATACTTTCTCAGTCTTTCAAACAGCTTTTGGAGGTTTACCAGATGAGCACCTCCCTCCTGAGACTTGGCCATCATGTCATCGACATATACCTCAATTTTTCGGTGCATTATGTCATGGAACAGTGCTGTCATCACTCTTTGATATGTTGCTCTTATATTTTTCAACCCGATTGGCATGACTCGGTAACAAAAGGTCCCCCATGCGGTGATAAAGGTTGTATTTTCTCGGTCTGCCTCTGCCATATTGATCTAATTGTAATCGGAGAACCTGTCCATGAATAATAGCATCCCATGCTTGGCAGTGTTATTGACCAAGATGTCGATGTGTGAAAAGGGAAAGTCATTCTTTGGGCTCGCCCTGTTAAGATTTCTAAAGTCGATGCAAATACGAACCTTTCTATCCTTCTTTAGTACTAGGACGATGTTGGCTAGCCATTGTGAGTATTTGGCGACTATGAGAAATCCTGCGTCGTACTGCTTTATGGCTTCATATTTTACTTTTAGCATCCATTCTGGCCTGAGACGCCTCAATTTTTGCTTGGCTGGCGTAACATTTGGATATAGTGGCAGCTCATGCTTGACCAAATCAGTGTCTAAACTTGGTATGTCCTCGTCTGACCATGCGAAAACGTCTTAGTATGATCGAAGGAAATCAATCATGCTTATTCTTTCCTCGGGAGATAGAGATGTTTCTATCTTAGTAATTCTGGGGGCCTCCTCGGTACCGAGATTGACGTCTTCAATTTGTTCAACTATTGTTGGCTTATTTTGGTTTGTGTTCTTTTTATTACAAATAATGGTCAAAATATGACAGAAATAAATACAGGCAAAAATAAAACAAAAGGGAAAAAGAAGATGGAATAGAACACAATCCAAACCTCCTGTAAGATACAGGGCTCTTGCAACAAGTTTTAGATAAGTAAGGGGTTATCCCACAGGGAGTGGTGGATCTAAAAATAGTAAATCCCCAGATCTGCTACTGATCTAGTAGGTCTATCCTAATCTATCTTAATCTAAGAAAGCAAGGTAAAGAGGGTGTTTTGGGGTTTCACTAACTAAATACAGAAATAAAAACTAGATCTAAAATAACAAAAAGGGGGTGAAGAAGAGTGAATATGGGTTGGTAAAATAAATAGAAAATATGGAGAAATAGGCAGTTAGGGACTGATTTTAATGCGCAAAGCAATGTAAAATAGAGTGAGAACTGGATCTGTAGCAATCTTCATTTGGCTACAAGCACAAATATAAGGAGAAGAATCCAACTCACCCTGAGATATGGACTAGTCCTAGGGCTATAGCCTGTCCACTCAAATGGTCACAGGCTATCCCATGGATATAATCCAGTCATAGGGGTAAAAGATGAAATAATAAAATCACTGCAGCCACTATGTTTGCAAGGCTACAAGCTCATACATCCATAGGTGCATAAAATCTATAAATATCTAATGAAAATAACAAGAGATTACAAATTTAATGAAATAATAAAATCAACTATTCATTGCTACAAAGAAAACTTACACTGACACAGCCCTCAAGTCTGCAGTTTGTGCATGAATCCAAGCTCTTCACAGAGTTATTACAAAGTAATGCACAATAAAAAAACAGCCCTAACTATTACAAGGACTTAGCCAGACATGCTAAGCTAAGAAGAAAAAGGGAAAGAGGAAAGAAAACCTAAACCCTAAAATGAGCTCAGCTGTCCTCCGTTGTGTGTGGTGTGTTCTTCATTTTATACACGCCCAAAAAGTGCTTTTTGCTCTGACCAATCAGAAGGAAAGAAAATCAAGACAGTTAGGAGGTGCTGTTGTGGCCTATTCTCAGCCAAGTATTGCCCTAGGTTGCATTACACACTTGGGCAGGTGTCCCATGTGTGCAGGAGTTCCAAAACTGCCCTTGAAGTCTGTAGATAGCAACTGGATCCCGAGCCTCAAGTGGATATAGCTTCAGGCATATGATCTCGAGCAGATCTTGAGTAGCTGGAGTACTTTCTGGAGGATACTCGAGTGGCTGATTTCTGAAAGTGTTGTGTGCTCGAGAGGTGCTCGATAGGTTGCTCAACAAGGTGGAGATGTTGTAGTCCCTCGATAGGTTGCTTCTGAAGGTTGAGAGCTGCTCGATAGGTCTTGACAGGATTGCTCTGAAGGCACTGAACTGCTCAAGTCTGCTCCAGAGTTGCTTGTGCTTAAGATCTGAAGGTGTTGAACTGCTCGACAACTGCTCGAGCTTGGATTTCTGCTTCTCTGCTGGTTTGCCCAATCAGCTGCTACACTCCTTTAAGTGTGGGCCCCACTTTCCTCTCTATGTGGAACTTCTAGGGGTCCAAGGCATGCTGAAAAGCCCCTTTGGTGAGGACCACCATGGTTCCAACTCTGTTTTTCCAACAACTCAAATGCTTGGCTCTGATTCCTATCTTCTTAGCTCTTATTACATGAGTTTCTGCACTAGTCTGTAGATTATTTCTAATTACAAAAATACACTCAAAAATTAATTATTAGACAGCTCTCAGGTCTAGTAAGGTCTAGGATAGGAGGTGAAAAGTGGTATAAACCAGTGATAAACACACTCCCAAACCTAATCTTTACTAGTCCTTGAGTAAAGGGAGAATCAAACAGTTATTCTAAAAATTAAATGTCATTTTCGTAGGGAGCACGAATGCATCAAGCCTTTTAAATCCCTAGGTGATCCCTAGTGAAGGAGTAAAGTCTCCTAAGAGTTTTCAATGAAGATACCCACGAACTTCACAATAAAACAGTTAAGTATAGTGCAACCTATGATAGCTCAGATTTCAACAAATAAAGCTTCATTCCACACCCTATTTTTTTTTCAAATTCAGAGGAGCTAAAAGAGAAATGCAAACAGTTTAACACTTAAATCAGCATGTATTTCCATCACAACCAATCAACTTACATCAAGAGTATAGAGTGTGTGAATTAGTGCCAAGCTTACCATTAATTTAAGAATCAAGTTTAGATATTGCCGCAATGAATTTAATTTCAAACCCAATCTTCACCAAGGCTATCACTAAAAAAAAAAAAGAAATTCCAAGGTGTATTACTTTCACCGCAGCTCAAGATTAGTTACAGACCTCAAATAGGCCTGCAAGCATGAGCATAGGCATTGTTGCTAATTCCTGACATCATCATGTCCTTTCCACCATAGATTATACATCCCCTTGTCTCTACATAGTAGCTCACTTCACTTTGGATCAATAAAGTCTTTTAGTTAGGATTTAAATTGGCTTAGATTTGAGGTGTGAAAAGAATAAAAGGGTTCAAAAACCGAGAAATCAACTAAGAGAAGGAGGTGGGTCATGACTCCACCTTTTTCATTTCATCACAACTTCATATTCTTTTTATATTTTTCATATCAGAAGTGGCCAACTTCTCATCCTTTTACTTTTTCAGATGAAGTATTTCTCTTCACTTCTCTCTCTCTTTTCTCTCTTTATTTATTTATTTATTTTTTTACATGGATGAGATGCCACAACTATACAGCCAACACATTGTTTCTTTATAGGTTTCTTCTCTTCTCCTTTCATCAAATGTTAAATCGAACTCCACTTCGTTCAACAATTTCTCCTTTACCTTCTGAAATCTCAGAGTGATGGTAAGGCTGAATTAGGTCAATGAGATTTAGGTTCAGTTTCTCTGGTGTTTGTCAAAGAAAAATAAAATTTTAAGGCTCAAACAGTGTATACAAAGTGCAGTTCAATGGGTACGTATTTTCAGACTCAAACTGTCCAAATGAGGGCCCTACATCATTTCCTTGGTATCATGAGTTCTGCTAAATAGTTTTAACTTGGGGTGCATAACTTTTGGAGAAAAGGTGTTGATTCAGTCATTCCTTAGAGCAGAAAAAACTTGCCAAGACGCTCTTCAAGAGAAAGTTTGATAGGCCCAAATCTCACTAGATATGGTCTTTGAGCAAACTCATGGGGTATATCCTCACCTTTTTCTCTCCTTTCTGGTTCACTAAGCACTAATTGAAAAAGATTTTTTGATGTTTGCTTCATGGAAGTGTTAAATTTTCAATAAATTTTAGTTTTAATATAGCTGCTAACAGTATTAATTTTCTCTTTCTAAATTGGTTAGGTGAGAATATACTATATTTATTTCAATTTAACTAACATTGCTGCATTGAAATTAACTAATTTATTGGACTATCCTGCTATACCCCCAAACCTAATATAAACATTGTCCCCAATGTTTCAACAAAGAGTGTATTTAGGGGCAGCAGGGTTAGGAAAAGAAGAACAAAAACTGTAAAAAATAAAGAGACAAGTATGCTAACAAACTGAATTTTATTTACAGAAACATGGAAGTCATTACAAAATAGTATACAAAAAAGAATACTCTTTATAATATGCCAACTGGTCAACAAAACAAAACAAGAAAAACTACTAAAAACAGCACATTCCTAAAAACAGAAAAATTTCTACATATGGTATGAATCTAAGTCAACATCTATGTGCTCTACTGTTGTTTCTTTGCCTTTCTTTACACTGTCAGCCTTACCAGCACCAGCTTTTATTCTTAAAGTAGCTGGTCTCTATTGTTTGGTGTCGCCCTTCTTTGGTTGAGGCTCTTAAAATTTAACTCCCTTGGCTTCTGCTGGAGGCTGTATATCTTTAACACCCAGAGACATAACTGTGGCTGATAAAGATTCATACAACCTTTTCATATTGGTTATCCCTCTGCTCATATAATTTATACATAGTTACAACATTGTCCAATCTTTCTTGCATGGCCCTCAGCTCTCTTTGCTGCTCTAGTGTGACTGCTTCCAAACTTTTCCAATATGCAGCCTTCTTCAGTTTGAGCTGCTCTTCACAGGTCTATAGTACATTCTCTCTCTCACAAAGCTGACCAGCAGACACACATCCCTAGCAAGATATGAGTTGGCTTGCATAAAAGCAGTAAGGGTAGGTGTTGTAGGTCCTTGAATTTGGTTAACTGGGATAATGGTCTAGTTAGATGGATCATGAGCAAAGATGGAGACAAGAGCAGTTTCAGGAACTGGGTGGGTGGATGGGGAAGAAATGGGTGGGGTCAGTGAACTCAATGGCAGGAGCCATTGGCTCACAGTCAGGTTGGGTAAAAGGTGTAGGGTCATCAGGTTCTGAGCTTAGGATGGGTTGTGGTATGGTGGTTGATGGTCTGGTTTTAGTGGTGGGGTGGTGGGTTTTCTTTTTGTAAGTTTTCTGAATTGTGCGTGTGGGGAGGTTATAGGGGAAAACTATGGTGGGGAGAGGAACTGACACGGGATTGGATTGGGAAGGTAAGGTTGGTGGAGCTACTGGTGGAATGGGCTCAAGGGTGGATGATGGAGGAGCTACTGATGTAGGTATAGAATGGAGGGTAGGAGGTGCTGGTGATGATGATGTAATGAAAGGAAGGGTGAAAGGTGGCTGCTCTGATAAGGCTACAGAGGTTGCTACTTCAGACTCCTTTTTCTTCATCATTGTCATGCTAATCTTCCACTGCCTTTCACCAAACATAGCTGGTGGCAACTTAGTAGTGGGCTTTCCTACTTTCCACACATATCCTGCTTTTTTGAGCAAGGCTGTGATTAGCCTGATGTAGGGTAATCCTTGCATTGTCTGCCTCTTCTTCACTTTTCCATGTATATCCTCCATCCCCTCAAAAATTAGCTTAGCAGCATTGAAGATATGCCCCTTGGAGAAGGAGTACAGTGCATCCACAATTGGGTGCGTCCTTTCCTTAGGGTCCTCAGGCTCTGGTTTAAGTCTTTGAATCGGTAATGTCCTACGTTATCGATAATTGAGGGTTCATGGGCTTGAATTTCAAAGCCATTGCGGAGCTCAAAGAGTTTAGAGATTAACCGAGCATATGGCAGTTTGTTTACGGGTTTGGGAATGACACTCGGTTTGTTTCTCCCCAGGGCTTGTAGAATGGCTTTTCGAACAAGGATAGGGGCGCTAAACCACCAATCGTGATAGACCGAATGGATAGCTTGCAGAAACGGAATTCATCTATCTTGCTCGTGTCCTAATGGAAACAAATTATTCCTAAAAATGATGTCTAAGGGCCACATGTGTGCAGGTAATTGGGCCCACGTGATACACTTACCCATGGCAGTCACACCACAAGTTATCCCAGCTGCAATTTCAAGGAAATCAAAATCACGGGTGAGCGGGGGTTTGGAAATCCCATCCTCAATGTAAGTAAGAGGGTATCCCATTGCATGGGCAATGTCCTTAGCCTCAAAGGAAAATTCCTTTCCATCAATCTCACAGTTTAGTTTGGTTTCAGTGGGGTTGGTCTTAAGGGTTTGGTAAAAGAGTTTCACCAAACGAGGGTAGTAGTGTGCTCTAAATGGCGTTAGAAGGGGTTTTAACTCGTTGACAGTTATATAGTCCGAGGTTCATTTGGTGGTTGATGGATCCTCAAAACAACTATTGTGAATCTCTCATTCGGGTGCAAAGACCTTGTCTTCCCACCATGGGGCGGGTTGGGTCAAAGGTTTTGGCGGAGGTGCCGCCCTTTTCCTTGAACTTGGTGGTCGAACCGCCAATTTCTTTCGTGGTTTAGGGTTTGGGTTTATGGAAGCCATATTAGGGTTTGGAAAACAAAAATGAACCACTATGTGAAAATCAACAAAAAACAACGGCCCAAAATCGTTATAAATTTCATAAACAACAGTTTTGAGCCGTAATAATGACCGTTGTTTATAGAGCAGTGATTTTTATAAGCAACGACCAAAAACCGTTGTTTATTGACCACATAAACAACGGCCCATATCCGTTGCAAAATAACAATGGTTTCTAGCCGTTGTTCCTAATGGGAAAAGGGTTGTTATTTTTTTTTAAAAATCACGGCCTAAGTCAATGATATATGTAAGCAACGCCAATAAATCGTTGTTAATTTATTCAAAAAATAACAATTATGGACCATTGTTTTTTTAATTTAAAAAAAAAAAAAAAAAATTGAACAGCTTCCATTTTTGTTATTGTAATTAGAGCTAATTTACCTGTTACAAATATTATATCAACCACACAGATCACCTAACGAGAAAAAAAAAACTAATCCATTCAACTAAATAAAAAAATAATAAGCCAAAAATAAAATTAATTTAAAATCAGAAAAATCAATAAAAGTCATAGTTTGTGAAAAAAGGGAATTTGGTAATGCACAACTTCTCACCCATCAAATCAGCTCTGAGGCAAAATATACTTGCTATGATTATTATACTTCATCACAAATCAACTTATGGGACAAAATATTCACTATCCATTCAACTAAAAAGAAAAATAATAAGCCAAAAATATATATATAATAATATCTTATTAATACATTCGACAGCATCCCATTAATACATTCAGCACCATCCTATTAACATTCAACAATGCTATATTCAACATGTTTCTATTTAACTTAGGACTTATTAAAAAATCATACTCCTTGATCTTCTCCGTTACTTAGTTGCATATTTGAAAATTGAGATTGTACTCCACCATGAGCCAAAGCATGTAAAGAATTTATATATTTGTAATCTAAAAGACCACCTAAAACTAATTGTCATGGTTGTGAGAGCTTGAGCAGCAGCAATCCAAACTTGCAGTAGTCAATTTAGACAAAGAAAAAAATATCAATTACAATAGACAGGAAAACATACTTCACAGTAAGGCATGAGAAGCACAATACATAGGAAAACATACTTCCCTTTCCCTATGACAATTGATAACTTGGTCATATAATGCATACAAGACAAATGATCCACACTCTCAAGTTAAAACAATGGATATTAATTTAGTTAGCGATAGACACACAGAGAGAGAGGGAGAGAGAGAGAGAGAGAGAGAGAGAGAGAGAGAGAACATAGTACAGTATAAACTATTCTTTGAGTGGACAAAAATCAAGCTCCTCACCCAAAACCCCTTAAAAAACTGTCTTACTGAAATTAAATCCTCACCCAAACTATGCTTAATCCAGATTGAAGAATTATAAACTATGCTTAATCCAGAGTACAAAACATAATTATTAAGGATCACATGCCTTCATTCCAAGATAAAGCAAATTCGACAAAGCAAGCTCAAATTCCAATCATATTCATAGAACAAAAACTAGAAATCACCATAAAAATTTATGAAACAAGCCACAGCTGCCACAGATCCCATCAGCCCCATTATTTCGCTTTTGAACATACTTTTCTGTCCTTAGTTCACCCTTGGATCAATTTACCTTTTGCTTATTCAATACTAAATGTAATTAATCCTTGTACCACTTCCAAGTTGTAAAGACTGCTTGATCTATCATGTACCTATTTGTCTTGCTTGATAGAAGAGGGAGGGATCACCATAACCCCATTGCTTACCAAGCACTATATATATATAATGTGAAACAGATACCTTTGATCGCTTGACCGCT
This sequence comes from Chloranthus sessilifolius, assembly GCA_021018995.1. Taxonomy (NCBI): domain Eukaryota; kingdom Viridiplantae; phylum Streptophyta; class Magnoliopsida; order Chloranthales; family Chloranthaceae; genus Chloranthus; species Chloranthus sessilifolius. The sequence continues at coordinate 100,547,407 of CM037597.1, forward strand.
ACCAAGCTCAAACTCAATAGGTAAAAAACAATGGAACATAATGTGCTTATTCATAGCACTCACATTCAATAGGATCCGAAAATAACAAGCCTCAAATTATGTAGCTGAAGCTATTAAGGAAAATATTAAATGGCCAGTAAAAAATATTAGAAGGGCCCTGATGCTATTTCTAAAAATAAATACAATCAAGTCCACTATTTGGTACTACATCATCAATGTGTATGGTGGTAGTTTTGGGTAAGTAAAGCATTTTTCACACCTCTATATAGTATTGAAACTTTTCAGCATGAACCTACAGTGATAAGGAATACACTGACATAAGAAATGAGTTTAAATATGAAATTCTCTAGCTTTAGGAATATGTATATGTAACAGGAGTTGAGTAATTAGTTGATAAAATAAAATTAGAAACGAAAAATCTATCATAGCAACTTTACTTATTTGTGAGTCCTATGTCCATTTTCGTGCTATTTTAGAAGAGGTAAATACAGAATCCTTAGGAATGTAGCTGGACTAAATCTCCCTGGGTATTCCATGGTGTATACACTAGAAACGACCATGGGGTGATTGTTCTAGTGTCGTTGCCCATCTGGTGCTTCATAGAGCATGCAAACAATTAGTAGCAAGGAACCTGGACTTTTTCTTATGGTAAGCACTCAGGAAGGGTTGGTAAATTGGTATTAGCAGGCAGCAATGGATTTCTTGCTTACAGTAACACGAGCCCTTGTCATATGCTTCAAAATGCATTGAGCTCCATTTTTTTAACTATCCCTACTCTAACTTAATTATCAAGAAATCATGTTGTTTTTCCCCCACATAATTAAGTACAAGAAACGACATGAAGCTATTGTTCAAAAGATCCAAAAAACTTGCAATGTTATACTAAGCCCTCAGAAATTTTGAAGTGTTAGATAAAATTAGTAAGAGATTATCAAATCCCACCCAAATCTCTTATAGCAAACATTAACTTGTCTCTTGCATTTACATTTTACACTACCTGCCATCTCCATTTCTCAGTGCTATCTCCTCCATTATTAAACTTGCAAATTTTTAAAAATAATAAGGATAATATAAAAAATGGATTAATGGATCTCATAACTTAAAACAAATTTACGGTCTAAAGTCATTGCATAACAACTTAATGATGCAATCTTGGGAGTGAATATAATCAAAGACAATGGTAATGAAAAAAGTCCCATCGCCACATGTATAGATATAACACTGCTTAATCCCATTTCAAACAAGTATAATTTGTTGTATATAACTGAAAAAGAGTAAATTGAACAGACAGTAGCAAGAAATTGAACCCTTTTCCATTAAAAAAACATATACACAATTAATACACAACAATTAATTTGGAAGGGAGAAATCTATATAGTAGATAAAAAATCAGATACTTTAAAGAGAAACTAGAATGAGTAGATCCAACAATATTTTGCACTCACACATGTAATAGAGAGAAACTTGAATAGCACCAGAGTTTAGAAGTAAATTTTTGCTCAATGCACTTGCGATGAAATTAACCAGGTTGTGAGAGACAACCATTTAACAATTATTAATTTGGTTCATCCAATTCAATCAAGTTCAAGATTTAGATACCATATCAATAGGAGTAGTTCCTTGGTATATCGATTTATCATGCTTCAATATACATCTTGTAGGTCTTTTTTGAAGAAGTAATTTTCACCTAGTCGCCAAAAATACATGAGGGTTTTTTTAGAGACATGGAGTTCAAATCCTGCTTGCTTGGAGAGATATGAACTGAGAAATCCTAGATTTTAATAAAAAAAGAAAAAATAAAGTAAAAAATTTATTAAGAGATTAAGAAGGAGATCGGGATCTGACCTTCGATTGATGAACCCTAGCTCATACATCAAACACGATTGACAACCCTAAATAATCCAAAACATGTGAAACGTACATTTACGAAATCAAAGCCTTAAATAATCGAAAAATAGGTGAATCGTTCACTTATGAATCAGAATCATCGGGATGGCTTTGGCCTAAGATCCCTACCCAATCAACGAACAATCTGATCCAGTTCACCAAAATTTATGCCAAATTGAAAGGAAAAATGCTTAAGGACTAAGATAAATTAGGCTAAAAAATAAAAAATTAGATCTAGTAGATAAAAGAGATGATGAGATTACCTTCGACGCTATCGGATTTGGGCGCCATCACTTGATTTGATCCCCAAATCTCGATTTCAATCTGCCAAATGGTAAAACTAGGGCTCCGCAACTCGATCTCGATTAAGCGAAAACCTTCAATGCTGATCTATGCTTCAATGAAGCCGTCTCCAACCTTCAACATAATCTCCATCGTCTCCAACCATCAATGGCACAGGAAATGAAAAAGGGAAAGAGATGGAAATAACAAAACGGACAACTCGAAATAAAAAAGGCATCTCTGCTTGAATGGCGCAGTAAAAGTAGAGGTCGCTTGATGGAAAAGCAAGGACTAGTCTGATTGAAGGGTCTCCGTAGGGAAAAGTGATGGTTTGGGTTCGAAATAGCTGAAATAGTTGACATAGTTAAGGTCATGGGTTCGAACTCATTCACTTACAGATAACACGTTTAAATGGGCCGTTGCATTGGTTTAACCACTGATACGAGCCGTTGTATACATGAATTTTTTCTACAACGGCCAAGATCTGTGGTATTTTAAAAGTAAGTGGTGTTGTTCTTTCTTTGTTTTCACGTAGTGAACGAAAATGGAGCTTAGATGTGTGTAGAGATTACCTTTTGTGCATTGAAATCAGATCGAATTGCAATGAAAACTGACTAATCACTCGTAGAAGGAGCTCCCACACTGAAAATCCCAAAACCCTTGCTCTCTCCCCCTTTCTTGTTTGAGCGAAATGATGAGGAGAAAGGCTTAAAACCTTTATATAGTTTGTTCCTAGCGCAAGCGAGGTCTAATGGCCCGGGCTCATGAGTTACAAGCATTTGCCTAAACTCGAAATCACCTATTACCTTCTTTTTTTTTTTGGTTTCTGAGAGGCTCGCGCGAGCGAGACGCAGATACAACTTTTGAAGCATTTATGCTTCAGTTATCCATTTCTTTCACTTTTGGCACCCAATTTCACTTCGTACAAGTTGTCCTTTAGCGTGTAATTCATTAGCTAATTACTAACACGATCAATCTATGGAACAATTTAGACCATTGCACCCATACACTCGTTGGAAATTCTAATATGTGCACAACAAACTAAAATTCTACATTATACTCATGCATTCGTTCAACATGCATATAATGTAGATAACTCATGTAAACAGCTTTGGATAGCCTTCACGCACATCCGGCTCACGTTCCCACGTGGCTTCTTCACACGTATGTTTCCACCACTGTACGAGTACCAATGGAATTTTCTTAGTGCGTAGAATTTACTACTTCCGATCAAGAATTTGTACCGGGTAATCTCTGATGGTCAAATCTTCGTGGATTTCAATCGGTTGATAATCTAACACGTGCGTTGAGTCCTTGACGTATCGTCTTAACATTGAAACATGAAATACATCATGCATGTTGTAGAGATGTGGTGGTAGTGCAATTCGGTAAGCGACCTCTCCAACACGTCCCAAAACTTCAAATGGCCCAACAAAATGCAGGCTCAACTTGTCATGCTTCCCAAAATGCATAACACCCTTCATTGGCGAAATCCTAATGAAGACGTTGTCTCCCAACTGAAAGCATGATACCGTATTAACATTAATAGTTTGTACATGCTTATATACATGTAATTCATTTGAATGCACAATTAAGTTTTACCTGAAAGTCCACACTCGTCCTCTTTAGGTCCGCATAGCTCTTCTGTCTACTTTGAGCAACCTTTAACCATTCTCGAATCAAGCGTACCGTCTCACTTGTGCTTTCTAAACTCTCGGTCCCCAATATAAACTTCTCTCCCATCTCTTCCCAATTAATTAGAGATCGACATGTTCGGCCGTACAATGCCTCATATGATGCCATGTCAATACTTGCCTAAAAGCTATTATTATAGGCAAACTCGATTAATGGCAAGTGTTGATCCCATAATCCCTGGAAATCAAGCATGCAGGCTCGTAATATATCTTCTATAATCTGATTTACTCTTTCGGTCTGGCCACCTATTTGTGGATGAACGCTGAACTGAAGTCTAGTCTAGTACCCATTCCTTCTTGGAATTTTCTCCAAAATTGAGAAGTATATAGCGGATCTCTATCTGATACAACGCTTAGGGGAATGTCGTGCAATCGGACAATCTCTCTCATATGCAAATCTGCGAGCCTACTTGCCATATAGGTGGTGTTGCAAGGCAAGAAATGAGCAGATTTTATAAGTCTATCAACAATCACCCAAATTGCATTGTGCTTATTTGGTGTTCATGGCAATCCTAAAATAAAATCCATTGATATGGACTCCCACTTTCATTTCGGTATAAGTAAGGGGTTGCAATAACCCTGATGGATGTCGGTGATCCACTTTCACTTGCTGACATACCAAACACCTTGGAACATACTTAGCAGTGTCCCTTTTTAAACCTCTCCACCAGAAGCCTTTCTTCAAATCTTGATACATCTTAGTACCTCCTAGGTGGATAGCATAAGATGATTTATGTGCTTCATCCAAAATGGCTTGCTGCAAATCGGCATCTGTTGGTATACACAATCTCCTTTTATACAATAGTGAGCCATCGCTCTTTATGGAGAAGTCCTGCTGAGTACCGTCCTTCACTCCTTGTCGAATTTTCAATAATTCAATGTCTTTCATCTGTAGCTTACAAATCTGATCGAAGATGACTGATATGATCGTAACATTTGCCAAGAAAGCTCCTGGAGCTTTTACCTCTATCCGTGCATCGCATAGAGCTATGTCTTCTTATAATTTCCATCTGCGAAGCCCCACGATCAAAATTGACAATTGTGTTGAAGCCGTGCGACTCAAGGCATCGACAACAACATTCGCCTTCCCTGGATGATACTGTATGGAGCAATCGTAGTTTTTAAGAAATTCAATCCACCTTCTTTGTCTCATGTATAAAACTTTCTACGTGAATAAGTATTTGAGACTCTTGTGATCCGTGAAGATCTCAAAGGCTTCACCATATAAATAATGTCTCCATATTTTCAACACAAAAATCATGGCTGCTAACTCAAGGTCATATGCCGGGTAATTATTTTCATGATCCTTAAGTTGTCTGGATCCGTAAGTAATAACCTTCTTGTGTTGATTGAGTACACAACCCAAGCCATTGTGTGACGCATCACTGAACACTACAAATCCTCTAGTGTCGTCTGGGATGGGAAGCACTAGTGCCTAAGTAAGTATTTTCTTCAATTCCTGAAAACTATTCTCGCATGCCTCAGTCCATTCAAACCTCGTATTCTTCCTTGTCAACTTTGTAAGCAGACCGAAAAGTTTTGAAAATCCTTCCATAAACTTTCGGTAGTATCCTGCCAAGCCTAGAAAGCTTCTCACCTCGGTAATCGTCCTAGGTTGTTCCCATTAAACCACAGCTCCTATCTTAGTTGGATCTACTTTAATTCCTTCTTCAAAGACAACATGTCCCAAAAAGCTTACTTGTTCTAACCAAAACTTGCATTTGTTAAGCTTGGCATACAGCTGATGCTCTCATAATGTTTGTAATGTGACCCATAGATGTTGCTTATGCTCTCCCTTTATTTTTTCCTATATCAGTATGTCGTCAACAAATACTGCTACACACGTGTCAAGGTGAGGCTTGAACACCTTATTCATGAAATCCATAAAAGATGTTGGTGCATTGTTCAAGCCAAAAGGCATCACTAAGAACTCATAATGCCCATATCTAGTCATAAATGTCGTCTTCTGAATATCCTCAGCTCTGACTTTCAATTGGTGATATCTGGATCTCAAATCAGTCTTCGAAAAGAATCTGTCTCCTTGTAATTGATCAAATAGCCCATCGATTCTTGGGAGTGGATATCGATTCTTAATTGTTAATTTGTTTAGTTGACAATAGTCGATGCATAATCTCATCGAACGGTCCTTTTTTACGAACAAGGCAGGTGCTCCCCAAGGAGAAACACTAGGTCATATAAAACCCTTGTCTAACAGCTCTTACAGTTGATCCTTCAACTCTTTTAATTCGGTTGGGGCCATTCTATACGGCGCTTTAGCCACTAGTTCTGTACCTGGCGTTAAGTCTATAGCGAAGTCAACTTTTCTATCAGGTGGCAATACCGGCAACTCTTCAGTAAAAACATCCTCAAAGTCACAGGCGACCGGAATGTCCGTTATCACGTTCTTCCCTTCCCTACTTTCTTGTAAAAATGTCAAGTATCCATAACACCCCTTCCTCATCATTTTTTGTGCACGGATTGCGAAAATGAATGGTATAAAAGTCGATCGCATGCCGAGGAAATTGAATGATCTACCCTTATTTGGGCGGAAGGTAACGATCTTCCTCTGACAATCCACGTTTGCACCATGGATGGATAACCAATCCATACCAAGGATTACATCGAATCCTTGCATATCTAACAGTATCAAATGCAGCACTCTAATTCGTAGTCTATATGTCCTCGATGTTTACCATCATAGATCGACAAACGATTAAGGTCTACATTTAATTGCACTACTAGGGTTGGTGACACATCCAAGAGCATGTAGCAATCTAAGAGGCAACATACATCGAATGGCTTTCACCTTATAATGCGAATTGAGGGCGTCAAGAAAGAATGTAGCTTAGGCCTACAGGTTTATAAGAACTCGCGGTTCAGAAAGCAAAGGAAGTATCACCTTTTTATGCATTTGTGATAACATACCTCTACGGGACATATATACACGTTATGAACTTAAGCACACAATTAATTAAGCATAGATGAACATAACCTTGAATGAAAAAATTTCTACTTATCTATGTATGCACCTTCTTTAGCTAAGTTAAATTAAAATAAGGATTTAATGACTTTTAATAAAATTATTTTGCCGCTTATATGATGTCATGTGCTTGTGTTAGCGGCTTTAGCGGTATTGACTTGTCATGTATACACGCGTGGCCCATGTTTGTCAGCGTAGGCAACTTTGTGGTCGCGATAGTCATCTTCTCTTCATTCCTCCCTACAAAACACGGCTTTTTATTCACCAATTCGTAGTTTCCTACTCTACTTTGATCCATCTGTCCCTTTCCTTGTTGCTCCCTCTTCTTGTACATTTCATTAAGCAATTCTCCACCACTAGCGCCTTTCCCATGACTTCTGTATAAGTCTCCAATTCAAATGTCGCAACCATGGATCAAAATGTCGAAAAATCAGTACGTATCATCTAAGCCCAAAACCGATACGTATCAAACGATACGTATCCGTATCGGACAATACCGAATAATACATTGAATGTATCGTTCGGTATTTTACATATAATTGACTGATACGGTACATTCAATGTACCGTATCGCTTACCTCCGATACCGATACGTATCGGTATCGGACGAAATTTTGATCCATGGCCGCAACCCTATCACGTAGGATCGGCCTCAACCCGTTCTCAAATTTATTGGCCTTCATAATTTCTGTGGCCACATAATCTGGAGCAAATCTTGACAATCGTATAAACTCCATGTCATACTCTCTCACCGTCATTGCCCCTTGCTCCAAGGACATGAATCTTGCAACCATCTGATTCCTTAACTGCTTTGGGAAGTATTCCTTGTTGAACACATCAACAAATTCTTCCCACGACTACAAACCTCTTGGGTGCTCTTATTCTCTTTTCAATAATACCGACTTCCACCACAGGTCGACATCTCCTTCCAACTGACACAAAGCCCAACTGACTTTCTCTACATCCGTGCATGGCATTCTCTCCAATAGGTTCTCGATTGATTCAACCACGTTTCCGCCTCCAATGAGTCAGTCTGGCCGTAAAAGCTTGGAGGTCTTAGCTTCCTGAACTCAACAAATCTAGAGTGATATGGATTTGTAGTGGTAATAGGAGGTGGAGGTGGTGTATGCTGATGATTATTGGAAGTCAACAATGCTACTTGTTGAGCCATGGTACTTTCCATGGCCTCCATGGTCTGCATTATTCTTTGCCTTTCCTCTCTATCTTCATTTGTCTCTAGATTTCTCACTTATGGAACACTTGTCTCCAGAATCTCTCGATTTCTCAATGGAACTCTATTCGAAGCAGTGGGAATATCATCCAAACTCCTCAAATTTCTCCTATTTTCGCCTCTTGGTCGGTCACTTTCTCTAGTAGACATTGACGCTCTGTAATGTAAAACCAAAGTTTCATTAGCAGAAGGTCCCTATACTTCGAAAAAATCAAAAACTTGTTAGAAATTCTAAAGAAAATGCTTTGATACCAACTGTAACAGCCTGAATTTCGATACCCTGAAATGCGTGCCGTCGGTACAACCCTCAAGGTCATACCCCATATGTCACACAGAACACTTCTTACAACCACACACAAAGCGAAACAAGCTCAAGCCTAAAACAAATAGAATCATCATAACCAAAATAGATCTCCATTTCCATATCAATAATTCTTCAAACCTCAAAAGATGGTTCAAATCTCACGCCAATCACATGAAAAAAAAATTGAACCAAACCATCCGTGACCAGACAAAAGTCACCCCAAGATGGTTCGTCAAAAAGAATAACGTATTACATGAAATGCCTTCTTACAAAACATAAGTGGTCGGACGTACCAAGCCTTACGATTTAGCTCTCAAAATACATAAAGCGACGCAGTAGATCTACTAGAAAAACCCCTCTGGAGGTTGTTCGGCCCCCTCCTCGAGAACATACTTCGAATCCTCTACATCTAGATCCTCGATACCCTCAAGGATCTCCGAACTTTTGACTCGAAGGGTGAGCTACGTCATAGCTCAGTAAGGAAAAGTAATAGCATGCATATCTTCTATCATCACACATATCTTCCATGACGTATCTCAAAACATAAGAATCACAATTTCATAAGCATTTGAATTATCCAAAACAAATATCTTATGCATAGTTTCAAACACATTGATCAAGGTTTCTAAAATACCCCTTATTAAATATGCACTTATATAAATTACTTAAATAATTTCTCGAGTATGTATAGCATCGATCCCCCGATGGAATATCCACCATTATCGTTCACATGAACCATTGCACAATGCCCAAGTCCCTTTGCATTAAGTGACTTGTACCGAACGAAGTATTTTAACTGTTGAAAATCAAAGAATAAATATCACGCCATACCAATACACAAATTTGTATCGGATATCCCGTCGTACCGGTCACGGATATCCCACCATGTCGATCACGATTATCCCGCCGTGTCGGTCGAGTATTCACACACAAAACCTTAAATCAATGTGTAAAAAGTTACATATAGTTTATTACCGTGAGTTTATGCTAATCATAATAGTTCAAAATTTTCACACGCTCCACACACATACTTATTCATATTACTTCTGATGTCACACACATTGCTTTTCATCTCTTTGATGTCACACACATGTTTATTTGAAATCACACACATCACACACACACCCAATTCTTCTCTTAGTGATCACATATACCAAATTCACATGTTCAAAGGCTAAAAATGAATTCCTGCTATTATGAAAAAAAAAAAAATTGTAAAGCACGCATATTCTTATTATATCACTACACACATGCTAGCTGAATTCAAATATACATGCTAAAGAGTTTTCCCTACCTCAAATGAAGTCACACAATGGTTAACCCAACCATATTCCTCATGAGTCCACACATGTATCCACACGTCAACCCTATAATCAAATGTCTAAACATTCTATGAGAATGCTTAAAAGAACCTAAGGTATACCTTGTTAAAGAATTCAGAGCAAAAGGATCAACTTAAGTACTCTGTTCCTCGCGCAAGAGAGCTCGGAAACTAGGGCGCGCGAGCATAAAACTGGTCATTTCTTGCGCGACCAACCTGAATTTTAATGCACTGATAATGGTCACGCGAGGCCTCTCGCGAGCGAGGCTTATTTCACTTAAGTACTCACGCGAGCGAGACACAGAGCCCCATGGGCTTACTTCTTCTTTTAAAAGGATTCTCAAGCCTTCACAAGGTCTCTCGCGCGAGCGAGCTCTGAAGCTCGTGCGCGCGAGAACCAGAGATATTTTGATTTGAGGTTTCTCTTCAACTCGATCACTATCAAATCTCATCCATATTCCGCATACAACATAATATGATTAATCTTAGGGTTGGAAGGACTCATGATAGGTAGAGATAGAGTGAAGGAAAACAATATATATGTATTGGGAGATAGCTCTGGGATCAGCTTCTGGTTGATCCTTACATCAAAGTCCAATCATTAGTCATAAGTATAGCAGATGACTGATCACCTATGGGGGATTGAGGAATCGCCTTTGGTGGGAGACATTATTGATAATGGACCTTCCAGCTGTAACTATTATTAAAATGGAGCAGGCTTGGAATGACGTAAAGAAAGTTACAATTTTGTCTAATGGGGCAGAAGATAATTTAATGTGGGAACCGGGTATCAATGGAATATTAAGTTTGTAATCGGCTGTCAATCAATAGAGATCCTAAACCTCGTGTAGATTGGAACTCATTCATATGTAATCGGCTCTCCCAAACAGTCCTTTTGTGTGTGGCTAGCAATAAATTATAAACTATTGACTATAAATAGCCTCGGTAAGCGAGGAATGATAATTCCTTCGAGATGGGTATTTTGTTGGAACTGTGTAGAGGGCATGATCACCTATTCTTCTCTTGCGGGTACCCTTCCGGGATTTGGAGATCCATAAAATGTAGATTGGGTATCAATAGCCTCAATACAAAACCTCTGCAGGATGAACTATAAAGATGGATGGCCTTCGTTGTTTTAAGGAGAAGAAAACCAAACTTTGTAGACTGTGGAGGCTCAAGAATATCCAAAAGCCTAAGAATAAGTTTTGGGCTCCTCCTAAGCTAAATTTCATGAAAATTAATGTGGATGGGGGAGCTCTTTCGAGTGCAATGGCGGGTATTGGTGGACTGATTAGAGATCAGAAAGGCGAATTTATTGAAGGCTTTGTTGTTGGGTCCAAGCTGAGAATGTTTTTTTGAAAGCTATTGAAAGAGGAATGGAGGTTGCACTTGTAGAGTATTTGATCTTTTCTTCATCATAAGGGGTGAGGTCCCTTATCTCATGTACCCATCGTAAAAAAATTAAAAAAGTTCGTTTGGTCTTTGAATTAGTTGTTATCATTTTCTTTTTCTTTTTTTTCATTTCACTTTGATTCGATCACTGAGCTTATTATAAATATTGCTTGGCCTTTCAATCTTTAGTGAGAATGCTTTTCATTAGCCACTTCAGGTCTCATTCTCTTGGTTTTATACAACATATGGCAACAGCTTGCTGCCATAAGGTGCCACAGGTTGTTTTGTGCTTTGGGGAATTGGTCTAGAATGGATTCATCTTTAGATTTTATTGACATGAACAACTTGGCCGAAAGCTTCAAAGCTTCACAAATTTTATACATCAAGAAGTTTAAATACCCAAATGATTTCCGTAAAATACTGTGAACGAAATTACGTTTCTCATACTATAGTACTACAAATTTTAGGTACCTAATTATAAGTGAAGTGGTTATTTTCAAGAACATCCAAATAAATCATCGAGAATCAGTATGGAGGATTATACGAATAAATTTTTTAAAAGAAAGAATCCCTTAATCCACTAAAATCAACAAAAGAGAAAACACCATCAAACTCAAAAAATAAAAACTATAAAATCTAAAGATTTGGAAATAAATCCTAGAAATCATCAAAAGAATTCACTAGATACCTTCGCTCCGGCGCTCTCAAATGGCGAAAGATCAACCGCTACGGACGTAGATTGTTGGATCACCTTAGCTAATTAAAGAAAGATTACATGAAAAATAAAGAAATAATTGTAGTAGGAAAAAAAATCAAAAATCTATAAAATTTTATTGAACAAAAATAAATTATAAACCTTCAAATGACTTGAAACTCCAAAAATCAAAGGAAGAAAAAAAACTCAAAGAAACTAATAGTCATTAAAAAAAACTAATTTCCAAAAACCGGAAAAAAATTATAACCTATACTAAAAATAATTTTAGAAGAAAAAAAATTAAGAGCTATAAAATTTCTTTTTAAAAAAAGATGATAAAATATAAAAGAAGAATTACCCATCAAATAAAAATTAATTATCAAAGAAAAATTACTCAATAATTGTAGAAGAACAAAATCTAAAAGAAACACAATATTTATTGAATAAAGACCTTTTGTAAACCCTAAAACTACTTGAACCCCAAATAACAAATGAAAAATCCAAAGAAAAATTACTCTTTAAACAAAATAATTTCTCTCAAAAGAAAAGATCATTACCTTTATAGTGGTTTGTAGACACCCAAATTTGATCCATTGCACGATCGACACGTGCTTTGAAAAAGGTGTATCCCTGAGCTTCCGAAAGTATTTCTCAAACCCATAAGAATCATCTCAAAACCCTTAGGAATCATCCCAAACCCTTAGGAATCAACCCAAATCCTTAAAACCCTTCCCGGACCAGAATAATTGATGAAAAGAGGAGTGTCAAAGTTTATATAGACATCTGCAGGAGCTAAGACATATACTATTGAAAAGTAAACGTTCTCAACTTTTCAAGGAGCAAATAATCGCCTCAATCCGAGTTATATATCAAAAGTTATGGTGATTTAAAAAACGTAGAAAAGTGCAAGAAAATACACATGCGTGCATAGTATGCACGCAAAGGCAATTTTTGACAAAAATTATACATGTGTGCATAGTATGCATGCAAAGCCAAATTGCTTTTTTTCCAGCACGGACATGAACTTCTCATGTCCGAAAATGAGTTTTTTTACTTTTGGGATTTGACTTGTGGATCATCCCGGACTTTGGGATTTATTTCTTTAGGACCCTAGTACCCCCACTAGCTTAAGTTATCACCATTTTGCCACCTAAACCCCCACCCTATCATCCACCATTAAAACCCAATTCTCACTCCTCCATGCCCTAAAAAATCCCAAAAAACTTAGATTTCCTATTACCTAATTGTTAAACCCATTAGCACTTAAGTATCTCCTTAATTACCTCAACCTCTATAAATAGAGACCCCCCCCCCCCCCCCTCCCCTCGTTTTTAAGGATCGTTTGAAATTTTTAAGAAAAGAAACTTTATCCAATTTTTTCAAAAGCTAAAGCCTTAGCCCATCTCATACTACCATTTTCATCATCACTCTCAAGCTCATATCCTTTCAAACCATAGCAAATGAGAACCCTTCCTCTAACCCATTTGCTTTCGGAAGCTCACTAGTGCCGCTCTTGCGCGAAGATCCAACCAACGGCGTTATAAGAGCCTGAGAGCTCCGGCTCTCTCCTCTATTTCTCTACCTTCTTTGTTATTCCTCTATCATAGAATTAAGCCGTTACATCACCAAAATTTTGACAAGTGCGAATGGCTCAATAGGATCGAAACATCTTCGGGCAAGGGGAAGTGTCGCTCACTTTTTCTCTCTTTATATATTTATACATTACAAAAAACAAGACTATTAGCAGCAGCCAAAAACTGCCGCTATTAACAAAAAACTGCCGCCAATACCCATGTCGCTAATAGTCTTTAGTAGATTTTTTGTTAATAACGGCAGCTTTTCGCTCTAAAAAACTTTCGCTAATAATATGTTGTTTTGTACATATATATATTTAAATATAGACTTTGTCATAGTAGAGACCTCTTACGAGCGGGTCGATCAGGTACCTAATACCTTTCTGACTAACAATCAAAGCCCTTATCCAATAGCCTTTGGCGTTAACCAGTAATTCGAAGTCATATTTGGTGCTTCGATATATATAATATTGATTTTGAGTATTTCGGGACACCAAAAGCTCCGAATAGTGACTCTATCTTTTTTTTAAAGGAGCGCATCGTCGTAACGGACTCACGAGAGCCGGCGATTGCACATGGTGCTTTGAAAGGATGAAGATAGAGCTTCCATATGAATTTTTGTAAGTCAAATGCTAAAAATATCTATTAGGCTGTGTTTGGGAACATGGATTTGGATTTGGGGATTTCAAATTCAAGTATTTCAAATTTAGGCATTTCAAATTCATAATTTGAAATATTTGAGTTTGCAAATCTCTTGTTTGGATGTTTAAGCATTGCCTTAAGATTTGGCCCAACGATTTATAGATAATTCATTTGGTTATTTTTTTTATAAAAAGAATTTATATTTCATTGGTTTCCTTCATATATTCTACATAAGTAGGGATGCAAGTTCGGTGTACCGAACCGAACTGAATCCGATTTTTTCGATTTTAATGCGGTACGCCACAAATCGAGACTGAACCGAAATATATCGGTTTCGATATACCGAATTCCTCCAACATATAAACCGTTCTTGAGCAGAAATTGAATTTTTTGATGTTTGATTCTGTTTGGTTCAATTCGATTTGGGCTTAGGGGAAAAAAATTTGGAAAATAGGTGTAACCAGCAATTTTTTTTATTTTTTTTTTTTTTTTTTTCTGAACTCAAACCGAAGCAAACAGAATCGAACACCGAAAATTTCGATTTCAGTACACCGAATTCCTCCAACACATTAACCGTTCCCGAACCGAAACCAAATTTTTCGGTGTTCAATTCGGTTTGAATTCTGAAAAAAAAAAAAGAAAAAAAAAGTGCAACCAGCAATTTTTTTTTTTTACCGAACCCAAATCAAAGCAAACCGAACCGAACACTGAAAAATTCTTCCAACACACCATTCCTGAATCAAAACCGAATTTTTTGGTATTTGGTTCGGTTCGATTTGGGCTCAAAAAAACAATCAAAATGGGTGCAACTAGCAATTTTTTTATTACACCTATGGTGCATTATACAATGGTGGGCTGCAACGGCCAAATACTAGTCGTTGCAGCCCAAGGATGACTGCAACGGTTAGTTTTCTAGCCGTTGCAGTCACGAGCCAATGCGTGGCACCCGTCCCTCGTTCTTGAAAGGATCAGATGGTTAAGGAGCTGAGATGAACTGCAACTGGCGGCGAAAGGATGATGGATCTCGATGATATTTCTGACAAGAATTAATTATAGGTTTTACCACCTGACGTTGGAGGAAGAAGAACAGTAAGAGTTAAGTTTCGCTGAACAGCGCCATATAAAATAAAACGGGATTTTAGTTTGGATAATCTTTATTTATAATCCACGATTTCTCCCCATCAACTTGGTTTTTCACACTAATAATGAGAAACTCAAGGTGAGAACGAAGAATATTAAGCTGCAATTAAATTTATTCTATAATTTTTTCCCAACTTAGCCCATAGGTAGGGATGCAAACCCTAAACGAAAATCGAAACCGAATCGAAAATCGGCCCTCCCAAATCGGACCGAACCTCACCGATAACCGACTCAAACCGAACCGAAGTGAAACAAGTTCGGTTTTCGATTTGGATAGTTAGAAACCGAAAACCGAATGAGTAGGTTAAATAAACTGACCCTTTGCTGTGCCAAAACCAATTCGTACCAGACCCAAATCGGCCCAAACCGACCCGAGCCGGCAGCATAAACTGACCCTGAACCGAAACAAACCGAACCTCTGGCTCCCTCCGCCTTCTATGCTTTGTTTTTTTTCCCCCTCTCACTTGCTTTTTTTGCTTTGTTTTTTCCCTTTCTCAATCTCTCTCCTTGGTCTCTTCAAAGTTCAAACATTTAAGATCCAGTCGTGACAGCAATATCTTCAAACTTTGTTTTTACTGTTGTTTTTTCCCTCTCACTCTCTCTCCTCAATGGCTCAATTTCTTTAAGCATTTTTAAATTTTAAGCTACCTTATCAGTACACGTACACATGAGACATGACACATTTTTAAATTTTTTAAGAAATAACAAGAGTCGAAGCATTTCAGGCACATGGCACACATCACACACCAGTACACATACACGATACACCACAACTTTTTTTCTTTTTTTTTTATTTGATAGCACAGTTGCAATTCTGCAAGTCTCTCATCTACAATGGCGTCCACCTCCCACGTCTTGAAACTCTCTCTCTCTCTCTCTCTCTCTCTCTCTCTCTCTCTCTCTAAAACACCCCCTCTCTCCCTCTCTAAAAATATCCGACCCAAATGCCCTCGTTCGAGCGATGTGCTGAGCTTAGATCTACTCGCCGGAAAATGTGCAACGGGTCCGAGACTTGCAGGTAAGAACTCAAACCAAACCAAGATACCGAATCAAGGATCATCGAGCTGAACTCAAACCGAACCAAACCGAATACCGAAAATGTGACAGCCCGGATTTCCTAATCGTGAAACTCGGACCATCAGATCAACACTAAGGTCGATCCCCAAATGGAACACTTGACACATCCACACATAAAGTAGAAACAAAGTAGGAAATCTAGCTAAACAGATAGATTCATCATAGGCAAAAAGAAATCTCCAATTCTATATCTCAAAAGGAAAAAATAACAATTCTAATCCCATGTAAAAAAACTCATGGGTAGAAGAACCTAAGAGAACCATCGGTGATGACCGACCATCACCGAAACATGGTTCACAAAAGAATAATATAATTATAATCCATAAGTTTTTGTTCTTTACATCACAAAAACTATTCCGTAACCCATCATTTCAAAGTTTAGCCTATCAGTATTTTGCGCAGACAAAACAATTCTCAGGATGAGGCTCTGAGTCCTCCTCAGGAGAGAAATTAGGATCCTCCACCAATGAGGGATCCTTCAAGGCAACCTTAGTTCCTGTACCTGTGACGTATAGTCGAGGGATGAGCTAACAACATAAGCTTCGTAAGAAAATACTAATAGCATGCAAATTCTTAACATCACATATATATCTTATGACATAAACGAAATATGCTTTTTTTCTTATACGAAGGTTCACAATTTAAAGTGTTTGACTTGAAGCAAAACTGAGATCAAATAAAAAAATTTCGAGTTTAAACAGATAATTTTTAAAGCTTATTCTCATAACAAAAGAAAACTTAAGCTGATCACTTAAATAGTCCCTCAAGCATATAGCATCAAGCCCCCGATGGAATACCCACCATCTTCGTTCATATGAACCATTTTTACATAGTGCCCAAGGTCCCAAAAATGGACACTTGTGCCGAACACAATTTCCGTTGACTGGTAAAATTCACAAAATCAAACAAAGGGTTATACGGATATCCCGCTGTACCGGTCACGGATATCCCACCTCGTCGGTCACGGTTATACCGCCGCGTCGGTTGGACATTCACATATTCAACCTTAAATCATAGTGCATACATATAGCTTATCGCCGTATAATGTGATAATTATATCTAAATTAGAAGGTTAAAAGCACCTTCCTTCACACACATTTATCAGAATGAATCTTGAAAGATTCTCACATCATAAACATGATTTCCAAAACATGCACACATGCTTACACGTTCACATTTCTAAAACTCATGCAAAACTCAATGGCAAACCACATCATATCATAAATCATATGCTAGTCGAATTAAATGCATATGGTATAGAGATTTTCCTACCTCACACGAAGTCACACTTAATCTTCTTAGCTCACGTTAGCACTTCTAGCCCCGAGGCTCAAGCTCACATCTAATATACATGAAGTTATAACAAAGGTCAAAAATGAAGTAAAACAGGAAGATACGATGTCTCCAAAAAGTTATCACTTCAACAAAGAAACAATTCTGAAACAGCTAAAACCAACCGGTTGATTCCCAAATCGATCGGTCGATTTTCCAAATCGACCGATCGAATTAATTTCAACTGGTCGGTTTTCCTTAAGAAAATCATACCCTTTTCTTTGACACAAAAACCGATCAGTCGATTTCCCAAATTGATCGGTTGGTTTCCAAAATCGACCGGTCGATCTAAAATCGACTGGTCGAATTCCCCAACACTACTTTCTTATATTCTCTGTTTTGTGGGAATCGATCGGTCGGTTTCATTCAGAAACCCACAAACTCATCAATTCAAAAAAATCGATCGGTCGATCTTAAAATCGACCTGTCGGTTTTGTTAGTTTTCACCCAACTTTGGTTTAACTTTTCCAACTCATTTTTCCTTCAATTCTTACCCTTTCTTCTTCGAATTTCTCACTCATATACATAACCAATTCACTCATTCATTTCTTGCAAAATTTATATAGAATCTTACCTTTTAATCAATCTATCTACACTCTTACACATAACCAAGACTTCGTAGCTCGAAGCTTTGAATTCCACACGATCCAATCTCGCAATTAATACACCGCTTTAACTCTTCATACACCCTCACATCACCGTATTGATTTCTCCTCACTCTTCTCTCTCTCTCTTAATAACTCTCTCAACAACTAATTCATAAGAGAAATAAATTCTCTT
Source organism: Chloranthus sessilifolius (assembly GCA_021018995.1). Classification (NCBI taxonomy): domain Eukaryota; kingdom Viridiplantae; phylum Streptophyta; class Magnoliopsida; order Chloranthales; family Chloranthaceae; genus Chloranthus; species Chloranthus sessilifolius. Next base: position 100,565,737 of record CM037597.1, read on the forward strand.
AAGGTTTACATCCTTATATCTAACCTTAGGCTTAGGTATTAAGCACATACATTATGATTAAGTGTATACAACTCATCCAAGGGTTCACACACATCGTCACGCATTCTTATTTTACTTAACACCTAACCTAACATAACTTTACCCGATTATTTTCATAAGGTCGGGTACTTGACTTATAGGGCACGCACACCGAGGCGTACTACTCAAAGGTCAAAAAATTTTAGGACGTTATATTCTCCCCACCTTAGAAATTTTCGTCCCTAAAAGAGTACCTATAGGATTTCACTTTCGAGTCACGTTTGAAAAGGGTAATTCCTACACATCTCGAGTCAAGTTTAAACATAGCATAATACAGACGTAAAAGACATCTCATATTTAACATATCCACAGACATATCTAACCACACACATTGATAACACATCCACTCCCTGCATGAAAATTTGATCATAATTGTAAACAAGGTGATTAAAATGCCGTTCATTAACAAAATGAAAGATATATATAGATGAAGTATTTAATCCTGCAATTTCCTACAACATCCACACCAAAATAACAAAGCAAAGGTGGCAACCATGCCACCTTAGTTCAACATCCCAAAAGTGGCAATCATGCCACAATAATTTAAACGGTTATGGAGTATCTAATCCAGGGAAATCAAATACGAAAAAGTATTTGATCGAGAAAAATGTCGATGTGAATATAAAGGAGATTCAGAATCTGTCGAGAGGATCCCCTAAACCTCTCGACACTCGTTTTGGCAACTTCTCAGCGCGCTTCTTCAGCAACTGCCACTTCCAGAATTCTATGCACGAGTTCCAAAGCACTTCAGTGACCCCTAGGGGTATTTTTGGCACATAGTTGGGCACGCATGGAGACTCTAACTACTTCACGTGTATTTGTCAGTTGAGAGCTAATGGGAGAGTGCTTCTAAAAGAGAAATTGGTCACATCAGTAGCCCAGAATAATAGAATTATTCCCTTGAACTCTGATTGGCTGAAACGGATCTGAGGACAGAGGAGAGTATAAAAGCTTGAAGAAAATATAGAACAAGCATCCAGAATTTGAGAGAACCTGAGCTTAGTGCAAGATCTATATTTTTCCCTCAAAATTCTCCCTCCTTCTTCCTCCTTCTCCCATTCTCTCTTTAGCCAATCATGAGTGGCTAAACTCTTCTCAATAGTTAGGGTGAGGTCTAGAGCTGTAAATTGAGAGTTTCAAAGGCTTGTAGAGGATTGTATGTTGCACAGATTACAGATCTGAGCATAATGAGATTACAAGTTTTACGATTATAATGTAATTATAGATTTTAAAGGTGATTCTGATCTACATTTCACATTTTCGTATTTGATTTCCCTAGATCAGATACTCCTGGGGACTCATAGCCCAAATCGGCTACGAAGCCAACCCCTCGCACGCCTTTGAAGCGATGCATTTCAGAGGGCATCGGGCACCAACCTCTGAAATAAATTATTCCAACGACCACTTATTTTTTATTTTTTTCTTCTCCTTCACCAACAGCAGGTAAAGACTTCCACCAACTCTTAAACCCTACCAAAACCCTATAAAAACCCTCTTTCTCTTCTCCCCTCCCTTCAAAACCAAAACCCTTAAACCCTATAAAAACCCTCTTTCTCTTCTCCCCTCCCTTCAAAACCAAAACCCTAACCCTAAACCCCTCAAAATCTCCAAACCCCACAAAACCCCTCTCACGATTCATCCCTCTGCATCCAAACCGCCTCCTCTTCTCCGATAGTATTGCCACAAAATCCATCGCATCCAACGAAATCCCCATCAACGAAGACTTCTTCGCAAAGTATGCCCCGAAAGAGAAAGAAATCGAAGACGAAATCCCTGGGAAGAGCTCCTCTCCCCCAAAGGCTATTGATTGTTTATTATTCATGAGAATCTCCTCTTTTTCTCTTTGATATTGTCGAAGAATCATGCCGTCAAATTTGATTTTGGCGGCTCTGTATCTCTGTCTTCTCACATGGTTTTCATGGGTTTTGATCCTTTGCTCTTCTTCTACTCCGGAAGAGCAACAATTATACAATTCTGTGGTCATTTCTAGCCTAGATTTTGCAAATATCCATTTAAAAAAATTAAGGTTATATACATAAATGTAGGGAGGAGCATGCACTTTGAAGCGCGGGTGTCTTAGACCCCGATAGATGTGGAAATCAGCTTTTGATGGAAGAAAGTGGATTTAAAGCTTTTTTAGGATTGATGAAACTATAACTTATAATTTAAGTGAGGTACAAGCCCATGCCAACAAACGCCGGTTAAACGCGTTTCAGGCCAATACGCGTTTCATTATATACACTATCAAACAATAGGCTGATACGCGTAGTATCATTACAGGTGAAACGTGTGTTAGCCTCAAAACGCGCTTCGCCATTACATGCAATCAAACACGCCCTATAGGTTCGATTCCAATCTGAGAAAGTGTACAATGCCACGTGGTCATTTGCTCTTGGTTCCTCCTCAAAAATTTGATACACTTCCTCATCTGAGTAATCCTCAATCATACTTGACAACAGGCGAGCATATGGGATATGATCTTTTGGTTTTGCTCCACCCTTCATCAACTTCCCCTCTATATACTTCATCCCTTCAAAGACCATTTGAGTCACACTAAACCATCGGCCCCTAAACGCTGAATACAATACTAGTTGTACTTCCCCTACCCTCTCAGTGTTGTGATGCAATGGGTAAAGGTTGCACTTGATGATCATATCCAACATCTATAGATGAGGAGGCAAATCGATCCTCCTAATCATCGTCCCTAGGTTATTTGTCATCTAATCTCTAAGTAATCTACGGGTTTTGGGAATGGGGATAATAACTCGATTCCACGATCATATGAATCATAATATTCTAGGGCTTTATAAGAGTGGTCCAGAGTGAACCTATACTCACGACCGTCAATCTTGGTATTAATCAAACTTAGATTTTTTGTCTCACACATGTTCTGATAAAACAGTCGCACCAGACGAGGATAATAATACTCATGCAATGGCTTAAGGATATTTCCTAAACCAGCCTTAACTATGTAGTCCCTAGCCCATACTGTGTTTCCCTGGACATCTTGTTCTTGAAACAGGGCCTCATCAATGATATATTTATCTTCAAAATCTTTACTCACCCACTACTCATTAGGTTGTTCTAAATGTGGTGGTGATGATGATAGTGGAGAATGGTGTGATGATGATGGAGATGATGATGGTGACTGTGGTGGAGATGGGGATCCTGGTGGTGATGGGGTCGGAGGTGGTCTTGACGCACTAGGACGTCGAAAAGGTAGTTTCAAAGTAGTAGTCTTTGTGGCCTATCGCATTTTGGGCGGCATTTCTAGAGTTCTTCAAGAAAATCCCCAAACTAGGTTTCAAAATAGAATCCAAATCCAAAGACAAAAGCTTAGGAAGCTAGGGTTTAGCTTTTATGGTGCGATTTGAATCCGATTCCGCAAAAATCTGTGCTAAAATTTTGAAACTCCTCCCCAACTAGCTCTAAGAGGAAAGCAAAAGAAAGCCCTAACCAATAAGAACAATATCTGATTTTTCGAATCCAAAAAAATACCCTTATATATATATATATATATATATATATATATATATATATATATATATATATATAAATACGCGAAAATCGACCGGTCAATTTTTTACACTTAAAACCCCTGCTAGCGAATTCGATCGGTCGGTTTCGATATCGACCGATCGAATTCCAACTTTCTTTAATGCCCATAGGAAAATTGACTGGTCGATTCTAAAATCGATCGGTCGGTTTTCATAAGTTGTCCCATTATTTCGAAGTTATTCTCTGTTTTGTGAAAATCAACCGGTCGGTTTGATTTTTGACCGGTCGGTTTGATTTTTGACCGGTCGATTTTCACAGTTTGACTCTAGATCTATATTTTCTTTCTCTTTAACCTATCTACTACCTCATGCTTTAATAATATTTGATTCCTCACAATTTTGTTTAGTACATCCGGGTACTTAATATTCTAAATTCTTTTTATAACTCAAACATTAGTTCATATATACACTTTTTCAATCAAAATAGAAGTATAAGTACAATTTCTGCTCAACTCTTCTCAAACAAGTGATGGTATTGCTCCTTAATTTCTGCCTCACACTCCCAAGTAGCCTCTTCAGCTGGATGATTTCTCCACTTGACAAGCACTAACGGAATGCGCTTCTTACGCAAAATTTGCTCCTTCCGATCAAGTATTTGCACTGGCTCTTCCTTGACGGTTAAATCTTCTTGAATTTCAATCGGTTGATAATCTAGCACGTGCATTGGGTCCTTGACGCACCGCCGTAGCATTGAGATGTGAAAGACATCATGCACTCTATCAAATTGCGGGGGTAAAGCGACCCTATATGCAACTTCGTTGACTCTCCCTAATACTTCAAAAGGTCCAATGTAGTGGGGACTTAGCTTCCCACGTTTTCTGAAGCGCATTACACCTTTTATAGGTAAAATCTGTACAAATATATGGTCTCCAACTTGAAAATCCACGCTGGTTCTCTTGATATCGGCATAACTTTTCTGCCGACTCTGACTATCTTAATCCTTTCCCGAATCATACGAACGACTTCTGCAATTTTCTCTAACACTTTCGAACCCAATAAAAACTTCTCGCCGGTCTCTTCCCAATTGATCGGATATCACATCTCCGTCCATACAATGCTTCATACGCAGCCATTCCAATGCTTTGCTGAAAACTGTTATTGTACGCAAACTCAATCAACGGTAAATATTGATCCCATGATCCCTGAAAGTCAATCATACAGGCTCTAAGCATTTCTTCAATGATTTGATTGACTCTCTTAGTCTGACCATCTGTTTGTGGATTGAACGCTAAACTTAAATTCAACCTCGTGCCCATGCCTCATTATAATCTTTGTCAAAATATTAAGGTATATAACGGGTTACGATCTGAAACAATGCTTGTCGGAATACCATGTAATCGGATGATCACTTTCATATACAAATATGCTAATTTGCTTGCCGTATATGTTGTGTTGTTGGGCAGGAAATGTGCTGATTTTATTAGGCGATCTACGACTACTCATATAGCATTATAACGTTTCGCCATCCTTGGTAATCCTACAATGAAGTCCATGGAGATTGACTCCCATTTCCACTCGGGTATTGGTCGAGGTTGTAATAGACCTGCTAGGTGTCTATGATCTACTTTTACTTGCTGACACACCAAGCATTTAGATACATACTCGGTAACATCTTTCTTTAGTCCTCTCCACCAATAGTTCTTCCTCAAATCCTGGTACATCTTGATACCACCAGGATAAATAGCATACTTGGACTTATGAGCTTTGTCTAATATAGTTTGTCGCAGATCGGCATCAATCGGTATGCATAGACATCCTCTGAATAGTAACGATCCATCTTCCTTAATAGAAAAGTCAACTCTGGTGCCGTCTAACACACCTTGTCTAATCTTTAAGAGTTCTGCATCTTTCATCCGGAGTTCATAGATGCGGTCAAAAATTGTTGGTCTGATTGTGATATTAGCCAACAAGGCACCTGAAAGTCTAACCTCAATATTCTTATCATACAAAGAATGGCCTTCCAACAATTTCCATCGATGGAGTCCCATAACAAGACTAGCTAACTGAGCCGAATTATTCCGACTCAACGCATCTGCCACGACGTTTGCTTTATCGGAGTGATAATGAATAGAGTAATTGTAGTCTGTGAGAAATTCAATCCATCTCCATTGCCTCATATTCAATTCCTTCTGCATAAACAAGTACTTGAGGCTTTTGTGATCCGTGAAGATCTCGAAGGTCCCACCATATAGATAATGTCTCCAGATCTTAAGCGCAAAGATCACCGCGCTAACTCAAGATCATGCGTCGGATAGTTCTTCTCATGATCCTTAAGTTGTCTCGACCCATAAGCAATAACCTTCCTATTCTGATTAAGTGCATAGCCTAGGCTGCTATGCAAAGCATCGGTAATATTCAGTGAATCCTCCACTGCCTGATGGAATAGATAATATTGGTGCAGTGGTAAGCTATTTTTTAAGTTCCTGAAAACTCTTTTCACATTCGCTAGTTCACTCAAACTTAACATCTTTTCTAATAAGTCGCGTGAGTGGTCCTAAAATCTTGGAAAATCCCTCTACAAATCTTCTGTAGTACTTAGTTAGACCGAGGAAACTGTGAATCTTAGTCACAGTCTTTGGTTGTTCCTAGTCTACTACTCCTCAGTCTTTACTGGATCAACTGTCACACAAGCTTCTGAGAATACGTGGCCTAGAAAGCTCACTTACTCTAACCAGAACTCACACTTGCTGAGTTTGGCGTATAACTGATGCTCATGTAGCGTCTGTAATATAATGCGTAAGTGTTTCTCGTGTTCTTCCCTAGATTTTGAATAAATGAGAATGTCATCCACGAACACCACCATGCACATATCAAGATGTGGTTTAAATACCCTGTTCATGAGATCTATAAACGAAGTTGGTGCATTAGTCAAGCCGAAAGGCATTACCAGGAACTCATAATGCCCATATCTGGTTCTGAATACAGTCTTCTGAATATCTTCGGCCTTCACCTTTAGCTAATGATACCCCGATCTCAAGTCAATCTTTGTAAAGAACTTCGCCCCCTGCAACTAATCAAAGAGGTCATTGATCCTGGGTAAGGGGTACTTGTTCTTGATCGTCAGCTTGTTCAACTGACGATAGTCGATATAGAGTCTCATCAACCCATCCTTCTTGACAAACAAGACTGGTGCTCGCCAAGGAGACACACTAGGTCTTATGAAGCCTTTGTCCAACAACTCTTGTAACTACTCCTTCAATTCTTTCAACTCGACAAGAGCCATTTGGTAAGGCGCTTTAAATACTAGCTTTGTGCCTGGTGCTAAGTCGATTATGAATTCAATCTCTCGATCTGGTGGTAACCCTGGTAAGTCATCGGGAAACATGTCCATAAACTCGTAAGCAATCGGAACACCGGTGATGACGTTCTTTACTTCCCGTCGCTCTTGTAGAAATGCTAGGTATCCACCGCATCCATTCTTCATCATCCGCTCAGCTCGTACCGTGAAGATGATTGGCATAATCTTACCCTTGTCACCGACAAATAGGAAAGATTTTTGCTTCGATGGACGGAATGTGACGACTTTTCGTAGGCAGTCAACGTTCGCATGATAAGTGGATAGCCAATTCATACCAAGAAGTATATTGAATCCTTGTATATTCAATAAAATGAGATTCGTCATCGTCTCGCAATCTTCAACTCGTACGATAATAGATCGACAACATGTGTCTGTAGTCACTGAACTTCCTGTGGGAACTGACACGTCCAAAATGAACTCCAACTCTTCAGGAACGACCTTCAATCTTCCCATAAACTTTGAAGCCACAAATGAGTGGGTAGACCCTGGGTCTATCAGAACTTGTGCATCATAACGATCACTGTCATTTTCTTTATGTAGTTGTAAGGTACCTATGGTAATACATGTACTAGATAATTAGGCATGCATGGCAAGGTTAAACACTCACAGAAATAGAAACCTAGTAGATCATTCTTATTTATGCACCTTATTCATCTAAAATACAATTAAACTAAATTGAACATGACTAGACAGTTGTACCTTGGATCACGTCGTTACTTTCCCGAGCATCTTCGGTGGTCACTGCAAAAGCACAGCCTTGCATGGTAGGTCTCGTAGGTCTCATAGGCCTTTGCGCGGTGGCAGATGAAACTATACCTTCTTTTCTCAATTCCGGGCAATCTCTGATCATATGGCACATCTTTCCGCATTTAAAACATCCCCCTGTGCCACGTCTCCAATTAGAAGTCTTACAAGATTTGCCACAATGGGCACACGTGATGTGGGGACGCGACGACGCTGCTCTCGAGAATCTCTGAGTAACCGTTGCTTATGGCGTCTAAGTCTGAAGAGGGCCCTCTATACGGAAAGGACTCACAGGAGTAGATACTAGTGGCCTGGGATAATTTGTGTAGGCAGGTTATCTCGAAATTGGAGCTGGTGTTGTAAATCTCAGCTTTTTGTTCCCCGAGTCGTAGTCACTTGCTCTCCCTTGGCCAGCCTTATTATTGTTCTGTTGATCCCGCCTTTTATATATATTATCTATATCTCTTTCGGCCACAATTGCCTTTCCCATCACTTCAACATAGGTCTTGAGCTCCAACACCAAAATCCTATCTCGCACATTTGGCCTTAGACCTTCTTCAAATTTACTAGCCTTCATCAATTCAGTGGCCACTAGTTCCGGTGTGAACTTCGATAACCTCATAAATTCAGTACCATACTCTCGTACGGTCATACTTCCTTGCTCCAAATTAGCGAAATCTTTCTTCATCTAATTCCTCACTTGCTTGGGGAAATATTCTTTGTTGAACACTTCAACAAATTTCGCCCAAGTCCATAGACTGTGAGGATTTTAAACCTTTCTTTTTCAGTACCAATTTCCACCACGGGTCAGCGTCACCCTCAAGCTGGAAGGAAGCCCAACCAACCTTCTCATCCTCAGTACTCTAAAGTCTCTGTAGAAACTTTCCAATTTGATTTAACCATTTTTCTGCCTTAAGCAGATTCGTCTGCCCATAGAAACTAGGAGGTCTCAATCTCCTAAAATCAATAAATGATGAGGGCAATAGTACTGGAGGAGGTGGTGGTGGTGGCTGAAGATGGTTCACATTATTGGCAGCCAGTAGTATCGTCTGTTGAGCCATGGTGGCAGCCACAGCTTCCATGGCCTCTGCCATCTTAACAGCCGCCTCCTCCCTCTGATCTCTCTCATCAGGAGGGTTTCTCTGATCTCTACTAGAACCCGTTGGGATCTCATCCCCACTCCCTAAACTTCTCCCATGACCGCTTCTAGGTCGTCCTCTATCTCTTGGATACATCTAAATCTGTTACAATGAAACAACAGTTTCATTAATAAAAGGTCCCTATACTTCCAACAAAATCTTAAACATCTAGTCTAATCTAAACCTTGTCAGAAATTTTCTAAAGCCTATGCTTTGATACCAACTATGACAGTCCGAATTTCCTAATCGCGAAACCCGGACCGTCAGATCGACACTAAGGCCGATCCCCGAACGGAACACTTGGCACATCCACACACAAAGCGGAAACAAAGCAGGAAATCTAGTTAAATAGATAAATTCATCATAGGCAAAAAGAAATCTCCAATTCTATATCTCAAAAGGATAAAATAATGGTTCTAATCCCATGTAAAAACTCATGGGTAGAAGAACTGAAAAGAACCACAGGTGATGGCTGACCATCACCGAAACATGGTTCACAAAAAATTAATACAATTATAATCTAAAAGTCTATGTTCTTTACATCATGAAAACTATACCATAACCCATCATTCCAAAGCTGGACCTACCCATGCTTTACGCTGACAAAACAATTCTCAGGATGAGGCTCTGGGTCCTCCTCCTCAGGAGAGAAATTAGGATCCTCCACCAATGCGAGATCCTCCAAGTCAACCTCAACTCCTGCACCTGTGATGTATAGTTGAGGGATGAGCTAACAACATAAGCTCCGTAGGAAAATACTAATAGCATGCAGATTCTTAACATCACACATATATCTTATGACATAAACGAAATATGTTGTTTTTCTTATACGAAGGTTCACAATTTAAAGGTGTTTGACTTGAAGCAAAATTGAGATCAAATTTAATTTTTCTGAGTTTAAACACATAATTTCCAAAGCATATTCTCATAGCAAAAGAAAACTTAAGCTGATCACTTAAATAGTCTCTCGAGCATATAACATCGAGCCCTCAATGAAATGCCCACCATCTTTGTTCATATGAACCATTTTCACATGGTCCCCAAGGTCCCAAAAATGATGGACACTTGTACCGAACACAATTATCATTGGCCGGTAGAATTCATAAAATCAAACAAAGGGTTGTAGAGATATCCCGCCGTACCGGTCAATGATATTCTGCCGCATCGGTCAGGGTTATACTGCCGCGTCGGTCGAGTATAAACATATTCAACCTTAAATCATAGTGCACACATATAGCTTATCACCGTGTAATGTGATAATTATATCTAAATTAGAAGGTTAAAAGCACCTTCCTTCACACACATTTATCGGAATGAATTTTAAAAGATTCTCACATCATAAACACGATTTTCAAAACACCCACACATGCTTACACATTCACATTTCCAAAACTCATGCCAAACTCAATGGCAAACCACATCATATCATAATTCATATGTTAGTCGCATCAAATGCACATGGTATAGAGATTTCCCTACCTCACACGAAGTCACACTTAATCTTCTTAGCTCACGTTAGCACTTCTAGCCCTAAGGCTCAAGCTCACACCTAATATACATGAAGTTATAACAAACGTCAAAAAATGACGTAAAACAGGAAGATACGATATCTCCCAAAAGTTCTCACTTCAACAAAAAAATAACTCTGAAATAGCTAAAATCGGTCGATCGGTTTTCCAAACTGACCGGTTGAATTAATTTCGACCGGTCAATTTCCCTTAAGAAAATCAGACCCTTTTATTTCACACAAAAACCGAACAGTCGATTTCCCAAATTGATCGGTCGATTTCCAAAATCGACCGATTGATCTAAAATCGACTAGTCGAATTCCCCAGCACTACTTTCTTATATTCTCTGTTTTGTGGGAATCAACTGGTCGGTTTCCAAAGTCGACTGATTGATTTCCATTCAACCGGTCGGTTTCGTTCAGAAACCCACAAACTCATTCGACAAAATCGATCGGTCGATCTTAAATTCGACTGGTCGATTTTGTCAATTTTCACCCAACTTTGGTTTAACTTTTCCAACTCATTTTCACTTCAATTCATACCCTTTCTTCTTCAATTTTCCCACTCATATACATAATCAATTCACTCATTCATTTCTTACAAAATTTATATAGAATCTTACCTTTTAATCGATCGATTCCTCAATTCACGCTCTTACACACAACCAAGGCTTCATAGCTCGAAGCTTTGAATTCCATACGATCCAATCTCGCAATTAATACACCGTTTTAACTCTTCATACACCCTCACATCACCGTATTGATTTCCCCTCACTCTTCTCTCTCTCTCTTAGTAACCCTCTCAACAACTAATTCGTAAGAGAAATAAATTCTCTTAAGGTTTACATCCTTATATCTAACCTTAGGCTTAGGTGTTAAGCACATACACTATGATTAAGTGTATACAATTCATCCAATAGTTCACAGACATCCTCAAGCATTTTTATTTTACTTAACACCTAACCTAACATAACTTTACCCGATTATTTTCACAAGGTCGGGTACTTGACCTATAGGGCACGCACACCGAGGTGTATTGTTCAAAGGTTGAAATTTTTCAAGACGTTATAGGAAAAATGGGTTTCGGTTCGATTTTAGTTTTGGTTTTCTTGCAAATTGGTACACCAAACTGAACCAAACTATGAATCAGTTTGGTTTCGGTTTGTAGTGCACCGAACCAAAAACCGAAATTTTTGGTTTTGGTTATGTTCGGTTCGGTACACCGAACCTCCATCCCTACGCATAGGCCATCTCTTTGGAACTACCTCTCATATTCGTCAGTTAAACACACAAGTGGTGTTTAAATGATCTCACACCATCAATGATTTAATATGAAGGTGATTTGAACCATCAAATTGATAGATCGTAGGTTAAAGTGTAAAAGCCCCAAAAATAGTGTTTTCGGATGATTTTAAACCATCTAATTTGTTGACTATAATAACAGTGGTTGTTTTTGGTTTTAATGGGTGATATTAAAGTTTGTCAATCGGATGGGTCACGTCCACTTATCGACATATTTCATTGGACTCAAAAATATCTCAATCATAGATTGCCACTTGGGCAACTTAGATTGATCATGAATGCAAGCCACATGGCATATATAATGATAAACCACACTTCAATGGTGTGAGATAAAAAGTGAGTTTAATGATAGTAAGATCATTTACATCTGAAGGTCACTCAAAATCATTGACTGTTAGAAATCAAATGATTCAGATTTTTTTAACACCAATCTTCCACACAACAAATCTAGAGGCCAAGGGCGTACCATCAACCAGACAGTTTTGGATTCCACACGGTACAAACCCCAAAAATCTTGCCGTAGAATCACACGACACTCAAACGTGATTTTAGAGCATTTTTGGATCTGCAGCATGGGGAATAAAAAAAGGCCCACCAGATGGTAAGCTTCTGAATTCGAGATCCATTGTGTGGAAGATCGGGGTGAAAATACAAACCCCGGAAACGTGGCCGTAAAATCATATGGCGCATATCGCGCTCAAACGTGATTTTAGAGCATTTTTTCAAGACCTTCAGCATGGGGAATAAAAAAAGACCAGCAAATGGTAGGATTATGAATTCGAGATCCATTGTGTGGAAGATCGAGGTGAAAAATGATCTAAACCGTCTGATCTGGGGAAGTAGACAAAAGAGAGAGTACGTTGGGTGGAAGAAAGGTACCTTCGGCATATAAGACCTTGGTAAATCATCAGTTATCATCTCGGGAGATTATCTAACTCTTAAAAGAGAAATAAAAATTTGCTAATTTGAGCATGTATTTTGCTATCTTGAGCGGATAGAATGAAAGGCATCTAAAAGGACTCTTTGAGTACCATTTTGTTTGTTTTCTTTTCATTTATATATACTAGTGGGCCCTGCACGTGCGATGCACGTGGGGGCCATTTATTTAAACAACTCATAAGAGATCTAATGTGGTAGCCCAGATTTCTTAACCGCGAAACCCGGACGGTCGGATCGACGCTAAGGCCGACCCCCGAACGGAACACTTGGCACAACCACACACATAGCGTAAACAAAGCAAGTACTCCGGCTAAGTAGATAGAGTCATCATAGGCAAAAAGGAAATCTCCAATTCTATATCTCAAAAAGATAAAATAACGGTTCTAATCCCATATAAAAACTCATGGGCAAAAGAACCAAAAAGAACCACTGGTGATGGCCGACCATCACCAAAATATGGTTCACAAAAGAATAATACAATTATGACTCAAAAGTCTGTATTCTTTACATCACAAAACCTTACTCTAACCCATCAATCCAAAGACGGACCTACCCGTGCTTTGCACAAATAAAACAATCCTCTGGATGAGGCCCTGGATCCTCCTCCCTAAGACAGAAATCAGGATCGTCCTCCCGTACGGGATCCTCTAAGTCAGCCTTAGCTCCTGTACCTGTGACGTATAGTCGAGGAATGAGCTAACAACATAATCTCAGTAGGAAAACACTAATAGCATGCACATCTCAACAAAAAATATATACCTCATGACATAACGAAATATGATTCTCATAAAAATACACAATTGCAAAGATAATTGAATGAAACAAAGACATTTCTCTTAGTTTGGAAAGCTTATCACATGTTCTTCTACTGATTTACATAACACAAGAAAGGAATACCCACCATCGAGCATATATAGCATCGAGCCCCCGATGGAATACCCATCATCGTCGTTCAATGAACCATTTTCACATAGTGCCCAAGGTTCCAAAAATGATGGACACTTATGCTTAACATAATTATCATTGGCCGGTAGAATTCACAAGATCACACCAGATCACAAGGGTTGTACGGATATCTCGCCGTACAGGTCACGAATATCCTGCCGCATCGGTCGCGGATATACCACCGCGTCGACCGGATATTCACACATTTAACCTTAAATCATCGTGCAATACATATAACTTATCGTCGAACGTGATAATTATAGTTAGATTTGAGAGTTAAAACACATTCTTTCACACACATTTATCGGAATGAATCGCGAAGGATTCAACGTATTGTCACATTGTCAAAACAAAGCTTGAAAGGTTTTTCTCATCACAAACACATTCTTCAAATCACACACGCACACTTACACATTCACATCTTAAATCTTATACTAAGTTCATGCTTATTCGCTGGCAAAACGTATCATATCATAACACACATGCTAGTTGTATCAATACACATGGTATGGAGATTTCCCTACCTCACACGAAGTCACGCAAAGCTCAATCCATTCCTAGCTCTTAAGAATCCATAAGTACGATCGACACATTGACCCTAAAATCAAAATGTCTAAACATCTCATAAGAATGTTTAAAAGGACCAAAGGTATACACCTCTAAAGAATTCAAAATGAAAGAATCCACATAAGTACTTTGTACCTCGCGCGAGCAAGCTCTAAAGCTCGGTCGCACGAGCACAAAACAGGTGATTTCTCACGCGACCGTTTGGAATTTAGTCGGCTGTAGAGTGTCACGCGAGGCCTCGCTTGAGTGAGCTTTAAGTTCCTTAAGCCCTTGCGCGAGCGAGACACGGAACCCCATAGTCTTACCTATACCTTCAGAAGGTTTCTCGAGTGAGTGAGCTCTGAAGCTCGTGCGCTCAAGAAACAGAAATGTTTCATATCTGAGTGTCTATTTAACTCGATCTTCATCACACCTCACCCATATTTGTTACACATCCTAAAGAATATTAAACACATACATTAAAGACCATAAGCATTCATTTCTTACCTCAAACTCGATGATCTACCCGTTGATCAATTCGTTCTTTTTGAAGAATCAAAAAGGGTTTCTAAAACCCAATCTGTCCACGCCAAGCACTCCGATCACCCACGAGGTCAACAAAATCGCATGGCTATCCTTCCCACACACATTCACACCAATTTATAAGATCTAATGGATCAATAATCCATGACTCAAGCAATTCCCCTTTTTATTTTTATTTTTCTTCAACCTCTTTCTCCTCTCTTTCTATCTCTCTAACTCACAATGACTCAATCAAGCAAAAGAAGGCTCATGTGTGAGACCCCCCCCTTATCCTACCAATGAGTTTGCTTGCAATTAAAACACAAACATCTAAGTTATGTGTCACCTTATCCACAACTCACACATGGTGTGACGCACCTACACACAAAAGTGTGTTTACTTGCATGGGTTCTCCTGTGAACCACACACACCACAATTCTATACAACTTCTCATGACTTACACGGTTTACTAAACTGGGGTTATTACATTCACCCCACCTTATAAAATTTTCGTCCTTGAAAATTGACATAAGGCACACTAACAAATCGTTGTTTCGTAATTGAAACACACAAGTGAGCGAATAAAAGAAGTAACTGCCCCATTCGCATGGCACCTATACTCGTATAGCGAATCATACTACAATCACTATACATAATATGTCCTACTCCTCCTGCATAACAGTAGTCATTTTGGAATCCATATGTCACACAATAACTATTAAACATTCACAAGTGTAATTAATCTGCCCATTGAAAGTAAAAACATACACATTTAACCCGAAAGCATACGCACCAAACGAAAAGCATACGTATGGCATATAACTAACCATTCGCAAAACCATAAAAGTTACCATTTACCATAAACTAAAACCATTCACAATTCATGAAACTATGTACATCAAAAAGTAATCAATGTGGCAACCATGTCACGATAGTTCAAAGGTGATACTTCAAAATTACAAAAAAAATTCTCATTGCTTCTCAAAATTTGGAAATTTCCTCAAGAATATGTCCATAGCAGCCATCTCTGCTCATCATCCTCAGCATCGTACTCCTCATCCTCATCCTCCTCCTCAAAACTAGAATCGTCATTGGCGTCGTCATCCTCATCAGCCTCCTCGTCCTTGTCATCAGCGTCTGCCGCTGCGCCAGAACTAGAAGAGCCAAAGATGGAGTCTCTCATTTTTGCAAGATGCTCCTCATAAGTCTGCGGAAAGGCGTGGCGCATCAAGTCTATACTGACGACCTCCTGAAATCACTGATGCAGTCAAATGATGTCCTGATGCAGCCTAATATCGCGGGTCTGTAGTAGCACCTCGCGAATCATGCCCTCCATGGTATCAGGCATCAGCTGAGATGAAGATGGTGCTGCAATATGAGTACCCGTGTGTGGTACTGATCCCGATTGAGGTGGTTGCGCAGCCTGTTGGGCGATCTGACTATCTCTCTTTTTCTTCACACTAGTCCTTAGGGTCCTTAGGCTCTGGTTTAAGTATTTGATATGGTAATGTTCCACGTTGTTGATGAGTGAGGGTTCATGGGCTTGAATTTCAAAGCCATCGCTCCCGTCACGGAGCTCAAACAGTTTATAAATTAATCGGGCATATGGTAGTTTGTTTATAGGCTTGGAAACGGTACCCGATTTGTTTCTCCCCAGGGCTTGTAGAATTGTTATTCGAACAAGGATAAGGGCGCTAAACCACCTATTGTGATAGGCCGAATGGAGAGCTTGCAGAAACAAAATCCGTCTCTCTTGCTCGTGGCCCAAAGGAAATAAATTTTTCCTAAATATAATGTCTAAGGGCCACATGCGTTGAGGTAATTGGGCCCGGGTTATTGACTTCCCTATGGTAGTCACCCCCCGCGTTATATGGGCCACAATTTCTTGAAAACTAATCTCTTGGAGGAACGGGGGTTTGGAAACCCCATCCTCAATGTAGTCTAGAGGGCATCCCATATCATGGGCAATGTCCTTAGCCTCAAAGGAAAATGCCTTCCCATCAATCTCACAATTGAGTTTGGTTTAGTTGGGATTGGTCTTAAGGGTTTGGTAAAAGAGTATCACTAGTCAGGGGTAGTAGTGTGCGCTACATGGAGACAACAGTGGTTTCAGTTCATTAACATTGAGATAATCCGAGGTCCATTGGGTGGTCGATGGATCCTCGAAGAAACTGTTGTGA
This sequence comes from Chloranthus sessilifolius, assembly GCA_021018995.1. Lineage (NCBI taxonomy): Eukaryota > Viridiplantae > Streptophyta > Magnoliopsida > Chloranthales > Chloranthaceae > Chloranthus > Chloranthus sessilifolius. Next base: position 100,582,494 of record CM037597.1, read on the forward strand.
ATCACCCATTCTTTTGCAAAGATCTTATTTTCCCACCATGGGACGGGTGGGGTTAAAGGTTTTGGCGTAGGAGCCCCCTTGTTTTGAGAACTTGGCGGGCGTACCGCTTGTTGCTTCTTTGGCCGAGGGTTTGGTGACTTATCGGCCATTCTAGGGTTTTAAAAAAAACAAAATAGAATGAAAATGGAGTTGGATGTTGATGGAGATTACCTTTTTGTGTGATTAAATCCAATTTAATCGTGAAGAAAACCCCCAAATCACACGTTTGGTGAGCTGCCTCCATGAAAATCCCAAAACCCTAGCTCTCCCCCTTTCACTCCTTCACGCGAAATGACCACGAAAAGGTTTAAGCCCTATATATAATATGTTCCTCGCACAAGCGAGTTTAATCCCTCGTGAACGCGAGCAATAGGTGGTCACTAGGGCTTGAAATCACTTAAAGATGCCTTTATTCTTGTCATTTCTGAAAGGCTCGCGCGAGTGAGCTTTAAGTTCTCGCGCAAGCGAGACACAGATACAGCTTTTGAAGCATTTTTACTTCCATTTCCCATTTCTTTCACTTTCAGTCCTTAAATTCATCTCGTACCTGGTGACCTTTAGCATGTAATTATTTAACCATTCACTAACATGATCAATCGCTGCAACCTACGGTCAATTGAGACAATTACATTCATACACTGGTTGAAATTCATATGTGTATACAGTAAGACAAAATTTTACTTTATGTTCATACCGTTATTCAAAATGGATACAATGTAAATGAACTCAGGTAAATAAATCCGGATAGACTTTGCGCACATCCGACTCACGTTCCCACGTGGCCTCTTCTCTCGAATGGCTCTGCCACCACACTAGTACCAATGGAATTTTCTTAGTGCGTAGCACTTGTTCCTTTCGATCAAGAATTTGCACTAGCTCTTCCTTGACGATCAAATCTTCTTGAATTTTAATTGGTTGGTAATCGAGCACATGCATTAGGTCCTTAACGTACCATCGTAGCATTGAATTGTGGAAGACATCATGCACTCTATTAAGCTGCAGGGGTAAAGCAACCCTATATGCAACTTCGCCAACTCTCCCTAATACTTCAAAGGTCCAATGTAGCGGAGACTTAGCTTCCCACGCTTTCCAAAGCGCATTACACCTTTCATCGGTGAAATCTTTACAAGTACATGATCTCCAACTTAAAAATCCACACTGGTTCTCTTGATATCGGCATAACTCTTCTGCCGACTCTGAGTTATCTTAATCCTTTCTCAAATCATACGAACGACTTCTATAGTTTTCTCTAACACTTTCGGACATAATGTAAACTTTTTACTAGTTTCTTCCCAATTGATCGGAGATCTACATCTCTGTCCGTACAGCGCTTCATACGGACCCATTCCAATATTTTGCTGAAAATTGTTATTGTACGCAAACTCAATCAACAGTAAATATTGATACCATGATCCCTGAAAGTCGATCATATATGCTCTAAGCATATCTTCAATGATTTGATTGACTCTCTCAGTCTGACCATCGGTTTGTGGATGGAATGCCAAACTGAAATCCAACCTCGTGCCCATGCCTTTTTGGAATCTTTGCCAAAATATTAAGGTATATAACGGGTCACGATTCGAAACAATGTTTACCGAAGTATCGTGTAATCGGACGATCTCTTTCATATACAAATCTGCCAATTTGCTTGTCATGTATGTCGTATTGTAGGGCAAGATATGTGCTGATTTTGTTAGGCGACCTATGACCACCGAAATAGCATTATAACGCTTCGCCGTCCTTGGTAATCCTATTATGAAATCCATGGAGATTGACTCTCATTTTCACTCGGGTATTGGTAGACGTTGCAATAGACCTGTTGGGTGTCTATGATCTACTTTCACATCCTGACACACTAACCATTTAGATACATACTCGGCAACATCTTTCTTCAATCCTCTCCACCAATAGTTCTTCCTCAAATCCTAGTACATCTTGGCACCACCAGGATGAATAGTATACTTGGACTTATGAGCTTCTTCTAATATAGTCTGCCACAGATTGGCATCAATCGATATGCATAGACGTCCTCTGAATAGTAACGATCCATCTTCCTTAATAGAAAAGTCTCCTCTGGTGTCGTCTGTCACACCCTGCTTGATATTTAAGAGCTCTGTATCATTCATCTGAAGTTCATAGATGCGGTCAAAAATTATTAGTCTGATTGTGATATTAGCCAACAAGGCACCTGAAAGTCTGACCTCAATATTCTTATCATACAGAGAAAGGTCTTCCAGTAATTTCCATCGAAGGAGTCCCATAACAAGACTAGCTAACTGAGCTAAATTCTTCCAACTCAAAGCATCTGCCACAACATTTTCTTTACCTGGGTGATTCTGAATAGAGCAGTCATAGTCCTTGAGAAATTCAATCCATCTCTGTTGCCTCATATTCAATTCCTTCTGCGTAAATAAGTACTTAAGGCTTTTGTAGTTCGTGATGATCTCAAAGGTCTCACCATATAGATAATGTCTCCAGATTTTAAGTGTAAAAATCACTGCGACTAACTCAAGATCATGCATCGGATAATTCTTCTCATGGTCCTTAAGCCATCTTGACCCATAAGCAATGACCTTTCTATTCTGACTGAGTACACAACCTAAGCCACTGTACGACGCATCACTATAAATAGCGAATCCTCCACTGTCTGATGGAATAGCTAGTACTGGAGCGGAGGTAAGCCATTTCTTAAGTTCTTGGAAACTCTCTTCACATTCACTAGTCCACTTAAATTTGACATCTTTTCTCATAAGTCGCGTGAGTGGTCCCAAAATCTTGAAAAAATCCTCTACAAATCTTCTATAGTACACAACCAGACTGAGGAATCTGCGAATCTCAGTCACAGTTCTTAGTTGTTCTCAGTCCACTACTGCCTCAATCTTTGTTGAATCAACTGTCACACCTGCTTCTAAGACTACATGGCCTAGAAAGCTCACTTGCTCTAACCAGAACTCACACTTGCTGAGTTTGGCATATAACTGATGCTCACGCAGCGTCTGTAGTGCAATGCATAATTGTTGCTCATGTTCTTCTCTGGACTTTGAGTAAATAAGGATATCGTCCATGAATACAATCACACATGTATCAAGATGTGGTTTAAACACCATGTTCATAAGATCCATAAATGAAGCTGGTGCGTTCGTCAAGCCGAAAGGCATCACCAGAAACTTGTAATGCCCACATCTGGTTCTGAATGCAGTCTTCTGAACATCTTCGGCCTTCACTTCACTTTCAACTGATGATACCCCGATTGATGAGTAGTGAAATATGATGATATTTCACCCCTAAATACTTATATTTAGCCGTCCGATGAAGGCTATCTAATGAGAATTATTAGATTTGATGTGTTTCAGGTAAATACAATCCAAGTGCATAAAACAACCCAAGAATTTCAAAAATAACGTCAAACACTGCAACCTTGGATCATCGAGAACGTAGTGCGACTTGTAGCTCAATTTGGACCTTCAAGATGTCAGATTCATAAAATCTCTAAAACACAAGAGTTGTAGAGCTTTCCGTCAGCTTTCCACCACCCGCGAATCATATCAATCTGAGTTTGGAGTAGAAAGTTTTGGCCGAAATACCGAGACAGTGTCTGATGCAAAGTTGGGCGGGAGTTCACGGAAATCTGGGAAGGTCGATGCATCGACCTTACACTCGATTAATCGAGGAAAGTGATGGAGTCTGACACAAAAAGTACCTTTTTGGTTGAAAAAATATAGGAGATCAATTAATCCCTTTACTTGATTAATCGAGGTAAGCAAAGGAGTTTGAGACGGAAGTGACTCCGTAGTGCAGATTTTTAGGGGGGTCGATGCATCGACCCTATAAGGTCGATTAATTGACCCTGACTTTTTGAGTCAGGAAAGCTGCGCGACTTGGAGAGTATTTAAAGCCAAACCAACAACTCGATGAGAGAGCTAGATTAGAGTTTTTATTTTTTTTCACACACGTAGAGATAGAGATTATTATTCTTTTTGAGAGATTTGTCCCTTTAACCTTTTTAGCATTCCTTTCTTCAAGAATATTGTTTTTGTTCAATTGATTCCTAGTTTAAATTTAAAGATTAGTAGAGAGCATTTCTAATTTCATTTCTAAAGATCATCATACTTGTGGATTAAGCTTGGATCAAAGAATTTTTATTGAAGGTTGAGGTATTTTTAATTAATTGGATTAATGTTATTTTTCATTTATTATTTGTTTATGTCATTTAATTACAACATGTGTGGCTAATTTATTAGGAATGGGGATCTAATGATTCCTATCTGAGGGATGTACTTCTAATAATATGAACCTAGGATTAAAATATGAGATGTTGTTTTATGGTTGTTATGTTATCATGAACAGATGAAATCCCCGCCACTAACTGTGATCAAGTGTGTCGAGTCATGCCCTGGATCTCATATCTGTGACGGTAATATTATCCCAATCATTGTTTTATGGTCTTTTTATTTTTATCATGTGGATCTACTTACGATTACGATCTGGGATCGAGTGTGCCAAGTCATGCCCTGGATCTTGGATTTGTAATGGTAATTTTATCTTAATTACTCCCTAATTTGAATCAAGTGTGTCGAGTCATGCCCTTGATCTCATATCTATGGTGGTATTCTTGTTGGAGTTTTTACCTACTTTGGGGATGATTTTTATTTATAATCTGAGATCAAGTGTACCGAGTCATGCCCTTGATTCCAGATCTATATATGGAAATCATCTCTAAAATTAAGTTCGGATTGCAGGGATGCAATGTGGAACCTACCCGGATTTTGACCATTTATCTTCCATAAAAGATATTTTTTAATGGTATATCTCATAGTTTAATCCTTAGATTTATATTATGGGAAGAACAGACCAAAGATGGGAGGATTTAGTATCTTCATCTTTACCTTTATTTTTGAATTATTAATTAAGCTTTATTTTGTAGTGAGTAATTATCATCTCATAAAACCGCCTAAATCATAATATTGGTAGGGTACTGTTAAATCTTGATAGATTTCTTGAGTTACTGTTTCATCTTTTTAGATCTTCTAAAATAATCCTTGTGGAAATGATCTCGTACTCCGCACCCGCTAGCTATAATCTGATTCGTGCGCTTGCGAGTAAAACATCACAATTAAAAATCACAACACCGATCTTAACTCAATCTTTGTAAAGAATTTTGCCCCTTACTACTGATCAAAGAGGTCATCAATCCTGGGTAAGGGGTATTTGTTCTTGATCGTCGACTTGTTCAATTGACAATAGTCGATGCAGAGTCTCATAGACCCGTCCTCTTCTTAAAAATAAGACCGGTGCTCCCCAAGGAGACACACTAGGTCTTAATAAGCCCTTGTCTAACAATTCTTGTAGTTGTTCCTTCAACTCTTTCAACTCGATAGGAGCCATTCAGTATGGCGCTTTAGATACCGCCTCTGTGCCTGGTGTTAAATCAATCGTGAATTTAATCTCTCGATCCGGTGGTAACCCTGGTAAGTCATCGAGAAATACCTTCAAAAACTCGCAAGCAATCGAATATCGTTGAAAACATTCTTCGCTTCCCATTGCTCTTACAGAAATGCTAGGTATCCACCACATCCCCTCCTCATCATCCTCTCAGCTCGTATAATAAGCGGCTAACCAATTCATGCCAAGGAGTACATCGAATCCTTGCATATTCAACAAAATTAGATCCATCATCATCTCACGATCTTCAACTCGTATGACAATAGACTGGCAGCACGTGTATGTAGTCACTGAACTTCCCGTGGGAACTGGCATGTCTAAAATGAACTCCAACGCTTCGGAAATGACCTTCAATCTTCCCGCAAACTCTGGAGTCACAAACGAGTGGGTAGACCCTGGGTCTATCAGAACTCGTGCATCACAACGATCACTGTCATTTTCTTTATGTAGTTGTAAGGTACCTATATTAATACATATACTAGATAATTAGGCATGCATGGCAAAGTTAAACGCTCACAAATAGAAATCTAGTAGATCATTCTTATTTATACACCTTCTTCATCTAAAATGCAATTAAACTAAATTAAACATAAATAGACGATTATACCTTGGATCACGTCATTACTTGCCCGAGCATCCTCAGCGGTCACTACAAAAGCACGGCCTTGTATGGTAGGTCTCGTAGGTCGTCTAGGCCTTTGCGTGGTAGCAGTTGAAACCGTACCTTCTTTTCTCAATTTCGAGCAATCTTTGATCATATGGCCCATCTTTTAGTATTTAAAATATCCCCCAGTGCCCCATCTGCAATCAGAAGTCTTATGAGACTTGCCACAACGGGCACACGTGACCTGGGGACTCGATGATGCTACTCTCGAGAACCCCTGAGTAACAGATGCACCTGATGTCTGAGTCTGAGTAGGGCCATCTATATGGAAAGGTCTCACAGGAGTAGATATTGGTGGTCTGGGTAATTTGTGTAGGCAGGTTGTCTTGAAAGTGGAGCTGGTGCTATAAATCTCGGCTTTTTGTTCCCCGAGTCGTAGTCACTTGCTCTCCCTTGGCCCGTCTTATTCTTGCTCTGCTGATACCGCCTTTTATACATATTATTTATATCTCTCTCGGCCACAATTGCCTTTCCCATTACTTCCGCATAGGTCTCTAATTTCAACACCAAAATTCTATCTCGCACATTTGGCCTGAGGCCTTCTTCAAATTTACTGGCCTTCATCAATTCAGTGGCCACTAGTTTCGGTGCGAACCTCGATAACCTTGTAAACTCTGTACCATACTCTCGTAAGGTCATACTTCCTTGCTCCAAATAGAGAAGTCTTTCTTCATCTGATTCCTCACTTGCTTGGGGAAGTATTCTTTATTGAACACCTCAACAAACTCCGCCCAAGTCCACAGATTGTGAGGATTTTCAACCTCTCTCTCCCTCAGTATCGATTTCCACCACGGATCGGCATCACCCTCAAGCTGGAAGGAAGCCTAACCAACCTTCTCATCATCAATGCTTTGAAGTCTCTATAGAAGCTTCTCAATTTGATTTAATCACTTTTCTATCTCAAGCGGTTTCGTCTACCCATAGAAACTAGGAGGTCTCAATCTCCTAAAGTCAACAAATGATGAGGGCAATAGTGCTAGAGGAGGTAGTGGTGGTGGCTGCTGATGGTTCACATTATTGGCAGCCAGTAGTGTCGTCTGTTGAGCTATGGCAGTAGCCTATTGAGCCATAGCGGCAGCCACAGCTTCCATGGCCTGTGTGCCATCCTAATAGCCGCCTCCTCCCTCTGATCTCTCTCATAGGAGGGTTTCTCTTATCTCTATTAGAACCCACAGGGATCTCATCCCCACTCCCTAAACTTCTCCCACGACTGCCTCTAGGTCGTCCTCTACCTTTTGGATACATCAAACTCTGTTACAATGAAACAACTGTTTCATTAACAGAAGGTCCCTATGCTTCCAACAAAATCTTAAACATCTAGTCTAATATAAGACTCGTTAGAAATTTTCTATAGCCTATGCTTTGATACCAACTGTGATAGCCCGGATTTCCTAATCGCGAAACCCGGACCATCAGATCGACACTAAGGCCGACCCCCGAACAGAAAACTTGACACAACCACACACATAGCGAAAATAAAGCAAGTACTCCAGCTAAGCAGATAGAGTCATCATAGGCAAAAAGGAAATCTCCAATTCTATATCTCAAAAAGACAAAATAACGGTTCTAATCCTATGTAAAAACTCATGGGCAGAAGAACTGAAAAGAACCACCGGTGATGGCCGACCATCACCGAAACATGATTCACAAAAGAATAATACAATTATGACCCAAAAGTCTGTATTCTTTACATCACAAAACCTTACTCTATCCCATCAATCCAAAGCTAGACCTACCCATGCTTTGCGCAAATAAAACCATCCTCAGGATGAGGCCCTAGATCCTCCTCCCTAGGAGAGAAATTACGATCCTCCTCCCATACGGGATCCTTTGAGTCAGCCTCAGCTCCTGTACCTATGACGTATAGTCAAGGAATGAGCTAACAACATAAGCTCAGTAGGGAAACACTAACAGCATGCACATCTCAACAAAAAACATATACCTCATGACATAACGAAAATGATTTTCTCATAAAAATGCACAATTACAAAGATAATTGAATGAAACAAAGACATTTCTCTTAGTTTGGAAAGCTTATCAAATGTTCTTCTACTGATTTACATAACACAAGAAAGGAAACTTAAAGTGTTTCACTTAATTAGTCCCTCGAGCATATATAGCATCGAGCCCCCGATGGAATACCCACCATCGTCGTTCAATGAACCATTTTCACATAGTGCCTAAGGTCCCAAAAATGATGGACACTTGTGTTGAACATAATTACTGTTGGCCAGTAGAACTCACAAGATCACACCAGATCACAAGGGTTGTATGGATATCTTGCCATACCAGTCACGGATATCTCGCCGCGTCGGTCACGGATATACCACCGCGTCGGTCGGGTATTCATACATTTAACCTTAAATCATCGTGCAATACATATAGCTTATCGCCGTGAAACATAATAATTATAGTTAGATTTGAGAGCTAAAACACATTCTTTCACACACATTTATCAGATTGAATCACAAAGGATTCCTTGTATTGTCACATTGTCAAAACAAAGCATAGAAGGTTTTTCTCATCACAGACACATTCTTCAAATCACACAGGCAGACTTACACATTCACATCTTAAATCTTATACTAAGTTCATACTTATTCACTGATAAAGCGTATCATATCATAACACACATGCTAGTTGTATCAATACACATGGTATGAAGATTTCCCTACCTCACACGAAGTCACGCAAAGCTCAATCCATTCCTAGCTCTTAAAAATCCATAAGTATGATCGACACGTTGACCCTAAAATCCAGATGTCCAAACATCTCATAAGAATGTTTAAAAGGACCAAAGGTATACACCTCTAAAGAATTCAAAATGAAAGAATCCACATAAGTACTTTGTACCTCACGCGAGCAAGCTCTAAAGCTCGGTCGCACGAGCACAAAACAGGTGATTTCTCACGCGACCGTTTGGAATTTAGTCGGCTGTAGAGTGTCACGCGAGGCCTCGCTTGAGTGAGCTTTAAGTTCCTTAAGCCCTTGCGCGAGCGAGACACGGAACCCCATAGTCTTACCTATACCTTCAGAAGGTTTCTCGGGTGAGTGAGCTCTGAAGCTCGTGCGCTCAAGAAACAGAAATGTTTCATATCTAAGTGTCTATTTAACTCGATCTTCATCACACCTCACCCATATTTGTTACACATCCTAAAGAATATTAAATACATACATTAAAGACCATAAGCATTCATTTCTTAACTCAAACTCAGTGATCTACCCATAGATTGGTTCGTTCTTTTTTAAGAATAAAAAAGGGTTTCTAAAACCCAATCCGTCGATGCCAAGCACTCCGATCACCCACAAGATCAACGAAATTGCACTGCTATCCTTCCCACACACATTCACACCAATTTATAAGATCTAATGGATCAATAATCCATGACTCATGCAATCCCCCTTTTTATTTTCTTTTTTCTTCAAACCGTCTTTCTCCTCTCTTTCTATCTCTCTAACTCACAATGACTCAAGCAAGCAAAAGAAGGCTCATGTGTGAGACCCCCCCCCCCCCCCCCCATATCCTAGCAATGAGTTTGCTTGCAAGTAAAACATAAACATCTAAGTTATGTGTCAACTTAGCTACAACTCACACATGGTGTGAGGCACCTACACACAAAAGTGTGTTAACTTGCATGGGTTCCCCTGTGAACCACACACACCACAATCCTGCACAACTTCTCATGACTTACACAGTTTACTAAACTGGGGTTATTACATCTAAACTATTTTTTTGGCATTGGTGTTCAGCTCCAAATTTCGCAAGTGAATTATTTTAAGAAAGAGATGTCAAGTGAATTGCTAAAACAATTCAAATTCTTCATTTTGGGTCTACAATTGGAATAATACAAGGTCAGCCTGACACAATCCCAATCAACAATAGAAGAATTCAGATTGCAGCAAATAGACGGGAGCAGTAAATAGGTGACTCTTCTAAGACTTCCTTCCTGATAAAGCCCATTTATGGATTCCTTCAATTTCTTCAAATTATGGTCAATAAGTATTCTGAGAAGAGTAATCTGAAACCTTCTAGCCAAAAGAACCTGGAATGAGTAAATTCAGAAGATCACCAAGATAGATAATACATGCAGATACCATTTTTTCCAAACACCATAGTAACAAATTAAGACTTCATGACTTACCAGTTCAATACTTAGATGGATAGTACCAGAGTATTCCATGTTCACGCTTATAGAACCCCTATCAACTTCCAAATTAAATCATGTACTTGCAAAATCAGACCCCATATTACATTTTACAACGACTGTAATACTTCTAAGGGAAATATCGTAGTCAAAATTCATCTTGAACGTGATTGTGTAGCAATGATAGAACTTCTTTTCAGAATAGGATAGCCAACTGCCAATCAGTTCCTCTAGAAAATAATTGACTACCTCATTTTCATCTAAATGGTATCCTGCATAAGAAACAGTTGTACTGAAGCTAAATGGGAGAACAGACATACATGCAGTATCCATAGAATGAAGAGCAAATATAACGAGCAGGAATTAAGGAACACTTAGGAAATACTTAAACAGAAATAAAATTAAATATATGCATTCAGAGTCACGAGATGGTACAATGGAAACAAGAACAATATAATGAGAATAGAAGGCATGAAGAGGAATGATGCATAATTATTATATAAAAAAAGGCAGAAAAGTGTGTAAGATGGATGTATACAATAATGGAAGGTGAATATCACAATAGCTAAGAAACAAAAAAAGCTATAGGTGGAATGAACTTAAATTATGAAAGAACCATGAAGAAACAAATGAAAATATTATTAGAAGAAAGAATTTAGCACTTTCTTCGGTGGTGGCTACTTCCTCCCCATCATTTTCAGGTAACAGTTGATCAGTTAAAACAAAAACAACTAACAAATTCATCATTCCCAAAAAAGAACCCAGATAAAAAAATTATAGTGAAAATAAATAAATCACAGGATTACATAAGTCTCGCAAGCATATTTAACTCAAATACCCTCCTATCAACATCCCCTTTCAATTCAAAACCAAAACAACATACAAATTCATCAAAATTTCCCAAAAAAAACCAGTTAAAAAAAAGGGAAATCACAATCATCTCACTGTAAATTACCCTGCTATACACAAACCCAATTCAATTCTAGACCAAAACAGCATACAAACTAATAAAACTTCCTGAAAAAAAACCCATCCAGATAAAAAAAGACAGAAAGAAAGAAAGAAAATTTCACCTAAGTCTAGTGAGCCGTTGTGTGGCACCCCGTATAGTTGCAAGTAGGGTCCGGGCCATGTGCCATTTGGACCTCGAGCAAAGGGAGCCCATGTGGACATTTGCCACCTAGGATCCTTAGTAAACATAAGCCACATGTCACTTAGACGTAACAGTGAGCCCACAAGTAGCTTTTGGTTATGTAGAGCTAGTTGAACCCAAGCCTATGAACCATTGGAACCAAGATCCACCTTAAGTCTATTGGGAGTTTAAAAGCCTCTTGGGCCACGTGAAGGCAGTAGTGCTAGTGGGCCGACTACTCTTAACACATCTGAAACCCATGAGCAGCTAGGACCCATTGGGAATGAGAGGGGTCAAAACCCACTTGGTACCAGGTACCTAGGCCCATTCTTTATAAGCCAAAGGATGGCTTGTATGCTTTTAGTAGGGTATTAGAGTTATACACTGAATCTCAGCCCCTTATACATACCCCTCTTCACATAAGCATGCAAAATCATTTGCATTGCTGTGAAGTAGGCTACTTTTGAAGGAGAAACCGAGGGAGGAAGGAGAGGGACCACCAGCTGCTCCTTGCTTGGGGTTTTGGCTTGAGAGAACCTAACCATTAGGCCACATTTGTGCCCTCCCTACCTCAAAGAGAAAGCTCTCTTTCTTCTTGGGGAACTATACGCCTCATGGCTTTTCAATCGAGGCAAGAGCGTCGATCAGATCATCAGATCAGCACCGCGATGGAGTAAATTCAAAGTCGGCACTGTGTGTATGGTCGCGTGCGAAAGAACTAACTAAAGGTAACTCACACTACGCATGCGTTATGTTGTAGAAATGATTTATGTTAGTAAAGGATGATCGACGAAGCCGCATGCACGGTTTCCATCAATTGAACGCGTGAAAATCACCAGAGCTGATACACGTTGGGTTCGATAGATGAAACCTTGTTAAGACCTGAAAAGTACCACTTTTCACCCCTTAACTTAACCTTTGATTAGACCCATAGCCACCTAATAAGTCCTTATTAAGTGTTTTGGCAAGAATCCTGCTAAAGAGCCTGTTTTGGCATCAGAAGTCCCTCAGAAGGATGGACTCTGAATCCAAACCTGAAATGAGCCTCGCGCAATCTAGCTGAGCTTCCCAAGACTTTACAACAACTTCTCGTGCAGTTGATTGACTAAAGAGCTTCAGAAACATAAACTCGCGCAGCTCTCATGAAGCTCAAGAGTAGAACACCTCGCACAGTCTCGCACAGTTCAAAGCAGACCTCTCTCAACCTAGCACAGTTCGCTCACAACGGCTGAGAAAGAGCTTTAGGAGACTCCTCATGCAGCTGTCGCGCAGTGGCCGCGGGATGCAATTATCAGAAAAGAACTCTTCGCACAGTTCTCGCGCCATTCAAGAAGAAAGCATCCTTGCGAAGGCAATGCCATCCTCGCGAAGATCAGTTAAGACCTAGAACCTCGCGCAGTTTAGAACCCATTATAGCCTCGCAAGGTACCTCGTGAAGGCCAGTAAAGAGAAGTTCTCGCGCTATTCAAATCTATCCTCGCGAAGATCAACCCAGCGATCGCACAGCTACCTCGTGACTGCTCGAGCTCCAACCCCGCGACATCTGAGGCTCTGATGTCTACTCAACCTCGCGACTGCCTAAAGAGCAAACCAAGCCAACCTCGCAACGGCTGAAGCATCAATGTCAAACCATCCTCGCGAAGAGCAAGAGCTACCATGCGACAAGTCTGAGAAACAATAGCTTCCTAGCAAAGCTCTAAACCTCAAACTTCCATCTCTTCAGCGGACGACTTTCTGGGAATTTCCAGCGATTAGGGCACGCACTCCCACGCTCAAATCTCCATGCACGCGCCCCAAGGCATCAAAGGATCACTATTCGGCCACGTAGCATCGTTAAAATTAGGGTTTCCTAACCCTAATGCGCTGCCACACCACTGCTATAAATACCCACACTTAGCTTAGGTTTGGGAGGAGCTTAGACTTTCTTTTCTTTCTACATCCTAGAATAGCTGGGAACACATCTCATTTCTTGGAGACTTGATCTGAGATCATTTTGTTTTTTTTTTGTAGTTGTAAGTAGTTTTCCTTTTCTTTTTCCTTCCCTCCATAGTCCAGCACTTGATGGCTATGTCTTTGTATGCATTTTGAACTAGATTAATGGAAGTTCTATAATAGGATCTGTACTTTATGGGATTTGTGGTTGAATGCGAGATGCTCTGTGCAAGGCTACTGCCTTGTGATCCGTCATTACTTTGGCTGTGTTTCAAAGCAATGGAGGACTGATTCTAAGGGCCATTCAGATCCAAGTGGCCTATGTGTCTAGGCTATCATGGTCCTATACAGCCTTAGCCTCACCACAGGACCCACTAGATCTGAAATCCCCATGGGAGCTTGAGCTGGTAGCCTGGTAACCATGGTGGTGGCAGCAATATTCTTGTTTTGTCTTGGGCTCCGTGAGGAGGATAGCCTCTGGGATAGTCTGTGACCATTCAAGTTGACAGGTTATAGCCTTAGGGTGATTCTAATCCACCGATCCAAGATGGATCCTTCTTCTTTACACCTGAGCTTGTAGAAGCCTGGTGGGAAATTGTACAGAGGCAGACTCCCCTTAACTGATATAGATCCGCCATCAGATGTTGGATCTGATCTGGTTATAGAGATTGTAGGCTTGTGACTAGACCATTGTAGCCTCACTCAAGCAATGGACAGCTAGATCGAAGGTTGTACTCAACCGTTTGCTAGTTCTATGTGTCTGGGCTATCATGGTCCTATACAGCCTTAGCCCCACACATAGAGCTTTAGAGGTTGAGGTTCCCTATGGATTCTTGAGCTGGTAGCCTGGATGAAATAGTGCCTGCAATAATTTACTTGTTATGTTTTGACCCATCCTTGGATTGTGGTTCCCCTATGGGATAGTCTGTGACCATTTGAGTGGACAGGTTATAACCTTAAGGGTTGAGTCATGGCAGAGTGATGGGTTGAATCCTTTCTCCTCAGTGGTGATAATGTAGCCATTGGACAGGATTTCTATAACATCAGATCTGAATCTGAGTTACAAAACTCCTCTTATCTGGGCTCAATAACATACTTCTCACCCTTTTATATTTATTTTCTACACTCCATCCATCCTCTCAACCCCTTCGGTAGTTTAGACATTAGAGTGCCTTAGAATACTTAGAATAAGTGACCTTAAACTCCCCTCCTCTTAGGACTGCTAGATCTGTAGTCAGATCTGGAGGGACTACTAGAGATGGCTCCTTTGGAGCTGTAGATCACCTTTCCCTGTGGGACAAACTCTTACTTATCAAAACTTGCTACAATGGACCCTGTACCTTTCCCTGTGGGACAAACTCTTACTTATCAAAACTTGCTACAATGGACCCTGTATCTTACACGTCTAGGATTTCTTAGTTGTGCTGATTCCATCCCCTATTTTACTCTTTCTTTCATTTTTAAATGGCTTTTACCACCAACCAATAAAGCACAGCAACTGAGAGAATCCGCAACAAACCTCTGCATGTCATGCAAATTGGGGAAAAGGGGGCGTACATCGAATCTAGCAAATTGTGGGCATGGAATGTATAGATTGAAGCATGTTAAAAGGGTATATTAGGAAAGAAACCTCGCAAAGGCGAGATGGTTAAAGTATGTCGTGTATAGTGTGTTGTTTGAACCACTTGAGAAGCCATAGGGGCAATCTCGAGCAGAGACACCAACAAGTTAAAGATGACAAATTTTTGGTGTACGCTCAAGCGTAAAGTCATCTAGAGTCTATGCTCGAGCGTAATTTGTAGGCCATTTTGGCTGGGGTCAAACACACTCAAGCGTGTATTGGAGAATTGAATTGGGTTTACGCTCGAGCGTACTGAGAACCGCTCGAGCGTGACAACATCTGGAACCTAAGCTCGAGCATATTTTCCAGGCCAAAACTTTCGAGTCCAGTCAGCTCGAGCGTAAAGTGAGAGTTTACACTGAGTCTATGCTCGAGCATGAGTCAAACCGCTCGAGAGTAAAACCATCTGAAGCCTACACTCAAGCGTGAATTTCGGGCTTATTCCGCTCGGGTGAAATACGCTCGAGCATACACTGCAAGGTGCCACTGGAATCCGCTCGAGCGTAAGAGACCCACGCACGAGCATGATGGCTTGTTTCTGGATTTTGTTAACTACTATGCTAGAACTTGGCACGTACACTCCGTGTTATACATAGGGGTATTTAGTGAATACTTGTGCTAAGAAACGCATCTGGCCTTGTGGAATAGGTGAGGAAGTACAGAGAAGAGCGACTAAAAAAGCGTGTATAGAACCAACAAGTGTGTGTGACGCGACTTAAGGTAGGGAAATTACTCTTGCCACCTATATGATTCTCGAGTTCAAGTTTATGATGCATTTATTTACTAAATGGTATTCTTAGCAAATGATGTTTATGTTTGCATGCACATGTAATTATTTAATCAAATGATGTAATTTCAGCAAATGGTTTATTTAAATATATGTACATGTATATGAACTTCTCGCATATAAGACTTAAATTCCGCATACATGTTTTACATGACACATGATCATGCATCTTGACCTCGTGATATCTGCCTTGGCTTTGTACTGTTTGTACCTCCGATCTGTGTTAACGTATATTCAATGTGTATTCGTGTGTTATGTGTGCACATATGCAATGAGGAGTGGAGTCTCCATGGGAGGGGTGGAGTCCCGAAGGTACAAACCCTGTGTTCCTAATACGGTCTGCTCAGTTCTCTAATACTAGATGCATTGCCATGTGAAGACTCTGAGGGTGCTAGTTGTAAGGAGAGTGGAGTCTCCATGAGAGAGGTGAAGTCTCTGGGGTCACGGCCCTATGCGCCTAATATGGACTGCTCAGTTCCCTAATACGGGATACTTACACTAACACCATGTGATATGATACGCCTTGTAATTCGTTCAAATCCCAATTATCGTCGATATATGTTCTCATGTCTTGTTCCCGTTAAACTGTTCCCCATGGACATGCATTTAATTTTCTCTTTGGCAGCATGCTAACATCAAGCATTTTGTGCATGATTTGATTTTTGAGATATAATATCTACAAAATTTAGCTTGTATTTGATATGTTATAGACAAGCATGAGTTCTTCTAAATTATATCTTTACTTATGCATCAAGAAACTTAGATTGGTTATGTTAAGAATGTATTTAGCAATGTATTTTCCCTACGGAGCTTGGATGAAGCTCACTCCCAACTATACATCACAGCTGCAGGAGCCGAGCAGCCGTTGGATCCAGAGCGCGTGGACGACCCGGATTATTATCCGGCGAAGGACGAGGGGGAAGATCACCCGAAGCGTCATTTTCCCTAGAGTGGGAGAGCTCTATCCGTGGATTTTCTTTTTGGAGATTTTGAGAGGGGAGAGAGAGAGAGAAAAAAAATGGTAAAGGATATGTTTTGTAATTAAATACTCATGTTTTTGGTCCATTTAGATGAAGATCGTCCTTCATCGGTGGACTGTAAATATTTTACGTTTCTTTTTAGCTCATGGGGTAGTCCTGATCAAGGGACTATGGATAGTTTAGACTGATTGTATATGGCTAGTTAGATTTATAGCTGATTTTTATCTTTTGTTATGTTATAGCTTTGCACTCACTTTTCCGTTGTGCTTACTTTGCGTCCACTATTAGACTTACCAATCTTGTGAGGAAGGGATGTTAGTTTTGGGAACCATAATGTCATTGTAGCTAGGATCTCGTGTGTGATCCGACGGCACGAGTTTTTATAGTAAGGAAAACCCGAGCTGTCACAGGTGGTATCAGAGCGCAAGCTTTAGGTCCTTTGGGGACCCAAAGACAAGACTGAATGCCATGAGACTAAAGTTTTACTTACGGAGCTATGATATAATGGGAGCAATAGTGTTAGAGTCTATAAGACTTAGGATTAGGCTTCTAGAGTTGAATAATGTGAACCTGACGTCTTGTTCATGTGACCATCGCAGGTCGACATGCCTCCAAGAAGAGGAAGACCAAGATTAGCCAATATCGGAGGTGAGAATAATGAGCAAGGCTTTGTCACGGAGCCAAACAGCAATCCACTTGGAAACAACAACAATGCCTCTTGAGTGGATAACAATCTTGGGAAGCTCCCGAAGTCGAGAGGACTATTGGCACCAACTAGCAGTTACTGGAGAATGTTGCAAATGCAGTGACACTGCTCGCGGAAAGGCGTCATCTGTCTGGATTTCAGGAGTTTAGGAGAATGAGACCTCTAAGCTTCTACGGACAAGCTGACCCGATGGAGGCCGAGAAATGGCTAAACCAAATGGAGAAATTACAGCAACGAGTTCGATGTACTGACGAGGAGAAAGTGAGTTGGGCCTCGCTCCAGCTCAATGGTGAAGCGGATCCCTTGTGGAA
This sequence comes from Chloranthus sessilifolius, assembly GCA_021018995.1. Classification (NCBI taxonomy): domain Eukaryota; kingdom Viridiplantae; phylum Streptophyta; class Magnoliopsida; order Chloranthales; family Chloranthaceae; genus Chloranthus; species Chloranthus sessilifolius. The sequence goes on from CM037597.1 coordinate 100,600,253, forward strand.
GTCCGTTGAAAGGATATGAGCACCGGGAATGCCATGGACCTAGGCCGAATTTACCGACACATTCAATTGAAAGTATTTCCCCACAAAAGATAGACACCGAATGGAGATTCAATTTGCAAACCTGGTGCAACGACCAATGAGTGTCCAAGAATATGAAACTGAGCTTACATGCTTATCACGGTTTGCACCAGCCCTGATTGCCACCGAATTAATGAAAACACAAAAGTTTGAGTATGGTCTCAAACTGGCTATCAAGGGGAGAATATCATTATTTCAATCAACCACGTACGAGAGAGTGGTAATGTTGGCTCTCATTGCGGAAAGAGATTTACAAGAGTTGCAACAAGCAAGAGATGAACAACCAAGAAATAGAAAAGTTCAGTATCAGGTGTCTAATGCGGAACAGGCCAACAAGAGGCCGAGATATTTGATGCCACCTCCAGTGCAATCAACTCCAGTGACCTCCGCAAAGCCTTTTATTACGAGTAGTATTCCACCTCTACCTCCAAGATCTCCGAGGCCGTTTACCACATCCGATTCGGCAACCTCCAACTTCACTAGAATGCCGTCGACTGCATCGCGTGTAGCTTCCTCCGCACCATCAATTACATGTGCAAAGTGTGAAAAGCCGCATAAGACGGAAGAGTGCCGAAAGAACACCGAGGGTTGTTTTAAGTGCAATCAACTGGGACACTGCATCAGAGATTGTCCACAAATGAAGGGAGCTGCACCAAATATGAGATTTACTCGACCCATCATTCAAGGATGAGCATATGCAGCCTCGGCACACGACACCCAGACCAACAACGACATCGTTCATGGTATGATTTCCCTTGAATTGTCAGCTTAAATTATTTGTATTTTAGATGAAGAGGGTGCATAGATAGGAAATTCTTTGTAGTCGCTATGCCTCGTGTTATAACAAATTTTGTATATTGTTGATGTCATTATGAATGTCATAAATTTAGGTTTTATCTACCTGAGTAAGAGTTGTGATATATGCGGCCATCTAGCACGTGTGTTAATAGACCCGGGGTCTACACACTCATATATTACACCAACTATGGTGAGAGAAATTGAGTACACACCGGAACCACTAGATTTTGTCTTGGCTGTTACTACACTAAAGGGCAGTTCCAAGTGTTCAGATACAGTGTGCCGATCGGTAATTGTAGCTATGGAACACCATCAAACTACGGCTGATTTCATCTTGCTCGAAATGCAAGAATTCGACATCATCCTCGGCATGGATCGACTGACTAAGGTACGAGCTAAAGTTGACTGCCGAGAGAAATCAATCACCCTTTATCCCAAAAAGGAAAAACCATTAAAAGTCACCGGCATTAGACCGATTATAGTGCCCTTTGTGTTTGCAATTCGAGCCGAACGGTTGATAAACAAGGGATGTATGGGATACCTTCCCTTCGTTCAAGGACACAAGGACGAGAAGGTGGAAATAGCTAATGTCCCTATTGCCTGTGAATTTGCTAACGTGTTTCCAGAGGAGTTGCCTGTTTGCCACCAAAAAGGGAGGTCGAGTTTATTCGACTTAGCGTCCGGCACGGAACCGATATCCAAGGCCCCCTACCGAATGGCACCGGCCGAGCTGAGAGAGCTAAAGTAGCTGTTGCAAGAGCTGTTGGACAAGGGATTCATTCGACCAAGCGTGTCTCCATGGGGAGCACCAGTGTTATTCGTCAAGAAGAAGGATGGATCCTTGCGACTATGCATAGACTACCGCAATTAAACAAGATTACCATAAAGGACCGGTATCCACTCCCTAGGATAGATGACCTCTTCGATCAGTTTCAGGGAGCAAAATTCTTCTCTAAAATTGACTTGCGGTTCGGTTATCACCAAATGAAGGTATGAGCCGAGGACGTTCCCAAAACAGCTTTCGCACACGATCTGGCCATTACAAGTTTCTCGTGATGCCATTTGGGCTAACTAATGCACCGGCATCCTTCATGGACCTCATGAATCTGGTATTCAAGCCTCATTTGGACCAGTTCATGGTTGTTTTTATTGATGGCATACTCATTTATTCTAAGTCAAGGGAGGACCATGAACAACACCTGCGATTGGCACTGCGGACACTTCGAGATCATCAGTTATATGCCAAGGCTAATAAATGTGAGTTCTAATTAAAGTAGGTGAGCTTTCTAGGACATATCGTTTTCAGAAGTAGGTGTAACCGACGACCCTTCTAAGATTGAACCCATAGTGAAATGGGAACGACCCAAAACTATTATCGAAATCCGTAGCTTCGTCGGACTCACCGGCTATTACCGCAGATTTGTTGAGGGATTCTCAAAAATTTCAAGACCACTCACACATCTTACCCGAAAGAATGCAAAATTTGAGTGGACCGACAAGTGTGAGGAGGGCTTTCAAGAGCTCAAGAAGCGATTGACCTCTGCACCAGTGCTTATCATACCGACAGGCACCGGGGGATTTGTGGTATTTACTAATGCATCTCACACGAGACTAGGCTGTGTTGAACCAACATGAGAGAGTAGTAGCTTTTGGGTCAAGGCAGTTAAAATACCATGAGAAGAACTACCCCACTCACGACCTTGAGCTTGCACCAGTGATCTTCGCCTTGAAAATTCGGAGGCACTACCTCTATGGCGAGGCTTTTGAAACTTTTACCAACCACAAAATCCTCTACTACTTATTCACACAAAAGGACCTGAATTTGAGGCAGAGGAGGTGGATAGAATTTTTGAAAGATTACGATTATACCATACAATATCATCCGGGGAAAGCGAACATCATGGCTGATGCACTTAGCCGAAAATCATCGGCGCGACTATCTCACCTTGCGGCAAGAGTGCATAGATGGAAACTCCTCGAGAATCTAATAATGGCCGATACCCGATTTGAGATGAGGGAGACTGGGGCACTTTTAGCAAACATCAAGATCAAGTCGATCCTCTTCGAAAGGATCAGAGAAAATCAACACAAGGACCCGGAGTTTGACACCATCAAGCAACAAATACGGGCGGGAAGCAAATCAGAATTTTCAATCAAGGACGATGGTTCCCTATGGTACAAAAACTGCTTATTTGTTTCAACCAATGCGGAGTTGAGGAAAGAGATACTAGAGGAGGCTCATAGATCGTCGTATGCTATTCACCCAGGCAGCATTAAAATGTACCATGACTTAAAGAAAATTTTCTAGTGGAAAGGAATGAAGCGTGATGTCGCTGAATTTGTAGCAAAGTGTCTGGTATGTCAGCAAATAAAAGCAGACCATAGACATCCCGCCCGTCTACTTCAGCCATTACCCATTCCCGAGTGGAAATGGGAAGACATTTCAATGGATTTCATACTTGGGCTGCCAAGGACACAAAAGGGTTACAATGCAATCTGGGTGATCGTTGATCAGCTAACTAAATCGGCTCACTTTTTGCCATATAGCACAAGGTATACAGCTGACAAGCTTGCCGAGATATATCTGAAGGAAATAGTCTGATTACATGGGATACCTTCCAGTATAGTGTCAAATCGGGACCCCCTTTATACATCAAAATTTTGGCAATGATTTAAAGAAGGGATGGATTCCAAATTAGAATTCAACTCAGCCTTCCACCCACAAACAGACGAGTAAATAGAAAGAGTAAACCAAATTATTGAGGATATGCTCCATGCTTGCATGTTAGATTTGCAGGGATCTTGGGATAGGCACTTGCCCTTAATCGAATTCACATACAACAACAGTTACCAATCGAGTATCGGCATGGCACCTTTTGAAGCATTATATGGCCGCCGATGTAAGTCACCACTCAACTGGGAAGAGATTGGCGATCGTGTACTGTTGGGCCCACAACTCATCGAGAGCACAATTGAAACCGTTTTTCTTATCCGTGAACGACTGAGGATAGCTCAAAGCAGTCAAAAGAGCTATGCGGATCTTAAGAGAATGACTAAAAATTTTTAGGTAAAACCATGTGCACAATTGTTATATTGTGTTCCTATATGACTCGTAGAAGACTAACCAGTGTATTTTTTTTTAGGTGGGAGACCATGTGTTTGTGAAGATCTCGCCGACCAAGGGCATCATGCGGTTTGGAAAGTGGGGGAGGCTCGGCCCTCGATTCATGGGTCCCTTTGAAGTGTTGGGTCGGGTCAGCGAAGTGGCCTACCATGTTGCCTTACCGCCGCAGTTGTCGGTCGTCCATCCCGTCTTTCACTTATCAATGCTCAGGAAATATGTGAAGGATGAGACACATTTTGGACCACCAGCCAATTGAAATTCAGAGTGACCTTACGTTGGTGGAGGAACCAATTAAAGTATTAGACCGCAAGGAGCAAGTATTAAAAACCAAGAAAATTCCGCTGGTGTTGGTCCAATGGAGAAATCACTCTCCTGCCAAAGCGGTGTGGGAGCGTGAAGCAAAAATTCGGGATCAATACCTGGACCTATTTGTGTAACAAAGTACGTCACCTTTCACGAGTTTTCATGAGCTAATGTGGTCTGTTTAAATTTTATCTGTGAATGTGTAAAGTCTATGACTTATAATTACTATGGATTTTATATATGTCCTAGTGTAAAAGTCAGCTAGAGAAATAATATTTTAATAGTTAATTGCAGGCGACTGATCGCAATTTATATGTGTGCGAGAAGCCATAGGCCATGTTACGCATATGTCACCACTAGTGATGTTGAAATCCACAATTTAACACAATGGTTAAATAAAAATGAATGAAAACACAAGTCTTAAAATTTTCCCCTTATCTCAGACTGTATGCAGGTAGAGTAAACTCCTTGATGAGTGGTCTGAGTTCCTACTGCCCCAACTCGGGTTGCACCACTTGTGCCCTACCCACTCGAGCGTGCGAACTATGCTCGAGCGTTCACTTATGTTACGCTCGAGCGTACATCGAGCACCGCTTGAGTGTACTTCAGATCTATAAATTTGGGTGGAGACTCCAAGTTTCATTCTCGCAACGTTTAAACTCCCTTTTTGACTCGTCTTCTTCCTCTCCTCTCTTTCCGAAGCCCTAACCTACATGAGGCACCGCCAGTTCATCGCTTTTCGGTTGGATTTCCTCCGGATTCAACCCTAGCTCTCGTGCGCATGCCCTCTTTCCACAGTAAAACCCTATAAAACCCTCTTTTCGTTTAATCTCTAATTTTCTTGTGATTCTCATTTAGCCATGGCTTCCAAGAAGCTCATGGTGTCAAAACCCTCAAAGTCTTCTCCCTCCAAGCCACCCTCTTCAAAAAAATCAAAGAGCATCCCGCCAGTGGCCCCTAAGCCCGGCCTTGAACAACCTGCCCAGTGGTTGGCAAATAAGACCATCGAACCCGAGTGGTCGTTTAGTCCCGACCTTTTTGTCGATAATGACACCACCACATGGACAATGAACTACATTCGTTGAGTGAAACTCAAATTTTTACTTCAACCATTCCACACGCACTATTATCCGCGATTGGTTCGTTTATTTTACAAAAACATGGTAGTTGGTACCAGTGACCACGCTGATAAATTTACCACAAAAATTGATGACTGAACCTTCCATTTCGACGTCCGCGACGTCGTTGAAGCCACAAATTCTCCCCTATATTTTCGCCAAAGCTTAGGACTGTACCAACCACATCTCATGGAGGTACCCCTTGTCACCATTGTCACCCAAATGGCCGATGGCAGCCTTATTGTAAACGGAGCCATCCGTAGGGCACAATTGCCACCCGAAATGTGTCCCTTAGATGATATTTTTAGGAAAAATCTTTACCCCATTCAACATGACTAAGAAAGACGAGGACCCCTACTTCAAGCCCTATATTCCGCGCACGGTGACCATTGGTTTAACGCTCCAAAACTGATTTTTGGGGGCATCATCTATGCCCACGATCACATGCTTAGCACAGCTCCAAAACACCCTTACCGTACATTCCATGCCCGTCACATCTCCCAAATGCTAGAAAACCATGAGGACACAGAAAATAACGACCCTTACTCCATACTGCCCAGTGAAGAGTAATGTTTACCAGTGGATGTTAAAGGATTGGAATCGAACCCTCAAAACCCTGCGCAGTAGCGTCAAGATCCGACTTCTACGTCACCAATAGCAACCTGCTCCACAAGCACCACCACCACCCGAAATCGGGGGCGAGGGCAGTTAGCAGGCCCCGATCCAGCCACTACAAGGACAGTTTGGTGACATCCTAAGACTTTCTGAATTTAATCGGTAATTGAAAATCCTTCTACACCTCCAACTTCAAAGCCACACTTAGTTGTCCACCTTATGTGAGGACAACCACATACTCCATCAGCGACTTGACTACCATGAATAAATCATCACTCGCCTACTGGAAAAAGCCTATTCCACTACTTCTACACCATACTTAGGCCACGCAAGGCTATTTGTGTCAGAGTATACCTCGAAGTTCACTCAAAAGGAAACCTCAACGGAAGCCGGTCCCTCTGATGTAGGGGCACGACGCCCCGGGAAACAGCCAGCTGAAACCTCTGGTGAGATTAAAATTAAACGATGCTTTCAATGTCATTAGTTGCCATGTTAGTTCACAATACTCTCTTAGAATGAAAATGTGCTACAAAACTATTACTGAGTATTAATTTATAGTGGCATGTGTTGTTGGTTAAATTTTGATACGTCAAGTTATATGATGTTGATAGAAACCAAGGGATATCTAGTTAAATAATGTCAATATTCTTCAATATTCTTCAAAATTTACGATGTTGAATTTTGTATACCTTTGTAATGTTTTACACACGTGGAACAACTAGATCTACTAACACACACTCACTCGCAACATTAATGGTTATATGTACTTCACATCCCTGAGAAAGACCAACCCTACATATAAATCATGTGTGCAGATCATATATTTCCTTTCCCTCATGCTCTCTCCAATTTTTGAGGACAAAAATTCCCATAAGGAGGGGAGGATTTGACACCCCGTATAGTTGAAAGTAGGGTCCGAGCCATGTGCTATTTAGACCTCGAGCAGAGGGAGCCCATGTGAACATTTGCCACCTAGGATCCTTAGTAAACATAAGCCACATGTCACTTAGACCTAACAGTGAGCCCACAAGTAGCTTTTGGTTTTGTAGAGCTAGTTGAACCCAAGCCCATGAACCATTGGAACCAAGACCCACCTTGGGTCTATTGGGAGTTTAAAAGCCTCTTGGGCCACATGAAGGCAGTAGTGCTAGTGGACCGACTACTCTTAACACATCTGAAACCCATGGGCAGCTAGGACCCATTGGGAATGAGAGGGGTCAAAACCCACTTGGTACCAGGTACCTAGGCCCATTCGTTATATGCCAAAGGATGGCTTGCATGCTTTTAGTAGGGTATTAGAGCTATACACTAAATCTCAGCCCCTTATACAGACCCCTCTTCACGTAAGCATGCAAAATCATTTGCATTGCTGTGAAGTCGACTACTTCTGAAGGAGAAACCGAGGGAGGAAGGAGAGGAACCACCAGCTGCTCCTTGCTTGGGGTTTTGGCTTGAGAGAACCTAACCATTAGGCCACATTTGTGCCCTCCCTACCTCAAAGAGAAAGCTCTCTTTCTTCTTGGGCTACCATACGCCTCACGGGTGTTCAATCGAGGCAAGAGCGTCGATCGGATCGTCGGATCAGCACTGCGACGGAGTAAATTCAATGTCGGCACTGTGTGTATGGTCGCGTGTGAAAGAACTAACTAAAGGTAACTCACATTGCGCATGCGTTATGTTGTAGAAATGATTTCTATTATTAAAGCATGATCGATGAAGCCGCATGCACGGTTTCCATCGATCGAACACATGAAAATCACCAGAGCCGATACGCGTTGGGTTTGATAGATGGAACCTCTGCAGGTGATGCAAATTGGGAAAAAAGGGGCGTACATCGAATCTAGCAAATTGTGGGCATGGGATGCATAGATTGAAGCATGTTAAAAGGGTATATTAGGAAAGAATCCTCGCAAAGGCGAGATGGTTAAAGTATGTCGTGTATAGTGTGTTGTTTGGACCACTTGAGAAGCCTAGGGGCTATCTCAAGCAGAGACACCAACAAGTTAAAGATGACAGATTTCTGGTGTACACTCGAGCATAAAGCCATCTGGAGTCTACGCTCGAGCGTAATTTGTAGGCCATTTTGGCTCGGGTCAAACATGCTCGAGCGTGTATTAAAGATTTGAACTGGGTTTAGGCTCAAGCGTACTGAGAACTGCTCGAGCGTGACGACATCTGGAGCCTACGCTCGAGCATATTTTCCAGGCCAAAACTTTCGAGTCCAGTCAGCTCGACCGTAAAGTGAGAGTTTACACTGAGTCTACGCTCAAGCGTGAGTCAAACCGCTCGAGCATAAAATCATCTAAAGCCTACGCTCAAGTGTGAATTTCAAGCTTATTCCGCTCGGGTGAAATACGCTCGATCGTACACTACAAGGTGCCATTGGAATCCACTCGAGCATAAGAGACCCACGCTCGAGCATGATGGCTTGTTTCTGGATCTCGTTAACTACTATGCTAGAACTTGACACGCACACTCCGTGTTATACATAGGGGTATGTAGTGAATACCTATGGCTAAGAAACGCATCTGGCCTCATGGATTAGGTGAGGAAGCAGAGAGAAGAGTGACTAGAAAAGCATGCATAGTACCAACAAGTGTGTGTGACGCGACTTAAGGTAGGGAAATTACCCTTGCCACATATATGATTCTCGAGTTCAAGTTTATGATGCATTTATTTACTAAATGGTATTCTTAGCATATGATGTTTATGTTTGCATGCACATGTAATTATTTAATCAAATGATGTAATTTCAGCAAATGGTTTATTTAAATATATGTAAGTGTATATGAACTTCTCGCATATAAGACTTAAATTCCGCATACATGTTTTACATGACACATGATCATGCATCTTGACCTCGTGATATCTGCCTTGGCTTTGTACTATCCGTACCTTCGATCTGTATTAACGTACATTCAATGTATATTCGTGTATTATGTGTGCACATGTGCAATGAGGAGTAGAGTCTCCATGAGAGGGATGGAGTCCCCGGGGTTCCTTATACGGTCTGCTCAGTTCTCTAATACTAGATGCATTGCCATGTGAAGTGCTCTGAGGATGCTAGTTGTAAGGGGAGTGGAGTCTCCATAAGAGGGGTCGAGTCCTCAGAGTCACGACCCTGTGCGCCTAATACGGACTGCTCAGTTCCCTAATACGGGATACTTACACTAGCACCATGTGATATGATACACCTTGTATTTTCGATGTGTAATTCATTCAAATCCCAGTTATCGTCGGTATATGTGCTCATGTCTCGTTCCCGTTAAACTGTTCCCGTTAAACCGTTCATCGAGGACATGCATTTAATTTTGTCTTTGGCAGCATGCTAACATCAAGCATTTTGTGCATGATTTGATTTTTGAGATATAACATCTACAAAATTTAGCTTGTATTTGATATGTTATAGACAAGCATGAGTTCTTCTAAATCGTATCTTTACTTATGCATCAGGAAACTTGGATTGGTTATGTTAAGAATATATTTAGCAATGTATTTTCCCTACTGAGCTTGGATGAAGCTCACTCCCGACTATACATCACAGTTGCAGGAGCAACCATTGGATCCGGAGCGCGAGGACGACCCGAATTATAATCCAGCGGAGGACGATGGGGAAGATCACCAGGAGCATCATTTTCCCTAGAGTGGGAGAGCTCTATCTATGGATTTTCTTTTTAGAGATTTTGAAAGGAGGGAGAGAGAGAGAGAGAGAGAGAGAGAGAGAGAAATGGTAAAGGATATGTTTTGTAATCAAATACTCATGTATTGGGTCCATTGTTTAGATGAAGGTCGGCCGTCATCGGTGGACTGTAAATATTGTACGTTTCTTTTTGGCTCATGGGGTAGTCCTGCTTAGGGGACTATGGATAGTTTAGACTGATTGTATATGGCCAGTTAGATTTATAGCTGATTTTTGTCTTTTGTTATACTATAGCTATGCACTCACTTTTCTGTTGTACTTACTTTGCTTCCGCTATTAGACTTACCAATCTTGTGAGGAAGCGATGTTAGTTTTGGGTACCATAACATCACTGTAGCTTGGATCTCATGTGTGATCCGACGGCACGGGTTTTTATGGTAAGAAAATTTTGGGCTGCCATACGTTGAGACCTCTTAGCATTGTCTCTGATCTCAAAAAATCCTAGCAAAAGTGAAAGAGAAAATTAGTTTTGCTAACTTTATTTCTCTAAATTACCCTCGTATACACAAACCCATTTGAACTAAAACCCAAAACAACTAACAAATTCATTATAAATAAATAAAGAAACTCACCTGATAAGTTGAAGAGGTTGTTCTAAAATATATTTACAATAATTGCAACCTCAAGCAGCGTCTTCCATATAGTTTATGGTATCAAACTATTTACAATAATTACAACCAAAGTGAAGAGGTAACTATCAAACTATTTATACACTTAAAATTTTTTGTCGGGTGATCTTTAAAACAGGATATATGCTATTGTATTTTTATTGTTTCTTATGTTTCTTGTCTTGTTCATTTAAAGATGGTGATACATCTTCAACTGTTATGATGTTGAGCTTTCTAGCTCGAGCTCCTCGAAAATCATCTTGAGTAGAATTTACATGGAAAAGATATTCTTTGTTCAGACTATCGTGAGCAAAGTCTTTCAAAGATTTGGCACCATCCTACATGTGGTTAATAAGATAGTATTAGTAATTTCAAACAAGAATTGAGACAAATATAATTTTATATGATTCCTTATATTGAAATGAGATTGGAATAAAAATTAGTACTTTTAATTCTTTGGCAGTGCTTGTGGTGATTTTTTCTGCATGCTCTCCAAATATAGCAACCCATGTACTCGATGTGTTATCGGGAATCTGTAATCTAATGATGAACCTGAAACATTAAGAAAAATATTTGTTATAAAAAATTAATGAGTATTGATTGAAGAAGTTGTGTTTTGTATAATTTTTTTAGATACAATAACAAAATTATACCTTGGTTCTGTTATAGCAAGGCATCAATGACATGTTAAGTCTATTTTTCCCATTTTTTTGTACATATAGTACATGCATTGTACCATGGGTCAGCTTGCGTGTTGACTTTTAAGACTGCCGCATTGATCCAACACTTTAGGTCCTATAAATATGAGTGTTCATTATGATAATGATTTTGAAAGTGAAAATTTGTTAGTAGAAGATTAGTGAATTTTGGTTTTACTTGTTGTTCTTCTAAAAGTTGTTTGATGGTAAAATTTAATTTTGAAGAAGAACTTGAAGTACTTTTGAGACTATTTTCCGTTTGTCGTAACTTGAATTCTTTTAATGTATCCATGTTTTCTAATGACCTGCGTAAGAATATTTTTAAAATACTAAAAAATTTAAAATAAGAGATATTTATTTGTAAGTAATGAATTAATTTTTTTTTAAGATAAGTAATATTCATTTATAAGTAATAAATAAGATTTTTTGATACAATGAACATAAATTTTCAACTTTAAGAATCGCCGGGTTGATAAGTATTTCGATGAACGGTCTAGTGGATAATGAAAATTCTGCAAACGTTATATAATTTGTTAGTTTATTTGTTGAAAAAAGGAATCATAAATATATATTATTGCAAAAAAAATTATTTACCACTATCATAAGTGTGAGCTTTGATATTTGTTGCAACGATAATTGGCATATCTTCTAACAGTTGATAAATGGTTTCACATTCATTCTTAGATAGATCATTCCACACAGTCAACGCCATGGCTTCTAAGTTGTACTTGTTTGCATAAATAAAAATAATTAATAAAAATAGCACATTAGAGAGAAGAAAAATGTTTGAATAGAAAGTAAATCTTGAATACTTTTACCTTTGATCAATGATTAACAAGTCTCGGATAAATAGGTCAGTTTTACTACTTTTTCTTTTCCTTGTCTCAGTGGATCGAACATCCAAGACAATAGCAACAATATCTGAGTAATTATATTAGTTGTTAGATTATAATATTTATAATTTATTTTATTTTAGTTATCTCCAATACTGAGTTTGAGGTATTAATAGTTCAAGCTAAAAGTAATACCTAAATTTGTGTTAGTATCCTGATACTGTCGTAAACTTGGAAGAGGTGTGAATGTATATTCTTTCTCAAGTGGCTCGAAACTCTCTTCTCCCATTTCTTGAATAGTTGTTCCATTGTTGATTATCATTTGAAATTGATCATTGAGATTGTTGTATCTCGCATCTATCAATTTTATTGTAGCATTTGAAACATGATACACTTTTCCTACAAGAAGTTGCGGCCCATAAACATTGATTTGTTCGTTGAATACTGTTGCTTAGTTTTGAGTGTACTAAAAAAATAATATTTCTTAAATTAGTCATTGAAAAGAAATAAATAAAAAATAAATCAATATAATATTTTATGACCTGCTCATCAATAAATATTAGGTGCAAATATTGATGTTCATTTCGTGTTGACTTTTCGACAGGAGCTTTTCTAATAACTTTGATTTTGATTGTGTTAGTCTTTCCTTCTTGTAGGTCTGAAATAAATTTATATTCTTTAGCCATCTCCTTATTGTTATGTAAGAATTAATAAGAATAATAATCAATCAATTTAAACTAAAAAAAATGTAAATGGGGAATAATCGAGAAAAGTGTAAGGAAAGAAATCTATGAAAGCAATTAGTAAACCCCTAACCCTCTCTTTTCCTTTAAATAGAGAGGTACCCCCCCTTCCAAATGGCTTGAAAAAAAATTCCTAAGACAGAAAAGATTAAGAGAGAAGCCTTTCGCCCTTTGGTGCCCCATTTCCCATACAAATTCCAAAACTCTAAATCAGCTTAGAAACCCAATCCTTCTTCAAAAACCCTTGAGGTTAGGAGAACACTATCCCCTAGCCTTCTTCCTCTACCCCTTAGCTACCAAGTCTTAGAGTTAGAACTCTTGATTCAACCATCCGAGCCATCAGAAGTTCACCAAGGTGCACCTACGCGGAGGTCCACAGCGATGCTACAAGGGCCCAAGAGCTCTGCCTCTCCCCTCTATTCCTCTACCTTCTTAGCTTTTGCACTATCCTTGAATTTGTGCCGTTACACCACCAAAATCTTGGTAGGCACAAATAGGATCATACTACCTTCGGGCAAGAGGAAGTGCTTTTTTTATTTCCATTTTTATTTTCTATTTGGTCATAAGTAGAGACCGCTTTAGAGCGGGTTGATCGGGTGCCTAACACCTTCCTGATCGATAACCAAAGCCCCTACCCAAGAGCCTTTAGCTTAGATCGGTGAATCAGAGTCACATTTTTTACACTTCGATGCTTATAAAATTGATTTAGGTTTCTCGGGGCACTGAAAGCTCCGGGTGGCGACTCTATATTTTTTAGAGGGTGCGCATCATCATGACGGGATCGTCAAAAATCCTACGGTTGCACAGATGGCGACTCCACCAGAGAGTAGCTAGTAGAGCTTCCCCTTGAAACTTGGCCTTTTTCTTTGTTTTTACTAATATTTGCATGTTTTTCTCTTATTTTTTCACTCACCCCTACGATTCTGTCAATTTTCTCACCCCTATTTTTCCGTCATTTACATGCCTTAGCCGATTGGTAGGCCTACCTGCGCATTGTCCTTACATTTTTTTATTTTTCCGTCATTTACATATCTTAGCCGATTGGCAGGCTTACTTGAGTTTGACACTCCTTAGTCATTTGGCGGGCTTACTTAAGCTTTTAATTTCATCGCAATCATATTCTATCAGTGGACGCCCCCCCGTAGAGGTGGCACGGGACCATCACCACCCATTTTTGAACTTTAAGAAAGTACCCTTAAAATCTGAAATTAAAATTGAACCAAGAAAGGGACTTAACTGAATTTTTACTGGGGTAGATTTTCAACGGTTAAGAATTTTAGGCAAAGATACAAACGCCCGGTTCTTAGTACGACGGCAGCCCTTAGTGGTGATGATCCAAAAAAGTACCACCCCATCCAGTATCTGAGAAGGCGCTTGCGCCGAAGGTATATAGGTTGGGGAACCTATCCTGTTACGAAGCTTAAAACCCTCGGGGAGAGCGTTAGTAGTCCCGAATCAGCCTTGTATCCCTAGGTTCAGTGAGGAGAGACCCATTGCAATTAAGAGATTAGTCTCAGGAAGCATTGCTTCCCAAAAAAAAAACAAAAAAGAAGATCGAATTTGGGCTTGCTGGTCTGCTGTCAAAACTGTTTGACCCCACTGCAGTGCCTGGCGCAACTAAGACACGCGCCAAGCATCTTTTTTCTAGATTTGCTTTGGTGCAACTAATACATGCGCCAAGCATAATTTGGCCAGTTTGGCCTGGCGCAGGTAATACATGCGCCAAGTGTTATTTGTCCCCAACTGAGCAATGCAGCCCGAGACTGGGGCCCTTTTTCACATCCCCGAGCTCCCCGCTTTGTGGTTTAGCACCTCTGATTAGGTCCCGCATTATTCAACACCCAATACACCTCCATCGATCAAAAGGAGGTAACCTCTTATTGACTCACTCCGAGGGATCAGGTTGTTTGCGTTGATTCTTGTGCTTTCAATAGATCAAAGGGTTCCCCTTTGATTCTTCCGAAGCACATTGGGATCTCGCTGGGGAATTTACTTAGGGTACAAATGCCACCCGAAACAGGAATTCAAGGGCCCTGGAGTTGTTCATCATAAAAATTCATTCACAAAATTTCAAAAAAATTAAACAAACCAAAAACTGAAAAGAGAAAGCGTTGTGGTGTCGGCACAATGACACCGCCTCACCCTCCGTCATCTCATAGGGGAAGGAACAGAAAGCTTTACAGGCCCCATCCGAGGCATCCGTACCTCACCCATAACCAAGCCATGTCGTGGGCAGTGGATCCGGCATACGCCGATCCCAATTCATCCTTGCCACGTTCCCCGACCCATTCCCACATGGAGGAGATGTTTACCTCCATCCCACTCACCCCATCACCATTCACCATCACCGGAACCTTCGGTGCACCCATATTCCCACCCACATCTACCCAAAATCTATCCACATACACCCCACTTCCCTATATCCACCCCAAGTACACCCATACCCAACACATCCACCATGCACAATTTCCCCCCATTCACATCCAACATACCCCACTTTCCCTCCACCTCCAACATACCCAATTTCTCACATCTATCCACACAACATACATCCCATCCTCCCTCTACCACCCAAGATTTACCCCATCCCCCCTCCACATCCTACATAGCTAGTTTCCCCATATTTTCCCAAAATCCAACACCTCACTCCCCATCATTTCCCCAAACCATACCCCACCCTTCATCTTCCCAACATATATCCAATCCACCCGCATTTACCCATGCCACACCCAGTGTCCCCCCATTTGCCCAGGTCATGCCCAATTTTTTCACACCTCTACATCATTCACACCCCAAATACCCTCAAATGAACCACCTCTATCCAATCCCTCTCCAATGGCCATGATGGATGAAATGGTTCGAGCTTACACTAGTTGGAAAGCCTCCCAAAACATCCCCCCTCATTCTCACCACACATCTTCCAACCCATCATCCACATTCCCAAGCCTCCATGCTTCATTACCTCAAACCCATCAAGGCCCAATGGCCCAAACCCCCATCACCCACACTCTTCAAGGCCCAATGGCCCAAACCCCCATCATCCACACCCACCAAGGCCCAATGGCCCAAACCCCCATCACCCACACCCTTCAAGGTCCAATGGCCCAAACCCCCATCATCCACACCCACCAAGGCTCAATGGCCCAAACCCCCATCATCCACACCCTTCAAGGCCCAATGGTCTAGACCCATCAAGGCCCAACGAGTCAGACCCATCAAGGCCCAATGGGCTAGACCTACCAAGGCCCATTGGGCCAAATTTCCCAGGTCCTTATGGCCCAAACCCCTCCAAGTTTCTTATCCTATACCCAAGCCTAGCAAGGCCCAAACCTTGGGTCCACATACCCACACCCTCCACAATTCCCTCAATATCTCCCTCACACACAAACCTCCCACCCGACCGAAGGCGGAAGCCTGGCACCTATCCTCCATCAACCCCAATTCACCCATGTCCCTGCACCCCAAAGCCATCTCCAAACTTTCCCCTAAACACAGTGGCCCCATCAGGTCCCAACCCAAAAACTAAATTCCACTCATCCTATCACTCCACAGAATTCTCCTCACCTCCAATGGTCCCACCCGGCACCTATTGTGACAGCCCGAATTTTGACACCTCAAAACCCGTGCCATCAGCACAACCCTCGAGGTCGTGCCCTGTAGTGCTAGGAGGTCTCATCCTCCTGAATTCGGTAAATGCTGAAGCCACTAGAAGTGTAGGTCCTACTGGGGGCGTAGGTGTCTGATGTGGTTCTGGGGCAGCATGTGCTGCCAAGGATGCTACCCGTTGTGCCATGGCAGTTGCCATGGTTTTCATAGTATGCATCATCCTCTGACGCTCCTCTCTTTCTTCATTTCTTTCCCTCACTCTATCTTGTTCCCTCTAATCTCGAACCTAATTTTCTGCTTGATTTAGGTCCTCTCCTTGGCCACTGCCCTCGGGAACCTCCCTATTTCCCAATGGCACCATGTTCTTAGGCGAGACGAACCCATCTCTACTGTGCAAATTCTTATCATGACCACCCCTGGGTCGGCCTCTTCCTCTACGAAACATAACGGTCTGCATGAGAAACCACGGTTTCATTAGCAGAAGTTCCTATATTCTGACAAAATGATTGTCATAAATTAAAAGAAATGGCTTTGATACCAACTGTGACAGCTCAGATTTTGGCACCCCGAAACCCGTGCCATTAGCACGACCCTTGAGGCTGTGCCCTGTAATTCTAACTGCTCGAGTAATGAATAGTGCTCGCTCGAGCGATGAATAATGACCACTCGAGCGAGGATTTATAACCGCTCGAGCGAGGTCAACTGATCGCTCGAGCGAGGCTAAATAATCGCTCGCGCGAGGAATTACCCAACTTTTCTCATTTTTTTAGTGTAATTTATGAGAGTTGTATTTCCAAGGGTTCTAGAGACCTTTCTGAGTAAATTCGTGTCACATACAATGTAGGTGCGACATGAGTGGTTACGCGTAAACCTCTATGAGAAAGGAACACGTTGGATTTTACTTGAGGTAGGGAATATCTTGAAACATGTACTTTAATTCGTCAAAATCATGTATGTAGAGTATTTCAATCATATAGAGTAGCTCAAGAGAATAGTCATATTAAATGTGTTTCCAACATGTGTGTGCGTGTGTGAATCTAAATGGAGGTCATGAAGTCCCCAGGGGACGTAGAATTGTAACAATGGGCATCTGAATGATGCATTAAACCAGTAGCATCCCAGGGATGCAGATGAAACCAAATGATGAAACAAAAGAAGAACGATAAGGCCTAATGTAATAAAATTAGCACAATCACGGTGAATAACTATATGTAGAGCACACTTTATATTTTTGTTATTTAAGGATTAATTAGAATACCCCACCGACGTGGCGGGATACCCACGACTGACTTGGCAGGATATCCGTGACCGGTAGGGCTGCCAAACCGTACACCCTAGCACATCTCAGGGATGTTGAATTGAGAATAGACCCCGTTGCTTAAGAGAAAGGGGCCTGGGTAGTATTGAATTGTAACACATAACAAGTGTCTATTTAGACGACGATGGTGGGCATTCCATCGAGGCTCAATGCTATATTGCTCGGGGACTACTTAGGTTAAGATTTAAGTGATTAGGCCGAATCCGTTACCATAATAGTAAGATGAGAATAAATAAAGTCATGCAAAGTAACAGTGTATCCATCATTTTATTTCTGTTTGTTTCAATTGTCTTTTAGCAGTTCTATCAGATAAAATTATGTTTTTAAACCATTTTTAACATACATGTGAGAGCTTAATCTATATCTTCACTGTGTTTCTCTATTGAGCTGCGATGTAGCTCACCCTCCTTAGACTATACGTCGCAAGTCCAGGACTAGCGGCAGCGAAGACTTCTGGAGACGTTGATCCAGGGGATTCAGATTACGTGCCCACATAAGAGTCAGAGCCCCCTCATGAGGAATTCTTCTAGGAGACCCATTGCGTACTTTGAGAGTGAGTTGAGAGTATTAGGTACGGGTTCGTATGTCAAGCCTCTTTATTTGAATGTAATTAAATACCTTTATTCTTTTGACAAACCGTCTGGGGCGAACAGTTATCACCAACGGTTTGGGTCAGTTCTTATGCTCATGAATTGGCATTGGACAAGAACTGCCTTTAGAGACTCTTTTTACTTTAAATGCATGAGTACTTGTTTAGAGTAGATGCATGTGCCTTATTTGTAGTCTTTGGCTTGTATATACCAATGCTCCATACAGAATTACAGGGCACGGCCTCGAGGGTCGTGCTGATGGCACGGGTTTCGAGGAGCCGAAATTCGGGCTGTCACACCTATCCAGTCCAGCCAGCACCAACAAGAAAATTCACCCTCACTGCACCATATGTAGACCCATAATATGGGAAAGATGAGATCAGAAATAGCAGGGCTTATGTTGGGGCATTTTCCAGCATCAATCCTCCACCCATAATCACCTACCCCCTGGTAGCACAAAGTGAATCAAGGCTGACCGTTGAAAAAATAACCCCACTGTCTAAAGAGTCTAAGCAATTGACCGAATAATTGGACAAAATCTAAAAGCAGCTATTGAAGATGGGTGGAGCCGAAATCCATTCCATGGATTTCTTAGACTTATGTTTATTTGTGAAAGTTCCCTTGCCCCCAAAATTCAAAATGTCGGTCTTTGATAAATATAATGCCACGGACAACCCCATCGCATACCTCAACTCCTATTATGGGGATATGTGCCAATATGGGGGGGATGAGCGCCTACTTATAAGAGTCTTTCAGAAAATTCTGACGGGCCCGACTTTGAGATGGTTCACGTCTCTTGAACTGTCCATGATTAAAACATGGAAGGATCTGACCCACCTGTTTCAAGAATAATATGTCTATAACATTGGCATAGAATCGCACAAATTTGATTTGGCCCGATTAAAAGAAAAGTTCGATGAGGCGTTCAACGATTATCTGGGGAGATGGAGAGCATTGGCGGCCCAAGTGAAAAACCGAATACCCGATGATGAATAAATTGAGATGATCTCAAGAAATACTCTTTCGATCAACTCAGAATTTTTGGTATACCAACAGCAGTCCAGCTTTGCTGACCTGGTGAGGAACACTAACCGTTGTAAGGATGTAATTAGAGAGGGACGGCTGAGCAAGAATGTGTCCAGTGGGGCCAGTGGAGTTCAAAATTTCACCGACCAAAGAAATGAGAGAAGATCAGAGGCAGACGTACAAGCTATAATGAACACACCACCCAACAGTAGCAGGTACCCTTTCGGTTCGCGGCAGCACAGCCAGCACCAACACCAACAAATCCACCCCAAAGGCAGAATAATGTCCCCTGGGGACAAATGACCCCTGAGCAGAGAGGGGCCCGATATAACTGAATATTCACTCCCCTGGGGTAATCCCTAAATGTCCTTTTGCCTTTGTTGGTCGAAAAAGGTTTGGTCACCATACTCCAACCACGACCTTCGCTGAATCCGCCCCTTAGAGGTTACGATCCCTGCACACATTGCAATTACCACCAGGAACCTGGGCACCCAACTGATCGATGTTATCCGTTAAAGCATGCGATACAAGAGCTCATTGAGGTAGGGAAACTCATTCCCCGACACCTCCTCAAGCAAATCAGTACACTAATATCATGCAAGCACAGTTCCCCCCGCACCCGCAGGGAGGAATGGGTCCAAGGGCCACGGTTAACATATTGCAGGAAGAGATGGAAGAGGTCGACCCATCAGAATATATTCATATAGGGGAAAACTACGATGACTCATGGCAATGGAATCAGGAGAGCGAGACCACCGAGGTAGTCGAGCCTTTAAATTTAACCGATTATTTCTTGAGCCCTATACTGCAAGTAGCACCTTTGGATTTAAGGATGTATTTCCCTACACCCGTGCCTGTTTCCCATGTGTAGCCCAGTTTTACTCCACCCCTGTAATACTAAGCATATCCAGCACCAACCCCGGTCAATTATATGGTGCCCAATTTTGCCCCATCTCCAGCACCAGCCCAATACAGTTGGCCCGATTTTACCACATCATCATCAGTCTAGCTGCCTCCTGCAGCAGTCAACCACATCTGGCCTAACTTTGCCACACCAGTCCCACCAGTTTAATCATATCAGGCACTCCCATCTGCCCCATTTCAAATCCTCAGACCAACATATGATCTCCATCAGGTCTCGCTCGATTGCAGTCAAATAAACATCAATACAGGTAGTCGTGCAAAGGAGACAGTTGATTTTGTTACTCGATTGAGGAGGATTTCTAAACAACCTGGGGTATCGGTACCAACCTGGTCGAAAGAGAAGAAAGAACATACTGCGGTACACCCCTTTGAAAAAATGAGCAGAGAGCACATATTAGAAACATAGTTGAAGAGAATGCCAGCCCACATTACCCTTTGGGACCTATTAATGACATCTCCTCTCCATTTCCAGGCTTTGATGAAAGCACTAAAAGATGCACATGTGTCCATCCAAGTAACCCCTGATGAGGTGGGACAAATAATTGGTAGGTTTTAACCCCCAATGCCATCTCATTTTTCGATGCTGATCTTTCAGATGAGAGAAATAATCATTCCAAACCCCTCAACATTATGGTGGAAATAGGAAACTTGGTGATTCCATTAGTTCTGATAGACAATGGCTCGGCATTGAATGTATGCCCCTCAGAACTGCAACCAAAATAGGGATTGATCCCTCCACATTCAAGCCAGCCAGAACAAGTGCAAGAGGGTTTGATAATATTAGGAGGGAGGTTATAGGAGAAGTCGATCTTGAGATCACCATTGGGCTAATGACCTTCCCAATCCCATTCCAAGTCATGGACATCAAGTCCTCCTTCAACCTGCTACTAGGACGCCCGTGACTATATGAAATCGGGGCAGTGCCCTCAACTCTACACCAACAGCTCAAATTTATATCAGAGCAGAAGGTCATAATAGCAATTGGAGAAGGGTGAGAAGAAAGGGAGCAAATGGCCCACAACATCGAGAACCTTAAGGTGTTTGATGTACCCCACACAACTGAGGACACAAACCTTCATAGTTTTCAATACGATGTATCAGCAGTAGCACTAGAGTCCTCCGAAAAGGTTATTGAAAAAACTGAAGGAGGAATAGATGCAGCAGTGGCCATGCTCCAAAAGTGGGGGCTATCAGAAAGGAAAAGGTTTGGGTCCCCATTTGCAAGGCAGGGGAGACCCAATCAATGCGAAAGGCGGCCAACATGTCAGATTTTGGTTAGGTTACGAGCCCATTGATGAAGAAGTTAAAGAAGCTAAGGAGAAGGCCCGAACCATAGTAGCTGCCAAAGCCAGGCTGATAGAGCTGGAAGTCGAACCCCGTCCGAGACCTCACATCCGCAATACATTCGTGAGTGTGGGGGTTGTGAAAATTGATCAGAATGGGGCAGCACAGCTGACCCCACACAAGCCGGTGGCCGCCATCCACCCAACTAATCCCCAAATCATTCACCCCGATATGGAAATAGACTTGGCATCCCTATCACTTTTTGAGGAGGAACCCTTACCAATCCAGCCACCCATCCTGAACCATTCCAAACTAGTGTTAACCTTTGAGGATCAGGTATAAGATGAGGCAATGATAAATATGATGGAGGCTGACTCCCAAAAGCCATCCCAATCAGCCTCATCCATCAATGGCGCCAGCTTCCTAAAAAGAAATAACCTTTAAAAAGCGAGGTTAGCCCTTGGCAAGCAATACCATGCGTACATAGGGACCCGCCTTGCCAAGGGCCCATCTTTGAAGAAAAAGAAAATTCTAAAAAATAAAAGAAATACAAAATAATCCAAAAAAAATTATCTTTTAAAATTTCCAATAAAATTAAAAAAATGATGCCTTAATTGAAAAACCTGTCCTAGTGAAATCAACCCCTTTCCTATAAAAATACAAGAAGAGGTAGGAGTCACGAGTCTAGACGAGGAAATCTCTGCTAAGGAGCTTTCCAATGATCTCCTTGAATGATACGTTGATTTTGAGCATGGCCCTACCCCGATTGTTGAAAAAACAAAGGACATCAATCTAGGGACCGAAGAGGTTCCTTGAATCACTAAGACCAGAATGTCGTTGTCCCCCAAAGAAAGAAAAAGCATGATTGATTTCCTTCAGTCATACCAACACATCTTTGCATGGTCATATGAGGACATGCCTGGTTTGGATACCAATTTGGTTGAGCATGAGCTGTCGCTATATCCAGATATTAGGCCAGTCAAGCAGAAGTGAAGACGTCTCCGGCCTGAGTAGAGGCTGAAAATGAAGGAAGAGGTCATCAAATAGTACGACGCAGGGTTTCTCATAGTATCCAAGTACCCTCAACGGTTAGCCAACATCGTCTCGGTACCGAAGAAAGATAGAAAGGTTCACATATGCATTGACTTTAGAAATCTGAATAAGGCGAGCCTAAAGGATGACTTCCCATTGCCACACATCGACATCTTGGTTGATAACACTGCTAGGCATGGGATGTTGTCGTTCATGGGTGGATTTTCCGGATACAATAAGATCAAGATGGCCAAAGCGGACCGAGAGAAGACAGCGTTCATGATAAACTTTCTGTTACAGAATCATGCCATTTGGGTTGAAGAATGCTAGGGCGACATACCAAAGGGCGATGACGGCATGCGGATCCGAGAGGGAAATTTAAGCCCAACTGGGAAGGACCTTACATCATCTGTCAGCCTTACCACCATGAACGGAGATCACTTTTCTGAGCCAATCAATGCTGGATACGTCCGACGATTCTATTCCTAAGTCTCTTGCGGCAAGGTAAGTATTGATAATACGGATAGGTGACTGCTTAAGGACCCCATAAAAGAGGCCATCATCCCAAAGCCTAGTAGCTAAAAAGCATCCCTAAATACACATACCCTTTTTGCTTCCCAATTTGAGTCATTGGCCTTTCTTTCGTACCCCCTCCCAGAAAAAAGAAAAATGTGTGTATATACCAGAGAGATGAGAAAAGAGTTACCCTCAAAAATCCAAAAAGAGATTTTCTAAAAAAAAAGCAAACAGAATAAAAAAAAATAGAAAAGAAAAGAGATAGAAAAACAATTGGGCATGTACAGTAAAAACCCCCAAGAAAAAAGTGCATTACGGCAACTGAAACCCAAGCAAGGAAACTTCTTAACCCTAGAATACCTTAAAAATTCCTAACCTTACCCATGGCCATGATTCATCCCAAGAGAAATCGCTCTTCAAGGTCTACAAGCAGTCACAGTATCCGTTGAGTCAGCACAAGCCAAGCTGTGAGACAAAAAGAATCCCATCCAGTTGGCTATGATGGAATTGACATCCAAATCATGGCCTTTGATAAAATAAAAGAAAAATAAAATAAATATATACAAGCTCAAAGCAAAAAGGAAGTGGTGAAAACTCGAAAGGGCACCACGGGTAAAAACAGCGAGCTTGTGCAGACCAGGTAAAAACTTGAAAAGGCGCCTGGGGTAAAAATGCATACCCATGGACTTAGTGGAAACCTGAAAGGGTACTACGAGTAAAAATGAGGGAAACAACAGACACAGCAAAAATCCGTCTTGGGCACTGTGAGTAAAAATGGTGTAAAAAAGAATAAAAGAAGAAAGTCATTCAGTTACTCCCTTGGTTACAATCCCGAGATATCTGGTCTTCAACTGTGCCGCTCATGTCCGCTCAAATCGGTATTTTGATCAGATGTATCTTTAGACTGCACCATTAAATTTATGACCCGAGGTAAGGAGAAAAGGTTGATTCAATCCAAAGGGATGGATGTTTTGACCTTGATAAAAATTCTGAACCTCACTCAGGTCCGACCGCATGAACAGGTTCGGCTATGCTCAAAATAGAACCTGTGACTTTGTCTCATTATTAAGGCATCAAACAAAAACAAAACAAAAAGAAGAAAAGAAAGAAAAAAACAATAAAATAAAAAATCTAATATATATATATATATATATATAAATCTTGAAAAATAAAAAAGTGTAGGTAAAAGTTTACTTCTCCTTCTGTTATTTAGGATGCATGTGTTACCTCTATAAACAAAAAAGGGACTAACGTTTTCTTGAGAAATATGCAAGAACATCAAAATGGTCCAAAGCCTCGAAGCTGGCAACCTCTCGACAATGGACATATCAAATTAAGCGGACTTATCAAATGAAGCATCTCTCCTCAAACATCGGTCTATTCAAAAAATGGAAAAAACAATCATTTGAAAAAGAAAAAAAGAAATATGTATTTTCAACACGCACAGCTACGCATATGCGTGCTCTAATGCGGTAAAATGTCAATATTTTATCGGCAATGCAGCTATGCTATATTAATGTCCTAAGTCTAAGGTTTGCCTTAGATCTTTGGATCCTACTTTAAAGTAGGAGCAACGGTGTCAATCCCGATCAAACGGTCAATGTTTTGATCAGGTTGATTCCATTGCTAAATCCTTATGCCAAGCGCTCCGTTTTTGGATTCACGTGAACTTAAGTGTCTTAAGCTTCAGATTCCTCAGAAAAAGGTCAATTGTTAGTTAAAATTAACTTGTCAAAAAGGAAATTACCTATCGAATGACTATGTTCA
This sequence comes from Chloranthus sessilifolius, assembly GCA_021018995.1. Lineage (NCBI taxonomy): Eukaryota > Viridiplantae > Streptophyta > Magnoliopsida > Chloranthales > Chloranthaceae > Chloranthus > Chloranthus sessilifolius. The sequence goes on from CM037597.1 coordinate 100,624,934, forward strand.
AATATGCATTCCGAAAGACTCATTTTAGGGTGCAGGCTTAAAACCTACATTTGTACGGTATCCCTGTAAAGTGTACGCCCTACATCTGGATATCCGTTGGGTGGTCGTTTATTCTCGTAAATTATACCCAGACGGGTTCTGGGTCCGGACTTCAATTCCCCTTTATTTTTATCTGCCCCTGATGAGTGCATATTTTTACATAATTATTCGATAATAAGATCATCATTGACTGAGACCAAGATTGAGTGCCTCCTTCAGTAGGTACCCAATTTTGTTCTGATCTGCTCTGTATTATTGAAGTTTGGTACTCTAGGTCATGTTGATTCAAGACACAAATTTCAAAAATGGCATACACTCCCAAAAAGCGTTGCAACCTCAATTCGCTCCTCTCGGGTAGTTGTGCTAAAATAACTTCGGGGTCAATGGATTCGCCCAAAGACTCCGAACCCTACTTCACGCAGGTGCCCGTGGCCAATCAAATGGGGAAATCAATGCCTCATACGATTGGACAAAAACTGTGGACCTTTGTGTTTTTGTCTCGTGCCTATCTTTAAGTATAGGCCGATTCTCTCTCACTTACGGAGTTGTTGGATTTAGAATGAAACTTGAACATCAAACATCTTCAATCGACTCAAGAAGCAGACGTTTTTTCCAGCATATTGGGCTTTCGCAACTCGCTCCATCTCGGTTATGCCCAGTAATGTCGCTAAGCACTTGGGGACCGATAACTTTGAGAAACGGATGTTTTTTCTGACATACAGGGCTTTCATTTACTCACTATATTACCATCTGATGTTTGAGGTTCGTTCTAAATACAACGAATCTGTCAGTGATGCCTTGGGCCTCTTCGGATGTCTCTTGTCTTTGGCATTCGATCATTTGTTATCAGATACCAAAGAGGGGCATCTGTAGACACCCAAATTTGGCTCAAGGCCCGATCGAGACATACTTCGATAGAGGCGCACCTCTGAGCTTCTGATAGCATTATCCGAACCCTTAGGAATTGCCCTGAATCCTTTAAAACTCACCTCAAACCTTTAGGAACCAATCCCAACCTTTAGAAACCCCTCTGAACCCATAGTTAACCCTCCCAGGCAATGGTTAGAGAGAGATATACCAGGGCTGATAGGGAGTTCTACTAAGATCTAATCCTATACCATTGAAAAGTAGAGGACTCCATCTTTCCAACAAGCCAAGAATCACCTCAATCTAAGTTACGCATCAAAAGTTGCGGCAATCCAAAGTTTGGGCACAAAATGGGCATCATTGGAACCTCGCGAGGCCTGCATTGAACCATGCGAGGAATTCGCAAGAAAATATGTGTACTTGGAGCATGTAATACTTGCGCTATGCTATTTCTCCCCAAAAATGTCCTGGCACATGTATTAGTTACGCCAAGTAGAGGTAGGTCCCCCCCGCGGGCTCTGAACATCCAAACACTGTAGTTATGCCTAGCGCGAGTAATACATGCGCCAGGCTTAGCTACAGTAAGCATGGGTTTTTTGCTCAAATTTTACCTTTGGGGTTTGACTTGTTTACCATCTCAAAGTATATAATGAGTTTTATTAGGACTGTTGCACCCATGCTTACCCTATTTGCAACCCTTTAATCATTTGAAACCTCACCCTATCATCTACCATTGATGATCATTGCCCACTTTTCTAAGCCTTTGAAATCCTAAAAAACCTTAGATGCTAGGATTACCTAATTGCTAACCCTAATTAACCTCTAAGCACCCCCTAATCCTCTCTTTTCCTATAAATAGAGAGGTACCCCCCCTTGCAAATGTCTTGAAAAAAAAATTCCTAAGAGAGAAGCCTTTCTCCCTTTGGTGCCCCATTTCCCATACAAATTCCATAACTCTAAATCAGCTTAGAAACCCAATCCTTCTTCAAAAACCCTTGAGGTTAGGAGAACACTATCCCCTAGCCTTCTTCCTCTACCCCCTTAGCTACCAAGCCTTAGAGTTAGAACTCTTCATTCAACCATCCGAGCCATCGGAAGCTCACCAAGGTGCACCTACGCGGAGGTTCACAGCGATGCTACAAGGGCCCAAGAGCTCTGGCTCTCCCCTCTATTCCTCTACCTTCTTAGCTTTTGCACTATTCTTGAATTTGTGCCATTACGCCACCGAAATCTCGGTAGGAACGGAGGGGCACAAATAGGATCATACTGCCTTCGGGCAAGAGGAAATGCTTTTTTTATTTCCATTTTTATTTTATCTTTGGTCATAAGTAGAGACCGCTTTAGAGCGGGTTGATTGGGTGCTAAACACCTTCCCAATCGATAACCGAAGCCCCTATCCAAGAGCCTTTAGCGTAGACTAGTGAATCAGAGTCGCATTTTTGGCACTTCGGTGCTTATAAAATTTATTTAGGCTTCCTGGGACACCAAAAGCTCTAAGTGGTGTTGGTAATCTCTTTAGTTGTGTGCTGGCTTATTGTGTGGTGAGAACAAATAAAAAAAAATGTAAAATAATAAAAGATGAAAATAGCACAACTAAAGTAATCCTAAGCCTGTAAGATCTAGGGCTATTGTAGCAAGTTTTGATAAGTAAGAGTTTGTCCCATAGAGAAGTTGATCTAGAACCCAAAATGGGCCATAATAGTAGGCCTCCAGATCTGGCTACAGATCTAGCAATCCTAAGGAAAGGGAGTTGGGTGTCACACCTACACTTAATTATCTAAAGAAAGAAATAAAGTGCAGTCCTATCCTAAGAAAGGGTTAGAAAGAAGGGGATGATGGTGTATTAAAATAAAGATAAAAGGGTGAGAAGTAAGCAGCTTAAGTAAAAGGTTCATTTAATTATGCAACTCAGATTTAAGGCTCTCTCTCTGTAGCAAGTCCTTGCTGAAGTACCATTACTAACCTCAACAAGGTGGAAATATCCAACTTAACCCATGCCATTTGGGTTGCTCTTAAGGCTATAGTCTATCCACTCAAATGGCCACAGTCTATCCTATAGAGTCTGTCAAATCCCATTGATCAAGCCAGAAATTGCTAATCTAATCTAAAGGAGTGAGCTGATCAAACCTCATCCAATGGATCAAACTAGGCCATGAATACCATTACAGACACTATGTTTGCCAGGATACAAGCTCCCTAGTTCTACGCACAGATCTGGCTGACATTCATAGGAGTTCCAACCCATAAAGCCCTATGTGTATTGTCAAGGTCAGCGACACATTGATGCCCACACAAAGGACCAGCAACAAATTGAATAAGGATTAAAGCACAGCTGATCATTGCTATAAAAGGCCTGCAATGACTCAGCCTCCCAGTCTGCAATCACTACAAGGAAGTCAAATCTAACATCTGATGGCGTTCATGTAAAATAGGGGAGAGTCTATTCCTACACAATCTCTCACCAGGCCACAAGTCCAAGTGCAGAGAAGAAGAATCCATCTCAGATCTGTGACCAAGTTTGCCCTAGGGCTACAGTTTGTCTACTCAAATGGTCACAGGCTATCCACAGAGGCTCCCTTACCCACAAATACTAAAATAGAGCATAAGAACTGTTGTCTGCCACAATAGTCCCAGGGCATCACACTCAAGCTTCCATGGGTCTTTCAATAAGCTAAAAACCTAAATATATGCTATAGCTTGAACAGAACTATGGAAAAATAGGAAAATAACAGATTGAGTAAGCATTCAAACAAAGATTCCATTGATCTGGTGTATTAATAATGAAATCCCTCAAGGCAGCAACCTTGTGCACAACAGCTCAACACCAAATCCTAATGTCTACTGAACTATTACAAAACTTAAATAAAACTATACATAAATGCTTACCAAAGGTTTAGCCAGTAAGTGTTGAGCTAAGATAAAAGAAAAAATGGAAAAAGAGGTGATCAAACCTTAACCCTAATCCTAGCCTGCTTGAGCTCTCAGCCGACAAAGGTTGAAGGAGAAAGTGAATAATAATTTTCTAAGTTACAAGCGCAGCTTATATACTTAGTCTCAATGCTATGCTTGAGAGGAGAGTAAACCCTAATTGTTCAAGCAGATGTGGCACTGTTTCAACCCTTGGATGCATGCATCGTAATTTATGCCTCGAGGTGCGTGCCTTAGACCTGGGGAAATCCCCAAAAGGTCCTTGAGTTAGGGTTCATAAGTGGAGAGCCTGAGCTTCGCGAGGCTGGCTTCTGCATTTTACTTCTGTCGCACAGTATGTAGAGTATTCACGGGGTAGATTTTTAGCGTGGAATATTATTGTCTCGCGCAGTAGAGCTCCAGATGATCGTGTGATTGCCTCAACTTTGAATGTACTCGCGCAAAAGAGCTTTCAACATCTTGATTGCTCACGCAGAAGGACATCAGAAACTTCATTCGTGAGGTACTCACGCAGATGCCTTCGCATCTCGCTCGATATAGACTTGAACTTTTAGGTGCGCGAGAGGAATTCTTGGCGTCTCTCTCTTCTAGAGCCACGCGAGAGTTGTGCGAGGTTTTTGCTATTTTTCACACCAATTAACCTCGCGAGGTAGTGTGCTCTTCTGTGCTAAGGCTTGATCCTCGCGAGAACTGCGCGAGCTATATTTTTGAAGGCTTAGTGCACGAAAGCTCCGTGAGTTTCTTCATATGATGCTGTCCACTGAAGTGCGCGACTGCTGCGCGAGAGCTACTTTGCGATAACTCTCCATTTGAATTGCACGACTTCTCCGCGGGCTCTGTCGTGTTGCATGTCTTAGCTGCGCGAGGGAGCTCTGCCAGTGACTTAAACAGTGCGAGGTTGCCCCTCAGCTATGCGAGATAGGTCCCTGGTTCCTCCGTTGCTATGCACATGCTTCTGTTGTAGCTTCCTCCACCCTCACCTATACTTCTAGCATCTGCTAGACCTTCTGGGTCAGTATGACATGTACAAATAGTCGCCATGGTGTGTACCACCATAGTGTTCCATCACTTCTGGTTCAGCTGTCATCTTTTGCTTGAAATCTCTCTTCTTAGCACCAAAAGCACAAACTTTGTGTTAAGCTGCACAATTTATTCATAACTACAAAATAAGTTAAAAAAGAATTATTAGTGACCTTTAAGGTCCAGCAAAGGCTAGGTTAAGAGGTGAAAAGTGATACTTTTCAGTAATTAACACACCCCCAAACCTAATCTTTGCTAGTCCCTGAGCAAAGCAAAATATAAATAGCTACTCTAAGAATGTAAATGCCACTTTCGTAGGGAGTACGGATGCATTTAGCTTATGCATCAAACTTTTTAAACCCCTAGGTGATCCCTAGTGGAGGAGTGAAGTCTCCTGAGGGTTTTTAGTGAAGGTACCAACAAACTTCTTAATGAAATAGTTAACAAAAGTGCACATAGTGGTCAACTCAGTTTAAAATAAATATAGTTCATTTCACCCTTACTCTGTCAAAATTAGAGGAGTTCCAAAGAAGTAAATACAAACAATTTAACACCCCAGTTATACATGTAGGCTCATTACATCCAATCAGCTGACACCAAGAAAAACAGTATGTGCAAAACAGTACTAAGCTTATCAGTACATCAAAGTTCAGGTTTAAGCAATGCCCCAATTATTTAAATTTCAGACCCAATGCTTACCAAGGCTGTCTCTCATAACTGAATTTAAGGGTGTATCATTTCACACAAGCTCAAGAGCAGTTACATACCCCAAATGGGTTTGCAAGCATGAGCATAGGCAGCTATTTGAATTTCTAACATCACAAAGTACTTCTCACCATAGATTAAACATTCCCTTATCTTCACATGACAGATCATCTGACTTTGGATCAACAAGGGCTTTTCACCAGTTGTAATGTGGCTTATTAGTAATGATTATAAAGAATAAAAGGGGTAAAAAGGGATTCAAAATTTAAGGAATCAAACACAGGTAAGAGGTGATTCATGAATTCACCTTCTTCTTTTAAGCACAATCTTCATCTTCTTTTTGAAAGTTCAGAGCTAAAGTGGCTAGCTTCTTCTCTTCTTCTCAACATTTCCAATGAAGTTCTTTTGACTTCTCATTCTCTCTTCTCTTTTTTTCTTCTCTTTTTTTTTTTATTTTTTATGATGGTTGCCAAGCATCTATAACTACTACACTATTATTTCTAGATCTCCACCTCTCTTCTCCTCCTTTCACCAAATGTTAAACTTTGTTCACTTGTCTTCAACATCCTCTCCTTTACCTACTGAATTCTCAGAGTGAGGGTAGGGCTGAATCAAGTTAAGAGGTTTAGATTCAAGTACTTTGGTGTTTGTTGGAGAAAAATAGGGCTTTAAGGCTCAAAGGGTGTATGCACAAGGATAGTTTTACAGGTTGGATCTTTTAGGCTCAAACTGTCCAAATGAAGACCTTGATCCTTTCCTTAGTTTCATGATTACTGTCAAACAACTTCAACTTGGGGTGTCCAACTTCCAGTGAAAAGGACTGGATTCAATCACTCCATAGAACAGAAAAAATGCCAAGACACTCCTAACAAAATTTTATAGGCTCAAAGCTCACTGGGTATGGTCTTCCATTGCACTCAAAGGGGTATGCTTTCACATGTTTCTCTCCTCACTAGTTCACTCATTATTGTAAAAAAAATTTCCTGATGTTTACCTCATGAAAGTATTGATTTTCAAATGATTTGTGTTAAAAAGGTCTGCACAGAGTTTAAATTTCTTCACTTTTAACATTGCTTAGGTGAAACTAATTATATTCATTCCTTACTTAGTTAAGACTGTTGCACTTAAGTTAAATGGATCATTGACAATCCTTGCCACAGTCTCAAACCTATGAGGAGCATTGTCCTCACTGATTCAAAGAGAAGAAGGTATGTGCAGCAGGGAACAAACAAAAATAATACTAAAATAAAGCAAATAAAAGCAAGAAACAAGACACACACAGACTAGTTATGAAACATAAATGGAAAGTAAACAAAACATAACAAAAAAAAAATTTTATTGATTCAGCATAGTTTGTACATGAATGGGAAAAGATTTATAGCAAAAATAAAAGAAACTTGCTGCTTCCGGAAGAGGAACTGCAAGCCAGAAAAGAGTGGTACAATAGGGACTGAGGAGTATGGTGCAGGTCAGGTGGTGGATGGGGTCGAGAGGAAGGGGCAGAAGGTGGTTGGGGTGGAGAGGAAGGGGCAGAAGGTGGTGGATTGGGTGCAGATGATTCTATCTTCTGTTTCTTCTTCTTTCTCTGATCCTTTTTCCATTCCTCCTTGGCCAAGATCCTCTGTACCTCCTCATTCTCGTCCCATAAGAATTGTAAGGAGTCAGGTTCCTTTGGCGGTGGGTACTCCCAAACTGGATCGAATTTGATTGGAAACTCAATGGGTTTGTCATCTGCCATAGTTGCGGGTAGCGACGAAGTGCTGGGGATCAAAAGAAAATGAATGCAATGGAGGTGAAGTGGGCTGATATATAACATGCATGGGTGGTGGAATTTGCATCGGCGTAATAAATTTTCTCCTCCTTCCAAAGTTAATTGCTATAATGATATTAAAGAAAGTTAGTTAGCAATAACTATATTTGTTGGGAGAAACATAAAACGTCGTGCGATTTATTATGGGCAATGATCTCGCCTGGTGCATGCTGGCCTATTAATAGTAATAGGAGTTAAGGTGAAAATAAATGAAATGAAAAACTTGCATAAATTCGCCAGGGTTTAAAGTGCAAACCCGTTCCCCACGCAGATGCTTACAGGCGCTCGCGGGGCACCTTTATCGCGCAATGCACAGTCAGTTCCGCAAGGAGTTTTGTCGCGCAGAAGAAGGCAAATACTTCTCAATATAGTTCACGGAGCTGACACTGGGCATTGGTGCGCGAGTTGACCTTTCTTTTTCGCACAACTGCGCTGTCTAACTTTGCGAGACGTCAAAATGTAGAGCGTCAAGTGCCTCGCGAAGTTGAATGCATGGAGTCAGTCATTCGCGCAGTACTAAAATTATGCAAAGATCAAGCCTCGTGGGGCTCAAACTATCATCAGAGCTCCACGAGATTGACTTTGTGCCTGTTAGCATCGTGAGAACCTATATGCACCCATTTTCTCAGTGTTGTACGTTGGCCAGTTTCCCTAAAATGGCATGCACCTGTCTAATGTGCATCAGCACCAAACCTTTCACATATACTCCACTTAACCACCACAATGATGTGCCTATTAACGACCACTATTATCATGCCATTTATCATGAGAGTCCTCAACCTTGTACAGTAAATTCATATGGCAGCCATGCACATGTACTCAAAATAAAGATGCATAAAACAAAAATCAAACACAGAAACAAATCAACATCCTAAGTGCATGAATGGAAAATATTCTAAGTAAAAACAAATCAGTTAACTCATATGGTACATATGTTACAAAGCTGTGGATCACTGAGCAGTGGGAGGTTCATGTAGGTGAATGGTTTGAGGTGGCTCCACTAAATTTTCTACACAAATTTTTAATCTTTGCCCATTCACTTTCATGATCTTCCCAGACATAGGATCCAAGATCTCCACAGCACCATATAAGGAGGCATGAACGACAGTATAAGGTCCATCCCATCTAGATTATAACTTTCCTGGAAAAAAATTTAGTCTGGAGTTGAAAAGCCAAAACTTAGTTCCAGCATTGAATTCCCTTCGCATTAGCTTCTTGTCAAAGAATGCCTTTGATTTCTCCTTATATATTCGAGCATTTGAATAGGCTTCCAGCCTCAGCTCATCAAGCTCCGCCATCTACAATTTCCTGTGAGAACCAACAAAAGTTAAATCAAAATTCAGTGCTTTGATAGCCCAATAGGCTTTGTTCTCTAACTCCACTGGTAGGTGGCAGGCTTTGCCATAAACCAGCCTAAATGGGGACGTGCCAATAGGGGTCTTATAGGCAGTCCTGTAAGCCTACAAATTATCATTCAGCTTTTGTGCCCAATCCTTCCTATCAGTCCTTATAGTCTTCTCTAAAATATGTTTGATCTCTCTATTGGAAATTTTAACTTTCCCACTGGTTTGTGTGTGGTAGGGAATTACAATTTTATGAGTAACAGAGTACTTTTTGAGAAGATTCTCAAAAGGTCTGTTACAGAAATGACTCCCCCCATCACTAATGATAGATCTGGGGGTGCCAAATCTCGAGAAGATATTATCCTTTAAAAATTTTAAAACAACTGTGTGGTCATTGGTCCTTGTGGCAATGGCTTCCACTCACTTGGATGCATAGTCTACTGCCATAAGTATGAAGTTAAAACCCTTAGATGGAGGAAAGGGGCCCATAAAATCAATGCCCCAGATGTCAAAAAGTTCTATCATAAGGATGGGTTGCAGTGGCATAGAATTTCGCTTAGAAATACCTTCCATCCTTTGACATCTCTCACAGGCTTTGTAATGTACAAATGCATCTGTGAAGAAAAAAGGCCAATAAAAACCACATTGCAGCACCTTTGCTGCAGTCTTATTCCCACTGAAGTGACCTCCACAGGCTTGCTCATGGCACATTGAAAAAATACTATGGAACTCACTTTTTGGCACACATCTCCTAACAACCTGGTATGTACAATGTTTAAACAGGTATGGATCCTCCCACAGAAAATGCCTGACCTGAGAGAAAAATAGGTTATTGTCCATTTTGGACCAATGAGGGAGAATCCTACCAGCAGCTAGAAAATTGACAATATGTGCAAACCAGGGCACACTAGATTGCACAGCAAATAGTTGTTCATTAGGGAACAACTCATTAATAGGTGTTGCTACAAATTCTTCCAAAATAATCCTAGAGAGGTAGAGCCATAGTTGCAGCAACCTTAGAGGTTTCAGGCACATTAGCTTTCTTTTTTTATCTTCTCCATGAGAGTGCCACTGATCCCCCACTGCTTCTTTCAATAATTTTTGTGGTTCAGGATAATTGTTTCTTCATTCATTTGAAATTGATACTCTCCAAGCTTCAGCAAGGCTGTAATAAGCCTGCAGTAGGGAAGGGAATGGGGTTTCTTGCTGGTGTTCACCTTCTCTATAATATCTTTCATCCCCTCAAAAATTAACTTGATAGCATCCAAGTAGTAGCCCTTGTGAAAGGAGAAGAGTGCATCAGCAATAGGAAATCTCCTCTCCTGCTTATGTCCAGAGCAATAAACATTTTTTTTCAGCACCCCATCCATTAATCTGAGGTGGAGATGCAGATCTCGCTTCCTTATTGATAACCCTGATGCAGTAATTCCTCCAGTCGGCTCCTTGGCTATCTCTGAGATGGTTGCTGTCAAAGGGGGACCTAAGCCACATTCAGGGCTATACCTGGCTGGTATCCCAAGAATCCTCACAATGGTAGCTTGATTGAACAACATATCAAATTTGTCTATCAACACTAGCAAAGTTGGGTTCCCATCATCCCCAGTCTTGATTCTGATATTCTAGTAGAACAATTGCACTAGTCTAGGAAAAACTAGTTGCATTGGGGACCTCAGTAGGGGCAACAACGAGGCTTTTGTGAGGTACTCCAGGAGGCAGCTGTTTCAGATAGCTCCTCAAAGAAAGCCTTATCAAAAATTATCTCAGATTCTAACTTAATTGTTACCACAAAATCAGATGGGACTCTGAGGTGTTCATTATCTTCTTCCTCTTCATTCTCAAGGGCCTCAGGGACTACTTTCTTGCCCATTTTCTGCTTCCTCTTTGACTTCTCAGGACTTTTAGATGGTGGGTGCTCTCCGGCCCTCTTCTTAGGAGCAGATTTCTTTTTTGTACTTTGGGCAGCAAAGGCACACCATTGCCTTTCTTCACCGTTTTTTCAATTTGGGGTTCCTCAGAGGGTGCAGTTACCACAGGGGTCTCCACACTGGGGGCCTCTGTAATCCTTATAATTTTTTAGTAGGCTCAGGGCTCCCAGCAGGTGGTGGAGTTATCAAAGCAAACAAGGTGTCAGAGAATTCTGAACCCGTGGCCATAACTATTAAATTTTCCCAAATTAGGGTTTCAAAATCCTAGCAAATGTAATGCACTCAATCACAAATAAAACAAACCCCAAATTGCTCTCTGTTGCACATAATTAATTTCCACTTCAAGCAAATGAGAGAGAGTGAGAAATCTTACCAAATGACAGCTAGGGTTTCACTTCACACACTCCACAGCTATCCAAATCCCCCCAAACTTGGCTCAAAGTGACTAGGAAGTGATGGGGAGCAAACATGTATGAGGAAACTAGCTGAAGTTAAGTGGAGGAGGTAGAATAGAAGAAAGAAGAAAAAGAATCGCTCGACAATGTGCAGAGAAAGTTAGGGCAAAAAGATAAAATGAGGAAAATGGAGCAGCTCGCAGAGTTTAAAGGGGTAAACCCGTGCTTCGCGCAGTTGTCGCTAAGTTCTCACGGAGCGCATTCCTTACACAGTACACAACTCACTTCACGAGAACTTCAGTCGCAAAGAAAGGTAGAACCTTGCGAAGACAGATTTAAACGTTTTCAAGTGCCTCACAAGACTCTTTGCAGAGTTAAGTGTTGGCCCAAGCGCGTGAAGCAGCTGTTCATATCTCGCGAGCTAGAGTAGCGGAGCCTCGCGAGCATTAAAATATGAGTCTCAAACATCTCGCGGGGCTCACCAACAGGCTGCAGCGTATGACCTTGTGCTCGCGAAGCTCTCGCACAGTACAAAATATTCATCAAAACCCCGCAAGAAAGCTTTAGGAGGCTCGTGAGCTTGCAATATAGGCCATTGAGCCTCGCGAGAAGGCAACACTTAATCTTTTGCCTGAGCTGGTGCCCTAGCCTGTGCATGTATAATATAATGCACCAATTCATTGTGAATCAGCTCCATTTCATGACAAACAAGTTACCCTTTATCAACATTGCAACATCACAAATTCAGAATTCGAAAGATAATCCATCAGATCAAAAGTCATGAGCATCATAATTCCGATGAAAAATATGCACTTGCACTTAAAACAAAATCAAATAACATCAAAATAAACACACAATCAAAGCATTATTACCCTAAAATCAATACTTGAAAAAGTTTTAAACAACACAAAACAAAACACAATCAATGCATATGGTACACATTTTTTTTTTTTGGTTCTTTAGCACTCACCTTCTTTCCTTGTTACGCCAGTGACCTCCTCTGTTGCCTTGGCCTGCTACACCATCATCCACATGGGAAGAGGATACATCTCCAATCATGTACTGTCCCTTTGGATTAGCCAAGGGCTGACTAGGCAGTCTACCCTCCTCTCTTTTGTTCAAAGCATTACAAATTTGACCAAGCTTGTCTTCAATTTTCTTAATGCTTTTCCCAAGAGAGTTCACAGTCTGGACTAGGCTCCCCAAATTCTGGATGGATGCCATCATTTGCTCTTCAAAAGAAGAGGATCTGGGCTGTTGTGGGAGCAAGGCCAATTGGTTGGGCAGTGGAGCAGGTAACTGATAATTTTGCCAAGGTGGGTACCCCGGGTTGAACTGGTGCTGAGGTCTATATGGGGCTACCAACTTTTGCTGTTGGGGTTGAGAATAATTATCTTATCTCCACCTCAAATTTGGGTGGTTCCTCCAAGAGTACCCAGCAGGTTGCTGCCCAAATGTTTGGGCAGCATTGGCTTGCTCCATAACAAAATCAGGAAATTGGTTGGCTGATGGGCAATCCTGTAGTGAATGTGATGGAGATTGGCATATCAGACATGCCTCCTCCACTTGTGAAACCATTCTAGGTTGCATCACACTCATCAATTTATCAAATTTCAAGCTCAAATTGTCCACCTTCTTCTCCAACTCACTCTGCACCTTTATTTCATATATTCCACCTCTGGGGGTGGTCTCTTTCACCAACTTAGCAGGGGTCTGACTGTCATTGCGGGACAGTGACTCCTGTTGCATAGAGTTTTCCCCTATAATGTCAAATAGCTCCCAAGTCTCATCAACTGTCTTGTGGAGGTAGCTACCACCACATGAGGCATCCACCATATCTCTGCTCTTGAGATTAATTCCTTGGTAAAATACTTGCACTAATTGCTACATTGGAATTTGGTGGTGGGGGCATTGTTTTAACATCTCCTGGAATCTCTCCCAAGCTTCATAAAAATTCTCGGTTGAGGACTGAGTAAATGACAAAATACTTGTCCTCATATGGCTGGTCTTGTTCATGGGAAATAATTTACCCAGGAAGTGGCTTTAGAGGTCACTCCATATTTTTATGTTATTGGCTGGGAGCTTAGAGAGCCATGTGCTGGCTTTATCCTTTAAGGGAAAAGGAAAAAGTCTCAGTTTAGTGGCCTCAGGACCCAAGCCAGCAATATTGAAAGTGGTGCAAAGTGCCAAAATTTGGTCAATATGCTTGTAAAGATATTCCTTACTAAGCCCATAAAAGGATGGAAGCATATTGATGGTGGAGGCTTTGATTTCATAGTTTCCTTCTACTGAGGGGAATTATATGAAAAAGGGAGAGGTGTACTCCCCTAGTGCATTGTATTCCTTCAAGGTTCTTTGCCTCTAAGCCATTTTTTCTTGCTCAGTCTCAACAGTAGGCCCTTGTGTGGTGTTTCTTGGTCTGAGGATCCTTTCAACTTTGGGGTTTGGAGGTTCCAACTCGGGGTTTAGGGACCTTCTTCCAAGCATACACCCACAAACTCAACAAGTAAGGAGAATGCTTACAGCACTTAAAGAATTTCTAAACTAAAATACAACTAAATAAATTTACACAAAATGAATTACAAGGAATTCAACATCAAGGGACTAAGTTCAGGGTAAAAGAAGTGCAAAAAGAGCTAGCTAGACTCCCATTGTAGCTCTAGCTTTTCCCTTTTGTTGTTGTCCAATTTTGCAAAATTCACAAAGAATCAGTAGTACTTTTATCCTACTGTGACACAATTATAAAAAATTTTCTAAAGTATAATATAATACAATATAATACAACTTAGGTCTACTGAAAAGATCAACATCCCTGATAGCGGCGCTAAAAACTTGTCGGTGATCTCTTTAGTTGTGTGCTTGCTTATTGTGTGGTGAGAACAAATAAAAAAAAGTGCAAAGTAAAATAAAAGATGGAAACATCACAAGTAAAGTAATTCTAAGCCTGCAAGATTCAGGGCTGTTGTAGCAAGTTTTGATAAGTAAGAGTTTGTCCCATAGAGAAGTTGATCTAGAACACAAAATGGGCTATCATAGTAGGCCTCCAAATCTGGCTACAAATCTGGCAATCCTAAAGAAAGGGAGTTGAGTGTCACGCCTACACTAAATTATCTAAAGAAAGAAATAAAGTACAGTCCTATCCTAAGAAAGGGTTAGAAAGAAAGGGATGATGGTGTATTAAAATAAGGATAAAAGGGTGAGAAGTAAGCAGCCTAAGTAAAAGGTTCATTTAGTTATGCAACTCGGATTAGGGCTCTCTCTCTATAGCAAGTGCTTGCTGAAGTGGCATTTCTAACCTCAACAAGGTGGAAATATCCAACTTAACCCATGTCATTTGGGGTGCTCTTAAGGCTATAGTCTGTCCACTCAAATGGCCACAGACTGTCCTATAGAGTCTGTCAAATCTCATTGATCAAGTCAGAAATTGCTAATCTAATCCAAAGGAGTGAGCTTATCAAACCTCATCCAATGGATCAAACCAAGCCATGAATACCATTGCAGACACTATATTTGCCAGGCTACAAGCTCCCCAATTCTGTGCACAGTAACAGGTTGAATAAGAATTAAAGCACAGCTGATCATTGCTACAAAAGGTCTGCAATGACTCAGTCTCCTAGTCTGCAATCACTACAAGGAAGGCAAATCTAACATCTGATGGCAGTCAAGTAAAACAGGGGAGAGTCTGTTCCTGCACAATCTCTCACCAGGCTACAAGTCCAAGTGCAGAGAAGAAGAATCCATCTCAGATCTGTGACCAAGTTTGCCCTAGGGCTATTGTCTATCCACTCAAATGGTCACAGGTTATCCACAGAGGCTCCCTTACCCACATATACGAAAACAGAGCATAAGAACTGTTGTCTGCCACCAAGGTCCCAGGGCATCACACTCAAGCATCCATAGGCCTTTCAATAAGCTCAAAACCTAAATGTATGCTATAGCCTGAACAGAACTACGGATAAATAGGAAAATAACAGATTGAGTAAGCATTCAAATAAAGATTCCATTGATCTGGTGTTATTAATAATAAAATCCCTCAAGGCAGGAACCTTGTGCACAACAGCTCAACACTAAATCCCAATGTCTACTGAACTATTACAAAACTTAAATAAAACTATACATAAATGCTTACCAAAGGTTTAGGCAGCAAGTGCTGAGCTAAGATAGAAGAAAAAATGGAAAAAGAGGTGATCAAACCCTAACCCTAACCATAGGCTGCTTGAGCTCTCAGCCGACAGAGGTTGAAGGAGAAAGTGAATGATAATTTTCTAAGTTACAAGCATAGCTTATATACTTAGTCTCAATGTTGTGGCTGAGAGGAGAGTAAACACTAATTTTTCAAGCAGATGTGGCACAGTTTCAACCCTTAGATGTGTGCATCATAATCCGTGCCTCGGGGTGCGTGCCCTAGACCTAGGGAAATCCCCAAAATGTCCTTGAGTTAAGGTTCAGAAGTAGAGAGCCCGAGCTTCACGAGGCTGGCTTCTGCATTTTACTTCTGTCGCGTAGTATGAAGTGTGTTCGCGGGGTAGATTTTTGGCGTGGAATATTGTTGTCTCGTGTAGCGTGGTTGCCTCAGCTTTGAATGTACTCATGCAGAAGTGCTTTCAGCACCTTCATTGCTCACACAGAAGAGCTTCAGAAACTTCATTTTTGAGGTACTTGTGCAGATGCCTTCGCATCTTGCTCGATATAGACTTGAACTTTTAAGCAGGCAAGAGCTGCGTGAGAGGACTTCTGGGTATCTCTCTCTTCCAGAGCCACACGAGAAATGCGTGAGGTTTCTGCTATTTTTCATGCCAATTAGCCTCACGAGGAAGTGTGCTCTTCTGCCCTAAGGCTTGATCCTCGTGAGAACTACGCGAGCTGTATTTCTGAAGGATTAGTGCATGAAAGCTCCGTGAGTTTCTTCATATGATGTTGTCCACTGAAGTGCGCGACTGCTGCGCGAGAGCTACTTTGCGATAACTCTCCATTTGAACTGCACAACTTCTCCGTAGGCTCTGTCGTGTTGCATGTCATAGCTGCGCAAAGGAGCTCTGCCAGTGACTTAAACAGTGCGAGGCTGCACCTCAGCTGTGCGAGATAGGTCCCTGGTTCCTCTGCTGCTATGCACATGCTTCCGTTGCAGCTTCCTCCACCCTCACCTATACTTCTATCATCTGCTAGACCTTCTAGGTCAGTATGACATGCACAAATAGTCGCCATGGTGTGTACCACCATGGTGTTCTATCACTTCTGGTTCAGCTATCATCTTTTGCTTGAAATCTCTCTCTTCTTAGCACCAAAAGCACAGACTCCATGTTAAGCTACACAATTTATTCCTAACTACAAAATAAGCTAAAAAAGAATTATTAGTGAGCTTCAAGGTCCAGCAAAGGCTAGGTTAAGAGGTGAAAAGTGATACTTTTCAGTGATTAACAGGTGGCGACTCTATATTTTTTAGAGGGTGCGCATCATCGCGACGGGATCATAAAAAATCCCACGGTTGCATAGGGAATTACTTAGATCATCTTTGATTATTTTATTTTTTGAAAACTCGTTTTCACCATTTTTTTACAATAAAAATTTAAACCATTATAACTTGTCAAAGTTTGATTTGTGCGTTAGAATTATTTTCTTAAGGAAATTATAAACGCAGTACAGATTTGTTGAAGACATAGTGTAAGCGGCTGAGGTAGCGCGACGTGATTGGCTGCATCAGCCTGTATTAATCGAGCCCCACTGCACTTGCAACCAATTGCATCGTGCCACATCAGTCGCCTACCCATAATATATGCCCTCCATATAACACTACCTGCATATAAGAGTGTCCTTTTCTTAAAGTTTGATCCAAAGTCCAAACAATACCGTCGCTCCATGTGGATCTTGGAGGATGGAACTGGCTCCCCATATATATATATATATATATATATATATATATATATATATATAATCACCGACCTTTAAATTCCAAATAGCGTTTTAATGATCTTATGCCATTAAAATGTCACTTTTTATCTCACACCATTCAAGTGTAATTTATCATTGTTCCATGTGGCACACATCTATGATCAATCTAAATTGCTCAAGTGAAAATCCATCATTGGAACATGTCCCAACCAAAGAATCATGCTTCTAAGTGGATGTTAACCATCCAATTGGTGAACTCTAATATCAGCCATCTAAATTAAGACCAACCATTGGTATTAGAGTGCACAGATCGGATAGTTCGAATCTCTGAAAATGTGTGATTTTTGTAACCATTGTTCTTCAATTGATGATGTTTCAGTTTGACGGTATGGATTTTCAAGATCATAATCAAATAAATGGTGTAAGATCGTTAAACACCATTTGGTGTTTAAATGACGTTAAGGAGAGTCGGTCCCATAAATGTATAGAGAGAGAGAGAGTTGGGAAGGTACACTAGTGGAGTATCATTATCTTACAAAAGTTAAAAATGGTGTTTATCCTTGGTTAAAATGGTTGTCAAAGGTGCAAATTTTCTGCAACACCCCTAAATTTGGGAAACCGTGCCACCCAACTAGGTACAGGTGTCGGTGCGGTGCACTGTGCCGTTTATGATTTGACAATACCACTTAGCATGAGTAAGAATGAATGAACATATGAGTTGTGTGTACCACTTTTGATGTGAAACACCAAGTGTGGGTGTGTGTGCTTCACAAGGAAGCCGATTAGGTTATAAGAGAAGGGTAAACCTCTTTTATTTCATTTGCCTTTGAAAGTCTAAGGCCATGTTCAGGTATTTCCCCAGTTATCTCATAAAAGCTCATATTCCTAACAACTCAATTTCCTATAGATTCCTGGCCAACTCAGATTCCTAGCTTTCCCTAGGTGTGTTCTTTTAGGCCTCAGAAAAGCTCTGATTCATGGCATTTCACAGAATCGAAAGATTTCCTATATTCTTTTAATTATTCCAGAAAAGCACAGAATCGGTCTACTTTAGGGGCATCGTATGACTGTAGGAATGATGGTAGAACATTCGATACCGTGCCGTATATATTTGAAGGTCATTTTTGGCCAATGCACGATCCATGGGGGATTGAACACTTCCGTCGATGCAATTGTGTAAAAAAGATTCCTACAGCTTTACTACTCGTTCGCCTATCATACTAACACTAGGAGGTAGTCATCGTATGTTAGGGATGCAAGTTTAGTGTACCGAACCTAATATTTTCGGTGTTCGGTTCGGTACACCCCAGACCAAAACAAAACCAAAACCCATTTGGTTCAATTCAATTCGGTTCAATTCTTTTTCCTGAAATCGAAACCGAAATCAATTCAGTTCGGTTTAGGTAAAATACCTATTTTTAGGGTATTTTTTGGGTTTTTCCCAATTTTTTTTTGTTTACTCAACCTACTCCCTCAGTTTTTGGTTTCAAGCCATCCAAACTAAAACCAAACCGAATTGGGGTTCGGTTCGGTTTGTGTCGAGTTTCGATGCAGTTCGAACCGATTCGATTCCCTCGGTTTTCAGTTCGATTTCGATGTTCTATTCAAAACTTGCTTCCCTGTCATATGTATGTGGGAGCGTATGCGGTGAGAGTCCTGGCCTTCATGAACTTCATGGCTTTCAATTTGGTTTCGGTCTTTGTGCAAGCGTATGCAATGAGAGTTGCACGACTTACTCGATGGATGATAGAGAATGCTTTTTGTGCCCATCTTTGGCGCCAAATATCTATATGTCATGGCCTTCAAATCAGATGGCTTAGATGGTATTCAACGTGCTACAGATCCCAAAAATATTAAGTGCTTAATTTTGAATCATGTGCCAAAGTACAAATCTCGTGTGATATTAAGTGCTTAATTTTGAATCATGTGCCAAAGTACAAATCTCGTGTGCAAATTGTACCTCCCTTTCATAATAAGGATATTTTTTTAATTTTAAATAAACAAGTACATTTTTTATAAATATAAATAAATGAGATGGTATTTATTTGAACCACATATAAGAAGCCAAGCATGGTACATTCGTACTCACTATTCTCTACAAAAACACAATTTGTTTTCGAAAGGAAAACAGTTGGAAACAGCCGCTACGTGACAAGAAGGTAATCCTACGTGCAATGAAGGCTTGTGCAATGAAGACTGCAAATGCAATTTTTTAAATGAAGAAATAAGGAGGAGATGAAGGTTTTGTAGCCGTTATTACACAAGTGTCGGGACAATTATCTCCTGCATATTCTTTAAGGGCAGCATACTACAACCGACTCAGAATTTGCTTCTTTCTGACCAATTTACTCGAAAATGAAAAAGTGGACGTAACTCAGGAAAAGGCAGAATCGGTGTGGGTCCCACTGGTATTGTCGAATGCCATAATTGATCATAAATGACTCAAAATCTTCACTTTCTAAACACCAAACATGGTTTCCGACCCTTACTGCATATTCGAACATAACTTAAAAGAGAAAGAACTGCATATTCGAACATAACTTAAAAGAGAAAGAAGAGAGAAAGAAAAGAGAAGGAAGGGAGAGAGAGAGAGAGCTTGTGGGAACGATGTGCTTGAGATCAAAATTTTGGCCGATCTACGGTGCAAGGTGGTTCTACATTGTGTTGATTGACGCGAGATCGCTTGTGGAAGCACGGAGAGAGATCTTTAGAGAGAGAGTGAGAGCTTGAGGGAAAGAAGAACATTTCCTCAAGCTTGGATTGTTGATCTCCCTCTCAATCTTCTTGTTTGCACTTGGAGTACCACAAAAGGTCACCGAACTATCGTGGTTGGAGTTCATGAGAAGGTGGATCGCAAACCCTTCTAATTCATGTGGAAGAAGCATTGATGGATGCATTCATTCAACCACAAATCCGCGGAATAAATGAGGTAAGATGTTGTGGATTTTAAGTGCATTAAAGAGTGATTAGGTAGTGATAAATGGGGCAATTAATCCCCTATATGTATTGTATATATTGTGTATGAAGTTAGGTGAAAAGGGGGAAAGGAAAGAAAATTCGATTTTGATAAGAAACCCCCAAATCTCGAAAGTCGCTCGCGCGACTTTGATACTCACTCGCGAGAGATGAGCTTCATACTAGGCATGAAAAACACTTGTGAACAATTGCTCGTGCAACTGAATATGACCCTAAGAAATCACTCTCGCAACCTTAGTACTCAAGACGCCTGCTCTGTGAAGCGAGAAAGAAAGAAGAGCACAATGCTCGAGATGAGCTCAATGATCGTGAGGTGCAATAAGTTTGAAAATTTTTGAATTTTTCTTCAAGAATCTTCCGAATCTTTTGTGTGTGTGATCTTATAAGTATTAGTTAGTGACTTTTGCATACCTTGAAATATAGGTTGTGAATCGGATATGCATCTAAAGATCTTCGCTTCGTCGTGACTGATTTGACCTATTTTCATAAGAGGTAGGGGAAATTCAATAACATGACCTTTGATATGAAATGTGTAGATAATATGAATTCATAAGCATATGTGTGTGTGTGATAAGCATGTATGTGTGTGAACATGATAAGTGTGCGTGAACATGATAAGTATGTGAACGTGATAAGTAATATGTGCGAAAGAGATAAGTATGATGAGCAAGCATGTGTGAATATGATGAGCAAGTGTGTGTGAATGTGATAAGCGTGTTTGCGAATGTGACAAGAAAGTGCGTGAAACTCCACATCTAGTTATAAATTAATCACACTGATCAATTGCATGGTGAAAAACTATAAATTCGAATCTGCACAATGATTTAAGGTTTCCGTGAAATGAATCCCCATCATGTATTTGGAATGGCGAGATATCCGTACACTTGGACCGGCCAACGGTCAATACGTGGCACAAGTGACCATGTTAACATAGCTCAGGGGTTTGGCATCTTGGCACAAGTAACCCTGTTAACTTAGCTCAGAGGCTTGGCAATCGTGTAAAATTGTTCATTGAACGACGGTGGTTCGGAGATTCCCATAGATATTATTGTGACTCCCAATGCTATATATGTTTGGGAGATTATTTAAATTATGGTTTTAAGTCATTTTGAAGTTCAAGAAGCATGTAAATCTAAATTAAGCAAGAACATTAAAACTAAGAAGCAAGTCACGTGTGTGTACCTTAAGTTCAGTTTTGTAAAATGTGTTTTGAATTCAGTTATGAGATCTATACTTTGAATATGATATGCCTGCTAGTGATATTCCCCTATCAAGCTTAGACTGTTAGCTCACCATTTTTTACTATACGTCATAGGTATAGATGAGGGCTTAGGCATTGAGGAGTCTAGCCTTGAAGAAGATCCAGATTATATTCCAGAGGAAGAATCTGATCTTCTGCCAGAGGATTGCTTCCCTTAGGGGACTTTGGGAGATATTTTTGAGATTTTGTGTAAGGCTTGGTATGTCCAGCCTTTGTATTAATTTAGAACTATGGATTCATGAAAAATAAACTGTGATTTTGAACCACTGTTTGGGTGATGATTGTTCATCACCAGTGGTTCGTTTCAGTTCTGTCAGGCTTATAGGTTGCATAAGGACAAAACTGTCATTTTGTCTTATTTAGATATAGAATTTTAGTTCTTTGCCATATATATATGATGACTCTATCTACTCATTTATAGAGATCAGCTTAGTTCCACTATGAGAGTTGACATCTTGAGTGTTCAGTTTAAGGATCGGCGGAAGGGGCGATCTGATGGCACGGGTTTCAAGGTAGGAAATTTGGGCTATCACAGTTGGTATCAGAGTTGTCTTTAAAAATTCTGACAAGACCTAGACTTAGATTTCACTTCTAGTTTAAGATTTTGTCAGATTATAGGGGCCTTCTGTTAATGAAACGTTTAGTTTCATGTTAACAGATTGAGATGTCAGCTAGGGGTCATACCAGAGGTAACAGAAGTGGTAAAGTGGTTACTACGGGTCCGAATCGGATCCTAGTGGGTGAGAGATGTCCTCCAGAGGAGGAAAATCAAGGAAAAGATGAAAGAGAAAGAATGGCTCAGGCCATAGAGACTGTGGCTAATGCCATGGCACAACAGACAAAGCTGATGGCAGCAAATAATGCCAACCATTATCAACCTCCACCTACACCGTCAACTTTCATAGCATTACGGAGGATGTGTCCTTCGAGTTTCTTAGGACAAACTAAGAAAATGGAAGCTGGGAATTGACTCAACGAGATGGAAAAGATATTCAGTGTGCTTCCTTGCACTGAAGATAAGAAGGTAAGATGGGTTGCATTCAAGTTAGACGGGGAAGCAGACCCATGGTAGAAGTTTGTATCAAGGGCAGGTAGCTCCAGGTATATTATGGACATGGGAAGAGTTTGTTGAAGAGTTCAATAAATAATATTTTCCTAAAGTAGTGAGGAATCAGATGGAAGTGAGATTTCTTCAATTGGACCAAGGGAGGATGTCTGTATGAGAGTATGGAGTAGAGTTTACAAGACTTTTCCGATTTGCATTAGAAATCTGGCCTCAGATCTGATGAAGGCCAAGAAGTTTTAGCGCAGCTTAAGGCCGAACATTAGGGATAGAATTTCAATATTGGAATTAGAGACCTATGGAGAGGTGATGAGTAAAGTGTTGGTTGCCGAAGAAGACATCGAAGATATGTACAAGAGACGAGACCAGCAGAATAGGAGAAAGGTAAACCAGGGAAGATCAAGTAACTATGAGCCTGCAAATAAGAAACCAAGGTTCGCAATACCGACACCAAGGCAACCGAATTAGAGTAATTATTCTAGGCCACCTTTGCCTCCACCTATGAGATTCTATCATCCGCCTGGTCCTACTTTTACATCAAGAGCTTCGGTTACTCAGGGACTTTCACAAGCTGCATCGTCTACACTAATAGAGACCTGTACTTATTGTGAAAAATCACATAAGACGTCTGAGTGTCGACGCAGTACAGGAGTGTGTTTTAAGTGTGGCAAGATGAGGTATATAATCAGAGATTACCCAGAGATAAGAAAAGAGGGAATATCATCAGCTGCTACACCTAGACCTACACGATCCACGAGGCCCACAGTTCAGGTCATGCCTATGCCGTTAATGCCATTGATGCCCAGACATCCAACGATGTCATTCAAAGTATAACTCAGTTATATTATTCTTTTCTCATTTGAATTTTGTTAGAAATTATCATCATAGGTAATTAAGAGTCAATTACAAATTATGAATGCCACAACACACAAATATATGCTCTAAGTATAATATTATGTTTGACAACTAGGTACCTTACTTATGCATCAACGTGACGGCACTTGTAAACACGGAGCACGGGTGTTAATAGACCCAGGTTCGACACACTCCTTCTGGAGTTCACAATTTGTGACAAAGTTGGGAGTTACTTTGGAACCAATATATTTTATTCTGGCCGTGTCAGTTCCCACGAGAAGTTCGGTGAACACGGATATGTTTTGTCAATCGAACGTTGTTTTGGTTGAAGATCGAGATACAGTGGCAGATCTCGTTTGTTAGATATGAAAGGATTCGATGTAATCCTTGGCATGGACTGGCTATTCGCTTACCATGCAAGCGTTAATTGCCTACAAAAAGTAGTCACTTTCCATCCTCCGAAAGAAAAGTCATTCCGATTTAGTGGTGACAAGGCAAATGTTGCATCGTCCATTTCCGCAATACGAGCTGAACATATGATGAGAAATGGATGTAGTGGCTACCTCACATTTTTAAAAGAACAACAGGACGAGAAGAATGACATCACTGAGATTTCGATTGTTTGCGAGTTTTCAGATATGTTTCCTGAAGAACTATCAGGGTTACCACCAGATCGAGAAGTCGAGTTTGTAATTGACTTGGCTCCAAGCACAGAGTCAGTGTCTAAGGCACCGTATAGGATGGCTCCAGTGGAATTGAAAGAGTTGAAAGAGTAGTTGCAGGAACTCTTAGACAAAGGGTTCATAAGACTAAGTGTTTCTCCTTGAGGAGCACCAGTCTTATTTGTCAAGAAGAAGGGCGGGTCGATGAGATTGTGCATCGACTATCGTCAGTTGAACAAATTAACAATCAAGAACCGTAATCCGCTTTTAAGGATAGATAATCTCTTTGATCAATTACAAGGAGAAAGGTTCTTTTCAACAATTGATTTGAGATCTGGCTATCATCAATTGAAAGTCAAGGTCGAAGATATTCAGAAGATAGTGTTCAGAATCAAATATGAGCATAATGAATTCTTAGTGATGCCTTTTGGCCTAACAAATAAGTCAGCTTCTTTCATGGGCCTCATGAATAAGGTGTTCAAACCACATCTTGACACATGTGTGGTAGTATTTGTAGATGACATCGTTATCTACTCAATGACAAAGGATGAGCACAAGCAGCATTCACAGATTGGTCTGCAAACTTTGTGAGAATACCAGTTGTATGCAAAGCTTAGAAAATATGAATTCTGGTTAGAACAAGTAAGCTTCTTGGGACATATTGTCTCTGAAGCAAGTATCACAGTAGATCCAACTAAGATAGAGGTCATGGTACAGTGAGAACAACCGAAGACAGTCACAAAAGTAAGAAGTTTTCTAGGTTTAGCTAGTTACTATAGACAGTTTGTAGAAGGATTTTCTAAACTCTCTGGTCTGCTTACACAACTTACAAGGAAGAATGCGAAATTTGAATGGACCGATTCATGTGAGAAAAGTTTTCAAGAACTTAAGAAAAGGCTTACATCTGCACCAGTGCTTGCTATTCCAACCGGCACTAGAGGATTTGTCGTGTTTAGCGACGCATCGCATAGCGAGTTAGGTTGTGTGTTAAACCAGAATCAGAAGGTTATTCCCTATGGATCAAGATAGCTCAAGGATCATGAAAAGAATTACCCCACACATGATCTTGAATTAGCCGCAGTGATTTTTGTATTGAAGATATGGAGACATTACTTGTATGGGGAGACCTTTGAGATTTTCACTGATCATAAGAGCCTCAACTACCTGTTCACTCAGAAAGATTTGAATATGAGGCAGCGAAGATGGATCAAATTTCTTAAGGATTATGATTGCTCCATTTTATATCACCCAGGTAAAGCGAATATTATAGCAGATGCCTTGAGTCGGAAGAGTTCGGCTCTATTGTCAAGTCTTATTATGGGAATCTGCCAATGGCAACTCTTGGAAGATCTTTCACTATACAACGCTAAAATTGAGGTGCAAGATTCAGAAGCCCTACTAGCAAACATCGCTATCCAGTCGACAATCTATGATGATGTTTACGAGCTGCAGACGAAAGATACAAAACTAGTGATGATCAGACAAGGTGTGACTGATGGTACTAGACCAGATTTCTCCATCAGAGGGGATGGATCATTGTTATTCAAAGGGCGCCTTTGTATATCGACCGATGCCGATCTACGGCATAGCATTCTAGAAGAGGCATACAAGTCAAAGTATGTGATTCATCCAAGTGGGACTAAGATGTACCAAGACCTAAGGAAAAGCTTGTGGTGGAGACGTTTGAAAAGGGATGTCGCCAAGTACGTTTCAAAGTGCTTGGTGTGTCAGCAGGTGAAAGTGGATTACCGACATCCATCAGGTTTGTTACAACCTCTATTGATACTAGAATGGAAGTGGGAGTCCATTTCCATGAATTTTATTTTGGGATTACCAAGAACGGTAAAGGGACACAATGCCATATGGGTTGTAGTAGACAGGTTGACCAAGTCTACCCATTTCTTACCTTACAACAATCAGTATACATTGAGTAGGCTTGCCAAGATGTGCATGAAGGAAATCGTTCGATTGCATGGTATTCCAGTGAGTATTGTTTTCGATCGTGATCCATTGTATATATCACATTTTTGGTAGAAATTCCAAGAGGGAATGGGTTCTAGATTGGACTTCAGCTGAGCATTCCAGCCACAGACGGATGGACAAACCGAAAGAGTAAACTAGATTATTGAAGATATGCTCAAAGTGTACATGCTTGATTTTAGAGGGTCATGGGAATAGCATTTACCCTTGATCAAGTTTGCATATAATAACAGTTATCAGATGACCATTGGTATGGCTCCCTACGAAGCGTTATATGAGTGAAGATGTAAATCTCTACTAAATTGGGAAAAAATGGGAGAAAGTTTGTTTTAGATCTTGAAATCCTTGTAAATGCTACTGAGGCGGTACATTGGATTCGAGCGAGATTAAAGACTGCTCAGAGTAGACAGAAGAGTTACGTCGATCTAAAATGGACAAGTGTGGACTTTCAGGTTGAAGACCATGTGTTCTTAAAGATTTCACCTCTGAAAGGTGTAATGTGTTTCGGGAAACATGGAAAGCATAGCCCACGCTATATTGGACCGTTCAACGTTTTGGGTCAAGCTGGTGAAACTGCGTATTGGATTGTGTTATTTCCGCAACTCGAGAGAGTACACGGTGTATTTCACGTATCCATGTTGAGGAAGTTCGTGAAGGATCCGACTCACATTATTGACGAGCAACCGATAGAACTCTATGAGGATCTGACAGTTAGAGAAGACCCCGTGCAAATTCTTGACAGGACAGAGCGAGTGCTACGTACTAAACGTATTCCGTTGGTACTAGTGAAATGGAAAAATCATGCACCAAAGGGAGCTACATGGGAACGCGAGTTGGACATATGCGATGCGTATTCACAACTCTTTGAATAAATTCTGATTTAATAAACACTGTAAATTTAGCATTTAAATGTGGAGCTAGTAATCGTCAAATGAATTGAAATGGCATGCTAAATTAATGAATGGCTTGTTTTACAAAGGTTGTAGTAGTGTCGGGAATGCCCCGCATGAAGTTCACGTCGTGATAAGAGGAACCTGAACAGAAAATAGTAAAAATTAGAAGAAATTGCAGAACTCGCGCGTGCGAGATTTAAGTCGCCCGCGCGACTACTTCAGAAGTTCACGTGAGAGAACTAGACACACAGTTGCTCGTGTGACTGTTTCAGACACTGTACTTAGGTATAAGTCGCTCACGCGACTTATAAGGTTGCTCAAGTGACAGTCAAGCTATAAGGGGCTTGCAGGTCATTTCTCTTCAAAAATTTTAGGTGCGAAGAGATTTTAAAGCTAGGGTTTTGTTCTCCAACCATGCAACCTAAGTTTTCACTTCGATTTCGCTTCGGAATCTCTTTAGATTTGCTAAAGTTCCATCACCAAGGGTTTATCCGAGATTTTATTCCACAAACGGGGTAAGATCTACCATTTACTTTCAATTTTTCTTTGTTAATTGCTAGTAAATTATTAGAATGGGACCGAAGAAGGTTTCGGCTTCTAAACCCTCATCATCTCAGCGACCTAAGGTGGATCTTCCACCGATCGTGAGGGAACAACCATGGAGTGGTGGGACTCTGAGAAGTTTGAAACTAATTGGGTGATTGACGGTAGTGTATTCAATGGTCACGATTCGAATTAATGGACCCTCGAATATCTCACCGCCACTGATATGAAATCACTCTTAGAGCCATTTCATACCCACTACTGCCCTAGGCTTGTACGCCTATTCTACCAGAAGTTGAGAATGAGCGATGATCAAACGGAATTTGAAATCGAGATCGATGGTCACAAACTTAAATTTGATTTTGGGGACATTGCAATTGCGAAGGGATGCCCATTGAGATATGTGGAGGATGGACCATTGCAACCTCCAAACCCCACTAAAATACCTTTCCATGACATTGTGGCCAATATGACCAAAAGGAAGACCGGATCTAGTTTATCAGTTAAAAGAGTTCAGTTGCTCGCCCATATGTGGCCCTTGGATATAATTTTCTGAAAGAATCTGTTTCCAGTGGGACACGAGCAGGAGAGAAGGGACGTGCTTCTCCAAGTCTTGTATTCGGCCTATAAGGAGAAGTGGTTCTCTGCCCCTGCTGTGGTGACGAAAGGCATGGTCTGTGCAAGGAACAATGCCAGAGAGGGGACACAGAAATTAACCCTCAAACACCTACCCAACGCTCGATTGATCACATACATGATCGAGTAAAACGTGAATGAGGCAGGAGAAAAATACTCGATGTCCCCACCTGAACCCTACATGATGTGCAACATCCAAGTGTATAAGTATGATGATTTGAAGGGTAGCCTCACTAGCCTCAATGCGCACATCAAGCGCCGCCAAACAAAAGAACTAGCCTAGCAAGCCCAACAACAACAACAACAATAACCACCCCAACAACCCCATGTCAAGCCAAGTCAAGCAGCTCAGTACCTAGTACCCCCATTGATTCCTCCATATGGTGGTGTTGACTTCACGGCAAAACTCTTTCACCGAATAGATTTGCAAGACATTGCACTCTGTTAATCTCTGAATTATGCCACTTTCCACCTCCTAACATAGCCTTTAATAGACGTTTGAGTTGTTTAATAACTGATTTTTAAGTGTGTTTTTGTAGTTAGTAATAATCTGCATATTAGTGCAACAATCCATCCAATAAATGCCAAGAAGAAGAGAAAAGAGACAAGCAGTGGAGCTGATGGAAACACAGAGTTTGAACCATGGTGGCTCCCACCATATGGACCTTTCAGCATGCCTTGGACACCTAGAAGTCCTGCAGTGAAAGAGAAGTGGGGCCCATGCCTGGAGGAGTGCTGTAACAAAGTGGACAAAACTACAAAGAATCAGAACTCTCAGCTCTAGCAGCGGTCGAGCAGTTCTCGAGCAAATTATACCTTCAGCAATCACAACTCGAGCAGTTCTCAAGCGCATCATATTTGCAGCAAATCAGCAGCTCTAGCAGATACACCTTCAGCACTTTAAGCTCGAGTAGTTCTTGAGCAGTCTCGAGTGCACCACAGCTTCAGAACACTCTACCTCGAGCAGTTCTCGAACACAATATAGCTGAAGTATGTACCTATCGAGCAGTTGAATTTATCCACTCGAGCTATATACAAAAGCATAAAATTGTCGAGTTGTTTTGACGATATCCTTTTGAGCAGTATGCTAAAGTATTAAAGCTGTCGAGCAGTTATGAAGCCATCCACTCGACCAGATATGATCCTGTCGAGCATAGCTGCCTGAAGCACCCCAGGGTCTCGAGCAACCTTCAAAAATCACTTCAACCACTCAAGATCTTCACTGTCAAGCTTCAAAATTCTTCTATCCTGTCGAGCACCTCTCGAGTTTTATATTCTGAATCTCCACCCACTCGAAGCTCAGGCTCCAGCATATATATCCAAACATTAGGGGTATTTTTGGGACTCCACAGCACCTGGGACACTGGTCTAAGTGTGTTGTGCTTTTTCTCACGACTCGGAGTAACACTTGGCTGAAAATGAGCCACGATAGCAGTTCCCAATATTTTTATTTTTCCTTTTTTCTTATTGGCCAAAGCACTTTATTGCTTTATGGATTGCATAAATAGATGTAAGTTGATTTGTGAAAGGCAGCCAGGATACTTTCAACCTGTGCTCATTTTAGGGTTAGGGTTCTCTTTCTTTTTCATTTTTTTCTCCTTTCCTTAGCTCAGCAACAATGTTGGGCTAAATCTTTATAGTAGCTAGGTTTATTTTAAGTTGTAATCTATTATTGTAATGGCATTATAAGGAGATTGGAATCTTGCAGAGACTGCAGCCTTGAGGGCCAAGTCATTGTAAGTTTCTTTTTATTAATGAACAGCTGGTTTTATTGATTCATATAACCTGTCTTTTCTTATGATTTTTCATTAAGATTTGTATGGGTTTTATGCTCCTATGGATGCATGAGCTTGTAGCCTTGCAAACATAGTGACTGCAGTGAGTTTACTGTTCTAGCTTTAACCCCTTGACTGGATCACATCTATGGGATATTCTGTGAGCATTTAAGTGGACAGAATATAACCCTCAGATTAGTCTAGATCTCAGGGTTGAGTTGGATTCTTTTTCCTTGCACTTGTAATTAGCCAAGTGAAGGATTGTTGTTGATCCAACCCCTCCTCTATTTTTACAATACCATTTTCAGTGACGAGATCTGGAGTCTTGCAAAGATTGCAGACTTAAGAGCTAGGTCATTGCAAGCTTCTTTGTAGCAATGACTAGCTGATTTCAATGCCCCACTCAATCTGTGATATCTTGTGATTTTCACTAGATCTTCATGGATTGTTTGCTCTTATGGATGCATGAGCTTGTAGCCTTACAAACATAGTGTTTGCAATGGTTTTTCTGTGTCAACTTTAGTCCCTATGATTGGATCACATCGCTGGGATATACTGTGACCATTTGATTGGACAGGATATAGCCCTAAGATTAGTCAAGATCACAGGGTTAAGCTAGATTCTTCTACCTTGCACTTGTGCTTGTAGCCAAGTGAAGGACTATTGCAGATCCAGCTCTTAATCTATTTTGCAATGAATATTAGCCCATAGCTGTCTATTCTCCATATTTTCTATTTCATTTTACCAACCCTTCTTCACTCTCTTCCACCCCCTTTCTTTAGATCTAGTTTTCATTTCTGTTTTTAGTTTAGTTTGTGACAACCCCAAAACACCCTCTCTTTACCAAGCTTTCTAGTTTAGGTTTAGAGTTATCAGGTCTGTAGCAGATCTGGGGATTTACTATTATTTTTAGACCATCACTCCCTGTGGGACAAACTCTTACTTATTAAAACTTGCTACAACAGCCCTGGATCTTGCAGGATTGTGTGGTTGTTTTGTGCTGTGTGTTTTGATTTCATTTTTTGGCCGCCTCTTTATTTGTTTTTTCCTTTTTTTATTTTCATTATATTTTAACCATTTTTATAATAAAAAAACACCCACAAGCAATTTAAACCAACAAGTTTTTGGCGCCACTGTCGGAGAGTTTTGATCTAAGTAGTAAATCTGAGTTTTTATTTACATTTGTTGTAGTTGTAGTGTTTGAATAAATTACAACTGTAGTTTTTGTTTGATTTTTGCTTTTTTTCTTTAGTTTTCATTTTAGACCTGTTATTGTCTGTTTTGTGTTTGAATAAATTCCTGCTGTAGTTTTTTATTTTTGCAGATCTGGAGCAGTAGCAATTAGGGGAGACAACAGCTGCAGTTAGAGCAAACTCTGTCTTAGTTTGCATCTCTCTCTCCCCTGTTGTAGTTTCATTTCTACATTCTTTAAATTTTAGTAGTAGTATTTAGTATTTTTTCAGTGTATTGTAAGTTAGCTTTCTACTTGCTATGTGTTGTATGTTGGGTAGAAGGTCTCTTCATCCTAAACTTGAACCTTTAAATCCTGAAATAGAAAGAGTCCTTAGACCTAGGCACACATCACCTACACCTACTGATCACTTAAAAACATTGGAGATGGGAGAGCAACCTAGACCCCTGAGGGACTACTATGCACCAAGAGCATATCTATCCCCTTTTTGCATTCAGTTTCCTACTACTGAGCGCAATTATGAAATTAAACCTCATACCATCCAAATGTTACCATCATTTCATGGGTTAAGTAAAGAGGACCCTCATAAGCACATTGATGAGTTTCTTTTCCTATGCACTATGTTTAAAATTGCTGGCCTGGGAGATAAAGCCACTAAAATCAGGCTTTTTTTCCTTTTTCATTAAAGGACAAAGCAAGAAATTGTCTTAACATGCTCCCAGCAAACAGCATTACATCTTGGAATGCCTTGCAATGTCAATTCTTGGATCATCTCCTTTTGCTTAGTTCTCAACTGAAGATTTCCATGAAGTTTCAGATAGATTTAAAGAATTACTGAGACAGTGCCCACACCACCAAATCCTCAAATGGAAGCTTGTGCAAAGCTTTTACCAGGGGATTGATTCTAAAAGTAGATCCATGGTGGATGTCTCTTGTGGTGGCTCATATGATCGGTCACATAATTTACCATTTTATCATCCTTAATTTAGTAATGTTAGGCTTTAGTTTGTTACTAATAAATTACTGATGTGCAGATATTAAAGGTAACCAGTAAAAGAGATCCTAAGTGTTAATATTCATCAAAGTGAACACAAATAGCAGTAAGAATGACGATTGAGCATGTAAAGACTATTCGCCAATACAAGAAAGCTGAGAAATCGTATTTAACGATTTTGCGCTACTGTTGAAGTAAAAAGAAGAAAAAAAGAACTAAGAAATCATAATTTTATGATTTTTAAAAAGACGATTCTTCAAAAGTGACAAAAGAGTAAAGACAATACAAAAGAGAAAGGCAATGAATCGTGAATAGAAAATCGTCCAGTATGAAAGCCATGAAAGAAAAGAAAATCGTGATTTATGATTTTTCAAAGAAGCTATAAAAGAAGAAATTGTTATCTACGATTTCCAAAAAATATAAGCTTTCCTATTTACTATTATTACTGCTGATCACATGAGAGCTAACACCGCCATGAACAGAATTAGAAGACTAGTAGAATAAGAAGTTCAGCTAATCACGGATCTGAGAAGATTGATGAAGATATACTCTGAAGGACTCTACTGCTGAAGATTAAAGAACCTTCCAAAAGTGCATCGACTAAAGAAGGCAAGGAAAAGATGAAATTAGAAGTAGAGTTATATTAGGATAGTTTTTATTAGATTTAGAACTTGTAAACCGACTCCTTATGATCCATAAATAAGAGAGCTTGGTGTAAGAATATTCATCGAAGAATTTCAGCATCAATTGACGCCTGAGGTTGGATTTTCTTCCGATCAGTAGTGTAAAATAGTTAGAATAGATTAGATATCAGAGGTTTCTCAAGAGCAATTGACGACTGCAATTGAGTGCTGAAGATTAGAGTAGATATCTATAGTTTCTCAGGAGAAATTGATGACTGCGGCTGAGGGGTGAAGGATATATTTTACTTTGATTTTAGTTTAAATTTACAGCTTTGTAAATATCTCCAAGTTTTAATTTGAATTGACGACTCAGGTTAGAATTTGCAGACTAGTATAACGGTTTTTACTTTTCCTTCTTCAGTTTTCTAAGGTTTGATTGACACCCAAATTTTAGGAAGTTGTTGGTTAGATTAAATCTGTATTGATAGGATCTTCGACTTGATTGATGACCAATACTAAGAAACTAGAGATATAGTGTAACGGTACTGTTTATTTTTATAAATATCCGATAGCTAAAGATTGGGATTGACAACCTCAATCAGAAGGAGGAATTAGATTTATTTTATATACTTTACATTAAAATAAATTATATTATTCATATTTCTCCAGTAAATTAGATCTTAAAGATAAATAGAAGTTTTTTAAATAAGGATTTAAATAGAAGATATAAATAAGAAGTAAATAGATAAACAAACTTCCTCGTGGGAACGATCCTATGCTAGTACTATAATTTCCATTGTACGCTTGCAATAGGTTCAGACTTGAATATAATTTTAATTCACATAATAAGCCGATCAACATATCTAAGCAAAACTAATGAAGAATCCTGGGATTTGTTTGATATTATCTGTGAAAACTCGATGCAGCAAGAGACTCTGTCAAGAAATGACATTGAGCTTGCTGCTAGAGTTGCAAAAGAACCCACTTCCAAGGGGAAATTGTATGAATTAAATGTGTATAATGACCTGGAGTGAAAAGTGGACAGTTTGTCTAAAAAGTTTGATAAAGTGTTGAGTGTGTTGCAGCCACACATAGCTGCACAGGTTGGAGAGGCATCTCTGATATGCCACTCGCCCACACACCCTCTGCTAGACTGTCCATCTATTGGTCAATTTCCAGAGTTAGTAATGGAGCATGCCAATGCTGCTCAATAATTTGGACAGCAGCCTACTGGGGATGCTTGGAGGAACCACCCTAACTTGAGGTGGAGACAAGATAATTTTCCTCAACCCCAGCAATTGGCATTGCCCTACAGACCCACCCAACAGTTCCATCAAGGTCATGCCCCAAGACAACAATTCCCCTAGCCAAGTCAATTATTTTTGCCACCCCCACAAACAAGAGCCCCCTCCTTTGAGGATCAGGTTTTGTCTTCATTGTAAAACCTCAGCTCCTTGTCATAGACTGTGAATTCTCACAGTCAGAACATCAAGAAAATAGAAGACTAGCTAGGTCAAATCTCCAATGCTCTGACAAGAAGGGAAGAGGGTTGGCTCTCAAGCCAACTAGTGACCAATCCCAAGGGGCAATGCTTGAATGGTGAAGCTTCTTCAACTCATGAAGAAACTATGGCCATTAATCCTTGAGGAGTGGTAAAGTGGTGAAAAACCAAGACATTTTTTATGCCAAAAGGAGTGCAGAGAGAGAGGACTAAGTGCCTGTTGTTGAGCAACAGGTGCTGAATAAAGGAGCTGCTGTTGAGCCCTAAAAATATATATAATAATAAAATTTTAAAAAAAAAAAATTTAAGGCAGCAAATGAGTACCAGCAGTACCTCATCTGTCATTTCTTCAAGATTTTAAAGAGTCTTCTCCTTTTAACAAGGTGACTGCTAGGATGGAGGAAATGTGGACTATTTTAGTAGTTGTTATCATTGAAGAGATGGTGGGAGACGCCTTGCTTAAACTGCTGGACTGGGCAGAGGTGTGTGATGATGTTGAAGAATTTTGGATTGAGGAGGTCCCCCACTTATGTGCTGAAGTAGTGACTACCTTGAACTCTTCAGTGAGGCTGGTGTAGCAGTCCACTTGAAAATTTGTTATGTTGCCCCTCTCTTAGACTTCTATTAAGTGTCCACCTGATGTGGAGCTAAAGCAGCTCTTAGAATCTCAAGCAGCTGCAATTTTTGAGCTGGGAGAACTAAGGTTGCATGCCTATGCAAAGGTATGGCTTTTAATTTCTGCATTAAAGTTCTTTCCATAGAAACTGGGTTCCAAATGGACTGTCTCATTTACTATCATACATACACCCTCATCTAGGACTATGGAGATCATGGACCCTAAGTCTGGAAGTGTCATGAAAGTCAATGGTCAGAGGCTCAAACTCTGTGTTGAGAATATTATGGTGCCCTTTGAAACCATCCACTTTCAAGAACCTCCCACTACTGTGTGATCTCCAGCTGTGTATCATATGAATATCAATGTTTGCCATAACTGCTGATGTACTGTTGTGAGATGCATTGATCTATTTAGCATTAGGATTAGTGTACTTTAATGTATGAGAGTATGCCAGTCATCGTGAGTTGTACCTAAGCCTATTTTGCATTCTCGAGAGGATCAGTAGCCTTCAGGCATCCTCTCGAGTTCATTTTGTACATGAATTGGCTGAGCTCGACAGGATTGTGCATTTAAATCTTACTACTCGAGATCCTCTCGAGTTGTTCTTTCTGAAGCTCCATCCTGTCGAGGCTCAAGTTCTGCAACTTCTCAAGCTCTCATGAGTGCCATTCTCTCATTCCATCTCTGTGTTATACACTTGCACTCCATCACCCTATACAATACATCCAATATCTTTGCCATTAATCATGATTCATATTCAGACCATGTGTAGGAATTTTCTGTTTTAGGATTTACTGTTCTATGAGTTTTAGTTTCATTGTTGTTTTTAGCATTATTTTTGTTTGATGTAGTTTTCTGTTTTAGGAGTTTGTGTAGTTGTTTTGTCTTCTCAGTTGTAATTGTATATATTGGTTTCTTATAAATCCTATTTTTCTCTTTCTTAGTGTAATTTTCTCTTCCTTTTCTGCAATCTTTTGTTAGTTTAATTTTCTCTTAATTTTTTGTTGTAGTTTATTTTCTCTCTTACACACCCTACTGCCCCTATACATCACTGTTGAAACATTGAGGACAATGTTTATCTTAAGTTTGGGGGTATGGCAGGGTGGACCAATAAAGTATTTAATTTTAGTGCAGCAGTGTTAGTTGAATTGAAATAAATAAAGTCAATTCCCACCTAACCATGTAGAAAGAGGAAATTAAAACTTTAGCACACATTTTAAACTGAAATCCTTTGAAAATTTAACACTTCCATGAAGCTAACATCAAGAAGTTTTTATTTTTTTCACAATTAGTACTTAGTGACCTAGAAAGGAGAGAAAAAGGTAAAGATATATCCCATGAGTTTATTTAAAGACCATACCTAGTGAGATTTGGGCCTATCAAATTTTCTTTTGAAGAGTGTTTTTGGCAACTTGTCCTACTCTAAGGAATGACTAAATCAATATCCTTTTCACTAGAAGTTAGGCACCCCAAACTAAAATTGTTTGACAACACTCATGACACTAAGGAGATGATCTAAGGCCTTCATTTGGACAGTTTGAGCCTGAAAAGACCTACCCATTGAACTGCCCTTTGTTTACACTGTTTGAGCTTTAAAATCTATTTTTTATTAACCAATACCAGAGTACTTGAACCTAACCCTCATGACTTAATTAAGCCTTACCCTCACTCTGAGATTTCATAAGGTACAGAACAAGATGTTGAAGATAGTTGAGAGGGGTTCAACATTTGGTGGAAGGAGAAGAGAAAAAATCCATAAGAAGCAATGTGACAGTTGTATATGTGTGGCATTTCATAAATATATATATATATATATATATATATATAAATAATAAAAATAAGAAAATAAAATAAAATAAAATAAAGAGAGAGAGAAAGAGAAGTCAAAAGAAGTACTTCATCTGAAGAATGGAAAAGAAGAGAAGAAGCTGGCCACTTCGGATCTGAAAAACATGAAAGAAGATGAAGTTGTGATGAAATGAAGAAGGTGAAGTCATGAATCACCTCCTCCTCTTAGCTGATCTCTCAAATTTTTAACCCTTTTTACCCCTTTTATTCTTTTTAAACCCAACCATAAGCCACATTACAACCCATCTAAAAGTCCTCAATGATCCAAAGTAAAGTGAGTTGTCTTGTGGAGATAAAGGGATGTCTAATCTATGGTGAAAAGAACATGAAGATGTCAGGAATTAGCAGTAATGCCTATGCTCATGCTT
Organism: Chloranthus sessilifolius; assembly: GCA_021018995.1. Lineage (NCBI taxonomy): Eukaryota > Viridiplantae > Streptophyta > Magnoliopsida > Chloranthales > Chloranthaceae > Chloranthus > Chloranthus sessilifolius. The sequence goes on from CM037597.1 coordinate 100,661,641, forward strand.
ACAGGCCTATTTGAGGACTGTAACCGATCTTGAGCTGCAATAAATGCGATACACCCTTGAGCTTCATTTTTGAGTGATAGCTCTGGTAAGGATTGGGTCTGAAAATTAACTTCATTGGACAATATTTAAACCTGATTCTTGAATTAATGGTGAGTTTAGTACTGATTTTCACACACTATATACTCTTGACGTAAGTTGGTTGGTTGTGATGGAAAGACATGCTGATTTAAGTGCTAAAATGTTTGCATTTCTATTTTTAAACTCCTCTAAATTTGAAAGAACAGGGTGTGGAATGAAGCTTTATTTGTTAAAATCTGTTTTGTCATATGTTGCACTATGCTTAAGTGTTTTATTGTGAAGTTTGTGGTTGTCTTCACTGAAAACCCTCAGGAGACTTCACTCCTCTACTAGGGATCACCTAGGGGTTTAAAAGGCTTGATGCATAAGCTAAATGCATCCGTGCTCCCTACGAAAGTGACATTTATTTTTTAGAATAATTGTTTAATTTTTCCTTTGCTCGAGGACTAGCAAAGATTAGGTTTGGGGGTCTGTTAATCTCTAAATTATGCCACTTTTTACCTCTAAACCTTGCCTCTAATAGACCTCTGAGTTGTTTAATAACTAATTTTTAAGTGTGTTTTTGTAGTTAGCAATAATCTGCATATTAGTATAGCAATCCATCCAATAAATGCCAAGAAGAGGAGAATGAGAGACAAGCAGTGGAGCTGATGGAAACACAGAGTTTGAAACATGGTGGCTCCCACCATATGGACCTTTCAGCATGCCTTGGATCCCTAGAAGTCCTACAGTGAAAGAGAAGTGGGGCCCATGCTTGGAGGAGTGCTGCAGCAAAGTGGACAAAACTACAGAGAATCAGAACTCTCAGCTCAAGCAGCTGCTGAGCAGTTCTCAAGCACATTATACCTTTAACAATCTCAGCTCGAGCAGTTCTCGAGCACATCGTGTTTGCAGTAAATCAGCAGCTCGAGCAAATGCACCTTCAGCACTTCAAGCTCGAGTAGGACTCGGGCAGTCTCGAGTGCACCACAGCTTCAGAACACTCCAGCTCGAGCAATTCTCGAACACAATATAGCTGAAGTATGTACCTGGCGAGCAACTGAATCTATCCACTTGAGCTATATACAGAAGCATAAAGTTGTCGACCAGTTCTGAAGATATCCTGTCAAGCAGTATGCTGAAGTATCAAATTTGTCGAGCAGTTATGAAGCCATCCACTCGAGCAGATATGATCCTACCGAGCAGAGCTGCTGTTAAGCACTGAAAATACCGTTTTTCACCTCTTAACCTAGCCTTTACTACATCTTAGAGCCATCTAATAAATCTCTTTTGAGTGTGTTTGTAGTTAAGAATAACTTTGCAGCTTAATACAATAGTCCACTCATTTGGAGGCCAAAGAAGAGAGTTTTAAGCCAAGCCTTGAAGCAAATGCAAAAACAGAGGATACACCATGGTGGTATATACCTTGGTGATCATTTTGGTAGCATAAGTGTGCACTAGAAGTCAAGTAGATAAAAAAGAGTGAACCCATGCAAAGGAGACTGTTGAGACAGTTTGTGCACAGCAGCAGCTGCATAGAGGAATTCTCGCGCGACTAAAAGCAAACTTGCATAGCCCGTGCACAATTCAATTTGGCATAAGAAGCCCCCTCGCACAGCTCTTGCATAGCTCAAGCTTGCAACAGTAAAAGAGCTCGCGCAGTGCACTTAGAACTCGCACACAACTCGTGCAGCTCAAGAGGAGAGAGTCTAAGAAGATTTTCTCGCGAAGACCCGTGTACCTCCAAGACAAAGCCAACCACATGAGATGTGCAGCCCATCCTGGCGATCAACTCCGCGCAGCTCAAAGCTCATCCTTGCAACAGCCTGGCGAGAAGCAATGCAGCCCAGCGAGAGCCTCGCGACTTGAGCCACCTAGAGAACCATCTGTGCAAGCCATGCTACTCAATGCAAAAGAGACCTCGCGAAGCTCATTCAACTGCAAGATCAACCACACGACAGCTTCGCAAGAGGCTAAATTATAGCACTCATCCATGCGAAGCTCAGGATCCCCACTTCTCAGACACAGGGACACTTTGGGGATTTCCCCACTTTTAGGGCTCACATCTCGAGGTTCTCATCGATTTCACACATCCTAAGACATCCAAGGGTCACCATGGGCCCACGTCTTCAAGCAGAAATTAGGATTTTCTCTTTCGTGTTCCTATTGGCCAAGGCAATAAGAGACTTAGTATTTAAGCTGTAATGTTTTAGCTGAAACCTATCTCATCTCTAACCTAAATTGTCAGTGAGCTCGGGAGTGCTTAGGTCATTAGGGTTAGGATTAGGTCATCCATTTTTCTTTTCTCCTTCCTTAGCTCAGCATTTGCTGGCTAAAATCTTCTGGAAGTAGCTAATTTATTTTAGTTTGTAATGGGTGTTGTGTGAGCATTAGGAGCTAATTTGGGATTTTTGCACTAGTTGTTGCCTTCTGGACATACATTATAAGTTTCATTTCGATCAATGCAATGCCATTTTTCTAGCTTATTTGAATCTGTATTTATTTTATATTTTGTGCATGCATATCTATGAATTTGATACACTCATGGTTGCTTGAGCTTGTAGCCCTACAATCATGGTGGTAGCTGTAATTATCTTGTTCTATCTCAGCCATCTGTGAGGAAGATAACCTCTGTGATAGTATGTGACCATTCAAGTGGACAGACTATAGCCCTAAGGCTGGTCTAAATCACTGATCTGAGATAGATTCTTCCTCTCTGCACTTGAGCTTGTGGCCAAGTGAGAGATAGTGAAGATCCAAACTCCCTTTTGTGTTGCAATACCATTATTTGATTTTAGATCTGATATTCTGTAGAGATTGTAGACTTGTGAGCTTAGTCATTACAGGCCTTTTGTAGCAATGACCAGCTAAGTCTAAGTCCCTATTCAACCTCTGATTGTCTGTGGTTTCCACTAAACTTTTACGGGTTGTTTGCTCCTATGAATGCTTGAGCTTGTAGTCTTGCAAACATAGTGTCTGTAATGGTATTCATGTTCTAATTTGATTCATTGGTTGGAGGAAATCTCTAGGATAGTCTGTGACCATTTAAGTGGACAGATTATAGCCTTAGGATCAATCCATTCCTTTGGATTAGGTTAGTTTTCTAAGTTTAACCCATGTGAATTGATCATCTCTCTAGGATAGTCTGTGACCATTTAAGTGGATAGATTATAGCCTTAAGAGAGCAGTTAGTTCACAGGGGTTGATTTGGATCCCTCTACCTTGTAGATGAACTTGTAGCCATCTGAAGGAATACTGTAGAATCAGCTCTAGTTCTGAGTTGCACAACTGATTTAATCTTAGCTGCATACATCTCATCATTTTACCTTTATTTTACCACACCATCAGCACCTTCTTTAAAACCCTTTCAGTAGTATAGGACTGCATTTCATTTATTAGTTTAGTTTTAGTTGTGACACCCCTAAACACTCCCTTTCTTTAGGATTATCACATCTGTAGCCAGATCTGGAAGCCTACTAAATAACCTTTTTGAGTTTTAGACCAATTTTCCCTATGGGACAAACTCTTACTTTTAAAACTTGCAACAACAGGCCCTGGATCTTGCAGAACTGTGGTATTTTTATAGTTCTATTTTCATGTCTTTCTATCCCACTTCACTTTGATTAATTTTTACCACTGTGTTTTCTAATAAAAATAACAGCACCTGAAAGTAAACCAACAAGTTTTTGTGAAGCACCCCAGCCACTCGAGCAACCTTCAAAAAGCACTTCAACCACTCGAGATCTTCACTGTCAAGCTTCAGAAGTTTTTTATCATATTGAGCACCTCTCGAATTTTATATTCTGAAGCTCCATCCACTCGAAGCTCGGGCTCCAGCATATATATCTGAACTTTAGGGGTATTTTTGGGACTCCACCGCACCTGGGACACTTGTCCAAGTGTGTTATGCTTATCCTCACGACCCGGGGCAACACTTGGCTGAGAATGGGTCACAACAGTAGTTCCCAATGTTTTGATTTTTCCTTTTTTCTGATTGGCCAACATAGTGTCTGCAATGGTTTCCTGTTTCAACTTTAATCTCTATGATTGTTGATTATCTTTTAGAGTTTCTTGATTATTGTAAGAAATGTGTGGTAAAAATGTGGTGGCAAAAATAAATCAAAAGGTGGAGTGAAATGGATGAAAATAACAATCTAAAATATACACACAGTCCTACAAGATCCATGGCCTGTTGTAGCAAGTTTCGATAAGAAAGGGTTGTCCCACAGGGAAACCTGTTCTAAAATCACAAAGGTTGTTTAGCAAGTCTCCAGATCTGGCAATCCTAAAGAAAAGGAGTTTTTGGTTGTCACTAAATTACACTAAAACTAAGAACATAACAATAAACTATAGTTAAAGAAAGGGATAAAAGAAGGGTGATGGTGGTTTGCTGAAATAAAGATAAAATGATGAGAAGTAAGCAGCTGAGAGTAACTCAGTAATGCAACTCAGATCTAGATATGACTCTGCAGCAGTCCTTCAGATGCTACAAGCACATATGCTAGGTAGAAAAATCTTACCTAACCCAAGGGAATCAATTGATCTTAAGACTATAGCCTGTCCACTTCAATGGTCACAGACTATCCTAGGGATTTCCTCCATTCAATGGATAAGATCAGAACATGAACACTATTGCAGACACTATGTTTGCAAGGCTACAGACTCATGCATCCATAGGAGCAATCAATGCTTAAAAATTCTGTGGAAACCACAGACAATCAGAGGCTGAATGGGGACTTAGACTCAACTAGTCATTGCTACAAAAGGCCTACAATGACCCAGCTCACAAGTCTGCAATCTGTACAGAATATCAGATCTAAGAACTGAGGATGACATTGCAGCATAAAGGAGAGTTTGATTCTACAACTATCTCTCACTTGGCTACAAGCTCAAGTACAGAGAAGAAGAATCCATCTCAGATCTGTGATTGAGACCAGCCTTAGGGCTATAGTCTATCCACTTAAATGGTCACAGGCTATCCCAAAGGTTATCTTCCTCACAGATAATGAGATAGAATAAGAAAACTGCTGCTGCCACCATGGTTGCAGGGCTACAAGCTCAAGCAGCCATGGGTGAATCACACCTATAAAACTCTATGTGAGAAACACAAGGAAATGCATATTCAACTGAACTATAAACATGACATTGCATTGATTTAAATAAAACTTACAATGTTTGCCCTCAAGGCAACAGTCAGTGCAAAAGTCCAAATCAGCTCCCAAAGTTTATACAAAACCCATTGCAAACTGAAGTAAACTATCTACTTACAAAAGATCTTAGCCAGCAAATGTGAGCTAAGGAAGAAGAAAAGGAAAAGGATGACCTAACCCTAACCCTAAATGACCTAAGCACTCTCGAGCTCCTAGCCAAATTAGGTTAAGGGGAAGATAGTTTTTACACAAAAACTACAGCTTATATACACATTGTTCAAAAAAATATCTTGCCCTGGCCTATAGGAGAAGAGGAGGGGAAATGCCCCATTTTCCACTGCTGTCGTGGTTCATTTGTGGCCCTTGGATTTCTTGGGATGTGGAAAACATATTAGAGCCTCGGGGTGTGTGCCCTAAAAGTGGGAAATCTCCAAATTGTCCTTTGTGTATGGACTGAGAAGGCAGGAGCCTGAGCTTCGTAAGGATGAGTGCTGCATATTAGCCTCTCGTGAAGCTGTTGTGCGATTGGCATTGCAATTAAAGGAGCCTCACGAGGTTCCTTTTGCATTGAGTAGCACAGCTCGCACAGATGGTGCTCTAGGTGGTTCAGGTGGCGAGGATGTTGCCAGGTTGAATTACAGCTCGCCAGGTTCTCGTGAGGATAGACTTTAAGCTTCACGCGGATGATCGCCAGGATGACATGCGCTTCTCTTGTGGTTGGCTTTTCCTTTGAAGCGTGCGGGATCTGCGCGAGGATATTTTCTAAAGCTCTCTCTCCTCTTGAGCTGCGTGAGAAGTATGCGAGATATAAGTCTGCTTTAGTGTACCGAGCGAGATATGTGCAAGCTTCTAAATGCTGCAGGCTTAAGCTTCGAGAGAACTGTGCGAGGGGGCTTTTTCGATCAAGTTGAACTACGCAAGGGTCCATTTATGCTTCACTGCTATTGTGCACACCTACTGTTGCTGTCTCCTCTGCTAGGGTTCAACTTTCTCTCATCTGTCTGACTTCTAGGGCCCACTTCAACAACCAAAATTGTCACCATGGTGTGTACTACCATGGTGTATTCTCTGTTCTTCCATTAGCGCAGCCCTATGCTTTAAATCACTTTTCTTGGCTTCAAAAGCATGACAGTTGCACTAAGCTGCAATTTTGTTATTAATTATAAAACACTCTCAAAATATAATTATTTGATAGCTCCAAGGTATAGTAAAGGCTAAGTTAAGAGGTGAAAAATGGTATTTTTCAGTGCTTAACAATGATTGGAGCACATCTCTGAGATATCCTGTGACAATTTGAGTGGATAGGATATAGCCCTAAGATTAGTCCAGATCACAGGGTTGGGCTAGATTCTTCTACCTTGCAGTTGTGCTTGTAGCCAAGTGAAGTACTGCTGCAGATCCAGCTCTTGATCTGTTTTACAGTGAAGATTAGCCCATAGCTGTCTATTTCTCCATATTTTTTATTTTATTTTACCAACCCATCTTCACTCTCTTCCACCCCCTTTCTTTAGATCTAGTTTTTATTTTTGATTTTAGTTTAGTTTGTGACAACTCAAAAACACCCTCTCTTTACCTTGCTTTCTAGTTTAGGTTTAGAGTTGTCAGATCAGTAGCAGATCTAGGGATTTACTATAGTGTTTAGATCATCACTCCCTACGGGACAAACTCTTACTTATTAAAACTTGCTACAACAGCCCTGGATCTTACAGGATTGTGTGGTTGTTTTGTACTATGTGTTCTGATTTCATTTTTTGGCCCCTTCTTTATTTATTTTTTCCTTTCTTTATTTTCATTATATTTTAGCAATTTTTATAATAAAAAAGCACCCACAAGCAATTTAAACTAATAAGTGCTCATTTTAGGGTTAGGGTTTTCTTTCTTTTTCATTTTCTTCTTCTTTCCTTAGCTCAGCAGTAATGTTGGGCTAAATATTTGTAGTAGCTAGGTTTATTTTGAGCTATAATCTGTTATTGTAATGGCATTATAAGGAGATTGGAATATTGCAAAAATTACAGCCTTGAGGGCCAAGTCATTGTAAGTTTCTTTTTATCAATGAACAGCCGATTTTATTGATTCATATAATCTATCTTTTCTTATGATTTTTTATTAAGATTTGTATGGGTTTTATGCTCCTATGGATGCATGAGCTTATAGCCCTGCAAACATAGTGGCTATAATGAGTTTACTGTTCTAGCTTTAACCCCTTGACTGAATCACATCTATAGGATATTCTATGACCATTTAAGTGGGATAGAATATAGCCCTGGGATTAGTCTAAATTTCAGGGTTGAGTTGGATTCTTTTTCCTTACACTTGTGCTTGTAACCAAGTGAAGCATTGTTGCTGATCCTCTGTTTTTATAATACCATTTTCAATGATGAGATCTGAAGTCTTGTAGAGATTGCAGACTTGAGAGCTAGGTCATTGCAAGTTTCTTTGTAGTAATGACTAGCTGATTTCAATGTTCCATTCAATCTATGATATCTTGTGATTTAACACTAGATCTTCATGGACTGTTTGCTCTTATGGATGTATGAGCTTGTAGCCTTACAAACATAGTGTCTGCAATAGTTTTCCTGTTTCAACTTTAGTCCCTATGATTGGATCACATCCCTAGGATATCCTGTGACCATTTGAGTGGGCAGGATATAGCCCTAAGATTAATCCATATCACAGGGCTGAGCTGGATTCTTCTACCTTGCACTTGTGCTTATAGCCAAGTGAAGGACTGCTGCAGATCCAGCTCATGATCTATTTTGCAGTGAAGATTAGCTCATAACTATCTATTTCTCCATATTTTCTATTTTATTTTACCAACCCATCTTCACTCTCTTCCATCCCCTTTCTTTAGATCTAGTTTTTATTTCTATTTTTAGTTTAGTTTGTGACAATAAAAAAATACCCTCTCTTTACCTTGATTTCTAGTTTAGATTTAGAGTTGCTAGATCTATAGCAGATCTGCTGATCTGAAGATTTACTATTGTTTTTAGATCATCACTCCCTGTGGGACAAACTCTTATTTATTAAAACTTACTACAATAGCCCTGGATCTTGCAGGATTGTATGGTTGTTTTGTGCTGTGTGTTCTGATTTCATTTTTTTGGTCCCCTCTTTATTTGTTTTTTCCTTTCTTTATTTCCATTATATTTTAACCATTTTTATAATAAAAGAACACCCACAAGCAACAGCTTCAACAGCAGAACCCCCAACTCACATGTCAATCTTACTACCACGAGGCTGTGATGAGCGACCTGATGAGGCATGCGTACCCTTCAGATTACCTCTAGCACTTGGCTGCTGCACGAGCCTATGTACCAGAGGCATCGAGTTTCGGAGCCAGTGGAGTGGCTGGTGATGATGTGGATGCACACATGGGTGGTGATGAGGATGAGGACTAGCTGAGTGGCTATGATTGTCGAATAGTTTCTTGTTGTTTTGTTATGTTTTAACTTGGAAAAGTGTAAACATTGGATATTGTCAAATTTGAACTATGGTTGACCTTATTTTGGGAAAATTGAAATTTATGGGGAGAAAAACAGTTGTAAATTTTGATATTTTATGAATCGTAGATGGGTGTCATGCTAGACAATTTGTAACTTTTTGAATGGTACTCGTTGCAAATGGTTTTTGTATAAATTTTGATTAATGTGGATATGATTTATAAATGGCTTTTTTTATAAATGGCTTTATTGTAAATAGCTACTAGATCTATACTATGAAATACCTGTGGAGTATGTGTGGATGTGAAGGATGCGTGCTTGTCCGTGCGTACTGAGAACGTAATGAAAATATATGAATGCGCATTGGAATCTGTTTGTACGTATGGACCGATGAGTACGTGTGATGGGTTATATGTGTGTTACAGGACACCATGTGTGCATGTGGTCAATTTTCGAGGACGAAAATTTTATAAGGAGGGAAGGATGTAACACCCCCAAATCTGGTAAACCGTGTCAACCAACTTGGTACACGTGTCAATACGGCGCACTATGTCATTTCTGATATGACAATACCACTTAGCATGAGTAAGAATGAATGGACATATAAGTTGTGTGTACGGGGTTCACAAGTGAACCACTTCCGATGTGAAACACCAAGTGCGGGTGTGTGTGCTTCACAAGGAAACCGATTAGGTTATAAGAGAAGGGTAAACCCCTTTTGTTTCATTTGCCTTTGAAAGTCTAAAAGAGAAAGAAGAGAGAAAGAGAAGAGAAGGAAGGGAGACAGAGCTTGTGGGAATGGTGTGCTTGAGATCAAGATTTTGGTCGATCTACGGTGCAAGGTCGTTCTACATCATGTTGATTGACACGAGATCGCGTGTGGAAGCTCAAAGAGAGATCTTTAGAGAGAGAGAGAGTAAGAACTTGAGGGAAAGAACATTTCCTCAAGCTTGGATTGTTGATCTCCCCTCTCAATCTTCTTATTTGAACTTGGAGTACCACAAAAGGTCATCGAACTATCGTGGTTGGAGTTCGTGAGAAGGTTGGAAGAAGCATTGATAGATGCATTCATTCGACCACAAATCTGCGGAATAAATGTGATAAGATGTTGTGGATTTTGTGTGCATTAAAGAGTGATTAGATAGTGATAAATGGGGGCAATTAATGCCCTATATGTGTTGTATTTATTGTGTATGAAGTTAGGTGAAAAGGAGGAAAGGAAAGAAAATCCAATTTTTAGAAGAAACCTCAAAATCCTGAAAGTCGCTCGCGCGACTTTGAAACTTGCTCGTGTGAATTGGACTCGCTAGCGTGAGATGAGCTTCAAATTAGGCATGAAAAACACTTGTGAACAGTCACTCGCGTGACTGAATATGACCATGAGAAGTCGCTCGCACGACCTAGAATTTGCGCGCGTGACTGTCTCAGGCTAGGAAGCGAGAAAGAAAGCAAAGAGCACAATCACTCGAGTGAGCTCGCACAACTGTGAGGTGCCATGTGACTCGCTCGTGCGACCCTAGACCTCGCGCACACGACTAAGCAAGTTTGGGAAATTTTGGATTTTTCTTCGAGAATCTTTTGAATCTTTTGTGTGTGTGATCTTATAAGCATTAGTTAGTGACTTTTGTATACTTGAAATGTAGGTTGTAAATCGGATATGTGTCTAAAGATCTTCGCTTCGTCTTAAGTGATTTGACATGTTTCAATAAGAGGTAGGGGAAATTCAATAACATGACATTTGATATGAAATGTGTAGATAATGTGAAGGTCATAAGCATATGTGTGTGTGTGATAAGCACATGTGTGTGTGTGAATATGATAAGTGTGCGTGAACATGATAAGTATGTGAACGTCATAAGAAATATATGCGAAAGAGATAAGTATGATGAGCAAGCGTGTGTGAATATGATGAGCAAGTGTGTGTGAATGTGATAAGCATGTTTGTGAATATGACAAGCAAGTGCGTGAAACTCTACATCTAGTTATAAATTACTCACACTGATCAATTGCACGATGATAAACTATAAATTAGAATCTGCACAATAATTTAAGGTTTTCGTAAAATGAATCCCCATCGTGTATCCGGTATGGCGGGATATCAGTACACTTGGACCGGTCAACAATCAATACGTGGCACAAGTGACCCTGTTAACATAGCTCAGTGGCTTCGCATCTTGGCACAAGTAACCCTGTTAACTTAGCTCAGGGGCTTAGCAATTGTGTAAAATTATTTATTAAACGACGGTAGTTCGGGGATTCCCATCGATATTATTGTGGCTCTCAATGCTATATATGCTTGGGAGATTATTTAAATTATGATTTTAAGTCATTTTAAAGTTCATGAAGCATGTAAATCTAAATTAAGCAAGAACATTGAAGCTAAGAAGCAAGTCATGTGTGTGTGTACCTTTAGTTCAGTTTTGTAAAATGTGCTTTAAATTCAGTCATGAGATCTATGCTTTGAATATGATATGCATGCTAGTGATATTCCCCTATTGAGCTTAGACTGTTAGCTCACCTTTTTTGACTATACATTACAGGTACAGATGAGGGCTTAGGCATTGAGGAGTCTGGCTGTGAAGAAAATCTAGATTATATTCCAAAAGAAGAATCTGATCTTCTACCAGAGGATTGCTTCCCTTAGGGGACTTTGAGAGATATTTTTGAGAATTTGTGTAAGGTTTAGTATTGTCCAGCCTTTGTATTAATTTAGAACTATGGATTCATGAAAAATAAACTATGATTTTGAACCACTGTTTGAATGATGATTGTTCATCACTAGTAATTCATTTCGGTTCTGTCAGGCTTATGGGTTGCATAAGGACATAACCATCATTTTGTCTTGTTTAGATATAGAATTGTAGTTCTTTGTCATATATATATATATATATATATATATATATATATGTATATATATATATATATAATGGCTCTATCTGCTCATTTATAGAGATCAGCTTAGTTCCACTACGAGAGTTGACATATTGAGTGTTCTGTTTAGGGATCATTGGAAATGGCGATCTGATGGCACAAGTTTCAAGGTAGGAAATCCGGGCTGTCACAATTTCAATACACCAGGTTTTCGCAAGGGGGGTGGAAAACTTTGACATGAGATTTGTGTCGCAAAATGGTTCGGAAAAATCAAATTTTTTTATCCCTTTATGTTGTGATAATGTGTCATGTGACACATGATCTAGGGACAGTGTTATATGGCAGGCAGGTTTTGTGCAAGCAAGGTGCAGGCGGCTGATGTGGCGCGACATGACTGGCTATTAGCTGCCTGTACAAAACTTGACTACCGTTTGCAATTTTCCGTGATCTAAGGTTCAAATGGACATTTCATGCCATGCATTCAAACGCATAGTACCATTTCTCTCTCTCTCTCTCTCTCTATATATATATATATAGAGAGAGAGAGAGAGAGAGAATTGGGAAGGAGTATCTTTCTCTTGTACATCAAAGTCCACATGGAGCTCTATATGCCAATTAGACCATGCTTAATAGCAATGAAACTCTAAAGAGGAAATGAAATAAATTTCTTAGTTGATTTCTTGGGAAATGATTTTCTCTAGAAATGGATTTTCCACTGTTTGATTAGTGTGTTTGAAAAATAATTTTCATTAAAAATTGATCTCTTGTTTGATTAGAATCTTTGAAAATGAAATTGAAAATGAGTTTTTAAGTTTGGATCATATATTTTCTACTTTTATGAAAGTAGAAATTAGTTTGAATAAATACTTAGTGAGAAAAGAAGAAATTTTTTTTTTAGGAAAATATCTAACTTATCACTTTGTGTTGCACTAGTCATAGATTGACTTTTTTATTATTATTAAAATAATAATTAAACTAAAACATTAATCGATAATTTTTTTTAATGATATTTTATTACATTACAAATTAATACCATAGTAATCACTATTTATCATCAAGTTACATATGTCAGAGGTTTAAAAATCAAACTCAAATAAAAAGTCAAACTTTGACCAAACTTAAAATTTTAATCAATAAAAATATGTAAAGCTAAATAAAAAATTTGTAAATGCTAGTATCTAATGTAAGTTTACATGTTGAAATGAATTTAAATTTTTATAAAAGTCAAACTTTGATCAAGAGAAAATTTTGCAATGTACCAACAAGTTACAAAAGTCCAACTACAAATTAACATAACAGTATTTATATACATCATTAGGTTACACTAGTCAAAATTTGATCAAATATTCACTTTTAATAAAAGTCAAACTTTGACCAAACGTAAAACTTTGATCAATAAAAATTTTTAAGACTAAAGTACAAAGTTACAAAGTTTTAAGACTAAAATACAAAGTTTTTAAGACTAAAGTACAAAGTTTTAAGACTAAAGTACAAAGTTATATAGTAAATGCTAGTATTTTATATAAGGTTATATGTTGAAAGAAATTTCAATTTTTCAACTTGACAGACAATTCAATTTTTAAAAAACTTCAAACTTTGACCAATAAAAAATGCGACAATCTACTGCCAACCTACAAATTAACATAACAGTATTTGTATCCATCGCTAGGTTACATTAGTAAAAAATTTGACCAAATATCAACTTTTAAAAAGTCAAACTTTGATCAAATGTCAAAAAAAGTAAAATAAAATTTAGTAATGTACTACAAAGTAATAAATTGAAAAAATGATAATCTCATTATGGCTACAGAAGTTCAAAAAAATTAAATTGTATTATAAAGTCAAAGTTTGATCAAATATCAAACTTTGTTTGATAAAAATTTGCATTACCAAAATACAAATAACAACAGTAATAATCACTATCTACTATTAAGATACACTTCTCAAATTTTGACTAAAGTCAAAATTTGAATAAAATTCAAACTTTGACTAATAAAAATGAGGCAATGTATTTTCAAGTTATAAATTAAAATAATGATAGATATTTTTAATTATAATATTTCATTAATTAAAATTGATAACATTTTATAGAAAATCAAACTTTGACTAAAAGTCAAACTTTGACCCCAAAAAATTACACTACTACGGTATAAATTTATGTAGTAGTAGACTCCATCTATAAGCAGGTTTTGAGTTTGACTAAAAGTAAACTTTGTGTAAAATTCAAAATTTGACTAAAGGTCAAACTATTGACTAATATAATTGAGATTCTAGTATCAAATTATACTTCAACAAAGCAGTATCTTTTTTTCGCCATTAAATTATAGGAGTCATAGTTTAATAAAAAGTAAATTTTAATAAAAAGTCAAAGTTTGACCTTAAAGTCAATATTTGACCCCTAAAAATTTGATAATATATTACTAGTTTACAACTTATTATCATGTTTCAGTTGTCAAAGTTTGATCAAAAGTCAAAACTTTATATAATTTATAAATCCAATTAAAATTAGATTAAAATTCAAATTTTGACCAAAGTCAAATATTAATTGAAAAGAGTATGATGTAGATAATGTAGTGGTCATAGTGATCGTGCTGGTATGATGGTCATAGAAATAAAAGTTACTTTTTAATAGTCAAAAGATAATTTTTTTGCTTTTAGATTTTTTACAAGTAACTTTAGATTTGCAATGACAAAAAATTATTATTTGGGTAGTGGGAAACTCAATTTTAGCCACTAGGAAGGTTTAAATGGTTTTCTCCTAAAATGATTTGGTGTATGGAAATTCAATTTCCATGCAGAACAACTTAATTTCATTTCCATCTCCTGATATAACTATCAAACAACAACAATTCAAAACTAAATTTCATCTCCATCTATGAAATTACATTTCCATGTTATCAAACAAGGCCTTAAATATGTTTTCAGGTGACAAATAAAATAAGATATTATTGTTTAAATTATATTTTTTAAAGCTTTTCAAACCATTTTCATATTATATTTTTTGAGTTTAAAATATAGACTATTGAATCACAATCAAAATTTAAGTTTTAATTTTCAAAATTCAGTTTTGAATTTTTTTAATTTATTACACGTGTCTTCAAATCAAAACTAAGGACTTGTTGTCTCTACATAGTATAAGTACAATAAGGTCTATGGTGCTCCAAACAAGTATAGCGTACACAACATCATGGATATCAACCCTTGGCATAATTATCAACCTTTAAACGACTAATTCAAAAAAATTGATTAGATTTAACAACTCAAATGATAGATCAATGCCTATTTCTTTTTAAGCGCTTATCAAGCTTTTTAGTTTTTGTCACTTTAAGACTAACCTAAGCATAGAGTGTCCTATCATCAAAAGTTATTGGGCCGTTGGAGCAATTCAAATTATCAAGATTTGACAATTTATAAATGAGGCACAAGTATATGAGTTGGAATGCATGATGGATCCATATATTTAAATGAGGTAGAGTCCACATAGCTCTCATATAAGGATTAAGTGCGAAGGCAACTTGTCCGAAGACAATTAGAGGCCATTCAAAATATTTGGACATGATCTAATGCATATTTGCCGTCCAAAATGTTGTTAAAAGAGAAAAAATTCAATCACCAAAATATGTGAAATTGTACTCAAACTTAAATCATAATTTTGACCCTAATTATTTTTTCTTTTTTTTTTTAAATTTTTATAAATCACATGTCACAAAACATATAATCTCAAAATAGGTGTTATTAATATAGAATTGAGTGTATAGATTAAACTAAAGTGAGTTCAAATATCACACTCATTGCAGGATTTAAATTAGCTACCCTAAAATATCGACGTTTCAAAATGTTTTTGTAAATTTGAAGTTGGATGGTCAAATTAATAAACTCAGTTTTTTTGTGAGACATGTCACTAATAAGCTTCTACCATTCCAGTATACTGGGATTGATCAAAAACCAACTGCCACGTGGCATCGGATAAACTGCCTAAAAGTGATCATAAGCACTCTAAAAAATGGTAGCAAATTGGTAGTGATCTTAGCTACCGCCTATTAGGTTTTCCACCATATAAGCTCTTGGGGGATGAGCACGAGCATGGCACGTGATGCATGTCGGCATGTCTCATCAACGGTTGGGTGAGTGTTTTGTGTGATATGGCATAGCTCTCTAGTAGCACGTGAGCTCACCTGTTTTAGCAGGTTTCCATCTTCGTTATTAACATTCAGCTACCTGCTTTAGTATTTATTTGTTCAACAGTTTTACTCTCCTCTCTACTTATTCCTTGTTAGAACTGATTTTATTTGCTTTGATAGAGAGGTAGTAGAGAGCAAGGAGGGTGCTGGTAAATCTTCCTTTGAAAGGAGTTAGAAAGGAGAATGAGAATCAACTAAAGTAGTTGAACTCTATCATGACAAGGGCTAGCAAAGAGCTATGCTATAGGCAGCCTTACAAATTTCATGACCTCTGCTATGTGAAAACACCATCTAAATCGTTTGATTTGAAAGCCATGATTTAAACATAATAGGAAAGATTAGCATGAAATATAATGTTTATCATGTAATTAAATATAGTCAAAGACTATTATTTGATCTACAGAATAGATCATATGATGAATATTGTATTTTGCTCCAATCTTATGCACCAAAGATCTATAGATCATGAACTTCATATCAGACGGCTCAGATTGCGTTTTCACATATCAAATGTTCCTAAAATACAAAGTCTTTCTTAAAATTCAGTGCAAGGGGCCAACTTTCCTAATGTGGCCAATGACTCCCTTTTGATATTGATTGCAACATTACAGTCACTAACTGCCTCTAGCACAAAATTGGGTACATCTGTGTGCGCCACTTGGATTAATAGGGAGTCAACATTGAAAATCCACTAGTTTCTTTGAATATGATGGTGGAGATAGTTTTTCATCTCAATCTTTCACATTATAGATCTTGAGGCCGTACTAGACGACCACCTTTTGGTACCACGTGACACAGATCACAAATAGGGGTAGCAATTGGTCGGGCTTGGGTCGGGATAGGATAAACTCAAACCCGACCTAGCAGATTTGAACTTGGCAACCCTACTGGAGCTTGTGGTGGGCTTATAACCCTATGTCTAAGCTTGGCTCATTACAAGCTTTCAAAGCCCAAGTCTGGCGAAGTATATTATGCAGATTTATATCCCAGTGTGTTACCATTGGGACCAAAACTAATTGGTGATGGAAGAGACATGATTCAATATTTCCCTCTACATTTAGGTTATTTCTTATAAGAGTAGATGCAAATCTGTATTTGCTCTCCTTTAGAGCAAATAAAATCTGATC
The DNA here is from genome assembly GCA_021018995.1 of Chloranthus sessilifolius. Lineage (NCBI taxonomy): Eukaryota > Viridiplantae > Streptophyta > Magnoliopsida > Chloranthales > Chloranthaceae > Chloranthus > Chloranthus sessilifolius. Next base: position 100,678,467 of record CM037597.1, read on the forward strand.
TAGCAGAGAGTAGTTTTATCACTTAAAACAACTCCTCACCAGAGCAAATGGTGCGAGTACTTATATTACCAAACGTAAAAGTTGTTTTCTGCTAGAGTCAAAGAGCGAAAGAGCTAACCCAAATGCAACCTTAAGGGTGTTGGGAGAGCGTTTCGAGCATGACTCCTCCCCCAAGTACCTTACATAGTCCTACACTAATTTGCAGCCTCGTGGCACCAAATCACATGATTGGGTGTCATGGATTAGAGCAGCTCGATGATCACAATTATTTTGTAAAAAAAAAATTAAAATGAACAATTGCACATAAAATAAACGATAAAATCACATTTGATTTTACTATTCATTTCTCACTACTTACCATTTTTTTTTTCTTTTTCCACAAAATAGTTAAGATCATCAAGCTACTCCTATCCATAAAACCCCATCATGAGATTAGATGCCACATGGATAGATAATGATTAGTGAGGGACTAAGTAAGTTACCTGGTCCATTGTACCATGCTACCTTTACTCTATTGTCAATATCCAATAAGAAGTTGATATCTATTTTTAGGACAATGTAGAGTTAAAAAACTAAAGATCTATAGTTCTTTAAGATTTCTTTTAGAATATTATTAGTGAAAATACAAATATTCATATCATACATTAGATCCCAACTTACCTTAGGGCTTAAGCCCAAGCGTTGACTTTTTAAGTTTTTCAGCTTAAAGTGCTAGCCTAAGCCCAAGCTTGAGCCCTCATTAAATCGGGCCAAGCTTTCCAACCCTAATCACAAAATTCTCCTAATTAATTAAAAGTTTAGAAAAATTTACAAAGTGGCCGAAATTCACCAACTACTCATGAAGAATGATTTTCGAGAAAACTCCAATTTTATTTTTTTAAAGATTTGACAAATTTTATTCTTGTGATACATATTTTAATCATCATCCTTCATATTAGTTTTATATGATTATAAATCATTAACGCATGCACATTATGTAATGCAGTTATTTTATTATTTAACTACATCATTTATAACTTTATATATATAATATATATATACTTCCGTATTAATAAGAGCGCCGAGTTTATGAGTTAAAAAATTCAATGCATCAAATTTATTAAGCGGTAGGAAAACTTTTCTAATATTAATTCAATGGTTGATGATCGAGATCATATTTCGTGATCATAACCTTCAATCAAAGGGCTTAGATGATGCACCTTTCCAAAATATCAAGTCTTGGTTCTTTAGACGATATGCGAGGGTAGAAATCTCTACGATCGGAATTGGATGATGAAGATGATTCAGCTAATATAGATGAGCTGAAGTGCTGAGCACATAATCCAAACTAAAATGGGCCGGCCGGTCGGCCAGATGTGAATATGATTACAACAAAACGCGTAGCAACGAATCGCTAAAGACCCCCTTTAATGAGATGTCTGGTGGCATGGAAAGAAGAAGAATAAGAGCCAAAACCCACATACTCAATCTTTGAGTTCATCCATCTGCACTCTTACGAGATCTGGAGTTGCGATCAAACCAATCTTGATGGTGCAACTTTCTGGGTTCTGCTGACTGATCATCTCGTTTATCGATAATGGCGTCCATTAACAAGTTGGGCAGCTGAGAGAGAGAGAGAGAGAGAGAGAGAGAGAGAGAGAGAGAGAGAGAGAGAGATATGTCCTTCTTTATGGGTCTTGTTTTGGGAATTGCGTTTGGCGTTGGGCTCGTAATCGCTTTCGTACATTCAGAGAATAGGAGATCCAAGCACCGATGTGAACTGGTATGGACCCTCTGATTCATTAGTTTGCCTACTGTTTGATGGGTTTTTTATTTCATTTTATCTTTTATTTCCCGTATTACTTTTACTAGAAATAATTAGTTTAACTTGTTGGAGCAAGTCACTGATTTTTTTGATGTTTTTGTTTACAAATGAACGAATTGTTACTGGAATGTCACAAAAAAGTGTGAAATATATATATATATATATACACGCCTGATGATTTTCTAAATCTGAGTCGTGGGATATAAACGCATGACTCTAGCTTTTGCTACTATTGGCTGTATGTCACATCAATTAACTTTTAAAGACACACCACTCCACTCCGAGTTAGAGGATTAGTTCCATATATATAAATATTTTTGCTTGGGATTGGGGTTGTGATTTGGCTCTGTTACCCATGGATGAGTTATTATTGCTTTATTGTTACAATAAGTAATTTACAATTCTGTTTCTCAAAATTAATGTTTTTGATTTTTGATGTGTTTCGCCACACATGGATGAAGTGTTGATGTCTTTGGTTACATAGTGACAGATTTCAAGTTCGGCAATATTTCAGTAGGGGGTCGTTTCGGTCCATTTCGGATAAATACCAGCAAAAATTCGAAAATGTTTCAGGAAAATTTCAAAGAGTACAAAAAATATATAAAATATCTATTTAATATTTATAAAAGTCCTATTTATTATTTTAGCAAAATTTGCTAAAATTACAAAAAACATTAATTTCACCGAAATTAAAGAAATGTCGCCGAAATTTGTCACTATGGGTTGCAATGAGCATTTGCTATTTTTTCCTTATGATGAATATTTTTGAATTCATGAATAATGCGATTATGCAAGGAATTTGTCGTCGTCTATGACATTGAACTATCTATTTGGGGTCTTCCAATTTTATACCAATAAATCAGATAACTTCTATCGCCCACATTAACCCCAGCATTAGTTCCAAGTGCTCATATTAGTTCGAAAGTGCTCAAGGTGCAACATGTTCAAACGGTGAGTGCACCATTTTAACGTGCTTTCCAAAAAAGCCTAAGGTTCTCTTACCGTCTCTATGCACTTAGCCACCTTCCCTTACATTTGCGAGCTTGTCATCATTGACAAAAGAAACAAGATTTTTGAGTTCTCCGTCACTCTCAATTCATTCCCTTTGGCACCTCGTTGTTCCCCTTCCCAGGTATATAAATGGTCCCTAATTTCATTCCATAGTACCAACCAAATGAAACACCAAACAAGTTTATCAGTTCTTTTAACATCCAGAGTCAACCACTTTGTGGGCGCCTCCATTAGCTTGTATTGTATAATGTAACCTGTGATTAAACACTTGCTAACTTTAGCTTCAACCCAAAACTGACCCGACCCGATTAGCAAAACTCAGGTTGGATCGGCATCGGGTCAAGAACTCGGGACCCGTACCTAATCCATTTACTAAATAGATTTATATTCTGAACCTTGCCTGACCTGATGGGTTGAGAACTTGAGATTTTGGACCTGAATCTGACCAATGGCGGGTCAGGTTGCTCGACCGGTAGGGTCAGCCCGTCCCATATGCAGCCATATTGAAGTATCATCTTTCTTATTCTTTCACGAGATTAAGGCCCTTCCAAGGTGCACATAAAAGCTTGATGTGGATCTTCCATCATCAAGTCACCTGACCCAGTTTGCAGTATCATATGCTTTGAGTGTCAAAGTTGAAATCGAGGAGGAAAAACCTTTTTCCTTTTTCTTTTTTGGATATTATCATTATATTTTTTGATAAGTGAAAAATGCCTTGGGTTATTGAACAATCCAATAACTTCTTATTGGGCTATGCACCAAGTAACTCATTATATGGATTTCATAGACAATGTTAGGGCGTCTCATGGTCAAAGATATGTGTGATTCAATATTTTTGAGATAATAGTTGAAAAACATGACTGGTTGTTGCCTAAGTTGACCAACTAGGTCGTTTTTGGGACAAAAGCCAAGTACAACTAACTCTTTCCCTGTCTTGGTTTTAAACTTATATGGGTTTTCTGAGTTGATAAGGTACTCATTTGACTCATCTAAATCAAAATGAGTTGCTTAAAGCATTTTTTTTGTCTCCAAAACAAGGGTGTCTTGGATGCAGTGATTGAATCATTCCCCTTGGTTTAAAGAGAAATCAACTTCAACAAATTGTGGCACACTAGAGGCAATTTATATTTTTGTATTGACACCAAATCTTGGAGTTTGTCTTTGGAAATCCATGTATTCTCTAATGGTGGTTTTTCCTTTTGGTCAAATAGTGATAATGTTAGAATTTTGAAATTTGAAGGTCTTAATCTTTAATACTTGCTCCATTTTTCTTTGATAATGGGATATCGGGGCCTCTTAGAGCACCCAACTAAGTCCCGCGGGTATGTGCAACGCCTGTGCATCACATGTACCAGTCAGTTGGGATAAGTACCTGCGAGTGGCCAACACGGGGTGGGATTCGAATTGAGGACCTCCACTTCTTGAGGCGTGGTCCTGGCCATTCATTTTTTTTCTTTGATTTGACTCAACAATTGCTTCAAAAAGTTGACAATGCCTTTGCCTTAGTCCTTGGGTAGAGCATTGTGAAAATCAAATAGATTAGCATTGCCGAATATTGTTGAGATGTCCAACTAGTGTGGAGCTCGACCTTGTAGGGATTATTATAATTTTATTCATGATGCAAAAATGGATTTTGATTGTGTTCACTAGGCGTTTCTTGATTACATGATGCAAAGAATGAGTTCTAGCTTAAATGTCTGATGGAAATCATTGATTGAGTGGAATAGATTGAAAGGAATTTCCTATGGAAAGGAAGGGGCAAAAGAGATATAAGTTGATTAATTGGGAGGTGTGCCACTTTTGAAGTTGGAGAAAGGTTTGGGCATTCACGGATTATGTGAGATGAACAAGGCCTTGCTGCGGATATGGTTGTGGAGGATTGGGGTGGAAGAGGGCGGACTATGGGTTCGGGTTTTGGTTTCTAAGTATGGTCACGCAAATAATGGTTGGGGCATTAGTAGCAGAAGGGGTAACACTTTTTCTTTTTGGTGGAGAGTTGTTTGTTTGATTAAAGAGGACTTCAATCAATGTATCAGATTTGATTAAAGGGCCCTCCTAATCAATCTAGAGTTCAATCTAGACTTCAAATCAATTGCAGTTTTGAAAAATGCGGAAACCTGTTGCTTTTATTATTCGCAATGTTGGAGATTCGGTTCCGAGTTGGGTTCGGATGGATAAGGAGTTTGCGGCTGAAGATGATCGGAGATTGGTAGATATTTGGGGTGGACTTACATTCACATAGGGTGGCTCACTCCTTTGGTTTTCCTGGTGCCTTGGGGTTTCTTTGAGGCATTAGTTTTGGGCTTGGCTGTTTTTTGATTTCCTTTGGTTTTTCCTACCTTTATCTATCTTTTCGGTTTTCTGGCCTCTTGGCTGTTGCTCTTAGCTTCTCAGTGAAGCTTTAGTTGTAGTACTTTGCTTGTTTATTATAATAATTTGCATTTTTTTACTGTTCAGAATAAAGTTATTCATGATGCAATAGTGAGCAATTTTCATTCTTAGGCTTACTGTAAGTTTATGTTGGAAGCTTTTCCTTTCATAGGAAAGACCATGACAAGTTCTCACTCTTCAACACTTAGCTTTTTCTTGAATTTTCTTTCTTTTGGTCATTTTGGATTTGTTTAGGAAAAGCATCGACATCATCAATCATTCTTCCTTACGTTGTAGAATTCTTAAATTGAGGACTTTATTTAGGGCATTAAAATGCACAATTTAAAAAGGGGACATTACAATGGACCTATTTATCAAGCTATTTTATACAAATTTATCATATGATAACACATGGTCCTTATGCATAATTTTCTCTTTTAAGAAGCAATGCAATAAAGTCTCTGGTGATTTAATGCACCCCCTTGGTTTGGCCATCAACTTCGGATTGTGAGCAATTGAAGATAACAATTTCATTCCAACTATATTAGAAGTCTTCCAAAGATGACTTAACAAATTTTGCTTCTCGATTGGAAATGATGGTTACTACATTTCTAATGGGTGAACTACAGGTTGGCCAGATTCTTTTCATCCTTAGCTTCCCTTCATGTTATAAAGAGATGCGTTTCAAAAAAAAAAAAAAAAACCTTGGTGAGTGAATCCATTCCTTATCAACTTTGAAGAATACCCAACACGAAATACAACAAAGATCCCTTGGAGCTAGACGAATTTGTAAAGGGGATGTAGAAACCAATATTTTGTGATTGCCTATTTGGCAGTTCTAAGACCCTTTTTTATGCATCTATGCCATTTTGTGGTGTTGTCCAAAGTACTTTTAAATTGAGACACATCCAAAGTAATCAACAATCCTCCACTAGTTTCTCCAAGGATGATTTTCTCCCTCGAGGAAGCTTTTGGGATTCATCGATAGATTTATGTTGCCAATCATCTATGTTGAAGTAAGGAAGTCTTGTGGGAGAATACTACTCAGCTTGTTGAGAACTTGGTCTATTTTGAGACTGTAGGTGTCTCAATGCTTCATGAAAAGAAAGAGAATGAATTCTCAATGTAGCAACTAGGAACTAATGCCCTCAATCTTGTAAAAATTGAAGCATTGCATAGAATTTGAATTTGTAAAATATTTTTGTGTGCCTCATTTTATTTTCACTAACTTGTAGTGTACAATCGACACAATAAAAAATATCAACAACATTTACCACCACTCTCTTCAACATTGACCTTGCAAGCTTGTGATTTCGTCAAGTTGAATCTTTGACTTGTATCTATTTCTATAGTGCATAGATTGAAGGGCCCAAGCTTGATATACGGAGGCCTCGATGAAAATCGTTAGATCATCTACATACTGTAGACAAGGTACATTCTCATCAGAGGGCATGAGGCCGAGGCCCTTTAAGAACAACCAATTTGAAGCGTTCCTGAATAGCAGCCTGATTGTTTCTGTAGCAAGGTTGAAGAGAAAGAGGGATCAAGGATCGCCCTGAGACAAGCTTCACGAAGAAGGAGAAAAGTTAATCTGGCCACCATTGATGATTACCATAATTTTTTCGGGTGTAGAGATACACCAATAAATTCATTTCCTCATTTTAAGCCAACATTCGTTCTCTCAAGGGTGTCCATTAGGGAGGACCCATTCTACTTAATCTCAGATCTTTGTAAAATCAAGTTTAAGGGCAATTCCCTTAGTATTTGACTTTGTATAGAATCAATCACCTAGGGGGGCCATTGCTTGGTGCAATGGTAAAAGACTTGGGCTGTCAAGTGTGAAGAAGCATGTTCGAGTCTGGAGAGCGACCACTTTGTGTGTAAAAAACCAAAAGTTAGGTCTGTATCCTGTCCACCCTTCCCAACACACTGTACATATGGGACCAGCACTGGGTAATGGCCTTTTTAAAGAGTCAATCACCACATTAGCCACCACTATCCTATCCGGAATCTGATGACCATCGACAAAACCTCTCTGATAAGGAGAGAGTAAATCACACATTAGACCCTTTAACCTATATGCCAAGATCTTAGCCACAAACTAATCTAATCAGACAAAAATCGCTAATATCATTTGCATTATTAACCTTAGGTTTGAGGGTAATAAAAGTGGAGTTAAAGGCTTTAGCATATTTGTAAAAGAAGAATAGAATTATTTCATTATCGGAAGCTTACAAGTCACGTGGAAAAGGAATGATCTATGGAATATTCGATTCAAATCAAGAATGTCCCTTTAACCTCGATAATTGGCACATGGAAAGCAATGACCTTTAGCTTCACATTATTAACCTTCGAACTCTTATTGCCTGAAGGAAGTAGATTAAGAAGAGGAACTACATCAAGAAATGGTCAACGAATATCAGAAGCTAAAGTAAAGGAATCCTTAGCAAAGATGAAGATAAGAAAATCACTAGGACCAGATGGAATACCTATGGATGTTTGGACTGTGTTGGGAGAGAATTGATTGAACTGGTTGACTAACTTATTTAATAAGATACTAAAATTTAGAGATCTCCCTAAGAATCCTAATGTATGGAAGTCCTGGAAAACCTTCACTACCCGAAACACCCGACAAAACTCCATTGTATAACGATCCAGCTCTTATGCGTTGCTATTTTCCTTGTTAAAAATGACACGTTTTATCTCCTCGCCAATGTCTCTTTCCAACTCATGGGCCAAAATCTCGGATGATACTAGTACGTATAGTCCGATAGGTAACGATATCAGAAGGCAGCACTACGATACAATGGGTTTGTATCGTACCCTGTCTTTATCGTCCAAAGTCTCTGGCGATACGGGAATGGCATCATTTGTAATGTCTGAGATTTCAGTTTTTTCAAAATCTCAGACGAGACATTCAAAGTATCATCGAGACTTTAAAAAACTGGCCGATACATTGAATCAATGTATTGGCCGGTATCGTCTAAGAGGCTTGGGGCCCTGGACGATACCAGGCCTCTTGGACGATACGTAACGGATTTATGAGATTTTGACCATGTTCAAACCCCTCTCTAACATTTTCCGGAATAGAACCAAAACTTAAACCATCCAACCTCGACCGCAACCAACCTTCATCTTTGTACAAATACTCATATGAATCAACTATTTCCTCTCCAATCAAATCTCCATCATCAATCCTAATCCCCCTACCATGATATGTTGAAAACTATTCACTATGTTTCTAGTATTGGCAATCTAGAGGAAGAACTTTATATTTTGGTTCCCTTAAGCCAAGTAACGTCTGACTCTTGCCTCCGCATAATCTCCTCCTCCAGACATTTGCTATTAAAGTGTTTTTTTCAAAGCCACTCTTCCCTATTCTTCAACCGTCAAAGGTCTACTCTCTTCTGAAGTGTCATACACTTGTATTTCTTTAATTAATGAATCATTCACTTTACTCACCACCCTATAACAATCCACATTCCACTCCTTAATGTTGCCATTGAAAATCTTAAGCTTGGAAGACAGTTTGAAAACTGCCGTGCCCATTTCCTCCTCTTCACCACACCACTCAACTTTCTCATTGAACTCCTCACTATTAAGCCACATGTTCTCAAACTGAAAGGGAATAGGGCCCCTACCCTTAGAGACACAGGAAAGTGATATAGGCCATGGACTGAAACTGGTCTAGCAACCCATCCACCTGACCATTGGGGAACCTTGCCTCCCAATTTATTGAACAAAGAAATCGGTCCAAACGACAAAGAGTCAGCTCCTCCTGCATATTGGATCAAGTATATAAACAACCATTCATAGGAATATCCTCGAGGCTACAGCCACTGATGTACTCCCTAAAATACCTCATGCCCACTCTATTAAAGTTCTCTCTCGAATTTTCACAATCTAACCTGATTATATTAAAGTCCCCCCAATACACCACTCCGCCACCTATAAGCCGGCAATTCCTGCAAGCTCAAACCAAAAGTCTTCTCTCTTAGAGTCATTATTTGGACCATACACCCCACTGACGGCCCACCTGGAACCATCCTCTTTGCTTTGAACAAAACTGACAACGAGGACTCCCCAATTTCTGAAGGCAAAGCGAATTCCAAGCCACGTATGGAGTCGAGACATTTCCACTCCCACTTACTGCCTCCCCGAACCTATGTAACCGTCGTCCTATCCGTAGAAGCCCATTTAGTTTCTTGATAACAAACAATTGTCGGATTTTGCACCAACACCATAGCCTTAACCGAGGCTCTTTTACTTAAGCCACGAAGCCCTCTGACATTCCAAACAAGCACACACATAGGAAAAATACCCCAAAAGCCCCTAATTTCACACACCGTTCAAAAATTTTCACAATTTGAAATCATAGAAATGTTGTTAAAATTTCTAATTTCAAACACCATTCATAAATTGAGTTTTGATTGAATCCTATTTGCATTTTGCGGCTTGTATAACTAAGAAGAGGTGCCTTTTCATTGCAGGCCGCAACAGTAGCATCTTTTTCAAAGATGACAATGGAAGATTCAAGGAAGATACTTCCAGCAGAGTTCTACCCTCAATGGGTAGTTTTCTCACAGCGTCAAAAGTTAAGTATGTTATTATTATTTTATTTTCCGGGTCTTAAATCTCTTATATATCTCGGTATTCATATTGCGTCTTTTCTCTTGCAGTTGCATTGGCTTAACCTTGAACTCACAAAGATCTGGCCGTATGTTAATGAGGTAAGCATTCCATCCATCATCTGATGCTTAACCTTCACTTATTGGATGTTCATAGTACGGAACAAAGAGCTTCTAAACATGTGTCAACAAATTAAGTGTTTATTTTTGTCATATTATGCTACAGGCAGCATCCGAGCTCATAAAAACTAATGTCGAGCCCATTCTTGAACAATATAGACCGTCCATCTTGTCATCTCTCAAGTTTTCAAAGCTAACTCTTGGTACCGTTGCTCCACAGTTCACAGGTTAGTCTGATTAGCCATTGAACTATTTTGGAACTAGTTGTGATTACATTTTTTAGCTATACCCTCTGTAAAATAGCTGGTTTTATTTTGCAATTTCCCATAGTAATATATTCTTTTTGCAAGATTTACCAGCAGAATTTGATGTATCGAATGGGAGCAGTTGCAAGAGTGGGAGCAGAGAAGCGGCAATTTGTTAAAATTTAGGGGAATGTGTTGCCTAGGAAGATATACACACACACACACACACACACATATATATATATATATATATATATATATATATATATATATATATATATATATATTTCTATTTTTTAACTCGTTTACAATAGCGCTAATCTTTCTGTTATCTGCAATCCTTTCTGTTCCTTCTCACTGCTTCTCTCTAGGTCTTCACTAGTTTTCCACTTCTTCTATTTCCTCGTTTTTGCAGCAATAAATATATATATATATATATATATATATATATATATATATATATATATATATATATGTGAACACCAGTTTGGTGGTCCCAACCAGGGTTATCTTGATTCATTCATTTGCCCTATTGAACTGCAAACTGGTTCGTGGTTCGGTTCGTTCCGATTCATTTAGGCCTGCTCGACTGGTTTGTTTCATTATAACATTATTAAAAATTGAAAATTCTAATTGCTGTTAAGAGGACTTGAACATAGGCCCCTTAGTTGTAAAGTAAAGGTTTAAGCCAACAAGCTAAGAAAAACGCATAGTTCATCCATGCGCTCGAACTTCGAACCAGCTGGGCTTGTGGCACCCATTTAAGGGATCAGGTGCCACGACAAGTTGCCTAAAGTCGATCAGGCCCACCCAAAAGGAAAAAAGTTAAAGAGAGCATTTATCCACATTTCAAATGTTGGTCAAAGGTGCAAAATTTTGATGCACCAGGTTCAGGTGGCAGATGGGAACTTTGGCGTGGGTTTGAAGGGAAAAATGGTTTGAAACATATATTTTTTTTCCTACAAGCCTATGGGGATGAGTGTAAGTCGCGATCACATTCCAAGTGGCACTTGGTCTAGCATTCGAACGTACGGGTCAAGCCGCGCGTTCGAATGCACCCCATCTCTCTCTCTCTCTCTCTATATATATATATATATATATATATATATTAATTTCATTTAAAACTCCTCCTAACCCGAGCGAACCGGGTAACATTTGTTCCAACTCTATTTCACGCTCCACGTGACTCCCAAACATGGTTTTGGGTGCCACGTGGATCAGAAGAGCATTGCATAGATCTGTTTTTTTTTTAAACTCATCTCCATGGCAAAAGTAAAATATTGACTAAATTGAACTGTCCAAATTTCACCCTAACATCTTATTTTTTGGAACCTGTAAGACTTTCAAAGGGTTTAATGATTAGGATTTCACTGTTTTTTCGGTTGATCTCCCAATCAGACCATCATATCTTGATGGGATTGAACTTTTCATGATCGGAATGAATTTCTGCACAAGTTTTGTTCTTAGAACTTCTGAATTTGGGGTAGCTTTCATGCAGTTTGAGAAGCTTCTTTGTACCTCACAGTTCTCGACCAATTTCTCGTTTTTCAAGACTACAGATTTATATGGGATGAAATGGAAGAGTGAGGCACATGGACCTGGATCGGTTTTTCTATGCACATCTTATGGAACTAGGTTCGTCTGATTTGGGCAGTATTTTTCGAGTTTCGATGATTTTTGTTCGAGGTTAACCCTATCTGCAGACTGCAAATTATGTTGTGGAGCTACAGTTAAGCTCAGATCTCTGATTCCAGATTTAAGATTTACCATAGAAAATGATGTTCTTCTCAGTATGAATTTCTATATCTTATGATGGTTTCCCTCGTGATGGCTAATATTGCTACTGATCTGATGGTATTCTGATCATATTACTGCTAAATTTTTTATGGGTTGCTGCTGGAGACTGCACATTAACTGTTTGTAAGAATGTCGGTTTGATGTTTCTGCCATGAGATAAGTATTGATGTTTGCCTTATAATTGGTGCTTCTTCTGCCTCAAAATCCATGAAGATTGTTGATTGTGTTACTCACTCTTGGATGCTACAATCTCTTCTCTCCGCTTTTTTATTTTTATTTGTTGTACACGTGTGTGGCGGTTTGCTACCCGCTGTCTCTCCTACATTGATTACAAGTGGCTTCTGCTGATGTTATATGCAACCATTTTATTGGCCTTGTGGCCTTTATTGCTACTATGATAAGTAGCCCTTTTCAAGGTATCTAAGTCAAGAGTGGTATCAGGTATCAGTCTATGGAGGACCGATACGTATCGGCGGATACGAATTTTTGTTATTTTAATTTTAATTTTATTTTAAAAGGTGAAACAACTTAAAAAGAAATTCGAATCAAGGAGGTATCGGCCGGTACCCGATCCGTACCGGCCGATACCGATATGACCCCGATACTGATATCGGGGTGGTATCCGTATCGGTTTCCGGAGAAACCGATGCATATCGGTATCGGCCAAGTTTTGATACCATGGCCCCTTTATTGTTCTTATGGTGCTTTTTCGCCTATCATGTGAGTGCGTGGTTCCAGATCTTTTTCCATCTGTAGCAAGTTGAGCATTGAGGATGTTCAACTTGAGGTGGGTTGTTGGAGCAAGGTAGTTAAGGTGGTGTAGCAAGGTCATGGTGAAGCCATGACGAGGCTATTTATTAATTTTTAAGTTTTTTATTATATCTTTTAATTAATAGTATTTTTTTTTTATTTGTTTATATTTTTTATATAGGAAGAAAAAAATTCAACTAGTAAAGCAACATACTTTGATTATGATATTGAAGATTTCATGTTTTAAGCATAAAAAAATATCAATAAATATAAATCACATATGAAACATCAACAAATTTGCAACATAGTAAGTATAAATAAATTAATATGAAATATAAATAAATATAAAATATTAAAAAATATTTAAATATCAAATACACATACTATAGTGTCGCCAACGCCGAGGTTCCATTGATAGGTAACATGCTGAGGTTTCGTGATGAGAGAGAGAGAGTCGATGATTTTGTGACTTATAAGTTGGCCTTTTGTAACTTATAAGTTAATTTTTGCAACTTATATATTATAAAAATGTTATAACTTATCTATTTTCTAAGTGTTATAAGTTATTATTCAAAAAAATCAAATAGTGTGCATAGCGATGCCATAGTGCTATTCTGTCATAGCGTTGCTATATAGCCATCATAGCTATTTGGTTGTATATGGCGTTTCCCATCACCATTTTTCATGGCAAGATTATAGCGCCACCTTGACTACCATGCGTTGGAGATATAAGAATGTGTTTGTTGATTGACACTGGATACACTAGTATGAGGTGTGTATAGTGGGTTAGTCCCACATTGGGTAGAAATGTAATATGAGTCTATGTTACCCACTATATAAAGGGCTTGTTCTTGTACCATGAATCATCTCAAAAAACAACAATGCAGTCTTTCTAATGTCTCGTTCTCTGTCCTCTCCTCCCACTCTCTTTCTATGGGTATCTTTCTTCTCTTTAGTTAGTCTAATATGGGTTTTTATAATACAATGCAACTGCTCTCATGTCAATTTGATCTCTATTCAAAAAGTTACGACGGTTTTTTTTTGAAGATGGCACTATTACTATGTACTGTGGTCATGGATTGTTATGATTTTGATCATCTCTCCAGCTCAGCAGTGGTCTGGTTTTGTTCATCTGTCTCATTCTGAGCACTTTTCTATTTCGTTATAAGGCTTCTTCATAATAATCCTCTTATTGAAGTGTCCGTTATTTCCATGGAGGTAAAGCCTTGTATCAGGCTTGGTGAAATGATCCTTCTGTGTATCACAATGGTCAAATTTGATGGGAATAATTTCATACCGTGGTCCCAGTCAAGGCTGATGTATTAGGAGGTAGGAAGATGTTGGAGATAGTAATATATGAAGCAATAGTGTAAGTATTGGAGTATAGTGTCCACATAAAACTAAGTGGGTGCTGTTAGTTAGATGCCGGGTGTCACATAACTAATGGCACCCACTTACCTTTACGTGCACAACATTATTTTTAACACTATTTCTTCCTACACACCATGCATATATTACTATCTCCAACAGAAGAAGCTTGGGTACTTGAATGAAAAAACCAAACGGCCTACAGTGTGGTGTAGAAATAGAAATTTGGGAAGGGGAAGTCGACAACTATTTTATATTGGGATGGCTTCTCAACTCCATGTAACCACATATCTCAGTGAGTTATATGTTTACCAGTCTGCACACTAGTTATGGGATGCCCGTAGTTGGACACTCTAGAGTCAAGAAAGATGTTAGGCCCTGTTTAGATAGGGGAAAAGAGAAGGAATTGATGGAAAGGAAAGGAACCGTGCCAACTTCTCGCGCTTGATAACAAAAGTACGACACAAGACATAGGCGGAAAATGAAATTGTTTTCCTTACCTTTGGAAACCACGAAATCCCTCTAAAATCAAAAGATTTTATGATTTCTATCATAAAAGTCATGCGAAGTCAGTGTAGGTCCCTTCTTCAAAATCATCGCTCTATCTTCGGGTGCAATTCTCTCTCTCTCTCTCTCTCTCTCTCCGATTTCTCTCTTTGTCCCTATTTTCTCTCTCTACGAATGTCTCTCTCTCTATATCCGATTTCTCTTCCCCCTATTTCTCTCTCTACGAATCTGTCTCTCCCCCCGAATCTCTCTCTACAAATCTCTCTTTCCAATCTCTCTCTCTCTCTCTCTCTCCGTATCTCTCCTATTTCTCTCTCTCACTCTCTCACACACATGTCAAGTTTTGGTTTGGTGTATAAACTTTACACCAATGATGGTGCTCCCTTCCTATTTTTTATGTGTTATTACTCAATCCAAACATCGAAAATGTTGAATACTTATTGATTCCTAAAGGGTTGGAATCCATCAGATCTATAAATCCATTTCCACCATTTTCCTGAAAAATATCCAAACAGAACCTTAAGAGTTTATCAGATGAAATGTGAAATTGCCAAGTTTCAGCAGGGATACATACGTCTTAGTGAGAACTTTAGTGGATTACACTACCGGCGGGAGGAGATTAGTCATTATGGGCCAGTTACACCCTGGACTCTTGCCGTTGTTGAATTCATTAAGAAAAGAATCAGGACTCATAAGGCTTATGAGTTTCTTGGCAGGTTCCGACCCGAGTATGTTCAGTTCCACATTCAAATATTAGCTACTGATCCATTACCATCCTTATTAGAGTCTACGATCAGTTTCACACTCAAATGTTATGGTTGTTCCTCAGACATCAGTGTAGGGGAGGTCTACGGTTTCATCAGAGGCGTATTCGTACATCTATCCCAGACCCTCTTCTCCTCATATTAGGGGCACGGAAGATCTCGTGGACATGGTCGGGGATGAGGACGCCTATGTTGTACTCATTGTCACTGATCTAGGCATACCTGTGAGCAGAGTCATCAAATTCTCTGAATTTTTAAAAAAATCGCGAATAATTCCTGAATTTGAGGGTCTGCGAATTAATCCCGAATTATTCTGGAATTTCTTAAAAATTCATATGTTTCTAAAAACTACGAATAATACGCAAATAATAAGAGATTTTTTCAATAAATCATGATTTTTAAATATTTTTAAATATTTTTTATACTTTCTGATCTTATATTTTCTATTTTTTATTTTTTTCTCCGAATTCTTCCCTGAATGTCCAATTTTGCCGGATTTTTCTGAATTTTAACCTTTCCGAATTATTGGCGACCCCGACTTGGTGACTATGCCTGTGAGACTTGCTATCAGCTAGTAGGTTTCCTAGCTGCTATCTACTGGCATTGCTCCTACTACGAGTCCAGATGGTTAGGTTCCCGCTTCTATTGATGGTTCATCTTCTGTGTTCGGTCCCACTACAGTTGATTTCTAGCATACAATGTCTTCTTCAGCACTTGCTTCCAACATCTTCTAATTCTTCCATGTCTACTACTGCGACCTCAGGTACTGCAGCCTCAACCTTCCAAACTTTGCCACCATCATCTTCTCCTCCTTGGATCATTGTTTAGGTTCTTCAGATCATATGATGGGTATGCATTATTTTTTATCTCCTTACTTGTCATCTTCATCCATTGCTAATGCATGTATACCTGATGGTTCACTTACTCCTGTTAGAAGTAAGTGAACAATATAATGGCATGCCTGATTGGGGTATGTCCATTTACGAACTTTAAGTCAAATATTTCCCGTTTCTGAACCATTGTTGAGGGATGTTAAGTGGAATTACTTAACTTGTTATTTATCGAAACGCATCAGATCTAATTTTCCATCTCGGATGCATAGGATTATTACTTTATTTCCTGTCATACATGCTGATGTTTGGGGTCCTGCCTCGGTTGTGTCTGCTGATGGTTATTAGTAATTTTTCATTTTTATTTATTACCATTCACGTGCTTTATGGGTTTACTTGCTTAAGTCTTGTGATGAAGGTTTGTTCAACAACATCTTGAGTGGAAAGTAGCTATGGAAGCTGAGATGGATGCCCTCAGAAACTCACAATTGGAAACTTGTGCCTCTCCCCATTTGGGAAGAAAACTGTTGGCTCCAAGTGGGTGTTTAATGCAAGCATAGGCCGAGGGGACCGTTGAAGTCTATAAGGCTCGCCTTAGACAAATTGGACTATCTTGAGGTTTTCCCACCTGCTGCCAAACTCAATTATGAGGATTTGACACTTTCTATTGCGGCCAACTTGGGTTTGCCCCTCTTTCAGCTGGATGTCAGAAATGCCTTCCTCTATGCAGATCTAACTAAGGAAGTGCATATGGACCTCCCTCTTGGCTACAAAATTCGTGGGAGGCTAGTAGACTGTGTTGACTTCTCAAGGTCATCTATGGCCTCAAATAATCACCTTCGCACAGTGTTTCATCCCTTTAGCAGCATTGTTCACTCATTGGCATTTAAGCACTGTCATTCCGATCATACTATATTCATTCTGTTTCGTCTTACTGGCAGCACGCTTCTCCTCGTTTATGTGGATGACATTCTCATTACCAATAGTGGATTCTGCATACATTGCCCAATTAAAACAAGATCCCTGATGGTTAGTTTTATTAAAGATATTGGCCCTCTTTGGTATATTCTTGGCATTTATGTGGCTCAGTTGTCTAAGGGGATTTTTATCTTGTAGACAAAGTATACACTCGACCTTCTTATCGATGTCGTTAGTATAGGACTCTCGCTGGCATTTATATTAAGAGAGAAAAAAAACATGCACACCCCATAGGACTAAGCGCATCCAATACATACGAATATAAACATAAATCGTATTCTAACAACAAATGAAACAGGCATGCTCGGGTGCCGACCATCCTAGACACCCATGGATCCTCGTTATTCCCTTCACGCTAAGGAGATCTTTTGCGACATCCTAGTACGTACCAGAGATTAGTTGGCCGTCTCATCTTTCTCACATTGACTCGCCTCCGTCTCGCTTATGCAGTTAGTGTTCTAAGCCAACTCATGCATGCTCCATGGGCTCTGTACCCAGCCGTAGTCCACCATATCTTGTCATACCTGAAATCTCATCCCAATCTTGGTCTTATGTCATGGTCACTTAGACATTGTTGGATGTCCCAATGCTGATGACTATGTTGGCTCTGTATGGATCGCCTGTTTCAGTTCAAGTTACTGTATCTTTTTGGGGGGTAACCTGGTTACATGGAAAAGCCCAAAACATATTGTTGTATTGAAATCAAGTCAGTATAAGAATATCAGGTTATGGCTCTGGGCACTTTTGAGTTGATATCTACTTTGTTCATGAGGAGATCATGGATGGTCTCATTTATACTCCCAAAGTACCCACTTACACGAACTAGCTGGCATGTTTTCTAAAGCTTTAGGTCCTTCAGGATGTTTTGGTTAAGTTTGCCATGCTCGATTTCTATGCTCCAGTTTGAGGGGGAGTATTGTTGTATATTTGCATCTCTTGTGTTAGTTCTTATGGGGTGTTGGTAGTAATGTTGGTTAATTAATGTGACAACTGGAGATCTCGCAACCTCTCATTGTAAGACCTTAGGTGTCAATGTTAGTCATGCATAGGCACAACGATATAATACACCCAATTTCCAAGATAAACCATCCAATCTATCATATCTACGCCCATAAGATGAAAGCTAAATAACCCACAAATCTACGTAAGTGGCCCATATAATAAAACCAGTAGTAAATAATATCATTCCATAAAATAACCACTAAATTTCATTAATTAATAAAAGAGATGATAATAAAAATCACAACCAACTTAATGTTTAAATTTTAAAGGTGAATAAAAGCAAATAATTAAACTTAATAAAAACCATCAACTACTGTATAACAAAAGTAAAATAATGTCTAAAACACATCTTCAATATCTATGGCTCAAAGCCATCATCGCCTACTCCATCGTACTTCTGATCCCACGGAGAAGTGTCGTCATATGCCTATACTCCATCTCCCGTTGTACCTGTCTCAACTGGCTACCTAAAGAAGAAAGGTGTGAGATAAACTCGTATGGTCCAGGCATGCAATCTTGTACTCGCATTCTACCTAGGCATCTCAATATATATATATATATATATATATATATATATATATATATATATATATGACATGTGTGTATAGCATGATCAAAGTGTGCACCATATATCATAAATTAAACGCCTAATCTTGACGTGATATAAAACTATCTATCTCAAATACATTAACATTAAACTAAGCATTTAAATTATAAGTATCTTCATAGTTCTTGTTCACATTCATGGTTCTCATTGATGATCATAGTTCCCATTCATTTCCATATTTGCCTTTCAGGTTGATGTTTCTCATTTATGGTCATGTTTCTTGTTCGTGCTCATGATTCTTATTCATGTTTCAATGCAATAAATGTTCAAGCATGTACTAATGTCCTGTATGCACGTACGTATCCTGATCCCCCTCAGGGCTGAGATCATTAGCCATTCACTGGATCCGAGCTGGTTACGGCATGCAGTGATTGACATCTTGATTCTTGTATGCACATGATGCATGCATACTTCTTATTCTTTTCATACTTGTTCATTCTTGTTCTTAATATATACTCTAGAGACGAATGTTATGCAATGTCATGACCCTCATAATGCTAATCAACACACATGCAACATTAATATTTTATGCTTTTCATCATCAATTTGTGATCAATATATCATAATAAATTTCATGGTGATTACATAAATGACTTAATATACAAACAATTTAAGAAATAATAACACAAGAAAACTCACAATAAACGATTCTTAAATTTTTCTAGGCATGATCATAATTTTATTTTGATTAATATACTTGCATTCTAGATGCTTAGGAAATTAAAATAAAGAAGACATAATTTCTCATATGATATCCAGTGCTCACAATATTATTGTTGTTAATCATAAACATCTTAATAAGGTTGCCTCTTAAATTTAGATACCCTAAAATTATAAGTAGATGCTCAAAAAGTTAAAGTAAAGGAAAGCAGGATTTCATCATCCCTCAAAATTAAAAACCTTTAAAAAATTTGGTTGAACAAGAAAGATCCTAGATGATAATAGCAAGCAACTCTTAGAGCTGAATACCTTATTAAGCTTTTCTAGATTAAATCCTATAGATGATAATAGCAAGTAACTCTTAGAACTGAATACGTTATTAAGCCTTTTTAGAAAAAAAGTTAAAGATTAAATCCCTGAAGAAAAGCCTCTTTATAAACAAGTTATTTTAAAATTACCCCTTATAGAAACATCACTAAAATAATACACTTTAAGAGAAAAAAAATCCCCTTTTAAAATATCCCTAAAGATTTAGAGTACCTTTAAAGAAAGAACCCTTCAAAACCTCTAATGTTTAAAGTATCCATCTAAACCAGTCAAAGAAATATCCCTACAATTTTAGGAATCTTTTAAAGAGCTTTTTTTTTATACATAAAAATTTGTAAGTTAAGGGTCTTCAAATCAAAGCCCAAATAAATACCCTTTCAAAAATAAATTCATGGACCCTCTTCAAGTATACATCATAGAGAAGAAATACCTTAAAGAAAATCATCTTAACAAATCCCTAAAAGAAAGAAATTCTCATGACATCAAAATGTCAAACTCTGACCCGTGCTGATGTCATTATGATGTCATGCTGATGTCAATAGTGATGAATGCTGTCAATGATGAACCGGTCCCTGGGAAAGTCTGCTCTGAAACCAAGAAGAGGTTTGGGCTTAGGGTAGGTGCATGTTTTAGGGATTGGCTTAGTTAGAGTTGTGTGTTCTACTAGCCTTATAACTTTTAATATATATTAAGAGTCATATAAAAAGGTATCCATGCCACTAACTATATACACACACCATATACACAACTACTTGCACACACCAATATTTTTATCATTATGTTCAGAGATGTACAATTTATGACGCACTTATATTACATGATGATATGTGGTTCATGCATCTCACTGATAAATTATTGTTCTTGGCATTTTTACATAGCATATGAAGCAACTAGTTTTTCTTCTATGATATAGAGCCTAGTAGTAGGAACCTTCTACTTAGTGTGCCGCTCCCGCATCGGAGTCTTGCTCCTGCTCCCGCTTCCGCTTCCGACCATAAAACTATTCAATTTTAAGCTTTTGATGATGCTCCCGCTTCCAACCTACTACATGCTTCCTGCCTAAGATCTAGAGTTTTCGAGTGCGTTTGTTTTAATTTATTATAAATCTAAAGTCACTAATCTGAACTCATGAATTTTTTTCCTGTAGGTGTTTCAATCGTCGAAGATGGAGGCGATGGGATAACTATGGAGTTGGAGTTGCAGTGGGATGGGAATCCAAGCATCATTCTTGATGTCCGAACTAAAGTTGGTGTGCCATTACCAATACAGGTGATATAATTTTGTTTTTGAGAGCAGTAGTTAAATTGGCAGGTTTCAGTTATGTATAATGGCTAATTGATGTCATATTAGAGGAAGAAATCACAAAGAACAATAATATTTATGCAGGAATTTAGACATGTCTCAAATTTCAATTCAATTGAACCCAAGAACAAGAGAGAAGAATTCAATGCAACAGTTTGGGTTTGATCCTCTTGTCAGAGTCTTCTTCTATAACGGAACAACCTAAAAATACTATAAATTAATTTTTCGCAGCCATAAATAAAGAAGAAAAGCCCACATACTCCTAATTTTCCTATTCCAAGTAAACTATCTAAGCTAAGAAGCTTTCCCACCCAAAATAAAATTCCCATCTCTAAGCTACCTAACCAGTAAAATAGAAATTCAGTAATTCACCCTAATATTTTACCTAACCAGTAAAATATAAATTCCCATCTCTAAGCTACTCAACAGTTTGGGTTTAATTCAATCAATGAAAGTCAGTAACCCACCCTAGGTCTTCTTTTCTTTTGTTCTATTTGTTGAGAATTAAAGAGAGAAAGGCAGAGAAGCGCAAGTGATCTAATTCACGATTTTGGTCAACTTGAGAATTCTCAAGTTGACTAAAAACGATGCATTTCTTCTCTTTTTCTCTTAAGTGGAACGGAAGCCGCTTTAAGTGGTCACTTGACCACTTAATTTAATTAAGTGATCCCGTGATCACTTATGGTACACATGACGCTGCTCTCTGCTCTTGGGTTCTCTTTCCAAGGACCAAATAACCATATTGTTTCTTTCTTTTGAGGCCCAATGCCTCTCTTTTTTCTTCTTCTTTCTTTGTTCTCCATCACACATCCTTTATCCCGACTAAACATCATGTTCTTCTCGTTAGAAGAAACTCGTCCTTGTGTTTGGATTGTCGAGCCTCTTGGCTCTCTTGCTTTAAACATTTTTCTGTGTGCACACCACCCCAATCAGTTAGAAAGCATAGAAGACTTATGATCTCCTTTCCTGCTATGCTATCTCAGGTTAACGGAGGGTCACTTAGATGCCATTATTGAAGAATGTGCAAGTATTCTTGTCTGTATGATTCATGACTTCATGATCAAATTTTCACGACCAAGTGAGATGTGGCATGTATCCATGGAAATTATGTTTCATCAAACCTCATCTTTGTCTTCCAAAAGTGAACTTGATCAAACATTGATGCTTGACTGTGATCTCTCCTATTCTCTTAAACCACACCACCTTGGATGGTTCATTAGTTCCTTGAATGACACCAACAACTTTTCTACCATCTCCTTTAAAACTAGTTCAGATTGTGAAAGTAAAATGGTAAAAGAGGAAGAATTACAGGCTCAAAATATTAATCGCAGATGGAATTACATCTGCGATAAGGTTTTAGAAATCCTATCTTTATAAAAAGTATTAAACTGCCCATTTTATCAACATATCTTTTCATAGAATATTTTATTTTTTATTTTTATAAGATATATATATTTAAAATAGTTACTCAATTACCTAGTCGGAGCGCATCGAGTTTATCCGAGTCTTCAAGTTAACTCGACTCAACTGACTTTCTAGTTGATTCAAATTTTCGCATTTTAAAGCCATGATAATAACAACTCGGGGGGCCATGGGTAGATTTTAACACGGTCCGTTACCAGTCCTGAAAATCTGCAGGAAATCATGTTCCTTGCAAATACATGGAAGATTTTAATGCATGTATTGATCAGTGCAGCTTGCATGAAATGAGAACTTTGACCTCAACGTTCCAGTGGAGTAATAAGTTCCTTCTAGGAAATTTGGCTCAACACTTATTTGTAGATTGGATTTAGTTGATCAACACTTATTTGGCTCAACGTGTTTCCTCGAGGAGAAATGCAGTATTCATAATCTAATAAATGTGATCATTCCCCTCTTTTATCATCGTTGAGAAGTATCCCCAAAGGCCCAAAGTATTTTAGGATTTTAACTGTTGGATTGGTCAAACTGGTTTCCGGACTGTAGTTGAAGATGCGTGAAAGATTGATATTGAAAGTAATCCTATCTAAGGCTTACTATGAAACTGAAAAACATGAAAAGTTGTATTAGAAAATGGAATATAGACATGTTTGGGAAAGTGCAAAACCGTAGAGATGATGCTATGTTAAAGCTTAAAGAATTTCAACAAAAAATTCAGTTGGATTCTCTCAATCTGTCTCTGACAAAAGAAGAGGTGACTAATACTTTGCACAAGGAAACGTCCATCGATGAATCTCGCCCGACAGAAGGCTAGGGTTTGTTGGATGAATGGAGATCACAACTCTTAACATTTTCTATTATGCCAGATTGGATCATTTTGCGAGGAACATAATTAATCAAATAGAGGACTCGCAAGGGTGCGTCATCTGAGAATCAAAGTAGCCATCATCCTTTCTCTTGCTTTATTTCTACTTCAAATTTGCATAAATACGATGGTATTCTTATTAATCAAACTTCTCTATGGTAATATTAGATGAAGAGATAAAAAGACTATTTGTGAGGTCCCAAAAGTAAGCCCGAGGGCCTAATGGGTTCCCAGCTGAATTTTTTTATGGCCTGTTGGGACATTAGTGGTGAGGATGTTATTGATGGTGTTCAGAATTTTTTTGACTAAGTAAGTTAGTTCGTGAAGTAAGTTCTACCAATATTGCATTAATCCCTAAGGAAGCAGAACCCAAGACCTTTGATAATTTCGGCCCATATCATTTTGTAATTTGAGTTTTTTGCATTTATCCCCGTGAGATATGTCTTATTGCACTCTGCCCCCCATGTTCCACCTATTTACACTGTGGCCCTTGCTTTTGTGTTTCCTTTAGTTTTTACCCCTATAGTGACGGATTAGTCGTTGACTCTTACAAAACTAATATTTGACTTCTTTGAATAAGATGATGGAGATCGTTTTTCACTACAATCTTCCACCCAGTGAATCTTGAGATCAGAAGTATGCCATTAGGCGGTCAGATTTTGATCCCACATGATAGTCATGGGTAGACATGAGACGCAGTTCTTGGATCACTTTTTGAGACGCGTGCCACGTTAAATCAAAATCTGACCCTCTAATTGTAGGTCCATGATCTTAAGATCAATTGGAACAAAGATAAGGGGAAAAACCAATCTCCATCAACTGATTCAAAGCCATCAAAGGTTCTTTTGTCAGAGAATCCATCACTAGAGGGAGTAATAAGTAAAGGAAACATAAAAAAGGGCTGCAATATAAATAGGTAAAACACGGGGGCAGAATGCAAATAAGACGTAAGTCACGGGGGTAAAAGCGAAAACCCTTGTAATTTTTTGTACAAGGTTATTCAAAGTTCCTTGCTAATAGACTGACCTTTTTTCTCTCGGCTATTATTCATGCTTTTATTCAAGGAAGAATTATTGGAGAAAACGTATTTCTAGCTCATGAGATGGTTAAGAAATTTCATTGAAGTTGGGACCTAAGTACTATTGTGCTAAACTAGACCTTCGGAAAGCCTGTAATCAGGTCAGATGGTTGTTTTAAACTTAATCAAATTGGTTGTGATGAAAGGTGGATCAATTGGATAGGGAGTGCCCATGGATCAAAATCTCGTCCGAAATCGGTATGTACCGGACGATACATATCGGTTTCGAAGGTCACCGATGCGATACTTTGAATGTATCGTACCAGTTCATTACACATATATTGGTAATGTATGTATCGTCCGGAACCGGTACGTCCTCCAATACGTACCAGTTTTGGAGCTGGACGATACGTACCGGAAAACCAGTATTTTAAATCATGGGAGTGCCTCACCTCTCCTCACTTCGTTGTGTTGATTAATGGTACTAACCATGTTATTTCCCGGTTGAATGTGGGCTTAGACAAGGTGATCCATTGAATTTTTGACACTTGAACAACTGCTAGTCTGTTATAAGAAGTGAATAGAAATGGTTGATCTGGAGTTGTACCCCACGGAATTCACCCTATGTTTGTTCTACTAAATTATCATTTACTTCAGTTGACCTCTGATGACTTATGGTCCATCTCATTGCATCGAAAGCATAGATCAACACACTGGCTATGTTTGATAACTTGGAATTCAGCTCTTGGAAGTGAATTAGTAATTTCATGCTCACTTCCTTGGAATTGAATTCCCCTAGAAATGACACTTCTCTTATTTGATTATGTAGTGTGGGAAGTGACTTCCCTAGAATTTCAATTCCACTGTTTGATTAGATTCTTTGGGAAATAAATTCCCGTGGAATTGGAAAATGCAAATAAAAGAAAAAACTGAATTTTAAGATGCTCCATTCCAATTATTTCATAATGACTATTTTTCCCGTGGAATTGGCACTTAGTCGATTTATGTGTGGAATTGATGATTAACTACCATGGAATTGAATTCCATGTGTGGGTACCACATGAATTTACTGCCACACCTTTAAATTGCTATCAAACAAAAAACGTGGAACTGACAATTCAATTCCACCCTAGAATTGCCACTTCCACATTATCAAACAGAGCCTAAATGACTGTCCTATTGCTGTCATGTCTACGTCCATGTCCAATCATAGTAAAAGGCAAGGATTTTAGCAGTTTCATAGCTTCAACTACCTTGAATTGCATATTTTGCATTACTCTTCAACCACACAAGTTGACATAATATGAGTCATAGCTCTATACTCTGCTTCTGCACTAGACCTTGCAAGCACCTATGTTTCTTATTCTTCTACGTGAAGTTTCCCTTCAAAAAATGTTCATTAATGAGTAGTAGACCTTTTATTAGAAAGATAATTTAGCAGAATTAGCATCAGAGTACCCTTTTACTTTCAAATGGCCATTAGACTTGTACAAAAGCTCCTGCCTAATAATATAGGCTATGTCTGGGTATTTAATAGTCAAGTAGATCAATTTTCCAACAAGCCT
Source organism: Chloranthus sessilifolius (assembly GCA_021018995.1). Classification (NCBI taxonomy): domain Eukaryota; kingdom Viridiplantae; phylum Streptophyta; class Magnoliopsida; order Chloranthales; family Chloranthaceae; genus Chloranthus; species Chloranthus sessilifolius. The sequence goes on from CM037597.1 coordinate 100,704,404, forward strand.
AAGATATTTGTATGGATCCTTTGAAAACTCTCATTTGTTAGCTACAATGGACATCTTTCAGACAAGGTGTGTATCTAGTGAAAAGTTTGCAAATTGGTGATTGATGGGGGAAACTGCGAGATTTTGCTAAAAAATGGAAAAAGGGTCAACAAGTTGAAGCTCTAATGAGGGCCACATCTATAGAATTGCTTAGCTAATTTAATGATCAGAAAGGGTGATTAGGATTTAGTTTAGTTTTATTAGACATAATTCCTATGGACACATGAAACAATACATATGAAAGAAGGACGTTTTCTTCTTCTCCTTTATTTATTTTTTATTTTTTCCAGATCGGTATGAAAGAAAGAATTCTTACTCTTCCATAATGACGTCATCAACATTACCTTGATATCAACATACAAGATTTTACGACAATGAAGTGACAACTCTCCGCCACTATTTATTGGTCGAGCTACTAACAAAGATCAGAAAGCATACATGCTGGATGGACGTTAAGCTTCAATTTCTATCGATATATAAATCTTTGAACTTCAGATCAAGTTCTCTCCAAGTGTAGCCATAGCTCTTGTCGACAAGTCAGAAAAGGAAGAAAGTAGAAAGTACAAAAACTTAAAGTAGAAAAGAAAGAAGATAGGAAGTCCTTGGGGATTTTTTGAGAGAAAATACGAAGTCCCAAATAAATAAAATAAAATGTCGGGGAGGGGGGTGGTTGAGATGAGATTTCTATTTATGTTTCCTTTTCACCTAAAAGTAAGAGGGGAGGGAGCGACAGAGGTGCTTGTGCACCACAGATCATAGTCACAATCAAGGGCGTAGCCAGGATTTTCTACCGGTGGGGACTAGCAATGATTTCATAGATCTTAATACGATTGGGGGGCTTGTACACCATAGATCGGGCTTGTACACCATGGATCTGGGGGTTATACACAAAAGTAGGTTGTATAAAAAACATATCTTATATAAAGCCACCACAAATTTAAGAATAAATCGGGGCTTGAGCCCCCACACCCTTATACGTAGCTCCGCCAGTGGTCACAATGCCGAAAGTCGACAATAAATCGGCAAGGGTCTAAGTTGAGAAAAATTGACATGAGTTAGAAAAATTGGGGAAAATAAAAAAATTCAAAAATAAAATAAAAAGGACATCATAATATATTTCATACTAAAAATAATGATTTTAATGAACAAAAGAGTACGAAATAGGCAATACCTAAAGGTTTTTCTTTTCCCTTAAATATGTTAGTGACCAAGGGTTTTTTTGAGTATCGTGCTATTGCTCATGGAGCATGTGAGATGTTATGACTGCGGTCTCTTATGTTGGAGCTTGGCTTCCGTATTTCTGTTCTATGCCTCTTCATTGTGACAAAGAAGCGGCTAAAAAGATGGCCTTTGATTCTGTCTTACAAGAGAGGATCAAACATATAGAGGTGGACATTCATTTTGTTGGAGAAAAAGTGTGGGACCATTCCTTTGAACTTGTAGATGTTGATTCTTCTCAACAACTTGCTGATGTCTTTACCCCGCCCCTTGGTCCTACAATTCTTCAAGATGTTATGGTCAAGCTTGGCATCCATGATATCCATGCTCCAGCTTGAGGGGGAGTGTTAGTGTTATTAGTTACACTTAGTCACTAGTCGCTAGTTGGTGTGTATTACTCAACATTTGGTGTGCATGTATTAATACTTTTAATATAAAGGTTAATGAGTTCATTATACTCATTAACCCCATATACTTCTTAATTATTTCTCTTTTCTCTCTCTGTCTCTCTCTCTCTCTCTCTCTCTCTCTCCTTCTCTTTAACCCTAACTTAATCCAATGTATCAACCCTCACCCTAATCTATCAAACCTAATCTTTTCTCTCTCTCTCTCTCTCTCTCTCTCTCTCCAATATTCATTACTCCAAGTATAAGTAAAAAAAAGCAAAAAAAAAATCAGACCACATCAAAAACATCGCCAAATACTTGGCCGAGTTGTGACTTGGCAAATTAATCTTCGATAAAGTCGGGATGACTGAAAGTCGCTGACTTTTTTCGATTTTTTGAAAAAGTAGGAGACTTTTGTGACTATGCCACCTATTTAGGCTCTATCTATCCACATGCAAATTTCTCTACATGCTTTCTCACCCAAAAATCAATGGTTGATACTTTTAGTGAGAATATTTGGAGTTTTCTTTCTGTAAGCAAGATACGTTAGTAAGTTGCATTACGCCTCTTATTTGTGAGTTGTATTCCATGGCAGAGATTAGAAACTGGCTTATTATGAGACAGTGAGTCCATATGATCGTACTCAATGCCCTGCGCAATTTCTATATTTCTTTTTGTACAATGTCTAGTGTTTGAGCGCCGTATTTATCATTATTATTGCTTTGTTCTATTTCAGGTTGACTTTGAACTTTGAATTGTTTATTGATTTATTTGGGCCTAAATTTTTTTAATTTAATTTATATAGAGCAATTTCTTTGCTTTTCAAATCATTCACTTTTTGTCGTTGATTTACTTAGTAAACATGCGTTACAACTTCAGAGAAAAATTTGGAGGTGGAGGTGGAAGTGGGAGCAGGTCCATCAACAAAAAAGAGAAAAGAAATAACTATTTTCGGACTTGAGGTGAAAAGGAATCACAAGCATGGATCAAAATCTCGGTTTCGGTTTCGTTCACCACTCGAACCATAAATTGGTCAAATTTTCTATAAATTTTGGGATTTTTTGAAAATATGATCCGAACTTTACCGATTTTTTATTTTTATTTTTTAAAACACTTTTCACATTATTGGAAGATATATTTGAACTAGTGAGGCTAATTTTCGACCGTTTAAAGTAACATAAGTGTATTACTAGTACACGGTATGCAATTTACAATACGACATGTGTACTACGATATGACAAATTTCAAAAATCGAGTATGTGCTCATGGGGTACTTATATTTAAAAATTAATTTATATATATTTATATATATTTTAGGTTATTTTAAAATCTACAAAATAGTTAATAAAAATAAAACAACACAAAAAATAATAATTCAAGAGATTAATATCAGCCATTAATATTGAAAACAATGGTTGATATTAAAGTCCACAAATCAGATGGCTTAAATCCCCTTACAATGCCTTTTTTTATCTCACACCATTGAAGTTTGATTTATTAGCTATCAATCTAAATTACCCAAGTAGCAATCTATCATTGGAATGGCAATCTCAGCCCAATGAAATATGCGGATAAATGAGTGTCAACAATCCGATTAACAAACTTTAATATCAACCATTAAAACTAAAAGCAACGGGTGATATTATAGTCAAGGGATCAGATGGTTTAGATCTCCTTAAAATACTATTTTTAGGCATGCTACACTTCAATATATGATCTGTCACTTTGATGGTTCGGATCACCCACATCCACTGTTGTAGTATGCGATCGCATATGCCCTTTTGCAATCGCATATGACATTAGGAAGGGGTGGATCGCATATGCCATCATGACATATGCGATATAGGAAGTATGTCATGGCATACAATTGTATGCCATGACATACTTTTCCAACATTGATTTTTTTTTTTTTTTGGCTTTTAGGCTTCCCCAAGCCCTATTACTAGGGGGTTTCTCTTCCTAATACATACCACAACTCTTAAAGGTATCTTTTGGGTCTCTTTCCTTCTCTTTTGTATGGTCTACTGTATTTTTGTATTATTTGGACTTATTTTTTATATTTTCCCTTCTAACTTATGGGTTATACACTTTTATTTCTCATTTTAGACACTACAAAATTATTAGAGCACAAAATTCACACAAACAAATTACTTTTCAATATGGGGAATTTTGGGAATTTTCGAGGGCTAGGGCGCAACAACTAGGTAGTTTTTTTTTTCCCTTCTCTTCCAGTTTTTTATTTTTCTGGGATTAAAGAAGCAAGCAAGGGGAAAAAAGGGGGAAGAAAAACTGGATGAGAGAAGAAGAAATAGCGGAAAAATTTATCGCATTAAAAAAAATTTGGAAAAAAAATCAAATAATCGCCGAAAACTTCAAATTATCGGCCGATAAATTGAAAATTTAAATTATCGGTCGATAAATTGAAAATGTAAATTATCGGCCGATAATTTGAAGTTTCCGGCGATAATTTGAAAATATCAGCCCCTACCCGAAATTTACCCAAATTTCGTTTCGGTAGGGGCCGAAACCGAGTCATCTCGGTCGAGAATTTGAATACTCGGCCGAGATTTTGATCCGTGATCACAAGCTTCTGAAGCTAAGGCCGCCCTAGGTCGAAGATGCGTGCAAATAATATGCCTTTTCCCCATCGTTCTTGATTTCTTCACTTTTCAATTTTGTAATGATTTTATGTCAAATATCTTTAACCCATTGCTGCCAATTTATTAATTGTTTTACTTGTGCTTAATTGTCACAAAGAAATGATTCATTTCTTTCAATTTTCTTTCAATTTTAAAAGTATATATATATATATATATATATATATATATATATATATATATATATATATATATTAAAAATTAAACTTTACCTACTCATTGGTCGTTTCCATTCTCATTATTAATTAACAATTTTAATCTATTAAATATTTGTAAAGGTCATCCTCGTCTCTTTCACCCTCCATAATTATCCTTTAAAAGGGTAAACTTGTGGAAAAAAGGTGAACTTGTAGGAAAAAGAGGATAAAGTAGTGAAAAATAAAAAATTACGCAAGGCTTAAGCCTCACTGCGCCCACATGCGCCTTACTATGCCTCATTAGGCCTCATTACGCCTCACTACGCCTCACTACGCCCCATACACATTTACGCCTCAAGCCTGAGCTCAAGGCGCGCCTCGAGGCTTACGCCTCAAAATGCTATTTAAAACACTGTCTGCCACTAATTGTTTTACTCGTACTGAACTCTCACTAAGAAATGATTTACTTCCTTTTTGGACCACTCATTTATCAGGGAATCATTTCCGTTATCCTTGGTCATGTACTAGAGCTGATTATTACATTTATGGTGCCAGAAAGAAACTTATAAATGATTTAGAGTTTCTTATTTTCCTATGTAGGTCAAGAATATTGGCTTCACTGGAGTTTTCAGGTTAATCTTTAAGCCTCTAGTGGAAGTGTTTCCATGCTTTGGAGCTGTCTCTTATTCTTTGAGAGAAAAGGTATATCTTCTCTTTCTAAGATCTCGGATGCAGGAAACCAATTACTAGGGCCTGCTCTATGCTCTATAACAATGCCTTCTAATGTTTTTGAGTGTAGAAAAAGCTTGATTTCACGCTTAAGGTTATTGGCGGTGATATTTCATCAATTCCGGGGATTTCTGATGCCATTGAGGTTCAAGCAACTCCCTTTATCTTGTTTCGGTATATTAATGTGGTCTATAAAATTTATGCCAGTTCCTAAAATAGTGCTCCGCGTGTTACTAATATCTGTTGAAGGATGGGAGGCAACAATTCCTTTATCTTTATTATTTTATTTATTTCGTGTTCTTTTCTTCAAAGATCTTGTAGTTTTATATAGGGATTAGTGCGGCATCACAGGTGTAACCAGTTGTGAGGCGCCATTTAAGTCATTGAATCCCATCAATAGCTAATTGACGCATGCTTCAGGCCCTTTAAATTTGTTAGAAGTCAGCCTATGACTGGATTTGGTGGCTAAATGGCACTTTGTAACCTTTTAGATGCCTTTAAGGATTGAGTAGATCCAATCCCTCCCATTAATTACCTTCAATTTCGAATTTCTTGTTTATTGGCACCTAGTTAAGGGGTTTTATTTAAGGTGCAAGGCAAGGAAAACTCTGGGCATGCAAAGCAATCAATTTTTTTGAAAGAAATGTATGTAAAAATTCAAGTTAATGATATTAAAATACAGAAACATTAGGATCTTTGTTAGGCATACAAAGCAATCAAATTTAAGCAAGTTGCCACAGATTTTTGCCATGGTCTTGTCGATTTCTCCAATGCATACACAACATTGATAAGAAAACATTCAATATATATATATATATATATATATATATATATATATATATATATATATATATATATGTATGTATATTGATCTGTAAAAGGCACGACAATATTATTAAAGAAAAACCGGTGAGGAGCTGGAAACTGTGCATCGAACCCGGCGAACGTGATGGGGACATTCGATTCAAAGAGCCGCCTATGGTCTATCGAAGGCGAAAGGAGTGTGCGACCCTGAAGGCACCAAAACGAATAATTAGTTTCCCTGTTTGAATTAGTTAGGGGTCAAACACATATGTGACATGTGATTATTAATTTCGCCACTTTCACTGCAACCATTGGAAAAGTGGTCATAAGTCTATCAATGTATGTCGGAATTGTGTGATTCTTGTCTTGTTGGAAAACTACTTTGATAAGCTTTCAAAGAAGACTAATTTCACGTCATTCGGACATCGTTTGACCCTTTAAATGTTGTCGCATAATAAAAACACGAGATTAGTGGTGAAATTAATTATGACTGTTACATTAGAATGTTTTAATGGTTGATTAGGAGTTTTATTTATAGTAGTATTCGTAGGGTTTCTTTTCTTTATAAATAAACATTGTAATTTCTTATGAGAAAATTAATGGTTATTGAATATTGCTTTTGCATAATTGAGAGCTTTTATCAAAGTTTTCTTTGAGGGTGAGATTCTCTCAAAACTTGGAAGAGCGATTCTTCTTTCTACGTGCGGTTTAGTGCGAGGCCAACTTTCTATCCTTCTTATCTACTCTTTATCTCCATCTACGTGTAAGTGTTTGGTTGATTTTCTATTTATCTTATACCAAAAATCCGGAACTAATTGTGTGCTTTGTTTGATCGATCTTTCTATAACCTAACCTAAGATCGTTCAATAGTCCTAACATGGAATTTCTTCTATTTGAGTCTTGAATTCTTAAAGACCCATAATCTTCTTATTGATTTATTCCACAAGGATTCGAAAGAACCCCTTGTGAGTTCGTTCGAAGCCCTCGCTAATGAACCCTAGTCTTCTAGATCTTATAGGGAACTTACTGCGAAAGTATCACTGTTTTGGGCTAAATCAAATCATTCAATTGAAATTCTCTTTAATTTCAGAGTCAATTTGTTAGGAAAATTCATATTTCAATTACTCGCGTTGATTCTAAAATAATCTCAGCCCATCATATTTGCGTGTTAATTTCTGCATCAGATTTGGTATCAACCCTTTGTCAATTTAGGGTTGTCAGTGTTCATATAGGTTCTAGGTTTCATATTTGTAATGTCTTGCATCGTTATGGATTCCGCTAGGATAGAAACCCTTATTAATGAACTTGCAAGTAAGTTGACCATGAGTCAGGCAGATCTTCAAGTCCAGATGTTTGATCACCATACTCAGTTACAAAATCATTTGCGTGATCAACAAGCCCATCATGAGGCTCTAGTGACACGTGTCGAGGGAATGAATAGGGTTATCACCGATGACGATATTTGAGTCCATGTCAATGACCGTAGAAGAGACGATACTCACCGACGCGACCCCCCATCCAATCAGGACGACAAAATCATGAAGTCCGTCAAGATAGACGCTCCTACCTTTGATGGGAAAAGACAACCTATTGTCTTTCCGAGGGTGACTGGCATGGAAGCTTATTTTGTTTCGTATGCCATGTTTGAGGAGCATAAAATCCGGTTTGCAAAAGTTAAGCTTATGGGCCAAGCTAGGCTTTACTGGATGAGTGTAGAGTGTCGTAGACAATCCCAGGGTTACTTTCCATTTCTACGTGGGCAGACATGAAGCTCTAACTGAATAAGAAGTATGTTTCTCTTTCCTGTGATGAATGTCTCACAAAATTCATTAATCAATTTGAGGACTTGATGTTCCAGGCTAATGTGGAGGAACATGACAAAGTTACCTTATATCGATTTCGGATGTGCTTCCGTCCATAATTGCGAAGGGAACTTATTCCATATCCTATTATCGATCTAGACGAGTGTTTCTCTAGAGTCGAGGAGTTAGAACGATACCTCAAGACCTGCCAAACCAAACATTTCAATACTAGTGAGTCTGGTTACAAGTGTAACTATTCTGAGTCTGGGTCTAATGTCAATACCATTCAACTAGGTCCAATTCACTCACCACACCAGTGACTAAAGCTGATAAGGGCAAGAATCCGATGTTAGAGGGCCCCAAGAGTGGGGGTCAAAACAAGTGTTATAAGTGCTATGACTTTGGACATTTTGCAGTACAATGTCCTCCCTGAAATTTGTTCATAACAGAGGAAAGGGAAGATGAACAGGAAGACGGGGAAATAGAAGTCTATGAGCCCAAATCGTTCCCTAGTGATGAGGAGGATCATGTAGGGGAACAAACAGTAGCTTGTCTTAGGGAAATCTCCCACCCCGTTGAGGAGGGTAATACCTCGCGGGTGCTTGTGAATGCGTCCTAGCCCAATCTAAGGAGAGTGATGACTGGCGTAGGGATAATATTTTCTACACCTTAGCTAGATGTGGTGAAAAGGATTGCAGAATCATGTTGATAGTGGAAACTGTACCAATGTTGTATCGGAAAACACAGTTTCTCGCTTAGGACTTACACCTGTTCCTCACCTGTGACCCTACAAAGTGGCATTGGTCGATTCGTCATCAATTCCAGTTTCACAAAGGTGTCAGGTTCCTATACAGTTTGGGTCGTATAAGGACACCTTATGGTGTGATGTTGTGCCTATGGATATTGGGCATGTCATCCTTGGGAGGCCTTGGTTGTACGATAAGGACGTTACACTGTTCGGGAGATCGAACGTATGTTCTTTCATGCACAAAGGAAAGAAGATTAAGATAAACCCTCTACCTCCTAGAGCACCTCAAGTGAAAAGAGGCAAGTCAAGTGGTATAGGCCTGGTTGAGAGAGAGAAAACAACTAAGGTCATTAATATTGCTAGCCCTTTAGAGTTTGAACAATGTGCTAAGGAAGAGAACGTTGTCTATGTTCTTGTCACAATGGAGTCGCCCAAAGAGTCAAGTGTTGAGTTTCTTAAAGAGGTTGGACCTATGACGAGAGAGTTTCAGGATGCCTTATCCAAAGACCTTCCGAATGAATTACCACCTTTAAGGGATATCCAACGCGCCATTGATTTGGTTCTTGGGTCTACTTGCCCATTATTGCATGAATCCATCCGAATACTCAGAGTTGAAAAAGCAAGTTGATGAGCTTCTCCTGAAGGGATTCATTAGAGAGAGTACGAGTCCATGTGTCGTGCCAAGGCTACTCACACCCAAGAAAGATGTGTCTTAGAGGATGTGCATCGATAGTCGTGCTATAAATAAAATCATGGTCAGTATCGGTTTCCTATACCGATGTTGGACGACATGTTGGACTGATGGTTGGAGCCACGATATTTTCAAAAATTGATTTGAAGAGTGGATACCATCAAGTTCGAGTTCGTCCCAGGAACGAATGGAAAACTGCCTTTAAGACCAAAGATGGTTTATATGAATGGTTTGTCATGTCTTTCGGGTTCTCAAATGCCCCCAACACATTTAAGCGAATCATGACGCAAGTGTTGAGGCCTTTTATAGGTAAATTCCTCGTGGTTTACTTCAATGATATCCTTGTTTACAGCCGCAACAAGGAACAACACTTATGCCATTTAAGACAAGTTTGTTTGACTCTCAGAGGAGAGAAGTCATACGCAAACCTAAAGAAGTGTACTTTCATGACAACTAGTGTTGTCTTCTTAGGGTTTATCGTACCTCTGACGGAATGACTGCGGATTCGGAAAAGGTCAAGGCTATTGTGGAGTGGCCTGAACTAAAGAACATTCACGAAGTCTGTAGCTTCCATTGATTAGCCACTTTCTACAGGCGTAATTTTAGTATGGTAACGGCCCCTATCATCGATTGCATTACAAAAAGGGAAGTTTAAATAGACACCTACTGCGGCAAAAGCATTTAAGGAGATTAAGTTCCGTATGACTGAGGCTCCAATTATGCGCCTAACTTTTCTAAAGTCTTTGAGGTGGCGTGTGACGCGTCAGACGTAAGTATTGGTGGAGTATTGAGCCAAGAGGGTCACCCTATAGCTTATTTTAGTGAAAAACCAAATGAGGCCAAACATAAATATTCTACGTACGATAAAGAATTCTATGCGGTAGTACAATTTCTCAAATATTGGAAACACTACTTACTACTGCAAGAATTTGTTCTATTCTCATATCATGAGGCCCTAAGATTTTTGAGCTCTCAAAAGAAGTTAAACCCGCGACATGGGTTGAACAACTTCAGGGTTCACCTTTGTGCTGAAACATAGGGCTGGAGTGGAGAATAGGGCTGCTGACACACTTAGCCGTAGAGTGGCGACGTTGCACTCCATGAGTGTTGAGATGACTGGATTCGAGTGTTTATTGAATGATTATCCTATGTGCCCAGATTTTGGAGAAGAGTATGCCTCACTCGTGAGTGACCAGTTTGATAGTGTGTAAGTACACCCTACTCGATGGGTATTTGTTTTTGAAACACCGCTTGTGTATTCTCCGCACTTCTCTACGAGACTTCCTCGTTTGGGAATTACACGTCGAAGGTGTCGCCGGGCATTTCGGCTAGGAGAAAACTGTTGCATTGGTTGAAGATAGGTTTTATTTGCCCAATCTCACAAGAGATGTCAAAATCATCAATCAATGTCGCGTTTGCCAATTGGCAAAACACAGGGTTGTATACGCCTTTATTTGCGTCACATACTCCATGACAAGATCTTTCTATGAACTTTGTGTTAGGGCTTCCTAAGACCCTCCGAAAGCATGATTCGGTGTTTGTTGTTGTGGACCGTTTCTCGAAAATGACCCATTTCATAGCTTGTTCGAAAACCTCAGATGCAAGTAAAATTGCTACACTTTTCTTTGGTGAGGCTGTTTGTTTGCACGGTTTGCTCAAAACCATTGTGTTGGATAGAGATGTTAAGTTTGTCAGTTATTTGTGGAAGACATTGTGGTATAAAATGGGGACTAGGCTTCAATTTTCATCTGCATATCATCCCCAAACTGATGGGCAAATTGAAGTTGTTTATCGAAGTTTAGGAATCTCTTGAGGTGTCTTGTAGGTGATCATGTTAGACGTTGGGATTCCATCTTACCTTTCACAAAGTTTGCATTTAACAATTCGGTTAATAGAACAACAGGGTTGAGTCCGTTTCAAGTTGTGCACGGTTACAAACCTAGGGCACCCATAGATCTTATTCCGATGTCAGTTCATCAGAGGTCGTCAAACTCTGCATGTACATTTGCACATCGCATTCATGAACTTCATACTGAGATTAAAAGAAGAATTAATGTGAGTAATGAAAAATATAAAGTTTTGCAGATTCTCATCGAAGGTTCAAAGAATTTCGGGAGGGTGATTTTATGATGGTTCGAAATAGACCTGAGCGCTTCCCTTAAGGAATTGCTAAAAGTTACGGGTTGGACCCTATAGGATTTTGAAGCGTGCTGGTCCTATCGCTTACGTACTAAACTTACCACCAGATTTAGGTATTAGTACGACTTTCAATGTAGAGGATCTCGTTCCCTCCTATGGCCCTGCAGTTACACCACTTAATCCTTTTAAACCTTTCACATCCGATTTGATCTTTGTTTCCCTTCCTATTCCTTTACCTTTGCCTACACGTCCTTCTCGTGAGATAATTGATGATATTTTGGAAGATTAGATTGTGTCAACAAACCAAGGGAGATTTCAAAAGTATCTTGTCTAGTGGAAGAATAAGCCAAATTCAGAGAATGTGGATCACAAAAGATGAGTTCCAACAGATTGATCCGGATCTCCTCGAGCACTATCACGGCCAATATTGATCAGAAATGAATTCTTCTAACCTTGGGGGAATTGATGGGGACATCCGATTCAAGGAGCCGCCCATGGTCTATCGAAGTCGAAAGAAGTGTGCGAAAACATCCCGAAGGCTCCAAAACGAATAATTAGTTTCCCTATTTGAATTAGTTAGGGGTCAGACACATATGTGATATGTGACTATTAATTTCGTCACTTTCAGTGCAACCATCGGAAAAGTGGTCATAAGTTTATCAATATATGTTGGAATTGTGTGATTCTTGTTTTGTTGGAAGGCTACTTCGATAAGCTTTCAAAGAAGACTAATTTCACGCCATTCGGACATCGTTTGACCCTTTAAAAGTGGTCGCGTAATTAAAAAAACGGGATTAGTGTTGAAATTTATTATGACCATTAGATTAGAATGTTTTAATGGTTGATTAGGAGTTTTATTTTTAGTAGTATTCTTAGGGTTTCTTTTCTTTATAAATACACATTGTAATCTCTTATGAGAAAATTAATGGTTATTGAATATTGATTTTGCATAATTGAGAGCTTTTATCAAAGTTTTCTTCAAGGGTGAGATTCTCTCAAAACTGGGAAGAGCCATTATTTTTTCCGCATGCGGTTTGGTGTGAGGTCAACTTTCTTTCTTTCTTACCTACTCTTTATCTCCATCTACGTGTAAGTGTCTTGTTGATTTTCTATTTATCTTATACAAAAAATCTGGAACTAATTGCGTGCCTTGCTTGCTCGATCTTTCCATAACCTAACCTAAGTCGTTTAATAGTCCTAACATGCAATTTCTTCTATTTGAGCCTTGAATTCTTAAAGACCAATTATCTTATTGATTTATTCCTCAAGGATTCGAAAGAAGCCCTTGTGAGTTTGTTCGAAGCCCTAAATTTTGAAGATCTAGTTGTTCGCTAAAGAACCGTAGTCTTCTAGATCTTATAGGGAACTTACTGCGAAAGTATCACTGTTTTGGGCTAAATCAAATCATTTAATTGAATTCTCTTTAATTTCAATGTCAATTTGTTAGGAAATTTCATATTTCAATTACTCGTGTTAATTCTAAAATAATCTCAGTCCATCATATTTGCATCATGTTAATTTCTGCATTAGAAAGACACCAAAACAAAAGAGGAAACAACAAAAAGAAACAGAAAACACAACAAGAGTAGAAAAACATCCAAAACAGAGACCACCCCGTCGCCTACCGAAGCAGATCGAGAGAACAGGGAAGGGAGCCGAGGGCTCTACTCGGGATCAAAGCTCTCAGGATTCGCCAAGGCCCCATCCTTGTCCAACTCCACCTAGGAGCACATGAGCTCCAGGATAATTTTTAGGATCATCCCGATCGAGGGACGTTTCTTGCGGAAGATGCGAGTATTTTGCTCCAACCAAATGCCCCAAAAGACCGGAAGGAGACCCACCCTCCAAAAAGCCCTGAAACGCCCTTCCAGCTTTGTACCGAACCAGGAAGCGAGAAGCCTAGGGATAGAATCCTGGGAGACCCACGGCATGCCAAACAGCTTGTGGATAACTCTCCAAATCTCTTGCGCCACCCATCAATGGAGGAAGAGATGAGAAGCTGACTCTTCATATTGAAGAAACATAGAGCATTGGTTGGGCAAGTCCTTGCCTCTTCTTATTAACTGATCCACTGTGAACGATTCGTCCCCTAACAACAGTCCCTGCAAAAAACCTCACCTTTGGGGGGGGGGGGATTGGAGCTTTCCAAAGCGTGGTCCAATCACACTGACAGAGGGGACGAGCAGCCAACATCCGGTAGAAGGACTTAACGGAGAAAGAGACGGTTTTGCTAGCCATCCAAATTCTTGCATCAATTCTGCTGGGATTTCTCTCGGTGTGGTATAATAGAAATATCAAATTTTGGAAGGGAATCAGCTCCTCCTCCCTGAGATGTCTTCGAGTATACAAATTCCAAGAGGCCTCTCCCTCGGAATCCAAAAAAAATCTGCCACCAAAGAGCGGGAATTGTTCAAGAGGGTGTAAATGGCAGCAAACGTCTCCTTTAACGGCTGGAATTTGATCCAAATATCATCTCAAAAGCTGATCCTGGACCCCTCCCAGCTGAAGCAAATTCCCCTCGAAAAGGACTCCTAGGTGGAACAAATGCCTTTCCACCAAGCTGAGAAATGTCTATTAACAGTGACGCCCCCAATATCCATCTATCCAACCATATTTCTCCACCAAAACAGAGACCCAAAACTGTTCCTTTCTACCGCAGTCCCAACTCGCCAAAACCATTTGCCCACCATTGCGATATTGACTAGCTTCAGGTTACAGATACCCAATCCCCCAACTCAAACCGGCAGTTGGCAAACCTCCCAACTGACGAGATGGTATTTCGTATCAATCCCCGAGCCTTCCCATGAAAAATTTCACTCTATCTGCTCCAATCTCAGGATTACTGCCTTGGGCATTTAAATACGAACATGAAGAAAATGGGCAGGCTAGACAAAACCTTCACTAAGAGCAACCTACGCCCAATACTTAAGTAATTTGCCTTTCTAGGAAGCCATCCGCCTTTCGAATCTCTCGATCACCGGATGCCAAGCCTTGACGCTAGGCTTGCTAATACCGAGAGGGAGCCCCAAGTAAGTGATAGGGAGTTGTTCAATATCCCCATTCACCGCCTTTGCTAGCAAAGATAAAAGCAGAGGTTCGACACAGATGCCAGTCACAGTGGATTTGTGAAGGTTAACTCGCTGACTCGAGACCGCCTCATAAACTGTGAGCACATCTGCCAAAGCTTGGATTTCAAACATATCCGCCTTGCAGAAAATCACCGTGTCATTACCGTACTGCAAGCGCGTAACCCTCCACCCAAAATTACCCACCAAGACACCGGAAATATAATTGAGATGTCGGGAGCGGCGTAACAGACCGTCTAAAACTTCTCCCACCATATTAAATAGGAAAGGAGATAAGCGGTCTCCCTGCCTTTAGACCCATTCACAATAACTGAAAACCAAGCAGTGGAGTAACATGCGCGCATCCATTTCCTCCAATTATCACTAAACCCAAATCTTCGAAGCATGCGGTCCAAACGATCCCAACTTACTCCATTGTAAGCTTTTTCCATGTCCATCTTCCAAATAATTGCCAGGATTCTATTTCGGTGAGCGGATTGGACCACCTCATGTGCTACGACCACTGTATTAACAAGCTACCTTCCTTTCATAGAGGCCCCTTGATTCTCGGAAATCAGCCCACCCATAAGAGGCTTGAGCCGATTACTAAGCACCTTAGACAATATTTTATACAAACCGTTAATGAGACTAATAGGGCGAAAATCATTGAGGTCCTCTGCACCGTCCTTCGGAATAAGCGATATGAAGGTAGAATTTAGACTTCTACCGATGAAGGCCTTCTTGTGAAACTCTGTACAGAACACCCCAAGAGATCCATCTTAAGCACGGGCTAACAGGTTTTGAAAATTTCCAATGTAAAACTGTCTGGCCCTGGAGCTTTATTCTTCTCGTTATATTTGATGCAGACCAGACGCTTTCCATAAAGGTACCAGCCCGATTTTTCACAGAGAGGCAAATTGATGCCAATCTAACTAAGGATGAATCCATCCCTCATCCGAGTATAACCTTTGATAAAAACCATCTCGCTACTAATCTACTATTGGTCCACAAAAACCGAGCCGTCAATAGAGACCCCAAAAAATTCCTATTCCCCCTAGCGTTCACCACCGAGTTAAAGTACTTGGTGTTATTATCCTCTACTTTTAGCCAGTGCATCTTGGACTACTGCTTCCAACACACCTCTTCCTTTAAGCATTTTTTATTAAATTCCATTTTATCTTTGAGCCTTTCCTCCCTCTCGGAATCCGACAAACCTCTAGATTCCTCAATCTCATTGAACACCCTTAGCCTCTCCAAGACCACCTCCTTCGAGACATGCACGAGACCGTAAACTTCCCTATTCCAGTCCCTAATCCGAATTTTCAAATTCCCCAGCTTAGAGATAAGCTGAAAGGCAGCTGATCCTACTAGAGAGATCTTAACCCACCAATTCGGAACCAAATCCCAAAAGCCGTCATACAGTAACCGCATGTTTTCAAATCGAAAGGGGGAAGGGCCTTTGCCCAACGAGTAATAGAGAAGAAGTGGGCAGTGATTCGAAATGGCTCTAGCAAACCCGTGAAGGGACGCGTTGGGGAAGAGATCAATCCATTCCAGTGAGCAGAGAAAACGATCAAGGCGGCATAACGTCGGCATGTCTTGAAGGTTGGAACATGTGAAACATGCTCCATGCAACGACACATAAAAAAGCTCCCAATCCTAGATGCAAGCATTCAGGCCTCACATCGGCGCCTGGTCCAGCAGTCCTCCCAACTTCTCCTGGGGCCACCTGATGGCATTGAAATCCTCACCCAGGAAAGTCGGAAAATCCCACCTAGCAGCCACTCCAACCAATTCGTACAAGAAATTGTCCCTCCTGCTGTCCTCCGATGGGCCATACACACTCAACAATGTCCAATGCTTCCCATTATCCTTGTTTTTGGGAACCACAGAGGCAGAGAAGCAACCCGCCTCCTCATCCACTTTATGGTATAAACTACTATCCCAAGTAACGAGGATACCACCCAAAGCGCCCACCGAGTAGATTCCGATCCAATCCCATCGATTGCCCACTAGGACAGAGGAAACCTTAAGACAATCACAAAAACCCCATGTGGTCTCCTAAAGGGTAATAACCAAAAGCTTGTGCATGGCGATGACTCGCTTTACCCCTACCTGTTTCTTTGTATCACAAATTCTTCGAACATTCCAAGAGAACAGCTTCATAAAGACAATAGATGGAAATCCCGCCCAACATTGAGAGAAGAAAACTCAGACCCCCCGGAGCACCTGCCATCCGACATTCCCCACTCCAATTTAGCGAGTTCTCTAGATTTGGATCTTTTTTTGTCCACCGACTTGGAAATCCGATTTGAGAGTATATCCTTAAACACCTCTCGGTGGTCCCCATCGAAACCCTGGAAAGACGTACCATGCGCTCTGCCAAAGTGGATTAATGATGTAGGAAAATCACACGCAAACCCTAAAATAGCGTAAATCCCGCACGATAGGAGTTTGGGTCTCGCTCGTCGATTAATCCAAAATAAAAATAAAAGAAGAATAAGATAGAAGATCTTCGGAATCGCTCCAAAGAGGCTTGTCGGCCTCGCATCAACGATAACTTTGAAGAATCACCCCTCAAAGGCGAAAAGTCATCTCAAGTTTTGTAAATGAAAGAATTACTCTTTCACAAGATGCATAAAAGCAACTTAATTTTTTTTATTCATCATTCCTTATAAATTTTGTTCTTACATGTCATTAAATAGGCTAAGACAATAATAACTAACTAAATTTAAAATAAGAAACTAACTAACTAAAACTGCCAATAACTAATTGAAATCGCCAATAACCACCAACTTGTGGACGTCCGTTTTGTAACCATGGATGTCCGTTTTGACACCACAGACGTCCATCATATGTTGATGAGCTTTGCTTCACCAATCGTTTGAAAACCCATTTATGGGTCCACTTCTTCATTGTTGACTTTCTTCATTTGACCCGGCCATGGCCCAAACATGCGGATCTAAATTTCGCATCATTCTCCCTTTGAAAAAGTTCGACCTCAAACTTTGGTTGACATGGGTTTTCATTGTAGAGGTCACGGACAATATATAGGGAACCTCGATAGGAAGCGGCTTGGGCAAGTAAATCGGATTCAACTCGGCTGAGATCCGATTTATCTTTGATACGCTAATGGGAATCGACGACAACTCACAACCAACATGATCCTGAGACCTGTGGGTCATGGGACTGATAGTCTTTATTGCGAATAATTGTTCTCCAACGATCTCGGACTCGGTGGGATTTATTGCGGAAACTTGCTCTTCAATGACTTCAGGATTAGTATTGATATTGGCCGTAAGAGGGTTTTCATCATTTGGTATGGAATCTTTGACCATTTTGGTGTTATCACGGGTTCGGGGTGAACAACGGTTATGGGAGTAAAATGGATGATTGGCAATGGGGTTGGGTTGATGGGCAAGGAATTTGAAATCTTAAATTTCAAAGCTTCAAGTCTCGCCGATATAATTTCTTCTTGTAGTTTGAAAAGAAAATCCTTAAGAAATTGTTAAACGAAACTCTTGCTTAACTCCTTTGCTATCCGACGTGAAACTTTCAACTCACGTAGGATCTCAAAAGTAAACGCTCGATTCTCTAAAACTAGATCATATTGATTTGTTGAATTCAAATACCTCAGACTCCACGATCTAGCTTTCATTGCCTCCCATATTTGTTCAATCGAAGTAATCGTCTGACGCAAATCAAGGTTCTTCCGCCGATCTACAAACGATCCCATGCTAGCCATCTGATCATTCAACTCGAAAAAGGCATCCGATAAACTGTTCTTTACTCATGATGGACTCCATGTGCCGAGTGTTGGACTTTCTCTGATACCAAATTGATGCTGGAAAATCGCTCGCTAACCCTAAAATAGTGTAAATCCCGCACGATAGGAGTTAGAGTTCTCGATCTTCAATTAAAACAAAAAAAATAATAGAAGAATAAGATAGAAGATCTTCGGAATCGCTCCAAATATGTTTGTCGGCCTCGCACCAACGATAACTTTGTAGAATCACTCCTCAAAGGCGAAAACTCATCTCAAATTTTCTAAATGAAAGAATCACTCTTTCACAAGATGCACAAAAGCAACATAAATTTTTTTTTCCATTATTCACTTATAAAATTTGTTCTTACATGTCATTAAATAGGCTAAGACAATAATAACTAACTAAATTCAAAATAAGAAACTAGCTAACTAAAACTGCCAATAATTAATTGAAACCGCCAATAACCGCCAACTTGCGGACGTTCGTTCTGAAGCCACAGACGTTTGTCATATGTTGATGAACTTTGCTTCACGGATCATTTGAAAACCCATTATGGGTCCACTTCTTCATTGTTGTTGACTTCTTCATTTGACCCGGCTATGACTCAAACATGCGGATCTAAATTCCGCATCAATTAACTTTTGTAGAGCCTCGAAATCCATGTCGCCACAACCAAAATTGGCCAACTCCGAGGAGGAAGAAGCGGAGCAGGAACCCCTGGGAGGATGAAAGGAGCACTCAACCCAAGCGTCAGAATCATCGCATCAGAGAGATCTGATAAAAAAAACATCCTGATGCGAAGAAGATGGCTCAGTATTGCAATCTGACGACGAGGATTCTGTAGAAAAGATGGATGTTGAAACAGAGGAGAAGGCGTCCAACAGCCGAGACGTTGAGGCCTTAGTGGTGGAAAGGTGCATGTCCCCCCTCAAAGAAGTGAAAGCCATTCGCCTCGAAGACCCAGAATGACCCAACGCTGCTAATGGAACCGACCCAAATCAGAATCAACATCCAAACCCAACTTTCGATTCAGGCCGACAGTCCACAGGTCCGTGATAACTTAAAGCAGCTGGCCTCTTACATCATGCAGGCTGATCTAGGTCTTGGTAGTGGCCCAAAAGGCATACAACTGACCTCCAACACCTCCAGAAAAGTAAGTCTTATCTCCTAGCTCCAGACAATACTGCTTTTTAGGAGGGAAAACCGTGGGCTGAAGAGGAAAACCATCCTCATTTGAAATCGAATAAATATCCATCCCTCCACGTGTCAGCGTGCGACTCTTCACATAGTTCCTTTTTACAGACGATGTGGCCAAAACCACATGGGTAGGTTGGTTGTTCACCAAAAACCACCTCGGAAGATCCATCGAGGCCACCATAGACCGAGAAATTGCCACCTATCCCCAAAATGCCACATGTGCACTCTTCTAGCATCAGATCCTCCCGATCCAGACCATTCTCTTCCATAAAACCAGACTTCTAAATCAGTTGCTACTCCAAGTTACTTTTGAAATTAAAAATATTTCCAGTTGTAGAGTCTGTGGCCGATATGGAAACTATCTAAATCATTGACCAAGTAGACGATGGGAGATTAAGCGAAGGATCTCGCTCCTCAAGACCCTCCAATCCCCTGTTCTGCTCGATTCAGGCCATAGAAAGCCTCAACGGTGAGCTCCAAACCCAGATTAGGGTTCCAGCACTGATCCGACGGTGAGAGATCAACCTCCACTGACATCGTTGAAGCCTTGCCTCTGCCCTCCACCAAATCAGCTGTCCTAACGCCGGAAAGACTCTGAGGGCTTGTCGGAAAGGAATCGAACTTATCGGACCAGCATTCGATCTCCCCTTGCTCAAACTTTGGCACCAGTTCACCTCCAAAACCATGGCCTCCCGAGGAAGAGACAGCTCAATCCGTCGGGGACGTGGTCGGCCGCCGATGCTTTGATACCGGCGTGGGCACATCCCCCTACTAGCACTTCCCCCTCGTCATCCCCATCATCACCCCGTTTAGATCTACCCGGACTGGGTTGACGCTCGTCGGGACTTTTTCACCAGAACCACTGAATACGTATTCCTCACCTCCAACGGACCGCGCCAGTTCATTCTCCACATACCCCGGGAACGGAGTCCTCTCACCCAACTCCACTTCTATGAAGACCCGAACGCCCTGGTCGTTGATACGAACGAGAAAACTCCTGGGAATGGACTCCCACTGGTCGTTGGCGACAAGGATCCGAGCGAATCTGGTGTCCCACAAATTGTCGGTACTCCGGTCAGTCAAGATGAAGGATCCACATCTCTCTCCAATGCCCTTCAGGATCTCGGAGGTCCAAGCGTGTAAAGGAAGACTGTAAAGCCACAGGTAGACACCTCCTTCCATTTTTTGCAGCTCAAACTCACCCAGCTTTGACGCCCCACCGCTGCACTGCACCGAAGCTCCATTGATGAAGAGGTCTTTTTGATCACTGATCTCATTCGCCACTGCTTCACTAGGGCACCTTTGTAGAAATTTTGCTGTAGAAAATCTAGGGAGGGCTGGGCGCTCACAAAAGCCTCGCCAACTAAGTCACCATTTGTAAATAGTAATGGGAAGGAGGGCATCATTACAGGTAGAAAGAATAACCCAGAAAAATGTAAGATTCTTAGATAACACATCATAATGGCTATTAAAGAAATCTAGATCCACGCGGTCCCCACCATTAAAATTTTCTTGGTAAGACCAGTTTATCGGGGATAGTGAGCAGACATCAACTCCCCGAGGTCGGACGTCAGGTCCCATAGGCCCCAGTGGGCCACCCGAAATCACCTCAACGAACGACACCCCCTATCGTTGTCTTCCTGTATTCCTCAGTTTGTGGCCCACACCTTGCTGCACAAAAGCCTAGGCACTTCGAAAACGCCCCTTGCTGTAAATCGTTGACTTGACAACCATTTAGAATCAATTGCTCACAGGACCTAACCCTAGGGAATCGGGAATCGCTACTTTTAACGGATATGCCTCTAGCTCTAACACCCTCGCAACCAACAATGCCAAACGGAACATCTATGAAAGTTTACATTGCGCCATGTCCCACAAATTCAGTGACCAGCTCTCAAGACCAAAGTAGATAGCTCTCAAGACCAAAGTAGATAGTAGATACCATTCGTTGGCTTAAATAGGGTACCTGTAATTACAACCGAAGATTCTCCATTCACTACCAGGGGTTCCCACAGTTTACACTGTTGATTGCCTTGAATCAGGCGATGGAGATTATTTTAAAAACATTCAAAAAGAAAATGTCGACTTGCATTCAAGTCACAAATACATGAACCATTTTAATTAGAGAAGTTAATAAAATAACTCATTTACCATATTAAAAGCATATGTATGTGACTACATATGAGCAAGAAGTATCACGTGCGTCTTTAGAGAACATCCTCACAAATTAAAGAGAAAAGGATTAATGGCTCATCACAAGCTTTTGTAAAATATCCTGATTTTTTTTTAATTATTATTATTTTTTTCTTTCATTGTAATGGGTAAGATGGGATAGAACTTGCCACGTCAAGGTTGCAATATTGTCAACCTTTCATTGAGCCATAGTCACAAAATTTGCCTATTTTTGAAATATTCGCGAATAATTCGTAAAGTTGAGGTTCTGTGAATTAATCCCATATTATTCGCGATATTTTTTAAAATTCATGTGTTTTTAAAAGTTTGTGAATAAATCACGAATAATTCCTGGTTTTTTCAATAAATTGTGATATATATATATATATATATATATATATATATATATATATATATATATATATATATATATATATATATATATATATGTTTTAACATTTTAATCTTACATTTTTTTTATTTTTTTTCTCTCCAATCTTCTCCGAATATTTCCCCAAACTTGCCAAATTATTGCCGAACACCGACTTGGTGACTACGCATTAATCTACAAGCCCAACCCCAAAATACTCCTAAAAATCGACTATTAAGCCACGTAGCACATGTGTTTGAGCAATCCAATTCATGAAAGTGGCAGTTTATATTTTGATATAAAGTGAGCCCAAAAGCTACTTAGTGGTGGTTTTGAACCATCCGATCAATGCACTTTAATATGGACCATTGTGCACTTTGCAATGGCAGAATAATATGCCAACTGATCCCATAAATGCTCAGCTTGTTAAAGTAATCTGACACTAACAGTTGTCCTAATTTAAAATTTTTAACTTACATTTCAATCTGGAAAATCGTCGCAATATTTCATCCAGAATACAAAGTGGGCAAGTGATCCCATAGACCATACAGTAATTCTCACGATTCAATTTCTGCGAAATTATCACAAAATCATGATTCTTAATATTTTAAAACTTACTCGCAATGGAACACATACTTTGATTGCGAAAGTTAAAATTTTGTTAAGTAAAGTAGGGTTAGGGTTTGGTCAAGATGAAGAAGAAGAAAAGAGAGATGAGAAGAATAGGGGTCTGATATAGTTAGTTCTCACGCACCGTTTATCATTAGTATTTTATACTACTTACAAAGTGATAATGACACACCAAGCAATACCCATAGTTCTCACACACCATTTATCATTGGTATTTTATACTACTTACAAAGTGATAATGACACACCAAGTTATACCCACACACCCACTCACATGTAAAGATAGACACATGCACACTTACCAACTTAATAAAGTTCTACGGACACACCAACACTCCCCCTCCAAAAGTTGGAGCAGAAATGCCAATCATGTCCAACTTGGAGGTGATGTCATATAACCGGAGCGCCAACGGTGATCCCTTCAAGCATGTAGCATTGAGGTCAGGGGTTCAATACCTATTAAAGAAAATGTCGCATAACCAGTTCTTTCCTACTGCCTTGGTGAGTATATCTGCAAGTTGATCTTCGGTAGTGACTTGTGGTGTACAAAACTCCTTAGATTCAATATTCTCTCTTATGAAGTGGCTATCCACTTCGATTTGCTTGGTCCGTTCACGGTATAGCAGATGTTCAACAATGTGTAGTGCAACTTCATTGTCTTAAATGCAAATAAGAACCTAAATAAACTATTGTTATATAAAGAATGAAGGAGAGAAGAAGAAAAGAAGAAAGGAAAAGACAAGGTGTACCTTAAAGAGACTACATTGATGCTTCCATAAGATAATATGAGTTGCAGGTCATTAGCCCTTTATATAGCACAACTAGAAGACAAAAGGACACCTACGCGATGTGGGATAATTCCTAGCCACCTACTCTCACATAATGTCTAAATAGGCATGTGGTGCTGGTTTGTTGTGGACACAAATTTTTTTTTGTTGAAAAGTCTTTGTTGGCTTATGTTAGCGATAGTGCAGCCTTGTGTGGGGTTGTGGTATCACAACTATGAAAGATTCAGGAGTGGTATTGTTGGTAGATGCTCCATTATAGAGTTGAAAACATATACAATGTTTTTGGGGCAGAAACATGTCTCTCCAGCGGCTCATGCCTCTATTTCACCAATCATATTTTGGATCATTGACTCTGGAGCCATAGATGATATGATCAGGATGTCGTCACTATTTCAGTCCATGTCTCCGATGCCCGACCCTGTTATATACGTGTTGCAGATGGATCTCTTGTCCGAGCTGAGTAAAGGGACAGTCCAAGCTGGTTTCCTCTATTTTTTTATGGTTGAATTCCCTCTCTTTATCTTCCACATTATATGTTCCAAAAATGTATGTGAACCTTTTACCTGTTAGTAGCCTTGCTAAACATCAAAATTGCAGTGTTACCTTCTTCCCTCGTACTGTGTTTTTATGATTTGTCAATGGGAAAGGAGATTGGTTGTGGTTAAGAGGATGGGGGGCTCTATATATATTTGAAGATCATAGTGCTCGTGCAAGTCCAAAGATCCAGAAGACTGTTGCGGCCGCCATTACTTTAGTTGATTAGATGCATTTATGTGCCACTACAAAAGTTTAAGATTCTATTATTAGAGAAATTCAAATTTGTGGATATCTCCCTTATGAGATGTGAAGTGTGTGAGCTCTCAAAGCATACCTGGGTTCCATATCCTCCCAGTGTTAATCAAAGTAATGTTCGTTTTGAAAATGTTCATTCCGATGTCTGGGGAGCTTCACCTACTGTTTCTGTGAATGGTCATTGTTATGTTGGCACGTTTGTTGATGATTGTATCCGCTATACCATGGTCTTCTTAATGAAATTCAAGGATGAAATAGCTAATTTGTTTCCTATATTTCAGAATTTGGTTTAAACTCAATTTCATGCAAATGTGAAGGTGGTACATTCGGATAATGGTGGAGAATACTCTTCCCATCATCTCCAGTCGTACCTTCACATTCATGGATTGATTGGCAAACCACTTGTTCCTATACTCCAACAAAATGTGGTAACTGAAAGGAAAAATCGTCATCATTTGGAGGTCGTTCATACTCTTTTGATTGGTATGAATGTTCCTACGTTTCTATGGGGGATGTTATTCTTACTGCTGCCTATTTGATCAATCGTATGCCTACTCCCATTTTCAGGGGTAAGCCCCCCTTCCAACTATTGTGTCCTAGCAAGCGTCTCTTTCTTGTGGCACCTCGTTTGTTTGGGTGCTTTTGCTTTGTTCATATTTCTTTTGTTTATCGTGAAAAATTTGAATTTGGAGTTGGAAGTGTATGTTCATTGGGTACCATGCCACTCAAAAAGGGTACAAGTCCTTTGATCCCGTGACTCGACGTGTGATTGTATCTATGGATGTTACTTTCTTTGAGGCCATGTTTAAGGGGACAATCCTCAGTGCCCTCTTCATGGGGAGAAAGTTGTAAAGGAAGAGAGCATTGGTGTGCCTCTAATCATAGATGTAGCAGAAGGTTTATATGGTGAGATAGGCGAGTATGATAAAGATAAGGAGGGGCTTGTTTTTGTGACAACCACAATTTGATAGATATGGGAAAAGGCAGGTTTATGTGAGGATTTGTTTTTAAAAGGCTCAAATTCAAGAATGGCCTTCATCTCAGATTGATAAAGAAAATCAAGAAGAGCCTCTATCCCAGGCCACTGATCATGATTCTATCCTCGAGACAGATTCTCCTTCAGATCTTGACCTTTCCATTGCCCAATGTAAAGGTACTACGCATCCTATCCAAAGTTTGTTTCCAATAAAGGTTTGTTTGCTTTCTATTATTCATTTATTTCATCCCTTGATTTTATTACTATTGCTACTACTGTTTCGAGTGCTTTGTCTCACTTATAGGAGAAAGAGCCTTTCAGGAGATGAATGCCTTAGAGCAGAACCAGACATGAGATGTTGTTGATTTGCCAGAGGGTAACAAGATTGTGGGTTGCAAATTGGTGTACACTATAAAGTATAGACCAGTTGACACTATACAACAATATAAAGAAAAATTGGTTGCAAGGGGGTTTACCCAAACTCAAGGAGTCAATTATCAGGAGACATCTTCCCTTGTGGAAAAGTCCAATACGATTCGGGGTCCTCCTATCCTTGGCTGCCTATAAAGGATGGCCACTGTCTCAGTTGGATGTGAAGAATACCTTCCTCCATGGTGATCTGAAAGAGGAAGTCTCTATGGATCTTCCACCTGGGTTTATTAAATAGGTGTTGTGGTATCACAACTATGAAAGCTTCAGGAGTGGTGATTGTTGGTAGATGCTTCATGATAGAGTTGAAAACATATACAATGTTCTTGGGGCAGAAACATATGTGTCTCTAGCGGCTCATGCCTCTATTTCACCAATCATATTTTGGACCATTGACTCTAGAGCCATAGATGATATGATTGGGATGTCGTCACTATTTCAGTCCATGTCTCCGATGCCTGACCCATGTTATATATGTATTGCAGATGGATCTCTTGTCCGAGCTGAGTAAAGGGACAGCCCAAGCTGGTTTCCTCTATTTTTTTTATGGTTGAATTCCCTCTCTTTATCTTCCACATTATATGTTCCAAAAATGTATGTGAACCTTTTACCTGTTAGTAGCCTTGCTAAACATCAAAATTGCAGTGTTACCTTTTTCCCTCGTACTGTGTTTTTATGATTTGTCAATGGGAAAGGAGATTGGTTGTGGTTAAGAGGATGGGGGGCTCTATATATATTTGAAGATCATAGTTCTCGTGCAAGTCCAAAGATCCAGAAGACTGTTGCGGCCGCCATTACTTTAGTTGATTAGATGCATTTATGTGCCACTACAAAAGTTTAAGATTCTATTATTAGAGAAATTCAAATTTGTGGATATCACACTTGTGAGATGTGAAGTGTGTGAGCTCTCAAAGCATACCTGGGTTCCATATCCTCCCAGTGTTAATCAAAGTAATGGTCGTTTTGAAAATGTTCATTCCGATGTCTGGGGAGCTTCACCTACTGTTTTTGTGAATGGTCATTGTTATGTTGGCACGTTTGTTGATGATTGTATCCGCTATACCATGGTCTTCTTAATGAAATTCAAGGATGAAGTAGCTAATTTGTTTCCTATATTTCAGAAATTGGGTTTAAACTCAATTTCATGCGAATGTGAAGGTGGTACGTTCGGATAAGGGTGGAAAATACTCTTCCCATCATCTCCAGTGGTACCTTCGCACTCATGGGATTGAGTGGCAAACCACCTGTTCCTTTACTCCAACAAAATGTGGTAACCGAAAGGAAAAATCGTCATCTTTTGGAGGTCGCTCGTACTCTTTTGATTGGTATGAATGTTCCTACGTTTCTATGGGGGATGTTGTTCTTACTGCTGTCTATCTGATCAATCGTATGCCTACTCCCATTTTAGGAGGTAAGTCCCCCCTTCCAACTATTGTGTCCTAGCAAGCGTCACTTTCTTGTGGCACCTCGTTTGTTTGGGTGCTTTTGCTTTGCTCATATCCCTTTTGTTTATCGTGACAAATTTGAACTTGGAGTTGGAGGTGTATGTTTCATTGGGTACCCTGCCACTCCAAAAGGGTACAAGTCCTTTGATCCGTGACTTGACATGTGATTGTATCTATGGATGTTACTTTATTTGAGGATACACCCTTAACCACGTTTAAGGGGACAATCCTTAGTGCCCTCTTCATGGGGAGAAAGTTGTAAGGGAAGAGAGCACTGGTGTGCCTCTAATCATAGATGCAGCAGAAGATTTAAATGATGAGATAGGCGAGCGTGATAAAGATAAAGAGGGAGTTGTTTTTGTGACAACCACAATTTGATAGATATGGGAAGAGGCAGGTTTATGTGAGGAATGTTTTTAAAAGGCTCAAATTCAAGAATGGCCTCCATCTCAGATTGATGAAGAAAATCAAGAAGAGCCTCTATCTCAGGCCACTGATCATGATTCTATACTAGAGATAGATTCTCCTTCAGATCTTGACCTTTCCATTGCCCAATGTAGAGTTACTACGCCTCCTATCCAAAGTTTGTTTCCTATAAAGGTTTGTCTGCTTTCTATTATTCGTTTATTTCATCCCTTGATTTTATTACTATTCCTACTACTGTTTCGAGTGCTTTGTCTCACTTATAGTAGAAAGAGCCTTTCAGGAGATGAATGCCTTAGAGCAGAACCAGACTTGAGATGTTGTTGATTTGCCAGAGGGTAAGAAGATTGTGGGTTGCAAATTGGTGTACACTATAAAGTATAGACCAGTCGACACTATACAAAAATATAAAGAAAAATTGGTTGCAAGGGGGCTTACCCAAACTCAAGGAGTCAATTATCAAGAGACATTTTCCCTTGTGGAAAAATCCAATACGATTCGGGTCCTATCCTTGGCTGCCTATAAAGGCTGGCCACTGTCTCAGTTGGATGTGAAGAATACCTTCCTCCATGGTGTTCTGAAAGAGGAAGTCTCTATGGATCTTCCACTTGGGTTTATTAAATAGATGGAGACAGGGAAAATGTGCAAGCTGTAGAACTCCGTCTATGGACTGAAACAATATCCACGTACATTGTTCCATAATTTTAGTGATGCTATCCTAAACTTTGGGTATTGAATAAGCCATTATGATCACACCCTCCCTATAAAGAACGTGGTATGTCTCACTGCAATGTTATACGTTGATAACATTATAGGAACTGGAGATGACCATGATGCGATACTTCAGTTGAAGTGTTACTGGACGCAGGTTTTTGAGATAAAGGACTTGGGCCCTTGAAGTACTTTTTCATTGAAGTGGCAAGGCTAAAAATGGGGATTGCATTGTCCCAAAGAAAATATACCTTGGATCTTTTGCATGAGACAGGCATGCTGAGGAGTAAACCAACCTCCAATCCTACTGAACAAAATCATCTTCTAAGAGGAGAAGATGAACTCCTCAAGGATCCTCTAGCGTACCAGAGGCTTGTGGGGAAGCTGATATACTTAATAATGATTCGCCCAGACATTTCCTATGCTGTAAGCGTAGTGAGTCTGTATATGCACTCACCGCGAAGTATTCATCTTGATGTTGTGTGTGGAATTCTGAGGTATCTGAAAGGAAGCCTGGACTCCTATATAGTGCCCATGGGCACCTAGATGTTTAGATCTTTACAGATGCAGATTGAGCTGGATCTCTGGATGATACTAGATCCATGACAGGCTACTGCACTTTCCTTGGAGGAGATTTGGTTACTTGGAAATTAAATAAGCAACGTGTGCTTGCTAACTCCAATGCAAAGGGGGAGTATAGAACTATATCTCATGGAGCTTGAGAGGGCATGTGGTTGAAGAACATTTTGAGTGATCATGGCATCAGTGTCACATTGCCCTTGACCCTGTATGGATATGATGAAGCTACACATCATATTGCAAGAATCCAATGTACCATGAGCGAACCTCGCACATTGAAGTGAATTGGCACTTCATCAAAGAGGTGGTGGAATTCAAGGAGATTTGCATTCATCAGGTCAGGTCTGAGCATGGTACAAAATATTGTTTGATACCGATACGTATCGAACGATACGTATCGGTATCAGACATGAACGATACGGTACATTAAATGTACCTTATCGTTAAAATATATGTATGTATTGAACAATACATTCAATGTATTGTTCGATACGAACCGGTACCGATACAGACGATACGTACCGGTTTTTTGACCGGACGATACATACCAGTTTTCTGGCATTTTGATCCATGGGTCTGAGGACTTGCTTGCAGACATTCTTACCAAAGCAGTTAGTCAGGGTGGATTGTATGATATCACCTCCAAGTTGGGCATGATCGATATCTATGGACCAACTTGAGGGGGAGTGGTTGTGTGTACGAAAAAATATATCATAAGTTGGTGTGTATGTGTGTAGGTTTTGTTATGTAATGGCGTATCTTAATATTTGTTGGTGTGTTAATATCATTGTAAAAAGATTAAAATATTAATAAATAAAAGGACGAGAAAAGTAACTTAACCCTATTATTCTCTGCACTTCTCTCTCCTTCCCCTTCTTTTTCTTCATCTAACCCTATCCCTAATCACCATTTAACTAATTAACTTTGCCATCCCCAATAGATGCATTGTATGTCTCCAGGTATGCAAATTTGTGGAAAACATTTTCCTGTCCTATTCTTTAACTAAGCTAATTTACACTTAAGTAGTATTTGCTGCGACTATGAGTGTTTGCTTCTAAAATTCAAGGACCAAATGGCTGAAAGAAGACAGCTCATATGGCCTCGGGGAGACATTTTGTGGAGAATGTTGGTCTTTGCCATCTATCGACTATGAATAGTCATCGACTCCCGGGAAAAGAGTAGAATAATGGGACCTATTATGGGACATACAATGCATTACAAACATATGATCATTATGTTTCAACCGGGTTATTGTATTCTGCCTCTTATTGTCGCTGGAATGAAATAAACAACAGGATTTTTGAAGAAAAAAGCAGGTTTCGTAGTGAAATTGCCTTGGTCACTTCCACTCTATTGGTGCGGGCTTCCCTCTCGCGGCTATTTAAAGATGGGTCTCCAACATAATTATCTTATAGATGAATTGCCTGCATTCAGGGGTGTTCCTTTTAGGGCCTTCCTAGTTATTTGTTTTGCAGTTTTTGGCTTCGTTTTTTTTGGTTTGTTTTCCTCTTGGCGCCTCCTCAGCGCGGTCAAGCATCCGCTTGGTTTTTTCGCTGTAAGGATTTATTTATTTTATTGCAATGATTTTCCTTATTTGCTATAAACAAAGTAGCCATATCAGCATCAACATCAGCCACGTCACCAAAAACAACACTATAGTGTCTTGCAATCTTCACCAAATCACACGAGTCCACAACCAAATTATTCCCCTTGCAAAACCGACCCAGATGCATCCCTCATATGTATGAAACAACACTCCACAATGATGAATTGAAGAGAAGCACAAATCTGCCCTATTTTCATTCCATTAGGTTTTTATTATAAAATGGTTCAAATGACCTCTAAATAAAATATGAATTAAAACTGATAAATAATATAAAAATCCAAGATATACTACGATGGCCTAACATCAGCTACAGCAGGAGGGCATTAGCAATCATGGTTAAATTAGCAACAGAATGATGGCATTAGCAATCAGAGTTGGTTGGATTTGGGTTTTGCAAAGGTTGAAGACTAGGGATTTGATTTAGGGTTAGGGTTGGATTATTGCTCTCATAACATGATGGAGAAGAGAATTTAAAGGAAAAAAGTTACACCTAGAAAAACCAAGGGCACTCTTTATTCATTTCAATAATGACAAAATAATCCTGTAGTACAAGATTTTAAAACTATGCCCGTCCAGAAGGTGAGTACTGAACTACACCTATGGTACAGCTTAATGATTCAAATAAATGTCTCCTAGAAGGCTACAACAATAAGGAAATGAATAGTTCAACTTAACTCATGTAAATGAGAGGAAAATGGGAGATTGGGCACTTAACCAGAACTTCTGTTTGGAAACTACAAATTCTACAATTACTAAGAACCTAGGTATCTAACTCGGGATCGATATCGGCTATCGGTCCATATGGAGGACCGATACGTATAAGCCGATATGGAATTTTTTTTTTTTTTAAAAGAAGGTGAAAGAACGTAAAAAAAATTCAAATCAAGGGGCTATCGGCCGATACTCGATCCGTATTGACCAATTCCAGATACGTATCGACTGATACCAGATACTGATACGACCCCAATACTGGTATCGGGGTGGTATTGGTATCGGTTTCTGGTGAAACCAATACATATCACCGATATGTATCTGTATCAGCCGAGTTTTGATGCCATACTTACAGTTAAGTGACTTCTAGTAAGTATTGGACATAAAAAACTTTTTCCATTTAACAAGTTTTCATTATTGCGTTGAATGTCCTTAACAAAACTGGTATGCATGTACTTCGTATTTTCTCTCTATGCAGAGCAAATAATTTGCATACTCTACAAAATTCCATCCCGAAACCTCAAGGGGTTAGGTGAGCTGGCCAGGTACCTGCTTCCAAAAGCAGGAGACCTGAGTTCGAATCCCCTCCCCCCCTTGAGGCCACCCTAGGGATTTATATTCTGTGCTGACCCGGCATGTGTTGAATTTGGGGTGCACATGTGCCCCTGGGATTAGGCGGGTGCTCTAAGAGACCCGGATACCCAGGTTATCAAAAAAAAAAAAAAAAATCCATCCCGAAACATCGACCTTGTAATAGTTGATGGATATATTTTTTCCAGGAAATTGTTTCAATTCTCAACCCTGAACTCCATAAGATTTATATGTTTTTTCTTGTTCTAATAAGATTTGGATACTTGTTAGTGCAGGAAACAATACGGGATGCTATTGAAGATTCCTTAACATGGCCAGTACGAAAAGTTGTTCCCATTATACCAGGGGATTATAGGTATGCCCATGATACTGGGACTTGCATTTGTGTTGCAGACAAGCCGTAACTCTAGTTTTTTTGTTGTTTAGTGACTTAGAGCTGAAACCCGTGGGAACATTAGAAGTGAAGCTTGTGCAAGCAAAGGATTTAACAAATAAAGATATAATTGGGAAATCTGATCCTTTTGCTGTGCTGTATATACGCCCATTACGTGACAGAATGAAGACTAGCAAAACTATGGTGAGCATTTTTTTCATCCTCTCTCTCTTCTCTGTATCTCTCTCTCTCTCTCTCTCTCTATCCACTTAGGCTATGCTTGATAACTTGGAATTCAGCTCTTGGAAGTGAATTAGCACTTCCACGCTCACTTCCTTGGAATTTAATTCCCTTGGAAATGAAACTTCTCTTTTTTGATTATTGTGTGTGGGAAGTGACTTCCCTAGAATTGCAATTCTACTTTTTTATTAGATTCTCTGGGAAATAAATTCCCGTGGAATTGGAAAAGGATATTTTTGGCAAATGCTAATAACAGAAAAAATTGGATTTTAAGATACTTCATTCCAATGGTTTTATAATGACTATTTTGCCCCGTGGAATTGGCACTTTAGCCATTTCATGAGTGGAATTGATTTTAGCAGTGATGGAATTGGTGGGTGGAAGTGAATTCCATGTGTGGGCCCCACTTCAATTCACTTTCATCCCGTTAATTTCTAATCAAACAGAAAATGTGGAATTGCCAATTCAATTCTACCCTAGAATTGTCTCTTCCACCTTATCAAACACACCTTAGGGCAGTTTCTCAATGCGAGGATAATTTTATCTCTTTCTTCAGAACAACCAGTTGAATCCTGTGTGGAATGAGCACTTTGAATTTATAGTTGAAGATGCATCTACCCAACATTTGGTTGTAAAGATTTATGATGATGAAGGGGTCCAGGCGTCTGAACTCATTGGTTGTGCTCAATTTCCCTTAAAAGATCTCCAGCTGGCAAAAGTTAAGGACGTGTGGTTGAAACTTGTTAAAGATTTGGAACTCCAGCGAGATAAGAAGAACAGGGGTCAGGTGAGTCTACTATTTTCTTAACATAATAGCTTCTTCCACTGCCTTCTAATCATCCATACCAACTGTATCAAGAAAATATGGCAGTAGAGAAAACTGAACCTTTTATTCAATTCAAAGGAGAAAATTTTTATTTTGTTTAATACATGGTGAAAAATAATTGAAAGGCTATATACATGTGTGTGTGTGTATGCATGTATAGGAGCGTTCTACGCTGCCCTAGTGCTATTTGGGTGCCAAGTGGCACCTACTCCGAAGATCAGGTGCCAAGGCAACATGCACAAGGTCGATCAAGTCCATCCCCAAAAAGAAAAAAAAAAAGAAAAAATGCATCTTATCCACTGTCCAAAACATTGTAAAAGTTGAAAAAATTCAATGCACCAAGAACTTTGACCACTTTTTTGAGTGGCAAAAAGGTCGTAATTTGTTTTTAGATCACATGCCACATGGCTAGTGTTCCCAAAACACGTGTTTGTTTTGGGATTACATGTCACGTGGCACGTGATCTGGGCACTAGTGTAGCGTTCATACGCTAATCCTCTAAGGTAGCTACCCATTATATATATATATATATATATATATATATATATATATATATATATATATATATATATATAAATATATATATATATATATATATATATATATGAAAAAAAAGCAAGCAAACAATTCATTGAAAAATAGGAAAAATTACATCATAATTGGCAAAGATGGATGAAGCTTTGGCATAGCCATCACCTCTAGAGTAGAAAGAGAGGCTCCGGTCTAACAAGAAACAAAATCTGGAATACATCAATCTAGAGTATCATCTAAATTTTCGGACTCTATGCAACCCCAAGCTGGGCCCTCCACACAGAAACTGAATCGGAACTGGTAACATGCTATAGGTTTCAAAGCTAGCTGAGATACGATTCTGAGTTGCCCATTTTTCCGAGCCATCCGCTGCACAATTTTTTTTCACTACACACGAGAATCTTTCGATTATTAGCTGCTCCAGATCAGCCGAGATCATTATAGCCCATTTGCGACCTGAACTCAGCTGTATTGTTCGCAACTTCACCATAGACTTCCCACCCCACTTTCACTTAAAGCAGCTTCCCATTAAGGTGAAAGCAGAAAAAGTTAGAAGCGGCTAAAACAGGCTTCCGATTTTAACATTTGTGGGAATTTGTTTTAAGTGGAAACTGTAAGCTTGAGCCACGCCAAACAGGACCTTATTACCGAGTGTTTGAACAACAACTCAGCAAGCCAAATTTTATTATAGTCTAAATTTAAGTATTAAATTGACATGTAAAGAGTCTCAAAATATAAAAAAATGATGTCCAAGAAGATAAGCATTTGTGTCGGAAAAAACTGTAGAGAGGTATTAGATCACAAAATCAGCTTTTCAAAGCATGTGTAGAAATGGCATTAGGGAACAAGTGTTTTATGCATAAGTAGGTGTCACGTGTATGCATGTCTAGCAAAATGAATTTCTATTAACCATGTCTTGTGCACATTCTACGTGCTCGACTTATTCAGTATTCCAGGTGTGAATACCGTGAAGCAATTCCAATATCGGATCCTAATTCCATAAAATCTAAGGTATCGGGTATTAGTAATTAATCCCGGTATCAAGTGTGAGAAATTCAGTATCAGGTATCAGTAATTCAAGCATCAGGTATCAGATATCTGAAATTCAGACATTGATATCAGTTACCAGGAATCAACTTAAATATTAGGTTTTGGAAATCAATACAGGTGTCAGAATTTAAACATATCAATGCAAAATTTCTTATTTATGAATTACGAAAAATATGTTTTCTTTAGAAACATGCATAAACAATTGTAGAAGAATACTTTATTTCTTTGGGAAAAAATATAGATATCATGAAATCACCAAATATGTATATTAAATAAAAAGCACATATGTCACTTACGAAAATAATTTCATGACTTATTTATTTCTAAACATAAGGAGAAGAGATTAGACTAAAACCAAATTTAATTTGCTGGGGCCAGAGACTTAGCCGTGGACTCCTCGTTTTTCCGACTTCCTTCTCTCCCTCTATTCCCTTCTCTCTGTCTCACTCTCCTTTACTTTGGGATGGGATGGCTCCTCTCATCCCTCTCCCCTTTTATAGCCTCCCCAACCTCCTATCTCTACTCTCCTCAACTTCTCTTATAATATATATATATATAGGGAGAGGCTACTTGCACATGAGATTTGTACCATTGCACATAATTTAAAAGAAAGACTTTGTATTTTTGGCACCTGTGTCATGTGGAACACTGATCGTTTAAATATTAAAACTTTGCAAGTGCACAAATGTTTGTAGCTAGGGCAAGTACATGGGTGTCGAACCACAGGGATTGTTGAGCTATTCTTCAAATTAATTGAAAGAGTTGAGGGTAGAATTAAACTAATTAAATAATAATAATAATAATTGGGAGAAAATATCAATGAGATGGGCATTTAGGGTTTTTAAATTCACCACTAGTTTCGTAACTCAATTCCCTACGTTAATCCTAATTATTATATTTATGAACGGTTTGGATCAATCGTCGCTACAAGCCCATAATTGATCAATAGAAAGATAAGTGGAATCTTATCATAGGATAAACCATCTTTGACAAAGCTCGAACCTTCTACACTAAATTAACTACGGGCGGTTCGATCTATCTTAGTATGACATCTAATCTTAAGATAACACAACCGTAAGCACCATTGCATGAACGCCCCTAAACCACGGGTATTAGGTCCAAAGAGAATATTAATCACGTAAGAAATCAAACCATCTACAAAACTAATTCAAAATCCCATGTAATCAAATAAATCTATTAAAAACCAAGTGTCTCACATCATGCAATCACCATCCATAATTATAATAAAAGAATTAAAGTAAGGAACATAGATTACAAAAACTAGGGTTTTCATTGAAACCTTAAACCTAGGAATTAGCCACACATGATTGAAGGTAGAACGATCATGGTGATGGAAGTCACCATGGATGCCCTAGAATCGATCTCCGAGGCTTCTTCTCCGATCTCTAATCCTTCTCTCTCTAAACTAAGAATAAAAACTATAGATAATGAAACTAAATACCTAGAAGTTTATTTATATAAGCATAACGAATTAGGGCTACAAATAAAATTCGACTAAAATAGGCCCAATTTCGGCCCATCATCGGTTTCGGGTCCGTATGGGTGAGATTGACAGACAAGTTTTGGCATTTTGACCAGAACTTTTGACTCCGAATTCAGATCAATGTGATTCTTGCGGCGTTGGAAAGAGAACAAATTTTTTTACAACTTTACGTGAAATAGAAATTTCGTTAATTTAACGTAAAAATTGAGTTGTAAGTCGAGATAAGTTTCCAACAACGGAAATCACGCTCTTCTTAGTCATGCCTTCCTTTAAGCCAATTTTACCTACATCAAACATGAAATCATGTTGATTAAATATCTGAGGGACTTTTAAGGTTCTAGTAAAGTTAGATTAGGGGTCTAATTAGTGTAACAAATTAGCCTGATCAAACACCATCTAAGTTGTCTAATTTGAAGGCCATGATGTGAAGTCTTTGGTGTGGAAGATATGCACGAAATACGATCTCTATCACCTAAATCAATACAGTCAACCATTGAATCCGATGATGGGCTTTGACTTTGTTGAATTTGATGGTAGAGATAGTTTTTCGTGCCAATCTTTGGCACAAAAGATGTTTACGTCATAATCTTAAAATCATATGGCTTAGATGGTGTTTCATGTTGCACTATTACCAATTTTTTCTTTCTAAACTATGTGCAATGGGCACAAATCTCGTGTGTAAGTAGTTGCTTCCATATATATATATATATATATATAGGAATATTAATATTTTCCTAGGCTAGGTAATTTAATATTATTTCTCTTTTTTTCTTATTAGCTAATACTTATCCTCAGTTGTGATTCTATGATAGTCATGTACATGGTTCTAGGGTGTATCGATTCTCACAAAAAGACCTGTTTACACCTGATTCTGTTTCAAAGATGATCACGATATCCTTAAAACACTTGGTATGAAATAAACTTTGTTTTAGGGTTAGGGTTACATATTTAGGGTTTGGATTAGAGTAAGGTTTAAGCTTAGGTTTATTTATTATAGAGTTAGGGTTACCCTATTTTTTAAAACTATTTTTCCCCACCTCCTTAGAATATAAAATTATTTTCTTCAACCTCCTTAAACTATATTCTTCCACCTCCTTTGATCAGTCCCCACCACCTTTCACCAACATTTTATGCCACCTCGTTATTATATTATTTGTATTGTAGACTCATTCCCTCCTGCCACCTCTATTAAATCTCATTTGTCTTATCATATATTTTACTTTATATACATGGTTCCAGGTTTTGTATCCCATAATAGGCTTGTAACTTCAGTTCGGTGTACCTCCTCAAGTAAAATTACCTATTTTCCCCTAGGCTTTTCAGAAAAACCTATTGTGTTTTTATCTCATCTATAAAGTATACTATGTTGTTCTCACCTATTTATGAGTGGTGTATCTACTTATATCATTATGCCCTTTTGCTTTTACACAATTTCTGAACTCACTGTTATGTCCCTTAACCAAAATTATCATTTTACCCTTTCTTTTCAAAGAGTTGAGTAATGTATAATCCTAATAAAACACGATTTTCCTAGAAAATTTAAGTTATTACATCATCCCCCCTCAAAAAAATATCATCCTCGAAATTTTCAAGATTTGATAGGAATTGGCTGGGTTTTTTTTTTTCTTGAACTTCATCTTCTCACGCCCAAGTAGCTTCCTTATTGTTGGGATGGTGTCAATGAACCTTGTATCCTTTTGTTGTACAATACTCATTCCTTGGTGTCGGCATCCTTTTGTTGTACAATACTCATTCCTTGGTGTAGGCTGCTTTAATTATGAAACGTCTTCGCAAATCTCCATAGTTTTATAGTGTAGCAAGTGTGATCTATGTCAACATGCCCATTACGAATAATTATATATTTAACCTTTATTTCCCATGGCCTTAGTGAGCATATAAAAAAGTTGATCTTGAGAGCTTATCACTAGGACCTGCAGAACTAGAACTTGGTATGAAATGAAATGGGTGGTATCTAATCAAATGATATCAAATGGAATTGAGGACTTTATCAGATTGCGACTTCAATTGGGGATGAACAAATATCATGGAGATAACTTGGACCTATCAAAAGTCTGGGATGGATCAGTTCAGGTGTGTATATGAGCCCACATATGCAACTAATTCTTAAAATTTGGTTCCATTACAACTCATTGTAAACATATGTCCACACAACTGAATTATAAAAGTGAGCCCAACTGCATGTGCGCATCCATACATGCAACAAAATCCGAGACAATTGTACGAGAAGATGTGTTATTATAGTTCACTGAAGATTTGATCGTCAAAATTACACAATGAAATCAGACAAAATATCTACCTCGAGGTGATTTAACTTTTCACAGAGGAGAGTAAATTGAATAGTAGCTGAGGTTTATCATAGTGAATCGAGACGTAAATTGAGATCACAACATTGAATCAACCAAAACAACTGAAATCTTTCCTTTGACTGAGGTCTAATTAAACTCCAGATAAATGAAAGAAATCAAGTTTAATTCGAACGTCTGAGGACACACAGCATCAATTTACACAAGGTCAGTTAGTCAAATTCAATATCGTTATTAATCATACTCAGGATCATCAATCACATTCTTTCATCATTCTCACCTTCGTTATATCGTCAAGCGTTATTCTTAGACAATCATAAAAGTCATTGATATCATCTACAATGTTACATGACCCACTTTTAAGATAACAACTGATCTAGTAAAGGCTTAAACTTCCAATTCATTGGGTTCATGAAAACCGTAAAAATATTAGTTAGTCCACACACCACCATCATGATAATTTCGTAGTGCCCTTTCTGCATACGTAATGCCGTTTCAAAATATCTTCATCCTTAATACTTAACTGATTTCAGATGATAAATTTCGAGAATATCTGGCCATTCTGCAACTGATCAAATAGATCATTAATTCTGGGTTGCGGATACTTGTTCTTGATAATTACTTTGTTTAACGGTCTGTAGTTTATGTGTCATAGATTCATCCTTCTTGTCAAAGAGTACAGGGAATCCCCAAGGTGAGACACTAGGTGAACAACCCCTTCTCTAATAGATCCTCCCTTTGCTCCTTGAGCTCTTTGAGACTCAGCTTGTGCCAATCTCTATGATGCTTTGGAGCTAGGAACTGTCTCTGGATTCATGTCGATTGTAAAAGTCAGTCTCTCTTTTAAGGGTTATGCCAGGCTATTCTTTAGGAAAAAGATCGATGACTTCTCTAATGACGAAATTACCCTATATTTTTGTCTTCACCTTCTGCTTGTTAAGATAAATATCTATGGTACCCTTGCTTTAATAATCGATTAGCCTTAGCGGCTGTGATTAGACTCGATTTTGTATTACTTTCTATAACCGGAACTGAAATTCAACACATCTGGGGTTCCGAAGGTAACACCCTTCTTGAAGCAATTGATACCATCATCCATTTCATAAGAGATCCAATCTGCCAGTTGTTCATGAATCTTATTTCTTTGGATCAATCTTTTTTTTGTCATTCGGACACCTCATAGCTTTAAGAATATTCTCAACTTGTGTGAACCATCCTTCCGCTTGGATATAGTTAAATTCATCTTTAGCACTGTTGGGTTCAGTCTTTTGAACCCTTTAATAGTACATGAGTCACTTCCTTCAGCTTCTAATCTGTTAGACACAATGTTGTTTTGTGCTCACTTTCTCGAATATCCTTCGAAGGCCTTACAAAGTTTTCCTCGGTTTATTATCGGAATAGCTCGATGATTCTCGATGATTCTTAAATTTTTTTGCCTTTAAAAAATAAAATCAACAATGAAAAATTACCTTTTTTTTGGACAAGTGCAAATAGCACCAATCCTTGGGTTGGGTGCCACGTGGCACCCAATTGGCTCCAAGGTAGCGCTGGGTGCCACTATATATATATATATATATATATATAATGCAAACAAAACGTCAGATCATAGATGTTAAGGTCTATATTTGTTTTTTCCATCCACTCCGTGTCAAGATCCCTTGGAACTAAGCATTTCTAAAACCAGATGAATCAGAATTTGCATCTTCTGGACAGTCCTATAAGATGCAAGAACAAATAAGGAAAAGAAGTGAGAACTAGGGTTTCTTATGCATAATTCCACGCAACTTATATAAATCATGTGAAAGTGTATGATGCAAACTTACAGACTTCTCTCACTTTAGGTGAGAGACATCTTGTATAACGAGATTGCTTCGGTGACGAGGTTTGAAAAAGAAAAAATACCAAGCATATGTATCTGTTAAGTGTGAGGTGCTCTCGGTGGGGGTGCTTTAGCATGCAATTAATTATGGCTGGTGTTACTACCACACCAGTTTATGTTACAGCCACCTCACTTAAGCAGAGGAAAAATTCATTGACTGCTTTAAATCAGACAATGGAAATCACTTTTCTTTCCAATCTCCCACACAATAAATCTTGAGATTATGGGCCTACTATCAGACGGTTAGATGTTGATTCCACATGGCACACATCCCAAAAAGTGAACGTGAACCACATTTTATGGTATGCTATGATCACATTCATATTTTTGGGATGTGTGCCATGTGGAATCAGTATCTGACCATCTGATGGTAGGCCTATGATCTCAAGATCTATTGTGTGGAAGATTGGGAGGAAAAACGATCTCCATCGTCTGGTTTGAAATAGTCAACAGATTCTTCCCTTGTTAAATTGAGGTGGCTGTAACATAAAGTGGCGTGGTAGTAACACCAGCCTTAATTTCTTGTCCTTCTATTTGTTCGATTCGAGTGGTTATTTAGTCCGAATTTATTTCAAAGGCCATCTAAGAAAACAGCTGCATTCTTCATGCAACACATAACATTACAACGGTGCATTCGTCTGCATTTTGGCAATTTTATTCACCTGTGGTCTACCTTTATCGTAGGTGCACTTGGAGCTATTGTATTGTCCATATGGCATGGAAAATGGGTTTTCAAACCCTTTTGCCAATCAAAAGTTCTCAATGACCTCCTTGGAAAAGGCCCTCAAAAGTGGGACAGATGAAACCGAAACTGCCAATACTGAGAAAACAGCCACACAGAGGAAAAGGGAAGTCATTGTAAGAGGAGTGCTATCTGTAACAGTGATCTCTGCCGAAGACTTGCCAGCAATGGATCTGATGGGAAAGGCTGACCCCTATGTTGTGCTCCATATGAAGAAAACAGAGACCAGAAACAAAACAAGGGTAGCTTTCCTGTTGCAATAACTTTATTATTATTTTTTACTTTATTCTTTTTTCGTAAATATTAGAGCTCTGCTGTTATCAGGTGGTGAACGAGAGCTTAAATCCATCCTGGAATCAGACTTTTGACTTTGTCGTGGAGGATGGATTGCACGATATGCTTATTTTAGAAGTTTGGGATCATGACACATTTGGGAAGGTAAACGTTCTCTGCAAACATCGTCAATTTTGTTAGTAGTATCAGCTATTAATTGTGGGTACCTCTGTTCTCGCCTACCCAATTACTGAGAACGCCTACACTATAAACCCGTTGTTACATTGAATCAGATGATGGAGACTGATTTTCATCCCAATATTCCACACAATTGATCTTAACACCATGGGCCGTAAGTTTTGTATTACATGTGCCACAGATCCCAAAAAATGATCCTAAAATATGTTTGAGCATGATGCGTCTTACATGATTGTCACTTTTTTGGGATTTGTGCCTTGTGTAATACAAAACTGACGGTCTAATGGTACGCCCAGGGTGTCAAGATCAATCATGTGGAAGATTAGGATGAAAATCAATCTCCATCGCTGATTCAATGCAGTCGACGGGTTTATAGTGTAATCGCCCTCACCAATTGGGTAGGCATGAATACATCTGCCCGTTAAATATGGGAGCCATTACTTGCACATAGTTTAAAAGAAAGAGTTGGTATTTTGGAGACTCTGTAATGTTAAAACACCATCTAAGGCGTCTTATTTGAAGGCCATGACCTAAAGATCTACAGTGCAAATGATAGGCACAAAACAAGATCTGTATCATATGTCAGTGCAGTCAACTGTTGAATCATATAATGGCCTTTGACTAAAGTCATATGATAAAATTCACGTTTTGTGCCAATCTTTTGTACCAAAAATCTTTCATAGCCTTTAAATCAAACTGCGTAGATGGTGTCAAAATACCAAATCTTTCTTTTAAATTATGTGCAAGGGCCTACTTCTGTTGTGCAAGTAATGGATCCCTTAAGTATACTTTCTGTAGTTCAAAGAACCTCGGTCGGTGTCATTTTTTTTGTATATTTTGTCCTTCAGCAAGTATAAATCTTAGGTTAATCTGAACTGGTTACTCCATGAGTTGAATGGGTTGGATCATTAACTTGTTAAATAAAATAAACAAATAGTATTCCAACTCAGTGGCTCAAATGGGTTAAGTTAGAGAGAGAGAGAGAGAGAGAGAGAGAGAGAGAGAGAGAGAGAGATCACGGGCGGGATAACAATGGGTTGGGTAGGCTAGGGCCAAAATTTTGGCGTCCTGACCCGACCCGACCCCACAGGCCAAGGATATATGCCCAACCCGTTCTGGAAAACCGATCCAACCAGATGCTCGACATGAAAGACCTAGCCGTCTTGGTTAAAAACTCATTATTTTCTTTGGTTTTCTATATAAAATATCGGGTCGGGTCGGGTCAGGTCAGGTTAGGTCGACCCAACCCAACCCGACAGGCAAGTTTATGTGCCTAAGCATGGGCACTTGTCTATGTCAGTTTCTGGACTATACCCCATTATTTAACATTTTTTTTTAATGTTTCAGGACTACATGGGAAGATGCATTTTTACGCTGACAAGGGTTATAATGGAAGGAGAATACAAGGATAGCTTTCCCCTAGATGGTGCAAAATCAGGGAAGCTGCATCTGCATCTCAAATGGACCCCACAGCCTATATACCGGGACCTCTGATCTGTGGAAAACCATACTCAAATCTGAGCACATTTTTCTTTGTAGAGTATAAACATTTTGGTGTTAAGAGTCCATAGTGACCAAGTTGCGGTTCGGGAATAAATATGCTTGGGAGAAATTTGGGAAAAGAAGGGTAAAAATTCAGGGAAACTTATAAAAAATGGTACAAAAATTAAAAGAAAATAGAAAAATAAAAGATTTAGGGAGAAATAGAGAAAAAAAGGGGGGATAAGTCAGAAATTAGCAATTTTTTCTTTCTTTTTTAAGTTTCAAAAAGTTGAGATTTAGTATCGACTGAAAATGTCACTGTGTGAGTAAACTACCACTTTTCTGTAGCTCAATTGGAAGATTGATAATATTGCAACCTTGAGGACGCTAGTTTGAACCAAGCTTACCTTTACAAGAAAATAATAATAATAAAACAATAAAATAAAATAAAAATGCATTGTTATTTCCCATTTTAAGCCTTTATTTGAAAGCAATAAAACTCAACTAGCATCCCTCATAGGGGTTTCAGATGCAGAGACAGCTTTCTCGGGTGGCTTAGTTAGAAAAGAGGTATAGGAGAGAAGCAAAGTTTTTTAAGAAAGGCCATGACCAACTCTTTGATGTTGTTGATACTTGTTTGGATGGGGATGGGAATTGATTCAATGCAATTACGTCTGTTGAATAAATTTTAGCATGTCTATTTTATGTTGGAAATCATCTTATTAGGCTTAGTCGCATGACTGGCTAATGGATAATTTGTTGTCTAAAATTGAGAGGGGATGGCTATATATATATATAAAATGTGCACGGACGTAGCAACCCCCCCTCCCCCTCCCAATGCAAAGGTGACGCGTGAAAAGTGCAATTGCACTAACCCGATTAGCCACAACGAGGTTTGCTATTGACAGTGGTAGGAAGAGTAGGTCACGCAGACGGTTATACCTGACAGAGGTAGGTAGTGCAGGTGTCAAGGGGAATGTCTCGTAATAATATGGCAATAAAATAATTCAAAAAAGGTTACAGGTTCCTTCTCTGTCTCTCTCTCTCTCTCTCTCTCTCTCTCTCGTTCTCTCGCTTGTGCTTTTTTGCGAGATTTTAGTTGAATCCCTAAGATAACTCTCTCTGGGGCTTTGACTGGATAAAAGTGCAGAACAGTAGCATTTGAGGTACGTTTGACGCTTCGCAGCTCGTTTCGGTGTATTATTTACGGGTTACAAATCATAAAATTATAAATATTCAATATATATATTATAATTGAAGCAGACGCTTCTTTTGTGAAAGCTGGTCATAAATGCGTTGTCGCTTCTGCACTTGAGCGACGATGCCTCGTATGGTCTGTGCTATCGCTTCGTATGTAAAGTGACTTCTTAATCTGCTCATAGTTGATAGATTTCTACAATTATTCACAAGGTAAAGATCATAAAATTATAAGTATTCGAAAATATATAAATTATAATCAACGGAGACGCTTCTTCTGTGAAGAGTTGGGGGTCACCATACCCGTGCCATTGCTTCTTATATGAAGCGATACGAAGAGACGACGCGACGAGTTAGAAGCGCCATCCCTCCTTTCTTGAAGCGATAATGCTTCATATGGCCGTGTTATTGCTCTATTGTAAA
Source organism: Chloranthus sessilifolius (assembly GCA_021018995.1). Lineage (NCBI taxonomy): Eukaryota > Viridiplantae > Streptophyta > Magnoliopsida > Chloranthales > Chloranthaceae > Chloranthus > Chloranthus sessilifolius. The sequence continues at coordinate 100,749,047 of CM037597.1, forward strand.
TCAGTTATCTTATTAGCCCGTTATTGATTTATTTTTCGTTTAATGCAGAGGTTATAATGGACTCAATTGGAGGATTCAATGTAGGTGGTGCTGATTTAAATCTCACTCTTGAGACGGTTTCTTTAGAAGGAGATTTATTTGATTGTGATAGGGATATTCAAATGTTGGAATGTTGTAGAGAGTCTGAGAATTCCCGCAATGAATGGAAGCCACATATTGGCTTGAAATTTCAATCTGAAGATGAAACATATAACGTCTATAATTTATACGCGAAGCAAGTTGGTTTCATCGTTAGGAAAAGTAACACTTATAAATTCGCAAAGGAAGAGATTATAAAGAGAAAATATGTATATTCGTTCGAAGGGTTCAAACAGTCAGACAAGCGCAAATTACACACTGATATAAAGTGTTCAAGAGATAAAAGATATGGATGTGAAGTGAAAGTTGAAGATTAGGATTAACGAGCAAAAGTTGTGGGAAGTAATGGAATTTAGAGAGCCGCATAATCATCAGCTATATACACCTACGAATGTGAAGGAACTACGATCACATAATAAGATGAGCGAGGCAAGTAAATCGTTGATAGGAGCATTTGATAACATAATTCCTCCTTCGAAGATTTCTATAGTTCTGTCGAGTTTGGATGGAGAGGTTGCTGTGACGGTTAGCCCTCAATAAACTTAGGATTGCTTAAAGAAGATAAGAAAGGAGAGTAACATCCATCCTGTAACGCCCTCAATTTTCTAAATCGTATACGTCCCGCTGGGTGTACGTGTCAATTGTGGCATAAAGTACACATCCATAGAAATTTAAGGATAATTTATTGTAGACTTGTTGGGCTCCATTTGAATCTTCTATATGTCGGCTAATAGCAAATTTAAGTGTATTAGCTTCACATGGAAGCTAACCATGCTTCAGGATAAGAATTAACACCACCAGTTAGGTGTGATAGGTTTACAAGAAAACTAAACCCATGTATAAAGGGAAGGGAAACTTCTCACGTAAGCCATTTTGGCTATTTGCTTTTCATGGGAATTGAGAAAGAGAGAAATTGTGAGAGGAAGTTTTGTCTTCGTGCCTTTCGAAACTCTGAATGGTAGTTGATCTCCCTCTCAAATTTCTCCTTCTCTTAGATTGTTAGCACAAGAAAGTGGCAATCTTGCACGTAGTCACGCTCCGGGTAGAGCGCAAGAGCTTCTTCTCTTCCAAACCCTCTTTTGGGTATTTTGAATATCGATATTCTTGACCTCGCAAGACCATTTACTTATGTGAATCGTCGAATTGGTTGTATGCATTTGGAAAGTTCAATCATCGTATCCGCCTTCGATACGATCATGAGAGGGTGGGTTTCGAAACCCATTGCACGTGCAAGGGACGAGAGCGTCGATAGTTTCGAATTTCGATCATAGTACGCGTTAATCTCGCGAGTCAAAAGGCGAGATCTCATGGTTCAATTGTAGTTTAAATTGTAGTCTAATTGTCTTGAAATTCATGTGATAAATGTGAGTTTGAATAGGAGAGTTAGACAGAAAAATTTTGAAAACGGACAAGATAGCAGAGTTTCAGACAGTCGCTCATGCGACTTTGGAAACTCGCGGGCGCGAGTTGCCTTTAGGTCTGAAAGTCGCGCGCTCGACTGATACAAGCTAAAATAGGCTAAAAATCACACAAGTTTTGGCTCCCCCATGCAACCTGTATGTGTCAGGTGAAGTCGCGTGCGCGACTTGAAAATCTCGCGTGCGACTAAGCCAGTTTGGGCTATTTTGGGTTTTGTTTGGAGAATCGTTTGAAACTTCGATGTTTATGACCCCTGGATCATTAACCAATAGTTTTTTAATGCCATAGGATATAAATTGAGGATCATAACCGTTAGGATGATTGCGTCATCTTTGCGTGAATTGTGACCGAGGTAGGGGGAAACTCAACACCACTCGCAATTTTTTTGGCTTGATTTGCATGAATGACATAATAAGATGATTTGAAATAAGACAGCTTAATTGTAATTGCATAGTATCTGAAATCTTTGAAATTTAAGTCTTATTTTGCTTTTGAACACAATGTTAGAACTCTGAATCTGAATATTTCTGAACTACTTGAAAAGGCATTTGAACTATTTGACATTTGATTTCTGAAATCCGAACTCCGAACTTTGAAACCTGTTATGAATTAAATGCACTGCACTGTATTAATTTATTTATTAAAATTGCACGTTGATTTAAGGTTCACATGAATGAATCCCCCAAACACTCGAACCGGTATGGCGGTATATCTGTCCATTTGAACCGGTACGGCGGGATGTCGGTACATTATCTAAATCGACATAGTTCCACTTGATTTTCGGTCCGCCACTGACAACCAATAAGTGTTCATTGAACGACAATGATTAGGGAGGGTTCTCATCAATGAAAACTTTGGCTCTCAATGTTATATATGCTTGGGAGATTAGTTAAGTTATGATTTAAGTTTAGCATTTATATAAGAACTGCATGTGAATCATGAACTCTTGCATTTCGATTTAAGTTTTGTCTTCGCATCCCTGTTTGATATGAAAATGCATATAAATTTGTCTTTGAAACTCTATCTTGAATACCATCACTGAATAGCAGCTTTGATCCTATTTATGCACTGATATGATATAAAATGCGATTGGTTTGATTGACCTCTACTGAGCTTAGATTGTTAGCTCACCCCGACTATACGTCACAGGTTTAAAAGCGGAAAATGATCCGGAGCCTGAGAGTGATCCGGATTACATTCCAGAGGAAGAATCTGAGCTCCCGTCAGAGGAGTACTTTCCTTAGAGGACTTGATTACCTTGGATTTTATAAGACTTAGGCTTGGTACTTCCACCCATTTTGTAAATACATCTTGTATTTAGACATTTGTTATCATTGTAACAATTGGTATCAGAGAAATGACTTTGGACATTTGACAGAACATAGACTTAACCTATGGTGTTTGATTATCGGAACTCATAGCTTACGAGGTGTAGAATTCTGTCAGAACATAGGGACGTCTGTTAACCGAAACTTTTGTTTCATTGTAACAAATTTAGATGGTTTCAAGAGGTCGGCCATGAACCGTTCGTACTCGGGCTTCCAATGGTGACGACATCGCCACTGGTGCAAACAGGACTCCAATAGGTAACAACAATCCTCCAGAAGGAGGAAGTGAGAGTGGAAATGATAAACAGTTACTTGAGTATGTGGTCAATACCGTGGCTCAACAGACGGTGTTACTTACAGAAAGACGTCAGCAGTCAAGATTTTCGGAGTTTAGGAGAATGAGACCTCTTAACTTTTATGGTCAAGCCGATCCGCTTGAGGCGGAAAAGTGGCTGAACCAGATAGAAAAACTTCTTCAGCGAATGCCTCGTACCGAGGAAGAAAATGTCAGTTGGGCTTCCTTTCAGTTGGAGGGTGAAGTTGACCAACGGTGGAAGTCTGTTGAGAGAACTCAGGCTCAAAGGATACCAGTTACCCCATGGACGTGGGCAGAATTTGTAGAAGAGTTCAATGAACAGTATTTCCCCGATGCGTTGAAGGATAAGTGGGAAGTTCAATTTATCGAGTTGGAACAAGGTAGAATGTTCGTACGTGAGTATGAAGTCAAGTTTATGTGACTCTCGAGATTTGCTCCTAACCACGTGGCTAATGAAAGTATGAAGGCTAAGAAATTCTTAAGTGGCCTAAGGCCAAATGTTAAAGAAAGAATCACGGTGAGTAGAGCGAAGACATATGCTGAGGTCATAGAGTTTGGACTCATTGCGGAGCGAGATGTAGAAGACATGTATAAGAGAAGAGATCAACAAAATAGAAACAAGGCAAGTCAGGCAAAATCCAATACGTATGAACCCGCAAACAAGAGACAGAGATTCTTTACATCGGCACTGCAGCAACCTGCTCAGGCTGCCAGGTGGAGGCCTTCTTGACCTACAGTTCAGGGTCGAGCCTATGTCGTTACAGCACAGGATGCTTAGGCATCAAATGAGGTCATCCAAGGTATGATTTCACCATTTATGGTTGAATAAGTTCCTTATTTTCAGTTGTTTAATATTCTTGAAATATGTTTTCAATTAAAATGTTTCATTCATGTTATAACATCATCTTGAATATTTAACTCTACAATGATTGTTAAAACTTAGATACTTTGCACATATTCCAGCGTAATGATATCTGTCAGCACGAAGCACGAGTGTTGATAGACCATGGTTCTACACACTCCTTTGTGACCCAAAAATTTGCAAGTGAATTGAGTATTCCTCCTGAACCCTTGGACTTCATTTTAGAAGTGTCAGTTCCTACGGGAAATTCAGTGAGCACAAATATGATTTGCCGATCAGTTGTCGTTCCAGTTGAAGATCATGAAATAACGACAGATCTCATTATGTTAGACATGCAATGATTCAATGTGATCCTCGACATGGATTGGCTATCCGCTTACCATGCAAGCGTCGATTGCCTACGAAAGGTAGTTACCTTTCGTCCTCCAAAGGGAAAATCATTTCAATTTCAGGGCGTTAAGTCCGAGATCGGACAGTTCATCTCCGCCATTCGAGCCGAACGTCTGATGAAGAACGGGTGCAGTGGATACCTTGCCTTCTTACAGGAGTAATGGGAAGAGAAGAACGACATTGCCGAAATCTTAGTTGTATGCGAGTTTTCATATGTATTTCTTGAAGAACTGTCAGGGTTACTGCCTGATAGAGAAGTTGAGTTTGCGATCGACTTAGCCCCAGGCATGGAACCGATATCGAAGGCACCGTATCGCATGGTTCCTGTAGAACTAGAGGAATTGAAAGAATAGTTATAAGAACTTTTAAACAAAGGGTTCATAAGATTAAGTGCTTCTCCTTGGGAAGCATTGGTCCTATCTGTTAAGAAGAAGGACGGGTCGATGAGACTGTACATTGACTATCATCAGTTGAATAAGTCAGTGATCAAGAACCGTTATCCGCTTCCAAGGATCGATGATCTTTTCGATAGGGAGCTAGGTTCTTGTCAAAGATAGATTTAAGATCCGGCTACCATCAGTTGAAAGTTAAAGTCGAAAATGTTCAGAAGACGGCTTTTCGAACCAAATATGGGCATTATGAATTCTTAATGATGCCTTTCGGCTTGACTAATGCGCCGACATCGTTCATGGATCTCATGAATAGCGTATTCAAACCACACCTTGATAAATGTGTGGTCGTAATAGTGGATGACATCCTTATCTATTTGAAATCGAAGGAAGAGCACAAGCAGCATCTACAAATTGCTCTTCAGACACTCCGAGAACATTAACTCTATGCCAAGTTGAGCAAGTGTGAGTTCTGGCTAGAGCAAGTAAGCTTCTTGGGACATGTTGTCTTTGAGACAGGTGTCACAGTGGATCCAACAAAGATCGAAGCAATAGTAAAGTGAAAACAATCGAAGACCATAATAGAATTCTGCAGTTTTCTGGGTTTGACTGATTACTATCGAAGAGTTGTAGAAGGGTTCTCCAAGATCTCAGGACCACTCACTCAGCTTACAAGAAAGAGTGTTAAATTTGAATAGACCGAATCATGTGAAAAGTGCTTTCATGAACTCAAGAGGAAATTGACCTCTGCGTCAGTACTTGCTATTCCATCGGGCAGCCGTAGATTTATAGTGTTCAGTGATGCTTCACATAGTAGATTGGGCTGTGTACTCAACTAGAACGAAAAAGTTATCACCTACGGTTTGAGACAACTTAAAGACCACGAGAAGAACTATCCTACACATGATCTCGAGCTAGCAGCAGTGATTTTTCCTTTGAAAATATAGAGACATTACCTTTACGGGGAGACCTTTGAGATATTTACCGACCACATGACCCTCAAGTATCTATTCACTTAGAAGGACCTGAATATAAGGTAGAGAAGGTGGATAGAGTTTCTCAAATATTATGACTGCTCCATTCAATATCACCCTAGTAAAGCAAACGTGGTAGCAGATGCTTTAAGTCGAAAAATATCAGCTCAATTATCAAGCCTCATTATGGAACTTTAGAGATGAAAGTTATTAGAAGACAACCTTGTATGACACGAAGATCGAGGTGAAGGATTCAGGAGCCTTAGTGGCAATTATCACTATCTAACCAATGATCTTCGATAACATATATGAGCTTCAAATGAAAGATAAGGAGCTTACGATAATCAAACAAGGCGTGGTCGATGGTTTTAAATTGGATTTCTCTATCAGAGTGGATGGATCACTACTGCTCAGAGGGCATCTATGTGTACCGACCAATGTCGATTTTCGGCATACTATTCTGGAAGAAGCCCATAAATCAAAAGTATGCTATTCATCTGGGTGATACCATGATGCACTAAGATCTTAAGAAGAACTTTTGGTGGAGAGGTTTAAAGAAAGATGTAGCCGAGTATGTCTCCAAGTGCTTGGTGTGTCAACAGGTAAAAGTGGATCACCGAAACTCCTCTGGTTTGTTGCAACCTTTACCGATACCTGAGTGGAAATGGGAAGCAATATTCATGGATTTTATCCTTAGATTATCAAGGACGGTGAAGGGGCATAATGCCATATGGGTAGTTGTCGATAGACTAACCAAGTCAGCTAATTTCCTACCATACAATACAAAATACATAGCGAGTAGGCTTGCAGAGATGTGTCTTAAAGAAATCGCCCGATTACATGGTATCCCTGTGAGCATCATTTCAGATAGAGACCCATTGTACACATCACAGTTTTGGCAATGATTCCAAGAAGGAATGGGTTCGAGGTTAAATTTTAGTTTCGCGCTTAACCTACAAACAGATGGAAAAACTGAAAGGGTGAACCAAATCATCGAGGACATGCTCTGAGCTTATATGCTTGATTTTCAAGAATCATGGGATCAACATCTACCTCTGATCCAGTTTGCATACAACAATAGTTATCAAACAAGTATTGGTATAGCTCCTTACGAAGGGTTATATGGGTGAAGAGGTAGATCTCCGTTCAACAGAAAAGAAATCAGAGAAAAATTCATATTGGGTCCAAAGATCATTGAAAGTACCACCGAAGTGATACGTGTAATCCGTGAAAGGTTGAAGGTAGCACAAAGCCGACAGAAAAGCTACGCCGATCTGAAAAGAACGAGGGTCGAGTTTCAGAATGGAGATGACATATTCATAAAGATATCACCTACTAAAGGTGTAATGCGCTTCAGGAAACATGGAAAATTAAGCCCACATTACATTAGACCATTTGAAATTTTGGGCCGAGTTGGTGAAGTTGTGTATCAGGTTGCTCGATACCGCCGCAACTATCGAGCATGCACAAGTTTCATGTGTCGATGCTAAGGAAATACGTTAAGGATCCAACTCACGTCCTTGACTACCAACCGATCGAAATTCAAGAAGATATGACCGTTAGAGAAGAACCAATACAAATTCTCGATCGAAAGGAACAAGCATTGCATACCAAACGCATTCCATAAAGGAACAAGCATTGCATGCCAAACGCATTCCATTGGTGCTTGTGAGGTGGCGAAATCATTCGTCGGAAAAGGCTACTTGGGAATGTGAGTCGGACATAAGTGACACGTATCCACAGCTCTTCGAGTAAAGCATTTTGTAATAATTGTAATTTGAGTTTCTTTTATTGTGTAAACTGTAACTGAAGGAGACGAAGCTTTTATCATTTTCTAGCTGAAAATTTTACCTCATTTTATATGATTGGTTATAAGGAACTTATAAAGTTGTCGTGTGCGGATACCCAGAATGAGGAAGTTATCGTTGAAAGTTAATTTTTTAGGGGATATGAATTAAGGGATGAAAGTCTTGCACAACTACACGTAATTGAGGGAAGAATGAGGGACCAAAGCGATGAAACAATCCAAAGACTTTTTTAAAATAAAATTTCCCAGCCTGGAGTAGTCGCCCGCGCGAGTTTTGAAATCGAGCGCAAGAGACCTTCAGGTGCCTAAAACCTAGAGAAGAGTTGAGACAATCGCCCGCGTGAATCATGCACGCGATATTTCAAGCGGCTCTTTGAAAAAGTGAAAGTCACACGCGCGACTTTGATTATTGCACCTGCGACTGTCGAGGTATAAATGGGTTTCAGGCCCATTTCGTCACTTCCATCTAAAGGGCTTGAGATGGGAGCTAGGGTTTTTCTTCTCCTTGCCATGGGGAAACCGTTTTTGCTTGCCGGATTCGCATTTGATCTTCTTCCACAGGACTTTAATTCGATTTTCCTCGGTGAAAAAGGTGAGATTTACTTATTTTGAGATTTTGATTTTAAGTATTTCAATTTACTAGACTATAGAACCTAGGAAGTAAGGTGTTTCAAAACCCTCAGCTTCGAAAACTAAGACCCCCACTTCGAAACGACCCAAGGTCAATCCTCCGTCGCCGGTGTGTTGGCAACCGACCGATTGGTGGAATGCCAAAACTTTTGAAACCGAATGGTCATTCCACAACGACCAATTCGATAATTGAGCCACAACTCGATGGACATCATAATACATTGAAGCGGCCGGGATGAAGACTCCTAGAGCCTTTCGTAGACTACTATTGCCCTAGGTTAGTTAAATTATTTTACCAAAATTTGACTATAAGTGATGTATTGGCAGCAACAACAAAGGCCCATCCTGTCGACTTGTTGATACATTTTGCAGTAGCAATAGAACCTATCGAATGATTCAATCCATGAATCTAGCGACTTGATCAAGATTGAAGGAGGACCTATCGAGCTGCACTTATAATTGGAATCCAACCTGTCGAACCCCTCCAAACCTTCATGAATTGAACCTATAGAATAGAACTGCTGTTGAAAATTGAACCTATCAAATGGAGCTGTTACATCCTATCGAGCCTTTCCTGCATCAACCTATCGAATGGATGTTGAACCTGTCGAACAATGTTTTGTACCTATCGAATCCTCCAAAGAACTGCCATGCATCCTATCGAATACAAGTCTCCCAACCTATCGAATGCATCAGCTATCAACTTGTCGATTGGTTCATGAAGCCGGAGCTCAACCTATCGAATGATTGCAATTCAACCTATCGAATGCTTAAAGAATGTTGTAGTTTTGTACCTATCGAGCAGTCCTCAATGCATCAGCTCTCAACCTATCGAATTGTTCAATCCAGCAGCCTGTCGAAGGGTTCCTTGGACTGCAAGCTTCATCCTATCAAAATATAGCAATTTGAACCTATCGAATGGTTCACTTCAACAACCTGCCAACCACTACCTTTAACCTATCGAATGCATCTGCTGAAGCCACAATCCTGTCGAGAGCTTGAGGTTGTAGCAGTAAAAATCAGTGGACGGCAGGGGAAAATCTGGGAACTCCAATGCACAGGAAATTCTGCACATGGGTGTGAACTAATTTTTGGCGGAAAACAAATTAGTTTCAGCTGGCCACAATCCCTATCTCTTCTCTGACTGGTTGAAACTCTTAAATATGTATTAAGCTTAAACTGAAATCCTCTCTTCTAATTGGCTGCAATCCAAAGCATACGGATCACTGTAAATGTATAAATAGAACTCCTTTCTGCTGTTTTTCGGCAGTAAGAAAAGTAGGAACAAAGGAATAGCCTGAGTTCTCCTTAGCTCATTTATGTTTAGTTTTAGGTTTTATTTTTCCTTTTCTCTTCGCCCTTCTCTCTCTAATCCAGCCTATTGGATTAGATCTAGGTAGCAGCTCAGATCTAGTATGTAATTGTAATTTCGGCATGAAGAAATATGAATCAATGCACAGACTACAGATCTGGAAACAAGTTTATTGTAAGTTGTTTTGTTTAAAGTAATAAATTATTGATTTTAAAGCTTAATTAAATCTAAAGATCTTGTGGTCCCATTAGATTCTCGATCGGATTTGTGTAGATGGGACTAGCCCACCCGCTTAACTGGTAGATCTCTTGATGACCATCTGATTTCCCTGGGTTTGATATGCCTATGGGTGCCTGTGCCTGTGGCCTTGCATCCACAGTATCTGTAGTGATTATCTTGTTCTGATTGAAGCCATCGGAATGGAGGAAATCTATTGGATGATTTGTGACCATTTAAGTGGACAGATCATAGCCTTAAGATCAATCCAAACCATCAGAATGGAGGAAATCTATTGGATGATATGTGACCATTTAAGTGGACAGATCATAGCCTTAAGATCAATCCAAACCACCGGTCTAAATCAGATTTTTATACCTTACATTTGTGCTTGTAGCCAAATGAAGGATAGCTACATATCCTCAGATCTTGATCTATTTTGCAATGAAAACCAGGCCCTAGCTGTTTATTTCTCCCCATTTTATATTTTATTTTACCATCCATCTTCCTCCATCTCTTAATTTAGTTTTATTTCAGTTTTATAGAATTAGATCTAGTGACACCCGAAAAGCTCTCTTTCTTATTAGAATTACTAGATCTGTAGCCAGATCTGGAGGTCTACTATACACCTTCTAGGTTTAGATCACTAATCCCTATGGAACAAACTCTTATTAAAACTTGCTACAAAGGACCATGTATCTTATAGGTCTAGGATATTTTAGATGTGCTGAATCCATCCTCTATTTTACTTTATTTTTATTTTCCTTTTATCATTACACAATAATCAGCACACTGAAATCCCCCAACAAGTTTTTGGAGTCGTTGCTTGAGAGTTTTGATCTAGATAGTAGATCTGAGTTTTTCATTTTGCAGATCTGATTTTTTTTAGTTTTTATTATTGTTTTATCTTAGATTTTTATACTGCAGTCCAACTGCTTGATTTAATGTTTGCTGCAATTTTTGTATAGAAAATCATTTTTAAACTGTAGCAACTCTATCTTTCTCTGAGTTTTTTTATTCTTTGCTTCTAGCTAGTTGAATAAATATTGCTGTCACTTATTTGTCCTTTTGCAAAAATGAGGCAGTGGCCTGAGTTTTTCTTTTTGTTTTTGTCAATACACTTGAATAAGGTATTGTTGCAATTTTTGAATTTTTGCAGATTTGGAGCAGCAGCCGTACAAGGAGCATCTGGATTGCAGCAGGAGCAGATCTGCTTGAGTTTGCATCCCCTTCTCCTTTGCACTCATTTTCTATTTTTAAATTCTTTAAAACCAGCAATTCTGTTGAGTTTTCAGTTTGTCTTAGTTTAAATTTCAGTTATTAGCATGTTGATTTTTAGATAACAAAATCAAATAGAAAAATATAAAAAAATATAAAAAAAAATAGGCATTTCTGATTTGTTTTCTTATTAATTTTCAGCAGTAGCAAATAAGGGCTCTTATGGAGCCTAGGCTGATCAAAAAACACATAAAAAAGTAAAAAATTATAAAATCATAAATTTTTTTTCCAAATGGGCTATTTTTTCTTTGCCTCTATTTATTGCCCCCATCTGGAACTGCTGAGATCATGATTTTAATTTTGAGGATTCATGAAGGATAATGAACAATAGATCATAATTTGTTCAAAAAATTTAATGGAGCCATTGATTTTATTTTCCTTCAAGATTTTTCACCATTAATAGGTCTCAACTGTGTATAAATCCTGTTTTCAATTGTGTACATCCATGCTGACATTATTTTATAAAATTTTATTGATTCATACACATCCACAACTAAAACACACACAGGCAGGCAAAAGGGGTTTCTTGTGACACATGTGGATTAGGTTTTGGTCTTAGGATTTTTCTGTTTTAGGAATTTTAGTTTCATTTCTGTATTTCGATTGCTGATTTTTCTTTCTTAGGTCTTAACTTTACTAATTTTTTACATTCTGGTAGTTTAGTACTCAGTTTTCTTTTCTTGTTTTTTGTCTCTACAATTCTGAAATTATGTTTTTGTATCTGCATTTTTCTGTTTTTTTGTTATTAGCATTAGTTTCCTTTCATTTTCTTCACAGTTCTTTTATTTTTTCTGTTCATACATTCATTTTTTTTAGATTTGTTTTGCTATTTTTTTCTGTTTTAGCAGTAATTTCCTGCATTTGTATATCATTTTTTCCATTTTCCTATTCATGTATTCAGTTTTGCATTTTTATTTTCTACTGCATAGTTTAGATTTTTCTGCTCATATTTTTTCTTTCTCATATTACCCTGCTGCCCCTAGTTTCTCATTGTCTAGAACATTGAGGACAATGTTCATCTTAGGTTTGGGGGTGTGGCAGGTGTGCCAATGAAATGAGTTAATGCTAGTGCAGCTATGTTGAAATTTTTTTTTGAAAATAAAGTAATTTCCCACCTGATTTTTGAAAAAAAAAGGAAATTAAAAACTTTTTAAAACTGAAATGAGCTGTAGTTTTAACATTTTTCATGAAGCAAATGTCAGGAATTTTCAAAAAAATTGATATTTAGTGAATCTGAAATGAGAGAAAACTGTATGGATATTCCCCAGTAAATTTGATGGAAGGCCACACCCAGTGAAATTTGGGCCTGAAAAAAAATATTCTTGAAGAATGTCTTGGCAATTTTTCTGCTCTAAGGGCTGATTGGATCTAGTTTCGATCACTAGAAATTAGGCAAATCCAAGTTGAAACAACTTGACAGCATTCATGACATTGAAGACATGAAGTAAGGCCATCCCTTAGAAAGTTTTGAGCCTAAAATTTCCCACCATTGAACTGCCCTTGATACACACCTTTTGAGCCCTAAAAATCTCAATTTTTCTTTGATGAAAACCAGAAAATGTAAACCCAAAACCTTTTGACCTGTTTCAGTTCACCCTCAATATGAAAAATCAGGAAATAAGAGGAGAAGTGAGGATAGAGGTGTAAGATTCGATGTTTGGTTAAAAGAAGAAGAAAGTATATTTGAAGGCTAGTGTGATGTATAGTTGTGGCATCCCAATCCATAAAAAGAAAAATAAAAAAGCAAAATAAAAAGAATGAGAAAGAGAAGTCATTTCATTGAAAATTTGAAAAAAAGAATAGAAACTGATCACTTTAAATCTAAAAATTCAAGAAGTAGATGGAATTGTGCTAAAATGAAGAAGGTGAAGTCATGAATCATCTCCTTACCTTATTGATTTCTCAATTTGAATCCTTTTTACACCCTTTTATTCTTTATAAACCTCACCCATAAGTTACATTACAATCCAATAAAAAGACCTTACTGATCTGAAATGGATTGAGTTGTCATGTGGAGATAAGGATTTGTTTAATCTATGGTGAAAAGAGTTAGAAAATTTTAGAAATTAGAGCACTGCCTATGCTCATGCTTGCAGTTCTATTTGAGGGTTGAAACTGCTCTTGAGATGTGTGAAATGATGCACCCTTCTATTTTTGTTGTGAGTGAACAGCCCTGGTAAGACTTGGGTCTGAAATCTAATTTGTTTGGGGTATTATCAAAACAGAATTCTTAAATTACAGGTGAACTCTGCATCAATTTTCAGGCACAATGCCTTGACATGAACTGATTCATGATGAAGGAATTACAACAGAATTTCAGGTTTTAAACTAATGATTTTTCTGCTGAAAATCCTCTAAAACTGAATGGACATGGTGTGGAATTTATTTTATTTTACTTAAACTCTATTTCAACATGTTGCATGAGTATTAACTAATTTTATTGGAGAAGTTTGGGGGTACCTTCACTGAAAACCCTTAGGAGGCTCCACTCCTCCACTAGGGATCACCTAGGGGTTTAAAAGGCTTGATGCATGTGCCAAATGCACCCGTGTTCCCTACGAAAGTGGCATTTTATTTCATAGGTTAATTGTTTTAAATTTCACTTTGCTCGAGGACTAGCAAAGGTTAGGTTTGGGAGTGTGTTAAGCACTGATTTTTGCCACTTTCTACACTTTTAAACATGGCTTTTGCTAAGCCTTAGAGCTGTTTATAATCACTTTTAGCCTATTTTGCAGTTTAAGAAAGAAATTACAGCATAGTGCAGAAATTCAATTAATAAGTGTCACAAAGATCAGAAATAGAGCCATTCATTGGGGCTGACACAGATGAAGCCCATGATCTGAAAGAGATCTTATCGAGAAGTGTTGTATTGGCAACAACAACAAAGGCCCATCCTGTCAACTTGTTGATACGTTTTGCAGCAGCAATAGAACCTATCGAATGATTTAATCCATGAATCTAGCGACTTGTTCAAGATTGAAGGAGGATCTATCGAGCTGCACTTATAATTGGAATCCAACCTGTCGAACTCCTCCAAACCTTCATGGATTGAACCTATCGAATAGAACTGCTGCTGAAAATTGAACTTATCTAATGGAACTGTTACATCCTATCGAGCCTTTCTTGCATCAACCTGTCGAATGGATGTTGAACCTGTCGAACAATGTTTTATACCTATCGAATCCTCCAAAGAATTGCCATGCATCCTATCGAATACAAGTCTCCCAACCTATCAAATGCATCAGCTATCAACCTGTCGATTGGTTCATGAAGCTGGAGCTCAACCTATTGAATGGTTGCAATTCAACCTATCGAATGCTTAAAGATGCTGCAGTTTTGTACCTATCGAGCAATCCCTAATGCATCAGCTCTCAACCTATTGAATTGTTCAATCCAGCAACCTAACGAAGGGTTCCTTGGACTGCAAGCTTCATCCTATCGAAATATAGCAATTTGAATCTATCGAATGGTTCACTTCAGCAACCTGCCGACCACTACCTTTAACCTATCGAATGCATCTACTGAAGCCACAATCCTGTCGACAGCTTGAGGTTGCAGCAGTAAAAATCAATGGACGGTAGGGGCAAATCTGGGAACTCCAATACACAGGAAATTCTGCACATGGGTGTGAACTAATTTTTGGCAGGAAACAAATTAGCTTTAGCTGGGCACAATCCCTATCTCTTCTCAGATTGGTTGAAACTCTTAAATTGGGATTAAGCTTAAACTGAAATCCTATTTTCTGATTGGCTGCAATCCAAAGCACACAGATCACTACAAATGTATAAATAGAACTCCTTTCTGCTGTTTTTCGGCAGTAAGAAAAGTAGGAACAAAGGAATAGCCTGAGTTCTCCTTAGCTCATTTTGGTTTAGTTTTAGGTTTTATTTTTCCTTTTCTCTTCCCCCTTCTCTCTCTAATTCAGCCTGTTGGATTAGATCTAGGTAGCAGCTCAGATCTAGTTTGTAATTATAATTTCGGCATGAAGAAATGTGGATCGATGCACAAACTACAGATCTGGAAACAAGTTTATTATAAGTTATTTTGTTTAAAGTAATAAATTATTGATTTTAAAGCTTAATTAAATCTAAAGTTCTTGTAGTCTCATTAGATTCTCTATCGGATTTGTGTAGATGGGACTAGCCCACCCGCTTAATTGGTAGATCTCTTGATGACCATCTGATTTTCCTGGGTTTGATATGCCTATGGGTGCTTGTGCCTGTGGCCTTGCATCCACAGTATCTGTAGTGATTATCTTGTTCTGATTGAAGCCATCGGAATGGAGGAAATCTATTGGATGATTTGTGACCATTTAAGTGGACAGATCATAGCCTTAAGATCAATCCAAACCATCAGAATGGAGGAAATCTATTGGATGATATGTGACCATTTAAGTGGACAGATCATAGCCTTAAGATCAATCCAAACCACCGGTCTAAATCAAATTCTTATACCTTGCATTTGTGCTTGTAGCCAAATGAAGGATGGCTGCATATCCTCAGATCTTGATCTGTTTTGCAATGAAAATCAGGCCCTAGCTGTCTATTTCTCTCTATTTTATATTTTATTTTATCATCCATCTTCCTCCATCTCTTAATTTAGTTTTATTTCAGTTTTATAGAATTAGATCTAGTGACACCCGAAAAGCTATCTTTCTTATTAGAATTACCAGATCTGTAGTCAGATCTAGAGTCTACTATACACCTTCTAGGTTTATATCACTACTCCCTGTGGGACAAACTCTTACTTATTAAAACTTGCTACAAAGGACTCTGTATCTTGCAGGTCTAGGATATTTTAGATGTGCTGAATTCATCCTCTGTTTTACTTTATTTTTATTTTCCTTTTATCATTATACAATAATCAGCACACTGAAATCCCCCAACAACTTACACGCCAGGTGCTTCTAGTTCGCGACCCAGTGGTGCTAATGGTCACGCAGGTGAGACGGGTGATTGTGAGGATTAGCAGGAAATTTCATGGCTTGGCATTTTTGAATGACGGAGGTTTTTAATTAATTTTGGCAAAAGAACTTTGAAAAAAATTTGGGAACTTAAATTCAAATTTTGGATGTATATTTTTGAGATACTATGGCATCATGATTGATGCTTTGTATAATGGTGATGTTTATTTTAATACTATGGCATCATGGTTGATGCTTTGGGTAATGGTGTAATACCTTGGGTAAGGGTATTTTTACGTTTTTGATTGTGGATATATTTTGGCTTGTCATGATGGTTTTAATTGTGAATGATTTTCTTGTGATCTTTGTGGTTAACTAGTGTGGATAACTGTGTTAAAGTTAGTTGTGAATATGCAGGATAAATATTCTGTGTGCAAGTTAGTTGTGAATATGCAGGATAAATATTCTGTGTGCAGGATAAATGTTGAATTAGCTATGGAATTATGGTTTGAAATGATTATGGAATATGCAATGGATACCTTTGTATGGATATATTTTATTTTGTAGGATGGTTGAAATTGATCGATCATTGACAATGATTGATAATTTGGTTGTGGATAAATTCTACATTTTGTTGTGGACTACGCGTGGATGGTCTAGTTGTGGATACATTGTAAATGATGTAATTGTGAATATGCAGGATAAATGGTTTTCATAAACTAATTGTGGATGGAGTTTTGTGTTGTCTACGGGTTTAAATTATGAGTATCGTTGTTGAGCATAACCACTATAGGGTTTTAGTTCACTGTTAAGATTGCATGGGTAATTTTGTTGTAGTAATTGTTATGGATAGCTGTGAATATTCTCATAATTTGATCATGGATAACTTAGCTATGGATATGATCATCTGGTTTGTTATGGCTAAATCTCAGGTTTGTGGTAATCATGCTTGTATCGATATAAATTAGTGTAACTGATTGTCGGTGTTGTGGAATTAGATGCAGATACACCTGATGGATGTGTTTTCAATTTTCGAGGATGAAAAATTTTTGTAAGGAGGGGAGGATGTAATGCCCCCAATTTTCTGAACTGTATACGTCCTGCTGGGTGTATGTGTTAGTTGTGGCACAAAGTACACGTCCATAGAAATTTAAGGATAATTTATTGTAGACACGTTGGGCTCCATTTGAATCTTCTAGATGTGGGGTAATAGTAAATTTAAGTGTATTAGCTTCACATGAAAGCTAATCATGCTTCAGGATAAGAACTAACACCACCAGTTAGGTGTGATAGGTTTACATGGAAACCAGACCCATGTATAAAGGGAAGGGAAACTTTTCACGTAAGTCATTTTGGCTATTTGCTTTTCATGGGATTTGAGAGAGAAAAAGAGACCGTGAGAGGAAGCTCCATCTTTGTGCCCTCCAAAGCTCTGAATAGTGGTTGATCTCCCTCTCAAATTTCTCCTTCTCTTAGATTGATAGCACAAGAAAGTGGCGATCTTGCACGTAGTCGCGCTCCGAGTAGAGTGCAAGAGCTCCTTCTCTTCCAAACCCTCTTTTGGGTATTTTGAAAACCAATGTTCTTGACCTCGCAAGACCATGTACTTGCGTGATTCGTCGAACTAGTTGTGCACATTAGGAAAGTTCAATCATCGCATCCGCCTTCTATACGATCGCGAGAGGGTGGGTTTCGAAACCCATTGCACGTGCAAGGGATGAGAGCGCCAATAGTTTCAAACTTTGATCATCGTACGTGTTAATCTCGCGAGTCAAAATGTGAGATCTCATGGTTCAATTGTGGTTTAAATTGTAGTCTAATTATCTTGAAATTCGTGTGATAAATGTGGGTTTGAATGGGAGGAGAGTTAGAAAAAAATAAGATAAAAGTTTTGCATAGTCAAGCCATGACTTTGGAAACTCGTGCCGAGTTGCCTTCAGTTCAAAAAGTCGCACAAGGATCGAGCTGCTAAAATAGGCTAAAAACCACACAGGTTTTGGCTCCCCCGCATGACCTGTATGTGCTAGGTGAAGTCTCCTGCGCGACTTGAAAATCGCACGCATGACTGAGCCAATTTGGGCTATTTTGGATTTTGGAGAATCGTCTGAAACTCTAATGTTTACGGCCCCTAGATCATTAACCAATAGTTTTTTAATGTCGTAGGGTATAAATTGAGGATCATAACCATCCGTTAGGATAATTATGTCGTCTTTGCGTGAATTGTGACTGAGGTAGGGGAAAACTCAACACCACTCGCAATTTTTTTAGCTTGATTTGCATGGATGACATGATAAGATGATTTGAAATAAAACAGTTTAACTGTAATTGCATAAAGTATCTGAAATCCTTGAAATTTAAGTCTTGTTTTTCTTTTGAACACAATGTTAGAACTCCGAATCTGAATATTTCTGAACTACTTGAAAAGGCATATGAACTATTTGATATCTGAATTCTGAAATCCGAACTCTGGACTCTAAAATCTATTATGAATTAAATGCATTGCACTATGTTGATTTATATATTAAAATTACACGTTGATTTAAGGTTCACATGAACAAATCCCCCAATCACTTGAATCGGTATGACGGTATATCCGTCCATCTGAACCAGTACGGCGAGATATCTGTACACTCTCTGAACCGACACAGTACCACTTGATTTTCGGTCCGTCATGGACAACTGATAAGTATTCATTGAATGACGATGGTTAGGGGAGGTTCCCATTGGTGAAAACTTTTACTCTCAATGCTATATATGCATGGGAGATTAGTTAAGTTATGATTTAAGTTTAACATTTAGATAAGAATTGAATGTGAATCATGAACTCTTGGATTTCGATTTGAGCTTTGTCTTTGCATTCCTGTTTGATATGAAAATACATATAAAGGTGTCTTTGAAACTCCGTCTTGAATACCATCACTGAATTACTACTTTCATCCTGTTTATGCATTATTATGATTTAAAATGCGATTGGTTTGATTGACCTCTACTGAGCTTAGACTGTTAGCTCACCCCGACTATACGTCATTGGTTTAGAGGCAGAAAAGGATCCGTAGCCTGAGAGTGATCCAGATTACATTCCAGAGAAATAATCTGAGCTCCCGCCAGAGGAGTACTTTCCTTAGAGGACCGGTTAACTTGGATTTTGTACGACTTAGGCTTGGTACGTCCAGCCATTTTGTTTGTAGAACTTTGAATTCATGAAATGTTGTAAATACATCTTGTATACCACTGCTTAGGTGATGGTCGGCCATCACCGATGGTTTATTTCGTCTTTTGTTCACTTATTTTATATAGAAATGGAGATTTCTTTCGCCATTATGATATTGTTTAGTAAGTAATTATCTGCTTTGAATTCCATTTTAGTATGGATGTACCAAGTATTTTATATTTCGGATCGTGATCTATTATCTAACGACACAAATTTTGGGGTAAAAAATCTTGGCTGTCACATATTCAATGTGCATGACCATCATCGTGACCTTCATTGATAAGAAGCATAAAGGAGGTGGTTTTTTCTTTTACGCCGAACTAGATGAAGAATATCATATGAGTAGTATATTTTGGACTGATCACAGGTCATGAATTGCGTATCAATATTTCGGTGATGTGGTGGTATTTGACACCACTTAGAAAACAAACAAATTGTTGCTACCTTTCACCCCATTTATGGGGTCAACCAGCATTGGCAGACGGTACTTTTTGGATGAGGCGCAGGAGACATTCATTTGGCTGTTTAACACATGACTGAAGTGCATGGGTGATAAGCAACTTATTACAATCATCATCGATCAATACAATGAGATGAGAAATGTCATCTCCGCAGTCCTTCCGAGAATCACGCATCACCTCTACATATGCCACATAGGGAGGAATGAATTGAACTATCACTGTCAGCTGAAGCTAAGGTTTGAGAATTTTGACATAAGGCACAATCAGTACAAGTTCAGTCAAATGGTTGATGATTTTGAAAAGAGATGGGCAGAACTTGTGGAGGAGTTTCAATTGCAAGACAACATGTGGTTCAAACAAATGTACGCTCTTAGAAGGAAATGGATTCCATGTTACTTGAGCGATACCTTTTGGGCCAGCATGACTATTACACAACACTGTGAAAGCATTCTTCGATACCTATGTCAATACCCAGATGAGTTTGACGGAAATTTTCAAGCAATACGATCTTGCCGTCCAATCTTGTCATGATAAAGAAAATAGGGAGGATCTCGTCTCAATGTCTACGACACCGGATCACTTGCTCGAAAATTCAATCGAGAGGCATGCCGCTTCAGTAGATTCCACTTTGAGTTTTGAAAGTGTACATCTTTTAAGTCCCAAAAGGTGGTCGAAGAGGAAGCCGAAGAGGTTATTGTATACCAAGTGCGTAGAAGTAGTGGGGATGATATGAAGGATAGCGGTCAAATACTCAAAGTTCGTTTCGAATGTGGAGATGTCACAGGCACTTGTGATTGCAAGCACTTTTAGACCGAGGGTTTGTTGTATTCTCACTTCTTTCATGTTTACTTCAAGGAAGGGGTAGATCAAATTTCATCTAAGTACATTCTACCTCAATAGACGAAAGATGTTAAATACAATATTATATATTTAGGGGTTGGTGAGAAAGAGGATTTCAATTCTGTATCTATGATGAAAATATCGAAGGTGAGAAAAGTCAGACTAAAGTCAATTCAATTGGAAATAAAATCAAATTGCTTGGTGGATTACACTTTGGAAGGGATGATGAAACAATTAGAAGACATAGAGGCCATTAGAAGGGAAGATGATAATAAAAGACGCACTAGCATCGCGGCCTCTGGGTAGCTCCCCTCAGGCTAGCCAAAGAATTTCATTGCAAGAGCATGCCAATATTACAGTGTGAGATTCAGTACGATATGCCACCAAAGGTAGGCTAATCAACAATGATAAAATGAAGTCTAGAATGGAGGTTAGTATTAAACAATCAAAGAAGTAGAGAAGGAAGTGTAAGGGTTGTGGTGAGTTGGGACATAAAATCACAACTTGCCCATTAAAGAGGGTCAGGATGATAGTTGGTAGCACTAGACAGAGCCAAACAGAACAGGAGACAATGGAAAGTGCGGTATCACAGTCACATTGAATAAATTTTATGAACAGACGCTTCTCTATATGAAGCCAATATGAAGCGTGCGCGCTTCGTATGAGAAGCGTGGCCGCCTCTTACATGGATCGCGAGCGTATCGTCAATTGTGTTGGCACTTTGTCTTTAAAGCTTTGGCACTTCTTTGTTGACGCGCTAATGCTTTACGACGTCTCTGCGTGCTATCAGACCAGTGTTGTATTTTGAATCATGTGGATTGATTATGATAATTCTTTCATGTATTGAATTTATATTTTTTTGACACATTCATTCTCGAACTGAAGGGTTGATTCAGTTTCTCATGTGCATCTGGCGTAATTATATTTTATTCAAACCAAATTACTGAACTGACGACGCTTTACACACGAAGTGACGTCGCTTCGTATTGAAGTGTTGGTGCTTCATACAATGAGTTGGGGTTATCTTCAAAGTGTTGGAGCTTCTTTATCGAGGCATTGATGCTTTACGTAGCCTCTACGCCTATCAAATCAGAGCTGTATTTTGAATCATGTGGATTGACTATGGTAATTTTTTAATGTATTGTATTTGTATTTTTTCGATGCGTTCATTCTTTATTTGAAGGGTTGATTAAGTTATCTCATGGGCATCTGACACGGTTATATGTGATTCATAACAAATTATTGAAGCGATAACGCTTCATATAAGACACGACAACGCGTCGTATTGGAAGAGATGACGCTTCGTGTTTGAAGTGTGGGCGCTTCGTTATGGAACGTGGGCTCATCATCAATTATGTTGGCGTTTCTTGTCGACGTGTTGACGCTTTACGACGACTATGTGCTCTATTAGACCAGTGATGTATTTTAAATCATATGGATTGATTATGGTAATTCTTTTATGTGCTGAATTTATATTTTTTTGAATCGTTCATTCTCAAATTGAAGGGTTGATTCGGCTTATATTATATTCAATTAAATTATCAAATTATTTGATGTTTACGGCAGTTTACGTCGCTCCGTAGATGCATTGGTGCTAAAATACAATGAGTTGGAGCATTGACGCTTCTTTGTCGACGTGCTTCTTTGAATGGATCCTGTGTGCATTTGTTACGACTATTTAAAAGAATTCATTTATTAAGCAAAACGATTTCATTTGTCAAGCAGAACAATTTCATTAGAACCTTAAAACTTTTTCTTTATATCATCTTTCTTTACATTGTCGAGAAAAAAACCTATAAAAGAAGTGGAGTTTGTTATGTTGGCGGTGATGGAGGAAGTGGAGTTGGTGATGCTTGCGTTGGTGGTGGTGGTGGCGGTGGTTGTGGCTGGGTTGGAATAGGAAGAAGTGAAGGCAGAAGAAGAAGCACCGGCTCTGGAGTCAAGAGAAGAAGGGGCTCTGGGTCTCCCACCACTGCCAGCATAACGGCAAGGTCGTCATCATTTGGAATGATGTCAAGGGGGAGGGTGAACTACATGCTCGTTGTAGTCATCCTCCGAAATGACGCTAACTTCGTCGGGGATGACAACCAACTCGTTGTCGTCGGGGATGTTTATAATCGAACCATCGTAGAAACGGATGAAAAGCTGGCGGGAGCCGGTGGCTCCTCCTTAAACCGTTGTGAGGTATTTCGGTATAGGCTGGGGAAGATGAAATGCTAATCTAAGGAGAGATGCACAAGATGAAACAAACCGAGCGCCATGATGCCCTTTAAATAATAATTTATCATGAAACCTCAATAAATAGACTGTTGGAGTCATTATTGTGCACTGTCGGCACAAAGGAATTTCCTAAATCTTTGTGCTTCAAATTTATTGCATCAGATATGCATATTCTACGAAGTTATCTCAAATTACGATAAGAAACACACCGCTTCATGGTGGGGCGCATGTCGCTTATTGTTAAAAGCGTCAGTGTTTCAGTTCGACGCGTTATCGCGTCTTGTTCGAAGCACTAGCACTTTTATTCAAGGCGCTATCGCTTCTTGATAGAAGCGGCATTTCGTTAATTACGAATTTCGAGTTACAATGAAATTATGGAGTGGGTTGTCTTTTCGCGCAGTCTTTTCCAATATTAAGGCTATTAGTTTTTGCGCATTTTCGAAACGGATGCCAATAGGGTTTCCAATAAGAAGCGCAACTGTGATTGTTCGTATTCCATCATTGTAGGCTATTGGTTTCCAATAAAAAATGTTATTTCTTGTAAAAAAAATGTTGCCTTGTCGATGCAAAAGTGTTCTAGTAACAAAATTAAATACAAAATTGGGGCATTGTCGCATCTTATTAGTAGCGTCAGCGCTTCTGTTTGTTCATAGTCCATCATTAAACACTAAATTGGACTACTT
Organism: Chloranthus sessilifolius; assembly: GCA_021018995.1. Lineage (NCBI taxonomy): Eukaryota > Viridiplantae > Streptophyta > Magnoliopsida > Chloranthales > Chloranthaceae > Chloranthus > Chloranthus sessilifolius. The sequence goes on from CM037597.1 coordinate 100,772,424, forward strand.
GTGTCCTCATTGAATGGGAAGAGACTAAGAATAACATAAAATAAAATATTTGCACCAAATAATAAAAGAAACGAATATATTACATCCACCAAAATCCAAGAATTAACCTCGGAAAAGTCCCACCGTCTAACCCTCAACGCAAGTACACACACAAAACAGAGTCCCACCATACAATGCAAACAAAAGTAAATTTTGAATGTCCCAGCGCGACAAAAAAAAAGAGACAATAATAACAACAAATAACAATTCCACCATCCAACCCCTACCACAAAACCGAAAAGCAATAGAATATAACCGAAATCATCACCTCCGTCCCATCGCATATCCCCCAACCCAAACAAAAAAATATAATAATAATAAAAGTAATAAATAATAATAAAACAAAAGAAAATCTTCAAAAGTCCCATCGCATAACCAAAAGTAATAAAATAAAATAAAATAATAATAACCCAACTATTCTCATAAAAGATCATTTCGTTGGCAACAAATCAGGTAAGTATCATTCCCTCCCCCTCGATCTTCCTATAGAAATATAGTTAGCTAATATTAAGTATCAAACTGTTTTTAAAACCTAACTCTCCTGATTCACAAAACTACTGTAGTCCTCCCATAAGAGACAATCATCAGTATACACGAGTAGGTTAGAAGTATCTGACATATCAAGCGCCGTCTTGACAACCAAACAAAGGTCGGGTCCTCAAATCCCGCATCGATGGATCTGCTCAGTGACGTCTTGAGAGCCACATTTTTTTAAGTTTTCACCGAATTGATCTTAAGTTAAAACCTAATTTTTAAAAAACCCCTATCTATCAAACTTTCTATCTCTCACCACCCCAATCTGTTCTTTCCCCTAGGAAACCGAACACCGAGTATACTCGACTTTGAGAAATCACAAATGTTCATAGGAAAGGGACCCCTAATGCATCGTTGGTGTGAGTAATGACGCGCTCGGTCTGACATGATCTACGAAAACCTTCGTCATCCTATTACACCATCAATTACCAATGTACCTTGACATTCATTTGCGCCACCCGTACTTCGTCTGCGTTAAACCCCTCCGTTTGATTTGCGATATGCAACAGGTCGCGATATTTGACGGGGTACGACATGCACCCACGATTGTAGAAACACCTCTCAATTGCTACAAAAGGCTTCTGAATACTTACCCTTTTATTTAGCTTATGCCAATGGATAAGAAAGCTAAGCATTTCATGTCAGCTCCCTGGTTCACACTTGTGATCTCTTAAGGAACCGAGAAGGCACCTTCAAGGGGGTGTCTAGTTCTTCTATGCACTCTTGCTCCACAAGAATGCGCTGTAGACACCCTGTTTTCACCCTCTCGGAGTATACAAATTGTTTGGTCAACCTTTGACAATGTCCATGATTTCTAGAAAGGCCAACCTTCTCCAAAACTCTCAAAACCTTGTAGTTTGGGAATAATACGCTATACATATAGTGTCAGGTGCTGGAATCCTTGCTCACAACTCGGACCTGACCCGGCCCGAAAAGTTTTGAAATATACGCATAACCCCATACATATAATTCGATCATGTGCATGCTCGATTACGTACAATTAGTTGTAGACACCTAAATTTGGCCCAAGGCTCGATTGGCCCACACTTCGAGAACGGCATACTTCCGAGCTTCCGAAAACACTACTCAAACCTTCAGAACTTAACCTAGACCTTTAGAACCCGTGTCGGACCCTTAAGAATCAACCCTAACCCTTAGCCCTTCCCGGACCTGATTTGAACTAAGCAGAGTAGTGGATGGAAAGATATGTGCCAAAGTTTACATAAATATTTACAGGAGTTGAGGCCTATACCATTGGAAAGTAAAAGTTCTCAACTTTCCAACGAGCCAAGAATCGCCTGATTTTAAGTTGTACATAAAAAGTTATGGAGAAATGAAGAATGTAGATAAATGCAGGAATTTATACATGCGTGCATAATATGCACGCATAGCCAAATTTGACTTTTTTAGGCTCTAGCATGGGTTCTAAACCTCCAGCTTCTGAATCATATCATTATTTCTAAGGCATGCGTGCATAATGTGCACGCATGCCTTAAAATTTTATTTTTTCTAAAAAATGGTAAATTTCAGATTTCAAGTTTGACTTGTGAACCATCCCCGGAGTTCGGGGTGTATTTCTTTAGGACCTTAATACCCCTCCCAACTTTCAGTTTCACCATTTTCTCATCCAACCCATCACCCTATCATCTACCATTAAACCCAATTCACACTTCTCTAAGCTCCCAAAATCCTAAAAAACCTTAAATTTGTCATTACGTAATTGCTAAACCCATTAGGACTTAAGTACCTCCCTAATCCCCTCTCCTTCTATAAATAGAGAGCCACCCCTCCCCCCCTTGAATAACACCTTGTTTACCTTTTTTGAAATCTAAGAGAAAAAACTCTAGAAAATTAACTTAACTCCTCACCTCCACATTTCCTAACCTCTCAAGCTAAACCTTTAGCTCTCATCCCCTTTACACTACTATATCCACCATCATCAATCCTTCATAACTTTAGCAAGAACAAAACCTTAGCTCATCTCTCATGCTATCATTTCCAACTATCCTCTTCCCAAGCATTAGATAGGTAGAACCTTTCTATATCCCTTTGTGCTGTTAGAAGCTCACCGGAGTTAGCATCGACGCGACGATCCGTCAATGCTACTACATGGGCCTGAGAGCTCAGGCTCTCTCCTCTATTCCTCTACCTTCTTTTATTTTTCCTTTATCTTAGAATTTGAGTCATTACGTCGTTGAAATTTCGGTAATTGCAGGGGGCTCAAATAGGATCCGAGTGCCTTTCAGGCAAGGGGAAGTGTCGTTCAAAATTTTTACATTTTTTACACTTAGTCATAGTAGAAACTTCTTACGAGCGGATCAATCGGGTGCCTAACACCTTTCCAATTGATAACCGAAGTCCTTTACTCAAGAGGCTTTGGCATTGATCGGTGATTCGGAATCCAATATCACACTTCGATGCTCACAATATTAATTTTGGGTATCTCGGAACACCAAAAGCTCCGGGTGACGACTCCATTTGCAAGTGGATCATTGCGACGGATCGATGATATCTACGATTGCACAGATGATGACTCCGCTGGGGATTAATTTTTAAAACTTCTACTTGAAGTTGGCCCCATTGCATGTATTTTTTTTTTATTGCTCACTTTTGTCTCTATTTGTGTTTTTTACTTACCCCTATGATTTCACATTTTTTTTACTTACCCATACGATTCCGTCATTTACCACCTTAGCCGTTTGGCGGGTTACTTGATAACTTAGATTTAATTTACTACCTTAACCGTTTGGTGGGTTACTTGATAATTAGATTTAATTTTTTGTCATTTACATTTCGACACTTATTGATCCCGCCTAGTCACTTGACTAGCCTTGTATTTTTCTTACTACTTGTCATATCTCACCAGCAGACGCCGGCTCGTAGTGGTGGCACGGGACTTTTATAACCCGATTTGAACGGTGGCGAAAGCCCCACTTGTAGACTTCAGCAAACTCCCCCTAAATTTGAATGCTAAAATGAATCAAGGGACATAATTGAATTTTTCTCGCAGGTAGCTTTTGTAAAGAGGTGAGAAAATTAGGCTACGATACACCCGACTCAGTTCTAAGTAGAGTGGCAGCCCTAGTAGTGATGATCTTGAAAAGAACCACCTCATCCAGTATCTGAGAAGGCGCTCACGTCGGAGGTATATCGGGTGAGTGATCGAACTGGTTACTAAGCTTAAAACCTTGGGGAGTACGTTAGTTTCATTGAAATGACCTTATATCGTTTAAGCGCGGTGAGAGGGACCCGAAAAAGGCTAAAAGAAGTGCCCCAAGAGGCATTGCCTCAAAAACCCCATTTTTAGCCCAACTCAAATCTACAACTGAAAAGAAATATACAAATAAGCTTTGCATGCATATTATGCACGCATAGCAAAAAAAATCAAAATTTTATACATGCGTGCATATTATGCACGCATAGCTTATTTTGTTGTGCAGCCCGATTTTGAGGCCTTTTCCACAGTTCCCCGAACATCCTGCCCGTTGGTTTTAAAATCTCCAACACTTCTTACATTCTAAGGTACCCCAAAGCTCTCGCTGGTCAAAAGAGGTCGCCATCTTTTTGGCTCTTTCGAGAGACCAAGAAATTCATGCCACACCCGCCGCCAAAACATGTTTTGGACAGTCGATTCCACTTATGTCGACCCAGATTCATCCCCACCACACTCCCCACTACATTCCCACATAGAGGAAATTTTTATATTTGAACCCTCCACCCAATCCCGATTTAACGTCACCGGACCCTTCAGTGCACCCATTTTCCCCCCCACTTTAAACCAAAGCATCCCCTTTTTTTCCTCCACTCAAAACACACTCACTTTTCCATCCACCCAAGATACACCCCATTTTCCCACATCAACCCAACACACACCTGATTATCCTCCCACATCTCAAGCCATCTCTAATATTCCCACCACATCCACCCAAACATTACCTCCATCCCACACATCACCCCCATCCACATCCATATCCAATTTCATGGCCATGATGGATGACATGGTAAGAGTATACACTCATGGAGGGCTTCCCAAAGCCTTCCCAATCCATCCTGAGCACCATCAAATCTACAACAAGCCTTCCAAAGTCTCCACACCTTATTCACCCAAAATGTCAACCCGAATCAACCACTCATAATCCACACCACCCAAGGAACCACTCAAGTGGGCCTCGAAGGCCCTCTATTCAAACCCAAGCCCATTCAAGCCCAAATCCAAGGACCACCTTCCCAAATCAGCCGTTATTCCCCCAATTTCTCACATCCAACAAACACACCCCCTCCCCTCCCAAATAGTAAACCCGTTCCACCCAACTCACCGACCCAATATGAGTCATGTCCAACCACATCCATAATACCCAACCCAACAAGGGAACGCATCTCAAATCTCTAATCCTCCACAATTAACACCTTTTCACCACCCAACCAAATCAGCAAAATTTCTCCCGACCCCAATAGCCTCATCAGGCACCCATTCAACCCCTCCAACATCCCCAATTCACACACCCTCTTACCCCCCCAGCCAAATTAACAAAGTTTTCATTAGCCGCAGTGGCCTCACCAGATACCCACTCAATCCATTCAAAACCCACCCGATAATCTCACCCTTCCTCCACCATTTGTTGATGCGGGTCATCAATACGAAGAGGATGATGCCCCAAATAGCAGGGCCTACATGGGAGCATTTGCACGCATGTAGAGAAAACTCAAATTAATTAAAACCTTAGGCAACCGTAGTTACTAAAGCCAGCAAACCGGTATTTAATATAGGAGTCCAAATCCACAAACTCTCCGCTTCATCCTCGTGATCAATGACGTTTTACAACATCGATAAATATTTGTATATGGTGATCACAACAATCAAAGAATGTTATTAATTTGGTTGCAATTAGCGATATTTCCCTAAAGGTGCACATACATAAATACCTTTATTTCATTACTGAAATCCCTTCACCCCCTTTTTGCAAACAGAGTCCCATGTGCACTAGCATAGCCACATAGAAGGGGGGGGGGGCTCAAGATCCCATTTTAAATCCAGAGTTTCTATGAAGTATGTGTCTTATATACCTTTGTTTGTATATAAGTCCCTAAATCTATTATATAAGAAGCCCTAAATCGATGGTAGTAAAATAACTACTAATATTATATTTATCATTTGTAGCCCCCACCAACAATAATTTCTTACTAGGCCCTGCCCATGTGACCATATTAGAATCATTTTTCCAGAATTTGAGAGGGCTCCCGAAAAGCACGGACCAATAAAGATATCAGGTCTTGTGGAGTACCTGAATCCGTGCACAACACCCGCAAATCACACACATCAGTCAGTAAGGATAAATCCTTGCGAGTGGCCTACAAAGCTCAGCTTTTTGAGGCGTTTGGAAAATATGAACAATTGAACTCAAACTCTTAAGATGCTATTGAAGTTGAGAAAGTATCCATAGCTTTAAACCAATTGAAAATTAATTCTCCTTCCAGAACTGATTTGATCGAACAATTGAAAAACAATGTATGATTTTTTTATTTTTTTTTAAATAATAATATATACATGCATAATAATTTTGTAATTTCAATCAGCACTTTTCAAATCAACCAGCTGACATTTTATTATTTGATAAAATGAATATTTCAATAAAAATCTATGATGATAATAAGAAAAATTACAGTTTTGGCCCTCATAGGTTTACCTTCTTTAAATATGGCCATAGTTTCAAACCTTACAATATAAGGTGGCTCCAAGTCGAGCCAATACCAAATGACCAAAATACCTACCATTTCTCTCTCTCTCTCTCTGATGCACAATTTCCCCATCACTGTCGAACATCATCATAAAAGTGAAGGATCCACTATTTTTCTCATCAATAATATTAAAAAATAGTTATTTTTTCTTTTTAAAAAATAATATATACAATATACATCCACTAACAGATTGATCAAGGCAATATCGTAAAGATCACTGCAATATCACATCGGCAGAATAAAAAATAGCCAATTCGATAATATCGATCAATACAGTATCGAATCAGTCAGTTCGATATCCCATTGGCCACTCCCTCTTAAAAAAAACAAAAAGTTAAATTCGGGTGGGTATCAGTTCCTTCCCTTGCATTTGTGGACATTTTCGTCATCTAAAAGTGATTTGGTTAGGAGCCGTCTAATTTTGAACTTTTTGAACCTATAGGACCGTTTTAAAAGAAAATGAAAGTACCAAGGCCGAAACTGTAAATTTCTATGATAATAAAATTCCAAAATAATGCTAGCACACAGAAAGTTCCTCACGAGCATCTATCCCACGCTCCTGAGGGTTGGCTCTATATTAGAAAATCGATGTTTAAGTGAATTTACAATCTATGTCAAAATCTCACATTGATATGATTGTTGATATCAACGGATTGGAGAATAACAGGTTTCGATGGTGCACCAGCATTGCATAATCGTCACTTATCTTGGAACTTATTATCAAATTTCAGCAGACGTCCATCGATCCCTTGGTTATGTGTCGGTGATTTTAACAAGAATTTATTCTCACATGAGAAGCAAGGAGGAAAGCCGAAAACACAGACCCAGCTGCACTAGTTTTGTTCAGTCATAAAAGAATGTGGGTTTAGGGATCTCGGATTTTCGGGGTCAAAGTTTACATGGTCAACCAAGAAGGAAGGAAATGAATTCATTGAAGAGCGCCTTGATAGGGCTCTAATCTCTCAAGAATGGTATAATAGGTTTCCTAACACCAACGTTACCCACCTCTCAACGTCCAGATCTGACCATTCGCCAATCCTCACAGCTACATCTCGTGTAAGGGACCCAAAGTTTTCCGTTTCGAGTGTATGTGGTCACATGATAAGCAGTGTGAAGATATTATTAGGAAAAGTTGAGATTCCCACAACTATTCCTTTGACACCAATCAGATCTGCAGAAAGATTGCCCATGTTGCACAAGCCCTCAACATTTGGAATAAAACTTCCTTCGGTAATATTCATTACCAGCTAAACAAGCTATGCAAAACAAATTTAAGCAAATCAGATTTGGGGCTTCTAACGATTTCAACCGTAGGGAAGAGGAGCGCATTAAAAAAGAGATTGATATTTTTCTTGAGAAGGAGGAAATGTTATGGCACCAAGGATCGAAAGAGACGTGAATTAAACATGAGGACAAGAACTCAAAAATATTTTCATTCCGTTGCATCACAGAGAAAGAGAACGAACCAAATAGTTGGCTTGCAGGATGAAAATGGCGAAAGGAGAACCTCAAAGGAAGAGGTCGAAAGGATCATATCTTCTTAATTTACTAATCTTTACAAATCAATTGACCCTATTCGTTTGGACGAGGCTTTGAAGGGCATTCATGGATGGGTCTCAGCATAACAAATAATTGGCTAGTACGTGAATTCTCATCGGGGGAGGTTCGAAAGGCCCTATTTCAAATGCATCTGGTCAAATCCCCAGGCCCCGACGGTATGCCCCCTCTTTTTTCAATCTTATTAGTCCATTGTTAGTGAGTCAGTAGTGAGTTTTGTTTTAAAGTACATAAATGGAAACAATATGAATCTTTATGGGATCAATCATACTCATATACTCATATCGTTCACATTCCCAAAAAGAAAAATCCAAAAAATATGTCTCATTTTCATCCAATGACCTTATGCAATGTCCTTTACAAAATCATATCAAAAGTCTTAGCAAATAGTTTCAAGAAAATTCTTCCAAAAATCATATCTGATTCTCATAGTGCTTTTGCCCCTGGGAGACATAATTGACAATACTTTTATTGCCTTTGAGGTTGCTCATTACCTGAAGACTAAAAGATACGGTAAAAAGGGTGGACATGAGCAAAACTTATGATAGAGTTGAATGAACCTTTCTCGAAAAAACCTTCGAAAAAATGGACTTTATCTCTTGATGGGTCAATCTTATCATGGGCTGTATTAAATCTGTGTCGTACGAATTTGTGATCAATAACCATATTTTGGACAAAGCCCCGAAAGAGGGCCGCGACAAGGGGATCCATTATCCTCCTATTTGTTCATTGTGTGCGCCGAGGTCTTTTCTGTAATATCCCGAAAAATCACGTTAAACAGTGACATCGGGATCCGTGCCGATTGGTCACAGGTTTGACCAATTAGGAGTTCAATGGTTAGCATAGAGTGTGATGAACGGATGAGATGTGATAGTTTGAGTGACTGTGTGGTGTGTGATGAGAATCTGAGGTCGCATACACCTATCGCGGTGTATATGCTCAACACACAAGGGAGGGGATAGATAAAAGGGTTTTAAAACCCTAAAATCTGTAAATTGGTTGTTGAGAGAGGAGTAAAGAAGAGAGAGAGAGGAGTAAAGAGGTGGAACAAGAGTTATTGTGAGTGATTGGAAAGGGGGATTCTAGCATTTAAAAGACCGATTCAACGCGAGGAATCCGTTCAAGCAAAAGCTGGAACCCTAGCCTTTCCAACCACTTTATTTGAAATCAATTTGAGATTGATTGAAGGTAAGATTTTGTAGTTAAAATGCATGGATTAAAGGGTTAAATTGTAGTTAAAAATAGTTTAAAATGTGGGATAAGTGCTTAGAAAAATAGAGGAGAAAGTAAGGAAAGAGATTGGGAAGAACAGCCAAAAGGGGGCTGAATCTGGCAATTTCGATTAATCGAAATTGGGTTTCGATTAATCGAAATTGGCGAAGAAGTTGAAAAGTCAGAGGACCCCTATCTCGATTAATCGAATTGAGTTTCAATTAATCGACTTTGGATTTCGATTAATCGAATTGGGAATCGATTGATCGACTAGGAACCTACAGTAAACTCCAGTGGAGGAAAGAAAATAACTTGGAGAAATCGACTAATCGAAATGAGAGTTCGATTAATCGATTTAGAAATTCGATTAATCGATTTGGGATCGATTAATCGATTTTGAAAACTCGATTACTCGAATTGAGAATCGACTGGATAGAGTAGAGAATTTCGATTAATCGAATTGGGATTCGATTAATCGAATGGGAATCTCGATTAATCGATTTGAGAATCGATTAATCGATATTGAATTTTGATTAATCGATTTTGGAAATCGATTAATCGAATTTGATTCGATTAATCGATTTTGGAGTTCGATTAATCGACTGTGCCAGTTTATGTTGACTTTTGAGTTTGACTTTAAGATTCTTGGAGGGTCTTGGACCTTCTTTATTACATCTTTAGTGATGTGTTTCACATATTATGTGGTACCATAGGTGGTGCGTGTGAGCTAGTGCACAAGGAGCCACGTGGGACCTTGATGCAGTGATCAAACGAAGACTTGAGATAGGGAACTCCTTGAACATGTACTTTATTTTACAAGAGCATGTATGTAGTGATATAGATTTAAATTCAAAATGTTTTATTGCTTAAAGAGTTTGTGAAAAGTGTGTGTGTGTGACATCAAGAAAAGTAATCATAATGAGCCATCCCCAGGGGATGAGGAAGTAAAGAAATAAGAGCATCAGGTGTGATGCAAGTGAATGGATACATCCCAGGGATGTATCCAAGATTGAATCATGTTTGATAGGGCCTAACTGATATAAGATAGCACATTTACACCGTGAATAACTATATGTAAGGCACCGATATTTTTGTTATTTGAGGTTTTGATAGGATACCCCACCGACGTGACAGGATATCCACGACTGACGCCGGATATTAAGTGATAAATCTGTCGTGGCGGTAGGCCAAGTAAGTCGAGACTAGTGAAACGCCACCAATCCCGGGGAAAGGGCTTGGGTACTATTGTATTCAGAATACGTTAAAACTGTCTATATAGATGACGATGATGGGTATCTCATCGGGGCTCGATGCTATATTGCTCGGGGATTACTTAAGTTGAAAGTTTAAGTTTTGCTTTAGGCCTTTTCAGCATCATTCATGAATAAGTAAAAGACATGAGTAAACTACCAGTAAAACATGAGGTTTTTTAACTGTTTTTCATCAGTATCTGCATAGACACATCATGCATGGCATATCATGGAATATATGTGAGTGATAATTTATATGTTCAACTGTGTTCTGTTCCCTATTGAGCTAGGATGTAGCTCACCCTATAGACTATACGTCGCAGGTCCACTACTAGCAGCTGCCGAGGCTTCAGGAGACCCTGACCCCGGTGAGTCGGACCTTGCGGCCGGAGACGAGTTGGAGCCACCTCCTGAGGACTTCTTCTAGAGGACTCCGTTGTGCCGCTTTGAGGGTTTTGGAGAGATTTTGTACAGCTTGGTATGTCAAGCCTTATTTGACTAAACAATGTATATATTGAGATTTGGGATGATTCTTTTGGGGTGAACCATCTGTGATGATTTAGCTATCATCGATGATTCGGATCGGTTCTCCATTCATGCAAAGGCATGAGGGTAGAACTGTCTTTTGAGAAATGTTTATATAGTGATTTACTTCCGCAGTTTCATTTCTATTTCAGTTCAATTCATTGCTTGATATACCAATGTTTCATGCTCAGCTAAGGGGCACGGTCAAGATGATCGTGCTGATGGCATGGGTTTCGGGGTGCCGAAATCCGGGCTGTCACATTTTCGATTCTCATCACCAATGTTGCCCAATTGGGTATTATTTCTGGTATCCGTATCTATCAAGGTGCCCCTGTCATCTCTCACATTTTCTTTGTCGACGATAGCCTCATCTATCATAAGGCAACTGAATCAGAAAGTAGGGAAATTATTAACATTCTCAAGCTTTATGAAGGTGCGTTTGGTCAAAAAATTAACTTTGATAAATTGGCGTTATCTTTTAGTTCACATGTTAAACAAGATTACAGGTCGAGAATTCTCAATATTTTTCAGATCAAAGGTACTTGCTCACAAGATAAATATTTAGGTCTACCTATGTGCATAGGTCGATCCAAAAAAATAGCGTTTAAAGGCATAAAAGATAAAATCTGGAAAAAACTCAGCGGGTGTAAAGGAAAGCTATTATCTCGGGCGGAGAAAGAGGTACTTATTAAAGCAGTTGGGCAGGCAATTCCTACATATATGATAAGTTGTTTTAACCTTCCTACCATCTTACTCAAAGATTTCAACAATGACGAAAAAATATTGGTGGGGCCAAAAGGGAAAGGATAGCACCTTAACATTGGAAGGGTTGGAAAGATTTGTGTTTTCCAAAAAGTGAAGGAGGGATGGGCTTCAGAAATCTCAAATCTTTTAATACAGCGATGCTTGCTAAACAAGTATGGAGGATTATCTCAAATTCGTCCTTGTTGACTAGCCGATTATTGAAAGCCAAGTATTTTCCGTGTACCTCCATTCTTGATGCTAAAATCGATGGAACCCCTCCTACACGTGATCTAGTAACTTATCGGCAAAATCTATAGTTGAAAAGAATCTTATTTGAAGGGTAGGAAATGACAAATCTATTAGAATCTGACAAGATAGGCGGATCCCGAGAGAACATACTTTCAAAGTTTTATCCTCAAAAGGGAATACTCAACTGGAAAAGGTTGCGAAGCTAATGTATAGAAACCCTATGTGTTGGAACAAGCAGCTCCTCAGGGAAGTCTTTTGGGAGGAGGATGTGATCACTATCTTGGGTATCCATCCCTATAACTGAAAAAATGACAAACTAGCATGAGCCCTAGAGAAGAGCGGTAAATTTTCAGTCAAAACTATCTATAAAGCTGTTTTTTATGACCTTACGAAGGAAAGGGAGGTTTCATCTTCTTCTCAAGCAGTAAATGTCTATTGGCGAGATCTATAGAGGTGCCGCATGCCAAACATGGTCAAAATATTTGCAGGGCGAGCATGCCAAAATATCCTCCCGATCAAGGTTTTACTCCATAAAAAAATCAAAACCATCTCACCAATATGCGATGTATGTGGATCTACTGTTGAGTCAATCATTCACACTCCGAGAGACTGTCACAAAGCTGAAATGAGCTGGTTTTGCTCATCACTGGGAGCCTGAGTTCGTGAGAGTGCCCAAGTGGACTTTAAAGAGTGGGCTATAGAGCTCCATAATCACTTCGATAGGAACCAGTTAGATAATTTTTTCATTATCGCTTGGGCAATATGGCATAAGAGGAATCAGGTGGTGCATGATTTTAAACGGAAGGACCCACCTTTTGCCTCTATGCAGGCTGAAAGCTATTTGGCTGAGTTCCAACAAAGCAAAACCCTTGAGACGCACATCCAAATTCAAAAGCCCTCGGATATATTCTGGTCTCCTCCCACCTTTAAAATAAACTTTGATTGTGCTTGGTGTGAAAGGGATAAAGCAACGCATATAGGTGTTATTATTCAAGATCATGATGGAATGATCCTTGCTTCGATGGCTAAAAATATTTCGAATGTTTCTAAACCAGATTATTATGAGGTTTTTGCTTTCCTAGAAGCCACTTGTTTTGCTTACCAATGTGGGTTTCAACATGTTGACTTTGAAGGAGATTCTGCCAGGTAATAAATGCGATCAGAAATTCAAAGAATGGCATCTCGGAGCTTGGCTACGTTTTTGACGAAAGCAATGTGTCTGATGGTTTTTAAATCCCACTCTAGTAAGCATATCATGAGAACAGCCATTGTTGCGGCTGATTTATTGTCGAAAATCGGATTGAAAAGAAACTATGATGAAATCTGGATGGAGGATATCCCTCCCCAACTCCATGATGTAATTTTATCGGATTTTTACTCATTAATGAATATATTCGTTATAAAAAAAAAAAAAATGGATGTGGATATGGAGTAAGCTTTCTTTGTGCTATGAAGAGAATTATGACCCCAACTTCTAAAAAGTTCCTTTACATCTTTTTCATAAGAAGAAATCATAAACACCCCTGGATTTCAAATTCATAACCCAGTAATCAAATATATAATGGAGGAATAATGTGGTGACCCCATGCATAAGACATGATTTGCTTGAAAAGGTGCAAAAAGAGAACAAAAAACCAACAAATGAGGATTGCTACAAATGAATCCATGTCCATCTGATGATATTTGGGCAGCAAATCTTTCCACATCATGCAACCATAAGACCAAAGGCCATGGATTTGTTTCAGATACTTCTGTGCTCAAATTTTGATGCCGGTGGGACAACAGATCACCAAGTGAACATCTTATGACAATTGGATTAATACGTGGCGATCGGGCTAAAGAAATCCCTGTGACGATTCTTCTTTAGTCTTCTCCTATGCAGATTGCTCGCCCTGCATATATAAATATTCTCTGTTATGGTTTTCGATTTTTACGCAAAACCATGGGCTAGCAGCCATATTCAATGGTCAAGTGAGTGTAAAACTAGACTACTGAGTTCAACATTAACATTACTTTTCCACCAAATGATGACTGATTGAAAGGAAATACTAATGGTATTTATGATGACAGAAAGCTTATTTTTGGACTAGAATGGGAACTCAACCAATGGATATATATATATATATATATATATATATATATATATATATATATATATATATATATATATATATATATAAGTTTTCTTTCGGTTTCCTTTTTTTTGTGCCAGAAAACTTGGTTTCTCCATTCCTTTATGTTGATACGTGTGAATTTTAATATAGGAATAATAGCTCCCGACCGACATTTAAACACCAGAATCGTGTATAAATGATCTTACACCATTACATTTATACCTTTTATCTCAGCATTGAAGTGTGATTTGTCATTCTGCCATGCGGTACACATTTTGACCAATCTAAATTGTCCAAGTGACATCATCGGCAAATATCTCAGCCCAAAGAATTAGCCTATAAGTGGATGTGAACCATCTAATTGATGAACTTTATTATCAGCCATTAAAACTAAAAACAACGGTTGATATTATAGTCATGGATCGGATGGTTTAAATCTCTCACAAAGTTTTATTTTTGAGCCCATTGCCCTTCAATGTATGATCTATCACTTTGACGATGCGGATTACCAACATCTTTAACTCTTAATGGTGTAAGAGCATTTAAACACCATCTTAGTGTTTAAATGAAGGTCAGGAGAATCGGGTCCTTTAATATAAGCTAGTGGGATGTAAGATATGATGATAGAAACCAACAGGAGGTTGGCACAGTGGCCAGAACCACACCTCAAGAAGGGGAGGTTCTGAGTACAAAGCCCACCCCTTGTTGACCACTCGCAGGGCTTTAGCCCTACTGATCTGGTACGTGTGGTGTGAGGGTGTTGAACGAACCCGGGGCCCATTTTCTTTAAACGAACAAGATATCAGACCACTGATGACCTATATATCAAAGTAAATTGACAGTTTCGCTATTTTGCAAAAGTATGTTACGGCATGCCGTACTCACCAGTATTGGTTGTGAAACACGACAGAGTCCGTTGACACCTGTTTTCCGTCATCGTTTCGGTTCCAACGATAAAATGCATGTGTTCGGTTCTTTATCTCCAATGTAGAATGGCCATAACTGGCTTCCCGGAACGCCGAGTAGTCCGGTTGCGGTTCCCTAAACCTAGATACAGCAAGATACAAGATATATACTGCAATGGAAGGATGGCGACTTTGCAAGTTTATAGGTAACACTGAAGAATCGGCTCAACTTACCTTCCAGCAAGGCCTTCTTGATTTCCTCCATCACCAACAGTGATGTACACAGGAGCTGATTTGTCAGGCACTGGGCAACGCTCACCACTTGTTACATTGTAGTTTATATTAGAAATCCGATACTGAAAAGAAAACAAAACTCTCTTTGTTAATGAACCCTGTAAAAAAGCTAGTAACCAGAAGAGTTAGTTACTGCCACATTCCAAATGCACTAAGAATCTACCAATTTACTTGTATAAGATAATTTTAATTATAAATCAAATACCCATGAAAAAATAAAAACTAAAGTTCCACTCACATTAGCATAGAACACCTCATTCAATATCTAATTTATTTCCAAGGACAATACTAACCTCACAATGAAGTGGGTGAGGTTAGCATTGCCCACACACACACACACAAATATATATATATATATATATATATATATATATATATATATATATATATATATATGCACACACACACACACATGGGTGCAGCTCAAAATGCTGCACTCAGGACAGTTGGGTGCCATGTGGCACCCAATCCAAGGATCAGGTGCCACGTGCACATGCCCAAGTCGATCACTGACCATCCAAAAAAAAAACAATTTTACACCTTTAATTTTATGCTCAAAGGTGCAAAGTTTCAATGGAAAATTTTTTGGTGGAAACCCATATCTTTGACCCGTGAATGAAGGGCAAAAGATTCTAATTTTTGTTTTTCAGATTTTCCTAAAACCCTAGAGGGAGTAGTGAACTCTCAGAGGATGTGGCGCTATTGGCAATCAAGTTCCACATGACATGTGATCTAGCATCTGTGTGCAGCGTTTTTGGGCTGCATATGGATGTATTTGTTGGAAGTTGTAAACCAAAAATAAATGTTTGAGTTAATTGAAATGTTATAGGTAGATTACTAAGGGTCATTCCTAGTTAAGTGTGTCAATTAAGTTAGATTCATTTTGAAATGTGTGTGATGTTAATATTAGTATTGGAATTGAAATGATAATCTTGAAAAGTGTAAAAGCGGCTTTAATTGCGATGTACTAAGTTTAGGTCCTAGTAACCTATAAAAGGGTCATTTGTCTATGTCAAGGACACACCATCAAATCAAGAAGTACAAGTAGAAGAAGAAAAATGTTTGTGAATCGAACTTTATTGTAAGTATGTCATGATAATATATAAAGATAATATATTTTCAGTCATCTTTTGCGTTTATTTTAGGAGCTCTGCATAGATCTTTGTGATCATGCATCTCCGGTTTAATATGTTTGTGATCATGCATCTCAGGTTTGATGCTTCCCTCAGATCAGCTCTCTTGATTATGAGCCAATGGTATTTTCTCATTTCCTTATATATGGACCCTTATTCCATCCTCCAAGGTCCATGTGGAGCTCCACATGGCACCCAAAACGCTGTTTAGGTGCCACGTGGAGCACGAGTGCATTTTTCAAACTATTTAAAAAAAAATTAAAAATGCACCCGAGCTTTCACGTCGCACTAAAAACTGTTTTGGGCGCGACATGGATACGGTAAGCGTATCTTGTCGTTCCACGTGGAGCTCCACATGGCACCCAAACCACTATTTAGTGTCGCGTGGAGCAAAGTTGTGTTGTTTAGATCATCTTTAAAAAAATATTCAAAGATTTATCTTCACCATGCGTTGTTTAGGCTTTAAAACTAGTTCATGGAAATAACTCAAAGTTTCACTTTTGCCCCTGAAAAATCAAATTGGTTTCAACAATGCACCCAAGCTCTACATGGTACCAAAAAAATGTTTTGGGTGGCAAGTGTAGCTCCACATCGACGTTGTTATATGCTCCCATATAAAGTTTGGGTACCTCACCGTGTCCATATATATAAAAGGCCCGGGGATGTGTTTGAACCAGTTGGGCTCCACGTGGCACTCATCTAGGGGAACGGGTGCCACGACAACTTGCCCAAGGACAATCAGGTCCATCTAAAACAAAATAAAAAGGTTGTGAATCCACTATCCAAGATTTGGTCAAAGGTGCAAAATTTCCATGCACCAAGTTTAGGGGTGCGGATTGGAAACTTTGACCATGTTTTTAAAGGGAAAAAAGTCCTAATTCTTTTTTTTTTAAATCCCGTGACTATGATCTCCAAAATGGGTATTGTGTTGGAGATCACGTGATCTAGCATCCGAACACACAAATCACACAATGTGTCCAAATGCATAGACCCTTTTTCATATATATATATATATATATATATATATAGCCTAGGGGTATGGGTTCGAACGTACACCTGGGTCGTGTGTCTGAACCAGTTGGGTGCCACGTGACACTCAACCCGAGGATCAGGTGCCAAGTCAACACGCCCAAGGTCGATCAACAATCATCCAAAAGATACAAAATAAAAAAAAACAGTGATTTTCAACCGTTGAATTTTTGGTCGGCAAAAAATTTCAGGCGGCAAACCAATATCATGATCCGTGATTTGAAGGGCAAATAAAGTTCAATTATTTTTCTAAAACCACTCTAGGATGTGGTGAACTCTTAAGAGGATATGGTGTAACTCGCGATCACGTGGCATGTGATCTGGGCCTAAATGCATGGCCCATGCCAAGCATTCAAACCTATTTTTCAATCTCTCTCTCTCTCTCTCTCTCTCTCTCTCTCTACACAAATATAAAAGGTGTCCATCCTCCATGGGTGGATGGCCACATCTTCCAAGCTTCCACGTGGCACCCAAAACACCATTTTGATGTCGCGTGGAGCTCGGGTGTATTGCTTAGATCATCTTTAAAAAATATAAAAATTGAAAACTCATCTCAACCATGTGTTTTTTGAATCATGAAATGTGGACCATTGAAACTAGTCAATTTGTGACTTGTGCTTTTAAAAAGATTTTTTGAAATTTTCTTTTTTTAATATTGATCTAAACCATCCACCCGTGCTACACGCGGAGCCCGGGTGTATTGCTTAGATCGTCTTTAAAAAATATCAAAACTGAAAACTCATCTCAACCATGTGTTTTTTGAATCATGAAATGTGGACCATTGAAACTAGTCAATCTGTGACTTGTGCTTTTAAAAAAAAAATTCGAAATTTTCTTTTTTTAATATTGATCTAAATCATCCCCCCGTGCTCCACGTTGCACCCAAACAGTGTTTTAGGTGCCATGTAAACCTCTAGGTAGACCTTAGAGGATGGTGACCATCCCTCCCATGGAGGACGGAACCAGTTCACTATATATATACATATATGGAGGGTTTCATTCAGCAAGGATGTTTAATTTTAAACTTCTTTTGATTAAGAATGCAAGATCTTAGTCTAATTGGCTGGTTTCGCTGGATATATTCAATCTGCAGGTTTCAACAGTTGTGTTCACAACATATGTTTAATCTGTGGGTTTCACAAGATCAGGTTTACCTATTTTGCATGGGCTATGGCTCTGGTTTTAGAGTTTCTTCAAGATGTTTCTCACACAAAAAAGATCCTGAATCTGTATTGTGTGTTTCAACAGTTTTTTTTTTTGCATTGGAGAATGGATAACGGGTGAAAGATTTCAGATTATTTGGAGGATTCTTTTACTTGAAGGTTGGTTCTCCGATAATGAAGGATTTCAGCTTTCATCTGTCACATTGGACGAGGATGACTTTTTATTAGCAACTTTGCTTATCGATGGTAATTTTGATGTTCATTCTGAACCTGATTAAAAGAGGAAATTCTTCTCAAGGGTTTCGTTCCGTGAGAAGATTAGAGTTCTCTTCAGAAGTACTTTTTCTTGATAACTATGAGGATCATTCTTATTAAGTTAGGAGTAGTTTCTTTGGAGATCCATGAGATCTTCCAAATTTTAGGTTTGTATTCAGTACTTAGTTTTGATAGGGTATTCCCCAGATAGCTTGTAAGATGCACAGATTTATT
This sequence comes from Chloranthus sessilifolius, assembly GCA_021018995.1. Lineage (NCBI taxonomy): Eukaryota > Viridiplantae > Streptophyta > Magnoliopsida > Chloranthales > Chloranthaceae > Chloranthus > Chloranthus sessilifolius. Next base: position 100,791,397 of record CM037597.1, read on the forward strand.
ATGGTATCAGAGCAGGTAACCACACGGACGTAGAGACACATTACACGTGAGGGGGCATGAGCGATAGTCCCACATCGCCTGGGTATCATAGTGTTGGGCTATATATAAACCTGGGGCAATCCTCATCTTACAAGCCGGTTTTGTGAGGTTGAGTCAGGCTCAGAGCGGGCTGGATCCATTCGTCGATTTTTGGGTTCCGTCTAACGTATGCTCTGCACTTTGCCGCCTTATCAGTTCTCTGTGCATCATAAATTGGGAACCCTAGTTCTCGTAGATGTGGTTTTAGTCTCCCTTCGACAAGCCCCAAGCCATCTTCATCATCATCAGCGTCTCGCCTTGACCTGTACCATTAAAGATGTTTTTACATATCTGATTCTCAGTTTTCTGGTCACCGCTCCTCTGTGCTACGTCAAAGGTTCCTCTCATACTGTGGATCTGGATCGGTTTTCTCTTCTGCACAGTCTGGAAGGGGCCCTACATGATTCCGTTGCATATCGAGGGAGATGAGGTGTTTGCCGTGGTGGTGGATTACTATTGAAACCTGATCGAATGCTTGCTGAAATACTTTTGTTGCCTGCTGTAATACTTTTGTTTAGAGATGGATTACTTTTGAAACCAGATCAGTAGCTGCTCGTGCTCCTAAGATATATTTGTATGCTGGTTGGTACAGCCAGCTTGGCTGCCCGAATATGTCTTTATGTATTTCTGGATGGCTGGAAGAGTTACGGGTGGAGACCGCATATTAGCTGTTTGTGAAAATGTTTATTTGAGCTGCTAGTACTTCTATTGCCTCGTGATATGAAAAGACTGGTGAAATTTGGTGTTGCGCTTACTCAGGGATGCTGCCATCTCCTCTCCCTCTCTTTTTATTTCTTCTAATGCTAATATACTTATGTGTACGTGGTATTTAACACATCCAGTTTGTACGTGTGTGTAACTCACGATCATGTGCCACATGATCTATCACTTAAACACATTGTTATCGTTATGTGTCCGAATGCATACTCCCACTTCTCACTCACACACACACACACACACACATATATATAAGAAGTAAATAAATTATATGCTGATTTTGAACCAAACCATACTAAGTCCTCACTTTCTATTGTAAATTGCAAAACAGGTATTAAACTGATTTTTTTCTTGTTTTGAGGAACGGTGTGGACTCACCCTTTAAAATTTGAACCAGACGAGTCATAATTGTTCATGTAAATGGATATATTGGCTGATTTATTAAACAAGATTTAGCAAATTCATTGGTTGTAACATAGAATCAATTGAGTCTGTCCATTGCTTTTGGTATCAAACGTGATTCCATGTGGATCATAGTTACCAATTCTCTTATTTTTTGAAAAATTCATGAATTTGAGGTTCTGGAATAAATCAAGAATTATCCGTGAATTTTTCAAAAATCCATGTTTTTTTATAAAATTCGCGAATAATTCACAATTATTTTTCAATAAATCATAATTTTTAATATTGTTTTACACTTTTTAATCTTCTTTTATTTATGTATTTTTTTTCTTCGAATTTTTCCCGAGCATGCTGATTTTTGCCGGATTTATCGGAATTTGAACCTTGCCGACCCAGACTTGGTGACCTCGCCCTGGATAGGTCACTGAATGGGGTCCTCAAATACTTCAAAGACAAAAAAACAGAAAGGGAGAAGTATACCGATCTTTCATACGCATGGACATGGCCCGCGAAGACCAGATCAACTTTGTAATGAACGAACCAGCTTTCAAAAGCAGCACGCATGCTTTCACCCTCCATGTAGTGCGCTTCATTACTATTATATATTGGGGCATGCATAAGAACAATAAGCCAAGGAGTCTTCTCTCTATCTACCTGGCTGAGCTCATCCCGCAACCAAAGCCATTGAGGTGTGTACTTCACTGGTACAAGGTTTCAAATCTCGAAGTTAGAATAACAGATAACAAGTTAAAATAATCTATGGGTACCTCTACTCGCGCCAACACCTTTTCTGAAAGTGCCAACATCTGAATCCCCTTGAAACCCATTGACTGTTTCGAATCAGAAGACAGAGACCGGTTTTCATCCCAATCTTCCACAAAATGGATCTTGAGACCAAGATCTTACCATCAGACGGACAGCTTTGGTTTCCATGTGTCACAGATCCCAAGAAAATGGTCCTAAAATCATGTTTGAGAATAATGTGTCATATGGTTTTAGGGCCAGTTTTTGGGTATCCATGCCACGTGGAATAAAAAACAGGCCGTCTGAAGATAAGCTCATGGTCCCAAGAATCATTGAGTGGAAGATCAGGGTGAAAAACGTTCTCCATCGTCTGATTTGAAGGAGTCAAGGGTTTTCAAGGGATTTCGGGCGTTGGCGGTTTCAGAAACGCTGTTGGCATGAATAGAGGTACCCATGATCTATAAGGAGCTCAAGAATAATAATTCAAATGGAGGCAGATGCCACATGAAAATGATGAGCAGTGTAAGTGCATAAAAAAGTATCAACTTTCATCGTTATAATTAAGGTTATCAAATCAGGTATCGCCATTTGCAATTTGTGTGTCACATATCGTATCAGATAGTGTATCGATACACTAAAATTTTTTATAAAATAATAGGACAATGGAGAAATATATACAAAAAAAAAATAAAATTAGAAACTAAAATCTATAACAATTTATGATCATTTCGATAAATCTAAAGCACGAAAGACAGTCATTCCATCAACATAACATTGGAAATCAGAATTTAGATAAAATAAGAAATTTCATTGGGTAGATTCATAAAACGTAGATACAAATTCATAGTCACATAGTCTTTTTAGCTTTTCCAACTTTTCACTCTCTAAAAAGAATCCTATAGCAGTACAAAGGTAAGTGTGGTGTAAGTATATATTGTATACTTGTATCATATATTTGTATGATATATATTCCAAGTTCCCACTTCTACAATAAAAAAGAAATCCCATGCCTCTAGTATACCTATGTATCAATATACTTTTTTCTAACATCTTAAGTTTCTAACTCTCAAAAAAAAAAAAAAAAAAAAAACAAGTCTTCATCTCCATCCCGAGTAGAAGTATATCTATGTATCAATAAACTTGTTTCTTAACACGTAAGTGATGCGGAAACTAACACATGCAATGCTAGGGCTGAGATTATTAGAAAATTTAGTGCAATAATTAAAATACTAATTTCCTAAACAGTTTATCACAGAAAATTATTAAGAAATTCAATTAAACAATTTAATATCGGCCCCAAATAGTGTTACTTTCGCGTACGTTCCCTATCTGATCTAGAAGGTTAAGATTTTTAGCGAACGGCTAGATCCTCGACAGTTTTAGGCCGTCGAACGAACTCGCAAGTGGGTTCTTTCGATACCATGTGAAAAGAGGGCAAATAATAATTTTAATGGTGGAAATAGGTAAATAATGAATTTTAAAGGTGGGGAAATAGGTTAGGGTTACGCTACATACGCAACTCGTGGATCATAAGAAGACGGAGGAAAAGTTGGCCTCGCACCAAACCACATGCAGGACGAAGAATCGCTTATCGATTTGAGAGAATCACACCCTCACAAAAAGGTCAAAACTCTCAAAGTTGCAAAAGCAATTTTCATTCACCAATAATTAATTCAAAGTTGTTTTTACAAGCCTTTAAATAGGCTAACCAAACCCTAACTCGAAATAAACCTTTCCTAAAAACTTAAAACACTTAAAACGGTAAGTTTTGCAGAAAAAAACAAAAACCCGTCAAATCTCTTGCGATCGGTCGATTGATTGATTCTGGAGTCGATCGATCAACTGACGAATTAATTAAATTACCCGTAGGCTCTGACTATAATTGATTGATCGACAATTCAGGCTCGATCGATCGACTAAGAAACATAAAGTATATGTCCTCTGTCCCCAATTGATCGATCAACTGTCCAAGCTCAATCGATCGATCCAAAATATTCCTCAGCTCCACGACTCTGGGCAATTCTTCTTTCGAACCACTTTGACGTTCTTCTTTTGCCTTCGAAACATTACGGGCAGCTGCTTGAATCGGATGTCCCCATCAATTCTCCCCGGGTTAGAAGGATCCATCCCCGATAAATATTGGTTGTGATAAAGGTCGAGGAGATCCGAATCAATCTTTTGAAACTCTTCCCTTGTTATCCACGTATTCTCTGAATCGATTTTGTTCTTCCACTTGACCAAGTACTTTTGAAGTCCCCCTTGGTTGGTAGACAAAATCTTATCCTCCAAAACATCTTCAATGATCTCATGAGATGGTCATGTAGGTGGAGGTAATGGCGTGGGGAGGGGAATAGTGGCAACGTCGGATGTGGAAGGCTCAAATGGGTTGGGTGGGATGGTTGAATGGCCATGGAACGAAACGAAATCCTCCACGTTAAAAGTTCTGCCAATCCCCAATTTTGGCGGTAAATTTAGAATGTAAACGTTAGAACTAGCACGCTTCAAAGTCCTATAGGGTCCAACACTACGAGCTTGTAACTTCTTTCCAATTCCTTGCGGGAATCGCTCAGGTCTATTCCGAACCATCAAAAAATCATCCTCCTGAAATTTTTTAAACCTTCTATGAGAATCTGCAAAAATCTAGTATTTTTCATTATTCATATTAATTCTTCTTTTAATCTCAGCATGCAATTCATGAATGCGATGTGCAAATGTAGATGCAAACTCATACGACCTTTGATGAACTGACATCGGGATGAGGTCTACCGGTGTCCTAGGTTTATAACCATGCACGATTTGAAATGGACTCATACTTGTGGTTCTATTAACCAAATTATTATATGCAAACTCCGCTACAGGCAGGATGGATTCCCAACTCCTAATATACTCATCTACTAGACACCGTAACAAATTACCTAAACTTCAATTTACAACCTCGGTTTGCCCATCAGTTTGGGGGTGATATGCAGACGAAAACTTGACATCACGATCAGACACTATAGTTTTAGGCAAACCATGCAGACGAATAACCTTATTAAAGAAAAGTGTAGCAATGTTACTTGCATCTGAGGTTTTCAAACACGCGATGAAATGGGTCATTTTTGACAAACGATCAACGGCAACAAACACTGAATCGTGCTTGCGGGGGATCTTAGGAAAGCTTAACACATAAAAAGATCTTGCCATAGAGTGTGTGGCACAAGTAAAGGCATGTATAGCCCAGCGTTTTGCTTCCTTTGTTTTGCCAGCTGGCAAACACGACATTGGTTAATGACTTTGACAACATCTCGGGTGAGATTGAGCCACAATGCAAATGCAGAATGTGACTCAAGACGTGAATCAATATGCGACTCATGGGATGACTCAAAATGCAGCTCGAGAATATGAGGTGTCCATGCATTTAAGGACTCTATATTCTCATGTGTAGGTGGCACGGGTGACACTAACGACTCATGTGTAAGTGACTCGAGTGACTCATATGTGACCAACATGAAACTATCGTTCATAACGGAAATAGAGATTTCTTCAACACAAGTTAGACTTGTTTCTATCTCTTCTACTTCCTCCTCACTCAACACGGTATTAGGGTCATACACTTCCTCTTTTACTTTCAATCTTCCCTGCTCCTTATTTTTTTCAATTTTAATAAATAAACCTTGAACAGGAAATTTCGTGGGACATTGATAGGCAAAATATCCCAACCCTTGACACTTAGAGCCGTCAGGACACTTACCCGTTTGGGTGTTCAAGCTCCGTAGAAGGTGACGGTGTGTTAAAGAACATACTTTTCAATAAGTTTTACCTTCATGCCCTCCCATGTGGAGATAAGTATAATTCGAAGAGATTCAGTACGACATTCTATGCGAGTCCAAAATTTTTTGGCATTACACTCCAACTTTGTTTTCACTAGCCTAATTTTTTACTCATTCGGTATGCCATACCAATCAAAATACTCTATACTAGACAACCACTCCATGAAGGTTTTAGGGTTTATCCATCCCTCAAAATTTGCAACCTCATCCTGAATGGATTTTAGAAACTTTTCAGCAGGGTCGTAGTCGTAGCAAGGTCATAGTCAAAACCTTGGGAGTCCGACTATGGTTTGACTATGACTGGTTTTTAAAGCCTCATGTTGGGCTTGTTGATCACGCAATTGGTTTTGCAATAGATTGTGGTGATCAGTCATTTGGGCTTGCAGATCGGCTTGGTTTGCCATCACCTTAGACGCAAGTTCCTTAATTAGGGCTTCTATCTTGATGGGATCCATGACTATGCAAGACAAAATAAAATGAACCCTAGAACCTATATAAACACCGACAACCCTAAACTGACAAAGCTTTGATACCAAATCTGATGCGAAAACTAACACATGCAATGCTAGGGCTGAGATTATTAGAAAATTTAATGCAAATAATTAAAATACTAATTTCCTAAACAATTTATCACAAAAAATTACTACGAAATTCAATTAAACAATTTAATTCCAGCCCCAAATAGTGTTACTTTCACGTACGTTCCCAATCAGATCTAGAAGCTAGGGTTCTTACCGAATGGCTAGATCTCCGACAGTTTTAGGGCGTCGAACAAACTTGCAAACGGGTACTTTCGATACCGTTAGAAAAGAGGGAAAATAATAAATTTAATGGTGGAAATAGGCAAATAATGAATTTTAAAGGTGGGGAAATAGGTTAGGGTTATGTTACTTACGCAACTCGTAGATCATAAGATAAAGGAGGAAAAATTGGCCTCATACCAAACCGTGCGCGGGACGAAGAATCACTCTTCAGTTTGAGAGAATCACATCCTCACAGAAAGGTCAAAACTCTCAAAGTTCCAAAGGCAATTTTCATTCACCAATAATTAATTCAAATTTTTTTACAAGCCTTTAAATAGGCTAACCAAACCCTAACTCGACATAAAGCTTTCCTAAAACTTAAAATGACAAGTTTTGCCAAAAAAAACAAAAACCTGTCAAATCTCTCGTGATCGGTCAATCAATCGATTCTGGAGTCGATCGATTGACTAATGAATTAATTAAATTGCCCGCAAGCTCTGACTGCAATCGATCGATCGACAATTCAAGCTCAATCGATCGACTAAGAAACATAAAGGATACGTCCTCTGCCCCCAATCGATCAATTGACTGTCTAGGATCAATTAATCGATCCAAAATATTCCTGAGCTCCGCGACTCTGGGCAGTTCTTCTTTCGAACCATTTTAACGTTCCTTTTTCGCCTTCGATATATTACGGGCAGCTGCTTGAATTGGATGTCCCCATCAGTAAGTTTCTAATCCCCCAAATAAATTAAAAAATGTACAAAACACAAGTCTTCATCTCCATCCGCAATGTCAACACCATCATCTTCATCATCAATTAAACAATCATCTTTTTTTTCCTTCTTTCTCTTCCTCTTCATAGACCTCCTTGTCTACTTCAGACTCAAGGAAGTGTCTTTTCCTCTTCTCTCTGTTATCTTCTTCTCTTCTCCCCCCTTTTTTTCCTAAAAGATACGCAATGGGTTTACAAGGGGGATTAGTGATGGGGGTAAATAAGTAATAAAACTTTTTACACAAAAACAAGTAGAAGTTATAATCGAAATCACATGTATCATTTGTAGTGTCTAATTTTTCGTATCATACGATAGGATTATCATTTTTTATTGTATCCAATTGTATATCGTATCTTGTATCATACCATACTGATAACAATGCTTATAATAGCCAATCTCTGTTCGATGCATATAATATAGATATTCATGAACAACTTAATAAAGCATATGAATGGTAGCTGCGTACTACAAATAGTACACAATGAGCTGCTAAATTATCTAAAACAAACTATATATCGGGTTTTCAATGAACTAATGCATTCTAGGGTAATGCTTATTTAATTTGTGATTAATTGATGATGTTTAGTTGATTTCATTTATTTCATTTTTACGTAGGGTAGATGAATGGTTAGGATTAGCTTTGTTTTCTGATTGGATGGCAAGATTAAACATAGAGTATAGTTAGGATTCGTATAAAATATATTTTTTTTTAATTTTTTGTGTAAAGTTATTTCAAAGATCGTTAGTACTAAACAAACATAACATTTGACATGGTTTTGAAACATGGCAATACAAATACAAATCGGAAATACATATTGGTTTTTGGCCAACCTGATAGTGAAATTGGTACCAATATCAATAGATTTACAACCCATATTGACAGGTATCGCCTGATACATACCGGCACGTGAACCATGAGAGAGAGAGAGGGAGAGAGATTCATCTTATTCACGTGAGGCACGGCCGCCGCAACATCCTCACCTGTGGTGTTGTTCTCAGTGTTATTTTCGGTGGAAATCCATCCCATGGTGTGTTAAGAGTAGCGCTAAACAAGTATTATTAAGTCATAAGTTTGGTTTGTAGTTACCAAAATGTGGTGGTTATAGCAATTCCTTCTGTGTTATTTAATAAGAACAAGCATGATGTACTAGGTATGCATCTTCTTTAAGTAAAATATGATTTTAAAACCCATATTTTTCATTTACAGGGATTTTTCTCCTATATTTTGTATGAAAAGTAAAATATTATTAAGAAAATACTATGAACATGCATATATTTGTAGATCTACAATTAGTATGGTCTCTGAAAGCATTTTTTCCATATTTCGAGAGTATTCATCCATATTTCTACATATTTTTCACCTATTTGATTACAACAATTTAAAAAAAAAACAGACATTTTTTATTACTAAACCTATTATTTACTGTGTCATGTGTTATTGTATTTTAGTGGTTGAATAATTATTTTTTGGGTCGTGCGTGTGTGTGTGTGTGTGTGTGTGTGTGTGTGTGTGTGTGTGTGTATATATATATATATCCAGTCGGGTTGGATGTCTCGTTGTCCAGGCGGTAATGATAGTATCTCGTACCTGAACCAGTGGCTCAATTTTTCTATGCGATGGAGAAGAGATCCGAAGCATGCCAGTGACACACTACTGAGAGAAGATAGGCAGTAAAGAACGTAGAGAAGGTAGGAGCGGCAGTTGGTCAGATTTAGTATCGATCGTACATGGACGATTAACTACAAACGTTTCATCATTTGGATGACAAGAAAAACTTCATGAACTACAAGGATGACGAAGAGGAAAGCAGCAACAAGAAGAGAGAAAAGGTTACCGACAAGATCTTGGAAGGATTCATAATTAATCAGGAGTGGTAGATGGTGAGAAAGATCTTTTCAAGAGGACCTTAACCAGGGATTTGAAGCTCCTCCTATGTCAAGAACAGGTTTCTCCCTAAGACCTGGCAACTGGGAATGTGTTACCTGTGGCAACAACTAGAATTATAGCTACAAGTTTAAGAGCAATCGATGGAGTTGCAACAATGAGAAATGAAATGGCAAGATTTTAATTTATTTTGAGTGTAACGAAGTTCAAATGATATCGGCGTACCTGAATAGAAATTTGGCCCTTATGTTGGAAAAGTGTGAGGCCTCAAAGCTCCCCTATTAAAAATCTGACCCTAGTCCTGCCTAATTCAATTTCAAAATGATGATGTCTGTGCGAAATCTCCAAGGTGTAATGGGCTCCAACAGAGGAAGACCTACACTTTATACCCAAACCACAGGCCTATAATCAGATTCAAAGAAAGGTTGAATCAGAATAAGGGGCTGAATCAGAATAAGGGGATTACCTGTCGATCATTGGGACGAGGCCATATTTTGAGGAGATGGGCACGGAGTATGGAGGTCTTTGAGAAGTGTATCTAAAAACCCTCTAGTTTGAGGAGTCAGAACTCATGTATACCAGAGTTAGGGTTAAGACAAGGGATTGTAAGACATTCCACTAACTCATATATACCAGAATTAGTTTGTTCGTTCATTACAAAAGTGATCTAGTCTTCTTAGGTCATGTCAGTGCATATGAGAGATCAGTATATTTCTTAATCTTTCGATCTCGTGATAGATTGAACGGGATTAAAATCCCCAACCCATTCTTCACGGCAACACAGCATCAGTTAAGGAAGAAAGAGAGAAAGAAGTGCAGACAAATGTGAAGAGCAGCCATAATCTTAAGGAAGATCAAGAGAGCATTCTAGTCGGTAGTGCCAGGTGAGCACCCAATGGAAGGCACACAGCCAAACCCTAATCCAAAACTGTAGGTTGAAGACAACGATGAGATTTCAACCCTTGTAAACGGTAACAAGAGAAGAATATGATCTTTCGAGAGACCATCCAATGAAAAACAGACAGCTGCCCAAAAGCATCAGCTAAGGCATGTGATGACTAACAGGATTCAAATTTAAATCTCATACTTCAACTAATTTCCAATCTGGAAATAATTGCATGTAACACATACCAGCAAGACCAAAACATGGGGGGTAACATTGGTATTATTAGAAAACCTATTCAGCACCTCTTGGTCTAATTGGGATTCAAAGAATGGAAAACCTATGAAACAGGGACTCGGGCCTAACCCATTTATTACAAAGAACAAGCCCAGTCCAAATTGAAGCCTCGGATCTAGTGGTGAGTTCCCATACTGTCTCAGCTCCTCTTCTCCTGCCACCAACGATCACCAAGAGAGTGTCTGAAACATTTGGTGCAGTGAAGAAAATGATATTTTAGTACACGGGTGCACTGGCATAGATCAACTTAGCTCCTCTTCCTCCTACAAGTCGCTGGACCAAATGGTCCGACTGTGATAAGAAAATTGTGCACTTAATCCTTATTGACAATCATTGGGAATGGTGAGCCACATATGCAATTAGTACGAATTGTGCACTTAATCCTTACTGACAACCATTGGAAAGGTTGACCATATATGCAATTAGTACGAAAGGAGAAACTATACTTGTTTGGGACGATAGATCCATACTGAAGTTGGATAGTAAATACGGCAGCCAATTAATTCCTATTGTGTTTTAAGCATCTCTCGCTACTCTCTCACTCCCTCTCTCGTTGCTCTCTCGATCTCCAACACCAATATGGCTTCAGCAGCTCCTTCGCCAAGGTACGCCATTTTATATATATTTTTTTTCAGTTTTATTTACTACTTTGTTTTGTGTTTTTTTTTTAAGTTTTTCCTTTTATGATTTCGGTTTCTTTTATGTGTGTTTTTTTTTTCCTCTTTTATTCTTTTTTCTAGCTCCTTCACTGCTTCACCACCACCAACCCCTTCAGCAGCTCCTTGAACAAGGTATGCCATTTTATTTTATTTTTTCTTCTGTTTTTTTTCTCTGCTTTTTGTTTCTTTTTTTTTTTTCCTATTTTTTTCTTTTTTTCTCTGGTTTTTCTGTTTTTTTTTCCTCTGTTTTTTCTGTGTTTATTTCTCTGTTTTTTCTCTTTTTTTCTCTGGTTTTTCTAGGTTTTTTTTCCTCTATTTGTCCCTTTTTTTTTTGTTTTTCTGTTTTTTTTTCATGTGTCTTTTGACATGCCACGGTGTAGGCTTGTAGCTCCCATATTAATATTAATATGAATTTTGAAACAGTATTTTATGGAGGACTCAAATTCGTCTTCCGTGAACTTAAGGAAAGACCCCGAGTGGAAATGTGCTCATGTTACAAATTTATTGATGTACCATATTTGATTTCTTTTTATTGGTATTTATTTATGTTTGACTTTCCATAGTTGAATTTTTTTCGTCTTCTATTAAAATATAAAAATTTAAATAAATAGTAAAAAAATTAGAAAGAAGAAATAATAATGATTAATAAATATAAATAATAAATAAATAAAAATAACAAAAAGCCTCGCTATGGCCTGACGAGCCTCTTCGCCATAACCTCGCCACACCGCCTTAACTACCTTGGTTTTAAGAACGCCAATGATGGCTTTATTTGGACTGCTATTGTGGTTATATGGGCCAAATAACCCAGCCTTTAGGAAGGGCTTTTGGAATGAATGTGTGGAATGTTCCTTAATAGGTTGGGCGGGATTTTAACATGATCATATTTGTCCATGAGACATCAAATAGTTCAAGACTTACCAAAAGTATTTGTTGCTTCACGGATTTTATGGCTAACGAAAGGTTAATCGATATTGCTTTGTCGGTAGTGTTATTTATGGTCAAATAAGCAAGATAATCCAATCGTGTGTCATTTGGATAGGTTGTTGCCACTGTTGATTGGAAAGAACATTATCCAAAGCTTTGATTAGGGATTGGTGAAAAACTCTTCTTACCACATTTTGATTCTCACATTAGGGAATGTGCATGGCGCCAAAGACCTTTCCGCTTTAAACTAATGTGGCTTATGAGGAGTTCCTAAGTGAGTTGGTCTGTAGGAATTGTAAAGATTCGAATATCAATGTCATGCCCTAAATTCCAGATATGTAGACCTCAGGGTTTGAGCTCTATCATATACAAGGACCTGAAAACATGGAGTTAGAACAAATAACAAAAATACTTATAGTGCAACTGGAGTCGAAACATAGATTTCCTTTCAATTACTCGTTGAGTCTGAGTTTTTATTTTGTTTGAAAGAATTATATCTTCCCTGACTTTGATCCTTACTCTGTTGTGGTAAAAATATTTGGCGAGTATGTAAACAACAACCCAACAAGTTAAATTTCATTGTACTCTAATGCAGGTAAAATATGCATGTGAAATCTCTTTTGAAATACAAGTACTAAAATTAGAGAATTGACCGATTATAAATTAAGTTTAGAATGCACTGAAAACTGTAAAAATATGGTTAAAATTCATAATCTATTGAAAAAATAACTCATACTTAATTTATCGTATCGGTTTATAGTGATTGATTTATCACCTATACTTCGCTACTAAGTAGCTGCTGCGAGCACGAATACCATGTGTTCAATTCAAGAAATGCAGGAAATCCAAGAATTTAATTATCTGAAACCAATATTGTTAATCTAGAATTTAAGTATTAAATATCAAACTTAATCCACCGAAATGTCATATAGCGGTTGGATTACCATATAGCTAGAGCTACTACTACATAGTTACGAGAGCGAATTCAGATGCTCAATTCAGGTGTTCATTCTTTTGCTGATCATCCATTTTCTATTCACCAATCATGGTGCATCAACTTTTCCTTTTCTTTTTCGATGTTCCATGTAGAAACATCATAAAATCGGATATAATCCCTTTTTGGAAGCCTTTTCATATACCAGAACTCTTTCAATCTGAAAACAGATGCTATAACCATGTACGTATGCTATTTTTTTCCTTGAAAATAAATTTGGAACATATGCTATAACTGTTGCCAGATACTGTATACATAGGTGTTGTACTTATCCTTCAAAATCATGCTATAATTAGAAATCTCTAACTGTATACATATACCAACAAAGAATTTTTAAAAACTTATAGTTTAAAGTATCCTCCATATGAAATCGATTAAAATTGAATCATATAACTGTAATGAAATAATACTATTTATATATTGCCTTACTAATTTCAACGATCAAATAAAACCTTTCAAAAACCTTTTAAGAACCTTTTATGCAGATGCATGATTAATTAGGCTAATCCTGATTAATTAAGTTAAGAGTGATTAATTAGCTTAGTATGATTATCTAGAGTAAGGGCGATTAACTAGATTTAATATGCTTAACTAGGTTAAACATAATTGGCTAGACTAAATGAAATGTATCTCACATGATTAGCTGAAATTGCCCCTGACCGCGCCTGATCAAGCCGAGCTGCGCCCGACCAATCCTATAAGATCCTATGTTGTCACCATCCATGTAAAACCCATGTGATCTCTCTCAAGTGTTAGATTCGTGCCGAGTTGTATGCGTTGGTCATATGGACACTATTGTGTGGTGTTAGATCAATGTTTGATAGTCCACATGTGCCCTGAAGTATGTTGGATTTATATTTGTAATCCGCTGTCTCATGGACGGTCTACCATCACCATGGCCACAGTCGACCGTGATATTATTAACGAACGTCAGTGAGTTACATTTGGCAAAAAGTTTATAATTTTCTGGGAACTTATATGAAGCCGACATATTCCTTTTTAGGGAAATCTTCTCAACAAACTTTCTAACCCTCACTTTCTTTGAGAAGAGAGAAAATCGTCAATCGATTTTTGAGATCCTTTGATATTCAAATAAAAAAGGGTCCTTCCTCCATTGTTTTGGAGTTTCTTGCTCGTGGTTTCAGGTGTGCCAGAGGATCCAATGTTTCTATGATCATTGGATTACAAGTGGATCACCATGGTGATTCGGTGGTTGGAAGGTGTTAGATGGATTAGGAGAGTACATATAAGAGGTATGCATGTAAAGGATAGTGGGTTTAGTCCCACATCGGTTAGGAATGGAAATAGTTCATGATAAATTTGTGCATCCAACTCAAAACCAATTGGCTATGAGTGGAGGGGCCCAGGATATTATAATGGGAGAGACAAAGTTATAATTTACCCAATGTGGGACTAAACTTCAACAGGCCCCCGCACATGTTGGTGGGACTGGGCCAAATCGCGTGGACAATTGAACTGGGTGACGTGGAGGGGAGAAAGCGCTGCTATGATCCCATGATAAATTTGTGCATCCAACTCAAACCCGATTTCCCATCTGCATTCGTTGATAATAATACTATTTTTTTTATGCCATGGAGAGCGATCTCTTTCATTAAAAATTTGTCTTGAGGTGTTACGAGTTGGTTTCTCGTTAGAAGATTAACATTCAGAAGATCAAACTGTTTGGCCCTCAGTTGGAACCTAATAAAGTTCAAGAGCTGGTGGGTTATTATCATTGTAAGGTGGCGAGCTTCCCAACCAGCTATCTTGGCCTGCCTCTTACTTTATCAAGATAATTGAGTGGAAACTATCAGTTTGGAAAGGGAAGATTTTATCTATTGGTGGGACGGTTACTCATCAAAGCAGCCAAGTCTAATATCCCAGTACATTATATATATAGAATGTGCAAGAGTTTAGTAGAATTTCAAGTGAGGGATTCATGGTGTAATGACTCGGATTTTCTTAAACCTTATTTTGTGGTGTTAGCTGTGAGTTGCACTATACTTAGTGGTAGTGCACCACACCGGAACCTACCATATTTTGGAAAACCTTATTTAAGTACATAACTCTATTCTTCTTTTCTTATTTCTAATCTTTTGAGAAACCTTAGCCGTCTCTTATTATTTTCTTTTCTTCTTCTTAAGAAACCCTAGCCGTCACTTATTCTTTTCTTTTTTTCTTATTAAGAAACCCTAGCCGTCACAACCTTTCTTTTTCAACCCATTTCTTCTCAAACTCCCGAATCGCTTCCCTAAAATCTTTTGTGTGTTCTTCTACAAGAACCATCGTGATCTATTTCCACCATCAAGATCAAGGAGGAAGAAGAAAGATAACCTTGGGCGAACTATAGCGTTGAACATCGATCTCCTCAACCCTAATCGCCATAGATTCACCATTCACGCTTCAAGGGGTGGATACCCATCATTTCTTATTTTCGAATCTTATTTGCGAACCCTAGAATCATACAAAAAATTTTAAATCGATCGATCAATTTCCTATTTCAATCCATCGATTTCGGGCCGAGCAAAAAGGGTTTATTTTCCTTACTCAGTCGATCGATTGATTTTCATTTGTCGATTGATCGATTTTGCACCGAGACCCATCTGCGTAATATTATTCTTATTTCCTATTAATGGCCGATTGATCGATTCTGCGCACCGAGACCAATGTCATATATATATATATACACACACACACACACACATTTACCTTTTATATTTGATGGATCGAGCCTAACCCTCGATCGATTAGTTCTGGATAGAGATCATTTTACAGATGTATATATTTGCTTTCATTACCAATCGATCGATTTCGAGATTGATCGAACGAGTTTGAATTGACCAAATGACGTCTGACTCATTAATTCCGATCGATCGACCCCTTAGTTTGATTGATCGATTTTAAATAGAATCGATTAACCTAGTTACCATATTTCGCTTTAATTCCGGCCAATCGACTTTCATTTCAGATCGATCGATTCGGACCTGAATTGAATGACTTATATCATATTTTGATTGATCGATCGATATACAAATTTATGGTTGTTGATATGTCGCTTGTGTATGTACTACAGAAGAAGGAACCGGGTGCATCTTCATGGAATCCTAGCACGACACTCACATTTCCATTATCGACTACCAATCAATAGGGATCGTCTCGCTCTTTTTCGGTGCAACATTAGTAAACGAGGTAGGGGAATTTCAACTATCAGTTTGTGTTTTATACCTCTGATTCGTAGGTATTTAGTGGTTTTAAATAAATTGTATATTGTGTTGTTATCGCCAATAATCGGGGATCTCGTGATACCTCAGCATTTTCCTTAACCACGTACATACTTTGTTAAGACACATAGTCACTTTGCTCTTGTGATTGTTGGAACATTTGAATACGAGATTGGAAACATTAGATCCTTGTACCATTAAGGTATGAAAATTAATTTCTCCTGATACTCTTAAAGAAAGAACAAAGGAAGAAGATATATAATATAAATCTCATCGAATCTTAGAAACTAATTCTGAATTTGAATTAATTAAAAGATGCATGATATAAATCTCATCGAATCTTCGAAACTAATCTTAAATTTTGAATTAATTATAAAGTATGAATACGCCATTATACTCTAGGAATATGCATGTGATTTGAAGATTTGAAGATTTGAATTTGAATGGATCCTGTGTTACACTTTGAACCGTTACAACGGAATTTTGAACCGCACGAGCCACCTCGCATTGCACGAGCTACGACACTTCGAAAAATTGTTCTAAGACTACGATGGTTAGGATCCCTATCGGTACTCTGACTTTGACCCTACCGCTACATGTGCGATAGAGATTACTTAAGTTATATTTTTAAGAAATGCATGAACGTAAGAATTAACACATAAAATGCAAAAGGAAAATATTATAATTGGGCATTTATATGAAATTTTACTTTTAGATTTTCTGAAACCTATGGAATCCTCAACAATCCAGGTACTACTAGTTCCTACTACAGACTTCAATTAATCACTAATGGCCCTAGAATAGAAACCAAGATTCAAACTTATTTCGGATATGGTGTAATGACAACACTCTGAGATTGTAGCAAATACTTACCGGTGAAATAAAATAAATATGCCTCGGTAATAATAAAAGGAGAAATGGTGACAAAAGAAAAGGCATTATCAGTTTTAATAATTGAAATAAGATCTATTACATCAGAGTAAAACAGAAAATAAGGAAAATGCCTGACGAAGGGCATGCAATTCCTTCACTTACATAGCGACTATCTAGTATGGCACGTATCCTTTTGAATAACAAAGGGGTGTATACAGGCATTGAAACCAAATATTATTTTTCCGACTACAATTTTTATTTCAAAATTTGTTAAATTTGAAATAACAATTTAACTTCCAAACTTTAAAACTTGAACAACAATCTATAAGCAACCTTCAGAAGATCGAATAGCATATATTTATTTCACATTGTGTAAAATGGAATTTATTACTGAAACAAAAATAAAGGGACATGTACAACTAAATAACCAAAATAACTTTAACGGTGTGATCTGAAGATAGACAAAAAATCTTAATCTGAATATCATACATATCTAACAATGTACTAAAAGAAAGAATTTGATTATGCTATAGTAATAAAAAAAAAGTGTAAACAAGAAAAGGAAAGAAGAATACCAAATGGGGAATAGCTTGATAGCACAATGATATGAGCCGAGGCTCGTCTGATAGCATACCAAAGAGGAGAACTACTCTTGGATGCCATGAATGAGGTCGTATACCTATGTAGGTATGGTTTGAAAGGAACAACTTCCCCCTGAATATATTGAGTCAAATAAACAAGGACATATATGTATCTCATAATTGTTAAAGTAGGTTATACCAAAAAAAAAAGATAAAAATGACAGAATAATTAATTAAAATTTTGTACAGGTAATCCACATACAAAATTACAAAGATAACAGAAAAATTAAGAACACCTTGGAACATGGCTCATAATCTTGGACAATAACAAGACATATCAGACGATACACCTCGGTATCGAAGATGCCCGAGACAAAAACAATCTTCTCGGCTATTTCTTGAGATAACTTGTTTTAAGTAAATTAGTTTTTAGTATTGTTGATACAAAGTTTGTATCAATGGTACTGAGAAGCTATGGTTTGGTATCAGCATAGAGACCAATACCGACTCAGACCGAAATTTTAAACCCTGCCATGGAAGCATCTTATGTTATTTCAATGATAACGTAAGCTCCATTCTAGAGTCTCCAGATGGCAGCAACCGCAAAAATAGAGAATTGAATATGTATGGAATAAAAGTTGCAGGATGGGAATATCAATATAATTTAGTGGTTATTAAAGAACTTTTATTTTCTTTTTTCAGCTTTTAGTAAGAGAAGATAGAACATCATCAAAATTGTAAAATACATGCATCTATAGATCAATCCTTCAACAAATCCTATAACTTCCTATATTAATAGAACTTATTGGTATCGGTAGATACCGATGGGTACTTATACGCATCGATGATATTTTACAGTATCCATGAAAGGCATCGATATAAACATATATACATTTATAAATGTCAAAAGTTACCTTAAAGTGTAACTTTTAAGCGCGATTGGGATTCTCGATGATCCCATTCTCAAGTGTAATAAATCTGAAGAATAGATTCCAAGTCAAAGTAGGAGTCTAATTAGAGTAAGTTTAGATGTTTAAGATTGATTTCTTTATCTATCTGCTACTCGACATTGTTAAGAACCCAGTCTTTCATGAGAGGACCAAACACATAGAGGAGGATTGTCACTTCATAAGGGAGAAAATTGGCTCTCCTTTAAAATAGGATGTTGGCTTTAAGGAGAACGTCTCAAACAGGATTGGTGTGGGGTGGGTGAAGTGGCGAAAGATGCATGGTGTGTTGATACTACTTTGATTGAATGGCTACATTACTGTATTGTGCAGCGTGTTGGGCTACGAATAAATGAAAAGAAGAAAGTACATGTGGCTAAGATGCATATGGCAGTGTCAATGTTTGGACTGGAATAATAAGGATGGGTAGAAAGCATCGTTACCTGGACACGTGGCATGGGTGCCAAGTGTCAAGGTGCCAATAGATGTTTGGCACGCCAATTTCTAAAAATTCTAATATGGGGGCACAACCTGAAGAAAATAAATAAACAAATAGAACACATACAGAGAAAATTTGAAGGGAAGTCTTAGAGAACTAATTTAGATATATAATGAAAAGATTCATAGTATTATGTCGTGAACCTAAATAAAAGTATATTATGGGATAAAATCATTTTCAACGACCCAAACCTTTTTTTAGTAGTTACTAAACTTTACAAATTAAAAAAAAAAACGTCATTTTATCGTTGTCAAAACGAAGAGAATTTTAATAATAATTTTTGAATTTCATTTATGTCTAGAAGTTTCGTGCTGTTTGAGGCATGTCCAAGTATCGGCACGTGTGCCAAGGGCCACCAACTGTCGGCACAGAAAAAATCCCAAAAGTAGAATTGCCAAGGTGACACTGGTAGAAAGTGGAATGAGAATGTAAGAGAAAGTTTAGCATAGTCCATATGAAAGAGAAATCCAAGGAATGTCATCTGAGATGGTTTGGGCATGTTTATTAAGAAAAAATGTGACGAAATATGGGTACAAGTTTAATACTGTGAGCGAGAAAGTTGGAAAAAAAAGGGGGGGAAATCGAAAGGTAAAAAGACCGTAAAATATGAAAGACGACAATAAATAGAAAAATAAGAAAAAAAGAGCATATTAAATTTGCTTAAAAAGTTATAAAATAATTTCTTTAAAATACAGGAAAAAATGTTTAATATACGAAATAGGCGTATTATACGAAAATATGCAATTTATTCAAAAATACGGGTATTATACGTGTTTTGTACGTTGTAGCAAAAAAACGTGTATTATATATTAAAAAAAGGGCATATTTTGTCACAATGATTCAGAACATGAAATAACCCATGTACAAAGGATTGCTAGGACATAGGCACAAGTCGGTGAAGGAGAGGGGCAAAGTACAAAGTAACATGAAGGATTAAGTTTGGATAATTTTAGCCATTAATATAAATGAAAGGATATATGGGACTCAGAAAGCAAAGAGATGGGACAAGCCAATGATTATGATGATTAAAGATTTTTAATACAAAAGTATGCAGCATCAGAGAATCAATGTACATATCAAGTTTAAGATTTCTCGATAATTAGATAATTTAAATTTTGCAATTATTGGCAATGAGGTTTGAGGTATACTTAAGCTGAGAGGAGATACTCAGAAGACTAATAAGCAACTTCAAGACTTAAGGATTAGTGTAGAAGACTAAGGTCTTTTATCTCAAAATGATACTGGCGTTGCCACTTAATGGATAAAGTTTTCAGGCATATCACCACAAATGAGGGGTCATGTCATCAACATGGAGGAGAAGAATGACACATCCTACTTTTGGTATCTACGCATAAAGCTGGTTGCAAACATAGTTGAAGAGAATTCTTTCAAACCAAACTTATGGAAATTGATTGAGATTGTAGGGAGTGCACTGAAGAAGGAATGCAAGAGGTAGCAGATGAGGCATGGAGGACGCTGCATATAGGCGTCCGCAATTTGTTCACCGGTGAGGAGGGCGTTCTTCACATATAGTTGAAAGAGTTCCCAATAAACATTAGTAGAATCAAGAAAAACAAGTTGAAGTAGCATGTGATAGCCCGGATTTCGGCACCGCGAAACCCGTACCATTAGCACGATCCTCCAGACCGTGCCCCATGGATACGTACGAAACATTGGCATAGCAAGCAATAATAAAGAGAACGAAATGCTAAGAACTGATACTGAAATAAATTTCCAGTTCTATACATATATACTCCAAATCATTGATGATCCAAAAGATGGTTCTAAACTCATGCCTCTGCATGAGTAAAATAACCCACCCGAACCATCAGTGACATCACTAAGTCACCCTAGATGGTTCGCCAAAAGAATATATCTATTTAATTACATTTCCCAAAAATAAGGCTTGACATACCAAGCCGCACAATATGCTCTCAAAATTCTCTCTATTAAGGTACACAGAGGAGTCTCCTAGAAGAAGTCCTCGGGAGGACGCTCTAACTCGTCTCTGGGCACGTAGTTTGAATCCCCCGGACCAGCGTCCCCTGAAGCCTCTACGGCTGCAAGCAAAGAACCTACGACGTATAGTCTAAAAGGTGAGCTACATCCTAGCTCAATAGGGAACAACACAATGAACATATAAGTCAAATCCTCACATATATTTCATGATATGCTTAGCATGATGTATTTATGAACTTTATTGAAAACAGTTTAGAGAGTACATATGCATTGAAGTTTACTGCTGGTTTACATGTTACATTTATTATCAATTATTCATGAACTATACTGAATAGGCCTAAAGAAACTTAAATCTTCAACTTAAGTAGTCCCCGAGCAATATAGCATCGAGCCCCGATGGAATACCCTCCATCGTCGCCTAAATAGACAGTTGTTATGAATATATCATTTTGAATACTACCCAGGTCCCTTTCTCATAGGCGACGGGGTTTAATCTCATCTCAACATCCCTGGGATGTGCTACTATGTATGGATAGACCGCCGTACCGGTGTATGGATTGGCAGCCGTACCAGTCACTGATATCCTGGTGAGTCAGTCATGGGTATCCCGCCACGTCGGTGGGGTATTCTGTTCAAACCTTAAATAACAAAAATATCATGTGCTTTACATATAGTTATTCACCGTATAAATGTGCTACTTTATATCAATTAGGACTTATCAGTCTTTGTTCAATCTTACTTTACAATCTCTCTTACATCCCTGGGATGTCTAAATTACTTGCATCACACTGATGCCTTTATCACTTTCTTATCCCCTGGGGATGTCTCATTTTCTTATGTTTACTTGGTGTCACACACACACACACACATATTGAAAGGATTATATAATTAAGCATGTTCATTTCATTGGTGTATCACACACACACATGGAGATTATATGCTTCATTTCATATCTATATCACTACATACATGCTCTTGTAATCAAAGTACATGTTCAAGGTGTTCCCCACATCAAGTGTTTGACTGTCCAAGCATCAAGGTCCCACACGGCTCCTCATGCTTGCCATAGCCCGTACTACCTATGGTACATCATAACATATGCACAGCATCAATAAGGATGCAATAGAGAAGGTCCTAGACCCTCCATGAACCTCAACGTCCAAAAAGAAAGGCAACTGAAACTGCCAAAATCGATTAATCGAAGCCCTAAATCGATTAATCAATTCCCAAATCGATTAATCGAAATCCAAAATCGATTAATCGATCCCAAATCGATTAGTCGAAAGTTCTCAATCGATTAATCGATTCCCAAATCGATTAATCGAAATTCACAATCGATTAATCGGTTTTTTCAAGCCTCATCTCTCCAGTCACTGGAGGAACTCAGTCGATTAGTCGATTTCTAAATCGAATTTCAAAATCGATTCAGATCGATTAATCGAACACGGGCTCTTTTGCCTTTTTAACTTCCAGGCCAAAATCGATTAATCAATTTGGCCAGAACTCAGCCCCTTTTCGGGCTGTTCTTCCAAATCTTTTTCTTTCTATTTTTTCTTCCTTTCTATCATTTTAATTTGATAATTTAACCCATCTATGGACTGAATTTAATCCCCAAAACTCATGCATTTGAATCTAACAAGGCTTACCTCAATCAATCTCTAGATTGAATCAATGCCTAGGTTTGGTGGCAAGGGTTCCAACTTTTGCTCCAATGATTCCAATCACGCTGAATCCGGCATTTATTGCTCGATCCATTCTTCAATCGAGCCTCATTAATTCCTCCTTGCCATTAACTCCCCTTTACTCTCTCCCTCTCCTCTTAACTCTCTCATCAACCAACAAGAGAAATAACTTTTCTTTTAGGTTTTAAAACCCTTATAACCCTTTCAGCTTTGGTGTTAAGCACATACACCCGAGATAGGTGTATGTGACCCTTAATTAATACCATACCCTATGCTTAGGGTCATACTACATCACATTAACACTTTCCTTCTCAAGTCTACTGTTTGACCATCACTTGGTCAACCTACGACCAATCGGGCACGGATCCCGAGGTCACTGTTTATCGCTCAATTTTCGGGGATATTACATAGCATATGAGTGCTCTTCCTGGTAGCAAATTGCTGCCATAAAACGCTGAATGCAGAACATGCGTCTTGGAAGGTTTAGGTGTTCTACTGACCTATAACCAATAAAAGTAGATATATTCGAAGATAGTTCATATCCTAAAAAACCAATTTGGACGCCACCTTATCTAAGTCTACAAGAAAAAATATGACCTAATTCATTGTGCCATGACGAAAAGGAAGAAAGGTACAATGCATTATGCATGGTAGAAGTAGAGGCATGATGGGTGATCGAAATAGCATGGACACTAAAGGTCACAAAAAAGCGAAGAACATAAGAGTACGTTAGTTGAGATGCATATGTTAAGATGGATGTGTGGTGTAAGAACAAAGGATAAAATTTTGAACAAGTATATAAGAGGAAATTTGAAAGTGGCATACACATCACTTGATATTGTATAGACATGTCCATCGGAAGCCAAAAGCAGACCCTGAGCAAAAGGTTGAGACATTACAAGCATAAGGAAGTAGGCGAATAGAAAGACCAGTGAAGACCCGGAGGGAAGCAGTGAGAAGGGACATGAAGTATTGCGAAGTTACAAAGAACTATTCGTAATAAGACTCGCAAAGTCGACCTCAAATAGATGGAATAAGGTTGTGATGATGATGATGTTTAACACAGATGGTTCTTACAGTCTACCGTAAATTTAAGAGTCCAAGGCTTAACGTTAGGCATGCAACAAGATTCAAAGATTCTCACTTGATAAGCTCGAAACCATAGTTGCTCCCTATCAGGTATTATCAATCACTCTAGAAAACATTAAAGGTCGTCATAATGAGTGAAAGCTCCCAGTAGGTATCCAAAATGATAACAAGTTATAAAGATTACATAACACTTATGTTACACATAATAATATGGCACATAATTCCTATGTTCAAAAGTCATAATTCTCATATCCGTAACACTACGAATCAACAGTCTATGCCTCCAAAGTTAACATATCAAACATCTAAGATCAGAGGAGTTTAATGATACCAATAGAGGGTGCCATAGGTAGTTCTTTCATTTATTAAGTCATATGAGTATGAAAATAAAATGGTAAACCATGCAATCAACCATCGAAGACAAAAAAATATGTGCACATAAATGAGGTATTTTATTATGAGTTTATTAGTTTTCATGTATGTAATTTAAGTATGTTGTTGATGAATGACTAAGTCTTTTAAGTTAATTGGTGCTGATACTAAGCACCTGCTGCGGTTCACACACAAGTCCACGTTCTGTACATATACAATGCACCGAAGGGGAGTTTCATTTGCCTCCACTTCACCCAACCCGCACCAAACCTCTTTGAGACATTCTCCTTACAGCCAGCATCCTATTTTAAAGGAGAACCCAAATGCCAAAATCTATAACAAGATGGGCATTTGAGGCCAAGTTTAAAGCCTATAAAATAGCATACTAGGTTAGGTCACTTAGGAAAGGGGGACTCATTAGTCATTAATTAGCTAAATAAAACCTTCAAAATTTTAGTCTAAATTAGAGTTACCCACTTATGGGTATTTTATGACAGAAAAGCCAATTCATAAAACCTTTCTCAAAGCTTTGAGATTGAGTTAGTTTGATTCATTCTGAGATTTAACGACCTATGAACGTTAAAGAGCTGAAAGATATGTATAATTATTACACTTTATTCTATGACTATTCTCAATAACTGTGTGCATCTCTTAACCAATAAATTTGACGGTTTAGATTGCAATTAAGATCTTGAATTAGAGAGCACCTCTTAGGGTGTTATGAGAGGAACTTGAGCATGTTTTAATTAATACATTCCAAAGACAAGGAATAGATTAACATCGCAGCGGCTAGAAATTCGAGGAGAATATATACAAATAGCAACTACTACAACTCAATCAACTTCAAAAACATCAGTAACGACGTTGATGCAATAAAACCTAGGAGTGACTCAATTATAGATGCAAAGGAAAATGATTGGCTGGAGCAAACAGAGGTGGTAAGTTCAAGTAGCTAAGGATGTCATTCCTTCAGGGCATAGGTCAAAGTCAAACCTCTGTTTCTTAATTCACTACTCCACCTAGCGAATCGCGAACTGGTTCGCTCCGAACTGAGTACCAAACTGAGCAGATATGAAGAGTACATTTCAAAACGCATATAATAAAAAGCACGGAGGCGGGGAGACTTGAACCCACGACCCTCCCCACATTACACCAGAGTTACTCACTCGCCGAACCAACTAAGCTGGCAACAGTTTTTGTCTTAAAAGTTAACCTAAATAAATATATTTCATTTTCATGTTACCTTACCCCAAAAAAAAAAACCTCGTCCTACCCCCAACAAATCGGGTTCGCATGGGATAGTCAAGCAAAAAACATGTTTTCTAATCAATTTCTCAACAACATTGTCTTAGTGATATTAATATCACTTGAGTTTATAACATTTTCTAAGCGATATTCATATCATTCAATTTTATAACTTGACAAGGCCAGGATACCTACCATTATCTTCATCAACAACACCTTGTCTCATCTATTTGGAGTTGGCTTTGCAAGTCATATTTCTACACTCAATTCAGTTCAGGGCTAAACTCTGTATTACTTCAACTTCCTTCACGTCATTTCCCAATACTTCTTTTGATGCTTTTATTGGTCTTCCTCTTCTCCTCCTTCCTTGTGCTTCAACATTTTCAATCCTCTAAGGAGCTGTCTCCAGTCTCCAATGGACATGTCGAAACCATATCAAATAACGTACATTAATTTTCTCTTTTATTGGTGCCACTCGTAAACTTCCTCTTATGCACTCCTTTCTAATTTTATGCTTTCTTATTATTCCACTTTAGCATACACATCTTAGCCACATGAACTCTATGTTCGAGTTACTTCTTTGTAGTCCAAAATTTTCCACTATATAGTAATGCAGGTCATACCACCGTTTTGTTAAATCTTCCTTCAATCAAAGTGGCACTTGTTGAAGTTAATTTACATGATTGTGATTAGGGTTAGGGAAGAAAGAGAGGAAGAAGATGAAGGAAGAGATAGGAGAACATTAGGGTTGAGTTGCTAGGCTTAGCCCGTTCTCCAATGCAATAATATCTTATATACCTTCTTCATTACATCATGGATCTCAAAGAATAAAAATACGCTAACTCGAGTAAGTTATTGTACTTACTCCACACACTCCCAATATGACTAAGCGCACCCCCACATATAAACTAATTAGATCACCAACAGTTGATACTCGATCACACAACACACTTCTTGTCTATCTCCACTTCGCCCACCCTGCATTGATCCTATTTGAGATGTCCTCTGCAAACCCACCATCAAGTTGTATAGTAGAGCCTAGATGCCGAAATTATGACATTGTGGCAATGGCTGGTTTTTCATTTTGACCAATCATCCTTCAACTTGCACTCCATCTATTTAAACCTTAATTTAAAAATAAAAAAAAAATTAAACCCCTTGATTCTAAGGCCTTTCTCCGAAGTTCCAACTTATCATTTACTTGTTTCCTTGTTTGTCCAATACACCATTGGACCTCTACCTTTTATTTCTACTTTTTAAAAAATTTAACCTTGATTCTAAGGCCTTTCTCTGAAGTTCCAACTTATCATTTACTTGTTTCCTTGTCTATCCGCTTAGCACGACATAATTTGAAAAGAGAATAGGGAGTATCAAACCCGTTGCAGGGGATGATCCATGCAGCCGGTCGCATTTTCACAAGCCACATGGCATGATCAACCCAAGACAACACCCGTTTTGGGTTGATCAGTCATGGGACATGTGGTTTTAAAAAACAAAATACCTTTTTGACTATTTTGACCTCTATTTGATAGGTCAAAGATAAGGTGACACCCCACAAATTTGGTGCATTGATATTATTGACCTTAGAGCACATTTTAACAGTGGATATGTTGT
Source organism: Chloranthus sessilifolius (assembly GCA_021018995.1). Taxonomy (NCBI): domain Eukaryota; kingdom Viridiplantae; phylum Streptophyta; class Magnoliopsida; order Chloranthales; family Chloranthaceae; genus Chloranthus; species Chloranthus sessilifolius. The sequence goes on from CM037597.1 coordinate 100,818,396, forward strand.
ATTGGATCGTGCCCAAATTTTCTGTGTGGCACTTGATCGATCTTATCCAAGTTGTTGTGTCACCCAATCTTCGTGATGGGTGCCATATAATGATCAGCTAGCATGGTTGCAGAGATTTCTCTACAACCGGTGGCATAGTCTCGGGCCTCATTTGCAAATAGCATAAACCATGGGACCTCAACCTTTCATTTCTATAGCCAATTCATCCATAACTAATGGAAACAAATAATTGATGCAGAAATACATAAATTATTAAATACAAAAACAAACGCAAGGTTTTGTTTTGATTTACCAATAAGTCAAGATGTCAAGTGATTTCCTGGTAGAATTGTGGTTGAATTTTAATGTGAGTCTAGCCACCCTTTCCAAGCACAATGCAATCATATTCTCACTTTTAAAGGCCGAAAACAATAATCAATGTTGTTTCAATAGGACCTCAACCAGTTTGATTGAGATCCAGTATGACCAAGATCCATGTGCACAAATCCAAACACAGCAGAAACTTAATGAATTATGTCACCAACTAAACTAATTCCACAAGCCTTCCATACGAAAAGGGTAAAAAACCACCAAAAATCTAAAACTTAGAGCTAGTGAAAAAAATTAAGATCAATCAGAAGGAATATAAATGATGGCAATATTATATGAAGGGTACCTTTAAATTCACCCACGAAACCTTTGAGGGCGCCCACACTGAAAACCCATTGACTTCTTTGAATCAGATGATGGAGATCGTTGTTCGTCCCGATCTTTCACAGAATGGATCTTGAGATCAGGGGTGTACCACAAGACAGTCAGTTTTTTATTTAAAGTGACACATGTCCCAAAGAAGTGACCTTAACACCACGTAGCACACATCACGATCAAACCTGATTTTAAGGTCACTTTTTTGGGATGTGTGCCACATGGAATAAAAAATTGACCATCTGATGGTACGCCCATGATCTCAAGATCTACTGTGTGAAAGATGAGGCTGAAAAAAATTCCCGATCGCCTGATTCAAAACAGTCAATGGGTTTTCAGCATCGATGCCCTAAAAGATTTGGTGTGTGAATATAAAGGTACTCTTGTATGAATCATTCAAGCTACCCAAAAATATATATTTACCAGATTATATTTGTATTCTATTTCATGATTACCAACTGTCCAAATCCATGGCTGGTATGCAGTACTCCTCTCAACAAAGCGGCCCCAGGAATCCCAACGAATACCATTGTCATACTCATATCTATCAGCATATGAGAGATCTCCAACATATAGGACAGCCTGTCCACCACTCTGCATGTAATGCTTAAAAGTGGAAAGAGAATTATATGTTTGACCCAAATCACCTGAAATTTAAGAAAAAAAAACAGCTCAGAAATGAGTATCATATTTCTGGAGTAGCAGGGACCGAAAACATAAGCAATTTCTATATTGATTTTCTTTGTATCCAAAACAAGAACATAGATTATGCAGCCATATTATTCAAACATTTAATTTAACACTGGAAAAAGAAAAAAATCAAAGTATTGAAGTGTAAAAAGTGAGGGTACAGACAATCGTAGAGTGACCAACACCTGAAAAAGTGGTGTGCATGCATGGTTTCTGTGACACCCCTAAACTTTGAACAATAGATGGTATAAATTAGAATAAATGGAATCCTAGCACTGTCAAGCACCAGTGCTAAGCTCCCTTATTAGGTATAGTTAGGATCTTTCAGGCCTAGCTTAGATTCGAATCTGGATCAGTATCTGTCAACCCAGTAGGATTGAAGCTGACAAAAAATGATCCGAGCATATCAAGTTTGGACCAGTAGATGACGAGTTTAGGGCTCTGACCGACAACTTTTCTGTTCGATGGTCAGAGATGACCTAACACCAAGGATACAGTGTTTATGTACTAGAAGCCTTGCTGGACATATGATATCATCGAGATGCGAAAACATTGAAACAATTTTAAAAACGAACTACATTTCGTTTTTGTATTATGTAAACTGTTTTCGTTCAGTCAAAGGCAGTTTTATGTTTTCAGCAGTATGAGTTTATTATACAAAGAACTATTTTTATCTGTATAATTCTGTTTATGGAAAAGGCTTGGTATTTTCCAGAGGTGTGATTTGGTTATGAATTTAAATTGGTGACCCAAGTCTTTGTTTTTAAGAAAACCGCTTCCGCAAAGCTTTAAAAAGAAAATAAAAAAAATTATTGGGCTGTTTTTCTATAAAAGATCCCACTGTGACTCGAACAATACGAGTAATATTAGCCGGACCCCGATCTCGTGCTGGCCCATGAGCCAGAAGGGATGGTCTCCTGAGACCTAGCCCGAGATAGGGGCCTGATAGTTTTCATGTCCAAGGGATTTTAATCGCGGGCTTATATGTAATTTCAGCCAAGGAGTCAATATTGGTATCGGGTATCAGTCCATCTTGGACCAATAAGGATACGGTATCAGTGCATCAGTCAATATTTATTTTTTTTTTGAAAAAAGGTGGAAAAATATAGAAAACGGGTTGTATCGGTCAAGATCGGCCGATATGGAGACAATATCGGCCGATACTGACCAGTATCGGTCCGATACCGATACAGATACCGATACAACCTGACACCTATATCGGTTTGGTATCGGTTCTCGAAGAAACCGATACGTATCGGTATTGGCCGAATTTTGATACCATGATTTCAGCAAAATACTTGTATCAATTACCGATTGCAAAAGAAAGGAATGTCGAATGTGAAAATAGCTTTAGTAGAGGGAAAAAAAAAATGGTCTCCATGACTGTTTAGCATTTCCTAGTTAGGCAAAGTATTTAAATGGACAGTGAGCCAAATACGGAATTATGGCTGATATATGCAGAAGTAGGTAAGCTGCTTGTTTTTCTTAATTACAATATTGATGACACAAAATGGAAATATTCTACATATGATATTGAGTGTTACCTAGACACACGGCACGGGTGCCAAGTGTCAAGGTGTCATAGATGTTTGGCACGCCAATTTCTAAAGATTCCAATAGGGTAGCATGTAATGAAAAGATACATAATGTATATCATGAACTTAACTAAAAGTATACTACATTATACAAATTATTTTCAAGGACCGAAGCTTTTTATTTTATAAGTTAATTTTACACAAAAGAAATTACATAAAACAACGGTTCATTTTATCGTGTCAAAACGAGGAACATTTTGATGATATTATGTAGTATTTTCACACATGTACAGAAGTAGAAGCATCCAAGTGCCACCAAGTGTCAGCACGGCAAAAATCCCAAAAAGTAGAAGTGCCTAGGTAACTCTGATGTTGAGTTCGTTACCATTATTCAAGCCTCACAGCATTGGAAACACTATTCACTTAAGCGAAAGTTCATACAGTTTTTTCAGATCATGAAGCCTTGAGCTTTACGTACAGAAATAATAGACATGAGAAGTAGCTATCTTATTTACAGGATTTGATGTTCATATAGATATATAAGGCTGATAGCAAAACTTGAAAACCCAGTGGTTGATGCATTGGGTAGGTCTTAATATGATAAGTCGTGAACATTAGTTTTGTGGAGCTATATAGGACACAGATAAGAATTTTGAGCCCATAGTGCTGGTTTAATATGATGACAACTAAGGTTGTGAGCTGTAATTTTGTGAACCATCCGATTGATGAACTTTAATACCAACCATTATAATTAAAAACATTATAGTCAACAGATCAAATGATTTGAATCTCCCTAAAACACCATTTTTGGGCCTTTTACACTTCAATCTATGATCCATCATTTTGATTGTATGGATCACCCACATCTTACACCCTTGATGGTGTGAGATCATTTAAACACCATTTTGGTGCTTAAATGACTGTCATGAGAGTCGGGTCCATCAAATTTTTATGATGGCATACTTTACTGCCTGTAGAAAGACCATGGATGCAACACCATGCAGCTAAGCTATATTTCAAGGAGTTCATACAGTTGCACAGAGTTCTTAAATACATTGACATGTTCTTAAATAATGTGTGGCGTACAATGTCACTGAAGTTACGGAAGAATCTGAAATTATCAAGTGCATAACAGTCATATGAAAGTAGTGAATGAGAGCCCTGGAAACCTGCATTGTAGCTCTAAAGCAATGGGGGCTTAGCTTTTTCACAACCTAAATTTGGTTACGAATACAATAGCTCCGTAAATCATTTGGATAAAATAATAACCATCCAAGCTAAACTCTCGTTTGAGTGTGATGTGTGCCATGTGATTTTAGGGCCATTTTTTGGGGATCTATGCCATGTGGAATAAAAAATAGACCATCTGATGGTAAGGTCATGGTCTCAAGATCCATCATATGAAAGATTGGGGTGAGAAACGATCTTCATCATCTGATTGCAAGCAGTCAACGGATTTCAGTGGGTTTCGAATGTAGGTGCCCTCAGAAATCACGTAGGCTCGAACAGAGGTACCCTTAAATTATTAATGATATTATTTATAGTGCCAACCCCAAATAGATGGGACAAGGCCATGATGATGATGATGGTAATTGTATAACTAGGAGCATATAAATTGTGATAATAACAAAATTGCAAATAGTACATAACTAAATCAATTAAATGTGGGCCAGAGGACAAAGGAAGATTTGGTTTGTGGTATGGGGAAAATGAGAGTAGGAAGCACAAGATAAGGTGACATCTTGGGTAGAAAATTCTTGGTATAGGATTTCTCCAAGATACAATTTTGTCAATTTTTTTAAATTTCACAAAAATTCCTAATGATGAAATTATCCAATTGAGGGATCAAATAACAATAAAGCCAAAAGGAAATTGATCATATAGGAATGCTCTAGCAATTCTTATAGACATTATTTTGCTTTATGAAATATTTCAGATAGGTCTCAAGGGGGTAGTAGGTCTCAATAAAGAACCTGTGACCAACTTTACATAGTCAATAAGGATCGAATTAAGTTCTGTAATGGATACTATTAGGCTGGTGTTACTACCAATCCACTCTATGTAACAGCCGCCTGACTTAAACAAAGGAAAAATCCGTTGACTGCTTTAAATCAGATGATGGAGATTTTGTCCCAATCTCCACACAGTTGATCTTGAGATCATAGGCCAACTATCAGACGGCAGATGTTGATTCCACATGGCACACAACCCAAAAAGTGAATGTCAACAACGTTTAATAGTATGAGTCGCATACCATTTAACGTTGTTCACATTCAATTTTTGGGATGTGTGCCACGTGTAATCAACATCTGACCGTCTGATGGTCGGCCTATGATCTCAAGATCAACTGTGTGGAAGATTGGGACAAAAAGCAATCTCTATCATCTGATTTAAAGCAATCAACAGATTTTTCCATTGTTTATCCTACCTTTATTACAATACATAAAACATGCTAAACATTCATAAAGTAAATGAACTGACATATGGCATGTGCATGGGTCATATAAAATAATTATAAATTACACATGAAATAATGTATAATGATGATGATGAAAGTAATATAACATAAATAAATATACCATAAATTACAGTTCAATTATACATTTGAATAATATTAAAATTCCCAGTTGAATCATTTTGTGATAATGATGTTCTAACAAAGAACAACATAAAATTTAAATATGGCAAAGAACATGATTTTCAAAAACTAAAAATTCAGGACTTTCACATCTATATAAAAATTCAAAGATAAAAATTGATAAAACACATCAAATTGGAGATATCATATCAACAAATAATTTAAACATGATGAAACATATAATCATCAAACCAACAACAGAATTTCGCATACAAATCACAAACCTGATATAGACAAGAAATCCTAATAGTCGAAATTATCAAAAAAAGAAAAATAAATATTTTGAAAATTATATTTTCATCTTAAAGAATGATAATAATAATAATAATAATAATAATAATAATGACTGGTTTAACATCTTTATGAAAAAGCAAAACAAATATTTGTGAGTTCAAGCAACAAAGAAAATAAAAGGGAAAAAAAAAAAACTAAAAAACCTGAAATATAATTTGTATTAAAAAATCATCGAAATCTCATCAAAACTAAAAAAAATTACATATTCATGAACCTCATGAACATAGAAATTCCATAACTGTGATTTGAAATAACACAATATATAATTTGTCTTTTTTCAATATCTAATACTATATCGAAAAAAGTTATAGATCTCATCAAAATCAAAAACAAATTATATATTCTTGAACATATGAATCCAATAACAGTAATTTTGAAGAAAATAGACTACGGAAAATTTCCAATCCGAGAAAACCAGAAATCTATCAAATCTAAATAACTAGATTTTTCAACAATTTAAACATCATGAAAAATTAATTCTAAATCAATAATATGAATGCATATAACCTCTAGTTCATTTTCATGATTCAAAAGTAATAATAAAATTCAATTTATATACTCTGTAACTTTAGATCTTTGATAGCAAACCTTCGATTGAAGGTTGATGATGTTAATAAAAACTTTGATCTCTTTCTCTCTTGACCTTCTACTTTTGATTTTCAATTCTCTTTTTAAGGCTCAAACCCTATCCACCTGTCTTTCAATGGCATAGTTTCTCGAAAGATGTGCGACTGTCTCTCTTATGAACTATCTAGAGAAAAATAATAGCCCTAATTAAATTAGAAAACCTTAATGATCTAGTGTATATAGCCTATACAATTTTAGAGCCATTATTGAGTCGGGAACAAACCAAATGACTCAAGTGATCCTAACCAACACTATCTTAAACCACTATCCCCGACTAGTCATCACTTTAAGGGTGTGCACACTAGATTATATAAGTGACGTCCCCGACACTTTTATACTTCCCCGGCAATCTATTACGGCACAATTGACACACACATGCTCTGAATGCTTTTGGGACCGATCAACAGTCCAGATCCCATATTGTGTGAAAAGTGCATATCTCGTGGGTGATTTCTCAAATGCATCAAATTGATCAACCATTTTCGCAAGACAAATTAAAACCTTAAAAAAAAAATATTTCGATCCTTTACAAAATAGGGTAACAAGGAACAAAAATTACTTTTAATTCCATGATAATTATCAAATGATAATATGGATCAAGGAAAAAAAAAAAAAAATTAATGATTAATTTCGGTAAAAAACATGGACACATGTAGCATTATGTAGGATCAGTAAAATTATCATAATGCCCTTTTATAAGCTTAATTTTAAATAATTTAGAAGTCAAATTAATTTTCAAAAACATTCCAAAAATAATGCAAATTATGGATGTCAATAGGGACCCAAAAAAATTAATATCGATTTTAAAACTTAATATTATAATTGACACATAAATTTAGAACACACAAATTAACCCATTGAACAGAAACTGCTCCAATAACAGGTAATTGCATCTCCCTATTACCCAAAACAGGTAATTGCTAGTGTCCATCACAATCTTGCAACCTACAATTAATTTCCTTAGGGTTAGGGTTAGGTGAGGAGGAAGAAAAATAGGGTTGAGTTCAATAATAATTCAGACCCTTCTCTTATTAGTATATATATCACTTACTTACAAAATATTGAACACTCACCTATTTACAGGTATAGAGTTAAACCAAAGAACAAAGGAACCACACACACCAACTTAATAATAATTCTCATGACACACCAACACTCCCCCTCAAGTTGGAACATAGATGTAGGGGTGTCAACGGGCCAGGCCGGGCCGAGTTCAGGCTGGATTTTCACCCGGCCGTTTTTTTTTAAAACAAAACAAAACAAAAAAAAAAACTTTTGGGCCCGGCCCGGCCCATTTAGCTAATCAGGCCGGACCGGTCTCAGCCCGTTTATGAAATCCATAGCCCGAACCCGGCCCGGTTAGCTATTCGAGCTTATAGCTTTTTAAAGGGCATTTTAAAAAAACAAAATTCAAGCTAAACGGGCCGGGCCGGGTTCAGGCCGGACACTTTGCAGTCCAAGCCCGGCCCGGTTCTTAGTCGGGCTTGGCCCGGCCCGGCCCGTTTAGCTGAAATACAAAAAATGCGAACCCGGCCCGTTGACAGCCCTACATAGATGTTAACATGCCCAACTTGGAGGTGATGTCATGTAATCGCTTCCCTTCAGTGCCTTTGGTAAACACATCGGCCAACTGGTCTTCGAAACGAACTTGTGGAATGGCAATCTCCTTGGATTCAACTTTTTCTCGGATGAAATGACAATCAACCTCTATATGTTTTGTTCTCTCATGATAGACAGGGTTCTCTGCAATGTGAGGAACAGCCTCATTGTCACCATAAAGGATCATGGGAAATGTAACATAAACTCTCATATCTGACAGGATATGTTTCACCCGCATACTCCCCCTTGAGACATGGCTCTATACTCCCCTTCTGCACTAGAATTCGATACCACATGTTGTTTCTTTGATCTCCATGTAACTAAATTGCCTCACAGGAAGGTACAATATCTTGTAGTAGATCTCCTATCATCTAGAGATCTAGCCCAATCTGCATCTATGAAGATTTCAATATCCATATGACCATGGTTTTTGTACAAGATTCCTCTCCCAGGACTCCCTTTCAAATACATGAGGATCCTGTAAACTGCATCAAGAAGGGTATTCCTTGGTGAGTGCATATACTAGTTCACCACGCTCAAAGCATAAGTTATATTTGGATGTGTCATGGTAAGATAGATTAGTTTGCCAACTAATCTCTTACAAGCTCAAGGATCTTTGAGTAGTTTACCCTCTTCTCCATTTAATCTATGATTTTGCTCAATAGGATTCACTACAGGCTTGCACCCTAACATTCCTGTCTCATAAAAGAGATCAAGCGTATACTTTCTTTGCAACAATGCAATTCCCTTCTCTGATCTTGCCACCTCAATACCAAGAAAGTATTTTAGGGGGCCTAAGTCCTTGATTTCGAAGGCCCTACGAAGGTGGTCTTTTGAATGCAATATCTCCTCATTGTTATCTCCTGTGATGATAATATCATCTACGTAGACCAAGATAGCGGTAGTATGCTCCCCTTTCTTCACAAACAGAGTGTGATCATAGTGGCTTCTCTGATAACCATACCCCATTACAGCTTCACTAAATTTCTGAAACCAGGCACGTGAAGATTGTTTTAGCCCATAGATCGCCTTTTTTAGCTTGCGCACTTTGCCAGACGCCCCCTGTTGATAAACCCAGGTGGAGGAGTCATATATACTTCCTCTTTCAGATCACCATGGAGGAAGGCATTTTTCACATCTAACTGAGACAAAGACCTTCCTTTATAAGCAGCTAAGGATATGAGAACTCGAATAGTATTAGATTTTGCAGCGAGGGCAAATGTCCCCTGATAATCCACTCCTTGAGTTTGGGTAAACCCCTTTGCGACCAGTCTTGCCTTATATCTCTCTACAGTGCCATCTGGTCTGTATTTTACAGTGTACACCCATTTGCACCCAATAATTTTCTTGCCTTTTGGCAAGTCAACAACATTCCATGCTTAGTTCTTCTGCAAGCCATTCATCTCCTGAATCATAGCCACTTTTCTGCGGCCAAGACAAAGCACTCGAAACAATAGTAGAAATAGTAGTAGCATCAAGGGATGAAATAAATGAATAATGGAGAGCTGACAAACCTTTATAGGAAATAAACTTTTGGACAAGCTGTTGTATACCTTTGCATTGGGAAATGGGAAGATCAAGTTAAGAAGGAGAATTTGGAGAATCTGTCTCTGGAGAAGGATCATGATCAATGGCCTGGGATAGAAGCTCTTCTTGATGTTCATCTGCGGCTTGAGAGGGAGGCTCATGTTCATCTGCGACATGAGAGGGAGACTCTTCTTGAATTTGAGTCTTCTTTTGAAATCTTTTCCTCACATAAACTTGTTCTTTTTCCATATCTATCAAATTGTGGTTGCTCCACAACATCCCCCTCTTTCCCTTTTCATGACTTCCTATTTCTTCATCTAGTTTGGGAAGCACAACAGGGCTCTCTTCCCTTACAACTTTTTCCCCTTGAAGAGGGCACTGAGGATTGTCCCCCTGAAATCTGGTGAAGGGTGTATCCTCAAAGAAAGTAACATCCACATAGACAATCACACGTCAAGTCACTGGTTCGAAACACTTATATTCTTTTTGAGCGGCAGGGTACCCAATGAACAAACACTTCATCGCTTTGGGTTCCAATTTGTCACAATGAATGGTAGGAATATGAACAAAACATAAGCACCCAAACACACGAGGTGGCACAAGAAAAAGATGATTGGTAGGACATATTAATTGAAAGGGAGACTTACACCCTAAGATAGGGGTAGGCAAACGATTTATCAAGTAGGCAGCAATAAGGACAGCATCCCCCCATAGAAACCTAGGAACGCTCATTCCAATAAAAGAGTACATGCCACCTCCAAAAGATGCTGATTTTTTCTTTCAGACGCCCCATTTTGTTGGGGGGTATAGGGGCAAGTGGATTGCCACTTAACCCCATGAGTGCGAAGGTACGATTGGAGTTGATGAGAAGAGTATTCTCCACCATTATCCGATCATAGAACCTTCACATTTGCATGGAATTGAGTGTGAACCAACTTATTGAAAGTAGGAAACAAAGTGGCAACTTCATTTTTTGACTTCATTAAGAATAACATGGTGTAGCGGGTGCAGTCATCAATAAAGGTGACAAAATAGCGATGACCATTCACAGAAACAGTAGGTGAAGGTCCCCACACATCAGACCCCACACATCAGAATGAATGATTACTTCGGTTACCACTTGGAGGATAAGGAACCGGTGTAAACTTTGAGAGTTCACGCACTTCACATCTCATAAAAAGCTATCCACAAAAATAATTTTTCTGGTAATAAAATTTTCAACCTTTGCACTGGCACATGGCAACAACGAGCATGCCATAAGTGCACCCATCAACTGAACTAGTGGCAGCGACAATAGACTTCAGAATCGTCATACTTGCATGAGCACGATGATCTTGAAATATATAGTGCCCTCAATTCTCTCGACCACGACCAATCTCCTTTCTAGTTGACAAATCGTCAAAGACACAATAAGAAGGAAAGAACGTAACACTACAATTTTGATATTTAGCAACGCTACTAACCGATAAAAGATTCACAAACATTTTGGGAACATGTAATGTGGAAATAAGGAGAGAAACCCAGCTTTGAATGTTCCTTGACCCATAGCGGGAACAAGAGATCCATCAGCAACACGTATATGGCATGTGTCTGGCATCGAAAAGGACAGAAATAATGATGGCATCCTTGTCATATGATCTGTGGCTCCATAGTCAATGATCCAAAACATAGATGGTGAAATATAGGCATGAGCCGCTGGAGAGACAAATGTTTCTGCTCCAAGATCATTATATTTGTTTTTTAACTCTATCATGGAGCATCTACCCTCAATCACCACTTCGAAATCTTCCATAGTTTGATATACTATAACAACCACAACACGGCTGCAAAAATAGATTCTGGGCACAAAAAATGGGTTACACAGCCCACTATCAGGTTCCACGACCACGAGGAAACTTCACACAGTTACAAAGACAGATTCTGCCCACAAAAATGAATTCTACAACCCACTTTCAGGTTCCACAACCTCAAGACAACCATACTGTAGCTGCAAAAAATATTTCTGTGCACAATATTGGGTTACACAGCCCACCAAAACTAGGTTTACAACCTTAAGGCAGCTGCACACAACTGCAAAGACAATTTTTGGTGTCAAAAATAGGTTCCACAACCAACTTCAAGTCAGCCACCGCAGGGCAGGTAACAAACAGAACGAAGTACTAAAAACAGGTTACACAACCCACCACTTAAAGTTCTACAACCTACAAGAATCGTGACTCCAAGACAATATCATGAGAGGCACATTGGAGACAATATACACATCAGATTTAATATTTCACTATCCCGATACGTATCAGATTTAATATTTCACTATTCTGGTAATTTGAAGCCTGAACAAGACCAAAAATTAAAGAAGAGACGAGAATGTATCTCAGCTTGAACTTGATGATAGCAGTCCCTTCATCAAATGCCATCACAATTCTTCCCAAAACAGCAATTAAACAAAAATAAAATACCTCTCTGTTCAAACTGATAGGGATTCAGACATCTTTCAATGATTTGATGAAAGATTAAAGGAAGTTGCAGACCGAAGCTTTGTGGGGAAGATGACAATGGTTGTCTTCCTTAGGTCACCAGGATGACCTCAAATCTCGCTCATGAAGACCAAAACACTCAGGGGTATATTTCGATCAAAAACCCTACATCAAAACAGGCTTTCGGAGTCAATGGACCACACTGATGTCAGCAGTGACATCAGGGTGATGTCAGTGATGACATCAGTAAAACTGCAGTAGCATATACAATCTGATGGCGTAGATCGATCGCTCTGATACCAAGTTAATTTCCTTAGTGTTAGTGTTAGGTGAGGAGGAAAAAGAAGAAATAGGTTTGAGTTCAAATAACTCAGACCCTTGTCTTATATATATATATATATATATATATATATATATATATATATATATATATAGATCTCACTTACTTACAAAATACTTAACACACACCCATTAATACTAACACACCCATTTACAGGTATAGAGTAAAACCAAAGAACAAAGGAACCCGCACACACCAACTTAATGATAATTACACATCAACACCTACACATTCAACAGTTTCACTCCCTAGTCAGAGTCATAAGGTTGTAATAGCATTTGGCAACACATTCAACAGTTTCACTCCCTAGTCAGAGTCATAAGGTTGTAATAGCATTTGGCATCGAAATGGTCGAGACAGTATTGGTTGATACGGCCCAATATAAACCTTTTTTTAATTATTTTTTTACTTGTTTCAACAATATATATATATAGTCGATATGTATCGGTCCAAGACGGACCAATACCCGATACCGATATTGATACTGACACCTTGATCTCTAGGAACACTCTCTGAGCATCCAAAGCGCACACAATAGAAGAGCGATAGACCCACAATTATACAATCAACAAAAGATAGGGAGAGAAGAAGATGGTCAAATTATCAAGAACCAAATAGAGGCCAATTAAATTGAAAAGGGATTTTGAAGGCCACAAAATATACCATTTTCATGGGGAAAATAAAAAAAGGTGATATCGAAAGTACAAGGAATTCAAACACTTGATCAAAAAAATAATTGATGGGATTTGATTTAGTTACATTGCACCAAACTAGATGATGTTAAATTCAGGCACCGATAAAAGCTGTAGAGCTTCAAAGATAAAGTTAATAGTCAAAAAGATCAAAAGACATCTAATTGGATCCAAATCGACCAAGAACAAGAACCATACTAAATTTGATATAGGATTCTAGACCGCGGATGGAGTCACAACACGATATAGTTATCATTACATAAGGATTAATACTACCTTATAAACAGAAGTATTAAATTTTGGGTTTTTTACCTGATAGGATCCCAAACTATCAGGTATTTACCTGAAAGGATCCAAACTATCAATAATGACCCAACAGGGTCTGAGACCCTCAAAGTTTTCAGTTTTGAGGTGTTAAGACACATGCGCTTATGATAACTTTACAAAAAAATTGACATATGCATAAATTCGGATAAAGGGAAAAATGAGTTAGACGAACATACCCTTCGGTCCCATATGAGACCGATTGGTCCACTATAAGACCGATAGACAGATCGGTCGGTCTTATATGGGACAGATTGGTTTCATATGGAATCGATCAAGACTGATCAGCCCCACAGGAGATCAATTGATCGATCTTATAGTGGACTGATAGGTCTCATATGGGACCTAAGGGTATTTTCGTCTAACTCGTTTTTCACTTAATCTGAATTTAAGCACGTGTCAATATTTTTTAACCCTATTAGTTAAATATGAAAACATAGCTCCAGGGTCTGGACGCTGCTGGGTCATTAGCAATAGTTGGGATCCTGTCAGGCAAAATGCGAAAGTAACATTGTGCATTAATTTTTCAGATAGATGAGTAAGAAAATTATAACTTACCGATGATACCAAAAGTGTAGGAAGCATCTGGGTGAATTTTCGGAGGTGTTTGAAACCAAAACTCTCGAGCAGAATCACCCACTCCAATTTTGTAGTAGTACTTAGTCTCATACTGAAAATACGAAACCAAATCAGTCAATTTTTTAAAACCCTAGAAATGTGTTCTTACAGGATGGAATGAAAATAATTACATAATAATATTTAATGTAATAACCTTCAAGAAAATTAAGGTTATAGCATAATCAAGAGATTTACCTCTATTAAACCATGCTTCACATCAAATGCATTCCCCACGTATAAAATTGTTTAAAGATTAATTATATATTAAATTAACTACCAAAAAGAAAAGAAAAAATCTTCGATTGCATTAAAATGATCATGTGAAATAGTTGGAATCAATAGTCACAGAAGCTCAGTGTTCCCAAGGCCACCTTGTTGAAGAAATATCATCCTGGATGGGGGTTTCAGTGCATAACAAAACATATGAACAACTTATTTGTTCTGCTCAAGCAAACTGAAACAAGGATATAATCATTGGGAGCTACAACTTGCACACATGATTTGTACCGTGGCACATGGACTAAAAAGAAAGACTTGTGTATTTTTGGAATCTGCGCCACATGAAACACCATCGAAGCCGTCTGATTTGAAGGCCATGATTTAAAGATCTTTGATGCCAAAGATTGGCACGAAACATGATCTCTATAATCTAATTCAAGATGGTCAAATCCTACCATCTAATTTAATGGTTGACAGCATTAAATCAGATGATAGAAATTATGTTTCGTGCCAATGTTTGACACCAAAGATCTTTACATCATAACCTTCAAACCAGACAGTTTAGAGGGTGTTTCACGTGGCACCAAAACTACCAAGTCTTTCCTTTTAACCAATGTGCCATGGTACAAATCTTGTGTGCAAGTTGTAGCTCCCATAATCATCCCACAAAAAGAGTTAATAAGAAGAAAAATGAAACCAAAAAAAATTCTTCTTGTGAAAACTGAAATACAATTCTAAGTTCCTTACATATTGGGACAACCTTGCAAATCCATGTGAATGGGAAACATGGGTGTGCATAGCAAAATCACTCAGGATAATAATCAGAATCTGGTCTATACGCTAAACCATGGTTTGAAATATTGGATTTCCGAGTTTTCTCGGACAGCCCAGAGACCACGTTCATGTCTCGGCGATATGTCTCAGTGATACGACGTGAAACGAAAATAGCCTTTTATACGATCTTACACCATTAAAATAGGTGATTGATCTTACCCCATTAAAGAATACTTCAGTGTTATGCCATGTGGCAAATATCTGTGATCAATTTAAACAGTCCAAGGGGCTCTCCATGATTGGAACATATCTCAGTTAAAAAATCACACTTATAAATCAATTGTATCCCGTCCAATCAATGATCTTCCATATTAGCCATTAGAAAATAACAATAATACGGGATATTAAAGTTCACAGATTTGGACACACCATGATATCTGTTCACGAGATCATCACATAGACTCGATATGGTGAGAAAAATTAGTGCCACGTGTACAAAGATGATGAGTAGTACACTTTCAAGGGTGTACTAGCATAACATTGTATACAAACTAAATTTTAAAGAGAACACTTTCTGTACAGCGTCTCAGGGGGAAACACAGATCAATCTCGTCTCGCTAAGCCCTGAGACGCGAGAGGTTTCGTATGAGACGTCTCATCTCAGGCGAAATTTAAAACCAGGCGCTAAACTTAGGTCCTTAAAAATTTTACAGTCATTTCCTTTTTCTCAATAAAAGAATCTGCAAGTTCCAAAACGAATTTTGGACCCATCTCATGATGTCAATCATAATTGTATAACAAGATATCAACTCAACAACATAATGACTAAACAGGAGTCCGATAAACTGACTACAATTTGGAACCAACAATTCACAACAGCCAACCACTGAAGACAAGCCTTAACATGCAAATATTTGAAAGACCAGCCTTAACTATATAATAGAATGATCAAATATGCACTACCAGCCCTCGATATTTTTCACCTACAAACTACCCTTTCTCCCACTTCTACCTCTATGCTCTCTAAAGTCCAAACCACAAATGGGCCTAAATCCCATGAGCATCCCTTGGTACACCAGAGGACAACTGAAACTCATTATTTAACTTTCTATATAACATTGTGCTCAGACTCACAAACCAAGACCAGAATAGGGGCAGTTTCATATTTCAAATTGTTATGGTATTTTATATGTTTTGAATTTTTGGTGATCAATTAAATTACGGGGCTGAGATAAGTTTTCCTTTAACTCTTTCACACAGCTGATCTTGAGATCATGGACATATCATCAGATGGTCAATTATTTATTCCAGGTGACACACATCCCAAAAAAGTGACCCAGAGACCACGTGGCTCACATAAGGCTCACATGTCACTTTTTGGGATGATGATATTCCCATGATTTCAAGATCAGTTGTGTTGAAGATTGGAACGAAAAATGATCTCCATCCTACAATTCAAAGCCGTCAACAGTTTTCAGTTGTACTTAATGGGGATACTCAGTATTTCGTGGGGGGTTAGTAGCAGCCCTGTAAAATTATGAAATGCCAAAAGGGGATTCCCAAGATCTTATTTACTTGAATTACATGGTATAAGAGTATAGATCTTTGCTCAAGTGATCAAGTGGGCTTAAAACCAAATTCCACCGAATACTTAAAAAAGACGTTAAGAGGTTCATTTCAAGGTAAGTATCGAAGTAGAATTCTAACCCTGCTCACATACCTGAACAGCATACCTCAGCAGCCATATGGCTAACATCATTAGAATTTAGAAAAGGAAGGGAAATGTCGCAACTTGGAGCCACTAATTTTAGAAGATTGACAATCACTTTCTTCTGTGATTTGGAGTGTTTTCTTCATCGAATTTTGAGAATATTACAATAAACAAGTTTAAAAAGTAGGGGATTAATGCCTCTAATTTTTCAGGAAAAAAAAATAAGGGATTTTTTATTTCAAAAAACGCATTTATATTTTGGATTTTTTTCGCTAACAGGTCAGATTTAATGATTATTTTATGATTCTGATTCATAGATTTTGTAAGCTTAGATGCCTGTACTTCTCCAAAATGGGTATCACCTTTTGCAGTTCTTCGTTTGGTAAAGAGTGCATGCATTGTGGGTATTTGTGAATGTAATATGCTGATAAGCACAGTCACCAAGTCGGAGTTCGGCAATAATTCGGCAAGGTTAAAATTCGTAAACATCCAACAAAATTCTGCAAGTTCGGGGAAATATTCGGAGATAAATCAGAGAAAAAATAGAAAATAAAAAAAATGAGATTAAAAGGTATAAAAATATTAAAAATCACAATTCATGGAAAAAAAAACGTGGGGAGTGGGCCCTCTCAATATGTTGCTCCCAAACTAGGGAATGAGCTCAAGTATAAAGAGTCATTGGTTACGGAAATGATCTTGATCTTAGTTTCATGGAACAACTTAACTCGAAGGCAACAGAAAGACAATGAAATTGAAGAACTTATTAGCTTATTAAACAGCCAGGAATCTGTATGAGTTGAGACAAAATCAAAAGCAGTGGGATTTCAGGTTGTGATACACACACACACACACACACACACACACACACACAAAAAAAAATAATAATAATAAAATAAAGATTCTATCGAGCTTATCTTCTACCATAGCCACCTCCCGTAATGGAAGACAATTGGGAAGCACAAGTTCCAAAGTGACAAAATATGGTTACGGATTTAATATGGTGAGCGATAAAGTTGGAAAAAGGGGAAAAAATACGGGAAACAAAGGGAAAAAGTCAATAGGTAAAGAAACTGTAAATTACAGAAGACAGAAAACACAGAAAAAATAAGGAAAAAAATGAGATATATTAAAAAAATTTAATAGTTTTTTAAAAATACAGAAAAAAAAAGTATTTAATACGTGATAACGCATTTAATATGCGAAATAAAGGGTATAAGAAAATATGGGTTTTATTCAAAAATACGGTTACCCTACGTGTTTAGGACATTGTGGCAAAAAAACTGCGTCTGATACGCATATTTTTCAAAACAAACGCCACATTTTGTCAAAATGGTTCCAACAAAGGTGAAGTTTTCTATGGTCTGCTGCATGGGACAAAACTCTGACCATGGAAAACCTTAACAGAATAGGGAAAAGCATCCAAAGCTGATGCAGCCTCACTAAAGAACCTTCTGAAGTGTCAATCATCTTCTCCTTCACTGCCCTATGACAAACAATATATCGTCCAAAACTGCTGCAGATCTAATGGGTGAGTTTATACCTCCCAGACAGCTTGTTTCATATACTCACAGTGAGGAAAACGTGAAATATTTTGGAGAAGAAGACAGACTCTTTGGATCCTAGCACTGGCAGCTATCTCAATGGGGATTCAGAAAGAATGCAATACTCATATTGGGCTTCGAAGATATATGGCAGTCGACATTAGAGAACATCGGGATTTGGCCTTCACTCTCAAATCACTTTGGTGGCTAGGATGTGAAAGAAATCAAGGTTAATTGGTGCAGGTTAATTAGTCGTATAATAGTCACAAAGTCGGAGTCGGCAATAAATCGACAAGGGAAGGTCAAAGTCTGTCAAAGTAGGAAAATTTTGGGGAAAATAAAAAAAAATCAAAATTATACAAAAAAAAAAAAATTAAAAACATATCATAATATATTTCAAGTTAAAAATAATGGTTTTAATAAAAAAAAATAGTACAAAATAGGCAAAACCTAAAGGTTTTCTATGAATAAAATTGAAAAAATAGTACAAAACCTAAAGGGTTTTTTCCCTTTAAATAACTGGAAAAATTAATAAAAAATTTGGACAACATCACAAACATCATCGATTAATCGGCCAAGGCACCGACTTGGCTGATAAATCAGTGATTAAGTCGGGATAACTGCAATTCGCCGACTTTTTTCAATTTTTGAAAAGCTCGGAGACTTGTGTGACTGAGTCCTACATGAAAAGGGAAGGTCTAGAGGAACAAATTAATTAGCTGATGCCTAGACAATGGTGATGAATTTTGAATTCCACTTTTACTTTTTTCTTTTTTCTCTTTTATGATGTTTCCGAGCACCTAACTTGGTATCCGAAACTCTGCTGTAAGTTATTCTTAGGAATGAAGCTCAGCTTATTGTTTCCAAAAAGGGTGAGGTGGCTATAGGTGGGAGACAAAAATACCAAGTACCTCCGTACCGTTGCTGAAAGGTGAACACCATCCAATATGTGGTAGTCAATGGCTGAAGGATTAAGGATGGAAAAGAGATTAGGGAGGACTTAGTGCACTTCTATTGAGGGTTGGTTGAATTTCTCTGAGGATAGTGAGGGGTAGGAGGACAAAGCAACGGGGCTGGATGGTTTCATGATGGAATTCTTCAAAGCCTTTTGACCACTATTACTCGAGATATCCTCAGTTTCTTCAACTAGTTTCATGAGAGAAGTCGAATCAATGCCCTGAATTCGGCCTTTATGTACCTTATCCCTAAGAAAGAAGGGGCGTTTGGTTGAAGGATTTTCGGCCCATAAGTTTACTTTGAATTCTATATAAGTTGTTAACAAAGGTCCTTGAAAACCTATAGTCCCTTATGGGTAAGACCATTTCCCCTTCTAAGAGGGCTGTTCTTCAATGGAGGCAAATCCTAGATGAAGCAATACCTACTCAAGAGATAATCAACTCGGGTATAAATCGTAAATCTTGAGTATAATATGCAAAACTGACATGGAAAAAGCTTATGATTGAGTGTACTACAGCTTCCTTGATATCATGATGGGTACTTTGGGCTTTGGTACGAGATGGAGGGGCTAGATCCATGCATGTTATGGATCGGTTTGGTTATTGATTCTGATGGGCTATTTCAAAAGCTCCAAAGGTTTGGACTAATGAATTAGCTCTACACTTTTCTGTTTAACATGTTGGGGAAGTGTTGAGTTGCTTACTTCAAAGAGGCAAAGCTGTAGGGTTGCTTAATGAGTTTAAGATTGCAAATGAGGGTTTCAATAAGTTGTATAATATCAAGGCCATCCAAAGAGGTTATGAAGCGGTTTTGGAGAAAAAGATTACATAGCCAATTCACGGTCTTTGATGCTTCGTATTGATGGTCCCTGATAAGTCCAATTTTATTACATATTTCCCCTTTAAACTATTGATCAATGTTATATCGATCTCCTAAACCCAAGCAAGAGATCTAGCGTATAGCATAGAACTTGAGTCTGGCGATTCCACAAAAATTGGTAAGAGATCGTACCTAATTGATTGATACTTTCTAAAGTGAAGTTGTTGTGAAAGATAAATTTTTGACGAAAAACTTATAAACTAATTAACAAAATTTGGAAGTGCAAATAGGGAAAAGATCTAGGGTTTCGTAACTCCACGTCGCTTTCGTGAGTCGGGCTTAAGTTTACGTGATTCTATTCATGAAAAAATACCCCTCACAGAGCTGCAAGCTCTGCTCAGATTTCAAGAGGATTTAATCTCTTGCTCATTGTACGAGACTACTGATCTAGCATGATTCGTCTACTAGCGACGAATCCTGCTCTCCCGGCTAGCCTCGTCTAATCACACGGCAGTAAGAAAAATACACATCTCGTTGCACATAGATTAATCCTAGATCACAAATCTAATATTAATCAAGAAGAAGCTATCTCCAATCTTATTTCTACAAGAAATACAGATGCATAAAAATGAATAACATTCCACAGGAAATTATTCTATTAAAATCCAAAATGTGCAACTATTACAATCATAAACCCAGGCAAACGACAAACCCTCGACACGCAGCTACACTTCGTTACCCCCCTAGAATATAGATTTAGCTACGCATGATGAAGATTTCCACGATGGTAGAATGCTCCATCTCTTGCAACCTTCCTCTCCAAGAGTTAGGGTTTTCTTCTCTATTTTCCAGCTTTTCCAAAAGTCCCTCTTCATTGTTTCAACCCCTATTGATAAGTTTTGGTTAGGGTATTTCTTCCAAAAGTCAACAACCGTCAACCCTTTTTCAGTTCACGAGAGGTCGCTCTAGTGGGAACCAAAGTCGCTCAAGCGACTTACACCCGAGAAATTCCCCTTCTTCTCTAACACATCTCGCTCGAGCGGGATGCACTCTCGCTTAATCGACCCACACCAGCAGCAACTTCTTCTAAGCACTTATAGCTGCAGATTTTTCTTCATTTCGCTCATTGGGTCTTTATTTCCTACAAACACACAAACACATTGATATCTTACTCCTAACCTACTCTAAGTCCTAGCAATACAAGTTTGGGGGCTAATTTATATAACTAATTAGCCCTGATCAACTATCTTCAATTGCTAGTTAATTTGATATAAATTTTCACTAATTAAACTCTTTTAGTGGTTATTGTAGGAATTTCAAAAGAACTTGTAAATTGGATTGCAAAAACCAATTTCCATAGTCAACAAAGTCAAAGAAATTTATAGAAGAGATTGGTCAAGATAAAGAGAATAAAAGTGAAAGAACTTTTAGGTAATGAGTTCATTTTGGAAGGCATTGAAAGAGAAAATAAAATAAAAAATTTGTGAGAGATTACACAATTGGAAATTTGAGCGATTTTGGGAAGAGAGATAACAAAATATTTGATTCAATCAATCAACTTGATGTATTTAGCAAGTGTGGTACACATCATTCAAAAATAGAAAGGCAAGAGGAGAAAGAATATTCAATCAAGGTTCTAATCTTAGAAAGTGAGGTAATAAATTTTTAAGAAAATGAAAGATTACATGAAGGATTGAAAAAATCAAACTTTCAAAGAAATCAATTGGATAAGGATCAACAAGACAAAAGAAGGAAAGAAAGAGGCCCTGTAACTCTATATAAATACTCCATCACTTATTCTAGACCGCCGACCTTTGAAGTTCAAGCTTTCTTCAAGCATAGATCTCTATCTCCTCTAGTTCTCTTTAATATCTAGATTTTGCTTTAGCTTTAGTTGAGTAATTTATTTAATTTCAGTTTTTATTCCATGGCTTTAATTTTCAAATAGATTGTTAAGGAGAATGAAAGTTTTGGTCTGATTCTCCATAGAAACCTCATGTAATTTCTTTTTAATTAATCAAAGTATTCTTAGTTTTCATTTTTTTTTATGTTCACGTCTTTACAATTCAAGTAGAATGTTAAAGGGAAGGAGGCTTAAGCCAAGTTTTCCATAGGTTGATGTAATTTCATTTCTTTATGTCATTTAATTTTGCTTTTATTTTATGTCATGCACTTTATTTTTCTTGTTCTAGCTGATTAATTCGAATGGAGATTCAAATTGAGAAAGTTGAGTTGAGAGAGAGATCAAGAAGAAGAAGCTTGACACCTTTTTAAATCTGATCATTTCCTTTAATTAAATATGATCAAGAGCATAATAAGGACCATTGCAAGGATTATGGATTGCTAAATCCATACATCAAAGGTAAGATGAAGCCCTAACTTAATTTATTATGAAGTTTTAATTTGAATTTTTATGATCTATTGTTTTAAATATCATTTTCTATTTCAATACTTCTAATGCTATGAGGCCTTGTTACTTGATTTCAAAGTCAATTATAAGAATATCTAGTATGCTTAAGGGCTTTCCCCATTTTTATACTTCATGATTCGATAAGATTACACTTTTTTGTCAAATAATTTCAGAAAAAATTAATATGATCGTAAAATATATGTGATCCATTCAAGGGAATAGGGAACTTTAGTAATCTAATTTTCTGTCCGGCCAAGAGAACCTTTAAATTTACATGCCGATTTGTCCAAAGAAGATTGTCTTTGTAAAATTTAAACACTTTTAATTGGATCAAAATTATCGATGAAAAGATTCTACATCGTAATTGTTAATCTAATGGTTAATAAAAAGGATTTTTAAAAGGACATTAGAAAGAGAATTAGGAGTAGATTCTAAACTTTGATGTTATTTCTCAATAAAATTTCCTTCAAATTTTGTCTAATTTTTAATTTTATCCGCCGTTTAGAAAGCTTCCAATTTGAGAGAAATTATATTTTACAAAGTTTCCATTTTTAGAGTTTCCAAACATGGAATTTAACAATTTTAGGAAAATAAATCAATTAATTGATTGAATTATAGTAGGGTTTTAAATTTTAATTTCCATCGACAAGCTGGCGGGGATGCCAACATCAAAGCTTACCAACGAAAAGACGAAACGGCGAAAAAAGAGGCAGAAGATCCGACAGGCGCAAACGCAACCTCCGGGGATAGCCAAGGGCTAGAGGGCTACGGTTATGGAGCTAAAAGGGAAAGCCAGAGGGGTCAGATTGGAGCCCCGGATCACCAAGGATTGACAAAGGTCATTGATTTTGGGTCTCTAGGGTGAGATGGGAGTCGAGCGACCAAAACCGATGATTTAGAGACTATAGGTCTCGCCCAAGCGAGAATGCAACTAACCCGTACAAGAACACTTAAGTTCTCGCCGAGGCGAGTCCCATTCTCGCTTGGGTGAGTTCCAAGTGAGCTTAAATGACGTGTTTCATCCCGTCTTTCGTCCTCTTCTTTCTTGTGTTTGTCCTTTTAGCTGTCAATGTAATTTTCCATTTTTTGATAGTTTAGTCTTTTGCCATTTTGGGTTTTCTTTTCTTTTACCACCTACTATATAAGGTCCTTATGTAACCCAAATTTTCCACTTTGAGCTTGAGAGAAGCTTTAATGGAGCGTGAGTCTTCTTCGCCATGTGGGTTTGTTGTGAGGCAAAGGGTGTGAAGCCCATGTTTATCTTTGATCTTCTCTTTACTTCTTTCCCTATTTGCTTGCAACTTGCTATCTCTATTTCAACTTCTTCTTGCTAAAACCCCTGTTGACTCAAAATTTTCAAATTTATGGAAAGCAGAAAGTTCTTCTTCTATCTCCTTTTAAATTTCAATGCTCGGATGAAGTAAATTAATGAAAAGAATTAACAGAGGGAGCTTTATTTATAATATTATTTATTTATTTATTATTATTTGAAACCTACTCTAATTAGGACTTAAAATCCAACTAAGTCAAAGATGGCTGAGACCCACACATGGACCTTACGTGGGCCCTTTCCCACTCTCTCTCATTTAATGGCCCACGCAGGCCACTGTGCTTTCTCCCATTTAATGGCCTTGCCATGGGGTCAAAATATTGGACGATACCAATACGTATCGTTTTTTGGGCCCTACGATACGGTAAATAAGGTTTTTACCAGATACCATTAAAAGACACCAATTTATCGAACGATACGGTCAAATTATCGTCCGATAATATGTCTGAGTCAACCTGGACACCAAAAAAATGAAATTGTCGGACAATAATTTCAAATAATCGTCTGATAATTTGGTTTATTTGGTTGTGGGTCCCCCTGTCACATGCGAATCACGAAAGAGGGTTTTAAAACCCCTCTTTCATTCCAACTAAACCTAGCAGCCTCTTCTTCCTTCTTTTTGGTTTTTGTTCTTCCACCGAAGAACCAGTTTTGGTATTTAACTCTCGTATCGATGCCAAATCAACACCCGAAAAGTGTGGGATTGCCGCTGAATCGCCGAAAATCGTAGTGAAGGTATGTGTTCTACTATTTTCCCCCATTTTCTTACATTTTAGGGGTTTATTTATTCAAGATTTACCCTTAAATATGGCAGATCTTGAAATTTTAAGCCCAAATTTGAGGGTTTTGTGTTAAACCCGCCCTTTTTTAGCCTATATTATCATATTTGGGGGTTATCATATTTGGGGGTTTAACTTGTTTTTAAAACTTAATTTTTTTTTAAATTTAATTTACTAACATAAAAAATAAATTAAGTTTTTAGATACCCCTTAAAAATAAATTGTGTTAGTAAATTAAGTTTTAAAAATAAATTAAGTTCTTATATAATACTTAAAAATAAATTGTGTTAGTAAATTAAGTTTTTAAAAAAAAAATTAAGTTCTATAATACTTAAATATAAGTTGTGTTAGTAAATTAAGTTTTTTTTAAAAAATTATGTTTCTATATGATACTTAAAAATAAATTGTGTTAGTAAATTAAGTTTAAAAAAAAAAATTAGATTGTTATATAATACTTAAAAATAAATTATGTTAGTAATTTAACTTTTAGAAATAAATTAAGTATTTTTGTATTATATAGAAACTTAACTACCCTTAAAAATTAATATATAAACTTAGTTTATTTAAAATATAAAAGCTTAATTTATTTATTTTATAAAATTATTTATAAATACTTAATAAATAATATATGTTAGTAATACATGTGTCACATGTGTCATGGGGAACGTGACACATGTGACACATCAATTACATGTATGACACATCACTTACGCATGTGTCACATACCCCATGACACATGTAATCGATGTGTCACATGTGTCACACATGTGACAAATACCCCATGACGCATGTGTCACATCAATTACAAATGTGACACATCAATTGCAAATGTGTGACATGTGTAATCTAATATTTAAATAAATTAGAATGATATCAAACAAATATGATTTTCAAATGTAATCTACTATTTTAGAAATTAGAATAATATCAACCTAATATGATTTTCAAATGTAATCTAATATTTTCAAAATTAGAATAATATCAACTACAAATGATTTCCAAATGGAATCTAATATTTTAAAAATTATAATAATATCAACTAAATATGATTTTTCAAATGTAATATAATATTTTAAAATTTAGAAAAATTAGAATAATATCAAATAAATATGGTAAAATATAATCTAATATTTTAAAAATTAGAATAATATAAAAAAAATTTCAAATGTAATCTAAAATTAGAAAACCATTAGAATAATATCAAATAAATATGGTAAAATATAATCTAATATTAGTCAACATGTAATCAATATCCAATGATGTATCACATGTAATTTAATTCAATCGTTTGCTCATTTATGCAGGTGAAATAAATAAATATGGTACGTGGACAAGATCCAACCTGACAGTACCGCACAGTAATAAATGGTGATAGACTCCGAATAGAATGCAAGCTCTGTGAGAAGAAATTATTGGGAGGAGGTATAGCACGGTTAAAGGAGCATTTGGCTCACATTAAGGGAGAGACAAAAGGATGTCCCAATATACCGAGAGAGGTGAGAGAAGTTATCAGAGCCAGCGTGCAAGTAGCAAAGGGAAAGAAAAAGGCAGAAGCTGACCAGGATAGAGAAATGTATGAGAGAATGAGGGGAGATCCAAAGTTTCCTGCACATGGACCTGAGGATGATGAGGATGTGGTGACAGCGAGTCATGAGGGAGAGTACTAGAGAAGGACAACAGTGACGAGATCAGGAAGAAGCCGATTATTGGTTTCGATCCAGCTTGAGAGGCCCATCCATGCCTGCTGCTGCTGGTGGATCTAGTCATAGGCCACATATTGTTGATGATGATGAGGACATTCAGGAGACTGTCGGGTTGCGTAGGTCAACATCCGTGAGGGAGACCAGGCCGTACTACAGGTCCCATGGATCCATTCATGTATCGAGCAGAAAGCTCCAAAAAAATTAAATTGAGTGCAACTTCACTGAAAAAATGGGGAAGAGGCTTGAAAAATCAATTGCAAAGTTCATGATATACAATCACATTCGGAGTTGGGTTGTGGAGTCGTCGTACTTCATGTGAAGAGTAATGATGAGTACGAGGAGATAGGAGCTTATGTGAAGAGTTTTGAGAAAATATGGGATGAGAGAGGTTGCACAATCATATACGATGGATGGACCACTCCCATAAGGAAGAGTTTGATAAAAATTTTAGTCAACTGCAATGCCGGGACAATATTTCTTAAATCAGTTGATGCTTCTAAACATACAAAAACGGTTGATTACCTCTTTCAACTAATGGATAAGGAAGTTGAAGAGGTTGGAGAAAACCGGATTGTGCAGGTGGTAACAGACAATGTCGCAAATTACAAAACCGCAGGAAGACAGTTAATTTTGAAGAGACCTCACTTGTACTAGACTCCATGTGCCGCTCATTGCGTGGACCTCATTCTTGAGGATCTGAGAAAGAGAACCAAGGCACAGGTAACTATTTAGAAGGGAAGAACGAATACTTCTTACCTGTACAACAGTGACAAGTTGGTGAATTTGATGAGATCGTTCACTGAGAACGAGTTGTTTCGGCCTGTGATTACACGGTTTGCGATACAATTTCTAGCCCTACAGAGTTTAGCTAGATATAGGCGTCAACTGAAAAGCATGTTGTCATTCGAAGAATGGAGAAAATATGAATTAGAACTTCCACGATCAAAGAGACTTGCTTGCAATGAAGTTGCTGACCTAATCTACAACCCCCAGTTTTAGGCAGATGTTGACCACTTGATCGCCGTAACTACTCGTTGGTGCAAGTGTTGAGGTTGGTAGATGGTGATGAGAAACCAACGATGGGGTATGTGTACGAGTCAATGGACAAGGCAAAATTGGGAATCAAAACCAAATGTCCTAAAAAATATAAACGATATTGGGCAATCATCGACAAGAGGTGGGATGCACAATTCTACCAGTACTTGCATGCCGTAGGTAAAAACATACTAAACTGCTTATGTAGTGATTTGTAATTTTTTATTATTTTTCATATTATTCACTATTTCCATATATTAATGAGATTGCTTATAATTTATATATAGCACACTACTTAATCCGACCTTCCAGTATACGCGACGCTTCGAGTTGAGTGAGGGCAATGCAGTGTAAAGTGGTTTGCTCAATGTGATCCAACGAATGCTCCCTGAGTTGGCGGACCAAGATCAAGCCATAAGAGACGTGAATAGTCACAACATATAACTCATAAGTCAAATGTCATATGATCTGTTTATTGGTATGTGCGTTATTGTATCCATCTTTGTAGATTGATATATTCCGCAAGAAAGATGGGACATTTGGGACGAGGTTCGTGCAATCCCAAATCCAACATGATAAATCGGTTGATTGGTGGATGCACTATAGACATAATGGCCCAGTACTGAAGCGGATTGCTATGCGCATTTTATCGCACACATGCTCCTCATCCAAGTGTGAGTAGAGTTGGAGTACCTTCTCTCTCATTCACACGAAGACAAGGAATAGGCCAACTATGGATCGATTGGAGAAGTTAGTCTACTACAACTACAACATGCAATTATAGGTCAGGAATATGCAGAGGACCAACCGTGGTAAGCAATTATTTGAAGTCTTAATTCATACCATTTTTATTTGATGTAATTGCCGAGACATATACTAATTCATCTATCATATTCTACCTTACGAATAGTGAATACTTTAATCTCATCGAGTTGGATTATATATTCGCGGAGGATAACCCTTTGAATCAGTAGATCGAAGAGAGAGAAGAGTCGGTGTTAGATAGTGAGAGCACTACATCGCTTGACAATGTTGAAATAATAGCGGAGGAGGCTTCCCAACCACCTAGACGGAAAAGAAGATTGCAACGCCATTCAGTGGTTGGGTCTGATGACGAAACGTAGTCCAGTAGTGATAAGGGGGATGATGACGATGATGGGGGTGCTGGGGGTGATGGTGGAGGCGATAAAACCTACGTTGGCACTAGTGGTGGAGGGGATGATGTTGGTCCCTCTTATTCTTATAGAGGTATGGTCGTATGAGATGATGAACCGGTAACAATGTTTGACACTCCTATATTTAGAGGTGGAGGGGTCAAAGGAAGAGGAGCGTCAGAATCTTACCAAACACCACCACCACCACAAGGTCCATAAGATGATTTTGGTTATATGACTTCTAGCTTCGGGGGATTTAGTTTGCAAAACACCAAAGATCCAGCAACCAGTAACCCATACCTGCCTCAACCAACCTACCCTAGGCCATATGACTTCGTTGGTCAAATTTTTGGATGACTGGCCTTTACCTATTACATTGAGCCATATTTGTCGCTAATGCATCAGTTTCAAGGGGGCACATATGATCATGGGTATCAATATGGCCAACACTATAGGGAAAGCTCGTGCACTGATGATGATCACGAGAGCCAAGAACTACCACGAAATTCAATGTGGCTTTAAAGTAAGTTTTTCGTGTACAATGTACCGTTTAATTTTGAACATGAGTCATGTACAATGTAATTTAGGTTCTGCGTTGATAAAATTACGAAATATGCATCAAATAAGCCTTAAATAAATTTAAAATTTTTTGAAATAAATAGAAAATCATTAAATTTAATTTTTCTGATTTTTTGAGTATTTTTGGGAATTTTTTTGAATATATATATATCAAACTGAAACATTCAATGTATCGGACGATACCCGATACGTATCGTCCTGGAGGTTTGGACGATACATATCGATTTTTTCCGATATTTTGATCCATGGCCCGTGCAGACCACTGCTCTCTGTCTCATTTAATGGCCCACGCAGGCCATTTTCCTCTCTCATCAATGGCCCACGTGCGTCATCCCATGGCCATCTCGTCTTTCTCTCCTTATCTGTTTCTCTTTAAATATGGCTCTTTTTCATCTCATTCTTTTTTTTCTCCTCTCCTCATTTCTCTCTCAATGTTTTTTTTCTCCGTTCTTTTCTCCCTCGTCTTTTTCTCCTGAAATATGGCCCACACAGGTCACCTGCGTGGGCCATCACTCTTTTCAATGTCATTCTTTTCTTCTCTTTTCTCTCCCCATTTCTCTCTCAATGTTTTTTTTCTCCTTTCTTTTCTCCCTCGTCTTTTCTTCTTGAAATATGGCCCACACAGGTGACCTATATGAGCCATCTCACTCTTTTTCATTTCATTCTTTCTCCTCTTTACTCTCCTCATTTTTCTCTCAATGTCTGAGTCTTTTTCAAAATGGCTCATGCAGGCACTTGCATAGGCCATCTTCTTCGAACATGGGTCCTCTTTTTTCTCTGCTTAACCAAATCACCACTTGCGTAGGTCAAATATCTCAAGAAGATTCTTCTCTCAATCTGCGTGACGACTGAGGCCCACGCAGCCCTCACAACCTTGGCGTTTGTGAAACTCTTGCGGAAGCCGTAGGATTATAACTTCCCGTAACCACTACCATAAATCTATAAATAACATATCCTTCCCATGCTCTAGAATCCAAAAATTCTTACGCGAGAGCCCTACCGAAAACTTCATTGACTTTGATTCTATTGCAAGAGACCTTAAGGTATCTCCGAGATTCTTTCCGTTCCCTCTTCTTTTCTCCTTTGACTTCTATTTAGAGTGTACGGGAAAGATAAGTCCAGATTGAACTTTTGAATTCGGATAGTCTCCAATACGGGTGCATCTAGGATAAGAGCTACGACCCTTACCTAAATGTAGTACACTTAGGATAAGAGTTACGGCTCCTACGTAGGTATGATTTAGAGTTGCAATTTGGGATTACGCAGTACGGCACGTACTCAATTCCTTGTGTACTTGGAAATAATTAAGCAACGTGGGTACAACCCCTCGCTTAACTCTTAGTACCTTGGATTGCAACCACAAATCTAATACTCGTATAGGTTGCAATCACGAATCAAAAGAATGATTTCGGACTTTGACACCCGAAACACTCATCTACAACAACTCATAACCATCAGATTTACCATATCTAAATCACACCTCGAAATTAGAGTTTCCCCGTGATTCGGGTCATCACTCCCACAAATGTAGGGTTTGGATCCCAACCTCGAGATCGAAAATTCTTTTACAATAGTAAAATCAATTTTTTTGATAAACAAATAATTGAGTCGTCCCATACAGCCATCCTGCGTGGGTCGTCCCATACGTCCTGCGTGGGTCGTCCCGCTCGACCACTTTGCCCTAGTCATGCTCATACGGTGGTGCCTACCCTAGCATTCTCACGTGGGTGCGGTTAAATATTTTAACGACAGATTCGCTGACTTTTAGTCAAACAATCATAATATAAGATCGTAACGAGATCCTACGGTGGATTTATTACATGTTGACCAAATCTTGCAATTTTAGTCAAGTCCAACGGTGGACTCATTGGCTTTTCGTCAAATGATCATAATACGAGATCGTAACAAGATCTAATGGTGGATCAATTACATGACGAAATCTTGTGAATTTAGTCAAATCCAAAGGTGGACTCATTGACTTTTGGTCAAACGATCATAATACGAGATCGTAACGAGACCCAGCAGTGGATTTATTACATGTTGATCAAATCTTGTGATTTTAGCAGAATCCAATGGACTTGTTGACTTTTGGTCAAACGATCATAATACGATCTCATAACAAGATCCAACGATGGATTTATTACAAATCTTGTGATTTTGGTAGAATCCAATGGACTCGTTGACTTTTGGTCAAATAATCATAATACGAGATCTTATGGTGGATTTATTATATGTTGACCAAATTTTGTATTTTTGGTCAAATCCAACGGTGGACTCGTTGACTTTTGGTCAAATGATCGTAATACGAAATTATAACAAGATCCAACGGTGGATTTGTTACATGTTGACAATCTTCTTATTTTGGTCAAATCTAACGGTGAACTAGTTAACTTTCAGTCAAATAGTCATAATACGAGATCGTAATAAGATCCAACGGTGGATTTATCATGTATTGATCAAATTTCATTATTTTGGTCAAATCCAACTATGAATTCATTATCTTTAAGTTAAAATGATCATATTATAAGATAATGATCTAGTGGTGAAATAATCACAAAATAACCTATGATGATCAAATCCTAAGGAATTTGATGATATCCGACCTATGAATAGCTACCTCATAACCCAAAGTGCTAAGTGTTTGAATTCGTCTTCTAGACAAGTGAGCGAGAATTCATTATGAGACTCATCCACGAACTCCTCCTGCTCATATTTGACCATGCCTATCGATCGGATGAGCCTAACTTCGGGAGAAGGGGCTCTCCCATCCGACGCCCTCTATTTCAATCGCCTAAATCTCTGACGAAGAAAGCATATTGCGCATTCATCTCGTACCGTGAAGACAAAGATGTTAATGAAGACTAAGACTTAGGATTTATTTTGTTTATTTCAGAGACGTAATTATTTTACTTTTCTTTAGTAGCTTTTAATCAAAGGTATTCGATTTTGATGTAATTAACAGGGAATCAATTGCAATACCAAGAAGTGTAAAGTCTGTCATTTTCAATAAAACTCTCTCCTAGCAAGGGAAAATTTGTTATGATTGATTTGTGTTAGATTTATATTCTACACAAATTTGTTGTTTACAACCCCTAAAACTAAAACCCTAACTTTTGAATAACCTTGATGCCTATCATTGTGGATTGATTCCAATCACTACCCATAGATTCATGACCGTCGTTGGGCTCGAGCTTGGTCTATTTGCAAGTGATTAATCGATCGATTCGAAAGCCCTAGCGATGAGCTATAAGAATTCACATCAATCCATGAGCGAACGCCCAAACCTAGAGGATGCTAGAGTTCTATCTCTAGGATCGCCCCTCCGCAATTCTAACGAATTCGTGCGCCGGATTAGACCCTAAGCGAACCTAGCATGGTTACCTAAGAGGAATTCCCCGAAACCCTAAGGTATCTTTTAACTTGAGTTTAATTGTTTAATTAATTAGTTTAATTTCGGCAAATATCATCTCACATTCATTCTAGGGTCGTCCCTCGTCAGTTTTTGTCAGAGCATGGTTCTAGGTTAGGTCATTTGTGTGTCTTTTCGATTTTGTTTAATTTGCGGTATTGTTCATAGTCGCTTGTGCATTCTAGCATTCGTGCTTGAGTTGTGTTTGTGTTTATCATGGTTCTCAACACCATGCTATAGCCTCGCCATAGAGAATGGCAATGGGAAACATCATATACAACTAAATAGCCATGATGGCTAAATAGCAATGTCATAGCGTCGCCATGGCAGAATATCATTATGGCATCGCTATACACGCTATTTGATTTTTTGGATAATAACGTATAATACTTATAAGTTATAACAATTTTATAATATATAAGTTACAAAAGTTAACTTATATATAACAAAACCCTCGACTCTCTCTCTCTCTCTCTCTCTCTCTCTCTCTCTCTCGTCACAGCAGCTACTAACACTAGCGTCGGCGACACTACTGCATGCGTATTTAATATTTCATATTTTTTAAATACTCTATATTTATTGATATTTCATATTTATTTATACTTACCATGTTGCAAATTTGTTGATGTTCCATACTTGATTAATATTTATTGATATTTGTTTATGCCTAGAACATGAAATCCTCAATGTTAGAATCAAAATATGATGCTTCAGTAGTTGATTTTTTTTTCCTATATAAAAAATATAAATAAAAAAAATACTACTAATTAATAGATAAAAATAAAAACTTTAAAAATTAAAATAATAAATAGCCTCGCTATGACCACACCATAGCGTAGCGAGCCTCTTCGCCATGACCTTGCCACACCACCTTAACTACCTTGGTGTCGATCATCATGTGTGATCCTATTGCGAGTCAACGTGAGTTTCTTCATCGTATTGAAAAGGAACTCGAGTACTTAATAGGAAATTTCTAAAGTCTTCAAGTCAAAGTCCTGGATTTTGAAAGTACGATGAACCATAAATCCTTCATGGGAAGGTTGTCTAGTATAGAGGAATATTTTGACTCGTATGATGTGAAGTGTAAGGATAGGTTAGCTAAAACGAGGATGGTGAGCTACGCCAAAATCTATTGGGCTAATGTGGAATATCACCGCGAGTCGCTTAGTAGTAAACCCATCACACGATGAGAGCGACTTATCGCCTTCTACAATGTTTGGAAACTAAGGTAGATAAGCGTCATAAGTCCACTCAACTCGAGTCTAGGAGTACCTACGCAAATGTGAGGGCTAATCCCCGGGTTCAACCATTGAAACCCGCGAATACTCCTACAAAGTCCCAAATTGATCACGGGAAAGGAGTGGCCCATGAAAGACATTTTTGGAGTTCAACCATCGAAACCGGTGATTATTCCTTCCCCCAAATCGATAATGGGGAAGGAGCGAGCATTGAGAGCTCCAAAACTAGTGGTCGCAACAAATGTTATAAGTGTCATAGATTCAGCCACTTTGCTTATCAATGCCCCACGAAAATTCTCGCTCAAAATTTGTTGCCTAAACGGGCGAGCCCTAAGGAGCTGGAGAATTTGAAAGTGGAAGAAAATGTCTATGACCATAGTATCGTGGGGAGTGAGTCAGAGATGGAAGAAGTGGAAGTGAATCTAGTTGACATTGAAGAAGCTTTCATTTCTATTGTGAGTGATAGTACTGTGTTGATAACACATGAGTCCATTGAGTCACCCACACGTGAGCCAACCGGGTCACCCACACAAGAGTCGATCAAGTCACTTACCCATGAGTCATTAGTCTCCGTAGAGTCAAATACGCATGAGTCTTTAGTGTTAGTTGAGTCAAGCATATGTGAGTCCCTAGTATTAGTTGAGTCGACTCCACATGAGTCATTAATGTCACATGTACATGAGCATATCGAGCCCGTAAGTGCACGTACACATCATGGTTTTGAGTCGCATATCACATTACATGCCAAAATTATGCCTATAATTAATTTGTGCAATGACAATTCCAATTATTGACGGATTTGCCTATGAGCTTCAAGGAAATCCAATGAAGTGTCCATGAGATGGTTCGGGATAGGCTTGAACGATCCCCATTGGGGATCGCGTTGAAGTCCCCAACTCGCATTGTTGGATCTTTTAGGATTGTGGCTAGGAGCGAACCTAAAGCATATGTGCTTGAGCTACCTGAAAGTATGGGGGTTAGTTCAACATTCAATGTGGAAAACCTAGTTCCTTATCTAGGCTCAACCCCACTTCCTAGAATTCATTTTCAAACGTCCATTACTTTTAAGCCAATCGCGATCCCACAACCCCTACCCCTTTCTCCTCCGAGCAAGCCGAAAAGAGATAATCGAGAAGATCTTGGATGATCTTGTGGTGTCTATCGACGGCGGAAAGTTTCAAGAGTATGTGGTGGAGTGGGTTGGCAAGCCGGGTTCTGAGAGCGCACGAGTTCTTCGAGAAGAGGTTTACCATTTGCATTCCAATATAATCGACCGACATTACAGGTGTGTTGCATCGGTGATGAAACCTTTTGAGCCATTGAGAATTGGCGGGAACGTCAACCTAATAGACTGATGCCACGATCTAGTTTCATCGATGATGAAACATTTTTTGTCTGAGAGAATTGGCAGGGACCCCAACATCAAAGGGACGTCAACCTAATCGACTGATGCCACGATCTAGTTTCATCGATGATGAAACATTTTTTGTCTGAGAGAATTGGCAGGGACGCCAACATCAAAGGGACGTCAACCTAATCGACTGATGCCACGATCTAGTTTCATCGATGATGAAACATTTTTTGCCTGAGAGAATTGGCAGGGACGCCAACATCAAAGGTACTGAGCTTGGGTCACGATGAGCTTACCGACAAAAGAAGAAACGGCGAAAAAAGAAGCGGAAGATCCGACGGGCGGAAGCGCAACCTCCGAGGAAAGCCAAGGGCAAAGGACTACAGTTATGGAGCTAAAAGGGAAAGTCAGGGGGTCAGATTGGAGCCCCGGGTCACCAAGGATTGAAGAAAAAGGGCCCATCATTGATTTCCGGTCGCTCGGGGAGATGGGAGTCGCCCAAGCGAACCGATGATTTCGAAACTTAAGGTCTCGCCCAAGCAAGAATGGAACTCGCTCGGGTGAGAACACTTAAGTTCTCGCCCAGGCGAGTCCCATTCTCGTTTGGGCGAGTTCCAAGTGAGCTTAAATGACATGTTTCATCCCATCTTTGTCCTCTTCTTTCTTTTGTTTATCCTTTGTCTATCAATGTAATTTTCCATTTTTTGATAGTTCCCGTCTTTTTTTAGTTTTCTTTTCTCTTACCACCTACTATATAAGGTCCTTATGTAACCCAAATTTGGGAGTTGGTTTATTTTAATGAAAAGTGAGTGCACTTTGAGCTTGATAGAAGCTTTAATGGAGATTGAATCTTCTTCCTCATGTGAGTTTGGTGTGAGGCCAAGGGTGTGATGCCCATGTTTATCTTTGAACTTCTCTTGATTTGTTTCCCTATTTGCTTGCAATTGTTATCTCTATTTCTACTTCTGGTTGCTAAAACCCTAACTCTTGAGTCTTGAGTAACCTTGATGCCCATCCTTGTGGATTGATTCCAATCACTACACATAGATCCATGACCGTCTTTGTGTTCGAGCTTGCTCTATTTACAATTGGTTACCCAATCGATTCGAAAGCCCTAGCGAAGAGCTATGAGAATCCACATCGATCCACGGGCGAACGCTCAAACCTAGAGGATGCTAGAGTTTTATCTCTAGGATCGCACCTTCCGCAATTCTAACGGATTCGCGCGCCGGATTGGACCCTAAGCAAACCTAGCATGGTTACCGAAGAGGAATTCCCCGAAACCCGAAGGTATCGTTTAATTGCTTAATTAATTAGTTTAAATTCTAAAACTATCATCTCACATACATTCTAGGGTCGTTCACAATCTCTAAGGGATTGACACGTGCAATACTTACCCGTTGCTGTACATTGATTTGTATACTTTTGAGTTGTTAACTTGAATTCTGATAATTTTAGAAGTGTTTAATTGAGGTGATTTTTGGATTAATTTTGTAATCGGAATTTGAACAACAGTCCACCATTTTGTTTTGGGTAATTCCATTAGCAGTAGCTAGGACCATGATCAAAATCTCGGACAAAACTGATATGTATTGTCTGATGCGTATCAGTTTCAGAGATGGTTGTCGATACGTTGAAATGTATCAACCCAGTCATAGTATCGCCAAATTATGGGTCGGTACATTAAAGTTATCGAAATTATCAGATGATACATTTGATATCTTGAAATTAAGTGCTCAATGCACTTACTTTTCACTATTCATACTTTTTGTTTCCTCATACATATCCGAGCCTACCTATTCCCACTTCCAAAACAACAGTTTCTTAACCCTCTCTCCCCCATCGTCATTCGACTTGTTTCTAATAAAAGGGTTTGATTAAAACCACCAGCACGGATCCAACCTCCTCCATGTCAAAAGTAAGTTTATTCCCTCTCTCTCCAGCACGGATCCAACCTATTCTATGTCAAAAGTAAGTTTATTCTCTCTCTCTCTCTCTCTCTCTCTCTCTCTCTCTCTCTCTCTCTCTCTCTCTCTCATTTTTTCTTCGAACTTTCCATCGGGTTAGTTAATGAACCATATTCAATATCAAAGACAGCAGCATGAGGATTTTTTTAATTCTTATCAAGAATAAAGAAATTCAAGAAATTCAAAAGAATTATATTTTTTTCACCTTATATCATATGTAGTTAAACATGCGATGAATATTAATGATGAATTATATACTAGTTTATAAATGTATAGTGAAAGTAGATCTAAAGTACTACATCTAATAACTTCCTAATTTCTATATTCTTTATTTTTTCTAATAACTTCCTAATTTCTATATTTTTCATTTTTTATAATTTTTTTAAAAAATTTTTTATTTTTAGATAAAAAATAAAAGTAGGTCATTGCTTATGCGATTATACCAAACATCAAAAGCCATTTTCCATGCCATCGCTGACTATCACTTAGGAAATTTGATGACATTGATTGTTGCTTTCTTGAAAAGGGGATTTCTTTGCTTACTACATACGATATATCATTGCATTCCATTCATGATAAGGATCTGAGCCTGCTTAAGTGTTGTACAGCTGGTGAAATGATTGATGCACATAATTTACTACTAGAATATATATATATATATAGAGAGAGAGAGAGAGTCGGTTAGGTCCTCCAATGGAGGACAGTGACTGTCCTCCAAGATACGCGTGGCATTCAAAACACATTTTGGGTGCCTCGTGGAGTACGGATGCATTGTTTCGTTCAATTTTTTAAAAAAAATCTAAATAATATTCTTAAAGCACAAGTCAAACTTAGACTAGTTTCAACGGTCCAAATTTTATTTCTAAAGAAATACATGGTAAAGATGACTTTTCAATTTTTTTTATTTTCAAAGATGATCTAAGAAATGCACATGTGCTCCATGTGGCATCAAAATAGTGTTACAAGTGCCACATGGAGCTCCATGTAGGACCTTGGACGACACTCACCGTCCTCCAATGGAGGACGGAACCCTTTTCCATATATATATATATATATATATATATATATATATATATATATATATATATATATATATATATATATATATATATATATTTCAATTCATAAATGAAATACATTTATATTTTAGTTACTACGGAGGTTTACCTCGGGTGAAGGAAACCATGAACTAGAGTTCTCGTCCTCTAGGCGGGTGATATCAGAGTGATGGTTGGCTAGGTTGGCCTCGCTGTAGCGGCAACGAGACGCCGCACAGGTGTTAAAAGTTACCCCGTGACAGTTGGAATCAGAGCCAGATCATTCCA
The DNA here is from genome assembly GCA_021018995.1 of Chloranthus sessilifolius. Lineage (NCBI taxonomy): Eukaryota > Viridiplantae > Streptophyta > Magnoliopsida > Chloranthales > Chloranthaceae > Chloranthus > Chloranthus sessilifolius. The sequence continues at coordinate 100,856,739 of CM037597.1, forward strand.
AATGGGACTACGCTGGCGAGCAGAGTGATGAGGTGCGCTCTGATTTCGTGATAGCCAGAGTTACTTGTGTGCAGTTAAGTTGCACGTCTGCGGTTGAGATGCAGTTAGGATGCGCTCTATTATGGTGAGTTTTAGAGTTTGGTCGCATCCAAAGAGATCTTACTACTAGGTCATACCATTGCGAAAATGTGCTCGACGTTCGTTGGCCATGAGGGCCACACGTTGAGGTAGCGGGTCGGTCCGAGGTGGATAAACACTAGTGACTTCCGACATGAGACGTTGGGTCACGCTGGTGCTAAGAGCACCGTTGCCATGGATGGCAAGGAGCAAGTAGGATGCTCCATTCTCACTTCACGACTTGTTGACCATGAGGGTCACACGTTGAAATAGCAAGTCGGTCGGAAGTGGATGAACGCTAGTGACTTTCAACATGAGATGTTGAGTCACATTGGTGCTATGAGCACCGTTGCCTTGTTGGCATGGAGCAAGGAGGATGCTCTGTTCTCACTTCATGCGGAAGCTGAGATTTTCCAAATCGGTTTGCTGGTACATGACATGATGGTCTAGATTGCTTGTATGGGACAGTATGACAGATCAATGTGTTGCGTTGGGCCAGGATAATGACGTAATAGTGTGTTGAGATTGTTAATGAAAATTTCAATCGATGTTACTTTTACATTACGTTTTGCCTATTACTATAGCATTATTAAAGAGTTCTGTTCATGCACCGAGATCGGTTTTAGGTCGGATATCAGGTATGACATATGCCAACACCCGAATGACGGGATTAGACGTCACTATCTTATCATAGTCTGAAATAACGCAAAAGCAATACACCCACATTATTCCTTCATGGTAATTAGTTACATGTTAAAATTTTCAAAATATAATAATCACACCTCACCACCAGTGATCAAATTTTAGTAGGGGTGGCAACGAGCTGGGTTTGGGCTGGCCTCGAGTATATCCAAGCCTGGCCGAGGCCCATGGCGGGCTTATGATTCCAAGTCCAAGTCCGGGCCGCAACAAACTTTCAAAACCCAAGCCTGGCCCGGCCCGGCCCGGCCCATTTATTCGTAGATGAGCTGAATGGAACAGGATTATGGGAGGGGAGATCAAGAGGCTTCTTTAGTCCTTTATCCGTTCAAAATCTTATTTTACAAATATATGATATCTTGGAAATCATTTTTTATTGGGAAGATAAGTCTTCAAAAATGTTTTTTATTGAGAATATAATTTCTTACTAAAAATTTGAAAATAATTATTAGACTAGACATTAAGAGAGAGAGAAAGAGAGAGACCCATGATCTCCTCTACTTTAATTGGAGGAGTAATATTGGTGATAGGAGGCTATCAAATATGAAAGCCCGACGGGATTAGGGCTTAAATTGCTAGCCCAAGCTCGACCCGCGCGCTTTATGATCAAGCCAAAGCGCACTTTAAAATAGGCTGGGCCTAACGGATTGGGCTGGCTACCCAGCCCATTGCCACCCCTAAATTTCATCTCTCCTATGATTTTCATCCATCTTGACTAGTCGCCAAACCAATATGAACTTTGACAATGAGCTTACACTATGAAGTTCTAAACTAACTAAAATTGCTTCTAATATATAGGAAAAAGGAACTTAAAAACATTAAAGAGACATCTATCAATCATCATTAGTTATCTCAAGCGGATGGAGCTCTATGTTATGACCTTGAAGTTGGGTTCAATCCAAAGTAGAAACAAAAACCAAAAAAATAATTCAAATGAATATAAACAAAAACATAAGACACAATCATTTTTTGACATGAAATAAGAGTTTGAACTTTGAATATTCATTACATGAAATGGTAAATGTCAATTTATTCATCATTTACCTCAAGGCCATCAACCAAACAGTGATATATGTAGCCAGATTTATAGTTGTAAAACGTGTAGTTTGTGACTTTTCCTTCACAGCTATGATCATATAGGTGCTCTGATGAGCTATATAAAACCTTCGTAGACTCGGGTTCAGTAATTGTCACCCATGAGATGATTACAGCCTTTCCATCATAGTCACCTTGCGTAATATGGACCTAATTAAGAATGTAAACCAGCCAATGAAATAACATGAAAATCTGTGAAATGCCAATATAATTGCAACATAAGATTGCAAATCATAAACACTACATAAATTCTCAAATTAAACATATCGAAAAAAAAAATCCTGGAATTATTTCACGTAACTCCATCTCATTGAAGATACATGCTAAACTTTCTATAAATAGATATTATGATTAACAAAAGAGACTGACTCTGCTGATCGCATGTACACGGATAGGACCATGACAGCACAGTTTTATGCCACGTGGCGCACATCTTTGATCAATCAAAGTGATCTAACTAGCAGCTCATCATTGGCACATGTCTCAGCCAAATAAACACACCCATGGGAGGATTGGAAGAATCAGATCGGCGTTTAAAACAAATGCACAACCATCCATTTAGACTGTCTAGATCAGACAGTTCAAATCCCCCAATAAGTGATTTCCGGGCCCACGGTAGCTCCAATTTGAAGTTACCATTGATGATTTGGATCGCTCAAAAGGCATGCCAAGTGGACTAAAACTGGGGGGGTCATGCCCAATCTGTAAAATGGGGCAGTTGCGCCCCATTTTTCCTTAACAAAAATGTAATACGAGAGTGAGTGAATATGAGTTTTTCTAGCCATAGATAAACAAGGGACATATTTTTCTTATGCAGTTAATTTTATAAGCTTGTAACTCGAAGTACAGGCGTACAGCACAACAACATTGGTTACCACATAATAGAACCACTATAAGTTACTTGGTACAAAAACGGGTGAAGGTAGCCTGGTACCATGGACCAGGTAACTTATCTAGTCCCACACTACTTTGCAGCCATGTGGCATCAAATCACATGATCGGATGACATGGATAGGAGTGGATCGATGCTCACAATTAATTGTTAAAAAAAATTAAAATATAAAATCATGCAGTCAAAAGAGTCACGTAGAATGGACGGAAAAATCACATTTGGTTTTACCGTTCATTTCTCACCACAGTTGACGACATTGACTATGCAGTTTCAAACTTTTTAAGTTTTTTTCACAAAATAGTAATGCTCATCTAGCGGCTCCTACATTTGATACCCGATCATTAGATAGGGTGCCACGTGGCTGCAAATTAGTGTGGGCCAGGTAAGTTACCTGATCTATGGTAGCAGGCTACCTTTATCATGGATCCAAATCTCGGACGATACCGATACGTATCGTTTTGGGAGGTGCCCGATACGGTAAAATGGGTTTTTATCGGGCACCTCCAAAAAAGACCAAATTATCGTCCGATACAGGCAAATTATCGCCTGTATATTATAGTCCAATAATTTGGACTTTTTCCTGTTGGCCCCTCCAGCGAGCTAAAGCACGGGTTTTGACTATTAAACCCTCTTTTCTCTCTTTTTTTCCTTATTTTCTCTCCTCTCTTCTCTCTTCTTCCTCCTCTTCCACACCGGAGAGCATTTTATGCTTTTACAACCACCCGAAAAGCACGGGATCGTCGCTGTATCGCCGGAGATAGTATAGAAGGTACGTATTATACCATTTAAGGTTATTTTTCCCCCATTTATAACATTTTCACCTTTATTTATTCAAGATCTACCCATAGATATGGTAGATCTCGAAATTTTAGGCCCAAATTTGGGGGGTTTGTGTTAAGCCCCCCTAATTTGAGCCTATAATACCTCTAATGGGTCCTAAATTGGGTTTATTTTTACGGTTAGTGACCTAGAGTTAACCTAGCCGAGATCTACTAACCTCGGTTTATTTTATTCCTAAAATAAATCAAGAAATTTGATTAATTAGTTTCTCACATAGATAATAAATTATTATTTATTTTGAATATTAATTTATCTATTTAAGAAAATTAACTTATATTAATTATTTACTAACATATATTAATTACTCTTTCAAAAATTAATTTATATATTATCATTAAATAATCTATCATCAATGGCATGTGTCACATGTCATTAATTACATGTGATGTGTCACATGTCATTAATGATATGTCACACATGTCATGGGGTATGTGACACATCATAAATGACATGTGTCACGTACTCATATGTCATTAATTACATGTGATAGAACACGTCATTTATGATGTGTCACATACCCCATGACATGTGACACATGCCATGGGATATGTGACACATAATCAATGACATATGTCACGTGTAATTAATGGCATGTGACACGTGTGTCACATGTCACATTAATTACATGTGACACATGTAATCAACATGTGACACATCATTTGTCACATTCAATTATGAACATATCATCTATGCTTAGATGCTTGTAATTAACATCCTATATTATGATAATTAATGCAGGTGAAATAAATAAATATGGTGTGTGGGCAAGATCCAGCCTGACAATACAACAAAGCAATAGATTGCAATAGGCTCCGAATCGAATGTAGGCCCTGTGGGAAGAAAATGCTGAGGAGAGGTATAACACGATTGAAGGAGCATTTGGTTCACATTAAGGGAGAGATTAAAGGGTGTGAGCATGTTCCGAAAGGGATGATGCTAGCCATGAGATTCACCTTGAAGGCAGCTAAGGGGAAAAAACAAGCAGAAGTCAACCGAGATAGGGACATGTATAAGAGTCTCAGGAGGGGGGATTCAGAATTTCCTGCACCTGGACCTGAAGGATCAGGGGATGATGACGATGATGAGGATGTCGATGCAGTGACAGCTAGAGTGATGAGAGAGAGTGTGCTAGAGAAGCACGAGCTCGACAAGATGAGGAAGAGGCCTATTATCGTTTTCGGTTCAGTTTGAGGGGCCCATCCATGCTTGTTGGTGGGTCTAGTCAGAAGCCATATGATCTCAATGATGATGATGATGATGATAAGGACATCGAGGAGACTCGGTGGTTGAGCAGGTTAGGTTCCGGGGGGGAGTCCAGGAGGCTTACTATAGGTCGTACTACAGGTCCCATGGATGCGTTCATGTGTCGGACAAAGGATTCGAAACAAACAAAATTGAGCGCAACTTTACTGAAAACCTGGGGAAAGAAGCTCGGAAAGGCCATTAAGAAGTTTGTGGTATTCAATTACATTCCGAGTCAAGCTGTGGACTTGTCATACTTCAAAAGTATGATTGGCACTAATGCAGAAGCTGGTCCAGGAATTCAAAAGCCTTCTGCATATCAGGTATCTCGGCCCCTACTGGAAGATGAGTACACAAAGATCAGAGCGTGCGTGAAAAGCTTTGAAGAAGTATGGGATGAGAAAGGTTGCACAATTATGTGCGATGGATAGACCAGTCTGACAAAGAAGAATTTGATAAATTTTTTGGTCTACAACGATGCCGGGACAGTATTTCTGAAATCAGTCGATGCTTCTAGGCATGCGAAGACGGCCTATTACCTCTTTCAACTAATGGATAAGGTAGTTGAAGAGGTTAGAGAGAAGAAGGTTGTGCAGGTGGTAACAGACAATACTGCCATTTATAAAGCGGCCGGTACAAAATTAATGTTGAAGAGACGTTACATGTACTAGACTTCATGTGTCGCTCATTGCGTGGACCTCATTCTTGAGGATTTGGGAAAGAGGACCAAGGCACAAGCAACTATTAAGAAGAGAAGAATGATTACTTCTTTTCTTGGGGTTGTGGTATGCGCATTCGATTTTGGGACGATATCTGGCTGGAAGGAAGTCCCCTTAAGTCTTCCTTCCAGATATTTACGCCATATCCGTGAACCCTCTTGGGATGATTGACGAGTTTGTTTCGGATACGCAGGGGGATAGGATATGGGAGGTTACTACTCGAAGGTTGTTGAGAGATGGTGAGGTTGCGTCGTTCCCTTTGCTTATCCAGAAGCTTTATGCAATGTTGCGGAATCCCCACGGTCTTGATGGGAGGATATGGACCCCGAGTGGTGATGGAACTTTCAGCATTAGATCCTATTATAGGATGCTTCCGCGTCATCCGTTGATTAGATTCCAAGGCAATGGCCTGTGGAAGATGACCATACCGCTGAAAATTAAAGTCTCTACTAGGACAATGTTTAAAGAAAGAATCCTTACGATGGATCAGCTTATCCGAAGGGGCAAGGATATTGCTAACTGTTGTGTTATGTGCAACATGGGGGAGGAAACTGCTGCTCATCGTTTTCTGCATTGTCAGGTGGCTCATGGCATCTGGTGTGCGATCCTCAAATCGTTTGGCTCGAGCTGGGTTACGCCGGCGACGCCAAATCTTCAATTCATAATGTGGGCAGCTGTTAAAATGGAGGGCGATCTAGGGGATTGCTACATGGCAGCTGTGATGGCCAGATTTTGGAGTATCTGGCGCGAGCGAAATATGAGGATTTTCGAAAACATAAGACGACCTGTGGGGATGATCATGAGTCGGTCAAAGATCTAGTGTGGCTTTGGGTGCTGAGGGGCAAAACTGGGCATAGACACGATTCTTTTACTTGGGACCCGGGCTAAGTGGGTCGGGCCCGAGTGTGATGTTTGGTTGTGTTACTGTTTGGTCTTTGTTCTATATGTTTTCTTTTCCCAGTTTTTGGCCGTGTTTGTATTGGTCTTTCAGCATCTTGTTGTTTCAATATATCCTATATTACTAATCAAACAAAAAATTACTTCTTTTCTGTACAACAGTGACAAGTTGGTCAATTTAATGAGGGGGTTCACTAAGAACGAGTTTCTCCGGCTTGGGATTATACGGTTTGCGACACAATTTCTAGCCCTACATAGTTGGCTAGATATAGGCGTGAGCTGAAAAGCATAGTGTCGTCCGAAGAATGAGAAAATGTAAATCAGAACTGTCATGATCAAAGAGACCTGCTTGCACTGAAGTTGCTGATTTGATCTACAACACCCAATTTTAGGCAGATGTTGACCACCTGATCGTTGTCACTACCCCGTTGGTGCAAGAGTTCAGGTTGGTAGATGGTGATAAAAAACCAACGATGGGATATGTTTACAGTCAATGGACAAGGCAAAATTGGCCATCAAAATCAAATGCCCTACAAAATATAAATGATATTGGGTGGTTATTGACAAGAGGTGGGATCATGGATCAAAATATCGTCTGATACCGATACGTATCGGACGATACGTATCGGTATCGGAGGTGGACGATACGGTACATTAAATGTACCGTATCGCCCTTTTATATTGCTAATACCGGACGATACATTCAATGTATCGTCCGGTATGTTACTGTTCCAGTACGTATCGTCCGATACGTACCGATTTTCGGCTCGGACGATACGTATCCATGGGTGGGATAAACAATTCCACCAGTACTTGCATGCCACAGGTAAAACATATTAACCTGCTTATGTAGTAATTTGTATTTATTTATTATTTTTCATATTATTCACCGTTTCCATATACTGATGAGATTACTCATATTTTATGTAGAGTACACTACTTGAATCCAGCCTTTCAGTATATGTGACGCTTCGAGTTGAGTGAGGCCGATGAAGTGTACATTGGTTTGCTCAATGTCATCCAAAGAATGGAGCCTGAGTTGGCGGACCAAGGTCAAGCCATAAGAGAGTCATAACTCATAAGTCAAATGTCATATGATCTGTTTATCAATATGTGGGTTATTGTATTCCATCTTTGTAGATTGATATGTTCTGTAAGAAATATGGGTCATTTGGGACGAGGTTAGCGCAATCTCAAATCCAACATGATAAACCGACTGATTGGTGGATGCACTATAGACATGATGGTTCAATACTGAGGCAGATTGTCATACGCGTTTTATCGCAAACATGTTCCTCATCCAACTGTGAACGGAATTGGAGTACCCTCTCTCTCATTCACAGAAGACAAAGAATAGACTAACTATGCGTAGATTGAAAAAGTTAGTCTACTGCCATTACAACATGCGATTAAGGGTCAGGAATATGAAGAGGATCAACCGTGGTAAGCAATAATTTGATCTCTTAGTTCATACATTTTTTATTTGATGTAATTGACGAGGCATATATTAATTCATCTATCATATTCTACCTTACAAATAGTGAATATTTTAATCCCATCGAGCTGGATTATATATTCGCGGAGGATGACCCTTTGAATTAATGGATTGAAGAGAGAGAAGCCCAAGTGTTGGATAGTGAGAGCACTGCATGGTTGGACGATGCAGAAAGAATAGCGGAGGTGCAGGCTTCTCAATAACCTAGGCGAAAAGAAGACTGCATCATCATTCAGTGGTTGGATCTGATGACGAAACACAGCCCAGTAGTGACAAAGGAGATGATGATGATGGCGGTGTTGGGAGTGATGGTGGAGGCGATGAAACCCACGTTGACACTAGTGGTGGAGGCGATGATGCAGGTAGGGGTGTATTCAGTTCAGTTTGGTCGATTTTGGACCAAAACCACAAACCAAACCGGTCCTAATCGGTTTCTCAATTTTCAAACCAAACCAAACTGTCCAACTCTTAAACCAAACCAACCCGATTAGATTCGGTCCGGTTTGGTTCAATCGGTTTCGGTTTTCCTATAAGTTCTACATTTCTACTTGCACATCAAAATTTTCTCAACTTCTAAACCGGTTTTCCTACAAGTTATACTAAACCGCTTTAGGATTTAGGAGTAAGCTAAAGACAAGGGTAGAGTTTTATATAAAAATATGCATTTTATTTAAATGCCCTTTAAAATTAATCAAAAAGCTCGCTTATATATACATATATATATCCAAATTACATTCGGTTCGGTTCCGGCTTGTTGAGGCTTGAAACCGAAACCAAACCAAACTTTTCAGTTTTCCTTTTTTCCAAACCAATACCCGTCCAAACCGAACTAAACCCGGTGGTTCGGTCTGGTTCGGTCGGCTTGGTCGGTTCGACCCAAAAAATGCACAGACTTAGATGCAGGTCCCTCTTATTCTTATGGAGGTATTGCCGCATGGGATGATGACCGGTAACAATGTCTGAGACTTCTACATTTAGAGGTGGAGGGGTTAAAGGAAGATGAGCTTCAGAATCTTACCAAACGCCACCACCACAAGATGATTTGGGTTATACCATATCTAGCTTCGGGGGATTTAGTTTGCAAAACACCGAAGATTCAGCAATATGAACCCATACCCATACCCAATCCCTCAACCAACTTACCCCCAACATGAAGACTTCAGTGGTCAAATATTTGGAGGACCGACATCGACATTTCCATTTTACACTGACCCATACTCTAGGCTAATGCCTCAGTTTGAAGGGGGGACATAAAATCATGGCTATCAATATGGCCAACACTATAGGCAAAGCTAGCGCACTAATGATGATGAACAGAAGGACGAAGAACCACCAAGGTATTCTATGTGGCTTTAATGTAAGTTTTTCGTGTACAATGTAACTTTTAAAGCATTCATGTACAATGTAATTCTCAAATATGCATCAAATAAGCCTTAAATAATTTTGAAAATTTTTGAAATAGCGAGAAAACCATTAAATATAAAGTTTTGGAATATTAGAACATTTTTTGGGATTTTTTTGAAAAAAAAAAAAAAAAATTAATGTACTAGGCCGATACATTTAATGTATCACTGATACAATGAATGTATCGGCCGATACGCCGAGACGTATCGTCCTAGGGGTTGAACGATGTCTCGGAAAACCGAGTTTTTGACCCATGATTATCATGTTCTTAATTACATTTAAAATTTTATAATTATTCTTCATTGGAGTATCATTATTACAAGATGAATCAGATGAGGATTTCCTTATTATCCAAATGTCTAATTGAAGCGTGATCTATGATATGTTAATTAAATTCATGCAATTATCATCAATATTCACTACATGTTATTCCATCATTAATTCATAATTTTTTTTATCTCGTTCATGCAAATGTCATATGCGGGTAGATATACTTTAAGAACACTCAACATGTTATATGAAAATTTTCAATAACTAGGATACAAATGACGCTTTTATATCCATTTTAGTTTATTATCTAAGGACGAATATATATATATATAAATGGAAAAGGTGTTCGTCCTACATGGGAGGACGGTCACCGTCCTCCAAGGTTCCACGTGGAGCTTCATGTAGCACCCGAAATATTGTTTTGATGCAACATGGAGCTCGGGTGCATTGCTTAGATCATCATTTAGAAAAAATAAAATTTTAAAAACCCATCTCCACCACGTGTTTTTTAAAGCATGAAATTTTGACTAGTGTTTTTAAAAAATATTTTTCGAAATTCCTTTTTGTAAAACTGACCTAAACAATCCACCTGTGCTCCACGTGGCATCAAACAGTGTTTTGGGTGCCATGTGGACCTCCACGTGGACCACGGAGCTGGCTCCCTATATATATATATATACCATGTTCAATTCTAAGAGTATACAAGTCCAAACTTTGTATTCATAAATTTAATTAAAATACGCTATAGTCAATGTTGGTGCGCTGAAGAACATTTGGTACATAAGAATAATCATCAAACATAATGCAAAGGGTAGCTTTATTAACACCCATGGAATCTTGGAGGCCGCCTACGCCAAAAAACATTGATTGCTTTGAATCAAACGATGGATATCGTTTTTTGCCCCAATCTTCAACGTAAGGGATCTTGAGATCATAGACGTACCATGAGACGGTCAGTTTTTATTCCACATGACAAAGATCCCAAAAAATGGCCCTAAAATCACGTTGAGCATGATTTGTGCCTTGTTTAGGGCCATTTTTTGGGACCTGTATCACATGAATCAAAAACTAACCGTCTAATGGTACGTCATGGTCTCCAAATCCCTTGTGTGGAAGATTGGGGCGAAAAATGATCTCCATCTTCTGATTCAAAGCAATCAATGGTTTTTAGCATAGGTGCCCTCCAAGATTATGTGGGTGTTAATAAAACTACCCTTCATCAAAACCTCGCTGCCATACTATTGAGCACAGTATTGTTTATATTCATGCACATTTCTATACATGTATGCATGCTGCCGATATTGTTCGGAAATCCTACAACACCACCACAACATATTGTTTTGAAGAAACACGCATAAATAAAAAACTAAGAGACAAAGTTCACCTGTTGTGGTGCATTAAGACCCTTTGGAACCGCAAATACTTCATTATCAAGAGGGATATCAATAGATGGCCATTCAGAACGAATGAAAGAACTTGTAACACCGGCATTCCCTTTGTCCACAAAGCTCAAAAGAAAGAAAGATGTGAGTAGAATCTGCAACATGACTGCTGATCTGCCAACAGAACTCACCATAAACTATTTAGCATAAACAACAAGCAAAGAGCAATAGACTGGACCAACCTACAAAAATGGAACGATCCCTCTGTGACCAGTCATCCATAGTATCAAATAAATCATTAAGTACCTCTAAATTCACCCACCGAATCTTAGAGTTCACCCACGCTGAAGTCCATTACTGTTTTGACTCCAAGGATGAAGATCGTTTTTCGTCCCAATCTTTCACACGATGGATCTTGAGATCATGAACGTACCATCAGACGGTCAGTCTTTTATTTCACGTGGCAGGCATACAAACAAAGTGATGTTAAAATCAGATTTGAGCATGATGAGTTCCACATTAAAAGCAGTCTATGGGTTTTCAGCATGGGTGAACTCAAAGGTTCAAGGGGTAAATTTAAAGGTACCCTAAATCATTTTCTTCTTTGGTAACTCTACCAAGGGCTATAGTATTCTACTACTTCAACCATTTTCGAACACGTCATACTCTTATATTATTAGCGCATATGATGGTTCGTAGCGGGTATTTGCCTGTGAAGTATATGTAAAGACCCAGTAAGGGTATAATAGTTACAGTTCTCACAAATTTTTAAGGACTAATTGTGTCAAGAAACCTACATGCCAGTAAACTTAGCTAGAAAAGAATGATGGCAAAATATATATAGATATGGGTTGTATGCATGTGAATACATAACAAATATTATTAGTATTTTTTCAAATAGAGAGCAGGTTGTATTTAGCGGGTTGCTAAAGAAATGCTAGAGGAGTCCAGCTAGCGGGTTGCTAAAGAAATGCAAGATGGGAAACGAATTAAGTATGGATTTTGGTGGGGAAAAGGGGATTTGTGTAACACAATCCCAAATAAATTTTTATGGCCTTGTCGTCCAGCTTATGATGATTAGGACCCAGATCTTGACCAAAAACACACACAACGCATAATATGAAACAGAGGCTCACCAGCATGTAGAGGTTGATAGGGAATACCTCTATTAAAAATACAATTACAAACCAAGCAGTGAGAAGGGCCAATGACCAATACGACTTTGGCACGAGCATACCCCAAAGGAGAGAGTGAGGAGTGCGTCACTCCAATAAGGTGTTGATGCTTACATTCTGCTACACCATTTTGTTGTTGAGTGTAAGGACATAACAACTGATGGGATATCCCCTTTGATCGAAGATACAAGCCAAAGTCATGAGAGATGTACTCCCCACCGTTGTCAATACGGAGTGTTTCAACACACCATATTGGGTTTTAACCAAAGAATGAAATCCGTGAAATTTGTGAAAGACTTCATCTTTAGATTTCAACAAGGGTACCTTTGTTCACGCCTACAGGATTACTGAGGGCGCCTACGTCTAAAACTCAATCGAAACCCCTTGACTACTTGGAATCAGACGATGCAGATCATTTTTCACCCCAATCTTCCACAATGGATCTTGATATCAAGAACGTACCATCAGACAGTCAATTTTTTATTCCACGTGGAACAAATCCCAAAAAAAAGTGGCACTAAAATCACATGACACACATCAAGCTCAAACGTGAGTTTAGGGCCTTTTTGGGGATTTGTGCCACGTGAAATTAAAAATTGATCTTGATGGTATGCTCATGGTCTCAAGATCCATTATGTGGAAGATTGGGGTGAAAAACGAACTTCATCTATTGATGCCAAGCAGTCATTTGATGGGTTGCAGACGCACTCAGTAATCCTGTAGGCGCAAACAGAGGCACCCTTTCAACAAATATACCCAAGTAACTTGTGTGCAAACATCTAGAGACCCTGAAATTTCAAAGGGTGATTTGGTTACCATAAGGGAGTTTGACTAAGTCAAACTTTTGGCACTTTTTTCGCAAACCTGATCATTTTCCTACATATGGTAAGATAGTAACGACTCAAACTTTCACAGTGTTGACTATCTCTCACCGATTCATTTTGTAAGAGAACCCTATGTTAGAGGGTATATCTCTTTATCCATAGCAACCCTCCAAGCAAAGGATATGTCATTGGAAAGGATAACAAATCGCTTTTCTAACACTCTTGATATCATGCATATTGGAGGCCAAATGAAGAAGCTATGGCCCAAATTCCTTTGCAGCATCATCTAACTCTTACCGAATTTGATATATTGAGCAGACTTTGAGAGATCATATCTCTCTCCATGTAATGAATTTGAGGTTGAATTATATATCATTAGAAAGCTTATCAAATTATCTTTCGAACAAGCTCGAGATCACTCAAATTGAAGGTTGGACAAAGATTCTATGACCAAATTATTGGATAAACTGTATGGGCCTTGTACCTTGAGCCTACTTTTAGAGATCATCTCTCTCCACATCACGAATCTCGAGCTAAATAATATACCATTAGATAGGTTGTTGAATTACCTTTCCAACAAGCCCAAAATGGTCTGAACCATTTGAATTTGACTAATGGTCTAAACCCCCATGATCCATGCTTGACCCATGGTCCGAACCATTCAAACCTGACCTATGGTTCTGAATCCCATGAACCATTACCGACCTATGGTCCGAACAATATGAACCTAACCCATGGTATGAGCCATCTAAACCAGGCCCATGGTATAAATTATCCAAATGTAACTTGGTTCATGATTTAAGTTGACCCATGGAGTAGATCTTACAAAACCAAAACCCGAACTATAGCCTCAAAGCCCCACCTAAGGCTAGACCCTAAGGGTCAATTATCATGTTTAAGGCCAGACCTAAGAAGATACAATTACCATGGCTAAGGCCAGACCTATGAGGTTACAATTATCATGGCTAAGGCCAAACCCTAAGGGGATACAATTTTCAAGGCTAATGCCAGACTCTATGGGGTCACATTTATGAAGTCCAAACCCTAAGGGGTACACCCATCATGGCTAAGGCATCTATAGACCCTAAGGGAATATGCTTACTTGACCAAGGTCAAGCCCTAAGGGGTCACATTTGTTCAACTAAGGTTGAACTCTAACCCTAAGGGAACCAAACATGTATAACTAAGGTCAAACCCTACGGAATTACAATTACCTAAACCCCAAGGGTCATGGATATCTGAACCAAGGCTAAGCGGTCATATCTAGGGATCACTTCAAACCTGAGTAAGGTCACCCTCAGCCTCAAAGAGGCCATATTACAATCACCGAAGACTCAATTAATTGAAGATACAAGCTGGATACATACTCTCCGCATGAAGACTCACTTTGAAGACGAAGATTGTTACTTTATTATTCATTGTATTTTTGCATACAATCATTATTGTATATTTTGTAACTTTTAATCAGAGGTTTTCATTTACATCTGAATTTGTAATTGATGTAGTTAACAGGGCATCAAGAGCGATACCCGGAAGTGTCGAATCCATCAAATTAATATCAAAGAGGGGAAATTTGATACAATTTGTTTGTCGATGAAATTTACCTTTCTACGCAATAATGTTGTCTACACAAACTCAGGATTTTGAGCCTCAGTGCCTTAGATAAGCTTCAAGGTGATACTTAATGACCCATTGATGGCATTATTTGGTTATTTGGTTAATTAGTTAATAATACCCAATCGGAGGCTGTGATACATATTGATCACCATTAACGCCAACCTTAATTGCCCAATAATTCTTAGATATCGTAGCTTTATCTCGATAGCTTTCGTAGGGGGTGTAACTCGATGTTTTAATGATAGCCTCAAAGGCGATGTCTACGGCTAATTAAGTAGCCCATGGAGTTTCGTCGCTTTTCGAAAACATCAAGGCATAACTAACCATAAGTCGTTGAAGGACTATGTTGACCAGGATTGACCTTGACCTGTTTTGACCATGCACAGCTTATCCCCGTCACCTCATCATAATATATAATAAGAAGATTTCATAGATGAGTGTTTATATCAGTGCTCACAATATATAAACTTATTACTAATGGCAACACAGTTCTCTTTGTCTATCTTTTGACCTAAATGCGATCTTTGATTAGTTTGACCTCGGTCAACAATAGACTGAATGCTTGATGCGGCCTCAGATCCATCTGCTAATTAAACATATTTAAACGTATATTTTGTATATATATATATATATATATATATATATATATATATATATGCTAATGGGTTGTGTGTGTCTGGCTGCGCTCATGCACAACCCGAACCCAAAATCTGAACCAAAGCTCGAACCCAACTCAAAAAACCACCTAATCCTATTTGCTTTATAGAATAAAGATTTTAAATATCTAATAATGTGATTATAAATGAATATGTATATATGAATATTATAATACATATATACATATATATAGAGAGCCAGGGATATGCACCTGGGCGTAGAGATATCTTTGCACCTATTAATATGGGCGCGACACATAGCGCCTTTTTGTGAAGTGATGGGTGACATGGGGCCCACTTTACTAACTAGGATTAAACTTTTAAAATATTTTAAAAGTTATATTCCCTTTCAGCCATCATTCTTGACTTTTTTAGAAATTTCTTTCATTTCTCTCCTCTTCCTTTTTCCAAGAAAGTGTCAGACTCGCTTTTTCAGATATATTTTACTCAAAAAATGTAGGCACCCGGTAGCAAAGCGCCGGCACCCCAGAAGAGAAGCTCTGGCACCCCTTTTTTTTTTTTTTATTGCACCTCGATAACAAAGCAACGGCACCTCGATATTGAGGCATTGGCGCCCCGGCGGTGCCAGCGCTTCTCTCCCCGGGGTGACAACGCTTTTCTACCGAGGTGTCGGCGCTTCGCTACCGAGGTGCTAGCGCTTCACTACCAGGTTCCCACATTTTTTAGTATAATAAAATATACCTGAAAAAGTAAGTTTGACACTTTCTCGGGAAATGGGAGAAGAGAGAGAAAAGAAAGAGACTTCTAAAAAGTCAAGAATGATGGCTGAAAGGGAGTACAACTTTTAAAATATTTTAAAAGTTTAACCCTAGTTAGTAAAGTGGGCCCCATGCAACCCATCACTTCACAAAAAGACACTACATGTCATGCCCATATCATTTGGGCGCAGAGGTATCTCTACACCTGGGCACATTCTCCCCTCTGCCATATATATATATATATATATATATATATATATATATATATATATATATATATATATATATATATATATATATATATATATATATATATATATATATATATATATTAATGGCCATGAATAAAGGTAGCATGGGGTGGTACATGCTTTCAACACCATATCCCCCATCCCCCCTCTTTGATTATTATATATATTAAAATAACTCAATGAAATTCAGTACCAAAATTAGTACTCAAATCCCAAGCATCCAAGGCAGTCGCCTTGGGCAACTCCCTTTCTATTTTGGGTGGAAGTTCCAATTAGAAGGAACTCCCAATCGTATGGGAGTGTGCCAGGTAGCACACTTAACAATAAGAAAAAATTGAGGTGGAATTTGGGTACCAAATTGGCACCTGAATCACTATCCAATAAGGGAGTTGCCAAAATGACAACTCCCTTGCCAAATCTAATGGGTGTCCCAATTAGAAGGAATTCCCATCACAAATGGGAGAGTGCCATGTGGCATACTTTCCGCAAAGCCAACGTAAGAGGGCTCAAAGAGCTCTCTCTCTCTCTCAAAAATTATTGCACCACCACCTCCATCTCTTACCCTCTCTCTCCCTAATCTCCCACTCAGAAATGGCACCCAACTACAAATGGTATAGTTGTGCATGTACCACTCATCTCCTCTTCCATACCTCTCTCCTTCCCTCTATAATAACGCCTAAAACTGCATAAAAACAGCCCCAATGCAGCACGACTAAAAGAAAACTGAAGCACCGAAATGGAGCATCACCTTCACTATCCAAACAACGCTCCAAACTTGAACCCAAACCCGCATTGGCGACCCGAAAAGGGTCAATACCCTCCCGCAACAATTTAGTACTTCTTTCAAACATTGATTTGAGTCGATAAATCAAAGTGGAATTAGAAAAAGGGAGCTAAAACTTGCACACAAGATTTGTAACATGGCACGTAGTTTGAAAAGGATGACTTGGTACTTTTTGGATCCATGCCATGTGGAACACCATCTGAGAACGTATGATTTGAAGGTCACGATATAAAGATCTTTGGTGCCAAAGATTGGCAAGACATACGATCTCTATTATCCGATTCATCATAGTCAAACCCCATCATCTGATTCACTGGTTGACTGATGAATCATACGATAGAGATCATGTTTCATGCCAATCTTTGGCACAAAAGATCTTTACACTATGGCCTTCAAATCAGACGGCTTAGATGGAGTTCCATGTGGCACAAACCCCAAAAATACCAAGTCTTCCTTCATAAACTGTGCCACAGTACAAATCTCGTGTGCAAGTTGCAGCTCCCTTAGAACAAATAAGAAATTTTATATGTTTAAAAAAGTTTGGGGGACCACCGAGGTAACAGATTTACCCGTTGGTCAAAACCTGATGCGGGGACCTCTGGGAGCAATTTTAGTCCGGGGGTGTGCAAGCAAAATTGCCCACAACCCCCTCAAAATAAGCCCAAGAGGGCTACAAGTGCTTTACAGGGGCCAATAAGCCCAAGAGGGCTACAGGTGCTTTACATGCGCCTGATGAGCCTAGGCGGCAAGCTGCGAGAGCAGCGCTCATTACAGTATTCACTATGCTGGAAATACCGATGAATCGGGTCTCAAGAGAAACTGAGACCTATGGTATTTCACTATGCTAGAAACATATGTTAGACCTGATCAGTTAAAATCTAACTTGAATTTTTACAAAGCCGTATAGCCTCGGGTTGCAAGTAACAGTTAGATCTCTCAAATGGACATATGAGTAGTCGATTTCGATCTCGACGTGATCTACGCATTGACACCAGAATTATCGAATTTTGAGGCCGATTATCAAAAGTCAACTAGTTGACCCGTAAACTTAAGGGGCTCGTGCATACACCAAATCACCTTCGATTGACTCAAACTATATATTGTTAGAAAGGTATCGACGAGATCTTTCCATCAGTATAACTTTTGCGATAATCGAAGATCTTTTAATTACTACTCTCTCTCTCTCTCTCTCTCTCTCTCTCTATATATATATATATATATATATATATATATATATATATATATATATATATTATCGCTATCTCTACATGTGTAAATATAATGTGTATATAAATCATATTACTGTTTTATTATCTAAATTAGTATTAGTTAATTATTCTTGTCAGTTTTACCCCTATCATTATTCTTGTATAATTTATTATTGCCACTAATATTATTCTTGTAAATTATTATTTATTATTAGTGATATTATTATCTATTATTATTAGTTAATATTACTGATATTTTTATGCTACTTTAATTATTTAGGGGTATTTTTTGACTTCGTTGTTTACTATCCTCCCTTGACCCAGTATTATGACAAAAAATATTATTATCGCCATTTGACATCACGATGTCACAACCCTTTGGCCCAATCATCGAAATCTCTATCAAACTCCGTAGCTCCATCAATAGCAGCATAACCGGCACCGACCTAAACCTTGAACGACCCGACCTAGCCCTCTCTTTATCACTTTGTCTCTTCTTTATCTCTCTGTAAATGTCTCGGAAGTCGCGAATAAGGCAAGTAACTTAACTCTTTATCACCTAGTTATGTGTTGATGTACGTACATAGGTATATGTGCACTTATATGTATGTGTACATAGAAATATGAGCAATGAAAAATACAAATTCATTGTTGATTCTCACAAAAGGTTCAAAGAATTCAATGTAGGTGAAGAAGTGATGGCTTGGATTAAGCCTAAGCAATTTCCGTAAGGGTTGCAAAGAAGTTACACACCCACAGTGTTGGACCCTATAAAATTTGGAAATGTGTTGGTTCAAATGCATACGTCCTAGACCTTCCTCTAGACAGTGGCGGACCCCAGATTTTCATCTAGCCATGGCGCAAAATGAACCGTCTAATGGTACACTCATAACCGAGAGATCCATTGTGTGCAATATTGGTACGCAAAGTGATCTACACCGTTCAATTCAAAGGTGGTCAACGTATTTCGGCTGGAGGAGATGGGTTGAGATCACAGTTTCATATAGTGTAAGTAATGGTACTCAGATGGCACACATTCCAAAAACATATCCGAGAGCCACATTTGATGTACACTTATATTGTATTTTTTGGGAGCGAATAAAGAGGTAGGATTATTTGCAACCTTAAATTCTGTTGAAAAATATAGTTGCAAATAAAGATATTTTATTAAGCTTTTAAATAAACGAAAATTCTAACATTTTTCTAGTCCGCCCTAATTCCCTTCACGCATTATAATAACTAGTAGGATGCACGTGCAGGATAGCACTGGCAATTGGTTGGGTCGGGTCAAACTTTTGGCTGCCCTATGAGAAAATGGAAAATACCCAACCCTTGACCTGAATCGACCCAACCTAAAAAACCCGACCCTATCGTGCAAAAACCCCTATTTTCCAAATTTTTTGCATATAAAAGATTGAGTTGGGTTGGGTTGACGCAACCCTACCAATTTTTGCCTAACCTGACCCATCTCGGCCTCTTAGTTGACCCAACCAAAAGTTAGGGTCCGATCTCCCATGTCGAACCCAACCTGATTGGTCAATTTTATATATCCGACCCAACAAAACATTTGGGTCAGGTCAATCAAGTATCAAGTCGACCCGAACCGTCAAGAAGCATAAACATAATTTTGGATACGTTAAATTTTAAATCCAAGATTTATCCTTCTCAAGGTTTGATGTTGTTGGCTAGTTTGAATCAGACAATGGAGATGATTTTTTGTCCTAATCTTTGAGATCGACGGTAAGATGTTGATTCCACGTGACAAACATCAGTGATCACAGTGTACACTGGTACTCCATGATCACGGACATTTTGGGGTTATGTGCCATGTGCAATCAACATCCGACCGTTTGATATGTGGACCATGATCTCGGGGTCTAGTGTGTCAAAGATTGGAATGAAAAATGATCTCTATCATTTGAATTCATTTAATCAACCATGTGAATGGTAATCTTTGGTTGCGGAAAATTGCTACACTCGGAAATGAGAGATTCACGAGAAAAAAGTGTCTTAGGACGTTTGGACTTTATTAATGATGTGTATCATTATTTGTAACTATATATTTACTCATTATAAATTGGTTGAAGTTACTCTAAAGATAACTATATATTTACTCATTATAAATTGGTTGAAATTACTCTAAAGATAAAGATTTATACGATAAGTAATTTTATTTTATTTTCCTTTTAAAAGTCAATGCAGGCGGACACCCTCATTCCCCCCTTGGTGCGTCTACCACTGCCTATAGACATGGGAATTAGTTCAGCTTTCAATGTGGAAGACCTTATTCCATATCTAGGTCTAGTAACCATACCGCCCAATCTGTTTCTAGATCCTTCTACCCGATATGAGTCTATCATTCATCCCCAACCCATTCCATTACCGCCACCTGTGACCCTGAAAAAAGAAATAGTTGAGCATATTTTGAAAGTTCAAGTAGTCTCCACCAAAACCGGGGGATACCAAAAGTATCTTGTGAAGTGGAAAAACAAGCCCAAATTGGAAAGCGCATGGATTGCCAACGAAGAGCTTCAACATATAGATCCGGACTTGCTAGATCGAAACCATGATTTTAACTCACCGGGGATGATTTCCTCCCCTCTGGGTGGGCTGATGGGGATACCGCATCTACATGATTACATAAGGTGTACAAGAGGCGCAAGAAGCGAGTAAAGAAGCCTCAAACATTGTGGATAGGAGATTGAAGACCTATGTGCATGTGAGCACGCACGTGAAGGCCAAATCTATGAAAGACGCCTTGAGCGGGGGAAGAAAGAAGAGAAGGAAGACAAATGACCGTCTGCATTTAGCGTGCGCGAGACCCGGACTTGCGCAACGAGTTCGATCCGAGAAGGATCGGAGATGAAGTTCAGACTTGCACGCGTGAGATCCAGATAACGCACTGAATTCAACCATAGGCAATAATTTTGTGCCATCCAGTCTCGCACGAGCGACTTCGCCAAGCGACGAGACGGAATTTCCATATTGGCATGCGTGAATAATGTTGCGCATGCGAGATCGAGCTGAGGATCGGTTTGGTCGGTAATTTTGAGGCAAAAATTGCCTTCTTTGAATTTTATTTAGGCTAAGACTTTCTATTTCAAATTTTATTACTTAGTTAGAGTTTCTAGCCTAGATAAAGGCCGTGTAAAAACAATTTTAATCACATTATGATTATTTTGAATATTGATTGCTTTTGTGCTATCTTAAGAGTTCATTGAGAATTTTGGTTTCCCCGATCTTAGTGTTTAGTGCGAGGCAAATATTTTTCGTTGGCGAAATTCCAGGATTGTTACATCTATCTTCTATCTTCCGATCTTCTACCTTTTTACATCTCTGGTGCAAGGTATTTAATTAATTAGTTTCGTTTATTGTTTGGTTGTTGGAAATTTCAAAAACCTTTACAGGAACCCTATTTATTTTCAAACCTTCTCTCAAGTTTTTTATTTCTTTGAAATCCTAGAATGGAAACGAAGGACGCCATCATGGTTAGTCATTTAATGCCCTGGGCTAGAGGGAAATCAAGTTCTATCTTGAGAACCACACGATCGAATTCCATAGGGACTACCATGTCGAACTTAACACTTGGTTCGGACATTACGATTCTTCTTAATTGAATTTCATGATAATTTTAGGCAAATCAAGTCTGGATTTTTGTTTATTGCTCTTTAAATTTTCAATTAATTTCAGCAAATTGCATATTAGGGTTTTAGAGTGTGGTCTTGCATCAGAAAGGAAAGATGGTTGCCTTTGAAATCGAATCTACGTCGCTATCACGACTAGATCGATTAGGGAAAGAGTTGCAAAGGAATTGTAGAAGAATGAACCGTCCGTAGGATGCATGCTCGTAAGGATGAGCCAAGGCTTATGGATAAATTCAGTAAGTACGTTGTTGATGGGAAGTTGTCAATCACCGACCGTTGCTACCAACCAAGGGTTCTGAAAACACCGATCGAAGTAGTTAAGCCTCGATCTATGTCAAGGAAGCGTGCGAAGGTGACGTGCGTGCCTTTGAAGCCGTCATTCTTCGTGGCGGAGTTCAAAGAAAACTCGATCGAAGAAATGGTAACTGATCAAGTTCTTGAAGGAGATCAACGGCTGGATCAAGATCTTCATGCCATAGATGCTCCAAATCAAGTTTCAACTGTTGATCAATGATCCGATGGAAATTTTGACGGTGGAGGTGTGATAGATCAACTAGTCAAAGAAATTTCTAACAATGAAAGGGCTTCCAATCTTCATCAAAATGAGGATCAATGGTCTGATGGATGTTTTGATGGTGCTACATTGCCAGATCTCACCATGATCTTCAATCAAGGGTCCAATGGCGATTTTAATGGTGAAAAGTTGTCCGATGAAGATACGAACTATTTTAAAGGCTCAGATTTGAGAGGCAAATCAGTGGTTGGCAACTGATTCAGAGGATGACCTTATGGTGATGGAATATGGGGACCCTTCTCTATACCAACCACCAAATAGTGGAAAGCAATTATTGTTAGAATTGCTTGATCGTGATGCTACTAGTACCAAGTTCATGACCCGATGGTATCTGAACGTCTATGGGTCAAGAGAAACAATAGGTCTACATCATCAACTACCTAGATGCAACCGGTACTAAGTTTATGACCCGATGGTGTCTGATCGTCTATGGGTCAAGAGGAATGATGAGGGCATGCAAGATTACGTGTCAAAGGAAGGGATAGAGGGGCAATGCAAAAGCAAATCAACTCGTCGGAGTCAAGTTTTTCTCAACTCAAGGAGAATGATGCAGCGCAAGAAAAGAGAGAAATCAACACTGATTTCAAGGCGAAAGGAGGGCTGGAATAGCTTCAGAAAAATCAATATAAAAGAGAGCCAGAAATTACTATAAACTGTGTTAAAATTAAAGACCCATTGGGCCTTAAATTTGGAGACTAAAGAACCTAAATTAAGGAGCCCAAACAGAAATTAAAAGCTCTGAGAATGTTCAGAATTTAGGAGGTTCTCTCGGTGAATAGAATAAGTCGAAATATTTAGTTCCTTTTTTGTTTTGTGTTAAATAGAGTCCTACAAATTAGGAGCAGTTAATTTCTTTCTTTGTTTTCTATTTAACTCAGAGTCCTAGGTTTTAGAGATTAGCTTTAAGATAGTTTCTTTATTTGGTTTTGCTAGAGTCCTAAATAGGAAGGACATCTAAGTAGAAATAACTACGATTTTATTCCTTTCTATATGGCTGTTTGGGATTGCTCTTGGGAGGCAAAGAGTAGCTCTCTGCTCTGACGCAGAACTGTGTTGGCTGTAAGCGCTCTTAACTCTTTCGGAGGGTGAAAGAGCTGAATTTGGTTCTCTTTAAAGAGTAATTTAAACCTGCTCTTTTAAGTGGGCTGCTCTTTGCCATCAAAAAGCAATCCTAAACACAGCCA
Source organism: Chloranthus sessilifolius (assembly GCA_021018995.1). Lineage (NCBI taxonomy): Eukaryota > Viridiplantae > Streptophyta > Magnoliopsida > Chloranthales > Chloranthaceae > Chloranthus > Chloranthus sessilifolius. The sequence continues at coordinate 100,880,427 of CM037597.1, forward strand.
ATATACATCTACAGAACAGAAAATAAAGATTATTATTATGGACGTGAGTTTTTTTTTAAATGAGATTTCTGTTGAGGGATTATCTGGGTTTTTACCTTCTTTGGCTGCCGTGACTTCTCAATCCCCAGACCTGCTGAATTCGAGGGTGTTGATCCTCTGTATACTGCTGTGCATTCAGTCTTTTGAGACTCGTTTTAATTGTAGATCTCAAGGCTTCTGAACCTCTGGTATTGCTGAGAAATATTCAGTCTTTTGAGATTGAAAAGGAAGCTGATCTGATGGTCTTTTGAGATCTCAGTCTGCTGTTTCATCGTCTGGTGCAGAAATTTATCGTGCTCAAATCTAAATATGTATTGAAGATCGCGGTAAACTCGTCATGCACCATTGAGATCTGCCTTTAACCTTAAACTCATTAGCAACACTTTTTTATGTGGCTTTTAAACTTGAAAATTTTATTTTTAAATGAATGGACCAAGATGAAGTAGACTGCATCTCTTACCAATCAAGACTCTATAGCATGTGAAGTCGTGAACCAATCATCTGTATTGGAGAAATTTAATCAATACAGAGCAGATCTATAGCACCATCATTGTTGATTTTGCATGAGATCTCAATGCGAGTGATATGAGACACTCCTCTGTGGGTCTCCGCTGCATAGAATACAATTTCTTTTATTTAAAAGAACCTCTATTTCTTCATTAGTTTAGGGCTTCATTTTAAGTAGAATGGTTGCCATTTTATTAGAGTGAGATATTTAAATCTGGTGCATGTTAGTAATTAGATGGAGAGGATTCTATGGCATAGGGTTTTAAAATCTGTTTTACAACTTAAAATGATATTATAATAATATGCCAAAATGCACTACAGTTGTAACACCCATAGGCAGCATTAAGTAACGAATCATAACTTATTTATTACCATCGCTTACTAAACTCAATAACGTTAAAAAAAAAATTGATTACTCAAAAGTCAAAACTACATCAGCCTAATTAACTAAAGCAGTCCTAAATTACTTAAACCACTAAACTTAACCAAAATCTATTAAAAAAATTCAGAGACCAATATTTATGATGGCACACGTGTGGGTTTCTTTGGGAATTGAAATCATGGCGGCATCGTTCTTTCTAAGTCCAGTGGGTCACGACCTCCATCTATACCCTCTCTATGAAGTTTGGGTTTAAGTCCAATGCATTGACCAAATCAGTTACGCATTGAATCAACCAAAAAAAAGTGGAATTGGTTGATGGCACCAAGAAACATCTTCACCTATTTCACTTTTATATTGACTCCAACGGCAATTTAATCATGAACAGCTGCATAGAGTAAATTGTAACCTAAACATGATGCTTGAAGAGTTCACTGCCCAGCGACGTGAACCCACATACTCTTCACCTAATTTACTAAAGCTAAATCACCATGAAATTAGTGTAGACGGATTCGTAAGGGCAAAAATTGTTTGAATTCCGCCAAAAGTAAAACCTTCTCGTCCAGTCAATTGATCCAAATCATTCGACAAAGAATTCAAATGTTTCACGTGATTGGTAACTCAAATGGTTGAAGTAGTTTTTTCTCAATAAATTTCTTTACCGACCAAAAAAAAAGGGTTCAGCCTAAACTAAAGCTTCTTGTCCAGTCAATTATAATCCAAATCGTTCTACAAACAATTCAAATGTATCATCGTCCCAATTCCACCTAAAATAAAACCTTATGCTCCAATCAATAGATCCAAATCACTCCCCTCACAGAATTCAAATGTTCAGATGATTAATAACCCAAAAATGTTTCAAATTCAGCCTAAACTAAACTATCTAGTCCAATAAATTGATCCAAATCTCTCTACAAACAATTCAAATGTATCATCGTCCAAATTCCGCCTAAAGTAAGCCTTCGGATCCAATCAATTACTCCAAATCATTCCACAAACAACTCAAATGTTTCACATGATTGGTAACCCAAAAATGGTTTTATTTCACCCTAAACTAAACCTTCTAGTCAAGTCAGTTAATCCAAATCGTTCCACAAACAATTCAAATGTTGGCCAAAAAAATCATAAAAATAAAAAATAAAAAAAATTAATCAATAGGGTTTTGCTTGATTGCATACTAATAATGTCAATCCACAATGAAAATGAAAAATGGTGAAGTAGATATCAATTGAAACAACAAAACACCAACCATTTGTTCTTATTAACAAAGCAAAGTAAGCCAACACGAAGAAGAAGTAAGAATTACAGATCATTGATGAAGAAACAACTTCAGTCTTAATTTAGTTAAATTAAATTACATATAAAATAAATATAAATACAGAATTTATTACCTGAATATGAGAACATATAATATTTATATCTATATAAATATTATATGAGAATATATAATATTTATATCTTATATAGATATAAATATTATATGTTCTCATATGAGTTCTCACCCTCCTGGTTTGGTGGCAGGCAGGAACACTAAACCCTTCTGCTCCATTACTAAAATACGCCGTCCCGTTAATCTATAAAGAGCAGTGATCGAAAGTCAGTGATGCTGGGATCTCAGCAATTATTTTCCGTAATTTTTCAGGTAATAAATTATGTATTTATATTTCTTTTATATATAATTTAATTTAACTAAATTAGGACTGAAGCTGTTTCTTCATCAATGATTTGTAATTCTTACTTGTTCTTCGTGTTGGCTTGCTTTGCTTTGTTAATAAGAACAGATAGTTGATGTTTTGTTGTTTGAATTGATATCTACTTCCTTCACCATTTTTCATTTTCATTGTGGATGGGTATTATTAGTATGCAATCAAGCAGAACCCTATTGTTTAATTATTATTTTTTATGATTTTTTTAGCCAACATTTGAATTGTTTGTGGAACGATTTGGATTAACTGACTTGACTAGAAGGTTTAGTTTAGGCTGAAATAGAACCATTTTTGGGTTACCAATCATGTGAAACATTTAAGTTGTTTGGGGAATGATTTGGATCAATTGATTGGACCCGAAGGTTTACTTTAGGCGGAATTTGGACGATGAAACATTTGAATTGTTTGTAGAGCGATTTGGATCAATTTACTAGACTAGATAGTTTAGTTTAGGCTAAATATGAAACATTTTTGGGTTACCACTTACCAATCATTGGAACATTTGAATTCTGTGAGGAGAGTGATTTGGATCTATTGATTGGAGCATAAGGTTTTATTTTAGGTGAATTTGGATTATGATACATTTGAATTGTTTGTAGAACGATTTGGATTATAATTGACTGGACAAAAAGCTTTAGTTTAAGCTGAACCCTTTTTTTTTGTCGGTAAAGAAATTTATTGAGAAAAAACTATTTCAACCATTTTTGGGTAACCAATCACGTGAAACATTTGAATTCCAATTGACTGGACGAGAAGGTTTTACTTTTGGCAGAATTCGAACGATTTTTTTCCCTTAAGAATCCGTCTATGCTAATTTCATGGTGATTTAGCTTCAGTAAATTAGGTGAAGAATATGTGGGTTCACGTCGTCGGGCTGTGAACTCATCAAGCATCATGTTTAGATTACAATTTACTCTATGCAGCTGTTCATGATTAAATTGCAGTTAGAGTCAATATAAAAGTGAAATAGGTGAAGATGTATCTTGGTTCCATCAGCCAATTCCACTTTTTTTTTGTTGATTCAATAGGTATCTGATTTGGTCAATGCATTGGACTTAAACCCATAGATGGAGGTCGTGACCCACTGGACTCAAAAAGAATGATGCCGCCATGATTTCAATTCCCAAAGAAACCCATACCTGTGCCATCATAAATACTGGTCTCTGAAATTTTTTGATTTTTTAATATATTTTGGTTAAGTTTAGTGGCTTAAGTAATTTAGGACTCCTTTAGTTAATTAGGTTGATGTAGTTTTTACTTTTGAGTAATCAAATTTTTTTTTAACATTACTGAGTTTAGTAAGCGATGGTAATAAATAAGTTATGATTGGTTACTTATGGGTGTTACAACTGTAGTGCATTTTGGCATATTATTATAATATCATTTTAAGTTGTAAAACAGATTTTAAAACTCTATGCCACATAATCCTCTCCATCTAATTACTAAAAAGTCCATCAACCTAATTAACTAAAAAGTCAAAACTACATCAACCCTATGCCACAGAATCCTCTCCATCTAATTACTAAATATCTCACTCTAATAAAATAACAACCATTCTACTTAAAATGAAGCCCTAAACTAATGAAGAAATGGAGATTCTTTTAAACTAGGAAGCACCGATAGGCCAGATTGGGCGTCGGATACGGTGGGATACGCTTGCATGGATATCCCACGAGTTTCCCTTAAAAAAAAATTAAAAATTAAAATAAACTGGCTCGGTTGGGATATGGCCGGGACACTTTGCCGAATGGGGAAGATTTTTTCCCTTTTTAAAAAAAAAAAAAAAAAAAAAAAAAAAAAAAAAATTCCCCTTTGGTACAAAACCCATGGAGCCGACCCATTCGCCAAACGGGAGATAAAACAAAAAAAAAGACACAAAGAAAAAGAAGAAAGACGTGAAAGACTAATTACCTGAGTCGGCGTAGCTGCGTTGCGCCATAGCTCGAAATCAGGTATGAGCGTTGTTTGTTTTCCCTTTCTTTTGTCCTTTTTTTCTTTTTCTTTTTCTTCCTTTCTTGTTTTTTTTCCCTTTTTGCTCTGCTTTCGGGAGTGGGTGTGACTTGTGACCGATTCATATCAAAGAGAATATGCGACTGACTATCTTACCCATCACTTATACATCAAAATGGTGTTTAAATGATTTTAGTACATAAGGGCTTAAGATGAAGGTGATCTGAACCGTCAAAATAATTTTTTCGGATATTTAAACCATTGGATCTGTAGTTTATATGATATCAATCATTTTAGGCAGATTTAAGTCATCTGATTTGTGGATGTGAACCATCCAATTGTAGTTTTCAATTTTAGTGGGCCTAAAAAGGTATTGCATGGAGATTTAAGTCATCTGAATTCTGGATGTGAACCAGCCAATTGTAGTTTTCAGTTTTAATGGACCTAAAAAGGTATTGTATGGAGATTTTAAGTCATCTAATTTGTGGACTTTAATATTCAATTGTAGTTTTCAGTTTTAATGGGCCTAAAAAGGTATTGTCTGGAGATTTTAAGTCATCTAATTTGTGGACTTTAATATCAACTATTATTTTCAGTTTTAATGGTTGATATTAAAGATCATCAATTGAATGGTTCACATCAACTTATAGCAACTTATAGGCATGTTTCTTTCAACTGAGTCATGTTCCAATTGGACAATTTATATTGATCATAAATGTTCATCACATGGTAAAATATAATATTTAGCTTATTGGTGTGAGATTAAGCTCTAACTTTATTGGTACAAGATCATTTCAACATTATTTAAGTACCAAATGGTGATTAAACTTTTTGAGAGATTCGAACCATCCGATTTATGCACTCTAATTCCAACGATTGTTGTTAATTTTAATGGTTGATATTAAAATTCACCGATCAAATTATTTACATGGTACAATGATAATAGATGTGTGCCACATGGCACAATGATAATTCGCTTCAATGGTGTGAGATAAAAATAAACATTTTAATGGTAAAAGATCATTTAATTTTTGAATATTATTTTTTATCGTCAATGAAAATTTGAATATATATATATATATATATATATATATATATATATATATATATATATATATATATAATTTTTAAATATAAGTACCCTTGTCGTACCCGTACCCTGATTTTTTGACAATTATCGTATCACCGTACCCATATCGTATCGTACCCGTATACCGTACCTGCATCATTGTTTCCTAGTGTAAAACCCACTCAAGTTGACTTAATTGCTTGGAATTAGACGATGAAGATCGCTTTTTCGCCCCAATCTTCCACATAATGAATCTTAAGACCATAAGTGTCCCATCAGACAAGCCACATGACACGGATGTCAAAAAATGGCTCTAAAAACACATGACATACCTATCAGTTTGAGTATCATCAAATGGTCAGTTTTTTTTTATTCCCTTTAGCCCGGATCTCAAAATGTTACTAAATTTATGTTTGAGTTTGATGTGTCACATATTTTTAAGTCATCTTCTGAGGATTTGATGGTACGCGCGTGATCTTAAGAGCTATCAAGTGAAAGATTGGGAAAAAAACTAACCTCTATCATTTGATTCAAAGCAATCAATGAGCTTTTAGTGTATATGTGCCCTCGGTAATTCGATAGGCACAAATAAAACTACCATGTTTGAATATGAAAATCTTAAAAGTATTTCCCAATATGTGTGGGTTTCTTATAGTGGCTTGTTTCAAAAAACACCCTTCTTTCTAGATAATTAATATAGGAGGCTAAATCAGGATAATTGTGATTTTAAACCTTGTGAAAGACACCTAATACCAAAGAGGCATTAGCTCAGATGGTACCCTCCCTCCATTGTGAGGGAGGAGGTCGTGGGTTCGATACTCATCCTCCACGATGTTTCCCACCCTTGTCTTTACAAGGTGTGAGTTGGGTTCTGTTAGTTAACTCTCACCATTGTAGTTGGTACTCCCTCACACTGATCCACAAATGTCATATGTGTATGCATGCTTGCTCCATGGTTCTCGAGGTTGTCTCGGCCTAAATGGCCGTATCAAAAAATAATTAAATAAATACCAAAACTAAGGAGCCATTAGTTGCACCCATAAAGTTTGCCCTTGCACCGAATTTAAAGAAAGATTTAGTTGGTATTTGAGGGACGTGTGACATATGAAAATGAAATCTAGGCCATCCGATTTGAAGTGTATGAACTATAGATATCTAGTGCATAAGATTGGAACAAAATACGATACTTATCATATGATCTATTAAGATCAACTGTTGAATCAGATAATAGCCTGTGACTAAATTTAATCACTTAATGTAGATTATATTTCATTACAATCTTTTGCAGTTAATATATTTAAATCATGGCCTTTAAATCGAACGACCTATATGGTATTTTTACATAGCATAGATCGCAAACTTACGTGTCTTTCTTTTATATTCTGGGTGCAAGTATTGGTTCCCTAGCGACCATTTTTTGAGTAGTGACATATAACCAAACAAAAGATACCTATGACTCCTAAACTTACATTTTGTGTCTAATATTCTAATTATAGTTGTGTTTCAACTTTCAAACTGGAATTAGAGAAAAGTGTCATAGCTCACGAACACAAAAATATAAATGATGAGAAGGTGAGAATAGTGATACTTTAGTAAGTCGTTCACAAAGAAGCATCCAGACTATTAAATCATGAGATAATATAAATTAAATGAAACACTACAATCAGCTACTCATTGCCAAAAAGAAGCTTACAATGATATGGCCTTCAAGTCTTCAGTCTCTGCAAGAATCCATGTCCCTTTGCAATGCCATTACAATGCAATTTACAACTCAAATTAGCCCTAACTGCTACTAAGATTTAGCCAACCATGCTAAGCTAAGGAGAGAAGAAAACAAAAAGGGAAGATGACTTAAAACCCTAAAAATGAGCTCACTAGTGTGCTTTTTTGTGTGTCCAAGTCTTCTTTTACAAGCATGCTTTGCTTTCTTTATATACACACCCAAAAATTAACTTTATGCTCTGGCCAATTAGAGGGAAGGAGAATCAAAATGGTTAGGTTATGCTGACGTGGCTCAATTTCAGCCAAGTATTGTCCCAGTTTGTTAGGAAAGTAGTACACACTTGGACATGTGTCTCATGTGCTGCAGAAGTTTCAAAAATGCCCCCAATGTCCACAGATATTTGCTAGCTCCCGAACCTCGAGAGGATAAACTGCTTAAGTCTTAGTCTGCTCGACACTGCTCGAGGGGATAGCATATGAAGGCTTCGGATTGTCCAGCTCGAGAAGATGAACTGCTTTATGAAGGCTTCTCGAGAGGATGGATTCTGATAGCTTTTGACTGGTCGAGAAGATGAACTGCTCAAGGCTACTTGAGATGATAGAGTGTTACCGGCTTGGAACTGCTCGAGAGGGTGGTTGTTGCAGGCTTTTGACTGCTCAAGGAGATGAAATGCTGCAGGCATGGTATGCTCGACAGGATAGAATCTGCAGGCTTTGAACTGCTCGACAAGTTAGTTTCTGAAGTCATTTGACTGCTCGAAACTGCTCGAGATGATGAAATCTGCCTCTCGGTTGGGTTGTCTAGCTATTGCAGCTCTTCTTTTGGCATGGATCCCACTTTTCTCTCATGGCAGGACTTCAAGGGGGTTCAAGGCGTACTGAACCATCCATTTGGTGGGGACCACCATAGTTCAATCTCCATATTTTTCTCAGCTCTAGTGTTTGACTCTAATTCTTTGCTTTTTGGTACTTGTTAAATGGATTTCTGCACCACTCTGCAGGTTATTGCTAACTACAAAACTACACTTAAAAATCATTTATTAAATAGCTCTAGGGTCTGGTAAAGCCTAGGTTCGGAGGTGGAAAGTGGCATAATTCAGTGATTAACAACGGAGCCAGTATCTAAAGCGCCTTATAGGATGACTCCAGCTGAGTTGAAAGAATTGAAAGATCAATTACAAGAACTCTTAGACAAGGGGTTTATAAGATCAAGTGTTTCACCTTGGAGAGCACTGATCTTATTTGTTAAGAAAAATGACGGGTTGATGAGATTGTGCATCGACTATCGTCAGTTGAACAACTTGACAATCAAGAACTGATATCCCTTACCGATGATCGATGATCTCTTTGATCAATTATAAGGAGCAAGGTTTTTTTCCAAGATCGACTTGAGATCTAGTTATCATCAGCTGAAGGTGAAAGTCGAGGATGTTTAGAAGACGGCATTCCGAACCAAGTATGGGCATTACGAGTATCTTGTAATGTCATTCGGCTTGACCAATGCACTAGCCTCATTTATAGATCTCTTGAATAGAGTATTCAAACCACATTTGGATACATGTGTGGTTGTGTTTGTGGATAACTACTCATTTACTCAAAGTCTAAAGAAGAACATGAGCAACATCTGAGGATCGCTCTACAGACGTTGCATGAACACCAGTTGTATGCAAAACTCAATAAGTGTGAGTTTTGGCTAGAACAAGTAAGCATTTTGGGATGCATAGTCTTAGAAGCAGGTGTCATGGTGGATCCAACAAAGATCAAGGCTATGATAGAGTGGGAACAACCAAAGACCGTGACAAAGATTCGCAGTTTCCTCGGTCTGATTGGGTATTATAGGAGATTTATGAAAGGGTCACTTCAAAATTTTGGGACCACTCACAAGACTTACAAGGAAAGATATTAAATATGAGTAGACTGAAGCATGTGAAAAGAGTTCCCAAGAACTTAAGAAGAGATTGACTTCCGCTCTAGTATTAGTCATTCCATCAGGGAATGAAGGTTTTACGATTTATAGCGATGCATCACATAGCGGATTAGGTTGTGTGCTCAACCAAAATTAGAAAGTTATCGCTTACGGGTCGAGACAACTTAAAGATCATGAAAAGAACTATCCGACACGTAATATTGAGTTAGCAACGGTAATATTTGCCTTGAAGATATAGAGACATTATCTATATGGAAAAACCTTTGAGATCTTTACGGATCACAAGAGCCTCAAGTACATGTTTACACAGAAGGAATTAAATATGAGACAGCAAAGATTAATCGAATTTCTCAAGGATTATGATTGCTTCATTTAGTATCACCTAGGCAAAGAGAATGTGGTAGCAGATGCCTTGAGTCGAAAGAGTTCGGCTCAACTGTCTAGTCTTATCCTGGGAATCCATAGATGGAAACTGTTGGAAGACCTTTCGCTATATGACACAAAGATCAAGGTGAAAACTTCAGAAGCTTTCCTAGCAAATGTCATAATCAGACCAATGATCTTTGATCATATCTATGAGCTTCAGATCAAAGATGGTGAATTATTGAAGATTCGTTAAGGGGTGATAGACAGTACTAGTGAGGACTTCTCTATCAAGCGGGATGGATCATTACTGTTTAGAGGACACTTATGTATATCGACCAATACCGACCTCCATCAAACCATTCTAGATGAGGCCCACAAGTCTAAGTATGTTATCCATCCTGGTTGTACGAAGATGTATCAGGATTTAAAGAAAAATTATTGGTGGAGAGGTTTGAAGAAAGATGTAGCTGAATACGTCTCCAGATGTTTGGTGTGTCAGCAAGTAAAGGTGGATCATAGACATCTATCTAGTTTATTGCAACCATTACCGATATCAGAATGGAAGTGAGAATCTATTTCTATGGACTTTATTTTGAGATTCCACAGACAGTAAAGAAGCATAATGCTATTTGGGTGGTCGTCGATAGACTGACAAAGTTAGCCCATTTCTTATCATACAATACGACATATATGACAAGCAGGCTTGCAGAAATGTATATGATAGAGATAGTCCAATTGCACGATATTCTGATGAGCATTGTCTTAGATCGAGTTCCGTTGTATACCTTGCAATTTTGGCAAAAGTTTCAAGAAGGGATGTGTGACAGCCCAGATTTCAGCACTCCGAAACCTGTGCCATAGCATGATCCTCCAGACCGTGCCCCAAAGCTATGCACGGAACATTAGTATAACAAGCAATAATAAAAAGATAAAGTAAATAATTGCATAAAGCAGAAAAAGTTAATATGCCCAACTGGCCCATGCAAAAGACAGTTCTACTTTCATGCCACTGCATGAACAGAGAACCGACCCGATCCATCGATGATAAACAGATCACCCCAGATGGTTCGCCAAAAGAATAATTCAATTTAATTACATTGTTTATCAAAATAAAGGCTTGACATACCAAGCCGTACATTCAATTCTCAAAACTACTCTCTGTCAAAGTACACAGCAGAGTCTCCTAGAAGAAGTCGTCGGGAAGAGGCTCCAACTCGTCTCCAGGCACGTAATCCGAATCACCCGGATCTACGTCTCCCGAAGCCTCAGCTGCTGCTAATAATGGACCTGCGACGTATAGTCTAAAGAGGTGAGCTACATCCTAGCTCAATAGGGAACAACACAATGAATATATAAATCAAAATCTCATATATATTCCATGATATTCTAAGCATGATGTGTCTATGCATTTGCTAGAAAACAATTTAAAAGATAATGATTTGCATTCAAGTTTACTGGTAAATTGCATATCTTACTTTATTGTTGATTTATTATGAATGATACTGAACATGCCTAAAGCAAAACTTAAATCTTCAACTTAAGTAATCCTCGAGCAATATAGCATCGAGCCCCGATGGAATACCCACCATCGTCGCCTAAATAGACAGTTGTTATATGTATTCCTTGAGAATACTACCCAAGCCCCTTTCTCAATAGGCGACAGGGTTAAATCTCAACTCAACATCTCTGGGATGTGCTTACTGTGTACGGATAGACCTCCGCAATGGTGTATGGATTGGCCGTCGTACCGGTCACGGATATCCTGCCACATCAATCGTGGGTATCCCGCCATGTCAGTTGGGTATTCTAAACAAACATCAAATAACAAAAATAACATGTGCTTTACATATAGTTGTTCACCATGTAAAGTGTTATCTTATATCAGTTAGGCCTCAACAGTAATTATTCAATCTTATTTACATCCCTGGGATGTCTAATTTACTCGCATCACACTGATACCTTTCTTACTTTCTCATCCCCTGGGGATGTCTCATTTTCATTTGCTCTCTTAGTCTCAGTTACTCCCATCACACAGATACCTTTATCACATACTTGGTGTCACACACACACCCATATTCACAAAGCTTTTTATAGTTAAAACATTTTCAATTCTGATAAATATATCACTACATACATGCTCTTGCAATTAAAGTACATGTTTAAAGTGTTTCCTACCTCAGGTCTCTGAAGGTCCAAGCATCAAGGTCCCATGCGGCTCCTTGTGCTCGCTTTTACACGTACCACCTATGGTACATCACAACACATGCAATATATCACTAAAGATATAATAAAGAAGGTCTTAGACCCTCCATGAATCTCAAAGTCAAACTAGAAAGTCAAGTAAAACTGCCAAAGTCGATTAATCGATTCCCAAAATCGATTAATCGAAACTCAAATCAATTAATTGATTCCCAAAATCAATTAATCGAGATTCAAATTCGATTAATCGATCCCAAATTGATTAATCGAAATCTCTAACATAGTGAGGTCGATTCTCAAATCGAGTGGTCGAAGATCCGAAATCGATTAGTTGATGCCAAATCGATTAATCGAAATCCAAAATCGATTAATCGATTTCCCAACTCGATTAGTCGATTTCCCCAGGTCTTGTTTCTTCAGCCACTGGAGGTACCCAGTCGATTAGTCGATTCCTAAATCGATTAATCGATTTCCAAATCGATTAATCGAAATCGGGTATTCTTGACTTTTTAATCGATTTGGCCAGATTCAGCCCCCCTTCGGGCTGTTCTTCAAAAACTCATTCCTTTTCTTTTTCTTTCTTTTTCTAAGTCTTTAATCTATCATATAACTATGCTAGACTGAATTTAATTCATCCATTCTCTAGGTTTTGAAATCTAATACAACTTATCTTAATCAATCTCAAATTGATCAAGATCTAGGTTGGAATGGCTAGGGCTCCAGCTTTTGCTTCAACAGCTCCTCAAGCGTTGAATCAGCATTCAATGCTCTAATCTCCTCTTGATTTGCATTAATTCCTAGGCTCCATAACTCCTCTTTACTCCCTCACTCTTTCTTTTCTTAACTCTCTCTTCAACAACCAAAATAAATGAAAACCTAGGTTTGTTAAACCTTTTTATCCCTTTCCTGCTTGTGTGTTAAACACATACACCAGAGATAGGTGCACGTGACACTAATTCACACTATACACTATACTTAAGTCATATTGACTTCGTATTCATTCATCACTTCATATATTCAATGTTTGACCATCACTTGGTCAAACCTACGACCAATCAGGCACGGATCTCGAGGTCAATGTTTAATGCTCAATTTTTCAGGATATTACAGGATGAGTACGAGACTAGACTTTAACTTCACATTCCATCCACAGACAGATGGTCAGACTGAGAGGGTAAATTAAATCATTGAAGATATGTTCAAAGCTTGTATGCTTGATTTTCAAGGATCATGGGATCAACATCTACCCCTGATCGAGTTCATATATAACAACAACTATCATACGAGTATCGGTATGGCACCGTATGAGACTTTATATGAGAGACGATGTAGATCTCCAATCAATTGGGAAGAAACGGGAGAAAAGTTTATTTTGGGTCTAGAAATTATTGAAAGTACCACCAAAGTGGTACGCTTTATTCGTGAAAGGGTTAAGGTCGCACAAAGCCGACAAAAGAGCTATGCTGACCTTAAAAGAACAAGTGTTGAGTGGCTTATGACAATATCTTCATTAAGATTTCGCCTATTAAAGGCGTGATGCATTTCGAAAAGCGTGGTCAACCGAGTCCACATTATGTGGGACCTTTTGAAGTTTTGGGATGTGTTGGAGAGGTTGCTCTACCATCGCAACTCTCAAGCATGCATAATGTGTTTCATGTGTCAATGTTAAGAAGATACACGAAGGATCCAACTTATGTCCTAGATTACCAACCAATCAAAATTTCGGAAGACTTGACGGTTCGAGAAGAGCTAGTACAAATTCTCGATCAGAAGGAACAGGTACTACACACCAAAAGGATTCCATTAGTGCTTGTCAGATGGCGGAACCATTCACCAGAATAAGCTACATGAGAACTCGAGTCAGATGTGCACAACTCGTGTCCGCAGTTGTTTGAGTAGATCATGTAAAAACCCCAAAGTTTTGTAATAGGAATTTGAATCTGAATTACTTGGGGAATGGTGTCAGAGTAGTGTGTAATCGTTGTGAATAAGCAAAGCAAGTTAGTTGAATATTTGCATTTTCAGGTACGAAAATAGATGCCAAATGGTGTCTCAAGCGTTGAAGAAATGATGTTGAAAGTAGGAGAAAAGAAAAGCGAAACAAAAATAGGCACACAGAGGTACATGTGTTCTCGCGCGCCCAAGCTTAAGTTCTCGCTCGCGCAAGGCACTCATAATGGGAAAATAAGGGAATTCGATTCCCTGTGAGTTACTGAGACTCGCGCGCCTGAGGTCCCAAGCTCGCTCGCGCGAGCCACTTAGAAAAAGAATATATATATATATATATATAGGGGATTAGATTTCCAGTGAGGGACTGAGACCTCGCGCACCCGAGCTTTATAAGTCGCGCGCGCGAGAATTGGACTATATAAGGATTTTCACCCTTTTTCTTGTCATTTCCGTCAGAAGAAAGAGGGGAGCTTAGGGTTTTTGGGTTTTTCGTGGGAAACGTTTGAAATCCTTCCGAAGCGCACGAGCCACAGATCTTAGCGACATTTCTCGATTATTTTATGCGCCAAAGGTAAGAGTTACCTTTTTGAATCATTCTATTTCGTTTGTTTTGAAAACTCTAGCATGGCAACTAAATCCCCCAAGCCTAGAAAGAAATTAGCCGTGAAACCTTTGGGTTCCAAGCGAGCGAAGGTGGATCCTCCACCGAACCCTCATGTTCAACCCGCCAAATGGTGGGAGGCTAAAGTATTTGAGATGGAATGGTCAATTCACAAGGACATTTTCAAGGACCAACCGATCATGGTGTGGACCCACGATTATCTCACTTCGACCGGGATGCTATCCATTTTGCGACCATATTATGATAGCTACTACCCGCATTTGGTTAAGTTATTTTACCAAACTTTATGAACTGACCCAACCGACACTAAGCTGATTGTCACCATGGACAAGAAAACCCTAATTTTTGACCAAAAAGATATTGGTAGAGCAATGGGAATTTTTAGAGGATGGGGGTGCGGAGTCCCCAATCCGAGAAATTGTCAATTTTCATGATATTGTGACTAAAATGACAAATGGGAAAACTAGAACCGGGAAGTCCGTGACAAGGGCCCAATTGCCAGAGCACGTATGGCCTCTGGATATAATTTTTAGAAAGACCCTTTATCCCTTGGGCTAGGAGCAAGAATGGCGGGATCCGTTTCTTCAAGCTCTGTTTGCAGCTCACCAAAACAGGTGGTTTAACGCACCTACATTGGTGAGAGAGGAAATAAAATATGCCTATGATCGTACCAAGCAGAGAGCAGCTCCCACAGTGATAAATTGATTGCCCTATGCCTTGTTAATTTCAAGGATGATTGACGGGTACGTGCCCTCACCCGATGCCGATAACTATGTGGTTCACCCAGATGAACCCCTTTCTATGGATAATGTTAAAACTTTTAGGGCTAAGGACTTGCACCTGAATTATACTAGCCTTCAAGAAAGTGTTAGAAGGAGAATAGAAAGACAAATAGCGTAACGTGCGCAACAAGTGCAAGAACAACAACAACCCTCTTACCCAAGACCCGAGCAGGCAGCTCAGCCTCTGATACCACCGCAGCAGGCCCCTCCACAGCCCGCTGAGCACATCTACATAGAGTTACTTTATCGGATGAGCTTACAAGACCAAGCACTCGCCAACATCATGCGGCAAAATGACGATTTGAAGAGCCAGCTCACCTACCATGAGGCCTTGCACGCTGAGGTTATGCGTTACATGTACCCTGCCAACTACATGCAGTGTTTGACCATGACCATGGCCCGAGCTTTCACATCTGGCGCTTCTGGATCTGAAGTTAGTGGTGCAGGTGACGATGGCGATGCTCACATGGGTGGTGCTGAGGATTAGCTGTGATCTGTGGATTTGGAATTTATTTTGGGAATGTCAATGTGTTAGTCATTTTGAGCATGTAATGCATTATTTATTTTTCATTTCGGATGGTGTCGTAAAACTATGGTGGCATGGATGCCATGTGTAAATGGTAAATTTTGTTGTGTGAGGTTTCAAACTATAGTGACATGGTTGTCACATGTGGATGGTTTAAATTTGATGTCAATGGTTTTATTTTGTTAAGGAATGGTTTCATTATGCCTGTGAATGGTCTTAGAAATTGCATGCTTTCACAGTTGGAAATTTTAGATTATTCGTACTTCAACTTAAGATTGTATGTCTAGTTAAATCTTGCGTTCCAATTACTTTATGGATGGGTGTAGTAGATATTTGTAAACTTTTGGGTTCGCTTGTGGAGGTGTAGAAGTAGAAGTTTTGAATGACTTTTCATGCAGGTTGTAAAGATGATTGTGAATGGGTGGAATGTGTAGATGAGTCCATCGTAAATTTTAATGCAGGAACAATTGGGGTCACTTTTGACATATCGTTGAATTTGATGAATGATCCAATTCTCTTTCTGTTACTGTTTTGGATGTGTAAATTGTGTGGGTTTAGGTAAATAAATGTGTGGCTTGTGGATCTCTAGTACTTGTGGCCATTTCGTCAAATTTTGGATATGTATATGTGCTTCACGTAGGAAATGAACATTTCAAATTTCTGTTTTGTGTGGTTTTAGGAGCAGGATATGGATATTTCCATTTGATGGGTGTGATTAGGCTTAGACCTATGCTTTGGTTAGCGTGTTAGTGACCATGTAACTTAAGTCAACTTTCGAGGACAAAAATTTTTATAAGTAGGGACCGTGTACTATCCTCAAACTTAGGAGAATGTGTAAGTCAAATAGGTATTTGTACAGGTGCGATGCACTGTACAATTTTGGATTTGTCGGGATCATTATTGTGTGTGCGATGATTGGTGAGCAAGTGAGAATGAGTGTATGTTGAGTTAGGTGTGTGGGGTTTGCATAGGAAACAAGGGCAATTTCACATACACACACCTAAATGTGTATGTGCTTCACACTAGGAGGTCAAGTGGATAGAGTTAACACACATGTTGGGTGTGAATGCTTCACATTGAAGCAAACACTTTTGGATATGTGAGGGGTGATCTCTCATGCAAACTCATTTGCAATTGTTTCCTTTGCTTGTTGCTTACAAAGAGAAAGAGTGAGAAAGGGTTGAGAAGATGAAGGGTTCGCTAAGTCGGGGTATTCTGAAGCTTTAATTCTTCATGAAATTTAAGCGAGCTTGTCTGAGAGAGAAGTAGTCGTTGAATTCGACGTTGATGAGATAGCGGTTGTGGATTGTGGCTGAATGGAGATTGAAGCCCATTTGCTTGTGAAGAGAGGAAACGCTCCAATTCCTACTTGGTTTCGCTAGCTTATAAGGTGAGAAATTGAAACCCAAATATATTAATTTTGTAGAATTAGATACTTTGTCAGGTGTGTGAGAAGTGTGAATGTGATTGGAGAAGAAATTGTGAAAAGATCGAGTTAAAAAAACTCATATATGAAGAGTTTCTGAAACTCGCTCGCGTAGCTTTGGTTCTCGCGCGCACGAGGAGCCTTCAGAAGAGGCTAGTCGTGCCTCACTCGAACGAGAGATGAGGCTCCAGTGAGCCTTTGATGCTTCGCTCGCGTGAGTTGATTGGTGCCATTGGACTCGCTCGCGCAAGCTATATTTTTCGCTCTCGCGAGATGCCTTCAGAAGGGCTTGAGTGAGCCTCGTGCACCAAGGCAACAAAGGAAAAGAAGCTTCAGTAAGCTTCTTTTCACTCGCGCGCCCGAGATGTGTGTGTGCCTTTGGACTCACGTGCTCGACCTTGAATCTCGCGCGCCCAAGATTCAAAGTTTGGGCATTTGTGTGTTTTTTCTCTTGAAGTTTTCAGAAACTTTGGCCTTTAGGTTCCTTTAGACATTTCTATAGGGTCTTTGGAAAATTTGGGATGCAGGGTTAAGGTGATGATCATATTTGAGAAGTTTCAAACTGCTTGGTGTGATTTTGGCTTGTGAGTTTGCGCGAAGCATGATTGAGGTAGGGGAAACCTCTTAAACCATTTATATTAATACTAAATACATGTGATATGTGATGTGATGTGATAGGTAAGTAAGAATGTGAAGTGCGTTAATTGAGCTTTGTACATGGATTCAATAATACGACAAAATATGAAAATGATAAGTGTGTGTGAAAAGTATGTGTGTGTGATAATAATATGTGTGATAAGTATGCGTGAGCAAGACATCTTGTGGAACTCCAAATCTAGCTATAAACTAAATCACTTTACACGACGTTAAACTATAAGTTAAAATAAGCACTTTGATTTAAGGTTCATGTGAAACGAATTCCAAAATGTACTCTGGTACGGCGGGATATCTGTTCATTTTTTTATCGGCCAACGATAAAATTTTCTGTTCGACATAAGCATCCCTCATAACGCAAGGGCTTATACAATATGTGAAAATGATCCATTGAATGACGATGGTTGGGATTTTTATCGGTATATATGTGGCTCCCAATGTTATATATGATTGGGATTGTATTTAAGTTATTTATTTAAGTACGATAAGATGTGAAATAAGAGTGTGAGACAATCTGATATATGAAAAATAATTTAGAAATCAAAACATGCTTACGAAATTGTGTTAAATTTCTATTTTACTTTGATTCATGCATCTTAGAAAATGAGTTATTTGAATTATGTGTAATATGAGAACTCAGTCATATAATCGATGTTTTTAATATGATGTAAATACTTTTGATGTGCCCCTATTGAGTTTAGATTGTTAGCTCACCACTCGACTATACGTCATAGGTGCGGATTTAGAGAATGATTTGGATCAGGAAAGCGATTCAAAATATGTTCTTGAGGAGGAGATTGAGCCCCTTCCAGAGGAAATTTTCCTTAGTGTGGTCTTTGTGTTAGAATTGAGAACTTGTTTTGTGCGTAGGGCTTGGTGTGTCCAGCCATTTTGAGTTAAGAATGTGAAACATGTAATTATTTTTGGATATTATTTTTGTGAACCATTGTTTAGGTGATGGTTGTCTATCACCGGAGGTTCCTTTCGGTTCTTTATCCATGCATCTTAGCATGTAATTAGAACCATTATTTTGATATGCTTTGAATATAGAAATGAAACTTTCTTTTGCTATATATGATGACTTTATCTGCTTAGTTAGAGATATCTGTTTAGTTAGAGATATCTGCTTTGTGTTCTGCTTTTGAAAAATTAGAGGATCGTCTTTAACGGCAATCTGATGGCACGGGTTTCTGGGTTCGAAAAGTCGGGCTGTTACAAATAATGACAGAAATAAATATAGCAGTTCGAAAACCAAAACGTGTATTTTTAGTTTGAACATATTAAAAAGTCAAGGCATGCGGTGTATACGTTATAAAGCACACACACATAATTTAGGTGTATTAAAGACATGAAATTCAGATCACAACAAAAACCCTATCTCGCAAAGCTGAGCAGAGCTCTAAAAAAATAGGCACTTACATTCAAAACAGATCGAATGGCGTGCGTCTGTGTCTGACAATTGGTTCTTTCACATATTGGTGTCCAGTGAGTATAGAGGTATGCATGCGTTGCCCATAACCACAAAGTTGACTAATAGCAAGCTGCAATCATTATCATGCCTCCAGCCATCATAATTGCGGCCTTTGTATCATTGTTAATGACATCCATCGTGATTCCATGTTCTAAATAGGAAAGAAAATAAAGTACAAGTCATGTACCAGTTTAAATTTCGTCATGTACTACATTGTGCCAAAATAGACCATACAAAAATACAACAGCTGTTATGTGATACTATATGCCAAAAATAACATAACAGAAATAACTTATAAAGCAAACTTATTGAGGAAATAGTCCTGATACTTACAACCAAACACAGTCTCATATTGAAGTGCTCTATGCTAGAGCTGAGTGTTGCTCTTTGCCTACAAAGAGCAATCAAAACCACGACCTATTAGTGATATACTAATAGGAAAGAAAAAAATTTACTAGTTAGGGGAGCAGGTGCAGAAAGATGTGTAAAAGAGGGTTTGGCAACCCTTTTCCAAACATGTGTTTTCAAAGGGAAAAATATTGGGTGAAAAGCAAATTTCACTCAAGGACTTGACCATGTCCAATTGAAAATGGTGGAGTTGAGAAACTGTCTCATGGTGCTTCTCACTCAACACCATTTTCTGCATGTAATAGACCTTTTGGAGAAGCTACATGTGAGAAAAATATATGTGACATACGGGGCCTAAGAATCTCAAGGTCCTTCCTTCTCAATTCGGGTTGTTCATGCATGAGAATAAAAACCTTGCCTTTACTTTATAAAATAAAAACAACAATTGAAATAAAATAAAAACATGCATTTGATCTCTTTTCTTTTATTGCTTTTCTGTTTTTTTCATTTGCTTCTATCCACCAATACCATCACCAAATGCAAGCGGGTATTAAATAGATGTATTTGTCAAGGTACTTACCCAATGTATCTTTAGCACTTGAACCTAGATCTCTGTATTGGTTAAACTGTTGAGTGAACACTGGTGAGACCTGGCTGTGCTAGGTGACTACCTGAGACTAGATCTACCAAAAATCTTGAGGCACCCACCTTAAAATAGAAAAGTTGTTATTACTAGTGGCACCCATAGGGCACCTCATTTAATTGGATGGGTGTATTAGAAAAATTAATGAGACACACTGCATCTCATACCCCAAAATTAGCCTGGATGATTGCATGGATAAAAATTTGACCCGAATTGGGCATGAACCTTGGTGGTGATGAGAGGATCATTGCCAATGGAACGGATTTTAGAAAATTTTACAAGATTCCTAGATATATCAGGTTAAAGATTGACCCATAAAATAAAGGTTCGGAGATGTGCTAACAGATAGAGTTAAGTGTTAGTATTTTTCACACATGAGTAGCATTCCTTGTAAATCTAATAGAAGCTCAAGGGTAAATATAATTAATAGTCTTAATTTTTGAAATTAGAAATTAAGATAGTTCAAATCTCTAGTTAATCCCTACCATTGATCTATTTGACTTGAAGTTGGCCCATCTTACACCACTCATTGTGCATTGGGGAAATTTAGGGTGTAAGATGCAACAAGTTGCATGCCCCACAAGATCTTGGAGAAAATGGCATTCACATGAATTTAGAGTGTGGTTGAAAAATGGGGTCAAAGGGGGGTCAACACTCTTGGGCGGGGTAAGGAGGAGAGAGAGTGCATGGGAAATAGGGGAATCTTGCATTGGGAAGAAATGGAGTGCCATTTGGCACAAAATTTCAAATTTCGAATTCTCTAGGGGATTCCCCAGTCTTATTCCATCTTCATCATCTTCCTTTCTTCCATCTCCATGAAACTTCCTTAGAACCTTGAAATTCTAGAAATTTTTTCCCACCAATCCAACCATTAAATCATAGATCTAACACCACCACCCTACTCCCCACACTCTCCACTCTCACATACATATTTTTGGGCTCCATCTCAGCCCTTTCATCCATAATAGCTGAAGCAAACCAGCAAAGGAGGACTAACACAAGCAAGGTAAAGTCTTGGTCTAGCTTTTGTCTAGATTCCTAGTCTAGTTGTATTAAAATTTTCATAGGTATATAGTATTTTCTTATTTTTGAGGGCTGAAATTCTGGAATGACCATGTTCTGAAATGGGACCAGCATGTGAGAGATTTTCGTTGTGAACTTTAGGGTCACTTAGAGCCATCCAATGGTTCATGATGGCCACATAGGCCTAAACCACTAGATTTTGTGTTTTATGAGGATTTCTTATAGATTTTTATGATTGGATGAATTTTCTTTTAGTTCCATGAATAAATTCTGGAATAAGTTTGGACCTGAGATAAAGGTGGCAATGCATGTGATCTTTACATCCATGCAAAGCCATCCAATGGTCTCAATTGACCCAAAATGGTCAACCTATGTTATTTTTTGTAATATAGTTTGGAAATTGTATATTTTTGGTAAAATAAAATAAAATTTTGATATGGAAATTATAGAAATTATGTGATGAGACATGGACTTGAGTATAAATATGCCATGCATGTGATATTTGAGCACATGCAAGGCCATCTAATGGTTTAGATTGACCAAGAAGGTCAAATCTTGGAAAATTGGTGTTTTCTTGGATTTTTCTAAAATAAATGGTTTTAAAACCTTTGATATTCTAAATGTTTTGGTAACTCAATGTAATAGTGACCTGAGATGTTAATATTGTGATATGGGTGATCATACAAGACCATCCCATGGCCATGATGTGGTCAACTTTGACCACTATGCTCCAAAGTATAGAAAATTTGTATTCATGGATTTTCTTGATCATGCAATGTGTTTTGAAACAAATGATCCTTATAGATGAATGATATATTCAAAATAGGTCATGTTTATGAATTTTTATTTTCTGTGATTCATCATTAGATGCACATATTTCTAGGACAAATAGCGGTCAACGATGTATCTCTATACTATGCATAGTATAGCATTGATAGATGAGATTTTCTTGCATAGACTATCCATAGAAATTATGATTTTATACTTGCTTCATTTTGATGTTATATTCATTTGAGATATCAGATTCTTTTTCACCATGAATTGATTTGATCATGCTTAAAAATGAATGGCTCCAGATCACTTAGTTTCTAGAATAGTTATAGGTGATCTAGTATGAGATGTTTGCATTATTTCTATAAAATTAGAATGAACCTTCAATATGATTTAGTGATTGGAATCATACTGAGAATCACTTGGTAATATCCCAGAAAAAAATTAGTTCATCTTGATGAATGCCCAATCGGATGGTCTTGATTGATTGTTTGGAAAACTTGCTTGATTGGCTAGGATGCCTAGAAGTTGTTTGATTTAATCATAGGATCATGATTTCTTGATGAACTCAAATAATTTTAAATTTTTTAGAAAATTATGACTTTGATCATGGGAATTTCAACGGTGTTAGATGCATGGATAAGATTAGATGAATGAATAGGCTATATATACGATAAGGGAAACAAAATTTAAGAACTTATTAAATAAGGATTTTTAAAAAGGGAACTACAAAAAATAAGACTATTAGAGGCAGCCAAAAACCACTGCTATTAACAAAAAACTGCCGCTAATAGTCTTAATTGCCATTTTGTTAATAGCAACAATTTTTGGCTGTCAAAAATTGTCGCTAATAGTCTTATTTTTTGTAGTGGGAACTCTTATATAATGGATTTTCAAAAAGGAAATAATTTTTGTTGAAAATTTAAAGTTGCCTGATAGGTTAGGCTCGATCGAATGGCCCTTCAGGCCCAACCCAGTGACTAGAAACGTACCGACAACCGATTAGTACTATTTAATAGAAAAGAAGAACCTAAAATTTGATCCCGATGGACCTGAGATTAACTTGGAAATATCCCGGACCGTGACCCAATAAAGTGTGACACTGGATGGACCACTAGGTGAACCCCATCAAAGGCCTAAGTCTGTGGACCTTGCAGCCCACATAAATCTGTCCCGAAATAGAAAAGAGAATAAATAGAATTAAATTCTGTAAAAATCCCTAAAATTTTTGAAAGATGATTTAAATGGTTCCCGATGCCCGATTAAAATTTCAGACCCGAACTCCATACGGTTTGAAAGTTACGGCACCTAAAACACAATACGGCAAATCTGCCCTATTGCACATGAAAACAGAGTTGTAATAAGCTTTGGTCCCCAAGCCCGAACACTTATAAGAAAAATCTAGAATTAATTGAATATAGACCTTAATATATCCTTAAGGCTTGGGAAAAATTTCATGCCTTGATTCGATCAGAATTGATGGCAAGAAAATCGACAACTTACGGCAAATGGCACCCAGCCAGAAAACAAACCTTTGATTGGATGGACCTGATTACATCCTGATCTATGGACTATTGACCCAAAAAATATAAATTATAAAGTTAGGTAAGTCGCAAATATTTGCATAGAGCCATTAAGTGCTTGATTCCATTGTCGATGCTAAAAGTTACAGACCCGACAATAAGGATCAACAAACCTGGCTCAAAACTCTGATAAAACAGAATAGATCTCAGTGATCTGTCTGCCATGATCAACCATAATCTTATTTTTGGATGGCACTATAAGGGAAAGATGCTCTCACCAGTTCTCTTTCCTTCAGTTTTGGAAGCATTTGAAAATTCGATCGGAGTCAAAAATGGCGACCGATTTACTATAGGTTGTCCGCCATCCTTTTGAAAAATCAGAATATATATAGGATAAAGGCTTAGTACTCGAACCTTGACCCCAGACTCGTGACTAATTGGGAAGGCCCAATCACATGGTCATCATGAATCTACCCTATGATAAGACCCATGTGAAAATTGGTAAAGTAAGTCAAAGGCTTGACCTTGATGACCCGACAAGGCTCAAATCCTAACCCTTAGCGAATAGGATTGGTAAAAAGAACAAGAGCTTTGTTAAAAGACCCGGCCCATGGCTCGACTAATCTAAACTATTTCCTAAGATACGAGCCCGATTGAAGACATGCTAATTAAATCCCATGGTGACTAAACTCACATGGCTCGGACCCTGGAAAAAGCCCATACCCCTAGATTTAGATCTAATAAAGGCTCAAATCACCTAGGAAATAACCTATTGGATCCTTTGGACTTAAAATCCATTAGACCCATAACTTATTGGACTTATTAGACCCTTCAGACTTATAATCCATTGGATCCATAACTTATTGGACCTATTGGACCCTTTGGACTTAAAATTCATTGGACCCATAACTTATTGGACCTATAATCTATTAGACTCATAACTTATTGGACCTATTGAACCCTTTGGACTTAAAATCCATTGGACTTATTAGACCCTTTGGACCCATAACTCATTGGACCCACGACTCATACCTGAAAGTATAAGATAAGTAAAATGATTAACAGCAACATGTTGTACATGGCAGATAATGACATGATAGATACATGATAGATTGTGATATGTTGGACATGATAGATAGTGATATGATAGATACATGACAGATAGTGACATGTTGGACATGATAGATACATGACAGATAGTGACATGTTGTACATGACAGATAGCGACATGATAGATTGTGATATGTTGTACATGACAGATAGTGACATGATAGATACATAATAGACTGTGATATGTTGGGCATGATAGATATATGATAGATTGTGATATGTTGGATATGACAGATAGTGATATGCTGTATACGATAGATAGTGACATATTATACATGATAGATAGTGACATGTTGGACATGATAGATAGTGATATGATAGTGACATGTTGTATATGATAGATAGTGACATGTTGGACATGATAGATAATAATATGATAGATACATGACAAATAATAACATATTGGTACATGATAGATAGTGACATGTTAGACATGATAGATGCATGATAGATAGGAATAAGATAGATACATGATAGTGACATGTTATACATGACAGTAATATGATATGATTTGATAGTAATATGATAGTAATATGATAGTAACATGATAGTAATATGATTTGATATGACAGTAATATGACATGATATAATAGTAACATGATAGTAACATGACATGATAGTAATATTGACATGTTCTGAAATAAAATGATAGTAATATGGTCTGATATGACAGTAATATGACATGACCTGATAGTGATATTATAAAAGACTAACATGCTTGAATATGAAATGCCAATAATATGAAATGACATGATAGCAATATAATAGAAAGCTGAAATGCTTGATAAGAAATGATTGACAATGATATGTTTAAACGTATAAGATGAAATATTGAGACTGTCTACAATACAGTGCATGACAGAATAGAATATAAAATATGAATACAATACATGATATACAAAAATATATATGAATACAGTACATAATAGACAAACATGGAAAACTGAAATATAAGTAAATATAAAATACAGAATCTCATAAATGATGACATATGATACAAAATCTCATAAATAAAGATACAAAATAAAGAACCTCAGAAATGAGGATACATGATACAAAACCTCAGAAATGAGGATACTGAATACAGAACTTCAGAAATTGGGGCACATAATACAGAATATGAAAGATAGAATTGGAATTACATGTATAGAATACAGAAAGATGAATAATGCAATGAAAATTGAAAATTTGAAAGTAGAATTTTCAGTGGAAAGACGATACCATATAATACAGTATAGAGCCTCACATAGCTGATCACTATTCTCACGAACAGGCTCGTATGAGCACCTCGTATATGGATAAGTACTTCGTATATGTAGGGGTATTGCAATGTCAGCTAAGGATTGGATCTAGTTAGACCAACAGGGTCATTGATCCTTGCCTTGATTGGCTAAACAACGGAAAGTGTCAGCCCTTGTTCGCTCAAACATTGGCATACAGATACAAACATGACCACGGATGGTATTTAGTATCAACACCGAATTAATTAAAATATACTAATAATTAACTTATATCTAATGAACCTAATAATAATAAACTAATCTCTAAGATAATCTAACTTATACTTAATTATTTTGGACGAATCCTGAAGAAAACGGACCTTATGCCCAACAACATTGTTGTAAGTTTTTCCATATTATTGTTGTAAGTAATCTGTAGGATATAATGTCATGCTTAACTCTTTAATCGTATTGTTTCCTATTTAGTTATAAATTGAATATCATTGAACTGCTATTATTTCTTCAATTTTTTACTGTTGAATTAAATAACATTTGCTTGTGTTACATATAGTTAGAGTTGCTGCTTGTTAATTGATTATATTCACAATTGCAGGAAATCCCACTTGCACATGCACCTATGGAATATTTATATACTATTTATACTATACACCTATTATAATGTTAACTAAGACTTTATTGAGTTTCATCGCTTATGGTTGTTTCATGAACCAAAAATTTCAGAGGCCAGTCAACAACCACCAAATTAGGAATAAATAAGCTTGATACGGAAGGATCTAGGAGCGACAACTGAGCTGATAGTTTGAAGCACCTTTCGTCTATAGAACTATCAACACATGCACTTGGTTTTAAAAAGGATCTTTCCTTCTTGTTTTGGTTTTATTTTTAAGTCCATTAATTATGAAATAGTGGTTATATGTTTGTAATTAGGCTTGTATAAACCTTGTACTTAAAATTTTACTTTGGTGACAAAGCTTTTCAATGCTATCTTAATTATATTTCTGTATTTGTTGAGAATCTATTACGATTAAGTCATAAACCCGAACACGCCCGATCAGGTTAACAAAATTGGGAAGTTAAACCGATAGTATTTAACTCAAGTTTTCGCGACTACTTTGATAAATGAAAATAACTCGTTTCCGTGCTTAAAGTATTTCTCAAAAAAAAAAAAAAAAAAAAAAAAAAAAAAAAAAATAAAAATATATATATATATATATATATATATATATATATATATATATATATATATATATATATATATATATATATATATATAGATGATAATTTGCCTGAAAAGAGATACGAAGTAAGGAATTGAATTCGAAAGACATGAATATAAACATAGATATGAATAGAAAGGCGTGCGTCGCCACGCCACCATCGATTGTTGATGATCATGAGGCAAAAGTAGGGTGTGATTGTATCTGTCAAGGTACTAAGTGGATAAGTAAACCTCTTTGTGGTTGTGTTTGAGAAAGTTTATGTTGGATATTTAAATAGAATCAAATTCAGCTCATTCACTCTTCGAAAGTAGTCAAGGCTGTGATTGGGATTTCTCTTTGAGGGCAAAGAGCAGCCCACTTAAAAGAGTAGATTTTTCATAAGCCATAAGATTGTTGGGAGGCGGTTCTATAGGTCTGATCTAATTATGGTTGTGCCCCTTTTATAGGAAGATTTACATAGTTTCTGAAGATAACTTGTCAAATGCATTTATTTAGATTATAAAATAGTGATGAATATCCACCGAGGGCCATAATTACCAGCATATTATATGTTGATTAATCAGACCCAACCATCTTTTATGGAAAGCTCAGAAGTTTATAAAAAACTTCTCATATGCTGATTAATTAGTGACATCAAGATGATCCACCAAGGCAATTCTAATTTCTAAAATAATAAATACAAAAAAATACTTTAAAATTAGTATTGTTGATGATTTCTAATATTAGAGTGGGCGTCTTTGATTGCTAATTACTGGGGAAGATGGGCGCCCATAGCAGATCACCTATAGGTGCTTGAAAAAGGGGTAATTGGATTCTCCCATAAACAAAGGAAGAGGACTATTATAAATTGAAAAACACCATAACACCATGTAGTCCAACAAAAAATCAGAGCAAATTGGATTTTCCCATAAACCAACAACAACGACTAGGTAAGTACCTGATCAAATGCTCCCTTCGACTTCAACTTTGATGTATCCTACAATACAAAAATAAGGAAGCTTTGATTGAAAAAATAAGTTTATGAAAGGAGAAAATTCAAAGTGATGATTTACATACCTCTATTGGAGATGGATCGGCTGTGAGAAGGTGAGGTTGTATGATGGAGCTCTTTTATAGGTGAGGATTTGCATCTCCAGATTTGTTGGGTCATTTCCAATAGATTTCCAATAGATCTGCTGCAAAATCTCTTTACTTGAACCATCCAATCAAAGCCATCAGACAAGTAATCTTCTTTGAGACGATGGACGAACTTGACTGACAAACTTGACAGATTCATCCTACCTCCATTGCATGCCCTAGATTTTTGCCAGATTTTCTGCAAATAGGGTTTATACCCTATGCGAAGGTGCTCTGCTCGATGAAGACCTCCAGGCTTTGGAAGACCCTCTCTCGTCGACGATCAGCGGCTGCAAAAAATCTTCTTATAGTAAAATCTCGAAGAAGGCATTGAAGAGGGCTTTTAAAAGCTATAGTAAAAATAGGGCCTCTTGTAATAAATAGTGCTGTTGCGTGTCTCGGTGGAAAATTGCAAGTAATATTTTGGCATTACTAGGCCTATGGGTTCGGAAGCCACATAAATTACCTAGAATTGGTACAGTCTTTTACATGCATAGAATACAGTGAATCGAATGACTATCACGCGTAATAAATCTGACCGTTGCTCCTAAAATCACCACTTTACATGTAATCAATAGCACCTTCTTCGTAGGTTGATCAATAGCACCTTCTCAAAACTAAAATCTAACCTGGATTTTTTTCGTTAAGAAAGTGACCCATGTGTGCCCCGCCTTGGCTCCTTCCCTGTGTATCAGATATGATCATATGAATTAATATAAAAAATGTCTTTTTTGGACAAATTTTTTATTACTTTAAAGTAGGAAAAAGGGACGGTATGTATGAAAGTAGTGTTTTCATGTCACCTTTGATTGCTAGATAAAGTGCCGTGTGGCACGTGATCCCGAGTTTCACCATATCTTTTAAGGGTTCGGTGATTTGAGCTTTTAGAAAAAAATTATTTGAACTTCTTTTCCTTTCAAATCATAGGTCAAACATTGTGGTTGCTAATCCATATTTTGTGCAACGATTTTTTTCCAACTTTGACCAAATATTCAATAGTAGGAATGCAACTTAAAAAACAATTCGATGATACCTGGTCAACCTTGGACAAGTTGTCATGGCACCCGATGTAACGAACCTGATTTTCGCCAATGCTCAATAGTTGACCTTTGCTTGGAATGTGACTATTCGATTGATTTGGCCTTGGCCAAACCATTGACATGTGTGATGTGGCCTTAGGCCGGCCCATTCTAATTGGGTGTAACCTGAATCTACTCCGAGCTTGACTCAATAACCCGAACCCAAAGACCTTATCTAAGCCATTCTAAAAATTACGTAAATAAATAAATATATAATATGTTTGTGTTTGTATGTGTGTAAGTGGACATGTGGTGCTAGATGCACCTACACACATTAAGTGTTAAGTGGCCAACAAGAGAGGAAATCTCACCCATTTTAACATGCTGCTAGGTATATGAGTGCAATGACACACATCACGCTCAAACGTGATTTTAGGGCGATATTTTTGGGATTTGTACATGTGGAATAAAAAACTTACTGTCTGATAGGTGCGAAGGTGCGACGTGATCTCAAGATCCATTGTGTGGAAGATTTGGGTGAAACACGATCTCCATCAACTGATCGAACAAAATCAATGGTTTTAAAAAGGTTCCGATGTATGTGCTTTCAGAGAACGCGTGGGCGTGCTTAGAGCTACCCAATTTTTTACATGATGGGTCTTGAGATCATGGGCATACCCTCATATGGTTAGTTTTTTATACCGCATGGTACACATCCCAAACAGTAACTCTAAAGTCTAAACGCGCGAGACATACACCAAGCTCAAATACAAATCACGAGTCATCTTTTAGAATGGGTGCCACATGAAATATAAAAATCCATTTGATGATATGCCCATGATCTCAAGATGCATCACGTGGAAGATTGGGATAAAAAAAATCTTTGTTGTCTAATTCAAAGCGGTTAATGGATGCTGGCAGGAGGAGATGGGGCGATGTTACGATGTGTGAATATGAGGTGAAGTTACATCTAAGCTGTTTGATATAGAGGCCATAATCTAAAGATTTTCTATGGAAAAGAGTGGTGCAAACTCAATCTATCTCATATGATTCAATAGAGTCAACTGTTGAATCGGGTAATGGCTTTTGAGTGCATTGAGTCATATGATAAAGATTATGTTTGGTGCCAATCATTTTCACTTATGATCTTTAGATTATGGCCTCCAAATTAAGTGGCTTAGATGGTTGGATTACATTTAAGTCGTCCGATTTGAAGATCATGATCTAAAGATCTACTATGCAGAAGAGTGGCAGAAAAATCAGTCTCTTTTGTATGATTCAACAGAATCAAATGTTGAATTAAATAATGGCTTTTGAGTGTATTGAATAATATGATGAAAACAATGTTTGGTGTCAATCTTTTTCACCTAAGATTTTTAGATCATGAGCTTCAAATCAAATGACTTAGATGGAGTTTAACATCGCACAAGTTTCACATACCAATTGTTGTAACATGTTACACCATGCTCACTATCACTTTTGGGCATGTGAACCACGTTGAATCATCACCTGGCTGTTTGATAGGTGGGCCATGATCTCAAGATTTATTGCGCCGAAGAAGCAATAAAGATCCTGTCATCTATTTCAAGACAATCAACGTTTTAATGGTGAATACCTCAAGCCACAAAAACTATTTTTTTAATTGGTGCAAGGAAAAAGGGCATTTATTTTTCCCACAATGTGGGCTAAAAAAAGTTTATGGATATTTTCCCTAAAAATTTTATCTTGATTATTTCCACTTTTTCCCTAAGGAAGGGGATCCACCGTGTTCCCAAATTGCGGCAAATGTCCAAAATCCGTAAAATAAAGCTTTTTGTACGTTTTTTATGAGTTTTTGATAAAAACTCGTGTGGCCAAACAAGGCCTTATGGTATGCCTCATAAGCGCACCCACTCCCCTTAGAAAGTATTAGAGCTGTAATGGACTCTTTCCTTTTCTTTTTTCTTGACTTACCCAATTGGGTACTCCTCTCAATTGGGTACTCTCTCTCCCTCTCTCTCATACTGATAATCTTAGTGTGTGCCTAACACACTAACCCAACCTTCTTTCTATACTAATTCTGTAACATCCCTAAATTTTGAAATCGCTTGGGCCGATGATTAGGCCAATTATATTGGGTCGACAATGTGGGCCAACTATTTGAGTTGACTATGGACCTTTGGTAAGTGAGCTAAGGCTTAACTTATATGTATGAGCTTCACATCGGAGCCAAAACATTTTATATGGATAGGAGCTAACACTCACAAGGGTGTTTGTGTTTAATAGGGGAAACAACCCTTTTTATATAAAGTCAAATGCTTCCTTTCGAAGCCACAACCGTTTGCAAATTTTTTGGGTTCTTGGATTTCTATTTTCTAGAGAGAGAAAGAGAGAAGGAGCTTGAAGTGATCGCTCGTGGACGTCCGAAACTCGGATCGATCCGATGGACTTTAAGGTATTAACCTCGCGTTAGTGTGTGTGCCACGAGAAGCCGTTAAGTTTCAACTCGGGATTTTTTAGAGATTTTGGGTCTGGGTTGACGGTAGAGAGCCGATCGTTGTGATCACAATATACGCAATAGGAAGAGTGAGGAGTAGTGCATGCAAGAGCGAAGCTTCATCGTAGGCTTCATTTCGATCCAATCGACGGAAGGATCGTCAAAAATCACTCCGAAACCCTCATTTGGGCAAAAGCTTGTAGAAGGAGGAAAACGACTTCGATAAAGTGAGCATCATAATGCTTTAATGTAATTATACATTAGTTAAGCTTTATGTGCTAATGTGCATGAAGATCGAAGAGATTCATCGAAGATTTGAGAGAAAATGGGTTGGAGAAGCTCAAACTCAAGTTTGGGTGAAATCTGTCAAAAATCGACCGGTCGATTTTCACCAAACAGCAGGTAATTTGGGTTCTGGAGAAATTGACCGGTCGAACTCATCTAAGCTCGCCGACACTGCGTTAGTGTTTAGGCAGTAACTTTCTGGTCTGATCTCCGATTGTCGCGATTCTTATGGTGTTGGAAGGAGGACAGAAAGATTTACACCTTTTGTGAATTGACAAACTTGTGAATCAACTGTTTTAAAGGTTAAAATTTAGTGTGAAGTGGGGTTAAATTCTGATTATGTTGAAATACGAAACCGACCGATCGAAGTTATTTTGACCAGTCGATTTGGAAAATCGACCGATCAAAATTAGCATCGACCGGTCGATTTGTGAAAAATAGTGAACGTGTAAATTTGGGTATGGAGAAATCGAGCGGTCGATTTCCAAATAGATCGGTCGAATTTGATAACCGACTAGTCGAAATTGAAAATCGACTGGTCGAATTTGACTGAACTTGCCGATACTGCTTTAGTATTTTGGGCATAACATTTTACTCCGAACTATGATTGATTCGATTCTTATGGCATTGGAAAGAGAACAATAAGATCTACAACTTTTATGAATTAATAGTTTTATAAATCCAAATTTTTGATACTCAAAATTTAGGGGGAAGTTACATCAAATTCTAAGTTAGCGCAAACTATTTCGTTTCCACCTCGTTTTGGGAAGACACTTAAATATGTCTAAAGTATTAATGATTGGAGTTAATTCTTGATGAATCATTATGTACTTGTGATGTAGATTGAGGGTGGTGGCTATCGATAGGACTTTGCTTGGCTCCGCGTAACTTCAAGGGTTAAGGTAGGGGAACTTCAACACAAACTTGCATATTTGACTTTAATTCATAGTTCTTTGATATGATTGAATGCTTTGATAGTTTTTGAACTAGAATTTGAAATCTTTTGAATTTGAAAATGAATTGAAATAACTAGAATTTTAAATCTTTTGAATATGAAAATGAATTGAAATCCGGTATATGATCTTTGAACATGAAATTTGAATTATAACCTTGAATATGAAATTGAACCATAAAACAAAATTTTTAAACTTCGATGCTAAAATTTGATGTTGAACATGAATATGATCTTCGCACATGAAATTTTGAATCCTTTGAGTCATGAATATGAACTTTAGACTTTGATTTAGAAATTTAACTTGAATTTGAATTTGGAACCTTTTGAGTCTTTTGAATTTGTGTGAATGTACGCCCTTAGACCGCTTTGACGGGATTTACGTACACCCTTTGAAATCTTTGTAAATATGTACACCCTTGGACCGCTTTGGCGGGATAGATGTACTCTCTTGGACCGCTTTGGCGATATTTATGTACTCCTTTGGACACCTTCGTATCTATGTACGCCCTTCAACCGCTTTGACGAGATTTACGTACTCCTTTGAACACCTTCGTATCTATGTACGCCCTTAGACTGCTTTGACGGGATTTACGTACTCCCTTGAACATATTTGTATCTATGTACGCCCTTGGACGGCTTTAACGGGATTTACGTACTCCTTTGGATACCTTCGTATCTATGCACGCCCTTGGACCGCTTTAGCAGAATTTACGTACTCCCTTGGACATCTTTATATTTATGTACGCTCTTGGACCACTATCTCCGTAAATCAAACTATAGGTCAAGAATATTTAAGTGGACCACTATGGGCGGATTATGAGTATTTGTGGACCGGTATGGGCGGATTATGAGTATCTGTAGACCGCTATGGGCGGATTATGTGCGTCAGTGGGCCGCTATGAGCGGATTATAAGTACCTTGTGGGTCGCTAGGGCGGAATCGAATTTATAAAGTCAAGATAAAACATGTAAGGAAATGAGAATTGGACTCAGTAAACCAAATATCAGACACGTAAATCAATAACCAAGGACAAGAAAATGCCTTTGAAATTAGTTTACGTTTGATATGAAAATGTTTTCCATTCCGATATGAACAAGTTTTAGATTTTGTCATTTAATCTATGCTTCATTATGATAAGATGTGAATTTGTATTGAGTTTCCTCTACTAAGCTTAGATGTAGCTCACCTCTACTATACGTCACATGTATAACTCTTGATCTGGACCTGGAGAAGAAGATCTTCAGCTTGTGGATTGGTGCCTTAGTCAGGGATCGTAGATTAGCATGTTGTGGACTTTGGTGAGTTCAGGCTTGGTACACATATTGTACGCTACTGTTTGTGATGGTCGGCCATCACCCGTGATTTGTTTAGTTATTGTTCACGTTGGATATTAGAATTGGAGATTTATTTATGTCATATATTGTCTGCTTTGATTTTCTGCATGTGTGTAGATATACAAAGTATTCTTTGTGTTTGGATCGTGTTCTGCGACCCAACGATTCGGGTTTTCCCATTTGGTTTAGGTTAGTTTTAAAAAAAAAATTATCTCAAGGAAAATTCAGGTTGGAAAAATCCGGGCTGTCACAAGTTCACCTCCTCTTAATGCACGGTTTTAACGCCCTTAACAGGTATTCATCTCCTCTGGTTTAGGAATTTAAAATAGGAACAAAAGTACCCTTTTTGGTCTCAACTTCTATATATAGCAATAGCTTCCCCCGAGGCCAGGCCCTTGGTACCACAACCATGTCACCTTCTTCATCTTATTGGAGCAGCCCACACAACCATGTCCCCACCTCCGATGTCCTCTCAACAGAAACACAATCAGTGCAATTTCTCTCTTAAAATAATCATGAATAAGAAAGAGGAAGAGTCCATGTCGATTACACCATCGCCTCATCACCACCTTTAGATACCCCTTCACGACGCCAAAATACAAGGACAACGAAGCCTTGTTGTCATAAAATAAGGCTTCGTAGTAGAGTGAATGAACTGAGTCATCTCGGCACATCCAAATCAACCTGCCCCAATTTGAGCTAACTTGAAATCATGTACGATCATCGGATAAGGGCAGACACTAAAGCTGGATCTGCAACTATCCAACCGATAAAAATCTCTTACGAGGTCGGTGCCCTCCTATCTAACTCGTTCTACTAAATTTACACAAAAATAATATATAATCTTGGAACTATGGGCTACTTTTGTGTCTAATTGATTCGGTTCCGTTTAGTCACACATTATAAATATATACATATTTATACAATTAAATAAATTCAGTATTTAAGATTATAATATGATATTCTTAAGTGACTTTTTATTCACGTGTTAGGGTTTGCTAATATCTTTGTTTGTTAAAAGATTGGCATGAATTTTATGTCTTCTCATTCTTATTGTTTTGTAATATTGTGCTGTTATTCTAGAACCAAATATGATATTCTATTATATTATTTTGTTATGTCTGTATTAGATTGATGGTTGATACTACATAGTATTATTTAGATGAGTAGGGTGGAATTCTAGGTCATCTGATAACTTGAAATTCTCCGAAATTCCACTCATCAAATTTTGAGTTCTATATCATACCTATGATCTAAGTTTTCTTGTTCGCAGTAACAATACCTGAGGTGATTCTTTAAGTCTTTTTTGTCACGCCCCCAACCCCTGGCTTCGTACATTCAGGCGACTCTCGCGCCCTTCACGTACTGATCCACGAGCCGGGTCGTCGTGGCACACGCCATCGATAATTTTAATTTCAATTAAATCATTCTTTTTCCTTTTAAAAGAATTTACAATCATTACGGAAGCATTTTGCGGAAGCTTTACTTTTCTCTTCTCATTTTCGTTAACCTGATCGGCTGATTTTGATTTTCAAAATTCGAGTATAAAAATCCTACTTATTGCGGAATTAAAAGACAATTGAAATGTGGTCAAAAGTTCAAACTTTACAACCAATATTTACGATAAGTTCAATTACAAAAAAATTACATCTAGGATTTCAAAAGTATTGGACTTAACAAAAACAAACTAAAGAAAAGATCCAAACACGTGAACTGGTCACATGTCTGTACAGGTGCTGGTAGCTCTATAGACAAAACAAGTTCAAACTATCAGCTCAGTAATCGCTCCTGGATATCTCCTCGTCCTGCTTCCCTAGCTCTGACTAGGTGGATGCTGGCTGACCTCTGAAATTTTTAGGTCATGAAACGACTGTAGGCAGTAAAGCTTAATAAAGTCTTAGTTATTTTAAGTTATGGTTTCTAATACAGTTTAATGTAGCTAAACTTACAGTTCATATACAATATGGTTCACAACGTGATATTGTGCAAAGTGAGGTTTACAACAAGTTGTGATAACAACAGATAAGAAAGACAATTGCCAATAATATTAGGCACGAAGATTCTAAGTATGTAATACAATTTCAATCAGAATACTACCTACGTAGGAGATGTTAAATTTCAATCATTACTACTATGATAGAAAACAACATACTATAATTTTCCTTTTTAGCAAAGATTAAGAGGTTAACAAGTTAAGAAATTTAAAAGGTTTATTAATTAAATTCTTAGTTCAATGGTTAACAGTTTACTGATTCATTAAGTACTTTTTCATTTAATTATTTATCGGTTTATTTGTTTATCATTAGAATGACTTATTAAGTGTCTTTTAATTAATTTGATGCGACACTAAACACCAACCATGGTTCGATATCGATATTTGATTGCCAATGTCGCACAAACAGAGGCCGACACTCTCCGCCATTTAGTCAGTCAAGACAAGGATCAATTACTCTATTAGTCTAACGAGACTCAATCCTCAGTTGATATTTCAAAACTCATTTGAATTCGAGAAGCTCATAATGAGCCTGTTCACAAGAATAGCGGTCAGCTATATGAGGTTCAATATTCAACAGTATCATCTTTCCACTTTCAATTTTCAATATTCGAGATCAATTATTTAATATTCGATGTTCGGTATTCAATATTTAATATTCAATTCAATGTTTAGTATTCAATTCAATTCTTTTGTAAGATTTCGGTAATCATATTCAGTTTTAATGTTCAACCATCAATTTTCGGTAATTTCCTTACCTTTTTCAATTCAATATAATTCAATTTGTCCCTTACACTGGTTCAATATTCATGCAGGTTTCTATTACTTCATATCTCATTTCATAATTTAAATAATCAGTTTATATCATATTCAATATCAATTTGGCGATTTTATCTCTTTAAGTTCACCAATCATTTTTCAATGTATTTTTTAAAGTTCAATATCCACATCAAATGTTTCATATCATTCAGATTCTTTATCATGATCGATTCATCTTTATCAATCTATTAATCAAATTCTATCTGTGTCAATCATTCAAGCATTCAATCAATTTCCATCTAAGTCGATCAATCATTCAATCAATTTCTATCTATATCAATCAATTAATCGTTTAATCAATTTCCATGGAACCTGATTGAGCCTTCTTCCTTTTCCTTCTTTTGGCGCGGTAAGTATGTTGTTTGAGCTTTCCGGGCAGTGGTGTCCGCAGTGGGAAATGTAGCGTAGTTAGCGGTGGGACACTAGTAGGATGTTTTTGCGCTGGGACATTGATCTCTTTTGTTTAACAGATCTTGGGTTAGGTGAGCTCGCATTGTGGTTGCATTATGTTGGCTTTTTGACATATTTGCATTCTCGGAATTTTCGATGGGCCATGGGGGTGTGGCTACAATTTTTGAGATGGGATCGGATATTAGGGTGGTGTCATGCGTGTGTGTTTTTTTGGTGGGATGTGCTTGGGTGACAGCACGATGGGACAAAAGGGTTTTGATTGAGATAGGGTACAGAATGTGGTCAGGGGTGACGGTGTCATGCGAGACATGTATGTCTTGTCTGTAATAGGACCAGGGGTGTGGTCGACATTTTTGGTAGGGTTATGAGATGAGTTTAGAGTGAGCGGCTGTTCCTTCTTCGATGTGGATAGCTTATAAGGCTCCGCAATGGGACAAAGGAAATTTTCCTCGAATTGGGACTGAACTTTGGGTAAAAATCAGGAATTACGCACTTGTTTCTAGTCGTGTGATCCGCGTGCTTGATTTCAGGTGTGCGATTCAGGGTCTAAGGGGCTGATAACGCGTGTGGATATGGGCGTGTGATTTTATTGCACGCTTAAGTATCTACGCGCGATTGAAGGGTCATCAGGTCACTGCGCGGTTGACCTTTCATATTGCGCGGCACGGGGAGGTCATTTGATTGGATTGTGCGGCTGTTGGATAGCGCGGGATCGGAGCGTCGCGCCGTCTGCGCGGGCGATAGTTTCATTGAGCGCTTGAATCATAGGGCTCGTTTTAGATTAAGCGTGATATTCGTGGCGTGTGATCGGATTAAGCGCGCGATTGGGGCCGTACTCTATATAAGCGTGGGAGGCTTCATTTGTTTCTCATTCTCTAGTTTAGTCTCGAGTATTGACTTTTCTGAGTGTTCTGGTATTCTGAGATTCGTGTTTCAGCGATATTGAGCAATCTAATCGTTGGATTGGGATGGGGTTTCTTCCTATATTTGTTATTTCACGTGATCTTCGTCCTGAGGTGATGCTCGGGGATGGTATTGTCTTAGGAATGGGCGATATTGGGAATGAGGGTTATGGTCTTCACACCGTTCTTTTTTAGGGAGCAGTGAAGGCAACATGCGGAGGCGGCAGCGGAGGAGGTGAAGATGATGGGGAGAGGAGGTGTTGTAAATGGAGGGATGTATTCCTAAACCATTTTCCGTCACTTCTGTCAGTGGCTCGTTTGAGTCCTCCAAGTCCGGTGGCAGCATTTCTGAAGCCTCCGATTGGACGTTCTGCTCCTCACTTTGGCTTATTATAGTTTTTATTTTCGTTTTGGGTTGTATGCTAGGTTCTAAGTTTTCGTTTTGGGTTGTAATTCAGGAGGTATGCCTCCGGCGATATTGTAAAATTTTGAATTATGAATAAAGGGGCATTTTTTGTTGTCTATTGTGCTAAGTTAGTTGGTTTAAATTAATGGATTAATTGGACTTATCTGATTTGTTTGACGTAGTTTTAGGATTTAATTTAGCTTAGTAATATAGATTTTGGATTCGTTTTGGATTTATTCAGGGTTTATCTCGAGATCAATTTACTTTGTTTAGAGGATTTAACTGGTTCTATCGGGCTTGTTTGGGGCATTTTTCGGTGATCTTGAACAGGTTAGATTTTGTTTTGTTTTGTTTAAGGTATTTGGTTTCATTTAAGGTGTTTTGTTTGAGGATTTTTTTGTTCGAGGTTTCTGTTTGAGATGATACTTGTTAAAAAGGTGTGAGTTTTCATGGGTTCTAGATGGTGGTTGGGTGTTTCGATCCTATTGGCCTATCTAGACTTAGGGGATTTGTGCTTTTCAGAGGGGTAAGTGTTGTGTGATGATTGGTCTATCTAGTTTTGTCATAGATTGTATTTTTTCTAAAAGAAAAGGGGGTATGTGTATGGTTTTGGATTCAATTAGATTGGGAAGGTTTCAAGATGTGTGACATTTGTTTATGGGGCATGGTTTATAAATGCATGAGTCTAAGGATTTTGGCTTGTTGTTTCCTCATTTCTTTCATTTTAAGTTTAAAGATTAAAAGTTTTTGGGGGATATCTTGTGTTTGTAACTTTGGGCTTTTTTTTTTTTGTTCATTAATGTCTTTTATTCCTCTCTATTTCGTTTCCCGAGTACTGGACTCGAGCACTTGTGTATATTAAGTGGATTATGAGAATGGACGAGATTGGGAATTCGGGGTGATACTAGAGTTGGTGCTATCAATCTAACTCGAAGTGCCACTCCATCGGGAGAAGAGGTGAGGAGAAAAAGGTGGTATAGAGGAAAGCCAAGGATAAGACAAGGTCAGAGTTCTCGTGACCGATGCCTATTTTTTCTCGGTAGGCTCTGTGGATTCAGTGTTAGTTGCTCCTCATTTTTTAATGTATCCAAGGGGAGCTTCTAACAGTGGGTCCACAGATCCTGGGTGGCTTTCTGTAAGCCACTCTCTCCTTTCTGCCGGCTTGGGGTGAGGGGAAGAGATCGTCACGGTTAGAATTTGGTCAGGGTGCATTCCTCCTCTGGGCTTCTCTGAGATCTATAGTCTCTCGAATAAGTCCGGATTCGGGTATTACTTGAACGTGCGGATTTTAGCATTCTTATTTTTAAGTTGTATATTCAGAGGGTATGCCCTTGGTGTGCATCGTAATGATTTTTGTTAATCCATGAAGTGATTATTTTAATTCCATTTGTGGTTATTCAATAATCTTTTTTGTTTGATTTAATTTATATTTCGTTTGTCTCGTTGTGGGTGTGATGCTTTTGGTTTTAATTTGGTTGTTTATTTTAGATCTGAGCGCGTGTTAAGGATAATTTTTTCTTCCGTTTAGTTTTGAGTATTATAGAGGCAATGTGAATATTTAATCTTATTGAGGACACGTGAAGGTGTTGGGGGCATTTTTTTTGGTTGAGGAAAGTGGAGGAGAGAGCATTTTCCTTGGGTTTTAATTGTTTATTGTGAAGTAAAGGACATTATTTTGGGGGTTTTCTTTTGTCTATTTTGAATTAAGGGGCATTTTTTTTTTGTTTATTGTGAATTAAGGGGCATTTTGTTTTTTTAGTTTTTGGGGTTGTAAATTTTCTTAAGTTACGAGTGTTTTGGGTTGGTCTTATCAAGGACGTGATTTAAGTTGAAAGTGAGCGTCAGAATGTCTTAACTTTAAGTTGGAGTTTACTGTCCTGGGCATGTGAAAATTTTCATTTTTCTGAGAAATTACGCGCTTCCATCACGAAGCTTGAATGAATTGCGCGCTAGGACATGAACGCGTATTCAAAGGTGCAGGAGGTTATTAAGCGTCAATTCAGTCGCGTTTAATGTGATTAAGCACTTTTTTTGATGCGCAGGATCAGTTGACCGTTAGCATTCACGCGCTATTTTTTGGGCGCATAATGTGATTGCACGCCTAGTGGGAAACACGCAACCAAGTGCTCGAGTTATAATGAGCGGGCGACGATTAGAGTGCGCGCTCAGGATAGGGCGTTTGATCTGAATTCAACGTATAGTGTAATGCACGTGATTAAATTGTGCGCCGAGTTTTAGGTGCGCGATTCGGGCGAGTTTTATAAATATTTGAAACCTTTCATTTTTCGTCGTGTTATCCGTTTTAGTCTTCGATTCTTTAGTTTCCTAGTTTTCTTGTGCTCAGGTTTTCGTGTTTCCGCGATATCTCGTGATCTGGTCGTCCGTTTGAGGCATCGTTTCTTCCATTTACTTCAAAATTTTGAGTTCTTTATTCCGATATGGAGGGTGAGGGTAGTGTCAGGCGTGAGGTCACTATTTTCGAGTTGGAGAGGATGTTGATGACGGATGTGGGTGAGACTTCTGAGGCTCAGACTGGTGCTATTGCTATAGCGGAGGATATTGGGGAGATAACCGTAGAGGAGGTCCTTGAGGGTGACCAGATGGTTGTCAGGGAGGAGGTACCTGAGGTTGAGTCGGGGTAGCCGATGAGGAGGGCGAGAGAGTTGAGGGTGAGGGAGCTGAGGGTGAGCACGGTGAGGAGTAGCCAGGTGCGGAGCCTCAGGATCACAAGCACTATCCGCTGGAGAATTTCTTTGCCAGAGGGCGGGTAGGTCCTCGTGAGCAAGAGTTCCTTAATTTTCCTAGGCATTTAGCTTAAGACATAGGCTTATTAGGATCTATAAACCCTTCTAATTTACATCGAACCTGCATTGATTATTTATTGAGTTCTTGCTCATGCATCATGCTCGCATCTAAAAACAGGTCATGTTTATGTTTGATGTTCTCATCATGTTTTGTGTGCCTGTTGTAAATTGTCATAGTGTTTGAGACATGTTTTATTCATTTTCAACTCCTCAATTCATTTATCTTTCGTCATAAGTACATGTTAGTCTTATTATTATTGTCATTCTTTTGGTCATTGTGGTCGATAGGAGCCTCCGCAACTGGCTATCAGCTCGACATGGGGTGAGTCTCATGCCTGGTACCATGCCTTGCCAGAGTTTCAGCGGGAGCGGGTGGTGTCTTTTGGTTTTGGGACGATTCTAGAGTTGGACCCCTTTCAGGTCGACCGAGGCCTAATCGCGGCTATCATAGAGAGGTGGAGCGAGAGGCATCAGGCGCTTCTCTTTCCAATTGGTATGTTGCTACCGACTCCAGAGGACTGGGTCCGCATCACGGGTCTTCGTTTTGAGGGCGAGTCGATCACGGGGCGGATGGAGGGACAATTTTTAGAGGTGTGTGAGGAGATTTTGAGTCCCTTATTGGTCAAGCGGATCAAGGTCAGGTGTGGTTCAGGTCACTTGGTTCTTCGGTACATTTGCGAGTGGCTTCGTCCCTCCGAGGCATCATTCGGAGGTGAGGGTACCCTGTGAGGCGCGATGTGCGGTAGTGGCGGGTCGGGAGTCTGTGACCGAGCCAAGGTTGACTGTAGATAGGGTGCTCCGAGCGTTTTTGATGCACTTCTTGGGTGCAGTACTCTTTTCGTCTTCGACTCGGGGATGCGTCACCGGGTTGTTTTTGATGGTTCTCGGGGATCTGGATCAGGTCCATACCGATGCGTGGGGTGCGGCAGCGTTGGCGCATCTCTATGAGCAGTTCTACCGTCGGGGACATGGCATCGCGTTGATCGGAGGTTTCCTTCCATTCCTCCAGGTGAGTCTATGTTTAATTGGTATCATGGTGGTCCTTTAGTTTTGCTAATTTTTGGTCTTAGTGATTTTTGATGGTCATTTTGTGTGTTATTGCTGCTTTTTTTAAGTTTTGGGCGTATGATCATTTTACTTTTCTTTGTCTGAGGGTTTTGGTGGAGGTTACGTTCACATTTCCACGGATACACGTGTGGAGAGAGGCATTGAAGGGTCGTTGGTAGTCTAACTCTTCGAGGATATGCATGCGGGGCAGGTATATATCGTCATGTTTTCGTTCAACTTAATTTTGTTACGGGATTCTTAGGCTTTGTTCATAGGTCGATTTGTTCATTTGGATAGGTGATCTGGAGGCCCTACGATGATGAGGAGGACGTAGTTGAGGCGGTGATTGAGTCTGGCCAGCCTATCTTCGATGTGGACATATGGGTCCATTGTTTTGAGAGGGTAGAGAGGATTCACACCTCTCGAGTGGCACGACAGTTTGGGCTCGCTCAGGGAGTCCCTCCAGGGGTTAGCCACAGAGTGGTGAAGAGGATGACCTGCCCTTCAGGCCGAAATTTTGCGGAGCGGATGGTGCTTTAGATAACCGATTTTAGAGCTGAGGGGACCAGGGTCACGGGGGCATGTGACGAGGTGGATGTACGAGAGTATAGGAGGTGGTTCAGCGCGTTGGGCGGTGGGCGCCTCTTCACACGCCCCTTTCATGGCAGCGACTCTTTCGTGATCGATGGGCCGAAGTCAGTGTCGGCATTGAGGGAGAGGTTGGCCGCATTGGAGGGCCATCTCACGGTGTGTGTGCGAGGGGCATTAGATGCTCTCTATAGGGCGATGGAGTAGATGGGGCATGCTCCTCATCCTAATGAGGAGATGTTGCACTCTTTGATCGACTCGGTCGCTAGGGCCAGGGCGGCAGAGGATGAGTTGGGAGTTCGATTAGCGAAGGCTCGACAGCTCCTGGTGAGTTAATTTATGTTTTTTTTTATTATGACGTGAACTTAGTTTTCTAGACATTCTGACAAGGTTGTGGTATCTCGTTTTATTCTGTTTTGGATAGTTCGATAGGGAGGGTGAGGTTGCTCGTAAGGCGGCCTTGCTGAATGTTTACTGCCGTCAGCAGTGAGCTGACTGGGAGAGAGCGGCCAATCTATGCTCTGAGATTGACAGATTGGTAAGTGTTTTCTCAAGTATAGTTTCGCGTAATTGTTAGTATTTTGAGCTCGTTGACTGATATATTTATTATTATTTGTAGAGAGCCGAGCTGGCTGCCGGAGGTCCTGCTCCGACATTTGATCCATCTTCAATTGCTTCCTCTAGTCGGGAGGATTCGGCGATGGCTCAGCTTCGGGCTGAGCTAGAGCATTGGGTAAGTTCCCCCGCTATTTTAGTTTACTTGTGTCATCATGGCAGTTTGTTATGTGTTATTGTTGTGCTTTCTTAATAATTTGCTAATATCGTGTTGGTGTCTCAACGCAAGGTTGCTGAGGGCCTCAGGACGAGGGAGGCGACTGCTGCCTCTTTACGCCCAGAGAGTCAGGTATAATCCATGATTTTTGATGTGATTCTACTTAGGTTGTTTTGTCATGTTTGTC
The DNA here is from genome assembly GCA_021018995.1 of Chloranthus sessilifolius. Lineage (NCBI taxonomy): Eukaryota > Viridiplantae > Streptophyta > Magnoliopsida > Chloranthales > Chloranthaceae > Chloranthus > Chloranthus sessilifolius. Next base: position 100,924,715 of record CM037597.1, read on the forward strand.
TCTGAAATACTTTGCTTTGGTTTGCTTGGTTTTTCATGCAGGCTGTTCCGAATTTCGCTCCCGAGGCTCCTCCTCAGGGATCCATTCCTATCCCTATTCAGGTATGTTTTGATTATTGTGTTTGTAGTCTATTTGTAATTATAGTATTTTCTGATATATTTATTTGTTCTTGTTGTAGCCGCCTATGTTTGCTGTTCCTTTCATGCCGCCTATCGATCCCGTGACCGCCGAGACGGTCGAGCGCCTTCTAAGGGAGAGGGCGGATCTGGTATGGTCTTTTCTTATTCAAAACTTTTTTGCTTTCAAATATGTATATGTTATCTCCCTTTGACTTGGTATGGTTATGCAGGTTTATCAGCTTGAGGTGGCGCGGCTAGAGGTGACGTGAGCACGCGCCACTCCGAAGGTGAGGCAGGTCTTCGGAGTGGTGGAGTCGTGAGGATATGATGATTGAGATGATGGTCACACAGAAAACTCATGCCGAGGCATTGGAGGCTGCATGTCGGTCGCCGCAGGCAGAGATGCAGGTGGCCCTAGGTCTGATGCAGTATCTTCTGGGGAGGGAGCGATGGGCCCGTAGATCAGCTAGTCGGTTTGGGGGATCAATGTCAAGGGCTACGAGGTGTTTGCCCGGGCAGTCTCGTCACATGTCGCGTGATCGTGTCAGGAGTGATACTCGCGAGGATTCTGTCACTTGTGGGTATCCAGGTGGGGATCCTCCTCATTCTATGTGTATCCGATCCATGCTATGCGATGTAATTCATGTGAACATGTGCAATGAGGAGTGGAGCCTCTATGAGAGGGGTCCCAGGGTTACAACCCTGTGTCCTAATACAGGCTGCTCAGTTCTCTAGTACGGGATGCCTTGCCATGTGACTTGTTCTGAGTGCGTTAGTTGTAAGGGGAGTGAAGTCTCCAAGAGAGAGGTGGAGTCCCTGGGGTTATGACCTTGTGTCCTAATACAGGCTGCTCTGTTACCTATTATGGGATACTTACTCTAATGCCATATGATATGATATATCTCGATTCATGATATGTGACCTGTCTTGTTTATAATTTCGTCCTTGTTACATGTGTTCATGACTTGCTCCATTGATGTGTTTCGATTCTTGCTCGATTTCAGTCTCGCTATGCATTGTTTTAGCATGTTTATCCATTATCATGATTTGACTCGTTTGAGGCTTTGTATACATGTTTTGGCTTTGCACGTGATATATTTTGATACAATATAAATTTTAATTGCTTTTATTTTTACATCAAGAACATGAAGTAGAATGATAAGGTGTGATTTAACACTGTATTTTCTCTGTTGAGCTTGGATGAAAGCTCACTCCCAACTATACATCATAGTTGCAGGAGCAGGGTTGGAGCGTGATCAGGAGCAGGAAGAGGACTCGGATTATAACTCCGAAGAAGAGGACCTGGCTGAGGGGCATTTCCCCTAGCTGTTTGGTGGGCAACTCGGATAGTTATTTTTGGGTTTTTGGGCAAACGGTATATGAACAAGTTTTGTAATTAAATACCAAGTATATTTGATCCACTGTTTAGATGGAGGTCGGCCTTCATCGGTGGATGTTTACGTTTGTGCATATGATAGTTAGTTTGCTACTTTATGCTGCCATTCTCTTATTGATGTATGCTGCGTATCTATTTCCATTCTGCGCACTTTGTTTCCGCTTTTGTAAGCTTACCATTATGAGATAGCTCGATCCTTCCTATTGTTTAAATGTGAGGAAAGATCGAGCTGCCAGGTAGTGATGCTTACATTCGATACTATAGCTTCATTGTATTTCAGATCGCGTGTATGATCTGAAGGCACGGGTTTCATGGTAAGGAAATCCGGGTTGTCACAGAATCCTTAACCATGACTGATGATTAGTTAATCCAGGCACATTTCAGCCCCTAGCTTTGACCGAGCCCTCTTATATAGTTACACCAGAGGTGCCTGTGGGTCCAAATTATGAAATCAAGCTTAATACACTTCAATCTATTATGACCTTCCATGGGCTTGATAGAGAAGATTTCTACGAACATCTGAGGGACTTCATAGGGCTTTGCACAATATTACAACTATCAGCAGCCAACAAAGAGGCCGTAAAACTACGTCCTTTCCATTTTCTCTCAAGGATAGGTCGAAGGCATGGTTAATTTCATTACTTGCCAGAAGTATTACTAGATGGGAGGAACTACAATCCAAGTTCTTGGGCGAGTACTTCCCAATTGGGTAAAATTAATCAAATTTGCCAAGCAATTCAAGACTTCATGCAAAAGCCAGGAGAATTATTTCATGAGAGCTGGGAACGGATGAAGGATCTGCTACGGAAGTGTCCTCATCACGAGGTACCAAATTGGGCGATAGCGTAAAGTTTCTACTAAGGGTTGACTGAGACTAACCAGTCTACAGTCGATGCCGTAAGTGGAGGAGCCTTTGTGGCTCAGAATGGCCAGCAGTCCTGAAACTTATTCAAGAAACTGACCAATAACTCAAAGTAAAAACATGCTCTACTTAGATATAATCTAGATGTCACTCGCCACACCCCCCTTGAGAGGGGTGGACTTTACGATATCAACAAAGATAAAGTAAAGAAGGGGATGACATGATTGTGAAAATTTTGGCTCTAGAACATCAAATCGCGACATCAATGGCAGCCAAATCTAGCATTCTGGACAGCTCCTTGGCAAACTATTCTAATAGCTAGACTCACAATTTTACTGAAAACCTAGCTGCGCCACCATATCAGGAGGTAGTAGAAAGTGAATAAGTAATAGCTTTTCAGAGGGGAGATTATGAGAACACCTATAACCCGTCATGGAGGAATCACCCTGGATTTAATTATGGTTCCACGAGAGGCGCATAACTAGCACCAATAGCTGTGCAGCCCAGATTTCTCCAGACATAAATTTTCCATCAAAGACCTCAATTGTCGGTCGCGCAACCCCAATTTGAACCACAGTGCAACGCACCTGGTGCCACCGTTGTTCAAATCCTCAAGGATTTACAATAACTGTCGCATCAGCACTCGAAAGACTTACATAAGCTTGTTCAATTCTCTCAAGTACTTAATTCACACACGCAGTCTATTTCGAAGCTGGAAAGCCAGATAGGCCAACTAGCTTCTCAAGTGGCCAAAAGGGAGAGTGGTCAATTGCCTATGTAGCCAGTGAATAATCCTAGAGGACAAGTATTCTTGGGAGAGATATTGGCTCCCCAAAATCAAATATAAAAACCTCTTAGATCGTCGAGCTACCGACTCATCCATAATACTAATTGTAAAATATGTAAACTATGTCTTAAGTTTTGGTATTACAATATAACCTAAATTGTTGGAAAATGATAGATCGTAAATCATACCTACTGTATATTACAACGAACAATTGTATAGATTTACGATTGATCGTCGTTATCAGTAAAAGCACAACGATTACGATTCTTACTTACTGAAAGCTAGAATCAACCGACGATTCTAGGTTAAAACCCAAGTGATGACCGGTTCAACAAGTCGTCACTGAAAATAGGGCCTACATATCCGTAAAAAAAGGATACTTCGGCCCCATTTTCAAACTCTTCAGTTTTCCCCTCCTACCTTTCCTCTCTTTTTCAAAACGTCCTTAATCTTAACCGTTCTCTTACTCATCCAACCATTTTACTTTCCTATAAATCCCTTACTTCCCCTGTTCTATTTTGGGAACCCTACGTGCATTCCATTTCACTTCTACAACTTAGAGTTTCAATTGTCAAGAGGTAAGGTGACAATTTTAATGATCGAATGGAATGGTTTTTACAAGAATTTTTTTTTCAATACCTGGAATTCATGATTAATTAATGGTGTTATTATTAACTTTAGCAGAAAAGAGTTATAGCATGGCGAACGAGACGGGCAAGTGACAAAGAGAAGAGGAAGAAGAAGGAGGTAATAGTTATGATAACACCCAATCATTAGCCATATCGCATGGTATGCTAGCCTTAAGGCTAAATTAAAAGCAGTAGACCCACTTAAGAAGAAGTCTAAATCTTCCGGGGTGGTTATCAGAGAACTTTCCAAAGACACACGTGAGACTGACTCTGTGTCTGCCCCCAAAGAGGGCATAAAATTGGATAAGGGCAAAAAGCCAGCGACCTCCGAAGTTACAGTAGAACGACCCCTAAAATCAATGAAACACCATATTATGGGGACCAAAATTTTAATGGACATTGCTTTCTGGGTAAGAATGGGAAATAAATAGAGGGGCGATCCACTACTTTAAGGATGCCGGGTTACAGTACTTCCTAGATCCCGGAGTCACACAAGTCTACCCGAGATTGGTACGACTATTATGGTTAACAGTAGCAAGGGCTCAGAGCCAATTTTATCCACAATCATTGACGGATTCCCGATTGCAATAACAAAAGCAATGGTTGCTGGGGTGATGAATGCACCATTGGAAAGACCCGAGGTGTCCCCTAACAATCCGGTAGCTAATATTCTAAGATAACCTCCCAATGTTCTCCCGAATTTTGTTCAGATGGAGAAGGACCTACGGGGCAAACGACCTAAAGATAGATCATTTTTCTTGAGAAGAGATATAGAATCATGGAGTCTACAGATTCACTTCTTAAATGTCTTTATTCATAAGACTATCTACCCTACGGGTCATGAGACACAACGAAGAACACTCGTCGTAAGAGCCTTATATCTCATGGCTAATCGCTATTGGTTCAGTGTTCCGACTTACCTACTGGAAGTACTCAACACCGTGAGGGAAAAATTGAACCAAGAAAAATATCAAACAAAGAAGTTATGTTTACCGTTTGGAGGGTTAATTACAAATGTATTAGTAAATGTGGGATATGCATTTGATCCCAAAGAAAAATCTCTCCCTAGAGTAGAGGAAATTCTAACTGTCAAGACCTATAGGAGAACTTTGTGTGCCACAAACAAACAGAAAATGCCTATTTCAGCACGCACAGAGAGTGTCCCCTCTAGGTCTGAGGGCCGAGAAGAGGCTGTTAGGGAGCAGCTAGCAGAGAGTACAACATAAGAAGAGTCCCAGTTGCAGACCAAGGCAGTCTGACCACCTTTGGACTCACCGAGGGAACTGCTATGCCCCTTCAACCGAAAGCGACCACGATGTGACTATTACTGAAGTAGACCCTGTGAGCCCAAATGTTGAAATAAATCTAGAAATTCCTTCATCAAAGGGCCAACCGATTGTGGCTACTTCTATCCATACCCCAATAGGGCTTGTTGCTCAGCCTACAATTGCAGCCACTGCAGCAACCTTTCATCGTTCCAACAGTTGAAGCCAGACCAAGCTCTGAATCACCACGAGGGGGTTTCACAGAATTATTACATAGAGAATAGATACCCCCGTTGATCCTCCATTTTCCACCACATCAATCCCCGAATTAGAAAGGAGATTGAGGGCAGTAGAGCAATGACAACTTACACATGAACCAAATTTATTGTCATTTCAAGTTGTAGTGAGCAAATTGAGGGAAGTAAAGAAATGGTTAAATACATATGCCCCAAATTTGGCACCACTACCAAATGTGGTTAAGAAGTGGATGGAGGACTTTCAAAGACTAAAGAAGAGAGTCTTTGATACTACCTTTGACATCTCAAGAGCGCACAGAAATAATGAAAGGCTTGCAACGAAAAGCTGCACAAGATCACCATGCGAAATGGGCAGCAGAAACAAAGAAGCGACTCTAGGAAGCCACTTCAATCCTTCAAGCACAAATCACCCAGTTGAAAGAAGAGAATAGAATAATGAGTGAAAATCAACAAGCGTGGGAAGAAGAAAAGGTGTATGAAGAAAAAATTGCAAGCATGCTTGAACAGTTTGGAAGTTTGATGGTAGTCCCAAATGATGCAGAAACTGTAAGGGAAAAAGTTCTTAAAGACTACCAGCAAAAGCTCCATCAATAGCTAAGTGAGAAGCATCACCTAGTGACTGTAGCTGAAGGGAAAATAATGCAACTTCAAGAAGATAAAGATTCCCTAAGATCAATCAATGTTGAGCAAAAGTAGATCATTGACTCAAGAATAACGAAGTGCTTTACCGCAGTAGCAAAAGAACAAGCTAAAGTAGAAAAGCTGAGAACAGAAATTCAACTAAAAGCTGCTGTGATTAAGAAGTTGACTGCGGATCTCAAAGATAAAGAGAAGGCTAATAAAGAGAAACAATGTCTGGAAGGAACTTCTTGCAGAATAATTGATGAAAAGGAAAGCAAATGAGGCTGAACCAGCAACACATGGGGATTCACCTGTAGAAAAAGAACAAGATGGTTATTCTATAGCTGAGGTGTCCAACTGGGAAGATGACCCCGCTACTTCTATCCTTGTACCATACCCTACATCACCAAGTGAGTAAAAATAATACAGAACATTACAAACTCACATGTATGATCTCTTTAGATTTTTCTTAGGTTTATTTTCTTTTATGTAATTAGTTTTTATTTTTCTTTTTTCCTGCTCATTGTAAATATTCAGTTAATATATATAATATTTTCTTTTGACTAACTTTTTTTTACTAACTGTATAATCGTTACTAACCTTTCTTTAATTGATATCTTGTGAGAATAAAACAGATGTTCTTTCCTCAAGTTTGGGGGAACATTCTTTACAGAATTTTTTTCACATCTAGTGAACGATCAGTCATATCAATATTTTTTAGGAATGAATTTGTAAGTGTCCCCTATTTTTGTGCCAATGAGGGCATTGCTCGACTTAAGTTTGGGGGGATACACAACATCTGTGTACAGTAGTAGTAAATTAGTATAGTAGTTAGTTTTAGTAGTTTATTTTTGTAAATTTTTTTTTTGTATTTCGAATTTTTATAAGTTGATCAGTACATAGGAATTATAATAGAAAAAAAAATTACAAATCTTGAAAAATTTACGATTCATTATAGTAGAAGTTTAATAATTAGAATATAGAATAGTTACAATCCATGCTTAGCTCGTTGAACACTATATTAGAATGGATGTTTGAAACAATAGATTGATCTGAACTGTAAAATTTAGACTATAGGTTCAAAATTATAAATCAGTGAGATTTTGAGCCATATTTCCTCTTTTATTCAGAGAGAGACTGTTTCTATTCAATCACAGAATTTCTTTGAACTTTTTTATTATTATGAAATCTCATATTGCTAAATTTAGAATCAAAATATTCTATAAATATGATAAATTAATTTTTTGTCTAGAACTATCAATTAGAAATATCAAAGCAATAAGGCATCTATGCTAGTAAATCGTAAAGATAATTTAAGACCATCTTTTGTTAAATCAAAGCCAAAAAATTCAAATTTCAAAAAATATTTTATCCTTTAAACCCATATTAGAAGTCTAAATCGAATCTCTTTATACCAATATCTGATAAACCCTTAACCATAAATACTACCCAAAGCTTTCAACCGTTAACCCTTATAATTTCTGAGTTTAGAATGTAAGAAAAGGGAAGAAGAGGTAGTGAAAGGAGTAAAAGTAGAACAGAAAAAGGGAATGTTAAAAAGAGGGTACAGCTGAAGAAATAAGATGAAATGGGAACGAAAAAGAATGAAAAATCGTAAAATGATGATTTAAAAAGACGATTTAGAAAGAAAAAGAAAGAAGAATCGTGAGAAAGAAGTTATCCAAATCATGGATACTTACTGAAGTAGAATAAAAGAAGCCTAAAAAGATAGGAGAAAGAAGAGCTAAATTCTCAGAAAAACTTTGAATCCTTTTCTACGTTTCTTTGATACCTTCTAAAACCCAAAGCCCCATTACAAGCTGAAGGAAAGACCATTCTGATTTATGATTTGCAAAAATATATCCCTAGTAGAGATATGAATACTAGATATTATGGATTGTACAGGGAATTATATGAATAGAATAAATTATCTTTTCTATGGGATTCATTAATTGTTACAAGTATCTTTGACTGAATTTTTCTGAAAAATATATTGAGAGAAGCCAAAAGTTTCGATATCCTTTTGAGAGTATGTCAATAATGAGTTTTTGAATGAAAATATTTTCTAAATCTGCAATTTAGAAAAATTTATGAAGAATAAACTGTTTACTGATGCATATACTCCCTGCTTATTATGAATTAAAATTGCTGAAGTTCTAATCAAAGATAATTGCTATAATGGAAAGTAAGGATAAAAGATTGGTAATTTTAGAAAATCGTAAAAAACTATGTGTTGATAACTTAGTTAACTTAGTTAATTTAATTAGTGTATAAAATTAGTTTAGAATTTTAATTTTTTTAAGTTTTTGAAAAAAAAAATATTTTTTAAAATCCAAAAATATTTGAAGTTTGTAGGTAACTTCACTGAAAACCTCCAGGAGACTACAAATCCTCCACTAGGGATCACCTAGGGGTTTAAAGGCTTGTTGCATCTGCTAAATACAATCGTGCTCTCTACGAAAGTGACATTTAAGTTCTTAGTTTATATTTCCTTGTTTGCTAGGGACTAGTAAAACGTAAGTTTGGGGGTATGATCAGTCACATAATATACCAATTTATCACCCTTAACTTCGTGATGCTAGGACTTAGTTTGTTACTAATAAGTTAATGATGTGTAGATATTAAGGAAAATTAGAAAAAGAGAGCCAAAGTGTTGATCTTCGTAAAAATGAACTCAAAAGAATAGTAAATGACGATTAAGCGTAAAAAGATGATTCACTATATACTGAAAGCTAGAAAATCGTGAAAGAAGACTAAGCGCTGTTACTAAAGAAGATGATAAGAAATCGTAATTTACTATTCTTCAGAATACGTTCAAGAAGCTGAAGCGATATAGAAGAAAAAAGTGAACAATTGTAATTCAGAGAATCGTCCAGAGAGAAAGCTATAAAAGATTGAAAATCGTGATTTACGATTTTCCAGAAAGAGAAGAAAAAAAACAATCGTGATTTACGATTGTATTAATAGAAGCTTTCTTGCTGCTACTACTGTTGTTGATCACGTGAGAATGAACACCGCCAAGCACAAAATTAGAACTTTTAAATTAGAAGCTTGCTTGATTACGAATCTAGAAGATTAATGAAGACAGACTCCAAAAGATCTCTACTACTGAATAAAAATGAACAATCCAGAAGCGCATCAACAAAATAGAAAGCAAGGAGGAAAAAAATTAGAATTAGAATTATAATAGGAATCTTTGTATTTCTTTTATTAGAATTAGAACTTGTAAACCGACTCTTTATAATCCATAAATAAGAGAACCCGGTGTAGGAATAATTTGAAGAAATTCTCAACATCAATTGACAATAAGGTTGAATTTTCTTTCGATCAACTTAAAGTAGATTTTTATTGCTTTGTAGATTAGATATCCAAGGTTTTTCAAGAGCAATTGACGACTGCAATTGGGAACTGAAGATTAGTGTAGATATCTATAGTTTCTCAGAAGCAATTGACGACTGCGGCTGGGGGTGAAAGATATAATTTTATTATTTTCTAATTTAGATTTTATTTTCTTTTATTTCCTGCTTTGTAAATATCTTTGAATTTTAATTTGAATTGACGACTCAGATTGAAGTTTACAAATTAGTGTAACGGTTTTACTTTTTCAACTTCAGTTTTCTAGAATTTGATTGGCGCCCAAGTTTAAGGAGATTGTTGATTAGATTAAATTTGTATTGATAGGAAGCTAGTTTTTGATTGACGCCTAAATTCTAGAAGAGTGAGATATAGTGTAATGGTATTTTAAATTTGTAAACATCCGATAGCTAATGATTGTGATTGACGACCATAATCTGAAGTTTGAAGATTTATGATTTATTTTTTATAATTTAGATTAAGAAACAATTCTTTATTCATATTTCTTCAGTAGTTTAGGATCTTAAAAGATAAGTATAAGTTTTCAAAAAAATTGAATTAATATAGTATAACCTGTCTCTGTGGGAATGATCCTTTACTGATACTATAATTTCCATTGTGCACTTGTAATAGGTTAAGACTTAATTAGATGACATAAACAAGCCGCTAACACCGACCATAAACTAAACAGTGGTACACGAAAGTATGTACATCAAAATCTAACTTTACCATTCTACAAAATGATTGGATGTACTAAGCCCAAACCTCAAATCCAAAACTATGTCAAGTCAAAATGATTGCACATGTGACGTATAGATGAGGGGTGAGTTGACAGTCTAAGCCCAGTAGGGAGAAATTCAGTAAATTTTCACATTTTATCATAACGAAGCGTGGATTTAATGATAATATTCAAGAGCATTTAAAAACTGAATTTCAAAGGAAAAATCATGGTCATAATAAAACAGGAAAAAACCTTTTCATTTCGAAACGTCAGCATTTTTGTATCAAATAGTATTAAAAAATAATATCAAGCAGAAACATGTTTGAAAGATCATTTTCATGTCAAGCAGAAACTGATTTCAGATGTCATTCTTTCTTTCTCATATTCAGAATTCACAGTTTAGATGTCAGTATTTCAATGTTCATATACAAAATTGCCGTCCAAAATGTTAGAATTCACGGTTTCAGAGTTCACGCTTCAGGGGTTTCAAAGTTCAGAGATTGCAGAGTTTAGAATTTTCAGAGATCAGAGTTCAGAGTGTAACATCCTGAAAAATCCGAAACCATAGGTCTTGATTTGGTGCGTGTCCGTTGAGAAATGCATCACCGTTTTAGATTTTTCAGATAAAATCGTCTTGGGTCCGTTTGGACTTCGTTTGAGATTTTAGGACCAAAACTTATACACCGTGGGTGTCTTGGCTTAACGCTGAGTTTGATTGATAAGTGGTTGGGGGTGTAGGCTCCACACTGAACCAATGAGTGTTTAGGTAGTAAGAAACACCTCACTTAGGTGTATTCGCTTCACGTGAAATCTAATTCTTTGGATAAGGCTAACACCCAAAAGGGGTGTATGTGTTGCATAGGGGAACTAGCCCCTTTAAGTTATATAAGGTAAAGCTTCTTTGGGAAGCTATTACCGGTTTGCTTTGTTTGGGTTTGGGTTTTAGAGAGAGAGAGAGAGAGAGAGAGAGAGAGGAAGAGTGGAGCTTGAGGAAATTGCCGCTGTGACGCCAAATCGGCTCCGTTAAGTTTGAGGTATCGGCTTCGTAGTGATTTGTGTGCCGCGAGAGAAGTTGGATTCCAATATCGATGAGTTTTAGAGAATTTGAGTGTGTGGGTTGATGGTAGAGAATAAACCATTTTGATCGCGGTATACGCAATTGGGTGAGTGAAGGGTAGTGCGGTTTGAAAGCTTCGCCATAAGCTTTGCTTCAATTCAATCAACGAAAGGATCACTAAATTTCACTCTGAAACCCTTCGTGACAACTACTCGTGAAGAGCGTAGAATCGACCGCTTAAAGGTGAGCAAAGATATGTGAAATTATGATTTTTAGTTATGTTAGATTCTAAGTATTATGTGAATGGAAAATTAGAAGAATATGATTTAAATTTGAATAAAAATGAGTTTGGGAAGTTGAAACCTGTGTTTAGGAGAAATCTAACAAACCTGATCGATCGAAATAAGTATCCGATCGATCAATTTTTTCAGAGCAAAAATGTGAAGGTTTCTGAAGAAATCGATCGATCGAAATAAAATTCGATCGATTGATTTAAAATTCGATTGATCGATTTGGAAATCGATTGGTCGATTTTGACTGAGCTTGCCGACACTGCCTCGATATTTTGATTGTAACATTCTGGTCCGAACTTTGATTGACGTAATTTTTACGGTGTTTGAAAGAGGACAACAAGATCTACAACTTTTTTGAATTATCAATTTTGTGAATCCAAAGATTTAAAAGTCAAAATTTAGGGGAAAAGTTGCATCAAATTCTAAGTTTGCACGAACATGTCCGTTTCTGACTAATTTTGAGAAAACACTTAAATATGTCTAAGTTATTACTGATTAGAGTTAATCTTTGATAATGTGTGCTTGTGATGTAGATTGCTTCGCACAACTTCAAGATTGAGGTAGGGGAAACTCAATGCCTATTTGCACTTGAATCTTGATTTGTATAGACACATATGATAGTTGCTAGATAAGCTAAGATTTGTTTTGTTAAATGAAAATTGAGTTCGTTATTTGGAATATGAGGAAATTTCAATGCCAATTTCACTTTTAAATATTGTATCACAAATGCCTTGAATATTGTTTTGATTTTTGAGCCGTACGATGATAGTTAAGTTTCGAAATGATTTTTGAACTCGTATTGATCGCTTTGACTGTATTAGAAAGATGTGAATTATTGACGCTTTGAAATATTGATTAACTTGGCACTTGAACTTTGACGTAAAACTTAGACTTTGACGTGGAACTTACATTGTGAATCCTTTGAATTCTTTTGACTGCATCATTGGAGCTGGTATGGCAGCATAATCCGTACATGCATTCATACATACGCTGCATTTGCATCCCTTGGAGACATTATTTATCCCTTGGAAATCATACATTTCTTGGACAATCATTGATAACTTGGACACCCTTGGATACATTGTGACACCCTTAGAAATATTGAGACACTCTTGGATATATTGTGACACTCTTAGAAACATTAAGACACCCTTGGAAATGTTGAGACACCCTTGGACACCCTTGTATTATTTTGGTTGCAAATTCGACATTGTTTACAAATTCGCTTGAACTTGGACACCCTTGGGCACTTCTGATTGTTTAATATGTTCCTTTATAGATATGACTTTGATGAAAACTCTGTTTTGAAAGTAAAAGCTTTGAAAGTCATTTTTGAAATGAAAATGATGAATGCTTTGAAATTCAGTTTTTGGGAGAGATGGTTTTAAACTATTATCATTGAATCTATACTTTCTTATGATAAAATGTAAATTGATATTGAATGTCCTTTACTAAGCTTAGTTGTTAGCTCACCCCGACTATACGTCACAGACACAGTTATAGGTATTGATCGAGACCTTGGCTTTAAGGAAGATTTAGACTACGTACCAGAAGAGGAGATCGTCCGCTTGAGGATTTTCGCCTTAGTTCTGGGATCGTAGATTGTGGGTTTGGTAAGCTGGGCTTGGTACATTCGTGATATTATCCATATATTGTACACCACTATTTTGGTGATGGTCGGCCATCACAAGTGGTTTAGTTTAATTCTTTTGAGATTACGTGTTCTCTATATAGAAATAGAGATTTGATTTAGTTCTGCTATATGTATATATGCTTTGATTTTTGTGCTTATTAGTGGATGTACCAAGTTTTCTATATCAGATTATGATTTGCGATCTGACAATATGATTTTTCCCATATTAAAGAGAAAAAAATGTGTCGAAAAAATTGGGCTGTCACACAGAGGGTTCAGAGTTCGGAGTGTTCAAAGTTTTCAGAGATCAGAGTTCAGAGGGTTCAGAGTTTAGAGTGTTCAAAGTTTAGAGTTTTCAGAGATTAGAGTTCAGAGGGTTCAAAGTTCTAAGTGTTCAGAGTTCCGAGTGTGAATTTCAAATACAAGTACACCGCCGTGCCGGTTCGATTCATGGATATACTACTGTACCAGTTCGATCCATGGATTAACTGCCATGCCAGTTCGATTCACGGATTAACTGTTGTACCAATTCGATTCACAGATTTGTATTCAAAGCTCACACACAGAATTTAGATTTCACATTCAAGATCGATTCACGGATATGCCGCCATGCCGGTTCAATTCATGGGTTCACCGCCGTGCCGGTTCTATTTATATTCAGAGGTTCGATTCACGGTTTTACTGCCGTGCCAGTTCTATTCATATTCAGAAGTTTGATTCACGGTTTCACCGCCGTGCCGATTCTATTCATATTCGGAATAGGGTTGCAGGAGTTATGTCAAAAAATAGTATTCAAAGACAGGGGACAGAGTTCGTATGCGGAAATCGAGTACATGTGCAGAAATAACGTGCTAATGTCAGAGTTCAGAAGTCAAGTAGTCAGATTCATGTTCATGTTTATTTGTGTATTTAGGCTTTACATTTTCAAAAATTGGGTTTCAAAGTGTCCAAATGTTCACAAATGTCCAAAGTACAAAGTTCATATTTCAATTTCAAATATTTAGAGTTTCCAAATACAAAGAGTTTAAATTACTTGTATAATACAGACATATTTAACATGTAACAAAGCTCAAAGGTTTCAAACCTCCAAATTCAAAATGTTCTAACTCTAGTTCAAATGCGGTCAGAATTATCATGTTATCCATGAATCAAAAATCAAAATATAACCTTGCATTGAAAGTTTCCCTACATTTCAGATTTTCAAGTTCAAAAGATTTGTCAAATCACAAGTCATGATGCAATTTGCGGATTCAACATATAGATATCGAAATTCAAGATTTAAGACGAATCATCATATCAAAACTCGAAAATACTAATGATAATGTTCATGTGCAATTGAAATCAAATTATTAACCATTGAAAATGATTCAAATATATAGATGTACAGATTTTCGAAGTCGCAGGCTCATGTAAAAATGTCATTAATGACCATGAATCGACATTAAAACATAACTTTACATTGAAAATGTCCCTACCTTAACCTCGAAGTCGCGCGAAGCAAAGTAAAGTCCTATTGATGGCTTTCCGCCCTCGATCTACATCACATAGCATTTGTAAAATACATGTCAATGACTGAAGAATCACACATATCGGAGTTTCTTTAAGTTTTCTCAAACCTGAGGCGGAATAGACAAGTTCGTGCCAACCTCGGATCATGTGAAACTTGTCCCAACTTGTCACTCAATTTTGACCTTTAAAATATTAGATTTGTGAAATTATTAATTCACACAAATTATAGAGCTCGTTGTCCTATTTCCAATGCTGCAAGAATCACATAATTCAGAGTTTGGGGTCAAAAGTTATGACTGAAATTCCGAACTGGTGTCGGCACCTTGCTCTACCTTGCTGCGGCGAGTTGCAAGGTCGCTGCAGCGAGTTTTACTAATATAAAAAGCTAATATATACACATCTAGATTCACACAAAGTTAAAGCTAAATCTATTCTATATCATCAGAGTAGTAATCCTATCATCTAATCTCATGCATGCAATGGATAATGCATGCAATGGATTCGAGGCTCGATTATCGGGAAAATCGTTATTCGCACTCCTCATGCGTTCGATTATCGGGAACTTGGATTTCTTGAATCCTTGCATGAAATCCAAACGCACACACTATCAAATTTAAATTTCACAAATCCTCCTACGATCTACGCATGCATGTGAAGGTTTTCAAAAATTACCTTCTAAATTCACGTATGCAACGCTTGCGGTGAGCAATGTTGGGATTTTGGCGTGAAAGCTTTGCGTTTGTCTGATGGCTTGATTTTCCTTTGCTTTGATCATGACGACGTCTAGATCAAATTTCTTGAGAATAATTTGGACAAAAGATTTTCTTAATACAAGGAGAAGAATTTTGAGAGGAAGATCTAGCGCGATTAGTGCTTCACAAGGAAAAAGGGAAAAGAAAACGAGGAGAAAGGGGGTTCTCTCGCCCTCTCGGCTCCCTTGTGAGTGGAAATCACAAAGTGATTTTCTGGTGTGTGTTTTAGGTTTTATAACTGTGGGAGCGGGTTTGGTGTGTAGCCGGTACATCAAATACGGTGTACGGGTCTCCTTATTAAAAGCTTGAAACAGAAATCCTCCTCAACATAATTCACGAAATGATTTCTAAGGGATTTTCTTATAACTTATGGGAGTCTGATTTGGTATGAACCGGCATATTGAAAATGGTGTACAAGCTGTCATTCAAAGCTCCAAAAATTTCCTTGGACCATTTGAATGCAAACCAAACTCTTAATCAGTGGTGCTCTCACAGAGCTTGTGTAACTAATTACACAATTTATCACTTAAACCTTTGACACAAGGGTACACGTTCTGGAATTAATTAAATAATTATGTCTGCATCTAAGGCGCACATTGCCCACGGTTTTGATCACGTGCACTCAATCGGCGTATTCGGGTTCGAAATTTTTGGGATGTTACAATTATATTTCTTAAGCATGGTATAGTCTACGCTATTCTATGCTTGTTAAATCTAACACATGCAATCTATGCCATTGATTTTTAATAATCAAAACAGTGATAAAAAATAACAATATTCTAAAATCTAAGCTTAACAATCATTCATGACAGCCATTCAATATCAAAATTGCCTACCCTACTATATCAACAAGCAAGACATAGTCTATAGTGCTCTATAGTCATCAATCCTAACACATGCATCTAATACCATTGATTTAATATAACTAAAATAGTGATCAATATTTAAATTTCTGGAATTGTAAATCAAGAAATCAGTGAAGTATCCTAGGCTAGCATTGGACATAGTCCAAGCCTTGCCTATTTTGGACCCTTGGATGGTCATGCATGATCATGGTGATCATATGCAAGGTCATCCTAACTTCACATTCATCTCAGCACCCAAAATCTCTCAATAAAACATCAAAAACTTCAAAGAAACTCGAGAAATCATCAAAATCCTAAGCTAGTCATACAGTACACTATGCTAGGATCCAAAATTTATAAACTACTAAGACATTGCCTTGTTTATCTTCTTCTAACTTACTGGTTTGTGCAAAATTTGGTGGTGGAATGGGCTGGGATTGGTGTGAACTCACACTATGTTAAACTAGAAGGAGAGGGGAGTACAATGGTGGAGGTGGACTGAAGTTTCACTGGCTGGATAAGGAGGACCAAGGCTTGAGACCTAGAGCTCTAATGGAGGATAAGGAGGACCAAGGCTTGAGACCTAGAGCTCTAATGGAGGAGGATGGAGGATAAAGATGGAACTGGAAGAGAGAGAGGGGGCTACAAAATTCGAATTTTGCAAGGGGGTTGGGCTTTAGGCCCATGCACGGGTGACAAGCTTGGACTTGCCAAGCCACACTCTCTCTCCATCCTCCTCTCTCCATTCACATGCGCATGGAGGAGTGGGACCCATTTGGGTTCCACTCTGGGTCCCACTCTCCATCCTCCATTTAGTCTCTATCTTGCATTTTCTCCCTTTTTGTGTGTTCAAATTTTGTGAATTTCTAAAATTCAAAGCGTCTTGTGGTGCATGGCTCCTAACCCAATCTTACACCTTAGATTTCCCTAATGTGAAATATATGGTCTTAGATAGAGTCTAGCTTGGTCAAATAGATCAAGGGCTAGGATTTTTTAGAGAAATGTGAAATTCCAAATTTCTACTTTCTAAATTAGGAAAATTATTTACAATTGCCCTTAAGCTTCATGCCTATTTACTTGAAATGCTATCGTTCCATACAAGGCACATACATTTAACCAAAGGTATTTATTTTTTTAGCTCTCTTGGATTTATGGGTCCAAATTTGACTTGCTTTTTTTATCATAATCATGATAATCATTAAAATCCACACCATTGATGGTGATCTCCACATCATCACCTTGCCTCAATCCCAATTTGAAAAATTTCTCGAGTCAGGATCAATCATTAGTCAGTCTGGGTCCTCACACATGGTCTAAAATGTTGGTGTGTGATTTCCTTAATTACTACCACACCCATCCAATTTAATATGGTGTCCTATGGGTGCCATTAGAAATAACACCTTTCCTTTCAGTTACAGGTGAGTGCTTAACATTTTTGGACGGACCTGGCCTCAAGCAGTCACCTGGCACAGTCAGGTCTCACCAAGCTGGTTGACTGAGACATGTTTCAAGGGATAGGTGTGGCACTTTTAAATTATAAAAAATATTAAAAATAAATAAATAAATAATATAACAAGATAAATTAAATTAATAGAAGATATAATGAAATGAGGTAAGGGGCCCTTGATGCGAAATGGGACTACCCTATTTTCCAAAAGTAGTGGGTTGTGACTATTGTTGTCATAAGCGATAGCTTAAGTGATCATAAGCTACAAAATCGCATAAGCCATTTTGCGATCGCATAATGCTCCAACGGTCATATTTATGACCATTGGAGAACTTTAATAATTTCTTTTTTATTTTTTGAGGTCCCATTTTCTCTAATTTTATTTTTATGCTTTGTAATTTTTTTTTTAGTGAATTAAATTGTTATAAACTTAGTAATATTAGATTTAGTATGTTATAAGGCCTCAAAAGGAAAAATCAAAGATTAAGATTCAAGAGTGAAGAAAGCTTATAGTTCTAATCTTCTATCAATCAAGTGACCCGGATCAAGCAAGCAAGACTTTTGGGAGGTTTGAGTTTTATTATTTTTGTTTCAAAAATTTTAAATATCTAATTTTCTTTTCCTAGTTCTTACTTTCTATCATCATTCACCAATTAATTATGTCTACATCTTCAACCCCAGATCCTCAAAGACCTAAATCGAATTATCCGGGTTAGAAATATAGACAGTATAAGAGTTCTACCGAGAAAGCAACCATAGTTTGTACCTTGTGTGTTATGAGAGCACGAGTGACATAGGCCGTCATAAACAACATCTTGCTCATGGAGCCAGAGCAAATGCTAGGGCTTGTAGAAAAACTACTCCGAAAATCTGAAAGGAAATAATGGAGTATATAGACAAGCGTTCTAAGAAAAAATATAATCAAGATGTTGTTTTAGAAAGCTATATGGAAGGTTATTATGATGATTATGAAGATGATAGATCTACACCATCAACGGCCCAAAGTAGATGACCTCCACAACAACCATCGAAAAAAGTACGTGATCGTGATACACTAGAAGGGTGGTGTCGAGCACATCCGGAGGATGTGGTTAATCAAAGGGAAGATAAAGGACCCACTCAAACAATACTAGAGAATTGATTTAAGGGTAAGGATAGACCCACTATAATCCAATATGTGTCTAAGTAGTTCTATCAAGCCGGTATTGCTTTCAATACCGTTAAGCTAAAGAGCTTCAAAGTGATTATTAAATCTCTTGAACAATTTTGGCCCGGGCTTAAACTCCCTTCCTATCATGAAATCCGGGAAACATGTCTCAAAGAAGAGGTGAGAGTGACCAATAATATATTATCGAATATAAGGATGTATGAAAAATATACAGTTACACATTAATGGCCGATGGATGGACGGATAGAACCGATCGGACATTGATAAACTTTTTGGCAAATTGTCCTATCAGAACTATGTTCCTAAAATTGGTAGATGCATCGGCCCATTCTCACACGACCGAATATTTATTTACACTTTTGGATAAGACCATGGAGGAAATAGGACCCGAATATATTGTCCAAGTTGTAACGGACAACGCGGCATCCTACGTAACCGCCGGTCACCTCCTTATGGAGAAGCGACCGTAACTTATTGGACGCCATGTGCGGCCAATTGTTTAGTCCTAATCCTAGGCGATATAGACAAACTACATATTAAAACAATTATTAAAGCTAGGAGGATAGTTGTTTTTATGTACAAACATGCACTTCTATTTCAAAGAATGTGCAAAGCAATGAGAGGTAATTTATTACGTCCCATCGTGATTCGATTTGCAACCTAATTTTTAACTTTACAAAGCTTGTATACGAAAACAAAAGAGCTTAGAAGTTTTGTAACATTAGCCAATTGGAACAATGGACCTTGGTCAAAGAAAGTCGATGGTAAACAAGTTACACAAACATTGCTCTAAAACCAATTTTGGATTAGTATTGCACAAACCCTACGTGACTCTCAACCAATCATAGAGGTGTTACGATTGGTGGATGGTGATGAGAAACCACCAATAAGATATATATATATATATATATATATATATATATATATATATATATATATATATATATATATATATATATATAGTTTTATGGAGGGTGCCCAAGAAAAAATAAAATCTAATAATCAATTCAAGTCAAGATTATATCAACCAGTGTTGGATATAATCAACAAGAGGTGGGAAAGTCAAATGACATCTCTACTATATTCGGCCACCTTCATTCTTAATTGGGCGGTGTTCTTTGCACACCTGAATCGAGATGATACGGATGCCACTCACATGGTTGACTTTCTTGACTGCTTATAAAGGATGGTCCCTGATAGAGCTGAACAAGTTAGAATGAGTCATCAGTTGGACCGTTACAAGAAAGCGGAAGGAGTTTTTGGAAGGGACATAGTTATCCGACATAGAACTACCAAAATTTCAAGTAAGTATAAACTTTAAAAGTCTCTAAAGGTCAAACTAATTAATGTATTTTATTTTTACTCTAGTAGTTCTAACTTCTAATAATTCTCTTTAATCTACAGTCGACTGGTGGGCAGCTTATGGGGTAGATCCGATAACAAAGGATCCCATTTTGAAAAAATTGATCATTTGGATATTTGGCCTTACTTGTGCCGCTTTCGGATGTGAGTGGAATTGGAGTTCTTTTGAGATGGTAATTGAAGTCTTAAACAATTAAAGTCAATCCATGAATATTTTAATTAAATTGCAAGGTTTTTAATTGTCCTACTCCTCATGTTTAACAAATCCACACAAAGAAAATGAATCGACTTGAGTAAAAGAAGCTCAATGACTTGGTGTTCGTGCAGTACAATAAAAAATTACGTGAACGATTCCTTGCAAGGCGAGAGAAACCAGGGTTCTATGATCCCATTTGTATGGATGATGTGCCTACTGACCATCCATGGATGGTTGATTCTCTAGATGAGCCTGTCTTTTATGGGGAAGATTTGACAAGGGCCCAAGTTGAAGCAACGGCTCTTGGTCTGACACCCACTGATAGGAAGAGGTGAACTGTTGGTGAGGATAATAGCAGCCAAGGCATGTATATTGATGAAGAAGATGAAATAATAGAAGAAAATGATAGACAACCAGATGATATAGATTTCATACAGTGAGATTGGATGAAGACGAAACATAAGAAGAAGAAGAGTATATAGAAGACGGAGATGATTCTGATGACGATGACAATGCTAGTGATGATGATGGAGGGGATGTACCATAATAGGTTAGAAATGAATGTGTAGAGTATATTGCTGGTACTCAGATGCAAAATTAAAGCTATAATTTTAAATATTAGTATGTAAAACTTCATTTTTAAATGCAAGAATGTCTATTTTTTCCTTCTAGAGACTTGAATACTTATTGTTAATTTATTTTTAATTTTTTTAATTAAAAAAAAATAAAAATTATGCCATGACTTAAGCGAAATTGAACCAAATCGCTTAAGCGAAACTAAGCCATTTTGACAACAATGATTGTGACCTTAGTGAGTCCAATATGAGCTAAAACCCCTTATTCATTTGTTTGGGTAGCAGCCCTCTTTTGTCAAATCAATGGGCCCATGGCCCCTTCTCCTTATTTGTGGACTTTATACCCTACAGTTATCCACTTAAGTCGATTTTATTAGATGGATAGGACTCGAGGCTCATCTCCGAATTCAATGGGTCGAATGTCACCTTGTTTATACGAAAGCCTAAGACTATGACATGTGACGTGGGCCTGAGACCCATAGTCAAATTGGCCCCAAGGGCCCTTATATTGTGAGTTGGGCCAAAGACACCTTATTCATAAGCAAACAAGCCCAACTCCTTCTAGTATTTTATATGCATAGGGGCTTAGGCGGCCCTCTTGATTTATTTGTAAGCATGAGTTGAATACACTTTAATAAGTTTAGATAGGATTCAAAGCCCACCGCATTTTAAAATATTTGGGTCTCATACCCCTTACTAATTTTATATGAGACTCATAATTCTTGTAACCCACGTGCGACTGATATGTGAAATATGTCACACGTGAAACATGTGCAACTCATATGACACGTAAAACTTGTGCCACAAGTAAAAATTAAACTTTTGGGATAATTTGTGTGAATCAGGGTACGGCTCGGGTAGAAAAGTTTAGAATTACTAAGTATTATAGTTATTAAAATTCATAAAGCTTCGAAAAATAAATGGGTCCGCCCATGTGGGCCTTTTTTTTGTTCATGAACCCTTAAAGGGTACCTTTAATAGGCTAGATACCCTAAGTAGCCAAACGGACATTTTGAGAAACAGCGGACTAAACTTCAAGGATGTGCCCAACCCACCTTCTAAGTCTTAGTAGACTCAATTGATGCATCATTTGTCCATGCTATGAGGCATTTGGTATACTAATGATCATACGATGAGACGATCTTGATCATGAATTGATAATTGTTTAGTTAAAGGTCTAAATGAATAAACCAAGAGTGAAAATCATGGGAGACCCGAACACCAATTACACGGATGACATCGGTAGGATTAGATGATTTTAAACTCAATCAGATTAACCTTAAAATGCGTGTATCGAAGATTGATGGTCTAAAAATGATTTAGTCATATAAGGACTAAATTTTATCAGAATTATATAAATTAGTAGTTTTCATCAGATCGAAAAGACCTATCTAATATAAACAGTTTATCATCATATTGCAAAACACATTATAGGGTCACGTATCGACTTACCAGTGACCTCTTCTTCTATCTCGCTCTCCTTTAATAGTATGTATGGTCCCCTAGGAGACTTTAGATCATATTCTAACCTGCAAAAATCTTAGGTCTCTAACCAACATCCACGAGTCAAAGTTTGACTTAAACTGCAACTTGTAACTCAATTGTGATCAGTTCACTAACTCTTTTTTTCTTGTAGTACTTGTTTAACATTTATACAAGTTTCAAATAGTATAAGTTTCTGTATAATTAGGCTGCAATTGTTGAAATGTGTTTCTGGGGGTTTATATAAGATGCATCTTCTATTAAGTGTTTTCATCGACACTGCATTACATCCATATCATAGAAATAAGATAGGGCATATACATAATAGGATAAAGTAATAAGAAACGACACTCAACTTTTTAGCCTTCATCATGATAGGGTTCCTTTCACGATCATGTGGAGCTTGGAATGTAGACATCCATGTATAGATGCAACACCTCTATGTGATTATTGATTGTCACACGAAGTATATCCAGGTTACTACGAAACCCGTCCCTTGGAAAGCATGGCTTAGTGAAGTTTATTATTGATCAACCTTCAAAATCGTATATAAATATCTCATATCTTGATGTTGCTAAGCCTTGAAGGCTTGTCTAATGTTTGCTTTTAAGTTTATTTTAGTTTACAATAAGTTTTGAAGGAAAAGAACAAGTACGCGCTAAAGAATAAGAGAAAGAAAGAAAAGAATCTACACAAGTTGCAATCTTGATAGGTCTAAGTGCAACCTCGACAGGTTGAGATGCCTAGTACTCCAATCCAATTGAACTCCAGTTGGATCAAAGAGAAGCATTGAAGAATATACAAAATTGCACATCTCGATAGGTCGAGATTGGGAAAACAACAACAGGTTTGCTGGAGGAGTATGGAATTGTGCTGAATTTAGAACTCTATTCTTTCTTCTTTAAAGTTTGCTCGAATTAGGAGTTTCTTTCCCTACTTTTTCTCAATGCCCTAGGGCCTTATAGATTTATAAATAAGGACCCTAGGTTTAGGATAGATATATAGATATAAAGAGTTTTATAGGGTTAGTTTTTCTTTTGCTTTCTAGTTTCTATTCTTCTTAGATTTTTGGGATTCGAGAGATTGTAAATCGTCATTCTATGGTCGAATCTGAGAGTCGCACTCCGATGATGAAGATTAGAGCTACGATGCGTGGCTAGTTTTTGAAGTTTGGGACCTCTTGTAATCAAAGATAATTTTTAATTCAAAGTTATATTTTCTTTTCTAATTTGAATTCGTTTATGGTAATGATTGAATGACTGTAGTTCACTCTTATTTGTGATTGTTGTGAATGATTCTAAAGCATTTCATTTTTGTTTATGATGATCGTAATCACCTTATAGGGATAATGATTAAAATTGATAGAATATTCACCATCGAATTAGTAATTGTAGTCTAGTTTGATAGGTTTCATGAAATGGTGCGTACGGATTAGATTGCTAGAGATTAGATAGATTATATCGTCTCGACTAATCCATGACGAAAAATAGGATCTGATTATTTTATCTAACTTTAGCTTGTAGCAAAGAAAAGGTTATTACCTGAAATTCAAATTAAATGAGGAATATGATTGTGAATTATTACGAATTGATGATCAAGAGGGGTCTTAGACCGTTTTCTCCTTTTCTTTCAAAATCTATTTCTATTTTACAAATTCATAGTTTCCTTTTAGTTCTAAAAATCAAAACTTTTCTAACTGAGACTTTAGATTAGATTACAGTAGTCTCTGAGGTTCGACACCCTCAGTATTTGCCCTAGTTCCACGAACTTATGTACTTGCTAGGTTTTAAAAATTTCACGATTAATCGCACCACGGCTCACTCTAAATTTATAAGAAACGCTGTAAAAGTCAACTGAATATGAAATTTAGTTCTATGCGTGTCATACCTTACGAGCCACCGTAAGGGTACAAAGTTTGTAGCCAAGACGGGTCTGAAGGACAATACGATAGTATCCGAACATAAGGGAAGACTAATTTATATGCGCGCAACCTCATTAGGCTGGATGGTAATTTATGATATAACATGATACGAAGGTTAGGTGGTTATCTACATTTAGATCTCGCGTGGTAGGCTCAAGCAGTGGTCATAGCACAGGTCGTATATGTAAGATATGCATGATGCGAAGTACGTTGTGTAGGCGTATGGAGATACATTAAAACTTTAAGTTGAGGAGAGAAGTAAGAAAAATGATATACATTAGAAGCATCATATGCACTGCAATTTGTTACGTCATTTCAGCTTTTGTTACGTAATGTTCATGAGAGATTTATTTCGGTTATTTATTTTGTACAACTGCTAAAATTTAAAGGATTCATTCACTTATGAGGTTATACAGACGATCACCTAGGTAGATTGTGGTGGATCGGTTGTACAACCCACTGAGTTTACGTGACTGAGTAAACTCATCCCAAGAAAAACTAATAGTTGCAGGTGAAGATATGGACTACACTACCCCTGAGAACTTGATGCACCAATAGTAGATACGACATATGAGGGCGAGGGCAAGGGCATCGGGGACCATCTGAACGGGGATGTAGATCCTACTGATTATTATGAGCATTGAGAGCTCACTTGCTTAGTTTTTCTTTCTGTTACTTGGGAGAGATACATTCCTAATTGAGTTGACTTTTCATACATGTTATGAGTTATTTTTATTTACTTTCTAACTCTTAGATGCATGTTTAGGATGATACTGTTAATATCGATTTTATTTTCATATTTACCTTATGCAGTTGTTTACATTAAAGGTGATCATAAATCTTAATGACCCACTTTAATGATGTTTACGAGATAGTATGTATATCTGCTTATCACCTTAACAAACGTGCGGTGTCCTAACAAAGAATTATAAGCCCTCGAGATTAGGTAGAATTATGGGTCGTGATACTCGATCCTCAGGTTAGATGCTAGTGCCTAGCTGGAAATGCTACCCTCGTGATAACGTCCCGGGCATCCTTAAATTCTTTATGCATTTTTTATTTTAAAATAAGAAAGATACTTTAAGATTGGTCGATTTGGCTGATACATATTTGATATATCGATATATATTAGCTTGTAACCCCACTAATATGCCGATATTATATACACCCATTTCTGAACTTTCGGGATTAACCACAACGTCATGAACATTATTAATCATGCCCCAAGACCCCCGATGATAAACAATCTGATGAACATGCATAGCAAAAACATAATAACACGTAAGGATCTGATTATATGTTGCGCTGGCGATGTATAATAGCCAACCAACTAACCTGTGTGTGTGCCTTTGAGGAAATCTAGAATGGTACATCTTTACAATGACTTTTCTATGTTTTTATTAATGAGAGAAGCCTCTTTAAATAAAGTGAATATAGTCAATTAAGATCTCAATAGATCTTTAACTATTCAAAATACTTAATAAAATATTTATAAAATCTCAATTAATTTTTTTTGTGCCTAAAATATATGATACACAAGATATGATATGTGTATCTCTCTTCTCAATCTCAATATACTCTATTACCCTCCAGTAATCGCACATTCCATTTAAGAAATAACATATGATTGGTTACATGAAATATTAATCGATTTTGTGAAGTGAGTTGTCGATGAATGATCCACAACGTCCGATCATGCTCGCTAGTGGTCACCTCATGTATGTGAAATTCGTCAATATTGCATCTTGCACTTTTTTTTTTGAGTTTGTCAAAGCGGGTGGCACACAGATCAAGTCCGTCATGATCTCTCCTAGAAGCTTACGATGTAGATCGTGAGGCATGAAGAAAACTTTCGTTGGAGAGGTCTTAACTATAAAAAAATGGGATCAAGTGGCATGAATATTTTGATAAGGGAGTTTATAGAGGTATCAAGGAAGAAGTTGTATGCGAGAGATGCAAAGATGAAGGGTAGCAAAGTTAGGGCAGTCGCTTATGATAAGAGCACTTCGAAGGGGCTCTTTGACGTTATCAATGATAATATTGATGGCATCTTTTTCCTTCATCTGAATTTCGATTCGTGCGACAAGTCTTCTCCATATGCGGACGAAATCGGCGAACTCCTCGTCAGGGTGTTGCTTTGTCGTCATCAGGTTACTGAGACTAATGACTTCTTGTATCAGGTGCTTGTATTGGTTGAGGAATTGGCTGACAAAGTCATCGAATGTGTCGATCTTGTGCAGTGGTAGACCAACGAACCAATCGAGGGCTTCTCCTTCTAGTGACCTCTGGATGTAGTGAATGAGCAGGCCCTGATTATTGCGTATGGGCCGATAGTCGTTGCAGAATAGCGCCAGATGGTGATTCAGATTTTCGGTGCTGCTGTACTTACTAAACTTCGGAGGCTTAAAACCTACAGGTAAGTTAATTTGAGGCTCCGATAGAATTTGTCGAATCCGAATAAAAATTCAGGACACTCTCTCTTAGCCATGTATTCATCGAGGACTCGGGTGAGATCCTCCATGTTCACACTGACGTCTTTCTTAGTAGCTTGAGGATGAGTTCTACCTGGGCGGTTATTGCTGAGGAAGGTGTGAGTGGTCTGCTTCGATGGTGATGCGTGAGATGATATAGTGCTTGGCATAGAAGGTGGTCTCTCCTCCCTTTGTTGCTCTTGCTTCTCTTGATCCTGCTGCTCCGTGGCAGCTCTATACGTAGCTCCTAGGCTTCGGAGTAGCTCGTGGGCTTCTGGCCCTCCCTTCGATAACACATGAAGATTCAAGCCGATGATTTGTTCGGTAGTATAATTTTGTCCGATACCGCTCTCTCTTCGTCCGTCATTATTGTTGGTACTCGGGGGTGTATGCGGTATCCGTTCATCTTCTCCTGCCATGTTGACCTCGGGCGGGGAAGATGGCCCATCATTGTCTGTGGAATTATTGTGGAACCCCCACAAGGGCGGGTTAGTGCTAGAGTTTATTCGGCGGATTTTGAACATCTTCCTCTCTTAAGAGGTGCTTACGATATTTCTCGTGCGAGTGTGTGTAACGAGGTGATAAAGCGAGAAAATGAAGCAGGAAAATAAAACTAAACTAAACAAAGCAAGAAAGTAAAACTGAACTAAATAAAGCAGGAAATTAAAACTAAACTAGATAAACAAAACAATTATAGCAAGAGAAGTCTTATCGCAATCGCCAGTCTGTTGGTACACACTTTTTCTGAAGTCCTTTGGTCCCCTGAAGAAGTGGCCCAATTCGGTCAACGCGGACTCTGGTTGAGGGCAATAGAATAATAAACTAGGAAATATTAATTACTAAAAGGAAAGAGGTAAATTTTAAATGAAGAGTACCTGGGTTGATGCAATCGCCAGCTGTAGATGTTTATCGACGCTGTAACACGTCACTGATCACGCTCAAAGAGATGCAGGCTGACTCCTCTACTGAATGTCGGACACCCGACTTCAGCAGCTAGGGATAGCCTAAAGTCTATCTAGTCTAGTTTCCTATTCCTGGTAATCCTATCTAAAAGGGGGGGGGGGGTGGTGGCCCACTATGCTTGGGAGGATCGACCCCGTTCTCGGGTACCCTCCATAAGCTCCCCTGGGCAAATCAGGGCGGCTAAAGGCTAAAATCGAGGAAGGTTAGAGACCTAATTGGTTCTAGGCTTTAAATTTGGGCAGGGGTTTCCTAAGGTTAAGGCTAAGGGTGCTTATTCCTTCAATACTCCTTCGACAGTTGGGGCTAACTGACCAGTACCGCTAGCCTGTCCTATCCTAATATAATTTGTAAATTTAAGTTTCCTAAATTAATTAAACTAAAAGGAAAACCTATACAGTTTTGGATTAAGATGTGAGAAGACAAATTGGGATCTCTTTTAGATCTCAGACCCATGATTAATAAACCCCTATTCATCTCCTATTTTGAATCCTAGGTACTCCTGCTCTAGGCTACAAGCTCTACAGCTTTGTATAAGAATTATTAGATGAAATCTAAATATTAAAGCATCATTGCACGTAATTGACAAAAACTATGCTACAAGCCCTAGTCCGTCGATGAATATCCTATCAAATCCAATCCTAATCCCTACAAGACCATTAGAATCAAACTAAATAAGATTAAACCTTTACTATGCTTGTTCTTGGTACAACCAAAACCTCAAACATGCAATCGTACCAGTATGCAGAATTCAAAATAGAACAAAAATAGAAATTTATTAAACACTTATTTGAAATTTATCCCAACCTGAAAACGTTTAACCTCGCATCGATCGAATGACCTTCATTATTGCTGAATCGATTCTCTCTCGATGATTATCATCAATCTCACACTTTTCCAGAACTAAAAACTACCCTAAACTACGAACTCAAACGATGAAAAACTCTCTAGAAAAGCTCTGCCGAAAGGATTCTCTAAACCTAACCCTGGGGTCCTTATTTATAGTTTCATAAGGTCCTAGAACAATTATTGGAAGACCTGATTTTTCGCGTGAAAATACCATCTCAACCGGTCAAGAATGAAACTCAATCGGTCGGGCTTCAAATCTCCTCTAGGTTGCACCAATTTGCCTTATTGCGTTAATTCTCGACCGGTCGAATGCTCCAAATCCTTCTGATTCAGCAACTCTGGCTTGACCGGTCGAGATTATATACAAGTGTATATAATCTCTTATGCTCCATCTCGACTGGTCGAACAGAACTCAACCGGTCCAATTAGCCAATTTCTTCTCTCTTTTCTTCCTTGCTTCCTTCTCTGCTGAGCGATCTCGACCAGTCGAGAATGCAATCTCAACCGGTCGAAGTGACCATTTTAGCACTTCTTCAACTAATTCTTCTTGGTTTCCTTGTCTTTGCTTTGAGTTTCTTCTTACTTTGCTCTCTTAAATGTTTTTGCATTGATTCGGACTTCAAACCTATTGCAACACAACATGAACTAAAAGTGACCTTTAGTAGTTAAGTGAGATTTGGGCATAAATTATACCATTTTGAATGCCGATCAAACCCCCAAACCTTAACTTTGCTAGTCCTTGAGCAAAGGCAAAATTTAAAAAATTACCATTAAGCAAAAACTAAAACTTTCCTAACAATGTACAACTAATGTATAAAAGTAAAAGCCACTTTTGTAGAGAGCACGATTGCATTTAGCGTATGCAACAAGCCTTTAAACGCCTAGGTGATCCCCAGTGGAGGAGTTGTGTCTCTTGAAGGTTTACAGTGAAGGTACGTACAAACTTCCAAAACAGCTTTCAAAACCATAGGCAAAATGAGTTTTCAAAATTGGTTTTCATAAAATATGTACTTTTAAAAGTAAAAAACTAGTAGTTGTTTTAGCATGCAAATTTTCATTCTCAAATTCCAATGGCAAATTAATTATACTGTTACTTATTCAAACTAACCCAATGCTCCGATCCTTAGATAAATCTATCATTCATGCCTACAATGACGTGTGTGCTTACCAATGCTCAAATCTTTCCATCGTGGGATCAGTCCAACAAGGAATTGTCGAATCTCAAGTCTCGACTCAATCCTCACCTTAAGTATACACTCAAAACCGACTCGCTCCGATGAATGATTCATTTTTCACACATGTAAGAGAGAATTATAATGTAAATAAAAAACTCTCACATGATATAAGAAACAAGGTACATCAAAGAATTAAAAGAAATCTCATAATGAAAGATGTTTGCTTCCTAAGCATGTCATATCCAGCATCATAGACATTGCACTCTCACTCTCCACACGACATTTATCAGTCAAGATTGGATAAAGGTCTTTTTCAAGGTTGTAACGGGGCTCAGGTAAGGGTTATGAAAGAAAGGGACGTTGGGCTCAAATTTCTCTGAGAAATGAGAAAAGAAAACTACTTTGATTTTTCTAATTTTCCACTATCTTTTTCAAATCTCTCAAAATTTTTCTTTTTCTTTCTGTCAACTTTCTCCTTTTTCTTTCTACTCCTTTTCTTTTTGGAATCACCTTATAATTTTTTTTTTTCATTTTCAACTTTTTTTTTTTTTTTTTTAATCTTTTCTTTTTCTCTCCCTTTTCACATACTTTTTTGCCATATGGTCCTAGTAAACACCACTATCATGCCTTTCCACTTATTCTCTTCCTATTTACTCTCATCCCTCGTTTCCAATTTATCAAAGATTGAAGGGTAAAACTTAAATTTTTAGAAATGGTGTCGGGGTATGATTAACATGGCTTATCAAGAAACATATTAAGGTAATTTTTTTTAAAAAGACTCAAAGGGGGTACTAAAAGGTAATTCTGTATGAGGTGGGGCATTTTAGGTACAAGCAAGCCAAAGATGACTTTCAATCACTTCCTCACAAGATGATAAATATGTCTATTTGTTTCAAGTTAAAGTGCAATGCGTTCTAGCACAAGGATATAAAGTAATGCAAAGTAAACAAACCAAAGTGAAGTTTATAAGATTAAACAAGTAAGCACGAATTCAAGGATACTCCGAATTTATAAGCACTCATCAAGAACAGGAAAATGTATTTAAAGCTCACCGGATTTAATCTATTCTAGGATCCTATGATTCAAAGTTCAAACTAATCCTTTAATTTCCAGACCTAAGCATGGTAATAGTGCAAAATTTTGTCTAAGCATGAAATTAAGACCTATCCTTAAATGTTTACATTGGAAACAATAATCCTAAACAACATTCCTAACATGACATTAATATTTTCAAATTAGGATTCACATGCATCAACAACTATAGTTTGAAAACTACGAGAAAATAAAGCACAAGATGGTTCAAAAACTGAAATAAAACTATGGTATTGAGGGTGTACAAAATAGTTGTCAAGTAAAAGATGCAGACAAATTAAAATATAAACCACACAATAAGCACAAACACTCCCGAACCTGAATGGTGCAATGCCCTTCCCACGAGAGGTGCTCCACCTAAATCAGCATCAATGACATCACGAATAATGGGGGGTAGTTGGGCACGCAAGTTATTCATTTCTTTCTCCCATTGCCCCTAGCCTTCGCATGTTTCTGTACAACCTTTACATGAGATTTGGCATCCGCTTCATGGAAATGCCTCTCATAGTTCCAGTGAAGGTGCATAGCCTCATAGTCCTCCATCTTAAACCAATTATACCTAAGAGAAACTATCACCGTTCGTTCGGCCACGGAGGCGGCATCTACGACGACTTGGGATCTCACGGGTTCTCCCCTATAGGGCACAATACCCCAGGTCGAAGGGTCAGAAGCGACGAGGTCATGTGGACCCTCGTTGCTCACAACCAAAGCTAAGGATACCCCCTCATGGGGCTCCTCTGGTACATCCCCCTCACTAACTGGGGGTGAGGAGCTGGGCTCCTCAGCATCAATGGGCTCTGGAGCCATGCTGGCCCTTGGCTCTCTCGATGAAGAAGGGGGAGTCGGGCCAGTAGGCTGCATAGTCGGGGCCTCAGGTGGGGCTAAGTTCGAACCCTCCTCAATGAAAGGCTCATCAGATGGTGGTGGGGGGTGGACTACGTGGAGGAGCATGTCCGTCATCATAGGAAGACCCACTTGGACCTGTCCTCGAAAGTAGAATAGCAATCCCCCCCCTCATGTCATGCAAAAGCCCCCTCATGGAGGCAAGCTCAACTCTAATCTCATCCTGCCTCACCTCTAAAGCGTAGAGACGCTGCTCCACTGTGGACTAAAATGTACTCGTGAAAATGAGTCCACAGATGGGGTAGCGCCCCCATGAATGGCCTCATCCATGAGGCCACTAAAACCACCGACACTGATGTCAAAAGTGTTGGGAAAGAATGTGGAAGGGGGTATGGATGGAGTGGTAGAAGTGGAAGTGGTAGGTACATGCTCCGGTGTGATGATGGGATTTGTAAATAGTACGGTGACCGAAAGTGGGGTGATAGATGTGGGAGTGGATGAAGTCTCGGCCCATGGGAATGGTGATGGGGGTCGAGGAGACGAAGGGGAGAAAGAGGTATCCCCCACCTCAAGGGGTGGGGATGGTGATGGTGTGAAGGGTATGGGCTGGGAAAAGGACGAGACCATAATGGTGGTGCTGGCTGCCCCAATAGCAGATCCAGCAGGTCGTGGACTGAGACCGGGAGTCCCGTTGAGGCGTGGCAGAGGAGAAGCCACAACACCTCTGTAGCAAAGGGCGGACGTTCCTCCATTGACTCACCTCATAGAGCTTAGGCAATGCTTTTAATGTCGGTTCATTTGGGTCGATCTTATCCCTGGACGGAGGAACAAGCGTGTGATCGCTCGCCCGTGTGGAAGCTGAAGCGATGCCTTGCGGCATCACGACGATACTAATTTTCTAAGGGTATCGAGGAATCCATAGAAAAGTAGCTTCGCCAACTCAAATCACAAGCCCTTGATGACGGCGTAAAGGACCTGTAGAAGGTTCCACATCATTGGGTTTTATGTGAAATCAAAATTAGTGTTTTGTACAACACTACATCCACGAAAACAGGTCGGGTAAGAGGGCAGTTCGGGTGGTGTAGGTGGGTCCCATTGGTGGCTTGCCGAAAATAGCACGCACTTATTTAGTAAGGTCGGGTCGTGGCAGCCCGAATTTTCTACCTCAAAACTCGTGCCACCAGATTGCAGATCACAATCTAATACAAAATCATCTTTTGCATCAACATACTTTGATGCCCCCATCCACACATGTGCATATCAAGGTAATATACAATATGACAACGCATAAATCTCCATTTCTATACAAAACGTAAAACTAAACGAAACCAACCATCGGTGACGGCCGACCACCACCTAAACAGTGGTATTCAAAAGGCATGTACAAAACTGAATTCTATCATTTATACAACTACCCATGTACCAAGCTAAAAAAGAAATCCAAAATATCCAAAGCTATACCGAGCCCAATGACTAGTCTATGGGAAGAAATCCTCTGGCGAAAGATCTTCTTCCGGTACGTAATCCGAGTCGTTCTCTAATTCTGGGTCTTGATCGAGAGCTACACCTGTGACATATAGTTGGGGTGAGCTAACAGACTAAGCTCAGTAGAGAAAATCAATATCAATTCACATTTATCATAACAAAAATTGATTCAATAACTAATATTCAAATCAATTCAAAAGCATTTATGTGTCAAATCGGAATTTAAAAAGGTAGTTCATGTTAAAACGAAATTTCAATTATCACATTTTCATATTCAAAACAAAGTTGCCAAGATTCATGTCAGGAGCGGAATACACAAACGGAACGGGACACATCAATGACGAAACACATCAGTCAATCATGAACATGAACCCAAGCATCCCATCTTTTGGGAACCGAGCAACCCATCTTTCAGGAATAGGGTAAACACCCCGGAGCCTCTACCCCTCTCTGGAGCTTCTACTCCTCTTAGATTTCAATCATACCACATCAATTTAGATTCAAATTTAATGTTCAAGATCATGCAAGTGCGAAATTTAATATATTTGGAGTTCACATAGAGAGTTCATTTTCAATCTCCTATTCAAATCTTAAAAATTTCAGAAGTTCAAACCATGCAATTACAAGTAATAACATTTAAAACATTCGATCATATCAAAGCATTTATAGATCAAGTCAAAATACAAATTGTGTATCGAATTTTTCCCCACCTTGAATTTTAGCCTTGCAAGAAAGAAATACGATGGTGTCTATTGCTCAAAATCGATGCTACCCTCTACATTGCACACGATAGTACTATGCCAATGGTTGATAGATCAAAAGGGGACAGACCATTCTAAAAATTTCTCATCTTCTAGTATTCACAGTTTGCTGTGGTTAAGTGACGACGAGCTGTGGTAGTGTCCACAGCGCGTTGCTGTGTAGTGATAGTGAGCTATGACAGAGTCCACAATGAGCTATGGTGAAGTGACAATGAGCACAACTTGCTATGACTGCAACTGTGGCGATGCTTTCAATGTTCACAGCAAGTTGTCGTGGATGGCAACATGTCATGTATACTTATTATTTATTCTGTAGCAGAGTCTACAACGCGCTACCGTCTCATGATAGCGAGCTGTGGTTGGAGAAGTTGCCTTCTTGACAACAAGTTATCATTTGTTCATAGCGATCTGTGTATACACACAACGCGCTATGGTATTTTGTCAACGAGCTATGCCTTGACTTACAGAATACGACACCACTTTCGAAAAGTCTTCTTAGTGGTGGCATCTTAATTCCCATGACAGCGAGTCTTGGGAATTTTCACAGCGAGCCGTGGGAATTTTCACAGAGAGCTGTCGTGGATGGCAGCGAGCTGTGAGTGTTGTCACAACGAGCTGTCATCAGGATTTTTCAGGGTCGGGATTTCTGGACGTTCTAGGTTTCGAAAATGGGATCAGCCCAACAGCTCTAATGGCCTTTGATCCTTTTTTTTTTACCCGAATTGAACTTAAGAATTTCTAATACTCGAATAACTACAATATTTACCTCTCTAGACTGGCGCGCAACGTCTGTGACGATCGTATCCAAGAATCGATTTCTATGCTTCAAAACCCTCTTTTCCCTTTGATCATAACGGCGTAGATCGAATCCTCCTGATGCTTAGAGGTCCTCTTGATTGAAGGAGGATTTGAGAGAAATCATTGGGAGCTTAGGTCTTCAATTGCAAGAGAGGGTTTGGGGGTTCTCTCAAGCTCGTGATCACAATAGCGCCAAGGCCGACGCTCTCCCTCTCGCGACAAATCGAAGAAGAAGAAGAAGAGACTTTAAAAGGTGATCAACCACACTTGAAGAAGGGCAAAGGGGGATGAAGCTCTTCCTCTTTTTCTTCTCTTTCTCTTTCTCTTTCTCTTGCAAGCAAATGAACCTTCTTAGAGAAGTTTCATTTAAATACTTGGGAGTTGGTTCGGCGTGAAACCAATACACCCAAACAATGTGTTAGTTCTTACAACCCATGGTGTTAGTTGGGCGTGAAGCTAGCGTACGCAAACGAGGTGTTGACTTATATCCATCGGTCCAAAATGTAGGGTCTTAAGTGTGTGGCGTATACCATACTAAACACGTACACGGAGTCGGGCGTACAGGTGTCCATAAATTTTAGGACTTTACATCCTCCCCTCCTTAAAGAAATTTTTGTCCTCGAAAATTCACGACGTTGCTTTAGAATTCTAACACCATCGATTAGTAATAGGAATATCCACAACTATTTAGCAATGATTGTCTCAACCAGTAAATGCATGATTATATCCAAAACTAAACAGGAACATCATGAACTATTCAAATACAATAAGACCAACAAAATGACAACCATCCACTATAATTTTCAATAAGACTATTAGAACAATAATTTTCTTTCTTAGAAGCTTATTACATCATTCAAAAGGTTCGGATATGCATCACTTATATTTGACTCGTGTTCGCAGGTGGCCTCTTTAGGCGAGTGGTTCTGCCACCTGACGAGCACTAGTGGAATCCACTTAATTCGCAATACATGTTCCTTCTGATCGAGGATTTGCACCGGTTCTTCTCTGATGGTTAAATATTCTTTGAGTTCAATCGGTTGGTAGTCCAAGATGTGAGTCGGGTCCTTCACATACCTTCTTAGCATGGGCACGTGGAATACATTGTACATATTTGAAAGTTATGGCGATAGAGTAATGTGATATGTAACTTCTCCGACCAGGCCCAATATCTCAAATGGTCCTATGTAGCGTGGGCTTAATTTTCTATATTTCTCAAAACGCATTTTGCCTTTAGTAGACAAAATTTTGATGAAAACATTGTCTCCAATCTAAAAGGAATTTACTGCGTCAATGGTGTATATACGTATATATATATATATATATATATATATATATATATATATATATATATAATAGAGATTTATAGTAAACAATTCATCAAGTTTTCCTGAAACTCGACGCTCGTTCTCTTAAGGTCGGCATAACTCTTTTATCGGCTTTGAGCGACCTTTAGCCTTTCACGAATGAACCAAATTGCTTCGGTCGTGCTTTCCATAATCTCTGGGCCTAATATGATCTTCTCTCCAGTTTCTTCCCAATTAAGCGGAGACTTATATCTCCGACCATATAACGCCTCGAATGGTGCCATTTTAATAATCGTCTGGTAACTATTGTTATATGCAAATTCGATCAGGGGTAAGTGGTTGTAGCATGATCCTTGAAAGTCAAACATGCAGGCTCAGAGCATATCTTCAATAATCTGATTCACCCTTTTGACTTGTCATTCCGTCTGTGGGTGAAATGCCGAGCTAAAATCTAGCCTTGAACCTATTCCTTTATGAAATCGCTGCCAAAATTTAGATGTATACAGTGGGTCTCTGTTTGAGACGATGCTCGCAGGAATGTCGTGTAGTCTAATGATCTCTCTAAGATATAGCTCTGCAAGCTTGCTAGCTGTATACTTCACGCTAAGGGTAGGAAATGAGCCGATTTGGTAAATCTATCGACAACCACCCAAATAGCATGGTGCCTCTTCACCGTTCTCGGCAATCCCAAAATAAAATTCATGGAGATGGCTTCCCATTTCCATTCTGGTATCGGCAGAGGTTGTAATAAACCTAACGGATGTCGATAATCCACTTTTACCTGCTGACACACCAAGCATTTCGACACATACTCGGTGACATCTTTCTTAAAACCTCTCCACCGAAAGTTCTTTTTCAGATTTTGGTACATCTTGGTATCACCAGGATGGATGGCGTATTTTGATTTGTGAGCTTCTTTTAGAATTGTATGCTGAAGATTATCATCCGTCGGTATGCACAAACGACCTCTGAATAGTAAGGCTCCGTCCTTCCGGATGGAGAAATTGGGTTTAGTGCCATCGATCACACCTTGTATGATTTTTGTAAGCTCCTCATTTTTCATCTGAAGCTCACAGATGCTATCAAATATCATCGGTCGGATAGTAATATTGGCCAACAAGGCCCCTGAGTCAGGAGTCTTAATGGTATGCACAAACGGCCTCTGAATAGTAAGGCTTCGTCCTCCTGGATGGAGAAATCGGGTTTAGTGCCATCGATCACGCCTTGTCAGATTTTTGCAAGCTCCTAAGCTCATAGATGCTATCAAATATCATCGGTCGGATAGTAATATTGGCCAACAAGGCCCATGAGTCCTTCATGTCGTATAAGGATATGTCTTCAAGAAATTTCCATCTGTGTATTCTCGTGATGAGATGGGACAATTGAGCTGAAGACTTCCAACTTAATGCATCTGCCACCAAGTTCGCCTTCCTAGGGTGATATTGGATAGAGCAATCATAATCTTTAAGGAATTCCATCAATCTTCTTTGCCTCATGTTCAAATCCTTCTGAGTAAATAAGTACTTGAAGCTTTTATGATCAGTAAGGATCTCGAATGTCTCTCCATAGAGGCAGTACCTATATATCTTTAGAGCGAAAATGATAGCTACCAACTCAAGATCATGTGTCGGATAATTCTTCTCATGATCCTTGAGTTGTCTTGATCCATAAGCGATAACTCTCTCGTTCTGATTAAGCACACAACCCAATCCACTGTGTGATGCATCACTGAACATGATGAATCCTCCACTACCTGAAGGTATGGCAAGCACTGGTGCAGATGTTAGTTTTCTCTTAATCTCTTGAAACCTCTTTTCACATTATTCCGTCCACTCAAACTTGGCATCCTTCCTTGTGACCAGAGTGATTGGTCCCAAAATCTTGGAGAATCCTTCCACAAATCTCCTGTAGTAACCAACTAATCTCAGAAAACTTCGTACTTCTGTCACTATCTTCGACTGTTCCCATTGTACAATGGCTTGAATCTTGGCTGGGTCTACAGTTATGCCTGCCTCAGAAACGACAGGCCCTAGAAAGCTAACTTGCTATAGCTAAAATTCGCATTTACTTAACTTCGCATACAACTTATGGTTGCGAAGCGTCTGTAGGGCGATATGCAAGTGTTGCTCATACTCTTCCCTCATCTTCAAATAGATGAGGATGTCATCAACGAAGACAACCACACATTTGTCGAGGTGTGGTCTGAACACTCTATTCATGAGAGCCACGAATGATGTTGGAGAGTTTGTCAATCCAAAAAGCATCACTAGGAATTCATAGTGGCCATATCTTACACGGAAAGTAGTTCTCGAAATGTCCTCGACTTTGATCTTCAATTGATGGTGTCCTGACCTCAAGTCGATCTTTGTGAATAATTTTGCACCTTGGAGTTGATCAAAGAGGTCATCGATGCGAGGAAGTGGATGCGACTCTAAATCGTTAGTTTATTCAACTAGCGGTAATCGATGCAGAGTCTCATCGAACCGTCCTTCTTTTTGACAAAAAGCACTGGTGCTCCCCATGGCGAAACACTAGGCCAAATGAATCCTTTGTCTAACAACTCTTGTAGCTGCTCCTTAAGTTCTTTCAATTTTGCTGGTGCCATACGGTGCGGTTCTTTCAACACCGGTTTGGTGCTTGGAGTGATTTGGTGGTAATCCCAATAAGTCTTCGGGAAAAACATTTGTAAACTCGCATATGACGGGAATGTCAGGGAGGTTGTTCTTCTCTTTCTGTTGGCCCTGTATGAATGTAAGGTATCCACGACACCCATTTCTCATCAGACATTCAGCTTTAATGGTAGAGATGAATGGCACGATGCTGGACTCGGTGCCGTAGAATCGAAAAGATTTCCCTTTTTGTGGATGAAAGGTAACCACCTTTCGAAGGAAATCGACACTTGCATGGTAAGCAGATAGCCAATCCATCCCAAGGATTACGTCGAATCTTTTCATGTCCAAAAGAATCAAATCAACTACCGTATCATGATCTTCAATCGCAATGATAATGACCTACACACAGTGTCGGTGTTCACTGAATCTACCATAGGGACTGACACTGCTAGGATGAAGTCTAAGGGTTGCAGGGCGATATTCAATTCAATCGCAAATTGAGAGGTTACAAAAGAGTAAGTAGATCCAGGGTTTATCAATACTTGTGCCTTATGCTGACAAATGTCGCATCCTTGGTACAATTATAAGGTACCTAGGGCTCATGCATTTTCGTTAATGAATAGTGGTTAATTGGCATAGCAAGCATGCAATAACATAATTCAACTTAAAGTCCCAAGAATATTTCCTACTTGAAAGTAAAGATGAATGTTTTTGAACTATAAGGAAATTTATACCTTGGATGACCTCATTGTTTGTTTATGCATCTTATACTGACACGGCATAGGCACGACCTTGAACAGTAGGTCGAGAGGGCCTTTGTGTAGATATAGCCGTCATCTTTAATTTCCTCAGGACAATCTCTTATCCGGTGTCCCATCTTGTCGCCTTATAAGGATGCACCCGTAACCCACCAACACTCCTCTAGATTATGTTGTCTTCTACATCATGGACAAGACTCGACTGGTGCAGATGAAGAGGTGCGTGAGGTCTACTGTAGTCTCGACGCTCCTATGATAGTAGGGTTTGAAGAACAGAATGACCCAGAAGGTGTGGAAATAGTCGGCCTCGGATAGGCGATCTGAGCAGGTTGCCGAGGTGCTGGTGTAGAAATCTCGGCCTCTTGCCTGCCTGCTGGGAGGCATAAGACTGAGGTCGACTTGCTCGATTCCTATGCTGCTGATCTCTTCTCTGTTACATC
Organism: Chloranthus sessilifolius; assembly: GCA_021018995.1. Taxonomy (NCBI): domain Eukaryota; kingdom Viridiplantae; phylum Streptophyta; class Magnoliopsida; order Chloranthales; family Chloranthaceae; genus Chloranthus; species Chloranthus sessilifolius. Next base: position 100,964,517 of record CM037597.1, read on the forward strand.
TCAATATCTTTCTCGGTAATGAGAGCCAAGTTAATGACCTCCACATAGGTCTCCAACTGAAACAAGGAAATTCTCTCCTGAATACTAGAAGCCACGCTCAAACTTCTTGGCCTTCATGAGTTCTGTGGGAAGGAGTTTAGGAGCAAACTTTGAAAGCCTTGTGAACTCTACCTCGTACTCATGTATGGACATTTGACCTTGCTCTAGAGATATAAACTTGACGTCCCACTGATTTCTAATTGCCTTAGGGAAGTGTCTGTAATATCCCAAAAACTCGAACCCAAAAGAGACCAATTTCGGTAACCGTGCCCGCCATGGAAATCGAGAAACCATTTGAAAATTTATCGTACTATACGAGTGTAAGATGTGTTAAGAGTGATTAGACAAACACCCAATTTAAGTGTATATGGGTTAGAAGTAAACTAAAGTTAACTAATACTTTAGTTGTGTATGCGTGCTTAATAAGAAGCAGAACCTTGGTTAAAAAGGGGTTTAAAACCCACGATCATAACTCTGGAACATTTACTCTTGCATTTATGTATTTGGAGGTTTTAAGGAGAGGAAGAAGAAGAAGAATTCTGTTATAATTGCCCAAGTTAATGCGTAAGGAATCGTGTGTACGTAAGATTGGAGAGTGCTTGTAGGCTTCGATTCGATTTCGACCTAGTCATCGAAGGATCGACGAATTCATTTGAAACCCTCTTCGACAAAGTACCTCAAGCATTGTGATCGATCAAGATAAGGTAAGCTATGAAAAATTGTGTTAATTTTGTGGGATTATGTTTAGATTTAGGAAGCCAACATGAGATTTGAGAGAAATTTGAGTTTGGAGTGATAAAACCCAAGTGACAGATGAAATATGTCGATTTCGATCGATCGAAATTGGATTCGAACGATTGAAATGGACTTAGGAAGGTGAAATACGATTTTTGGGGAGATTCGTTCGATCGAACGAAATGCGTTTCAATCGAACGAATTGGACACTCGATCTATTGAAAGGTATAGAACAAGGAATCCTAAAATGATCTAACAAAATTCGACCGATTAAAATATATTTCGATCTATCGAATTTGAAATTTTGATCGACCGAATTAGAAATCGATTGATCGAAGTTGTGGTGCCAGAGGTTTGGCTTATGAAGGATTCGACCGATCGAAATAGTTTCGATCGATCGAATTGGGGAATCGATCGATCGAATTTGCCAGATTCAGGTTTTTGTTGTGTTTTGTTTGCTGGATTTTGGAGAGATCTTATTGTTTCTGACGTAAGATATGTATTGTCTTAGGTATGAATCTGTGAAGGTGTAAGATAAACTAACAAATTAAGGATTTTGTGCATAACATCGTGTCGAGGTAGGGAAAATTCCATATCATATGCATTTGAGACTACTGGCATATGAATTATGATCTAATGTGTTTGTTTTGATCACATTGAGTTTTATGAATGTGTAAGCATGTGCGTGTGTACGTGTTCGAAAACCAGAGTGTTACGAGTTATTTCAATAATGTGATAAGCATGTGGAATCTTTTAAGATTCAAACTGTGTAAGATGGATGTGTGAATCCATGTGAGTTAAGCTTTGAAAACCTAATTATAATTAGCACATCACACGGTAATAAACTATAAGTTATGCATTATAATTTAAGGTTTCGTGTGAATACCCGGCCGACGTGGTGGTATATCCGTGACCAGCGCGGCAGGATATCCGCGACCGGCACGGTGTGATATCTGTACAACCATTGTGAGTCTGTGAATCCTACTAGCCAACGGTAAATTGTATTCGGCACAAGAGTCCATCTTTATTGAGACCTTGCGCACTTTGTGTAAATGGTTCATATGAACGACGATAGTGGGTATTCCATTGGGGGCTCGATGCTATATTTGCTCGATGGATAATTTAAGTGAATCACTTTAAGTTTCCTTTTCTGATTATGAAATTCAGTAGAAGAATATGTGTTAAGCTTTCCAAATTCAGTAAATGCTTCATTTATTTCCGTCATTTTAGAAATTGTGCATTTGTATGAGAAGAATCATGTTCAGCTCATGTCATAAGATATATGTGAGACATAAGAATATGCATGCTATTTGTTTTTCCCTACTGAGCTTAGATGAAGCTCATCCCTCAACTATATGTCACAGGTACAGGTGAGGATCTTAGCACGGAGGACCACTTTAAGGAGGACTCCGAATACATACCTGTGGAGGAAGAGATAGAACCTCATCCTGAAAATTATTTTTTGTGTGCAAAGAACGGGTAGGTCCGGCTTTGGAGATATGGTTTAGTTTATGGGTTTGTAATGTGAATAATATATTTCTTATGGATAATAATTGTATTAATTTTTGGTGAACCATGCTTCGGTGATGGTCGGCCATCATCGGTGGTTCTTCTGCCCATGAGTTTGACATGGGATTAGAACCGTTATTTTGAGCTTTTGAGATATAGAATTGGAGATTTTATTTCAGCTTATGATATTTATTTCTGCTTAGCAATGGTTTCCGCTTTCGTCTGGATGTGCCAAGTGTTAAGTTTGGGGATCGGCCTTAGCGTCAATCGGACGGTCCGGGTTTTGGGGTTAGGAAATCCGGGCTGCCACAGTTGGCATCAAAGCGATGACTTTAGAAATTCTGAATTCATCTTAGACATGTGTTATGTGTTTGAGATATCGTCAAAATGTAGGGGCCTTCTGCTAATGGAACTTTGGTTTCATGTTTGTAGAAATTATGTCTAGTAGAAGTAGAGGACGACTGAGCAGTGGTCAGAATAGGAATCTGAGGAGTGGGAGCGAAATCCCTTCGGGTTCTAGTAGAGATTGGAGAAACCCTTATGAGGAGGGAGATTAGAGAGAGGAAGCAACTAATAGGATGAGTCAAGCCATGGAGGCAGTGGCCGCTACCATAGCCCAATAGACTCAGTAGACTGCACTGTTGGCTGAGCAGATGACACTACTGGCTACCAATAACATGAATCATCAGTAACTACCACCACCACCTCCTCCAGCACTATTACCCTCATCATTTGTGGACTTTAGGAGATTGAGGCCTCCTAGTTTCTACGGGCAGACTGATCCGCTTGAAGTGGAGAAGTGGATAAATCAAATAGAGAAGCTCTTACAAAGATTACAGAGTACTAAAAATGAGAAGGTTGGTTGGGCTTCTTTCCAACTTGAGGGTGATGCCGATCCATGGTGGAAATCGGTATTGAGAAAGAGAGAGGTTGAAAATCCTCACAGCCTATGGACTTGGACAGAGTTTGTTCAGGTGTTGAATCAAGAATATTTCCCCAAGCAAGTGAGAAATCAGCTGAAGAAAGAATTTTCAAATTTGGAGCAAGGAAGCATGACCGTAAGAGAGTATGGTAATGAGTTTACAAGGTTATCGAGGTTTGCACAAGAATTAGTGGACACGGAAGAGATGAAGGCCAGTAAATTTGAAGAGGGCCTAAGGTCGAATGTACGAGATAGGATTTCAGTGTTGGAATTCGAGACCTATGCTGAAGTGATAGGCAAGGAAATTATGGCAGAGAGGGATATAAACAATATGTATAAGAGGCATGCTCAATAAAACAAGAACAAGACAGGTCAAGGGAGAGCAAGTGACTACGATTGGGGAAATAAAAAGCCGAGGTTGACACCACCAGCTCCAGTTTCAAGACAACCTGCTTATCCAAGTTATCCCAGGCCCACAGTATCTACTCCTGTCAGGCCTTTCCGTATTGAGGGCCCTACTCAGACTCAGACGTTGGGAGCATCAATTACTCAAGGGTTCTTGAGAGCAATATCCTCAACACCCCATGTTACGTATGCCCATTGTGGTAAATCGCATAAGACTTCGGATTGCAGACAGGGCATCGGGGGGTGTTTTAAATGCAGAAAAATGGGCCATATGATCTGAGATTGCCCAGAACTGAGGAAAGAGGGTACTATTTCAACCACGACCGCACAAAGGCCTACGCAATCCACGAGGCCTACCATAGCTAGTCGTGCATTTGTATTAACCGCTGAAGAAGCCCGAACAAGTAATGATGTGGTCCAAGGAATGAGTGTTTAGATATGTTTAATTTTGTTTGATGGTTTTTTGATAATGAAGGTGCATAAATAAACTTGACCTATTAGGGTTGTACTGTATGAATGTTTAATATTGCCAAGCATGCTTAATTATCTAGTATGTGTATTATTATTATAGGTACCTTACAATTATATTAAGAAAACGACGGCAATGGTTGTGATGCACGAGTTCTGATAGACCCAGGGTCTACTCACTCGTTTGTGACTCCGAAATTTGCGAAAAGATTGAAGGTCGTTCCCGAAACATTGGAGTTTATTTTAGATGTGTCAGTTCCTACGGGAAGCTTAGTGACCACTGACACATGTTGTCGATCTATTATTGTGCGAGTTGAGGATCGCGAGACGATGACGGATCTCATTTTATTGAATATGTAAGGATTCGATGTACTCCTTGGCATAAATTGGCTATCCGCTTATTATGCGAGCGTTGACTACCTGCGAGAAGTTGTTACTTATCGTCCATCTAAGCATAAATCATTCCGATTTGTCTGTGACAAGGGTAAGATTATATCAGTCATCTTTGTAGTACAAGCTGAACAGATGATGAAGAATGAGTGCAGTGGATACCTAGTATTTTTGCAAGAGCAACGAGAAGTGAAGAACGTCATCAATGATATCCCGATTGCGTGTGAGTTTTCGGACGTGTTTCCAAATGAATTGCCGGGATTGCCACCTGATCGTGAAGTGGAGTTCGCAATTGACTTAGCATTAGGTGTTGAGCCAGTATCTAAAGCGCCTTACCAAATGGCTCCTGCCGAGTTGAAAGAGTTGAAAGAGCAGTTACAAGAGTTTTTGGACAAGGGCTTTATAAGACTTAGTGTGTCTCCATGGGGAGCACCGGTCTTGTTTGTCAAGAAGAAGGACGGGTCGATGAGACTGTGCATCGACTATCATCAATTGAACAAGCTGACGATAAAGAACAAATACCCCTAACCCAGGATTGATGATCTCTTTGATTAGTTGCAAGGAGCGAGGTTCTTTACAAAGATTGATTTGAGATCGAGTTATCATCAGCTGAGAGTGAAAGCCGAAGATGTTCAAAAGACTGCGTTCAGAACCAGATACGGACATTATGAGTTTATGGTGATGCCTTTTAGCTTGACTAATGCACTAACTTCGTTTATGGATCTTATGAACAGGGTGTTTAAACCACATCTTGATACATGCGTGGTTGTGTTCGTGGACGATATCCTTATTTACTCAAAGTCCAGAGAAGAACACGAGCAACACTTAGGCATTGCACTACAGACGCTACGTGAGCATCAGTTATACGCCAAACTCAGCAAGTGCGAGTTCTGGTTAGAGCAGGTGAGTTTCCTAGGCCACGTCGTCTCAGAAGCGGGTATAACAGTTGATCTAACAAAGATTGAGGTAGTAGTGGATTGGGAGCAACCAAAGACTGTAACTGAGATTCACAGTTTCCTCGGTCTGGCTGGGTATTACCGACGATTTGTAGAGGGATTCTCAAAGATTTCAGGACCACTCACGTTACTTAAAAGAAAATATGTTAACTTTGAGTGAACCAGTGCATGTGAAGAGAGTTTCCAAGAACTTAAGAAACGGCTTACCTCCGCGCCAGTGTTAGCTATTCCGTCGGTTAGTGGGGGATTCTCTGTTTATAGTGATGCTTCGTACAGTGGTTTGGGCTGTGTGCTCAATCAGAATAAGAAGGTCATCACATACGGGTCGAGACAGTTGAAGGATCATGAGAAGAACTATTCGACGCACTATCTTGAGTTAGCCATGGTGATCTTTGCATTAAAGATATTGAGACATTATTTGTATGGTAAAACCTTCGAAATCTTCACAGACCACAAAAGCCTCAAGTACTTATTTATGCAGAAAGAATTGAATATGAGGCAACGGAGATGGATTGAATTTCTAAAGGACTACGACTGCTCTATTCAGTATCATCCAAGTAAAGCAAACGTCATGGCAGATGCTTTGAGTCGGAAGAATACAACTCAGTTAGCTAGTCTTATTACGGGACTCAGTCGATGGAAATTGTTGGAAGACCTCTCCTTGTATGATAAGAACATTGAGGTCAAGGTTTCAGGTGCATTGTTGGCTAACATCACAATCAAACCAATAATCTTTGACCGCATCTATGAGCTTCAGATGAAAGATGCAAAGCTTTTGAAAATAAGACAGGGTGTGATAGATGGCTCCAGGGGAGATTTTTCTATTAAAAAAGATGGATCGTTACAATTCAGAGGACGTCTATGCATACCGATTGACGCCGAGCTACAACAAACTATATTGGATGAAGCTCACAAGTCCAAGTATGTTATACATTCTGGTGGTACCAAGATGTACCGGGATTTAAGGAAGAACTATTGGTGGAGAGGATTGAAGAAAGATATTGCCGAGTACGTGTTTAAATGCTTGGTGTGTCAGCAAGTAAAGGTAGATCATAGACACCCAACAGGTTTATTGCAACCTCTACCAATAGCCGAATGGAAATGGGAGTCAATCTCCATGGATTTCATTGTAGGATTATTAAGGACGGCGAAGCGCCAATATGCCATATGGGTAGTTGTTGACCGACTAACAAAGTCAGCACACTTCCTACCCTATAACACAACATATACAACAAGCAAACTGGCAGATTTGTATATGAAAGAAATCGTCTGATTACATGGTATTCCGACGAGCATCGTTTCAAATCGTGACCTATTATATACCTCAATATTTTGGCAAAGATTCCAAGAAGGCATGGGCACGAGATTGGATTTCAGTTCGGCATTCCATCCGTAGACCGATGGTCAGACTGAGAGAGTCAATCAAATCATTGAAGATATGCTTAGAGCTTATATGATCGAATTTTAGGGATCATGGGATCATCATTTGCTGTTGATTGAATTTGTCTACAATAATAGTTTCCAACAGAGCATTGGGATGGCTCCGTATGAAGCGCTTTACAGACGAAGATGTAGATCTCCGATCAATTGGGAAGAATCAGGTGAAAATTTTATATTAGGCTCAGAAGTGATAAAGAGAAATGTGAGAGCTTTTTGTATTATTCGAGAAAGAATTAAGACTACTTAGAGTCGGCATAAGGGTTATGCGGATATCAAGAGAACTAGCGTGGATTTTCAAGTTGGAGATCACGTGTTTGTCAAGATTTCACCGATGAAGGGCGTGATGCATTTTGGAAAGCGTGAGAAGCTAAGTCCCCGCTACATTGGACCGTTCGAAGTGTTGGGAAGAGTGGGTGAAGTTGCATATAGGGTCGCTTTACCCCCGCAACTTGATAGAGTGCATGATGTATTTCATGTCTCCATGCTACGAAAGTATGTGAGGGATTCGACTCATATACTCGATGCGCCACTAATTGAAGTTTACAACGATTTGATCGTGGTGGAGGAACCGATGCAAATTTTAGATCAAATAGAACATGTGTGGCGTACAAAACGGATTCCCTTAGTGTTAGTCAAATGGAAAAATCATTATAAAGAGGAAGATACGTGGGAGGGCGAAGCCGATATTCGTGACCAATACCCTTCGTTGTTTCAATGAACGAGGAGAGATGTGAATTGTAAAAGTCCTTTTGTGACTGTTTTTGCATGTAAAATAACTATATTAATTACTCGATACAAAACTGTATGAAGGTTTAAGCATTGCAATCAAAATGGAAATTAAAAAATACACAATTTAAATGTTTTTGTCAAATTCGACCGATCGAAATTAAAATCGATCGATCGAAGTGAAAATCGATCGATTGAAACCACCAAACAGGGAATATTTTCACATTAAGGTAAAGTACACCAAATTCGATCGATCAAAAATTAAATCGTTCGATCGAATTCTTAACTCGTTCGATCCAAGATTTTAAGTGCCAAAGTTAGTCTGAGAAATTCGACCGATCAAAAATAAATTCGTTCGATTGAATTTGATATTTTGACCGATCGAAATAAAATTCGATCGATCGAAATTGTGAACCAGATCAGTTTTAGTAAATTTCGATCGATCAAAATTGAATTCGATCGATTAAATCGTGCAGTATATAAGTGATTCGAGCATTTTAAAAATCAAAAAGGAGAAAAAATTTGGGGCTTTTCGTGGGGTTTTCTTTTGTGCTTGTTCTTGGAGATCAGGGATTGATTAACCACACGTGGATTTTTAATGGAAACGAATTCAAACCTCCCCAATAAGGTAAAGCAATAAAATCTCGAGAACTTTGCATTCTATTCAACTATTTTGTCTAGATCATAGAAACCCTAGATTTTTGTTAGAGACCTATGGCTCCTAAGACGAGGCAAGCGTCTAAGGTTCCTACATCGAAGAAACCTAAATCTCAAGCGAGTTCTTCACAATCACCAAGTTTTTTGCAACAACCTCCACAACAATCAACACCAATACCACCACCCCCTACTTCACAACCACCACCATTGAACAGCCAAAGGAATGGTGGGCAGAAAAGAGGTTTGCATATGAATATACGATCGATCTGGCCCTTTTTGAAATGCCCAACGTGTCGGGTATAGATGGCTGGGCACTTGATTACTTAGGGAAGGCCAGATTAGATAATTTTTTAAGACCCCTTCATCAATACTATTACCCTCGCCTTGTGCGATTGCTTTACCAAAATATGTACGAAGGTAAGAACCCTAATACCGTCTGCACTAAGATTGACAGAAGAGACTATGTTTTCACCCATAGTATGGCATGTAAATCTCTAGAGTGCTATGACAGTTATGGCCCCGGTATTGACCTGTTACCCCCAAACTCCCAACCAATACCTCGTCTAGTAATGGTTGAGCAAATGACTCGCTATCGTCTTGGATCGGGATGAGCAATCAATTGAGCCGATTTGCCTAGCTATATGTGGATGCTAGACAAAATCTTTAAGTGCAATTTATACCCTTTGCGCCATAAGACCGAGAGACTCGAGGTAAAAATGCAAGCGTTGTTCTCAGCATTTAAAGGGCAGTGGTTCAACGCTGCTGAAGTAGTTTTTGAGGGCATGAAAGATGCCAAGGGAAAAATGTTGGAGGGGGCTAACAAGCCGGAATAGTACATACCCTACGCAGGCCTCATCTCTAGCTTGCTTGAGGAGTATCCGGGAAGCGCTGCATACAAGGTTTCTCCCCGTGAGCCCAAATCATATGATAATGTGGAACTATACACTTTCAGGCATTGGAAGAAAACCTATAATCGCTTGAAGCCACGCCTGCAACCTGGTGAACAAGGACCTCCTGCTCCTATTGCTCCCCAAGTCCAAGAACAGCCTGCCTAGGACGCCCCAGAATAAGAACAACCAGCCCATGATGAACCTTTTGAAGAACAGCCTGAAGTCGTACCTCCCGCTCCGCAGTATGCTCACATTCCCATGCCTCCACCACATCAGCAAGCTGTTGGCATGACCAATGAGGAGCTAGCAACCCTCATTACAGAGAGCAACCGCCAGCTGAATTGTCGCCTCGACTACCACGAATTGATATTGGAGGACACCATGCATTACATGTATCCGACGGACTACCTCCAGTGGATGGCGGTGATGAGGGCTTGTGCACTCGACGCTCCTACTTAGGGAGGAGATGCCGAGGACCTACAAGCTGGTGGAACGGATGACGCTGATGGAGATGAAGGGGCAACAGATGATTAAAGTGTTTGCTTTGAGGAAAATTTGAAATTTTGTGTTTTGGTGAGTTTTGATGGATAATTATATAAGTCCTTATAACTATTGTGGCATGGTTGCCACGTTCACTTATGTTATGTGTTGGGTTGTATATTTGACTGATGATTTTGCGATAGCAAATGATCTTATACTGACATTTTCTAGCAGGATGTAGATCGTAGGTGTGGAAATTTAATTAACTAACTTGTTTATTTAGCCATGTGTGGTACCATGCGGGGTAACCAATTGTGTCTTAAACTCCGTTCGTTAGACCATTTTCGAGGACAAAAATTTCTAAGAAGGGGAGAATGTAATATCCCGAAAACTTGAACCCAAAAAAGACCAACTTCGGTAAGCGTGCCTGACACGGAAACCAATAACCATTTGAAAATTTATGGTACTATACAAGTGTGAGATGTGTTAAGAGTGATTAGACAAACACCCAATTTAACTGTATGTGGGTTAGAAGTGAACTAAAGTTAACTAATACTTTAGTTGCGTATGCGTGCTTAATAAGAAGCATAACCTTGGTTAAAAAGGGATTTAAAACCCACGATCATAACTCAGGAGCATTTACTCTTGCATTTATGTCTTTGGAGGTTTTAAGGAGAGGAAGAAGAAGAAGAATTCTGTTATAACTGTCCAAGTTAGTGTGTATGGAATTGTGTGTATGTAAGAACGGAGAGTGATTGTAGGCTTCGATCTAATTTCGACCTAGTCACCGGAGGATCGACGAATTCATTTGAAACCCTCTTCGACAAAGTACCTCAAGCGTTGTGATCGATCAAGATAAGGTAAGTTATAAAAAATTGTGTTAATTTTATGGGATTATGTTTAGATTTAGGAAGCCAAGATGAGGTTTGAGAGAAATTTGGGTTTGGAGTGATAAAACCCAAGTGACAGATGAAATCTGTCGATTTCGATCGATCGAAATTGGATTCGATTGATCGAAATGGACTTAGGAAGGTGAAATACGATTTCTGGGGAGATTCGTTCGATCGAAATATAATTCGATCAAACGAAATGTGTTTCGATCGAACAAATTGGACATTCGATCGATCGAAAGGTATAGAACAATGAATCCTAAAATGATCTAACAAAATTCAACCGATCGAAATATATTTCGATCGACCGAATTTGAAAATTCGATCGATAGAATTAGAAATCGATAGATCGAAGTTGTGGTGCCAGAGGTTTGGCTTCTGAAGGATTTGACCGATCGAAATAGTTTCGATCGATCGAATTTGGAAATCGATCGATTGAATTTGGAAATCGATAGATCGAATTGGGGAATCTATCAATCGAATTTGCCAGATTTAGGTTTTTGTTGTGTATTGTTTGCGGGATTTTGGAGAGATCTTACATCTTTCTGTTTGGCGTCGTTTTGCGTAAGATATGTATTGTCTTATGTATGAATCTGTGAAGGTGTGAGATAAACTAACGGATTAAGGACTTTGCACATAACATCGTGTCGAGGTAGGGAAAACTCCATATCATGTGCATTTGAGACTACTAGCATATGAATTATGATATGATGTGTTTGTTTTAATCACGTTGAGTTTTATGAATGTGTAAGCATGTGCGTGTGTATGTGTTCGAAAATCAGAGTGTTACGAGTTATTTCAATAATGTGATAAGCATGTGGAATCTTTCAAGATTCAAACTATGTAAGATGGATGTGTGAATCCATGTGTGTTAAGCTTTGAAAACCTAATTATAATTAGTACATCACACAGTGATAAACTATAAGTTATGCACTATGATTTAAGATTTCGTGTGAATACCCGACTGACGCGGCAGTATATCCGTGACCAACGGGTGGGATATCCTCGATCGATACCGTTGGATATCCGTACAACCCTTATAAATTTGAGAATCCTATCGGCCAACGGTAAATTGTGTTCGGCACAAGTGTCCGTCTTCGTTGGGACTTTGCGCACTTTGTGTAAATGGTTCATATGAACGATGATAGTGGGTATTCCATCGGGGCCTTAATGCTATATTTGCTCGAGAGATAATTTAAGTAAATCACTTTAAGTTTCCTTCTCTGGTTATGAAATTCGGTAGAAGAATATGTGTTAAGCTTTTCAAATTTAGTAAATGCTTCATTTATTTTCGTCATCTTAGAAATTGTGTATTTGTATGAGAAGAATCATGTTCAGCTCATGTCATAAGATATATGTGAGACGTAAGAATATGCATGCTATTTGTTTTTCCCTACTGAGCTTAGATGAAGTTCATCCATCGGCTATATGCCACAGGTGCAGGTGAGGATCTTAGGGCGGAGGACCACTTTAAGGAGGACTCCGAATACACACTTGCGGAGGAGGAGATAAAACCTCATCCAGAAAATTATTTTCTGTGTGCAAAGGGCACTGGTAGGTCTGGCTTTGGAGATATGGTTTAGTTTATGGGTTTGTAATGTGAATAATATATTTCTTGTGGATAATAATTGTATTAATTTTTGGTGAACCATGTTTCGGTGATGGTCAGCCATCATCGATGATTCTTCTCGGTTCTTCTGCCTATGAGTTTGACATGAGATTAGAACCGTTATTTTGAGCTTTTGAGATATAGAATTGGAGATTTTATTTCAGCTTATGATGTTTATTTCAGCTTAGCAATGGTTTCTGCTTTGCGTGTGGATGTGCCAAGTGTTTAGTTCGAGGATCGGCCTTAGCATCGATCTGATGGTCCGGATTTCGCGATTAGGAAATTCGGGCTGTCACAGTATCTCTCATTAAACTCTCCAACAAATTGATCCCAGGTCCATGTGACATTCGACGTCGTCTGTAGCTTGGTCCTCTCAACAGACTTAAACCATGCGTCTGCAGCTTCTTATAGTTAAAAAGAAGCCCATTTGACTTTCTCTTCTTCGGTGCACTGAATCATACGAAGAAGCTTCTCGATCTCATTCAACCATTCTTCCGCTTCGAGCAGATCGGCTTGGCCTCAGAAGCTTGGAGGATCCATTCTTCTGAACTCTTGAAATCCAAAAGGTGAACGTCTTGATGCAAGTTGGGCTATAGTATTGACCATTGTTTCCAATAGTTGCCCAGTCAACCCATTGTCGTTTCCTCCACCCAAGGGAATGACATTTGAACCCGTGGTGACTCTCTCACCATCGAATGTTCCCTCGTCACTTGGGATGCTTCAGTTGCGTCTTGGCCTACCACGTGGGGCAATAGTGATCTATCATGATGAAACAAAAGTTTCAATTTAACAGATGGTCCCTACGTTTTGACAGAATTCTAACGTTCATAACCTATGTCCCGATAGAGTAAAAAATCATAGCTCTAGGTCTCCTATAAGACTTAAAGCCTAAGCTCTGATACCAACTGTGACAGCTTGAAATTTCTATCTCAAAACTTGTGCCGTTAGATCGCAGATCACAATCTAATACAAAATCATCTTTGGCATCAACGTACTTTTATGCCCACATCCACACATGTGCATATCAAGGTAATATACAATATGACAACGCATAAATCTCCATTTCTATACAAAACGTAACTAAACGAAACCAACCACTGATGACGGCTGACCATCACCTAAACAGTGGTATTCAAAAGACATGTACAAAACTAAATTCTATCATTTATACAACTACCCATGTACCAAGCTAAAAAAGAAATCCAAAATATCCAAAGTTATATCGAGCCCAATCACTAGTCTATGGGAAGAAATCCTCTGACGGAAGATCTTCTTCCGATACGTAATCCGAGTCATTCTCTAATTCTGGGTCCTGATCGAGAGTTACACCTATAATGTATAGTCGGGGTGAGCTAATAGACAAAGCTCAGTAGAGAAAATCAATATCAATTCACATTTATCGTAACGAAACATAGTTTCAATGACTAATATTCAAATCAATTCAAAGGCATTTATGTGTCAAATCGGAATTTAAAAAGGCAATTCATGTTAAAACGGAATTTCAATTATCACATTTTCATATTCAAAACAAAGTTGCCAAGAGTCATGTCAGGAACGAAATACACAAACGGAACGGGACACTTCAATGACGAAACACATCAGTCAATTGAACATGAACCCAAGCATCCCATCTTCTGCGAACCAAGCAACCCATCTTTCAGGAATAGGGTAAACACCCTGGGACATCTACCTGATCATTTTATTTTTAAACCTTGCAAGTGCACAAGTTCGAACGTACTTGGGCAAGTATAAGGGTGTCGAACCACAGGAACTAGTCATTTATTTTAAACTATAGCCTTACTAGAAAGGGGATTTTTATAGAAGTAATTTTCTAATTATTTTATCTAGAAAAGAAAACAGATATGAAAAATATTGACAGAACAGCTTGGGATCTCCCTTAGATTTCAGACTCGTAAATAACAAACCCCTATCCTTCTCCTATTTTGAATCCCAGGTACCCTCCACTGTAGGCTAGAAGCTCTAGGGCTTCGTATAAGAATTAGATCAATCTAATCGTGAGTTAGACGAATTTAAACTTCAAAGTATCATTGTACGAACTAACTAAAACTACCTTATAAGGGCTAGTTTGTCAGTGAATATCCTATCTAATTCAACCCTAATCCCTACAAGGCCACTGAAATTAGATTAAATAGAATTAAACCTTTACAATCGCTCGTTCTCGATGACTCTCGGAACCTCAAACATGTAATCATACCATTAAAACGGAATTCACAAATAAAGAAATAGAAATAAAGTTATTTACTTATCTTTAATCTTACAAGAGATCCCAAGCTTCGGGACGTTTGATCGTGCATCGTTTCTATGATCTTCATCATTACTGAATCAATCATAGGATGATGATTATAAAGCCCTTAATCTCACAAACTCTCACGAATCTGAAATCTAAACCTAAACTATGAGCAAAAAGCCCTATGGCTGAAGGCTATTTTATTTTTAACCTAGGGTCCTTATTTATAGATTTATAAGGCCCTAGAACATTTATTTCTGTTAGGAAACAAACCCTAGAACGAATCTAATCCAAACTAAGAGAGTAGAAGATCTTGAAGTCTTGATTTTAGGAAGAAATCCAGCTGTTCGTGCCAGAAAATCAGTAAGAAACCCAACCTGCGCGTCTACAGATCCACAGAAAATCCTGCTTTCGACTGGTCAAGAATGAGGCTTGACCGGTCGAAAGTACATATATATAAAAGACTCTGTTGCTGTTGAGTTTCGACCGGTCCAGATTTGCATTTGGAGCGATCGAAATCTGAATTTCTGAAGCTTTAAAGAGCTGAAATGGACCAGATGCACGTTCTGTTAATCCCATACTCGGCTAGTCGAAATTGCATTTTTGACCGGTTGAAACTGCATATTCTGCACTTTCCTACGTTTTTGTGTAAACTTCAATCGACTGTAACCTTTGATATATAGCTCGGAATCCGGTGATTCTTGGCTCGTTAGAAAGATGGGAAGTCTTCTTTCCAATGTTATATGCTTTAGCTCCAACAGGTTTATGTGTAAACTTTAGCACTCATTTTACTCTCCGATGTTCTGGTAGTTTCTTGTCATAGCCTCAAAATTCCTTTAACTTTGCTCGTTTAACACATTTATCGTTTATCCCACTTTTACACCTGTTATGTTCAATCTTGCACTAAAAGAAAATATTAGTAATTAAATGAGGCCTAACAATGCTGAGATTTGGGTCTAATTTATATAACTTTTAAGGCCGATCACTACCCCTCTCTGGAGCCTCTACTCCTCTTAGAGTTCAATCATACCACATATCAATTTAGATTCAAATTTGAATATCAAAATCATGAAATTGCGAAATTTAACGGATTTGGAGTTTACATATAGAGTTATTTTTCAATCTCCTATTCAAATCTTAACAGTTTCGAAAGTTCAAACCATGCAATTACAAGTTAAAACATTCAAAACATTTGATCATATCAAGATCAAGTCAAAATGCAAATTTTTGTATCGAAAATTTCCCCACCTTGAATTTTAGCCTTACAAGAAGGAAATACGATGGTGCTTATCGCTCAATATCGATGCTCCCCTCTACATTGCACATGACAATACTATGTCAATGGTCGATAGATCAAAAGGGGACAGACCATTCTAAAAATTTCTCATTTTCTAGTATTCACAGCTCGCTGTCGTTAAGTGACGCATTTGTGGTAGTATCCTAACGCCGCTATGCATTGACAACGACAGCATGTGGTGAAGTGATACCGTGGATCGCAACTATCGCGGTTCTTTCGATGTTCACAGCGAGCTGTCCTGGATGGTAGCGAGTCGTGCATACTTATTATTTATTCTGTAGTGGAGTCCACATCTCGTTGTCGTCTCATGACAGCGAGCTGTGGTTGAAGAGGTTGCCTTCTTGACAACAAGTTATCATTTGTTCACAGCGAGCTATGATTTTCCTGACAACGAGCTGTGTATACACACAACGCGCTATGGTACTTTGGCAGCGAACTGTGCCTTGACTTATAGAGTACGACACCACTTTCGAAAAGTCTGTTCAACGGTGCCATCTTCATTCCCATGGCAGTGAGCCGCGGGGATTTTACAGTGAGCTGTCGTGGATGCAAGTGAGCTGTGAGTGTTGTCACATCGAGCTGTCATTAGGATTTTTCAGGGTTGGTATTTCTGGACGTTCTAGGTTTCAAAAATGGGATCAACCCAACAGCTCTAATGGCCTTTGATCCATTTTCTTTACCCGAATTGAACTTAAGAATTTCTTATACTCAAATAATTACAATATTTACCTCTCTAGATCGGCAGGCAACGCCCGTGACGATCGTATCCAAGAATCGATTTCTATGCTTCGAAACCCTCTTTTCCCTTTGATCGTAACGGCGTAGATGAATCCTCCCGATGCTTACAATAATTAGAAGTTCTCTTGAGTGAAGGACGATTTGAGGGAAATCATTGGGAGCTTAGGTCTTCAATTTCAAGAGAGGGTTTGGGGGTTCTCTCAAGCTTGTGATCGCAACCACGACAAGGTTGACGCTCTCCCTCTCGCGGCAAATTGAAGAAGAAGAAGAAGAGGCTTTAAAAGGTGATCAACCATACTTGAAGAAGGGCAAAGGGGGATGAAGCTCTTCCTCTTTTTATTCTCTTTCTCTTCTCTTTCTCTTTCTCTTTCTCTTGCAAGTAAATGAAACTTCTTAGAGAAGTTTCATTTAAATACTTGGGAGTTGGTTTGGCGTGAAACCAATACACCCAAGCAATGTGTTAGTTCGTACAACCCATGGTGTTGGTTGGGTGTGAAGCTAGCTTATGCAAACGTAGTGTTGGCTTATATCCATCTGGCCAAAATGTTGGGTCTTAAGTGTGTGTAGTATACCATGCTAAACACGTACACAGAGTTGGGCGTACGGGTGTCCGAAAATTTCAGGACGTTACACGGGTAGTCCTGACCCCTCAGCATGTCACACCCAAAGGGGGGTGTGGCCGGGATGCGATAGCCCTCAACCAATTGCACCCTATCAAACGAACTGTCGACTCCATCGACTTTCATTGAAAAAAGGTACGGTCTGGCAGAATTATAGATGAGATTTTGCTAAAACAGTCGGACCAGGCAAGGGTACACCGGCGTCAAGGAGGGTGTTAACAAGTCCGCGAGGCCGACTCGCCTAAAATAGGCTAGTGAAAACTGGGCATCAGGAAGCTTATCGAAATACTTCATGTTGAACTCGGGTTCGACAAAGAAGTCATGGTGCATCATAGATGCCCGTGGGTCTTCCCTCCTCGGGGGTTGAGTCACAGAGGTCACAGTGGCAGCCGGTGGTGGCTGCGACGCGATGGTTGATGCCCTGGTGCCGATACAAATACCGACACCAGGGTTCGGAAGCACAGTGGGTCGTGCTTTCTTCTTGGGGGGAGCATCCACCATGGATGCCTTGCCCTTATCATGTTTCTTACCCATTTAAACTAAACTAACATGCAAATAAACAACTAACACACACACAATAAAAAATAAACAAAACTAAAAGAAAATGACGCGAGATTACCCTTGAAGCATGAATCACGTCGATCGTGGCCAAAGAATGAGAATTACCAAGCCCACATGATGATTTATAGCATTGAAGCGGCATGGATTGAAATGGAAATGTGAATGGCGTGATGGAAGGTGGATTGACGGCATAAATGTGGGTGTAAATGAAGGGAAATTGTGTGGAAGGTGGAAAGGTGCGCGAAAGAGAGAAAAAATTCAAAAGAGGTCTCGAGGGAACTCGGGGAAGAAGAAGAACGAGAGCTAGGGTTTTGGACCGATCGAAATGGAATTTCGATCAGTCCTAGGGCTTTACATAGCCCTGGACCCAATGGAACTCGAGCGGTCGAAATCCATTCGACTAGTCGAAACATAACAGAAACTTTGATTTCTGTTATACTTATAATTTTGGCCAGTCAAAACAACTCGACCAGTCGAAATTTTGTTTCTTTCACTTCCTGAGCAACTCGACCGGTCGAAATCTGGTAGAGAACTTAGTTCTCATCCTAGATTTCACACCTAATTTTTATTTTCTTTCTTTTTCTTTTATCTTTTTAATTTGTAATTTATTTTTCTTTACACTCCTACTACCTGCACACACACAAAATTCATCAAATCTAATAAAAAGAAAATTAAATCCTAAATTAGTAGTCTTCAAGGGACTTGGGTTGCCCCCCAAGAAGCGCTACGAATGTGTCAGTAGCTTGACAAGGTCAACGTGCCTATCAAGGCACTGGTGGGTCAGGGGCGATGAGGTCTCCCCTGCCATTAATTGACCTTTTGGATTATTTATCGGTTGAGACAGTGAAAACTTTTAGAAAGTTCGTGAGATGATCATAGGGATCTTCGTTACTAAGCCCATGAAAGCTTGAATCATTTGAGCGAAGTTGGGCTTAATTTCGAAGGTCCCATTACCGACGGCTGCGGGTAAACAAATGCATGAGGGAGATGCAAGAGTAGACGGTGTATAGTACTCCCTCAATGTTTTAGCCATTGGTTGTTCCTCTCCTATCATATTGAATTGAATTGGAGGTAGGGCGAGGCGGTTAGAACGTTCAAAGTTCACAATGTTTTGAGGAGAACGTGAGCCAGTGTGGATACACCGATAAGTTATCTCAATCTCAAGGTCGAGTCGTCCTAGAAAAGAGAATTACGACCTCACCCTTGGCATAAACAAAAAATAAAAATAAAAATAAAATACTAATAATCTTAACTACTGGAAATAAAAAACACGTATCCTAGCCTCTCGCAGCGTCCCATGATAAGCCTCGGTGGATTCAAGCCTTCGATCTCCCAAGCCTATAAAACAAAAACAAAGAAACTAGGGTTAGTATATTATACAAGTATACCATAATAAGACAAAAATTAAATAAAATAAAGTCGAAGTCCTCGACAACGACACCAAAAACTTGATCATTTGTTAAATAAAACCTTACAAGTGAACAAGTTCGAAGTACTCGGGTGAATACAAGGGTGTCAAACCACAGGGGCTTATTGTTTATCTTTTCTAACCTCTGTCCTGTCCTAATATAATTTGAAAATTTAAGTTTCCTAAATTAATTAAACTAAAAAGAAAATCTACACAATTTTGGATTAGGATGTGAGAAGGCTAACTGGGGTCCCTTTTGAATCTCAGACTCGTGATTAATAAACCCCTATTCCTCTCCTATTTTGAATCCTAGGTACTCTCGCTCTAGGCTACAAGCACCACAGCTTCGTATAAGAATTAAATGAAATATAAACATCAAAGCATCATTACACGTAACCGACAAAAATTACGCTACAAGCCTTAGTCCATCGATGAATATCCTATCCAATCTAATCCTAATCCCTACAAGGCCATTAGAATCAAACTAAATAAGATTAAACCTTTACTATGCTCGTTCTCGGTACAATCGGAACCTCAAAATGCAATCGTACCAGTATGCAAAATTCAAAATAGAAGAAAAATAGAAATTTATTAAACACTTATTTGAAATTTACAAAAGTTCCCAGTCTGAAAACGTTTAGCCTCGCATCGATTGAATGACCTTCATCATTGCTAAATCAATCCTCTCTCGATGATTACAATCAATCTCACACTTTTTCAGAATTGAACACTACCTTAAACTACGAACTCAGACGACGGAAAACTCTTTAGAAAAGCTCTGCCAAAAGGATTCTCTAAACCTAACCCTAGGGTCCTTATTTATAGTTTCATAAGGCCCTAAAACAATTATACACGACAAGTAATCTCCAAGGATCCCTAAAAATCAGCTCGAGAAGAAGAATCCGGAAGAACTCCTTGAAACCAGAGAATATAGGCTGGAAGACCTGATTTTTCGCGTGAAAATACCATCTCGACCGGTCGGGCTTCAAATCTCCTCCAGGTCGCACCAATTTGCCTTATAGCCTTAATTCTCGATCGGTCGAATTGAACTCGTCTGGTCGAAGGCTCCAAATCCTTTTAATTCAACAACTCTGGCTCGACCGGTCGAAACCAGATTATATACAAATGTATATAATCTCTTCTGCTCCATCTCGACCGGTCCAATTAGCCAATTTCTTCTCTCTTTTTTCTTCCTTGCTTCCTTCTCTGTTGAGTGATCTCGATCGATTGAGAATGCAATCTCGACCGGTCAAAGTGACCATTTTGGCACTTCTTCAATTGATTCTTCTTGGATTCCTTGTCATTGCTTCGGGTTTCTTCTTTGCTATTTTAACTGTTTTTGCATTGATTCGGTCTTCAAACCTATTGCAACACAACACGAACTAAAAGCGACCATTAGTAGTTAAGTGAGGGCTAACAAAATCAAGATTTGAGCATAAATTATACCATTTTGAAGGCTGGTCAGTTTATCAAAATGCCCTTTTGGCTACTTAGGGTATCTAAGCCCATTAAGGGTCCATGAACAAAAAAGCGCCTACATGGGCGGACCCATTTATTTTTTGAGGATTTATGTTTTGGGTAACTATAATATTAAGTAATCCCAAACTCTTTCTACTCGGGTCATACTTTGATTTACACAAAATATCTCAAAAGTCTAATTTTTTCTTATGACTCACAAGTTTTACGTGTCGTATGAGTTGTACATGTTTCACGTGTGAAATATTTCACATGTGAGTCGCACATGGGTTACAAGGATTACGAGTCTTATAAAAATAATAAGGGGAGTAAGATCCAAATATTTTAAAATGCGGTGGGCTTTGAATGGTATTCAAACTTACTCAAGTATATTCAACTCATGTTGACAAATAAATCAAGAGGCCCCTAAGCCCCTATGCATATAAAATAGTAGGAGGAGTTGGGCTTGTTTGCTTATAGATAAGGTGCCTTTGGCCCAACTCACAATATAAGGGGCCTTGGGGCTAATTTGACTACGGGTCTCAGGTCCATATCACATTTCGTAGTCTTGGGCTTTTATATAAACGTGGTGGCATTCGACCCATTGGATTTGAAGGGGATGAGCCTCGAGCCCTATCTATCTAAGAAAGTGGGTCTAGACTCAATTGGACAACTATAAGACAAAGTCCACAAATAAGGAAAAATGTCCACGGGCTCATCGATTTAATAAAAAGAGGGTTGCTGCCCAAACAATTGAATAAGTGGCTTTAGCTCATATTGGACTCACTAAGGGTCACAACCCACTACTTTTGGGAAATAGGCATCGCCCTCCATTTAATTATATCTCCTATTAATTTAATTTCTTTTCTTTTATTATTTTATATTTTCATAATTTAAAAACTTAAGGAATCACCTCAGGTGTTGTTGGAAACAAGAAAACTTAGATTGTTGATATGAGATCGAACTCAAAATTTGATGAGAGGAATTTTGAAGAATTACAAGGTATTGGATGACCTAGAACTCCACCCTACCGGTCTAAATAATACTATGTAGTATCTGTTATATTTATTTATTATATAATAAATATTTTAAATAATTTTAAAGAAAATAAAACTTTCTTTTCATTTCTTAATTTTGTGGGTTGATTTTTTAGGCAATAGATGTTCTCAACTTTTGCATGCAAATAAATAGTCTCACATTGGTAAATGTTAAAGTGGTTCATGCTATATATATAATCTTTCACCTTCTATTATTGTTTGACAATAAAAAGAGAAGAGTGCCACGTCGCACGCAAATGCGTGATTTATTGCTTAGGAAGACCGGGCGCTTTAGACGAATTTGAATTCAAAAAGGTACAACCTTTCATACAGCCGTTGGATAAAGCGATTGAGATCTCAGAGAGATCTGAGCCGTCCAAAATATGACTATTGATCTAACAATCACATTAAAAAGGCACTTGAGATCTATATAAGAGATGTCTGGATAGAATTTCAGACACTCTGAAATCTATCGAAATTCCTGCATACAACTTGAGAATTCCTCTTGCTTTCTTCTTTTGTTGGTACTTCATCAGATTGAGTTTTCTCAGGCGATCCTTTACTATTGCAAAGTAACAGATCGCATCCAAAAGATTGAGCTCGTTGTATCCTAGAAACGTCTCGCTAGAACCCTTTTGCAAACTCGAGGATTTACTCGAATCGGGAGCGAATAGTTTTTTAAAGATAGCGATTACGTGCCTCGAGTACAATTTCTCTTGCCCATTTCATCATTTTCGAAAATTCTGTTCTTAATTTTTAAAATAATTTTAAAGCGCTATTCTGAATTATCATGGCTACAAATCTGAAAGTGATGACTCACGACTTCGTTAAATTGGAGCGATTCGATGACAACAACTTCTGAAGATGACAATAAAAGATACATTTTGTATTGACGACTTTGAAAGTTGCTTATTGTTGGTGCACGTTTTTTCTGGGTTCCTCTCGGTTCCCGTTGAATCAGTGGCTTCCAATTCTGTCCTGATGGACTCTAGCGATGCAGCGTTTGAAATAATTAAAGTGAAATAATAATAATAATAATAGGGGTTTTCTAGGAGGATTCCTAGTTTATTGCGATCGCCAGCTGTAGATATTTATCGACACTGCAACATGTCAATGATCATGCTCAAGAGCGGGTGAGTTGCTTTTATACTGAATTGTCCGCCTGCGAACGTCAACAGCGTTCTCTTTCTTTGGATTAGATAGTTTAATTTCCTTTTTGTTCCCCTTTATAGTTATAATTTTGGTCAGTTTAGACTTCCTTGATTCTGTTATGAATTTAGTTGTATAGGTTTGTTCCAATCCGGTTAAGAGTCCAGTTAATGTTGATTTCCCAATCTTATTAGAAGTCTAATTAATATTGGTCTCCTAATACTACTAGGAGTGCATGTATAATAGTTCTAGTGAGACTTTAATTTGTTCAGGCATATCAGGTGTACTAGAATTCTGATTGAATAAGGTATAGTAATTCTATTGAAATTCTAATTGTAGCAATTATAACAGTCCTGTTAGAATTCTAATTGAAATAAAAAGACTAATTTTACCGAAACTCTAATTTAAGCAAACAAATTAAATTTTTTTTTATTAAAATCTAATTAAAACAAATAAACTGATTTTTTTTATATGAATCTAATTGAAACAAGTAAATTAATTTTATTGAAATTCTAACTGAAGCAATGAATTAATTATACTAAAAATCTAATTAAAGCAATGAAATTAATCATACCAAATTCCAATTAAAGCAAGAAATTAATCGATTAAATTCTAATTTAAAGTAATGAAATTAATTATACTAAATTCTGATTTAAAGGAATTAATCAGTCATACTAAGGTTTAATGCACTTAATTAATTAAATATGCTGAAATAAGATAAACCTACTAATTAATTATACTAAAGGTATAAAACTAAAGCAATTATTTAATTCTAAATTTCTTAGAAAATGAGTTTTGGGCCCGCTATGCTAAGGAGGATTGGCCTCGTTCCCGAGTACCCTCCGTAAGCTCCCTTGGGTAAATCGGGTGGCTGAAATTAAAGACAAATTGATTTTAGACCGTGAGATAATATTTTTAGACTTTTCATAGTTGATTTCAGAATAATAATTATGAGTTAAATTGTAAAATAGAATTATAAAATTAGAATTAATATTTGAGATATTTTGAAAATATTAAAAATAAGGAATTAAAGCTATGATTTAAATTATGAGGACTGAATTCGGGTCCGAAATCAGGAAATCAAGTCGTATGATTAAGGACTGGTTCTGAATTGAAGGATTAGAACCAGAAATTAATAATATGACTGTAGATCGAGATTTTAGAACTGAGTTAAAGTCTAGAATCGGTATATCGAACCGATAGATTAAGGACTGGTTCTAGAAACAGAGAACAAGAACTAGATATATAGGATTTCAGTCCGAAAAGGGTGCTACGGTCTGAAAATAAAAAAATAATAGACTTCCTAGATTTAGAGATTATAAGCTGTGGTTGTAAATAAAAGATTAAATCCTTACCTAGGGTCGAGGCTGCGGAGAGAAATCTCAAAGATTCGAGGCTTGAATCTTGAAATCATGACTAGGTTGCTCTATGGGTTTGTCCTCGGAGTTCTCTGGTTTTAGAATCCCAAAAAAATCCGTTCTCTCTAAAAAATTTGTCAGCTTCTCCGGGCGAATTAAGAAAAAAATCTTTTATAGGTTTTTCTTCAATTACGCGTTATGTTTAGAACGTTTAATTGAATTACGCGTTAGTTTTCTGCCGCTTAATCGCCTTAAGTCGATCACCGACTTAGTGAGCGGCCGGCTGACTTGCTCAGCGAGTTTTTCAATCCTAATAAAATTAGGGCTAATTGCGTGCGTGATGGGAGGTGCGTAATCTGATTAAGCGGTTCTTCAGAAGCGCTTAATCAAGGAAACTTAAGGGTTAAGGGTAGTGAGACTAGGTTGGGCGTCGATCAATTGCACGCTAGTTTTGTGGTGCTCAATCCAATCGCGCGTCTGATTTTAGGTGCGTGATCGAGCCTCGGATAGGTATGAGAAAGGAAGTTTGGTCTGAAAGGGGGACTGATTGCGTATTTGTGGTGTGGTGTGCAATCAAATTACGCGCGGGGTTTCATGCGCTTAATTCGGGGTTGTCCGGGTCTGGTATCTAGAATGAAATGCAAGACTATTGTTTCAGTCTACATTCAGACTATATACTATTATTTCAGTATATAGTCTCCCCATATCGGGATCTGAGCCATAGAGCTATTATTTCAGCCTGTGTTCAGCCATATACTATTATTTCAGTAAATGGTTCCCATATCAGGGTTAAAAAGGGTCAAAGGTTGACCGAACAAAAAATATATCCCGAGAAGGCAAAATGGGAGTATCTACACTTATGTCCTAACCACTCCAAAACCCACGGAGCCTGAAGATTTTGATGGAGAATCTCTTGCCAATGTTCGTAATCGTCAGAAATGGGAGCAAGATGATTATATCTGTAAAGGGCACATTCTCAATATGCTAGCAAATTCAGTCTTCGATGTGTACCAGAGCATGTCATCTGTAAAGGAACTTTGGAAGGTGCTGGAGACAAAGTATAAAACAGAAGATGTCAATACAAAAAGCTTCATTGTAAGTCAATATTTAGATTATAAAATGACTGATAATAAATTGATTCTCGATCAAGTTTATGAGATTCAGAATATTATCGGCCAAATTATTCAAGAGGGCATAAAAATGGATCCCATCTTCACAATCATACAATTATCCACAAATTGTCTGCCTCATGAAAGGATTGCAGCAATACTCTCAAACATAAATAGAAAGAACTTTTGTTTGAAGAGTTATGCCACCATCTTCGAGTTGAACACGAACTTCGTGTCCGCGACAAGAAAGACGGGCAATCTCAATTAACTTCAAAGGCTCATATGGTGGAAGTTGACACGTTCAAATCACATGACAAGTAGAAAGGCAACTTCAATTCTGATAAGGCTAACAAGAAAAATAAGAGCCAATGCTATCAGGGCCAGAAGAAAAAGGGCAGTTGTTATCACTGTGGTAAACTCGACCACTTCAAAAGAGATTGCAGACTTCTGAAAAGGGAGAAAGAATCTCAAGCGAATGTGACTGACGAAAAGTTCGTAGCCATGACTTCCGAAATCAATATGGTTGAAAGCAAAAAAGACTGATGGATCGATTCTGGTGCCACTAGGCATGCTTGTAATTGCCGATCTTTCTTCGTCAAATATATAGAGGAGACGAACGGACAAGAGCTCTTCATGGGGAACACTTCAACTGCAAAGGTCGAGGGTTCAGGAAAAATCAATCTCATATTGACCTCTGATAATACCCTTATTTTGACCGATGTACTGTATGTTCCTGAGATTCGTAAGAATCTCATTTTGACCAGTTTACTCAATAAATATGGTTTCAAGTTAGTGTTTGAATTAGATAAATTTATAATCATTAAGGGTGGTGTATTTGTGGGAAAAAGATATGTCTGTAATGGAATATTTAAATTGAATGTAATCAATGAAATACCTTCTTCCATTTATACTGTTGATTCTCTTTCATTATAACATGATAGATTAGGGCATGTGAATGCTAATCATTTAAATTCTATGATAGAATTAAGATTAATTCCTAGATGTGAGAAAAATATTCATGAAAAATGTAAAATTTGTGTTCAAACTAAAATTACTATAAAACCTTTCAATAAAGTAGAAAAAAAATCTCAGATTTTAGAACTCATTCATATTGATATTTATGATTTAAATGGTCTATTAACTAAAGGAGGAAAAGATATTTTATAACATTTATTAATGACTATTCTAAATATACTTATGTTATTTGTTAAAATATAAAGATAAAGCTTTAGAAAAATTTAACGCTTATAAAGAAGTTGAAAATTAATTAAATTTTAAAATCAAAACTTTAAAATCTGATAGAGGAGGAGAATACACTTCAAATTATTTTAGTGAATTTTGTAAAAATGTAGGGGTCGTACATCTTACGACTGCACCTTGCACTCCTCAACAAAATGGTACAGCAGAAAAAAAAATCGAACTTTAATAGAAATGGTAAATGCCATGCTTTTTAATTCATGCATAAATTTAAATTTATAGGGTGAAACACTACTCACTGCTTGTCATATTTTAAATAGACTGTCACAAAAGAGTTCTAATATAACTCCCTATGAGTTATGGAAGAATAGAAAATTAAATCTTAAGTACCTCAAAGTGTAGGGGTGTCATGCACTGATTAGATTATCAAATCTTTAAAGACCCAAATTAGGTAATAGAGTCATTGAATGTATATTTATTGGATACTCATTAACCAGTAAAGCATATAGATTTTTAGTAATTGAATCTAATGATGCAATTGATCAAAACAGTATAATTGAATCTAGAGATGCAATTTTATGAACACTATTTTTATTCTATTCCTAGAATTAATGAAAATTCTAATAAAGAAAAATTAATTATAAATTTTGAAAATATAGAAAACATGGATCTCATAAGAAGTAAAAGAATGCGAAAAGAAAAAAAATTTGTTCAAATTTTTATATGTTTATTATAGAAGGAATAAGATCAGAACAAGTAAAGGAAACAATGTTTTCTTTTCATATCGAAAATGATCCTTTAACATTTGATGAGACTATGAAATCATAAGTGCTGCCTTTTGAAAGGAAGCAATAAATGTTGAAATAGAATCTATAATGAGTAATAAAATATAAAAATTAGTTGATCTTTCTAAAGGATTTAAACCTATAGGTTGTAAATAAATTTTCAAACAAAAACTTAAAGTTGATGGAACTATAGATAAGTTTAAGGCCAGGCTGGTGGCAAAAGGATTTAAACAAAATGAGGGTATTGACTTTTTTTATACTTTTGCGTCGGTAGCCAGAATCTCAACTATTACGATCTTAATAGCACTTGCTTCTATTTATCATTTACAAATTCATCAAATGGATGTAAAAATTACTTTATTAAATGATGAATTAGAAGAAGTTTATATGAAACAATCTGAAGGTTTTATAATGGCCAAACATGAGCATAAAGTTTGTAAAATAATTAAATCTCTTTATAGTTTAAAACAAGTTCCTAAATAATGACATAAAAAAGTTGAAAGTGTTATTGCTTCTAGCGGTTTTAAAATTAATGAATCTTATAAATGTGTTTATAGTAAATTTTCTGCAAATAAAGGAGTTATCATATGCTTATATGTAGATGATATGCTTATATTTGATACTGATTTAGACAGTATAATGGATGTCAAATCTTTTCTCTCTTCCAGTTTTGATATAAAAGATATGGGTAATGCCGATGTCATCTTAGGAATAAAAATAATAAGAAATGATAATGAGCTTACTTTAACCCACTCTGATTACATAAAGAAAATTATCAAAAAATATAATCATTTAGATGATAAACCTGCATCTACACCATATGATCCTAGCATCAAACTTTTCGTAATAAAGGTAGATATGTAAATCAATTAGAATATGTTAGAGTAATCGATAGTTTGATGTATGCAATGCACTGTACTAGACCTGATTTAGCATATGCAGTTAAAAATTTAAGTAGATATACTAGTAATCCATGTCATGATCATTGGAATGTTATATCTCGTGTATTTAGATATTTAAAAAAAAATGTAAATTATGGATTAAGTTATTCTGATTTTCCTAATATTTTAGAAGGATACAGTGATGCAAGTTGGAATTCAGATTCAGATGAATCCAAGGCAACAAGTGGCACTCTCGGTGGTACTACGATCTTATAGGGATCTAAAACGCAAACATGTATTACTAATTTCACACTAGAATCTGAGTTTATTGCCTTAACGACATATAGCAAAGAGGCAGAATAGCTTCGAAATTTACTCTTGAAAATTTCTATGTAGCCTATGTCACATATTATAATAAATTATGATAGTGAGGCTACAAGAGCAAAAGACTGCAATAAAGTTTATAATAAAAAGAATAGACATATTGGTCTATGACGCCGTTACGTTAGAGAATTACTTAAGGATGAAGTAATTATGATAGACTCAATTCGAACCAATAATAATTTGGCTGATTCATTTACCAAAAGATTTTCTAGAGAATTGATAAAGAAAACATCTATTGAGGTATGACTAAAACTATATAGATGATCACCTTTATCATAAATCCAACTTAATATTTGTTCAACAAATCCTTAAGTTCAATGGAAGAGTATGATATGAGAGTGATGATTATAAGCACTTTAATTTAGTTAAAATGTCCATCCCAAGACAAGTGTAAAGTGCTTGAAATTTGTAATGAAAAAGAGAAGGATAAGTATTTACTCTTAATAAGTTTGTAACATTTTATGTTAATGTGTTTGATTACAGAAACGCATTCGACAGACTTACTTATGTGAATGTGGAGGTGCGACCGCTTCCTATGAGATTATGATTTTTCTCAAAAAATATTCATGAAATCAGGATATAAGTATAAGGTCATAATAGTGCTAACTTTATAGAAAACTAGATCTTAAGAAAATATGTGTGTGGTATTTATCCGGTCTTGTCACATAGGATCCTCAGTTTAAACCATGGTCTCTGTGAACCCTGATAAGACTTTGATAAGTTTGCACTAAGTGAAGATTCAAACCCAAAAGGCACCTTTTATGGTATGCACATATTTTTTATACCAGTGCCTTTATATTATTTAAAAATTATGAGGGATTGTTATATTTATTTATTATATAATAAATATTTTAAATAATTTTAAAGAAAATAAAACTTTCTTATCATTTCTTAATTTTGTGGGTTGGTTTATTAGGTAATAGATGTTCTCAACTTTTGTATGCAAATAAATAGTCCCACATTAGTAAATGTCAAAGTGATTCATACTATATATAAAACTTTTTACCTTCTATTATTGTTTGACAATAAGAAGAGAAGAATGTGCCTATCAGCGAGCCGCCGCGTTTGCGCACGCGCGCGCAGTTGCGTGGAGATTGACATTTAAGCACATAGGCGCTTTAAGCGCGCATTCACTTTGCACGTGCGCATCGTCGCAAGTAGAGATTTGACTTTTTGACCAGGTAGATCGAACAGTTCGATTATTCATAGGCCGGGTTGGGCCTAATGGGTCACTAATAAGTGAGTCAATTCAATTCTATTGCGCCAAACGGATTGGTTAAATGTTGACCGTTGGACCTAACCGTTTCATAATCACTTATAAAAGTGTGCAACTATTCAAATTTGAATTCGAAAAGGTTCAAGCTTTCATATAGCCATTGGATGAAACGATTGAGATCTCTGGAAGATTTGAGCCATCCAAAATATGACTGTTGGTCCAAGAGCCATATTGAAAAGACACTTGAGATCTATATAAGGAGATCATTGGATAGAATTTCAGACACTCTGAAATCCATCAAAATCTTTATATATAACTTGAGAATTTCTCTTGCTTTCTTCTTTTATTGGTAATTTATCAGATTGAGTTTCTAGGGCGATCCTCTACTGCAGATCGCATCCAAGAGATTGAGCTCGTTGTATCCTGAAAATATCTCGCTGGAACCCTTTTGCAAACTCGAGGATTTGCTCGAATAGAGAGCAAATAATGTTTTAAGGATAACAATTACGTGCCCCGAGTCCAATTTCTCTTGCCCATTTCATCATTTTCGAATTTCTATTCTTAATTTTTCTAACAGTATCAACCATCAATCTAATGCGGGAATAACAAAATGATATAATAGAATATCTTATTTGGTTCTAAAATAACATCACACAATAATTATGAGTAGACATAAAATCCATGCCAATCTTTTAACAAATAGAGATATAAGGAAACACTAGCACGTGAATAAAAAGTCACTTAAGAATATCATATTATAATCTTAAATACTTAATTTATTTAATTATAAATGTGTATATATTTATATTGTATGACTAAATGAAATCCAATCAATTAGACACGTGGAATCAACATATGACAACATATGACCGGCTAATAGGTGGACCATAATCTCAAGATCTATTGTGTGAAAGATTGGAAAAAAAAAAAAATCTCTATCAACTAATTCAAGGCAACTTAGTGTTAACTGTGGAATCTACAAGTTGCGGAGATTCAATCTTTGTTTTCAGATACCCATTTCCAACAAAAATACCCTCTTTGTTAAAATATAAACCAAAGCTTTTATTTCAGTCTTGTCTATAAATTTAGGCTGCATTTGGGTTAGCTCTTATAAGAGTAGAAGCTGCTCTTTGCCTATTCTTTGTCAGAGCAAATATAACCTGCTCTTAGATAGAGGAGACATAGAGCAGTATTATTACTTAAAACAGCTCCCCATTAGAGCAAATGAGGCAAAGAGCTACGTTACCAAATATAAAAGTAGTTCTCTGCAGGAGCCAAAAATATACCAAAATTTCATATGTTGGTAACGATATCCAATTTAGTGCGGCACTATTGTCTTTTCACATGAATCACATAAAAAAAATTGTGTAAAAACACAGTTAATTACTGCAGTAAAGAAACTGAACCACTACTGTTGTAAATATTCTCTACTCAATAGAAAAACAGTAGCAAGGACACGATTCCAAACACATTAGAGGTATAGAAATGCACAACTCTAAACTTTCTATTAATAGACTACTAATTAAACTAGGAAAAGCTAAACAAATAAAAACTTTTAACAACTTTATTTTCGAGGGCCCTCAAAAGCTAACGGAAAATAAATAAAAACTTTTGGGGACTCTCTAGAATGTAAATACCGACCCCCAAGAGTAACCAATGTTGCCTGATTCGTGATTTGCTAGGATCGAATACGAATTCGTAATTTACAATTTGCTAGATCCAAGCGAACCCGATTCGCTAGTCAGAGGATGAGTTCTTAATGAAAACCAAAATTTAAAAAATATTTGATTTTTTTAAAATAAACTATGAAAGTAATATAGCATATAATATAGTTTGCATTTATTTAACAAAAAACATGCAAAACGGGATCTGGTTAGAGCTGTGACGCTCAGTGTGTAAGTGCAGGTGCAAGGATCGAAACCCATCAGATGTAACCCTGAGATTGCTCACCACTAACAAATTGTAGTGAGCCGATCTGCAAATTGGTTTGCTCCGTACCGGTTCGCGGTATGCATGGTTACCTACGGATTGGGTAACCCTGAGATTTGCTCATCAAGACCCCTTCCTTTTTAGGACTCTAAAGGATTAACATTTTAGGACTCTTAATAATCAACCCATATGGCAAAACATTTGGGTTGTCTATGCAGTATAACATCCTCAAATCCTAAAAAAAAAAAAATAATAATAATAATAATAAATAAATCATCCCATAAATATTAACCAAATACTCCCTCTTGTCCCTATTTAATATTTCCAAATAGGATGAGATTCCTAAGAGTAATCTGTTCTCAAAATTAAGGCCCACCTGGCCCTCTTTATTAAAAATCAATGGGTCTTTAACCCAAAAGAACCTTTCACTTTATTTTACGCCCCCAATTCCGAAACTTCTGAAGCAATGCCAGCCTTCCTTTTCCTCGAAATCAGTGTAGTCAAATTAGGTGTCAACAAAATGACCTAAAAGACGATGAATACACAAACTAATCTCTAGCAGGGGGACAAGACAACTTAACAGGAGTTAATTCGGCCACCTAACGAATTAAGTGTGAATGATACAAACAGAATAATGAAACCACCCAAAATAAAGGGGAAATATCACCTAAGGAGCATAGTCACCGAGTCGCGGTTAGGCAATAATTCTGCAAGGTTAAAATTTGGATAAATCCAGAAAAATTAGGTAAGTTCGGGGAAATATTCGGAGAGAAGGAAATAAAAAAATGGGTTTAAAAAGTTAAAAATATTAGAAATCGTGATTTATTGAAAAAATGGGGATTTAATCTCGAATTTTTTAAAACACAGATGTTCTGAAAAATCGTGAATAATTCGGAATTAATTCACAGATCCTCATATTCGCGAATTGTGATTATGCTAAGGAGGATGACATCAAACAGATGGCACAAGCACCTGTCCTCTTTTGGTACAAACACTCCATTAGACGCTATCGATCATAGGCATATATATACTTCAAACACACAAATAATCTCCGTAACACACATAGATACACCCTTCTTTCTATTCATGCATAGAGAAGGGTACCATCCACAAATATGAGTATGAGGTTGCTGTACAAGCACGCAGAAATTCAAGTTCCCAATGATGCACAATCCTAACACAAGGTTTCCAAAACAAAAAAACTCGGAAACAGAAGAGATTAAGAGAATGGACCTAAAACTCCTGACCGTCATTTAAATGCGAAAATAGTGTTTAAATGATCTCACATCATCAATGGGTTATGACGTAGGGGATCCCTATGGTCAAAATGATAGATCATAGATTGAAGTACCACAAGCCCAAAAATGGTAATTTAGGGAGATTTAGCCCATATGATCTGTTGACTATAAAATCAACCGTTGTTTTTAGTTTTAATGGTTGATATTAAAGTTCATCAATCAAATGGTTCATATCCACTTATGGGCATGTTTCCTTGGGCTGATACATGTTCCAATTATAGATTGCCACTTGAACAATTTAGATTGATCACAGATTTGTACGACATGGCATAATAACAAATCACACCTTTTTTTTTTTTTTGATAACCTGGGTATCCGGGCCTCTTAGAGCACCCGCCTAATCCCAGGGGCACATGCGCACCCCAAATTCAGTATATCCCAGGTTAGCACAGGATATAAATCCCTAGGGTGGCCTCAAGGGGGGGAGGGGATTCGAACTCAAGTCTTCTGCTTTTAGAAGCAGGTACCTGGCCAGCACACTTCAATGGTGTGAAAGAAAAGGTTTTATTTTATTGGTGTAAGATCATTTAAACACCATTTTGGTGTTTAAATCTCGGTCAGGAGCCATTACCCCTAATAGAATAAGATAAAACCTTAAACTCTATTGCTTTGATACCTTGTAAAATTAGTGAGAAGTCAGGGTTTCACGACATTTAAGAAAGAGGGAAAGAAGAAATAAGGCAAATTAGAAACAAAAGAGAGAAAAAACATGAGAGTGAGTACATTGATGTCACACATCTTTTTCTCCTTTGATTTAATAAAGAGCTGGTATTATTTACATCTAATTATATTACTGAAAACTAAAATCCCTAGACTACCCTTAACTAACTAGTCTTCCTAAACAGTGTATAAGCGTAACAATGATTATTATAAATACAAATTAAAGGACTACAAACTATTTCTAATAATAAATTAGGCTTTAGGAGTTAGGCCCAAGACTCACCTGAGAATCCGTAAATAATTTAATTAAATTGGAGTACTGAAAACGCAATCTCTTCCATCTGCTCCTCACCAGGAAAGGATGCAAACCCAATACGTGCTCGGGCATAAAATCATGCCTTGTCAATATGCCCACAACAGGTGCTCTCTGCATTCAAACAAATAGAATGGCGTTTAAATGATCTTATACCATTAAAGTTAAGAAATTGTAATCTCACACCATTGAAGTGTGATTATAAGTGGATGTGAACCATCCGATTGATGAACTTTAATATCAGCCATTAAAACTATTAACAATGGTTGATATTGTAGTCCACAGATCGGATGGGGTAAAATCTCCAGAAGACACCATTTTTTGGTGCTGTTGCACTTCAGTCTATGATCTATCACTTTGATGGAACGGATCACCCATTAAACACCACTTTGGTGTTTAAACGACGATCAGGAGAGTTGGACCCAATAAAAAATGATAATAACAGTACTAAGAAACATAAATGAGACAAGCTTTGATTAAGTAAATAAATAAATTGAGACAAAACCTGCTTACATTAGAAGTCTTCGGAACCACTAACATGTGCCTCAGACCAACTTCTCGGAAAAGTACGAGCGCTTTAGCTAGTGACATAGACTCAACAACAGTATACGGCGACGTATTCGTAAAAGGATGCAAGTCTATAAACATTTCCATCTCTTCTGCAGTCACTACTATATCATTTATCCAATCACCTCTTCCGGAACTGCGTTTCGCAAAATCGTCAGCTGAGAATTGTCGTAGAGCATTGATGCCTGCAGGCAGGCAAGCGTGTGAAAAATCCTTCTTTTTTAACAATACAAGAAGGTGGGCCCGGAGGACTAGACCATACAGCACAGGCGAATTCGAAAACGGACGGTCATCAATGACGGGGAACCCATGATGTCCCGTAGTTTTGAGGACATGGACTATATTACCAACCTTCTCAACACCATTAAAGAACTGCAAGGGACCAGTCGTGACGTCACTAACAGTCAGATGCTTCATGTACGGCTCTGCGTGGGATTCTAGATAAGGAAGTCCCTTCAATTTTACGATTAGATTATAGATACCGCTATTGAAAGCATCAGCAACCGTTTTCGATATGAGGAGAACCACCATTACCAAAGGCAGCAATAATAGATTGTTCGTCAGCTCCAACAGAATAACGCACAATGAGACAGTTGTCCTCATTGATCCACCTAGAAGGGAAGCAGAACCGAGCACAGCAAAAAGGCCTTGGTCAAGATTTAAGTTTGACCCCATCAGCATTCCGACAAGACGTCCATAAGTTGCACCTGCCAAGATCACCGGCACAAAAAGACCAGAAGGAGCCACAATGCCATAACTGAAGATACCGAGAATATAGGAGGCGAGAAAGAAAATGAGGATCGATGATTGGTGGAATTCATTGTTCGTGCCGGCACTGAAAAGGTTTCTTATCGCATCATCGTTTGTGTTAAAAAATAGGCTCGCAAGATCATTGTACTGATCGGGAGGGCATTGGAATTTCTTGAAGTTACCGGATCTGCCAATTGTCGGGCAAGCTTCTGAAGTGTCGGCCGGGCATGGTCTGCAAGATGCAAGCCACGGTAGTCCAAATAGACAGCAGGAAGTGAATATTGAAACCGAGCAAGCAAGAAACACGCTGTAGGCAGGACCTTTCCTGAAGCAACAGATTATTAATAAGTAGAATAAGTTCAATATTCTATATTTTGAAAACCCGAAAACTCGACTCGACTCGAAAGTCAGCTGAGTAGAGTTAACTCGAAGACTCATAAACCCGACTCACTCTGACGCGGTAATTTAGTAAATATTCTAAATATATATATTTTATAAAAATTTAAAAACATATTTTACAAGAAAAAAGATGAAAAGATATGCTAGTAAAATAGGTAGTTTAATTCTTTCTAAAATGATAGGGTTTCCAAAACCTTATCCCATGAAAAAACTATATACATAAGGCTAGTATGTAAACCCTAAAATCCGGGTTGCATC
This sequence comes from Chloranthus sessilifolius, assembly GCA_021018995.1. Lineage (NCBI taxonomy): Eukaryota > Viridiplantae > Streptophyta > Magnoliopsida > Chloranthales > Chloranthaceae > Chloranthus > Chloranthus sessilifolius. Next base: position 101,000,250 of record CM037597.1, read on the forward strand.
GAAGTCTCAACTCAAATTGGGCACAACTAGAAATCCCATGAAAAAACTATATAGTAATTTAGACTTACTCATTAATAAGACTATAAAGTCGAAGAACCTTGTCCAGAAGAAAATTGTAGAGACTCCCTAATACTCCCCCAATAACTCCGAGAATAATAACCGCAGGTAAGTCAACAAGGAGATAGTCAACATTTCCGGACGTCACATCAAACATGATCAGCCCACCTGTACCAAATAGACCACACTTTCCGGTATAACAAATTTCCATCATTCCTTGAAGAATGAAAGCAACTATAGCCGTAGTAAAGAATGCTCTCCAGAGAAGGGCACTTCTCCACCTACAAAAAGGGATTCTAGCTATCATCATTTTTGAAATAAGGCATAGATATGATGCTATTATGTATTAAGAAACCTATAACATTTCAGAAACAGTGAGTAGCAGAAGACATGGTTCAAAATCTCGTCCGATTCCGGTACTTATCGGACGATACATACCGGTATTGGAGGTATGTACCGGATGATACATACCAATGTATCTTCCAGAACTGGTACGTATCGGCTGATACGTACCGGTTTTGGAGCTGGATGACACATACCGGAAAATCGATATTTTAACCCATGGCAGAAGCAACTCCTTGGCACCCACTTTATTGGGTAGTGAGGTATCCAAGTAACTAAAGATTGCAAGTCTCAACTTATTGCATTGGATCATTTTGAAAAGCAGAGCATTTTAAGAAGAAATTGATTATTAATTTCTTTGATAACCTAGGTGTCTGGGCCTCTTAGAGGACCCGGCTAATCCCAGGGGCACATGCTCAAAACCAAGTTAGCACATGCACGAGATATAAATCCCTAGGGTGGCCTCAAGGGAGGGATTCGAACTTAGGTCTCCTGCTTCCTGATACAGGTACCTGGCCAGCTCGCCAAACTCCTTGAAACTGAAATTTCTGTAGTATATAGAACAGAATGAAGTCATGACTCAGTTGCCTCCTACCAGGCAGAATCATTTAGTTAATTTTTCCTAAGTAAAATGTAAATCACAAATATTGCCTTCAAAACTCAAGACTAGATGACTGGGCTCATCAAAGTAAGATATCCATTGCGTCAGATTCCATCAACTAGAAAAGGCTAAAGACAACATAGAATTGTCACCAAGACAGGGTTCGGCAATGATCGGAAAAATCCAGCAAAATTCGACAAGTTCGGGAAATATTTAAAAAAAAAAAAGAGAAAAAGTAAATAAATAAATAAAAGAAGATTAAAAAGTAAAAACAAAATATTAAAAATAACAATTTATTGAAAAAATCATGAGTTATTCACAGATTATTCACGAACTTTGGGAATTTTTTAAAACACACGATTTTTTGAAAAATTCGTGATAATTCGTACAACCTCAAATATTACAAATTAAACGTGAATTTTAAAAAATTCGGAGAATTTGGTGACTATGCATAAGATAAAATAAATGAAGCATGCAAGTAGAAACCAACAGTCTCTATTACCATGTTGATAGTTCTTCAAGAGCAAACAAAACCCCACCAACTGGAGCACGGAAAGCAGCAGCAACTCCAGCAGCTGATCCACAGGTTACGAGATCACGTCGATCTCTATCGTTCTTTAAATAACGCAGCCATCGGCATGTTAATTTGTATCTACTGGATCCACCCTGGCCCAACAGTGCGGAAATGCATGCACCAGTATGAACCATAGGGCCTGCCTTGCCCACATGTAGAGATGACGATACAGCAGAAATGCTACCAATAACCTGTGATTGAATCAACATTTAAATGAGGACTTTTAAAAGATTTGGAGTGATTTTCTCTGCAATATTTAAAAGATATTACACAAACATAGTATGCTAAGTATTCGAGGATAGTTACAGAGGAAAAAATCATTAGCAAGAAAAGCATCAAGCTTCACACAAAAGAATCTCATCAGCTATGCAAAGCGACTACAATAGTTTTAATAATGATGCCAATACAAAATTGTTTAATTGCCTTCCTATGTGTCTGACAAGGAAATTGAAACGAAGAATGCTGCAAAAGCTAATAGAGAAAAAGGACCTCAGGCCAACCTTAAAATGGGAATGAGCTAAATCAAAACAGATAATCCTTTAAGATCTTATGTCTAAAACCAGCATAATATTGCATTCTGAAGCCCCAAATGGAGGGGCATGTAGAAAAACCAGTTGAGTAACTTCTGGAAGATATGTAAGCTACCAGAATGCATACATGCATGCATGTGTTCAGGTGGATGCTGAGGGTGTTAGATATATATATATATATAGGAGAATGCTAACGTCACCCTATTCATTGTGAGGTTAACAACGTCCTTAGACAATAATACCCTTGTTAAAGGGCATTTTGATAAAATTACGAAGGACATTCTAGTAAAATTAAACTAAATAATAAATAAGGTGTTTGCAATAAATGAGGTGCATGTAGTTTGCACTAAATGAGGTGTCCTCATTTGTTGAAAATATCTTATTTATTATCTAATTTAATTTTACTAAAATGTTCCTCGTAAGTTTACAAAAATGACCTTTAATAAGGGTATTATTGTCCGGGAATGATGCTAAACTCACAATGAAGAGGGTGAGGTTAGCATTCCCTATATATATAATAGAGAATATCTTGGATAGATAAGAGAGATACACATCTTATATTGTCTATCTTATCATTTAGGTAAGATTAAGATTGATTTGGATTTTATTAGTATTTTAGGAAGTATTTTGAATTACTAAAGATCTATTCAGATCTCAATTGATTGTATTCACCTCTATTTAAAGAGGCTTCTTATCCTAATGAAATACAGAAAAATCATTATCAGGATGTAGAATCTTAAGTTTTATCATGGTATCAAAGCCATGACTGGCTCCGATCATGCGATCAGGTCGACCATAGTCCTGCGGCCTACCTCTTAAAGCTCAATCTATCTTCTTTTCCCTACTCTTGTCTCTATTTTTTTTTCTTTTAGTAAAAACTTTTATCTTCCTTTATATTTCTAGAAGCTCTTTAATCCACACACTCATACTTCACGATTTCTCTCTCTCTCTCTCTCTCTCTATTTTTTTATTTATTTAAGACCTCTCAAACGAGAGTTGAGTTTTGATTAAGCAGCACTATCCTGCATCGTAAGCTTCTGAGAGAGATCACGAGGGACCTGATCTAGTGAGCCACCGGCTCCGACAGACTCTAAGATGAGAGAGATGCAATAATGATGGGCTTCACAGACAGGCGGTGGCCACAATCAAGCACGATCTGAGGATTTTAACCGTTTATCAACAATATCATGAAGTTCAAGGGCTCTTTTTTTTGTAACCAATCGCAAGTTCTTCTTCAAAGGAACATGCGATTGCAGGAGGGTAAAAGAGAATATCTTGGATAGATAAGAGAGATACACATCTTATATTGTGTATCTTATCATTTAGGTAAGATTAAGATTGATTAGGATTTTATTAATATTTTAGGAAGTATTTTGAATTACTAAAAATTTATTTATATCTTAATCGATTGTATTCACCTCTATTTAAAGAGGCTTCTCTTCCTAATGAAATTCAAAAACTCAAGATGTAGAATCTTAAGTTTTATCAATCTCTCTCTCTCTCTCTCTATATATATATATATATATTGCAATAGCCTCATATTGTATTCTGAAACCCCAAATGGAGGAGCTTGTAGGATAACCAGTTCAGTAGCTTCTGAAAGATGAGCATGTAAGCTACTACATCACATTCATGCTTGTGTTCACGTGTGTCAACCCTCCAGCCCCTGGCCTAGCACATTGGGCTACTCTCGTGCCTCGCACATTTCGATCCATGAGCCGAGTCGACGCGACACATCTCGATATTTCAGTGTTCAATATCGAAAATTTTCTTCCAAATTGGAGAAAATACATAAAGTTTATTTATTGCGGAAAATCTCATTTTCTTAACCTTATCAGTTTTTAAATTCGATCATTCACTTATCAGGAAAGCACGAGTTCTTTTGAAATTTCTACTTGTTGCGGAAAGACAAGTTAAAACAAAAGTATGCACTATTTCAATCAAAATAATTTCAAAATCTAATAATTACAATGAGACCGATGGTTTTATAAAATGATAAACCAAACTAGTCTTAAACAAAAGTAAATAAACTGTATAAAGTCAAATCCAGTATAAGTGTCACGTGGTTCGTCCACGTATGTATTGGGTCCTTCTAAATCTTTACCCGGCCGCTCTGTCTAGCTTTGACTGGGCGACGCCTATCCTGTCTCAGGAATTTTTTGGTCATAAAAGGACCGTAAGTTTGTGACAACTTAGCAAGGAACGAAACTAATCCAAATAAAATCTTGAGAGATGTTCCTAACAAGATATATCAATGCAGATTCGACCAATGTATATTGTACGGAGCCTTAATCACAAGATCAGGTTGCAAACTAAAGCAACAGGCATTATATTTACTCAAGGCTGGCCGATCATTTCTAAATAAATTATCTGAGCGTCTCCTTTCAATGTAATTTCGATAAATCAATCTAATATTATTTGGTTTACGGATCTCATTAAGAGCAGCTTATGAATCAAACTGAAGTTCAACTTTCCAAACTAGAACACAAGTAGGAGTTACTATATGAGTTATTCCTAAATCTTCAAGATAATTCCTTTGTATTTCAATTCAAAATGTCAGTACAAGGCCATGTTGCACACATCGAAACTTGATATGAAATTTCAATTATCGCTAACTTCTTGTCAAGGAACGCGAATTCAAGCATTATATCAAAGTGCTCTCTTTGCACATATCTTCATTTCAAATTAGTCGAATATTGTTCAGACAATTTTATCAAGTCTTCTAAATTAATGGTGTTGATATGTGACACCAACCAGTTCAATGAAGTTCCCAAGTTTGACTCGCAAACAGGGGAGTACCGCCCTAGCGTAAGGGTGGACGCAGGCACTCCAGGCCAACAAGGCATCCCGTAGGATGAAGTACAAGGCAGAACTTCTGAACATTGGGTTTTCCCAAGTACTACAGAAGATGAAACAAAGCATATCATATCTTTCCACTTTCATTATTAGATTAGGTCCTTAAGAGTTCTCCACAATTTTCAATGTGGGTGCTTTTAGGTTTCAATGGGGTGCACATAGCAATATCCCACTAACCTTCAAGTAGGGTCATCAGGTCCATATAATTTTATTGGTTATCGTAGACCACATATACCGGGCCAATTCGATTTTATGTCTAAAGAAATTCGATTTCCTAGGGAATTCCACAGTAAAGTGTGGGTCCCAGATTATGAGGTCTGCCAATGGCAGCAGCTCATTAAAATACTCTATAAGGACATCAGGTCCTAAATTTATCTTAACACATTCAGGCTCAATTGTAAACACAATTTCTATCTATAACATGCTAATATTCAAACATAAATCCCATCTATATCCGATTTGAATACAATCATTACGTTCAATCAGTTCAATAAATTATTCAGAGCCCTTTTTAAACTCTCATTAGTAGTCAAAGGGTTCAGTTCAATATAATTTCTTTTTATATTTGCATCATCCGAGTTATGATCACAGTAGAATAGTTCGAGTGATAAACATCATATCGAATCTATCAGAGGTTCAATACCCTTTTTAGATTTTTGTCAGTAGGCGAGGGTTCAATTTCAGTATAATTTCTTTCTATATCTGCATCATCCGAGTGATGATCACAGTAGAATAGTTCGAGTGATAAGCATCATATTGAATCTATTAGAGGTTCAATACCCTTTTTAGATTTTTGTTGTAGTCAAGGGTTCAAATTCAATATAATTTCTTTCTATATCTGCATCATCCGAGTGATGATCACAGTAGAATAATTCGAGTGATAAGCATCATATCGAATCTATCACGTATCAAATTCATTTTCAAATATCAATCCATTCTTTCAAACAATCTGGTACCATTCAGAATTTCAAGTATCTTTACTCCCTAGATCATTTTATGATCTCAAAGCATATCAAATATTAACAATTAATTCAGTCTCCGGATTCAATCTCAATCTATATCAATATTAACAATTCAATCAGTCTTCGGATTCAATCTCAATCTAAATAAAAAATCAATAATTCAAATAGTTTTCGAGTTCAATCCTAATACACTCTGGTTTAGCAACTCAATCAAGTTTCGGGTTCAATCAAGGATTAACGGTCCAATTAGTTTGAATCCTAGAGTTAGTTACTTGACTTCTATCAAATAAATCAAATTTTAATGTTTTGAACCTATATATGTGATAGGATCACTGGGCACACTGATTTTCTGAAGCAGTTTACACTATACTTAGTGCTGCCGTAAATTCAGAGTCCATCGGGGACTTATATTCCAAAATAATTCCGTAAGGTTATAGGAGAGGTCTTCAACTTTAAATCCCATTTCCATTTCAAACACAAATGACTTGGGATTCAACTGGTTCATTTAGTTCAATTGAAGTTGAACGTGGACCCAACTGGTCCATTACTATACTATTAGCTCAACAATAACTAGGATTCAAGCTGGTGCACTAGATCCATTTAAAACAAATAAGACTATTCAACACATCCATTTAATCCCTTTCAAACTGAACTGGACCTTCAACAGGACCGTTACTTTGAATCGGCCTTCATTGGGTCCCTTATATTTTAACTACAATTGGCCACACCTATATGTTCTAAACTAAAACTGAACCGGACAATACTGTTCTAGTAATTTTTATTTAGGGTGATCTTGGCCTTAGCTGGCCCACTAAACCCATTTAAAACTGGATTGGCCCAACTCAGCTGGACCCAACAACCCGTTTAATTAGTTAAAACAATCCTAAGTTGGACTGTATTGGTCAATTTAATTTGAAAAGTTCTGATTGGAACCTTAATTTGTTCATTAAAACTGATTGAACAAAATTGGATAAAACAGGACCCAATAGACCTGGACTCACGTGGCGTGGCCTGACCCAACCTTATCTAGCCTTTAACTCGAATGGTGCTAGGCCAAAAATGCCATGAGTTTGAAATCACCTTCGTGAAATAGAGAAACACCACTGGATTTGCAATATACTTTCAACTCAGAATATTACCGACAAGCAGAATAGATAATCTATTGTCCAACAAATTTTACAAGTTTTCATTCAAGGCGTTGAAATGTTTAGGTTCCCATCGAAATTGTAGGCCTGGCTCAAGCCGCTATTTGAACTGTAGTAATTAAACATTCAAGCAAAGATTATCATTTATGCATCACCATAAGAACAAAACTTAATAAATTTTCTTAACAAAAATAGCTATAGGTTTCATATAGATCTGAAAAACTTGCATGCATGGTCCTAGATCATAGCAGAAACTTGCATGAAAAATCACAAACAGAAATCTACTAGGCGCACATTCCCTAGATTTGATGAGGATCAGATACTTGCCTTTGATCATCGAGAATAGCTTCGATTCCAAGACCACGGTAGTGGGCGTCGTCAATGGCTATGCGAGGATGTATCATGTATCCAGTGGTGCAGATGAGTTCAGTGGGTTTCAAATGCTCACCTGATAATAAGGGAGGTTCTTGAAGTCTTAAAAACAACAAGTTAACAGAGGTCATTGATGGGGTTGTAAGAGGAAGATCGCTTGGGTTGCAGGGACGGCAATCTTAATGGGTTGGTCAGAGTTGTAGAGATGGTGTTATTTTATTTTTACTTTTAAGAAGGAAACCCTTTATAGCCGACGACACTTGGTCTTAAGTCGTAGCATGCAAGGTACATTTGCAACTAGGCTGCTGTGGGAAGTGACACTTGGTCTTAACTTATAGTATGCAAGGTACACGTACAAAAGTAAGTGTGCAACGCCCCAAAATTTCCGGACACCAGCACGCCCAATAAGGTGTACGTGTTGGCCACGAGGATTTAATTTAGGCCCTTGGATGAAAAGCTAACACATTGGTTTGGTGCATGAGTATCACACCGAACCAAGACTCTAGTACTGAAGTGAAACTTCCTTTGGAAGTTTCATTCGTTTGCAAGAGATAGAGGAGAAAGAGAAGAGAAAGAAAGGAGAGCTTGAGATCCCATTGCCCTTCTTTTCAAGAGTTGTTGCCTTCTTCTTCTCAAAACTACCGTGAGAGAACGTAGACGTTGATGCGGCTACACTCAAGCGAAAGAGAGCTCCAAACCCTCTTTTGTTCTTGGTGTTAGAAACCCCAAACCCCATGATTCATCCCTAGATCCTCCCATTACACTCAAGAGAACCTTTGAGTTGTTGTGTACGTTGAGATGAGTCGATCTCCATCCGTTACGATCCAAGGTTTCAAGGGTTTCAAGCAATCGGGCGAATACAAAAAGCGTAGAGAACCGATTCTTGGATACGATCGTCGTGAGCGACGTGTGCCCGATTTAAGGAGGTAAATATCACATATCATTGATGCATTAGGCTAGGGTTATGTTGTATAGAATGTAGTCAAAGAATAGAGCTTAGGATTTGGAAATGGGTTTTGAACGGAGAAGGGCGTCCAAAAATCCCGATCCAGGAATTTCTGATGACAACTCGCTGTGGCAACAGCGGCAGCTCGCTGTCATGAATGACAACACGCTGTGATAATTCCCACAGCTCGCTGTCATAGGAATGACAATGGTATCTCTAAGAAGATGACCTCTCCAGCCACAACATGCTGTCATTGTACCACAACTCGTTGTCAGGAGACAACAGCGCGCTGTGAACACCACACCAGAATAAAGTGTAAGTATACACAACTCGCTGTCACTACACAACAACACGCTATGAACACCACAACAAAAGGAATTGTTGATATACACAGCTCGCTGTAGTGAGATCACAACTTGCTGTGAACAAAAGATAACTTGTTGTCAAGAAGACAAGCGTTCCAGCCGCAGCGCGCTATCAGGAAACCACAGCTCACTGCGAACCGTCACAGCACGTTGTCAGGGAAACCACAACGCGCTGTGAATAGAAGAAAATGAGAAATTTTTCGATTGATCTATTGACCGTTTACGTATCATTATTTTGTGCAATGTAGAGAGGAGAGCATCAAGTTTGACCAATAGGCAACATCATAGTTCCTTCTTTGCAAAGCTAAGGTTTAAGGTGGGGAAAATTCAATACACAATTGCATTTTGATTTGATCTATAGATGCTTTGATATGATCGAATTGGTTTGCATGTTTTGACTCGTAATTGCATGATTTGAATTTTCAAAACTGTTAAGATTTGAATATGAGTATTGTATGTGAACTTCAAATCCGTTAAATTCCGCAATTGCATTGTCTTGAAACTTAAATGTGTTTCCAAATTGATGAGTGGGATGATGAATTCTAAGAGGAGTAAAGACTCCAGAGAGGGGTAGAGGCACCGGGGTTTTTACCTTGTGCCTGGAAGATTGGCTGCTCGGTGCCCAAAAGATGGGTTGCTTAGGTTCATGAATTGTTATTAACTGATGTGTTTCATTATTAATGTGTTCCATTACTGATGTGTATCGTACTGATGAGTTTCGTTTATTGATGTGTACCGTTTCCGTTCATGTATTCCATACTGACACGACATCTTTGCAAATTGTTTTGAATACGAAAATGTGATAGTTAAAAGATCGTTTTAAACATGAACTGCGATTGAAACTCAGATTTGATAGTTAAATGCTTTTGAATTGATTTGAAAGATTAGTCATTGAATCTATACCTCTTACGATAAAATGTGAATTGATATTGATTTTCTCTACCGAGCTTAGTCTGTTAGCTCACCCTGACTATTCGTCACAGGTGTAGATATCGGGCAGAATCCAGACCTGGATTACGTACCGGAAGAAGAGGATCTTCCACGAGAGGATTTCTTCCCATAGACCATTGATTGGATCCGGTATAGCTTTAGACATTTTGGATTTCTTTTTGAATTGGTACATGGAAAGTTGTATAAATGATAGAATTAATTTTGTATAGACAAATTGCGTGCCACTATTTAGGTGATGATCGGCCATCACCGGTGGTTTATTTTGGCTCCATTGTATTGTGTTTTGCATAGAAATGGAAATATTTGCTTCCGCCATATAAGACATCTGTTTGATTTCCGCGTTGATGCCAAAGATGATTCTGTATTCGATTGTGATATGCGATCTGACGGCACGGGTTTTGAGGTAGAAAATCCGGGTTGTCAAAAAGTGGGTCTATGATCCCTTGTTAGGCTTCATATAATATAAGGGATGTTACACCTCTTGTTCTATGTGTTTTTCTTTTGCTTGTGTATTGTATGAAGCACATACACTTTAGCTTGCTATGTAAGATCATCCTCAAGCACATTGCGGACGCGGTACACGAAATCGGTTATAAACACCCCATGGATCAAAATGCCGGTTTTCCGGTACGTATCGTCCGGGCCGAAAACCGGTACGTATCGGACGATACGTACCGGAACAGTAACATACCGGACGATACATTGAATGTATCGTCCGGTATTAGCCATATAAATGGGCGATACGGTACATTTAATGTACCGTATCGTCCACCTCCGATACCGATACGTATCGGTATCGAACGATATTTTGATCCATGAAACACCCATTATACACCATCGAGCTCGCTTGCAATTTTCGGCCTAGAGTCTAATTGGACAATTTCTCATTGTTGACTAGAAATATACTTGTCCATCGTTAAAGCATCTTAAACCATTAGCTAATGGACACAAACTCATTAAAATACGATCAATTATTGACTATCACGACAAATGAAACATAGATTGTTCATTACACCCGTAATTTTCAGATCATGCACCCCTCATATCACTCGTCAGATTTATGGCTCGCTACAATCTCCCCTCCTTAATCGTGAGCCACTCATCCCAAAGCCTACCCTATGCCATCAAATCGAACTTGATTGACCCTATTGTTCCCGCAAAATAGTTGTGTCATAATTCGAAATCACTAAATTAGAAATTAAATTAATTAGTTTAGCCCTTATTTGTCTAGGCAATTTACATGAATTTCCATCATCCCATATCAAGCCACCTATATTCATTTTGTGTGTTAGCTTATCTAGGGTCATAAATTTAGGTCAATTGTTGACCAACCTATGATGGACCATCGGATGAGTGGTGTTCAATCACCTCCATAGGTGGTGATCTTTAGATCATCACCATCGATCTTGACTATAAATAGGGGATTATTAGGTGTCATTTATAATAATCAAATAATGGGTGCCCTTTAAGCGTTCTAGATTAATGGTTGGTACCCTTAGAGGGTGCGGGTGCCACACCTAAATTCAGTTAGTGTGGGTGCCACACCTATGTTGGGGTGCCACGAATAATTTATTGGGGGTTCTTTATCAATGTGGGTGCCCATCCCTTTTCAAAGGTGCCCGTATCTCAGGTCTTCATTTCTGGCCTCTTAGTGGTCGGGTTTCGGGTTAAAAGTTTGACTAGCCCGAGTTTTCAAGGGTAGTTGTTACAATGTGCGATGCTGAGGGTGTTAAAATTCCTTTATATTTCATCAAATATATATGCCACTGCCATGCAACGTAAAATTGGACTGTCATGGCCCTAACGGTAAACAAATGGTCAGTAGAGTCTCTCTCTCTCTCTCTCTCTCTCTCTCTATATATATATATATATATATTTACATACATATCGATATATATATAGGCTAACAAATATCATAGTTTAAAATACTTGATCAAGTTAATAATAAAATTTGTAGGTGTAAACAACAAATTTGCGTAGAATATGAATCTAACACAAATTAATCATAATAAATTTCCCTTCGCTAGGAGAGGGTTTTTATTAAATATGGCAGACTTTACACTTCCGGGTATCGCAATCGATTCCCCATAAATTACATCAAAATTGAATACCTTTAATTAAAAGTTACTAAATAAAATTAACGTAATTACATCTCTAAAATAAACAAACTAAATTCTAAGTCTTGGTCTTCATCGACATCTTCAATCTGTCACGAGATAGATGAATAGTATGTTGTCTTCATTGGAGATTTGAGGAATATGAAATAGGGGACGACGGATGGGAGAACCCCTCTTCCAAAAGCCGGTTCCATCTGATCGACGAGCACGAGTGATTACTGGAGCAAGAACCTCTTAGACGAACCTTAAAACGAATTCTTATTCTCTAGCCTCAAAGATTAATTTGAATACCAAATTCATCCTCCTGGTAACTGGATATCAGAGGAGTTATAGAGTATCTAATCGTAAGTTAAATATCGCCAAATTCCTTAAAATTTGGTGATCATAGATTATGTCTTTGTAATGATTTTACCGTTGGATCTGACCAAAACCACTAGAGCTGGTCAATATATAATAAATCCACCATTGGATCTCGTTATGATCTTGTATTATGATCATTTGATCAAAAGTCAACGAGTCCACCGTTAGATTTGACCAAAACTACAAGATCTGGTCAATATGTAATAAATCCACCGTTGGATCTCGTTATGTTCTCGTATTATGATCGTTTGACCAAAAGTCAATAAGTCCACCATTGGATTTGACCAAACTACAAGATTTGGTCAATAAGTAATAAATCCACCGTTGGATTTTGTTACGCTCTCGTATTATGATCATTTGACCAAAAGTCAAACGAGTCCATCGTTAAAGAATTTCCGATCTCGAGGTCAAAACCCTACATTTGAGAGAGTGATGATCCGAATCGCAAGGAAAACTCTAATTTCGGGACACGATCCAAATCCGGTAAATCTCATAGTTATGAGTCATCGAAGATGAATATTTCGGGTGTCATAGTTCAGAATCATTCTTTGGGTTCGTGATTGCAACCCGTGTGAGTATTGAATTTGTGGTTCCAATCCGAGTGTACTAGGAGTTATGCCCAGGGTCGTACTCACATGGCTTAACAATTTCTAAGTACACGGGAAATTGGGTACGAGTCGTAATGCGTAATCCCAAATTTCAACGATAAATTCTACTTAGATAAGAGCCGTAATTCTTTTCCTAAGCGTATTACCTTTAGTTAGAGTCGTAGCTCTTATCCTAAATATATCCACCCGTACTTAAAAATAAAATAAAGGAACAGAAAGAATCTCAGAGATACCCTAAAGTCTTTTGCAAGAAAAGTCGAAAAAATTTTCAACAGAGGTCTCGTGTAAGAATTTTCGGATCCCTGATAATAAGGACGGATCTGCTATTTATAGATTTATGATAGTGATTATAGGAAATTATAATCCTACGGTTTCCGCAGGAGTTTCACGAAATAAAGAGTTGTGAGAGTTGCGTGGGTTTTAATTTTCACGTGGATTGAGAAAAAATCATGCTCGCGTACATAAGTCTTTTATTCATAATCACCTAGGCACCTATGTGTCTAAGTATGTTATTTAGGTACCTAAGTACGATCTCTAGACACTTAGGTGCCTAAGTACGACATCTAGGCACCTAGGCACCTAAATGCGATATCTAGACACTTAGGTGCCTAAGTATGATATCTAGGTACCTAGGTGCCTAAGTATATTTTCTAGGCACCGAGCTGCCTAATTATGATATCTAGGCGCCGAGCTGCCTAATTACTATATCTAGGCACCTAGATGTCTAAGCATGATATCTAGACACCCTTAAGTATGATTTCTAGGCACCTAGGTGCCTCAGTACGATATCTAGGCACCTAGGTGCCTAATTGCGATATCTAGGCACCTAGGTACCTAAGTACATTATCTAGATACTTAGGTACCTGAGTATGATATCTAGGCACCTAGGTGCCTAATTACGATCTCTAGGCACCTAGGTGCCTAATTATGATATCTAGGCACCTAGGTGCCTAATTGCGATATCTAGATACCTAGGTGCCTAAGTATATTATCTAAGCACCTAGGTGCTTAAGTACGATATGTAGGTACCTCGGTGCCTAATTGCGATAGGTACCTAGGTGCCTAATTACGATATTTAGGCATCTAGGTGCCTATGTACGATATTTAGGCACCTAGGTGTCTAAGTATATTATCTAGGCACCTAGGTGCCTAAGTATGATATCTAGGCACCTATGTGCCTGACATAAAAAGATTCCATCTATTCCACCTATTTGCGATGTTTGTGAAAACGTTGAAACTGTGGAACATGCCCTTAGGGACTGCCACAAAGCCGAGATATGTTGGTTCTCCTCCCCACTTGGTGCTCGTTCATACCTTTCGCGACACCTCTCCTTTATGGATTGGGAATTGGACCTTCATGCTTCTACCAGAAAAAATACATTGGTTGGTTTTTTTACTATGGCCTGGGCGATTTGGAACGAAAGGAATCGGGTAGTTCAGGGTGACAAGGCTAAAGATCCCATAAATATTGTTGCTTCACCGTTTCGATACCTGGTTGATTTTCAAACAATTTCGAAGGGTTCTATTGGTGACTCGTGTTCTATTGGAGGGGCCCAAACACTGTCAGATTGGGTTGGAGAACACGAGTGATAACACCAATACCTGCAACACCATCACGTGTTGCAGTTATTAATCATAGCGTCTTTTGATTCCATTCAAAGAAATAAGGTTGAAATAAAGGTGTAAAATCGAATAAGATATTTTATGGGTTTTCGAAGATTTCCAACAACCAAGCAATAACTAGAATTGAACTAATTAAATACCTTGCACTGAAGATTAAGAAGATATGAGATTGGAGAATTGAAGATAAACGTAACAACCACCGGAATTTCTCCGGGAAAAAATTGGCCTCACACCAAACCCTAAACTCGGGGAAGAACAAAATCTCAACGAATTTTCAAGGATATCACAAAGCAATCAAATTTCAATATTCATAAAGTAAATTAAAATTGTCTTTACAAGGCCTATTAGTAGGCTAATAACCCCAATCAAACTAAAACAAATGAAATAAGAAAGTTCTAGTCTAAATAAACTATAAAAAGGCAAGTTTTCGCCTCAAAATATGCCTAGCCGACTAAGCAATTGGCTCGATCACGCTTGAGCAAGATTAGGACTCGCTCAGGCGAGTTTAACAACACAGCCTCCCAACTCTCGGGTCAATCTCGCTAGAGCGTGGAGGAAACTCACCCGAGGTGCCTCTCTTATTGATCTCACTCGAGCGAGTTTGAATCTTGCTCGGGCAAGATGGACCAAAGAGGTGTTCATATCATCTTTTCCTCTCTTTCTTCCTTGTTTTTTCGTCCTCCCTATGTGCACGTCTCCCAAGGTTTGGGTCTTCATGTGCGCGCCCACATGCACATAGGTCTTCAATCATCCATCCACAAAATTTAAGCCTTCATGAATCGCTTCTTGTGCCTCCTACACACCTTGTACACTCCTGTGGATGCGATGTCCCCATCAAGGATGACAATGATTGATGATGAAACACAAAAACTCAAGAAAATCTTAAACATTATAAAACTAAAAATTGAATTTTTATGTTCCATCCCTTTTTTGAGTTTTCATAATAGAGAAGGATGCTACCTTCTCAACAATCCCTAATCCTCCCAAATCTCGTCATTCCCAAATCAAGTAGTACACTTCGTTTTTTATTTCAACAAATACACATTTTGAGTGCCCCATGCAAGTAACATTTTACAATGGAGCCCACCCTCTTTACTAATGAGTCAAACTATGAAACTTTGGGAGAGAATAGTAGAACAACAACTAAGGCAAGGATCAAACGTATCAAAGAACCAATTTGGATTTATGCCAGGAAGATCAACAACGAAAGCTATGTTCTTATTGAGGCAACTTATGGAGAAGTTCAGAGAGTCAAGGAAAAACCTGCATATGGTCTTTTATTGATTTGGAAAAGGCTTATGATAACGTGCTGATATAGATAATCTGATGGACGTTCAGGAAGAAATGCATCTCGAACTTATATATTAAGATTAACCAAGATATATAAAGAGGGTGGTAACTAGTGTAAGAACGACATGGAGAGGAGTGAGTTCCCTGTCAGAGTTGGGTTGTATCAAGGATCTGCATTGAGCACTTATTTGCTTGCCTTGGTCATGGATGCATTAACCATGGATATATAATTATATAAGATGAGACTTTGAGGTGCATGTTATTTACAAACGAAGTAGTATTAATTTCCCAACAATGTTGTTAAAATCGTCGGGCCGGTTCTGACGGTCGGGGGAATGTTCGGGTGGAATTGCTGGGCGGCGTCCAAAGATCTGGGCTCCAGCTATGCATATATATGTATATATATTTATATATTAATATATTTTTCTATGCCACTTGCCAGAATAGGAGGAAGACAAAAAAGAAAAGAACAAAAAAAAAAAGTGTTGTGCTCACTGCTTAGTTGTCGAAAAAAAAAGTGTTGTGCAAGATCATAAAAAACTGAGGAAGAAGAAAACAGAGGAAGAAGAAGAAAAATAGAGGAAGAAGAAAAATAGAACAAGAAAAAAAAATCACCTGTCACAGTTGTCGTCACCATCGCTCGATGGTCGTTGTCGGAGGATTGTCGTCGGGGAGCTGTTGCCGGATGGTCGCAGCCGCTTGAGGAGTGGAAAGGGGAGGTCGTGGGCTTTGGGCAAGAGGGGTTTTGGGGTTCTATCAGGGTTCTTGGGTATGGGGAAGTTATAAATTTTTAACTTAGGTTGACGTTTTTTGCACCCCTCGCTCTTGTGAAGTTATTTGCACCCTATAACTTATGGTGGTTTATTTGCGTGATTTGCACCCACTTTATAACTTAGGGTTGGGTTAATTGCACCCAAGAAGGGTTATTTGCCCCTAATTTCTAACTTAGGGTGGCATTAATTGCACCTAAGAACACCACAGTTTTCTTGGGTACCTCTGTTTGCACCCACGTTATAGACACCTTGAAAACCATTGATTGGTTCAAATCAGATGATGGTGATCTTGTTTCAGTTCAATCTCCCACACACTTGATCTTGAGATCATGGTGCACCAATCATATGGTCAGTGTCAAAGATCCCCAAAAAATGACCCTTGAATCATATGACACATCACACTCAAACGCGATTACGTAAATTGAGCCATTTTCTGGGAATCTATGACACATGGAATAAAAAATTGGTCGTTTGATAGATGTACCATGATATCAAAATCTATTGTGTGGAATATCGAGGCGAAACACAACCTCTGTCATTTGATCTAACGCCATCAATGGTTTTCACATGTCACATGTCCCTAAAATACCAAGTCTCTCTTTAAAGTTGGTGCAAGGGCCAACTTTCCGAGTGCAAGGACCCTTTTAAAATCTGCTAAGTAATGATTCTCGAGAAAAAAAAAAAATTTAATTGGAGACTAGGGTGGGGCGGCCGCTTAGGAGGGTACGGGGGGAGCTGCCCGGGCGGCTTGGGCGGGCGCCCCGGCCTAAATTGGATCGTTCGGGAACCCAAGCCGCCCCGGGCGACTTTCAGAACACTGTTTCCCAAACAAGGAAAGAAACAAATGATAAGCTGAAATTATGGAGAGTCCAGGGGTTTGAAAATTAACATAACAAAGATCGAATACCTGGATTGTAAATTTAGGTAACATGATAGCATGGAGGAGGATTTAGTTCAAACAGAAAATCATTCAGTGCCGCATTGTCATAGATTTCACTAGTTAGACTCTACAATCGGATGGTGTATTTGAAGAAGACGTCTCAAATAAAATTAATACAAGGTGGATGAAATGGAGACAAATAAGTCGAGTTTTGTGCAACCCAAGAGTTCCACATAGATTGAAGGGACGTTTTTATAAGACGGCCATAGACCTGTCATATTATATGGTGTGATATGTTAGGCTACGAAAAAACGATAAGAAGACAAAGTACATGTGGCCGAGATGTTGTATGTTGAGATGGATGTGTAGGCATGTCCAACAGAGAAAGCATAGTGAATGGGGGAGACATTAATGGATATGTGGGGAGGATAGGGATGGGGTATGAGAGGATACATGGAGGATACGACTTCAGTAAACAGAATGAGATGGGGGAAGCTATCCTTGAATTTCCAGTGGCTTTTGACCTCGCTATAACAAAGCAATAAGTATATCTTATAACTTTAAAGAGTGGATGAAATAGAACTCAGATAGATTATTGATTATTAAGGCGGAGAGAGAGGACAAGTTCCAAAGATTGTAAGATCATCCCAAGAGAAAACCTTACGATGCGACATAGATTAGTAGTTTTGAATGTTCCTATCAAGAGCTAGATAACTAGAAAGATGACAAAAGGATCACCTAAAATAAAATGGTGAGAATTAAAATGGAGCCAACATAACAACCTTCAAAAGGAAAAATGAGTGACTAAGAAGTGAGGAATTGTGGAAGGGATCAAAATGGTATGTAATGGCGCAGTGTCTTAAACAAGTTACTAAAGTTGTGCTTGATGAGTATGGAGAAAAGATATATGAAAGAAAACACAGTAGTAAAACGAAGAGATTCAAAAGTCAATTGCCAAGGAGAAATATTTTAAAGAAAGGCAAAAAATGAAATATAAATGATGTTGAAAGATATAGCTGACCAAAACAGAAGCTAAGAAAGTAGGAAGGTTATGTATAAAGAGTATAACAGTCTATGCACCAGGTAGGGATTGAAACAAGGAGAGAAGAATCTACAAACTTGCTAAGATATAAGATAAGAAAACTAGAGATTTCAAACAAGGAAGGTGCACTACTAGTGAAAGATGAGATAAAGAATAGATTAATTAAAGATCTATTAAATATGGAATCTATATCTATTAAAGTATAGCAGCGGGAGGGTGATGTCGCAGCACTAGAGGATTTGTAGGAATTTTAGTGTTTTGCGTTAAAAGATAAAATTAAATTAAAAAAAAAAAACCGATAGCGCTCCTCTATTTTGTCAAGCGGCACCGAGAAGAGCCTTTTGAAACAAAAAAAAAGATGTGTTCTTTCCAAAGAGTTGTAGGATAAGAGAAAATAATTAAAAAAAGAAAAAATACCATAGACGCTCATCTATTTTGTCAAGCGGCACCGAGAAGAGAATAGACAACTCGAAGGAGCGCAACCTTTTGAAAAAAAAAAGATGTGTTATTTCCAAAGAGTTGTAGGATCTCTCTCTCTCTCTCTCTCTCTCTCTATCTATCTATCTATCTATATATATATATATATATATATATATATATATATATAACTGACAAGATCAATAGGTTTGTTAAGAAGGAACAATTTCAAATCTTCTATAATTCTCTCCATAATTTTCTAAAAACAAATCTCTTGCCCCCTTTCTTCTCTCTCTTAGGCGGTTAAGGGAGAAAAAAAATCAAACACAAGGAGGGTGGCGTGAGAAGATTTTTAAGATGGTTATGGGTTTTTGCAACAGCCGATTTGGTCTCCGCATCCACCATTAACACCGTTGACTGTTTTGAATTAGACGGTGGAGAACTTTTTTTGTCCCAATCTTTCACACAATATATCTTGAGATCCTGGTCCATCTATCAGATGGTCAAATATGATTCGACATGGAACACATCCCCAAAAGTAATCCGGGAACTCTTCTCATAGTATGCCATTATCACAGTCACTTTGAGGATGTGTGCCACGTAGATTCAAACATCTGACCGTCTGATATGTAGTTCAGGGTCTCAAGATCTATTGTGTGAACTTTTGGGACAAAAAATAATCTCCATCATTTGACTCAAGGCAGTCAACGGTGGACCCATCAATTGCGGATCTTCCTTTGCAGAAAACCGTCCTCTTTTAGGATAGCAGTATTTAGAACCGAAGATTCTTTCCACGCATACCTTGAATCAGATGATGGAAATCATTTTCCGTCCCAATGTTTCACACAATGGATCTTGAGATCATGTCCCACCGATCATATTTCAGATGTTGATTTACATGGAACACACCCCCAAAAGTCACATGATTGATAGGTGGCCTATCAATGATAACCTTTACCAAATAATCAACATCTGAGTGAAAAATCAACACGTGGTCGTCTGATCGGTGGGCCACGATCTTAAGATGTATTCTGTGACAGATTGGGACGAAAAATGCGCTCTAGCATCTCATTCAAGGCAGTCAACAGTGTTAACGGTGGACCCATCAGTAGCACAAAAAGAATTTTCAATTGTAAATACCGTTATCCTTTAAAAAAAAATCGTTTAGAAATCGCTTTCACAAACGAAACACCAGAAAGGACACGGACTAAGATTCAAAGTGAAATCGCTTCCACACAATCCCCCTCTCTTTCAAATTAAAATAAGGCAAAGGGGAGTATGCACCTGGTTGCACGGAATGACCCGTGCACCAAGGCAGATTTTCACATGCCACGTGGCATGATCAACCCAAATTAACTCCCGCTTGGGTTGATCAGCCATGGGACATGATTTTTTTTAAAAAATATTTTATTTTTTTAACTTTTTTTACCTTTATTTGAAGGGTCAAAGATATGATAAAATCCAAAAACTTGGGTGCATAGATTTTATTGAACTTTGACCACATTTCTAACGGTGGTTATATTTCAGATCATGCCCAATTTTATTTTATTTTGGAAAAAAAAGAAGAAAAAAATAATTAATCGGTCTTATCCCAGTTGCCAAGTCACCCGATCCTTATGATGGATGGTATATGATGCCCAAGTTGACGTGGGTGTAGAGATTTCTCTACACTCGGGTGCATAGTCCCTGGCCTCTTAAAATAATAGCCCGGGACTATACGCCCGGGTGTAGAGACTTCTCTACGCCTAATTGTCATATATTGCCACGTTGCAACTTTAAAAAGTAAAACCCTTTTAACTAGGCGTCATATGGAATCATGGTTAATTTCACTTTATCCTCTCTCTCTCTCTCTCTCTCTCTCTCTCTCTCTCTCTCTCTCTCTCTCTCTCTCTCTAAGCTCTCTCTACCAGAAGCAACAAAGCTCCTCAGACCTTCCACTCAACCAAGCGACGATCCGACTCCGATGATGCTCCGGCTAGGTTAGGTTCCGACTAGGCTCGGACGACACTCCAACTAAGCTCTAACTAGGCTAAAATCCCACCTTCGCAGATTAAGGCTAAAATCGCAGCTTCACGTATTTGGGTTTTTCCCGCGCAGAATGCTTCCTCAAATTTGGGTTTCGGTGGGCAGAATGATAAAACTTCTTTGTCGAAAATGCTTCGCCACTTGGCGCTCGGAATGGGTTTCAATGGGTGTTGATGGGTAAAAGTTGCAATGGGTTAGCATTCTAAAATCGCAATGGGTTTTGATGGGTAAAATGACAATGGGTTTTGATGCATCGAAATCGCAATGAGTTTGGATGGGTAAACTCGCAATGGGTTTTTGTGTGTTGTAAATGCAATGGGTTTTTATGGGTAAAATCGTCATGGGTTTTGATGCATTGAAATCGCAATGGGTTTAGGGCTTAGGGTTGGAATTGTCCAGATCATTGAAATCGCAATGGGTTTTGATAGATTAGAATTGTCCAGATTGTCGAAATCGCAATGGGTTTGGGGCGACAATCACATTGGGTTTTGGGTGACAAGAATCGTCTAGATCATCGAAGCACAAAGAACCGTCCAGATCGTCGAAGCGCAATGGTTTTCAATGATTTTTTCTTTGAGTGTCGACTGTTTGTGTAGCTATCTTCCTCACAAAGAAGGCTTAGCAAAGTCTTTGAAAGGCTTGGTCCTTTCGCGCTCAATTAGCCCACGTTACCACTACTACCCTTATTGTAGTTAAGTTAAAGTTTGGTTACCACCTACCAATTCCCATACGAGGACATGCGGCAGCTCCACAACACCTGGGCGTATACTGCCCATTGCCTTAAAATAAAAATGGTTTTCTTCAATGCTTGCAGTTTTCTCTCATTGCATTTTTATTATTACAAGGATTTTCAATGGAGGATCTCATATTTTTCAAACTAAATTGACAAAGATCTTTATTTTTTGGTTTATTTTTTTTCTAAAACCTTTTGAATGAACAACATTTTTCAGGGCCCTTGGCCCAACATTTTTTTGTTCCTGCATTGCAGGGGTTTCTTACTAGTATGCAAGGAAAGTAGATCAAGAAAAGGAACCAAATTAAGAAATGAGAAAATAAAGTATTGAACGCTAAAGTGAAGCAGCCTTAACGAAGATGAAAAAAGGAAAGCATTTAAACCAGATGGATTACCAACCAAAGTTTGGATTGTGATAGGAGGGAGGGGACTGACGTGGTCAACTAATTGTTCAACAATATACTAAAGACTGAAAATCCTTGGACAATGGAGGAACAATATTGAGATCCCTTTTTATAAGAACAAGGGGGACATCCAAAATTGTGCCAATCTTCGAAGCATTAAAATTTTGAGCCAAACTATGAACTCTGGGAGAGAACAGTGGAATAATGGTAAGACAAGAATCAAATGTATTGGAGACCTAGTTTGGATTTACCCCGAGAAGAATAACCACTAAAGTCATTTTCTTATTGAGAAAACTTTAGAAAGTTTGAGAGAACAAAGGAAAAACTAAAATATCCTTTTTATTGATTCAAAAAAGGGTTATGATAGAGTGTCAAGACAAATAATCCGGTGGACTCTAAGGAAGAAATGCAACCCGAACTTATATATTGAGATTATCTAAGACATGTATGAAAGGATAGTAACTAGTGCAAGAACTACGTAGAAAGATGAAAGAGTTTCCCGTTGGAGTTGGGTTTGCATCAAGGGTCTACCTTGAGCACTCCTTTGTTTTTCCCTGATCATGAGTGCTTTAACAATAGAGTACACGAAGAGATTCCATGGTGAGTTATTCGTGAATGGTGTGGTATTAATGCCCAAACTAGGAAGCAAGTAAATGACAAGCTAAAATTGTGGAGCAAGGGCTCAGAGTCAAGAGACTTGAATTAGCTGGAAAAAAAAAAGACAAAATATATGGAGTGCAATTTTAGTGAAAATTATAGCTTGGAGGAAAAGCATAAGCTAAGAGAGGAAGAGATAGTTTACATTGATATGCACATTGAAAAAAACCCGAACTCAAAAATCCTCAAGAACAATTTGACAGGGGAGAACCGCACAAAATGGATGCCGATTTAGAACTGTTTTTTCTTGTTTTAGTGATTTACAGCTAGTAAAAATCATTTAAGGGTATAAAACTAATGCAGAATGAAGAAAAAAAAGAGGCAAAAAAGTCCCAATGAAAAGTACTCAAATAAATAGGAAGAATCAAGACAAAGTTAAAAAATAAAATAAAATTTGGCATATATATCATTCTCAACTAAAAAAAGCAACTGATATTTAATAATCAGGAAAATCTAACACATGGCATCGATAATTATTAGAAAGCCCTAACTGACCAACATAGTTATCAAATCCTACTCATTTTACTCTGTAAAATCTCTTAAAACACATAAAAGTACAGATCCTCTATTTGATTTAAAAACCTAATTCAATCAAAACTCCCATTAATAGGTTAGAAACAATGAAAATAGTAAGTCCTAATTAAATGGTCTTAAACAACATATAAAGCCCCGGGCCTACCACTAAATTAGATGATATATTAAATTTAGATATTAAGAATGCTTACTTCACCCCCCATACTGTTTCCCTCAGCAAGCTTGTACGTTTGAATAACAGGAGAAATGTATATAGTTTTTGGAATTCCATACTTCAAACCCAATCTTGTGATCACTGCATCCAATCTTGTTAAAATTTTGGAGAAGGTAATACTTGATAGATCCTTCTCTGACGTCAATTGTGTGTCTCCAGCCCTAAAAAACAATGACTCCCTCACAAACAAATATATACATGATCCCCAACAAATCCAACTTGCGGATGAAATCAGCCAATAATTTTTTGTAAATCGACAAATCCCCAAGACATTATATGGCTCGACAACCGATCCTTGGTCCAAGAATTTCAATTCACTCAAGGCATGCATCCCGGACTTTATACCACGTTTTCCAATTCTTCTTATCATGTCTTCTTTTTTATTCTTCTTCCTTCTCTTTGAATTTCTTGTTTTTGCTTTCATGTCGCTTTCGGTCGTTGCTTAAATAGTTCAAGTTCCAGTATTGAGAAAACTCCGAATCTGGCAAATATCCTTTTGTGGCCCATGCATGCTTCCCGATGTACTGTCGACCCGCTCCGTCAATCTCCTAGGCGATGCCATTCGACTGTTGATGATTGATCAAACAAAGTTATGATCGAGATCTCTATCGAACTGTTGGATATCTTCGGGATCACTTTCACCATCGTGATCGTCATTCGACTGTTGATCTTCATATCATTGAAGATCAGGAGCCATTTCACAGTTAAAAATATCTTTGGTCCCTGGATACCCAGGTTATAAAAAAAAAAAATAATAATAATAATAATATCTTTGGTTGCTTGATAGTAGATCTGAAATTGACCTACCACTTGATCTTCAATTTCATGATTATTAAAGGTCTTCCTGCCATTGGATGTTTCATCGTACCCTTGATCAATAGTAAGATCTTGATCCGTGACTTCTATGACATGAGAATCATGATCTGACCGTTGACCTTCTTCAAAGACTTGATCAAATGCCTTGTTTTCAATCAGATTTTCGTCTCAAAGAATGATGGTATCAATGACATACACATCGGTTTCGCCCACCTTCTTCTCCTAGATCGATATTTAACGATGTCGATCATTGCCTTGGTCTTGCTTTCACGCGACAAAATCATGCAATCTATCTTTCGGAACACCCTTTGAGTCTTGCGTTCCAACCGATCTGGACTATTTAATGAAAATCCGTAGCCTATTAAAGTAGCAGATGACAACCTAATAGAAAATATTTGTTCCACGGAGTAAGAACACGGCGAAACGTCCCCAGCTTATAGTGTTAATGGTGCACATGGTAGCAGCAATTAAGAGTAAAATTCAGCAACAATCACACAATCCAGATCTTAAAAAAAAACCATCAGATCAACTTCCTTTCAATTTAAAGAGATCGAAAATTTCTGAGTAATACCAACAGTCTCAAACGACTGATATCCAGGTAGCAGAGGAGGATCAGAACCGTTGGCAGACCCAGTTAAGGCCCAGCATGGCACATGCCCCTGCTAACTTAACAAAAAATGAAAAAAAAAAAAAACTATTTGTCTGTGCAGTTTTTAAGGGCTGTGAGGCTACTAGGTATGTATGCCCCTGGTTTTAAAACAAATATCGGAATTATCATTCACACTGCGGGTCAAAGTTTGTTCAATTGTAAGGGTATCAACGTATGCATGCCCCTGGTTTTTAAAACAAATTATCGAAATTACCCTTCAGGCTTTTGGTCAGAATTTGTTACAAAGAAAGTAAAACATTGGCAGATAGGTTGTGTTAGATAGCGTGTCAACTTACGCACCGACTGGAGCTAGCGCTATCTAAACCGTCCGACTGATGTACGCGAGTATGAATGAATCTTTACCGTAAAATCTAGCTATATTATTATTTGACTATGATTACTTGCATTCAGAGATTCTTTCTTTCAACTTGGATTTGCATGTGCAAAATCCATTTTATTTTATAGGCTCCAACCCTTGACCTTGATGTTGCAATTTTGTCAACCTTCCATTGTGCTACAGGCATAAGCCCATTGTGCGGAAACCATTGATTGCTTACCATCATCAATTTTGTCTCAATCTTCTAAGAATATCTTTTTGAAAGCATCAAACGATCAGACGTGGATTCCATGTGGTACACATAAAAAAATTGATCCGAGAACTATGTTTAATAATATCTCCACGATAATGTTCACTTTTGGGGATTTTTTTTTTTTTTTTTTTTTGGAAACGATAACAAAGCTATATATTAAGATAGAAAAAAAGAAGACATACCTTGATGGGTAGTAAGAGACTACCCAAACAAAGGAACCCCCCAAAAGACTCACCCAGGAACCCGAGCGTGGCCACAACGAAGCCGATCCCCACCGCACACGGCAGGCCCACACGGCCCACAGGCAATAAATAGTACAGCAACCCCAAAGCATCAGGAAGTGTTGAAGCCCCTCCTTAAAATCAGCCTTCTTCACAGCGTTCCAATTAACAACGAAGTCCCAAATGTCGTGAATCACTATCGCAGTTGGTTTAGCCCTTCTTCTAAACACTATTGTTTCTCTCAACCCAAATAGCCCAGAAAACAGCATACACTACCATAGGCCACATATCCATCCTCTGATCGTCCACCCCACATTCCTTCTACATTTCCATCATTTGAACCGGCCACCCTGGAATAACCCAAAGGACATTGAAGAAGCCAAAGACCTTGTACCAAATGTTACACGTGAAAGAGCAATGAAGGAGGACATGTGCCACCGATTCCCCACATTCCTTCCACTTTTGGGGATTATTGATAATACAATTACAAATGACTTTTTTAATGAGACTCATCTTTTTATAAGTGAATGCTATAAAATATTTTCTACTTTTATATTTCAAAATATAAATCAATTGGACCAGACTCTCCTGACCGTCTTTTAAACACCAAAATGATGTTTAAATGATCTTATACCAGTAATTGTTTAAAATGTGTTGATCATATATTGAAGGGCAATGAGCCACAAAATCATATTCTTTTGAGAGATTTGAACCATCCAATCTGTGCACTCTAATACCAACAGTTGTTCTTAGTTTTAACGGCCGATATCAAAGTTTGCAAATTGGATGGTTCCCGTCCACTTATGAGCATGATTCTTTGTCTAAAACATGCCCCAATGATGGATTGCCACTTGGACAATTTAGGTTGATAAAAAATGTGCGCCACATGGCGTATTGGCATACTAATAAAGCACACTTTAATGATGTAAGATAAAAAGCATACTTTAATGGTTTAAGATCATTTGAACACCATTTTAATATTTAAATATCGGCCAAGCCATCATCCCTAATTAATTTTATGCCCCTCATAGGAAAAAATCCTGGGTCTGCCACTGATCAGAACCCTCAAGACTGCATCCACGAGTGACTCAGAAGTCAAGGCTGCGAGAAGGAGTGATGCGAGGGTCCCACAATCTGTACTTAGACCCATGGAGGGATGCGAGGACCCGGTGGGGGAGACTGCCTTTGGTTCAGGTGGACTTAACGGGTTGGGGTTCTCGACCGGGCCAGCCCTGTGGCCCGACGGGTCAGTGGCTCTTCACTTTTCTCTTCAGAGGAGGACGGACTTGGAGGCCCTGATCATGTCCCACGTTACGGATGAGGGGACCCGTTTATCCGCCTTTGATTTTAGGAAGGGGATGACGGGGAGGAAGACGGGGGTTCCTGGCTGGAGCAGCAGCCAGGCCCGGGATGTCGACTTCGGCTTAGGGGACGTGGCCGACTCGGGCACTGACGGTCTGGGAATGGAGCTCCTACGGCTATGCTGGCTTGAGACAGCAGATGTTGGGTTGAGAAACTTCAGCAGTTTGACGGAAGAGGAGATGCAGGTTCAATTATGTTCCGACCCTCCTGGACTGGCCCTGGATGCCGAATTGCTGGCGGACATAGATCGATTGATTGAGGTGGGGCGAAATCTTGGGATGTCATTTAAGGGCTCTCAGGCTGAACTGCGCAGGGTTTTTAGGTCGATCATCACGGGTCGACGGGCCACCATGAGAAAGGGCCAGGTGGGTCGCGGGAACTGGCGCGGCTGCGATGGGACATGTCGGATGGGAGGAGGGTGGGGGGGATATAGCTTGGCTCCCTTCGGTCGGGCGGGCTTGAATTGGTTACTGAATGAAGGTCTTATCTTGGAATGTAAGAGGATTATGTGATCGGCAGAAGCGGGCGGGGGCTAAACAAGTCATTGCGGGGATCAACTCTGTTATTGTCACCCTCCAAGAAACTAAGTGGGGTACCTCCGACAGGAGAAAGGTTGCTTCGCTATTAAGGGGGAACAACTGGGATTGGGTTGGAGTTGACTCCGTTGGTGCTTCTAGAGGGATTCTTGTGGCCTGGTCGACGGTTCTTTTTGACAAGGTGGAGGAGGAATTGGGGTGGTACTCGGCCTCTGTGGTGCTCTGGGACAAAGTGAAGGGGAAATTATGGAGTTTTGCGGGTATTTATGGTCCAGCGAATGATCGGGAGAGGGGACAGTTTTGGTTGGAACTGCATGCTGTGGCCACTCGTTGGGATTTCCCTCTTTGCCTCGCCGGGGATTTCAATTCTATCCGATGGGACTTCGAGAAGCAGAGAGGACCTGCCAGTCAGAGGGTTATGAGGGATTTCAACTCCTTCATTACGGATTGGGGCTTATTTGATATTCCACTAGTAGGGGCGCAGTTTACCTGGTCGAGTCTGCAGCATCCGCCATCCCTCAGCAGGCTGGGCAGATTCCTGTGTTCTATGGATTGGCTTGACATATTCCCAGGGGCCCGACTGGATGCTTTCGCTCGGGCCATTTCGGACCATCGCCCTATTGGGCTCACGTGCAATTCCCGCAGAAAGGGCCCCTCCCCCTTTCGGTTCGAAAACATGTGGTTAATGGAGGTGGGTGGTTGGGTCATATGCCTATGGACTCCGCTGTGTTC
Source organism: Chloranthus sessilifolius (assembly GCA_021018995.1). NCBI lineage: Eukaryota > Viridiplantae > Streptophyta > Magnoliopsida > Chloranthales > Chloranthaceae > Chloranthus > Chloranthus sessilifolius. Next base: position 101,028,534 of record CM037597.1, read on the forward strand.
ATATCTAAGCTGCGACGGCTTAAGGATAGCATTAAGGCCTGGAACAGAGACGAGTATGGAAGGGTGCATGTTAGAAAGGCAAACCTACTCTCTAAGCTGAGGGTGTTAAACAATTTGGAGGAAACTAGAAACTTGTCGGGGAACGAAAGGGAGACCAGAATGCAGGCGAAGGTGGAGTTCAGAGAGGTTTGCAGGGCCGAGGAAGTGTTGTGGATGCAGAAGGTGAAGGCTCGATGGTTCAAGGAAGGGGATGCCAATACGAAGTATTTTCATGCGGTCGCTAATGCTCGTAATAAGCATAAGTATCTGGGGAGCGTCACGGTGGATGGGATGATGTACTCGGGACACGGCGGTAGCAAAAGTGACGATGATCGCGGTTTCTCTGACGTACTCGATGATATGTCTCGAGGCTGGATGAGTTATCTTTTCCCGCTCTATCCGAGGAGGTTAGCAGGGGGTTGGAGAGTGCCTTTACGGAGGATGAAGTATGGACAGTGATCAGATTCGGTGGCAGAAACAAAGCGCCGGGGTCGGACGGGTTTACCATGGAATTTTACCGCACTTTCTGGGAGGTCATAAAATCGGACCTGATGGAGGTCTTTTGTGAGTTCCACACGACTGGTTTTGTTGGGAGAGCTTTAAACTCTACTTTTATCACCCTCATCCCAAAGAAGCAGGGGGCTGAGGATATTTCAGACTATCGACCTATCAGCCTAACTAATTGCCTGTATAAGATTATATCTAGAGTGCTGGCCAATAGGATGAAGTGGGTGATGGGGTATATCATTTCTGAGCAGCAGGGGGCTTTCGTTCGTGGTAGGCAGTTGACGGATTTAGTGGCGGTCGCTAACGAGACTATTCATTTAGCCTTCGCTAACCGTAGGCCGGCTGTGGTTTGAAAGGTCGATATAGAGAAAGCTTATGATCGGGTCAGCTGGGAGAATTTGGATTACATGCTGGAGAGGGTGGGTTTCGGGGCTACTTGGAGGAAGTGGATGCGGGGGTGCTACTCTTCTCCGTGGTTTTCGGTATTGGTGAATGGTACGTCGGCTGGGTACTTCAAGAGCTCTAGGGGTCTCAGGCAAGGGGATCCTCTCTCCCCGTTTCTTTTCAATTTGGTTGGGGAGGCTTTGTCGGGGCTAATCGGTCATGCTAAGGACTTGGGTAGGCTTGCTGGGATTCAGGTTGGTGAGCAGGGCAGAACCATCACGCACTTGCAGTATGCGGATGATACTATTTTATTTGGGTCGGCTGATTTGACGGAACTTCGCACCATGGCGGATGTGCTTTCGGTCTTCGAAGCTGTGTTGAGACAACGAATCAATCTAACTAAATCTACTGTCTCTGGCATTGGGGTGGATGAAGAATGTTTGGCTCGTCTCGCGGAGTCGGTGGGGTGTGGTATTAAGAGGCTGCCCATTAGATACCTGGGCCTGCCGCTTGGGATTAGAAAGCCTTAGAGCAAAGATTGGATGCCGATTGTGCAGAGGTTCGAGCAGCGGTTGTCTTCATGGAAAGGAAGGTTTTTGAGTAGTGGGGGGAGGTTGATATTGGTTAGAGCGGTGTTATCTTCGACCCCAATCTTCTTCATGTCCATGTTTAAATGCCCCGCCAAGATTCTTAATTGTCTGGAGAGCATTCAAAGGTCTTTTCTTTGGGAGGGGGCTGGCTTAAGTAGGAGGTATCACTTAGTTAATTGGGACACCTGTCAATTGCCGATTTCTTGTGGCGGGTTGGGGAGCCGGAATCTTAAAAGAACCAATCTGGCGTTAGGAAAGTGGATATGGAGAGCAGGAAGGGAGGAGGAAAGGGGAAGTCTATGGTGGCGAGTATTTAGCGAGAAGTATGGGCTTTCATGGGGAGGTTGGGGGATTGAGCTTTCTATCCACAGAAGCACCTCGCGATGGTGGAGAGAGATTTCGCGTGTGTGGGAGTTTATGGCCAAAGGAGTTCGGTATAGCTGGGGTTGTGATTCCTGGATTCGATTTTGGACGGACCGCTGGTTAGAGGTGGGGCTGCTCAAAGATATTTATCTAGCGATTTATGCCCTTTCGCTGAACTCGGAGGGTAGGGTTGATGAGTTTATGTTGATCGTTGGTGGGAGGTGTGTTTGGGATGTTGTCATCAGAAGGCGCCTTAGGGATTGCGAGGTGGGGCTCTATCTGGATTTGCTGAGTAGGTTGTATGAGGCGCAACAAAATAGGTCTCGGGTTGACCAGAGGATTTGGGTCCTGAGTCATGATGGTAAGTTCAACGTCAAATTACTATACCATTGGCTGTCGCGTCGTCCGCTAAACAGATTTGAGGGTAGGTGGTTGTGGAGAGAGCCTATCCCGCTGAAGGTCCGTTTCTTTGTTTGGGCTTTGTGCAAGAACAGATTACTTACTAGGGACCAGCTGTCCCGGCGGGGAAAGGTTGTTCAGAGCTCGTGTGTCATGTGTTCCGATGGGGAGGAGTCTGTGTCTCACCTCTTCATCCATTGTCGCATGGCTAACGAGGTGTGGGGAGCCATCATAAAAGAGTTTGGTATGTCTTGGTCTATGCCGCGGTCGCCGTACTCGTTGTTGCTCAGCTGGGACGCGGTGAAGCTGATGGGGGAAGAAAGGCATGCGTGGAGGGCGTCGGTGTTTGCCGTCTTTTGGTGCCTTTGGTGTGAGAGAAATCTCAGAAATTTTGAAGAGGTATCTAAACCGGTTGGTATGGTCATACGGTCGGTCATGGAGCTGGTTAGGTTCTAAGCTGGGCGGGGGAGGGTTGGAGAAAGCAGATGTAATTTCTTGTGGGATCCGGGTTAAGGGGGGGTCCATCTCTGTTTTGGTCTGCTCGTGGATCTCTTTTCTCTCTTTTTTGTAGCTGTTCTTTTTTCTTTTGATGGAGTGTCGGGATTGTATTGGGTTTCAGCACCTTGTTGGTTTATAATACAATTTTCATTACTGATAAAAAAAAATAATCCATGCAGAAACAGAATAATTTCCAGCAGAACAGGGTCTTAAAAAAGAACCATCAGAACAACTTCCCTTTCAATCTAAAGAGACAGAAATTTTCTCAGTAATACCATCAGTCTCAAACGACTGATATCCAGGTAGCAGAGTAGGATCAGAACCCTCAAGACTGTATCCACGTGTGAGTCAGAAGTCACGGCTGAAGAAAGAGTGAAAACTCTTGTTCTTTTTGTGTTTTATCAAAAGATCTCAATTAAAAATTTATTAATCATCCTTTCCATAGGTCTGGTTTTACATACATATAGAGATAGAAAAGAAAATGAAGCTCCTAATTCTACTCTAAGTAAATTTCCTATTTTACTTGTGCTCTAAGTAAGATAATTAGCGTAACTTTCGTACTATTTAATGTTCCTAAAATATTCCCGTGAGATAAAAACATTAAAGAATTGAAAATTTCCATGATTTTCTCCTTGGCAGCCACTTTCTCATATCATTTCTCCCGTCTATAAAATCTTGAAGCTCCCAAAAAGTTGGCTTGAAACACAATTTATTAAAACCTTTGTTCTTCTTTTACTGTAGTGAAAATAAAAGGAAACCCAGTTTTATCTTCTCCATGTTCTAGGTAATTTCATTCTCCATATCCTGCAAATCCTTTAAACAATCAATTTCTTGCGATATAATAAAACCATAAGAGACTCTAAATTTACCACAATACTTCCCATTATCTCAAGTTCTTATGATAATTTAAACTTCAAGGTATCCTTTAACCCCAATAAAATTTGTTTCAAGCCCCTGTGAATGCCCTGCATCATTCTCCCCGGTTGGAGAGAGCTCGACTCTGGTGAGTTGTCCTTCGTGTACATCTCGGACTTTATACCGCCTCTTCCAATTCTTCATCATCATGTCTTCTTCTTGATCTTCTTCCTTCTCTTCCATGCCTTTTCTTTGATTTTGTCCTTTTGCATTCGTATCGTCTTCAGCCATTGCTTAAATACTTCAAGTTCCCAATATTGAAAATTTCTGAGTCCAACAAATATCCTTTTGCGACCCATGCACACATCCCGATGTAGCGTCCAGCCACTCCGTCCATCTAATCGTCAATGTCATTCAACAGTTGATTGATCTAACAAAGTTTTGTGATCAAGATCTCCATCGGAACATTGGATTTGGTCAGGATGAGAATTAGTCACCGTTTCACCATCGTGATAGCTAACGGACTGTTGATCTTCATATTGCTGAAGATCGAAAGCCTTTTCACTGTTGGAAATATCTTCGGTCGCTTGATCATCGATTGAAAATAGATCTACCGCTTGATCTTCAATTTGATAAGTATCCGAGATCTTCCTGCCATTGGATGCTTCATTGCAATTTTCGATCAACTGTTAGATCCTGATTTGGGACTTCCATGACACGAGAATCATGATCCAGACATTGACTTTCTTCAAAGACTTGATCGGATGCCCTTTCTTCAATTGGATCTACATTTTCAAACTCCGCCACAAATAATGACAATGAATATGCTAGAACCATCATTTTCACGCGCCTTCTTGTCATAGATTGAGGTTTAACGATGTCGATCGGAGTCTTGGGCTTGCTTTCACGCAAATAAATCATGCAATCTATCTTTTGGAACACCATTTGCGCCTCGCACTCCAAACGATCCAATCACGACATCTTTGTAGATTCAACCCGTGATCACAATGTCATCGATTTTCCCACGAAAAACACCTGCTCTAGTATCATTTAACAAAAATACATAGCCTTCAACACTTGAAATTAAGGTAGTAGATGACAACCTACTAGAAAATTTTTGTTTCATGTTGTAAGAACACGGCGAAACATCCCGATTTATAGTGTTAATGGTGCAGATTTCTTTGTAAAACTTATGGCAATCATCTTCGCAGTAGTATAGGATAATAAAGAGTAACAGCAACAATACTGACCATAATTTAGGTATTATATATCACACGGTAGCAGTAACTAGAGTAAAATCCACAAACAATGACACAATCATCCATGCAGAAACACAATAATTTCCAGCAGAACAGGGTCTTAAAAAAGAACCATCAGATCAAAATCTACAGAGATCGAAATTTTCTCAGTATACTGTCAATCTCGAATGACTGATATCCAGGTAGCAGAGGAGGAACGGAACCCTCAGGACTACATCCACGTGTGACCCAGAAGTCAAGGCTGCAAGAAACAGTGAAAAATCTCATTCTTCTTGGATTTTCTCAAAAGAAATCTCATTAAAAACTCGTTCATCATTTCCATAGTTCTAGTTTTACATATAAATAAAGAGATAAGAAAAGCAAATGAAGCTCCTAATTCTAGTCTAAGTAAATTTCCTATTTTACTTGGACTCTTAAGTAAGATAATTAATGTAACTTTTACTATTTACTAATCCAAAATATTATAGTGAGATAAATATCTTAGGGTAGGTTTGGAACTAGTATCTGCATTTAAGAAAATAATTTGCAATCCATTTCAAACCCAGAATTTCAAATATTTGGATTTAGAAATCCCTTGTTTGGATGGATAAACAGTGTATTTGTTTGACTTGAGAATTTATTAAATGCTTCAATTGGCCATCTTACTAAGAACACATTTTAGCATAACCTAACCGCTATTATTTAATCACCCATAAAATAAGTGGCTGCTACTAAAAAAACCCCACCAAATACTAAATATCCCCATTACGTACAGCTGTAAATTATTGACTGCTTTGAATTGGATGATGGAGATCAATTTTCGTTCCAATCTTCTACACAACTGATCTGGAGATCTTGGGAATATCATCAGACTGCCATTTTTTATTCCGCGTGGCACACATCCCAAAAAGTGACTTGTGAGCATTATGTGTGCCACAGGTTTTGGGTCACTTTTTTGGGATGTGTCACATAGAATAAAAAATTGACCGTCTGATGATAAGTTGAAACTGGGAAGTGAATTTGTGAAAGAGTAAGGTCGTGTGGTTTCATAGAGAGAGAAGCACACAGAGAGAGGAGGGGTTTTTAGAAACCCTATATCTATTGCTCTCATGGAATATTCTTTTTTTAAATGGTATTTTCTGAGTATTGTAGATTTGAGTTTTATTTTTCTGGAGGGTGTTGGAGGAGAGAGTGAGAGAGAGAGAAAGAGGCTAAACGCAGAGACAAAGAATTTAGAGAGAGAGAAGTAGAATTTATGAAGAGAGGGAGGCTTAACGCAGACACAGTTAGAATATATATATATATATAGAGAGAGAGAGAGAGAGAGAGAGAGAGGAGCAGTGTGAGAGAGGTAAAATTTATAAAGAGAGAGAGAGAGAGATTTGCCTTTCAGTTTTTATGCTTATGGGGATTGAAAGAAGTTGCCCCTCACATGTGACCCGAAATACAGAGATGGAGATGTTGCTCTTCCTAAGACACTAATCCAGCTGATTTGGATTTGAAATAACTTGTGAGAGGAGTTATTTTAAATTCCTCTAATCTATACTAACTATGTCATTTGAAATTAAGGTGGATGTGCTTAAATCCAAATCTAAGCTAATCCAAATGCTGGATTTGGATTTGAGGATCTCAAATCCCAGATTTCAAATTCAAATTCCTCTATCCAAATGCACACTTGAAGAATTCAAAATTTTCTAGGATTTTCTCCTTGACAACTGGCCTCTTTCTTGCATCCCTTTTCCCTTCTCTAAAATTTTGAAGCTCTTAAAAAGTTAGCGTAAAACAGCATTTAGCGAGACTTTTTTTTTCTTTTATTGTAGTGAAAATAAAAAGAAACTCAGTTTTATCTTCATATTCTCTGTAATTTCATTCTCTTATCCCGCAAATCCTTTGAATAACCAATTTCTCACTATATAATAAAACCTTAAAGAGTCTAAATTTACCGCAATACTTCCCATTATCTCAATTTCTCATGATAATTTAAACCGCAAGATATCTTTTAACCCCCAATAAAACTTATTTCAACCTTGGAAATGCCCTGCACCGGTAAATAGAGAGTATTTTTTGCTCGCTCAAGCATTTGGCTGAGGCCTGCTCTGTTGCGTTGAACCCTACAACAATGCTATTTGGGTGCAGGTGCCATGTGGATGTGCACAAGGCCGATCCAAAACCATCTACTACAAGACGTTGTAGTGTTTATGTTTTGTTCCTTTTTCGCTTTCGGGCAAGCACCTCGTTGGGGCATGCTCTACATGCGTTGAACCCTACGACAACGTCATTAGGGCGCCATGGGGAGGAGATGGATTTGAATAAGGTTGATCCAAGACCATCTAAAAAATTAAAAAAAAAAAAAACATTTTAATCATTGTTGACCACAGCGATCAATGGTTAGTAAAATGAATGAGGACTTTAAAAAACAAGTCATCATTAATTTTCACACGATTAGATTAAGGCCCTACCTAAACTTTTTTTCATTTTTTTTTTCTATAACTCTCTAGGGATAGGTGAACCTGATGCGGAATTTAGATCTGCATGTTTGGATCATGGTCGGGTCAAACAAAGAAAGTCAACAAAGAAGAAGTGGACCCATAAATGGGTTTTCAAATGACCCATGAAGCAAAGTTGGGCCGGCAACGGAGTATAAGTCTCTACCCCGACTCACTCGAGCGAGGTCGACAACGAGTTGAGCAAGAACTAACCCTCTGCCCAAACTCGCTCGAGCGACATTGGTTCCCACTCGAGCGAGAATCAATAGAAAGATTGGGCGTAGGCACTTTGAAGACTCGCTCGAGCGACAACCAAGCTCGCTCAAGCGACCTCGCACGAAGGCGACACATGAAGTTTAATTTTCACTCGAAAATTTAGGTTTTAGTTTCCTTTTAGATTATGAGTCTTTCTAATTTCGATTATATGTTTAGTTAGGGTTTTGTTTGCTTATATTAAGACATTGTAAATACAATTTTTTTAAAAATTGATAATTAACGAAATTGAGGGTTGCTTTGTGCAAACCTTAGAGAACTTATGAAGAGTTTTCACCTGAAAGAGTGAATCTTTCAAAACTTGAGGAAAGTCTTCATTTTATCATCCACTTGGTGCAAAACCGATGAACATCCTTGGTGTGAAGCCATGAAACCCTATATTTCTATTTTGTCCTTTTAATTATTGTCAGGTAATTATTTTCCTTATTTCCTTTGATAAAATCAAAAACCAAAATCCCTAGCTGGAATTTGGTTCACACCTTAGTCATTGTTATTTTTGATTTTCCCCTTTTGATTGAATTAATCCTTAGGACCTTTAATTCTTCAAATTCGAGAAGAGTCAAGAGATAATAACGCAATTGTCGCTTAGTGCCCTAAACTAGAACGGAACTCATGTTCCCTCATCGGAACCGTTTTTCTAGATCAGGAAATCTTAATGCTTGTGAGCGCTAAAATTGAGTTAGCCTAATTGTTTTAATCAAATTTATTAAATTATTTTATGTGGTTGGGTAATTTGAATATTTTCATTATTCAATTTAATCTGAAGTTAATCCCAAATTCGCATAATTAGGGTTTTAGCGCTTATCCTGTTTCATAACCTTAGGGGCGAATGGGTGCCGCATGATATTTGGGAGCCACTTGGAAGCCCAAAAGGGCAGCATCATAGAGTTCAATCTCTACGACCATGTCATAGAGACCCCTTTATATGCGTGCATGTGTATATATATATATCTGCTACATACCCGTCAAGAAATAAAATAAAATGTTACTTTCTTATTCTCATCGCAGATTTACATTTCAATTTCACAAAGTAAATGCTAATATCGATTAGGTTCTGCAGTTTTAATCGTGCATGCATAGACTGATTATTAGAGCAGAGAAGGTGTCTTTCCTATGCCTAAGCTTAAATGTTTTATGCCGTAACCCGTTACTTAAGTTTTTGCTGAGTTACTTTGCTTTCAGCAAGAAGTTCTTCCAATTAATAAAAAAATTAAAAGGTAAGCATAAAAGCAAACCGAAAAACTTACTTTCACAAAGAGAGTTCGAGGAGAAAAGATCCCAGGAGCATCCACGCCGTTGAGATAAGCCTTTACTTCTGGGATACCAGAGCCAGCAGCTGCAGGTGCAACATAAGCAGTGATTGAAGAAGCGAAGAGAGTGAGAACAAAGTTGGAAGAAGAAAAAACCGCAAAAGCCAATGCATACCTGCAAGTAAAAAGATTTCTGTCAAAGCAATTAATTGGAGAGAAGAAATTTGAGAGTGGCATCTATAAAGGAAAAAAATTACGGAATGTCGCTTAGGGTGGTTTGGACATGTCCATCAGATGCAAGAAGCAGACCCGAAGGATTGAGTCGCCACAAGCACCAAGAAGTAGGAGAAGAGGTAACCTAGTGATTAAATTGTCACCAAATTTGGCGTCTTTCTGAAAAAGACTGAATAAAATGCGACCAACTTGTAAAATGAAGAAATCACATTTTAATCACAACTTTTCAAACGTCGGGGAGGGACGAAATTTGAGAGTGGCACCTAAAAACATGGTATCAAAACTTGGCTGATACTGATAGGTATCAGGGATACATATCGGTTTCGTTGATAACCGATACCGACACCACCCCGATACACCGATAGTGACCAATACAAATCTATTTATTTTCTTTTTCAAAAATAAAAATAAACGACCGATTAGGTATCTGCGATAACGTATCCATATTGGCCAATACATATCGGTCCAAGATGGACCGATACCCGATACCGATACTGATACCTTGCTTGTGAAAGAAAAAAATTATGGAATGTCGCTTAAGGTGGTTTGGACAAGTCCATCAGATGCTAGAAGCAAACTAGAAGGACTGAGGCGCTACAAGCATGGTTTTATACATCGCTATATCGGATGCATATCTGCCGATATGTATCGGGTTAGAGCTCATCAATTACGATATACACCCTCGATTCAATATGGGGTCAAATATCGACCCATATGTATCCAATATGAACCAGACAAAATACCACAAATGCCCTTTGGGCAAATATTTTTTTATGATTATATATTTTTTACTATTATAAAATTAAAAAAAGTTACCTTAATATAGGCCGGTTTGGCCGATACGTATCTGATATATTCGAAACGTATCAGCTTGGGACCTGGCCGATATATATATATATATATATATATATATATATATATATATATATATATATATATATATATATATATATATATTGGTCTTTAAATCCCTAGCTACAAGCACAAGGAAGTAGGACAAGAAGAAGACCAATGATTACATAGTCACCAAATGAGGTGACCTTCTGAAAAAAGTCGCGAATAAACCGCGACTTGCTTCTAAAATGAACAAATCATGTTTTAATTGCGACTTTTCAAAAGTCACATTATTTTGATAAAAAATCATGAATTTTAAATTGCCACTAACTTACGACTTTTTCAATATTTCTTATATCTTTTCATAGTTCCTATTTTTTCTTTATAAATTTTTGAACTTTTTCCCGAACTTTCAGATTTCCCTCTTAATTTCCCTCTTGCCAAGTTTTCGATTTGTGATGATGAACATCATAATGGTTTTAAATATCAACCAAATCCGATACATATCGCTCGATATGTATTGGTTTAGGCCCCATCCGATATACGCCCTGATTTTATAATCGGATAAATATCGAGTCAAGTTGGTCAAATATCGGCCCATATCAGGTCATATCCACCGATATGTATCGGGTATGATTCCGAAAAAATAGCAAAAATGCCCTTTCTCAATTTTTTGATGCTTTTATAATTTTTTCATAACTTTAAAAGTACAAAAAAAAGAAGGGGCTAAAATAGCGGCCGATATGTACCAGATATGATTCGAACAAAATACCAAAAATGCCCTGATGACGAATTAATTAGAGGTAGGGGCGTATTCGGTTCGGTTTGGTCGGTTTTGGACCAAAACGACAAACCAAACCGGTCCTAATTGGTTTCTAGATTTTCAAACCAAACCAAACCGTCCAACTCTTAAACCAAACTAACCCTATTCCATTCGGTTCAGTCGGTTTCAGCTTTCCTATAAATTCTACTTGCACATCAAAATTTTCTCAACTTCTCAACCGGTTTTCCGTTCTACTTTACCACGTTAGGATTTAGGAATAGGCTAAAGACAAGGTATGATTTTCCTTTTTTCCAAACCGGTACCCGTCCAAACCGGACCAAACTCGGCGGTTCCGTCCGGTTCGGTCCAAAAAATGCACAGCCCTAATTCAGAGGGATAAAGAGAAAAAAATGGGGGGGGGAAAGGATTAGGACTCACTTTCTAGCTAACATCATATTAGAAGTAACTACAAACTTGATTCCGGCGACATTTTCGACCGCGATGTTGTTGAAGAAACCGGCGAGGCCGGTGAAGAGGCCAATTAGGAAACAAAGAGTCCATTTGATGAGTGTGTATTGAAATATATGGATCACGCTCTGGCTCCTCCAATCCTGTTTGAAGAAATCGTTCTCGATTATTCTGAAATCGCAATCAAAATTCATTCAATTTTCTTCTTTTTCATCTTCTTGTTCCTAAAAATAAATTTAAAAAAAAAAAAGTAAAATTTGATATTACTCGTAGTCTAAGCTCTCGATGGGGGAGAGATTGGAGCCGACGATTGCAACATGAGAAGTGGTGTTAGAAGCTGCGGGGCGGAGAGAAGGGGCATTATTGTAATTATAGTAATTGGTGAGAAGTTGAAATCGTTCTTCCTCTTCTCCCGCCATCACTCACTCTTCTTTTCTTCTCTTCTGAATCACAACTTTTGCGCTTTTTAACAAGAGAAAAGAGGGATGCTACGCGCACCCCATTTTCGTCTTCGCCCACAGTTAAGAATAATTGGGCAGGCGGCCCGAATTCCAGGTGACTTCGTTCACGGGCGGCCTTTGTGGTACGCCTGCCAATTGGAAAACATCGAGTGTGACTCAAATCAAAATATATAAATGGTGTTGGTGTTTAAATGATCTTAGACCATTTATTGGCTCATAATCTTAAAAAATTTATCGCCAAAGTAATATATCATTAATTGAAGGGCTCTTTTTTTAAAAATAAGACTTTTTAAGAGATTGAAATCATATGATCTGTGTACTCTAATACCAATGATTGTTTTTAATTTTGATGATTGATGATAAAGTTTACGGATCGAATGGTTTACATCCATTTAGAAGCATGACTCTTTAATTAGGACTTGTTCCGATAATGAATTGTCAATTGGGCAATAATATGAGATAAAAAGTGGCATTTTAATGATAGCAGATCAATTAAACATCAGTTGGTGTTTAAACCGCAGACGGTGATAGCCATTATCCCAAATTATTATCCAGTGGGCCCGAATCCCAGGTGACTTAATTAACGGACTGCCTTCTTTTGACAATTGTACGGCTGCTGTGGGTCTCCGTTCGATATGAAGACCAAAATTCAAAAGAAAGTTTTTTTTTTTTTAAATCCATTAAAAGAATGGTGTTTTAAATGATCTCACACTATTATATATTATATTATATTAAATTAAGGGTGCTTCTGTTTTTGAGTTCGAGAACCCGTTGATTATACGATTGGATTTATGTGCAAAAGTAGTTGACGTTACGTACATGACCCGTGTCCGATTACCAATTGGAACGCAGCTGGGACCTTACTCCTTGGCAGAATTCTCCGGGGTACGATACGTGGGTGGGAATCACATAACTCACTAAACAACAACAGTCTTTTGCGTGCGGGTCCACGTTGCACAATTGTCTCTTACCAAGTAGCAAACTCGTGCTAGCGATTTAAGGGTGCATTTGGCAATTTCCCCATTCGGGGAACGCCCTACTTCTCACGCCAATTGTTGGAATTAATCACAGTTTTAGAAACAAGGGTAGGGCTATTCTCACCATTTTCGGTGTAAAAAATCACACAACGAAAATATCTCATGAGTTAGTGTCCCACCTATTAGATGGTCATATATTGATTTTACATAACGCGCATCTTCAAAAGTGACTTAGAATTGACCTTCACTTTTGGGGATGCATATCATGTGGAATCAACATTTAACCGTCTAATAGACATGTCATGATCTTAAGATATATGGGAAAGATTGGAACACAAAACAATCTCCATCATCTAATTCAAATCAGTCAATGGCTTTCATCCGTAAAAATTTGTGTGGTACCTACACCGAAAATGGGTGAGAATAATCGTACCCTTAGAAAAATCCTCCAAATAGGTGATGTGTATGGTTATTCTCACCCATTTAATAGTAACTATCACAAAGTATTTTCACAGACGAAAACCATTGACTGATTTGAAGCAGACGATGGAGATTTTAAGATGATGGTGCCATGTGACCTTCACTTTGAGGGATGTGTGCCATGTGAAATCAATATATGACTGTTTGATAGGCGCGTCATGATCTTAAGATCTATTATGAGAAAGATTGGAACAAAAAAGAGTCTCCAACATCTAATTCAAATCAATCAATGATTTTCGTCTTGTGAAAAAATTGTGTGATACCTACTGTTCAACGAGTGGTACCCATAGGTGAATTGCATAAGTTTAACTTTATGCAGAATATTGACTTAATTCATCTAAATTTCTTTTCCAGATTTGAAATTTCCGGATTATTGTCATTGTGATACATCTCTAATCATCTTAGAGCATCTTTCATGTAATTTTTTTGTGATTGAATTGTTAATAGATGGAGACACAGGCGACCAATGCGAATGATTATATTAACCTAGATTAAGGGGCTTTACATCATTGATTTGAGTGCTTGCATAATAAAAAAAAGGTTATATTCATGTAGGGCTTGGGCCCCCACTACAAGGATCAAAATATCGGGTAAAATTTTGGTTTCGAGCATGATCAAAACCGAAATTTCGGTCCAAATTATCATTTCGGTGAGGTCCGAAACCGATAATTTCGACCAAAATTTCGGTCATTTCGGCCGAAATTTTGATCCTTGCCCCACCATCTTGTAAAAATCCCTCATTTTATTTAGCCCATTATGTAGGCCTCTCCTATCCATTTTTTGGGCCTCCTTGTCTTTTAAAAAATAAAAATAAAACTTATTTTTTAAAAGGGTATTTGCAATCAACTAAGGCCTTGTTCCACAAAATTCATATATGCGTCCTTTTTAAAAAAAAAAAAAAATTCCGTTACGTGGGTTTGTAAATAAAAGAACTCAGGAGAAGTTTTATTACGTGGGTTTGTAAATAAAAGAACTCAGGAAAAGTTTTATTTTTAGAATTTTACAATGGTTGGATTTATATTTTTTTAGTTGTTTGGCTACCATTTGTAGAATTATTTTCCTAATGTACCATTATTCATACCATGTGAACCTCTAACCCAAGGTGTCAAAATCGGTATTAGACTCGGGTATCGACCCAGGTGTCAAAATCGATATCAGACTTGGGTACCGGCGCATGGAGGATCGATATGATCGGCCTATCTAAAAACATATTACTTCACACTAATGTGAAGTGTAAATCATTGACAAGCTATCACATCATACACAAAATAGCCGTTTGCTGTTTTTTAAAGTGTGAAGCATTGACAAGCTGTCATATCACACAAAATGCAGTCGTTTGCTATTTTTTGGTATCTCTAAACACACCAATGTGTTTATTGAGAGCACCAACATCCTAGACCTCTTAAAACCCGTTGATTGCTTCAGGTTAGATGATGAAGATCGTGTTTTGCCCCAATCTTCTACTGAAAGGATCTTGAGATTCTGTCTCACCTATCAGACGATAAGTTTTTTATTCCACATGTCACAGATCCTCAAAATATGACCCTAAAATCTGTTTGAGCGAGACGTGGTGTGCCATAGGGTTCAAAATTCTTTTTGTAATTTAAAAACATTGACAGATAGTTGTGCAGAGTTGAACTGACACCCTATTGGACTAGAGCCTAAATCAGCGCCTTAGACCACTTGGCCAAGCTGTTAAACAATGCAAAAGAGACGTTTTGAATTATGATCTTCTGAGGGCATTGAATGTTCATTGGTTTCCCGTGCTCTTAGGGCTGTCAAAAAGCACAAGAGATGTTCACGCGTACGAATTAGTCGATACATAATACGTATCGTTGATACATATCGGTAGATATTTGTTACCTTGCTGTAACCTCACCCCATCTTCTTGAGCCAAAAAGCAGTAATCGCTTTAAATTAGACGATGGAAATTGTTTTGGGTAGATCTGTTCACGCCCATGTGTGCAACACATTAAGAATCGTTGATTGGTTCGGATATGATGATTGAGATCGTGTTTCAACCTGATCTTCCAAAAAATGGATCTTGAGATCATGTCTCACCTATCAGACAGTCTTTTTTTATCCAACATGTCACAGATCCCCAAAAAATGCCCTTTGTGTGCAACAACACACATCATGCTCAAACGTGATTTTAGGGTCATATTTTGGGGATCTGTGACATGTGGAATAAAAAGCTTACTGTCTGATAGGTGCGACGTGATCTCATGATCCTTTGTGTGGAAGATCTGGGTGAAACACGATCTCCATCATCTGATCGGACGCAATCAATGGTCTTAAAGAGGTTCCGATGTATGCGCTTTTAGAGAACGCATGGGTGAGTTGAGAGGTACTCACTTCTTTTTTGTCCCATTTTTTTACAAGATGGGTCTTGAGATCATGGGCATACTGATCGTTAAATAATAGAAAGCCTGCAAGTGTACAAGTTTGTGGAATTAGGGCGAGTACACGGGTGTCGAATCACAAGGACTAGTCGTTTATCTAAACTAAAGCCTTAACTAAAGAAGGGTATATAAAAGGAAAAATCTAATTCAGTTATCTAGGAAAGCAAGTAAATCTGATTTGGAAAACAGTGAGAAAACAACATGGGCTCCCTTTTAATCACTGACTCGTATTTAACTCGTATTCTATTCCTAATCTAATCTGAATTCTAGATAATCAACCTTATTTTCGCTACAAGCTAAAGCTAGTTAAAATAATCAGATCCTATTCATAGTTATGGACCAATCGGGACTATATGATCCGCCTAATCTCTAGGATCTAATCTGTAAGCATCATTGCACGAAACCTATGAAATTAGACTACAAGTACTAATCCGAAGGTGCATATCCTATTAATTCTAATCCTAATCCCTACAAGGTCCTTTGAATTATCAAAAACAGAAATAAACTCTTTATAAATGTCTACGATAAAAAAGTAAACCTCAATCGTGCAGTCATTACCACAGTGAATTCAAATTAGAAAAAGAATAAACTTTGGAATTAAAAACTCATCCTTGATGTACAAGAGATCCCAAGCTTTGGGAATTAGCCACGCATCGTAGGTTTGATCATCCTCATTCAGAATCGATCATTGTACGATGAATTATAAAGCCCTCAATCTCATGGAACTCTCGAAAATCAGAAACGGAAAAGGAAATCTAAAACTAGAACTACTTACTTGCTGTTAGTCATTGAAAAATGTTATTTTTCACCTCCTAACCTAGCCTTTACTATACCTTGGAGCCATTGAATAATTATCTTTTGAGCATGTTTTGTAGTTAAGAATAAAATTGCAGCTTAGTGCAACAGTCCACACTGTGGAGGCCAAGATGAGAGAGGTTTTGAAGCCAAATCTTGGAGCTGATTGAAGAACATAGAGCACACCATGGTGGTGCACACCATAGTGATCATTTTGATTGCCTAAGTGTGCCCAGGAAGTTCAACAGTTGAAAGGAAGATGGACCCAAGCAGAGGGGACTACTGTAGCAGGCTGTGCACAGCAGCAGACAAGCAGAGAGGAACCCTCACGCAGTTAAAAGCTTTAAAAAATCCTTTTGCACAGATCTCGCTTGGCTCAAGCCTGCAGCACATAAAGAGCTCGCGTAGTTCACTGAAGGAAAGCTTCAGAAAAGCACCTCGTGCAGTCCTTGCGAGGATCAGAACTTTAGGAAGTCGCATCGCGCAGATCTCGCGCACTTTAGAAACGAAACCATCCACGCGAGAAGCTCAATTCATCTTGACGAGGATCTGCGTGAGCTACAAAACCATCCTGGCGAGATCCTCGCGGCCTGAACCGCCTGGAGCCTCATCTGCGCGAGCTATAC
Organism: Chloranthus sessilifolius; assembly: GCA_021018995.1. Classification (NCBI taxonomy): domain Eukaryota; kingdom Viridiplantae; phylum Streptophyta; class Magnoliopsida; order Chloranthales; family Chloranthaceae; genus Chloranthus; species Chloranthus sessilifolius. The sequence continues at coordinate 101,045,456 of CM037597.1, forward strand.
TATTCATAGCAAAGAGAACCTTGCGAGCCTCCTTCTGTAGCAAATTCATCCCCGCGAGAGCCACGTGAGAGGCAAAATAGGCAACTTCAACCTCGCGAGGCACGGGCTCCCAACTTCTCAGTCAGTATAAAGGGGTATTCTTGGGATTCCACAGCAGCTAGGGCACACATCCCTAGACAACACTTGGCCACAAATGGGCCATGACAGCAGCTAAAATAAGGGCATTGTCTCTTCTATTTTTGGATTGGCTAGAGCAAGATATTTGGTTGTAGATTGTATATAAGTTGCAATGTTAACAGAAATAAGTATCCAACCTTTAACCTAATTTTGGCTTGGAGCTTGAGGGTGCTTTGGTCATTATAGGGTTAAGGTTAGGTAATCTTTTTCTTCTCTCCTTAGCTCAACATTTGCTGGCTAAGTCCTTTTGTAAGTAGATAAGATTGCGTTCTTTTGCTGTAATCAAGACTGTGTATGCTTGTAAAGTCTAGAATTTGCATTGACTGCAGGTTGGAGGGCTGATCATTGTAAGTATTTTTATGCAATGGAACCTATTTTTATTAATGTACTAAATCTGAAATGCTTGTGGTTTTTCCAGTAAGGTTTTATAGATTGTATGCTCCTATGGTTGCATGAGCCTATCCTATAGCCAGGCAACCATAGCAGCTACAGTGATTTTAATGTTCTGATTTCAATCCCTAGACTGGAGTATATCTTTTGGGGATGATCTGTGTCCATTCAATGGACAGATCATAGCTTTAAGACTAGTTCATATCCCTGGATTGGATTATATTATTCTTCCTTGCATTTGAGCTTGTAGCCAAATGAAGGATTGATGTGGATCTAGCTTTTGCCAAACCTATACCAGCCCCATTTGCAGTAAAAAGCAGTCCCTATTTTCATTACTTCTCACCTATTTTTCATTTTGTTTTCCAAACCCATTTTCATCCTTCTCTAAACCCCTTTCTCTAGTGATAGTTTCATTTTTGTCTTTTGTTTTATTTTAGTTTTGTGAACACCCCAAAACTCCCTTTCTTTAGGATTGCCAGATCTGGAGGTCTACTATATAACCCTTGTGATTCTAAATCAGATTTTCCTGTGGGACAACCCTTTCTTATCAGAACTTGCTACAATAGGCCTTGGATCTTGTGGGACTGTGTTTTAGATAGCTGTTTTAAGTGCTATTTCATTTCATTTCACTTCCTCCTTTCTTTCATGTGTTTCTGTTACCATCACGTTGCCTATAATAAAATAATAGCAAAGCAATTTTAACCAATAAGGTTTTGGCGCCGTTGCCGGGGATCTTTGATCTAAATAGTAGATCTAAATTTTTATTTGTGTGTTTATAAATTCATTTGTTGCATTCCTTGTGTGTGAATAAAAGTACTACTGAGTTTAGTGTGGTTTTTTGTAGATCTGGGACAACAGTAAAAAGGAGGAGTTGGAGGTTGCAGCTGGAGCTTGTTTGCCTTAGTTTGCACCCCCTCTACCTTGCTTTGTGTTTCCTTTCTGTTAATGCCTTAAATTCAACAGCATTTTTAGCAATAATTTTGTTTAGCATTCTTTGATTGTGCTATAAGTGCTAGTCTTTCCTTCCTATTTTGTGTGTGAATGTTGGGTAGAAGATCTCTTAACCCTGACTTAGAACCTCTAAATCCTGAGATTGGGAGAGCTCTTAGACTTAGGCAAACCACACATACCCCTGTTGTTAATATTGAGTAAGCTGAGATGGGAGAGCAACAAAGACCACTGAGGGAATACAATGCACCAGGGGCATATTCATCCCCCTTCTGCATTCAATTCCCTGCAGTCGAAGGAAATTATAAGATCAAATCATCAACCATCCAAATGCTACCACCATTCCATGGGTTAAGCAAAGAGGACCCCTATAAGCACATAGATGAGTTCCTTGCCTTATGCACCACATTTAATATTGTTGGTTTGGGAGGGGAAGCCACCAAAATGAGGCTTTTTCCTTTTTTCCTAAAGGATAAGGCCCAAACTTGGCTCTCCATACTCCCAGCCAATAGTATACAGTCTTGGAATGATCTCCAATGCTAATTTTTAGCTAAAATTTTTCCCATATCTAAAACCAGCCATGAGGAAGAGCATACTCTCTTTTGCTTAATTCTCAACTGAAGATTTTCATGAAGCATGGGAAAGGTTTAAAGAGCTATTGAAGCAATGTCCCCACCACCAAATTCCTGAGTGGCAGCTTGTCTAGAGCTTATATCAAGGGATTGATCCCACGAGTAGGGATATGGTGGATGCTTATTATGGTGGGACTTACCTCAGCAAGACAGCTAAGGAAGCATGGCAACTTTTTGATGTTATCAGTGAAAATTCCATGTAGCAGGAGACTCTGTCCAGAAATGGCATTGAGACTCCTGCTAAAATGGTAAAAGAATCCACTTCTAGAGGAAGGATGTATGAAGTCAACGTGCACAATGACCTGAAAAGAAAGGTGGACAGCCTGACCATGAAATTTAATAAATTAATGGGTGTGATGTAGCCTAGATTGGCTGCATAAGTGGAGGAGACATGTTTGATATGCCAGTCACCCACACACTCACTTGAGGACTGTCCATCAGCCAGTCAGTACCCTGAATTGGTCATGGAGCATGCTAATGCTGCCCAATCATATGAGCAACAACCTGTGGGTACCTATGGAGAAATCACCCCAATTTGAGATAGAAACAAGACAACTATCAGCAACCCCAGCAGCGGCTAGCTTTACAATACAGACCACAACAATAGTACAATCAGGGTTATGCACGTAGACAGCCTTTCCATCAGTTAGCCCCACAGCCAAACCAATTAAACCCTACCACCACCATAGCCTAAAGCCCCCTCTTTTGAAGAACATGTTTTATCATCACTACAAAACATGGGTTCTTTATCACAAATTATGAACTTTCACAGTCAAGCATAAAAAAATTTGAAGACCAGCTTGGTCAAATCTCCAATGCTTTGACCAAAAGAGAGGAGAGCAGACTTCTTAGCCAGACCGTGAACAATCCAAAGGTCCAATATATGATTGGTGAAGGTTCCTCAACTCATGAGGAAGCTAAGGCCTTCAGAACCCTTAGGAGTGGTAGGATGGTGGATAACCAGGTGGGCAGGGAGACAAATGAGGAAAAAGAGAGTGCAGAGGAGGAGATGAACTCATTTCCTGCTGATGAACAGTAGGGGCATAATAATGGGGCTGTTGTTGAGCCCTAACAAATAGAAAAAAATGAGAAAAAGAGAAAGAAAAAAAAAATTAAAGAGATAGCTAGGCCACCAACTGAGGTACCAGTAATACCCCAACTGTCATTTCCCCATGCTCTTAAAGACCCTTCTCCTTTTGACAAGGGGAATACTAGAATGGAGGAAATGTTGGAGACCTTCAAGCAAGTTAAGATCAATTTACCTCTGCTTGATGCCATCAAATAGGTCCCAGCCTATGCTAAGTTCCTCAAGGACCTTTGTACCCAAAAGAGGAAAGCTAGGATTCATTTGTCCAAGAAGATCTTTACAGCTGAGAAAGTCAAGTCAGTTTTGTCTATAACCACCCCAGAAAGACTGCAAGACCCAGGGGTACCCACTATCCCTTGCATTATTGATGATCACACCATAGGCAGAGCTCTCTTAGACTTGAGAGCCAGTGTTAACCTGCTGCCATATTCAGTATATGAATAGCTATGTTTGGGGGAGCTAAAACCAACTCCTATTGTGCTCTAGCTAGCTGACAGGTCCGAGAGAAAGCCTATGGGAATGGTTGAAGATGTGTTGGTAGGGGTGGATAAATTCTTCTACCCTGTAGATTTTCTGGTATTGGACATGGATCCTTCAAAGAGTAGCACCCAAATTCCTGTAATCGTAGGTAGGCCATTTCTGGCCACTGCCAATGCCTATATATTTAATGTAGGTCTGGGATGATGGAGGTTATATTTGGGAACATGAAGGTCAAATGTAGAATGCTGCTAAGCAACCTCAGTTGGACAATGAGGACTGCTTTACAGTGGATGTACTAGAGGACTTGGTAGAGGAGAATTTATCCAATCTATTGGATTGAGATAAAATTTGTGAGGAATTGGAGGCTCACAATTGCATTACTGAAGATAAAATTCATGAGGAGGAGGCTCCCAATTGCATTACTGAAGACAACAACACAATAGAATCTTTAATGGGCCTAGTACAACACTCCATTTGGAGGCCCAAATTGCTGCCTCTACCTCAACCCTCCAAGGCACCTTTATTGCCTTCAGTAGAAAGTCCACCTGATCTGGAGCTCAAGTAGCTACGAGACACATTAAAATATGCCTTCCTAGGACAAGATAAGAAATTGCCGGTCATCGTCTCATCCCCTCTCTCTATGGAGCAGGAAGAGGAGTTGCTTGAAGTTTTTAGGAAACATAAGAGAGCAATTGGCTGGACCATTATAGATTTGGGAGGGTAGACCCATCAGTGTGTATGCATAAGATCCGTTTGGAAGAGAGTTCTAAGCCCTCAAGGGAAATGCAGAGGAAATTATACCCTCATATGCATGAGGTTGTCTTGAAAGAAATTGTGAAACTGTTGGATGCAGGGGTAATTTACTTCATTCCAGACTCTGACTGGGTCTCACCTATCCAGGTGGTCCCTAAAAATTCTAGCATCACAGTTATTACCACTGAGTCTGGGGAGTCAGTACCAACTAAGGAGACCACTGGTTGGAGAGTGTTCATTGACTATCAGAAACTGAACTCCAAAATAAGAAAAGACCACTTCCCTCTATCCTTCATTGACCAAATTTTAGATAAACTGGCAAGAAGAGCTTTCTATTGCTTTCTTGATGGATACTTTGGTTACAACCAAATACCTGTGTATCCTCAAGACTAGGAAAAGACCACATTCATATGTCCATTTGACACTGTTGTCTATAGAAGAATTCCATTTGGACTATATAATGCTCCAACCACTTTCCAAAGATGCATGTATGCAATCTTTTCAGACATGATTGACAAGTTTTTAGAGATTTTTATGGATGACTTCTCTGTGTTTGAGGACAATTTTAGTCAGTGTTTGCATCACCTTAGCCTGGTTCTTCAAAGATGTGAAGAGACCAACCTGGTCCTGAGCTGGGAGAAAAGCTATTTCATGGTCAACCAAGGCATTGTGCTTGGCCATGCGGTCTCCCCTAGAGGCATTGAGATTGATAGAGCAAAGATTGACTTAATCTCACACTTGCCCCCACCAAAAATAGTTAAACAAATTAGGTCTTTCTTAGGATATACAGGATTTTACAGAAGGTTCATCAAGGACTTCAGCAAAATTTCTAAACCTTTGTACCACTTGTTGTGCCAAGATGTGTCATTTAATTTTGATGCTAAGTGCCTTGAGGCATTTGAGGTGTTGAAGAAATGTCTAACCTCTTCTCCTGCGATCCAAGCCCCTGACCTTTTGAATTAATGTGTGATGCATCAGACTTAGCTGTGGGAGTGGTGCTAGGCCAGAGGAAAGAGAAACTGCCATGTGTGACTTATTATGCCAGCAAATCATTGATAGAAGCTCAACTGAATTATACAAAAACTGAGAAAGAGTTTCTGACAGTGGTGTTTGCTGTGAATAAATTTAGATCCTATCTACTTGGGTCTAAAATTGTCATCTTCACTGACCAATATGCCCTTAAGTACCTGCTGGCTAAGAAGCAAAGCCAAGGTTGATTAGATGGATCCTCCTACTGCAAGGGTTTGATCTTGAAATCAAGGATAAAAAAGGAGTAGAGAATATGGTGGCTGATCACCTGTCCAAGATTTTAGTTAAAGAGTGTGCTGCTACACCTGTGAGAGATTCTTTTCCTGATGAGCAATTATTTTCCATTAAGTCAGTTGTCCCCTGGTTTGCCAACATAGTCAACTTCCTTGTTGTAGGTAGGATCCCTTCCCACTAGTTCAAGATGGCCAAGGACTTGTTCTTTTCACAAGTCAAATATTTCTTTTGGGAGGATCCATACCTATATAAGTACTGTGCAGACCAGGTCATTAAAAAGTGTGTCCCTGATAGTGACATCCATAATATTCTTAACATGTGCCATAAAAATGCCTATGGGGGTCACTTTAGTGGGAAAAAGACAGCAACAAAATTGCTACAGTGTGGGTTTTATTGGCCTTCCTTGTTCAAGGATGCCCATGCACATTGCCAAGCCTGTTTAAGATGTCAAAGGATGGGTGGCATTTCAAAGAGAAATTCAATGCCACTGCAACCCATCCTTGTTGTAGAGCTGTTTGACATATGGGGAATTGATTTCATGAGCCCTTTCCTTCCTTCAATGGGTTACAATTTTATCCTTGTGGCTGTGGATTATGTTTCTAAATGGGTGTAAGCAGCTGCCATAAGAACAAATGATCACAAGGTTGTCCTCAAACTTATTAAGAAAAATATTTTCTCTAGATTTGGCACCCCTAGAGCCATCATTAGTGATGGGGGCAGCCATTTCTGTAACAGACACTTTGAGAGCTTGCTAAAGAAGTATGTTATTATCCATATGATTGCTACCCTATATCACCCACAGACCAATGGGCAAGTGGAGATTTTTAATAGGGAAATTAAGCATATCCTGGAAAAGACAGTTAGGACTGATAGGAAGGATTGGGCTGTGAAGCTTAATGATGCAGTGTGGACTTATAGGGCAGCCTATAAGACCCCAATTGGAATGTCCCCATTTAGATTAGTCTATGGCAAAGCATGCCACCTACCAGTAGAGTTGGAACACAAGATCTTTTGGGCCATTAAAAGCTTGAACTTGGATCTAACTGCTGTTGCTGCAAACAGGAAATTATAGTTGTCTGAGCTAGAGAAACTAAGACTGAATGCCTATGCAAATTCAAGGATTTACAAAGAGAAAGCCAAAGCATTCTTTGACAAGAGCCTCCTTAGAAAAGATTTTTCTGATGGAGCCAAGGTATGACTTTTCAACTCCAAGCTTAAGTTCTTTCTTGGTAAGCTGAGAACCAGATGGGATGGACCTTTCACTGTCATCCATGCATTCTCATATGGGGTTGTGGAGATTATGGACTCAACCTTTGAGAGGATTATGAAAGTAAATGGTCAGAGACTTAAGCTGTGTGTGGAAAATTTCATGGAGACCTCTGCAACTATCTAGCTTCAAGAGCCTCCCAATGATCAGTGATTCCCAGCCTTGCAGACTTTGTAACATAACTATTTTTGTTTGATGTTGAAAATTTATCATTTACTATTTCTATATGTTTTTGTGTGCTTTTGAATTCTGTGTTAGTTGTTGTTTGTGTCTAGAGAATCTGGATCTAGGTATAGTAGTCTTCATTTACAATGGTTTATTTAATCTGCATGTGTGAATTGGGTGAGCTGTTCAACTTGGCTTTTATGCATCATTTTACATTGGATAATCTGATTTCATAATTTAAAATGATCTGTGCAAGAGTGATCTGTGTTGTGAGTAATTTGTGTGCATAAAGTATGAAAAAGTGTGCATGAGTCATGAATCATGAAGGGAGCATGTGCCTAAATTGATGTGGAGAAATAGGGCTATGACAGAAATGGCCTCACAGGCTTTGCTATGTAACAGATGAGCTGCGTGAGATCTTCGCGAGCAGAATTGTCTGAAGTAGAGCCTAGCGAGAGCCTCGCGAGGCCCTCATTTTCACCAAAACAGCCAGTCGTGCAGTTCAAATTTAACTGCGCGAGTTTCATTACAAGATTGTCTCAACTCGCGAGGATCTTTTCCATGTGATTGATCTTCATGAGATCCTAGCGAGAGCCTTGCAAAGCTCAGGTTTCACCATCTTTAAACCCCGCGATAGACTCTGTATCCCTATTTTTGCCCTAACTTTCGAGCTCTACTCCTAGCCACATTTCCCAACTCTTTTCTTCTCTGCCCTCTGTGCCCCATCACTCACACATCCCTTTAATTATTGTGCTAAGCATCCAAGATCAACTGTAACGACCCTAAAAATTTTAAACTGAAATTGTGGTGTTAGATTTGTTTTGCACCAAGCATGGTGTTAGTGCTCCACACCGTAACCTACCCTAGTTGAGAAAATACACATTTAGATTTTTCAAAAGGTTTTATATTTAAAATCATTTTTATTTGACACAAGTTGTGTGGTGGCCTAGTGGTTGAAAGGCTTTGGTTATAGACAAGAGGTCAAAGGATCAAACATTGCTACGTGAGTTTTAAACCTCTATTTTAAACTTTGAAGTAAAAGCCTATACACCCTTATTTGGTGCGACCGCTTAACACCGAATTAATGCTCATATATTATAAATAAGAAAGTTACGGAGAACCCTAAATCATTATTATAAGAATTCTTTTTAAAAACCCTAGCCGTCACTCCATCTTCTTCTATAGCCACCCTTTTCTAAAAACACCCAAATCTCTTTTAAATTTCTTGTGTGTTCTTTCACAAAGAACACCGTGATATTTTTCTACCATCAAATCATGATAGAAGAAGGCGGCGTAATTGTGGACAGACCATCGTGTGGACGCCAATCTCTATCGCCCTAATCGCCATCGATCTGTCAATCACGCTTCAAGAGGTGGGTACCCATCCATCCATCTCGTCCTTCTCAGATCCTGTCGCGTAAGATACGATTTGATCGCGTATCGACGGGTAAATAAATTAATCCCTAAATTTATTCCCTAGATAATATTGTCCTAGGATTGAAAAACATGATTTATCTTTGTTTTAATATTATTTGATTTTTTATACATTAAGGGTTTATTTCGAAACCCACCGATTCGGAACCAGTACATAAACTCTCCGTCGAATATACAAACAGGGATTAAACTTTAGTTTATTTGTATAATCATGTACTTGATAAGGCTAACGAATATATAAAATATTAAATTGATCTAATAATGAAAAACCTGATGCCACTATTGGTCGTATAAAATATTATTTTAATCTTACGACTAGGTATCTGATGGCACCTTTGAGCATACACAATATTAAATTAATCATATAACTGTGTACCTGATACGACTTTTGATCATCTAAAATATCATACTAATCTTATAAATGTGCACTGATGGGAATAAATAATATTATGTAAAGGTTAATGATGGCTAGCTATATGAAACAATACCTAATAAAATATTATATTACATATGCATTTTTTTTATACAGGCTATCAAGTGTTACCTTACTCAAGTTGTTTTCCTCCTTATCAAACGGTCAAAGGAAATTCCCAATTAAGTTTCCAATTGTTAACGAGAGCATAAACCATGGAAATACCAAATTAACTTTTCATTGATTCGATGCTTAGCAATATCTACTGAATCCCTAGTGGGAGGTTTACGCGTGAGCCAAGACAGGCACGCCCTCGGGTCGGGTACCCAATACAAGTAGGAGGAGTCTAAGCCTCCGTGTTATGTATATATTTTGATGAGTAATGTTATATCCCTGACATAAACCTCAGACAGTACCCAGACACGGGGACTGTGGTAATTTCACACTCCAATTCTTGTCTGGGGTTATAATTTTTCATGTTCAATGGCCTAAATGCATTGGTCCATAGACCCGTTTTACTTCGTCGAGCACAATGAACCTCATGGTTCAGTCCAATTATACCTTCGACCATGCAAATGGACTTGATCCTTACCATTATATGCTAAGTACAACGTGTACCATGTTGCCTTTAATACTGATAGGTACCTAAGGATATATGCTATATATAATGGTACTTGGTACTCAATCCATTGATCACTTTGTGTTGCTTGTGTAATGATCACTTTTATGTTATATGCTATTATATAACTCAAGCACACTTGTCTTTATAATATAATATATTTAAAGTATAGACCCCTTTAACTTATATTATGACACCTAACGAATATTATGTATTATATACCTGTTATGTTACTCTAAAAGAGAATGACACTCAAATACCTTACTATTTAAACAAGTTGGGCACTCAAAAGCTTTGTGCCGCATTCATTCCACTGATCAATCGACTCTAACACCGAAGGATCGACTCTGATCAGAATTGTGTAACTTACATTATATATCGATCAATCGAATGATTCTCGTCCGAACAGACGACCTGATTCACACTAAAACCTCACCGTTGCATGACCAAAAACTTAGTGCACATTAATCACTTGCACTTTTCGATCGATGGTCGTGATGCACTTAATTTTTAAAATAATAATATTTAATTTAAATATTCTATAATAATAAATAATAATATATTTTAAATATCACTTTTATCGCTTCAATGCGACCTCTTTGATAACATGAAATGTTAGAACTTTGACACCTCGTGAAAATCGAACTCTGACCCTCGAGTTATCGAAAACACATAATTATCCCATACTCTATATTTACTGGTGTGTTATGTAAATAAATATAACAATAATCTAAATGAAAACCTTTTTGTGTGTGTGATAATTCTGTATCTTTACTTTGATCATGATATGAGTTAAGGTCATGTTAGGTCAGATGACGTGAGAGTGTATGAGATCATGCCTATGCTTGGGCGTGGTGATTCACTGAGATGGTATCGAAGCGGGGAATACATCGTATTCACATGCCTTACAACTCATGGTGGTATGGGACACCATGACGAGTAGGGTGAGTGCGAATTCAGTGTAACCTCGTATATGGTGGCATAAATGGTGACCCTACCACCCTGAGTTCTAATATGATAGGATAAGATATGAGTTGGTAGGATAAGATATGAGTCAGTATGATATGATATGAGTCAGTATGATAAGATATGTTACGATAATAAGACACCGCTGTATAGGCCAACAAAAGATTAACAACTTAAGTCTCTGTACGTGCCGTACCTTGCGTAGCCACCGTAAGGGCAACAACGTCTTTTAGTCAAGACGGATGTCTCTGGGAGATATTATGAGTTATGAGTCGCCGGCCGCCCCTATGACTGAATGGGGTGTATGATATGATATGATATAGAGGGCATTATGATATGGTGGTATGATACTATGGTGACCCTCACATGCTAGCTCGAGCAGCGACTCTGGCACAGGTCATTTAGGATTTTATGAGTTTGTTAGTTATGCTCATGCGATGTACAGACATATGTGCGAGAATAATAAAATACGGTATGATATGATATGAGATATGGTAAGGTACGTTAGGATGTAAGTGTCTAGATCATGATCTCGCATTAAGGATTAGGATATGAGCTTACGATATGCACTTGATTTCATTATTCTGTTATGATTCCTTTGATATACTATGTTATCACTCACTTGATGCACCCACAATGCACCTGAGTAGTATGGGGTGGATTGGTGGTGTATCCATTGAGTTTACGTGACTGAGTAAACTCATCCCACGATAAATTAACAGCTGCAGGTGACTATACCGACGGTGTGGACGTAGGTTTCTCTGATTCGATTGGTGCTGAGAACGTCGACCCAGTGGACGTTGATTATCAGGAGCCTTTGGAGGGTGATGTTGCCAGTTATCAGGAGGATTACAATGTTGATTTTGATCCGAGCGCCAGATATTGATTTAGTAGACTTGGTATTAGATTTTGCCTTATATCATTATCATTGACTCTATGCTTTCATTTTATTAGATTTGTCTCCGATTTGACTTACATATTATTTGTGGATTTATAGTATTTTATCGCATTTTATCAGATTTATTCAGCATTTATGATTGCTTTATATTCCACCATGGTATGTTGGCTTTCACAGATTTCGTGGAACTAGATGTGCGTGAGAACTCTGATTAAGTGTATGTCCGCTTAGCATATCCGGGATATGTGCGGGTCATAACTCAGAATTCTAGGCCCTCGAGATGGGGTAGAATTTCGGGTCGTGACATCAACTCATTTACATCTGGAAAGTTTGGATCTGGTCAACTGAGCACCTGCGATTTCAAAACCCTAGCAATTTTGGGGTAAGTTCTAACTCTATCAAGCTGTGTACTTCTTTAGCTATTGTTTTTGGATAATAGTTTTGTTTTTGGGAGAAGATTTTTCTAAGAGACCTTAGAGAGTTGTAGGCAACTTGGGTTCGAGATTGAAGAGGTGGATATTTAGGGTTTTTGACAAATGGCCTCCGGCTCCCCATTTTTTGATAACCTACATACACTGTTGAACCCTCCACAAACTGACAAACCCAATCCCACCAAAAAATATGTGAGGATTGCTACATCCTCTACTATGGTGGCCACTGATGTCCCAGAGCCCTAAGTGGAGAAACCCAAAAAGAGAGTTGCACCTAAAAAGAGGGTCAGGGCTGTCACCAAAAGCTCTAAAAAATCCAAGAAACAGAAAAAGGGTGAAGAGGATGCCCCAGAGATTGACCCCCTAACAACTCCCAGTGAATTCATGGCTATCATAAAATTAGAGCCTGAGACTGCCTTTGACAAGGCCTTTTTTGAAAAGGAGCCCTTGGCTGCTGCATCCATTGAATTTCTGACCAAGGCCTCCTTGGAGCCTTTGTTGACACATTTAAAGGAGTTGGTATACCCCAGACTGGTACAACTGTGGTACCAAAATATCAGGGTGAGGAGGTCTAATGCTGGACAAACTAAGCTATTAGTCCTCCTTGATGACTTTGAAGTGCTTATGGGAACATCTGAGATAGCCCAAGCTCTAGGCATTCCAGCTGCCTATAACGCAGAGTGTAAATTGGGAGCACCACTGACAGCATCCATCACAGAGATTGTTGAGAAGCTTACCAAGGGAAAGAAGGCTTCTAAGGACTCAATCAAGAGGGGATACTTTGAAGCCTACTGTTTATGGATGATGTTCTTAGGAAGAACATTTATGCGGCTGGGCACCAATAAGAGAGAAGGCAACCCATTGCTGATGCCATCTATTCCTTCTCTCTGGGGCATTGCTTCAATGCAGCCAAGTTAATTTTTGGGGGGATGCAAGACATTAATACCAAAGTGCAGAAGAAATAGAAGCCCACTAGACTTCCATACAGCAGGCTGATCACAACCTTGCTAAAACAAGGAGGATACCACTGGAAGATTGGGGAACCAACTGAGACACTTCCCCCAGTTAAGTTTGGAAGGAGGTTATGGACCATCAGTATGTACTTGATGGGGAAGAAAAATAAGAACAAGGGACCTGAGATAACAGTACTTGCCATTCAAGAAGCAGAAACAACAGCTGACACTACCACTATTGCAGCAGCAACATCAGAGGTTACCCCTGCTGCCATCTCAGCCCCACACACCACCCCACCACCAGTCACCATCAATCCATCACCCATCCCTATCCAAGTGCCAACTCCTACTCAACCTACTTTTCCTTTTAACCTACCCACCCCACCTATACAAAGAAAATACAAAAAGAAAGCCTCTAAACCAACCCTAGCAACCACTGAACCTACCCAACCAAGTACCATAGCACACCTTGAACCAACTGTGCCCATACCAGTCCCTATTCCAACCCCAGAAGCCACTACCATACCTGAACCCATTGCCATAAATATCCTAGACCCTCCCCCCCTTCTTCACATATGATGAAAGTGAGCCTCTGGCCACTGCCATTGAACCACCCATCACCTGTGAAACCACTGGCCCATTTGATCCCATTACCTCCCCTACCCATTCCATTCATTTTTCTCTCACCCATGAACAAGACCCATTCACATATGAGGGGTTCTCAGTAATGATGGACTCCATTGTGGAGGACATCAGACATTAATATACACTCCTCCCTGACTCCCCACAGCCTACCTAATTTAACCATGCCCCAACTCCCCCTTTCCAACCAATCCTAACAACCACACCTATAATCCTAACAATTTCAAATCCCTTATCCCAGATATTTTTCCTCCTTACCTCACTCCAAACCCAAATCCTAGCCAATACCCACAACCAGACCACAATGCAAACCATCCTTCATTCAATCCAAACCACTCTTCAGACCTTAAACCCACCTCCCCAGCCACCTACATCTATACTCAAACCTAAAACCACACCACCACCTTCACCCCAACCCTCAACTCTAGTGGAAACAGCTGCCACTTATACAGACCCTGATATTGAAGAGTTGACCATGATTCCATTCACCTCTACCTCCACACAGACAGATTTTGAGGTCGAGGAGGTGCCTCTCATTTTACCTACCTTTGCCTCTATTTCTACCCAAACTGATTTTGAGGAAGAAGAGCTACCCATTTTACCCACATTTACCTCCACCTTCACCAAAACGAAGCCCCCTGAGGAGGATCTGCCCCAGCTACCATTTACCTATGAGGAAGAGTTGGCACCAATCCTTTCACCCCCATCATCTCCACCCCTCTACTTTGACCTGACCACCCCCTTTGTTTCACACCCTTCTGAGAAGGTCATTGTCCTTGCTTCATCCATATGCATTATCCCATTTTATACTCTTACCAAGGCCATGGATGATAACCCTTATATTGGGAGTGATGTTAAATCAGTGATAGAATCAATCACAATCATGGTGAAGCAACCATATGAAGGGTAGATTGCCTAGATCAAAGAAGACAATGAGAGGGAGCTGAAGAGGAATTGGCAAATGGTGTTGAATTCCCTAGACCTGAACAAAGTGTACAAGATTAAGTCAATCCAGTTGGAAAAGTTGGTGGCCACACTCTCCTCCACATTCTTAGTCCTGAACCCTCCTGTGCCCAAGGGCATATCACTCAAGGAGCCCTCCAGCATTAAGCCCAAGAAACCAGCTGCCACAAGAACCAAGGCTAGTGCTGCATAAGCCACCACTGTGAAGAAAGAGAAGGGCAAATATGAATGGACCCCCCCTTTGAATTAAGTTCAGACTTAGATTCTGATTAGGCTATAGGGTTGTAAATAAATTCTTTTTTGTATTTTCTGTTTTAGCACTAGTTTTATATTTTCAGTCTGTTGTCCAATATGTACATTATCTTATGTAATGTTGATGTTGTTTATCAAACTAGTCTTTTGTGTGTTAATAGCATTGTGTGTCTTTGTCTGTGTTTACATTCATGCTGTTCTTTCTAGTTTTTCCGCTATACTGAATTTCTTTTTCTGTTTTAAACCTTGCTGCCCCTATACAGGTTTAATGAAGCACTTAGGACACTGTTTAACTTAGGTTTGGGGGTATGGCAGGGTAGGTAGGCTAGGAAAATAGTTAATTTTAATACAGTAGTGATAGTTTAAGTGAGATAGATAAAGTCATTTCCCACCTAATCAGGATTGATAGAGGAAATTAATTTTTTTTTTTCTTTTTGCAGATTGTTTTTAAACCTGAAAATCTTTGAAAAAGTAATACCACCATGAGGCTAACATCAAGAAAAATTTTCAATTAGTACCAAGTGAACTAGAGAGGAGAGAAAAAGGTGAAAATACACCCCATGAGTTGAATTGAAGATCATACTCAGTGAGATTTGGTCCTAACAAAGTTCTTTTGAAGAGTGTCTTTGGCATTTTTTCTGCTCTAAGGAATGATTTACTCAATATTTTGTCACTAAAAGTTAGGCAACTCCAAATTGAAACTAATTGACAGCACCATGACACTAAGGAGATGATTTAAGGCTTTCATTTGGACAGTTTGAACCTAAAATTCCTACCCATTCAACTGCCCCTTTGTATACACTCTTCGAGCCTTAAATACATCTTTCTTCAACAAATACTAGAGTATTTGAACCTAAACCCCATGACCTGATTCAACCTTACCCTCACTCTGAGATTTCAGAAGGTAAAGGAGAAGAAGTTGAAGACAGTTGAGAGGAGTTCAATATTTGGTGGAAGGAGAAGAAAAATAATAGTGCAGACAAGCAGTGTAACAATGGTATATGTGTGACATTTCATAAAAAAAAAAAAATAGAGAAAAAGAAAAGAGAAGTCAAAGAAGTACCTCATTTGAAAATTAAAAAGAAGAGAAGAAGTTGGCCACTTTGACTCTGAAAAACACAAATGAAGATGAAGTTATGCTGAAATGAAAAAGGTGAAGTCATGAACCACCTCCTCCCTTTACTGATTTCTCAATTTTGAATCCCTCATACCCCTTTTATTCTTTTTAAACCTCAACCATAATCCACATTACAACCCATCAAAAAGACCTTCTTGATCCAAAGTGAAATGAGCTGTCATGTGGAGGGGAGGAGATGTCTAATCTATGGTGAAAATGCTTGGGGTTGTCAGAAACTTAGATGCAATGCCTATGCTCATGCTTGCAGACCCATTTGGAGTCTGTGACTGATCTTGAGCTAATAAGAATGTGAACACCCTTGGATTTTCATTATTGAGAGACAACCCTGGTAAGGATTGGGCCTAAAATTTAACGTCATTGGAGTTGTATCCACACTTGATTTTTGAATTAATAGTGAACTTAGTGTTGATTTTTGCTCACTGAATTCCTGATGTGAACTGAATGGTGGTAATGAAAATTGTAACATCCCTGATTTTTATGTACTATGCAGGTCACGTATGCCATGAACAGTGCTAGGGCATTGTGGTTCACAAGGGAACCACACTTGCTATATACACTCTTAAGTATATATGTGCTACATGGGAGTTAAGTGGAAATAAAACACCTAATATGGTGTGTGTGCTTAGCATAATAGATTTACACTAGTTAGAGATAGGGGGAGGAGTCCCATACGGTGAACTTTGCTTTAGCTTGAGAGAGAGAGAAAATAGAGAGAAGGGAGAGGAGGGTTTGGTGTTGGAAGGAGACTTGGGAATAGGGAGTTTCTTGTGATCAAAAGGTAATATCCACCTTATGGATCTTAAATACACATGATAGGGAAGGTGTGGTGAAGAGATTGAAGAAGAACCTTTAGTTTTGATCTTATGGATGATCTAGAAAAGGGTTGGAGAAGGGGTTTTTTGAAACCCTCTTGTGAGGAGTTGATCCTAAATCAAATCTAGAAGAGATTCGATTATTTAAGGTATGTTTCTATACTTTTATGAGTATTAAATAGGGTAGAAATTATTGGTTTATTTTGGTATTAAATAGGGTATCAAATGAGGGGTGGAAATTTGTTCTCGAGAAGTTCGAGCGGTAGCTGTAGCCTTCCTTCGTGTGCGTGGTTATAATAGCTCGCTCACGCGAGGAAAGGGGGACAAAATATATAAAGAAAATGAGTCCTTTACTCACTCGAGCGAGGACCTTTTGTAAAGGGAAGCTCGCTCGAGCGAGGGCTCACGTGAGCTCCAAGAGACCTCGATTATAATCCCTCGAGCGAGGTGTAGCTCTCGCTCGTGCGATAAATAGTGATTGCTCGAGCGAGGTATAGTGATCGCTCGCGTGAGGAATAGTGATTGCTCGCGCGAGGTATAACATAGTTTTTGGTTTTATTTTTATTAGCTCTTTAGACTCATGATTCCCTAGATCTTTATAAGCTTTTCTAGGAGTATTGTGATCCATGTAATGTAGGTTTTTGTATATAGTGGTTACACTTGACCCCTTATGTAAGATCAAGGCATTTGTTAGTGGCCTTGCTTTGAGGTAGGGAACGCCTTGAACATATACTTTAAATTGTAAGAGCATGTACGTAGTGATATAGAAATGAGTAATTACGCTTTGATAATATGAATCTTAAGTGTGTGTATGTGTGTGAACACTAAGTAAGGAAATGAATGATAGTATGAGTATGTGATGTCCCCAGGGGATGTGAATGTTATGTGGGCATCTGTGTGATGCATTGAACTAGTCACATTCCAGGGATGTATGGATAATATAAAATAAAGTAAATGAGAATTGATCATGGCCTAGTATACTATAATTAGCATAATCACATGGTGAATAACTATATGTAGTGTACTTTTGATTTAAGGCTTGGAGAATACCCCACCGATGCTGCGGGATACTCACGACTAACTCGATAGGATATCCGTGACCGTTACGGCGGCCAATCCGTACACCAGTTGGATATTCCAAGGATGTATGTTGAGATTTGTACCCCGTCGCCTATGAGGAGGGACCTGGGTAGTGTTAAATGAATGAAAAAGGAAATAAAAATGATTTGATTAGACGATGATAGAGGATATTCCATCGAGCGCTCGATGCAATAGTAAATCGAGGAATATTTAAGTTATGATTTAAGTGTTTAGACCAATCATTGTCTTTTATGAGCAAGTTGAGAACAAGTAAACGTATGTAAAGTAATAGTTATATTCAGTTCATCTTTTTAGTCATTTAAATTATTTTCCAGCTATTTCATCGATAAATCATGCTTCTAATATGTCATGGAATATATGTGAGCGATTAACTTATAAGTTCAATTAGTTGTTTCCCTATTGAGCTATGATGTAGCTCACCCTTTAGACTATACGTCCCAGGTCCGGTGCTTGCGGCTGCTACTACTTCAGGGGGCGTAGATCTGGAGGATTCGGATTACGTTCCTGGGGAGGATTCGGAGCCCCCTCTAGAGGACTTCTTTTAGAGGACCCCTGCGATCTTTGATTTATTTTGAGAGAGTACTGTACGACTTGGTATGTCAAGCCCTTTTTGGAGGAAATATAATTTAATGATGATATATTCTTTTAGCGAACCATCCAGGGTGACTGTTATGTCGTCACTGATGGTTTGGGTGGGTTCTCTTGCTCATGCAGTGGCATGAGATCAGGACCATCTTTTGGGTTAGTTATTTTGATGATTATATATAGTAGAATTAGAGATTTAATTCGATTTCAGTTCTTATGCTTCTATTTTGTTTCATCTTTGCATGGGTATACCAATGTTCTATGCAGGCTTATGGGGCACGGCCTCGAGGGTTGTGCTGATGGCAGGAGTTTCGGCGTGCTAAAATCCAGGCTGTCATAGTTGGTATTAGAGCAGTTTCTTTTAGAATTTTTGATAATTCATGGTTTTGTTAGAGCATAGGACCTTCTGCTAATGAAACCTTGGTTTCATGTGTAGACCGTAATGTCTTCTAGAGGAAGAAGAGGTCAACCCAGGGGCAGTTACGAGAGAAACTTGCGGAGCGGAGACAATTTGTCTCTGCTACAAATATTGTACCGATGGGAAATAGAGAGGCCCCAGGGATTAGTGGCCAGGCAGAGAATCAGGATAGAGATCGTCAGGATAGGGATCAACGAGAGCAAGAAAGAGTAAGAGAAAGAAATGAAGAGAGGAAGGAGCGTTAGAGGATGATGCACACCATAGAAATCATGGCAAATGCTATGGCTCAGCAAGCAGCGTCCTTGGCAGCTCATAATGCCAATGACCAACATCAGCCACCTATACCTCCAATAGGTCCTACACCGCCATTACTTTCGACATTTACAAAGTTTAGGAGGATGCATCCTCCGAGCTTTTCAGGGCAAGCGGAGCCAATAGATGCTAAAAATTGGCTGAGTTAAATGGAAAAGGTATTTAGCATGCTTACGTGCATGAAAGATGAGAGTGTCCGTTGGGCAGCTTACATGCTAGGTGGGGAGGCAAGCCCTTGGTGGAAGTCCGTTTCTAGGACTAGGGCTCAGGAGACCCCAGGATTGCCCTGGACATGGGAGGAGTTTGTAGAGAAATTTAACAAGCGGTACTTCCCTGAAGTTGTACGCAATCAGATAGAAGTTAAATTTTTACAGCTCGAGCAGGAAAGAATGTCAGTGAGAGAGTATGGGGTTGAGTTTATGAGGCTTGCTCGCTTTGCTCCTGATTTCGTAGTCACAAATCTGATGAAAGTAAAATGACTACAACGCGGCTTGAGGCCGGACATCAGGGGGAAAGTAGCAGCATTTGAGTTGAAGACCTATGGAGAGGTCATGAGCAAAGCCTTGGTTATTGAAGAGGACAATAAAGATAGATATCGAAGAAGAGATCAGCAAGGGAGAGGGAGAACAAATCAAAGTAAAGTTGAGAACTACGAGTCGGTGAACAAAAAGTCGAGATTCGTAGCACCCATTCAGAGGCAACCGTTCCAAACAGGGTATGTTAGGCCGACGCAGGAGACAAACTATCAGAGACTACCTGTGCTTGCGTCGGGGAGGCCAATCAGATATGAGAACCTTGCTACCACCACTGGAGTAGCAGTTACACAGGATTTCTCACGAGCAGCGTCTAAGACGGTTGAGACTTGTGCTAAGTGTGGCAAGTCTCATAAGACAGCCGAGTACAGAAGGGGTACTCGGGGTTGCTATAAATGTGGAAAGGTGGGCCACATCATCCGAGGTTGCCCTGAGATGGCTAAGGAAAGAGCGACTTCTGTTTCAATGCCACGACCGATACAAGCAAGGAAGCCGGTCGTACAAGGAAGAGCCTACACTATTACTGCTCAAGAAGCACATAATACCAATGACGTGATACATGGTGAGATTTTTTTTAAAATAAAGAATTTCAATTTCTTAAAAGTTTTTAGATAGAGAAGGTGCATTTATGTAGGAGGTAGTATAAACTTATTCTGTGTATGAAATTTTGATGTGTATAGTACGTTATATATATATATATATAAATATGTATGATATAGGTACCTTATAATTGTACGGCAAGAAGAGTTACATAGCCTATGAAGCTAGAGTGTTGATAGACCCGGGGTCCACCCACTCATTTACTACTCCTCGATTTGTAAAGAAGATGAAGGTCAACCCAGAGACGTTAGATTTTGTCTTAGCAGTATCTATCTCGACTAGAGATTCGGTCGATACGGAAAGGGTTTGCAAATTGGTGATGGTGACCAACATAGATGGAGACATCTTTGAACTACCAGCAAATTTAATTCTGTTAGACATGCAAGGATTCGACGTGATC
Organism: Chloranthus sessilifolius; assembly: GCA_021018995.1. NCBI lineage: Eukaryota > Viridiplantae > Streptophyta > Magnoliopsida > Chloranthales > Chloranthaceae > Chloranthus > Chloranthus sessilifolius. The sequence continues at coordinate 101,066,087 of CM037597.1, forward strand.
TTTAGCATGGACTGGTTGTCACAGTATTTTACAACCATTGATGGTAAGAACAAGGTCGTCATCTTCAGACCCAATACAAGGAGATCGTTCCAATTTCGGGGAATAAGATCGACATTTATGCCACTTATCTTTGCAGTCAGGGCCGAGCGCTTGATTAGAAAGGGGTGCAGTGGTTACTTGGCATTTTTAAAGGAAGATAAGGGAATAATGTTATTTCAGAGATAGCAGTTGTGCATGAATTTGAAGATGTGTTTCTGATGAAATTACCAGGATTACCTCCAGATAGAGAGGTGGAGTTCACTATCGACTTAGCACCTGGAACGAAGCTTGTTTTCAAAGCACCATATAGAATGGCTCTTGCTGAGTTGAAGGAGTTGAAAGAGCAATTGCAAGAGCTCATGGATAAGGGGTTTGTAAGACCTAGTGTGTCTCCATGGGGAGCACCCGTCTTGTTCATAAAGAAGAGAGATGGGTCAATGCGACTGTGCATTGACTATCGCCAGTTAAACAAACTGATAATCAAGAATCGATATCCATTGCCTAGAATTGATGATTTATTCAATTAGCTGCAAGGAGCGAAGTACTTTTCCAAGATCGATCTAAGATCTAGATACCATCAGTTGAGAGTTAAGGCATAGGACATCTAGAAGACAGCATTCAGGACACGGTACGGACACTACGAATTCTTAGTGATGTCATTTGGTTTGACAAATGCACCGGCGTCGTTTATGGATTTGATGAATAGAGTGTTTAAACCACACCTGAACACTTGCGTCATAGTATTTGTCGATGACATTCTGATATACTCCAAGTCAAAGAAGGAACATAAAGAACACTTGAGAGTTGCTCTACAAACTTTATGTGATCACCAACTATATGCTAAACTTAGTAAGTATAAGTTTTGGTTGGAGAATGTTAGCTTTTTGGGACATGTTGTCACAAAGGATGGTGTCACAGTAGATCCGGCTAAGATTGAAGCAGTGGTAAACTGGGAACAACCAAAGACGGTAACAGACATTTATAGTTTCCTTGGTCTAGCTGGCTATTATCGACGTTTTGTAGAGGGATTTTCTAAAATATCGGGACCTCTTACGAGACTTATAAGGAAGGATGCGAGATTCGAGTGTAGTGAAGCGTGTGAGAAGATTTTTCAAGAACTTAGGAAGAGACTCACTTCAGCTCCAGTGATAGCAATTCCTTCAGGCAGTGGAGGGTTCACGGTATATAGTGATGCTTTGTATAATGGTTTGGGCTGCGTGCACAACCAACACAAGAAGTTGATATCTTACAGGTCGAGATAGCTGAAAAATCATGAGAAAAACTATCCGACACATGACCTAAAACTAGCAGCGATCATATTTGAGTTAAAGATTTGGAGACATTATTTGTACGGTGAGACCTTTGAGGCGGCGTAGATGGATGGAGTTTCTCAAACACTATGATTACTCCATACAATACCATCCAGGCAAGGCTAATGTTGTAGACAATGCCTTGAGTCGGCTCAATTGGCTAATCTGATTATGGGAATGCACAGATGAAAATTGTTTGAAGATCTGTCATTATATGATGCAAATATTGAGGTGCAAGCTATAGGAGCTTTCTTGGCTAATATATCAATGAGACCGATGATCTTTGAGCAAATTCACAAGCTATAGATGAAAGACCCAGAGTTAAGCAAGAATCGCCAAGGCATGATTGAAGGCATCAAACCAGAGTTCTCAGTGAAAGAAGATGGTTCCTTATTGTTCAAGGGCCGTCTTTGTATTTCAGATGATGCCGATCTACGGCAAACTATCCTTGATGAAGCTCACAAGTCAAAATATGCTATCCACCCTAGTAGCACCAAAATGTATTAAGACTTGAAAAAGAATTACTGGTGGAGAGGTTTGAAGCAAGACGTGGCCAAGTACGTGGCGCGGTATTTGACATGTCAGCAGGTGAAAGTAGATCATAGACATCCTACTGGATTGTTACAGCCTCTACCCATACCAAAGTAGATCATAGACATCCATGGACTTCATTGTTGGGTTACCACATACAACAAAGTGATACAATGCCATTTGGGTAGTCATGGATCGATTAACCAAGTTAGCACACTTCTTGCTTTATAACACGATGTACACAATAGGAAGACTCGCGGAGTTGTATATGAAGGAGATCATACGTTTACATGGGATTCCTAGTAGCATTGTCTCTGATAGTGACCCATTATACACTTCAAAGTTTTGGAAGAAGTTTCAGGAAGGCATGGGTACGCGATTGGATTTTAGTTTGACTTTCCATCCGCAGACCGATGGGCAAACAGAGCGGGTGAATCAAGTGATAGAAGACATGCTCCGAGCATATATGCTTGAACTACAAGGATCATGGGATCAACACCTATTATTGATTGAATTTGCATATAATAATAGCTTCCAAACGAGCATTGGAATGGGACCGTACGAAACTCTCTATGGAAGGCGATGTAGATCGCCTATCAATTGGGAAGAAATCGGTGAAAAGTTTGTTTTAGGACTGGAGTTGCTTAAAGATAACGCTATCATTATCCGTATAATTAGAGAAAGACTTAAGTTGGCTTAGAGCAGACAGAAAAGCTACGTCGATATCAAGAGAATGAGTATGGACTACACCATTGGCGAGCATATGTTTGTGAAGGTATCACCTATGAAAGGCGTTATGAGATTTGGAAAGAGAGGCAAGTTGAGTCCCCATTACCTTAGACCCTTTTGAGGTTTTAGGTCGTGTAGGCGAGGTCGCATATCGTGTTGGATTCCCACCAGCATTTGATTGGGTACACAATGTCTTTCATGTCTCTATGCTCAAAAAGTATGTGAATGACCCTTCTCATGTCTTGGGAGGTCAGCCGTTGGAAATGCACGAAGATATGACCATGATCGAGGAACCAACTGAGATATTAGATAGAAAAGAGTAAGTGTTACACACGAAAGTGATTCCTTTAGTGCTTGTTCGATGGAAGAATCATCCAACCGAAGAAGTAACTTGGGAACGTAAAGCAGATGTGAAAGAACAATATTCAAAACTATTTGAGGAAAGTTTGATCGTATGGCTTGTTTTGAATTTGTAAAAAGGGACAATTGTTATGTAATTGTAAGAATTGATGTTAGTTAAATCAACACTCAATTTGTCAAGGAGTGATTATGGTTGGTGGTTTCTTTTGATTTGATCCGTTGATCAGTAACTACAGGAGGTATGATAAAAGGAAGTTTTATACTAAGCAAAATAAAAGGTTTAGACTATAGAAATGTAAAAGTAGAGAAGAAAATGAGCCAGAAAATATTTCTGGGCTCGCTCGCGTGATCACTTAAGCTCGCTCGCGCAAGCCTTATTCAAATTCTATGCGAAAATCATTCTATGCTCGCTCGAGCAAGGACTTTTGTCGCTCGAGTGAGGACCTGAGTATAAATAGGGGTGTTCACAATTTCCACCCACTTCTTTACACGAGAGAGGGTTTTGGGCGCTAGGGTTGAAGGGTTTTGCTTTGGGGATTTCCTCTACGTGCAATTTCAAGCGAGATTCGATGAATCCGATCCATTAGAAAAGCTTCAAAAGGTGATTTCCACCCTTAACAACTTTTAATTTCATTGATTTCCTTTGAAAAACCTTGTGATGGCTTCTAAAAGCCCTAACCCTCAATCTATAAAGAAGATAGTGGTTCGGCCGCCGTCTTCGCGTAGTAAGGCACCACAAGCACCACTTCCACCATCTCCAACACCTCCACCACCTTCACCACTTCAACCAACCGCACCGGCCCAACCAAATGATTGGTGGGGGGCCAAAAATTTTGAACATGAATGGGAAATACATCCCAATTTCTTTCGGGATCCTACGTCACACAATGGACTTAGGATTATATTGGCTGTAATGGGTTGAAACCATTGTTGATACCGTTTGGAGCTCGGTACTATCCGAGGCTTGTTAAATTATTCTACCAAACCCTTAAAGCTAATAATGACGAAACTACTCTCGTCGTTGAAATAGACGGGAGGGCATTTGCCTTTGGCGATGTCGACGTTTCAATAGCCATGAACTGCCCTCACACCATCATACAGGACCCGCTTTCTCAGCCCCCTTTCCCCAAAGACAGACTTTCCCACCATTGTCGCCGATATTACTGGCAACACTATCGCATCGGGACAATTGATCACTAGGTCCTAGTTGCCGCCACATATGTGGCCTTTAGACATCATTTTCAAGGAAAAACTTGTACCCAATTAGTCACGAGCAGGAGCGACGTGAAACGTTTTTGAGGGCCTTGCACTCTGCCTTCCACAATAGGTGGTTTAGTGCCCCTAGGTTGGTTGTAAAGGGCCTTGTGCATGCCTTTAGATGAAATGTGAGAGGTGCCGTCCCTCCACCTATCAATCGCCTACCCTACGCTTGCCTGAATTCAAGGCTCATTGATTTACATCATGGCAAGGAGGGTTACGAGATTAGACCGGACGAGACCGTCCTAACCGATAACATTGTCCCATTCATCGCCTAAGATCTAAGTAGGAACTTAAAGATCCTCCAAAATAGTCAAAAGAGAAAGAGAGATAGTTAGGTCGCATGGCAGGCGACTCAACCACCGCCACCAACCGGACCAACTGCTCACCCACTTCGTCATCACAACCCTTCCCTACCACAGACGACGACCTGATGCGGGATATCCTTCTACAAGGGAGGGAGATTCGGTTGCACCAGAGGTTTCGGGAGGCACTTCTCATTGACCTCATGAGCCATGCTTTTCCACAGACATACTGGACGCGTGTCGATGAGTTACGGGGTGCCACTTTGGGTGCATCTAGCTCAAGTGTTGCTGCTAGGGCGACTACTGCGGGGGAGCTTGTCGTGGAGGAGGTTGGCGACGATGATGATGATGATGACGATGAGGAGGAGGACGATGATGAGTACGAGCTGGGTGACGACTAGGTCACCATCTGTGATTTAAATTCTTTTTGAAAATATCAATGTAATATTTATAAATGTTTTGATGTGAATATGGGGATGTAGATCCTTCAAACTATGGTGACACGATTGTCACAATTTTGTTAGTAGATACACTAATCTTTTTATGTGCATGATAACTTAATTTTAATGTCATGGTGATAGTACTATTTTCAATTAGACACATGGGTTAATTGAAAATGATTTAATGTGCATGAAAATCGTTTATGTGGAGTGAATCAAATTGTGATACACATTTTGTGATTGTATATAGTTTTTTATGTAGGTACTCATACGTGACTAGTCATGTTTGACAGGTAGTACTCGCAAGAGTAAATGAATAATCCCTATGTGTGATAGGCACGTTGGTTGGGAACGCGTGCTATATTGTTGTTATGATGGGATAACAAATGCTTGTTGCGTTAATGCAGTTTTGGTTGTGGGTCACTTATGACCAAATGCTTAATTAGATGATTGGACTAGGTCGGTACCCTGTTGGCTTATGTGTGGTTTAGCTTAGTAATATGTCTTGTCAATTTTTGAGGACGAAAAATTTTATAAGGTGGGGTGAATGTAACATCCCTGATTTTCGTGTACTGTGCAGGTCACGTATGCCATGAACAGTGCTAGGGTGTTGTGGTTCCCAAGGGAACCACACTTGCTATATACACTCTTAGGTGTATATGTGCTACATGGGAGTTAGGTGGAAATAAAACACCTAGTATGGTGTGTGTGCTTAGCATAATAGATTTACACTAGTTAGAGATAGGGGGAGGAGTCCCATACGGCGGACTTTGCTTTAGCTTGAGAGAGAGAAAATAGAGAGAAGGGAGAAGAGGGTTTGGTATTGGAAGGAGACTTGGGAATAGGGAGTTTCTTGTGATCAAAAGGTAAGATCCATCTTATGGATCTTAAATACACATGATGGGGAAGGTGTGGTGAAGAGATTGAAGAAGAGCCTTTAGTTTTGAGCTTGTGGATGATCTAGAAAAGGGTTGGAGAAGGGGTTTTGGAAACCCTCTTGTGAGGAGTTGATCTTAAATCAAATCTAGAAGAGATTCGATTATTTAAGGTATGTTTCTATACTTTTATGAGTATTAAATAGGATAGAAATTATTGGTTTATTTTGGTATTAAATAGGGTATCAAATGAGGGGTAGGAATTTGTTCTCGAGAAGTTCGAGCGGTAGTTGTAGCCTTCCTTCCTGTGCGCGGTTATAATTGCTCGCTCGCGCGAGGAAAGGGGGACAAAATATATAAAGAAAATGAGTCTTGCTCTCGCTCTAGCGAGGACCTTTTGTAAAGGGAAGCTCGCTCGAGTGAGGGCTCGCGTGAGCTCTAAGAGACCTCGATTATAATCGCTCGAGCGAGGTGTAGCTCTCGCTTGTGTGATGAATAGTGATCGCTCGAGCGAGGTATAGTGATTGCTCACGCGAGGATTAGAGATCGCTCGCATGAGGTATAGCATAGTTTTTGGTTTTATTTTTATTAGCTCTTTAGAGTAATGATTCCCTAGATCTTTGTAAGCTTTTCTAAGAGTATTGTGATCCATGTAATGTAGGTGTTTGCGTATAGTGGTTACGCTTGATCAAGATCGAGGTATTTGTTGGTGGCCTTGCTCTGAGGTAGGGAACGCCTTGAACATGTACTTTAAATTGTAAGAGCATGTATATAGTGATATAGAAATGAGTAATTATGCCTTGATAATATAAATCTTAAGCGTGTGTGTGTGTGAACACTAAGCAAGGAAATGAATGATAATATGAGTATGTGATGTCCTCAGGGGATGTGAATGTTATATGGGCATCTGTGTGATGCATTGAACTAGTCACATCCCAGGGATGTATGGATAACGTAAAGCAAAGTAAATAAGAATTGATCATGGCCTAATACACTATAATTAGTACAATCACACGGTGAATAACTATATGTAGTGAACTTTTGATTTAAGGTTTAGAGAATACCCCACCGACACGGCGGGATACCCGCGACTGACTCGGCAGGATATTCGTGATCGGTACGGCGGCCAATTCATACACCAGTTAGACATCCCAAGGATGAATGTTGAGATTTGTATCTCCTCGCCTATGAGGAAGGGACCTGGGCAGTTTTAAATGAATGAAAAAGAAAATAAAAATAGTCTGATTAGACGACGATGGAGGGTATTCCATCAGGTGCTCGATGTTATAGTAAATCGAGGAATATTTATGTTACGATTTAAGTGTTTAGGCCAATCATTGTCTTTTATAAGCAAGTTAAGAACAAGTAAATGCATGTAAAGTAACAGTTACATTCAGTTCATCTTTTCAGTCATTTAAATTATTTTCCAGCTATTTCATCGATAAATCATACTTCTAATATGTCATGAAATATATGTGAGAGATTAACTTATATGTTCAATTAGCTGTTTCCCTATTAAGCTATAATGTAGCTCACCCTTTAGACTATATGTCGTAGGTCCGGTGCTTGCGGCTGTTACTACTTCAGGAGGTGTAGATCCGGAGGATTCGGATTACGTTCCTGAGGAGGATTTGGAGCCTCCTCCAGAGGATTTCTTCTAGAGGACCCCTGCGATCTTTGATTTATTTTGAGAGAGTACTGTACGGCTTGGTATGCTAAGCCCTTTTTGGAGGAAATGTAATTTAATGATGATATATTCTTTTGGCGAACCATCCAGGGTGATTGTTATGTCATCATTGATGATTCGGGTGGGTTCTCTTGCTCATGCAGTGGCATGAGATCAGAACCATCTTTTAGGTTGGTTATTTTGATGATTATCTATAGTAGAATTGGAGATTTAATTCGATTTCAGTTCTTATGCTTCTATTTTGTTTCATCTTTGCTTGGGTATACCAATGTTCTGTGCAGGCTTATGGGGCACGGCCTCAAGGGTCGTGCTTATGGCATGGGTTTCAGGGTGCCAAAATCCGGGCTGTCACAAAACACATGTTGATTTAGGTTTTGATTGTCTACATTACTACTGTAATTTCCTCTGATTTTAAAGAATAGGTGTGGAAGGATGCTTTATCTATTGAAAGTTGTTCTTGTCACTGGTTGCACTATAATTAATTGTTTTAATAGTGAAGTTGTGGGTATCTTCACTGAAAATCGTCAGGAGATTTCACTCCTCCACTAGGAATCACCTAGTGATTTAAAAAGTTTGATGAATAAGCTAAATGCATCCGTGCTCCCTACAAAAGTGGCATTTATTACTTTGAATAACTGTTTTAATTTTTCCTTTGCTTGAGGACTAGCAAGGATTAGATTTGGGGGTGTGTTAGTCACTGAAAAATGTCAATTTTTACCTCCTATCCTAGCCTTTACTACACCTTAGAGCCATCTAATAATTATCTTTTGATCATGTTTTGTAGTTAAGAATAAAACTGCAGCTTAGTGCAACAGTCTACACTGTGGAGGCCAAGAAGAGAGAGTTTTGAAGCCAAATCTTGGAACTGATTGAAGAACATAGAGCACACCATAGTGGTACACACCATAGTGATCATTTTGATTGCCTAAGTGTGCCCTAGAAGTCCAATAGATGAAAGGAAGATGGACCCAAGCAGAGGGGACTGCTGCAGCAGGCTGTGCACAACAGCAGACAAGCAGAGAGGAACCCTCGCGCAATTAAAAGCTTCAGAAAATCCTTTCGCGTAGATCCCGCGTGGCTCAAGCCTGTAGCACATAAAGAGCTCGCGCAATTCATTGAAGGAAAATCTTCAAAAAAGCACCTCGCGCAGTCCTCGCGAGGATCAGAACTTCAGAAAGTTACGTCGCATAGATCTCGTGTAGATCTCGCACAGTTCAAAAATGAAACCATCCAGGTGAGAAGCTCAATTCATTTTGGCGAGGATCCGTGCGAGCTGCAAAACCATCCTGGTGAGATCCTCCCAACCTGAACCACCTAGAGCCTCATCTGTGTTCACACCAAAGAGAACCTCGTGAGCCTCCTTCTATAGCAAATTCATCCCCGCGAGAGCCACGCGAGAGACAAAATAGGCAGCTTCAACCTCGCGAGGCACGTGCTCCCAACTTCTCAATCAGTACACAGGGGTATTCTTAAGATTTCACAACAGCTAGGGCACACATCTCAAGGTGCTGAGCTATTTCACACATACCTAGGCAACACTTGGCTACAAATGGGCCATGGTAGCAACTAAAATTAGGGCATTGTCTCTTCTATTTTCGGATTGGCCAGAGCAAGATATTTGGTTGTAGATTGTATATAAGCTGCAATGTTAACAGAAATAAGCATCCAACCTTTAACCTAATTTTGGCTTGGAGCTCAAGGGTGCTTTGGCCATTCTAGGGTTAGGGTTAGGTCATCTTTTTCTTCTCTCCTTAGCTCAGCATTTGTTGGCTAAGTCCTTTTGTAAGTAGATAGGACTGTGTTCTTTTGCTATAATCGAGACTGTATATGCTTGCAATAATAGGCCCTGGATCTTGCAGGACTGTGTGTTATAGATAACTGTTTTAATTGCTATTTCATTCCATTTCACTTCCTCCTTTCTTTGATGTGTTTCTGTTACCATCACATTGCGTGTAATAAAATAATAGCAAAGCAATTTTAATCAACACTTGCTAAAATTCAAAAACCAGAAAACTCTAAGACCCTCTCCATTCTAAACCTATGATCCTTATTTATAGATGCATAAGGTCTTATTATAGCGGTTACACATGAAAGGGAACCCCTAAACCGACCTAAAATTCAGCTGGGAAAGAAGAAGATCTCGGAGAGTTGATTCTGTAGCTGCCATTCCTAAAAATTCGCAGAGGAACGTTATTTCGACCGGTCAAAATTGGGTTTCGACCGATCGAGTTGATAATTCTTCTCAGGCTTCGCAATCTCTCTTTCTCCATTTGATTTCTACTGGGCGAAATTCATTTTTGACCAATCTAGTTTGGTATTTCTGAAGCTTGCTTTTAGTTTCGACTAGTCGAAATGTATTTTGATTAGTCCAATTTATTCTCAGAATTCTGTTGGTTTGGTGCTTCATTTCGATCGGTCCATTTCGCTTTTTGACCGATCGACTTTGACTGTTGATTTGTTCCTGAAATCTTTGCATCTCGACCGGTCCATTTCATTTTCGACCGGTCGACTTGGCTATTTTCTGCTGCCTTCTTTCACTCTCGATCGATCGAATTCGACTTACAACCGATCCACTTTGATAGTTTTTTTTTCCATTTCTTTTCTTTTCTTGCTGTCTCATCTCGACTGGTCCACTTTGACTCACGACCGGTCCACTTTGGCTCTTGACCGGTTGGTTTTGATAGTTTGGGTTGTTCTTCCTCTGTTTTTTCATCTGCTTTCTGCTATGGTTTCCAAATCTTCTCTCCTGAGTCCTTTTAACTACTTTCTTGCTCTTTTTCTCTTTAAAACCTATCGTACACAAACTTGCACTAAAGGTGATCATTAGTAAACAACGAGGCCTAGTATTGTCGAGTTTTGGGTCTAATTTGTATGGTTTTGAAGGCTGATCACACTCACAAACCTCAACTTTGCTAGTCCTTGAGAAAAGACAAAAATTAAAATAAAACTAGAAAGAAAAACAGCTACTCTACGAAAAATCAATGTTAGTTTCGTGGGGAACATGATTGCATTTAGCGTATGCAACAAGCCTTTAAACCCCTAGGTGATCCCTAGTGGAGGAGTTGTCTCTTGAGGGTTTTCAGTGAAGTTACCTATAAACTTCCAAAATTTTTGAAACCATCGGTAGAATTGAGTTCTCAAAGACATGATTTTCAAATACATATAGAGGCACAAAACCATTAATCAATTCAACATGCGAATTCTCAATTTCAAATATCAATGTCATACCGATTATACTAGTATCCATTCAAATTAGCCTAATGCTCCAATTTTCAAATAACTTATCCATTCATGCCTAAACTTGTAGTGTGTGCATGCCAAAGCTAAGATCCATCTATCTTAGAACCAATATAAATAGTAAACCATTGGATCCCATGTCTGGACTCAATCCTATAATAGATATACTCTCAAAATTAAAAGCACTCCGATGATGGGTAAGTTTTCACATGAATGTGAGAGATCAATACAACACAAAGGAAAATGTCTCACATGATAAAGGAAACACGATGTAATTAATGAACAAATGGGAATATCATAGAAAGATACTTGCATGTTCTGAGCATGTCACATCAAATACCATAGATGCAATATATTCACTCTCTACAAGGCAATTATCATAGCAAGATCAGATCATAAAGTTTTTTGTTGGGTTGTAATGGGGCTTAGGTAAGGGATAAGAAAGAAAGGGAGTTGGGATTCAAATCTTCTGAGAAATTGGAAAAGGAACTAATTTGTGATTTTTTTCTTTTTTTCTTCACTTATTTTCTAATTTCTCTCTTCAAAACTTTTCAATACTTTTCTTTTCTCACTCCTTTCTTCTTTTGGATTTCATTCTCTTGAAACACCTCATATTTTTTAAATATTTTTCAAAATTTTCTTTTCTTTTCTTTTTTGCCCTTTTTTACTCAATTTTCTGCCATACACTCTCAGTAAACACCACAACTTGATGTCTCTCCACTTATTCTCTGTTCGTTCATTCTCATCCCTAGTTCCCAATTTCTCAGAAATAAGAAGGAACATAAAAGAAATGTATAAAGGTAAACTTTTCAATAGGCTCAAAGGGGTATTAGAATGATAAGATTATATAAGGTGAGATATTTTAAGCACAAACGAGCCAAAAGTGGCCTTCAAGCATGTCCTCAAAAGATGGTAACGCTGCCTATTTGTCTTGAGCAAACATATAACATGTTCTAGCATAATGATATGAATTTGATTCCATGCAAAGTCACAAGTCAAAGCACAAATGTATGAGATTATAGAAATATTAATTCGTATTCAACGATAACTCCGAGTTTATGTAAACACTCATTAAAGACAAAAATTTGGCTCTAAATGTCACCGAGTATAGTCTCTACTTAGATCCTAAGATTCACAGTTCAAAATAGTTTCTCGATTTCAAAATCCTAACATGGAAAAGAATTTAAGCATGAATTTTAAAATTATCTTCAAATTATCACATTAAATTTCATTATCCTAGATACAATTAATCACAATATGCCATCAATATTCTTAGAATAAAACTTACATACATTATCAACTAAAGTTTGAAAATTATGGCAAAATAGCATTTGTTATGCCTCAAAAATTTTAAAAAGCATGGTTTTAAGCGTATCAAAATAATAGTGTATGAAAATAAAGCAATGGCCTACCTGATCAGTCACATAATTTATCATTTTATCACCCTTAGCTTAGTGATGTTAGGACATAGTATGCTACTAACGAGTTACTGATGTGCATATATTAGAAATAAGTAGTAAATTAGAGCCCAAGTATTAATCCTTATCAAAATGAACTCAAAAAGTAGTAAAAAGATGACTAAACGTTAAAGGCGATTTGCCAATAACAGGAAGGCTAAAAAATCGTAATTCTTTAAAAGACGATTCTTCAGAAAGTGACAAAAGAAAAAAGTGATCAATCCAAAATAGAAAATTGTTAGCTGAAAGCCTACTGAAAATAGAAAATCAATGAATTACGATTTTCTAGAAGGAATAAGAAAGAAATCGTTATTTACGATTTCCTAAAAATAGAAGCTTTTTACTACACGCTGCTGCTGTGGATCACGTGGAGAGTTTAACACCACCATATCCAGGATTAGAAGACTTCTGCAATTAGAAGTCTGGTGAATCACAAATATGAGAAGATTGATAAAGATCTAATCCGAAAGACTCTGCTGCTGTTAAATAAAGAATAATTAAGAAGCACATCAACTAAAGAAAGCAAGGAAAGATAAAATTAGGAATTAGAGTTATAATAGGAATCTTTTAGTTTTAGTAGTTTTTTTTATTAGAACTAGATCTTTATAAATCGACCCCTTATGATCTATAAATAAGAGGGTTCAACATAGGAATAAGCATCGAAGAATTTCAGCATCAATTGACGCTTGAGGTTGGATTTTCTTCCGATCAAAGTAGTATATACTAGTTAGAGTAGATTAGATATCAGAGGTTTCTCAAGAGCAATTGATGACTGCAATTGAGTGTTGAAGTTTAGTGTAGATATCTATAATTTCTCAGGAGCAATTGACGACTGCGACTGAGGGGTGAAGGATATATTTTACTTTTATTTATAGTTTAGATTTTATTTGCTTTGTAAATATCTTCAAGTTTTAATTTGAATTGATGACTCAGGTTTGAATTTGCAGATTAGTGTAATAGTTTTTACTTTTCCATCTTCAGTTTTTTAGAGTTTGATTGGCGCCCAAATTTTTAGTTGATTGTTAATTAGATTAAATCTGTATTGATAGGATCTTAGACTTGATTGACGACCAATACTAGGAGACTAGAAATATGGTGTAACGGTACTATTTATTTTCATAAATATCTGAAAGCTGAAGATTAAGATTGATGACCTTAATCTGAAGGTGGATTAGGATTTATTTTTATGCACTTTAGATTAGAAAACTGATTTTTTTATTCATATTTCTCCAGTAGATTAGATCTTAAAGATAAATAAAAGTTTTTAAGATAGGGATTTAGATAAAAGATATAAACTAGGGATTAATTAGATAATGAACTTCTTCGTGGGATCAATCCTATACTAGCTCTACAATTTCCATTGTGCGCTTGCAATAGGTTAAGAGTTGAATTTAATATAATTATAATATATAATAAGCAATCAAGTCAAGTTTTTGGCGCCGCTGTCGGGAAAGCAGAATTTATCTAATTCTTTCAAGTTTTTATCTAATATTTTTATCCTTTTAGAAACCAATATTTATCTTTCTCTTTTTATATTTCTTGATATTTTTATTTTTCTTTGATCACTTCTTAAGCTTTTGCAGGTTTATTCGGAGTAACAGATCAGAACTTCAACACTTTTGCTGGCTACAAAGACTAGAGGCTTAGATTCATTTCTTTCCCTGCTTTAAAATAAATAAATAAATATATGTATAAATATATAACCAGTAGTTTTTGTAAACATGCAAGGCCATAATTACCCAGCGTGACCAAGCTATCAGTCGACTTATGACCCCCAAGAGTACTCGCCTACCCCTAAGCAACTCCTCGCTGCTTAATGGGAAAGTCCCGAGAACTTCGATAACCATCCGTGGGGAGACCATTACAATTTTTCACAAATGACCCAACAAGACTATTCTTATGCACATCAGCAATACCCCTATAATTCTCAACCAATATATATTGCAAATCATTTTTTTGAACAGTCACCTATTACGGACGAAGATGCCACCATTGTTTAGATTCTCTGAGATATGTAGCAACATGTGCATCAGTGTTCTAGGGAATTATATTAACTTTCCCAAATTTCCCAAGATTTATACTCCTGCTCTTAGACTATTGCAAACCTAGGAACCAAAATTGAACAAATTGCTACACAATGGGAGGAAACAGGGAATAATGAAGGATCGTCACTACCAGCAATCAACTTAGGGGAAAATTGAGTGATGAGATAATAAACAACCCTACACCCCATGCCCAAGTTGTTCAAACTTTACGAAGTGGTAAGGTTGCGGATAACAAAGTAGATATGCCTAAACCAATAGACAACCCTGAACCCCAGAAAAAGGAAAACAAAGTTATACAGGAAACCTCACCACCAGAAAACACAAAAAAATTAAGGATAATGGTATACCCATATCTGCGACCGAAGTTCCCTACGTACCAAAGTTACCATTCCCAAACGCCTTTGGTACACCATCATCTTTTAACAAAAATCCACAAAAACTAGAGGAGCTCACAGAAATCTTCAAGGAAGTGAAGATTAATCTACCTCTATTAGAGGCAATTAAACAAGTCCCTGCCTATGCACGATTCTTGAAAGAAATGTTCACATAAAAATGAAAATGGTGAAAGAAATGTCTCGCAAAAAGTTTTCTTAACCGAGCAAGTAAGCTCAGTCTTACAAGCCAGGACCCCTCCCAAGCTCAAAGATCCAGGAATCCCTACAATCCCCAGTATCATAGGAAACCATGCTATAAACAAAGCACTCCTGGATTTGGGAGCAAGCGTAAATTTTCTACTGTACTCTGTCTATGAAAACTAGGACTAGGAGAAATAAGGCCTACTTCGGTAACTCTTCAGTTAGCCGACAGATCAGAAAGAAGGCCAGTGGGAGAAATTGAAGATGCCATGGTCGGAGTCGATAAATTTTTTTTTCCTATCGACTTCCTGGTGTTGGACATAGAACCAAGTTTGAAATCCCCAACACAAAATTCAGTTATACTCGGTAGACCATTCCTGGCTATAGCCAACGCATGTATTAATTGCAAGACCGGGGTAATGGAAGTTTCTTTTGGAGATATGTGAATCCAGTTAAATATTTTCTCGGCAGCCAACCAGATGGCCTTAATCGACGACAAGGAATGCTTCCGCATTGATGAAATAGAAGAATTGATAGAAGAAGCATTGCCTCTCGCCCTATCTAAAGAAAGGCTACAAGCATCATCATGGTATATGGATTTAGAAGAATCAGACTTTCAAATAGAAGAAGTAACCTCTGTGTTGGACACATTTGCCTGTGAACTCTAGTCCAAAATATGGAAACCATGGATAGAACCCAGTGAATTATAGAGCCTATTCCTCTTTATTCTGAGAGAGACAATTATATAACCAGTAGAGATTTCCTCATCTATACTCTTAATTCCTACCTCTTCTTGTATTTCTATAGGAAAGTGGTCGATTTCACGTGAGACAGGTTTTTTAATTAAGGCATCATTTTTTTTTATTTTATCGATATTTTTAAAGGACAACAATTTTTTTTTTTTTTTAGTTTATTTTGTATTTCTTTTATTCATTTATATTATATATATATTTTTCAGAAATGGGCCCTTGGCAAAGCGGGTCTCTATATACACATGGTATTGCCTGCCAAGGGCTAATCCCACCTCTTTTTTTTTTTTTTTTTTTTGAAATTTCTAAGTTCTTTAAGCCATTTTCTTAAGCCCTTGGCAGGATTTAAGACATTTGAACAATTACGCCTGCCAAGGGCTGCTCAACATATTAATCGACTCGTCACAATTCGATCATGGTGATGTGCCCCTTTACTGCTTACCTGAGGGGGAATTGGCATATAATTGGTTAAATTCAATGGCTCGACCACCCCTATGATCTCATTCCCCTGGTTCCATAGCCTTGGTGACTCTACACTTGCTTCCATGCTGATGTATTCTGAGGGATCAAACTCTTCTATCCCTTCCTCTAACATATTGATGGTGGCCCTTGGGCCCATTTCTCCTTGTGGGTGTGGTGGTAACAGTGCCTGCATGATATTGGTATGTAGGTTTGCTTGGGGGGGTGCTGGGGGTATGAGTTTCCCTGCCTCTATCAAATCCTCTATCGCGTGTTTCAAAGAAAAGCACTGATCAGTTGGATGTCCCGGATCTTGATGGAAATTACAGTGTGGGCTGAGATCATAATTTTTTGTAATGGGATTCGGTGGGGGTCTTGGTTGAAGCTGGATAACTAAACCCTTCTCGATTAGCAATGGCAAGAGGACATTTAGGGATTGTTCCAAGAGAGTGAATACTTGGTTAAGGTGGGTCCTTCTCTGCTCGGGGGTTTGCTGCCCCTAGGGGACATTATTCTGCCTTAGAGCAAGACTTGTTGGTGCTAGAGCCTGCGGTGTTATCCCCAACCAGAATGATACTATGTTAGTATTGGGCTGTGTGGTCATTACGGCTTGGACCTCTGCCCCTACTCCTCTCTCAATTCTCTGTTCCAGAAATGTGCGGACCCCACTGACCCCACTGACTACATTCTTTCTCAGTCTTCCCTCTCTTATTTCATCCTTGCAATGATTGGCATTCCTTACCAAATCAGTAAAGCTGGACTGCTGTTGGTATACCAAGAAATCTGAGATAACTGGTAGAGTGTTTTTTGAGATCATCTCGATTTGCTTATCATTGGGTATTCTCTTTTGGACTTGAGCTGCCAATGCCCTCCACCGCCCAAGGTAGTCACTGAATGCTTCATCGGGCTTCTATTTTAGTCGGGCTAGATTTGACTTGCGGGGTTCAATGTCTATGTTATAGACATACTGCTCTTAAAATAAGTGCGTCAAGTCTTTATCATAGATGGTTCTAAGGATGTAAACCACCTCAAGGCCGGACCAGTTAAACTCTTCTGAAAGGCCTTTATCAGTAGCCTTTTGTCCCCTCCATATTGGCACATGTCCCCACAGTAGGACTTGAGGTGTGCAATAGGATTGCTAGTGCCGTTATACTTATAAAAAATCGGCATTTTAAATTTTGGGGGCAAGGGGTCCTCAGCAAATAAATACAAATCCGAGAAGTCCGTGGTGTGAATTTCAGCACCACCTATTTTTAATAACTTCTTTTAAATTTTGTCTAGCTGCTCCTTTAACTTCTCTGATTCCTTAGACATGGGAGCCATCTTCTCAGTAGTATGTCTTGCTTCACTCTGTGCTACTTGGGGATTGGTGATCATGGGTGGAGGATTAATGTTGGCCACTATCCCAGCATAAGTCCCACTCTTCCTAATCTTGTCCTCTTCATACTACTGGTCTACATATAATGCAGTGAGGGTGGTATTCTCCTGTTGTGGATGCATCGACTGAATGGGGGTCAGGTGAGACCATTGAATGTGAGGGAAATTTTACGGAGTGATGGGATGAGTGGAAGTTAGATTTTGGGGTGGGCCTGATGGGGCCATTGGGTATGGGGAAAAGCTTGAAGATGGCTTTGGGGTGTAGGGGTATGGGTATGGGTAAATTGGGGTTGATGGAGGATAGGTGCCACGTTCCCGCCTTGGGTCGGGTGGGAGGTTTGTGTGTGAGGGAGATATTGAGGGAATTGTGGAGGGTATGGGTACGAGGACCCAAGGTTTGGGCCTTGCTGGGCTTGGGTATAGGGTAAGGAACTTGAGGGGGTTTAGGCCATAAGGCCTTGGGAATCTTGGGTCATTGGGCTTTGTTGGGTCTGACCCATTGGGCCCTAGTTTTGGTGGGTTTGGCCTGCTGGGCCTTGATGGGTGTGGATGATGGGGGTTTGGGCCATTGGGCCTTGATGGGTGTGGATGATGGGGGTTTGAGGTAATGAAGCATGGAGAGTTGGGAGTGTGTATGATGGGTTGGAAGATGTGTGGTGAGAATGAGGGGGGATGTTTTAGGAGGCTTTCCAACTAGTGTAAGCCCGGACCATCTCATCCATCATGGCCATGGGGTCGAGTATGGGGTTGGAAGTGGATGGCTCAGTTAATGAGGGGGATGTATGGGAGAAACTGAGCATGACCTGGGTAGAGGTGGGAAAATTGTGCATGGTTGATGAGGGAAAGTTGGGCATTGGATTGGAGAAAATTGGGCATGGCCCGGGTAGATGGAGGGAGATGTGCTGGATTTTGGGTAAATGAGGGAAAATTGGGTGTATTTGGAGGGGATTGGGATAAATTAGGCATTGCTTGGGTGTATGTGAGAAAATGGGGGTTATTGGGATTGGATGTAGGGGAAAAATTTGTATTGGATGTGGAGGTAAGTTGGGGTGTATGGAGTGTTTGTTGGACGAATGTGGGAAAGTTAGGGGCTTGTTGGATTGATGTGGGAGAATTGGGAATGATATGGATGGATGTGGAGGTAAGATGGGGGAAATTTTGAGTGGATGTGGAAGGGAAATGGGGCGTTGCTTGGGTAGATGGGGGAATATGTGGTGTCTGTTGGTTTAATGTGGAGGGAAGATTGGGTGTATTTGGAGGGGATTGGGGAAGATTGTGCATGGGGGATGTGGATGGAAAATGGGGTAAATTTTTGGGTTGATGTGGAGAATTGGGATGTGTGTTGTGTGGATGGATGTGGAAAATTGGGCATGGTGGAAGTGGAGGAAAAATGAGGTATATTGGATGTGAATGAGGGAAAATTTTGCATGGTGGATGGGTTGGGTATGGGTGTATTTGGAGTGGATGTGGGGAAATGGGGTGTATGTGGAGTGGGTGTGGATGGAAATGTGGAGGTGTCATGAGTGGATATGGATGGGGGAAAATTCGGGGTATTTGGATTGGAGGAAAATTTGGGAAAATGTGGGATGGATGTAGATGGATTTTGGGTAGTTGTGGATGAAAAATGGGGTGGATTTTGAGTGGTGGTCGATGAAAAGATGGGTGCACCGAATGGTCCGGTGACATTGAATTGGGATTGGGTGGAAGGATTGGAGAGGGGTATTTCCTCCATGTAGGAATGTGATGGGGAATATGGTAGGGATGAATCAGGGTTGGCATAGGATGGATCAATCGCCCATGACATAGTTTGTTGGCAAGTTGGGTATGGGTTCCTCGGGTGAGGACCAAAAATTCGTCTTCTCCTTCCCCTACAGGATGATAGGAGATAAGGCGTTGCCGTTGTTCCGACACCACAAGCTCTCCTATTTTGAAATTTTGATTTTTCTAATTTTTTTCTTTTGGTGGTGATTTTTGAATAGTGATGATGAGAACCCCCTTTTCGGATCCCACAATAGGATCCCAATGCACTCTTGAAGAATCAAAGGGAATCCTTTGATCTATGTGGAGGCACGGAAATTCATGCGACAACCAGATCCCTCGGAAGAGTCAATATGAGGGCAACCTCTCTTGACCGACGATGGCGTTTTGGGTGTCAAGGACATAGTTTGTTGGCAAGTTGGGTATGGGTTCCTCAGGTGAGGACCAAAAACTCGTCTTCTCCTTCCCCTACGGGATGATAGGAGATAAGGCGTTGCCGTTGTTCCGACACCACAAGCTCTCCTATTTTGAAATTTTGATTTTTCTAATTTTTTTCTTTTGGTGGTGATTTTTGAATAGTGATGATGAGAACCCCCTTTTCGGATCCCACAATAGGATCCCAATGCACTCTTGAAGAATCAAAGGGAATCCTTTGATCTATGTGGAGGCATGGAAATTCATGCGACAACCAGATCCCTCGGAAGAGTCAATATGAGGGCAACCTCTCTTGACCGACGATGGCGTTTTGGGTGTCAAGGGTGTGAGATTTATCGGGAGTCTAAAAAAACCACTAAGCAGGGGGTTGGGGTAATGCCCCTTGGGACTTTTTCCTCACTTTTCGGGTCCCTCCTTTCCGTTCCTAAAGGATACAAGGCTTTTTCGATTCCGCTAACGCTCTCCCCAAGGTTTTAGGCTTAGTAACAGGTTCGATCACCCACCCGATATACCTCCGACACGAATGCCTTCTCAGATACTGGATGGGGTGGTCCTTTTCGGGATCATCACCACTAGGGGCTGCCGCTATACTAAGAACCGAGACGTTTATATCGCTGCCTAAATTTCCATCCTTTAAAATCTACCCATGCAAAAATAATTAAGTCCCTTAGTTCACTTTTAAGGTTAAATTTTAAATTCAATTCAATTTTAAAAGGAAAGTTTTCTTAATGCTCAAAAATGGGTTGTGACAATCCCGTGCCGCCTCTATCGGCCAGTGTCCACTATTGGTATATGATGCTAATTTAACAAGTATCCCACCAAACGGCTAAGGGTGTAAATGACAGAAACGTAAATGCTCAAGTAAGCCTGCCAAACGACTAAGATTTCTAAATGAAAAAAATGAAGCTAAACTATCAAGAAACCCACCAATCGGCTAAGGTGGTAAAGACCTCAAGTAGGGCCACCAATCGGTTAAGGCGTGTAAATGCGCAAGTAAGCCCGCCAATTGGCTAAGACATGTAAATGAGTAAAAATAAAAGAAAGTACAAACAATACTCAAGTAGGCCTAAAAATCGGCTAAGGCACATAAATGACGGAAAATAAATGAAAGTAAAGACAAAGCTCAAGTAGTTTCGCCAATCGGCTAAGGCGTGTAAATGACGGAAAAAATAAGGGTAAGTAAAAAATGACGGAATCGTAGGGGTGAGTATAAAAACGAAATAGAAATAACAAAAATTAGTAAAAACATGAAAGACACATGCAAAAAACAAAGGGCCAACTTCAAGTAGAAGCTCTAAAGTATCCCCAGCAGAGTCACCATCTGTGCAATCGTGAATTTTTGACGATTCGTCGCGACGATGCGCTCGTATAAAAAATAAAGAGTCGCCACCCGAAGCTTTTGGTGTCTCGGGAAACTCAAATCCATATTAAATGCACCAAAGTTCCAAATATGACTCTGATTCACCGGTCTACGCCAAAGGCTCTTGGGTAGGGGCTTCAATTATTGATCAGGAAGGTATTAGGCACTCGATCAACCCACTCGTAAGCAGTCTCTACTATGGCTGGATCTATGTGGGGCTGGTTTATATTTTATATATATATATATATATAAAAGAAGCAAAATGAGCGGCACTTCTCCTTGCCCGAAGGCACCCGATCCTATTGAGCCCTTCCTGCTTGCCAAAATTTGGGCAGCGTAATGGCTCAATTCTAGGATAGAGGAAAAACCAAAGAAGGTAGAGGAATAGAGGGGAGAGTTGGAGCTCTCGGGCCCTTGTAGCACCGATGTGGTCCTTCGCGCGAGAGCGTCGCCAGTGAGCTTCCGATAGCAAATGGGCTAGGAGAAGGGTTTTAATCTCTGAAACTTGGTAGTTAAGAGGTAGAGGAAGAAGGCTAGGGGGTAGTTCTAGCTCAATCTTAAAGATTGATGGTAGAGAATGTGGTTTAAAGGGCAAAGATCAATTCTGGAATTTAAATAGGATTAGGGCACCAAAGGAAAAAAGTCTCCCTTAATCTTTTCTCTCTTTTGGGAAAATTTTCAAGCCTTTAGGTAATCTAGCATCTAAGGTTTCCTAGGTTTTCAAGAGCTTGAAAAAGTGTGAAGGTTAGGTCTCATGGTGGATGATAGGGTGAGGTTTCAAATGACTAAAGGGTTACAAATAGGGTAAACATGGGTGCATCAGTCCTAATGAAACCCATCCCAAGCTTTGAGATGGTCAACAAGTCAAACCCTAAAAGCCATTTTCGAGCAAAAAATCATCAGTTACTGTAGCTAAGCCTGGCGCATGTATTAGATGCGCCAGGAAAAGCTACAGTGTTTGGAAGTTCAGAGCCCAAGGTGGGTCCCACCTATACCTAACGCAACTATTAGTTGCGTCATGCCATTTCTGGGCAAAAAATGGCTTGGCGCAAATAATAGTTGCGCCAAGCAACATCGAGTCAAAATTGCCTGTTCTGTTGCTTATCTTATAATTATTAAAGGGTTAAAATCAACAAACTAAAAAGGAAAAATCACAGAGAAATGGGATCAAGGTAAGCAATGAAGCCTGTAAGAATCAGGGCTGTTGCAGCAAGCTTTAAGGGGTAAGTAAGGGTATGCCCACAGGAAAATGTGCTTTAAAATAAGATAAATTTCTAGATCTAAGACAGATCTGACACTTTAGCCTATCCTAGTTTAAAACAAATCAAAATAGGAAAGAGGAGAGATTTTTATTTAGAGTTGTCACTTTACTAAAAACTACAGAAAAAAAAATGCAAATGATCTAGAATTGATTAAAACACAGATTTAGGGAGATGGAGAAAAGGATTAAAATCAAAAGAAGGAGAGTAGCAGCTAGGGACTTTGGTCTTTTACTATAAATTGATTGGTTCATAGGCAGTGCAGGAAACTGATTTGCAACAATCCTTCATCTAGCTACAAGCTCAGATGCAAGGTATAAGAATCCAACCTAGACCAGAGGATTGGAATGATCCTAAGGCTATAATCTGTCCACTTTAATGGTCACATATCATCCTAGAGATTCCTCTAAATCGAGGGTCTTAATTGGAACAACTAAATCATTGCAGATGCAATGGATGCAAGGCTACAATCTCAGGCATCCACAAGGATATTAGATCTAGGAAAATCAAATGGCAATCAAGATATTTATAGATCCAAATGAACTTTACATTCAAAAATTACTGAATCAATACAATTTACAGTTCAATTATTCTCAGATTTGTAATTTGTGCAATATCTAATCCTCCTACAAAGCTTTAAACCTCTCAATTTACAGCTCTCAACCTCACCCTAACTACTAAAAGGGTTTAGCCAACCATGTTTGGTCTAAAGAGTGAACGGGGAAGAAGGAAGATGGAAGAAACTTTTGAATTTTTGTCTGAGCTCTCTCAATTTCTGGATGGCTCTTCAGTAGACTCAGGCTTTTATAGTCTTTCTCTCTATCCTCAGATCTGTTTCAACCAATCAGAGCTCAAGGGAATAATTATGTTATTCTGAGCTACTGATGTGGCTGATTTTGATCTAGAAACTCTCCACTAATTAGTCCAAACTAGACAGGTATATGTGAAGTGGTTAGAGAGTTCCCATTCGTGCCCATTTGTGTTCCAAAAATACCCCTAAGGGTTGTTAAAGTACCATGGAATGTGTGCACAGAGCATTGAAGGGAGTAGCAGTCTCAGCTAGAATTGAGAAGTTCCTAAATTGAGCTTCGATAGGTTCAGGTAACCTCTCGACAGGTTTTGAGGCTTCTTTGTGCTTCATTTGACAGGTTGAAGTCGGCTTTCGACAGGTTGGATGGCTTCTCGATAGGATCTGTCGCATTGTTCGACAGGATGACCTCAAAACCTCCCTGCTGTCTTAGCTTTAGCCAGCCTATCGGCAGGTTATAATTCAACCTGTTGACATCTTATACAGCTTCAGTTGAGCTTTCGACAAGTTTAGTACTGCTATTTGACAGGTTGACTCAGCCTCGTGCAGCTTCAGGTAAGTCCTCGCTAGGTTGGGTTTGTCTGCTCGCTAGGTTTAGGGGAACCTATCGACAGGTTATTCTCTATTGTTCTGAACCTCACGAGATCCCCTGCATCTCTAGGTAAGTCCTCGACAGATTGCAACACACCACTCGGCAGGTTCTTTAAGCTTGTCGACAACTTCATTTTTCTCTCTTAGAACCTATCGATGAGTTCTCATTCAACTTTTAGGCATCTCGACAGGATGCTTCCTTTGGTTTCCACTCCTCAACAGGTTTTGGGAACTTGTCGATCTCTTCATATCCAAGCATCCAAACTTGTTGATAGGTTGAATTAACCTCTCGACAGGTTATATAGCCTTTGCTTCCACAGCTGGCACATAGTTCTTGGGTGCTATTTTTCATCTGTTCAGCACTTAGCACCTCTTTGAGGGGTTCAATCTTCATCTACTACAGCTACTCTTGCTCCCAAGTGTACCTAGTTGGACACATGGCATTCCCATAGACTTCTGAGGCTCTGTGGACTGCTTGATTGGCTAGCCTTTTGGGCTGCATGAGCACATGATGAGGCAGCAGATCTTTTCTTTGGCATTTTTAGATGGGTGTCTATACTATGATTGTATTTTATTGCTTAACTATAAAAACATACTCAAAATACATTATTAGCAACTCAAAGGTCCATCAAAGGTTAAGTTAGGAGGTGAAAAATAGTATTTTTCACTGCTCAACACACCCCCAAACCTAAGCTTTGCTAGTCCCTGAGCAAAGGAGAAATTAAAAACAATTATTGGAAAAAGAAAAATGCCACTTTTGTAGGGAGCACAGATGCATTTAGTACATGCATCAAGCCTTTTAAACCCCTAGGTGATCCCTAGTGGAGGAGTGGAGTCTCCTGAGGGGTTTTCAGTGAAGGTACCCACAAACTTCTCCAGTGAATCAGTTAATATCAATGAACATGTCAAAACAGAATTTAAACAAAAATAAAATTCATTCCGCACCTTATTCAATTTTTTTTTTTAGGGGATTCTCAGCAGTAAATCAGCAGTTTAATACTGAAATTTTGCTAATTTCTTCACAATCAATCAACTCATGTCAAGGTATTGTGTGTGAAAATTAGTGCAAAGCTCACTATCAAATTGAGAATTCTGTTTCGATAATGCCCCAAACAAATTCAATTTCAGACCCTAGTCTCACCAGGGCTATCGCTCACAATAAGCATTAAGGGTGCATCATTTCACACAACTCAAGAGCAGTTATAGCCCTCAAATAGGACTGCAAGCATGAGCATAGGTAATGCTTCAATTTCTAAAATCTTCTACCTCATTTCACCATAGATTACACAAATCCTCATCTCCACATGACAATTCAATCAATTTTAGATAAGTAGGGTCTTTTTATTGGGTTGTAATGTGGCTTATGGGTGAGGTTTATAAAGAATGAAAGAGTAAGGAGGGATTCAAAATTGAGATATTAGTAAATTAAGGAGGTGGCATGTACACCTTCATTTCAGCTCATCTTCATCTTCTTTGATATTTTCAGATTTGAAGTGGTCATCTTCTCATCTTCTTCTAATTTTCTAATGAAGTGACTTTTCTTTTTGTTTTGTTTTTCTATTTTTCTCTTTCTTTTTGTATGCTTTTATTTTGTATTTTTCCCAATTTATTTATTTATTATTTATTATTTATTTTTTATGGGCTGGAATGCCATAGCTATACATCTGATACACATTTGCCTTCAAGTGTACTTTCTTCTTCTTTCACCAATTGTTAAACCAACTCTTCCTTCTTCAACTCTTTCACCTCTTCCTTCTGAAATCTCAGGATAAGGGTCAGGTTGCATCAGGTCATTGAGTTTTGGGTTCAAATTCTTTGGTTTTAATCAAAGAAAAGCTTCGATTTTTTTTTAAGGCTCAAATGGTGTGTATCAAGGGTAGTTCAAAGGTGAGAAATTTTAAGCTCAAACTGTCCAAAGGATGACCTTACTTCATTTCTTCAATGTCATGAATGCTGTCAAGCTGTTTCAATTTAGATTTGCCTAACTTTTAGTGAGCAAGAATAGGTTCAATTAGTCCTTAGAGCAGAAAAATTGCCAAAACATTCTTCAAAGAAAAAATTTTCATGCCTAAATCTCACTGGTTATGGTCTTCCATCAAATTCTTGGGGTATATCCTCACAATTTTTCTCTCTTTTCACTGGGTATGGTTCACTAAGCACCAAATTTTGAAAATTCTTGACATTTGCTTCATGAAAGTGTTAGAGCTATAACAAATTTTAGTTTTTAAAATTTTTTTTAATTTCCTCTTTTTCAAAAATCAGGTGGGAAATCACTTTATTTTCAAAAATTTTATCCAACACTGCTGCACTAGCATTAACCATTTCATTGGCACACCCTGCCATATCCCTAAACCTAGGAGGAGCAGTGTCCTCACTGTTTTGGAAGTAAAACAAAAGAACAACAGGGTAAGCACAAGGACAGTAACAAATGAAGCATAAAGAACAAATGCGAACAAAAGTAAACATAAAGGAAAGCAAGAAACACAGTGGAACTGTTAAAACATAAATTTTATTTCACACAAGTAGTTACAAAGCATAAAAGAAACAGTATATTCTAAACAAAAAGTATATACAACATAATCCTACATACAAACTAATAAATACAAAAATCTAAATACAATCTACACCTAATCAGAATCTTAGTCAGAGCTTGATATGGTCATTGTCTCCCATCCTTTTTGTGCAGCAAGTATGTCATACTCCTCCTTGAGCCTCTCCTTCCTCTTCAGTATTTCAGTGTCAGCAGCACCTTCCTTAGTTTTTTATGTAGATGGTTTCTAAGGCTTGGTGCTTCCCTGGGTCATGTTGGGCTCCCTGCTAGAAAGGGCTTTGGATTCTGAGGGACTCAGGGCTGATCTCAACTAACCTAGCCAACATCTCAGATTTTTGCTTGTACATCTTGTTAAGGTCCAGGGATTTGAGGACCATGTTCCATAACTTCCACTCCTCAACCCCATGAGCTTCTAAAACAGGGTCAATCTCCTCTTGATGTGCTTGCTGTAGTAACACAATGACTGCATCCACTAAAAATTGCACATCCTCTTTGACATATGGGTTGGTACCAATGGCTTTGGTGAGGGATGGCAGAGGTGAAAAGGTGTTGGTGCATATGGGATAATGGCCCAATGGTGAGGGTCATCCATGGAGGAGTGGGTGATGGCAGCTCAGGAACTGGTGGAGATGGTACAATGATGGTCAATGGCAGCTCCTCCTTCACAACAATAGACTCATGTGGGGTGGTGGGGTAGGTAAAGGGTAAAAGGGTAAGTCAGCCTCCAAGGGATCAGTTGGGGTTACAGCAGGGATGGGCAAAGCTTCTTCGTCAAAATCAGTTTGAGTTGAGGAGTCCCTGGTAGAAGGGGCAAGGATTGGTTCTGCTACCTGAGCAGTGGAAACCACTACTAGAGGGGACAACTGAGGGGATGGAGGTGGAGTGGGTATTGGAATAGGTGTAGAAGTAGGAGTTATAAGAGGTTGACTAGTAGAGGTGGGTGGGATTAGGGTGGAATGAATGGCCTGAAGGCAGGTGGCCATAGCAGACTGGTTGGTTGTGTTGGTTTGGAGCTGGGCTAGGATGGTGGTGAGAAGGGAAAGAATCTGGGGAGAGGCCTCTGGTAGGATTTGGGCTAGGGTAATATGTGGAATGGGTATAATGGGCTAGAAAGGAGATGTGGGAGCATGCTGGAAAGGTGAGGTGAGAGGAAGCTGGAATTGGGTAGGCTGTGGAGAATCAGGTAAAGGGGAGTGCTCATGCCCAATGTCCTCCACAATGGAGTCAATTAGGGATGAGTACCCCTCAGTGGTAAAATGCTCTAAATCCTGGGTATGTGGAGGTGACATGGAAGTTGTGAGGTCAATATCATAGGGTATGGAGGGTGGAGAGGTGGTGACAGAGTCATATGATGTAGAAGGAGCTGCTGGTGTAGGGCTTAATGGTTCATCAACAGGGATGGATTGGCTAGCTGGAGGGGTTGGGATTGGCCTTGATTTTATTTGGTAGGTGGTTGTGATGGGAAATGAAGGTAGGGTAGGAATTGGGTTTGTGGTAAGAGGAGCTGACATAGTGGTGATTGTGGTGATGGTGGAAGGGATGACTGAGCTGCTAGGAGGTATGGGAATTGAGATGGATGGTATAGAGGGTGATGGAATGGGAATTCTGGCAACATCAGAGCTGATAATAGACAAAGGCACATCAGTGGAAGGGATGAGTATGGGTGCAGAGGTCACAGGTGCAGGCATTGATCTAGGACCAGCAGTGGTGGGCAGAGGCTCTGAGCTAGCTGATGTAGAGGTCCCAGTTGCAGCTGTTGAGCTGGCTGATGGGGCAGTAGGAATCATAGGTGTAGTTACTGAGCTGATCACCTGAGGGGCTTCTTTGTCAGGACTCTCAACTGATTTCTTCTTGCTTTTCCCAATCAGGGTCTTACTAGCAGACTAGACCCTCTTCCCAAACACTTTTGGATTTAGTTTCTCCACTGGTTCATCCTTTTGTATCACAAATTTTCCTTTTCTTAGCAAAGCAGTGATGAGTTTGCTGTAGGGTAACCCTGGCAAGGCCTGTCCTCTTTTGATCTTTTCATTCACATCTACCATGGCCTCAAATATGAGTTGGGAGGCATTCAAGAATTGGCCCTTGGAGAAAAAGTAAAGGGCATCCACTATAGGGGTTCTCTCCTGCAGGTGTCCACTGACATAAATGTTATTCCTCAAGATTGAGTCTATGAAAAGCAGGCTAGGGTGTAGATCTCTCCTCATTAATGATTCCGCAGAGCCCACAATGCCTTGAGTAAGATGTCTGGCCATTTCTCTAAAGTACACACTCTCAGGTGCTCCTAAACCATAAACTGAGTTAAAAACTGATGGGACCCCTAATGCCAACCCTATATCACTGTAGTCCACAACAACCTCCCAATTATCAATTAGGATCACAAGGGTAGGCTCAGTTGACCCTGACTTCATCTTCTTCCTGATATTCTGATACCACAATTTGACCAGTCTAGGATAAGATTTTTCTTGCAATGGGGTTAACAAAGGTGTCAAGCCAGCCTTCACTAAATAGTCCAAGGTGTCCTTACACTCCTCGACCTTAGAAAAATAAGGGAGGGAAAAAATTGTCTCAAGGATCAGGTCTAAGGCATCCACAAACTCATTAGGAGTAGTCAGATTCACAGGTATCTCAGGTTCTGCCTCAGGGATAGGTACATGCACTGACCCCTCCTCAACAATTTCTTCAACAATTTCCTCAGTGATTTTGGCCTTCTTAGCTTTCTTTGTTTTCTTAGGTTTTTCCATGATGAGCTTCCTCTTAGCAAGTGGGTTCTCTTTAGGCTGGGGGCCTAGCCTACTAAATTTTCTGGTGGATTTCTGGGCAGATTTGGAAGGGGCTTTGAACATATCAGCTAAGGTATCCTCACGGTCAGCCATTGGACAAGCAATCCAGACAATTAACTCTCAACAATTCACAGTAACCTTCTTTTGCCCAATCAAATTACCACACAAATTAAAAATGGAAGTATAAGGCTTGGAAATCACAGAGTGGAGGTTGAAGAACTTACCCACAGAAACCTAGGGTTTCTTAGAACTTGCTGTGCATGGCACCAAACTAACAGAGACCAGGTGCAAAATGTAGCCCTTGTAAAATTGAAACACTTGGATCAATGGCAAGGTGATTGGAGTTGGAACCAGTGAGGTGGAGGAGAGAGAAGAAATTGGGAAATCGGGCACGAGAGGAACAGAGCTTTGAGCAGAAGATGTCGACTGGATAAAATGACCTCTCGACAGGTTTAAAACGAGTAAAAAGCTATTTCGATAGGTCAGGGAAGGAGATTCCGACAGGTTGAAGCAGCCTGTCGAATTTTTAAAAATAAGTGGATTGCCAGGTCTATCAGGCTGAAGGTCTCGATAGGTTTTTTCAACCTATCAACAGGTTACAGGCTTCAGAAAAAATCAAATCGATAGGTTCAGACATCCTATCGACAAATACATGGGCTTCATGGTCCAGCCTCTCGACAGGTTTAAAATACTCATCATTTTAACCTCTCGACAGGTATCAAAACCTGTCAAGAACATAGCCTCTAGCTTCAGTACCTATCGACTTTCTCGCTCAACATCTCGACAGGTTCATAGATCCTGTCGAAATTCACATTTACACCTTCAGTACCTGTCGAACATCAATTCAAACCTCTTGACAGGTATCAGAACCTGCCAAAATGCACATTGGAAACCTTGAGAACTTGTCGAAAATCAAGTTAGACCTCTCAACAGGTCTGTTTAACAATCCACCTTATTTCTCATCAATTTCCTTTTCTCCATTCACACAGAATTTTCAATTCTGCTTTATTCCCATTGGATTTCTCATGCATTGGGAGCCTCACTAACTTAATCAAGGTTGACTCAGTAACCTAAATGAAATACTTAAACAAATATGGTAACATATATACAAGGCCAACAGTTTTAAAAATAGGAACAGACACAAAACCCACAGTTATGATACATAGTATACATTGTTGAAAATCAGTCGCACTTTGGAGGTTCCTGAAGGTGAATGGTCACCATAGGCTCAACCCTATTTTCAACAAATATTTTGAGCCTTTGACCATTGACTTTCATGATCCTACCATCCTTTGAACCCATGATTTCAATAGCTCCAAATGGGGATACTTGCATTACAATGTAAGGTCCCTCCCATCTAGATCTCAACTTGCCTGAGAAAATTTCAATTTGGAATTGAACAGCCATACCTTGTCGCCAGCAGTAAACTCCTTTCTCAGCAAATGCTTGTCATAAAAAGCTTTAACTTTTTCTTTGTAGATCCTTGCATAGGAGTAGGTTTCTAATCTCAGCTCTTCCAGCTCTGACAGCTGCAGCCTCTTGTGCATTCCAGCAGAAGTTAGATCAACATTCAATGATTTAATAGCCCAGTAGGCTTTGTATTCTAACTCCACTGGTAAATGGCATGCCTTGTCATATACCAACCTAAAGGGAGACATCCATATTGGGGTCTTATAGGCAGTTCTATAAGCCCAAAGAGCATCAGTTAACTTCAGGTATCAATCCTTCCTATCTCCTCTCACAGTTTTCTCTAAAATGCGTTTGATCTCTCTATTAGAGAATTCCACCTGCCCACTGGTCTATGGGTTGTATGGGGTGGCAACTTTGTGTGTTACAGAATACTTTCTAAGTAGGTTTTTAAATTGCCTATTACAGAAATGGCTTCCCCCATCACTAATGATAGCTTTGGGTGTGCCAAACCTAGAGAAAATGTTGTCCTTCAAGAAATTTAGGACAACTTTGTAACCATTGGTTCTTGTGGCTATGGCCTCAATCCATTTGGACACATAGTCCACAACCAAAAGAATAAAATTGTATCCATAAGGAGGAGGGAAGGGATC
This sequence comes from Chloranthus sessilifolius, assembly GCA_021018995.1. Lineage (NCBI taxonomy): Eukaryota > Viridiplantae > Streptophyta > Magnoliopsida > Chloranthales > Chloranthaceae > Chloranthus > Chloranthus sessilifolius. Next base: position 101,097,121 of record CM037597.1, read on the forward strand.
TATGAAGTCAATCCCCCAAATGTCAAATAGTTTAACAAGTATAGGCTATAAAGGCATGAAATTTCTTTTGGAGATACTTTCCTATTTTTTGGCATCTTTCACAAGCTTTGCAATGCTGCCATGCATATTTGAAGATGGTGAGCCAATAAAATCTACTTCGGAGCACCTTTGCAGCAGTCTTGTTTCCACTAAAATGGCCACCACAGCCTATTCATGACACATGGTTAGTATGCTGTGAAATTCATTCTCAGGGACACACCTCCTCACAACTTGGTCTGCATAATGCTTGAACAGGTATGGATCCTCCCAGATGTAATGTCTGATTTGGGAAAAGAATAGCTCCCTATCCATTTTGTTCCAATGTGGGGGAATCCTACCCACTGTCAAGTAATTCACTATGCTTGCAAACCAAGGTGCAGAAGTGCCGACAGTAAACAGCTGTTCATTAGGAATGAGTCATTGATAGGCAGCCAATCAAACTCAGCAGCTAGTATCCTGGATAGGTGGTCTACAACTACATTTTCAACCCCTTTTTTATCTTTGATCTCAAGATCAAACTCCTGTAATAGGAGGATCCATCTGATTAATCTTGACTTGGCATCCTTTTTAGACAAAAGGTACTTAAGGGCTGAGTGGTCTGTGAACACCACAATCCTATATCCTAACACATAAGACCTGAATTTTTCCAAAGCATAGACAATGGCCAACAATTTCTTCTTAGTTGTGGTGTAATTTAGCTGAGTATCAATCATTGTCTTACTTACATAAGCTATTACACAAGGTAACTTGTACTTCCTTTGCCCCAAAACTGCACTAATAGCAAAATCTAATGCATCACACATCAGCTCAAATGGCAAGGAATAATTAAGTGCTTGAAGGACAGGTGCAGAGGTTAAACAACCTTTCAAAAGCTCAAAAGCAATGAGACATTCACCATTAAATTCAAAAGGAATATCTTGGCACAACAGGTGACAAAGAGGTGTTGAGATTTTACTGAAATCTTTGATGAATCTCCTATAAAAACCAGCATGCCCCAAGAAAGATTTGATTTTTTTGACAGTTTTAGGTGGGGGCAGATGTGCAATCAAATCAATTTTAGCTTGGTCTACCTCTATACCTCTGTGTGAAACAATATGGCCAAGGACAATGCCTTGATTGACCATAAAATGACTCTTTTCTCAACTCAAAACCAAGTTAGTTTCCTCACATCTCTGGAACACTAGGCTAAGATGGTGTAGACATTGACTAAAACTATCCCCAAAGATGGAGAAATCATACATGAATATCTCTAAAAACTGACCAATCATTTCAGAGAAGATGACATACATACACCTTTAGAAAGTTGCAGGGGCATGCACAATCCAAATGACATCCTTCTATAAGCAAAGGTGCCAAATGAACATATAAAAGTTGTCTTTTCCTGGTCTTGTGGATACATAGGAATTTGGTTATACCCAGAATATCCATCAAGAAAGCAATAAAAAGCTTTGCCAGCCAACTTGTCCAAAATCTGGTCTATGAAGGGCAAGAGAAAGTGGTCTTTTCTGATTTTTAAATTGAGCTTTCGATAATCAATACACACCCTCCAACTTGTGGTTTCCCTAGTTGGAATTAGCTCACCATAATCAAATTTAATCACAGTGATTCCAGATTTCTTAGGTACCACCTGAGTAGGTGCCACCCATTCAAAATCTGAAATATGATAGATGATTCTTGCATCTAATAATTTGACCACCTCCTTCATCACCACTTCTTGCATGTGGGGGTTTAACTTTCTTTGCATTTCTCTAGAGGGTTTAAAACCCTCTTCCAAGTGGATCTTATGCATATAAACAGCAGGGCTGATGCATCCAAGATCTGCAATAGTCCAACATATTACTCTCTTATGCCTTTTTAACACACCCAACAACTCTTCCTCTTGCTCATCAGTGAGGGAGGAAGAAATGATCACAGGCAACTTCTGATTAGCTCCCAAAAATGCATATTTTAAAGACTTGGGTAGCTGTTTTAACTCCACATCAGGTGGACTTATGAGTGAAGGCAACAAAGGTGCCTTTGAAGGTGGTGAAAGAGGTAACACAGTTGGTTTCCAAGGAGGATACCTCGTTGCTGGCCCCATGTTAGAATTTAAGGCTTTCACCTCTTGAATCATAGGTGTGGGGGCATTTTCTTCCACAATTTCACCCACACATTTTTAAAAACATCACATAAATCATTACAATGCAGTAGCTTGGGCAAAGTCTCTTCTACAAGCTCATCCAACACATCAATCAAAAAGCAATCCTCACTGTCCCAGTGAGGCTAACTTGCTATATTGTAGACATTCAATTTTAATTTTATATTGCCAAAAGATACCTCCATTACACCTAATCTATATTTTATACAAGCATTGGCAGTGGCCAAGAAAAGCCTGCCCAAAATTACAAGAATGGAGGTAGTGCACTTGCTTGGTTCCATGTCAAGAAAATCTGCTGGATAGAAAAACATGTCAACCCTAACTAACACATCTTCTATCATTCCCATAGGTTTCCTTTCAGGTCTGTCAGCCAGCTGTAATACCACATGTATGGGCTTCAATTCTCCCAAGCCTAACTTCTCATAAACTGAATATGGAAGTAGGTTCACATTGGCTCTCAGATCTAATAAGGCTTTTTCAATGGTATGATCTCCAACGATGCAAGGGATTGTGGGAACTCCAGGGTCTTAGAGCTTTATTGGGGTTGTGATGGACATCACTTGGTTCACTTTCTCAGCACAAAAGACCTTCTTGGATAGGTGTATCCTAGATTGTCTTTTATGTGTGCACAAATCTTTCAAAAATATTGCATAGGCTGGAACTTGCTTGATTGCATCAAGTAAAAGCAAGTTGATCTTTACATATTTAAATGTTTATATCATTTTCTCAACTTTAGCATTCCCCTTATCAAAAGGAGAAGGTGCTTAAAGTGCATTAGGAAATGGCAAATGAGGGACTGATCTCCCATTTGCTGCCTTAGCAATCTCATCAGTTTTTTCTTTATTTTTGTTTTCATTTTTCTGTTGGGGCTCATCAACACTGTCCTTATTTCTCATATGCTGCTCCTACTGTATATCATCATGGGTTGTTCTTTCATTTCTTGTACTTTTTACCAACTTTATTATCAACCAGCGTTCCACTTCTCAAAGTGGTAATAGATTTGGCTTCTTCATGTGAAGAAGTCTCACCCACCATATAATGACCTTTTGGGTTGTTTATAGGCTGACTAGGCAGTCTTCCCTCCTCTCTCCTAGTCAAAGTATTGGATAGCTGACCAAGATGGTTTTCTATCTTCTTAATACTTTGGCTATGGGAGTTAACAGTTTGAGATAAAGAGTCCAAATTCTGTAATGAAGCCAGAACTTGCTCTTCAAATGTGAGGGATCTAGAGGATGCTGAGGCTGGTGCACTTTGATACACAAGTTGTGCTATTGGCTAGGCCATAGTCTGCTGGTATTGGGGTCTTGGGAAGCAGTTCTGCTGGTATGGCTGAGCATTTCTATAAGACATGAATTGTTGTGGTTGCTGCTAGTTTTGGAAGGTATCTTATCTCCACCTCAAGTTGGGGTGGTTTCTCCAATGATAACCAGCAGTTGACTGTTGTCCAAAAGACTGAGCATCGTTCACATATTCCATAACAAGGTCTAGAAATTGGGCAGCAGAAGGACATTCTTCAAGGGAGTGAGTGGGGGACTGACGTATCACACATGCCTCCTCCACTTTGGCAGCCATTGGTGACTGCATTGCTCCTTGAACTTCTCAAATTTTTGAGTCAAGCTATCCACCTTTCTTTCCAAATCATTGTACCCACTGACCTCATACATTTTCCCTCTTGTAGTATTCTCTCTCACCAATCTAACAGGAGTCTTAATGTCCCTTGATAAAGTTTCTCTTTGCATGGAGTTTTCACTAATGATATCAAATAACTCCCAAGCCTCATCAGCTGTCTTGTGGAGATAGGTACCACCACATGAGGCATCAACCATGTCCCTGCTCTTGAGATCAATTCCTTGATAGAAACTTTGAACAAGTTGTCATTCAGGAATTTGGTGATGGGGACATTGCTTCAAGAGCTCCTTAAATCTCTCCCATGCTTGGTGAAAGTCTTTTGTTGGGGACTGAGAAAAGGAGATTATGCTCTTCCTTAGCTGACTTGTTTTGGACATGGGGAAAATCATGGCTAGAAATTGACATTGAAGGTCATTCCAAGACTAAATACTATTGGTTGGGAGCATGGACAGCCAAGTTCTGGCTCTTTCCTTTAAGGAAAAAGGAAAGAGCCTCAACCTGGTTACTTCCTCCCCCAAACCTGCAATATTGAAAGTAGTGCATAGTCTGGTAAATTTATCAATGTGTTTGTATGGGTTTTCCTTACTCAGACCATAATATAAGGGAAACATCTGTATGATGGAAGATTTAATCTCATAGTTTTCTTGGATAGCAGGGAATTGAATGCAGAAGGGAGAGTTGTACACCCCTAGTGCATTGAATTCTTTTAATGTCCTAGGTTGCTCACCCATTGTAGAACTATCACAATTAACCACAGGTGTGTGTATGGACTGCTTAGGTATGAGAAGTCTCTCAACTTTAAGATCTAAAGAAGCAATCTCAGAATTGAGAGATCTTCTACCAAGCATACACACAGCAGAAACAAAGTTCAGCACACAAAATTACAACACATATTTAAGCAAAACAATTTAAAAAATACACAACTACTGCTGCAGATCTAAAAATGTGCAGATCTAAAAACATAAAATAGTTAAGAAATACAGACTTTAGCACAGCTTGCTCCTCCAATTAGCACAATGCTCCTCTCAAAACAACAAATCCAGATCTGCAACACAAAATTAAACTACAAAAAAACTATAGTAGCAATTAGTCAAACACAAAACAAACAATTATAAATCTATATCTAAAATAAGAAAAACTTAGATCTACCATTTAAAAATACAGATCCTCGGTAGCGGTGCCAAAAACTTGTTGTGTTTCTTATCTTGTAATTATTAAAGGGTTAAAATCAGCAAACTAAAAAGGCAAAATCACAGAGAAATGGGATCAAGATAAGCAATCAAGCCTGCAAGAACCAAGGCTGTTGCAGCAAGCTTTAAGGGGTAAGTAAGGGTATGCCCATAGGGAAATGTGCTTTAAAATAAGGTAAATTTCCAGATCTAAGACAGATCTGGCACTCTAACCTATCCTAGTTTAAAATAAATCAAAACAGGAAAGAGGAGAAGTTTTTTTTTTTAAGTTGTCACTTTACTAAAAACTACAGAAAAAAAAATCCAAATGAACCAGAACTGATTAAAACATAGATTTAGGGAGATAGAGAAAAGGATGAAAATCAAAAGAAGGAGACCAGCAGCTAGGAACTTTGGTCTTTTACCAAAAATTGATTGGTTCATAGGCAGTGCAGGAAACTAATTTGCAACAATCCTTCATCTGAATACAAGCTCAGATGCAAGGTATAAGTATCCAACCTAGAGCAGAGGATTGGAGTGATCCTAAGGCTATGATCTGTCCACTTTAATGGTCACAAATCTTCCTAGAGATTCCTCTAATTCAAGGGTCTTAATTGGAACAACTAAATAATTGCAAATGCTGTGGATGTAAGGCTACAAGATCAGGCATCCACAGGGATATTAGATCTAGGGAAATCAAATGGCAATCAAGAGATTTATGGATCCAAATTAACTTTACATTTAATAATTATTGAATCAATATAACTTACAGTCCAATTGTTCTCAGATCTGCAATCTGTGCAACATTTAATCCTCCTATAAAGCTTTAAACCTCTTAATTTACAGCTCTCAACCTCACCCTAGCTACTAAAAGGGTTTAGCCAACCATGGTTTGTCTAAAGAGCGAATGGGAAAGAAGGAAGATGAAAGAATTTTTGAATTTTGGTCTGAGCTCTCTCAATTTTTGGATGGCTCTTCAGTAGACTCCTCAGGCTTTTATAGTCTTCCTCTCTATCCTCAGATCTGTTTCAGCCAATCAGAGCTCAAGGGAATAATTCTGTTATTCTGAGCTGCGGATGTGCCTGATTTTGCTTCTAGAAACTCTCTACTAATTGGTCCAAACTAGACAGATATATGTGAAGTGGTTACAGAGTTCCCATTTGCGCCCATTTGTGTTCTAAAAATATCCCCAAGGGTTGTTAAAGTGCCTTGGAATGTGTGCACAGAGCACTGAAGGGAGTAGTAGTCTCAGCTAAAACTGAGAAGTTCCCAAATCGAGCTTCGATAGGTTCAGCGAACCTCTCTACAGGTTCTAAGGCTTCTTTGTGCTTCATTCAATAGATTGAAGTAGGCTTTCGAAAGGTTGGATGGCCTCTTGATAGGATCAATCGCATTGTTTGACAGGATGACCACAAAACCTCCCCACTGTCTTAGCTTTAGCTAGCCTATTGATAGGTTATAATTCAACCTGTCGACATCTTATACAGCTCCAGTTGAGCTTTCGACAAGTTCAGTACTGCTATTCAACAGGTTGACTCAGCCTCGCACAGCTTCAGGTAAGTCCTTGCTAGGTTGGGTTTGTTTAGGGGAACCTATTGATAGGTTCTTCTCTACTGTTCTGAACCTCGTGAGATCCCCTGCATCTCCAGGTAAGTCCTTGACAGGTTGTGACACACCACTCGACATATTCTTTCAACTTGTTGGCAACTTCATTTTTCTCTCTCAGAACCTATCGATGAGTTCTCATTAAGCTTTTAGGCATCTCAATAGGATTCTTCCTTTGGTTTCCACTCCTCAACAGGTTTTGGGAACTTGTCAATCTCTTCATATCTAAGCATCCAAACCTGTCGACAGGTTGAATTAACCTCTTGATAGGTTATAGCCTTTGCTTCCACAGCTGACACATAGCTCTGGTCTATTCTTCATCTATTCAGTACTCAACACCTTTTTGAGGGGTTCAATCTTCATTTACTGTAGCTGCTCTTGCTCCCAAGTGTACCCAGTTGGACACATGACATTCCCATAGACTTCTGAGGCTCTGTGGAGTGCTTGATTGGCTAGCCTTTTGGGCTGCATGAGCACATGATGAGGTAGCAGATTTTTTCTTTGGCATTTTTAGATGGATGTCTGCACTATGACTACATTTTATTGCTTAACTACAAAAACATACTCAAAAAATATTATTAGTCAACTCAAAGGTCCATCAAAGGTTAGGTTAGGAGGTGAAAAATGGTATTTTTCACTTTTCAACACTGCCCTATTTTCAAATCACCATAACTTCTTATATATAACTTCGATTGAGGCAATTTTTGGCCTATTGGAAAGCTGGAGAAGTTCTCTTTCCAATGTTATTTAACTTAGATCCATCAAAGGTTTGTGTAATTTTGGCACTCCTCTTTCCAACTACTGCTCAGGAGGGTTCAGAAACTTGTCCGGGACGAGTTCTAAGGGATCCGGGAAGGTTGGGGTTGATTCCTAAGGGTTTGGGATGATTCCTAAGGGTTTTAGGATGATTCTTAAGGGTTTTGAGAATGCTATCGGAAGCTCAAGGGTCTCGAAGTATGTCTTGATTGGGCCTTGGGCCAAATTTGGGTGTCTACAAGCCTGGGACTGGAAAAGATCTCTAGTATAAGGCACAATGGCCCAGGTTGAGGGGTCAGAAGTAGCGAGGTCATGAGGACCCTCGCTTCTTCTCCTGGGTATCCTCCTCAGTGACTGGGGGTGAGGTAGTGGGATCCTCAATCTCTATTGGCTCAAAAAAATGGCTAGCCCCTGGCTCCACCGATGAAGTAGGAGGAGTGGGGCCAGCAGGCCCCATCGTCAGGGTAGCAGGAGTGTCCACACCGGACATCTCCCCTACGAAGGGCCCACTGTTTGGTGGTGGCGGGGGAGGGCTGGTGGGAGGCTCAGGTCCATCATCATGGGAAGACCCACTCAGACTCGACCTAGCCAAAATCAAAGACACCACCTTTGCCACGTCAGTTAACAAGCTCCTCACAGAGGTGAGCATGACACGTATCTCCAACTATCTTGCCTCTAATGCACTTAGGCGCTGCTCCACTATAGATTGGAAAGTTGGAGTGAACTGTGTGCCCACAAATGGGGCAACACCATCATGGAGGGCCTCCTCCATGAGTCCTTGAAAGCCCTCGGCACCAATATCAAAGGTGTCAGGCAAAAATGTAGTAGGCAGGGGTGCGAAAGTGGAGGTGGGTGCTGAAGGTCACACACTCAGATATGATGATGGGGTCGGTGAAGAGCATGGTGACCGGTGAATGTGAGGTGGATGGGTGATGACTTTGTGTAGGTGAATGGTGATGTTGGTCGGGGAGACAGAGGTGAGAAAGTGTGGTCCTCCGTCTCAAGAGGTGGGGAAGGGGGTGAAAGGAATAGGTTGGGAAAATGAGGGGATGGGTAGAGAGGGTATAGGGGACGAGACAAGTGAGTTGGTTGCTCAAGTAGCAAAACCAGTAGGGGTAGGGGAAGAGACTACCGGAGTCCCCATTGGAGGAGCAACTGTCGAGGAGGCCACAACAGCCCGTTCGGAAGTGGTGGGCTTTCCTCCACTGGCTTGCCTTATAGAGCTTGGGGAGCACTTTCAATGGGGCTTTCGACCGGTCAATCTTGTACCCATGACGGAGTAACAAGTGAGTGACACCGCCCATATGGAATCCCAAGCGACACTCGGTGGTACCTTGGCAGCGACAATTTCCTAAGGGAGTCGAGTAACCCGAAGAAAACAAGCATGGTGGGTTTGAACCACCAACCCTTCAAAACGACGTAGAGGATCTGTAAGAGATCCGCCCACCGTTGGGTCTTATGGGAAATAAGATATAGTGTTTTATATAACACTACATGCAAAGAAAATGTCTCAAAGAAGTGCTGCCCGTGTGATGTAGGTCAGACCCACAGGTGGCCGACCTGAAACGACAAGCACCATATTGGTGAACGCAGGGAAATCGTGGCATCGGGGCATGCCACAACCCGCGGGTGGTGCTGCAGGAATGCCCATAAGTAGGGCAAGTTCCACCCGATCAAATGCTAGATCAAATTCGTCGATCTACATTGTAAAGAGGCTCAACTCGGAAGAATGATAAATAAGGTGCTTGTAGAAGAGCTGGACCAACCAGGGGTACACGGGCGTGGCCGATGGTACTAAAAGATCTGCTAGGTGGACCCGACAAAGGTATGCCAGGGAAAATTGGGCCTCGAGAAGCTTCTCAAAATAGTCCATGTTGAACTGTGGTTTGACAAAGACCTGGTGGTGCGACATGACGTCTGAAGGTCTGTCGCGCCTAATGGGTGGTGGAGTGGGCGAAGTCAACGGTAGGGTGGATGCGACAATGGAAGCCAGTGAGTTGATACAAATACTGGCATTAGGGTTTCGAGCCTGTCACGCTGGTGAGTATTCTTGCCTGTCACGTGGGTGACCCGGGTTCGGTCCCCGGCAACGGCGCAAAAAACTTGATTGTTAAATAATAGAAACCTTGCAAGTGCACAAGTTCGTAGAACTAGGGCGAGTACAAGGGTGTCAAATCACAGGGACTAGTCGTTTATCTAAACTAAAGGTTTAACTAAAGAAGGTTTTATAAAAGGGAAAATCTAATTAAATTATCTCAGACAACAAGTAAATCTGATTTAGAAAATAGTGGGATCCCTTTTAATCGCACTACTCATATTTAACTTGTATTCTATTCCTAATCTAATATGAATTATGGGTAATCGACCTTATTTTCGCTACAAGGTAAAGCTAGGTAAAATAATCAGATCCTATTCATAGTCACAGACTAGTCGGGATGATATGATCCATCTAATCTCTAGTGATCTAATCTATAAGCATCATTGCATGAAACCTATGAAACTAGACTACAAGTACTAATTTGAAGACGCATATCCTTTTAATTCTAATCCTAATCCCTACAAGGCCAATAGAATTATCAAAAATAGAAATAAAATCTTTAGAAATGTCTATGATAACAAAAGTAAACCTCAATCGTGCAATCATTACTCTAGTGAATTCAAATTAGAAAAGAATAAAATTTGGAATTAAAAACTCATCCTTGATGTATAAGAGATCTCAAGTTTCGAGAATTAGCCATGCATCGTAGCTCTGATCATCCTTATTGCTTAATCGATCATCGTACGATGAATTACAATGCCCTCAATCTCACTAAACTCTCGAAAATCAGAAAAGGGAAAGGAAAACTAAAACTAGAACTACTTACTTGCTAAAATTCTAAAACTAGAAAACTCTAAGACCCTCTCCATTCTAAATCTAGAATCCTTATTTATAGATGCATAAGGTCCTATTACAATGATTAAACATGAAAGGGAATCCCTAAACCGACCTAAAAATCAGCTAGGAAGGAAGAAGATCTCGGAGACTTGATTCCATAGCTATCATTCCTGAAAATTCACAGAGAAACCTTACCGATCGAAATTGGGTTTCAACCGGTCGAGTTGATAATTTTTCTCAAACTTTGCAATCTCTCTTTCTCATCTTGATTTTGACTGGTCAAAATTCATTTTTGACCAGTCCCGTTTGGCATTTATGAAGCTCACTTTTGGTTTCGATTGGTCGAATGTATTTCGACCAGTCGAATTTATTGTCAAAATTCTGTTGGTTTGCTGCTTCATTTCGACTGGTCCATTTTTCCTTTTGATCGGTGGACTTTGACTGTTGATTTGTTCCTGAAGCTCTTTGCATCTCAATTGGTCCATTTCATTCTCGACCGGTCAACTGGACTATTTTCTATAGCTTTCTTTCACTCTCGACCGGTTGAATTCGAATTTCGACCAATCCACTTTGATAGTTTCTTTTTCTTTTCTGTTCTTGTTGTCTCATCTCAACCGGTCCACTTTGACTCTCGACCAGTTGGTTTTGACAGTTTGGGTTGTTCTTCCTCTGTTTTATCCTCTGCTTTTAGCTTTGGTTTCCATATCTTCTCTCCTTAGTCCTTTTAACTACTTTCTTACTCTTTTTCTCTTCAAAACCTGTCGTATAGAAACTTGCACTAAAGGTGATCATCAGAAACAACGTGGCCCAACACTGTCGAGTTTTGGGTCTAATTTATATGGCTTTGAAGGCTGATCACATACCCTCATACGGTTAGTTTTTTATTCTACATGGTACACATCCCAAACAGTAACTCTAAACGCGCGAGACATACACTAAGCTCAAATACAAATCACTGGTCAACTTTTGGAATGGGTGACACATGAAATAAAAAAACTGTCTAATGATATACTCATGAAGGCCATGATCTCAAGATGCATCACAGGGAAGATTGGGATAGAAAACAATCTCTGTTTTTTGATTCAAAGTGGTCAATTCATGCTAGCCGGAGGAGATGGAGCAATGTTACGATGTATGAATAATGGCATGATTATGAGGTGAGGTTACATCTAAGACGTTTGATATAAAGGCGATAATCCAAAGATTCACGACGAAAAAGAGTGGTGCAAACTCAATCTCTCTCATATGATTCATTACAATCAACTGTTGAATCGGATAATGGCTTTGGAGTGCATTGAGTCATATGATAAAGATCATGGTTGGTGCCAATCGTTTTCACTTATGATCTTTAGATTATGGTCATCAAATCAAGTGGCTTAGATGGTTGGTTACATTTAAGTCGTCTGATTTGAAGGTCATGATCTAAAGATCTACTATGCCGAAGAGTGGCACAAAATTCAGTCTCTTTTGTATGATTCAACACAATCAAATGTTGAATTAAGTAATGGCTTTTGAGTGTATTAAATAATATGATGAAAATAATGTTTGGTGCCAATCTTTAGATTGTGAGCTTCAAATCCAATGGCTTAGATGGGGTTTTAACTTGGCACAAGTTTCACATACCAATTTCCTGCTCACTATCACTTTTGGGCATGTTTACCACATTGAATCAACACCTGGGCCGTCTGATAGGTGGGCCATGATCTCAAGATTTATTGCGCTGAAGAAGGGACAAAGATCTCATCATTTAATTCAAGACAATCAACTTTTTAATGGTGAAAAACTCAAGCCGCAAAAACCAATTTTTTAATTGGTGCACGGAAGGAGGGCAGTTATTTTTTCCCACAACGTGGGCTAAAAAAAGTTTCACGAGATTTTTCCCTGAAAACTTTGTCTTGACTATTTTCACTTTTTTTCCATGCAAGTGGGACCCACCATGTTCCTTGTAACACCTGCCACTCGATTTTTGTGTTGGTCAATCTGTTGACTGAGACCTGAAGAGACCTGACTGTGCCATGTGACTGCCTGAGGCCAGGTCCATCTAAGTTTTTGAAGCACCCACCTTAGATTGATGGGATATTGCCTATTTCTAGAGGCTCCCATTGGGCACTCAATTTATTTGAATGGGTGTGTTAGAAATTAAGTAAAACACAAATCACATCTCACACCTTTTGAGAAGCCCAGACTAATTTTTGATGGACCTTGACCCAAGGTTTGGCTCGAATTGGGCCAAAGCCTTGGTGGTGATGAGGAGATCATCACCAACAGATCAGATTTTGATGATGATCATAGGACTGGTCAATGGTTGGAGTCAAAGCTAGACCAATAAATTTTAAAAGGATTAGATCACAAGCACTCTTAGTTATGTGAGTGTGCCTTGCATGGAGCAAAGGCCATCTTGTAATTTTAAATAAAGCCCAAGGGGATTCATAGATTAATTATCCAAATTTCCTCATTTTTAATTTGGATTTTGCTAATCTCTAGCAAATCCTAGCCATTAATCTATTTGACCTATATTTGACCCATCTTAACCATAGAAAAAATTTGGTGAAATCTAAGGTGAGAGATGCACTCTCACACATGCACCACAAGATAGGTTGGACAATTAGAAAATAATAAATTTTAAGGGCATAGAAGAGCACAAAAGACAAGATTTGACCCAATGTGTGGTGGGAAGTGAACCCATGTGGGGTCCAATCCCACATGCGCATGGGAGCATTAGAGGATAGAGGAGAGAGAGTGAGGACTTTGGGAAGGGATGAGAGGTCAAGTGTCAAAATTTTTCTAAGCCTTGTCTGTAACGTCCCAGAAAATTTCGAAACTGAGCGTGACTGACCATATGTACGTGTCCGGCACGGTGACTAATGTCGCCTTGAAATTTTCGACTAAGTAGTTAGTGGGAAATTTATAGGTGTGCGAAGTAGGTATAAACTCTTAGTTGGCTATTAGGAGTAAGCCACAAGCTGGAACAGAATATACTTGCCCAACACCCAATTAGAACTAAGTTTAGGTGGATAGGGTTTTAGAGTAAATATCTAGATATTCCTTTTCTTTTTGCTTTGTTTTGTAAGAGAGAAGAGAGAAGGGCAAATTCCTCTCCTCCTTACCACTCGTAAGAACACAAATTGGGAAGATCACTCTGCAAGCTTCGATTTCTCTGCAAAGGAAGGGTCATCTTCATTACAAGAACTCTATACTCTTACAAATTCTGACCACGAGAAGTCTTTGAGTTCCGATATGGAGTGAATCTAAGAGAGTGGGAAAGTAGTTTGGAACGAGTACGAGTCGATCGTCGTGGACGCTTCAATAGCAATTAAGAAGGAGAGATTAAGATGTGAGTGTGAGCCGTTGTGATTGGGCTCTGTTTTGATTCCGATTTCCGTAAGAAGTTACGAGATCAACTCCAAAAATCCCTTTCGATAGATTCATCGAAAGTCACGTAATCGACCTTGAAAGGTGAGCATGCTAATATTTTCATGTTGTACTAATTGCTCCTAACTTAGATTAGTCAGCATATGGAAATAGAGTAAAAATTAGATTAGTTTTGGAAAGAAAGAAACCAAGGAAAGAGAAGCTCGAAGGGCTACAGAATCTGTCAAAATCGAACAATCGATTCCTCAATCGATCGTTTGATTTTGACAGGACAGAGATGTGTAAAGACATTTATGAAGGAATCGATCGATCGAATTTGAAACCGATCAATCGAATTTGAAACCGATCGATCGATTTTGAAAATCTATCGATCGAGTTTGACAGGACTGATATGCCAATCTTTTGAAGAAATTGAACGATTGATTTTGAAAATTGATCGATCGAATTTAGATTTATGAAGAAATTGAACAATCGATTTGGAAATCGATCGATCGATTTCCCCTTTCTGGCTTTTTTAGTTTTTCTTTAGAAAGACTCTGGGAAACTTTGAAGCATCTATTTTCGACATTATTGACACGTAGTGTGATCTTAATGTGAACTAGGTTAAGAGCGGGAGATGTGAATAAGGATTTGAGTCGCTTTGAAGGGCTCCAAACTTAGGTAGGGGAATCTCAATATTAATTGCATTTTTGTCTCAATTGATATGAATAACTTGCTACAATCATCGGGAAATAAGATAAAATGAATTTGGTTTTGAACATGATTATGAACTCCGCATTTGCTTTGAATCCGCTTCAAATTTGATTGGCATTTGAATTCTGAACTCCAAACTCCGAATCTAGTTATGTATTACAATACATTGAATTATATGTTAGAATCAACATTTGATTTAAAGTTCACACAAACGAACCCCTCAATTTTTTGAATCGTGTTGAAGGCATGTTCGAATGGCACAAGTTATCCTCATAACGCAGAGGCTTGTTGCATCTTCTAAAAAGTGTTCATTGAACGACGATGACTAGGTAAGGGTTCCCATCGGAAAATCTCTGGCTCCCAAGCTATAAATGCCTGAGAGAATGATTTAAGTCATTAATAAGAAAATCATTGCATGAATAAGAATACAAAACTATGTTGAAAGCTTGATTTGTTTGAATTCAGTTTATAGTACTTTAAATGACATTTGTACAAGAAATTGCATTCGATACAGTCTTTGCAATTCAGTTGTATCAATTGTTAAGCACTGAATATTGCCACTTTCTACCCCTTAAACCTGGCTTTTGCTAGGACTTAGAGTGTTTAATAACTGCTTTTAAATATTGTTTTGCAGCTAGAAATAATATGCAACATAGTACAGAAATCCATCTAAAAATGCCAAGAAGAGAGGATTGGGAGTCAAGCTTCATACTTGTTGGAGAGTTGCAGCAGACATGAATCACAACAAGACCATGCTTCAGCTGTGTGCACACATCTAATGTTCACACTAGAGCACAAGCATTACTCAGAGCAGCACAAGGGTTTCACTAGCTGCACACTAGATCAGAGCCAGCTGTAGTAGTGTGAGCTTCAACAACTCCAAGACATACAGTTCGAGCAGTGCATTGCTGGAATCCATCCTGTCGAGTGGTACTGAAGGGCTAAGAGGTGCTAAGACAGCACCTATCAAATGCTGCTTATGTTGAAAGAAGCACCTATCGAATGGTGCACTGCTGAAGTATTCACATGTCGAATGCTGCAAATGAAGCTGAACTGCACCTATCGAATGCTAAGAGTGCTGAAAGTGTACCTGTCGATCACTAGAACTCAACCTGTCGAATGGACTATTGATGCTGCAGTTCTGAAGCCCATTCTCTCAACCTGTCGAGTTCTTCAAGCAACCTATCGAATGGTGCTGAAGGTGAAGTATGCACCTGTCTAATGGTGCTGAAGCAGCTATTTTGAACCTGTTAGCAAACTTCTCAACCTCCTTTAAGCTTTAGCAAACCATTTGATTAGCTGCAGACACCCCTCGAAATATCAGCCATTTAAAAGTCAGCTTCAGCACAACTTGGGAGGATCACATCAGTTGATTGAGTAAATCATTACAACAACCATCAACTACTGGAGCCCATGCTTAAATCAGACATCAAGCTCCAACTATTTTCAGAAATTACCAACAGATGTAAGGGCCATTTTGGTAACTTCAGCAACTGTCATAAAGGCTATCTTGGGAATGTTAAACATGCACATGGGACAACAGTCCACATGTGAATTATTTCATAACTAAATGGAATATTCCTGGGCTGTAATGAAGCCACCTTTGCTGAGCATAACTGAATGGAGTATTCTTTCTTCTGATTGGCTCAAACACTAATCACATGGATTAGAATAAGCTAAATTAAATTCTCTTCTCTGATTGGTTGAAACACAAGGCACATGGATCAATGCAAAGCTATAAATAGTAGCCTTTTTGGCAGTAATTCTTTAGCAAGGAAGCTAGGAACAAAGGAATAGCCTGAGTTCTCCTTAGCTCAATTTAGGTTTAGTTTTAGTTGTTCTTTTTCCCTTTTCTTTTCCCTCTTCTCTCCCTAATCCAGCCTGTTGGATTAGATCTTGGTAGCAGCTAGGGTTAGTTTTAATTTGTAAATTTGTGCTGTAATTACATTCTAGAGAGTTTAGAATTTCAGAGATTGCTGCCTCGTGAGCAATCATCGTAAGTTTTGGTTAATTCAATGAGAAGCTGTTTTGAATGTTCATTTAGATCTATAAATTTTCTATTTAGATGCTTTAAATGTTTATAGATCTGATGCACGTATGGATGCCTATACTTGTAGCTTTGCATCCATAGTGGAAGCAGTAATTTTCTTGTTATGTCTTTACTCTTTTACCTGGCACACATCTCTAGGATATGCTGTGACCATTTGAGTGGACAACCATATACCCCTAGGATTGGTCCAGATCTGAGGGTTAGGATAGATTCTTTCTCCTTGCACTTGAGCTTGTAGCCAAGTGAAGGATTGGTCCAGATCTGACGAGTTCTACCCATAGACTTGGGACTTTGAACTCAATATAACTTCTTTTTGTTTATTTTGAGTGAGATACACTTGGATTATGGGCCCTGGCCTGGTATATTGAATATTTGTATATACATTTTGGGGAACCACTATTGGGAACCATTGTTTAGGTGATGGTAGTCCATCACTGGTGGTTCTTCTTGGTTCCTTCTTTTGTTATGGTTAGATATAGAATTGGAGATCTTTTCTTTTGAAATGATTAGACTTTAGTTGGTTATAATATATGCTCTGAATTCTATATTCGTATTGATGTACCGGTGTTTGACGAGCCGACTTTTCCGGTACTTTAGGAACGGGAAAGTTGGTATCAAAGCTATGGCTCTAAATCCGGATTCCATGGGACGATGGGCATGATTATTTTTACAATCAATACTGATTAAAGTTGTTATTTAACAATGATAGATAAGCATGGCCCCAAGGTTTCGAGGAAGAGGTAGAGGTAAAGACGAACAGAGGATGGTTCCGTTGGTGGATGCTCTAGAGGGTGTCGGTACATCTAGGGGTATAAGGATCGTTACCGATCCTAATGCAACTTCTATTGGCAGAAGGGGTAATGATGAACATGTTGAGCAAGTGTTGGAGGCCGTGGCCAATAATATGGCTCAACAGACAGCTTCAATAGCTCAATGGAATGCTGTTATGGCTCAGCAAGCAAAGTTAATTACAGTCAGGAACCACCCTTTTGGGTTTGTAGAGTTTAGAAGGATGCACCTTCCTAATTTTTCAGGTCAGACTGATCCACTTGAAGTCGAGAGATGGCTTAATGAAATGAAGAAGATCTTTGAAGTGCTACAATGCACTAAAGCTGAGAAGGTGCGATGGGCAGCCATCAAGTTTGATGGAGATGTTGACCCGTGGTGGAAGTCAGTGTCCAGAACCAGGGAACAAGAGATTCCCAATACCTTTTGGACATAGGCAAAGTTTGTAGAAATGTTTAATGATGAATACTTCCCAAGGATAGTGAGGAATCAGTGGGAAGTTTAGTTTATAAAACTGGAGGAAGGCAAGATGACCATGCACGAGTACGGGGCAGAGTTCACAAGATTATCGAGATTTGCACCTCAACACGTGGCTACCGAGTTAATGAAGGCCAGAAAGTTCCAACTTGGCCTAAAGCCTAATATTTAAGAGAGTCTCAATCCTTAAGCTAAAGACTTATACAGGAGTAATGGCTAAGGCCCTTATCGCCGAGGAGGATATTGAGAAGATGTTTAAGAGGAGAGACCAACATAGTAAGGAAAGAGCCAGTCAAGGGCAGTCAAGTGCCTCTGAACGGGTAAATAAAAGGCTGAGGTTTGCGAGACCACCATGATACCCTACTCAGCTAGCTTACTCGAGACCGACTACCTCTTTAGGACCGATCTCCTATCAGAGATCGTCGGTGTCTTTGCTTGCTCGACCTTTTCGACCTTCAGGCCCTACTGCTAGTGGAGCATCAGTAGCACAAGGATCCTTGCGTGTCTCATCCTTCTCTCTGGTCCCATTATGTGAAAGGTGTGGGAAACCACACAAGACTGAGGAATGCAGGAGAATCTCTGGGGCTTGCTTCAGATGTGGCAATATTGGACACCTGATCAAAGATTGTCCTGATGAAGACAAGGACATGACCACTTTTACTTCTACGCAGAGATCTTCTCGACCTACTATTCAAGGTTGAGCTTATGTCATTACTGCACATGATGCCCAAACATCGAATGACGTAATCCAAGGTATAATTAAACTTTAGATGTTAATTTTTACTTTGCTCTTAGTTAACTTGTGGTTTTCTTTAGATATCTTAACATATGACATTCATATACACCACACACCTTATGAGCACTTAATCGGGTCATGTGTGAAAGAATTTAGGTACATTGCATATATATCAGAGCAACGATATCTGCCATCACAAAGAACGTGTTTTGATAAACTCAGGGTCTACTCAGTCCTTTATCACACTTCAATTCACAACAGAAATGAGCATCCTTACAGAGTCACTAGACTTCATTTTGGCTGTGTCGGTCTCTACGAGGAGCTCAGTGATCACAGATATGGTGTGTCGATCGGCGTTGCAGTTGAAGACCATGGGACGATAGCCGATTTGTTCTTGTTAGATATGCAAGGATTCAATATAATCTTCACAATGGATTGGTTATACGCATATCATGCTAGTGTGGATTGCCTCCGAAAGGTGGTAACTTTTCGCCCTCCAAAGGGAAACTCTTTCCGATTTAGTGGAGCCAAGTATAGCGTTGCACCATTCATCTTCACCATCCGAGCGGAATGCCTTATGAGAAATGGGTGCAGTGGATACCTCGCTTACTTGAAAGATCAAAGGGAAGAGAAGAATAACATCACCGATATTTCAATTGCATGCGAGTATTCATATGTATTTCTCGAGGATCTACCCGGACTGCCACCTAATCGAGAGATCGAGTTCACGATTGAGTTAGCTCCAGGTACTAAGCCGTTGTCGAAGGCTTCATATCACATGACGCCACCAAAGTTGAAAGAACTGAAGGAACAACTTCAGGAGCTGTTAGATAAAGGATTTATCAGGCCGAATGTGTCTCCTTGGGGAGCGTCGGTATTATTTGTTAAGAAGAAGGATGGTTCGATGCGGCTCTATATCACCACCAGTTAATCAAGCTGATGATTAAGAATCATTATCCACTTTCGTAGATTGATGACCTCTTTGATCAACTTCAAGTCATAAAATTCTTTTCAAAGATCGATTAGAGGTCAGGCTACCATCAGTTAAAGATTAAGGTTGAAGATATTTCAAAGATTGCATTCCACACAAGGTATGGTCACTATGAGTTCCTGGTGATGCCATTTGTGTTAATGAACGCACTAGCATCATTTATGGAGTTGATGAACTGGGTATTCAAACCACACCTCAAAAAATTAGTGGTTATTTTCGTAGATGATATTCTCATTTATTTGAGAACAAGAGAGGAGCATGAGCAGCGCTTACGAGTGGCTCTCAAAACACTCAGAGACCACCAATTATATGAAAAACTCAGTGTTAAGTAGTGAAAAATGCCAGTTTTTACCCCTTAATCTGACCTTTGATGAACCTGTGAGCACATTGATAAACACCTGTTGAGTCTGTTTTGTAGATAGCAATAAAACATAGGAATAGTGTAGAAAACCACTCAAAAATACTGCACAAAGAAGTCCATCTCTTAGCACAGTGCAGACCCAGCAATGGCACACAGAGGGCTGCACACCATTGGGCCCTTGGGGCATGTGGCAACAGCAGGGTAAGGCGAAGGAAGTGAAAATAGGTTGAAAATATCCTATCGAGAGGTTATTTGAAGACTTCGATAGGAGCTGAGAGCTAAAAAGGGAGGAATTTGTGTAGTTAGAAAGGTTTCGATAGGATTGAAGACAGAAAAAGGATGGATTCGTGTGGATTGAGGAGTTCGATGGGATCCAAGAACCTATCGAGCAGCTGGAAGAAATGAAGAAACCATCCTATCAAAAGCCTGCCTGAGGTGAAAGGGGAATCTATCGAATAGTTTCCTGAACCTGTTAGATGGTGGCCCGGACCTATCGAGATGGAGACGCTGGAACAGAACCTACCGAAGGGTGCTTAAGCCTTTCGATATGAGTGAGAGCAATCTTATCAGAATAATGGTATGTAGAGCTGAACCTATCGAAATAGTCCTCAAACCTGTCAAAAAGCTTCCCCAACCTGTCGAATGCTCCAGGCAAAGGGCTGAGAATGCTGAAGCTTTAAGAGAAGGCTCATCCTATTGGAACCTATCGAAGAGATCTGAGAACCTAGTGAAAGGACCAAAAAGCTCCATTTGAACCTGTCGGAAGCTTCCTCAACCTATCAAAATTGTGTGAAGAACTTCTAAAAAAATAGGCTGTTCACACGGTGCAACTTAGTGACCTGCTACACGCAAACCAAGGCACATTGGTGTCCGACATGATGATCCAAAAGATGCCCTAGAAAACCCTAACCAACCCACGTGCTCTGACAGAACTCTAACAAACTCTGAGGACCTTCTAGAAGGGAATATTAGCAGGAAAAATAAGAGAGAAAGCTATAAATTAAGATCCCCAATTGCAATTGGGGGAGATCGAGATTTGGATCAAATTTTGGAGATCAGAGCTTACAACGAAATTCTATTTTTCCTCTTTTAGCTCAACTATGGTTGGCTAATTCCCTAGGAGCAGCGAGGAGAGAGGTTAGATATGTAATTGGGTAAGGTTGAGAGTGTTATTGTGGGTTAATTGCTTCACAGACTACAGATCTGAGAGCATTTCATTATAGAGCGAGTTTTATTACAATGTAAATGTTATTTTTATTGTTTTAATTAGATCTATAGTTCCTTTGGTTTCATTTGGTGCTCGATTGGATTTGTGTAGAGGAGTCTGTTGATCAGCTCACCCACTTAACTGGTAGACCTCTTGGATACCATATGATCTCCCTAGATCTGATATCCCTGTAATTTCTTATGTCTGTGACCTAAAAATTACAGCATCTATAGTGGTTTTAATGCTTTGGTTGAAACCTTTGGTTTGAAGGAATTCCCTAGGATGATCTGTACCCATTAAAGTGGACATATCATAGCCTTTATCTCTGGTTTCAATTGGCTTCTTCTACCATAAACCTTTGGATCAGATGAAGTATATAGGATGGTTTGTGACCATTGAAGTGGACAGATCATAGCCTTAAGATCAGTTAAATCCTTTGGTTTAGAGTGGAGCCTTCTACCCTGCAGCCGTGCTTGTAGCCAGCTAAGGGATTTGTGTACTTTGAACCCCTGTAACATGACCAGCTCTACCTGATTGCAGTGAGACCAATCTCTAAGCTGCTCTTCTCCATTTTCTATTTTTAAACCCTTCCACTTGCAAGATCTAGATCTCTGGACTCGATCTCTGTTAATTTGCATTTCATGTGTAGTTTAGTTTAAGTGACAACCCCTTTTAACCTCTCTCCTTTCTTTTAACTGACTTAGCATTAGTTAGGGTGCCAGATCTCTTACAGATCTAGAGATTTATCATATTTGGAACTCACCTCCCTGTGGACATTCCCTTACTCTTTTAAAACTTTCTACAACAGGCCCTGAATACTTGCAGGTCTTTGTGTGTGATCTGCCTTGAATTGAGTGAATTTAAACCCCTTTTTGAAGTTTTTGGCGTCGTTGTCGGGGAGGTGATTTTGAAATTGGTAGATCTAAGTTTGATTTAGTTTAGATCAGAGATCTGTGATAGTTTGTTTGATTTTTCACTAACTATGTTTGTAAGTCTTGTTGTTTTAGTTATGTTTGTATTTCATCAGATCTGAAGCTGCTGCGAAAGAGGAGCATTGTGCTGGAGGCTGCTCTTGAGTTTGCATCCCTCTACTCTCCTTTATTTGTCATATCTGTTAATTTTTAGATTCAATAGTCATTTGTTTTTGTTCCTGCTTGTTGTGTTTGAAGATTTGCTCTGCATTACATCTTGAGTGTTGTATGTTTGGGAGAAGAACTCTCCAACCTCAGATTGTCCCATTAAATCCAGAGGTTGAAAGGCTTCTCAGATCTAGACAAACTCAACTCACATCTGTTGCAGCTGAATTTCACAAAATGGGTGAGCAACAGCAACCTAGAACTCTCAAGGAATTTAATGCACCAGGGGTTTACGATTCCCCCTTCTGCATTCAGTTCCCAACTGCTCAAGGAAATTATGAAATAAAGTCTTCCATAATCCAGATGCTACCCTCATTTCATGGCCTGACCAAAGAAGATCCTTATAATCACATTGATGAATTCTTAGGACTCTGCACCACTTTCAACATCATAGGTTTGGGGGAGGAGGCAACCAGGATGAGACTCTTTCCTTTTTCATTGAAGGATAGAGCCAGGACCTGGTTGTCAATGCTTCCACCCAACAGTATTCAGTCTTGGAGTGACCTTCAATGTCAGTTTTTTGTCAAATTCTTTCCCATGTCTAAAACAAGCCAGTTGAGGAAGGGCATCATCTCATTTGCCCAAGATCCAACTGAGGATATTCACCAAGCTTGGGAGAGATTCAAGGAACTCCTAAAGAAATGCCCCCACCATCAAATCCCTGAATGACAATTAGTTCAAAGTTTTTATCAAGGGATTGATTCGAAAAGCAGAGACATGGTAGATGCTTCTTGTGGTGGCACCTACCTCCATAAAACTGCTGAGGAGGCCTGGGAGTTGTTTGATATCATTAGTGAGAACTCCATGCAGAGGGAGACCATATCTAGGGACTTAGATCCTCCTAGATTGGTGAAAGAAAATACCACAAG
This sequence comes from Chloranthus sessilifolius, assembly GCA_021018995.1. Classification (NCBI taxonomy): domain Eukaryota; kingdom Viridiplantae; phylum Streptophyta; class Magnoliopsida; order Chloranthales; family Chloranthaceae; genus Chloranthus; species Chloranthus sessilifolius. Next base: position 101,120,009 of record CM037597.1, read on the forward strand.
AGGGAAGATATTTGAGGTAAATGTGCAAAGTGATTTAGAGAGGAAAGTAGATAGCTTGGCACTGAAATTTGATAAGCTCATGGGAGCAATGCAGTCATTCATGGCTGCTAGGGTGGAGGAGGCATGTGCTATATGCCAGTCTCCTACCCACCCCATTGAAGAATGCCCATCAGATGTCCAGTTTTCAGATTTTGTTATGGAGCATGTGGCTGCCACTCAGTCCTATGGGCAACAGCCTGCTGTTGGGTACCAATGGAGGAACCACCCCAACTTGAGGTGGAGACAAGATGCATACCCAAACTAGCAACAGTAGCAACAGCAGCTCATGCCCTACAAAAATGCTCAATCCTACCACCAAAGTTATGTTCCAAAGCCTCATTACCAGCAGCCCATGACCCAGCCTGTGCAGCAACCTGCACCCCCTTCAGCCGTGAGATCACTTTCTTTCGAGGAATAAGTTCTGGCCTCACTACAGAATTTGGGTCCCTTAACTCAAATTGTGCACTCTCACAGCCAAAGCATTAAAAAAATAGAAGACCATCTTGGTCAGCTGTCTAATGCTTTGACTAAGAGAGAGGAAGGGAGGTTGCCTAACCAACCACTAGATAACCCAAGGAGACAGTATGTAGTGGGTAAAGTTTCCTCCACCTATGAGGAAGCCAAATCCATTACTACATTAAGAAGTGGAAGGCTGGTGGATAACCAAGTTGGCTATGAGACTTTGAGAAATTTTGAAAAAGGAAAAAAGGTGGTTTTCGAAAGGACACAACAAGGTCCACCAGTGGTGGACATGAAGGGGCAACCAAATGAGAAGAAAGAGGATAATGATGATTCTCAAGAAAAGAGAAAAATAAAAAAGAAAGATGACCAATTAGCTAAGGCTGCAAATGAGGGAGCAATCCCACATTTGCCATTTCCTAAAGCATTGCAAGCACCTTTCCCTTTCGATAAAGGGCAAGGTAAAATAGAGGAAATGATGGAAACTTTTAAGCAAGTAAAGATCAACTTGCCTTTACTTGATGCAATTAAACAAGTTCCAGCCTATGCCAAGTTTCTAAAGGAGTTATGCACCCATAAAAGACAGTCTAGGATACACTTATCCAAGAAGGTATTTTCAGCAGAAAAGGTAAAACAAATTTTGTCTATTGCTACCCCCACAAAACATCAAGACCCTAGAGTGCCCACTATCCCCTGCATCATTGGGGATCATAAAATTGAGAAAGCCTTATTGGATCTAGGAGCCAGTGTGAATTTACTGCCATATACAGTATATGAGAAGCTGGGCTTAGGAGAGTTGAAGCCCACACATGTGGTCTTACAATTGGCTGACAGATCTGAAAGGAAGCCTATGGGGGTCATTAAAGATGTCCTAGTGGGAGTTGACAAGTTCTTTTATCCTGCTGACTTTTTAGTGTTAGACATGGAGCCAAGCAAATGTATTTCTTCCATACCTGTGACTCTAGGCAAGCTCTTTTTGGCCATTGCTAATGTCTGTATACAATGCAGGCCAGGAGTCATGGAAGTCTCCTTTGGAAACATGAAAGTAAAACTGAATGTGTACAACACAGCTCATCAACCCCCTCAAGATGAGGCCTATTTTTCCATTGATGTATTGTTGTTGACTTCTAGTGTGCTGATTTATTGTGTAATGATAAGAGAAAAAAATAAAAATCAAAATAAAATAGATGGTGGATTCAGCACAACTAAAATAGCCTAGACCTGCAAGATACAGGGCCTGTTGTAGTAAGTTTTAATAAGTAAGTGTTTGTTCCACAGGGAAAATGGTCTAAAGCTCCAAGGGAGCCATCTTTAGTAAGCCCTCAAGATCTAACTACAGATCTGACAATCCTAAATGGAAGGGGATTTAAGGTCACTATTGTTTAAATCCTATGGTAACCTAATGCCTAAACTACAGAAATGGTTGAGAAGAATGATGGAGTGTGAGAAAATAAATATAAAAGGGTGAGAAGTAAGCTATTAGGTACATATCTGATGGGTTTTATAACTCAGACTCAGATCTACTGCTATAGAAGTCCTGTCCAATGACTACATTATCACCAAAGAGGAGAAAGGATCCAACTCACCCCTGTGCCATGATCCAATCCCTTATGTTTATAACCTGTCTATTCAAATGGTCACAGGCTATCCAATAGGAGAACCATAGTCTATAGATGGGCCAAAACATGGCACTACTTCATCCAGGCTACCAGCTCAATAATCCATAGGAATCTCAACCTCTAAAGTTCTGTGTGGGGCATATGCCTGCATATGTGCACTAGCCTGGACACACAGGACTAGCAAGAGTTCGAGTACTAGCTTTAGATCTAGTTATTCACTGCTTTCGAGAGACAGCAGTGATCCAGTCACAAGCCTACAATCTCTACAGCCAGATCAGATTTGCCATCTTATGGTGGGTCTATACACATATAGGGGGGTCTGTCTCTGCACAATCTCTCACAGGGCTACAAGCACAAGTGTAGAGAAGAAGAATCTGTCTTAGATCTGTGGATTGGCCTCACCCTAGGGCTATAACCTGTCCACTCAAATGGCCATAGACTATCCACAAAGGCTATCCTCCTCACAGAGGTCTGAGACAGAATAAGTAGATTACTGCCACCACCATGTTCACAAGGCTACCAGCTCAGGCTCCCATGGAGATTCAGATTTAGTGGATCCTATGGTGGGGCATAGGCCTGCATATGTGCACTAGCCTAGACACAGAGGTCACTTGGATCTGAATAAATCCTTAAAAACAATCCTCCGTTGCTTATAATACAACTTAGCAATAGAGGATCTCAAGGTAATAGCCTTGTACAGAACAACCCTCAAACATCAATCCCATACATGTATAACATCCTATTATAAAACTTCATTAAAACTATTCCAAATAGATATACAAAGGCATAGCCAGCAAGTGCTGGGCTATGGAGAGAAGAAAAAGGAAAAAGATGCTACCTAAACCCTAACCTTAGCCTACTGGAACTCTACAGCCGATCCAAGAAGATAGGAGGAATTTAGTTCTCACCTCCCTTTAAACCTAAACTAGGCTTAGGCTTATATAGCAGTCGGCTGTGGGAGCATTAGGGTTAGGAAAGCCCTAATTTTAATGATGCAAACGTGACCCATTTCTATTCCTTGGATGCCTTGGGGCATGTGCACGGAGATTGGAGCATTGGAGTGCGTGCCCTAATTACTGGAAGTTTCCAGACTGCCCTTACAGAAGTAGGGGAAAGTTAAGATCCCAAGCCTCGCTAGGTAGCAACGGATTCTAGGTCTTGTCGCGTGATAGAGTGGTAGTCGCGGGAATGCTCTGGTCATTTGAGTGGCGCAGTGTTAGGATATTTTTAGTGCTTACTACTGCCTTTATTGGAAATGGTGATAAGAATTGAGTTAGTGAAAATCAGAGGTGGATTGAAGAGCAGCAAGCCTAAAAATACACAATCTGCAAGATACAGGGCCTGTTGTAGCAAGTTTTGATAAGTAAGAGTTTGTCCCACAAGAAAAGTTGATCTAAAGCTCCAAGGGAGCTATCTTTAGTAGGCCCTCCAGATCTGGCTACAGATTTGGCAATCCTAAATGGAAGGGGATTTATGGTCACTATAGTCTAAATCCTAAGGTAACTTAATGCCTAAACTACAGAAAGGGTTGAGAAGAGTGATGGAATGTGAGAAAATAAATATAAAAGGGTGAGAAGTATGCTATTAGGTATAGATCTGGTGGTTCTTGTAACTCAGACTCAGATTTGCTGCTATAGAAATCCTGTCCAATGGCTACATTATCACCAAAGAGGAGAAAGGATCCAACTCACCCCTGTGCCATGATCTAATCCCTTATGGCTATAGCCTGTCCACTTAAATAGTCACAGACTATCCAATAGGGGAACCACAATCCAGAGATGGGTCAGAACAAGTTTATCATTGTAGGCACTACTTCATCCAGGCTACAAGCTTAAGAATCCATAGGAACCTCAACCTCTAAAGTTCTGTGTGGGGCTAGGCCTACAACGTGCACTAGCCTGGACACAGAACCAGCAAGAGTTTGAGTACTAGCTTTTAAGCTTGGCTGTTCACTGCTTTAGAAAGGCAGCAGTGATCCAATCACAAGCCTACAATCTCTACAGCCAGATCAGATCTGCCATCTGATGGTGGTTCTATACAAATACAGGGGAGTCTGTCTCTGTACAATCTCTCACAAGGCTACCAGCATAAGTGCAGAGAAGAAGAATCTGTCTTAAATCTGTGGATTGGCCTCACCCTAGGGCTATAATCTATCCACTTGAATGGTCATGGACTATCCACAGAGGCTATCCTCCTCACAGAGGTCTAAGACAGAATAAGAACATTGCTGCTGCCACCATGTTCACAAGGCTACCAACTTAAGCTCCTATGGGGATTCAGATTTAGTGGGTCCTGTGGTGGGGCTAGGCCTGTAATGTGCCTAACCTGGACACACTGGTCACTTGGATCTAAGTAAACCTTAAAGACAATCCTCCATTGCTTATAATACAACTGAGCAATGGAGGATCTCAAGGCAGTAGCCTTGCACAGAACAACTCACAAAACACCAATCCCATACATGCAATAGATCCTATTACAAAACTCCATTAAAACTATACCAAATAATCATACAAAGGCATAGCCAGCAAATGCTGAATTATGGAGAGAATGAAAAAGGAAAAAAGAAAACTCCTAAACCCTAACCTTAGCCTATTGTAATTCTACAATCGGTTTCAAGGAGTATAGAAGTTATGTCTAAAAGTCCTATGTCCCTTAAACCTAAGCTAGGCTTAGGCTTATATAGCAATCGGCTCTTTGTGAATTAGGGTTAGGAAAACTCTAATTTCATCAATGTAATTGTAGCCCATTCTTGTCCCTTGGATGCCTCGGGGCATGTGCACAAAGATTAGAGCATTGGAGTGCATGCCCTAATTGTTGGAAGTTCCCAGATTGCCCCTACAGAAGTGGGGAGAAGTTAAGAACCCAAGCCTCGCTAGGTAGAAAGGCTTTCCAGGTCTTATCGCATGATAGAATTGGCGTCACGGGGTTGCTTTGACTTGAAGCTCTTACAGTCGCGGGATTGGTACTTTGGTCATCGCGGGGATGCTCTGGTCGTCGCGGGATTGGTCTTTCCATTTGAATGGCATGAAAATTTTATGTGTAGTTCGTTCCTTGATGAATCCCGCGATGATCCTCGCGAAGAAAACAATGTACATGGGCTTTTGGATCGCGCGAATAGTTCCTTGGAAGTATGTGTCCTGCGGCCACTGCACGATAGCCGCGTGCTGGAATGCCTGGAGCTCTCTCTATTCAGTGAATCGCGCGAAGGTTGAAGACTCATCTCTTGAGTTGTGCGAGACTGCGCGAGTGCTTCGCGAGCGCTTAAGACTGAACCTCACGAGAATCGTGCGAAGTATACTTCTTACTCCCTGCTGACATCCATCTGCGCGTGAACGGCGTGAGGACAGCATGACCAGTTGGTGTGCTCCCTTCAGAAGCCCGTGACAACTGCGCGAAGCATTCTTCCTGGTTCAATTAAACCCTGCGACATCTGCGCGAGACATTCTTCTTGATATTTTTCTGCTTTGCTGTGCCACTGCTGCAGCCAACTCTCTGTCTGGGTTTAACCTTCTTTCTTCTGAGGAACTTATGAGGCAACAGTAGGCTTCGTGGCATGGTTAGGGGTTTATTTGTAGCTGCTGCTTATTACCTATAGGATAGACTTAAAAACATATTTATTAAATGATTAAGGGTCTAATAGAGATTAAGTTAAGGGGTGAAAAGTGATACTTTTCAGGTCTTAACATACCCCCAAACCTAATCTTTGCTAGTCCCTTAGCAAAGCTGTAACTAATTAAATGCCACTTTCATAGGGATCACAGGTACATTTAGCATATGTACCAAGCCTTTTAAACCCCTAGGTGATCCCTAGTGGAGGAGTGATGTCTCCTGAGGGTTTTTAGTGAAGACACCCACAAACTTCACCATTAGAACAGTTAAGTATAGTGCAGTTAATGACAACACAGATTTAAATGTACAAAGCTTCATTCCACACCCATTCTTTAACACTTAGAAAAGATTGAGGTGCCATTTAAAACTTAAAAGTTAACATGTGATTGCATCACCACCATTCATTTTATATTAGAAATTTAATGTGTACAATTCAGTACCCAGCTTGCCTTAAATTCAAAATTCAGGTTGGATACAATCCCAATGAAGTCAAAATTTAGACCCAATTCTCACTAGGGCTATCTCTCAACATTAACAATCTGAGAGTGTTCACATTCACAACAGCTCAAGAGTAGTTACAGACCCCAATGGGCCTGCAATCATGAGCATAGGCAAAGCTTCTAATTTCTGATATCCTCATGAATTTTTACCATAGATTGGACGACTCCTCATCTTCACATGACAACTCATTTTACTTTGGATCCACAAGGTCTTTCTGAATGGGTTGTAATGTGGCTTATGGGTGAGGGATGTAAAGAATTAAGGGGTAAAAAGGGAATCAAAATTAAGAAATCAGCAAGGTAAGGAGTGATTCATGACTTCACAACCTTCATTTCAGCAAAACTTTATCTTACTTGATATATTCTAGAATCAAAGTGGCCAGCTTCTCCTCTTCTTTTCAATTTTCAGATGATGTTCTTCTCTAGACTTCTCTTTCTTTTTCTCTTTTTATTTTTATTCATTCTTTTTATGATTTTTTTTTTATGATGAACTGTCACACAACTGCCATTGATACACTACTGTTCACAAGTTGCTTTTCTTCACCTTCCATAGAATGTTAGACCATTCTCACTATCTTTAACTCCTTCTCCTTTACCTTCTGAATTCTCAGAGTGAGGGTGAGGTTGAATCAGGTCATGAGGTTAAGGTGCAAGTATTCTGGTGTCTGTCAAAGAAAAGTATGATTTTTAAGGCTCAATTAGTGTATGCAAAAGGGCAGATTTTAAAAGGTTGGATGTTCAGGGTTAAACTGTCCAAATGAAGGCCTTGGATCATTTCTTTAGTATCATGAGTGCTGTCAATTAATTTTTATTTGGAGGTGCACAACTTCCAGTGAAAAAGTCTTGATTCAATTAGTCCTCAGAGCAGAAATAATGCCAAAAACACTCTTTAAAAGAAAATGATGGGCCTAAATCTCACTAGACATGGTCCTCAAATTGACCCATGGGGTGTAGTTTCACCTGCTTCTCTCCTCTTAGGTTCACTAAGTACTAACTGAGGAAAAATTTCTGATATTAGCTTCATGGTGGTGTCAAGGTTTTTAACTTTTTCAGTTTCGAGAAGTCTGCCAAAATGTTTTAATTTTTTATAAGTTTCCTCATTGTATCAAGTTAACTGGAAATTGACTTTATTCATCCCAGTTATACCACCATTATTGCACTAAAATTAACTATTCTATTGGCAGACCTATCCTGCCACACCCCCAAACCATGAGGAGCAGTGTCCTCACTGGTTCAAAGGCTAGACTGGATGCGCAATAGATTGAATCCAGAACAAAGAAACATAGAAGAAGACAGAGAAACAGAAATAATCAAAAATGCTAAACTGAACAATATAGAAGCAAAAGAAACATTCATTATAATAAAAAGAAAATATTACAAAAATATATAAAAAGAAAAACAAAATAGAGGGGGGGAGAGATGGATCAAGGGGGAGTTGGTGGGGGAGGGTTTGAGGAAGAAGGTGGGGGAGATGCAGGTTGTTCAATTTTTTTCTTCTTTTTCTCTCTCTTCTCCTCCTTTGCCAGGATCCGTTGGACTTCTTCATACTCATCCCACAGAAATTGTAACGGGTCCGGCTCCTTAGGCGGTGGGGGGTCCAACCACATGGGATAGAATTTGTTAGGGAACTCGTTGGGTTTGTCACTCGCCATGGTTGTGAGGAGGTCCAGACTGATAGGTTTAGAAGAGGAAGGATGAGATGAAGGGGAGCTAATATCTTATTTAAAAGACTTGGATAGTGGAAAATGAATCGGCGTAATAAAGTTTTGTCCCTTTCCAAGCTTGGCAATAAATTATTATTGTGTGGGGAATGAAGAATCGCACAACCGATTATGGGAAAAGAGAGCGCACAATAAATGAAGGTCTAAAGATAGGCTTGGTATTTAAGGTGATCCTGTGTATCGCGCAGTTGCACACTGGAAGGTGTGGAATTCTGGTTCGCGCGCGTTCAGGACTCCGCGAGGAGCTTAAACAGGGCCCACGATTGTGAAAATGTGTCCATTTTAATCCCTTGATCGAGATCAACACTCGACCTCTAGGCCCCATTTGTGCTGAGGCCTATGCTTGCACCCATTTAGTTCCATCTACATCTATCCTTCACATGGATTCCTATTGCAAATGAGCATAGCCTCCCTAAATTCATCTCCCATGAAAAAATTAAACAAAATGAAGACTAAAATAGAAAAAAAAAGTTAAACAAGCACACAGAACAGAGCAATATATAAAAAAAATGAAAAATTATATTAACTGGAAAAACATGTACAATTGTGATTACAAGGAGAAGATTGGAAGGGAACGAAAAGAAAAACCTAAGTACAATCTAATCTAAGAGGAGGAAGCATCTGAATCAGAATCTGTAAACCAATCCTAGCCCATCTTTTTAGCATGGTCCCTAAGGGCAGCTTTTTCCTCTTTTTTCTTTTCTTGCTTGGACTTTCTTATTTGGGCTGGTGATTTCCTCATGGTTGGAGCTTTTGGTGCCCTCATCCTTATTTTTGGTTGCTTGGGTACTTTTGGTTTCTTGGGTTCTTGAGTGGCTTTTCATTTTCTTTTCTGAGTGGGGGCTACAGGAGATTTGCCTTTGTCTTCCTCAGTGTGGGCCATTGGGGATTTCCCTTTTGTTTTGGGTTTAGGCTGGCCAGGGGGTTTTGCCTCCTCAGACTGGGCAGCTGGCTCTTTGCCAATTTTTATAGAGGCTGTTGTGGAAGCAGTCCTCTTAGCAGTGACTTTCCTCTGTTTAGGATAAATTTCCTCTTTTGGAGGTGCAGCAGAGGCCTTGGTAGGTGGAGGTTGCTCTGTAGGAGGTGATGAAGGAGGCAGGGCCTTCCTTTCTCTTCGGATCTTTGGTTTGTGCCTCCTCGATTAGGCGCAGAGTAGCTTTAGGCCTGTGGTCCTGCATGTGAACAGAGAGGGGGGTGGGCTGCAGAGGAGCATTTCTGGCCAGGGGGAAAATATGCAATGAGGTCAACTTTGGCCTTATCTACCTCAATCCCGTCTTTAGAGACTACGTGGCCCAACACAATACCTTGTGTTACCATGAAGTGGCTCTTTTCTCAACTTAAGACCAAATTGGTCTCCTCACATCTTTGCAAGACCAGGTTGAGGTGTTGCAGACATTGGCCAAAACTGCCCTCATAAATATAAAAATCATCCATAAAAATTTCTAAGAATTTGTCAATCATATTAGAAAATATGGCATACATACACCTCTGAAAAGTGGCTGGGGCATTACACAGCCCAAAAGGCATCCTTCTGTAAGCAAAGGTGCCAAAAGGACAAGTAAATGTAGTTTTCTCTTGATCAAGAGGGTGCACAGGGATCTGGTTGTACCATGAGTACCCATCAAGAAAACAGTAAAATGCTTTCCCAGCCAACTTATCCAAAATTTGATCAATAAAGGGAAGAGGGAAGTGGTCTTTTTTGGTCTTGGAGTTGAGTTTTCGATAATCTATGTAAACTCTCCAGCCAGTGCCAGTGGCCTCCCTAGCTGGTCTCAGCTTTCCCGGCTCAGTTGTTATCACTGTTATGCGAAACTTCTTGGGCACCACCTGAATATGTGCCACCCATTCAGAATCAGAAATGGGTAAATTACCCCAGCATCCAGGAATTTGATAATTTCTTTTAGGACCACCTCCTGCATGTGAGGATTCAGTTTCCTCTGCATTTCTCTGGAGGGTGTTGAGCCCTCCTCTAGATGGATCCTATGCATACAGATTGATACATCAATCCCTCCTAGATCAGCAATGGTCCAGCCAATTGTCTTCTTGTACTTTCTCAAAACTGTTAGCAATTCCTCCTCTTGCTCATTGGTAAGAGAAGAGGAGATAATTACAGGAAGTTTTTTATCTTTCTCAAGAAAAGTATATTTCAATGTATCTGAAAACTTCTTGAGCTCCAGAACAGAGGCTTGTTGGATGGATGGCAGGATTGGTGCTTTGTTGGTTTGAGGAAGGGGCAACAATGTAGGTTTCCAAAGGGAATGCTGCACTAAGCCCACAGAAGACTTCAATGTGGACATGTCTTCTGGCATTAAAGCTGGGCTTCCTTCCTCTACCACGTTCCAAACTTCAGTTAAATTTGTGACAATGTTGCCCCACTCCAGCAGAGTGGGCAGTTCTTCTTCAACAACTTCTTCTAGTACATCCACTGCAAAGCATTCCTCATTGTACTGCTGAGGGTACTTTGTACCGTTGTACACATTAAGCTCAACTTTCATATGTTCGAAAGTTACCTCCATGATCCCAGACTTGCATTGAATGCATGCATTGGCAGTGGCCAAGAATGGTCTGCCCAGAATAACAGGGATCGGGGATGTACTCTTGTTTCAGCTCATGTCCAAAACAAGGAAGTCTGCAGGGTAGAAGAACTTGTCTACCCCCACTAAGACATCCTCGACCACTCCCATGGGTCTCCTCTCAGACCTATCAGCCATCAATAGCACAATGGGGGTGGGTTTAAGCTCTCCCAAACCTAGCTGCTGATACACACTATATGGCAGCAGGTTAACACTGGCTCCAAGGTCTAGAAGGGCCCTTCCAATTATGTGGTCTCCAATTATGCTGGGAATAGTGGGTATCCCTGGGTCTTGCAACTTCTCTGGCATTGTCATGCTTAATACAGAATTTACTGTATCAGTTGTAAAAACCTTTTTGGACAAATGGCCTCTAGCTTTCCTTTTCTGAGTACAAAGGTCTTTTAGAAATTTCACAGAGGCTGGGACCTGTCGGATAGCATCAAGCAGGGGTAAATTGATTTTTACCTGCTTAAGGGTCTCCATCATTTTCTCTATCTGTGCATTCCCCTTATCAAAAGGGGCAGGGCCTCTCAAAGCTTGAGGAAATGGCAGCTGAGGGACTACAGGTTCCTCAGCTGTAAGCCAATGACTGGACTTTTGTTTTTTTTCTTTTTTCTTCTTTTATTTCCTACTGAGGCTCAACTACAGCCTCTTTAATTTTCCCTTGTTGAAGGATAGCAGGCAATTCTTGACTCTATGCTCTAACAAAGTCCTTTTCACTTTCACTTGATAGCTCTTTGGGAATGAGCTCTCCTTGTTCCTTTCCCACCTGGTTGTCTACCAGCCTGCCAGACCTTAGGGCTGCGATGGCATTAGCCCCCTCAAAATTTAAGGAGCCTTCTCCAATCAAATATTGGCCCTTAGGGTTGGCTACTGGCTGGCTTGGCAACCTGCCCTCTTCTCTTTTGGCTAAGGCATTGGCTATTTGACCAAGCTGCTCTTCTATTTTCTTTATGCTTTGATTGTGAGAAGTCACAGTCTGATTCAAGGGTCCAAGGCTTTACAATTGGGTCAAAATCTGGTCCTCGAAAGAAGCACTTCGGGGCTGAGGTGGGAGAACTACTAACTGATTTTGCTGCTGGGGCTGCTTCTGATGTTGGAAATTCGACCTTGGGGCATATCCCTGGTTAAACTGCTGCTGTGGCCTTTGAGGTAAGGCCAATATCTGTTGTGGCTGCATGTAATTGTCTTGTCTCCACCTCAAATTTGGGTGGTCTCTCCATTGGTAACCAATATTTTGGTGCTGGTATCCATATGGCTGTTTGTTGTAGCCACCAGATTATTGCTGGCCAATTGATTGGGCAGCAGCAGCCTGTTCCATCACGTACTCAGGGTATTGCCCTGCAGATGGGCACTCTTCCACTGTGTGTTGTGGGGATTGGCATATCAGACATGCCTCCATCACTTGTGCAGCTAATCTGGGATGCACCACAATCAAAAGTTTATCAAATTTATCTGAAAGATTAGCCATCTGTATTCTCAGGTCATCATTTCCCCTAACTTCATATATCTTTCCTTTAGAAGTTTCAGCAAGCCCTAGCTTAGGAGAAGGCTCTTGAACAGTTCTAGATGAGGACATCTTCTGAAAAGCATTTTCACTGATAACTTCGAACAAGTCCCATGCCTCATCAACTATTTTATGCATGTACGTTCCACCACAAGAGGCATCTACCATGTCTCTACTTTTCTCATCAATCCCATTATAGAAGCTCTGGACAAGCTGCCAGTCAGGGATCTTGTGGTGGGGACATTGTTTAAGTATCTCCTTAAATCTGTCCCAAGATTGGTTAAAATCCTCAGTTGGGGATTGGGCAAAAGCAAGTATGCCTTTCCTCAACTGGCTGATTTTGGTCTCATGGAAAAATTTGGATAGAAATCTTGTCTGGAGGTCTTTCTAAGTAGTGATACTGTTGTTTGGGAGAGTAGACAACCAGGTGCTGGCCCTGTCCTTTAGGGAGAAAGGAAAGAGCCTTAGCCTAGTGGCTTCTGGTCCCAAACCAGCAATGGAGAATGTGGTGCACAGGGCCAAGAATTGGTCAATGTGCTTGTAAGGGTCTTCCTTGCTAAGCCCATGGAAAGAGAGAAGCATTTGGATGATGGAGGTTTTAATCTCATAGTTTTCCTGAACATCTAGGAATTGAATGCTAAATGGAGAATTATAATCATCAGGAGCATTCAACTCCTTCAATGTTCTGGGTTGCTCTTCACCCATGATTGCTGTCTCAAGTTCAGTAGGGGGTGCGACTATGGTGTGTCTGTACCTTCTCGGTATTCTACCCCTTTCTATCTTAGGGTTAGGAGGCTTTAAAGTAGGACTGAGGGATCTCCTTCCTAACATGCACACACACCAATAGCAGGGAAGACTACTCGTAGACACATTGTACTTAACAAAATTACAACTATCCTAATCAACTGCTATGGAATTTTCAAAGGAGAAATAAACTGAAGTTTTGAGGGCTAGAGAAGTGCAAACAGAGGTAGCTAGACTCCCAGTGCAATTCTACTCTCCTTCTCTGCTACTGTCCAGATCTGCAAGAAAGATTCCAAATGTAAATCAGCAGTATCAATTATTCACAAGTATAACTATCAAAGAATAAAGAATACAAAAATCTAGGGTCTACTAATAGATCAAGACTCCCCGACAGTGGCGCCAAAAACTTGTTAGGATATTTTTAGTGCTTGCTACTGCCTTTATTGGAAATGGTGATAAGAATTGAGTTAGTGAAAATCAGAGGTGGATTGAAGAGCAGCAAGCCTAAAAATACACAATCCTATAAGATACAGGGCTTGTTGTAGAAAGTTTTGATAAGTAAGAGTTTGTCCCACAAGGAAAGTTGATCTAAAGTACCAAGGGAGCTATCTTTAGTAGGCCCTCCAGATCTGGCTACAGATCTGACAATCCTAAATGGAAGGAGATTTATGGTCACTATAGTCTAAATCCTAAGGTAACTTAATGCCTAAACTACAGAAAGGGTTGAGATGAGTGATGGAATGTGAGAAAATAAATATAAAAGGGTGAGAAGTATACTATTAGGTATAGATTTGATGGGTCTTGTAACTCAGACTCAGATCTGCTGCTATAGAAATCCTGTCCAAAGGCTACATTATCACCAAAGAGGAGAAATGATCCAACTCACCCTTGTGCCATGATCCAATCCCTTATGGCTATAACCTGTCCACTTAAATGGTCACAGACTATCCAATAGGGGAACCACAATCCTGAGGCAACAGTAGGCTTCATGGCATGGTTAGGGGTTTATTTGCAGCAGCTGCTTATTACCTACAGGATAGACTTAAAACACATTTATTAAATGATTAAGGGTCTAACAGAGATTAAGTTAAGGGGTGAAAAGTGGTACTTTTCAGGTCTTAACACGCGAGAATCACGCGCGCAGTTCATTCCTTGGTGAATCTTACAGGGATCCTCGCGAAGAAGTAATTGCATCGGCCTCTGGATTGCGTGAGCGGTCCCCTAAAGATTTGTATCCCCCAGCCACTGCACGACAGCTACGCGCAGAAGTGTCTGGAGCTCTCTCTCCTCAGCTTGTTTGAGCGAACTACGCGAAGTCTACTTCTCGAGCCCTTCTGTCATTCATCTGTGCGAGAATAGCGCGAGCAATTGGTGTGCTACCTTGAGAACCTCGCGACAACTGCGTGAAGCATTTTTTCTCTGAATCACTTGAACCTTGCGACATCTATGCGAGGCTCATTTCTTGACTTGTTGGTGCTGTGCTTTGCCTATGCTGCAGCCAAGTTCTTTGTCTGGGTCCAACTTCCTTTCTTCTGAGGAACTTCTAGGGCCCACTTGGGCATTCAATATGTACATTCAGGTGTGTTATACTTGGGTGTTTCTTTCCTCTATGGATGGGTTACCAGTTGCTTGGAGTTCAGGTACAAAAGTAGGCTTCTTAGCAGGGTTAGGGCCTTATCTGCAGCTGTTGCTTATTACCTATAAAATGGTCTTAACAAATATTTATTAAATGACTAAGGGTCTAACAGAGGTTAAGTTAAGGGGTGAAAAGTGGTACTTTTCAGGTCTTAACATATACTAAAGGAGGCTGTGCATGAAAATCCACATCAGCTAATGCAGGGCAATGTTTGGTTCATAAATACAAAACAACACCCAGGGAATGGACATTTCTTGCAGAAAAGATCCACAAAAGGTGCCAAGTTTGATGAGCCTGAGGAGACCATGGACCTTCCAGATCCTCCAGATTAACCCCTGAAGTTTAGAATGTATCATATGTACCATACTTTGCTTTTATTTTAGGTGTTTACTTTATTGTTTGATTTTTTTTCTACAATAAAAACTGCCATGCTAAATACTAGGCCATCATTTCAATATTACCAGCTGTCCTGAGATAATGGGAGCTTGTCCACAAGGGAAACAAATTGTAAAGCAGCACAGCAGAAGAGCCTGCTGAGTGTTGAGACTGAGAGTGCCCAGAAATGCAGCCTTATTTGGGTTTTGGGAGTTTTCGATAGGTCAAGTTCACCTCTCGTTAGGACACATGGTGATTTCGATAGGATATTTGATGGTTTTGATAGGCACTGCGGCCTATCGAAAGGATGGTTCCACCTATCGGGATCCTATCGAATCATCCCTTTTGAAAGCTTTGTCAGTGACGCCTTCGACAGGAATCATGAACCTATTGAAACACTCCAATTTATCCTATCGAAATAGTATTTCACCCCTTATATACCTGTCAATAGGTCCTTTGTGCCTCATTCCCTACCCTCTGCAAAACCCTAGCTCTCTTCCTCTCTCTTTCGCCTCCCTCTTTCTCCACTAAATCCTTGCAGAACCTTCAACTATTCAGTCTGCCATTTTGTAAGTGCATTGAGCTTGCACAGAGGAGCATTTTACATCTAATTTTAGAGAAATTGGAGCTATACATTGCGATCTCTATTAAACCCTAGGAATTTTGGGGTAAGTTGCCTTCCCATCGCCAATCTGTTGTTTTTCTAATTATTAAACTCTATATTCTATTACAAGTTGGTGAGTGAGAAATCCCTGAGAGTAAAATGGCCGAGCTTAAGGAAACCCTAGCAAACCTACTCTGGAGACTAGTTGCTTCTACCCCCAAATCTTCCAAGAAATTGAAGTCAGCTTCCAAACCACCTGTTAAGAGGAAGCTCTCTGAAGAGACACCCAAGAAGGCCCCTAAAGCCAAGAAAGCCAAAGCTGTCGAAATTCAGGAGCCTGAGGTGGAAACACCCTTAGAGAGAGTTGCTCTTGCTGCAGAAACACCTTTGCCCACCCATGACAGACAACCTGCAGTAGAGCTTCCAGCTGGGTTAACTACCCCCAATGAGTTTGTAGAGAATTTGAGTCTTATCCCTGAGATAGACTTTGACCTGGCATACTTTTCCAACATTGGGGAGTGCCAGGGGACATTGGAATATTTGAAGAAAG
The DNA here is from genome assembly GCA_021018995.1 of Chloranthus sessilifolius. NCBI lineage: Eukaryota > Viridiplantae > Streptophyta > Magnoliopsida > Chloranthales > Chloranthaceae > Chloranthus > Chloranthus sessilifolius. Next base: position 101,135,945 of record CM037597.1, read on the forward strand.
AAGGTTTATTACCCCTGCTTTCACCCTTGAAGGAAAATGTGTACCCCAGGTTGGTGAAATTATGGTACCAGAACCTGACAAAGAAGGTGGTGCTGGGGCTGAGGATGTACTAGAAATCTTGATTGATGACTGATAGCTGATTGTCGATTGCAGAGACATTGGGATGGATTTGGGAGTCCCATATCAATTTGACTCCACCAGAGCTGAGGGAGCACCTATAGGGGCTACATTTAGGGAAATGGCTAAACAGCTTACTAATGGAATAGTGGGCTCTGGTGAATCCCTGATGAGAGGAGACCTCCATCCTACCCTAAGACTCATTGATACCATTTTGAGGAAAAATGTCTATGTCACTGGGCATTTGCAAGAGAGAAGGGCCCCATTAGTGGATGCCCTATACTACTGTTCAAAGGGGCAATTCGTGAATGCACCTAAGCTGATTTTTGAAACAATGGTGGACATCAATGACAAGGTGCTGAAGAGACAAGCTTTTACTAAGGGAGGAGGTCTGCCCTTCTGCAGACTCATCACATGTCTGCTCAAGACTGGAAAGTATGTGATCAAGAGAAATGAGCCAATGAAGTAGCTGAACACAAAAGTGTATGGAAAGCGGGAATGGTCCACTAGCCTCACCTTGATTAAGAAGAGTAAGCCAGCTGGAATGGAGGAGGCTGAGAAGGTACCCACTACCGTGGCAGCAGATCTTCCTGCCGAGATACCCTTATTCATCCCTTCACCTACCATACCTGTCCCATTACCCACACATCCACCCACATTGCTTTTTCCCTTTATATCAGTCCCCCCTCCAACAGACCCCTTTCCAGCCACCTCTGAACTAGTTTTACCTTCACCCGCCACTCAGGTCTTCCAACTTGAAGTCCTTGAACCTCCCACATTCTCCAAGCTTACCCCTACCATATCTTCTCCACCTATTAACCAACCCATTTATGATTTTCCCCCTCTGCAACCCCCTCTGCTTACACAGGGTGTGGATCAGTTCACCACTATTGGGTTCACTTCCCTCAAGGCTTCAATTGTGGAGGATGTTGCTCATGAGTACACCCCACTTCCTGACTCCCCACACCCCACTCCTCATTTTAACCATGCACCCTCCTCTCCTTTCCATCCCATTCAAACACCTATCCCCTCTACCCCCACCATGCCTGACACTTTCGCCCAAATTCTCTCACTCCTACAATCCATTCAATCTCAATTGACCATAAATACCGACAACCAAGCCCTCATGAGCTCCTGCCTCCAATCAATTCAATCCACCCTTACCCCATCCTCTCCAGCTCCTCAACCCCCTCCCACTTCCCCTCTTTCACCTATCCACGTACCCATCCATTTATCTCCTCCTTCTTCATCCATAGCTTCACCACCCCTTGCTGCTATCCAGCTTGTCTTCATGAATTTTTGTTTTTATACTATGTCGATATTTTCTTACCATGCCTCTCTACTGATTTCATAGTGTAAAATAGTGCAGGCACTGTTTAGTTTAGGTTTGGGGGTGTGGCAGGTGTGACAACCAATGAAATGAGTTAATGCTAGTGCAGCTATGTTGAAAATGTGTTTGGAATTAGAGTAAATTCTCACTTGATCTTTTTTTGGAAAAGAGGAAATAAATAAAATTAAAAAAAAAAAAAAAAACTGGTTGAAATTGAAATAAGCTGTAGTCTAACAGGTTTCATGAAGCAAATGTCAACAATTTTCAAAATTTTTTTTGATGTGTAGTAAACCTGAAATGAGAGAAGATTGTGAAGATACACCCCAGAAAATTTGATGGAAGGCCATATCTAGTGAGATTTGGGCCTGAGAATTTTTCTTTGAAGAGTGTCTTGGCAAATTCTTCTGCTCTAAAGATTGATTGGACTCAATTTTGCTCACTAGAAGTTAGGCAAATCCAAGTTGAAACAGCTTGACAGCATTCATGACATGGAGGACATGAAGTAAGGCCATCCCTTGGACAGTTTGAGCTTAAAGATCCTACCCTTATGAACTGCCCTTGATACACCCACTTTGAGCCTTAAAAGTCCCAGTTTTCTTTGATAAAAAATCAGAAAATTTGAACCCAAAACCTCAGTGACCTGATACAGCCTGACCCTCACTCTGAGATTTCAGAAGGTAGAGCTGGTTGGATGGTTGGTTGAGAAAGAAGAAAACACATTTGGTGGTGTTGCGGCATTTCAGTCCATAAAAAGAAAAAAAATGGAGAAAAAAAAATAAAAATAAAAATAATAAAAATAAAAAATAAAAAGAGGAAAAGAAAAATAGAAAAGAAAAATAAAAGAATGAGAAAGAGAAGTCACTTCATTGGATATTTTGAAAGAGAAGAGAAAACGCTGGCCACTTTGGCTCTAAAAAAAAAAAATCGAAAAGAAGATGGAATTGTGCTGAAATGAAAAAGGTGTTGTCTAGACCACCTCCTTACCTTTACTGATTTCTCAATTTGAATCCCTTGTACCCTTTCATTCTTTTACAAACCTCATCCATAAGCCACATTACAACCCAATAAAATGACCTTACTGATCTAAAATGAATTGAGCTGTCATGTGGAGATAAGGATTTGTTTAATCTATGGTGAAAGGAGTTAGAAAATTTCAGGAATTAGAGCAATGCCTATGCTCATGCTTGCAGTCCTATTTGAGGGCTGCAACTGCTTTTGAGCTGTGTGAAATGATGCACCCTTCGATCCTTGTTATGAGTAAACAGCCCTGGTGAGACTTGGGTCTGAAATCCAATTTGATGGGGGTAGTATCAAAACAGAATTCTCAAGTGAAAGGTGAGCCATGCATTAATTTTTAGGAGAAATGCCTTGACATGAGCTGAGTGATGGTGAAGGATTATAGCAGATGTTCAAGTTTTGAACTGATGTTTTTTCTGTTGAAACTCCTCTAATGAATTGAATGGACATGGTGTGAATTTATTTTATTTACTTAAACTCTGTTTTAGCAGGATGCATTACTATTAACTAACTTTATTGGAGAAGTTTGTGGGTACCTTCACTGAAAACCCTCAGGAGACTTCACTCCTCCACTAGGGATCACCTAGGGGTTTAAAAGGTTTGATGCATATGCTAAATGCATCCATGATCCCTACGAAAGCGGCATTTTAAATTTTCTTTGTTTCTCCTTTACTCAGGGACTAGCAAAACCTAGGTTTGGGGGTGTGTTAAGGAGTGAAAAATGACAGTTTTCACCCCTTAATCTGACCTTTGATGGACCTGTGAGCACACTAATAAACACCTGTTGAGTCTATTTTATAGATAGCAATAAAAGACAGGAATAGTACAGAAAACCACTCAAAAATGCTACACAAAGAAGTCCATCTCTCAGCACAGTGCAGACCTAGCAATGGCACACAGAAGGCTGCACACCATTGGGCCCTCGGGGCACGTGGCAACAGCAAGGCAAGGCGAAGGAAGTGAAAATAGGTTGAAACATCCTATCGAGAGGTTATCTGAAGACTTTGATAGGAGCTGAGAGCTAAAAAGGGAGGAATTTGTGTAGTTGGAAAGGTTTCGATAGGATCTGAAGGCAGAAAAAGGATGGATTCGTGTGGATTGAGGAGTTCGATAGGATCCAAGAACCTATCGAGCAATTGAAAAAAAGGAAGAAACCATCCTATCGAAAGCCTGCCTAAGGTGAAAGGGGAACCTATCGAATGATTTCCTGAACCTGTCGGATGGTGGCCTGGACCTATCGAGGTGGAGACGCTGGAACAGAACCTACCGAAGGGTGCTTGAGCCTTTCGATAGCAGTGAGAGCAATCTTATCAGAATAATGGCATGCAGAGCTGGACCTATCGATATGGTCCTCCAACCTGTCGAAAAGCTTCCCCAACCTATCGAATGCTTCAGGCAAAGGGCTGAGAATGCTGAAGCTTTAAGAGAAGGCTCATCTTATCGAAACCTATCGAAGAGATCTGAGAACCTAGCGAAAGGACCAAAAAGCTCCATTTGAACCTGTCGGAAGCTTCCTCAACCTATCGAAATCGTGTGAAGAACTTTTCAGAAAATAGGCTGTTCACACGCTACAACTTGGTGACCTGCTGCACGCAAACCACGTCGCATTGGTGATCGGCACGACGATCCAAAAGATGCCTTAGGAAACCCTAACCAACCCACGTGCTCTGACAGAACTCTAACAAACTCTAAGGACCTTCTAGAAGGGAATATTGGCGGGAAAAATAAGAGAGAAAGCTATATATTGAGATCCCCAATTGCAATTAGGGGAGATCGAGATTTGGATCAAATTATGAAGATCAGAGCTTGCAGTGAAATTCTATTTTCCCTCTTTTAGCTCAACTATGGTTGGCTAATTCCCTAGGAGCAGTGAGGAGAGAGGGCCCACAAGGCATCTGACAGTTTTATGGACCAATCTCTCCTAGCAACTCGCACAGTCTTCTCTAGGATGTGTTTGATTTCCTTGTTGGAAATCTCTACTTGCCCACTGGTTTGTGGGTGGTAGGGAGTAGCAACTCTGTGGGTCACAGAGTATTTTTGCAATAGTTTTTTAAAAGGTTTGTTGCAAAAGTGGCTTCTTCCATCACTAATAATAGCTTTGGTGGTGCCAAACCTTGAGAAGATGTTGTCCTTTAAAAACTTAATGACAACCTTATGATCATTTATTCTTATAGCTATGACCTCTACCCATTTGGACACATAGTTCACAGCTACAAGGATGAAATTATATCCATAGGAGGGGGGAAAAGGTCCCATAAAATCAATTTCCTACATGTCAAATAGTTCAACAACAAGCACAGGTTGCAAGGGCATGGAGTTTCTTTTTATAATACTTTCCATTTGCTGGCATCTAGAACAAGCTCTACAGTGTTGTATGGCATCCTTGAACAGAGTGGGCCAATAGAAACCACTTTGAAGCACCTTTGCAGCAGTTTTGTTGCCACTGAAATGGCCCCTACAAGCCTGCTTATGGCACATGGTTAGAATGTTTTCAAACTCAGTTTCAGGTACACATCATCTTATCACCTGGTCTGCACAATACTTAAAGAGGTGAGGATCCTCCCACATGTAATTTCGAATTTGTAAGAAGAATAGATTCCTATCATCCTTACTCCAATGTGGGGGTACCCTTCCCACAGCAAGATAGTTTACTATGTTGGTAAACCAGGGTATACTTATCTCCACAGTAAAAAGTTGCTCATCTGGGAAAGAATCATTGGTGGGCAAGCTCTCTATTTCAGCATCTGAAATCCTTGATAAGTGGTCTACAATCACATTTTCAACCCCCTTCTTGTCTTTGATTTTCAAGTTGAATTCCTGCAGAAGAAGAATCCATCTAATTAGTCTAGCTTTAGCCTCCTTCTTAGACATGAGGTATTTCAAGGTTGAATGGTCAGTAAACACAGTGATCTTGGATCCCAACACATATGATCTAAACTTTTCCAAAGTAAATACAATGGCTAGCAGCTCCTTTTCAGTTGTGGTATAATTTAATTGAGCATCAACCATTAATTTACTAGCATATGCCACCACACATGATGCTGTCTTTCCTTTGTCCCAGCACTGCACCACTGGCAAAGTCTGATGCATCACACATCAACTCAAATGAATGAGAAAAATTAGGAGCTTGTAATATAGGAGCAGTAGTCAAACAGGTCTTCAGAAGTTTAAAAGCAGCTAGGCATTCATCATTGAACACAAATGGAACCTCTTGGCATAGCAAGTGGCAAAGAGGCTTGGAAATTTTGCTAAAGTCTTTGATGAACCTCCTGTAGAAACCAGCATAGCCCAAGAATGACTTGACTTGTTTGACAGTTTTGGGAGGGGGCAAATGTGCTATTAAATCAATTTTAGCTTGATCAACCTCTATTCCTCTTTAGGAAACAACATGTCCTAGGACTATATCTTGAGTCACCATGAAATGACACTTTTCCCAACTCAAAACCAGGTTGGTCTCCTCACACCTTTACAGCACAAGGTTGAGATGGTGCAGGCATTGGCTAAAATCATCCCCAAAAATAGAGAAATCATCCATAAAAATCTCTAAAAACTTACCAATCATGTCAGAAAAAATAGTATACATACATCTTTGAAAAGTGGCAGGTGCATTACATAGTCCAAATAGCATTCTTATGCATGCAAAGGTTCCAAATGGACAAGTGAATGTGGTTTTTTCTTGATCTTGAGAATAAACAGGAATCTGGTTGTATCCTGAATAACCATCAAGAAAATGGTAAAAAGCTTTACCTGCCAACTTATCTAAGATCTGATCTATAAAAGGCAATGGGAAGTGATCTTTGTTAGTTTTCTCACTGAGCTTGCGATAGTCTATGCATACCCTCCAACCAGTGATCTGTCTGGTTGGAATTAGCTCACCTGTGTCTGCTTCAACTACTGTGATCCCATATTTCTTCGGCACCACCTGGGTAGGGGCCACCCATTGAGAATCTGAGATAGGATAAATGACCCCAGCATCAAGAAGTTTGACTACTTCCTTCATTACAACTTCCTACATGTGTGGGTTGAGCTTCCTTTGCATCTCTCTAGAAGGTTTAGAGCCCTTTTCAAAATGAATTTTGTGCATGCACACAGCTGGATTTATCCCCCCAAATCTGCAATAGTCCACCCTATTTCTCTCTTATGCCTTTTTAGCACATAAAGCAATTCTTCTTCCTGCTCAAGACTGGAAGAAGAGATTATCACTGGCAGTTTGTGATTGGCTCCTAAAAAGGCATATTTTAAAGATTTTGGGAGTTGCTTTAACTCCACATATGGGGGACTGATGAGTGAAGGCAGTAGGGGTGCCTTAGAAGGTGGTGGAAGAGGTAATAAAGCAGGAGTCCATGGGTGATGCTTTGTTGGCCCTGCTTCAGAATTTACACTTTTCACTTGCTCAAACTTAGATGTGGGAGCTTTCTCTTCTACTATGTCATTTCATACTTCTTTAAACAAATCATTACCATGCAGCAGCTGAGGTAGATTTTTTTGTACAAACTCATCCAACACATCAATGGAAAAATAGTTCTCATTTTCTAAGTGGGGCTGATGGGATGCATTGTACACGTTCAACTTGACTTTCATATTGCCAAAAGATACTTCCATGGCCCCTGATCTACATTGTATACGAGCATTTGCAGTGGCCAAAAAGGGCCTGCCTAATATCACATGGATAGAAGTAGCACACTTGCTTGACTCCATATCTAGCACTAGGAAATCAGCAGGATAAAAGAATTTGTCAACCCCAACCAAGACATCTCCAATAATCCCCACAGACTTTCTTTCAGATCTGTCAGCTAGTTATAAGACCACGTGTGTTGGCTTCAACTCTCCTAAGCCCAACTTCTCATATACTAAATATGGAAGTAAATTTACACTAGCTCCTAGATCTAATAACGCTTTTTCAATGGTACGATCCCCAATGATGAAGGGGATAGTGGGGACTCCAGAGTCTTGGAGTTTTGTTGGAGTTGCAATAGTCAGTATCTATTTCACTTTTTCTATTGAAAAGACTTTCTTGGACAGATGTATCCTTGATTGTCTTTTGTTGGTACAAAGGTCTTTTAAAAACTTGGCATAAGCTGGAACCTGCTTGATTGCATCAAGTAGAGGCAGGTTGATCTTCACTTGCTTAAAAGTTTCCATCATTTCCTCTATTTTGGCATGCCCTTTATCAAAAGGGGAAGGTGCTTGCATTGCCTTAGGAAATGGCAAATGTGGGACTGTTCCCCCATTTACAGCCTTAGCCAACTCATCATCTCTTTTTTTTATTTTATTTTTTTCATGAGGACCATCATTATCCTTCTTATTCAATATGGTTTACTCCTGTTGTACCTTCTCTTTTTCTTTTTATGATTTTTTCAAAGGCCCACAGCCTACTTGATTATCCACCAACCTTCCACTTCTTCATGTGGTGACAGATTTGGCTTCTTCATGGAAAGAAGAAACCTCATCTACCACATATTGTCTCCTTGGATTGTCTATGGGTTGGCTGGGTAGACTCTCTTCCTCTCTCTTGGTCAAAGCATTAGATAGCTGACCAAGATGGTCTTCTATCTTTTTAATACTTTGGCTATGAGAGTGTACAGTTTAAGACAAGGGTCCTACGTTTTGCAATGAGGTCAGAACTTGTTCCTAAAAAGAAAGTGATCTAGCAGCAGGAGGGGGTGCAGCTTGCTGCACAGGCTGAGCCATAGGCTGAGTCATGGGTTGTTGATAGTGGGGCCTTGGAATGGAATTCTGGTAGTAGGGCTGAGCATTTTTGTAAGGCATGGGCTGTTGTGGCTACTGCTGCTAGTTTGGAAAAGTATCTTGCCTCCACCTGAAGTTGGGGTGGTTTCTCCATTGGTAACCAACAGTAGGTTGTTGCCCAAAAGACTAAGTGGCATTCCTCAAGGGAGTGAGTGGGGGACTGGCATATAACACATGCCTCCTCCACTTTATCAGCCATGGGTGATTGCATTGCTCCCATGAGCTTATCAAACTTCTAGGTCAAACAGTCCACTTTCCTTTTCTAGGTTGTTCACCCATTTCAGCAGATTCAAATGAAACAGATGTGGGTGAGATTTGTTTAGACCTAAGAATTCTTTTAACCTCTAGATTTAATGGGACAATCTGAGGATTAAGAGTTCTTCCAAATATACACCACTCACAATCTTAATGCACACAAGAAACAGAGCAAATTTAAAACAACAATCAGGAACAAGCATAATTAACTAATAAATCTATAAATCCACAAATCAGGAAAATAAGAGGAGTAGAGGGATGCAAACTTTAGAGTAACCTCTAGCACAATGCTCTACCTTAGAAATAGCTTTCGATCTGATGAAAATAATAAAAACTATTCCAAAACAGTAAAAACTTTTAAAAGCAGTTAGTGAAAAACTAAACAGTCGATTATAGATCTACAATCTATACTAAAACAAACTTAAATCTACCAATTTTAAGCACACAGATCCCCGATAGCGGTGCCAAAAACTTGTTGGCTACTTACCTTGTGTTCAAAAAGAGGTTTAAAATCACACAATTAAAAGATCTATTGGTTGCACACACCAAGGCAAGCAGACACACAAACCTGCAAGTATTCAGGGCCTGTTGTAGCAAGTTTTAAAGGGTAAGTAAGGGTATGTCCGTAGGGAAATGTGAGCTAAAATTAAGTAAATTTTCATATCTAAGGCAGATCGGGCACCCTACCTAATACTAAAATAGCAAAAGAGAAGGGAGAGGTTTTAAGGGGTTGTCACTTTAAACTAAACTACAGAAACACAATTAAATGCATAAATGAATTGAGATTAAATCTAGAGTTCAGATCTTGCAAGTGAGGAGAATATTTGGTGAAATTGGAAACCGAAAATGGAGAGAAACAACTTGGAGTGTGGTCTTGCTGCAATTGGATTGAGCCGTCAGTGTCATAAAGAATTCAGAGTGCATCAATCCCTCATCTGGCTATAAGCATAGCTGCAGGGTAAAAGGATCTGATCTAAGCTAGAGATTTGGATTGATCTTAAGGCTTATGATCTGTCCACTCTAATGGTCACAAATCATCCAATAGATTCACCCCATTCTCACGTTTCCATCAGAACATTATAATCACTACAAATGCTGCAACTGCCAGGCCACAGACACAGGCAATTGTATGAACATCAGATCTAGGGAGATCAAATGGTATCCAAGAGGTTTACCAATTAAGTGGGTGAGCTGAATCCCATCTACACAAATCTGATCGAGCACCAAATGAAACCAGATGAACTATGGATCTAATTAAAAAAATAAAACCAGCATTGCATTAAAGTAAACTCACTATACAATGAAATGCTCTCAGATTTGTAGTCTGTGCATTATCTGACCCACAATAACACTCTCAACTCTCCCCAATTACAGATCCAACATCACTCCTTCCTGCTTCAAAGAAATTAGCCAACCATAGTTGGGTAAAAAGGAAGAATAGAGAATTTTGATGCAAGCTCTGATCTCGGGAATTCATCCCCCTTTTCTGACAGCTTCCCTCCTTATATAGCTCTCCCTTTCAGCCTTAGCTCTATTTTTCTCGCCAATCACAGCTCAGCTAGAATAATTATGTTATTCTCTCTTTTATTCCCCTTCTACAAGGCTCTCTTAGTTAGTTAGAGTTGGGGGAGAGCACGTGGGTCAGTTAGGGTATCCCAGGGCACTTCTAGAAACTTTGTGCCGATCACCAGAGTGCCTCGGATTGCGTACAATAGGTCACCAACTTGCAGCGTGTGCACAGTAGCTTTTCTGAGAAGTCCTTCAATCGATTTCGATAGGTTCTCGAGGTTTTCGACAAGTTTTAAATAGGCCTTCTATTCCTTTCGCTATGATTCAAGATCCTTTCAATAGGTTCTGATAGGTTGGTGCTAAAAATAAAGCTCTAGCATCCACAACCTTCATCTGGTGTGTTCGACAGGTTGGGGGATCCTTTCAATAGGTTGATTTCTACGTAATAAGTTTTGATAAGTTCTCTTCTGGCTCCTATCGACAGGTTTTCAGACTTTTCGATAGGTTCTATTCAAGCTCAGGCAACCATTCGATAGGATGCTTCCTTTTTATTTTCGACTACGCAATAGGTTCCGAATCCTATCAAATTCTCCCATCCTTACGACTTCTTTCTTTTTTCAGCCTTCAGATCGTATCGATAGGTTCCAGTAACCTCTTGACAAGTTGTTTTTAGCCTCTTTTCACTCCTTTAACACTGCTTTGCTGTTGCTGCATGCTCTAAGTGGGCCATTGTTGGGTCTGAACTGCAGTGAGAGATGGATTTCTGCACTATGACTGCCTTTTACTGCTATCTACTAGACATACTCAACAAGCATTTATTAGTCCACTCATAGGTCTATCAAAGCTCATGTTAAGGGGTGAAAAGTGATAGTTTTCAGAGATTAACATTGCGTGAGAGCTGTTCTGTGATAACCCCTCCGTTTGAATCATGCAGAACTTCCTTAGGCTCGCTATGTTGGATGTCTTAGTCGCACAAGGAGCTCGCTGACTTAAACAACATGAAAGACTTCTATGCGTGATTGGTCAATGGCTCCTCTGCTGCTATGTACATGCTTCTGTTGCAGCTTCCTCCACTCTCACCTAAACTTCTTTCATTTGCTGGACTTCCTTAGTCCATTATGACAAGCAAAATAGTCACCATGGAGTGTACCACCATGGTGCTCCATCATTTTCTGGTTTAGTTGTCATCTTTTTCTTGCATTCTCTCTCTTCTTGGCACTAAAAGCACAGACTTTATGTTAAGCTACACAATTTATTCCTAACTATAAAACAAGCTAAAAGAAGAGTTATTAGTCAGCTTCAAGGTTTAGCAAAGGCTAGGCTAAGAGGTGAAAAGTGGTACTCTTCAGTGATTAACAGACAAGCTATAATATAAAGCTATTTTCAGCTGCTCGACAGGTTCATTGTAGCAACTATAAAGTGCTCGAAATCCTCTCGACCTGAAGCTTTTGAAGAGGTATCTACTCGAGAACCACTCAAGTTGAGATTTCTGGAGCTATGTTCCACTCGAGAGTTGCTTGAGAAGATGTTTGTGAAGTCACTGTGCTGCTCGAGAACCACTCGAGCTGAGTGTTCTAAAGGCTTATCTGCTCGAGATGCTTCTTAAACTGCTCAACATTTGCTTAGCCTTGGAGTTCTGAAGGCGTCTCTACTCGCGACAACTCGAGTGGTTGTTGCAGCAGCCACTAAACTGCTCGAGGTAGCTTTTGAACTGCTCGAGCTCAAGGTCTTGCTTCTCTGCTATCTTGTTCACCCTGCTGCTGCACTCCATTAGGCGTGGGCCCCACTCCTCTTTTGCTGTAGGACTTCTAGGGCTGCAAGGCATGCTAAATGGCCCACATGGTGGTGTCTAACATGGCGCATTCACTATAATTCTCATCAGCTTCAAGGCTTGACTTCTAATTCTATCTTCTTGGTATTCATTATATGAACCGTTGCACTAAGCTATAGTTTATTGTTATCTACCAAAAATACACTTAAAAAGCAATTATTACACAGCTCAAAGGTCTATTAAAGGCTAGGTTAGGAGGTGGAAAGTGGCATAAATCAGTGATTAACACACCCCCAAACCTAATCTTTGCTAGTCCTCGAGCAAAGGGAAAATAAAATAGTTATTCTAAAAAATTTAAATGCCACTTTCATAGGGAGCAAGGATGCATTTAGCTTATGCATGAAGCCTTTTAAACACCTACGTGATCCCTAGTGGAGGAGTGAAGTCTCCTGAGGGTGTTTAGTGACGATACCCACACACTTCTCAACAAAACAGTTAAGCATAGTGCAACATATGACACAACAGATTTTAACAAATAAAACTTCATTTCACACCTTATTCATTCAAATTTAAAGGAGGCTAAAATAGTCATGGAAAATATTGTAACACATGAATCAGCATTTCTTTCCATCACACCCAATCAGTGTACATCAAGAGTGTAGTGTGTTAAAATCAGTACTAAGCTCACCATTGATTTTAAAATCAGGTTGAAACATTGCCCACTGAAGTAAATATTTAGACCCAATCCTTACCAGGGTTGCCTCTCAGAAATGAAACTCAAGGTGTTGACATTCACATCAGCTAAAGATTAGTTGCAGACCTTAAATAGGCCTGCAAGTATGAGTATAGGCATTGTCTCTAATTTCTGACCTCCTCATGTACTTTTCACCATAGATTAGGCATCCCCTTGTCTCCACATGATAGCTCATTTCACTTTGGATCAACAAGGTCTTTTAGATGGGTTGTAATGTGGCTTATGGTTGAGGTTTAAAAAGAATATATGGGGTAGAAAGGATTCAAAATTGAGAAATCAGCAAGGGGTGGAGGTTGTTCTTGACTTCACCTTCGTCATTTCATCACAGCTTCATCTTCATTTGTGTTTTTCAGATTTGAAGTAGCTAGCTTCTTCTCTTCTTTTTACTTTTTTAGATGAACTACTTCTCTTGACTCCTCTTTCTCTTATTTTTTTATTTTGTTTTTATAATTTTTTTATAATTTATTTATTTATTTATATTTTTTTTATGAAATACCACAACTATACAACTGATGCACTATTGTTTATAGCATTCTTCTCTTCTCCTTCCACCAAATGTTGAACCCAGCCCACCTATCTTCAACATCTTCATCTTTACCTTCTAAAATGTCAGAGCGAGGGTAAGGTTGAATCAGATCTTGAGGTTCAGGTTCAAGTACTCTGGTGTTTGTCAAAGAAAAATGGAGTTAAAGGCTCAAAGAGTGTATACAAGGGCAGTTTCAAAGGGTAGGAATTTTAGACTCAAACTGTCCAAATGATGGCCTTAAATCACCTCCTTTGTGTCATGAGTGCTGTCAAACAGTTTTACTTTGGAGGGCCTAACTTCTAGTGGAAAGGTATTGAATCAGTCACTCCTTAGAGCAGAAAAATTGCCAAAGACACTTCAAAAGAAAAAAAATTTATAGGCCAAAATCTCACAGGGTATGGTCTTCAATTGAATTCATTGGGTATATCCTCACCTGTGTCTCTCCTCTCTAGTTTACTGAGTACTGATTGTGAAAAAATTTCTTGATGTTACTTCATGAGAGTGTTAGATTTTTGAATGATTTCAATTTTAAAACATCTGGCAACAGTTTTAATCTCCTTTTTCACAATTGGTTAGTTGAGAATTAACTTTATTTATTTCAGTCTAACTACAATGCTACCCTAAATTTAACTGCTTCATTGGTCTACCCTGCCATACCCTCAAGCCTAAGATAAACATTGTCCTCAATGTTTCAATAGAATTTTGTTTAGGGGCAGCAAGGCATGAAAAGGCATAACATGATACAGTAGAAAATTGAATAAACAACTAATTGCAGAAAATTAATACAAGACAATGCATGTTGGCACATAAACAAAAACTTTTATTCACACAAATGAATATTATACATTGGAGAAGTTCTTTACAAAATTGCAACTACAAAAGACACACCATTACAAAACTAACTACAACTACTCCTAGAGGTGATCTGAATCAAAATCTATATCTATGTGCTCCCAGTTTTCTCCTTGCCCTTCTTAAGATTGTCAGCCTGACCAGCCCCAACTTTTGCTCTAAATACTACTAGCTTTCTTTGTTTGGTACTGCTCTTTTGTGGTGTAGGCTCCTGAATTTTTACTCCCTTAGTTTATGCTGGAGGCCTCACATTTTTAGGACCAATCAATGAGACAGTGGTGGTTAATATTTCCACCAGCTCGGAAAGCTGGTTGGTCCTCTGTTCATACATCTTGCACACTGCTACAGTAGTGTCTAGCCTCTTCTGCATCGCCCCCATCTCTTTCTGATGATCCATTAATGCTTTTTCCATCATTTTCAAATACTCAGTCTTCATTAATGCTACTTGGTCTTCATAGGTATACAATACCATATCTCTCGCAGCTTCCACCACCAGATGCACTTCCCTTTCAATGTATGGGTTGCCATTCATGAAAGTAGTGAGGGTAGCAAAAAGTGGTAATGGAATTTATTCAACAGGGACAATGGCCCAGTTGGAAGAATCAGTGTCAGAGGTGGGGATCACAACAAGCTCAGTACAAGTGTTGGTAGGTGGGGAAGGAATGGATTGTAGGGCAAGGGTCAGCTCCACTTCAGTGGTTTCAGCTTGGGTGAAGGTTGAGGATGTGGAATGGGGGTCCATGGGCATCTCTTCAATATCAAAGTTTGTTTGTGTGGCAGAATCAACTATTGCCACTGATGTGGAAAGCTGCTAGTAAGGATGAGGGGTAGGGATTGGGGTAGGTGTGGGTTGGTGGGGTGTAGGTATAAATATTTGAAAGGTTGATTGGATGGAATTAAGGTTGTTTTGGATGGTGGCTTGGTTTTCAGAGTTGGTATGGATTTGGGCTTGGAGAGAAGTTAGGAGGGTGATAATCTGGGTTAAAGGGTCTGGTAAGGAAGGGATAACAGGTTGGGTACTGGTTTGGGTGGGAATTGGTTGAAATGGTGAGGTGGGGGCATGGCTAAATGTGTATGGGTGTGGGGATTCAGGGAGAAGGGTGTACCCCCACAATGGAGTCTATTAGGGCTGAGTACCCCTTTGTTGTGAATTAGTCTTGATTAGGTGAAAATGGAGGAGAATTGACAGGGGTGGGAATTTGGTTAAAGGTGTCAATGGGGTGAGATGGTTCAATGCCAGTGGACATTGGTTCACTGTCATCATAGGTAAAAGGGGAAGGTAGGTCTGGAATTAGGCTGGGTATTTCAGTGGGTATGGTAGTGGGTTCAGTGGTGGGGTGGTGGGTTTTCCTTTTCTTGTATGTTTTCTTGATGGAGGGTGTGGGAAGGTTAAAAGGAAAAGTTATGGTAGGAGAAGGGGCTGATATAGGCATGGATTGGGAGGGTAAGTTTTATTGAGTGGGGACTGATGGGATAGATGCAGGAATAGAAGAGGTAGGTGGAGAAGGTGGTATAAGTGGTGTAATGGAAGAAGGTGGATCTACAGCTGTTGTGACTGCTAAAACTAGCACAAGGGGTGCTGCAAAAGGGGATGGCATAGGTGTAGTAGTGGATATGGCCTAGCCTTCTAAGGTGGCTTCTACAGGAATGGCTGCAGTAGAAGTGGCAGCAGTGGCTGCCACTTTCTCCTTCTTCTTCATCAGTGTCATACTGATGCTCCATTACTTTTTTCCACTCACAATTGGTGGCAGCTCATCAGTGGGCTCCCCATCTTCCAGATATAGCCTTTCTTCTTGAGCAAGGCTGTGATCAGCGTGCTGTAGGATAGTCCATGCAGCTTTTGCTTCTTCTGCACCTTGATATTAGTCTCCTTCATTCCCTCAAATATCAATTTGGCAATATGAAAGCAATGCCCTTTTGAGAAGGAGTATAAGGCATCTATGATTGGGTGCCTCCTCTCTTGTTGGTGACCAACCATAAAGATGTTCTTTCTTAATACAGGGTCCATGAAAAGTAAATTATGGCTGAAGTCACTTCTCATTACTGAGTCTCCAGATGCCTTATTCCCTTGGGTCAATTGTTGGGCAATCACTGTGATTGAGGTATTGATTGGGGCTCCCAAATTATAAGATGGGCCATATGATGTTGGGATGCCCAATGCCTGTGCAATGTCAGCTGAGTTTACAAGTGTGTCAAAATCATCAATGAGAATTACCATCATAGGATCCTTCCCCTCTGGTCCTCCCCCAGACTCTTTCATTCTTATGTTTTTGTTCCACAACCTCACCAATCTAGGGTACACCAATTCTTCAAGTGGCTATAACAATGAGTCTATGGAGGCCTTGGTCAGAAATTCAATGACTTCCATAGGCAGGACTTCCTTAGTGCCTTATCAAAGTTTGTCTCTGGTACCAAACTGAGGGTAGCCACAAAATCATTAGGGGTGGTGAATGGCTCAGACTCAGGGGTTGTTCCCTTTCCTTTCTTCTACTTATTAGATTTGACCTTTTTGGGTTCTTGGGTGTCAGTTCTGACTCTTTTCTTTGGGGCTGCAGATTTACCCAAAATAGTTTCTCTTTGGATTTTCCACAGGAGCATTAGGGGCTTCAGGAGCTAAGGATGAAGCTATCCTTTGTGAATTTCTAGTTGGAATAGGGGGCTGGGTTTGGGCAGGATTAAATAAGGTTTGTAGGGTTTCTCCAAAATCTGGGTATTCAGCCATTTAACCCTACTTACTGTGAAATCAATGCAAACCCTAGGTATCCCTAACAACTTGGCACACACTTGATCCATGAAATGGGGATGAAAAGGCAACCATCCCTCAGCACAAAAATGACTCATGCCAGTTAAAATAATCCATGAAATGAAGAGGATTGAGAAGAAATTTCAAAACATACCCAAAAACTAGGGTTCTGTTGAAGACAATGCACAGCGAATCAAATCAAGACCTTCTTAGTGCGTAATGTGTGTCTTGAGTAGCTCAACAAAATGGCAAGTGCAATGGATAAATGGTGGAGCATATGGTGGAGAGAAGAGGAAGAAGAAAATCTGGCCGAGTGAATGTGGTTGAGTGTTAGGGCAAATGGCATGAATGAGATAGTATGAACTGATCAACATGTTTAAACATGAAATCCCGAGCCTCGAGAGGTTGGGCCTTTAGAATAATCAACTCGAGAGGATCTCGAGTAGATGACATTTAAGCTTATTAGCCTGTCGAGCTCATTAGCCTAAAAATATAAACTTCACAGCAGCTCGAGAGGATGCCTTCTAGGTGCTTAATCCTATCTAGGTGCTTAATCCTATCAAGGCTTCAACTGTGTTGACTCGAGCAGATGCTCGAGTAGCTATTTTTAAGCTTTGGAGCCTATCGAGGCTCACATGTCAGCTCAAGTAGATGCATTTTAGGCATAGGAGCCTGTCGAGGCTTGCATTTTGTTTTGGTAAAGTGTCTTGAGATGTCGCTCTGTAGTGCCAGAACCTCTCAAGAAGGCCAAATACATATGCAAAATGCCTCGAGAGGATGCCTGAAGGATCCTAATCCTCTCGAGAAGGCTAAAAATAGCCGAGTTTAGACTTATGCTACCAAGTATACTCTCATTCATTAAAAACCAATGGTTTATGGTGTTAAACACCAACATCCACATATAACAGCAAACCATAAAATTACACACATCCAGATTTATGAACACAGATCACCAAAAAGAGCAATATTTACAGAAAATTA
Source organism: Chloranthus sessilifolius (assembly GCA_021018995.1). Classification (NCBI taxonomy): domain Eukaryota; kingdom Viridiplantae; phylum Streptophyta; class Magnoliopsida; order Chloranthales; family Chloranthaceae; genus Chloranthus; species Chloranthus sessilifolius. The sequence goes on from CM037597.1 coordinate 101,153,548, forward strand.
AAATACAAATCATACTTATGGTACACATGGTACAAGGCTGGAGATCACACATCTGTGGGAGGTTCTTGCAAGTGGATGGTTTTAGCAGGCTCCATAACATCCTCTATATAGAGCTTGAGCCTCTGACCATTGACTTTCATGACCCTTCCAGAAGTAGGGTCCATGATCTCAACAGCACCAGATGGGAATGTATGAATAACAGTAAATGACCCATCCCATCTGAATCTTAATTTCCCTAGAAAGAACTTGAGCTTTGAGTTAAAAAGCCATAACTTAGCTCCATCAGCAAAGTCCTTCCTCAGAAGGCTCTTGTCAAAGAAGGCATTGACTTTTTCCTTGTAAATTCCAGCATTGGAATAAGCACCCAGCCTCAGTTCTTCCAGCTCAAACAGATGTAATTTCTTGTTCAAAGCAGTAGGAGTTAGGTCCATGTTTAAATTTTTAATGGGCCAATAGACCCTATGCTCTAACTCCACTAGGAGATGGCAAGCTTTGCCATAAACTATTCTGAATGGAGACATCCCTATAGGAGTCTTATAGGATGTCCTATAAGCCCATAAAGCATTAGTTAATTCAGAGACCAGTCCTTAATGTCTATCCTGACTGTTTTCTCCAGGATATGCTTGATTTCTCAATTAGAAATCTCCACCTGCCCACTGGTCTATGGGTGGTATGGAGTGGCAATCCTATGTGTAATAGCATACCTTTTAAGCAAGCTCTTAAAGTGTCTGTTACAGAAATGGCTCCCCCCGTCACTGATGATGGCTCTGGGGGTGTCAAATCTAGATAATATATTTTCTTTTACAAACTTTAGGACAACTATATGATCATTTGTCCTTGTGGCTGTAGCTTCCACCCATTTAGAAACATAGTCCACAACCACAAGAATGAAATTAAAACCTTTGGAAGGAGGGAATGGACCCATGAAATCTATTATCCAAACAATAAATAGTTCCACAATAAGGATGGGCTGCAATGGCATGGAATCCCTTTTTGATATGCCACCCATCCTTTGACATCTCATGGACGCCCTATAGTGCTCAAAATCATCCTTGAATAAGGATGGCCAATAGAGCGCACACTATAGTACCTTGGCTACTATCTTTTTCCCTCCAAAGTGGCATCCACATGGCATTTTCATGCAGTACCAGAAAAAATACTTGACTTGTGAAAAGAACAAGTATTTGTCTATTTTGGACTAGTGAGAGGGGATCCTACCTACAACAAGGTAATTGACAATATTAGCAAACCATGACACAGTTGACTTGATGGCAAACAATTGCTCATCAGGGAATGAATCCTTAAGTGGTGTTGCAGTACTATTATCAACCACAATCTGAGATAAGTGATCAGCTACCACATTCTCCACCCCTTTCTTGTCTTTGATTTCTAGATCAAACTCCTGTAGGAGTAAGATCCATCTAATCAGCCTAGGCTTTGCATCATTTTTTGCCAGCAAGTATTTCATGGCAGAGTGGTTAGTAAAAATTATAATTTTAGACCCTAGTAAGTAAGGTCTAAACTTATCCAAAGCAAACACTATAGTTAGAAGCTCTTTCTCAGTGGTTGTGTAATTCAACTGAGCTTCTCATAGTGTTTTGCTGGCATAGTAAACTACACATGGCAGTTTCTCTTTACTCTATCCCAAAACAGCTCCAATAGTAAAATCAAATGCATCACACATCAGTTTAAAGGGTAGAGTATAATCTAGAGCTTAGATCATAGGGGCAGAGGTTAAACATTTCTTCAAAATCTCAAATGCATTCAGACATTCTGCATTAAACACAAATGGCACATCTTGACAAAGTAAGTGGCACAATGGCTTGGAAATCTTGCTGAAATCTTTAATGAACCTTCTATAAAAACCAGCATGTCCCAAAAATGATCTGATTTGTTTGATGGTTTTTGGTGGGGGCAAGTGTGAAATCGGGTCAATCTTTGCCTTGTTAATCTCTATACCCTTCTGTGATACCGCATGGCCAAACACAATTCCTTAGGTGACCATAAAGTGGCTCTTCTCCCAGCTCAAAACCAAATTGGTTTTTTCACACCTTTGAAGAATAAGATAGAGGTGATGTAAACATTGACTGAAATCATCCCCATATATTGAAAAGTCATCCTTGAAGATTTCCAAAAACATATCAATCATATCAGAGAAAATGGCATACATGCACCTTTGAAAAGTAGCAGGAGCATTGCACAGTTCAAATAGCATCCTTCTATAGGCAAAGGTGCCAAATGGACAGGTAAAAGTGGTCTTTTCCTGGTCTTGAGGATACACTGGTATCTGGTTGTAGCCAGAATATCCATCCAGAAAGTAGTAATATGCCCTGCCTGCCAACTTGTCCAAAATATGATCAATAAAAGGTAAAGGGAAGAGGTCCTTTCTGATCTTGGAGTTCAGTTCCCTGTAATTTATGCAAACCCTCCAACCAATGGTCTCTCTAGTTGGAATTAACTCTCCATACTCATTTGGTATTACTATGATGCTAGATTTCTTGAGGACCACCTGGATAGGTGACACCCACTTAAAATCAGAAATAGGGTAGATGACCCTAGCATCAAGCAATTTGATAATTTCTTTCATGACTACTTCCTGCACGTGAGGGTTTAGCTTTCTCTATATTTCCCTAGAGGGTTTGGAACCCTCTTCCAAATATATTTTGTGCATGTAAACAGATGGATCAATTCCTCCCAAATCAGCAATTGTCCATCCAATGACTTTCTTATGCTTCCTGAGGACATAAAGTAATTCTTCCTCCGGCTACTCAGTGAGAGAGGAGGATATAATTACTAGAAATTTTTCATTTTGCCCCAAAAATGCATATTTCAAAGATTCTGGCAGCTGCTTCAGCTCTAGATCTGATGGACTTTCCACAGAAGATAGCAAAGGTGCCTTGGAGGGTTGAGGTAGGGGCAGCAATGTAGGTCTCCATGTAGAGTGCTGCACTAGGCCCACTGAAGAATCTAATGTGTTTATTTCTTCAACAACTAGAGTGGGGACCTCCTTCTCAACAACCTCAGTCCACACTTCTTCAAAATCATCTAATAGCTTATCCAAATCCAGTAGTCTGGGTAAGGTCTCTTCCACCAATTCATCTATGACATCTACTGCAAAATAGTCCTCATTGTCAAATTGAGGCTGATTGGCAACATTGTACATATTCAACTTAACCTTCATATTTTCAAAAGTGACTTTCATCTCTCTACACCTGCATTGAATACAAGCATTGGCAGTGGCCAAAAATGGCATGCTCAAAATAACAAGAATTGGAGTGCTACACTTGGTAGGCTCCATGTCCAACACCAAAAAATCAGCTGGGTAGAAAAATTTATCTACACCCACTAGCACATCTTCCACAAGAATTGGAGTGCTGCACTTGGGGCTCAACAGTAGCCCCATTATTTTTCTCCTGTTGCACACCAACAGGGACTGAGTTTTCTTCTCCTGCAATCTTTTTTCTTTCATAGCCTACTTGGTTATTCACCACTTTACAACTCCTCAAGGTGGTGATGGACTTAGTTTCCTTATGAGTTGAGAAACCTTTACCAATCATAAACTGTCCCTTGGGGTTAGTCATTGTCTGGCTTAGCAATCTATCCTCTCCTCTCCTAGTCAGAGTGTTTGAAATTTGACCCAACTGGACTTCAATTTTTTTAATACTCTGACTGTGAGAGTTCACAGCTTGTGACAAGGAGCTGATATTTATAGTGAGGACAAAACCTGCTCCTCAAAGGAGGGTGCTCTGCTTTGTGGTAGTGGTGGCAAAGCCAACTAATTTGGCTGTGCCACAGGCTGACGAAATTGTTGTCTTTGTACATAACCTTGATTGTACTAGTGGGCTGGTTTATAGGGCATTGCCTACAGCTGTTGGGGTTGCTAAAAGTTATCTTCTCTCCACCTTAAATTAGGGTGGTTCCTCCAAGGATACCCAACAGGCTGTTGTCCATATGATTGTGTAGCATTAGCATGCTCCATTACCAATTCAAGATATTGACTAGCTGATGGATAGTCTAATAGTGAGTGTGTGGGTGATTGACATATCAGACATGCCTCTTCGACCTGTGCAGTACTTTGAGGCTGTAACACAAACTTTTTAGACAAATTGTCCACTTTCCTCTCTAGGTCATTGTACACATTTAATTCATACAATTTTCCCTTGGAAGTGGGTTCTTTTCCACCTCTAGTAGCTGGCTCAATGTCATTTCTTGACAGAGACTCTCGCTGCATAGAGTTTTCACTTATCACATCAAACAAATCCTTCCTCATCAGTTTTGCTGAGATAAGTGCCACCACATGAAGCATCCACCATATCTCTCCTCTTAGAATCAATCTCGTGATAAAAGCTTTGCATAAGCTGTCATTTGGGGATTTGGTGGTGTGGGCATTGCCTCAACAATTCCTTAAATCTTTCCCAGGTTTTATGAAAATCTTCAATTGGGAACTGAGCAAAAGAGATGATGCTCTTTCTCAACTGACTAGTTTTGCACATGGGGAAAAATTTAGCTAAAAACTGACTCTGTAGGGCATTCCAAGATATTATGCTATTGGGTGGGAGCATGTTAAGCAAATTTCTTACCTTATCCTTTAATGAAAAAGAAAAAAGCCTCATTTTAGTGGCTTCATCTCTTAAGGAGCAATTTTAAATATAGTGTACAAGGCAAGAAACTCATCAATGTGCTTGTAAGGGTCCTCTTTACTCAACCCATGAAAGGATGGTAACATTTGGATGGCCTGAGCTTTAATTTCATAATTACCCTCAGCTCTGGGGAATTGAATGCAAAAGGGGGATGAATATTCCCTTGGTGCGTAGTAGTCCCTCAGACGTCTAGATTGCTCTCTCATATTTTTCTATAAGTTCAACAGGGGTATGTGCTGGTTGCATAGGTCTAAGAACTCTCTATTTCAGGATTCAAAGGCTCTAATTCAGGATTGAGTGACATTCTACCAAGCATACAACACACAACAAGTAAAAAGTACTTACAGCAACACAAAACAAAAACTATACAACAAATAAAAAGTGAAATAAAACACTACTGCTATAATAAAGAAAGCATAAAATGAAACTATAGCAAGGGAGAAAGAGATGCAAACTAAGGTAGATTTTTACTCTGGCTACAGCTATATGCTCCACATTAGCTACTGCTCCAAATCTGTACAAATCCCAACAAATATAGCAGTAATTAATTCAAACATATAAAATGCAATAAACAAATATGAATAAAAACATAAAGAAAAACTCAGATCTACTACATAGATCAAAGATCCCTGGCAACGGTGCAAAAAACTTATTGGTTTTAATGTTTTAGTTTGTGTTCTTTATTACAAAAATATAGCAGAAATAAAGGATGGCAAAGACAGAAATAGAGGAAAATAAAAAATATAGGATTAGAACATAAAAAACAAATCAAACACTGTCTTGTAAGATCTCGGGCGGTTGTAGCAAGTATTGATAAGTAAGGGTTGTCCCACAGGGATTAATGATCTAAGCACAAGAGTGGAATAGTAGACCTCCAGATCTGCTACAGATCTGGCAGCTCTAATCTAACTAGGAAAGCAAGGTAAAGAGAGGGGGTTTTTGAGTTGTCACAACTAAACTAAAAACATAAAATAAAAGTAATTGCAAAACAACAATAAAAGAAAGGGGGTTTAGAGAAGGATTGAAATGGTTTGATAAAATAAATAAAAAATATGGGAAGTAAATAGCTAGGGACTAATTTTTACTAAAAAAGAAATGGCAAGGCAAAGCAAGAGCTAGGATTACAGTTGTCCTTCATTTGGCTACATGCTCAAATGCAAGGTAGAACAATCCAACTCAACCCTGATATATGGACTAGTCCTAGGGTTATATCTTGTCTACTTGAATGGTCACAAGATATCCCATGAATATACTCCAGTCATGGGGATTAAAAGCCAGAATAAGATAATTACTGCAGCTACTATGTTTGCAAGGCTATAAGCTCATGCATCCATAGGTGCATACAATCTATAAGGATCTAAATAAAATTACAAGAAAATTATAAATTGAATGGAACAATAAAAGCAGCTTTTCATTGCATCAAAAGAACTTACAATTGTTTGCCCTCAAGGCTGCAGTCTCTGCAAACCTCTAGACCCTTTACAATGCTCTCGCACAGTCCTTTTTACTACTTATCTCAGCCCTAACTATTACAAAGACTTCGCCCAACATGCTGAGCTAAGGAAAAAAAGAAAGAAAAAGATGACCTAACCCTAAAATGACCTAAGGCAAGAATCTCTTCCTTGCTCCAGCAATATTCTCCCCCAGATCCCTCTTTTTATGTATCTTTACATGGCTTTTATACAATCTCTAGAGTGCCTTTTTGCATTGGCCAATCAGAGAAGAGGGGAATCAAGTTAGTTAGGATCCTACTGATGTGTCTTATTTTCAGCCATGTGTTGCCCCTGACAGTTAGGGCAAGCACAACACATTGGAAAATGTGCCCTAGGTGTTGTGGAAGTTCCACAAATACCCTTAAGGTCCATAAATGCAAGCTGTAACCCGATCCTCGAGTGGTTAAGCTTCAGAGTGTGGATCTCGAGAGGTGCTTGAGTGGCTGGAGTATTATCTAAAGAGTGCTCGAGTGCCTAGAGTGCTTCATGCATTGCTACTCGACAGGATAAATGGTTTCAGAAGGTAGCTCATGAGGATGGATTCAGAACTGCTCGAGTGGATGGCTTTAACCTATAAATTGCTCGACAGGCTGTAATATGAAGTTGTTTTCAGCTGCTCGACAGGTTCATTGCAGCTACTATAAAGTGCTCGAGATCCTCTCGATCTAAAGCTTCTGAAGAGGTATCTACTCGATAACCACTCAAGCTGAGATTTCTGGAGCTATGTTCCACTTGAGAGCTGCTCAAGAAGATGTTTGTGAAGTCACTGAGCTGCTCGAGAACCACTCTAGCTGGGTGTTCTAAAGGCTGATCTGCTCAAGATGCTTCCTGAACTTCTCGGCATCTGCTCGGCCTTGGAGTTCTGAAGGTGTATCTACTCGAGATAGCTTGAGTGCTTGCTGCAACACTCACTGAACTGCTCGAGGATGCTTCTGAACTACTCGAGCTCAAGGTCCTACTTCTCTGCTTTATTGTTCACCCTAGTGCTGCACTCCATTAGGCATGGGCTCCACTCCTCTTTTGTTGTAGGACTTCTAGGGGTCCAGGGCATGCTAAATGGCCCACATGGTGGTGACTACCATGGTGCATTCACTGTAATTCCCATTAGCTTCAAGGCTTGACTTTCAATTCTCTCTTCTTGGTATTCATTATATGGATTGTTGCACTAAGCTACAGTTTATTATTATCTATAAAAACATACTTAAAAAGCAATTATTACACAGCTCAAAGGTCTATTAAAGGCTAGGTTAGGTGGGGGAAAGTTGCAAAAATCAATGATTAACAACGGGTTGAGAAGGTAGCCCTTGATCTTATCAAGTGCTACTTGACAATTGTCATTCTATTCAATGGGTGAATCTTTTCTTAGTTACTTGAAGATCGGCATGTAGATAGGAGTGAGTTGTGCGATGAATCGACTAATGTACTATATCCTACCTAAGAAGCCTCTGACCTCTTTCTCAGTAGATGGTAGTGGCATTTTGACGATGGCTTTTACCTTGATTGGGTCAACCTCGATGCCTCTTCTGCTAATGATGAAGCCCAATAATTTTCCTGACATGGTGATGAATGCACATTTCTGAGGGTTCAGGCGCAACCTGTATTTTCTAAACCTCTCAAACATCTTTTGGAAGTTTATTAGTTGATCACCTCTCTCTAGTGACTTGGCGATCATGTCGTGAATGTACACCTCAATTTCTTGGTGCATCATGTTGTGGAAGAGTGTTATCATCGCCCTTTGATATGCCACCCTAGCATTCTTCAACCCGAATGGCATGACTCTGTAACAGAAAGTTCCCCATGGGGTAATGAACATTGTCTTCTCTCGGTCTGCTTTGGGCATTTTGATCTGATTGTACCTAGAGAATCCGTCCATAAATGAGAGCATCCCATGCCCGACAGTGTTATCGACTAAGATATCAATGTGTGGCAACGGGAAGTTGTCTTTTGGGCTCACCTTGTTCAGGTTTTTGAAGTTGATGCACATGCGAACCTTTCAATCTTTCTTCAGTACAGGGACAATATTGGCCAGCCATTGCGAGTATTTGGAGACTATGAGAAGCCTTGCATCGTATTATTTGATGACCTCCTCCTTCACTTTCAGCATCCATTCTGGCCTGAGACGCCTCAACTTTTGCTTGACCGGATTAACATCTAGATATAGTGACAGCTCATGCTTGACCAAATCGGTATCCAAACCAGCCATATCCTCATATGACCATGAGAAGACGTCTTGGTATGACCGAAGGAAATTAATCATGAGTTTTCTTTTCTCGGGAGATAGCAACGTTCTGATCTTGGTGATTCTAGGAACCTCCTTTGTACTCAGGTTTATGTCCTCTGTTTCATCAACGATTGGGGTAGGGCCATGCTAAAATCGACAAATTAGTCAAGGAGCTCATTGGGGTGCTCCTCATCCAGATTCGTGACTCCTACCTCTTCTTGTATTTCTACAAGAAAGGGGTCGAATTTATGTGGGATGGGTTTTTTAATTAAGGCATCATTTTTCTTGATTTTATCAAGAAGTTTAAAAGATAATTTTTTTGGATTATTTTGTATTTCTTTTATTTTTTTGGATTTTTCATTTTCTTCGGAGATGGGCCCTTGGCAAAGCGAGTCTTTATATACACATGGTATTGCCTGGCAAGGGCTAATCTCACTTTTTATAGGTTTTTTTTTTAGGAAACTAGAATTGTATTTACGGTCACTCGATTGAAGCCCAATTCTTCACCTATGGTGTCGTACCTTTAACTGCTCTGATGGGGGAGGCTGATTGAGAAGGCTTTTAGGAGTCATCCTCCATCATGTTTATCATGGGCTCGTCTGGGACCCGGTTCTCAAATGTCAACATGTGTATGTGGTGGTTTATGGCAGGGGGTGCATTGATGGGGGAACCTCTTCCTCGAAGAGGGACAGGGATGCCAGATTTATTTCCATATCGGATTGGTTGGGTGGATGGCAGCTGCCGGCTCGCATGGGATCAGTTGCGTCATCCCATTCTGATATATTTTTATGACCCTTGCACTCACGAACGTCCTCCGGATGCCGCAGTCGGGGTGCGCCTTTCAGGTCTATTCCCCATGCTTTGGTAGCAGCAATGCCTCAGGCCTTCTCTTTGGCCTCTTGGATCTCCCCTTATGTGGGTTTGTAACCTAACCCAAACTTGATCTGTTGTCTGCCTCTGGCTCTAACTGGGTCTATCCGGCCTTTTAGGCGAGGACCTAAGCCTTTTCCTTTCTAGTAGCCCCATTTCTAGAGCATGGCCACTACTGTAGTCATTCCACCTCCTATTGTTGTGGTGACTTCTCTGATAGGTTCTGGTGCTACTGTCAACACATCATACTGGAAGATATGGAAGTCTGTGCCTTCAATTATATAGGGTACATCTAGCACTTTGAGGTTTGCGATGTTGTGTGTGACCTTTTCTCCTTCCTTCTATCCCTCGCCTAAAATGGTAATGATTTTCTTATCTGAAACAAATATGAGCTTCTGGTGCAAAGTCGAAGGTATTACTCTGATTTCATGTAGCCACGGATGACTTAGCAACAGATTAAAGGTGGATTTGATATCCATAACTTGGAATGGGATGGAAAAAGTCATTACCCCAATGATGAGCTCAAAATCAACTTCTCCAATTATTTCCCTCCTTATGTTAACAAATCCTCTTGCGCTTGTTCTCGCTAGCCTGAACGTGGAGGGATGCACCCCTATCTTGGTTGCGGTTCTCAAAGGGCACACATTCAAGGCCGATCCATTGTCTATTAGTACTAATGGAATCACCAAGTTTCCTGCTTCTATCGTGATGTTGAGGAGTTTAGAATGATTATCTCCCTTATTCGGAAGATCAGCATCCAAAAAAGAGATGGCGTTATCTGTCCTACTTCATCTGGGGTCACTTGGATGGACACATGTGTCTTTTAGTGCTCTCATTAAGGCTTGGAAGTGAAGTGGGGATGTCATTAAGAAGTCCCATACGGTGATATGAGCTTGCATTTTCTTTAACTGTGTTTCTAGTATGTGCTCTCTGCTCATCTTTTCAAAGGGGTGTATCGCGGTAGGTTCCTTTTTTTCTTCCGGTCAGGGTGGTAACGATGTCTCAGGTTGGTTAGAAATCCTCCCTGATCATGTAACGAAATCCATTGTCTCCTCTCTATTGTTGCCTACATTGATATCAGTTTGATTGTAACTAAGCGAGATCTGGTGGGGTCATAGGTCAACCCCAAGATCTAAAATGGATTAAATGAGGGTATCAGAGGCGTTGGGATAGGTGGTGCGGAATAATTGGATAACACTTGGTTAACTTCTGCTAGGGGCGGAGAGGTTGGGGAGAAGGAGAAAATGGGCCAAGTGGAATCTATGGGAATTGTGGATGATTATAATGGTGGTGATGTGATGGGTTTGGCCACTAGTAATTAATCGATGCCAGAGGGGGAATCTAGGGAACACTAGTAATCTAGCAATCGGAGGGGGGAGGTGTTGCATATGGTTGATATTGAGATAACTGGGTTGTACATTATTGACTGAAGTTGGTGGTGGAAAATACATCCTCAATTCTAAGAGCTCTACTTGGGGTGTTTGATTGGGGAAGTAATCAGCAAAATTTAATGGCTCGATTACCCCTATGCTTTTATCTTCCTGATCCCTCTGCTTTGGTGCTATAAAGTCTTCTCGGATGTGGATATACTCTGAAGGGTCAAACTCTTCACCATCTTCCTCAATCATGCTGACAGTGAGCCTTGGGCCCATTCCTCCTGGTGGATGTGGTGGCATCAGGACCTGATGTATGTTGGCATGCTGACTTGCCTGGAGAAGTATCGGAGTGATGATTTTGTCGGCGTCTATTACGTCATGTATTGCATGCTTTAAAGGAAAGCATCGATTAGTCGGGTGGCTCGGTCCTTGATGGAAATTGTAGTGAGTATTGGGGTTGTAATATTTAGGGATTGGATTTAGTGGTGGGCGTGGTTGGAAAGGTGTAATAAGACTCTTTTCAACTAACAAAGGTAGAAGGATGTTCAAGGATTGCCCCAACGGTGTAAAGACTCGGTCAAAACAGGCCCTTATTTATTTCGAGGGGGGTCTGTGCCCCTTGCCCATTGCCTGTTCTCTGCATTGGCTCACCTCATGTTGGGGCCAGTTGTGCCGCCTTAAACTAAAATGGGGTTATGTTGGTGCTAGGTCGTGCATTCATAATTGTCTGTATATCTACCCAAGTTCTTCTCTCATTCTTCTAGTCAGCGAACTTTTGGACTCCACCGGTCATCTCAGATTTCTCTGATCACATCCTCATAATGATTGGCATTCCTCACTAAGTCAACAAAGCTAGACTGTTGTTGGTATACCAAGAAATCTAAGATGACCGGCAGAGCGCTTTTCAAAATCTAACTCAATTTGCTCATCATCAAGTATTCTATTCTTAACTTTGGCTGCCAATGCTCTCCATCGCCCAAGGTAGTCCCTGAATATTTTATCGAACTTCTGCTTTAGTCGGACTAGATCTGACTTGCGGGGTTTGATGTCTATGTTATAGACATACTGCTCTTGGAACAGGTGGGTTAGAACTTTCCAGGTTTTAATCATGGATGATTCAAGGGAAGTGAACCATCTCAAATTTAGGCCTGTAAGGCTCTTCTGGAACACTTTGATGAGGAGTCGTTCATCTCTGTCGTACCGGCACATGTCCTCGCAGTAGGAGTTGACGTGTGTAATGGGGTTGCCTGTGCCATTGTAATGGTCAAAGGTTGGCATCTTGAATTTTTGAGGCAAAGGGTATTGGGCCTGGGATATTGGTCCTTGATGGGTTTGGGCCTGGGGTATTAGGTTTTGATTGACTTGGGTATAGGGTGTGTTTGGCCTTGAGGCTTGCTCAAATGACCCTGTGGTTGATGAGAGGGGCCTTGTGGGGTGTGAATTATGGGAGGTTGACTGGGGTTGGCATTTTGGGGGAATAAGACATGGAGGTTTTGGAGAGTATGCTGAGGGTTGGATATATGGGATGGATGTGGAAGGTTTTAAGAAGTCTTCCAGACAGTGTAGGTTTTGACCATGTCCTCCATCATGGCCATTGGATTGGTTATGGGGGTAAATGGGGATGGCCCTTCCAATTTCCAATGTATGGGGAGATGTGGGCATGACCTGGGTAGAGGGGTGAGGGAAATTGGGCATGAGACATAGAGGTTTTGGTGATTTTGTTGAGGGTTGGATATATGGGATGGATGAGGACGGTTTTGGGAAACCTTCCAGGCAGTGTAGGTTTTGACCATGTCCTCCATCATGGCCATTGGATTGGTTATGGGGGTAAATAGGGATGGCCCTTCCAATGTATGGGGAGATGATAGCATGACCTGGGTAGAGGGGTGAGGGAAATTGGACATGAGACATAGAGGTTTTGGAGAGTATGTTGAGGGCTGGAAATATGGGATGAATGAGGAAGGTTTTTAGAAGCCTTCCAGGTAGTGTAGGTTTTGACCATGTCCTCCATCATGGCCATTGGATTGGTTATGGGGGTAAATGGGGATGGCCCTTCCAATATATAGGGAGATGTGGGCATGACCTGGGTAGAGGGGCGAGGAAAATTGAGCATGACCTAGGTAAGTGGGGGGATATGTGATGGATTTGGGTTGGGGGGGAAATTTGGAGTGGATATGTGAAAATTGGGCATGGCTTAGGTGTATGTGGAAAAATGGAGTGGATTTGTGGAGAAAAAATAGGGTGTGCTTTGGGTGGAGGTGGATGGAAAATGGGATGGATTTTGGGTGGATGGGGGAAAATTGGGTATGTTGGAGGTGGAAGGGAATTGGATAGATCTTGGGTGGTGGAGGAGGAATGGGGTAGAAAATGTGGCAGATTTTGAGTTGATAGGGGGGAAAAGGCGAGGGGGGAGAATTTTTGTTTGAGGTGGTGGGGAAGATGGGTTCACCGAAACGTTCGGTGACGTTGAAATGGGTTTGGGCGAGGGAGTCGGATATGGGTATATCCTCTAAATGGGAATGTGTTGGGGAACGGGGTGGGGATGAATCGGGATCGGCGTAAGCCGGATCAATCGCCCAAAACATGGTTTCGCAGTGGGTCCAGTATGGATTTCTTGGGTGAGGCCCGAATATTTTCTTTCTCCTTCCTCTACGAGATGATGGAGGGTAAGGCAATGTTGTCATTCTGGCACCACAAGATCCCTTTTTTGGGTTTTGATTTTTTTCTTGATTTTTTTTTTGTTTTATTATTTTGAATGACAAAATAAAATTCTCTCCCTTGATTAAGGTGGTACTCTATCCGGGGAACTCTCTTTTCTGGCGGCGTTCACGACTCCGATGCCTCCCACGGTGGGACTATGATGCTCTTCAAAAGAATCAAAGGGAATCCTTTGATCTATGTGAAGACACAAAAATTCGCGTGACGACCTGATCCCTCGGAGGAATCAATAAGAGGGGTGACCTCTTTTAACCATCGAGGGCATTTTGGGTGTCGAAAGGTGCGGGAACAATCGAGAGTATGAAAATCGCTAAGCAGGGGGCTCGAGAAGGGTGAAATGGGCCTCTAATTCAGGCTGCCTGCACCAGAACAGTCTAGTGTATGTAGTATATACGCTAGGCTAAAATCCTGGAGATTTGGCTTATCGTGTGTATTACAGACGCTAGGCTAAATTTATGGGATTTTGGTTTAGCATCTATATTAGACACGCTGGGCAATTTCTGGGGTTTTTTGGCTTAACATGCCTATTACACACGCTAGGCAAAAATAGTGTATATATATATATGTATATATATATATATATTATACAGCAACAGTAGACCTGAGTTGGTCTATTTATTTTTGTTTTTGGGCGCAGTGCTTCCGGGGATTGTCTTTTGTTATTATTTCAGGTCCCTCCTTACCGTGCCTAGGGATACAAGGCTGTTTCAGGGTATTCTAGCACACTCCCCAAGGGTTTTAAGGCTTTTTCTTAATCTCGAGCCATGACCCAATATACCTCCGGCGCAAGCGTCTTCTCAGATACTGGATGAGGTGGTACTTTTCGGGATCATCACCAATATGGGCTACCGTCGTACTAAGAACCAAGACGTTTGTATCAATGCCTATTTCCCCCCTTTTAAAATCTACCCAATGCAAAATGAATTAAGTCCCTTGTTGGTTCAATTTTAAGTTCAATTTTTTTTTTTCAAAGGGAGTTTTCTTAAGTCCAAAAACGGGCAGTGAGAAACCTGTGCTGCCTCTATGGGTCGGTGTCCACTGATGGGATATGATTGACAAGGAAGGTAAGTGTTCAAGTAGGCCCGCCAAACGGCTAAGGCGGTAAAATGTACAAGCCTGCCAATTGGCTAAGGCGTGTAAATGATAAAAATGTAAATGCTCAAGTAAGCCCGACCCGCCAAACCGCTAAGGCTGTAAATGACTGGATCGTAGGGGTGCGCATGAAAATGACATAGAGGTAGGGGTAAGTATAAAACAAACAGAATCGTAGGGTGATCCGTCACAGAATCTACCATTTTATCACCCTTAACTTAGTGATGCTAGGACTTAGTTTTCTACTAACAAGTTAACGATATGTAGATATTAAGGAAAAATAGTAAAAGAGAATCAAAGTGTTAATATTCATCAAAATGAACTCAAAAAGTAGTAAAAGGATGATTGAGCAAAGAGAAGATGATTCGTCCCTGCTGAAAGTCAAGAAATCGTACTTTACGATTGTGCACAAAAGACGAAGATGGAAAGAAAGTGGGAACTAAGAAATTGTAATTTACGATTCTTCAAAAGACAATTCTTCAGAAAGTGACATAGGAGTAAAAAGTGATAACAGAAAAGCAATCGTTCATTATAGGAAATCGTCTAGTAAGAAAGTTGTGTGAAAATGATCAATCGTGATTTATGATTCTCTAGAAAAAGAAGAACAATCGTAATTTATGATTGTGTAAAGCTTTTCCCGCTGCTCATCTGATGCTGTTGCTGATCATGTGAGTGAAGATTATCACTGCCATGTACTAAATTAAAAGATCTTTGAAGTTAAAAGTTTGGTGAATCACGGATCTGAGAATATTGATGAAGATAAGCTCTTAGGAAATCTCGATTGCTGAAATAAAGGAGAACAATCTAGAAGCACATCTACAATTAAAAGCAAAGAAGAATAAAATTAGGAATTAGAATCATATTAGGAATCTTTTAGTAGTTTCTTTTATTAGAATTAGAAGTCTTTGTAAACCAACTACTTATGATTTATAAATAAAAGAGCGCGATGTAGGAATAAGGGATCGAAGAATTTCAACATCAATTGACAACTGAGGTTGGATTTTCTTCTAATCAGTAGTATAAAATAGTTAGAGTAAGATTTGATATCGGAGGTTTCTCAAGAGCAATTGATCACTGCTATTAGGTGTTGAAGACTAGTGTAGATATCCTAGTTTCTCAGAAGCAATTGACGACTGCGGCTGAGGGGTGAAAGATATATTTACTTTGCTTTCTAGTTTAAATTTTATTTGCTTTATTTACTGCTTTGTAAACATCTTCAAGTTTTAATATGAATTGGCAACTCAGGCCGAGATTTACAGATTAGTGTAACGGTTTTTACTTTTCCATCTTCAATTTCTAGAATTTGATTGACACCCAAATTTTAGGAAATTGTTGATTAAATCTGTGTTAAGAAATTTTAGTTTTTGATTGACGCCCAAATTCTAGAAGACTGCAATACGGTGTAATGGTACTGTTTATTTTTATAAATATCCGATGGCTGAATATTAGGATTGACGACCTCAATCTGAAGGAGGATTAGGATTTATTTTCTGCACTTTAGATTAAGAAACCATTCTTTTATTCATATTTCTCAAGTAGTTTAGAACCTTAAAAGATAAATATAAACTTTAAAATAAAAATATAAATAAGATAACATTTCTTCGTGGGAACGATCCTATACTAGCTCTACAATTTCCATTGTGCGCTTGCAATAGGTTAAGCCTTAATTAGACATACATAGTAAGCCGATCATAGGAGTAAGTATGCAAAAAGAGAGGAAAGTTAGCTAAAAGAAAAATAAAAATGCATGCAAACAAGGGGCCAAAACTTCAGGGAGAAGCTCTACAAGCTATCCCCAGCAGAGTTGCCATCAGTGCAATCGTGGAATTTTATCAATCTATCGTGATGATGCTCTCTAAATTTGGAGTCGCCACCCAGAGTTTTTGGTGACTCGAGATACGTCAAAATCAATACATGAGCACCTAAGTGCAAAAATATGACTCTGGTTTACCGGTCTATGCCAAAGGCTCTTGGGTAGGGGTTTCGGTTATCGATCGAGAAGGTGTTAGACACTCGATCAACCCGCTCATGAGTGGTCTCTATTATGGTTGTTTGGATATGTATATAATATATATATATATATATATATATATATTTAAAGAAAGAAAAAATGGACAGCACTCTGATCCTATTGAGCCCTTCGTACCGGACGAAATTCGAGCTGCGTAATGGCTCTATTCAAGGATAGAGGAAAAGCAAAGAAGGTAGAGGAATAGAGGGGAGAGTCAGAGCTCTCGGGCCCTTGTAGCATCGCTGTGGACCTTCGCGTGGATGTGCTTCCGATGATCTTCCGATAGCCAATAGATTGAAGGATGGGTTTGAACCTTTAAGGCTTGGTGACTAGATGGTAGGAGAGGTAGGCTAAGGCTTTGATCTTGGCAAACCTAAGGGATTTATGATGGATGATGGATTGTGAAGGATGAGCTTCAATTCTGGAATTTGTATGGCTGAATGCTAAAATGCGAGAAGAGGGATCACTTAATCTTTTTCTCTCTTTGGAAAATTTTCAAGCCTTTAATCAAGGGGGGGTGGCTCTCTATTTATAGAAGAGGAGAGGATTAGTGAAGGGTTAAAGGGCTAATTAGGTTAGCAAATAGGTAATAGGGATCTAAGGTTTTCTAGGTTTTCTAGGGCTTAGATAGGTGGGTTCAATGGTAGATGATAGGGTGGGGTTCTAAGTGGCAAAAGGGTTAAAAAGAGGGCTAGTGGGGGGCAATAGTCCTAATGAAACCAACCCCAATGGATGGGGTGGTCAACAAGTCAAACCCCAAATTCGAATCTGACCAAATCCCCAAAAATATTGTTCCTAAGCCTAGCATGTGTAATAGACACGCTAGGTATGGAAACAGTGTTATTTGAGAATCCTGAAGGTTCAAGACCCACCATGGGGCCCACAAAAGCCAATTTTGCCTAGCATGTCTATTAGACAAACTAGGCCAAAATCGAACAAAATTGGCCTAGCGTGTGTAATACACACACTAGGGTAATTTCTCGCCTTTCTGTCGGATTTTCAAGCTGCCATAACTTTCAGTATACAACTCGGATTGAGGCGATTCTTGACTTGTTGGAAAGCTGAGAACATCCTTTTTATGATGGGATAGGTTGTTGTCTACCTTTCGGTCTGTCAGAGGATGTGCTGATTTATTATGTGGTGTTGGAAGAAAATTAAAATCAAAGTAAAGTAGAGGATAAAAGTGATATGGTGAAAACAGTAATCCTAAAACATCCTAAGCCTATAAGATCTAAGGCTATTATAGCAAGTTTTGATAACTAAGAGTTTGTCCCACAGAGAAATTGATCTAGAACCTAAAATGGGCTATAATAGTAGGCCTCCAGATCTAGCTACAGATCTGACAATCCTAAAGAAAGGAAGTTGGGTGTCACGACTACACTAAATTAACCCTAACAAAAGAGAAATAAAGTGCAACCCTATCCTAAAGAAAGGGTTAAAAAGGAAATGGTGATGGTGTGTGCTAAAATAAAATGTAAAAATGATGGGAAGTAAGCAGGTTAAGCTAGAGTTAATGCAGTAATGTAACTTAGATTTAAACTGTCTCTGCAGTGGTCCTTGCTGAGATGCTATCAATAACCTCAATAAGGTAGAAGAATCCAATTTAACCCATGTCATTTGGGATGCTCTTAGGGCTATACTCTGTCCACTCAAATGGTCATAGAGTATCCGATAGAGTCTGTCAAATCCCATTGATTAAACCAGAAATATTAACCTAATCCAAAGGAGTGAGCTGATCATTTCTCCAACCAATGGACTAGATTAGGCCATGAATATTATTGCAGTACTATGTAATACCAGTGCTACAAGCTCTCTAGATCTATGCATAGATCTGGCTAACATCCATAAGTATTCTAACCCATAACGTCCTAAGTGTTTTGCTAAGGCCAACGGCTCACTATGCCCACACAATGGACCATCAACAGGTTGAATAAGGATTTAGATTCAACTGGTCATTGCTACAAAAGGCCTGCAATGAGTCAGCCCTCAAGCTGCAATTACTACAGAGAAATCAGATCTAACATTTGATTTCGGTCAAGTAAAACAGAGGGGAGCCAGTTCCTGTACAAACCTCCTCACAAGGCTCTAGAAGCTCATGTGCAGAGGAGAAGAATCCTTCTTAGACATGTGGCTGGACACCACCTTAGGGTTATACTCTGTCCACTCAAATGGTCACAAGGTATCCGATTGGTCTGTCCATACTACAGAGATCTGAAAAAAAATATGTAAACTACTACTGCCACCATGGAGTCTCAGGGCTACAAGTTCTCCAGATCTGGCTACAAATCCGGCTTGCTATCCATGGGTCTATTAAACCAAGGGAAATTAGATGGTAAATAATAGATTTAGTAGAAACTGAATGGGCTAGTCTCAAAGTATGGATCCTATAGACATCTAAGGAAACCATAAGATCTGTAGATTTAATTAGTCATTAAAATAACAATCCATTGGTAAAAGCAAAACTTATAATGAACTGTCTTAAGGTTATAGCCTGTACATAACTACTCATCCAAAAAATCCTAATGTATACAAAACCTATTACAAAACTAAAATAAAACTAAACCTAGCTGCTTACAAAAGGATTAGCCAGCCAATGCTAGGCTAAGAGACAAGAAAAATAAGAAAAAGAGATGATCAAACCCTAACCTTAGCCTGCTGGAGCTCTCAGCCGACAGAGGATGAAGGAAAGATGAAAATACTAAACTCTATGTATAGCTTATATACTCTGTCTATAAGGCCTTGGCTCAAAAGAGATTAACCCTAATTTTTTTAGTAAACGTGGCACTGTTATAACCCTAATTGTTTAGTATACTCTACACCTCAAAATCCGTGCCTCTAGAAGTGTGCCCTAACCTTGGAAAATTCCCAAAAGATCCTTGAGTTAAAAAAGTGGAGAGCCCGAGCTTTGTGGGGCTGGCATCTGCATTAATTCACTCCCACAGTAGCAGAGCCTTCGCGGAGGAGCATTTAGCTTAGGAGGATTGTTCACTCGCATGGTAGATTCTCAGTTGATCGTGCAATTGCTTTGTGCTACAATGCTGTCATGGAGGTGATTTGGAACGCCTAGATTTCTCACACAGTAGAGCTTCAGAAGTTCTCTCTCGCTGGATACTCTTGCAGGTAGGCTCCTGCACTTATGTAGTAACTAGTTAGGCTTCAGAGTGCGCGAGAGCTGTGCGAGGAAAATTCTGGGCGTCTCTCCCTTCCAGGGCTTTGTGAGAACTCCACGAGGTGACAAATTGTTCTTTATGCATGTGGACTCGCTATGTTCTGAGCGCGGCTGCTTTAAGGCTCGATCTCCACGAGAGCTTCGCGGGCATAAATTCTAAAGGTTTAAGATGTGAGATCTTCATGATTTCTTTACTGCTCTCCTCTTGACTGCGCACCCTATCTGCGCGAGGGCAGCTTCCACTGCATCCTTAGCTCCACAAGGGAACTCCTCAATTCTGTGAGATGATTCTTTTGATCCTCTGATTATTGCACTTACTGCTGTTGCAGCTTCCTCCATTCTCAGCTAACTTCTTTCATCTGCTAGACTTTTGGTCAATGATGACTAGCAAATGAGTCACCATGGTGAGCACTACCAAGGTGTTCCATTAGGCTTTGGCTCAGCTGTCATCTTTGCATATATTCTTTCTCTTCTTTGGACTAATAAGCAGGGATTTTGTATTTAGCTGCACAGTTTATTACTAACTATAAAACACACTTAACAAATAATTATTAGTGAGCTTCAAGGTCCACCAAAGGCTAAGTTAAGAGGTGAAAAGTGGTACTTTTTAGTAAATAATATAGGTCTTACCTCTAGCAGAGGTCTATGAAAACTTAGGGTTGATTCCTAAGGGTCAGGGATAGGCTTCTAACGGTTTGGGTTAAGTTCTAAGGGTTCGAGAAGTGCTCTCAAAAGCTTGGAGGGTACGCCTTTCTCGAAGTATAAGTTAATCGAGCCTTGGGCCAAATTTGAGTGTCTACACACGACTTTCTGAGTGCTCTAATTTCTGTAATTTTATGATATCTTGCGATGCGCTTGTCCATTTTGAGTGTCGTTTCTTATATTTTTCTCAATTTTTTGAGATCTTTCTTCTGAGATGGCTTCTGAGGGTAATGACCAACTTCACCTGACTGCTTCAGACTTGGAGTTTGGGGATGCCTTGGAGGATCAGATGCTTGAGCTTTTGAGTGTGGAGGGAGAGGAGACTCCCGTGGTCGTCGGAGAGGGTGCCCCTGGGATGGTTGTCGGGGTTGAGGTTCCTGCCGGTGTTAAGAGTGCTACTACTACTGAGGGTGCTAGAGATGCAGAGGGTGCTGAGGGTGATGCTACTCCACCTTAGGTTCCCTGTCCAATTCGTATTCTGCACGAGGAGTTCTTCATGAGAGACCAGGTAGGTGCCCGAGAACACAAATTTCTCTTATTTTTTCCTAGGCATTTAGTTTATAACATAGATTCCTAAGATATGGAAAGCCATTTATTTTACACAGAACCTGCATTCAGTTCTAGTGTGCGTGTATTCATACATCATACTTGTATATAGCTTTATGTCACGTTTACTTTGTCGCTCAGTATTATTTTTCTCATGCTTTGCATGCTTATCGTAGATTTCTGTCGTGATTGTCGTGTATTAGTTCTTTCATTGTTGTTCTTATCTTAGTCACCGAATTTTAGGTTACGCATTGCTTGTCATTATCCATCATTTTTATTCTTTTAGTGATTGCTGTCATCATTGTAGACACCCCCATTTTGCCTTCTTGGAATATACATTTTTTGTTTGGTCAACCTCTAACCTTTTTAACCCTGATATGGGAACTATGCACTAAAGAAATAGTACATGGCTGAATACGAGCTAAAACAATAGCTCTGTAGCTCAGATCCCAACGTAGGGAGACTATATACTGAAATAATAGTATATAGTTAGAATGCAGACTGAAACAATAGTCTTGCATTTCATACTAGAGACCAGGCCAGGACAACCCCGATTAAGTGCCTGAAACCCCGCGCATAATTCGACTGCACGCTACACCACAAGCATGCAATCAGTCCCCCTTTCAGACCAAACTTCCTTTCCCAAACCTATTCGAGACTCGATCACGCGCCTGACACTAGACGTGCGATCAGATTGTACGCCACAACACCGACGCGCAATTGGCCTACTCCCGAGCTAGCCTCATAGTCCTTGACCCCTAAGTTTCCTCGATTAAATGCTTCTGAAGAATTCTTAATTGGATTACGCATGTACTACCAAGCGCGCAATTAGCCCTAATGCTATTAGGACTAGGAAAATCACTGAGCAAGTCAGCCAGTCGCTCAGTGGGTCGGTGACTGACTCAAAGAGATTAAGCGCCGGGAAACTTAGAAAATGGCTCGTAATTATAGAAAAACCTATAAAAGATTTTTTTCCTAATTCGCCTAGGAGGCTGACAAATTTTCAAGAGAGAAAGAATTTTTTTGGGATTTCAAAATCAGAGAACTCCGAGGACGAACCTGTAAAGCACCTTAATCATGGTTAAGAGATTCAAGCTTCTAATCTTCGATATTTCTCTCCGCAGCCCCGATCCTTAGGTAATGATTTAATTTTTAGTTCCGACCATAATTTCTAGCCTATTGATTTAGGATTTCTATTAATTTTAGTCATAGATTTTAATGTTCAATCCGAGATGGTAACACCCTTTTTAGATCGTAAATATCTTATATCTGGTTCTAATTCTCCGAATTCAGAACCAGTTCTTAATCCGACGGTCTAATTCACCGACCCTAGGATCTAATTCCAGTCTGAAATCTCAATCTACATTCCTATCATTAATTTCTATTTCTAATCCTTTGATTTAGAACTAGTCTTTAATCATATGGTCGGATTTTCTGATTTCGGACCCGAATTCAGTGCTAGAAATTTAAATTCTGACTTTAATTTATTATTTCCATATCTCCGAAAACTCTAAATATTAGTATTAGTTTCTACAATTCTAGTTCATAATTTAATTCATGATTATTATTCTGAAATCAACTCTAAAAAATCTAAAATACTATTTTACGGTCTAAAATTCAATTTATCTTTAATCTCAGTCATCCGGTTTGTCCAAGGGAGCTTACGGAGGGTACTTGAAAACGAGGCCAATCCTCCATAGTATAGTAGGCCCAACCCCCTTTTTTTGGGAATCCTCAAATCAGTTAATTGCTTCTTTTTTTCTTTTTTTTGGTATAATTATTTAGTAGTTTTTACTTTATTTCAACATAACTAATTAATCAAGTTCATTAGAATTTAGTATGATTGATTAATTTCTTCAAATCAAATTTTAATTGGCTAATTCCTTGCTTTAATTAGAATTTAGTATGATTAATTTCATTGCTTCAATTAGATTTTTAGTATAGTTAATTCCTTGCTTTAATTAGAACTTTAATAGAATTAGTTTATTTATTTTAATTAGATTTTTAATAAAATCTATTTATTTTTTTTAATTAGATTTTAATAAAATTAATTCCTTTGCTTAAATTAGAGTTTCAATAAAATTAGTTTTCTCCTTTAATTAGAATTCTAATAGGACTGTTATAATTGCTTCAATTAGAATTTTAATAAAATTATTGTGCTTGATTTAATTAGAATTCTAGTACAATTAGCATGCTTGAATTAATTAGAGTTTCACCAGAACTATTACATGTGCACTCCTAGTACGATTAGGAAGCTAAGTTAATTACACTCCTGATGGAATTAGGAGACTAAAATTGATTGGACTCCTAGTAGCATTAGGACACTAAATTAATTAGAATTTTAATAAGATTAGGAAACTAAATTAATCAGACTCCTGATAGAATGATAATATTAGAATAGATCTACTCACTCTGACAAATTCATAACTAAACTTACCATAGAACCAGGGAAGTCTAAATTGACCAGAATTATAACCATAACGGGAAAAGACTGTTGCTGACGTTTGTAAGTGGATGATTCAGTATAGAAGTAACCCATATCCGCTCTTAAGCATGATCATTGACGTGTTGCAGCGTCAAAAAAATATCTACAGCTGGTGATCGCAGCTGTAGACACCCAAATTTGGCCCAAGGCCCGATCAAAATACATTTTGAGAGAGGTGCACTTCCGAGCTTTTGATGGCATGTATGAAACCCTTAGAAACCTTTTCGAACCCTTAGGAACCTTTTATAAACCCTTAGGAATCAACCCTAACCTTCCCAAACCCATTAGAACCCTTTCCCGGACCAATGTCGAACCCTCCCAAGCAGTGGTTGGAAAGAGGAGTGCTAAAATTTACACAGACCTCCTCTAGAGTGGAATTATATACCATTGGAAAGAAGACTTCCCCAGCTTTCCAACAAGCCAAAAGTTGCCTCAATTGGAGTTATATAACAAACGTTACGGCGATTTGAAAATCACGCAGTTTTGTAGGATTTTGGCTTGGCACAACTATTAGGATTTTAGCTTGGCGCAACTAATAGTTGTGCCAAGCCATTTTGTGCCCAAAAATGGCTTAGCGCAACTAATAGTTGCGCCAGGCTTAAGTGGGCCCCCCTGTGTGCTTGCAACCTCCCAAAACCATTGTGAATCACTGTATTACAGTACATATGCTTGGCGTAACTATTAGTTGCGCCAGGCATATGAACAGTACCTGTGGTTTTTTGCTCTGAAAATTGAGATTGGGGTTTGACTTATTGGCCATCTTGATCTTTTGGGAGTGTTTTGCTAGTTTTGTTGCACCCTTTTTGTGCCTATTTGCAACCCTTAAGTGATTTAAAATACCAACCTATCATCCACCATTAAAACCATTCCCACACATCTCCAAGCTCTCAAAATCCTAGGAAACTTTAGATTAGGGATTACCTAATTGCTAACCCTAATTAGCATCTAAGTAGCCTCCTAACCTACCCTTTTCCTATAAATAGATCCCCCCCTCCCCTTGGATTAAAGGTTGGAAAAATTGCTTAAGGGAGAAAGAACTTAGAGTGAGAAGATCTTTCTCCCTTTGGTGCTATTTTTCACACAAATTCTAGATTTCTCAACTTTCTTCCAAGCCTTATCCTTCATCAAAAAACCTTAGTTTAGGTAGGTGCTACTCCTTTGCCTTCCTTCTATACCCCCCAGCCATCAAGCCCTAGGATTTAGAACCCTATTCTTCATCACACAAGCCATTAAGAGCTCATCAAAGCAAACCTACGCAAGGCTCTCCAACGGTATAACAAGGGCCCGAGGGCTCCGGCTCTCCCCTTTCTTTACCTATCTCTTTTAGTTCTCCTTCCATCCTCACATTTGTGGCCATTACGTCGCCGACTTTTTGGTAGGAACGGAGGGGCACAAATAGGACTTTAGGGCTTTTTGGGCAAGAAGAAGACCTTTGTGGTATTTTTATTTTATTTTTGTTTTGGCCATAAGTAGAGACTGCATTAAGCGGATTGATCGGGTGCCTAACACCTTCTCGATCGATAACCGAAGCCCTACCCAAGAACCTTTGGTGTGGACCGGATTTAGAGTCATATTTGTGGCACTTCGGTGCTTATAAAAATGATATAGGTTTCCCGAGAAACCAAAAACTCCGAGTGGCGACTCTATTTTTTTTGTTAGCGAGCGCATCACCGCAACGGGATCGTCAAAAAATCTCACGATTGCACAAATGGCGACTCTGTTGGAGATAGCTTGTAGTGATTCTCCTTGAAATTTGGCTATTTATTTTTTATTTTACTAACCTTTTTTATATTTTTTTGTATTTTTTTTATTTTTTACTCACCCCTACTTTCCCGTCATTTACGTGTCTTAGCCGATCGGTGGGCCTACATGCGCGTTGTCTTTTAATTTTCTTTACTTTTCCATCATTTTAGTACCTTAGCCGATTGGTGGGCCTACTTGCGCATTATCTTTTAATTTTTTTTAAATTTCTGTCATTTAAGGTACCTTAGCCGATTGACAGGCCTACTTGTACAAGCATATTCCAACAGTGGACGCCAGCCCGTAGTGGCGGCACGAGATCATCACCCCTGATCTTTGAACTAAAGAAAACTTCTATATAAAAAAGGCTTTGAAAAAAATTAAAATTGAACCAAGATAGGGAACTTAATCAATTTATTTTACAAAGGGTAGACTTTTTTAAAAGGTTGGGTTTAGGCATACATACAACCACCCGGGTCTTAGTATGGCGGCAGTCCCTAGTGGTGATGATCCAGAAATGTCCCAGCCCACCTAGTATCTGAGAAGGCGCTTGCACCGGAAGTATATCGGGTGGGTTCCCATTCCAATAAGCTTAAAACCCATTTGGGAGCGCGTTAGCGAGTTATACCGAACTCAAACCCTTTAGGTGCAGTGAGGAGAGAACGATCCATTAAAAAATCAGTCAGTTCCCGGAAGCCCATCTTCCATAAAAAACCAGTTTGGAGACCAATTCCGAGCTAAAGTTGCTACTGTCAAATAAACTGGAGAGACAAATTACTCTGGCACAACTATTAGTTGCGCCAATGCAAAATACCCCAACAGTACACTGGCGCAACTAATAGTTGTGCCAGCTTTAAATCTGGCACTTTTGACATGGAGCATGTATTAGTTACGCCAGTGTAGATCTGAGCAGCTGCAGTTTTGATCTGTGGCCTTTTCCACATCCCGAGTCCCCCAATTAGTGTCTTAGTGCCTCTGATTGGGCCCCGCCATCTCCGACACCCAATACGCCCCCGTCGGTCAAAAGAAGGCAACTTCTTTTTTACTCATTTTGGGAGATTGGGTCATTTGTCTCGATTTTTGTGTCTTCAATAGATCAAGAGTCTTACCTTGATTCTTTTAAAGTGCTTCAAAATCATCGCCATAGGTCCTAAATTAGGGTACGAAAGCCACCCAAGAAGGAAATTCCAAGGCCTCGAAACCTTTATTTTTACAAAAAATTCTTCCCAAAAAAATATTAAAAATAAAAAACCTAAAAACTGAGTCTTTGTGGTGCTAGCATAACAACATCATCTTGCCCTCCATCATCTCGTAGGGGAAGGAGGAAATTCTTTGGGCCTTATCCAAGGCACCCATACCCGACCTGATACCGAGACATGTCATAGGTAGTGGACCCAGCTTACGCCGATCCCAATTCATCCCCACCACAATCTCCAACCCACTCCCATTCGGGAGAAGTTTTTTCCACCATCCCCCTCACCCAATAACCCTTTACAATTATTGGGTCCTTTGATACCCCCATTTTCCAACCACCACTTCCCAGAATATCCAAAATCACCCCCCCCCCACTCTCCATCTTTTGCCCAAACCATGCCCATTTTCCCTCCCATATCCATGCCAAATCCATCCCACATTCCATCCACTTCCATGCCAAACCCATCCCAAATTCCATCCACTTCCATGACAAATCCTACACATTCCCCATCCACATCCATGCCCCATTTCCCATCTTCCCCATATAGGCCTGATCCACCCTCATTCACCTATGTCACCTCCACCTTATCCACCCCCCACAAATCCTCTCATCTACCCAAGGCATGCCCGATTTTACCAGAGTCATGCCCAATTTACCCACCACATCCACCACATCTACATCTCATCACCCCTTAAATCCACCATCTCCATCCAACTCTCCTTCCATGACCATGATGGAGGAGATGTTTCAAGCCTACTCCATGTGGAAGGCTTCCCAAAATGCCCCCTCTCCTCCACACCCCATTTCCATGAACCCATCCCATACCCTATCCAATCTCCATGCCTCACTCTCTCATGACCCCCATCATCCACACCATCCAAAATCCCACCTCCCACATGCCCCAAGGCCCATTTGCCCAAACCCCCTTTGCCCCACATATCCCAGGGCCCAATGGCCCAATACCACACCACCCAAACCTACCCAGGGCCCATGGCCTAAACTTGCCCAGGGTCCATGGCCCAAACCCACCACAATCCAATGGACCAGACCCACAAAGGGCCCATGGCCCAAGCCCATCTAGCCCAAGCCCAAACCCATCAATCGCCCATACCCTTCAAAGGCCCATAGCCCAAACCCATCTAGCCCAGACCCTAACCCATCAATGGCCCATAGCCCATACCCTCAAAAGGCCCGTGACCCATACCCTTCAAAACCCAATGGGTCAAACCCACATACATGAAGGGCCCATGGCCCAAACCCTCCAAAGCCCAATGGGCCATGCCCATCAAAGCTTAATGGGCCAAGACCCCCCAAATCCCTTGCCCTTTACCCAAACCTAACCTGACTAAGGTCTTATGGCCTAAACCTCCCAGGACTTCAGGGCCCAAGCCCGACACTCATACCTTCCACAACACCCCCAACCTTCACACCCAAGTCAAACCCATGCCATACCCACAACCCAATTATCTCATGGCCCCATACCCCAAGACCATCTCCAAACCTTCCCCCATGCCCAATGGCCTCATCAGGCCCCACCCCTAAACCAAACTACCACTCACCCCATCACCCCACAACATTTCCCTTACATTCAAGGGGCTCACCCAACCCATATCCAGTCTAATCCCATCCAGTCCATACACTAACATGAAAATCTCATCCTTGTTGCCCCTTATGCAGACCAGCAGTATGAGGAGGACGAGATCAGAAACAGTCGGGCCTATGTCGGGGCAGTGACCAATGCCAATCTTTCACCTGTAATTACCCCATCCCTGACAACCCAAAGTGAGTCTAGGCTAATAGTTGAAAAGATGGCCCCCATGTCCAAGGAGTCGGAACAGCTGAAGGAACAGTTGCATAAAATCCAGAAGCAATTACAAAAGATGGGTGGTGCTGAAATTCACACTACAAACTTCACAGATTTATGCCTATTTGCTGAGGTCCCCCTACCCCAAAATTCAAAATGCTGGCGTTCGACAAGTACAATGGCACAGGCAATCCAATCGCACACCTCAAGTCCTATTGTGGGGACATGTGCCAATATAGGAGAGATGAGAGACTGCTAATAAAAGTCTTTCAGAAGAGCCTGACAGGTCCGACCCTGAGGTGGTTCACGTCCTTGGAACCATCTATGATAAAGACATGGAATGATCTAACCCACCTATTCCAAGAGCAATATGTCTACAACATAGACATTGAGCCCCACAAGTAAGATCTAGCCCGATTAAAGTAGAACCCCAATGAAACAGGATACCTGACGACGAGCAGATAGAAATGATCTCAAAGAATACCCTGTCAATGATCTCAGATTTTCTTGTATACCAACAGCAGTCCAGTTTTTCTTACTTGGTAAGGAACGCCAACTGCTGTGAGGATGCCATCAGAGAAGGGCGATTGAACAAGAATGCGTCCAGAGGATCGAGCGGGGTTAGGAGGTTTACTGAACAGAAGAACAATAGGAGGACAGGGGAGAGGTGCAGAATGTAACAAATACCCAGCCCAATAACAATATAGTCCCCTTTCAATTTAAAGCAGCATAACCAGCTCCCGTCAGGACTGGGCCGATACAGAGAATAGGGAATGGGCAGGGGATGCAAATGACCCCGAAAAGGAGGGCTCGCTATGATCGAGTGTTTACACCCTTGGGGAAATCTTTGAGTGTGCTTTTACCTTTATTAATTGAAAAGGGATTAGTAACTGCACTCCAACCACGACCTCCACCCAATCCAATCCCATATAATTTTGACCCTAATACTCATTCTAATTTCCACCATCGAGTCACCCAACTGATCGCTGCTTCCTATTGAAGCATGCAATCCAAGATTTAATCGATGCTAAGAAGATCATTCCCCCTACACCCACCTAAGCAAATCAGTATGCGAATATCCATCAGGTACCTTTGCCAGCACACCCTACAAGAATAGCAGGTCCCAGACCCACCATAGGGATGGTAGAAGAATTTGAAGAAGATTTGGAGTTTGATCCGTCAGACTTCATTTGTAATTAAGAAATGTTTGTGGCACCAAGGCAGAGAAATCTAGGAGAAGGAACTATTGGGGTGATTGAACCCTTAAACCTAGCGGATTACTTCCCCACCCCTGCACCGCAGACCAAACCCCTAGATCTTAGGGCCTATTTTCTGCCATCCACTGCCATTAACTACGTACAGATAAATATGTACCAACCATATTCCACCACCCCCATCAACTACCCAATAAACCAGTAGGCCCTCAATCCTCCACCGCCAACAAATTACCAATGGTCTACGCCCACCCCATTACCCTCGATTCAACCACTTACAAACTCCACCACCCTTGTCAATTACCTAATTACCCATCAAACCCTCGATCCCCCGCCAACACCCGTTAACTACCTAATGGCCCATCAAACCCCCGATCCCCTGCCAGTGCCCATAAATTACCAATGGCCTGTGCCCACCCCATTACCCCCCATTCAACCACCTACAAACTCCACCACCCTCGTCAACTACCCAATGGCCCATCAAACCCCTGATCCCCCCCCAGCACCCGTCAGTTACCTAATGGCCCATCAAACCCTCGATCCCCCGCCAGCGCCCATAAACTACCAATGGCCTGCGTCCACCCCATTACCATCGGTTCAACCACTTGCAAACTCCACCACCCCCATCAATTACCTAATGGCCCATCAAATCCCCAATCCCCCGCTAGCACCCGTCAGCTACCTAATGGCCCATGTGCCTCCGACACCGGCTCTACCATTCAAGATTTTGAGGCTGACCTATGATCCTCATCAGGTCCCACTGAGTTATGAACAAAAATGTCGGTAGCCACAGAGAAGGGGCAGTGGACTTTGTTATCCAGTCTGGGAAGATTTCAAAGTAGTCGAAGCACCAGCAGCAACACATGCCCAACCAGAGGGGAAGAAAGATAGTGCGATGAACCCATTTGAGAAAATGAGTCAAGAGCATATACTAGAGACTTAGTTGAGAAGAATGTCTGTCATATAACTGTATGGAATCAGTTGATGACATCCCTGCTCCATTTCTGGGCTTTAATGGGGGTGTTAAAAAATGTGCATGTCTCACTTCAAGTTAGCCCAGATGAAGTTGGACAGATAATTGGTCAAGTGAAGGCTTCAAATGTCATTTCATTTTCTGACGCTGACTTACCAAAGGAAGGAGGGAGCCACTAGAAGTCTTTGAATATAATAGTTGAGTCTGGAAACATGGTAATCCCCTTGGTTCTAATTGATAATGGGTCTGCATTAAGTATATGCCTGTTAAGAACTGCGACAAAGATCGATGTAGACCCATGCATGTTGAGACCCACAAGAACCAGCACCCGAGGTTTTGACAATACTAGAAGAGAGATAATAGGAGAAGTTGATCTTGAGCTATTAATTGGGCCAACAACCTTCTCCATATTATTTCAAGTGATGGACATCAAATCCTCATTTAATATGTTACTAGGTGCGCCTATGGCTACATGAGGTCGGAGCCATACCCTCCACGTTGAACCAGAAACTCAAATTTGCATCTGGGCACAAGATCATCACAATCATTGGGGAAGGGCAGAGTGAGAAAGAGAAGGCTACTAATAGCATTGAAAAGCCCAATATGCTGGACATACCACACACCATGGAGGACGTCGACCTCCATAGTTTCTAATACGAGGTACCGGCAATAGTTTCGGAGCCCATTGAGGGCATCACGCCAAGAATCGGGGGGGTCAGAAGGTCAGATTTGGGCTTGGTTACAAGCCCACAGAAGAAGTAATAGAGGCTAAAGAGAAAGTCTGTGTGACGGTGGCCGTAAAAGCCAGGGGGATACACTTGGAAGAGGAGAAGCCTCATCCCAGGCCTCATATTAGGAATTCATTCGTAAGTGTCACGGTCATGAAGATTGAGCAGAATGAGGAAACTCGATTAACTCCACACAAGCCTACAGGACCAGTCCACCCTACCAATCCCTACATCACACTTCCTAGCCTCGAGATAGACTTGGCAGCGTTATCCCTCTTTGAGGAACAACGACCTGTACTTGAACAAACTCTCCCTGTGGTAAATCACCGCAAAACTGTGTTAACGTTTGAGGACATCATCTCAGACGAAATGAGGATCAACATGATGGAATCTAACTCCATTGAGCCATATCAGCCAGCCCCTTCCATCCAATCAGGTAAAGGAATGGCCTCTCAAGTACGCAACTGGGCATCTTTACCCCAAATCCTGAAAGCAGGGTGTGGCCTAATGTTTGGCACTCATTTCTCAAAAAAAATAACCTATAAAATGTGAGGTAATCCCTTGGTAGGCAATACCTTGTATATACACAGGCTCGTGCTGCCAAGGGTCCGTCTCCAAAGAAAACATAGATCTCAAAAACATTGAAAAAATATAAAATCCCAAAAATATTGAAAAAGTATAAAGTCCAAAAATATTGTCATTTAAAATTCCAGATAAAATCCCACAAAAAGATGCCTTAATCGAAATACTCGTCCCACGTAAAATCGACCCCTTTCCTCTAGAGATACAAGAAGAGGTAGGAGTTATGAGTTTGGACGAGGATATCCCCTTGGAGGAGCTCCCCAATGAGCTCCTTGATCGGTTTGCCGAATTTGAGCATGGCCCTATCCCCATTGTCAAGGAAACTAAGGATGTTAATCTAGGGACTGAGAAGATTCCCCGAATTACCAAAATCAGAGTGTCGTTATCTCCCTAAGAAAGAAAAAGCATGATCGATCTCCTTTGGTCATACCAAGAAATTTTTTCCTGGTCGTACGAGGACATGCCTGGTTTGGACACCGATTTGGTCGAGCATGAGTTGCCTCTCTACCGTGATATGAAGCTGATTAAACAGAAGCTGAGACATCTCCAACCCGAGTGGATGTTGAAAGCCAAGGATGAGGTCATCAAGCAGTATGATATGGGGTTTCTCATGGAATCCAAATACCCGCAGTGGCTAGCCAGTATCGCGCCTATGCCAAAGAAAGAGAAAAAGGTCCGCATGTGCATCGATTTCTAAAATTTGAATAAAGCAAGCCCGAAGGATGATTTCCCATTGCCGCACATCGACATCTTGGTTGATAATACTGCTAAGCACGGGATGCTTTCTTTTATGGATGGATTCTCTGGATACAATCAGATAAACATGACAGAGGCAGATCAAGAGAAGACTGCGCTCATCACCCCTTGGGGAACCTTTTGCTATCGAGTCATGCCGTTTGAGCTAAAGAATGCTGGTGCAGCGTACCAGAGAGTTATGACTTCACTGTTTCATGACATGATGCATTGAGAGATTAAAGTGTATGTCGATGATATGATAGCCAAGTCAACGGAGCAAGGCGATCACTTGGTAAACCTCTAAAAACTATTTAAGAGACTGAGAAAGTACAGGTTACGTCTAAATCCATAAAAGTGCATTTTTGGCGCTATGTCCAAAAAATTGTTAGGATTCATCGTCAGTAGGAGAGGGATTGAGGTCGACCTAGTTAAAGTAAAAGCTATCACAAAAATGTCACCGCCGTCTACTGAGAAAGACGTTAGAGGGTTCTTAGGCAGAATACAATATATCAGTCGGTTCATTATGCAACTAACTCCAATTTGCACGCCAATCTTCACGCTACTTCGGTAAAATTAAAAGCCCGTTGAATGGAATGACGATTGTCAGGCAGTGTTCGATAAAATTAAAAGCTACCTTCTTAACCCACCTGTGTTAGCACCACCCAAGCCAAGGAGACCACTCCTGATGTATCTCTCCACGACGGAGGTCTTGATGGGATGTGCCCTAGGGCAACATGACGAGATGGGAAGAAGAGAGCAGGCCATCTACTATCTGAGCAAGAAGTTTACTGATTATGAAATTAGCTACTCTCATCTGGAGAAAGCATCCAGGCTCTTGTATGGGCTACTCAGAGGCTTTGCCATTACTTGCTATCCCAAGCCGTTCTACTCCTGGCCTGAATGAACCTGTTAAAATACCTGTTTGAGAAGCCCACTCTCACTGGGCGAACTACACGATGGCAACTTTTATTGTCTGAGTTTGACATCACATACGTCACTCAGAAGTCGATCAAGGGACAGCCACTCGCCGATCAACTTTTTGACAATCCTTTGCCAGATTATGAACCTTTGAGAACCGAGTTCCCTAATGAGGACATTCTGTTCATGACAGAAGACAATACTGAGGAAGCAGAGGAATCTTGGGTAATGCACTTTGACGGGGCAGCTAATGCTGAGGGTTAGGAAGTTGGCGTCATTCTTATTTCACTTAAAGGATCCCATGTACCCGTCTCTATCAAGCTCAACTTACCTTGCACTAACAACATGGCTAAGTATGAAGCTTGTGCCGCTGGTTTGTAGGCGGCTCTCGATCTGAACGTAACTCACCTTCGAATATTTGGCGATTCACAGTTGATCATATGCCAGATGAATGGAGATTGAAAGATAAAAAATGAGAAACTGATCCCTTACCATGAGCACCTTGAGGATCTAATAGCTTGCTTCAAAGATGTCACTATCTCTTATGTCCCACAGACAAGGAATCGCTTCGTTGATGCAATAGCAACTTTGACGTCAATGGTAGAAATCTCGTATGGAGTTGAGATGAAGCCGATCATGATCGAATAGAGAAATGAGTCGGCCTTCTGCCTATAGATTGAGGAACCTACAAAGCCTGATGATGAGCCACCTTGGTTCTCAGATATCAAAAATTTTCTTGAGACATTAACTTTCCCTGAGGGTATGTCTAAGACGGACTGACGAACCATCCAACGTTTAGCAGCAAGCTATGTCATTTGTGGAGAATGCCTTTACAAGCGATCCTATAATAACATCTTACTCAGGTGCCTTATAGAAAGTGAAGCGATCAATATCATGAAGGAGATCCACGAGGAAGTATGTGGAGCCCACATCAGCGGTCACATGTTTACTAAGAAAATTCTACGGCAGGGATAATTTTGGACCACTATGGAATTGGATTGCTGTAAACACGTTCAAAAATGCTACAAGTGTCCGGAATACTCCAGTCTGATACATGCTCCTGCCATCGATCTACACTACATGACCACTCCCATTTGCTACCTGGGGCCTTGAAAATGTTGAAATGATTAATCTGAAAGCCTTAAGCGGACATCGATTCATCCTTATCGCCATTGAATACTTCACCAAGTGGGTAGAAGCGGCATCATATGCCATCATCACGGCCAATCACGTCGAGAAGTTTCTCAATAGTAATATTGTGTGCTGATTCAAAGTACCCAAGGATATTATCACAGACAACGACACAAACTTTGCGAATAAGTGCATTCGGGCCTTTTGTGAGCAATACAAGATCAACCACCATCACTCGTCACCTTACCGACCTCAAACTGATGGAGCCGTAGAAGTTGCTAACAAGACAGTCATTCGCATCCTAGAGAAGATGGTCATCACTTATCGAGATTAGAGTGAAATGTTGTCGTTTACTTTATGGGCCTACAGAATGTCGATCCGTACCACTATAGGGTAACACCATTCTCCTTTGTATATGAAACTAACGTCATCCTACCGGTAGAGGTTGAAGTACCCTTGCTCCGAATCCTCATGGAATTAAGCTTACCTAAAGTAGAGAGAGAGAGAGAGAGATCTTGCTTCGAACAATTAAACTTATTGGATAAGAAGAGACTCCTAGCCTTGTGTCACACTTAAGTTTACCAGGGGCGAATCGCACGCGCTTACAATAAACGTATCCGCGGTCGAGATCTAAAGATAGGTGACACTGTGTTGAAGAAGATCTTTCCATCCCTCCATGCCGATCCGAGAGGGAAGTTCAAGCTGAATTGGGAAGGACCTTACGTCGTTCAAGAGATGCTATCGGGATACGCCATCCACCTCGCCACCATGGATGGAGATCATCTTCCGGAGCCCATCAACGCTGGATACGTCCGACGGTTCTACGCTTAGTATATCACAATAAGGTAAGTATTGGTGAAACAGATACATGACTGCTTAAGAACCACCCAAAATAGGCCATCATTCCAAGCACAGTAACCAAAAAGTATCCCTAAAAATTATGATATCCTTTGCTATCCCATTTGAGCCTGGGCCTTTCTTTCAAATAAACCCCCTTTCCCAAAGAAAAAGTGTGTACATATACAAAAAAAGAGAGGAAGTAAAGTTACCATCAAAATAAAAAAAAATTGGAAAAGCAAAACCTCAAAAAGAGATTGCTTGAAATGGAGCAAAAAGAAAAAAAAAAATATAGAAGAATCACGGGGCATGTACAGTAAAACCCCCAAGGAAGGAAGTACGTTGAGAAAATTGAAGCCGTATCAAGGAAACCCTTTTAGCCCAGCATACCTTCAAATCCTAACCTAAACCATGGCCAATCTGTATCCTGAGGAAAGCCCTCTTTTCAAGTTCACAAGCAATCATAGTATCTGTTAAGTCAAGGCGGGCCGAGTTGTGAGACGACACTAGAATCGCGTCTAGCCGGCTATGACGAAATCGACGTCTATGTCGTGGCTTTCTTAAAGAAAAAAAAAAGCAAAATAAAATAAAAATAAAAATACAAGCTCAAAGCAAGATGCGCGTGGTGAAAACCCGAAAGGGTGCTACAGGTTAAAATAGTAAATTTGTACGAACCAGGTGAAAACCCGAAAGGGCGCTTGGGGTAAGAGAGCGAAACCCATGAACGTGGTGAAAACCTGAAAGGGCGCCACAGGTAAAAAGAGGGCAAAAATGGGCACAACGAACCCACCTTAGGCATTGTGAGTAAAAAAGTTTTTAAAAAAAAGGGAAATAATTGTTGGAATGATTGATGAAGTCGATATTTGAGGAGCCCCCTTCGTTACTCTCCCTGATCCCCTTTTTTGGACCACTCATGCTAGTTCAAATCAGGCCTCGACCAGAATTATCTTTGTGAAACGACTTTGTCAAATGTATGACTCAAGATAAGGAGAAAGGTTTAACTCAATCCAAAGGGATTAACCTTTCGTCCTTGGTAAAACTACTAAAACTCACTCAAGCCTGACCATATGGAAGGGTTCGACTATGCTCAAAATGGGACCTGTGACTTCACCTCACTAATAAGGCATCATAAAAATTAAAAAAAAAAGAAGAAAAAAAGCCAACAAAATAAGAGAATAAAAAAAAATGAAGAAAAAGAACAAAAAATCTCTAAAAAATAAAAATCCAAAAAATTCTACTCTTTCTCGTGTACATAGTTATAGCATCGTACTTCCACGTCAAAAATAAAGAAAAATAATAAAAAAATCTTTGAAAATAAAAATCCAAAAAATATATATAAATCTTGAAAATGAAAAAAAATATAGGTAAAAGTTTATTTCTCCTTCTGTTAATTAGGATGCATTTGTTACTTATATAAACAAAAAAGTGACTGACGTTTTCTCTAGAATGTGTAGGAATATCACACGGTCCAAAGCCTCGATGCGGGTAACTTCTCAGCGATGGACAAATCAGATGAAACATCTCACTACTGACGTCAGGTCTATTAAAAAAAAGAGAAGAGAAAATCATTTTAAAAAAAAAGAAATAAATCTGTGTTTTTTTCATTTGAACTTTTTTGTAACGCACATGCGTGTTTTCAATGCCGTAAAATGTCGATATTTTATCAGCAACGCAGCTATACAAAACTAATGTCCAAGGTTTAAGGTTCGCCTTGGATCCATAGATCCTACTTAAAAGTAGGAGCAACAGTGTCGATCATGATTAGACGGTCAATGTTTTGGTCAGGACGATTCCACTGCTAAATTGTTGAGCTAAGAACTCTATCTTTGATTCATATGAATGTGAGAGTCTAAGCTTCATATTTTTCATGAACATTTTGGAGGTATGGACTCTTGGTCCGCAAGGTCTGGGCGCGTGCCCTACGGTTTTTGAGGTTCAGATAACTCCGCTAGAAAAGGTCAATCATTGGTTGAGACCAACCTGTTAAGAATAAGATTATGCATCAATCAAACTATGTACAACCATGCATCCAGATTGGGTTCATTTCTACTTTATTTTCTACAGGCTTAAAAGCTGTATTGGCAACGATATCCTTATAAAGTATACGCTATGTGTCTGGGTATTCGTATGACGGTCGTATGTTTTCGTAAATTATACTCGGGCAGGTCCGAGTCGGGGCTTCCATCGCCTTTATTGCTTATCGCCCCTGATGGGTGCATCATTATGCGTAGTTAAATGATGTTTATGATCATTATTGGTAGAGACCAGGACTGGATGTCTCTTTTGGTAGACACTAAATTTTGGTTGGATCTGTTTAGGGTAGTTGAAGCTGGATGCTCTAGGTCATATGGATCTAGGGCACATTTTTGAAAATGGCACGTCCTTCCAAAAAGCGTTGCGACCTCTATTCTCTCCGCTTGGGTAGTCATGCTAAATAAATTTTGGGATTAATGGGTTCACCCAAAGACCTCAAACCCTGCTTCAGACAGGGGCACCCGCGAATAGTCAGATGGGGCAATCAAATGCCTCGTAGGATTGGACGAAAACTGTGGAGCCTTGCATATGTTTACTTCGCGCCTATCTTTGAATGTGGGTTAATCACTCCTCTTACTTGCAAAGCTGTTGTATTCAGAATAAATCTTAAACATCAAATACCTTTAAATCATTTCGAGAAGCAAATGTTTGGCCTGGCATACAGGGCTTTCGCAACACGTTCTACCTCGATTATGCTCAATAATGTCGCTAAGCGCTTGGGGACCGATTACCTTGAGAAATGAACGTTTGACCTGTCATACAGGGCTTTCGTTTTCTCACCATGTTACTCATCTGATGTTTAAAGTTCATTCTAAATACAACATACCAGTGAACAATGCCTTAGGCCTCTTGGAATGTCTCTTGTCTTTGGCATTCAATCATTAGTGATCGGATACCAAAGAGGGACATCTATAGACACCCAAATTTAGCCTAAGGCCTGATCGAAACATATTTCGAGAAAGGCACACTTCTGAGCTTTTGATGGCATGTATGAAACCCTTAGAAACCTTTTCGAACCCTTAGAAACCTTTTCCAAACCCTTAGGAATCAACCCTAACCTTCCCAAACCCATTAGAACCATTTCCCGGACCAGTGTCAAACCCTCCCGAGCAGTGGTTAGAAAGAGGACTGCCAAAATTTTCACAGACCTCCTCTAGAGCTAAATTATATACCATTGGAAAGAGGACTTCCCCATCTTTCCAACAAGCTAAAAATTGCCTCAATTAGAGTTATATAGCAAATGTTATGGCGATTTGCAAATCATGCAGTTTTGCAGGATTTTGGCTTGGCCCAACTAATAGTTCCACCAGGCTTAAGTGGGTCCCCCCTTGAGCTTGCAACCTCTCAAAGCCATTGTGAATCACTATATTACTGTACATATGCTTGGCACAACTATTAGTTGTGCCAGGCATATGAACAGTACCTGTGATTTTTTGCTCTAAAAATCGAGGTTGGGGTATGATTTGTTGACCATCTTGATCTTTGGGGGGTGTTTTGCTAGTTCTGTTGCACCCTTTTAGTGCCTATTTGCAACCCTTAAGTGATTTGAAACACCAACTTATCATCCACCATTAAAACCATTGCCACACATCTCCAAGCTCTCAAAATCCTAGGAAACCTTAGATTAGAGATTACCAAATTGCTAACCCTAATTAGCATCTAAGTAGCCTCCTAATGTACCCTTTTCCTATAAATAGAGCCCCCCCTCCCCTTGGATTAAAGGTTGGAAAAATTGCTTAAGAGTGAAAGAACTTAGAGTGAGAAGATCTTTCTCCCTTTGGTGCTATTTTTCACACAAATTCCAGATTTTCGAACTTTCTTCCAAGCCTTATCCTTCATCAAAAAACCGTAGTTTAGGTAGGTGCTACCCCTTTTCCTTCCTTCTATACCCCCTAGCCATCAAGCCCTAGGATTTAGAACCCTATTTTTCATCACACAAGCCATTAAGAGCTCATCAAAGCAAGCCTACGCAAGGCTCTCCAACAGTGCAACAAGGGCTCGAGCACTCCGGCACTCCTCTTTCTTCTCCTATCTCTTTTAGTTCTTCTTCCATCCTCACACTTACGCCGCCAACTTTTCGGTAGGAACGGAGGGGCACAAATAGGATTTTAGGGCCTTTTGGGCAAGAAGAAGACCTTTGGGTTATTTTCATTTTATTTTGGTTTTGGCAATAAGTAGAGACCGCATTAGGCGAGATCGAGTGCCTAACACCTTCCCGATCGATAACCGAAGCCCCTACCCAAGAACCTTTGGTGTGGACAGGATTTAGAGTCATATTTGTGGCACTTCGGTGCTTATAAAAATGATATAGGTTTCTTAGGACACCAAAAGCTCTAGGTGGTGACTCTATTTTTTTTTGTTAGCGAGCGCATCGCCACGATGGGATCGTCAAAAAATCCCACGATGCACAACAATAAACTAGGAACCTTCCTAGAAACCCTTTTATTTTTAACATTCCAAATGCCACATTGCTAGAGTCCATTAGGACAGAATTGGAAGCCATTGATTCAATGGGAACCGAAGGGAACCGAGAAAAAGCGTGCACCAACAAACTGGCGATCGCGATGGAACCCTTTTGCAAACTCTTTTTTCTTTGTTAGCTTGCATCCTATTTCCCTTTGGTTCTTCCCACCGTGTCGTTTTGTTTCCCTTTTATATATATATATATATATGAGTCTTCGTCAATGACTCAAGATGTCTGGTATACAAAGAGTGAGTTTAGGAGACCCACCATTGTGGGGATATCATGACAAACCCATGTACAAAGAAGAACCACTTCACGGTTCTAGCCCACGACAATCTGAGATTAATATGACTGGTGAGCAAGAGAATCCCTTCTCTACCCCACACGTCGAGAACAATCATGATGGGAGAGATAGCGGGATCGAACAAAACCTTACTGCCCAATAAATCTTAGAGCTCAGTATCCAAAGAATACAAAGATGACATGATGACTCTGAAGAATTGCTTTGAGGGTTGGCCACCGCATACGAAACCATTAGGTCATGACCATTTTTAGAAGAACAAGAGCGAGAAGAGAAGCCACTTCCCACCCCGAGCACGGTGTCGACCCGGGCCACCTCATTGAGACAACCTGCCCACACATTCTTCAACGATGACCCTCTGGACAAGGTTTGCTCACAGGTCATTCTAAAAGACAACACCATTAAAATCGAAGATCTCCCTAAAATGCTCAATGAGTACTTGGCCAAGAGAGAGCGTCCCGGTCACTCATTCGATTTCGATAAATTTTGCTGGGATATCGAGTTCAATTTGCCAACAGGATTTAAGCCACCAAAGTTTACCAAATATAATGGCACCGAAAATCTGAATCATCACTTGGCTCTCTTTTGTAATGATTGCCGACCCATACGTGATAATCAAGGACTTCTCATTCACTATTTTCAACACTCATTAGAAGGAGAAGCTTTATATTGGTTTGCGGGACTCCCTCTTTATAAGATCGAAACCTTCGATGAATTAGTCGGTCAATTCCTAGACCAGTACAAATATTTGATCCAAGAGGCAGTTAGTCTCAGCGACCTAATGGCAGCCAAGCAAGGACCTAATGAAGAATTTACCGATTTCGTCGCTAGATGGAGAAAACTCACTGCCAGGACCGGCACTTCAATGAAAGAGAAGGACTCAGTTGATATTATTATCGACAACACTAGGGAACCGTTAAAGAGCGCACTCATCATAAGTAATTGCCCCGACTTTACTGCACTCCACTCTCGAGCATCCCGACTAGCGTGACACATTAAAGGTGGAGATCTCGCGTTATCTATAGTCAAGTCAAAAGTAGGCTCGTCCAACGAACCAAAATCAAAAAATAATAAGAAAGCCTTAGGAACTGAGCAAGTTAACGTCGTTGTCAACCAAGGGCAAAACTCTGGTAACGAAAACTTTTGACCGCGAAATTTTGGACAGAATCAAAACCAACAATGGTATACCAACCAAAATCAAGGCACTAGTCAATAGAGATACGCGAACCAAAACCAAGGCTAGAATCAGAATCAAGGTCAATACCCGTATAGAAATCAATACCCTAACACCTATCAAAATTGGAATACGACACAGAGTCAACCGGCCCACGCGCCAAATTATAAAAACGTACCCCCACCGCAGAACTTCAACTCAGCCAAAGGCCCTTACCAACCAAGGCGAGATTACTATCCCCCTTTACTTGATACAATTCCCAGCATCTTTCATCTCCTTAACACTCAAAATCTCCTCTGATTCTTGCAAGAAAAACCCCACCTCTGACCTGCAAATCTTGACTATGGTAAATATTTTGCCTTCCAACGGTATGCAAGACACGACTTAGAAGACTGTTGGGTCCTTAGGGACATGATCTATGATATGAACGATCGAAGTCAAATTGATTAGGAAGTGCTTAGAAATTCCAACCCTAATAATAACCAACCCCAATAAAATTTAGAGATATTAAACAAACCCATACCCAACCACAACCAAGGGACACCGGCCCAAGTCACTGTCATGGATCTCCTCGATCAACCTTCCCTCCAGCCCTCTACTTTAATCACTCGTGTCCAACCCTCTATCGCTTTCACTACGCCAGCAAGAGCTCCTTCCTCACCACTACATCCCTCGGCCCTGATCACTCGCATCGCCCTGCCGAGCCCGCCTCCATATCCAAAATTCACTCAGGTACCATTTCATTCCTTTAGGGCCAGGAGATCATTCCTCTATCATCACCCACCAGAACCTTCAACCACTCCAAATCCTGAACCAACACCCTTACCACTCCCTTCGTCTGATTCTGAACTCGAGTGCGGAGAGCATGTTCTTCGGACTGTAGCCCAAGTTGTCGCATGGGTAGAAAGTGTCACCCGTAAGACTCCAAACCATGACAACAAAACAACCACCGATCATTCGCTAAATCAGAAAGAAAGTGAGCCAGAAAAACACCCCGACCCATGCGGGACACTGGTCTCTACTCTCATATAAGAGGAGGATTACACAGCATCTTCCACCTTGGAACAATGTCATGCAAGCACAGGCTCCGACCTCCAATTTCACTCGCTTCACAAACACATCAACATCGAGTCATGTTAGGTTGGTCAACAATTGACTTGCCCAATTCTCAAATCAGGAATCAATTATCCACCTCCGCCCTTCCCTCAGAGTAAGGATTTCATGAGCGCACAACCACCAAAAGGAAATGTGAGAGAAAGAGAAGTTAACTAGCCTCTCCCGCCTCATATCATCCCTCCACCAATCCCTGTACCTCACCCACTCCAACCACCTACACCCAAGGCTCACCGGCTAGGCAAAAAAGTGACACTCAAGCCAGGACAAGAATATGACCTTCTGTGACATCTCTAAAAAATCTCGGCCCAGATATCCATACTAGAACTCATCAAGAAATCGCCTGATCATCATCGGTTGTTGATAAGGACACTCGAAGACACACAAGTGAATGAGGACACGACCCTGGATGAGCTTCATCAAATTGCTTCGGTCATGGCACAACCTCTGGTGCTCACTTTTACAGATGCAGACATGCCTAAGGAGTTACTCCGCGGAAGTGCGGCCCCCATATATCTCACAGTCATAATTAGAGGATTCTTTGTACCCCATGCATTGGTTGATATGGGAGTGGGACTCAATATTTCCCCTCTCACATTGTTAAAGACTCTCGAATACACAGAGCAAGACATCAGGCCCTCTACACTATCATTTATAGCCTACGATGGCTCGCGTCGTTTCGTGAAAGGAACTATTAAACTCCAAGTTCGTCTCGGACCTGTGAAAAAAGACATTACTTTCCATGTTTCCGATTCGGCTAGTACGTACAATCTTATCTTAGGAAGGAAATGGCTAGAGTCGATGAAGGTTGTCGCATCCACATATCATCAATGCATCAAATTCCCATGTGAGGACTCTATCATCCGTATATATGTCGATCCACCCCCCAGGAGATGGATACTAATTATGCGGTAAGCATATCAAT
This sequence comes from Chloranthus sessilifolius, assembly GCA_021018995.1. Classification (NCBI taxonomy): domain Eukaryota; kingdom Viridiplantae; phylum Streptophyta; class Magnoliopsida; order Chloranthales; family Chloranthaceae; genus Chloranthus; species Chloranthus sessilifolius. Next base: position 101,196,739 of record CM037597.1, read on the forward strand.
TGCTCATGATTATGTGTTAAACACAGGTCACATTCAAAAGACCCAAATCCCTGACGAGACAATCATTGCAGAAATCTATCCCCCTGCCCGTCCTAGTTCTCCCCCAACGCGTTTAGTGAGGAGCAAGGGTTAAAATATCAGATTTTTGATACGTATCATCCTGAAGTTCAGGACGATATGTATCACGTATCATTCGATACATTCAATGTATCGGCGATGTATCGTTTCAATATAATTTTTTTTTTTGTCAAAAAATCTAAAAAATCAAATTATAAATGCATCATATCGTCGGACTATCTATCGTGTATCGTCTCAGATTATTCGACACGTGCGTCGTCGTCGATACATTCAATGTATCGGTGATACATTGAATGTATCATTTTGATACTTTTTTTTTCAAAAAAATCATAAATCAAATTATCAGACGATAATTTGAAATTATCGCCCGATAATTTGTATGTATCGTCCAATACGGGCGATACATTACCCGTATCGGACGATAATTACCCTATTTTTTAGGGGGTACGATACATAGGCAATGAATCGTACCGCCCAGGTCCAAAATCGATACATATCAGGTGATATGTATCGGTATCGGATGATTTTTTGACCCATGGTGAGGAGAGAGGTCGGTCCAGACCTTGCCAAATTTTATGACATTAACCCCACTGCGACGAAAGGGTGGGATCTTATGTACCAACTTGGATACGTCCCCCACACCAAACTCAGTAAGAATATGCAAGGTCGCATAGGACCTATCGTCCCAATGAAAATATACAAACACATAGGGTTAGGTTATCAATCGGACAACCCACAAGCTGACTTATGCCCTACCTCACCAAAATGGTCTCTATATGACCACTTTTTCTATGGGACCACTGAGAAAGCAAATGTACCGAGGCAAAAGGAAGTGTCCTTTACCAAATCCTAAGAAACGAAAGTTGAACGAATGGCCAAAGCATTCAACAACTCGACAAGTCTCAATGATGATATTGATGAACCGCTCGAAAGAGTCAAGCCCATGTTTGACACTAAGGAGTTTACAGAAGAGAGGAGAGAAGAAGCTCCAGAACTCGACACCAGAGTAGAAGATTGGGAATCCACTGACAATGAAGATTTTCACATAGCAACCTTGCAAGACGACGAAGAGCACATGCGCTCAATAGGGGGAGAGGATGACACCCTGCAAGAGAATCTTAACCCGTATAGCATCTGCCTCGGCCTCTGCTTTGGAGGGTGGGAATGCCCATGGGATTCCCCTTGTATCGTTCGCCCTTACCAGCCCCACTGTAGGGCATGCAATAGGATATTAGAACATTTTACCAATTAGACCCGACATTCTACGATGGAGGAATCGGACCACTCCGACCCCACGACGACAAAGATCAGCAATGACCTACCAGCTTAGCTACCCGCACAAGAGGCAAAAAATCCCGATGGTTATCTTGTTGATCCAGAAGGAAACTCTCAACACGCTCTTATAGAGTTTGAAGAAGAACTCGAACTAGACACTTCTACATCCCCAGATTCACTGCAACTCCAAATATTTTGGAAATCTCTCGAAGAAGAATGGAAACCTCCCCCGAGTGATGACAAAGACTACTGGATAGATCTCCCTGCACTCGAGTTACCGGAGCGAGCCAATTTAGAACTTCAAGCATTATCAGATCAAGAAAGTGAGTTTGATACCGTCTTTGACTCTAACTTAGAAAGATGGGAATGCCCTTGAGAATCCCTCTGCATTCTTCACCATTATCAACCTCACTGCTGAGCATGCGCTCTCATCCTAACATATCATGAAGATCAAGGGAAAGAACTCTCTACCCCTGAGGATCCTTTGGGAGATCCCCATTGGTGGGAAGAATAACCATATTACGACCCAGAAGCGGATAGTTCGATCAACTACAATCTTCAGAATTTCTTCAATGAAGAGGCCATTAACATGATAGAGGAAATCCATACATCGGTGCCACTATCGCCTGCATCACTTATTCAAAAGGTCTTATTAGCTAAGGACTCCAAAAAAAAATGCCAAATTCATTACAAGTCTACATTTCCTAAAGAATCGCTCGAACGGCTCCAGCAGTCGTCTCGCTCCCTCAACTAGAGGAAGCAATTCTCCCGGCGCCCTTTGAGGCGACCGACCCTGTACCATATTTATTATCAAAAATTAAAAAAATAGAAAAAATAAAAAGCCCTAAAAATTTGAAAATACAAAATCCAAAAAAATTAGAAAAACCTATAAAAGAAAGGGAACTCTTCGTCCATAACCAAATTTGTGTCCGACAAGGAGACTTTTCTCCTAAGGTTTCTATCCCATCCCCCGCACAAGGACGTAAAGAGTCCCGGCTAAACCACAAGCCAGTGATCATACAATATGAAATACTTCATGACTTTGAGAGAAAAATTAGTAGTCTTGGCCTTCACCTTACCAAAGATCTCATAGTCATAGATTGTGCTGATGAAGGGTTACCTTTCGCAAATTTAAATCCCCAGTGTAGCAATTTTGCAGTATATGAACTTACCGAGGACGAAGAAAGAGCACCAGTTGCCGAGGAGGCACTGAACTTCCAACAAGTTATCAAGCATTTCGATGAGCAAACCCAAGCTATCACAGAACCCACAGAAGAACTTCACTTTGGCACTGAAGAGAAACCTAAGAAGCTATTGATTAGTGCAATGCTTAACTCTAAGGAACGCCAACAAATTGCACGAGTCCTGTAAGAACACCTCGATTCCTTCGCATGGTCCTACGAGGACATGTCCGGTTTAGACCCAAGTTTAGTAGAACATCGTCTCATCTGAGAACCCGATGCGAAGCCTATTAAGCAGAAGCTCCGCAGGACGCACCCACAAACTGCCCTCCAATTTAAAAAGGAAGTTGACAAGTTACACAAAGCTAAATTTATCCGAGTCGTTCTTTACCTTAAGTGGGTCGCCAATATAGTACCTATCGCCAAGAAAGACGGCAGAGTACAGGTTTGCATCGACTTTCGAAACCTCAACCAGGCATGCCCAAAATATGACTTCCCACTTCCACACATTGACACTCTAGTTGACAACATCACTGGACATGAGATGTTATCCTTTATGGATGGTTTCTCTGGGTACAATCAGATAAAATTAGCAGAGTTTGACAAAGAGAAGACCTCCTTCACCACACCATGGGAGAGTTATTGTTACATCATCATGCCTTTTGGGCTTAAGAATGCAAGAGCCACATATCAACGCGCCATGATGCCTATCTATCACGACATAATGCATAAGTGTGTAGAAGTCTACGTTGATAACATATTAGTGAAGTCCCAAACGCGAGTAGGACATGTGGAAGCACTCCGACTGGTGTTACAGAGAGCTAAGAAATACCAACTAAAAATGAACCCAAAGAAATGTGTCTTCGGGGTCACTTCCAAAAAATTACTCCTTTTCATAGTTAGCAAGCGAGGGATTAAAGTTGACCCTGCAAAAGTCAAAGCCATCCTCGAGATGTCGCCTCCCAGTAATATCAAAGAGTTGTGAGGCCTGATAGGAAGATTGTAATTCATCAGAATATTTATCTCCCAGCATTCAGACAAATGCGATCCTTTCTACAGACTACTTAAAGGAGGAGCTGGGTACAAATGGGATGACCAGTGTCAGTAAGCCTTTGACAACATCAAGAAGTACCTCCTTAACCTGCCAATACTATCGCCACCAGCCCCTGAAAGACCCCTAATTCTATACCTCTCAATGAACGACAAAGCCATGGGAGTAATTCTGGGATAATATGAAGAAGACGACAAGAGAGAGAAGGCTATCTACTACCTCCATAGGACGATGGTCTAATACGAATGAAAATATACTTCAATGAAGAATACATGCCTCACATTGGTGTGGCCCTCTATCAAATTACGACACTACTTTGGAGCACATAAAATACTAGTACTAGCCCGAATGGACCCTTTGAAGTATGTATTCGAAAAGCCCGCAACATCAGGAAAGATCACCCGCTGGCATATGCTATTGCAAGAATTCGATATCACTTATGCCACGTAGAAGTCGATCAAAGGGCAGGCAATCGCTAATTATCTCACAGATCTCCCACCCCCGAATGATGAACCCATACACGCGAATTTCCCCGATGAAGACCTATTCACGATTCATAACGAAGAGTCCGATAAGACCTCATGGACCCTTTATTTCGACGGTGCTCTAAATCACAAGGGAAAAGGCATCGGGATAGTCCTCCTAAGCCCAGAAGGAGTTGTCATTCCTAAAAATTTTCAACTAGATTTCCTTGTCACTAATAATGTCACGGAATACGACGCTTTTATAGCTGGACTACGAGTAGCACTACAATTAGGTGTTAAATAGTTAAAAACCATCGGTGATTCCAAACTAGTAATTTCACAAGTCATAGGAGAATGGAAAACTAAGGAAAGGAGACTAATGGCATACCTAAAAATCGCTCAATATTTAGTAAAAAAATTTAAATGAATCTCTTTTACGCACATCCCTAGATTAGAAAATGAGCTCGCAGATTCCTTAGCCACGCTAGCCTCGGTCATCCAAATACCTGTCGGACAAAATACCAAAACCTCGTGAGCGGGCACTGGTCTATACTACCAGTGCCCGCTCACGAGGTAGCATGGACCGTCAAGAGAGAATTACCCGTCCTCCCAACAAGTACAGGACCGAAAGAAGCAATCACCTTGGAAAAGTATGTCAAGACAGAAATCAAAGTCGCTATGTTCAGATTTAAAAAATCACCGACTGACGATGGACACCAATGGTGTTCTGACATATGAAACTTCTTAAAACATCAGCATGTCCCCCCATATGCCATGAAGATTGAACGAAAGAGTATAAGGAATCGGTGCGCCCGATTCTGCATACTCGATGAAACATTATACAAAGAGGCCTTCACTAAATGAGTACTACTACGATGCGTCATGACTACCAAAGGATAATACATCATCCGAGAAGCACACGCCAGTGCCTGCAGTGCCCACTCTGATAGACAGAGACTCGCCGACTAAGTTACACGACAAGGCTATTTCTGGCTGACAATGATCAGAGATTGCCACCTCTACGTCCAATCTTGCAAGCAATGCCAAGAACATGATGCACTCATCAACGCTCCATCAGTTGCATTAAATACTATGATCTCACCATGGCCATTTTTTATGTGGGCCTTCGATGTCATTGGACCTTTCACAAACATCATTGGGAACACTCACAAGTACGCTTTTATCCTTACAGCAATCGAATACTGCACCAAATGGGTAGAAGCTGAATCCTACGTCAGATTCACTGCTTCAACACTCGTAAGGTTTATCATTCAGAATATCATCACTAGATTTGGAGGACCCAGGTTATTTGTCACTGACAACGGACCACAGTTTAACTATTGCTGAGAAGACAAAGAAGTTATGTAAGAAGTACAACATCGATTTACTCCACTCATCACCGTTCTACCCTCAAGGCAATTGACAAATGGAAGCTATGAACAAAATGTTGATTCGAATCCTAAAACACACAGTAGAAATAAGCAATGGAGCCGACTGGCCTAAACAACTATCAGAAGTACTCTGAGCCTATAGAACCTCTACTCTTACGGCCGCTGACTAAACTCCCTACCTCCTTACCTATATAATGGAGGCAGTCCTACCATATGAGATACAAGTACCATCTTTACAGATTCTACTCTATGATGAGCTATCCTTAGATGAGAGGAGAGTTACCCTACTCACACAGTTAAAGCAGCTCGATGAAACACGTCTAAGGGCAGCTAATCACGCTTAGGTATATCAAAGGAGAGTGGCCAGGGCTTACGATAAGAAAGTCCTTGAACGAACCTTTAATATTAGGGAATTAGTCTTGAAGAAAATCATGCCTTCTAAGCACACCCATCTAAAGGAAAACTAAAATCGAACTGGAAAGGCCTATACATCATAATAGCTTCATACCCTGGAAATGCCTACAAATTGGCGAACCAAGATGGGGAAGAACTCTCTAGCCCTTGAAACGCCATGTACCATAGAAAATATTACCCTTAGCCCTGTGATCATCACATCTCGTAGTTAAATACTTATACTTATCACCCCCGTAGTCGTCACGATCCATTCATTGGTCAAACGCCTTCAATTCTCAGAATACCCTTAAGACCTCTGATTTATCGCCCACCTTTTTTTTTTCTCACTCGAGCAATTTGATTAAAGGGCTAGTTACCTATCTAACCTCTTTTAAAAGCATAAGTAACACCTGATCCTCATTTCCCTTCCCCTGCCATTGTAGGAGATGTTAGAGCAAAAAAATGAAAATGTTAGGTTCAATCAAAACTCATCATCCTTGTGCTAGCAGGATGCTTTCAAAAATATGTGTTTACATATTAAAAATCAAGTGAGAGCATTACGACGAGTGAACAAGTCAATGAGCTCAGGGAAGCATAAGCAGGCCGTGAGGACATCTCTTGTAATTTCACTAGAAGTGTATAAGCAACCTGCGAGGGCACCCCTGATGTCCCCATACTACTAGATGTCGTTGTAGGTGGTGAGAGGAGGATAAACTCCTGCTAACTATAGAATATGAGATTTTGATGGCGCCGAAACATGATGAAGAGCTTGATCATGGCATCCCGTATCCCTTTGAGAAAATGATTGTTACCTACCCCTTTTGGAAGGCATTAGATACAAACTATCCCCCATATCATTGAGCCTTACCCCCCTCTGCTATTTATATTTTGGACGATAAATTAGAAGCCTTATAGGGTACTCCTAAAAATGAAACCGAAAATCGATAAATGATAACTGATGCGATCACCTACTATACCTGCCATACTTCTCCCTGATAACCATGGGATAAGATGACCACCATATGCAACTGACCTAAGCAAAGAGACCTCCCCGATTCGGTGACAGTACTAATCAAGCATTTTCTTCAAAACTAACTCACCAAATACCCATGACTGCTTACAGACCCAAACTGCTCATCTCGAGACCCAGAAAAGCTCCATTGCATCTTGACGCTAGGGCATTTTTTTGGATTAGAAGGAGAATCATATCAGAAGCGCTGGCTTGTCCACAAAGAAGATAAGAAATGATAAGTTACCACCTGAAAAGTGCTATCGAAGATATTATACTGCCAATCCTATCATGCTCCTACACTGGGGCATTATTATTATTTATTATTATTTTTTTATTATTTCTATTTTAGCTATTTGCTTTCCCTGTTGTATTATCTTCATTTTTTTTTTTTTTTAAAGAAAAAATAAAAGAAAAAAAAGGAAGAAAAAAGAGCACATATCCATCTTTTGCTACTAGACACAGGTCTGAGACACTTATCGCCCTTGACAACTAGCAAGGGGGAGAACAAAACTACTGACAATATTACTCTCACATGTGTAGATACGGAGCAACCTTTAATAGTCACCAGGCCAGCTAAGGAAGCCTCCAAGTCCCAATAACGGTCGATGGCGCCAACGCAAAAAAAAAAAAAGAAGTAAAAGTAGACATAAGAGGTAACTAAAAGAAAAGGAACCAATCAGGTACATCTAAACCAAAATCTCTTTATATATATGTCAAAATCTTTTGTTCTGTTTACACTTATCACCGGGGTATCCCCCCTATATATCCAACACACACATGCTATGGATACAAACACACATACACACACACCTACTCCCTACGTTGCCGCTGGGACGGTCGAGCACTGCTGTCCCCAGTATCATTAGCTTGGAGGTCCGTAGACTGGTCCTCTAAAAATACAATCCTGACACCTAAAGTCGGTGGAACCTCTAAACGGTAGGGCCCCGCCACAAATCCTCCCTCACTCGCCTGACTAGCAAACCGCCTCGATCAAGAACGAGGAGGATACCTTGCAAGAACCTCACAAACCACGGGATCCTCGCGAGCATCACTCCTGGCATGATCACGTGACTTATGAAGAGACTGCCCGATCGAGGAGCCCGTAGCCCTCGAATCCGATCCACTAAGCTAATGAGCTAGCCTATAGATCCCTCACTCACTCCTCATCAGATGATACTTCAGCTGATTTAGGGATGCCAGCGTCATCTAATGCACTGCCTCTAATGCCTCGGTCTGAGTGCTCTGTGTAACCATTATCTCAATGACCAGGTCCTCCCTACTCTGCATCTCCCCAAGGACTCGTCTCGCCTCGAGAGTGGCTCGCGCCACCTCTAGACACGCTTCCTCTAGCTGTCGAACCTACATAACCGCACCAAGTCAAAGAAAAACTAATATATATATATATATATATATATATATATATATATATATATATGAAAAAAATAAAAAACTTATAAAAACAAAAGAGGGAAAGGATTATACCAGGGCTTGCCTCTCCTCCAGAAGTCGCTCAACCGTCTCAACAGTCACTGGATCAGTAGGAGGCACAGAAGGAACAACAAGCGTAGATGGTTGCAACAAGAACAAATAGATACATCAGGAAAAATACTATAATGACAAGTAGACTATAAACACAATGACTAAAACATACCTGAGTAGGGGTAGGAATAGGCTCCTGAGGGGGAGCCTCGGGAGCAGAGTCTGAAACAACCTGCACAAAGAACCAAACAAACCAACACAAGACATGTCAAAACAAGATAAAGATGAAATATCCTAAACTAAATTACACCAAAATGAAAACTATACCTGGCTCTTCGGGCTTAGAGAGGCAGCAGTCGCCTCCCTCGTTTGAAGATCCTCGGCAACCCGACGCTGAAATACCGCATGATGTTAGTAAGCGACTAAGAAAGTGAAACAATGGCATCCAACAAGCTAATGCAATAACACAGGCAAGATTGAATGGAACTTACCTAATGATCTAGCTCGGCCCGAAGCTGAGCCATCACTGGATCCTCCCGACTCGAGGAAGCCACTAAAGATGGATCAAATGCCAGAACGGAACCTCCGACAGTGAGCTTGGCTCCCTACGAATAACAATAAACATATCAATTGATAAGCTCACAATGCTAATGCTTAACAAAACCATATTTATAAAGACACCTACCAATCGATCAATCTTAGATCATAAGCTGGCCTCAACCTCTCAGCCGGCCTGCTGCTGACTGCGTAACAATCCGATCATCGCCGTCTGACGAGCAACCTCATCCTCCCTCGTAGACTGTCCAAAATAAAATAAAATGAAACACCACAACCATATCAAAATGACCAGAGGACTGAATCCATAAAAAAAAATGTAAATTAACTCACCAGGAGCCGTCGAGTCTCCACTAGCTGAGCCCCCAACTCATCCTTCGCTGCCCTAGCCTGAGCAACTAAAGAGGCTAAAGAGTGCAGCGTCTCCTCATCTGGATGAGGTGCACACCCCATCCGCTCCATAGCACTATGGAGAGTATTTAATGCCCCCCACACGCTCGCGGTGAGATGGCCCTACTCCAACGTAGCCAACCTCTCCCTCAAAGCTGACGCCAACTCCGGCCCACCGATCGCAAAAGAGCCACTCCCATGGAAGGGATGTGTGAAGAGGCACCTGCCACCCAATGCACTAAACCACCGCACATACTCCCGAGCGTCTGCTTCGTCATGCGCTCCCTAACCCTGGTCCCCCCAGCTCTAAAATCCGCTACCTAAAGTTCCATCCACTCTGCAAAATTTCGGCCAAGAGGGCTGGTCATCCGCTTCGCCACTCTGTGGCAAATCTCTAGAGGGACTCCCTAAGCAAGCCCCAATTGTCGTACCACTCGAGAAGTGAGGATCCTCTCCACCCTCTCAAAATAATGGACCCATATGCCCACATCAAAGAAGGCCCGACCAGACTGAATCACAAGCACCTGCACATCCTCCTCGTCCGCATAAGGCCTCCAAATCACCTGTAACTAAACAAATGAGCTGACCCCTCAATGAAGTTTCAGATCCTAAAAGATCAAAATGAAGAAAAAGAACACACCCATGACAATCTATACCTGCCCCGCGTATATATCCTCAAAGAGACCATGTGCGGTCTAAAGATCCAAAGACCAACGACCTCTCTCCACATGCATCCGCGAAAAGGTAGATGTCACCTCTAATGGAACTCTCGGATGAAGGAAAGCGAAGTAATCATACGCCCAAAACTGAAAGGAAAAATAACAACAACAACAACGACACACAAGGAGAAACGTTTACCATTAAACAACCTAAAATTAACCAAATTAAGGACATCATAACATTAATTAATCAAGACTCACCTGGATGAACGGAAGGAAACCTCCTATCGACGCGACGCCCTAGCGCCAACGGTAAAGCTACTCATAGAGATGTGCCAACGCAACCGCACCCCATGCATAGGAGGGGACTCGATCCAAATCCCCAAGAACTATCAAAAATAACCTGATGACGCATCCCCGAGTCGAAGAAGAGAAAATTACAGCACCAACGAAGTGCATCAAAAATGCTCGGAGCACCCTATCCGCAGCTAACCCTGGCTCCACCACGACTTCCTGACCGCTACTACTGCACAACGCACCTCATAGGTCACCTTCGCCTCTGAATGGCATCTCGGGGGGACGAAGCCACTCGCAAACATATCGAAAACCTAAGTGACCTGGGCTACACCTAGCCCCGAGCCGCTCAACCTATACGGCACACCCAAGATCTCCTCGCACACCTCTAGATAATGTCCTGCCATCCACCCTATGATCGGCTCGCCCTCAAATAAAGACCAGTGATGTGCACTCAATCCTCTGGAGTCAGTAACATCATGCCTACTGGAAAGAGAAGCGCTTGATGCTCCTCTCTCCACCTCTCCAAGATCACCACGATCAGGCCATGATCGACCTGAAAGGGTTCCAGCTTCAGGATCGGTCCAAAATTGAAAGACACTAGCTACGCCCGCTGAAACTTCAGCAAGGCATGGTACCAAGTATGTGACTCAACCTAGGCCAAGCTGATAGCCAGCTGCGAGGGCTCCTATCAAACAAAACACAAACAATAACAATAAAGCTAACACATACCTATGACGAAAGACAAATGAATTTAAAACTAAAAGCAAGTCAAGTGTGCCCCAAACATAATAATAATTTACAACAAACACACAAAACATGATGAGAACAACTAAATAGAAACATGACCTACCTCTAGATGCCATCATGATGTATGAGTGAGCACACAATCAATCGTTAATGCAGGTTCGACCTAAATTAGAAGGGCTTTCAAATCCTAATAAGCCTATGTCATAACCTAAGTGCCTAAGAAAATGGAAGAACTCTTGCTCATGGGTACTTACTCGGCCTCGAGCGAAGAAATCCTCCAGCGAGAAGTGTCTGCGATCTCAATGCTCCTCACCCTAGTGCTCCGCAGCTGCACCCACAACTCTCTCATCCTCAGGAATCACACCCTCAACCCTCTCATCCTCATCCTCAGTGCCCCCCTACTCGATCTCGAGCGCCTCCTCTCTGACCGCTAACTAGTCAACCTCTAATGCCTCCCCTCCGACTACCTCCTCTACATCCGCCTCCCCGACAACCTCAGTCCGAGCCTCGAAAGTCTCACCCATCTCCGCCTCTAACATCCTCTCCAACTCAAAGATAATAATATCGCCCACCAATACCTTCAGACTCCATCCTAGAATGAAGAGCTAGAAAAACTTAAAAAAATGGAAGAAACGACACCTGAAACGGACTACCGGATCCCAAAATATCACGAAAACACGAAAATTAGAGCACAAAGAAATAAGGAAACTAGAGAATCGAAGACTAACACGGATCACACGATGAAAATGAAAATTTTTGAACTATTTATAAGATACCCTAGAATCGCGCATGTAAATCCAGGTGCACAAGTTAATCACGCACCACTACCATGGCGCTTAATTCAGATTAAACGATGGAGCTTGGGCACGTAATCTAATCATCGCCCACCCAAACTAACCCGACCATCTAGTTGCATGCATCCTGTTAGGCGCGTAATCACTTCAAGCGCCCATACAGTGGCGCATGAATGCTAATGGTCGCTTGTACAGTGACCAACCACCGCCTTAATCGGCGCCCAATACCCTGCATTTAATTCGGTCGAACGACCGAAAATGGCACTTAATAACTTTCTGACTCTCTGAATACGTGTCCTCCCTCGGATGCGCAATTAATTTATGCGTTCGAAATGAAGCGCGTAATTCCTAAGAAACACACAAAAAAATGCCCAGAACAGCACGTTCACAGACCCTGAATTAGTTGATCCCCGACATTAATTATCAACCTAAACCACACCCCTGATAAACCTGATCCAAAACATTCCAAGACTAAAGAAATATCCACCCCGATAACTAAAAGAAAATGCACCAAACCAAAAAAAAAGCCCCAACATCACCTATACACTTCAACTAATATCAAACCAAAAAAAAGTGCCCCCCATCATCCATTCATTTGAAGCAAACAAAAAAAAAACTTGAAAACTTGCCCCAACTAAGGCGAAACTAAACAAGAAAAATATCTTCATCGTTCACACACTCCAACTAGGCCCAAACTAAGTCAAAACAAAAAAATGCTCCTAACATGCTCCGATCCAAAATAAATGGATTAAGCAAGTAAACCTCACACTCAAAACAAATCAAATAAGTTATAAAACACACTAAGCCTAAATTTACAAAGGGAATTAAAAATCGTAACCTCTTCATAAATAAATAAAATAATTACAAAATACACCGAGGGCATGCCCTCTGAAGATATAACTTGAAATAAGACACTAAAACTAAAAACTAAAAAAAATAATAAAAAATTTCGCACGTTTAGACAATCTTTGAATCTGGATTTACTTGGGAAACTAGAAATCTCGGAGAAGCCCGGAGAAAGGGGGCGCCCTGAACGAATTCTAGCCGTAATAACCTCTTCCCCTTGCCCCGAGCCGACAGAAAAGAAAGAGTGGCTCACGGAAAGCCACACAGGACCTGCGAAATCTGCCCTTAGAAGGTTGCCTTAGAAACACTAAAAAGGAAGAGCAACTAATACGGGATCTACAGAGCCTACTGAGGAAAATAGGCATCGGTCATGAGAATTCTGACCCTGCCTTTTCCTTGAGTTTCCTTTCTACCACCTTTTTCTCCTCCATCTCTTCCCTTAGCATGGCAGCAATTCGACCGCTACCTTGCATTCCTAACACGGTCTATTCTCAAGAACCCACACCATAAACACAATTCTTCAAGTCCAACACCAAGGATACAAAAGAGAAAGGAAGAAAGGACATTAATAATAATAAATACCCTAAGTCAAAAGAAAAAAAAAAGATCCCAAAACTTTTAATTTTAAACTTGGAATAAAATTCAAAATAATAAGAACCCAAAACTTTTAACTCACACATTTATAAACTATACTCCCTAAATCATAGAATGACAAGTGTCACACCTTTAAATCATTCCAATCTAAACTAAATCTAAACCAGACACATACCCCTCTGAAAGACCACAGTCCATGGCAAACACAGATGAACCAATAATTACACAACACTTAGCCCCCTAAGAGACAGATCCAAAGCAAAATGGATAAACCAATAGGATTTAAACAACCATCTAGAACCTTTGAAAACTCACACCTTTTAAGTCTCATGTTGAATCAAACAAAAGACCAAAACTCATGTTAAAATCAAACCTTAAACCAGATAAAACTTTAAATAAAAAACAACTCTCTAGAATGAGACCCTGACTAGTTTGGGACCAAAATAAAAAATGCCCCTAACAAACCGAACATAACTAAGTAAAACTTCTAAACCAAACTCAATAAAATGAATTAACCCCGGGATAAGCCCCGAATAAGCTCAAAATGAATCCTAAGAAAAAACTAAATCCTAAAATAAGTCAAATAAATCAGATAAATCCAGCTAATCCGCTAATAAGCTTAAACGAGCAAACAAGCACGACAAAATAAAAAAATAAGAGAAATGCCCCTTTATTCATAACTCAAATATCTTACAAGTATCACCGGAGGCATACCCCCTGAATTTACAACCCAAAACGAAAACCTAAAACTTTAACCTACAACCCAAAACAAAGACTGGGTTCAAAACTGAGACAAAACGAGGAGCAAATCTCACCCGGAGCGTCCAATCAGATACTTCAGGGAGCATTGGTTGGGAAACACATCCCTCCACATTTTACTCCTGCTCTTCCGCTATCTTTGCCTCTTCCATCATCGCCGCTTCAACGCTGCCTTCACTGCTCCCTAAAAATGATTGATGTGAAGACAAGCGCACTCATTCCCAATACCGCCCATTCCTAGAATAGCACCGTCCACGAGCACCACCTTGGGACGGAGATCATGCGAAATAATAAATAGAGGAAATAATGACATCCCAATCGGACGATTAGATCACTCGATATCAATAAAACATGAATTTCAGAATACAAGATATACAAAAAAGGTCAAAACTCGAGAATAAAAAATAAATGAAGCTCTGTTGCTTATATAGAGTACGGACTCAATCATGTGCCCATACATGAGCGCTTAATTAGATCATGCGCCACGCACGTGGCGCACAATCCAAAACACGCGCACGGATCTGAGCGCATAATGAAACCATCACTCGCACCCAATGGCGTGACACTCCAATCGCGTGCAGTTTATGAACCACACAAATGGATCAAACGACACACTTTAGATGCACAATACGAAAGGTCACCCGTACACTGACCATACACTGACCTGGTGACGCCTCGATCACGCGCTATGATTACAGTGCACAATCCAATTGTACACACACATAAACGCGTGTAAACGACCTATAAAGCCTGAGATCGCATGCCTGAATGCAGGCACGCAATCACATTGAACGCCCACAAACAAGTGTGTAATACCCAACTTTGGACGATATTTACACCCTCAAGACCTTTTATCCCATTACGGTCAAGACTTTTCTGTCCCATCGCGTAGCCTCACAGGCTGTCCAGACATAAAAGAAAGACCTATTCACCCGTCCTATAGTGTCAATTATCTCCTAGTCCCGTCGCGGTGAGACATATACCCTTTACCGTAATACCCCTGACGATCCCACCAGAGAAGGAGGACCCTACCGCGATAACGTGCACACACACAATATCACCTCAATACCCAGTCCCATCACAATAAATTAACCGTACCCTCATAACCCATCACGAAAAGCTGAAAGCAAACCACCCAAAGATAAAGTCAATCACAATGCAACCACAATGTGATCTCTTTTATAACCCAAGATCTGCCAAAGAAAGACACCAACATCCCATCGCGCGAATATCCCACTAGCATGCCATTGCTAACTATGTTCAGTCGACATCCCATCATGATCATCACTACATGAAAAAGAAAGCTCAGGCAGCACATGCCACACCGTATGATGAAAAGACAGAAAGATTAGTCATGTCCCATCACTATGGCAAAGGTCTCTCTCTCTCCTGAGTTGATCCCCACGTCCCGACAGGACTCACCTAGGACGCAGCTAAAGAAAGGGAGAATCGCCAACGTCCCATCGTGATATTATTTCTCCCAAGACATTGCATCCCAATCACCAAGCCCTGCCACATCAGCGAAAGGGAAGAAAGAAACCCCCAGGTCCCATCGCGACATCATTCCTCCAAGACATCACCCAAATACCAACCATCGCCACAAGAGGGCAGAAGAGCTAAAGTCCCATTGCGGTACCACCCCTAACAATCCACCAGTCCTATCCCGGACCACACAAGCTACACACAGAACCCAGGTAAGTATCACCCCCAGGTAAGTACTACCCACTCTTTTTTGTCTTACTCGATATTCCTCATAAATATATAGTTAGCTATGATTAAGCCAAATGTCTTCAAAACACGTCTCTCTCGACTCGTGAGTCACTGTAGTCCTCTCATAAGAGACAATCATTAGTATTCATCAAGAAGGTTAGACGGAGTATCCGGCATGCCAAGTGTCATCTTGACAACCACAATAATGGTCGGGTCCACAAATCTCGTACCAGTGGATCTGCTCAGCGTCGTCTAGAAAGCCACATTTTCTGTTGTTTTACCACCGAATTGATCTTAAGTTAAAATTCCTAAAATTTCAAATTTTTAAAACCTGAATTTTCAAAATCCCATTACTTACCAGAAAAACAAAGGTAAAAAAAAAGAGAAGAAAAGAAGAACAAAGCAACAAAATAAATAGACCCGACTCACCTTTCTTTAAATGCCAAAAAATAACTGATTAAGCGCCCCATCACCAGCGCATAAGAAATTACACTTAAACGCGACCTACAATTCCTAAGACTGCCTGAATTTGTGATCAAGCGCACATGCCATATGCAGAATTAGATCGAGTGCATACGCCACTGCGCAGAATCATTTGTTCAGACACATTAGGACTAGAATACCCAACTGATAGGCCAACCCTTGAACCTGCAATCAAGCTCATATTCCACTACACAAAATTTGATCGAGTGTATACGCCACTGTGCAGAATCATTTGTTCAGACACATTAGCACTAAAATTGCCAACTTAGAGGCTAATTCCAGATGAATCAAGCGCACGCACCATTGCGCAGAATTCAAAATGAGCACACCTCACAATGCTCCCACTTCAATTACTAGCTTAAATCAACCATTCCCCTGGGAAGTTAAACATTGAGTATATTTAATCTAAGATTTAACAAACGCCTATTGGAAAAGGAACCCCTGATGCGCATTGGTGTGAGCAATGACGCGCTCGGTCTGACATGACTTACAAAATCCTTCGATATTAAATATTACTTCATCTTTTTTATTATCGGTCCCTGGACCTTGTTTTGGACATTTGATTGATGCCCCGGTACCTCAATTGTGTAAAATCCCTCTGTTAGCTCGCGCCATGCGCTGGGAAGCACCATGCACCTACAGACCCGAAATGTGCCCTTCGATAGCTACCATATGCCCTTCAAATGCTCCATTTTAGCTTGCGCTAATAAGAAAGCAAAATATGTCACGTCAACATCACCAATTCACATTTGTGATCTCCCAAGGGAAACGAGAAGACACCTCGAATGAGGGGTGTCTACTTCTTCGACGCGTTCTTACTTCACAAGAGTGCGCTGAAGAGGGGCATCTGTACACACCCTCATTTTGCCTTCTCAGAATATACATTTTTTGTTCGATCAACCTTTATCCTTTTTAACCCTGATATGGGAACTATGCATTGAAGCAATAGTACATGGCTGAATATAGGCTGAAACAATAGCTCTGTAGCTCAGATCCCGACGTAGGGAGACTATATACTAAAATAATAGTATTTAGTCAGAATGCAGACTGAACAATACTCTTGCATTTTAGACTAGAGACCAGACCCGGACAACCTCGAATTAAGTGCCTAAAATCCTACGGGTAATTCGATTACACGCCACACCACAAGTGCGCAATCAGTCCCCCTTCGAGACCAAACTTCTTTTCCCAGACCTATTCGAGGCTCGATCACGCGCCTGACACCAGACGCGTGATCAGATTGTGCACCACAACTCCAGTGCACAATTGGCCTACGCCCGACCTAGCCTCATAGTCCTTGACCCCTAAGTTTCCTCGATTAAATGCTTCTGAAGAAGTACTTAATTTGATTGCACACATACTACCACGCTCTCAAATAGCCCTAATAATATTAGGACTAGGAAACTTACTGAGCAAGTCAGCAGGTCGCTCACTGAGTCTGTGATCGACTCAAAGCGATTAAGCGCCGAGAAACTGGAGTGTACTTCGATTAAATGCCTGGAAAATGGCACGTAATTGAAGAAAAACCTATAAAAGTTTTTTTCCTAATTCGCTCAAGAGGTTGGCAAATTTTCGAGAGTGAACGGATTTTTTTGGGATTTCGAACCTAGAGAACTCCGAGGACAAACCTGTAGAGCACCTTAAGCATGGTTTCAAGATTCAAGCATCTAATCTTCGAGATTTCTCTCCGCAGCCCTAATCCTTAGGTAATGATTTAATTTTTAGTTTCGACCATAATTTCTAGCCTATAGATTTAGGATTTCTATTAGTTTTAATCATAGATTTTAATATTTAGTCTGAGACCGTAGCACCATTTTTAGACCGCAAATATCTTATATCTGGTTCTAATTCTCCAAATTCGGAACCAGTTCTTAATCCAACGGTCTAATGACCGACCCTAGGCTCTAATTTTGTTCTAGAATCTCAATCTACAGTCCTATCATTAATTTCTAGTTCTAATCCTTCGATTCAGAACCAGTCTTTAATCATACGGTCTGATTTTCTAATTTCGGACCCGAATTCAGTCCTAGAAATTTAAATTCTGACTTTAATTTCTTATTGTCATATCTCCAAAATTTTTAAATATTAGTATTAGTTTTTACAATTCTAGTTCATAATTTAATTCATTATTATTATTTTGAAATCGACTCAGAAAAATCTAAAATACTGTTTTACAGTCTAAAATCTAATTTATCTTTAATCTCAGCCATCCAATTTGCCCAAGAGAGCTTACGGAGGGTACCCAGGAACGAGGCCAATCCTCCTTAGCGTAGCGGGCCCAACCCCCTTTTTTTAGGAATCTTAAAATCAGTTAATTGCTTCTTTTTTTTTTTAGTATAATTAATTAGTAGATTTACTTTATTTCAACATAATTAATTAATCAAGTTCCTTAGACTTTAATATGATTAATTAATTTCTTCAAATTAGATTTTAATTGGCTAATTCCTTGCTTTAATTAGAATTTAGTCTGTTTAATTTCATTGCTTCAATTAGATTTTTAATATAGTTAATTCCTTGCTTTAATTAGAACTTTAATAGAATTAGTTAATATATTTTAATTAGATTTTTAATAAAATCAGTTTATTTATTTAATAAAAATTAATTCCTTTGCTTAAATTAGAGTTTCAAAAAAATTAGTTTTCTCCTTTAATTAGAATTCTAGTAGGACTGCTATAATTACTTTAATTAGAATTTCAATAGAATTATTGTGCCTGGTTTAATTAGAATTCTAGTACAATTAGCATGCTTGAATTAATTAGAGTTTCACCAAAACTATTACATGTGCACTCCTAGTACGATTAGGAAGCTAAGTTAATTAGACTCCTGACGGAATTTGGAGACTAAAATTGATTAGACTCCTAGTAGCATTAGGACACTAAATTAATTAGAATTCTAGTAAGATTAGGAAACTAAATTAATCAGACTCCTGATAGAATGATAATATTAGAATAGATCTACTCACTCTGACAAATTCATAACTAAACTTACCATAGAACCAGGAAAGTCTAAATTGACCATAATTATAACCATAACGGAAAATAAAAGAAAATTAAACTATCTAAATTAAGGAAAAGACTGCTGCTAACATTCGTAAGCAGACGATTCAATATAGAAGTAACCCATACCCGCTCTTAAGCGTGATCATTGACGTGTTGCAGCATCGATAAATATCTGTAGCTAGCGATCGCAACAAACTAGGAACCTTCCTAGAAACCCCTTTATTTTTAACATTCCAAATGCCGAATCGCTAGAGTCCATTAGGACAGCATTGAAAGCCACTGATTCAACGAGAACTGAGGGGAACCCAGAAAAAGCGCGCACCAACAATCATGCTATCACCATTGTTATCATTGTTTATTATTATTATTATTTGTTGTCGGTTCATTTGGCGTCATTACCATGGTTAGTTATTTCCATTAGTCATTATTAGCTAGTGTTTGTTATTTATCAATTATTATTACCTACCTAGTATTATTATAGCTGCTATTGTTGTCACTGCTATTGTTGTCACTATCTTAGTATTATTATTATTGTTGCTTTATGTTTTATCTTTATTATTATCGTTATCATTATTATTATTATTATCACTGTTCTTGGTATTATTATTATTTTTAGTATTATTATTATTATTTGTTATTATCACTATTATCACTATTATTTATCAATAGCTGGTATTATTTATCACTAGCTTTATCCTCGTGTATTTTCCATAGTTATAGGTTCCGCCTAACGCTTTCTTCTTTTGTTCTGTTGCTCCCCAGGAGCCTCCCTTGCTAGCTATCAGCACGGCATGGGTGGAGTCTCACGTGTGGTACCGTGAGTTTCAGCAGGCATGGTTGGTGCCTTTCGGCTTTGGGCCGATCTTAGAGCTCGAGCCCTTCCCGGCCAATCGAGGTTTGATCGGGGCTATACTAAAGAGGTGAAGGGAGGAGCAGCAGGCACTACTCTTTCTAGTAGGGATGATGTTGCTGACCCTGGAGGATTGGGTCTACATTATTGGGGTTAGGTTCGAGGGGGAGCCTATGACAGGGCAGATCCAAGTAGACTTTCTAGTGGTGTGTGAGAAGGTGGTCGAGCTCGAGTATCAGTCAAGTGGATCCAGACTAGGGGTGATTCGAGTAACTTGGTTTTTTTAAACTTTTGTCAGTGAGTTCATTCCCCCACAGTGACATTCTGACAGGAGGGTGGTGTATCAGGAGGGTTGCGAGGCGATGAGGCTTCGTGAGACTGTGACTGAGCCAGGGGTGGCGGCAGATCGAGTCCTCAGGGCATTTTTTATGCACTTTTTCGATGCAGTGTTGTTTTCGTCCTTGACCCAGAGATGTGTGATGGGTTTATTTTTTACTCTCCTCGGGGACCTTGATTGAGTTTCTTCGTACTCTTGGGGTACAGCAGCGTTAGCACATTTGTATGACCAGCTGTACCACCGAGGGAGTGGCGTTTCCACTACCGGAGGCTTCCTCCCCTTCCTTCAGGTGAGTTTTAGTTAATTGTTGGTCTTATAACCTTTTAGCTATTTCGTCTTTCTTTTAGTGATGGTTTGGGTTTTCGTGTCTTTCAGTTCTAGGTGTATGATCACTTCGCCTTTTTATGCCCGCGGGTCTTTGCAGAGATTGATTATACTTTCCCACATATGCATGTGTGGCGGAGGGCGATGGGGTACCGCCACCAGCCTTTGAACCTTCAGACTGCGTGAGGTCTCTTTGAGGATATGCACGAGGGGCAGGTATGTGTCCTTTATATTGTTAGTGCATTTTGGTTTACATTTTAGGTTTTTTGCTGATGATTTGCTTTATTTATTTCTGATTATAGGTCATTTGGAGGCCTTATGGGGTCGGGGAGGATGCTAAGCAGTCGGTGATACAGTCTGGCCATCCCTTCTTTGGAGTGGATGATCAGTCACATAATATACCATTTTACCACCCTTAACTTAGTGTTGCTAGACCTTAGCTTACTACTAATAAGTTACTGGTGTGTAGATATTAAGAAAAACAGCAAAAGAGAACCAAAATGTTAATATTCGTCAAAATGAACTCATAATGTAATAAGAAAGACGATTAAACAAAAAAGACGGAATCATCGCCTACTGAAAGATAGAAAATCATACTTTACGATTTTGCAGAGCATTGTAAAGAAAGTTGAAAATCGTAATTTACGATTCTTCAGAAGAAAAGTCGTTCAAGAGTGAAGTACGATATAATAGAAGACGATCAATTGTAAATAAAGAATCGTCCAGAGAGTAAAAGCTAGAAAATCGTGATTTACGATTTTATAAAAATGACTCTTTCTGAAGTACTGTCACATGACGATTTGCACCTCCATGTGTATAATTAGAAGTCTGGCCAATCACGGATCTGAGAAGATTGACAAAGAAGACTTTATAGATCTTGGTTGCTGAAATAAAGGAGAACAATCTAGAAGCGCATCAACCATTGAAGCAAGGAAGATTAAAATTAGGAATTAGAGTTACAATAGGATACTTTTTTTGAAGTAATTTCTCTTATTAGAATTAGGAGTTTTGTAAACCGGCCCCTTATGATCTATAAATATGAGGGCTTGGTATAGGAATTAATCATCGAAGAAATTCTCAGCATCAATTGATAACTGAGGTTGGGTTTTCTTCTGATCAAAATTAGAGTAGTTTAGTTTAAATATCCAAGGTTCCTTGATCACAATTGATGACTAAGATTAAGAGCTAAAAGATTAGAGTAGATATCTGTAGTTTCTCAAAAGCAATTGACGACTGCGGCTGAGAGGTGAAAGATATAATCTTTATTGCTTTCTAGTTTAGATTTATTTTATTATAATTTCCTGCTTTGTAAACATCTGCAAATTTTAATTTTAATTGACGACTCAGGTTGAGGCTTGCAGATTAGTGTAATGGTTTTTATTTTCCATCTTTGATTTTCTAGAATTTGATTGATGCCCAAATTTTTGGTAGATTAAAGATTAGTATAAATCTATATTGAAGGATGCTAGTTTTAATTGACGCCCAAATTCTAGAAGACTGAGATATAGTGTAGCGGTATTTTAAATTAGTCAACATCTGATAGCTAAAGATTGTGATTGACGACCACAATCTGAAGGAGGATTTAGGATTTATTTTCTGTAATTTAGTTTAAGAGACCATTCTTTATTCATATTTCTCAAGTAGTTTAGGATCTTAAAAGATAAATATAAGTTTTCAGATAATTAATATATAATATAAAACATATCCTCGTGGGAATGATCATATGCTAGTATTGCAATTTCCATTGTGCGTTTGCAATAGGTTAAGATTTAAATAGATACATACATAAGTAAGCTTGATCAAGTTTCTGGCGTTGTTGACGGG
This sequence comes from Chloranthus sessilifolius, assembly GCA_021018995.1. Lineage (NCBI taxonomy): Eukaryota > Viridiplantae > Streptophyta > Magnoliopsida > Chloranthales > Chloranthaceae > Chloranthus > Chloranthus sessilifolius. The sequence continues at coordinate 101,219,231 of CM037597.1, forward strand.
GATAGCGAATATTATATTTATATTATAGTTTAAGAAAACAAGTATTTATCTTTCTATTTTTATATTTTTTTATAAGCCATAGAAACTAGAGGCTCAGATTTATCTCTCCCTAACTTCTAAAGAAAACAAAAAAGAGAAATTTATTATATATATAATATTTTATTTAAGATGCAAGGCCGTGATGAAAAATTTTGGCCGAATCTTAATATGACTCATCCCCCAATGGAATTCCCAACAACTCCCTAGTATCCAGCCATGTTGGAGACAAAGCAGGCCTTTGTCTCTCAGTGGGGTAGTGTTGAGAATTCTTATAATTTTCAATGGAACAGTCCTTATGGCTACCCAAGGGTAACGCTTTTGCATACTGACAACATTCTCTGAATTCCCAACGTAATATAGCCCATACTCATCTTTTGTGCAACTGTCATATCCTCAGAATGGGAATGATGGTGCTACTATAATCCAAATCCTCTAGGACTTGCAACAACATGCGCACTATCGCTCTAGGGAATTAGCTCAACTGTCTCAGATGTCTCAAAACTTACACTCTTGTACTCAGTCCATTACAATTTAGAAACCCAAATCAGGCAACTAGCCTCGCAGTGGGAGGAAAGAGAGAGTAACCAAGCGAGCTCGCAGACACTAATTCCCACAGTTCAAGCTGTTAAGACCTTAAGGAGTAGTTGAACTGTCGACAATAGAGTAGAGATGCCTACCCCAGTAGTTATCCTTACGACCAGATAAAAAGAGAATGAAGCCAAAGAAGACTCTCCAACAAGAAAAACCAAAAAAATTAGAAAATGAAAAACAGAAAAAGTAGAAAATAAAGAGGACGGGACACCAAAACTTGTAACCAAAATACCCTAAGTACCATATTTACCATTCCCAAATGCTTTTGGTGCACCATCCCCTTTTGATAAAAATCCAAAAAAATTAGAAGAAATTATTGATATCTTCAAAGAGGTGAAGATCAATTTGCCCCTCGTGGACACAATTAACAGGCCCCAGCCTATGCACGATTCTTAAAGGAGATGTGTACACAAAAATAGAAACGATGAAACAATGTCTCGCAAAAAGTTTTCTTGACCAAGCCAGTAAGCTCAGTCTTGCAACCTAGAACTCCGCCTAAGCTTAAGGATCCTGGGGTGCCTACAATTCCATGTATCATAGGCAATCATGCAATAAATAAAGAACTTTTGGATCTAAGAGCTAGCGTAAATCTACTACCATATTCTATTTATAAAAAATTAGGGCTAGGAGATATGAGGCCTACTTCGATAACTCTTTAGTTAGTCGATAGATCAGAAAGAAAGCCTATAGGAATTATTGAAGATGTAATGGTTGGGGTCAACAAATTCATTTTTCCTGTCGATATCCTAGTGTTAGACATGGAACCATAATCTCTAATGCAAATTCCCGTTATACTCGGTAGATCATTCTTGGCCATGGGCAATGCTTGTATAAACTATAAAATCGGGGTAATGGAAGTTTCTTTTGGAGACATGAAAATTCAATTAAATGTCTTCACTACATCCAACCAGATGGATTCAATAGACGATAAGGAATGCTTTAGCATAGATGAAATTGAAGAATTAGTAGAGGAAGCATTACCTCTAGTCTTATCAAAGGATGCGCTTCACACTGCATTATGGTATACGGACTTGGACGAACCAGACCACCAACTGAAAGAAGTGATTTATTTGATGGACACTTCTATCTATGAACTCCAATCCAAGACTTGGAAACCATGAAAGAAGTGATTTATTTGATGGAAACTTCTATCTATGAACTCCAATCCAAGACTTGGAAACCATGAAAGAAGTGATTTATTTGATGGAAACTTCTATCTATGAATTCCAATCCAAGACTTGGAAACCATGGATAGAACCCCTTCCCGTTATTTTCAATGAACAGTTATAACCATCTATCTAAAAAGCACCATCCTTGATTTTGAAACTACTTCCTGATACCTTTAAATATGCTTTTCTTGGGCCTAACGAAACTCTCCTAGTAATTATTTCATCTGCTCTTAACAAGGAACAAGAGAGTAGGTTATTGTCCACGCTTGTGAAGTATAAGCGTGCAATAGGATGGACTGTCGCTGACCTTAAAGGGCTTGACCTCTCGATATATATGCATTGTATTCATTTGGAGGACAATGACAAAACTTCACAAGAAAGCCAACACCGGTTAAATCCAAATATGAGGGAAGTTGTTCAAAAGGAAATCATGAAACTACTAGACGCGGGTATTGTCTACCCAATTTCTGATAGTGAGTGGGTGACTCCCATCCAGGTAGTCCCAAAGAAATCTGAGATTACTATGAAAGAAATTGCAGTTGGTGAGTTGGTACCATTACGCGAAACCATAGGGTGGCTTGTATGCATTGATTATCAGAAGCTCAACTTAATGACTTGCAAAGATCATTTTCCATTACCCTTCAGTGACCAAGTTTTGGAAAAAACTTGTGAGCCAAGAGTATTTTTACTTTCTAGATGGATATTCAAGGTATATTCAAGTTTCGATTTACTTGAAAGACTAAGAGAAGACTACCTTCTCATGTCCTTTTGGAATGTTCGCTTATCATCGCATGCCCTTTAGGTTATGCAATGCCCCTACAACATTTCAAAGATGCATGATGGCAATCTTTTCCAATTTGATAGACAAGTTTCTTGAAGTATTCATGGATGACTTTTCGGTATTTGGCTTAACTTTCATTTCTTGTCTTGATCATATTGCCCTCTTCTTAGAAGGATGCGAAGAAACTAATTTAGTGGTAAGTTGAGAGAAGAGTCATTTTATGGTTAAAGAGGACATAGTCTTAGGGCATATTGTCTCTAAAAGAGGAATAGAAGTTGACAGGGCTAAAATCGATGTGATAGCAAATCTGCCACCACCATTTTCGGTACGGTAGATTCGATCTTTCCTGGGCCATGCCGGCTTCTATCGCTGCTTTATCAAAATTTTTTCCAAAATCAAAAGACCACTATTCCATCTATTAGCAATTGATATACCCTTTCACTTTGATGATACGTGTCTTGACTAATTTAACAAGCTTAAAGCATTTCTCTCATCTGCACCAATCATTCAACTGCCAGACTACTCCCTACCTTTAGAAGTAATGTGCGACGCTTCTGATTACGCAATAGGTGCCGTCTTAGGACAGCGGAAAGACAAGGTCCCTCATGTACTTTATTATGCAAGCCGAACCTTGATTGAAGCGTAGGGTAACTATACCACCACTGAGAAGGAGCTTCTCGTTATAGTCTTTGCTTTGGATAAATTCCGACCGTACCTATTGGGATCTAAGATCATTATCTTCTCTGATCATTCTGCACTAAAATATCTGCTATCTAAAAAGGATGCCAAGCCAAGACTAATCAGGTGGGTCCTTCTTTTGCAGGAATTCCACTTCGAGATTAAGGATAAGAAGGGAGTTGAAAATGTGGTGGCTAATCATCTGTCTAGAATAGAGCTGCCTGAAACCATCAGTAAAGAGCCTCTACATGACACCTTTCCGGATGAGCAACTTTTTACCATCCAAGCAAAAGTACCATGGTATGCCAATATCATTAATTATTTGGTAACAGGTAAGATACCCCCAACCTGGTCCAATCAGGACAGATATATTTTCTTTTCTAACATAAAATACTATATTTGGGAGGATTCTGACCTATTTAAAATATGCCCATACCAAATAATTAGAAAATGTGTGCCCGATTGTGACACCCATAATATTTTATAATTTTATCACACATATGCTTGTGAGGGCCACTTCAGTGGAAGGAAAACAAGTTCCAAGGTATTACAATCAGGATTTCATTGACCATCGCTATTTAAGGATGCCCAAAATTTTTGTCAGGCTTGCGATCGGTGCCAAAAGTCAGGAGCCATGTCCCGAAGGAACATGATGCCCCTTAAACCAATTTTGGTCGCAGAACCCTTTGATGTATGGGGCATTGACTTCATGGGCCCCTTTCCACCTTCGTTCGGATTCATATACGTACTTGTAGCCATTGACTACGTATCAAAATGGGTAGAAGCAATAACTACACGAACAAATGGCAATAAAGTGGTAATTTTTTTCATCAGGGAAAGTATATTTGCATGGTTTGAAACTCTACAGGCTATTATAAGTGATGGAGGTAGCCATTTTTATAACAGGTATTTTGAGAGCTTGCTCAAGAAATACGGTGTGACTCACAAAATTGCAACCCCCTATCACTCGCAAACTAGTGGACAAGTTGAGGTTTCCAACTGAGAAACAAAGAAGATTTTGAAAAAAATTGTGCAACCGGATAGAAAGGACTGGTTCCTAAGACTGAATGATGCCTTTTGGGTATACAGGACGCCTATAAAACACCCATTGGCATGTCTCCCTATAGGTTGGTATATGGAAGACTCTGTTATTTACTTGTCAAATTAGAACATAGAGCTCTATGGACCATCAAAGCATTGAATTTTAAGCTGCATGCATCTGGGGAACAACAAAAACTTGAACTCAATGAGCTAGAGGAAATTTGCAATGATGCCTATCAAAACGCTCGAATTTATATGGTCAAAACCAAAGCATTTCACGATAAGCACATTATAAGGAAAAGGTTTGAGCCGGGCCAATAAGTTTGGTTATATAATTCAGGGTTAAAACTATTCCCAGGGAATCTACAATGTCATTGGGACGGACCCTATAATGTTCTGGAAGCATTTCCCCATGAGGCTGTAACCATTCAGGATTGCAAAGACAATCATATCTTCCAAGTTAATAGGCAGAGACTCAAGCTGATGGTATCTTTAGAAGAAAAAGGAACAGTGATCACAATGTCTTTAAGAGACTCGAAGTATAACTAATAAACTCCCGGGCATTGTCAAGCAACCGACTCATCCGTAGCAAATTAGAGTATAGTAGTTACAATGACAGATTTTATGATACATCGAATCGTAGTGATTACGATTCATAGTATCTACGATTTTGTCGACGGATTTGGTAGCTTGAGTATACTTCCATGAACAATCGTAGTGATTATGATTGCTAAGAGAACTCCTTGTGTGACAGCCTGGATTTCTGGCACCGAAAACCCGTGCCATCAGGTCGGTCCGTAAGACCAACCCAGAACACACCGAATAGAACACTTGGCACATCCACACGTAGTGCAGAACAAAGTACAAACTTATACTACAAAAGAAATCTCCAATTCTAATATCAAAGTAGTGCTCACAAAAATAACGGTTTTAATTTCATGTGAGTGCGCATGAACAAAAGAACCAAAAAGAATCACCGGTAAGGGTCATTCCTTACCGAAACATGGTTCACAAAACAATGATGTGATTTAATTACAAGCATCTATATCTGCCAAACAAAATGGTTTGACGTACCAAGCCAAATCTACACAAAATCTCACACTCTAAGTCATTATCTTAGCTAGAAGAAATCCTCAGGCGGAGACTTTAACTCCTCCCCCGAAACATACTCGGAGTCCTCCAAATCAATATTTCCTGTACCCGCGTCTTGACCTGAACCTTGTGGCGTATAGTCGAAGGGTGAGCTTCATCCAAGCTCAATAGAGAAAATATCCATAGCATGCATTTGGATCACATTACACATATATCTTATGACTGAAATTGAAATAATTGGAAAGCACATTGAAAAGCATTTAAATCAAAGCGAAATGAATCATATGCAAATTCTTAAGTTTACACAAGGTTTACAAAGCTTTCACATCTCACACCAAGGAAAAAAAACTTAAATCGATAACTTAATTCCTCTCCCGAGCGTATATAGCTTCGAGAGTTGCTATATTATACCAATGGAATACCCACCATCGTTGTTCAATGAACTATTTCTCGATGTCAAGCCCTGAAATCCGTTACCAGGGGTCACTTGACTCACATTAACCATTCTCGGTCCACCCGACACACAAAGTTGTACGAATATCCCGCTGTACCAGTCACGGATATCCCGCCGTGTCAATCACGGTTATCCTACCATGTCGGTTCGGTATTCACATTCAAACATTAAATCAACATGCAAGGATAACTTATAGTTCATCACCGTGTATTGTGATAATTTATAGCTAGGTTTAGGATTGAAGAATTTAGGCTCACACACACACGTATGTCACGCACACACTTATCACACTTGAATCTGGGTACAATGCTCATGTAATAGAAATAACAAGGTTTCATGATTTTCACACACACACACACATATCACATCATAATTCATATGCTTATCGTAACAAGGTACATGCTATAGAATTTTCCCTACCTCACATGCAATCCACACGAAGTCTGCTCTTCACGATGGTACCTTCACATCACACGTTCATAGCCTGAACCTAGAACACATCAACACATGTCTTACACGTCAAAAATGAAGAAGCGAAAGAGGTCTTAAAACCCTCTTTCCCAAAACTGACAATTGCCAAAATCAGACTAAATCGATCGATGGAATCCTAATCTGATCGATCAATTTCGAATATCGATCGATCAAAATGTATTTTGATCAATCAGTTTCCTTCAGAAAAATACAGTTCTTTGTTTGTATAAGTTGTTTCACACTCGATCGATCAGTTCTCAAAACCGATCAATTGGTTTCACAAGTCGATCAATCGATTCTCAAATCAATCCATCGGTTTACTCAGAAACCAATCTCACTTCACACTTCATCTTCACGGGCTCATGAGCAACCTAGTGAGCATCCTCACGAGGTCATCACACAACCTGGCAAGCATCATCATGAGGTCACCAACCAGCCTAGCGAGGTTGTGCACAGAAGCCACTCGAACCGCGCGAGAACCTCACGACCTGGCTCAGCTCCTCGCAAGACACAAATCGATCAATCGAAATCCCATTCGATCAATCGATTTTCCCTTCTAAAAACACAACTCTCTGTTTTGTTTATATAACCATTTCCTGACAAAATTGATCGATTGATTCTTATTTTGATCAATCAGCTTTGTCAGAAACCTAGCTCTTCAAGCTTTTCTTCTTACGTTTTGTTCTCTCCCAAAATCCATCGTATTTATTATGAATTTTAGGGCATTTATTGCCCATTTACATCACACCCTCACACATTTAATTCAACTCTCATAGGGCATTTATTGTTCATCTGCAATCAAAAATGAAATGATTTAAACCATAAATCCTCACCTAAAACCCATAACTTGCACATGGATCCCTTGGTCTTTAGAACTTTGCACACGTCAAAGGTTTCGAGGGCACGTCTTCTTACGATTGAACTTCTTCCACACGAATTCAACTCCTCCTTCAATTAGTTGGTAGGACAAAAAAGCCCTCTTTCTCCCTTCTCCTTTCACAAGGCTACTCTCTTACAGAAGAATCTCAATAGGGGCAAGGAAAGGAATTTCCTTTCTAAGTCCAACTTTTATACTTAAGGTCATAGGTTGGGTGTTACACCTATACACCACACCTTAGTGTACACCATCTCATCTAATGGTCATTTCACCTTAGATTCTTATTCTTATTTCCCTTATCAGATCAATTTATTTTCTTGGAATGCGTGACCAGTCGGGTACGCATCTCAAGTTGTATGGTTCAAGAATCAATTTTTTTTTTCGAGTCTTTACATTCTCCCCTCCTTGGGAATTTTCATCCGTGAAAATTGGCTAAGGTCCTACGTTTTGATAGTGGTTGTCATACACACAGACCAAAACAGTTAATGGGCAAAGTGATTCCTCCTTGTAGAGAATCCAATCCATTAACGGAGACTTATTAAGTCATATCTTTTATAAAAGTCCTAGTGAAGTCTAGGTTTTGTCATATTTTCTATCACATCTAACTACTAGCATTCAACATCCAAGCACACATGTGACTTACAAGAATCAATTTGACTCGGCTATTGTATCGACATGAAATTTATATCCACGAACCATATCCAAGCATTTCTAGTCATTCATAACCACACAAAACTTAAAGCACGAATATCTAACAAGGTGTTGAAATCACACTATATACGCCCACAAACCCAAAAAGAAATTAAACTATACATCAACAAAGCCAAAAGAAATTTAAAGGTCTACCAAGACCTAACAGTTCATACAAACATTTCAACTGAAAATAAGGCTTCCCAAAATATAATCTAAAATCCCCTCTCGTCTCAAGGATCTTGCGGTAAATCAGAAGGTCCTGCCCACTCCTCGTTACTCTCCTCGGCTCCTCTCGCACCCAAACTAGATGCATCAGGAGTGAAGGCTTACGCCGCAGCCATGCGCTACAAAATATCCACTGGATACATGAACCGCATAGTCTCACCCGACACTGCATCAAGGTAGTCCAGTCGCCAACTAATATGACTATGGTTTTCATCCATTCACCGTGCATATTCATTTATTTTTAGGTGTTCTCAGTTATAAGGGCAATAAGATCCTCCATCGAAGCAGCCTGACATACCGGCACACGTGGTGGTGCTAGCTGCTGTGGCGGCTGCTGAGCAGGTGGTACTTGTTGCTCAGGTCCTTGTGCTACCGCGGGCGTGGGCTCCAACCCTCTAACTTGCACACTCTTGACCAACTGGTTGTAAGTCTTCTTCCAATCCTTTAACGTATAAAGTTTCTCATTATCCGTCAAACGTGGCTCTGTTGCTGGAATTTTATACTCATCTCCTTCTCCCTCATAGTCCTCAATCATCGTAGAAATCAGGCGAGCATATGGTATCTCATCCTTAGGGCTTGCACCTCCTTCTAACATTTTTCCTCTTTTGTAGACAATACCGTCATAAACCAACGTGGATGCATCAAAGCATCGGCCTGTGAATGCCGAATACAGTGCCTGCTTTAAAAGCTCTATGCTCAGTTTTATGCCGCATAGGGTATAGATTCGCCTTGGTGATGGTGTCTAACATCCACATGTCACGGGGCAAATCGGCCCTCTTTACCGCTTAACCAGACCCGTGTCTACCCTGGGTCATCTCTGCACACACAACGTGAAATTCTACGTCTTCTGGGTAAGGTTCTTCCAACTCTATATTTCCTCCGTACCTAGGGTAACACTCTAAGGCATCGTTGATACTGGAAAAATTGAACTTGTATTCTCGGCTATCAATTTTGATGGAAATCATGTTCTCCTCATCCCCGTCGTACATGTTTTGATAGAATAGTCTCACCACCCTAGGAAAATAATAATCTTCTAAAGGCTTGAGCAAAATGTTAAGTTCGGCTTTCTCAATGTAGTTTAGAGCCCACCTACTCAAGGGCGTCTCTTCAAGAAATACAGGGTCAAAGGTTCGTTCCAACATAACTTCTTTGGCTGCCCACAAAGCATTGGGTCTTTCTAAGGTTGGTCGATGCAAAGAACCTGAATGTGTCGTGGGTTGCTTCGAAATCGAAGGTTTAGCAGGCTGCTTCCCTTTTGGTGCCATTTAAATCTCAAGAACTCACAAAACTAGGGTTTGATTCTAAGAAATTTCAAAAACTAGGGTTTAAATGAAAGAACTTCAAGAGATTTTCAAAATGAAGTCCTGATCTTACTCGTAGAAGTGATTTGGAGTTGGACTCATGAAGATTTGCACTCCAAGGATGAAGATCAATGCTGGAAATTGATGGCTAGAAGAACCCCCAAGCACACAACATCGAAACCCTACGGAACCCTCTAAAAGTTTCAAGCAAATAAAGAAGTTAAAACCTGATTTCGTTATTTATCTCCGAAATTGATCGATTGCTTCTGAAATCGATCGATCGATTTGCGTAATAAACGACCCTATCGACTTAAGACTTGGAAATTTTATTAAACCTGTCGAGTTTCAACTGAACTTCGCAAGAGATTTTTGATCGGTCAATTTTGTGGTTCGATCGATCGGTTTCACTTTCTGAAGCTTATCCTTCCATTGATCCTCGCGGCCTTTTCTGAACTGCGCGACATAAATCGATCGATCGATTTGAAAATTCGATCGACCGGTTTTGTTAGAAACCCTTAACTTGTTCCACCATTTTCCCTCTATCCAGCTTTGTGAATTTTGAGCTCTAAATTCCAAATGATCATTTCATTTAATTCATGATGGTACTCTTACATTGACTTAACCAGTTACATGATTCATCACAGAGTATACAATCCTCACATTATTCATTACATGTTATTTACAATTTTCTCGAGTCACTCATTGAAATAACTATGGGTACTGTTCAAGAATTTCTGCTTCACGCTCCTAAGTTGCTGCCTCTCGAGAATGATTCTTCCACTTTACCAATACTAAAGGAATACGCTTATTACACAGTACTTGCTCCTTTCTATCCAGCATTTCAACAGGCTACTCCGTTACAGTCAAATCCTCGTAAATCTTGATTGGTTGATCATCAAATACGTGAGTAGGTTCTTGCACGTACTTTCTTAACATCGATACATTAAATACATTATGCATTCCATCAAGTTATGGGGGTAAACTGATTCTATATGCTACTTCTCCAACTCTTCCCAAACTTCAAAAGGTCCGATATAGCACGGACTTAGTTTTCCACGCTTCCCAAAATGCATAACTCCCTTCACTGGTGAGATCTTGACATACATGTGATCACCAATCTGAAAGTCAATACTCGTTCTCTTGATGTCTGCATAACTCTTTTGTCTGCTTTGAGCTCTCTTGATTCTTTCACGTATTAAACGAACGACATCGGCATTACTCTCGATAATTTTTAGACCAAGTATAAACTTTTCACCGGTCTCTTCCCACTTTATAGGTGATCTACATCATCACCCATAAAGTACTTCGTATGGGGCCATACCGATACTTGTCTAAAAACTATTATTATAAGCAAATTCAATCAACGATAAGTGTTGATCCCATGATCCTCCAAAATCAAGCATACACGCTCTAAGCATGTCTTCGATTATCTTATTCACCCTTTCGGAATTTCCGTCTATCTGAGGGTGAAATACTGAGTAAAATCCAACCTCATACCCATTCCTTCTTAGAACTTTTGCCAAAAATGCAAGGTATATGATGGGTCACGATAAAAAATAATGCTCATCAGAATACCATGTAGTCGGACAACTTCTCTCACATACAGATCTGCCAACTTACCAGCTGTATAGATTATGTTATAAGGCAAAAAGTGTGCTGACTTGGTCAATCTATCAACCAATACCCAAATAGCATTATGTCATCTCGCTGTCAGTGGTAATCCCAAAATAAAGTCCATGGAGATTGACTCCCATTCCCATTTTGGTACCGGCAAAGGTTGTAATAGGCCTGCTAGATGTCTATGATCCACTTTCACTTGCTGATATACTTGACACTTTGACACCTATTCAGCCACGTCTTTCTTCAAACCTTGACACTAGAAATTCCTCTTCAAGTCTTGGAACATCTTTGTACCACCAGGATGAATAACATATTTCGATTTGTGTACTTTGTCTAGAATGGTTTGCTGAAGACCGGCATCTATTGGGATACATAAACGTCCTCTAAACATTAGCGATCCATCCTCTCTTACAGAGAAATCTGAACGTGTTCCCTCTGTCACGCCTTGTCTAACCTTCACCAATTCTGTGTCTTGCATCTGAAGTTCATGCACTCGATCAAAGATCGTTGGTCGAATCAAGATATTTGCTAACAAGGCACCTGAATCTTGTACTTTGATCTTATTATCATACAGAGAAAGATCCTCTAATAATTTCCACCTATGAATCCCCATAATCAGGCTAGACAGTTGAGTCGAACTCTTTTAACTCAAAGCGTCTGTTACGACATTAGCCTTTCCTGGGTGATACTGAATTGAGAAATCGTAATCCTTCAGGAATTCAATCCATCTTCATTGCCTCATATTCAACTCTTTCTATGTGAATAGATACTTGAGACTCTTATGATGTATAAAGATTTCAAGCATTTCACCATATAGATAGTGTCTCTATATCTTTAAGACAAAGATCACTGCAGCCAGTTCTAAATCATGCATTAGATAATTCTTCTCATGATCTTTCAGTTGTCTCAACCCATATGCAATGACCTTCTTATGTTGGTTCAACACACATCCCAATCCATTGTAAGAAGCATCACTATATACGACACATCCTCCACTGTTTGATGGAATAGCTAAAACTGGTGTTGAGATAAGTCTCCTTTTCAGCTCTTGAAAACTCTTATCACACTCTTCAGTCCATTCAAACTTGTTGTCTTTCCTTGTGAGTTTGTTGAGTGGCCCTGAGATCTTGGAAAATCCCTCGACAAACCTTCTGTAATAACTTGCAAGACCGAGGAAACTTCAAACTTCTATTACTGTCGTTGGTTGCTTCCAATCTACCACTGCCTCAATCTTTGCTGGGTCAAGTGTGACACCTTCCTTAAACACAACGTGTCCCAGAAAACTCACTTGCTCTAGCCAAAACTCGCACTTGTTTAGCTTTGAATAAAGTTGATGTTCCCGTAGCGTCGGTAATGCCATTCTCCAGTATTTCTCATTATCTTCCTTGGACTTAGAGTAAACTAAGATGTCGTCCATGAATACCACCACACATGTGTCTAGATGTGGTTTAAACACCCTATTCATTAGGTTCATAAATGAAGCTAGTGCATTGGTCAATCCAAATGGCATCACCAAAAACTCGTAGTTTCCATATCGGGTCCTAAATGCCGTCTTATGAAAATCTTCGGCTTTGACCTTCAACTGGTGATAATTGGATCTCAAATCAATCTTTGAAAAGAATCGGGCTCCTTGCAATTGATCAAATAGATCATCGATCCTCAGAAGTGGATATCGATTCTTAATTTTCAGTTTGTTCAGTTGACGGTAGTCGATGCATAACCTCGTCGACCCGTCCTTCTTCTTAACGAATAAGATTGGTGCTCCCCAAGGAGACACACTAGGTCTTATGAATCCCTTATCTAGGAGCTCTTGAAGTTATTCCTTTAATTCCTTTAATTCTACTGGGGCCATTCTATATGGCGCTTTAGACACTGGTTCCGTACCTGGCGCTAAGTCTACGGCAAACTCCACTTCTCTATCAGGTGGCAATCTCGACAACTCTTCAAGAAAAACATCTTCAAAATTATACACTACCAAAATGTCTGTTATTACATTCTTTCCTCCCTTATCCTCTTTCAAAAATGTCAGATATCCGTTACACCCCTTTCTCATCATCTTCTGTGCACGGATTGTGAAAATGAGTGGTACAAAAGTTGATCGCATGCCGAGGAAATTAAATGATCTACCCTTATCTGGGCAGAATGTAACGATCTTTCTCCGGCAATCCACGCTTGTATCGTGGGTTGATAACCAATCCATGCCAAGGATTACGTAGAATCCTTGCATATCTAATAGTATCAAATCTGCCTTTAATTCATGGTTGATATTTCCCTTGATGTTCACCATTATAGATCTACACATGGTGTTGGTTTTAACTGCACTTCCTGTCGGGACTGACACGCCCAAAATGTAATCTAAAGGTTTGGGAATGGCTTTCACCCTCATGCAAATTCAGGTGTCATCAAAGAATGTGTAGACCCTGGGTCTATTAAAACGCATGCTTCATAGCAAAGGAGGTCACCCTTTTTACACATTTGTAGCGTACCTACGTTATATATATACGCACTATAAATTTAAGCACAAAATCAGTTTAGCATGGATGGTAGTAATTTTTCGTAATAGAAGAATTCTTACTTCTCTATGCATGCACTTATCTATCTAAACTAAGTTAAAGAATTCAATGACTTTAATAAAAAGTTATTTATACCCTATATGATGTCGTGGCTTGTGTTGGCATCTTTAACGGTGACCACATAGGCTCTTCCTTGCACTATAGGCCGTGTTTGTGTCGTAGGCCTCTGTGGTTCAACCGAATTCACCATTCCTTCACTTTTCAATATCGGGCAATCTCAGATTAGATATCCCATTTTCCCACATTTAAAACAACCGCTTGTACTACGTCTACACTCGGACGTCTTGTAAGACTTGCCACACTTAGCATAAGTCTTGATGGGACTGGACGATGCAACCTTCAAAAACCCCTGGGTGACTGACACCCCTATAGTGGAAGTAGGACTCTCTTGACGAACTGGTCTCCCTTGCATAAATATATGTGGCCTCATAAAATTGGCCTGAGTAGGAGGCCTCAGAAGTGGTGCAGTAAATCTTGGCTTTTTATTCACCGATTCGTAATTCCATTGTCTCCCTTGACTTTTCCTTATTTTGTTATGTTGGTCACGTCTTTGATTCATCTCCGCTATCTCCCTCTCGGCTACTATGGCCTTCTCCATAACCGCTTCATCCGTTTCTAATTCAAACATGGCTACTCTATCCCGGACATTCGGTCTTAACCCACACTCAAACTTGTTGGCCTTCATCTTATCCGTCGCCACATATTTCGGAGTGAACCTTGAAAGTCTAACGAACTCCTTACCGTATTCCTGTACTGTCATTCCCCTTTGTTCCAAGGTCATAGACCTTGCAACCATTTGATCTCTAATCTTCCTAGGGAAGTACTCTTTGTTGAATATCTCAACAAACTCGCTCCACAACCAAGGCTCGCCTAGCCTTTCTCGCTCTCTTCTCATCAACACTGCCTTCCACCATGGGTCAGCATCTCCCTCCAATTAAAATGAAGCCCAACTACCCTTCTCATCATCAGTACACTCTAAGCAAGAGCTTCTCTATCTGTTTCAATGACTTTTCCGCCTTTTATAGATCTGTTTGACCATAAAAGCTAGGAGGCTTCAATCTCCTAAACTCGACAGATCCAGATGGTTGTGGTGGCACAGGAGGTGGTTTCGGAGGTTGTTGTTGGTGGTTGTTGGCATTATTCGCTGCCATCAATGCGGTCTGTTGAGCCACGATGGTTGCCATGGCCTTCATGGCTTGTGCCAGTCTTTGCCTCTCTTCTCAGTCTTGTTCTCTCTCGTGCCTTCTTTCTTGATTCTCTTGTTTAGGCACACTTGTCTCTGGAATCACTCTAGTACCCACTGGAATTCTATTTGAAATTGTAGGGATCTCATCTCCACTTCTTAAATTCCACCTACGACCGCCTCTCGGCCGTCCTCTACCTCTACTAGACATAGTTTCTGCAACATGAAACCAAAGTTCCATTAGCAGATGGTCCCTAAGTTCTGACGAAATCAAACACATAACACATATCCAAGATAAATAAGAAATTTCTAAAGCTAGGCTCTGATACCAACTATGATAGCCTGGATTTCCAGCTTCGAAAATCGGTGCCGTCAGGTCGGTCCGTAAGACCAACCCCAAACACATCAAACAGAACACTTGGCACATCCACACGCAAAGCGGAACAAAGCACAAACTTATACTACAGAAGAAATCTCCAATTCTAATATCAAAGTAACGCTCACAAAAATAACGGTTCTAATTCCATGCGAGGGCACATGGCAAAAGAACAGAAAAGAACCACCGGTAAGGGTCGTTCCTTACCGAAACATGGTTCACAAAACAATGATGTGATTTAATTACAAGCATTTATATCTACTAAACAAAATGGCTGGACGTACCAAGCCAAATCTACACAAAATCTAACACTCTAAGTCACTATCTCGGCTGGAAGAACTCCTCAGGCGGAGGACCTGACTACTCTCCGAAACGTACTTGGAGTCCTCCAAATCAATATTTTCGATACCCGCGTCTTCACCTGAACCTGTGACGTATAGTCGAAGGGTGAGCTTCATCCAAGCTCAATAGAAAAAATATCCATAGCATGCATTTCAATCACATTATACATATAACTCATGACTGAAATTGAAATAATTGGAAAGCACATTGAAAAGCATTTAGATCAAAGCAAAATGAATCATATGTGAATTCTGAAGTTAACACATGGTTTACAAAGCTTTCACATCGCACACCAAGGAAAAAAAACTTAAATCGATAACTTAATTCCTCTCTTGAGCATATATAGCTTCGAGAGCTGCAATATTCTACCGATAGAATACCCACCATCTTCGTTCAATCAAATATTTCACGATGTCAAGCCCTAAACTCCGTTACCAAGTCACTTGACTCACATTGACCATTTTCAGTCCACACAACATGCAAAGTTGTACGGATATCCTGCCGTATCGGTCACGGATATCCCATCGTGTCGGTTGGGTATTCACATTCAAACCTTAAATCAACATACAAGGATAACTTATAGTTCATCACTGTGTATTGTGATAATTTATAGCTAGGTTTAGGATTGAAGAATTTAGGCTCACACACGTATGTCACGCACACACACTTATCACACTTGAATCTGGGTACAGCGCTCATGTAATAGAAACAAAAAGGTTTCATTATTTTCACACACACACACACACATATCACATCATAATTCACATGCTTATTATAACAAGGTACATGTTATAGAATTTTTCCTACCTCACATGCAATCCACACGAAGTCTGCTCTTCATGATGGTACGTTCACATCACACATTCACAGTCCGAACCTAGAACACATCAACACATGTCTTACACATCAAAATTGAAGAAGCAAAACAGGTTTTAAAAACCACCTTTCCCAAAACTAACAATTGCCATAATCAGACTAAATTGATCGATCGAATACCAATCCGATCGATCGGTTTCGAATATCGATCGATCAAAATATATTTTGATCGTTTGATTTCCTTCAAAAAAATACTATTCACTCTTTGTATCACACTCGATAGATCGGTTCTCAAAACCGATCAATCGGTTTCACAAGTTGATCGATCAATTTTCAAATTGATCGATTGGTTTACTCATAAACCAATCTCACTTAACACTTCATCTTCGTGAGCTCACGAGCAACCTGGCAAGCATCCTCACGAGGTCACCACACAACCTGGCGAGCATCATCGCGAGGTCACCAACCAGCCTAGCGAGGCTGTGCATAGAAGCCACTCGAACCGCGCGAGAACCTCGCGACCTGGCTCAAAAACTTGTGAGACACGAATCGATTGATCGAAATCCCATTCAATCGATCAGTTTCCCCTTCTGAAAACACAACTCTCTGTTCTGTTTATATAACCATTTCCTGACAAAATCGATCGATCAATTCTTATTTTGATCGATTGATTTGTCAGAAACCTAGCTCTTCGAGCTTTTCTTCTTACGTTTTGTTCTCTCCCAAAATCCATTGTATATATTACGACTTTAGGGCATTTATTGCCCATTTACATCACACCCTCACACATTTAATTCAACTCTCCTAGGGCATTTATTGTTCATCTACAATCATAAATGAAATAATTTATACCATAAATCCTCCCCAAAAACTCAGAACTTGCACATGGATCCCTTGGTCTTTAGAACTTTGCACACATCAAAGGTTTTGAGGGCACGTCTTCTTATGATCAAACTGCTTCCACACGAATCCAACTCCTCCTTCAACTAGTTGGTAGGAGCAAAAAGCCCTCTTTCTCCCTTCTCCTTTCACAAGGCTACTCTCTTACACAAGAATCTCAACAGGGGCAAGGAAACGAATTTCCTTTCTAAGTCTAACTTTTATACTTAAGGTCTTAGGTTTGGTGTTACACCTATACACCACACCTTAGTGTACATCATCTCATCTAATGGTCATTTCACCTTACATTCTTATTCTTATTTCCCTTGTCATATCAAATTTATTTTCTTGGAATGCATGACTGGTCGGGTACGCATCTCAGTTGTATGGTTTGGGAATCAAATTTTATTTTAGGTCTTTACAGCATGTCCAGGCTGCACATTTGTTATCAGAAAGGCACAACTTCTGATACCAAAGGTGTCACCTTTATTCACTCTACACAAACACGCCCCTTAGCATTTAATAGACCTACCAACCGATTCAAATGATTCAACTCCAACCCATAACGTCCATTTATGGCAACCCTTCCAATTCTCGACCGAGAGAGATTATAAATAAGCAGGTTACCACCTGATAAATTCATTCCATTCCTTTCACCTTCTTCCACAACCAACACTCTTGCCATGGCAAAACCACCGAGTTGGTCAGAGATCACTGACGCATTTGAGCGGCTCCTCCATCGAGAAGCCGAAGTAATCTCTGCCCTCCTTGAAGAAAGAGGGCGGCTAATTGATGAATTTCTATCCCTTCTCCCCACCCAAGAGCCGACTGCTGATTCATCCCCTCCGTCTCCCAAAAATCATAAATCCTCTTCATCTTATACATGTCCTCCATCTTCTTAAACCGCCCTTTCCCCTTTTTCCCTTTGATTACACCTATCCAAGGGACATCAATCATCTTTTAGGGGCAGTAAAATTTTGGTTAGAAGCCAAGGACTAATCTTTATCCAAGACATCTTCTCTCAAACGTTTCTATCAGTATCGTAGATAGTGTGTGTCTAGATTTTTCCTAGGATTATTTCTTATTATGTAATTAGTTTTTAATTTCTATCTATAGTTTTCTTTTCATATTCATTGTAAATATTTAGATAATATATGGCATTTTCTTTTAACTAACTTTCTAACTATGTAATTGTTCCTAATCTTTCTTTTTTAATTTTTGTTATTGATATCTCTGAGAATAAAACGGATGTGTTTTCCTTAAGTTTGGGAGACATTCTTTGATTATTTTTTCACATCCGATATACAATCGGTAATATCAGTAATTTACAGGTAAATAAATTTTGAGTGTCCCCTGTTTTTGTGCCAATGAGGGCATTGTCCAAATTAAGTTTGGAGGAATACACAACTTCTGTATAGAATAGTAGTTAATTAGTATATCAATTTGTTATTTAGTTTTATTTTGCTTTTTGCATAATTTTTTTTTTTTTCTCTATTTTTTTTTTAATATATTTTTTTTATATAAGTTAACCATTATATGTGAATTATGATAAAAAAAATTATAAATCTTGAAAACTTACGATCCATCATAATAGAAGTTCAATAATCAAGAATATAGAACAGTTCAATTCATGTTTTAGCACGTTGAACACTGTATTAGATTGAATGTTTGAAATAATAGATTGATCTGAACTGCAGCATTTAGACTATAGTTTCAAAAGTATAAACCAGTGAGTATTAGAGACTAGTTTTTCCTTTCCTTGAGAGAGAGACTACTTCTATTCAAGTCAAAAAAAAATTAAACTTCTTTACTTCTTCTATGAAATCTCATATTGCAGAATTTAGAATCAAAATATTCTATGACTATGATAACCTAATTTTTTTTCTAGAACTATCTATTAGAAGCATCAAAATAATAAGGCATCTATGCTAGTAAATCGTAAAGATGATTAAAGGTCATCTTTTGTTTAAAACAAAGCCAAAAATCCAAAATCCCAGAAAATAACTTATCCTTTGAACCCATATTCGAAGACTAAACTGAATTTCTTTGTACCAAAAATCTTGAAAACCCTTAACCATATGTACTACCCAAAGCTTTCAACCTTTAACCCTTACATTTTTTTAAACTTTAAAATACAAAAAAAGGGAAGAAGAGGGAGTGAAAGGAGTAAAAGTCAATAGATAAGGGGAATGTTGACAAAAGGGTACAACTGAAGAAAAATAATAATAAAAAGAAAATATGGGAAAAGATGAAAATCATAAAAACATGATTTCTGAAAGGAAAGAGCTTTTGAAAAGAAAGAAAATCATAAAAAGATGATTTTAGATTAAAATGGGATTTTATAAAAAAAATAAAAATGGGAAGAAGCATCCAAATTCATGGATACTTATTGAAGTAGAAAAAAAAAAGATGTTAGAAAGAAGAACTAAATTCTCAGAAAAATTTTGAATCATTTTCTACCTTTCTTTGACAACTTCTGAAACCCAAAGCCCCATTATAAGCCAAAGGAAAGACCTTTTTGATTTATGATTTACAAAAGCATAAGCCTAATATAGATATGAATAATAGATACTATAGATTGCCAGGGAATCATATGAATAGAATAGATTATCTTTTCCATGAGATTAAATTTTTTTTGCAATTATCCTTTGAATGAATATTTCTAAATACATTGAGAGAACTCAAGTTTTAATATTTTTTTGAGAGTTCGCCATTAATGTGAGTTTTTGAATGAAAGTATTTTCTAAAACTACAGTTTAGAAAATTCTATAAAGAATAAACTGTTCACTGATACATACACTCCGTGCTTACTATGAATTGAAATTGTTGGAGTTCTAATCAAGGGTAACTGTTATAATGGAAAGCAAGGATATATGGTTGGTGATTTTAGAGAATCATAACAATCATGTGATGATCAACTTAGTTAACTTATCTAGTGTACAAAAAGTAGTTTAGATTTTTAACCTTTTGTTTCCTTTGTAAATTTTGAAAATTAAAATCCAAAAATATTTGAAGTTTATAAGTAAGTTCACTGAAAACCTTCAGGAGACCACAACTCCTCCACTAGGGATCACCTAGGAGTTTTAAAGGCTTGTTGCATCTGCTAGATGCAATTGTACTCTCGACCAAAGTAGCATTTAAATTCTTAGTTTAGGATGTTTTATATTTCCTTGTTTGCTAGGGACTAGCAAAGTGTAAGTTTGGGGGTGTGATCAGTCACATAATATACCATTTTACCACCCTTAACTTAGTATTACTAAACCTTAGTTTGCTACTAATAAGTTACTGATGTACAGATATTAAGAAAAATAATAAAAGAGAACCAAAATGTTAATATTCATCAACATGAACTCATAAAGCAATAAGAAGGACGATTGAACGAAAAAGACAGAATCATCGCCTACTGAAAGACGAAAATTCATAATTTACCATTTTGCGAAGCATTACAAAGAAAGTAGAAAATCATAATTTACGATTCTTCAGAAGAAAAGCCTTTCAAGAGTCAAGTACGATACAATAGAAGACGATCAATCGTAAATAAAGAATCGTCCAGAGAGTAAAAGCTAAAAAATCATAATTTACGATTTTACAAAAAAGATGCTTTCTGAAGTGCTCTCACGTGAGGATTTATACCGCCATGTGTATAATTAGAAGAATTCTTGAGTTAGAAGTCTGGCCAATCCTAGATCTGAGAAGATTGACGAAGAAGACTTTTAAAGATCTTGGTTGCTGAAATAAAGGAGAACAATTTAGAAGCGCATCAACCATTGAAGCAAGGAAGATTAAAATTAGGAATTAGAGTTTAAAATTAGGAATTAAAGTTATAATAGGATACTTTTGCTTAAGTAATTTATTTTATTAGAATAAGAAGTTTTGTAAATCGACCCCTTATGATCCATAAATAAGAGGGCTTGGTATAGGAATTAATCATCGAAGAAATTCTAAGCATTAATTGAAAACTGAGGTTGGGTTTTCTTCCGATCAAAATTATAGTTGTTTAGTTTAAATATCCAAGGTTCCTCGATCACAATTGACGACTGGGATTGAGAGCTGGAAGATTAGAGTAGATATCAGTAGTTTCTCAGAAGCAATTGATGACTACGGCTAAGGGGTGAAAGATATAATTTTTATTATTTTCTAGTTTAGATTTATTTTATTGTAATTTCTTGCTTTGTAAACATCTTTAAATTTTAATTTTAATTGATGACTCAGGTTGAGGTTTGCAGATTAGTGTAATAGTTTTTACTTTCCATCTTTGATTTTCTAGAATTTGATTGACGCCCAAATTTTTAGTAGATTAAAGATTAGTATAAATCTATATTGAAGGATGTTAGTTTTGATTGACGTCCAAATTCTAGAAGACTGAGATATAGTGTAACGGTATTTTAAATTTGTAAACATCCGATAGCTGAAGATTGTGATTGACGACCATAATCTGAAGAAAGATTTAGGATTTATTTTCTTCAATTTAGTTTAAGAAACCATTTTTTATTCGTATTTCTCAAGTAGTTTAGGATCTTAAAAGATAAATATAAGTTTTCATAAAATTAATATATATAGTATACAACATATCCTCCTGGGAACGATCCTATGCTAGTATTACAATTTCCATTGTGCGCTTATAATAGGTTAAAACTTAATTATATACATACATAAGTAAGCCCGATCAGGGGACATATGGGTCTATTGTCTTGAGAAGGTGGAGGTTATCCACCTATCTTGGGTAGCACGACAGCTAGGGCTCCCTCAGGGAGTCCCTTCAGAGATTCGCCCACAAGTGGCGAAGAGAATGACTGGTCCCTCCGACAGAGATTTTGAGAAGAAGATGAGGGACTAGATTGATGATTTTAGAGCCGAGGGGACTAGGGTGACAAGGGCACGTGATGAGGTGGATGCCCAGGAGTTCTCAAGATGGTTCTAGGAGCTCGATGGTGACCGACTATTTACACGTCCTTTCCACAGGAGCGAGTCCTTTGGTGCTGGTGATCCAGAATCCTCCTCAATACTGAGGGAGAGATTAGCTACGCTGGAGTAGGTTCATCTCGGTCCTGGGGTTCGTGAAGTGTTGGATGCCCGTCACAAGGCGAAGGAACTAATGGGGAGTGCTCCTCGCCCAGATGAGGAGATGTTGAGGTCTTTGACGACCTCTATCTCTGAGACTAGGGCTGTCGAGGATCAGGCAGTGACCCAACTAGCGGAGACTCGTCGATCTTTGGTGAGTTGTGAGTTTATTTTATCTGTTATATTTTAGTTTTATTGATTTGATTTTAGTTAGGTTGACGTGTTTGTTTTAATACCTGATTGTTCAGAGTGCGACGGAGGCGGAGGTAGCCCGTCAGGGGCAGTACATCAAGCTCCTCCAGGGTGAGCAGCTGGTTATGCGATCGGAGATCGCTCGCCTGGTATGTATTTATTTTTGGCTTGATTGTTAATTAATAGTTGGCGTTTCATTTCCCTAATGTGTTATTTTTTATGTTTTACAGCGATCGAAGCTTGATGCTGTTAGGTGATCGTTGCTTATTATGTATATTATTATTATATTAAATTCAAGTCTTAACCTATTTCAAGCGCACAATAGAAATTATAGTACTAGAATAGGATCGTTCCCACGAGGAAGTTTATTTATCTAATTACTTCTTATTTATATCTTCTACTTAAATCCTTATCTTAAAAACTTTTATTTATCTTTAAGATCTAATCTACTGGAGAAATATGAATAAAAGAATGGTTTCCTAATCTAAAATGCATAAAATAAATCTAAATCCTCCTTCTTCTGATTGAGGTTGTCAATCCCAATCTTCAGCTATCGGATATTTATGAATTTAAACAGTACCATTATGCTATATCTCTAGTTTCATAGCATTGGTCGTCAATCAAGTCTAAGATCCTATCAATACAGATTTAATCTAATCAATAACTTCCTAAAATCTGGGCGTCAATCAACCTTAGAAAACTGAAGATGGAAAAATAAAAATTGTTACACTAATCTGCAAATTCTTACCTGATTCGTTAATTCAAATTAAAACTTGGAGATGTTTACAAAGCTATAAATAAAAGAAAATAAAATCTAATTTAGAAAGTAAAATAAATATATCTTTCACCCCTCAGTCGCAGTCGTCGATTGTTTATGAGAAACGAGGATATCTACACTAATCTTCAACACCAAATTACAATCGTCAATTGCTCTTGAGAAACCTCTGATATCTAATCTACTCTAACTATGTTACACTACTTTGATCGAAAGAAAATCCAACCTAAGGTGTCGATTCATGCTGAAATTCTTCTATGATTATTCCTACACCAGGCTCTCTTATTTATAGATCATAAGGAGTCAGTTTATAAAGACTTCTAATTCTAATAAAAGAAATTACTAAAATGAAAGATTCCTAATATAACTCTAATTCCTAATTTTATCTTTTCTTGCTTTAGACGGTAGATATGCTTCTGGATTGGTTTCCTTTATTTCAGTAATAGAGTCCTTCAGAGTAGAACTTCATCAATCTTCTCAGATTTGTGATTTACCAAACTTTTAAAGATCTTCTAATTTGGTTCATGGCAGTGATAATCTTCACTCACATGATCAGCAGCAGCAGTGAATTAGACTTTCTGTAAAATCGTTGATACTGATTCTTTGTCTCTCTTCTTTGGTGTAAAATCGTAAATTACAATTCTCTGCTTTCAGTAGGGCTCATAGAGGGAAAATCATAAAAAATGATTCTTCAATTTTATCGCTTTGCTGTAAAATCATAAATGACGATTTTATATCTTCATACTACTCACTCTTATGACTTAGCAGACTTAACGGACGATTCTTTGGAAAATATGATTATTTACTTTTCTCCTTTGAGTGGCTTCTTTTGGAGAATCGTAAATTACGATTCTTTAGCTTTCATAGTCTTTCAATTTTGGAAAATCATAAAATAGCTATTTTTCATTTTATTCAACATGCATGGCTTCATCTTTCAGTTGTGTTGTCATTCTTTACTGCTTTTTGAGTTTTTTTTTATGAATATTAACACTTAGACTCTATTTTATTGTTTATCTCTAATATCTGTACATCAGTAAGTTATTAGTGGCAAACTAAGTTAAGGGTGATAAAATGATAAATTATGTGACTGATCACACCCCCAAACTTAAGTTTTATTAGTCCCTAGTAAACAAGGAAACATAAAATATCTAAGCTATGAATTTAAAATGCCACTTTCGTAGGGAGCATGATTACATTTAGCGGATGCAACAAGCCTTTAAACCCCTAGGTGATCCCTAGTGGAGGAGTTGTAGTCTCCTGAAGGTTTTCAGTGAAGTTATCTACAAATTTCAAATAAATTTTTGAGTTTTTAAAAATATTTTTCAAAACTAAAAATTCAAAATATAGATTTTTATATACTAATTACTTAGTCATTCATTATATGTTCATTATTTTTTAAAAATTTAAAATCTTTTATCCTTAGCTTTCCATCACTGCAATCATCCTCTCTATCAGAACTTAATAATTTCAATTCAGTATAGCATGGAGTGTGTGCATATCAGTGAAAAGTTTATTCATCATAGATTTTTCTAAATTGCAGTTTTTAGAAAATATTTTCATCCAAACTCTCATTTATTGGCATCCTCTCAAAATAATCAAAATTTTTTAGATTCTCACAATATTATAGATATATATGCAACTTTCATCGGATAATTAACTAAGAAGATAAATCTCATGGAAAGGATAATCAGTTATGTTCATATAACTTCTTTATTTATTCATAGTATCTATTTTATATATCTCTACTAGACTCATATTCTTTCAAATCGTAAATTACAAAGGTCTTTCCTTCGGCTTGTAATGGGGCTTTGGGTTTTCAGAAGATAAAGAAAAAGATAAAGATGTAATGTCCCAAAACTTTGGACTTGAACAGTACATCTCACTATGCGTGCCCAACTGATCACACACAAGGATAAGAGGAAATGTTAGAATTTTAAATGTGGGATAAATTAATTTAAATGTGAATGAGAAAGAAAAGATGAATGTGTGTATGAACCATTAATGAGGTAGCCTACACCGAAGTGTGGTGTATATGTTCAACACTTGTGAAAGAGAAACAGAACCTCAGGTAGTTCTTTTGGATTCACCTCCACCCATCCCCACTGTCTCTGATCAAGCTACCCAAACTGAACCTGAGGTAGTGCTTTTAGATTCATCTTCTCCGACCCCCACTGCTGGGATACATATGGTCCCCTACCACTCCATTCTCATTCCACGTTTTGCCACTCTTAAAAGGGCTTTGGAAGAGAACCCTTACATCTTTCGTCATGTCCTTAAGGGGTTTGCAAATCATCAAGCTTACATTAAGACTCCTTATGAAGACCAGATTCGGAAACTAGAGCTGTTTATGCAATTCGAGAGAGATAAGATGTAGGACTTGTTGAGCCAAACATTTCAGATGGTTAGGGATGAGAAGCACAAAGTTGCTATGTTACAAGAAAGTTTGAACAAGAAAAATTGAGGGCTGATAGACTTGAAAAATATATTGGCCTCACCAAAAAGATCAAGTCTGAGGAGTACACTGAACTTCAAGCCACAATCCAAGAGAAAGCTAAATCAAGTTCAGACTCCAATACTGCCTCAAGTCCAGACTCCAATACTGACTCCAGTTCCGATCCCATTGAATCAACTTATGATACAGATTTTGACCCTAGTTATTAGACTACCTTGTCATTTTTTTTTATTTTTTTTGTTGTTTGTGTAGTGTGTAATTAATATTTACTGTTGACTTTTGTCAATTTGCAATTACTGTGCATTTGTTTTTTCTCTGTCATTGTGCTTATTGTTTTTTTTCTTTTCTTTTCTTTTTGCTTATCCACTTCTGGACCAGTGAGGACACTGATCCTCATAGGTTTGGGGGTGTGGCAGAAATGCCAATAGTTTAGTTAACATCAATGCAGCCTATGATCAGCATAATTTTTTGAAATTGAAGTGATTTCACACCTGTTTGTTTTTTAAAATTGAGGAATTTAAAACTTTTTAAAATTAATTTCTAGTGTAATTCTAATACTGTCATAAAGTGAATGTCAGAAAATTTCCAAAAGAAAATTGATGTTTCAGTAAACCTAAAAAGAGAGAAAACAGTAATGATATACCTCAGAAATTTGATAGAAAACCACATCCAGTGAGATTTGGGCCTAAAATGAATTCTTTGGAGGTATGAATTGGTAATTTTTTCTGCTCTAGGGATTGTTTGAACCTGCTTGTTATCACTAGAAGTTACACATATCCAAATTAAAATAGCTTCACAGCAATCATGATATTAAAGACATGATGTAAGGCCTCCTTTTGGACAGTTTGAACTTCAAAATGCCCCACCTTTTGAAACTGCCCTTGATACACACCATTTGAGCTTTATAAATCCAAGATTTCTTTGAAACCTCATCAACCTCATTTAGCCTAACCCTCACTCTGAAAATTCAGAAGGTAAAGGAAAGAAAGCTGAAGAAAGGAGAGTTGGGTAACAGTTTGGTAAAAGAAAAAGAAAAATAATTGAAGGCAATGATGTATCAGCAGAAGAAATGTGGCATTCCAGTCAATGTTGCTTTGAAAAAAAAAAAAAAAAGGGAGAAAGGAAAAGTCATTTCATTGGAAGTTTGAAAAAGAAAGAGAAAAAGATGGCCACTTTGGCTCTAAAAATTCAAAGAAGAAGATGAAATTATGCTGAATTGAAGAAGGTGTGTCTATCACCTCTGTACCTTGACTGACTTCTCAATTTTGAATTCCATTCCACCCCTTTATTCTTGATAAATTTCACCCATAAGTCACATTACAACCCAAGTTAAAGTCCTTACTGATCAAAGATGGATTGAGCTGCCACATGGAGATAAGGATTTGTGTAATCTATGGTGAAAAGAGCAGTGAATTCAGAACTAAAAAGCAATGCCTATGATCCTGCTTACAGTCCTATTTGAGGGTTGTAACTGCTCTTGAGCTGTGTGAAATAGTACAACCCTCCTACTTGCATGTTGAGTGAAAACCCTGGTGAGAGTTGAGTTTGAAATCAACTTATTTGGGGTAACATCATTGCAGGATTCTCAAATAGAAGGCAAGCTTTTCATTAATTTTTCTTGTAAAAACTTTTTGACACAAACTGAGTTAATGGTAAAAGGAATTACAGCAGAATTTTAGTTTTGAACTGATGTTTTCTTGAGGATCCTCTTACAAGCTTGACTGATGTAGGTGTGAATAATCTGATTAGATGAAAGTCTATTTTAACAGAACTGCATTGATATTAACCAATTTATTGGAGAAGTTTGTGGGTACCTTCACTGAAAACCCTCAGGAGACTTCACTCCTCCACTAAAGATCACCTAGGGGTTTAAAAGGCTTGTTGCATATGCTAAATGCAACTGTGTTCCCTACAAAAGTGGCTTTTCATTCTATGTTTAATTTTGTCTTTGCTCAGGGACTAGCAAAGCTTAGGTTTGGGGGTGTGTTGAGAACTGGAAAATACCAATTTCCACCCCTTAATATGGGCCTTGATAGACCCTTAAGAGAACTAAATAAGTGCTTTAAGTGTTTGTTTTACAGCTAACAATAAAGGCAGGCTTAAATATGAAAGTAGCTTAAAAAGTACCAAAAAGATGATGTCCCATCTTGATCTGGAGAAAGAAGGAGAAGGAACAACCTCATTGGCTGTCAAAATGCCTAAACTCAAGAAGACAAAGACCTGGTTTCATCCTGGAAATAAGTTTGAAGCTATTCGAAAAGAAGAATGCACTACATAATGCTATTCGAAAGGATTCCTGATCTATTCGAAAAGAACCTGAAGACTCCGAAAAGAACTAAAGCTCCAGGCTTGGTTTTCGAAGAGCACTTGATCTATTCGAAAGGAACCAAACTCGCTAATGATCTTTTCGAAAAGAAGAAAACTCCTTGCGAGCAGCACCAGATCTATGCGAATAGAGCTCCAGAAGTTACTTGTCCTTTCGAAAAGACCTCCAATCTGTGAGAATAGAGCTCCAAAAGTCACATTTCCTTTTGAAAAGGCTCCCAATCTGTGCGAAATCATATTCTAAAGATTCCCAACATCTGCAAGGGCATTTCAGTAATCTCTGCACACGCCCCAATGCATTTTAAAATCCAAGGGTATTCTGGAAGATTCTGAGCATGAACAGAGGCATATTCCACTCCATGTGAACACCCAAAGATGAAATTACTTGGCGGGAACTTCTAGAAGCTCAAACAGATTTTTTAATTTCCTAACATAATTAATGCCTCTATCTCCTGATTGGCTGAACCAGATCAAGCAGTTCTGATTGGCCAGAACAGATCTGGATCCTTGTGCTCGACTCCTATTAGTTGATATAGATCTAACCAATTCTGATTGGTTGATGCACATCTGAGTTGGACATGGGGAAAACTATAAATAGACGAACTATTTGCCCAATTTGGGTATCCAGAATTTGAGTTTCATTCCTGCTGCCCCATTTCCAATTCAGATCAAGATAGCTTGTCTGAAACCTCTGTAATAGCCTAGCTTTTGTCTGTAACTGAGAACTGTGAGATACTTATGTAATTCAAGTGAGAATTGTATTCAAGACTACAAATCTGAGAGCTGTTTTAAGTTGTGCTCTGTAATTGTAATGGTGGATTTGAAAAGGTTGCTTTCATCAGTACGTTCTCAATCGGATTCATGTTGAGGGTTCATTGTGATCTCCTCACTCATTAGACTCCTTTAGATTTGCTGCTTTTAAGTAATTTCCCTTAATTCACTATCCCTGTGAGAATCTGTGTTTGTAACCTGGTTCTTACAGCATTTGTAGTGGTGCTTATGTTCTGAATCAAGACTTTGGATTGAAAACTATTGGATGATCTGTGTCCATGACAAAGGGATGATCATAGCCATAAGTTCAACTCAATTCTAATCCTTGAATTGGATTATTTTCTCTTACATCTGAGCTGGTAGCCCGATGAAGATTTGATACTTTCTCAACTGTGTTACACTATTTCTCACTCTGCAATCAATTATTAAGCTTAATTAGCTATTATTTCTCCATTCTTATTAATTTTGCATCCAATTCCCCCAACTCAGATCTGAATCACTTAGTTTACATTTTACTTTTAGATAATTTAGTTAATGTGACAAATTCAACCTCCCATCTTATTTGCTTTGTAGATAGGATCAGAGGCCAGATCTGGTAGCTCAGATCTGGAGGTTTATCATACATTTTAAATCAATTCCCTGTGGACGATTTTTTACTCACTTACATTTAAAACTTGCTACAATTGGCCCTGATCTTGCAGGCTAATTAACTTCTCTCTGTGCTGATATTTCTTTATTCTTTTTAGTATTCCAATTCCAATATAATTCATCCTTTGCAAATTTATTTTCAAAATACAAATAAATCATGCACACATAGGACAACAACAACCCGTACCAGCCCCAAAACCTGACCTGTTAGTGGCTGGCGCAACTATTAGTTGCGCCAAGCCAAAATGGAGGTCAAAATAGCCTGGCGCAACTATTAGTTGCGCCAAGCATGGCTGAGGAACAAATTTAAATAGCCCGAGTTCAGGAAGCCACCGTGTGTTTTCAAAACTACTCTCTTCCCCCTCTCTAAACCAAAAAATAGAGCCTCCCTAGGGTTCCTTTACATTGCCTCTACGTGTGCCTCATTGTCGGCATTCGCTCACGCCGATCGATCATCTGTACCGCTATAGATCTAAGACCCTATTTCCTTCACAAGGTAATCATTTAAAACTCATTTTTTGATTTTTCTTGCTTTCTCTTGCAAATATCATCATGATCTTGCATCCTTAGATGAATAATGGTTTATTTTTGTTGTGAATAGATTTATTGATGATGTGTTGATGATTTTTTGGGAATAATGCCCTCTTTTTGTTATTTTACAGGTTTTATTGGTGCCTAATATATATATATATATGTTTTTATTTGTGCATATAGAAGGGATTTTATTTTTATTTTTTGTTTTCATTTCGAAAAAAGCAAGGATTTTTGGTCTTTTTCGTGATTTTTTTTGGGCATTAATTAGGAAAAAGGGTGTTTTGGTTTCTATTTTTTTGAAAATTAATTAAGGACAATGATTTTTTCTTTCTATTGTTTTTTGAAAATTTAGTTAAGGGAAATGATTTTTGGTTTTTCTATATATATATATATATATATATATTTTGGATGATTAACTAAGAAAAAGGGGTTTATTATTATTATTATTATTTAATTTTTTTGGTTTTTGTTTTCGTTCTTTGCTAAAGGGATTTATTTATTTTTTTGTTGGTTTTTTATTTATTTTATAAGCATAAGAGAAAGGTTTTTTTTTGTGTTTGAGTGTGTGCCTTTTGTTTTTATAGACATAAAAAAAAGGACTTTCTTTTCTCTTTTTTTGGTTTTTGATTTTAGGAGCATAAAAGGAGGGATTTTTTTGTTTTTAGTTTTTCTAATCATAAAAGAAAGACTTCTTCTTTTTGGTTTTTTTTTTTTTTTTTGGGTTTTGATTTTTAGGAGCATAAAGGAATGATTTTTTGCTTTTAACTTTTGTTTTTCTAAACATAAAAGAAGGGCTTTTGTTTTTTTTTATTTTCGAAGCATAAAAAGGACTCTCTTGTTTTTGTTTGTTTTTAACTTTTGTTTTTCTAAACATAAAAGAAGGACTCATTTTTTGGTTTTGATTTTCGAAGCGTAAAAAAATGATTATTTTTTTTATTTTAACTTACTTTATTTTTAAACGTAGGAAAGGGAAATTTGTTTTGTTTTTATTTACTTTTGGAGATAAAAAGGAAGGGATTTTTTTATATTTTCAATCTAAATGGGAATTTTTTTTTTTTTTTTTTTTTTTAATCTTTATTTATGAAAATAATAGAAAAAGGGTGAGCATACTTACCTTCCCTTGGCGTGTAGCATAAAAACGGTTCTTTATCACTGATCTGCTTTGATGTGATTGCTTGCTTTTGCCCTAGAATGTCTGGCGACGAAGAGTATGTACCTAAGGAGGGGCCCGATGTAGTCTATGGTCCCCACAGTTGAACTTAAGGTGTGCAATAGGATTTTCAGTGTTGTTGTACTTGTTAAAAGTCAGCATTTTAAATTTTAGAGGCAAGTGGACCTCAACAAACAAGCACAAATCTATGAAGTCTGTGGCATGGATTTCAGCACCACCCATTTTCAACAACTGCTTCTGAATTTTGTCCGACTATTCTTTCAACTGCTCTGACTCCTTGGATATGGGGGCCGCTTTCTTGACAGTCGGTTGAACTTCACTTTGGGCTACCAAGGGGTGGGCAATTATAGGAGGAGGGTCAAGGCTGGTCAATGCCCCAACATAAGCTCCACTATTCCTAATATGATCCTCTTCATACTGCTGGTCTATATAGGGTGTAGTGAGGGCAGGATTCTCTGGCTGGTGCTGCATGGACTGGATGGGAATGGCATGAATGGGGGTTGGGTGAGTCCATTAAGGATGAAGGGAGGTTTGTTGGGTGATGGGATGAGTGGAAATTAGATTTTGAGATGGGACCTGATGAGGCTATTAGGCATGCGGGAAGGCTTGCAACTGACTTTGGGATGTTTGGATATGGGTGAATTGGGGTTGATGTAAGGCATGGGTTTGAGCTGGGTATGAGGGTTGTGAATGGGTGAAATTTTGGACGAATTGTGAAGGATATGGGTGTGAGGCTCCAAGGTCTTGATGGGCTTGGGTTTGGGCTATAAAGCCTTGGGAGGGTTGGGCCACAAAGCCTTGGTCATGATAGGTGTAGCCCAAGGGGCTTTGGTGGGTTTGGGTCATGGGCCCCTGATGGGTTTGGGCCATGGGTCCTTGGTGGGTCTGGCCCAGTGGGTCTGGGCATGGGCCATTGATGAGTCTAGCCCATTGGGCCTTGATGGGTCAGGCCCATTAGGCCTTGGTGGGTTTGGGGCATGGGCCCTTGGTGGGTCTGTTCCATTGAGCCTTGATGGGTCTAGGCCATGGGCCCTTGGGACATGTGGGAGATGGGGGCTTGGGCCATTAGGCCTTGGGACATGTGGGTTTGGGTCATTAGGCCTTGGGACATGTGGGAAATGGGGGTTTCGATAGTGTGGATGATGGGAGCTTGATGGTGGTGACGGGAGAGTGAGGCATGGAGGCTTGATAGGGTATGGGAGGGATCCATATATGTGTTGTGTGGATGAGAGGGGATGTGTTGGGAGGCCTTTCACCTATTATAGGTTTGGAACATCTCCTCCATCATGGCCGTGGAAGGGGGATTGGATGGAGATGGGGTGTGTGAAGAGGAAAAATTGGGCATGGCCCTAGTAAAATTGGGAATGGCCCAGGTGAGGGGTGGGATATAGGGTGGATTGGAGAAATGAGGTGGGGCATTGGTGGATGAATTAGGTATGTATGGGGGAGATGTGTGGGGCATAGAGGTGGAGAATGAGAGAGGAAAGTTGGTCATGACTTCAAAAAAGATGGGCATGACTTGGGTAAATGGAGGGGTGTGTGGGGGATTAGATGTGGTATGGATGGATGTGGGTGGATCGGGTTGGGCGGATGAGAAATAGGGTATGTTGGTTAAGGTAGAGGATGGATTTTGAACGGGTGCAGAAGGAAGGTGAGATTGGAGATGGCCATGGATGAAGGCATGGCTTGGGAAAATGACAGGAAATTTGAATTTTGGGCATTTTGGGCATTTTGGGAAGTGGTGGAAGAGAAAATAGGGGCACCGAATGGGCCGGTTATGGTGAGGGTTGATTGGGTGAGGGGAGTGGAAGTAAAGGCTTTTTCGGTATGAGAATGGGTTGGAGAATGTGGCGGGGATGAGTCAGGATCGACATAAGCTGAGTCCACGGCCCACGACATATCTCAGTATCGGGTTGGGTACGGGTGCCTCGGATGGGGCTCGTAAAGCTTCCTACTTCTTCCCCTACGGAATGACGGAGGGGAAGATGATGCCGTCGTGCCGGCACCAATCAAGACTCTATTTTTGGTTTTTTTATTTTTTGAATTTTTTATAAATGAAAAGAAATGAGGATTCCGAGGCCTTTTTTGAATTCCCTTCTCGGGTGGCTCTCGTACCCTAAATAAGTCCCATAGAAAAGGTTTCGAAGCACTTCGGAAGAATCAACGAGCAACCCCTTGATCTATTGAAGGCACAAAAATCAATGCAAATAACCTGATCCCTAGAAAAAAATCAAAAGAAAGTCACCTTCTTTTGACTGGCGAGAGCATATTGGGTGTCATAAGTTGTGGGGCCTAACAAAGGCACTAATCACACTGATCGAGGAGTCTGAGATGTGAAGCAGGCCACCAGCTTCGGGCTGCTACTGTGTACCCAAAGCTGGCGCAATTATTAAGTGCGCCAGACCAAAAAGGCCCCCTTTTTATGGTGGGGTAACTAATAGATGCGCCAGTGTAAATTTGAGGATTTTCGGCTTGGCACAACTATTAGTGGCACCAGGCAAAAACTAGGTTCTAGATTGTTTGACAGCAACAGTTCCAACCCGAAATGAGTCTCCTAATTGGTTTTTTCTAGAAGTTAGGCTTCCGGGGATTGATTGTTCTAATGATACGTCTCTTTCCTCACCAATCCTAAGGGTTTAGAGGCCAAATTGGGTTCACTATCGCTCTCTTTTTCCCGGGTTTTAAGCTTGGTAATGAGAATGTTATCCACCTGATATACCTCAAGTGCAAGCACTTTTCTCAGTTATTAGGTGGGCTGAGACTTTTTCGGATCATCACCACTAGGGGTTGTCGCCGTACTAAGACCCAGGAGTTTGTATGTGTGCCTAAATAACCCAACCATTGAAAATCTATCCCGCAAAATTTAATTTAAATTCCCTTTGTTGGTTCAATTTTATTTTTTACTTTTAAGGAAATTTTCTTAAGTTCAAAGACCGGGGGTGATGATCCTATGCCGCCTTTACAGGTCGGCGTTCACTAGCGAAATATGATTGTGGAATTAAAAGTGCAAGTAGGCCCGCGAAACGGCTAAGGCACTTGAAATGACGAAAATGTAAGGAATTTAAATGGCAATATACAAGTAGACCCGTCGATCGGCTAAAGTGCTTAAAATAATGGAAACGTAAAGAAATTGAATAACGGTGCGCAAGTAGGCCCGCCAAACGGCTAAGGCTCCTAAATGATGTAAAAGTAGGGGTTGGTAAAATGATGTAATTGAAGGGGTGAGTTAAAAAAATAAATTTAAAAAATAGCAATAAAAGGTTTAATAAATAAAAAATAAAGAGGCCAAATTTAAGAGGAAGCTCTACTAGCTACTCCCCAGCAGAGTCGCCATCTGTGCAATCGTGGGATTTCTAACGATCCCATCTCGATGATGCACTCTCAATAAAATATTTAGAGTCACCACCCAGAGTTGTTGGTGTCCCGGGAAACCTAGATCAATTTTATAAGTACCGAAGTGCCCCAAATATGACTCTGAATCTAGTCTATGCCAAAGGCTCTTGGGTAGGGGCTTCGGTTATCGATTGGGAAAGTGTTAGACACCCAATCAACTCGCTTAATGCGGTCCCTACTTATGGCCAAAATAAAAATAATATAAAAGAAAAAGAAAAAGCTTCCTCTTGCCCAAAGGGTCTTAAAATCCTAATTGTGCCTCTCCATTCCTACCAAAAATTCGGTGGCATAATGGCACAAATGGGAGGATAGAAGAATAATCGAGAAGGTAGAGGAATAGAGGGGAGAGCCGGAGCTCTCAGGCCCTTGTTGCACCGCTGTGGAGCGTTATGTTGGCTTGCTTTGGTGAGTTTTTGAAGGCTTGTATGATGAGAAATAGTGTTCTAACTCCTATGACTTGATAGCTAAGAGGTAGAGAGGGAAGACTAGGGGATAACACACCTCTAACCTAGAGATTTTGGGTGAAGTACTAAGGTCTAAAGGGATTTTTGAAGTTTTGGAATTTGTATGAGACTGGTGCACTAGAGGAGAGAGAGAGAAGGGATTCCTTAATCTCTTCATTATAAATTTTTCCAAGCCTTTGTAAAGAGAGGGGTGCTTCTCTATTTATAGGAAAAAGAGAGGTTAGGAGGGTGCTTATAGGCTAATTAGGATTAGTAATAAGGTAATGGGCAATCTAAGGGTTCCTACGGTTTTTGGAGCTTTGAAAAATGTCAAGAGTTGCTCCAATGGTGGATGATACGGTGGGGCTTTAAACCACTTAAGAGGTTGCACATAGATAGTAAATGGGTGCAACAAAACTAGTAAAACACATCCCAAAGGTCAAGATGGCCAACAAGTCAAACCCTAATCTCAAAATTCGAGGCAAAGAACTAGGGTTACTGTTCATATGTCTGGCATAACTATTAGTTGCGCCAAGCATATGTACAGTAAAACAGTGCTTGAGCAATGGTCTAGAAGTTGGCTGCCCAGGGGGGGGGGGGGACCCACCTTATAACTGACGCAATTAATAGTTGCGCCAAATCCCTAGGGGGGTCAGCTTATTTTACCATTCTGCCCTTGCACTTCGGAATGCGATATCTTCTTCTGTACAACTCCGATTGGGGTGATTCTTGGCCCGTTGGAAAGATGAGGACTTCTACTTTTCAATGGTATGTAACTCTATCATAGTAGAAGGTTATAACTAGTCCTAAAGTACCACTCTTTATCCATTGCTCGGGAAACCTATGTTTTGGTCTGAAATGGGTTCTAAGGGTCGGGATGGGTTTCTAAGGGTTCGAGAAGGTTCCTAAGGGATCTAGGGTGATTCCTAAGGGTTCAAAAAGATTCCTAAGGGTTCCATACATGCCATCAAAAGCTCGGAGATGTGCTTCTCTAGAAAATGTGTCTCGATCGAGCCTTGGGCCAAATTTGGGTGTCTACAATTATATTTTTTTAAATTAATATGTATCCCCCCAAACTTAATTAGGACATTGTCCTCATTATGTAAAACAGGGGACACACAGGAAAAATATCATCTTATTTTACTACTATGTTATTTACCGGGTTTATAATCTGTAAAAAAAAAAATCTTCCCCCAAACTTGGGAGAAAAAATACTATCGATTTTATGAAATAAAAAAAATGTTAGATGTTAGAAGCACTTGTTAGTAAATTACTCAAAAATAACAAAGAAAGAAAAACTATTTTTCATATATATGAACCAATTAGAAAAATATGGAAAGAAAACTAATTACATCAAAGAAATCCTAGGGAAAATTTAGACACACAATAAACTAAGACACTGGTAGCAACGTCCGTAAAGGGGTCTTCCAGCTTTTTCAAAATGATACCCGTCAAAAATGGTTTGCCTTCCTGACTCCGGGATGCCTTCAACATGCTGCTCTTGGTAGAGGAACTGTAAGCCAGGAAGGGGAATAGCAAGGATTAGGGAGAATCCGGGGGCGGTAGCTGAGCAGGGGGTGGATGAAGAGCAAAGGAGGTGAAGATTGGAAGTGTGTCAGAAGTGGCAGGTGGTTCCATCTTCCTATTTTTCTTTTTCTTCATTTTGTTCTTTTTCTTTTCTTCTTTCTTTAAAATCTTCTAAACTTCCTCGTACTCATCCCACAGGAACTGCAGAGGGTCTCGCTCTTTTGTTGATGGCGGGTCCTCCCATACTGGAAAGAACTTTATTGAGTTATAGTTGGTTTTATTGTCTGTCATGGGTAAGGATGGGATGGTAAGGATGAGAGGGAATGATTTTGCTAAGAATGGACTGATCCTATATTTGAAGTTCTTGGATGGTGGAATATGAATCGTCGTCTTAAATTTTCTCATCCTTTCGAACTTAATAGGCATAATGATTTTACAGAAGGTTACTTAGCAATAAATTGGATGTCGGCTGGAATAAATATAAAACATCGAACGATTTATTATGGGTAATGATATCGAAGAGTATATATGATGAGTAATAATTATTTTCATGTGGTGGTAGAGTGCTTATCTAGTATTGTATATATATATATATATATATATATATATATGAAAGACTTTGAGATGAATTTGAGCATAACTACTTATTTTTATGTTTTTAGCTTTTATAGGATTTTTATTTTAGAAAGCAGGGAGAAACAAATTTGAGTTTCTAAATTTCTGGGGTTTGCGGAAGTGTTGAAAGTCTGATCCTTCACTCCGAATAAACCTGCAAAAGATTAAGAAGTGATCAAAGAAAAAAAATATATAAAGAAATATAAAAAGAGAGATAAATATTAGTTTCTAAAAGAATAAAAATATTACATAAAAATAGAAATAAAGATAAATTCTGCTTCCCTAGCAACGGTGCCAAAAACTTGATCATTGCTTATTATGTATATTATTATTATATTAAATTCAAGTCTTTACCTATTTCAAGCGCACAATAGAAATTATAGTACTAACATAGGATCGTTTCCATGAGGAAATTTATTTATCTAATTACTTCTTATTTATATCTTCTACTTAAATTCTTATCTTAAAAACTTTTATTTATCTTTAAAATCTAATCTACTAGAGAAATATGAATAAAAGAATGGTTTCCTAATCTAAAATGCATAAAATAAATCTAAACCCTCCTTCTGATTGAGGTCGTCAATCCCAATCTTCAGCTATCGGATATTTATGAATTTAAACAGTACCGTTACACTAAATCTCTAGTTTCTTAGCATTGGTCATCAATAGAGTCTAAGATCCTATCAATATAGATTTAATATAATCATAACTTCCTAAAATCTGGGCGTCAATCATACCTTAGAAAATTGAAGATGGAAAAATAAAAATAGTTACACTAATCTGCAAATTCTAATCTGAGCCATCAATTCAAATTAAAATTTGGAGATGTTTACAAAGCTGTAAATAAAAGAAAATAAAATTTAATCTAGAAAGCAAAATAAATATATCTTTTACCCCTCAACCACAGTCGTCAATTGCTTCTGAGAAACTAAGATATCTACACTAATCTTCAACACCCAATTGCAATTGTCAATTGCTCTTGAGAAACCTCTGATATCTAATTTATTTTAACTATGTTACACTACTTTGATTGGAAAAAAATCCAACCTCAGGCGTCAATTGATGATAAAATTCTTCGATGATTATTCCTACACTAGGCTCTCTTACTTATAGATCATAAGTAGTCAGTTTACAAAGACTTCTAATTCTAATAAAAGAAACTACTAAAATAAAATATTTCTAATATAATTCTAATTCCTAATTTTATCTTTCCTTGCTTTAAATGGTAGATATACTTCTGGATTGTTTTCCTTTATTTCAGCAATAGAGTCATAAATTCCAACAGATTAGGAACCCAATAGCATACTTCTCACCCTTTTATATTTATTTTCCCACACTCCATCCATCTTCTCAACCCTTTCTGTAGTTAATTCATTAGGCTACCTTAGGATACTTAGAATAAGTGACCCTAAACTCCCCTCCTTTTAGGACTGCCAGATCTGTAGTCAGATCTAGAGGGACTACTAGAGATGGATCCCTTGAAGCTGTAGATCACTTTTCCCTGTGGGACAAACTCTTACTTATCAAAACTTGCTACAAATGGACCCTGTATCTTGCAGGTCTAGGATTTCTCAATTGTGCTGATTCCATCCCCTATTTTACTTTGATTTTAAATTGCTTTTACCACCAACAAATAAAGTAAGCACACTGGAAAATGCAATAGACCCCCACCCTTTGG
The DNA here is from genome assembly GCA_021018995.1 of Chloranthus sessilifolius. Lineage (NCBI taxonomy): Eukaryota > Viridiplantae > Streptophyta > Magnoliopsida > Chloranthales > Chloranthaceae > Chloranthus > Chloranthus sessilifolius. The sequence continues at coordinate 101,258,017 of CM037597.1, forward strand.
TTTAAGGGTTGAGAATTTTTATCTAAGAGAGAAAGAGCTTAAAGTGAGAAGATATTTCTCCCTTTGGTGCACCATTGCTCATACAAATTCCAAAATTCTAAAATTCTAAAACCTCATTCCATGCCTTACCTTTCCTAAAAAGCCTCTAGGTTAGGTGTGTGCTATCCATTTGCCTCCCTTCTCTATCTCTTACCTAGTAAGCCTTAGTGGTTAGAAACCTTCTTTCCACCATTCAAGCCTTCAAAAGCTCATCAAAAGCAAGCCACGCAAGGCTCTCCTACGGTGCTACAAGGGCCCGAGGGCTCCGGCACTCTCCTTTCTTCTCCAATATCCTTTTAGCTCTTCTCATGCTTCCATTTGTGCTGTTACGCCGCCAAATTTTTGGTAGGAATGGAGGGGCACAAATAGGATTCTAAGCCCTTTTGGGCAAGAGGAAGCCATTTTCTTTTCTTTTACTTTATTTTTGTTTTGACCATTAGTAGATAGCCAATAATCACCTCAATCGAATTTATATATCAAAAGTTATGACCATTTGAAAGTCAGGTCATTTTGGAGGAATTTTTGCCTGGCGCAACTATTAGTTGCGCCAAGCCATTTTCCCCCAGAATTTGTCTGATGCGACTATTAGTTGCGCCAGACTTTTTTCCTCCAGAAACTGCCTAGAGCAACTAATAGTTACGCCAGATATAAATGGGTCCCCCCACCCCTCGCGAAGCCAACTTCCAGGATACTGTATAGAACTATTTTATTGTACATTTGCCTGGCATAACTAATAGTTGCGCCAGGCATATGAATAGTGACTTTTGGTTTTTGCTTCAAATTTTGAAGCTAGGGTTTGACTTGTTGACCACCTCAGTCCTTGGGGTGTGTTTTGATAACTTTATTGTATCCTTTTAACACCTATTTGCAACCCATAAGTGATCTAAACCATTAACCCATCATCCACCATTAAAGCCCATCTTCACACTTCTCTAAACCCTTGAAACCCTAGGAAACCTTAGATGCTAGATTACCTAATTTCTAATCTTGATTATCATCTAAACACCCTCCTAATGCACCCATTCCCTATAAATAGAGACCCCCACCCCTTGGTTTAAGGGTTGAGAATTTTTGCCTAAGAGAGAAAGAGCTTAAAGTGAGAAGATCTTTCTCCCTTTGGTGCACCATTGCTCATACAAATTCTAGAATTCCAAAACCTCATTTCATGCCTTACCTTTCCTAAAAAGCCTCTAGGTTAGGTGTGTGATATCCATTTGCCTCCCTTCTCTACCTCTTAGCTAGTAAGCCTTAGTGGTTAGAACCCTTCTTTCCACCATTCAAGCCTTCAAAAGCTCATCAAAAGCAAGTCACGCAAGGCTCTCCTATGATGCTACAAGGACCCGAGGGCTCCAGCTCTCTCCTTTCTTCTCCTATATCCTTTTGGCTCTTCTCATCCTCCCATTTGTGCCGTTACGCCGCCAAATTTTTTGTAGGAACGGAGGGGCACAAATAGGATTCTAAGCCCTTTTGGGTAAGAGAAAGCCATTTTCTTTTCTTTTACTTTATTGTTTTTTTGACCATTAGTAGATAGCCAAAAATCACCTCAATCAGAGTTATATATCAAAAGTTATGACCATTTGAAAATTAGGTCATTTTGGAGGAATTTTTGCCTGGCGCTGTTGAGAACTGAAAAATACCATTTTTCACCCCTTAACTTGAGTCTTGATAGACCTTTGAGAGAACTAAATAAGTGTTTTAAGTACTTATGTTGCAGCTAACAATAAAGACAGGCTTAGCCATAAAAGCAGCTTAAAAGTGCCAAAAAGATGACAATCCATGTCAATCCAAAGGAAGAAAGAGAAGAGACAACCTCACTAGCTATTAAAAGGTCTGAATTGAAGAGGCAAAGACCTGGTCTCAACCCAGAAAAGAAGTATGGAGCAATTCGAACAGAAAAATGCACTACAGAGTACTTTTCGCAAAGAACCTGAACTGTTCGCAAAGAACCTGAACTCTGCGAAAAGAACTAAAACTCCAGGCTTAGCTTTCGAAGAGCACCTGAACTCTTCGAAGAGATGATTGACCTTTTCGAAAAGAAGAAAACTCAATTCGAACAGAACCAGAACATTACGAAAAGAGCTTCAGGAGTTACAACACCTTGCGAAAAGTTCCCTAAGCTATGCGAAAAGGTATTCTGGAGATTCCCAGCTTTTGCAAGGGCAATTCAGTAATCTGTTTCACGTGTCCCAATGCATTTAAAAACCTAGGGACATTCCAGAGGATTCTAAGCATGAAGCGAAGGCATATTCCACCCCACGTGAGCACCCAGAGATGAAATAACTTGGCGGGAACTTCTAGAAACTCTAACAGACTTTCAAAATGCATAACAAAATTGATGCTTTTTTTTACCTGATTGGCTGAACCAGATCGAGAAATTCTGATTAGCTAGAACAGATCTGGATCCTCGTGCTCGACTACCATTGGTCGATACAGATCTAAGCACTTCTGATTGGTTGATACACATCTGAGCTGGACTTAGGGAAAACTATAAATAGACGAACCATTTGCCCAATTTGGACATCCAAATTTTGAGTTTCATTCCTATTCCCCCATTTCCAAATCAGATAGTTTGTCTAAAATCCTTGTAATAGCCTCACTTTTACTTGCAATTGAGAGCTGTGAGATACTTCTGTAATTCAAAGGAGAGTTGTATTCAAGACTACAACTGAGAGTCGCTTAAGGTTCAGAATTGTAATGGTGAATTTGAAAAGGTTGTCAGAAACTGCATTCTCCATTGGACTCATGTTAAGGGTTCCTCCGATCTCCTTATTGCATTAGACTCCTTTAGATTTACTATTTTCATGCAATTTCCCTTGATTCATTAACTCGTGAGAGTTAGTGTTTGTAACCTAGTCTCTCACGGCATTTGTAGTGATGTTTCTTCTAAATTAAGGATTTGGATTAAAGACTATTGGATGGTTTGTGGCCATTAAAGTGATGCAGACCATAGCCATAAGCTTAAACCTAATCCTTGAATTAGATTTATTTCTTACATCTGCGCTTTGTAGCCGATGAAGATTGGTCTCTCGCTTGAGTCAGTCATTCTCATTAGATTTCAAGGACCAAATTAAAGTTAGATATTACTTCCCCATTTTTATAAGTTTACCTCAAACGTTCCCCCAACTCGGATCTGGATCATTTAGTTTAACTTTTACTTTTATCATTTAGTTAATGTGACAAATTCAACCTCCCATCTTATGTGCTTTCTAGATAGGATAAGAGACCAGATCTGGTAGCTCAGATCTGGAGGTTTATCTTGCATTTTAGACAAATTCTCTGTGGACGATCTTTTACTCACTTACATTTAAAACTTGCTACAATTGGCCCTGATCTTGCAGGCTAATTCACTTCTATCTGTGCTGATATTTCTTTACTCTTTTTAATATTTTAAATTCATTATAACTTAGCAGTTGAAAACCTGTTTTCAAAACACAAATAAATCAAGCACACAATGAAGCAACAACAAGTTTTTGGCGCCGTTGCCAAGGAATTTGTTCTAAAATAGGTAGACCTAAGTTTTCACTTTTATTTTTATATCAGTACTAAACTATTCTATTGTTTATACCTGTGCAGTTATTCATGTCCAATTTTTGAAGAAGGGAAACTACTTAAAAAGGAATTCTGAAGGTTTGCTGTGAATAATCAGATTTTTTGTTCTGAGTTGTATGTTTGGTAGGAGAGAACTCTCACGAGATTGTCCCATTGAATTTAGAAGTTGAAAGGCTAACCAAACAAACAACATGTAATTCGCTACTATGGGTGAAGAACCTCGACTTTTGAGGGATTACTTGCACCTGCTTATAATTCTCCTTTGCATTCAATTTCCTACTGTTGAAGGAAATTATGAGATCAAATCATCGACTATCCAAATGCTTCCTTCCTTCCATGGGTTGAGTAAGGAAGATCCATACAAACATGTGGATGAATTCTTGGCTCTTTGCACCACATTCAACATAGCTGGACTTGGTCTGTATAACCAAGCTTAGGCTCTTTCCTTTTTCATTAAAGGATAAAGCTAGAGCATGGTTATCTATGTTAGCACCAAATAGTATCACTTCTTGGAATGATTTGCAGTGTTAATTTTTAGCCAAATATTTCCCAATGTCTAAAACAAGCCAATTGAGACAAAGTATCATTTCTTTCTTACAAAACTCAACTGAAACTTTCCATGAAGCATGGGAACGATTTAAGGAACTTTTAAGGCAATGTCCTTATCATCAAATTCCTGATGGCGGTTCAAAGCTTCTACCAAGGACTTGACCAACAGGGCAAAAATATGGTGGATGCCTCCTGTGGAGGCACTTACTTGCAAAAAATAGTTGAGGAGGTTTGGGACTTATTTGAAGTAATTGGTGAAAACTCAACTCAACAGGAATCTCTGTCAAGAGATATTGAAAATCCTGCTAGGTTGAACAATCAGCAACCCACCAAAGGGAAGATTTATGAGGTGAATGAGTTGGAAAGAAAGATGGACAATTTAACCACAAAGTTTGATAGATTGATGGACTCACTTAAAAATCCAAATGTTGCAAGAGTAGAGGAGGCATGTCCGATATGCCACCCCTACTCATTCAATTGCCGCACTACGCTCCCAGATTTAATGGTAGAACAAGCTCATGTTGCTCAATCATTTGGACAGATGTATCAAATGAATATCCATGGAGAGGGCACCCCAATTTGAGGTGGAACCAAGGAATTATCAATCACAACAAAGAAGAACAACCAAAGAACCAAATGCCTTTCAAATGCATAACCTTATCGCAGTAATTTTTATGCCAAACCAAATTTTCAACAACATTCCACAACAACTCGGCAAAGAATCGCCAGCTTCAAACCCCTTCCGTGTCCCTTCTTTTGAAGATCATGTCCTAAATTCACTCTAGAATTTAGGATCTTTAACTCAGACTGTGAATTTTCATAGCCAGAGCATAAAGAAGATTGAAGAAACATTGGGACAGCTTTCAAATATTTTGGCCAAAAGAGAGGAAGGAAAGTTATCCAGTCAACCTTTGAACAATCCCAAAGGACAGTTCATGGTTGGAGAAGCTTCTAATTCACATGAAGAAGTAAAAACTGTCACAACTTTGAGAAGTGGAATAATTATAAATAACAAAGTGGGTACTGAAGAAGAAAAAAATGAGGAAAATGATAAAGATATAAGAAGAGCAAAGATAATGATAGCAAGTAAAATGATGGACCTCAGAAAAATCAAACAAATGAAAAACAAAAAATCCAAAAAGTTTCTGAAAATGCTTCCAAAGCTGTAGATGAAGGACTAGTTCCTCATTTACCATTTCCTCATGCAATGAAATTTGTATCCCCTTTCGATAAAGGAAACACAAAAATAGATGAAATGATGGAGACTTTCAAGCAAGTCAAGATAAATCTACCTTTGCTTGAGGCAATCAAACAAATTCCAGCATATGCAAAATTTTTGAAAGATGTTTGCACTCACAAAAGACAGTCTAGGATACAGTTATCCAAGAAGGTCTTTGCTGTGGAAAGAATTAATCAGGTGTTATCCATTGCCACACCTCCGAAATTTCAAGATCCTGGAATCCCCACAATCCCTTGCATTATTGGTGAACATACCATTGAAAAGGCTTTATTAGATCTGGGTGCTAGTGTCTACCTACTTCCATATTCTGTATATGAGAAACTAGGTTTGGGAGAATTAAAACCCACTAATGTGGTGTTACAACTAGCGCATGATCCGAAGGAAGCCATGGGATAATTGAAGATGTATTGGTGGAGTAGATAAATTTTTCTATCTGCTGATTTTCTAGTTTTGGACATGGAACCAACCAAAAGCAAAACTTCCATCCCTCATTTTGGGAAGACCATTCTGCTACTGAAAATGCTTGCATTCAATGTGTCCGGTATTATGGAAGTCTCTTTTGGAAACATGAAGGTAAAATTAAATGTTTATAATGCCCTACACAAATTTCAATTCAGCTCAAGAATGTTTTCATGTTGATCTATTGATGAACTGGTAGAAGGGACTTTACAATGTCAGGTGAAGATTTCACCACATATGTTAAAGATGCTTGGGGAAATTCTAAGGAAAAATAGTTTGTATCTCAAATTGAGGAAATAAATGTTGTGCAAGGAACTCATAATCAATCGAAGTTTCTTCTTGAAACCGCTACTCTCCCCTTCCACAAAAATCTAAGGTACCTTTTGTTACCTTCTTTCTCAACGATTTAGAACTAAAGTACCAAAAATTTGAAATATATGTTTTTAGGAGATCATAAATCATTGCTCATAATTATTTCTTCCTCCTCACAAAGGAGCAAGAGGAAGAATCATGGTTGTTTTGAAAGAACATAGAAGGGCAATTGGTTGGACTATTATGGATTTGGGAGGAATCACCAAATTGCTTGCATGCACAAAATCCATTTGGAAGAAGATGCAAAGCCTTCTAGGGAAATGCAAAGGAGGTTGAACCCTCATATGCAAGAAGTGGTCATGAAAGAGGTTGTTAAGCTGTTGGATGCAGGGGTCATTTACCCCATTTCAGATTCAGCTTGGATGGCACCTACACAGGTGGTACCTAAGAAATCTGGGATCACTATTGTAACCTCAGATTCTGGTGAGCTTATGTCAACCAGACAAACAACTAGGTGGAGAGTCCGATTGATTACGTAAAATTAAATGCAATGACCGAAAAGACCATTTCCTCCCATTCATTGATCGATTTTAGATAAGCTAGGTGAAAAGCTTATTATCGCTTGATGGTTACTCTGGTTACAACCAGATTCCTGTGTACCCACAAGATCAGGAAAAGACCACATTCACTTGCCCTTTTGGCACTTTTGCCTATAAGAGAATGCCTTTTGGTCTTTGTAATGCTCCTGCTACCTTTCAAAGATGCATGTATTCCATTTTCTCTGATATGATTGACCAATTTATGGAGATTTTTATGGATGATTTTTCAATCTATGGAGACAGTTTTTCCCAGTGTTTACATCATCTCAAATTGGTATTACAGAGATGTGAAGAAACTAATCTAGTTTTGAGCTGGGAAAAGAGCCATTTCATGGTCACCCAAGGCATTGTCCTTGGCCATGTTGTTTCCCACAAGGGCATTGAGGTAGACAAAGCAAAAATTGATTTAATTGTACATTTAACACCTCCCAAAACTGTTAAACAAATCAGAATTTTTCTGGGACATGCTGGATTTTACAGAAGGTTCAATAAGGACTTCAGTAAAATAACGAAGCCTCTTTGTCATTTGTTGTGCCAAGATGTCCCTTTTGTTTTCAATATTGAATGCATGAAGGCTTTTGAATTCTTAAAAAACTGTTTGATTTCAGCTCCAATATTGTAGTCTCCAGATTATTCACTACCTTTTTAACTGATGTGTGATGCATCAGATTATGCTTTGGGAGCTGTCCTTGGACAGAGAAAGGAAAAGCTGCCTCATGTCATAGCTTATGCCAATAGATCAATGATTAATGCACAGCTCAATTACACAGCAACTGATAAGGACCTGCTGGCAATTGTTTTTGCTTTAGAGAAATTCAGGTCATATGTGTTGGGTTCACAAATAGTGGTGTTCACTGACCACTCTGCTTTGAAATACCTTCTGTCTAAGAAGGACACCAAACCAAGATTAATCAGGTGGATTCTCCTATTACAGGAATTTAATTTACAGATCAAAGATAAAAAGGGGGTGGAGAATGTGGTGGCTGATCACCTATCTAGAATTTTAACTACTGAGATTGATAGGCTGCCTATCAATGAATCTTTCCCTGATGAGCAACTTTTTGCCATTAGTGTACACACTCCTTGGTTTGCAAACATAGTCAACTTTTCGGCTACTGGAAGAATTCCTCAACATTGGAATAAAATGGATAAAGATCTTTTCTTCTCAAAGGTTAAACATTTCATCTGGGAAAATCCTTATCTGTTTAAGAATTGTGCAGACCAAATAATAAGAAAATGTGTCCCTGACCAAGAATTTCATAGAATACTCTCTATGTGTCACGAACAGGCCTATGGAGGTCATTTTAGTGGAAACAAAACTGCTGCAAAGGTTTTGCAGTGTGGATTTTATTGGCCTACACTTTTCAAAGATGCTCAAAGATTGTAAGTCTTGTCGAATCATGAAATTGGGCAACATTTCCAAGAGAAACTCAATGCCTTTACAGCCTATTTTGGTAGTTGAGTTGTTTGATGTTTGGGGGATAGACTTCATGGGTCCCTTTCCTCCTTCCAATGGGAATAATTTCATTTTAGTAGCTGTGGATTATGTATCCAAATGGATTGAAGCCACAACCACTAAAACAAACGATCACAAAGTGGTTCTTAAATTTCTTAAGGATCACATTTTTTCCGGGTTTGGTTTTCCCAGAGCCATTATCAGTGATGGGGGAAGCCATTTTTGTAATAAACATTTTGAAACTTTATTGAAAAAATACTCTGTGACTCATAGAGTAGCCACTCCATATCATCCACAAACCAGTGGACAAGTGGAGATTTCCAATAGAGAAATCAAACATATTCTGGAAAAGACTGTGAAGAAGGATGTAAAGGATTGGTACTTTGTCGAATGATACATTGTGGGCATACAGGACAACCTATAAAACCCCAATTGGCATGTCCCCATTCAGGTTGGTCTATGGCAAAGCATGCCATTTACCAGTAGAGTTAGAATATAAAGCCTTTTGGGCCATTAAAACATTGAACATAGATCTAACTACTGCTGGTAATCACAGGAAACTGCAACTTGCTGAGTTGGAGGAGCTGAGAATGGATGCATACACAAATTCAAGATTTTACAAAGAGAAAGTCAAAACTTTCCATGATAAAAATTTATTGAGAAAAGAGTTCACAGCTGGCTCTAAGGTATGGTTATTTAACTCAAAACTCAAGTTTTTCCCAGGAAAGCTGAGATCCAGATGGGAAGGGCCATACACTGTCATTCAGACAGCTCCTTCGGGAGCTGTTGACATCCTTGATCCAAGTAATGGAAGAATCTTGAAAGTAAATGGTCAGAGGCTCAAACCATGCATTGAAAATACCCAGGAGCCTGTGCTGCCCATCTGTCATCACGAACCTCCCAAAATCTGATGGTAGATAACTGTACATTATGTTTTTACTTCATAGTTTTTGCTTAGTTTCTTTGTTTCTATTTTTATTCATGATTTGTCTCTTTTTGCATGGTTTAAATATGTGAAAAGTTAAGTCGCAAAGTAATAATTATCTTTTCGCAAAGTTCAATTTACTTTTCGAAAAGACTCTGGATTTGTAACGAACTGCTCGAAAGCAAGGATTTGCTTTTCGAATAGTTGGTTCTGAAGCTAGTTTCTTTTCGAAAAGATATTTCTGAAGCTAGTTTCTTTTTGAAAAGATGTTTCTGAAGCTATTTACTTTTCGAATGGTACTGATGCCATTCGCAGTTGTCAAAAGGTCTATTTTGGAACTTTTCGAAAACTTAAAAAGGACTTTGCGAAATTAACTCTGAGTATATTTAAACCCTTCAAGTAGGGTTTCATATTCAAAGTCAAGAGCGACACTGCTTCCACGTAAAACCCTATTTCGTTCTTTCCTTGTGCGATTTGAGAAGCTTGCTACATTTTTCTTCACCTTTGTTCGATCATTTGAGTTTTCAGAGAAGGATTTTAGCTTCTAGTCTGGGGGATTTCTGCAAGCAAACAACACGTTCAAACAAAAACCCTAGATCTCGGTATTTCTCTGCACATTCTCTCTGTTTATCATTTGGAAAATTTGATTTTGTGTCAAAGATCTGCTAGGGCACTTTCATACATCAATTTAGAATGGGAAAAGCGGAGAAATCGTTCGCTGCCATGTTCCCAAAATCCTCTGCTAAGAAAGTTAGCAAACCTACCCCAAAAGGAAAAACCAAAACTTCATCCAAAAGAAAACTATCAATGGATAAAGCGGATAGGGTAGAGAAAGGGAAGAAAGTGAGACATGAGGAACCCATCCTCGCCGCTAGTCCCGAGCCCGAGCTTCCTCCTCCGCTTATACATTTGGTACCGCTAAATCCATTCATTGAAGCTCGGGTTAATTGCTCGATGATTGTGATTTAAACTTTTTCACAACAAACTGGATTGCCTGTTATCTTTAAAATACATAAGAGATGCCTCACTAAGCAATATCCTTACCCCCTTGCCAGAGAAAATTTACCCACGAATGGTGAAGTTATGGTACCAAAACCTAGTCAAGGTCACTGAAAGAGATGCTGATGTCCCTACCCTAGTTATCTTTATTGATGATTGCGATCTTATTGTCACATTTGAAGACATAGGGAATGCTTTGGGGATACCCTTCCAATTTGATCCTTCTGGTCCATTGGCTGCTCCAGAAACAGCCTCCTTTAGAGAAATGGCTGCACATTTAACCCAAGGAATTGTTGGCACTAGACAGTCCATCATGAGAAGAGACCTAGCCCCCCAATTTCTATTGATGGATTCCATTTTGAGGGGAAGTTTTTATGTCACCGAGCACAACCAAGAAAGGAGAACACCAATTCTGGAGGCTCTCTTTCATTTTTCTAAGGGGCAGTTTTTCAATGCCCCTATGTTAATTTTTGAAGCCATGGCTGATATTAGTGCCAAGTTGAAAAAAGAGCAGAAATTAGCTGGCCTCCCATTTGGTAGATTGATCACAGCCCTCCTCAAAGCCAAGTTTGACATTGATAACGAGGAGCCATTTGAAGTCATTGCTCCTCACAATTTTGGAAAAAAGGCTTGGACTACAAGCCAAGCCGTGCTGAGAAGAATGAGAGAGGAAGGTGAACCTGCACCTGCAGCTGTCTGCAGTTCCCTTAAAACCGGTTTTGCCAGATCCTGAAGTGACCAGCTCTTTAGCTGCACCACTTCTTGAAGCAGCTCTGCCAAACCCTGTGGTGACCAGCTCTTTAGCTGCACCCATTGTTGAAGAAACTATCCTTCCCATGGTGACCAGCTCTTCAACTGCACCAATTCTTAAGGAAGTTGGCCTTTCACCCTCCTCCCCTAGTCCAGCCCCTACCACTTCACCTATCCCAGCTATCCCATTTCCCATACCCTCCATTATTCCAATTATAGATTCCCCCTCTACACCAACCACTCCAACCATACTCACACCACCAATTTCTCCCACCAATGCCCATGTTTTAGCTGCAGACTTTATTGCCCCATCTCCCTGCACTCCTCTACTCCAAAGCCCCTCAAATACACCTGCTCATTCAGCCCACACACCTGAAGTATCCCATACACCTGAACCTGAGCCTTTCACTACAGAGGCTTATTCCTCCTTAATGGGATCTATTTTTGAAACCGTGGGGCTTGAACCTCACCCTATACCTAACCCTCATCATTTCACTCACTTACCTACTTCTCCCTTTACAGCCATTGCACCTCCACCCTCCACTTCAGTTGTACCAGCCCCTGCTATGCACACCTCTCCCCCACCTGCATCTATTAACCAAATACTGGCCTACCTCCAATCCATCCAAGCCCAACTACAACTCAACACAGAAAACCAATCTGTGACCAATGACCTTCTCCAAACCTTAGCCTCCACATCCCACACAACCACCATTAACCCTGTATCTACTGTTGATTCCCATGCTACCCAAACTGAACCAGAGGTAGTATTGGTTGATCTGCCCACCCCCACCACTACTACCCATGCTACCCAAACTGAACCAGAGGTCCCTCTGGTTGCATCCCCTTCACCACTCCTCACTTTCTCTGAGCAAGCCACTCAGACCGACCCTGAAGTCCTCCTTCTGGACACTTCTTCTCCCCCTCCCATAGCTGGGACACCTTTGGTCCCCTACCATTCCATTCCCCTTCCTAGATTTTCCACCCTCAGAAGAGCCATGGAAGAAAATCCTTATATATGTAGAGATGTTCTAAAGGGGTTAGCTGATTTACAAGCCTACATTCGAACCCCTTATGAAAACCAGATTCAGAAATTAGAGTTATTTATGAAATTTGAGAGAGAGAAAATGAAGGACTTGCTGGGTCAAACCTTTCAGATGGTTTGGAGTGAGCAGCACAAGGTGACCATGTTGGAAGCACAGCTTGACCAGGAAAAACTGAAGACCACTAGACTTGGCAAGTACATTGGCCTCACCAAAAAGATCAAATCAGAGGAATACACTGAGCTCCAAAACACAATCCAGGAGAAAGCTTAATCAAGTTCGGACTCCAATACTGATTCTAGTTCTGATTCTGACAGTGACTCCAGTTCTGAGCCAATTGAACCAACTTATGATACAGATTTTGACCCCAGTTATTAGATCACATTGTACTTATCTGTGTTATGAGTTTGTAATATAAAATTCTATTTTTTCTTGTGTAATTACTGTGCATTTCTGTCTGTCCTCTTGTCATCATAATTTTTTTTTCTTGCTTATGTCTCTTCTCTGCTTTGGACCAGTGTGGACCTGCTCCCCTTTGGTTTGGGGGTGTGACAAAACTGTCAATAATCAATAATTGAGTTAACATCAGTACAACTTATGATCAGTGGAATTTTTGAAAATAAAGTAATTTCACACCTGCTGTTTTAAAATATATATATATATATATATATGAAGAAGTTAAAAAACTTTTTGAAATTAATTTCTGGTGTAATTCTAATACTTTCATGAAGTGAATGTCAGGAAATTTCCAAAAGAAAATTGATGTTTTAGTAAACCTAAAAAGAAGGAAAACAGTGAGGATACACCTCAGGAATTTGATAAAAAAACCACACCCAGTGAGGTTTGGGCCTGAAATGTATTCTTTGGAGGTATGAATTGGCAATTTTTTGCTTTTGGGACTGATTGAATCTGCTTACTTGCACTAGAAGTTACACATATCCAAATTGAAATAATTTGATAGCACTCGTGATATTAAAGACATGATGTAAGGCCTCCTTTTGGACAGTTTGAACCTTACAAAGCCCCACCTTTTGAAACTGCCCTTGACACACACCATTTGAGCTGTACAAATCTAAGATTCCTTTAAAACCTCATCTAATAACCTCATCAACTTCATTTAGCCTAACCCTCACTCCAAGAAGTCAGAAGATAAAGGGAAGGAAGCTGAAGAAAGGAGAATTGAGTAACAATTTGATAACAAAAGAAGAGTACAAGTTGAAGGCAATGATGTAACAGCAGAGGAAATGTGGCATTCCAGTCAATGCTAATTTGAAAAAAAATAAATAAATAAATATATATATATATATATATATATATATTTGAGCAAAACAAAAAGAGAGAAGGCATTTCATTGGAAGTTTGAAAAAGAAAGAGAAAAAGATGGCCACTTTGGCTCTGGAAATTCAAAGAAGAAAATGAAAATATGCTGAAGTAAAGAAGGTTTGTATATCACCTCCTTACCTTGACTGACTTCTCAAATTTGAACACCATTCCACCCTTTATTCTTGAGAAATTTCACCCATAAGCCACATTACAACCCCAGTAAAGTCCTTACTGATCAATGATGGATTAAGCTATCACATGGAGATAAGAATTTGTGTAATCTATGGTGAAAAGAGCAGGGAATTCCGAACTAAAAGCAATGCCTATGCTCATGCTTATAGTCCTATTTTAGGGTGTAACTGCTCTTGAGCCGTGTGAAATAGTACAACCCTCTTACTTGCATGTTGAGTGAAAATCCTGGTGAGAGTTGGGTTTGAAATCAACTCATTGGGGTAACATCGAAGCTGGATTCCTAAATAGAAGGCAAGCTGTTCATTAAATTTTCTTGTAAATAACCTTTGACATAAATTGACGGAGTAGTAACAAGAATTACAGCAGAATTTTAGTTTTGAACTGATGTTTTTTTTCTTGAAAAATCATCTTACAACATGACTGATGCAGGTGTGAATAAACAGATTAGATGAAAGTTCATGTAATGTAACTACTACTGATCTTAATAAGAAGTTTGTGGGTACCTTCACTGAAAACCCTCAGAAGACTTCACTCCTCCACTAGGGATCACCTAGGGGTTTAAAAGGCTTGTTGCATATGCTAAATGCAACTGTGCTCCCTACAAAAGTGGCTTTTTACTTTATTTTTAATTTTGTCTTTGCTCAGGGACTAGCAAAGCTTAGGTTTGGGGGTGTGTTGAGAACTGAAAAATACTATTTTTCACCCCTTAACTTGAGTCTTGATAGACCTTTGAGAGAACTAAATAAGTGTTTTAAGTGCTTGTGTTGCAGCTAACAATAAAGACAGGCTTAACCATAAAAGCAGCTTAAAAGTGCCAAAAAGATGACAATCCATGTCAATCCAAAGGAAGAAAGAGAAGAGACAACCTCACTAGCTGTTAAAAGGTCTGAATTGAAGAGGCAAAGACTTGGTCTCAACCTAAAAAAGAAGTATGGAGCAATTCGAACAGAAAAATGCACTACAGAGTACTTTTCGCAAAGAACCTGAACTGTTCGCAAAGAACCTGAACTCTGCGAAAAGAACTAAAACTCCAGGCTTAGCTTTCGAAGAGCACCTGAACTCTTCGAAGAGGTGATTGACCTTTTCGAAAAGAAGAAAACTCAATTCGAACAGAACCAGAACATTGCGAAAAGAGCTTCAGGAGTTACAACACCTTGCGAAAAGTTCCCTAAGCTATGCGAAAAGGTATTCTGGAGATTCCCAGCTTTTGCAAGGGCAATTCAGTAATCTGTTTCACGCGTCCCAATGCATTTAAAACCTAGGGACATTTCAGAGGATTCTAAGCATAAAGCGAAGGCATATTCCACCCCACGTGAGCACCCAGAGATGAAATAACTTGGCGGGAACTTCTAGACACTCTAACAGACTTTCAAAATGCATAACAGAATTGATGCTTTTTTTTACCTGATTGGCTGAACCAGATCGAGAAATTCTGATTTGCCAGAATAGATCTGGATCCTCGTGCTCGACTACCATTGGTCGATACAGATCTGAGCACTTCTGATTGGTTGATACACATCTGAGCTGGACTTAGGGAAAACTATAAATAGACGAACCATTTGCCCAATTTGGGCATCCAGATTTTGAGTTTCATTCCTATTCCCCCATTTCCAAATCAGATAGTTTGTCTGAAATCCTTGTAATAGCCTCACTTTTACTTGCAATTGAGAGCTGTGAGATACTTCTGTAATTCAAGGAGAGTTGTATTCAAGACTACAAATCTGAGAGCTGTTTAAGCTGTGCTCTGTAATTGTAATGGTAAATTTGAAAAGGTTGCTGTAAACCGTGCATTCTCCATTGGACTCATGTTAAGGGTTCCTCTGATCTCCTTATTGCATTAGACTCCTTTAGATTTACTATTTTTCATGCAATTTCCCTTGATTCACTAATCCTGTGAGAGTTAGTGTTTGTAACCTAGTCTCTCAAGGCATTTGTAGTGATGTTTCTTGTTCTAAATTAAGGATTTGGATTAAAGACTATTGGATGGTTTGTAGCCATTAAAGTGGACAGACCATAGCCATAAGCTTAAACCTAATCCTTGAATTAGATTTATTTCTCTTACATCTGCGCTTGTAGCCAGATGAAGATTGGATCATCTCTCAGTTGAGCTGCAGTCATTCTCATTAGATTTCAAGGACCAAATCAAAGTTAGATATTACTTTCCCATTTTTATAAGTTTACCTCAAACGTTCCCCCAACTCGGATCTGGATCATTTAGTTTAACTTTTACTTTTATCATTTAGTTAATGTGACAAATTCAACCTCCCATCTTATGTGCTTTCTAGATAGGATAAGAGGCCAGATCTGGTAGCTCAGATCTGGAGGTTTATCTTGCATTTTAGACAAATTCTCTGTGGACGATCTTTTACTCACTTACATTTAAAACTTGCTACAATTGGCCCTGATCTTGCAGGCTAATTCACTTCTATCTGTGCTGATATTTCTTTACTCTTTTTAATATTTTAAATTCATTATAACTTAGCAGTTGAAAACCTGTTTTCAAAACACAAATAAATCAAGCACACAAAGAAGCAACAACAGGCGCAACTAATAGTTACGCCAAGCCATTTTCCCCCAGAATTTGTCTGATGCGACTATTAGTTGCGCCAGGCACTTTTTCCTCAGAAATTGCTTGGCGCAACTAATAGTTGTGCCAGATATAAATGGGTCCCCCCACCCCTCGCGAAGCTAACTTCCAGGCTACTGTACAAAACTATTTTACCGTACATTTGCCTAGCGCAACTAATAGTTGCGCCAGGCATATGAACAGTGACTTTTGGTTTTTGCTTCAAATTTTGAAGCTAGGGTTTGACTTGTTGACCACCTCAGTCCTTGGGGTGTGCTTTGATAACTTTATTATACCCTTTTAACACCTATTTGTAACCCATAAGTGATCTAAAGCATTAACCCATCATCCACCATTAAAGCCCATCTTCACACTTCTCTAAACCCTTGAAACCCTAGGAAACCTTAGATGCTAGATTACCTAATTTCTAATCTTGATTAGCATCTAAACACCCTCCTAACCCACCCATTCCCTATAAATAGAGACCCCCACCCCTTGGTTTAAGGGTTGAGAATTTTTGCCTAAGAGAGAAAGAGCTTAAAGTGAGAGGATCTTTCTCCCTTTGGTGCACCATTGCTCATACAAATTCCAGAATTCCAAAACCTCATTCCATGCCTTACCTTTCCTAAAACGCCTCTAGGTTAGGTGTGTGCTATCCATTTGCCTCCCTTCTGTACCTCTTAGCTACTAAGCCTTAGTGGTTAGAACCCTTCTTTCCACCATTCAAGCCTTCAAAAGCTCATCAAAAGCAAGCCACGCAAGGCTCTCCTACGGTGCTACAAGGGCCCGAGGGCTCCGACTCTCTCCTTTCTTCTCCTATATCCTTTTGGCTCTTCTCATCCTCCCATTTGTGTTGTTATGCCGCCAAATTTTTGGTAGGAACGGAGGGGCACAAATAGGATTCTAAGCCCTTTTGGGCAAGTGGAAGCCATTTTCTTTTCTTTTACTTTATATTTGTTTTGACCATTAGTAGAAATTACATTAAGTGGATTGATCGGGTGCCTAACACCTTCTCGATCGATAACTGAAGCCCCTACCCAAGAGCCTTTGGTGTGGACCGGATTCAGAGTCATATTTTTAACATTTCGGTGCTCATAAAAATGATATAGGTATCCCAGGACACCAAAAGCTCCTAGTGGCGACCCTATATTTTTTGCAAGTGAGCACATCAACGATGTGATCGCCACGAATCCCACTTGCTGTGAGATGGCACTTCCTTGAAATTTGGCCCTTTTATTTTTATTTTACTAACCATTTTGCTATTTTTTTTATTGTTTATTTTATTTTATTTTTGTTTTACTCACCCTTACTTTTCCGTCATTTACATGCCTTAGCCGATCGGCGGGCTTACTTGTGCATTGTCTTTATTTTTTCCTTATATTTCCGTCATTTTTGGTGCCTTAGCCGATTGGCGGGCCTACTTGAGCATTGTCTTTTAGTTTCTTTAATTTTTCGTCATTTAAAGTGTCTTAGCCGATTGGCGGGCCTAATTGTGCAAACATATTCCGACAGTGGACGCCAACCCGTTGTAGCGGCACGGGGTCATTACCCCCGGTCTTTGAACTAAAGAAAACTTCCAAAAAAAAGAAGAAAAGCTTTGAAAAAAAAAAAAAATTTGAACCAAGTTAGGGATCTTAATCAATTTATTTTTTACGGGGTAGATTTTCAAAGGATTGGGTTTAGGCACACATACAACCACCCGGGTCTTAGTATGGCGACAGCCCTTAGTGGTGATGATCCAGAAAAGTCCCA
The DNA here is from genome assembly GCA_021018995.1 of Chloranthus sessilifolius. NCBI lineage: Eukaryota > Viridiplantae > Streptophyta > Magnoliopsida > Chloranthales > Chloranthaceae > Chloranthus > Chloranthus sessilifolius. The sequence continues at coordinate 101,275,770 of CM037597.1, forward strand.
GCCCACCTAGTATCTGAGAAGGCGCTTGCGCCGGAGGTATATCTGGTGGGTTCCCATTCCGAAGCTTAAAACCCTTGGGGAGCGTGCTAGTGAGTTATACCGGACTCAAACCCTTTAGGTGCGGTGAGGAGAGAACCGATCACCAAAAAATAGCTCAGTTCTCGGAAGCCTAGCTTCCATAAAAATAAAAAAAAAAAGACTCATTTTGGGCTGCTATCTCTGTTGTTATACATTCTGGAGCATCAATTTTTGCCTGACGCATGTATTAGTTGTGCTAGTGTAAAAATAGTGCCCTGCAACCTGGGCACATTTATTAGTTGCGCCAGGTCTGTTTAATAGCACACCAGCCGGAATCTATGGCCTTCATTACCTCCTAATTCCCCCGATCTGTATGCTTAGTGTCTTGTTTAAGCCCCGCCATCTCCGACACCCAATACGCCCCCGCCGATCAAGAGAGGGTAACCTCTTTTTGGCCCATTTCGGGGGATCGGGTTGTTTACCTCGATTTTTGTGCCTTCAATAGATGGAAGGTTCTCCTTCGATTCTTTTGAAGTGTGTCAAAATCATCACCGCGGGTCCTGAATTAAGGTACAAGGGCCACCCGAAAAGAGAATTCCAAGGCCTCGGAACCATTGTTTTTTCAAAAAAAATTTCGAAAAAATTAAAAAAAAATTAAAAAAATAATAAAAAACCCAAAAATATATATATATAGTTTGTGGTGCCAGCACAATGGCATCATCTTGCCCTCTGCCGTCCCATAGGGAAAGAAGGAGGAGGATTTTTGGGCCTTATCCAAGGCATCTTTACTCGACCCGCTCCCGAAGAATGTCGTGGGTAGTGGACCCAACTTACGCCGATCCCAACTCATCCCCGCCACATTCTCCAACCCACTCCCATTTTGGAGAAGCTTTTTCCACCATCCCCCTCACCCAACCCCCCTTTACCGTTACTGGCCCGTTTGGCGCCCCCATTTTCCCAACCGATACCCCCCAAAATATGCAAAGTCCAACCCCCCATTCTCCATCTTTTGCCCAAACCATACCCATGCCAAGTCCAACCCATTTCCCTTCCACATCCACACAAAATCTATTCTCCCAATCCATATCCATGCCCCATTTCCCATCTTCCCCCTATAGGCCCGATCCCCCCACATTCACATACACAAATTCCTCCCTATCCAACCCCCCACAAATCCCCCCATCTACCCGGGTCATGCCCATTTTTACCGGGGCCATGCCCGATTTTTTTCAAGCATCCACCCCTAACATCCCTAATCCTTCCACATCCTTCGCCCCACCTCAACTCTCCAATCCACCCCATACCCTACCTCTTACCATGGCCATGCCCTTACATACGAGGGCCATGCCCAATTTCCCCTCCATCCCATCTCCACCACCACATCCAATCCTCCCTCCATGACCATGATGGAGGAAATGTTCCAAGCCTACTCCATATGGAAGGCTGCTCAAAACACCTCCCCTCCTCCACACCCCACATCCCTAACCCCATCTCACACCCTAGCCAATCTCCATGCCTCACTCCTCAATGACCCCCATCAACCCCCCATAATCCACACCATCCAAACCTCCATTACCCACATGCCCTAAGGCCAAATGGCCCAATCTCCAACCTCCCACATACCCCAAGGCCCATTGGCCCAAACCCCCTTTTCCCACATATCCCAGGGCCCCATGACCTAATACCCCACCAGCCAAACCTACCCAGGGCCCATGGCCCAGACCTATCAAGGCCCCTTGGGCCAAACCTACCTAAGGCCTAGGGCCCATGGCATAAACCCACCAAGGGCCCATGGCCCATACCCACCAAGGCCCATTAGCCCAAACCCACCAAGGCTCATTGGCCCAAACCTACCCATGGCCCAGACCCACCAAGGCCCATTGGCCCAAACCTACCAAGGGCCCCTGGCCCAAACCCAACAGTGGCCTATAGCCCAAAATGACCAAGGCTTCATGGCCCAAACCCAAACCCCACACTCACACCTTCCACAATACCCCCAACATTTCACCCAACCTTCAAGTCAAACCCATGCCATACCCCAAACCCAATTTCCCCATGGCCCCACACCCCAAGGCCAACTTCAAACCCCCCCCCATACCCAATGGCTCCATCAGGCCCCTCCTCAAAACCAAATTTCCATCACCCAACAAACCTTTCCTCACCCCCAATGGGCTCACCCCACCACCACTCATGTCATTCTCATCCAACCCATGTAACAACAACCAGAGAATCCCACCCTCACTACACATTATGCCGATCAGTAGTATGAGAAGGACGAGATTAGGAATAGCGGGGCCTACACTGGGGCATTGACCAGCCTTAACCCTCCTCCTATAAATGCCCATCTCTTGGTGGCCCAAAGTGAAGTCCAACCGATGGCCGAGAAAGCGGCCCCTGCATCAAAAGAGTCAGAATAGCTGAAAGAATAGTTGGACAAACTATAGATGCAACTGATGAAAATGGGTGGTGCTAAAATCCATGCCATGGACTTCACAGATTTATGCTTGTTAACTGAGGTCCTCCTGCCCCCCAAATTTAAAATGCCAGCCTTCGACAAATATAATGGCCCTGGCAATCCTATTGCGCACTTGAAGTCCTACTGTGGGGACATGTGCTAATATGGAGGGGACAAAAGACTACTAATAAAAGTCTTTCAGAAGAGTTTGATCGGGCCGGCTTTGAGATGGTTCACATCTTTAGAATCATCCATGATGAAAACATGGAAGGACCTGACGCACCTCTTTCAAGAACAATATGTCTACAATATAGACATTGAGCCGCGTAAGTCAGACTTGGCCCATTTAAAACAGAACCAGAACGAGACCTTCAGTGACTACTTGGGACGCTAGAGAGCACTGGCAGCTCAGGTCAGAAATAGAATACCTGATGATGAGCAGATAGAGATGATCTCAAAGAGTACTCTGCTAGTTATCTCAGACTTTTTGGTGTATCAGTAGCAGTCCAGCTTTGCTGATCTGGTGAGAAATGCTAACCGATGTGAGGATGCCATCAGGGAGGGCCGTCTGAGTAAGAACATGCCAAGTGGGCCCAGTGGGGTTAGGTGGTTTTCGAAGCAAATGAATGATAAGAGAAAAGAGGGCAATGTCCAGAACATAGCCAATACCAGGCCTAATAACAATACTACGTTTCAATTTCAGGCAACCCCACTAGCACCTGTTAGGCCTAAGAAGATGCAAAGATTAGGGAATGGGCAGGGAATGCAAATGACTCCAGAGCATAGGAGAGCCCGCTACGACCGAGTTTTCACGCCACTGGGGCAATCATTGAGTGTACTTCTACCTTTGTTAATGGAAAAGGGATTAGTCACTATCAGTCAACTGCAACCTCCTCCTCACCCGATCCCAAAGAACTATGACCCTAATATCCACTACAATTTTCATCAGGGTCCAGGTCACCCAACTGATCGATGCTTCCCATTGAAGCATGCAATCCAGGATTTGATCAACATGGAGAAAATCATTCCCCTGCACCTTCTCAGCATGCTAATATTCACCAAGTGCCACTACCCTCACATCCTATCGGAGGAGCAGGTCCCAGACCCGCCGTCGGAATGATAGAAGATGAGGAGTTTGAATTTGTCCCATCCGATTATATCAGTGATCGGGAGAGTTATGTTGTACATTGTCAAGAAATATGGAAGGAAGGAACATAGGGGTAATTGAACCCCTAAATTTGTCAGAATATTTCCCCAACCCGACCTCGTAAATTGAACCCTTCGATCTTAGGGCATACTTTTCATCTACCACACCCGTCAATTATGTACATATCCATGCATACCAATCATACACCACCACCCCCATCAATTACCCGATGAGCCAACAGGCCCCCAATCCTACACCCGCACCCGCCAGTTATCAATGGCCTGCGCCCGCCCCATTTCCCCCAGTTCAACTACCGACAAACTCCACCGCCCCCATCAATTATCCAATAAGCCATCAAGCCCCCAATCCCACACCCACACAAGTCGGTTATCAATGGTCCGCGTCCACCACCCCGGTCAATTACCTAACGGCCCATCAGACCCCCCATCTCCCACCAGCACCCGCCAGCTATCAATGGCCTACCTTTACCTCTTTCCCCCCAATACCACCACCCTCTAGCTTCACCACCCCCATTTGGCCCAATTTTCCCACCCAACCCGCTACCACCGAAATAAATCAGGTGTTGCCCACACCTTCTGAGTTGACAGTGCAAGAGTCTCAAGTACCGACAGCCATACCTTTCCAGCTCTCGGGACCAACCTATGACCCTCATCAAGTCCTGCTAAGCTACGAGTAAATAGATGTCAATACCGATAGCAGCAATAGAGAAGGGGTAGTGAATTTTGTTACATAGTCTGGGAGAATATCAAAACAGCCAGAAGCACCAGCAATAGCACAAGCCCAACTAGAGGGGAAGAAAGACAACGCTGTGAACCCCTTCGAAAAAATGAGTCGAGAACATATACTAGAGACTCAACTGAGAAGAATGCCCACCCATATAATCGTCTGGGATCTATTGATGACGTCTCCACTCCATTTTCAGGCATTAATGGGGGTGTTAAAAAATGTGCATGTATCACTCCAAGTTAGCCCAGATGAAGTCGGGCAGATAATTGGGCAAGTGATGACTCCAAATGCCATCTCGTTTTCTGATGCTGATTTACCTGAGGAAGGGTGTAGCCACTCAAAGTCTTTGAATATAATAGTTGAGTCCAGAAATATGGCCATTCCCCTGGTCTTGATTGATAATGGGTCCGCATTGAACATATGCCCGTTAAGAACTGCCACTAAGATCGGGGTCGATCCATGCATGCTGAGGCCCACCAGAACCAGCACAAGAGGGCTTGACAATACCAGGAGAGAAATAATGGGAGAAGTTGATCTTGAGTTGTTGATAGGGCCAATGAACTTTTCCATCTTGTTTCAAGTCATGGATATCAAATCTTCATTTAATCTATTGTTGGGGCGCCCGTGGCTGCACGAGATCGGAGCCATATCTTCCACTTTGCACCAGAAACTCAAATTTTCATCTGGGCATAAAATTATTACAATCATTGGTGAGGGGCACAGTGAGAAAGAAAAAGCCGTCAATAGCGTCAAAAAACCCAATGTGTTGGATATACCGCACACCGCTGAGAATGTCGACCTCCACAGTTTTGAATATGAGGTGTCAACGATACTCCTGGAGCCCATTGAGGGCATCATGCCTAAAATAGGAGGCGATATGGTAGCGGCGGTGGCTATGCTCCAAAAGTGGAGCTACCAGAAAGGCCGATGACTGGGGCCTAGATTACAAGGTAGAAGAGAGCCAGTGGTGGCTAAGGGACAGAAAGTAAGATTCGGGCTGGGATACAAGCCCACTGAGGAAGAGGTCCAAGAGGCCAAAGAAAAAGATAGGGTCGATTGATCTTTGTGACCCCAGTGGCGAGAGCTCGAGGAATCAACATATAAGAGAAACCTCGCCCTAGGCCGCACATCCGGGATTCCTTTGTCAACACTGGGGTCGTAAAGATCGATCGAAATGGGGTAACCCATTTGACCCCACACAAACCCACAACCCCTATACATCCCACCAATCCCCAGATCTCCCTTCTCAGCCTGGAAATAGATTTGGCTCTGTTATCCCTCTTTGAGGAACGACGGCCAGTACCTGAATAAACGCTCCCTGTGGTAAATCACTACAAAGTGGTATTGACGTTTGAGGACATCATCTCAGACAAAATGGGGGTCAACATGATGGAGGCTAACTCCAATGAGCCATATCAGTCAACACCCTCCATCTAAACAGGTAAAAGAGTGGCCCCTCAGGTACGCAACTGGGCATCTTTGCTCCAAACTCTGGAAGCAGGGAGTGGCCTAATGTTTGGTACTTGTTTCCCAAAAAAAAACAACTTATAAAAAGTGAGATAAGCCCTTGGCAGGCAATACCTTGTATATACACAGACTTGTGCTGCCAAGGGTCCATCTCTGAAGAAATACAAAACCTCAAAAATATGAAAAAAATAGAAAATCCTAAAAACATTAAAAAAAATCCAAAGTCCAAAAATATCATCATTTAAAATTCCAGAATAAGTCTCACAAAATGATGCCTTAATCGAAATACCCGTCCCACGTAAAATCAACCCCTTTCCTGTAGAAATACAAGAAGAGGTAGGAGTTACAAGTCTGGATGAGGATAGTCCTTTGGAGGAGCTCCCCAATGAGATCCTTGACCGGTTCGCCGAATTTAAGCATGGCCCCCCCGTTGTCGAAGAGATAGAGGATATCAATTTTGGGACTGAGGAGATTCCCAGAATAATCAAGATCGGAACGTCATTGTCTCCCAAAGAAAGAAAATGCATGATCGACTTCCTTTGATCATACCAAGACATTTTTGTCTGGTTGTACGAGGACATGCCTAGTTTGGATACTGATTTGGTCGAGCATGAGTTACCCCTCTACCCTGATATAAAGCTAGTCAAGCAGAAGCTGAGGCATCTCCGACCCGAATGGATGTTGAAAGTCAAGGATGAGGTCATCAAGCAGTATGATATGGGGTTTCTCATGGTATCTAAATACCCGCAGTGGCTAGCCAATATTGTGCCTATACCGAAGAAAGATGGAAAGGTCTGCATGTGTATCGATTTTCGCAATTTAAACAGGGCAAGCCCGAAGGACGATTTCCCACTACCGCATACCGACATCTTTGTCGATAACACTACTAAGCACGGGATGCTTTCTTTTATGGACAGATTCTCAGGATACAATTAGATAAAGATGGCAGAGGTTGATCACAAGAAGACAGCATTCATTACCCCCTCGGGAACCTTTTGCTATCGGGTCATGCCGTTTGGGCTGAAAAATGCCGGTGCAACATACCAAAGAGCTATGACTATGCTATTTCATGACATGATGCACCGAGAGATTGAGGTGTATGTCGATGACATGATAGCCAAGTCACAAAAGCGAGGTGATCACTTGGTAAACCTTTAGAAGCTGTTTGAGAGGTTGAGAAAGTATCAACTACGTCTGAATCCACAGAAGTGCGCTTTTGGTGCTATGTCCAGAAAATTATTAGGATTCATCATCAGCAGGAGAGGGATCAAGGTCGACCAAGTCAAAGTCAAAGCTATCACTGAAATGCCACCGCCATCTATAGAGAAAGAAGTTAGAGGGTTCTTAGGCAGAATATAATATATCAGTCGGTTCATTACGCAAATAACTCCAATCTACATGTCGATCTTCAAACTACTAAGGAAGAACTCGCCCGTTGAATGGAACGATGACTGTCAAGCAGCATTTGATAAAATCAAAAGCTACCTCCTCAATCCACCTGTTTTGGTACTACCCGAGCCAGGGAGACCACTCTTAATGTACCTCTCCATGACAGAAGTCTCGATGGGATGCGTCTTAGGGCAGCATGACGAGACTGGAAGAAGAGAGCAGGCTATTTACTATCTGAGCAAGAAGTTTACTGATTATGAAACACGTTATTCTCATCTGAAGAAAACATGCTAGGCTCTTGTATGGGCTACTCAGAGGCTCCACCATTACTTGCTATCTCAAGCCATTCTACTTCTGGCTCGCATGGATCCGTTGAAATACCTGTTTGAGAAGCCCGCTCTCACTGGGCGGACTGCACGCTGGCAGCTTTTATTATATGAGTTTGACATCACATACGTCACTCAGAAGTCAATCAAGGGATAGGCACTCGCCGATCATCTTGCTGACAATCCTTTGCTAGATTATGAGCCTTTGAGAACTGAATTCCCTGATGAGGACATCCTTTTTATGATAGAAGACGATACAAAAGAAGCAGAAGGTTTTTGGGTACTGCACTTTGACGGGGCAGCTAATGCAGAAGGTTAGGGAGTTGGCGCCATTCTGATTTCACCGAAAGGATCCCACATACCCGTCTCTATCAAGCTCAACTTCCCTTGCACAAACAACATGGTTGAATATGAAGCTTATGCCGCTGGTCTGCAGGCGGCTCTCGATCTCAATGTAACTCACCTTCGAGTGTTTGACAATTTGCAGTTAATCATATGCCAGATGAATGGTGACTGGAAGACGAAAGATGAGAAACTGATCCCTTACCATGAGCACCTCGAGGATTTGATAGCTTGCTTTCAAGATGTGACATTCTCATATGTCCCCCGAATAAGGAATTGCTTCGCCGACGCACTAGCGATGTTAGCATCAATGATAGAAATCCCGTATGGTGCTGAGATGAAGTCGATTATGATCGAGCAAAGGAATGAGCCGGCCTTCTGCCTCCAGATTGAGGAACCTACAAAGCCTAATGATGAGCCACCTTGGTTCTCAGATATCAAGAATTTCCTTCAGACCCTAACTTTCCCTGAGGGTACATCCAAGACAGACCGACGAACCATTCAAGGTCTAACAGCAGGCTATGTCATTTGTGGGGAATCTCTATATAAATGATCCTACAATAATGTTTTAATAAGGTTCCTTACAGAGTGTGAAGCAACCAATATCATGATGGAGATCCACGAGGGAGTATGCAGAGCCCACGTCAGCGGTCACATGCTTGCTAAGAAAATTTTACGGCAGGGATACTTTGGACCACTATGGAATCAGATTATTGTAAACATGTCCAAAAATGTTACAAGTGTCAGGAACACTCCAGTCTGTTACACTCCTTGGCCATTTGCTACTTGGGGCCTTGACGTCGTCGGAATGATTCATCCGAAAGCATCGAACGGGCATCGGTTCATCCTCGTCGCCATTGAATACTTCACGAAGTGGGTTAAAGCAGCATCATACACCAACATCACGGCCAGTCACGTCGAGAAGTTTCTCAAGAACAATATTGTGTGCCGATTTGGAGTCCTTGTTAGGATATTTTAAGTGCTTGCTACTGACTTTATTGAAGACAATGATAAGAATGGAGTGAAAGAAAATGAATGAAAGGTGGAGTGAGAATTATGGAGCAGCAAGCCTAAAATATGCACAGTACTGCAAGATACAAGGCCTGTTGTAGCTAGTTTTGATAAGAATTTGTCCCACAGGGAAGTTGATCTAAAGCTCCAAGGGAGCTATCTTTAATAGGCTCTCCGGATCTAACTACAGATCTGGCAATACTATCCAATAGGGGAACCATAATCCAATAGGGGAACCACAATCCAGAGATGGGTCAGAACAAGTTTATCATTGTAGGCACTACTTCATCCAGGCTACAAGCTCAAGAATCCATAGGAACCTCATCCTCTAAAGTTCTGTGTGTGGGGCTAGGCCTACAAAGTGCATGAGCCTGGACACACAGGACCAGCAAGAGTTTGAGTACTAGCTTTTAAGCATGGTTGTTCACTGCTTTAGAAAGACTGCAGTGATGCAGTCACAAGCCTACAATCTCTACAGCCAAATCAGATCTACAATCTGATGGTGGATCTATACAAATATAGGGGAGTCTGTCACTGCACAATCTCTCACAACGCTACAAGCCCAAGTGCAGAGAAGAAGAATCTGTCTTAGTTTCATGAATTGGCCTCACCCTAGGGCTATAACCTGTCCACTTAAATGGTCACAGACTATCCACAGAGGTTATCCTCCTTACAGAGGTCTAAGACAGAACAAGAACATTGCTGCTGCCACAATGTTCACAAGGCTACCAGCTCAAGCTCCCATGGGGATTCAGATTTAGTGGATCCTGTGGTGGGGGAAGGCCTGCAATGTGCCTATCCTGGACACACAGGTCACTTGGATCTAAATAAAACCTTAAAAACAATCTTCCATTGCTTACAATGCAACTTAGCAATGGGGGATCTCAACGCAGCAGCCTTGTACATAATAACTCACAACAAAAACACCATCCCATATATGCAATAGATCCTATTACAAAACTCCATTAAAAACTATTCCATATAATCATACAAAAGGCATAGCCAACAAGTGCTAGACTATGGAGAGAAGAAAAAAGGAAAAAGAAACTACCTAGAACCTAACCATAGCCTACTGAAATTTACAGCTTAATCGAGAAGACGAAGTCTGAAAAAGTCTAAGTCTAAAGTCCGTCCAAAGGTCCTTAAACCTAAGCTAGGCTTAGGCTTATATAGCAGTCGGCTGTGTGTAAATTAGGGTTAGGAAAATCCTAATTTCATCTTTTCAATTGTGGCCCATTCTTATCCCTTGGATGCCTCAGGGCGTGTGCACAGAGATTGGAGCATTGGAGTGCGTGCCCTAGTTATTGGAAATTTCTAGATTACCCCTACAGAAGTGGGGAGAAGTTAAGAACCCGATCCTCGCTGAGTAGAGAAGATTTGTAGATCTTTGCATATGGTAGAATTGGCGTCGTGGGGTTGAATTGACTTGAAGCTCATGCAGTCGCGGGATTAACATTTTGGTCATCGCGGGATACTAATGGTTGTCGCGAGATTGCTCTTTCCGCTTTGAATGGCGCTAGAATTGCTCGCGCGGTTCATCCCTTGGTGAATCTCATGACGAATCCTTGTGAAGAAGCAGTGTTCATGAGCCTATGGATCGCGCGAGCATTTCCTCAAGGGTTTGTATCCTGCAACCACTGCGCGACAACTGCGCGCAGGAGTGCCTGGAGCTCTCTCACTTCAGTGAATCACGCGACGATTGAAGACTCCTTTCTTGAGTTGCACGAGACTACGAGAGTGCTTAAGACTAAGCCTCGTGAGGACCTCACGAAGTATACTTTTCAATTCTTTCTGGCACAAAACCGCGCGAGAACGGTGCGAAGACTGCACGACTAGTTTGTGTGTTGTCTTCAGAAGCCCGCAACAACTGCGTGAAGGCATTATCTCTGGTTCAATTGAACCCTGTGACATCTGTGTGAGGCATTCTTCTTGGTTTGTTTATGCTTTGATGTGCTTGTGCTGTAGCCAACTCTCTGTCCGAGTTCATCCTTCATTCTGCTGAGGTAGTTCTGGGGCAACAGTGAGCTTCTTGGCATGGTTAGGGGTTTATTTGCAACTACTGCTTATTACCTACAGAATAGACTTAAAATACATTTATTAAATGATTAAGGGTCTAACAGAGATTAAGTTAAGGGGTGAAAAGTGGTACTTTTCAGGTCTTAATAGTACCCAAAGATATCATCATGGACAACGGTACAAATTTTACAAATAAGCATATCCGAGCCTTTTGTGAGCAATACAAGATCAAACACCATCGCTCGTCACCTTATCAGCCTCAAACTAATGGAGCCGTGGAAGCTGCGAATAAGATGGTCATCCGCATCCTCAAGAAAATGGTAGTCACTTACCGTGATTGGAGTGAAATGCTGTCGTTTGCTTTGTGGGCCTATAGAACATCAATCTGTACCGCTACAGGGGCAACACCATTCTCCCTTATGTATCGAACTAAGGCCATCCTACCGGTTAAGGTTGAAGTACCCTAGCTCTGAATTCTCATGGAATCAGGCTTACCCGAAGCAGAGAGAGAGATCTCGCTTTGAACAATTGAACTTACTGGACGAGAAGAGACTCCTAGCCTTGTGTCACACTCAAGTTTACTAGGGACAAATCACAGGCGCTTACAATAAACGTGTATGTGGTTGAGATCTTAAGGTAGGAGACACTGTATTGAAGAAGATCTTCCCATCCCTCCATGCCTATCCGAGAGGCAAGTTTAAGCCAAACTGGGAAGGACCTTATGTCGTTCGAGAAGTACTACCGGGATACGCCATCCACCTCGCCACCATGGACGGAGATCATCTTTCTAAGCCCATCAATTTTGGATATGTCCGACGGTTCTACTCTTAGTCTATCATGATAAGGTAAATATTGGTAAAACAGATACGTGACTGCTTAAGAACCGCTCAAAAGAGGCCATCATTCCAAACACAGTAGCCAAAAAGCATCCGTAAAAATGATGATATCCTTTGCCACCCCATTTGAGCCTGGGCCTTTCTTTCAATAAATCCCTTTCCCCAAAAAAAAATGTGTGTGTACATATATAGAAAAAGAGGAAGTAAAGTTACCATCAAAATCCAAAAAAATTAAAAAAGTAAAACCTCAAAAAGAGATTGCCTGAAATGGAGCAAAAAGAACAAAAAAAAATGTGTAGAAGAATCACGAGGCATGTACAGTAAAACCCCTAAGGGAGAAAGTATGTTGAGAAAACTGAAGCCGTATCAAGGAAACCCTTTTAGCCTAGCATACCTTTAAATCCTAACCTAACCCATGGCCAAGCTACACCCTGAAGAAAGCCCTCTTTTAGGTTTACAAGCAGTCATAATATCTGTTAAGTCAAAACAAGCCGAGTTGTGAGACGACACCAAAACCCCATCCAGCCGGCTATGATGGAATCGACGTCTATGTCGTGGCTATTGAAAAAATAAAGAAACGAAAGAATAAAAAAAGAAAATAAAATAAAAAGAAAAATACAAGCTCAAAGCAAGATGGACATGATGAAAACCCGAAAGGGCATTACAGGTAAAAACAACGAGCTTGTGCCGACCAGGTTAAACTCGAAAGGGCGCTTGGGGTAAGAAAGCTAAACCCATGGATGTGGTGAAAACTCAAAAGGGCGCCATGAGTAAAAAATGAGACAAATAAATAAAAAGAAGAAGAAAAGAGAAAATTTTGAAAAAGAAAGGTTTGGACTGATTGAGAAGATTGATGTTTGAGGAACCCTTTTATTACTCTTCCTGTACCCTCTTGTCCAACTAGGCCACTCATGCTAGTTCGAATCGGGTCCCGACCTGGATTATCTTTGTGAAATCGCAACGTCAAACGTATGACCCGAGGCAAGGAGAAAGGTTTAACTCAATCCAAAGGGATCAACATTCCGGCCTTGGTAAAATTCGAAAACTCACTCAGGTTCGACTGCATGAAAGAGTTTGACTATGCTCAAAATGGGACCCGTTACTCCATCTCACTGTCAAGGCATAAAAAAAAAAGAGAGAAAGCCAAAAACAAAAAATTAAGAAAAATCCAAATACCAAAAAATGTGCATATATTTCTACTCATATTTCTAGCATCATATTTCAATCTCAAAAATGAAGAAAAATAACAAAAAATCTCCAAAAATAAAAATCCAAAAAAATATATTGAAAATGAAAATATGTAGGTAGAAATCTACTTTTCCTTCTATTGTTTAGGATGCATTTTCTTTATATGTATAAAAAAAAAGGGATGACCTTTTCTCGAGAATATGTAGGAACATCACACGGTCCAAAGCCTCGAAACGGGCAACTTCTCAGTAATGGAAAAATTAGATGAAGCATCTCACCGCTGACTTCAGGTCTATTCAAAAAAAGAGAGAGAAAATCATGTTGAAAAAGAAAGAATAAATCTGTGCTTCCCCACAGAGCTACGCACATGCGTGTTCTGATACGGTAAAATGTCAATATTTTATCAGCAATACCACTATGTTATAGTAACGTCCTAAGTCTAAGGCACGCCTTAAATTATGGATCCTACTTCAAGGAAAGAACAACGGTGTCAGTCCCGGTCAAACAGTCAATGTTTCGATCAAGTCGACTCCACTACTAAATCTTTGCGATGAGCGCTCTGTTTTGGATTCATATGAATTTAAGTATCTTAAGCTTCAAATTCTCCATTGGAAAAGGTCAATCGTTGGTTGATACCAACCTATTGAGAATGAGATTACGTATCAACCAAACTATGTGCAACCATGCATTCAGAAGGGTTCATTTCCCTTTTATTTTCTGCAGGCTTAAAACCTATATTGGCAGCGATATCCCTATAAAGTATACGCCATGCGTCTGGGTATCCGTATGATGGTCGTTTGCTCCTGTAAATTATACTCGGGCAAGTCTGGGTTGGGGCTTCCATCGCCTTTGTTGTTGCTTACTGCCCCTGATGATTATGTATAGTTAATTAATGTTTATGATCATTGTTAGCAGAGATCAGGATTGGATGTCCCTTTATGGAGACGCCCCAATGTCTGATGGATCTGTTCAAATGAAGTTGAAGCTGGATACTCTTAGTCATGTTGATCAAGGGCATGCTTTCAAAAATGGCACGTCCTCCCCAAAAAGCATTGTGGCAACTATTCACTTTGCTCAGGCAGTCATGCTAAATAAACTTCGAGATCAATGGGTTCACCCAAAGACCTCGAACCCTGCTTTCAGCAGGGGCACCCGTGAACAGTCAGATGAGGCAATCAAATGTCTTGTAGGATTGGACGCAAACTGTGGAGCCTTGCGTATGTTTACTTCGTGCCTATCTTTGAATGTTGGTTGATCACCCCTCTTACTCATGAATTACTCACGAAGCTGTTGCATTCAGAATGAATTTTAAACATTAAATACCTCCAAAATCATCCCGAGAAGCGAATGTCTTTCCCGAGTATAGGGAGTTCGCAACTCATTCCACCTCGGTTATGCCCAGTAATGTCGCTAAGCGCTTGGGGACCGATTACCTTGAGAAACGAATGTTTAGCCTAACATCCAGGACTTTCATTTTCTCACCATGTTACTCATCTGATGTTTGAAGTTCATTCTAAATATAGCAGACCCGTCAGTAATGCCTTGGGCCTCTTCGGATGTCTCTTTTCTTTGGCATTCGATCATTAGTGATTGGATACCAAAGAGGGGCATCTGTAGACACCCAAATTTGGCCCAAGGCCTAATCGAAACACATTTCGAGAGAGGTGCATTTTTGATCTTTTAATGGCATGTGTGGAACCTTTAGGAATCACGCCAAACCCTTAGGAATCATCCTAGATCCCTTAGGAATCTATCCCGAACCTTTAGAAACCAATCCCGACCCTTAGAACCCATTTCTAACCCTAAACCTAACCTTCGCAGGAAATGGATGAAGAGTAGTACACCAGGACTATTTGAGGTCTTCAACTAATATCAAATCATATACCATTGGAAAGAGGACTTCTCCAGCTTTCCAACGAGCTACAAATCACCTCAATCGGAGTTATATCACAAAAGTTATGACCATTTGAAAATCAGGTTATTTTGGAGGAATTTTTGCCTGACGCAACTAATAGTTGCTCCAAGCCATTTTCCCCCAGAATTTGCCTGGCGCGAGTAATAGTTGTGCCAGGATTTTTTCCCCTCGAAATGGCCTGGTACAACTAATAGTTACACCAGGTATAAATGGGTCCCCCACCCCTCGCGAAGCCAACTTCCAGGCTACTCTATAGAACTGTTTTACTGTACATTTTCCTGGTGCAGCTAATAGTTGTGCCAGGCATATGAATAGTGACTTTTAGTTTTTGCCTTAAATTTTGAAGCTAGGGTTTGACTTGTTGACCACCTCAGTCCTTGGGGTGTGTTTTGATAATTTTTTTGCACCCTTTTAAAACCTATTTGCACAAATAGGATTCTAAGCCCTTTTAGGCAAGAGGAAGACATTTTCTTTTCTTTTACTTTATTTTTATTTTGGCCATTAGTAGAGGCCGCATTAAGCGGGTTGATCGGGTGCCTAACACCTTCCCGATTGATAATCGAAGCCCCCAAGAGCCTTTGGTGTGGACCAGATTCAGAGTCATATTTTTAGCACTTCGATGCTCATAAAAATGATATAGGTATCCTGGGACACCAAAAGCTCTGGGTGGTGACTCTATATTTTTGCAAGCGAGCGCATCGCCGCAACAGGATCGTCACAAATCCCACAGTTGCACAATTACTTTGGTTGTTGAAGAGTTATTAAGAGAGAGAGAGAGAGAGAAAGGGGGGTAAGCTTTGAATGTATGTGATCATGTGTGCGAGGAATTAGGATTTTGTGCGAAAGATTGCGGATTTGGGAACATGAAGAATCCGAAGCTCAAATTATGAAGCCCTAGCTATGTTTGAACACGTGGGATCGAGGAATCGATCGATTAAAAGATAACCAAATTATATGAAGTTGTATTTTTCAGTCATGTTAGTCCTTGTATAGGTATGTGAGAGAGAATTAGAGGATTAGGAGATAAGTACTTAAGAAAACAAGTTTGAGAAGTTAAAAACTCGAGAATGTGCAAAGTTTGACAAAACCGTTTGATTGAAATAAGTGACCATTCGATCGGTTTTATCAGAGGATGAACGGTGTGTGAGTTCTGAAGAAACCGTTTGATCGGAATTAATTCCGATCGAACGAATGGAAGGTATCGATCAAGTGATTTGAAATTGATCGATCGGAATGTGGCACCTAAGCAAAGGTTTAGTTTCTCTGTGAGTAAATCGTTCGATCAGTTTGGAACCAATTGAACGATTTGGAGAAACCGACCAATCGATTTGGAATCGATCGATCGGTTTGGCCAGATTATGAGTCTTGTTTCTATTTGTCTAGAAGAATCTGGGAAAGCTTTATGTCTTCATGTTTTACGTCATTTCTAACGTGTGGGCTATGGTTTGTATGTGTTTAGGTATGAACATGGTCACATGTGTGAGAGGCTAACTAGATCGAGACAAATTCATTTTCGCTTCATTTGAGGTAGGGAAATTTCTATCCCATGTGCATTTGATACGACTAGCATTTAAATTATGATGTGATGTGGTTTGCCATTGAGTTTTACATAAGTTGTGGAAATGTGAAAGTGTAAGCACGTGTGCGTGTTTTGAAAATCGTGTTTATGATGTAAGAATCGTGCTCATTCTGATAAATGTGTGTGAAAGAAGGTGCTTTTACTTTCTAATTTAGATATAATTATCACATTATACGATGATAAGCTATATGGATGCACCATGATTTAATATTGAATGTGTGAATACCCGATCGACGCGACGGTATAACTCTGATCGACGGGCCGAGATATCCGTGACCAGTACGGCGGGATATCCGTACGACCCTTTGTTTGATCTTGTGAATTTTACCGGCCAACGGTAATTGTGTTCGGCACAAGTGTCCATCATTTTTGGGACCTTGCGCACCATATAAAAATGGTTCATATGAATGATGATGGTGGGTATTCAATTGGGGGCTTGATGTTATATGCTAGAGGGACTATTTAAGTGAGCAGTTTAAGTTTTTCTTTTGTTATGAGAATGAGCTTTGAAAATCATGTGTTTAAATCTTGGAAAATGGTAATTGATCTCAGTTTTGCTTCAAGTCATATACCTTTAAATTGTGAACTTTCGTATGAGAAAAATCATATTTTTTTATGTCATAAGATATATGTGTGATGTTAAGAATCTGCATGCTATTAGTATTTCCCTACTGGGCTTATATTATTTGCTCATCCCTCGACTATACGTCACAGGTACAGGAGCTGAGGTTGAGTTAGAGGATCCCACAAGGGTAGAGGATCCTAATATCTCTCCTAAGGAGGACTCAGAGCCTCATCCTGAGAATTATTTTGTCTGCGCAAAGCACGGGTAAGTCCGGCTTTGGAACGATGGGTTATAGTATGGTTTTTGTGATGTAAAGAACATAAACTTTTGAATTATATTTTTATTATTCTTTTGTGAACCATGTTTCGGTGATGGCCAGCCATCACCGGTGGTTCTTTTCGATTCTTCTACCCATGAATTTTTACATGGGATTAGAACCGTTATTTTGTCTTTTTAAGATAAAGAATTAGAGATTTCCTTTTTGCCTATGATGATTCCGTCTGTTTAGCTAGGTTACCTGCTTTGTTTTCGCTTTGTGTGTGGTTGTGCCATGTGTTTCGTTCGGGGATTGACCTTAGTGTCGATCCGACGATCAGGATTTTGCTGTTAGAAAATTCGGGCTGTTACAAAAGAGGATTCAAAATTATTTTTGAGAATTTAGCTCTTCCTTCTCTTCTTCTTCTATATTTTTCAGCTTCAGTAAGTATCCCTATTTTGGATAACTTCTTGCCATTTCTTTTCTTAGTATAAATCCTATGTTCTTTTCTAGTTGGAAACTTTTTTGTAACATCCTGGAAATTTTATACTTAAATAGCACACCTCGGGAAGCAGACCAACTGGTCGCATCTTTGACCGAGCCAATGTTTACTTGGTTGACTTGGTAGATCTTATGTGAGATAAAGGGTATGATAAAAAAATCACTTAGTTGGACTAAGTATCCAAGATATTTACACATACACGTTAGTGAGTTACAAGTGCTTAACACCCTAGTTAAGTAGTAAGTGATAAGAAAAAGGGAAAAGGAGTTTATTTCCCTTGAATGAGTAGTTGAGAAGAGTGAGAGAGAGTTAATGAGAGTATGATTTGTGTGTGAAATTGAGAAGGGTGCATTGAATGCAAATAAGTGATCTGGGTTCGGAAAGCTAGCGGATCGAGGTGAGAGTAGAGATTTGGGGGTTTATGAAACCCTATTGAGCTAAAGCTTGGAGCAAGAGAAATCCAATCATTTGATATGGTAAGATCCACTATTTCAAGTTTGTTTAATTATTAGATAGAGAATCTAAACCATATTGTATGAAAATTGGATGATGAATGGGATAGATGATGATGAGATGAGTTTTAGAGGATAGAACACATTCAGATCTGAGAATGGAAAAAAATTGATCGAACGAAATTAGAATTCGTTCAATCAATTTTAACCAATGAGAGAATAAGGTGAAAAATGAGTTCTGAAGAAATCGTTCGAACGATTTTAGAAATCGTTCGATCGATTTGAGAACCATGTGAACGATTTAAAAATCGTTCAATCGGTTTACTAGGGGACAAACAATGAGATAGAATGGATTTCTTCAGAAATCGATTGAACGAAATAAATTTGTTCGATCAATTTTCTAAATTGTTCGATCGATTTAAAATCGTTCGATCGATTTGGAGGAATTTAGGTTTTTGTGGGGTTTTTCATATGAACTATTCCATTGTTGGGGTTAGGGTTCTAACCCAATGTTTTTAAACTTATAGTGATGAGTTATATATGTTTGACCATGCCTAGTTATACCAAACATAATGATGGTTGAGTACGGCTCGGATTGAAGGATCCGTGGATAGTAATCACGTGAGACATAGGGGAATATTTGAACTTGTACACTCAATTACGAGAACATGTATGCAGTTATATTAAAGATGCATGTTCATTAAAGCTTAGTATAAATACTTGTGTTTTGTAATGTTATGAGTAAAAACATGAAAGTACGGCATGTGTGCATACACGGTTAAAAAGGGTAGAAACAATGAGTGTAATATATGAGCCATCCCATGGATGCATATGTACATTAGGCATCTGAAGGATGCATCAGAATGTGCGACATCTCAAGGATGTATGGTGGATAGAAAGATCCAAGTTATGAAATGGACCATAAATGGGATTGACCAAGCTGTAAATTTAAATGTTTTTAGCACAATGGCACAGTGAATTACTATATATAAAGCACAATCGATTTAAGGTTTGTAGAATACCCAACCGACACGACGGTATACCCGTGACTGACTCGACAAGATATTCGTGATCGGTACGGCGGCCAATCCGTACACCAATAGGTATCCCAGGGATGTATAGAAATGTGCCCGTCACCTATGAGAAAAGGACGTGGGTCAGGATACTTGAAAAATAGTCTGATTGGACGACGATGGAGGGTATTCCATCGGGGCTCGATGCTATATTTAGTTAATCATTTAAGTCATTAGATTAGCCTGGTTACAATCACAAGAACTAATTATGTCTGATGTCATGAGTAGAGTAATAAAAGCAGTCTATTTATTTTCTTGCATCTCAAACTGTTTTAAATAAATTACTTTGATGAATTCATTCTTTATTTCTGTCATGATATATATGTGAGTAAGAAAGATGCACTCCTTCAGATATTGTCTCTATTGAGCTAGGATGTAGCTCACCCTTTGACTATACGTCACAAGTGCGGTATTAGGAGTTGCTTCTAGAGAGGTCAATCTTGAGGACTCAGATTATAGTCCAGGGGAGGAGTCTGAGCCCCCTCCTGAGAGGTTCTTTTAGAAGACCCTCTGCATGCTTTGACGTTATATTGAGAGAGAGATATTTTTGGCTTGGTACGTCCAGCCATATTTTGTAAGGATAATGGTTCATGTAATATTCTTTTGCCAAACCATCTAGGGTGATCGTAGTTACAGCACTGATGGTTCGGGATGGTTCCTTTGCCCATACTGATATATGAGATCAGAACGATCTTTTGGATTAACTATTTTGTCGATATATTGTAGAACTAAAGATTTAGTTCTGCATTAGGTGGTATTTATGTTTTATCTATTTATATGGGGATGTACTACGTGTTCCGCATACTATTTGGGGCACAGCCTCGAGGGTCATGACGATGGCACGGGTTTTGGGGTGCCAAAATTTGGGCTATCACATTTTTGCTGCTCTTTTTCATAGAATTGTCTTTTTATGATTTTCTTCTTCTTTTCTTTTTCCATATTTTCATACGACTATATTTCTTTTAACTTGTACCCTTTTCAGCGGATCCTTTATCTGCTATGTGCATACTCCTTTCACTCCCTCTTCTCCCCTTCTTTTACATTCTAAATTCTCAGAAATAGTAAGGTTCAAGGATAGAAAGCTTTGGGCAGTACATCTGGTTAAAGGTTTATAAAATTTTGGTACAAAAAAATTTAGCTTTTAGGCTTCTAATATGGGTTCAAAGGATAAAAATATTCTGGGATTTTGGCTTTTTGGCTCTGGTTTAACAAAAGATGGCCTTTGGTCATTTTCACGATTTACTAATATGAATGTCTTATTGTTTTGATATATTTAATAGACAGTTCTAAACAAATAAATCATCATATTTACAGAATATCTTGATTCTAAGTTCAGCATTATGAGATTTCATATAATACAGAAATTTAAGGAAATTTAGCATGAATAAAAACAGTCTCTCTTTCTCAGAATAAAAGAGGAAATAGGCTCTGTAGCTCACTGATTATATGATTTTAAAACTATAATCTAAAATATTTATAGTTCAAATCAATCGTATAATTTCAAATATTCTCCTGATACAGTGTTCTAGATATGCTTTACTTTGAATTGCAACTATTTTTATTTTTATTTTTGAACTACTACAATGATGGATTGCTAAGAATTTCAAATTTATTTTTTTTCATAATTCTCATATAATGAATAACTAAAAAAAAATTCTAAATAAAAAAAACTATACTAATATATTATATTTTTCAAAATTGACATGTATCTCCTCCAAACTTAATTAGGACAATGTCCTCATTGTGCAAAATAGGGGACACACAGAAAAAAAATTACCTTATTTTACTGCTATGTTAGTTACCGGGTTTATAATCTGTAAAAAAAAAATCTTCCCCCAAACTTGAGAGGAAAAATACTATCGGTTTTATGGAATTAAAAAAATGTTAGATGTTAGTAGCACTTGTTAGTAAATTAGTCAAAAACAACCAAAAAAGAAAAACTATTTTTCATATATATG
Organism: Chloranthus sessilifolius; assembly: GCA_021018995.1. NCBI lineage: Eukaryota > Viridiplantae > Streptophyta > Magnoliopsida > Chloranthales > Chloranthaceae > Chloranthus > Chloranthus sessilifolius. The sequence continues at coordinate 101,297,012 of CM037597.1, forward strand.
AACCAATTATAGAAATATGGAAAGAAAACTAATTACATCAAAGAAATCCTAAGAAAAATCTAGACACAAACTAAACTAAGACATTGGCAGCAACGTCTGAAAAGGGGTCTTCCGGCTTTTTCAAAATGATACCCATCAAAAATGGTTTGCCTTCCTGGCTTCAGGATGTCTTCAACATGCTGCTCTTGGTAGAGGAACTGTAAGCCAAGAAAGGGAATAGCAAGGATTAGGGAGAATCAGGGGGCGGTAGCTGAGCAGGGGGTGGATGAAAGGCAGAGGAGGTGAAGATGGGAAGTGTGTCAAAAGAGGCAGGTGGTTCCATCTTCCTATTTTTCTTTTTCTTCGTTTTGTTCTTTTTCTGTTCTTCCTTCTCCAAAATCTTTTGAACTTTCTCGTACTCGTCCCACAGGAACTGCAGAAAGTCTGGCTCTTTTATCGGTGGTGGGTCCTCCCACACTAGAAAGAACTTTATTGGGTTATAATTGGTTTTATTGTCTGTCATGGGTAACGATGGGATGGTAGGGACGAGAGGGAATGATTTTGCTAAGAATGGACTAATTGTAACGTCTCAGAAAATTTCGTACTTCAAATAGTGCACCTCAAGAAGTGTGCCCGAATGGTCGCTGGTGGGATCGAGTCAAAGTTGACTTGGTTGATATTAGTTAGATAAGCTAAGTGTGAGATGCGGTGTGTGTAATAAGAGCAAGATAGAGTGGGTCTTATACACCTAGTAGGTATGTGTGCTTAACACCTAAGTAAAGGAGAGAGATTATAAAGAATAGGGGGGAATAAACCCTCATTTGCTTAGGTTGTTGAAAATTTAAGAGGGGTGTGAGAGTGCGTATATGAGTATTGAATGCACATGATTAGGAGTGGATCGGAAGGGTTGGCGAATTTAAGGCTTCGCATCGGAGTGAGATCGGAGATCTCGAGTTTGTGAAACCCTTGCGTGACAAGGAGTTTTGGATTAAGGGATCCGATAAACTTGAATGGTAAGCCTAATTACTCAAGAAAAATTGTGGTAGTTATATTGTGAATCTAGCAAATGATAAATAATGAATGATTAAGGATAGGGCGAAGATGATAAAGAGAATGAGTTCTAGATGTTAGAACTCAATCTGTTCTGGAAATGGGCAAAACCGATCGAATGGAATTAGTAACCGTTCGATTGATTTTGCCAAAGAATAGAGAAAGTATAATGCAAACTTCAGTTCTGGAGAAATCGTTCGAACGAATTAAGAATCGTTTGATCGATTTGGAAAACCGTTCGAACGAAATTTAAACCGTTCGATCGGTTTTGGCCAAAGAAGAAAGGACTGTAGAGCAGTTTTCTGAAGAAAACATTCGAACGATTTAAAAATCATTCAATCAATTTGGAAAACTGTTCGAACAAAATTAAGATCGTTCGATCGATTTTACTATAAAATAAAAATAGGTTTAAAGGATTTTTGAGGAAATCGATCGAACAAAATAAAGTCGTTCGATCAATTTTGGGAATTCGTTCGAACGATTTAAAATCGTTCGATCGATTTAAGAATCGTTCGATCGGTTTGGGCTAAATCAGGCTTTTGTTGGGTTTTGCTTATGAGCTAGTTATAAGTTGGGTTTAGACTTCTAAACCCAATATTTTTACACCAATTGTGATATGTTGCATGTGTTTGGACATACCTAGGTTGAGACGGACCTTAGGGTGGTTATGGCGAGCTCGAATTAAGGAAACCATAGAATTAAATTGCGAATGAGGTAGGGAATATTCTGAACTGGTACACTTGATTACAAAAGCATGTATGTAGTAATGTTTTAAGTATGCAAAATTGTTTAAAGCATAGTTAAGTGCATAAGCTAAAATGCTAAGATAAGTACGCAAAATTGTTTAAAGCATAGTTAAGTGAATGAGCTAAAATGTCAAGAAAAGTATGCAAAATTATTTAAAGCATAGTTAAGTGCATGAGCAAAAATGTCAAGAGAAGGATGTGAAATTAAGGTGTGTGTGCATATACAGAAATGAGAAAGGCATTAGTAGAAGAAAATAGACATCCCATGGATGTATATATAAATTGGGAATCTAAGTGATGCATCTGAACATGTGACATCCCAGGGATGTATAGAAAATGTGAATACCCACGTGATGTGAAAGTGCATGAATGAGATTTGAACGGGCTTGGAATTATTAATAGTTAGCACAATTACACGGTGAATAACTATATGTAGTTGTACAATTGATTTAAGGTTTGGAGAATACCCCACCGACACGGTGGTATACTCGTGACTGACTCAGCAGGATATTCGTGACCGGTACGGCAGCCAATCCGTACACCAATAAGACATCTCAGGGATGTATAAGAATTATGTACCCGTCGCCTATGTGAAAGGAACTTGGGTTATGTCATATGAAAAATAGTCTGATTGGATGACGATGGAGGGTATTCCATCAGAGCTCGATGCTATATTGCTCAGAGATTATTTAAGTTAATTGATTTTAGTCATGAGACCAGCCCTGTTGTAATATGAGAACCAGTTGAGCATAAGAACCATATGTAGTGTAGCAAATGCATTCTGTTCATTCTTTTAGTATCTCAAACTGTTTATATTGATGAAATCATGCTTCAATTATGTCATGAAATATATATGAGTAAGATAGATTTACATGTTTAGATATCTTCCCTATTAAGCTAGGATGTAGCTCACCCTTTTGACTATATGTCATAGGTTTTGAGATAGTGGCTGCTTCTAGTGACGTCGATCTCAAAGACTCGGATTACGTTCCGGTGGAGGAGTCTGAGCCCCCTCCGGAGAGGTTCTTTTAGAAGACCCTCTGTGTACTTTGATAGTTATTTTGAGAGAGATTATACGGCTTGGTATGTCTAGCCATTGTTTTGGGATAATGTAATCATATGAAATATTCTTTTGTCGAACCATCTGAGGTGACCGTTGTTACGTCACTGATGGTTCGGGTTGGTTCTTTTGCCCATGCAGTGGCATGGGATTAGAACTATCTTTTGGGTTATGAATTTTGACTTTAGATTATAGAACTGGAGATTTAGCTCAGCACTTGTTCTTTTATACATGCTTTATTTATGGTTGTGTGGATATACCAAGTGTTCTGTGTATGTCATTGGGGCATGGCCTCAAGGGTTGTGCCGATGGCATGGGTTTCGAGGTGTTAAAATCCAGGCTATCACAGTTGGTATCAAAGCCTTTTCTTTAAAAGTTCTGACAAGTCTTGAATTTTGTCAGAGTGTAGGGATCTTCTGCTAATAAAACTTTGATTTCATGTGCAAAGTGTGATGTCTTCCAGAGGAAGGGGTCGACCTAGATGTAGCCAAAGTTAAAATTGGAGAAGTGACGATGAATTCCTTGCAGGGTCTAGTAGAGACCAAAGGAACCCTCATGATGGGGGAGATAGGAGAGGCGATGCTACAGATCGGATGGCGTTGGCCATGGAAGTCGTGGCCGCTGCAATTGCACAGCAGACGCAACAGACCGCGTTATTGGTAGAGCAGACCGCACTATTAGCTGCTAATAATGCCAATAGTCATCAGTCACCACCACCACCTCCTCCAGCATTGTTGCCTTCGTCATTCATCGATTTTAGGAGATTGAGACCTCCTAGTTTCTATGGGCAGACAGATCCATTAGAGGCGGAGAAGTGGTTGAATCAGATGGAAAAACTTTTAGATAGACTTCGTAGTATAGAGGATGAGAAGGTAGATTGGGCTTCCTTCCAACTTGAGGGAGATGCTGATCCCTGGTGGAAATCGGTATTGAGAAAAAGGGAAATTGAGAACCCTCACCATCTATGGACACGGGTGGAATTCGTTAGGGAGTTCAATAGGGAGTACTTCCCCAAGCAAGTGAGAGTTCAGATGAAAAAAGACTTTGCAAACCTAGAGAAAGGAAGCATGATTGTGCGAGAGTATGGGGTGGAGTTTACACGATTATCACGATTTGCACCTGAGTTAGTGGCCACTGAATTAATGAAGGCCAGTAAGTTTGAGGAAGGTCTGAGGCCGAACGTCCGAGATAGAGTTTCTATATTTAAACTTGAAAACTATGCGGACGTGATGAAAAAGGCGATAGTGGTTGAAAGGGATATTAATAATATGTACAAACAGAGGGATCAGTGGGATAAAGGTAGAACAATTCACGGGGAGAGTGGGTGAGTATGACTCGGGGAATAAAAAGCTGAGATTTACGGCACCAGCTCCAATTCCTAGACAAATTGCTTACACAAATTATTCCAGACCATCTATACCCACCTTGGCAAGACCAATTAGATATGAGAGCCCTACTGCCACCATGGGAGTCTCAGTTACTCAAGCTTTCTCACGGGCAGCTTCTTCTATACCAAATGAAACTGTGCCAAGTGTGGCGAGTCTCACAAAATAGTTGATTGTAGACGGGGAATTCGGGGATGCTACAAGTGTGGGAAGATAGGCCACATGATTCGGGACTATCCAGAATTGAACAAGGGGAGAATGGCTTCTGCTTCCATACCGATACCGGTACAAGCGAAGAAGTCGGTCATGCAAGGAAGGGCCTATGCAGTTACTACTCAGGATGCTCAGAACGCTAATGACATCATACAAGGTGAAACTTTAAATGAAATGATTTACACATTGCATCAATCGCATTGAATTCATAAATTCTAGATAGAAAAGGTGTACTTATATAGATTGTCTATGTAGAGTTGTTTAATCAAATTGATTTCCATGTTTTAATATAATGCATGAGTAGGGTGCTAATATATTGTGCTCTATAGGTACTTTACAAATGTATGGGAGGGAGAGTGATGTAGCATATGTGGCTAGAGTATTGATAGACCCAGGGTCTACTAATTCATTTATTACTCCTCGATTTGCAAAGAAGATGAAGGTCATCCTAGAGACATTGGATTTTGTCTTGGCAATGTCTATTCCGACTGGACAATTGGTTGATATGGACTTGGTTTGTAGGCCGGTGATAGTAACCATTAGAGGTGGAGACATTTTTGAACTAGCAGCAAATTTAGTTCTGTTGGATATGCAAGAATTTGACGTGATCCTTGGCATAGATTGGTTGTCAACTCATTGTACAACGGTTGATTGTAAGAACAAAGTGGTTATCTTTCGACCGAATACAAGGAGGTCATTCCAATTCGTTGGGGTGAGAACGAAGTTTCTGCCACTTGTGTCCGCCATTAGAGCCGAGCGTTTGATCAGAAATGGATGCAGTGGTTTCTTGGCATTTCTGAAGGAAGACACGGAAGGGAAGAATGTCATTTCTGAAATTTCAATTGTACAAGAGTTTGAAGATGTCTTTCCGAAAGAGTTGCCAGGATTGCCTCCTGATCGAGAGGTGGAATTCGCTATCGACTTAGCACTTAGAACGGAGCCGATTTCCAAAGCACCATATCGAATGGCTCCTACTAAGTTGAAGAAACTGAAAGAGCAGTTATAAGAGCTCTTAGATAAGGGGTTTGTATGGCTGAGCATGTCTCTTTGGGGAGCACCGGTCTTGTTTATCAAGAAGAAAGATGGATCGATGAGGCTATGCATTGAATACCGTTAGCTAAACAAACTAACCATCAAGAATCGATATCCATTACCTAGGATCGATGATTTGTTTGATCAGCTATAAGGAGCAAGATATTTCTTCAAGATCGATCTGAGATCTAGATACCCTCAGCTGAGAGTCAAGGCAGAGGACATCCAGAAGACGGTGTTCAGAATGCAGTACGGACACTACGAGTTCTTAGTGATGCCGTTTGGTTTAACAAATGCACCGTCATTGTTTATGGACCTGATGAATGGGGTGTTTAAACCACACCTGAACACTTGCATTATAGTATTCGTCGATGATATTTTGATATATTCAAAATCGAAGGAGCATGAAGAATATTTGAGAATCGCCCTACAAACTCTACTTGAGCACCAATTGTATTCCAAGCTCAGTAAGTGTAAGTTTTGGATAGAAAAAGTTATCTTTTTGGGACATGTCATCTCAAAGGAGGGTGTCACTGTAGATCCAGCTAAGATCGAAGCAGTGGTTCAATGGGAACAACTAAAGACGATAACAGATATCCGTAGTTTCTTTGGTCTAGTTGGGTACTATCGACGTTTTGTGAAGAGATTTTTAAAAATATCGGGACCGCTTACGAGGCTCACAAGGAAGGATGTGAGATTTGAATGGACTAAAGCCTGTGAAAAGTGTTTTTAAGAACTCAGGAAGAGACTTACTTCATCTCCAGTGCTAGTAATTTCTTCAGGCAGTGGAGGGTTTGTGGTATATAGTGATGCTTCTCATAACGGGTCAGGTTGCGTGCTCAACCAACATAAGAAAGAGATTCCTTATGGGTCGGCGTAGCTAAAAGATCACGAGAAGAATTACCCGACACATTACCTGGAACTAGCAACAGTTATATTTGCATTAAAGATTTGGAGACACTATTTATATGGTGTGACCTTTGAGATCTTTACTGACCATAAGAGCCTCAGGGACCTATTCACACAGAAGGACTTAAATATGAGGCAGCGAAGGTGGATGAAGTTTCTCAAGGACTATGATTGCTCCATATAATATCACCCAGGTAAAGCTAACGCTATAGCGGATGCATTGAGTCATAAGGGTTTGGCTCAGTTAGCTAGCCTTGTGATGGGAATGCACTGGTGAAAATTGTTTGAAGATTTGTCATTGTATGATGCAAAGATTGAGGTGCAAGCTTCAGGGGCTTTCTTAGCCAACGTCACAGTGAGACCAACGATTTTTTAGCATATTCATGAGCTATAGATGAAAGACTCAGAGTTAGTAAAAATTTGACAAGGTGTGACTGAAGGCACCAAACCGGACTTCTCTATAAAGGAAGATGGTTTCTTACTATTTATGGGACGTCTTTGTATTCCAGTAGATGCCGATCTGTGGCAAACTATTCTAGACGGGGCTCATAAGTCTAGAGATGCGATTCACCTCGATAGCACCAAAATGTATCAAGATCTGAGGAAGAGTTACTGGTGGAGAGGTTTGAAGCAAGATGTAGCTGAATACATGTCAAGGTGTTTGACATGTCAGCAGGTGAAAGTAGACCATAGACACCCTGCCAGATTGTTGCAACCTCTACTAATACTAGAGTGGAAATGGGAATCAGTCTCCATGGATTTCATCATGGGATTACCACGGACAGTGAAAAGGTACAATGCAATTTGGGTAGTCGTTGATCGACTCACCAAGTCAGCTCTCTTCTTGCCCTACAACATGATGCATACGACAGGAAGACTCACAAAACTCTATATAAAGGAGATCGTACGTTTGCACAGGATTCCAAGCAGCATCATCTCTGATCGTGACCCACTGTATACTTTAAAATTTTGGCAGAAGTTTCAAGAAGGTATGGGTACTCGATTGGACTTTAGTTCGGCATTCCATCCACAGACTGATGGGCAAACAGAGCAAGTAAATCAGGTGATAGAAGATATGCTCAGGGCGTGTATGCTTGAATTACAAGGATCATGGGATCAACATCTATCCTTGATCAAGTTTGCATATAACAATAGTTTTCAAGCAAGCGTTGGAATGGCGCCTTATGAAGCTCTCTATGGAAGGCGGTGTTGATCGCCTATCAACTGGGAAGAAACAGGTGAAAAGTTTGTACTGGGTCCAGAGTTACTTGAAGATAACACCATAATCGTCCATCTGATAAGAGACTTAAATCAGCTCAGAGCAGGCAGAAGAGCTATGCCGATATCAAAAGGACGAGCGTGGACTTTGCCGTTGGCGATCATGTGTTTGTGAAAATATCACCCATGAAAGGTGTGATGAGGTTTGGGAAGAGGGGAAAGTTAAGTCCCAGTTACCTTGGGCCCTTTGATGTTTTGGGTCACGTTGGTGAGGTAGCTTATCGCATCGGATTACCTCTATTGTTTGATAGGGTACACAATGTGTTCCATATATCTATGCTCAAGAAGTATGCAAAGGACCCTACACACATCTTGGGAGATCAGCCTATCGAGATGCATGAAGACATGACCATGATCGAAGGGGCAACTCAAATTTTGGATCGAAAAGAACAAATTCTACGTACTAAGACTATCCCTTTAGTACTTGTCAAGTGGGGAAATCATTCGGCCGAAGAAGCGACTTGGGAGTGCGAGGTCGAAATCAAGGAACTATACCCCCATTTGTTTGAGAAACCATAGACACTAAGTGCGATGTATAAAGCTAGATTCAAAACAGAAAAAAATTTCTTGTAATTCGCATGTGACCTCTCAAATTTTTAAGGCTATATGAAAAAAAAAACCAAGTTAATTGGCATTGAAATCTATATAGTTGTGACATTGATGCACCAGTTGTGGTTTAAGCCCTTTTAATCATTTGAAATGTGAGTTGTGGCCATAGATAGATAATGCATATAGTTTTAGGGTATAAATTAGGTGTAAAAATAATGGCTAAAGTCTTGTAAATTCAAGTGAAGGTCAAGGCTATTAACAATAGGGTGTGAAGGCATGCCAAGGAACCTTAACTATGTTTTTTTCGCAAAATCGTTCGATCGAATTTAAAATTCGTTCAAACGAAATTCACTGAGGTAAAGCCTAAGCAATTGCCAGGAAATCGTTCGATCGATTTTACAAATTGTTCGATCAATTTTACAAATCGTTCGAACGAAGTGGAAGGGCCAGTGGGATGAAAAATGACTGGAAAATGAGGTGGGAAAATCATTCGATCGGAATTAGTATCCGTTCGAACGAATTTTCAAGGGAAGCATTTAATGTTCAAAAATCGTTCGATCGATTTCTGAGGTTATATTTATAGCATGAATTTTTTTCCCATTTCAAAAATTAGAACTTTTAAAAAAATAAAAATAAAAAATTTCTTCTTCTCTTAAAGGGGTGGGGCTTGAGACTCCCACCAGACCTTGGAGATTTCCGACACCATTCGAGCTTGGGGCTTGCATGCTTAGTTCCTAGAAGCACAAAGAGGTAAATTCTAATCTCTCCTAGGTCCTTGCAAATTGAAATTTGGTTTTTATTCCCTAGTATTAGAAAAATTGGGGCAAAACCCTTGCCCAAATTCCTTGTGTTATGGCGTGATTGCAATGGCACTGAAAAATCGCCAAACCACGGTGGGTGTCACATCGAAGAAACCCACGACGGGTTCTTCATCACAACAATAACCGAAGAAACCCTCAACACCAACGGGTTCTTCATCAAGACCGCCTACATAGGCCCAACCACCACCTCAACATGAGCGACCCAATGAGTGGTGGGCCAATAAAGATTTTGAACCAGAGTGATTCATTGATCCTAAGATTTTTGCCAAGCGTGAGGAAACGCTTTGGGCTTTCAATTACCTTTCCACGGTGGGTTTAACCAGGATACTCCGACTGTGTAAAGACAACTTCTACCCATGTATTGTGAGGTTATTCTACCAAAATATGGAAGATGTCAAGAACCTGACCATCCTTAGGACCAAAATAGACAATAGGCATTATGAGTTCACGTATGATGGCATGGCCGATGCCTTGGAATGTTTTAATACGTATAATCATGAAGACATTGCCTTGGCCAAACCTTTTCCAGCCCCTTTGGATTACATGTATGTCACGGCCGAAATGACGCATGGTAGAACAGGATCTGATCACTCGATTAAGCGAGTTGACTTACCGCGCGAGCTTTGGATGCTCGATTCTATCATTAATGTAACTTGTATCCATTGTGGCATAGAACGGAATAGGTGGGTGAAGTTCAAAAAGCGCTATTTGTGGCTTTCAGTGGCCGATGGTTTAACGCGCCACGTATGGCCATTGAGGGAATGAAATATGCGCGCAAGAAAATGCTTGAGGGAGCGCGTTGAGGATATGCCCTACGCGCGTCTCATCTCACTCATGGTTGACGATTACATGGGTGATGAGACGTACACGCTCTCAAAGAATGAACCAAAACTTAGAGGAAATGTGCAACCATACACTATGGTTGATTGGAACCGCACACTTGTCAAATTGACCAAGAAACCAGTTGTTGAAGAACCGCCACCACCTACAACTCAAGCACAAGACCAGCCACTTCATGATGCTCTTATTCCGGATGAGCTAGCTGCTACCTTTCCGCTTCAGCAACGTGCCCGGCATCGTACGCAGACACATGCACCACCACCACCGGAGGACGCTCCTACGTCGATCATTGCCGATCTTTACGTGCTCATGGAAGCAAACGCTCGGCAAATGGCTGAAAACAACCACCTCCTCAACCGCCGGTTAAACTATTACGATGCATTACACACCGAGGAGATGCACTTCATGTACCCCGCTGATTATCTCCAACGCATGACGGCAGCGCAGGCGTGGTTCCTGGATGCATCTAGTTCGGGTGCGGGAGACCGTGGTGATGACGGCGATCAGCCCGGTGACGTGGCGTCTTGAGTGATGTTTTGAGGAGTTTAAATTTTGCATGGTGATAAGTAATTTTATTGAAAAATTGTAAATATTTAAAACAGGTACCATTGGACATGTGTCCTTTTAAAACGATCATGGCATGGGTGCCACACAAGTCTGTACATAACCTTTTGCTAATGCTTTCTATGTTTTCCTATTTTGATGTGTGCCATCGTTCATAAGTGGCTTAGCTAGTTGGGTGTGCTCTATATATATTGATGTTGTAGTAGTTGCTAAGAAAATTTTATTATGGGGCTGTTTTGTTATGTAACCATTTTGGTTGTTTTGTTATGGGGTTTGGTTGCAATTCTTTGATAAAAAACTGTGTACTTGTGCAGGTTCGATAAGAAACGTTTTAACGATATTGTGGTAATGTGGTTTTTAAAATAGTTAACAGATTGTTGCACATGGGTGTGAATCAGATTTTGTCATATGTTGCTATCTATGCTTAAATACATGCTGTGAATTGAATCTTGCACAATCTATTGTTGTGAATGGACAGGAAGTGAGGTTGTAATTCTATTTAGGATGGGTTGTACTGTGTGTGTGGGTTTCCATGCCAGGGAGTGGGGAGCCCTTGAGTTAGATTTTCGAGGACGAAAATTCCCAAGGAGGGGAGAATGTAAGGTCCCAGAAAATTTCGTACTTTAAATAGTGCACCTCAGGAAGTGTGCCAGAATGGCCGCTTGTGGGACTGAGTCAAAGTTGACTTGGTTGACTTATTGGTTGATATTAGTTAGATAAACTAAGTGTGAGATGCGGTGTGTGTAATAAGAGCAAGATAGAGTGGGTCATATACACCTAGTAGGTATGTGTGCTTAACACCTAAGTAAAGGAGAGATTATAAAGAATAGGGGGAATAAACCCTCATTTGCTTAGGTTGTTGAGAATTTAAGAGGGGTGTGAGAGTGCATGTATGAGTATTGAATGCACATGATTAGGAGTGGATCGGAAGGGTTGGCGAATTTAAGCCTTCGCATAAGAGATCTCAAGTTTGTGAAACCCTTGCATGACAAGGAGTTTTGGATCAAGGGATCCGATCAACTTGAATGGTAAGCTTAATTACTCAAGAAAAATTGTAGTAGTTATATTGTGAATCTAGCAAATGATAAATAATGAATGATTAAGGATAGGGTGAAGATGATAAAGAGAATAAGTTCTAGATGTTAAAACTCAATCTGTTCTGGAAATGGGCAAAACCGATTGAACGGAATTAGAATTCATTCGATCGATTTTGCGAAAGAATAGAGAAAGGATAATGCAGACTTCAGTTCTGGAGAAATCGTTCGAATGAATTAAGAATCGTTCGATCGATTTGGAAAATCGATTGAACGAAATTTAAACCGTTCGATCGGTTTTGGCCAAAGAAGAAAGGACTGTAGAGCAGTTTTCTAAAGAAATCGTTCGAACGATTTAAAAATCGTTCGATCGATTTGGAAAACCATTCGAACGAAATTAAGATCGTTTGATCGGTTTTGCTGTAAAATAAAAATAGGTTTAAAGGATTTTTGAGGAAATCGATCGAACGAAATAAAACTGTTCCGATCGATTTTGGGAATTCGTTCAAACGATTTAAAATCGTTCGATCGAATTTTCAAACCGTTTGATCGATTTATGAATCGTTCGATCGGTTTAGGCTAAATCAGGCTTTTGTTGGGTTTTTCTTATGAGCTGGTTATAAGTTGGGTTTAGGCTTCTAAACCCAATGTTTTTACACCAATTGTGATATGTTGAATGTGTTTGGACATACCTAGGTTGAGCCAAACCTTAGGGTGGTTATGGCTAGCTCGGATTAAGGAATCTGTGAAATTAAATTGTGAATGAGGTAGGGAATATTCTAAACTTATACACTTGATTATAAAAGCATGTATGTAGTGATGTTCTAAGTATGCAAAATTGTTTAAAGCATAATTAAGTGCATGAGCTAAAATGTCAAGATAAGTATGCAAAATTATTTAAAGCATAGTTAAATACATGGGCTAAAATGTCAAGATAAGTATGTTAAATTAAGGTGTGTGTGCGTACACAGAAATGAGAAAGGCATAAGTATAAGAAAAGAGACATCCCAGGGATGCATATGTAAATTGGGCATCTAAGTAATGCATCTGAACGTGTGACATCCCAGGGATATATAGAAAATATGAATATCCACGTGATGTGAAAGTGCATGATGAGATTTGAACGGGCTTAAAATTATTAATAGTTAGTATAATTACACGGTGAATAACTATATGTAGTTGCACAATTGAATTAAGGTTTGAAGAATATCCCACCGACACGGCGGTATATCCATTATTGACTCGACAGGATATCCATGACCAGTACCGCGACCAATCCATACACCAGTAAGACATCCTAGGGATGTATATGAGTTATGTACCCGTAGCCTATGTGAAAGGGACTTGAGTTATGTCACATGAAAAATAGTCTGATTGGATGACAATGGAGGGTATTCCATCGGGGCTCGATGCTATATTGCTCGAGAATTATTTAAGCTAATTGATTTAAGTCATGAGACAAGCCCTGTTGTAATATTAGAACCAGTTGAGCATAAGAACCATGTGTAATGTAGCAAATACATTTTGTTCATTCTTCTAGTATCTCAAACTGTTTATATTGATGAAATCATGCTTCAATTATGTCATGAAATGTATATGAGTAAGATAGATTTATATGTTCAGATATCTTCTCTATTGAGCTAGGATGTAGCTCAGCCTTTTGACTATGTCACAGGTTTTGAGATAGTGGCTGCTTCTGGTGACGTCGATCCCGAGGACTCGAATTACATTCCGATGGAGGAGTCTGAGCCCCCTCCACAGAGATTCTTTTAGAAGACCTCTGTGTATTTTTATGGTTATTTTGAGAGAGATTATACGGCTTGGTATGTCCAGCCATTGTTTTAGGATAATGTAACCATATAAAATATTCTTTTGTCGAACCATCTGAGGTGACCGTTGTTACGTCACTGATGGTTCGGGTTGGTTCTTTTGTCCATGTAGTGACATGGGATTAGAACTATCTTTTGGGTTATATGTTTTGACTTTAGATTATAGAACTAGAGATTTAGTTCAGTACTTGTTTTTTTATACATACTTTATTTATAATTATATGAATATACCAAGTGTTCCGCGCATGTCATTGGGGCACGACCTCAAGGGTTGTGCCGATGGCACGGGTTTCAGGGTGCTAAAATTAGGGCTATCACACTGATCCTGTATTTTAAATTCTTGGATGGTAGAATACGAATCGTCATTTTAAATTTTCTCATCCTTCCGAACTTATTTGGCATAATGATTTTACAGAAGGCTAGTTGGCAATAATTTTGAAGTCGACTGGAATAAATATAGAACATCATACGATTTATTATGGGTGATGATATCAAAGAGTACATATGATGGGTAATAATTATTTTCATGTGGCAGTAGAGTGCTTATCTAGTATTGTATATATACATGAAAGACTTTGAGATGGATTTGAGCATAATTACTTATTTTTATGTTTTTAGCCTTTATATGATTTTTATTTTAGAAAGCAGGGAGAGAAACAAATTTGAGTTTCTAAATTTCTGGGACCCGCAGAAGTGTTGAAAGTCTGATCCGTTACTCTAAATAAACTTGCAAAAGATTAAGAAGTGATCAAAGAAAAATATAAATATAAAGAAATATGAAAAGAGAGATAAATATTGGTTTCTAAAAGAATAAAAATATTGGATAAATTAGAAATAAAGATAAATTCTGCTTCCCTAGCAACGGCGCCAAAAACTTGATCATTGCTTATTATGTATATTATTATATTAAATTCAAGTCTTAACCTATTTCAAGCGCACAATAGAAATTATAGTACTAGCATAGGATCATTCCCACGAGAAAGTTTATTTATCTAATTACTTTTTATTTATATTTTCTACTTAAATCCTTCTATTAAAAACTTTTATTTATCTTTAAGATCTAATCTACTGGAAAAATATGAATAAAACAATGGTTTCCTAATCTAAAATGCATAAAATAAATCTAAATTCTCATTCTTCTAATTGAGGTCGTCAATCCCAATCTTTAGCTATCGGATATTTACGAATTTAAACAGTACCGTTACACTATTTCTCTAGTTTTTTAGCATTAGTCGTCAATCAAGTCTAATATCCTATCAATACATATTTAATCTAATTAGCAACTTCCTAAAATCTGGGCATCAATCAAATCTTAAAAAACTGAAGATGGAAAAATAAAAATCGTTACACTAATCTACAAATTCTAACCTGAGTCGTCAATTCAAATTAAAACTTGGAGATGTTTATAAAGCTGTAAATAAAAGAAAATAAAATCTAATCTAGAAAGCAAAATAAATATATCTTTCACCCCTTAGCTGCAGTCGCCAATTGCTTCTGAGAAACTAGGATGTCTACACTAATCGTCAGCACCCAATTGCAGTCGTCAATTGATCTTGAGAAATCTCTGATATCTAATCTACTCTAACTATGTTACACTACTTTGATCGAAAGAAAATCCAACCTCAGGCGTCAATTGATGCTGAAATTCTTCGATGATTACTCCTACACCGGGCTCTCTTATTTATAGATCATAAGGAGTCGGTTTATAAAGACTTCTAATTCTAATAAAAGAAACTATGAAATAAAAGATTCCTAATATAACTCTAATTTCTAATTTTATCTTTCCTTGCTTTAGACGGTAGATATGCTTCTGGATTATTTTCTTTTATTTCAGCAATAGAGTCCTTCGGAGTAGATCTTCAATAATCTTTTTCTATCCATAATTCACCAAACTTCTAGAGATCTTCTAATTTAGTTCATGACGGTGATAATCTTCACTGACGTGATCAGCAGCAGCAGTGAATTAAGATTTCTGTAAAATTGTTGATACTGATTCTCTGTCTCTCTTCTTTGGTGAGAAATCATAAATTTTAATTCCCTGCTTTTAGTAGGGTTCATAGAGGGAAAATCGGAAAAGATGATTTTTCAGTTTTATCATATTGCTGCAAAATCGTAAGTGACGATTTTATATCTTCATACTACTCACTCTTATGACTTAGCAGACTTAACGGACGATTCTTTAGAAAATATGATTATTTACTTTTTTCCTTTGAGTGGCTTCTTTTGGAGATTCGTAAATTACGATTCTTTGGCTTTCATAGTCCTTCACTCTTGGAAAATCGTAAAATAGCGATTTTTCATTCTGTTCAGTACGTCGGGCTTCACCTTTCAGTTATGTTGTCATTCTTTACTGCTTTTTGAGTTTCTTTTTATGAATATTAATACTTAGTCTCTATTTTGTTGTTTATCTCTAATATTTGCACATCAGTAAGTTATTAGTGGGAAACTAAGTTAAGGGTGATAAAATGGTAAATTATGTGACTAATCACACCCCTAAATTTAAGTTTTGCTACTCCCTAGCAAATAAGGGAACATAAAATATCTAAGCTATGAATTTAAAATGCCACTTTCGTAGGGATCATGATTGCATTTAGCCGAA
Organism: Chloranthus sessilifolius; assembly: GCA_021018995.1. Taxonomy (NCBI): domain Eukaryota; kingdom Viridiplantae; phylum Streptophyta; class Magnoliopsida; order Chloranthales; family Chloranthaceae; genus Chloranthus; species Chloranthus sessilifolius. The sequence continues at coordinate 101,312,900 of CM037597.1, forward strand.
TCAACCAGCCTTTAAACCCCTAGGTGATCCACAGTGGAGGAGTTGTAGTCTCCTGAAGGCTTTCAGTGAAGTTACCTATAAACTTCTAAATATATTTTTGAGTTTTTCAAAATATTTTTCAAAACTAAAAATTCAAAATATAGATTTTTATATACTAATTACTCAGTCATTCATTATATGTTTATTATTTTTTTAAAAATTTCAAACCTTTTATCCTTTGTTTTCCATCACCGCAATCATCCTCTATCAGAACTTAATAATTTCAATTCGGTATAGCGTGGAGTGTGCATATCAGTGAAAAGTTTATTCATCATAGATTTTTCTAAATTGTAATTTTTAGAAAATATTTTCATCCAAACTTTCACTTATTGACATACTCTCAAAATAATCTAAATTTTTCGGGTTCTCACAATATTATAGATATATATGCAAATTTCATCGGACAATTTACTAAGAAGATAAATCTCATAGAAAGGATAATCAGTACCGTTCATATAACTTCTTTATTTATTCATAATATCTATTTTATATATCTCTACTAGATTCATATTCTTGTAAATCGAAAATCACAAAGGTCTTTCCTTCGGCTTGTAATAGGCTTTGGGTTTTCAGAAGGTAAAGAAAGAGATAAATATGTAATGTCCCAAAATTTTAGACTTGAACAGTACATCTCGATATGTGTGCCCAATTGGTCACACACAAGGATAAGAGGAAATGTTAGAATTTTAAATATGAGATAAATTAATTTAAATGCGAATGAGAAAGAAAAGATGAATGTGTGTATGAACCATTAATGAGGTAGCATATACCGGTATGTGTTCAACACTTGTGAAAGAGACTTTAAGTATAAAAGACAAATATAAGAGAAATAAATTATATTGCTTTGGTTGTTGAAGAGTTATTAAGAGAGAAAGAGATAGAAGAGTAAGCTTTGAATGCGTGTGATCATGTGTGCAAGGAATTAGGAATTTGTGCCTAAGATTGCGGATTTGGGATCGCGAAGAATCCGAAGCTCAAATTATGAAGCCCTAGCTATGTTTGAACACGTGGGATCGAGGAATCAGTCAATTAAAAGGTAAGAAAATTATATGAAGTTGTATTTTTTAGTCATGTTAGTCCCTGTATAGGTACGTGAGAGAGAATTAGAGGATTAGGAGATAAGTACTTAAGAAAATAAGTTTGAGAAGTTAAAAACCCGAGAATGTGTTGAGTTTGACAAAATCATTCAATCGAAATAAGTGACCGTTTGATCGGTTTTGTCAAAGGATGAAAGGCGTGTGAGTTCTGAAGAAACCATTCGATCATAATTAATTCCGATCGAACGAATTGAAGATATCGATTGAGCAGTTTGAAACTGATCGATCGGAATGTGGCACCTGGGCAAAGGTTTAGTTTCTCAGTGAGTAAACCGTTCGATCGGTTTGGAATTGATCGAACGATTTAGAGAAACCGATCGATTGATTTGGAATCGATCAATCTGTTTGGCCAGATTCTGAGTCTTGTTTCTATTTGTCTGGAAGAATCTTGGGAAGCTTTATGTCTTCATGTTTTACGTCATTTCTGATGTGTGGGCTATGGTTTGTATGTGTTTAGGTATGGACATGGTCACGTGTGTGAGAGGCTAACTAGATCAAGGCAGATTCGTTTTCACTCCGCGCGAGGTAGGGAAATCTTTATACCATGTGCATTTGATACAACTAGCATGTGATGTGGTTTGCCATTGTGTTTTCCATAAGTTGTGGAAATGTGAATGTGTTAGTACGTGTGCGTGTTTTGGAAATCGTGTTTATGATGTGAGAATCTTACAAGATTTATTTCGATAAATATATGTGAAAGAAGGTGCTTTTAACTTTCTAATTTCGATATAATTATTACATTACACGGCGATAAGCTATATATATGCACTATAATTTAAGTGTCCATTTTTAGGACCTTACGCACCATATAAAAATGGTTCATATGAACGAGGATAGTAGGTATTCCATCGGGGGCTTGATGTTATATGCTCGAGGGACTATTTAAGTTAGCAGTTTAAGTTTTCTTTTATTATGAGAATGAGCTTTAGAAATCATGTGTTGAAATCTTGGAAAATGGTAATTGATCTCAGTTTTTCTTCAAGTCATATACCTTTAAATTGTGAACCTCCGTATGAGAAAAATCATATTTCGTTTGTCATATGATATATGTGTGATATTAAGAATCTGCATGCTAGTAGTATTTCCCTACTGGGCTTATATTGTTAGCTCATCCCTCGACTATACGTCACAGGTACAGGAGCTGAGGTTGACTTAGAGGATCCCGCAAGGGTAGAGGATCCTAATTTCTCTCCTGAGGAGGACTTAAAGCCTCATCCTGAGAATTATTTTGTCTACGCAAAGCACGGGTAGGTACGGCTTTGGAACGATGGGTTATAGTATGGTTTTTGTGATGTAAAGAATACAAACTTTTATATTATAATTATATTATTTTTTTGTGAACTATGTTTCGGTGATGGTTGGCCATCACCGGTGGTTCCTTTCAATTCTTCTGTCGATGAGTTTTTACATGAGATTAGAACCGTTATTTTATCTTTTTGAGATACAGAATTGGAGATCTCCATTTTGCCTATGATGATTCCATGTGTTTAGCTAGGTTACCTGCTTTGTTTCTGCTTCCTGTGTGGTTGTGCCAAGTGTTCCATTTGGGGATCGACCTTAGTGTCGATCCGACAGTTCGAGTTTCATGATTAGGAAATCCGGGCTGTCACAAATGGAGATTTAAAATTATTTCTGAGAATTTAGCTCCTCCATCTCTTCTTCTTCTATATTTTTTAGCTTCAATAAGTATCCCTATTTTGGATAACTTCTTCCCATTTCTTTTCTTAGTATAAATCCCATTTTCTTTTCTAGTTCGAAACTTTTTGCTTCTCTTTTTCATAGAATCGCCTTTTTAGGATTTTCTTCTTCTTTTCTTTTTTATATTTTCATACAATTGTATTTCTTTTTACTTGTACCCTTTTCAGCAGATCCTTTATCTGTTACGTGCATACTCCTTTCACTTCCTCTTCTCCCATTCTTTTACATTCTAAATTCTCAGAAATTGTAAGGGTCAAGGATAGAAAGCTTTGGGCAGTCCATATGATTAAAGGTTTATAAAATTTTGGTACAAAGAAATTTAGCTTTCAGGCTTCTAATATGGGTTCAAAAGATAAAACAATTCTGGAATTTTGGCTTTTTGGTTCTGGTTTAACAAAATATGGTCTGTGGTAATTTTCACGATTCACTAATATGGAGGTCTTATGTTTTTGATATATTTAATAGACAGTTTTAAATAAATAAATCATCATATTTACAGAATATCTTGATTCTAAGTTCAGCATTATGAGATTTCATATAGTAGAGAAGTTTGAGAAAATTTAGCATGAATAAAAACAGTCTCTCTTTCTTACAATAAAAGAGGAAATAGGCTCTATAACTCACTGGTTATATGATTTTGAAACTATAATCTAAAATATTTATAGTTCAGATCAATCGTATAGTTTCAAACATTCTCTTGATACAGTGTTCTAGAGATGCTTTACTTTGAATTATAACTATTTTTATTTTAATTTTTGAACTACTACTATGATGGATTGCTAAGAATTTCTCATTTTCATATATTTTTTTTTCATAATTCTCATATAATGAATAACTAAAACTAAAACTCTACATAAAAAAACCTATACTTATATATTATATTTTTCAAAATTGATATGTATCCCCCCCAAACTTAATTAGGACAATGTCCTCATTGTGCGAATTTAGGGATAAACAGGAAAAATATTACCTTATTTTTCTGCTATGTTAGTTATCGGGTATATAATCTGTAAAAAAAAATCTTTCCGAAAACTTGGGAGAAAAAATACTACCGATTTTATGGAATTAAAAAAATGTTAGATATTAGTAGCACTTGTTAGTAAATTAGTCAAAAACAGCAAGAAAGAAAAACTATTTTTCATATATATGAACCAATTACAAAAATGTGGAAAGAAAACTAATTACATCAAAGAAATCCTAGGAAAAATCTAGACACACACTAAACTAAGACATTGGCAGCAACGTCCGAAAAGGGGTCTTCCGGCTTCTTCAAAATGATACCCGTCAAAAATGGTTTGCCTTCCTGGCTCTGGGATGTCTTCAACATGCTGCTCTTAGTAGAGGAGCTGCAAGCCAGTAAGGAGAATAGCAGGGATTATAGAGAATTAGGGGGCGGTAGCTGAGCAGGGGGTGGATGAAGGGCAGAGGAAATGAAGATGGGAGGTGTGTCAGAAGAGGCAGGTGGTTCCATCTTCCTATTTTTATTTTTCTTCATTTTGTTCTTTTTCTTTTCTTCTGTCGTCAAAATCTTCAGAACTTCTTCGTACTCGTCCCACAGGAAATGCAGAGGGTCAGGCTATTTTGTCAATGGTAGGTCCTCCCATATTGGAAAGAACTTTATTGGGTTATACTTGATTTTATCGTCTATCATGGGTATGGATGGGATGGTAGGGACGAAAGGGAATGATTTTGCTAAGAATGGACTGATCCCGTATTTGAAGTTCTTGGATGGTGGAATACAAATCGTCGTTTTAAATTTTCTCATCCTTCCGAGCTTAATTGGCATAATGATTTTACAGAAGGTTAGTTGGTAATTAATTGGACGTCAGCTGGAATAAATATAAAACACCGTACGATTTATTATGGGTGATGATATCGAATAGTACATATGATGGGTAATAATTATTTTCATGTGGTGGTAGAGTGCTTATCTAGTACTGTATTTATACATGAAAGACTTTGAGATGGATTTGACCATAACTACTTATTTTTATGTTTTTAGCTTTTATATGATTTTTATTTTAGAAAGCAGGGAGAGAAACAAATTTGAGTTTCTAAATTTCTGGGGCCCGCAGAAGTGTTGAAAGTCTGATCCGTTACTCCGAATAAACCTGCAAAAGATTAAGATGCGATCAAAGAAAAATAAACATATAGAAAATTATAAAAAGCGAAAGATCAATATTTATTTTTAAAATAATAAAAATATTGGATAAAAATAGAAATATAGATAAATTCCGCTTCCCCAGCAACGGCACCAAAAACTTGATCGTTGCTTATTATGTATATTATTATTATATTAAATTCAAGTCTTAACCTATTTCAAGCGCACAATGGAAATTATAGTGCTAGCATAGGATCATTCCCACGAGGAAGTTTATTTATCTAATTACTTTTTATTTATATATTCTACTTAAATCCTTAGCTTAAAAACTTTTATTTATCTTTAAGATCTAATCTACTGGAGAAATATGAATAAAAGAATGATTTCCTAATCTAAAATACATAAAAAAAATCTAAATCGTCCTTCTGACTGAGGTCATCAATCCCAATTTTCAGCTATCGGATATTTACGAATTTAAATAGTATCGTTACTCTATATCTCTAGTTTCTTAGCATTGGTCGTGAATCAAGTCTAAGATCGTATCAATACAGATTTAATCTAATCAATAACTTCCTAAAATCTGGGCATCAATCAAACCTTAGAAAACTGAAGATGAAAAAATAAAAATCGTTACACTAATCTGTAAATTCTAACCTGAGTCATCAATTCAAATTAAACTTGGAGATATTTACAAAGCGATAAATAAAAGAAAATAAAATCTAATCTATAAAGTAAAATAAATATATCTTTCACCCCTCAGCCGCAGTTGTCAATTGCTTTTGAGAAACTAGGATATCTACACTAATCTTCAGCACCCAATTGCAATTGTCAATTGCTCTTGAGAAACCTCTTATATCTAATCTACTCTAATTATGGAAGAAATCCCAACCTCAGGCGTCAATTGATCCTGAAATTCTTCAATGATTATTCTAACACCAGGCTCTCTTATTTATAGATAATAAGGAGTCGGTTTACAAATACTTTTAATTCTAATAAAAGAAACTACTAAAATAAAATATTCCTAATATAACTCTAATTCCTAATTTTATCTTTCCTTACTTTAGACGGTAAATATGCTTTTGGATTGTTTTCCTTTATTTCAGCAATAGAGTCCTTTGGAGTAGATCTTCATCAATCTTCTCAAATCCATAATTCACTAGACTTCTAGAGATCTTCTAATTTAGTTCATGACGGTGATAATTTTCACTCACGTGATCAGCAATAGCAGTGAATTAAGCTTTCTGTAAAATCATTGATACCGATTCTCTGCCTCTCTTCTTTGGTGGAAAATCGTAAATTACTATTCTCTGCTTTCAGTAGGGTTCATAGAGGGAAAATTGTAAAAGACGATTCTTCTATTTTTATCGTTTTGGTACAAAATCGTAAATGACAATTTTATATCTTTATACTGCTCACTCTAATGACTTAGCAGATGTTGTCGGATTTTTACTGTGTGCTTGCTTTTTGTGTGGTGAGAACAAATAAAAAATTCAAAATAAAATAAAAGATGGAAATAGCACAACTAAAGTAATCCTAAGCCTGTAAGATTCAGGGCTATTGTAGTAAATTTTGATATATAAGAGTTTATCCCACAGAGAAATTGATCTAGAACCCAAAATGGGCTATAATAGTAGACCTCCAGATCTGACTACAGATCTAGCAATCCTAAAGAAAGGGAGTTGAGTGTCATGTCTACACTAAATTACCTACTAAAAATAGAAAGAAATAAAGTGCAGTCCTATCCTAAGAAAGGGTTATAAAGAAGGGGGTGATGGTGTGTGAAAATAAAGATAAGAAGGGTGAGAAGTAAGTTGTTTAAGTTAAACGTTCATTTAAGTTATGGAACTCAGATTTAGGGCTCTCTCTGCAACAAGTCCATGCTGAAGTACTATCAATAACCTCAACAAGGTAGAATAATCTAACTTAACCCATGCCATTTGGGGCACTCTTAAGGCTATAGTCTGTCCACTCAAATGATCACGGTCTATCTAATAGAGTCTGTCAAATATCATTGATTAAGCCAGAAATGCTAATCTAATCTAAAGAAGTGGGTTGATCAGACTCAATCTAATGAATCAAATCAAGCCATGAATACCATTACAGACACTATGTCTGCCAGTGCTCCGAGCTCCCTAGATCTATACACAGACCTGACTGGCATTCATAGGGATATTAAACCTAGGAAGATCAGATGGAAATCAAGAGATCTAAAGGTTAAGCGAATGGGCAATTCCCAAATACACAAATCCGATCGAGAATCTAATGGAACCAAAAGATCTATAAATTTAATTAGACATTAAATCAACACTCTTATTGCTTAAAAATATCTTGTAATAAGATGTCCTCCCAGCTGTAATTACTACAGAGAAGCCAAATCTAATATCTGATAGTAGTCAAATAAGATAAAGGGGAGCCTGTTCCTGTACAATCTCTCACTAGGCCATAAGTCCAAGTGCAGAGAAGGAGAATCTATCTCAGATCTGTGACCAAGTTTGCCCTAGGGCTATAGTCTGTCCACTCTAATGGTCACAGGCTATCCACAAAGGCTCCCTTACCCATAAATGCTGAGATAGAACATAAAAACTGTTATCTGCCACCATAGTCCCAGGGCATCACGCTCAAGCTTCCATGGGCCTTTCAATAAGCTCAAATCTTAAATGTATGCTATAGCCTGAACAGAACTATGGACAAATAGGAAAATAACAGATTGAGTAAGTATTCAAATAAAGATTCCATCGATCTAGTGTTATTAACAATGAAATCCCTCAAGGCAGCAGCCTTATGCACAATAGCTCAACACTAAATCCCAATATTTACTGACCTATTACAAAACTTAACTAAAACTATACAAAAATGCTTACCAGCAAGTGTTGAGCTAAGAGAGAAGAAAAAATAGAAAAGGAGGTGATCAAACCCTAACCCTAGCCTTCTTGAGCTCTCAGCTAACAGAGTTTGAAGGAGAAGGTGAATGATTGATTTTCTAAGTTAAAAGCACAACTTATATACTTAGTCCCAATGTTGTAGCTAGGAGGAGAGTAAACCCTAATTTTTCAAGTAGATGTGACACTATTATAACCCTTGGATGTCTTAGAATATATGCATCAGAATTCATGCCTCGAGATGTGTGCCCTAGACCTAGGAAAATCCCCAAAAGGTCCTTGAGTTAAGATTGAGAAGTGGAGAGCCCGAGCTTCGCAAGGCTGGCTTCTGCATTTTACTTTTATCGCACAGCTGTAAAGTGTTCGCGGGATAGAGTTTGGCATGGAATATTGTTGTCTCGCATAGAAGAGCTTTGGGCGATTACGTAGAAGAGCTTTAGGCGATCACGTAGCTGCCTCAACTTTTCATGCACTCGTGCAAAAGGACTTTCAGTGCTTATCTTGCTCGCGTAGAAGATTTTCAGAAACTTCATTCACGAGGTACTCGCCTAAATGCTTCTACATCTCGCTTGGTTCAGAGTTGGGCTTCTAGGGGCGTGAGAGTTGTGCGAGAGAACTTCTGGGCGTCTCTCTCTTCTAGAGCCACACGAGAACTGCGCGAGGTTTCTGCTATTATTCATGCCAATTAGTCTCGTGAGGTAGTGCGTGTGACTGCACGAGAGCTTGATCCTCGCGAGAACTTCACGAGCTATATTTCTAGAGGTTTAGTGCGCGAGAGCTTCGCTAGTTTCTTCACTTGATGATTTCCACTGAAGTGCGCAACTGCTATGTGAGAGCTGCTTTGCGATAACTCCTTCGTTGAGCTGCACAACTTCTTCGAGAGCTCTATTGTGCTACATGTCTTAGTTGCGCGAGGGAGCTCTGCCAGTGGCTTAAACAGCACGAGGTAGCACCTCAACTGTGTGAGATAGGTCAATGTTATGTACATGCTTCTGTTACAGCTTCCTCCACTCTCACCTAAACTTCTTTCGTCTGCTAGGCTTCCTTGGTCCATTATGACATGAAAAATAGTCACCATGGTTTGTACCACCATGGTGCTCCATCATTTTCTGGTTTAGCTGTCATCTTTTGCTTACATTCTCTCCCTTCTTGGCACCAAAAGCACAGACTTTATGTTAAGTTGCACAATTTATTCCTAACTACAAAATAAGCTAAAAGAAGAGATATTAGTCAGCTTCAAGGTCCAACATAGACTAGGTTAAGAGGTGAAAAGTGGTGCTTTTCAGTGATTAATAGCAAACTTAACGGACGATTCTCTGAAAAATACGATTATTTACTTTTCTCCTTTGAGTGGCTTCTTTTGGAGAATCGTAAATTACGATTAGCTAGCTTTTATAGTCTTTCACTCTTGGAAAATCATAAAATAGCAATTTTTCATTTTGTTCAGTATGCAGGGCTTCGTCTTTCAGTTCTATTATCATTCTTTACTGCTTTTTGAGTTCCTTTTGATAAATATCAACACTTAGGCTTTATTTTATTGTTTATCTCTAATATATGCACATCAGTAAGTTATTAGTAGCAAACTAAAGCCTAGCATCACTAAGTTATGGGTGATAAAATGGTAAATTATGTAACCGATCACTAGGGTGTCAGCTCCGGCTTATGATCCGACGTTAGTCGCATCCTCCAGTCGGGAGGACTAGGAGATGACTCGCCTTCGAGGCTAGTTAGCTCACTGGATGAGTGAGTGTTTGGGTTTGAGTTATTTCATTTTGTTTGTTTATCTTGTTTGATGCTCTTTTCTAATAATGTGTTGGAATGTGTTCAGCGCAAGCCGGCCAAGGACCTTCAGGCAAGAGAGGTCGCGGCTGCCTCACAACGACCAGAGAGTTAAGTATGATGTGTATTAGTGTGTTATTCATTTGTTTGTTGGTTTTAATGTGTTTGTGTTTGTTGTTTATTTTATTTTGTCCAGGTTGTCCCTGACTCTGGTCCTAAGGCTCGTCCTCAGGACTCTGCTCCTCCTACTTAGGTATGCGGAGCTAGTGTAGTTGTGTTTCCAGTTTTATATTTGTAGAATTATCTTATGTGTCTTTGTTTGTTTCGTAGCAGCCTATGGTGGTGTTGTCTCCTCGTCCCGTGCCTGTTGCGAACCTAGTGATCGCGGTGACAATCGAGCACCTTTTTCAGGAGCGGGTCGATTTGGTGCATCTTCTCTTCCTCTCTTTAACGTTCTCTAATTTTATGGGTGTATGTGGTTCAGAGTTATATATTCCTTATGCAGCCTTGCCAGCACGAGGAGTCCTGCCTAGAGACTGAGCGCACTCACGCTATCTCAGAGGCGAGGTGTTAGGCTCTTACGAGTGATTTCGAGTAGGTTGGTGCGAAAGCACTTATTGATATGATGGTTTGCCAGGCAGCCCATACGATCGAGCTAGAGACTCTTCATCAGACCATCCGGGCTGAGATGCAGGCGATGATAGACTAGTTGTGGTATCAGCTGGCGAGGAGTGAGCGGGGGATGCGCGGGATGGTCAGTCGTCTTGCTAAGTCGAAGTCGATGGCTACTGGCTCCCTGGCTGGTCAGCCTCATCGTACGACCCGCGAGCATGTCAGGGACTACATTCACATGGAATTTATTATTTGTGAGCTACTTGTTGAGGGTCCTTCACACTCGCGGACTAGGCAGTCGCCCAGTCAAGTGAGTGAGGAAGGTTCTATTGTCGGGCCCTCCCCTCCCAAGATGCCTCCGCCTACTCTAGGAGCTCCAACATAGATCTTGATGAATTAGATTCTAGATCAATAGATCGATGATACTGGAGATAGTGGTCGGCCATCCCAGAGGCAGCGGAGGGAGTAGGGTACCTTTTTATGTATTTTTCTTTCTCTTATTGTATATGCAGGGGGTATGCCCTTGGTGAATTATGTAAAAGAAATTTTTGAGATATATATATGTATAGTTTTTAGTTCAGATGTACCTTTTTTCGCTTTTTGCATTGTCTTATTTCTATACTTTAGTCATCTACTCAAATGTCGTCATCTGTTATTAGGACTTGGATGCTATCGAGTTGGCCCTGTAATAGTTGAAGGTTACTTATGTCTGTGCATGAAGATAAAAGCATTAGTAATTTTATTTTCCCCCTTGCTATTTGTAAAGGGGGAGGTATCTCAAACCGGAGTTTGGTAATAGAAGAAGAATCATTATATCTTTCTTCTTTTTTTTGGGGGGGGGGGGGGAATCTAATTTTCATTACAATGAAAAGAAAATAATGCAATAGGGAAACAAAATACTGAAATGAAACTCTAAATGAACTCTAAAAGAGCGTGATAGGATAGGTAGTGCGGTATCTTTAGCAGTCTTTCTCGAGTGATGACCTTGTTGTTCTGCATCCCCCCTCGAGCAAGCAATGGCCTTAATATGATTCCCTTCCAAAAAAATGTCCCAGTGTCGAGATGAAATGGAACTTTCCTGGGTTTTGCGAGACTTGGGGTCTACATAGAACCATGCGTGTGTTTAGTGAGTTAATTTCGAAGAAAATTCTCTAATGGTACCTTGCTGCACTTGGAAGGGGACGCTTGGTTACATTAGTTGTGTATCGGGTTTTACCTTTGATAGTGGCCATCATATCATGTACTCTTGATAGGAGTGAGGTGAGTAGTAGGTAGCAGGTGATTGCATCAGTCATCATTCACGAGTTTTCAGTTTAATTCCTGAGGATATCTTAGGAATGGTTCTGACTCATCATCCAAAAAGTAAAAACAAGGGTGAAAGAAGGAGTAAGGCTCAATGATTTAGGGACAGTTTTCTACTTGACAACTTTAAAAGAGATAGGCAACAGTCTTTTTCTCAGGTAGTATGGGGTGCCATAGTTTAGCTCTCTGTCATGCTCCGGTACCATCAAAGTCTCGTATTCTATAGTTAGCAAGAGTTTTTCCTCCTCCCACCACCTTACGACGATATCTAGTACTGTAAAGACACCAAGGATGCCCTCGCAATTTGCTTATACTTTCCTAATAAGATTACCAGGAATGTCCTCACAATTTGCTTATGTCTCCCCGGGCTCATTGACTTATTCACTTGTCGTATTGCTCTCACTCAGTTATGCTTCTTCTCTTTCTCTCTCTTTGCTTTCTCTCAAAGCACATATATATTTTGAAAGCAGCCTGCTAGCGCAAGAATAGTAAGTTTTGATTGAGCCTAACACCTTCATTTTCATGCTCTAACATCTCCTCCAATGGCAGGGAAAGGGATGAGAATCGGGTGTTGCCTATGCTTTTAAAAGAAGTTGGGTATTCCACTAATCCTTTTGATCAAATTGCCCAAATAAAGAGGAGGAGATGAGTTAGTGGATTTTAAAAATATTTTCAGAAATAATGACGTACGACCGATGAATGACTCATGATGACTACGAATGTGGTAAATATAAATATCTATGCCTGACTATTGGATATGACAGTCACGGTGCTAAGGGTAGTATTTTCTCAAGTGCATGGTATTCCATGGGTTAGGAAGTTCCTCCCCATTTTGGTTCACCAGTTTATATGCGTTTTTGGAGTATGCGGCCGTTATAACATATGGTCCTTCCTAGTTTGGCTTCAATTTTCCTTTAGGGTAAGCATGCTTAGAGGGCATTATTTTCTTCAAGAATAACTCTCCGATTTCAAAAGGTCGCTCGAGGACTTTCTTATCATAGGCCCTAGCCACTCTCCTTTGATTTACTTGCGCATGGTCGGCTACCCTTAGATGCATTTCATCGAGTTGTTCTAGCTAGTTGAGCAGAGCAATTCTCTGTTTGTCTATGGATAACTGTTCATCGAGCTGAACACGTAGAGATGGCACTTGTATTCCGTAAGGTAAAACTGTTTTCACCCCGTATGTGAGGAGATAAGGAGTTTAGCCATTTGTCATGTGAATAGAAGTCCTATATGCCTAAAGTGATTTAGGTAATCAATTAGTCCAGTCAGCTCCATTGCTCATCTCTACTATTCATTTCAAAATTCGGATCAATGTTTTGTTCATAGCCTCTGCTTTCCCATTCCCTTGAGGATAGAAAGGTGACGAGTGCTACAGGTCAATGTCGTATATCTTTCACAGTCTCTTCGTCTTCTCAGCGATGAATTATGGTTCATTGTCGGTTACGACCATTTTGGGAACTCCAAACCTTGTGATGATATTCCGAATAATAAACTTCACGAGCGTTGAAGCAGTGATTTTGATGTATGACTCAACTTTTATCCATTTGGTGTAGTATTCGGTTGTAGTAAGAATAAAAGCGTGCTTGTGCATGTTCCCGATTGTGTCCGTGAATGGTCCGATTATATCGAAGGCCCACATAAAAAATGGCCATGGTGAGACCATGGTTTTCAGTGCGACTGACGGGGCATTTATGAGTGTGGCATGTTTTTGGCATTGGTTGTAGCATTGAATGTAGACGTGACAATCTCTCATCATTATAGGCCAGTAGTAGCCTTGTCATATAATCTTTTTGGAGAGCCTTTGGCTTCCAGCGTGAGAGCCACAGGCACTGGCGTGAACCTCTAGAATGATGTATTGTCCTTCGGCCTCTGTGACGCATCGTAGCAAGACTCCTTTAGTGAAGGCTTTCTCGTGCAATACCTCTCCTAAGATACAGTACCTAGCACATCGGTTTCTTATTGTCTTCCACTCGATCCTAATCGCGTAAGGAGGAATGTGTCGGTATTTTAGAAAGTTCCATATATTGTAAACCATTGTTGTCCGTCGTCGGTTTGTAACTTCTCGAATTTGAAGGTTGCGACGGTAGCCTCTTTCTTCATGGGACTTTATGTGGTAGATGCTTCCTCTTACTTCATGGTCTTTGGGAGGACTGGCAATTATGGTTTAACCTTTCATACCACTTCATGTGCCGACTTGATCAACTTTTCTATGATGAATGACTTAGTACTTTGTCTGATTAGTATTTGTATGACTGAGGCTAGCATAGTGACAAAGTCTGCTAACTCATTCTCTATTCTTGGAATGTGTGTGAAGGAAATCATCTTGAACTTTCTTATCAGGAACTGAGATGTGTCAAGGTATGCCATCAGCATTCTTTTGTCTTCCATTCTCCGATCACTTGTGAAATCACAAGCTTGGAGTCGCCAATGGTTTTCAGCTGCTTGACTCCTAATTGTAGCGTCACTCATAATCCAGTGATGAAAGCTTCATACTTGGCAACATTGTTAGTAACTGGGAAGTCATGTCAAAAGGCCTTAGGTATAACGACCCCTTTTGGGATTAGTAAGACTATCCCGATGCCCTTTCCTTTTTGATTAAAAGCATCGTCGAAGTATAAGGTCCATGAAGTTTTATCAGGCTCTTCTTCTTGTACCAAGAGCAGGTCTTCATCGGGGAAGTCAGTGATGTAGACACCCCCATTTTGCCCTCTCGGAGTATATAAGTTTGTTTGGTCAACCTTTGACCTTGACTGTGACTCTTCGGAAAGGACTTACCTTTTCCAAGGGTTCCAAAACCCTAACATGGGAACCATATGCTGAAACAATAGTGTATGGCTGAACACAGGCTGAAACAATAGCTCTGTGGCTTAGACCCCATTAACCCTGCATATACTGAAACAATAGTGTATGGCTGAACACAGGCTAAAACAATAGTTCTGTGGAATAGGCCCCATGACCCTGATGTGGGACCATATATTGAAACAATAGTATATGGCTGAACACAGGCTAAAATAATAGCTTTGTGGATCATATCCCATAAAGGTAGGGATCATATACTGAAATAATAGTATATGGCTAGGCACAGGCTGAAACAATAGCTCTGTGGCTTAGATCCCATAACCCTAGGGGCAAGGACTGTATACTAAATCAATCGTATATAGCTGAAATGCAGACTAAAATAATAGTCTTGTGCCTCGGACCCGACCCAGACCTGGGACAATCCCGAATTACGCGCATTGATCCACACATGCAATTCGATTGAATGCCACACCACCAGTGCTCAATCAGTCCTATCAGACCAAACTTCCCCTCTTTTAGACCACCTTGTGACCCGATTGCATGCTCCAACAAGCGCGCACAATTAGATTAAGCGTCCCACCACCGGTTCCCAATTGGTTTGTTTCAGACCTGGTCTTTAAATCCTAAGACCACCAAAACTCCACGATTAAACGCACTTAGTACGGCGTTTAATCGGATTGTACGTTCCACACTGGACGTGCAATTAGTCTAGTCAGACTAGGACTGGGACACTCCGGCTGAGCCAGTCAGTCGATCACTCACTGAGTTAGTCACCGACTCAAAATAGTTAAGCGCCTGATATAGAATGCACAACTCAATTAAGCAGCGCATAATTGAAGTTGACAAGCCAATTACAGCACCCCACAGGGCACGTAATTAGTAAAATACTTATAAATAGACCCCCTTACCATGACCAAGGGAGCTTACAGAGGGTACCCGAGAACGGGGCCGATCTTCCTTAGCATAGCAGGCCAAAACCCCTTTTTTTTAGTTTTTAGTAAAAATCAATTTATTTATTTTAATTAGAAGTTCAGTAAAATTAGTAGATTTTTAATTAATTAGAGTTTTAATAGAATTATTGTATTTTTAATTAATTAGAGTTTCAATAGAATTGGTATATTCCTAATTAGTCTCCGTATAATTAACATATTTGCACTCCTAATAGTATTAGGAGACTCAAGTGACTAGATTTCTAATAAGATTAGGACACTGAAATTCCTAGTAGGATTAGGAGACTCAATTAGATCAAGATATTAATTAGACTCCTAGTAGAACTAGGAGAGTTAATTAGACTAGGATTAAAAATAAAAAGAGCAAAAACAACTAAAGTTAGAGTAGTACTAGGCATCTCACAATTAATTAGACTCCTAATAGAATTAGGATACTTGAAATTAATTAAACACCTAACAGAATTAGAACACTTAAAGTAATTGGATCCTAATAGAAATAAGACATTAGGAATAACTAGACTCATAACAGAATTAGAAAATTAATTAATAGTCAAATATAATTATGAGAGTTATTCAAACTAAAAGTGAAACGCCAAAAGAATAGTTAGAGTTAGGATAGTACTCCCAGTAGAATCATGAAGCTAAACTTAATTAATCAACTCAACAAAAGGAGAATAGGCTATCTAGACATCCGAGCGACCCAGTGTTGCTAACGTTGGCAGGCTGACGATTCAGTAAAGAATGAACCCTCACCTCCTCACAAGCGTGATCCATGACGTGTTATAGCGTCGATAAATATTTGAAGCTGGCGATCGCAACGAACCATGTATTTTCATCACGAATTTACCTCTTTAATCTTAGTACTTATTATTTTTTAAATAATCACTCCACCACCCATCACCAGAGTCCACTTAGGACCAAATTGGGCCACTAATTTTGGGGATTGAAAGGAACCCAGAAAAAGCGCGTACCAACAGACTTGTGATCGCGAAGGGACCTCTTATTATCAAAGTCGCTCTTACCTAGATACTTAGTTTTATTTTGCTGTAGTTTACATTCTTTTAACTAGTTGCAAACCAATAAATAAAATAGAAGACACAAAATAAAATTAAATTAAATAATTAAAAAATTAAAATAAAAAAAAGCGAAGAGTATATGAACCTACACCAAAGACTCAAGATGTCCGAGAAACGGAGATTGAGGTTAGGTGATCCTCCGCTTTGGGCATACCACAATAATCTCGTATACGATGAAGAATCACCCCACAATTTAAACCAACAACTGGAGATTAACATGGCCGGTGACCAAGAGAATCCCTTTTCTACCCCAAACCCTAACAATAACCATAGTAAAGGGGAAAGCAGTAGTGGACAAAACCACACGGCTCGACAGATCGTAGAGCTCAGCATTCAAAGAATACAAAAAGGAGACGATAACGCTAAAGAATTGCTCCGAGGATTGGCCGCCGCATATGAGACGGTCAAGGGACGAGAAGACTCAGATGAACGAGAATGACGAGAGAGTGAGAGGTCGCCACCTATGCCAAGCACGTTATCAGCCCATGTGTCACCCCTAAGACCGACTGCTTGCACCCTCTTCAACGACAATCCACAAGACAGAGCTCACTTGCAGACTACCCAAAGAGACGCCACTATAAGAGTCGAAGATCTTCGTAAGATGCTTGACGAATATATGGCTAAGAGGGA
Organism: Chloranthus sessilifolius; assembly: GCA_021018995.1. Taxonomy (NCBI): domain Eukaryota; kingdom Viridiplantae; phylum Streptophyta; class Magnoliopsida; order Chloranthales; family Chloranthaceae; genus Chloranthus; species Chloranthus sessilifolius. The sequence goes on from CM037597.1 coordinate 101,329,865, forward strand.
ACGCCCTGGTCTCTCATTCGGATTCAATAAGTTTTACCGAGAACTCGAATTTAACTTACCTGCAGGATTTAAACCGTCGAAATTCAACAAGTACAACGGTGTTGGGAATCCTAATCACCATCTAGCCCTTTTCTGTAATGACTGTCGGCCCATACGTCATAATCAAGGGCTTCTCATCCACTATTTTTAGCTATCATTAGAAGGAGAAGCTCTAGATTGGTTCGCAGGACTACCACTGCATAAGATAGATACATTTGGCGACCTAGCCGATCAATTCCTCGACCAATATAAATACTTGATCTAAGAAATGGTCAGCCTTAGTGACCTTATGGCAGTAAAGCAGGAACCTGACGAAGAGTTTGTTAATTTCATCGCAAGATGGAGAAGACTTGCTGCTAGAACTGGTACCTCAATGAAGGAGAAATACTAGATTGGCATTATTATTGACAACACTGGAGAGCCCTTAAAAAGCACACTCGTTATAAGTGACTGCCCCAATTTTGCAGCACTTCATTCCCGAGCTTCTCATTTGGCACGACACATTAAAGGCGGGGACCTCACCCTGTCCATAGTTATATCAAAACTAGGTTCTTCAGGTGAATCAAAGTCAAAAAATAACAAGAAAACATCGAGAATCGAGCAGGTTAATACTGTTGCCAATCAGGGACAGAATTCAGGAAATGGAAGCTTTCAGCTAAGGAACTTTGGACAGAACCAAGGCCAGCAATGATACACAAATTAGAACCAGTGCCTAAATCAACAGAGATATCCGAATCAAAACCAAAGCCAGAATCAAAATCAAGGGCAATATCAAAATAAGAACCAATATCCCAACACTTACCAAAACTCGAATACGACACAGAATCGGCCTGCCAACACTCAGAACTACAACAATGTACCTCTGCCATAAAACTTTAACCAACAAACTAGGGGCCCCTACCAGCCAAAATGAGAACACTATCCTCCATTGCCTGATACCATTCCTAACATTTTTCGTCTCCTCAACACCCAAAACCTCCTTAGATTTTTGCAGGAACGGCCTCGGCCTTGGCCGGCGAACCTGGATTATAGCAAGTATTGTGCATTCCATCGATATGTGAGATATAATTTGGAAGACTATTGAGTCCTCCGGGACGTAATCTATGACATGAACGATCGAAACCAAATTAACTGGGAAGTGCTCAGGAACCCTAACCCCAATGGTAACCAACCACCGTAGAACCTGGGGATTATTAATAATCCCATGCCAAACCACAACCAAGGTGGACCTGCCCACACACTACGGTAGACCTCCTCGGTCGACCCTCTTTCCAACCTTCCACCTTGATCACCTGCCTCCAACCTGTTAGCACCCCCACTAACCCCGTAGGAATTTTCTGACTCCCACATCCCTCAACCCTGATTACACGCGCTCCTCCAAATCCACCTCCCTATCCAAATTTCACTCACGTACGAGTTCAGTCCATTAGGGCTCGAAGACCCTTCCTTCATAGCCACCCGCCAGAACCTCTAACCCCAACAAATCCCGAGCCAACGCCATCACAATTTCTCTCATCCGACTCTAAACCAAAATATGAGGACCATGTCCTTCAAACCACATAGTAGATCACAGCATCGGTAGACAGTGTCACCAAGAACACTGTCAGACAATAATGTGAGGAGACAACTAAAGAGCACCCATCGGCGGTAGAGATAGAACGTTCAAAAGAAGAACCGGTTAAAGAAGAAACGTTGATCTCCGCCTTCCTGGAGGAAGAAGATTACGCACAGTATCTCCCGCCGTAGAGCGGCCTGGCATAAATTTGTATCCCTTCTTCGAATTTCACCCCCTTCGCACCTAACACTAACACTAATTTATCGGTGCCAAGCAATGCCTGGCCCAGTCAACAGCCAACTTGCCCAATCCTTCAATCAGGAACTAACTATCCCCCACCATCGTTTCCTTGGGGTAAGGAGCCTATGAATACACAACCACCGGAAAGGAACACAAGAGAAAAAGAGACTAAAGTACCTCCCCCGCCTCACATCATTCCTCCACCAATTCTCGTACCTCAGCCTTCCCAACCACCCATACACAAGGCTCACTGACCAGGTAAAGAGGCTACACTTGAAATAGGACAAGAGTATGATCTCCTACAACATCTCCAGAAGATCCCAACCTAAATATCAGTCCTGGAACTCATCAAGAAGTCACCTGATTACCATCGACTACTAATCAAGACATTAGAAGATACACAAGTAGACGAAGATACTACCCTAGATGAACTGCATCAAATCGCTTCAGTCATGGCACAACCTCCAGCACTTACCTTCACAGACGTAGACATGCCTAAGGAGTCGCTCCAAGGAAGTTCAGCTCCCATATACTTAACAGTTATAATCAGGGGATTCTCTGTACCCCATGCACTAGTCGACACCAGAGCAGGACTCAATATCTGCCCTATCACTACGCTAAAGACGCTCGAGTACACAGAACAAGACATTAGGCCCTCGGCCCTATCCCTCATAGCCTATGACGGCTCGCGTCGTTTCATTAAATGGACTATCAAGCTTCAGGTCTGCCTCGGACCCATAACAAAGGACATCACCTTTCATGTATTCGAATCCTCTAGCATTTACAATCTTATCCTAGGTAGGAAATGGTTAGAATCCATGAAGCCCGTGGCATCCACATACCATCAATGTGTCAAGTTTCCATAAGAAGATTCCATTATCCGTGTATACACCGACGTACCACTCCAGAAGATGGACACTGATTACACAGCGAGTATCCCTCCAGCCCATGACTCCATGTTGAACACCGGCCACATCATGAGGGCGTGAGTCCTCAACGAGGTGACTGTCGCAGAAGTTAGCCCTCCTCTGATGCATCAATAGAAATTAACAAGAAGAGAGGTCGGCCCTGACCTCACCAAACTCTATGACCTCAATCCTACTACGATAAAAGGGTGGGACCTCATGTACCAACTAGGATACATCCCTCACACCGGACTTGGCAAGAACAAGCAAGTCCGCATAGGTCCTGTTGTCCCAAAGAAAATCCATAAGCACATAGGATTAGGTTACGAGTCAGACAATCGGCAAACTGATATGCTGCCTACCTCTTTGAAATGGTCTTTGTATGACCACTTCATCTACAGGACCACCGAAAAAGCTGACATACAGAAATGGAAAGAAACTCCTCTTACCAAATCGCAGGAAGCCGAGATTGACCAAATGGCTAGAGCATTCCCGAATCTGACAAACCTAAATGACGGCGTCGACAAACCACTCGAGGGAGTCAGACCCCTGTTCGACACTGAGCAATCTACGGAAGAAAGAAGGGAAGAATCTCCGAAGCTTAGGCCACACATAAACGACTCGAAGTCAACCGAAGAGGAAGACTTCCACATCGCAACTCTAGAGAATGAGGGAGAACCAGAACTGTGCGCCCCTCAATCTCCCCAATTACCCTAGTCTCATTCGTCTGCGAAAGAGGACTGGTTCTCAATGTCGAACGAAGAAGAAGACCATTGAACGAACCTTACTAACATTGAATTAGAAGATCACCTGAGGGCAGAACGCTTGAAATTGCTTGAGAAAATTAACCGATCCCGGGATGAAGATTCAGGATCTGACGATGAATTCGACTACTGGCACGTACTTCATCATTGGCGGTGCCCACGCCATTGTCCCTACTCGGCATCTTTGTACTGTAACTTGTGCGCATCCGTCCTGACCCAATGTGAAAGGGCCATCCTACAAGAAATTCAACGAACAACCACAGAAGAAGAAACTCACATCGCCCTCATAGAGTTCAAGGAGGAACTCAAACTAGACACTCCCCAATCTTGGGATGCACCATAGCTTCAGATATTTTGGAAATCTCTGGAGGAAGAATGGCAACCGCCACCAAGAGATGATGAAAACTATTGGATAGATCTCCTCGCGCTCGAGTTAGCGAAATAAATTAACCAAGGCCTTTAAGCACTATTAGACCACGAAGACGAACTCATCGCTAGTTCTGACCCCGATCTAGAAGGATAGGAATGCCATTGGGAATCTCCCTGCATCTCTTACCCATGCCAGCCTCACTGCTGTGCATGCGCGCTTATCCTAACATACTATGAAGATCAAGGAAGAGAATTCACCAATCCTGAGGATCATCAAGAAGACGACCCCGGACAAGAAGGACAACTTCACTCTGGCACAGACGACGAAAGCCTAGCCAATTATGATCTCCAAAGCCTTTTCGAAGAAGAAGCAGTCAACATGCTAGAAGAAGTGAAGGTATCGGCAATACTACCACTAGTGTCACTCATCCAGAGGATTGTGCTCGATGAGGACTACAAAAAATATGCCAAACTCAGAACTGGTCTGCATTACTAGAAGAATCGTACGAACGGCTCCAGCGGCCGTCTCACCCCCTTAACTAGAGAAAACAACTTTATCGGTTACTTTTCAGGCAACCGACCCTGTACCATACTTATTATCAAAAATTAAAAAAATAGAAAATCTAAAAGACCATAAATTTTGGAAAAGAGAGGGAGCCTTTCATCCCAAGACCATCCAATGGCCCACCAAGGGACCTTTCCCTTAAGGCTACAGGCATCGGTCACACTGGTAAGGGAGTAATAGCAGATATACAGAATCACCCTATGGAGCCTCACTCCGACTCTGATCGGCGTGACCCTACTACCTCTTCCTCATGGAGCCGTCGAGCGTCCCGATGAAGCGATAAGCTGGTAATCATACCAGACGAGATACTCCAAGATTTCGAGAGGAGAATCAATAGCCTCGATTTACACCTGACTAAGGACATTGCGGTCATTAGTTGCCTCGATGAAGGGTTACCTCTCGCAAAAATAACTCCCCAGTGTAGCCATTTTGTAGCCTATGAACTCACAGATGATGAAGAAGGAGCGTCAGCCACTGAGGAAACACAGGACTTCCAACGGGTCATTAAGTGCTTCGACGAACAAACCCAAGCCGACACGAAACCCACTGAAGAAATTAACTTTGGCACAAAGGAGAAACCCAGAAGCTATTAATCAGCTCAACACTTAATCCCAAGGAACGACAATAGATTATCCAAGTCCTGCAAGACCACCTCAGCTCTTTTGCATGGTCCTATGAGGACATGCCTGGCCTAGACCTATGCCTAGTAGAACACCGTCTGGTCCTAGAACCCGATGTGACACTTGTTAAGTAGAAACTCAGAAGGATGCGCCCACAAGTAGCACTTCAAGTCAAAGAGAAAGTCGACAAATTGCATAAAGCAAAATTCATCTGAGTCGTCCTCTATCCAAAATGGGTCGCCAACATAGTACCTGTTGCCCAGAAAGACGGTAGAGTCCAGGTATGCATCGACTTTCAAAACCTCAATCAGGCATGCCCAAAAGATAACTTCCCACTCCCGCACATTGACACTCTAGTCGATAACATTGTCGGACATGAGATGTTATCCTTTACGGATAGCTTCTCTGGGTATAATCAGATTAGATTAGCAGAGACTGATCAAGAGAAGATGTTATTCACTGAAAAGTACCACTTTTCACCTCTTAACCTAGCCTTTGCTGGACCTTGAAGCTGACTAATAACTCTTGTTTAGCTTATTTTGTAGATTAGTAATAACTTGTGCAGCTTAACACAAAGTTCATACCTTTGGTGCCAAGAAGAGAGAGAATTCAAGCCAATGATGACAGCTGAGCCAGAGATTGATGGAACACCATGGTGGTGCACATCATAGTGGACCAAGAAAGTCTAGCAGATGAGAGAAGCATAGGTGTGAGTGGAGAGAGCTGAAACAGCAGCAGTTGCATAGTAGCAAAAGAGCAAATGAGTTATCCCGCACAGTTGAAGTGTTGCCTCGTGTGGCCAAGTCTGTAGCAGAAGTTATCTTGCATAGCTAAAATATGCAGCACAAGAGAGCTCGTGATGCAGTCATGCACTAACCCTTCAGAATTCTAGCTCGAGAAGTTCTCGCGAGGATCAAGGCTTATATTAACTGCATGCACAATCTCGTGAGGCCAATATGCATACAGAATGACAGTAATCTCGTGAAGTCCTCGCATGGTTAAGGAGGAGAGAGAGATCTAGATTTTTCCTCGCACAGCTCTCGCATGCTTCAAAGCTACTCCCTCTACCTAGTGAGTTGTGGTGTTCATCTGACAAATAGTCGAGCGAGAGCAGAGATCTAGTGTGTGAGTACCTTGCGAGAGAAAATTCTGGAGCTCAACTGTGCGAGTAAAGCCATGTAGTGCAACTCATCCTCGCGATAGCATTACAAGGTAGAGTAATTGCACGACAAGCTTAAATCCTTCAGCGTGAGAAAGCAGCATTTAAAGCCAAATCTGACCTCGCGAGGACTCTATAAGCTGTGTGAAAGAACAAATTGAGCAATACTCAAGCCTACAAACTCTTCCTTGTGAGTGCACTAAAGGCCAAAGTAGGTGCGCGACCATTTGAAGATCTACTGCATGAACCAGGGGCCTTCAAAGCCAATTCTTACCTCACAAGGACTCTACAAATTGTGTGAATGAATTAATATGCAGAAGGCAGCCCCGCGAAGCTCAGGCTCTCCACTTCCCAGTCTTAACTCAGGGACCTTTTGGGGATTTCCCCTGGTCCAGGGCACACATCCTGAGGCCCTAATCTCGAGGCACATATCCCAAGGCATCCAAGGGTTATAATAGTGCCACATCTGCTAGGAAATTAAGGTTAATATTTTATGATCCAAGGCATTAGGGACTGAGTATATAAGCTGTAGTTGTAACTTAGAATCTTTATCTCTCCCTTAACCTCTGTCTGTGGTGAGCTCGAGCAGACTAGGGTTAGGGTTTGATCATTTCCTTTTCCCATTTTTCTTCTCTCTTACCCCAGTACTTGCTGACTAAATCCTTTGTAAGCAATTAGGTGCAGTTTTATTTAGTTTTATAATGGGTCTTGTAATCTTTGGGATTTTGTGAAGAGCTATTATGCACAAGGCTATTGCCCTTGAGAAATCTCATTATAAGTATGTTTTGATCAATGAGATTAGTGCTTTAATTGTTCATTCAATCTGTTATTATCCTAGTTGCCCATAGTTTTGTTCAGGCTAAGCATACATTTAAGATTTGAGCTGAATTGAAAGGCCCATGGAAGCTTGAGCTTGTAGCCCTGGGACCATGGTGGCAGCAGCAATTTACATGTTCCATCTCAGTCACCTGTGGTGTGGATAACCTCTGTGGATAGCCCGTGACCATTTGAGTGGACAGACTATAGCCCTAGGGTGATTCCAAGCTATAAATCTGAGAAGGATTCTTCTCCTCTGCACTCGAGCTTGTAGCCTTGTGAGAGGTTGTTGCAAGAACAGGCTCCCCTCTATTTTATTTGACCAATATCAGGTATTGGATTTGATTTCTCTGTAGTGATTATAGACTTGTGAGTTGAGTCATTACAGGTCTTTTGTAGCAATGACCAGCTACATTTAAGTCCCCAAATAGCCCTTGAACAATTGTGGTCTTCAATAGTTTTTCAAGAACTATTTGCTCCCATGGATGCTTGAGCTTGTAGCCTGGCAAACATGGTATCTGCAATGATATTAATGATTTGATTTGGGCCATTGGGTGGAGGACATCTATTGGATAGTCTATGACCATTTAAGTTGACAGCTTATAGCCTTAAGATCAGCCTACTCTTTTGGATCAAATTGGTTTTGACTTAGTCCATGTGGTTTGATCCTCTCTATTGGATAGTCTGTGACCATTGAAGTAGACAGGTTATAGCCTTAAGAGATCAGGTCAAACCATAAGGGTTGAGTTGGATACATCCTCCTTGCAGATGTGCTTGTAGCCATCTGAGGGATTATTGCAAAGACAGACCTGAGTCTAAGTTACATAGCTGATGTAACTCTAGCTTAACTGCTTATTTCCCATCCTTTTATCTTTATTTTAATACACACCATCACCACGTTCTTCGTAATCCTTTCTTGAGGATAGGACTGCACTTTATTTCTCTCCTTTTAGTGTTAATTTAGTATAGTTGTGACACCTAACTCCCTTTCTTTAGGATTGTCATATCTGTAGCCAGATCTGGAGGCCTACTATTATAGCCCATTTTGGATTCTAGATCAATTTTTCTGTGGAACAAACTCTTACTTAAAACTTGCTACAATAGCCCTATATCTTGCAGGCTGTGTGTATTTTAGGTTGTTATTTTTATAGCCATTTCACTCCACTTTTGTATTCTGATTTTTACTATCTCATCACCTTAAATAACATTAGCACACCTAAATGACCAACAAAAGACTTCTTTCACCACGCCATGGGAAGCTTATTGCTACGTCGTTATGCCTTTCGACCTCAAGAATGTAGGAGCCACCTATCAATGTGCCATGATGGCTATCTTTCATGTTATGATATATAAATGTGTAGAAGTCTACATCGATGACATATTAGTGAAGTCCCAAGCGTGAGCAGGACATGCTAAAGCACTCCGACTCATGCTACAAAGATTCGAACAATATCAACTGAAGATGATTCCAAAGAAATGCGTGTTCAGAGTCACTTTTGGAAAACTACTCAGCTTCATAGTCAGCAAACGAGGAATCGAAGTCACCCTATAAAAGTCAGAGCCATCCTTGAGATGCCACCTCCCAGCAACATCAAAGAATTATGAGGCCTGATAGGAAGATTGCAATTTATTAGAAGATTTATCTCCCAGCACTCAGACAGATGTGACCCTTTCTACATACTACTCAAAGGAGGAGCTGAATACAAGTGGGATGACCAGTGTCAGCAAGCCTTCGGCAGCATCAAGACGTACCTCCTCAATCCACCGGTATTATCACTGCCAATCCCCAGAAGACCCCTAATCCTCTACGTGCCAGCCAATGAGAAAGCGATGGGGGTAATCTTAGGATAATATGAAGAAAACGGCAAGAAAGAGAAGGCCATTTACTACCTCAACAGAATGATGGTCGAATACAAACGGAAATACACTCCAACGGAGAAGACATGCCTCACACTGGTGTGGTCCTCGACGAAACTACGATATTATTTCAGAGCGCATAGGATATTAGTGTTAGCACACATGGACCTGCTGCAGTACATATTCGAAAAGCCTGCCACATTTAGAAAAATCGCTCGCAGGCATATACTACTATAAGAATTCGACATCACCTACGTTATGCAGAAATCAATCAAAGGACAGGCAATTGCCAATTACCTCGCAGATCTCCCCCTCCCAAGCAACGAGCCCATATACGCAGATTACCCCGATGAAGACCTACTCACGATTCACCACGAAGAGCCCGACAAGACCTCATGGGCACTCTACTTTAACGGTGCTCTCAACCACAAAGGGAAAGGCATTGAAATAGCTCTGCTAAGCCCAGAAGGAGTTGTCATACCCAAAGCTTTTCAACTAGACTTCCTTGTCACTAATAACGTCACAAAATATGAAGCCTTCATAGCTGAACTACGAGCAGCATTGTAATTGGGCGTCAAACAGCTAAAAATCTTTAGTGACTCCAAGCTCGTAATATCACAAGTAATGGGAGAATGGAAAACCAAAGAAAGAAGACTGATGGTGTACTTGGAAATAGCTCAATACCTGATAAGGAAGTTCGAGAATATTTCTTTCACACACATCCCTAGACTAGAAAATGAGCTCGCGGATTCCCTCGCTACATTAGCCTCGGTCATTCAGATAACAATCGGATAGAGCACAAAATCCTTTTTCATCGAAAAGATAGCAGTACCCGCGCATGAGGTAGCATGGACAGTTAAGCAGGAGCTACCAACCCTCCCCGAGACACAAGAATGAAACGAAGTAATCATGTCAAAGACCGTGCCAAAACAAAAGCCAATGTTGCAACCTTCAGATTTGAGAAATCACCCACTGACAACGGACAACCATGGTACTTTGACATATGGAATTTTATGAAGCATCAGCATGTCCCTCCGTATGCCACAAAGATTTAACGGAAGACTATAAGAAATTGATGCGCCATATTCTGCATTTTAGGTGAGATACTATACAAGTATGCCTTTACTAAAGGAGTACTATTACGATGTGTTACGACAGCCGAAGGACAAAACATCATCAAAGAAGCACACGCCAGTGCCTATGGCGCCCACATCGGTAGACAGAGACTCACAGATCAAATCATACGACACGGCTACTTCTGGCCAATAATGATAAGAGATTGCCACCTTCACGTCCAATTCTGCAGGCAATGCCAAGAACACGCCTCGCTCATCAAAGCTCCATTAGTTGCATTGAACCCTATAACCTTGCCATGGTCGTTCTCGATGTGGGCCTTCGACATCATTGGACCCTTCACAGACACAGTTGGGAACACTCACAAGTATGTGTTTATCCTCACAACAACCGAGTACTATACCAAATGGGCAGAAGCTGAATTATATGTCAGAATCACCACCTCAACGCTCGTAAGATTTATAATTCAGAATATTATCACCCGGTTTGGAGTACCTAGGATGTTTATCACCGACAACGGATTGCAATTCATTGCAGAAAAGACGAAGAAGCTGTGCAAGAAGTTTGGCATCGATCTACACCACTCATCACCGTTCTATCCTCAAGGCAACGGACAAGCAGAAGCCACTAATAGAACTTTTATTCAAATTTTGAAATGCACAGTGGAGACGAGCAACGGAGCCGACTAGCTAGAATGATTATCAGAGGCACTTTGGGCCTACAGGACCTCTATTCACACGGCCACTGGCTAAACTCCTTACCTCCTCACATACGGGATGGAAGCAGTCCTACCCTATGTGATACAGATACCATCCTTATGGATTCAACTTGATTATCAGTTATCCTTGTATGAAAGGAGAATTGCTTTGCTCACCGAGCTAGAGCAACTTGATAAGACGCGCCTAAGGGCAGCTGACCATGCTCAGGTATACCAAAGGAGAGTGACTAGGGCTTATGATAAGAAAGTCCTCAAGTGAACTTTTGACATTGGAGAGTTGGTCTTGAAGAAAATCATGCCCTCCAAACACGCCCATCCAAAAGGAAACTTGAATCCAAACTGGGAGGGGTCGTATGCTATAGCAGCCGCATACCCTGAGAATGCATACAAGTTGGTGAACCAGGATAGGGAAGAACTCCCCAGCCCTTGGAACGCCATGTACCTTAGAAAATACTACCCTTAAATGTTGTAATCATCACATCCCGTTGCCAAATACCTATATCTACCACCCCCATAGTTGTCACGACCCATTCATTGATCGTACGTCTTTAATTCCTGAAATATCCTTAAAACTTCTGATTTCTTGCCCACCTTCTTATTCAGGCAATGTGATCAAAAGACTAGTGACATACCTGACCTCTTTCAAAAGCATAAGTAGCACCCGATTCTCATTCCCCTTCCTCGCCATTGGAGGAGAAGTTGGAGCATAAAAAAATAAAGATGCTAGGTTCAATCAAAACTTACCATTCTTACGTTAGCAAGTTGCTTTCAAAAAATATATATGCAAAAAAATAAAGAAATCGAGTGAGAGCAATACGACGAATGAACCAGTCAATGAGCTCAGGGAAGCATAAGCAGACCATGAGGACATCTCTAATAACTTTGCTAGAAGTATATAAGCAAACTGTGAAGGCATCCCTGGTGTTCCACACTAGTAGATGTCGTTGTAAGGTGGCGGGAGGAGGATAAACTCCTGCTAACCATAGAATGTGAGACCTGATGGTACCCAAATATGACAAAGAGCTCAATCATGGCACCCCATACCCACTCTAAGGAAAAGACTATTACTCACCTCTTTTAGAAAGCATCAGCTACAAACTATTCTCCCACATCACTAAGGCTTACCCCTCTTCCATTTATTTTTATTTTCGGACACTAAATTGAAAGCCTCTCGGATATCTCTAGAAATGAAACCGCAAACCAATGAATGATGACTGATGCAATCACCTACTACACCCATCATACTACTCTAGAATAATGGCCACGAGATAGGATGATCACTACCAAGGGTACATCCCCGATATACAGCTACTGTAACCAAAACAACGCCCCTAGTTTGATGACAATATGAGCCAATGTTTCTTTTAAACCTAACTCACCAAATACACATGGCCACCTATAGGCCCAAAGTACTTATCAAAAACCCAGAAAAGCTCCATTGCACCTCGACACTGGAGCATTTTTTTAAAAATCATGTTAAACGCTCTGGCTTGCCTAAAAAGAAGCGGAACAGTGAAGTCACCACCCGAGGAATGTCACTGAAGATGTCGCACTACTTATTCCATCACACTCCTACACTGGGGCATTTTTTTTAGTAGTATTACAATTGTCTTCCAGTTATTTTCTTTTCCTGTTGCATTATTTTCCTTTCCTTGTAACGAAAAGTATAAAAAACCAAAAAATATATATACAAAAGTAAAAAAAAAGTATAAAAAAGCAAAAAAAGGAAAAAAAATAAGAAAAAGAAAGAAAATAACGCCCTCTTTTATTACCAGACCTCAATCTGAGACAGCACCCCCCTTGACAACCAGCAAGGGGAAAAATAAAATTACTAACGGCCTTACTCCTCATGTGCAGAAACAAAGTACCCTTCAGCTATCTCCAAGACGATTTAAGCAGCCACCATGCCCCAAAGACAGCTGACAGTGCCAAAGACAAACAAAAAAGTACAAGAGGTAACACAAAATGAACAGCCAAATTGGGTACATCTAAACCAAATATATATACATCAAAATTTTCTTTTTACACCCATCACGGGGGCATACCCCCTGTATATACAATGAGCACGAACAATGAGTATAAAAAATACATATACACCTCTGCTCCCTGCGCTGCCTCTGGGATGGTCGCTCACCACTACCAATATCATCAGCTCGAAGAATGGGAGTCTGATCCTCTGAAAGCGCGAGCCCAGCACTCGGAGTTAGTGGATAATCCTAAAAACAAGGAGGCCTCGCAACCGAACCCCCCTCACTTGCCTGACTAGCGGACCCCCTCTACCGAGAACGAGGAGGATACCCAGCCAGAAACTCCTGAATAACAAAGTCCTCATGGACATAATCTCTAACACGATCATGTGTCGTATGACGAGGCTGCCCTACTGAGGAACTCGTAGCCCTCGACTCTGATCCAGCAAGCTGACCAACCATCCCGTGCACCTCCCGCTCACTCCTCATTAGATGGTATTGCAGTCTATCTATGATCACCTACATCTCTTCCTGCGTTGTCTGACGTGCTGCCTCCAACACCTCAGTCTGAGTCCCCTGCGTAATGATCAGATCTACCAGTAGGTCCTCACGGTTGTGCGTGTCACCAAGGATCTGCCTCGCCTCTGGAGTAGCACGTGCTCATGCGACCTCTATACGTGACTCCTCAAGCTGTTGAACTTGCACATCCACATCAAGTTAGAAGACCAATACATATGCAAAAGAAGGAAAAGTCGAAGAGAGAGAAGTATACCAAATCTACCCTCTCCCCAAGGAGACGCTCGACAGTCACGACAGTCATCGGATTAGTCGGTGGCACTAAAGGGACAGCAAATGTGGACGGCTGCAACGCGAAACAATAATCGCATCAGATGATAAATCACCTAATGAGAAATCACAAATAAATATGCTAACTAAGACACACCTGAGAAGGCGTAGGAGCAAAGTCCGGTACGACCTGCACAAAAGCCAAACAAACCAACATAAGATATGTCATAATAAAATAAGTAAAATAATCTAAATTGAATCACACCAAACCAAAAAAAAACATACCCAGCTCTCAGGGTGTAGATAGGTAGCAATCGCCTCCCTTGTCTGAAGGTCCTCGGCGACCTGACGCTGAAATAACACGATATCAGCAAATTATCAAGCAAAACAAAACATAACACTCGACACCAACAAATTAATAAAACCACATAAATTCAGACAATTCAGGAGATTAAAGGAACTCACGCAGTGCTCTAGCTTGGCCTGAAGCTGAGCCATCGTCGGATCCTCCCGACTGGAAGAAGCAGCTGAAGACAGATCGAATGCATGAGCAGAAGCCCCTGTGGCAGAATGCTCTGCCCTCTGCAAACATAACAAACACACCAGACCTAATAAGAATCAACAAAATATCAATAACCAATAAGCAAGGTAGACACTTACCAATCGATTAATCTCAGATCGCAGACTAGCCTCTACCTACTGATCGGCCTGCTGCTAACCACGTAATAGCTCAACCATCGCTACATGACTGGCAACCTCAACCTCCCTCTCGGACTGACAGAAGAAAATGAAATAGAACAACCATGTTAGAACAATCAAAAACTGAATCGACATAGTGCAAACAACAAGCTAAGCAAACTAACTCACCAGGAGTCACCGAGTCTCCGCTAGCTGAACCCTTAGCTCATCCTCTACTACCCTAGCCTAAGTGCGGCCAATCTCTCCCTCAATGCCGACACCAACTCAGGTCCACCGATCACAAAAGAGCCGCTCCCGTGGAAGGGACATGTGAAGAGGCGCCCACCACCCTAAACCATCTCACAAACTCTCGGTCATCAACCTCATCATGCGTGCCCATCACCCTGGTCCCTCTGGCTTTAAAACAGCCATCTGAATCGCCATCCATCTCGTAAAGTCCCTACCAGGGGGACCAGTCATCCTCTTCACCACCCTGTGGCGAATCTCCGGAGGGACTCCCTATGGAAGTCCCAACTAATGTGTCACTCAGGATAGGTGGATCTGCTCCACCTTCTCAAAGCAATGGACCTAGATGTTGACGTCAAAGAAAGGCTGACCAGATCGTATCACTGGCACAGTAGCATCCTCCTCGGCCACGTACAGCCTCCAAATCACCTACAACCAAGCAAGCAACCCATCAGTAAAGTTTTAGAGCTTAAAACCCAAAGTAAAACGAAATAAAAATGTGAACACGATGATATATACCTGCCCCTCATGCATGTCCTTGAAAAGACCATGCGCGGTTTGAAGATTCGAAGACCAACGCCAATACCCCAATGCTATCCTCCACACATGCATCCGTGGGAACGTGAAAGTATCCTCTGCCGGAACACGCAGGCGAAGGAAGGTAAAATGATCGTACGCCCAAAACTAGAACACACAAAATGCCCAACCACAAAAAAAGTCACTATAATAAAATACTAGACAACAAAGATATCACAACACCAACGATTAACTGAAACCTACCTGAAGAAAAGGAAGGAAACCTTCGATCATCGCGACACCTCGCCCCTGACGATAAAGTTGCTCGTAGACATGCGCCAACGCAACCACACCCCAAGCATAAGTAGGGACCCGATCTAGATCCCCAAGAAGTCTCAAAAACAACACGATAACACACCCTCAAGTCGATGAAGAAAAGAGCACTGCACCGAAGAAGTGCATAAAAAAGGCCTGGAGCACTCGATCCGCCACTAACCCAGGCTCACCCATAGGCTCTCGGCATGCCATCGCCACACAACGTGCCTTGAATAGCGCCCTCTGCTCCGAATGACGCCTAGGAGGGACGAACCCACTGGCAAAAGTGTTAAAAAACCATGTGACTCGAACCATCCCCGGCCCTGAGCCACTCAACCGATAGGCAACCCCGAGGATCTCCTCACACACCATTAGATAATCTCCAGCCATCTGCCCTGTAATCGGTTCCCCCTTGAATCAGAGCCCTGTGATGCAGACCCAATCCTCCGAGGTTGGCAGCATCATCCCAATTGGGAAGAGCAACGCCTGCTTCTCCTCCCTCCACCTCTTCAGGATCGCAGCAATCAGACCACGATCAACCAAAAATGGATCCAACTCGAGGATCAACCTAAAACCAAAAGACGTCGGCCATGCCTGCTGGAACTTAGGCAAGGCACGATACCATGTAAGAGACTCAGACCACGCTGAGCTAATAGCTAGCTACGGAGGCTCCTACCAAACGATAACGCATAGAGAAATAACATAAGACTAGCACCCACGACTACACTAAACAATGAAAGACAAACCACCATGATAATTTATGGAAATTATTATGAAAGCACTATAAAACGGTAATTTAGACATCTAAAACTTGATACAGTCATTTTGCATGGATGTACACAACCAATAGCAAGTGTAAGTTTGACACAAATAAAAGGGTTTCCAGATCCTAGGAAGCCTACGTTATAACCTAAATGCCTAAGAAATAAAAGGGACTCTTGCTCGCGGGCACCAACCTGGTCTCACGTAAAGAACTCCTCCAATGGGATGCGCCTCCCGTCCTGACCCTCAGCGCCCTGCTCCTCAGCACCCTCATCCACTCTACCCTCACCAATCATAGATACCTCCTCCCTGACCACCATCTCATCACCCTTTGGTACCTCCTCTCTCACTACCACCCCAACATCCTCCTCCACGGCACCAGCACGGGTCTGAGCATCGGAAGACTCACCAATCTCTGCTGCTAACATCCACTCAACCTATGAAATAGTCTCGTAGAACTGATCACTACCCCCGGACTCCATCTTAGAAGCAAGAATTCAAGAAACTAGAAAGAACGCAAGAAACGACACCCAAAATGGGCGGTCAGATTGCAAGATATCACAAAAATATGAAAATTAGAGCACAAGAAGACAAGGAAATGGAGAATCGAAGAAAAAAATGGATAGCGTTGGAAGCATGAACATTTTCCAGGTATATATAGAGCACGGTTAAATCGCGCGCCGTGCATCGGGCGTGCTATGAAATTGTGCACCATAAGAATCACGCTTAATCCCCATTACACGCCTCTCTTAGAGCGCGTAATCTACTAGTCGCTTGCTCAAAATAACCCAACGCCCCGGTTTCACGCCGTAGACCACACGCGTAATTACATCACACACCTGTAACATCGCACATAAATCCCAAAGGTCACCGACACAATGACCAGGTGCTGCCCCAATCACGCATCCTGAAGCGCGCGTGTAATTTGATTACACGACATTTTACCGACGCGTAATAATCCTCTAGACTCCTCAAACGTGCACAGCTATGCCAGTGCTCAATTTAGTTATGCGCCCGGTGTTAAGTGCGTAATTCCTCAGGTGAAACACAAATATATACCGATAACAACAGATTTAAAGGCTAAAATAAAGGCATTTTAAACACTGATTACTGACCCCAAACTACACCCTTGCTAGGATGAGTCTAAAAAGAAAGAAAACACACTTTAAACTTAGAAAATATACACTCTGAAAAAAAATGCCCCCCAACATCCCCAAAGTGAATTACTTGCTTAGACCAAACTAAACTAAACCCAAATAAATATTCCCAACACACCCCAAAGCAAACAAAAAAATAAACCGAATCAACCCAAACTCAAAGAAAAATAATAAATAAACAACACACCCAAACAAAGTAAGCTAACTAAAACTAAAACTAAACCAAAACTGTGCAAAAATATGAGTAATCATAATTTCCTTCGCTAGATAAATAAATAAAACCATTACAAAATACACCGAGGGCATACCCTCTGAATACACAATTTAAAATGGGAAATCTAAAACCAGCACCTTCAGGCCATGCCTGAATCTGGATTTATTCGAGAAAGAAGAGATCCTGGAGAGGTCTGGAGAAGAAGCACACCCTAAACAAATTCCAATAAGAATCTCACCTTCCCCTCCTGAGCCGATATAAAAGAAAGAGCAGCTCACCAGAAGCCACTTGAGATCTAATGAATTCACTTATAGAAGACCGGTCTTGGAAACTCCCCAGAAAGGAGCAACTAACACTGAATCCGCAGACCCTACCAAGGAGCAGTTGGCGTCGGTCACGTGAATCCTGACACCACTTTATCCTTGGGTTTCCTTTCTTCCACCTTTAACCCTTCCATCTCTTCTCCCAAGGGGGTGTCACTTCGGACCAGACTGACATCACCAATCCGACCGCTACCCCGCATTCCCAATTCCATCCATTCCCAAAAAACAATTACAATTTCCTTAGGATCCAGCACCCAGGATATAAAGTAAATAGGAAGAAAAGGCATTAACAAAAACAAGAATAAACCAAAAAAAGAAGATGAAAAAAAATGCCCCTAAAACCTCTTAATCTTCAATGATATGCAAAACAAAAAAACTAGACCCCTAGACACCCTATTTACAAACTTATACCCCTTTCACCACAAGATGACAAGTGCCACACTTATGAGCATCCTCCACTTGATTCAATCCAAAGTCAGACACATGCCCCCCTTAAAAGGCTACAATCCATGACAAATATCAATCAACCAACCAATGCAAAACACTCACCCCACAAGAAACACAAATCCACCTTGAAGTAGATAGACCAATGAGATCAAAACATCTAACACTCATCTAAAAATCCTAAAATCAAACTTTAAATTCACACATTTCTAACAAGTATCTAAACATAAGACCAAAATAAATTTTAAACTCTAAACATGAGACTCAAGCCCTCATCATGACAAAAATCAAGACTTCTCAAGCCTAAAAATTAAATAATGCCCATTCACCGAAAACAAATACAATAAACATCATTCATTTAACAACGAATTTTTTTTACAAGTGTCACCAAAGGCATACCTGCTAAATTACAACCCAAAACGAAAACTGAAATACCTAATCTACAACCCAAAATGAAAACTAAACCTAAGACGGAGACCAAGCGAGGAGCAGCACCCGACTTAGAGCGTCCAATCGGAGGCTTTTGGGAGGATTGGTTGGGGAAAGCATCCCTCCACTTGTAACGCCTTCTCTTCTACCATCTTTACCTCCTCCGCAGCCGCCTCCTCAAAGCTGCCTTCACTGCTTCCTAAAAGGGGTCGATATGAAGGCTAACCTCCTCTTTCCCAATACCGCCCATTCTCAAAGTTATGCCATCACCAAGCACCACCTTAGGTCGAAAAACGCATGAAACAACGAACATCGGAAGAAACGCCATCCCAAACGGACGATTGGATCGCACAATATCACAGAAACACGGATACCTGAGTGTAGAGAAACCAGAGAAAGTAAAAATCAAGACTAAATTGAAGGATATAAAGAAAATGAAAATCTATTTGCTTATATAGAGTACAACCTCAATCGCATGCCCGGATCCCGACGCACAATTAGGTCATGCGCTAGGAACTCTGCGTAGAAATAAAATCACCCGCACCATAATATGCACATAATAAAACTTTCACTCGCGCCATCGGTGTGACGCTCTAATCACGGGCCCAATACAAGATGCTTAATCACATTACCCGCGTTAGAAAACACGCGAAATCTGAAGGGTCACCTGTACAGTGACCCAACGACACTCCAATTACACACTATCACCTAGCCACTTATTTGGATTACATGCAATTACCCATGTGTGGAATCCAGATTGGCGCCCGAACACCGCCACTTTACCAATCAGGCGACCATTCGATCACGCGCAATGCCAGAAGTGAGCGAATATAATACGCACATGAACCTAAATGCTTAATTGACTTCTTTAGCCCCAAACGAACGCGCTCCCAAATGGATGCCCAAATTGATTCAATGCCTTGAATTAGGCGTGTAATCCTCAACTACAGCGTACACCACTGACAAAATAAACATACCTGGTCACAATATGATGTACGCATAATCCCCTTAACCCGTCACGGACCGACCAGAGATGAGTATATTCTCCCAAAAGCCCCATCGCAACTAAATTACCCCTTTGATAACTTGCACATCCCATTACGATCAGAATCCCTCCTTCTCTTTTGTCCCATCGCATTACCTCCCAAGCTATACAAAAAAAAAGAGAGAAAGAGAGACACTGACCATCTTCATGTCCCATCGCAGTTGGACATATCGACATAAATCGTCCATACCCTACCGCGATGAAGAATCTTATCATATGACCAAGACCAAAGGCAAGTCCCGTCATGGTCCTAAAGCCTCATCATTGCCCCATCGCGACCCTCAAGAAGTCAAAAGACCAACCCTTCACTGCACACTCAGAAACGCATCCCATCACGATACGGCCACAACGTGATCTCATATAACCCAAGATCTACCAAAGAAAGAAACATGATATTGAAACAACTAAGGAATCGATGACATTACGCATGTCCCATCGTAATGCCACCACAACTCAAGCATCTTGCCAACCCGTTCTCTCGCGACACTGCTACCTAAAACACTCGGACACACCCCGTCATGATACACAATCGAGAAAGGAAGTCTCGATCATGTCCCATCGCGTAAGCAAGGAGCCTAATCCCCAAACACTTCACCACGCAATAGTCACCAAACCCCATTATAATAGAAACATAAGGACGGAGAAATCTCTCTGACATCCTGCCACATCCCGTCTTAGCACGAACATCTCACCAGAGTCCCCCTATGGCCCGCCTCACCTACAACTAGCAGGACTCACCTCACCATGACCATATGAGGAGAACTACCATGTCTCACCACGAATTTCATCTTCCCAAGATGCTTCCTCACATTGACGATCGTCAGGTCCTGTTGCAGCAAAAGTGAAGAGCAGAGAGGAGTCCCTCTAATGTCCCATCGTGACATCACTACAACAGGTGATCGAATCCCATCGCAAGCAATGCAAGGGCCTTCCTCCCAAATCAGGTGAGTATCACCCCCTTTTCAATTACTCGATATTCCTTATAAAATATAGTTAGCTATGACTAAGACAAATGTTTTCAAAACCTGTCTCTCTCGACTCGCGAATCACTGTAGTCCTCCCATAAGCGACCATCATCATTATTCGTCGAGAAGGTTAGACGGAGCATCCGGCATACCAAGTGTTGTCTTGACAACCATGCAAATGGTCGGGTCCATAAATTCCGTACTGGTGGATCTGCTCAGCGAAGTCTTGAAAGCCGCATTTTCTACAGTTTTTCCACCGAAATTAATCTTAAGTTAAATTCTCAAACTTTCAAAAAACAAAAAAAATGAACAAATATTTCTAAAAAGATTAATGAATAAATAAAAATAAATTTACAATACATAGACTCCTATCAGTCATAATTCACTTATTGCCCCGATCTGTTCATTCCCCTTGGAAACCGAACAATGAATATATTCAACTTTGAAAAATCCCAAATGTCCACTAGAAAAGGGACACCTGATGTGCCATTGGTGTGAACAATGACGCGCCCAGTCCGACATGATTTGTGAAAGCCTTCTCCATTACATGATATTTTATTTTATTATCGATCTCTAGACCTTGTCTATGGACATTCGTATGACACCCCCTGGTACCTCTACTATGTCATTTCTCTCTGTTTGACTGCCCCTTGCAGCAGGTCACGACATGCAGTGGGATGCCCCTTGTACCCACATATTAGGATTTGATGATTCTCCTTTCCGTTTGACTGTCACTCATTGTAGGTCGCGCCATGCGACGGGATGCCCCTTGCACCCACGGATTAGGATATGCTGACTTTCCTCATTGACTGTTATTCACAGCATGTCGCGATACACGGAGGGATGCCCTTCTGCATCCATAGCCAGGAATATGCCTTTTGACAGCTACCATTGGGCCTCCGAATGCTCCATTTTAGCTTGCGCTGATAGATAAGAAAGCCAAGCATGTCATGTCAGCATCCTCAATTCACATTTGTGATTTCCCAAGAAGAACAAGAAGGTACCCTCAAGATAGGGGTGTCTACTTCTTCGACGTGCTCTTACTTCGCAAGAACGCGCCGAAGAGCGGCATCTGTAGACATCCCCATTTTTCCCTCTCGGAGTATATAAGTTTGTTCGGTCAACCTTTGACCTCGACTGTGACTCTTCGAAAAGGACTTACCTTCTCTGAGGGTTTCAAAACCCTAACATGGGAACCATATGTTAAAACAATAGTGTATGGTTGAACACATGTTAAAATAATAGCTCTGTGGTTCAGGCCCCAGGACCCTAATATGGGACCATATACTGAAATAATAGTGTATGGCTGAACATAGGCTGAAACAATAGCTTTGTGGCTTAGGCCCCATGACCTTGATGTGGGACCATATATTGAAACAATAGTATATGGCTGAACACAGGCTGAAATAATAGTTTTGTGGCTCCGATCTCATATAGGTAGGGACCATATACTGAAATAATAGTATATGGCTGGGCATAGGCTGAAACAATAGGTCTATGGCTCAGATCCCATAACCCTAGGGGTGGGGACTATATACTGAAATAATAGTATATAGCCAAAACACAGGCTAAAATAATAGTCTTGTGCCTCAGACCCGACCTAGACCCGAGACAATCTCAAATTACGCGCATTGAACTACATGCGCAATTCGATTGAACGCCATACCACCAGTGCTCAATCAGTCCTGTCAGACCAAACTTCCTCTCTTTTAGACTGCCTCGAGACTCAATTGCATGCTCCAACAATTGCGCGCAATAGGATTAAGTGTCCCACCACTGCCGCTCAATTGGTCTGTTTCAGACATGGTCTCTAACTCCTAAGACCGCCAAAACTCCATGATTAAACACACTTAGTATGGCATTTAATTGAATTGTGCGTTCCACACTAGACGCACAATTAGTCTAGTCAAATTAGGACTGGGACACCCCGGCTGAGCCAGGCAGTCGGTCACTCACTGAGTCAATCACCGACTCAAAGTGGTTAAGTGCCTGATACAGGGCGCACAACTCAATTAAGCACCCCGGATTAGGCGCGTAATTGAAGTTGACCGATCAATTACACGCACCCCACAAGGCGCGTAATTAGTAAAATACTTATAAATAGACCCCCTTACCACGACCCAAAAGGAGAAAAGGAGAATAACAATGACTTCGAGATTCGAGTTTCGAGTTCCCTACTTTCAAGCTTCAAATTTCGAGACTCCTCTCTGTAGACCCCAGCCTTAGGTATAATTTTCCTTCTAGTTTTAAATTTTTGGTTCTAGTTCTTAGTTTTTAAACTTAGATCTCATATTTTAACCATTAGTTTTTAATTTTCAGTCTTAGGCCATAACACCTTTGTTTAATCCGTATTTTAATCCCCGATTTTAATTCTTAATTTTTAAAACTAGTCTTTAACTTTATTCACTATTTTAAAATCTTATTTTTACCCCGAAATCTCAAGTTTCACTCCTATCATTAATCTCTTATTCTAGTTCTTAGTTTCTAGAATCAGTCCTTAATCATACGATCTGATTCTCTGATTTCAATCTTTGAATTTTAGATTCCAGTCTTAATTTATCGACTTCTTATAGTTTTAGATCTTAAAAATCCTGATTTATAGTTTAGCTTTCAACTTCTAGCCCCAAAATTTGATTCAGAATTATAATCCAAAAATTATTGCCTTTTCGATCTAAAAACATTGTCTTATAATTCAAATTCAGCTTACTTTAATCTTAGCCGCCTGATTTGCCTAAGGGAGCTTACGAAGGGTACCCAGGAACGGGGCCAATCCTCCTTAGCATAGCAGGCCAAAACCCTTTTTTTTAGGTTTTTAGTAAAAATCTATTTATTTATTTTAATTAAAATTTCAGTAAAATTAGTAGATTTTTAATTAATTAGAGTTTTAATAGAATTAGTATTTTTTAATTAATTAGAGTTTCAATAGAATTACTATATTCCTAATTAGTCTCTGTAGAATTAACATATTTGCACTCCTAGTAGTATTAGGAGACTCAATTGACTAGATTTCTAATAAGATTAGGACACTGAAATTCCTAGTAGGATTAGGAGACTCAATTAGATCAAGATGTTAATTAGACTCCTAGTAGAACTAGGAGAGTTAATTAGACTAGGATTAAAAGTAAAAAGAGCAAAAACAACTAAAGTTAGAGTAGTACTAGGCATCTCACAATTAATTAGAATCCTAATAGAATTAGGATACTTGAAATTAATTAAACACCTAACAGAATTAGAACACTTAAAGTAATTAGATCCTAGTAGAAGTAAGACATTAGGAATAACTAGACTCATAACAGAATTAGGAAATTAATTAATAGTCAAATATAATTAAGAGAGTTACTCAAACTAAAAGCGATAGACCAAAAGAATAGTTAGAGTTAGGATAGTACTCCCAGTAGAATCAAGAAGCTAAACTTAATTAATCAATGCAACAAAAGGAGAATAGGCTATCTAGACATCCAAGCGACCTAGTGTTGCTGATGTTGGCAGGCCGACAATTTACTAAAGAAGGAATCCTTACCTCCTCACAAGCGTGATCAGTGACGTGTTGCAGCGTCGATAAATATCTGTAGCTGGCGATCGCAACGAACCAAGTATTTTTGTCACGAATTTACCTCTTTAATCTTAGTACTTATTATTTTCTAAATAATCACTCCCCCACCCATCGCTAGAATCCACTTGGGGTCGAATTAGGCCACTAATTCCGGGGACCGAAAGGAACCCAGAAAAAGCTCTTACCAACAAGTGCGTACTGGCTCGTTGCCTGGGAGAGGAAGATTTGCGAGGTAGTCGGCGATCACCTGTCCTTTCATCAACTTTTACAGGACATAGGTGATGTCAAATTCTTATCGTAGCATATGCCATTGAGCGATCTTTTCGGATGTAGCTGGTTTTTTTATATGTACTTGGCTTTTTTTATATGTACTTCAGGGGGTCCATGCGTACTAGTACCATTATTTTGTGAGCCCCGAAGTAGTATTGTAGTTTCGTTGAAGCCCATACTAGCGTTAGGTAAGTCTTCTCTATTGCGGTGCATTTTTGCTCGTACTTGACCATCGTCCTGCTGAGGTAGTAGATGGCTTTCTCGTTCTTCTTGTCTTTGTCATGTTATCCTAGGATTACCCCCATTGCTTTATCATTGGTAGAGACATAGAGGATTAAGGGTCTTCTAGGGATTGGTGGTGATAGTATCGAAGAATTAAGGAGGTACTTCTTGATGTCATCGAAAGCTTGTTGACACTAGTCATCCCATATATACTCGGCTCCTCCTTTGAGTAGTCTGTAGAAAGAGTCGCATTTGTCTAAGTGTTGAGAGATAAATCTCCTGATGAATTGCAATCTTCCTATTAGGCCTCATAGTTCTTTGATATTGTTGGGAGGTGGCATTTCGATAATAGCTTTGACTTTCACCGAATCGACTTTAATTCCTCATTTGCTGACTATGAATCCTATTAACTTATTGGGGGTTACCCCGAATATACATTTCTTTGAATTCATCTTTAGTTGATACTTCTTAGATCATTCTAAAACCAATCGAAGGACTTTAGCATGTCCTGCTCGTGTTTGAGACTTCACCAGTATATCGTCGACGTAGACTTCTACACACTTGTGCATCATATCGTGAAATATACCCATCATGGCGGGTTGATACATGGCTCCTACATTCTTGAGGCCAAAGGACATGATGACGTAACAATAACTTCCCCATGGCATAGTGAACGAAGTCTTTTCTTGATCGAATTTTGGTACTATAATCTGGTTGTATATAGGGAATCCATCAATGAAGGATAACGTCTTATGTCTGACAGTGTTGTCGACCAAAGTGTCGATGTGTGGGAGCGGGAATCATCTTTTGGGCACACCTAGTTGAGGTTTTGGAAGTTGATGCATAGCCGTACACTGTGGGTGCATTCTTCTTAGTTTCTACTTGATGGGTTTGGCATCAGGTTCCAAGACTAGACGATGTTCTACTAGACTTGGGTCCAAACCAGGCATATCTTCGTAGGACCATGCGAAGGAGCTAAGGTGATTTGAAGGACTTGGATAATTTGTTGTCGTTCTTTGGGGCTAAGTTTTGCACTAATCTGTAGCTTCTTAGGCTTCTCTTTAGTATCAAAGTTGATTTCTTTTGTGAGTTCCACAACAGCTTGAGTTTACTCATCAAAGTGTTTGATGACTCGTTGGAAGTCCTGCATTTCCTCAGTAATTGGTCCTTCTCTATCATCAGTAAGTTCATAGACTATAAAATTGCTATACTGGGGGGTTAGTTTTATGAGAGGTAACCCTTCATTGACGTAATTGATGACTGCGATGTCTTTGGTGAGGTGAAAATCGAGGCTATTCATCCTCCTCTCAAAGTCATAGAGTATCTCATCGAGTAGGATTATTGGCTTGTTGTTCTATCGAGATGTTTTGCGTTTTTGCGAGGGTGCAGTAGTAAGGTTGCGTTGAGCGGGATAAAGGTGTGGCTCTGCGGTGTTGAAAGTAGCAGCACAACTTTAAGCAGATATATCAGTTATTACTTCCTTGGCTACATCGACGTAACCATTACTCATAGCCTTAAGAGAAAAGTCTCTTTGTTGGTCGGTAAATGGGTTTGGGATGAAGGGCTCCCTCTCTTTTTCAAAATTTTCTAATTTTTTTAGGTTTTCTATTATTTTTTATAATAGATAGGATATAGGGTCAATTTCATGAAGAGGAATCGACAGGGGTATTCTCTTAGTTGAGGAAGCATGACGGTTGCTAGAGTCATTCGTGTGAGCGTTCGGATGACGTGGATCCGTTTTGGATTTGGCATTTTTTTGTGGTCCTCTTATAGTGGGATTCTCTTGATAAGTGATGAAGGCGGCGGTCTGTTTGATGATTCAACTTCTTCTACCATAAGGACTGCTTGGTCTTCCAAGACGGCCCAGAAATCCTTTCACTTTTCTTCTTCAAACGGGTCTAGCTGATTGCCCCTTGAGCTTGTGGATTCTTCTCCTTGGGATTTGTGGTATGTCAGGATAAAGGAGCATACCTACAGCGAGGCTGGTATGGTTGAGAGATGTAAGGATACTCCCATGGGCATTCTCATTCTTCAGGATCGGGGTCACTAGAGCTGGGGCTAGAGTCTTCTTGTTGAGAGTCATCTTCTTCACTGGATGGCCTTTGGAGGCCCTGGTCTAGTTGCTCTGCTAACTCAAGGGCTAGGAGATCTATCCAGTAGTCTTCATGTCACTTGGTGGGTTGTCATTCTTCTTCTAAAGATCTCTAGCAAATTTGAAGTGGCGATGATCCTGGTGATTAGGGATCATCGAGCGTTAGTTCTTCTTCGACTTTTATGGCTACAATATGGAAATCTTCTTCGTCAACCGATTCCCAATCTTCCATGAGTGGTTCCGGTTCTTGAGACTTCTGCTTTTCTGCAACAAAGGGTTCTTCAGTCCCGAATAGTAGTCCAACTCCTTCAAGTGGTCTATCTATGTCATCATTCTGGTTTAAATCTATCAAATCAACGAAAGCTTTAACCATCTGCTTGATTTCTATCGTCTATGGATTGGTGAGGTATTCCTCTTTCTTTGGCACGTCGGCCTTCTCGATGGTTTCGTAGAAGAAATGTTCATAGAGTTACCATTTGGGTGAAGTCGCTAGGGCGTAAGCTTCCTTCCCGTCTGGTCGGTAACCTATGCCAGTGTATTTGTGAACCTTATTTGGGGCCACAGGGCCTATTTGCCCTTGGTTATTCTTGTCGAACCCTGTGTGCGAGACGTATCCTAGTTGATACATGAGATCCCCTCCTTTTATTATAGTTGGGTTTATGTTGTACAGCCGAATGAGGTCTAAACCAGTCGCTCTCTTCGTTAGTCTTTGTTGGTGCGTTGGAGAGACCACGGATGGTTGACTTCTACTACCGATGTGTCGTCGGGAGTCTCCGTCTTCCTTATGTGGTGAATGGATAGCACCGAATCGTGAGCTATCGGAATGCTCTTCGTGCAATCAGTATCCAAATTTTTGAAAGGAACATTGGCATATACCCTAATGATAGCGTCCTCATGGGGGAATTTGACACATTGGTGATACGTAGATGCCACGGCCTTCATGGATTCCAACCATTTTCTCCCTAAGATCAGGTTGTAGGTACTGGAGGAATCTGAAACATGGAATGTGACATCTTTGATTACAGGCCTGAGACGGACTTGAAGCTTAATAGTTTCTTTGACGAAGTGCCTAGAGTCATCATATGCAATGAGGGACAACGATGAAGGTCTTATGTCCTGCTCTGTATACTCAAGGGTCTTGAGCGTCGTCATGGGACAGATGTTCAATCCATCTCCTGTGTCAACCAAGGCATGGGGGACTGAGAATCCCCTGATGATGACTGTTAAATATATAAGGGTTGAACTTCCCCGTAGTGATTCTTCGGCATGTCTGCATCCGTAAAGGTGAGTGTTGGAGGTTTCTCTATGACCGAATTGATTTCGTTCAACTCATCCAAAATAGTGTCTTCATCTACACACGTCTCAGCTAGTGCCTTCATTAACAAGTGGTGATGCTTGGGTGACTTCTTGATAAGTTTGAGTATTGATATTTGTGTAGGAACCTTCTCAAGGTGCCTCAAAATATCATAATCTTGGCCTGACTCTAGTGTTGGCTCTTTACTGGGTCTATGCACCTTGTTTGCAGCTGGTTGAGATGGCTAAGGTACGGGAACCTAGGGTGGAGGAATTACATGAGGCGGGGGTGACAAGTTTGCTTCTTTATCCCTGGTTATCCTCTATGGTGGGTGAGTGTTTACATCCTGTTTCTCTCGGGGGAACGGCGATAGCGGATAGTTGGTCCTTGAGTTGAGGACTGGGTAGGTTGGTTGTTGATCCTTAGGCCACGCCATGACTTGTGTTGACAAGCTTCCTAAAGTATTTGTCATGAACGAGGTGAAGTTCGAGGAAGGGATACGTACTGGGGCGACACCATTCCACGAAGGGAGGTATTGCGTGTAGTCTTCCTCTTCCAAAAAGGTAGAGATCAGTGCCTCCTCTTTGCTTGGTTCTTCGTCTTGCTGACCTGCTTTAGTTATTATTTCGTATTCAACTATTGCCTCAAATTCTTGATCTGGCGTGACGTCAACCTGTGGTAAGTCTTAAGAGGTAGTTCCACCATCTTCAAGTTCAGAGAAGGGCAATGTCAAGGGAGCTGGTTCAGGGTTTAACGGAGTCGTGAGTTCTAGCGGTGGCCTCTGAAGATTAGGTCTCCGAACCCTGAATGATTTGACTCATATCTGGGTGAAGTTTGGATACAGTGGGGGGTTTGGTGGTTCAATTCAAGTTATTAAGGTTGATGGATGAGGTTAAATGATTACGAATTTCTAGGGGTTCAACTGGGTTAGCCGAGGCATTTGTGTGATTTATGCAGGTAATCAAGGTGGAAGGATGTACGGGGAGCCGACTAGGAGGTCCACCATGGTGATGTGAGAAACAGGTCCTAGATTATGGTTGGGCATGGGGTTGTTGATGAACCCCAGGTTCTGTGGGGGTTGGTTGTTATTCGTGTTGGAATTTCTAAGGGCTCCCCAATCAATCTGATTTCGGTCATTGATCGGACTCAAAAAGTGTATAAATTATCCCCAAATCCCGGCTTTGCTAGAGCTCAATTAACCACTAATATATGTCGTTTAGTTCATGTTGTGATGCAACAGGTGTGGAAGCTAATTATATGTAAAAAGTGTTAAAGAAGCAAAGTTAAGAAGAAACCGAAGCCAAAGGCAAGGATCCAATGAGATACAACTGGAAGGAACGCTTCAAAAGGTCTAATGGACTGGTCGAAATGCAATTTCGACCGGTCGAAATAGCACAACAGAGAGAGTTCTCAGTTGAAGAGAAGAAAGCATAAATGGATTTATCGAAGTTCACCTTTGACCGATTAGAACTCCAAATGAGCTTCAGGAATGCAAAGTGAGACCGACCAGGACTCAGCCGACCGGTCGAAAGTGGAACAGAAGAATGCAGAAATGCTCAGAGAATTAATCAACCGATCAGGATATAGAGTTGACCAGTCCATAAAATAAGTGAAGTTGAAGCCACGGGGTCATCTCCTACCTGAAGAAGGAAAATAAACTAAACCGATCGGTTCTTCAAACTTGACTGGTTCAAATGGTGTTTCTGAGTGAAAAATAAGGTCTACAGCTGTGGATATCTACGAACACCGAGTTCTTCTCCGTGAATCTCTTCAAAAAAGTTGGATAACTCTAAATCGCACAGATTACCTTTCCCCTTGGAGGATTTTTAGGATGTAGGGATTACTTGTCATGTATATTTGTTCTAGGGCCTTGTAAATCTATAAATAAGGACCCTAGGGTTTAGTGTTAGGGGACTCGCACGCCGAAACTTTTTTAGAGAGCTCTGACGTCAGCTTCTGTAGATTAGGTCAGGAATAGTCTAGAATGGAGAGAGATTAATTTTGATCATCGATCAGAGCCTCCTTCAGCGATGATGAAAGATTCTGAGTCGATGCGTGTGTAAAGCATCGGCCAAGGATCTCTTGTATATTTTAGATGAGTATTCAACAAAGTTTATTTCTTTTTTCTATTTTAATCCCCAGAATGGTAAGATTGCATGCTTGAGGTTCCGAGAGTCATCGAGAATGAGCGATTGTAATGGTTTAGTTCTATTTACTCTACTCCTATTGGCCTCGTAGGGCTAAGGAACTAGATTGATAGGATATTCGCCGACGGGCTACGACCTTTTAAGATAGTCTTAGTTGGTTGCGTGCAATAATGCGCAATGATTAGATTTATCTATCTCGCGATTAGATCTTTCTAAGTCATAAACGATGCAACTAAGCTTGTAGACAGGAGCTGGGGTACCAGGGATTTATTATAGTAAAGTAATAGGTTTCATTGATTTACTGATCTAAGATCCAAGAGAGATTCCTAACGACCTTCTCTTTTTCTATTTCTAGCTATTTAGGTTCTTTTATTTATTTCTAATTTAGGAATCTAATGCTATAAAATAGTTTGTAAAATAGAAAGTAAATAAGAGATAAACAACAAATCTATGTGGTTAGACACGCTTGTACTTACCCTAGTAAATTTGGACTTGTACACTTGCAAGGTCATATTTTAAGACGATCAAGTTTTTAGCACTGTTGCCGGGGATTTCGGCTTTATTTCTTATTTGATCTCTATTTTTCTATATTTTTGTGTCATTATACTAACTGTAGTGTGTGTATTTTGTAGGTTTGGAGATCAGAAGTTCAAATATACCAAAGCTTGTCACGGGATGTTGCGAGAGGCCAAGGTACGTGTTTTGGTTTTTGATTAGTAGACTAACTATTTTATTTTTGTTTCTTTCTGTTTATACCAAAGTTAAGGTCGTAATCTCCCTCTCTTGACCGACTAGACCTTGAGCTTGAGAGGAGGGTCGGCGTATTCGCGCTAGTTCTCAGTCCTCTCAAAACGTCGTGAGTATTGAACGTTCTAGCCGCCCTGCCCTGCCCCCTATTCAATTCAATATGGCGGGAGAAAACCAAATAGAGGTTAAAATGTTGAGGGAATATTATACATCGTCTACTCTCATAACTCCCTAGTGTATAAGATTACCTGCAGCAGTCGGTAATGGGAACTTCAAAATTAAGCCTAATCTGATTCAAATGCTTCCTAGCTTTCATGGGCTCAGTAACGAGGATCTGTATGACCATCTTACGACCTTTTCAAAAGTCCTAAAAAAAATTAACACATTGTCGGAAGAGGCTGCTAGTATGAGGCTCTTCCCGTTCTCGTTGAAGGATAAAGCAAAGAGGTGGTGAATTCTTTACCTCAAGATTTGATTACCAATTGGGAACAGCTCCAGACGAAGTTCATAGTTAAATATTTCCCAATCGGTAAGACGAACACAATTCGGAAGACTATAACGTCATTCAAAAAGGATCCGAACGAATCCTTTCATGAGAGTTGGGAGTTCATAAACGAACTTCTGCGTAAGTGTCCCCATCACGGGGTTTTGAACTACCAAATTATGCAAGGCTTCTATAAAGGATTGACCGAGTCTAATCGAAAAATGATAGATGCTTCTTATGGTGGGAAGTTTCTCACAAAGACCGTAGACGATGCTTGGGAATTGTTTGAAAACTTAAGTGAGAATTCGGTGCAGCAAGCTGCATCAAATTGAATTGATCCTTAGGTTTCACAAGTTGTACCTCCTAGGCGAGGAGGTATATACAAACTGAAACCAACGACGGATATTTCCACCAAGGTTGAGGCCTTGTAAAAGAAATTTGAATCCATATTGAGTGCAAAATCGCAGTCAATAACTCAAGTAAGTGAGGTTTGTGGCATATGCCAAAGCCCGACTCATACACCTCCCAATTGTCCGGCTGCACCATTATACCCCGAGGCAGTGCAAGAACATGTAAATGCTGCAAATTCCTTTCAGAGGTCAAATCAAAATAATTTTGGAAACACTTATAATCCGAGTTGGAGGAATCATCCAAATCTAGCCTGGAAAAGCAACGCGGATTAGGGTAATTCTCTGCCTTTTAGGCCCGCATTTAATTCACAACCCCAGCAATTCTAAGGCCAGTAGCAATTTCGACCTCGTTGGAGTAACAATAATTTTGAACAGACTATGTTGCAGGCAGCACAAAGCTGGCAGCAGCAGTCCCAACAACAGACACAGTTACTCCATTCCCACACCCAGTCCATCACTAAGCTGGAGACCTAACTTGGGCAGCTGGCAACTGCTTTGAACAAGAGGGACGAGGGCCGATTACCATCTCAACCAGTTAGTAACCCTAAAGGTCATGTCATGGCTAGGGAGATTTTGTCTTCCCCTGACCTGCTAGTACCTCAATGAACACATGAACCTAGTCGAGCTACTGACATACCTGTAGCGCTTCTTGGGAGGCAACCCAAGTCCATTGTAAAATATTAGTTTAGGCTATAATTACTAGATTTAATATGTTTTGGGTTTGTGCAGGTTAAACAAATAAGTAACTAGTGTGGGCTGAGAACCAGATTCTCTACCAATTAGTCGACCGGTCAAAATGGATTTCGACCGGTCAATTAAATCAAGAAGGGAAGAATGAAGACCGATCGATCCTGTATTGATCGGTTGATAGAAAGTAAAAATTATATCTTAAGCATTCTAACCGGTCAAAGTCTTTGTTTCGACCGGTCGGGCACTATTTCAGAACAGGGGCACTGATGAGAAATATACATTCTCTTATTTTTTTAACTAGTCGAAATGCTTTCGACCGGTTAGGATGTATAGAGCTTAGGACTATATAAGGTCCTAAGATCGATCGAAAGCCCATTTTGACCTGTCTTGCCCTAGCTCCCCTGCGTTCCCTCCTTCTTCCTTCAGCCCGTGGATTTCTCTACAAATTTTGTGAATGTTGTGCATACTGTGCTGCTTTTATAGCTTATCCAAGATAGTACAGGAGTTAACAGCTGACTCTTCACAACAACATTCACGCTTCTAGGATAATCCTGAGCTTTTCCTTTTTAATTTTTTTGTGTGCGTTAGAAAATGGTTTCAAAGAGCAACAAAGGCAAGGCACCCATGGTGGATGCCCCACCTAAAAAGAAGGCACGAATCACTGTATCGTGGAACCCTGGTGCTGGTATCCGTATTTCAATTAAGCTCTGCCTCATAAACGCAGAATTGGCCAATCCCGCACATGCCCACATGCGCAGAATTAGCCCGACACCTATAAAAAGACCCCCCATACCTCGCCCAAACATATGGATTTTACACAAATTCACTTATTTTTCACCCGATTTTCACATTCAAATTTTGTGTTCTTCTCTTCCAAGCTTAGGATTTCGAGACTCTCTCTGCAGCACTTGGCCTCAGGTAATCCCTTCTTAGTTCTTAGCCTTTAGTTTTTAATTTAAGCTTCTAGTTTAGTTTTAGTTCTTAATTTATGATTCTAGTTCTTAACCCCTAGAACCAGTTCTTAATTTCTAGTTCTAGTTCTTAATTTCTTAGTTTTAGATCTTAGGTTCTAACTTCTAGTTTCTAATTTCTAGTTCTAAAACCTCTAGTTCTTAATTTCAAGTTCCAGCTCCTAACTTTAGGTTCTAGTTCTAATTCATAGTTATTAAAATCTCTCAACTTTCGATCCCTAAATTCCTAATTCCCAATTTAAATTCAATTTTCAATCCATATTATTTTAAAAATAGCCCTTAGCCAACCGATTTTCTCAAGGGAGCTTACGAAGGGCACCCAGGAACGGGGTCAATCCCCCTTAGCATAACAGGGCCATAACCCTTTTTTTTTCCTAGTTAGAGTAGCATTAGGAAACCAAATTAATTAGAATTAGAGTACTATTAGGAGACTAAATTAGTTACAATTATAATAATATTAGGATACTAGAATAGTTAGAGTTAGAGTAGCAGTAGGACACTCAGTCAGTTAAAGTTAGAGTACTACTAGGAAACCCATAATCAGTCAAACCCAGGATAGGATAAGGAAATAAAGTTAATTATACTAAAAGCAAAATCAAAAAGTTAAGCCAGACAAACTATAGCTGTTGGAGTCGGTCGGCCGACGTTCGTCAAAGGAGTTAACCCACACCCCGTAAAGCGTGATCAGTGACGTGTTGCACCATCGATAAACATCTACAGTTGGAGATCGCATAAACCCAGGTATTTCTCCTCTAGAATTTACCTTTTTAATTTCAGCATTTAATATTTCATAGTTCATTACTCCCTCGTCCCTAGCCAGAGTCCACTCGGACCGAATTAGGCCACTTATTTCGAGGACCAAAAGGGACCTAGAAAAAGCGCGTACTAACTAATTGGCGATCACGATGAGATCCTTTTCTGCTAAAGTAGTTGTGCTTGTTTAATTTTTTGCTTAGTTTAGTCTTATTTCCTGTTCGCTTTATCACTTCGCTACACACGCTGACCCTCTCGAGAGCTCTCTGAGGGTTTATGAGTATCTACCAAAGGTTAGAAATGTCAGGGATACGCAAAATAAACCTGACCAACACCGATAGTCCGCCACTACGGGGATTCCACGATAACCCTATATACGATACTAAACAAGCCTATGACTCACCCCCATGTCACCCCGAGATTAACATGACCGGCGATCAAGAAAACCCCTTCACTCCTCCGAGCACCAGCAATAACCAAGACGGGAAAGACAGCAGTATCGAATAGAATTTCACCGCCCGACAACTCGTAGAGCTCAGTGTTCAGAGATTACAAAAAAGAGGCAACGAAGCAGAAGAGTTGCTCCGAGGCATGGCGTCGCATACGAAACTATCAAAGAGCAGCAAGACAAGGAAGAATGAGAATGAAAAAAAGGGGAGAGGCCACCACCTATGCCAAGCACGGTATCAGCCGATGTATCACCACTAGGGCAGGTAGGTCGTGCCCTCTTCGACGACAATCACCAAGACAGGGTTCACCCCCGGACTACCCAGAAAGACACCATGATAAAAGTAGAGGATCTCCCCAAGATGCTTGACGAATACATGGCTAAAAGGAATTGACCTGGCTTATCATTCTGGTTGGATGGTTTCTACCAAGATCTTGAGTTTAAACTACCTACGAGATTCAAACCCCCAAAGTTCAGTAAGTACAATAACATAAGGAATCTGAATCACCATCTAGTGTTGTTCTGCAATGATTGCCAACCTGTTCGCAATAATCAAGGGCTCCTGATACATTACTTCCAGAGGACATTAGAAGGGGAAGCTCTCGATTGGTTCGTCGAACTCCCACTTCACAAGATTGACACATTCGACGATCTGGCCGAACAATTTCTAGACTAATATAAGCACCTGATACACGAAGAGGTTAGTCTCAGCAACCTGATGACGATAAAGCAAGAACCTGAGGAAGACTTCGCAAGTTTTATAGCACGCTGGAGAAAGCTTGCGGCCCACACCGGAAGCCAGATGAAGGAAAAAGATGCAATCGCCATTATCGTAGACAACGTCAAAGAGCCTCTCTGAAGCGCTCTTATTATAAGCGATTACTCGGACTTCGCTATCCTTCACCTGTGCACTATCCGCATCCAGCGACATATAAATGGAGGAAACCTCACCTTTTCAATAGTAGCATCAATAGTCGCTGCTTCTAGTGACTCAAAGTCGAAAAACAACAAGAAAGCCTCTTGCTCTGAGCAGGTCAACACAGTTGCCAACCATGGTCAAAGCTCCGAAAATAAAAATTACCAACCGAGGAATTTCGATCAAAGTCAATACCATAACCAAAATTGAAGCCAATACTCTAACTAAAATACCCACCAGAACTAGAATGTTGCTCGAAATTGGCCAGCTAACCCTCAGAGCTATAACAATGTACCCCCACTGAGAACTTCAACCAGCAAACCAGAGGCCCTTACCAACCTAAACGCGATCACTATTCCCCATTTCCTGACACCATCCCCAACATATTCTTCATTCTTAGTGATCAAAATCTTATTTGATTCTCACTAGAATGGCCACGGCCTTGGCCCACCAACCTTGACTACAGTAAGTTCTGCGCTTATCATCAATACGCGGGACCTAATTTAGAAGACTGTTGGGTTTTACAGGATATAATCTATGACATGAATGATCGAAACCAGATTGACTGGGAATCCCTCCAAAATTCTAACTAGAACAACAATCAACCCCTATAAAACTTAGGGATTATCAATAATCCCATGCCTAATCACAACCAAGGGACAGTCGCTCACATCACTATAGTGGATCTCTCGAGCCGATTCCCTCTTCATCCTTCTACCCTCATCACCCGTGTCAGTCCTTCAGACACTTCAGCCCATCCAAGTGATCCCCCGAGGCCTCCCATCATTCACCCACAACCTTCATCCTTGATCACCCGAATTATTCCTCTGAATCCTCTACCCTATCCAACCTTCACTCGAATTCGAGTCCAATTGTTCAGAGCTCGAGGACCGAGCCTCCAACCCACGGAACCCTCTACACCTCCAAATTTTGAGACAACTCCACCATCGCTTCACCTATGTGACTCTGAGCCTAAGAACAAAGACGATGTCCTTCAAACCGCGTACCAAATCTTTGCATGGGTGGATAGCCACTCCCAAAACACTTCAAGTCGAGGGCACGAGACTGCGGTGGAATGTCAGCGAGATGCAAAGATGAGTCAACAGAAGAAAGAACCCGACAAGGAGGAGGCGCAATCTCCACCTTCTTAGAAGAGGAAGACTACACCCAGTATCTCCCGCCATGGAATGGCATAACTCTGTTGCGTATCCCTCCTTCAAACTTTACTTTGATCATGACAAGCGCTGCAGCGAGTTTGTCAACGTCAGTCACGGTAGGGCTCCAGGGTCAATGGCCGACATGCTCGGTCCTCAAGTCAAGGACCAGTTATCGACCGCCACCATTCCCCCAGGATAAGCAAAATGTCAGCACTTAGCCAACAGGAAGAATAGCAAGGGAACGAGGAGTGAACCTACCTCCCCCACCTCATGTAATCCCTCCGCCTCCAGCTCCAGAATTAACATCTCAACCACCTCAGCTAAATGTCAACAAAGCCCACCGGCCCGACAAGGAACCAACCCTGGAGGCAAGCTAGGAATACGACCTTCTATGGCACCTTGGGAAGGTACCAACGCAGATATCAATACTTGAGCTCATCAAGAAATCACCAGAACACCACCGACTGTTAATAAATATGTTGGACGAGACACACATGAATGAAGATACAACCCTAGATGAGCAACACGAGATTGCTTCGGTTATGGCTCAACCTCTGGCACTCACCTTCACTAACGCTAATATGCCTAAAGAATTACTGCGTGGAAGCTCAGCCACTATATACTTGA
The DNA here is from genome assembly GCA_021018995.1 of Chloranthus sessilifolius. Lineage (NCBI taxonomy): Eukaryota > Viridiplantae > Streptophyta > Magnoliopsida > Chloranthales > Chloranthaceae > Chloranthus > Chloranthus sessilifolius. Next base: position 101,367,174 of record CM037597.1, read on the forward strand.
TGGTTATAATCAGAGGGTTCTTAGTACCCCATGCATTAGTCGACACAGGAGCAGGGCTTAACACCTATCCCATAACGATGCTCAAGATGCTTGAATATACCGAACAGGACATAAGGCTTTCGTCCTTTTCCCTCATTGTGTATGATGGTTCTCAAAACTTCATCAAAGGAACTAGCAAGTTACAAGTCTGCCTCGGGCCAGTCACCAAAGACGTCACAGTCCATGTCTCCAACCCTCAAGCACCTATAACTTAATACTAGGGAGAGAGTGGTTAGAATCCATGAAGGCTATTGTGTCTACATACTACCAGTGCATCAAGTTCCCTCATGAGGATTCTATCATCAGGATATACGCTGACGCACCTCTCCTAGAAATAGATTCTGACTACACAGCAAGCATTCCAATGGCACATGACTCCGTGCTAAATATTGACCACATCAAAACGGTGGAGAATTCTGATGACACATCAATAGCAGAAATCAGCCATCCCCCATTCCTCCCAACCTGCCAACAAAGATTTAAAAAAGAGATCAATAGGCCGTGACCTTGCCCGCCTGTACGACATAAACCCAACCGTGACCAAAGGCTGGGATCTGATGTATCAACTAGGATACGTCCCGCTTACAGGACTTGGCAAGAATAGACAAGGATGCATAGGGTCAGTCATCCCAAAGAAAGTTCGCAAGCATATGGGATTAGACTACTAATCAGACAGCAAACGGGCTGACATCCTATCAACCTCACCTAAGTGGTCACTTTATGACCACTTTTTCTATGGAACCACCAAGAAGGACGATGTGTCGAGGAGAAAGGAAGCATCCTTCACCAAACCGTAGGCAACGGAGATTGAGCAGATGGCCAAAGCCTTCATCGACCTGACAAATTTGAATCAAGACGATAATGATATAGATAGACCACACGAAGGAGTTGGACCCTTGTTCAAGACTGAGAAATCCTCCACTACGGAAAGAAGAGTCTCCGGGACCTGAGCGCACATAGAGGACTAGGAGTCAACTGACGAGGAAGACTTCCATATTGCCGCTATCGAGATTGAAGAACAACTAGAGTTAGACACCCCTCAATCCCCATAAGCACCTTAGTTGCAGATATTCTGAAAATTGTTAGAAGAAGAATGGCAACCACCACTAAGTGATGACGAAGATTATTGGATAGACCTCCCCACACTTGAGCAGGCCGAGCAAGGCCTCCAAAGGTTATCAGACAGGGAAGGCGAGTCTGACTCTTATAATAGCAACCCCGACCTCAATCTTGAAGGATGGGAATGCCCCTAGGGATATCCCTGCATCTCCAAACCATATCAGCCTCGCTGTCAGGTGTCCATATTTATCCTATCATACTACGAAGTCCAAGGGAGAGAGCCCATAAGTCTAGAAAGTCATCAGTTGAGCCCACCCAAAGAACATAAGCTTCAGCAAGAAGAACATCTCTAGCCCAGTTATGAGGACGAGAGCTCACATGACTACAACCTCCAAACTCTCTTCAAAGACGAAGAGATAAACATGATAGAAGAAGCCGGAACATTAACCGGACCACCGCCTTCATCGCTCATCCAGAAGATCATGCTCGATGAGGGCTACAAAAAAAATGCCAAATTCAGAATGAGTCCACATCATCCGAAGACTCGCACGAACGGCTCCAACAGCTATCACACTTCCCCAACTAGGAGAAGCATCCTCATCAATTCCTCTCCAAGAAGTCGACCCTGTACCATACTTATTATCAAAAATATAAAAAATAGAAAATCCAAAAGCCCCTAAAAACCTAGAAATAGAAAACTCAAAAAAATTAGAAAACCTTTGAAAAGAGAGGGAGCCCTTCATCCCAGACCCATTCAGCAACCAACAAAGAGACTCTTCCCTTAGGGTTGCAAGTAGCGGTTACGTCGACAGAGTCAAGGAAAAACCAACTAATATACTTGCACAGAGACGCGCCTCCACCTTTGACGCTGTTGAGTCGCACCTCGAGCTTGCTCGATGCAATCCTACTACTCTCCCCTCACGAAAGCATAGGGCATTCTGATGTGACAACAAGTTAGTCATCATACCTGAAGAGATACTTTGTGATTTCGAGAGGAGAATGAATAGCCTTGACCTACACCTCACTAAAGACATCTATCAATTACACTAATGAAGGGTTACCTCTCACAAAACTAACCTCCCAGTGTAGTGATTTTATAGTTTATGAGCTTACAGAGGATAGAGAGGGACAAGCCACTGAGGAGACACATGACTTCCAATGGGTCATCAAGTGCTTTGACGAGCATACTCAAGCCGCCGTGAAGCCCATAGAGGAAATCAACTTCGGCACCGAGGATAAGCCCAACAAGCTACTATTCAGTATAATGCTTAGCCTCAAGGAACGACAATAGATTATCCAAGTCCTTCAAGACCACCTCAGTTATTTTGCATGGTCCTACGAAGACATGCCCGGTCTGAACCCAAGTTTAGTAGAACATCGTCTGGTCCTGAAACCTAATACGAAACCTGTCAAGCAAAAACTCAGAAGAATGCACCCGCAAACAATGCTAGAAGTTAAAGAGGAAGTCGACAAGCTACACAAGGCAAAATTCATTCGAGTCGTCTCTATCCCCAGTAGGCACAAATATAGTACATGTTGCCAAGAAAGACAGTAGAGTACGGGTGTGCATCAACTTCCAAAATCTCAACCAGACGTGCCCAAAAGCTGACTTCCCACTCCCACACATTGACACTTTGGTTGATAACACTGCCGAACATGAGATGTTATCTTTCATGGATGTTTTCTCTAGATATAACCAGATTAGATTAGCATAATCAGACCAAGAGAAGACTTCCTTCACAATGCCATGGAGAACTTACTGTTACTTTGTCATGCCTTTCAGGCTCAAGAACGCAGGAGCCACGTATCAACGCACTATGATGGCTATCTTTCACGACATGATGCACAAATGTTTAGAAGTCTATGTCAATGATATACTGGTGAAGTCTCAAATGCGAGCGAGACATGTCAAAGCCCTCCAACTCATACTACAATGATTCAAAAAGTATCAACTGAAGATGAATCTGAAGAAATGCGTGTTCAGAGTAACCTCCACAGAACTACTAGGATTCATAGTCAGCAAGCGAGGAATCGAAGTCGATCCAGTCAAAGTCAAAGCCATTCTTGAGATGCCACCTCCTAGAAACATTAAGGAACTACGAGGTTAGATAGGAAGACTATAATTCATTAGGAGGTTTATTTCTCAGCACTAAGACCGATGTGAACCTTTCTACGGACTACTTAAAGGAGGAGCCAAGTATATATGGGATGACCAGTGTCAGCAAGCCTTCAACAATATCAAGAAGTACCTCCTCATACCCTTTAACATTATCACTGCCAGTTCCCGGAAGACCCTGATCCTCTATGTCTCAGCCAATGAGAAGGCGATGGGAGTAATTATGGGACAACATGCTAAAGATGGAAAGAAGGAGATAGCCATCTACTACCTCAGCAGGACGATGGTCAAGTACGAACAAAAGTACACCACAATGGAGAAGACTTGCCTGACACTAGTGTGGGCTTCAACGAAACTACGGCACTACTTCGGAGCACACAAGATAATGGCACTAGCACACATGGACCCTCTGAAGTACATCTTTGAGAAGCTCGCTACATCCAAAAAAATCACTCGCTGGCATATGCTACTATAAGAGTTCGACATCACCTACGTCACACAGAAGTCGATTAAAAGGCAGTAGATCGCTGATTACCTCAAAAATCTTCCACTCCTCCCGGGCAGCAACCCAGTACACATAGACTTCCCTGTTTAAGACTTACTCTTAATTCACAACGAAGAGCCTGACAAGACCTCATGGACTTTACACTTCGACGGAGCTCTCAATCGCAAAGGGAAAGGCATCAGAATAGTCCTACTAAGCCTCGAAGGAGTTGTTATACCGAAATCCTTTCAACTCGACTTCTTAGTCACCAACAATGTCATAAAATATGAAGCCTTCATTGCCAGACTACGAGCAGCACTCCAACTAGGTTTCAAATAGTTGAAGACAATCGACGACTCCAAGATGGTGATTTCACAAGTCATTGGAGAGTGGAAAACCAAAGAGAGAAGACCAATGGCATACCATGAAACAGCTTAGTTCCTAGTAAAGAAGTTTGAGAGGATCTCCTTTACACATATCTTGGGATTAGAGAACGAGCTAGCAGACTCCCTCACCACGCTAGCCTCTGTCATACAGATATAGATCGGACAAATTACCAAGTCCTTCTTCATCGAGAAATTGACCATGCCAGCACATGAAGTGGCGTGAAGAGAAAAGCCGGAATTACCCGTCCTCCCGAAAACCATAAAGCAAGAAGAAACGTCTACCACGAAATGTCTCAAGAAGGAAGCAACCATCATCACCACCTTCAGATTCGAGAAGTCACCCACTAATAATGGACAACCCTGGTACTTCAACATATGGAACTTCCTGAAATACTAACGCGTCCCTCCTTATGCTATGAAGATTGAACGCAAGACCATAAGAAATCGATGCGTTACGTTATGCATCCTGGGCGAGATACTATACAAAGAAGCCTTCACTAGAGGAGTACTATTACGATGTGTTATGGTGGACGAAGGATAGTACATCATCTGGGAAGCACACGCCAGTGCCTGCGACGCCCACACTGGTGGACATACTGACTAATGATGACAAGAGATTGCCACCTGTACATTCAATGCTGCAAGCAGTGTCAAGAGCACGCCGCGCTCATTAAAGCCCCATCAGCCGCATTGAACCCCATAACTGCGCCATGGCCATTTTCAATGTGGGCCTACGACAATATCGAACCCCCTTCACAGACAGAGTAGGGAACAGTTACAAGCATGCGTTCATCCTCACTGCGATCGAATAATACACCAAGTGCCTAGAAGTCGAGTCATATGTCAAAATCACCGCTTCAACGCTCATAAAGTTTATTGTTCATCACAGATAATGGACCACAATTCATCACAGAAAAGATGAAGAAACTGTGCAATAAATACGACATCGATCTACACCATTCGTTACCATTCTATCCCCAAGAAAATGGGCAAGCGGAGGCCACAAACAAAACGCTGATTTGAATTCTAAAATGAACAGTGGAGACAAGCAATGGAGCCGACTGGCTCGATCAACTACCTGAAGCACTCTGGGCTTACAGAACTTCTATTCGCATGACCACTGGACAGACTCCTTATATCCTCACCTAAGGGATGGAGGCAGTTTTACCATACAAAATACAAGTACCATCCCTGCATGTCCAACTTGATGATCAGTTATCCATAGACGAGAGGAGAGTTGCCTACTTACCGAGCTAGAACAACTTGATGAGACACGTCTAAGGGCAGTTGATCACATGTAAGTATACCAAAGGAGAGTTGCAAAAGCCTACAATAAGAAAGTCCTTGAACGAACCTTCGAAATTGGAGAGTTAGTCTTGAAGAAAATCATGCCTTCTAAACATCCTCATCACAAAGGAAAACTAGAGCCAAATTGGGAAGGACCCTATTTTATAATAGTCATGGACCCTGGAAATGCATACAAGCTGGTAAACCAAGAGGGGGAGGAACTTCCTAACCCATGGAATGTCATGTACCTCAAAAAATACTACCCTTAGCACCATGATCATCATGTCCAAAGTCGGACGTAGTGACCTATAATTACCACCCTCGTAGTCATCGTGACCCATTCACCAATCATATGTCATTATTTCCAGGAATATCCTTCAAGGCTTTCTAACACATTGCCCACCTTCTTACTCATTCGATTTGATCAAAAGAACTAGTAGAATACTCAACCCCTTCTAAAAAGCATAGGTAACACCTGACTCTCACCCCTTCCCCTGCCATTGGAGGAGACACTAGAGCACAGAAAATAAAGATGTTAACCTCAATCAAAACTCACTATTCTTGCATTAGCAGGCTGCTTTCAAAATATATATATATGCTTCAAGAGAGACAAAAGTGAGAGATCAAAATACAAAGATAACAGAAGCATACCTGAGCGAGAGCAATAGGATGGTTGAACAAGTCAATGAGCCCATGGAAGCATAAGCAACCTGTGAGGAAATTCCAGATAGCCCTACCAGGAGAGTATAAGCAAACTGAGAGGGTCTCCCTGGTGCCTCTACACTACTAGATATCGCCGTAAGGTGGCGGGAGGAGGACAAACCCCTGCTAACCACAGAATATGAGACTTTGATGGTACCAAAACATGATGGAGAGTTCAATCATGGCACCGTAGACCACCCGAGAAAAAGGTTGTTGCCAACCTCTTTTGAAGTTGTTAAGTAGAAAACTGTCCCCACATCACTGAGCTTTACCCCTCTTTCACCCTTAATTTAACTCTTGGACTGTGAATCAGAACCTTTCCAAGGATATCCCCAGGAATAAAGCCAAAAACTTATGAATGATGACTGATGCAATCACCCACTACCTACCACTCACTTCACCCCAGCTAAGACTATGTGATATGATAGCCACTGCTAAAGGTAAAATTCAGCATATGACTGATATAACCAAATGCCCTCTTCCCGATATGGCAAAGTATCATCAAAAAATTTTCTTCGAGACTGACTCCTTAAACACACTCATCGCACTACATACTAACCCAAGAAAGTTCCATTGCGACTCAACACTGGGGCATTTTTATTTCGAAAAGGAATCGCCTCAGGCCCCCTGCTTTATTATAAGTTGGATATAGAATGACAAGGCCATCGCTCAAGGAAGACTGCTAAAGATACGACACTGCCTATCCTATCACGCTCCTACACAAGGGCATTTTTTTTAGTTTTAGAGTTCTTTTCAATATGTTGCTTTCCCTGTTGCATTATATTTTTCCTTGTAATGAAAAATAGTAAACAAAAATAATAATAATAATAAATAAATAAATGATACAATGATCTTAGTTTTGCTACCAGACCCTAGTCTGAGAAACCTCCCCCCTTGACAAACAGCAAGGGGAAAAATAAACTTACTGATAAACTTTATTTCCATGTGTAGATACAAGTAACCTTCAACTATTACTGGGCCAACTTAAGGAGCATCTGAGTCCCTATAACAAACGATGGCGCCTAAGCCGACAAATAAATATTGAAAATAAAGGAAGAGCGCAAAGAGGTACACCTGAACTAAAAATATATATATATATATATATATATATATATATATATATATATATATATATATCTATTTTTTTACATAAGTCACCGGGAGCATACCCCCTGTATATATAATGAACACAATGTCCTACTCCATCCGCTATCTTTGGGATGGCCGCTCGTTGTTGTCCCTAGTATCATCAACTCGGAGATCAGGTGTTTGATCTGCCAAAATCTCTATCCCATCCCCTAGAGTAAGTGAACATGCCCTGGCAGGGGAGGGCCTGGCAACGAAACCTCCCTCACTCATCTGACTAGCGGCCCACCTTGACCACGAGTGCGAAGAACCCTTGGCAAGCAGCTCCCGGATAATGGAGTCCTTATGAACGTAATCCCTGACACGCTTGCGTGTCGTACAACAAGGCTAAACAGCTAAGGAGCCAGTAGCCACCGACTTCTACTGGGCGAGATGACCGATCATCCCACGCACTCCTTGCTAGCCGGTACCATAAGGGTCTATCGTCGCCTTCATCTCAACCCGCACTAACCATCGAGCGGCAGTTCAGCCACATGGGTATCATGGCGGATAATCAGGTCCGTAAGCACATCCACACGATCTCGCTCTGGATCGCTTGTAGTCAATGACGTCTCGCCTCAGGGTAAGCACTAACACGCACAACCTCCAAGCGAGACGCCTCGAGCTGACGAGCCTGCACATAAATATATATATATATATATATATATATATATATATAACTAAGAACCAAAAAAAATGACAAATGATGGGAGAACTAGAAAAGAAGAGGAGGTACCAGATCGGCTCTCTCCTGAAGAAGACGCTCAACTGCCGTCATAGTCTCCGACTCCGTAATTGATACAGGCGGAGGAGGCGGCATCACTGCATGCTCCTACAACATAAACGAAAATACATAAGAAAAGTCATATACCCAAAAAAAAAAATAAGAACAAAACTACACTAACCCAATATACTTGAACGAGAGGAGGAATGGACTCCTGGGAGGAGCCTCAGGAGCAGCGTCAGGAACGGCCTGCACGAGACAAAACAAAACAAACAAACACAAACTCGTCAGACAAAACCAACTAACCAAATAAATAATCAATGCGCAAACTAAAACACATACACATACTATACCTGACTCTCCGCGCGCAGTGGAAAGCTCAAGAAGACAAGACTCACCCAACGCTCTAACTCGGCACGGAGCTAAGCGATCACCGGGTCCTCCCAACTCGAGGAGGCCACTAAAGATGGGTCAAAAGCTGGAGCAGATACCCCGCCAGTGGAAAGCTCCGCCCTCTGCAAATATAACAAATAGCAAACACCTCAGAAACAATAGATTCAATGACGTTAATGATCAACAAAATCAATACAGACACTCACCAGTATGTCAATCTTAGATGCAAGCTGGCCTCCACCTCGTGACCAGCCTGCTACAGCCCCTGGAGTAGCCCAATAAGCAGCGCCTGGCGAGCAACCTTTTCCTCTCTTCCCCCCTAAAATATATGCAAACACATTGGCCAATTAAAATTAGATAGAGCAAACACAACTGAAGAAAAACAAACTCACTAGAGCATGACGAGTCGCCTCCAGCTGACCCCTCAGCTGATCCTTTACGGCTCTAGCATCAGCTATGGAGGCCGCCAGGGACCTCAGCATCTCCTCATTAGGACGGGGGGCACTGCCCATCTACTCCTGTGCAAGATGCAGGGCCTCCAATGCCCCACGAACACCTGGGCTCAGCTCTGCCACTCTCTCCCTCAAAGCTTCGACAAAATCAGGCCCACCAATACTAAAGGAACTCTTCCCCTGAAAGGGGAACTAGGTAAAAATCCAGCCACGAAGATCCTCAAACCATCTCGTATAAGCTCGAGCATCTGCCTAGTCTCAAGCTCCGCTCACCTCAGTCCCCTCAGATCTAAAATCTAAATACTGATCTGGCATCTTCTTCTCAAAGAAGCGGCCAGGAGGACCGGTCTTTTTCTTCCACACTCGCGGACAAAGCTCTGGAGGGACTCCTTGGGGGAGTCACAACTATCGCACCACTCGAGAGAGGTGAATCTGCTCCATCTCAAAGTAGGGGACCCACATCTCCCGCCTAAAAAGGGGTCGGCTAGACTGTATAATAGCCTGATTAGCACCCTCCCCATCCTCATAAGGTCTCCAAATAACCTGTAACCTCGAAACAAGGCAAATGAAAGTGTCAGTAAGATCCAAACTACACAATGAGACAACACTAACCAAAAATAGAGCGCACACACACCTGACTGAGGTGCATATCCTCTAACAACTACCTCGCAGACTAGAGAGTCCTAGTCCTCCAGCGGTCTCCCATCAACGTCCGTCCCTGGAGGGACCCTAGGGCGAAGGAAGAGGAAATGGTCGTACACCCAAAACTACAAAGACAAAGTAAAACTGCGTCATCCTAAAAGGAAAGAGATGTATAATCCTAAGAGTTTATAAAATGAAAAGAAAATTGAAACCTCACTTGTAGAAAGGGAATGAAGCCGTCGATGGTCACAACTCCCCTTGCCCGACGAAACAACTGAGAGTAAAGGTGGGCTAGTGCCGCCGCACCCCACACATATGTGGACACTCGCTCAAAGTCCACAAGCAGCGGAAAAAATAATCCGGTGATACACCCCCGGGTGGGAGACGAAAATAGAACTCCTCTAAAAAAATGCATCAAGAAAGCCCTGATGATGCGATCTGCCTCTACCCCTGCCTCCAATATGGGAGCTCGAGCCTCTATCACCATGCAGTGCCGCTCGTACACCACCACAGGCTCAGGATGACTCCTCGTAGGTGTGAACCCTGCTCCAAAAGTATCAAGAAACCAAGTGATCTAAATCAACCCTGGCCCAGACTTTCTAGAATCATACTCGATCCCGAAACACTTAACACTCACCACCTGATAGTTAGACAACATCTATCCAGTCACAGGTTCACCCTCGAACCTTACTTTAGTGACACGGACCAGTCCTCCAGGGTCAACAACATCATCCTTGTAGGAAAAGCAATGCCTAATGCTCCTCCCTCCACCTCTCGACTATAGCCCCAACAAGACCAACGTCGGGAGGAAAAGGCTTGAGCACTAGGATGGGCGTGAGACCGAAGGACATAAGTCTCTCCTGCTTGAATGCAAGGAGAGCTTGGTACCATGCATGGTACTCACCCCACGCAGAACTGATGCACAGAGAAATGGGCTCCTAAACATACGACAAAAGAATAAAAGAAATGTAAGAAATACGACACGACTAACTACGGCTAGGTGATAATAGTAAAACATGAGAATAGAATCTACGCTGACTAGTGAACATGGCATGCAAAACATGGGAGAAATAAAACAAAACATGACCTAAAACTATATGCAAACATGATACTGGTTCTGCGTAAAAGTAAAGAGGTTTCCGTGCCCTAGAAATCTAAGTCATAACCTAAATACCTGAGAAATTAAGAGGCACTCGTGTCTCTGAACACTTATTCGATTTGACGCGAAGGTGTCGACTAATGGGATCCATATCGGACGCTCACGACCAGGAGGGACAGCACCCTCAGTGCCAGGAGGAACCTCATCCCCCTCAACTGTCGTAACCACCTCGACAGCACCCTCCTCAGCAACCGCTGCTCCCGCTCCAGCAGGAATTTTAGGAGCACCCGCATCATCCAACAACCCTACGAGCTCCGAGATGGTCATGCTACTCTCAGGCTCCATCTCACAAGAAAGTACTGAAAAAATAAGAAAAAATGCAAGAAATTGTGTCAGAATCTGACGAGCAGATCACAAGATATTGCAAGGACACGTAAACTAGACTACTTGAACGCCGAGAAGCAAAAGAATCAGGAAAATTCAGAACACGCGGATCAAATGAGAAAGACTTTCAATTTTTATAGACTCCACCTAATCTCGCACATTGACTATAGCATGAAATTGAATCAAGCACCCAAGGACACACGCAGATTCAGAATTAAGCATCAGATAGATCGCACTTAATCAGAGCCCCGTCAGCTGGTGCGGGTGACAAATGGAACCCGCGCACCTTACATTGTGCGAAATTACAATCAAGGACTGGCAATTGCGCAGAATTTGAAGAGGCGCCCGGTCACTTTCCATGTCGACCAGACGACTTTTCAATCATGCATAATGACACATGCGCAAAATTGAATTAAGCACCAACCATATAGCGCTTAATTAACCCTCTGAACTTGTAATCACGCTCATAACCACTTGCGCGAAATTCTATTTTGTGCTAACATGCATGCACATAATTTCCAAACCCAACCAAAAAAGATATATACATATACCGAGGCCGAGAAGCCCTCTAAACATAAACACAAACCGAAATGGCCTCTCGACACACATGCACACACGCATAATTAAAGAAATAAGGTAAATAAACAAAAAATTTATTAAAATTAAAGCTTTTTACAGGTAACGCCAGAGGCATACCTCCTAGATTAAAACCCAAAATGAAAACCTAACCTACAACCTAAAACGAAAATCGAGGATCCCGAAATAGACGCACGACGCACAGGAGTGTCCAATCAGAAGCAACAAAAAATGTCGGAAGAGGATTGGTTGGATAACACCCACTCCCTCCACTTGTAACACCTCTCTTCCATCATCTTCACCTCCTCCGTCACTGCCTCCAATGCTACCTTCACTGCTTCGTGCTAGCAGTGACGGAGAGGTGCCCGCTCGCCAGCCGATCACCTCAATAATGGCGGTGCTTCTAATAACACCTCCCTTCGACTACAGCGGCACTTCCACGTAGCATCATTACCGAACATCACGACCGGATGAAGATCACGCGAAATCATGAAGAAAGGAAGGAGTGACATCGGACCTCAGACCGATAAGCAAAGAGAAGAAGAGAGAAAAGAATGAAGAAATTTGGAAAAACCCCACAAATATATAGACACCCAAAAAATCCCGCGCTAAAAACTCTGCGCGTAACACAATTAAGAGTATGTCAAAGCGCGCAGATTAGGAATCTCACACAAACCACAATGCATAGAATTCAACCCCCATTAAATCCTGAATGCGATGATTCAACCTTGCGCCTATCCTATCACGCTAAATGCAAGACACATGCTATAAGCCTCATGCGAAATTCAATTACATGCAGGAACTAACACGCAGAATAACCCCGCTAACCCTTCAATCATGCACAACTGAACTTGCTTGAAATTGAATTTCACGCCACCAAACCTGTGTAATTAGCCCCCTAACCCCGCGAAAGTAAATATGCACGAAATTTAATTCCACGCACATACGCATGTGCGGAACTCCCCAGTTATAGCAAGCAAATATATACACAGAACAATAGGACCAGAGACCAAAATTAGGATGCCCAAACACATAAAAATTGTAGCTTACCCGCCTGATCCACACCTATGCTCAGACTATCCAAAGAATACCTTAAACCTAAAACTATACACCTCAAAAAACTAGGATAAATGCTTCACATACAAGCCCAAACACTCCGGACTTAACCATTAAGAGTTAAACCAAACCAAATTAAAAATACACTCAATCAAATAAAGTAAACCAAGGGAAACAAAAATTAACTAAGTCAAACCAAAATTCATTGAAATTTAGGAAACCATAAATAAAATAAAATAAAAAATTTGCTTCATAAATATGATAAAATCGTTACAAATTACACCAAGGGCATACCCTTTGAACATACAAACAATAATTACAACCCCGAAACAAGAATCAAACTAAACCCGCCAAATGAAAGACGAATTTAAAATCAGAATGGGCACCGCTGAGGGAAAATGCCTGAATAATAACACATAAAAAGGGGAAAGATGACAGAGAGGCCCGGAAAGGAAGCACACGTTGAACGTGTTCTAACAAAAATCTCATCTTCACCTCCTTTTCTCCATGAGATGTAGCTTATGATGCAATCTTTCAAGTCACACAATAAAATGACAGCATCGCAAAGCCCCGAGCTGGTGGAAAAGAAAGAGTAACTCATAGAGGGCCACTTAGGATCTGAGGCATACACCTATGAAAGGCCGATCTTAGAAACCCGCAAGGGAGGGCCGACCAAAGGTCAATCCACATAACTTACCAAGGAGTAACTGGCACCGATCACGAGAACTCTGACGCAGTTCTTTTCCTTGGTTTTCTTTCCTCTACCTTAAACTCTTTCATCTCTTCCCCCAATTGGGTGGCACTTCAGGTCAGATTAATATCATCAACCCTAGCACCACCCCATATCCCAACAACCCCGATAGCACAACGAGCAAATCACCATGACAAATCCCTTTAGGATGCAATACCCGAGAAACACAATAAAATGGAAGAAAAGGCATTAAAGAAAATAAAAGTTACCATGTTCCAAATAATAAAATTACGAATCCACTAAAAATAACAAAAGAATAAAACAAAAAAAAACCCAACCCCTAGGTACCTATTTATAGGCAAAAGCCCCTTAGCCACAATATGACAAGTGTTTCATTTCCAAATACCCTCCATCTAATTAAACCAAAACAAGACACATACCCCCCTAATAGGGAAACAGATCCATGACAAAAGAAGATAAACCAATGGCATAAAACACTTAACCCTTCAAGAAGCACAAATCCACCACAAAATAGGTGAACCAATAGGATCAAAATTTCTAAACGCCTCATCCAAGCTTAAACCCAATTCACACTTTTCTAACAAGTGTCACTCCAAACGTCACTCCAAACTAAACATAAGACCAAAACAAACAAAACCTATACCTTTAACAAAACAAACATTTCAAATTCCCCAAGAATAAGAAAACAAAACCCAACAAACAAATCAAAATAAACAAATAAAAATACAACCAACAAAAAAATCACATAAAACCAAATAAATTCACAGTAAAAAACCATACAAAAATCAAAGGGAAAACTGTCCCTCGTAGTCCCATCGTGACCAAATCACTCCCCGACACCCGCCACTCACCCCGCTACGGTAAATAATCCGACAAAATAAAATAACATAAAATAAAATTATCACTCACAATCCCATCGCAATAACACAACCCAAAAATTTAGAACACTTCCCGATACACTGTCATAATCAAATCACAAAAAAAATAAAATAATAATAAAATAATAAATAATAAAAGTCTCATCGTGACACAAAAGCAAAAAATAATGACAATGACAAGTGAACAATGAAAAAGCAGCCACAAGATAAATTATTCCGCGCCACCTACCAACCACGATCGGAATCACTCTCCCTTGTCCCATCGCATAACCTCACACGCCGAATAGAGAAAGAGAGCCGCTGATGTCCCATCACATGTCCTCACAATAACACGTCCCATCATGACAGAATGCACATATAACCAATGTAATCACAACACCTAAGTTCATTGGCATAAATCAGCCACACCCTCATGTCCCATCGAGACGCTAAAACCCCGCCCCACCACTAAGGCCAAAGGCAAGTCCCATCACGATCTCAGACACCATTCAAACTGACCCCAACCCATCGTATAACTAAGATCTGCCAAAGAAAGAAATACACCATCATTGTCCCATCACGACGTCAATACGGTCAAGGAGACATCAACCGAAATGCCCTATCGCATAACCACCAAGTCCCGTAACAACCCCCCACGACACACAACCAGAAGAGAAGTTCAACCAATGTCCCATCGCGAAGAACAAATCCAGACCCCCTGAATGTCCCACCGCAGTAATCAGCATGGCCCACCACGCTAGCAATCATCAGCTCCTGCCACTATAGAAATCGGAAGAGGAGAGGAATTTCTCTTATGTCCCATCACACACAACAGATATCAAGCCCCATCATGAACCTCTCATCACGCGCCCTAATGTCCCACCTCGCAACCACCACAAAACAACAACGCCCATCAATTATCAAGTCCCATTGTGAACATCTCATCAAGCGATCCAAGCATCCCATCATGCAATAAATTAGGTAAGTATTATCCCTTTCTTTCTACTCAATATTCCTTGTAAAGCATAGTTAGCTAATATTCAGTCAAATATTTTCCAAACCCGTATCTCCCGACTCGCAAATCACTGTAGTCCTTCCATAAGAGACAATCATCAGTATTCACAAGAAGATTAGACGGAGTATCTGGTATACCAAGTGTCGTCTTGACAACCACATAAATGGTTAGGTCCACAAATCTCGTTCTGGTGGATCTGCTAAGTGATGTCTCAAAAACCATATTTTCCGTTGTTTTACCACCGAATTGATCTTAAGTAAAAAATCCTAAACTTTCAAAAAAAATGAAAAATAATAATTAATAAACCTCCTATCTATCGAACTTCACATCTCATCACTCCAATATGTTCCTTCCCCTAGGAAATTGAACACTGAATATGCTCAACTTTGAGAAATCACAAATGTCTACTAGAAAGGGACCCCTAACATGCCATTGGTGTGAGCAATGATGTGCCCGACCTGACAGGATCTGCAAAAGGCTTCGCCATTACATCATAATATCTGGTCACTTGACCTTATTTTTAGACATTCATATGACCCCCCCCCATACCTCAATTGCGTCAATGTCCCTCTATTTGGTTGCCCCTTACAGATGGTAGCAATATGCGATGGGTTGCCACTTGCATCCACAGATGAGGATATACCTCTTCACAGCTACCACTGGGTCCCCCGAATGCTCCTCCTTAGCTTGTGCTGATAGATAAGAAAGCCAAGAATTTCATGTCAGCTCCCCTGTTCACACTTGTGATCTCTCAAAGAAATAAGAAGGCCCCTTAGAAGAGGGGTGTCTACTTCTTTTATGCATCCTTACTCTACAAGAATGCGCCAAAGAGGGGCATCTGTAGGCACCAAAATTTTGCCCTCTCAGAGTATACAATCCTATTTGGTCAACCTTTGACCTTACCCACAATCTCTAAAAAAGGACTAACCTTCTCAGACCAGGGAAAATCCTGAATTCCGCACACATACGGATGCGCCGAATCGATTCCATGTGGAGCCACATGCGCGAAATTGGTCCCACTTGGACCAGGTTCACTCTTCCCGTGGACCACTTAAGACCCAAATTTTGTGCAAGACACTATGCGCTTAATTCGATTCCACGCAAACACAGTTGCGCAGAATTAGTCCCACTTGGACTAGGGTTGCCTTTTATGCACCGCCCAAAGACCCCGATCCCGTGCAGGTACACTTGCGCAGAATCGATTCCATGTGTGAGCCAACACACGGAATCGTTCCTGACTGGACTGGGACTCTACCCCCCAAACCGCCCAGGGATCGGAATCCCATGCATACGCCACTGCATGGAATTGAATTCCACGCACCAATGGATGGGTGCAATTAGTTCCCAATCGAACCTTACCTTTAACTCCATAGACCGCCTGAACTTTCGATCAAGCATAAATGCCACTACGCGGAATTGGTTTCCTAGGTTCACTAGGACAAGGAAGCCCTGTTCACAGGCTTACTCAAAGTGAATTAAACACATACGCCACTATGCAGAATTCAATTAAGCGCTGCTTCATACATGCAAAATTGACCAATCTTGCACATGCCCACATGCACGAAATTAGCCCGACACCTACAAAAAGACCCCCCATACCTTGCCCAAACATACGAATTTTACATGAATTCACTTATTTTTCACCCAATTTTCACATTCAAATCTCGAGTTCTTCTCTTCCAAGCTTACGATTTCGAGACTCTCTCTGCGGCACTCGGTCTCAGGTAATCCCTTCTTAGTTCTTAGCCTTTAGTTTTTAATTTTAGCTTCTAGTTTAGTTTTAGTTCTTAATTTCTGGTTCTAGTTCTTAACCCCTAGAACCAGTTCTTAGTTTTAGTTCTTAATTTCTAGTTCTAGTTCTTAATTTCTTAGTTTTAGATCTTACGTTCTAACTTCTAGTTTCCAACTTCTAGTTCTAAAACCTCTAGTTCTTAATTTCAAGTTCCAATTCCTAACTTTAGGTTCTAGTTACAAATCTTTAGTTCTAATTCGTAGTTCTAATTCATAATTCCTAAAATCTCTCAACTTTCGATCCATAAACTCTTATTTTCTGATTTAAAATTAGTTTTCAATCCATAATATTTTTAAAATAACTCTTAGCCAACAGATTTGCCCAAGGGAGCTTACAGAGGGTACCCGGGAACAGGGCCAATCCTCCTTAGCATAACGGGCCATAACCCTTTTTTTTTCCTAGTTAGAGTAGCATTAGGAAACCAAATTAATTAGAATTAGAGTACTATTATGAGACTAAATTAATTAAACTTAGAATAATATTAGGATGCTAGAATAGTTAGAGTTAGAGTAGCAGTAGGGCACTCAGTCAGTTAGAGTACTAATAGGAAACCCGTAATCAGTCAAACTCAGGACAGGATAAGGAAATAAAGTTAATTAGACTTAAAGAAGAATCAAAAAGTTAAGCTAGACAAACTACAACTATTGAAGTCGGCAAGTCGACGTTCAACAAAGGAGTTAACCCACACCCCGTAAAGCATGATTAGTGACATGTTGCAGCATCGATAAACATATGCAGCTAGTGATCACATAAACTCAAGTATTTCTCCTCTAGAATTTACTTTTTTAATTTCAGCATTTAATATTTCATAGTTCATTACTCCATCATCCCTAGCCAGAGTCCACTCGGACCGAATTAGGCCAGTTATTCTGAGGGCCAAAAGGGACCCAGAAAAAGCACTTACCAACTAGCGAGAGACCCTTACTCTAGCGATGATGCACCGTGATTTCTTTGTCGAACCCGAGTTTGACAGGAAATTTTTTGGCCAACTTCTCGAGGCCAAGTTTTCACTGTCCTACTTTAGGGTAGCCAACCTCGAGAGTTTGCCGATCCCATCAGTGACGGTAGTTTACCCTCACCTTGTTCACCTTTTCTATCAGAGTCTCATCTATAGCACTGACGAACAAGGGAAATTTTTTACTGAAGTTGACGGTTTTGATCTGTCAATAGTAACTGCCATTGGTCTCCCTGCAGTGTGCCCTTTGAGAAGTAGCCTGATTATAGGCCAAAAATTCCTAGAATTTGCTAAACTTGTAAATGTTATTTTCGGCAAACCACTAGTAGGCCCCACCTATACCACACGAGCCACCCTTTGACCCGAACTTTTCTTTACGGATGTGGTGTTATATAAAACCCTAAGTTCCATCACACACAAGACCCATTGTCGTGGGGACCTTTTGCGGGTCCTTTACGCTATAATCAAGGGCTGGTGGGTGTCACCAATGCAGCTGATTTTCTTAAGGCTCCTTGATACCCTTAAGAAATTGGAAGCACCTCGCTCCCATAAGAAGTCGATTTGACTCCCATACGGGTGAGCCATTACGCACTTGTTATTCCGACAGGGGTACAAGATCGACCCTCAGGAGCCACCATTGATAAAGCTACCTAAGCTCTATGACGCGAGCCAATGGAGAAAAGCTCGACCCACTGCTACAAAGCAGGCCACTGTGGTTTCAACCTCAACCATGCTTCCAGTGGGGACACCGGCTGTCTCCGCACCTAACCCTGCTAGACCTGCTGTTGGGGTAGCCAGCTCCACCATCCCGGTCCCTTCCTTAGCCCAACCTATACCCCTTATGCCCTCACCATCACCACCACTCGAGACAGGGGACACTTTACATACCCCTCCGTCTCCTCGACCCCCATCTCCTTTCCCATGGGTTGAGACTACATCCATTCACGCACCTTCCATTGCACCTCCAGTCACCGTACTTTTCACGGATCCTATCATCACACCGGAGCGTGTACCCACCCTATCCATTTCTATGACATTTCCTATAACCCCCACCACATTCCTTACCAGCACCTTTGACATCGATGTCAATGGCTATAGTGGCCTCTTAGATGAGGCCACTCATGGGAGCACCGCCCAGCAATGGACAAATTTTTCCCGAGTCCATGGTGGAGCAACACCTCCATGCTTTGGAGGTGGGGCAGTTAGAACTCCAGGCTGAGCTCGCTTCTGTGAGGGGAATGTTACATGAAGTATTGGATGGAATTACCACAATACTAGCACGGATGGGCCCGAGTGGATCTTCGCACAATGATGGACCTGCTCCTCCGTATAGTTCACCTCCCCCTACACCTCCTGCTAATGAGCCCTTCATAGAGGATGACTTAGCGATGGCCCCACCAGAGGACCCTCCTATGGAGCCTGCTGATCTAACTCCCCAATCTTCATCGGGAGAGCCGGAAGCCAGCATTTCTCTCGGGTCTATAGAATGACAAGAGCCCAGCTCCCTCTCCCCAGTCACACAGGGGATTACAATTGAGGTGTCCGAGGATGGGACCTCTTTAGAATTAGTTGTGTGCCACGAAGGTTCACTTGACCTTGTCGCATCCAACCTCTCGTTCTGGGCCATTGTGCCTTTTAGGGGAGAACCTACGCGGTCCCGAGTCATGGTTGATGTCGCTCTTGTTCATGCATTGGGAATGTATACCAATGCTCTAGAGGAAGAACTCCACCAATCCAATGCTGCTTTGGCAGCCGAGCAATCTTTGATAGTTTCTCTTCAAGAGAATTGGTTTACAATGAAGCATTAAAACTTAAATTGAATTGTGAGGAGTATCATCAACATGAAGATGTCAGATCTTTTGTGGAGGCTACCTTAAGACATGCTAGAGATCGTCTTCAATGGGAGAAAGAGCTGAACAACTTGCATAACCAATTGTCTCCCATTGTCCTCGATACCGAGGATGATGACTTAGGTGGTTCCACCCTCCCCTCTCACAGGAAGGGTGTTCCCTTGCAACCGCCTCCTCCCTTTTCATTTTCCCAAAAGTGTTCAAAGCGGTAAGTGAAATTATTTTTGGTGCATGGGCTCATGTGATTTATTTTACTGAATTTGTCTTGTTGCTGCTTTATATTGGTTTATCCTATTGTGCAATGAGGACATAGCACCACTTATGTTTGGGGGTATGTATGTGTTGAATGTGTGGTTATTACTACAAATTGTCGCATCATAAATATGACCAATGTTTTGTAATTTTTACCCTCAATACCTTGTACAGTTTTTTGAAGCCATCAAAATTTTATTTTGCCATAGTTTTCAAAATGTAGTCAAAGATGGATGTAATTTTAATGTTAGATATCCATGCCATGATAAAACAGCAGTTACTTAGGATAATTAGTCCCAATGTAATTAAGGACTAGTCTGGATCCCATGCTTAGAACAAAATTTCACCATTTGTCATTCTTAGGTCCGAAAATCAATGGACTAGTTCGAATCTGAAATTTTAGGATTCCATGAATCGACTAAAACTCAGAAAAATTTACAACCTTTTTCTTTGTTCTTGATGAGTGGTAAATAAAATCGGAGTATCCTTGAAATTCGTGCTTAAACGATTGAATCTCATATGTTTTTCCTTGGTTTGTTGATTATGCATTATTTATGCGATCGTACTAGAACTTGTTGTGTTTAAAATTGAAGCAAATAGGCATCGTTACCACCAAGAAAGGAGATGATTAAAGGCCATCTATTGGCTAGTTTGTGCCCAAAATGCTCCACCTTATACTCATTTACCTTTTGCCCCCCTTTAAGCCTTATCGGAATTTTTTTCCTTTTTATGTTTTTGCTGAGCCATGCTAACCAAACCCTGACACCATTTCTGAACATTTAAATCCTACCCTTCAATCTCTGAGAAATTAGGAACGCGAGATAAGTATATATAGGAAGAAAATGAGTGTCGAGGGATGAGGGTGATGTTTACTAGAACATTTGGTAGAAATACACTTGAAGAAATATATGAGAAAAAGGGGAAAGAAAAAGAAATAGAAATGGAAAATAAATATGTGTGCAAAGGTAGAAAAGAGAAATTAATGAAAAACATGAGGTGGTATTTCAAAAGACGAAAGAATAAAAAAGGGAGAAAATTGAGAAAGAAAAAGAAATATTCTGGAAAATGCAAAAAAATGCAGAAAAAGGGAAAGTGAGAACAAGAAAATCAAGTGTAACTTTTTTCCGATTTCTCAGAGAAATTTCAATCCCAACTTCCCCTTCTTTCTTAACCTTCACCCGAGCCCCATTACAACCCTGCAAAAGACCTTTTGATCCGATCTCGAGTGGTAAATGCCTTGTCGAGGGTGATGATATAATGACTATGGTACATAGCATAACATGCATGAGAAATGAGCATCATTCTTCTATGATGTTATTAGATTTATTTGAAGATCCATTTTTCTTACGTCATGTGGGATCCTTTATATTGCATTGTAACTATATCCCACATGTGAGTGAAATAGTAGCTCATTCATCGAAGTGACTTTATTGTGAGAGTATGCCTAAAGTGAGGAATGAATCAAAACTTGGGATTCGACGATTCCCGGTTTGGATTAATCCAGAGATAGAAAGATCTTAGCATTGGCACCAACACACAACACTCTGGGCATGGAAGAAAGATTGGTCCAAGAATCGGAACATTGGACTTATTGGAATAAATACCAGTGGGACTATCATGGTATCATTATTTGAAAATAATAATTGCATGTTGAAGATGACTATAGGTTTTGATTTTTTAAATTTATATATTATATAAAAACCAGTTTTGAAAATTCCTTTACCGATGGTTTTGAAATAGTTTTGGAAGTTTGTGGGTGTCTTCACTGAAAACCCTCAAGCGACACAACCCCTCCACTAGGGATCACCTAGGGGTTTAACGGCTTATTGCATATGCTCCCTACGAAAGTGACTCTTTAATTTCTTAGAATAGACTGTACATTATTAGGATAAATTTCTTCTAGGTTATGGTTTAATGTTGTCTTTGCTTGAGGACTAGCAAAGTTGAGGTTTGGGGGTGTGATCAGACTCAAAAAGTGTATAAATTATCCCCAAATCCTGACTTTTTTAGACCTCAATTAACCACTAGTATACACCATTTAGTTCATGTTGTGATGCAACAGGTATGCAAGCTGATTAAACGTAAAAAGTGTTAAAGGAGCAAAGTTAAGAAGAAAGCCAAGCAAAAGGCAAGGATCCAAGGAGATACACCTGGAAGGAACGCTTCAAAAGGTCTAATGGACAGGTCAAAAATGCAATTTTGACCGATCAAAATAGCGCAACGGAGAGAGTTCTCAGCTGAAGAGAAGAAAGCAAAAATGGATCGGTCGAAGTTCACCCTCGACCGGTCAAAACTCCAAATGAGCTTCAGGAATGCAAAGTGAGACCGGTCAAGACTCATTCAACCGGTCAAAAGTGGAACAGCAGAATGCAGAAATGCTCAGAGAATCAATCGATCGGTCAGGATGGAGTCGACCAGTCTGGAAAATAAGTGATGCTGAAGCCACAGGGTCATCTCCTACCTAAAGAAGGAAAGTAAACTCGATTTGTCGGTTCTTCAAACCCGACCGGTCCAAATGGTGTTTCTGAGCGAAAAATAAGGTCTATAGTTGTGGATTTCTACAGATGCCGAGATCTTCTCTAGGAATCTCTTCAACAACGATGGATAACTCTAAATCGGGCGAATTACCTTCCGGATTCATCCCCTTGGAGGATTTTTAGGATCTAGGGATTACTTGTTGTGTATATCAGTTCTAGGGCCTTGTGAATCTATAAATAAGTACCCTAGGGTTTAGTTTTAGGGGACTCACATGCCGAAACTTTTCTAAAGAGCTCCGACGTGAGTTTCTGTAGATTAGGTTAGGAATAGTGTGGAATTGAGAGAGATTGATTATGATCATCGATCAAAGCTTCCTTCAGCAATGAAGAAAGATTCTAAGTCAATGTATGTGTAAAGCTTCGACCAAGGATCTCTTGTATATTTCAGATGAGTATTCAATGAAGTTTATTTCTTTTTTCTATTTTAATCCCCAGAATGGTAAGATTGCATGCTTGAGGTTTCGAGAGTCATCGAGAATGAGCGATTGTAATGGTTTAGTTCTATTTACTCTACTCCTATTGGTCTGGTAGGGCTTAGGAACTAGATTGATAGGATATTCACCGACGGGCTACAACCTTGTAGGCTAGTCTTAGTTGGTTGCATGCAATGATGCGCAACGATTAGATTTATCTAACTCGTGATTAGATCTTCCTAGCCTCCTCTTTGCAATGTTTTGACGTTGAGTTCCACGAGTTGCAGGGCCATGATGTTTTGTCTAGTATCGCTCTCTCTCCGGCCATCGTTGTTACTAGTGCTTGGGGGAGTGAAGGGTCTTTCTTCACCGTCAACCATGTTAATTTCTGAATGACATCGGGCCAAGTCATAGGACAGCTCGACGTCATACATGGGATTGCCTTGGTACCCCCCATAATGGTGGGTCACTGCTACTAGTAAGGTCTATCCTACGTATTCATAACATCTCCAATCTTTGAAAGATGTTCATGCACCTTCAAAGGACTTTCGAGTGTGTATGTGGGTGCGAGGAGTGACAGAAGATAAAACAAAAGATTGATATCTAAAAAAAAACAAACTAACTAAATTGAGGTGATAGAAAAAAGGAGTCTCATTGTGATCGCTAGTCTGTTGGTACGCGCTTTTTTAGGTCCCTTTCGGTCCCTAGAAGAAGTGGCCCAATTTGATCCACGTGGACTGTGACGGAAGGCAATAGAATAATGAACTAAGAAATATTAAATATTGAAAGGAAATAGATGAATTTTAAATAGAGAACACCTAGATTGATTTGATCGCCAACTACATATATTTATCAACTCTGCAATACCCATTGATCATGCGTAGAGATGCGAGTTGACTCCTTTAGTGAGCGTCGACCGGCCGACTTCAGCAACTATGGATTACCTAAGGTCTATCTAGTTTGGTTTTTCCTAATCTATCTAAAAAAGGGGTGGTTGTGGCCCTCTATGCTAAGGAGGATCGGCCCCGTTCCCGAGTTCCCTCCATAAGCTCCCTTTGGCAAATCAGGTGGCTAAGGCTAAGAAAACTGGAAAGGCTTAGGACCTAATCGGCTCTAGGGTAAGGATCTAGGCAGGGGTTTCCTAAGGGATCTAAGGCTAAGGGTACTTATTCCTCTAATACTACTTCGAGAGTCATGGCTAGCTAGCCAGTGCCATTAGCTTGACTACCTGAGATTCCTAGAGAAGAGTCTGCACCTTTAGAAGCCTAGAAAAGTAGCTCAACCCCTTTCTTTGGGAGCCCCAGAGAAAACCTTGAAATTTCTAAAAAGAGCTAAGCTTAAGAGAGGAGAGATTGCTATGAAAATTGTGTGAAATTGGTGAGGGAGGGGGGTATTTTTATAGGTAATAGGTTAATTACGCTCCCGAGGACAAGCGCACAATTGGTGAATTGGGCACATGCTCGCTAGCTCGAAATTGAATTGTGTGCCCTGTCCAGGGCGCATAATCCGCTGGAAGTCGGTCACCAACTGGAAAATGACCGGCTGACTGACTCAGCCAGGTATCCTAGTTCCAACATGCTATGGAACCAATTGAGCAGCCTGTGGGGGAGCACATAATCCAATTATGCACATGGATAAATGCGCATAATTGAGGAGTTGGTCTGGGGTTTTAGAGACCTGGTCCAACCAGGGACCAATTGCGCGCTAGTGGGTAAAGCATGTAATCAAATTATGTGCCCTATTACAGGTGCATAATTAGGTCTTCAGGCAGTCTACGAAAGGAGAGACCTGGTCTAAATCGGACTAATTGTGTGCCTATGGGGAAGTGTGCAATCAAATTATGCGCCCTGGACCAGACGCGTAATCGAGTCCTAAGGCGGTCCTTGAGAAGGAGGAACCTGGTCCAAGTTAGGCCAATTGCGCGCATGTATCCATGCATCCAATCAAATTGTGCACCTATGTGTAGACACGTAATTCAGGATCTTCTCGGGTTGGGTCAAGTCTGAGACTGTGAGTTGAGGTTTCAGTTCAAGTCTCAACCATATACTATTGTTTCAATATATAGTCCCCGTGTTTAGGGTTTTAAGGCTCTCGGAGAGGGTCGGTTCCTTTCTGAGAGTCGTGGGCAAGGTCTGTTCGTATACTCTGAGAGGGCAAAAATGGGGTGTCTACACGCTCGAGCGATTTGAGGTCACTTGAGCGAATTTGTTTAGCTGTAGGTTCAGTTGAAATAGTCTATGGACTGTTCTACAATTTTAAGGTCCTCCTTCCCATCTTTTCCTGCATTCAAATTTCAACCACTACATGCCCATTCGCCCACAATAGTCCAAATTAAGTTTTAGATTTCGATTTAAAATCAACACTGTGACCTCGTGGGCACAATCCTCAAATCAAACCACCAGACCAACTAGCAAACATGTTCAACAAGATGAAATCAGATTTAATAGGAGTGAATATGGTTTATAACCCAAACAATCATGCATGCATAATTTCTCCAGTTGATTCATTAAAACTTAAAATTTTATGCGACAATTGATTTATGAAGACTCAAAATTTAATGCAATCGTCTATCCATCAAAACTTAAAATTGAATTCATCCACAATTACATCCACAATTGCCTCCATCCACAATTACATGTAATGTTACATTGATATAACAATTATATAATTTTGTTGGACTTCCCTCCTCAAGGTTTTGTACATCATTCAAAAAGGTGCGGATACGCATCATGTATATCTGCTTCACGATCCCAGGTGGCCTCCTCTAACGAGTGGTTCTACCACCTCACGAGCACCAATGGGATCCGTTTAGTTCGTAGCACCTGCTGTTTATGGTCCAAGATCTCATTGGCTCTTCTGTGATGGTCAAATCTTCTTAGACTTCTAAGGGTTGATAGTCCAAGAGGTGTATCGGATCCTTCACGTATTTCCTTAACATGGATACGTGGAATATGTTGTGAATGCTCCACAACTGAGACGAAAAAGTGACTCGATATGCTACTTCTCCTGCTCACCCCAATATCTCAAAGGTCGTAGCGTGGGCTTAGTTTCCCACATTTTCTGAATCGGATCATGCCCTTCGTAGGCGAGATCTTGACATAAAGACCTTGTCCCCTATCTGCAATGAAATTCATTGTCTTAGAAATGCACATGGATCTTAGAGAACTAAAGTAAAATTTCACTAGGTTTTACCTGAAATTCGGTATTCGTTCTTTTGAGTTATGAAAAGCTCTTTTGTCGGCTCTGCCCGACCCTTAGTCTTTCACGAATTATCCGAATATTTTCAGTCTTTCTTTCGATTATCTCTGGGCCCAATACAAACTTTTCTCCTGCTTCGTCCCAATTGAGCGGAGACTTGCACCTCCGACCATACAAAGCTTTGAATGGGATCATCCCGATGCTTGCCTGATAGCTATTATTATAGGTGAATTCTATTAGGGGTAGGTGCTTGTTCCATGATCCTTGAAAATCTAACATACAAGCTTGGAGCATATCTTCGATGATTTGGTTTACCCTCTTTGTTTGCCTGTCTGTCTGAGGGGGAATGCCAAACTAAAGTCCAATCGCGAATCCATTCCTTCTTGAAATCATTGCCAGAACGTGGATTTATACATCAGGTCTCTGTCCGACATGATGCTTGCTAGAATGCCATGTAATCTGACAATCTCCTTGAGATACAATTCCACAAGTTGACTAGCTATATACCTTGTACTATATGGTAGGAAGTGGGGCAGATTTGGTCAAGCGGTCAACAATTACCCAAATCGCATTGTGACCCTTCACGGTTCTAAGCAATCCAATGATGAAGTCCATGGATATAGCATCACATTTCCATTCTGATATTGGCAATGGTTGCAATAGCCCAGAGGGGTTCTAATGATCGACCTTCACTTGTTGGCATACCAAGCACTTCAAAACATATTCTGCGATGTCTTTCTTCAAACCTCTCCACCAGAAGCTCTTCATTAAATCCTGATATATCTTTGTACAACCAGGATAGATGGTGTATCTTGATTTGTGAGCTTCTTCTTTAATTGTGTGTCGAAGCTCGACATTGGTCAGTATACAAATTCGGCCCCTAAAAAGTAGCAAGTAGTCTTCCCTGATGGAGAAATCTGGTCTAACACCATTGGTCACACCCCGTTGAATGACCATCAGCTCCTCATCGTTCATCTACAACTCACAGATATTATCAAATATCGTTGGCCGAATGTTGAGGTTAGCCATCAAGGCTCTTGATTTCTTAACCTCAAACTGTGTGTCATATGATGATATATCCTTGAATAACTACCATCTATGGATTCTTGTGATGAGGTTTGACAGTTCAGCGGATGACTTTCTACTCAGTGCAATTGTCACTGTAGACACCCAAATTTGGCCTAAGGCTCGATCAAAACACCTTCCGAGAGAGGTGCAATTCTGAGCTTTTGATGATATGTAAGGAACCTTTAGGAACCTCCCTAGAACCCTTAGGAACCTTTCCAAACCCTTAAGAATCACCCTATATCCCCTAGGAACTTGACCCGAACCTTTAGAAATCAATCTCGACCCTTAGAACCCGTTCTGAACCTAAACCTAACCTTATCAAGAAAATGGTTGAGGAGGGGTGCACTAAAACTAGCTATAGCTCTCTACTGTGATTGAATCTCATACTATTAAAACGTAGAGGTCGTCAGCTTTCCAACGGTCCAAGAATCGCCCCAATCGGAGGTATATATCAAAAGATACGGCAAACCGAGCCCGGAGGGCATAAGAGTAAAATCAAACGGGCCCCCCTAGGGATTTAGCGCAACTAATAGTTGCGCCAGGCTATTTCTCCCTAGAAATGGCCTAGCGCAACTAATAGTTGTGCCAGTCATAATTTTTCCTGACGTAACTATTAGTTGCGCCAGGCCACTTCTCCCAAGATTTAAGCCTGGCGGAACTAATAGTTGCGCCAGTATTAATTGTGGACCCCACCCTCGCGAGCTAACTTCCAGGCACTATTTGAACACTATTTTACTATACATTTGCTTGGCACAACTATTAGTGGTGCCAGGCATATGAACAGTAACCTCTGAATTTTGCTCCAAAAATCGTGATTGGGGTTTGACTTGTTGACCACCTTGACCTTTGGAGTGTGTTTTACTAGTTTTGTTGTACCCATTCCCTACCTATTTGCAACCCTTCAAGTGGCTTAAAGCCTCACCCCATCATCTACCATTGGAGGACTTTCTCACACACTTCAAGGCTTTAAAAACCCTAGAAAATCTTAGATTTGAGATTACCTAATTGCTAAATGTATTTAGCTCTTAAGTGATCTCCTAATCTACCCATTTCCTATAAATAGAGAGAACCCCACCCCTTGGTTTAGGGGTTGAGAATTTTTGCCTAAGAGAGAAAGAGCTAAAAGTGAGAAGATCTTTTTCCCTTTGATGCACCATTGCTCATATAAATTTCAGAATTCCAAAACCTCATTCTATGTCTTACCTTTCCTAAAAAGCCTCTAGGTTAGGTGTGTGCTATCCATTTGCCTCCCTTCTCTACCTCTTAGATAGTAAGCCTTAGTGGTTAGAACCCCTCTTTCTACCATTCAAGCCTTCAAAAGCTCATCAAAAGTAAGTCACGCAAGGCTCTCCTACTGGGCAAGAGGAAGCCATTTTCTTTTCTTTTACTTTATTTTTATTTTGGCCATTAGTAGAGACAGCGTTAAGCGAGTTGATCGGGTGCCTAACACCTTCCCGATCGATAACCGAAGCCCCTACCCAAGAGCCTTTGGTGTGGACCGGATTCAGAGTTATATTTTTAGCACTTCAGTGCTCATAAAAATGAACTAGGTTTCCCGGGACACCGAAAGCTCCGGGTGGCGACCCTATATTTTTTTGTTAGTGAGCGCATCACCATGACGGGATCGTAAAAAATCCCACGGTTGCATAGATGGCGACATCGCTGGGGAGTAGCTAGTAGAGCTTCCCCTTGAACTATGCCTCTTTATTTTTTTATTTTCGTAATATTTTATTGTTATTTTTTTTCACTCACCCCTCCGATTAAATCACTTTACTTACCCCTACTTTTACATCATTTACGAGCCTTAGCCGATTGGCGGGCCTACTTGCGCATAGTCTTTAAATTTCATTACTTTTCTGTCATTTTAAATGCCTTAGCCAATCAGCGGGCCTACTTGAGCATTGTCTTTTAATTTCTTTAATTTTCTGTCATTTAAAGTGTCTTAGCCAATTTGCAGGCCTACTTGCACACTCATATTCCAACAGTGGACGCTGGCCCGTAGTGGCGGCACGGGATCATCACCCCCGGTCTTTGAACTAAAGAAAACTTCCAAAAAAAGAGAAAAGCTTTGAAAAAAATTAAAATTGAACCAAGTTAGGGAGCTTAATTACTTTGTTTTACGGGGTAGATTTTAAAAGGGTTGGGATTAGGCAAACACACAACTGCCCGGGTATTAGTATAGTGGCAGCCCCTAGTGGTGATGATCCAGAAAAGTCCCAGCCCACCTAGTATCTGAGAAGGCGCTTGCACCAGAGGTATATCGGGTGGGTTCCCATTTCGAAGTTTAAAACCCTTGGGGAGTGCGCTAGCGAGTTATACCGGACTCAAACCCGTTAGGTATGTTAAGGAGAGAATCGATCACCAAAAAAAGCTCTATTCCCGGAAGCCTAGCTTCCATAAAAACCAAAAAAAGAGACTCATTTCGGTTGTTGGTGCCTGCTATCATCAATTCTGGAGCATCAATTTTTGCCTGGCGCAAGTATTAGTTGCGCCAGTGTAAAAAACTGGAATTTATAACTGGCGCAACTAATAGTTGCGCCAGCTTTAAAATCCAAATTTTTACCTTGGCGCAACTAATAGTTGCGCCAGTGTAAAAAAGGTGCCCTGCAACCTGGGCGCATGTATTAGTTGCACCAGGTCTATTTAACAGCACACCAGCCCGAATCTGTGGCCTTCTTCACCTCTCGAGTCCTCTGATTAGTGTGCTTAGTGCCTTGTTTAGGCCCCTCCATCTCTGACACTCAATATGCCCCCGCCGGTCAAAAGAGGGCAACTTCTTTTTGGCTCATTCCGGGGGATCAGGTTGTTTGCCTCAATTTTCGTGCCTTCAATAGATCGAAGGTTCTCCTTCGATTCTTCTGAAGTGCGTCGAAATCATCGCCGCGGCTCTTGATTTAAGGTATGAGAGCCACCCAAAAAGGGAATTTTAAGGCCTCAGAACCTTTGTTTTTCAAAACTTTTTAAAAAAAAATTCAAAAAATATATATATAATCAAAACTCAAAAATATATATATATATATATATACATCATCGTGCCCTCCGCCGTCCCGTAGGAGGAGGAGGATTTTTAGGCCTTATCCAAGGCACCCTTACCCAACCCGATACCGAGATATGTCGTGGGTAGTGAACCCAGCTTACGCCGATCCCGACTCAACCCCACCACATTCTCCAACCCACTCCCATTCGGGAGAAGTTTTTTCCACCATCTCCCTCACCCAATCACCCTTTGCAGTTACCGGCCCGTTTAGCGTCCCCATTTTCCCAACCACTACCTCCAAAATATCCAAAGTCCAACCCCCCATTCTCCATCTTTTGCCCAAACCATACTCATGTCAAATCTAACCCATTTCCCATCCACATCCATACAAAACCCAAACCCATTCTCCCAATCCACATCCATGCCCCATTTCCCATCTTCCCCCTATAGGCCCGATCTACCCACATTCACATACACCACTTCCTCCCTATCCAACCCCTCACAAATCCCTCATCTACCAGGGTCATGCCCATTTTTATCAGGGCCATGCTCGGTTTTTTTCAAGCATCCACCCCTAACATCCCTAATCCTTCCACATCTTTTGCCCCACCTCAACTCTCCAATCCATCCCATACCCTACCTCTTACCATGGCCATGCCCGATCATACCAGGGCCATGCCCAATTTTCCCTCCATCCCATCTCCACCACCCACATCCAATCCTCCCTACATGACCATGATGGAGGAGATATTCCAAGCCTACTCCATATGAAGGGCTTCTCAAAACACCACCCCTCCTCAACACCCCATGTCCCTAAACCAATCTCACACCCTAGCCAATCTCCATGCCTCACTCCTCAAAGACCCCCATCAAACCCCCATAATCTACCCCATCCAAACTCCCATTACCCACATGCCCCAAGGCCCCATGACCCAACCTCCCACTACTCATACACCCTAAGGCCAAATGGCCTAATCTCCAACCTCCCACATACCCCAAGGCCCATTGGCCCAAACCCCCTTTTCCCACATATCCCAGGGCCCCATGACCTAATACCCCACCACCCAAACCTACTCAGGGCCCATGGCCCAAACCTATCAAGGCCCCATGGCCCCGATCCACCAAGGGCCCATGACCCATACCTACCAAGGTCCATTGGCCAAACCCATCAAGGGCCCATGGCCCATACCCATCAAGGGCCCATGGGCTATACCCACCAAGGCCCATTGGCCCAAACCCATCAAGGGCCCATGGTCCATATCCACCAAGGCCCATTGGCCCAAACCAACCAGGCCCATTGGCCCAAACCCATCAAGGGCTCATGGCCCATACCTACCTAGGGCCCATGGCCCAAACCTACCAAGGGCCCCTGACCCAAACCCATCAGTGGCCCATAGCCCAAAATGACCAAGGCTTCATGGCCCAAACCCAAACCCCACACTCATACCTTCCACAATACCCCCAACATTTCACCCAACCTTCACAGTCAGGCCAAACCCATGCCATACCCCAAACCCAATTTTCCCATGGCCCCACACCCCAAGGCCATCTCCAAACCTTCCCCCACACCCAATGGCCCCATCAGGCCCCACCTCTAAACCAAAATCCCATCACCCAATAAACCTTTCCTCACCCCCAATGGGCTCACCCCACCCCCACTCATGTCATTCTCGTCCAACCCGGGCAACAACAATAAGAAAATCCCGCCCTCACTACACATTATGTCGACCAGCAGTATGAGGAGGATAAGATTAGGAATAGCGAAGCCTACGCTGGGGCATTAACCAACCTTAACCCTCCTCCCATAATTTCCCACCCCCTGGTGGCCCAGAGTGAACTCCAACTAACGGACAAGAAAGCGGCCCCTATATCAAAAGAGTCAAAGTAGCTGAAGGAACAGTTGGACAAAATACAGAAGCAGCTGATGAAAATGGGTTGTGCCGAAATCTACACCACGGACTTCATAGATTTATGCTTGTTCGCTAAGGTCCTCCTGCCCCCTAAATTTAAAATGCCAGCCTTCGACAAATATAATGGTCCTACTGTGGGGACATGTGCCAATACGGAGGGGATGAAAAACTACTAATAAAAGTCTTTCAAAAGAGTCTGACCGGGTCGACTTTGAGATGGTTCACATCTTTAGAACCATCCATGATAAAAATGTGGAGGGACCTGATGCACCTCTTTCAAGAACAATATGTCTATAATATAGACATTGAGCCGTGTAAGTCAGACTTGAGCCGTTTGAAACAGAACCAGAACGAGACTGTTAAGCATTGATTTTTGCCACTTTCTACACCTTTAAACCTGGCTTTTGCTAAGCCTTAGAGCTGTTTATAATTACTTTTAGCTTGTTTTGTAGTTTAGTAAGAAATTGCAACATAGTGCAGAAATCCAGTTAAAAAGTGTCACAAAGAACAAAAAATGGAGCCATTCATTTAGAGTTGAAGTAGGTGAAGCCCAATGTTCTGAAAAAGAGCTGTTGCTGCTATAATTTTAATGATGCAAGCTGAACTTAAAGCTCATAAGCTGAAGAGAGAATTTGCCAAATAGTGTTGAGATAGAAATGCATCCTATCGAGCAGTGCTTTATGGCAACAATCAATCCTATCGAATGAACTTGTCGATTGGTTCATAAAAACTGGAGTCATAACCTGTTGAAGTGGAGAAAAGCTGGGTTTACAAACCTATCGAATAGTTTCAATGCAGAATATGCCAACCTGTCGAAAGCTTCAATCCTATCGAGTTAAAAGAGCAGCAGGCCATCCTCTCAACCTATCTAATGCTTTAGGAACTCAGCAGCTTGAGAACCTATCGAATAGTTCAGCAATAGAGTCCACCAACCTGTCGACCAGTGGGCTGAAGTTCTAAGAACCCTGTCGAACTCTTCTATGCAGCTTCCATCTCATCCTATGGAGTAGTTCTACAGGGCAGCAATCAATCCTATCGAAAGCTTCAACCATGAAGCCAGTTGAACCTATCGAACAGTTGGTACAACAGTAATACTCCAACCTATCGAACAGCTCAAAGCTCACCCTATCGAGCGCTTGTTTACATCTGCTCCAACCTATCGACCACTGCACTTCAACCTATCGAATGGTCAGTTTCTGGCAACACTTCACAACCTGCCGAGTTCATGAAGCTGCTGCTCTAAAGCTCTGCAAACCTATCGAGAAGACAACTCACTGCAGCAGCCAACACCTCAAGTTTCTTCAGTAACTGATCGAACACAGCAAGATCAGCAGCCCAGTTCCAAAGTAATTTCCAACAATTATACAAGGGCTGCAGCAAAAAATATAAATGGCCGGAAGGGGCATTTTCTAGAACTCTAAGACACCTCAGCTGTGCATAACAGAATTGAGTCCTCTGCTCTCTGATTGGCTGCAACTCAAGGCACATGGATCGATGCATATGTATAAATACTCATCTATTTTGCTATTTTTCTTTAGCAAGGAAAGTAGGAATAAAGGAATAGCCTGAGTTCTCCTTAGCTCATTTAGGTTTAGTTTTAGGTTTTTCCCTTTTTCTCTTCCCCCTTCTCTCCCTAATCCAGCTTGTTGGATTAGATCTAAGTAGTAGTTCAGATCTGGATTTTTATTGTAATTTGGCATGAAGGTCTGGTGGATTGATGCACAGACTACAGATCTAAGGACAAGGTCATTGTAAGTAATTTTGATTCAATGAATTGTTAATTTTATTGCTCAATTAGATCTTTAGATCATCTAGTTTCACTTTGTTCTCAATCGGATTTGTGTAGATGGGACAAGCCCACCCACTTAACTTGTAGATCTCTTGAATACCATTTTCTTTTCCTAAATCTGATATCCCTGTGGATGCCTAAGCTTGTAGCCTTATATCCACAGCATCTGTAGTGATTTTAATGTTCTAATTGGAACCTTTGATTTGGAGGAAATCCCTTGGATGATCTGTGACTATTAAAGTGGACAGATCATAGCCTTAAGATCAATTCACACCCTTGTTCTAGATTGGATTCTTCTACCTTAAACCTTTGATTTGGATGAAATCCCTAGGATGATCTGTGACCATTAAAGTGGACAAATCATACCCTTAAGATCAGTCCAAGCCTTTGGTTTAGAGTGGATTCTTCTACCTTGCACTTGAGCTTGTAGCCAAGTGAAGGACAGCTGCAAATTCACATACCTAGATCTATTTTGCAAAAGGAAACCAGGTCCTAGCTGTCTATTTCCCCCCATTTTATATTTTATTTTACCATCCATCTTCTTCAATCTTTTAGATTTAGTCTTATATTTTAGGTTTATAAATTAGATCTAATGACACTCGAAAAGCTCTCTTTCTTCTCAGAATTGTCAGATCTGTAGCCAGATCTAAAGGTCTACTATACACCTTCTAGATTTAGATCACTACTCCATGTGGGACAAACTCTTACTCATTAAAACTTACTACAAAGGATCCTGTATCTTGTAAGTCTAGGATATTTTAGATGTGCTGAATCCATCCTCTGTTTTACTTTCATTTTATTTTCTTTCTTTTACTTCATAATAATCAGCACACTGAAATTTCCCAACAAGTTTTTGGCGCCGTTGCTGGGGTGTTTTGATCTAGATAGTAGATCTGAGTTTTTCATCTTTGTAGATCTGATTTTTATTTTGTATATCTGAATTTTATTTTGTAGTTTTATTATTGTTTTTGCTTTAAACCTGCACTTTGCATTCCAAGTGCTTGATTAAATGTCTGCTGCAGTTTTTATATAGAAAACCTATTTTACTGTAGCAGAATTTTTTATTTCTCTGAGGGTTTTTTTCCTTCTAACTATTTGAATAAATGTTGCTGTCACCCTTTGCAATTTTTGTCAAATTGGGGCAGTAGCCTGAGTTTTTCTTTTTATTTTTTTCAATATACTTGAATAAGGTACTGCTACAGTTTTTAGATTTTTACAGATCTGGAGTAGCTGCTAAACAAGGAGCATCTAGATTGCAGCAGGAGCAGATCTGCTTGAGTTTGCATCCCCTTTCTCCTTTGCATTCATTTTCTATTTTTGAATTCTTTAAAACCAGCAGTTCTGCTGTATTTAATGTTTGTTTGGATTATAATTTCTGCTGTCTTTTAGGCATGCTGACTTTTTTTTTTTTTTTTTACAAAACCAAATACAAAATTAAAAGAATATGTAAACACAAATAGAAAATTTGTTATTTGTTTCTTATTATTTTTCAGCCATAGTATATAAGGGCTCTTCTGAAGCCGAGGCTGATCCAAAAACCACATTAAAAGGTAAAAAAATTATAAAATCATAAAAATTTTCTCCAAATGGACTGTTTTCCTTTTCCTTTATTCATTTTCCCTCATCTGGAACTGTTGAGATCATGGTTTTAATTTTGAGGATTTATGAAGGATAATGAGCAATGGATCATAATTTGTTCAAAAAATTTAATGGAGCCATTGATTTTATTTTCCTTCAAGATTTTCACCATTAATAGGTCTCAACTGTGTATGAATCCTGTTTTCAATTGGGTACATCCATGCAGACATTATTTTACAAAATTTTATTGATTCATACACATTCACAGCTAAAACACACATAGGCAGGCAAAAGGGGTTTCTTGTGGCACAGGTGGTTTGGATTTTCTCTTAGGATTTTCTATTTTAGGAATTTTAGTTTAAATTTTGTTTTTAGATTGCTGATTTTTCTTTCTTAGGTTAATGTGTCCTAGACTTACTGATTTTTGCTTTTTTCTGTGATTATAGTTAGTTTCTAACTTTGTTTTCCTATTTTTTATCTACGACTCTGTTTTTGTATCCATATTTTTCGGTTTTTGTAGCTTTGTATACGGTTCCTTACTTTGTTTTTACTGTTTTTATATTATTAGCAATAGTTTCCTTTCATTTGCATAGCAGTACTTTTATTTTTTTTATCCATACATGCAGTTTTTAGATTTTATTTTGTAGTAGTCCTAGCTTTGTTTTGTTATTTTTTCTGTTTTATTAGTAATTTCCTGCACTGGTATATCATTTTTTTCATTTTTCCTGCTCATGTGTTCAATTTTGCTTTTGTTATTTTCTGCTACACATAGCTGCAATTTTTTTACGTAGTTTTTCTTTCTTCTTCTACCTTGCTGCCCCTAGTTTCTCATTGTCTAGAACATTGAGGACAATGTTCATCTTAGGTTTGGGGGTATGGCAGCTGTGCCAATAAAATAAGCTAATGCTAGTGCAGCTATGTTGAAAATGTTTTTTAAAATAAAGTGATTTCCCACCTAATTTTTGGAAAAAAAGAAGAAATTAAAAACTTTTTAAAACTGAAATCAGTTGTAGTTTTAACATTTTTCATGAAGCAAATGCCAAGAATTTTCAAAAAATTGATGTTTAGTGAAATGCCAAGAATTTTCAAAAAACTGAAATGAGAGAAAACTGTAATGATACACCCCAGAAAATTTGATGGAAGACCATACCCAGTGAGATTTGGGCCTGAAAAAATTTTCTTGAAAAGTGTCTTGGCAAATTTTTCCGCTCTAAGGACTGATGGGATCTAGTTTTGCCCACTAGAAGTTAGACAAATCCAAGTTGAAATAGCTTGATAGCATTCATGACATTGAGGACATTAAGTAAGGACATCCCTTGGATAGTTTGAGCCTAAAATTTTCCCACCTTTGAACTGCCCTTGATACACACTATTTGAGCCTTTAAAAACCTAGCTTTTCTTTGATAAAAAATCAGAAAATTTGAACCCAAAACCCCTTGACCTATTTCAGTTCACTCTCGATCTGAGAAATCAGGAAAAATGAGAAGTGAGGCTAGAGGAACAAGGTTTAAAATTTGGTTGAAAGAGAAGGAAGCACATTTGGTGGTATTGTGGCATTCCAGCCCATAAAAAGAAAAAATGGAGAAAAAAATACGAAAAGAAAAACATACAAAAAGAAAAAAAGAAAAAAATCAAAGAAAAAGAATGAGAAAGAGAAGTCATTTCATTGAAAGATTGAAATGAGGATTAAAAACTGATCACTTCAAATCTGAAAGTTCAAGAAGTAAATGGAATTGTACTGAAATGAAGAAGGTTGAGTTGCAAATCACCTCCTTACCTGGCTGATTTCTCAATTTTAATCCTTTTTATACCATTATTCTTTTACAAATTTCACCCATAAGCCACATTACAACCCAATAAAAAGACCTTACTGATCTGAAATGGATTGAACTACCATATGGAGATGAGGATTTGTTTAAATCTATGGTGAAAAGAATTAAAAAATTTCAAAAGTTAGAGCAATGCCTATGCTCATGCTTACAGTCCTATTTGAGGGCTATAACTGCTCTTGAGTTGTGAGAAATTATGCACCCTTCTACTTTTGTTATGAGTGAACAGCCCTGGTAAGACTGGGGTCTAAAATTTGATTTGTTTGGGGCATTATCAAAACAGAATTCTTAAATTAAAGGTGAACTCTGCATTAATTTTCAGGCACAATGCCTTGACATGAATTGATTGATGATGAAGGAATTACAGCAGAATTTCAGGTTTTAAACTGATAATTTTTCTACTGAAAATCCTCTAAAACTGAAGGGACATGGCGTGGAATTTATTTTACTTTACTTAAACTCTGTTTTAGCATGTGCATTAGTATTAACTAATTTTATTGGAGAAGTTTGGTGGTACCTTCACTGAAAACTCTCAGGAGACTCCACTCCTCCACTAGGGATCACCTAGGGGTTTAAAAGGCTTGGTGCATGTGCCAAATGCACCCGTGTTCTCTACGAAAGTGGCATTTAATTTCATAGGTTAGTTATTTTAAATTTCACTTTGCTCGAGGACTAGTAAAGGTTAGGTTTGGGGGTGTGTTAAGCATTGATTTTTGCCACTTTCTACACCTTTAAACCTGACTTTTGCTAAGCCTTAGAGCTATTTATAATTACTTTTAGCTTGTTTTGTAGTTTAGGAAGAAATTACAGTGTAGTGCGGAAATCCAATTAAAAAGTGCCACATAGAACAAAAAATGGAGCCATTCATTTGGAGTTGAAGCAAGTGAAGCCCAATGGTCTGAAAAAGAGCTATTGCTGCTGTAATTTTAATGATGAAAGCTGCACTTAAAGCTCATAAGCTGAAGAGAGCATTTGCCAAATAGTGCTAAGACAGAAATGCATCCTATCGAGCAGTGATTTGTGGCAGCAATCAATCCTATCGAATGAACTTGTCGATTGGTTCATAAAAACTGGAGTCACAACCGGTCGAAGTGGAGAAAAGCTGGGCTCGCAAACCTATCGAATGGTTTTAATGCAGAATACGCCAACCTGTCGAAAGCTTCAATCCTATCGAGTTAAAAGAGCAGCAGGCCATCCTCTCAACCTGTCGAATGCTTTAGGAACTCAGCAGCTTGAGAACCTATTGAATAGTTCAGCAATAGAGTCCACCAACCTGTCGACCATTGGGCTAAAGTTCTAAGAACCCTGTCAAACTCTTCTATGCAGCTTTCATCTCATCCTATCGAGTAGTTCTACAGGGCAGCAATCAATCCTATCGAAAGCTTCAACCATGAAGCCAGTTGAACCCGTCGAACAGTTGGTACAACAGCAATACTCCAACCTATCGAACAGCTCAAAGCTCACCCTATCGAGCGCTTGTTTACATCTGCTCCAACCTATCGACCACTGCACTTCAACCTATCGAATGGTCAATTTCTGGCAACACTTCACAACCTATCAAGTTCATGAAGCTGCTGCTCTAAAGCTCTGCAAACCTATCGAGAAGACAACTCACTGCAGCAACCAACACCTAAAGTTGCTTCAGTAACTGATCGAACACGGCAAGATCAGTAGCCTGGTTCCCAAGTAATTTCCAACAATTATACAAGGGCTGCAGCAAAAAATATAAATGGTCAACAGGGGCATTTTTGAGAACTCTAAGACACCTCAGCTGTGCAAAATAGAACTGAGTCCACTGCTCTCTGATTGGCTACAACTCAAGGCACATGGATCGATGCATATGTATAAATACCCATCTATTTTGTTATTTTTCTTCAGCAAGGAAAGTAGAAGCAAAGGAATAGCCTGAGTTCTCCTTAGCTCATTTAGGTTTAGTTTTAGGTTTTTCCCTTTTTCTCTTCCCCCTTCTCTCCCTAATCCAGCTTGTTGGATTAGATCTAAGTAGTAGTTCAAATCTGGTTTTTGATTGTAATTTGGCATGAAGGTCTTGTGGATTGATGCACAGACTACAAATCTGAGGACAAGGTCATTGTAAGTAATTTTGATTCAATGAAGTATTATTTTTATTGCTCAATTAGATCTATAGATCATCTAGTTTCACTTGCGTCTCGATCGGATTTGTGTGGATGGGACAATCCCACCCACTTAACTGGTAGATCTCTTGAATACCATTTGATTTTCCTAGATCTGATATCCCTGTGGATGCCTGAGCTTGTAGCCTTGCATCCATAGCATCTGTAGTGATTTTAATGTTCTAATTAGAACCTTTGAATTGGAGGAAATCCCTAGGATGATCTGTGACCATTAAAGTGGACAGATCATAGCCTTAAGATCAATTCAAACCCCTAGTCTAGATTGGATTCTTCTACCTTAAACCTTTGATTTGGATGAAATCCCTAACATGATCTGTGACCATTAAAGTTGACAGATCATACCCTTAAGATCAGTCCAAGCCTTTGGTTTAGAGTGGATTCTTCTACCTTGCACTTGAGTTTGTAGCCAAGTGAAGGACAACTGCAAATTCACATACCTTGATCTATTTTGCAAAAGGAAACCATGTCCTAGCTGTCTATTTCCTCCCATTTTATATTTTATTTTACCATCCATCTTCCTCAATCTTTTAGATTTAGTCTTATGTTTGAGTTTTATAAATTAGATCTAGTGACACTCGAAAAGCTCTCTTCTTAGAATTGCCAGATCTGTAGCCAGATCGAGAGGTCTACTATACACCTTCTAGGTTTAGATCACTACTCCCTGTGGGACAAACTCTTACTTATTAAAACTTGCTATAAAGGACCCTGTATCTTGCAGGTCTAGGATATTTTACTTTGATTTTATTTTCTTTCTTTTACTTCATAATAATCAGCACACTAAAATTCCCCAACTGAGACCTTCAGCGACTACTTGGGACGCTGGAGAGCACTGGCATCTCAGGTCAGAAACAGAATACCTGATGATGAGCAGATAGAGATGATTTTAAAATGTTCTCTGCCGGTGATCTTAGACTTTTTTGTATACCAGCAGTAGTCCAGCTTTGCTGATCTGGTAAGAAATGCTAATCGATGTGAGGATGCCATCAGGGAGGGCCGTCTGAGCAAGAACACACCGAGCGGACCCAGTGGAGTTAGAAGATTCTCATAACAAAGGAACGAGAAGAAAAAAGGGCCGATGTTCAGAACATTGCCAATCCCAGGCCCAATAACAATACTACCGGTTTCAATTACAGGCAGCCCCACTAGCACCAGTTAGGCCTGAGCAGATGCAGAGAATAGGGAATGGGCAAGGAATGCAAATGACTCCGGAGCAGAGGAGAGCCCGCTATGATCGAGTTTTTATGCCTCTTGGGCAATCATTGAGCGTACATCTGCCTTTGTTAGTGGAAAAGGGATTAGTCACAATCCATCAACCACAACCTCCTCCTCACCCGATCCCAAAGAACTATGACCCGAATACCCACTGCAATTTTCATCAAGGTCCGGGTCACCCAACTGATCGCTGCTTTCCATTGACGCACGCAATCCAGGATTTGATCGACACTGAGAAAATCATTCCCCTTACACCTTCTAAGCATGCTAATATTCATCAAGTGCAACTACCCCCACATCCTACCGGAGGAGCAGGTCCCAAACCCAATCCCACACCCGCACCCATCAGTTATCAATGGCCTCGCCCATCCCATCACCCCAAGTTCTGCCTGCGAACTCCACCACGCCGGTCAATTACCTAACGGCCCATCAGACCCCCCATCTCCCACCAGCGCCCACCAGCTATCAATGGCCTACTTTTACCTCCTTCCCTCCAATGCCACCACCCTCATGCTTCACCACCCTTATCTGGCCCAATCTTTCCACCCAACCCGCTACCACCAAAATAAATCAGGTGTTGCCCACACCTCCTGGCCGACAATGCAAGTGCCTCAAGTACCGACAGCCATACCTTTCCAGCTCTCGGGACCAACCTATGACCCTCATCAGGTCCCGCTAAGCTACAAGCAAACAATGTCAATACCGGCAGCAACAGCAGAGAAGGGGCAGTGGATTTTGTCACATGGTCTGGGAGGATATCAAAGTAGTCATAAGCGCCAGCAGCAGCACAGGCCCAACCAAAGGGGAAGAAAGACAGCGCTGTGAACCCCTTCGAAAAAATGAGTCGGGAACATATACTAGAGACTCAACTGAGAAGAATGTCTGCCCATATAACTGTTTGGGATCTGTTGATGACGTTTCCACTCTATTTTCAAGCATTAATGGAGGCATTAAAAAATGCGCATGTATCACTCCAAGTTAGCTCAGATGAAGTCGGGCAGATAATTGGGCAAGTGATGGCTCCGAATGTCATTTCATTCTCTGATGCTGATTTACCTGAAGAAGGGTGTAGCCACTCCAAGTCATTAAATATAATCGTTGAGTCTGGAAATATAGTCATTCCCCTGGTTTCAATTGATAATGGGTCTGCATTGAACATATGCCTGTTAAGAACCGCCACTAAGATCAGGGTCGATCCATGCATGCTGAGGCCCACCAGAACCAGCGCAAGAGGGTTTGACAATACCAGGAGAGAAATAATGGGAGAAGTTGATCTTAAGCTGTTGAGAGGGCCAATGACCTTTTCCATCTTGTTTCAAGCCAGGATATCAAATCTTCATTTAATCTATTGTTGGGGCGCGCCCATGGCTGCATGAGGTCAGAGCCATACCTTCCACTTTGCACCAGAAACTCAAGTTTACATCTAGGCACAAAATTATTACAATCATTAGTGAGGGGCACAGCGAGAAAGAAAAAGCTGCCAATAGTGTCGAAAAACCTAATTTGTTAGATATACCACACACCGCTGAGGATGTCGACCTCCACAGTTTTAAATATGAGGTGTCAGCGATACTCCCAAAGCCCATTGAGGGCATCATGCCTAAAACAGGAGGCG
The DNA here is from genome assembly GCA_021018995.1 of Chloranthus sessilifolius. NCBI lineage: Eukaryota > Viridiplantae > Streptophyta > Magnoliopsida > Chloranthales > Chloranthaceae > Chloranthus > Chloranthus sessilifolius. The sequence goes on from CM037597.1 coordinate 101,409,410, forward strand.
GTATGGTAGCGGCAGTGGCTATGCTCCAAAAGTGGGGCTATCAGAAAGGCCTTGGGCTCGGGCCCAAATGACAAGGCAGAAGAGAGCCAATTGTTGCTAAGGGGCAGAAGGTCAGATTCGAGCTGGGATACAAGCCCACAGAGGAAGAGGTCCGAGAGGCCAAAGAGAAAGCCAAGGTTGCTGCAGCAGCAAGAGCTCGGGAAATCAACATAGAAGAGAAACCTCGCCCTAGGCTGCACATTAGGGAATCCTTCGTCAGCGCAGGGGCCATAAAGATCGACCGAAATGGGGTAACCCATTTGACCCCACACTAACCCATAGCCCCAATACATCCCACCAATCCTCAGATCTCCCTTCCTAGCTTGGAGATAGATTTAGCCGTGTTATCCCTTTTCAAGGAACGACGACCAGTACCTGAATAAACTCCTTCTGTGGAAAATCACCACAAAACTGAGTTATCATTTGAGGACATCATCTCAGACGAAATGGGGATCAACATGATGGAAGCTGACTCCAATGAGCCATATCAGTCAGCACCCTCCATCCCAACAGGTAAAGGAGCAACCCCTCAGGTACGCAACTGGGCATCTTTGCCCCAAACCCTGGAAGCAGGGAGTGGCCTAAAGTTTGGCACCTGTTTCCCAAAAAAAATTAACCTATAAAAAGTGAGATAAGCCCTTGGCAGGCAATACCTTGTATATATAGTAACCCGCCTTGCCAAGGGTCCATCTCCAGAGAAAACAAAAATCTTTAAAACATGGAAAAAATACAAAATCTCAAAAACATTAAAAAAATCCAAAGTCTAAAAATATCGTCATTTAAAATTCCAAAAAAAGTCTCACAAAATGATGCCTTAACCGAAATACCCGTCCCACGTAAAATCGACTCCTTTCCTATAGAAATATAAGAAGAGGTAGGAGTTACGAGTTTGGACAAGGATAGTCCTTTGGAGGAGCTCCCCAATGAGCTCCTTGACCGGTTCGCCGACTTTGAGCATGGCCCTACCCCCGTTGTCGAAGTGACAGAGGATATCAATCTAGGGACTGAGGAGATTCCCAGAATAACCAAGATCGAAACGTCACTGTCTCTCAAAGAAATAAAAAGCATGATTAAATTCCTTCGATCATACCAAGATATTTTTGCCTGGTCCTACGAGGACATGCCTGGTCTGGACACTAATTTGGTTGAGCATGAGTTGCCTCTATACCTTGATATGAAGTCGGTTAAGCAAAAGTTGAGACGTCTCTGACCCGAGTGGATGTTGAAAGTCAAAGACGAGGTCATCAAACAGTATGATGTGGGGTTTCTCATGGTATCCAAATACCCACAGTGGCTAGACAATATCGTGCCTGTACAGAAGAAAGATGGACAGGTCTGCATGTGTATCAATTTTCAAAATTTGAACAAGGCGAGCCCGAAGGACGATTTCCCACTGCCACACATCGACATCTTGGTCGATAACACTGCTAAGCACGGGATGCTTTCCTTCATGGAAGGATTCTCAGGATACAACCAGATAAAGATAGTAGAGGTCGATCGGGAGAAGACAGCATTCATTACCCCCTAGGGAACCTTTTGCTATCGAGTCATGCCGTTTGGGCTAAAGATTGCCGGTGCAACATACCAAAGAGCTATGACTGCACTGTTTCATGACATGATGCACCGAGAAATTAAAGTATATGTCAATGATATGACAGCCAAATCACCGGAGTGAAGTGATCACTTGGTAAACCTTCAAAAGCTATTTGAGAGGCTGAGAAAGTACAGGTTACGTCTGAATCCACAGAAGTGCGCTTTTGGTGCTATGTCCGAAAAATTGTTAGGATTCATCGTCAGTAGGAGAGGGATCGAGGTCGACCCAGTCAAGGTTAAAGCCATCACAGAAATGTTGCCACTGTCTACTGAGAAGGAAGTTAGGGTTCTTAGGCAGAATATAATATATCAGTCGGTTCATTGTACAGGTAACTCCAATTTGCATGTCGATCTTCAAATTACTAAGGAAGAACTCGCCCGATGAATGGAACGATGACTGTTAGGCAGTGTTCAATAAAATTAAAGGCTACCTCCTTAACCCACTTGTGTTGGTACCACCCGAGCCAGGGAGACCACTCTTGATGTATCTCTCGTTGACGAAAATCTCGATGGGATGTGTCTTAGGGCAGCATGATGAGACAGGAAGAAGAGAACAGGCCATTTACTATCTAAGCAAGAAGTTTACTATTTATGAAACATGTTATTCTCATCTGGAGAAAGCATGCCTAGCTCTTGTATGGGCAACTCAGAGGCTCCGCCACTACTTGTTATCTCAGGCCGTTCTACTCTTATCTCGAATGGATCCATTGAAATACATGTTAGAGAAGTCTGCCCTCACTGGACGAACCGTGCGCTGGTAGCTTTTATTATCTGAGTTTGACATCACGTACGTCACTCAGAAGTCGATTAAGGGGCAAGCACTCACCGATCATCTTGCCGACAATCCTTTGCCAGATTATGAACCTTTGAGGACCGAGTTCTCAGATGAAGATATCTTTTTCATGACAGAAGATGATAGTGAAGAGGCAGAAGAGTCATGGGTAATGAACTTTGACGAGGCAGCAAATGCCGAGGGCCAAGGAGTTGGCGCCATCCTGATTTCACCAAAAGGATCCCATGTAACGGTCTCTATCAAGCTCAACTTTCCTTGTACTAACAACATGGCTGAATACAAAGCTTGTGTCGCTGGTCTGCAGGTGGTTCTCGATCTGAATGTAACTCACCTCTGAGTGTTTGGTGATTCACAGTTAATCATATGCCAGACGAATGGTGACTAGAAGATGAAAGACGAGAAACCGATCCCTTATCATTAACACCTCGAGGATCTGATAGCTTGATTCCAAGACGTGACATTCTCATATGTCCCCCGAAAAAGGAACCATTTTGCCGATGCACTAGTAACTTTGGCGTCAATGATAGAAATCCCATATGGTGAGCCGGCCATACGGGATTTCAAGAATTTCCTCGAGATGAAGCCGATCATGATCGAGAAGAGAAGTGAGCCAGCCTTCTGCCTCCAGATTGAGGAACCTATGAAGCCTAATGATGAGCCACCTTGGTTCTCAGATATCAAGAATTTTCTCGAGACCCTAACTTTCCCTGATGGTACATCTACGACAGACCGACGAACCATTCAACGTCTAGTGGTAGGCTGTCATTTGTGAGGAATGCCTGTATAAGTGGTCGTACAATAACATCTTACTCAGGTGCCTCATAGAAAGTGAAGCAATCAATATTATGAAGGAGATCCATGAGGGGGTATGTGGAGCCCACGTCAATAGTCACATGCTTGTTAAGAAAATTTTACGACAGGGATACTTTTAGACCACTATAGAATCAAATGGCTGCAAACATGTTTAAAAATGCTATAAGTGTCAAGAACACTCCAGTCTGATACACACTCCTGCCATCGATCTTCACTGCATGACCACTCCTTGGCCATTTGCTACTTGGGGCCTTGACGTTGTCGAAATGATTAGTCCAAAAGCATCAAACGGGCATTGCTTCATCCTCGTCGCCATTGAATACTTTACCAAGTGGGTAGAAGCAGCATCATACGCCAACATCACGGCCAGTCACGTTGAGAAATTCCTCAAGAATAAAATTGTGTGATGATTTAGAGTACCGAAGGACATCATCACGGACAACGACACAAACTTTACGAATAAGCGCATCCGAGCCTTATGCGAGTAATATAAAATCAAGCACCATCGCTCATCACCTTATCGGCCTCAAATTAATGGAGTCGTAGAAGCTGCAAATAAGACAGTCGTCTGCATCCTAAAGAAAATGGTCATCACTTACTGAGATTGGAGCGAAATGTTATCATTCACTTTGTGGGCCTACAGAATGTCGATCCGTACCACTACAGGGGCAACACCATTCTCCGTTGTGTAAGGAACTGAGGCCGTCCTACCATTCTCCGTTGTGTAAGGAAGTACCCTCATTTCGAATCCTCATGGAATCAGGCTTAGCCGAAGCGGAGAGAGAGAGAGAGATCCCACTTCGAACAATTGAACTTATTGGATGAGAAGAAACTCCTAGCCTTGTGCCACACTCAGGTGTACCAGGAGCGAATCGCACGCGCTTACAACAAATGTGTCTGCAGTCGAGATCTAAAGGTAGGAGACACTGTGCTGAAGAAGATCTTCCCATCCCTCCACGCCAATCTGAGACGAAAGTTCAAGCTAAACTGGGAGGGGCCTTTCGTCGTTCGAGAAGTGCTACTGGGATACGCCATCCGCCTCACCACCATGGATGGAGATCATCTTCCTGAGCCCATCAATGCCGGATATGTCCGACGGTTCTACTCTTAGTCTATTACGATAAGGTAAGTATTGGTGAAATAGATGCGTGACTGCTTAAGAATCACCCAAAAGAGGCCATCATTCCAAACACAGTTGCCAAAAAGTATCCCTAAAAAATGATATCCTTTGCTACCCCATTTTGAGCTTGGGCCTTTCTTTCAATAACCCCTCCCAAAACAAAATGTATGTATGTACATACACAAAAAAAGAAGTGAAATTACCATCAAAATCTAAAAAATCAGAAAAGCAAAACCTCAAAAAGAGATTGCTTGAAATAAAATGATAAGAATAAAGAATCACGGGGCATGTACAGTAGAACCCCCAAGGAAGAAAGTATGTTGAGAAAACTAAAGCCGTATGAAGGAAACCCCTTTAGCCCAGCATACCTTCAAATCCTAACCTAACCCATGGCCAAGCTACACCCTAAAGGAAGCCCTCTTTGTAGGTACACAAGCAGTCATAGCATCTGTTAAGTCAACACAAGTCGAGTTGTGAGACGACACCAGAACCCCATCTAGCCGGCTATAATGGAATCAACGTCTATGTCGTGACTATTTTTTTTTATAAAAAAAGAGAAATAAAAAGAAAAATAAAATAAAAATACAAGCTCAAAGCAAGATGGACGTAGTGAAAACCTGAAAGGGCACTACGAGTAAAAACAGCGAGTTTGTGCGGACCAGGTGAAAACCCGAAAGGGCGCTTGGGGTAAGAAAGCTATACCTATGGACGTGGTAAAAATCTGAAAGGGTGCCATGGGTAAAAAAGGGAGATAAATATAAAGAAAAAAAAAAGAGAGAAAAAGTAAAAGAAAAGAGGGGTTTGGAATGAGTGAATGTTTAAGGAGCCCTCTTGGTTACTCTCCCTGACCTCTTTAGGGGCCGCTCATGTTAGTTCGAATCGAGTCCCGACCAGAATTGTTTTCATGAAATTGCTTTGTCAAACGTATGACTCAAGGTAGGGAGAAAGGTTTGACTCGACCCAAGGGGATGGACGTTTCGGCCTTGGTAGGACTATTGAAACTCTTTCAGAATCAACTAGTCAAAGAGGGGTTCAACCATGCTCAAAAGAGGACCCAGGGTTTCACAAGGCGATTAAGGCACCGTACAAAATATATATATATATATATATATATATATATATATATATATATATATATGCACAAAACAAAAAGACCAAAAAGTCTATGTAGATGTATATAATAAACTACCTTTTATTTACAAAATGCACCGCATACACCACAACCCAAAAAATACCCGGTATGATGACTAGCGTGCTTTCCTTTTAACAAATAAACGAAAAACAGCAAAAACATGAAGAAAATGTGTATATAAAAAATGTGTGTATCTATAAAGGGGTTTTTATGCCCCTTTTCTATATATCTGATCTGTGTAAAAAGTTTTGTGTGCAGGAAGGAGTTAGCGGCCCAGCTCGTGCTTCAATGCGCTAATCTCAGCATGAAGGTCATCTTCCCGGACATTCCACTCAGTCAGCCAGCGACCATGAAGGCTCTTATACCTCTTCCGAGAAGAGCCAGTGGCTCCAAAAGCGACGCTCAGTGATCCCTTCAAACGGAGGACATCGCTCTCTGTTGTTTCTACTCTAACCTTTTCATGTGCCAAAAGTTCTTGCAGGACCATCTTCTCATCAACCAGTAGCTCGATGCGGGCTCGGAGTGCTGTCTCTTTCTTTGGCCAGGGGCCTCTAGTGTCAATGATCTCTGATGAATCTGGACCATCAGCAACAGGCCACTCAGTCAACAGCCAGGCCTCGTACTCAGGAGAAGCCTGAATCGAATCTCCCTACTCAATATCATACATCAGCGTCGAGTGACGCATCTCCCAAAGAGCAGCAATCCGATCTGTGTCTCCAGAGGACCCCTTAGAAAAGATAAAATCACATAAAGGAGGTCTAGCCTCACAAGGCACCTGTTGAGGGCAGCCGAACTGACGCAACACTCGAAATGGGAAGTAAAAGGTGCTGCCAGTCAATCCTAGGAGGGTGATGCCCTCATGGTCTCTAGAGAGAACTATCGGGAAGGTCCGGTCTACCCAAGGAAGCCTCCATGTCAGCTCGGCACTGGTCAACGAAAGTTTCGGAGCTGACACATCGCCGTGTGGAAGTAAGTGGCATCTACCCAGAAATCGCTGAACCACCTCACCTCGGGCAAGATAAAAGTAGGGCATAGGCCCCAAAACAGTGAGGTGCTCACCAAACCAGACCTGAAGCAACAAAGCACCCCCGAAGGCCCTCCACCTTGCCCAAAGCAAATGAATCAAGGCCTCGATACATCTCGGCGAGCACCAAATGCATCATGGATCGGCCCGTCTCCAGCTCCATCAAAATGTCACAAATTGTCAATGAGAAGCTCTCCCCCCTAGTAAAGAAGAGGATTTTAGAGATGAGACCGAGTGCTAGAGCTTTCACGTTGAAAATATTTCTAACCGGCAATCTTCGGAGGCTTTCATGACCGAAAAGTTCTTTGAGGAATTTTAGCGAACACCTTGTGGGCCCCTCAATGTGACTATTCTCATACTCGAGTTTCTTCAAACCGAGAGTAAGGTGAACAGATTTGGAGTAGCCCGGCCGAGGCATGACTCTTGCAAGGCCCCTGTGAAGCTTCAGGCCAAACAGATTGGATAGCTCCTCAAGGGTTGGGGTTAGCTCCCGCTTCCCAAAATGGAATACATGGGAATTCACATCCCAAAATGAAGCAGCAGCGAAAAGGAGTTCCCACCATGGAGGAACCTCTAGAAAGGAAGGAAGGCGAGATAACCCAAGGCGCTCCAAGTTGGCGAGCTCACTCTCATTCAAGCTCCCAAACCAGGCTATTAGAAATTTGGGCCCCAGGCCCAAGGAAGGGGGTAAATTAGCTCCAGGCCCTCCACGTAAGGGAGGGTTAGAAAGCGGGTCCATGAACATACAAAGATCTTCTGAGAAGATAAAAATTGATGTATGGTGATGGACCCGCCTTGGAAAAGCAAGAGTAAAAAGAACTAGTCAAAAGGGCCAAGTCAAACAAAAAAGAAGTGATTTTTGGACTAACTTGGGCATATAAGGACCCACTGCTCCCCAGGTTAAACAGGGCACAACTATTAGTTGCGTCAGTGCTTTTCTCCCCCAGGTTGAGCCTGGCGCAACTATTAGTTGCGCCAGCACATTTTGGTCCCCATTTATGCCTGGCGTAACTAATACTTGCGCCAGTACATATTTTCTAGGATTTCAACCTGGCGCAACTAATAGTTGCGCCACACTACAGTCCCCCCTCTTCAACCATCCCGGGACCCAGCTGTGGGGACTTATACCCCTTTTTTTTTTCACACACCTCCTTTCACTAACAGTTTGGTAATTATTTTATTCATATGCAGGACTGATCCTACATCAAAGCATATGCCCAAGGAGTCGCTTTTTGAGAGCATTTTGGGCAAACACATCCTACAGAGAAACAGGTCCGATGCAAAGAGATCATGGCATAAAACCAAAGCAGAAATACTAAAAATATTTTCCAAAAATAAATTATCCAAAGTATCACATCAACCATCCCGAAAATGATTAAACAAATCCAAATCAAATTCCAAAGAGTACTGAGTTTTCAAAACAAAAACTAAAAGCCTATTCCTTGCTCGCGCCCTTTGATTTCCTGTGACGGCGAGAGGAACTCTGGAAGGTTCGAATGTCCCCCACCCTGGACCACGCCTGCGAGATCCTACTGAGAAAAGAACGTGGCTCCTTAGCATGGGCACGCTGCAAAGCACAGTCAAAGTTAAGAGTCAGGATCAAATAAGGGACAAATGATAATGAAATGAATGAGAGGAGTAGAGCAGCAAGGTACTCACCGTCTCCACCTCCCTAAGCTCTACAAGATGACGATGATACTCCGCATATTCCATGGCCGAGTTGAAGTCCTACGTTCAGAACGATATAACATCAGTTATCAGGGTAATCTTAAAGCATGTGCTATAGGAGGCTGAAACGGAAAGAGATTAGGCCGTTAGCAGACTTACCCCTGGAACCACCTCAGGAGGAGGGACATGAGCCACCTCAGCAGAAAGTCGCACTTGTTTATCCACATCAGCGCAGAGGCTCGAAAGGAAGCTATCGTCCAGGCATCGGAAGGTCCCATAAATCACGAGTGGATCACCACCAGGGATACCAGCATGAGAGGTACCCGACGAACCAGCACCCGAAGAGCCCTCGCCCAAGGGACCCGCACCAGAAGGACCAGCACTAGAGGGATCTACCCCTGACATATCAACTGCACTCGACCTGCCTTCCCCATCCGAATCATCTCCTGGAGCAAACTGTGAATAGAATGAAGGATCACTTAGAAGGAATGAAGGACTAAACTAAAGCATAAAGGGAACTAATCCAAGCTAAGAAGAATTACCTGACTGAGTGGGCCGCCGAACGCAAGAAAATTGACGCTAGGTACAAAGTGCGACAAGATAAACTGGTACGGCAGGCACTCCTACCAAAGATGATAATCCTCGGGCACATGGAGAGCATGGATGGGAGGCCCATTGTTGAAGAAGGCCGCGATAAGCTCCTCGATACTGCCAACGGGATACCAAACATCCGTCGGAGGGTCCACAGGTATGGCATAATAACCTTGGAATTTATGCACCACTCGCTCTCCCAGATAATAGAATTTGGCCCATGCTTAAAAGAAAATGATGTGGTGATTATTAAATAGGCGAGAAGTGCCTACAGCTGCTCAGTCCCAGAAGGGGGATGCAAGGTACGGGTCAGGGAGGATCTGCCCAAGTAAAAAAAAAATGAACTCAAGCAGTTAGCACATCAGTAAAAGGAGATTTCCGAGCTAAGAATAAACAAAGTTGAAAGAGAGTTTTACCTACTCAGGAACCATCAAGTCGAGTTGGGACCTCAGACCCATCTCCAAGTGCTTTAAACCTACATCGCAGTGTCGGGCCTGATTCCAATTGCTGAGGAGGGGATAGGTGAGCACCTTCGAGAAAAGAAGCGGGTGCCCAGGGTGAAAGTGATGATATCCCCATACCTGAAAAGGGGGCATTGCACAAGAGCAGGTCAGTAGCGTATATGGATCATTCAAAAAAAAATGGCAAAGGCAAAGGAATGAGGAATTACCTCCAGGGCGGCCCAAAATCCAACAGCAGACGTTGAATCCTCGGTCGTGACCCGAGACAAATTGTACATCAGCCATGCATACCCTGCCCCTCCCTAGTCATACCTGTAGACGTCACCCCAGTTGTCCATCACACTTAGCAAGGCTAGGCTGACTTCGAGCTCGCGTTAGTAAAAAGGGTCTTAAAAGCGACCGGAGGAGAGTGATGCGAGTTAGGGGCGATCGCCCACTCCGGCGTGATGTAGAGCACCCTATCTGGCTGACCTAGATCCACTAACTCATCAGGTGTATAAAGTGAGGTCAGCCAAGACATCTTGACCTCGGTGCCATGTGTCTGCCCGCGAGGAGGATAGGCCCTAATCAATCGAATGATGTCCTCTCGACTCGGCACCGCGAGATCAGATATCGGTATCCCCCCTATCCTGATGCCGATAATCATGGCCCAATCGACGGGCGTCAAAGTCATCTCTGCATATGGCATGTGAAAGGTCATCGTCTCGGGGCAAAACCGTTCGATCAGGACTTTCAGATAGGCAGCGTCAGCCCTCATAGTGGGGCAAGATAAAAATTCTCCTAAGCCCACCTATGCCAGAAGGACCTTTACTACGTGAGGGATGTAGAGGTAGAAATCTTGGAAGTCGAGCCACCCGCCACGGAATACAATGTTGGGCAAGTCCTGCACCCAAGAAAATGCGTATCAGATCATAGGGGCAAAGCAAAAACAGCATAATAGAAATGAATTGAACCTCTCTTTTACCTTGCCTGCTATCCCGAAATTTGAAATGTGGGTATGTTGTTGGTGAAGGAGGCCGACTCGGGCAGCCTCGCCTTACATATCGAGGCACGGGCCCGCTCTCCGATCTACCCAGATGAACTGCTCCCCCCGCGGGCCGTATACAATCTCGAGCCCCTCCTCATGGCCCTCCTCGGGAATATGCTCACCCTCACCCGACATTCTGGGGTAACAAAAAGCAATCACGTCAGAGCAGATCAATGATAAAGAGCCATGATATTCTATGCTGCAAAAGGGAGGTAAGTATGCTCACCCTTCCCCTTTCTTTTCACATATTTTCAAAAATGAGAGATACACATGCCTAAACAAAAAAAAAAAGATATCCCTTTTAGGTTGAAAATGCAAAAAAAAATCTTTTCTTCAAAAAATGACAAAAAAAATAAAATTTCCCCTTCCTATCTTTGAAAATAAAGCAAGTTAGAATCAAATAAAATCATTCTTTTATGTTTCTAAAAATAATAATAATAATAAAAAAGGCCCTTCTTTTACACTTAGAAAAACAAAAAAATCCTCCCTTTATGTCTAGGAAAACAAAAGCAAAAAAAAAAAAAAAAAAAAAAAGGAGAGAAAGAAATCATTATCACGCTTCTAAACAAAAAAATCTTTTTCTTCTCCTTAGGTCCCAAGGAAAAAACAAACAGTCATTTCTTCGTGTTCCTAAAAACAAAAAAACCAGACACAAAAAAAATTCTTTCCTTTACCTTATTCACAAAAGTTAAAAAATAAAAATTAAAAATAATAATAATCCTTTACTTTGTTTGTCAAAATAAAAAGTAAAAACCAAAAACAAAAAAATTCTCTTCACTTTACTTTGCAAATATAAAAACAAAAATAAAAAAAAAAACCTTTACTTACAAAAATAAAAAAAATCAACCAAAAAAAATCCTTTGCTTTATTTTAATAAAAACAAAAACAAAAATTTCTTTGCAAAAAATATAAACTAAAAAATCTTTCCATATACGCAAATAAAAACAATAATATATATATATATATATATATATTAGGCACCAATAAATCCCTGAAATAACAAAATAGGGCATTGTTCATGAAGAATCATCCACACTTCCTCAATAAACATACACACCATATAAATAAATCATTACTCATCAAAGAATACAAGATCATGATCAAATCTACAAGAAAAAGCAAGAAAAATCAAAGAAAATGGGTTTTAATGGTTTCCTTTAGAGAGAAAAGGGGTCTTTGATCTAGCGGGAGCCGACGATCGATCCACGCAAGCAAAGCAACGGCAATGGGGCACGCATAGAGGCAATGTAAAGGAACCCTAGGAGGGGGGCAGTTTTCGGTTTCAAAGAGAAAGGAGGGGGAGAAAAATTTAAAATAAAGCCCCCAGCTCGAACTCGGGCTGTTTAAATTCCCCCCAGCCAAGCCTGGCGCAACTATTAGTTGCACCAAGCTATTTTGAGGCCCCTAGTAGCATGGCGCAACTAATAGTTGCGCCAGGCACTTAGGCCGGGTCTTGGGCCTGGTACGGGCCAGATGGGAAGACCGGTCCCCCCACTCTTTTAGTTTGTTCTGTCGCTCCCGACAAATGCACGGGCTCCCAAGGCGACATTTTGATCATCCTTCGACTTACCAAGAGAGCCATGTTAAAATAAAAGTAGATCGAGATCAATGAGCACCCCGGTCCTACATAGGAAAATATAAAGAAAAATCCAAAAAAAATCCCCACAGAGAAGCCGAAAGTATTCACAAGAAAAATCCACATAAAATAATAGCTACAAAATTTCAAAAAAATCACATAAAATAATAACTTCAAAACTCCAAAAAAAATCACATAAAATAACATTTGAAAATTTTAAAAAATCACATAAAATGATAGAAAAATCAAAAACAGATTTGTATTCCCCACAGAGACGCACAAGTATAAGGCGGTAAAATTTCAATATTTTATCCGCAATGCAGTTGTGCCATACTAAAGTCCTGAGTCGGAGGTTCGCCTCGGATTTTTGGATCCTACTTTAAGGAATGAGCAACAATGTCGACCCCGGTCAAACAGTCAATGTTTCAATCGAGTCGACTCCACGACTAAATCTTTGTGACGAGCATTCTGTTTTGGATTCATGTGAACTTAAGTGTCTTAAGCTTCAGATTCTCCATTAGAAAAGGTCAATCATTGGTTGAGACCAACCTGTTGAGAATGAGATTACGTGTCAATCAAACTATGTGCAACCATGCATTCAGAAGGGTTCATTTCCCTTTTTATTTTCTGCAGGCTCCTGTATGGGCAGCGGTATCCCTGTAAAGTGTATGTCATGCGTCTAAGTATCTGTATGATGGTCATTTGTCCCTGTAAATTGTACCCGGGTGGGTTCGAGTCGAGGCTTCCATCGCCTTTGTTATTGCTTATTGCCTTTGATGGGTGCATGATTATACATAGCTAATTAATGTTTATGATCATTGTCAGCAGAGACTAGGATTGGATGTCCCTTCATGGAGATACCCCAATATTTGGTTGGATCTGTTCAAGGTAATCAAAGCTGGATGCTCTAGGCCATGTTAATCTAAGGCATGCTTTCGAAAATTACACGCACTCGCAAAAAGCGTTGTGACATCTATTCACTTCACTCGAGCAGTCATGCTAAATAAACTTCGAGGTCGATGGGTTCACCCAAAGACCTCGAACCCTGCTTTCAGCAGGGGCACCCACAAACAGTCAGATGGGGCCATCAAATGCCTTGTATGATTGAACGCAAACTGTGGAGCCTTGCGTATGCTTACTTCATGCCTATCTTTGAATGTGAGTCGATCCCCCCCTTTTACTCACAAAGTTGTTACATTCAGAATGAATTTTAAATATTAGATACCTTCAAAATCATCTTGAGAAGTGAATATCTTTCCCGACTATAGGGAGTTCATAACTCATTCCACCTCGGTTATGCCCAATAATGTCGCTAAGCGTTTGAAAATCGATTACCTCGAGAAACGAATGTTTAGCCTGCCATCACAGGGCTTTTGTTTTCTCACCGTGTTACTTATTTGATATTTGAAGTTCGTTCTGAATGCAGCAAACTCGTCAATAATGCGTTGGACCTCTTCGGATGTCTCTTTTTCTTTGGCATTCGATCATTAGTGATCGGATGCCAAAGAGGGGCATCTGTAGACACCCAAATTTGGCCCAAAGCCTGATTGAAACACCTTTCAAGAGAGGTGCAATTTTGAGCTTTTGATGGCATGTATGAAACCTTAGGAACTCCCCTAAAACCCTTAGGAACCTTTCCAAACCCTTAGGAATCACCCTAGATCCCTTAGGAACCTAACCTAGACTTTTAGAAATCAATCCCGACCCTTAGAGTTCTGAACCTAAACCTAAACTTATCAAGCAAATGGTTGAGGAGGGGTGCACTAAAACTAGCTACAGCCCTCTACTATGATCGAATAGTATACTATTGAAAAGTAGAGGTTGTCAGCTTTCCAACGGTCAAAGAATCGCCCCAATCGGAGGTATATATCAAAAGATATGGCAAACTAAGCCCGAAGGGCATAAGAGTAAAATCAAGTGGGCCCCCCTAGGGATTTGGCACAACTAATAGTTGTGCCAAGTTATTTCTCCCCAAAAATGGCCTGGCGCAACTAATAATTATGCCAGTCATAATTTTGTCTGACGCAACTATTAGTTGCACAAGGACACTTCTCCTAGGATTTAAGCCTGGCACAACTAATAGTTGCACCAGTATTAATTGTAGACCCCACCCTCGCGAGCTAACTTTCAGGCACTGTTTAAACACTATTTTACTATATATTTGCCTAGCACAACTATTATTTACGCCATGCATATGAACAGTAACCTCTAATTTTACCCTGAAAATCGTGATTGGGGTTTGACTTGTTAACCACCTTGACCTTTGGGGTGTGTTTTGCTAGTTCTGTTGTACCCATTCCCTACTTATTTGCAACCCTTTAAGTGTCTTAAAGCCTCACCCCATCATCCACCATTGGAGGACTTTCTCACACATTTCAAGGCTTCAAAAACCCTAGAAAACCTTAGATTTGAGATTACCTAATTGCTAAACCCATTTAGCTCCTAAGTGATCTCCACCCCTTGGTTTAGGTGTTGAGAATTTTTGCCTAAGAGAGAAAGAGCTAAAAGTGAGAAGATCTTTCTTCCTTTGGTGCACCATTGCTCATACAAATTCCATAATTCCAAAATCTCATTCCATGCCTTACCTTTCCTAAAAAGCCTCTAGGTTAGGTGTGTGCTATCCATTTGCCTCCCTTCTCTACCTCTTAGCTAGTAAGCCTTAGTGGTTAGAACCCCTTTTCACCATTCAAGCCTTCAAAAGTTCATCAAAAGCAAGCCATGCAAGGCTCTCCTACGGTGCTATAAGGGCCCAAGGGCTCCGGCTCTCCACTTTCTTCTCCTATCTCGTTTAGCTCTCCTCATCCTCTTATTTGTGCTGTTATGCCGCCCAATTTTTGGTAGGAACAGAGGAGCACAAATAGAATTCTAAGCCCTTTTAGACAAGAGGAAGCCATTTTCTTTTCTTTTACTTTATTTTTGTTTTAGCTTTTAGTATAGACCGCGTTAAGCGGGTTGATCGGGTGCCTAACACCTTCCCGATCGATAACCGAAGGGCCTACCCAAGAGCCTTTGGTGTGGACCTAATTCAGATTCATATTTTTATCACTTCAATACTCATAAAAATGAACTAGGTTTCCCAGGACACCGAAAGCTCCAGGTGGTGACTCTATAATTTTTTATTAGTGAGCGCATCGCCGCGACGAGATCATAAAAAATCCCACAGTTGCACAGTCACTACATTAGCCTTCCAAGGGTGATACTGAATAGAGCAGTCATAATCCTTGACGATCTTTGCCTCATGTTTAGGTCCTTCTGAGTGAACAAGTATTTGAGGCTCTTATGCCTGGTGAAGATCTCGAATGTCTCCTTGTAAAGGTAGTGCCTCCAGATCTTTAGGACTAAAATGACCGCTACTAGTTTAAGATCATATGTCGGATAGTTCTTCTCGTGGTCTTTGAGTTGTCGGGAACTATAGGTGATGACTTTTTCGTGTTGGTTAAGCACACAGCCCAATCCGTTGTGTGATGCATCACTGAATACCACGGAGCCTCCACTACCTGATGGTATGACAAGTACTGGCATGGTGGTTATCTTCTTCATGATCTCCTGAAAGCTCTTTTAATACAACTCACTCCAATCGAACTTAGTATTCTTCCTTGTGAACTGAGTGAGCGGTCCCAAAATTTTGGAGAAGCCTTCGATGAATCTCCTGTAGTAACCCGCCAGACTGAGGAAACTACAAACTTTTGTCACTGTCATGGGGGTTGCTCCCATTTTACAATGGCCTCGATCTTAGATGGATCGACTGATATGCCTGCTTTAGAGACTACATGTCCCAAGAAGCTGACTTGCTCTAGCCAGAACTCACACTTAGCTTGGCGTACAGTAAATGGTCATGGAGTTTCTAAAGAGCGACGCATAAATGTTGTTCATGATCTTCTCTTGTCTTCGAATAAATGACAATGTCATCTACGAAGATGACCACGCATTTACCAAGATATGGTTTGAAGACCCTATTCATTAGGTCCATGAATGGTGTTGGCATATTAGTTAGACAGAAAGGAATCAACACAAACTCTTAATGTTCATATCTAGTGCGGAATGTTGTTTTCAGAATGTCTTCGGCTCTAACCTTCAACTGATGATAGCCTAATTTAAATCTATCTTTGAGAAGAACTTCAAGCCTTGGAGCTGATCGAAGAGGTCATCGATACATGGAAGTGGATAGCTATTCTTAATCGTTAGTTTATTCAAATGTCGATAGTCGATACAAAGCCTCATCGAACCATCCTTTTTCTTAACGAATGGAACATGTGCTCCCCATGGAGAGACACTAGGTCTGATGAACCCATTGTCCAAAAGTTCCTATAGCTGCTCCTTAAGCTCCTTCAATTATGTCGGCGCCATCCGATATGGTGTCTTTGATATCAACTTGGTGTCTGGAGCTAGATCAATCGAAAACTCAACCTCTCATTCCGGTGGCAATCCTGGCAACTCTTCTCTGAACACGTCTAGAAACTCGCATACAACATAAATGTCGGAGATGTTGATCTTCTCTTCCCATGGATTCTGTATGAACGCGAGGTATCCATGACACCCATTCCTCATCAGACGTTCTGCATGAATGGCAGAAATGAATGGTGCGATGTTGGACTTAATGTCATAGAATCGGAAGGATTTTCCCTTTGAAGGGAAAAAGGTGACGAATTTTCGAAGGCAATTCATGCTTGCATGGTGGGTGGATAGCCAATCCATACCAAGAATCACATTGAACCCTTGCATGTCTAACTGGATTAGGTCAGCCCTCGTCTCGTGGTCTTCAATGGGAATGATAACTGATTGACAAATTGTGATTGTGCTCACTGAGTTCCCTGTAGGGACTGACACTGCTAGGATGAAGTCTAAGGGCTCAGGAGTGATACTCAATTCGACCGCGAACTGAGAAGTCACAAATGAATGTGTAGATCCTGGATCTATCAGGACACATGCCTTGTGTTGATAGATGTCACTACTCTGGTACATGTGCAGGGTACCTAAGTTCCATGCATGCGATTTAGTTAAGAGTACATGGATGGCGTAATGACATTCATGAAGTGCTAAAATTGAAAACAATTTCCAAGGATATATATTAACTAAGAATAAGGTAAAAATTTGACAATCAACAATGAAATTATACCTTGGATAATGTTGTTTGTTGCCTAGTATCCTGTGATGAGACGGCAAAGGTACAACCCTGAATGGCCTCTGAAGAATTGCTGATGTTGTCGGCCCTTTCTCTGCCTCGAGACAATCCTTTATTCGATGTCTTCTCAAGCCACACCTGAATCATGCACCAGTGATCCACCTACACTTATCCGTCTTATGTTGTTTCCCGTATTTTGTGCATGATTCAACTGATGCTGAGGAAGAGGTGCGCGAAGCTGGTTGGACAAGGTCTTGTAGGTGTAGACATAGCTAGTTTCGGATAGGTATTCTGAGTAGGTTGACGAGGTGTTGGCATCAAAAACCTTGACCTCTTGTTCGCCTACTCGTGGGCATGATTGTGCTCGACTTGCCCGATTCTTACTCTGTTGCTCTCTTCTTCGTTAGATCTTCTCAATATCTTCTTCTGTGATAAGAGCTAAGTTCATGACCTCTGTATAGGTCCTTAGCCTAAATAGGGAGAGTCTCTCCTTGATGTTGGGTCTCAGGCCACGTTCAAACTTCTTGGCCTTCATAAGTTCTGTGGCGACATGTTGGGGTGCGAATCTAGAAAGCCTAGTGAACTCGACCTCATATTCACGCACTAACATTTGACCTTGTTCTAGCATGATAAATTTAACTTTCCATTGATCTCTAACTGCATCTGGGAAGTATTTCTCGTTGAACGCTTTGGTGAACCTAGCCCAGGTCCCTGGAGCATTCGGCGTCTCCTGTAGTCTGGTCCTCTCTACAAACTTCCACCACGGATCTGCCTCACTGTCTAGTTGAAAGGAGGCCTAGATAACCTTCTCTTCTTCGGTGCAAGGGATCACCCGAAGAATTTTCTCCATCTAGTTTAACCATTTTTCTGCTTCGAGCGAATCGGCCTGACCGTAGAAACTAGGAGGATTCATTCTCTTACACTCCTGAAATCTGGAAAGTTGCGGCCTTGACGCAAGTTGGGTTAGCATGTTGACCATTATTTCTAGCAACTATCTGACTTGTCCATTGTCATTCCCTCCTCCCAAGGGAATATTGTTTGCCCTAGTGGTGACTCCTTCATGTAGACACCCAAATTTGGCCTAAGGCCCGATCGAAACACATTTCGAGAGAAGCGCACAGAGCTTTTGATGGCATGTATGGAACCCTTAGGAACCTTCCCAAAACCTTAGGAGCCATCCCAAACCCTTAGGAATCACCCCAGATCCCTTAGGAACCTTCTTGAAACCTTAGAAACCCATCCTGACCCATAGAAACCATTCCGAACCTAAACCTAGCTTTCCCGAGCAATAGATAAAGACTAGTGCACCGAGACTAATTGGGACCTTCTACTATGATCAAATATTATACCATTGAAAAGTATAAGTCCTCAGCTTTCCAACAAGCCAAAAATCAACCCAATCAGAGTTGTACGCGAGAAGATATCACATTTCGAAGGTCAAGGGCATTTCAGGGTTTTGAGGAGGACCCCCTAGGGTTTTGGCACATCTATTAGATGCGCCAAACCATTTCTCCCCAGAAATGGCTTGGCGCCACTAATAGTTATGCCGGCCTATAGGTGGGTCCCACCTCGGGCAGCCTACTTCCCAAAACCCTGTGCAACACTATGTTACTGTTACTAAGCCTGATGCACCTATTAGTTGTGTCAGGCTTATGAATAGTGATTGTGAGTTTTTGCCTCAAAATTTGATATTGGGGTTTGACTTGTTGACCATCTTGATCCTTGGGGTGTATTTTATTTATTCTGTTGCATCCATTCCCTATCTATTTGAAACCCCTTAAGTGGTTTAAACCTCTAACCTATCATCCACCATTGGAGCTAACTTTCACATATTTCAAGGCTCTAAAAACCCTAAGAAACCTTAGATGGCTAGATTACCTAATTCCTAACTTAGTTTAGCCTCTAAACACCCTCCTAACCTCTCCTTTTCCTATAAATAGAGAGGCACCCCCCTTTAGAAAAGGCTTGAAAATTTTCTCAAAATAGAGATTAAGAAACCTCTCTCTCTCCCCTCTAGTGCACTTTTCCATACAAATTCTAGAACCTTCAAACCCTCTTTAGACCTTAGCCTTTTATCTAAAATCCTTAGTTTAGGTGTGTGCTACCCCCTAGAGTTCCCTCTCTACCTCTTAACTACCAAGCCCTAAGAGTTAGAACCCCAATTCTCATCAGACAAGCCATTGAAGCTCACCGAAGCAAGCCTACTTAAGGCTCCATAGCGGTACAACAAGGGACCAAGAGCTCCGGCTCTCCCCTCTTTTCCTCTACCTTCTTTGATTCTTCCTCCATCCTCTTATTTGGGCCGTTACACCGCCAAATTTTCGGTAGGAATAGAGGGGCACAAATAAGATTTGAGTACCATAAAGTTAAGAGGAAGGCTTTTTTGTTTCCCTTATGTCATTTTTATTTTGGCCATAACTAGAGACCGCATTAAGCGGGTTGATTGGGTGCCTAATACCTTCCCAATCGATAACCGAAGCCCCTACCCAAGAGCATTTGGCGTAGTCCGGATTCAGAGTCAATTTTTGGCACTTCGGTGCTCTTTAAATTTGATTTTGGTTTCTTGAGACACCAAAAGCTCCGGGTGGGGACTCTTTAATTTTTACGAGTGCGCATCGTCGCGACGGGATCGTCCCGATTCACACGGTTGCACAGATGGCGACTCTGCTGGGGAATTAGCTAGTAGAGCTTCCCCTTGAATTTCGCCATTTATTTTTCATTTTCTAACCTATTTTGACTGTTTTTTACTATTTTTTTTACTCACCCCTCCGATTATGTCCCTTTCTCACCCCTACTTTTACGTCATTTACGAGCCTTAGCCGATTGGCGGGCCTACTTGCGTACCGTCTTAAAATTCTTTACAGTTCTATCATTTTAAGTACCTTAGTTGATTGGCGGGTCTACTAGTGTATTGTCCTTTAATTTTCTTTACTTTTACGTCATTTTAAGTGCCTTAGCCGATTGGCGGGCCTACGTGCGCCTTTAATTTTCGCAATCATATTACAAATAGTGGGCGCCGGCCCGTAGAGGCGGCACGAAATCATCACCCCCAATTTTTGAACTCTAAGCAAACTCCCTTTAAAAGTGAAAATTAAATTGAACCAACAAAGGGGACTTAATCAATTTTTGCGTGATAGATTTTTACGGGTTGGGTTGTTCTCGGCACACATACAATCTCCCGGGTCTTAGTACGGTAGTAGCCCTAGTGGTGATGATTGAGAAAGCGTTTACACTTGAGGTATATCAGATGGGTAACCTTCTCGTTACCAAGCTTAAAATCGGAGGAAAAGTAAGCGTGAGCGAACCCGCACCGACCTTGTAACCCTTAGGTTCGGTGAGGAAGAGATCTGATTCATTAAAGCAGTCAGTCCCCGGAAGCACAGCTCCCAAAAAAACCAAGTTAGAAGACTCATTTCGGACTGAAATCTCTGCTATCATAAACTATCAAAGCCCACTTTTGCCTAGCACCACTAATACTCACGCCAAGCCAAAAAGCCCCAGTTTTACTCTGGCGCCAGTAATACATGCGCCAATGTAAAACCTTGAGCATTTTTGCTTAGCGCATCTAATAGTTGCGCCAACCCTATGTTAGATAGTAGCAGCCCGAATCTATGGCCTGTTTCACATCCTGGACTCCCCGATTAGTGTTTTTAGTGCCTCTATTTGGGCCGCGCAATTTTCGACACCCAATACACCCTCGCCGGTTAAGAGAAGGTGACTTCTTTTTCACTCATTCCGAGGGATCGGGTTATTTGCATTGATTTTCGTGCCTTCAATAGATCAAGGGGTTTCCCTTTGATTCTTCCAAAGCGCTTTGGAGCCTTTGCAGCGAGACCTATTTAGGGTACGAGAGCCACCTAAAAAGGGAATTCAAAAGGCCCCAGAATCCTTAATCTTTTCACTTATAAAAATTCAAAAAAATTTAAACAAAAAAAATCCCAAAAAATAAAGTTTTGTTGGTGCTGGCACAACGGCATCATAGTACCCTCCGCCATCATGTAGGGGAAGGAGGAAGCTTTACGGGCCCCACCCGAGGCACCCGTACCCTACCCAACACCAAGCCATGTCGTGGGCTGTGGACCCGGCCTATGTCGATCCCGACTCATCTCCGCCACATTCCCCGACTCATTCCCATATCAAAGAAGTTTTCACATCCCACCCCCTTACTCAATCCCCATTCGCTATCACTAGACCCTTCGATGCTCCTATCTTTCCATCTACCACCTCCCAAAATATCCAAAATCCAACTCCCCATTCCCCATTTTTACAAGCCATGCCTTCATCCATGGCCATTCCCAACCCATCTCACCTTCCTTCCACACCCATTCAAAACCTGGCCCCATCCTCCACTTTCACCAATATACCCTATTTTTCATCCGCCCGACGCGTACCCAATCCACCCACATCTATCCATGCCACATCTGATCCCCCATACATCCCTCCATCTACCCAGGTTATGCTCATTTTTACCGGAGCCATGACCAGCTTTCCTCTCTTATCCTCCACATCTATGCCCCATACATTCTCCCCATACATGCCTAATCCATCCCCATTCACCAATACCCCATCCATGCCCCTCCAACCCTTAAATACCCTATCTCCATCCAATTCTCGTTCCATGGCAGTGATGGAGGAGATGGTCCAAGCTAACACTAGGTGGAAAGCTTCCCAACACATCCCCTCTCATCCATACCACACATCCATGGATCCATCCGAAACCCTATCACTGCCATGGCCCATGCCCATACCCATCAAAGGCCCATGACCTAGATCCATCAATGGCCCATGACCCAGACCCACTAAGGCCCACTGGCTCAGACCTATTATGACTAAGGCTTTATGGCCCAACCTTCTCAAGGACCCATGGGCCAGACCTTTATAGCCCAACCCTCCCAAGGCTTCATGGCCCAAACCCAAGCCCAGCAAGGCCCTAACCCTGGAGCCTGACACCCATACCCTTTATAATTCCTCCAAAATTTCACTCACTCACAACCCTCATACACAGATCAAACCCCATACCTTACATCAACCCCAATTCACCCACATCCCTACATCCCACAGACAAATTTGAACCTTTCCCCATGCCCAATGGCCTCATCAGACCCCACCCCAAAATCTAACTTTCACTCATCCCATCACCCAACAAACCTTCCCTCACATTCAATGGACTCACCCAACCTCCATTCAGACCATTCCCATCTAGTCCATGCAGCACCAACAAGAGAATCCTACCCTCACTGCACCTTACGTAAACCAGCAGTATGAAGAGGACGAGATTAGGAACAGTGGTGCTTATGCTAGGGCATTGACCAGCATTAACCCTCCTCATATCATTTCCCACCCCCTGGTAGCCCAGAGTGAAGCCCAACCGACTGCTAAAAGAATGGCCCCCATGTCTAAGGAATCGGAGCAGTTGAAAGAACAGCTTGACAAAATTCAGAAGCAATTGTTGAAGATGGGAGGTGTTGAAATCCATGCCACAGACTTCTCAGATTTGTGTTTGTTCCCGGAGGTCCCCTTGCCTCCAAAATTTAAAATGTCAGCTTTTGACAAGTATAACGGCATTGGCAATCCCATAGCACACCTCAAGTCTTATTATGGGGACATGTGCCAGTATGAAGGGGACGAAAGACTATTAATAAAGGCCTTTCAAAAAAGTTTGGCTGGTCTAGCCTTGAGGTGGTTCACATCCTTAGAGCCATCTATGATAAAGACCTGGAAAGATTTGATGCATTTATTTCAAGAATAATATGTCTACAATATAGACATTAAACCGTGCAAGTCAGATTTGGCCCGATTGAAGCAGAACCCGAATGAAACCTTTAGCGATTATTTAGGGTGTTGGAGAGCATTAGCAGCTCAGGTTACAAATAGGATACCTGATGACGAACAAATAGAAATGATTTTCAAGAACACTCTACTAGTGATCTCAGACTTTCTCGTATATCAACTGTGTCTAGCTTTACTGATCTGGTGAGTAACACAGATCGTTGTGAAGATACTATCAGAGAGGGTCGCCTGAGCAAGAGTGTACCTAGTGGAACCAGTAGAGTTAGGAGGTTCTCAGAGCAAAGAAATGAGAAGAGAGCTGGGGCCGATGTCCAGAGCATTGCCAACACCAGGCTGAATAATAATATAACCCCGTTCCAATTTAAGGCAACTCAGCCAGCACCAGTCAGAACTGAGCCAATGCAGAGAGCAGGGAATGGACAGGGGATGCAGATGACTCCAGAGCAGAGGAGAGCCCGCTACAATTGAGTTTTTATGCCCTTAGGGCAATCTTTGAATGTACTTTTACCTTTGCTAATAGAAAAGGGACTAGTTATCACCCTCCAACCGCGGCCTCCTAATCCAATCCTGAAGAATTATGATCCCAACACTCACTGTAATTTTTATCAGGGTCCAAGTCACCCGACTGATCGCTGCTTCCCATTAAAGCATGAGATACAATATTTAATTAATGTTGGGAAAATCATTCCACCTACACCTTCTCAAGTGAACCAACATGCAAATATACATCAGGTACCATTACCCCCACACCCTATCGAAGGAGCAGATTCCATACCCACCATCGGGACGATAGAGGATTGTGATGAAGAGTTTGAATTTGACCCATCAGATTATATCAATGATCGAGAAAGTTATGTGGCACCATTGCAAAGATATCGTGAAGAGAAGAGTATTGGGGTGATTGAACCCTTGAGTTTATCATATTATTTTCCCAACCTCGCACCATAAATTGAACCCTTAGGGGTTCAATTTATCATAAGATCCAAGAAGAATTCGAAGCAGCCGGAAGCACCAGCAACAGCACAAACCCAACCAGAGGGAAAGAAGGATAACGCCATAAACCCTTTTGAAAAAATGAGCCGTGAATATATACTGGAGAATCAGTTGAAAAGAATGTCTGCTCATATCACAGTTTGGGATTTATTAATAACGTCCCCACTCCATTTTCAATCCTTAATGGGGGCGTTAAAGAATGCGCATGTATCACTTTAGGTGAGCCCAGATGAGGTCGAACAGATAATTGGTCAACTGATGGCTCCAAATGCCATTTCATTTTCGAATGCTGATTTATCGGATGAGGGAAGTAGTCACTCAAAATCCCTTAATATTACTATCGAATCCGAAAATATGATAATCCCCTTAATGTTAATTGATAATGGGTCTGCTTTGAATATATGCCCGCTGAGAACCGCCAACAAGATTGGGGTAGGTCCTTGCATGTTAAGACCTATGAAAACTAGTGCCACATAGTGCCCGAGGCTTTGACAATACACGAAGAGAGATAATGGGAGAAGTTGACCTTGAGCTATTGATTGGGCAGATGACCTTCTCTATATTCTTTCAAGTAATGGACATTAAACCCTCATTCAATCTATTGTTAGGGCGCCCATGGCTGCATGTAGTTGGAGTGATCCCATCCACGTTGCATCAAAAACTCATATTTACATCCGAGCACAAGATTATCACCATCATAGGTGAGGAGCACGGTAAGAAGGAAAAGGCCACCAACAGCATTGAGAAACCAAAAGTGCTGAAAGTTCCGCACACAGCTGAAGATATTGACCTCCACAATTTTGAGTATGAGGTATCAACAGTACTCCTAGAGCCTATGGATGGCATCATTCCAAAAATCGGCGAAGGAATGGAAGCTGCAGTGGCAATGCTCCATAAATGGGGTTATAAAAAAGGAAGAGGATTTGGGCCTAGACTGCAAGGCAGAAGAGAGCCGGTCACAGCCAAGGGTAATCAGAAAGTCAGATTTGGGTTAGGTTACTAGCCCATGAAGGAAGAGGTCCGAGAGACCAAAGAGAAAGCCTGAGCAGCAGCAGCTGCTAGAGCTCGGGGAATCAGCTTAGAGGAGAAGCCCTGTCCCAAGCCTCACATCAGAGATTCATTTGTGAGCGTTGGGGTTGTGAAAATCAATCAGAATGGGGTGACCCAACTAACCCCACGTAAACTCGTGGCACGTGTTCACCCCACCAATCCCCAGATTATCCCTCCCAGCCTGGAAATAGACCTGACCACGTTGTCTCTCTTTGAGGAACAATGTTCCCTACCTGAACAATCTCCCCCTGTGGTAAATCATCACAAAACTATATTGACGTCTAAGGACATAATCTCAGATGAACCAGGGATCAACATGATGGAGGCTGACTCCGAAGAGCCGTATCAGTCAGCACCCCCCATTTGAGCAAGTAAACAAGTGGCATCTCAGGTACACAATTGGGCATCTTTGTCCCAAACTCTGGAAGCGACAGGAGGCCTGAAATTCGGCACCTGTTTCCCAAAAAAAATAACCTGTAAAAAGTCAGATAAGCCCTTGGCAGGCAATACCATCTACATATAAAGACCCGCTTTGCTAAGGGCCCATTTCTGAAGAAAATAAAAATTCCAAAAACATAGAGAAAATACCAAATCCAAAAATATTGTCTTTCAAAATTCCGAATAAAATCCCATAAAAAGATGCCTTAATCGAAATGCCCGTCCCACATGAAATCGACTCCTTTCCTGTAGAAATATAAGACGAGGTAGGAATTACGAGTCTGGACGAGGATGTCCCTTTTAAGGAGCTCCCCAATAAGCTCCTTGACTGGTTTGCCGACTTTGAGGATGGCCTTACCCCCATTATTGAAGAAAAAGAAGATATCAATCTAGGGATTGAGGAGATTTCCTGAATTACCAAGATCGGAACGTCATTATCTCCTAAAGAAAGAAAAAGCATGATCGATTTTCTTCGGTCATACCAAGACATTTTTGCCTGGTCGTACAAGGGCATGCTCGGTTTGGATACCGATTTGGTCGAGCATGAGTTGCCGCTCTACCCTGATAGGAAGCCGATTAAGCAGAAGCAAAGACGTCTCTAACCCGAGTGGATGCTGAAGGTCAAGGACGAGGTCATTAAATAATATGATGCAGGGTTTCTCAAGGTATCTAAATACCCCCAGTGGCTAGCCAACATCATTTCGATACTGAAGAAGGACGAAAAAGTCCGCATGTGCATTGATTTTCGCAACTTGAATAAGACGAGCCCGAAGGATAATTTCTCATTGTCGCAAATCAACATCTTGGTCGATAACACTGCTAGGCAGCGGATGCTTTTTTTTATGGATGGATTTTCTGGATATAATCAGATAAAGATGGCAAAGGCCGACCGAGAAAAGACGGCATTCATCACCCCCTAGGAAAACTTTTGCCATCGAGTCATGCCATTTATGCTAAAGAATGCTGGGGCAACGTACTAGAGAGCTATGACTGCACTGTTTCATGACATGATGCGCCGAGAAATTGAAGTGTATGTCTATGATATGATAGCTAAGTCACTAGAGCGAAGCGATCACTTGATAAATCTCCAGAGGCTATTTGAGAGGCTGAGAAAGTATCGATTACGTCTAAATTCATATAAGTGCACATTTGGTGCTATGTCCAGAAAATTGGTAGGATTCATCGTCAACAGGAGAGGTATCGAAGTCGACCCAGTCAAAGTAAAGGCTATCACTGAAATGCCACCACCATCTACTGAGAAAGAAGTTAGAGGGTTCTTGGGTGATCTGATGCATTATCGGTTCATCTTCAAGCTACTTTGAAAGAATTAGCATGTTTAATGGAACGATGATTGTCAGGAAGCATTCGATAAAATAAAAAGCTACCTCCTCAATCCACCTATGTTGGTATCACCTGAGCCGGGGAGACCACTCCTAATGTATCTCTCCACGATGAAAGTTTCGATGGGATGTGTGTCTTAGGGCATCATGATGAGATGGGAAGAAGGGAGCAAGCTATCTACTATCTCAGCAAGAAGTTTACCGATTACGAGATGTGCTATTCCCATCTGGAGAAAGCATGCCTAGCTCTTTTATGGGCCACTCAGAGGCCCCGCCATTACTTGCTATCCCAAATTGTTCTACTCCTAGCCCGAATGGACCCGTTAAAGTACTTATTTGAGAAGTCAGCTCTCACTGGACGAACTGCACGTTGGTAGCTTTTATTGTCTGAGTTTGACATTACCTAAGTTCCTCAGAAATCGATCAAGGGGCAGGCACTCGCTGATCATCTTGCCAATAATCCTTTGCTAGATTATGAGCCTTTGAGAACTGAATTTCCTAATGAGGACATCATGTTCATGATAGAAGATGAAACTGAGGAAGCAGAAGAATCTTTGACGGGGCAGCAAATGTCGAGGGTCAGGGAGTCGGCGCTATTCTGATTTCGCCGAAAGGATTGCACATATCGGTCTCCATTAAACTTAACTTCTCATGCACAAATAACATGGCTGAATATGAGGCCAGTGCAGCAGGACTATATGCAGCTCTCGATCTAAACGTAACACACCTCATGATATTTAGCGATTCGCCATTGATCATATGCCAGACGAATGGAGATTGGAAGACAAAGGATGAGAAATTCATCCCTTACCACGAGCACCTCAAGGACCTGATTGCATGTTTTGAGGATGTCACCTTCTCTTATGTCCCGCAAATAAGGAATCATTTTGCTGACGCATTAGCAACTTTGGCAGCAAAAGCCAATCATGATTGAGCAGAGGAATGACCTGACATTTTGCCTCCAGATTGAGGAACCTACAAAGCCGGATGATGAGCCACCTTAGTTCTCAGATATCAAGAACTTCCTCGAGACTCGAGCTTTCCCTGAGGAGACATCCAGAGAGGATAGGCAAACTATTCAACATTTAGCAGCAGGCTACATCATTTGCGGGGAATACCTTTACAAGCGATCGTTCAATAACATTTTGCTCAAGAGCCTTACCAAGAGCGAAGCAGTCAATATCATGAAGGAGATCCATAAGGGAGCATGCGGTGCCCACGTCAGCGGTCACATGCTCACTAAGAAAATCTTATAACAAGGATACTTTTGGACCACTATGGAATCAGACTGTTGCAAGCATGTTCAGAAGTGCTACAAGTGTCAGGAACACTCTAGTCTGATACACACTTCTGCCATCGATCTACACTACATGACCACTCCTTGGCCCTTCACCACCTAGGGCCTCGATGTCGTCAAAATAATTAATCCAAGGGCCTCAAACGGGCATCGATTCATCTTGGTCGCTATTGAATACTTCACCAAATGGGTGGAGCCCACATCATACACGAACATCACGGCAAGTCACGTCGAGAAATTCATCAGGAGCAATATTGTTTACCGATTTGGAGAACCCAGGGATATCATCATAGATAATGGCACCAACTTTGTGAACAAGCGTATCAGGGCCCTCTGCGAGCAGTACAAAATCAAGCACCATCGCTCGTCACCTTATCGGCCTCAAACCAATGGAGCCGTAGATGTTGCCAACAAGACAGTCATCCACATCCTCGAGAAAATGGTAGTCACCTATCGAGATTGGAGTAAAATGCTATCCTTTGCATTGTCGGCCTACCAAACGTCAATCCGTACCACTACAGGGATAACACCATTCTCCCTTGTGTATGGAACTGAGGCCGTCTTTCCGATAGAGGTTGAGGTACCCTCACTCCGAGTCCTCCTTCAATTTGTTCTACCTGAGGCAGAGAGAGAAAGATCCCACTTTGATCAATTGAACTTACTGGATGAGAAAAGGCTACTGGCCTTGTGTCATGCCCAAGTTTACCAAGGGCGAATCGCACTCGCTTACAATAAACGTGTCTGCGGTCAAGATCTAAAGGTGGGAGACACTGTGCTAAAGAAAATCTTCCCTTCTCTCCACGTCGATTTGAGAGGGAAGTTTAAGCCTAACTGGGAGGGACCTTACGTCATCAAGGAAGTATTGCCAGGATACGCCATCCACCTTGCCACCATGGACGGAGATCACTTTCCTGAGCCCACCAATACTAGATATGTTCGACAGTTCTACTCTTAGTCTATCGCGATAAGGTAAATATTGGTGAAACAGATACGTAACTGCTTAAGAATCACATAAAGGAGGTCATCATTCCAAACCCAATAACCAAAAAGCATCCCTGAAATGATCATATCTTTTGCTACACCATTTGAGCCTTGGCCTTTCTTTCAATAAACCCTTCCCCGAAAAAAAGAAAAAAAAGAAAAAGCATGTACTACATATACAAAAAAAAGGAGAGAAGAAGTAGAATTACTATCAAAAATAAAAAAAGATCAGAAAAGTAAAACATCAAAATGATTGCCTGAAATAAAACAAAGGAAGAAAAAAAATGTATATATAGAAAAGAAAGAGAATAAAGAAATCATGGGGTTTGTACAGTAAAAATCCCCCAAGGAAGAAGTGTGTTGTGAAAAACTAAAATCGTATCAAGGAAACCTTTTTTAGCCCAGCATACCTTCAAATCCTAACCTGACCCATGGCCAAGCTACACCCTGAAGAAAGCCCTCTTTTGAGGTTCATAAGCAGTCATAGTATTTGTTAAGTCAATACAAGTTGAGTTGTGAGACGACACCAGAACCCCATCTAGCCGGCTGTGACAGAATCGACGTCTGTGTCGTGGCCTTTGAAAAATAAAAGAAAATAAAGAAAAATAAATAAATAAAAAATATATACAAGCTCAAAGCAAGATGGACATAGTGAAAACCCAAAAGGGCGCTACGGGTAAAAAGAGCGAGTTCGTGCGGACCAGGTAAAAACCCGAAAGGGCGCTTGGGGTAAGAAGGCTAATCCCATAGACGTGGTGAAAACCTGAAAGGACGCCACAGGCAAAAAGAGGGTAATAATGAGCATGACGAACCCACCTTGGGCGTTGTGAGTAAAAAGGAAATTAAAAAAAAAAATAGGAAAAGTTTGAAAAAGATTGATAAGATTGATGATTGAGGAACCTTTTGGTCACTCTCCCTACTGCCCATTTCCAGCTGGGCCGCTCATGTCAGTTCAAATAGGGCCCCGACCAAAATTGTCTTTGTGAAACTGCTTTGTCAAACATATGATCCGAGGTAAAGAGAATAAGGTTTGACTCGATCCAAAGCGATTGATGTTCCGGCCTTGGTGAAACTGCTGAAACTCGCCCAGTTCTAATCATATATAGGGATTCGACCATGCTCAAAAGGGGACCCGAGATCTCACCCTATGATTAAGGCATCGAACTAAACAAAAAAAAAAGAGAAAAGAACAAAAAATATTTTGGTAAATATATAATAGATTTCCCTTTTCCATTTACAACTGTATAACGCTTACATCACATCCCAAAAAATAATCGGTGTGATCTTTTAGCTTTCAATTTATAAAAATAGAAAAAGCACAAAAACATAAGGAAAATATGTATACCAAAAAAATGTGTGTATCTGAATAGGGGTTTCTTACGCCCCTTTCTCAAAGACTGATCTGTGCAAAAGATATATGAAGGAGGGAATCAACGGCCCAACTCATGCTTCAAGGCACGAATCTTCGTGCGAAAACCATCCTCCCAAACATCCATCTCGGTCATCCAGTGACCGTGAAGGCTCTTGTACCTCTTCCGAGAAGCATCGGTAGCCCCAAGAGCAACATTCAAGGCTCCTTCCAGATGAAGGACCTTACTCTCAGCTATGCCAGCTCTGGTCTCTGCTACCTCTGCTCTAACTTTCTCTTTTGTTAAAAGCTCTTACAGGATCCTCTTCTCATTCGTAAGCAGCTCTATACGGGCTCGAAGGGTCGTCTCCTTCTTTGGCCAAGGCCCTCCCATGTCAATACTCTCTGCCTGATCCAGATGATTAGCAGTAGGCTGCTCAGCTGATAGCCAAGTCACGTACTCTGAGGAAGACTGAACTGAATCTCCCTACTCCAAATCGCACATTAACGTCGATTGACACATCTCCCAAAGAGCAGCAATCTGATCCATGTCCCCAAAGGACCCCCTAGAAAAGAACAAATCACATAGAGGGGATTTCACTTTGTAAGGCACCTATTGAGAGCAGCCGAACTAAAGCAGCACCCGGAATGGGAAGTAGAAGATGCTGCCAGTCAATCCTAGGAGGGTGATGCCCTCATGATCTCTCGAGCGAACTACCGGAAAGGTCCGATCTAACCAAGGGAGTCTCCATACCTGTTCTGTATCAGTTAGCCGAAGCTTCAACTCTGACGAATCTCCCTGTGGAATCATGTGACACCTACCCAGAAAGCATCGGACCACATCTCCTCGAATGACATAAAAGCGAGGCATGGGTCCCAAGATAGTGAGATGCTCACCTAACCAAACCTGGAGCAGCAAAGGACATCCCCTGAGGCTCTCCACCTTGCCCTGAGCGAATGCATCAAGGCATCGGTATAGTTCAGCAAGGACCAGGTGCATCACTGATTGGCCCTCTTCTAACTCAGTCAAAACGTCGCAGAGAGCCAGAGAGAAGCTCTCTCCCCCAGTGAAGAAAAGGACTTTCGAGATGAGACTGAGAGCAAAGGATTTCACGTTGAAGATGTTCCTAACTGACAATTTTCAAAGACTTTCATCACCAAAAAGTTCTTTGAGGAATTTGATCGAACACCTTGTCGGCCCCCCGATGAGACTTTTCTCATATACAGATTTCTTCAAGCCCAGGGTGAGGTGAACGGCCTTAGCATAGCCCGGTTTCGGCATGACTCTAGCAAGGCCTCTGTGGAGCTTCAAGCCTGATAGATTGGACAACTCTTCAAGAGTACGAGATAGTTCCCGGTTCCCAAAACGAAATACATGGGCATTTATATCCCAAAACGAGGTCACCGCATGAAGCAGGTCCCACCGTGGAGGAACCTCAAGAAAGAAGGAAAGACGGGATAGTCCAAGCCGCTCTAGATCGATGAGCTCGCTCTCATTCAGGCTCCCAAGCCAACATTTTAGAAAATCAGGCCCTAAGCCCAAAGAAGGGAGTAAATTGTTTTCAGGCCCTCCATGTAAGGGAGGGTTGGAAAGCGGGTCCATGGATATACAAAGATTTTTTCAAGAATATAAAATTCAATGTATGACGATGGACCCACCCTTGGGAAAGCAAGAAGAGAAAAAATAGCAGAAAATGCCAAGTCAAAGAGAAAAGAGAGAGAAAATGAGTTCTCTCGGGCATATAAAGGGCTCACTGCTCCCAGGCTTAACCTGGCGCATGTAATACATGCGCCAGACCAATCTGGCCTTTTTTCATACAATTTGTGGAGTTTTTAAGGGGGAGTTTGTGTCTTTACTGGACCCCTTAGCTAGTTTGCCTGATTACCTGCATTTTATACTTTGACTATATTTGAAATGCACCTAACATTGAAATTATTTAAATTTTGTGCAGGAAAAACCCACACTAAGGCATACAACCTCAAGGGCCATTTTTTACAAAGCAATTGTCAAAACCATCTTGCAGATGATCAGATACAATACAAGGGAAATATAGCATGCACTGAAAAAGAGAGAGCACTAAAAAAGGTGAAAATTTTCCCAATCAAATGAAAAAGTGTCATAATCATCTATTACAAATTGTTCAAATCCCGAAAATGTCATCCCAAAGTATTTGAAAATTTCAGAATGCAGAGACTGGGCCTAGTCCTTGCTGGCACCCTTCGATTTCTTTCGCTGATGCGAGGAGCTTTGGAAGGATCGCATATCTCCTACTCAGGACCATGCCTGTGAAAGCCGGCTAAGTAGAGAGCGCGATTCCTTGTCACGTGCATGCTGCAAGTCATAGCCAAGGTCACAAATCAGGATTAATTGAAAGACAAAGATGGTAAAGTAGTGAGGAAAATAGGTCAGCAGAATACTCACCAACTCCACATCCCGAAGATCGGCGATGTTGTGATAGTACGCGGCATGGTCCATGGCCGATTCAAAGTTTTACATTCAAAAGGGGAAAGGATGTTAGTTACCCAGCCTACAAACAAACACGAACATTTCTCAAAAGAGCAAAGGATTGAACATAAAAAGTCTTACCCCCGGAACCACCTCAGGAGGAGGAACCTGAACCGCTTCGGCTGAAAGGAAGGCCTGCCTATCTACATCAGTGCATAGATCTAAAAGAAAGCCATCGTCAAGGCGCTTAAAGGTCCCATGAGCCATGGCATGTAAACCACCTAAGGCACCCATACAAGAGGAGCCTGAAGGACCAAAGCCTGAAGGACAAGCACCTAAGGGACTAGCACCGAAAGGACCAGCATCTGAGGGACCTGCCCCTGAAGCATTAGCAGTACCCGCCGCCGTTCCACCTTCATCATCTGAATCACTGCCCAATCCAAACTGTAAAAAGATAATGATTTATTCCGTCAGTAGAAACCACAGATCAATCAAGATTGGGGAACCAATCTAGAAGAGAGGGGAGAAATACCTGAGAGCGCGGGCCGTCGAAAGCCAGGAAATTAACACCAAGGACGAAGCGCAAAAGAATAAACCTATATGGCAAGGACTCGTACCATGTTTGATAGTATCCAAGCATAAGAATGGCATTAATGGGGATCCCATTTTGAAGGAAGGCCGCAGTGAGCTCCTCAATACTACCTATGGGATCCATGACATCTACGGGAGGATCCAAGGGTATGGCAGGATATCCCTGGCACTGATGAACTACCCGCTCCCCTAGGTAGTAGGCCCTGGCCCATGCCCCATAGAAAAAGACGACGCGACGGTTGTTGAAAGGGCAAGATGGACCTACAGCAGCCCGGTCCCAAAAAGGAGAGCCAATGTATGGGTCATATATGACCTACCCAAGTCAAGGAATGCCCGATCAGTCAAACATGCAACATAACAAAGGAGAAACTCTAAAAGAAAGCAAGAAGGAGAAGCAGCCATACCTGCTCCGGGATCATCAGGTCGAACTGAGACCTCAGGCCCATCTCTAAATGCTTCATGCTTACATCATTGTTGCGGTGATTATTCCAGTTACTCAAAAGTGGATAGGTGTATATTTTCGAGTAAAGAAGGGGGCGACCAAGCTGAAAATGTAGATAACCCATGCCTGAAGACAGTAATACATAAGACGGGTCAATAGCAGGGAGTTGAATATCCAAATGAACTAGAAAGCTGGCAAAGGGTTAGGAATGACCTCCAAAGCATGCCAAAAGCCGACAACGAACTTCGCATTTCCCACAGAGGCTCCGACTAGGCTGGACATCAACACAACATAACCAGCCCCACCCCAGTTGTATCTATGAACGTCGAGCCAATTATCCATCCGGCTAAGCAGGGCTAGGTTGACCCGTCCACCGCTAGCATTAACGAAGAGGGTTTTGCCCAGCATTATGAGGAGCGCGATGCAAGCCAATATTATCGCGCACTCGGGCTCAATATAAATCTCCACATCTGGCTACCCCAGATCACCAGCTCATCCAGCCCAATAAGATCGGACAGCCAGGTCATCTTGACCTCGGCACCATGCCGACTAGAGGAGGGGGGATAATCCCCTATCAGTCTAATTATCTCGGCCAAGCACTGTAAGGTTGGCTATTGGAACGCCCCCTATCCTGATCCCCATAATCATAGCCCAATCCATGGGCGTCAGGGTCATCTCAGCAAAGGCCATATAAAAGGACATAGTCTCCGAACATAATCTCTCAATTAGAGCCCTCAAGTAGGCTGCATCGGCTCGCATAGCAGGGCATGATAAGAACTCGCCAAAGCCGGCCTACTCGAGTAGGAATTTCACGATGGGGGGAATATAGAGATAAAATCGCTGAAAATCTAGCCAGCCCCCTCGAAATACAATGTGGGGCAAATCCTACGTCACAAGAGACAAAGATGCATCAGGTTATGGAAATAGAGAAAAATTACACAAGGAAAAATAACTAAATTTATCCCTTTACCTTGCTCGTGATGCTGAAGTTTGAAATGTTCATATACTGCTGATTGAGGAGCCCTGCATGGGCGACCTCTCCCTGCATTTCGTACCATAAGCCAGCAGAGCGTTCCACTGAAATGAATCGTTCTCCTCGGGGACCATAGGTCACGTACGGCCCCTCCTCCCGTTCTTCCTCCGGCACGTATTCCTCATCGCCCGACATTCTGGGGAAAATACAAGCAATCATGTTAGGGTTTATCAGTGATAAAAGGACCATTGTGCTACAAATCAAGGGAAGGTAAGTATGCTCATCCCTTTCTTTTGCTTTCAAAAACAAAATAATAAAAAAATCGAAAAAAAAAAAATCCCTTTCATTTGCTGTCAAAAACAAAAAATGAAAATGCCTCTCTTTATGTTCATGAAATCAAAAAATCAAAAAAAAAAAAAAAATTCTCGTCTTTATCTTTATAAAATCAAAAATACAAAAATCCCTTTCTTTTATGTACAAAAAAAAAAAAAAAAAAAAACAAGAAAATCCCCTTTTTTTCTTCTTTGTTTTCAAAAATACAAAAACAAAAAAAATCCCTTCTTTATGTTCATAAAATCAAAAACTAAAAAGAATTTCTTTCTTTATCTTTATATAATCAAAAATACAAAAATCCCTTTCTTTTATGTACAAAAATAAGACACAAAAAATCTCTACTTTCTTTTAAGTTCAAAAATGAACCAAAATACAAAAAAATCTATCCCTTTCTATGTGCACAAATAAAAACACAAAAAATATAGATATATGTCCTAATCAAATTCATAAAACAACAAAAATAGGGCATCATGCAAACAATATCATCAAACTCATCACTAATAGGCATGCTTACAAGAAGAATAAGCCATTTATCATTTAAAAATGCAAGATCATGATCACAGTTTAAAGAAAAATCAAGAAAAACCAAATTAAATGGGTTTTAAATGATTACCTTTAAAGAAAAGTGGGTCTTTGATCTAGTGCGGAGTGGGCGATTAATCGGTGCAAGCAAATGCCGGCAATGAAGCACGCTTAGAGGCAATGTAAAGGAACCCTAGGAGGAGGTCTATTTTTCAGTTTTGGAAGACGGAAGAAGAAAATTTTGAAAACCAACCCCCTTTGCCCAAACTCGGGCCTCTTTAAAATGCCCCTTAGCCAAGCTTGGCGCAGGTAATACATGCACCAAGAGCTTTTTGGCCCCCGGTTGGCTTGGCGCAACTAATAGTTGCGCCAGGCTACTTTTTTGGCTGGGTTGTGGCCTGGTGTGAGTCACACACACATAGCCTAGCCCCTCTTTTTATTTGTTTTGTACCCTCAACAGGTGCACATGCTCCCAAGCGACATATCAGTCTCCATTCAACTTGCCCGAGAAGTTATGCTAGAATAAATGGATTGAGATCAATGAGCATGCTCAAAAGATCCCGATCATACATATAAAAATCTAAAAAATTGCATAAAATGATAACATCAAAAATAAATCACATAAAATGATAACTTAAAAAAAAAAAAAATTCACATAAAATGATAAAGAAAGTCCCAAAAATAATTCACATAAAATGATAGAGTAAAGTCACATCAAGTGATAGAATAAAATAGAATAAAGTGATAGATTAAAATCACATAAAATGATAACATCGAAAATCCAAAAAATCACATAAAATGATAACATAAAAAGTCAAAATTTCCCACATAAAATAACAAAAAATATGTGTTTTGAAAAGGCGGCACGTACTCCCAAAAGCGTTGCGACATTTATTCACTCCACTCGGGTAGTCGTGTTAAATAAACTTCGGGATCAATCGGTTCGCCCAAAGACCTCGAACCCTGCTTTAAGTAAGAGCACCCGCAACCAGTCAAATGGGGTAATCAATGCCTCGTAGGATTGGACGCAAACTATAGAACCTTGCGTGTTTTCATTTTGTGCCTATCTTTAAGTGTCGGTCGATCACCCTTCTTACTTGCGAAGCTGTTGTATTCAGAATGAATCTCGAACTTCAACCACTTTCAAGTCATCTCGAGAAGCGAACATTTTTCCTGACTAACAGGCTTTTATAACTCGAGAAGCAGATATTTTTCCCAGCTAGTGGGCTTTCGCAACTCGTTCCACCTCGGTTATGCCCAGTAATATCTCTAAGGTCTTGGGCACCAATTACCTTGAGAAACGAACATTTTTTCTTATATACAGGGCTTTCATTTTCTTACCATGTTATCTATCTGATGTTTGAAGTTCGTTCTGAATGCAGCGGACCCGTCAGTAACTGCCTTGGGCCTCTTCGGATGACTCTTTTCTTTGGAATTCGATCATTAGTGATCGGATACCAAAGAGGGGCATCTGTAGACACCCAAATTTGGCTCAAGGCTCGATTGAAAC
Source organism: Chloranthus sessilifolius (assembly GCA_021018995.1). Classification (NCBI taxonomy): domain Eukaryota; kingdom Viridiplantae; phylum Streptophyta; class Magnoliopsida; order Chloranthales; family Chloranthaceae; genus Chloranthus; species Chloranthus sessilifolius. The sequence continues at coordinate 101,446,423 of CM037597.1, forward strand.
ACTTTTCAAGAGAAGCGCACTTCCGAGCTTTTGATGGCATGTATGGTACTCTCAGGAGCCTTTCCGAAACCTTAGGAGTCATCCCAAACCCTTAGGAATCACCCCAGATCCCTTAGGAACCTTCTTGAAACCTTAGGAGCCATCCCAAGCCCATAAGAATCACTCCATATCCCTTAGGAACCTTCCCGAAACCATAGAAACTAATCCCAACCCTTAGAAACCATTCTGAACCTAAACCTAGCTTTCCTGAGCAATAGATAAAGAGTGGTGCACTAGGACTAATTAGGACCTTATAATGCAATCAAATCTTATACCATTGAAAAGTAGAAGTCCTCAGCTCTCTAACAAACTAAGAATCACCCCAATCGGAGTTGTACGCGAGAAGATATCACATTCCAAAGATCGAGGGCATTTTAGGGTTTGGAGGAGGACCCCCCTAGGGTTTTGGCGCCACTAATAGTTGCGCTAGCCTGTAGGTGGGTCCCACCTTGGGCAGCCTACTTTCCAAAACCCTATGGAATACTGTTTTACTGTTTCTAATCCTAACGCATCTATTAGTTGTGCCAGGCTTATGAACAATGACAGTGAGTTTTTTCCTCTAAATTTGAGATTAGGGTTTGACTTGTTGGCCATCTTGATCCTTGGGGTGTGTTTTGCTTGTTCTGTTGCACTCATTTCCTATCTATTTGCAACCCCTTAAGTGGTTTAAACTTATAACCTATTATCCACCATTGGAGCTAACTTTCACATATTTCAAGGCTCCAAAAATCCTAGGAAACCTTAGATGGCTAGATTACCTAATTTCTAACCTAGTTTAGCCTCTAAACACCCTCCTAACCTCTTCTTTTCCTATAAATAGAGAGGCACCCCTCTTTAGAAAAGGCTTGAAAATTTTCTCAAAATAGAGATTAAGAAACCCCTCTCTCTCTCCTCTAGTGCACCTTTCCATACAAATTCCAGAACCTTCAAGCCCTCTTTAGCCCTTAGCCTTTCATCTAAAAGCCTTAGTTTAGGTGTGTGCTACCCCCTAGCCTTCCCTCTCTATCTCTTAACTACCAAGCCCTAGGAGCTAGAACCCCGATTCTCACCATACAAGTCATTGAAGCTCACCGAAGTAAGCGTACGCAAGGCTCCACAGTGGTGCAACAAGGGCCTGAGAGCTTCGGCTCCCCCCTCTTTTCTTATACCTTTTTTGATTCTTCCTCCATCCTCTCATTTGTGTCATTATGCCGCCGAATTTTCGGTAGGAACAGAGGGGTACAAATAGGATTTGAGTGCCATAAAGGCAAGAGGAAAGCTTTTTTTTTATGTCATTTTTGTTTTGGTCATAAGTAGAGACCGCATTAAGCGGGTTAATTTGGTGCCTAACACCTTCCCAATCGATAACCGAAGCCCCTACCCAAGAGCCTTTAGCGTAGTCTAGATTCAGAGTCAATTTTTGGCACTCTGGTGCTCTTTAAATTTGATTTAGGTTTCCCGGGACACAAAAAGCTCTGAATGGCGACTCTTTAATTTTTACGAGTGTGCAGCATCGTGAAGGGATCATCTCGATTCCCACGGTTTCTCACTTCACCACTTGACGTCCCCTCACCACTCGGCGTGCTTCTATTGCGGACAGCTCTCGGTCTTCCAAAAATTTCTCAAAATAGAGATTAAGAAACCTCTCTCTCTCTCCTCTAGTGCACTTTTCCATACAAATTTCAGAACCTTCAAACCCTCTTTATACCTTAGCCTTTCATCTAAAAGCCTTAGTTTAGGTGTGTGCTACCCCCTAGACTTCTCTCTCTACCTTTTAACTACCAAGCCCTAGGAGCTAGAACCCCGATTCTCCATACAAGCCATTGAAGGTCACCGAAGCAAGCCTATGCAAGACTCCACAGCGTTGCAACAAGGGCCCTAGAGCTCTAGCTCTCCCTTCTTTTCCTCTACCTTCTTTGATTCTTCCTCAATCCTCCCATTTGTGTTGTTACGCCGCCAAATTTTCGGTAAGAAAGGAGGGGCACAAATAGGATTTAAGTATCATAAAGGCAAGAGGAAGGCTATTTTATTTCTTTTATGTCATTTTTGTTTTAGCCATAAGTAGAGACCGCATTAAGCGGGTTGATTGGGTGCCTAACACCTTCCCAATCGATAACCGAAGCCCTTACCCAAGAGCCTTTAGCATAGTCCGGATTTAGAGTCAATTTTTGTCACTTCGGTGCTCTTTAAATTTGATTTGGGTTTCTCGGGACACCAAAAGCTCCGGGTGGCAACTCATTAATTTTTACGAGTGTGCATCATCGTGACGGGATCGTCTCGATTCCCAAGGTTGCACACTTCACCACTTGACGTCCCCTCACCACTGGGCATGCCTCTATTGCGGACAGTTCTCGGTCTTCCACGTGGGGCCATAGCAATCTGTCATGATGGAACAAACATTTTAGTCATAAATGATCATGAAAATTCAGCCCATGTTCTGATGGAATCTAATGTCATAGCTTTGATACCACCTGTGACACATGGTGGCACAGTTGACCCACACAGGATCTAACGCCACATTCTTTGATACTAGCTGTGACCACCCGACTTTTCCCCCATGGATTTTTGGGAAAAGTCAAACCATCTGATGCGAAAATTAGAATGGAGATATCATATGCATATGTGAAAATCGAAACGGATATCATATGACAATAAAAAGAGATTTCATTATATTACCGAGCATAAACCAAAACCAGAGTAAACCACCAGTGACGACCGACCGTCACCTAAACAGCGGTTTAAGATACACATTGTCTAAGAGTACCCAGTCCAAAATACACCAAAGTCCCATATACCAGATCCAGAAGCAAATATTTATGGATAAAAGTCCTCAAGCGAAAGATCTTCTTTTGCCTTTGGTACATAATCAGGATCCTCCTCTAGTCCAGGGTCCTGATCAAGATCTGCACCTGTGGCACAAGGTGTCAGAATGAGCTAAGAATCTAAGCTCAGTAGGAAAAAATCAATACCCATTTCACATCTTACCAGTCAATGCATAGATTCAATGACGAAAATTTAAAGGCATTTTCATATCCGAAACAGACTAATTTTCAATGCATTTTTGTATCGAAACAGAGAACAAATGTCAAAGGCATTTTCTTATCAAAACAGAAATCAAAGATCTTGCATACAAATCATATGGTCTACAATAGAGTTTCACCTGGTTTTCATTTACTTATTCATTTTCATATTTTACATGCAACCTCTTAGTTCCTGAATGACTTAAATCTAACTTAAGAAACTCCAACGCAAGTATAGCGTTGTTGAGCCGAATTACCAATGGGAATCCCCTCCTAACCATCATTGTTCAATGAACAATTTTTTAAAATGTACGGATATCCCGTCGTACCAGTCAGAATGTACGGATATCCCGTCGTATCAATTAGAATATACAGATATCCCGTCGTACCGATCAGAATGTACGGATATCCTATCGTACCGATCAAAGTGTAAGGATATTCTGCCGTATCAGTCAGAGTGTCTAGGGGATTCGTTCATATGAACTTTAAATCATCATGCAATTCTAATACTTAGTAGGTGTCCTTTGTTCATAATTAATAGCTAAATCATTCAGAGTTCAGAGGATTCAGAGTTCATATCAGCATTCGTTCCAGAGGATCCAATATTCAGAGTTCAAATTCAGAGTCAATTTCAGCGTTCATATTCAAATTCAAAGTTCATATTCATATTCAAATTCAGAGTTCATATTCAGAGTTCAAAGGTCATATTCATATTCAAATTCAGAGTTCATATTTGGGATTCATATTCAGAGTTCAAAGTTTGATTCAAATTCAAAGAGTCTAAATTCAAGATCAAATTCGAAATTAAGTTTCAATGTTCAAAAGGTCACCATTCAAATTCCAATCATAAAATCAATGAATCGAAATCCAATGTAATTGGGTAGTGAAATTTCTCTACCTCGGTTCAAACATTGCAAAGAATCAAGGAGGTGGTCTTTATTGATGACCTCTGGCTTATCAAATCCTACATTACATTCATAAACTATGTGTCAAAGGCTAACAAATCAAGACAGGTTGAAGTTCCTTAGGTTTTACCAAACGAAATTGAAGGCAGCCAAAACTGCACAATTCGCTCGAGCGACTTCCAAAATCACTCGAGCGACTTTCACATTTTTGTGTGGCACATACACATCTCGCTCAAGCAAGATTCACCCGAAAGATTTAGCCTAATTTCTGAAGGGAATTCGCTCGGGTGAGTTTTTCACCATGCATTTCATTTGATTTCAAAGGTATCTCGCTCAAGCTACTTTCAATCTCGCTCGAGCGAGACAGTGCGATTTTGCACTTCTCGAAATCCCAATTTTCTAAAATTCAAAGCCTTACACATCTAATCTAAGTCCGAATTTTAAAAATTAACATACAATTCAAGCTTGCATGCGAAGGATTTTGAAAGTTACCTTCTTAACTCGCGCATACGGAGCCTACGATCGTCGAAATCGACATCTAAGCTCTTCGTCCCTTCGATGATTCAATTGCTTCCTCTCTTAGATCTTATGGCATCAATTATCGAGGTTTTCTTGAGGTACACAACAGAGTAAAGGTCTCCTTGAATGAAGGGAAGGGTTTGAGAGAAGATCAATGGCTAGAATTTGTTCAAAGAAGAAGAATTGAGGAGAATGGGAGTTCTCTTCTCTTCTCAAACAGAGTTCACAAATAAGTTTTGTGTATTTGTTTTTCTTTTATACCTATGGGAGTTCGATACAGCATTAAGCCGACACACCGTGAATCGGTGTATAGGCCTTTATCAAAAGTTTAAAATAGGTTCCAATAATTCACTCTGTAGGTTTTGATCTCTAGACCTTTGGTTACAAACCAAACTTCTAACCATTGTGTCATCTCGTGGCTTGTGTAACTGTTCACGCAATTATTTGTATGAACCCTTAACACTAAAATGCATATATTTAAAATAAAATGTTTCGAATATTTTGAGGCGTGTATCGTATACCTTTCTAGGAACGTACACTTAGTCGGGTGTATTAGTGTTCGGAAAATTCAGGACGTTACATAAACCATTGACCAATATCATGATCATCGTCAAAATCGATTCCATTGGTGATGATCTCCTCATCAATACCAAGGCTCAGTCCCAATTCAGATCAATTCTTGGTCAAGGTCCATCAAAAGTCAGTCCATGCTTCTCATGTGGTGTGAGATGTGGTGTGTGTTTTACTTAACTACTAACACACCCATTCAATTAAAAAGGGTGCCCTATAGGTGCCACTAGAAATATGTAATATCCCATCAATATAAGGTGGGAGCATTCAATTATCGCATGGGTCAAGCTCTGGCAAAAAGAGCAGGTTGTTAAGGGTTTCTCCATTGAGTTCTGGTTGGTGGTCATTAAAGATGCCAACTTTTGTTCCAAGACCACAACCTTAACATTGATGTCCTTTTCCGCCTTTACTTTATTGGTATTGATATCATAAAGACCACCTCTAGCAAGAGGTGTATGGCGAGTGACATCAAGATCAACCTTTTGTAATGCCTATTTTTGTAATGAATTATTAGCTAGTCTCTCAAGGAGGTCTCAAGACTGTCTTCCATTATGCGCCATGAACATGCCTCCACTCTTCGCATCTATGATTTGCTGATTCCCCTCAATCAACCCTTGGTAGAAAATTTGTGCTATAGACCAATTTGGAACTTCATGATGAGGGCATTTACGTAAGAGGCCTTGCATCCGTTCCCAACTTTCGTGAAACTATTCTCCTGGTTGTTGCCAGAAGGTTTGAATAGCTTGTCGAAAATGATTAGTTCTACCAATTGGAAAATACCTAGTCAGAAATCTAGCTTGCAGTTTATCCCAAGTGGTAATACTTCCAGTGGGCAAAGAGATAAGACATACCTTTTCTTGGTCCTTTAATGAGAAAGGAAACAACCTCATCTTAACAGTCTCATCATTTAGAGCTGTCATTTTTAATGTAGTGCAGAATTCTATAAAGTCCCTGAGATGCTGATAGGGATCTTTGTGATCAAGCCCATGAAAGTTTGAAAGAGATTGTAACAGGGTGTGCTTGATCTCGAAGTGTTAACCATTACCAACCTCAGGTAAAGTGATACACGAGGGTGCGGTCAATGAAATAGGAGTGTAGTACTCCTGGATGGGGCGATCTTCTGCCATTGGAATGAATTCAATTTCAAAAATACGGCTGGAGGCCAAATTCCTTAAAAAAGTTCATTCAATTTCAGGATCACAATTAAGAGTATCTCTAGCTTTGGAACAGGTATTATGCATAAACCATAAAGAATTATATATATATATATATATATATATATATATGTTGGGATCTTGCCTTGTGTCTAAAAAGGGGTTTAAAATCAACTAGTAAAAGGGTCTATGGTTAGCACACACCAAGGCAGGCTCGCACACAGTCCTGCAAGTATTCAGGGCCTGTTGTAGCAAGTTTTAAAAGAAAGTAAGTAAGGGTATGTCCACAGGGAAATGTGGCTGAAAATTAGGCAAATCTCCATATCTGTGGTAGATCTAGCACCCTTCCTAATGCTAAAACAGTAAAAGAAAGAGAGGTTTAAGAGGTTGTCACTTCTAAATTAAACTACAAAAACAAGTAAGATTACAAAATTGGATGTTAGGATTAAATCTAAAGTACAGATCTTGAAGTGAGGGGGAATTAAACATAGAAAATAGGGAGAAGCAGCTTAGAGTTTGGTCTTGCTACAATTAGGTTGAGATGTTAGGGTTACAGAGAGTTTAAAGTATACAAATCCCTCATCTGTCCATAGGCACAGCTGCAAGGTAGAAGAATCTACTCTAAACCAAAGGCTTGAACTGATCTTAAGGCTATGATCTGTCCACTTTAATGGTCACAAATCATCCTATAGACTTCCTCCAAATCAAAGGATTAAAGTAGAAGAATCCAATTTAGACCAAAGGTTTGAATTGATCTTAAGGCTATGATTTGTCCACTTTAATGGTCACAGATCATCCTAGGGATTTCCTTCAAATCAAAGGTTTCAATTAGAGCACTATAACTACTACAAATGTTGCAATTACCAGGCCACAGACACAGGAAATTATAGGAGCATCAAATCTAGGGAGATCAAATGGCATCCAAGAGGTCTACCAGTTAAGTGGGTGAGCTATTCTCATCTACCCAAAGCCGATCAAGCACCAAATGAAACCAAAGGAACTATAGATCTAATTACAACAATTAAACCAACATTACATTGAATTAAACTCTCAATAACACTCTAAGCTCTCCCTAATTATAGATTCGACCTCACCCTTTGCTACTCTCAAGCAATTAGCCAACCATAGTTGAGCTAAAGGAAAGAATTAGAGAATTTCACTGCAAACTCTGAATTCCAGAATTGATCCCCCCTTTTTCAGATGGCTTCCTCTCTTCTTATATAGCTTTCTCCTTCAGCCTCAGATCTAGTTTTTCTCGCCAATCCCGACTTCTAGAATGATTTTGTTATTCCCTCTTTTATTCCCCTTCTAGAAGACTCTTTTAGTTCGTTCGCATTGGGGGAGAGCACACTGGTCGATTAGGGTTTCCCAGGGCACTTCTAAAAGCCTCGTGTCGGTCACCAAGGTGCCTCGGTTTACGTGCAACGGGTTACCAACTCGTAACATGTGCACAGCAGCTTTTCTAGTAAGTGTTTAGTTCAATTTTGATAGGTTGAAACCAAGTACTTAGGTCCTTTCGCTAGGATTCAGGATCCTATCGAAAGGTTCCAATAGGTTGAATCCTGCAATTAGAGCTTCAGCATCTGCAACCTTCATTTGATGCTTTCGACAGGTTGAAGGATCCTTTCAACAGGTTGAGTTCTTGTGCAATTGATTTCGATAGGTTCTCAAACTTTTTGATAGGTTCTCAAACTTTTCGATAAGTTCTGGTCAAGCTCAGGCAACCATTTGATAGAATGCTCCCTTGTTGTTTTCGATTGCATGATAGGTTCTGGATCCTGTCGAATTCTCCCCATCTTCACGATTTCTTCCTTTTTCAGCCTTCAGATCCTATCATAGGTTGCAATAACCTATTGACAGATTTTTTTCAGCCTGTCTTTCCTTTTTTTCAACGCTGCTTTGCTGTTGCTGCCTACCCCAAGTGGGCATTGGTGTGGGGCCGTTCTATGTGCCATAGTTGGGTCAGAGCTGTGGTGAGAGATGGACGTTCTTGTGGAGCACTTTAGGGTGGATTTCTGTATTATCACTGCTTATTACTGCTATCTACAAAACATGCTTAACAAGCACTTATTAGTCTATTCACAGGTCTATCAAAGGTCAGGTTAAAGGGTAAAAAATAGCATTTTTCACTGCTTAACACACCCCCAAACCTAAGCTTTGCTAGTCCCTGAGCAAAGGAAAGATAAAGAAAACTAAAATGCCACTTTTATAGGGAGCACTGATGCATTTAGCATATGCATCAAGCCTTTTAAACCCCTAGGTGATCCCTACTGGAGGAGTGAAGTCTCTTGAGGGTTTTTAGTAAAGGTACCCACAAACTTCTCCAAACTTCTGAAATTTTTGCTTTTTGTTCAAACTTCTGAAATTTTCTAATTCATTTTACCATAGATTAAACAAATTCTCATCTCCACATGACAGCTCAATCTATTTCAGATCAGTAAGGTCTTTTTATTAGGTCATAATGTGGCTTATGGGTGAAGTTCTACAAAGAATAAAAGGGTAAAAAGGATTCAAATTTAGAAATCAGCAAGGTAAGGAGGTGACATGTACACCTTCTTCATTTCAGCAAAGATCCATCTTCTTTTCGAATTTTTAGAGCCAAAGTGGCCATTTTTTTCTCTTCTCTTTCAAAATATCCAATGAAGTGACTTCTCTTCCTGATTCTTTTGTTTTGCTTTTCTGTTTTTCTTTTCTTTCTTTTTTATATGCTTTTTGCTTTTTGTATTTTTCCCCATTTCTCCTTCTATGGGCTGGAATGCCACAATACCACCAAATGTGTTTCCTTCTTTTTCAACCAATCATCGAACCTTGCTCCTCTGACCTCACTTCACCTCCTTTTTCCTGATTTCTCAGATTGAGGGTGAACTGAAACAGGTCAAAAGGTTTTGGGTTCAAATTTTTTTATTTTTATCCAAGAAAACTGAGATTTTTAGGGCTCAAATGGTGTGTATCAAGGGCAGTTCAAAGGTGGGACATTTTAAGCTCAAACTATCCAAGGGATGGCTTTACTTCACGTCTCCAATGTCATGAATGCTGTCAACTATTTCAACTTGGATCTGCCTAACTTCTAGTGGTTAAAATTAACTCTCATCAATCCTTAGAGAAGAAAAAATTGCCAAGACACTCTCCAAAGAAAAAAAAATTCAGGCCCAAATTTCACTGGATATGGCCTTCCATCAAATTACTGGGGTGTATCCTTACAGTTTTCTCTCATTTCTGGTTTACTAAATATCAATTTTTGAAAATTCTTGACATTTGCTTCATAAAAAATGTTAAAACTACAGCTCATTTCAGTTTTTAAAAGTTTTTTAATTTCCTCTTTTCCAAAAATCAGGTAGGAAATCACTTTATTTTCAAAAACTTTTTTTTAAACATAGCTGCACTAGCATTAAGTCATTTCATTGGCACACCTACCATACCCCCAAACCTAAATTAAACAGTGTCCTCACAGTTGAGAGAGCATGGTAGCAATGAACAGGGTATATGAAGAACGGACAGAAGAATAAGCACTAAGAATAACATAACACAAAAAAGAAATTATTATTAACATCTAAAATATGTACATAATCCAAAGCAGGAAGAGAAAACAAACAATCCTAAACTATATTTATGTACAAGCATCATCAGACCAATTATACAAATCTGCCAAATTTTTCAAATCATCCTTGGATAAAGGAACTTTTCTTTTCGGTGGGGACTGCTTAGTGGACAGCTTGGGGGCTTCCTCAGAATGGGCAACAGAGCTCTTATCTTTCTTGGCAGAAGCAATCTATTGAAAATTTACAATCTATACTAAAACAAACTTAGATCTACCAATTTTAAGCACACAGATCTCCGGCAACGGCGCCAAAAACTTGTTGGAATCTTGCCTTGTATCTAAAAAGGGATTTTAAATCAACCAATAAAAGGGTCTATGGTTAGCACACACCAAGGCAGGCTCGCACACAGTCCTGCAAGTATTCAGGGTCTGTTGTAGCAAGTTTTAAAAGAAAGTAAGTAAGGGTATGTCCACAGGAAAATGTGGCTAAAAATTAGGCAAATCTCCATATCTGTGATAGATCTGGCACCCTTCCTAATGCTAAAACAATAAAAGAAAGAGGAGAGGTTTAAGGGGTTGTCACTTCTAAATTAAACTATAAAAACAAGTAAGATTGCATAAATGGATGTTAGGATTAAATCTAGAGTACAGAAAATGAGGAGAAGCAGCTTGGAGTTTGGTTTTGCTGCAATTAGGTTGAAATTTGCTAAGGTTACGAGAGTACACCAATCCTCATACATCCATGCACTGCAAGGTAGAAGAATCTACTCTAAACCAAAGGCTTGAACTGATCTTAAGGGCATGATCTGTCCACTTTAATGGTCACAGATCATCCTATAGACTTCCTCCAAATCAAAGGATTAAAGTAGAAGAATCCAATTTAGACCAAAGGTTTGAATTGATCTTAAAGCTATGATCTATCCACTTTAATGGTCACAGATCATCCTAGGGATTTCCTTCAAATCAAAGGTTTCAATTAGAGCACTATAACCACTACAAATGCTGCAATTATCAGGCCACAGACATAGGAAATTACAGGAGCATCAGATCTAGGGAGATCAAATGGCATCCAAGAGGTCTACCAATTAAGTGGGTGAGCTATTCTCATCTACACAAAGCCGATCGAGCACCAAATGAATCGTAGGCTCTTTCTGCATGGATTTGTAAGTTGAATATGCATGGAATCGTAATTACGATTACATGGTCCTTCCTTTCAGTTAGTTATGACTTGTATTTCGAACGCTTGTAACTCTTTTCAATCCACTGTAATTCTCTCGATTGCATGATTGTTCTTCTCAACAGTTTACTTCTCAGCTTTCGTATGAGTGACTTGCTTGCTTTCTTTTTCCACCAGTCTCTCGATTGCATCGAAAGAATGACTATTTGGTCTCGCGGTCTCTTGCTCGATCGTATGAGTGACTTTTTGCTGTGATTGCAAGGTTGTGCCTTTCAGTCCTAATTTGCGATTGAGCGTGGCTTCAGGTGTTCTTTGCACATAATCTTCTTTGAGTATTTTTTTCCTGTTGATCTAAATATCCATTGTCAGAGTGTTATTATTTCTCAACTGTGGACTAACAGTACTCAAATTAAGGTTTCAAAGCGGTAAATTCTATGAATGACCAACAGCCCCCACTCATTCCAAATGTCTGATGATTATGGAATGTGGGATGTTGAGGATTGAGACCGATAAATGCCCCCATACACCCTTCACTGCCCCTGCCTTCATCTTCTTCGTACTGATGGCTTGAGTCAAAGAGTGGTGGTGGTGTGGTATGATTAACCGACGGATTCTGAGCAGGTTAGGTTGGTGTTTGGTGAGGCCATTTATATTGTTGGGAAGTTGATGGTTGGGCTGAGGAGTGAGGGGATTTGTGAATGATGGATTGTTGGAAGTTTGGGATGGATTTCCTTGTCTGATTTAGTATTATGGATTTGGGTTGAAATGATTTATGTTTGGTTGGTGAGTTGGGTGAGGTGGGTTTGAAATTATTGGAGGGATGGGGTAAGCTTGTTTGGTGTGGTTGTACGTAGGGTATGGTGGGAATGAGGAGTGGCTTGGAAATATGGCCCTTGGGTTTGGGCCCGAGTGGGTTTGGGGTTCAAAGTATGACCTTTGAGGGCCATTTGGGTAATTCCATGGTTGGTGGTGAGAACCTTGGATTACGGGTTGTTGGTTGGGATTTGTGCTTTGGGCAAGAGATGTTTGGAGGGTTTGTTGAGAATTTGGTGGCATTTGAGGTTGATTTGGGAAGCTTTCCTTGTCATATAAACCCTCATCATATCCTCCATTAGGGACCTTGGTTCCGGCATAGGGGTGGATGTGGGTGGTGATTCGCTTAAAGGGAGAGATGTTGGGGTGGCGAGAATGTTTAGCTTGAGGTGGTGGAAATTTTAGGAAAGCCGAATGGCCCGGTGATGGTGAATGAGGGTTGGGTTGTTTGAGATGAGAATCTCATATGTGTGAAAATGTGGTGGGGATGTTTCTACATTGGTGGTAGGCGGCTCGGATGTCGAAGTCATGGATTGGAAACAAGTGGGGTATGGATGTTTTGGGTAAGGGCGACAAACTTTCCTCCTTCTCCCTTTTCCTACTTGAGGTGGCAGTGGATATGGTGATGCCATTGTAACTCACGGTTACAAAAAAAATTGACACTTTTTTTGGATTTTGAATTTATTTGATTTTTGGATTTTGAATTTTTTCAAATTTTATTTTTCAGAGTTTTTTTATTTTTTAATTTTATTTTGGACGTTTGCCTCCCCACTTGGGAAGGTTTAATATTCATAATACCTTCTACGACGAGACTCGAATGCCCCCTTGGGAGTCAAAGATAGATCTCTTTTGATCTTTAAGAGCACAAAGTCGTTCTGCAGTACTACGAACTCTCGAAAGTGCCAATAGGAGGTGATCCACCGTCAAAACTGCATATTTTAGACTCAAATCTTGGCGTTGCTAAGCCTCATTTAACTACTAATGTTGCCTTTAGTGTTAGATATGTTACAATAGGTTTGAAGGCCAAAAGTGTACAAAAGTGGTTAAAAGACCAAAGTAAAAGAAGACCCGAAGCCATGGCAGAGAACTGAGCTGAAAACATAAGCCAAGAAACCCAAAAGAATCAATTTCGACCGGTCAGGATTTAATTTGGACCGATCAAGATGCTACAACAAGGAAAAAGAAGAAAACTCAAAGAAACAACACAACTAGATCGGTCGAGAGGTACATTTCAACCAGTGGAGTGAGAACAAGCTTTAGAATTCAAAACTGGACCGGTCTAGAGTGAACTCCACCGGTCGAAACCAAACAGAGAAAAATGGTTTCTTATAGATATAAATTCGACCAGTCGAAACCAATTTCAACCAGTTGAATCTGGAGATGCAGTTTAGAAGATTTAACACCTAGACCGGTCGAAAACCACTTTCAACTGGTCGAAATTCAACAACAAAGAAGAATCTGTGAAGCCTGAGAACAATTTCAAGCTCGACTAGTCAAGTCCCAATTTCGATCGGTCGAAATGAGTTATTATTGCGAAGAATCAGGCACGACTTGCTGTTCTTTCTGGAAACCAAGAGCCCGAGATCTTCTTCATTTCCTAGTTGATTCTTAGGGCGGTTTAGAGATTACTTGCCATGATTAAACACTGTACAAAGGCCTTTGTTGGGGAAATCGAGTGTGCTGATTTATTGTGTAATAGTAAAGGCAAATTAAAATCAAATTAAAATAGAGGGTGGATTCAGCACAACTATAATTTCCTAGACCTGCAAAATACAGGGCTGTTGTAACAAGTTTTGATAGGTAGGTAAGGTATGTCCATAGGGAAATGTGAATAAACTATGGTAAATCTCCATATCTGCAATAGATCTGGCACTCTATCCTAATTTAAGCTACACTAAAACAGGAAAGAGGAGAGGTTTTGGGTTTTTGTCACTACAAACTACAGAAATTAAATGTAGTTGATTCAGATTTTAAGAAAATACAGAAGTGAAGGAAAATGGATTAAAAATCAAAGGATGGAGAGCAGCAGCTAGGGATTTAGTCTTTCACTGAAAATTAAATGAATCAAAGGCAATGCTTAGATCAGATCTGCAACAATCCTTCATCTGGCTACAAGTTTCCCAAGTTCGACCCCGATAAATGCATGGTATAAGGATCTGATCTTAACCAGAGAATCAGAGCAATCCTAAGGCTATGACCTGTCCACTTGAATGGTCACAGATCATCCTATAGATTGTCTCAAGCCAATGGTCTTGAATAGAACAAGTTAACCATTATAGATGCTGTGAATGTCAGGCTACAAGCTCCCCATTTCTAGCCCACAAGCGTATCCAAACTAGGGAAATCAAATACGAATAAATAAAGTATAGCTTAGAATTAACTCTAAATCACAATTCTATTACAATGTCACTACTTACAATGTTGTGCTCAGATCTATAATCTGTGCAGCATCCAATCCCTTACAAAGTCTCTGAAATTCTTAATTACAGCTCATAACCTCACCCTAGCTACTGGAGAAGTTTTAGCCTACCATAATTAGCTAAAAGAGAGGAAGAAGAAGAGGGAAAAGAGAGGGAAAAATGGGAGGGAAAATGAAATCAAACTTGGCTCTGCTCTCCCAATTTTTTTATCCTTTTTCAATGTGATTACTCCTCTATTTATACCTTTTTCTCATATCTGTTTAAGTCAATCAGAACATAAAAGAATAATGCAGTTATGCTAATGTCGCTGATCCCTCTTCTAGAAGCTTTTCTTCTATTGGTTCACAACTGACAAGTACATGTGAGATAGTTAGAGTTCCCGCTCGTGCTCAGTTGAATACCAAAAATACCCCCAGGGGTGGCTGTCGCGCCTTGGATCATGTGCGCGAAATCCAAAAGTTGTAGCTGCTGAAGAAGGGCCATGAGGAGTTCCCAAAATGAATGACGAGAGGTTTAGGGAACTTCTCGGCAGCTTCTTTGTTTGCTTGCTCTGTATTTCGATAGGTTTGGAAAACCTCTCACTGAGTTGAAGTGCACAAGTTGATAGGATTGGCATATCTCGACAAGATTGAAGTTGCTCTCAATACCTTCTGTTCAGTTCTTTGTTCATCCTGTCGATAGGTTATAATCAACCTGTCGACTTGGTGAAGTGTTCGACAGGTTGGGGATCATCTCGACAGGTTCTGGAAGGTCCTGTCGAAAGCTTCTCTTGATTTGCTCGATAGGTTCAGTTGAACCTTGCGACTTCCCCTGCACCTGTAGGTAAGGTGTCAACAGGATTCTTTTACTGCAAGCACAACCTATCAACAAAGAACTAGAACCTTGCAATAGCTTAATGGATCCTCTCAGCAGATCGACATTTGAGCTTCAGAACTTCTCGACAGCTTCTGCCTTGAATTTCTTCAGCTGACACTTATCTTTGGTGTGCTGTCTTCCATCTGTTAACACTCAGCAACCTCTTAGTGGGTTCAATTTGTCTTCTTTGCAACTGTGCTTGGTCTCAAGCATACCTTTGTTGATCCCATGACTTTTTCATGAATTTATAAAGCTCTGATTGCGTGACTGACAGGCCTTTGGGCTGTTGTGAACACATGATGAGGAGCAGATTGCTTCTTTGGCCTTTTTAGGTGGATATATGTACTAAGGCTAGATTTTATTACTTATCTACAAAACATACTTAAAATACCTTATTAGTCAGCTCAAGGGTCCAACAGAGGTAAGGTTAGGAGGTGAAAAATGGTATTTTTCACTGCTTAACAGCCTTATACATCTATAAATAAGGACCCTAGGGTTGGAATTAGGGGGAGTCGCTCCTTAGTCTTAGAGCTTCTTCCTAGGGTTAGTTTCTTTTCACGTTTTGCTTTCTAGGTTTCAATTTCCAGTTTTTGGAGAGTTGTGAGAGCTTTGGGTGATCTGTAATCATCGTTCGATGATCGATTCAACAATGATGAAGATCAATCCGACAATACATGGCTAAATTCCCCAAGTCTGGGATCCTTTGTAACATCACAGATAAGTAATTTATGACAGCCCGGATTTTGGCACCCCGAAACCCATGCCATCAGCACGATCCTCCAGACCGTGTCCCAAAACTATGCACGGAATATTGGTATAACAAGCACAATTAATTAAATAACACAATTAATCTCATAAAGCGGAAAAATAGTTAATATGCCCAACTGGCATACGCAAAAGACAGTTCTACTTTCATGCCACTGCATGAACAGAGAACCGACCCGAACCATCGGTGATAAACGGATCACCCCAGACAGTTCACCAAAAGAATAATTCAGTTTAATTACATGTTATAAAAATAAAGGCTTGACATACCAAGCCGTACAAATCTGCTCTCAAAACTGACTCTCTATCAAAGTACACAGCAGAGTCTCCTAGAAGAAGTCCTTAGGTGGAGGCTCCAACTCGTCTCCATGCACGTAATCCGAATCACCTGGATCCACGTCTCCCGAAGCCTCTATAGCTGCTATCAATGGACCTGCGACGTATAGTCTAAAGGGTGAGCTACATCCTAGCTCAATAGGGAACAAACACAATGAACATATAAGTTAAAACTCACATATATTCCGTGATACTCTAAGCATGATGTGTCTATGCTTTTGCTAGAAAATAGTTTAAATCTGATGAATTGCATACAAGTTTACTGGTAGTTAGCATGTCTTACTTATTGATTTATCATGAATGATACTGAACAGGCCTAAAGCAAAACTTAAATCTTCAACTTAAGTAATCCCCGAGCAATATAGCATCGAGCCCCGATGAGATATCCTTCGTCGTCATCTAATTAAACAGCTATAAAAATGTATTCCCTAGGAATACGACCCAAGCCCCTTTCTCACTAGGCGGCGGGTTAAATATCACACAATATCCCTGGGATATACTTACGATTACGGATAAACCTCTGCACTGGTGTACGGATTCGACGTCGTACCAGTCACGGATATCCTGCCGCGTTAGTCGTGGGTATCCGGCCACGTCGGTGGGGTATCCTATCAAACCTCAAATAACAAAAATAACATGTGCTTTACATATATTTATTCACCGTGTAAGTGTGCTATCTTATATCAGTTAGGCTTCAACAGTAATGATTCAATCCTATGTATACATCCCTGGGATGTATACATACCCGCATCACACCTGATGCCTTTATTACTTCCTCATCCCCTGGGGATGTCTCAATCTCATTAGATTACTTGTTCTTATTTACTTGCATCACAGTGATGCCTTTTTCACATTCTTGGTGTCACACACGCACCCATTTTCACAAAGCTTTTCACAATTAAAACAACTTTAAATTTGATAAATATATCACTACATACATGCTCTTGAAATTAAGATACATGTTCAAGGTGTTCCCACCCTCAAGTCATTGAAATTCTAAGCATCAAGGTCCCACACGGCTCCTTGTGCTCATGCTCACATGTACCACCTATGGTACATCATAACACATGCAATACATCACTAAAGATGTAATGAAGAAGGTCCTGGACCCTCCATGAATCTCAAAGAAAAATTATAAAGTTAAGCAAAACTGTCAAAGTCGATTAATCGATTCCCAAAATCGATTAAACCAAATGCAATTCGATTAATCGATTAATCGAAACCCAAATCGATTAATCGATTCTCAAAATCGATTAATCGAGATTCAAATTCGATTAATCGATCCCAAATCGATTAATCGAGGTCTCCAACATAAAGCAGTCGATTCTTAAATCGAGTGGTCGAAATTCTGAAATCGATTAGTCGATCCCAAATCAATTAATCGAAATCCAAATCGATTAATCGATTTCCCAACTCGATTAGTCGATTTCTCCAGGTCTCTTTTCTCCAGCCACTGGAGGTACCCAGTCGATTAGTCGATTTCCAAATCGACTAATCGAAATCCAAATCGATTAATCGAAATACAATTCGATTAATCGAAATCAGGCTTTCATGACTTTTGAACTTCTAGACCAAAATCGATTAATCGAATCTCAATTTCGATTAATCGATTTGGTCCGATTCAGCCCCCTTTTTGGCTATTCTTCCAAATCTTTCTCAAACAATTTTTCTTTCTTTTTCTAAGCCTTCATCTTATGTTTTCAAGATATTTTGACTGCAATCAAACCTCTATAATCTATGCATTTAATTCACACAGAATTTACCTCAATCAAATATCAATTTGATTGGATTTCAAAGTTGGAATGGCTAGGGTTCTAGCTTTGGCTATAACGGATCCTTGTCGCGTCGCATCCGGCTTTTATTGTCCAATCTCCCTTCCAACAAGCCACAATAACTCCCTTACATTAACTAGCCTCTCCCTCTCTCTCCCTCTTCTTTACTCTCCTTAATAATCCAATAAATGACTTTAGGGTTATTTAACCTTTATATCCCTACTCTCTTTGTGTTGAGCACGTACACCTAGATAGGTGTATGTGACTTCAGATTTACACTACACTCCACCTACTTACCTCATATTCACATCATATCCGTTCATCACTTCTCGAGTCAACTAGTGAACTCCTACTTGATCAAACTTATGACCAGTCGGGCACGGATCCCGAGGTCAAAGTCAAACGGTCAATTTTTCAGGATATTACATAATTAATGTGAATTCTATTTCTTTTTCTATTATGAATTCTGTGTGGTAACGATTGCATGTTCGCGGTTTAATTTTATCATCGTAAACATGCATAGATCGATTTGTTTCTATTTTATATAATTCTAATGCCCTTGTAAGGATTAGGATTTGATCTAATAGGATAGGCACCTTTGGATTAGTGCTTGTAGCCTAATTTTGTCGATTACGTGCAATGATGCTTACTGTTTAGGTTACTAGAGATTAAACAGATTATATCGTCCCGACTGGTTCGTGACTATGAATAGGACCTGATTCATTTACCACACTTTAGCTTGTAGCGAAGAGTAGGGTTGTTATTCGAAATTCAGAATAGGATAGGAAAAAAGTTTAAGTTTTTTACTAGTCTATGATTCAAGAGGGATTCCAGGCTGTTTTCTCATTGCTTTTTCATCTCTATGTTATTTTATTGTTTTTTAGTTAATTTAATTAAAAAACTTCATTTAAAACTTTCTTTAATTAAAGACTTTAGTTGGGAGTAAACGACGGGTCCCTGTGGTTCGACACCCTTGTACTTGCTCTAGTGCTTCGGACTTGTGCACTTGCAAGCTTTGCATGGTCAACATTGATCGATTGAGTCAAAGCATCAATCGATTGATGTTTTGTGCCTTCAAAATATGTAAAATAAGAGCTTCTAAGCCACTTAAAGGTCCAAACTCGCTCATGCCGGAAGTCACAGTCGCATATGCAATTTAAAAATATGCCATAAACAATACATAAATAGTCTATTAGATATAACGGGTACTTAGTTAAAGAAAATTTATAAGAAACAAGATGATATGGAAATATAGCTATATGCTATTCACAATGAAGTAATGATAAATAGAGAAAATATTTTGGCCTTAGGCAAATTAATCGATTTGGATTTAAAAGAAGAAACCAAATCAAAAATAGAAAATCTAATAACCAAATTAGAGCAATTAGATTTAGAAAAATAAAAAGATGAATATTCGAATACCCGATTATTCTACGAAACTAATGGAATTGATGAAATAAATACTGATGACATCTGTTTGTTACAAGAAAATATTGAATATAATTATCAAGAATACTTAATGTAAAAGAAATCATCGAGTATTGGCAATAGTTATATATGGATGAAACCCTTCTGGTTGAAGATAGAAATAATATCATTTCTCAAATAAAAGAAGTTTCTTTAAAACATGAACATCTTTTAACATACTTTCAAAACCAGGAATTAAATGAAGAATCAGAAACTGATACAATGAATATCACTTCTAATCACTCAGATGCTTCTTCATATCTTAGTGAGTCACAAACTCCTCTGACTCCTAGAAAGACAAAAGTTAAAGAACCATTTGAGAAATTTGAAAATTTAGAAACATATTTAAAAATATTAACTCTTGAAGAACAAGAGGAATATCTGAAACATCATATTCATATGAATGATGGCGGTTCTTCATCCGGAGTAAAAGTTGAGGAAATCTCAATTCCTACAAATAATAGAAGAGACGATTTGAACAAACAAAACATAGCTCAACGTGGTATATATCTAGATTTAACCAATGTTCCTTTTAAAGATTAAGAAAAGGTAATTGATGATTGGGCACAATCCAAGTCTATAGTAATTACAAACCAAAAAGCCGTTTGCTTCAAAGAAAGATTTCTTGACTATATTGCAGCAACACTTCAAGGTGATATTTTGCAATGGTTAAAACAATGGAAAAAATTCAATGATGGTAAAATACAAAAAGCATCATTATTAGAAAGTTTTAATAATCTTGATGATATCTTAAAACACTTTACGATAATCATTAACGAACATTTTTGTGGTTATACGGGTGAACAAAACTTACAAGAAGATGCGATATATATTTTATCAAAATTAGAACTATGCAATATTTGCCAATTTCAAGAATATTGCAACACTTTTTAAAATATTATTATCAATTGGAACCCCCAATTAATATATCATGGTTAGAAAATTTTTATCATAGACTCCCAGCACCATGGGATGAATTAGCCATCAAAGGCTATCCAGATTTTATTAATAAATTATCTAAACAAGACACTTTAGGACTGAGAGCTTCCTTTGTCCTAAGATTAATAGCTGATAGATATTTACAAATAAAAGCTAAAAAATAAGCTAAGAATCAAATCACGAATTCTAAATTTGGTCATAAATGTTGTAATAAAATCCTCCAAGAAAATTGGAAAATAGGATGCAATCTTCCTAAAAGAAAAGGATATAAGAAAGGGTTTAAGAAGAAAAAATTCAAATGGAAACCTTGGAACAAATGAAAAAGGTTTGTTAAAAATAAAAATTATATAAAAAAGAAAAAATAGACTGAGAAAACATATAAAATCATCATGGCTAAAAAGAAATGTCGTTATTTTATTTGTAATGAAGAAGGACATTATACTCCTCAATGCCCAAAACGAGGAAAAAATATAACTAAAATGATTAAATATTTAGATGAAGCAAATCTATATGTTTATTTTGGTGAAGAAATTTTAAGTAATGATAATAGTATCATTTATGAATTAGAATCCGAAACAGACTATGATTCTGATATAGATAATCTAATATTTATGTTAAATGTCGTCGAAACGACAAACGAAGAATATCAAATGATTACATTGAAAGACGTAATAGGTAAAGAAATATCTTTCTCTGAAGAAAAATTTTGATAATTTGAGTTACAATAAAAACTTAATAAATAAGATATCTATAAAATTTCTCCTTTAGACAAAATCTTGTCTAGAAAAATATTTGAAGCTTTTTCAGGAAACGCTACTGCAAAAAGCACATCTAATCTTATAGCTGAAATAACACTGTTTGATAAAACGAAAATATTATGATGGAAAAAAGAGAATTTAAAATTAAAATATATTCACATTGGTGTACTTCAAATATATATAATAGGATTGTTCAGACATGGTATAGATACACCTATACCAACTGTAGTAATGGATAAAAGATTACTTAATCTTTTACAATCCTTGATTGGAGGGATTCAATCAAATTTAGGTTATGGAATGATTTGGTTTACACTAAAACCAAATTATTTTATTTCACTTGACGACCCAAATATTGAAGACATAATAAAAATTAAAATCCAAACAAAAGGATTAGAAATTAAAAAAGATTCACATAACCTAGCCATAACCTGACAAACAGAATATGAATTAACCTCTAAACCAACAATAAAAATGCACAAATCAGACAAAAATCTTATTAAAATATTTGAACCCAAACCATATGATTCATAAATCCAATCAAGATTAATAAACTGAAAAGATTTACAAATACCTAAACAATGATTATTTGAAGATCTTTTAGAACAAAAACCAAAATATCAAACCCAGATGATTGAAATACAAGTTTTTGGAAACAATTTATATTTTAAAGATACAAGGACTGCCTCTTTTAATATTATAAAAGATGAATGGCTTCCTGTAAAAACTATTGAGTCTAGAGCATAAACATCCAGTGCTCTCGAACCAACTCAAGACCAAACACATATAGTAGTAAAAAATATACAAGTCCCTATCCTACCTGGAACACAAACTCATAAACTAAAAACAATTCAACTTTATCATTTTCAGTCAAAAATTGCTGAAATCTTATTTTCTCCTAATTATGGAAAAAGACGATATACATATGTCTTAGGAAATTTTATGTTTTAAAATTATAAATCATATAATTTATGTGTCTTAATGGATATCGGAGCCACAATAAGTGTTTGTCAGTATAATGCTTTGCCCACAGAAAAGTGGATGAACATTAAATATCCAATAAAAGTCAAAGGCATTGAAAGAAGAGAAACTGTTATTTAGTTAAAAGCAAAAAATATGTCTATTTAGCTTAATGATAAAAAAATTATTATTCCTAAAATTTTATGTTTTCCCAACATGCATGGAGATTTCTTGTTAGGTAATAATTTCATTACTGCCTATTTACCAATGACCTTAACCATAGGGTCTATTGGTTTTCCTCTCAAGGAAGACCTGGTAAATATTCCACTTCTTCAAGTTCATAACTCAAAATGTCACAAAGACTTTGCCGCCAGCAAGCATGGTGAGGTGATCACACAACTTAGTCAAACTCATTAGCTTTTCATCATTCTTAAAGACAATTTTAGTGACAATCAACTAAAATTATGGCATAAAAGTCCACGGTACTGTACCATAAATTTAAAAGATTCTAATATCATAATTAGGGTAAAACCTATGGTCTATACAAAAATAGACAGACGTATTTGAAATACAAATTAAAGATTTATTAGAGAAAAAACTCATTGAATCTACAAAAAGCCCACATTCTAGCCCTGCATTCTTAGAATGGTTTTAAAGCACGAAAAAACTAGAATGATTTTAAATTATAAAAGAATAAACGAAAATTTAGAATTTGTCGGATACTTTATTCAAAGAAAAGATGTTTTAATTAACAAAATTAAAGGATCAAAATTCTTCAGTAAATTCGACTGTAAATCATGATATTGACAATTAAAGTTAGACGATAAATCTAAACCTTTGACTGCTTTTAGAACTCCATGTGGACATTATCAATGGAATGTCATGCCATTTGGCATGAATACTGCTCCACAAATCTATCAAAGATGGATAGATTCGATTTTTGTCCCTTATAAAGAATTTTGTATGGTATATATCGATGATATCCTAGTATTTTCTAAAACAAAAGAAGAACACAAAACACATTTAAAACAAATATGCGATATTTTCCAAAAGCATGGAATTATCCTTTCACCTTCAAAAATAGAAGTTAAAAAAGAATCAATAGAATTTTTAGGTCTTATTTTAACACATAATGGTCTTAAATTACAAGATCATATTATTATCAAAATAAAGAATTTTCCTGAAGAGGTAACTGATAAAAAATAGTTACAAAGTCTCTTAGGCTTATTAAATTATAGAAGAAATTATTTGAAAATTTTAGCAGAAAAAGAAAATTCTTTCATAAATAAATTGAAAAAAGAAATAGAATTTACATGGATAGATAAAGATAAAGATTTACTAAAACAAATAAAATAAGATATCTGTTAGGCTATTTTAAGTGCTTGCTACTGACTTTATTGGAGACAGTAATAAGAATGAGGTGAATGAAAATGAATGAAAGATGGTGTGAAAACTACAGAGCAGCAAGCCTAAAAATACACAGTCCTGCAAGATACAGGGTCTGTTGTAGCAAGTTTTGATAAGTAAGAGTTTGTCCCACAGGGAAGGTTGATCTAAAGCTTCAAGGGAGCTATCTTTAGTAGGCTCTCCAGATCTAACTACAGATCTGGCAATCCTAAATGGAAGGGGATTTAAGGTCACTATAATCTAAATCCTACGGTAACTTAATGTCTAAACTACAGAAAGGGTTCAGAAAGAGGATGGAGTGTGAGAAAATAAATATAAAAGGGTGAGAAGTATGCTATTAGGTATAGATCTGATGGGTCTTATAACTCAGACTCAGATCTGCTGCTATAGAAGTCCTGTCTAATGGCTACATTATCACCAAAGAGGAGAAAGAATCCAACTCACCCCTATGCCATGATCCAATCCCTTATGGCTATAACATGTCCACTTAAATGGTCACAGACTATCCAATAGGGGAACCACAATCCAGAGATGGGTCAGAACAAGATTATCATTGTAGGCACTACTTCATCCAGGCTACAAGCTCAAGAATCCATAGGAATCTC
Source organism: Chloranthus sessilifolius (assembly GCA_021018995.1). Taxonomy (NCBI): domain Eukaryota; kingdom Viridiplantae; phylum Streptophyta; class Magnoliopsida; order Chloranthales; family Chloranthaceae; genus Chloranthus; species Chloranthus sessilifolius. Next base: position 101,470,421 of record CM037597.1, read on the forward strand.
AACCTCTAAAGTTCTGTGTGTGGGGCTAGGCCTACAAAGTGCACGAGCCTGGACACACAGGACCAGCAAGAGTTTGAGTACTAGCTTTTAAGCTTGGTTGTTCACTACTTTCAATAGCCAGCAGTGATCCAGTCACAAGCCTACAATCTCTACAGCCAACTCAGATCTGCAATCTGATGGTGCGTCTATAAAAATATAAGGGAGTCTGTCTCTGCACAATCTCTCACAAGGCTACAAGCACAAGTGCAGAGAAGAAGAATCTGTCTTAGATCTGTGGATTGGCCTCACCCTAGGGCTATAATCTGTCCACTTGAATGGTCACAGACTATCCACAGAGGCTATCCTCCTCACAGAGGTCTAAGACAAAACAAGAACATTGCTGCCGCCACCATGTTCACAAGGCTACCAGCTCAAGCTCTCATGGGGATTCAGATTTAGTGAATCCTGTGGTGGGGGAAGGCCTGCAATGTGCCTAACCTGGATACACATGTCTACTTGGATCTCAATAGAACCTTAAAAGCAATCCTTTATTACTTACAATACAATTTAGCAATGGAGGATCTCAAGGCAGCAGCCTTGTACAGAACAACTCACAACAAAATCACCATCCCATACATGCAATAGATCCTATTACAAAACTCCATTAAAAACTATACTATATAATCATACAAAAGACATAGCCAGCAAGTGCTGGACTATGGAGAGAAGGAAAAAAAGGAAAAAGAAAAACTCCTAAACCCTAACCTTAGCCTACTGTAATTCTACAGTCGATTTCAAGAAGAAGCACAGAAGTTGAGAACAAAAGTCCTCAAACCTAAGCTAGGCTTAGGCTTATATAGCAGTTGGTTCTCTCTGAATTAGGGTTAGGAAAACCCTAATTTTATTAATGCAATTGTGGCCCATTCTTGTCCCTTAGATGCCTCGGAGCGTGTGCAAGGAGATTGGAGCATTAGAGTGCGTGCCCTAATTGCTAGAGATTCCCAGATTGCCCTTACAGAAGTGGGGAGAAGTTTAAAACCCGATCCTTGCTGAGTAGAAAAGATTTACAAATCTTGTCACGTGGTAGAATTGGCATCGCGGGGTTGCTTTGACTTGAAGCTCTTGTAGTCGCAGGGTTGGTACTTTGATCATCGCGAGAATGCTTTAGTCGTCGCGGGATTGGTCTTTGCATTTGAATGGCACGAGAATGGCGCGCACAGTTCGTTCCTTGATGAATCCCACGGCGATCCTCGCGAAGAGAACAATGTACATAGGCTTCTAGATCGCGCGAGTAATTCCTTGAAAGTATGTGTCCCGCGACCATTGCACGACTGTTGCGCGCTGGAATGCCTGGAGCTCTCTCTATTCAGTGAATCACGCGAAGGTTGAAAACTCATCTCTTGAGCTGCACGAGACTACGCGAGTGCTTTGCGAGCGCTTAAGACTGAGCCTCACGAGAACCTCGCGAAGTATACTTTTTACTCCCTACTGATATCCATCCGCGCACGAACGGTGCGAAGACTGCGTGACTAGTTGGGGTGCTCCCTTCAGAAGCCCACAACAACTGCGCGACGTACTCTTTCTGGTTTAATTGAGCCCTGCGTCATCTGCGAGAGGCATTCTCTTTGATTTGCTTCTGCTTTGTTGTGCCTCTGCTACAGCCAATTCTCTATCTGGGTTTAACCTTCACACTTCTAAGGGGCTTCTGGATCAGCAGTAGGCTTCTTGGCATGGTTAGGGGTTTTCAGTGGAGGAGTGAAGTCTCCTGAGGGTTTTCAGTGAAGACACCCACAAACTTCACCATTAGAATCAGTTAAGTATAGTGCAGATAATGACAACACAGATTTTCGATATTTAAAGCTTCATTCCACACCAAATATTTTTTTTTTTTTTAACACTTAGAAGAAACTGCAGCAATGTTGCAGGCCATTTAAAACTTAAAAGTTAACATGTGTTTGCCTTACCACCATTCATTTATCATTAGAATTTCAATGTATAAAAATCAGTACCCAGCTTGCCTTTAATTTAAAATTCAGGTTGGATACAACCCCAATGAGGTTTAAATTCAGACCCAATTCTCACTAGGGCTATCTCTCAACATTAACAACCTGGGGGTGTTCACATTCAAAACAGCTCAAGAGCAGTTACAGACCCCAAATGGGCCTGCAAGCATGAGCATAGGCAAAGCTTCTAATTTCTGACATCTTCAAGAATTTTCACCATAGATTGGACAACTCCTCATCTCCACATGACAACTCATTTTACTTTGGATCCACAAGGTCTTTTTTAATGGGCTGTAATGTGGCTTATGGCTGAGGGATGTAAAGAACAAAGGAATAAAAAGGGAATCCAAATTAAGAAATCAGCAAGGTAAGGTGTGATTCATGACTTCACAACCTTCATTTCAGTAAAAATTTCCATCTTTCTTTTTATATTTCAGACTCAAAGTGGCCAGCTTCTCCTCTTCTTTTCAATTTTCAGATGATGCTGTTCTCTAGACTTCTCTTTCTTTTTCTCTTTTTGTTTTTATTCATTCATTCTTTTTTTTTTTTGATTTTTTTATGATGAACTACCACACAACTGCCATTGATTCACGGCTGTTCACAAGTTGCTTTTCTTCACCTTCCACAGAATGTTGGACCATTCTCAGTATCTTTAACTCCTTCTCCTTTACCTTCTAAATTCTCAGAGTGAGGGTAAGGTTGAATCAGGTCATGAGGTTAAGGTGCAAGTGTTCTGGTGTTTGTGAAAGAAAAGTATGATTTTTAAGGTTCAACTAGTGTATGCAAAAGGGCAGATTTTAAAAGGTTGAATTTTCAGGCTCAAACTGTCCAAATGAGGGCCTTGGATCATTTCCTTAGTATCATGAGTGTTGTTAATTAGTTTTGATTTGGAGGTGCACAACTTCTAGTGAAAAAGTCTTGATTCAATCAGTCCTTAGAGCAGAAATAATGCCAAAAACACTCTTCAAAAGCAAATGCTGGGCCCAAATCTCACTAGGTATGGTCATCAAATTTAACCCATGGGATGTATTTTCATCTGTTTCTCTCCTCTTAGGTTCACTGGGTACTAACTGAAAAAAATTTCTAATATTAGCTTCATGATGGTGTCAAGATTTTTAACTTTTTCTGTTTCGAAAGGTCTGCAAAAAATATTTAAATTTTTACAAGTTTCCTCATTCTATCAAGTTAAGTGGAAATTGACTTTGTTTATCTCAGTTATACCATCATTACTACACTAGAATTAACTATTCTATTGGCAGACCTATCCTGCCACACCCCCAAACCCTGAGGAGCAGTGTCCTCTCTAGTTCAAAGGTGAAAGGCAGTAGATTTCAGTCAGAAAAAAAATAGAAATAAATACAGAAGAAGACAGAGAAACAGAAAATGCTAATTGAACAGTATGGAACTAAAAAAAAACTTTCATTAAAATAAAAAGAAAATATTACAAAAAGATGGAAAAAGAAAAGACAAAGTGGGGGGAAAAGGGATCAAGGGAGAGTCGATGGGGGAGGGTTTGAGGAAGATGGTGGAGGAGATGCAGGTGGATCCATTTTTCTCTTCTTCTTCTCTCTCTTCTCCCTTTTCCTCTTTTTCTTTTTCTCCTTGGCGAGGATCCTCTGGACCTCGTCATACTCATCCCAAAGAAATTGTAATGGGTCCGGCTCCTTAGGCGGTGGGAGGTCCAACCACATCGGATAGAATTTGATTGGGAAATCGAAAGGTTTGTCATCCGCCATGGTTGTGAGGAGGGCTGGACAGCTGGGGTTAGAAGAGGAAGGATGAGACGAAAAGGAAGTAATGGCCTATTTAAAGGATTTGGGCAGTGGAAAATGAAACGGCACATTGAAAGTTTTCTCCCATTCCAAGATTGGCAATAAATTGTGAATGTTTGGGGAAAAGATAATTGCACAACCGAGTATGGGAAAAAAGAGTGCGCAATAAATGAGGGTCAAAAGATAGGCATGGTATTTAAGGGGATCCTGTGTATCGCGCAGCTGCACAGTGGAAGTTGTGGAATTGGTTGCTTTGCGCTCGGTCAGGACTCCGTGAGGAAGCGCAGACAAGGCACACAAATATGAACATGGAAACATTTGAATCCTGTACTTGAATCCAGTCAGTTGGCATCGACATCTACCTTACACATGGGTTCATATTTGAAATGATTATAGCCACCCTATAGACATCTCCCATGACAAAATTTGAAGAAAATGACGACTAAAAGAGAAAAACTGAAACAAGCAAGCAAAACAGATCAATGTACAAAAAATAAAATAAAATTCTATTAACTAGAAAGAGACATGTACAATCGTATTTACAAGGAGAAGATTGGGAGGGGAGAAAAAAGTAAAACCTAAGTACAATCTAAGATAGCCTGAGAGGAAGAATCTGAATCCGAATCAGTAAAGAAATCCCAGCCCATCTTTTTAGCATGTGCCCTAAGGGCAGCTTTGTCCTATTTCTTCTTTGCCTCCCTTTCCTTTTTTGCTTCGGCTGGTGCTTTCTTGGCAGTTAGAGCTTTAGGTGCCCTCACCCTTACTTTTGGTTGCTTGGGTTCTTGAAGGACTTTTCCTTTCCTTTTTGCAGGGGGGGTTGCAGGAGATTTGCCTTTTCCTTCCTCAGTGGGGACCATAGGGGATTTTCCTTTTGCTTTGGGCTCAGGCTGGCCAGGGGGTTTTGCCTCTTCAGACTGGGCAGCTGGCTCTTTGCCAATTTTTATAGAGGCAGCTTTGGGAGCAGTCCTCTTAGCAGTGACTTTCCTCTGCTTAGGATAAGTTTGCTCTTGTGGAGGTGCAGCAGAGGCCTTGGTAGGTGGAGGCTGCTCTGTAGGAGGTGATGGAGGAGGGGCAGCTGGGTCCTTTCCTTTCTCTTGCTGGGTCTTTGGTGTTGCCTCCTCAGACTGGGCAGCTGTAGATGGAGTAGCTTTAGGCTCTGGGTCTAGCATATGAACAGAGATTGAGGTGGGCTGCAGAGGAGCATTTCTGACAGCAACCAATGCAGATTCCAATGAGGCTATCTGAAATTGGTGTTTGAGGAGGTCAGTCTCATGGATATCCTTTTGGATGCTGAAGATCTCCTGGGCATTTTTGAGCCTCTTTTCAAACAGTCTGGCTCGCGCCTTCTCTGTAGCAGCATTTTCTTTCTCCAGCTCCCAATTTAACTCATGATAAGTAGCTGAAGCATTGGCCTTCTGGTAGGCTTCCAATATGTTAGTCCACCCCAAGGAGATGCTCAGAAGTTGCTTTCGGTGGGCCTCCTTCATTGTATTGATCTGCTGCAGCAGGGGGGTCTCAATGGACTTGCGAAGTTTAGCCATGCCCCTCAGGACATCCTTCCTAAGGTAAGGATTATCCCTCATGTGATGGAGGATGGTGAGGTAGGGAGGGTTGTAAACAAAATGTTTGGGTGCGATGGGCAGATAGGAAGTGGAAGGAGCAAACTGTGATTGGTCCTAGGGGAGAAGGGGGGGTAACAGTGGGTAAGTCTAGTTGTGGGGGCAGGGGGATAAGTTCTTGGTCTGTTTGTGTGGATTTGTCAGTGAATGTGGGAGGGGTAGGATAAGAGGGGGGATGGAGGGTATAGGGGGAAAGGAAAATAGTGGGGGAGGGAAATGAGAATGGTGAAAGGGATGAAGGGGAATGGGGGGGTTGGTTGTGGAATGGGGATTATGGGTGTTGGATGGGGTGGGGAGTCAGGGATGGTGTCAGTTTGGGTATGTTTGTCAGTGTAAAGGACCAGGGGGGTTGTAGTGGGTTCGGGAGGGATGGGTGGGTTGTTTAATGTCTGTAGGGTGGATTAGATGGATGTGAGTTCAGTTTGCATCTAGTCCTGTTTTTGGGTAGTGGTGGATAATTGGGCTTAGATGTCTTGGATAAGGGTCAGTGTGTCAGGGCTGGGAGGTTGAGTCTGTGAAGAAGAGGGCACTGGTTGGAAAGGTGAGGAAGGTGCATGGTGAAAAGTGAAAGGAGGGGAAGAGTGGGTTCTGGGGAGTGATGGTGTGATGTAGTTGGAGAGTCCGGGAGGGGGTGTAGTGGGTAGGCATTGTGTCAAGGAAGGTAGACAGAAAGGCTTGGAATCCTATGGTGGTGTTAAGGGTTAAGTCAATGTCTGTGAGTAGGGATGTAGTAGGTATGGCTGGGGTGGTGGTTTCTGCAAGGTGAGGTGTGTCAATGTGGATGAAAGGGATTGAGGGTGGTGTCTGGCAGATGGTGGGGATTTTGTCAGTAGTTTTTCATTTTTTGTAGGAAATGAGGGGAGGGCTGTCAAGTTTATGTGTAGCTGATGGGGGAATTGTGGCTGTATACTAAGGTAAGGTAGGGGATGGGGAGTCCTCCCAGGTACCAATCACAGGTGAAGGGGGAGTGGGCGTAGATGATGAGGACAGAGGAGGGTGAGAGAGAGATGGAAAAGGGGTAGTGGATGTAGGAGGAAAAGGTGGTGGGGAAATGGGTGCTACTGCAACAGTTGTGGGAATAGGCTCTGGGAGCACCTCCGTGGTAGCAGGGGTAGATCTTGTTCCAGCTGCCACCTCTGCTTGTTTAGGAAGGGCCTAAGCCTCAGCTTTCTTCTTCTTCTGGGCCTCCATCAAGCTTCTGCTGATTCCCCATTGCCTCTTGGCAAAAGTAGTAGGGGCAAGGGTAGTGGTCTGCTCAGTTTTGTCTATCTTGTACCCCCCTTTGAGTAGCAGCAAGGTAATGACCCTCGCATAAGGGAGTGTGTGAGGCTTCTTATTTGTCCCTATCTTCTCCACTAAGTCTTTCATTGCCTCGAAGATGAGCTAGGCCGCATGAAAGCCATGGCCAAGAGAGAAGAAATAGACAGCATCCGCGATGGGAGTTCTCCTCTCCTGCTGACGTCCTGAGCAGTAAATGTTCTTTCGCAGGACTTGGTCAATGAAGAGGAGTTCAGGTTCCAATTCTCTCCTTCTGATCGAATCCCCTGTGGCCTTTAATCCTCTGGTCAAAGCTCTTACAATTGTATCAATGGAGGCGCTCAGGGGGGGCATATCCACAACTAGGGTTGAATGCGGCTGGGATGCCCAATACTTCAGCAATCACCTTGGGGCTCACTAACATATCAAAGTCGTCAATCAGCACCAGCATGCAAGCTTGTCCATCCTTATCCTTTTTGACCCTGATGTGTTGATAAAACAGTTGCACTAGCCTAGGGTAGGCTAGTGCTAGAATACCTCTCATCAGGGGTGTTAGACCCACTTTGATCATAAACTGCATAGCAGGGGCAGAGAGAGGTTCCTTCTCAAAAATGGGAGGTCAAAATCTGTCTCAGGCTCCAATGGGATTAAAACCATGAGCTCTGAAGGAGTGGAAAACTTAGGGGTTGGCACCATCGCCTCCTCAACCACTTCCTTCCCTTTTTTGGGTGACTTTGAAGTCTTGGCCTTCTTAGGGGTGGTCTCAGCAGGAGCCTTATCCTTCCTCTTTCTCTTCTGTGCACTCTTTGGAGTCATTTCAAACTCTATCTTTGAATATGAGAAACGGAGACTGAAATCTAAGTGCCTACCCTAAAATCCTAGGGTTTGGTTTAATTTGACGCACAGGGCATCGCGAGATCTCTTAGCAAAGGGTAATAGATGGGGGTGATGCGAGGAACAACTCTGTAGATTCGTGGAATGAATGATGAGCTGGAGGATTGACGCTGGAGGAGAGAGGGGGAGAGCGCCAGAAGCTAAGGTTTCACAGAGGGAAGAAGGAAGGGAATACTGGAAAAGGAGCCAAGCAATGGGTTAAAATACTTATCGTGAAACTCGGCACGCTTTGGTACATCTGGTCGCGGGATTGGAAATGAACCTAGCAAAGGTGTTTATTCAATTTGGATTGCGCGACAATCTCTCAGGTTGACCTTGGAGTGCGCGACAAGGTGAGATGAATTCATGTGAATTGCGCGAGAGGCTCCCAGGTCTCCATTCGGATTGCACGAAAAGCTCTAAGGTGCACATTGAATCTCGCGACAGCCTTAGAATCTCGCGACAGCAAATGAAGTATTTCTGGTGAATTGCACGAGAGTTTCTCGGGTGCACTTGAATCTCGCGACAGCTATTGAATGTTTTCATGTGAACTGTGCGAGATTCTCCTAGACTTCCATTTTAACCTCGCGACAGCTTTATAATCTCACGATAGCCGATGAAGTACGCTGTCTGTAGTGCGCGAGAGTCTCTCAGGCTTCTTTTTGGATCCAGTGACAGCAAAGTATAAAACAAAGAGCATGTGCTCTCTGTTCTACCCTTTTGCATATGTGTTGTGGTTGGATCCTAGGCATGACTCTCACCATGGGTACATCTAGATACTTTAAAAATTAACCATTCAAGTGAGGACAACAAAAATCAACCTCCCACATTATGCATTCCAACAAAAACTATCAATTAAAGAGCAGGAAACATCAAACCAAGCATAAAAAGTTCAAACCAGACCGGTCCAAATTCAAATGGGACCACTAACAAATCCTAGAGAACATAAAAAAAAGAAAGCAAGATAAATCTACCAAAAACAAAGTACATATGATACAATAATGACACACCTGTGGATCAGTTTGAAGGAGGATCCCCTTGAAAGTGAATGGTGTCCATGGGTTCGGCAGATTTTCCAAAACAAGGCTTAAGCCTCTGACCATTCACCTTCAAGGTTCTCCCAGACTTGAGATCCTTGATTTCCACAGCACCAGATGGGGAAATATGCATGACAATGTAGGGACCTTCCCATCTGGATTTCAATTTGCCAGGAAAGAATTTAAGTTTGGAGTTAAACAACCAAACCTTATCACCAACTATGAAACTCTTTCTCAACAGCCCTTTGTCAAAGAAAGCTTTGGACCTTTCCTTGTAGATTCTGGCATTGGCATACGCATCTATCCTTAGTTCTTCCAATTCCGACAGCTGCAGCAACCTGTGATGACCAGCAGAGGTTAGGTCTAAATTTAAATGTTTGATGGCCCAATAGGCCCTGTGTTCTAACTCTACTGGGAGATGACTGGCCTTGCCATAGACCAGTCTGAAAGTGGTCATACCAATGGGAGTCTTAGAGGTAGTCCTATAAGCCCACAGTGTATCATTAAGCTTGTCAGCCCAATCTTTCCTATCAGTCCTCACAGTCTTCTCAAGGATGTGTTTGATCTCCCTATTTGAAATTTCAACTTGCCCACTGGTTTGTGGGTGGTAGGGAGTAGCAATCCTATGGGTGACAAAATATTTCTTGAGCAAGCTCTCGAAATTTCTGTTGCAGAAATGGCTACCCCCATCACTGATAATGGCTTTAGGGGTGTCAAATCTCGAGAAGACATTCTGCTTTATAAACTTGAGGACAACCTGATTATCATTAGTTCTTCTAGCAATGACCTCTACCCATTTGGAAACGTAGTCCACTGCCACTAAGATGAAATGAAAATCATTTAAAGGAGGAAAGGGGCCCATAAAGTCAATACCCCATACATCAAACAGTTCTACAACAAGGATGGGCTGTAAAGGCATTGAGTTTCGTTTGGACAGCCCTCCTAATTTCTGACATCTTTCACAGGTCTTGTAGTGTGTATTGGCATCTCTGAAAAGAGAAGGCCAATAGAACCCACACTGCAACACTTTGTCAGCTATTTTTCTCCCACTAAAATGACCCCCACAGGCATTTTTATGGCACATGGCCAAAATGCTGGGGACATCACTTTTGGGAACACATTTCTGAATGATTTGGTCTGCACAATACTTGTACAGGCAAGGTTCCTCCCAGAAAAGAATTTGACCTATGAGAAAAATAGGTCTTTGTTTATTTTTTTCCAATGGGCAAGAATCTTGCCTATAACTAGATAATTGGCAATATGTGCATACCAAGGAACTAAAGAATGGATGACAAACAGTTGCTCATCTGGGAAGACATCATTTGTAGCAAGGTCATCAACACCTTTCTCCACCATAATTCTGGACAAGTGGTCAGCCACCATATTTTCTACACCCTTTTTGTCCTTGATTTCGATGTCAAACTCCTGCAACAGGAGTATCCATCTAATCAATCTGGGCTCTGCATCCTTCTTGGACAGTAGGTACTTTAATGCTGAGTGATCAGTGAAGATGACTGTTTTAGACCCAAGTAGGTAAGGTCTAAACTTGTCCACAGTAAAGACCACTGCCAGAAGCTCTTTCTCAGTTGTTATGTAGTTCAGCTGAGCTTTAGCAAGTGATTTGCTGAGATATGTAATGACCACAGGCAACTTATCTTTTCTCTGGCCTAAGACAGCACCTACTGCCAAGTCAGATGCATCACACATGAACTCAAAGGGCAGGGTATAGTCAGGTGTTTAGAGTACAGGGGCAGAGGTGAGGCAAATTTTTAAAGTTTCAAAAGTCTTAAGACATTCAGCAGAAAAGTCAAAGGGCACATCCTGGCAGAGCAGGTAGCACAATGGTTTAGCAATTTTGCTGAAGTCTTTGATGAACCTCCTGTAGAATCCAGCATGCCCAAGGAAAGATCTAATTTGTTTGACTGTTCTTGGAGGTGGCAAATTTGTAATGAGGTCAACTTTGGCCTTGTCTACCTCAATTCCATCTTTAGAGACTACATGGCCAAACACAATTCCTTGTGTTACCATAAAGTGACTCTTTTCCCAACTTAAGACCAAATTGGTCTCCTCACATCTTTGTAAGACTAGATGGAGGTGTTGTAGACATTGGTCAAAGCTATCCCCATAAACCGAAAAATCATTCATAAAAATTTCCAAAAATTTTTCAATCATATCAGAAAAGATGGCATACATACACCTCTGAAAGGTGGCTAGGGTATTACACAGTCCAAAAGGCATCCTTCTGCAAGCAAAAGTGCCAAAAGGACAAGTAAAAGTAATTTTCTCTTGATCAAGAGGGTGCACAGGGATCTGGTTGTACCCTGAGTACCCATCAAGAAAATAGTAAAAAGCTTTCCCAGCCAACTTATCTAAAATTTGATCAATAAAGGGGAGAGGGAAGTGGTCTTTTCTAGTCTTGGAGTTGAGTTTTCGATAATCGATGCAAACTCTCCAGCCAGTGGTCTCTTTGGCTGGTCTCAGCTCTCCAGACTTGGTTGTGATCACTGTTACGCCAGATTTCATGGGCACCACTTGGATTGGTGCCACCCATTCAGAAGCAGAAATGGGGTAAATTACCCCAGCATCCAGCAATTTTATGATTTCTTTCAGGACCACTTCCTGCATGTGAGGATTCAGTTTCCTCTGCATTTCCTTGGAGAGTGTTGAGCCCTCCTATTGATGGATCCTATGCATACAGATTGATGCATTAATCCCTCTTAGATCAGCAATGGTCCAGCCAATTGCTTTCTTGTGCTTTCTCAAAACTGTTAGCAATTCCTCCTCTTGCTCACTGGTAAGAGAAGAGGAGATAATTACAGAAAGTTTCTTGTCTTTCTTGAAGAAAGCATATTTCAATGTCTCTAGAAGCTTCTTGAGCTCCAGATCATGGGCTTGTTGGATGGATGGAAGGATTGGTGATTTATTGGTTGGAGGAAGGGGCAGCAATGTAGGTTTCCAATTAGAATGTTGCACTAAGCCCACAGAAGACCTCAATGGAGACATGTCTTCTGGTATTAATGCTAGGCTTCCTTCCTCTACCATGTTCCAAACTTCAGTTAAATTTGTGACAATATTGCCCCACTCCAACAGAGTGGGTAGTTCTTCTTCAACCACTTCTTCTAATACATCCACTGCAAAGCATTCCTCATTGTCCAGCTGAGGGTACTTTGCATTGTTATACACATTAAGCTCAACTTTCATATGTCCAAAAGTGACCTCCATGATCCCAGACCTGCATTGAATGCATGCATTGGTAGTGGCCAAGAATGGTCTACCCAGAATAACAGGTATCGGGGATGTACTCTTATTACAGCCCATGTCTAAAACAAGGAAGTCTGCATGGTAGAAGAACTTGTCTACCCCCACTAAGACATCCTCAACCACTCCCATGGGTTTCCTCTTAGACCTATCAACCATCAATACAACAATGGGGGTGGGCTTCAGCTCCCTCAAACCTAGCTACTGATACACACTGTATGGCAGTAGGTTAACACTTGCTCCAAGGTCTAAAAGGGCCCTTCCAATCATGTGGTTTCCAATAATACAGGGAATAGTGGGTATCCCTGGGTCTTCCAACTTCTCAGGCATTGTCATGGTTAATATAGAATTAACTGTATCAGTTGTAAAGACTTTTTTGGACAAATGGCCTTTGGCCTTCCTTTTCTGAGTACAAAGGTCTTTCAGAAACTTTGCATAGGCTGGGACCTGTCGGATTGCATCAAGCAAGGGTAAATTTATCTTGACCTGCTTAAAGGTCTCCATCATTTCCTCGATTTGTGCCTGCCACTTATCAAAAGAGGCAGGGCCACTCAAAGCTTGAGGAAATGGCAGCTGAGGTACTGCTAGTTCTTTAGCTGCAAGCCTATGACTGAACTTTTATTTCTTTCTTTTTTCTATTTTTATCTCCTACTAAGGCTCAACTACAGCCTCTTTATTTTTCCCTTGTTGAAGGGTAGCAGGCAGTTCTTGACACTCTGCTCTAACAAAGTCTCTTTCACTTTCACTCGACAGTTCCTTGGGAATGACCTCTCCTTGTTCCTTTCCCACCTGGTTGTCTACCAACCTGCCAGACCTTAGGGCTATGATGGCATTAGCCCCCTCAAAATTTGAGGAGCCTTCTCTAATCGAATACTGGCCCTTAGGGTTGGATACTGGCTGGCTTGGCAACCTTCCCTCTTCTCTTTTAGCCAAGGAATTGGCTATTTGGCCTAATTGCTCTTCTATCTTCTTTATGCTTTGACTGTGAGAAGTCACAGTCTGATTCAAGGGTCCAAGGCTTTGCAATTGGGACAAAACCTGGTCCTCGAAAGAAGCACTTCGGGGCTGAGGTGGGGGAACTACCAATTGATTTTGTTGCTAGGGTTGCTGTTGCTGCTGGAAATTTGACCTTGGGGCATAACCCTGGTTAAACTGCTGCTGTGGCCTTTGAGGTAAGACCAACATCTGTTGTGGCTGCATATAATTGTCTTGCCTCCACCGCAAATTTGAGTGGTCTCTCCATTGGTAACCAGCATTTTGGTGTTGGTATCCATATGGTTATTTATTGTAGCCACCAGATTGTTGTTGTCCAAAAGATTGGGCAGCAGCAGCCTGTTCCATTACATACTCAGGGTATTGCCCCGTAGATGGGCATTTTTTCACTGTGAGTTGTGGAGATTAGCATATCAGAAATGTCTCCGTCACTTGTGCAGCCATTCTGGGCTGCACTACAGTCAAAAGTTTATCAAATTTATCTGAAAGATTGGCCATCTGCATTCTCAGGTCATCGTTTCCCCTAACTTCATACATCTTTCTTTTAGAAGTTTCAACCAACCCCAGCTTAGGAGAAGGCTCTTGAACAGTTCTAGATGAAGACATCTTCTGGAAAGTATTTTCGCTAATGACCTCGAATAAGTCCCATGCCTCATCAGCTATTTTATGCATGTACGTTCCACCACAAGAGGCATTTATCATGTCTTTGCTCTTCTCATCAATCCCATTATAGAAGCTCTGGACAAACTGCCAGTCAGGGATCTTGTGGTGGGGACAATATTTGAGCATCTCCTTAAATCTGTCCCAGGCTTGATTAAAATCTTCAGTTGGGAATTGGGCAAAAGCAAGTATGCCTTTCCTCAACTGGCTGGTTTTGGTCTCTGAGAAAAATTTAGACAGAAATCTTATCTGGAGGTCTTTCCAGGAAGTGATGCTGTTGTTTGGGAGAGTAGATAACCAGGTCATGGCCCTGTCCTTTAGGGAGAAAGGAAAGAGCCTTAACCTAGTGGCTTCTGGTCCCAAACCAGCAATGGAGAATGTCGTGCACAAGGCCAACAACTGGTCAATGTACTTGTAAGGGTCTTCCTTGCTAAGCCCATGGAAAGAGGGAAGCATTTGGATGATGGAAGTTTTGATCTCGTAGTTTCCCTGAACATCTGGGAATTGGATGCTGAATAGAGAATTGTAATCATCCGGAGCATTCAATTCCTTCAAGGTTCTAGGTTGCTCTTCACCCATAACTGTTGTCTCAATTTCCATAGGAGGCTCGACTATGGTGTGTCTGTACCTTCTCAGTCTTCTACCCCTTTCTATCTCAGGGTTAGCAAGCTCTAATGTAGAACTGAGGGATCTCCTTCCTAACATGCACACACACCAACAGCAGGGAAGACTATTCGTAGGCACATTGCACTTAACAAAATTTGCAACTATCCTAATCAACTGCTATGGAATCTTCAAAGGAGAAATAAACTGAGGTTTTGAAGGTTAGAGAAGTGCAAACAGAGGTAGCTTGACTCCCAGTGCAATTCTACTCTCCTTCTCTGCTACGATCCAAATCTGCAAGAAAAATTCCAAATGTAGATCAGCAGTATCAATTATTCATAAGTACAACTACCAAAGAATAAAGAATACAAAAATCTAGAGTCTACTATTAGATCAGGATTCCCCGGCAACGGTGCCAAAAACATGTTAGGCTATTTTAAGTGCTTGCTACTGACTTTATTGGAGACAGTGATAAGAATGAGGTGAATGAAAATGAAAGAAAGATGGAGTGAAAACTACAGATCAGCAAGCCTAAAAATACACAATCCTGCAAGATACAGGGCCTGTTCTAGCAAGTTTTGATAAGTAAGAGTTTGTCCCACAGGGAAGGTTGATCTAAAGCTCTAAGGGAGCTATCTTTAGTAGGCTCTCCAGATCTGACTACAGATCTGGCAATCCTAAATGGAAGGGGATTTAAGGTCACTATAATCTAAATCCTAAGGTAACTTAATGTCTAAACTACAGAAAGGGTTCAGAAAGAGGATGGAGTGTGAGAAAATAAATATAAAAGGGTGAGAAGTATGCTATTAGGTATAGATCTGATGTGTCTTATAACTCAGACTCAGATCTGCTGCTATAGAAATCCTGTCTAATGGCTACATTATCACCAAAGAGGAGAAAGAATACAACTCACCCCTGTGCCATGACCCAATCCCTTATGGCTATAACCTGTCCACTTAAATGGTCACAGACTATCCAATAGGGGAACCACAATCCAGAGATGGGTCAGAATAAGTTTATCATTGTAGGCACTACTTCATCCAGGCTACAAGCTCAAGAATCCATAGGAATCTCAACCTCTAAAGTTCTGTGTGTGGGGCTAGGCCTACAAAGTGCACGAGCCTGGACACATAAGACCAGCAAGAGTTTGAGTACTAGCTTTTAAGCTTGGTTGTTCACTACTTTAGACAGCCAGCAGTGATCCAGTCACAAGCCTATAATCTCTACAGCCAACTCAGATCTGCAATCTGATGATGGGTCTATACAAATATAGGGGAGTCTGTCTCTGCACAATCTCTCACAAGGCTACAAGCACAAGTGCAGAGAAGAAGAATCTGTCTTAGATCTGTGGATTGGCCTCACCCTAGGGCTATAATCTGTCCACTTGAATGGTCACAGACTATCCACAGAGGTTATCCTCCTCACAGAGGTCTAAGACAAAACAAGAACATTGCTGCTGCCACCATGTTCACAAGGTTACCAGCTCAAGCTCTCATGGGGATTCAGATTTAGTGAATCCTGTGGTGGGGGAAGGCCTGCAATGTGCCTAACCTGGAAACATAGGTCCACTTGGATCTCAATTGAACCTTAAAAGCAATCCTCCATTGCTTACAATACAACTTAGCAATGGAGGATCTCAAGGCAGCAGTCTTGTACAGAACAACTCATAATAAAATCACCATCCCATACATGCAATAGATCCTATTATAAAACTCCATTGAAAAATATACCATATAATCATACAAAAGGCATACCCAGCAAGTGTTGGACTATGGAGAGAAGGAAAAAAAGGAAAAAGAAAAACTCCTAAACCCTAACCTTAGCCTACTGTAATTCTACAGTCGGTTTCAAGAGGAAGCACAGAAGTCGAGAACAAAAGTCCTCAAACCTAAGCTAGGCTTAAGCTTATATAGCAGTCGGTTCTCTCTGAATTAGGGTTAGGAAAACCCTAATTTTATTAATGCAATTGCGGCCCATTCTTGTCCCTTGGATGCCTCGAGGCATGTGCACGAAGATTGGAGCATTAGAGTGCATGCCCTAATTACTAGAAATTCCCATATTGCCCTTGCAAAAGTGGGGAGAAGTTTAAAACCCGATCCTCACTGAGTAGAAAAGATTTGCAGATCTTGCCATGTGGTAGAATTGGCATCGCAGGGTTGCTTTGACTTGAAGCTCTTACAGTCGTGGGGTTGGTACTTTGATCATCGCGGGAATACTTTGGTCGTCGCGGGATTGGTTTTTATATTTGAATGGCGCGAGAATGGCGCACACAGTTCGTTCCTTGATGAATCCCGCGGCGATCCTCATGAAGAGAATAAAGTACATAGGCTTCTGGGTCGCGCGAGCAGTTCCTTGAAAGTATGTGTCCCGCGACCATTGCACGACAGCCGCACGCTGGAGTGCCTGGAGCTCTCTATTCAGTAAATCACGCGAAGGTTAAAAACTCATCTCTTGAGTTGCGCGAGACTGCGCGAGCGCTTAAGACTGAGCCTTGAGAGAACCTCGCGAAGTATACTTTTTACTCCCTGCTGATATCCATCCGCGCGCGAACGGCGCGAAGACTGCGCGACTAGTTGGGGTGCTCCCTTCAGAAGCCCGCGACAACTGTGCGACGTACTCTTTCTAGTTTAATTGAGCCCTGTGTCATCTGCGCGAGACATTCTCCTTGATTTGCTTCTGCTTTGTTGTGTCTTTGCTGCAGCCAATTCTCTGTCTGGGTTTAACCTTCACACTTTTAAGGGGCTTCTGGATCAGCAATAGGCTTCTTGGCATAGTTAGGGGTTTATTTGCAGCTACTGCTTATTACCTATAGAATAGACTTAAAATGCATTTATTAAATGATTAAGGGTCTAACAGAGATTAAGTTAAGGGGTGAAAAGTGGTACTTTTCAGGTCTTAACAACATCCAAGGCTGTCCTACAGTTTATCTTCTAACAACCGGAGATAAATTAATCTTAGAAACAGATGCTTCAGACAATTGTTGGGGATGTGTCTTGAAGGCCATTCCTGCTGAAGATTGGAAAGAAAGAGAATCTTGTCAGTCTAATGGAATAAAATCACGGAAATCACCTTTAACAAAAAAGATACAAAGTAAAAAAAAATTATGTGGTTATAATTTTGGAAAATTTAAACCAAATGAATAGAATTATATTATATTTGAAAAAGAATTATTAGCAATAAAACTTGTTCTTAAAAGATTTCATATTTATCTAGCTCCTGAGGTTTTTATTGTCAGAATTGATAATAAAGCAGTTCGCGACTTTTTAATTAATAAAAGAGATATCTTAGATGGAAGAAGATTGAAATGGAATAATCAAATATATACAATCATGAGATTTGTGACGATCCCGTCGCGGCGATGCGCTCGCTTGTAAAAAATATAGAGTCGCCATCCGGAGCTTTCGGTGTCTCGAGAAACCTAGTTTATTTTTATGAGCACCGAAGTGCTAAAAATATGACTCTGAATCCGGTCCATACTAAAGGCTCTTGGGTAGGGGCTTCGGTTATCGATTGGGAAGGTATTAGGCACCCGATCAACTCACTTAATGCGGTCTCTACTTATGACCAAACTAGAAATGACATAAAAGAAAAGAAAATGCTTCCTCTTACCCAACAGGGCTTAGATTCTTATTTGTGGCCCTCCATTCCCACCGAAAATTCAGTGGCATAATAGCACAAATGCAAGGATGAGAAGAGCTAAAAAGAGATAGGAGAAGAAAGGGGAGAGCCGGAACCCTCGGGCCCTTGTAGCACCGTAGGAGAGCCTTGTGTGGCTTGCTTTGATGAGCTCTTGAAGGCTTTATATGGTATGGAATAGGTTAACTCCTAAGACTTGAAGCTAAGAGGTAGAGAAGGGAGGCTAGGGGATCACACACACCTAGGCTAAGGGTTTTGGATATAAGAACAAGTTTGAAATGAGGTTGAGAGATTTTAGAATTTGGGTGAAAATAGTGCACAAAAGGAAGGAAGAACTTCTCACTTTGTATTCTTTCTCTCTTAAGCAAATTTCTCAACCCCTAAACCAAAGGGAGGGTGCTCTATTTATAGGAAAAGGGTGGACTAGGAGAGTGTTTAAATACTAATCAAGGTTAGAAATTAAGTAATCTAGTATCTAAGGTTTCCTAGGGTTTCAAGGGTTTAGAGAAGTGTGAAGATGGGCTTTAATGGTGAATGATGGGTTAATGGTTTAGATCACTTATGGATTGCAAATAGGTGTTAAAAGGGGCAACAAAGTTATCAAAACATACTCCAAGGACTGAGGTGGTCAACAAGTCAAACCTTAGCTTCAAAATTCGAGGCAAAAACCAGAAGTCACTGTTCATATGCCTGGCGCAACTATTAGTTGTGCCAGACAAATGTACAGTAAAACAGTTCTGTACAGTAGCCTGGAAGTTGGTTCCGCGAGGGGTGGGGGACCCATTTATACCTGGAGCAACTATTAGTTATGCCAGGCCATTTCTAGGGGGAAAAGGCCTGGCGCAACTATTAGTTGCGCCAGGCAAATTCTTGGGGAAAATGGTTTCGCGCAACTATTAGTTGCGCCAGGCGAAAATTCTTCCAAAATGATCCAAATTTTAAATAGTCATAACTTTTGATATATAACTCCAATTGAGGTGATTATTGGCTTGTTGGAAAGCTGAAGAAGTTCTTTTTCCAATGGTATATAACTCATCTCTTGAAGAGGTATGTGTAAATTTTGATACTCTTCTTTCCAACCACTGCTCGGGAGGGTTTGACACTGGTCCAGAAAAGGGTTCTAATAGGTTTGGAAAGGTTAGGGTTGATTCCTAAGGGTTTGGGAAGGTTCCTAAGGATTTGGGAAGGTTTTTAAGGGTTTTATACATGCTATCAAAAGCTTGAAAGTGCACCTCTCTCGAAATGTGTTCCGATCGGGCCTTAGGCTAAATTTGGGTGTCTACAGATGCCCCTCTTTGGTATCCAATCACTAATGATCAAATACCAAAAAAAAGAGACATCCGAAGAGGCCCAAGACATTACTGACGGGTCTGCTATATTCAGAACAAACTTTAAACATCAGATGAGTAATATGGTGAGAAAATGAAAGCCCTGGATGTCAGGCTAAACATTCGTTTCTCAAGGTAATCAGTCCTCAAGCGCTTAGCGACATTACTGGACATAAACGAGGTAGAACGAGTTACAGAAGCCCTGTATGTCAGGCCAAACATTCGCTTCTCAAGATGATTTAAAGGTATTTGATGTTTAAGATTCATTCCGAATGTAACAACTTCATAAGTAAGAGGGGTGATCGACCCACATTCAAAGATAGGCGCGAAGTAAACATACGCAAGGCTCCACAGTTTGCGTCCAATCCTACGAGGCATTTAATTGCCCCACCTGACTATTCGCTGGTGCCCCTGCTGAAAGCAGGGTTCGAGGTATTTGGGTGAACCCATTGATCCCAAAGTTTATTTAGCATGACTACTCGAGCGGAGCGAATAGACGTCGCAACTCTTTTTGGGAGAACGTGTTGTTTTCAAAAACGTGTCCTAAATCAACATGACCTAGAGCATTCAGCTTCAACTACCTTGAACAGATCCAACCAAACATTGGGTGTCTCCCAAAAGGGACATCTAATCCTGGTTTCTGCCAACAATGATCATAAACATCATTTAACTATGCATAAATATGCACCCATTAAGGGCGATAAGCAACAAAGGCGATGAAAGCGCCGACCCGGACCTGCTCGGGTATAATTTACGGGAAAAAATGACCATCATATGGATGCCCATATGCATGGTGTATACTTTACAGGGATACCGCTGCCAATACAAGTTTTAAGCCTGTAAAAAATAAAAGAGAAATGAACCCTTTTGGATGCATGGTTGCACATAGTTTGATTGATGCGTAATCTCATTCTCAATAAGTTGGTCTCAACCAACGATTTACTTTTTCCAACGGAGTCATCCGGACCTCAAACCCCGTAGGGTGCGCGCCCAGACCATGCGGACCAAGAGTCCACACCTCCAAAAAGTTCATGAAAAATTTGAATCTTAGACTCTCACGTTCATATGAATCAAAGACAGAGCGCTTAGCTCAACAATTTAGCAGTGGAATCGTCCTGACCGAAACATTGATCGTCTGATCATGATTGATACCATTGCTCCTACTTTGAAGTAGGATCCAAGATCCAAGGCGAACCTTAGATCTAAGGACATTAGTTTTGCACAGCTGCGTTGCTGATAAAATATTCACATTTTACCGCATTGAAGATACGCATGTGCATAGCTATGCATGAAAAGTTCACAGATTTCTCTTCTTCTTTTTCAAAATGATTTTCATTCTCCCCCCCTTTTTTTTAATAGACCTGACGTCGGTGGCGGGATGCTTCATCTTATTTGTCCATCGCTGAGAAGTTGCCTGCTTCGAGGCTTTGGACCATGTGATATTTCTGTACATTCTCGAGAAAACGTCAGTCCCTTTTTTATTTATATAAGTAAAAAATGCATCCTGATTAACAGAAGGAGAAATTAACCTTTACCTATTTTTTTCATTTTTAAGATCTATATATATTTTTTGGATTTTTATTTTCAAAGATTTTTTGTTCTTTTTCTTTATTTTTGACATGAAAGTATGATGTTGTAACTAAGCATATGAGAAAGAGTAAAATTTTTTGGATTTTTATTTTTTAGAGATTTTTTGTTCTTTTTCTTCATTTGTGAGATGGAAGTATGATGCTGTAACTATGTACATTGGAAAGAGCATAAATATATATATACATTTTTTTGAATTTATATTTTTCTTAATTTTTTAGTTCTCTTTTTTTCTTTTCTTTTTTTTTTTTACTTTTTTTTTTTTTTTTTTTTTATGATGCCTTATCAGTGAGGTGACATCACGGGTCCCATTTTGAGCATAGCTGAACCCTTTTATGCAGACGAATCTGAGTGAGTTTTCAGATTTTACCAAGGCCGGAATGTTAATCCCTTTGGATTGAGTCAAACCTTTCTCCTTACCTTGAG
Organism: Chloranthus sessilifolius; assembly: GCA_021018995.1. NCBI lineage: Eukaryota > Viridiplantae > Streptophyta > Magnoliopsida > Chloranthales > Chloranthaceae > Chloranthus > Chloranthus sessilifolius. The sequence goes on from CM037597.1 coordinate 101,491,452, forward strand.
TCATACGTTTGACAAAGTAATTTTACAAAGATAATTTTGGTCGGGACCCGTCTTGAACTAGCATGAGCGGCCCAGCCGAAAAAATGGTATCAAAGAGAGTAACCAAGAGGGCTCCTCAAGCATCAATCTTCTCAATCAGTGCAAACCTTCCTTTTCTTTTTTTTTTTCTTTTTTTTTATTTATCTCCTTTTTTTACCCGTGGCGCCCTTTCGAGCTCTCACCACGTCCATGGGCTTAGCTCTCTTACCCCAAGCGCCCTTTCGGGTTTTCACCTAGTCTGCATAAACTCGTTGTTTTTACCCGTAGCGCCTTTCCAAGTTTTCACCACGTCCATTTTACTTTGAGCTTATATTTTTATTTTCTTTTTTCTTTTTTTTTTAAAAGCCATGACATAGACGTCGATTCCGTCATAGCGGGCCAGATGGGGTTCTGGTGTCATCCCATAACTTGGCTTATGTTGACTTAACAGATATTATGACTACTTGTAAACCTAAAAGAGGGCTTTCTTCAAGGTGTAGCTTGGCCATGGGTTAGGTTAGGATTTGAAAGTATGCTAGGCAAAAAGGGTTTCTTTGATGTGGCTTAAATTTTCTTAACATACTTTCTTCCTTGGGGGTTTTCACTGGACATGCCCCGTGATTTTTCTATATATTTTTTTGTTCTTTTTACTCCATTTCAGGCAATCTCTTTTTGAGGTTTTACTTTTTCAATTTTTTTGGATTTTGATAGTAACTTTACTTCCATTTTTTGTATATGTACACACACATTTTTTTTAGGGAAGGGGGTTATTGAAAGAAAGGCCCAGGCTCAAATGGGGTAGCAAAGGATATCATCATTTTTAGGAATGCTTTTTGGCTACTGTGTTTGGGATGATGGCCTCTTTTGGGTGGTTCTTAAGCAGTCACATATCTGTTTCACCAATACTTACCTTATCGCAATAAACTAAGAGTAGAACCGTCGGACGTATCCAGCATTGATGGGCTCAGGAAGATGATCTCCGTCCATGGTGGCGAGGCGGATGGCGTATCCCGATAGTACTTTTTGAACGACATAAGGTCCTTCCCAGTTTAGCTTGAACTTGCCTCTCGGATCGGTATGGAGGGATGGGAAGATTTTCTTCAGTACAGTGTCTCCTACCTTCAGATCTCGACCGCAAACACGTTTATTGTAAGCGCGTGCGATTCACTCCTAGTAAATTTGAGTATGACATGTTAAAGAAAGTACTAATGTTTTGACTGATTTTTTAAGCAGAGATCCAAGTTTAAACCACTAACTAAAGTGGATATATCTACTGCAGGAAGAAGATTTATGTTACCACTAAACTAGTGGATTTTACTCTGTAAATGACAGAAGATGACTGAAGAAGGAAACTCCTCTTCTTCTCAACCACCTCCAAACATAAGAAAATCTTATGTTGGAAAAACCTCTGTTGGAAAAATTTATGTTGTGTTAAGAGGCCACCAACCCGGACTATATACCTCTTTCTTAGCTTGTCAAAAATAACTTACCAACTTTCCAAACTTTCTTTACCAAGTTCACGATGATTTCAATGAAGCTAAATCAACTTTTACTTTATATCAAGTACAACAATCACAATATTTGTTAGAACACTAGCATCTCGATGAATAATGTTCCCGATTTCTATATCCCAGAATAAATCCAAAACTTTATCACGAGATTAATGGAACCTGGAAATGCCAACTTCTGAACGATAAGAAATAGTTCAGGCATCACATGAGCAACCTCTCTCATAAAATCCATAAAAAAGAACAAAAGCTAGAAAACCTACAAGATAGTTCAAATGCCCTTATTAAATCCATAGCATGGGATTCTGAAACATTTGCAGAAAACTTCTCTCTTGAAAAAATCAATCACTTTTTAGAATTAGCAGATCTTATGGATTCAAATTATCCAAACCCCATTTTCACAAATTAAAAAGAATTTGTTTGTTTGAATAAATAAAACATATTCTGCCATGTGATAGCAGTAAACCCCTGATAACACAAATTGAAGATCAAGAGTTTAAGATTAAATAGATCTTAATAGATAATTATAATATCGCTCAATGTTATGAAGATTTCCTTCCAAAATTATCAGTTTATACGGAAAATCTCATGTATAATCTGGAAGAATGTCTTGATTGGGGATTAGTAAAACAACTAATTTTTATCCTATCAATGAATTCCCGATGATTATCAAAACAATGGTCTATCATCTCACCAAAAATCTTAATCGCACTGTCTACTATACATTTTGGATCACAAGCACAATTGGATGGAGATTGAAAGAAAATTTTTATCAACCGTATCAAATTTGGTTTTTAGATAAAACTAAAGACTACGAGTTCGATGAAGTCAAAGACCCCATGGCTAAAGCAAGCATCATGTCCATTAATCCAAAATCCTATTAGATTCGCTCTCTTAAAACATTCTCTTTAATGGCAAGGCAAATCCTTGTTGCCGATAATCAATTCAACACATCGAATAGTCGGAGAATTTTCACTATAAATTTATCAATTGAATATATGAGGACTCAAGAGAAAAAAATTGAAGCAACTTCATTATTATTAAAGATCGATTCTCGAAAAGATCTTGACCTCCCGGAGAATCTCGAGATCGAAACGAGAATGCTCGAAGAAGATGAGATGCAAGACAGCTATGATCATCATAGTCCTACCTCAGAAGATTCGATTTTCTACCATAATCTGGAAAATCATATGGAAGCATAGTGGACCACACCACTACCACCAGTAGCAAGAACGACTCCAGCTCATCCAGGATATGTTGCTACGCAGAATCGTCAGCCCTGACATCACAAACCAGAATCGTCAGCCATGACGTCTCCTATTATCTTACTTAAATAAAAAAGTAAGGCATGCTTTGAAAAAAGAGAAAGCATCTTTATTATTGAAAAAAGTAGTTTGTCCAGATGTGTATATGCTTTAAAAAAGAGAAAGCATCTTTACGATTATAAAAAGTAATTTATCCATATGTGTGTGTAAGGTATCTAAGAAAGTCTATTTAAGGGCATATCTCACCCTTGTCGTAGACATCGGTTTTTAAGAAAGAAATCCACAGTATATTTACAATACTTACAATGACTGGTAAGACCACTGCAGACACCAATGCTAATACCAAACTCTAACACTTGAACTTAGCTCTGATACCATTTACAATATTGCGAATTTCTTTCCTAAAAACCGATGTCTACAATAAGGGTAAGATATACCCTTAAGTAGACTTTCTTAGATACCTTACACACACATATGGACAAACTACTTTTTATAATAGTAAAAATGTTCTCTTTTTTCAAAACATACACGTCTGGACAAACTACTTTTTTCAATAGTAAAGATGTTTTCTCTTTTTTCAAAGCATGCCTTACTTTTTCATTCAACTAAGATAATGGGAGCATGCATGGTTGATTACAGCGTTTGATGATTAGATTCGTTTTGGATATTTTCATATACCATTTCAATCTTTTTCCATCTAAGATCTCTTTTATTAATTAAAAAGTCGCGAACTTCTTTATTATCAATTTTGACAATAAAAACCTCAAGAGCAAGATAAATATGGAATCTTTTAAGAGCAAGTTTTATTACTAATAATTCTTTTTCAAATATAATATAATTCTATTTATTTGATTTAAATTTTTCAGAATTATAACCACATAATTTTTCTTTACTTTGTACCTTTTTTGTTAAAGGTGATTTCCGTGGTTTTATTCTATTAGACTGATAAGATTCTTTTTCTTCCCAATCTTCGGCAAGAATGGCCTTTAAGACATATCCCCAATAATTGTCTGAAACATCTGTTTCTAAGATTAATTTATCTCCGGTTGTTAGAAGATAAACTGTAGGACAGTCTTGGATATCTTGTATTATTTGTTTTAGTAAATCTTTATCTTTATCTGTCCATATAAATTCTATTTCTTTTTTCAATTTATTTATGAAAGATTTTTCTTTTTCTGCTAAAATTTTTAAATAATTTCTTTCATAATTTAATAAGCCTAAGAGACTTTGTAACTGTTTTTTATCAGTTACCTCTTCGGGAAAATTGTTTATTTTGATAATAATATGATCTTATAATTTAAGGCCATCATGTGTTAAAATAAGACCTAAAAATTTTATTGATTCTTTTTCAACTTCTATTTTTGAAGGTGAAAAGATAATTTCATGTTTTTGGAAAATATCACACATTTTTTTTTAAATGTTTGTTGTGTTCTTCTTTTGTTTTAGAAAACACTAGGATATCATCGATATATACCACACAAAATTTTTTATAAGGGGCAAAAATCGAATCCATCCATCTTTCATAGATTTGTGTAGCAGTATTCAAGCCAAATGGCATGGCATTTCATTGATAATGTCCACATGGAGTACTAAAAGTAGTCAAGGGTTTAGATTTATTGTCTAATTTTAATTGCCAATATCCTGATTTACAGTCGAATTTACTGAAGAATTTTGATCCTTTGATTTGGTTAATCGAAACATCTTTTCTTGGAATAAAGTATCCGTCAAATTCTAAATTTTCGTTTAATCTTTTATAATTTAAAATCATTCTAGCTTTTTCGCGCTTTATTTCAGCATGATTTCTTACTAAAAATGCAGGGCTACAATGAGGGCTTTTTGTAGATTCACTGAGTTTTTTCTCTAATAAATCTTTAATTTGTATTTCAAATTCGTTTATAGCTATTTTTGTATAGACCATAGGTTTTACGCTAATTATGATATTAGGATCTTTTAAAATTATGGTACAGTACCGTAGACTTTTATGTCATAATTTTAGTGGGTTGTCACTAAAATTGTCTTTGAGAATGGTGAAAAGTCAATGAGTTTGACTAAATTGTGTGATCACCTCACCATGCTTGCTGGGGGCAAAGCCTTTGTGACATTTTGAGTTATGAACTTGAAAAAGTGGAATATTTATCAGGTCTTTCTTGAGAGAAAGACTAATATAACCTATGGTTAAGGTCATTGGTAAATAGGCAGTAATGAAATTGTTACCTAACAAGAAATCTCCATGCATGTTGGGAAAACATAAAATTTTAGGAATAATAAATTTTTTATCATTAAGCCAAATAGAAATATCTTTTGTTTTTAACTCAATAACAGTTTCTCTTCCTTCAATGCCTTTGACTTTTATTGGATGTTTAATGTTCATCCATTTTTTGGAGGGCAAAGCATTGTACCGACAAACACTTATTGTGGCTTCGGTATACATTAAGACACATAAATTATATGATTTATAATTTTGAACCATAAAATTTCCTAAGACATATGTATATCATCTTTTTTCATAACTAGGAGAAAATAAGATTTCAATATTTTTTGACTGAAAATCATAAAGTTGAACTGTTTTTAGTTCATGAGTTTGTGTTCCAGGTAGGATAGGGACTTGTATATTTTTTACTGCTATATGTGTTTGGTCTTGAGTTGGTTCGAGAGCACTGGGTGTTGATGCTCTAGACTCAATAATTTTTACAGGAAGTCATTCATCTTTTATAGTGTTAAAGGAGGCAGTCCTTGTATCTCTAAAATATAAAATATTTCCAGAAGCTTATATTTCAATAATCTGGATTTGAGATTTTAGTTTTTGTTCTAAAAGATCTTCAAATAATCATTGTTTAGGTATCTATAAATTTTTTCAGTTTATTAATCTTGGTTAGATTTCTGAATTATATGGTTTGGGTTCAAATATTTCAATCAGATTTTTGTCTAATTTGTGCATTTTTGTTATTGGTTTAGAGATTAATTCATGTTCTGTTTGCCAGGTTATGGCTAGGTTTTGTTAATCTTTTTTCATTTCTAATCATTTTGTTTGGATTTTAATTTTTATTTTGTCTTTAATATTTGGGTCGTCAAGTGAAATAAAATAATTTTATTTTAGTTTAAACCAAATAATTCCATAAGCTAAATTTGATTGAATCCCTCCAATCAATGATTGTAAAGGATTAAGTTATATTTTATCCATTACTACAGCTAGTATAGGTCTATTTATACCATATCTGAATAAACCTATTATAAATATTTGAAGTAAACCAATGTGAATATATTTTAATTTTGAATTCTCTTTTTTCCATCATAATATTTTCTTTTTATCAAACAGTGCTATTTCAACTGCAAGATTAGATGTGCTTTTTGTAGTAGCGTTTTCTGAAAAAGCTTCAAATATTCTTTTAGACAAGATTTTATCTAAAGGAGAAATTTTATAAATATCTTCTTTATTAAGTTTTTGTTATAACTCAAATTCTCGAAGTTGTTCTTCAGAGAAAAATATTTCTTTACCTATTACGTCTTTCAACGTAATCATTTGATGTTCTTCGTTTGTCATTTTGACAACATTTAACATAAATATTAGATCATCTATGTCAGAATCAGAGTCTGTTTTGGATTCTAATTCATAAATGATACTATTATCATTACTTGAAATTTCTTCACCAAAATAAACATCTAGATTTGCTTCATCTAAATATTTAATCATTTTAGTTATATTTTTTTTCCGTTTTGGGCATTGAGGAGCATAATGTCCTTCTTCGTTATAAATAAAACAACGAAATTTCTTTTTAGCCATAGTCATTTTATCTGCTTTCTCAGTCTATTTTTTTTTTAATATATTTTTTATTTTTAACAATCCTTTTTCGTTTATACCAAAGTTTTCATTTGAATTTTTCTTCTTAAACCCTTTCTTATATCCTTTGATTTTAAGAAGATTGCATCCTATTTTCTAATTTTTTTAGAGGATTTTATCATAATATTTATGACCAAAGTTAGAATTCGTGATTTGATTCTTAACTTATTTTTTAGCTTTTATTTCTAAACATCTATCAGCTATTAATCTTAGGACAAAGAAAGTTCTCAGTTCTAAAGTGTCTTGTTTAGATAATTTATTAATAAAATCTGGATAGCCTTTGATGACTAATTCATCTCATGGTGCTGGGAGTTTATAATAAAATTATTCTAACCATGATATATTGATTGGGGGTTCCAATTGATAATAATATTTTTTAAAAGTGTTGCAATATTCTTGAAATTGGTAATTATTGTATAGTTCTAATTTTGATAAAATATATATCGCATCTTCTTGTAGGTTTTGTTCACCTTTATAACCACAAAGATGCTCTTTAATGATTATCGTAAAGTGTTTTAAAATATCATCAAGATTATTAAAACTTTCTAATAATTATGTTTTTTACATGTTACCATCATTGAATTTTTCCCATTATTTTAACCATTGCAAAACATCACCTTGAAGTATTGCTGCAATATAGTAAAGAAATCTTTCTTTGGACCAAACGACTTTTTGGTTTGTAATTACTATGGATATGGATTATACCCAATCGTCAATTACCTTTTCTTGATATTTAAAAGGAACATTGGTTAAATCTAGATATGTACCACCTTGAGCTACGTTTTGTTTGTTCAAATCGTCTCTTATATTATTTGTATATTATTTGTAGGAATTGAGATTTCCTGATCTTTTACTCCGGATGAAGAACTGCCATCATTCATATGAATATAATGTTTTAGATATTCCTCTTGTTCTTCAAGAGTTAATGTTTTTAAATATATTTATAAATTTTCAAATTCCTCTAATGGTTCTTCAGCTTTTCTCTTTCTAGGAGTAAGAGTAGTTTGTGACTCACTACGATCTGAAGAAGTATCTGAGTGATCAGAAGTGATTAATTGTATCAGTTTCTGATTCTTCATTTAATTCCAGATTTTGGAAGTATGTTAAAAGAGGTTCATGTTTTAAAGAAACTTTTTTTATTTGAGAAATGATATTATTTTTTATTCAATCGGAAGGGTTTCATCCATATATAACTGTTGCCAATATTCGATGATTTCTTTTACATTCAAGTATTCTTGATAATTATATACAATATTTTCTTGTAAGACATAGATGACATCGGTATTGATTTCATTAATTCCATCAGTTCCGTTGAATAATCGGGTATTCGAATATTTATTTTTTTATTTTTCTAAATCTAACTGTTTTAATTTGGTTATTAAATTTTCTATTTTTGATTTGATTTTTTCTTTTAAATCCAAATCGATTAATTTGCCTAAGGCCAAAATATTTTCTTTATTTATCATTACTTTATTGTAAATTGCATATAGTTGTATTTCCATATCGTCTTGTTGCTTATAGATTTTCTTTAACCAAGTACCGATTATATCTAATAGCCTAAATATAAGCTCATGAGTGAATTTGATGAGTTGACCCTTTCTCATAAATGGAAAGGAAGAAAAGCTTAGGATGTAGCAATTAGGGTAGGGTGTCTGGGTGTGTCACAAATAAGGCTCTCAATGGGCTGGATTGGGGCCCGGCTTGGGTTCAACCCGACCCTAATCTATCTAGGCCGGGTTCTCAAATTTTTCAGCCTGGTCCTAGCTCGGGCTGCCATGTACTCAACCTAAGCCTAGTTCGAGCTATTTTTATAATTAAATTTGGTTGGGCTTGAGTTGTTTTTTTTCTAATAAAGTTTAAAGAAGGTTAAAAATTTAATTAAATAATTATATTAACAGTATAAAGTCTTACGTACATACTTTTAGTTAAATATTTCATTTTAGTTTGTTGCACAATGATTATAATGGATAATGATTGTTTGAAAGGATAACAGTTGCATAATAGTTTTAACGGACAATGATTGCATAATGGTTACAACGGACAATAATTATATCGGACAACGATTAATGTTAGGACACTTAAGTAAATTATATTTAATTAAAAGAATTTTTTTTATAACTTTATATATATATATATATATATATATATATATATATATATATACGGGCCTGGTGCGGAACCGGGTGTTGGAACATTCAACCCAAGCTAGGCCCGGATTGATCCAGGTTGCAACTTGCAACACATTTAGCCCAATCCGGATTCCGGGCCGGGCTTGAGTGAGAGAAAGTACTACTTTTTCTGGGCAGAGTGCGGGCCAAAATTCCGGCCCATTGAGAGCCCTAAAATGAGAAATGAAAAAAGGAAAACTGCCTACTGCCGACTGCCAACCGCCGGAGACCCTGAATGAATGGGATGCTGAGCGGTAGAACTGGAGAAGTATTGATAGTTAGGAAAGGTATTTGGGGTTTTGTGATGGAAGAAAGTAACAATGATAACAAGTTGGTTTATTTACATTACAACCACACCCACTCCTCCAAATACGTTAGGTGGACTGCTAGGTAATTCATCTCTTTCTTATTTATTTATTTTTATGAAGAGTATTTATCTATCTAAAATATATGGCATTTTATATTTTTATTGAACGAATAAAATTTTGGAAACTGCTGTAGAGGAGTTCTATTCAATTATACCGCTGACTGAACTAAACCCATATTTCTTTATTTTTATTTCCTCTTTTAATATATATATATATATATATATATATATATATATATATATGGATGTTAACCCTTGCCACAAAACCCAGAGATTATTATGTTGTGTACCTGCCCTATGTTTAGGGCTTAACAATGAATAATGATTAGAAAAAAAATCCACCCCTATTTAGGAATTCTGCAGTGGGAAACATAACATAAAAAAATTGTGCTACTTTAGTTTTGGTAATGGACGTAAATGACCTAGTGATTTTGCACACGTCGCGAAGAAGAACAACTTTTCTTCTTTGAGACCAAGTGTTATACACTAGATGATCGAATGGTTTTTAACTTAATCTCCCTCCATCCATAGTAGGCACTGAGAGAATATGCCACCAAGGATTAGTAATAGCTTCTCTTATTCCTAGATGACCAAAAAAAAACACTAACGATATAGCATTGGCTAACCTAGAAGTCCATGAGTGTTCTCAATAAACAACCACCCTCAGGAGGAAAGCTGGCAATAAACCCTAATTAGGTTAGGTCGGAGATTCAACTTTACATGCTTATTTAAGCAATAAATTTAGAGATATTTTCTCGTAAAACCACACAGCTTATCTTACAATAAGCTTCTAGGGATGCAAACAAATTATTACATGGTCATTCCTGGTCAAAGTAGTCGACTGACCACCCGGCTTTACCTTGCAACGCTGTCGAAAGAGATGAAATCTTACGGTTGCTTAAATACCTCGACATATTATGACAGATGTTATCAAAGGGCCCGAAATAGTGACTTACATCACTACGGATGGCATCATGGGTGAAGATATGGAAATCTAAGCGATTACCAAGCTGTTAAGGTTAGGTTTGATGGCCATCGATGCTCATTGAAGCCTTTTGATGGGGTAACTATAAGATGTGTAGCATTTTTTCAATGCCTTCTGTAATTAAGTTATTGGAGGTACTTTGTTATCGCTGATTCACAAAAATTGATAGCAACAGAGGAGCATTTGTTTCCCTTAAATAATTGTTGAAAAAGTCAGGTTGCTCTATACATGGTATATATATATGTATACGGAAAAGGGTTCGTCCTTTGATGGGAGGACGATCACCGTCCTCCAAGGTTCCACTTGGAACCCGAAACATTGTTGTGATGCCATGTGGAGCTTGGGCGCATTGCTTAGATCATTTAAAAAAAATATGAAAACTCATCTCCACTGTGTGGTTTTTGAGCCATGAAATGTGGACCATTGAAACTAGTCAAACTTTGACGTATGCTTTTAAATTTTTTTTTTTTCGAAATTATTATTTTTTAAATCGCTCTCAATCATCCCCTGTGCTCCACATGGCATCCAAACATTGTTTTGGGTGCCACGTGGAACTCCACGCAGACATTGGAGGACGGTGACCGTCCTCCCATGGAGGAAAAACCGGCTCCCTATATATATATATATATATATATATATATATATATATATATGGTAAGCGGCCCAAGTGCCCATTTCCTTGGTACTTGGGTCACCTTTTGGGATGTGTGACATATGGAATCATCATGTGTGCCGTCTGATAGGTCGCTTTTTTGCACTAGGACATAGAATTTCATGTTATGACTTGCACACATCCCAATTTCATAAGCCAACTTGCTTGACTTACATTGCCTTAGCGTGATTGTGGGTCCATGAAAATGTGGGTTAGAAATCGTTTTTAGTTATTATATGTCACATGTCAGACTTACAATAAATTTCAACTTTAGTTAAATAAATTCATGATTGTATGTGTGGTTATTCATTTAAGATCGCATTCGCTCAAATTCTTGATGGTACAACTTAGTAACATTCCATTTATTCACATCCATCACATGATATGAGATTCATTAACCTAAGCGTAAACCATTGAAACTAAGAAATAATTAGTGATCATTAAACATCTATTTCTGGAATATGCAACTATCAATATATATCTGATATCCATCTACAAGGTACCCATGCAGAATGTAAACTATCACAAATGACTGAGAAGGAAGGGAATTGAACTGAGACATTTCTTACACTTTTGGAACTGCCACTTAGAGAACTTGTAGCTCTCTGATTGATCGAGTGGATGTGATTCCATGATCAGCTACTTGCTTGGTCCCCAACACTTCCTTCCGTAGCCCATCCCGAATCAAAGGGTGTCACACGTGATTACGTGAAGCTTTTTCATTTTCCGCTGCAACCATTGCGGACTTGCGGATCCTTCTTGTCAGGTATATATACTCTTATAGTTTCACACTCATTTTCGCAGTCTTCCTTGGGCATTTTGACCAAGTTCAACCATGGTTACCTAGAAACTCTTTTTAACCCATCATACCAGTCTCCATGGCCCATACGTACCAGTACAGGGACTGGTTTGGAAACTTTCCAAAACTTCCTAGAAACATTTTTAGAAACGTGTTTCAACATAATAGAAACCTTTTCATTTTAAACTGAAACTGGTTTCTACATTAGAAGAAACTCGTTCCAATTTTTATAGAAACATGTTTCTATCAATAATTTTTTTAGATCATTAGATGCGGTCAATATCTGACTCTTATAGATTTTTTTTTTTATGGAAACACAAGAGTTTCATTCATTCATATAAAAGGAAATATGATCCCAAAATCTATGGGGAACTTCTTCCATCCAAATACAATCATGAGGAAAAGATAAAGCGAACTTTGCAATCGCATCGGCCACATGATTAGCTTCACGAAAACAGTGAAAGAAATGAGTGACTGAAAGGCCTTTGCCAGATCTTTTATATCCGAGATAATACCCCCAATCGATGAGAAATCCTCCTTCTGGTCATTAACACAATCGATCAGATATCTGGAATCAGCTTCAAACACCACATCCTTGAGCCCAATTTCCAGCTCTAATTGAACTCCCAATAATAGAGCTTTTGCCTCACAATGATCAGCACTTGAAATCTGCTCCAAACCTGTAGCTCTTGCCGGTATCACCTCCCCATTAAAGTTTCTTATAACAATACCTGCGCCTGATTTGCCATCTTGTTTACACCACGCCCCATCAGCGTTGCACTTAAATGTGCCAACAATCAATTTGGACCACTTTGCTTCTTTTCGAAGACCGCTACCACCCCCATTTAAATCTGGGTTTCCTTATGATTGGCGCACCTGAATATACTCCTCAAGCAGATTTTCCGCGTAATGAATCCAAGCAAAAAGGTCACCTGGTTTCTCCCCCTTACAGACTTTGTTCGTTGAGTTCCAAATCTCCCAACCGTAAACATAAAGCAGATTCGCAGCCTCCTCCTCACAATATTTTATAACTTCTTTGACCCAATCTTTGAGTAATACCGGCTTGCTGAGGAACCAAAACCGCGATGTCGCATCACAGTCCTTTAAATGGTGTAAAACAGATTCGGACTCACCCCCACAAACAGTACAAGTCGGTTCGATAGCTGGGATTTTTTGATGAAGAAGCTCCTTAACAGGAAGGATGCCCTGTACTGCCCTCCATGCAAAAAGTCTAATCTTATATTGCACTTCCACATAGTTTTCCAAATGGGATCGACTAAACCTGTGTTAGAGCTCGCTCTGCCTCCAGTCTTGGATCATTCGCCACAGCCACAGCCACAGCCACAGCCACAGCCACCGCATAAGCACTCTTCACAGAAAAGTTTCCGTGAGTTGTGTAAGCCCATATCAGCTTGTCTTCAGCATTACCACATGGAAGAGGAATATTAGTAATAATCTCTGCTTCTTCCTGAAGAAAGAAATTTTTTATATGCACCTCATTCCACCGTTTCAGATTTCCATCAATTAGATCAGCTACTCTTTCTCCTGGTGCCGGATTTTTAGGGGAGATAACATGAAAACTATCTTTCCGCGGCACCCATTTATTATTCCAAATGTGTATCTCACGCTCGTTTCCCACCCGCCACCTCAGTCCATGATTAAGATTTTCTCTCTCCTGCTATAATCCTCTGCCATGTGAATGATGCATTTCGACCAACCGCTGCATTTAAGAAATCAGTGTTTAGGTGGTATTTGGCTTTAAAAATTCTGGCAATGAGAGAGGTGAGATTATGACGGGGACGACACTTACATGGACATTGGATTCGGACCGCATCGTTTCTATCGGCGTAGAAAGAAACAGCGTAATAGAGGTCAAAGTTAAGGAAAGATGAAAATTCGAGAGAAAAGGACGAAAAGAACTAGCGAAATTTCAATTTTAAATTTCGATCGATCGAATTGACATTTCGATGGATCGAAATTTTTCGTTCGATCGAAAGTAAAATTTCGATCGAACAAAACTCGGCGGCGATATTTTATATGTTTGAGAATTTCGATCGAACGAATGTCAATTTCGATCGAACGAATTTCAATTTCGATCGATCGAAATTGGCACTGAGCAGTTTTAGTTGCTTTAAACTTCTAATTTCGAACTTTATACTTTAGGGGTTTAATTGTCTTTATTTAATTTTCGTTTTAGGGATTTCTTTTATTGTGAGACCTCCTATATAAGGTCTTTAAACAATGTAATTAAGGGAGTTGATTGATTATTGAATGAGAGCTTATGCTTCGTGAAAAGAGAGTCTTCTTCCCTGCGATGGGCTTGGTGTGAGACCAAGGGAGTGATTCCCATATATTTTCCTTATTGTTGTTATTGCATTGCGTGGTTTGCTTGATTATATTTGCTATCTAAATCTCTACGTGCTTCTCTAGCCATAGCCTAAATCCTTCCTTGTGATCCCCGGAACCCTAAACCCGTTTTGAAGCCTAAATCACACAAGCCAACATCCTTTCCAAAACCATAAGCCGATCTAAAAGCCATAAGCATTTCACAAACCCTAATTCCATTATACAACCCAATTTGGAATCCGTGAATCTACATCGGAAAAACAAAGCTAAAATCTTATCTCTAAATGATCTGCTTCTCGACTACAAAAGTACTTAGCATCGAGATTGGACCTACGAATCTGGATCGTGTGATCTACCCATCAGAATTCTGCAAACCCTAAGGTATCAAAGATAATTTTGCGATTAAACTTGAATTAATTTATTTAATTTCGGCAATATCTTCTTTAAATCATATTCCGTATTTTAAGGTCGTTGTCCCGCGCCCGTTTTGGTATCAGAGCCCTAGGTTTTCTAGGTTAGGGCATCTTTGCTTGTCATATTTATTTTATTGCATTATTTTTGTGAGTCTATATTGCATTTCATATTAGAACCATAATAGACCTTGTGATCACCATGGACTCGAGTGCGATTCTCAATGCCCTTAACGGTATGCGAGAAGAGTTGGGTGCGATTAGTACACGTCTGAATACGATTGAGCAAGCCCAAACATCCCTAGGAGTTGGTAATGATAGATTACGTGATCGAATCAACCAATTGGAAGCGATGGGTGGGTTGGAAAATCAATACCAAGAGCGTGAATGCCCTCACCTTGAACGTAATGGTCGCCAAGACAACCGGAACCGTAGGGATCATCGTAGAGATGACTATGACCCCGAAGTTCAACTCCCTAAGAATGTCCGAGTTGGGATTTTGACTTTCGATGGAAGAATGGACCCTATTGTCTTCCTCGGTTGGCTTTCTGACATGGACCAACACTTTGATTGGCATGCCATGGATGACGACCGTTGCGTTAGACTTGCTAAAATGAAGTTGGTTGGTCAAGCTTGACTTTTATGGCTCAATGTTGAGCGCATTAGGGTGAACGTGGGTTGTCCTCCCATTACCCGTTGGGACGACATGACGGAATGACTTACTGAGAAGTATGTTCCTTTATCATACCACCAACGCCTCCTCGACCAGTGGTAAAATTTATGTCAAGGTGGTATGCCCGTGACTGATTATATTGCCAAATTTGAAGATTTTATGATGAAGGCAAAAGTATCGGAAGACCCTGAAATCACTCTCTCTAGATTCCGCACCGGATTGCGACTTGAGTTTCAAAAAGAGTTGATTTCTCACCCCGTAGAAACTCTTGAAAGATGCTATGCTGTTGTGCAAGATCTCGAACGGTATTTGAAAACTACGGAGGTGAAAAGAACCGAGCCACAATATAGTAACCAACGATCCGGTGAGGGACGATTCAATCTTCCTCCCAAACCTACACAACCTGCCCCTACCAATTCTAGGTTTGAAAAGGGAAAAGGTGTAGTCGGAGAATCCTCAAGGGTTAATTCTCAAGTAAAGTGCTATAAATGTCATGGGATGGGACACTTCGTCGCCCAATGCCCTACGAAAGAACCCCAAATGACTCTCTTCATTGAGGGAGAGGAGGATGATGATGAGGTAGTGGTTGATGAAGAAGTATTTGAACCGGTTAGCACACCCAGTGATGAGGAGGGTGATGCTATTGGTCATGTTTTAGTTGTGAGGTGTGTCCTGCACAGCCTCAACGGGATGAAAAGGATGACTGGCGTAGGGAGAACATCTTTCACACCTATGCCAGATTTGTTGAAAAGAATTGTGGGGTCATCGTGGATAGCGGTAGTTGTACTAACGTAATATCCACTCATGCGGTACGCCGCTTAGGGCTTACACCTGAAACCCACCTGAGACCTTATAAAGTCGCATGGGTCAATTCTTCATCTATTTCCGTGTTGAAAAGGTGTCATGTACCGATTCAATTGGGTTCTTATTCGGACACCTTATGGTGTGATGTGGTGCCGATGGATGTGGGTCATATCATTTTGGGAAGGCCGTGGCTCTATGACATGGACGTGACTCTTTCTGGTCGATCAAACATATGCACGTTCATGCATAAGGGCAAAAAGATCACTTTACACCCTTTACCTCCCAAAACACCATTGACCAACATAGTCGAAAAGAAGGGCGAATCTTCTAAATCCATTAATATTGTGAGCCCTTCTGAGTTCGAGAAAACATCGATAGATGAGAGTGTGGTGTACGTAGTTGTCACTGTAGAAAGTGCTCTCGAGTCGGCGAGCGAGTGTCTCAAGGAGGTTGAGCCGATTTTAAAAGAGTTTACGGATGTCTTCCCTGAAGACTTACCAAACAAACTCCCTCCTCTGCGTGATATCCAACACGCAATAGACTTGGTTCCCGGATCTACTTTACCGAACCTGCCCCACTATAGGTTGAATCCGGTTGAGCACACCGAATTGACTCGGCAAGTCAATGAGCTCCTTCAGAAGGGGTTCATCCAAGAGAGCATGAGCCTGTGTGCCGTACTTGCCCTACTCACTCCTAAGAAAGATGGTACGTAGCGCATGTGTGTGGATAGCCGTGCAATCAATAAGATTACTGTTAAATATCGGTTTTCCATACTAAGGCTCGATGACATGCTTGATATGATGGTTGGTGCCACGATCTTTTCAAAGATAGACCTTAAGAGTGGTTACCATCAAGTCCGCATCCGACCCGGTGATGAGTGAAAAACCGCCTTTAAGACTAAAGATGCTCTTTATGAGTGGATGGTCATGCCATTCGGGCTTTCTAATGCCCCGAGTACTTTCATGCGACTCATGATCCAAGTGTTGAGGTCGTTTCTAGGCAAATTTCTTGTTGTTTATTTCGATGACATCTTGATCTATAGTCATGACAAGGATCAACACTTGGACCACCTTAGGCTGGTTTGTGAAACCCTCAAGGGCGAGCAGTTGTTTGCCAATCTCAAGAAATGTACCTTCATGCAGCGTTTTATTGTTTTCTTGGGATTTATTATCTCAGCCAATGGAATGGTCGTGGACCCCGAAAAGGTAAGAGCCATTGTGGAGTGGCCCGAGCCTAAGAACATACACGATGTCCGTAGCTTCCATGGTTTGGCTATTTTTATCGTTGCTTCATCAGAAGCTTTAGCACCATCATGGCCCCAATTACTGATTGCATGAAAAAAGGGGACTTTAAATGGGGCAAAGTGGCAACAAAAGCCTTTGTTGAGATCAAACAACGAATGAGTAGTGTACCCGTCATGTGATTGCCGGACTTTTCTAAAGTCTTTGAAGTCGCATGCGATGCTTCGGGTGTAGGCATAGGAGTGCTTAGCCAAGAGGGTCACCCTGTGGCCTATTTTAGTGAAAAACTTAACGAGGCGAAGCAAAAATACTCCACCTATGACAAGGAGTTCTATGCGGTCGTTCGATCTCTTTGGTATTGGAAACATTACCTTAGACCGCAGGAATTTGTGCTGTTCTCTGACCATGAAGCCTTACGCTTTCTTGCTTCACAGAAGAAGTTGAACCCAAGGCACGCGAAGTGGGTTGAGTACCTTCAAGGGTTCACATTCGTGTTAAAGCATAAGGCCGGTGCTGAAAATAGGGCCGCTGATGCACTTAGTCGGCGAGTGGTGACTTTGCGCACAATGAGCACCGAGGTCGTCGGGTTCGAAAAGTTAAAGGATGAGTACCCCGTGTGCCCAGATTTTGGGGTTGAGTACACTGCTCTCCTTAGTAACCCGACCAACACACACTCCGTGTACACCATCCAGGATAGGTACTTGTTTAAAGGCAACCACCTTTACATCCCTCGCACTTCATTGCGTGACTTTCTCATTTGGAAGTTACATGCTAGAAGGATGGCAAGATATTTTGGGCGTAATAAAATTGTTGCGTTCGTAGAGGATAGGTTCTTTTGGCCTAGCCTAATGTGAGATGTCGCCCGGGGCGTTAAGCATTGTCGTACTTGCCAGGTGTCAAAATAGACCAAACAAAATACTGGCTTGTACACCTTATTACCCGTGCCACACACATCGTGGCAAGACCTCTCTATGGATTTTGTGCTTGGACTTCCTAAGACCCCTAGGAAGCACGACTCCATCTATGTTGTAGTGGACCGATTTTCCAAGATGGCCCACTTCATTCCTTGTTCCAAAACCTCCGATGCATCTCATATTGCTAAATTATTTTTCGCGGAGGTAGTGCGTTTTCATGGGTTGCCCAAAATCATTGTGTCTGATCGGGATGTTAAATTTACGAGTTATTAGGACCTGAGATACCATCTTACCCACAGCTGAGTTTGCATATAATAATTCTGTTAATAGGTCCATAGGCATGAGTCCTTTTGAGGTAGTGCATGGTCATAGGCCTAGGACCTCATTAGATGTGATCCCCATGTCTGCATTCCATAGAGTGTCAGAGTCTGCTGATGCATTTGCACAACATATTCATAGTTTATATGTCGAAATTAAACAAAAAATTAATTCAAGCAACAGTCAATATAAATTATCTGCAGATGCTCACAGGCGTTCTAAAGAATTTAACGTGGGTGATTATGTGATGGTCCGCGTTAGGCCTGAGTGGTTCCTATCGGGATCCACAAAGAAGCTCCAATCTCGAGGCGCTGGGCCTTTTAGAATTTTGGCTAAGAGTGGTCATAATGCATACGAACTTGAGCTTCCTCCAGGTACGGGGGTTAGTTCAACGTTCAATGTGGAAGATTTGGTTCCTTACTTGGGTTTCACCCCACCTCTTGAAAACCCATTCCAATCACCTCTTATCCCCAGCCTCAGCCCTATTCCACCCTTGCAACCTATACCTCTTCCTTCCCCAAGCAGACAGAGATCAGATGAGATAGAGGATATAATCAACGATCATGCCATCTCTACACATGATGGGGGATTCCAGAAATACTTGGTTAAATGGGTTGGTAAACCGGAGTCCGAAAACACTTGGGTCCATGAGAATGAAGTTCGCCGCTTGAACCCCGACCTGCTAGACATCTACCACGAGTATATTTCATCGGTGATGAAACCTTTTTGGTCCAGGAGAATTGACGGGGACGCCACTTATATGGACATTGGATTCGGACCGCATTGTTTCTACCGGCGTTGAAAGAAGCAGCGTAATGGAAGTCAAAGCTAAGGAAAGATGAAAATTCGGGAGAAAAGGACGAAAGATAAAAGGACGAAAAGAACTAGCGAAATTTCGATTTGAAATTTCGATCGATCGAAAGTAAAATTTCGATCGAACAAAACTCGGCGGCGATATTTTATATGTTTGAGAATTTCGATCGAACGAATGTCAATTTCGATCGAACGAATGTCAATTTCGATCGATCGAAATTTTCAATCGAACGAATTTCAATTTCGATCAATCGAAATTGGCGCCGAGCAGTTTTAGTTGCTTTAAACTTCTAATTTCGAACTTTACACTTTAGGGGTTTAATTGTCTTTATTTAATTTTGGTTTTAGGGATTTCTTTTATTGTGAGACCTCCTATATAAGGTCTTTAAACAATGTAATTAAGGGAGTTGATTGATTACTGAATGAGAGCTTATGCTTCGTGAAGAGAGAGTTTTCTTCCCTGCGATGGGTTTGGTGTGAGACCAAGGGAGTGATTCCCATAAATTTTCCTTATTTTTGTTATTGCTTTGCGTGGTTTGCTTGATTATACTTGCTATCTAAATCTCTACGTGCTTCTCTAGCCATAGCCTAAATCCTTCCTTGTGATCCCCGGAACCCTAAATCCGTTTTGAAGCCTAAATCACACAAGCCAACATCCTTTCCAAAACTATAAGCCGATCTAAAAGCCATAAGCCTTTCACAAACCCTAATTCCATTATACAACCCAATTTGGAATCCGTGAATCTATATCGGACCGAAGACGAGCGCCTAATCCTAGAAAAGCTAGAGTACTATCTCTAGGCCGATCTCGCCTCGACTCTAAAGTACTTGTGCATCAGATTGGACTCTATCTGGATCTCGTGTGTTCTACCCATCAGAATTCTGCAAACCCTAAGGTATCAAAGATAATTTTGTGATTAAACTTGAATTAATTTATTTAATTTCGGCAAAATCTTCATTAAATCATATTCCGCATTTTAGGGTCGTTGTCCCGCGTCAGATTAGTAATCTGCCGCCACCCTTGTTTAGCTAGAAGGGCCCTGTTGAAATGGAGTAAGCTCTTGAACCCTAGTCCACCATTGTATTCAGCTCGGCAAATCTTCTCCCAAGAGAGCCAATGGATTCATTTTTTCAAATCTTGTTTTCCCCTCCAAAATCTACCAATCTTGAAATTTCTTGGATAAAATTTTGTGGAAATTTGAAACAGCTCATTGCATAGTTTGGGAGCGCTTGCGTGACAGCTTTGATCAAAACTTCCTTTCTCGCCTTGGAAAGGAGCTTTTCCTTCCACCCTTGTAGCTTTTCCCAATTCGGTCCTTGATGTGTGGGAAAACCTTCTTCTGTGATCTACTGATCGTCGTAGGGAGGCCCAAATACTTCTCAAACTTCTTACCTTCTTTAACCCGAAGAACATGAAAGACCTCCTTCCTGAGAATTGGGGAGACATTTTTGCTAAATTTGATTGCTGATTTCTCCTTATTGATCTTTTGCCCTGATGCTGTCTCGTAGAGATCTAGGATGTGGTTGACCTACAAACACTCCTCCTTCATAGCTTTCAAGTATAGTAAGCTATCATCCGCAAACAACAAATGTGATATTTTTGAGGCTCCCCTGGAAATACTAACACCCGCAAGACAATTTCTTTGCATCGAGTCAGAGAGAAGAACGTAAAAAGCTTTGGCACATAGAATAAACAGATAAGGGGAAAGGGGGTCTCCTTGCCTAATTCCTCTAGAGGGTTTTACATTTCCACAAACATTCCCATTTACAGTACAAGAAAAAGAAACAAACATCATGCAACCCATTATCAGATCGACCTATTTTACACAAAAACCCAATTTAAGGAGAGTATTTTGAAGAAAGGACCATTCTACTCTATCATATACTTTTGTCATGTCTAATTTTAAAGAGCAGAATCCTACTATACCTCCCCTTTTGTTCTTAAGGAAATGAGCCAATTCAAATGCCGTAAGAATATTATCAATGATCAATCTGACTGGGACAAAGACATTCTGTTGATCTGACACACTTGACGGAAGAATTGTTTTCAAACGGTTTGCCAAGACCTTAACACTTAACTTATAGGACACATTACATAAACTGATAGGTCGAAAATCATTCATACACGATGGGTTTTTTACTCTTGGAATGAGGACAATGTTAGTTTGGTTTAGAGCAGAGATAATTTGCGTTGTGATTGAGGTATGAGAGCACCAATATAGTTGTATCATGGCCAACTATATTCCAGAACTTTTGATCAAAAATAGGGGGCATACCGTTTGGACCGGGCGTTTTTTGTGGATGCATTTGGGATGAGCCTTTTGCACTTCAGAAGCCGTGAACTCATGAGAGAGAAAATCATTTTGGGCAGCGGTAACTCGTTGTTGTAGAGGTTGGAGAGCTTCATCAACACGGTTGGTTCTCTCGGATTGGAATAACCCAACATAAGAACTCTGAGTAATTGCTTCTATCTCCTCCACTTTCTCCGTCCAGACACCCGAGCTATCTTTGAGACTTTTGATGCTGTTTCGTTTCTTCCTATGCGAAGCTCTGGAATGGAAGAACTCCGTATTTTTGTACCCATGCTTCAGCCACAAATCCTTTGATCGTTGCCTCCATAAAATTTCCTCCCTTTCTAAAAGTTCGTTAATATCCTTCTTAACCGCTTTGATCTCATCCAAAACTTCTCCCGTCTCACACCCCTCTGAAGCAACTGAAGCCGCATATACTTTTGCTTTAGGCCTTTTTGAACATTGCCAAACGAAGGAGAGTTCCATTGAACCAGTGCTACCGTGGTATCATTTAATTTTCTGTTGAAATTTGCTAAGGGATCGGCATTTGTAGAAATCTCCCAACTGTTTTTTTCCACCTCTGCACAATGGGCATCACGGATCCACATCAATTCAAACTTGAAACTTCTTTGTTTTCTTTCAAAAGACGCAAAACACATAGCATTGGGCACAGTGATTGCAATGATCCGTTGATGCCATCAGATGGATGTAAACTTGGTAATTTGGAAAAAGAGATGTCCAATTTCAATTACCAAAGCCACGGTCTAATCTTTCCATAACCGATTCATCCCCAATCCTGCCATTCCACCATGTAAATTTGGGGCCTTGGTACCCCAGGTCGCGCAATCTGCATCGATCAATCACCTCTCTGAAATGATTGATTTGAGTCGCATTTCGATCCGCCCTACCCTTCTTCTCGTGTTGCGCCATTATCTTATGAAAATCACCTGTACAAACCCACGGTAGTGAAGACGCAGCACTCAATTTGCATAACATATCCCATGAGATTTTCCTGTTTGTAGCTCCGGAGCACTGTAAAACCCAGTGAAATGCCATATCCATACCGGCGTTCCAGTCTCAACAGCCACATTAGCATCAATGTCGTATTTAGAAAAGGACTGGAGCACCACATCCGATTCTTTCCAAAGCATCGCGAGCCCACCAGATTTGCCCTCAGGTTCAACGTAGAAACCACTGTTGAAACCTAACTTCCATCTAATCATCTTCATCTTACTTTTAATAGCTTCAGTAAGAAAAGAAGATTGGGATCTTCCTGTTTTGCTAGCCAGCA
The DNA here is from genome assembly GCA_021018995.1 of Chloranthus sessilifolius. Taxonomy (NCBI): domain Eukaryota; kingdom Viridiplantae; phylum Streptophyta; class Magnoliopsida; order Chloranthales; family Chloranthaceae; genus Chloranthus; species Chloranthus sessilifolius. Next base: position 101,514,153 of record CM037597.1, read on the forward strand.
GAGATCTCGAACTGTTCGGGGGTTCCCAAGCCCCCGAGCTATGATTTTCATTGCTGCTGGTGGGGTTGCTGAGCAACCACCGCCGATGAAAGGGTTGAGATTCTGGTAGCATCTGCCGCATCCACCTTACCTCCATCGTCATCATAAATAATTGGAAAATTATAAATGGAGGACAGATTTGTTGAGGAAAAAGTGCAGGCTGCTGACGTGGCGTGACCTGACTGGCTGCACCGACCTGCATTAATTGAGCCCCACCGCACTTGCAGCCAATTGCATCGCACCACATCAGCCGCCTGCACTTTGTCTGCATAAAATCTGTCCTCCATATAACACTGTCCTAGATAATTTTCCGTTTTTTTGTTTGTAGCCCCTGACCTGATTCAGACTTTCCGACTCTGCACGTCCACTTCTCGCGAGATTTTTATGTTTGAAAGATGTACGGGTCTTCTCACGAGAAATAGGGTGGGCCGACTTTACCTCCTTCGGGAATACCACTAACTCTTCTGTTTCATCCTCAAACGTAGGGGGGGTTTGTGCACTATCCTTTATTCCTCTGATATTTGCTCCACCAAACGACAAATTGGGAGAAGTTATTGGCATGGTGGGTCCCCCAAAACTGTTAGAGATGGTTTGTTTTCTATGGGACATGTGTCGCTTGGGATCATGGATCTGTCACGTGGAAATGTGCGATCGCATGCTGAGTCAACTCGTGCCGATACATCAGAGATCGTCTTCTTCCCTGAAACAGAGCACCCGGAAATCTCTCCTCCTTATATCCAGATATCTGACGGCTGGTTGGGGCCCTAAGCCAAGCTCCATATTCGGTACTCCGGCAATATCAACCCCTTGAAATGGATTAATGCATTCCCGACCTTTGTGTCCAATAATCCCCCATGAGTAACAAAAATTTGGCAGTCGTTCATATTGAAATTTTACCCACAATGAATTCTTGCCACTGAATTATTCAAAAGTACTCTTAAGAGGTTTTGTGATGTTGATATCAACCCTGATTTGGAGGAAACTCCCCCACCGACACCATCTTCTTCCACCTCAACTCTCTCCACCACCCCAATGTGGTTGCCAATACGCTTTCCCATCTCCTCAGTCATACCACCCAGTGGAAGATCTAGAATACGTACCCAAAACTTGGCCGTGTTGAAATCAACCATCGATATGTGAACATCCCCTTGAAATTCTTTGAGAACTAGAAGGTGATTATCAAAAAACCATGGTCCCATCTTGAGAATCCTTAGCTTTTGACTCTAATTCGAAAATTGGAAGAGGAGAGTTTCCGCTGAAAGCTCGAGTTTTGACCTCAGAAGTAAGATTCCACACAATCAGGAGGCTGCCTTTTGCAGCCACTTTGTTGTATCGTCTATTGGTGATTAACTTGCCCAACAAACAGTTTTTGCCAATGGTGAAGACTTGAGATATTTCAGTCTTCAAGAATGATTCTCTTCTTTCATCCTCAGTAAGAGCAAGCATCTTCCAATATCCTCTACTACGCTATACATTTTATTTATGCTTTTAGTAATATATTTCAATAAGTAATTTGGAATATATATATATATATATATATATATATATATATATATATATATATATATTATATTATAGATATTGCTACTAGTTGAATTTAGTCATTTTTTTAAACTCATTGATGGATGAGGTCAATGATCATATGTCAAAATTCTAGAATTTAAAAATATAGATATTAGTTCATACAAATATAATTCTGATACATAGTTAAACAAAAGAAGTACCAATGTTGTTCCAATATCATATATATGTCGCATCCATTTGACATCATGTTGCACTATATGAAGAATCCATCTCGTATTTATGTCATTTATTTCGTACTCATAAACGCATGTATTTGTATCTATAAAGTTACATTTCTCTGTTATACCAAAATCGTATCAATAAAAACGTACCTGAAACTTTTTTCACCTAAATGTACCTGTTCCAGTACTGGTATCGTGCCAGTACCCCGTACCAACTCCTGGCAACTATGGGTTCAGTTGTACTAGGTTGAGGCTAGTCCATTCTTTTCTTTGATGCTTCAATACAATATTGCAATCTCTATGTTTGGGAGAGGGCGTACGCGTAAGTTAACTTAGTGGCTACATAGAGTATCCTCATCAAGCTGGCACAGGTGCCGTGTGTGATTACATGATTGGGAATCTGATAGTTCTACCATTGGAATTAATATTAGCAATTCAAACATGTATTTAACAATTGCAGTGATAATAAGCAAAGCAGAGCAGTAGTATGGACCAGGCAGGAAAACAAAACTTAATAACTATAACAATGCAATGTTGTGTAGTGCAATGCAGTAATGATGCATCTCATTCTTGTCTTATCAGAACTCTCTCGTCATACTTAGACATTACTTTTTCTTGTCGTCTAACTTAAATTTTAACTTAGGACCTATATAGTCCTAAGTTATTCTTGCTTAATTCAATTTCAACGATCATCGTTGTTTGCTAGCCTTATAAAACTACCATCGAAGTCAGATGGCCATACCACACTAGTTCCCTAAGACGCAATGCCCTTGTCATATCATGGCATGTCATGTTTGAAACACACTCCAACCAAATGAAACACAAGCGCTTGCTACAATACAATATAGAAAAAAGTAATGTTCCTTAAAACCTGCCTTGGTTGGAGGCGTTGATGTTCTTACAATGGTGATGTGAGACAACCTGTATAGTTAAACCTTTAAACCGTGTCACGTTGGCCTTCGGCGATATCTTCTCATTTAACATGCCTTGTTGATGTCTTGGTGAAGAGACTCGCTAAGCCATAGCGAGGCTATTTATTAATTTTTAATTTTTTTTTAACTTTTTAATTTTATATATTAATCATTAGCATTTTTTTAATTGTTTAATACTTTTTGTAGAGGAATAAAAATTCAGTTACTTAGGCATCATTATTTGATTCTAATACTGAGGACGTCATGTTCTAGACATAAATAAATGTCAATAAGCACAAACCAAATATTACTTATCAAATATGGAACATCAACAAATTTGTAACATGAGTGAGTACACTCAAATATGAAATATCCACATATAGGGAATATTGAAAAATATGAAATATGGACGAGAGAGAGATCTTTGGTGTTGGTAGAGAGAGAGAGAGAGAGAGAGAGAGAGAGAGAGAGAGAGAGAGAGAGAGAGAGAGAGAGGGTTTTGCAACTTAAAAGTTAGAATTTTGTGACTTATAAGTTAACTTTTCTAACTTATATATAGGTAAAAGCATATATATATATAGGGAGCCGGTTAGGTCCTCCATTGGAGGACCGTCACCGTCCTCCAAGATCCACGTGGCACCCAAAACAGTGTTTGGGTGCCACGTGGAGCACAAGTGGACGGTATAGATCAATATTTTAAAAAAAAAAAATCGATTTTTTTTTTAACCCACAAGTCAAAGTTTGACGGGTTTCATTGGTTCACATTTCACGGTTCAAAAAAGAGACGGTGGTGATGAGTTTTCAAATTTTTTTTTTTCAAAGATGATCTAAGCAATGCACCCGAGCTCCACGTGGCATCGAAACAATATTTTGGGTGCCACGTGGAAGCTTGGAGGACGGAGGCCTTTTCCATATATATATATGGAGCCAATTATTGCACTCGTAAACTTGGCCCTTGCACCAAATTTAAAAGAAAAACTTGTAAGTTTGGCGACCCCTGCTATCTGAAAACACCATCTAAGCCGTTTGATTTGAAGGCCATGATTTAAAGATGTTTACTGCAAAAGATGAGAACGAAATATAATCTTCATCATGTGATTAAATACAGTCAAAGGCTATATTATATAATTCAACAGCTGACTCTTTCTCCAATCTTATGCATTGGAGATCTGTAGATCATAAACTTCAAATCAGACGGCCCAAATTGCATTTTTACATGTCACATGTCCCTAAAATACCAAGTCTTTCTTTAAGTTCGGTGTAAGGGCCAACTTTCCGAGTGTAAGTAATGGCTCCCTATATATATCATGGGTGAAAATCTCGGAAATCCGGAATGTATCGTCCTGGCCTCTTGGATGATACGTACCGGCGTACTAGCCGATACATTGAATCAATGTATCGACCAATATATTTTATTTTATTTTATTTCAGAAAAATATAAAAAAATAAAAAAATATATAAAAAAATGTTAATTATTTCTTAAATATATATTTTATTTTTTTAAGGCAGGTACATATTTTTATTTTTTTATTTTTGAGCTATGTAACCATGGTTTTAAGCTATGTACTTATTTTTTTAAGCTACGCATATATTTTTTGCACATTTTTTCTATCTAAATAGATCAAATAAAACAATAAGTAAGCAAGTTACAAGTAGAATTACATAATATTAGAAAGGTAAATTGTACCTATTACGTAAGAGATATAGGCTGTAACTGACAGCCTATGGGCTTATAGTTGGCCATAGTCATCCCTAGAGTCGTAGTGCCCTCCTTGATTTTGAGGCATGGAGTAGTAAGGATATGATGAGGCTCCAAATAGGTGTGCAACAAATCCTTCATTTTGGGGGTACGTTGGTTCAGGCATTGGATTGATAACGTATGAGTCTTCAGTACTGTGAAGCTCAAACCCGCCGAAGCTACTAATAGTGTGACCGAGTGCATCTTCTGGGGTTTGCCATGATTCTGAAGGTCCCCACTGCAAAATGTTGGCGTGTTTAACATTGTTATGTCATCATCACTCCAACAGGCGAGACCTTGAGAGGTTTGTCCATAACTTGGACATGGGTCCTCACCTGCACCCCTAGAACCACTACCCTCAGCACCATTGTAGGTCTCATCACCTCGACCATCATCACTACCATCACCATCATCATCATCGTCGTCATCATCATTGAGATTGGGACGTGAGCTCACTCCATGGGGCGACGCAGATTTACGAATAGGTCTTCTCTTTCTACGAGGTTGAGAAGGTTGCAATCTAGCGAGTCTTTTTGCTTCATTTAACCATTCTGTGGACTCACTATCCAAAACTGGAGCTTCTCTCTCTTTAACCCATAGATTTAAAGGATCATCTTTCGCGAATATATGGTTCAACTCAATTGGATCAAAGTATTCTGCATCTGAATGACAAGACATTACAAACCAATTAGCATGTCAAATAACAACAAACATTGAAAATGAGCCACAAACAATCAATTCCTTACCGCTGTTTGCTCGCTCTATATTTCTGACCCTTAAATGCATATTATAATGACAATAAACCAACTTTTCCAAACTTTCCATAGTCAGTCTATTTCCGGGCTTCTGTGAATCAGGGAGAAGGTGCTCCAATTCCTCTCACAGTTAGATGATGAACATATTTGAGATAGTATTCACATCGCAATCCGTCTCAAGATTGGTCCACTATTCCATAATGCATCCGCCAATCAGCTGGTTTATCAATAGAAACTTGTGATTGGGCCAAGTTCGTGCCAAAAGATCCAAGCTTTTTGCTAAACAGTCAATCTGCATATTTAGCCAAAAAGAACATCAAATTATATTATTTTACCCTAATATTTATTTTTTTATTATTTTTATTTTTATTTTATTATTATTATTTTTTTGATATCTGTGGGTGTCAAGCTGGCTTGCGCTTTCTCGACTAATCACGAGGTCACGGAGCTAATAATGGGATAATATTCCGTGTACGATGGGACTCGGTGGTGACCATTGGGGAGCAAACCCAAGGCCTGACCAACTGAACCCTAATATTTATTGATAACAAATTGCTTTCACTTGCGTCTCTTATAGCTTGGCCTTGGTTGGCAAGCTCCGACTCTAACCTCTGGATGACATTTCATAACCCTTCATACACTTCGCCTTCGGTGCCAAGGTTTCGACTGTATTGGAAGGACTGATTTAAGTAATGCCCTATTCAATATGATACACATTTTATTAGTGCCTTTTAAATATAACACAATTAACAAACATAAGAAATTAAATATCTGAAAAGATTTTACCTACAACATGTAGGTGTTGATGGAATTGCTTGGTCCACCTTTTATCGATTATCCTCTAATACTTCTTATATCCATTTGAAAGTCTCTGTCATATGGCAAGCTTGGCCTTGTCCATGGCCTTGTACACATACCCCATCGTAGGCTTCTCATCACCGCCAACTAATCTTAGCACTTGTACTAATGGCTTGACAATATTTACCTAGAGCTCGACATCATTCCATACGGAGCTGCTGTATATAGTGCACTGCATCTTCTTGTGGGCTAGTCATCTAGGTTTGGGAAGAGTTGCTTCATGTGCTACCCACTCTACCGATGAAACCAGATGCTTCAATTGTTGCATAAACTTCTTTAGACTTTGCAATGCCAAAATTTGCATTGCAAACCTTGTTATCCCTGACCTGAGCAGCTCCTCTTTTGTGAATGCCCTCATCAGTGGACAAGTTTTTCACTGTTATAACTATGGGTTATTATTGCTCTAGCTTTTGTAATAACAGCTTGGGCTGTGTCTTGCGTCCCCAAGTCTTCAAGGATGAGGTCAAGACAATGTGCGTCACAAGGATTCCAGTAGAGGTAGCGTCGCTTTATCATTAGTTTAAGCCCATCAGCTTTGTAGTTGGTGGCATTGTCAGTCACAATTTGCACCACCCAACTTTCATCAACCTCTTCGTCCACTTCATCCATTAAACTGAAAAGATAGTCAACGTCCTTAACCATATTGGACGCATCCACAGAGTTTTAAAAGACCGTTCCAGAGTCACTGTATACTAAGAAGTTAATGAGACTCATCGCACATTATCGTGCACCCTCTTTAGGGTTTTTTTTAAAAATTTTTGTCGAATTTTTTAGAGTTTTTCATAATTTTTATTATTATTTTATTTATTTTATAACAGTTTAATTATTTATAATATTTTTAAAATAATTTTTTCCTAATTTTTCAAAATGGATTATAATGTTTCATAATTATTAAAATTTTTTTGATAATTTTCTACTCTTTTATAACTATTTATAATAGTTATAACTCTTTTATAACTATCTAACTTTTTCAAAATGGATTATAAAATTTTAGGATAATTTCCTAATTTTTAAAACTATTTAAAATTTGTTATATTCTTTTCAAAAACTTATTAATGTTTACAAAAACTAATTTAAATTAATATTAAATTAATTTAACTTTTAAAAGATGAATTTTTACTAAGAATTAATTAATAAATATTCATTCCATAAGCTAAAACATTAAAATGAAAATATTATAGTTTTTTATGTAAGATTTAAACTCTTCTATAATAATTAATTATTTAATTACAATTAAGTTAAGGTAAAAACCCCAAATTTGGGGTCAATTAGGATATTACCCTAATTTTATGGTAGAATCCTACAATAAATGGGTAGATTTAACCATATTTTTGTGTAAATCTAGCAATTTTGTTACAAAAAGGGGTAGATCTAAAAAAACAACACGTAGATTTACCCATTATATAAACCCTAAACATTATATAAAAGAAATTAAGAAAAAAAACCTTAATATGATGAACATGTGGTAGATCGGAAACTTGTTGCGTGTTTTGGCTTCATTTCGGCATTTTACGGAGGCATTCTTAGCTACCGGAGGGGAAAGAAGAAAAAAATAAGACAAGAAGAGAGAAACACTAAGGGAGAGAAGTGAATGCAAGGCTCACGGGTAAAAGAATAGAAGATAAGAAAAGACAAAAGAAGGCCCACTTGTCATAAATGCAGGCCTAGATGAAAAATTCAATGTATCAGATGGTACATTCAATGTATCGTCCGATACATTGAAAAAGTCAATGTATCGCCTACGACCGGTACATTGCCCTTAACGGGTGATACATTGGACGATACATTGGTTGGGTGAGTCCCAGCCAATGTATCGTACCGGAGGGGCATGATACCGGTAGGTACCGGTATCGGCCGAAATTTTGACCCATGATATATATATATATATATATATATATATATATATATATATACAAACATATAATATAATATAAAAACTTTAGTGTGTACAATAATAAGAGTGGAAGAAAGATCTATTAAAAGGAGACAAACTTTCATACGTACAACAATATTTTCTGTTTTTCATGGAGAGATAGCTTGGGGTCATAGGAGATGTCTCTGGCTTTCATCCAAGCATACCGGTATCACTCAAAAGATCCAAGACATATTTCTGTTGAGAGAGAGATCCATTTTCTTGATTATGAAATCTCCAATCCCAAACAAATATTTCGAAGTACCCAAGTCATTAACCTCAAAACATCGACCAAGTTCACTCTTAACATGAGAAATGAAGGAGTAGCTATCCTTAGAATAATATCATCACGTATATGGTGCGATTGCAGGACTGAAGTGAGCCTATACGGTGTGCTCAAAATGGCATCTTTGAAAGTCCAACCTCATAAATCAGGCACCAGGCAGCTGCTTTAGCCCATAAATTGACTTGCAAAGCTGACAACCTTTCCCCGACTTCCCCTACAGCAGGAATCCAAGTGGAGGATCCATATATACTTCTTCAGCGAGACGACCATGCAGAAAGACATTTTTCACATCCAACTGATATAGAGGTTAATTGTGATTTGCAACAATGGACAAAAGAACCCAAAACTTGTCCACTGGAGCAAATATGGTATCGTAATCGAGACAATAGTCTGGGTAGATCCATGATCAACTACATGGGCTTTGTATCGGGCAATTGCGTCATTAGATTATGTTTTACTGTAAAAACTCAAGGATATTCTACTGCTTTCTTCCTTGGAGGGAGAAGTACCACATCCCAAGTGTGATTGCGTTGGAGGGCATCCATCTCTTCAATCATGACAACTTTCTAATCATAGTGAGCAATGGCGGCATGAATTGAATGAGGAATAATAACTGTATAAACTGTGATGAGAAATGCCTTGTAGGACGAAGATAAAGGGCTGCTAAGAGACATACTTAGCAATTGGATAATGAATCACACACTTGCGAACTCCTTTTCAAGAGCAATTGGAAGATCTTCATCAGGAGCAGAGTTAATAGGAGCCTTAATAACCGAAGTAGAAGGACGAGGACTAAGAACCAATGAAGTAGAATCAATACTTATTGAAGGCGCCTGCAAAAGAGGAAGGAGGCTGCTGCATAGTGGAAGAAGATACATCCTATCATTGACATTGGTAGGTAAGATAGTCCTGCTGTTGTTTTGATGAAGGTGACTCAATAGCAATAGGCATGTGCATCGAAATGTCAAAAGCAACAGGAGTCACGCAATTAGGAGAAAAATAAGCAACATCCTCAGAATATGTAACATCCATGGATGTCAAATAATGATGAGTATAAGGATCATAACATCTATACCCTTTTGTGTACATGGAATAACCAACAAAACACTTGATGGATTTATCTTCAATTTTGTGACAATGGGGACTAAGGTTGTGAATAAAGCAAGTACATTCAAATATGCGAGGTCCAATTGGAAACACAGTTCCTTGTGGATGCAAGACTTGGTAAGGAATGACCATTACCCAGTGCTAGCCTTGTACGTATGAGGTGCTGGGAGGGGTGGACGAGATACGGACCTAATCTCTGGTTTTTTACACACAAAGTGGCTGCTCTCCGAACTTGAATCCACGTCTTCACACTTGACAACCCAAGCTTTTTATCACTGCACTGAGAAATGGCCCCTCTTGGTAAGGAATGCCACCAGCTAAAGCATGAGTAGGTGTCCTATCGATTAGGAAGCGACGACAAGAAGAGCTAAAGACCAGTATGGCTTTAACACATGCATACCTCGTAACAAGGAGCGAGTGACTCCGATTAGATGTCAATGTTTACACTCCACAACACCATTTTTTTTGAGGATTATAAGGTGTATGACAGTTGATGAGATATACTGTCGTGGAACTAAATTTCAAATAGATGCTCTTTAGGGGACCTAGTGCTTGTTGGGATAGGTGTGTAATTCGCAACCACGAGGGTTGCATTAATAAAAGCTGCAATATATAGGTCACCCCTGAAAGGTATGCAGGTCCTCGCTACTGAATTTATGGGTTGTGCAGAGCAAAAAAAATATTCCTTAAACATAATTGGATGGATGAAGGCTGACGGCAGTATTCCATGGCAGTTGGCTTATTGGGTGGATCAAGTTAAGGATCTTTGCGCAAGGCTGAGTACCTCTTTTAACCATATTCGTTTTGGGACCAACCCAATTGCTGACTCTTCAGCTAAAGAAGATTAAAGGAGGACATTAGTCGCGATTGGAAATACCATTCCTTTGTCATCATTCCAAAGATTGGGTTTTTTATGTTTTGTTCAGAAAGGGGGTTCAAATTGAGGTAGATGAGACAAGGCGGTGATAATGAAATTCAACTAGAAACTTCACAATTAATGGGCAAGAAGGCGGTGAATTCTCTTTTTCGGTACTGGAAAATAGGCTTTTCATATTCTTTGGTTCCCTATATTCGATTCACTCCCCTACTGGGAGTTGAGAATCATATTATATAATATTGAAGCAAAGGATACTGGAGCAAATCGAGTGTTTATGTTGACAAGGATGCGCTACTTTGTTGAGCTAACCCTGCAATCTCTCTGTTTTTTCTTTGATGTTTATGTTAGTGGAAAAATTCTCTTTACCTATTGCACTAGCCTCTCTCTTATGATTTCCCTTATTTGGAGGGTTATACTTTATAGGATAAGGCTGTTTTCCCTTTATGCTAACCTCTATGGTTATTTTGGCAGGGAATCTCACCAATTTATGCATGCAAGACCATGGCAAAGAGTCTTGGATTTTTATTCTAATCTAGTTGTTGGGTGCACATCATTGTCAAGCTTGTTTGGTATTGAGGTAGGTCAAAATAAGACTTTTATGTAAAACAGTTTTTTATTGCCTAGGGAAATATGTTAATTACGCTTCATAGATTAATTCATACATGGAAATTCTGTAAGCCCTTAAGTTTTTGTTATGTTACTCATGCAGATTGGTCTAAGGTGCTTCCTTGTGTGAGGAAATTTGCTATAAGTTACTATTTGGTTAACCAATTTCAGTTCTCGTGTGTTGGCTAGTGTTTCAATTTTGTCCTTTTGAACCATTCTTTTTGACAATGAAATTGATGGATTTATTTCACCACCACCACCACTGCCACCACCGCCGCTGCCGCCCTCTTCTTGTCCCATCTATTTGGGGTTGGGTTTGTGAATCCTATACCTCTACTTGTTTCAGTTTAGAGCTAAACTTTAGTCACTTTTCAAGCTTTATGTGCCCCTAATGTATTTTGGTTTTCCTCTTCTACTTTATGATAGCAATCCTTCATATAGAACTTATATGTAAATCAATTTCTTTATTACTAGGGAAATGTTTACTCTTCATATTTTTAAATCATACGTGGAAATCCTATGAAATTTTAGGTGGTTGTGGTGGTTCTCATTCAAAGTGGTCTGATAGTTGTTTCCTTGTGTGTGGAAATTGCAATAAGAGAATGTTTGGTGAACCAAATTCAATTCCTTAGCCACCTTGTGCTGATCCTGTTTGAGATGCCCTCCTCAAACCCATTATTTAGTTGTACAATAGTGCTTAGATACCAAAATCTATCACATTGTGATGCTGAATAATTTTTTGTTTTGACAAATTCATCCTCATTGGTCACACATTCACTATGCTTGCACTACACATAATCCATCTTCGTTTTGCTATCTTCCAAACCCTTTTGCTAATTTTCAAACCTTAACTCCAGAGCCTTTCTCCACAGGTCCAAGTTACCATTAGTTGCATTAATGTAACCTTGGAAAAGCTAGGTTTTTTAATCTTTTGGCTTAGACTATATGCATGAAACGCAACTGTAAATTGGCTGTTCAATGTTTAATTTTGGGATGAAGATGACACTTTTAATAAATTTAGCAAATTTGAATGACTTTATTTTGGGTACATCAAAAGCTTTCTTCTTTTGTGCAATCCTATATTTTTGTTACCAAAGTGCTCTATTTGTGATTTCACGTTGTTCATTTTGTCCCAATTGATGCTAATTGTTGAGGGATATCATTTTTTTATTCAACTAAAGAGGAAAAACAATGAAAACAACTGAATGTAGCTAAGAAAAATGCATGAAATTATGGAAGAAAACGTGAAACCCCATGTCCCTATTGGGGCAACTTCCAGCCAAAATTCTCAATTATTCATGTTGGTTTTGTTGCTTGCTCATGGAAATTAGACTTACCAAAGATGCTAATGGTGTTTTTTTGCTGTGGAAGCAAGGGCTTTGCACTTGAAAATTTGAGATTGTTTATTTCTCATGGGTGGGGAGTAGAACACTAATTTTTTGTATGTCCATAATTGGGCAGTTAACCAAATAGGGAACCAATATCCAAAATAATAACCATTCTATACCCTTTTTAAAATAATATCCGTTTAAGATTTTATGGAGAAAAAATTGCTGAAATAGATATCCCAAAAATGTACTTCTAATTATGACGTTACCTATTTACCATAGTCTCCCATTCACTTTATCTCTTTCTCTTCTCAAACCACCCTTCAATCATAACCCTCCACAACTCCTTTTTCTCTTTGCGTCTCTCCTCATCTGTTTCCCTAACTGCTTCAGCCTTTGCACGTTTCTCTACACGTCAATAGAATCCAAATTTCTTGATAGGTAATTATATTAACACCCATGGAATCTTGGGGGGCACCAATATGAAAAACCATTGACTTGTTTAAATCAGATGATGGAGATTGTTTTTTCACCCAATCTTCCACACAAGGAATGTTGATATCATGAGCATACCATCAGACGAACCACTTTTTATTTCACGTGCCACAAATCTCAAAAACACGGCCCTAAAATCGCATGACACATTTTTCTTTATATTTCTCGAAAAATCACATGGCACATATCACGATCAAAAGTAATTTTGGACCTTTATTTGGGATTCAAAGTAGTCCATGGTTTTTGGAGTAAATGCCCTCCAAGATTCCTTTGTAAGATTTTTTTTTGGTCCAGAGACAGAGAGAGAGAGAGAGCGGAGTTGTGCTGCGATTTTGTTGTTACCTCCTTAGGATTTTGGGAGAGAGAGAGATCCGCAACGTGACTTAGGCTGCGTTTGCATTAGCGCTTTCAGGACAAGGAGCAGCTCTTTTGCTGTTTGGCTCCTGTAGAGAACTGCTTTCATGCTTGGTAACACAGCTCCTCGCCCCATTTGCTCTGGCGGGGAGCTGTTTTAAGTGATAAAACTGCTCTCTGTCCGCTCTCTGCCAGAGCAGATTTCATCTGCTCTGACAGAGGGCAGGCATGCAGCTGCTTCTGCTCTTATAAGAGCTAACCCAAACACAACCTTAGATTTAGGTGGGGTGGGGTAGCGTTATTCTCACCTCAAAGACCGCTTTCTCACCCCACTTCCTCTAGGCGGCATGCATTGACCGCCATTTAATCAGGTAATGGATATCATTTTTAGTTCTCATCTTTTGCATAATGGATCTATAGATCATCGACCAAACCATCGGACGGTCAATTTTTTATTACACGTAGCACACATCCCAAAAAAGTGACCTAAAATCATGTGACACACATCACGCCCAAGCATGATTTTAAGGTCTCTTTTTTGGGAGGTGGACTACCTTTAATAAAAAATTGACCATCAGATGGTAGGCCCATGATCTATAAATCCATTATGATGAAGATGGGAACAAAAAATAATGTCCATCATCTGATTCGATGGCGGTCAATGCATGCCAGCTGGAGGAGATGGCGTGAGAAAGCAGTGTTTTGGGGTGAGAATAATGGTACCCTTTAGGTGGGCAGTTAGGCTTTGTGTGAGTAAGTTCTTATTTACACACTATTTCCATGTTATTAAGATTAAGATAGGGGTAGTATGGCCATTCAGTAAGTATGAGGGATAGTTGTTATGGTAAATATTTCATTAAACTTCCCTCTATGGTAAAATGTTTGAAATGGGTATAAACTTGACATTCTTTTTGAAAGGAGAGTTATTTTGGTAAATTTGTCTCCATATATATATATATGGGAAAGGTGAAGGTACTCTAGGTGGAGTAACCTCATCGTACTCCAACATCCACATGGAGGTCCACGTTACCACCCAAATACTGTTTTGGTGCCACATGGAGCTTGCAGCCTGTATAGATTAATTTTAAAAAAAATGAATTCAAAACTGAGTTTTAAAATTAAATGTCAAATTTTGACTGTGATTCAAGGATCTAGATTTTACGGCCCAAAAAATACATGGAGGAGATGTTGTTTTAGATTTTTCTTTTTCAGAAATGATCTAAACAACGCTCTACGTTGCTCCATGTGGCACCCAAAATATGCTTTGATTGTCACATGGACCTCCATGTGGATGTTGGAGTACGGTGAGGGTACTCCACTTGGAGTACCTTCCCGGCTCTGTCTCTATATATATAGATAGATAGATAGATAGATATATGTTTCTTATCAAAATTTTCAATTGATATTATATATTTTGGAGGCCTTTTTACACAGAGCAATCCTTCCCAAGATAGTGCTCAAATTAAGGTAGCGTGTGGGAAAGCTATGATAGTGAATGCCAAGGACAAGAGGAGTGGAAGATGGGAGAGAATGACATTTAAGATAGTCCTTGCATACCATGGTGGATCCTTTGAGGGGTGGCAGAAACAGCCTGGTCTTAACACTGTTCAAGGGTATATATATTCTGGTTTTATATTTTTCTAAAGGCAAACTTAAAAAAAAACAAATCTAGTTTATGCTTTCATAGATAAATGGTCTTTAGTTCTTACTTCCTAGGGAAGCCTTGTCTCTCCTTACAAATACCAGTCACAAAAGTCTCCAACTTTTTAAAAAAATCGGAAAAAGTCGGCGACTTGTAGTCATCCCGACTACATCGCCGATTAATCGGCTGAGTTGGCGACTTGTAGGCTCCTGACTACATCACCGATTAATCGGCCGAGTGTTTTTTTCACTCTTAGTGGAAAAAAAACGGACAACATCACAAAATTGGTGATTAAACCCTAAACTTTAGGGCTATCACCCTCTCTACTGCCTACCCATCTCGGAGCTCATTGCTCTTCTTCTTTTTTCCTATTTTGTTCATTAAAACCATTATTTTTAACTTCAAATATATAATGGTATATTTTTAAATTATTTTATTTTATTTATTTTATTTTCCTCAATTTTTTCCGACTTTAACCAATTTTTGCCGATTTTTTCTGACTTAGATCCTTGCCAATTGATTGCCGACTCCTGACATTGTGACTATGACAAATACCTGCATTTCGTACTTCCCTTTTCTCACATTTATATGGGTAATTACTGTTATAAATGTTTCACCCATTTTTCTTGGGTAGTTGTTAATATGGTCTTTGGTGCAATGATATTTCATGTGTGTTCTTTGATGACCTTACTTTTTGCATCATCTTCTACAGCTTAGTAGAGAAATCTCTTGGAAGGTTCGTTGATGAGAGGAAAGCTCAACAGCTGATGGACAAGTCTTTACCAATTGAAGCTTGTACTGTTGTTGCTGGCCGCACTGACAAAGGGGTGACCGCTCTCGAACAAGTTTGTTCATTTTGTTAGTTATTATAACTTCTCTGCCCTATCAGCTTATTTTATATATATATATATATATATATATATATATATATATATATATATATATATATATATATATATATATATATATATGCTTAATGTTCATGTACTTTTATCTGCTGTTCTGATCTGTGTTTATCTCCTTTTATTAGCAGAAATTGTTAGTTTGCATTAGCATTTAAATATTTCCTTGCCACTTGATGAAAGAAATCAGACTCGAAGTCTTTTTTTTACTTATATGGGAACTTTCTTGCGATTTTAGTGTTATATTTGCATAGTTCTCCTAAAGGAGCTTGTCAAATTGTGAATCGGACTGCAAATTTAAGGGGTCACTTTGAATTGAATTCTAAATCGGAGGATTCAAATAGATATATATATTTTTGGTAATAAAAAGTTTATAAAGAAATTTCTAATATTAAGAAAAAGAAATCTACACCATTCACTTTCATTTGCATCAAGAAATTAGCAAGCACCAACAAATTTCAACATTTTCACACTAATACGTCTTATAACTAAGCACCTAAAGAAAGCTTCTAAAGTAAAATGACCCATAAATCTTGGATCAAAATTTCCAAAAAATAAAATAACACAAAAATGAATTTTAATATTCAATAAGATCACAACACATATAACATAAAATTGTTTTGAAAGCTTTTAGCATCATCTCCTTCCATGGCAATGTCATCATTGTCCTTGTCATCACCCTTACAATAATCCATGTTTTCCTTATCTTCCTCGCCCTCGTCTCTGCTGAAGAAACAAATTCTTCCTCTTCCATATCTAGACTCCTCTTTCGCTTTAAGTTTAACTTTCTCGAGTCTATAGTAAATATGCGACTATGCGTATTTAAAAATTTGAATATATTTACTATTATTACTATAATTTTATAAAAGTAAAACATGGATATTAAACTAAGCAATTAACTAGCATATTCTGACACTTTGGTTGACTAGCCTCTCCATCTATTTCTATATATCATTTTGCAACGGCCATCTACAATGAACTTTTAGGAAATGTTGGAGCTTTCTTTTTAGATATGTGTGTGTAATAAGCAAATACGATCAAGCCCTTATCCTACTCTCCTCTTTTTTTTGCGTTCTACTAGTTGGACGTTTTCTTTAACAAGGATGAGTTCAGACAGTGCAACGAGTAACATATGGAAGGCCATATTCGGGGATCCTACAAATGATGTCTACGAGGATGACAAAGTCAATTCCCTATGCAGTATCTGCAACGATCTTGAAATCGTTCAGAACATCAAAGTATTGTTCAAAGAAGAAAAAGGTAAGAAACCATTGGAAGAAAAACCTCTACAAATTCCTATCTGGTGGTGCTGGCAGTATTTGTGGAATTATAGATGGATAAGAAATGATTTTCAAGAAGAATACTACCAAGAAATTTTGAGGTCAACAATCATGGCAATTCGGGGTTGAACTTTTTTTGAATGATGCAGTCTGAAATCTTGACCCTATGGTTCCATTAGGGTTTCCAAGAGGAGGAAAAAGGAGAAGAAATTGGTACGTGGGGAGGCAAGGAAAGAAAAAAGGAGGAAGTATGGTGGGATTTTGGGGATATCTTAGCGACTTGCTCGAGTGCGAGGCATGCACACCAAGCTAATGTGTGCTATTTTCTATTTTTTTAAGAAATTTAAATTATGATTTTTTACTTATTTGTACGAAGTTTGGTTAAGAATTACTTATGATAGGTCATGTAGAGGCTATTTAAAGCCCAATTATTAATGCCAACAATGATATTTTGAGAATTAGTAAAGTTATAGAGAGCTTTTAAGCCCTAATTAACATTGGTTAGCCATTTGAGTGTTTGTGATAGGACTCTTCTCAATTTTCTTGCAAGTTTCTTTGGTTTTCCATCAAAACAAGAACAGTTCTCAGAGTGGCATCGCTTGGTTTCCATCATTAGCTGAGGCTTATGCCTCATATATGAGGCTCCCTTCGTATCTAGTGGTTATGTATTAGGTGTTTCCCATGTCACTTTATGACGCGGGACAACGACCCTAAAATATGTGAATGCCTATGAGATACTAATTTGCCGAAATTAAACTAATTAATTAAGCAAAAAAATCCAAACTAAATCGATACCTTAGGGTTTCGTGGATTTTCGCTTAAGTGATCATGTTTATTTTGGCTAGGGTCCAATCCGGTGTGCGAGGTCTGTTCGATTTGTGGAAGTGGCGATCCGAGATAGAACTCTAGCGCTCGTTCGTAAATCCAATGCTGAATCACTAAATATCACTAGGGTTTGTTGAATCAGGTAGATTTAACGGCTTATATGAAATCTAGGGTTTTAGTTTTCAGAATGATCAAATAGATATTGGCTGAAATAGGTTTATGGGATCATGGTTATTCTAGATCTAGGGTTTTGAGAATGCAAACAAATAAAGGAAGGGGATAGATGAATAACTATTAAGTAAATAGCAAAAGATAAAAGAGAAGATCAAAATAACTTGTGGGCATCACACCCTTGGCCTCACACCAAACCCATCACGGGGAAGAAGAATCACTCTTCAACAAAGCTCATCTCAAGCTCTAAAATGCAATACACTTTTCATTAATCTATGAACCATCCTGTTAAAATGCTTATACGGACCTTATAGTAGGTCTTGAAACAGAAAAACCCTAAAACAGAGAAATTACTAAACTACCCTAAAATGCCTACATTCGAAACAAGAGAAAACTAGAAAAGGACTAAAATAACTAAGTTCAAAATCGACTCGCTTGAGCGACAACCAAACTTGCTCGAGCGACTTATTCCAGAGAAAATTTTTTGCACTCTTTGATTGATATCTTGCTCGAGCGACAACCGATGCTCGCTCCAGGGACTTTTGGCCGAAAATTTGGCCTTATTTCTAAAGCCTTCTCACTTGAGCGGGAAGTGAAGTCGCTTGAGCGGGAAGTGAAGTCGCTTGAGCGAGTTTGGGCAGTGTGTTCTCTTTTAGGCTCTTTATGAAGCTGAAAAATCTGTTGCTGCTCAAATCCAATGCTCTCGATCTTGGCGTCCCCCATCACTTTACCTGAAGAATAGTTCAGTCTTGTGTCTCTAGTCATTGTTCCTATGTATTTGACGGGGACGCCACATACATGGACATCGGATTCGGATCACATCAATTTTACCGGCGTTGGAAGAAGTGTAGAGGAAGTCCGGATACCGTAGCCTCAGAGGAGAAAATGACACAAACTGCCAGGAGAACAGCGCCACAGCAGCGCGTCGTAACATGACATCTACATGACGCCACTACGTGACATGTGACATTCTTGCTGACGCCGCATGACACATGAAGCCGTGACATCTGTAACCCGCATATAATGACATACGACCGCCGGCCAAGCGACTTCAGACGAGATTTTTTTTTCTATGCGAAACTGCCATTTTTAGTTTTATTTCTATTAGGACTCCTTTTTATTTCGAATTAATTATTGATGGTCTATATATAGAGGCTTGTAAACACCTTTTAGTTAGTGGATTGATTATTGAATTAGAGTTTTTGCTTTGTGAAGAGAGAGTTCTTCCCCGCGATGGGTTTGGTGTGAGACCAAGGGAGTGATTCCCATATATTTCCTTTATCTTTGTCATTGATTTGCGTGGCTTGCTTATACTTGCTATCTCTAAATCTCTGTGTGCTTCTCTAAACTATAGCCTAATTTCTTCCTTGTGATCCCCAAAACCCTAAATCCTTTTGAAGCCCTAAACCACAAAAGCCAACACCATTTCTAAAACCATAAACCGATCTAAAACCACATGTCTTTACACACCCTAATTCCCTTTTACAATCCAATTTGGAATCCGTGAATCTACATCGGATCGAAGACGAGCACCTAATCCTAGAAAAGCTAGAGTACTATCTCTAGGCCGATCTCGCCTCAACTCTAAAGTACTTGCGCATCAGACTGGACCCTATCTGGATCTCGTGTGATCTACCCATCAGAATTCTGCAAACCCTATGGTATCAAAGATTATTTTGTGATTAAACTTGAATTAATTTATTTAATTTCGGCAAAATCTTCATTAAATCATATTCCGCATTTTAGGGTCGTTGTTTCGCGTCAGTTTTGGTATCAGAGCCCTAGGTTTTCTAGGTTAGGGCATCTTTGCTTGTTATATTCATTTTATTGCATTGTTTCTTTTGTGAGTTCATATTGCATGCCATATTAGAACCCTAATAGACCTTGTGATCACCATGGCTTCGAATGAGGTTCTTAATACTCTTAGAGCTATGCGAGTAGAATTGGGTGTGATTAGTGCACGTCTGAATACCATTGAGCATGCCCAAACATCTCTAGGAGTTGGTAATGATAGATTACGTGATCAAATCAACCAACTGGAAGCGATGGGTGGACTTGAAAATCAACACGAAGAGCGTGAGCGTCCACACTTTGAACGTAATGGTCGCCAAGACAACCGGAACCGTAGGGATCATCGTAGAGATGACTATGACCCCGAAGTTCAACTCCTTAAGAATGTCCGAGTTGAGATTCCGGCTTTCGATAATAGACCCTACCGTCTTCCTCGATTGGCTTTCCGACATGGATCAACACTTTGATTGGTATGCCATGAATGACGACCGTTGCATTAGACTCGCAAAAATGAAATTGGTTGGCCAAGCTTGACTTTTTTGGTTCAATGTTGAGCGCATTAGGGTGAACGCGGGCTGTCCTCTCATTACCCGTTGGGACGACAGGAAGGAACGACTTACTGAGAAGTATGTTCCTTTATCATACCACCAACGCCTCCTCGACCAGTGGTAAAATTTACACCGAGGTGGTATGCCCGTGACCGATTATATTGCCAAATTTGAAGATTTTATGATGAAGGCAAAAGTATCGGAAGACCCTGAAATCACTCTCCCTAGATTCCGCATCGGATTGCGACTTGAGTTTCAAAAAGAGTTGATTTCTCACCCCGTAGAAACTCTTGAAAGATGCTATGCCGTTGTGAAAGATCTCGAACGGTATTTGAAAACTACGGTGGTGAAAAGAACTGAGCACAATATAGTAACCAACGATCTGGTGAGGGACGATTCAATCTTCCTCCCAAACCTACACAACCTGCCCCTACCAATTCTAGGTTTGAAAAGGGACAAGGTGTAGTCGGAGAATCCTCAAGGGTTAATTCTCAAGTAAAGTGCTATAAATGTCATGGGATGGAACACTTTGCCGCCCAATGCCCTACGAAAGAACCCCAAATGACTCTCTTCATTGAGGGAGAGGAGGATGATGATGAAGTAGTGGTTGATGAAAAAGTATTTGAACCGGTTAGCACACCCAGTGATGAGGAGGGTGATGCTATTGGTCATGCTTTAGTTGTGAGGTGTGTCCTGCACAGCCTCAACGGGATGAAAAGGATGACTGGCGTAGGGAGAACATCTTTCACACCTATGCCAAATTTGTTGAAAAGAATTGTAGGGTCATCGTGGATAGCGGTAGTTGTACTAACGTAATATCCACTCATGCGGTACGCCGCTTAGGGCTTACACCTGAAACCCACCCGAGACCTTATAAAGTCGCATGGGTCAATTCTTCATCTATTTCCGTGTTGAAAAGGTGTCATGTACCGATTCAATTGGGTTCTTATTCGGACACCTTATGGTGTGATGTGGTGTCGATGGATGTGGGTCATATCATTTTGGGAAGGCCGTGGCTCTATGACATGGACGTGACTCTTTCTGGTCGATCAAACATATGCACGTTCATGCATAAGGGCAAAAAGATCACTTTACACCCTTTACCTCCCAAAACACCATTGACCAACATAGTCGAAAAGAAGGGCGAATCTTCTAAATCCATTAATATTGTGAGCCCTTCTGAGTTCGAGAAAGCATCGATAGATGAGAGTGTGGTGTACGTAGTTGTCACTGTAGAAAGTGCTCCCGAGTCGGCGAGCGAGTGTTTCAAGGAGGTTGAGCCGATTTTGAAAGAGTTTACGGATGTCTTCCCTGAAGACTTACCAAACAAACTCCCTCCTCTGCGTGATATCCAACACGCAATAGACTTGGTTCCCGGATCTACTTTACCGAACCTGCCCCACTATAGGTTGAATCCGGTTGAGCACACCGAATTGACTCGGCAAGTCAATGAGCTCCTTCAGAAGGGGTTCATCCAAGAGAGCATGAGCATGTGTGCCGTACCTGCCCTACTCACTCCTAAGAAAGATGGTACGTAGCGCATGTGTGTGGATAGCCGTGCAATCAATAAGATTACTGTTAAATATCGGTTTCCCATACTAAGGCTCGATGACATGCTTGATATGATGGTTGGTGCCACGATCTTTTCAAAGATAGACCTTAAGAGTGGCTACCATCAAGTCCGCATCCGACCTGGTGATGAGTGAAAAACCGCCTTTAAGACTAAAGATGCTCTTTATGAGTGGATGGTCATGCCATTCGGGCTTTCTAATGCCCCGAGTACTTTCATGCGACTCATGATCCAAGTGTTGAGGTCGTTTCTAGGCAAATTTCTTGTTGTTTATTTCGATGACATCTTGATCTATAGTCATGACAAGGATCAACACTTGGACCACCTTAGGCTGGTTTGTGAAACCCTCAAGGGCGAGCAGTTGTTTGCCAATCTCAAGAAATGCACCTTCATGCAGCGTTTTATTGTTTTCTTGGGATTTATTATCTCAGCCAATGGAATGGTCGTGAACCCCGAAAAGCTAAGAACATACACGATGTCCGTAGCTTCCATGGTTTGGCTACTTTTTATCGTCGCTTCATCAGAAGCTTTAGCACCATCATGGCCCCAATTACTGATTGCATGAAAAAAGGGGACTTTAAATGAGGCAAAGTGGCAACAAAAGCCTTTGTTGAGATCAAACAACGAATGAGTAGTGTACCCGTCATGTGATTGCTGGATTTTTCTAAAGTCTTTGAAGTCGCATGCGATGCTTCGGGTGTAGGCATAGGAGTGCTTAGCCAAGAGGGTCACCCTGTGGCCTATTTTAGTGAAAAACTTAACGAGGCGAAGCAAAAATACTCCACCTATGACAAGGAGTTCTATGCGGTTGTTTGATCTCTTTGGTATTGGAAACATTACCTTAGACCGCAGGAATTTGTGTTGTTCTCTGACCATGAAGCCTTACGCTTTCTTGCTTCACAGAAGAAGTTGAATCCAAGGCACGCGAAGTGGGTTGAGTACCTTCAAGGGTTCACATTCGTGTTAAAGCATTAGGCCGGTGCTGAAAATAGGGCCGCTGATGCACTTAGTCGGCGGACTTGAAAATCAACACGAAGAGCGTGGGCGTCCACACTTTGAACGTAATGGTCGCCAAGACAACCGGAACCGTAGGGATCATCGTAGAGATGACTATGACCCCGAAGTTCAACTCCTTAAGAATGTCCGAGTTGAGATTCCGGCTTTCGATAATGGACCCTACCGTCTTCCTCGATTGGCTTTCCGACATGGATCAACACTTTGATTGGTATGCCATGAATGACGACCGTTGCATTAGACTCGCAAAAATGAAATTAGTTGGTCAAGCTTGACTTTTTTGGCTCAATGTTGAGCGCATTAGGGTGAACGCGGGTTGTCCTCCCATTACCCGTTGGGACGACAGGAAGGAATGACTTACTGAGAAGTATGTTCCTTTATCATACCACCAACGCCTCCTCGACCAGTGGTAAAATTTACACCGAGGTGGTATGCCCGTGACCGATTACATTGCCAAATTCGAAGAGTTCATGATGAGGGCAAAAGTATTGGAAGACCCTAAAATCACTCTCTAGATTCCGCACCGGATTATGACTTGATTTGCAAAAAGAGTTGATTTCTCACCCCGTAGAAACTCTTGAAAGATGCTATGCCGTTGTGTAAGATCTCTAGCGGTATTTGAAAACTACGGTGGTGAAGCGAACCGAGCCATAATATAATAATCAACGATCCGGTGAGGGATGATTCAATCCTCCTCCCAAACCTACACAACCCGCCCCTACCAATTCTAGGTTTGAAAAGGGAAAAGGTATAGTCGGGGAATCCTCAAGGGTTAATTCTCAAATAAAGTGCTATAAATGCCATGGGATTGGGCACTTTGCCGTCCAATGCCCTACAAAAGAACCCCAAAGGACTCTCTTCATTGAGGAAGAAGAGGATGATGATGTGGTAGTGGTTGAAGAGGAAATATTTGAACCGGTTAGCACACCCAGTGATGAGGAGGGTGATGTTGTTGGTCATGCTTTAGTTGTGAGGTGTGCCCTTGCACTGCCTCAACGGGATGAAAAGGATGACTGGCGTAGGGAGAATATTTTCTACACCTATGCCAGATTTGGTGAAAAGAATTGTAGGGTCATCGTGGATAGCGATAGTTGTACCAATGTAATATCCACTCATGCAGTACGCCACTTGGGGCTTACACCTGAAGCCCACCCGAGACCTTATAAAGTCGCATGGGTCAATTCTTCATCCATTCCCGGGCCGATTTTAAAAGAGTTGACGGATGTCTTCCCTGAAGACTTACCAAACAAACTCCCTCCCCTGCGTGATATTCAACACGCAATAGACTTGGTTCTTGGATCTACCTTACCGAACCTACCCCACTATAGGTTGAATCCGGTTGAGCACACCGAGTTGACTCGACAAGTCAATGAGCTCCTTTAGACGGGGTTCATCCAAGAGTGCATGAGCCCGTGTGTCGTACCTGCCCTACTCACTTCTAAGAAAGATGGTAAATGGCGCATGTGTGTGGATAGCCATGCAATCAACAAGATTACCATTAAGTATCGGTTTCCCATTCCTAGGCTCGATGACATGCTGGATATAATGGTTGGTGCCACTATCTTTTCAAAGATAGACCATAAGAGTGGCTACCATCAAGTCTGTATCTGCCTCGGTGATGAGTGGAAAACCGCCTTTAAGACTAAGGATGGTCTTTATGAGTGGATGGTCATGCCATTTGGGCTTTCTAACGCCCCGAGTACTTTCATGCGACTCATAACCCAAGTGTTGAGGCCATTTTTAGGCAAATTCCTTGTTTATTTCGATGACATCTTGATTTACAGTCATGACTAGGAACAACACTTGACCCACCTTAGGCTGGTTTGTGAAACCCTCAAGGGCGAGAGGTTGTTTGCAAATATCAAGAAATGCACCTTCATGCAACGTTATGTTGTTTTCTTGGGATTTATTATCTCGGTTGATGGAATGGTCGTGGACTCCGAAAAGGTTAGAGCCGTTGTGGAGTGGCCCGAGTCTAAGAACATACACGATGTCCGCAGCTTCCATGATTTGACTACTTTCTATCGTCGCTTCATCAGAAGCATTAGCACTATTATGGCCCCAATTACAGATTGCATGAAAAAAGGTGATTTTAAATGGGGCAAAGCGGCGACAAAAGCCTTTGCTGAGATCAAACAACAAATGAGTAGTGAACCCATCATGCGATTGCCGGACTTTCGAAAGTCTTTGAAGTCACATGCGATGCATTGGGTGTAGGCATAGGAGGAGTGCTTAGCCATGAGGGTCACCCCGTGGCTTATTTTAGTGAAAAACTTAATGAAGCGAAGCAAAAATACTCCACCTATGACAAAGAATTCTATGTGGTCGTTTGATCTCTTTGGTATTGGAAACATTACCTTCGTCCGCAGGAATTTGTGTTGTTTTCTGACCATGAAGCCTTACACTTTCTTGCTTCACAGAAGAAGTTGAACCCAAGGCACGCGAAGTGGGTTGAGTACCTTTAAGGGTTCACATTCGTGTTAAAGCATAAGGCCAGTGCTGAAAATAGGGCCGCTGATGCACTTAGTCGGCGAGTGGTGACTTTGCGCACGATGAACATCGAGGTCGTCGGATTCGAAAAGTTAAAGGATGAGTACCCCGAGTGCCCAGATTTTGGGGTTGAGTACACTGCTCTCCTTAGTAACTCGACCAGCACACACTCTGTGTACACCATCCAGGATGGGTACTTGTTTAAAGGCAATTGCCTTTGCATCCCTCGCACTTCATTGCGTGACTTTCTCATTTGGGAGTTACATGCGGGAGGGATGGTCGGACATTTCGGGCGTAATAAAATTGTTGCGCTCGTAGAGGATAGGTTTTTTTGGCCTAGCCTAATGAGAGATGTTGCTCGGGTTGTCAAATATTGTCGTACTTGCTAAGTGTCAAAACAGACCAAACAAAATACTGGCTTGTACACCCCGTTACCCGTGCCATACACATCGTGGCAAGACCTCTCTATGGATTTCTTACTTGGACTTCCTAAGACCCCTAGGAAGCACGATTCCATCTATGTCGTAGTGGATCGATTTCCAAGATGGCCCACTTCATCCCGTGTTCCAAAACCTCCGACGCATCTCATATTGCTAAACTACTTGTCGCGGAGGTTGTGCGTTTTCATGGGTTGCCCAAAACTATTGTATCTGATAGGGATGTTAAATTCACTAGTTATTTTTGGAAGACCCTTTGGCACATGATGGGCACATTGCTCCAATTCTTAATAGTTTACCACCCTCAAACGGATGGCCAAACCGAAAGCACCAATAGGAGCCTTGGGAATCTCATTCGTAGTCTTGTCGGTGATCATGTTAGGACCTGGGATACCATCTTACCCATAGCTGAGTTTGCATATAATAATTTTGTCAATAGGTCCATAGGCATGAGTCCTTTTGAGGTAGTACATGGTCATAGGCCTAGGACCCCATTAGATTTGATCCCCATGTCTGCATCCCATAGAGTGTCAGAGTCTGCCGATGCATTTGCACAACATATTCATAGCTTACATGCCAAAATTAAACAGAAAATTAATTTAAGCAACAATCAATATAAATTATCTGCAGATGCTCACAGGCGTTCTAAAGAATTTAACGTCGGTGATTATGTGATGGTCCGGGTTAGGCCTGAGCGGTTCCCATCGGGAGCCGCAAAGAGGCTCCAATCTCGAGGCGCTGGGCCTTTTAGAATTTTGGCTAAGAGTGGTCCTAATGCATACGTGCTCGAGCTTCCTCCAGGTATGGGGGTTAGTTCAACGCTCAATGTGGAGGACTTGGTTCCTTAGTTGGGTTTCACCCCACCTCCTGAAAATCCACTCTAGCCACCTCTTAGTCCCAGTCCCAATCCAACTTTGCAACCTATACCTCTTCTTTCCCCAAGCAGACAGAGATCAGATGAGATAGAGGATATAATCAACGATCATGCTGTCTCTACACATGACGGGGGATTCCAGAAGTACTTGGTGAAATGGGTCGGAAAATCGGAGTCCGAAAACACTGGATCCACGAGAATGAGGTCCACCGATTGAACCCCGATTTGATTGACTTCTACCACGAGCGCGTTTCATCGGTGATGAAACCTATTTGGTCTAGGGGAATTGACGGGGACGCCACATACATGGATATCGAATTCGGACCACATCAGTTTTATCGGCGTCGGAAGAAGCGTAGAGGAAGCTTGGATACCGTAGCCTCAGAGGAGAAAAGGACACAAACTGCCAGGAGAAATAAAGAATTAATTGCGTCGCGACATCTGCCAAGAAGACGCTCATTAAAGAAGTATAAGCAAGATGTGAAAGACGCCACGAACGACTTCAGACGGGATTTATTTTTTCTATGCGAAAACTGCCCTTTTTAGTTTTATTTCTATTAGGACTCCTTTCTATTTCGAATTAATTATTGATGGCCTATATATAGAGGCTTGTAAACACCTTTTAGTTAGTGGATTGATTATTGAATTAGAGTTTTTGCTTTGTGAAGAGTCTTCTTCCCCGCGATGGGTTTGGTGTGAGACCAAGGGAGCGATTCCCATATATTTCTTTATCTTTGTCATTGATTTGCGTGGGTTGCTTATACTTGCTATCTCTAAATCTCTGCGTGCTTCTCTAAACCATAGCCTAATTTCTTCCTTGTGATCCTCAAAACCCTAAATCCTTTTGAAGCCCTAAACCACAAAAGCCAACACTCTTTCCAAAACCATAAACCGATCTGAAACCACAAGTCTTTACACACCCTAATTCCCTTTTTCAATCCAATGTGGAATTCGTGAATCTACATCGGACCGAAGACGAGCACATAATCCTAGAAAAGCTAGAGTACTATCTCTATGCCAATCTCGCCTCGACTCTAAAGTACTTGCGCATCGGACTGGATCCTATCTGGATCTCGTGTGATCTACCCATCAGAATTCTGCAAACCCTAAGGTATCAAAGATAATTTTGCGATTAAACTTGAATTAATTTATTTAATTTCGGCAAAATCTTCATTAAATCATATGTCGCATTTTAGGGTCGTTGTCCCGCCTCAGTATTGAATGGGAAAGTGCACTCGAGGCAAGCCTCATATAGCTTCACATAGCATGAGTTAGATTGGTCTAGACCATCCACGTGGCAGGACTACATAATCTCGATTTTAAATATCTCCCTTGCACTCAAAATTCAACACACCATTATTTTTTTTTTAAAGAGCAAGTTTAACCTTTGATGATACTTCTCTGACATTCAAAATTTAAATTATTAATGAATTTTTTATTATTCGTCATTCTTCAAGTTCTTTATTATTAAGAGTAAGCTGAATCTTTGGTAACGTCAAGATTAAGGCTAATTGGGCAAGGTGCAACTTTTATTGAGGTTTACTTGTTTTTGAGAAAGAATGGTTGCCCATCGTATAGCTAAATAGTCCTTTATTAAGAGGAAAATGTGAAACTTTGAGGGTATGTGTCACTCAATGACATGTTACATTTAGAATCTCATAAATTAAATTCTTTTTGTTTTCTTTCCTGCGAATACACAAAATTGTGATATATAAACATTGGGGACATAAGTAGGCAGCTCCATATTTCCTTCATGTGGAATGACTAGTTCATTGTGTTGCACACATTTTTAAAAAATGAGGTTTGTTGCTCGGTGCCGTTAGTTTCTATTATTCCTTGAGCATTATTGAAAATTGGAGTTTGTTACTGAATGTCTTCTACATATTTGGCAATGGCGAATTATCTTTCTTTTTGAGAATTAGGGTAAATTAAAGGTTGCTTGTCTTGAATGGAAGTCTATGCAAATAGTTATTCATTGGAAGTCTGGGATATCATTTGCTTCTCTCTTTAGCTTTTCCTTTAACTTAAATGTTAGTTTGGAGACAATTTTCTCATTTATCTTTGGTGAATCCTACTTCTAGATACTTGGCGAAAGGATTTAAGAGGTTGTGACATTGAGGACGCTATCAATGTGGCAGCACCTAGAAAACTTAGAGCCATATCCATCTCTGAGGTAATGTTTCTTTCATGATATCCTATTTTCACTAATTTATGAGAGAGGTGACTCATTGAAATGCATGCCGCATGTTATATGGTAGCTGTTATTTATTCAATTGCCTGTATTTATTTGGCCCCTTTTGGGAACCTAAACTTGTACAAAGTATTTTCAAGGGCACGTTTGTTAACATTCTTGGAAAAGTTTTCCTAGGGAAAGTAATCCCGTAAATTCTTCCTCTTGCAAAAATTACCCTGTTTTCTAGCTTTTCTCATGTTTAATTGTTTTTTTTTTTTTTGGGGGGTTGGGGGGTTCTGCTCTTGCTGTCATCTACTCTGGAAAATTTTGTTTTAATATGGTCCGTTCATTTATAATTCTTGTATATGTGGGCAATGGTGACATTTTTTAGAAAAATCACATCTACATTATTTTTTATCGGATGAATGGTTTATATTGTAAAAAACATAATTGCAATATAAACCATCTATATTTTTGTAGCTAAAATGAACTAATTAACATATGAACATACCTATGCTCATATTGTATGCAATAAAAATTTCCTAAATAGGAAATGTTGTATGTCTACGCTTAAGTGAGTAGGTAAGGTTATTCATAAAGTATATGTTACCTTCAGGTACCAAAGTCTCTCTCTCTCTCTCTCTCTCTCTCTCTCTCTCTCTTTCTATATATACATATATTATATGTCTGTGTATTATAACAACAGAAACGATGAATTTTAATTATTAAAAAAATTATAAAATTGGTTTTAAATTCCACATAATGTATTTAAAGCGATGCTATAGCCTCGTCATGATGAGGCTATAACTATGATGACCAAATTCACCATACAAGCCAATTAGTTACCGGAATACCAAATAACAAGGCCATGGCATCTCCATATAGGCATAACACCATGGAGATTATTTACTAAAAAAGCATTTAGGTATTTTGGAATACCAACTGTCGAGGCCATGTCGTCACCATATAGGCATAACACCATGGAGGCTATTTGCTAAAATGCATTTAAGGAATTTTACAATATTATTGACGAATTTTTTTTGTAATGACCCAAAATCCCCCTTAAGGGTGTAAGTGGAATTTCAGGTCGCTACTCGCATATCGATTACTTATGGGAGGCATTGGTCTGAAGAATGTTAGAAATAACAACCATTTTTTTTAAAGCTGAACAATAATAATAAATTGCATAAAATGAGCAACATAGTAATGAAGGATTCACTGTATCAAACGTACCCACGAATAACAACAGCTAAATGATGGTCCAAGGAACCCTATCCAAGAGTATTGCTGCAAGGTAAAAGCATTTGTAAGACGACTTAAACAATACTTTAAAGGAACTCTATTAAAAACGCACAGTGAATCAGAAGGAAGGAAAGTAATTCTCAGAATGCTGGTCAATATCGCTCTCTACTTAAGTCTCGTTAACACCTCCCTCATACTCGGAGTTAGTAGAATTTGTCGACATAAGTCGAGGGATGAACGATTTTCCTCGGTGCTCAGTAGGGGTAACCATTGAGCTCAAAAGATTCAACTTAATCATAACATAGTTGTATCTTAGTGGTTTCAACTTATCATACAATTTCATGACATATTCATATCGTTGAATAAGCATGTGATTTACATATATTTCTTATATAACACATACGACTGAGCTTTAGAAGCTGCTTACGTACCCTAAAAGGGATCAAACCGATAGTAGATCCAAGCTTAATATAGTCATCATCATATGTAAAGTGGGCCCATAATGTAGTAGAAGTCACATGTATCACTTGACCCAACTAGCACATCACATGGGAACAATTCTATACGTCTCATTCTGCATAGGGGAAATTTTCTGATCGGATGACTCGATCAGTTCTCGTGACATCCTGTGATGGTAACTACATTATGTGTAGAACATGTTTTATCTCAATCTTCTTACTGAATTCTTAACTTACCTTACAACGTGTTAGAACTTTATCTTTCAATGACTTAAGTTCGATGTCATATCTTAGTTTACTCATCTACGACTTAGATATCTTGTAGCTTATTCTTATCTCATCTTAACATCTTAGCTTATCCTGCATACGGCTTAAGTCCAGTAGCTTATTCTTAACTTATCTGATCTTAGCTTATCCTTGACTTAGGTCCCACAGTTATTCTTTCAAGTCCACGGCTTAAGTCCTGTTCCCCTTTTCTTAACTTGGCTTTGCTTATTATTCTTATTTTTAACACCACAACGTATTCATCGTATCATCACCTTAGATTGTAACTTAAAGTAGCTTAGGTGCATAAACAATAGCCTAAAACTATTTATAATAAGACGCTAATACCACCGTCGATAGTTGGCCAACTCATATCATTGGATGCGAACATCCTACTATGTCACCGAAGGCCGCAAACCCTCTACTAATCATCGAAGGTGAACCTCCTACTAAAAGTACTGAATGCATCCACTCGGTGATGTCACAGGCTGATGCAACAATTGTCTAATCACCTGATATGTCCATTTGTCTAATCATCGTGGGTGAACCCCCTACTAATCACCAAATGTCGTGGTCCTCATACTATGTCACCGGATGCAAGTCTACAAGCATCCTACTAATCGGACTTGGTATTCGACACTAAATCATGAAATTACTCGATTGCATGCCTCTAGAGCTTTGAGTTCGTATCGTAATTTTTCTTTCTTAATCTTGGTTCTTATCGTGACTTGAAGTAAGCCGCTATGGGATTAAACTCTCAATCGCGCCCTATCGCAACTCACGAGGTCATCACCACAATGCCTCACACTATAATGTCCCATACCATCACTGTGAAGAGGATCGTGTAATGAAATCATATGCATGGGCTGAACGGGATTGTGTGTGGAATCACGCAAATGCAGAAGCTTAACCTAATACATGTCACGCATATCATTACAACACGCATACAATGCATCACATAGCTTATCTTAGTCATATATGATCTTGACGCATACTCGTGCTTTACATGATCCATCATCCAATCTTAGTAGTTTAAATAGGTTCTTGAACCCACTCGCAAGCATAGGAACATTTGCTGCACATGTACCTATTTAGTGATAATAATTCACACATACACAATTACTCCAAATATTAAAATCAAGTAAATATTTATATGTAGATACATAGGTGTAAACTACATCAATCCATAAGGCCGCAAAACAATAATAACTTCATTTTAGATTAAATTTTTGGGTACTATAAAAGGATACTAATTGATTCAATGCAAAATTTTAATCTACTGCAAAATCCAAGAATGAAGACTAGAGAAAATGGGAAGAAGAATTGGAAGAAAAGAAGAAAGTAAAGGAAAATCCAAAATTTATCGTTGAAGAGCCTCTAATCGGACGGTCACGGAGTCTTCAACTTTCAATCCCATCGCTTTTATGTATGAGCTATTTTTTAAGTATAAAACGATGTCAGATTGATGCGAAATTTGTCTTATTTGAAGGCTTATTGAAGTAGCTTTCCAACAAGCTGAGAAACGCGCAATTCTGAAACATATTGAAGAAGTTATGGTCAATTTTCGGAGGTTGTATTAAAAGTGACGAATTTCAGGGCTCCTAGTTGATTAGGATTAATTTCTTTTACTATTTGATTATAGCAAATAGAATTTTGTTAGTTTATTAAAAATAGGATTAGTTTCCTTATTGTTTTAGGACTTTATTTTATTGTTTTAGGAATATTAGGATACTTCTTTTATTTGAATTAGGAATTAGAATTGCACTAGGATTTCTAATTTATGCATTGTAAAAGCTTATTTAAAGGCTACTAGTGCTGGAATTTAATCGAGAGTTGAATGAAATATTTTGTTTGGAACTTTTGAAGCACTACTAGCTGTAGTTAGTATTAGGGGTTCCCGCGGGTTCACTGGCAGAGGAATTGTTGTGGGATATTCTTTAATTCAACCACCTTGGAAGACTTGTTTCAGCCTTCCTGTAGGTATTGCTAGTTTTGTGTCAAAACTCAAGTGGCTATCTTGCACAGATCACTTCACTAATTAATTTTTCAGAATTAGTCTAAAAGAGTCCGGCTCATTTGTACTTAAAGGGCCGTGGCCCTTAATTAAATTAATCAAAGCGAATCCGTATAAATAAATAAACGGGCTTCATGCGCATGCATAGTAAAGCAAGATGGGCCTCGGGCCAGTGCATACGTGTAAATGAAAGGGCCTAGCCCCATGTGCATATAAGTTTATAAAAGAACCTAGATAAACTGGCCGGCAATTTAATTAATTAGGGGGCCTGCACTTTTATTAAAGGGGTCTCCATTTAAATTAATAACTGGGCCTAAACTTTAATTAAAATGGATGTGGGGCTTGTTCATAAGAGTAAAGGGCTTTAGGCCCGTTTCACTTCTAAATAGGGTTGGGCCCATCACATAAAGTAAAGGGGCCTCAGGCTCATTCATACAAAACAAGAGCCTGGGCCTTTTTTGCTTTAAACAATGGGGGCCTTTGGCAAATTGTATTGGAAATAAAGGGCCTTGGGCCCAGTTCAGAGCATAATGGGTTGCCGGCCCAGTTTTAACCCCCTCCCCTTCCTCCTTTGTAAATGTTCTTTTAAGTGAAAGTTTCAGTCTTTTTCATTTGCCCCCACTACATCTTCGATTCTCGGTGCTCTTTAATTCTTCCGATCACATTTCTTTTGATGTCTTTTACCAGGAAGGAAAGCATTAAAAACAAGACAAGATTAAAGACGTTCTACTTGGGCTTCTCAACGGAGAATCCCTTCTCTCCACTCCCCTAACTGCACTTTCTGAAGGTACAAGAAGGCCATCATTAGCTGCTAGGGACAATGGCCAACCGGAACATGAGAAACCGAATAGGACGGGAACGATACTGCTAGCGTTGTTGGGGTAGTGTTGCCCCTACTACTGGCGCAGATTCATTGACAGTTTTGGCCAATTACATGGCACCGTCTTCGGTGCAGAACTAATTATTGTATGTTAATAATATCACGAATGGGATAGTATGATGAAGAACTAATTAATATCATTTTTTTAACATGAATTCATATATGTAATGGCACATGGATTCATATATACATAACAATGATGAGTACACAGAAAATGCAAGGTGAACGATGAGCCTTTCATAGTATCAAAAATGCATAAATTTATGGGTTATACATGGGATTTGAATCCTCTCATCTTCCACTCAGAGATGAAAAGGAAAAAGAAGAGTCCTGTAGAGATTCAATGGCTCCATGCTTGACTATGGAGCATAGCTACCACAGTGGGCTGCGTCCCATAGAAATCCAGCCCCGTCCACATCTGTTGTCAAGCGACTCTGTTTATTATTGGCGGGACGATGCTGACTTGTAGTAGAATTATCTTTAATTTTTTTTAATATATATGACAACCAAATCTAATGGACACAATAGTTTCTTTACCTGTGAGCCAAATGCCGCAAGAAGGAATCGATCCTCGGATTGGCAAGGTGTTGCGAGAAAAGGGCTTCCATTTTCTTCTTCCTCTTCCTTTGTTAGGAGCTGCTCCTGGTTGTGTTGTATTCAAACACAACAGATGGCTGTTGCACCCATGTGAAAGACAGAGCATAGAGGGAAGAGAGGTTGTGGGCTTCCTTTGTTGCTGGGTTTTCACGAAGAGAGAGAGAGAGATCAAGCTTGCTCTTTTATTTTCTGGCCAAGTAAGCGAAGGATTTGGAGACCTTTCATCACGATCTTGTGGAAAAATGAAGGGCCAGAGATTCAAGTGGCCTTTTATTTAGAAGGTCGAATGATTAAAGGATATCAGTGTGATATCTGTGGGCTTTGTGCGATCTATTAAGGTGTTTGGTTCCACAAGGACGGAGAGATTTTAGGAGTTTGCTGGTGGTTGTAGTGTTGATTCATGAATCTTAAGAGATCTCAAGAAAGGTGGTTTGTGGCTTGTGTAATTGGGGTTCTTAGAATAGAAGTGGTGAGAGAGTGAGTTAATTCTTAGGTGGTGCTCAACATAGCAAGGTGAGTACACGTGGGAAGAGCTCTAGCCAAACAAATAAAACGGGTCCCATGGACTCTTCTACATGCTAGAGAGAGAGAGAGAGAGGATATCAGTGCGATATCTGTGGGATTTGTGCGATCTATTAAGGTGTTTGGTTTCACAAGGACGGAGAGATTTTAGGAGTTTGCTGGTGGTTGTAGTGTTGATTCATGAATCTTAAGAGATCTCAAGAAAGGTGGTTTGTGTAATTGGGGTTCTTAGAATAGAAGTGGTGAGAGAGTGAGTTAATTCTTAGGTGGTGCTCAAAATAGCAAGGTGAGTACACGTGGGAAGAGCTCTAGCCAAACAAATAAAACGGGTCCCATGGACTCTCCTACATGCTAGAGAGAGAGAGAGAGAGAGAGAGAGAGAGAGAGAGAGAGAGAGAGATTAAAAAAAATCTGATCAGGTACCATGTAAAAAGAATAATTAAAAATAATGTGCTTATCAACTGCATAATTAAAAAAAAATGTGATCAGGTACCATGTAAAAAGAATAATTAACAAAAACTGTGCTTATCAACTGTGTTGAACATGTGGACAAAGTTGGAAAAATCCGTACATTGGGATGGGTGGGCGTTACCTTATATCTGACCCTACCAACCCTTTTCCTCCACACACACGCACACAATACCACACCATACTTTATTTTGTAAGCCGACAACCAATCCTATGTTCATGGGGGTAATTCTCACAACAAAATCGTGAGACATCTACATCCAAAATTCAGGTTCAGGTTGATGAGCTTGAAATTCCCGTCTGCCTTTTTGTCTGCAATTTTCGTCTAGATTTTGTCTAACTTTTGCCTGTAACTTTTTGTCTAGCTTTTGTCTGACTTTTTAAAAAAAAAAGCTTTCGTCTAAATTTTTTGTCTAGTATTTGTCTAACTTTTGTCTTGCATCACTTAGTTTTATAATTGCATGTCATTTCAATTTTATTGCATTCTATTTCATTAGTGTGCATGTCTAGTGTTTGACAAAAGTCCTCATCCATTGTTGGTTCATATTGTTTGTCTTTTCTAGTATTGTGTCTGAGTTGTGTTTGTGTCAAGCATCATGTATGAGTCACTTACATGTCATCGCGAATTCCTTACCCGTCATGAAAGGGCCCTAGCCAAACAAAGAAACCGCTACACTCCAAATTCTTGGCAAAGTTCAAAAAATCGTGATGAAACTAGAGTTAGGAGATACCCTCATCATCGTGAACCCGAGTATGACCCAGCCAAGAAGTTTCTCAAATCTATTCGAGATGAGGTTCCAAGTTTTGAGGGATGGTTAAACCCCAAAACCTTCGTGGAGTGGCTGTCTAGTGTTGAGGACTATTTTGATTGGTATGGCGTACCAAATGAGTACAAAATTAGACTAGCAAAAATACAGTTGGAGGGTAATGCCAAAATTTTTTGGACTCGCGTAGAATATCGTATTGAATCTCTTCGAAATAAACACATCTCCACATGGGAGGACATGAAGGTGAAACTTA
This sequence comes from Chloranthus sessilifolius, assembly GCA_021018995.1. NCBI lineage: Eukaryota > Viridiplantae > Streptophyta > Magnoliopsida > Chloranthales > Chloranthaceae > Chloranthus > Chloranthus sessilifolius. The sequence goes on from CM037597.1 coordinate 101,550,346, forward strand.
TTGAAAAGTATGTTCCTTTAACACACCATCTCCTTCTTCGGAGTTTGAAAACCAAGACGGATAAGTGTCCTGATTGCCTTAAGTGCCAAGGGTTTGGACACTTTGCATACCAATGCCCCACAAAATTTCTCACTCAGAATTTATTGACTAAAAAAGTGAGTCCTAAGGAGCCGGAGAATAGGGAAGTGAAAGAAGTGTACGACCCTAGTACCGTGCTGAGTGAAGAGGAGATAGAAAAAACTGATGAAAGTCTAGTTTGTGTTAAAGAGACTTCTATTTCCCTTGTGAGTAGTGATGTTGAGTCACTCACACTTGAACCAATCGAGCCACTTGCCTATGAGTCATTGGTACCCGTAGGGTTGGACGCACACAACTTGTTGGTGCCCATTGAGTCGAATACATGTGAGTCCATCGAATTGGGTACACAAGAACCATTAGTGTCAATTGAATCGAGTACCCCAGAGTCTTTGGTTTTGGTTGAAGCGAGTACACATGAGTTAATCGAGTCGAGTGTACATGAGCCATTAGTGCCCTTTACATCATTCACACCGGAGTCATCAGAGTCTGCATCCACTTTTGCATATTACATTCATGAGTTGCATGCTGAGATTAAGAAAAGAATTAATTTTAAGAATGAAAAATACAAGTTCTCTGCAGATTCTCATAAACGGTTCAAAGAATTTCAAAAGAGTGATTTTGTGATGGTTCGAAATAGACTCGAGCCATTCCCGCAAGGAGTTGCAAAGAAGTTACAAGCTCACGGTGCTGGACCCTATCAAATCTTGAAGCGTGCGGGTTCTAATGTTTACATCTTAGATCTTCCGCCGGATTTGGGGATTAGCACGACTTTCAATGTGGAGGACCTTGTTCCATTCCATGACCCTTCAACCATCCCTGCCAACCCATTTGAGCCTTCTACATTTGATGAAGCAATAATTCTCTTACCCACACCACTACACCCACCTACTTGGCAAACTCGTGAGATCATTGAAAATATACTGGAAGATCAGATTGTGTCCACCAACCAAGGGGGACTTTAGAAGTATTTGGTCAAGTGGAAGAACAAGGCCGACACAAAGAATTCTTGGATTACACAGGAGGAATTTCAGCAGCTCGATCTAGATCTTTTGGATCTTTATCACAACCAGTATTTATCGGGGATGTATCCTTCTAATACGGGGAGAGTTAATGGGGACGTCCGATTCAAGCCGATTCCGATCGAGGTTCTCTATATATTGTCTGTGATCGCGACCGTGAAAATCCATGCCAACCAAAGTTCGAGGTCGAACTTTTTCAAAGTAGAGGGGATTGATGAGTATTTTAGATCCGCCTGTTTGAATTGTGGTCGGATAAAAAGGAGACGTTAAAAGAGAAAGTGGACCCACGAATGGGTTTTTAAAAAAAGGTCCGTTAAAGATCCGTTTGATAAGAAAGAAGAAAATTCAAAATTTATTAGGGTCTTCAACTTTCAATCCCGTCACTTTTATGTTTGGCCTATTTTGAAGTATCAAACGAAGTCGGATTGATGCGAACTTGGTCATATTTGAAAGCTTTTCGAAGTAGCTTTTCAACGAGCCAAAATTTGAGCAATTCCGACAAGTATTGAAGCAGTTATGGTTAGTTTTCGGAAGCTGGACATAAAGTGACGAATTTCAAGAATCCTAATTGAATTAGGATTAGTATCTTTTATTATTTTATTTTAGAAAGTAAGAGTTGTTTCTTTTATTAGAAATAAGATTAGTTTTCTTATTATTTAGGACTTTATTGTTTTAGAAGAATTAGGATATTTCTTTTATTTGAATTAGGAATTAGAGTTATACTAGGATTTCTAATTTTATGCATTGGTTAGCTTATTTCAGGGCTTGTAAACACTTTTATTATTAGTTTTTGGTTAATAAAAATTGCTTATGCAAAATTGAGAGTTTTAAACTTTCGTGAGGGTGTGATTATCTCAAAATAGAGAGTAATTCTTCGATTTTCGCTTGCGGTTTGGTGCGAGGCTAACTCTTCTTCCATCTCTATCTTCTTTAGATCTACGGTTTGCGTAAGTAGCGTAATCCTAATTATTTTATTGATCTCATAAAAGCCCTAAATCAATATTTTGTTCATTATTAATTTTATTAGCCTTTTATTTTCGTTTGGTATCGAGAGCACCCGCTTGCGAGTTCGTTCGACACCCTAAAACTATCGGAGATCTAGCCGTTCATAAGAATTCTAGTCTTCTAGATCCGCGATAGGGAACGTACACGAAAGTAACACTATTTTAGGCCGAAATTAAATCACCTAATTGAATTTCTAGAATTTTCGTGACAATTTGTTATGAGAAATTGTTATTTTAATTGATTAAATTAATTTCAATCCTAATCTTAGTCCTAACATTGCATTTAGTAAGTTCCCGCATCAGACATGTTGCATCTGATCAACTCAGGCTATCAATGCTTTAGTATATGTTGCCACAGAACTCAAATTGGTCGACTGAGATGGTGCATATCGGAGAGTAAACCACAAATACTGATTAGAAGTTCTCTTTTTCTTTGGAATGCGATTCTTTATCTTAATTCTTGACATCTACTTTCTGTGATCTCAAGGTTTTATTTCCTTTGGATTGTGTGATATGCGACTTGTCAATCATTCTACATAATTTTGCTTATTAATATAATTATTTTCTAAGCAAGAAAAATTACCAAGACTGAAACTAAATAAAGATTAATCAAATTTGCTACAACATGGTTTGCAGACCTGCTACAACATGGTTTGCAATCCTGCTACAATAGGATTTTTGCATAATCCAAGAACAGAGCTTTGAACGAAAGAATCAAGAGCACAACCAATAATCTTTGTTCATTGTTCAAAGAATCTTCTGACTCCTCATGAGCACACTTTAGTGAGCCCCTAACAATTATTAATGAAGAGAACTGAGGAAAAAAGTTTCTCTTCACTAAGTCCTACCAACTGTATGCTTCGTGATTCACCCACCATGCATGCCCGAATCTCAGCTCCTAGCTTGGCCTGTTCTTGCTTTACTTCATGCGTCATGCATCAGTCTCTCACACACAACAGCCACATGCCAGCTCATTATGCTATCCCATTCAAACATGCCTTGCCACATACTGAACCAAGTCTACCATTGTGCGTGGCCCTCCCAACAAACACACGTCTCGTACATCTGGCCCTTTGTGTCAACGTGCACCACTATGTCCCACATAGCACATGCGTGCCTCCCTTATATCCATCTTAGTCGCATTGCATCGGTCTGCAAGTCTAGCCACACATCTTACCCTAACCTATATATGCACCACTATGCATATATAGGTCCACAACCTAGTAACCTCCTCTTGGGTGACACATGCCATTGCTGTCCCAATAACGTCCTAGTCCTACCCTTACAGGCCTAGGAAACTATCAATGTACCCTTCATGCACCTGAGGTCCCATGGAGTCACTTTTGTTGGTGGTTCGACTCAGGTCAGTGACGTGGGAATCAAGGCAGTCAATTAATTGACTCAATATTCCCCAATACAATAAACTGGCTCTTTAGTGGTGCTGGAGTCCTTAAAATTTGCTTCAATAGTCCTTAAAAATAAGGACAAAGAAAGTGTTCTGTTGCTTAATGCCCTTCAGCGAAAACTACAAGCAAAACAATATCAATCATATATCCACCAAATAATTTCACTAGCAACAAATCTCTAAAACATCTGAAGGCTTGCAAATGTGGATTAACTTCATCTGCTAAACAAAATATAAAGTTAACGGGCCACCAAAGTTCTAAAAAAGGATTCAAGAAACTAAGTCGTGGGTAGGTAGCAACGATAATGGCACTACATAGCCGCAATCATAAGAACAAACAAACCAAAATCTGAAAAACATATATATATATATATATATATATATATATATATATATATATATATATATATATATATATATCCAATGACGCTAATGTTAACTTTATCATCCACATCTACTTTGTCAACTTTTAACATTTGTATCGTTACTAAAGTTTCTATTTGTATATATCCAATGACGCTCATGTTAACTTTAACATATATATATATATATATATATATATATATATATATGTGTGTGTGTGTGTGTGTGTGTGTGTGTGTGTGTGTGTGCGTGTGTGTGTATCCATGACGCTCATGTTAACTTTATCATCCACATCTACTTTGTCAACTTTTAACATTTGTATCGTTACTAAAGTTTTTATTTGTAGATTTTTTGGTAGGTTAGCTGAGAGATTACCTGATAAATACTGCTAAGAAACTTCAACTGCGATTTATGCCTGAAACAGACAAGATAAAAGGTCAAGCAAACCCATATAAAAATTGCTAGAAATTGCAATCTGAAGCTAAAATCACAGAAACTCATCATTCAAAACACCAAATGAAACAGCCTAGACCAACATTTTAAATAAAAACCAAAAGTAAGAACAGTCATCGCTCAGAACATCAATAAAAATAATCCCAGATCAACTGTTTCGGTAATGATACGAGGGCGGTTGAATTTCCTTTCTTAGTGGAAAAGAAAATATTTTGCTGAAAAATAATAGGCAGAAAATAGTTATTTTTGGTTTAAATTGTGGAATCTGTTTCCCATGGGTGAGATTCCAGACTAACAAAAGTGCCCCATGTGTTTATGAGACATTACTAGGCTTGTTGTACAGATAAGCTGAAAGTTAATCTATTTGTGAAAGCAAAGGGTAAAGTAGGTTCGATATGTTGGCTATATTTTCTATTTTAGATTCTTCCACTTCCATGACAATTTCTTGTCTTGCTGGTTTTTAATACTAATACTATTACCGATCAAAAAAATAAAATAAAAAATGACTTCTTGTCATGTAGTTCGTATTTATCATTTCTGTTGGTAAATGATTCCGTTTTAGTGTTCTTATTTCACTGATGATCTAGTTTATGTGGTTATATATGTTTTATCCATTGTTATAATCTGTTATGCTTCAATTACATTTACATTTTAGCTCACTTATGGATAGTGTTCTGCCCTCCTGTTGAACTTATTACTTTTTCATTTTTATGGGTTGTCACTTATGGAGGTTGGGGTACTAATATGAAAACAAAGCATTGTAGGTATCACGTTCTTTCCATCCTAACTTCTCAGCCAAATGGAGACATTATTTTTATATTTTTCCTATCAATGATGGAGAAGAGGATAGCAGCAATGAGAATAGAAGGGGCGATGATAATGCCAGCTTTGAGGAGCAGATCGATGATCAGATAAAGGGATGGGCTGAATCTGCGGAAGACGAGAGTGGATGCTTAGCAGGAGATTCAGAAGATGAGTTGAATGGTGGAAAGAAACCATGGAAGTTCAGGATAAGCAAGGTGAACCAACTTCTACGTCAACTAGAAGGGAAGTCCCTATCCTACAAGATGTTTGCAAGGGATACCAAAGCTTCAAGAAGCACGTAAAAACTTCTCTCTCTCTCTCTCTCTCTCTCTCTACTCCACCACATCACATGCATCCAGATGCGTGCATGATCACTTTTCTCTTGCACACACTGACTTGCATGCACCCAAGGTATACTATGCTATTGTGTTTAACATGGGTATGTTATTAGTGTACCTTATTAAGGGTCCTGTCTAGTTGTACCTTCCTGTTTGGTTGTACTTGTACCACGTATTTGTTACTAAAGTTATTTCTGAATTATTTTATCTTGATTATGTCTATTTGCATTTATCTCTATTGTAGAGAGCGGCTGTTTTATCTTTATTCAAAGTAAGTGTATATCTTTTTATTTTGATGTAAGAAATGACTGGTTACGCTCCAATGGCATGATTCAACGATTAATCACACACGTTAGTGTTGCCACTGTTATTAGTGTAGTTCAGTGTATCAGCTTAGTATAGTATATACGTTCTTAGTTGTCTACTATATGTGAAAGGGTATGCTTGCAATACTTATAATATATGTATTATTTTTCTAATATAAGGGTAAGGAAGTAACCCCACAGCACTTAAGCCACTCCACTGTCGTCGTCCTCCTCAACTCTTCTTCCTTTTTCTAATATAAGGGTAAGGAAGTAACCCCACATCACTTAAGCCACTCCACCATCGTCGTCCTCCTCAACTCTTCTTCCTTTTTCTTTAGCATCTGTAATCCTAACCCTAGCTCTAACACTACCATCAACTTCATTTGTATTAAAATGATGGAAGGCAGGACCTACACATGATGCCAATCGGCTACTGACGTCAACACTGACACTTGCTGATGTCAGCCCTAGGTCAAGCCATGACCCCGATCAAGGAAAAACTGGTAGTTTCTAAGAAGCCATATTTTTTCTTTGAATCATTGATACTTTTTAGATTTTTTGGGTACTTTTAATGTATGGCTTTTGACAACCTGTGTTGCATAACTTTTTTTAAATCATAAGATCAATATCCATATAATTTAAATGATCAATATTTTCAAGAAAAAGTTAATATTGAAGATGATAATACATTACAACATTACATTGATACTTGGATGAATGTAATAATCAAGGGAAGCATTCAATCCCTCAGTCTCCTTCTCGATCACAATTCAGATGAAAGATACTGAGTCTTTCCTTCATGCACCTCAAAATTCATGCAAGGGAAAAGTCTCAGTTGGGGTAAGGAGTGGGAAATATAAGGAAGCTTAATTAGACAAAACTTGTACTAGGGTTTAAGCATGCCCTAAAATATCTCTCATCCTTCATGAATTACATCCTTTATATTGTTATTTTTATTTAATGACCTCTATCAGCGATGTATGCCTTAACTACTGTAGGCCATACTTATTGATGCTTAAGGTGCCATCTCTTTCCTTCGAATCAAAAGGAAATGACTTGAAAGCATTTCATTAGATGATCAAGCTTAGATTTAAGCATCAAATTAATTCAATGACCTTCGATGGTCCATATATATACGTCAGATGGGTTCCTGATTGATTCCCTTAGGTATCTTCAAGATTGAATGAATATATCCAATAACCAATAACCAATAACTGGTGCAAAAATATCTATTATTGGTGAATCAAAGCTCATTACCCCATCCTATGATCCTCCTTCGAACTACCTACTGATGTTCCCAGAGGACACACTCTCTCTAAAGAGAAACCCAAATCAACCCATAAATTATACAGTCTATGAGAACACACATTCAATCAGATGTCAAATAAGTACATAATATGAGGTAAGGTAAATGTATGTCAACCGAGCAATGACTGGTTTTTAGGGCCCAAAAATCAATGAGATATCAAATAGGGACATATTACGAGATAAGGTAAATGTATGTCAACCTAGCAATGCCTGGTTTTCGGGGCCCAAAAATCCACAGTTTAGTGGATATTTATCCAGTGATAAGGTTTCATCTGGACACCCCTGTTTCATGATTTTTGGGCTCTATAGTCTACTGGTTGACCTAATACTATAAAATTTATAAGGAGTAGTCATTTTCTTGGGAAATCAGATTGTTGTGGTCGTTTTTCATTTCAACATAGTTTCATGGAGGTTGTGTGAAAATTGACAGCTATATGGGGAACATGTTTACTATGTTTTGTGGTTTTTGTTACATATTGCTATTCAATGGATTTCCAGTGTCTGCTGCAATGTTTTTGTGATGAAAAATGGTACTGTACACCATATTTGAGAGATTTTGTGACATTTTGATACTGGATTGTGCAATTGTGACTTATTCTTTTGTCCGTTGGAATTTTTTTGATCTCCGAAACTGATATTAATATTTGGCATGTGCAATAGTGGTTTATTGATGTTGTTTACGTTTTTTTGGTGATTAAATACTGTGCTGCACACCATTGTTGAGGGTGTTATGAGAAAATCTAAGAGATTTATTGTCATTTTTCCCTTGTGAACCCTTGGTGAACAGTCCAAATTGTCGGTCAATTATCAACAAAATCCAAAAGATGAGTAAGATGATTTGTGCAAAGTTGCACTCCTAGTCTTTGACTTTTGATTTGTTTCAACCCATGTTTACTGCTCTGTCTCTAGGGACATCTCTTACTTAAATTTTGCAAACCTAGCTTTGATACTTTGAGTTTTTCTTTCTATATTGTTGCCAACCATGATACTTTATCTTGGTGGCATGCTAATTGGGACATGTTGGGTTTTAGTCCTTATGTACTGTGATTCTTCTATTTAGTACTGTAGTGACCTGACTTTATCCAAGGTTGCCAGGTACGTTATTGTAATTTTTATAATTTAGGGTATTTATATTGCATGTAGGGGTATTTTTTTTTCATTTTGAAAACTTTTAAAGAGTATATTATAGTTTAGTCTTTTCATAGAACGAGGATAAGGTGGTTATTTGAGGAATTAATGAGGGGTATATGGCGTCTATTACATATTTGCAATACAGATGGAGTTTTATGAAACTATAGGGGGTTTGAAGTAATTCAATCAATAAAAGGTAGAATATGTATTTAAGTGTGTGCGTGTGTGTGTGTGTATGTGTGTTTTTCCCCCCCTGATAGGTAAGTTGGGGTTGAGGATCTACAACATGGTTGGTAGAAAGCTCAGAGTGGTCTCGGGTTCTGACAAACTCCTGCTGTCCACATAGATGTTTGACAGCAGTTTGGACGTCACCAGGCACGCCAGACCTCTGAAGGGCCTAGAATCCCTGCTCCCACCTTTCAGGACGTCATTAATGGGGGACCAAAATATTTGCAAACTTTCCAAACAATCAGAAACAAAGAAAAGTGGTGGGCCCTTATTCTGTTTGTCCTCTATCCTTTAGGATGCCATTTCTAGGTTTTTAAGAGTGCTACATAAGGCGTTTGAAATAAAAAATATTCTATCGTGGCCACTAATTTATCCAAAAAAAGGTTTATAACTACTGTAACTAAAGGCGTTTTACATTCCTTTTCTTCGATCTGTGGGTACAAGAAAGAGGAAGCTGGAGACATCTGCAAAAAAAAGTTTTGTTGTTGTTAAGGAGGCGAAGATCGAATGCTGCAACAGAGGGATCGATTCCAGAGTATGCCATATCCAAAAAGAAGGCTGTGGGTTTGGCTAAGGATTTCTAACCTCTCCCTTGCACGCTTGGACCACTGAGATCCTCAGTAGCATCGGGAAGTGGTGCGGTGTGTTCTTGGCTATTGATAGCTGCACTATCGTTATGGAGTGTCCGTTGAGCAGTGGGGTGCCATTCTCGGGGGAGCAATGTGGCCGTTAATGGGTATTGTTTTTGCTGCTTCATTGACGTTGAGCATACAGAGCGGGCCATTTTCTCGGGGCATTCGTATGATAAACCCTCGGGTTCCGGGAGATGTCAAGTACACAAAATCTTAAGTGTTGGCAAAGAACTAGCGTCATACCTTGGTCTAATCAAGAGCGGCGGCCAGGCGATGGGTTCGGTTGAGGGGATAGGCTCGATGGCCTTCCATCTGACCTCTAGCCCACAGGACGTTGCCTTATCTTCCTCGGGGTGATAGGGAGGATTGAGTGTTGGAGGGGTTGGTGGAGAACTAGTCGGAAGAGATGGAGAATCTATTCGATGGTGGCAGGGAGCCTATCTAGATAGCTAGCTATCGATTCAACTAACGGTTGATATCAGCAAGAAGGGTTTTCGAATTTTAATTTTTCAAATTCAAATTTGAATTTGAATTTTGATGAAGTACACAGCTGAGCTGGAACGATTTATTTTAGGTTGAAATGGATATGACACGAGCTGATCTGATGGAAGAAGAGTCAACGTAAAACTGCAAGAAGTCTGATGATGGCGGCCTCTCAGTTAGTGGTTTGGGAACCAGCCGCCCGTTTCCAGTGGCGGTTTTGTTTCATGCGATGGGAAGGAATTACATGGTCAAAAGAGAGCCACTGGCGGAGGCGATGGAACCCCACACTTCTCAAACAATGGTTTCTGGTTTTCGCCCACTGTTTCTGAATATGGTGGTTTCGGTTGACGAGATGGGAGATAAACATGTGGGCGATTTGAGGTCATGTGGTGAGGGGTTTGAAAGTGCTAAGACCTACATCAGCGGAAATCTCGTTTATGTAGATTTTGGAATAGCTGACGTGAGTGGATCTCTGTTTGGTGATGTTGACTAGGATATGAGTCCCACTTACAATATTGGGCCCGTACCCGCTTCATCTAGTCAATAGAAGGAAGCACACAAACTTTGAGAGCCCAGGCTATCTCAGGCAATCAGGTTGTTTACTTATACCAGATGCTGCACGTTCCCAAGACGGACTATTTTTCAACTTACTTAATCATCCCGCGTGTTCTCCCTTCTTCTTAGGGATGTATACATGTGTTAGGTATTTTTCATCTCCCTGGCCTTCTGGGCCATAGGTACCTGTCTGCTCTTCTTCAATTACTGCTTGGTTAATTATATTTTTGTCTAAGAAGCATAGACATGGGTACGATACGATACGGGTACGGCGATACGACAATTATAAAAGAATCAGGATATGAGACGAGGAGGATACATTTATTTAAAAATTATTTTTTAATATATTTTTATGTATATTTTAGGGTAATAAACGTAAGAAAAAAACAAAGAAAACGAAAAAGAAAAAAAATATTCTAGAGACTGATTTCAAATAGGTAGGCTGCACGCTACTAGGCTCTCAAGTAGGCTCCTTTGATTTCTTCTTCTTTTTTGTATAATCCTAAGTCCCAAACTCGTAGTTTGATTTCTTCTTTTAATTTTTTTTTTCGGGAAACACTCGGGATACGCATGCAGCCGTATCCCTCAAATATCGGTATCCGATACGGATATGATTCGGGTACGCTGTCAAAAATGGAGTATCCGTGGTTTCTTGATTTTCACTCATAGGGATTACACCCATGAGTTCACCTAGGTAGATTAGGGTGGATCAGTTGTGCAGTCCGCGGAGTTACAAGTTCCGTAGCCCAGCCCATTGTGGTCTCATATTTTTTAGATGATGGCATGGTTATGGAGTCATTGACGATGTCGGCGCATCTTACGTTGGAGCCGCTTATAAGGGTGACGATAGTGGAGACCAGTGAGCATGGAGTTGATGCCAGTGACTTTTATGAGCCATGAGGGCTCATGGCATTGAGCTTTAGACTTTTATCTATTTTTTTCGTACCATCTTTGAGATCTAGTAGTTGGCTTTTACTAAATTTTTTGATTGACGGAGGGGCCATTTTACCTTGCATTAAACCTCATTTTTATTCTCGCTTTTAGATGATTGATTAGGTTGTTAAAGCAGTCATATTGCAATTTTATAATAAGCCTGTCATCCGTTTGAATTGAAAAAAAATTGGTTAATGGAATTTTAGAATCTTGATCTAAGTGGCTTCAAGATTGTTAAGGAAGTCCACTTATCGCTTCAAAAAACATGCGAGGTCATAACACGGAACTCAATGTCCTCGATTAAGGGGGTAAGATTCCCGGTTGACAGGATCTGGAGATCATAGGCGTACCATCTGACAGACGGTCAGATAGTGATTCCATGTGACACACATCTCGAAAAATAAATGTGATAATGGGCGTACATCAAACGTTGACTTTTCGAGATGTATGTTATGTGGAATAAAATCTGACCATCTGGGAGGACGTTGCAGACGTCCGGGACGGACATGACTTCTTCTTAGTTTTAACGGTAGAAGACAGAAGGAACCTGAGACTAGTGCAAGTCGTGAAAGAAGCACATTGGGCGCGGGCATGCTTCAAACGTGTCTCCCGGGCACATTTGAATGTAGCTAACATGAACGCGAGGTGCAGGATACCAAACCGAGAATTGGCATGCCGATGATCTCAAGATCCATTGCATGGAAGATTGGGACCAAAGCCATTCTCCATCGTTTGATTCAAAGCAGTCATTGTTTTTCGGCATTGGTGCCCTTAGAGTTTTGGTAGGTGCAAACAGGTACCCTTAATAAATTTAGGCATTGTTCGATAAATTTTTGGATATCTTGTAGATGCTTTAAGTAATAAATTCTTGTATATGGCTCATTTATGGACTCTGAAATTCATCTGAGCTGACTCAGTTTGTCTCATCCCACAAATAAGCTCCGATATTTGATAAGACAGTGATTGGCTGGGTAGAGTTCTCATGAAAATCAGCTAGTTCGCTGATCCAGTCATTGTTTTCGTAATGGAAGGACTGATTTGTAAGTCAAGTTGGAATTTATGAACTTTGTTGGACTTATATATTAGTTCATAAGCAAAGCTCTAACTAGATTTAATTTGAATGGTAAAATGGAATGTGATTTTTTATTTAAAGGTAGATTTAATTTGACAATTATTTTCATTAATGATCCATTTATAATTCAACATATGACTCTGTGTAGCTCTGGGGTGAATCGGATGAAGGAGATCAATTTTCATCCCGATCTTCCACACAATTTATTTTTAGACCATGGGTATGCCATCAGACCGTCAGTTTTTTATTCCACATAGCACATATCCCAAAAAAGTGACTGAAAAATCAAGTGGGACACATCACACTGAAATGCTGAATAAAGAACTGACTGTCTGATGGCACGGTCATGGTCCCAAGATCAATCGTGTTGAATATTGGATGAAATTTCCACGATTCAACCCAGTCAACTTGTTTTCAGTGTAGGCACCGCCCTCAGTAATTTGGTAGGTGCGAGTTGAGCTACTCTATAATTAATTGGTTGCATATACTACATGTCAGTTATTGTAATTTGTAACAAACATGATATTCCTATAATATGCTTTTATATGTAATATGATATACTATACTACATAATTTTATTCTTTTTTATATCAAAATTTAGGGTCAAATGGTTATTACAGATATAGTGACAGTGACCAGTCTTCAACTGAGTTGTGGGTTGATTCTTGGTTTGAATTGTGGAGTAACGTGAACATGCTTGGCTGAACTCTTTCTTTAGCACATATGCAATCACAACCATGCATAACTAATTGTCATCGCAGAGAAAACACACACACAAATACAGCCAGCTGTCAGATTTTTTTTTACTGGTCATGATTTTTCAGACCATGCTTTCATGTACCTGCTAACTACATTTTCATTGTCAGAGGCCCACCCACGGAGTGCTTCATGTATCATGCTCGAGCTAGGGAAGCCAGATTACCCTGCTTTGAAAAGGTTTGTATTTTTTCATCCATTACACTAATCACACTTTCTTATTCTTATTTTTCTTCGTTGCAACTCACTATCCATGCACTAGACCAACAAGATTTGGGAATTTTTGACTTTTCTTGGACTAGTTATTTTGAGTTTAAATGGTTCATGCTACAATCTGAATTTTTGAGCTTCAAGTCTAAATGCTTGTGCCTTATCTTCAGTTTTGAGTTTATAAATACTAAATCATGCTGCTGTTTTCTGTAGGTTCAGGCTAAAGGACCACGAGTGATGTGTGTGGAGCTTGTTGCCAACCGCTTCTTGCGTAAGGTAATGCAGTTTCTCATAGTTTTGAAAAATTGTTGCCTTTATTCTTAGGTAACAAGTTCTGGAATTGAATGAATATTATGGCGCACTTGAAAATTTACTACAACTAGTAAGCTCTCTTGCATCATTATTTTACTTATTAACAATGATCCTATGGTGACCATCAACATTACAAAATGGTGGTGACACTAGTGGAAACGATAAATGATTTTTTTTTTCTTTTTTTTTTTCAACAATCGATAAACTTGGGGTTATTGAGGTCTTCTCCGCTTAACATTACTACAACAAAGTGTAGAGAATACAATATATGTGCTCTTTCACACATTTTTGTAGACTTAGCACTCTCGTAAACTCTCTCCATCCATACAACAAAACAATATAGCCACTAGCTACTGGTTCTGTTGGCTTTTGTCTATTCTCATAGCGTCCCTATCTGGTCCTCCTCCATGATCAGAGTACTTGATCTCTGAATACTCCTCAGTTCTTACTCCTTTCTTTGCTAGAAAAATTGCACATCTATTGTTTTCCCTCCACCGGTGATTTATTTCAACACAGGTCAGCTTCGAAAGGAGAAGATTTGTTTAAATTGGATCACAGCTCTCCAAGGAACGCTGAAATTTCCTTTAATACATTTGGCAGCAATTTAAGAATCAGTTTCGACAATGGACTTCTTTAATCCCGCATATTCCAGTGCTCTTTCAATTGCCTCAATTTCAACATTAGACTTTTAAAGTAGTTTGAAGGCCCATTGTAGGCACCGAAAAAACTTCCCTCGTTATGTCTGAACTTCTCCCTGTAGCCTGTTATTTCTCCATCTTTTGAATTATAAGTATTTAATTTTGCCTAATCTTTATATGACATATCCCAACCGCAGGTTTCTTTAATGCCCCCTTCAATATTTCCTGGGTATCAAGAGTGTCCTCTGAGCAGGCCTTCAGGTTTGGTCCCTTTTTGTTTTTGTTTGTTGTTTTCTGGTTTTCTGGGTTTGGTACCCTTAGTCTCTCGCTAACAGGGGAGGAGCTCAGTAGAGGCTTTTGGAGCGCTAAACTTTTGAAACCAAAAGCAAAGGCCTAGCCTAGTGCCATGCAGAACCATCATGTGTTCCGTGTGATTTGATGCCCATAGTCTAGAGTAATTTTGCAAAAGATTGGAGCAGAAAAAAATCTCCCTCATCTATTCAGTGCAATCAAACACCAACCAAAATTATTGGCATGTTGGCTTTACATGGTCTTCTTAAATTTTAGATGGCATTTGACGCCTTTGAATCAAATGATGGTGATCGCTTTCATCCAATCTTTCATGCCAAAAATCTTTAGATCATGGCACACCTATCAGATGGTGCACGCTACTTTCACATGCCAAACATCCCAAAAAGTTACCTGAGTACCAAGTCACCTGGTGCTCGGTGCCGCTTACCTAATAGTAACTCATTTTCTATGTCAATGATGACTTGCTTCCCTTGGAAGAAAATCCTTGGTCTGCCATTGCTCGTGAAGCTACCTAATACTATATGCTATATATTTCGATTAAATGATAAATTATATAATTACATAGAATAACTTGATTGTGATGTTTTTGTAATTCAGTGAAATTATTTAATGAATAAGTGATTTGAACTACTCGAGCCCGTGAGGCAAAGATGAGGGATATGGGATACGAGGGTGGTTTTCCGCATGTAAAGGGAAATTTGGAAAAAGAAAATTGAGGGTCACATTTTTCAAGACTAATCTAAATAAGCCTGTTAAGTATGACTTGTGCCTAAGATTGGCGTGATGGTCATCTCACAGAATCCTATGCCCTTCTAGGGGTGTAGGATCTCGGGTTGTGACACTGAGCCTCCTACCGATGGCGTTGGTATTGCACAAACACGGGCAAGATTTGATGCAATTGGGTGTGGATTTGGCCGAGAAACATACTACAAACTGGCCCCATTTTTTATTGAATGGAGATCGATGACAAGAGGATTTTGATGCCAGTCTACAAGGAAATTGTACTATCATAAAATAATCTATGACGAGAGGATTTGGATGCCAGTCTACAAGGAAATTGTAATATCATTAAATAATGTGAACATGAACTATTCACATTGGTAGCCGTGATATGGGTGACCAAAAGGGTTCATGATTTGGGTCAACCAACCACACTAGTAACTCAAAATATCGCAGGTCTGAGAATTGTGAAGATTTCTTATTATTTATTTATTTTCTTTCTAGATGGGAGTTCCTCACCTTGCTGATGCAGGCTCTCCATCCTTCCCTAACCTTGAAACAAAATTTGTTAAGCGTAATTATCCGTTGGCTCCAGCCATGGAAGGAAATAGAACTTATGCTGTTATGCAAATAAGCAGGCGAGGGGCGATGCGAACTTGGTGTCTGAAATGCGGAAAAAAGGAGTAGGGAATTTGAAGATGGTTAACAGATTTGAACATGAAATAAAAACTTTGGGATGGAAAATGGGAAAGTTATGTGGACAATGGTCAGGTTTTTGATTGAGGGAAACCAATGGGAGTGGTGTGTTAAAAATGTGAGTGGGTTGAAGGGAAGAAGGGAGGAATTATGACAATTTGGGACCATAGGAAACTTGAGATAATAGAGGATAGGGAATAAAATTCCCTCTGTCTTCATGATTTAGGGATATATCCAAAATGATATGATCTGGGCCCTAATAGTTGTGCTTTGTCCCAACAAGGAATTGACGGTGTGCAACCATGGACTTTGCGAGTCCGTCGCGATGATGCGCTTCCTAGTGGAGTCGCCATTTGTGCAACCGTGGACTTTGCGAGTTCGTCGCGGTGATGCGCTAGAATTACGGAGTCGCCACCTGGAGCTTTTGGTGTCCCAGGATACCCAAAATCAACATCCTGAGCACTGAAGTGTAATATATGACTCCGAATTACCAGTCAACGCCAATGCCTCTAGTGTAAGGACTTCGGTAATCAATCGGGAAGGTGTTAGGTACTCGATAGACCCGCTCGTAAGCGGTCTCTAATATGGCAAATATATATATATATATATATATATATATATATATATATATATACACACGAAGAAAAGTGAGTGGCACTTCCCCTTGCCCGAAGGCACTCAGATCCTATTGAGCTCTCTGCAAACACTGAAATTTCGGCGGCGTAACGGCTCAAATCCTAGGATAGAGGAAAAGCAAAAAGAAGATAGAGGAATAGAGGGGAGAGCCGGACCTCTTGGGCCCTTGTAGCATCGTTGTTGGATCTTCGCGTGAGAGCAACACCAGTGAGCTTCCGAACGCGAAGGTATTTAGGCAATGGTCCTAACTTGCTGTGGCTTGGAAGTTGAAGGGTGTGAGAGGTGATCTGTGGTCTCTTAATGGCTAAAACTTGGAAGAAGGGATGAAGATGATGGTAGTATGAGGTGGGCTAATGGTTTCAAAGCTAGGAAGTTCTAAGCTTAAAGATGAATGGCTATTTTACTAGAGTTTTTGCTTTAGGATTGCAAAAGGTGTCTAAACAAGAGACGAGGGGAGGGGGGGGGGGGTGGCTCTCTATTTATAGATGGAGAGGGTAATTAGAGGGGTACTTAAGCTCTAATTGGTTTAACAATTAGGTAATGCTAGATCTAAAGTTTTTGAGGGTTTTGGAAGCTTGGAAAAGTGTGGGTTGGGTTTTACTGGTGGATGATGGGGTGATGGGTGGGATGGCAAAAGGGTGAAACTGAAAGTTGGGAGGGGTATAACAGTCCTAAAGAAATACACCCTGAAGTCTAGGATGGTCCACAAGTCAAACCCCAAATCTGAAATTTGCCATTTTTCACGAAAATCAAGGTTTTAAGTCATGCGTGCATAGTATGCACGCATCCTTAGGAACAGTGTTTCCCAAAAAAATTGAGAAGTTCAGAGCCCGTTTTGGGGGTCAATCTGAAGCAAAAAGCCAAATTGGCTATGCGTGCATACTATGCATGCATAACCAATTTCTGCCAAAAATTACCTATGCGTGCATACTATGCATGCACGTGTAATTTCCTGCACTTTTCTGTATTCTTCATTTGGCCATAACTTTTGATGTACAACTCTGAATTAGGCGATTCTTGGCTCGTTGGAAAGTTGGGAACCTCTACTTTCCAATGGTATAGGCCCCAGCTCCTGCAAATATCCACATAAACTTTGGCATTCTTCTTTCTATCCGCTGTTTTGGTTGGTTCAAATCTGGTTCTACGGGTCCGGTTGGGCTTTCTAAGGGTCCGGGAGGGTTTCTATGAGTCCGGAATGAGCTCTAAGGGTCCAAGAAGAACTTTTAAAGGTTCGGGTTCGTTTCTATGGGCTCGGGAAGTGCTTTTGGAAGCTCGGAAGTACACCGTTCTCGAAGTATGGGTCCAGCGAGCCTTGGGCCAATTTTGGGTGTCAACAGACGGTGGTTAAAGAAGATTAGGGATTTCATTGGTGTTTTGGTGGAGATTTAATACAATCAGATTTTGTTGTGAGAAGAGTGGTGGGTGCCAAATGAACTCAAGTGTGAGAAAGCTTCGATAATTCATGATGACATGTGAGCTCATATATATTTCAATTGATGGGCCATAATTCACATGATCCAATCATTGGGATATCCCCGTAATGTGACGATTGGATAGATTTGTTTGCGATAACTTATTTCCAAAAGCCTTAGCATGACCTACGTCAGACCAAATTCCAATAGTGTCAAGTTTAGAGGAGAATCAATGGGGCCCAACACCTTTTAGATTTGAAAATGTGGTTGCACCATGAGGAATTTGATGAATTAGTGCATGAATGGTGGTCTAAATTCCACAAGGAAATACTCAAAAACGATTCTTGACAAAAATTGGAGATTCTTTGAAAAGAATCAATGAGATGGAACAAGAAAGTGTTTAGTAATGTGCAATAAGAGATGGAGAAAGAGTTGAGAAAAAAGGAAAAAGAGATCCATTGGAGGCAATAGTCAGGGGTGTAATAGCACTTAAATTCTTCCATGGAATACAAGTTCTCGAAGAATTGAGAATTTATGACTGACCAGTCCTTTGGGAAGTTTGTAAACGATTTTCGCAAAGGTGTTATTGAATTGATTAAGGCCAAGTATAGGAAAGATCAAATATCAACCAAAATGATGTAGAAACTAACACAAACCCTAATATGATTGGTTGAGATTAATTTGTGAATTAATGCAAATATTAAAGTACAAATTTTCTAACAAATTAACAAAGAAAATAAAGAGAATCTCAATTAAATAATTTTTATTTAGCCGAAAGGAGTGTTACTTCTGCAGTACGTTCCCTATAAGATGTAGAAGATTAGGGTTCTTGCGAACAACTAGATCTTTACCAGTTTAGGGTATTGAACTCACTCACAAGTGAGTTCTTCCGATTCCATGAGAAACAATAAAAATAAAGATTCTAGACATATGGAAATCATAGATTAAAATCTCGTCCAATACCTATACGTATCGGTATGGGAGGTCACTGGTACGGTACATTGAAGGTACCATACCGGTGCCTCTCATACAAGTTTTGAATGTACTGGACAATCCATTCCAATGTATCATCCAGAACCGATATGTACCGGTTTTGGAGCTGGACAATACGTATCGGATTTTCAGATTTTTGATCTATGATGGAAATTTTAGGGCTCAAATAGAAAAAATTCTGTGTTAGGATGATTAATCGATCTTAGGTTTGGGTTACGAAAATATCGAACAAGCAAAACACAAAATTAGTTCAATATTTTAGGGATTAAAATAAATCAATCACACAGTTACACGTTAGTGGAGATGAGAGTAGATAAGAAGGATAGATGTAGTTGGCCTCGCTCCAAACAGCACGCGGATAGAAGAATCACTCCTCTAATTTGGAGAGAATCACACCCTCGAAGAAAACTTTTAAGAAAAGCTCTCAAACTTGCAATAGCAATTTTCATTAATCAATAATTAAAACTAATGTTGTTTACAAGCCTCTTTATATAGGCTCAACACCCTAAAGACAAAAATAGAAAGTTCTAAAAACTATTTGAAGCAGAATAGTCAAAATCCATCCATAAGTTGGACTTTTAATCAAAAGTTTGCATGCGATCGCGATCGATCGATTTTAAGCCTCAATCGATTGACGACGGACCAATGACAGTGTTATTTTAAAACGTTTCTCGGGTCGAACTCGATCAATCGGGGTGGAACTTCGATCGATTGATTTTGCACAAAAGTTGTTTGACTTTTAGTTGCTCCTTGTTTTCCTTCATTTTCCTTTGAGTCTTCCGTAAAGTCCGTAGCATCTTGGATTTCTTCTTGCGCCTTTGGTACACAATAGGCGGAGCTTTGAATCAAATGCCCCCATCAATTCCCCCTTGGTTGGAAGAATTCCTCCCCGATGAATGATGATCAAGACAACGCTCAAGGAGATTCAAATCAATCTGTTGAAACTCTTTCGTTATCCAAGTGTTCCCTGACTCCGACTTGTTTCTCCACTTGACTAAATATTTCTGGTGTCCGCCCTAGTTTGTAGACACAATCTGATCTTCAAAAATATCCTCAATTATCTCCCCAAAAGGACGTGAAAGTGGTGGCAATGGTGGGGAGAGGGACGTAAATGGTTCAAAAGGGTTAGGTGGAATGATTTCTGGGCCATAGGACAGAATGGGGTCCTCCACATTGAAAGTTGTACTAATACCCAATTCTGTACATAAACATTAGGCCCTGCGCATCTCAAAATCTGATATAACTTCTTTGATGGGGACATCCAAGTCAAATCGCCCTTTTATCGTGTACTAGAAACACAAGAAGAATTTCAAGAAGCTTTAAACAATCAAGGCTGACAAGGGAGAGCACGACTCTTTGCCCAAGATCGCTCGAGCGACATTGGTTTCCACTCCAGCAAAATCGGCAACGAGATTGAGCGAGAACTCTCTGTCCAAACTCGCTCGAGCGACATCGATTCCCGCTCGAGCAAGAATCAATAGAAAGATTGAGCGTGAGCACTTTGAAGACTCGCTCCAGTGACAACCAAGCTTGCTCGAGCGACATAACACGGAAATGACGTACGAAGTTTTGTTTTCATTCAAAATTTAGGTTTAGTTTCCTTTTTAGACTAGGAGTCTTTCTAAATTCGAGTATTTGCTTAGTTAGGGTTTGTTTGCTTATATAAAGGCATTGTAAATACACCTTTAATTAATTAATGGTTATTGATAACTGCTTTTGCAAATTGAGAGCTTTTATCAAAGTTTTCTTTGAGGGTGCCATTCTCTCAAGACTTCAAAGAGCGATTCTTCTTTCCGCATGTGGTTTCGTGTGAGGCCAACTTTTTATCTTTCTTATCTACTCTTATCTCCATATATGTGTAAGTGTTTGGTTGATTTTCTCATTACTTTGCTCCCAAAGTGCGGAACTAATTGCGTGTTTTGCTTGCTCGATCTCCCCGTAACCTAACCTAAGATCGTTCAATAGTCCTAACACGGAATTTATTATATTTGAGCCTTGATTCCTAAAGACCCATAATCTTCTTATTGATTAATTCCGCATGGAGTCGAAAGAACCCTGTGTGAATTCGTTCGAAGCCCTGAACTGTTGGAGATCTAGTTGTTCGCTAAAGAACCCTAGTCTTCTATATCTTATAGGAAACGTACGACGAAAATAATACTGTTTTGGGCTAAATCAAATTATTTAATTGAAATTCTCTCTAATTTCAGTGTCAATCTGTTAGGAAAATTCATATTTCAATTGCTTGTGTTTATTCTCAAATAATCTCAGCCCATCATATTTGAATCGCGTTAGTTTCTGTATCAGATTTGATATTAGAGCTTTGTCAGTTTAGGGTTGTCAGTGTTCATATAGGTTCTAGGTTTCATATTTGTAGTGTCTTGCATCGTTATGGATTCCGCTAGGATAGAAGCCATTATTAATGAACTTGCAACTAAGTTGACCACGAGTCAGACAGATCTTCAAGCCTAGATGTTTGATCACCATACTCAGTTACAAAACCAGTTGCGTGATCAATAGGCCCATTATGAGGATCTAGTGACCCGTGTTGAGGAAATGAATCACCGATGGCCATGTTCGAGTCCACGACAATGATCGTAGAAGAGATGGTCCTCACCGATGCGACCCCCCACCCAATCTGGATGACAAAATCATCAGGTCTGTCAAGATAGACGCGTACTTTTGATGGGAAAAGACTACCTAATGTCTTTCTCGAGTGGGTGACTGGCATGGAAACATATTTTGATTGGTATGCCATGTCTGAGGAGAACAAAATTCAGTTTTCCAAAGTTAAGCTTATGGGCCAAGCTAGACTTTACTGGATGGGTGTAGAGCGTCGTAGACAATCTCAGGGTTTACATCCCATTTCCACGTGGGCAAACATGAAGCTCCAACTGAGTGAGAAGTACGTTCCTCTTTCCTATGATGAACGTTTCCTTGATCAGTGTCACATACTTCACCAAGGGAATATGCCGGTCACAGAATACATTGATCAATTTGAGGACTTGATGTTCCAGGCTAATGTGGAGGAACAAGACAAAGTTATCTTATCTCGATTTCGGATGGGTCTTCGTCCAGAATTGCAAAGGGAACTTATTCCATATCCTGTTACCCCCCAAACCAAACGTTTCAATACTAGTGAGTTTGGTTACAAGTTTAACTATTCTGAGTTTAGGTCTAATGTCAATACCTATTTAGCTAGGTCCAATTCACTTACCACACCGGTGGCTAAAGCTGATAAGGGTAAGAATCTAATGTTAGAGGGCCCCAAGAGTGGTGGTCAAAACAAGTGTTATAAGTGCCATGTCTTTAGACATTTTACAGCACAATGCCCTTCCCGGAATTTGTTCATAACAGAGGAAAGTGAAGATGAACAGGAAGACGGGGAAGTAGAAATTTATGAGCCCAAATCGTTCCCTATTGATGAGGAGGATCATGTAGGGGAACGACCAGTAGTTTGTCATAGGGAAATCTCCTACCCTGTTGAGGGTAATACCTCGCCAGCACTTATGGTTAGATGCGCCCTAGCCCAATCTAGGGAGAGTGACGACTGGCGTAGGGATAACATTTTTTATATCGTAACCAGATGTGGTGAAAAGGATTGTAGGATCATAGTTGATAGTGGAAGTTGTACCAATGTTGTATCGGAAAACACAATTTCCCGCTTAGGACTTACACCCGTTCCTCACCCGCGGCCTTACAAAGTGGCATGGGTCGCTTCGTCATCAATTTCAGTTTCACAAAGGTATCAGGTCCTTGTACAGTTTGGGTCGTATAAGGACACCTTATGGTGTGATGTTGTGCCTATGGATGTTGGTCATGTCATCCTTGGGAGGCCTTGGTTGTACGATAAGGACACTACACTGTTCGGGAGAACGAACGTGTGTTCTTTCATGCACAAAGGAAAGAAGATTAAGATAAACAAGCAAGTCAAGTGGAAAAGTCCTGGTTGAGAGAGAGAAAACAACTAAGGTCGTTAATATTGTTAGCCCTTTAGAGTTTGAACAAGGTGCTGAGGAAGGGAGCATTGTTTATGTTCTTGTCACAATAAAGTCACCTAAAGAGTCGAGTGTTGAGTTTCCTAAAGAGGTTGGACCTATGATGAGAGAGTTTCAGGGTCTTCCCCAAAGACCTTTCGAATGAATTACCACCTTTAAGGGATATCCAACACGCCATTGATTTGGTTCCCGGGTCTACTTTACCTAACTGGCCCCATTATCGCATGAATTCAGGAGTTGAAAAGGCAAGTTGATGAAATTCTCTTGAAGGGATTCATTAGAGAGATCATGAGTTCATGTGCCGTGTCAACGCTACTCACACCCAAGAAAGATGGGTCTTGGAGGATGTGCATCGATAGTCGCGCCATAAATAAATCGTCCAATACCGACGTTGGACGATATGTTGGACATGATGGTTGGAGCCACAATATTTTCAAAGATTGATTTGACTAGTGAATACCATCAAGTTCGAGTTCATTCCGGGGATGAATGGAAAATTGCCTTTAAAACCAAGGATGGTTTATTTGAATGGTTTATCATGCCTTTTTGGTTTTCAAATGCCCCGAGCACTTTTATGCGAATCATGACACAAGTGTTGAGGTCTTTTATAGGTAAATTCCTTGTGGTTTACTTCGATGACATCCTTCTTTACAGTCGCGAGAAGGAACAACACCTGCACCATTTAAGGCAAGTTTGTTTGACTCTCAGAGGAGAAGTTATACGCAAACCTAAAGAAGTGTACTTTCATGACGACTAGTGTTTCCTTCTTAGGGTTTGTCGTAATCTCTGAAAGAATGACTGCCGATCTGGAAAAGGTCAAGGCTATTGTGGAGTGGCTTGAGCTGAAGAATATTTACGAATGGGTTATAGCCACTTTTTACAGGCGGTTCATCCGTAATTTTGTAAGGTGACCAATCCTATCACAGATTGCACTAAAAATGGGGAGTTTAAATGGACACCAGTTGCGGCAAACATATTTAGGGAGATTAAGTCACGTATGACCGAGGCTCTAGTTATGCGCTTTCCGAACTTCACTTTGAGGTCGCGTGTTACGCGTCAGGCGTAGGTATTGGTGGGCCACCCTATAGCTTATTTCAGTGAAAAGCTAAATGAGGCTAATAAAAAATATTCTACATACGATAAGGAATTCTATGCGGCAGTGCAATCTCTTAAATATTGGAAGCACTATTTATTACCGCAAGCATTTGTTCTATTTTCAGATCATGAGGCCCTTAGATTTTTGAGCTCTCAAAAGAAGTTAAACCTGTCACATGCGAAATGGGTTGAACAATTTCAGGGGTTCACCTTTGTGCTGAAACATATGGCTGGAGTGGAGAATAGGGCTGTTGACGTGCTTAGCCATATAGTGGTGACGTTGCAGTCCTTGAGTGTTGAGGTGACTGGATTCGAGCGTTTATTGGATGATTATCCTACGTGTCCAGATTTTGGAGAAGCGTATGCCTCACTCGTGAGTGACCATTCTGATAGAGTGTGCAAGTATACCCTACTCCATGGGTATTTATTTTTGAAACACCGCTTGTTTATTCCTCGCACTTCTCTACGAGACTTCCTCGTTTGGGAATTATAGGCCGGAGGTGTCGCCAGACATTTCGGCCGTGATATAACTGTTGCATTGGTTGAAGATAGGTTTTACTGGCTCAATCTTACACTATGTCAAAATCATCAATCAATGTTGTGTTTACCAATTAACAAAACAAAGGAAGCAAAACATGGGATTATATACGCCTTTACTTGTGCCACATACTCCATGGCAATATCTTTCTATGGACTTTGTGTTAGGGCTTCCTAAGACCTCTAAAAGCATGATTCAATGTTTGTCGTTGTAGATTGTTTCTCGAAAATGACCTATTTCATAGCTTGCTCGAAAACCTCAGATGCAAGTAAAATTGATGTACTTTTTTTAGTGAGGTTGTTCGTTTGCACGGGTTACCCAAAACCATTTGTCGGATAGAGATGCTAAGTTTGTCAATTATTTCTGGAAGACACTGTGGCATAAAATGGGGACTAGGCTTCAATTTTCATCCGCATATCATCCCCAAACCGATGGGAAAACTGAGGTTGTTATTCGAAGTTTAGGAAATATTTTAAGGTGTCTTGTAGGTGAGCATGTTAGAAGTTGGGATTCCATCTTACCTGTCGCAGACTTTGCATATAACAATTCGGTTAATAGAACTATAGGGTTGAGTCCATTTCAAGTTGTGCACGGTTACAAACGTAGGACCGCCTTATATCTTATTCCGATGCCAGTTCAACAGAGGTCGTCAGAGTCTGCATCTACATTTACATATCGCATACATGAACTTCACATTGAGATTAAAAGAAGATTTGAGTAATGAAAAATATAGAGTTTCTGCAGATTCTCATCGAAGGCTCAAAGAATTTCAAGAGGGTTATTTTGTGATGGTTCAAAATAGACCTGAGCGCTTCCCGCAAGGAATTGCTAAAAAGTTACATGCTCGTAGTGTTGAACTCTAGGATTTTGAAGCATGCTGGTCCTAATGCTTATGTACTAGACTTACCACCAGATTTGGATATTAGCACGACTTTCAATGTGGAGGATCTCGTTCCGTCCTACGACCCTGCAATTACACCACCTAATCCTTTTGAACCTTCCACATTCGATCCTATCTCCGTTTTCCTCCCTATTCCATTACCTCCGCCTGCACGTCCTTCTCGTGAGATAATTGAGGATATTTTGGAAGATCATGTTGTGTCTACAAACCAAGGGGGATTTCAAAAGTATCTTGTCAAGTGGAAGAATAAGCCATATTCAAAATACATGGATCACAAAAGAAGAGTTCCAACAGATCGATTGGGTTCTCCTCGAGCACTAGCCCAGTTAATATTCATCGGGGATGAATTCTTCTAACCCCGGGGAAATTGATGGGGATGTCCAAGTCAAACCGCCCTTTATCGTGTACCGGAGATGTAAGAAGTCCAAGAAACTTCAAACAATCAGTGCCGACAAGGGAGCATGACTCTCTGCCCAAGATCGCTCGAGCGACATCGGTTTCCGCTCGAGCACGATCAACGATGAGATTGAGCGAGAACTCTGCCCAAACTCGCTCGAGCGACATTGGTTCTCGCTCGAGCGAGAATCAATAGAAAGATTCGGCATGAGCACTTTGAAGACTCGCTCGAGCGACTTTACACGGAAACAACGTACGAAGTTTTGTTTTCATTCAGAGTTTCCTTTTTAGACTAGGAGTCTTTCTAAATTCAAGTATTTGTTTAGTTAGAGTTTGTTTGCCTATATGAAGGCATTGTAAATACATTTTTAATTAATTAATGGCTATTGAATATTGCTTTTGCAAATTGAGAGCTTTTATCAAAATTTTCTTCGAGGGTGCGATTCTTCTTTCGGCGTGCGGTTTGGTGCGAGACCAACTTTCTATCATTCTTATCTACTCTTATCTCCATCTATGTGCAAGTGTTTGGTTGATTTTCTCATTACTTTACTACCAAAATGCGGAACTAATTGCATGTTTTGCTTGCTCGATCTTCCCGTAACCTAATCTGAGATCGTTTAATAGTCCTAACACGAAATTTATTCTATTTGAGCCTTGATTCCTAAAGACCACTAATCTTCTTATTGATTAATTCTGCATGGAGTCGAAAAAACCCCTTGTGAATTCGTTTGAAGTCTTGAACTGTTGGAGATCTAGTTGTTCGCTAAAGAACCCTAGTCTTCTAGATCTTACAGGGAACGTACGGTGAAAGTAACACTGTTTTGGGCTAAATCAAATTATTTAATTGAAATTCTCTCTAATTTCAGTGTTAATCTGTTAGGAAAATTCATTTATCAATTACTCGTGTTAATTCTCAAATAATCTCAACCCATCATATTTGCATCGTGTTAATTTCTGCATCATTCTTAGCAATCCCTTGATAAAATCGCTCAGTTCTAATTCAGATCCTTTCAAAATTACCCTCTTGAAACTCTTTAGACCTTTTACGAGAATCCGCAGAAAACTTATATTTTCGTTATTCACATTAAATTCTTTTAATCTCAACATGCAATTCATGTGCAAATGTAGATGTAGACTTTGATGACCTATGACTTGCTGACATTGGAACGAATTGATTGATGTTCTAAGCTTGTAACTGTTGACAACTTGAAACAAACTCATCCCTGTGGTTCTATTAACTGAATTGTTATATGCAAACTCCGCAACATGTAAGATAGAATCCTAACTTCGAATATGTTCACCACTAGGCACCTTAAGAGATTTCCTAAACTTCGATTGACAACCTTAGTTTGCCCATCAGTTTGGGGATGATATGCGGATGAAAACTGAAGCGTAGTCCCCATTTTATGCCACGCCTTTCAGAAATAACTCACAA
This sequence comes from Chloranthus sessilifolius, assembly GCA_021018995.1. Classification (NCBI taxonomy): domain Eukaryota; kingdom Viridiplantae; phylum Streptophyta; class Magnoliopsida; order Chloranthales; family Chloranthaceae; genus Chloranthus; species Chloranthus sessilifolius. The sequence goes on from CM037597.1 coordinate 101,577,502, forward strand.
ACTTGACATCTCTTTAAGACACAATAGTCTTGGGCAACCCATGCAAGTGAATAATCCTGTTAAAGAAAAGTTTGGCAATACGACTAGTATCCGGTTTTAGAACAAGCAATGAAATGCGCCATTTTCGAAAAACGGTCTACAACAATGAACATTGAATCATGCTTATGGTGGGGAGGGAGGGGGTCTTAGGAAGTCCTAACACAAAGACCATGGAAAGATCTTGCCACGAGGTGTGCGACACAGGTAAAGATGTGTACACCCAGTGTTTTGCAAGGTAGTTAAGGCGGTGTGGCGAGGTCATGGCTAAGAGGCTGGCTACTCCATAGCGTGGCCATAGCGAAGCTATGATATGGCTATTTGTTAGTAGAATTTTTTAAAAATTATTTTATCTATTAATTAGTAGTATTTTTTTTTTATATATGTTTTATATAAGAAAAAAGTGTAGGAAGAAAAAAATTCAACTACTAAAGCATCTTACTTCGATTCTAATATTGAGGATTTCTTGTTCTAGGAATAAACAAATATTAATAAATACAAATCAAATATGAAACATCAATAAATTTGTAACATGGTAAGTATAAATAAATAAATATGAAATATTAACAAATATAGGATATAAAAAATATGAAATATTAAGTACACAAACGGTAGTGTCGCCGACGTTGAGGTTTCTGCGATGGTGGTGTTGGTAGCTGCTGTGATGAGAGAGAGAGAGAGAGTCGATGATTTTGTAACTTATAAGTTGAGATTTTGTAAGTTATATATTATAAAAATGTCATAACTTATAAGTGTCATACATTATTATCCAAAAAATAAAATAGCGTGCATAGCGATGTCATAATGCTATTCTGCCATGACAATGTTATGACGTCGCTATTTAGCCATAATGACTATTTGGTTATATATGGCGTTTCCCATCGCCATTCGCCATGGCGAGGCCATAGCGAGGCTATAGCGTGGCCTTGACAGCTATGGTGTTTCGCTTCCTTTGTTTTGGCAATTGACAAATACGACACTGACTCACAATTTTGGACACATCTCGTGTGAGATTGGTCCAATAGAACCTACCTTCTACTAACACAATTATCTTGTTACGACCCAAATGCCTAGCGACACCTCCGACGTACAATTCTCAAACGAGAAAATCTCACAGAGAAGCTCGGGGAATACACAAACGGTGCTTTAAGAACAAATACCCATCCTGTAGGCTATACTTACACTCCCTAACTTCTTGCCCACTCATGAGTGAGGTGTACACTTCTCCGAAATCTGGACACGTAGGATAATCATAAACTAGACGCTCAAATCCAGTCACCTCATCACTCATGGAGTGCAACGTTGCTTCTCTACGACTAAACGCATCAACAGCCTATTCTCTACTCCATCCTTATGTTTTAATACAAAGGTGAACCCTTAAAGTTGCTCAACCCATTTCACATGTTTTGGATTTAACTCCTTTTGGGAACTAAAAAATCGTAGGGTCTCATGATCTGAGAATAAAACAAATTCTTGCGCTAATAAGTAGTGTTTCCAATACTTGAGAGATTACAGTACCGCATAGAATTCCTTATCGTATGTAGAATGGTTTTGCCGGGCCTCATTTACTTTTCACTAAAGTAGGCTATAGGGTGACCCTCATGACTTAGTACTCCACCAATTCCCACGCCTGACATCTCACACGCCATTTCAAAGACTTTGGAAAAGTCTGGAAAGTGCATAACAGGAGCTTCGGTCATGTGAGACCAGTGTTGTCATATGCGATTGCATATGCCATATGGGAAGGGTGTATCGCATATGCCATGATGGCATATGCGATACAATAAGTTTGCCATCACATACAATTGTATGCCATGGCATACCATCGCATATGCGACAATATGCCATCGCATACAGTGTATGCCATGACATACTTCTTATTGATTTTTTTTTTTTTGCTTTTTAGGCTTCCCTAATCCCTGTAAATTGGGGGTTTCTCTTTCGAATGCATACCACAACTCTCAAAGGTATGTTTTGGGTCTCTTTCCTTCTCTTTTGTGTGATCCACTTTATTTTTGTACTATTTTGACTTATTTTTTAATGAAATTTATATTTTTCCTTCCACCTTATCGGATATATTCTACTCATTCTACAATATACAACACAAAAATAACAAAATCATAGTGTTTTTTATATTGGTAATTTTGGAGGATTTTTGGGCTTTATTTTATATTTTTCTGAATTTTTGGAAAATAAAAAATAAAAAATTTTGTGCCATGGCACAATCGAAAATGCGATCTGCATATGTGATTAGGCCATGCTATCGCATGCATATGCTATTTAACAACATTGTGCGAAACTTAATCTCCTTAAATGCTTTGGCCGCAGCAGTGCCCATTTAAATTCCCCTTTTTGTATGCAATATGTGATAAGGGTCGTGATAGTACAGAAACTACGAATGAATCACTTTGTGGCCTGTTCGAGGTTAGGTGGGGCGGTCTGGGCCACTGTCCTATGCCTTTGTGGCCTGTTCAGGGTCCTTTCTTTTTGTCCTTTGTCTCTTGTTTCTTTTTTAGCTAGTTTTGCCTTTGGTTGCGTTATCCTTGTATTGGTCCTTCCAACGTCTTGCTGGCTTTCAATATATCTTTCATTACTGATAAAAACAAAAAAAATTCTCTCAGCATAGGACCGACCTCTTTGGGAAGATCAACACTTGACCCTTTGGGCAACTCAATTGTGACGAGAACATAGACAATGTTCTTTTCTTTAGCACCTTGTTCAAACTCTAAAGGGCTAACAATGTTGATGACCTTAGCTTTATCACTTGACTTGTTTGTTTTCACACTAGGTGCTCTAGGTGGTAGAGGGTTTATTTTAATCAATTTTCCCTTGTATAAGGAGGAACACACGTTCGATCTCTCGAACAATGTAACATCCCTATCATACAACCGGGGTCTCCCAAGAATGACATGCCCAACATCCATAGGCACAACATTGCACTGTAAGATGTCTTTATACAAACCGAACTGTATAGGAATCAGACACCTTTGTGAAACTGGGATTGATGCGAATTGACCCATGGTACTTTATAGGGTTGTGGGTGAGCAACCAGTGTAAGTCTCAAGCGAGAAACTGTGCTTTCTGAAACAACATTGGTGCAACTTCCGCTATCAACTACAATTTTGCAATCCTTCTCACCACACCTGCCAACGGTATAAAGATGTTCTCCCTATGCTAGTCATCACTCTTCTTTGATTGAGCTAAAACACATCTAACCACAAGTGCCCTCGAGGTATTACCCTTCTCAATGGGGTAGGAGACTTCCCTAAGACAAGCTACTGTCTGCTCTCCTTCATGATCTTCCTCATCACTAGGGAACGATTTGGGCTCACAAACCTCCTCTTCCCATTCTCCCTTTTCATCTTCACTTTCCTCCTCTATGAACAAGTTTCAGGAAGGATCAAAGGTGCGGCATTGTGCTGCAAATGTATGAAGCCATGTCACTTATAACACTTATTCTGACCACCACTCTTGGGGCTATCTATCATTGGACTCTTATCCTTGTCAGTCTTAGTCGCATGTGGGGTAGGTGAATTGGACTTAGCCGATTGGGTACTAACATTAGGCTTGGACTCGTAATAATTGGATTTGTATCTAGACCCGTTAGTATCAAAACGCTTGATTTGGGGTCCTTAAGGTATCACTCTAACTCTTCGACTTGAGAATAACACTCCTCCATGTCGGCAACAGGATATGAAATAAGTTCCCTTTGCAATTCTGGTTGGAGGCCCATTCGAAATCGTGATAAGGTAACATTTTCCCACTCCACTATATTTGCTTGCAACATAAAGTCCTCAAATTTATCAAAGTATTCTAAACTGACATATTTCCTTGCCTAAGTGTCTGCCACTGATGAAGAAGATGCTTATCATAGGAAAGGGGAACATACTTCTCATTCAGTTGGATCTTCATGTCTTCCCATGTGGAGATGGGAGGAGACCCTAGGATTGTCTACAATGCTCCACCCCAGTCCGGTAAAGCCTAGCTTGGGCGGTAACCCTGACTTTGACAAACCGGACTTTGCGCTCTTCTGACATGGCATATGATGCAGGACAAACGCTAAACCTTAAATGATGCGAACATGGGATTAACCACAGATTAAATTGAATAATGGAAGTAGTCGAAATCACCCAACATATAAAGCAATTTAATGAATTCAATTAAAACAATTAGAGTAATTCCATTTTATCGTTTGCATGCATTAAATTTCCCGATCTAGAAAAATAGATCCAATGAAGGATTCGAGTTTCGATCTAGCTTAGGGCACCAAGTGACAATTGTGGTATCGTCTCGTCTTCTCTAGGGTTTGAATAAATAAGGCTCAAAGGATCAAGACAATAAAAATGTTAGGATCAAAGATATAAATTAATGAAGATTTGGGATTTTGGATTTTATCAAGCAAATAGGGGAGATGTTACTAGACAATAATGAGAGAAAAGATAGAATAGGAAGATAAGATCCAAGGCTTCACACCAAGGGTTGTGAGGCTTCACACCAAGGCTGTACGTCGGCTTTGCACCTGTGCAACCATGGATCTTGTGGACCCATCGCGACAATGGATAAAAATAAGGAGTTGCCACCCAGAGCTTTTGACGTCCCGAGATATCTAAATCAATGTCATATGCACCGAAGTGCTAGATTTAACTCCGATCACCAGTCTATGCCAAAGCCTCTAGGCAAGGACTTCGGCTACCGATTAGGAAGGTGTTAGGCACCTATTCGGCCCACTCGTAAGTGGTCTCTACTATGACCAAAAGTATATAAAAAGAGACGAAATGGGCGACACTTCCCCTTACCCGAAAGCACTTGGATCCTATTAAGGTCTTCGCACTATCCGAAATTTCGGCGGCATAACAACTTAAATCATAGGATAAGGGAAAAGCAAAAAGGAGAATAGAGGGAAGAGGAAGAAGGGGAGAGGTAAGGATGAACTCTCGGACCCTTGTAGCACCGCTGCTGGGTCTTCGCATAGGATTACTCCGACAAGCTTCCGATTGCAAATGGATGATGGGATACTAAACTTTGCTAAGGTTGGGATATAGGGAGCTTGGAAGTATGGAGCTATGAGAGGGGGATTGGCTAGGGTTTAACCTTGCAAAAATTAGAGTGTGTTAAGTGAGGGGGTGGGGGTCACTATTTATAGAGAAAGAGGTGATTAGTTGGCTCCCAATTGGGCTTAGGGCGACAATGGTGGTTTAAATTTAAGTAATGAGCTCATCTAAGGATTCGGGAATTTCGGGGGTTTGGAAAAAGGTGAAAATGGATTCTAATGCTGAATGATGAGGTAGCCACTTAAATGACAAAAGGGTGATTTTAAAGGCTTATGAGGGTCTAAAGGTAGTGAGGAAACTCCCCCCAAAGTTTGGGAAAGTCCACAAATCAAAAACCAATTTTTAAAAACAGCAATCTTGGATGCACAGGTTTTTAAGGCATGCATGCATATTATGCACGCATGCTTTAAAATCAACTGCACAGCCGCGACAGGATTTCTGGAGAAGTGGGACTATGCGTGCATATTAAGCACACGAGTTAAATAACTATTGCGTGCATATTAATGCACGTAGGATCGCTTATGCGTGCATAACATGCACAAATAGGTTAAAACCTACCAATGTGTGCACAATATGCACGCATGGGTTATTTTTTCAGAAATATTTTTTTTTGACTTGTGGGCCCAGGATTGGTCCGGGATGGGTTCTAGGGGCTCTGATTGGCTCTAAAGGGTTATGGGGGGTGCTTTCGGAAGCTCGGAGGTGCGTACCTATTTAAAGGATAGGTCGACCATGCTTTGGGCCAGATTTGGGTGTCTACAACACCAAGTCGGACGAGAAATGAAGGTTCACTCCTCAGGATTTGAAAGATTCGCTCTCTGGGCTGAAAACTCGTCACAAGTCTTCTAGGGTTTGCACAAAGCAAGCTCTCAAAGATTTCATTCAATAATCAATGCCTATTACAAAGTTATAAAGACCTTATATAGTAACCGACAAAAAATAACCCTAAAACAAATAAGTACTAAGAGACAAGTTTGGCTCGAAAAATTAAATTCCGTCTTTTTGCGAACTAACTCATGCGACAAATCGATCGATTCTAGGATCGATCAATTGATTTATAAAGTTATAAGTCGCGTGAACTCTGTTCACTTTTGATTGATTGAAAATAAGTGATCAAAAATTAAGATTTGATCGATCGATTGGGAAAAGAATTTTGTCAAAAGTCTTGAGGCCTCTGGCCTCAATCGATCAATCGATTCTCTAAGATCGATCGATCGATCTTAATATGCCCAAATGCTCCAGTTTCTTCCAGCTCTTTAATTCCGACTTCTTTTCCACTTCTTCCGACACTGGCGAATCTGTTATGGCCCAAATTCGATGTCCTTGATCTTGATGTCCCCATCAATTCTCCCCAGGTGGGAGAACTCATCTCCGATGAGTTGTAGAACTCATGTACGGTACGCTTTGGGTGCTCAGCTCCCAATTTGTCCTTCCATGTGAGATACTCCTGCTGTTTACCTGCGTTGGTAGTGAAATTTGGAAACTCCAGGATCTCCTCGTTTAACCTTTTCTCATATTGCACAGGTAGGGTACGAGTTATGAATTTGTTAAGTGGGCTTGGCTCGATTGTTTGGGTAACAAGGAATGGGTTAAAAGGCATAGTCGCATGACATAGAATTGGTGTAAGATCTTCCACTGCAACAATCGGATGAATACCCTTGTCTAGAGGAAATTTTAGACTTCCATCATTACCTCTTTTCAAGGTCGGGAAAAGTTTCACATGCTTTGGATTATCATGAATTAACACAAAATTGTCGTTATTAAATTCATTAAACAAATTTATTGTGTTGGTGGCATTCTGCGCATTTTTATCATTCAATAAAACCTGATTGTTAATCCCATTCAAGGTAGAATGCTGACACGTTCCTACCGACTATAGCAACTCGTGCGGTAGGGACACGCTATCACCACTTTCCTTGGGAATAGAAACTTTCCTAATACAACCTACGGTTTTCACGAATTTCGTCTTCTTCGTCACTTGCCATTTCAACAGGTTCATACACTTCTTTTAACTCATTGGCCTCTTTCTCGGGATGCTCTTGAATAATCAAGGTTTGGGTTTTGAGCATTGACTATAGGTATTATTCGTCTTTTTAGTGGGATTGGATCGAAAACTGGGATTAGAGGGTTTAGATCGATTGCTGATTGGAGAGTCGAGATACCTCTCTAACTCCTCGACCCTAAAGAAGCATTCATCTAGATGGTAACATGATAAGGAATGAGTTCCCTCTGTAGTTTTGGGCGACGGCCAATTCGAAATCGGGATAGGGTAGCTTTTTTCAGCTCATCCACATTGGCTTGAGACATCAGCTCTGCAAAGTTATCGATGTACTCCGTGACTGGAGAATTCCTTTGGCGCAATGACTGCCACTGATCAAGAATACGTTCATTATATGAAAGGGGAACATATTTCTGGTTCAGTTCGATCGTCATTTCAGCCCAAGTGGGAATATAACTAAGACCCTGGGATTGCCTACGACGCTCTAAACCCATCCAGTAAAGTCTAGCTTGACCCACAAGTTTGACCTTGGCAAACCTAACTTTACGCTCCTCAGACATGGCTTACCACTCGAAGTAGTTTTCTATACCGGTGACCCACTCAAGATAGATTTTAGGTTGTCTTTTCCCATCAATAGTAGGAGCGTCGATTTTTATGAATTTCATGACTTTGTCATCCTGATCGGTTTGGACTTCACGTCGGCGAGGCCCTTCCCTTTTACGGTCATTGGTGTTGACTCTATTGTGTTTTCAGTGATAAACTCATTTATCTTTTCAACACGGGTTTTTAAAGCCTCATGTCGGGTTTATTGATCACGCAACTGTTGTTGCAATTGATCATGGTGTTTAGCCATCTGTGCTTGAAGGGCGGTTTGACTCGCGGTCAACTTAGACGTAAGAATTGTAATTAAGGCTTCTATCTTGTTGGGATCCATGACAATGTAAGAACAAAATTAAATGATGCAAGACAAATCTGAAATGATGAAAGACAAATCTGAAATGATGCAGGACAAAACAATAAAAGAAATAAACCCTAAAACCTAAACTAAAACTGTGCTTGGATGCCAAATTTGATGCGGGACAAATGCTAAACCTGAAATGATGCGAACTTGGGATTAACCACAAATTAAATTGAATAATAGAAGTAGTCGAAATCACCCAAACGCATAAAGCAATTTAATGAATTCAATTAAAACAATTAGAGTAATTCCATTTTAGCGTTTGCATACATTAAATTTCCCGATCTAGAGAAACGGATCCAATAAAGGATTCGAGTTTCGATCTAGCTTAGGGCACCAAGCGACAAGTGTGGTATCGTTTCTCGACTCCTCTAGGGTTTGAATAAATAAGGCTCAAAGGATTAAGACAATAAAAAGGGTAGGATCAAAGATATAAATTAATAAAGATTTGGGGTTTTGGATTTTATCAAGCAAATAGGGGAGATATTACCAGACAATGATGAGAGAAAAGATAGAATAGGAAGATAAGATCCAAGGCTTCACACCAAGGGTTGCGAGGCTTCACACCAAGGTTGCACGTCGGCTTCGCACCAAGTTGCACGAGAAATGAAGGCTTACTCTTCAGAGTTTGAAAGATTTGTACTTTCAGTTGAAAACTTCTCACAAGTCTTCTTTGGTTTGCACAAAGCAAGCTCTCAAAATTTTCATTCAATAATTAATGTCTATTACAAAGTTATAAAAACCTTCTATAGTAGGCCACAAAAAAAAAACCCTAAAATAAATAAATATTAAAAGACAAGTTTGCTCTGAAAAACTAAATTTCATCTTTTGGCGGAACTAACTCACGCGACAAATCGATCAAGCGATCAATTTATAAAGTCATAAATCGTGTGAACTCTCTGTTCACTTTTGATCAATCGAAAATTAAGATTCTATCGATTGGCTGAGAAAAGAATTTTGCCAAAAGTCTTGAGGCCTCTGGCTTCAATCGATCGATTGATTCTCTGGGATCGTTTGATCGATCTTAATACGCCCAAATGCTCCAGTTTCTTCCAGCTCTTTAATTCCGACTTCCTTCCCGCTTCTTCCGACACTGGGGAATTTGTTGCAGTCCAAATTCGACGCCCTTGATCTTGATGTCCCCATCAGCATACCAATCGAAATTGGTTTCCATGCCAGACACCCACTCACCACTCTTGATAGACTTTAGGTTGTCGCTTCCCATCGAAAGTAGGAGTGTCAATCTTGGCGAACTGCATGTTTTTGTTGTCTTGGACATCACGTCGTTCGGACCCTCTCTTCTATGGTCATTGACATGGACTCGAAAATGATCATCGGTGATAACCCTATTCATGCCCTCAATGCGGTTCACTAAAGTCCCATGCTGGTTTTGTTGATCACGCAACTGATTTTGTAAATGGGTATGGTGATCATGCATTTGGGCTTGTAGTTTGGTTTGAACCATGGTCACATTAGTTGCAAGTTCCCTAATGAGAGTCTTATCTTTGCGAAATCTATTGTAATGTAGGAATCCAACAAAATTCGGGCACGATCTTGATCGATCGAATCTAAGCCTTGATCGATCGACGACGACTAATATGAGACTGAATAATATGAAACCTAGAACCTAATATGGAAATTGACAACCCTAAACTGACTGTTCTCTGATACCAAATTTGATGTAAAAACTAACACAAACCCTTGTATGATTGGCTGATATTAATTTGTGAATTAATGCAAATATTAATGTACGATTTTTCTAACAAATTAACCAAAAAAGTAAAGAGAATCTCAATTAAATAATTTTGATTTAGCCCAAAGTAGTGTTCTTTTGCAATACGTTCCCTATAAGATTTAAAAGATTACGGTTCTTGCGAACAACTAGATCTTCAACAGTTTAGGGTATCGAACGAACTCACAAGTGGGTTTTTCCGATTCCGCGGGAAACAATAACATTAAAGATTCTAGGCATATGGAAATTTTAGGGCTCCAAAACTAGAAACTTTGTGTTAGGACGGTTGATCGATCTTAGGTTTAGGTTACGGAAAGACCGAACAAGCAAAACACAAAATTAATTCTAGATTTTAGGGATTAAAATAAATCAATCACACACTTACACGTTAATGGAGATGAGAGTAGATAAAAGGATAGATGTAGTTGGCTTCGCACCAAACTGCACACAGATAGAATGATCGCTCCTCTAGTAAAGGAGAATCACACCCTCGAAGAAAACTTTTAGGAAAAGCTCTCGAACTTGCAATGACAATTTTCATTAACCAATGATTAAAACTAATGTTGTTTACAAGCCTCTTTATATAGGCTCAAAACCCTAAAGACGAAAAGTAGAAAGTCCTAGAAACTATTTAAAGCAAAATAGTCGAAATCTGTCCATAAGTTGGACTTTTAATCAAAAGTTCGCACGCGATCTGAATCGATTGATTTTGGCCTTGATCGATAGCTGCCAACCCGATGACAGTGTTATTTTAATACGCCTCGGGTCGAACTCAATCGATCGGGGTGGAACATTCATCGATCGATTTTGCACAAAAGTTGTGCACAGAGGTTGTTCCACTCTTAGCTACTCATTGCTTTCCTTCATTTTCCTTTGTGTCTTTCATAAGGTGCTTAGCATCTTGGATTTCTTCTTGCGCCTTTGGTACACGGTAGGTGGAGCTTTGAATCGGATGTCCCTATTAGTGATAGGTTGTGATTGGAGTACACTCCCTTCTACTTTCCTAGATATCCCTTCGTGCATTAGAAAGCCGAAGATTAGCCATTGGGACCTAATTGTAGAATGGTTCCATACAGAGTTGGAAGGCTAGAAAGGTGCTCTTCTTTCCGGTGGGAGTAGACTTGTGTTGATTAAGGCCTTCCTTTCAAACTTTCCATTATACTTCATGTCTGTGTCTGAGTGCTCCATCATAATTCATTAGAGAATATTCAAACAATCTTTTGTGGAGTGGTAGAAAAGCAAAAGAAAAGATTCATGTTGTCAATTGAGATGTGGAGCGATTACCAAAAGATAGGTTTGGGATTGAGATCTGAAATATGAATTGGGCGTTGTTGGGAAAATGATTATGGAGCTGTGCTGAAGAAATAGTCTTTGTGGGTAATCGGATTACCTCAGATGTATCGAAGGGATAGGTATGAGTGGTACATCAGAGCATAAGGGGTAGGTTCGGATCATGTTGGTGGAAGGAGTCGATAAGTTAGGAGGGAGTTTGAGGAGGGACTTTGATGTAGAGTGGGATTGATCGGGGAGTTAGATGGATGGTCTGAGGAGGCGGCTTTGAGAAAGAGATATCGTGCAGTTAGGAAGGCGACATTATTAGGGGAAATGTGGGAAAGAGATGGAGGTAGTGCTTCATGGAATATCCAATGGTGTAGAAATTTGTGGGAGGAAATTGAGGAAACTTGCTAAGTATCCATTGATACTTAGCAACCTTTGCATTTTGTTTTGTTTTTATTGTTTTTTGCAAAGCATCTCGCTGCGCCTTTTTTTGATTTGCTGCAATTTCATTTCGTTTCGTTTAATGAAATTTTGGCTTTAACTTGATTATTAAAAAAATCCCCCAATATTGTACCTTTGTTGCCTCTATAGGTGTGGCTTCAATCCATGACCAAGTAATTTAGAGCACAAAGTTTTTGAGTTTTTTTCTTGTTGTGTATCAACCATCTCATTTCTAAGAGGCTCTTGAATTTTTTCTAAAGCTTAATATCTTGGAAACGTTCAAAGAAATTATGATGCGAACTTTAGATTCGCCTGTTTGAATGGTGGTCGGATAAAGAGGAGATGCCAAAAGAGTAAGTGGACCCGCAAATGGGTTTTTAAAAATGTCCCATTAAAGACCCATTTGATCAGAAAGAATAAAATCTAAAATTTATTAGGGTCTTCAACTTTCAATCCCGTTACTTTTATGTTTGGCCTATTTTGAAGTGTCAAATAAAGTCAGATTGGTGCGAAATTGGTCATATTTTAAAGCTTATCGAAGTAGCTATCCAACGAGCCAAAAAACGTGCAATTCCGACAAGTATTGAAGAAGTTATGGTCAGTTTTCGAAAGCTGCACAGAAAGTGACGAATTTCAAGCATCCTAATTGAATTAGGATTAGTCTTTTTTATTATTTTATTTTAGAAAATAGGATTTGTTTATTTTATTAGAAATATGATTAGTTTCCTTATTGTTTTAGGACTTTATTTTATTGTTTTAGACGAATTAGGATATTTCTTTTATTTGAACTAGGAATTAGAGTTACACTAGGATTTCTAGTTTTATGCATTGGTTAGCTTATTTAAAGACTTGTAAACAACTTTATTATTAGTTTTTCATTAATGAAAATTGTTTATGCAAAATTGAGAGTTCTAAACTTTCGTAAGGGTGTGATTCTCTCAAACGGAGAGTGATTTTTCGATTCCCGCTTGAGGTTTGGTGTGAGGCCAACTCTTCTTCCATCTCTATCTTCTTTAGATTACGGTTTGCGTAAGTAGCGTAACCTAAGTAATTTTATTTATTTCATAAAATTCAAAATCAACCTATTTGTTCATCATATATAATTATTAACCTTTTAATTTTGTTCGGTATCGAAAGAACCCGCTTGCGAGTTTGTTCGATGCCCTAAAACTATCGGAGATCTAGCCGTTCAAAAGAACCCTAGTCTTCTAGATCTGCGATAGGGAACGTACACGAAAGTAACACTATTTTGGGCCGAAATTAAAGCATCTAATTGGATTTCTAGAATTTTTCATGGAAAGTTGTTATGAGAAATTGCTATTTATTAATTGTTTGAACCTTTAGGGTCAATTGAATCAAGTACGCGTGAGCCCATCGAACTAGGTACATAAGAACCATTAGGGTCAATTGAATCGAGTACACGTGAGCCCAATGAATTGGGTACACAAGAACTAGGGTCAATTGAATCGAGTACCCCAAAGTCTTTGGTTTTGGTTGAAGCGGGTACACACGAGTTAATCGAGTCGAGTGTATATGAGCCATTGGTGCCCGTTGCATTATTCACACATGAGTCGTTAGTATCAGTTGAGTCGATTACACAAGAGTCGTTAGTGTCAGTAGTGTCACTTACACATGAGCCTATAGAGTTTGTAGATGCATGTATACCTTTTTTAGGCCCAACAACAAAGCCTTCAGACCCATTCCTTGATGCCCATCCACCTGAGCCCAATCTTATCTACTCATTGATTTTCAAATACCCGTTTGAACAATATGTGAAGAGTTTAGATGGAAAAGTTTTAGGAGATCCATATTTTGTTATTAAGGTAAAGACACACCAAGCATATTGAGAGTATCTTCTTAAGTTAAAAGGTAAACCGAAAATTGACAACACTTGGTGATGGGGAACGCCTCAAAAAAAAAAAAAAAAAAAATCGTGAATGGTGACAGTGACAGTAAGCTAGCATGGCATAGCGCAGACTACGTGATGGAAATTTTCTTTTTTTACCTTTTTAGTTTTTTATTATTTTAGGACTATTTTATTGTGAGTTTTATGTTGTTTAGGGTTATCTTAGCCTATATAAAGGCATTGTGAACACTTTATTAATTAGTTTTTATTATTGAATGAAAAGAGAGTTGCTTTTGTGCAAACCCTAGAGAGCTTGTGAAGAGTTTTCAATCGAGGGAGTGAATCCTTCAAACCTTGAAGAGTGAGCAATCGTTTCTCGTGCGACTTGGTGTGAAGCTGACGTACAGCCGTGGTGTGAAGCTTCGGAAAATCCTTGGTGTGAAGTCTTGGAATCTATCCTTTTATTTTGTCTTTTCTCTAGTTATTGTTAGGTATTATCCTTCTTTAATTTCGTTGATAAAATCAAAATCTCAAATTGTTCCCCTTCTATTAAATTATTTTAAACCTTATTTCATTTAAAATCCTCGAGGAGTCAAGTGACGATATTGCGATTGTCGATTAATGCCCTAAACTTGAACGAATCTCGAGTTCCCTCATCGGAGCCATTTTTCTAGATCGGCAAATTTTTTACGCATGCGACGCTAAAATGGATTAATCTAATTGTTTGTTAATTTCATTGAATTAATTTTATGTGTTGTTTGATTTTGAATATTTTTGCTATTCAATTCATTCTAAAGTTAATCCCAAATTCGCATATTAGGATTTTAGCGTTTGTCTTGCGTCAGTTTTGGTATCAGAGCACAATTTTAGTTTAGGGTTCTCCGTGTCATATAGATTTTAGTATACTTTGTCTCACACCATCTAGTCTTGCATAATTCCGTCATGGATACCAGTGCTTAGAAGCCCTAATTAGAGATGTTGAATCTAAAGTGACTGCTAGTCAAACCCCAATGGATGAGCACATCGTTGATCAACAAGCTCGACATGAGGCTTTAGAGACTTGTTTCGAAGAAATCAATGAGCTCATCGCTGAGAATCACATTAGAGTCGACAACTGTGACCGTAGGAGAGATGTTCTTCTCCGACGTGAGGTCCAAATCAATCTGGACAATAAGGTCATGAAATCAGTGAAAATGGACGCCCCTACTTTTGACGGGAAAAGACAACCCAAGGTCTTTCTTGAGTGGGTCGCTAGCATGGAAAACTACTTCGGGTGGTATGCCATGCCCAAAGAGCGTAAGGTCAAATTTGCCAAAGTCAAGCTTATGGGTCAAGCTAGACTTCATTGGTTGGGAGTAGAGCGACGTAGGCAAATCCAGGGTCGTCGTCCCATTTCCACATGGGCTGAAATCAAAGTCCAACTGCACGAAAAGTACGTTCCCGTATCATATGATGAACGTATTCTTGATCAGTGGCAGTCATTGCATCAAGGAGATTCCCCGTCATAGAGTACATCGATCGGTTTGAAGATCTGATGACCTAGGCCGATATCGATGAGCCAACAAATGTTACCCTCTCCTGATTCCAAATGGGTCTTCGCCCAAAGTTACAAAGGGAACTCATTCCTTATCCTGTTGCGGATCTCGAGGAATGTTTTGCTAGGGTTGAAGAATTAGAACGGTATCTTGACACCCCCAGTAATGGTCGATCTAAGTCTTCCAAACTTAAGTATCATTCTAATCCTATAGAAAAGGGAAATAATGCCTCTGGTCAATCTTCAAAATCCGTGATTCTTCAAGTTGATAAAGGGAAGGGACCAATGTCGAGAGTTCTAGACGTGATCCGCAACAATGTTATAAGTGTCAAGGTTTTGGTCACTTTGCATCCTAATGCCCCAGTAAGGGTCAAACCTTGATCATTCAGGAGCATGCCGAGAAAGAGAGTAATGAGAGACCCGAAGAAGTATACGAACCATGTGGCACTCCAAGTGAGGAAGGTGAAGTTCCGATCAGAGCCATAGGTTGCATTAGGACAGTTTCTATTATTGAGGACGGTGTTGATCGTGTGTCCATCCTAAGTGAGTCATTAGAGTTGATAGGAGCATACCATCATTCTGATTTGCATGAGATTAACAATCTGAATTTATTGGGCATCAAAAATACGCATGATCATACTAACACATTGAATATGTTTAATGCATTTGATAATATAACAATTTTGTGTTACTTCTTGATGGTTCTGAGCATGTGGATCTTTACCAATCTTGAAAAGGGGTAAAGATGAATGTCTAAATTTTCCTCTAGACAAGAGCAACTTTTTGACAATTGTCATAACGGATCTTACGCCTATTCTAGATCCCACAACCCTACCCAATTTCTGTCTCGTACCTTAGTTGTGCAATATGAGCAAGGGTCAAATGAGAAGGTCATAGAATTTCCAAGCTTCTATGTCAAAGAAGGAAAGAATCAGAAGTATCTCACAGCGTGGAAAGACAAACCAAGAGTTGAGCTCCCGCGGTGTGGCATCCGTGGATTCCCTAACTCATTGGAGATGAGTTTTTTCAATCCGGGGAGTATTGATGGGGACATCACACAGAGGAAGGCAGATGAAAGAATAAAGAGAAAGGAGGCAGAAAACATCAATGGATGACTTGCAAGGAGTTCCACCGTACGAGTTCCGATATACTTGATCAGTACCACATGTGTGTTTCATCGGTGCTGAAATATTTTGAGTGGAGGAGAATGACGGGGAATGCCAAAAAAAAAAATCGTGAATAAAGCGATAACGCCTGAGGAACAAAGGCCACAAAGACGTGACTCCATCCAGCGATGGAAATATTCTTTTATCTTTTTAGTCTTTTATTATTTTAGGACTCTTTTATTGCGAGTTTTGTGTTGTTTAGGGTTTTCTTCGCCTATATAAAGGCATTGTGAACACTTTATTAATTAGTTTTTATTATTGAATGAAAAGAGAGTTGCTTTTGTGCAAACCCTAGAGAGCTTGTGAAGAGTTTTCGATCGAGGGAGTGAATCCTTTAAACCTTGAGGAGTGAGCAATCGTTTCTCGTGCGACTTGGTGTGAAGCCGACGTGCAGTCGTAGTGTAAAGCTTCGAAAAATCCTTGGTGTGAAGCCTTGGAATCTATTCTTTTATTTTGTCTTTTCTCTAGTTATTGTCAGGTATTATCCTTCTTTAATTTCGTTGATAAAATCAAAATCCCAAATTGTTCCCCTTTTATTAAATTATTTTAAGCCATATTTCATTTAAAATCCCTAAGGAGTTAAGAGACGATATTGCGATTGTCGATTGATGCCCTAAACTTGAACGAATCTCGAGTTCCCTCATTGGAGCCGTTTTTCTAGATCGGGAAATTTTTTACGCATGCGACACTAAAATGGATTAATCTAATTATTTTATTAATTTCATTGAATTAATTTTATGTGTTGTTTGATTTTGAATATTTTCGCTATTCAATTCATTATAAAGTTAATCCCAAATTCTCATATTAAAATTTTAGCGTTTGTCCCGCATCACTTGAACTGCAAGGAGAACGCAATTTGAGAAACATCAGGCACATCTCATCCAGTGGAAGGGTAAGCCGAATACTAGAACACACATAGATTTTCTCTCAATGTCCATTCATCAAAGGTGATCAGAGTTTGCATCCACTTTTGCATATTGCATTCATGAGTTGCATGCAGAGATTAAGAAAAGAATCAATTTAAAGAATGAGAAATACAAATTCTTTGTAGATTTTTACAGACGGTTCAAAGAATTCCAAGAGGATGATTTTGTGATGGTTCAGAATAGACATGAGCGATTCCTGCAAGGAGTTGCAAAGAAGTTATAAGCTCGCGGTGCTGGACCCTATCAGATCTTGAAGCGTGCCGGTTCTAATGTTTACATCTTAGATTTTACGCCGGAATTAGGTATTAGCACGACTTTCAATGTGGAGGACCTTGTTCCATTCCATGACCCTTCAACCATCCCTGCTAACCCCTTTGAGCCTTCTACATCCGATGAACCAATTATTTCCCTTCCCACATCGTTACCCACACCTACTCGGCAAATCCATGAGATCATCGAAGATGTTCTGGAAAATCAGATTGTGCCCAATCACGAGGGACTTCAGAAGTACTTGGTCAAGTGGAAGAACAAGAGCGATTCAGAGAATACTTTGATTACACGAGTATCAGCAGATTGACCCGGATCTCTTGGACCTCTGTCACAACCAGTGTTCATCGGGAATGCATCCTTCTAACCCGGAGAGAGTTGATGGGGACGTCCGATTCGAACCGCTTCCGATAGAGGTTCCTTATATATTATCTGTGATCGCGATCGTGAAAATTCATGCCAACCAAATTCGAGGTCGAACTGTTTCAAAGTAGAGGGGATTGATGCGAACTTTAGATCCGCCTGTTTGAATCGTGGTCGGATAAAGAAGAGACGTCAAAAGAGAAAGTGGACCCCCGAATGGGTTTTTAAAAAAGGCCCGTTAAAGGCCAGTTTGATCAAAAAGAAGAAAATTCAAAATTTATTAGGGTATTCAACTTTCAATCCGGTCACTATTATATTTCGCCTATTTTGAAGTGTCAAACAAAGTCGGATTGATGTGAAATTGGTCATATTTGAAAACTTATCAAAGTAGCTTTCCAACGAGTACAAAAACGTGCAATTCCGACAAGTATTGAAGAAGTTATAGTCAGTTTTTGGAAGCTGCACAGAAAGTGGCGAATTTCTAGAATCCTAATTGAATTAGGATTAGTCTCTTTTATTATTTTATTTTAGAAAATAGGATTTGTTTCTTTTATTAGAAATATGATTAGTTTCCTTAGTGTTTTAGGACTTTATTTTATTGTTTTAGAAGAATTAGGATATTTCTTTTATTTGAACTAGGAATTAGAGTTACATTAGGATTTTTAGTTTTATGCATTGGTTAGCCTATTTAACGGCTTGTAAATAACTTTATTATTAATTTTTGGTTAATGAAATTGTTTATGCAAAATTGAGAGTTCTAAACTTTTGTGAGGGTGTGATTCTTTCAAACAGAGAGCGATTTTTCGATTCCCGCTTGCAGTTTGGTGCGAGGCCAACTGTTCTTCCATCTCTATCTTCTTTAGATCTATGGTTTGCGTAAGTAGCATAACCCTAGTTTTTTTATTTATTTCATAAAATCCAAAATCAACCTATTTGTTCATCATAAATCATTATTGACCTTTTAATTTTGTTCGGTATTGAGAGAACCCGCTTGCGAGTTCGTTCGACCCCCTACAACTTTCGGAAATCTAGCCGTTCATAAGAACCCTAGTCTTCTAGATCCGCGATACGGAACGTACACGAAAGTAATGCTATTTTGGGCCAAAATTAAAGCATCTAATTGAATTTTTAGAATTTTTCAGGAGAATTTGTTATGAGAAATTGTTATTTTTTTAATTAATTAAATTAATTTTACTCCTAGTCTCAGCCGTAGCATTGAATGTAGTAAGTTCCCGCATCATATTAACTTAGATTTTTCAGGGGATTTATGGTGATTTCTGAGGATGTCCTTTAAAATGTTCTATTTGTGTGCCGGAAGTTGAAATGATTGAGATATCATGGAGGTTACTTAGGGCATAGGGAACCGAAGTGAATTTAGGCTTAGGGATGGATTGAAGTGGTATGTGAGTATCTCGGATAGTCACTGCTACTGGGGGCCGCCGGTTTAAGCGAACAGATAAAACGTTTTAAACCTGCGGGAGCATTAAATGAATTCCATTAGTTGTATGAGACTTAACAAAGAAAAGTTGGGTGAGGAGGAACAAGTTATTGTCCCAAATTAAACCTCTCAAAAGATTACTTCCATATTTGTCTATGGATGCATTATTCAATCATGGGGTGTCAGTGTCCGCTTGAGTGTGGCCCTTATATATATATATATATATATATATATATATATATATATATATATGTCTGTGCGTGGGTTTATCTATCCTATCAATTATGTGCGGAAGGAATGGTTTCTTATGATCTTTACAGGTATTGAAATTTCAATATGTTGGGATTGCAGCTTAGATCTGCACCGAGGTTTTAGGAGGAAAGGGAATAGCAACTTAATTTGAATACTGCCTGTTAGCTAGTCATTCTGAAATTTGGGTTTACATGCATTGGGGCTTCACGGAATAACATGTTATCTTCACTTTATATATTATATTTGATTATTCTCTTCTATAGATTGTTAGAGTGCATATTATATTTGATTATTCTCTCTTCTACAGATGGTTAGAGTGCTTATTGCAACGTGCATAAGAGAGGCTGCTGCAGGCGCAAATGAGGGTGCATTGCTTGATCTGATGGACGCCACATGCAGGCGTGCTACTGCGCCCCCCGCACCGGCGGAAGGTCTGTGTCTTATAGATGTCGGTTATGAAGACTTTGAACGAGTTAATTGCCTCATTATATAATAAATACTGAGAACAGTTAATAGTTTTATTTATGTTAGAAATACAATACTCCCTTATGCATGATTTTGTACATGTATCGCCACCTGCTTATGATTTAGATGGTGATAAGCTTTAGAGATGCTAGTTTCACATTAGATTTGAATTGTATACTAATTGTTTGTTATTATGGTTTACATACTGATCTTTTTCATATTTTATTATTGATTTTTTGCTCAGAATCATGCTAAAAGCTATCTATTCCAACTTTTGGGGCCTTGAAAACTGCTAAACAAAAGAGAGGTGCTTTTAAATGTGAAATCTAAACTTGATATGATTGGCACATGTCTTAGCAAAAAAAAAGTCCAATAAATCCAATCCTTCCTGTAGCTATCCACCCTATCGGTCTTATATGGGTCTCTTTCCATAAGCCACTTTCTTTACAAAGGTTAGGTTATATGGGCCTCTTTTCCATAAGCCACGTTATATGGGCCCATACGGGCGGACCAACTAGAGTGCCTCCGCCCGACCAATGCAACCTCAACAAGGCCTCGTCACCCCTTGACTTCCATCTATGCTAGTATAGGAAATCACTTTTTGAATCAAAGTCATTTCACCCATTAGGGGATTTGAGCCATCGGTTTTTTTCAGTATAATATGAGTTGTGGTATAGGGTGATCAGTTGATTGGGTAAATATGATATTGTTTTTTCATCAAGTGTGTCAATTGATGCCGAGGACACCAAGTAAAGATTTCATAAAATAAAACATCTCCATTATGTGATTCAAGGTGGTCATACCCTTTAATCCGAACAGTTATCATGTAAATCTCCTTTCCTATTTTAGCGTACAGCAATTTTCCCTATACCTGTTCCTCTAATATGGACGATTCCTCCCATAAATAAAAAATAAAAAAATATGGACGATTCCTCCCATAAATAAAAAATAAAAAAATATGGACGATTCCTTTTTTATTTTTATTTTTTATAGGTCAATATTAAAGTGAACAAATTTGATCGTTGGAATATTCTCTTAGGAGCTTATCCTTCGAGATCATATGTAATGTCCTTATTATAGTATTCAATGTCTGAATCTGTCAACCAAAAGTCAAATGTCAAGTCAAAACCCTAAAAATCATGCACCTCATTTGGAAGCCAAGATGTGAGATTTTTTTATGATACTGTCGGTGTTTAGCATTCTTTTGATACAACCAAATTTATGGAATTTAAATCTTTGGAAAATTTTTTTGGCATTTGACAGTTTAAATTTTGACTAAATCGAAAAAAAAGTAAATTTTATTCTTGAACATGAAAGGTGACTTTTTATTCTTTTTGAGTTTTAGTTTGAAACTATATTTTTTGATCCAGATGGGGTTATTTAGATATTTATACGAAATATCTCAAGTAAATGTCATACGTTTATTTAAATGTTATTTCATGTAAATAAGTGTTTGATATGACCTATCTAGTGCTTGTTTGTGGCTTTTCCTGATGTCTGTTAGGAGTCATTCCTAGTGCATTCCAGGCAGTCGACTAGGGCTCTTGGACGATCGATCAAGAATCCTGGATGATCTTCCAAAACTTTGGATGATCTTTTGAATATTTGGACGGTCGTCCAAAAATTTAGACGCTCTTTTGAAATTCTAGATGGTTGATCGTTTTAAATATAAATTTTGCAAGTGCACAAGTTTAAATGTATTAGGGTAAATACAAGGGTATCGAACTATAAAGATTAGTCGTTTATTTTAAACTAAAGCCTTATTTAGAAATGAGCTTTTTATAAAAGTAAAATTCTAATTATATTATCTAGAAAAGCAGTTAAAACAGATTTGGAAAATAGTGAAAAAACGGTCTGGGATATCTCTTGGATCTCAGATTCATAAATAACTCGCATCCGATTCCTAACCTATTTCGAATTTCAGGTACTCTTGTTCCAAGCTACAAGCTCAGTCACTTCATATATAAATTAGACGAACACTAAAAGCAAACATTAGTAATTAAATGAGGCCTAACAATGACGAGATTTGGATCTAAATTATACAGTTTTGAAGGTTGATCACACTCTTACACCTTAATTTTGCTAGTCTTTGAGCAAAAGCAATTTAAAAACTAAAGCTAAAAATTAAGGCACCTATTTTATAATAAGAAATGCGACTTTCATAGAGAGCACGATTGCATTTTGTGTATGCAAGAAGCCTTTAAACCCCTAGGTGATCCCTAGTGGAGGAGTTGTGTCTCATGAGGACTTTCAGTGAAGGTACTCACAAACTTTTAAAATAGTTTTTGAAACCATCGGCAAAATGAGTTTTTAAATTTGGTTTTCATAATATATATATATTTGAAAAATAAAAACCATTAATTGCTTTAACATGCAAATTTCCATTCTCAAATATCAATGCAATATTAATTCTAATGTTGCCTATTCAAATTAACCCAATGCTCCGATCCTTGGATAAATTTTTCAATCATGCCTAGAGTGTTTTGTGTGTGTTAATTGATGCTAAAATCTTTCTATCTCGTGACTAATCCAAACAAAGAATCGTCGGATCTCAAGTATTGATTCAATCATCACCTTAGGTATACACTCAAAACAGAATCGCTCCGATGAATGGTTCATTTTTCACACACATGTCAGAGAGAGTTCTAATGCAAATAAAAAAGTCACATGATATAAGAAACACGATTAATTGAGGAATAAAAAGATAAATCTCATAATGAAAAGTTGTTTGCATCCTAAGCAAGTCATACCAAGCACCATAGATATTGCACCCTTACTCTTTACAAAGCATTTATCACTCAAGAATAGATTAAGGTCTTTTTCAAGGTTGTAACGAGGCTCGGGTAAAAGTTAAGAAAGAAAGGGGAGTTGAGCACAAATTCTCTTAGAAACTAGAAAAAAAACACATTTGATTTTCTCTTTTTCACTCGTTTCTTTTTCAAATTTTTCAGAATTTTTTTTTCTTTTTCTCAACTTCTCTTTTCTTTCTACTCATTTTCTTTTTGAAGTTACCTCACAGTTTTTACCTTTTTCACAATATATATATATTTTTTTCTTTCCTTTTCTCTTTTTTTCTCTCTCTCCCTTTTTTCAAATGAATTTCAGTCGTATGCTCCCAATCAATACCACTACCATGCCTCCTCACTTACTCTCTTATTCTCATCACTCTTTTCTCATTTCTCAGAGATTGAATGGTAAAGCTTAAATTTTCATAATTGGTATCGGGGTATGGTTATTATGACTTATCAAGAAACATTTAAAGGCTCAAAAGGGGTGCTAAAAAGGTAAAGAAGTTTGAGGTTGGATATTTTAGGTTCAAACAAGCCAAAGACGACCTTCGATCGTTTTCTCACATGGTGGTAATGATACCTATTTCTTTCAAGAGCACAATGTGTTCTATAACAATGATATAACAATGCAAAGTAAACAAATCACTAGACAACGTATGAGATTAAGCAAGCAAGCACATAGTCAAAGAAACTCTGAGTCTGTATAAGCACTCATCAAAAACGGACGGATGGATCTAAAGCTTACCGACTTTAGTCTTTTCCTAGAATCTTAAGATTCAAAATTGAAACTAGTCTTTTGATTTCCGGATTTAAGCATAGTAGGAGTGCAAACTTTTTGTAAGCATTAAATTCAGACTGATCTTTAAACGCTCACATTGGAATTAATAATCCTAGACAATATTAGTCCTAACATGACATAAATATTCTAAAATTAGAACTCATATGCATAAACAACTACAGTTTGAAAACTATGTGAAAATAAGGTATATGATGGTTCAAAAACTAGGCAAAACTGTAGTGTTGAGGGTGCGAAAACAGTGTTGAATAAAAGATGCATGAATATAAACGCAAACCACAAAATAAGCACCAACACCCCCAAACATGAGTGGTGCAATGCTCTCATTGCACAAAACGATAAACAAACAATGCAAGCAAGAGGGCAATCAGAAAAATATCGAACAATATAGTACAAGCACCAACGATGCCCAGGGCTCGGGGAAGGAGAAGAGAATAAGGAAGCTAGGGTTTGGACCAGACAAAAGTGGGGTTTGACTGGTCCTGTGGCTTTTTATAGCCCCAGAACTTATGCAACTCGATCGGTTGAAACCATTTCGACCGATCGAAAATATGGGAAAGATTTAAATTCTCCAAATTGCTTCGGTTATGAAGCAGTAGTTCCAGTTTCGATCGGTCGAAACTGATTTCGACCAATCGAAACACAATAGAAAGTCATGTTTCTACTAAAATTATAATTTCGACTAGTCGAGAATCAGTCTTGACTAGTCAAAATTCTCCCTTCTTTTCTTGAGCAAACCTACCGATCGAAATCAATTTCGATCGGTCGAGATCTGGGGAGAGAGGCTAGTTCTCTTCCTAGATCTCATCAAAACATATCTAAAATTTTTATATTTATTTATTTATTTATTTCTACACCTAAAAATTGCGCACAAACAAAAATCATTAAATCTAATAAAGATAAATTAAATCCTAAGCTAATAATGTACAAAGGCTTGGGTTGCCTCCCAATAAGCGCTAAGTTTATTCGGTCTTCAGCAGAACCCCCCTCAAGCCACAATAGGCATGAGAAAGGGCTGTTTATACAACATGTTTCAGCTACCATTTCTATCAGTTAAGGCCTTAAGGCATCTTGTGGGTGGTCTTTGCACAAACTCATCCACCCTCTAAACCATGACAAATTCGACTTCGGCGTGTGTTGGCAATTTGAGAGGATCGAATAAGTCATTATTTAATACCAATCGACTTGAGGGTTTGTCGAAACATTATAAAAATGGATCATTAGGCACATAAGGTGCTTCAAATTGCTCGACTGCTCAATACATAAAAATGTATTGCTCGACTGCTCAATCGATGTAAAACAAGGAATTGTGTTCTCCTCATGCAATTTTGAGGTATTAGAGGAGTAACACAAATTGGTTAGCTATCATCGGTAGCTTTAGTCGGGTCTTTCCTTGGAGGAAGAAGTTCCTCCGAGAGCATATGTCGGGTATGAGTCTCTGATCATCTGCCTTTTCAACCAAATCTCTTTCTTTCGGGTGCCACTCGTTTTCCAACACTGATGGCATAGAATGTCTCTTTCAACTTGAATTAAACTTGTTTCTAAAATTGTTGTCTGGTCGTTGGTAAGAGATTGCCGCAATGATGTGCTCTTGCACCAAATTGGGGTATAACGGGGTAGCTGGACAATCAAGTACTTCGTGAGTGAAGCTTTGACAAATGCCACAAGCCTTACTTACATTAGATATTGGGTGTGATAGCATACCCAACATGGACTCTAATTTCTTTTCCAAAGCCTCATCTTTGGTTTATGGCCGTCATCGATTTCAACTCATCTATCCCTCCTCGCTTAGGAGGTATATTGAGTGGAATCTCAAGGCCAGTCACCCTCAACGCATCATGTTGCATTGAGTTCTCACTTAAGTTTTCAAAAGTATCTAGGCATCCTCTTCGGTTTTTGTGTGGAATGTACCTCCACAAGAAGCATCAGTCATGTGTCGGTTTTGCTCTGTCAGCCCTTCATAGAAACTCTGCACTATTTTCCATTTTGGGACCTCATGATGAGGATACTTGCGCAAAAGCTCCTTAAGTCGTTCCCAGCCCTCATAGAAGGACTCGTCAAGATTTTGGTGAAATGTCGTCATAGCCTCCCTTATCTGATTCCTTTTGCTGATTGGGAAATACTTGGTAAGGAATTTACTTTGTAACGCTTCCCAATTTCCAATCGAATCATGAGGCAAAGAGTTTACCTATTGCTTTGCCTTGTCCTTAACAGAGAATAGAAATTACCTAAATCGAGTTGCCTCTCCCGACAAGGTGTTTATTTTTAAAATGGTGCAGAATTCTAGAAAGTCCCCTAGATGTTGATAGGGGTCTTCGTTGTTATACCCATGAAAGTGCGGGTGCATTTGAACAAGGTTTTAATTGTGAAGGTCCCATTACCGGTGGCAGGAGGGAAGCAGATGCATGAGGGAGTTGTAAGAGTAGACAGTGTATAAAACCCCCTCAGTGTCTTAATTAGAGGTTGTTCTTCTCCCGGCATGGTGAAAACAGAAAATAACAAAAAAAAAAAAAAAAACACTTTAACGTCTCCTACTGGAGTTTAAAAGCACGTACCTTAGTCTTTCGTAGTATCCCGTGATAAGCTTAGGTAGACTCGAGCCTTTAATCTCCAAATCTGGAAGAAAAAAAATAAAATAAACTAGAATTAGAAAATTACTAATACAAACTAACTAAAAGGCAATAGTTAAAATAAACCCGTAGTCCCCAACGATGGTGCAAAAAATTTGATCGTTTTAAATATAAACCTTGCAAGTTCACAAGTTCGAATGAACTAGGGCAAGTACAAGAGTGTCGAACCACAGGGACTAGTTGCTTATTTTAAACTAAAGCTTTATTTAAAAATGAGGTTTTTATAAAAGTAAAATTCTAATTATATTATCTAGAAAAATAGTTAAAACAAATTTAAAAAATAGTGAGAAAACAGCCTGAGATCTCTCTTGGATCTGAGATTCATAAATAACTCACATTCTATTTCTAACTTATTTCAAATTCCAGGTACTCCCACTCCAGGCTACAAGCTCTATTGCTTCTTATATAGATTAGACGAATCTAAACATCAAGGCATCATTGCATGTAACCAACTAAAACTACCCTACTAGGCTTAGTCCGTCGGCGAATATCCTATCTAATCCAACCCCAATCCCTACAAGGCCACCGAAATTAGATTAAACAAAATTAAACCTTTACAGTCGCTCGTTCTCGATGACTCTTGGAACTTCAAACATGCAATCGTAACATAAATGAAATTCAAAATAAAAGAGAAATAGAAATTAAATTATTTACTTATCTTTGATCGTACAAGAGATCCCAAGCTTCAGGACGTTTTAGCCTCGCATCGTTGCTATGATCTTCATCATCGATGAATCGATCATAGAATGATGATTACAAAGCCCTCAATCCCCCAACATTCGTAGATCTGAAAAAGAAACTAAAAGAAAACCTAAAAGTACGAGCAAAGAGCCCTACTGCTAAAGCTATATTATTCCTAAACCTAGGGTCCTTATTTATATATGTATGAGGCCCTAGAACATCGATTTTAACTAGAAACAAACCCTAAAATATATTTAATCTAAACTAGGAAGGAAAGATATCTTGGAGTTTTGATTTTCGAAAGAATCCAACCTCTGTCGCGCCTGAAAATCATCCAGAAAACCCTGACTGCGCGCCTGGAAATCAACAAGAAACCCGACTTCTACCGGTTGAGAATGGAACTCGACTGATTGGAATTATTTGTATAAGAAAGCCCCTTCTGCTGTTGGGCTTCGACCGGTCCAAAATTAGATTTCGTCCAAACTTGACCGGTCGAGTGCCGATCTCGACTGGTCGAGACTGCATTTCTTGCACTTTTTTGCATTCTTCATTTAGCCATAACTTTTGATATACAACTCAGAATTAAGTGATTTTTGGCTCTTTGGAAAGCTAAGAACCTCTACTTTCCAATGGTATAGGCCTAAGTTCTTGGAGATCTTTGTGTAAACCATGGCACTCTTCTTTCTCTCCGCTGGTTTGGTTTGTTTTTGTCATAGCTTCAAGGCTCCCTTAGCTTTACTCTTTTAACGACCTTTACACTTTTAGCCTTCAAAGTCTATTATAGTAAATCTAACACTAAATGTAAACATTAGTAATTAAATGGGGCCTAGCAATGACGAGATTTGAGTCTAAATTATACAATTTTAAAGGTCGATCACACCCTGAAAGCTAAACTTTACTAGTCCTCGAGCAAAGGCAAAATTTAAAAACTAAAGCTAAAAACTAAAACACCTACTCTATTAAAATAAATGCCACTTTTATAGAGAGCACGATTGCATTTAGCGTATGCAACAAACCTTTAAACCCCTATATGATTCCTAGTGGAGGAGTTGTGTCTCCTGAAGATTTTTAGTGAAGGTACCCACAAATTTCCAAAATAGTTTTTGAAACCATCGACAAAATGAGTTTTCAAATTTGGTTTTCATAATATATATACTTTCGAAAAACAAAAATCATTAATTGCTTAAACATGTAAATTTTCATTCTCAAATACCAATGACATATGAATTCTAATGTTGCCTATTTAAATTAACCCAATGCTCCGATACTTGGATAAATCTTTCATTCATGCCTAGAGTGTCGTGTGTGTGCTAACTGAATATAAAATATTTCTATCGCGGGACTAATCCAAACAAAGAATCGTTGGATCTCAAGTATCGATTCAATCCTCACCTTAGGTATACGCTCAAAACAAAATCACTCCGATGAATAGTTCACTTTTCACACACATTTCAGAGAGAGTTCCAATGCAAATAAAAAAGGTCTCACATGATATAAGAAACACGGTGCATCGAAGAATAATAAGATAAATCTCATAATAAAAAGATGTTTGTATCCTAAGCAAGTCATACCAAGCACCATAGACATTGCACCCTTACTCTCCACAAGGCATTTACCACTTAAGATTAGATTAAGAAGGTTTTTTTTGAAGGTTGTAACGGGGCTCGGGGAAAAGTTAAGAAAAAAAGGGGAGTTGGGTTCAAATTTTCTGAGAAACTGGAAAAAGAAGCACATTTGATTTTCTCTTTTTCACTTTCCTTTTTCAAAAATTTTCAAAATTTTTCAAAAATTTTCTTTTTCTCAACTTCTCTTTTCTTTCTACTCATTTTATTTTTGAAGTCACCTCATATATATATATATATATATTCTTTTCTTTTTCCCTTTTTTTTTCTCTGTCTCCCCATTTTCAAATGAATTTTTGCCATATGCTCCCAATCAATACCACTACTATGCCTCTTTACTTACTCTCTTATTATCATCCCTCTTTCCCCATTTCTCAGAGATTGAAGGGTAAGACTTGAATTTTCATAATTGGTATTGAGGTATGGTTATCATGGCTTATCAAGATACATTTAAAGGCCAAAATTTCAACAAGGCTCAAAAGGGGTGCTACAAAGGTAAAAAAGTACGAGGTGGGGCATTTTAGGTTCAAACGAGCCAAATACTACCTTCGATTGTTTCCTTACAAGGTGGTAACGATGCCTATTTGTTTCAAGTAAGGGCACAATGTGTTATGGTACAATGCTATAACAATGTAAAGTAAACAAACCAATAGACAACGTATGAGATTAAACAAGCAAGCACGTATTCAAAGACACTAAGTTTGTATAAGCACTCATCAAGAACGGATGGATGAATCTATAACTCACCGGGTTTAGTCTTTTCCTAGGATCTTAAGATTCAAAATTCAAACTAGTCCTTTGATTTTTGGACTTAAGCATGGTAGGAGTGCTAAATTTTTCTAAGAATGGAATTCAGACTGATCTTTAAATGCTCACATTGGAATTAATAATCCTAGACAACAACGGTCCTAACATGACATAAATATTCTAAAATTAAAACTCACATGCATAAACTACTACAGTTTAAAAACTACGTGAAAATAAGGCATATGATGGTTCAAAAACTAAACAAAAAATGTAATAACCCAGATTTTTGAATTTTATTTAATGGTATTAGATGATGTACCACACAGTGCGTGGTGCTAACGCTCCACACCGGAATATACTCACTTTAGAAATAGTCTGATTTTTTTTATATATCAATATTAGACTCATTGCAAAGTACTCATCGATACGATTCCAACGATATATAATTTGTCGATTTTCGATAAGAATATAAAAAGTTATGCCCGTTTGAAGAGTGAAGCGGGTTAAAGGGCAATCAGAATTCGAGAGAATCACCATTTACCTTGCGCATAATCACAAAGCAAAAACCTCTTCACGCTTTCAAGTCACGTATGAATTCTACTTGCGTGTAAAAACTACTATTTTATTAAATCTTATACGGAAAGTCTTAATTAGAGTTAACCTATAGAATTAGATATATATTTACTTCTTCTCTCGTTGTCTCTCTTTATCCCTCTTCTCAAAAAGCTCGATAATGCCATCTTTCATAATTCCTTGTCGGATCTCCATCGATTTTTGATCTTATCAGAGAATCTTACACCATCAAAGTTTCTCATCGCCGCGACCAATTTATCGTAAGAAAGGAATTCTCGCGAAAAGACTCGGGCATATCATCTCTCGAATCCGATCTCCATCAACCCAAATCATCGTAGGATTCAAACACGCTCAATGTGGGTGCCTCTAAATCCATCTTAAATTATTCAGTTATTTCTTAAAAAGAAAACCCTAATTTTTCCTTAAATTTTGATAAATTTCGGGTCTTAAAAATATAGAAATTAGGCCCAAAATCGATAGGATCGTTTTTCCCAGATTTTCGTGAAATTCGGCCAAACTCTTCAACAGACACATCCTCGGTATTTTGGCCATAACTATTTATCCCGAACTCGGATTGATGTGATTCTTGCGGCATTGGAAAGAAGACAACGAGATCTACAACTTTGTCTGAAATAGCAATTTCACGAATTTAATATTTTTAAGGTCAAAATTGAGCTGCAAGTCGGGATACGTTTTAGATGATCCAAGGTTACACGGGTTTGACATTATTTTTTTAACTCTTTGACTACTTTATGCTAAACTTATCTCTAGACTTATAAATCGCTAAGATTAAATAAAATACATTAAATAGCTTGCATCGAATAACAATCTATAAGTTTAAGGGGTCAAATATGGACGTTTTTCAATACTTACCATTCTATTACCTCCTCTAAGCCTCATACAATTCTTGAATTGGCATATGCGCTCCTTTAGAATTTTAAAATAGGTTGGATCGCTATACCAGTCAATCACCAAATTTCATGAATATAATTAACCTTAATGAAGTATAATTTCAACACTATTGTAAAATAAATATAGTTAAATATTTCTTATTTTCTGTTTTACTTTAATATTTCGTATGTTATGCTCTTTATTAATTTTCTTCAAAAATATGAAATGTTTAAGGTTTATGTTATAATTCATTCTTATATATGTTCACCATTATCATATGACATTCATCATATAGAAAATCATAATACATAAGTTAAGAATAAAATATGACACATGACTTAAGCCTTCGTCACGGTGGGGTTTCTTTCACGGTCACATGGAACTTAAAATGTAGGCATCCATGTACGGATGCAACCTCTCTATGGTAGTATGGGATACCACACGAAGTACATCTAGGTTACTACGGAACCCGTCCCTTGGAAAACGTGGTTTAGTGAAGCCTATCGCACCGTGGCCTATTCTAACTAAGTTTTAAGAAAAAAATGAGAAAAGAATATGTTAAGACATATATATTAAGAAAGTGGGTACTTAAGCCTACGCAAATATAAAATCGGGGCGGGGACCTAAGCCCAGAACCGAATAATGTTATGATATGTTAAGATACGCTGTGAAGGTCAGCTAAATATAAATTAAGTTTCTACACGTGCCATACCTTACGAGCCACCGTAAGGGCTTAACGTCTGCAGCCAAGACGGGTCTTAAGGACATTATAGCCTTGTCTCGAACTAAGGGGACATCGTGGTTACTATGCCGGCAACCTCATCTGGCTGGATGGTGGTTTATGTTATGATATGGAGGTTAGGTGGTTATCTACACGTGGACCTCGCGTGGTAGGCTCGAGCAGCGATCCTGGCACAGATCGTTTAAATAAGATAAGATGCGAAGTACGTTGTGTAGGCGTATGGAGTAATTAATAAGACTTACGATATGTTACGTATGCTAAGTTGATGAGACAAATAGGAAAAGAGATAAGAAAATAGAAGCATCATGCACTCTTTATGTTATATTAGTATATTTTTCAGTCTTGATTATGATAGTCTATGAATTATGGATAAGTTATTTCATTTATTTAAGATGTTGGTTATATTTTAAAAATGCACCGCAATTCAAGCGATTGCACACACGCCCACCTGAGTAAGTTATGGTGGATCGATTGTGCAACCCGCTGAGTTTACGCGATTGAGTAAACTCACCCCCCTCCCAAAATCTAACAGTTTCAGGTGAAGATTCTGCTTATCCCGTCCGTGATGATTTGAAAGCTGCTGATCCAGAGATGGCTCATATAAACAAGGATGTCGGCTACCACCTTGATGAGAGCGTAGATCCAGCAGATTTTTACCAGCATTGAGAACCCTTTTACTCTAGTTTTTATTATTTCTTGAGAGACTTGTTTTAGCCTTGATATATGGTGTGAGTTTACATTTGAGACCGTTTTACCCTATCTGAAACTGATTTTGATTTGATATCCTAGATGCATGGTTAGGATTAAGTACTTCATTATTTTTGTCTATGTTTTTCGTTATTAATTTATGAGTAAATTATTTTTAATGCTATCTTAAATGCCTCAATCCATATGCTAAGTCAATTTATAGATTATGTGTATGTCCGCTTATTGCCTTAACCAGCATGCGGTATCATAACACGGAATTCTAGGCCCTCGATATCGGGTAAGGATTCTGGGTCGTGACAGAGATGGTATCAAAGCCTAGGCTTTACTTCCTTTAGAGACTAAGTCGTACGATAGCACTAACACACAACGTTTTGTGAAATCAGGAATTTATGGCTCCACGACACAGGGAAGCAAATAGCTCTCAGGTGAATGAGGCCTCATCACATGAAGGTCCTCAAGAATCTGAAGCGATGCGCCTATTACGTGAGATGGCGACCACATTCAGTCAGCAAATGACTCAGCTGACGCAGTCGCACCAACAAGAAAGGACTCAGCTACTGCACGAAATGGAGGTGCAAAGAGAACAACAAAGAGAAGCGGTCCAAGAGTTGGTTAATCAACGCCAACCTACACCTCAACACGAGAACCCACCATATACCCCTGTCGGATTTCAAGTATTCAGCAGAGCTCGACCTCCCTATTTCCATGGTCAGCTTGACCCAGTCGCTGCTGAAGATTGGATAAGTACTATCGAAAAATTCTTCGGGATCTCCTCGCCTGCAGAACATGAAAAAGTGAAGTGGGCGTTTTTATCCGGATCAGAAGCGTAGAATTGGTGGAAGGCGTACCAAGAGAGTCGAGATCAAACAACGAAGAAGAGTGGACTTGGTAGCGATTCGTAGAAGTCTACTTCAAAGTATTTCAATTACCGTATGCCAGAAGAAGAAAGAATTCATGGACCTACGACAAGGGAACATGACGGTGGCAATCTGAGGCCAAGTTTGACCACTATCCATTTGCTTTGAATCGATTGCAGATGATGGCGATAAACTCTTCTGATTTCGTAACGGCTTGTGACCATTCTTTCATGAGAAATTGGCGCGATGAAGATAGAATCATGGGAGAACTTGTAGATCGTCATAAATCCGGAAAGAGAATCGGGTGAAATGCTTAATAGAAGGAATGCCCGATTTGAGGTTCAGAAGGGCAAAGCTATTCAAGGGGGCTCTTTTGTCCCACAGAGACCAAGCCCAACTTTCTCCCAAAGAACGTCATTTCCTCAGGCTCAGTATGAAAATAAACGTACGCCACACCGCAGACACAAGTGGGTTCCACTTTCCCAAGAGGAAATGTTATTCCACAGCCACATCAGCCACAACGAGAGTTCAGACCTTACGAACCTTGCACAAGATGCGGCAGGAGACACAAGCCTGGAGTATGCATGCAAGGCACCGAAAAATGTTTCAGGTGCGGAAAAGAAGGACACATGGTTAAGGACTGCCCCGAGAGAGCTCCGATATTAGGCTCTCAATACAGTACTCAAGCGAATCCTACGAGCCAAGGCCGCGTCTTTGCAATGTCGCAGCAAGACACTATGGCTAGCGACGAAGTTATTCAAGGTACCTTTACTACAAATCCAGTTATTTTTCTTTATGTATTTCAAGTGAATATTTTCATAAACCTTGTTTTATAAAATTTCTTGTATGAATTCAATAAAACTGTAAATACTTTAACACGCCATATGCTAACAGGTAATCTCTCCGTTTATCAGCATAAGTGCAACATTAAACACTTAGCTTTTGTTCTTATAGACTCAGGGTCTACGCATTCTTTCATCAGTCCAGGGTTTATGTCTGAAATTCAAGCTAGTCCCGTACCCTTAGAAAGGAGATTGACTATCTTGACACCGTCCGGAAACACCATGATGGCTACTTTAATCTGTCGAGACGCGATAATAAATATTAAAGGCCATGATCTTCTAGTAGGTCTCATCGTGCTGGAATTTCAGGATTTCGATATAATTTTGGGCATGGACTGGCTAGTCACATATCATGCCACGCTGGATCGCTTCTCAAAGTGGTGGTCACCTTCCCACTGGAGAACCTCCATTCAGATTTCGGGGAATTAAAAGAAAGGGACTACCTTTATTGGCAGCATTAAACGAGGAGCAAGACAAGACAGTCGATCCTACAAAAATCCCAGTCGTCAGAGATTTTGTCGACGTATTTCCTGAAGACTTACCCGGTGTACCACCCGACCGAGAAATTGAGTTTAAAATCGATCTGGATCCTGTGGACCAAGAATTGCCAAGGCACCATACCGAATGGCCCTCAGAATTAAAGGAACCGGAAATACAACTCAAGGGATAAGAAATTCATCGACGAAGTCACCACCTTGAGAGCCCTCCTCTTCGAAAGAAAAAGATGGTTCGATGAGGCTATGCATCGATTATCGTTGAATAGTGTAACCATCGTAAATCGATACCTCTCCCACGATCGATGATTTATTCGATCATCTCCAAGGTGCCAAGTGTTTTTCTAAGATTGATCTTAGATCGGGTTATCACCAGCTGAAAGTGAGAGAAGAAGATATTCTAAAAACGGCTTTCGCTTGCAAGAATGGGTTGTACGAATTCTTAGTCATGCCTTTCGGACTAACAAATGCCCCAGCTGTATTTATGGACCTAATGAATCGGGTGTTCAGGCTGTATTTTGATAAATTTATCATTGTATTCATAGATGACATCCTCATCTACTGATCGAGGAGTATGAAACACACCGTCTAGCATTTGAACACTCGAGATCAGGTTGTAACCAAACTTCATAGTGTGAGTTTTGGCTTAAACAATAACAACTACGGGACATATCCGTAAAAAACCGTCTCATCCTTTCTAAGATCAAGCAATTCTGAGTGGAAATGACGAGTGTTAGAAGTTAGTTTCCTCATTGGAGTTACTTGTCACTTTATTGAAGGATTTTCACTACTTCTTCCCCACTTTCTTAATATATATGTGTCTTAACATATTCTTTTCTCATTTTTTCTTAAAACTTAGTTAGAATAGGCCACGGTGCGATAGGCTTTACTAAACCACGTTTTCCAAGGGACGGGTTCCATAGTAACCTAGATGTACTTCGTGTGGTATCCCATACTACCATAGAGGGGTTGCATCTGTACATGGATGCCTACATTTCAAGTTCCACGTGACCGTGAAAGAAACCCCACCGTAACGAAGGCTTAAGTCATGTGTCATATTTTGTTCTTAACTTATATGCGTATGCCCTCTCGTGATTTTCTATATGATGAATGTCATATGATAATGGTGAACATATATAAGAATGAATTATAACATAAACCTTAAACTTTTCATATTTTTGAAGAAAATTAATAATGAGCATAACATACGAAATATTAAAGTAAAACAGAAAATAAGAAATATTTAATTATATTTATTTTACAATAGTGTTGAAACTATACTTCATTAAGGTTAATTATATTCATGAAATTTGGTGATTGACTGGTATAGCGATCCAACCTATTTTAAAATTCTAAAGGAGCGCATGTGTCAATTTAAGAATTGTATGAAGCTTAGAGGAGGTAATAGAATGGTAAATATTGAAAAACGTCCATATTTGACCCCTTAAACTTATAGATTGTTATTCGATGCAAGCTATTTAATGTATTTTATTTAATCTTAGCGATTTATAATTCTAGAGATAAGTTTAACATAAAGTAGTCAAAGAGTTAAAAAAATAATGTCAAACCCGTGTAACCTTGGATCATCTAAAACGTATCCCGACTTGCAGCTCAATTTTGACCTTAAAAATATTAAATTCGTGAAATTGCTATTTCAGACAAAGTTGTAGATATCGTTGTCTTCTTTCCAATTCCGCAAGAATCACATCAATCCGAGTTTGGGATAAATAGGTATGGCCAGAATACCGAGGCTGTGTCTGTTGAAGAGTTTGGCCGAATTTTACGAAAATCTGGGAAAAACGATCCTATCGATTTTGGGCCTAATTTCTATATTTTTAAGACCCGAAATTTATCAAAATTTAAGGAAAAATTAGGGTTTTCTTTTTAAGAAATAACTAAATAATTTAAGATGGATTTAGAGGCACCCACCTGTTGAAGCGTGTTTCGAATCCTACGATGATTTGGGTTGATGGAGATCGGATTCGAGAGATGATATGCCCGAGACTTTTCGCGAGAATTCCTTTCTTACGATAAATTGGTCGCGGCGATGAGAAACTTTGATGGTGTAAGATTCTCTGATAAGATCGAAAATCGATGGAGATCCGACAAGGAATTATGAAAGATGGCACTGTCAGAGCTTTTGTAGAGAAGAGGGGATAAAGAGAGACAACTGAGAGAAGAAGTAAATATATATCTAATTCCCTGTATAGGTTAACTCTAATTAAGACTTTCTGTATAAGATTTAATAAAATAGTAGTTTTTACACGCAAGTAGAATTCATACGTGACTTAAAAAGCTTGAGAAGAGGTTTTGCTCCAGCACTTTGTGTAAGCACCAAGGTAAATGGTGATTCTCTCTCGAATTTACAGTTGTGCCCTTTAACCCGCTTCACTCTTCAAACGGGCATAACTTTTTATATTCTTATCGAAAATCGACAAATTATATATCGTTGGAATTGTATCGACGAGTACTTTGCAATGAGTCTAATATTGATATATAAAAAAAATCAGACTATTTCTAAAGTGAGTATATTCCGGTGTGAGCGTTAAGACCACGACCTGTGTGGTACATCATCTAATACCATTAAATAAAATTCAAAAATCTGGGTTATTACATTCTTCCCCTTATAATATTTTCGCCCCGAAAATTATAAAAATCGATTATTCAAAAAGCTCGGATGATTTTCTTTGATGTCGTCTTCATTTTCCTGTGTCGCTTTTTCATGCAGATGTTGCCATTGGACCACCACTAATCTCATAGTTTTGTTTTTGAAGACTTGAACTTGGTGGCCGAGGATCTTGATCGGTCTTGCTATGGTAGTGAGATCCTCCTTTATATCGACGGGTTCGATCTCCACTATGTGTGATGGGTCATAGATGTATCTCCTCGATTGAGACATGAAAACGCCATGGATTCCTCAGATATTGTGGTGGTAGAACGACTTTATATGCAACCTCGCCCACCCGCTTTGTGACCTCGAAAGGCCCTACATATCTGGGCTCAGCTTCCGCGCTTCCAAAGCGATGACTCCCTTAGTCGGAGAGACGCGAATGAATACTCGTTCGCCAACCTGTTAAACAAATTTTTGTGTTTAATCACGAATAAATTTTCAATGAAATTTAAAGTTCAAAATTTTCAATGTGTTACCTCGAATTCTAAATTACGACGGTGAGGGTTGGCGATTTTCTCCTCACGATCCCGGCTATCTAAAGTCGTCACAGACGTTTGACTTTCTCAAATCGTAGTTTGGACTAGTTCGGGTCCAAGCATCTTCCTAACTCCAACTTCGTCCCAACACAATGGCGTTCTGCAACTTCTGCCATATAAAGCTTCGAAAGGGGACATTCCTATACTTGCCTGGTAGCTATTATTGTAAGAGAACTCGATCAGCGGGAGGTGATCGCCCGATTCCTCGAAAGTCGAGCATACACGCCAGAATATATCTTCAACTACTTGATGTCCGTCTGTGGGTGAAAGGTAGTACTAAAATCTAATCGAGTACCCAGAGCTTTTTGGAAGGCTGTCCAGTATTTTGAAGTAAATTTGGAGTCTCGATCAGAGACAATACTGACTGGGACCCCATGTAGTTTGAGAATCTCTTTCAAATATGTTTCGGCAAGTTTGTTCCCATCTGTGGTAGTCTTGAATGGTAAGAAATGAGCTGACTTGGTCAATCATCAACGATAACCAGACAGACATCATTCTTCTTCATCGTCTTTGGTAGACCTACGATGAAGTCCATAAATATGTTTTCCCACTTCCATTCCGGGATGGGTAGGGTTTGTATAAGTCCGGCCAATTTTTGATGTTCTGCCTTGACTTGTTGACACACTAAACATCTCGACACGTATTCGGCTATTTCCCGTTTCATATTCGGCCACCAATACCAATTTCTCAGATTTCGATACATCTTCGATCGCTGGATGTACGGAGTATCCCGACGTGACCTTCATCAAGCATCTCCTTTTCACTTGAGGGTCATTGGGTACGCATACGCCTTTGTCTCAAGAGTAACATCCCATCCGCCCTTAGGTCAAATCGGTTTCGATCCTATGGTTTCAATGATTTTGAGGATCTCTGGGTCTGTACGTTGTATTTCCCTGATTTTGTCCAAAATGAACGGACTCATCACAATTCGTGCCAAATATACACCATCGTCAATCTCTTGGAGGTAAATGTCTTCTTCGGCGAGTTCATTGAAGGGCTTCCAAAATTTTAATCTGGCTAATAGTGCCGAAGATTTTCTACTAAGTGCATCAACGATGACATTTACTTTTCCGGGGTGGTAATTTATGGAGCAGTCGTAATCTTTCATGTATTCCATCCATCTACGTTGTCTCAAATTCAGGTCCTTTTGTGAGAAAAGGTACTTGAGACTTTTGTGATCCGTATAAATCTTGAACGTCTCGCCGTAGAGGTAGTGGCGCCATAGTTTGAGGGCGAAGATAACTGCACAGCCCAAGTCATGAACCGGATAGTTCTTTTCATGAGGTTTGAGCTCTTGACCCATAAGCTTACAACTTTCTTACTTTGTTCAAGCACACAACCAAGTCCCTGGCGAGATGCATCTGTGAATATTTCAAATTCACTAGTGTTGGAAGTGGAAGGTAGGGTGAGGATTGGTGCAGTAGTAAGCCTCTTCTTCAGTTCTAGAAAACTTGATTCACATTCATCGGTCCACACAAATTTGACATTCTTCTGTGTGAGGCGGGTGAGCGGTAGAGCAATGCGTGAAAATCCTTCAATAAAGCGACGATAGTAACCCGCCAATCCGAGGAAACTCCTAACTTCGGTAACACTCGTCAGTGCTTTCCACTCTGTAATTGCTTTGATCTTAGAAGGATCGACGATCACTCCTTCTGCTGATACCACGTGTCCCAGAAAGGTTACTTGTTTAAGCCAAAACTCACACTTACTAAGTTTAGCATACAACTGGTGATCTCGGAGTGCCTGAAGTGCGAGACGAAGGTATTCCTCATGTTCTTCCACTCTTTATAATCCTTAACTTTTCAAAAATCAAATTCTCGTAGCCTCTTAAATTATTTATTCAAAATATACTCTCACTTCTCAACATCAATTACTTCTAACACTCTGTTATAAGTTATCATCATTATTATATCTTGTTGACCATAAAGTAATTCAAATAAGTCTAAGGTTGATGATAATAA
Organism: Chloranthus sessilifolius; assembly: GCA_021018995.1. NCBI lineage: Eukaryota > Viridiplantae > Streptophyta > Magnoliopsida > Chloranthales > Chloranthaceae > Chloranthus > Chloranthus sessilifolius. The sequence continues at coordinate 101,616,794 of CM037597.1, forward strand.
TTTATTCCTCCATCTGAACTCACTTCTAATAAGTTATTCTTATAGTCAACATCTCAACCTATATTGAATATTTAAACCATCAAACCAGTCAGGATTTATCTTCTCTAATTATTTTCCAATACGCCAAAATATATCTTCTAATTGCTCCTCAATCTTTAAAGATTCTTCTCAATTTCTCTCACATGCTCCTAACTCATATAAGTTTTCATCAAACAGATTTTTAAATCCTTAATTGAACCTTCAAATCTTATGTCATTGATCATCACACTTTCTTAAATTCCTTCAGTCCACAAAAGATCTAAAGCTTAGGGTCTATCAAAATCATTATCACATCATCACCATAGTGTACTTACATGAGCCACACAGTTCTCGAGGAAGTAAAGCTTAGGCTTTGATACCATCTCTGTCACGACCCAGAATCCTTACCCGATATCGAGGGCCTAGAATTCTGTGTTATGACACCGCATGCTGGTTAAGGCAATAAGCGGACATATACATAATCTATAAATTGACTTAGCATATGGATTGAGGCATTTAAGATAGCATTAAAAATAATTTACTCATAAATTAATAACGAAAAACATAGACAAAAATAATGAAGTACTTAATCCTAACCATGCATCTAGGATATCAAATCAAAATTAGTTTCAGATAGGGTAAAACGGTCTCAAATGTAAACTCACACCATATATCAAGGCTAAAACAAGTCTCTCAAGAAATAATAAAAACTAGAGTAAAAGGGTTCTCAATGCTAGTAAAAATCTGCTGGATCTACGCTCTCATCAAGGTGGTAGCCGACATCCTTGTTTATATGAGCCATCTCTGGATCAGCAGCTTTCAAATCATCACGGACAGGATAAGCAGAATCTTCACCTGAAACTGTTAGATTTTGGGAGGGGGGTGAGTTTACTCAATCGCGTAAACTCAGCGGGTTGCACAATCGATCCACCATAACTTACTCAGGTGGGCGTGTGTGCAATCGCTTGAATTGCGGTGCATTTTTAAAATATAACCAACATCTTAAATAAATAAAATAAACTTATCCATAATTCATAGACTATCATAATCAAGACTGAAAAATATACTAATATAACATGAAGAGTGTATGATGCTTCTATTTTCTTATCTCTTTTCCTATTTGTCTCATCAACTTAGCATACGTAACATATCGTAAGTCTTATTAATTACTCCATACGCCTACACAACGTACTTCGCATCTTATCTTATTTAAACGATCTGTGCCAGGATCGCTGCTCGAGCCTACCACGCGAGGTCCACGTGTAGATAACCACCTAACCTCCATATCATAACATACTATGGTATTGAGGGTACCAAAACAGTGGTTGAGTAAAGGATGCAAAAATATAAACACAAACCACAAAATAAGCACCAACACCCCGAGACTTGAGTGGTGCAATGCCTTCATTCCATAAAACGTTAAACAAACAAAGCAAGCAAGAGGGCAATCAGAAAAATATTGAACAATATAGTACAAGCACGAAAGATTCCCAGGGCTCGGGGAAGGAGAAGAGAAGGAAGCTAGGGTTTGGACAGGTCGAAAAGGGGGTTTTGACCGGTCCTGGGGCTTTATATTGCCCCAGAACTCGACGGATTGAAACCATTTCGACCGGTCGAAAATATAGGAACGTTTTTAATTCTCCAAATTACTTTGGTTCTGAAGCATTTGTTCCAGTTTCAATCGGTCGAAAGTGATTTTGACAGTCAAAACACAATAGAAAGTTATGTTTTTGCTAAAATTATTTTTTCGATCGGTCGAGAATCAATCTTGACCAGTTGAAATTCTCCCTTTCTTCTTTTCATAAGCAAACAGACCAGTCGAAATCAATTTCGACCGGTCTAGATCTGGGGAGAGAGCCTAGTTCTCTTCCCAGATAGCACTAGAACATATCTAAATTTTTTATTTATATTTATATTTTATTATATTTTATATTTATTTATTTCTACACCTAAAACCTGCACACAAACACAAATCATTAAATCTAATAAAGATAAATTAAATCCTAAACTAATAATGTACAAGGACTTGGGTTGCCTCTCAATAAGTGCTAAGTTTATTTGGTCTTCAGTCGGACCCCACTCAAGCCACGATAGGCATGTGAAAGGGCTGTTCATATTACATGTTTCGGCTACCCTTCTATTAGTTATGGCCTTGAGGCATCTAGTGGGTGGTCTTTGCATAGACTCATCCACCCTATAAACTATGAAAATTTTGACTTCAGCGCGTGTTGGCAATTTGAGAGCACCGAATAAGTCATTATTTAAAACCGATCGACTTGTGGGTTTGTTGAAGTATTGTAAAAATGGATTGCTAGGCACATAAGGTGCCTTAAATGTAATGCTCAACAGCTTAGTCGATGTAGAACAAGGAATTGTGTTCTCCTCATGCAATTGTTCTTGAAGTATTAGAGGAATAACACAAATTAGTTGACTATTATCGGTAGCCTTAGGCGCGTATTTCCTTGGAGGAAGAAGTTCCTTCGGGGGCACATGCCGGGTATGAGTCTCTAGTTCATCTGCCTTTTCAACCGAATCTTTTTCTTTCAGTTGCCACTCGTTTTCCAATATAATGGCATAGAATGACTCTTCCAACTTGGATTAAATGTGTTTCTAGAATTGTTGTCCGATTGTTGATAAGAGATTGCTGCCATGATGTGCTCTTGCACCAAATCCGGGTATAACAGGGCAACCAGACAATCAGGTACTTTGTGAGTGAAGCTTTGACAATTGCCACTAGCCTTACTTACATGAGATATTGGGTGTGATATCATACCCAACATGGACTCCAATTTCTTTTCCAAAGCCTCAACTTTGGTAGACATGACCGCCATCGGTTTCAACTCATCTATCCCTCCTCGCTTAGGAGATATCTTGAGTGGAATCTTAGGGTCAGTCACCCTCAACGCATCATGTTGCATTGTGTTCTCCCTTAAGTTTTCAAAAAGTGCCTAGACATTCTCTTCAATTTTTGTGTGGAATCTACCCCACAAGAAGCATCAGTCATGTGCCGGTTTTGCTCTGTAAGCCCTTCATAGAAACTTTGCACTATTTTTCATTTCAGGACCTCATGATGAGGATACTTGCGTAGAAGCTCATTAAGCATTTCCCAGCTCTCATGGAAGGACTCGTCCAAATTTTGCGGAAATGTGGTTATAGCCTCCCGAATCTTATTCCTCTTGTCGATTGGGAAGTACTTGGTAAAGAATTTACTTTTTAACGCTTCCCAATTTGCAATCGGATCATGTGGAGTTTACCCACTGCTTTGCCTTGTCCTTAAGAGAGAATAGAAATAGCCTTAATCGAGTTGCCTCTCCCGACAAGGTGTTTATTTAAATGGTGCAGACTTCTAGAAACTCCATCAAATGTTGATAGGGGTCTTCCTTGTTAAACCTATGAAAGTGCGGGAGCATTTGAACAAGGTTGGGTTTAATTGCGAAGGTCCCATTACAGGAAGCAGTAGGGAGGCGGATGCATGAGGCAGATGTAAGAGTAGACAATGTATAATACTCTCTCAGCGTCTTAGTTAGAGGTTGTTCCTCTCCTGGCATGGTGAAAATAGAAAATAACAAAAAAAAAAAACTTTAACCTCTCGTACTGGAGTTTAATAGCATGTACCTTAGCTTCTCGCAGTATCCCGTGATAAGCTTAGGTAGACGAGAGCCTTTGATCCCCAAATCTGGAAGAAAAAAAATAAAATAAACTAGAATTAGAAAATTACTAATACAAACTAACTAAAAGGAAATAGTTCAAATAAAACCTTAGTCTCGACAATAGTGCCAAAAACTTGATCATTTTAAATATAAACCTTGCAAGTGCACAAGTTCGAATATACTAAGGCAAGTACAAAGGTGTCGAACCACAGAGACTAGTCGTTTATTTTAAACTAAAGATTTATTTAAAAATGAGGTTTTTATAAAAGTAAAATTCTAATTATATTATCTAGAAAAATAGTTAAAACGGATTTGGAAAATAGTTAGAAAATAGCTTGGGATCTCTCTTGGATCTCAGATTCATAAGTAACTTGCATCCTATTCCTAGCCTATTTTGAATTTCAGGTACTCCCGCTCTAGGCTACAAGCTCTGTCATTTCGTATATAAATTAGACAAATCTAAACATCAAGACATTATTACACGTAATCAACTAAAACTACCCTATAAGGCCTAGTCCCTCGGCGAATATCTAATCTAATCCAACCCAATCTTTACATGGCCACTGAAATTAGATTAAACCAAATTAAACCTTGTAGGGTAGTTTTAGTTGATTACGTGTAATAATCAACTAAAACCTCAATTTCGATGACTCACGGATCCTCAAACATGCAATCGTACGAAAAACGGAATTCAAAATAAAAGAGAAATATAAATTAAATTATTTACTTATCTTTGATCGTATAAGAGATCCCAAGCTTCGGGATGTTTTAGTTACTCATTGTTGCTATGATCTTCATCATCGTTGAATCGATTATAGAACGATGATTACAAAGCTCTCAATCTCTCAACTCTCGCAAACGTATCTAATCTAAACTAGGAAGGAAATATATCTTGGACTCTTGATTTTCAGAAGAATGCAACTTGTCGCACCTGAAAATCAGCAAGAAAACCCCAACTACACCGCTGGAAATCAGCAAGAAACCCGACTTCGACTGGTCGAGAATGGAACTCGACCGGTCAAAATTATTTTTATCAGAAAGCCTCTTCTGCTGTTGGGTTTCGACTGGTCCAAATTAGATTTCTGAAGCTGTTTTGAGCTGGTGCGGTATAGATTCGCGTTCTGTTTCGTCTAGACTCGACCGGTCGAGTGTTGATGTAACGACCCCGAAAATTAGAACACGAGCCTGACTGCTTTGATTCGCGTGCCCGGCACGGAAACCAAGGTTGATTCAAAAACTTTAAGGTTATATTAGTTAAATAATGTGGCACCGCAATGAGCGGAGATCACGTGTGAAATTTCATCTAGATCCGAGATGTGTAGAGGGTAGGTGGAACACGTTGCGCAAAAGCAACTGTGTTCGTGCTTCACACCGGAGCAGACACCAAGGGCAAAACAGAAATTCTGTTTTGAGGGGGTAGCTTATAGAAGAAGGAAGGGAGACAAAGGAGAGAGACTTTCACTCTTCTTCTCCTTCATCCCCGTGCCCTACGTGCTCCATAGGTTGGAGACTGTGCTAAGAAAGTGTGAAAGAGGTCCCTTGTGAGAGAAGAAAAGGGTTAGCAAGAGAGAAGATGAGGGATTTCTAAGCTAGAGGAGCTGGACCTAAGTGATTGAGTTACCTGGGGTTTAAGATTGGTGTGAGAGACCTTGATCTGACGAACCAGAGCTGAAGAGCTTCTCACCGGATCCGGATCGAGGGAGAGCTCCGAGATCTAGGGTTGAAACCCTCTTTTCGGGTCATTGCCGGAACCCCAAGAAACCCACGAACAAGGTGAGATGTGTGTGTTAAATAGGGTTAAATGAATAGTTTAAAGGGTATGGTTATGATGTATTAATGGTGATTGCACAACCATTAATGGAGAGAGAGCAAAAATGGAAGGAAGGTGAACTCCATTAATGACAGCTTTACTGTCATTGGTGATCGATCACCAAAGGGTGGTGATCGATCACTGAGGGTTGGTGATCGATCACCAAGGGCTGGTGATCGATCAATCTGTATAAGCTTAAGGGGAACAGAGACCCCAGAGATTTGAGAAGTTGAGGCCCGAGGTGGTGATCGATCACCAAGGTGGTGATCGATCTACAATGAGTCTGGTGATCGATCACCAAGGTGGTGATCGATCTACAAGGGTATTGGTGATCGATCACCAAGGTGGTGATCGATCAATTTGTATAAACATTAATGAGGACAGAGGGAGGAGTTTTTGAAATTTGCTGTGGTGATCGATCACCAAGGTGGTGATCGATCAATTTGTATAAACATTAATGAGGACAGAGGGAGGAGTTTTGAAATTTCTTTGTGGTGATCGATCACCAAGGTGGTGATCGATCTACGAAGAGTTGGTGATCGATCACCAAGGAGGTGATCGATCAACCTTGGTATGTTGAGGAAGAGATATGGAGGTTGGTGATCGATCTACGTGGGTGGTGATCGATCTCGTGGGTGGTGATCGATCACTCCCCGCTTTTTCTGTCTCTTGACTTCATGAAGTAGACACCGGATATTGTGCCGTAGTTCTCAAACATTCCTAACACTTAATGTCTTGTGCATATGGTATAGGATAAACCACGACACGTCGAAAAAGCTTTGGATTTGCTTAGAAGATAAACCGATCCGAGGTAGGGGAAAATTCAACTTAAAGTAGTGTCAAATTTAATTTACTGATATCTTAACGCCGTATTCTATCTACGATTTTGAAAGCATGCTGCATATGCATTAAACTCGATTCCGTATTACGATATACATTTTACATTCTTTGCATATGCTCGATAATCTGCTTTCGATAATCTGCTTTCATGAGGTAATAAGTATGTATTTGATTTGAGGTTTAATATTGACGATCCCCACCGACGGCTACGGTATATCCGTTCTTGCACAATGTGCGTTGCTTGAAAATCCTCGGCAAAATATGCACTCCATGTGTGGGCATTATTGCATTCACGAAAATTGTTCATTGAGCGGATTGGTCGGGGTTTCCTATCGGCACAAATCTGGCTACCACGTGATATATACACGGGAGTTACTTAAGTTAGAGATATGTATGATTTAAGTCATTTAAATCTAATAAGCACAGCATCTTGCTAATTCCGGAGTTCAGTTTACTTTTGCCAGTTATGCATTCTGATTTCCTGCATGTTTGAGCATCAATCTATATCTGTTCAGTTTCGTTTCACTTGTCGATCTAAGATATATTCAATCATGTTAAATAATTTAGATGTAAATTAATTGAAATTCTTCTACTGAGCTAGGATGTAGCTCACCCTGCTTTCTGAAATCTTTTAGGTTACGAGGCTGCGGTTCCGTCTTGAAGCGATCCGGATTATCGGCGGATCCCGAGGCGAGGCGGAGGACGAGAGCAGACGTTCGGACGAGTTCTATCCTTAGCACAGGTATTGATGCGACATTTTGTACTTTTGATCTTTTGGATTCTTGTGTGCTGGTGGCCACCTTTGTATAAACATATGTTCTACATTTATTTATTTTATGTTAGTCCACATTCCATTTGAACCACTATCGGGAACCATTGTTTGGGTGATGTCGTCCATCACCGATGGTTCTTCTGGTTCCTTTTGGGAATGTGTATGTTCTTCCTTACATTTAAATATTGTTGGCGTGTATTTAGTGTAGAAATTGGTTGACTCTCAGACTACTGCTCGGATGTGTCCACCTAGCTTCCGCTATATCTTGGCGGATCGTGTGATCGATCCGGGATCATCCGGTATGATCCTAGCAGTGCGGAGTTTACGGAAAGCGGAAATCCGGGCTATTACGATTGGTATCGAGCCTAGGCGTAGGTTGAACTACGGGTTTAGAAAGGATTGTTTTCACAATCTATGTCTTGATCAATGTTGTTGTTTTTACAATGTGAGACCGGTATGGGCCCTAAGTTGAGAGGAGGGCATAGTGGAGGTAGGCGGAGAGAGATTCCCTGAGGATGTGCGGAGAGTCACGTCGCGGGGCTTAGAGTTTCTCTGCAACCAAATGTGGTTCGGTGGGACCAAGAGGAGGAAGAAGAAGAAATGAGGAGAGGATGGAGCGGTGTTGGAAGCATTAGCTACCAACGTCGCTCAACAAGCAATTGCGTTGGCTCAGCAGTGACTAGACCACCCATCGACCCTAGTGGGTTTGCGGAGTTTAGGAGAATGAGACCTCCTAACTTACCGGGTCAAGCGGATCCCATTGAAGCGGAAGGATGGATTGAAGAGATGGAAAAGCTCTTGAGGTGCTACAATGTAGTGATGAGGAGAAAGTCGTTGGGCCACTTTCAAACTTGATGGTGACGCCGGACCATGGTGGAAGTCGGTGTCACAAAATCGACAAGAGAATTCCCTCACACTCCTTGGACATGGGAGGAGTTCACGGAGGTGTTTTATCACAAATACTTGAAAATTGTGAGGCATCGGTGGGAAGTGAAGTTTATAGAATTGAGACAAGGCGCCATGTCGGTGAGAGACTATGGGCGAGAATTTGTGACAAAGTTGGCTAGGTTTGCTCCTCGGCATGTAGCCACAGAGTTGATGAGGGCAGAAAGTTTCAACTTGGCCTTACAGAATCTACAAAAGGGCGTCGCCATGTGGGAAATGGAGGCGTATGAGGGAATCATGGCCAAGGCTCTCATAGGAAGAGGAGAACCAAAACAATTTTCTTGGAGGGACAAGCGGGCAGAGAGAGACCATTTCAAGGGCAATCTCGGGACGGAACAAAACAAGAGGGCTAGGTTTGCTAGACCTCGAGATACCCTACACACTCTCGTGCGATATCTTGGTCCTAGTTCCTACCGGGGAGGCGGCACCTACTTCTTCTAGATCATTCAGACCGGTGGATCTTACGTAGCGGGGCCTCGGTGACACGGGACCTTCAAGGATCTCATCCTTTACTCCGGCCGTGGTTTGTGCAAAGTGTGGAAACAACACAAGGCGGAGGATTGTAGGAGAGATCTGGGGCATGTTTCAGTGTGGCAAGATGGGCCACTTGGTTAGGAATTGCCACGAGGAGAGTAAGGAGGCCGGACGGGGATCGGTATCAACACAGAGATCATCTCGACCAATAGTCCACGGTCGAGCTTATGCCGTCACCGCGACCGATGCTCTGACATCGAATGATGTCATCCAAGGTATGATTTGAGATTCAATGAATGTGGTTTAGTGATATAATGAATTAAGAATTTTTAAAAATATAGAAATTGTTGAGTGATTATGATGAAAATAGTATATGTATGCATGCATAGTTAAGACGTTGAGATAACATTGAAATTGGCGTATAGGTGAACTGAAATTGTATAGGAGTTGCGACATTTGCTTTCACAGAGCACGAGCCTTGATAGATCCAGGCTCTACGCACTCTTTCATCCGACCTCAATTTACTAAGAAATTGGGTGCCACTCCAGAACAGTTAGACTTTATTTTGACGGTGTCAGTTCCACCAATCTGTGAACGCACTCACCGTGTGCAAGTCGATGATAGTGGCGGAAGAACACGAAACAGTGATTTGATTACATTGGATATGAAAGGATTTGGCGTCATTATGGGAATGGGTATCGCTATCGCGCATTGCCTTGAAGATAGTGGTTTTCGTCCACCTAAGCGATCATTTAGATTCCTTGGGGAAAAATCTAAGGTGGCTCGTTGATATCCGCGATTCAGTGGAAAAGATGATGAAGAATGGATTGCGGATATGTGGCTTTTCTACGAGAACAAAGGGAAGAAACAAATGTGCTATCCGATATTGCCGTCGTATGTGAGTATCCCGGTGTATATCCGGAAGAATTGCCTGGATTAACACCAGTTAGAGAGGTTGAGTTTGCAATTAATTTAGCTCCGACGCGAACCCGATCTAAGGCTCCGTATCGGATGGCTCCAACGAGAATTGCAAGAGTTGAAGGAACAAGCGCAAGAAGCGCTTGACAAAGGGATTTATTCGCCAAGTGTGTCTCCTTGGGAGCACCGGTGTTGTTTGTCCGAAGAAAGACGGCTCAATGCGCTTATGCATTGATTATCGGCGATTGAATAAGTTGACGATTAAGAATCGTTACCGCTTCCTAGGATCGATGATCTATTTGATCAATTGCAAGGAGCGAGGTTCTTTCTCGAAGATTGACTTGAGATCGAGTTACCATCAATTCTGGTCAAGGTGAAGATGTGGAGAAGGCGGCGTTGGAACCGGATATGGGCACTATGAGTTCTTAGTTATGCCATTTGGATTGTGAGCCGCACCGCATCATTTATGGACACGATGAATCGTATATTTAAACCACACTTGGACAAGTCGGTGGTTGTTTTTTGAGCGACATTCTTGTCCAAGACAAAGGAGGAACGAAGAACATCTACATGTGGTTTTCGGACCCTTAGAGAACACAAATTATCGCAAAGCTCGGCAAGTCACGAGTTTTGGTTGAACCAAGTGAGTTTCTTAGGCCATATTGTCTCATAAGGGTATAACGGTAGATCCCACAAAGATCGAGGCGGTTGTGAATTGGGAACAGCCTAAGACAGTGACAGAGGTCCGTAGCTTCCTTGGTTTGGCAGGATACTACAGGCGGTTTGTAGAAGGATTCTCTAAACTATCAAGTCCGCTTACTCAGCTCACAAAGAAAAGTGCTAAGTTTGATTGGACGGAACAATGCGAGAAGAGTTTTCAGGAATTGAAGACACGGCTAACTTCTGACACCAGTGCTAGCTATACCTTCTGGCAGAGGAGGTATTGCTATCTACAGCGATGCATCATATAGTGGGTTAGGTTGCGTCCTCAACCAGCATAAGAAGGTTATCGCCTATGGCTCTAGACAACTGAAGGAACATGAGAAGAATTACCCGACTCATGACTTGGAATTAGCAGCGGTGATCTTTGCTCTGAAAATTTGGAGGCACTACTTATATGGTGAGACCTTCGACATCTACACCGACCACAAAAGCCTAAAGTACTTGTTTACACAAAAAGACTTGAACATGCGACAGCGCAGGTGGATGGAGTTCTTAAAGGACTACGATTGTTCCATCCAGTATCACCCTGGAAAAGCCAATGTGGTGGCGGATGCTTTGAGCAGGAAGTCTTCAGCTCAATTGGCACATTTGATCACCAGAGTGCAAAGGTGGCATTTATTGGAAGACCTGGCCTTATGTGATACGTTGATTGATGTTAAGGGTTCAGGTACTTTGATGGCCACCATTGTGATACGGCCCACATTGTTTGATAATATACGAAAGCTCCAAATGGTCGATGACGAACTCATGACAATTAGAAGAGATGTGATCAATGGGATAAGGCGATTTTTCTATTAAGGATGATGGCACCTTGCTATTTCGAGATCGGACGTGCATACCGGATACCAAAGATCTAAAGACACAATTTTGGAAGAAGCGCATAAATCTCGTATGCTATACATCCGGGTAGCACCAAGATGTACCAAGATCTCAAAGCGAAGTTTTGGTGGAAGGGTTAAAGAAGGATGTGGCGGAGTATGTTTCTCGGTGTTTGGTGCACGCCGGTGAAAGTAGATCATCGAATCCGAGGTTTGTTACAACCCTTGCCGATGCAGTGGAAATGGGAAGCCATTTCTATGGACTTTATTTTAGGATTACCGAGTACCGAGAAAGAACAATGCAATTTGGGTTATTGTTGATCGTTTGACGAAATCTGCACACTTCCTACCATATCGGACTACAATCACAGCTAATAAACTAGCCGAGTTATATGTGAAAGAAATAGTTCGATTACATGGAATACCCATCAGTATCGTGTGTGATAGAGATCCTCTGTATCGTCAGATTTTGGCGGGCAGTTCCAAGAAGAGCATGGGTACGAAATTGGAGTTATTTCGGCGTTTCATCCTCGAGCAGATGGGCGGTGGAGAGTGAACCAGATCATAGAGGATATGTTGCGAGCATGTATGTTAGACTTTCATGGCTCATGGGATCAACACTTACCTCTGATCGAGTTCGCGTACAATAACAGCTATCAGTCGAGCATTGGGATGGCACCTTATGAAGCCTTATATGGACGTCGATGCAAATCTCCATTGAACTGGGAAGAAATCGGCGAGAAGCTTGTCTTGGGACCAGAAATGGTAGATAGTACCATTGAAACGGTAAGAGTAATACGTGAAAGGTTGAAGATGGCCCAAAGTCGCCAAAAGAGCTATCTTAGATCTTCACCGAACACAAGTGGAATTTCAGGTATAATCAATTACATTAATGATATGACCATGGTTAAAATTTAACTACGAAGGAATTAACCCTTGTTTTCAGGTTGGAGACAAGGTGTTTGTGAAAATTTCGCCAATCAAGGGCGTCATGCTTTGGGAAGCAGCGGAAGCTAAGTCCTCGGTACATTGGACCATTTGAAGTACTTGGACGAGTTGGCGAGGTAGCATATCGGATCGCCTTACCCCCACAGTTAGCAAGCATGCATAACGTATTCCACATATCCATGCTACGCCATTACGTACGTGATCCGACTCACGTCTTGGATTTCCAACCAATAGAGCTTCAGGAGGATATGACGACGATTGAGGAACCGATTGCTATTTTAGATCGTCGACATCAAGTCCTGCGGACTAAATTAATCCCGCTGGTACTAGTTAGGTGGAGAAATCATTAAGCCAAGCTACTTGGGAGAGACAGCGAAATCCGTGAAACGTTATCATGCATCGCATTCACCTGATGAGAAGGTAAGTCTCGATACTTCATCTAGGAATTCGTTGCCGTGATTATAAATTGGTGTGTGAGCATATACTTGATGAATTTCTCTTTTTGGAACACTTTATATGGCGTGTATGAATCAGTAGTCTCAAAATCCAGACCGTCAATATTAGGGAGATCGAACAGATGAAAGGTGGTGTTCCTGTCAGCCGTGATCGATCTACACCAAGCTGGTGATCGATCACCAATAGGCCGTGATCGATCTACACCCAGTGGTGATCGATCTACAAGAGACCCCGTGATCGATCTACACACTTGGTGATCGATCAATGAGGCGGGTTTGGAACTTAAAGATTCCTTGGTGATCGATCACCAAGAGGCCGTGATCGATCACCAATGGGCGTTAAGTTATAAGAGAGGGGGAGTTTGAAAGGTCATTTGCAACATCACAACTGCAAGAGACGAAAGGGCTTGCGGTTTCGACCTTCCCCAACCACTTCCGACTATTCTCCGGCTATTTCGTTCGTTCTCCGGCTCGATTTGAGTGTGCGTCGCCTCATTCACCGGTAAATCTTCCATTTCCTTGATCTTTAATTCCTTTCTTCGCATTTTAACCCCAATCTATACCATGGGACCACGCACGAAGAATCCTTCGCGTAAGGTACCCACATCCCGGGCTCGTACTCTGCAGCCTTCTATTCCAAATCCCCGTCCGTCACCCATGGCACCGGCTTCGACCTCTACCCGCCTGCCTTCAAGATCCGCATCGCTCACTATTGAGCGTGAAATCCCCAACGCTGGTGGGCTTCCAAAACCTTCCCTACGAATACGTTTTGTGTCCTCACTATATGAGGACCGACCGAAATGGCTTGGGCCAAGGGTTACATACAAAAGCTAGGGCTTAAACCCTTACTCGCCTTCCATGACCATTATTCTTTTTTTCAAAACCTCAAATGGGGTGATAGTCGCCATCGACTCGTCACAACCATCGATGGCCTTGAATATAAATTCAACCATTTCCACGTCATGGCGGCACTTCAATGCCCGTCCTGCATTACATTGAGACCCCTCCTTACGTCAGGAGGTACCCTATGCCGATGTGGTCACCAAGATGACCCAAGGCCAACACGGTAGGGGCCAAGCCATTTCTAGGGCCCAACTACGACGGTTGTGGATGCTTGATACCTACATCAAGTGTGCCCTCAACCCTTTCTGCACTGAATCCTCACGGATCGGAGTAGTGCAAGCAGGCACTATTCTCCGCCTATGAGAACCCGTTCTCTATGGCGAATCTGGTCATAGATGGCATCATAAATGCCAATGACACGATGTCTGAAGGGCGTCTGGAGCAAAGCAGATCCCCTATGCACGCCTCGTCACCAAGCTCGTAGAGCAGTATGCTGCCCTACGCGAGGCCTTCGTCTTGGCTCCCCACGAGCCTCGTTTGGAAAACAACACTAGGGTCTTTCACGAAAAAGGCTGGACAAAACTACAACTTGTTGGTTAGCGTCTTCACGAGGAGGAAGAGGCGGGTGAGCCCGTCCCCCTTGTAGCCGAGGGTTCGATCCCTCTGTAGCGAGGATCGATCCACGATGTGCCGCGACCACGAGGGGACACCACAGACCTACCACCCCACCCAGAGCCCTCTGTCCACCAGCCCTGTTCCACCCGCCGTCGGTTAAATCACGCACCGCCCCTCCCCACCGTCTTCCTCCGGAGCGTCGCCTGCGATGCTTCGAGTTGGTGGAGAGCAATCGCGCATCCACGTGAGGCGGATGGCGTTGAGGCGTTCGAGCAGATGCATAAATGCATCGGACTATCACGCTGGTATGCATGAGCTAGTCATGCGCACCTCTATGCCACGGCGTCCCGCGCCGATGATCGCGCCGCCACACGAGGTGGATCCACGCGACTATCATTCACCGGCGCGTCCCGGCACAGCGCTTTGATCACATGGCCCATCCGATGTCCCCGCAGGTATTACCATGCTATCATACCTAGTAGTTAATTGTATGTGTACATTCTATTTATATTCATTGCATGCCTCATAAATTACATTAAGACTTTCATTTTCATGCACGATATATGTATAAATTCCGTAAGTGTTTTAATTACCACCGCATGACACGTAGACCAAATTTACGTATTAGTTTAGCGGTGAGTTTTAGAACTACAAAGCCACTGAATGCGCCTCTTAGACATTTTCGAGGCGAAAATTCTAAGGGGGATAATGTAACGACCGAAAATTAGAACACGCTTTGCTTTGATTCGTGCACGTGAAACCAAGGTTGATTCAAAAACTTTAAGGTTATATTAGTTAAATAATGTGGCACCGCTGATGAGATGAGATCACGTGTAAAATTTCATCTAGATCCTAGATGTGTAGAGGGTAGGTGGAACACGTTGTAAAAGCAAGCGTGTTCATGCTTCACACCGAGCAGAAGGGCAAAGCAGAAATTCAGTTGAGGGGTAGCTTATAGAAGAAGGAAGGGAGACAAAGGAGAGAGACTTTCACTCTTCTTCTCCTTCATCCCCGTGCCCTACGTGCTCCATAGGTTGGAGACTGTGCTAAGAAAGTGTGAAAGAGGTCCCTTGTGAGAGAAGAAAAGGGTTAGCAAGAGAGAAGATGAGGGATTTCTAAGCTAGAGGAGCTGGACCTAAGTGATTGAGTTACCTGGGGTTTAAGATTGGTGTGAGAGACCTTGATCTGACGAACCAGAGCTGAAGAGCTTCTCACCGGATCCGGATCGAGGGAGAGCTCCGAGATCTAGGGTTGAAACCCTCTTTTCGGGTCATTGCCGGAACCCCAAGAAACCCACGAACAAGGTGAGATGTGTGTGTTAAATAGGGTTAAATGAATAGTTTAAAGGGTATGGTTATGATGTATTAATGGTGATTGCACAACCATTAATGGAGAGAGAGCAAAAATGGAAGGAAGGTGAACTCCATTAATGACTTCTTGTCATTGGTGATCGATCACCAAAGGTGGTGATCGATCCGAGTTGATCGATCACCAAGGGCTGTGATCGATCAATCAGATAAGCTTAGGACAGAGACCCCAGAGATTTGAGAAGTGGAGGCCCGGGGTGGTGATCGATCACCAAGGTGGTGATCGATCTACAATGAGTCTGGTGATCGATCACCAAGGTGGTGATCGATCTACAAGGGTATTGGTGATCGATCACCAAGGTGGTGATCGATCAATTTGTATAAACATTAATGAGGACAGAGGAGGAGTTTTGAAATTTCTTGTGATCGATCACCAAGGTGGTGATCGATCAATTTGTATAAACATTAATGAGGACAGAGGAGGAGTTTTTGAAATTGTTATGGTGATCGATCACCAAGGTGGTGATCGATCTCTGAAGAGTTGGTGATCGATCACCAAGGAGGTGATCGATCAACCTTGATCTGTTGAGGAAGAGATATGGAGGTTGGTGATCGAGCACCAATGTGGTGATCGATCTCGGGTGGTGATCGATCTCGATGGGTGGTGATCGATCACTCACCCCTATTTTGTCCATCTTGACTTCATGAAGTAGACACCGGATATTGTGCGTAGTTCTACATTCCTAACACTTAATGTAATGTGCATATGGTATAGGATAAACCACGACACGTCGAAAAAGCTTTGGATTTGCTTAGAAGATAAACCGATCGAGGTAGGGAAAATTCAACTTAAAGTGTATCTAAATTTAATTGCATGATATCTTAACATTGTATTCTATCTCCGATTTTGAAAGCATGCTGCATATGCATTAAACTCGATTCCGTATTACGATATACATTTACATTCTTTGCATATGCTCGATAATCTGCTCGATAATGCATTCATGAGGTAATAAGTATGTATTTGATTTGAGGTTTAATATTGACGATCCCCACCGACTCGGCGGTATATCCGTTTCTTGCACAATGTGCAGTTGCTTGAAAATCCTCGGCAAAATATGCACTCCATGTGTGGGGCATTTTTGCATTCCTGAAAATTGTTCATTGGACGACGATTGGTTGGGGTTTCCTATCGGCACAATCGCTACCACGTGATATATATACACGGGAGTTACTTAAGTTAGAGATATGTATGATTTAAGTCATTTAAATCTAATAAGCACAGCATCTTGCTAATTCCGGAGTTCAGTTTACTTTTGCCAGTTATGCATTCTGATTTCCTGCATGTTTGAGCATCAATCTATATCTGTTCAGTTTCGTTTCACTTGTCGATCTAAGATATGTTCTGCAATCATGTTTAATAATTTAGATGTAAATTAATTGAAATTCTTCTACTGAGCTAGGATGTAGCTCACCCTGCTTTCTGAAATCTTTTAGGTTCTGAGGCTGCGGTGCATCGAGCGATCCGGATTATCGGCCGGATCCGAGGCGGCGGAAGCGAGGAGAGGCAGACGTTCGACCAGACGAGTTCTATCCTTAGCCTGGGTATTGATGCCCGACATTTTGTACTTTTGATCTTTTGGATTTACTGTGTGCCTGGTGGCCACCTTTGTATAAACATATGTAGTTCTACATTTATTTATTTTATGTTAGTCCACATTCCATTTCGGAACCACTATCGGGAACCATTGTTTGGGTGATGTACGCCCATGACCGATGGTTCTTCTGGTTCCTTTTGGGAATGTGTATGTTCTTACATTTAAATATTGTTGTTGCGTGTATTTAGTGTAGAAATTGGTTGACTCGACTATACCTGCTCGGATGTGTCCACCTAGCTTCCGCTATATGCCGGATACGTGATCGATCCGGGATCATCCGAGTATGATCCTAATGCACGGGTTTTCGAAACGAAATCCGGCTGTTATTGGTATCGAGCCTAGACTTTAGGTTGAACTGGGTTTAGAAAGGATTGTTTTCACAATCTATGTCTTGATCAATGTTGTTGTTTTTACAATGATGACCAAAGATGGGCCCTAAGTTCGGAGGAGGGCATAGTGGAGGTAGAGCAGACGAGAGAGATTCCCCGAGGGATGTGCCGGAGGTCACGTCGCGGGGCTTAGAGTTTCTCTCAACCAAATGTGGTTCGGTGGGACCAAGAGGAAGAAGAAGAAATGAGGAGAGGATGGGGCGGTGTTGGAAGCATTAGCTACCAACGTCGCTCAACAACCTGCGTTGGCTCAACAGTGACTAGACCACCCCATCGACCTAGTGGGTTTGCGGAGTTTAGGAGAATGAAACCTCCTAACTTCCGGGTCAAAGCGGATCCCATTGAAGCGGAAGGATGGATTGAAGAGATGGAAAAGCTCTTCGAGGTGCTACAATGTAGTGATGAGGAGAAAGTGCGTTGGGCCACTTTCAAACTTGATGGTGACGCCGGACCATGGTGGAAGTCGGTGTCACAAAATCGACAAAGAGAATTCCCTCACACTCCTTGGACATGGGAGGAGTTCACGGAGGTGTTTTACCACAAATACTTCCCGAAAATTGTGAGGCATCAGTGGGAAGTGAAGTTTATAGAATTGAGACAAGGCGCCATGTCGGTGAGAGACTATGGGCCGGAGTTTGTGAGTTGGCTAGGTTTGCTCCTCAGCATGTAGCCACAGAGTTGATGAGGGCCAGAAAGTTTCAACTTGGCCTTAGACAGAATTTGCAGAAGGACGTCGCCATGTGGGAAATGGAGACGTATGAGGGAGTCATGGCCAAGGCTCTCATAGCTGAAGAGGAGAACCAAAAACAATTTTCTTGGAGGGACAAGCAGACGAGAGAGAGACCATTTCAAGGGCAATCTCAGGACACGGAACAAAACAAGAGGGCTAGGTTTGCTAGACCTCAGATACCCTACACACTCTCGGCCGGCGATATCTTGGGCCCTAGTTCCTACCGGAGGCGGCTTCTAGATCATTCAGACCAGCTGGATCTCCTGGTAGCGGGGCCTCAGTGACACAGGGACCCTCAGGGATCTCATCCTTTACCCCGGCCGTGGTTTGTGCAAAGTGTGGGAAACAACACAAGACGGAGGATTGTAGGAGAGATCCCGGGGCATGTTTCAGGTGTGGCAAGATGGGCCACTTGGTTAGGAATTGCCCTGAGGAGAGTAAGGAGCGGACAGGATCGGTATCAACAGAGAGATCATCTCGACCAATAGTCCACTTCGAGCTTATCGATCATGACCGATGCTCTGACATCGAACGATGTCATCCAAGGTATGATTTGAGATTCAATGAATGTGGTTTAGTGATATAATGAATTAAGAATTTTGAAAAATATAGAAATTGTTGAGTAATTATGATGTAAATAGTATATGTATGCATGCATAGTTAAGGCGTTGAGATAACATTGAAATTGGCGTATAGGTGAATTGAAATTGTATAGGAGTTAGGCATTTGCTTTGACAGAGCACGAGCCTTGATAGATCCAGGCTCTACGCACTCTTTCATCCGACCTCAATTTACTAAGAAATTGGGTGCCACTCCAGAACAGTTAGACTTTATTTTGGCGATTATCGGTTCCACGGGTATCGTGAACCCACTCACCGTGTGCAAGTCAGTGATAGTGGCAGTGGAAGAACACGAAACACAGGCAGATTTGATTCTGTTGGATATGAAAGGATTTGACGTCATTATGGGAATGGACTGGCTATCCGCGTACCGCGCAAGTGTGGATTGCCTTCGAAAGATAGTGGTTTTTCGTCCACCTAAGCGACGATCATTTAGATTCCTTGGGGAAAAATCTAAGGTGGCTCCGTTGATATCCATGATTGAGCGGAAAAGATGATGAAGAATGGTTGCAGCGGATATGTGGCTTTTCTACAAGAACAACGGGAAGAAACAAATGTGCTATCCGATATTCCCGTCGTGTGTGAGTATCCCGATGTATTTCCGGAAGAATTGCCTGGATTACCACCAGTTAGAGAGGTTGAGTTTGCAATTAATTTAGCTCCAGGCACAGAACCAGTATCTAAGGCTCCGTATCGGATGGCTCCAACAGAATTGCAAGAGTTGAAGGAACAAGCGCAAGAAGCGCTTGACAAGGGATTTATTCGGCCAAGTGTGTCTCCTTGGGGAGCACCGGTGTTGTTTGTCCGAAAGAAAGACGGCTCAATGCGCTTATGCATTGATTATCGGCAGTTGAATAAGTTGACGATTAAGAATCGTTACCCGCTTCCTAGGATCGATGATCTATTTGATCAATTGCAAGGAGCGAGGTTCTTTACGAAGATTGACTTGAGATCAGGTTACCATCAATTACGGGTCAAGGCTGAAGATGTGGAGAAGACGGCGTTCAGAACCAGATATGGGCACTATGAGTTCTTAGTTATGCCATTTGGATTGTGAGCGCACGCATCATTTATGGACACGATGAATCGTATATTTAAACCACACTTGGACAAGTCGGTGGTTGTTTTGTAGACGACATTCTTGTCTATTCCAAGACAAAGGAGGAACACGAAGAACATCTACATGTGGTTTTCGCGGACCCTTAGAGAACACAAATTATATAAAGCTTCGGCAAGTGCGAGTTTTGGTTGAACCAAGTGAGTTTCTTAGGCCATATTGTCTCCATAAAAGGTATAACGGTAGATCCCACAAAGATCGGCGGTTGTGAATTGGGAACACCTAAGACAAAGGATGGCAGGTCCGTAGCTTCCTTGGTTTGGCGGGGATACTACAATGGTTTGTAGAAGGATTCTCTAAACTATCAAGTCCGCTTACTCAGCTCACAAAGAAAAGTGCTAAGTTTGATTGGACGGAACAATGCGAGAAGAGTTTTCAGGAATTGAAGACACGGCTAACTACAGCACCAGTGCTAGCTATACCTTCTGGCAGAGGAGGTATTGCTATCTACAGCGATGCATCATATAGTGGGTTAGGTTGCGTCCTCAACCAGCATAAGAAGGTTATCGCCTATGGCTCTAGACAACTGAAGGAACATGAGAAGAATTACCCGACTCATGACTTGGAATTAGCAGCGGTGATCTTTGCTCTGAAAATTTGGAGGCACTACTTATATGGTGAGACCTTCGACATCTACAACCACAAAGCCTAAAGTACTTGTTTACACAAAAGACTTGAACATGCGACGGTAGCAGTGGATGGAGTTCTTAAAGGACTACGATTGTTCCATCCAAGATCACCTGGAAAAGCCAATGTGGTGGCGGATGCTTTGAGCGAAGTCTTGACTCAATTGGCACATTTGATCACCGCAAAGGTGGCATTTATTGGAAGACGGCCTTATGTGATCGTTGATTGATGTTAAGGGTTCAGTACTTTGATGGCCACCATTGTGATCTGCCCACATTGTTTGATAATATACGAAAAGCTCCAAATGGTCGATGACGAGCTTATGACAATTAGAAGAGATGTGATCAATGGGATAAGGCACGATTTTTCTATTAAGGATGATGGCACCTTGCTATTTCGAGATCGGACGTGCATCTGGGATACCAAAGATCTAAAAGACACAATTTTGGAAGAAGCGCATAAATCTCATTATGCTATACATCCGGGTAGCACCAAGATGTACCAAGATCTCAAAGCGAAGTTTTTGGTGGAGAGGGTTAAAGAAGGATGTGGCGGAGTATGTTTCTCGGTGTTTGATGTCCGCACGGTGAAAGTAGATCATCGGAATCCAAAGGGTTTGTTACAACCCTTGCCGATGCAGTGGAAATGGGAAGCCATTTCTATGGACTTTATTTTAGGATTACCGAGTACCGAAAGAACAAGCAATCTGGGTTATTGTTGATCGTTTGTGAAATCGCACACTTCTACCATATCGGACTACAATCACAATAATAAACTGAGTTATATGTGAAAGAAATAGTTCGATTACATGGAATACCCATCGATGTCGTGTGTGATAGAGATCCTCTGTATCGTCATGATTTTTGGCAGCGGTTCCAAGAAGGCATGGGTACAAAATTGGAGTTATTTCGGCGTTTCATCCTCGACGGATGGGCGAGAGAGTGAACGGATCATAGAGGATATGTTGCGAGCATGTATGTTAGACTTTCATGGCTCATGGGATCAACACTTACCTCTCGATCGAGTTCGCGTACAATAATGACTATCGGTCGAGCATTGGGATGGCACCTTATGAAGCCTTATATGACGTCGATGCAAATCTCCATTGAACTGGAAGAAATCGGCGAGAAGCTTGTCTTGGGACCGAAATGGTAGATAGTACCATTGAAGCGGTAAAATGTCGTGAAAGGTTGAAGATGGCCCAAAGTCGCCAAAAGAGCTATGCCGATCTTCCGAACACAAGTGGAATTTCGGTATAATCAATTACATTAATGATATGACCATGGTTAAAATTTATCTACGAAGGAATTAACCCTTGTTTTCAGGTTGGGGACAAGGTGTTTGTGAAAATTTCGCCAATCAAGGGCGTCATGCGTTTTGGGAAACGCGGGAAGCTAAGTCCTCGGTACATTGGACCATTTGAAGTACTTGGGCGAGTTGGCGAGGTAGCATATCGGATCGCCTTACCCCCGATTAGCAAGCATGCATAACGTATTCCACATATCCATGCTACGCCATTACGTCGTGATCCGACTCATGTCTTGGATTTCCAACCAATAGAGCTTCAGGAGGATATGGCGACGATTGAGGAACCGATTGCTATTTTAGATCGTCGACATCAAGTCCTGCGGACTAAATTAATCCCGCTGGTACTAGTTAGGTGGAGAAATCATTCACGCCTTGAAGCTACTTGGGAGAGAGCAAGCAAAGAAATCCGTGAGCATCTGCATCATTCACCTGATGAGAAGGTAAGTCTCGATACTTCATCTAGGAATTCGTTGCCGTGATTATAAATTGGTGTGTGAGCATATACTTGATGAATTTCTCTTTTTGGAACACTTTATATGGCGTGTATGAATCAGTAGTCTCAAAATCCAGACCGTCAATATTAGGGAGATCGAACAGATGAAAGGTGGTGTTCCTGTCAGCCGTGATCGATCTACACCAAGCTGGTGATCGATCACCAATAGGCCGTGATCGATCTACACCCAGTGGTGATCGATCTACAAGAGACCCCGTGATCGATCTACACACTTGGTGATCGATCAATGAGGCGGGTTTGGAACTTAAAGATTCCTTGGTGATCGATCACCAAGAGGTATCGATCACCAATGGGCGTTAAGTTATAAGAGAGGAGTTTGAAAGGTCATTTGCAACATCCTGCAAGAGACCAAAGGGCTTTTTCCGACCTTCCCCAACCACTTTCCGACTATTCTCGGCTATTTCGTTTGTTCTCATTTCGATTTGAGTGTGCGTCGCCTCATTCACCGGTAAATCTTCCATTTCCTTGATCTTTAATTCCTTTCTTCGCATTTTAACCCCAATCTATACCATGGGACCACGCACGAAGAATCCTTCGCGTAAGGTACCCACATCCCTGCTCGTGCCGTGCTTCTATTCCAAATCACGTCCGTGCCACCCATGGCAACCGCTTCGACCTCTACCCGCCTGTTCAGATCCGCTACGCTCACTATTGAGCGTGAAATCCCCTAACGCGGTGGGCTTCCAAAACCTTCCCTAGGAATACGTTTTGTGTCCTCACTATATGAGGACCGACCGAAATGGCTTGGGCCAAGGGTTACATACAAAGCTAGGGCTTAAACCCTTACTCGCGCCCTTCCATGACCATTCTTGCCCACGACAGCGGCTTTTTCTTTCAAAACCTCAAATGGGGTGATAGTCGCCATCGACTCGTCACAACCATCGATGGCCTTGAATATAAATTCAACCATTTCCATGTCTGGCGGCACTTCAATGCCCGTCCGCGTACATTGAACCGATGGCCTCGAGCCTCCTTCGTCAAGGAGGTACCCTATGCCGATGTGGTCACCAAGATGACCCAAGGCCAACACGGTGAGGCCAAGCCATTTCTAGGGCCCAACTACACCGACGGTTGTGGATGCTTGATACCTACATCAAGTGTGCCCTCAACCCTTTCTGCTGAAGTCCTCACGGACCGGAGTAGTGCAACAGGCACTATTCTCGCCTATGAGAACATGGTTCTCTATGGCGAATCTGGTCATAGATGGCATCATAAATGCCAATGACGATGTCTGAAGAAGCGATCCTGGAGCGAAGAAAGCAGATCCCCTATGCACGCCTCGTCACCAAGCTCGTGAAGCGTTATCTTTGCCCTCTCACGCGAGGCCTACGTCTTGGCTCCTCCACGAGCCTCGTTTGGAAAACAACACTAAGGTCTTTCACGAAGAATGGACAAAGAGCTACAACTTGTTGGTTAAGCGTCTTCACGAGGAGGAAGAGGCGTGGTGAGCCCTCCCCCACATGTAGCGAGGGTTCGATCCCTCTTTGTAGCGAGGATCGATCACTGATGTGCCGCGACCACGGAGGGCGAGACACCACAGACCTACCACCCCGGCCCGAGCCATCTGTCCACCAGCCTGTTCCACCCATGCCGTCGGTTCGTCACGCCCGCCCCTCCCCACCGTCTTCCTCCGGCAGCGTCCACTGCGATGCCATGAGTTGGTGAAGCAATCGCCGCATCCACGTGAGCGGATGGCGTTGAGGCGTTCGAGAGATGCATAAATGCCGGACTATCACGCGGTATGCATGAGCTAGTCATGCGGCACCTCTATGCCACGGCGTCCACGCCCGATGATCGCGCCGCCCATACGAGGTGGATCCACGCGACTATCATTCATACCGCCGCGTCCCGTGAACAGAGCCGATCACGCGGCCCATCCGATGTCCCTGGTATTACCATGCTATCATACCTAGTAGTTAATTGTATGTGTACATTCTATTTATATTCATTGCATGCCTCATAAATTACATTAAGACTTTCATTTTCATGCACGATATATGTATAAATTCCGTAAGTGTTTTAATTACCACGCATGACACGTAGACCAAATTTACGTATTAGTTTAGCAGGTGAGTTTTAGAACTACAAAAAATACTGAATCGCCTCTTAGACATTTTCGAGGACGAAAATTCCTAAGGGGGGGATAATGTAACGACCCCGAAAATTAGAACACGAGCCTGACTGCTTTGATTCGCGTGCCCGGCACGGAAACCAAGGTTGATTCAAAAACTTTAAGGTTATATTAGTTAAATAATGTGGCACCGCGATGAGCGGAGATCACGTGTGAAATTTCATCTAGATCCGAGATGTGTAGAGGGTAGGTGGAACACGTTGCGCAAAAGCAACTGTGTTCGTGCTTCACACCGGAGCAGACACCAAGGGCAAAACAGAAATTCTGTTTTGAGGGGGTAGCTTATAGAAGAAGGAAGGGAGACAAGAGAGGAGAGACTTTCACTCTTCTTCTCCTTCATCCCTGCCCTCGTGCTCCATAGGTTGGAGATTGCTAAGAAAGTGTGAAAGAGGTCCCTTGTGAGAGAAGAAAAGGGTTAGCAAGAGAAGATGAGGATTTCTAAGCTAGAGGAGTGGACCTAAGTGATTGAGTTACACAGGGTTTAAGATTGGTGTGAGAGACCTTGATCCGACGAACCGAGTTGAAGAGCTTCTCACCCGGATCCGGATCGAGGAGAGCTCGAGATCTAGGGTTGAAACCCTCTTTTGGTCATTCTTAGGAACCCCAAGAAACCACGAACAAGGTGAGATGTGTGTGTTAAATAGGGTTAAATGAATAGTTTAAAGGGTATGGTTATGATGTATTAATGGTGATTGCACAACCATTAATGGAGAGAGCAAAATGGAAGGAAGGTGAACTCCATTAATGGCGACTTCTTGTCATTGGTGATCGATCACCAAAGGGTGGTGATCGATCATCGAGGATGATCGATCACCAAGTGGTGATCGATCAATCGTATAAGCTTAAGGGAACGAGACCCAGAGATTTGAGAAGTTGAGGCCCGAGGTGGGGATAGATCACCAAGGTGGTGATCGATCTACAATGAGTTCTGATCGATCACCAAGGTGGTGATCGATCTACAAAGGATCGTGATCGATCACCAAGGTGGTGATCGATCAATTTGTATAAACATTAATGAGGACAGAGGGAGGAGTTTTTGAAATTTGCTGTGGTGATCGATCACCAAGGTGGTGATCGATCAATTTGTATAAACATTAATGAGGACAGAGGGAGGAGTTTTTGAAATTTGCTGTGGTGATCGATCACCAAGGTGGTGATCGATCTACAGAAGAGTTGGTGATCGATCACCAAGGAGGTGATCGATCAACCTTGACTGTGTTGAGGAAGAGATATGGAGGTTGGTGATCGAGCACCAATGTGGTGATCGATCTACAGTGGGTGGTGATCGATCTACAGTGGGTGGTGATCGATCACTCACCCCTGTTTTTGTCTGTCTTGACTTCATGAAGTAGACACCCCGGATATTGTGCCGGGTAGTTCTCCGACATTCCTAACACTTAATGTACTGTGCATATGGTATAGGATAAACCCTGACACGTCGAAAAAGCTTTGGATTTGCTTAGAAGATAAACTGATCTGAGGTAGGGGAAAATTCAACTTAAAGTGTATCTAAATTTAATTGCATGATATCTTAACATCGTATTCTATCTCTGATTTTCGAAAGCATGCCTGCATATGCATTAAACTCTGATTCCCGTATTCTGATATACATTTCTTTGCATATGCTCACGATAATCTGCTCTGATAATCTGATTCATGAGGTAATAAGTATGTATTTGATTTGAGGTTTAATATTCAGACGATCCCCACCGACTCGGCGGTATATCCGTTTCTTGCACAATGTGCAGTTGCTTGAAAATCCTCGGCAAAATATGCACTCCATGTGTGGGGCATTATTGCATTCCTGAAAATTGTTCATTGAACGACGATTGGTTGGGGTTCCTATCGGCACAAATCTGGCTACCACGTGATATATATACACGGGAGTTACTTAAGTTAGAGATATGTATGATTTAAGTCATTTAAATCTAATAAGCACAGCATCTTGCTAATTCCGGAGTTCAGTTTACTTTTGCCAGTTATGCATTCTGATTTCCTGCATGTTTGAGCATCAATCTATATCTGTTCAGTTTCGTTTCACTTGTCGATCTAAGATATGTTCTGCAATCATGTTTAATAATTTAGATGTAAATTAATTGAAATTCTTCTACTGAGCTAGGATGTAGCTCACCACCTTTCAAATCTTTTTAGGTTACGAGTGATTGCGATCTTGAGAGCGATCCGGATTATCAGCCGGATCCCGAGGCCGAGGCAGAGGACGAGGAGACGGACGTTCAGGCGGACGAGTTCTATCCTTAGCCTGGGTATTGATGCCCGACATTTTGTACTTTTGATCTTTTGGATTTACTGTGTGCCTGGTGGCCACCTTTGTATAAACATATGTAGTTCTACATTTATTTATTTTATGTTAGTCCACATTCCATTTCGGAACCACTATCGGGAACCATTGTTTGGGTGATGTACGTCCATCACCGATGGTTCTTCCTGGTTCCTTTTTGGGAATGTGTATGTTCTTCCTTACATTTAAATATTGTTGACGTGTATTTAGTGTAGAAATTGGTTGACTCCGACTACAGCTGCTCGGATGTGTCCACCTAGCTTCCGCTATATGCGCGGATACGTGTGATCGATCCGGGATCATCCAGAGTATGATCCTAACGGTACGGGTTTCTGGAAACGGAAATCCGGGCTGTTACAGTTGATCTCGACCGGTCGAGACTACATTTCCAGCAATTTTTTGCGTTCTTCATTCGGCCATAACTTTTGATATACGACTTGGAATTAAGTGATTTTTGGCTCGTTGGAAAGATGGAAACCTCTACTTTCCAATTGTATAGGCCTCAGTTCATGGAGATCTTTGTGTAAAAAATGGCACTCTTTTTTCTCTCCGCCGTTTTGGTTGATTCTTGAAGTAGCTTCAAGATTCCCTTAACTTTGCTCTTTTAACGACCTTTGCACTTTTAGGCCTTCAAAACCTGCTATAGTAAATTTAACACTAAAGTCAAACATTAGTAATTAAATGAGGTCTATCAATGCCTAGATTTGGGTCTAAATTATTTAGTTTTGAAGGCCGATCAATGGTCTTCCAAAATAGTTCAATGATTTTCATAGTATGTGCCCTCACAGATGTACTATATAGAAAAATAGTTTTATATATGTTAACTGAATAGGGTGCTAAGCTTGCAAACAAGATTTGTATTGTGGCCTGTAGTCTCAAAAAAAAAAAAACCTGCTATTTTTGGGGAAAATTGGCAAAGCAAAAAAATAAGGACATGAAAAAATGGGTAAAATTTCGAAATATTTTTTATAAGAATTTGGGAAAAATTAATGATAATATTTAAAACTATTAACATAAGTATTTTTTTGAGGAAATTGAGAAAAATTTCGGGAAAAGTTCGTAGAACGAATTTAATATGTAAAAACCGTGATTTTTATAGAAAATATGAGTATTTAAAAAAAAAAGTCTTTCCAACTTGTTACAAATAAAACAAGTTTGAAATGAGTTATTTTACAAAAGAAACGCCAACTTCGGTAACTATGGTAGTAGGCATAGTCACCAAGTTGGGGTTTAGCAATAAGTTGACAAGGTTAAAATTTGAAAAAATCTAGCAAAATTCAGCAAGTTCCAGAAATATAGGGAAAAAGTAGGAGGGAAAAAAAAAAAAAAAAAAAAAGAAGAAGTTAATATATATATATATATATATATATATATATATATATATATATATATATAAACATAAAAAAATTATTAAAATCATGATTTATTTAAAAGATTTGTGAATTTTTCACGAATAATTCACGAATTTTTATAAAACACAATTTTTTTTAAAGTTCAAGAATAATTGATGATTAATTCATAGAATCTCAAATTCACAAATTATCCGTGATTTTTAAAAAATTCAGTGAAGTTGGTGACCATGGTAGTAGTAAGGGTATTGTTATTATTTAAAAAAATAATATCCTCTTCGCACGGGCTCATCTGACCCAATTCCGCCTTCACCCGTTATAAGAAGGCAAAGGGGCCACGATAATAATAATTACAATTAACAGAATATGTGCCATGATTGGCCTATTTGTAGCCCAGCTTGTATAACTTTTTATCTAATCCATGCAAGGATCAAAATATCGGCCAAAATTTTGGTTTTGGGCATGATCGAAACCGAAAATTTAGACTGAAATTTTAACCGAAAACTGATAATTTAGCTGAAATTTTGACCGATAATTTCAATCCAATACAAAATATGACCGAAATTTCAGTCCAAGTTATCGTTTCGGTGAGGACCGAAACCGATAATTTGGACCGAAATTTCGGCCGAAATTATGATCCTTGAATCCTAGTCATCAAAGTGGCAGTTCATAATGGGAGGGAGCTTCTTGAACCTAAAAAACTCATTGATTGAAAGATTTGAGCCATCGGATCTAAACACTCCAATATAGAAAATATATTGGGCTTATTTTTTTAGCGGTTGATATCAAAGGATAGCGATGGACTGATTCCAATCGTGTGGTAGGCATATATTTTTTCAGCTGAGATGTGCGAATCATCAGCTGCTGAGTATACCTATACCAGCTTGGATTAATCAAAGATGTGTGACAGGTGGCCAATATTTGGGGCCATCATATTCATAGACCTATACGATTTAATTGCAATCTTTAATCTAATAATAAAGAAAAAAAAAAAAACAAAAAACCTACACCTATAAACAAAAGAAAGGACTGAGTCAAATGTTTCTCTCTTGCATAAACTCACTCCCCCTATTCTTAGCACCTCCACCCCGTCCTCCATCAAATAAAAGTAGAAAAGAAACCATCTCTCCCTTCCCCCCTCTCTCAAAACTCAGAAGTGGGCAAGGCTAATGTGCGTACGTATAATACCCCTGTGATGTTATGGCCTGTACCGACTCGTCTCGGTCTCGGTCTCTCCCCCTCACCTTTATATTGTTATTCTACAACATCTGCATGTCATTCTCCTACGTCGCAGGCTCTACTGAGTCCGAAGCCCTCCTGAAGTTCAGGGACTCAACAGATAACAGCAAAGCCGCATTAAGAGATTGGGCATCACGCACGAACCCATGCAATGGGGACAAGTCAAATTGGATGGGCATTCTTTGCTCCAAGGGAACAGTGTGGGGATTACAACTAGAGAACATGGGCTTAACGGGCGTCATTGATGTCAATGCACTCACCAGCCTTCGCGACCTTCGGACGATTAGCTTCATGGGCAATAGCTTCCATGGCCCAATGCCTGACATATCGAAACTAGGGGCATTGAAGTCCGTCT
Source organism: Chloranthus sessilifolius (assembly GCA_021018995.1). Lineage (NCBI taxonomy): Eukaryota > Viridiplantae > Streptophyta > Magnoliopsida > Chloranthales > Chloranthaceae > Chloranthus > Chloranthus sessilifolius. Next base: position 101,646,266 of record CM037597.1, read on the forward strand.
TCTTATCGAGAAACCATTTTTCTGGTGAGATTTCGGGAGATGCATTTGCTGGGATGGGGTCGTTGAAAAAGTTGGAACTATCGGAAAACCACTTCTCCGGAAAAATTCCAATCTCGCTTACGGGGTTGCCTAGGCTTCTCCAACTTAAGTTGGACGATAACGAGTTCGACGGGGAAATCCCTGATTTTCAACAGAAGGGGATGCAATTGGTGAATGTTTCTTATAACAAGTTAGTGGGTCAGATTCCGGCGGGTTTAAGCAACATGGATTCTAGCTCTTTTGTAGGTAAGCCAACCTCCCATTGCACTTGTGCAGATGCACTGCAACTTCTATTTCTATCTCTTCTATCTCTATCTATTTCTATACAAGTGAAATAACTTTTTTTTTTATCAGTAAATAAAATAATTAGATTAGATCCAGTACCAACATTGTACTCTGCAATGCATTCAACGATTTCAAGAGCCTGCCTTCTAAACAGCTGCTTAACGCCAAATTAATGGTCCACATTAAGTTTTTCTTTCTTCTTTTTTTTTTCAATTTATTTTTTATAACCGGGCGTCCGACCTCTTAGAGCACCCGATCGACTAGGTCTCTGGGCACATGCAACACCTGCATATAGTTACCAGCCAGTCGGTAGGAATAATACGCTGCCAGTGGCAAACAAGGGGTAGGATTCAAACTCAGAAGCTCCACTTCTTGAGGCATATTCCTTGTGACTGCCCCAACCCCTTTGATTAATGGTCCAAATTAATTAAAGCACAAAAAAAAAGGCCACTGCCCCAACCACCGTTGATTAATGTTCCACATTAATTATCACAAAAAAAAAAATGTTAAGCTCCAATGATTAGAAATCTATGACAAGCATGAATTATATAGGTTGTCTAATTCGTATGTTCCCTAAATTTGATCACGCTGTGCACTACTGTTGGTGCATTACCATTCACCTTATTCTAATTATTAGGGACAATTATTATTATATTGAAGATGCTTTGTTGTAATTATTTTTTTTGAGAAAATACCAATAATATATGTCTCTATCACTTATGACGTGGCTGAAATGTATCCACAACCCATGTGTCCTCTTAATATGGGTTCAAGTTTATTATTATTATTATTGTATTTATATTTAGATTTAGATTTCTGTTGGAGTAAATTTGTGTTTTGTCTTAAAGTATGGCTGCAAACTTGCTGTTTGTTATGTTTGCTAACCACTAACTTTCTATAAATGTACTTAAACAACGAATTCAGTTATTTTGTAGTTACAAAAGCTAATCAAACAAGCCATAACCATAATAACCATATGTCTTCTTTAAGGAAGACTGCCCTAAATTCGCAGAAATTTACTATTAAGCTTTCAACCAATAATAGAGCCTCTTTTCACTCAAAAAATAAAATAAAATAATTTCAAATTAAAGAGCATCACCGTTGGAGAGTCATATATCTAATCTAAGGTGGCACGGCAGTATATGTTGTGGTCCTATCTGACAGAAAGAATTTGTCAGTAGGGTCAGCCACGGTTGATTGACAATCCAACGGATGTGATTGATTGATGATCAAACGAATTTGAACAAGCCACGGCAGTTGAAAGTCTTGAACCCTTTCTTCATATATCAAAACAGTCGAGATTGACTCTCTTCATTGGAATTATCAGCTTATCAAGCTTATGAAACCCTTTCAATTACCCACTCGAATCTGGGTATGAGCTGATTTTCACAGATATCAGGGTCCCCATAATCTTGGCTGCCAGAATTTGACAAGATTTGATGACACCAGTGACAACCCATTAATCCACAAGAGTCTTTTAAATCACATGGCACTCTTCTTGAGCAAATAGTGTACATGCATGCATTTAGTCACCGTGTCTTGGGAAAGGTTAGAATTCCAAAATTAGAGAGAAAAAGTTCTTTTAAAAATATTTAAAAAGTTTGCAAATTTTGCAATTTTTTAAAAAATGCATGAATTTTTCAAAAAATTCGTAAGTAATTTGTGACGACCCGACTTTCTCGTATCTGAATTATCGGGAAGGTCGGCTCGCCAACCTATCGATAGTTCGATAAGCCGGACGGAACGGTCAAACATTCGAGCATAAAACAAACATAAAAATAAACATAAATCTAAAATCTATCAGATGAAGCAAAAGAGATCTCTTATACTAAACATGTCCCAAAAAGGAACCAAGAAGAACCACCGCTGATGGCCAATCCAACACTTAAACAATAGTTCCTAATGATGGCTCCTCAAAATGATATCAGTAATAACCAAAACAAGGTCTTGGGCCCATAATCTAGAATAATACTAATCAAAACGGACAAAAATATATCAAGTTCACAACCCCAAGTCAAGGAAAGAACATGTCAGGAGGGATTTCTGGCTCCTCTAGCTCGTAATCCGGATCACTCTTATAACCTTGAGCCTGAGTCTTTACACCTGTGATGTATAATCAGGGTGAGCTAATAGTCTAAGCTCAATAGAAGAAATTTAATTTATCGCATTTTATCATAATTGGAGGTTTTCAAAGACTGAAATTAAATCAGGTATGTTTTCAAAGCAAATATTCATTGACTAAATTCCAATTCTAAAATGATCAAGATCAGTATTATGAACGAGAAATCAAACAAATCTAGAGTTCATATGCTTTCAAAGTTTAATTCATGCATGCTCTTTCATTAAATGACTTAAACCATAACTTAAAGTTTTTCTCACGTCACTATATCATGAGAGCAGGAATAAAATCGGTGGAAACCCCTAACAAATCATCATCATTCAATAAACCATTTTTTAGGTAAATATGCAACAAGCCCCTACGTTATGAGAGTGACTTGTGCCATACAGATACTCAATCAAATAGGTTTAGAGACAAACTCACGGATATCCCGCCATGTTGGTCGCGGATATCCTGTCGTGTCGGTTGGGATTCATTCACGAGAACCTTAAATCAGATGCAGATGCTAATCATATAGTTATATGTACTTTAATATAATTTCAGATTCGGGATTCATGGTTTCAAGATTCATATGCTAATCAGAGTCATGGCAGATTCAAATCATATTCGGAGTTCATACTGAAAAACGGATTCATATTAATTACGACAAGAATGCAATAAACATTAAGGCCCCCCTACCTTAGACTTGAATTCGATTAGGGCTATCCACAAGTCCTCACCAAAGATTTTTCTATAGTAAATTAACACCACATAAGTGTTAATAGTGTCTAAAACGAACAGGCAAAGTTTCCCCATAGTTTTTCTAAAGAAAAATAAAAAGCCAGAAACAGGGGAAATTCGAACGTTCGAATTTATTTTCGAACGTTCGGTTTCTAATTTGAACGTTCGATTTCTCCAGAAAATTGAACGTTCAATTTCTCCAGAAATCGAACCTGTCAATCAGGACCAAAATCGATCGTTCGATTCCATTTTCGAACGTTTGATTTTGAATTCGGACGTTTGAATTTGGATTTGAACGTTCGATTCCTTCAAATATTGAACCTGTCAAACAGAGCCAAAATCGATCGTTTGATTCCATTTTCGAACGTTCGATTGTGAATTCGAACGTTTGAATTCTTCAGATTTCTATTGTTTTCAGTTTTCTTTTACAAACTGATTTCCTCCAAAATAAAACTGACTTATATACTAAAATCACATATAAATTAACCTATTTTAGGTCAATAACTAACAAGCTAAATTTAAGAGCCTACCTCTCAAGGTTGACTCCCTCGGTTTCCAATGATCCAATTCCTAGGGGCCGGATTGAATCTTGCGAAGCCTTAAGCCGGTAAATCCTTAGCTAAGCTCCACATTAGCGTATACAGCACCTCCCCTCCGGATACATGAATTCACAGATCACACATCCATCATGATCATTTCGTAATAAATCTGACCATACATCCTCACTACCCTTAATCTAGTCAATGGAGGACTACAATGCTTCTCTACGGTAAAGATCGCGAGAGCAGTTGGAAACACCGGTAATCCTTGCAAGGAACTGGTTCACACGAGAGGAAGAGTGGTGAGAGTTTGCTCCTCACTTTCCTTTTATAAGGCAAAGCCAAGTTTTAAAATATCATGATATTTCTTTCAAAATTCTATCAATATGAATTTAGTATAGTTTTGGTGTTGAGCACATACATACAAGGTGGTGTATGAATCATTGGTTATAGGCATTCACCAAGACTAAATCAAACTCCTTTTTACCTATAACCTTCTTTCAAGTTTATTTGCTCATAACTTTCAAAGTTATTGTGTGACATTTTCGGGCACGCTTACCGAGGTGAACGTGTTCGGATTTAAAATTCTCGGGATATTACATAATTAGTGATTAATTTGGTAAACTAAAAAAATTAGGAATTATTCGCAAATTTTTAAAAAATGGCTGAATTTGGTGACTATGCATGCACGCCACTTGCTATCATCTTGATTGGCTTCAGATTGAAAGTAAAAAATTGACCAAACCCTTCATTGTGATCAAGAGCCTTCAGATGGACAGTATTCCATTTTAGTGGACAAAATATATACTTCTTCCTACGTCGGTGTCATGGTATTTACTCATAATCTGGAAATGGAAGGGTGTCGTGATGTGCTTTCTACAGTCTCCTGGTCGCTGAAAGAAAGAAAGAAAGAAAGTGGAGGGATGCTTCTCATGTTGGATAGTTTTATATTTTTTTAATAACAGGGAATTCGGCCTCTTTAGAGCACTCGACTAAGTCTCCGGTCCCAGTTTGGTTAGCAGGGAAAACTCTTCCAACAAACTTCTTACTTTCCCAACATTAAAGTTTTAGGCTAAATACTTAACAATGTTATTCACCATCACAGTAACCAAGTCGGGGTTCACTAATAAATCGAAAAAAAATAAAATTATAAGATATATTAATAAAAATTATAAAATAAAAAATAATAAAATAATAAAAATAATAGTTTTTGGACTTAAATCGGGAAAAATCAAGGGAAAATGTTGTAAAATTCGCTTATAATTCGGGAAATTCACTATTTATTGGAAAAATTTGGATTTTATTCGAAATTCACCAAAAATTCGGATTTTATTTACTTTTTCAAAAGTAATGAATTATTCACAAATTTTTGGAAAAAATGGCCACTTTGTTCACTATGATCACCATTTACAATTTTGTATCCCCATCCAAAGTCCAAATAAACTTTGAATCCCACCCATTGTTGGCCCACTAAAAGAGACTGGAACGTGGGATGTCGGGGTGTTCAGACTTTCTCAGGTGCTCTAAGAAGCAAGATATCAATTATAAAATAAAAAAAAATTCAAATAAACACACACATACATACACTTATAAAATATAGATTAATCCATTCAATACATTTTAGACGCTATACAAAGGAGGCTAAAGCTGCGTATGGCATAGCTCTTTGCTAGCCTCTATCACAGAAGCGTTCACCTCCTTTAATTGATTCTCATTATCACCACAGAAGCGTTCACCTGCTTTAATTGGTTCTCATTATCTTTTCTAACTCCCTGTAAAAGAGGATTTACTGTCGCTAGTAGCAACCTCCCTACTCTCTACTAACTCTCTATCAGAGCAAATAAAATTTAATCTGGCAAGGAGTGAGTAGAGAGGAGAGTAGAACTACTGAAAGGGGTACCTAATAAAGTAGGTAGTAAAGTAGGTAGCAGGATGTTGGCAAAGACAATGAGAACCTGCTAAAGCAGGTGACATCTGCTATGGCAGGGGCTAGCAGAGAGCTATGCCATACACAACCTAATACAACATCAAAGTAACGATGAGAAGGCCTTTTCCCCTTGATATTTGATGATTATGACAGCTATTGGGACCCTATGTCCTCACATTCTTGCAGGGACCAAAATAAATTTATATTTCTTTCCTGCTATATTATTATTATTGTTATTTTTTGGTAAGAAATCGGGTTAGAAAAGGTTCACTCCCCCTTCTATATATATATATATATATATATATATATATATATATGGAAAAGGTGTTCGTCCTTCATGGGAGGACGGGCATTGTCCTCCAAGGTTCTAGGTGGAGGTCTATATGACATCCAAAACATTGATTCAATGCCACATGGACCTCGGGTGCATTGCTTAGATCATTTAAAAAAATATATATAATTTCGAAAACTCATCTCGACCATGTGTTTTTTGAGCCGTAAAATGTAGACCATTGAAACTAGTTAAACATTGACTTATATTTATAAAATATTTTTTTCAAAATTTCTCTTTTTTAAATTGATCTAAACCATCCGGCCGTGCTCTATGTGGCAACTAAAGAGTGTTTTGGGTGTCAAGTATGCCTCCACGTGGGCCTTGGAGGATGTTGACCGTCCTCCCATATATATATATATATATATATATATATATATATATATATATATATATATATATTTGTTCCTCTTTATATTTAATACTTTATAACAAATTCTTTGTCATCTCCTTTCCCTTTGTTGGATTACACCAACTAGGATTGGAAGAAGATGACACTCTAAAGAGAAGAAAGTTGTTCTTTTGTGTTGAAAAAATACCAAAAATGAAGACTAAAATGATATACTACTTAGAACCTTTCAAATTTCATTCATATGACTTGATAACATGAAGATACATGAGTGATATATATAGCCCAAAATACAAAATCGGGAATAAATAAAATACATTTCCAAAGCAACTACCTAGCCTAGAAAAAGATAGAAAATTACATTCTCAAAGTTTTTCAATATTCTCAAGACACTACATTAATTACACCAATTTTCTATGACAAAAAAGAATTCCAAGATTGACCAATATAATTGCAAATGGGCCAATGACCCAAAAAAAGACAAAATGGGCCGGATGGGCCGGTCTAGCTTAAAATTCTAACAGCCCCCCTTGAGCTAGACCGATCGAACGCCGAGCTTTTCTTTGATCTTGATAAATGTTTCTTTCTTCAATGCCTTGGTAAAAATATCCGCTATTTGATCTTGTGATTTGCAAGGTTTCACATCAATTTCACCATCATTGATCAAGTCACGGATGAAATGATACTTAATTCGAATGTGCTTGCTTTTGTAGTGAAAAACGGGATTCTTGGTTAGTGCAATGGCGGATCGATTATCACAAAATAAATTTGTAGCTTCAATTGATGGATGCTTAAGTTCTTCTAATACCCATCGTAACCAAAGTGTTTGACAACCCGCCAATGCTAAAGAAATGTACTCCGCTTCGGTTGTAGAGAGAGCAACAACTTGTTGTTTCTTTGAAGTCCAAGAAATTGAACCCGAACCAATATTAAAATTGTAACCGGAAGTGCTTTTGCCATCATCTACACTTCCACCCCAATCACTATCACAATATCCAACCAAACATGAATTTTGAACCCTTTTGTAATGTATACCATCATTAATGGTACCACATACATATCGCAAAATTCTCTCTCCGGCATTCCAATGACTTCTTTTAGGTGATTCCATGAAACGGCTATTCATGTTAACCGCAAACATAATATCCGGTCTTGTGGCGGTTAAGTACACGAGGCTACCAACAAGACTCCGATAAAGAGTTTCATTAACTCTTTTTTCATTATCATTTTTGCTAAGTTTCAAACCAACCTCCATTGGAGTGCAAATTGGATTGGCACATTCCATTCTAAACTTTTTCAACAAATCTTTTGCATACTTCTTTTGAGATATAAAAATCTCATTTTCATTTTGCTTTACTTCAATGCCAAGAAAGAAGTGTAGGAGACCCATATCGGTCATCTCAAATTCAAGCATCATGGATTTTTTAAATTCATCACATATGCATGAATTATTGCCGCTGAAGATTAAATCATCAACATATAAACAAACAACTAAGAACTCACCTTGGGTGTTTTCTTTGATGTAGAGAGAGTGTTCAAAAGGACACCTTTTGAAACCATTCTTCATGAAGTACCCATCAATACGGCTATACTACGCCCTTGGTGCTTGCTTTAAACCATAAAGTGCTTTCTTCAATCTACAAACTTTGTGCTCTTTACCCTTTTCCACATAACCGGGAGGTTGATCAACATAAACTTCTTCTTCAAGAATACCATTTAAGAATGTCGATTTGACATCCATTTGATAAACCTTCCAATTTCTTTGAGCCGCCAATGCTAAGACCATTCTAATAGTCTCAAGCCGAGCAACGGGAGCAAAAACTTCATTGAAGTCTATGCCATGCCTTTGCTTGTAGCCTTTCACCACTAACCGAGCTTTGTGCCTTTCGACTTCACCATTTGCATTTAACTTGGTTTTATATTTCAATTTTACACCAATGGATTTGTGCCCATTTGGAAGTTCCGTTAACTCCCAAGTCTCATTTCTTTTGATGGAATCAATTTCTTGATTTATTGCATGGTTTCACTTTTCTTCTTGAGATGCTTCTTCAAAAGAAATTGGATCGGCATCGGCATATAGTGCAAAGTTAATCTCATCTTCATCAAAAAGTCTTCTTGATGTTTCATAAATTTCATTGATGCTTTTGGTCTTCTTTGGAGGAGAATTAGAACTCGTTGATGATGATGAAGATGATGAAGATGAAGAAGATGAAGAGGAGGGTAGAGACCTATCCTCTTCATGCTCACAATTTTGAACATCTTTCAATTCTTCTTCATTGACACAAATAGACTTTTGTGTCTTTTCTTGAAAATCCCAATCCCAAGCTTCTTCTTCATTAAATTTTACATCTCTACTTATGATAGTTTTCTTGGTGATGGGATTAAACAATTTGTATGCCTTTAAAGTTTCACTATAACCAATAAGAATGCATTTTTCGGATTTATCATCCAATTTTTTTCTTCTTTCATCCGGCACATGAGAATATGCAATGCTACCAAATATCCTCAAATGAGCAACACATGGTTTGTGTCCATTCCATGCTTCTTGTGGTGTTATGCCTTCAACACTTTTGGATAAGGCACGATTCAAAAGATAGTTGGCACATGCAACGGCTTCGGCCCAAAATATATTTGGCATCCCTTTGGCTTTTAACATACTTCTAGCCAATTCCATAAGTGTTCTATTTTTCCTTTCGACAACACCATTTTGTTGAGGTGTGTACCGAGTGGTTAATTGATGCCGAATGCCATTATCTTTTAAGAAATTTTTAAAATCATGAGAAACATATTCACCACCTTGATCGGTACGCAAAGTTTTCAACATGAAACCACTTTGCTTTTCAACCAAGGCCTTAAATATTTTAAAGTGACCGAATACCTCCGATTTTTCTTTGAGAAAATAAACCCATGATTTTCGACTATAATCGTTAATAAAAGTGAGGAAATAACGATTACCGCCAATAGAAGTTGTGTGCATAGGCCCGCATAGGTCCGAATGAACAAGCTCAAGAGGGTTTGATGCCCTCCAAGCTTTCCCAACCGGAAATGAATTTCTTTGATGTTTTCCGAGTGCGCATCCTTCACAAACTTGGTCCTTGCGATCAATATTTGCCATGCCTCTCACCATGTGATTTTTACACATGAGAGTCAAAGAGCTAAAACTCAAGTGGCCATACCGAAGATGCCATAGCCATGATTTGTCTTGGATGATGGAGTTGAAGCAAGGAAGAACTTCATTTTAAAATTTAAGCGGAAACATCTTGTTTGAAGTCATCTTTACTTTGGCAATGAGGGCATTGTTCATATCCTTGATTTCACATGCATCTCCTTTGAAATAAACATTGTGTCCTTTCAAAAGGAGTTGACCAATGCTTAAAAGATTGTGCTTGAGGCCGGGTACATAGAAAACATTTGAGATGCGTTTGACGCCTTTCTTTGATTGAACAAGAATATCACCTTTTCCTTTTACGGAAAGTCGTTTATCATCGCCGGTCCTTACTTCACTTTGAATAGATTCATCCAAAGTGACAAATACGCCTTTGTTTCCCGTCATGTGGTTACTACAACCACTATCAAGATACCAATCTTCATTGAATGCAACTTCTTGAACATTGCAAGCAAGAAAGAGAGTGTCATCTTCCTTACTTTGAATGTTCTCTTGAACAAAATTTGATTCCTTTTTTTCTTCTTCCGCCAATCTTTTTCTACAAAATTTTATGGTGTGACCATATTTTTAACAATGATAACATTGAACATTAGAAAGAGAAGATCGGCCTCTTCCTCTTCCTCTTCCTCTTCCTCTTCCTCTTCCTGTTGATGAAGTAGATGACTCATCTTCATCTTTTTCTTTTGTTTGATATCTTCCTCCATTATGCTTTCCTCGTCCACGATTAGAATGCTTTCCTCTTCCACCTCTAGAGCTTTCTTTAAAAGAAATTTGAGTTTGAAAAGCTTGCTCTAGAGGAGAAGAATCAAATTGTTTCATGCGAAGTTCATGGGATAGAAGTGATCCCAACAAACTTTCCAAAGACAAAGTAGATAAATCCTTAGATTCTTCAATTGCAACGACAATATATTCAAACTTACGAGTCAAGCTTCTAAAATTTTTTTCTACAATTCTTTGATCTTGAAGATTTTCACCATTAATCCTTAATTGATTAACGAGAGAAATTACCCGATTGAAATAATCTTCAACCGCTTCCGAATCTTTCATTCTTATAGAATCAAACTCACTTCGAAGAGTTTGGAGCCGCACCAATTTGACTTTATCTTCGCCTTTGTATGAAGCATAGAGAGTATCCCATGCTTGCTTTGCCGATGACACCGATGAAATTTTTTCAAAAATAACTTCATCCACAGCTTGATATATGAAGAACAAAGCCTTCTTGTCCTTCTTGCGATTTTCTTTCAACTCATTGAGTTGAGCTTGTGTGAGAGCCGCTTGATCTTCCGGTTCTACATATCCGGTCTCAACAATATCCCACAAATCTTGAGACCCATATAGAACCTTCATTTGAATACTCCATTGATTGTAGTTTTTACCGGTGAGACGAGGAAGTTGAGGTTGCAACATATTGGAAGCCATGAATCTCGAGCTCTGATACCACTTTGTTGGATTACACCAACTAGGATTGGAAGAAGATGGCACTCTAAAGAGAAGAAAGTTATTCTCTTGTGTAGAAAAAATACCAAAAATGAAGACTAAAATGATATACTACTTAGAACCTCTCAAATTTCATTCATATGACTTGATAACATGAAGATACATGAGTGATATATATAGCCCAAAATACAAAATCGGGAATAAATAAAATACATTTCCAAAGCAACTACATAGCCTAGAAAAAGATAGAAAATTACATTCTCAAAATTTTTCAATATTCTCAAGACACTACATTAATTACACCAATTTTCTATGACAAAAAAGAATTCCAAGATTGACCAATATAATTGTAAATTGGCCAATGACCCAAAAAAAGACAAAATGGGCCGGATGGGCCGGTCTAGCTTAAAATTCTAACACCCTTGGCATAGCATAATGTAGTGCTGAGTGGCTATTTAGGTAGATTTTTCTGACTTGTAATGGGGCATCTATATGATACTTTTCGCATGGATCAGGTAACAAAGAACTATGCGGTAATCCTCTACCTAATCAATGTCCACTATTAGTACCACCACAATCATCTGAGGAGCACGCAACATCCATGCCGTCAGAGGCGATCATCGTAGCCATCGTCATGATCATTGTAGGGGTTTCACTTGCTATTGCCAGTGCAATCTATGTCCTTTTCTTACGCCGGCAACAAGTTTCGTCAACATTGTGCTGGGGACGCTCCACCAACCAAAATGCCTGTTATGATGTAGACAGATTAGAGCACAGGTCAACACGGTACGCATCCTCACCGAGCGGAAAAGATAGCGGACCAGGAAGTTTAGTGTTCCTTAGAGAAGATAGAGAGAGATTTGAGTTGCTAGACTTGCTTAGGTCCTCAGCAGAAGTGTTGGGTGCTGGGAGCTTTGGATCTTGCTATAAGGCTGTCCTCTCTAATGGGTCTGCAATGGTGGTGAAGAGATATAGAGAGATGGATAATGTGATGAGAGAAGATTTTGAAAAACACATGAAAAGGATAGGGAGTTTGAGACATCCTAACTTGCTACCTATAGTGGCTTTCTACTATAGGAGGGAGGAGATGCTATTGGTGACCGACTTCATTGCTAATGGTAGCTTGCTCCATCAACTGCATTGTAAGTAGTCATCCATTTACATGCATTATTCATTACAACTCACTCTCATTTTTTCGATTTTGAGGACCATTTTTGACAGAGATCATGAATTTGCATGAATTTCGAAAAAGAATCTTTGTCATCATCCTTCCATGTTTCCTATCAATTAAGAGATTATCAAAATTTTATGGTATAATAAGGCTTAACTCCTTGTCTTCTTCTTATGTATATACAGCAAACCGAAAACAAGATCGACCTAAGATGGACTGGCCAACCCGATTGAAAATCATCAAAGGAGTAGCCAGGGGCCTAGCTTACCTATACACTGAGTTCCCTAACCTAATTCTACCCCATGGTCACCTCAAGTCCTCCAACGTGCTTCTGACTGATTCCTTCCATCCCCTCCTAACTGACTATACCTTGGCACCAGTAATGAACCAAGGATCTGCTACAAAGCTCATGGCGGCCTACAGTTCGCCAGAATACTTGCACTACAACCGAACAACGAAGAAGTCCGATGTTTGGAGCTTGGGGATACTAATACTAGAGATGCTAACTGGAAAGTGCCCTTCAAATTCTCTCCAACAAGGGAATGGTGGCATAGATTTGGCCAATTGGGTCAAATCGGTAAGCAGTGAGGAGTGGACGAACGAAATATTTGATAGTGAAATGGGTGGGACTATGGATGCAGAAGGTGAGATGTTGAAGCTGTTAAAAATTGGCTTGAATTGCTCTGAGAGCGATTTGGAGAAGAGGTGGCAATTGTGGGAAGCCATTGAGAAGATAGAAGAGTTGAGGATAAGTAATAGTGAGGAAGATGAAGATTTTGCTTAATGGGAGGAGAGATACGTTCTTCCATAAGGGTGGATGAAGATTTTGCTTAATGAGAGGAGAGATACGTTCTTCCATAAGGGTGACCGAGGAAGAGTTATGTTTCTCAATCAACAATTCATTATTCCAAATGGGAGGAGGGATTGGTTCAGTTGAAACATTATTGATGGTAAGGGGGTGAAGATAAAAAAGTTAAAAATATTTGTTAGTTGGAGGGCTTAATGGTGGTTTTTTTTATATTATTTTTTGATAGAGTTGGAGGGCTTAATGGTGCTGGATGGTAATTATATATTGGTGGCTCTTTCTTCCTCCCTTTTTCCAGATTGTGTAAAGGGGTTGGTCTGGACTTGTTGGCTGTATGCTTGGAGATAAGAAAGAATCATTCTATTCTATTCTATTCTATTCTTTGCTTTTCTTTTAGATCATAAAGAGAAAATCATAATCATAACTAGAAAAAATTATAGCCAAAGCTGTAAAAACCTTTCTCTCCTTACGCATGCACACACATCGAATAAATTGTAGCCTATTGGGTGACAACTGTACGTCATCCATTTCTGCTCCCAGCTCAGCTGACAGCTGTAATCCACTTCAGCTTCCGACCTGGTTGATAGCTGTAATCCGCTTTAGGTTCCAGCCTGACTGACAAATTGTATGCCACTTCAACTTTGGTTTTCACTTGAGCAAGTCGAATGACCTAGAGGTATTCTCGTGATACTGAACATTGATAGCTAGTAATTTCTCAATCACTAGAGTGGTCGTCCTTGTGGCTCTTCTACTTTGCCAATTTTCTCGCCGGCAATTCCGATTGAATTTAGGCGTGAAATTTTGTTCAGATTCTAGGGATATACTTAAGTCTATGTTTAATTAATTTTATATTTTTCCGATAAATTTTCGGACACAGAAACATAGCTTATGACAACTTTGCTTTCGGGTGCAACAGAGCAGCTTTAACACATTGTGTTCTGGGTGTGCCGTGATTTTCAAATAATACGGGATTCGGGTATAAAATTTTTAGCTGGTATCAAGAACCATTAAAACATTTTCTAAAATTTTTCTAGATTTTTTAAAAATTTATTTCTAGTTAATCTATTTGCTGTTCCAGGACAGATTTCTGTGGGCTGAAAGGTCCACAGATTTGGGCCTTCAATGGGGTCCACCTAGTCGTCCATCCAATGCCACAATTATCGGGTCTATGTCCGAAACATTCCCAAGCTAATCCCACGTCAATCGAGATCAAGTTTCAGATCATCTTATCTATTTAATTAGTGTTGATCGGTTACCGGTACTTTCCTACTCGCAGGTGTAAATTTTCTTGAAGTTATCGGTTCAGGCTTTAGGAGCCATCCGATCTAACCTAACATATTGAGAAGATTTATATTTTTAAATTTTATTTTCTATTTGAAAATCTTTTATACAAAAATTCCATTTAAAAATTCTCATTTGACGAATTTCTAAATTTTATTTCTGATATCACGTACATTGTCTAACCACACATCTATTCCTATTCATGCATCTAACACCATTGATATACCAATGATCAGAGTCAAGGGTCAAACATATAATTTTTCAGAATTTATAATCTTGTCTAATCATTCACGAGATCAATTTCTATGATTGAAAACAAGCAAGTTTTAGGGATCTCTAGCAAGAAATCCTAACAAAAACAAGCAAGTTTTATGACAATCAATTAGGACCATCCGATTAGATAGTCATCATGATCAATAAATGACTTATATTTATGAGATATAATCATGTACATGTCACTATTTTTCAGCCACATAATCATGTCCAAGATCTATGTTAAACTCATAGAAATAAGGTACATTCCAATATAGATCACATATAGCTTATTCAAAAGTCTAAGCGATCTAGGACCACATCTTTTGAATATGATCAAGTCAATATAGAATGAATCAAAAAAGAGATTTCACATATATATATATATATATATATATATATATATATATATATATATATATCTCATCAAAATGCATCAAGCATCACATCAAAAATTTTCTATGAATAATCTATGCAAGAGATACAACATATATCAATACTATTCTATACATAGAGTAGAGATGCATTTTTTACTAACATTGACCTAGAATTCCGTAATAAAATGGATGAATCAGAGAGACTAAAAACTGATAAACCTAATCTACTGTGCCAATATCATTCATCTATATGGATCATTTGTCTCAAAATACTTAGGATGATCAAGAAAATCTTAAAATGCACTAATTTTTTAAAAGTTGACCTTCTTGGTCAATCTAAGCCATTAGATGGCCTTACATGTGTACCAAGATCACATGCATGGTACCATTTGGCTCAGGTCTATGACACATTATAGAATTTTAAAAGAATTCATATGAAATTTTAATTTATTTTTATCAAAAATATAAAATTTCTAGGCAAATCTTACAAAATGACTCAGTTTGACCATTTGGGTCAATCGGGGCCATTGGATGGCCTTGCATGGATGTAAAAATCACATGCAAGGTCACCCTTACCTCAGGTTCAAATCCTATTATAGAATTTATTCTTCATACTAAGAAAAAATCAGATCTAATCATCAAAATCTATAAGAAATTCTCATAAAACACAAAATCTAGTGGTCTAGGCCCATGGGCCATCATGGACCATTGGATGGCTTTAAGTGACCCTAAAGATCACAACCATAGGCTATTATGTACTGGTCTCATGTGGGAATATGATAATTCCAGAATTTTAGCCATCCAAAACAGGCAAAGACTATACAACTTTTGGAAATTCTAAATACAACTAGTTTAGAAATCTAGACAAAAGCTAGACTAAAACTTTACCTTCGCTAGGCTCTTCGTTACTTTTTGGTTTGCTCCAAGTTCTATGGTGAAGAGGGGCTGGAATGAACTCAAAATAACATATGTGAAACTAGAAGGTTTGGGGAGAAGAATAGTGGTGTTGGATGTGGGATTTGATGGCTAGGATGAGAGGGCAAATTCAAGGTAGCAAGGGGCTTCAATGGAGCTCTAATGGAGATTTCTAGTGGAGAAGAAGATGAAAATAATGAAATTAAGGCCCTCCCCTTAAGGAATTTGATATCTGCAAGGGTTGGGGGAGACATGGGCTGTATTTTGGTACCATGTGTCACACCATTTCTTCCCAAGGTATTCCCTCCACTTTCCAAAGTATTCCCTCTCTCTCTCCTCCCTCCTCCCTCCTCCCTCCTCCACACATCATGCATTGTTTTTTCTTTTTGTCGTTCTCAAGGCTCCTAAGGACCCTGTGAATTTTAAAAGTCCACCAAATCTTGTGGTGCATGCACATGAGTGCATCTAACACCTAGATTTCTCCAAGGAAAATTGGTGTAGTTAAATCTTGGTCAAATGAATCAAAGGCTAGAATTTATTAGAGATTTGCAATCTCCTTATTTCTAATTAATAGAATCAAGTAATTCAATTACAATTAATTGCCCTTGGGCTTATTTAAATATTGCATGGAATGCCATGGTTCTATGCAAAGCACAAACATATAGTCTCATGTATTAATGCATCTAGACGCTTCTATTTTATGTGCCAAGGTTTGACTCAACCCATCAAGAAATCTCATGATCATTTTCAAAATTCGATTCGTTGGCGATGACCTCCTCATCACCACTATAGTTGAAGCCTAATTCGGGTCAAACCTCGGGTAAACATTTATCAGTGTAATGATCCGAGCTAAGTTTGGGGTATAAGATGGGGTGTGTCTCATCAATTTTTTAACACACCCACTTCATTAAATGGGGTGCCCTATGGGTGCCACTAAGATAATCGAATTTTCATTACTCTAAGATGGGTACCACTACCAATAGTTAAATTCTCATTGATCTAAGATGAGGGCCACTACCAATAGTCAAATATCTATTAATTTAGTGTGGGTGCCTTACCAATTTTGATGGATCTGGCCTTAGGTAGCCACCTGACGCAATCAGGTCTCACCAGTGTCTAATCAATAGTTTGACCAACACAGGGTTCTAGGGGCAGGTATTATATCCATTACAATCAATTCATAAACTCGAACAAGCCTGGTCAGGTTAAAGAGAATAGGAGGTTAAACCGAAAGCGTTTAACTGATGTTTCTGCAAAACTACTTTCATGAGTGAAAATAAATCGTTTCCGCATTTTAAGTATTTCCCGCTATAAAAAATAAAAATAAAAATAAATAAGTAGGTGATAATTTACCTTAAAATAAGGAGTTGAACTCGAAAGATAAGAACATGAATGTAGATATGAACAGAAAAGGACGCGTGTCTGCCGTGCCAACTCATATTGGTGCCGCTGACGGACCGCGAGGCCAGGTGCGAGGGGAGTGACATGCAAGACCCAAAAAGCTTCCCACCACTGTAATGCTACGTGGTCTACTCTAGTTTATAACCTCTTCCACCTTGGATGGATGGACAGAAATCCCATCTTGCAAAATGATATGGCTTGAAAAGGCCACTTTCTTAAGCTAAAACTCGCATTTAGTGAGTTTCGCATACAATTGATGCTCTCTTAAGGTCATAAGAGAATCCTCGGTTGTTCTTCATGTGAAATCTTGCATGGAGAGTATATGAGGATGTCATTGATAAACCTAACCACAAACTGATCCAGGTAAGGCCGAAAAATTTTGTTCATCCATAAATGTTGTTAGTGTATATGCTAATAATATAAAGGGCATGACAAGGAACTCATAGTGACCATATCTAGTTGGAAAGTAGTTTTGGGGACTTCTTCTTCTCTAATTCTCAGCTGGTAATATCCCGTACGAAAGTATATCTTTGAAAGACTATGGCTCCCTTTAGTTGATCAAAACGATCATCTATCCTTGGTAGAGTGTGCTTCTTTTGATCATGACCCGATTTTGTCATCGGTAGTTTATGTACAACCGAAGGGTACCTTCCTTCTTTACGAATAGGACGGGTGCTCCCCATAGAGAATTGCTTCGATGAAAGATACCCTTGCTCCACTACAAAAAATAAGACTATTAGGGGCAGCCATAAATTGCCGCTATTAACAACAAAACTGCCCCTAATACCCTTGTCGCTAATAGTCTTAATAGTTTTTTTGTTAATAGCGGCAATTTTTGGCTGCAAAAAGCTGCCGCTAATAGTCTTATTTTTTATAGTACTCTATAGATCTTGGAGTTGAGCCTTCAACTCTAACATCTCCTTAGAACCCATATAGTGTGCTTGTTGGGCTATGAGAGACAAAATTTATTTGGAACTCAATTTCTCTAGGAGGGGGTAAACCGACGAAGACACTTGAAAATTTATTTAGAATCGAAATTTTTTAAAACTGAAGGGATGACTCACTTTGGGTTGAGTGGAAGCTAAACAAAAGGTGCTTTGAGTACCAAAAGGTTTTTTGACCATTGTGATACAAGTTTCGGGTTTGTTAGGGATCCAAAATGTGACTGACTTGTTCCCATAAAAAAAAAAAAAAAAAAAAAAAGGAAATGCGGTTGACTTGTTGAAACAATTAACGGAGGCATGACAAGCAGCAAGTCATTCCAAGGATAACAAAGAAATCTAGTTTAAGTCAAAGTTGGACCCATTTCTACACGCCAAAAGTGCTCACAATCAATACAGTATGAAACTCATCGACAAAATGAATCAATGCTACATACAACAGAGAGCATGCGAAATACATCCATTGAAGAGGTTCCCAAATTTGCAAGCCCTTTACCCTAGAAGTCGCTAAAGAAGCTACAGGTATTTGCAACAAGGGAAATTTGTGTTTTCCCTTCCCTCAAATCAACATCTACTGATCTACCCGTCAGTTTAGCTCTCAGCTAGCCTAAAAGACCATCAGTTTTTCGCCCAAGAAGTTGTTCACTTTTGTGACAGAAGAGCTGACTTAGTTAGGTATCAGTTTGCAACTGAAGAGGTCGTTCAGTATTGTGACACAACAGGTCAGTCATGCAGTTGGGCATCAATATGCGACCCTGGAGGTTGTTTAGTTTAGGCACTCAATTTGCGACGAAAGACAGCCAATCAGGGGAAGAAAACACTATATATATATGACTTGAGAATTCAGTCATACGATGAACAGATTCATCTTCTATTCCTTTTTCCCTTCACTCTCGCATCCGAGAAGATCTGATTTGTAACTTAATTCGTTTGTAATCTTCTCTTTCCTTTTTTTAATAAAAGGGGTGGGGTCCATCAACCCCAATTAATTATCAAAAAAAAAAAAAAGACTTGAGAATTCAGTCAGCTAGCACTCAGAAATGTGACCAAAGAGGTCATTCAATGATGCTTCAAGTTTGTGGCGTGAGCATGTCACTCAGAAGTATTAATTCCAGTCAGCAAAGTCTCCGACGTCCTGTTTCAACAAATTAAGAAGGGCAAGGTCTCAAAGTTACCTAAAATTTGAAACTTACAAAGGAGAAGAGTAACAATTGACCACTCTCTCACTACGCGAAAAAACCAAAAAACGACATTGATTTTTTTCAAAAAATCACTGCCACTGCCCTAAACAGTTGCAAAAAAAGGAGTGATTTTTTTTTACCACCATGCAAAATAGTGATTTATAAACTTCAACAACAACTGCTCTTAACAGTCATAGAAAAAATCACTGCTTTTGGCAGTGGTTTTTTTATGCAAATTTTTTTTGAAAAAAATACTATTTAAAAAAATAAAAATTACATCAATGATTTTTATGCAATTTTTAAAAAAATAATATTTTTTTAATGCATTTTTTTAATATAATTTTTTATGATTTTTTTAATGCTTTAAAAAATATTATATAAAGAAAAAAAGCTATTAATCTCATATTTAAACACATTTATTCAACTCAAATGCAAATCATTCAATGCCATTAATAAAAAAAATAGATGCCCAATTCTTTTATTCAAACAAAAGGTTGCATCTCAACTTATGATCCAACCTTTCAAATCAACCAAATATTTTCAACTCTGCATGCTCAATCCTTTTATTCAAACAAAAAGAAGAAGAAAAAAAAGAGAGTTAACAATCTAAGGACCCCATGGCCCATTTTCAAAATAAAAGAAAAGAAAAATTAAATTTACTTCGCCTCTCCTGCCAAGTGTCCCCGATCCCTAGTGATCCGTTTGAGATAAGCTTGAAATCGAAAAGCTTCACTTGAAATAAAAATGATAACATCATTAAAGTCTAGGCCATGGCGCATTAACTCATTCAATTCATTTTCCTAAAATCTGAAAAATATAAGTGACACTAAGCTAGTAATTAAGAACCTAACCTGCTGCTAGATATGAACTCCAATATCTCCGAGCACCACGTTTCCAGATGCTACATTAGCAATGTAGCGTTCAATGCTGACATGTGGGTGTCAAGTGGCACCTAATTCCAAAATCCTGACTTGCTAACTATGAGTAGCAGCACAGACTACGGCTAGGCTGAGACTAACTTTGTCCTGGCCCTAACCCAGTCAGTTGACAGCCCTACTAAAAGATCAACATCATTCCTTTCCAGTTTTCAAAAGTCTCCAAAAGTGATCTGTACTCTTACTACATTTTGAAATTCTTAGGTTTTAATTTTTCAGTTGGTGTTAGATAAGCAGCTAAGTGGCAGGTGACTTGGTACTCGGGTCACTTTTTGGTTGTGTACCATGATGGATAGTTCTTTGGCGCAAAACGTTGGAACAGAAAACAATCTCCATTACCTGAGTCAATGCAGTCAAAAGCCATCTAAAATTAATGGCTATAATGTAAATTCAACATACCATTAACTTTAAATAACCTTCGACCACTTTATATTGGACGATGGAGATCACATTTCGACCCAATCTTTTGCACCGTATCTATTAAGAACGCGTGCGTCAAACCAGATGGAACATATGTTGGTTCAACATGGCACACATCCCAAAAAGTGACCTAAGTATCAAGAGCGTCAACACTAGGGTTAAGAACCTAATACCAACTCTCCTTAAAAAAATTGTCCATTCTGAAATTTTCCCAACTGGCAATATCAATAATTAGATTGTTCAGACATAAGCATATCAGTGATGTTTGTGTTGAAGCTTTCTTGGCAAATTCTGCATGTGGCTTCACCAATCAAATTCTTCATGTCACTGAAAGAAATAACAATTTTTATCATACCTTTAAATAGCTATGTATCATTGATGCTAAATTACTAGCTATCTGAATTGTAATTTAATCATATTCCACGTCTAATCACAAACACGACAAACAGCTACTAGTTATATAGAAACAAAAGAATGTAGAGAAGCTACGTTATGATGACTACTAATAGCATCATCAGATTTGATGGTAAGGGAGTTCCTTTCATTGACTTGGAACATCAAATTGATGGCCGCACCCAAAAATTGCACCAAGAGAACAATCCAGTCAGATCAATTGCCTGCTTCTAGACAACCAACAGAAATAAATACAGCTGTTTAACACATCACAAAGGCCCACTAATTGGATGTCAAGGACCATCTAATTGGTGCAATTTTGGGTTGCAGACTAAAAAAATGGGAACTTATCAATTGGATGGACCAGTCAATGAACATGAATACCTGCTCATAGCAAAATATGGGCTTCTACCAACTCTACATGCAAAGGGAGAAGTAAACTACATATATATATATATATATATATATATATATATATATATATATATATATATATACTTACATGCGGCACTCAACGCTGGTTCCATGGTTTCAGAAAGGGTAGCTAGAGACCGTATCAAGCTTGTCATTCCGCTTCTTAGGAGACGGCTTTGCCCTCGACTTCCTCTTTCCCATATGATTCATCAACTCATATGGTAAGCTTACAGGTAAATAAATAGAATTGCATAAAGACAAGTTAACTAGGTAGTAATAAAAGATGAGTAGCAAATTCTAATAACAAATGGAAGTTTACAAACGTGCACCACATTATCACTTCAACGGTGTAACATGAAAGGCTCTAATTTAGTGGTGTAAGATCATTCAAACACCAGTTTGGTATTTAAAAGTCATACATGAGCCATTTTATCCTTATGGATAATTACATGATTTTGATTCAAAGATGACCCAAAGGTCCTAATTAGAATTCAGTCGTTGGATATTCGCAAATATTTTTAACACCAAAAGAGTGAAAAGTCAAAAAAATAAACTTCACTGATTTGCACGCTCATAAAATCTGTGCATGTCCCGAGCCTTGATCAGTTTGACCGAGGGAGAGAGACCCGTTTAATATTAGGTCTCTGACAGGAGCACCATCTGTGATGTTCGGGTCAATCTCCCTCCACCACTTGAGAGGTACACAGATTTTGGTACTCAAATTATTAGTGAAAAAATCTTGATCATTAAATTATGTGAAAGTAACATATGTACATAGAGACAAAACAGGGCAAAATTTACATACCGTACTTGTCTGCTGAAGAGAAGGAACAAGAGAAAGCTGAGACCTATCAGTATGGTTTGCCATGACCACTGCAACCAAAATTCCAAATCACAAGATTAATTAAATCAAATGAAAGATCAAATAAATTCCAAATCACAGTCAGTCACGTCGTGCCACGTAAGCTGTCTGCAACATTGTCCATCAAAAACTATCCACCGTTTATAATTTTTCTTTTGTCTATCTCTCTCTATAGTCATACATTAAGTGAAAATAAATGAAGTGTCTAAAATATAACAACATGACATGTATTTTGACGCTGAAATATTTGGGTGGATACAAATTAACGAAAGGTTTGAAAACATTATTGATAGATGCATTAGCTTTCATCATCAGATATTAAGGGCAAACCAAGATGTAGGCATAAAGTTAGTGTCCATCTAAACCAAGGGTGAAAGTTTTGTACAAAAAACCAAATCGGTCGATTGAACACCCGAAAATCAGCATGAAATCAACCCAAACTGATTGCGATCAGGTTCTGTTTCGGATTTGGATTGCCAAAACTGAAAATCAGATTGATAGAATGAGGAAACCGACCTAAAACTGAAAAAAATAAAAATAAAGAAATGAACCCAAAAAATGAATATAAAAAAATTTGAAACCGAACCGAATCCAAAAGCAACCAATTCAGTTCGGTCGTGGGTCCTAGTCAACGAAAATAGAAACCAAACCGTTTCAGTTCAGCTTCGGTTCAGTCTGCACCATACCGAAAACCTATTAAAATTGGTTTTGATTCGGTTCGGCTAACCGAATTTGCATCTCTAATCTAAACCGTCGAATTCTCTCTAATTGCAAGAAGAAATTGATAGCCTGATGTTAACTGTTAAGCACCATGATAGTGCCCCCTTCTTGTAGGACAACAATAGAAATAGGGAACAACATGAAGATACTAAGCACCATCTTATCAAAGCCCATAATTAATTATGATTAAAAATACATAAATAAACATTTTACTCATGAAAATCTTGACTACACATGTGGATAAGCCTTTCTTGACTGCTGTCTCATATAGGATATTTTTGGCAGAAAAATGTCCTAGGTGTTGGGCACAAACACAACTGCTTTTTGTTAGGGTCCCAGCTGAACCTGTTCCTAAAAATGTTCAGATTCATCACTGACTCTTGAGAACGAACATGAGATTGAATTGTGCAAAGATTTTCGTGCATGGGTGAAGCACCTAATGCCATCACTTTTCTTCTTTCTTCGATTTTCATAATTGGCCATGTAGGCAAATGGGATCTTGGACTGTTTGCTAAAAAATCCTAGTTGGGAGGTCAAAATCTGTACTCTTAAAAAAAGAATAGTCCAATAGTTTGTGGCGTAGAGAAAAATTTAAGAAGAGATTAAGGGGGAAAAAATTAAGAAGAGGGTATTAACTATATTAAACTATTAATTAATTCCCATGAAATTATATGGATAGTTTAATAATAGTTTTTTTCAGTTAAGAGAGAAGGTCAAGGATACATTTTATGAAGAAAATTTACAAAAGGAATATTAACCATTAACTAAATGCTAGCAAATTAAGTGGATAGCTTACATGTCCACCCTAGAAGAGATAAGCAAAATCTCTAGTACTCCTCTCTCAACCCTTAAATGTGTGCAACCCAGAAATGTGCAGAGTCCGAACATTATTAAGTAAATAATGTCATATTTGTTAAGAAGTCCAATGAAGTAAATACTTTGACATTGTCATATCCCAAAAAATAGTTTAGCATTAAATTGAATTTCTATTTCTGTATGAAAGCTTTGAATATAGATAACATTTAAAATGATCTTTAATAAGATATAACCATGTCATTCTTGCAAAATTATTCACAAACGTAATTATCTAAAACACAACATACTCGGGACCCGGGAAGAGCCCCAAACATTAGAATGAACTAAAGAAAACAAAAGTTCACTATGGTTATACACACGACACTCTATGATGTTTAGTCAATTAGCACACTCTACACTCTAGTTCAGACACAAACGACAAAGGCAGGACGACACTCTATGAGGTTTATCTAGTTTGCGCATACAACATTACGGTTTATGGAACTTTGGGACATTAAAAAATTCACCATTGACCATGGCCTGAAAACAAAAGCAAAGAATAAATAGCTTACACCCTAACTGTTGATATGCCCTGTAGTCCTATACCATAAGTAACCACTCTTTCTTCCATAAGTTATATCTACATTTTTAACATTAGAAAATTCTTGTCATTGCAGGAGATAAACAAAGAAACATGCATCGATTAGGTCATTTAAATTTTTTTAAACATTAAAAAAAAGAGTTCATTTGAGTTTCCCAGTGTCTTTGGCATAACAAATGCTCTTTCTATGCTATGTAACACACTCGTGATCTAGGATGAATGAAGATAATACCAGGAGTAGCATCTATCATTGAGAAATCTTCTAGCAATTATGCCACTTCAACCATTAACAATCAATCCCTTAAGTCCTGCTAATAAATATAATGGAACCTTACATTTTCCAACACAAATCAGCCAGTATTTTTGCAAACCTCCAACAAGCTAATGATGAGTAGGCTCTTCGATAGGGTGGCGAAATGATCATTATTTGGATAGTGTGGAAAGAAATGGGCTGACCATCTCACACTTCCAATATGTTGACAACATGGTCCTTCTATGTAGAGCTTATGTGGAAGAGATGATGATAATAAAAAATGAGTATTAAGATGCTATGAGGTAGTATCAAGGTAAAAAGTTAATATGGGGAAGAGATACTTTTGGTATCATAATGAACGATGAGCAAGTCAAGAGTATAGCAGAAAAATTTCGGCTGCAATTGGGGGAATTACCTTAATACTTATTTGGGGGATTACCTTTACGTATCGGCAAACTGTGAAAATATTTATGAGACCCTATTATTTAGAGAGTTGAGCAAAGAGTACCCTTTTCTAAACTGATCTTCCACACTTTCACCCAAACCTAAGTAGTAATATTTGCGGTTGATGAACCCACCACTACATCATTTCCAAATATAGACAGGAAAAAAAAAAATATTAGTTCTCCGGCCTTAATTAGAACTCCGCAAAGTCCAAGTGGAAAGGACAAATCATGGACCCAAGAAAATACAGATTAAAGGCATTGTTCGTATAAAAGATGAGCACTTTGTATAGAAAATGTAACTCAAAAACCAATAGATCTTTCAGACTTTTCCCGAGAATGAAGAATTTAAATTCAATAGAAATCTAAAAGACCTGCTACACCTTAATATAAACATTAATCGCTCAACTAAGATTGAAGAAAACAGACTTTCCAACAGAACATTTTATAAAGGAGAAGTAACTATGTAATAATTAGACCTGCCAATGGCCCCAATAAGACACACAAGGAAGAGACATCCAAAATGGGCAAGGATAAGTTTGCCAAGTTTCCTCTCCAAGGTACTTCTTTTGGAAGGGACATTCATAAAAACTCAGATTTTGACAAATCACCAGGCTCAGATTTTCAGTAGATCATAAAAACTTAAAAAAGGTATGGAAGACCATCCAAATTACAAATCAAAACAACATCTGTCTTTTAACCCTAAGTGATCATTTAGGCTTATTTCCTAGAAGGATGATATCAAAACAATAAAAACATGAAGAACAAAGTGGGTAAGATGGACTCAAAAAGGTGGGTTTGGCAGTTCCACACTTCATGTTGCACATGGCTCTGAATGCAAAGTTAACATTTTCGCATTTGGGGCAGACCTAATCACCATCAGACCCATCTGGCCCTGAAAAACGTTGAAATTAAATTGTTAGAACTAAGTTACTGTAAATGCCCAGTTGAACAAAATAAGAACAAGTTAAAATTGATAACAAGTTAAATTTTTTTAATATTATATATACTTGCTTTATCAATAAAAAAACAAAGTTTCACCACTTGTCCAAATAATAATAATAATATATATAAATCAAATTTATCAATTTCTTATATTCCCTTGTCATATATCTGATGTATAAAATTTTCTAACTATACCCTTGACCTCAATTCATGGGTCCACATGTTAGAAATAATTGTGAAGTGATTCTCTTCCTTTTCTTGAAATGGCATTGTGATAGCCTGAAATTTCATGCCCAGAAATCCGTGCCATCAGGATCATGCTCTGGATGATCCTCGGGACAGATCACAAAGTGTCTGCTTGTCTAGCAGAAATTAGAGCAGACACTGTCCGGCAGTGGCAGATCGAGTCATTATATACGACTTTTAAATGAAAGAAATAATAAAACATACATGTATATATATATATATATATATATATATCAAAAGAATATATATCCCCAAAAAGGAACCAAGAAGAACCACTGGTGATGGACATCCATCACCCAGATAATGGTTCATATAGATGTATAATAATATAAATAAAAATATCTATAGATAGTAAATATAGAAAGTGGCCACCAGGCACACGATAATCCAGAGTATCATACAAAAATCCCAAAATAAAAGACTCAAGTACCCAGGCTATGGATAAAAATCGTCTGCCTGGACGTCAGTCTCCTCATCCTCAGCCTCAGCCTCTGGATCAGGCTGGTAATTAGGATCGCTCTCCGTGCCAAGAGCTCTAGCCTCAGAACCTAAAATATTGTAGAAAACAGGGTGAGCTAACCATCTAAGCTCCGTAGAAGAATTTCAGTTAAAATTGCATCTTAATTGTAAAACATGGTTGTAAAAGGTATTGACAGAATTGAATAGATGCAAGCAGATGTTTCAGATATGTAGAATTTATCAAAGCAGGCAAAACTTACTAGAGTTTACAGAATGTTATGCACACATTGTTTAATGACTAAGAATAGTAAACTTAAGTAACTCCCGTGAGTACAGCACGTGGTAGCGAGATTTGGTCCGATGGGTAATCCCAACCATCGTCGTTCACATGAACAAATTTAGGAATGCAACAACGCCTCAACTATGGAGTGCAATTGTGTCAAGGATTTCCAAGCAGATGCACGATTGTGCTAGACACGGATATACCGCCGAGTCAGTGGGATTCGTCAGAGTATTAAACCTCAAATCACATGCAGACATATTTTACATAATAGAAATCAGGTGACAGGTGACAGGTGTCAGATAGCAGGAGTCAGATATAACAGAGATGTCACACATATGCTAAACATGATTTGAAAGTAAAATTAGACTATACAGTCGAATGCAGAAAATTCAGAACCCATGAGATCAATAATAAATGCAATTTTAGTTGAATTCCCCTACCTCAGGTCAGACCTTTCTAAGCAAATCCAAAGCTTTTCTGAACGTCAAGGTCTGATCCTAGATCATAAATATAGTACACTAGGTGTCAGGTATGTTAGACCATTAACTGGCACTGTGACCAACAGCTTAAATTTTATAATTTCCAGACATGTCTAAAAATAGGGGTGATTGATCGATCAATGCCCTTATTGATCGATCACTTCTGCTCCTTGATCGATCAATGACCTCATTGATCGATTAATCTCCTCCAAATACTCACAGGTAACAGAGTTAATTGATCGATCAATAGTCTCTATTGATCGATCACCTCCTCTCATTGATCGATCAATGCTTCAATTGATCGATCAATAGATCCTTACTCTTCACAATTAACAGAGGAAAATTGATCGATCACTAGCTCAGTTGATCGATCAATCTTTCTCATTGATCGATCAATGACCTCATTGATTGATCACCAACCTACATTTTCAAATTTCCCTCTTCCTGTTCTCATTCTCACTTTATACAGATTGATCGATCAATGCCCTTATTGATCGATCAATCCATGCCAGTGATCGATCAATACCCTTATTGATCGATTAATCTTTACCATTGATCGATCATTCTCTCTGTGATCGATCAATCCTCATAATTGATCGATCAATTAGCAAATTGATCGATCAATGCCTCTCGAGCACTGAACTTCCAAAAAAAAACTAACTCTACTGTTCCCTCTTTATTTTTATACCAATTGATCAATCAATGCTTCTCATTGATCGATCAACCTAGTATTGATCAATCAATAATGATAGTTCCTTTGTCATTAATGGAGGTCACTCCTTTGACCCATTTAAACCCCTTTAACATGAATGAGTTCAACAACCTCACACACACACACACACACCTACACACATATTAGAGGCCTAAATCTTGCCCTTCTTAAATGTAAAGGCTCACCTCTATTTGGGCCCTTTCGGCAAACGCGATTCGGAGGGTTTCGGATTCCAAATCAGAGGGCTTGTCGCCGTCACGACTTGGAATAACAAATCTGTGGCTCCGCGTCGACACGTAGCGATAACACACCTCCTCGCAGAGCAAATACGACGAACCGATGTCGATTCCACACTCTCAATTCAAGTAATCGCTAATCTAAGTTCTCTCACATTTGGTTCTCCAAAAAAGCAATTCAAACCATCATCTCTTAGCTTAGGTTTAGATTTATCAGAACAAGGAGAAGAAGAAGAAGAAGGAATATGAACTTCCAGGTCCCATTCATTCTCTTATTAGCTAAGGGACTGAAATATCTCTGATATTTCAGTTTACTCCCTAAGCTTGGCTCCGGTGTGAAGCGCGAATACGGTTGCTACGGCGTAACACGCCGTATCAACGTCCTATAAGACTCGGACTTAAGCGAGAAGTCACAGATGACTTCACCTACACATGGATTCATATTATTTCCAATAATATTATATTTAAAATTTTAGAACTATCTCGATTTTCGTGTTGGGCATGCATATCGAAGTAGTTAGGTTCTTGTTCAGAATTTTAGGGTCGTTACATTATCCCCCCCTTAGGAATTTTCGTCCTCGAAAATGCTAGGGAGGTCATAGGAGATGCAGGGAGGACAATGAGCAGGTGAGTAGATCAGACAGGAATCAAAATACATGCGGACGGAAAGTTAAATAGAATGTAGAATGAGTACAATATACAGATATATAATTAAAAGAACAACACATAATAGCATAGTAAATACCTGTCGGGACGTCAGATGATCTGGCCTCGTTAGGGGTAGGCCGATTGGGGCGGGGTGGTGGTGTACGGTAGTCACGAGGATCCATCGTATGCTGACAGGCGTGAGAAATCATCGGTGTGGATGTGGTGGCGTGTAAGTGTTGCATGACGAGCTCGTGCATGCCCTAGTGGTAATCCAGTCGACGATGAATCTGACACTGGAACGCCTCCATCCCATCCAGCCGCTCGTGTATACGATGATTACCCTCCACAAGCTCACGAAGCATCGCTGCGACGTCCACTGAGGAAGGAGGAGGGGGATGTGATGTGGTGTGACGAGGTGGCCGACGTGGTGTGGTGGGGACAGGGCAAGTAGACACCTCTGGCGGAGGTGGATGATCAAGTGGTGCCTCCCCCTCACCAAGGACGTGCTCGGCGGGCACCGCACCCTCTGCAACGACAGGCTCAACGGGCTCAGCGGCTCCCTCCTCTCCCTCTGGTAACCGCCTGACCAGGAGGTTGTAACTCTTGGTTCAGTCCTTGAGGTGGAAGACCTTCGTGTTGTTTACCATTCGTGGCTCATTGGGAGCCAAACTATATGCCTCGCATAGAGCAACATATTGCTCCACCATCTTTGTAATCAGGCGAGCGTAGGGAATCTGTTTCTTGACCCCAGTCTTTATTTTCTCTGACATCAGGTCCTTGGCATTTAGGATGCCATCGATGACCAAGTCTGCCATTGAGAATCAACGATTCTCAAAGGCAGAAAAGAGTGCCTGTTGCACAACGCTACTCCTTGAGGACTTGTGCAAGAATGGGTTGAGTGCGCACTTGATATAAGTATCAAGCATCCACAATTGATTAGGTAACTGGGCTGGTGTGATGGATTGCCCTTTCCCATGTTGACCTTGGGTCATCTTGGTGACCACGTCGGGAAAAGGGACATCTTTAATGTATGGGGGCCCTAATCTACAGGTTTCAATGTAGATCGACGTGCACTGTAGGGCAGCCGTTACATGAAACTAGTTAAACTTATACTCAAACCCGTCAATCGAAGTGACGAGTCGATGTCGACTATCACCCCAACGAAGGTTTTGGAAAAAGAGACTCACGATCCGGGGGCAATAATGATCGTGGAATGGCTTGAGTAAGGGTTTCAACCCGAGCTTTTGAATGTATCCCATGGCCTAAACCATCTCGGGCCGATCCTCATAAAGGGAAGAGGCGAATACATACCCGGGAAGGAAGGTTTTGGAAGTCCACCATGGGTTGGGGACTTCACCCTCAACTTGGATCGGTACGGGGGCTTGGACAGGTGGAACCACGTCCGCAATAGGTGCCACGGGTGGCACGATAGGTTGGGGAATGGGTTCGGGGGTGGTACCAAAGAACAAATCCGGGACGTTAGAGTCTTACGCGAACCGTTCTTTGTTCGCGGTCCCATGGCGTAAAAAGCTCAAAAATGGACAAAATAACTCAAAAGAGAGGGTTTTACCAAGTCGGCCGAGCGAAATCTAAGCTAATCACATGGAAGAAATAGGTCGGATGGCCGAAAAACCCGTCGGAAGGAAGGTGGAACGCAAGCGCCAAGGTCTCCCTTGATCGATCACACCTCTTTGTATCATGCAAATGAGTTGTTTAAAACTCAACCGTCTCTTAAAACCCTAGGATTGATCGATCAATAGAGCATCTAAAAAGCCCTAACCCGACTGTCTTGATCGATCAATATACCTGTTGATCGATCAATGCATTCATAATTGATCGATCAATACCCTTATTGATCGATCAATGAGCAAGTCTAAACACTTACTCCATAACCTTGATCGATCAATGCCCATAATTGATCGATCAATGCAACACAAATTGATCGATCAATGCCCTATGTTGATCGATCAATGCCCAATTTGATCGATTAACCAACCTTGGTGATCGATCAATACCATCAAAATCGATCGATCAATACCTTTATTGATCGATCACACACTAAAACTGAGCACCAGACTCCACACATCATTGATCGATCACCTCACTATGTTGATCGATCAATCACTAAATTGATCGATCAACCAAGACCGTGACATGATTTCTTAACACAGTCACTTCCTTAATGCGAATAGACCGCACTCCGAAAGTGAGGGTAAATGTACCTCACATACAGAACCTGCAATAGCAGATTACATGAGTCAAATGATGCTTGCTTACGCATGAGAAACACACAATCACGATGATGAATTTTAAGTGAAATTCAAAAAATTTACCTCTCATGTTAGGTAAACAAGTGTGGATACTATTCATGGATCTCGGTTGCGTGCTCCTAAGTAGCTTCGGAAGCTGAATGATTTCTCCACTTTACAAGTACCAGTGGAATCAACTTGGTCCACAAAACTTGATCTCTATGATCCAAAATCGCTATCGGTTCCTCAATCACCATTAGGTCCTCTTGTAACTCAATCGGCTGGAAATTCAAGACGTGAGTCGGGTCGCGCACATATCGTCGTAGCATGGAAACATGAAAAATGTTATGCATGCTTGCTAATTGCGGTGGCAAAGCAATCCGATAAGCGACTTCGCCAACCCGTTCGAGTACCTCAAAGGGGCCGATATATCGAGGACTCAACTTCCCTCGCTTCCAGAAGCGCATAACGCCTTTGGTTGGCGAGATCTTCACAAAGACCTTGTCTGTGACTTGAAAATAGTAGTTAATTCTATAGCTAATCACTTTTACTAGGAAATAGTAAATTTCACGAACGCATCTAAGTATAACTGAAACTCGACGTGCGTTCGATGGAGATCGGCATAGATCTTTTGGCGACTTTGAGCAACCTGCAATCTTTTGCGGATCAACTGAACTGTCTCGATTATACTGTCCACGATATCAGGTCCCAAAATAAGCTTTTCACCGACTTCTTCCCAATTCAAAGGAGATCTGCATCGTCGTCCATACAAGACTTCATAAGGCGCCATCCCAATACTCAACTGATAGCTGTTGTTGTAAGCAAACTCGATCAAAGGTAAATGCTGATCCCATGAACCATGAAAGTCCAACATACATGCTCGAAACATATCCTCTATGATCTGGTTCACTCTCTCAATCTACCCATCTGTCTGAGGATGAAACGCTGAGCTAAACTCCAATTTAGTACCCATGCCTTCTTGAAATCGTCGCCAGAATTATGACGTATAGAGTGGATCTCTATCACACACGATGCTGACTGGTATGTCATGTAACCGAACTATCTCCTTCATGTATAGCTCTGTAAGCTTATTAGCTGTATACGTAGTCCGGTACGGCAGAAAATGTGCAGACTTTGTTAGTCGATCTACAATGACCCAGATGGCATTGTTCTTTCTCAATGTGTTCGGCGATCCCAAGATAAAATCCATAGAAATGGCTTCCCATTATACTCTGGAACTGGTAATGGTTGTAATAACTCTGCTAGATTTCGATGGTCTACTTTCACCTATTGGCAGACCAAACACCGAGAAATATAATCCATAGCATCTTTCTTCAGTCCTATCCACCAAAAACTTCGCTTGAGATCTTGGTACATCTTAGTACTCCCGGGATGTATAGCATATGTAGACTTGTGTGCTTCCTCCAAAATCGTATCCTTCAGATCCTTATTATCAGGTATGCACATTCGATCTCTGAATAGCAAAGTACCATCATCCTTGATGGAGAAATCAGGTCTAATCCTATTGATCACATCCTTTCTAATGGCCATAAGCTCATCATCAATCATCTAGAGCTTACGCATGTTATCAAATAACGTGGGTCGTATCACGATGGTAGCCATCAATGCCCCTAAACCTTTGACATCAATCAGTATATCTCACAAGGCCAGGTCCTCAAGTAGATGCCACCTCTGCACTCTGGTGATAAGATGTGATAACTGAGCTGAAGACTTCCTACTCAAAGCATCTGCCACAACATTGGCCTTCCCAGGATGATACTGGATGGAACAATCGTAATCCTTTAAGAACTCCATCCATCTGCGCTGTTGCATGTTTAAGTCCTTCTGGGTAAAGAGATACTTGAGACTCTTGTGGTCGGTGAAGATGTCAAACTTCTCACCTTATAAGTAGTGCCTCCAGATCTTCAAAGTAAAGATCACCGCCGCTAACTCTAGATCGTGAGTCGGATAATTCTTTTCATGATCCTTGAGCTGTCTAGAGCCGTACGAGATAACCTTCTTGTGCTAGTTGAGGACACAACTCAAACCACTATAAGATGTGTCACTGTAGATAGCGAAACCCCCTCTGCCAGAAGGTATAGCTAATACCGGTGCTATAGTCAGACACGTCTTCAGTTTCTGGAAACTCTTCTCACACTGATTAGTTTAATCAAACTTAGCATTTTTCTTTGTGACCTGAGTAAGCGGACTTGATAACTTGGAGAACCCTTCTACGAATTGTTGGTAGTATCCTGCTAAACTAAGAAAACTACGGACCTCTGTTACTGTTCTAGGTTGTTCCCAATTCACGACCGCTTCAATCTTTGTCGGGTCGACCGTTATACCCTTAGCAGAGACGATATGGCCGAAGAAACTGACTTGATCAAGCCAAAACTCATACTTACTGAGCTTTGCATACAATTTGTGATCTCTGAGGGTTTGTAAAGCCACGTGCAAATGTCCTTCATGTTCCTCCTTTATCTTGGAATAGACAAGGATATCATATACAAAGACAACCACAGACTTATCCAAATGTGGTTTAAACACTCGGTTCATCAAGTCCATAAAAGATACAGGTGCGTTCGTCAATCCAAATGGCATGACTAAAAACTCATAGTGCCCATATCTAGTTTTGAACGTCGTCTTCTCGACATCTTCTGCTTTGACCCTTAGCTGATGATAACCCGACAGCAAGTCAATCTTTGTAAAGAACCTTGCTCCTTGTAACTGATCAAACAGATCATCGATTCTAGGGAGCGGGTAACGATTCTTAATCGTCAACTTGTTCAACTGCCGATAGTCAATGCACAGACGCATTGAACCATCTTTCTTCCTGACGAACAGTACTGGTGCTTCCCAAGGAGACACACTAGGTTGAGCGAACCCTTTGTCAAGCAGTTCTTACAGTTGCTTCTTTAATTCTTTTAATTCTGCTGAAGCCATCCGATAAGGAGCCTTAGATACTGGTTTAGTACTCGGAACTAGATTTATTGCAAATTCAATCTCCCGAGTTGGTGGTAATCCTGGTAAATCCTTAGGAAACACATTGGGAGATTCGCATGCAACATGAATATCGTATTTCACATTCGTCTCTTCCCGTTGCTCTTACAGAAAGGCCATATAGCCACTGCATCCACTCTTCATCATCCTTTCGGTTCGAATAGCTGATATCAACGGAGCTACCTTAGACTTCACCCCAAAGAATCTGAATGATCGCTCCTTTGGAGGGCGAAAAACTACAATCTTTCGAAGGCAATCGACACTTGCATGGTAAGCGGATAGCCAGTCTATTCCAAGAATGATGTCAAACCCTTTCATATCTAGCAAAATTAAATCTGCCAGCGTCTCATGATCTTCTACCAACACAATTACCGATTTACACATTGTGACTGCATTCACTGCACTTCCCGTAGGAATAGACACCGTCAATATGAACTCTAAGTGCTCAGGGGTGACGCTCAATTCTTTAGTAAATTGAGGCCTAACAAATGAGTGTGTAGAGTCTGGGTCTACCAAAACCCGTGCTCGATGAAAACAAATATCACAACGCTGATATACTTTCAGCTCTCCTATAATTCAGCCACACAATTAGATCAAGTGCTTACGATGTGTATGTGTAATGTGCATTATTATCATAAACATTTAATCAAAATAATTCTACTTTACTAATTTCCAATCCATCCTACTACATAATTAATCTCACTTTGAAATTTAATCATACCTTGAATGACATCATTCGATGTCAGAGCATCAGTCAAGGTAACAGCATACGCTCGACCTTGAACCACAGGTCGAGAAGATCTCTGTGTAGACACTGATCCGGACTGCTCCTTGCTATCTTTGCTCTCCTCTGGGCAGTTCCTAACCAAGTGGCCCATCTCACCACACCTGAAGCACGCTCCCGTATCCCTCCTACAATCCTCTGTTTTATGTGGTTTCCCACACTTTGCACATGATACCACTAGAGTGAATGACGAGACCCTCGAAGATCCCTGCACTACTGACGCTCCGCTACCAGAAGAATCAGATGGTCGAAATGGTCTGGAAAATGTAGGCACTGCTGCTCTCTGGTACGAACTCGGCCCTGAAGAAATCACCGGTGGGGAATGAGTGGGGTATCTAGGAGGTCTAGCAAATCTCCCCCGCTTGTTTTGCTCAGGGTCTTGAGACTGCCACTGAAAAGACTTCTCTCAGCTTTGCTTGTCTTTCTAAGCAAATTGCTTCTGGTTTTCCTCTTCTGCTATGAGAGCCTTGGCCATAACTCTCTCATATGTCTCCATTTCTCACATGGCGACATCTTTTTGTAGGTTCTGCCTCAAGCCGAGCTAAAATTTCTGTGCTCTCATCAGCTCAGTGGCTACATGCTGGGGTGCGAACCAAGCCAGTCGATCAAACTCAGCACCGTACTCTCTCACTGACATCGCGCCCTGCTTTAGCTCTATGAACTTTACTTCCCACTGGTGCCTCACTATTTTCAGAAAGTGCTTGTTATAAAACTTCTGTGAACTCCTCCTAGGACCATGGAGTGTGACGAAACTCTCTCTGTCGATTTTAGGATACCGACTTCCACCAAGGTCCGGCATCACCATCCAATTTGAAAGTGGCCCAGCGCACTTTCTCTACGTCATTGCACTGGAGCACTTCAAGAAGTTTCTCCATCTCCTCTATCCAACCCTCTCCCTCTATGGGATCTGTCTAACCCGAGAAGTTAGGAGGTCTCATTCTCCTAAACTCCATGAATTCGCTTGGCTGGTGAGGTGGTCTAGCTGCCTGCTGAGTCAGAGCAGCTGTCTGCTGAGCGATGTTGGTAGCCAAAGCTTCCAACACCTGCTCCATTCTATTCTCATTGCCTCTTCTTCCTCCTCTCGGTCCTACCAGAACGGCATTTTCACCCGATAGGAACCCCAATCCCCTAGATGTCCCAGCAACATTGGGAATATCTTACAAAGGGACCTCTCTCTGGCCTTCTCTGCCTCCATTGCGTCTGCCTCTGAACCTAAGGCTCATACTGATCTGTCATTGTGAAAACAATAACATTGATCAATACCTAGATTGTGAAAAAAATCCGACTTGAACCTGTAGTTCAACCTAAAGCCTAGGCTCTGATACCAACTGTGACAGCTCGGAATTCCGCACCCAAAAATCCGTGCCATTAGGATCATGCTCTGGATGATCCCCGGGACAAATCATAGAGTGTCTGCTCGTCTAGCGAAAATCAGAGCAGACACTGTCCAGCAGTGGTAGATCGAGTCATCATATACGACTTTTAAATGAAAGAAACAATAAAACATACATGTATATATATATATATATATATATATATATATATATATATAAAGAATATACATCCCCAAAAAGGAACCAAGAAGAATCACTGGTGATGGACATCCATCACCCAAACAATGGTTCTTGATAGTGGTTCCTATAGAATGTATAATAATACAAAAAAAAACATCCATAGATAGTAAATACAGAAAGTGGCCACCAGGCACATGATAATCCAGAGTATCATACAAAAATCCCAAAATAAAAGACTCAAGTACCCATGCTATGGATAAAAATTGTCTGACTGGACGTCAGTCTCCTCGTCCTCAGCCTCAGCCTCTGGATCAAGCTGGTAATCAGGATCGCTCTCCATGTCGGGAGCTCTAGCCTCAAAACTTAAAATGTTGTAGAAAACAGGGTGAGCTAACCATCTAAGCTCTGTAGAAGTGTGACAGCCCGATTTTCCACACCCGAAATTCCGTGCCATCAGGATCATACTCTGGATGATCCCTGGGACAAATCATAAAGTGTCTGCTCGTATAGCGGAAACCAAGAAAACACTGTCCAGCAGTGGTAGGTCGAGTAATCATTTAAGACATTTACAATAATTGAATATAATAAATAAAGCATGTAATTCTATTTACCAAAAGAATATACATTCCCAAAAAGGAACCAAGAAGAACCATTGGTGATGGACATCCATCACCCAAACAATGGTTCCTGATAGTGGTTCAATAGAATGTATAAAAACATAAAATACAATATCTATAGTAATATATATATATATATATATATATATATATATATATATATATATACAGACGGTGGCCACCAGACACACAATAATCCGGAATATCCAAAAGACAAATGACAGGCTCGGTACCCAGGCTACGGATAGAACTCGTCCGCCTGAATATCCGTCTCCTCATCCTCGGCTTCAGCCTCTGGGTTAGGCCGATAATCAGGATCGCTCTCCGTGCCGGGAACTACAGCCTCAGAACCTATAAATGGTTTAAAACAGGGTGAGCTACATCATAGCTCAATAGAAGAATTCCAACTAAAATGAATTGAATATGCAGATCATGCTATCTCAAACAGGAATCAAATCAGAACATACAATCAGGACAAATCGAATCAAATACTGAGCCTTTAAATAAGAAATATGATGTTATGCAAGTATATGATCAGAGACTTAAATTATGTATGTTTTCTAACTTAAGAAACTCCCGTGGATATATAACACGGAGTAAACAGGAATTTACCAATAGGAAACCCCAACCAATCGTCGTTCACATGAACAATTTTAGTTTGCAACAATGCCTCATCTATGGAGTGCAATTGTGCCGAGGGATTTCAAGCAGATGCACAAGTGTGCCAGGCATCGGATATACCGTTGGGTCGATGGGGATCATCTGGTTAAATCATCAAATCACATACACACATAGACCTCACGAATCAGATAGCAGAAATCAGGAGCAAGTTTCAGAATTTAAGATCAGAAAATAGAAATCAGATATAACAGGAATTCATGATATGCTAACATGCTTGTTAAAAACAGAAATCAGGGTGCAGATATGAAATAAACATGAAATCATACTAAAAAATAGTTTAGGTTGGTTTTTCCCCTACCTCAGGTCAAAATCTCTTCTAAGCAAATGCAAAGCTTTTCAAGGCGTCTTGGTTTGATCCTAGACTATAAACATAGTATTCTACATGTCAGGAATGTCGGGATGTGAACTGGCGCGGTGTCTAGTAGTATTCAACTCACAAAATTAACACATGCCAAAAATAGGGGTGATTGATCGATCACCACCTTTATTGATCGATCAATCCCTCTTGTTGATCGATCAATGATCCTATTGATCGATCACCACCAGTCATTGATCGATCAATACCTTCATTGATCGATCAATAATGACAGAACTCCTGTCATTAATGGAGTTCATCTACTTCACTATTTTTATCTCACTTTCATTAATGGTTACCAACAACCATTAACACACAATCAATACACATATATGGGCCTCTCATTTGCCCATATTTAAATACACAGACTCACCTTTATTTAGGCCCTTTTCGGGGTTTCGGTAAATCGATCCGGAAGAGTGTTTCGGATCTATTCTCTCAGATTCGTTGCCAATGCGACCCGAAATAAGACTCTTGTCTCTCCGATTTCACACTCGGCGATAGTACACCTTCTCACAACTCAGGCATGACGCATCAACGTCGATTCCGCACTCTCCAAGGTTACGTAAACACTAACCTAAGTGTTCTCGGCTCGGGTTTCTTCAAGGACCAACAAAACTCTCTACCAATTCTAGGGTTTACAAAAATAGGAAGAAGGAGATGAAGGAAAATGAACTCCCAGATCTCCTTTCCTTCTCTTATAAGCTAAAAAAAATAGATATTTCTATTTTTCCTTAACTTATACCCCGGTGTGGAGCACCTACGTAGTCCCACGGCATATCATGCCGCATCGACGTCTTTCAAGACTTGAATTAAAGTGAGAATTCACACATGAATTCTCCTAATCACAGGCTAATATTATTTCAAATAATATCATTTACTAATTTTTAAATTCATCTCGATTTTCGTGTCGGGCATGCATATCGAAATAGTCAGGTTCTTATTCAGAATTTTCGGCCTATTACAAGAAGAATTTCAGTTAAAATTGCATCTTAATTGTAAAACATGGTTGTAAAAAGTGTTGACAGAATTGAACAGATGCAAGCATATGTTTCAGATATGCAGAATTTATCAAAGCAGGTAGAACTTACTAGAGTTTACAGAATGTTATGCATACAGTATTTAATGACTAAGAATAGTAAACTTAAGTAACTCTCGTGAGTATAGCACGTGGTAGCAAGATTTGGCTCGATGGATAATCCCGACCATCGTCGTTCACATGAATAATTTCAGGAATGCAACAATGCCTCAACTATGGAGTGCAATTGTGCCGAGGATTTCCAAGCAGATGCACAATTGTGCTAGACACGGATATACCGCTGAGTCGGTGAGATTCGTCAGAGTATTAAACCTCAAATCACATGCAGACATATTATACATAACGAAAATTAGGTGATAGGTGACAGGTGTCAGATAGCAGGAGTCAGATATAACAGAGATGTCACACATATGCTAAACATGATTTGAAAGTAAAATTAGACTAAGCAGTTGAATGTAGAAAATTCGGAACCCATGAGATCAATAATAAATGCATTTTCAGTTGAATTCCCCTACCTCAGGTCATACCTTTCTAAGCAAATCTAAAGCTTTTCTGAACGTCAAGGTCTGATCCTAGACCATAAATATAGTACACTAGGAGTCAGGTATGTCAGACCATTAATTGGCATTTCGTCCAACAGCTTAAATTTTACAATTTCCAGATAGATCCAAAAACAGGGGTGATTGATCGATTAATGCCCTTATTGATCGATCAATCCTCCTCCTTGATCGATCAATGACCTCATTGATCGATCAATCCCCTCCAAATACTCACAGGTAACAGAGTTAATTGATCGATCAATAGCCTCTATTGATCGATCACCTCCTCTCATTGATCGATCAATGCTTCAATTGATCGGTCAATAGATCCTTACTCTTCACAATTGACAGAGGAAAATTGATCGATCACTAGCTCAGTTGATCGATCAATCTGTCTCATTGATCGATCACCGACCTAGATTTTCAAATTTCCCTCTTCCTATTCTCATTCTCACTTTATACAGATTGATCGATCAATGCCCTTATTGATCGATCAATCCATGCCAGTGATCGATCAATACCCTTATTGATCGATCAATCTTTGCCATTGATCGATCATTCTCTCTGTGATCGATCAATCCTCATAATTGATCGATCAATGCCTCTCGAGCACTGAACTTCCAAAAAAACTAACTCTACTATTCCCTTTTTATTTTTATACCAATTGATTGAACAATGCTTCTCATTGATCGATCAACCTAGTATTGATCGATCAATCTTCAGGATTGATCGATCAATAATGACAGTTCCTCTGTCATTAATGGAGGTCACTCCTTTGACCCATTTTAACCCCTTTAACATGAATGGGTTCAACAACCTCACACACACACCTATACACACATATTAGAGGCCTAAATCTTGCCCTTCTTAAATGCAAAGGCTCACCTCTATTTGGGCCCTTTTGGGGTCTCGGCAAATGCAATTCGAAGGGTTTCAGATTCCAAATCAGAGGGCTTATCACCGTCACGACTTGGAATAGCAAGTCTGTGGCTCTGCATCGACACGTACCGACGTCGATTCCACACTCTCAATTCAAGTAATCGCTAATCTATGTTCTCTCACATTCGATTCTCTGAAAAAGCAATACAAACCATCATCTCTCAGCTTAGGTTTAGATTTATCAGAACAAGGAGAAGAAGAAGAAGGAAAATGAACTTCCAGGTCCCATTCCTTCTCATATAAGATAAGGGACTAAAATATCTCTGATATTTCAGTTTACTCTCTAAGCTTGGCTCCGGTGTGAAGCGCGAACACGGTCGCTACGGCGTAACACGGCGTATCAACGTCCTACAAGACTCGGACTTAAGCGAGAAGTCACATATGACTTCACCTACACATGGATTCATATTATTTCCAATAATATTATATTTAAAATTTTAGATCTGTCTCGATTTTCATGCTAGGCACGCATATCGAAGTAGTTAGGTTCTTGTTCATAATTTTAGGGTCGTTACAGGCATAAGGTTTGAAGGCTAGTTAATCTAAAATTTTATTTTTGTTCTATTCAAACTGCTCTAAGATAGACATGTTGGTTATCTTATTAACCACAACTTCATGCACAGATTAATTACCTTTGGTTTATCTGGTTTTGCAAAAATATTAGGTACAGAATCTGTTGGCATTGTTAGGTGAAAAAATGAGTACACTTCTTCTGTTTGCATCTCTTTGAGACAATTTTACTGCAAATTGTTGTATCTTATGCTTCACAAGTCTATAATTTGTACTCATTTAAAGTCATTTATCAACTTTATTTAAATTTATTCTAAATTTTAAGTTACTCAGGTGTGTGCTACAACCTATACTCATGGGGGGAGGACAAGTCTGATGCTTTTATTCTTCTAACATCTCACTAGTGGCAAAAGTGCCTTCCTCAACCATCCTCAAACACTGAAATGAGTAGAGGTATTCAGATTCATCCATAAAAATATAAAAAATATTAAGAAGAAGAAAAAATTACTTTATTCTCATTCCTTGAACATATACCATAGCTTTTTATCTGCTTGTTTGAATATTTTTTCTTAGCATGATCCAATCTAATGGGTACATCATGATTGTGGTGTTTGCATTTGAAATTGAGGCACACCCATTTGAAGTGTCTGAGTAACATAAATTGCCAATGGCTAGTCTATCACTACTATCTTTGGAAATTACAAGGAACAAGATGTTGGATTCTCAGATTTTGACAAATCACCAAGCTCAGATTTTCAGTAGATCATAAAAACTTAAAAAAGGTATGCAAGACCATCCAAATTACAAATAAACACAGCATCTGTCTTTTAACCCTAAGTGATCGTTTAGGCTTATTTCCTAGAAGGATGATATCAAAACAATAAAAACATGAAAAATAAAGTGGGTAAGATGGACTCACAAAGGTGGGTTTGGCAGTTCCACACTTCATGTTGCACATGGTTCTGAATGCAAAGTTAACATTTTCACATTTGGGGTAGACCCAATCACCATCAGACCCATCTGGCCCTGAAAAACGTTGAAATTAAATTGTTAGAACTAAGTTACTGTAAATGCCCAGTTGAACAAAATAAGAACAAAATAAAAGCAAGCAGCATAATTAGTTAAAGATCCAGTTCTTAAACTCATTGTTGAGTTGACTCAAACCTCAGCTCAGTCGACTCAGTTTGACTGTATTTTGGGTCGACTTGACATAGAACTTATGACGTCTTCGGATTGGTCCAATTTGAATCAGTTCAACCCAGTTAAGATCAGGTTTAGTCCAATTTGAATCGGGTTCAGACAGGCCCAAACCCAACCAAGCCTGACCCTGGCTGAACCTAGGCCCGATCATATCCATTCGAGCATGTTCCAAGCCAGGCTCAGGTTTGGATGATTTCCACCAACCCCGATTATTAACCTAGTGGAGGGCAGGGTTACCTAATTTGCTAGGTAACCTCCGAATTGCGAACCAAATAATCATTCCTCTTTCTACTAAAAAGCAGATTGCAGAGGATTTGAACCCTGCTCTTCTTCGACACTACATGGATGAACAGTGCTCTGCTGTTGCAGTTGGTGAACAAACAACATACATTTTTTTTTTATATATTCTAAATCTTAAATTTGAATGTAATTAATAATTAAACTTAAATTTATTCAAATCCATTTTTATTTTTTATTTAAAACACATCCTACCCTTGCGAACTGGGTTCACTCATCTATATCGAACCGTGAATTATGAACGCAAATTTGAACCAGTGAATAAGTTAACATTGGTGCAGGGTGCGGAAGATAGTTAAAGATTTCAGGCCTATTAGTTTGTTGAGAAGCCTATAAAAAAATTTGACTAAGGTTTTGGCCACTAGGTTGGAGCAGCTTATGGGAAGTATCATATCCAATTCTCAGGGAGCTTTTATTATGGGGAGATATATGTTGGATGTTGGAGCTACGGTACATGAAGCGGTTGACTCGGTTCATGAGAGTTTCAATTCCTGGGGTCATTTGGAAAGTTGATATGGAAAAATCTTATGACAGTGTGAACTGGAATTTCCTAGACTACATGTTCAAAAGAATAGATTTTGGGTCAAAGTGCCGGAAATGGGTGAAAACGTGCTATTCGTCGGCTTGGTTTTCGATACTAGGTAAGGGGATGCCGAGAAGTTATTTTAAAAACATCAAAGATAACTTATAAATCTCATATTATTTTAGACAGATATATGTTACAATAAAAACCACAAAATTTGACAAATCGCAGAAACCAAACACAAATATCATCAGTTGGTATTCAAAAACCCAACCCCTAATTGGTTGGGGTCTGATTGGTTTAACTCCTTATGCAAGCGTGTAATGGAGCAAGACTAGTCTTGGAACTGACCTGCACTTGACTACATGGAGCTCTACTACTTGGCTTGCAAGTAAGACAGGAAACCAGAGGCACTGCAATTGATAATTTTAGGTTTGATTTGTACAAAATCACAAAATAACACCATGAGTCGATCATGGTCTGAGTAAATGATGTGTTTTGAGTACAACAATTAAGAGTGAGTCGTATTAAGAAGGCTTAAATTGGAGGTGATATTGGACTTATACGAGAGTCTACTGACATAGCTGTTTTCACAGCCAAAATTTTCACTTGACATTGATATAACCAGAGAACAATGTGTTTAATAAAACTAAAAATTGATTGCTATCAAGGATTTAAAATCGGATATATATCTGCATATCGGTGGGGTACTAGGGTGACACGTGTCCGATATACTGGATATGTATTGGCGAAACCAGCTGATATTCAAGTACCTTTTTTATTTCTAAAATATATAACAAAAAAATTGCAGAAAGGGCATTTGTCTGTCATATCCGATACATAAAGGCCGATATAACCCGATATGGTCCAATATATGACCTGTTTGACTCGATATTTGACCTCATATAGAATCGGGGTGCATATTAGTATCAGATGAGGCCTAACGCCATACATATCGGCCGATATTGAAAACCATAATTATAATCATCAACAAGACAACTTAAGTTTTCAGGAAATCCGTTAAGTACCCATTTCTGTAATCTTAGAGTAGACAAACAAAAATATTTGGCTAAGCTATAAATCAAGAAACCTGATCATAGGTTCTCTAGCTCCTGCTGAATACAAATAAGTTGGGCTAACAAAGAAAGATTCATTCCTTTTACCTCTGCAAGAGCAGAGTGGTGGGTGGCTACAACTTGTAATCCATGTTAGAACACCACTAAATCATTTCTTTGACCAGAAAAAACATCCACAAGCCAAAATCTCATTCGCCTAAAACATATATATAATTAAAACCCCAAAAGCAGCTGTGATAACTACTGACTACCCAACAACCCATGCATAGCCCAATACATAAGAATAGAAACAAATATCTAGAAGAAAAAAAAATACAGGGGACCCATATCACTATGTAATGATGATTTGATGGTGATGATGACTACAAAATTTAACCATCCACCTTATTCCAAGAACCCAATTTTGCTTAGTGTAGCATTCCTCACCTTGCTATGATCTCTCTCCTTGAGTCTTGAATGGGCAATGGCCCACATCCCAAAGAAGAAGAATACATGACAGCAGAATACATAGGACTACACTAATAAGATAGAGGACTTCCTCATTTTCA
Source organism: Chloranthus sessilifolius (assembly GCA_021018995.1). Classification (NCBI taxonomy): domain Eukaryota; kingdom Viridiplantae; phylum Streptophyta; class Magnoliopsida; order Chloranthales; family Chloranthaceae; genus Chloranthus; species Chloranthus sessilifolius. The sequence continues at coordinate 101,691,217 of CM037597.1, forward strand.
CATTTCTCTCAAGGGCTTTCTATAAATTTAGAAATTGGGTATACAGGGACAAGATCACAGACAAGGAGTCACATCTGAAAGGATGGGCATCAATAGTGATCGATAAATGGGGATGGGCCAAATGTGTATCTTACGGGAGCTGAATTCTTGAAGGAACAAACTCCGATGGGTGTTATGAGTATCACCTGCTAGCAGAAAATTACTTTGAAGATGGGTTTCGAAGAAAATGTGATGAGTTCTCTCTTTTTTTTTATTGTTTGTTTGAAGATAATGGTTTTTTTCTTGGTTTTTCCTAGAAAGTGTGATGACAACATTAATTTTAAATAAATGAAGCTCCTTTTATTCATTAGCCAATCTTTTGCCTAGCTTACAGTATTATCAATCACAAGTGAAAATACTTTATTTTTAGATATATTAGCTGAAGATCGGGAAGATTCTTATATCATTGCCATTGCAAATTTATATCCCCTCAAATTCCAAATTTATATCCTCTATCAATGCGTAAATGCACAAATGCATAAATGCTTACCATGGTTAACCAACAAGTAAGCAAGCATTGAATGAGACATTTTTCTAACCTAAAAAAAGCAGAGGCCCACAAGTGAAAGGGCTTCATCAAATTAAAAAAAAAAAAGGATTTAAAAGAGTGCAAAGATTATTATGCAAGGATTTAAAAAAAAAAATAGTGATTGATGGGACAGCTTGAGGAGGTTTTGATGGACCTTAATATACAGAACATTATTTTTTCTGTAGTGACAGGACCTCAATCTGCAGAAACTTCTAGCTAACAAGTTCTCAAAAAAATAAAAAATAAAAAACTTCTAGCTATCAATAGTCCTTCCAAGAATCTCTTTAGATTTCTAAGTGGAAACTTCCCAAAAAGCCTTACATAAATCCCCCCAACCTGCATGAATGTGCAAATTTGATTTGGTCTAAGCATATGAATGCCTACACTAATGCATTGTTGAAAGACAAGTCCATTAAAGAAAGTCTCCGCATTGATGAATATGAGTCGATTAAGGTCGATAAAAAATTTGCTCATCATAGAAGAAAAAAAATGTGGTAATCAGTGAAAGGATTTTTGGAAATTTGGAAATTTCTACCATAATCAATTTAACTTCTATGAACGCTCCACAAGTTGTGTCAACTAAACTATATCTAATTTGGTGATGCCTGGATTGAATCAAATATTTGTGCATGATTGTACCAGCATTCCAATCACAACTTGCAACAATTATGCATCACACTTTGTGATTCCTGGTGTAAAGAGAACTCTTCAAGCAAACTATTGCAGTAAATATGAAGTTCAATCTTTGAAGAGAGAGTATTCAACACAACAGAAAAAAGGTGAGCAAGCTCAAAGCCAAATCGTGACTTTCATTCAATAATTAGGAAAACTATTTTACAATTTCTTTATTATAAAAAACTGTGACATGGAAACAAAAAGATTTAAGATTAAGCTTTGCTTATATACTGTAATTCCAGATCTATAAGAAGAGAAAGAAAAATGATTTAAGATTACATAGATTCGAGCTAGAAGGGGATTAATCAAAAGTTAAAGAGTAAGATGCAAAATACAAAACTACAAAATTTTGATCAAGCTCTACTGATAAACTGAATTTTCTTCAATAACTGAGCTAAAAAATGAGAAGAGAAAGAAGAAGATATAAACAAAAAGATTTAAGTGCTTCAACGGATCCATAAACAAAAACCAAACGACCTTCAAGAGCTACAAAGATCTAATTAAGGAAGAAACCGATTCAAAATAACAACGATAAAAGATAGAGACAGACTTAAATCAATGCTTATAAACTGAATTTTATCCAACAAAGAAAACATCAAAGCCTAAGATTGCAGAGCTTCGAAGAAAAGTATTTCAGATTGAGCTTCGCTTATATACTGAATTTTCTTCAATAAAGAAAAAACATTCAAACCTTAGAGATTACAGAGATTCGAACTAGACGGAGATCCATCAGAAGAGAAAAAAAAAGCTATAAAACAAATTTAAGAGCTTCCAACTCCAACAAATCCAAAACCTAACGAGTTTCAAGAGCTACAAAGATCTAATTAACGAAGAAACCGATTCAAAAAGAAAGAAACAAAGAGTTGATTCAACTGCAAGGAGCAGAGTTCGTAACCTGGAGATTCCAGAAATTGCTATTGATTTAGGACCTCTGACGCTATAAAGAAAGGGGACAACTATTAGCTCGATCTGAGTTAAGAATAGAAGTAAAAAAATATGAGAGAGAGGCTAGGGTTTGTCGATCGAGAGAGAGAGGTTAGGGTTTGTCGAGATCGAGAGAGAGAGAGAGGCTAGGGTTTGTGGATAGAGAGAGAGAGAGTTAGGGTTTGTCGATGGAGAGAGAGAGGTTAGGGTTTGTGGATCGAGAGAGAGTGGTTAGGGTTTGTCGAGATCGAGATCGAGATTCAGAGAGAGAGAGGCTAGGGTTTTGATGAGAAAAAGACTGGTTAAGAGAGAGCCGTGTTTAGTGATAGAGTTAAAAGACCGGGGTGGGCGGGGCGGGGGGGTTGGGCCCGACGTTTCGCACGTGATGATAGCACGTGATTGGTGAATGATCTATTAAACCACTTATTTAATTTTAAAAAAAACTGTTTTAAGTAGTGGTATATTGCACCACTATTTTAAGTAGCTGTTTATTTCATGCTGCTGCAGTAGTTTTTTCCCCATTTTGACGTAATGTCCTGTTCAAGGGAACTCATGACAAAAGTAAAAAAAATAAAAAAACTGTTAGCAAATGACATCCAGCCATAAAACAGACCTGACCTTCGATCGCATGGACCTAATTGCATCTTGATCCATTGACTTTTAACCCAAACAATATAAACGAAAAAGTTGGGCAACTCGCGTATCTTTTTAGAGAGCCACTGAGGGCTTGATTCCCTTATCAAAGTTAAAAGTTACAAACCCGACACCGAGGCCCAATAATTCTGACCCGAAACCCTGATAAAACAGAATAGATCTTGGTGATTTGTCTACCATGATCAGCCCTGATCATATTTTTAGATGCCACCGCCTGGAAAATATGCCCCCATCAGTGCTCTTACCCTCAATTTTGGAAGCAATTAAAAATTTAATCAGAGTTGAAAATGGCGGACGGTTTACCATATGCTGTCTGCCATCCACCTGAAAAATCAGAATGTATAAAGAATATAGGCCTAATACTCAGACCTTGGCCCAAGACCCGTGACCACTGGGGAAGGCCCAATCACATGGATCATGAAGCTAACCTGTGTTAAGACCCATGTGATTAAGGTCAACTAAGTCAAAGACTCGGTCAAGTCTTTGACAACCCAACAAGGCCCAAAATCCTAAAGCTTAGTAAATAGGATTGACAAGAGCCTAGTTTAAGGACCCGATCCATGACTCGACAAACTTGATCTAGTAATGATGCCCGACCCAAGACATGTCGATGATGGCCCATGATAATTGAGTCTACATGTCCCAGACGTTGGAAGGCTCCCTATACTTAGTTTTAGATCTAGTAAAGGCCCGAAACACCTAGGAAATGGACCCTTTGGACTTATAATCCATTGGACCCATGCTTTATTGGATCCGTTGGCCCCTTTGGACCTAAAATCCATTAGACCCATATTGTATTGGACTCGTTGGACCCTTTAGACCTATAATCCGTTGGACCCATATTATAATGGACCCGTTGGACCCTTTGAAACTATAATCCATTGGATCCACAACCTATTAGACCTAGAACTTATTACACCTAAGGTCCATGTTGAAATCATAAGAAAAAGTAATGAATAGTCTATTAATCAAATTGACTTGAAATATAGAAATCTTAGAAAACGGGCACTTGGATGCCTCGAACCTCGTTAGAGATGATCGAGTTTTTATTGACGATGATAAACATAAGTCCCCCTTTAGAATTTTAATTGAGGTAACACTTGATATAAGAGTAAGCTGACGAGACCCTCTATTAGGATCAAGTCATCTAAAACTCAGACCTGACTTCTGTTTGGACATGATTGGATATGATAAAAAAATGAAATGTTTGTTAAATAGTGACATGATTGGACATGATAGAATACTGAAATGTATGATAGATAGTGACATGATTGGACATGATAGAATACTGAAATGTATGATAGATAGTGACATGATTGAAATGTACATGATTGATATATAGAGAGTGAAATGTATAGGATTGATAGAATACTGACATGCCTGATAGTGATATGAAATGAAATGACAGTAATATGATATGATGTGACAATAATATGATAGAATATTGATATGCTTGATATGATCTGATATGACAATATATAATATGATATGATCTGCTATGACAATATATGATATGATATGACAATATATGATATGATATGACCTGATATGACAATATATGATATGATATGATCTGATATGACCGTATATAAAATGATATGACAAACAGCTGAAATGCTTGCAAATGCAACGTTTGACAGTGACATGAACTGTTTGAACTGCTTGTTTGACATGCTTGAACTTGATTCTGAATCTGTACTTGAGTTCTGAATCTGAAATGAATATTAGAATTCTAAATCTGAAATAAATATTTGAATTCTAAATCTGAAATGAATGTCTGAATATGTGAATTTTGAATTTGAAATGAATATATGAATATGTGAATTCTGAATCTGAACTGAATATTTGAATACTTGAATTCTGAATCTGAAATGAAAATTTGAATATCTGAAACTCTGGACCCGAAATGGGTATTTGAATATCTAAAACTCTGGACACAAAATGAGTATTTGAATATTTGAAACTCTGGACCCGAAATGAGTATTTGAATATGAATTTGGACCTCAGAATTGAGATAATATGTTACAAAACCCCATAAATTGGGGCACATAATACCAAATATGAAAGACAAAATCTGAATCCTATGAAAAAAATACGGAATTTGAAAGATAATGCAATGAAAACTGAAATATTTGAATGTGAAAAAATGATACCATTCAGTTATGTTCTGGCCTCACATAGTTGATCACTGTTCTCACGAACGGGCTCGTATGAGCATTCTGTATATAAAAGAATTTTAAAATGTCAACTGAGGATTGAGTCTAGTTAGACTAACAGGGTCATTGATCATTGCCTTGATTGGATAAACGACTAAGAGTCTCGACCTTTATCTGCGCAACATTGGCATCTGAATTCTGAATCTGGACCATGTTTCGTGTTTGGTTTCAACAGTGAATAAATTAAAAGATACTAATAATTAATCAATAAATACTTGTATCTTTGTGATTGTTAATATCATGATTATAAATCTTTGTGTCTAGCTAAGTTTGTTGTATGTAACCTGTAAAATGTTATTCTATGCTTAGATTCTGATCCTCTTTATATTTCTTGTGATTAGTTGTGATTGTGCATTATAATGGTTATTCTTTTCGTAGATGTTACCTTCATGATTAAATAGAATCTGTTCATGTTAAAAGTATCTAGAACTTCTATCTAATGCTTAGTTATACTATCATAACTGTTGGAAACCCCACTTGCACATGCACTTATAGAATATCTGTATACTACTTGTACTAGAAACCTATGACAATGCTAACTAAGACTTTATTGAGTTAACCTATGACAAGCTCATTTTGTTCATGGAGCTACCAACACTTGCATATGTTTTCATAGGATTTTTTTTTTCCTTTACCTTGGTTTTGTTTTAAGTTCAATATTTTTGAAAAATGATAATGTATCTTTGTATGGGAACTTAAATGAAATGAACATTTTAATGTTTTATTTAAGAAAAGTTTTTTTCGTAATATGTCCGTTCACATTTGAAACTGTTACGATCAAGTCGTAAGCCTGAAAATTCCCGATCAAGTTAACGACAATGAGAAATTAAACTGATAGTGTTTAATTTAAAATTTCGCTACTAGTTTGATAAATGTAATTTAATCATTTTCGCAATTAAAGCAATTTCTGTGATGTTTATATATATAAAAAAAATATATATATATGACAAATTATATGAAAAGGGAAATGACTTTAGAATTTTAAATGCCCGAACTCGAACAAGTATAAGAGTGTAAACGTGGCGCGCGCCTGCGCCATCGCTCGGCTCCACTAACAGACTGAGGGGCATGGGGGCGTGACATACTATTGAGTTGACATACTTGTGTGTATAATTTACATAAGAAGAAAATTACGACACTTCTCGTAGATGATGTTTTTTCATTAAGAAGAAAATCTTATGTGTCCACCATCCTACGTAGAAGCAGAAAATTGGCTGAAAAAAGTAGAGGGAATTCTAAAAATCATGAAATGTCCCGAAGAAGAATGGGTTGGGTTAGCCACCTTTTTATTCGATGAAGAATCAAGTTGTTGGTGGACAACCGTTAAAGAAGGCATCCAAGAAATGGAACAACCAACTTTGTGGTTACAATTCACAGTGTTGTTTTACAAGAAATACTTTACAAAGAATCATAAACAAATGAAAGAAAAAGAATTTTTAGAATTAGTACAAGGATCTCTTACGGTCACTCGATATGAAGACTTATTCACCAAATTGACCCGCTCTGTGCCTCGGTTGTTCGAGGATGAAGACTGGAAAGCGAGGAGGTTTGAACGTGAACTCAAGCCTAGCATCCATCGAATTGTAGTCCCTTTTAAACTTCAAATGGCTGCAAAAGTTTTTGGATGTGCTTTGACAGTAGAAGAACATAATGAGTTTGTAGAAAATCAGAGGAAGAAAATTAGAAGAAAAGAAAAGGTGAGACCTAGGGACGAAGGAACGATTAAGAAGGCGAATATTCAGCCCAAGGTTAAGAAATTGAAAGTAGCAACAAAGGAAACTGATGGAACCTTAAGAAAGCCAATGAATGGATCCTGCCATATATGTAACAAGAAAGGTCATACTGAAAGTGATTATTATAAATGAAGGGAGTCATGTTTCAATTGTGGGAAACAAGGACACAAGACTAAATAGTGCCCAATGAAGAATAAATGGCAAGGAAGGAAGGAGGGTGAAAATTAAACTTTGGAACAAAATGACGATTGCGCATTGTATAGTGTTGTGAGGGACAGATCATTTTGTTATGCTAGAATGGAATATGATATGACCTTTTGTTCATCTTGTTCAAACATTATGAGTTGATATGTTAATTAAATGTGACTTCTATTTTCTGGAATATGAAGTACTTAATGAATTCTGATAACTTATATTGAATCAATGGTCATTATGACTAAGGATTTCAACTTTCAATAAGTTAGATCTTACATGACGATACTCATCAATCATGAATTATCCTTGACAAGGAAATGATTGATTTGAATATGCTTGACCAACATGTATAGTTGAAATTAGAACTTTCAGCTTCCTCTTGATATTGATTGAAAAAGGCTATAACTAAAAGCCAAAATAACTTGGAAATTTAAACTTTGAATATGACATTTGATGGAATTCTTGAAATCTTTAAAAAAGGCATTTGGCGATCATCACTTAGATGATGCCACTGTGATCATGACTCGGATGCTGCAAATGTGCATTGATCATCACTCGGATGGTGCATGTGATGACCTAGGCCCACATGCCACAATATTGTCCGGTTTGGGGCTTAGGTCCCTGCCCCGATTTTGTTTTTGGCATGGGCGTTACATTTCGCCGTCCCCACCCAAAACACGTCATGACATATAACGTTTACAATCACATATTGCCCATAGTCAGGACTTTTCCCTATCCGATGTGGGACTATTACAATCCCCCCACCTTATAGAAGAGCTGTCCTCGACTCTGATACCATTCTGTGACGACCCAGACCCACATGCCACAATATTGTCTGGTTCTAGGCTTAGGTCCCTGCCTCGGTTTTGTTCTGGCATGGGCTTTATGTTTCGCCATCCCCACCAAAAACATGTCATGACATATAGCATCGGTTTGTTTTTGGCATGTGGGTCTGAGTTGTCACAGAATGGTATCAAGGCCGATGATGGCTCTTCTATAAGGTAGGGAGATTGTAATAGTCCCACCTCAGATAAGGAAAAGTCCTGACCCTGGGCTATATGTGATTGCAGACGCTATATGTCATGACGCGTTTTGAGTAGAGACGGCGAAACATAACGCCCATGCCTGAAACAAAACTAGGGCGGGGACCTAAGCCCAGAGTCAGACAATATTGTGGCATGTGGGTCTGGGTCGTCATAGTGCAGATGTAAACTTTCTGTGATCATCACTTGGATGGTGCAAATGTGAATTTTCTATGATCATCACTCGGATGGTGCAGATGTGAATTTTCTGTGATCATCACTTGGATGGTGTAGATGTGCATATTCTGTGATCATCACTCGGATTGTACAAATGTAAATTTTCTGTGATCATCACTCGGATGATACAGATGTGAATTTTCAGTGATCATCATTCGGATGGTGCAGATGTGAATTTTCTGTGATCATCACTCAGATGGTACCGATATGAATTTTTTGTGATCATCACTCGGATAGTACCGATGTGAATTTTCTGTGATCATCACTCGGATGGTAAAGATGTGAATTTTTTGTGATCATCACTAGGATGGTACATATGTGATTTTTTTGTGATCGTCACTCGGATGGTGCAGAACTGATCGAATTTGATATGTGAACAAACTTAGATTTGATTCTGATCTTGATAATAGATGAATTGATAATTGAAATTTTATAGAGTCTGTCTTAGATCCGAAATTTTAATGGAATTTGAATCCAGCATAAATAGAATTTGTGTTCGAGATTGAATTGATATAGGTCGGACATGTGCTAGAACCTGAATTAGCTATAGCATGAAATGATCTTAAGAAGTTGGAATGAAATTGACCGATTAACATGAACCAGATTACTTGACTCCTTGAAATTTCTTGGCATCAATTGTTTGATTGATATGGATTAGATGAGTTGATATGACTTGTGCTACTTAATCCTGTTTTGATCAATTGATATGGTCTTGACTCTTTCTAGTACTAGCTTTTTTGGTTGATTATCTAGACACGATATGATTATGAGATTGATTCTATTTGTATTGGTGTAGTATATGCTTGATAGGTGTGATTAAATGGTTTGATATCACCATAAACGGTGTTATAAAATTTATTAGTTGACAATGACTGCATTGGGTCAATTTGATGTAATAAATAAAAGTCATAGATCACCCTTGTACTCAAGAGATTTTAACTGATAGGATGTAACTCCTGCCCCTAGAACATTGTGTTGGTCAAACTATTGACTGGACACTGGTGAGACCCGAATGTATCAGGTGACTGCCTGAGGCCAGGTCCACCAAAATTATTAAGGCACCCACATTAAATTAATAGATATTTGACTATTTGTAGTGGCACCTATTGGGCCATTTACCTTGTGCTCAAAAAGGGATTTAAAATCAAACAATTATAAAATCTACGGATTTCACATACACCAAGGCAAACAGACTCACAGACCTACAAGTATTAAGGGCTATTGCAATAAGTTTTAAAAGGGTAAGTAAGGGTATGTCTACAGGGAAATGTGGTCTAACTTTCAGTAAATCTCCAGATCCAGAGTGGATCTGACACTCTATTCTAATCTAAGAAAGAGGAGAGGTTTTGGGGTTTTGTCACTTTAACTACAAACTACAGAATTAAGTGGTACTGATCCAGATCTATTCCAACATAGATGTAAGGAGAGATATAGAAGAGATGAAAAATCAAAGGATGAGAACATCAGCTAGGGGTATTGGTCTCTCACTGAAAATAAAAGGAATCAATGGCAATGCTAAGAGCTGATCTGCTATAATCCTCTTTTCTAGCTCCCAGCTTCCCAGGTTTCCCTGGCAGAGGTGAGGTATAAGAATCTGATCTCAATCAGAGACTTGAAGCAATCCTAAGGCTATGATCTGTCCACTTTAATGGTCACAGACCATCCTAGAGATTGTTCCGCTTCAAAGATCTTGAGTAGAACAAGAAAACCATTACAGATGCTATAGATGCCAGGATATGAGACCCTCATAAGCTAACATCTATAGGAATATCCAACCCAGGGAAAACAAATACGAAAAAATAAAATATAGATCAGAATCACCTTTAAAATCTACAAGTATATTGCAAAATTATAACACAATTGTGCTCAGATCTATAATCTGTGCATCTTACAGCTCCTTACAATGCCTTTGAATATCTCAATTTATAGCTTAAGACCTCACCCTAACTACTGAGAAGAGTTTAGCCACTCATGATTGGATAAAGAGAGAAGGAGGAAAGGAGGAAGAAGGGAGAATTTTGGGAAAAAATGGATCTCGCCTTAAGCTCTGATTTTCTCAATTTCTGGATCGTTTCTTCTGTATTTTCTCCAAGCTTTTATACACTCCTCCTCTGTCCTCAAATCTATTTCAGCCAATCAGAATGCAAGGGAATAATTCTGTTATGCTGATTTGGCCGATTTCTCTTATAGAGGCTCTTCTCTCATTGGTTCTCATCTGACAAGTACATGTGATACCGTTAGGGTTTTTGCGCGTGGCCCATTGTGTGTTGAAAATACCCCTAGGGGTTGCTGACGTGCTTTGGAACACATGCACAGGCTTCAGGCCTGGACAACTGCTGAAGACAGAACTGAGAAGTTTCCCAAATTGAGTGTCGAGAGGTTCTGGGATCCTCTCGACAGGTTCTATTTGGCTTTATATGCAAATCGACAGGTTTGTAAACCTATCGAGAGGATTGACGGTGCTTGTCGAGAGGATTGGCGATCATCTCATTCATCTCCTCGACAGGTTCTGGTCGACTCGTCAATTGGTTGTCACAGATCTTGTCGACAACTTCTTTTCATCCTCTGAAGGACTATGCCTAGCAGTTGTCGACAGGATTGGGTGCACTGCACGACGGGTTCTTGACAGGTTCTAATAGGAGCTCGACAGGTTCATTCATCCTCTCGACAGGTTCATTTATCCTCTCGACATGTAAATCGATCCTCTCGGCTTCCCTTATACCTTTAGGTATCCTCTCGACAGTATCCGGATCCTCTCGGTATCTTCTAATTTAGGCACCAGATCCTCTCGGCAGCTTAAGAGAACCTTTCGACGACTTTATTTCTATGCTTCCATGGCTGGCACGCACTTCTAATATGCTGTCTTTCATCTATCTCGCCCTTAGCCACCTCTGGGTGGATTCAATCTTCATCCCTTGGCATTGTACTTGGTCTCAGGTGCACCCAGTTGGGTTCATGGCCTTCCATGAGTTTCTAATGCTTTGTGGATTGTTGGAGTTTGAGCAAAGGCTGAGGCTACAGATTGCTTATTTGGCCCTTTTTGTTGGCTGTTTGTGCTAAGGCTGTAATTTATTGCTTATCTACAAAACATACTTAAGACACATTATTAAACACCTCAAGGGTCTTCCAAAGGTCAGGTTAGGAGGTGAAAAATGGTATTTTTCATTGCTTAACACACCCCCAAACCTAAACTTTGCTAGTCCCTAAGCAAAGGAGAAAGTGAAAACAATTATTGAAAATGAAAAATGTCACTTTTGTAGGGAACACAGATGCATTTAACATATGTATCAAGCCTTTTAAACCCCTAGGTGATCCCTAGTGGAGGAGTGAAGCCTCCTGAGGGTTTACAGTGAAGTTACCCACAAACTTCTCCAATAAGGTCAGTTAATATCAGTGCAGAATATTGAAGCAAGCAGCAAGCAATCATAAAGTTCAATCCACACCTTTGTCCAATAAGTTTTTAGAGGATTCTCAGCAAAAATATGACAGTTTAAACCAAAGTATTGCTGTGGCTCCTTCATAGTCACTCAGCTCATGTCCAGGTAATTTGTATGAAAAATACTGCAAAGTTTACCATTAAATTGAGAATCATGTGCTGATTATGCCCCCAACCCTCACAGGGTAGACACTCTTAATAAAAAATAGAAGGGTGTATCAATTTACACAGCCCAAGAACAGTTACAACCCTCAAATAGGACTGCAAGCATAGGCATAGGCATTGCTCTAATTTCTGAAATTCCCTAACACTTTTTTTTACCATAGATTAAACAATTCCTCATCTCCATATGACAGCTCAATTAATTTCAGATCAGTAAGGTCTTTTTATTGCATTGTAATGTAGCTTATAGTGAAATTTGTAAAAGAATAAAGGGGCAAAAAGGATTCAACTTGAGAAATCAGTAAAGGGAAGGAGGTGGTCTAGACAACACCTTCTTCATTTCAGCACAATTCCATCTATTTCTCAAATTTTCGGGTCTGAAGTGATCAGTTTCTAATCCGCTTTTCAGTCTTTCAATGAAATGACTTCTCTTTCTCATTCCTTTTATTTTTATTTTGCTTTTGCTTTTGTATTTTTCTCCATTTTTTTTTCTAAATGTGCTTTCCTCTTTCTCAACCAAACATCAAGCCGGCTCTACCTTCTTCAATTCCTTCACCTTTACCTTCTGAAATCTCAGAGTGAGGGTCAGGCTGTATGAGGTCACTGAGGTTTTGGGTTCAAATTTTCTGGTTTTTATCAAAGAAAATTGGGAATTTCAAGGCTTAAATGGTGTGTGTCAAGGACAGTTCAAAGGTGGGGCATTTTATGCTCAAACTGTCCAAGGGATGACCTTACTTCATGTCCTCAATGTCATGAGTGCTGTCAAGATATTTCAACTTTGAATTGCCTAACTTCTAGTGATCAGAGCCAGGTCTAATCAGTCCTTGAAGCAGAAAGAATTGCCAACACACTCTTCAAGAAAAAATTTTCAGGCCCAAATCTCACTGGGTGTGGTCTTCCATCATATTTCTGGGGTATAACCTCACAATTTTCTCTCTTTTTCAAGTTCACAAAGCACTGATTTTCAAAAATTTCTTGACATTTACTTCCTGCACATGTTGGAACTCGAACACCTTTAGTATAAAAAGTTCTTCATTTCCTCTTATAAAAAAAATTAGGTGGGGATTTTCCTTTCATTTTTTACAGATGTTTGTTCAATTCTGGCAGCACTAACATTAACTATCCTATTGGCAAGGCATACTTTGCCACACTCCCAAACCTATGAGGAGCACTGTTCAGAGAAAAAGGTGTAGTGCAGCCCGATAACAATATAGGTAAAATTGAGAAAGAAAACAAACAAATGAAGGGAAACATTGAAGAAACTAATCAACATAAAAAAGAAATTGTAGTAAAATAGCTACAGGGAAACTAAAGCATGCTAAGCATCATCAGGCCATTCATAGAGATCCGCTAGGTTCCTCAATTCTTCATTGGAGAGTGGTTGTTTTTTCTTGGAGATGGACTTCTGGGTTGGCTGGCTCGGTGCCTCCTCAGACTGGGCAGCAGGTCCTTTGTCTTTTGTCAGATTAACGTTAGAGGGTATAGATCTTTTTACAGTGACCTTTCTCCTTGAAGAAGTTTGCTTAGGCTCTGGAGGGGCAGGCTTAGTGTGGGTAGGGGCTTGGACTGGAGGAGGAGCAACATCCACAGGTGGAGTAGGAGTAGGTTGAGTGGAAGTGGGATTGGAAGGAGGAGCAATAGCTAGGGGGGTTGGCTGAAATGGTTGAGAGGTCAGCGCAGCAATCCTTCTCTCCAGAATTTCAATTTTCTTCTGTGCAAAAAGGAGATTGGACTCAACGAGTTCTTGGGTGACTTTATTTATCTCCTGGGCATTGTTCATTTTTTTCTAGAGGAATTCAACTTGCTTCTTCTCGGCTTTGGCAATGAGACGCTCAACATCGACAAGTAGTTTTGCTGACTCATAACGAACCAGTATTTTCTCCCAACCTTGCGAGATATCCTGGAGCAGGATTCTGTGCTTCAGCTCCATGCCAGCAATCCTCTCCTCGTAGGTGGCTTCAAGGGAAGCGCGGAGAGTAGCCATTCTTTTGAGGACATCCCTATGGATGTAGGGATTATCCCGCATTGCATACAGAAGAGTGAGGTAAGGGGGAATGTAGAAGGAATGGCGGGGAACAATGGGGAGGGAGGGGAGTGGAGTGGAGGAAGATGAGGGAATGTAGGATGCCAGTTCCTTAGGGGGGGTAAAATGACAAGGCTAGGTGTGAAATGGGGTGGAGGAGATTCAGGGTCAGTTTGGGTGGAGGCATCTGTGAAGGCAGGTGGAGTGACCTCTGCAATATGGTGTAGGTGGGGTAGGTACATGAGTAGGTGGCTGTGAAGCTGGTTGGGATAAATTGGTTAATAAAGATTGGATGGCTGCTAAGGACTGGGAGTTAGGGGCCTGGTTGAGAAGGGTGGAAGTTATGGATAAGAGTGTGGCCTCAATGGAAGATTGGGTAGTGGTATTAGCTATGACATGGGAATGTATTGATTGGAGGAGGTGTAGGATTTGGTGTAAGGGGTCAGGTTTGATAGCCGGTGGGTGTTAAAAGAGAGGGGGTAGTGGAAATGAGGAAGCGTGGTCATGCTGGTCAGAGGTTGAGATGAGAAAACTGGGGGAATGTGAACTGTGGTGAGTCAGGTAGTGGATTATAGTCATGCCCAATATCCTCCACTACGGATGTCATCAGGGATGAAAATCTTTTAGTTGTTGATAGGTCCTGGGTTAGGGTAGGTGGAATTGACAAAATTGGCTCACTTACAAGGGGAGTGAAGAGTGGAGAAGACATGGAAGGGTTGAAAGGGATAGTGGTTGATGTAAATGAGCTAGCTGAAATGGTGAATGAGGGCAAAGTAGGAATGGGATCTGTGATAGGAGGAGCTAAAAATGGAGTGGATGTGGAAATGGCTGTGGATAGGGAGACTGGACTGTTGTGGGGAGTAGGAACTGGCAAGGAAGGAAAAGAAAGGGGGATAATTGGTGTGAGAGATGGAGGGATGGTGGTGTTTGTAGCAATAGGACTAGCCATAGAGGAATGTAGATCAAAGGTCGGGGTGAATGAGGGTGCAGGGGAAACGAGTGGAGGCTCCAAGTCAGGAGCAACAGATGTGAGCAAAAGCTCATGGGTGACTGAGGTGGAGACCGCAAGAAGGGGTGTTGAGCTCGGGGCAACAGAGTTGTCAGGAGTTTCTTCCTCAATCTCTTCAATTGACCTGTGGGTGCCTTTACCAATGAGGGTCCTACTGGCAGACCAAGCCCTTTTTCCAAACACTGTGGGCTTCACCTTCTCCACTTCCTCATCTTCTTTAAACACAAATCCCTTTCTCCTAAGCAAAGCAGTGATGAGCTTGCTGTAGGGGAGCCCTGGTAGGGCTTGAGCTATCTTACATTTTTCATTCACCTCCATCATTGCTTCAAACACCAACCAGGCAACATTAACAAATTGGCCTTTAGAGAAGAAGTACAGGGCATCCATTATCGGTGTTCTTCTTTCTTGCTGATGTCCACTAACAAAGATATTCTTTCACAAAATTGAATCGAAAAACCACAAACTAGGGGATAAATCCCTTCTCTTAATTGAGTCCCCAGACCCAACAATGCCTTGAGTCAGCTGCCTAGCCATTGATTTGAACAAGACATTCTCAGATGCAGCCAGGCCATAAACTGGGTCATAAACAGAAGGGATTCCTAATGCTATCCCTATATCTCTGTAATCCACCACCATTTTCATCTGATCAATCAGGATTACCAGGCAGGGCTCAAGAGAATCTGGCTTGGTTTTTTTCTCGAGATTCTGATACCACAACTTGACCAACCTTGGATCAGATTTTTCATTCAATGGCCTCATCATGGGTGTCAGGCCTGCCTTCACCAGATAAATCAAAGTATCCTGACATTCTCCTAGCTTTGAAAAATAGGGGGTGTCGAAAATGGTTTCTGGGATCAGATTTAATTCATCCACGAATTCATTGGGTGTGGACAAGTTGACATTGACCTCCAGCTCAGGGATTTCTGGCTCAGTGGCCGATACTGTCTCAGGGGCTTCCTCAACCACTTCTTTACTAATTTGGACCTTTTTAGCCTTTTTAGTCTTCTTGTGTCTTGTAGTCTGCCCAGCTTCATCCATGGCAAGTTTTCTTTTTGCAGGGGGGGTCTCCTTAGGCTTTACAGGTTGCCTAACGAATGTCCTAGTGGCAGATTTAGAAGGCATTTTAAAAAGATTTGCTAAGATGTCCTCTTGCTCATCCATCGAATACTCAAACGCTTCAAATTCACAACTAATCACCACACAAGCTTCTGAGGATGCTCAAATTATTCCCCTGGATTCACAATATAAACTCCCAAACTTGAAACAACAGAGCGAAGCAAAAGGAAAGCTATCCGATAGAAATCTAGGGTTTGTGATATCTTGATGGGCACGGGACCAAAACAGCTCAAATCAGGTACAAAATCTAGCTTTTGATGGATTGAAATAATGTGGAAATTTGCTAGGGGTTGCAATAACAGCCAGTGAGGTGGAGAGGGAGAAAGTGAAAACGTGAAAAATTTCCAGAGTAATTCTCAGCACAAAGAGAAGGTGTCGAATGGTGGAAAATGAAGCTGTCGTTAGGTTTTAACAAGAAAAAGTCAATTTTCGATAGGATTGGGGAAAGTGTCGACAGGTAGTTCCTAGTTGTCGACAGGTGAAAGGTGACCATTCCTCGCGAGCGGTTCAATTTTAATCTTGTTGATAGGTTCCAAAACTACTCAGGAGCCTTTCGAGAGGACTAGAGATCCTCTCGAAAGCCATTTTAGCTCAGTGCGAACATATTCTCAATAGGTTCCAGGTTCCAGAGACACAAACACTTCGAGAGGTTTGGATATCCTCTTGACATGTATCCTGAACCTATCGAGAATTTCATCAATCATCGTCAAAACCTATTGACGGTCACTTTTATACCTCCAATACCCGTCGACAATTAATTCAAACCTCTCGATAGGCTCAAATGCAATTCAACTATATTTAAATCATTCCTCAGTACCCCTCTGCACATCATTTTGTCAACTCCCAAGTCAACTCACACAGTTGCTGCTTAAAGTTAGCCAATGAATGACTCCGGAGGAGTGCTTGCATATATTACACCCTATTTAAAATGCTAAATAGTAATGAAAAAAAAGCAAAAATAGCAACAAAATCAAAACAAAACAACTAGTATACATAGTGTACATCATTGAAATTCAGACCTGCTATGGGGGTTCATGGAAATGGGTGATCTTCCCAGGTATCACTGCATTTTCAAACATATCATCACCATCATCAAGCAAATTATCATACTACAGCAACTTGGGCAAATTATCAGCTACAAGCTCACCTAATCCATTAATGACAAAACAGGTCTTACTATTCAGGTGAGTTTGATTGGTTGCATTATAAACATTCAATTTGACTTTCATATTGCCAAAAGTTACCTCCATGTCCCTTGATCTGCATTGTATGCATGCATTTGCAGTGGCCAAAAATGACCTGCCTAGGATCACAGGGATAGAAGTAGCACACTTGCTCAGTTCCATATCAAGCATTAGAAAATCAGCAGGATAAAAGAATTTATCAACCCCAACCAAGACATCTTCTATGATCCTCATAGGTTTCCTCTCAGATCTGTCAGCTAGTTGTAAGACCACATGTGTGGGTTTCAATTCTCCTAAGCCCAGCTTCTCATATACTGAATTTGGAAGTAGATTTACACTAGCTCCCAGAGCTTTGTTGGGGTTGCAATATTCAGTATCTACTTCACTTTATTTGCTGAAAAGACTTTCTTGGAAAGATATATCCTTGATTGTCTTTTGTGGGTGTAAAGGTCTTTTAAAAACTTGGCATAGGCTGGAACTTGCTTGATTGCATCAAGTAAAGGCAAATTGATCTTTACTTGTTTAAAGGTTTCTATCATTTCCTCTACTTTGGCATGCCCTTTATCAAAAGGGGAAGATGCTTGCATTGCCCTAGGAAATGGCAAATGTGGGATTACTCCCCCATTTGCATCCTTAGCCAACTCATCATCCTTCTTTTTGTTTTTCTATTTTTGTTGAGGATCATCATCATCCTCTTTATTCAACATGAGTTGCTCTTACTATCGATTCTCTGTAGTTACTTCTTTTTCTTTTTCTGAAATTTTCACAGGCCCACAGCCTACTTGATTGTCCACCAACCTTCCACTTCTCAATGTGGTAACAGATTTGGCTTCCTCATGAGAAGAAGAGACCTCCCCTACTACATATTGTCTCCTTGGGTTGTCCATGGGTTGGCTAGGTAGCCTCCTTTCCTCTCTCTCTTTGTCAAAGCATTAGACAGCTGGCCAAGATGGTCTTTTATCTTTTTAATGCTTTGGCTATGAGAGTGCACAGTTTGAGACAAGGGTCCTAAATTCTGTAATGAAGCCAAAACTTGTTCCTTAAAAGAAAGTGATCTAGCTGTTAGAGGGGATGCAGTTTATTATACAGGCTGAGCCATGGGCTGTTGGTAATGGGGCCTTGGAAAGTAATTCTGTTGGTAGGGCTGAGCATTTTTATAAGGCATGGACTGTTGTGGCTACTGTTGCTGGTTTAGATAAGTATCTTGTCTCCACCTCAGATTGGGGTGGTTTCTCCATTGGTAACCAACAGTAGGCTGTTGCCCAAAAGATTGAGTAGTAGCCACATGTTCTATCACAAGATCTAAAAATTTGACAAATGAAGGGCATTACTCAAGGGAGTGATTGGGGGACTGACATATAACACATGCTTCCTCTGCTTTACTAGCCATGGGTGACTACATTGCTCCCATGAGCTTATCAAATTTTTAGGTTAAACTATCCACTTTCTTCTCCAACTCATTGTGTCCACTCACCTCATACATTTTTCCTCTCGTGGTATTATTTCTCACCATTCTAGAGGTTTCACAATCTCTGACCAATGTCTCTTTTTACATAGAGTTCTCACTGATGATATCAAACAGTTCCCAAGCCTCCTTAGCAGTTTTGTGGAGGTAGGTACCACCACAAGAGGCATCTACCATATCTATGCTTTTAGAGTCAATTCCCTGATAGATACTTTAAACAAGTTACCATTCAAGGATTTGATGATGAGGATATTGCTTAAGGAGCTCCTTGAATCTCTCCCATGCTTGGTGAAAGTCCTCAGTTGGGGCTTGAGCAAATGAAATAATGCCCTTCCTCAACTGGCTTGTTTTGGACATGGGAAAAAACTTGGCTAAAAACTGACATTGAAGGTCACTTCAGAATTGAATACTGTTGGTTGGGAGCATTGACAACCAAGTTTTGGCTCTATCCTTTAGTGAAAAAGGAAAGAGTCTCATCCTGGTTGCTTCCTCCCCCAAACCTGCAATATTGAATGTGGTACACAGTCCTAGAAATTCATGAATATGCTTGTATGGGTCTTCTTTGCTTAGGCCATGGAATGAGGGTAGCATTTGGATAATGGAGGACTTGATCTCATAGTTCCCTTGAACAGCAGGGAATTGAATACAGAAGGGAGAATTGTAGACCCCTAGTGCATTGTATTCCTTCAAGGTCCTAAGTTGCTCACCCATTGAAGAATTATCAGAATCAAGAACAGAAGTGTGTAAGGGGTGCTTAGGTCTAAGAAGTCTTTCAAGCTCAGGATCCAAAGGAACAATCTCAGGATTAAGAGATGTCCTCCCAAGCATACACACCTCAAGGGTCAAGAACAACACAGAAAATCACAATAATTCAATCACAAAACAGACAACTACACAACTACTGATATACTAAACTACAGATCTAGAAATAGAAACAGAGTTAAGAGATGCAAACTTAAGCAATGAATGCTTTTCCAAGTGATACAGAGCTCCTCTTAGCTCCATAGATTCATATCTGAAATAGAGTTAAACTACAGCAAAAACTAAAGTAGCAATTAATCAAACACTTCTCAAATAATTAAAAATGTTAACCGTAAACATGAGAAAAAATTAGATCTACCAAGTTAGAAACACAGATCCCTGACAGCGATGCCAAAAACTAGTTGGGATGTTTACCTTATGCTCAAAAATGGGTTTAAAATCAAACAATTATAAAATCTATGGATTGCACACACACCAAGGCAAACAGACTCACAGACCTGCAAGTATTCAGGGCTATTACAGTAAGTTTTAAAAGGGTAAGTAAGAGTATGTCCACAGGAAAATGTGGTCTGACTTTCAGTAAATCTCTAGATCCAGAGTGGATCTGGCACTCTATTCTAATCTAAGAAAGAGGAGAGGTTTTGGGGTTTTGTCACGTTAACTACAAACTATAGAATTAAGTGCTACTGATCTAGATCTATTCCAACACAGATGCAAGGAGAGATATAGAAGAGATGAAAAATCAAAGGATGAGAACATCAGCTAGGGGTATTGGTCTCTCACTGAAAATCAAAAGAATCAATGGCAATGCTAAGAGCTGATTTGCTACAATCCTCTTTTCTGGCTTCTAGCTTCCTAGGTTACCCTGGCAGAGGTGAGGTATAAGAATCTAATCTCAATCAGAGACTTGAAGCAATCCTAAGGCTATGATCTGTCCACTTTAATGGTCACAGACCATCCTAGAGATTGTTCTGCTTCAAAGATCTTGAGTAGAATAGGAAAACCATTGCAGATGTTGTAGAAGCCAGGATATGAGACCCTCATAGGCTAACATCTATAGGAATATCCAACCCAGGAAAAATAAATACAAAAAAGTGAAATATAGATCGGAATCACCTTTAAAATTCACAAGTATATTGCAAAATTATAACACAATTGTGCTCAGATCTGTAATCTGTGCATCTTACAATTCCTTATAATGCCTTTGAATATCTCAATTTGCAGCTTAAGACCTCACCTTAACTACTGAGAAGAGTTTAGCCACTCATGATTGGCTAAAGAGAGGAGGAAAGGAGAAAGAAGGGAGAATTTTGGGAAAAAATGGATCTTGCCCTAAGCTTTGGTTTTCTCAATTTTTGGATCATTTCTTCTGCATTTTCTCCAAGCTTTTATACTCTCCTCCTCTATCCTCAGATTCATTTTAGCCAATCAGAACGCACGAGAATATTTCTGTTATGCTGATGTGACCGATTTCTCTTCTAAAGGCTCTTCTCTCATTGGTTCTCATATGACAAGTACACGTGATACCATTAGGGTTTTCGCGCATGGCCCATTGTGTGCCGAAAATACCCCTAGGGGTTGCTGTCATGCTTTGGAACACATGCACAGGCTTCAGGCGTGGACAACTGCTGAAGACAGAACTGAGAAGTTCCCCAAATTGAGTGTCGAGAGGTTCTAGGATCCTCTCGACAGGTTCTATTTGGCTTTATATGCAAATCGACAGGTTTGTAAACCTATCGAGAGGATTGACGGCACTTGTCGAGAGGATTGGCGATCATCTCATTCATCTCCTCGACAGGTTCTGGTCGACTTGTCGATTGGTTGTCGCAGATCTTGTCGACAACTTCTTTTCATCCTCTTGAGGACTACACGTAGTAGTTGTCGACAGGATTGGGTGCACTGCATGACGGGTTCTTGACAGGTTCTAACAGGAGCTCGATAGGTTCAATCATCCTCTCGACAGGTTCATTTATCCTCTCGACATGTAAATCGATCCTCTCAGCTTCCCTTGTACCTCTAGGTATCCTCTCGACAGGATCCGGATCCTCTTCGTATCATCTAATTTAGGCACCAGATCCTCTCAGCAGCCTAAGAGAACCTTTCGACAGCTTTATTTCTATGCTTCCATGGCTAGCACGTACTTCTAATATGCTGTCTTTCATCTATCTCGCCCTCAGCCACTTCTGGGTGGATTCAATATTCATCCCTTGGCATTGTACTTGGTCTCAGGTGCACCCAGTTTGGGTTCATGGCCTTCCTTGAGTTTCTAAGGCTTTGTGGATTGTTGGAGTTTGAGCACAGGCTGAGGCTACAGATTGTTTATTTGGCCATTTTTATTGGCTGTTTGTGCTAAGGCTGTAATTTATTGCTTATCTATAAAATATACTTAAAACACATTATTAAACACCTCAAGGGTCTTCCAAAGGTCAGGTTAGGAGGTGAAAAATGATATTTTTCACTGCTTAACAGCACTCATCCTAGACCAATGGGAATTTGACTATTGGTAGTGGCATCCATCTTAGAGCAATGAAAATTCGATTATCTTAATGCAACCCATAGGGCATCCCATTTAATGTAGTCAGTGGGTTAGAAAATTGATGAGACACACACCCCATCTTATACCCAAAACTTAGCTCGGATCATTGCACTGATAAATGTTGACCCGAGCTTTGACCCGAATTGGGCCTGAGCCTTGATAGTGATGAGGAGATCATTGCCAACAAATCAGATTTTGAAAATAGTTTCATGTGATGGTCATGACGAGATTTCTTGATGGGTCGAGTCAAACCTTGACACATAAAATAGAAGCATCTAGATGCACTAATAAATGAGACTATATGTTCGTGCTTTGCATAGAACCATGTCATTCCTTGTAATATTTAAATAAGCCCAAGGGCAATTGTTGTTAAATTATTTGATTTTAGTAATTAGAAATTAGGATATTACAAATCTCTAGCAAATCCTAGCCCTTGGTTCATTTGACCAAGATTTGACCCATCGTACACCACCCATTTTCCTTGGGGAAATCTAGGGTGTTAGATGCATTCATGTGCATGCACCACAAGATTTGGTAGACTTTTGAAATTCACAAGTCTCAGGAGTCTTGAGAACCACAAAAAGACAAAAAAAGACATGATGTGTGGAGGAGAGAGGAGAGAGAGGGAATACTTTGGAAAGTGGAGGGAATACCTTCACAAGAAATGATGTCACACATGGCACCAAAATACAGCCCATGTCTCCCCCAACACTTGAAAATTTCAAATTCCTTAGGGGGAGGGACTTGATTTCATCATTTTCACCTTCTTCTCCACTTGAAATCTTCATTAGAGCTCCATTGAAGCCCCCCTTGCTACTTTGAATTTGCCCTCTCATCCTAGCCATCAAATCCCACATCCAACACCACCATTCTTCTCCCCACACCTTCTAGTTTCCCATATATCATTTTGAGTTCATTTAAGCACATTTTCACCATATAACTTGGAGCAAATCAACAAGTAAAGGAGAACTTAGAAAAGGTAAAGTTTTAGTCTTGAATTTTAGACTAGTTGTATTTTGATTTTCCAATAGTTGTTTGGTCTTTGCTTGTTTTGGATGGCTAAAATTCTAGAATGATAATGTTCCCACATGAGACCAGTATATAATAGCCTATGGTTGTGATATTTAGGTAAAGCCATCCAATGGTCCATGATGGCCTCATAGGCCTAGACCACTAGATTTTATGTTTTATGAGGATTTCTTATAGATTTTGATGATTAGATCGGATTATTCCTTAGTATCATGAATAAATTCGGAAATAGGGTCTAGACCTGAGGTAAGGGTGACCATGCATGAGTTTTTAACATCCATGCAAGGTCATCCAATGGTCCCGATTGACTCAAATGGTCAAACTAGGTCATTTTGGAAGATTTGCCTAGAAATTTTATATTTTTGGTAAAATAAAATAAACTTTGATATGAATTCTTTTGAAATTCTGTAATGTGACACATACCTGAGCCAAATGGTGCCATGCATGTGATCTTGGTACACATGCAAGGCCATCTAATGGCTTAGATTGACCAAGAAGGTCAACTTTTAGAAAATTAGTGCATTTTTAGATTTTCTTGATCATCCTAAGTATTTTGAGACAAATGATCCATATAGATGAATGGTATAGGCACAGTGGATTAGGTTTATAAGTTTTAAATCTCTGTGGTTCAACATTTTTCTCACGGATTTCTAGGTCAATGTTAGTAAAAAATGCATCTCTACTCTATGTATAGAATAGTATTGATATATGTTAGACCTGCTGCATAGATTAATCATATAAAATTTTGATGTGATACTTGATGCATTTTGATGAGATATTTATATGTGAAATCTCTTTTTTGATTCATTCTATATTGACTTGATCATGTTCAAAAGATGTGGTCCTAGATCGCTTAGACTTTTGAATAAGCTATATGTGATCTGTATTGGAATGTGCCTTATTTCTATGAGTTTAGCATAGATCTTTGACATGAATATGTGGCTGGAAAATAGTGACATGTACATGATTATATCTCAGAAATATAAGTCATTTATTGATTACGATGACTATCTAATCGGATGGTCTTGATTGATCATCTTAAAACTTGCTTGTTTTTGCTAGGATTTCTTGCTAGAGATCCCTAAAACTTACTTATTTTCAATTATAGAATTTAATCCCTTGAATGATTAGACAAGATTTGCAATTATGAAAAATTATATGTTTGACCCTTGACTTTGATCATGGGTATATCAATGGTGTTAGATGCATGCATAGGAATAGATGTGTGGTTAGGCTATGTACGTGATATCGGAAATAAAATTTAGAAATTCGTCAAATGAGGATTTTTAAATGGGCTTTTTGTATAAAGGATTTTCAAAGAGAAAATGGAATTCAATAATATAAATATATTCCTAGAACTTGGGATTAATTGAACTAAGTATATCCCTAGAACTTAGGAAAAATTTCATGCCTAGATTCAATTAGAATGCACGACGAGAAAATCGGCAGAGTACAACCCAGAATGTTGGCCAAATCGATCCCAGCTAGAAAATAGACCCAACCTTCAATCGGATGAACCTAATTATGCCTTGATCTGTTAACTTTTGACTCGAACAATGTAAATTAAAAAGTTGGGCAACTCGCGGATGTTTTAAGAGAGCCATTGAGTGCTCGATTCCCTTATCGGAGTTAAAAGTTATAGACCTGACACAGAGGCCTAATAATTCTAGCCCGAAACCCTGATAAAACAGAACATATCTATATAATCTGTCTACCATGATTAGCCCTGCACATATTTTTGGATGCCACCACCTGGGAAAGATGCTCCCATCAATGCTCTTACCCTCAATTTTGGAAGCACTCAAACATTCAATCGGAGTTGAAAATGGTGGACGATTTACCATACGCTGTCTGCCATCCTCCTGAAAAATCTGAATGTATAGAGAATATAAGCCTAATACTCAGACCTTGGCCTAAGTCCCATGATCATTGGGGAAGGCCCAATCACATGGCCCATGAAGCTAACCTGTGTTAAGACCCATGTGATTAAGGTCAACTAAGACAAAGACCCGGTCAAGTCTTTGATGGCCCAACAAGGCCCAAACTCATAAACCTTAGTAAATAGGATTGACAAGAGCCTAGTAAATAGGATTGACAAGAACCTTAGGAAATTGGGGCACAACATATGTAACACCCTAGAGATTTCGAACCCGATTTCTCCGAGTATGTACTAGTACGCGAGACCGGAAATAATTTACCTCTCCGATA
The DNA here is from genome assembly GCA_021018995.1 of Chloranthus sessilifolius. Taxonomy (NCBI): domain Eukaryota; kingdom Viridiplantae; phylum Streptophyta; class Magnoliopsida; order Chloranthales; family Chloranthaceae; genus Chloranthus; species Chloranthus sessilifolius. The sequence goes on from CM037597.1 coordinate 101,716,371, forward strand.
ATCAAGATAAACCAAGTTGTTAATGAGAACTGGGTACCTTTGGAATAGGACATAAATCTTAAATTGTGTAACTAGTACACATACTCCTTGAGAGCACTACTGGTAAAGGGCTTAACTATTGTACACTAGGTCATGAGATCAAGGCATGTTAGGTTCATTGAAACCTTAAGTTTTGGTTTATTTTCTTTTATTTTGCTTTAAGACCTGTACACCATACCGAGTGTGCCAGCCACACACTGAAGCTACACCCCTAATATATGAAGCAGTTCCCATGCACATTCTTGCATGCATTAAATGAACTTCTTCTAAAACTCCTTAACTCTCCTTGACTCCTACCTTGAAGAGCCCCAAACCGAATTTCAAATTGAGAACCTCAAGCCATTTGATTCTTCTGTAATCTTCTCAAAGATACCTCCACAATAATCCTTCAATGAAGAATAATTGCCGCTTTGTCGACACCGACGATCAAGGGATTGTGTAGCAGAGCACGTAAACAACGAAAACTTTGTCAACAAAGACCGGAGACTTCACATGCGAAGAGTCCGCAAAGGTGATTGTCTTAAGTCCGTCTCGTAAACACCGATTTCATAAGTTAGGATTGATCCAATCAATTCTGGAATTTTATGCAAAGAAATTCTAACGATCGGACGCCTGAGAGGCCTGGTAGCCGAATTTCCTCCGATCACGAACTTTTCGGACTTTGCATACACATGAAATTAAGATAGAAAGGCATGATTTAACTCTACAACATGAAAAATAGGTTAGATGGTATGTTTAGGATAGCAATTATGCAAGAAAGTTGGATTTTCGGACTTAGAAGAAAGAACCAGAAATATGCAACTTTCATCAGACTTGCCGCGGTGACCCTGAACTTCGCTGTGGCGAGTGCTACATGAAAAGTTAGGCCATTTCGGCACTGTGGTGGCTCGCAAAAACGGGCTTAGGTGCCACATGACTACCTGAAGACCTCTCCGCGACGACCTTGAGGCCTCGCCATGGTGACCTGAGGCCTCGCTGCAGCGAGATGATCTGTTCATGTGAGCCTTGGTTTTTTTCCCTAATGAGCTTTGGAAACCTCATTTTATGCCACGCACTATTCATTAACACTTAGTACATGAACAATGTGTGTTTTAGGATAAAAACGGGAGACCATCGGTGGGAATTCCGCTTTTATTAGAGTGTTTGTGTTCACACAAATTCGACATTAAGGTAGGGAGGATTCTCGATGCCAGATTAAGGTTCTCTCGATTCATTGTTTCTGATGTGATTATCAAATGAAATTATATGTTTTCAGAAATGTGCTATATGCGTATATTGAAACTCTTTGAAAGGTTAAGTTTTGGTTTCCACACATGATCATTTCACTTGGTACCATGACTGTGATAGCCCAAATTTTCTTACCACAAAACCAGTGTCGTCAGATCACACACGCGATCTGAATTATAGTGATACTATGGTATCGAAGTGCAATAAACCACTTCTTGACAACTCGATCTTTCCTCAAATCAAAAATAGGAAGGATCGGGCCATCTGTCATTGGTAAGCTTACAAAAGTGCGGAAGCAAAGTGTGCAAAGTAGAAACTATAGAGCTATAATTAGAAGTAAAATGGAAACATAAATTCAAAAGCTAACAATCATACACGTATATCTAAAAACTATGCACCATCAACACATATGCCAAATATACATCCACCGGTGAAGGCCGACCTTCACCTAAACAGTGGAGCAAAATATACACTTGTATTCAGTTTAACAAATTCACTGTACTGTTTATCAAATCTCAAGACTATCCAAGCTCTAAACCAATACAACTAAGGATATAACACTTCAAGCTGTTCTTCCTAGTCCTTGGGGTTATAGTCCGGGTCTTCCTCTTGTTCCGGATCCCTCTCAAGATCAGCTCCTACAGCTGCAACATATAGTCGGGGATTGAGCTACAGTCTAAGCTCAATAAGGAATAACATTGCTAAATTACCTTTTTAACAATCTCATTCATGAATCTTGATCCATAGGTAAAAATAATTTTAAAGAACTAAAGACTTTAGCTATCATGTCAAAACACATTCTTTCATGAATGTAAGTAATCATGTTCAAAATAGTGCATATCGGATCAAGAAAAGCATAACAAGAACTTGGAAACATTTCAAGCAAAGCAAGTCACAAGAAAGTGTAACCAGAAATCACAAACGAGGTCAAATGTCAAGCCCCTGAGCTATTTTAACAGGGTCACTTAAAGCAAGAAGTCAAGCCCCTGAGCTATGTTAACATGGTCACTTGACACGAGACACGTCAAGCCCCTGAGCTACGTTAACAGGGTCACTTGAATCCAGAAATCAAGTGCCTGAGCTACGTTAACAGGGTCACTTGAACCGAAACATCGGGCCTCTGAGCTAAGTTAACAAGGTCACTTGAACTGAGACCATCAAGCCCCTGAGCTATGTTAACAAGGTCACTTGATCAGAGACATAACAGAGATACAAGATGCGAACACGTACAGAAAGTAGGTAGCAATGATATAATTTAAATTTAGAAGCTTGAAACTTATTGGATCAAATAGAATAACATAACAAGATGTTGTGTACAAAAGCATGCAAATCATGTACAAAATCCAATTCATAATCCTTAAAACATGCCAAGATTTTTCATTTAGCAATTCTAGGAAAATATCAAGTATTTATTATTTGCGTCAATGATACGAATTCAAGAAAATAAGCAATCGGGCAAGATGTTCTTCCCTACCTTAAAGTCGGAACGTCATGAGTAAAGTTACACGAATCAAGGCTAATTCTTCATCAAATGTCCCTCGCATTCAATCTAGATCATATCGCGCACATGTACCAATGGTTAATGAACCATACATGGCTTACGCAGGGACTCACAAGACTTAAAAAGAAACACAAACCAAACTTCATAGAACAGGGGATACCTCGCTATAGCGAGCTACAGGGTCGTTGCGATGAGGTTCACAGGTGCCACATGAATAAAGGCCTTCTTGCCACGGTGAAAAATTCCAGAGCTGAATTGGCCTAAATTTCAAGGTAGCACTCGCCGCGGCAAGTGCTTCAGGTCCTTTCTCGTCGCGACGAGGTTCCATGTCGCCGCAACAAACCTGATGAACTCGCCATGCTTTTGTTCTTTCCTTCTAGCTTCAAAAACTCTATAATCTCAGACCTAACCTCCATCTTAACATAGGAAATCAACCCCATTATGTTATTAGGCTAGATTTCTAGCCTCCAACTTACAAGGATTTCACAAGCAAGGTTCCGAGACGTCAGGAATCAGAGAATTCGGTCTTTACACTCTTCATGTGTCCGATTCTCGATGTTTCGCGGCATGCATTTCCAGAGCTCGATTAATTAGGACCAGATTTAGGGAATCGAGTCTCCCAATACTCATTTGATCATGCATGCACACATTTCGTGGTATCAGAATCTAAGAATTCAGCTATTAAGCCTTCCACATGAGATTCTAGAATTTGCATGGATTGATCCTAAATTTAGGAAACGAGATTTATGAGATGGAGATAGACAGTTTACCGTAGCAGGTTCTTTGCATGTGAAGTCTCTGAGCTTCGTGGTCATTTGATTACCCGATCGTAGGGTTTGCAGTTCGAGAGTTCATTATGACGATCGATAAAGCAAAGCTTTCTCCGACGCGGTTGCCGGTTCTCGTTGGACGGTTTGGAGAGATTGACTGGTTGGAGAGTTTCTCAAATGGAAGGCAAGAGGAAAAGCTCAACTCTCTCCCAATTCTAACTCTTCAATCACGACTCCCATGCAACTTATGTGTGGGAGTTTCTTTTTAAACCATGGGTGCCTGATTTAGTGTATACTTGACACATGCTACTTGATGTACTGGTCTTAACAAAAAGGCCTCAACAATTGGGTCTAAAATCTTGTGCTGATGATCTAATGGGTCCTGACTCTTGGGCCATTAACTAACAGGTTTGGCTCAAGGCTTTCATTACTGGATCTTAATCATTGGGTTGGGTTCCCCAATGGGTCTTAACTCTTGGGCTGATAACTAATGAGTCCTACTCACCTGGGTTGTTAACTAATGGGTCCCGACTCAGTGTATAGGCAGTACATCACTTCTAGTGTACTGGTCCTTAAAATTAATAATAGGTCCCATCCCAAAGATATGCAGTTCTTATTAATGACTAGGTTAACCTTGTTTATCGGGCGTACATCGATTCGGTCTTTAGTACCAGTACATACCCAGTGTACTCGGGTGTGGGAAATTTGCAGGGTGTTACATCCTCCCCCCTTAGATAAATTTTCGTCTTCAAAAATTGACGATGGTATTAGGGGATTGGAAGATGCTTCTGGATTGTGTCTTTAAATAACAATGTACGTCACATCGTTAAAAGACATCGATGAAAGTGGGTCGTTGCGTGGCTATGGAAAGTTTGACACTAATTTCTAATAAGTTCGAAGTTATGCTAAGAATTTGGAGTTATCCTTGCTGTGACCCTACCCATGGCAGGAATTTCAAATTTTTTATTTGAAAACAATAAAAGAACTATTATGATTCATTAGTTCTACATATGTCTACAATGTAGAGTAGAGTTTGTATTGAAAATCTTGGGTCACGCACACATTACAATCAACAAGCAGTATATTGAATGAATGTGATGATCATGCAAAATACGTATCAGCAAGCAACATAATAAACGAATGTTCAGTTACTGAGAATATTGATTACCAACATATTAGGGGTTCAAGCGCTCACTAGACTGCTTTGCTGGCTACTTCTTGCGATGTCTAGCTCCAACATCAGAGGGACCAGCCCTTGGACCAGTCACATTCCTTGTGTACTCGGAGGTAAACACCCGTGCGTGGGCCACAAAGGGAGGGTAGCTTGTCGGATATGCCTTTTAGATCAACCGGGTTAGGATTTTGTCTTGGAAGTCTAACCTTTTGTGCAACTGGTGGTTGTCCTAGTGTAGGACCTCCAATTGTGTGAAGGTTTGCTATTGCTGCACCTCCATTTGTCTAGTGAGCTTGGCCAAAGTGAGGAGTTCACCATGCGGCAGGGGTGGCTATTGGGGTTGAGCAGGTATTTGATGTGCGGCTCCGAGTGTTGGCTGATCAGGGTTTTCTTATTGTGTACCCCCAGCCGGCTATTGTAGATTTTGATTATTAACACTTAACTGGCATCTCTTTAGAATTAAACTCCATTTAGCTTTTGTAAATTTATGAATATTATTGGTCCTGATTTCTTCACCCGTCGGTATCTCATACGGATCCTCGTTGTCAACATCCTCATGGTCCTCAAGAAGTTGGGAGATGATACGGGCGTATGGCATGAAAGTATGGGCTCAAGGTAAGCAAGTAGTCCTACAAGAACCCGGGCTGTTGCAGCAAGCTTTAAGAGATAAGTAAGGGTATGTCCACAGGGAAATGGGTTCTTAAATGTAGTAAATCTCCAGATCTATAACATATCTGGCACTCTAACCTATCTTAGTTTAAAACAAATCAAAACAGGAGAGAGGAGAGGTTTCTAAGAGATGTCACTTTACTAAAAACTATAAAAATCAAATGTAAAATGATCCATAACTGATTAAACTCAGATTCAAGGGAATGGAAAAGATTAAAATCAAAGGTGGAGAGCAACAACTAGGGGTTTTGGTCTTTATTGAAAATCAATTGAATTAAAGGCAGTGCATAGGACAGATTTGCAGCAATCCTTCATCTGGCTACAAGCTCAGATGCAAGGTATAAGAATCCACTCTCAACCAGAGAATTGAAGTAGTCCTAAGGCTATGATCTATCCACTAAAATAGTCACAGATCATCACAGAGATTATTCCAATTCAAGGATCTTGATTGGAACAGGTAAGCTATTGCAGATGTTGTGGGTGCTAGGCTACATACTTAGGTATCCACAGGAATATCCAATCCAGGGAAATCAAATATGAAAAAGTGAAATATAGAACAAAATCACCTTTAAAAACCATAATTACATTACAATAACACAACTTACAATCCTATTGTGCTCAGATTTATAATCTGTGCAACATATAATCCATCTACACAGCCTCTGAAACTCTCAATTTACAGCTCTCAACCTCACCCTAGCTACTGAAGAGGTTTAGCCAACCATAATTGGCTAAGGAGGGAATGGGGAAGAAGAGAGAGAGGGAACTTTTGGAGGGGAATGGAAATCAGATTTGGCTCCCCAATTTCTGGATGCTAGCTCTGTAAAATTTTCAAGATTTTATACTCTTCTCCTCCCTTCTTAGATTTGTTTCGCCCAATCAGAGCTCAAGAGAATAGTTCTATTATTCTGAGCTGCTGATGTAGCTGATTTCTCTTCTAGAAGCTCTTTCTCCATTGGTCTAAAACTGGTAGACACATGTGATGCAGTTAGAGGGTTCCCATTCATGTGCATTTGTGTTCCAAAAATACCCCCAAGGGTCATTAACACGCCTTGGAACTCATGCGCAGAATTTTGAAGTTGGCAGCTACTGTGAAAGGAACTGAGAAGTTCCCAATTCGAATGTTGAGAGGTTCAGGGAACCTCTCGACAGGTTCTGAGACTGCTTGGTGTTCTCATCGACAGGTTGAAGTGGCTTTCGACAGGTTTGGAGACTTCTCGAGAAGTTTAGCTGACTAGTTGACAAGATTGGAGTACATTTTTATCTTTTGTTCAGTCTCATTACATCCTCTCGACAGGTTATAGAAAATCCTGTCGATATCTTTGTAAAGCTCCCATTGAGCTTTTGACATGTTGGAAATAGCACTCGACAGGTTGCTTGAACCTCGCGATGATGAGCATAGCTTCAGGTAAGTTGTCGACAGGTTACATTGCACTGCTCGACAGGTTTAGTTGAACCTCTCAACTTCCCCTGTGCCTTCAGGTAAGTTGTCTATAGGATCCTTCACTACACTTCCAACCTCTTGACAGGATCTGTCATCCTCTCGGACTCTTCACTCTCTTACCTCATAACCTCTCAACAGCTTAGCTTCTGTAACTTCTAACCCCTCGACAGGTTGGAGCACACTCTCTAATCCTCTTGATAGGTTCAGGGAACCTCTCGACAACTTAACTTTTGTCTCTAGAACCTCTCGACAAGTACTGGGAACCTCTTGACAGCTTGGAGTATCCTCTCGAGATGTTCTCCCTTGAGTTTCCACAGCTGGCACATATCTTTGGTATGCTGTTCTTCATTTGTTCACCACTCAGCAGCCTCTTGGTGGGTTCAGTCTTCATTCCTTGTAACTGCAGTTGGTACCAAGCATACCCAGTTGGGCCCATGACATTCTCATGAACTTCTAAGGCTCAGTGGATTCTTTGATTGGCTGCCCTTTGGATTGTTTGAGCACATGTTGAGCAGTAGACTGCTTCTTTGGCCTTTTTAGATGGATGTCTGCACTAAGGCTGTAATTTATTACTTATCTACAAAACACATTTATTAGTAAGCTCAAGGGTCCCTCAAAGGTCAGGTTAGGAGGTGAAAAATAGTATTTTTTACTACTCAACACACCCCCAAACCTAAGCTTTGCTAGTCCCTGAGCAAAGGAGAAAGTAAAAATAATTATTAAAAATGAAAAATGCTACTCTTATAGGGAGCGTAGATGCCTTTTAGAGCTAAAGAAAAGCGATGGGATATTTTCCTAGATTTCTTTCCCAGTTGCTCTTTGGTGGGCTCTACGGATTGACCTTTTGTCAGCCCTCCTTTCTTTTCTACTGGCTCGGGACTCCGCTGTGTTACTACTTGATTGTTGTAGACACCAAAATTTGCCCAAGGCCCAATTAACTTACACTTCGAGAAAGGCGTACCCTTCAAGCTTCCGAGAGCACTTCCCGAACCCTTAGAACTTAACTCAAATCCTTAGAGGTCTATCCCCGACCCTTAGCAATCAACCCTAACCTATAGAACCCCTCCCGAACCTGTTTTAAACCTGCTCGAGCAGAGGTTGAAGGTAGGAGTTCTAAAGTTTACACATGCCTCTTTTGGAGCTAAGACCTATCCCATTAGAAAGAGGATATCCCCAGCTTTCCATTGAGCTAATAATCACCTCAATCCGAGTTGTATACCGAAAGTTATGGCGGTTTGAAAATCGGGTTGAAATGTAGGAAATTTGCCTAGCGTGTCTAATAGACAGACTAGGTCAATTTTGGCCTAGCGTGTCTAATAGACACACTAGGCAAAACTGGCTTTTATGGGCCCCATGGTGGGTTCTAAACCTTCAGATTCTCAGAGAACACTATTCCCATACCTAGCGTGTCTAATATACATGCTAAGATTAGAAACAGTGATTTTTGGGGATTTGGTCAGATTTCGAATCTGACCAAATTCCATCCATTGGGGTTTGTTTCAATAGGACTGTTGCACTCCCACTAGCCCTCTTTTTAACCCATTTTTTCACTTAGAACCCCACGCTATCATCTACCATTAAAACCCAATTCCCACCTATCTAAGCCCTAGGAAACCTAGAAAACCTTAGATCCCTATTACCTAATTGCTAACCCAATTAGCCCTTTAACCCTTCACTAATCCTCTCCTCTTCTATAAATAGAGAGCCACTCCCCCTTGATTTAAGGCTTGAAAGTATTTTCAAAGACTAAAAAGATTAAGTGATCCCTATTCTCCCATTTTAGCACTCACCCATACAAATTCCAGAATTAAAGTTCACCCTTCACAACCCATCTTCCATCACCAATCCTTGAGATTTAGCGAGCTAAAAGCCTTAACCTACTCCTACCTCCTAGCTCCCAATCCTTAGAAGTTAGAACCATTCTCTATCCCTAAAGTGCTAACGGAAGCTCATCAGAACACAGCTACGCAAAGGTCCACAGTTGTGCTACAAGGGTCCGAGAGCTTCGGCTCTCCCCTCTATTCCTGTACCTTCTTTGCTTTCCCTCTATCCTTGAATTGACCCGTTACGTCACTCGAATTTCATCGGGTACGAAGGGCTCAGTAGGATTGGAATGCCTTTGGTCAAGGGGGAATGCTACCCATTTTCCTTTCTTTTTATACATATAATTATATATATATATATATATATTGTATACACATCCAAACAGCCATAGTAGAGACCGCTTATGAGCTGGTGATCAGGTGCCTAACACCTTCTTGATTGATAACCAAAGACCCTACCCAAGAGCTTTTGGCGTAGACCAGATTGGAGTAATATTTTTGCACTTCGGTGCTAATAATATTGATTTAGGTATCCTGAGACACCAAAAGCTCTGGGTGGCAACTCCATCTTTTATAGAGAGTGCACATCATCGCGACAGATCGATGAGATCCACGGTTGCACAAATGGTGACTCTGCTGGGGATGTTATAGAGCTTCTACTTGAAGTTGGCCCATTTTCTTTTCGTCTTTCTCCTCTTTACTAACCCTTTTTTTTCATACTTACCCCTACGTTTCTGCCATTTTTTATATTTATCCCTACGATTCGGTCATTTACACCCTTTAGCTGTTTGGCGGGCCTACTTTAGCATTTACGATTTCGTTATTTACACGCCTTAGCCATTTGGCAGGCCTACTTGAGCATCTTTTTCTTTTTATCATTTTACACACTTTAGCCATTTGGCAGGTTACTTGCTAAGTTAGGATCATATTCCATCAGTGGATGCCGGCCCGTAGAGGTGGCACGGATTTCTCACCGCCCATTTTTGAACTGAAGAAAACTCTCTTAAAACTGAATTTAAAATTGAACCATCAAGGGACTTAATTCATTTTTTACGTTGGGAAGATTTTACAAAAGGGGTGGGAATTTAGGCAGCAATACAAACGTCCCAGTTCTTAGTACGGCGGCAGGCCCTAGTGGTGATGATCCCGAAAAGTACCACCCCATCCAGTATCTGAGAAGGTGCTTCTGCCGGAGGTATATCGAGTGGGTGACCAAGCTTAAGAAAAGCCTTAAAACCGTTGGGGAGTGCGTTAGAATACCCTGAAATAGCCTGGTATCCCTAGGTACGGTGAGGAGGGACTCGAAATAGCAAGAAAAAAAATCCCCAGAAGCACTACTTCCAAAAAACAAAAAAAAATAGACCAACTTGAATCTGCTGCTGCTATATAGAATATATATATAAACTCTATTTTTGCCTAGCTTGTGTAATAGACATGCTAAGCCAAAAACCCCCTGAATTTTCCCAGCGTGTCTAATACAGACGCTAACCCAAAATCCCAGAAATTTAGCTTAGCGTGTGTAATACACATGCTAAGCCAAAACTCTAGGATTTTAGCCGAGCGTATATAATACATACGCTAGACTGTTCTGGTGCAGACAACCCAAATCAGAGGCCCTTTTCACCCTTCCCGAGTCCCCCCGCTTAGCGATTTTCCGACTCTCGACTGTTCCCCCACCTTTCGACGCCCAAAACATCCTCAACGATCGAAAGAGGTCACCCCTCTTATTGACTCTTCCGACGGACTGGGTCGTCATGCGGATTTTCGTGTCTTCACATAGATCAAAGGATTTCCTTTGATTCTTCTGAAGAGCATCGGAGTCCTGCCGTGGGAGGCATTGCAGGCATGAACGCCACTCGAAAAGGGAGTACTCCAGGGCCCTGGATAAATCACCACTTTAATGAAGGGAGAGAATTTTGTTTTGTCATTCAAAAATATAAAACCCCCAAAAAAATATATGATCAAGAAAAAATGAAAACCCAAAAAAGGGATCTTGTGGTGTCGGAACAATGGCATCGCCTTACCCTTCGTCATCCCGTAGGGGAAGGAGGAAATTGTTCGAGCCTCATTCGAGACATCCATACCCGACCCACCGCCAAACCATGTTATGGGCGGTTGACCTGGCTTATGCCGACCCCAATTCATCCCCACCACATTCCCCAACTCATTCCCACATGAAGGAAATCCCCATTCCCGATTCCCCCACCCAATCACGTTTCGATGTCACCAGACCCTACAGTGCACCCATATTAACATCCACATCCTCCCCATTCCCTCAAAATTCACCCCATTGTCCTCCCACATATCCAAAATCTAACCTCCTTCCCCTCATTCACCCAACACATACCCATTTTTTTCCCATCTACCCAAGCCATACCCAATTTGCTCATATCCACTCCACAGTTTCCCCCAAATCCAAATCGACCACATATCCCCTAATCTACCCAAGTCATGCCCGATTCTACCCAGGTCATGCCCAATATTCCTCACCCCTTTACCCAGGTCATGCCCACATTTCCCCAGACATTGGAAGGGCCATCCCCATCTACCCCCATAACCAACCCAATGGCTATGATGGAGGACATGGTCAAAGTCTACACAGCCTGGAAGGCTTCCCAAAACCTTCCGAATCCATCCCATATATCCAACCCTCCACATACTCTCCAAAGCCTCCATGACTCATTCCCCTAAAATACCAACCCCAATCAACGTCCCATGATTCACACCACACAAGACCCCTCCCATCAACCATGGGGTCATTCAAGCGGGCCCTCAGGCCCAACACCCTATACCCAAGCCCATCAAGGCCCAATACCCCAAGCCCAAGCCCATCAAGGCCCAATACCCTAAACTAAAGCCCATCAAGGCCCAATATCCCAGGCCCAAGCCCATCAAAGCCCAATACCCTAGGCTCAAGCCCATCAAGGCCCAATACCCTATACCGAAGCCCCTCAAGACCCAATAGCCTAGGCTTAAGCCCATCAAGGCCTAACACCCTATACCCAAGCCCATCAAGGCCCAATACTCCAGGCCCAAGCCCATCAATGCCCAACACCCTATACCCAAGCCCATCAAATCCCAATACCCCAGGCCCAAGCCCATCAAGGCCTAATGCCCTATACCCAAGCCAATCAAGGCTCAAACCCGGGAGCCCCATTTACAAACCCTCCATCATTATCCCACATTCACCTCTACCCAACAGGCCCCCATTCCCCCTCAAATAGTACACCCATCTCATCCAAACTCTAAACACGGCATGGGCCCATGTATCCACATCTCTCACACCCAACCCAATATGGAGACCCATCCCTTACCATCAGCCATCCCCAATTCACCCATCCTCTTACCTCCCAACCCAGCCATCAAAATCCTCACCAAGAATAATGGCCTCACTAGCCCCCCACTCAAAACCCTCTATTGACCCACTCATTTACCTCGCAAAACACTCAACAAAGCTTCTCCCACTTACAAGTGCCTCATCAGGCACCCGCCCAAGACATCCAAAATCCAATCATCCCCACTACTCCCCCAATTATTATTGATACCAGCATTCAGTATGCAGAGGATGAAGCCTGAAATAGCGGGGCATACGTGGGGGCATTTGCCAATTTTATCCTCCCACATCCCATGCAGACCAACCCACAGGCAGTTCAAAGTGAATGGAGGCAGCCTATTGAGGGGCCAGCCCCACTGTCTAGGGAGTCAGAGCTGTTAAAAGAACAAATGGACAAAATCCAAAAATAACTGATGAAGATGGGTGGAGCTGAAATCCATGCCACGGACTTTTCTGACTTATGCCTATTTGCGAAAGTCCCTTTGCCCCAAAAATTTAAAATGCCAACCTTTGACAAATACAATGGCATGGGCAACCCCATTGCACACCTCAAGTCCTACTGTAAGGACATGTGCCAATATGACGGAGATGAATGGCTCCTCATCAAACTGTTCCAAAAGAGCCTTACGGGCCCAACTTTGAGATGGTTCACTTCCCTTGAACCATCCATGATTAAAACCTGGAAAGATCTAACCCACCTATTCCAAGAGCAGTATGTCTACAACATAGACATTGTACCCCGCAAGTTAGATCTAGCCCAACTAAAGCAGAAGTCGAACGAAGCAAGCCAGACGAAGCATTCAGTGATTACCTTAGGCGATGGAGAGATTTGGCAGCTCAATTGAGGAACATAATACCTGATGATGAGAAAATCAAGATGATCTCAAAAAATACTTTGCCAGTCTTGTCAGACTTCTTGGTATACTAACAGCAGTCCAGCTTTGCCGATTTGGTAAGAAATGTCAGTCGTTGCAAGGACACAATAAGAGAAGGGCGGTTAAATAAAACTTTGAACTGTGCGGTCCAAAAGTTTATCGAGCAAAGGAATGAGAGGAGAACCGAGACCGATATTCAAATGGTAGATACACAACCTAGTGCCAGTATGGTCCCCTTCTAGTTCAAGGCAGCACAACAAACTCCAACACGAGTCGATCTAATGTAGAGTACAAGTAATGGGCAAGGAACACAGTTGACCCTGAAACAAAGAAAGGCCCAATTCAATCAAGTCTTTACACCATTGAGACAATCCTTAAGCATCCTTTTACCGCTATTGGTCGAAAAGGATCTTGTTACACATTTCCAACCATGCCCACCACTAAACCCTATCCCCAAAAATTACAACCCCAACCCAATACTCACTGCAATTTCCATCAAGGACTGGTTCACCTGACTGATTGTTGCTTTCCCTTAAAGCATGCGATACAGGATTTGATAAAAGCCGACAAAATCATTCCACCAGCAATTCCCCAGGTGAACAAGCACGCCAACATACATCAGGTTCTCTTACCACCACATCCACCAAGAGGAATGGGCTCAAGACCCACTGCCAACATAATAGAGGAAGATGGTGAAGAGTTTGACCCTTCTGAGTATATTCATATTAGAGAGAATTTCATAGCCCAAAGTAGGGGGGTCAGGGGAACCAAAGCATAGGAGTAATCAAGCCTTTAAACTTGGCTGACTACTTCCCCAATTCATCACACCAAGAAGAGCCCTTAGATTTAAGGATGTACTTTCCGGCTCCAGTTTTGGTTAGTTATGTCCAACCTGACTTATCTCCATATTAAACGCCCATCCCTTACACTTATTCAATGCATGATATTTCCTTAATTCCCCCTCCGGCACCGATTGGTTACCATTGGCCTCACCCTACTATACTATCACCAATGCAGTCATTTCCAACTCCCATAGATCCCTTTTAGCCCACGTCCACCACTCCTCCGACCCATCCCCCTCTAGCAGAAGTTAGCCATGTATTATACACCTATCCCAATACACCAATCCAAGCACCCCTGAGGCCTGCATCCACTCCTTTCCAGATCCTGGAGCTAACTTTTTATCCCCATCAAGCCCCGCTCAGGACATCAATACGGGCAACAGTAGAGAGGGGGTAGTTGATTTTGTTACTCGATCAAAAAGAATGTCCAAACAACCAGAAGTATCAGTACCAGCCCGGACAGAAGAAAATAAAGAACCTGCTGCAGTACACCCCTTCAAAAATATGAGCAGAGAGCACATACTGGAAACACTGTTGAAGAGAATGCCAGCCCACATAATTGTTTAGGACCTTTTAATGAAATCCCCGCTTCACTTCCAAGCTCTTATGGGAGTGCTGAAAGATGCCCATGATATATCCATCTAAGTGACTCTGGATGAAGTGGGACAGATAATTGGGCAGGTGTTGGCTCCCAACACCGTCTCTTTTTCAGATGCTGATCTTTCGCATAAGTGAAATAATCATTCCAAGTCCCTCAACATCATAGTAGAAGCAGGAAATTTGGTGATTCTATTAGTACTAATCAATAATGGATTGACCTTGAATTATGCCCCCTAAAAACCGTAACCAAGATAGGGGTGGATCCGTCCATGTTCAGGCCAGCTAGAACAAGCAGCAGAGGATTTGATAACACAAGAACGAAAATAATTAAAGAAGTTAATCTTGAACTCATCATTGGGATAATGACCTTCACCATCTCATTCCAAGTTATGGATATCAAATCCACCTTCAACCTGCTGCTAGGACATCTGTGGCTACACAAAATAGGGACAACTTTGCACCAGAAGCTAAGATTCGTTTCAGAGCAGAAGATTGTCACCATTTTGGGTGAGGGACAGGAGGAAGGAGAAAAGGTCACACAATATCGAAAACCTAAAAGTGTTAGATGTACCACATACAACTGATGACACAAACTTCCACAGCTTCCAGTATGATGTGTCGACAGTAGCACCAGAACCCATCAGAGGAGTCACCACTAAACAAGACGTGGAATGACTGCGACAGTGGCCATGCTCCTGAAATAGGGATATAAAAAAAGCAGAGGATTAGGACCCCATTTACAAGGCAGTAAGGATCCAGTCAAAGCTAGAGGTGGGCAAGAAATCAAATTTGGGTTAGATTACAAGCCCACTGTAGAGGAGGTATAAGAGGCCAAAGAGAAGGCCTGAACCATTGTTGTAGTCAAAGCCTAGGGAATAGGCTTGGAAGACGCACCCCGGTCGCAACCTCACATCCAGAGTACATTCATGAGTGCAGGGGTCATAAAAATAAATCATAATGGTTCAGGCCTACACAAACCGATAGCCGCTATCCACCCAACCAATCCCCAAATCATCCCCCCAATTTGGAAATAGGCCTGGTATCCCTGTCCCTCTTCGAGGAAGAGGTACCTCCTTCAATGCACCCCCAGCCATAAACCCCCACAAACCCATGTTGACATTTGAGGTTCGAGTCCCGAATGAGCTCATGATAAACATGATGGAGGTTGACCCCTAAAAGCCATCTCAATCAGCCTCCTCCATCAAAGCAGGTAACGTTACAACACCTCAGGTGAGGAACTGAGCTTCAGTGCCCCTAACTATGGAAGCATCAAAAGGTCATAAATACAGTTTTGGCTTTAAAAGAAAAACAACCTATAAAGAGTGAGATTAGCGTTTGGCAGGCAATACCATGTGTATATAGAGACTGGCCTTGCCAAGGGCCCATCTCCGTAGAAAATAAAAATTATAAAAAAATAGAAAAATAGAAAATTCAAAATTATTATCTTTCAAAATTCTCTATAAAATCAAAGAAAATGATGCCTTGATAGAAGAACGTGTCCCACATAAAATCGACCACTTTCTTGTAGAAATACAAGAAGAGGTAGGAGTCACGAGTATGGATGAGGAGATCCCCACTGAGGAGCTACCCAATGAGCTTCTTGACCAATTTACCAATTTTGAGCATGTCCCTACCCCAATCATTGAAGAAATAGAGGACATCAACCTGGGAATAAAGGAGGTTCCTAGAGTCACCAAGATCGGAACATTGCTATCTCTCGAGGAAGGAAAAAGCATGATTGATTTCCTTCGGTCATACTAAGACGTCTTCGCATGGTCATATGAGAATATGCCTGGTTTGGATACCAATTTGGTCGAGCATGAGCTGCCGCTAAATCCAGATGTCAAGCCAGTCAAGCAGAAGTTGGGGCGCCTCAGGCCAAAATGGATGTTGAAAGTGAAGGATGAGGTCATTAAACAGTATGATGCAAGGTTTCTCACAGTCTCTAAATACCCACAATGGTTGGCCAATAATGTCCCTGTACCAAAGAAAGATAGAAAGGTTTGCATGTGCATCGACTTTAGAAACTTGAACAAGGCAAACCCAAAAGATGGCTTCCCATTGCCACACATCGATTTCTTAGTCGATAACACTACCAAGCATGGGATACTCACATTTATGGAAGGATTCTCTGGGTAAAATTAGATCTAACTGGACGAAGCAGACCGAGAGAAGACAACGCTCATTACTCCATGGGGATGACAGTACTCTTCCATGACATGATACATCGAGAAATTGAGGTGTATGTTGACGATCTAATCGCCAAGTCACCAGAGAGAGGTGATCATCTGATAAACCTCCAAAAGCTATTTGAGAGGCTGAGAAATTACAAGTTGTGCCTGAACCCTCAGAAATACGCATTCGGCGCCATATCTGGAAAACTACTAAGCTTCATTATCAGTAGAAGAGGCATTAAGGTTGACCCGATCAAAGTAAAAGCTATCATCAAAATTCCACTACCATCTACAAAGAAAGAGGTTAGAGGCTTTTTACACAGGATACAGTACATCAGTTGATTCATCGCACAACTCACTCCTATATGCACACCGATCTTCAAGCTACTAAGACAAGATTCGCCCGTTGAATGGAACGATGACTGCTAATCGTCATTTGATATGATCAAAGGTTATCTTTTCAACCCGCCAGTGTTGGTACCTCCAGTACCTGAGAGATCGCTATTAATGTACCTCTCCACGAGGAAAGTTTTGATGGGATGCATCCTCTGGTAGCACGATGAGACAGGTAGAAGAGAGCAGGCCATCTACTACATGAGCAAGAAATTAACTGATTACGAGACACACTATTTTCATTTGGAGAAAGCATGCCTGACTCTCATATAGGCTATACAAAGGCTCCGTCATTATTTGTTATCCCAAGCTGTCCTCCTTCTAGCGAGAATGGATCCCTTGAAGTATTTGTTTGAAAAGCTAGCCTTCATTGACCGAACTGCATGCTAGCAATTTCTCTTATCTAAATTCGACATCACATATATCACTTAGAAGTCAATAAAGGGGCAAGCACTGGCTGATCATTTGGTCAAGAATCCCTTACCTGACTACAAGCCTTTGAAACTGAATTCCCAGATGAAGACATCTTGCTTGTGACAAAGGATGACACAGAGAAGATAGAGGAGTTTTGGGTAACACACTTCGACGGGGCAGTAAATGTCGAAGGTCAAGGAGTTTATGCTATTCTAATCTCACCAAAAGGATCTCATATACCAGTCTCCATCAAGCTCAATTTTCCCTGCACTAACAACATGGCCGAATGTGAAGCTTGTGTGGTAGACCTATAGGCAATCTTAGACCTGAATGTAACTCATCTCAGGGTGTTTGGTGACTCACAACTAATCATTTTCTAAATCAACAAAGACTGGAAAATAAAGGATGAGAAGTTAATCCCATACTACGAGCACTTTGAAGATATGATCGCGTGCTTTGATGATGTTACCTTCTCTTATGTCCTGCGAGCAAGAAATCACTTTGCCGATGCACTAGCAACATTAACATCCATGGTAGAAATCCCCTATGGCTTCGAGATGAAGCCAGTCATGATCAAATGGAGGAACGAGCCTGCCTTCTACCTCCAGATTGAGGGATTTTAAAAGTCAGATGATGAGCCTCCATAGTTCTCAAATATCAAGAATTTCCTTGAAACTTGAGCTTTCTCTGAAGGCATGTCCAAGATGGACAGTGGACCATCCAACATTTAGCGAAAAACTATGTCATCTGTGGCGAGTGCCTCTACAGGCGATCATATAACAATATCTTACTTCAATGTCTAACTGAGGGTGAGGCAGCCGACATCATGAAAGAGATCTACGAGGAAGTATGCAGGCCCCATGTCAATGGGCACATGCTCGCCAAGAAGATCCTACTGCAAGGGTATTTCTGACCACCATGGAAACTGATAGTTGCAAGCACATTCAGAAGTGCTACAAATGTCAAGAACACTCCAGTCTGATACATGCTCCAGCCATAAATCTACATAGCATGGCCACTCCCTGGCTATTTGCCACATGGGGCCTCGACGTCGGTGAAAAAGTCAATTCGAAAGCTTTGAATGGGCATTAGTTCATCTTGGTTGCCATCGAGTACTTCACTAAATGGGTAGAGGCGGCATCCTATGCAAATATCATGTCTAATCATGTCAAGAAATTCATCAAAAATAACATCATTTGTCAATTCGGCATGCTCAGGGACATCATCATGGATAACAACACCAACTTTACGAACAAGTGAATTAGAACCTTATCTGAGCAGTATAAGAATATCCTCGAAACTCGAGCTTTCCCTGAAGGCACGTCCAAGATGGACAGGTGGACCATCCAACGTTTAGCAGCAAGCTATGTCATCTGTGGCGAGTGCCTCTATAGGCAATCATATAACAATATCTTACTCCGGTGTCTAACTGAGTGTGAGGCAGCCAACATCATAAAAGAGATCCACGAGGGAGAATGCGGACCTCACGTTAATGGGCACATGCTTGCCAAGAATATCTTACGATAAGGATATTTCTGAACCACCATGGAAATTGACTGTTGCAAGCACGTTAAAAAGTGCTACAAATGCCAAAAACACTATAGTCTGATACATGCTCCATCCATAGATCTACACAACATGACCACTCCCTGGCCAATTGCCACATGGGGCCTCGATGTCGTCGAAAAAGTAAATCTAAAAGCTTCGAATGGACATCAGTTCATCTTGGTTGCTATCGAGTACTTCACCAAATGGGTAGAGGTGACATCTTATCCAAATATCACGACCAATCATGTTTAGAAATTCATCAAGAATAACATTGTTTGTTGATTCGGCATGCCTAGGGATATCATCACGGATAACGGCACAAACTTTACAAACAAGCACATTTGAGCCTTATGCGAGCAGTACAAAATCTAACACCATCACTCATCACCATATAGGCCATAAACCAATGGGGGCCATCAAAGCTGCAAACAAGACAGTCCTCCACATCCTCGAGAAGATGGTTGCCACATACCGTGATTGGAATGAAATGTTACCCTCTGCATTATGGACCTATCGAACATCGATCCATACTACTAAAGGGGTAACACCATTCTCCCTTGTGTATGGAACTGAGGCCGTCCTGCCTGTTGAGGTTGAAGTACCCTCACTCGATATCCTCGTCGAGTCCGATCTACCAAAATTTGAAAGAGAGAGGTCCCGTGAGCAACTAAACCTGCTAGACAAGAAGAGTTTCCTAGCCTTGTGTCACACCCAGTCCTATCAGAGAAGGATCGCATGTTCTTACAACAAGCGTGTTTGCATTCGAGATTTAATGGTGGGTGACATTGTACTCAAGAAGAACTTCCCTACTCTCCACGCTAATCCAAGAGGAAAATTCAAGCCCAATTGGCAGGGAACTTACATCGTCCGAGAAGTGCTCCCAGGGTACGTGCTCCGCCTTGTCACCATGGACGAAGATCACTTTCCTGAGCCCATCAATGCTGGATATGTATGACGATTCTATTCCTAAGTCTCCTATGGCAAGGTAAGTATTGGTAAGATGGATATGTGACTACTTAAGGACCCCATAAAAGAGGTCATCATTTCAAAGTCAAGTAGTCAAAAAGTGTCCCTGATTGATCATACCCTTTGCTACACCCATTGTGCCATTGGCCTTTCTTTCATTAAACCCCTCCCAGGAAAAGAAAATGTGTGTATATATACCAACAGAAGAGGGAAGAGAAAAGAGTTACCCTCAAAATTCAAAAAATTGAAGAAGTAAAACCCCAAAAATAGATTGTCTAAAAAGAAAAAGAACAAAAATAATAACATATATAGACAAGAAAAGGGATAGAAATATCATGGGGCATGTACAGTCAAAATCCCCGAGGAAGAAGTGCATTAGAGCACCTGGAACCCAATTAAGGAAACCTTTTAAAACTCGAGAATACCTTTAAAATTCCCAACCTATCCCTTTCAAACCCATGGCCAAGATACATCCCTGAAGAAAGCCCTCTTTAAGGTCTACGAGTAGCCATAGTATCCATTGAGTCAGCACGAGCCAAGTTGAGAGACAACAAAGAACTCCATCTAACCGGCTATGAAGGGGTCGACGTCCTTGTCGTGGCCTTTGAAAGAAATAAAAAAGAAAAGAAAAAGAATATACACGCTCAAAGAAAAATGGACGTGGTGAAAACCCGAAGGGACATCATAGGTAAAAATAACAAGCTTGTGCCGACCAGGTGAAAACCTGAAAAGGCGTCTAGGATAAAAATACATACCCATGGACGTAGTGAAAACCTGAAGGAGCACTTGGGTAAAAAAAGGGGGCAATAACGGGCATGGTGAAAACCCATCTTGGGCGTTGTGAGTAAAAAAAAGTTAAGAGAAAAAGAAAAGAAAAAGAAAAGAAAGAGGAAAAACTTCAGTTACTCCCTTGGTTACATTCTTGATTATCTGGTTGCCAACTGGGCTGCTCATGTTCACTTAAATCAGGTCTTGATCAGGCAGATGCTTCAGACTGCAACGTCAGATGCATGGCCTAAGGTAAGGATAAAAGGATTGATTCAACCTAAAGGGATGGACATTCCAACCTTGGTAATAGTTCTAAACCTCACTTAGGTCTGACCATGAGCGGGTTTTACTATGCTTAAAATAGGGACCTGCTAGTTCACGTCATTTTCAAGGCATAAAAAAAAAAGATATAGATGAATAGATACTTATATAAGATAAAAGATTTCCCTTTTCCATTTTTTACTTATAAAGAAAACCAAAAAAGATAACAGATTTCCCTTTTCCATTTCATCTTTACACTTTACTCACACCACATCTCAAAAAGATAATCAGTGTGGTACCCAACCATTACAAAAAAAGTGAAATGAAAGAGAAAAAATATATATACCAAAAAGATATTTGTCAGGGGTTCTTATGCCCTTCCTATGGTGTTTTGATCTATGCAAAAAGTATGTGCAAGACCAGGTCAACTACCCAAATCGCGCTTCAAGGCATGAATCTCTGCATGTAAAGCATCCTTGCGAGCATTTTGATTAGTCATCTAGCGACCATGAAGGCCCCTGTATCACTTTCGGGAAGCATCATTAGCACCAAGAGCATCACTTAGGGCTCTTTCCAGATGAAGAACCTCACACTCTGCAACACCAACTCTTGTTTCGGTAACATCAGCTCTGACTTGCATTTTCTCTAGTCGCTTGTGCAAGACCTGCTTCTCATCTATCAATAACTCAATTTGGGTCCGAAGGGCCGACTCCTTCCTCGGCCAAGGCCCCTCTACATCACTGCTCTCTGCCTGGTCCAAGCGACGAGCAGAAGGCCTCTCAGATAATAGCCAACCCTCATACTCTAAAGAAGTCAAAGTCAGATTCCCTTGCTCCAGATTACACATATGCATTGACTGACATGTTTCCCAAAGAGCGGCTATCCTATCCAAATCCCCAGAGGACCCCTGAGAGAAAATGAAGTTGTATAGGGGTGGTTTAGTCACACAAGGCATCTGCTGAGTATGACCATACTAGTGTAACACCCGAGATGGGAAGTAATAGGTACTGCTAGTCAAGCCGAGAAGGGCGATCCCCTCGTGGTCTCTAGATCGTATTATCGGGAAGGTCCTATCAAGCCATGGAAGCCTCCATACCAAATCAGCCAAAGACGTAGCTCATGTATATTCCACTGTGTCAACTGGGAGCATCGACCCAAAAAGTAGAAAGCCACCTCTCCCCGGACAACATAAAAGTGGGGCATGGTGTTCTTACTATTTATGTTGTTGTGTTAATCACTGAAAAGTGTCACTTTTCACCTCCTAACATAGCCCTTACTAGACCTTAGAGCTGTTGAATAACTACTTTTTGAGTGTTGTTTTGTAGTAAGCAATAATCTACAGAGAAGTGCAGAAATCCATGTAGCAAATGCTAAAAGGAGGGAGATCAGAGTCAACCACTGGCTGATGAGAAGACCCATGCATGACAGAGTACTGCAACAGACTAGGCATAGCAAAATAGGTGTAGAATAGTAAGCTCGAGTAGTTCTCGAGCACATTGGAGCTATAGAAAATGACTCGAGTAGTTAAAGCGCCTGTCGAGCAGATCTGATGCACACTCGAGCAGTTGTTGAAGCTGAAGTGATGTTGTCGAGTGGTTCATAGCTGTAACATCATCCACTCGAGTAGTTTGTAGTTTTAGATTTAACCTCTCCAGTGGTTGCCTAAACCTGTCGAGCAGCTGGATCCAATGCACTCGAGATGCACACTAACCTGTCAAGCTGAAGTGCCTGAAGTAATGACCCTGTCAAGTTGTTTAAAGTCTACTGAAGTAACCTGTCGAGTTGTTGTCTGATCCACTTGAGATTCATCTTGAAGACACTCCAACATCTCGAGAACCTGTCGAGATTGATGTTCTGAAGCTAACACCACTTGAGGCATGGGTTCAAGCAGTTAGCTATCAATTTTGAAGGACATTTTTAGAACTCCATCACCACAGCTGACACCTGACCGAACTGCCCCACATGTGCATTGTTTTTCTAACGAATTTGGGGCAATACTTGGATGAAATTCAGCCACGTCATTAGGTCTTAAACTAATTTGATTCTTCTCTTCTCTGATTGGCCAAGGTAGATCAAATACACTTAGGAACTGTATAAATAAGACGGAATAAAAGAGATCTGGGCGTCCAGAGACCTAGGGATTTTTTAAAGAAGTCTATTCCCACTTCTTTCTATTCTTCCTCTTCTTCTTCTCTTCTCTCCTTAGTGTAGCCATGGCTGGCTAAATCTCTGTGACAGCTAGAGTTAGTTCGATCTATAATTTGAATTATAAAAGCTTTGTAAGAAGTGTGGACATTGCAGAGACTGTAGATCTGAGGCTTGATTCATTGTAAGTATTAGATTAATGAATAACTAGTTTTACTGTTCATTTAATCTGTAGATCTAGTGATTTTCATCAGTTTTCTATAGATTTTATGTACCTATGGATGCATGAGCTTGTAGCCTTGCATCCATAGCATTTGCAGTGATTTTACTGTTTCATCTCTTCCCCCATGACTGGATTATATCCATGGGATACTCTGTGATCATTCGAGTGGACAGAGTATAACCCTAGGACTAGTTCATATTTCAGGACTGATTTGGATCCTTTAACCTTGCATTTGTGCTTGTAGCCAAATGAAGGTTTACTGCAGTTCCAACTTCTACTCTGCTTGGCAAATCAATTTTACAGTGAAAACTATCCCCTGACTATTTACTTCTCCATATTTTAGTTTTATTTTACCAAAACATCTGCTATCTTCTTCAATTCTCTTCCTTTATCTCTGATTTGGTTGTTAATTCTCCTTTTAATTAGATCTATTTCATTTCTATTTTTAGTGTAGTGACAACCAAAAAACTCCATCTCTTTCTCCTATTTTTCTTAGTTTAAGTTAGAATAGTATTAGATTTGTCAGATCTGTAGCAGATCTAGAGAATTACTATCTTAGATCACAATTCTCTGTGGGACAAACTCTTATACATCAAAATTTCCTACAACAGCCCTGATCTTGCAGGTCTGTGTTTAAATTGCTATTATTTTTGTGTTGTTTCAATCCATTTCACTTTTATGCTTTTGTGTCATATTCTTACCACACTGTTTTAATAATAGATATAATAGCACAGTAATTAATACTCAACAAGTTTTTGGCACCGCTGCCAGAGATTTGAGATCTAAGTATTAGATCCGAGTTTTTCTTTATGTTAGGAGATTAGATCTATATTTTAATAAATGCTGCTATGGTTTCTATAGACTTTTTATTTTTTTTTTCAAATCTGGAGTTGTAGCCAAGAGAAGAGCAAATTGCTTGCCACTAGACCAGATTTTGCTTGAGTTTGCATTTCTTGCTCCTTTGATTACAATTTCATTTCTGTAATTTTTGAATTTAGTAGCAGTACTTGGTGTGTTTGTTTTTGTTAGTTGTAATTTGTTCCTGCTATGTGTTGTATGTTTTGTAGAAGGAGTCTTAACCCTGAGATTTTACCTTTAAATCTTGAAGATGAGAGGATCCTTAGAGCTAGACAACCAACACACATCCTTGTTGACCATTGTGAAATATTTGAGATGGGTGAGCAACCTCAACCATTGAAGGATTACTATAAACCAGGGGCATACTCATCCCCTTTTTGCATTCAATTCCCTATAACTGAAGGGAATTATGAAATCAAACCTCAGACTATTCAAATGTTGTCATCCTTCCATGGACTGAGCAAGGAAGATCCATATAAACACATTGATGAATTTTTGTCTTTATGCATAACTTTCAAAATTGCTAGTCTGGAAGATGAAGCTTCTAAGCTGAGATTGTTCCCTTTTTCCTTAGAGGACAAGGCTAGGCATTGGCTTAACATACTCCCAGCAAATAGCATTACATCTTGCAGTGATTTGCAAGGCCAATTCTTGGCAAAATTATTTCCAATGAGTAAGACCAATCACCTAAGAAAGAGCATTAGTTCTTTTGCTCAATTCCCAGCTAAGGATTTTCATGAGGTATGGGAAAGATTCAAGGAACTGCTGAGACAATGTCCTCATCACCAAATACCCAGATGGCAGCTTGTTTAAAGCTTCTATCAGGGTATAGACTCTAAGAGTAGATACATGGTGGATGCATCATGTGGTTGTACATAACTCAGCAAAACTGATGCGGAGGCCTAAGATTTATTTGATGTGATCAATGAAAACTCTACGCAGCAGAAGGCTCTGTCAAGAAATGACATTGAGCCAGCTGCTAGAGTTACAAGAGAACCCTTGCATCAGATAAATTATATGAAGTAAATGTATACAATAACCTAGAAAAGAAAGTGGACAGCTTGTCAGAACAGTTTGGTAAATTACTGAGTGTGATGCAGCCTCCATCAGCTGCACAAGTGCAAGAGGCATGTCTGATATGCCAATCCCCCACACTCTCTTTAAGACTGCCATTCTACTGGTTTGTACCCTAAGCTTGTCATGGAGCATACCAATGCTGCACAATCTTATGGGTAGCAGTAGCCTACTGAGTATGCTTGGAGGAACCAATCCAATTAGAGCTGGAGATAAGAGAATTTTTAACCTCAGCAGCAGCAGGCAATGCCCTATGGACCCACTTAGCATTACCAACAAAATTATTTCCCAAGGCATCAGTTCCAACAACCCTTAGCATAGCCAAATCATCAAAGTGCACCACCACCACAAGCCAGAGCACCGTCCTTTGAGGAGTAGGTTTTGTCCTCTTTACAAAACCTCGGCCCCTTCTCACAAACTGTGAATTCTCATAGCCAGAGTATTAAAAATATAGAGGACCACCTTGGTCAACTCTCCATACTCTGACTAGGAGGGAAGAGGGCAAACTTTCGAGCCAGCCAATAAATAATCTCAAGGGACAGTACATGGTGGGTGAAGCTTCTTCAACTCATGAGGAAGCTAAGGCCATAACTACCTTGAGGAGTGGTAGAATGGTGGATAACCAAGTTATTTTTTAGAATAAAAGGAGTTTAGGAGAAGAGAATTCAGTCCATGTCAGTGAGCAGCAGGGGTAGCATGAGAAAAATAAAGGGGCTGCTATTGAGCCCCCACAGAAAGAAAACAGTAAAAATAAAGAAAAAAGTGATGAAAATGCTAAGGCAACAAATGAGATTCCAGCAGTGCCTCATCTGTCATTTCCTAAAGCCCTTCATAAGCCTTCCCCTTTTGACCAGGGGAATGCTATGGTATAGGAAATGATGGACACTTTTAAGCAGGTAAAAATTAATTTACCTTTGCTTGATATCATAAAGTAAGTTTCAGCCTATGCAAAATTTTTTGAAGGATTTGTGCACCCAGAAAATAAAGTCTAGGATCCCTTTATCCAAGAAAGTATTTTCTACTGAAAAAGTTAAATAGATTTTATCCATTGCAACCCCAGTTAAACTCCAAGACCCTGGAGTTTCCACAATTCCCTGCATTATTGGAGACCGCACCATAAGGAAAGCTCCTAGATTTGGGAGCCAGTGTTAACCTACTTCCATATTTTGTGTATGAGAAGTTAGGTTTGGGGGAGTTGAAACCCACACCTATTGTCTTACAACTGGCTGACAGATCTGAGAGGAGACCTGTGGGTATCATTGAGTATGTGCTGGTAGGGGTAGATAAATTTTTCTATCCAGCAGATTTATTAATTTTGGATATGAAGCCTACTAAGTGCACTACCCCTATCCCTGTGATATTGGGCAGGCCATTTTTGGCCACTGCCAATGCCTATATTCAATGCAGGTCTAGGGTGATGGAGGTAACTTTTGGAAATGTGGAAGTGAGGCTCAATGTGTATAATGCAGCTAATCAACCTCACTTTGAGAGTGAAGACTGTTTTATGGTTGATGTTATTAATGAGCTTGTTGAGGAGACCTTGCCCAAACTGCTGAATTGGGATGAGGTGTTTGATGAATTTGAGGAGATTTGGACTAAGACTGTTGAAAGGGAAGCCCCCACTCATTTTACTGAAGAGGTGAAAACCTTGGACTCTTCAATGGGGCAAATATAGCATTCTCTTTGGAAACTTACTAGGTTGCCCCTCTCTTTACCTTCTAAGGCACCTTTGATGCCTTCATTTGATAGCCCACCTAATTTGGAGCTGAAGCAGCTCCCAAAATATCTCAAATATACACTTTTTTGGGGCAGGATCAGAAATTACCTATAATTATCTATTCTTCCTTCACTGAGGAGCAAGAGGAAAAATTACTTTGTGTGCTCAGGATGCATAAGAAAGTAACAGGATAGACCATTGCTGATCTAGGAGGAATTAACCCATCTGTGTGCATGCATAAGATTCACCTGGAAGAGGGTTTCAAACCCTGTAGGGAGATACAGAGAAAATTGAATCCTCACATGCAGGAAGTGGTTATGAAAGAGGTTTTCAAGCTACTTAATGCTAGAGTGATCTATCCTATCTTAGATTCAGAATGGGTGTCACCTACCTAGGTGGTTCCTAAGAAGTCTGGCATCACTGTAGTCCCAAATGAGTCTGGAGAATTAATACCAACCAGAGAGGTCACTGGTTGGAGGGTCTGTATTGATTACAAAAAACTAAACTCCAAGACTAGGAAGGCCCACTTCCCATTGCCTTTTATTGACCAGATTTTAGATAAGCTAGTAAGAAAGGCTTATTACTATTTTCTTGATGGATATTCCGGTTACAACCAGATACCAGTGTATCCACAAGATCAAGAAAAAATAACTTTTACTTGTCCATTTGACACTTTTGCTTACAGAAGGATGTCATTTGGACTGTACAATGCTCCTGCTACTTTCCAGAGATGCATGTATGCGATATTTTTTGACATGCTAGATAAGTTAATGGAAATTTTTATGGATGATTTTTCAATGTATGGTGATAATTTTGATCAATGTTTGCATCACCTCTCCCTTGTGCTTCAAAGAAGTGAGGAAACCAATCTAGTTTTGAGCTAGGAAAAGAGTAATTTCATGGTCACCCAAGGAATTATTCTTGGTCATGTGGTTTCCCAAAAGGGGATTGAGGTGGATAAAATAAAAATTGATCTAATTTCATACTTACCTCCTCCAAAAACTTTCAAGCAAGATAGGTCATTTCTAGGACATGCTAGTTTCTATAGGAGGTTTATCAAGGATTTCACCAAGATCTCTAAACCACTGTGCCACCTGCTGTGTCAAGAGGTATCTTTTGTGTTTAACGCTGAATGCTTTACTGCTTTTGAGGTATTGAAAAAGTGTTTGAATTCTGCCCATGTGATACAAGCCCTGGATTATTCTCTTCCCTTTGAGCTAATGTGTGATGCCTCTGATTTTGCAATTGGTGCAGTCTTGGGGCAGAGAAGAGAGAAACTACCTAGTGTAGTTTACTATGCCAGCAAGACACTGACAGATGCTCAGCTGAATTAAATCACCATTGAGAAAGAACTTCTGGCAGTAGTCTTTGCTTTGAACAAATTTACACCTTATGTCTTAGGGTCTGTTAATTACTGAAAAGTACCACTTTTCACCTCTTAACCTAGCCTTTACTGGACCTTGAAGCTGACTAATAACTCTTCTTTTAGCTTATTTTGTAGTAAGAAATAAATTATACAGCTTAACACTAAGTCTGTGCTTTTGGTGCCAAGAAGAGAGAGAATTCAAGCAAAAGATGACAGCTGAACTAGAAAGTGATGGAACACCATAGTGGTATACACCGTGGTGACTATTTTACATGTCATAATGGACCAAGAAAGTCCAACAAATAAAATAAGGTTAGGTGAGAGTGGAGGAAGCTGCAACAGAAGCATGTGCATAGCAGCAGAGGAGCCATTGACCTATCTCGCATAGCTGAGGTGCTGCCTCGCACTGTTCAATTCACTGGTAGAGCTCCCTCGGGCAGCTAAGACATGCAACATAATAGAGCTCACAAAGAAGTCGTGCAGCTCAATGAAGAGGTTATTGCAAAGTAGCTCTCGCGCAGCAGTCGCACACTTCAGTAAAAATCATCAAGTGAAGAAACTCGCGGAGCTCTCATGCACTAAGCCTCCATAAATATAGCTCGCAAAGCTCTCACGGGGATCAAGCTTTAATGCAGCAGTGCACACTACCTCATGAGACTAATTAGCACGAACAATAGCAAAAACCTCTCACAGTTCTTGCGTGGCTCTGGAAGAGAGAGACGCCCAGAGGTTCTCTCGCGCAGCTCTCACGTGCCTAGAAGCTCAACTCTGAACCAAGCGAGATACAGAACCATCTGTGCGAGTACCTCGCGAATAGAGTTCCTGAAGCTCTTCTGTGTGAGCAAGCTAAGCACTGAAAGTTCTTTTGTGTGAGTACATTCAAAGCTGAAGTAGCTGCGCTATTTCCCAAAGCTCTATTACGCGAGACAGCAATATTCTATGCCAAACTCTACCCTACGAACACTTTGCAGCTACATGAAAGAAGTAATATGCAGAAGCTAGCCTTGCAAAGCTCAGGCTCTCCACTTCTTAATCTTCACTGAAGGACCTTTTAGGGATTTCCCTAGGTCTGGGGCACACACCCCGAGGTATAGATTCTAATGCATGCATCCTAAGACATCCAAGGGTTATAACAATGCCACATCTGCTTGAAAGATTAGGGTTTACTCTCCTCTCAGCCACAACATTCGGACTAAGTATATAAGCTACGCTTGTAACTTAGAAAATCATCATTCACTTTCTCCTTCAACCTCTGTGTGCTGAGAGCTCAAGTAGGCTAGGGTTAGGGTTAGTGTTTGATCATCTCTTTTTTCATTTTTTCTTCTCTCTTAGCCCAGCACTTGCTGGCTAAATCTTTGGTAAGCATTTAAGTATAGTTTTATTTAAGTTCTGTAATAGGTCATTTAAACATTGGGATTTGGTGTTGAGCTATTGTGCACAAGGCTGCTACCTTGAGGCATTTCATTGTTAGTAACATCAGATCGATGGAATTTATGTTTGAATGCTTAGTCAATCTGTTATTTTCCTATTTGTCCGTAGTTTTGTTCAAGCTATAACATACAATTAGGACTTAAGCTTATTGAAAGGCCTATGGAAGCTTGAGCGTGATGCCTTGGAACCATGGTGGCAGACAGCAGTTCTCATGTTCTATCTCAGCATTTATGGGTAAGGGATCCTCTGTGGATAGCCTGTGACCATTAGAGTGGACAGACTATAGCCCTAGGACAAACTTGGTCACAGATCTGAGATGGATTCTCCTTCTCTGCACTTGGATTTGTGGCCTAGTGAGAGATTGTGCAGGAACAGGCTCCCCTCTGTCTTATTTGACTGCTATCAGATGTTAGATCTGGCTTCTCTGTAGTGATTACAGCTGGTAGGATATCTTATTGCAAGCTATTTTTAAGCAATAAGAGTGTTGATTTAAAGTCTATTTAAATATATAGATCTTTTAGTTCCATTAGATTCTCGATCGGATTTGTGTATTTGAGAATTGCCCATTCGCTTAACCTTTAGATCTCTTGATTTCCATATGATCTTCTTAGGTTTAATACCCCTATAAATGTCAGCCAGGTCTGTGCACAGATCTGGGGAGTTCGTAGCACTGGCAAACATAGTGTCTGTAATGGTATTCATTGCTTGATTTGATTCATTAGAGGAGATTTGATCAGCTCACTCCTTTGGATTAGGTTAGCTTTTCTTGCTTGATCAATGCGATTTGACAGACTCTATTGGATAAACTGTGGCCATTTGAGTGGATAGATTATAGCTTTAAGAGTACCCCAAATGGCATGGGTTAAGTTGAATGCTTCTACCTTGTTGAGGTTATTGATAGCAATTTAGCAAGGACTTGCTGCAAAGAGAGCCCTAAATCTGAGTTGCATAACTAAATGAACCTTTAACCTAAACATCTTACTTCTCACCCTTTATCATTATTTTCACACACCATCACCCCCTTCTTTATAGCCCTTTCTTAGGATAGGACTGCACTTTATTTCTTTCTATTTTTTAGTAGGTAATTTAGTGTAAACGTGACACCCAACTCCCTTTCTTTAGGATTGTCAAATCTGTAGTCAGATCTGGAGGCCTACTATTATAGCCCATTTTGGGTTCTAGATTAATTTTTTTGTGAGACAAACTGTTATTTATCAAAGCTTGCTATAATAGCCCTGTATCTTGCAGGCTTAAGATCCTTAGACCAAGAAGGGAAAAGCTAGAACTGCAGCTGGAGTCTAGCTAGCTCTGTTTGCACTTCTTTTACCCTGAAACTTAGTCCCTTGATGTTGAATTCCTTGTAATTTATTTAGTGTAAATTTGTGTAGTTGTTATTTTAGTTTAGAAATTCTTTGAATGTTGTGAGCATTTTCCTTACTTGCTGAGTTTGTGTGTGTATACTTGGGAGAAGGTCCCTTAACCCTGAGTTGGAACCTCCAAATCCTGAGGTTTAAAGGATCCTTAGACCAAGAAGCACCACACACAGCCCTACTGTTGTTATTGAGCAAGCTAACATGGCTGAGAGGCAAAGGACCTTGAAGGAATATAATGCACCAGGGGATTACACTTCCCCCTTCTACATTCAATTCCCTTCAGTGGAAGAAAACTATGAAATCAAGTCCTCCACCATCAATATGCTATCATCCTTTCATGGGCTTAGTAAGGAAGATCCTTACAAGCACATTGACCAATTTTTGACGCTTTGCACCACTTTCAATATCGCTGGCTAAGGACCTGAGGCCACTAAACTGAGGCTTTTTCCTTTTTCCTTAAAAGACAAAGCCAACGCCTGGCTCTCTAAGCTCCCAGCCAACAATAACCAAACATGGAGCAGCCTCTAAGGCCAATTCCTGGCTAAATTCTTTTCCATGAATAAGACCAACCAGATGAGGACAAATATTTTATCATTTACTCAGTCCTCAACTGAGGATTTTTATGAAGCTTGGGAGAGATTTCAGCTGATGAGGCCTAAGAGCTGTTTGACATTATAGGGGAAAATTCTATGCAGCAGGAGTCACTGTCTAGTAATGACAGTCAGACCCTTGCTAAGTTGGAGAAAGAGCCCACCCCTGGAGATGGAATATATGAAGTAAAAGTGCAAAGTGAGTTGGAGAAGAAGGTGGAAAATTTGAGCCCGAAGTTTGACAAATTGATGAATGTGAAGCACCCTAGGATGGTTGTACAAGTGGAGGAGGCATGTCTGATATGCCAATCTCCCACACATTTGCTACAGGATTGTCCATCAGCCAACCAATTCCCTAATTTCATTATGAAGCATGCCAATGTTGCCCAAGCATTTGGGCAGTAACCTGCTAGGTACTCATGGAGGAACCACCAAAATTTGAGGTGGGAACAAGATCCATACCTGCAAACCCAGCAGCAATAGTTGGCAGCTCCATATAGACCTCAGCACCAGTTTAACCCAGGATATCCACCGAGATAAATTTTTTAGTTGCTTGCCCACAGCCAACCAGTTGGCCTTGCCCCCACAACAACCCAAATCCTCTTCTTTTGAAGAGCAAATGCTGACATCCATGCAGAATTTGGGGAGCCTAGTTCAGATTGTGAACTCTTATGGGCAAAGCATTAAGAAAATTGAAGACCGGCTTGGTCAAATTTGCAATGCTTTGAACAAAAGAGAGGAGGGTAGACTGCCCAGTTAGCCCTTGGCCAATCTAAAGGGGCAATACATGATTGGAGATACATCCTCTTCCCATGTGGATGATGGTTTAGTAGGCCAAGATAACTGAGGAGATCACTAGAGTAACAAGGAAAGAAGGTGAGTGTGAAGAACCAAAATATGTGTGTACCATATGTATTGATTGTGTGTGTTGTTTTGCGATCACTTCTAAGTTATTCATTTACAGCTTTAGATTGATACTTTTCTTGTTTGTTTGATTGCATTTTGCTTAATTATTGTTTTGAGTGCAAGTGCATATTTGTCATCTGAATTGTTATGCTCATGACTTTTGCTGATAGTTGAGATACTCTCACAATACATTTCATGAATTTGATCTGATTGATTATCTTTAGAATTCTGAATTTGTGATGTTGCAATGTTGATAAAGGGTAACTTAACTGTCATAATGAAATGGAGTACGTGTCATGGAGTGGAGCTGATGCACACTGAACTGGTGCATCATATTGTACATGCACAGGCCAGGGCACCAGCTCAAAGAAAAGATTAAGTGTTGCCCTCTCACCAAGCTAAATGGCAAAAATTTTAAGATCGTGAGCCACCTGAAGCTTTCTCATGGAGTTCTGATGAATATTTTGCACCATGCTAGAGCTTCACGAGAAAAAGGATATCTGTTGTAGCCTGATGGTGAGCCCTGCAAGATGCTTGAGACTCACATTTTAATACTCACGAGGCTGCGCTACTCTAGCTGTGCGAGATTTGAGCAACTGCTTTGTGTGCTTGAGCCTGAATTTAACTCTGCGAAGAGCCTCGTGAGGCACTTGAAGCTTTTAAATCTGTCTTCGCGAAGTTCTACTTTTCTTCACGACTAAACCTCTTATGAGGTTGGTTGTGTACTACGCAAGGAATGTATTCTACAAGAACTTAGCAACAGTTGCGCGAAGCACAGGTTCAACCCTATAAACCCTGCTAATTGCTCCATTTTCTTCATTCTATCTTTTTGCCCTAATTTTCTCTTGCGCACTTCCGAGCTCCCCCTTCTCTTCTTTCTTCTATACTACCCTTTCCGCTAAGGCCCAACTAGTTTCCTCATACATTTTTTCTCCCCATCACCTCCTGGTCATTTTGAGCTAGGTTTGGGGGGATTTAGACATCTGTGCAATGTGTGAACTGAAACCCTAGTTGTCATTTGGTATGATTTCTCACTCTCTCTCAGTTGCTTTAATTGGACATTACTCTAGTGTAAGAGGAGAGCAATTTGGGATCTGGTTTATTTGTGAAAGAGTGCATTACATTTACTGGGATTTTGAAACCCTAATTTGGAGAAATTTCATAGTTATGGCCACGGGTTCAAAATTCTTAGACACCTTGTCTACTTTGGTAACCCCACCACCTGCTGGGAGCCCTGTGCCTACTCAGAAACCTACAAGGATTACAGAAGCCCCCAATGTGGAGACCCCTATGGTAACTGCATCCTTTGAGGAGCCCCAAGTTGAGAAAATTGTTAAGAAAGACAAAGGTGTGGCCTTTAATGCCCATGGTACCAAAAAGAAATCTGCTCCTAAGAAGAGGGCCAGATAGCACCACCATATAAAAGCCTTGAGAAGTCAAAGAAGAAACAGAAAATGGGGAAGGAAGTTGCCCCTGAGGTCCCTGAGGTTGAAGAGGAAGAAAATAATGAATACCTCAGGGTCCCATCTGAATTTGTTGCAGCAATTAAGCTAGAATCTGAGAAAATTTTTGATAAGGCTTTCTTTGAGGAGCTATCTAAAACAGCTACCTCCATGGAGTACCTCACAAAAGCCTCATTGCTACCCCTACTGAGGCCCCCAATGCAACTAGTCTTCCCTAGACTAGTGTAATTGTTTTACCAGAAGATCAGAATCAAAATTGGGGATGATGGGAACCCAGCACTGCTGGTGTTGATAGATAAATTTGAGATGTTGTTCAATCAGGTAGAAATTGCTAGAATTCTAGGGATACCAGCCACGTATAGTCCTGAATCTGGCTTGGGTCCCCCTTTCATAGCCACCATCCCAGAGATAGCCAAGGAGCTCCCTGAATGTGGCTTGGGTCCCCCTTTAATAGCCACCATCCCAGAGATAGCCAAGGAGCTGACTGGCGGAGTCACTGCATCAGGGGTATCAATAAGGAAGAGAGATCTGCACCCCAACCTTAGATTTATGGATGGGGTGCTGAGGAAAAATGTTTATTACTCTGGACATGAGCAGGAGAGGAGATTTCCTATTACTGATACACTCTTCTCCTTTCACATGAACCATTACTTGGATGCTGTCAAGATAATTTTTGAGGGGATGAAAAACATTGTGGAGAAGGTGAACACCAACAAGAAACCCCATTCCCTTCTCTACTACAGGCTTATTACAGCCTTGCTGAAGCTTGGAGGAAGAAACAATTACCCTGAACCCCAAAAATTATGGAAAGAAGCAGTGGGGGATCAGTGGCACTCTCATTGAGAAAAGAAAGAAGATGGTTGATGTACTAGCAACCTTTGAGGTTGCTGCTGTTGCTGCATCTATGGCTCCATCCTCTGCTACCCTCTCTTAGGCAGCCCATTCACTTGTGCCAGCCAGCACCACCCCCATTTTTGCAACCATCACCTTACCAACCACTACTCCCTCAACCGAAGCCTCACAACCTTCCATAGTCCCCTTACCCTCATCCCAGCTAACTTTACCCATACCCACATCCCCCATACTTGTTGCTACCTTAACCATTCCCTCACCCATCACATCAGCCACACCAAGCTCACCCATCCATTCCACATCTGAAGAAACCATACCAATCCTTCAACCACCCTCACCTGTGCTAACAACCTATAAAAAGAAAAGAAGATTAACCAAAGCACAGAAGGAACCCCTACCCACCTCTATCTCCCAAACCATCCCTACCACCAGCCCAAGCCTTTGAGCCTTAGCCTCCCATTTTTGAAATCCCTCATAGCTCTTCCACTATCTCCTCTCAGCCCATTGACACTTCCATTCCTTGTCAGGCTATTACTTGTGAGCCTTTAGACCAACCCATCCCATTTTTACCTATCCATGCCCAAATCCCTCTTTCAGACGAGGGATACTCAGCCATGATGTTCTCTATCATAGGGGACATCAATTATGAGTTTACCCCTCTCCCTGATTCCCCTCCCCCTCCACATTTCACCCCTCCTCCATAGTCCCCACAGGCCACAACCTTCACCCATGCACCCACCTTCCAATTTTAACCAATTCCCCTGATTTCCTATCCCATATCTTAAACCTATTACTTTCCATCCAAGCCCAAGTTTTGATCGATACCCAAACCCAATCATCAATTACAACCAGTCTACAATCCATGAACTCCACCGTCCAAAACCAAGCCTCCATTCAAACAAGGTTACAAGCCATTCAATCCAAACTGTCACTTTTAACCCACCCTTCCCAACAGTAATTTGTCCCCCTACATTCCCCTTTGCCTACCCCACCCCAATCTACCCCTCCCTTAACCATAGCAGACACATCTGTTATTGCTACCCCCTTGGAATCTGTTCCCATTACCCTTAAGGCATCCGCCACCCAAACTGACCCTGAGGTGCCTGATTCCCCAACACCCATGCCACCACCCACCCCTCCATCTTTACTGGCTGGCCCTCTCTTTAGTTATGCCCAGCCCATACTACCAGCCTCTTTCAACCCTAGACCTCCATACTACACCCTCCTTCAAGCCATGAAGAACAATGCTTACATCAAGAGGGATGTGGTCAAAGGAATGGCTGACCTTAGACACTCTGTGTAGCAACCCCTCCTAGAAAGAATTGAACTTCTGATACTCACTCATAAATTGGAAAGGAAGCGAATCAAACATGGCTGGCAAAAGATAATGATACAATACAATGAGGAAAAGGCTAGGACTGAGGGGATGGAGGATGTCATTAAGAAATATGTTGCAGGTGATAAGGTATGACTTTTCAACTCCAAATTGAAGTTCTTTCCTAGTAAATTGAGATCCAGATGGGATGGACCTTATACTGTTTTGCATGTATCCCCATCTGGAGTTGTCG
This sequence comes from Chloranthus sessilifolius, assembly GCA_021018995.1. Lineage (NCBI taxonomy): Eukaryota > Viridiplantae > Streptophyta > Magnoliopsida > Chloranthales > Chloranthaceae > Chloranthus > Chloranthus sessilifolius. The sequence goes on from CM037597.1 coordinate 101,752,759, forward strand.
AGATCATGAACCCTAAATCGGGGAGGGTCATGAAGGTGAACGGTCAAAGGCTCAAATCTTCTCTTGAAAATATTGTGGTGCCCTCTAAGACCATCAGCCTCCAAGAATCTCCCAGATGAGAGTGATCTTGAACTTGTACTATATGTATCATATCTGCCACTTATTTTGAAAATATTTATGCTTTTTTCCTACGTTTCATTTAGTTGTGGTGTCTGAAGAGTGTTGTGTCCTTTGAAGCTTGTTTTTGGTTAGAAATGTGTTAGCTTTTGCTAGTACTTAGTTGTAATCATGGTTGTTGTTAAGTTGTGGACATTGAAGAGTGAAGTGTTGAGCATATATGCAGGAGTGAGAGCTATCGTGAGGTTTTGAGTGCTTGTCGAAAGGTTCTACCATTGAAAGGCAACCTCTTGAGTCTTGTTTTCTGAAGAGTCATTACTTCTTGAGAGGTTAAGGTAACCTATCGAGCCATTTATTTTGAAAACCAACCAACCTCGAGAGGTTTTCATTGGCAAAGTGATCTGCTCGAGATCCACTCGAGTTGTTTAAAGTGCTTTGACAGGACTTATCTAGACTAACTCAACTTGTCGAGGAACCCCTCGAGGTTACAAATCTAAAGCCTCAACCTGTTGAGATTGGTTTTTTAGGCTTTAAAGCCCTTCGTGAGGTTCATTTCCTCATTTCTCACCCTCTATGCGAAACCCATTTCCTCTCCCTTGCGAGAACTGTCTTCTTCCTTTCCTTTACAACTCAACCTTTGAACTTCCTTTCACCCAATGCTTATGTCAGATGAATCAGCAACTTAAAGTCACCATTTTACACCAAGATTCTTTCAGTTTGGTTTTCTGTGCTTGATCTGGTGTGAAACCCTAGTAGTAGGGTAAGTTCTCCATCATTCTCTGTCTCAGTTGTTTCTTTGTTTACTTCTTTCATGACTGAGTTCAATGTGTTGTTGATCATCAATTATTTAAGAGTTTTGATTGCTGAGAGTAATTGTTGTGTTTGAGAAAAACTAGGGTTTACTCTGTCTGAATGGCTGACCCTGACAGATTTGAGGATTCCCTAACTCATTTACTCTAGCCTTCCCCAAAATCAAGTAGAAAGTCTAGCAGGATAACATCCTCCCAGCCTCAATTAGATCTGCCATCCCCTATAGCCCATCCTATGAAAAGAAAGGCTACATTCTTGGGTGAGTCCTCTGTGCCTTCCAAGAAATAAAAAAAACCCAAGACTGGTGCCAAAAATCGCAAGAAAGGTAAGAAAAGTAAAGGAGTTGTATCTAAATTTGGGCCCCCTCATAACTCCCAATGAGTTTGTGGATGAATTGCAGGTGGTACCTGAGACTGTTTTTGATGTATCTTACTTCACTAAGGAAGATTGGGGTAGTGATACCTTAGCCTATTTGGCTAAGGCCTCCTTGGAACCCCTCCTAAGCCCATTAGATGAGATAGTGTATCCAAGGTTAGTGAAGCTCTAGTATCAAAATCTCAGGTTATATGAAGCTAGTGGGGCAAATGATCCTATTTTTGTGGTATTGATAGATGATTGGGAGACTGTGGTGAATACTAGAGATATAACACTTCTTTTGGGGATCCCTGACCAGTATGATCCTTCTTGCAGTCTAGGAGCTCCCATCAGTGCTTCATTTAGGGACATTACCAAACATTTAACTTAGGGACAAATTGGATCAGGAGAATCACTTAGGAGGAGGGACTTTCACACAAGCCTAGTATTCATGGACAACATTCTGAGGAAGAATGTATTTGTAGCTGAACATTAGCAAGAAAGAAGGCATCCCATTGTGGATGCCCTTTACTCTTTCTCAAAGGGGCATTTTTTCAATGCTCCTGAGCTGATCTTTAAGGGGATGTGTGACATCCATGGGAAGGTTAGTAAGAGGCAAACAGTGCTGGGTCTACCTTATAGCAGGCTCATCACAACCTTGTTGAAGAGAGGGAAATATGTCTAGAAGGAGGTAGAGCCAACTGATGACTTGCCCCCTGTAGTGTTTGGGAAGAAGTTATGGACAACAAGCATGACCTTGATGAGGAGGAAGAAGTGGTATGTCGATACATTAGCAGCTACTCTTGCTGCCCCCACTGCTACTACCCCTGTTGCACTTTCTGCTAACAGCTCAGCAACATTACCCACAGGTTCTACAGAAGTAGCATCAGTTCCTGTACCACTCATCCTATGTCATCAGCAGACACTTCAACAACTTCTCTTGTGGAACCTATTGCTTCTAGCTTAGTGCATCTTACCTCACACCCCATCCCACCTCCAAGCATTTCCATTCCATCTTCCATTCTTGCACCCATGCCTACTACTTCTACTTCAACACCCTCCACAATTACCATCATCAGTCCTGTGTCAGCTCCAACTCTCATATTCCCATTTACCCTACCAACTCCCACCATCAAAAGAACATACCAAAAGCGAACCCACCACCCAAAAACAGCACCCATTGCACCTAGCCCATCCATTTCCCTACCTCAACCCATTTCAAGCCCTAAACCCACTGACATACTTATATCACCCACAGACCCACCTTCCCCATTTACATATGCTGACAGTGGGCCTATGATCACTATCAGTGCACCACCCTTTGAACCTATTAGCTCCACTGACCCAGTTTCCTCTCCTCTCCATTCTCTCCCACCTATAAGTCCCCATGACCTGGAGCAGTTCACCACTAAGGAGTACTCAGTGTTGATTGATTCCATTATGGAGGATATCAGGCATGAGTACACACCCCTCCCAGACTCTCCACAGCCTGACCACTTCCATCATGCCCCTACATCACCTTTCTTACCAATCCCACCCACCCAACCTATACCCTCAACCTTACCTGATCCCTTTTCTCAAATAATTTCCCTCCTTACCTCTCTCCAAACACAACTCCTTACCAATACTGAGAACCAGGCCACTGTGCAAAATAGCTTACATTTGTTGAGAACTGAAAAATACCATTTTCCACCCCTTAATCCGGGCCTTGATAAACCCTTGAGAGAACTAAATAATTGTTTTAAGTGTTTGTTTTATAGCTAACAATAAAGGCAGGCTTAACCCTGAAAGTAGCTTAAAAGTGCCAAAAAGATGATGACCCATCTTGATCTGGAGGAAGAAGGAGAAAGGTCAACCTCACTGGCTGTCAAAATGCCTAAACTAAAGAGGACAAAGGCCTGGTTTCAACCGGGAAAGAAGTTTGGCGCTATTCAAAAAGAAGAATGCACTACAGAATGCTATTTGAAAGGATTCCTGATCTTTTCGAAAAGATTACTGATCTATTCGAAAAGGTCCTCAATCTGTGCGAATAGAGCTCCAGAAGTTACAGTTCTTTTCGAAAAGGTCTCCAATTTGTGCGAATAGAGCTCCAGAAGTTACAGTTCTTTTCGAAAAGGTCCCCAATCTGTGCGAATAAAGCTCCAGAAGTTACAGTTCTTTTCAAAAAGGTCCCCAATCTGTGCGAAATCGTATTCTAAAGATTCCCTGCATCTGCAAGGGAATTTCAATAATCTCTACACGCGCCCCAATGCATTTAAAAACCCAGGGGCATTCTGAAAGATTTCGAGCACGAACTAGAGGCATATTCCACTCCATGTGAACACCCAAAGATGAAATTACTTGGCGGGAACTTCTAGAAGCTCAAACTGACTTTTGAATTACCTAACAGAATTGATGCCTTTGCCTCCTAATTGGCTGAATCAGATCAAGCAAATCTGATTGGCCAGAACAGATCTGGATCCTTGTGCTCGACTCCTATTAGTTGATATGGATCTAACCAATTCTGATTGGTTGATGCACATCTGAGCTGGACTTGGGGAAAACTATAAATAGACGAACTATTTGCCCAATTTGGGTATCCAGAATTTGAGTTTCATTCCTGTTGCCCCATTTCCAATTCAGATCAAGATAGCTTGTCTGAAACCTCTGTAATAGCCTAGCTTTTGTCTGTAACTGAGAACTGTGAGATACTTATGTAATTCAAGTGAGAATTGTATTCAAGACTACAAATCTGAGAGCTGTTTTAAGTTGTGCTCTGTAATTGTAATGGTGGATTTGAAAAGGTTGCTTTCATCAGTACGTTCTCAGTCGAATTCATGTTGAGGGTTCATTGTGATTTCCTCACTCATTAACTCCTTTAGATTTGCTGCTTTTAAGTAATTTCCCTTAATTCACTATCCCTGTGAGAATCTGTGTTTGTAACCTGGTTCATACAGCATTTGTAGTGGTGCTTATGTTCTGACTCAAGACTTTGGATTGAAAACTATTGGATGATCTGTGCCCATGATAGTGGACAGATCATAGCCATAAGTTCAACTCAATTCTAATCCTTGAATTGGATTATTTTCTCTTACATCTGAGCTGGTAGCCACATGAAGATTTGATACTTTCTCAACTGTGTTACACTATTTCTCACTCTGCAATCAATTACTAAGCTTATGTAGCTATTAGTTCTCCATTCTTGTTAATTTTGCATCCAATTCCCCCAACTCGGATCTGGATCACTTAGTTTAAATTTTACTTTTAGATAATTTAGTTAATGTGACAAATTCAACCTCCCATCTTATTTGCTTTGTAGATAGGATCAGAGGCCAGATCTGGTAGCTCAGATCTGGAGGTTTATTATATATTTTAAATCTATTCCCTGTGGACGATCATTTACTCACTTACATTTAAAACTTGCTACAATTGGCCCTGATCTTGCAGGCTAATTAACTTCTCTCTGTGCTGATATTTCTTTATTCTTTTTAGTTTTCCAATTTCAGTATAATTCATCATTTGCAAATCTGTTTTCAAAATACAAATAAATCATGCACACTTAGAACAACAACAACATTCCATCCAGTCAACCCTTCAGGCCTTACACCCAATAGCCCAACAGCCTACACCTACACCCCTACCTGTGCCCACCCCCCTCCTTCACCTCAACCCTCTACTTCTGTGGTAATATTAGATGCTGCGACACAGAGTGATTTTGAAGTAGAGGAGCTGCCCCTGATACCATTGACCTTCACCTCAACCTTCACCCAAACTGAACCCCCTGAAGAGGAGTTGACACTTATCCTTCCCTCTAGCCCACCATCGTCTCCCACCACAGGTATTGAGCTACCTATTATTTCTAAGGATCTTAATGACCCTGCTAACTGGGATATTGTCCCTGCTGATGCCTGTTGAGCACTGAAATATACCACTTTCTACCCCTTAACCTGACCTATGATGGACCTTTGAGCATGTTAATAATGTCTTTTAAGTGTTTTTACAGATAACAGCAAAATAAGAGCTTAATGTTGTAATCCATGTTTTTGAAGCCAAGAAGGAATTTTGTGTTTAGTAGTGAAGCTGATGATTTTATTGAAAAGGCACCATGGTGGTTCACACCATTGGGGCTTTTTAGCATGCTTTGAGGGCCTTTGAAGACCTGCTGAGAGAGAGTGGTGAAGCCCAAGTTTTATGGACTGTTGCTGCAACGAATTGAGCAATGCCATCCCAATCCCTAAGTTTTACACCCTCAGCAAGTCTATGACTGTTGATCCATATGTGTAGAGGGATGTACACATAATGGTAGAGTTTGCCAATGAGATGGTCCAAAATTTTTATGACAACTAGATTTCCGCGATGAAGTCTGATTACTAAAAGCTGATGGAGAAGGAGCTGGTGCACCATGACAAAGAAATGAACATAATACAGAAGCAGGTGGACAATGCACTGTCCTTGTACAAAGTCTACGAACAGAGAGCAACCCAGTTATCCAAGTTGGTTGAGACACTTACATCCGCCATCTCAACCATGAACCCTACATTCACCAAAGGAATTCTATGAAGGAGCCTTCCCAAGAGAAGAGCAGCACCAAGCCTAAGAAACCAGTTGCAACAAGAACTAAGGCTGGTGTAGCACAAGCTGCAACTGTGAAAAAAGGGAAGGACAAAGCTGAAAAGGACCCCATTGACTTAGATTCTGATTCAGACTCTTCTTAGGATTTAGTGTTGCCAGTTTGTACTTTGGTTCTGTTTGTATTTTCTATTTTAAAACTGGTTGTGTATTTTCAGTCTCTTGTTAATTTTGTACATAGTCTTGGTTAATATTGATTTTATTAATGAAAATGTCTTTGGTGTGTTGATTTGCATTGTGCTTCTTTGTTTGTTTTTTTTTTCATTTCTGTTGTGCATTCCTGTTTTATGTTATATATGGTTAATCTTTTGCATACACTGCTGCCCGTACCTATCTGTACATTGCAACAATGAGGACACTATTTATATTAGGTTTTGGGGTATTACAGGGTAGACCAATGAGATGGTTAAGCTATGTGCAACAATAGTAGCCAAATTGAAACAAATAAAGTAAAGTTCCACCTAAGCAATTTTGAAAAAATGGAGAATTAAAATGTATAGTAGACTGTTTAATACTGGAATCTTTTAAAAATTCAACATATCATCAAGAAATGTTTTCACAATCAGTACATAGTGAATTAGTAAGGAGAGAAAAAGGTGACAACATGACCCATGAGTTCAAATGAGGACCATACCCAGTGAGATTTTGGCCCATACAAAATATTTTTCTTTTGAAGAGTGTCTTTGGCAATTGTTGTGCTCTAAGAACTGGCTGACTCAAACCTTTTCAGTAGAAGTTAGGCATTCTCAAATTGAAACTGTTTAGCATAACTCATGACACTAAGGAGATGATCTAAGGCCCTTATTTGGATAGTTTGAGCTTGAAATCTATACCCATTGAACTGCCTCCATTGCATACACTCTTTGAGCCTAAAAATCCATTTTTCTTTGAAAAACACCAGAATAATTGAACCTAAACCTCTTGACCTGATTCAGCCTTACCCGCAATTTGAGAATTCAGAAGGTGGAAAGAGAAGAAGTGAAGACAGGTGAGCAAGTTTGACATTTGGTGGAAGGAGAAGGAGAAGGGAGAAAATCTAAGCAGTGTATTAGTTGTATGGCTATGGCAACCATCATAAAATATATATATATATATATATATTAAAAATGAAAAAAAGTATTTCATCTGAAAATTGGAAATAGGAGAAGAAGTGGCCACTTCAGATATGAAAAACCTATTGGAAGGTGAAGTTGTGCTGTAATGAAGTAGGTGAAGTCATGAATCACCTCCTCCCCTTGCTAATTTTTCAATTAGGAATCCATTCTACCCCTTTATTCTTTATGAATCTCTCCCCTAAGCCATATTACAACCCAATAAAAGTCCTTAGTGATTGAAAGTGAATTGAGCTGCTATGTGGAGATGAAGGGATGTTTGGTCTTTGGTGAAGAGAGCATGATGAAGTCAGGAAATAGAAGCAAATGCCTATGCTCATGCTTGCAGGCCTATTTGAGGTCTGTGACTGATCTTGAGCTGGAGTGAAATTGAACACCCTTATATTCATTTGTGAGAGACTGCCTTGGTGAGGATTGGGTCTGAGATTGAATTTATTGGGGCACTGTTTGAACCTGATTTTTGAATTAATGGTGAGCTTTATACTGACTTGCACACACTACACTCTTGATGATAATTGATTGGTTGTGATGAGCACGCATGAGGATTTAAGTATTAAATTGGTTACATTTATTGTTTTAAAACTTCTTTAATTTGAAAGAGCAAGGTGTGGCATTAAGCTTGGTATGTTGAAATCTGACTTGTCACTGAGTGCACTTGTTTTAACTATTTTCATTAGGAAGTTTGTGGATACCTTTACTGAAAACCCTCAGGAGACTTCACTCCTATACTAGGGATCACCTAGGTGTTTAAAAGGCTTGATACATAAGCTAAATGCATTCGCGCTCCCTACGAAAGTGGCATTTAAATTGTAAGAGTAAGTGTTTAATTTTTTGTTTTGCTCGAGGATTAGCAAAGATTAGGTTTGGGGGTGTGTTAATCACTGAAAAGTACCACTTTTCACCTCCTAACCTAGCCCTTACTAGACCTTAGAGTTGTTGAATAACTACTTTTTGAGTGTTGTTTTGTACTAAGCAATAATCTGCAGAGAAGTATAGAAATCCATGTAGCAAATGCCAAAAGGAGGGAGATCAGAGTTAACCACTGGCTGATGAGAAGACCCATTCATGACAAAGTGTTGCAACAGACTAGGCATAGGAGCAGAGGTGCAGAACAGTAAGCTCGAGTAGTTCTTGAGCACATTGGAGCTATAGAAAATGACTCCTCGAGTAGTAAAAGCACCTGTCGAGCAGATCTGATGCACACTCGGGTAGTTGCTGAAGCTGAAGTGATGCTGTCGAGTGGTTCATAGCTGCAACATCATCCACTCTCAAGCAGTTTGTAGCTATAGATTTAACCTCTCGAGTGGTTGCCTGAACTTGTCGAGCAGCTGGATCCAATGCACTCAAGATGCACACTAACCTGTCGAGCTGAAGTGCCTGAAGTAATGACCCTGTCCAGTTGTTTAAAGCATGTTGAAGTAACCTATTGAGCTGCTGTTTGATCCACTCAAGATTCATCCTGAAGACACTCCAACTACTCGAGAACCTGTCGAGATTGATGTTCTAAAGCTAACACCACTCGAGGCACGGGTTCTAGTAGTTAGCTGTCAGTTTTGAAGGACATTTTTAGAACTCCATCACCACAGCTGACACCTGACCGAACTACCCCATGTGTGTATTGTTTTTCTAATAAATTTGGGGCAATACTTAAACAAAATTCAGCCACGTCATCAGGTCTTAAACTGATTTGATTCTTCTCTTCTCTGATTGATCGAGGTAGATCAAGTACACTTAGGAACTGTATAAATAGGAAGGAATAAAAGAGATCTGGGCATCCAAAGACCTAGGGAATTTTTGAAGAAGTCTATTCCCAGTTTTTTTTGTTCTTCTTTTTCTTCTTCTCATCTCTCCTTAGTGCAGCCACGGCTGGCTAAATCTCTGTAATAGATAGGGTTAGTTCGATCTATAATTTGAATTGTAAAAGCATTGTAAGAAGTGTGGACATTGTAGAGACTGTAGATCTGAGGGTTGATTCGTTGTAAGTATTAAATTAATGAATAACTAGTTTTACTGTTCATTTAATCTATAGATCTAGTGATTTTCATTAGATTTCTATAGATTTTATATACCTATGGATGCATGAGCTTATAGCTTTGCATCCATAGCATTTGCAGTGATTTTACTGTTTCATCTCTTCTCTCATGACTGGATTATATCCTTGGGATACTATATGACCATTCAAGTGGACAGAGTATAACCCTAGGACTAGTCCATATCTCAGGGCTAATTTGGATCCTTTTACCTTGCATTTGTGCTTGTAGCCAAATGAAGGTTTGCTGCAGATCCAGCTTCTACTCTGCTTGACAAATCAATTTTACAGTGAAAAGCTATCCCCTGGTTGTTTACTTCTCCATATTTTAGTTTTATTTTTCTAAAACATCTACTATCTTCTTCAATTCTCTCTTCCTTTATCTTTGATTTGGCTTCCAATTATGTTTTAATTAGATCTATTTCATTTCTGTTTTTAGTGTAGTGACAACCAAAAAACTCCATCTCTCTCTTCTATTTTTCTTAGTTTAAGTTAGAATAGGATTAGATTGGCCAGATCTGTAGCATATCTGGAGAGTTACTACCTTAGATCAAAATTCTCTTTGAGACAAACTCTTATTCATCGAAACTTGCTGCTATAGCCTTGATCTTGCAAGTCTGTGTATAAATTGTTGTTGTTTTTGTGTTGTTTCAATCCATTTCATTTTTATACTTTTGTGCCATATTCTTACCACACATTTTTAATAATAGATATAATAGCACAACAATTAATACTCAACATGTTCTAATTAAGTCTTAACCTATTGCAAGGGCAAAATGGAAATTGTAGTGCTAGTATTGGATCGTTCCCATGAGGCGGTGCTTTACCTTTATTATTATTTTTTATTCTGAAAACTTTTATTTATAAAATAAAAAGTACCGTTACACCATATATCAAGTCTCCTAGCATTGGTCGTCAATCAAACTAGAATCCTATCAATACAGATTTAATCTAATCAACAATCTCCTAAAACTTGGGCGTCAAACAAATTCTAGAAAATTGAAGATGGAAAAGTAAAACCGTTACACTAATCTGCAAATCTCAACCTGAGTCGTTAATTTAAATCAAAACTTGAAGATGTTTATAAAGCGATAAATTGCAATAAAATAAATCTAAACTAGAAAGCAAAGTAGAACTATCCAAAGGATTGATCTTTCAACTTCCTCAGCCTTAGTTGTCAGGAAAGACCTTAGAGAACTATGAACAATTTTACTTGATAAATTCAATGTATAATGGTGATTGAAAGAAAACCCAGACCTCAGTCGTCAATTGATGCTGAGAAATTCTTCGATAAATTTATTCCTATATCGAGCTCTCTTATTTATAGATCATAAGGAGTCGATTTACAATGTTCTAATCCTAACAAAAGAAGCTACTAAAACTAAATATTCCTAATATAACTCTAATTCTAATCATATCTTTCCTTGATTTGAATAGTTGATGCGCCTATAGACTTTTTCCTTAATTTCAGTAATCGAGATCTTTAGGAGTCTTTCTTTATCAATCTTCTAAAATCCGTGATTTGCCAAACTTATAATTCAAGAGTTCTTCTAATTTGGTGCATGGTGGTATAGATCTTCACTTGATTAGCAACGTAAGAGCATCAATCTATACAATCATAAATTACGATTGTTCTCTTTTTCACCTTTCTCTCTCGATGATTCTTTATTACAAACGATCATTTTCTTTTTATGTATCGCCTTCTGCTAGAACGTCTTTTCTGAAGAATCGTAAATTACAATTTTATATTTTTCTCTGTAGCACTTCATCGTCTTTTATGATTTGAGACTTTATTCATGCATTTGATCGTCTTTTTCATTCAATCATCATTCTTACTGCTTTTTGAGTTCATTTTGACAAAGATTAACACATTAGTTTTGATTTACTGATTTTCCTTAATATATGCACATCATTAACTTATTAGTAGCAAACTGAGGTCTAGCATCACTAAGGGTGATAAAATGATATATTCTATGACTAATCACACCCCCAAACTTACGGATTGCTAGTCCGTAGAGGAAATGAATACTAATCTAAAGTTTTAAATCCCACTTTCGTAGTGAGCACGATTGCATTTAGTAGATGCAACAAGCCTTTAAAGCCTTAGGTGATCCCTAGTGGAGGAGTCATAGTCTCATGAAGGTTTTCAGTGAAGTTACCTACAAACTTCAAAATATTTTTGGTTTTTTCATTTTTTTTTCAAAGCAAAATAAGAATTAAAAATTAAAAATCTACACTACTTTTGTACACTAACTAAATTAATCATCATATGGTTATTATAATTTTCCAAAATTGTAAATCTTTTATATCCATACTTTCCATCATAATAGTTATCCTTGATCATAACTCAGCAATTTCAATCTAGTATAACGTGAAGTGTGTGCGGACCAGTGAAAAGTTTATCCATCAAAATTTTTTCTAAATTGCAAATTTAGAAAATATTTTCATCCAAACTCTCACTATTAGAATACTCTCAAAAAACTGTCAAAATTTTTGGGTTCTCTCAATATGATATATATGATAAATTCAAAGAACAATTGACTAAAAGGATAAATATCATGGAATTGATAATCATTTCTATTCTTATGATTTATTGTTTATTCAATAGTATCTATAGCATATATCTTTACTAGACTCAAGCTTTTGCAAATCATCAATCAGAAAGGTCTTTCCTTTAGCTTGTAATAGGGCTTTGGGTTAAGGGGTTTCAAAGAAAGGTAGATAGTATTCAAAGATTTATGAGAATTTAGTTTTTCCTTCTCTATCTTCTTCTCTTCTTTTCTATTCTATTTCAGTAAGTATCCAAAAAGTTGGAAAACTTCTTCCCATTTTTGTTTTCTTCCTGTAAATCCCATTTCTTCTTTTCTATTTTTTTTTCAGCAATCATTTTGTTTTTCAGCTTTTGGAAGCTTTTTGCTTCTCTTATCTTTCCTTTTTCTTTTTTTTTTCAGAATCGTAATTATAATTTTTTTACTCTTTTCCCATATTTTTTCCTTTATTTCTTCTCAGACATACCCTTTTTTGGCATATCCCTTGTCTGTTTTCTTATACTCCTTTCACTCCCTCTTCTTCCCTTCTTTTGCATTCTAAACTTTCAGAAAGTGTAAGGGTCAAAGGTTGAAAGCTTTGGATAGTAAATATGGTTAAGGGTCTATAAAATCTTGGTACAAAGAAATTCAGTTTAGGCTTCTAATATGGGTTCAAAGGATAAATTCTTTTTGGGAGTTAAGTTTTTTTGCTCTGTTTAAACAAACGATGGCCTTTAATCATCTTTATGATTTACTAGCATGAATATCATATTGTTTTAATATATGAATAGATAGTTCTAAAGAAACAAATCATCATAATCACAGAATATTTGATTCAAAGTCAGTAATATGAGATTATTCATAAAAATAGTAGAGAAGTTCAAGAAAAAAAATTTAAGCTTGAATAGATGGCAGTCTCTCTCTCAGAATAAAAAGAGGAATTATGGATCAAAAGCTCACTGGTTTAAAATATTTTTTTAAACTATAATCTAAATATTGCAATTTAAATCAATTATATAATTTCAAACATTCAATCTGATACAGTGTTCAAAAGATCTAAGCATGTATTATAACTGCTCTATTTATTTTATTGTTGAACTTCTACTACAGCGGATCATAAATTTTATGGATTCATAATTTTTTTTATCATAATTCACACATAATGAATGATTAACTGATCCTAATATTTACAAAATTATTCTAAAATAGAAGAATTAATTATTTTTTTTTATATATATGCAAAAAGCAAACTAAACTAAATAAACTAATATAATATACACAGAAGTTGTGTATCCCCCCAAACTTAAATAGGACAATGTCCTCACTGTGCAAAAATAGGAGATAATATCAATTTTTTACTAAAAGGATCATACCTGTGAGGCTTGTGATGTTATGAAAATTTCACTCACTTGGCGAAGATGGATATGGTACAAGGTCTAAAGAAGAAGGACCTAGCTAGTTCTGGTGCTAGGAAGGCTAGCAGTGAGGAGGAGCTACTTGATAGGTCTTCCTCAGAGTCGGATACCACATCTGTAGAGTAATCATATTGTTCTGCTGGAAGTGATTCTCTTTGTGTCTCAGGCTCAGCCTCCTTATAGAGAACCTTAGTGCTTTCCTTTTCAACTACCAATTTGCAATAGTTCATTTTCAGACTTTATAGCTCCTTTTCAACCTTTTCTTAGTATTTCAAATCCTCCATCAACTTAGTAATCACAATGGATTTCAACTGAACCTCAAGTCTCAGTTTTTCTGCTTCTTTTTCTTTTTTCTGTAGAGTATATTTGAGGGTATTGTTATCAGCAGATTTTGCTTTTACCTCTTCCCTTAGCCTCTCTGATTCATCTTTTGCTCTTGCTATTTCGATCCAACTTTTGGTCATGAAGGACTCAATATGTTTCTTTTGTTCTTCACAAATCAGGCTTAAGGAATATTTATCTTCTTACAATTTGCGTTAATTCCCTTTTGTTACTGTCAGTTGCTTGTACTCTTGATGGGCTTTTTCCCTTGCTATTTCTCTGGCATCTGAGTCTTCAATGAATTCACCAAATTGCTCCATCAGAGTTGTTAATTTGTCCTCATACTCTTTTTTTGCAACCTCCCACATTGCTGATTGATCGCAGCGTGCCGTTTTCTTGTTGCAACTGGCAATCTGTGCTTAAAGAGTCTCGGTGGCTTCTTGGACTTTCTTAGTGGTTTCCGCTGTGAAATGCACATTGGGGTCTCTGACAACCTTTCGTCGCATATTTTCTAATGTTTCTTGACACTCTTGAGTAGTGGGCAAGGAATCTAGGACTCTACTTTTCAATCTGTTAAATTCCTCCATTAGTCTCCTCACTATACTTAGCAATGGTATTTAGTTTAGTGCATTAGTAAGCTGCCATTGCTCTACTTCTCTCAATCTCCTCTCCAAGTCATGTTGTTCTTTGAAGGATGTAAGAGCTGTTGTACTGGTGACTGGAGGAGATGTTTCTTGGTTCATCAAATCTATGAAACCCACCCTTAGATTCTCAAAACTTGGTCCTGCTTCTACTACTTGAACTGCGGGAGCTTGCTCTGTAGTGGTTGGAATTACAGATGTAGGAATGGACTCAATAAGCACAGAGACCTGGCTAGAAGTAGGCTTTTTAGCAATTTGCTCCTCTCTTTGTGGAAGGATATCTTCTGCTGTTGTGATAAATAGGCACACCAATTCTGCTGCAGGAACAATTGGTAGTGTGTCTGCCTCAGTGGAAGGAGGCAAGGCAGGCCTAGTTGGTGAGTCCAATGCTGAATCATAAAGATCATCATACATTTCAATAGGTGCTGGTGGAATCAGTCTGTCCTGTGTTGCTACCATTGGTTCCTCTGGGACTTTGGTTATTTGAATAACTGGTTCTTCCTAGACCTCTGTATCTGCCACAGGGTCTTGGGTGGTCTTTGTTATAGAAGAGATACCCACTTTTTATGTAGAGATAGGGACTTCTTTTTATTTTCGGTACTGAGGGTTCTCCTATAAGGGGTGGTTGTGAGGCTTTCCTTTGCTCTAGGAGAGCCTTTTCTTTGGGGTCAAATTCATATCCACATTCACTAATAAATTGGTAATTAAGCCTTCAAAATGCAAACTCAATTTATTTGTTTCGTACTTCTCTCTATTAAGTTTCTCCCTTATGGTATTCATCACCTCTAAAAGGTAGGATGGGACATCAAACTAGTAACGATTAGCCATCAAATATAATGCCCTCACAAAAAGTGCTCGCCTATATGTGCCATGACCAGTGGGGTGGATGGTCTTATGAATTAAAAAATCTAAGAAGTTAAGGGATAAACTTCGTGTTTCCAAATCCTTGTGAAGGAAAAATGATCTATCCCAAGGAGGTTTCTAGTAGATCAGTTGCCATTTGAACAAACTCCAGGAGAACATTGGGTGGCATCCTTAACATATGGGCTTCCGGATGGTCAGAGGGTAGTTCCGATATTTGCACAGGTGCGTGCATCACCCTAGTGATCATCTCCTTTGTAAACCGGATTGGTAGCCTGTCAATACTGGTGTAGAGATCTGGGACCTGACCCTTGCTGTTGTTGGCCAAGTTTTTATAAAACAGCCTCACCACTCTAGGATAGACTGCTATGATTCTCGATTCCAGGAAATATTGCAGCCCAACATCCTTAAAATATTTGATGGCCTCTCCACTAATTTCAAAATTTTCCAAAAAATCAACTTCTACTAAGACTTCGGTTCCCACTAGATGATGTTTCATTGATTTGGGGAGTCGTTCCAGTGTTCTATCAGAGGTCATTGGCTTTTTGCCTTTATCCATTTTTGTACTCTTTTCAGGGGTAGGTATTGATTCAGTTCCCATTCCTTCAGATTGGTTTACTGCTTTTGATTTGGCTTTAATGGCAGCAGACTGTGCGATATGGCTAATAAATGGAGAGTTATCTGAGCTGTTACCTTCTCCTTCTTCTTCCTCCCTCTGTCTCTTAATTCATTTGAGAGTAAAATATCAGATACAGATACTCATTCATTTGAGAGTAAAATATCACCTTACTCATGCTTAATTCGTAAACCCTAATTTCAAAATGTCAACTGGAACGTAACTGGGGTTTCCGAAATCGAACCGTGAATGCAGGGGAGGTGCAAGAAAAAATGGTTGAGTCGTGTATAAGGGAATTTGGAAAAATAGAGGGAAAGGATGGGTAAAAATGGAGAGTTCAAAAATGGGGCCGACGTATCCTCTCTCGAATATGTAGGCCCTTATCTCAGTGATGACCTGCTAAACCGGTCATCATGCAAGTTTTAACCTAGAATTGTTGGTCTGCTCTAAGCTTTTAGCAATGGTAAATACAAACTCTCATATCAGTTAAATCATTATCACTACGCTTCAACTGATAAATATTCCCAAACTTACGAGCAATTGTAAATCCATATGCTTGTTCATAAAAGTGTACAATAGGAATTATATTACGATCCATTATTTTTCAACGATTTGGCCCGTAATGTAATGCCTAAACTTAAAAGAAAAGAAATAATTTTACATAGTTTACAAAGGGTGTTACGGATGAGTCGATAGCTCGATGATCCATTAAGGTTCTCAATTAGGATTATGGGGAGTAGATGCCTCCCCTAAGAATACTTGTCCTCTAGGATTATTAACTAGTTGCGTCGGCAATTGACCACTCTCTCTTTTCGCTACTTGTAAAGCTAGTTGGCTTATCTGGCTTTCCAACTTCGTAATGGACTGAGTGTGTGAATGGAGCACTTAAGAGAACTGAGCAAGCTGATATAAATCTTTTGAGTGCTGATGCGACTACTGTAGTAAATCTCAAAGGATATGAACAATTGAGGCATTAGGAGCACTACTTTGTGGTCCTAATTAGGGTTGTACAGTTGGAAATTGAGGTCTTTGGTGAAAAACTTAGGTCTGGGGAAATCGGGTTGCACAACTGATGGTGCTAGTTGTACTCCTCCTGTGAAACCATAGTTAAATCCAGGGTGGTTCCTCCACACTAGGTTATACATGTTCCCATAATCTCCCCTCTGAAAGGCCATTACTTGTTTATTTTCCATCACCTCTTGGTATGATGGCGTAGCTGAGTTTTCAATACTAGTTTCTAGTTTGAGTCGGACAGTTAGAACAATATGCCACTATCCAGAGTGCTAGGTTTGACAACCATTAATGTTGCAATTTATTTTTCATCAGCCAAAACTTTTGCACTCATGTCATCCTCCTTCTTTACTCTATCTTTACTAATATCGTAATGTCTACTCCTCGCGAACGGGGTGTAACGAGTGGCATCTGGATCAAATCTAAGCAAGGCCTATTTTTTCTTTGAGTTATCGGCCAGTTTCTCAAATAAGTTCCAGAACTGCTGGCCATTTTGAATCATAAAGGCTCCTCTGCTGACAGCATTGACTGGTTAGTCTCAGTCAACCATTCATGAAACTCTATGCTATTGACCAGTTTGGCACATCATGATTAGGGCACTTTCTTAGTAGGCCTTTCATTCGCTGCCAACTTTCATAAAACAACTCTCCAGGCTATTGCCTGAAATCTTGAATTGCTTGACGAATCTGGTTATTTTTACCAATTGGGAAGTATTCATTTAAGAATTTGGATTGCAGTTCATCCCAAGTGGTTATACTCCTGGCAGGTAGTGAAGTCAGCCATGCCTTCGCTCTGTCTTTGAGAGAGAAAGGGAACAATCGTAGCTTAACTGACTCCTCATTAGCCGTCGAAAGTTGTAGCATCGTACAGAGTTTTATAAAATCTCTTAAATGTTGATAGGGATCTTCTCTATCAAGCCCATGAAAAGTAGGTACAGCTTGAAGTGTATTAAGCTTGATTTCATAATTTTGTTCGGCTGCAACCTCTGGTATAACTATATAGGAGGGTGCAGTCAGAGCAATAGGGATGAAATGTGCTTGAATTGAACGGTCGTCAGCCATGCTTAAGGACTCTCTCCTAGAAGATCGATTTAATGCGAGATTACGTAAGAGATTTCGTTCGATTTTTAGGTCACACTCTAAGAAATCTAAACTTCGAGATCGGGTGTGATGCATACACCAGAATCAAAATTATATATATATATATATGTTTTGGTTTATATGATTTTTATTTTAGAAAGTAGGGAGAGAAACAAATCTAAGCCTCTAGCTTCTCTGATCAGGGGAAGTTGAAACCTTAATTCACTGGCTTTGAATAAACCTGTAAAAGCTTAAGAAGTGATCAAGAAAATAAAAATATAAAGAAATATGAAAAGAGAAAGATAAATATTTGTTTTCTAAAATAAAAATATAAAATAAAATCCGCTTCCCCGGCAACAGCACCAAAAAACTTGTTCTTGCTATTTATGTTGTTCTAATTAAGTCTTAACTTATTGCAAGCACGCAATAGAAATTGTAGTGCTATTTTAGGATCGTTCCCATGAGAAAGTGTTTTATCTTTCTTTTTATTTTTATTTTCTGAAAACTTATATTTATCTTTAAGATCCTAAAACTACATGAGAAATATGAATAAAAGAATGATTTTTTAAAACTAATTACCTAAAATAAATCCTAATCTTCAAACTTCTAGATCCTGGTCATCAATCAGTTTCCTTCTGCTCTCAAATATTTATGAAATTAAAAGTACCGTTACACCATATTTCAAGTCTCCTAGTGTTGGTCGTCAATCAAAACTAGAATCCTGTCAATACAGATTTCATCTAATCAACGATCTCCTAAAACTTAGGCATCAATCAAATTCTAGAAAATTAAAGATGGAAAAGTAAAATTGTTACAGTAATAAGCAAATCTCAACCTGAGTCATCAATTCAAATCAAAACATGAAGATGTTTACAAAGCAGTATGTAATAAAATAAATCTAAACTAGAAAGCAAAGTAGAGCCATCCAAAGGGTTGATCTTTCAGCTTCGTCAGCCTTGGTTGTCAGGCAAGACCTTAGAGAACTGTTGATAATTTTACTTGATAAATCTAATGTACAATGGTGATCGGAAGAAAACCTAAACCTTAGTCGTCAATTGATGCTGAGAAATTCTTCGATAAAATTATTCCTATACTGAGCTCTCTTATTTATAGATCATAAGAAGTCGGTTGACAGTGTTCTAAGCCTAATAAAATAAACTACTAAAACTAAAGATTCCTAATATAACTCTAATTCTAATCATATCTTTCCTTGCTTTGAATAGTTGATGCACCTATGGACTACTCCTTAATTTCAGTAACAGAAATCTTTAGGAGTCTTTCTTCATCAATCTTCTCAAATCCGTGATTTTCCAAATTTCTAATTCAAGAGTTCTTCCAATTTGGTGCATTGAGGTGTAGATCTTCACTTGATTAGCGACGTAAGAGCTTCAATCTATACAATCGTAAATTACGATTGCTCTCTTTTTCAGCTTTCTCTCTAGATGATTTTTTATTACTAATGATCGTTTTCTCTTTATATATCGCCTTCCGCTAGATCATCTTTTCTGAAGAATCGTAAATTATGATTTTATATTTTTCTCTGTAGCGCTCCATTGTCTTTTTTTAATTTAGACTTTATTCATGCGTCTGATCGTCTTTCTTACTATTTTTTGAGTTCATTTTGACGAAGATTAACACATTGGTTCTCTTTTACTGATTTTCCTTAATATCTGCACATCATTAACTTATCAGTAATCAACTGGAGTTTAGCATCACTAAGTTAAGGGTGATAAAATAGTATATTTTGTGACTGATCACACAGACCCCAAGATGGCAAGATGCTCCCCAAGCCAGATCTGAAGCAGAATAGGGCATCCCCAGAAGCACTCCACCTTGCCCAAGGCAAAGGCATCAAGATAGTGGTAAAGCTTAGCCAGTACCAAATGCATCACAGAGCGCCCCCTTCAAGCTCCACCGGTACGTCGCAGAGCGCAAGAGAGAAGCTCTCCCCCAGTATAAAAAAGGATCTTTGAGAAAAGGCAAAGAGCGAAAGCCTTCACATTATGAATATTCTTGATCAGCAATTTTCGTAAACTTTTGTCACCAAAAAGTTCTCTCAAGAATTTCACTGAACACCTAGTGGGCCCACCGATAAGGCTTTTCTCATAATCGTCCTTTTTCAAGCTTAAAGTCGTGTGGAAGACCTTTATAACACCCCTAAATTTTGGGCGTTGAACAGTGACCTCGGGATACATGCCCGACTGGTCATAGGTTTGACCAAGTGAAAGTAAACTCAATGACTTAGATTAAGTGAAGTTGGGCTGAGTGTACTTATGAATGCGGGGTCGGATTTCATTGTGGGAATCACATACACCCGTTTTAAGTGTGCATGTGTTTTACACCAAAGACCTGGAATAAGTCAAGTAGTCTTGGGAGTAAAGAGAAGTTATTTCTCTTTGGATGGTAGCTAGGGATTTATGAAGAGAGAGTGAGGAAGGAAGTAGGGAGTAAAAGCTATAGATTGGTATGTTGGATTGTGGATTAAAGATCGTGCACGAGCCTTAAATTCCGATGGGACCGCACACGGAATCTCGTGGAGTCAAAGCTAGGAGCCCTAGCCTTTGAGCCACCCATTGTATCAACCCTTGGTTAAATTGAGGTTAGTTACATTGAGATTATTTTAAACATGTTGTAGTGCATTAAATTGTAGTTCAAATGATGAATTGAAGAATAGAAATGAAGGAAAAATGATAAGGAAGAAATCGGAAGAAATCAAAAGAAATGCCCACAAAGGGGTGAATTTCTGACCAAATCGATTGATCGATTTGGAAAATCGATCGATCGATTTTGGCCTGGAAGTCAGTTGGGCAATGTGACCCGAAACCGATTGATCGATTTAAAAATCGATCAATCGATTCTTAAAATTTGATTAATCGATTGAAAATCGATTAATCGTCTGAGCACTTCCAGTGACTAGAAAATGAGAGCTGGGGAAAACCGATTGATCGAGTTGAGAAATCTATCAATCGATTTTGGAAGTTCGATTAATCGATTTGGGATCAATTAATCGATTTTGGGATTTCGATTGATCGATTTTGGAGATCGATCAATCGATTTGGACAATTTCTGTTGGACTTTGATTTGGACTTTGAGGTTCAGGGAGGGTCTTGTACCTTCTTTTATGCATTCTTCTTGCTACATTGCTTGTACTTTGGTGTACCATAGGTGGTACGTGTGAAGACAACATGGGGACTCGTGTAGACCTTGATCTTGGTGATTCGAACACGTGAGGTAGGGAACACCTTGAACATGTATTTTAATTTCAAGAGCATGTATGTAGTGATATAGAAATGAATACAAATGCATAGAAAATGTGAAACTGTAAATGTGTGTGTGAGTTATACAAAGTAAACAAGTGAATATGTGGCATCCCCAGGGGATGAGAATGTGATAAAGACATCTGTGTGATGGATTGATTTAGACATCCCAGGGATGTATGTGAAATTATAAAGCAAGAATGAATGAGAACTGACAAGGCCTAATATATTATATTTAGCACAATTACACGGTGAATAACTATATGTAGTGCACTTGATACTTTTGTTATTTAAGGTTTGAACAAAATACTCCACCAACGTGGTGGGCTACCCACGACTGATGTGGCAGGATATCCGTGACCGGTACGGCGGCCAATCCGTACACTAGTTGCACATCCTAGGGATGTTGATATGAGGTTTACACCCCGTCGCCTATGAGAAAGGGACCTGGGTAGTATTGATGAATGAAAATAATGATATGAAAAACTGTCTAGTTAGACGACGATGGAGAGTATTCCATCGGGTGCTCGACTCTCTAGTAAGTTGGGGAATATTTAAGTTCTAGATTTAAGTCTTTAGGCCAAATCAGTGAAAAGTTGAGAACAAATGAGAACATATGCAATAACAGTAACACTCAGTGCATTTATTTTTCAGTCATTTAAACTGCTGTTTTTCCCAGTAAATTCTTTAAGACATCATGCTGTTTAATGTCATAGAATATATGTGAGCGCTTGACTTATATGTTCATTGTGTTGTTTCCCAATTGAGCTAGGATGTAGCTCACCCTTTAGACTATACGTTGCAGGTCCTGTGCTTGCGGCTGCTGAGGCTTCAGGAGACGTAGATCTGGGGGATTCGGATTACGTGCTCGGGAAAGAGTTGGAGCCCCCTCCTGAGGACTTCTTCTAGAGGACCCCCTGCGTACTTTGAGAGAAATTGTTGAGAGCATTCTATAAGACTTGGTATGTCAAGCCCTTTTTGAGAGAAATGTAATTATATTCTGATATTTCTTTTAGCGAACCATCTGGGGTGACCTGGTTTTATCACCGATGGTTCGGGTCGGTTCTTTTGTCCATGTGTTGGTATGGAATGAGAACTGCCTTTTGAGCTTTTATTATAGAATAATATATCATTAAATGCATCTCTGATTCAGTTCATATGCTTTACTTGGCTAGTTGTTGCTTGTTATACCAATGTTCTGTTCATACAGATGGGGCACGGCCTTGAGGGTCGTGCTGATGGCACGGGTTTTGGGGTGCCAAAATTTTGGCTGTCATAACCTTACCATAATCGGATTTTGGTACCACCTTAGCAAGGCATTGATGTAGCCTCAAACCTGACAAAATGGAGAGCTCTTAAAGTGCTGGAGTTAACTCACGGGTCCCAAGGCGGAAGACATGGGTTTCCACATCCCAGTGTGAAACTGTCGTGTGAATGAGGTCCCAAAATAGGGGAACATCAAGGAAAGACGAGAGATGGGCCAGTGCGAGTTGATCCAAACCTGCAATTTCGCTCTCATTCAAGCTATCAAGCCATCTCTTTCGAAAACTAGGCCCTGCACCAAAGGAGGGAAGTATAAAAGTCCCAGACACCCTTGAGGGGCGGGGTCGTAAATCGGGTCCATGGTCATACAAAGCTGTTTAAAGGAATCACGATTCAATGTAGGACAATGGACCCACCCTCAGGAAGAAAAGACAAAAATGTTAGAACAAAATCCTAAATCTGACTTAGAATAAAGAAAAGGAGTGCTTTTTCGGGCCTTATAGGCCCACCACCACCCAAAAGCACCTAGCGTGTGTAATATACATGGTAGTTCAAAATTTCCTAGAAATAGCCTAGCGTGTATTATGCATGCTAGGCCAAAAACTCACAAAATGCATAGAGTTTATATTACACACGCTAGGCCAAAAAATGTCCAGAAAAGCCTAGCATGTCTAATAGACACACTGGACGAAAAAAAAAGGGGAATAAGAACAAAAGAAAGGAGGAGGAAAAGAGGGAAAGGGGAAGGTCTGTCTTCCCATCCCTTAAGACCAATCCACCGGCATACAATAAACTAACTTCTCTTTTATGGCACCCAAGGCCACGAGCTGGGACACCTAGGTTTACCACTCAACCTATTTTACACTCTCCTTTTACAGGTACCATGCCCACAATAAACGAAGAAGTGCATGGACCCTGGCTAGTTCAGCCAATGCATAAATCTGGGGGCATCCCCCCATTTTTGCCAAATTCATGGCTATCCTATAGAAGAGCACGAGGCGTAATTATAGTTTCACAAGCCATCTAACCTTTCTTTCATGTTTCAAGCAAGCAGGTCACATCCAAAATGGGAAATAGCAATCAAGAAACAAAGATGTCCATTCAAAATAAAAAATAATAGTAATATCCAGAATGCACCAAGTAGTCACAGTGCTATTACAAATTGCTCCAAAAGTACTCAAAGATCATATGTTCATAAAAGAAAAAAAGTAACAGAGGCGCCCTCCAATCATGCTCCAAGTCCTTGAGAATCCCTCTTCCGTGCGCGCTTAGTTCTTTGAAACGTCCTGGTATCCCCCACACGAGACCATGCCTGGGACAACCGACTAAGTTATGAATGTGACTCCTTGTCCCGAGCACGCTGAAAGCATCACATCAGAAGGATCAGTTATGACAAAGCATAAACTTAAAAAATGCAAAATGGACAAACCAACATCATACTCACCACTTCAGCCTCTCGAAGGTCAACAATATGACGGTAGTAATCCACTTGTTGAACGGCTGGCTCATAAACCTACAAAGGGGGAAGAATGGAGGTCAGCAGCACGGAAAGACAGAAGAGGGCATGCATACCCCTAGAAAAGGGAACTCACCCATGGGATCAGCTCGGGGGGAGGTACTCTAATTGCCTCTTCAGAAAGGCGGGCATGCTCAGTAACGTCGACACACAGACTAGATAGAAATGCGTCATCCATACGCCTAAAAGCACCTAAGGTCCCTGCGACAGACTTCCCTAAAGGTCCTGCACCAGAAGTGCCCAAGGGTCCTGCACCTGCCTCCTCTGAAGGTCCTGCCTCTGCACCTACACCGGGTCTCGCTACCTCCTCAAACTGAAAAAGAAAAGAGAAGAAGAAAATCGATCAGCAAAGCACTAACTTACTAAATAAAAAAGAATAACCGACCAGCAAAGGAAGGGTATGAAAAAGTACCTAGCTCCATGGCCCTACAAATGCTAAAAAGTTGGCATCTGAAATGAATCATGGAAGGAGGGTCTAATAGGGGAGACTCGTACACTGCTGGTACCCCCATACTGGAAAAGCCCATCAATTGGAATCCCGTGATGGATGAGTCTCCCAGTGAGCTCCTCATTTGTTCCCTCTAGCGCCATAACATCCTCAGGAGGACCCAACGGCACAACAAATAAATCCTGGTACTGGTGCATGACCCTCTCCCCCTGATAATAGGCTCGAACCCAAGCATCGTAGAAAAAGACAACATGACGTTCAACGAACAGTCGTGATTTCCCTACAGCAGATTGAAAAGGGGAGCCGACGTATGAGTCAAATACAATCTGCACAAAAAAGAGAAAGCTCGTTGGTTGGTCAACGCAATCATAACTCAAGAGTCTAACCGATAAAGAAAAGTGAGAGTCAAACCTGCTCAGGGATCATCAAGTCGAACTGAGACCTCAGAGCCAGTTCTAGGTGCTTCATCCCCGACTCTCGACGGCGGTCCGTAAGCCAACAACTCAAGAGGGGGTAGGTATACTCATTAAAAAAAGGTAGGGGCGGCCAGGTTGGAAGTGCAAGTACCCCAAATCTGAAAAGATGGACAAACAAAGAGCATATCAAATAAAAAAAGAAAAAAAAATGAAAGCCAGAAATGACAAACCAAGAAAGACAGAACCAAGTGGGCTACGTCAACCACGAGCCAAAAGATGAGGATAGAAGCAACCTCCCCAACCGAAGCTTTGGCTAGACTGTGCATCAGCACCACTTACCCAGCGCCGCTCCAATCAAAGTGATGCACGTCCGCCCACTTCTCCATCAAACAGAGAAGGGACAGTGCGACACGACCCTCACTAGCATTGGCAAGAATGGTCTTGCCTAGAACATAAAGAAGGTAGATATGAGCCAACACCAGGGCATGCTCAGGCTCGACAATAACATCCATATCAGGCTAGTGCGGATCAACCAGCTTGTCAGCCTCAAACAAACTCTCCAACCAGGACAACTTGACCTCAGAGTCGGTCATGTTGTTGGAGGAAGGTTAGGCCCCAATCAATCGGGTCACCTCCTCATGATCAGCGATGAGAGGATAGACCACTGACACCCCTCCTATCACAATCCCCTTAATCATAGACCAACCCATGGGAGAGATGGTCATCTCGCCTACCGACTATAAAAGGTCATCGTCTCTGGACAAAACCTCTCCACCAAAGCCTTCATGTAGGCCGAGTCACCCTGCATAGCAGGGCAGGCTAGAAAGTTTTCGAAACCAGCCTGGGCCAGGAGAAACCTCACGACATAAGGGAGGTGGGCAAAGAAGTGCTGGAGGTGAAGCCAACCCCCACGGAACATGATCTAAGGTAGGTGCTGCATCGAAAGAGTGGAAGATGTCAAATCCTAGAACAAAGGAGCATGAAAAAGAAGAAGCAACCAAAGAACTCTTCTCTTTACCTAGCTAGCAATCTCAAAATTAGAAATATGGGTGTGTTACTGATGGAGCAACCCACTGCAGGCCACCTCACCCTGTATCTCATACTAGGCACGTGAAGAGCACTGCACCTGGATAAGGCGCTCATCCTGGATACCAAAAATCACGTCAGGGCTACCCTCATGGGCCTGGTCCTCATCACTTGATTGGTCATGTGCCATCCTGAAAAGAGATACACCACCAAAATTTAAAGGATGATGAGCAAGAGGAAATCAAACGCTTATCTAGGAAACATGAAACCGAACTAAGGTAAGTATGCCTCATGCATGCCAAAATGTCCAAGAAAAATCAAAATAAAAGGGGGAGATATGTCCCGTAATTTCAAAAAAAAAAACAAAAAAAAAACACACAAACCAAAAACAACAAAAATAATAATAATAATCTCCCTTTACCAAGAAAAATCAGCAATTTTTGGCCACATACTCTTTTTCAAAAGGGCCACCATTTATCAGAAAGAAAGAGGGGGAACGGGTGCAAATCGACCAATTTTTTGCTGAAATCCATTCCAAACGGGCATATACATCACTGAGTCAATCAAAGGCATTATGCTTTCATAAAAATTATCCATTTGTGGCCTAGATATAGAAGCCCTAATGCATTGATAAAATAAAAGATGAAAGAAAAAAAGAAAAAAAAGGGGGGCATGAATCACCCAAATTTTCACCAAAATCTCTACAAAAATGCACATAAAATCACAATAGGGATCACAAAGGATCACATTTGTAAGAAATTAACACCCTTTTATCATCTAGATGCAAGAACTCTAACCTCATTTCCATAAAATCAAAAGAAATTCAAAAGAAAAAGGATTTTTTGATTTCCTTAGTGAAAGTTTGAACCCTAGATCCGACGTGGAATACGCGTTCGATCGGCGATAATAACACCAACGTAATGTCGAGGTTTGAATCGGATCTATGGGACACAAGGTAGGGCTCCCGTTTTGGTTTGGGGAGAGGGAGAGGAGAGGAGTTTGAAAAATGAGCCTTTTCGGGTCTCTAGTCACGCCGACCACTTTTAAAATATAAAATGACCTAGCGTGTCTAGTATACATGCTAGGCATAATTTCCCTAGATTTTGCCTAGCGTGTATATTACACACAAAGCTTAATTCTCCCCCCCCCCCCCCCCCCCCCCCCCCCGGGTTGGCCCAGTGTTCCTAATACACACGCTAGGTTTATTTTTGCCCCCAGCTGGCTTTGCTTCATTCGGGTTTGGCCCGGCAGACAGGTTGGATTTACTAGACCAGGTAGTTACACACATTCCCAAAAAGCGTATCAACCTTCATTTGATCCACTCAGGAAACTGTGCTAAAATAAAGGCATTTAAAGGTCAATGAGCACGCTAAAAAAACCTCAAACAAATAAAAAAAAAAAAAATTATATATATATATATATATAATAATATATATGCATAGAATAATACATAAAATAACAAAAATATGTGGCTTGAAATATGGCACGCACTCCTAAAAGGCATTGCGACATCAATATTCGCTCCACATGGATAGTTGTGCTAAATTAACCTTGGGATCAATGGGTTCGCCCAAAAATCTCGAACCCTACTTCTCGTAGGGGCAACCTCAAACAAATAAATAAATAAATATATATATATATAATATATATGCATAGAATAATACATAAAATACAAAATATGTGGCTTGAAATATGGCACGCACTCCCAAAAGGCGTTGCGACATCAATATTCGCTCCACATGGATAGTTGTGCTAAATTAACCTTGGGATCGATGGGTTCGCCCAAAAATCTCGAACCCTACTTCTCGTAGGGGCACCCGTGACTAATCAAATGGGGCAATCTACTATTTTATCCTCTAGCTGCGCTACTTCGACGGGTCGAATTTGCACTTTCGACCAGTCCATTTGACCATTTGAAGTACTCTTCCAAGCTACATCCTTGGATCTTTGCCGTTGCTTTGGGCTTCTTCATAACTTTTCTCCTTTAACACTTTTGCATTTATTCAGCTTTTACACCTATTGCAACACAACACGAACTAAAAGCACATATTAGTAGTTAAACAAGGGCTAGCAAGGCCAAGATTCAGGGATAAATTATACAACATTTTAGTCTGATCACACCCCCAAACCTCGACTTTACTAGTCCTTGAGCAAAGGCAACATTAAAACTATAACCTAAAAGTAAAATATCCTAATAATATATAAACTAATCTACGAAAATAAGAGTCACTTTCATAGGGAGCACAATTGCATTTAGCATATGCAGCAAGCCATTAAACCCCTAGGTGATCCCATGTGGAGGAGTTGTGTCTCCTGAGGGTTTTTAGTGAAGACACCCACAGATTTCCTAAACAGTTTAAAAATCATTAGTAAAAGAGTTTTCAAAATCGATTTTTCATATAATATATATTTTAAAAAATAAAAAACCTGTAATCATTTCAGCATGCAAAATTTTATTTCAAATACCGATATCATGACAATCCACTGTTGTGTACTCCAATCAACCCAATGCTCTGATCCTTAGACCAATCTTTCATCCATGCTTCGAGTGTTGTGTGTGCCTATGCCAATGCTTAAATCATTATATCTCTGGATTAATCCAAATTGGGAATCATCAGATCTCAAGTCTTGACTCAATCCTCACTTTAGGTATGCACTCTCAACAAGGTCACTCTGATGAATGGTCAATGATTTCGCTCACATGTGAGATGGAATTATAATACAATTTAAAAAAATTCCCACATGATATAAGAAAAACGGTGCATCAAAGAATTTAAAAATAATCTCATAGAAGAATGATGTTTGTATCTTAAGCATGTTATACTATGTACCATAGCCATTGTATTATCACCCTCCACAAGGCATATACCACCCGAGATCAAATCAAAAAGGTCTTTTTAGGGTTGTAACAGGGCTCTGGTGAAGGTTATGGAAGAAAGGGGGAAATTGGATTCAAACTTCTCTGAGAAACTGGAAAAACGTCATATTTAATTTTCTCATTTTCACTCTTCCCTTTTTAAAGCTTTTCAGAATTTCTCTTTTCCTGGCTCAACTTTTCTCCTTCTTCTTATTCCTTCTCCTTTTTGAATAACACCTCATATTTTTCGTTCATTTATCATTTTTCTACCTTTTTCACATGTCCACAACTCTTTTTTTTTCTCTCCCCTTTTTTTTCATATGTTCCCAGTAGACCCCACTCTCATGCCTCTCCAGTTACTCTCATCCCATTTAGTCACATCCCTGGTTTCCAATATCTCAGAGACTGAAGGGTGTAACTTAAATTTTCAAAAATGGTGTCGGGGTGTGGTTAACATGGGTTATCAAGAAAAATATACAGGTAAAATTTTAGTGAAGCTAAAAACGGGTGCAAAAAGGTAAATCAGTATGAGGTGGGGCAGTTTAGGGCACAAACGAGCCAATAGATGATATTTGATCATTTCCTTTCTCGGTGGTAACGATGTCTATTTGTTTCAGATTTAGATACAATAAGTTCTAGCACAGTAATACAAACAATGCATAATCCACAAATGCACTAAAGCATATGAGATTTGAGCAATTTAGCACGAATTTCAAGGATAGTTCGAGTTTATTTTTATCACTCATCAAGAACGATGGACAAAGGTTCTAAAATTTATTAGTTTAGTCTATTTTGAGATCCTAACATTCCAGATTCGAACTGATCCATTGATTTTTAGTCCTAAGCATGGAAAATGGTGTAGAAATTTTCTAGGCATAAAATTCAGACTAATCCTTAAATGTTCACATTGGGGTTAATTATCCTAAACACCCGTAGTTTCACCATGGCATGGGTATAGAAAAATTAAAATTACATGCATCTTTGATTACATTTTGAAAACTACAACAAAAATAAACAATGATGGTTTAAAAACTATATATAAAATTGTGGATTTGAGGGTGCACTAAACAATGGTCTAGTATAAGATACAACAAAATGAAACATGAACCACTCAATAAGGATATACACCCCCAAACTTGAATGGTGCAATGCCCTCATTGCACAACATAACAATCATCACACTACAGCAAGAGGGCAAGAGAAAGATTAAGCATTAAAGTATAACACCAATGAGGGGTAGGGCTCGTCAGAAGCTATGCAAGGGGTGAACTAGGGGGAGGAGTAGGGCTCGTCAGCGGGCTCCAAAGTTGGAGCCTCGGGTGGGGAAAAGTCCGAACCCTCCTCCATGAAGAGCTCATCAGAAGGTGGTGTAGGGGGTGAACTAGGGGGAGGAGTAGGTTTGTTATCATGGGATGACCCACTCGGACCACCCCTCAATAGCCATCCCCGCCAACACCTCAGTCAGGATTCCCTTCAAGGAGGTGAGCTCGGCTCTAATCTCAGCCTGCCCCACCTCTAATGCATGGGGACGTCTCACCACTGTGGACTGGGGGGAACTCATAAAAATGAGTCCACAAATTGGGTAGCGTCTCGGTGAATGGCCTCATTCATGAGGTCACAACAACCACCGACACTGATGTTGAAGGTGTCGGGAATAGAACGCGGTGGGGGATATAGAAGTGGTAGAAGTGGATGGGGTCGGAGCATGCTCCGGTGTAATGATAGGGTTCGTGAAAAGAACGGTGACTTGAGGTGCAACTTCAGATGTGAGAATGGATGAAGTCTCGACCCATGGAAACAGATATGGGGGTCAAGGAGGCGAAGGGGAGTAAGTGGTATCCCCCGTTGTTGGGATCCTGCCTTGTGTTCAAAAAGGGGTTTAAAATTAGACAATTAAAGAGTCAATAGGTAGCACAACCAAGGCAGGCTCACACACAGTCCTGCAAGTATTCAAGATCTGTTGTAGCAAGTTTTGAAAGAAAGTAACGTCCACAAAAAAATGTGGCTGAAAATTAGGCAAATCTCCAGATCTGTGGTACATCTGGCACAACAGTAAAAGAAAGAGGAGAGGATTAAGGGGTTGTCACTTCTAAATTAAACTATAAAAACAAGTAGGATTGCAGAAACGGATGTAAGGATTAAATTCAGAGTACAGATCTTGCAGTGAGGGGGCATTAAACACAGAAAATGGGGAGAAGCAACTTGGAGTATGGTCTTGCTGCAATTAGGTTGAGCTACTAGGGTTACAGAGAGTTTAGAGTACACCAATCCCTCATCTAGCCATAGGCACAGCTGCAATGTAGAAGAATCTACTCTAAACCAAAGGCTTGAACTGATCTTAAGGGTATGATTTGTCTACTTTAATGGTCACAGATCATCCTATAGACTTCCTCCAAATCAAAGGATTAAAGTAGAAGAATCAAATTTAGACCAAAGGTTTGAATTGATCTTAAGGCTATGATCTATCCACTTTAATGGTCAAAGATCATCCTAGGGATTTCCTTCAAGTCAAAGGTTTCAATTAGAGCATTATAACCACTGCAAATGCTGCAATTACCAGGCCACAGACACAGGAAATTTCAGGAGCATCAGATCTAGGGGGCTCAGATGGCATCCAAGAGGTCTACCAATTAAGTGGGTGAGCTATTCTCATCTACACAAAGCCGATCGAGCACCAAATAAAACCAAAGAAATTATAGATCTAATTACAACAATTAAACCAACATTACATTGAATTAAACTGATCATATAATGAAATGTCCTCAGACTTGCAGTCTGTGCATCATCTAACCCTCAATAACACTCTCAGCTCTCCCTAATTACAAATTCGACCTCACCCTTTACCGCTCTCAAGAAATTAGCCAACCATAGTTGGGCTAAAGGAAGGAATTAGATAATTTCACTGCAAGCTCTGGTTTCTAGAATTCATCCCCTTTGTCAAACGGCTTCCTCTCTTCTTATAGCTTTCTCCTTCAGCCTCAGATCTAGTTTCTCCCGCCAATTACAGCTTTCAGAATAATCTTGTTATTCCCACCTTTATTCCCTCTTTAGAAGGCTCTTTAGTTCGTTAGAGTTGGGAGAGAGCACGTGGATCAATTAGGGTTTCCCAGGGAACTTTTAGAAGCCTCGCATCGATCACCAAGGTGCCTCAGTTTGCGTGCAGCAGGTCACCAACTCGCAGTGTGTGCACAACATCTTTTCTGGGAAGTGTTTAGATTGATTTCGATAGGTTGAAGAGGCTTTTGATAGGTTGAATTCAAGTACTTTGGTCCTTTCGCTAGGATTCAGGATCCTATCGAAAGGTTTCGATAGGTTGAATCCTACAATTAGAGCTTCAGCATCTCCAGCCTTCATTTGATGCTTTCGATAGGTTGAAGGATCCTTTCGACAGGTTGAGCTCTTACGCAATTGATTTCAATAGGTTCTCAGACTTTTCGATAGGTTCTATTCAAGCTCAAGTGACCATTCGATAGGATGCTCCCTTGTTATTTCTGACTGCACGAAAGGTTCTGGATCCTGTCGAATTCTCCCCATCTTCACGATTTCTTTCTTTTTTCAGCCTTCAGATCCTATTGATAGGTTGTAATAACCTATCGACAGGTTGTTTTCTGCCTGTCTTACCATTTTTCAACGCTGCTTTACTGTTGCTGCCTGCCCCAAGTGGGCATTGGTGTGGGGCCATAGTTGGGTCAAAGCTGTGGTGAGAGATGGACCTTCTTATGGAGCACTTTAGGGTGGATTTCTGGACTATGACTGCTTATTACTGCTATCTACAAAACATGCTCAACAAGCACTTATTAGTCTATTCACAGGTCTATCAAAGGTCAGGTTAAAGGGAGAGAAATAGCATTTTTCACTGCTTAACACACCCCCAAACCTAAGCTTTGCTAGTCCCTGAGCAAAGGAAAGATAAAGAAAACTTAAATGCCACTTTTGTAGGGAGCACAGATGCATTTAGCATATGCATCCAGCCTTTTAAACCCCTAGGTGATCCCTAGTGGAGGAGTGACGTCTCCCGAGGGTTTTCAGTGAAGGTACCCACAAACTTCTCCAATAAAATCAGTTAGTACTAGTGCAACATGCTAAAATAGAGCTTCAGTGAGATAAAATAAATTCCACACTAAGTGCATTCAATTCAAGAGGGCTTTCAGTAGACAAATCATCAGTTTAAAACCTGAAATTCTGCTGTAATTCCTTCATTATCAGTCAGTTCATGTCAAGGCATTGTGTCAAAAAATTGATGTAGAGCTCACTTTTAATTTGAGAATCCTGTTTTGATAATACCCCAAACAACTTGATTTTAGACCCAAATCTTACCAGGGCTGTTTACTCACAAAAAAAATAGAAAGGTGCATCATTTCACAGAGCTCAAGAGCAATTACAGCCCTCAAATAGGACTGTAAGCATGAGCATAGGCATTGCTCTAACTTCTGAAATTTTCTAATTCATTTCACCATAGATTAAACAAATTCCCATCTCCACATGACAACTCAATCTATTTCAAATCAGTAAGGTCTTTTTATTGTGTTGTAATGTAGCTTATGGGTGAAATTTGTAAAAGAATAAAGGGTGTAATAGGATTCAAATTTGAGAAATCAGTAAAAGTGAGGAGGTGACATGTACACCTTTTTTATTTCAGCAAATCTTTATTTTCTTTTTGAATTTGCAGACTTGAAGTGATTAGCTTCATCAGCTTCTTATCTTCTTGTAGATTTTCAAATGAAGTGACTTCTCTTTTTTTTTTTTTTTTTTTTTCTTACGGGCTGGAATGCCACAACACAATCGAATGTGCTTTCCTCTTACTCCACCAAATTTTAAACCTTACTCCTCTAACCTCACTTTTCCTTCTATTTCCTGGTTTCTCATATTGAGGGTGAACTGAAACAGGTCAAGGGGTTTTGGGTTCAAATTTTCAGATTTTTTTTTTTTTTTTTTTTTTTATCAAAGAAAAACTGGGATTTTAAAGGCTCAAATGGGGTGTATCAAGGGCAGTTCAACGGTGGGAAAATTTTAGGCTCAAACTGTCAAAGGGATGGCCTTACTTCATGTCCTCAATGTCATGAATGCTGTCAAGCTGTTTCAACTTGGATTTGCTTAACTTCTAGTGGGCAAAATTAGATCCAATCAATCCATAGAGCAGAAAAAATTGCCATGACACTCTTCAACGAATTATTTTTTTTTTCAGGCCCAAATCTCATTGGATATGGCCTTCCATCAAATTACTGGTGTGAATCCTTACAGTTTTCTGTCATTTCAGGTTCACTACACATCCATTTTCTGAAAATTCTTGACATGTGCCTCATGAAACATGTTAAACCTATAGCTCGTTTCAGTTTTAAAAAGTTTTTAATTTCCTCTTTTTCCAAAAATCAGGTGGGAAATCAATTTATTTTCAAAAACTTTTTTCAACATAGCTGCACTAGCAGTAACTCATTTCATTGGCACACCTGTCATACCCCCAAACCTAACTAAACAATATCCTCACTGTTTTAACATATTGGATGTAGCAGTGAATAGCCAAGACATAATATTAAAAGCAAAGGGGCACTGAAATTGCCAAACATGCAGTACATAGAAATAAAACAACCATCACAAAAAGTGAATACTAACAAGGTATTTCATTACAAATATGACAAAACAATGGTTACAAAGAAAATGCACGACAAATCTGAAAATAAGAACTACATATTGGCCAAATATTCTTCTACAAACAAAAAGATCCTTCCTCCTGGCTCAGGGATATCCTCAACCTGCGTCATGTGGAAGAGGAACTGCAAGCCAGGGAGGGGGGAAAGAAAAGGAAAAAGAAGAAAAGAAGAAAATAAGAGTTAGGGGGTGGGTGGTGGAGTAGCTGAAGAAGATGGGGGTGGTGATGCAGGTTGTTCGGTCTTATGCCTCTTCTTCTTTCTCTTTTCTTCTTTCTTCTCCTCCTTAGCGAGGATTCGCTGCACCTCTTCGTACTCATCCCATAAAAATTGCAAGGGATTAGGCTTGACTGGTGGTGGCGGTGGTGGCCAGACGGGGTAGAACTTGGTCGGCAAGTCTTTGGGTTTGTCGTCTGCCATGATTGGGGTTATGGAAGGGCTGAAGAGGTCAGGAGGGAATGGATGTGAAAGGACTGGACGAGGCTGATATTTAAAGCGCATGCCCGGTGGAATATGAATCGGTATAATAAATTGTTCGCATTCTTCCAAGCTTAATTGTTGAAAATGAAAGTGGGAATAAATGGAGCGGTGGTTGTTGTATGGGAAATAGAACGCGGACTGCATGTTGGGCTATTTTTAGCAATGGTGGTTAAGTCAAGGAAGTATAAGCAATGAATGCTGAGACCCCGATTTGTGGATAAGGATGAAAACGCGCTCCGACAGGGTTGTCTCTGTAACAATGACAAATGAGGAAGAGAGAGCTAGGGTTTGCAGTAGGTGTTTAATGGAGGAGACTGACCTAACGATAGGTTTATAAAGGATGAAAAATGAGTTCGATAGGATGAATTGAATGATTTCGATAGGTCAAAGCGTCCTGTCGAACGCTCTAGAAGTACATGCAGATGGAATACTTTGATAGGTCAATCCTTCCTATCAATAGGTTCATGAAGTGCCTGATTCATCCTTTCGATAGGTTTCTAATAAGTATCTAGATCCTATCGAAAGGGTCTGTCTGACCTTTTGAACCTATCGAAAAGTTGTTTTTACCTATCTATAAGTCTCATTGCCTATCGAAATCCTCAAATGACTTATCGACAGGTCCCAAATGTCCATAAAAACTGCATTTTCTTGCAGTGCTTAGCCTCAGCACTCAGCAAACTCTTTTGTTATGCTTCCATTCAATATGCTTTCATTATTTACACACTCTCTTGGTCCCTGGATTATTGGAAAGATCAAGATGATGACCTAATCCTAGCAATCTTATTGTAAATGAATGCAACAGAACAAGACTGAACAAAATCAAACTATAGTACATACGATACATACTGAAATCATGTATAACTTGGAGGGTCCTGAAGATCAATGGTTTCCTCAGGTGCACAGATTTTTTCAACACAGATTTTTAACCTTTAGCCATTGACTTTCATAACCCTACCATCTCTAGGTTCCTTGATTTCTACAGCTCCAGATGGGGAAACATGTAAGACTGTGTAAGGCCCATCCCATCTGGACTGCAATTTGCCTGGAAAGACTTTTAATCTTGAATTGAATAACCATACCTTGGCACCTATTTTGAATTCTTTCCACAGCAGGTGCTTGTCATGAAAGGCCTTGGTTTTGTCCTTGTAAATCCTTGCATTTGAATATGCTTCCATCCTCAACTCCTCAAGTTCAGCTATTTGTAATTTCCTGTTCACACCAGCAGCGGTTAAGTCAAGATTTAATATTTTAATGGCCCAATATGCTCTATGTTCCAACTCAACAAGCAAATGACATGCCTTGTCATACACTAACCTGAATGGGGACATCCCTATGGGGGTCTTATAGGCAGTCCTATAAGCCCACAAGGCATCTGGCAATTTTATGGACCAATCCCTCCTATCAGCTCGCGCAGTCTTCTCTAGGATATGTTTGATTTCTCTGTTGGAAATCTCTACTTGCCCACTGGTTTGTGGATGGTAGGGAATAGCAACTCTGTGGGTCACTGTTGGGCTATTTTTTAAGTGCTTGCTACTGACTTTATTGGAGGCAGTGATAAGAATGGGGTGAATGAAAATGAATGAAAGGTGGATTGAAAATGACAGACCAGCAAGCCTAAAATATGCACAGTCCTGTAAGATACAAGGCCTGTTGTAGCAAGTTTTGATAAGTAAGAGTTTGTCCCACAGGAAAGGTTGATCTAAAGCTCCAAGGGAGCCATCAGTAGTAGGCTCTCCATATCTGACTACAGATCTGGCAATCCTAAATGGAAGGTGATTTAAGGTCACTTATTTCTACATTCTCTGGTAATCTAATGATTTAACTATAGAAAGGGTTGAGAAGAAGGATGGAGTATGAGAAAATAAATATAAAAGGGTGAGAAGTAGGCTATTAGGTTCAGATCTGATGGGTTTCATGACTCAAATTCAGATCTGCTGCTATAGAAGTCCTGTCCAATGGCTACATTGTCACCACTGAGGAGAAAGAATCCAACTCATCGCTGTGCCATGATCCAATCCCTTTATGGCTATAACCTGTCCACTTAAATGGTCACAGACTATCCAATTGGGGAGCCACAGTCTAGAGATGGGTCAAAATAAGTCTATCATTGTAAGCACTACTTCATCCAGGCTACAAGCACAAGAGTCCATAGGGAACCTCAACCTCTAAAGTGCTATGTGTGGGGCTAGGCCTGTATGGGAGCATGTTAGCCCAGACACATAGAACCAGCAAGAATTTGAGTACAATCTTAGGTCTAGTTGTCCACTACTGTAGAAAGACTGCAGTGATCCAGTCACAAGCCTACAATCTCTAGAACCAAACCAAATCTGCCATCTGATGGCGGGTCTATATAAATACAGGGGAGTTTGGCTCTGCACAATTGCAGAGAAGAAGAATCTATTTTGGATCTGTGGATTGGCCTCACCCTAAGGCTATAACCTATCTACTTAAATGGTCACAGACTATCCCAGAGGCTATCCTCCTCAGAGAGGGCCAAAACAGAACAAGAACACTGATGTCACCACCATGTTCACAAGGCTACAAGCATAAGCCCCAATGGGGATTTCAGATCTAGTGGATCCTGTGGTGGGGCTAGACTTGTATGGGAGCATGTTAGCCCAGACACACAGGTCACTTAGATCTAAATAGGTCTCTAAAAATAGTCCTCCATTGGTCATAATGCAACCTATCAATAGAGGATCTCAAGGCAGTAGCCTTATACAGAACAACTCAATCTCAAACTTCAATCCCATACATGTAAAATACCCAATCATGAAATTCCATTAATTCTAAACCAAATAAGCATACAGAGGCATAGCCAGCAAGTGCTGGGCTATGGAGAGAAGAAAAAGTAAAAAGAAATCTACCTAAACCTTACTAGAGATCTACAGCTACTACAAGAAGAAGATAGACAAAATTCTATTCTAAGAGAGGCTCCTAAACCTAAACCAGGCTTAGGTTTATATAGCAGTCAGTTTGGCGGCACATTAGGGTTAGGAAACCCTAATTTTAACGATGCCATGTGGCCTAATATTATTCCTTAGATGCCTCGGGGTACGTGCACAAAAATTAGAGCGTTGGAGTGTGTGCCCTAATTGCTGAAAGTTCCCAGAATATCCTTTGCAGAAGTGAGGGAGAGTTAGAGTTCAAAGCCTCGCCAGGTAGCACAGGTTTCCAAGACTATCATGTGGTAGCATGGTCTTTGTGAGATTAGATTAACTTGAAATTCTAGACGTCGCGGGGTTGTCTTAGTTTGCAGCTTAAGCAGTCGCGCGATAGATCATTGAATCCTCGCTGGATTGCTCTGGCCTTCGTGGGATTGCACTTTCCTTCTGAACGGCGCGGGAATCGCGTGAGCAGTTTGTTCCTCAATGGATCTTCGCGAGGATCCTCGTGAGGGCATGATGTGCATTGGTCTCTGAACTGCGTAAGAAGTTTTTCTACAGTTTTGCATCCCGCGGCCACTACGCGATAGCTGCGCACAGAAATACCTGGAGCTCTCTCTCTCCTCAGCTGTTTTGAGTGAACTACGCGAGGTTTTGAGTGCTGCTTTCTTGAGCTGTGCGAGTCATGATTATGAAGCCCTTCTGTCATTAAACTGCGCGAGAACAGTGCGGACACTTGGTATGAAGTCTTGGGAAACTCGTGAGGACTGCGCGAGGCTTACTTTCGGAATCCTTTGAACCTTGCGAGAACTGCACGAGGCTCATTTCTTCCTCTATTGCTGCTGTGCTTTGCCTTCATGCAGTCAAGTTCTCGTCTGGATTCAGCTTCCCTTCTTCTGAGGTAAAAGTGGGCTCCTTAGTAGGATTAAGGCCTTATTGCAGCTGTTGTTCATTACCTACAGAACAGGCTTAAAACACTTTTATTAAATGATTAAGGGTCCAACAGAGATTAAGTTAAGGGGTGAAAAGTGGTACTTCTCAGGTCTTAATAGTCACAGAGTATTTTTCCAACAATTTTTCAAAAGGATTGTTGTAAAAATGGCTGCCTCCATCACTAATAATAGCTTTGGGGGTGTCAAACCTAGAGAAGATGTTTTCTTTTAAGAACTTAATGACAACCTTGTGGTCATTTGTTCTTGTAGCTATGGCCTCTACCCATTTGGACACAGTCCACAGCTACAAGAATAAAATTATATCCATAGGAGGGGGAAAAGGTCCCATAAAATCAATTCCCCATATGTCAAATAATTCAACAAGCACAGGTTGTAGGGGCATGGAGTTTCTCTTTGTAATACTTTCCATTTGCTGGCATTTAGAACAGGCTTTGCAGTGCTGTATGGCATCCCTGAATAGAGTGGGCCAATAGAAACCAGATTGGAGCACCTTTGCAGCAGCCTTGTTGCCACTGAAATGGCCCCCACACGCCTGTTCATGACACATGGTTAGAATATTTTCGAACTCAGTTTCAGGTATACATCTTCTTGTCACCTGGTCTGCACAATACTTAAAGAGATCAGGATCCTCTCGCATGTAATATCGAATCTGTGAATAGAATAGACTTCGGTCATCCTTACTCCAATGTGAGGGTATCCTTCCCACAGCCAGATAGTTTACTATATTGGCAAACCAGGGCATACTTATCTCCACAGCAAAAAGTTGCTCATCTGGGAAGGAGTCATTGATGGGCAAGCTCTCTATTCCAGCATCTGGAATCCTTGACAAGTGGTCTGCAACCACATTTTCAACCCCCCACTTGTCTTTGATTTCCAAATTGAATTCCTGCAAAAGAAGAATCCATCTAATTAGTCTAGCTTTGGCCTCCTTCTTAGACAAGAGGTATTTTAAGGCTGAATGGTCAGTGAATACAGTGATCTTGGATCCCAACACATATGATCTAAGCTTCTCTAAAGCAAATACAATGGCTAGTAGCTTCTTTTCAGTCGTGGTGTAATTCAATTAAGCATCAACTATTGATTTACTAGCATAAGCCACCACACATTGTGCTTTGTCTCTCCTTTGTCCCAGCACTGCACCAATGGCAAAGTCTGATGCATCACACATAAGCTCAAATGGCAGAGAAAAATTAGGAGCTTGTAATATAGGAGCAGTAGTCAAACAAGTTTTCAGAAGTTCAAAAGCAGCCAGGCATTCATCATTGAACACAAATGGAACCTCTTGGCACAGAAAGTGGCAAAGAGGCTTGGAAATTTTGTTGAAGTCTTTGATGAACCTCTTGTAGAAACTAGCATGGGCCAAGAATGACCTGACTTGTTTGACGATTTTGGGAGGGGTCAAATGTGCTATTAGATCAATTTTAGCTTGATCAACCTCTATTCCTCTTTGGGAAACAACATGTCCTAGGAGAGTTCCTTGAGTCACCATGAAATGACTCTTTTCCCAACTCAAAACCAGGTTGGTCTCCTCACACCTTTGCAGCACAAGGTTGAGATGGTGAAAGCATTGGCTAAAATCATCCCTAGAAATAGAGAAATCATCTGTAAAAATCTCTAAAAACTTGTCAATCATGTCAGAAAAGATAGAATACATGTAACTTTGAAAAGTGGCAGGTGCATTACATAGTCCAAATGGGATCCTTCTGTATGCAAAGGTTCCAAATGGACCAGTGAATGTAGTTTTTTCTTGATCCTGAGGATAAACAGGAATCTGGTTGTATCCTGAATAACCATCAAGAAAACAGTAAAAAGCCTTACTTTCTAACTTATCTAAGATCTGGTCTATAAAGGAAAATGGAAAGTGATCTTTGATAGTTTTCTCATTGATCTTGCGATAGTCTATGCATACCCTTCAACCAGTGGTCTGTCTAGTTGGAATCAGCTCACCTGAGTCTGCTTGAACAACTGTGATCCCAGATTTTTTGGGCACCACCTGGGTAGGTGCCACCCATTGAGAATCTGAGATGGGGTAAATGACCCCAGCATCAAGGAGTTTAACTACTTCCTTCATTACAACTTCCTGCATGTGTGGGTTGAGCTTCCTTTGCATCTCTCTAGAAGGTTTAGAAACTTCTTCAAGATGGATTTTGTGCATGCGCACTGCTGGATTTATCCCCCCCAAATCTGCAATAGTCCACCCTATTGCTCTCTTATGCGTTTTTATCACATAAAGCAATTCTTCTTCCTACTCAAGAGTGAGGGAAGAAGAAATTATTACTGGCAGTTTGTGATTGGCCACTAAAAGATATATTTTAAAGATTTTGGGAGTTTCTTTAACTCCACATCTGGGGGACTAATGAGTGAAGGCAATAGGGGTGCCTTGGAGGGTGGTGGAACCGGTAGCAAAGCAGGGCTCCATGGGTGCTACTTTACTAACTTTTCTTCAGAGTTTACACTTTTTACTTGCTCAAGCTCAGAGGTGGAGGCTTTCTCTTCCACTGTTTCATTCCATATTTCCTCAAAAACATTAAACCATTCATTACCATTCAGCAGCTGAGCTAGATTTTCCTGCACAACCTCATCCAGCACATCAATGGAAAAACAGTCCTCATTCTCTAAGTGGGGCTGATGAGCTGCACATTCAACTTCACTTTCATGTTACCAAGAGATACCTCCATGACCACTGATCGACATTTTATACAAGCATTAGAAGTGGCCAAAAAGGGTTTGCCTAAGATCACAGATATGAAAGTAGCACGCTTGCTAGGCTCCATGTCCAACACTAAAAAATTAGCAGGATAAAAGAATTTGTCAACCCCAACCAAGATATCTTTAATGACCCCCACAGGCTTCCTTTCATATCTATTAGCTAGTTGTAAGACCACATGTCTGGGCTACAACTCTCCTAAGCCCAGCTTCTCATATACTGAATATGGAAGCAAATTCACACTAGCTCCCAGATATAACAAAGCCTTTTCAATGGTATGATCCCCAATGATGCAGGGGATAGTTGGGACTCCAGGGTCTTGGAGTTTTGTTGGGGTTGCAATAGTTAGGATTTGTTTTACTTTTTCTGCTGAAAAGACTTTCTTGCATAAATGTGTCCTTGATTGTCTTTTGTGGGTGCAAAGGTCTTTCAAAAACTTGGCATAGGCTGGAACCTACTTGATTACATCAAGTAGAGGTAGGTTGATCTTCACTTGCTTAAAAGTTTCCATCATTTCCTCTATTTTGGCATGCCCTTTGTCAAAAGGGGAAGGTGCTTGCATTGCCCTAGGAAATGGAAAATGTGGGACTGCTCCCTCATTTGCAGCCTTAGCCAACTCATCATCTCTCTTTTTGATTTTTTTATTCTCTTGAGAATCATCACTATCCTTCTTATTCAACATGGGTTGTTCCTATTGTTCCTTTTCTAAGACCACCTCTTTTTCTTTTTCTGAATTTCTCAAAGGCCCACAGCCTATTTGATTGTCTATCAACCTTCCACTTCTTAATGCGGTGACAGATTTGGCCTCCTCATGGGAAGAGGAAACTTCACCTACCATATATTGTCTCCTTCGGTTATCCAGGGGTTGGCTAGGCAGCCTCCCTTCCTCTCTCTTGGCTAAAGCATTAGATAGCTGACCAAGATGGTCTTCTTTCTTTTTAATGCTTTGGCTATGAGAGTGCATAGTTTGAGACAAGGGTCTTAAGTTCTGTAGTGAAGCCAGAACTTGTTCCTCAAAAGAAAGGGATCTAGTAGCTGAAGGGGGTGCGATTCTGCAATTTGAGCAATAGTATTGAGGCCTTGGGAAGTAATTTTGGTGGTATGGCTGAGCATTTTTGTAAGGCATAGGCTGTTGTGGCTGCTGCTGCTGGTTTTAAAAACCATCTCGTCTCCACCTCAAGTTAGGGTAGTTTTTCCATTGGTAACCAACAGTAGATTGTTGCCCAAAAGACTGGGTGGCAGCCACATGCTCCATCACAAAGTCTGGAAATTGAATAGCTGAGGGGCATTCCTCAAGGGAGTGAGTGGGGGACTGGCATATAACACATGCCTCCTCCACTTTAGCAGCCATGGGTGATTGTATTGCTCCCATGAGCTTATCAAATTTATGGGTCAAAATGTCCACTTTCCTTTCCAAATCATTGTCCACTTATCTCATACAATTTTCCTCTTATGGTATTTTCTTTCACCAGTCTAGGAGTGCGCAAATCCCTGGACAATGTCTCTCTCTGCATGGAGTTCTCACCGATAATGTCAAACAACTCCCAAGCCTCCTCATCAATTTTGTGGAGGTAAGTCCCACCACAAGAAGCATTGACCATATCCCTGCTTTTAGAGTCAATCCCTTGATAGAAACTTTGAACAAGTTGCCATTCAGGGATTTGATGATGGGGACATTTCTTCAGTTCTTTGAATCTCTCCCAATCTTGGTAAAAATCCTCAGTTGGATCTTGAGTAAATGAGATAATGCCCTTCCTCGTCTGGCTTGTCTTGGACATGGGGAAAAACTTGGCCAAAAACTGACATTGAAAATCACTCCAAGACCGAATACTGTTGGGTGGGAGCATTAACAACCAAGTCCTGGCCCTATCCTTTAATGAAAAAGGAAAGAGTCTCATCCTGGTTGCTTCCTCCCCCAAACCTACAATATTGAAGGTAGTGCACAATTCTAAAAATTCGTCAATGTCTTTATATTGGTCTTCTTTGGTCAGGCCATGGAATGAGGGTAGCATTTGAATTATGGAAGACTTGACCTCATAGTTCCCTTGAGTAGCAAGGAATTGAATGCAGAAGGGGGAATTGTAATCCCTTGGTACATTGAATTCCTTCAAGGTTCTAGGTTGCTGTTACTCACCCATTTCAGCAAATCCAGATACAGTAGATGTGGGTGAAATTTATTTAGTCCTAAGGAGTCTTTCAACCTCTGGATTTAATGGAACGATCTGAGGATTGAGAATTCTCCTTCCAAACATACACCACTCACAATCTTAATGCACACACAATGCAAAGCCAATTTAACACAACAATCAGGAATCAACACAATGAATTCACAAATCTAGAAATCCACAGATCTGAAAAATGAAAGGAGTAGAGGAATGCGAACTTTAACACAACCTCTCGTACAATGCTCCTCCTTAGACCCACCTTCCAATCTGTTAAAAATAACAAAAACTACTCCAACATAACAAAAATTGTTAACAGCAGTTGGTGAAACTAAACAATCTATCGCAAATTAAAAATCTATACTAAAATAAACTTAGATCTACCAATTTTAAGCACACAAATCCCCAACAGCGGTGCCAAAAACTTGTTGGGATCCTGCCTTGTGTTCAAAAAGGGGTTTAAAATCAGACAATTAAAGAGTCTATAGGTAACACACACCAAGGCAGGCTCACACAGTCCTGCAAGTATTCAGGGCCTGTTGTAGCAAGTTTTGAGAGAAAGAAAGAAAAGGTATGTCCACAGGGAAATGCGGCTAAAAATTAGGCAAATCTCCATATCTGTGGTAGATCTGGCACCCGTCCTAATGCTAAAACAGTAAAAGAAAGAGGAGAGGTTTAAGGGGTTGTCACTTCTAAATTAAACTACAAAAATAAGTAGGATTGTAGAAACGGATGTTAGGATTAAATTCAGAGTACAGATCTTGCAGTGAGGGGGAATTAAACACAGAAAATGGGGAGAAGCAGCTTGGAGTTTGGTCTTGCTGCAATTAGGTTGAGCTACTAGGGTTACAGAGAGTTTAGAGTACACCAATCCCTCATCTAGCCATAGGCACTGCTGCATGGTAGAAGAATCTACTCTAAACCAAAG
This sequence comes from Chloranthus sessilifolius, assembly GCA_021018995.1. Taxonomy (NCBI): domain Eukaryota; kingdom Viridiplantae; phylum Streptophyta; class Magnoliopsida; order Chloranthales; family Chloranthaceae; genus Chloranthus; species Chloranthus sessilifolius. Next base: position 101,796,804 of record CM037597.1, read on the forward strand.
GCATGAACTGATCTTAAGGGTATGATCTGTCTACTTTAATGGTCACAGATCATCCTACAGACTTCCTCCAAATCAAAGGATTAAAGTAGAAGAATCTAATTTAGACTAAAGGTTTGAATTGATCTTAAGGCTATGATCTGTCCACTTTAATGGTCACAGATCATCCTAGGGATTTCCTTCAAGTCAAAGGTTTCAATTAGAGCATTATAACCACTGCAAATGCTGCAATTACCAGGCCAAAGACACAGGAAATTACTGGAGCATCAGATCTAGGGAGCTCAGATGGCATCCAAGAGGTCTACCAATTAAGTGGGTGAGCTATTCTCATCTACACAGAGCCGATCGAGCACCCAATGAAACCAAAGGAACTATAGATCTAATTACAACAATTAAACCAATATTACATTGAATTAAATTGACCATATATTGAAATGTCCTCAGACTTGCAGTCTATGCATCATCTAACCCTCAATAACACTCTCAGCTCTCCCTAATTATAGATTCGACCTCACCCTTTGCTGCTCTCAAGAAATTAGCCAACCATAGTTGGGCTAAAGGAAGGAATTAGAGAATTTTGCTACAAGCTCTGGTTTCCAGAATCTATCTCCTTTTTCAGACGGCTTCCTCTCTTCTTATAGCTTTCTCCTTCAGCCTCAGATATAGTTTTTCCTGCCAATTACAACTTCCAGAATAATCCTGTTATTCCCACCTTTATTCCCTCTCTAGAAGGCTCTTTAGTTCATTAGAGTTGGGAGAAAGCATGTGGGTCAGTTAGGGTTTCCCAGGGCACTTCTAGAAGCCTCGCGCTGGTCACCAAGGTGCCTCAGTTTGCATGCATCAGGTCACCAACTCGTCGTGTGTGCACAACAGCTTTTCTGGGAAGTGTTTAGATTGATTTCGATAGGTTAAAGAGGCTTTTGATAGGTTGAATTCAAGTATTTGGTCCTTTCGCTAGGATTCAGGATCCTATCGAGAAGTTCCGATAGGTTGAATCCTACAATTAGAGCTTCAGCATCTCCAGCCTTCATTTGATGCTTTCGATAGGTTGAAGGATCCTTTCAACAGGTTGAGCTCTTACACAATTGATTTCGATAGGTTCTCAGACTTTTCGAAAGGCTTTGTTCCAGCTCAGGTGACCATTCGATAGGATGCTCCCTTGTTATTTCCGACTGCACGAAAGGTTCTGGATCCTGTCAAATTCTCCCCATCATCACGATTTCTTCCTTTTTTCAGCCTTCAAATCCTATCGATAGGTTGTAATAACCTTACAACATGTTGTTTTTAGCCTATCTTTCCTTTTTTCAACGCTGCTTTGTTGTTGCTGCTGCCCCAAGTGCGCATTGGTGTGGGGCCCTTCTGTGTGTCATAGTTGAGTCAGAGCTGTGGTGAGAGATGGACCTTCTTATGGAGCACTTTAGGGTGGATTTCTACACTATGACTGCTTATTACTGCTATCTACAAAACATGTTCAACAAGCACTTATTAGTCTATTCACAGGTCTATCAAAGGCCAGGTTAAAGGGTAAAAAATGGCATTTTTCACTGCTTAACACCCGTCTCGAGTGATGGACAGCCTCTGGTTTAAGGCCAATTTCTCAATTTTGATCGGTCAAAATCTGGTAGAGAACTTGGTTCTCTGCCCATATTTCACCAAAACTCATCTAAAAACATATATATATATATTTATTTATTTATTTATTTATTTATTTACTAACTAGTGAAAACCGAAAACACATACCTTAGCCTCTCGCGGCGTCCCGTGATAAGCCTTTGGTAAGTTGAAGCTTTCGCTCTCCCAAGGCTATAAAACGAACTCTAAGCAAACTAGGGTTAGTATATGATATACAAGTACAATATAAAATAAAAATCAAATAAGATAAAATCGAAGTCCCTAGGAACAGTGCCAAAAACTTGATCGTCTTAAAATATGACCTTGCAAGTGCACAAGTTCAGATGTACTTGAGCGAGTACAAGGGTGTCGAACCACAAGGACTTGTCATGTACCTTATTTAATCTCTATTTTATATAACAATTGTATATTTTAAGTTTTCTAAATTAATCCTAAAAATAAAGAGAAAACCTAGCAGATCTGGATAAAGACTTAGATCTCTCTTGGATCTCAGACTTGTATCTATTAATCTCCTATTTTGAATCCCTGGTATCCCCCACTCCTAGCTACAAGCTTAGTTGCTTCATATATGAATTAGAAAAATATAATCATGAGTTAGATAAATCTAATCCTCAAAGAACCATTGCACAAACCAACATAAACTACCCTACAATGCCTAGTTCGTCGGTGAATATCCTATCTAGGCTAACCCCAATCCCTACAAGGCCATTGAGATTATTCTAAATAAGATTGCAGCATTACCATCATGTTCTCGATCCATTGATGGAATTCAAAGTAAAGAAAGAAACCCAAATCAATACTGTGTAACCATGGCTACATATCGATCCGTTGCGATGATGCGCTCATGTAAAAAAATATAGAGTCACCACCCGGAGCTTTTGGTGTCTCGGGAAACTCAAATCAATTTTGAAAGCATTGAAGTGCCAAATATGACTCTGATTTACCGATTCACGTTAAAGGCTCTTGGGTAGGGGCTTTGGTTATCAATCGGGATGGTGTTAGGCACCCAATCAACCCGCTCATACGAGGTCTCAACTTATGGCCAAATAAAAAGAGAAAATAAAATATAAAATAACACTTCCTCGTACCCGTAATTCCGGAAGAGTAATGGCTCAAATTCTAGGATAGCAGAAAAGCAAAGAAGGTAGAGGAATCGGGAGAGTCAGAGCTCTCGGGCCCTTGTAGCACAGCTGTGGACCTTTGTGTAGCTGCGTTTCAATGAGCTTTCAATGGCGCTTGGTTAGAGAAATGGGTTTTAATATCTAAGGCTATGGACCTAGGCGTTGTTCTTCCTAAAACTAAGGGTTTGATGATAGAAAATGTGGTCTAAAGGATGAACCTATGTTATGGAATTTTATGGATAAAATGCTAAAATGGGAAAGGGAGCCCTCTTAGAATTTTCTCCATTTTTAGATTTTTTTCAAGCCCTTAATCAAGGTGAGGTGGCTCCCTATTTATAGAGGAAGGTTGGAATTGGGGAGGGTCTAAGTCTTAATGGCTTTAGCAATTAGGTAATGGGGATCTAAGGCTTTCTAGAGTTTAGAGAAGAGGGAACTTGGGTTTAATGGTAGATGATAGAGTAGGCTTCTAAATGGAAAAAGGGTAAAAAAGAAGGCTAGTGGGGGTGCAACAGACCTATCAAAACAAACCCCAATGGATGGGGTGGTCAACAAGTCAAACTCCAAATTCAAAATCTAGCCATTGTTCCTAAGCCTAGCATATGTATTAGACATGCTAGGTATAGGAACAATGTTCCCTGAGAATCGTGGAGGTTCAGAACCCACCGTGGGGTCCACAGAAGCTATTTTTTTGCCTAGCGTGTCTCTTAGACACACTAGGCCAAAATCTGCTAAAATTGGCCTAGCGTGTCTATTAGACACACTAGGCAAATTTCCTGCAACTCGGCCCGATTTTCAAACCGCCATATCTTTCTGAATATAACTCGGATTGAGGAGATTCCTAGCTTGTTTGAAAGCTAAGAACATCATCTTTCCAATGGTATGGAACTCAGTTCTAGCAGAGCTCTATGTAAACTATGGAACTCCTCTATTCAGCTAGTGCCCGGGAGGGTTTAAAACAGGTTCAGGAGGGGTTCTACAGGTTAGGGTTTATTCTTGAGGGTCGGGGATAGGCTTTTAAGGGTTTGGGAAGTGCGCTTGGAAGCTTGGAGGGTACGCCTTTCTCAAAGTGTAAGTTAGTCGGGCCTTGGGCCAAATTTTGGTGTCTATAGATGCCCCTCTTTGGTATTCAATCACTAATGATTGCATGCCAACGAAAGAGACGTCCAAAGAGGCCCAAGTCACCCTAACGGATCCGTTGTATTCAAAGCAAAACTCAAAATCAAATGGTAATATGTTGAGTATACGAAAGCCTTGTATGTCAACAAAAAGTCTGTTCCTAAATGCTATCGGTCCCCAAGTGCTTAGCGACATTACTGGGTATGACCGAGATGGTGCGATTTGCGAAAACCCAATGTGTTGGGAAAAATGTCCGCTCCACGATATGATTGGTGAGGTGTGATGTTTGGTTCCATTTTGAACAAGACAGCTCCATAAGTGGGGGGTGATTGTCCTATACTTCAAGATGGGTGTAAAGCAACTGACGTGAAGATTCACAGTTTGTGCCCAACCTGACGACGCATTAATTGCCCCATTTGATTGGTCACAGATGCCCCTATGCGAGGTAGGGTTTAAGATTTTTGGGCGAACCCATCGATCTCGAGGTTAATTTAGCACAACTACCCGAGTAGAGCGAATATTAATGTCGCAATGCTTTTTGGGAGTGTGTGCCTTTATTCAAGCCACATAATATTGGTACTTCATGGTTTTATGTATATATATTTTTTTCTTTTTTGGATGTTTGTTTGAGGTTTCTGAGCATGCTCATCGACCTTAGACATTTTATTTTAGCTCCATTTCTAGAATGGATCAAATGAAGGTTGATGCACTTTTTGGGAACATGTGCAACTAGTGGTCTAGCCAAACAAAACTATCTATCAGGCCAAACCCGAATGAAACAAAGCCAACATGGGGCCAAAATAAGCCTAACGTGTATATTAGACACGCTAGGCCAAATATGGAGAGAATTAAGGTTAGCGTGTGTAATACACACACTAGGCCAAAACTGGGGAATTTATGCCTAGCGTGTATATTAGACACGCTAGGCCAAATCTAGAGATTTTATGCCTAGCGTGTGTATTAGACACACTAGGCCATTTTATGTTTTAAAAGCAGTCGGGCGTGACTAGAGACCCAAAAAGGTTCATAATTCAAACCTCTCCTCTCTCCCTCTCTCCAAACCGAAACGGGAACCCTACCTTGTGTCCCACAGATCTGATTAGAACCTCAGCATCGTGCCGGTGTCGTTATCACGGATTGAATTGCGCATTTTATGCCTGATCTAGGGTTCCAATTTTCACCAAGGTAATCACTTAAAAATCCTTTTTCTTTTGAATTTCTTTTGATTTTATGCCAATTTGGTTAGGGTTCTTGCATCTAGATGATAAATGGGTGTTTATTTCTTGCTAATGTGATCATTTGTGATCCCTATGGTGCTTTTGTGTGCATTTTGGTGAAAACATGGGTGATTTTCTTTTTCTTTTTTGATTTTTAATTTATCAATGGATTAGGGCCTTTGTATATAGGGAAAAAATGGATTTTTTCACCAAAGCAAATGCCTTTTATTGTTTAAGTGATGTTTGAGACGGATTTCGGCAATAGTTTTTAGTCAATTTGTACCCGTTCCCCCTCTTTCTCTTTGGTAAATGGTGGCCCTTTTTGAAAAAAGTGTATGTGGCCAAAAATCACTGATTTTTCTCGTAAAGAGAGATTATTATTTGGTTTTTTTTTTTTTTATTAAAATGATGGGACATATCTCCCCTCTCTCTCTTTTTTGTTTGATTTTTCTTGGACATTTGGTGTGAGGCATACTTACCTTAGTTTGGTTGCATGTTTCCTAGACAAGCATTCGATTTCCTCTTGCTCATAATCCATTAACATTTGGTGATGTATCTCTTTTCAGGATGGCGCATGACCAGTCAAGTGATGAGGACCAAGCTCACAGGTGTAGCCCTGATGTGATCTTTGGTATCCGGGGTGAGCGCTTTGTCCAGGTGTAATGCTCCTCGCGTGACTGGAACGAGAAGCAGGGCGAGGCGGCCTACAGTGGGTTGCTTCATCAGTAATACACCCACATTTCAAATTTCAGGATTGCTAGCCAAGTAAAGAGAAGAGTCCTTTGGATGCTTCCCTTTGTTATTTTTTCATGCTCCTTTGTTCTAGGATCTAACATCCTTCATTCTTTTGATGCAGCCCCTACCCTAGATCATGTTTCATGGGGGGTGTTTCACCTTCAACACTTTTATGCCCACATTCCCTATGCCATGAGGTTTCTTCTAGCTCTAGCTGATTTTGGAGACTTCCTATCCTGCTTTGCCATGCAGAGTGACTCGGCCTATGTGAAGGCCTTAGTGGAGAGGTTTCATCTGGAGACAATTACCTTTCATATGTCAATAGCTTAGATGACCATCACTCTCATGGATTGGTCTATAGTTATGGGGATTACGATAGGAGGGGTGCCAGTGGTCTTTCCTCGCATCCCTGATTGTGAGGAGGTGACTGGACTGATTGGGGCCTACCCTTCCTCCAACAACATGACTGGCTCTGAGGTCAAGTTGTCCTGGTTGGAGAGTCTGTTTGAGGCCGACGAGTTGATTGATCCACACCAGCCTGATATGGATGTCATTATCGAGCCTGAGTGCGCCCTGATGCTGGCTCGCATCTCCCTCCTTTATGCTCTGGGTAAGACCATTCTTGCCAACACCACCGTGGGTCATGTAGCATTTTCCTGCCTTTTTCTGATGGAGAACTAGGTAGATTGGGGTGGTGCTTGGTATGCTGTGCTGATGGACAACCTAGCTAGAGCCTCAGTTGGGGAGGTAGCCTCCGTCCTTAGTTTTTGGCCCATGGTTGAGGTAACCCATTTGGTTTTTGCCCTTCCTGGTTCGTCATTTCTGACTTTCATTCATTTTTGATATGTTCCTTGCTTGTCCCTTTTTCAGATTTGGGGGTACCTGCACTTTCAACCTGGCCACCCCCTGCTCTTTTCTGATGAGTACACCTACCCCCTTGTGAGCTTCTAGCACACTGACCATCGCCGAGAGTCCAGGATGAAGCACCTAGAACTGGGCTTGAGGTCTCAATTTGACCTGATGATCCCTGAGCAGGTTTGAATCTCTCTTTTCTAATCGGTTAGATATGCTTCCATTTGACTGACCGACAGGATTTCTCTTTTGTGCAGATTATATTTGACCCGTAAGTCGGCTCCCCTTTCCTAGACCGTGCCGCTGTAGGGTAGTCACGACTGTTTGTAGACCACCTTGTTGTCTTTTGCTGCAGTGCTTGGGTTTGAATCTATTATTTGGGGGAGAGGGTCGTGCACCAGTATCAGGATTTCTTCGCTTAGCTGTTGGATTTTCTCGAGGATGTTATGTCACCAAGGGGGATGGTCGAGGAGCTCTCTGAGAGACTCATCCATCATGGGATTCCTGTCGATGACCTTTCTCAGTACGGGGAGTACCAGTAGTGGTATGAGTCTCTCCCTTATTGGACCCTCCTTCCACGCTTCATTCCAGGTGCCAACTTTTTGGCATTCGGAGGACCACGGAGCCAGGTACTTTCTCTTACCCTTCCTTTGCTTGTCGGTTCATCTTTTTTATTCGCTAGGGTATTGCTTTACTAATTTTTTTTCTTCCTTTTTCCTTTTTTAGTTTGAGGAGGCAACGAAACCTGGCAAGGGGGCAGATGTGGGACATTCAGAGGGGGCAGATGTAGGACCCTCGGGTACTTTCGGTGCAAGGCCTTCAGGGACATCTGCCGCAGGGACCCTAGGTGCTTTTAGGCATATGGATGACGAATTTCTCTCTGGGCTGTGTGCTAACATGGCTGAGTGTGCCCCCCTTTCTGACAAGGTAGTTAGAGTACCTCCCCCAGAGCTGATCCCAGAGGTGAGTTCCCTTTTTAAGGGGTATGCATGCCCTCCTCTATCTTTTTTAGTTTGTTGATTTCTCCATTTGTCCCTCTTTGTAGGTTAATGAGTTAGCCGTTCAATAAGCTTATTACTACCGTCACATTTCTGACCTTCAGGGAGGCTAAAGTGGTGAGTATGATGTTGGGTTATCCCTTTTGCATTTTATAAGTTTATGCTTTCCCCTAATTGATCCTTCTAATGTGATGCTTTCAACATGCTCGAGAGGAGTCACGTTCACTACTTAGCCGACTGTCCTAGGTGTGGTCCTATGCTGGTGATACTCGGAGTTTCAAGAGGCTAAGCGCTCGCGGAAGAGGGACTCTCAAGGACCTGGAGCATGATTGGAGGCCACCCCTATTGCTTTTTTCTTTCTATGAACATTTGACCTTTGAGTATTTGGGACAATTTGTAATAGCACTGTGACTGCTTGGTGCACTCTGGATATTTGCTGTTATTTTGAAATTTGTATGGGCATCTTTGGTTTTCTTCCTTGATCACTATTTCCTGTTTTGTATGTGACTTGCTTGCCTGAAACATGAAAGATAGGTTAGATGGCTTTGTGAAATTGTAATTATGCCTCATACTCTTCTGCAGGATAGCCATGAGTTTGGCGAAATATTGGGGAAGGCCCCCTGATCTATGCATTGGCTGAAATGGCCAGGGTCCATGCACTTCTTTTTTTTTTTATTGCGAGCGTGGTTCCTATACAAGGAGAATGTAAAACAGGTCTATTGTATGCAAGTAGATTGGTCCTTGGGGATGGGAAAACAGGTCTATTGTATGCAAGTAGATTGGTCCTTGGGGATGGGAAAACAGATCTTCCCCTTTTCCTCCTCTCTTTTTTCTTGTTCTTCCTTCTTTTTGGTCTAGCGTGTCTATTACACACGTGATTCACTGGTTATATGTATCTAATTAAGTCTTAACCTATTGCAAGTGCACAATGGAAATTGTAGAGCTAGTATAGGATTGTTCCCATGTGATTCCTTATATATATATTAATTTTCTAAAAACTTATACTTATCTTTTAAGTGCCTAAACTACTTAAGAAATAACAATAAAGAATGGTTTCTTAAACTAAATTTTATAAAAAATAAATCCTATATCCTCCTACTTCAGATTATGGTCATCAATCACAATCTTCAGCTATCGGATATTTACAATTTTCAAATACCGTTACACTATATCTCAATCTTCTAGAATTGGGGTCAATCAAAAACTAGCATCCTTTAATATAGATTTATACTAATCTTTAATCTACCAGGAATTTAGGTGTCAATCAAACTCTAGAAAATTAAAGATAAAAAATAAAAACCATTACACTAATCTGCAAATCTCAAACTGGGTCATCAATTCAAATTAAAATTTGAAGATGTTTACAAAAAAGTAAATTGTAATAAACTAAATCTAAACTAGAAAGCAATAAAATTATATTTTTCACCCCTCAGCTGCAATCGTCAATTGCTTCTGAGAAACTATAGATATCTACTCTAATCTTCCAGCTCTCAATACCAGTCATCAATTGTGATCAAGGAACCTTGGATATCTAAACTAAACTACTCTAATTTGATTGGAAGAAAATCCAACCTCAGGCATCAATTGATGCTGAGAATTTCTTCAATGATTTATTCTTAACCAAGCCCTCTTATTTATAGATCATAAGGGGTCGGTTTAAAAAACTTTTTAATTCTAATAAAAGAAATTACTAAAACAAAAGTATCCTAATATAATTTTCACCTTTATTTTAGCAGCAGAGTCCTTTAAGAGTCTTCTTCGTCAATCTTCTCAGATCCATGATTGGCCAGACTTCTAAGTCAAGAATTCTTCTAATTTTGTGCATGGCGGTATTTATTCTCACATGATCAATAGCTTCAGAAGGTGTTCTTCTGAAAAATTATAAATCACGATTTTCTATTCTTTTCTCTCTGGACAATTTTGCATTTACGATTGTTCGTCTTTTCTTCTCTCTCAACACAGCTTCCTATAGAACGATACTCTATTTATGATTCATCACTTTCTCTTGTATCGTACTTCACTTTTGAACGGCTTCCTCTGAAGAATCATAAATTATGATTTCTACTCTATATTGCAACATTCTGCAAAATCGTAAAATATGATATTTCATTTTTTAGTAGGCAAAGATGCATTTTTTGGTTCAATCATCTTTGTATTGCTTTTTGAGTTCATTTTGACGAATATTAAAATTTTGGTTCTCTTTTGCTATTTTTCATTAATATCTGCACATCAGTAACTTATTAGTAGCAAACTAAGTCCTAGCATCACTATGTTAAGGGTAGTAAAATGGTATATTATATGAGTGATCTCACCTCCAAACTTACGCTTTGCTAGTCCCTAGCAAACAAGGAAATATAAAATATTCTAGTCTAAAATTTAAATGCCACTTTCGTAGGGAGCATGATTGCATTTAGCAGATCCAACAAGCCTTTAAAACCTCTAGGTGATCCCTAGTGGAGGAGTTGTAGTCTCCTGAAGGTTTTCAGTGAAGTTACCTACAAACTTCAAATATTTTTGGATTTTTCAAAATATTATTCAAAAGAAAATAAAAGGTTAAAAATCTAAACTAAGTATTGTACGCTAGCTATGTTAACTAAGTTGACTAAGTTGATTAAATTGATCATCACATAGTTTGTTATGATTTTCTAAAATGACTCAATCCTTTATCCTTACTTTCCATTATAACAGTTATCCTTAATTAGAACTCCAACAATTTCAATTCATAGTAAACAGGGAGTGTATGCATCAGTGGACAATTTATTCTTCATAAAATTTTTTAAACTACAGTTTTTAGAAAATATTTTCATTCAAAAGCTCACTATTAACATACTCTCAAAAAAATCAAAACTTTTGGGTTCTCTCAATGTATTAAGAAGAATTTAGTCAAAGGATAATTGCAAAAAATTTCAATCTCATAGAAAAGATAATCTATTCTATTCATATGATTCCTTGTATAATCCATAGTATCTTTTATTCATATCTCTACTAGCCTTATACTTTTGCAAATCGTAAATCAGAAAGGTCTTTCCTCTGACTTGTAATGGGGCTTTGGGTTTCAGAAGGTGTCAAAGAAAGGTAAAAGGATTCAAAAATTTTCTGAGAATTTAGCTCTTCTTTCTCCTATATTTTTCTTCTTCTTTTCTACTTCAGTAAGTATCCAAGGATTGCATAACATCTTCCCATTTACTATTTTTTTGTTTTGTAAATCCCATTTCTTAATTTGTAAAATCGTATTTTATGATTTTTCTTTCTTTTTTTTCTAAATCGCCTTTTACGATTTCTCATTTCTTCTCTCATATTCTTCATCTTAATTTCTTCAGTTGTACCCTTTTTCTAGCATTTTCCTTTTCTGTTTTTGCTTTTACTCCTTCCCCTCCCTCTTCTTCTCTTCTTTTACACTCTACATTCTCAGAATTTGTAAGGGTTGAAGGTTGAAAGTTGTGGGTAGTACATATGGTTAAGGGTTTTCAAAATTTTGGTACAAAAAAATTCGGTTTAGGCTTCTAATATGGGTTTAAAGGATAAATTATTTTCTGGGATTTTGGCTTTTTAGCTCTGGTTAACAAAAGATGACCTTGAATCATCTTTATGATTTACTAGCATAGATTTCTTATTATTTTGATATTTCTAACAAATAGTGCTAGACAAAAAATCATGTTATCATAGTCATAGAATATTTTTATTCTAAATTCAGCAATATGAGATTTCATAAAATTGGAAGTTCAAAGAAAGGTTTGACTTGAATAAAAGCAGTCTCTCTCTCAAAGAAAGGAAAATTTGGCTCTAATGCTCACTAGTTTATATAATTTTGAAACTATACTCTAAAATGTTGCAGTTTAGATCAATCTATTGTTTCAAGCATCCAATCTAATACACTGTTCACCGAGCTAAACATGAATTGTACTATTCTATATGCTGATTGTTGAACTTCTACTATGATGGATCATAAGTTTTCAAGATTCATAATATTTCTATCATAATTCACATATAATGATCAACTATAAATTTAAAAAATTACGCAAAAGCAAACTAAGTGAAACTGATTATACTACTAATTAACTAATTACTATACACAAAAGTTGTGTATCCCCCTAAACTTAAGTTGGACAATGCCCTCATTGGCAAAAAATCAGGGGATACTTAAAATTTATTTACCTTAAAATCACTGATATTACTGATTGCTTATCGGATGAAAAAAAAAATTCTTTAAAGAATGTCCCCCAAACTTGAGGAAAACACATCTGTTTTATTCTCAAAGACATCAATAAAAAAAAAAATTTTAAATTAGTAACAATTACACAGTTAGTCAAAAGAAAAATATCATATATTAACTTAATATTTACAATGAGCAAGAAAAGAAATCTTAAAATAAAAAAAAAAATATTAAAACTAATTACATAAAAATATAAACCTAGGAAAAATCTGGACACACACTATTGATTATATCGACAGCAACGTCCGAGAGAAGATGTCTTCGATAAAGATCGGTCCTCGACTTCTAACCAAAAGTTGCCACCACAAAAATCACTCCCTTCTCTAGATAGGTGGGTCCAATAGAAGAGGAAAAAGAAAAGGGTTAAGAAGGCGGAGGGGGTGATGATGGAGATGATTTATGACATTTAGGAGAAGGAAGTGGTGTTTCTTCAGCTACTTCCTTTCCTCTAGGAGTGCAAAGATTTCTTCGGCTTCTTGATGGAGGCACATTTCGAACGCCTCAGAAATTTTTGACCAACTCAGTGGTTTAGCGATGGTAAGAGTTTTGTTTGTGGCAAAAGGTGAAGGGAATGGGAAGAATTGACCAGGCAGTAACTTGCTTATTATAACCATTCTAAACTGCGAATTTGAAGAGTTGCTATAAATGGACGTTATGGGTTAGCGTTGATCTATGTGAATCAGTTGGTAATCCTATTAAATGCTAAGGGATGTGTTTGTGTAGTGTGAATTGAGGCAACACCTTTGGTATCGAAAGTCGTGCTTTTCTGATAACAAATGTGCAGCCTGGACAAAGCATTCTCTCAGCAATTATAATCCCTATGATACTTAAGCTACAACATCCGTCAACAAAATCATAGATATTACGAATTGTAATCCCTATGATTCAATGTATTAGAAAATCCGTCGACATACCTATTATTATACAAGTAATATACCTAAATTTGCTACGAATGAGTCGTTAGCTCGATCGTGCCCGGGAGTTTGTTAGTTATACTCCAGGTCTTTTAGTGACATTGTGGTCACTATCCCTTTTTCTTCTAAAGATATCATCAATTTGAGTCTCTGCCAATTAACTTTGAAGATACGATTGTCTTTGGGATCCTGCATAGTTACAACTCTATGAGGGAATGCCTCCATAACATTATAAGTCCCAACTACTTCATAGCTTTCATATGAATAGTTTTAACCTTGAATTATATAACCAAACTTGTTGTCCCAGCTCAAACCTTTTTCTCAGAATGTGCTTATCGTTAAATGCTTTGGTTTTGGTCTTATAAATTCGAGCATTTTGATAGGCATCATTGAGAATTTCCTCTAGCTCATTGAGTTCAAGTTTTCGTTATTCTCTAGATGCATCTAGCTCGAAATTCAGTGCTTTGATGGCCCATAGAGCTCTATGTTCTAATTTCACAGGTAAATGGAAGACTCTTCCATATACCAACCTATAGGGGGACATGCCAATGAGTGTTTTATAGGCCGTCCTATATGCCCGCATGACATCATTCAATCCTAGGGACTAGTCTTTTCTATCAGGTTGAACATTTCTTTCCAGTATCTTCTTTATTTCACGGTTGGAAACCTCAACTTGTCCACTTATTTTCGGGCGGTAGGGGGTTCCGATTTTATGAGTAACACCGAATTTCTTGGGCAAGCTCCCAAAATATCTATTGCAAAAATGGCTTCCACCCTCATTTATAATAGCTTGTGGGGTTCCAAACCGTGTAAATATATTTTCCTTGATGAAAGAAATTACCACCTTATTGTCACTTGTTCGTGAAGCTATTGCTTCTACCCATTTTGATACGTAGTCAATGGCTACAAGTATATACGTGAATCTGAATGAAGGTGGAAAGCGGCCCATGAAATCTATGCCCCATACGTCAAAGGGTTCTGTTAATAACTGATTTATGCTACTTTCCACCTCTTAACCTAGCCTTTAATAGACCTTTGAGTTGTGTGTAAGTGTATTTTTGTAGATAACAATAAACTGCAGCTTAGTACAACAATCCATATAATGAATACCAAGAAGTGAGAATTGGAAGTCAAGCCTTGAAGCTAATGGAATTATAGAGGGTGCACCATGGTGGTCCCCACTATGTGGGCTAGTCAACATGCCTGGACCCCTAGAAGTCCAGCAGGGAGATGGAAAGTGGGCCCAAGCATAATGGAGTGCAGCTGCAAGGTGAACAAGACAACAGAGAAGTTGGACCTTGAGCTCGAGCAGTTCAGTGACTGCTACAGCAATCACTCGAGCTGTCTCGAGTAGATACACCTTCAGAACTCCAAGGCCGAGAAGATGCCGAGCCGTTGAGGAAGCATCTCGAGTAGATCAGCCTTCAGAACACTCAGCTTGAGTGGTTCAAGAGCAGCTCAGTGACTTCACAAACATCCTCTGAGCAGCTCTCGAGTGGAACATAGCTCCAGAAATTTTAGCTCGAGTGGTTCTCCAGTAGATACCTCTTCAGAAGCTTCAGGTCAAGAGGTTCTCGAGCACTTTATACTAGTTGCAATGAGCATGTCAAGCAGTTGAAACAACTTCATATTATAGCCTGTCGAGCAGTTTATAGCTTAAAAGCATCCACTCGAGCAGTTCTGAATCCATCCTCACGAGCTGCCTTCTGAAGCCGTTTATCCTGTCAAGCTTCACAATAAACCTGTCCAGCAGTAATGCCTGAAGCACTCTAGCCACTCGAGCACTCTTTAGATAATGATCTAGCCACTCGAGCACCTCTCGAGATTCAAATTCTGAAGCTCAACCACTTGAGGCTTGAGTTTCAGCTTGTATTTATGGACTTTAAGGGCATTTGTGGAAATTCCACAACACCTAGAGCACATTTCCCAATGTGTTGTGCTTGCCCTAACTGTCAGGGGCAACACTTGGCTGAAAATAAGCCACATCAGCAGGATCTTAACTAACTTGATTCTTCTCTTCTCTCATTGGCCAAGGCAAAAAGGTACTTTAGGGATTTCATAAAAGCCATGTAAAGATGTAGAAAAGAGGGGGGGGGATCGGAGGAGAGACATCTGGAGCATCTGGAGCAAGGAAGATATTCTTGCCTTAGGTCATCTTTTTCTTTCCTTCTTTCCTTAGCTGAGCCTGTTGGGGTAAGTCTTTGTAATAGTTAGGGTTGAGATAAGTTGCAAAAAGGATTGTGTGAGAGCATTGTAAAAGGTCTGGAGGTTTGCAGAGACTGCAGCCTTGAGGGCAAACCATTATAAGTTCTTTTGATGCAATGAAAAGCTGCTTTTACTGTTCCATTTAATATTTAATTTTCTTATGATTTTCATTTAAATTCTTATAGATTGTATGCACCTACGGATGCATGAGCTTGTAGCCTTGCAAACATAGTGGCAGCAGTGATTATCTTGTTCTAGCTTTTAACCCTCATGACTAGAGTATATCCATGGGATATCTTATGACCATTCAAGTGGACGCGATATAACCCTAGGACTAGTCCATATTTCAGGGTTGAGTTGGATTGTTCTACTTTGCATTTGAGCTTGTAGCAAAATGAAGGACAACTATAATCCCAGCTCTTGCTTTGCCTTGCCATTTCTTTTTCAGTGAAAATCAGTCCCTAGCTATTTAATTCCCATATTTTTTTTTTATTTTATCAAACTATTTCCATCCTTCTCTAAACCCCCTTTCTTTTATTGCTGTTTTGTAGTTAGTTTTATTTTCTATTTTTAGTTTAGTTGTGATAACTCAAAAGCCCCCTCTCTTTACCTTGCTTTCCTAGGTAGGTTAGAGTTGCCAGATCTATAGAAGATCTAGAGGTCTACTATTCCACTCTTGTGTTTAGATCACTAATCCCTGTGGGACAACCCTTACTTATCAAAACTTGCTACAACAGCCCTGGATCTTGTAGGACTGTGTGTTTGTTTTGGTTTTTTGTGTTCTAATCTCATATTTTTTTATTCTCCTCTGTTTCTGTCATTGCCATTCTTTATTTTTGCTATATTATTTTAATAAAGAACACAAACCAAAATAATTAAATATCAACAAGTTTTTTGTGCCATTGCCGGGGATCCTTGATCTAAGTAGTAGATCTGAGTTTTTCTTTATGCTTTTATGCATAATATTTACTGCATGTTATCTGTTTGAATAAATTACTACTGTATTTTTTGTGATTTGTGCAGATTTAGAGCAGTAGCAAATGGGGAGAAGTACCTGCAGATGGAGCAAAACTTTGCCTTAGTTGGTGGCATCTCTTTCTCCCTTGCTATAGTTTTATTTTGTGCTTTCTTTATTACAGCAGTAGTGTTTTGTTTTGCTTTTTATTTATTGTATATTTTCTATTGTGTGTTGTTGTAAGTACTTTTTACTTGTTGTGTGTTGTATTGTTGCGAAATTCTAGTGTGCTAATTTATTGTGTGGAAAAAATAAATTAAAAATCAAAGTAAAATAAAGGATGGAAACAGCACAACTAAAATATTCCTAGACCTGCAGGATACAGGGTCCAATTGTAGCAAGTTTTAATAAGTAAGAGTTTGTCCCACAGGGAGTAGTGATCTAAACCTAAGGGGTGTATAGTAGACCTCCAGATCTGGCTACAGATCTAGCAATTCTAGCCTAGAAAACAGGGAAAGAAGGAGAGATTTTAGGTGTCACTAGATCTAATTAATCTACAAAACAAAATTATAAAACTAATTCTAAAAGATTGAAGAAGATGGATGGTGAAATAAAATGTAAAATGGGGGCAAATAGACAACTAGGGCCTGGTTTTCTTTTGCAAAACAGATCAAGGTATGTGAATTTGCAGCTTTCCTTCACTTGGCTACAAGCTCAAGTGCAAGGTAGAAGAATTCAAACCAAACCATTGGCTTAGACTAATCTTAAGGGTATGTGCTGTCCACTTGAATGGTCACAGATCATCCTATAGACTTCATCCGATCTAATGGTTCAGATTGAACCAGTGAAATCACTACAAATGCTGTGGATGCAAGGCTACAAGCTCAGGCATCAACAGAGATATTAAACCAAGAGAAATCAGATAGTAAATAATAGATCTACTAGTGTGCAACCGTGGGATTTTTAATGATCCCGTCCCGACGATGCGCACGCTAACAAAAATATAGAGTTGCCACCCTCAGCTTTTGGTGTCCCGAGAAACCTAGATCATTTTTATAAGCACCAAAGTGCCACAAATATGACTCTTAATCCGGTACATACCAAAGGTTCTTGGGTAGTGGCTTCGGTTATCGATTGGGAAGGTGTTAGGCACACAATCAATCTGCTTAATGCAGTCTGTACTTATGGCCAAAATATAAATAATATAAAAGAAAAGAAAAAGGCTTTCTCTTGCCCAAAGGGGCTTAAAATCCTATTTGTGCCCGTCCATTCCTTTCAAAAATTTGGCGGAGTAATGGCGCAAATGGAAGGATGGAAGAATGACCAAGAAGGTAGAGGAATAGAGGGGAGAGCTGGAGCTCTCGGGCCCTTGTTACACCGTTGAGGAGCCTTGCGTAGGCTTGCTTTGATGAGCTTTTGAAAGCTTGAATGGTGGAAAATGGGGTTCTAACTCCTATGGCTTGCTAGCAAAGAGGTAGAGAGAGGAGTCTAGGGAATAACACACACCTAGACTAAGGGTTTTGGATGCAAGATTAAGCTTGAAATAAGGTTGGGAGATTCTGGAATTTTATGTGAAAGTGGAGCACAAAAGGGAGGAAGATCTTCTCACTTTGAGCTCTTTCTTTCTTAAGCAAATTTCTCAACCCTTTAACCCAAGGGGAGGGGGGCTCTATTTATAGGAAAAGGGACGGTTAAGAGGCTACTTAGGTTCTAAATGGGGGTTAGCAATTAGGTAATATCTAATCTTTGGTTTCCTAGAATTTTGAAAGCTTGGAAAGGTGTGAAGGTGGTTTTAATGGTGGATGATAGGTTGGTGCTTCAAATCACTTAAAGGTTGCAAATAGGGTGCACAAGGGTGCAACAGAACTAGCAAAACACACCCAAAAGGTTAATATGGTCAACAAGTCAACCAGTCTTGATATTTGAGGCAAAAACTAGAGGTTACTGTTCATATGCCTGGTGCAACTATTTGTTATGCCAGGCATATGCACAGTAAAATAGTGCATGCACAGTGCCTTTAAGTTGGCTCCCCGAGGTGGGGTCTACACTTTGAACTGGCGCAACTATTAGTTGTGCCAAATCCCTAAGCGGGCTTTCATGAAATTACTATTTTGCCCTTCGAGTTTGGACTGCCATATCTTTGCATAAACAGCTCCGATTGGGGCGATTCTTAACCCATTGGAAAGATAAGGACTTCTACTTTTCGATGGTATAAGATTCAAAGGTATTAGAAGGTCGTAGCTAGTCTCGATACACCACTCTTTGTTCATGGCTCGGGAAGGCTAGGTTTAGGTCTGAGATGGGTTCTAGGGGTCGGGATTGTTCTCTAAGGGTTCGAGAAAGTTCCTAAGGGATCTAGGGTGAGTCCTAAGGGTTTGGAAGGGTTCCATACATGCCATCAAAAGTTCGAAGATGCGTCTCTCTTGGAATGTCTTTCGATCGGGCCTTGAGCTAAATTTGAGTATCTACAGATGCCCCTCTTTGATATCCGATCACTGATGATCGTATGCCAAAGAAAAGAGATATTCGAAGAGGACCAAGGCATTACTGATGGGTTCACTGCATTCAGGATGAACTTCAAATATCAGAAGGGTAACATGGTGAGAAAATGAAAGCCCTGCATGTCAGGAAAAATGGTTGTTTCTAAAGGTAATCGGTTCCCAAGCGCTTAGTGATATTATCAGGCATAATCGAGGTAGAAAATGAGTTGCGAAAGCCTAATAGTTGGGAAAAATGATCGCTTCTCAAGATGTTTTAAAGGAGTTTGATGTTCAAGATTCATTCTGAATGCAACAGCTTCGTAAGTAAGGAGGGTGATCGATCCATATTCAAAGATAGATGCAACGCAAGTACGCAAGGTTCCACAATTTGTGTCCACTCATATGAGGCATTGACCGCCTCATCTGACTAGTCACGGGTGCCCCTACTTGAAGCAGGGTTCAAGGTCTTTGGGCGAACCTGAAGATCCTGAAGTTTATTTGGCATGACTACCCGAGCGGAGCAAACAGATGTCGCAATGGTTTTTAGGAGTACGCGCCATTTTTCCAGCGTGCCCCGGATCATCATGACCTAGTGCATCTAACCTTAAATAAAATCGAATAGATCTGGCCTAAGTCGGGTGCCTACCAAAGGAGACATTCGATCCCAGTCTCCATTGATAATGATCTTACAAATCAATTAAATATGCATAAACATGCACCCATAAGGGGCGATAAGCAACAAAGGCGATGGAAGTCTCGATCCAGATCTCGTTCGGGTATAATTTACGAGAATAAATGACCATCCTACGGATACCTAGACGTAAGGCGTACACTTTTCAAGGATACCGCACTAATACAAGTTTTAAGCCTACAAAAATAAAGGGAAATGAATCCTTCTGCATGCATGCTTATACATAGTTTGGTTGATATATAGTTTCATTTTCAACATGTCGGTTTCAACCAACGATTTTACGAGCTCAAACCGTGAATGCGCCAGTCTTTGTGAACCGAGATTCCACACCTCTGAAATAGCTCGTGATAAATCTCGAGTTAGATACTCACGTTCATATGAATCCACCAACTGCGTGCTCATCACAAAGTTTCTAGTAGTGAAGTTGACTCGATCGAAACATTGACTGTTTGACCAGGATTGACACCATTTCTCCTACTTTGAAGTACGATCTAAAAATCCAAGGTGAACCTTTAGACTTAGGACATTGATATGGTGCAGCTGCATTACAGATAAAATATTGACATTTTACTGCATGGGAACACGTGTGTGCGTCCAATCATATGAGGCATAGACCACCTC
The DNA here is from genome assembly GCA_021018995.1 of Chloranthus sessilifolius. Classification (NCBI taxonomy): domain Eukaryota; kingdom Viridiplantae; phylum Streptophyta; class Magnoliopsida; order Chloranthales; family Chloranthaceae; genus Chloranthus; species Chloranthus sessilifolius. The sequence goes on from CM037597.1 coordinate 101,816,551, forward strand.
ACTTAACTGGTCACAGTGTCCCTGCTTGAAGCAAGGTTTCGAGGTCTTTGGGCGAACCCATTGATCTCAAAATTTATTTAGCATGACTAAAGCAGAGCGAACAGAGGTCGCGACGCTTTTTGAGAGTGCATGCTGTCTTTTCAAAACATATTTTTGTTGTTTTATGTGACATTTTTTTTTTTTGTGTTTTTATCATTTTATGGGATTTTTAGAATTTTATCATTTTATGTGATTTTTTGATGATTTTTTTTATTTTTGAGTTATCATTTCATGTGATTTTATTACTTCACTTCTATTATTTTATATGAATTTTTTTTTGGGGTTTTCTTTATCCTTTTTTGTTGATTTTTAGATTTTTACGTTTTTATTTTATGTGATTTTTTTGGTCTTTTAAAGCTATCATTTTATGGGATTTTTCTAGTTTTTTGGAACTATAATTTTTTGTGAATTATTCTACCATTTTATGTGAGTTATTCTATTATTATTTGGCTTTTCTATGGTGATTTTTTTTTATCATTTTTTTTTTTTACTTTTTCACATTTTTCCATGTAGGATCGGGACACCTATTGCTCTCGCCCACATTATTCTTAGCACGGCTTCTCGGGTAACTCGAATGAGGATCGACATACCGTTTGGGGGCATGTGCATCTGTCGGGAGTGACAAAACAAAGAGAGGGGGGACCGGGTCATGCACCCGACCCGCACCAGGCCCATGGACCCGCTCAAAAGAAATAGTTGCGCCAAGCCAAAAGAGGCCCCAAAATTGTCTAGCGCAACTAATAGTTGTGCCAGGCTTGGCTGGGTTTCGTTTTTTAAGCAACCTGAGTTCGGGTAGCAAGGGCATATTTTTGAAAAACTTTCTCCCCCTCTCTTCAAAACCAAAAACCGGCCTCCCCTAGGGTTCCTTTACATTGCTTCTACGCATGCCTCATTGCTGGCATTCGCTCTCGCCGATTGATCGTCATCTCATGCTAGATCAAAGACCCCTCTTCTTCATAGAGTAACCATTTAAAACTCATTTTTCCTGATTTCTTTTGTTTTTTCTTGCAAATATGATCATGATTTTGCATTCTTTGATGAATAATGGTTTCTTTTTGTGGTATGCTTGTTTATTGATGAAGTGTTGGCAATTTTTTATGAATGATACCCTATTTTTGTTATTTTACGGATTTTATTGGTGCCTAAATTTATATATATACTCTTTTTGTTTTGTTTTTTTTTTATATAAGAAGGAGGTTTTGTTTTGGTTTTTTTTTTAATCGTAAAGCAAGGATTTTGGATTTTGTGTTAGTTTTTTTTTTACAATTAATTAGAAAAAGAAAGATTTTTGGTTTCTTTTTTTTTAATTTTATTTAAGGAAAATGATTTTTGTCTTCACAAGGGATTTATACACTCCGTTTTTTATTGTTTTGAAAACTAACTAAGGCATTTATTTATTTATTATTGTGTTGGTTTTTTTTTTTTTTTTTCATGGGCACAAACTAAGGGGGTTTTTTAAAGTTTCCGTGTTGTTTTTTTTATATAAAAGAAAGGCTCTTCTTTTTCATTTTTTTCTTATTTTTAGGAGCATAAAAGAAAGCGATTTTTGGGTTTTTATTTCGGGAGCATAAAGAAGTGATGATGGGTTTTCTTTTGTTTTAACTTGCTTTATTTTTAAACATAGAAAAAAAGGGGACATTTGTCTTATTTTCATTCACTTTCGAAGATAAAAAGGTGTGGGATTTTTTACATTTTCAATCTAAAAGGGATCTTTTTTATGTGTGTGTGTATCTTTATTTTCTGAAAAAAGAACAGAAAGAGGGTGAGTATACTTACCTTTCTTTGGCATGTAGCATAAAATGGTTCTTTATCACTACTATGCTCTGATGTGATTATTTTTTGTTGCCCCAGAATGCCCGACGGTGAAGAATATGTTCCCGAAGAGGGCCATGAGGAGAGGTCCGAGATAGTTTATGGTCTGCTGGGGGAGCAGTTCTTTTGGATAGAGCGGAAAGCGGGCCCTTGGCTTGAAATGCAGGGCGAGGCCGCCCGAGTCGGCCTCCTACACCAACAGTATATTCACATTTCAAATTTGGCATAGCGTGCAAGGTAAAAGATAGGTTCAGTTCTTCCTTTCTCTGCACAGCTTTTCTTTCCTTCCAAGATCTGATGCATTTTTCTTTGGGCACAGGACCTGCCCCCTATCGTATTCCATGGGGGTTGGCTAGATTTTCATTATTTCTACTTCTATGTCCCCCCGTGGTGAAGTTATTGCTGGCGCAGGTGGGCTTTAGGGAGTTTCTATCTTGGCCTCCTATGAGGGCCGATGCGGTGCACCTGAAGGTGCTGATTGAGCGGTTCTGCCCTGAGACTATGACCTTCCATATGTCGTATGCAGAGATGACCCTGACACCTGTTTATGGGGCGATGATTATGGATATTAGGATGGGGGGCATACCGATAGCTAGCCTCGTGGTGCCAAGCAGAGAGGACATCATCTGATTGATAGGGGCCTATCCCCCTCATGGGCAGATACACGGCACTGAGGTTAAGATGTCCTGGTTATCTAGCCTCTTTACGGCTGATGAGTTGGTGGATCTGGGGCAATTAGATAGGAAGCTTTACACTATGCCTGTGTGGGCGATCATCTTGGCCCGCATCACTCTCCTTCTCCTGCTGGGTAAGACCCTTTTTACCAATGCGAGCGGCAGTCAAGTCAGCTTAGCGTTGCTGAGCATTATGGACAACTGGGGCGACGTCCATAGGTATGACTAGGGCGGGGCTGGATACGCATGGTTGATGTATGGCGTAGCCCAAGCCGTTATCAGGGAAGCCAAATCTGTCGTTGGCTTTTAGGCGGCATTGGAGGTAATCCCTAACCTTTTGCTTTTATTAGTTTCACTTGGATAATCTTTGTATGCTACTAACTTGCCCTTTTGTGCACCACTCTTCTCAGGTATGGGGGTACCACCACTTTCATCCTGGGTGCCTACTTCTCCACCTGGATGCATTCACCTACCCTCTTCTTAGCAACTGGAACCATGCCCAACGTCGTGATGTGGGCCTGAAGCACCTAGAGATGGGCTTGAGGTCCCAACTCGACCTGATGTTCCCCGAGCAGGTAAAGCCCTTTTTAACTCCATTTATTTCAGCTCAAAACTTCTCCTTGATTTGTTATGCTGCTTGTCTGATTGATTGGCCACCCCTTGACTTGAACAGAACCTCCATGATCCGTACGTCAACTCCGTCTTCTGGGATCGGGAAGCCATAGGTCCATCGTGCCTTCTCAACAACCACCACGTTATTTTCTTTTATGAGGCATGGGTGAGGGTTTACTATTTGGGGGAGCAGGTGGTGCACCAATATCAGGGTTATCACACCATACCCATGGACCCTCCGGCCGATGTCATGGGCCCTTTTGGCAGCATTGAGAAGCTCACAAGGGCTTTCCTTAATAATGGGCTCCCTATCAATGCCCTTCTTGTGCCTGGAGATTATCACATATGGTACGAGTGCCTGTTGTATTAGTTCATCTTGTCGCGCTTCGTCCCTTACGCTAACTTCCTTGCATTTGGCGGCCCACGCGGGCAGGTAGCTCCCTTATCTTTTTTTCGATTAGTCCCCTTTTTGTTTTAATTCGGGCTTTGTTCTTTATGAACAGATTCTTATTTTGTTCATAGTTTGCTCAAGGGGATGGCTCGGATAATGAAGGCAGGACAGTAGCGGGTACAGCTGATACTTCAGGGGCAAGTCCCTCAGGTGCTGGCCCTTCAGGTGTGGGTCCCTCAGGCATGGGCTCTTCTAGCGCTGGTCCGTTGGGTACCTCTCATGCTAGTGCCCCTGCTGGTGATCCGACCGTGGTATATGGGACCTTTCGACGCCTTGATGATAACTTTCTCTCGAGCCTGTGTGCTGATGTGGATAAGCAGGTGCACATCTTCGCTGAAGTAGCCTGGATCCCTCCTCCTGAGGTGATTCTAGGGGTAAGCCTTTCCATGGCCATTCTTCCTTTGTCTTGGCTTCCCTTGAAAATGTATGCATCTCGCGATTGCCCTGGTAACTGATACCCTATCCCTCTGAATGTCAGATTTTGACTCGGCCATGGAGTATGTGGCATATCATCGTAACATCTCGGAGCTTCCGGAGGGGGAGACGGTGAGTGTCCTGCTGCTCAGTATTTCTTAATGGTTCTACTTTCCTTGGCTCTTCAATCGAACCTGATCTCCGATCTTGATTATGACTTGCAGCGCGCATGTGCCAAGGAGTCACGATCCTTGCTTAGCAGGATTTCCCAGGCATGGTCTCGGGTGGGAGACATGAGGACTTACTAGGGCCCCTCACATCAGGGGAAGAAGTCAAAGGGCGTCAGCCAAGATTAGGCCCTAGTTTCTACATTTATGAACAAAACACTTTAGCACTTTTTGAGACAATTTTATTAGGATTTTTGCAAAGTTTGTAATAGATATTTGTGGCATGGGATGATTTTCCATTTGGACATGTCCACCGCTCTTCTTTGATTGCGATGCCATCTCTCTCTTGCATATACCCAACTGCTTGCAGGAAGATCTTGATGACTGCTCATGAATGTGGCCCTTGATGTCGCATGCCTTGGTGCAGGCTTTTCCTGCATACGAATCAAATTCATTTCAACTGTTAGACGCCTTTTTAACTCTTAGGTGCAACTATTTTTATAAGCGAATTGAAACAAGTCGTTGTGAGGGGCGACAATGGCTCACAAAATTCGAAACTTCGGAAAAAGTGGCACAGGGGTTTTTTTGTCTTTGGCGCAACTATTAGTTGCGCGAGGCTTACTTTGGGACAAATTGCATTGGCGCAACTAATAGTTGTGCCAATTTTGCCCTGGGGAGCTGTAGGGCCTTATATACCCGAGCCAGTCCAAATTCCCTCTCTTTTCTTTTTGTCTTGATCTTTTTGACTGATTCCTTTTCTCTTTGCTCTCCCAAGGGCGGGTCCATCAACATCCATTGATTTCTATATCCTTGAAAGATCATTGTATATCTATGGACCCGCTTTCCACCCCCCTTACATGGAGGGCCCGAGACCAATTTACTCATTTCTTTGGGTTTGGGGCCCAATTTTCATAAAGGTTGACTTGGGAGCTTGAATGAGAGCCAACTCGCTGAGCTTGAGCGGCTTGGCCTATTGTGCCTTCCCTTCTTCCTTGAGGTTCTCCCACGATGGGACCTACTTCATGCAACTACCTCATTTTGGGATGTAAACACCCACGTGTTCCATTTTGGGAAGCGAGAGCTAACTCCAACCCTTGAGGGAGCTATCTAATTTATCCGGTTTGAAGCTTCATAGAGGTCTCGTGAGAGTCACGCCAAAGTCAGGCTACTCTAAATCCATTCATCTTACCCTCGGTTTGAAGAAATTTGAGTATGAGAAAAGTCTCGTTGGGGGGCCCACAAGGTGTTCGATCAAAATTCCTCAAAGAACTTTTTGGTGACGAAAATCTTCAAAAATTGCCAGTTAGGAACATCTTCAACGTGAAAGCCTTTGCTCTCAGTCTCATTTTAGAGGTCCTTTTCTTTACTGGGAGAGCTTCTCTTTGGCTCTTTGTGACATTTTGATCGAATTGGTAGGGGTCGATCGGTGATGCATTTGGTTCTCACCGAACTATACCGGTGCCTTGACACATTTGCTCTGGGTAAGGTGGAGAGCCTCCGAGGATGTCCTTTGATGCTTCAGGTCTGACTAGGCAAGCATCTTGCTATCTTGGGGCCCGTGCCAAGCTTTTATACTACCCAAGGTGAGGCGGCTTGATGCTTTTCAGGTAGGTATCACTTGCTTCTGTAGGGCGATTCGTCAGCTTTGAAGCTTTAGTTGACAGACAATGAGCTGATATGGAGGCTCCCTTGGTTGGATCGGTCCTTCCCAATAGTTCGCTCTAGAGACCATGAGGGCATCACGCTCTTAGGATTGACTGGCATCACCTTCTACTTCCCCTTTCGGGTGTTAAGTCAGTTTGGCTGCTCTCAGTAGGTGCCTTGCGAGGCAAAACCCCCTCTATGCGACTTGATCTTTTCTAGGGGGTCCTTTGGGGACATAGATCAAATTGCTGCTCTTTGGGAGACATGTCAGTCGACACTAATTTGTGATATGGAGTAGGGAGATTCGGTTCGATCTTCCCTTGAGTATGAGGCTTGGCTATTAGCTGAGCAGCCTGCTGCTAATCACCTGAATCAGACAAAGATCATTGATGCAAGAGGCCCTTGGCCAAAGAAAGAGACTGTGCTTTGAGCTCATATTGAGCTCTTGGTGGATGAGAAGACAGTCCTGCAAGAGCTTTTATCACAAGAAAAAGTTAGGGCAGAAGTAGCAGAGACCAGGGCTAGTGTAGCTGAGAGTGAGGCCCTTCTTCATCTGGAAGGGTCCTTCAATGTTGCTTACGGGGCTACCGATGCTTCTCGGAAGAGGTACAATAGCTAGCATGGTCGTTGGTTGACTGAGCGAAATGATCGGGAGGATGGTTTTCATGCTGAGATTAGTGCCTTGAAGCATGAGCTGGGCCATTGAGTCCCTCTTGCACATACATCTTTTTTGCATAGATCAGATACACAGAAAAGGGGTGTAAGAAATCCCTTTACAGATACACACATCTTTTTGGTATACATATTTTCTTTGTGTTTTTATGTTTTATTTTTTTTGTAAAAAGGAAGGAAAGAAAACAAGCTAGACATTATACCAGCTATTTTTGGGGATGTGGTATAAGTGGTGCATTTGTAAAAAAAAATAAGAAGAGCTATTATATATTTACACAAACTTTTCATTGTTCTTTTTGTTTTTCTTCTCTCTACTTTTTTCTTTTTGCTTTGATTAATGGGTTGCTTTCACAAAGAGGGCTTTCCGCCCTATTCTTTATTCTCTTCTTGCTTGGTTTGGTGCCTCAATCGTAGAGTGAGGTCTCGGGTCCCCTTTTGAGCATGATCGAATCCCCTTTTTAAATGGTCAGGTCTGAGGGAGTTTCAGCAGCTTTACCAAGACTAGAAAGGCAATCTCTGGATTGAGTCAAGCCTTTCTCCTTACCTTGGGTCATATGTTTTAACAAAGTAATTTCACGAAGACAATTCTGGTCGGGGCCCGATTCGATCTAGCATGAGTGGCCCAGAAAAAAAGGATCAGGGGGAGTAACCGAGAGGGCTCTTCCAACATCAGTTTTATCAATCATTCCAATAATAATTTTTTCTTTTAAAACTCTTTTACTCACAACGCCCAAGATGGGCTCATCGTGCCTATTTGTTTTTTCTACCCTCTTTTTACCCGTGGCACCCTTTTGGGTTTTCACCACGTCCATAGGTTTAGCTCTCTTACCCCAAGCGCCCTTTCGAGTTTTCACCTGGTCCGCACAAACTCGCTATTTTTACCCGTAGTGCCCTTTCGGATTTTCACCACGTCCATCTTACTTTGAGCTTGTATTTTTTTGTATTATTTTTTTTTCTTTCTTTTTCTTTCATTTTTTCAAAATCCACGACATAGACGTTGATTCCGTCATAGCCGGCCAGATGGGGTTCTGGTGTCGTCCCATAGCTTGGCTTGTGTTGACTTAACAGATACTATGGTTGCTTGTGAACCTAAAAAGAGGGCTTTCTTCAGGGTGTAGCTTGGCCATGGGTTGGGTTAGGATTTGAAGGTATGCTGGGCTAAAAAGGGTTTCCTTGATACAACTTCAATTTTTCACCACATACTTTCTTCCTTGGGGGATTTTACTGTTCATGCCCCATGATTCTTCTATTTTTTCTCTTTTTTTTTCTTTTCAGGCAATTTCTTTTTGGGGTTTTGCTTTTTCAATTTTTTGGATTTGGCTAGTAATTTTACTTCCCCTCTTTTTTGTATATGTACTCACTTTTTCTTTTTCAGGGAAGTGGTTCATTGAAAGAAAGGCCTAGGCTCAAAATGGGGTAGCAAAGGATATCATCTTTTTTAGGGATGCTTTTTAGCTACTGTGCTTGGAATGATGGCCACTTTTGGGTGGTTCTTAAGCAGTTATGTATCAGTTTCACCAATACTTACCTTATCGTGATAGACTAAGCTTAGAACCGTCGGACGTATCTAGCATTGATGGGCTCAGGAAGATGATCTCCGTCCATGGTGGCAAGGCAGATGGCGTATCCCAATAGCACCTCCCGAACGACATAAGGTCCTTCCCAGTTTGGCTAGAACTTCCCTCTCGGATTGGCATGGAGGGAGGGGAAGATCTTCTTCAACACAGTGTCTCCTATCTTTAAATCTCGACCGCGCACACGTTTATTGTAAACACGTGTGATTCGCCCCTGGTAAACTTGAGTGACATAAGGCTAGGAGTCACTTCTTGTCCAATAAGTTCAATTGTTCAAAGCAAGATCTCTCTCTCTCTGCTTCAGGTAAGCCTGATTCAATGAGGATTCGGAGCGAGGGTACTTCAACCTCTACCGGTAGGATGGCCTCGATTCCATACCATCCTTGGTTCCATACACAAGGGAGAATGGTGTTGCCCCTTTAGTGGTATGGATCGACGTTTTGTAGGTCCATAAAGTAAATAGTAGCATTTCACTCTAATCATTGTAAGTGACGACCCTTTTCTCGAGGATGTAGACGACCATCTTGTTCGCAGCTTCCATGGCTCCATTAGTTTGAGGCCGATAAGGTGACCAGCGATGGTGCTTGATTTTGTACTGCTCGCAGAAGGCTCGGATGCGCTTATTCGCAAAGTTGGTGTCATTGTCCGTGATAATATCCTTGGGTACTCCAAATCGGCACACAATATTACTCTTGAGAAATTTCTCAACGTGACTGGTCATGATGTTGGCATATGACGTCGCTTCTACCCACTTGGTGAAGTATTCAATGGCAACAAGGATGAATCGATGTTCGTTCGATGCTTTCGGATTAATCATTCTGACAACATCAAGGCCCCAGGTAGCAAATGGCCAAGGAGTGGTCATGCAGTGAAGATCGATGGCAGGACCGTGTATCAGACTAGAGTGTTCCTGACACTTGTAACATCTTTGAATATGTTTGCAGCAATCTGATTCCATAGTGGTCTAAAAGTATCCCAGCTGTAGAATTTTCTTAGCAAGCATGTGACCGTTGACGTGGGCTCCGCATGCTCCCTCGTGGATCTCCTTCATGATATTGATCGCTTCACTTTCTGTAAGGCACCTAAGTAAGATGTTATTATAGGATCGCTTGTGAAGGCATTCCCCACAAATGACGTAGCCTGTCGCTAAACGTTGAATGGTTCGTCGGTCTGTCTTGGACGTACCCTCAGGAAAAGTTAGTGTCTCGAGGAAATTCTTGATATTTGAGAAACAAGGTGGCTCATCATCAGGCTTTGTAGGTTCCTCAATCTAGATGTAAAAGGTCGGCTCATTCCTTTGCTCAATCATGATCAGCTTCATCGCAGCACCATACAGGATTTCTATCATTGATGCCAAAAGTGGCTAGTGTGTCGGTAAAGCGATTCCTTATCCGAGGGACATATGAGAATGTCACGTCTTAGAAGCAAGCTATCAGATCCTCAAGGTGTTCATGGTAAGGGATTAGTTTCTCATCTTTCATCTTCCAGTCACCGTTTGTCTAGCGTATGATTAACTATGAATCGCCAAACACTCAAAGGGAAGTTATATTCAGATCGAGAGCTGCCTGCAGACCAATGGCAAAAGCTTTGTATTCAGCCATGTTGTTAGCGCAAGGGAAGTTGAGTTTGATAGAGACGGATACGTGGGATCCTTTCAGCAAAATCAGAACGGCGCCAACTCCCTGACCTTCTGCATTTACTGCCCCGTCAAAGTGCATTACCCATGATTCTTCTGCTTTTTTTGTATCATCTTCCGTCATAAACAGGATGTCCTCATCAGGGAACTCAGTTCTCAAAGGCTCATAATTTGGCAAAGGATTATCGACAAGATGATCGATGAGTGCCTGCCTCTTGATTGACTTCTGAGTGACGTACGTGATGTGGAACTCAGACAATAAAAGCTGTCATCATGCATTTCACCCAGTAAGAGCCGGCTTCTCGAAAAGGTACTTCAACGAGTCCATTCAGGCTAGAAGTAGAATGACTTAAGATAGCAAGTAATGGCAGAGCCTCTGAATAGCCCATACAAGAGCCAGGCATGCTTTCTCTAGATGAGAATAGCATGTTTTATAATCAGTAAACTTCTTACTTAAATAGTAGATGGCCTTCTCACTTCTCCCTATTTCGTCATGATGTCCTAAGACGCATCCCATCGAAACTTTCGTCATGGAGAGATACATCAAGAGTGGTCTCTCCGACTTGGGTGGTACCAAAATAGGTGGGTTAAGGAGGTAGCTCTTGATTTTATCAAATGCTACCTGACAATCGTCGTTCCATTCAACGGGTGAGTTCTTCCTTAGTAGCTAGAAGATCGGTGTGCAGATTGGCATTAGCTGTGCAATGAACTGACTGATGTATTATATTTTGCCCAAGAATCCTCTAACTTCTTTCTCGATAGATGGTGGTGGCATTTCTGTGATAGCTTTAACTTTGATTGGGTCGACCTCGATCCCTCTCCTGCTGATGATGAATCTTAATCGTTTCCCTGACATCGCACCAAATGCGCACTTCTGTGGATTTAAACATAACCTGTACTTTCTCAACCTCTCATTTAGCTTCTGAAGGTTTACCAGATGATCGCCTTGCTCCAGTGAAATGGCTATCATATCATCGACGTACACTTCAATTTTTTGGTGTATCATGTCGTGAAATAGTGCGACATAGCTCTTTGGTATGTTGCACCGGCATTCTTCAGCGCAAATGGCATGACTCTGCAGCAAAATGTTCCCCAATGAGTGATGAACGCAGTCTTCTCTCAATCTGCCTCTGCCATCTTAATCTGATTATATCCTGAGAATTCATCCATAAAAGAAAGCATCTAGTGCTTAGCAGTGTTATCGCCCAAGATTTCGATGTGCGGCAATGGGAAATCGTCTGTCGAGCTTGCCTTGTTCAAGTTTCTAAAATCAATGCACATGCGGACCTTTCCATCTTTCTTTGGTACAGACACAATATTGGCTGCCACTGCGGGTACTTAGATACCATGAGAAACCCCGTGTCAGACTGCTTGATGACCTCGTCCTTGACTTTTAGCATCCACTCAGGTCAAAGACGTCTCAGCTTTTGCTTAACCGGCTTCATATCAGGGTAGAGAGGTAACTCGTGGTCGACCAAATTGGTGTCCAGACCAGGTATGTCCTCGTACGACTAGGCAAAAATGTCTTAGTATGACTAAAGGAAGTCAATCATACTTTTTCTTTCTTTGGGAGATAGCGACGTTCCAATTTTGGTAATGCGGGGAATCTCCTCAGTTCCCAGGTTAACGTTCTTCGTTTCCTCGACAATGGGGGTAGGGCCATGCTCAAATTTAGCAAACTGGTCAAAGAGCTCATTGGGGAGCTCCTCCAAAGGGATATCCTCGTCCAGACTCGTAACTTCTACCTCTTCTTATATTTTTACAGGAAAGGGGTCGATTTTATGTGGGACGGGTATTTTGATTAAGGTAGCTTTTTGTGAGATTTTATCTGGAATTTTAAATGATAATATTTTTAGACTTTGTACTTTTTCAATGTTTTTAGGATTTTTATTTTATTCAGAGGTGGACCCTTGGCAACACTAGTCTATGTATATACAAGGTATTGCCTACCAAGGGCTTATCTCACTTTTTATAGGTTTTTTTTTTTTTGAGAAACGGGTGTCAAATGTTAAGCCACTCCTCTCTTCCAGGGTTTGGGACAAAGATGCCCAATTGTGTACATGAGAGGCTGCTCCATCACCTGTTTGGATGGAGGGTGCTGACTGATACAACTCTTCAGAGTTATCCTCCATTATATTGACCCCCATTTTGTCTAAGATGATATCCTTAAATGTTAGCACAGTTTTGTGGTGATTCACCACAGGGGGGCTTGTTCAAGTACGGGTCGTCGTTCCTCAAAGAGGGACATCATGGCCAAGTCTATCTCCATGCTGGGAAGGGTGATGTAGGGATTGGTGGGGTGGACTGGTGTTGTAGGATTGTGTGGGGTTAATCGAGTTTCCCCATTCCGGTCAATCATCACAACCCCGACACTTATGAATGAATTCCTGATGTGAGGCCTGGACCGAGGTTTCTCCTTTATGTGGATCCCCCTGGCTTTTACAGCTGCCATCGCTCGGGCTTTCTCCTTAGCCTCCCGTACTTCTTCTTCTGTGAGCTTATAACCTAGCCTAAACCTGACTTTCTGTCCGCCCTTCGCTACGGTGGGCTCCTTTCTTCCTTGTAATCTGGGCCCAAGACTCCTTCCTTTTTTATAGCCCCATTTTTAGAGTATGACCACTGCTGCTACCATTCCACCTCTGGTTCTTGGAATGATGCCCTCGATGGGTTCCGGGGGTATCGTCGACACCTCGTATTCAAAACTGTGGAGGTCAGCGTCCTCAACAGTGTGCAGTACATCCAGTATATTGGGTTTTTCAATGCTCTTGGTGGCCTTTTCTTTCTCACTGTTCCCCTCTCCAATGATTGTGATGATCATATGCGCAGATGTAAACTTGAGTTTTTGGTGCAATGTGGAGGGGATCGCTCCAACTTCATGCAGCCACGGGCACCCCAATAGTAGATTAAACGAGGATTTGATGTTCATTACCTATAATAATATGGAAAAGGTCATTGGCCCAATCAACAACTCAAGGTCAACTTCTTCCATTATCTCTCTCCTGCTATTATTGTTGATCACTGAAAAATACCATTTTTTACCCCTCAACCTAGCCTTTGATAGACCTTTGAGCGTATTAATAATATTGTTTTTAGTTGTATTTTTGTAGAAAACATGATATAAGAACTTAATGCTGCAATCCATCTTTTTAAGCCAATAAGAATGAATTTCATGCTAAGTTGTGGAGCTAAGTGAAGATCAAAGGATGCACCATGGTGGATCACACCATGTGTGCTATATTGTAGGCCTAAGCAAGCCCCAGAAGTTCCACAGAAGAGAGGAAGGTGGACCCAGACAGAGAACATGGTTGCAGCAGGCACTGCACAACAGCAGAGGACCAAAAATGAACCCTTGAGCAGTTCTCGTGAGGATCAATTTATTCAAAGAATGCCTTGCATAGTTGTCGCAAAGTTCACAAGCTTGCAGCACTTAAATCACACGCACATACGTCGCGTAGATCAATGGCGGAAGGGGCTTCAGAAGTGGACCTCGCGCAGTCCTCACGCGGTTCAGAATTGTCATATTCTTAAGCGCTCGCACAGTTCTCGCGTAGACAGCATCGCAGGAAATTACGTCGCGGGCCTCTTGTGCAGTGACCTCGCGAGCTTCAAAGTCAAATCTAGCCTAGCGAGCAGCAACAGCTGGACACAATGTTGAACCTCGCGAGTCTCTTCAAAACGCATTTCAGCCTCGCGACAGCTTAGCGAGAACCCAACAAGCTGCATCACTTGAAGCTACAGCCATGTGAGATGCACCATTTACAGCAAAGTAGAGCCTCGCAAGCTCACTTCACAGAAAATCCATCCTCGTGAATTTGCTTTTGCATTCAAATCTGTTACGTGAAGCTTAGGATTCCAACTTCTCAGCCACCTATTTCAATGTTCAGGGACAGTTTTGGGATTTCACTTTAATTAGGGCACACCTCCCAAGGTTCCCATCTATTCCATGCATCCCAAGGTAGCCAAGGGTCACAGATGGGCCACTTAATCAACTCCACATCCTCACCCTTGCTTCTAAGGCACACCAAAGTTCAAGGATTGCTTATAAATTAAACATCTTCCAATTTTGTAAATTATCCAGGGTTAGCCTGCGATCACCTAGGTTTAGGGTTTCAAACCAGGAATAGCCTATGTTCATCTAGGGTTCGATCCAAGGTTAGCCTGTGATCACCTAGGATTAGGGTTTTAATTCAGGAATAGCCTGCTATCTGAGCTAGGGTTTCCTGTGCTCATTTAGGGTTTAGTTTTCTTTTCCCTTTTCTATTTTTTCTTCTCTCTTACTCAGCAGTTGCTGGCTAAACCTTTGGTAAGCATTTATGTATAGTTTTATTTCAGTTTTATAATAGATCATTTAGCATTGGGATTTGGTGTTGAGTTGTTGTGCACAAGGCTGCTGCCTTGAGGGATTTCATTGTTAATAACACCAAATCAATGGAATCTTTGTTTGAATGCTTACTCAATCTATTATTTTCCTATTTGTTCGTAGTTTTGTTCAGGCTATAGCATAAATTTATGATTTGAGCTTATTGAAAGGCCCATGGAAGCTTGAGCGTGATGCCCTGGGACCATGGTGGCAATCAGTAGTTTTCATGTTCAGTTCTTAGTATTTGTGGGTAAGGGAGCCTCTGTGGATAGCCTGTGACCATTAGAGTGGACAGACTATAGCCCTAGGGCAAACTTGGTCACAGATCTGAGATGGATTATTTTTCTCTGCACTTGGACTTGTGGCTTAGTGAGAGATTGTGCAGGAACAGACTCCCCTTTGCTTTACTTGACCGCCATCAGATATTAGACTGGTTTCTCTGTAGTGATTGCGGGCTAGGAGGCTGAGTCATTGCAAGCATCTTGTAGTAATGATCAGCTGAGCTTAGATCCTTATTCAACTTGTTACTGGTCCTTTGTGTGGGCATCAATGTGCCACTGGCCTTGACAATGTACAGAGGGCTTTATGGGTTGAAACTCCTATGAATGTTAGCCAGATTTGTACATAGAATTGGGGAGCTTATAGCCTGGCAGACATAACGTCTGCAATGGTATTCATGGCCTGATTTGATTCATGGGATGAGGTTTGATCAGCTTACTCCTTTGGATTAGATTAGCAATTTCTGGCTTAATCAATGGGATTTGATAGACTCTATTGGATAGACTGTGACCATTTGATTGGACAGACTATAGCCTTAAGAGCACCCCAAATGGCATGGGTTAAGGTGGATTCTTCCTTCTACCTTGCTGAGGTTAGTAATAGCACTTCGGTAAGGACTTGCTGCAGAAGAGAGCCCTAAATCTGAGTTACATAACTAAATAAGCCTTTAGCCTACTTCTCACCCTTTAACACACATCATCGTCCTTCTTTATCCCTTTCTTTAGCAGTAGTTTATTCTTTAACTTTTTCTAGTTTTTAGTATAGCTTAGTGACACCTAAGCACCCTTCCTTTAAGACTGCCAGATCTGCAGTTAGATCTGAAGACTACTATGCAACCCTTGTGGTTCAGATCAATACTCCCTGTGGGACAAACTCTTACTTATCAAAACTTGATACAACATGCCCTGTATCTTGCAGGTCTGTGTATTTTTTAGACTTGTTGTTTTGTATTTTTCAATCCACCTTTGATTTATTTTTACTAACACATTCTTATCACTATTTTCAAATAAAGTTTGCAGCGTGCATCTAAAATAACCAACAATTGTCAAAACCTCGGGCACTGGTTCTCATGGGTCTCAACGTGCACGGATCTACCCCAATCTTGGTGGCGGTTCTCAGCGGGCATATGTTTAACACAGACCCTTTATCAATTAAAACCAAGGGAATTATCATATTTTCAATCTCAACAGTAATGTTAAGGGATTTGGAGTGACTACTCCCTTCATTTGGTAAATCGGCATCTGAAAATGAGATGGCATTTGGAGCCATCACTTGACCAATTATTTGTCCGACTTCATCCGGGATAACTTGAAATGAGACATGCACATTCTTTAATGCCCCGATTAATGCTTGGAAATAGAGTGGGGACGTCATCAACAAATCCAATACAATAATATGGGTGGGCATTCTTCTAAGCTGAGTCTCCAGTATATATTCTCGACTCATTTTCTCAAACAAATTTACGGCGCTATCTTTCTTCCCTTCGGGTTGGGTTTGTGCTACTGTCGGTGCTTTCGGTTGCTTTGAAATCTTCTCGGATCAGGTCATGAAGTCCACTGCCCCCTCTCTATGGCTGCCAGCATTAATATTTGTTTGTTCGTAACTCAACGGGACCCGATGAGGATCATAGGTTGGTCCCGAGATCTGAAATGACATGGCTGCTGGTATCGGATGCTCTTGTACGGCGAGATCCGGAGGTGTGGGTAACACTTGATTTACCTCAGTGATAGATGGTTGGGTGGCAAAATTAGGCCAGATGGGGGTGGTGAAGCTTGTGAATGGTGGCACCGAGGGAAAAGGGGTGGGGTATGATGGGTGCTTTGGGGATTGGGGGTAGGGGCAGCCATTGGTAGTGGGTGGAGTCTTTGGGATTGGGGGTATGATGGGCTATCGAGTAATTGATGGGGGTGGTGGTATATGATTGGTTTGCATTTATATGCACATAATTAACGGGAGTGGGTGATGGAAAATAAGTCCTAAGATCCAAGGGTTCAATTCGTGGAGTCAGGTTGGGAAAATAATCTGACAAATTCAGGGGTTCAATCACCCCAATTTTCCTTTCTTCACATTTCTCGGTAATGGTGCCACATAGCTCTCCTGATCACTAATGTAGTCTGCTGGGTCAAACTCAAATTCCTCCTCATATTCCTCTACCATCCCGATGGTGGGTACTGGGACCTGCTCCTATGGTAGGATGTGAGGGTAATGGCACCTGGTGGATATTTCCATGCTGGTTCACTTGCGAAGGTGTCGGTGGGATAATTTTTTTGTCATCAACCAAATCTTGGATTACATGCTTGTTGGGAATTTTTCAGTGTGCTGATTATTGTGTAATGAAAAAGAAAGGGAATAAAATCAAAGTAAAATAGAGGGTGAATTCAACATATCTAAAATATCCTAGACCTACAAGATACAGGGTCCTTTGTAGCAACTTTTAATAAGTAAGAGTTTTTCCCACAGGGAGTAGTGATCTAAACCTAGAAGGTGTATAGTAGACCTCCAGATCTGGCTACAGATCTGGCAATTCTATGAAAACAGGGAAAAGAAAGAGAGTTTTTCTGTGTCACTACATCTAATTATTTTATAGAACTACTGGAGAAATATGAATAAAAGAATGGTTATTTAAACTAAAGTGCATAAAAATAAATCCTTATCCTCCTTCTTCAGATTAAGGTTGTCAATCTTAGTCCTCAGCTATCAGATATTTATGAAAATAAATAGTACCGTTACACCATATATCAAGTTTCCTAGCATTGGTCGTTAATCAAGTCTAGGATCCCATCAATACAGATTTAATCTAATCCTAATCCTCCTTTAAATTAAAGTCGTCAATCTTAATCCTCAGCTATCGGATATTTATGAAAATAAATAGTACCGTTACACCATATATCAAGTTTTCTAGCATTAGTCATCAATCAAGTCTAGGATCCTATTAATATAGATTTAATCTAATCAACAACCAACTAGAAATTTGGGTGTCAATCAAACTCTAGCAAACTGAAGATGGAAAAGTAGAAACCGTTACACTAATCTGCAAATTCTAACCTGAGTCGTCAATTCAAGTCAAAACTTGGAGATGTTTACAAAACTGAAATAAAACTAAATCTAAAAGATGGAGGAAGATGGATGGTGACATAAAGATCAAATGGTGAGAAATAGGCAGCTAGGACTTGGTTCTCATTGTAAATTAATTGAATCAAAGGCATTGTATAGATCTGATTTGCTACAATCCGCCATCTGGCTACAAGCTCCCCAAGTTCAACCCCAACAGATGTACGGTATAAGGATCTTATCTTAACTAAAAAATCAAAGCAGTCCTAAGGCTATGACCTATCCACTTGAATGGTCACAGATCATCCTAGAGATTGGCTCAAGCCAAGGGTCTCGATTAGAACAGGTTAATCATTACAGATGCTGCGAATGCTAGGCTACAAGCTCTCCATTTCTTGCCGGCATGCAGGAGTATCCAATCTAGGGAAATTAAATACAAAAAAGTGAAATTTAGATCAGAATCACCTTTAAAACCCACAATTACTGTAATACCATCTTACAACTTATTGAGCTCGGATCTGCAATCTGTGCAACATCAATCTATTCCCAAATTCCTTGAAGCTTTCAAAATACAATTACAAAACATATCTAGACTGCTTATTTAGATCTAATCCAACAGGCCGGATTAGAGAGAGAAAGGGGAAGAGAAAAGGAAAATAAAATCTAAAACTAAATCTAAATTAGCTAAGGAGAACTCAGGCTATTCCTTTGTTCCTACTTTCCTTGCTGAAGAAAAATATGCCTTGATCCTTGTGCCTTGGGTTTCAGCCAATCAGAGAGCAGAGATGGATCCCTTTTGTTGTGCTTCAGTTGCATTCCCGCCAAAAAATAGCTCCTACCCATGTGCAGCATTTTTTGTGCATTGGAGTTCCCAATTTGCCCTTATTTAGCCACAAATACTCAGCTACTCAACTCTATACTTGTTGTCCGCAAAGTGGACCCAAGCTGCCCCTTTTTCCAGTTGCACACCTCAAGTGGTCGCCCACACAATAATCATCCTCGCTGCCCAAAAAATAGGTTCTAATTTACAGTCCAAAGAGCCCTTCGACAGGTTGCAATGGGAGGTTGAAACAAGAAGTATATATATATATATATATATATAACTACACCTGTGTTTAAGAAGCCAGGTGTGAGGGGTTTTTTCGAGAATTCGATGGTTGGATAGGATCTTGACTGCATCTCGACAAGTTTGGAGCAGGCTGGAGGTTGGGCTTCCCGATAGGTTGAGATATTGAACCGGTCAATAGGCTTTGTGGCCTGATTTTGCAGCTGAAGCAAGCAAGGAGTATATATATATAAACCTGTATGCAGCTGCACATAAGGCACCAGATTTGAGAGGCTTTCTGAAAAATCAACTATTGGATAGGATCTTGACTGCACATCGGCCGATTGGAGAAAGTCGGAGGTTGGGCATCTCAACTGATTGAGATAACTAGGCGATCAACGGGTGCTGTGGGCTGGGTTGCAGCTGAAATTTGCATACAAGTTTGCTAGAAGGCTGCTGCTGCTTGTAGTAATCAATAGGTTTGAAGGTGGGCTACTGCACTTCGATAGGATAAGCTGCATGGCAGCTTTGAAATGCTGCAGATCATGGGGTTGAAGATGCGCTTGAAGTGCATTTCGATAGGTTCAAGGTGGGGCTGCAGTTGTAGGTTTTGATAGGTTGAAGATGAGCTACTGCTCTAACTTGAACCAATCAATAGGTAAGAGTTCGATAGGTTGCTGAATTGAAGAATTCGATAGGTTGCTGCCTGGAGTTCAGGTTTGCATGCAAGGAGTCGATAGGTTGTGGGAAGCTAGGACTGCAACTCAAGCTATCGAGAGGATGAATGTTTGGGTGCTGGGAGTGCTCGATAGGTTTAAAGCTTTGAAGGCTACACTCTTCGATAGGTTGGCTGGGGGTTTTAGCTGCACTATTCGATAGGAAGAAAGGTAGTGGTTGGCAGATTGCAGAAGTAAACCATTCGATAGGTTCAAGTTGCTGAATTTCTGAAGCCTTCGATAGGTTGAAACTCCAGTTTCCTCACTATTCGATAGGTGCTCAAGCTCCTACATTGGACTGCATGACAAATGCAAGCCTCAGTCCTGCAGTACTGTTTGAGCTTCACTCTTCTGCAACCTCGAGATCTGCTTGAAATGCAGCTGTTGTAGCTGGATTTCTAATATTCAGCTATTGTGTGTGCATATATGGCATAAATGCACAGCTACTCCCATCCATTGCTGCTGCAGTTACTAATGGTAGTGAGCCGTAGGAGTGTGCAGCAAAACATTGGGCTGATAGGATAAATGCATTCTCCGCTCCTCCATCCTTGTGTGCAACTGTTCCCATATATTATTGCCGGTTCACTTTGGGCTGCTCAAGTCAGTGCTGCTGCAACTGTTTAATAGGATGGAATGTCAGCTTGCAGAATGTAGCCCACTTGTGCTTTGCAACTGTAGCTAGTGTGCGCATTGCCATGTATTGCTGAAGTGTGCATTCGGCAGGTTTGCTTGGTAGCTCATCCACTCGATAGGATGACTGCAGCTTTGAAGATTCACTTGACAGGTGTTCAGAGCTAATGCATGTAGTCGATAGGTTCACCATCATCAGAACTCGATGGGTTAGCTGCTGGTTTAATGACTGCGGCTACAAGGTGATCCTTTGCAGTCCCTCTATTTCAGTACTAATCTGAGAGGTTTAAATGCGCGGCTTTCTCTTCAAGAAGATGCTGAATTGGGGCTTTGGATGTGTGCAGCTCATGTGCATGCACCTGAGTGTAGCTTACATCTGAAATGCTTGAATTCATTTAGAATATATTGCTGCTTGCAGCAATTTGAGAGTGATTCTCAAGGCACCTCTATAGAGCTGAAGCCATTCCATTTCACCTTGTTGCTGCTATTTTCTTCCTTATCAACAAGCCATAGCCCACTCTTTCCAGATCTCTCCTTCAGCTGTTAATTAATTCCAAAACTCCTCTAAATGGCACTTTTCAGCTGAAAATTGTACTAAGGACAAAATTAACCCCTTGCTGCAAAACAACACTAAAAACAAATATTAAATACTCTAAGTCCAAGCAAAAGTCAGGTTTAAAGGTAAAGATAGTGGAAAAAATTAGTGCTTAACAGTGCTTCAATGGGAAGCAATGGTCAATCGGGTGGCTTGGACCTTGATTAAAATTGTAGTGGGTATTCGGGTCATAGTTCTTTGGGATTGGGTGGGGAGGAAGTTACGATTGAGGAATAGTAACTAATCCCTTTTCTATTAATAAAGGTAAAAGTACACTTAATGATTGCCCCAAGGGTGTAAACACTCGGTCATAGCGGGCTCTCCTCTACTCCGGAGTCATCTGCATTCCTTGATCGTTCCTTGCTCTCTGTATCTGCTCAGTTTTGATCGGTGCTGGCTGGGCCGCCTAGAATTAGAACTGGGTTATATTATTGTTGGGCCTGGCATTGGTAATGTTTTAGACATTCGCCTCGATTCTCTTACCATTCCTTTGTTCCGAAAACCTTCTAACCCCACTGGCTCCAATTTTTGTTCAGGCGCCCCTCCCTGATAGCATATTCACAGCGGTTAGCGTTTCTCACCAGATTAGCAAAATTGGACTATTGCTGGTACACTAAAAAGTTTGAAATCACTGGTAGATTATTCTTGGAAATTATTTTGATTTGCTCATCATCAGGTATCCTGTTTCTGACCTGAGCTGCTAGTGCTCTCCACCACCCCAAGTAGTCGCTGAAGGTCTCATTCGAGTTCTGTTTTAACCGGGCCAAGTCAGACTTACATGGTTTGATGTCAATATTATAGACATATTATTCCTGAAACAAGTGCGTTAAGTCCTTCCACGTTTTCATCATAGATTATTCCAAAGATGTGAACCACCTCAGGGCCGGACCAGTCAAACTCCTTTGAAAGACCTTTATCAACAGTCTTCTGTCCCCTCTATATTGGCACATATCCCCATAGTAGGTCTTGAGGTGTGGAATAGGATTGCCGGTGTCGTTGTATTTATCAAAAGCTGGTATTTTAAATTTGGGAGGCAAGGGGACCTCAACAAACAAGCACAAGTCTGTGAAGTCTATGGCATGGATTTCAACACCACCCATCTTCAATAACTGCTGCTGGATCTTGTCCAACTGGACTCACTCTGGGCTGCCATGGGTCGGGTAATTATAGGTGGAGGATTAATATTGGTCAATGCTCTGACGTAGGCCCCACTGTTTCTGATCTCGTCCTCCTCATACTACTGGTCTACATAGGGTGCAGTGAGGATAATATTTTCATGTTGATGCATGGACTGGATGGGGTTGGATTGGATGTGGGTCAGATGGGACCCTTGGATGTAAGGGAAGTGTTGTGGGGTGATGGGGTGAGTGGTAGTTTGGTTTTGGGGAGGGGCCTGATGGGGCCATTGGACATGGGGGAAGGTTTGGAGATGGCCTTGGGGTGTGAAGCCATGGGAAAATTGGGGTTGATATAAGGCATGGGTTTGATCGGTGTATGAGGGTTGTGAATGGGTGAAATTTTGGAGAATTTGTGAGGGATATGGGTGTGAGGCTCCAAGGTTAGGCTAGGCTTGGTTTTGAGCCATGAAGCCTTGGGAGGGTTGGGCCACAAAGCCTTGGTCATGATAGGTTTAGGCCATGGGCCATTGATGGATTTGGGCCATGGGCCCTTGGTGGGTCAAAGCCATGGGCCCTTAATGGGTCTGGCCCATTGGGCCTTGATGGGCCTCGGCCATGGCCCCTTGGTGGGTTTGGGCCATGGGTCTTGGTAGGCCTGGCACATTGGGCCTTGATGGGTTTAGTCCATGGGCCCTTAGTGGGTCTAGGCCCATTGGGCCTTGATGGGTCTGGGCCATGGGTCCTTGATAGGTATGGGTTATGGGGTTTTGGGCCATGGGACCTTGGGACATGTGAGGAATGGAGGTTTGGGCCATTGGGCCTTGAGGCATGTGGGTAATGGGAGATTGAATGGTGTGGATGATGGGAGATTGATGGGAGTCATGGGGGAGTGAGGCATGGAGGCTTGATAAGGTATGGGATGGATCCATAGATGTGTGGTGTGGATGAGAGGGGATGTGTTGGGAGGCCTTCCACCTATTGTAGGCTTGGACCATTTCTTCCATCATGGTAATGAAAAGGAGATCAGATGAAGATGGGTTATTTGAGGTTTGGTGGGGTATGGATGGGGTGGATGTGGAGGGTAAATTGGGCATGATCCTGGTAAAATCGGGCATGACCCGGGTAGGAGATGGGACATGGGGTGGATTGGAGGAATGATGTGGGGCATTTGAAAAGGAGGATGGGTTGAGAATGTATGAGGATGATGAAAGGTAAGGTGTGGATGTTTGGGAAGAACCGGGCATGGCCCCGATAAAAATGGGCATGACCCGGGTAGATGGGGGGATTTGTGGGGGGTTGGATAGGGTAGAGGTGACATATGTGAATGAGGGCGGATTGAGCCTATATAGGGAAGATGGAAAATGGGGCATGGATGTGGCTGCAAGAAGTTGGGTTGGGTTTGTCATTGATGGGGATGGGAAATGTGTCAGTTTTGGCGTGGATATGGGAGGGAGCATGGGCATGGTTTATGAGAAAGATGGGGAATGGGGGGGTTGATTTTGGATATTTTGAGAAGTGGTGGTGGGAAAAATGGGGGCACCAAAGGACCCGGTAATTGTAAATGGGGACAGGGTGATGGGGATAGTGGTAAAAATTTCTCCCGAATGGGAATGAGTTGGTGAATGTGGTGGAGATGAATCGGGATCGACATAAGTCGGGTCCACTACCCACGACATCGTTTGTTGGCAGGTTGGGTACGGGGCCCTTGGATAAGGCCCAAAAAATTTCCTCCTCCTTCCCCTACGGGATGATGGAGGGTAAGATGATGCCATTATGCCGACACCACAAAGACTATTCTTAATTTTTTATTTTAGTTTTTTTTCTTTTTTTGGATTTTTATGAGTGAAAACAATGGTTCCGAAGTCTTTGATGTCCCCTTCTCGGGTGGCTTTCGTGCCCTAAATAGGACCCACGGTAATCATTTCGAAGTATTTCGGAAGAATCAAAGGAATACCACTGATGAAGAAGAAGAAGGAGCATATGGCAGCCACTGCTGCTGCCACATCTACTACAGCCCTTCCTACAGAAGCCTCAGCAACCACTGCTACACCTACTCCAGCCCCTTCTATAGCACTCCTTGTGCTAGTTTTAGCAGTCACAACGTTGCAGTTCCACCTTCTTCCATTATACTACTTATACCACCTTTTTCACCTACCTCTTCTATTCCTGCATCTATCCCATCAGTCCCCACTCCATCAACCTTACCCTCCCAATCCATGCCTATATCAGCCCCTTCTCATACCATAACTTTTCCTTTTAACCTTCCCACACCCTCCATCAAGAAAACATACAAGAAAAGGAAAACCCACCACCCCACCACTGAACCTACTACCAAACCCACTGACATACCCAACCCAATTCCAGACCCACCTTCCCCTTTTACCTATGATGCCAGTGAACCAATTTTCACTGGCATTAAACCATCTCACCCCATTGACCCCTTTAACTAAATTCCTACCCCTGTCAATTCCCCTCCATTTTTATCCAACCAAGACTAATTCATAACAGAGGGGTACTCAGCCCTAATAGACTCCATTGTGGGGGATATTAGGCATGAGTACACCCCTCTCTTTGAATCCCCACACCCATACGCATTTAGCCATGCCCCCACCTCACCATTTCAACCAATTCCCACCCAAACCAGTACCCAACCTGTTTCCCCTTCCTTACTAGACCATTTAACCCAGATTATCACCTTCCTAACCTCTCTCCAAGCCCAAATCCATACCAATTATAAAAACCAAGCCACCATCCAAAACAACCTTAATTCCATCCCTTCAAACATTTATACCTACACCACACCTACCCAGATCCCCCCCTCATCCTTACTAGCAGCCTTGCACATCAGTGGCAACGACTGATTCTGCCACACAAATAGACTTTGATATTGAAGAGCTGCCCATGGGCCCCCTTTCCACATCCTCAACCTTCACCCAAGATGAAACGACTGAAGTCGAGCTGACCCTTGCCCTACCATCCATTCCTTCCCCATCTACCAACACTTGTACAGAGCTCGCTGTGATCCCCACCCCCGATACTGATTCTTCCAACTGAGCCATTGTCCCTGCTAAACAAATTTCATTAGCTCTTTTTGCTACCCTCACTACTTTCATGAATGACAACCCATACATAGAAAGGAATTTGCATCCGGTGGTGGAAACTATGAGAGATATGGTATTGCAAACCTATGAAGACCAAGTAGCATTGATGAAGACTGAGTATTAAAAAATGATGGAAAAAGCATTAATGGATCATCAAAAGGAGATGGAGGCCATGCAAAAGAGGCTAGGCACTACTGTAGCAGTGTGCAAGATGTATGAACAGAGGACCAACCAGCTTTCCAAGCTGGTGGAAACATCAAACTATCTCATTGATTTGTCATAAAGATGTAATGCCTCCAGCATAAACTAAGGGAGTAAAATTCCAGGAGTCTACACCACAGAAGAGTAGCACCAAACTAAGAAAGCTAGCAGCATCTAGAACCAAAGCTGGGGCTGCATAGGCTAACAATCTTAAGAAGGGAAAGGAGACAACTGAGGAACACATAGATGTAAATTTTGATTAAGATCACGTCTAGTAGTAGCTGTAGTTAGTTTCTTTGGTGTCTTTTGTAGTTGATGTTCTTAGGAGTGTTTGTAATTGTGTCTTTTGTAGTTGCAATTTTGAATTAAGCTTCTCCCTGTGTATAATATTCAATTGTGTGAATAAAATCTATACTTCTGTGCTTACATTCATTGTCTTGGTTTAATTTTCTACAATTAGTTGTTCATTTAATTTTCTATTGTATCTTATTATGCCTTCTCATGCCTAGTTGCCCCTAAATAAAATTTTACTGAAACATTGAGGACAATGTTTATCTTAGGTTTGGGGGTATGGCAGGGTAGACCAATGAAATAGTTAAATTTAGTGCAGCAATGTAGTTAGACTAAAATAAATAAAGTTAATTCTCACCTAACCAATTGTGAAAAAGGAGATTAAAATTGTTGGCAGATATTTTAAAACTAAAATTATTTAAAAAATTGAACACTCCCATGAAGTTAACATCAAGAAAATTTTTCACAATCAGTACTCAGTGAACCAGAGAGGAGAGGAACAGGTGAGGAAATACCCAATGAGTTCAATTGAAGATCATACGCACTGAGATTTGGGCCTATAATATTTTTTTCTTTTGAAGAGTTTCTTTGACAATTTTTCTACTCTAAGGAGTGACTAATTCAATACCTTTCCACTAGAAATTAGGCCCCCCAAATTGAAACTGTTTGACAGCACTCATGACACCGAAGAGATTATTTAAGGCCATCATTTGGACAGTTTAAGCCTAAAATTCCTACCCTTTCAAACTGCCCTTTGTATACACTCTTTGAGCCTTTAACTGTACTTTTCTTAGACAAATACCAGAGTACCTGAACTTGAACCTCATGACCTAATTTAGCCTTACCCTCACTCTGAGATTTCAGAAGGTAAAGGAGAAGATGTTGAAGATAGGTGGGTTGGGTTCAACATTTGGTGGAAGAAAAAGAGAAGAATGCTATAAACAATAGTGTATCAGTTGTATAGTTGTGGCATTTCATAAAAATAAAAAAAATATTAAGAGAAAGAGAAGTCAAGAGAAGTACTTCATCTGGAAAAAAGTAAAAATAAAAGAAGAAGTTGGCCACTTCAAATCTAAAATACACAGATGAAGATGAAGTTGTGATGAAATGAAGAAGGTGAAGTCATGAACAACCTCCTCTCCTTGCTGATTTCTCAATTTTGAATCCTTTCTACCCCTTCTGTTCTTTTTAAACCTCAACCATAAGCCACATTACAATCCATCTAAAAGTCCTTACTGATCCAAAGTGAAATGAGCTGTCATGTGGAGACAAGGGAATGCCTAATCTATGGTGAAAAGTACATGAGGAGTTCAGAAATTAGAAGCAATGCCTATGCTCATGCTTGCAGGCATATTTGAGGTATGCAACTGATCTTGAGATAATGAGAATGTGAACACCTTGAGTTTCATTTCTGAGAGATGGACCTGGTAAGGATTGGGTCTGAAATTAAACTTATTGGGGCAGTATTTAAACCTGATTTTTTAAATCAAGGGTGAGCTTAGTACTGATTTTCACACACTACACTCTTGATGTAAACTGATTGGGTGTGATGGAAAGAAATATTGATTCATGTATTAAAATATAAACCTCCTTTAAATTTGAATGAACAAGGTGTGGAATGAAGTTTTATTTGTTAAATTCTGTTGTGTCATATGTTGCACTATGCTTAACTGTTTTGTTGAGAAGTTTGTGGGTATCTTTACTAAAAACCCTCAGGAGACTTGATGTATAAGCTAAATGCATATGTACTCCCTACGAAAGTGGCATTTATATTTTTAGAATAACTATTTTATTTTCCCTTTGCTCAAGGACTAGTAAAGATTAGGTTTGGGGGGGGTGTTAGTCACTAATTTATGCCACTTTCCACCTCCTAACCTAGACTTTAATGGACCTTTGAGCTATGTAATAATTTCTTTTCAAGTGTGTTTTTGTAGATAACAATAAACTACAGGTTAGTGCAATAGTCCATATAATAAGTGCCAATAAGAGAGAATTGGAAGTCAAGCCTTGAAGCTGATGGAATTACAGGGGGTACATAATGGTGCTCCCCACCATGTGGGCAAGTCAACATGCCCTGGACCCTAGAAGTCCAGCAGGGAGAGGGAAAGTGGGCCCAAGCATAAAGGAGTGCAACAATAGGGTAAATAAGACATTAGAAAAGTAGGACCTTGAGCTTGAGCAGTTCAGAAGCTACCTTGAGCAGTTTAGTGACTACTGTAGCAACCACTCGAGCTATCTCGAATAGATACACCTTCAGAACTCAAAGGCCGAGCAGATGCCGAGCAGTTGAGGAAGCATCTCGAGCAGATCAGCCTTTAGAACACTCATCTCAAGTAGTTCTCGAGCAGCTCAGTGACTTCACAAACATCCTCTCGAGCAGCTCTCGAGTGGAACATAGCTCCAGAAAACTCAGCTCGAGTGGTTCTCGAGTAGATACCTCTTCAGAAGCTTTAGGTCGAGACGATCTCGAGCACTTTATATTAGCTGTAATGATCCTATCGAGCAGCTGAAAACAACTTCATATTATAGCCTGTCGAGCAGTTTATAGCTTAAATGCATCCACTCGAGTAGTTTTGAATTCATCCTCACGAGATGCCTTTTGAAGCCATTTATCCTGTCGAGCTTCACAATAAACCTGTCGAGCAGCAATGCCTGAAGCACTCCAGCCACTCGAGCACTCTTCAGATAATACTTTCACCACTCAAGCACCTCTCGAGATTCACATTCTGAAGCTGAACCACTTGAGGCTCAAGTTTCGACTTGTATTTATAGACTTTAAGGGCATTTGTGGAAATTTCACAGCACTTAGGGCACATTTCCTGTTAAGCAGTGAAAAATATCATTTTTCACCTCCTAACCTGACCTTTGATGGACCTTTGAGCTGACTAATAATATATTTTGAGTGTATTTTATAGATAAGTAATAAATTGCAATCTTAGTGCAGACATTCACCTAAAATGGCCAAAGAAGCTGCTCATACATCTCAACATGTGCTCAGACAGCCCAAAGCCAGCCAAGCAATCCACAGAGCCTTAGAAGTTCATGAGAATGTCTTGAGCCCAACTGGGTATGCTTAAAACCAAGAGCAGTTGTAAGGAATGAAGATTAAACCCACCAAGAGGCTGCTGAGTGTTGAACAAATAAAGAACAACAACACAGGATTGTATGTCAGCTGTGGAAACAAAGGACACAACCTGTTGAGAGGATAAGATAACCTGTCGACAGGTTTGAATGCTTAGAATGAAGTAGTCGAGAGGTTGGAGGCATAGCAGAATATCCTATCGAGAGCTTCCCAGTACCTGTCAAGAGGTTCTGGAAATAAAAGCCAACCTGTCAAGAGGAATGGAGTTGGAAATATGAAGATCTCGCGAGGTTCCACTACCTATCGAGAGGTTGGAGGTACAATTGTGGATCCTATCGAGAGGATACCTGAAGGTGCAAAAGAAGTCGAGAGGTTCAACTGAACCTGTCGAACAGCGCAAGGAAACCTGTTGACAACTTCCCTGATGCTATGCTCATTCTCGTGAGGATTGAGCCAACCTGTCGAGCACTTAAGTAAAGACCGTATAACAAGTCGACAGGTTGACTATAACCTATCAAGAGGATGAGTGAAGAACTAGACAAAAGGTGAAGAAGTACTCCATCCTGTCAAAGTGAATGTTGGGAAGACTCATGAACCTGTCGAGAAGTCTTCAATCCTGTCGACTAGTCAACCAAACCTGTCGAAAGCCATTTCAACCTATCGATGAGAACACCAAGCAGACTCAGAACCTCTCGACATTCAAATTAGGAACTTCTCAGTTCCTTTCATAGCAGCTGCCACACTCTAATGCTTTGTGCACACATTCAAAAGCACGTCAGCGACCCCTGAGGGAATTTTTGGTATGCAACTAGGCACGAATGGGAACCCTAACTACCTCACATGTATTTATCAGTTTTTGGACCAATGGGGAAAGAGCTTCTAGAAGAGAAATCAGCCACATTAGCAGCTCAGAATAACATAAATATTCTCTGGAGGTTTGATTAGATGAAACAGATCTGAGAGGAGAGGAAAAGAGTATGAAAGTTTGAAGAAATTAGAGAGCGAGCATCCAGAAAATGGGAGAACCAGAGCCAAATCCGATCTCCATCTTCCCTCCAAAAATTCCCTCTCTCTCTTCCTTCTTCCCCCATTCTCCTCTTAGCCAATTATGGTTGGCTAACCCTCTTTGGTAGCTAGGGTGAGATTGAGAGCTATTAATTGAGAGTTTCAAAGCTTTGTGGGAGGATTAGGTGTTGCACAGATTGCAGATCTGAGCACAGTTGACTATAAGTTGTAATGATTCAGTAATTATTGAATGTAAAGTTAATTTGGATTTATAAATCTCTTGATTGTCATTTTATTTTCCTAGATCTAATATCCATGTGGATGCCTCAGCTTGTAGCCTTGCATCTACAACATCTGTAATGGTTTAATTATTCCAATTAAGATCCCTGAATCGGAACAATCTCTGGGATGATCTGTGACCATTCAAGTGGATAGATCATAGCCTTAGGATTGCTTCAATTTTCTAGTTAAGAGTGGATTCTTATACCTTGTATCTGAGCTTGTAGCCAGATGAAGGATTGTTGCAAACTAGTTCCCTATACTGCCTTTAAACCAAACAATCTTCAATAAAGACCAAAATCCCTAGCTGCTATTCTCCACCTCTTGATTTTAATCTTTTCTCCATTTTCTTTTAACTCTGTGTTTAATCAAATCTAGATCATTTGCATTTGATTTTTTGTAATTTTTAGTGACAAATCCTAGAAACCTCTCCTCTTTCCTGTTTTGATTTAGTTGAATTTAGGATAAAGTGCCAGATCTGTGATAGATCTGGAGATTTATCATAGTTTAAATCACATTTTCCTATGGACATACCCTGACTTACCTATTAAAACTTGCTGCAGCAGCCCTGGTTCTTGCAAGACTGCTTGCTTACCTTGATTCCTCATCTCTGTGATTTTATCTTTTAATTGGTTGTTTTTACCATTTAATAATTGTAAGGTGAACAAGACAATAAGTTTTTGGCACCACTACCAAGGACCAAACTCGGGTCACCTGCATGACAACAAGTTTTTGGCGCCGTTGTCGGGGATCTATATTTTAAAAGTGGTAGATCTAAGTTTTTCTTATTTTAGATTTAGATTTTTTATTACCTATTTTGTGTTTGACTAATTGCTGCTGTAGTTTTTTATAGTTTAATTTTGTGATTGCAGATCTGGTATTATTGTGTTGAAAGGAGCATTGTGCCAACTTGAGGAGCAAGCTTTGCTTAAGTTTCAATCTCTTAACTCTGTTTACATTTCTAGATTTTTAGCTTTAGATCTGCAGCATTAGTTGTGTATTTGTGTATCTGTTTTGTTGAATTTTGTGTTGTGATTTTATGTGTTGTATTTAGTTTTTATTGTGTGTATGCTTGGTAGGAGATCTCTTAATCCTAGGACTGCTCTTTTAGATCTTGAAGTTGAGACTTCTTAGACCTAAGCATCCCATATACACACCTGTAGTTAATTGTGAAAGTTCTGCAATGGGTGAGCAACCTAGGACATTAAAAGAATTCAATGCCCCAGGGGTTTACAATTCCCCCTTTTATATTTAATTTCCTGCTATCCAAGGGAACTATGAGACCAAATCCTCCATCATACAGATGCTACCCTCATACCATGGCGTGAGTAAAGAAGATCCATATAAGCACATTGATGAATTTCTAGGACTGTGCACTACCTTCAATATTACAGGTTTGGGAGAGGAAGCAACCAAGTTGAGACTCTTTCCTTTTTCACTAAAGGATAGAACCAGGACTTGACTGTCAATGCTCCCAACCAATAGTATTCAGTCCTGAAATGACCTTGAATGTCAATTTCTGGCCTTCAATGCTCCCAACCAATAGTATTTAGTCCTGAAATGACCTTGAATGTCAATTTCTGGCCAAGTTTTTCCCCATGTCCAAAACAAGTCAGTTGAGGAAGAGTATAATCTCTTTTGCTCAAGCCCCAATTGAAGACTTTCACCAAGCATGGGAGAGGTTTAAGGAACTCTTGAAGCAATGCCCCCATCACCAAATTCCTGAATGGCAACTTGTTCAAAGTTTCTATCAAGGAATTGATCCAAGAGCAGGGATATGGTTGATGCCTCATGTGGTGGTACATACCTTCACAAGATAGCTGATGAGGCTTGGGAGTTGTTTGATATTATTAGTGAAAACTCTATGTAAAGGGAGACATGGTCAAGAGATTTTAAGACTCCTAGATTGGTGAGAGAAAATACTATCAGAGGAAAAATGTATAAGGTGAGTGGATACAATAATTTGGAAAGGAAAGTGGACAGCTTGACTCAAAAGTTTGATGAGCTCATGGGAGCAATGCAGTCTCTAATGGCTACCAAAGTGGAGGAGGAATGTGTGATATGCCAATCCCCCACCATTCCCTTGAGGAATGTCCCTCAGCTGCCTAATTTCCAAACCTTGTGATGGAACATGCGAATGCTGCTCAGTCCTATGGACAACAGCCTACTGCTAGTTATCATTAGAGAAGCCACCCCAACTTAAGGTGGAGACAAGATACCTTCCAAAATTAGTAAGAGCAGTAGCCACAACAACAATCCATGCCTTATAGGAATGCCCGACCATACCAATAGAATTAATTTCCAAGGTCCCAATACCAACAACCTATGGCTCAGCCAATGGCTCAACCTATGCATCCAAGTACACCAGTCCCAGCACCCCCTAGATCCCTCATATTTGAAGAGCAAGTTCTAACTTCACTGTAGAATTTAGGCTCTTTGTCACAAACTGTCAACTCCCATAACCAAAGTATCAAGAAGATAGAGGACCACCTTGGTCAGCTATCTAATACTTTGACTAAAAGAGAGGAGGGAAGACTGCCTAGTCAACCCATGAATAACCCCAGAGGGCAGTGCATGGTGGGTGAGACTGCTTCACATGAAGAAGCCAAATCTATCACCACTTTGAGGAGTGGAAGGTTGGTTGATAACCAAGTTGGTATTAAACCTGATGAGAAATGTACAGCCCATGATGATATGCACTAGGAGCAGCATATAAAAAATAAGAGAGGTGTTGATGTACCCCAAAAGAAAACTGAAAATAAAAATCTGATAAGCTTGCTAAGGCAGCAAATGGGAGATCAGTCCCCCATTTGCCATTTCCCAATGCATTGAAAGCACCTTCTCCTTTTGATAAGGAGAATGCTAAAGTAGAGGAGATGATGAAAACATTCAAACAAGTAAAGATCAACTTGCCTTTACTTGATGCTATCAAGCAAGTTTCAGCTTATGCAAAAATTTTAAAAGATTTGTGCACCCAAAAAAGACAATCTAGGATACATCTATCCAAGAAGGTTTTTTGTGCTGAAAAAAAGAACCAAGTGCTGGCCATTGCAACCCTAACCAAGCTTCAAGACTCTGGAGTACCCACAATCCCTTGCATCATTGGGGATCATACCATTGAGAAGGCTTTATTAGATCTGGGAGCTAGTGTAAACCTACTTCCATATTCAGTTTATGAGAAGTTTAGCTTGGGAGAATTGAAACCCACACATGTGGTGCTACAACTAGCTGATAGATCTAAAAGGAGGCCTGTAGGAATGATAGAGGATGTGTTAGTTGGGATTGACAAGTTTTTCTACCCAGCAGATTTTTTTGTGCTTGACATGGAGCCAAGCAAGTGCACCACCTCTATCCCTGTGATTTTGGGCAGACCCTTCTTGGCCACTGCTAATGCTTGTATTTAGTATAGATCAGGAGTAATGGAGGTGTCTTTTGGCAACATGAAAGTGAAATTAAATGTGTATGACGCAGCCAATCAGCCTCACTTAGATAGTGAGGATTGCTTTTTAATTGATATATTTGATAAGATTGTGGAAGAGACTTTGCCCAAGCTGCTGTATGATGCTGATTTTTATGATATTTTTGAAAATATGTGGAGTGAGATTGTAGAAGAGAAGGCCCACACACCCATGGTTCAAGAGGTGAAAGCCTTAAATTCTGATATGAGGCCAGCAATAAGGTATCTACCATGGAGACCTGCTGTGTTGCCTCTTCCACCACCATCAAATTCACCTTTGTTGCCTTCTCTCATATGTCCACCAGATGTAGAGTTGAAACAGCTACCTAAGACCTTAAAATATATTTTTTTGGCGGCAAACAAGAAGTTGTCAGTGATCATTTCTTCCTCTCTCATTGATGAGCAAGCGGAAGAACTATTGTGTATTTTAAAGAAGCATAAGAGAATAATAGGCTAGACTATTGCTGACCTTGGGGGCATCAGCCCTACTATATGCATGCATAAAATCCACCTGGAAGAGGGTCCCAAACCCTCTAGAGAAATATAGAGAAAATTGAACCCCCACATGCAAGAAGTGGTAATGAAAGAAGTGATCAAATTGTAAGATGTTGGAGTCATCTATCCAATTTCAAATTCCGAACGGGTGGCACCTACTCAGGTGGTCCCTAAGAAATCTGGAATTACTGTGATTAAAACTGATTCTGGTGAGCATGTTCCAACTAGGGAAACCACAGGTTGGAGGGTGTGTATAGACTATCGGAAGCTCAAATTGAAAACCACAAAAGGCCACTTCCCTTTGCCCTTCATTGACCAAATTTTTTATAAGTTGGCAGGCAAGGCTTTCTATTATTTACTTGATGGATATTTGGGGTATAATCAAATCCCTGTTTACCCATAAGACCAAGAAAAGATAACTTTCACATGCCCATTTGGCACCTTTACCTAGAAGGATGCCATTTGGATTGTGCAATGCCCCTCTAACTTTCCAAAGATGCATGTATGCTATAGTTTCTGACATGATTGATCAATTTTTGGAGATATTCATGAATGATTTCTCTATCTTTGGGGATAATTTTGGCCAATTTTTACACCATCTCAGCCTTGTGTTGCAAAGATGTGAGGAAAGCAACTTGGTTTTAAGTTGAGAAAAGAGCCATTTTATGGTCAATCAAGGCATTATCCATGGCCATGTGGTTTCCCACAGAGGCATTGAGGTAGACAAGGCTAAAATTGATCTGATTGCACACTTATCCCCACCAAAAATTGTGAAACAAGTCAAATCTTTCTTGGGGCATGCTGGGATCTATAGGAGATTCATCAAGGATTTTAGTAAGATCTCAAAATCTGTTTGTGCCAAGAGGTTCCCTTTGAATTTACTGATAAATGTCTTATGGCTTTTGAGCTTTTAAAAGGTTGTTTAACCTCTGCACCTCTCCTTCAAGCACCTAATTTTTCTTTGCCATTCGAGCTGATGTGTGATGCATCAGATTTTGCTATTGGTGCAGTCTTGGGACAAAGGAAGGATAAGGCCCCTTGTGTGATTGCTTATGCAATTAAAACCATGATTGATGCTCAGTTAAATAACACCACAATTGAGAAGGAATTGCTGGCAATTGTCTATGCCTTAGAAAAATTCAGGTCTTATGTTCTGGAATCTAGGATAGTGGTGTTCACAGACCACTTAGCCCTAAAGTACCATTTGCCAAAAAAAGATGCAAAGTAAAGATTAATCAGATGGATCCTCCTATTATAGGAGTTTGATCTTGAGATTAAGGACAAAAAAGGGGTTGAAAATGTTATTACAGACCACTTATCCAGGATCCTATCTGAGGAGTTTGATAGTCTACCTATCAGTGATTCTTTTCGTGATGAACAGTTTTTACTATCAACAGCTCTACACCTTGGTTTGCAAACACTGTGAACTACTTGGCTGTAGGTAGGATTCCCCCACTTTGGAATAAAATAGACAAGGAGCTATTCTTTTCATAGATCAGACATTACATGTGGGAGGATCCTTACCTGTTTAAGCATTGTGCAGACTAAGTGGTGAGGAGATGTGTTTGATGAGGAATTCCACAACATACTATGTGTCATGAGCAGGCTTGTGGAGGCCATTTCAGTGGAAACAAAACTGCTGCCAGGGTATTCCAAAGTGGATTTTATTGGCCCACTCTCTTCAAGGATGTATGGCATCATTGTAATGCTTGTGAAAGATGCCAAAAGATGGGAAGTATCTCCAAAAGAAACTTCATGCCTTTGTAGCCTATACTTGTGATTGAACTCTTTGACATTTGAGGGATTGACTTCATGGGTCCTTTCCCTCCTTCCTATGGATATAATTATATTCTTGTGGTTGTGGACTATGTGTCCAAATGGGTTGAGGCCATAGCCACAAGAACTAATGATCACAAGGTTATCCTCAACTTCTTGAAGGATAACATTTTCTCCAGGTTTGGCACCTCCAAAGTTATCATTAGTGATGGAGGGAGCCACTTCTGCAATAGACAGTTTGAGAACCTGCTTAGAAAGAACTCTGTGACACACAGAGTTGCGACCCCATACCACCCACAAACCAATGGGCAAGTGAAAATTTCTAATAGAGAGATCAAACACATTTTGGAGAAAACTGTAAGTGTTGATAGGAAGGACTGGTTCCTGAAGTTACCTGATGCTCTTTGGGCTTATAGGACTGCTTATAAGATCCCAATAGGGATGTCTCCCTTCAGGCTGGTGTATGGCAAGGCATGCCATTTACCAGTAGAGCTTGAGCACAAGGCTTATTGGGTTGTTAAAGCATTGAATATTGATCTAACTTTTGCTGGCATGCACAGGAAACTCCAGCTGTCAGAGTTGGAAGAGCTGAGATTGGAGGCCTACTCCAATGCAAGGATCTACAAGGAGAAAACTAAGGCTTTCTATGACAAGCATTTGCTGAGAAAAGAGTTCATTGCTAGCACCAAGGTATGGCTGTTCAACTCTAAGTTGAAATTTTTCCCAGGTAAACTGAGATCTAGATGGGAGGGACCTTACAATGTAGTGAATGTATTCCCATCTGGAACTGTTGAAATCATGGATGCAAAAGATGGTAGGACCTTGAAAGCTAATGGTTAAAGGCTCAAGCTCTTTGTTGAAAATGTCATGACCATTCACCTTCAAGAACCTCCCAAGTGTGATTGATTGTCAACAATGTAGACTATGTATCATAACTATTGTTTTTGGCTATTTTTACTGTTGTTTCTATTTTTTTATTACTGTTTGGCATTGTAAATATGGTTGTCAATCTTGCATAATGTGTGCATGTATAATCATGAATCCGCTATAAGTTAGTTAGAAGCATGAACTATTGAAATTGAGTTGGGAATTGACAAATCTGTGGGTAGAATGGAATTGGAACTGATAAAACTTTGTTTGAATTGAGATACAACCTATTGAGAGGAGTGGAGAACATTTTGACAGGTTCTGAAGGTTCCCTGCATGCATTTCGACAAGATCTGGGACCTGTCGAGAGGTTTGAGTAAATTCTCAATAGGTTCTAAAGCTGTAAATGTCACTGTCGATAGGTTCTATGAACTTGTCGACAGGTTTTGAAGGTGCACAAATGGTTTTCGATAGGATTTTTGAACCTATCGAGATGTTGGAAAAACCTATCAAGAGGTTCTGAAGGTGTAGGCTTTGTTTCGACAGGTTTTGGAACCTGTCGAGAGGATTAAATATTGAGTTTAGAGTACCTGTCAAGAGGTTCTGTGAACCTCTCGAATTGATTGATTCAGAAACCTTGAACCCATCGATAGGATTGAGTGAACCTCTCGAGAGGTTCAGATACTTTTCACTCTTCAACAGGTTGATGCAACTTGTCGACACCTTTATCCCAATCCTAAAGAAACTCGATTTTCTTCCTTCTAAATCTATCGACCACTCAATTCAGCCATTCGACAACTTGTCTTTAAGCTTTATCTTCTCTCTGGCGATTTCTACTTTCTTTCTTCTGCCTCTACCTCCCTGGTGTCTACTCCAATCACTCGACCATTGTTCAAATTGCTGTCATTCCTCAAGGGCTACATTTTGCACCTAGTCTCTGTCAATTTGGTGTCGTGCACATCAAGATCAAAAAACCCTAGGTTTCTGTGGATAAGTTTTCTTCCAGCTCCACTCAATGATTTTCCAGTATTTTAATTCCAAGTTTTAGTGGTCACTTTCATTGAGCAAAGAAGTCTGTTGTGGTTGTTGAGAGCTAATCTTAAGTGAATTGCTTGTCCAATGGCTGATCAAGAGGATACCCTAGCTACCCTTTTTAAAGCCACCTCCAAATCCGCCATAAA
The DNA here is from genome assembly GCA_021018995.1 of Chloranthus sessilifolius. Lineage (NCBI taxonomy): Eukaryota > Viridiplantae > Streptophyta > Magnoliopsida > Chloranthales > Chloranthaceae > Chloranthus > Chloranthus sessilifolius. The sequence goes on from CM037597.1 coordinate 101,853,775, forward strand.
AGCCACTAGGAAATCCAGTAGGCTCACCACACAGCCCACAGAAACCCCACCTATAAAAAGAAAGCTGGCTATGGATCAAGCTGATTAATCTATCAATCCCAAGAAAGCTAAGAAATCCAAGAAGGCCCAAATTAGTGAAGAAATTGTGGAGGAGGCCCCTGAGATAGAACCCATGCCTGAGCCTAACCCTGAGGAGGAATCTGAAGTCCTTGTGCATTTATCCTCCCCCAATGAATTTGTGGATGCTCTAGGCCTAATCCCAGAGACAATTTTTGACCTCCCCTATTTTTCTAAAGAAGAGGAGTGCAAGGTTACCTTGGATTACATGGTGAAGGCAGGCCTGACACCATTGTTGACCCCTTTGCAAGAGAAATCCTACCCTGGACTAGTCAAATTGTGGTACCATAACATCAGGAAGAAAACCAAGCCTGGGTCAACTGATCCTTGTCTGGAGATTTTAATTGATAACCAAGAGATTGTTGTGAATTACAGTGATATAGGGTTGGCTTTAGGGGTCTCATCAGTTTTTGATACAACCTATGGCCTAGCAGAACCTGAGAGTGTATTTTAGAGCAATGGCCAGGCAGTTGACTCAGGGCATTGTGGGGTCTAGGGAGTCCTTAATGAGAAGAGATTTACACTCTAGCATGCTCTTCATTAATTCAATTTTGAGGAAGAATATATATGTCAGTGGACATCAGCAAGAAAGGAGAACCCCCATAGTGGATGCCCTGTATTTTTTCTCTAAGGGCCAGTTTATGAATGCTGCTCAACTAGTGTTTGAAGCAATGGTGGAGTTGAATGAAAAAATTAGAAAGGCATAGGCCTTGCCAGGGCTACCTTACAGCAGGCTCATCACTGGCTTGCTTAAGAGAGGAAAATTTGCTTTCAAGGAGGATGAAGAAGTAGAGATAGTGAAGCCAAAAGTTTTTGGAAAAAGGGCTTGGTCTGTCAGTAGGACTTTAATTGGGAAGAGCAAGAACAAATCTGTAGAGAGTCCTGAAAGAGAGACCCCTCAGGCAACCACATCATTAGCTGCACTTGCCATATCTGTTGGTCTAGCCCCTTCTTCCAGCTCAGCAGCTACAGCTGAGACCTCTTCATATGTTGGTCCTAGCTCAGAGCTTCCATTTCTACCTTTTGTACCCCCACTCATCCATTCCACTTTTATGCCCTTGCCCATAGTCAGCCTTGATATGACCAGCTTTTCCATCCCATCAACCTCTCTACCATCCATCTCATTTCCCTTGCCCTCCATTGTAGTCTCCATACCTCCCAGCACCTCAGCCACCCTTTCCACCATCACCACCTCCACACCTCTGTCAATTCCTCTTACCACAAACCCCATCCTTACCTCACCTTCATCACCCAGCCCATCCATCCCAGCTGTTGAACACTTAAGCCCTACACCATCTTCATCAGCTGACCTAGCCACTTCCTCCCCTCCATCCATACCCTTTGACACTAACCTCACCTTCACCTTATCACCTGCCCACACCCAAGACCAAATAATCACTAAGGGATATTCATCCCTAATTGACTCCATTGTGGAGGACATTGGGTATGAATATACCCCCCTACCTTACTCTCCACAGCCTACCCATTTACAGACCACAGCCACCCCACCTTTTCACCATGCCCACACTTCCCCATTTCAACCTATCCCACCCATCCAACCCACAACACCTATCTTACAAGACCCCCTACCCTAAATACTCAACCTTCTCCTCTCCCTTCAATCCCAAGTAATGGCTCATACCCATACCCAATCATCCATTGAAGCCACCCTCCTATCCGTGAACTCCACCCTCCAAAACTAGGCCTCCATGCAAACTAGCGTCCAAGCCATCCAATCCCCTTTGTGCCTTTTAACCCAACCATCACAACAACCAGCTATCCTAGATATCCCTCCTCCTACCTTTATCAATGCTGCCACAGATGTGGATGACTTAATTCCCACCTCCTCACTCCTAACCCAAACAGACCCTGAACCTGAACCAGCACCCCTACCTAAGCCTGACCTTGCAATCCCTCACCCTTTACCCTTAATCTCCACCCCACCCATGCCATCATCCACCCCCTCTCTATTTCTGGCTGGCCCTTCTTGAAGTACTAACCAGCCCATACTCCCTGCCTCTTCCTTTCCCATACCTCCTCCATACTCTACCCTCCTCCATGTCATGCAATAGAACTCATACCTTAAAAGGGATGTTGTTCGAGGAATGGCTGCCCTCCACAAATCAATCAAGATGCCCTATCAAGCAAAGATAAATCAAATGATCATGGATTACAACTTTGAGATGTTGAATATATCTAAGGGCTGGAAACAAATTTTGATTCAGTTTGAAGCTGAGAAGCGAAATATAGCAACTGAGAAAATGAGGGCAGATGGACTCGAGAAGAGGCTAGCTGAATCCAAAGAGATCATCAAGGCCACAAGGGATCTATATGAAACTCGAATTGAACTGGCTATCAAGAAGGCTGAAATACTCAAAAGGAGAGCTGCTCAACTGACTGCCAGCGAACCTACACAAGCTGCTGAGCCTGCCGCTCCATCAACTGCTGCAAGTTTGGATGAAAAAGAAAAAGGAGTCCAAGTCAAGGCTAAGGCTTCTGAAAATTTAGAGGATTAGATTTACACATGTACTTAGTTAGGATGTTGTTTTTGTCAACTTCTTTGTCATTAGTTTCCCTTGCAATGTATTGATTTGTGTCATTTAATTTCTGTTTTTATATTTGTTTGTGTATTTTAATAGTTTGTGTGTGCTTTTTTTGTTGTTACTTACTTTGTTTGATGTCTGATATTAACTTGCTGCCCTTACCCTTTATCTTTGAAGCAGTGAGGACACTGCTCCTCATAGGTTTGGGGGTGTGGCATATTATGCCAAATGAAATAGTTAATGGGAGTGCAGCAGGGTTTAATAGAAATTGTGAAAATAAAGTGAATTCCCACCTGATTTTTGAACAAGAGGAAATTAAAAAAACTTTTTAAAACTGAAATGTGTTGTAGTTATAACATTTTTCATGAAGTGAATGTCAAGAATTTTCAAAAATTAATGTTTAGCGAACCTGCAATGAGAGAAAATTGTGAAGATATACCCCAGGAATTTGATAGAAGGCCATACGCTGTGAGATTTGGGCCTGGAAAATTTTTTTTTGAAGAGTGTCTTGGCAATTTTTCTGCTCTAAGGACTGACTGAATTTACCTTTGCTCACCAGGAGTTAGGCAAATCTAAATTAAAACAGCTTGACAGCATTCATGACATTAAGGAAGGAAGTAGGGCCATCCTTCGGACAGTTTGAGCCATAAAAAAATTCCGTACCCTTTAACCTGCCTTTGTATACACCAATTGAGCCTGAAGCATGCCATTCTTCTTTGACAAAAGCCAACATATTTTTTTTCCTGAACCTCTTGACCTATTGCAGTTCACCCTCAATCTGAGAATTCAGTAAGTGGAGGGGGGAGTGAGGCTAGAGGAGCAAGGTTTCATAATTAGTGGAAGGAAAAGAGAGAAAATTGAAGAAAAATAGTGTTCAGTGGTAGAGTGTGGCAGTCCAACCCATAAAAATACAAAAAATATTGGATAAATACAAAGGAAAAGTATACAAAAAGAAAAGAAAAATAAAAAAATTGAAAAGCAAAATAAAAGAATGAGAAAGAGAAGTCATTTCATTAGAGATTTTGAAAAAGAAGAGAAGAAGTTGGCCACCTTGGCTTTGAAAATTAAAAAAAAAAGATGGAATTGTGCTGAAATGAAGGTTGTGAAATTGCAAATCACCTCCTTGCCTTATTGATTTCTCAATTTTGAATCACATTCTACCCTTTTATTCTTTATAAACCTCACTCATAAGCCACATTACAACGCAATAAAAGCCCCTACTGATCTAAAATGGATTGAGCTGTCATGTGGAGATGAGGATTTGTATAATCTATGGTGAAAAGAGTTAGAGGATTTCAGAAACTAGAGCAATGCCTATGCTCATGCTTGCAATCTTATTTGAGGGTTGTAACTACTCTTGAGCTGTGTGAAATGATACACCCTTCTCTTTTGAGTAACAGCCCTGGTGAGCTTTGGGTCTAAAATTAGGTTTGTTGGGGGCATTATCAAAACATAATTCTCAAATTTATGGTAAGCTTTGCATTCATTTTCATAAAAAATGCCCTGATAGGAGCTGAGTGATTGAGAAGGAATTACAGCAAAATTTTAGTTTTAAACGGTTGTGTTTCTGCCAAGAATCCTTTAGAATTGAATGAACAAGGTGTGGAATGAATTTTATTTTGCTTGAATTTTATTTTAACACGCTACATTGATATTAACTGATTCATTGGAGAAGTTTACGGGTAACTTCACTGAAAACTCTCAGGAGACTTCACTCTTCGACTAGGGATCACCTAGGGGTTTAAAAGGCTTGATGCATATGCTAAATGCATTTGTGCTCCCTACAAAAGTAGCATTTTTCATTTTCAATAATTTTTTTTACTTTCTCCTTCGCTCAGGGACTAGCAAAGCTTAGGTTTGGGGGTGTGTTAAGCAGTGAAAAATACTATTTTTCACCTCCTAACCTAACCTTTGATGGACCTTTGAGCTGACTAATAATGTGTTTTGAGTGTATTTTATAGATAAGCAATAAATTACAGTGTTAGTGCAGACATCCACCTAAAATGTCCAAAGAAGCTGGTCATACATCTCAACATGTGCTCAGACAGCCCAAAGCCAGCCAAGCAACCCACAGAGTCTTAGAAGTTCATGAGAATGTCTTGAGCCCAACTGGGTATGCTTGGAACCAAGAGCAGTTGCAGGGAATGAAGATTAAACCCACCAAGAGGCTGCTGAGTGTTGAACAAATGAAGAATAGCAACACAGGATTGTATACCAGCTGTGGAAACAAAGGAAAAAACCTGTTGAGAGGATAAGCTAACCTGTCGACAGGTTTGGATGCTTAGAGTAAAGTTGTTGAGAGGTTGGAGGCACAACAGAAGATCTTGTCGAGAGCTTCCCAGTACCTATCGAGAGGTTTTGGAAACAAAAGCCAAACTGTTGAGAGGAACGGAGCTGAAAATATGAAGATCTCGTGAGGTTCTAGTGCCTATCGAGAGGTTGGAGGTACAATTGTGGATCCTGTCTAGAGGATACCTAGAGGTGCAGAAGAAGTCGAGAGGTTCCAGATACGTATCGCAAAGTTCAATTGAACCTGTCGAATAGTGCAAGGCAACTTGTCGACAACTTACCTGAAGCTATGCTCATTCTCATGAGGATTGAGCCAACCTATTAAGCACTCAACTAAAGACCGTATAACAAGTCGACAAGTTGACTATAACCTATCGAGAGGATGAATGATGAACTGGACAAAAGGTAAAGATGTACTCCATCCTATCAAAGTGAATGCTGGGAAGACTCATGACCTTGTCGAGAAGTCTTCAATCCTGTCAACTAGTCAACCAAACCTGTCGAAAGCCAATTCAACCTGTCGATGAGCACCAAGCAGACTCAGAACCTCTCGACATTCGAATTAGGAACTTCTCAATTCTTTTCACAGCAACTACCACTACCAATGCTTTGTACAGACATTCCAAAGCACGTCAGTGACCCTTGGGGGTATTTTTGGTATGCAACTAGGCAGAAATGGGAACTCTAACTACCTCATGTGTATTTACCAGTTGTTGGACCAATGGGGAAAGAGCTTCTAGAAGAGAAATCATCCACATCAGTAGCTCAGAATAATAGAATTATTTTCTGGAGCTCTGATTGGTTGAAATAGACCTGAGAGGAGAGCAGAAGTGTATAAAAGCTTGAAGAAATTAGAAAGTGAGCATCCAGAAATTGGGAGAACCAGAACAAAATCCAAGCTCCATCTTCCCTCCAAAAATTCCCTCTCTCTTCCTTCTTCCCCCATTCTCCTCTTAGCCAATTATAGTTGGCTAATCGTCTTTGGTAGCTAGGGTGAGGTTGAGAGCTATAAATTGAGAATTTCAAAGCTCTGTAGGAGGATTAGGTGTTTCATAGATTACAGATCTAAGCACAGTTGACTGTAAGTTGTATTGATTCAGTAATTGTTGAATGTAAAGTTAATTTGGATTTTTAAATCTCTTTATTGCCATTTGATTTCCCTAGATCTAATATCCCTATGGATGCCTAAGCTTGTAGCCTTGCATCCACAGCATCTGCAATGGTTTAATTATTCCAATTAAGATCCCTGAATTGGAACAATCTCTAGGATGATCTGTGACCATTCGAGTGGACAGATCATAGCCTTAAGATTGCTTCAATTCTCCGGTTGAGAGTGGATTCTTACACCATGCATCTGAGCTTGAAGCCAGATGAAGGATTGTTGCAAACCAGTTCCTTGCACTGCCTTTGAACTAAACAATTTTTAGTAAACACCAAAATCCCTAGCTGCTATTCTCCACCTCTTGATTTTAATCTTTTCTCCATTTTCCTTTAACTCTGTGTTTAATAAAATCTGGATTATTTGCATTTGATTTTTTATAATTTTTAGTGACAAATCCTAGAAACCTCTCCTCTTTCCTATTTTGATTTAGTTGAATTTAGGATAGAGTGCCATATCTGCTATAGATCTGGAGATTTACCATAGTTTAAATCACATTTCCCTATGGACATACCCTCACTTATCTATTAAAACTTGCTGCAATAGCCTTAGTTCTTGCAGGACTGCTTGCTTACCTTGATTCCTCATCTATGTGATTTTGCCTTTTAATTGGCTGTTTTAACTATTTAATAATTGTAAGGGGAGCAAGACAACATTTCCCAATGTGTTGTGCTGGCCCAAACTATCAGGGGCAACACTTGGCTAAAAATAAGCTCCATCAGCAAGATCCTAACTAACTTAATTCTTCTCTTTTCTCATTGGCCAAGGCAAAAAGGCACTTTAGGGATTGGATAAAAGCCATGTAAATATGCAAAAAAGAGGGGGGGATCTGAGGAGAGATGTCTGGAGCCTCTAGAGCCAGGAAGATATTCTTGCCTACTGCACTTTAGGATTAGGTCATCTTTTTCTTTTCTTCTTTCCTTAGCTCATCATGTTGGTCTAAGTCTTTGTAATAGTTAGGACTGAGATAAGCTAACAAAAGGACTATGTGAGAGCATTTTAAAGGGTCTGGAGGTTTGCAGAGACTGAAGGCTTGAGGGCAAGCCATTATAAGTTCTTTTGATGCAATGAAAAGCTACTTTTACTGTTCCATTCAATCTGTAATTTTCTTGTGATTTTAATTAAGATCCTTATACATTGTATTCACCTATGGATGCATGAGCTTGTAGCCTTATAAACATAGTGGCTACAGTTATTATCCTGTTCAAGCTTTTAACCCCCGTGACTGGAGTATATCCATGGGATATCTTATGAGAATTCAAGTGGACAAAATATAACCCTAGGACTAGTCCATATTTCAGGGTTGAGTTGGAATGTTCTACCTTACATTTGAGCTTGTAGCCAAATGAAGGACATCTATAATCCCAACTCTTGCTTTGCCTTGCAATTTCTTTTTCAGTGAAAATCAGTCCCTAGCTATATACTTCTCATATTTTCAGTTTATTTTATTAAACCATTTCCATCCTTCTCTAAACCCCCTTTCTTTTATTGCTGTTTTGTAGTTAGTTTTATTTTCTGTTTTTAGTTTAGTTGTGACAACTCAAAAACTCCCTATCTTTACCTTGCTTTCCTAGTTAGGTTAGTGGTGTCAAATCTGTTGCAGATCTTCACTCTTGTGTTTAGATCACTAATCCCTGTGGGACAACCCTTACTTATCAAAACTTGCTACAACATCCCTGGATCATGCAGGACTATGTGTTTGCTTTGATTTTTTGTGTTCTAATCTCATATTTTTTTATTCCCCTCTATTTCTATCTTTGTCATTCTTTATTTCTGCTATATTGTTGTAATAAAGAACACAAACCAAAATAATTAAATACCAATAGATTCTACGACCAAAATCGATTGAAGGGGTACCATGTTCCTTCGAGACATGGCTCTTGACTTTTGGCTCCGATCATAAGCCTGACCAAAATTCTGGGCACCTTGAATAGCGATGGGCAATAAAATCCCAATTACAGTACCTTGGCCGCTACTTTCCTACCACCGAAGTAGCCCCGACAAGCATATGTGTGATAAAATTATAGAATATTGTGATTGTCACTATCGGGCACACATTTCCTAATTATTTGGTCTGGGCATATTTTAAATAGGTCAGGATCCTCCCAAATATAGTATTTTTCGTTAGAAAAGAAAATATATCTATCCTGATTGGACCAAGTTGGGGGAATCTTACATGTTACCAAGTAATTCACAATATTGGCATACCATGGCACTACTGTTTGGATGGTAAAGAGTTGCTCGTCCGAAAAAGTATCATGCAGAGATTCTTTATTAATGGTTTTAGGCATTTCTATTTTAGACAGATGATCAGCCGTCACGTTCTCAACTCCCTTCTTATCCTTAATCTCGAAGTTAAATTCCTATAAAAGAAGGTTCCACCTGATTAGTCTCAGCTTGGCATCCTTTTTAGATAGTAGGTATTTTAGTGTGGAATGATCAGAGAAGATAACGATCTTAAATCCCAATAGGTACAATTGGAATTTATCTAGAGTAAAGACTACAGGGAGAAACTCCTCCATGGTGGTATAGTTAACCTCGGCTTCGATCAAGGTTCGACTTGCATAATAAATTACATGAGGGACCTTATCTCTCCACTATCCAAAGACGACACCTATTGCGTAATCAGAAGCATCGCACATTGCTTCGAAAGGTAGAGAGTAGTCAGGAGGTTGAATGATTGGTGCGGATGAGAGAAGTGCCTTAAGCTTGTTGAATGGATCAAGACAGGCATCATCGAAGTTAAAGGGTACATCATTTACTAATAAGTGACATAGTGGTCTTGAGATTTTGGAAAAATCTTTGATAAATCCACGATAGAAGCCGGCATGGCTAAGAAAAGATCTAATCTGCCATACCGAAGTTGGTGGTGGTAGATTTGCTATTACATCAATTTTAGCACTGTCAACTTCTATTCGTCTTTTAGAGATAATATGCCCTAAGACTATGCCTTCTTGAACCATGAAATGGCTTTTCTCTCAACTTAGCACTAAATAGGTTTCTTCGCATCTTTCTAAGATGAGGGCAAGATGATCAAGACAAAAATCAAACGTTCGGCCAAATACCAAAACATCATCCATGAATACTTCAAGAAACTTGTCTAACATATCAGAGAAGATCGCCATCATGCATCTTTGGAATGTTGCAGGGGCATTGCATAACTCAAAGGGCATGCAACGATAAGTGAACGTTCCAAAAGGACACGTAAAGGTAGTCTTTTCGTGGTCTTACTGGAACTTGATTATACCCTGAATATCTATCTAGAAATCAGAAATACTCCTGGCCTACAATTTTTTCCAAAATTTGGTCTATGAAGGATAATGAAAAATAATCCTTGCAAGTTTTGAGTTAAGCTTCCGATAGTCAAGGCATACACACCACCCTGTGGTTTCGCGTAGTGGTACGAACTCACTCACTGTATTTTCTTTCATAGTAATCCCAGATTTCTTTGGGACTACTTGAATAGGACTCACCCACTCACTGTCGAAAATTGGGTAAATAATACCTGCGTCTAGTAGTTTCACGATTTCTTTCTAAACAACTTCCCTCATATTTGGACTTAACCGTTGTTGTCTCTCTCATGATGTTTTGGCATCGTCCTCTAAATGTATACCTTTTCTATTAGCTCTGGAGTTCCGAGCCCAAAAATATGCGTTCTCCTACGTCTTCCCAGTTGAGCGGAGATTTATATCGGTGGCCATGAAGTGCTTCAAAAAGAACCATCGTGATGCTTGCTTTGTTGCTATTATTGTACGTGAACTCAATCAAGGGCAAGTGAGTATCCCATGATCCTTGGAAATCTAGCATACACGCCCGTAATATATCCTTATTCACCTTTTAGTTTGTCAGTCGGTCTGGGGGTGAAATGTCAAGCTGAATTCTAACTTTGAACCCATCCCTTCTTGGAATCAATGCCAGAATTGAGATGTATAAAGCGGGTCCCGATCTGACACAATTCTCGAGGGTATGCCGTGTAATCTAACTATCTCTTTCAAGTACAATTCTACTAGCTTGCTAGTTGTATAGCGCGTATTGTAAGGTAGAAAATGCGTTGACTTGGTTAGTCACTCGACAACTACCCAAAGTGCGTTATGTCCCTTTTGGGTTCTCGACAAACCAAGGATGAAATCCATAGAAATGTTCTCCCATTTCCACTCAAGGATCGGTAGGGGCTGGAATAGGCTAGAAGGGTGTCTATGGTCGACTTTAACTTGTTGGCAAACCAAACATTTTGCTACATATTCTGCAACATCTCTTTTCAACCCTTTCCACCAAATTTTTTTCTTAAGGTCATGATACATCCTGGTGCTGCCCTGATGGATAGCGTAAATGGACTTGTGGGCATTCTCTAATATTTCATGTCGCAAGTCGACAACGGTCGACATGCATAATCGACCTCTGAACAATAAAGACCCATCATCCTTAATAGAAAACTATGGCTGATTTCCACTAATTGATTCTTGCCTGATAGTCATAAGTTTTGCATCGGTCATTTGCATCTCGCGGGTCATATCAAAAAGTTTAAACCTCACAGTGATGTTAGCTATCAAAGCTCCAGAGTCTCTAACATCAAATTTTGTCTCACACAGGGCCACATCTTCAAGTAACCGCCATCTGTGTATCCTTGAAAGGAGATGTGACAGCTGAGGAGATAATTTTGGGCTTAATGCATCATTTATCACATTTGCCTTTCCTGGATGATACTAGATGGAGCAATTGTAATCTTTCAAGAATTTCATCCATCTCCTCTACCTTAGATTTAGATATTTTTTGAAAAATAAGTATTTGAGGCTCTTGTGGTCAGTGATTATCTCAAATGTTTCAATGTAGAGGTAATGTCTCCAGATTTTCAAGGCAAAAATGACCGATGCTAGTTCAAGGTCTTGCGTGGGGTAGTTCTTCTCATGATCTTTTAGCTACCTTGAACAATATGTAACAGTTTTATCATGCTGATTTAATACGTAGCCTAATCCACTGTGGGATGTGTCGCTGAATACTATGAATCCTCCACTTTCTTATGGTATGGTGAGTAATGGTGTGGAGGTTAATCTTCTTTTGAGCTCTTAGAAGCCCTATTCACACGACTCAGTCCAATCAAACTTAGCAGTCTTTCGAGTAGACGAGTGAGTGATTCAGCAAGCTTTGCAAACCCTTCAACAAACCTTCTATAGTATCCGGCTAACCCTAGTTAAACCTATGAATTTCGATTACGATTCTTGGCTGCTCCCATTTGACTACAACTTCTATCTTAGTTGGGTCTACTTTTATCTCGGCTTCTGAAATGACATGTCCAAGGAAGCTTCCTTACTCTAGCTAGAATTCACATTTATTGAGCTTTGCATATAATTAGGAGTCTCGAAGCATTTGAAGTGCTAGTTGTAAGTGCTGCTCATGTTCTCTTGTCCTTGCGTAAATGAGAATATCATCTATGCACACAGCTGCCCATTTATCCTGATAAGGTTTGAACACTTAGTTCATGAGGTGCATGAAGGATGCTGGTGCATTTGTCAGCCCAAATGGCATTGCCATGAACTGATAGTGGCTATATCTCGTGCGGAAGGCTATTTTTGTACCATCTTCAGCTTTCACCTTCATTTGATGGTAACCATACCTCAAGTCGATCTTTGAGAAGAATTCTGCTCCTTGTAACTGATCGAACAGGTCGTCGATTCTTGGGAGTGGGTAGCAGTTCTTTATCATCAACTTATTCAATTTTCTATAGTCAATGTAAATATGCATAGAATCATCCTTCTTCCTGACAAACAACACAGGTGCTCCCCATGAAGACACACTCGGCCTAATAAACCCCTTATCTAGAAGCTCTTTCAGCTGTTCTTTGAGCTCCTTCAGCTCAGCTGGTGCCATATGGTACGGTGCTTTCGATGTCGAATCTGTGTCGAGAGCTAAGTCTACTGCAAATTCAACCTCTCTGTCTGGCGACAAACTCGATAGTTCTTCATGAAATACATCAGGGAAGTCAAACACGATAGGAATATTGCTGGGATTGACTTTTCCCTCCTTTCCACAACATAAGAAACCCAGGTACCAAAGACATCCCTTGTTTAGTAGTGGTTCGGCTCGGATGGCAGAAATCAAGGGTGCGACGTTCGGTTGATTATCGTAGAACTTGAATGATTTCCCTTTCTTGGGGTGAAAAGTGACAATTTTTCAAAGGTAACTGACATTTGCATGGTGTGCAGAAAAACAATCCATGCCAAGGATTACATCGAATCCTTGCATATCCAGTAAGATCAGATCAGCCTTAGTCTCATGTTCTTCAATGAGGGCTACCACTGATCAACACACAGTATGTGACAGCCTGATTTTCCTGAAACTTTTTTTTTTTTTTTTTCCCTTCAATGAGGGCTACCACTGACTGTCGAGTCACAGATCACGATCCGAATATAGATTACGTGGTACATCCACACAATGCAGAATTCAAAGCAATTATGATACACATGGCAGAAATAGAAAATTCTATCCTTACACAAAATACAGGCTAACAATACAAACCACCGGTCATGGTCGGCCATCATCTAAACAGTGGTGTATAATGTGTCTACATAAGAAATGTACACTCAAAAATCTAATTATACTAGTCTATAACTTTATTGGACGTACCAAGTCCAACCCTCAAAATCCACAACTAAATCAAGATCAAATCCACCGGTCTATGGTAAAGGATTTGCCTCAAGCCCGGATTCTCACTCAAGACCTGCACCTGTGACGTATAGTCGAGGGGTGAGCTACAGTCCAAGCTTAATAGAGGAAACTCAAGAACAATTACATTTCATAATATCATGCATAGATTAATTGACAAGATTTCAAACAGTTTCGCATCAAAACTCAGAGTTAATACAAGTTTTCAAAAGCAATTTCATTTTAAAACAAGGACCTATTTTCAAAGCCATTTTCATCTTAGAACAGTCAGGTCATTTTCACATCAACGAAATATACAGAGTCCTTTTCTCAGGTCAAAACGAGCTTGAAAATCACATGTCTTAGGTAGAGTTTCACAAGGGTTCAAAAGTCGATTGCGATTCGGATTCAAGGATCACGTAGAATCTTATTATATTTAATCTGCCCATAGCGGTCCACATTTATACGATCAATCCACCCATAGCGGTCCACCATTGTACAAATATTTCGCACATAGCTGTCCACAATTTTATAAATATTCCACCCATAGCGGTCCACAATTGTACGAATCTTCCACCCATAGCAGTCTACTTTAGTTTATTTGACTTATGTTTTCGATTCATTTACATGACTTACATACTCGATTCACGAATATCCCGCCATGCCGATTCTATTCACGGGTGTAACCATCGTGCCTGTTTGATTCACGGATATCCCACCATGCCGGTTCGATTCATTGGTTTAACCACCATGCCGGTTCGATTCATGGATATCCCGCCATGTTGGTTCAACTCACGGATATCCTGCTATGCCAGTTTCATTCACGGATATCTTGTCGTGCCAGTTCAATTCACGTACACATTTTTGTCAAATCAGATTCGATATTTCAATGCGATCCAATTCAAAATTCGTAGTTCAAATTCAAGTGTACATTCAAAGTTCAGGTGTCAAGTGTAATTTAAGTTCAACATTCGTGTTTGAATTAGACAAATCAAAACTCATATTCCTAGTTCAAATATCTAGAAGCAAATCAAATTCTTATTCAATGCTCAAGATTCAATTCATGTTTGTATTTCGAAGTTCGGATTCATGTTCGTATCAGATTCAAATGCAAATATCAAGGTTCAAATTTTAGATTCTGATTTCAAATATTCAAAGTCTATTTTTAAAAAAAAATCATAGCTTATCACACTCATCATACAAGTCTATGTATTCAAGACACAAATGCAGTTAATTAGTAAAGTTCCCCTACCTCGATTGCAAAATCACGTAAGGTCAAGGAAAACGGTGCCAAAAATCCTCATGGACGTTCCAAAACCTTCACCTACACTATGAAGCATGTATATACTTACATGATAATGATTAAATATCACACATGTCGATGTTCTTAAAGTTTTCTCGAAACTAGGGCGAAAAGGACAAGTTCGCGTTAACGTTGGATCATGTAAAACTTATCCCTAATTGGCCCTAATTTTTTTCCTTTAAAATATTAGATTCATAAATTTAGTAATTCATGAAAGTTATAGGGCTCGTTGTCCTCTTTCCAATGTATCAAGAATAGCATAATTTTGATTTTGGAGAAAAACGTTACGACCAAAACAGTAGACCAGGCTTAAACAGGAAATCCTGCTCGAGTCGGATTCAAGGATGCTCAAGTTGGATGCTTCAGGTGGGGACAAGCTCGAGCGAGATTAGGGCACGCTCGAGCGGGATTCACCAGCAAGCACGAACCATACTCGAGCGGGTTTTCCCATAGCCAAAATAGCCTATTTTCCCACTTGAGCGGGAAGCTTTAGGTGGGACCATGCTCGAGCAGGATTCAAGCCTGCTCGAGCGGGAATCCCGCAACTCCAAAGCTTCTGAATTTGGGTCTTCTTCCCCGAACTTTGGTAAAATCATTCCTAATGTGCTTTAATCAAAACTAAAACACTAATATATAATTAATCCATGAAAGTTACCTTCTAATTCATGCATGCAAGATCCACGATGATCGGATCGACGAAAATCTACGCCAAAGCTCTCGCTCGTCGCTTCAATGATTCGATCTCTCTCTCTAATCCAAACTCGAATTTCTTGAATCCTTGCACGAATCCAAATGCACACACACACAATCAAGTCTAAGTATCACAATTCGAAACCCATACCATTCAGAACCCAATAGCAGTCGTCAATTGCTCTTGAGAAACCTCTGATATCTAATCTACTCTAACTATTTTACACTACTAATCAGAAGAAAATCCATACTCAGTTGTCAATTGATGCTAAAATTCTTTGATGCTTATTCCTACATCGGGCTCTCTTATTAATAGATCATAAGGAGTCGGTTTACAAAAACTTCTAATTCTAATAAAAGAAACCACTAAAAATAAAAGATTCCTAATATAACTCTAATTCCTAATTTTATTCTTCCTTGCTTTCAATGGTTGATGTACTTATGGATTGTTCTCTTTTATTTCAGTAACCGAGATTTTCTAAGAGCTTATCTTCATCAATCTTCTCAGGTCCATGATTCACCAAACTTTTAATTTCAGATATCTTCTAACTCTGTTCTTGGTGGTGATATTCTTCATTCACGTGATCAGCAACGGCAACAATAGTAGGAAAGCTTCTTTTCTGGAAAATCGCAAATCACAATTTTCTATTTTTCATAGTTTCCTATTTGGACGATTCTTTATATTACAATTTTTTGCTTTTCTTCTTTTGTCCTTTTGAAGAATCATAAATTACTATTTTATGGCTTTTAGTAGGTGGGAAATCATCTTTTTCACTCAATCATTTTTCTTACTGCCTTTTGAGTTCATTTTGACGAATATTAACACTTTGACTTTCTTTTACTGTTTTTCCTTAATATCTGTACATTGTTAACTTGTTAGTAAAAAACTAAGTCGTAGCATCACTAAGTTAAGGGTGATAAAATGGTAAATTATATGATTGATCACACCCCCTAACTTAAGCTTTGTTACTCCCTAGCAAACAAGGAAACATAAAATATCTAAACTATAAATTTAAAAGCCACTTTTGTAGGGAGCACAATTGCATTTAGCAGATTCAACAAACCTTTAAACCCCTAGGTGATCCCTAGTGGAGGAGTTGCAGTCTCCTGAAGGTTTTCAGCGAAGTTACCTACGAACTTTATATATTTTTAGATTTTTTAAAATATATTTTTCTTTTAAAAGTAAATAAAAATATGACTAATCTACTTAATTGGTCAATACATAGTCTTTTGCGATTTTCTAAAATTACCAATTCTTTATCCTTATTTTCCATTACAATAGTTATCCTTGATTAGAACTCCAACAATTTCAATTCATAATAAGCACGGAATGTATATGCACTAGTGAACAGTTTATTCTTCATAAATTTTTCTAAACTGCAGATTTAGAAAATATTTTCATTCAAAAACTTACTATTGACTTACTATCAAAAAGATATCGAAACTTTTGGGTTTCTCTCAGTATATTTTTCAAAAGAATTCAGTCAAAGATAATTACAAAAATAAATCTCAGAGAAAAGATAATCTTATCCTATTCTTATGATTTCCTGTACAATCCATAATATCTATCATCCTTATCTCTACTAGGCTTATATTTTTACAAATCATAAATCAAAAAGGTCTTTCCTTCAGCTTGTAATGGAGTTTTGGGTTAAAAGGTATCAAGGAAAGGTAGAAAATGATTTAAAGTTTTTCTGAAAATTTAGCTCTTCTTCTACTATTTTATTTCAGTAAGTATCTATTATTGGATAACTTCTTCCCCTATACTTCTCTTTATATCTATATATATATATATATATATATATCTATATATCCCAGTTCTTCAGCTATAAAATCGTCTTTTATGATTTTTCTTTTTTCTTTTTTTTTCACAACTTTTTGCTAAAGAATCGTTCTTCTTTTTCACTCCTTTCCCATATATTATTTTTTCTTCTTTTATAAAATTCCTTCTCTGTTTCATTCTTACTCCTGTCACTCCCTCTTCTTCCCTTCTTTGCGTTCAAAACTCTCAGAAATTGTAAGGGTTAAAGGTAGAAAGCTTTGGGTGTACATATGGTTAAAGGTTTATAAAATTTTGGAACATAGAAATTCAGTTTTAAGCTTCTAATATGGATTCAAAGGATAAAATATTCAAAGATTCTGGCTTTTTGGCTCTGATTTAAATAAAAGATGGCCTTTAATCATTTTTACGATTTACTAACCTAGATGTCTTATTGTTTTGATATTTCTAATAGATAGTTCCAGATAAAAAATCAGTTTATCATATTCATAAAATAATTCAATTCTAAATTCAACAATATGAGATTTTATATCAGCATAGAAGTTCAAAGAAATTTTCATGATTTTGAATAGAAACAGCCTCTCTCATAAAAGAGGAAATATGGCTCAAAATCTCACTGCTTTATAATTTTGAAACTATAGTCTAAATTTTTGCAGTTTAGATCAATGTATTATTTCAAACATTCATTCTAATATAATGTTTCAATGAATTAAACATGAATTATAACTATTCTAAATTCTAATCATTAAACATCTATTATAATGAATCATAAGTTTTCAGGATTTGTAATTTTTTTCTATCATAATTCCTATGTATTGATCAATAAAAATAATTGTAAAAAATTTAAAAAAAATTATTAAACATAGAAATTGTGTATCCCCCCAAACTTAAATCGGACAATATCTTCATTGGCACAAAAACAAGGGACACAAAATAAAAAAATTTATTGATATACTGATTATTCACCAAAAAAATTCTGTTACCAGATACATACTCTCCCCCAAACTTGAGAGAAAATACCCGCGGCTTATTCTCAGAGTATCAATAACAAAAATGTCAGTAATGTTAGTAACACACACTGTTTGTAAAAATAAAAGAAAATTTTATATATTACTGAATATTTATAATGATCTGAAAGGTAAAAATTAAGAAATAAAAATCTATGGCGATTATACCTGTGAGGTTTATAATGTTCTATAATGTTTTTACTCACTGGTAGAATATGATACAAGGGTGGAATTAGTGGGTTCACCTTACCCATCTGGCATCTTTACTGTCAAATAACCATCTTTATCTGCAGTTGAATCTCCCTATGTTGCCAATTCAGCTTCTGTTGTATGTCCTTCCACAATCCTTGGACACGAAGTACCTTCCGGGCACTATTTTCTTTATCAGCCATTTCTTTGAGATTCGCAGTTAGCTTCTTAATGACGGCAGATTTTAGTTGAGTTTCTGTCCTTAACTTCTCTGCCTCAGATTTTTCCTTTGCTAATGCGATAAGGTAATTCTTAGTTTGAGACTTAATTATTTTTACCTGTTTATCATTGACTAAGCATAGGAAATCTCTATCCTCTTGCAATTGTCTTACTTTCCCTTTTGCTACAGTCAGTGAGTCTTTTCTTTTAGCTGTTGCTAGAGCATTTTCTGGTAGTCCCTAAGGGCTTTTTCTCTCATAGTTTTTACATCATCAGGAACTACCATTAAACGTCCAAACTGTTCAAGGATATTGGCAATTTTCTCTTCATATACTCTCTTCACTTCTTCCCAAGCTTACTATTTTTCATTCATTTCTATGGTTTGCTGCACTAGTTTGGCTTGAAGGGATGAGGTAGTATCCTGAACTTTCTTTTCTGTCTCTGCTGCCCGTCTCGCACCTTGCCCTTGTACAGCTTTTCTTCAAAAGTTGTCCATCATCTCTGCCCGTTCTTGTGCTGTCAAGGTGGTATCATGGACTCTCTGTTTTAAATGTTGGAAGTCTCCCATCCTTTTTTTTACTATACTTGGCAATTGTATCACTGGTGGGGCATTTGTAGAGATCCATTGCTCCAGTTTCCTCACCCTTCTTAGGACTTCAAGCAGTAGCAATAAGTTTGGTTCATGTCTAAGTTCCCATTGTTCTACTGCCCTTATTCTTCTTTCTATCTCGTGCAGTGATGTGGTACTAACTGGAGGATCCTCCGGAGGTGCTTCTTCTCCATGTAATAATTCTGTAAAGCTCCTTCTTGGTAAATCTGAGCTTTGATCTTCTTCCACTGCTTGGGCTATGAGTATTTGCTCGGTATTGGTTGTAGGTTGAGCAACAGGGTCTGTTGGTATCGGGGTTTGACTAGAAGTAGCTATTCCCGTAGCCTATTGATCAATTGTGGAAGGTGTTTCTTCTAATCTTTCGAGAATTGGGCTCACAGGGTTTGCTTTCGAAATGATTGGCAGTATGTCTACCTCTATTAAAGGGGGCATCGCAGGCCCTACGGGTGAGTCCAAAGCAGGGTCATACAGACTGACTTGGTCTGCAACCGGGGTTCTTAATTCGGTTATTCCTTTGGATATCAGAGAGCTGATCTCTGCTCTCTTTTGAGATGGAGTGGAAGTAATCACCCCTTCTTCTAAAACTGCTTCTTCTAGCCCCACGAATTCTATTGTATGTGCTATATCAGTCTCCTCTCTTTCCTCATGAATTTGAGGGACTTGTGGCACAAAGGGGGTACTTTTGGTGGGAGGAGCTAATGGGATTCTCTTCTTATTTTCAGCACCTAAAGTTCTCCTATAGGCTAAAACTGTTAAGCCTTCCTCTGGTCTTGGTAAAGTTTTTTCTTTGGGGTCTATACTATACCCCACATTCATCAGCAGGTTCATAATAAGTCCTCCAAATGGCAGGGTCAACTTTTTCTTTTGGTATTTTTCTTGACTCAACTTCTCCCTCATGGCAGTGATTACCTCAAAAAGGTAAGAGGACACATTCAACCAATGGCGATTTGCCATTAGGTATAATGCCTTGGCAAATAATGCTCTTCTCTGTGTTCCATATCCCATGAGGGGAATAGTTTTATGGATAAGTACATCGAAAAAGTGGAGTGATAAACTCCTTCCTTCTAGATCCTTTCTAAGGAAAAAGGACCTATCTCGTGGAGTTTTTCCTAATAATTCTGCTACCATTTGGGGGAAATTGGGGAGCGTATCTGATGGCATCCTCAAAAGGTTGGCCTCTGGGTTATCCTGGGACAATTGTGGTATCTCTAAGGGTGCATTCATAACCCTGGAGACCATTTCCTTCAAAATTTCAATCGAAAGTCCATCAATACTGGGAGAGAGGGTGGGGGGTAGTCCTTGGCTCCCTTTGGTCATATTTTTGTAAAATAGTCTCACCAATCTAGGATAGACTGGTGTGACTCCTGGCTCTAAGAAATAGGTCTGTTTAGCATCTTTAAAGTATTTAGCATCTTTAAAGTATTTAATATCTTCTCCACCCATTTCTAATTTTTCTAATGATTCAACATCCACTACAATTTCAGCACCCACAATATGATGTTTCATTGAAGTAGGGACTTTATCTACTGGCATAGCAGAGGATGCTATCTTTTTTCCTTCACCTAATTCTAACTGCTTTTTAGGGACGGACTGAGACTTTGTCCTAGTCATGGCTTTAGAGGTTTCATTGATAACTATCCTGAAAGACTTGGCTTTCTTCTTAGGTTGGTCTGCTACTTTTGATTTGTCCTTAGGGGCAGCAGACCATGTGATATGGTGAATGATTGAGGTGTTATCAGAATCATTACCTTCTTCTTCTTCCACTTCTTCCCTTTATCGTTTGCTTGTTTTGTTCGTCATACTTTCACTCGCTTTTCTATAAAGATTAATATCAACACCATTAATTAAACTTAAATTCTATGTATTGAATAAAATCTCTTGCATAAATCCTTCCTTTTCATAATTAAAATCATCACCTTACCTTTTTAAATATTGAAACCCTAATTTTTATTGTAGAATAAAATGTACATAGGATTCTTCAGAATCAAACAGAGGAATTAAGGAGTTTTTAAGAGAATAAATGGTTAGGTTGAGTGGAAGAATGGTTAAGATTTTGGACGATTTGAAAAAGAGAGGGAAGGTAGTAGGGGAAATTTTGGAAGGTTTTTGAAAATGGGATCGACATATCCTTTTTACAAATATGTAGGTCCCGTCTTCAGTGATGACTTGCTGAGCCGATCATTACTAAGTTTTAACCTAGAATCGTTAGTTGATTCTAGCCTTCAATGAATAAAATTCGCAATTGCTGCATTTCTAGACAAACGTAACTACAAACAATAATAAATCCATACGATTGTCCATTTATAATATAGAGTAGGTATGAATTACGATCTATCACTTTTTAACGAAATGGGTCATATTATCATACCTATATTAACTAAGAAAAGAAATAATTTACATAATTTACACTTGGTGCTACGGGTGAGTCAGTAACTCGACAATCCAAGAGACCTTTTAAAATAGGTTTTGGGGAGCTGATGTCTCCCCTGGAATGCTTGTCCTCTTGGGTTATTGATCGGCTGTGTCGGCAACTGTCCACTCTCTCTCCTTGCCAATTGTGAGGCTAGCTGGCTAATCTGGCTTTTCAGCTTCATAATGGACTGTGTATGTGAATGGAGTGTGTGAGAGAATTGAGCAAGCTGATGCAAATCCTTATCATGCTCATGTGACTGTTGCTATAAATCCCTAAGGATTTGAACAACCATGGCATCAGGTGCACTACTCTGTTGGACAAATTGGGGTTGTACGGCCGTTGGTTGAGGTCTTTGGTGGAAAGCTTGAGTCTACAAAAATCTGGGTTGCATAGCTGCTAGTGCTAGCTCCGCTCTAGCGATGGAGCCATGGTTAAATCTCGGGTGGTTCCTCCATGTTGGGTTGTATGTGTTCCCATAATCTCCCCTCTAGAAGGCCATTATTTATTCGATTTCCACCACCTCTTGGTATGATGGTGCAACACAGTTCTCGGTTCCTATGATACTCTAGCAATTAGAACAGTTTGCAAAGGGACTCTCCACAGTGCTTGGTCTGGCAGTCATTAAGATTACAATTTGTTGCTCAAGAGCCGCAACCTTTGCACTCATGTTATCCTCCTTCTTTACTTTATCCTTACTAATATTATAAAGTCTACCCCTCGCGAGTGGGGTGTGGCGGTTAACATCGGGGTTAGATCTTAATAATGCATGTTTTTACTTTGAATTGTCGGCCAATTTTTCAAATAAGTTTCAGGACCGCTGGCCATTTTAAGCCATAAATGCTCTTCTGCTTACTGTGTCAACTGTAGCCTGATTAGTTTCAGTCAACCCTTAGTAAAAACTTTATGCAATGGGCCAATTTGGCATGTCATGATGAGGGCATTTTCTTAACAAGTCCTTCATCTGTTCCCAACTGTGACAGCCCGACTTTTCCCCTTCTCGTAAATGGGAAAGGTCGCGCCATCGGATCACCTAACATGATCCTGTCATACAAGTGCATCGTGTACAAAGTGTTACATATGAGAAAGTGAATTGAATTAACTCTGATACGTAAAAATATGTTAACAATTGATATTCATTCATTTATCTAAAGCGGCAAACTGAATAGGAATATAACAGAAACCTATACCTGAAGTAGTAAGCTATCTTAAACCACACTACTGTTTATACATGTTTAATGTTTAAAAACAAATCTCTCTCTATCTCTCTCTCTCTAAACCCTCTCAAGGAAAGAAGTCCTCAGCAGAACCTTCCTCCTCACCCAAACAAGCGATTATCAAGATGAGACCATGAACGAGATCAAGTATACGACATCATGTAATAACTGAAAATCATATCAAAGCTTGCTCAGCAAAACTGAACTTTACAGGCTTATTTATCATGAATATTAGCATATTGACATAGCATGTTCATATTAATTTCAATCGGGCTAATAGTTTTAACAAAGTTGACTTATCAAAGCTGGAATAGCAAAGTTGAGCTCTTCAAGGCTGAATTTTTAAGGCTGAACTCAAAACAGAAATAGCATGGTTTAAACATTAAACTTATCACCCTCAAGTCATGCTAAATCCTACTTAAACACCAAGCTATCATTCTCATTTCCATCTAACTGAATTAGCATTACTGATCTTGCATGCTTATACATCATAAAAACTAGCATACTTAACTGAGTTAACTACTGATCAATGCTGAACTTATCAAAGCTACACTATCATGTTCATACTACTTCAAAATTGAGCTTCTTATTCTGAACTAAGAGTTTAACAAAACTGAATTTAACAAAGCTAAATTCTTTAAGGCTGAATTTATCAAAACAACATGAGCATGGTCCTACTAATCATCTCTAAACACCACACTTGTTATCCTTAGTTCTTAACCTTAAGTCTAGCATATCTATTCATACAAAAGTAAATATTACATCGCAGCTAGAACTAACTTAAGTAGCGTCATGCACAACATTCATCAAAACCCGCTATCTATCATCCTCATAAACATCATTGCCATATCAATGATTAAGATGGTACTAAAAATGAACTGATATGTGTATCAATTTCCTATTTATCCACATGATTCTAATAATAATTTATTTATCTAAACAAGAATTAGGAAACACAATATAAACGAGGAAGGTAATTTTCCTACCGTAAGATCAAGCCTGTGCATTACGTATGAGACTTGCTTGTAGTCATGTGCTTGCACGCATCCAAACGAAGTCATCGGCATGAGCACGTTATGTGCACCATATACCTAGGATATATGGTCATAATTTTAGTATTTTTAATAGTTTATTGGGTCAACATAGACCCCAAATATAGACCATTTATGGTCCCATGTCTTATGGACAAACTCAGCAAGTCATCCCAGCACAAGCCCCTTACAGAGGTGTCACTAAGTGAGTCAGATGCAGGGTTGTCGTGGAAAGCAACATAGGTTGCCGCGGCAAGCTTTGCAGCTGAGCAAGTTGCCATGACTTGTTACCAATTTTTGACCCCTTAAACATTGGATTCAGAAATTTGTTCCTTCATGAACGTTGTAGGGCTCGTTGTCCCCTTTCCAACGTATCATGTATCGTGCCAAGCCGAGTTTGGAATCAAACGTTATGATGAAAATACCAAATAGTGGTCGGTGCACAATGTTACCACGGCAAGCCTGAGTACCTTGCTGCATCATGTCACTAATATTTGACCCTTTAAATGTCCGATTTAGAGCTTTGTTACTTCATGAAAGTTGTACGGCTTGTTGTCCCCTTTCCAACACATCAAAAATCATGCTATTTGGAGTTCGGGATCAAATATTATGACAAAAATACCACATAATGGTCAGTGCACAATGTTGTCGCGGCAAGTCCGAGCACCTTGCTGTGGCATGCCTGTAAGGTTGCCACGGCAAGCCTATCAGGCTAGGCTTGCCAGGGTGTTTTCTTCTCCATTTTGGGTTCTTTTGATTCAAGCATTTGGCTGGGTCCTTTGGCCTTATAATCTATACTAATGTGCATAAAAAATTGAGTTTTCTTATTCCTTTTAATGTAGAAATTTTGGTGTATTTCTCGTAGAAATTTCGAAACCTATTGCAAATTGTAATTCATTGTGCTGCCGATTCAGTCTTAGGGAATCGACACCACAGATGTCTAGTCTCTCTAAATGAACTACTGAAACGAACCTAGTCTAGGAAATATGTTCATTTCAGGCATACCTTTCAGAAGGATCATGGTGACGATGAGATGACGTTGAATGTGTGTCGGTGTCGAAGCTCGTAAGAACTCAGTCTGCAAGAACTTCCCGACAACGATTGCCTTCGAAATTCATTTACTCGAATCGCAGATCACCTTGTGATTCAAGGTTCTGAATTCAAGATCAAGAAATTTACAAGAGAAGGATTTAAGAACTAGTGCTTAGAAGAAGGCTTCCTTCTCTGGTTTTAATGGTTGTGCAGATTTGAATAGGGTTTGGATTTCTTCAAGTCTTCAAGCAGGAAGAAGAATGAAATGGCTGGCTGGCGAGGTCTTGTAGTGGCGGTGTCCACTTTGCATGCATGGAGTCAAATTGTGACTCATGCATGTGTGGAGGAAAAAGGCAACCAAAACAGCTTATACGCTGTTATGAGTTTGCATTTAATGTAAAGCATGTATTTGCTTTAAGGTATATATGCCTATAAGCCAAAAAAAATAGGTTTAATCCCATTACAAAGCTCATACACTTTTCTAGTGTATAAGCCAGATTTGCTTTGGTTTTGGTGTAACCCAAATACACCAATAGTATTTATATTGTAGGTCTTAATATATATATATATATATATATATATATATATATATATATATATATATATATATATATATATATATATATCTCAAGTGTATTATTATATTTAAATCTCAAGTGTATATATTATATTTAAATCTCAAGTGTGTATATATATATATATATATATATATATATATATATATATATATAAATCTCAAGTTGCCGAGGCAAGGTGCTTGCCTCACGTTATTGAGGCAACCACACGTGCTTGCCTCAGGTGACCGAGGCAAGGCCATCAGGCCTTGGTTGGTATTTTTCTCCATGCACGCCTGGGTTTTGGGTCAAAGGATTAACACCCCTCAATGCCTAGCAGCCCTATGCAATATTTAAAATTGTGTTACGCAAATTTTTATTCTTAGGAGGGCTCTGAATATTTTAAGTCCTACCAAATCTATGATCAACTGTTGTTTCACTTAATAATTAATGCGGGGCCACTAAGCTCCACTATTGAACAGTCATCATTAACATTCCAAATCAGTTCTTTGTGTTACATTTTTTGCACAAGCCTGACCCTAGGCACAAGCCTGACCCTACTCAAGTCCATACCCGATGTTGTCAGGATAAAAATGTGGCAGCTGTTACACCAACTCTCATAGAATAATTCTCCTGGCTTTTGGCTAAAATATTGGATTGCTTGGCAAATTTGATTTGTCCTACCAATTGGGAAGTATTCATTTAAGAACTTTGATTGGAGTCCTTCCCAAGTAGTAATACTTCTGACAAGCAATTAAATTAGCCATGCCTTCACCCGATCCTTGAGAGAGAAGGGGAACAATCACAGCTTAAATGCCTCATGTTGGTGTTGGGTGCTTGAAACATGGTGCAAATTTCTATAAAATCCCTAAGGTGTTGATAAGGCTCTTCGTTGTCAATCCCATGAAAGGTTGGTAACGACTGAAGTATGTGGGACTTGACTTCGGCATTTTGTCCTACCGCTACCTCTAGTATCACTACACAAGAGGGCTCGGTCAAGGCAACTAGGCTGAAGTGTGCTTGAATTGAATGGTCGTCAGCCATGGTTGGGAACTCTTCTTCCGAAAGTTTGATTTAGTGTGAGATTACGTAGGAGAGTTCGTTCAATTTCTGGGTCACACTCCAAGAAGTCTAAGCTTTGAGATCGAGTATGGTACATGCGCCAGAAATTAAAATAGTTTATGATTTTTAACTTTTTCAAATTTATTTTTTTTCTTTAGAAAGTAGGGAGAGAAAACAAATCTGGGCTTCGAGGTTCGCTAATCAGGGGAAGTTGAGACTTTGAGTTGTTGCTCCAAATAAACCTATGAGAGATTAAGAAGTGATCAAAGAAAGTTAAAAATAAAAAGAAATATGAAAAAGCGAAAGATAAATATTTATTTTTAAAACGGAAATATATATATAAAAAAAAGATAAAGACTTCCCCGGCAACCATTCCAAAAACTTGATCGGCTTACTATGTATGCCTAACTAAGTCTTAACCTATTGCAAGTGCACAATGGAAATTGTAGAGCTAGTATAGGATCATTCCTACGAAGAATTTTTATCCTCTATATATATATATATACTTCTATTTTAAAGTTTATATTTATCTTTTAAGGTTCTAAACTACTTGAGAAATATGAATAAAAGAATGGTTTCTTAATCTAAAGTGTAGAAAATAAATCCTAATCCTCCTTCAAATTGAGGGCATCAATCCCAATCTTCATCCATCGGATATTTATAAAAATAAACAATACCGTTATACTAATCTGTAAATTCTAACCTGAGTCATCAATTCAAATTAAAACTTGAAGATGTTTATAAAGCATGTAAATAAAGCAAATAAAATCTAAACTAGAAAGCAAATAAAATCTAAACTAGAAAGCAAATAAATATATCTTTCACCCCTCAGCCGCAGTCGTCACTTGCTTCTGAGAAACTAGGATATCTACACTAATCTTCAGCACCCAATAGCTATCGTCAATTGCTCTTGAGAAACATCTACTATCTAATCTACTATAACTATTTTACACTACTGATCGGAAGAAAATCCAACCTCAGTTATCAATTGATGCTGAAATTCTTCGATGCTTATTCCTACACCGAGCTCTCTTATATATAGATCATAAGGAGTCGGTTTACAAAGACTTCTAATTATGATAAAAGAAACTACTAAAAATAAAAGGTTCCTAATATAACTCTAATTCCTAATTTTATTCTTCCTTGCTTTCAATGGTTGATGTACTTCTGGATTGTTCTCTTTTATTTCAGTAACCGGGATTTCCTAAGAGCTTATCTTCATCAATCTTCTCAGGTCCGTGATTCACCAAACTTCTAATTTTATATATCTTCTAACTCTGTTCTTAGCGGTGATAATCTTCATTCACATGATCAGCAACAGCAATAATAGTAGGAAAGCTTCTTTTCTGGATAATCGCAAATCACGATTTTCTATCTTTCATAGTTTCCTATTTGGACGATTCTCTAGATTGCAATTTTTCGCTTTTCTTTGTTTGTCTCTTTTGAAGAATCATAAATTACAAATTTTTGGCTTTTAGTAGGCGGGAAATCGTCTTTTTCGCTCAATCATTTTTCTTACTGCTTTTAGAGTTCATTTTGACGAATATTAACACTTTGACTTTTTTTTACTATTTTTCCTTAATATCTGCACATCGTTAACTTGTTAGTAGCAAACTAATTCCTAGCATCACTAAGTTAAGGGTAATAAAATGATAAATTATGTGACTGATCAATGTCCCAAAACATCGAGAATTGAAGAACTCAGCCTCTAAGCCCTTCACGTGTCCAACTCTTGATGTTTCGTGGCATGCATTTCTAGAGTTTCATTAATTAGGATCAGTCTTAGGAAATTCGAAACTTCCAATCCTCATTTGATCGTGCATGCAAATGTTTCAAGGCATCGAAATTCAAGAATTCGGCTATTAAGCCTTTCACACATCCAACTCTCGAATTTCCTCACATGAGGTTCTAGAAATGCGTAAATCGAATCTAAATTTGGAAAGCAACATTTACGAGATGGTGTGAAATTGTTTACCTTAGCAGATTCTTCACATGCGAAGTTTTCGATCTTCGGTGAGGAGAGGTCTCGTTGTTTACATGCTCAACCGTCCGATTCCTCGATCGTAGGGGCTCGAGGTTTGGAAGATCGCTACGACAATTGAGACTATGGTGATTCTCTGTCGCAGTCATCGGGTTTCATCGGACGGTTTGAAGAGATCGAATGGTTTGGAGGGCTTCTCAAAATGAAAATAAGGAACTCTCACACTCGACACTCAAGCTCTCCCATGAATCCCACGCAATTTTTGCGTGGGAGGTGAGTTTTATAGTTTGGGTGCTGATTCTGTAGGTCACCCGTGCAACCAGTTCGGTGTACGGGCCAGGCTAAAATACAATTAAAAACAAAAGAAGTAACTAAGGCCAGGTGTCCTTTTTGGTGTTTCGATACCAAGACCTCCTGGTTATTCATCAAGGTCCTTACCAGTGAGATGCTCTCCCAGAGCCTGTGTACTTGTTACACAACTACATACTTAATCCCTAATCCGACGGTTTCCCTTACTATTAATTAAATGCTCGGTCACTTCAAGTTCACGGTATAGAATCTATAGATTGTTCTAGGCTAGTGAGTGTGTGCGCTCACATAACTCGTGCGTTCGAGTTCGAAAAAATATGTCGGGCAGTACAGTTTAAAGCTCATTTTATCTTTAGAGCTACCAGCACCTGTACTCAACTTTTGATAGGATATTTCCTTCATTTGGTTTTGTTTGGTTTCTGTTTACGTCCATTACTTTTGAAATGGTTGTTATAATTTTGTAATTGGGCTTATATGAACACCGACTCTTTTAAAATTTTACTTTCTGGAAAAAGTCTTTTATAGTTGTTTAAAATTATATTCCTTACTCGTTGAAATCCGTTATGATTAAGTTGTAAACTCGAACATGCCCGATCAGGTTTTCAAAAATGGAAAGTTAAACTGATAGTGTTTAGCTGAAGTTTTTGCAACTACTTTGATGAATGAAAATAAATCGTTTCCGCATTTTAAATATTTCTCGCAATATTTAGAAAAAAAAATAAAAAATATATATGTGACAATTTATATAAAAAGGTAAATGACTTAAGAACTTGAAATGCTTGAATCTGGAAATGAACAGTGCCCATCACGCGTCCCCACATAGGAACCGCTAACGGCCCGTGAGGCCGGGTGCGAGGGGCGTGACACACTATCAGAAATGGGTAAATAATACCCTCATCAAGTAGCTTAACTACTTCCTTTTGCACTACTTCCCTCATGCTTGGATTTCACTGTTGTTGGCTTGCTCTTAAGGTCTTGGAATTGTCCTTCATGTGAATTTTGCGCTTACAAATTGATGGATCAAGGCCTATTAAATCAGCAACAATCCACCCTATATAGCACGCTTATGCTTCATAAGAACGGTCAACAATTTACTCTCCTAATCCGAATTGAGAACCGAGGATATGATTACTGGGAGAGTATTATTGGACCCAAGAAAGGAGTACTTTAAAGTGCTGGGAAGAGTTTTCAATTCTAAGTGTGCAACCATGGATCTCGTCAATCCGTTGCGACGATGCGCTCGTAAAATAGAGTCGCCATCCGGAGTTTTGGTGTCCCGGGATACCCAAAATCAATAGGGTAATCACCTAAATGCGAGATATGACTCCGAATCACCGGTCAACGCTAAAGCCACTAGGGTAAGGACTTCGATTACCAATCAGGAACGTGTTAGGCACCCGCTTAGCCCACTCGTAAGTGGTCCCTACTATGGCCAAGTATATATATATATATAAAGAAAGAAAAATTAGTGGCACTTCCCCTTGCCCGAAGGCATTCGGATCCTATTGAGCTCTCTGCAATCCTTGAAATTTTGATGGTGTAATGGCTCAAATCCTAGGATATAGGAAAAGCAAAAAGAAGCTAGAGGAGTAGAGGGGAGAGCCGGAGCTCTCGGGTCCTTGTAGCATGGTCGTCGGATCTTCGCGTGAGTACTAACTCCGATGAACTTTCGAAAGCAAATGGGTTAGATAAGGGTCCTAGCTTGCTATGGCCTAGGAGATATGAGCTTGGGAGTGATAATGTGAGGGATAAGCTAAGGCTTTTTACTTGCTAAAGCTTGGATAGATTGATGGTGGAAGGTGTAATGGTTTAGGGGAAGAACTAAAGTTCTAAGGCTTGGATGGTTTAAAGCTTGGAACTGGGAGGATATTTTGTAGAGTTTTTGCTTTAGGATTTTCAAAAGGTGTCCTTAAACACGGGGGGGGGGGGGGGGGGGGTCTCTATTTATAGAGTTGGTGGTAATTAGTGAGCCATTAACTCACTAATGAGTTTAGCAATTAGGTAATGGAAGATCTAAGATTTTTTAGGTTTTCTAGAGCTTGGAGAAGAGGGAATTTGATTTAATGGTGGATGATGGGGTGATAACTTGAATGGTAAAAGGGTGATACATATGGCCTAAAGGGGCATGTAGGTCCTAAGAAATACCCCCCAAACTTTGGGAAGGTCCACAAGTCAAACCCCCAAAGTCTAAATCTCCCATTTTTTGAAAATGGAGGGTTTTAAGGCATCCGTGCATAGTATGCACGCATGCTTTAAATCCCTCGGAACCTGGAAGTTAGGGCCCATGCTGGGGCTCATTCTGGAGCAAAGCCAAATTGGCTATGCATGCATAGCAAATTTTTGGCAGAAAACATGAAGGCTGACTTGTGGGCCCGGGTTAGGTCCAGTATAGGTCAAATGGGTTCAGTTTGGAGCAAAAGCTTAAGAAGTGATCAAAAAAATAAAAAGAGAAAGATAAATATTTATTTTCAAAGTAAAAATATAAAATAAAATCTACTTTCCCAACAGCGACGCCAAAAGCTTAATGTGCTCTTTATGTTGTTCTAATTAAGTCTTAACCTATTGCAAACGCACAATAGAAATTGTAATGCTAGTATAGGATCATTCCCATGAGGAAGTGATAGCATGAACCCAATCAAGGAAACCTTTTAGACCTAAGAATACCTTCAAAATTTCTAACCTATCCCTTTAAAACCCATGGCCAAGATACATCCTTGAAGAAAGCCCTCTTTAAGGTCTACAAGCAATCACAGTATCCGTTAAGTCAGCACGAGCCAAGCTCTGAGACAACAAAAGAATTCCATTTGGCCGGCTATGACGGAGTCGACGTCCATGTCGTGGCCTTTAAAAAAGAAGAAAGAAAAATAATATAAAAGCTCAAAGCAAAATGGACGTGGTGAAAACCCGAAGGGGCGCCACGAGTAAAAACAGCGAGCTTGTGCGGACCAGGTGAAAACCTGGAAAGGCGCCTGGGGTAAAAATGCATATCCATGGACATAGTGAAAACTCAAAGGGGCGCTACGGGTAAAAAATGGGACGATAACGGGCATGGCGAAAACCCATCTTGGGCGCTGTGAGTAAAAAAGGTGAAAAGAAAAGAGAAAAGAAAAAGAAAGAAGAAAATCTTCAGTTACTCCCTTGGTTACATTCTCGATTATCTGGTTGCCAACTGGGCCGCTCATGTTCATTCAAATCAGGTCTTGATCAAGCAGATCCTTCAGACCGCACCGTCAAACGCATGACCCGAGGTAAGGATAAAAGTTTGATTCAATCTAAAGGGATGGATATTCCGACCTTGGTAAAATTTCTGAACCTCACTCAGGTCCGACCATGAACGGGTTTGACTATGCTCAAAATGGGCCCTGTTACTTTACCTCACATTCAAGGCATCAAACAAAAAAAAGAGAGAGATAGAAGAAAAGATACTTATATAAGATAAAAGATTTCCCTTTTTTTATACATATAAAGAAAATAAGAAAAAGATAATAGATTTCCCTTTTCTATTTTCTTCTTTACACTTTACTCACACCACATCTCAAAAAGATAATCAGTGTGGTACCCAACTCTTTACCTTTACAAAAAGAGAATGAAAAGAGAGATAAAAATATGTATACCAGAAAGATATCTATCAGGGGTTCTTATGCCCCTTCCTATGGTGTTTTGATCTATACAAAAAGTATGTGCAAGACCAAGTCAACAACCCAACTCGCACTTCAAGACACGAATCTCTGCATGTAAAGCATCCTCATGAACATTCCGATCAATCATCCAACGACCATGAAGGCCCCTATATCACTTTCGGGAAGCATTAGTAGCACCAAGAGCATCACTCAGGGCTCCTTCCAGACGAATGACCTCACACTCTGCAACACTGGCTCTCATCTTTGCAACATCAACCTTGACCTACTCTTTCTCTAGTCGCTCATGCAGGACTCGCTTCTCATCTATCAGCAACTAAGTCTAGGTTCAAAGTGCCAACTCTTTCCTTGGACATCACTGCTCTCCGCCTGGTCCAAGCGACGACCAGAAGGCTTCTCAGATAGTACCCAAGCCTCATACTCTGAAGAAGTCAAAATTGGATTCCCTTGTTCCAGATTACACATATGCATCGACTGACGTGTTTCCCAAAGAGCGACTATCCTATCCAGATCCCTAGAGGACCCCCCGAGCTAAAATCAAGGTGCATAGGGGTGGTTTGGTCGCACAAGGCTCCTGCTAAGTATAACCAAATTGGCGCAGCACTCAAGATGGGAAGTAAAAGGTACTGCCAGTCAAGCCAAGAAGGGTGATACCCATGTGGTCTCTAGATCGAACTATCAGGAAGGTCCTGTGAAGCCATGGAAGCCTCCATAACAACTTGGCCTCAGTCAGCCAAAGGCGCAGCTCATGTATATTCCCCTATGGAAACTTAGAGCATCAGCCCAAAAAGCAGTGAACCACCTCTCCCCGGACAACATAAAAGTAGGGCACAAACCCCAAGATGACAAGATGTTCCCCAAGCTAGACCTGAAGCATAACAGGGCATCCCCAAAAGCACTCCACCTTGCCCAAAGCAAAGGCGTCAAGACAGCAGTAAAGCTCAGTCAATACCAAATGCATCATAAAGCGCCAACCCTTCAAGCTCTACCAATACGTTGCAGAGCGCGAGAGAGAAGCTCTCCCCCCAGCGTAAAAAAGGGCCTCTAAGAGAAGTCAAAGTGCAAAAGCTTTCACGTTATGAATATTCTTGATCGACAATTTTTATAAACTTTCGTCACCAAAAGTTCTCTCAAGAATTTCACTGAACAACTGGTGGGCCAGGCTTTTCTCATAATCGTCCTTTTTCAAGCCTAAACTCGTGTGGACGACCTTTGCATAATCCAACTTTGGTATCACCTTAGCAAGGCCTCGATGCATCCTCAAACCTGACAAAATGGTGAGCACTTCAAGTGTTGGAGTAACCTCACGGTCCCAAAGCGGAAGACATGGGCTTCCACATCCCTATACGAAACCGTCACATGAATGAGCTCCTAAAATAGAGGAACATCAAGGAAAGATGAGAGATGGGCCAATCCGAGTTGATCCAAACCCACAAGTTCACTTTCATTCATACTATTTAACCATCTCTTCAGAAAACTGGTCCCCACACCTAAAGAGGAAAGTATAGAGGTCTCAGACCCACCCGGAGGGGCGGGGTCATGAAGCGAGTCCATGGTCATACAAAGTCGTTTAAAGGAATCACGATTCAATGTAGGAGAATGGACCCACCCCTGGGAAGAACGGGTAAAAAAGTTGGAGCGAAATCAAAAACCCAACTTAGAATAGAGAAAAAGAAGGGCTCTCTTGGGCCTTATAGGCCCGCCACTGCCCAAGAGCGCCTAGCGTGTGTAATAGACACGCTAGTTAAAAATGCCCCAGAAAATGCCTAGCATGTCTATTACACACGCTAGGCTAAAAATCCAAAATAAATGCCTAGCGTGTATATTACACATGCTAGGACAAAAAATACACAGAAATGCCTAGTGTGTGTAATAGACATGCTAGACCAAAAAGATGGAAGAAGAAGGAAAAAAGAAACAGAGAGGAGGGAAAAGGGGAAGATCTATCTTCCCATCCCTTAGGACCAATCTACTTGCATACAATAGACCAACTTATCTTTTTTGGCACCCCAGGCCACGAGTTGGGACCTCTGGGTTTACCACTTAACCTGTTCTACACTCTCCTTTTATAAGAACTAGGCTAACAACAAACAAATGAGAAATACATGGACCCTAGCCATTACATCCGATGAATAAATCAAGGGGCATTCCCTCATTTTTACCAAACTCGTGGCTATCTTGCAGAAGAGTACGAGGCATAATTACACTTTCACAAGCCATTTAACCTATAATTCATGTTTCAGGCAAGCAGGTCACATCCAAATAGGAAATAGCAATCAAGGAGGAAAAACAAAGATGCCCATTCAAAATTTAAAATAATAGCAAATATCCAGAGTGCACCAAGTAGTCATAGTGTTATTACAAATTATTCCAAAAATACTCAAAGATCAAATGCTCATGGAAAGAAAAAAGCAACAGGGGCGGTCGCCAATCATGCTGCAGGTCCTTGAGCGTCCCGCTTCCGCGAACATTTAGTCCTTTGAAACGTCCGGGTATCACCCACACAGGACCACTCCTAAGACAGCTAGCTAAGTAGTGAATGTAACTCCGTCTCCCGAGCATGCTGAAAGCATCACATCAGAAGGATCAGTCAGGGGAAAGCATAAACCTACAAAATGCAAAAGGGACAAGCCAACATCATACTCACCGCTTCACCCTCTCGAAGGTTAGCGATGTGACGATAGTAATTTGCCCGCTGAACGGCTGACTCATAAACCTACAAATAGGGAAGAATGGAGAAATCAGTAAACTAAAAAAAGATGGAGGGCATGCATACCGCTAAAAGAGAGAACTCACCCCTAGGATCATCTCAGAGGGAGGTACTATTATTCACTGAAAAGTACCACTTTTCACCTCTTAACCTAGCCTTTGCTGGACCTTGAAGCTAACTAATAACTCCTTTTTAGCTTATTTTGTAGTTAGGAATAACTTGTGCAGCTTAACACAAAGTCTATGCTTTTGGTGCCAAGAAGAGATAATTCAAGCAAAAGATGATAGCTTAACCAGAAAGTGATGGAACACACCATGGTGACTCTTTTTCATGTCATAATGGACCAAGAAAGTCTAACAGATGAAAGAAGTATAGGTGAGAGTGGAGGAAGCTGCAACAGGAGCATGTGCATAGCAGCAGAAGAGCCAATGACCTATCTTGCACAGTTGAGGTGCTGCCTCGCACTATTCAATTCACTGGCAAAGCTCCCTCGCGTAGTTAAGACATGCAGCATATTAGAGCTCGCGAAGAAGTCGCGCAGCTCAATGAAGGGGTTATCACAAAGCATCCTCTCACGCAGCAGTCGTGCACTTTAGTTGTAATCAACATGTTAAGAAACTCGTGGAGCTCTCACACACTAAGCCTCCAAAAATATAACTCGCAAAGTTCTCGCGAGGAACAAGCATTAATGCAGCCACACGCACTACCTCGCGAGACCAATTGGAGCGAACAACAGCCAAGACCTCACAAAGTTCTCACGTGGCTCTAGAAGTGAGAGGCACCCAGAAGTTCTCTTGCACAACTCTCACGCAACTCTCGCATGCCTAAAAGCTTAACCCTAAACTGAGCGAGATGTAAAGTCCATCTGCGCGAGTACCTCGCGACAGGAGTTTCTGAAGCTTTTCTACATGAGCAAGCTAAGTACTGAAAGTCCTTCTGCGCGAGTGCATTCAAAGCTAAAGCAGCTGCGCGATCACCCAAAGTCCTACTGCGCGAGACAGCAATATTCAAAGCCAAACCCTACCCTGTGAACATTCTATAGCTATGTGACAGAAGTGATATGCAGGAGCCAGCCTCACGAAGCTTGAGCTCCCCACTTCTCAATATTAACTCAAGGACCTTTTGGGGATTTCCCTAGGTCTAGGGCATGCAACCCAAGGCACGAATCCTGATGCACACATCCCTAGACATCCAAGGGTTATAACAGTGCCACATCTGCTTGAAAAATTAGGGTTTACTCTCCTCTCAGCCATAGCAATAGGACTAAGTATATGAGCTATGCTTGTAACTTAGAATTCATCAATCACTCTTTCCTTCAACCTCTGTTGGCTGAGAGCTCAAGCAGATTAGGGTTAGGGTTAAGGCTTGATCACTTCTTTTTCCATTTTTTCTTCTCTCTTAGCCCAGCACTTGCTGACTAAATCTTTGTTAAGCAACTAGGTGAAGTTTTATTTAGTTTTGTAATAGGTCATTTAAATATTGGGATATTTTGTGAAGAGCTGTTATGCACCAGGCTACTACCTTGAGAAATTTCATTATTGGTAACTTAGATCAATTGAATTTGTGCTTTAAATGTCTATTTAATTATTATTTTCCTATTTTCCCGTAGTTTTGTTCAAGCTATAGCATGCACTTAGGATTTGAGCTTTTTGAAAGGCTCATGGAAGTTTGAGCTTGTAGCTCTGGGACCATGGTGGCAGCAACAGTTTATATATTTTATCACATCAATTGTAGATAAGGGAGCCTCTAGGGATAGCCTGTGACCATTAGAGTGGACAGACTATAGTCCTAGGGCAATCTTGGTCACAGATCTGAGATGGATTCTTTTTCTCTACATTTAAGCTTATAGCCTAGTGAGAGATTGTGCAGGAACAGGCTTCCCTTTGTTTTATTTGACCACTATTAGATGTTAGATCTAGCTTCTCTGTAGTGATTGCAGGCTGGAGGAATGAGCCATTGCAGGCCTTTTGTAGCAATGATCAGTTGTGTTTAAGTCCCCATTCAACCTGTTGCTTTTCCTATGTGTTAGCTCATTGTACTGATGGCCTTTGACAAACACATAGGATTTTATGGGTTGGAACTCCTAGGAATGCTTGCCAAATTTGTAAGCAGATCTAGGGAGCTTTTAGCCTGGCAAACATAGTGTCTGTAATAGTATTCATGGCCTGATTTGATTCATTGGATTAGGTTAGATTAGCCCACTCCTTTGGATTAGGTTAGCTTTTCTGATTCAATCAATGGGATTTGACAAACTCTATTAGATAATCTGTAGCCATTTAAGTGGACAGATTATAGCCTTAAGAGCACCCCAAATGGCATGGGTTAAGTTGGATTCTTCTACCTTGTTGAGGTTATTGATAGCATTTCAGTAAGGATTTGCTGCAAAGACAACCCTAAATCTGAGTTATATAACTGAATGAACTTTAACCTGAACTGCTTACTTCCTATCCTTTTATCTTTATTTTAACACACCATCACCACTTCTTCATAACCCTTTCTTAGGATAGGACTGCACTTTATTTCTTTTCTTTTTAGTAGGTAATTTAGTATAGTTGTGACACCTAACTCCCTTTCTTTAGGATTGTCAGATCTGTAGCCAGATCTGGAGGCTACTATTATAACCCATTTTTGGGTTCTAGATCAATTTCTATGTGGGAAAAACTCTTACTTATCAAAACTTGCTACAACAGGCCCTGTATCTTGTAGGCTTAGGATTATTTTAGTTGTGTTATTTCCATCTTTTATTTTACTTTAATTTTTAATTTGTTCTCACCACATAATAAAAATCAGCACACTAGAATAACATCAACAAGTTTTTGGCGCCGCTGCTGGGGATATTGATCTTTTTAGTAGACCTGAGTTGTACTATAATTTATTTTAGAAAATTCTTTGTAGCTGTGCCATAGTAGAATCAAAGTACTACCATTTCTTTTTGGAATCTTGCAGAATTGAACAATAGCATAAGGGAAAAGCTAGAGTTGCAGCTGGAGTCTAGCTAGCTTTGTTTGCACTTCTTTCACCCTAAAACTTAGTCCTTTAATGTTGAATTCCCTGTAATTAGTCTAGTTGTAAATTTATTTAGTTGTTAATTTAGTTTGAAAATTCTTTGAGTGCTGTGAGCATTTTCCTTACTTGCTTAATGGTGTGTGTATGCTTGGAAGAAGGTACCCTAACCCTGAGTTGGAACCTCCAAACCCTGAGGTTGAAAGAGTCCTTAGACTAAGAAACAACACACAAGGCTCTAGTGTTAAAATTGAGCCAGCTAACATGACTGAGAGGCAAAGAACCCTGAAGGAATACAATGCACTAGGGGATTACACATCTCCCTTTTGCATACAATTTCCTTCAGTTGAAGGAAACTATGAAATCAAATCTTCCACCATCAATATGTTGCCATCTTTTCATAGGCTTAGTAAGGAAGATCCTTATAAGCACATTGACCAATATTTGGCACTTTGCACCACTTTCAATATTGCTAGCTTGCGACCTAAAGCCACAAAACTGAGGCTTTTTCCTTTTTCCCTAAAGGACAAAGCCAGCACCTGGCTCTCTAGGCTCTCAGCCAATTGCATTCAAACATAGAGTGACCACCAAAGCCAATTCCTGGTTAAATTCATTACTATGAACAAAACCAACCAGATGAGGACAAGTATTTTGTCATTTACTTAGTCCTCAACTGAGGATTTTTATGAAGCATGGGAGAGATTTCAGGAGATGTTAAAACAATGCCCCCACCATCAAATTTCAATGTGGCAACTAGTGCAAGTATTTTACCAAGGAATTAATCCCAAGAGTAGGGATATGGTGGAGGCCTCATGTGGTGGTAGTTACCTCCACAAGACAATTGATGAGGCTTGGGAGCTGTTTGACATCATAAGGGAAAATTCCATGCAGTAGGAGTCATTGTCTCGCAATGACAGTCAGACTCCAGCTAAGTTGGTGAAAGAGTCCACCCCTAGAGGTGGAATATATGAAGTTAAGGTGCAAAGTGAGTTGGAGAAGAAGGTAGACAATTTGAGCTTGAAGTTTAATGTGATACAGCCTAGGATGGTTGCACAAGTGGAGGAGGCATGTTTGATATGCCAACTTCCCACACATTTACTCCAGGATTGTCCATCAACTAACCAATTCCCTAATTTTGTTATGAAGCATGCCAATGCTACCCAAGCATATGGACAACAACGTGCTGGGTACTCATGGAGGAACCACCCAAATTAGAGGTGGAGACAAGATACATACCCTCAACCCCAGCAGCAGTAGTTGGTAGCTCCATATAGACCTTAGCACCAGTTTAACCAAGGATACCCACCTAGACAGAATTTTCAGTTGCCTGCCCCACAGCCCAACCATTGGCCTTACCCCCACAACAGCCCAAATCCTCTTCTTTTAAAGAGTAAATGTTGGCATCTATACAGAATTTAGGGAGCTCAGTCCAAATTGTGAACTCTCATGGGCAAAGCATTAAGAAAATAGAGGATCAGTTTGGTCAAATCTATAATTCTTTGAACAAGAGAGAAGAGGGCAAATTGTCTAGTCAACAATTAGCCAACCCCAAAGGGCAGTACATGATTAGAGAAGCATCCTCCAACCATGTGGATGATGGTTTAGTAGGACAAGGCAACTGAGGAGGTCATAGAGAGTAATAATGAAAAGAAGGTGAGTGGTAAAGAACCAAAGAATGTGTGTACCATATGTATTGATTGTGTGTTTTATTTTGTGTTGCGTAGAAAATTTTCAAGTACTGCTTTTAGGGTAATAATGCTTTGCTTGTGTGTTTGATTTTATGTTGTTTAGTTTTGTTTTGAGTACATGTGCATATCTGTTATCTGAATTCAATGTTCATATCATTTGCTGATAATTGAGATGCTCTCATAATAATTATCATGAATTTGATCTAAAAGAGTATCTTTAAAATTTTGAGTTTTTAAGGTTTAAATATTAAAAAAGGGTAGCCAAATTGTCATGATGAAGTGGAGCACATGTCAAGGAGTTGGTGCTGATGCACACTGAATTGGTGCATGACATTGTACATGCACAGGCCAGGGCACAAGCTAAGAGGAAAGGTTAAGTGTTGCCTTCTCGCGAGGCTAAATGACCTAAATTTCAAGCTCGCAAGCCAATTGAAGCTTTCTCGCAGAGTTTTGATGGATATTTTGTATCACACAAGAGCTTCGTGAGAAAAAGGGCATCTACTGAAGCTTGATAGTGAGCCCCGCGAGGTGCTTGAAGAACTTGAATAGCTATGGCCATGCGTTCAAAATTCACAGATGCCTTGTCTGCTTTGGTAATCCCACCACCTACTGGGAGCCCTGTGGCTACTCGAAAATCTACAAGGATTGCAGAGGCCTCCAATGTGGAGACCCCTATGGTAACTACACCCACTGAGGAGCCCCAAATTGAGACAACTGTGAAAAAAGGAAAGGGCATGGCCTTTGATGCCCAAGGTACCAAAAATAAATTTGTTCCTAAGAAGAGGGCCAAAGAGCACCCACCATCTAAAAGTCCTGAGAAGTCAAAGAAGAAACAGAAAATGGGTAAGGAAGTTGCCCCTGAGGCCCCTGAGGATGAAGAGGAAGAAGATAATGAATACCTCAGGGTCCCATCTGAATTTGATGTAATAATTAAGCTGGAATCTGAGACAATTTTTGATAAGGCTTTCTTTGAGGAGCTATCTGAAATAGCTGCCTCCATGAAATACCTCACAAAATCCACATTGATGCCCCCTACTGAGGCCCTCAATGCAACTGTCTTCCCTAGACTAGTACAATTGTTTTACCAAAATATCATAATCAAGATTGGGAATGATGGGAACCCAGCATTACTGGTGTTGATAGACAAATTTGAGATGCTGTTCAATCAGGCAGCAATTGCTAGAATTCTTGGGATACCAGCCAGGTATAGCCCTGAATGTGGCTTAGGTCCCCCTTTGACAGCCACCATTCGAGAGATTGCCAAGGAGCTTACTGGAGGGATCACTGCAACAAGGGTATCAACAAGGAAGAGAGATCTGCACTCCCACCTCAGATTTATGGATGGGGTGCTCAGAAAAAATGTTTATTGCTCTAGACATGAGCAGGAGAGGAGATCTTCTATTGCTAATGCACTCTTCTCCTTCCACAAGAACCATTACTTGGACGCTGCCAAGTTAATTTTTGAGGGGATAACTAACATTGTGGAGAAGGTGAAAACCAAGAAGAAACCCCATTCCTTTCCCTACTACATGCTTATTACAGCCTTGCTGAAGCTTGGAGGGTATCAATTTCAAATGAATGAAGAAACCATTGCCTTGAACCCCAGAACTTATGGAAAGAAGCAATTGGAGATAAGTGGTACTCTCATTGAGAAGAAGAAGAAGAAAGCGAATGTACCAGCAACCTCTGATGTTGCTACTATTGCTGCCTCTATCGCTCCACCCTCTACTGCGCTCTCTCAGGCAGCCCATTCATTTGTGCCAGCCAGCATCACCCCCACTTCTGAAGCCATTACCTTACCAGCCACTACTCCCTCAACCCAAACCTCACAACCTCCCATAGTCTCATTCTCCACTACCACAGCCACCTTAACCTCTTTACCCATATTTGTACCTTTCCTACTTACCCAATTCACCCTAGCCCACCTGTGAGGGCCACCTATAAGAAGAAAAGGAAATTAACCAAGGCCCACACAGAGCCCCAACCCACCTATATATCCCAAACCATCCCAATCCCTGAAACCACAACCATACCAGACCAAACCATTGCCCTACCACCACCCTCACCAGCCCAAGCCTTTGAGCCTGAGCCTCCCATTTTTGAAATCCCTCATAGCTCTTCCACTACCCCCTCTCAGCCCATTGACACTTCCATACCTTTTGAAGTTGTTACCTGTGAGCCTTTAGACCAATCCATCCCATTTTCACCTACCCATGACCAAATCCCTCTTTCAAAAGAGGGATACTCAGCCATAATGTCCTCTACCATAGAGGACATCAACTATGAGTTCACCCTTCTCCCTGACTCTTCTCCCCCTCCATATTTCTCCCCTCCCCCATATTCCCCATAGCCCTATCAATTTGCCCCACCACCTCCATCCCCACAGCCCACTACCTTTACTCATGCACCCACTTCCCCATTCCAATCACTTCCACCATCCACCCCCGACTTCCTACCTCAAATCTTTAACCTTTTATTCTCCCTTCAAGCCCAAGTATTGGCCAACTCCCAAACCCAATCATCCATTGATGCGAACCTGCATGCCATGAACTCCACCCTACCAAATTAAGCATCAATCCAAACCAACTTAGAAGCCATCCAAGCCTCCTTGTCACTTTTGATCCCCCCCCCAATCCCAATAGCCACCTATCCCTACACCTACCCATTTACCTACTCTACCACCTTCTCCCCAACCCATTGCAACTATCCCAGAAATCCCTCCTACTACCTTTACCAATGCCTCCACACAAATTGAACCTGGACCAGAACCAGAACTCATCCCTATCCAGTTGCCCATTATTCCCCCACTTACTATCCCACCTGCTGTAGCTACCTCTGATGCTGCAACAGATGTGGAGAACTTAATACCCACCTCCTCCAC
The DNA here is from genome assembly GCA_021018995.1 of Chloranthus sessilifolius. Taxonomy (NCBI): domain Eukaryota; kingdom Viridiplantae; phylum Streptophyta; class Magnoliopsida; order Chloranthales; family Chloranthaceae; genus Chloranthus; species Chloranthus sessilifolius. The sequence goes on from CM037597.1 coordinate 101,895,836, forward strand.
ACCAACCCAAACAGACTCAGAACTTGAACCTACAGTCCATCACCCTTTACCCTCCATATTCACCTCATCCATCCACTCTCCCTTGCTGGATAGCCCTTCTTAAAGTGATCAGCAGCCCCATCCTCCTTGCCTCATCCTTCTCCATACCTCCATACTCCACTCTCCTCCGTGCCATGCAAGAGAACCCATACCTGAAGAATGAAGTCATTAAAGGCATGGCTACCATCAGAACTTCCATCAAACAGCCCTATGAGGAGAAAATCAGTCAGATGGAGTTCTATATGAAGCTGAAAAGAATATTGCGGCAACGAAGAAGATGAGAGTGAATGGCCTAGAGAAAAGATTAGCTGCCTCACAAGATGTAACAGAGGCCGTCAGGGACCTCTATGAAACTAGAGTTCAGCTTGCTGAGACAAAGGCAACAATCCTTAAAAGGAAACTTGCGGCACTAACTGGCATAGCTCCTCCACAGGAAACTGAGCCTGCCCCTCCTGCTACTTCCCCTGCTGCTACTAAAGAAAAAGGTAAACAACCCCAAGTCAAGACTGAGCCAGCAAATAATTAGGATAATTAATTATGCACATGTACTTAGTTAGGATTTACTTTTTTTACATCACCTTCCTTTGCATTGTACACATGTTTGTTTTAGCAATGAAATTCATTTTTAGTTTAGTTTTGTTTGGTTTCATTTCTGCTTCATAACTAGTTTGTTTGTTTTAGTTGTTTGTGTATGCCTTGTTTCCTGCTTTTATTTGCTTTACTTAGTGTCAATTTTGTCTATGTTCCCTGTTGCACATGCCCTCTTTTCTTTGAATCAGTGAGGACACTGCTCCTCATAGGTTTGGGGGTATCGCAAGGATTGGCAATGATCTAGTTAACCTAAGTGCAGCAGTCTTAAATAAGTGAGGAATAAAGTCAATCTTAGCTCTATCCACCTCAATGCTTCTATGGAAAACTACATGGCCTAACACAATTCCTTGTGTTACCATGAAGTAGATCTTTTCCCAGCTTAAGACCAAATTGGTCCCTTCACATCTTTGCAGCACTAGGTTGAGGTGGTTCAAGCATTGACTAAAACTATCCCCATATACAGAGAAATTATCCATGAAGATCTCCAAAAACTTGTCAATCATATCAAAGAAGATAGTATATATGCATCTCTGAAATGTGGTTGGGGCATTACATAGACCAAAAGGCATTCTCTTATAGGCAAAAGTGCCAAAGGGACATGTAAAGGTGGTCTTCTCTTGATCTTGAGGGTACACAGGTATTTGGTTATAACCTGAGTATCCATCAAGAAAGTAATAAAATATTTTCCTAGCCAATTTGTCTAGAATTTGGTCAATGAAGGGGAGAGGAAAGTGGTTTTTTCTAGATTTGGAGTTGAGCTTTCGGTAATCAATGCAAACTCTCCAATCAGTGGTCTCCCTGGTTGGCATCAACTCCCCAGAATCAGTAGTGACAACTGTTATGCCTGACTTTTTGGGAACCACCTGAATAGGTGACACCCACTCTGAGTTAGAAATGGGGTAAATTACCCTTGCATGTAACAGTTTCACTATTTCTTTCAAGACCACCTCCTACATGTGAGGATTTAATTTCGTCTACATCTCCCTAGAGGGTTTTGAACTCTCTTTCAGGTGTATTTTATGCCTCCAAGATCAGCAATTATCCAACCTATTGCCCTTTTGTACTTCTTGAGAATACTCAACAATTTCTCCTCCTGCTCAATAGTGAGAGAGGAAGAGATAATCACTGAAAGTTTTTTATTTTGTCCTAAGAAGGCATACTTTAATGTGTCTGATAGCTACTTAAGCTCCAGATCAGGGGGACTTTCAATGGAAGGCAACAAAGGTGCCTTGGTAGTTTGAGGAAGGGAGAAGCAATATAGGTTTTCAGCTGGAATGTTGCACTAGGCCCACAGAAAACTCTATTGTGATGTTGTCTTTTGTCATGAAATCTTGGGCCTCCTCCTCAACCTCACTCCAGACATTTTCCAGGTTCTTAAAAATATTATTATAATCCAGCTGATTGGATAATTCTTCTTCTACAAGGCCATCTAGTACATCTATTGCACAACAGTCCTCAATGTCCATCTAAGGCTGCTTGGCAGCATTGTATACATTTAACTGGACCTTGATATTCTCAAAGGTCACCTCCATCACTCCAGACCTACATTGAATGCGGGCATTGGCAGTGGCCAAGAATGACCTACCGAAGATGACAAGAGAGGGGATTTTACTTTTGTAAGGGTCCATATCCAAAATCAGGAAATCAGAAGGATAGTAGAACTAGTCTACCCCCACCAAAACATCCTCCACCACACCCATAGGTCTTCTCTAAGACCTATCAGCCAGCTAGAGCACAATTGAAGTTGGTTTTAGCTCCCCCAAACCTAACTCTGCATATACAGAATATGGGACCAGGTTTACACTGGCCCCCAAGTCCAAGAGGGCTCTACCTATGGTATGGTTTCCAATTAAACAGGGGATGGTAGGTACCCCTGGGTCCTGCAATTTTTTAGGTGTGGCTATAGATAGCACTGATTCCACATGTTCTACAGCAAAGACCTTTTTGGACAGCTGCACCTTTGCTTTCTTTTTTTATGTATAAAGGTCCTTTAAGAATTTGGCATAGGCAGAGACCTGTTTAATGGCATCAAGCAAGAGTAAATTACTCTTGACCTGCTTGAAGGTCTCCATCATTTCCTCCATCTGAGCATTCCCCTTATTAAAAGGAGATGGGCCAGCAAGTGCATGAGGAAATGGCAGTTGTAGTATTGCTGGTGCCACAGCTGCATGCCTAGCAATATAATGATCAAAATTTTGTTTTTTTCTCTTTTCTTTATTTATTGCTTATTGTTGGGGCTCAACATCAGCCTCCTTATTTAGTCCTTGCTGCTCCATAGCAAGGGATGAATTCAAGTTTTCTTCTACACTCACATTTTTTTCTTTTTCATTCTCTATGGTCTCCTCAGCTACCCTGCCCACTTGGTTGTCAACCACCCTGCCACTCCTTAGGGTAGTGATTGTATTAGCCTCCTCATGAGTAGAGGAGCCTTCTCTAATCACGTACTACCCTTTAGGATTGGCGAAGGGTTGACTAGGCAACCAGCCCTCCTCTCTCTTGTTCAAAGCATTGCCGATTTGACCCAGCTAGTCTTCTATTTTTTTAATATTTTGCCCATGAGAATTCACAGTTTGTACTAAGTTCCTCAGATTTTGCATTGATGCTAGCATTTGATCTTTAATAGAAGAGGATCTGGGCTATGATAGAGGCAAAATCAACTGATTTGGATGTGAGGTAGGCAGCTAAAAATTCTGCCTAGGTGCATATCCCTGGTTGAATTGGTGTTGTGGTCTGTATGGTACTACCAGCTGCTGTTGTTGGGGCTACTGATATGTATCTTGTCTCCACCTCAGATTGGGGTGGTTTCTCTAGGTGTACCTAACAGGTTGCTGCCCATATGCCTGGGCAACATTGACATATTCCATAACTTATTCAAGGAACTGGTTGGCTGATGGACATTCTTGAAGTGAATGTGTGAGAGATTGGCATATCAAACATGCCTCTTTCATATGTGCAGCCAATCTAGGCTGCATCACATTCATCAATTTATAAAATTTTAAGCTCAGGTTGTCTACCTTCCTTTCTAATTCACTCTGCACCTTGACCTCATATATGCCACCTCTAGAGGTGGATTCTTTCACCATTCTAGCTGGGGTCTGACTGTTATTGCGGGATAGTGACTCCTATTGCATGAAATTCTCACTTATAATATCAAACAAGTCCCATGCCTCATCAACTGTCTTGTGGAGGTAACTACCCCCACAAGAGGCATCCACCATGTCCCTACTTTTGGGATCAATTCCTTGGTAGAAGACTTGTACAAGCTGCCACTGCAGAATTTAGTGGTGGGGACATTATTTTAACATTTCTTGAAACCTTTTTCATGCTCCATGAAAATCTTCAGTTGAGGATTGAGTAAATGAAAGTATGCTCATCCTCATTTGACTAGTTTTATTCATGGGAAAGAATTTTACCAGAAATTAGCTTTGGAGGTCATTCCATGTCTGTATGTTGTTAGCTGGGAGCCGGGAGAGCCAAGTGCTGGCTTTATCTATTAGGGAAAAAGGAAAAAGCCTAAGTTTGGTGGCTTTCGGACCCAAACCAGCAATGTTAAATGTGGTGCAAAGCTCCAAGAACTCATCAATGTGCTTATAAGGATCTTCTTTACTGAGCCCATGGAAAGATGGTAGCATGCTGATGGTGGAGGACTTAATCTCATAATTTTCCTCAACTAAAGGAAATTGAATGCAGAAGGAGGATGTCTATTTCCCAGGTGTATTATATTCTTTCAGTGTCCTCTACCTCTCAGCCATCACAACTAACACAGTTTCAATAACAGGGGTTGGTGTGGGGTTTCTCAGTCTAAGGATCCTTTCTACTTCAGGATTTGGAGGTTCTAATTCAAGGTTAAGGGACCTTCTACCAAGCATACACACACAGAACAACAAGTAGCAAAAACACTCACAGCACACTTAAATAATTTGCAAATAAAATTTACAACTAAACAAAATTTACGACTAAACTACTGTCAGAGAATTCAACAGCAATGAAACTGAGTTTTCGGATAAAACAAATACAAACTGAAGTTAGCTAAACTTGAGCTATAACTCTAACTTTTCCCTTCTGCTGCTGTCTAAATCTGCAAAAATTCTAAAAAATCAATAGTACTTTTATTCAATTAAAGGCACTACTATAAATGAATTTAGTAAACAAAAAGTAAAAACTCAAGTCTACTAATAGATCAAAGATCCCCGATAGCGGTGCCAAAAACTTGTTGGGTTTTTATTTCAAGATGCTTGCTGCTATTTTATTGGAAAACAGTGGTAGAAAATAAATCAATGGAAGAGATGCAAAAGGGGTTAGCACAGCAGTCTAAAATAAACATAGTCCTGCAAGATCTAGGGCTGTTGTAGCAAGTTTTAAGTAAGTAAGAGTTTGTCCCACAAGGATGATTGATCAATCCCAAAGGGTTATTTTAGTAGGCCCTTCAGATCTGGCAATCCTAAAAAGGGAGTTTAAGTATCACAACTAATCTACTAAAAACACAAAGTACGGTCATAAACTATAGAAACGGTTTAAAGAAGGGTGATGATGGTTGTGTGACAAATAAATATAAAAATTGATGGGAAGTAGACAACTAAGCTAAGGTCATTTCAGTCATGCAACTCAGATCTAGAGCTGTCTCTGCAGCAATCCTTCAGATGGCTACAAGCACACCTACATGGTAGAAGAATCCAGATCAACCCATGCATTTTAACCTGGTCTCTTAAGGCTATAACCTTTCTACTTCAATGGTCACAGACTATCCAATAAAGAGGATCAAACCACATGAGTTAAATCAGAAAACTAATCTGATCTAAGGGAATGGACTTATCTTAAGGCTATAACTTGTCTACTTAAATGGTCACAGATTATCCAATAGATTTCCTCCAACCAATGAATCAAATCAAAACATGAAGATCATTGCAGACACTATATTTGCCAGGCTACAAGCTCAGGCATCTATAGGAGCAAACAGCTCTTAAAAAAATTAGTGGAAACCACAGTTATTCAGAAGCTATTTGGGGACATAAATGCAACTGGTCATTGCTACAAAAGGCTTGCAATGACTTAACTCATAAGTCTACAATCTTTATAGAGAATTAGATCTAACATCTGATGATGGTAATGTATAGTAGAGGGGAGTTTATCTCTGCCACAACCTCTCACAAGGCTACAAGCTCAAGTGCAGAGGATAAGAATCCATCTCAGATTTGTGGCTTAGAATCACCCTAGGGCTATAGTCTGTCCACTCAAATGGTCACAGGCTATCCACAAAGGCTATCCAAATCACAGAAGACTGGGATGGAATAAGAAAATGGCTACTACCACCATGGTTACAGGGGTACAAGCTAAAGCTTCCATGGGAGCTTCAAATCAGTAAAATCCTATGTGTATGGCATAGATCAAAGAACACTATATGGGACACATAGAAAAATAGTAGATTGAATAAGCATTAAAATAAACATTTCATTGATTAAACAAAGACTTACAATGAAAGTCCTCAAGGCAGCAGCCTTGTGCAGAACAGCCCTCAACAAATCTCAAAGTTTACACAACCTATTACAAAACTAAATTAAACTATGCCTAATTGCTTACAAAGATCATAGCCAGCAAGTGTTGGGCTAAGAAAGAAGAAAAAGGAATAAAGATGATGATCTAATCCTAACCCAACTCTGACCTATGCTCTCAGCCGAAATTAGGTTGAGGAAGAGATGGGTTTCTAAAAATAGATTATAGCTTATATATCAGTCCTCACTACCTTGGCCAATAAGAAAATAGAAGGGAAAAACCCTAATTTCTGCTTGAAGACATGGCTCCTTTACAGCCCTTGGATGCCTCGAGATGTGTGCCCTAGACCTGGGGAAATCTCCAAAGTATCCCTGAGTATGGAAAGAGAAGGCAGGAGCTCATGCATCGCGAGGCTAGATCTGCTTCTCGCATGGATGAAATGCCCTCGCGAGGCTCAATTTGCAATTAATATCCCTAGCTCGTGCGGATGACTTTGGCTTTTTACATGGCTACCTTTGGCTCTGAAGTGCGAGGGATCCTTGTGAGATCTGCGCGATAGAAACTTCTGAGGCTGCTAATGCACGAGTGCTTTGCGAGAACCTTGCAAGTAGGATTTCTAAAGCTCCTCTTCAGTGAGCTGCGTAAGGTGTTAACCTCACGAGGTAGCTTCTGTGTAGATTCAAACATGCGAGAGAATACTTTTGATCGCTGAGGTGCCTCTGCCTCTCTGCCTTCCACTCAAATCTATTTTTCTCTCATCTTTCAAACTTTCAGGGGCCACCTAGGCAACTAAAATAGTCACCATGGTGTGTACCACCCTGGTGTTTCATCTGTTCTTAGCTCAACAATCACCCTTGGCTTGAATTCTCTCTCTTTTTTACTTTAAAAGCATGAACTTTATACTAAGCTATAACTGTTATTACTAACTCCAAAACATACTAATAGAGGATTATTAGATAGCTTCAAGGTATAGTAAAGACTAGGTTAAGAGGTAAAAAGTGATACTTTTCAGTGAATAACATGAGTTTATCTCTGAACCTATTTTATTGAGTATCTGTATGGCACAAGTTACCCTCATAATGCAAGGGCTTGTTGCATTTTTTACCTGAAAAAGGGTTCATTGAACGACGATGGTTAGTTAGGGGTTCCCATCGGTTTTATTCCCGCTCCCATGATATATTGATGTGAGAAGAACTTTAAGTTATGGTTTAAGTCATCTAATGAATGAGCATGCATGAATCAGAATCTGAAACCACATGAACTCTAGATTTGTTTGATTTCTCATTCATAACACTGATCTTGATCATTTTAGAATTGAAATTTAGTAAATGAATACTTGTTTTGAAAACATACCTGATTTGATTTCAGTCTTTGAAAACCTCTAATTATGATCAAATGCGATAAATTGAATTTCTTCTACTGAACTTAGACTGTTAGCTCACCCCAACTATACGTCATAGATGTAGAGACTCAGGCTCAAGGTTATGAGAGTGATCCAGATTACAAGCCAGAGGAGGAGTCAGAAATTCCTCCTAACGAGTTTTTTCCTTGACTTAGGATTGTGAGCTTGGTATAATTCCTTTTTGGCACATTTTGAATTATGGGCCCAAGGCCTTGTTTTGTATGATTTTGATATCATTTTTGAGGAATCATTATCAGGAACCATTGTTTAGGTGTTAGATTGGCCATCACCGGTGGCTCTTCTTGATTCCTTTTTTAGATATATTATGTATGAGAGATCTCTCTGTTTAGTTATGTTTGGATATTAGTTTAATGTCATTTTTATATTTTTTTTGCTTTGTATAGATGTACCGGTGCCTTGGCGAGCCGACCTTTCTGATACTCTAGGATTGGGAAAGTCGGGTCGTCACATATTGAATCGAATCCAATGATATCTCAAGATGCGGAGTACAAAAACCATGCAAAACATGTACGAAAATCCGATTACGACATTTAAAGCATTTCAAGATTTCATATTCATCAATTCTAGAAAATATAAAGTATTTAATACTTGCATCAGTGACACGAATTCGAGAAAAAAAGTAATCGGGCAAAGGTATTCTTCCCTTCCTTAGATTCAGAGCCTTGCGAACAAAAATGCTCGAATGAAAGCTAAATTCCCTTCAAATGTTCCTCGTATTTACCCTAGATCACACAACGTACATGTACTAAATGTTAAAGAACCATACTAGGCTTAAAGCAAGGTCTCGCTTGGCATTAAAGGAAGAGAACTCAAGCTCAAAAAAATAGAGCACCTCTTTGCGGCGAGCTACAGTGTCGTCGCAGCGAGGTGTACAGGTTTCTTGTGGCACACAGTGTCTCGCCGTGGCGAGTTTTCAAAGTGTTGATTCTGCCTTAAAAATCAAGTAGCACTAGCCACAACAAGTGCTTCAGAGCCTATCTTGCAGTGACAATGTTTGGGGTCGCCGCGGCAAGCCTGGCAAAACTCGCCTGCTGTTGTTCCTTTCTTCCAAATTCAAAAATCAAATTTTCTTGCGGTGAAGAGAAGGAGTTGGAATAGAGATCGGATGGCTAGGATCTCTCAAAAATGACAACAAAGAGAAGAGAATGGGGGTTTCTTCTCTTGTTTCACTCAACCCCCTTTTCTTTCTCAGCCGAGTTCTCAAACTGAGCTCATAAGGATGGCCTAAATGAGTACGTTTCCCTCTTTATACTAAAAGGAACCAACTCGGTGTTGAGCCGGTATACGGATGCGGTGTATAGGCCTTTCTTCCAAAGGCCCAAAACAAGGTCCAAAAATAAGCTCTAAAGCCCATTCATCAGGATTTGATACCTGGACCTCCTAATTGCAAGCCAAGTCCCTGACCACTGTGCCATCACGTGGCTTGCGTAACTATTTGTGAAATTATTTATATTTAGACCACGTACATCTATACATATAAACCCTTGATTGTTTGGGTTATTGGCTTAGTTTAGGCTCATGCTTAGGGTGCACCTGACCTCCCAAGATCATGCATACGTCAATTTTGTCATTCTAATTTAGTCATTTAAAATTAATTAATTAAGCCCATACGCATTACTATGGTGCTTGAAATGGGTGAAATCGAATTTGGTCCAATCCCGAGTTCGAGTCGTATGCCACACACACTTCTCATGAGGGTTCAATCTTGATTCAGTGATCGAGTTAGGGATTGGTACTCAGAATTTGGGTATCGGGTGCATTTACCCAATCAAGGGGGATGGGCTAGAGGTCTCGTCACAGTCATCAACATCTTTACTGAAATGAAATCGGTCAAGGCAGTCGTATCATTGTCGAAGGTCAACGATTCAACGCTAGAAAAATTAGGGTTGTTACAGTATCTAGGCCCTGATATTCTGAATGAACATTCAGATTTGAGAGATCTGAAGTAATGTGTGAGTAGCTCCTGAGTCTGGGTACCAATTTGGAGTGGGAAGCAGAGGATTGGTTTGAGTATTATAAGCCTATTTAGCCGTCGGTTTGTAATTATCGTCATGCTTGTGGTAACAGTTTGCTACTATGTGTCCAACTTTGTAACATATTTGGCATATTGGTTTGTTTGAAGAGGTCATCTGTTGTTCAGGAGGAGACGAGGAATGAGGATAGGACGATCTTCTACATCCGCGGCCGTAGCCGTGAGAGCTACGAGAGAAGTTTTGTGGTTAATGTCGTGGGAGGAGTTTTGTTGCTATTGAGCGACATTTGCAACAAAGATGGTCGCATCAGATTGTGTTTCATGGAAAGTTTGTGATTCTTCAATGAGTAAGAGACCAAGTAACTCGGTGAGAGAGATTAGTTCAGCACGAGTGGAGATGGAGGTCTTGAATGCGGCATTTTCGAATGGGAGACCCCCTAGGATGTAGAGGACATCCTCATGAACAGGTCGAGATGCAACTGATAGTTGATGTGCAATCGTCTTTGCACGATTGAAGAATTTGGTGATCAGATTAAATCCCTTTTTGAGTGACTGTAGCTCAAAGCGTAGTTGCATTACTTTGGCATGAGATTGAGCAGCGTAAATGCTTTCGAGCGTGGTCCAGGCATCATTGGAGGTTGTCAGGCCAATAATTTGGGTATGAGCTCCTTCAGTGAGAGTGGAAATGATCCAGCTTAAGAGAAGTTGGTCTTGATTCTACAAATAATAAAGCTCGGGTTGAGAGATGGTGGTGCTCCAGCTTCTGCAGGAAGATGGCATGGTGGGCAGGGTGTGGAGACGTTTGTATATCCGAGAAGATCATAGGTTTTAAAAAGAGGCATAAACTGAGATTTTTACAAGGAGTAATTGGAGGAATCGAGTTTGATGGGTAGAGAGGTGATGGGAGAGGGTGATGGTAGTGGAGGGGAAATCGAGAAAGACAATGTAGTGACATCGATTAAAGAAGTCTATGAGGAAGACGCCATGGATTTGGAGGTTGAAAAAGAGAGAAAAATAAATAAAATTAGTGGATCGGGTTTTGCTTTGATACCCTGTAAAAATCTCTTAGTCTCATTTATATTTTGAGAGAGAGAGTTCATTGATATTTATAATTGTTTTATGCAATTACAACATTGTGATGATGTTTATCAAGATACCAATGGATCGAGATCTCTATTGAGTAATACTGGGAAGGTTGTTGTTAACTAAGGCTGCTCATTGGAGGTATGGGATCCTGTGAGAATCTTTGAGGTGGATGTTGTTGAACGGCCTTGTGCGGATGATTCAAAATCAGATTTTGAATTTGAGTTGTGATTCAGTGCTTCTCTAATAACAAAACGTATTCATTTATACGATAAATCATTTTATGCATGGATATATTTGAAATATATTGCTATATCAAGCGATGATCAGGTCTGAGTTTAACTACATGTATATATAGGGAGCCATAAACGAATGGTGCATCCAATCTTAGTTTTTCAAAGCTCGTGAGAATCAAATAATGCACCCAAAATGCTCAAGTACTTGTTAACAAATATCCATCATTGGCTAATGAATCATCATCATTACAGCCTTGTCCTATTTTGGGGTCGGCTTTGCGAGTCGTATATTCACCGTCATTTGTTATCAGGTCTAAGCTATCTAAAACTATGTCAAATTCTTTCTCAGCGTTTCCCCCTAAGTCTTTACCAGACACTACAAAAAAATTGCCTTTTGGCGGCGTTTATAAAACGCCGCGAAAGCCTAATAAAGCGCCGCAAATTCAATAGTGGCATTTTCCACAAACGCCTACAATTGAGATGTTGGGAAAAGTATTGGGGGCGTTGCTAGCGGTGTTTCAGAAACGCCGCTAATAGTTTTGCAATTGCAGCACTTCCAAAACGCCGCAAATATGTTCGTAATTGCGGCACTAAACAAATGTCAGCATTTCTTCTGATAAACACCGCGATAAGTTCGTGGTCCGACATTTCATAAACGCCATTAATAGTCCTACCCGCAGCACTTCCAAAACGCTTGCATTTCTTCTGATAAATGCCGCGATAGGTATGATAAACGCCGCGATAGGTATGCAGGGCGGCATTTCATAAACGCCGCTAATAGTCCTACAATTGCGGCACTTTCAAAACGCCGCGAAAACTGAAATTTACTCCTTGCCCCATTTGGTAATGTAGCTCTTTTACTCTTTGGCTCCAACAGAGAGTTGTTTCATATTTGGTAACACAACTCATCGCCCCATTTGCTGTAATGGAGAGCTGTTTTAAGTGATAAAACTGCTCTCTGTTTGTTATCTGCGAGAGCAAAGTTTATCTACTCTGACAGAGAGCTGCTTCTGCGCTTATAAGAGCTAACCCAAACACAACCAATATTTTTCTTCTTAAGAAATTTAGATGATGGCTTTCAATCAAATCAGATAGCAAAGATGGTGTTTCCATACATGACATAAGTCTCAAAAAAATAAAGAAGCCTACTTTGTGAATGCAAAGCTCAAAAGTTTCAAACGATCCCTAGAATTTGAAGTAATTCTTAAAAGTAATTAAATCTTACACACCCATCTACCAAAAAAACACTTTAGTTGCAACAGAAATTAAGATACTAAAAACAAACAAAGCTGTTTTAAAACATCAACCAGAGGGAATCCACAATTCAAAATTGAACAATGGCATTCGCTACACATCTGCACATTCCTTCCCAATTGATCCTGCAACCAAACACACAAAGTTATAAATATTATCAAAGCTAATTGCAATTAAACGAGGCGATTACTAGCCTAATCATTAGCTCAGATAGACCCGAGGATCTCGCAGCCAGGCTTTTAAAAGCCATAACTTATTATTATTCCTTATCAACTTGGGTCTCACATACTTAAGTTGTTCACTCCTTTGAGTTAGACAATGAAGTTCATTTTTCATTTCAATCTTTGGTATAAGAAATCTTATGATCATTAACCTATCATCATATGGTCAAATTTTGATTCCATGTGACACACATCCCAAAAAGTGAAAATAAAACCAGTTTTGATATACACTCATGATCATATTAATTTTGTAGGCCCTATGTCACAAGGCATCAAAATGTGATTGTTTGATAATAAGCCCACAATCTTGAGATCTGTTTTGTCAAAGATTGGAATGAAAAACAATCTCAATCTTTTGACTTGAAGCAGTTAACTGTTTCAGCATGAAATCTTTGGCTATAAATAAAGGTATCCTTAATAATATAATAAAGCCTTAGAATTGAAAGAGCTAGTATAGATGACCGACTCGAGCACTGGCACTGGACTTTCAGAAAAGTAGAGTTAAAAAGAGCATGAAGAATTGCGGGCATCTCAGAGTTCACATGGCCCACACGACACAGCTCACAAAGAAGATAAGAACAAAAAAAAAATGATGAAATAGAGAGGAAAGATCTGCACTGTTCATAATTAAACTCTCTGTGTTTTTGCTTTCTGTATGTATTATTGTATTGTATTCTTTTTTTAAAGTCTCTGTTTTCATTGCTACCTCTATTAACATAATTGGGTTCTTGACCCACCTGATATCTATTAACATAATTGGGTTCTAAAAGCCATACAGTAAATTAGTCACACATTTGAATCATCGGGTAATTCGGTAAGCCTGCAAAATAGAAAAACATTTTGTATGTCCTAAATTTGTTATCACAACTCACAAGAGATCCGTTGGAGTTCTAGCTGAATGATTGCAACTGAGTTTAATAAGAGAAAAGGCCATAAAAGAAAGAGTTGGTAGTAGGAACCTGACCCAAGTACTGTCGGTGGTGCCTGGGTCAATCTCCCCCTGGCCACTTAGTCAAGCCTTGGGAGGTGCACAGCTATTTTTGAGCACACAAATTAGTGAAGTATGCTTTGACCTTTCACTAAAAAATATACATGCTTTTCCCAAGAATGGCAGAGGGAGATTGACCTGATCACCACCATCAGATACCGAATACCAACTCTGAAGGAGAAGTATAAAGGGTTGATGCCTATTATAAAACACTTAAAATCAAATGGATAAAGATGTGCCTTCTAACATTCATTCCATGATCTATGGAGTGAGTTCCACTTAAATCTAGCTAAGATATAAGTGTGTGTAGGAAACATTAACCCTACGTATAATGGTGTTAAGTCTGGGAGTTTTAAGAAATTTTTTGCTTCTTCAACTCTGGTCAGTCATTTTGATTCTTGATTCCCGGAAAAACAATAAACTGAAATGGGAAAGTCACCCAGCAAAAGGATAAATTAAATAGAGATCAGAACTGATTTGAAGGAGCATTCAAATATACCTTGATAGTATTCAATAGTTCTTTGGCTTCTTTGTTGTTTTTGAAGTGATCTCGCACGGGCTGTGAAACAAAGAGGTACTAGATTCGTTTAAAAATCCAAAGCAAAAATGACATCAAGTTTTAGTTAATCAAGGAGATATAACTGAACATTGCAGGAGAAAAGATTTGTAAAGCAGCAAATTTCCATCCAAGATGGATATTTTTCCAAGACTATTGGCATCAAGGCGGATGATTCTCCAAGAAGCACAAGCACAAACTCACATTTGGATAGACACTAACCTTGTAGATTTAAACTCACTACAGAAGACAGAGGCCAATATTCAAAGAATAGAAAAAAAAATGCCTGAATAATGAGACTGACTCCTGTGACCGCTTGACAGATATATATTGCCATGAAAGGGCACCCATTTATACAACGTGACATACATCTTTGACCATTTTAAGTGTTTCATGTGTATGGTCATCATTTGTTCCACATTTGGACCAAAAACATATATCAAAGAATTGGAACCATCCAATTAGAGAGCTCTAATATCGATTATAGAATGTATAGATTGGAAAGTTCAAATCGATACAATAGGGGAAAATTTTCTGGAGGCTTTACAGTTTAAAACTTAATCGATACAGCCTTTATGATGCCTTCCCTATACGTATCGTAGTTATAATATATTTGTAATTGTGCATAGTGATGTTTGGGGCCCAGCCCCTCACACTTCCTTTGATGGTTTTCGATACTGACACTTTTACTGATGATCAGTAACGTTGACAAGATCAAGAAGAGAGATAAAGAGACTCAACTCTTTCAACAAGTATAGGCGAATATTTCCTCTTTTAAAAAATGTGATTTAACAGGTTCTTCTTCTATCTTCTTCTAGAAGACAAGAAAGTCAAAGAGAGAGTCAACACTCAGCCCTTCAGGTCAATGTTATGGAAGGATAATTTCCATAGAGCAAATGCTACTAGAAATTTGACTGAAAGTTTTTATCATAAATTTGATTGAAAATTTACCGAAATTTTAACTATTCGCTTTGTTTATACATGGTCTCTGTTGCTGCTAGCCTGCAAAATTTTAAAAAAAAAAACTTCATCTACTTAACAATTGACTATAAAAATCATGCAAATTAAAAGAAGGTAGATGCTTTATTTACAAAATGAATGAATAAATACAACAACAAAAAAATAAAGAATAGTTACATATACCTGAGTTAAACTTTGCATCATCTTCATAAATTCTTGCATCTTGGCCTCTATTGCAGTAGTTTTTTCTGCCAACTTTTCTTCCATTTGGGCCTCCAATATGGCCGTTCTTTCTGCTACTTTTTTCTCTATTTGAGCGTCCATCATGGCTGTTTTTTCAGCTAGTTGGGTCTGGATTTCTTGTACTTGCCCCTTCATTGTAGTGAGCTCACTCGGTAACCCACGATAGCTGGAGCTTGATTGAAAATAACTCGATGGGGTAGGCCCTAATCCAAGGCCCCGGACACAACCAGCTTTCTCATCTCCCATCGCATAAGTATATGCATTCATTTGGGATGTTGAACCATCAGAGCTCACAGGTGAGTTTTGTATAAAGTCCTACATCATTGCCTGCATAGTAGCTTCTATTTAAATTTTAGCCCACTTATAATTATCAAAAGTTTATAATTTAAACACACAATATTAGCAAGAAGATTGGTAAATTTACCATCTTGATCTCAGCCTCAGCATTGACAGGCTTGCCATCTTTATGGGAATGCGTCTTCATAAACACATCTACTCGGCTAGGCGTAGTCTATGTCTCACTCTTCATTCGCTGTGTCCAAAAAAGAGTCATTCACTTTTGTGCACACTTAAATAATATAATAAACGACATGCAACTAATTAAAAGTGAATACATTAAATAAAATGCATACCTTCTCATAGCGAACTCTAGCAAAGCTTTTTGAGCCAGATGTATGAGGTAGAATCTGGCGTTTCCGAATATCCTTATTTCTTCTTCTTATTTGCTATATTACAAAGTTTATCGATAATGAGATTGTAATACTTATTTTTTCTAGTTAAATATTACATAATTAAAATTTACCTTTCCATCTTCTAATCGCCAATAGTGAACGAGGGTTTCCCATTGCTTCTGATGTACATTAGGAGGGCAAGGTGGCATTCGAATACCATCATTTGCATGTTTGTTGTAGTACTTGGTCTTCAAACGAGACTTATGGTCTCTCCATTTTTTTCCGACTGACTTCATTACATAGCCTCGTAGGCTCTTATCAATTTCAAATCTGGTCTGCATAGATAGGGTAAAACTTATATTATAATTATTTTACTCCCTTATGTGTTGAAAAAGTAAATATTAAATTACACATCTTACCAAAATTGTGTCCCATACATGTGCTTTCGACTTTTTATCCACCGTACGCCAAGACTTTTTATCAATACGCAATACGCTTCCATCTCTTGCTAATGTACCACAAAAATTTGCTAATAAAGTAGCATTTTCTATTGGTTGACAAAAATTGATATCGATGCCAACATCTATTTTAACACCGTCTTCCAAACCATTCAGATATTTTCATATGGTTGGACCTCGTCTTGTCCGCTCTCCCAAATTATCCATGGGCAAGTTGTCAAATAAGGAAGCACTCTACTTTATCAGCCTCACCTATCAGAAGGCAGCACTCTACTTTATCAGTACTAAGAACTCATTAATGGAAAAATGAAACATAAAGCAAAGGTTCATAATGTGATCCATTATACAATCGCTCCTCTTTATTGATTTCAAAATTAAGGATTATGACCAACACAGTTTTCAACATATTGCTATCAATGGTATGTTGTATATTACTGGGTTTTTGTCCTAATGGGTAGGGGGGACCAGCAGCCACAGTTCATTTGCACATGGCACCCAATGATCACAATTCACAGCATGGAGGAAATCACAAATTCAGCTTTCGATGGACCAATTAAATGGAGATATCTAAGTTTTGTGAATAGTCAGCCAAATCACCATTTTATTTATGATATATATTTCACTTACAGGACATATCCAAGCAGTCCATTAGGTAAAAGCATTGGCACCATCGTCATGCCAGCAGGAGTTGGCCCTCTGCCATAGATCATAGGCTACAAGAGGAATATCATAGATCTACATGTCAGGACTGATAATAATAAAAAACTGAGATAAAAACACACGTAATGTATATATATATATATATATATATCATCCAAAAGAAATAAGTATTCCCATCATTTACTGTACAAAAAATAAGAAATAAGAAATAAGTACAAAAAATTTACTGTACAAATCTGAACCGAAACTGCTATAGACTATAGTGATGAACATTAATTAGAGAACAGAAGCAAAGCAACACACTAATCAGCAGTAATATTTATCAACTATACTCGGAGTAATACGACAAAATTCTGGGTTCAAAATATAACAGCAGTAGCAGTCTAAACCATAGTTTAAAATTCCGAAGGAAACCGATATGCATCTTTCGACACGTATCGGTTTCGGAGTACTTTGGGTCGATACATTGGATGAGTAGATCTATCTTAGACCTAACTACTTCCATCAAAAAACTAGCATTTAAACCCTAAACCCTAACATTTACATCTATAAAATAGAAAACTCAAAATGAATGTTACCTTCAGTAGCAATGGGAGGAAGGTTTTTTTAGGTAGCAATAGGAGGAAGATCCAGGCTGAATACAGTGATTCCGGGGCTTGAATAGGTTGAAAAATGCTTGCTCTAAGTGAAAGAAGCGCTATAATGGAAGAGAAGGGCTTTAAAGAAGGGAAACAAGAGGCATTAAGTGAAAGTAGGTAAGTTGGAAGTGTTTTTTCAGGTGAATATATAGAGGTTCCACTTTAAGTGGCACTCCAAAATTATCGGGGATAATTTAAAATTATCAGCCAATAATTTTGAAATTTCAAATTATTGGATCATACAATCGATAATTTGGTCATATCACCTGATAATTTGGACGATACAGTCAAGGGCTGATACATATCCAAACCCGGAGTATTCCGAAACCGATACGTATCGGTTTTGTCGGGAATTTTGAACCATGAATATGAAGCTAGAGCCCCAACTTGGGGAAATTGTTCGAAACAGAACTTTAGCCCTTGCTCTTTATGTCCGATTTGAGGAGCAACACGATGATGTGTTCACTGAGGTACAATTAATATCTATATCCCAGCTTTGGGGGGAAGTTGAAGACAATTCATATATCTAATCTCACATGCGTTGCAATGGTCACATGATGTGGGCCTACAGACTTACTTTCATTGATTCCAATATGATGAGAAATTTTGGAGGGTTTTCACCTTCTGGAGATAGTTATCAATTTATGGTTCTCTAATTTCTATTAATAAAGTGTTCTATTCCAGCTGGATTCTTACGGCATTATTTTTTCCCATTCTTTTTTTTGATTGACTGAAACTCGGGTAAAGTAATTAGCAGTTCTTTTTTCTTATTTCTCTTTCCAATCCTTCTCTTTGATTATCACCAATCTCAAATCATTTCACTCCTTCTGGATGGTTATGGGTTGCAGTTTTCGACATTAACACTTACATTAACACATATCCATCAGAAAAAACTGCCAGAGAATAGAAATCAAATATAACATTGTAATGACCCGAAAAATCTGAACCCGAACCCGACTGAAATAGTGTGCGTATCCGGCACGGAACACAAGGTCACCTTAAAAATATTAAATAAATAATGTAAGCATGTCTGAGATACTGTGTGTGTAAAGGAATCAAGTTAAAAGATTTAATTTAGGCCTTTAGTAGATGAGTCGTGCACCGACGCATCGTGTGCCGCTCAACACCGAAACCAAACTCTATTTCAAGTGGATAAGCCTAACACACTTTTGCAGTGTTATCGCTTCGCACCGAAACCAAACCCTTTAGCTAATTAAAAGGCAAAGCTTCTCAAAGAAGCTTCACCCGGTTGCAAGCCTTGCAAATTTGAAAGCTAGAGAGAGAGAGAGAGAGCTCCCGTCAACCTTCAAACCCCTTCTTGTGAGATTTCGATCGCGAGATCGCCATCGCGCAGAGGACTCCGCACTCGTCGCAAGGCTCGTGACGTCGGTATCGATGGTGTTCCGCCGTTTATAAATCTGGACCGTTCAAGCCCTTTTGTTAGAAACCCCTATTTCTTTTAAGGAAACAGAACCCCATTTTCAAAGAGCCGATCACTTTGGAATCGTCTCCCGTGCTTGGAAGAGGTTAAGATCGACGCGTAAGGATGAACGGCATCATCTTCAAGTCCTTGTGATCGATCTCTGTGGATTCATCGTGGAAATCCGAAAGTTTCGTTTCGAAACCCCTTTTGGACAACGATCCTTAAAGGCGCGAAATCGATCGAAGAAAGGTTAGTTTTCTTTGATTTTAATGGTTTAGATTATAGAACAAATCCTTGTTTTAGTTTAGTGTGGATTTGTGTGTGATACGATGAAGATCGTAGAAGATTTGGATGAAAAGAAATCAAAAATGACAAAACATTATGGCTGTGTATTTCTGAGGGTTTTGATCGATTAATGTAGGTGATTGATCGATCAAATTGGGTGTTGATCGATCAATATAGGTGATTGATCGATCAAATTTAGTGTTGATCGATCAATATAAGTGATTGATCGATCAAACTATATAAACAATGATAAAAACAGCAAGTAAGGTTACTGGGGGTTCATTCCCGACAGTGGTGATCGATCAATGGTGAAATTGATCGATCTACATGATGGTTGATCGATCAATAGGATGGGTGATCGATCTACATGATGGTTGATCGATCAATAGTGAGATTGATCGACGAAATGCTTATTGATCGATCAATATGATGTGTTGATCGATCAATATGACTGCAATACGACACTGCTTCAGTGTTTTGGTCATAACTTTTTGTCCCGAACTCCGATTGATGCGATTCTTGCGGAATTGGAAAGAGGACAACTAAATCCACAACTTTTATGAATTAACTAACTGATGAATAAATTGTTTTGATGATCAAAATTGAGCTGGAAGTTTGGCCAAGTTCTAAGTTAGCACGTCTTGACTGAAGTATCGATATTGCTTCGGTATTTTGGCCATAACTCCTTGTCCCGAACTCCGATTGACGCGATTCTTGATGCGTTGGAAAGAGTACGACGAGATCTAACTCTTTCATGAATTAGCCAAATCTTAAATCAAATGTTTTAATAGTCAAAACGAAGTGGGAAGTTGGGTTAAGTTTTGAATCAACATGAAATTACCCATTTCGCCTCTGCTTTTGAGAAAATACTTAAATACGTCAATATTATTAATATTTAGGATCAATTTTATACATCATCATGTGTGATGTAGACAAAAGAGTGGAGGCCGTAGATAATAACTTTTGGACTGCTTTAGAACGGCGTTGGATTTGCTTAGAAAGAGGTCTGACCTGAGGTAGGGGAAAATTCAACTTAAAGTGTATCTAAATTTAATTGCATGATATCTTAACATTGTATTCTATCTCTGATTTTCGAAAGCATGCCTGCATATGCATTAAACTCTGATTCCCGTATTCTGATATCATTTACATTTCTTTGCATATGCTCGATAATCTGCTAATAATCGATTCATGAGGTAATAAGTATGTATTTGATTTGAGGTTTAATATTGAGACGATCCCCACCGACTCGGCGGTATATCCGCTTTCTTGCACAATGTGCGCTGTTTGAAAATCCTCGGCAAAATATGCACTCCATGTGTGGGCATTATTGCATTCTGAAAATTGTTCATTGAGCGACGATTGGTTGGGGTTTCTATCGGCACAAATCTGGCTACCACGTGATATATATACACGGGAGTTACTTAAGTTAGAGATATGCATGATTTAAGTCATTTAAATATAATAAGCATAGCATTTTGCAAATTCTGAAGTTCTGTTTGCTATTACCAGTTATGCATTCTGATCTCCTGCATGTTTGAGCATCAATCCATACTCTGTTCAGTTTTGTTTCACTTATCGATTTAAGATATGTTCTGCAATCATGTTTAATAAATGAGATGCAAATTAATCGAACTTCTTCTACTGAGCTAGGATGTAGCTCACCGCCTTTTAAAAACACTTTTAGGTTCTCGAGTGCGCAGTGTTCGACCGAGAGTGACCCGGATTATCAGCCGGATCCCGAGGCCGAGGCAGAGGACGAGGAGACGGACGTCCAGGCGGACGAGTTTTATCCGTAGCCTGGGTATTGATGCCCGACATTTTGTATTTTTGATCTTTTGGATTACTGTGTGCCTGGTGGCCACCTTTGTATAAACGTATATAGTTCTGCATTTACTTATTTTATGTTAGTCCACATTCCATTTCGGAACCACTATCGGGAACCATTGTTTGGGTGATGTACGTCCATCACCGATGGTTCTTCTTGGTTCCTTTTTGGGAATGTGTGTGTTTTCTTTCCATTTACTATTATTGATGTGTTTAGCATAGAAATTATTTGACCTGTATCATTTGCTCGGATGTGTCCACCTAGCTTCCGCTATATGCGCGGACACGTGTGATCGATCCGGGATCATCCAGAGTATGATCCTAACGGCACGGATTTCTGGAGACGGAAATTCGGGCTGTTACAGTTGGTATCAAAGCCTAGGCCTTAGGTCGTGTTAGGACTTCAGACTAGGCTATGGATGTAGGTATGATTGGGAAGTAAGTTTTCTATGACCCAATTAGGACTTTAGCAAAGTTAGTGGAGTTTTGGTTTTAGCTTCTATAGGGAACTCGCAGCTATAGCTGGAGATTTAGAACTTGAGATTCGATTTAAGACTTAAATGGTTGATCTCATAATCACTTTTAAGGAAAATATTGGATGATTTGATAAATGTAAGACTATTAGATAAAATATGTTTTAAGATGTTGTTGGAACTTTGGGCCATTGTGACTATGACAATTATTGGTGGGAATTTTGTGTCATGCTAATAGATCGAAATGGCACCAAAAGAAGGCTAAGATTGTACACACCGGAGGAGGTGAGCCGAATAGGCGCTTGCTTGAAGCGATGCTTAGCACTATGACTCAAAGAAATGCATTACTTACGGCAATGTTGAGAAGGACGACTCACACCTCTCCATCGACGTTAAATGGATTATGTCCTAGGTGTGACGGGCAACACCTAGCGAGAGACTGTAGAAGATCTACTGGGGCTTGTTTTAGGTGTGGACTAATGGGACACTTGATAAGACATTGTCCTGCTTTGAAAAAGGAAGCAATGACCTCGACAACCACTCAAAATAGTTCTCGCTCTTTACATCCGGCGACGATTAGAGTTACTTGATGCACGGCAGCCTTACTGCTTCCTCATCTACACCATTTGTAACATGTGCGTGGTGTGGGAAATCTCATAGAACGGAGGCTTGTAGGTTTCTCTCGGGTGCTTGTTTTAGATGTGGTCAGCAAGGACACCGAGTCAAGAACTGCCCAGATAAGCGACAGAAGCAGGAGACCTCGACGTCTACTTCTAAGCCGATTCTTCCTGCGACTCAAGATGCCCAAGGTATAAGTTCAATATCAATTGTCAAGATTTTGTTTTAATGTTCAGATGATTTAGAAATTTTATTGGCTTTGACACGTGCGAAATATCATAGCATTATCACTTGTGTATCGACTTAAATCACTTGCATGACATAAACGAATTCTAAATTCAGAAGATTAACTATGTAAGTGATAGTTATATTGGCAGACTTAATAAATCTTGATAGTTACAATAAATATTTTTTTAGGAGAATTGTTTAGTGAATGTGAAATTTCCTTAATACTTATGAGAAATGAAGTTGAATTAGCAGACTTAATCCTAGTATTCTTCTTCCTAACTAATGAGTCATGATTATGGTGTATTTAAATCGTTCTCCTTCTAAACGTGAGTTCGGTTGTTAATTGCTGTAGTTTACTCTGGAAGTTTTCTGAGAATTGAAAAAGTCTAAGACAATCATGTCGGTAATTGATAGAGGATAGGAAAATTTTAATTATGGATATCATGAGAGAGCATAATTGGATGTCGCTTTGGTGGATTCCGTTGTTTTCACCTGAGCCATGATGAATGACTATAGATTTTCAAGGAATATATGGAGATTTAGTTAGTATAGGGAGTGTGTTGAGAGTTGTGCACATGAAAGGTCGATTAATCATGCCTAAGTATTTATGTATGACATTGAGAGCAATCATTTGCAATCATCTCCTTGATTTGAAAGGCTAGATGTGTCACACTCTTTTACCCTTCCTGTATGATCGAAATTCTATTTGCGTATCATAAGATGGGATAAGGGCATAAAGTTTGAAGATTTTACGATCGTTGTGGTCAATTTTAGAGGTTCTCATATTGGTGATAGCTTTATCTCATTTTGCTGATGGCTTTATCTCATGTTGGCGATGGCTTTATCTCATTTTGCTGATGGCTTTACCTCATTTTGGTAATGGCTTTATCTCATTTTGGTGATGGTCATACCTCATGTTGGTGATGGCTTTATCTCATCTTGGTGATGGCTTTATATCATTTTGGTGATATCTCTTACCACCGTTGCGTATCAGAAAGTGGGTGAGTGTGAATATTTGTTCGTAGACAGATGAGACCTATTCCGAGTTATGAGTTGATTTATTCTGATAACGATAACATCAATGTGGTGAATCAGATTTTTCGGATGAATGGTATGTTTCAAAATTGGTCTACTGTGCTCCATGAGTATTTTTACAATCGTAAGGGGTCACTGTGATTAATACAATGGAAATGATACATGATCACTAATGATCAACATCGTTGAAGTGAAGATCTGCTGAATGGACAACACATTATATGTCCTTCAAGGTTTGGTTGATCTTATTTATAGATACATTCTGGTTAAATAGTCTTAATCTCACGATCAATATACAATTCTTTGTGGAATGAATACCAGTCAAGTAAATAAGGGAGAGCGTCCTTAATGAAAAGCCCAACAGCTAGTTTTTTTTATGTATGAATTTTACGGCCATTATTATGGTCATTTCTTTTGACTAATGGTTAACGTGATGGTGACATAATCTGTATATAATTACTTATGGAGGTGTGATATAAGCTACCCGGTGAATGAGACGACTGTCACACTTTTTCAGTAGATTAGGGATGAGCTGAGCGACCAGTACATTAACCTGATAATTTCATCTATAGGGGTCATGTGGATACACTGATTTTGGGGGAAACTATTTCGACTCTGGATGCGTGTGAGTCCATTGTGGATGTGTTGACTCAGAGAGAGGGGTTGTGCATATATGATTGGCGACTGTATGGTTGTGACTATTTCACGTAATACCTCTGCGTGTGTACATTGGCCTTCTGAACAATTGAGTTTTACTCGGGATATCTTTAGGGTATTTTCGAGGAGGAAAATTCTTCCCAGATGGAGAGATTATGATAACCCTAATTTGGAGGACGTTGAAATTATGATGGGGACTTCTAAATTATATGGCTTCCTGCAGGTAGATTGCTAATCTATGGATTATAGATGTGCGTACGTGTGGATGGTGGAAGGACTCTTGATGTGTCTTCTTTACCCACATGTTGCTACTTAGGGAGATATGCCCGTCTGGTCACTGGTTCGGGCTATGTGGAAGTCAAATGTAATGAGGTGTGTTAGATTACGTATGGGTGTACGGTACACATGTGTGTACGGTGTGGACCATTGATGTGATCTTGCACACCTATGGGGGGTGTGTATGCTTTACATACTAGCGGTTATAAGTTTAAAGGCTTGGCTAGGAATGGAGATTATTCCTTTTGCTTTAACTCTTGCAATTATGTTAAGTGGTGGAATTTAAGACGAAGAGAAAGAGATTTGGTGAGGGCGTTATTGCTCGTGAATGTGGAGCATGGACGCCATGCGATTGTGTCGAAGCTAGCAAGGATCGCCACTAGTTTTTGAGATTGTTAAACCATTGGAACCCTGGAGCTTGTCGAGCTTGTGGGCTGCGAAATCGGCCGACTCAAGGTACGATACCTTAGCAGTATGTTCCTTATGTTATTGGTGTTCAATGGTGTGAAAGTCATGGGGCGGGATGGAGGATAGAACCCTAAACCATAGAATTCGCGAGTAAATCACTCAGCTACTGAGGCAAACTGGGAACGTGAAAACCAAAACTCGTGAGTCATACCTGCTTTTGTTCACCTAGTGCGAGAGGAAATTTTTGCGATTTATAATTCTAACCCATTATTGCTTTATGTACGTGGCAATTACAATTCCATACAGTTGGAGTTGTCTAGATAGCATATACTGATACCCTATATGTAGTGAAATAGCGACTGAGTAATGCCTCAATTAATGAGGTGTGTTTAAAGAAATAGTTTGACTATAATGATTGATCGATCAATTTGGTGAATTGATTGATCAACTACACATCTGATCGATCAAATAAGAAGGTTGATCGATCAAACCAGTTTATACTATATTCTGTGAAAAAGTACTGTCTGATCGATCAAATTGAGCATTGATCGATCAACTTTATCGATTTAAGTTATATTTTGGGTTTTTATTTCTCACTCGCATGATTAAGATCTTCAATCGTTCGAGAGAGTTTGATTCCTTTGCGTTCAAGGGATATTTTCGGCTATCAGAGCTTCTTGCTTTGATTCATTGGATCGCATTTTTCTCAGCTATTGTGGTGAACCCTACTCTTTTCCTTATTTGGGGGGGGTTCTTTTTGCATTTTGTATATTTTAAACTATGGGACCGCAAATGACGAATCTGTCGTGTAAAATCCTCATCTCGCTTGTCCACCGGTGCCAAACGTGGAATCGGTCGCACAACCCTTGTGCAACCCGTGACACCAATCGAACAAGATGTGCCACCCGTTCAAAACCCACAGCCACCACTAATTCAACAAGAACTTCCAAAAGAGTGGTGGGCTTCTAAAACATTGTTGCATGAATGTGCTTTCGACTCTAAACTATTCGAGGATTGGCTCGAAATGGAATGGGCGATCGACTATGTTGCTAAGCTAGGGTTGAGAACATTGCATGAGTCATTTTACGTCCATTTTTGTCCTCATATAGTGAGGCTCTTTTATCAACATCTTTGCCGGGGTGACACTCATCACCAATTGATCACCAACATTGACGGTTGCGACTATAAATTTAACCAATTTGATGTCGCCGCCGCTTTACTATGTTCTTCACGGTATGTGGAGACTTGTTGTTGCCACCATATGTCAAAGATGTCTCATACCATGATAGACTTGTGGTCGATAGTTCAAGTCAAGCCCTTCATCGAGCCCAACTCCACGATAGACTATGGATGCTTGATACTTTTATCAAGTGTGCCATAACCCGTTTTGCACAAGTCCGCGAGATCAATGATAGAGATTTATTGTTTGAGAAGCGTAAGACCGCTTCAAAGAAAGAGTCATTATAGGCTCAATTGATAACAAGAATGGTCGAGCAGAATAATGCATTGAGAGAGGAGAATAGCCTGGCTCCTGGCGAGCCGCGCTTGTCCAAGAACAATAAAGTTTTGAAGCTCAAGGATTGGACCAAGAGCGATAATCTATTGGTCAAGAGGTTACACGAGGAGGGGTTATACCACCAGCTCCGATTGAGGAGGTGCCCGATGGGCAAGCACTAGATGATGGGGGCATAACCTTACGTTGCACTTGAGGGGATGCATCTCTCATCCCTCAGAACCAAATATTCATTTTGATGTTACGTACGCACGTTTGCTAGGGTTCAAATCATAGTATCTCATAGACATTTTCGGGACGAAAATTTCTAAGGGGATAATGTAATGACCCTAAAATTCTAATGTAACTCGATTGCTTTGATATACGTGCACACGAAAATCAAAATAAATTAAAATTTATGAAAATATTATTGGCAAAAATAATTTAGAACTTAGTTATTCTATCTTAATCTATTACTATAATATAATGAAATTTTGTGACATAATTATCACGCTTTGGTTAAACTTGTGGGGATAGTAGACCGTTTAGGTATGTTTTGCGAGGGCTAAAATTCCTTGAGGAAGGGTAAATATCATGACCCTAATTTTGGGCATATTGAATTATACACATACCTTTTTGAAACTGGCATGTCGATTTTCGAGGACGAAAATTCTTTAAGGTGGGAAGAATGTAATGACCCGAAAAATCTGAACCCGAACCCGACTGAAATAGTGTGCGTATCCGGCACGGAAAACAAGGTCACCTTAAAATATTAAATAAATAATGTAAGCATGTTGATACGAGTGTGTAAAGGAATCAAGTTAAAAGATTTAATTTAGGCCTTTAGTAGATGAGTCGTGCACCGACGCATCGTGCGCCGCCAACACCGAAACCAAACTCTATTTCAAGTGGATAAGCCTAACACACTTTTGCGGTTATCGCTTCGCAAACCAAACCAAACCCTTTAGCTAATTAAAAGGCAAAGCTTCTCAAAGAAGCTTCACCCGTTGCAAGCCTTGCAAATTTGAAAGCTAGAGAGAGAGAGAGAGCTCCCAACCTTCAAACCCTTCTTGTGAGATTTCGATCGCGAGATCGCCATCGCTAGAGGACTCCGCACTCGCCGCAAGGCTCGTGGACGCTTGTGATCGATGGTGTTCCGCCGCTTATAACCTGGACCGTTCAAGCCCCTTTCGTTAGAAACCCCTATTTCTTTTAAGGAAAAGAACCCCCATTTTCAAAGAGCCGATCACTTTGGAATCGTCTCCGTGCTTGGAAGAGGTTAAGATCGACGCCGTAAGGATGAACGGCATCATCTTCAAGTCCTTGTGATCGATCTCTCGTGGATTCATCGTGGAAATCCGAAGTTTCGCTCAAACCCCTTTTGGACAACGATCCTTAAAGCCGCGAAGTCGATCGAAGAAAGGTTAGTTTTCTTTGATTTTAATGGTTTAGATTATAGAACAAATCCTTGTTTTAGTTTAGTGTGGATTTGTGTGTGATACGATGAAGATCGTAGAAGATTTGGATGAAAAGAAATCAAAAATGACAAAACATTATGGCTGTGTATTTCTGAGGGTTTTGATCGATTAATGTAGGTGATTGATCGATCAAATTGGGTGTTGATCGATCAATATAGGTGATTGATCGATCAAATTTAGTGTTGATCGATCAATATAAGTGATTGATCGATCAAACTATATAAACAATGATAAAAACAGCAAGTAAGGTTACTGGGGGTTCATTCCCGACAGTGGTGATCGATCAATGGTGAAATTGATCGATCTACATGATGGTTGATCGATCAATAGGATGGGTGATCGATCTACATGATGGTTGATCGATCAATAGTGAGATTGATCGATCAATGTGGTATTGATCGATCAATATGATGTGTTGATCGATCAATATGACTGTGCCGACACTGCTTCAGTGTTTTGGTCATAACTTTTTGTCCCGAACTCCGATTGATGCGATTCTTGCGGAATTGGAAAGAGGACAACTAAATCCACAACTTTTATGAATTAACTAACTGATGAATAAATTGTTTTGATGATCAAAATTGAGCTGGAAGTTTGGCCAAGTTCTAAGTTAGCACGTCTTGACTGAAGTATCAATATTGCTTCGGTATTTTGGCCATAACTCCTTGTCCCGAACTCCGATTGACGCGATTCTTGATGCGTTGGAAAGAGTACGACGAGATCTAACTCTTTCATGAATTAGCCAAATCTTAAATCAAATGTTTTAATAGTCAAAACGAAGTGGGAAGTTGTTAAGTTTTGAATCAACATGAAATTACCCATTTCCGCCTCGCTTTGAGAAAATACTTAAATACGCCAATATTATTAATATTTAGGATCAATTTTTATACATCATCATGTGTGATATAGACAAAAGAGTGGAGGCCGAGATAATAACTTTTGACCGCTTTAGAACGGCGTTGGATTTACTTAGAAAGAGGTCCGAGGTAGGGGAAAATTCAACTTAAAGTGTATCTAAATTTAATTGCATGATATCTTAACATTGTATTCTATCTCTGATTTTCGAAAGCATGCCTGCATATGCATTAAACTCTGATTCCCGTATTCTGATATCTGTTTCTGTTCTTTGCATATGCTCTGATAATCTGCTCTGATAATCTGATTCATGAGGTAATAAGTATGTATTTGATTTGAGGTTTAATATTCAGACGATCCCCACCGACTCGGCGGTATATCCGTTTCTTGCACAATGTGCAGTTGCTTGAAAATCCTCGGCAAAATATGCACTCCATGTGTGGGGCATTATTGCATTCCTGAAAATTGTTCATTGAACGATTGGTTGGGGTTTCCTATCGGCACAAATCTGGCTACCACGTGATATATATACACGGGAGTTACTTAAGTTAGAGATATGCATGATTTAAGTCATTTAAATATAATAAGCATAGCATTTTGCAAATTCTGAAGTTCT
The DNA here is from genome assembly GCA_021018995.1 of Chloranthus sessilifolius. Lineage (NCBI taxonomy): Eukaryota > Viridiplantae > Streptophyta > Magnoliopsida > Chloranthales > Chloranthaceae > Chloranthus > Chloranthus sessilifolius. Next base: position 101,924,990 of record CM037597.1, read on the forward strand.
GTTTGCTATTACCAGTTATGCATTCTGATCTCCTGCATGTTTGAGCATCAATCCATACTCTGTTCAGTTTTGTTTCACTTATCGATTTAAGATATGTTCTGCAATCATGTTTAATAAATGAGATGCAAATTAATCGAACTTCTTCTACTGAGCTAGGATGTAGCTCACCCTGCTTTTTAAAACACTTTTAGGTTCTGAGGCTGCAGTGCCCGGCACCGAGAGTGACCCGGATTATCAGCCGGATCCCGAGGCCGAGGCAGAGGACGAGGAGACGGACGTCCAGGCGGACGAGTTTTATCCGTAGCCTGGGTATTGATGCCCGACATTTTGTATTTTTGATCTTTTGGATTACTGTGTGCCTGGTGGCCACCTTTGTATAAACGTATATAGTTCTGCATTTACTTATTTTATGTTAGTCCACATTCCATTTCGGAACCACTATCGGGAACCATTGTTTGGGTGATGTACGTCCATCACCGATGGTTCTTCTTGGTTCCTTTTTGGGAATGTGTGTGTTTTCTTTCCATTTACTATTATTGATGTGTGTTTAGCATAGAAATTATTTGACTCAGAATACCGCTGCTCGGATGTGTCCACCTAGCTTCCGCTATATGCGCGGACACGTGTGATCGATCCGGGATCATCCAGAGTATGATCCTAACGGCACGGATTTCTGGAGACGGAAATTCGGGCTGTTACAAACATGGTCCACTAACAATTCTATAGATCAACCAATGCACAGGAACATTTTCTTCAGAATTGTAAACAAACAGAAGTACAAAGCTAAAAGGATTACACAGGAATTGGAACATACAAACAATTTATAGGAGATTAATATTCTACAAATTCCCATAAAAATAAAATAAAACAAATATCATCAAATGGTTAGAGATTCCTACGTGTAAACAAAGCCGCTTGAATCCACGGCAACTATAAGCATATATGCATATTAGAGAAATCATTATTGGGTGTCAATGTTATGATCAAATTGAGATGAACAATCATATAGAGACGAGAGGAATGGGGCAGCTAAGAACAACCTGTATGGTTTGCTCCACAGGCAAATTTGACAACAGTTTTTCTTGAGAAAAAAGCTATTGCCCGTGGGCGAGGCTGGGGCTCATATACAGGCCTTACTGAACTGTCTTTAGCATTATACTGCAAGTTGAACCCACATTCAATATTCCAGACAAATATAAAGTGCTTAATAATGGAAGGCGAACTTCTTTACTACAGTGATGTACCTCATTGTCTGTTCCATGCCCAAGCTGGCCATACTGTGGAAGACCTGCAGTTCTACAACCCATCAAACACAAATCAGAAAATAAACATGTCTATTGGAAACTTTGTCCTGAGTCAGCAGGCAGATTAGGAACATATTAAAGTAATGCAGATCTGTCAAACATACAGTATAGAAGACCCCTCAACTGATGATAGCCACACAGTAAAATCAGCCCCACAAACAGCATTTGTGACTTGATTAACCAAACAATGAACTGGAAAAAGCTCCAACTCTACAAGAATAGAAATGAGAGATGTCAAGTAACAGCAAGATGTTTAAAGGAGAAGTGAAAACACCTAAACAAGAATGATTGCCACTAGTAAAAGATAAAGACAAGGAATATGAGGATATAACAACTTACAAAAAACAGAAGCGGAATTTTTTTTTATTCAACTATTTAAATTGCAGTGACATGATAATGATACAACAGGTGAAGGTCGAAAAAAGATGGAGGCTTCAGGCATTGGCATCCCATCAAAAGATCAACACACCGCCAAACGGACTGACATATATATGTGTGTGTGTGTGTGTACATATATACATATGGGAGACGGGAACGTACTCCAGGTGGAGTACCCTCACCGTACTCCAACATCCACATGGAGGTCCACGTGGCAGTCAAAGCATATTTTGGGTGCTAACGTGGAGCAAGGTACCGTTGTTTATATCATTTCTGAAAAAGAAAAATCCAAAATAACATCTCCACCATGTATTTTTTGGGTCGTAAAATCTAGATCCTTGAATCACAATCAAAATTTGACTTTTAATTTTAAAACTCAATTTTGAATTCATTTTTTTTAAATTGATCTATACAGGCTGCTGAAGCTCCATGTGGCACCAAATCAGTATTTGGGCGACGTGGAGCTCCACGTGGATGTTTGAGTATGGTGAGGGTACTCCTCCTAGAGTACCTTTACATTTCCCTAGACACACACACACACACACACACACACACACACACACACACACACATATAGAAACAGACAATTACAATGGACATCATCACATCTACAGAAGATAATTAGAAACTATTAAAAAGTAGGCGGTTTTATTGAGGAAACTAGATAAAATTGATAAATTATAACACCAAGCACTCGAGGTTGGTGTACAGTAAAATTGCATAAAATAGGAGAAATAAGAAATGAAAAGGGGGTCAAATTGTATTATAAAACTAATACAAAATTTGCTACTTTATGCAAGAATCAACTAGACAAGCATTCCCATTGCAATATTGAAATTTGAAATATTGAATTCTCAACCATCCTATTTGAATAATTAGCCCAAGGCAATCTGGAAACTTGAATACCAAATTCACAACCATATTACAAATTTTACTTTCACATATCCTAGATATAGGAGAACTAAACATAAAATAAAAAATAAAACTTATGAGCAGATTTGCAAAAAATTCAGCAACAAAAAACATGGATTGTTCTTCTTGACCATCAATATTTTGTTGTTTACCTACTAAGAATAATTGGTCCAGAGCATCGTGTATTCTGTACTATAGTATCTTCTATCTAGATTCTGTTAAAAGAACAATAGTGGTTTTAAAATTCAAGAGATCCAGCTCAAAGGTGGATGCGATCATTAGAATTGTGGTTAAGGATGTGGCGGAATGAATTTTTTATTATTATCCCGCTTTTTCTTTTATTGATGATGTCTATTAGAATATTTCTCAACAGATTTTCCAAGATGTGTTACTCCCCTTTTCTTATAGGTGCCATTGAGTAAATGGCTATATACTGCCATAACAAGTAATTGGGCATCATATACAGACTAACGTGTGCTAACTACAGAAAAACATTAGTGGAGCTTCAGATCATTTCCCAAGGCATTGATCACAAAGGTAACAAACGACAATCTTCAGAGAATATATTGGTTTATAGAGGATGATGCCTATCGTGTCCATAGCGTCGAGGCCCTCGACTATGCAGTCTGATAAGTTACATTATATATTGGAGAGGTAAAGTGTTCGAACATTTTCCTTGTATTGGGGCTATGAGGCCCCTAATTTTGTAATGATTTAATTATAATCTCTCCTTTTGTTAGCCCACCAAAACGGAAAGGAGAACAGTGTTTGGAGTAAAATATCACATATCATTGGCACTTCAAGCACGATAACGATGCAATCATTTGCTATAAAGGTCTGAATTCAACCTGAGGCTGACCTATTTGCTTCCACCCTTGGAATAGGAATCACGAAGGGTAACAGTTCTGTTGAAAACGATATTTTCTTGGGTAGAATCTGGATCGACTGCGAAGTAGCCTGGGAAAAAATATTTAAAATAAATAAATAAATAACCAAACTGGATAACAAACTCTTGAGGATTGAGGCAGATTCATTATATGGAATAAACGTGAATCTATCATGCTTGTGGTAGATTATTATGCCACATGCTTGTGGTAGATTCACGAACACATGGATATTCATTACAAGTGCTTAGAGAATCCATCAACCACAATTAATCATGCCAAAATAGATTTTTCTATGGTCCTTTATTATAAGATAATTTATAATAAAGTGATGCATCCCAACTTCCGATCAAAGAATTCCTACAAAAGGGGCTGCCGATCAAAGATTTCCTAGATGTAACATGGAATTGAAGGCAGTCTTAGAAGGCCTAATATTAGCAAAAAAAAGAAGTTTCAAAAGATGAGTGTTGAAAGCGATTCGACCAATGTGATATCTGCCATTACTGATAGAGGAGGGAAATGAAGCATGTCCAATGCTGGTTAACAAGGCGATCTAGCTGATAGATACACTTGTTATATTCAGTTTTAACTCAGGAAGATGAATGTATTTGGGGAGATTCTTTACCCACTCAGATTATGTCTCTTGTGTTTTCAAATTCAGTTTAATGAAATATCCCATTTTCCATAATAATAAAAAAACAGTGTTAGCAATTGTTTGACACCTTTATCTACATCAAGAGAGCTTTTGTTTGCCCGCTTCCCTATATGGAGTCCCATTTTGATTAGTTAATACAGAGGCAAGGACCCCAAGTAGTGAATAATTGAATCCACTGATTGAACCAATGGATTATTGCAGATTAACCTAACCAGAAGATGGGTTTTTTTTTATTAGTATATATGTATATATATATATATCATCAAGAATAAGCATATAGAGTTAAGGAGATGAGAAGAGAAAAGAGTTGGGACCTTAACACAATCAGTTTCGCTGAGGCACTTTATGAGTTCCATTGCCAGGCCCTTGCAAGACTTTGACATTATTATAAGATTTAATAGATTTTGTAAGTGATGCATTTTACATTGTTCGAGCCTTCATTCTGTCAATTTGTCGGGCAACTTCAAATTTATGAAAGTTGAAAATTAGCAACTTTAAACTGAAACAGGGCAAGGTCTATCTAGATCATGCAGTCTGGAATTATCTCTTGGTGTGACGATATAAGTGATCAGCGGGCTTGGGTGAAAAAGTTACCAACTGGGTTTGGTAGAACACCATTTTAACTATAGATGATGCTATGGTGCATATTAGTTTGATGTTCAGGAGTTTGAGGGGCAGGTAATTAGTAGGCATTGGTAGGCTTAGACCAGTTGGTTAAATCACAAATAATGTAGGTTTCAGTGTGTTCTTGTGCAGCAAAACCAAAATGGTAAGTTCTTACTAGTGAGCTCAATATGGTCACAAACAAATATTACTTATTAAATCCTCCTAAAGGAGCAATCTGCTACCCTCAATTCATTATAATATACTCACACACACAACTAACAACATAAAAACAACGACCTGTAGTTAGTGTAAATACTTGTCATTTGACTAGTGTTTCAGCTGTGCCACTCACCCAAATAGTTGAAGTCAAATTTTCTGTCACATGTGAGTTCATTTGATCTAGTATGTCACCTGTTTGATCATTTTCACTGTAGGTTCTATGTTGATAATAATTAATATTATTATTTTGTTTATACTACTTTTGGAAGTTGTGACAAGTAGTTGATCAACGGCACTAGTTCAATTCATGACCCAACGATGATGGAAGTTTAGTATTTGGCTTGGAAGTTGGGACAAGTAGTAAATCATTTTGACTGTCCAATTCATCAGCCGATGGTGATGGAAGTTGGGATGCATCACTTGCAAATACAGTTGATTCAAGAATCCAAATGAAGGGTTTAGATCCATGGATCAAACGGAAGAAAAAAAACATCCTAACAAATCAATATACAGTATGTAGACAATATAGATTGAAAACATATGCAAATGAATCTGATAAAAGAGAGCTGCTACAAGCACATCATTTTTTTCTTCCCACGCAGCAATTATAGAACTTTCTAGGTGCAACCTTAGTCCACTAGTTAGTAGTAGGTACATGAACCGCATATTCTCGGGCCAATCTCAGTCCACTAGCAGATTTCTAACATCTGTGAAATCCGTAAATTGTTGACCATGCAAACAGTTGACAATGAACCCGATACAAATTGTATATCAATTCTCCTTATCTTTTGTTATTATTGATTCAATTTTTTGAAGGCTATGAGCCTATAACTATACACTAACTTTTATTTATTTTTACACTAATTCATTTATAAGTCCACTCTCATGACTTCAGAATTCATAGATAAAATTATCTATGAAAACTGTCCTGAGTGTACCACTTTATATTGGTTTGGTTTGGTTTGGTTGTTTTTGGATGTTGGGCTTGATTCTATTGATTGAATAGCAGAAACAGTAGAACTCTTCTGTGCTTTTACAGCATACCCAATAGCCAAAAAATGCAGAAACCATGTGTTTTTCTTGCCCCCCCTGCAGTTTTGACTCAGTCCAATTAATGCCCAAGTTGAAGATATATTTAATGGCCACAATAATGCTAAACTATTATATCATTTCATGGGCCTCTTATATTTGCAAACTTCTAATGTCAAGGACTACTTTTGTACTTCAATATTCTATGGATTTGATCAAATGAAAAGATAAGCTAGTTTATTGTTACCTAGTTTTACTTATTCTTAGTCCCACGTATCCCTACTTCTGTACTTCTTAGGGCATGTTGTCTACCTTATAGTTGAAATCATCATCGAAGCCAAATTTATTCTTCAAGAGATCAACCTGAGTTTTCCATAGGCCCATATATTAATGTTTGAGGAATATGCTATTTAATATCACTAGTCAGATATAGTATCTAAGATAAAAATGTGCAGCATAATACCTTTTCTTTCTTGGAAGAGAAGATTTCATGAAACTTTACCCAACATAAGCTGTAAGCCCTGGCATACCTAAAAAACCCAACATAATCCTCGTAAGGGCCATCGCACATTCTCTATTGATAAATTATATACTATGGTCTTGCTGCGAATGCAATTATAACAAGCAATTAGAAGTATGGAATGAACAAAAAAATTGGTAAAATTGTAATATTATAGGGGAATGCAACCCTCTTCATTGTGAGATTCATCGATTTTAATAAATCCAACCTCGTTTATTAAATGTGCCATGAACAAACTAGGCACCTAATAAAAAAGTACCTTCAAGCTGCCATAACAAGAACAAGGCTTCTCCAGATGAAGACGCATACATGAATAAAACCTAAAGCACATTGATTTTATCTAAAAGCAACAACATTTGAATTAAGATTAGAGACCTTCAACCACAATTTGTTGGCAAGGTGTGTGCCCAAAGAAATTTAAAAATCACTCACTCAATTGCATCCAATGTAAAATTATGAACTATCTGCATCGCTAACGGAATCATTGGAATGAGTTTGTTCAAAACGTGACCGGAGAGGAACATCAACGGTGGATCCAACCACATCTTCCCTCACCCAATTAACAACATCATTATCATCCTCTACAATGTCATTTGCCCGGTGGTTTCCGTATACCTCACTATCCAATAGCTCATCATTTTCACTACTCATATCAAATAAGTCCCTAGGCTTATTCTTCATGACAATATGCCAATCAGTTCTGTTGGATCCTCCACATAGAAAGCCTGCTTAGCTTGAGATGCCAATACGTATGGTTCATCAGTAACTTGCTTGGATTGAAATAACAATCTTTTGAAATTTACAAGAGTAAACCCCAACTCATCAGTTTTAATTCCTCTTCCTTGAGTAATCACATCAAACCAGTCACATTTGAACAACATAAACTTGAGGTCTTGAGAATATGTCAACTCAATTATGTCCGTTAACTATCTATAATAAGTTACCTCCCCTGTAACGGATCGTCTATCCTTTACACTTGCGTAGCTCATAATCATAGCTGTGACAGCAACACCACTAGTTTATGTTTTAGCTCTCTTCTCTTTATCAACGGTTCGAAACTTATATCCATTAATATTATAACTAGTGAACCTACAAGCTACATAGTGTGGACCTTTTAGGGTAATGGTGTATTAGATTCTTGCAACATTTCAATCTGTTTCACGTGCACAAGAAGGTTAAATACACTTCTAAATTCTTAAAATAAGGTCTATAATCTTATGTGGGTTGTTCGAACTTACATGTTCTTCAAACCAATCAATGAACTGTTCGTTGTGCATTTTTTGTCTATCATGTGGGCATGCATTTGAGAAACTTAGTACCTCAATGTGTTGTCTGCGTGTAAAGATCTCAAATAAGTAGCAGGCATAATAATGAAAAAAAAAATTCATGAAGTTTGAAGATACTTACTCTAGATAACTCGTGACCATTTCGTGGTTGAAAAGGATGTATCGACGTGCTTGCATCCATTCTACCTCACTTAGTATGAATGTTGAGGCACCCCTGAGCACAATTTCATCACGATTCCTTGGTGGTCGATTTAACCTTGTTTCAACATTTTGTAAATACCTCGAGCAGAATGTGAGACATTCTTCTGCAATGTATCCTTCTGCAATGGACCCTTCAGGTTGAGCCCTATTGCGCACATATGAATTTAACGTGAACAATATCTGAATGAAAAAAATATTCCTAAATGAGTGAAATATCGGATGATTTCATAACAAAAAATTAATTTCATATTTATACGGTTATACCTTTCGATTGGATACATCCATCGGTACTGGACTGGACCACCCAACAGTGCTTCAGATGCCAAATGAATGGGCAAGTGAACCATAACATCAATAAATGCTGGTGGAAAGATTCGCTCCATGTGGCAAAGAACTACCGCAATACACTTCTCAAGACTTTTTAAATCATCAACCCTACAAACTTTCGAGCACAATTCTTGAAAGAATGTGCTCAATTCTATCAAAGTAGTCATTACATGTTTGGGCAATAATTTTTGAATTGCCAGGGGAAGAAATTATTGTAGTATGACATGAGAATCGTGACTTTTCAGACCAGATATCGTGTGTTGTTTAACTTTCACGCACCTTGAAATATTAGAGGAATAACCATCCGGAATCTTTAAATTCTTCAATACACTACAGAACTTCTCTTTTTCATTTTTATCCAAGAAGTAACATGCGGATGGTAGATAAGCTCGGATATTGCCTTCATGCCAATTAGGGTGGAGTTCATGTCTCAATCCCATTTTCTCCAAGTCGAGACGTACCTTTAAACTATCCTTCGTTTTTCCTTCAATATTCAGTAAAGTTCCAAGAATATTATCACATATATTCTTCTCAATATGCATCACATATAAATTATGCCTAAGTAAATTATGCTCCCAATATGGCAATTCAAAGAATATACTCTTCTTCTTCCAATTGTATGGCATTTGACCATTTTTTACATTTCTAGGTTTTTTTCGTGCTTGTTGCTTTCCAAAAATATGTGTAATATTCGCTAATTCGTCCAACACATCAGTCCCAGAAAGTGGGTTTGGAGCTTTTCTTATCTCTACAGTACCATCGAAAGATTGTTTCTGTTTTCGAAATCCATGATTCGAAGGTAAGAATCGACAATGACCCATATAACAATTCTTCCTACCATTGGATAAGTATTGGCTACACATATCTTTATGACATGAAGGACATGCCAACTTCCCTTTCGTACTCTACTCTGATAATATTGCATATCCCGGGAAGTCACTAATAGTCCAAAGCAAGGATGCATGCAATTGAAATAAAGTTTTCCTTGAAGCATCATAAGTATCGACCCCAAATTCCCACAACTCTTTTAATTCATCAATCAAGGGCCTTAAGTAAACATCAATATCATTTTCGGGGCTAGATGGACCTGGTATAAGCAACGACAAGATCATATTTGGTTGCTTCATACACACCCATGGTGGTAAGTTATAGGGAATAAGTATCACAGGCCATGTGCTATGTGCAATACTCATTGTCCTAAAAGGGTTGAATCCGTCACTTGCCAACCCAAGTCTAAAATTACGGGAATCAGCTGCAAAAGTAGGGTTGATGAGGTCAAAATGTTTCCAGGCTTGAGAATCTGCAGGATGTCTTAATATACCATCCTTGGTACGACCCTCATCGTGCCATCTCATGTCAGATGCAATTTTTGATGACATGTACAACCTTTGAAGTCGTGGTTTCAAAGGGAAGTGACATAGAATCTTTGCTGAACTCTTCTTCTTACTACTTTTTGAATGATCTTCTTGAGTCTTCCATCGTGAAGTGCCACAAACGTCACATGATTGTTTGTCAACTGACTCTTTCCAATATAACATACAATCATTTGGACAGGCATCAATTTTATTATAATTTAGACCCAAGTCCGAAATAATTTTCTTGCTTTGTGAAAACGTCTCTGGCAACGTAGAACCCTCTAGAAGTGTCTCTCTTAACAAGTCAAGCAACATACTAAATGAAGCATTGCTCCATCCACCCATACATTTAATATGCCATAGCCTAATAACAAATGACAGAGTTGTGTGTGATTTACAGCCTGGATACAAATCCTTTTCGACTTCTTGTGTCAATTTATAGAATTTAGCAGCACTTGCATTGGGTATATCATTTGTTCGCTCAGTCGAAGAATCCAAATCTTCTCTTGGAAATGGGATTCCAAACGCATCATGCAACATAGTCCTCATATCGTCACCAGTATCGTCCTCATCAAATCCATCGTCTATCATATCATCTTCTATAGCACTCGTCTGAAGAATGTCCTCTCCATGTAAATACCATGTGGTGTAATTCCGGATGAACCCGTTGCATACCGAATGGGCATATATTGTACTCTCATCTTGGTATACTACATTACCACATTTAATGCACGGACACTTGAACTTACCTTGGAGACTAGTTCCATGGGCTACAGCAAAAGCAATAAATCCTTTTACTCCTTTCACGAACTCTTCAGTATTCCTATGCTTTTGGATCCAACTCTTATCCATAATGTCCAAAATTGAATCGATAATCGCTCTTACTTCTTCCGTTAGTATTCAAAACCCTAAAACAAATGAAGAATAGAGAGATGGTATCATCAAATTCTTTAAACAAACTTATAAATCATGTGTGAACAAGTAATGAAGTTGTTAATCTCAAACTGTCCATTTGAATTTCATGGACAATTCTAAATTCAGTGATAATCTTTATCTAAATTCTTAAAATAAAGACTATAATCCAGTAATAATATTTATCTAAAAGTTAACAAAAGGTTGACCTAAAGCACATTGAATTTATCTAAAAGCAACAACATTTGACATTTCATGTAACTTTTCAGACAGGCATTTCATTTTATTCTCACTTGCATTGGTAAGCATTAACAAAACCTAGATCAAATCTTAGAGCAAAACCATAAATTCATGATACAAATCACATGAATCACAGTAATAAACTACAATAAGCATAAAGCTATCAAGTTTCAAACCACATGCAACAAACTCTAGGCCACGTGGACTCCACCTAGTTCAAATGCAAGAATCATCCATGCATTCGAACCCATATCCCCTGCCCTTGTGTGTGTATATATATATAGAGAGAGAGAGAACCGATTTCTGATGCACAAATTCCAATGCTATAACAATTGACAGCATATATCAGTCTGAAACTTAAAAAAGAGCTAAAAAAGACATCTAGTCCTTCACTATCATATTTAAAGAAGCTTAAATAATGGCAACACAAACATTATACAAACAGATAGGGACCCTTAAAGTAGAACTCCTTTTATGAAGCCTGTATTACTCCATTAGATCCAATCAAAAGCTGACTATCACAATGTCAAGGCTCCCACAATCCGTGACATATAATCTGTGATTAGCAACTTAATTTAAACATTATCTTGTTTAAAGTTAAATTGTGAAAAATCTAAGGGTTCAAATAGGTCAAGCCATGGTCAACCTTTTAATTTAAACATTAAACCCGAGCCCAACTCGACCCATTTATTTAAATCTCAACCTAATCCTGGACCTACTGGTTAAGTGGAGTGAGTGCTAGGTGACTTAGTGCTCGGGCTAGTTTTTGGGATGTGTAGCATGTGAACTAACATGTGCATGTGTGCCATGATCTAAAAATCTTTGGGTGACTTCAAATCAACAATTAATGTTCTTAATTGTAGAACATTAGGAACTATAATACTGGTGTACCATAGAGAAAGGGAATCAACAGCAGTTCATCAACATTAAAATAATCAGCAGAGTATAGCAGTGGTGGAGATGAAGGCAACTTTTTCACAAAGGGATAGGGTTCAAATTTTCTGCATAAAGTTTCAATAGTCTGAGATAAAGATCTCTATCAACAGCAACACTATACAAAGAATAAAATATTGTATTCAATCTGTTCCAAACTGTTTGGAAAATAAAAATATATACTAGAGCCTCTAGGCTCCGAGTTATTAACGAAGTAATGTTCCAAATAAAGAAAGAGTTCCAGTCTCTTAAGCAATAATTTTTTTGAAGTAATAATAGAAACTAATATATTTTAACCTCCTATTTTCACCATAACTAACAACCCTAAATTATACAACTCAAAACTAAAAGAAACTTAAATCTGTGATCACAAGTAATCCCGAGAGTAATCACCCTGCCCCCTCACGTGATCACTTAAGTGACGACGTGAGGGGCAGATATCAACACTAAACGGTTTTTTTTTTTAGGATGGTTTTTGAAGTTGTAGTTTGCGATTGAAGCATATTGCTGGATTCCTAGGTTTATAAATCGCATTCTAGGAATAAATCTCTAGCCATCAATCAACCCATTGATCATTGCAATAGTACTCTAGGTAAAAATTGGGAGGATTGATTAATGGTATGAGATTGGTGTACAAATAAATAATATTTACTAGGGTACTGACCAATCCCTATTTACCAAAAATAGTGATATAAGTATTTTGGGGCCACTTCTTGGTGCAATGGTAAAAGGCTTAGGTTGTTTCCTGGTGGAAGAACCCTGTCAGAAATAACATTTACAGATGTCAAGGTCCGTGACTAATGTGAGTGCAAAGTTTGATACAAGGGTGCTGTGACAGCCCGGATTTTTGTGCCTAGAAATCTGTGCCATCAGGATCATACTCTGGATGATCCCTAAGACAAATCACAAAGTGTCTGCTCGTATAGCGAAAACCAAGCCGACACTGTCCAGCAGTGGTAGATCAAGTCATCACAAGGCATTTGAAATAGAAAGAAGCAATAAAACAAACATGTATCTAAATATATAAAAATATACATTCCCAAAAAGGAACCAAGAAGAACCAATGGTGATGGACATCCATCACCCAAAACAATGGTTCCTAATAATGGTTCCAATAGAATGTATAGTAATACTATAAAAGGAAGAAAATAGCTACAGAAAGTAAATACAGAAGTGGCCACCAGGCGCACAATAATCCAAAGGTTTACACAAAATCTCAAAATAGCGCATCAGATACCTGCAGGACTAAGGATAAAAGTCATCCTCCTGGACGTCAGTCTCCTCGTCCTCGGCCTCAGCCTCTAGATCAGGCTGGTAATCAGGGTCACTCTCAGTGCCAGGAACTCTAGTCTCAGAACCTAAAATGTTAATGAAAACAGGGTGAGCTACATCATAGCTCAATAGAAGAATACCAACTAAAGTGTGATGAATATGCAAGACATGATATTTCAAAGCAGGAAATCAAATCAGAATGTATAAACAGGCAAAATCAGAGTAAATACTGAATTTGTAAACAAGAAACAGCTGTGATGCAGATATATAATCAGTGACTTAAATTGTATTTGTTTTCTAACTTAAGAAACTCTCGTGAATATATAACACAGAGTAAACAGGAATTTACCGATAGGAAACCCCAACCAATCGTCGTTCACATAAATAATTTTATATTGCAACAATGCCTCATCTATGGAGTGCAATTGTGCCGAGGGATTACAAGCAGATGCACAAGTGTGCCAGGCTCAGATATACCGCCGGGTCAGTGAGGATCATCTAGTTAAATCATCAAATCACATACACGCATAGACCTCACAGATCAGATAGCATAAATTAGGAGCAGGTTTCAGAAACAAATCAGAAAATAGAAATCAGAGATAGCAGGAATTTATGATATGCTTACATGCTTGTTAAAAACAAAAATCAGGGCGCAGATATGAAATAAACATGAAATCATACTCAAAAGCAGTTTAGGTTGGTTTTCCCCTACCTCAGATTAGACCTCTTTCTAAGCAAATCCAAAGCTTTTCCAAAGCAATCGGAAAGTTCTTATCCACGGCCTCCACTCTTAGTCTACATCACACACATGATGATGTATAAAAATTGATCCTAATTATTAATAATATTGACGGATTTAAGTGTTTTCTCAAAATCGAGACGGAAATGGGTAATTTCGTGTTGACTCGAAACTTGACCCAACTTCCCACTTCATTTTGACCTTAAAACATTTGATTAAAGATTTGGCTAATTCATAAAAGAGTTAGATCTCGTCGTACTCTTTCCAACGCATTATGAATTGTATCAATCAGAGTTCGGGACAAGGAGTTATGGCCAAAATACCGAAGCTATATCGATACTTCAGTCAAAACGTGCTAACTTAGAACTTGGCCAAACTTTCAGCTCAATTTTGATCATCAAAAAAATTTATTCATTAGTTAGTTAATTTATAAAAGTTGTAGATTTAGTTGTCATCTTTCTAATGCCACAAGAATCGCATCAATCGGAGTTCGGAGTAAAATGTTATGGCCAAAACACTGAAGCAGTGTCAGCACAGTCAAATTGATCAATCAACACATCATATTGATCGATCAATACCACATTGATCGATCAACCATCACATTAATCGATCAATTTCACCATTGATCGATCAACACATCACATTGATCGATCAATCTCACCATTGATCGATCAACGCTGTCGGGAATGAACTTCCAACAATCAAACTTGCTGTTTTTATCATTGTATATATAATTTGATCGATCAATTACTTATATTGATCGATCAATATAAAATTTGATCGATCAATCACCTATATTGATCGATCAACACCCAATTTGATCGATCAATTACCTACATTGATCGATCAAAACCTTCAGAAATGCACAGCCATAAGGTTTTGTCATTTTTTATCTATTTTCATCCAAATCTTCTACGATCTTCATCGAATCACACACACATATACACTAAACTAAGACAATGGTTTATTCTATAATCTAAACCATTAAAATCAAATAAAAACTAACCTTTCTTTGATCGATTTCGCGCCTTTAAGGATCGTTGTCCAAAAGGGTTTCGAAACGAAACTTTCGGATCTCTACGGCGATTTCACCATGATTGATCACCACGAACTCAAGATGAAGTCGTCAATGATCCACGCATCGATCTTAACCTCTTCAACGCTTGGTTAGCGATCACGAGGTGGAGCGTTTCTTAAAAAATGGGGTTTCTAAGGAAAAAGGGGTTTGAACGATCGAAATTCACCAAAGGCGGGATTCAATCGTTGATCGGCGTCGAGTTCTTCATGAATAATACAAATATTGCGGCGCGATCACGATCTCATCGTCGAAATCTCAAGAAGGGCGAAAGTTTTCTCTTCTTTCTCTCTCTAGAAATCCAAACTCCAAAGCTTTGCAACCGGGTGAAGCTTCTTTGAGAAGCTTTATCTTTTAATTAGCTAAAGGGCTTGGTTTCGGTGCGAAGCGATAACACTGCAAAAGTGTGTTAGGCTTATCCAATTGAAATAGAGTTTGGTTTCGGTGTTGAGCGGCACACGATGCGTCAGTGCACGGCTTTCACACTAAAGGCCCAAACACACATTTAAACCTTAATCCGTCCGCACAAAGTTATTCTAATATTATTTAAATATTTATTATTATATAAAAATCTATGATGACATCGATTTTCGTGTCGACCACACACACGAGGTGAGTTGAGTTTGGGTCTAATTTTACGGGTTATTACAGGTGCAAATGGGTCCGTTAGGGGGTGTGAACCGGACTATACAATTGGGTTGGGTCTAGTGGAAGGAAGGAAGAAGTTTGGTAATTGGACCTTTGAAAGAAAGGAGCGATGGGTGTTAATTAATGAATATGGGCATTTTTGGGTTGTCACATTTGTAGCTTAGGGTTAAACAATAAACCCAAATGAAAAGTTGATGACTGTAATTTTAAGGGGGTATTTGTACAGGGAACAACACAGGCTTAAGTTAGGGGGTTGTTTGTAATTTCAAGATAAGTCAACGGGGGTATTTTCAAAATGCCCTAAAATAAAATGAGTAACTCTCATAAAGGTGGGGCTAATAACCCATATCAAGATGGTATTAAAATAAAATGGGTAAATAAAGCTCTTTAGAAATTATATATATATATTTTAAGGACTGAGCCCAATCCAAATGTAAATCGAGTCAGGTTCGAGTCAGGTTAGGTCTCCTCCAACATTTAGTGGATCAAACTCAATTTTCAATCAGGTCCAACTGGTTGGGTCCAAATCGGATTCAGGTCAATTCTCGGGTTGGGTAGAGTCAATTGGATGCATTTGATTTGCACTACTTTGATAGACATATTTGTGTACAATGACCAGACATCTCATTACGCAAAATGAGCTGAATGCGCACTGATTTCCATGCACTTTAAAGCCTGTGGATGTCTCAAGATTCACCTTGCTGGCACACAGCTGACAAGCATCAGCTCATTTCTACGATGGCACATCAGCTCATTTCTACGATGAGCCATTGGCAGTCGATGCCTTTTTGGAGGTAGCCGGTAGGAAAGTACCGATTCCTTTTCTAGTTACAAACATATCGATGATACACTCCTAGAGCTTTGATGATCGTATTTGGAAAAAAATAGAAAAAAAAAAAGACGAAGAAGCATTCGGTGCAAGTATATTTAGTTATATACTATGCACCGAGGTTCCATTTGGAGCTCTATGTGGCACCCAATCTGGAGCAAGGTTTCATTGTTCAAATCTTTGGAAATAAAAAATAAAATAAAATAAGAACTTCATCTCCATCATTTTTTGAGGGTTAAAATTTAGACTATTGAAATTAATATTTGGTTTTTCACCTTTGGAAATTTTATTATTATTATTATTATTATTATTAAATTCAATCACAAACTACAACTTCAATCACAAACTCAGTTCCTCCAGGATTTCGAATCTACTGCTCTATAAAAAAGGGTATAATATCTGAGATCATCCAATAATATATACATATCTGAGATCATCAAATAATATTAAATTCATCAGACAGTGATCAGAAAATTATTATCTATAAAAAAGGGTATAATATCAATAGCCATTCCCAGAAGGAAATGCATTATGCATTCAATTTATTTGAACCATGGTTCAAAAACTCGATCAAGTAACTTTCAAAAATCGAAGTTTCCATCGTGTCTACTCAAACTCAAATTTGGATCGAGTCAATCGGTCAAGTTTTGGGTGATCATCGAGTTTATAAACCATGATTTGAATCGGTAGAATCAGGCTGATAATATAAAAATATGATATGATAAATTCTACATAACAAACATAATAATTACAAACCCCCACAATCAAAACTGAATCGGAATGTTGAACCTTAGTTCAAGATATTATACCAATCTTAGAAAGCGATTCAACGAGAACGAATCAAACTAAAAAAGTTTTAAAGAATCCAACAGATTTACCTTTAAACTAAATTTTAAACTAAATTTTACAAAAATTACAAACGGCATTGAAGAAATAATAAAAATAAACCCTATTTAAGAATAAAACCCTAGATCTAAGAAAAAAAAACATAACCTAGATCAAATCGAAAAGCTACCTCAATGGTGTTCCGAGATCTACGCACGATATTCCGAGATGTATGCACGATGTTCCGAAATCGACAATCTAGCTTTGATATTTCGATTCTCAGATCCAAATGATGTTCAGAAATTAAAAAACCTAGAGATCGATGGAATCCTTTTCGAACAACGGCAATGGATGGATGGAGTCTGATTTCGAACAGCGGCAATGGAATGATGGAATTCGATCTCGAACAGCGGCAATGGAAAGATGGAATCCGATCTCGAACAGTGGCAATGAAACGATGGAATTCGATCTGGTACAGTAACAATGAAACGATGGAATCCGATTTGGAACAGCAGCAATGGATCGTTGGAATCAGATCGCGAACAATAGCAAAGGAACGATGGAATCCGATTGCATGCAGCGCCAATGGATCGATGGAGAGAAAGGTTTGGGTGGGAAATAGGGTTCGGTGGAGAAAGAGTGTGGTTTTGGAGAGAGAGAGAGAGAGAAAGAGTGGGTTTGGGTGGGAAATAGGGTCTCTGAGAGAGGGGATTGGGCGGAAATATATCCCGCGTTTGGCGTCTGGTCGAGAGAGAAAGATTGAGGCGTTTTATGAGGGAATATATCCCGTGTTTCTATATATTTAGATAAAGAGTGATATGCCGCCAATTGTTTGGCAAACGAGCACGAATATTAGGCGGGATCTAACTATTTCGCATATTTTGCGACGCTTTATCATAAAATGACGCCAATAATTATTTTTTGTGACTTTTTTTGTCAAATGCCTCAAAAAGTGTGTCGCTAAAAGTCTATTTTTTTGTAGTGAGACTTTCTCTTCTATAATCTCGTAATGAATCAAAGAACAATCTGGTTCCCAAAACTGTAGTAGTATTATCAAGTAAAAAGGAGAGTTGATCACTTTGATCACTTTCACGTACCCCAAAATAAGGAATTGGTGAGTAAAAAAAATTAACTTCCCGCTCCATTAACGACTAGACATTTAAGGAGTTTACGTGAAACAACCACCCAAGTAAGTTGTCCAAGCTCACCTCTAGTTGTCTACATTTACAAATTACTTAGAACTTTAAGTCGATTCTTTCTCGGGAAATTTACCTGACCGGCCCTGTCAGATACGCCTTTTACGTCAGAAGCCTTGTAATTTCACCTTTACCCAAACCAACCAGCTCCAAGCCTAGCCGACCCTAAGGAGAGTAAAAGGTCCAAATTACCCCCTTCTATGACCTTCTTTAACCAACAAAGCATCCTCTTCTTCCTCATTTTATCCTGTAAAAAAGTTAGAGGTGCAAAACTATAGACGATGTCTCCTTCCTTAGTCTGATCTGCTCCGATCTGCTATTTCGAAGAAGAAAACAGAGGCTTGGGAGAAGAAGCCCCTGCATTTCTTCATTGTGGCAAGAAGACCCTGCAGTTTGTCCTTGCGACGCGAGGTATCCTACTTAAACCCCATTTTCAGTTTATTAGTGTCTCTTAGTGATGCAGTATCTCCTATTCGTGTAGTATAAGAAAGTCTTTATATCCTTCGATCCATTTTTTTAAAAATATATATCGATTGCAAATACAATCGTCATCGACTCCATATAGAGTCGATATCGATTGTATATAGAGTCGATAACGACTACATATACAATCAATATTGATTGTATATATAATCGATATCGATTATGTATATAATCGTTATCGACTCTATATACAATCGATATCGATTGTATATGTAGTCGTTATCGACTCTATATACAGTCGATATCGACTCTATATGTAGTCGTTATCGACTCTATATACAATCAACTAAGATTTATAGTCGTCTTTTCTCTTTTTTTTCATTAGTCTTATGACCCCTTCCTTCTCATTCTTAAATAGACGATGACGGACGTGAGGATTCCTCTTCTTTGTCACTATGATGGCCTTCTTATAAATGATGATGGCTTGTATGAAGGTGGTCGGCGAAGGCTTATTAACATTTCAACTAATATTTCTTATGAACAATTCATAAGGTGAATGTCTGCTGTCAGTTTTGCGAAGGTGGATGAAACAGTTTCCACAAAGTTTCATATGAAGATAGTGAATACGCCTGTGGTTGTCGACATTTTGGACTCTGATGATTTGGCCACCTTATTTACATTTTATAAATCTGCGGTGGATGTTATAAAAGTATTCATCATTAAGGAACCGTCATCCTTCCCAGTCGAAGCTGAACAAGTAGATCTCGGCGGGACTGATTTTGTGACTCATTCATTTCAGCCATATAAGTTTGAGGATGAAACTGTACACGATACCGTCCCGTTAGGCGATGACGGTTATATTACGGCGAACGATGGCAGAGGAAAAGCAACTTTTGATTTAAACGATGCTCTGATTGAATCATATGATGACCCGGTAAAATACATGCATGGGTCACAACAATATAGTCAATGGTTAGACTACACTTCAGAAAGGGTGGTGGATACCGACGATTTCAGTCATATCTTCCCCGGTAGATGGACAACTTTGTTTACTCAAGAATTATGTTCTACCATGCCATCAATGGGAATTATCGGAGAAACTCAACCACATATCCATACACATGAGCACCCCTTTGGTGAAGGACCTAGCCAACCATGCCATTATCCATTCGGTGAAGGATCCGGTCAATCACATCAGAACCCCTTCGGTGAAGGATCTAGTCAACCACCCGAGAACACCGCTAGTGAATGGCGTAGTCATCCTCAAGCCACTAATGAAGATACTTTAGAAGAAGAATATGAAAGCGAACCAGATGGGTTTATCAAAGAGGATCCGAAAATTTTTATGAGAGACATTGACAATCCCCTAGTAGACAGAGATTACGAAATGTCAGAGACATTGGGCGACTCCTCCGATGAAGAGGTGGAAACTGAATATCGGAATTGGACGTTTAAAATTGGAGAGATCTTCCGAGACAAACAAATATTTCAAAGAGCATTGAAAGAGCACGCAGTAGAGAAAAACTTTCAAATTTGGCATTTGAGGACCGCTAGTTATCGAGTGACAGCCGGATGCTACGAACCCGATTGTTCGTGGCAAATACATGCTTCTAAATTGACTGGGCTCGATTCTTTCCAAATCAAGACATTCAATAGTACTCACACATGCAAAGCCGCTAAGATCGGATCGTACGGTCACCGTAATGCAACAATCTCCTTCGTAGCGAACTATGTACGGGATAAACTTATGGAAGGATTCGACTACACACCGGCATCGATAATGTTTGATATTGTAAAAGCTTATAATGTGTAAATCTCATATGCAAAGGCTTGGAGGGGAAAAGAACTTACCCTTAATGATATTAGAGGCAGTTGGGAAGGACAATTTGTTGATCTACCGGCCTACGTGAAGGAGATGGAGAGGGTAGATCCTAATGTACAAACATCCTTTCAACTTACTCTTAACGGTAAGTTTTAAAGATTTTTTTGGAATTTTGGCCCATGCATAGGAAGCTACCGCAATACACTTCGTCGCATATTGCTTGTAGACGGCACACACTTACGAGGACGTTTCAAAGGGATCCTACTTATCGCCTCTGCGCAAGAAGGTAATGATCATATATTACCGTTAGCATTTGCCGTGGTCGAGTTAGAAGAAGAGGATACGTGGATGTGGTTTCTTGAATGGGTAGGTGCGTTCATAATCGGTGGGTTTAACGAAGATTTCATATTTATCACGGACAGGTCGAAGGGTTTAATAAATGCAGTGAAACGTATCTTTCCTAACGCATATCACAACTACTGCATGCGGCATATGACACAAAATTTGCAGCACAAGTATCCCAGGAACAATGTGAAGGGTCTATGGTGGTGCGCCCCGCGTGCATATCCGAAAGAGAAATTTGATTATTTTATTAACAAAATGAAGAAAGATCCTGCTGATTCTCAGGCCATAGAATATATTTTGAAAATAGATCCGAAGCATTGGGCACGCACACATATGGAAGGAAGGCAATATGATTCCCTAACTACGAATATTATCGAAAGTTTAAACAGCGTACTAAAGATAGCTTGCGAGAGACCAATTATCAACTTAATCAGAACTACTAGAGAGAAAGTCGTCGATCATTTTCAAAAATGCAGAGAGATATCTGAGAAATGGACCACCCTCCTCTACCCGAAAACAGACGCGCACATAAAGAAGGTGTTGCAATGGGCCGGTAGAAAGAGAGCTCAACCATACGGGCGCGATCAATTTCAAGTCAATTCTAGAAATTTCATTCATCACGTCGACTTGGAACACAAGACCTGTAGTTGCCGCCGTTGGCACATTCATGGCTTGCCTTACTCCCATGTCGTGGCGGCCATCAATGGAAGAAGTTACGACTACCATAACTTTTGTGAGAAATAATTTTTCACTGCTTGCTTTAGACAAACATACGATGAGCAATGGGTTCTCACCCTCGATAAAAGTCAATGGGAGTTCCAAGCAGAGCAACTCCCTAAAAATATGAAAGTGAGACCACCCTATTATTGTCGAAAGCAAGTCGGCCGTCCGAGGAAGAGAAGGATAAGGTCTAAGGGTGAGGTTAGGGTACTACAGTGTAGCAGGTGCATTGAATATGGTCACAATCGCAGGAGCTGCACGGCAGTGGGACTGATCGGTTGACAGTGTATATTTTTAATAATGATAGATTTAATGTAAACGAGAAATTCAGAATTCATATTTTTTTACTATAAAATAGTCTTTGCCAATTAATCATAGAGTCGTCATCGACTGTATACATAATCGATATCGACTGTATAAAGAGTCGCCATCGACTATTTATAAAGTTGATATCGATTCATTTAAGAATCGGTATCGATCACTTATGCAGTCGATGACGACTCTATGTAAAGTCGATAGCGACTCTATATAGAGTCGTTATCGATTATGTATATAGTCGATGACGACTCTATATATAGTTGATAGCGATTACATACAGAGTCGTTACCGATTATTTATATAGTCGATGACGACTCTATATGTAGTCGATAATGGCTGCGATTTCTATTTTTTAACCACAGCTACATAAAAATGGTGCAATTATATTCAAAAATTTTCATTAACAAAAAATATTTCATTTACATTTATAAAAATATTAAAATACAACCACAATACTGCTGTGCCCCCTTCTTTTTGTTGTCCTTTGTCAGTACTCCTCATCCATCGCCTATGTATATAGCCAATATATAGCCAATTTCTGCCCTGATCCTATCTATATCTAATTGCGCGAAGTCAAATTTCTTCCCCATCATGAAGTACTCGACATACTTCACAACAAACACTCCACAATCACACGAGTTGGTCTGTTGGGGGAGGGCTTTGATCCGACAGTCACTAGATGACCAAGGATAGTTCTTCACAATCAGTGGAGTCACCGTACGAATATAAAATCATGGAAAAGTATTCGGTCTATTTCGAAATAATAGAGAAGAGTGTCAGATATGCTAAGCTAACAATGATAAAAGATATGCTAAGTAAAATATCTTACCAGCGCCTGTAATTGGGATACATATCTTTCCTTGGAGGGCCTATTAAATATAGGGTCGACGATCATTATCGATCGTTCGACTACCTTCACAATCGCAAGTGCCCAGTGTAGTGGTTGTTCTGAATGTATTGGCATAAATATCAACAAAAAAGTAATATAATCTCAAAGGGTATGATAGAAAAATTAAAAAGAATAATTATAAAGACGATAAAAGCATACTACGCTGCATTCGTGAGCCCACAGATTTCGAAACTCATTGAAGAAGAAAGTTTCCATCAGCTTCTTCCCTTCGATCTCTTTTTGTCTATAGGCAGCCCACCGTTGAACTTGAACCTCGATCGATTGGTCGTATAATTTTTCAACAAGCAGGAACTTGTTGAAATCTCTTAGTTCATAGCCCATGTACGTCAGTGCGGTAGGATCCTTAAGGAAGTTTTTGAGCTTTTTATCAGAATGAATTTTATCATCAATTACTTCCAAATATCTCAGGTAGGCACCCATAACCTGAAACCAATATAATTAGATTAAAATATGCAGTTAGAGTTAAATACATAATCGTTATCGACTCTATAAGTCATCGATGCCGATGACTTAAGTCATCATTGCCGATGACTTAAATCATCGTTATCGACTCTCCAATGAATCGATATCGATGAGTTACAGAGTCGATAACGATTACATAAGCCATTGTTATCGACTCTAAAAGCCATCGATATCGATTAATTTGAGAGTCGATAACGATAATGTAAGTCATCGTCATCGACTCTATAATGAATTGATATCGACTCTATTTCGAGTCGTCGACAGCTTTAACTATTCTTGTTTTTGCCTATAGTATGTTAAACTTACAAAGTTATCCAGGTACTGCGTGGCCGCCAGACATCTGAAGGATTGCACCACCAGCTTATACTTGCCGACAGTGCTTACATATTCGTTGCATAAATAATGGCCAACGTAACTAATATTCACGATAAATATATAATAATAAAGTTAAGGAATCAGGGAAGAATGACTTACTCATCCTCTTTCAGAGGCTTGTTCAATATGTCCAGCATATATTTTTGCTCCGCTGTCAACTCAGGTGGAAACTCAGCAGGAGCATCTTCAGCCGTAGACCCAGGACCAGCGATAATGAGTGCCACTTTTCCAGGCTCAGCAGTTGGTCCTTCACTGGCCTTCTTGATAGGCTTCTTTATAGCAGCTTCCCTTCGCTGTGCCTTAGGTCTGAAGGTAGTTACTTTGCTTTGTTTCCCTTGCCTAGGTCTTAAGCGAGGCTCAGCTTGTTAGTGAGGCAATTGGGAAGAAGTTTTCTCTTCACCAACAGGACCATTATCAGTTTGAGTCTCAGGCTGCTCATCAGCAGTTGTCGTCACCTCATTAATGGGAGGAGGAAGAGGAACCTGATGCACAGGAGCTAATGGTTCCTTATCGTCGGCTGTGTCGCACACATTCGATATCAGCTCCTCAATAGCCACATCCTGTACATCGAAATAATTGTGTAAAATAAGAATTAATTTTTGGTCCCCATTTTTAAAAGTCCAAATTGATTTTAAATATAATCGTTATCGACTGTATATATAGGCGATATCGATTTTATATATGATCGTTATCGACTCTATTAACAATCGTTATCGATTTTATATAGAGTCGATATCGATTGTAAATATAATCGATATCGACTCGATATATAATCGATAACGATTGTATATATTATCGGTATCGACTCTATACACAGTCGATAACGATTGTGTATATAATCGTTATTGTCTCTACATACAGTCGATATCGATTTATGTTAACAAAATTGAACATATAAAATCATATTTCAACACATACCTTAGGTCTCGCCTCCAATAAATTTTCAAGGAGTTCTTTTATATTCAACTGGCCCTTTCTGACCAAAGAGTTGTAGTGATTTAACTTATGTAACTCTGCATCCCTTGAATTCAACTGCTCTTTGAAGGAGTTGCATAGTTTCTCTACAGAAGCGCAACGTTTAGCTAGGGCCTTATTCTCTCCCTCCAAATCGCTCACTCTTTGGGTGAGCTTCAAGTTCTCCAGCGTCAAATGGTCGACCCTCCTCAACAAAGAATCATTGGAGGTGGACGGTTCAACTGGGCTATCTTTCACTGCCAGGCTCTTCTTGGTGGCCCCCCTAGTTCTTGGCCGACCCTCTCCCACATGGACGGGGCCCTTTTTCGAGGGGGGTTCTTCTTCAGACGTCGATGCGTCATCCCATTCTTCCTCTCCAATATTTTCGACCGGAATGTAATTTTTTTTCTTCTTCAGCCGCATCTCTTCCACAGCTTTCTTGACCGGTTCTTTTCTCTTCCCCCCAACCTCCTTTTGAACCCGTAGATATTATCTTAACACGGGTATCTCTAATTCAAAGCCCTGAGGCACGGAGGGAGCGCGAACCTTTTGAAAGAAAAGGAAACATGATAAATAATATAATAAAATGATCATATATATAATAAATCATTCTCGATTATGTAAAGAATTGGTACCGACTATTTAATAAATCGTTATCGATTCGGTAAGGAATCGCTATCGATTATTTAATGAATCGTTATCGACTATTTAGTAAGTCGTTATCGATTCGGTACTGAATCGCTATCGATTATTTAATGAATCGTTATCGACTACTTAGTAAGTCGTTATCGATTTCGAAATAAATCGCTATCGACTTACTAAGAAGTCGATACCGATTCTGTACTGAGTCGCTATCGACTTCTTAAATAGTCGTTATCGATTCTGTAATGAATCGTTATCGATTCTAAAATGAATCGGTAAGTTGCTTTTTGAATTGGAAATAGACCTCATACCTTGCTGTCTAACATCTGTCCGCGAGTGTAACCTTTGATCCTTGACTGCGCCCTGTCCTACCATTTCAGCAGTCATGGGAAAGGGTCCTTGAGGCCTAGCGATATATCGGGTAGGATCTCATAAGCCCACCATTGAAGTACACATATGCATCCATATGTGTTGTATGTCTTCAGGGCTTTATCCATCTCGACAGTCTTTCTATTCGCCACGCCCTTCATTATATACTCGATCAAGTCTTGGTAGACATGCAGACCCCACGGAGTTCGGTTAAAGGTCTCCACATCATCGACGAGGTCGATATGGTCTTCCGAAAGCTTATGGTGGGACCCAGGTAAGAGAAATATGCACAGCACAAATAGAAGGGACAACTTTACGAAGTCCTCATCACTTTTCGCTCTCCAAATTGCAGTATCTATATGAGACCGAAGAATTTTTCCAGGAGGCGTTCCACGAAAATATTTGTATCGAATGGTTTGTTCTTCCGATGGTTTAACGGATGGGGTATACTTTTCTAGGCCAACTACGGCAAGGCCCAGTATCAATGCAATACCTATCTTCCGAAGATAGACATTAGTCTTCCCAATTCGAAAGTGATTTTTTTCAACCCAAAATGTCAACATCGCATCCACCACATCGGAAAGAAATCTCACACCCTTAGGCATTTGAAATATTCCACCAAAAACTGAATCTCTCAGCAACTTCTTTCGAGCTGGGGTAGCATTTTCGTAAAGATTCGAAATGGCACTGGGCCAACACTTGGCAACAGCTCGGTGTACAACCATCTTGACAGCCTTTTGAAATGAACTGTAATAAAAAGGAAATGACTGAGCCCCATACTAACAAGGATAGTTTAAATGTTGAATGAAATGTAATATATAAAACCGATATCGATTACATATAGAGTCGATATCGATTACATATGTAATCGATATCGACCCTATATGTAATCGATATCGACTCTAGATGTAATCGATATCGACTCCATAGTCGTCATCGATTACATATAAAATCGTCATCGACTATTTATACAGTCTGTATCGACTCAATATAAAGTCGCAATAATCTCAAAATGTTTATTTACATTGAAAATATTTAATTTACTTACTCAAAAGATTTCATGAAGTCGCCATTGAATCAAAATGTTTCATTTACTTTCAATAATTTTCAATTACATTCATAATATTTCATTTACAATTAAAAATAAAAATAAAATCTTGCAGCAACGTCCTAAGGAAGATTCTTCGATAAACGTAGTCCTCCGCTTCTAACCAAAATTTAGGAAGATGGATGAAGAGCAGGTGGTGGATGGGGTGGAGAGGCGGGTGGTTCCGTCTTAAGTTTTCTTTTCTTTCTTTTATTCTTTTTCTTTTCTTCTTTCGCCAAAATTTCTATTACTTCATCGTACTCATCCCACATGAACTGCAGAGGATCTGGTTCTGATGGTGGTGGTGGGTCCCCCCATACAGGCTCGAACTTGATTAGGTTATAGTAGGTTTTTTCTTCATCTGACATTGAGAAAAATATGGGCTGGTAGGGATGATAGGTTTGCTAATGCCGAACTAAACCTGTATTTAAAGCTCTTAGATGGTAGAATACGAATCATTGTATTAAATTTTCTCATTCTTTCAAGATTACTTGCCATAATGGTTTTACAAAAGGATAGTTGGCAATAAATTGAACGTCGGCTGAGATAAATATAAAATCTCGTATGATTTATTATGGGTTATGGCATCGAGGGTAATAATTATAGGGAAATTAATTCATATGATGGGTATTAATTATATTCATAGAGAGTCGATATCGATTTTTTATAGAGTCGTCATCGACTATTTATATAGTCGATTACGACTACATATATAATCGTTATTGACTCTACATGTAATCAATAGCGACTCAATATGTAACGATTACATATAAGATTGATATCGATTACATATAAGATCGATATTGATTACATATGGAAAAACTTTAAAAAATTATGTCAAAATGTGCACCAAAGAGAGGAGAAAAAAAAAATCTAAAGCAATGGAAGGTAATTTTAATTCCAACTTACAGATTTGGTAGCTTGAAGATTGTAGATCTGAACGCTAGCATCCACGAAGCGACAACGACTCTCCACCGACTTCGAACGAAAAAGTAAAAAGTAAAAAAGATAAACAGTAAATGATTTGAAAAGAGAACAGCTATTTATTACATTGGGGATAGTTTGGGCATTTCCTAAAGGCGAACGTCGGCTAGGCGCGCAGCGGGTTTGTTTGGGTAAAAGTGAAACTACAGAGCTTCTAACGTAAAAGGCGTATCTGACAGGGCCGGTCAGGTAAATTTCCCTTCTTTCTCTCTCTCTCTCTCTCATCAATGGAGCACCAATGTCTCTCGACTTCCCGATGCATGTTGTGAGGTACGGTGGCAGACCTACGTTCAGATGAGCGAGGTCATGTAAAACCCCGCTCACCTTAAAAAAATAAAAAATTAAAGATTGATTTGAAAGACATGCCCTATCAAACATCATCATGTGTTTCGTTTGATTTTACCACAATGTCAACATCTGTAGTATCAAAGATTTATAAGGTCATATAAATTTAAAGGTACCTTAGATTGGTATGCTCATTTACTGCTTTGAATCAAATTGACCAAGTCAGGGCTCGGAAATAAATCAGGTTGGAAAAAATTCGTGAAATTTGGCAAAAAAAACGTTCAAATTTTGAAAAAATAACAAAGAAAAAATATTAAAAAATAATATTAATTAAAAACTATCAAATTTTAAACTACTAATAATACATTCCGAAAAATTCACTAATAGTTCTTGGAATTATAGTGATAAATTTCGTTTTCGGTAATTTTTCGGTGGGGGTCCTTTCGGTACATTTCGAATTAATTTCGATATATTTCGGAAAAATTTCGGGAAAGTTTCGGGGATTAAAAATATATAAAAAATATATTTAATATTTTTTAAAAAAATTAGCTATTGATCCAAGCGGCCAAGCACTGACACGGAGCTCAAGCATAAAACTATAGAAGAAAAATTGACAGAGGCTCACCCAAAGGCTGCATTTTCACCCCATCTCCTCCACTAGGCATGCATTGACCGCCTTTGATCAGATGGTGGAGGTCATTTCTCGTCCCCAACTTTTGCACAGTGAATATATGGATCGTGAGCATAGCATCAGACGATCGCTTTTTTATTACGCGTGGTATACATCTCAAAAAGTGACGCTAAAATCATGCTTGAGTGTGATGGGGGTTATATGATTTTAGGGTCACTTTTGATAAGTGTGTCGTGTATAGTAAAAAACCGACCGTCTGATGATATCCCCACGATCCATAGATCCATTTTGAAGATGGGAACGAAAAACGACCTCCACCATCAGATTCAAGGGCAGTCAATGATTACAGGGAGTGAGTATAATGATCCATTGCTGTTTTTTTTCAATCCATTTAGTCCCACATCGTTTAGGGGAAAAAACCTCCACACTCCACCCACCACCCACCTATATAACAGGTTCCATTCCCAGGTAAGCATATACCATAGCTTGGTGGTGACTGGTGAGTGCCTCTTTAACTAAATTATTAATTTATTCAAAAAAAATAAAATTATATATGAAAAAAATGCCGAAATTTATCGAAATTTCAGAAATTTCATCAAAAAACATCGAAATTATCGAAAAGGGTCGAAATTTCTCCGAATTTCGGCGAAATTTGTCACTATGCTTGGAATTCACAATTTTTTTTAAAAAGCTACAAATAATTATAACTTTATTCATTTTTTTTTAAATTGCAAATTATTCACAGCTTTTTCAAAAAAGTCAGAATTTGTCAATATGCTTTGATTAAGATGGGGATCATTTGTCCTTGTAATAATTTGCCCTGAAGATTTTTAGATCATGAGCCACTCATCAAACATAGTATATGATTGTTTTACGTGCCAGTTGCCACTCGTTCCAAAAAGTAACTTGCAGTGTGTTCCAAGTATTAACGGATTAAGGTAACAAAAACCCAAACACCCAATTTCGATTACCACATCCTCAAATGATAGTATTATGTATCCAACCGAGCATTGCCGCCCTTTTACTTAGGTCACCTTTTAGGATATATGTCATGTGAAATCATAATGTATTTTATGTGATTTGACGTTTATCATCTCACAATGTAAACAATCTCCATTAATTTTGAATTGATTGACCGCTTAGAGTAGATGATAGAAAAAAAAAAATTCCTAATATTTTACAATAAAGATCTTTAGATCACCGTGCACCTATCTATGATGAAGATGTTGATTCCAAAAGTCACCCTTCTTGTGCTACTTACCTACTAGTGAACTCATGTTCAAATTCGACCATATCTTGCCCCATGGAAGAAAATCCTTGATTATTATTAGTCATTTCAAATCAGAAAATGAAAGAAAAAAATTATTCATTGCATATGCACACAGGAAACAACTGCAAAAGGAGGAATCTTTGTCAAAGAATTGCCTTGTTAGAGGGTACAAACTCTGAAACATTTTTATATCCCATGGAAAATAATCTTACAAAAATCTAACACCATGCTGGATGGTTACTCTCTTCTTTAGCACAAATCAATCGCCTTTCTCCTACTGAAAAAATTCAAAAAAAAGTCTTTCTTCAATTTCTCTTGCCCCACTATATCAGTACAAATCTTCCTATGCTATAGATGGGGTTTATCAATGAGCAAAATATCCTTCCATGCTTCATAAAACATCCAAGTGATGCCAGAGGATGGACATACTTTTAAACAGCTTGCACCCCAACCCCTATAGAGACCTCCCAAGCCCTCCTCCTGAATCACTTCCGACAACGCTGCGGCCATGTTGGGTGGGCACCTCCCATGCAGCGCTCCAACCATCAACCGTTTTCTTGCAACTTCCAAAGGAAAGCTAATTGTGCTTGCTGTAAATCCTGTTTAAAAAAAAAACAAAAACCAATTAACCCAACAGACCAATTTTTTGGCTTTTGTTTTGGACTGGATCAGTTTAATTTATCAACAGATATTATGCGTTCATCTTTTCTCTTAATCGCTAATCGGAACGAAGGATGGGCCTAACCACTAACAAAAAAATGCATCACTTGTGAGGACCCATATCATGATTTGATGATATCCATATCATACAATCAAGTCAACAATAACAATATCTTCAACCAGAGAAAATGAGCTGCCAAGAGGAATTCATCATTAAACAAAATCTTGATTTACATTTAGTAAGAGGCAAGCCCATTTCATTTAGTAAGGTGCTGTCCGTTTCAAGGTACACTTTGCTCTCTCCCAAACCAATCCTCAAAACCCACTTGAAAAGAACATTCATAATTGACAAAAATACTTCTATCATTTGACTAGAGAAATATAAAAGCAGCTCTGATGTTCCTGAGTGATCAACGTGCTAAAATGATCGAAAATAAATGTACCAAATTGATTATCAAACATGTATCACGAAGAATAGCATCTTTTTGTCGTCATAAAATGCAACCAAAAAGTATTGTTTCCTATCTCATTAGATGTAGGCGATGAAAACCCGAAGTGAAAAACAACTAGATTCATCAGGGAACCTTCTCTTTAAATTAACTTCTGTTACTACAACGCCACTTCATGTTATAGCCATCTCACTTAAACAAAGAAAAGTATCCATTGACAACTTTAAATCAGATGAAGGAGATTGATTTTCACATAAATCATCGACACAATTGATCTTCAGATCATAAGCCTACCATCAGACGGTCAGATGTTGGTTCAACATCGCACACTCGCAAAAGTGAACATGAACGACGTTTGATGGCATGACATGATCACATTCGTTTTTTGGGATGTGTGCGACGTGGAACTAACATCTGACCATCTAATGACAGGCTCATGATCTCAACATCTATTGTGTGGAAGATTGGGCCGGAAAATAATCTCCATCATCTGGCAAAGCAGTCAACAGATACTTTTCTTTGTTTAAGTGACGTGGCTGTAACTTAAAGTGGAGTAGTAACACCAGCATAAGTTAAATATGTATTCAAATTTCTAAGTGAAACTAGCCATTTTAAGAGCAGGTACAATGCTATATCGACCCGCTTGACAAGAGATCTTTCGCTTTAAATGATGAATCAAAGGTGTCAATTAAAGAAATGTTGCCCCCTCACCTGAGAGAGCTCCAACAAGTAGTAGCTCTGCACGATTTAAGGTCGTTTTCTTTTTTCTCTGACAGTAAGAATTTTTCATTGTCTCATACAGAAAATAATAGCATGTACTGTAGGGAAGCATGCCAATCAGCGTAGGCGAAATGCCAGCATAGAAAGCACCAATCCCACCGTCCTTGTAAATCTGGTTAAGAGCAATGCTTATACTAGGGTAGGCACCAGGATTTACAGTCACGCGATCCTGTAATTGATGGACCAGAAAATAAGGATCAAAATAGTGAAAGAACAGCAGATACAAAATGACGATATTGGAACTAATAGGGTTTCCTTTTTTCAAAATAGTACACACTTATGATCAAAGTGACAAAATACAGGTATGGGTTTAATATGGTGAGCAATGAACAAGGAAGTCGGAAAAAAAACAGCAAAATATGGGAAAAAATCAAGAGCTAAAAAAACTTTAAAATACGGAAGACGAGATATATTAAATTTTTTTAATTTTTTTTTTTAAACAGTTCTTTAAAAATATGGTAAAAAACAGAAATCAAAAAAGTTTTAACACGCAAAAAACGCATTTAATACCGGATGTACATGTTCTGTATAAAAATACGCATTCTATTAAAAAATACAAGTATTATACGTGTTCAATACCAAGGATCAAAATATTGGTTTCGTTTTCGGTTTTGGGCATGACCGAAACCGAAAATTTGAATTTCGGCCGAAATTTTGGGCAAAATTTTCCCTACATACATATTTTGACTGAAATTTCGGTTCAAGTTTTTGTTTTGGCATGGACCAAAACCAATACATTCCGGCTGATAATTTGAATTATCGGTCAAATTTTGAACCATGTTCAATACATTGCAGCAAAAAAACACGTATTTTTCAAAAAAAAAAACAAATGTTGTATTTTGTCACAATGCTTATGATAATAGTATATGTGAACTTAAATGTTCATTTCCAAGATTGGACAGTGTTAGGATGCCTGATTTCTAAAAAAATTGACAGGATTGTATGTCGCCACATCCCAACACTGTCTGATCACGAAATGAACTCTGTTAGGTTGACTTCTATCTAAAGAGTGTTCTCTAACAAAGCCAAACCTTAAAATCATGAAGAGTAAGTAAAATTGAATCATATGTCACAAGATATTTTATTAACTTTATAGAGAATTGGTCCTTAACAAAAAGCAACAAAAATTGCAAAAAAAGATTACAAATAATTGGTCCTTAACAAAAAACGGCATAAATACATATCAGTAGAACAAATTAAACTTTCTCCTCCTAAATATGTAATGTGATCCCAAATCCTGTTTTCATGTTGTACACAACTCACAATCATAGTTACTAAGTCGGAATTCGGGAAAAAATCGGCAAGGCAAAAAAACAAAAAAATGTGAAAAAATGGGTACAATTCGAAAAAAAATCGCGAAGTATTTGGGAAAAAGTAATGAAAATATTTAAAAATCGTAAAAAATATTATTTTTTTTTTTTTGCAAAAGTGAGAATTTTCGGGAAAAAATCATAAAAAACGCATTTAAAACGTTAAAAACATGATTTTTCAAAATACGAGTATTTTTGAAAAAAAAAAAAAAAAAAATTGTTTTAAACGTGTTTTTGACGTTTCATGAAAAAAATGAGTTTTTTTTCAAAAAAAACAGCGATTTTGGTACCTTCATTACTTCAAGTGGGTGGCAGATGAGGGTGCTCACAATCCCAGCAGTAGCACCTCCAACGGCAACTGGAGAGATCCATGTTAAAGAGAAATCGAAACTGATGTGGCCAATTTTCACTTTTGGGGATTCAGTTAGCTTCCATTTCTCTTGGGCAGTTGTTACTGCACGTTTGACGCATTCAAACGTGCCTAGCTCAATTGCCTGGTTTGGGATTATGCGGAGCATGTTGATGGTGTTGCCGGCCCAGAGTCCTTGCCACCCCCCCTGTTCAACAACCTCAATGAAGCTGCCAGCAATATGACGGGATCCAATGCCAACCACCATTCTCGTTCTGTAAAACAATGGCATCAAATCAGACAATTTTTGTTTTTTAAAGTTATATTAAGTTTGTTCTAAAAAAACTCCAACGACAAATGTACATCCATTCACACAATCAGAAAACAGATGCATTGTCCGAAACCAAAAGAGGTACGAATTTGCACATCAGATCTGCCTGATATGGGAGGAAACAGTCATAATTGTATCAAGATCACTAAGCATTCAGAAAGACATTGAAGAGCATGTGGAAAATTAGAAGAAATCCAAAAGCGATCGAATAACACATTGGAAGAATGATGAAAAGATTCACAATATTGCAGCCTCAAGGTCGCAGGTTCATGCCCAGCTTACCCATAAAAAAAAAACAGAATGGATGGAAAGGGACCCATGGATATTAGGCTTATTAGCATTTGAGGGTCTAGGTTCGGGCTTTCAGTTTAGGTGGGTCAAGTCATATGCCTTAAGAGAGGCTTAAGCCTCAAAATGTCGCTAGAGTCGCTATTTATCACAAAAATCATACACCATGAGAAGTTGTTTTAAGTTAATATTTTAAATTTTGACAATTTTCTTTCAAATACATTTTAAGAACATGTTTTATGGATAGGAGTGCATTTGGACTACAAAATGAAAAACCTCTATACATTGTTGAGTTCCAAAACCTTAGTTACTACAACCAATATTTTGCAATTTTTTTGTGAATGCTCAATAATTTTCAATTCACTAGTTAGAAGGATTTTCAAATATTATAATTTGTCATAGAAGATGCATGGAAGACAGAACTTTGAAGAAAGATAAGAGATAGGAGAAACTATTATTGATTTTGAAATGACATTGTTACAATAGCAAATACATATTTTAAGAAGAGGGAAGAACACCCTGTAACTTTGAAGATTGGATCAAATAGGACAAATAGATCATTTTTGTTAAGATGAAGAAGATGGGCAACACCTATTGATTGTAAAGTAATACTAGGAAAGAATCTTACCACATTACATATAGGTTAGTGATTTTGAATGTTCATATCAATAGCTAGACTAGAAAGGTGACAAAAAATTCCCCAAGAATAAGGTGGTGGAACTTAAATTAATATTATTTATAAGTAATTAATAAACCGAAAAGTGGACTGAGATTTTAGTTATGAATTGTGTTTAAATAAATTGCATGTTTTATCTTTCAATATGATTAAAGATTTTGGACAAATTTCTTGTGTTCATTACGCACTTCATAATTCTGAGTGGAGAACTCAAGGCAAAGAGTTGGAGAAGGTTTGGAAATTCCAAAATCGTAAGGGCATTTTTATTAATTTCCCTAATATTTAATTTTAATTTTTTGTGAGATGACACCTTAGAAATGGGGAGAGTGAGGGAGAGAGACTGGGGAGCATACATCCCAAGGGTAGCGGCTACATGGAGAGGGGCCAGCCTTAAGCGCTCTTCTTCTTCATCTTCTTCTCTCTTCCCACCTGTAACACCCGCCCCTCTAAACTGGGTCAGTCAACCACTTGACTCAAGCCCAACCTCAGTATGTCCATCAATTAGGATGACCCGAGACCCAAGCCCCCAAAAATAGGAAGCACCCATGAAGGGCACCTCGAATTGGGACACTTACTAGTGACACCCGAAAGAAAACTTAAAATAATTTGTGGTGTGGTGGGATTACTAAAGCCACCCACAACCAATCTAGAACTCTACATTTGGTCCCGGATTTGCATCGGAGTGAACCACTTTGATGATCTCACCAAAAATTATGACAAGCTTAAGGAGATGATCTCGAGATCAGCTCCAAAGGTGGTGATTGAATCAACTCTTACACGTTAGCTTACTAGAGCTTGGTCAAACATAGACCTTGACATCCTATGGCTCACAAAAAACTAACACTTACCTTAGATATGAGTTTTATATGGGATAGTGGCAAAATAGGTAATTAAATACCAACTTGGAGGGCCAATTGAAAGATTTATTCTAATTTCTAAATTAGAAATTAAGATTATAATTAATCTCTAACAATCTTATCCCTTGATTCCTTTGACCACATCTCACACCCTTGGATTCGCCTTGGGGAAATCTAGGATGAGAGATGGGGCTACTTTTTTTTTTTTTGGATCAATAAAGGAATTATATTGAAGCGCAATAAGACACAGAAAACCAATACAAACAACAAACAACAAACAAAAAAAAGGAAAAACACGAAAGAAAAGAGGAAAGTACACGACTCTCAGCACATCAGACAATATCGACCAACTTAGCTCGGATCCCAAATATATCGAGAGTGACCATGCCCCTCTCCGCCTCTAGCAACCCAAAGCCCCACCAGGTCCGTAATGGATTTTATAATCATCCCCACCGGTCTACATTTATTCTCAAAAATCCTCAAATTCCTGTCGCGCCATAGACACCAAAAGACGACGAACAAGGATGCCCTCCAGAACTCCCGACTCTCACCCTCAACCATCCCTGATAACCAGCCCATCAAGTGATGATAAGGCGTTTCCGCCATAACCCAGCACAGACCAAAAGATTTAAAGACTACAGACCAAATCTCATAGGCCACTCGACAATGAAGAAAGAGGTGAGCAGCAGTCTCCACCCCGTCAGAACACATGACGCAGCCATTTGTAATATCCTTCCCCCTACGAATAAGCTGATCTCTCATAAGGAGTCTCTCCTTACAAAGCGTCCACCCAAAAAACTTAATTTTCGATGGTATAAGCTCTTTCCACAACCACTTACCTTCAAAGGTGATTAGTGGCCGCCGCAACAACAGTTTATAAAAACTTTTGACACTGAAGTTACCCTCGCTACTAGGGGCCCATATCCTCATATCATAACCGTTAGAATTCCGCTGAGCCTCATATAATTTCTGAATCAGAATGGAAAACTCGGTCATCTCCCTATCCCTCAGAGACCTTCTAGTAGCAACATCCCATACCGTATCCCCATTAGTGTGCAAAACAAACTCGTCAATCCTCCCATCCGGATTCAAAGAAAAAGCATAGATACCCGAGAAGGACCTAAAAGTGCTATTATCCAACCAAACATCGTCCCAAAACCTGATACAGTGCCACACCCCAGCTGTACCGCAATCCTCTAGCAAAACACGGACACAAGCTACAAATACCTCTCCACCAAGCGGAAGTCCCCCTCTGTGCTGTAGAGCGTACCGCAATCCTCTAGCAAAACACGGACACAAGCTACAAATACCTCTCCACCAAGCGGAAGTCCCCCTATGTGCTGTAGAGCAGATCCCCTAGCTATCAATGGACTGCCCGTATTTCTCGACCAACACCAAGCGCCAGAGGTTATCCCTCTCTTCCACCCTCCCCGCTCTCCATACCATTTCCCAAGAAGCGCCAAATTAGTCCTTCTCAGACCGCGAATCCCCAATCCTCCACCATTGATAGGCAATTGACAAGAATCCCATTGACAAGGTGCCACACCCCCAGCTATACCGCAATCCTCTAGCAAAACACGGACACAAGCTACAAATACCTCTCTACCAAGTGGAAGTCCCCCTGTGTGCTGTAGAGCAGATCCCCTAGCTATCAATGAACTGCCCATATTTCTCGACCAACACCAAGCGCCAGAGGCTATCCCTCTCTTCCACCCTCCCCGCTCTCCATAACCATATCCCAAGAAGCGCCAAATTAGTCCTTCTCAAACTGCGAATCCCCAATCTTCCACCATCGACAGGCAATTGACAAGAATCCCATTGACAAGGTGATATCTTCTATCCATCCCTGAGCCCTCCCATAAAAAGATTCGTTGGATCTGCTCAAGCCGATTGATAACCTTCGCCGGACATTTAAACATCGACATATAGAAAATGGGCATCGACAAGAGGACCGTCTTGACAAGAACCAACCTAGCCCCACTACTCAGTAACTTTCCTTTCTAAGACGACAACCGCTGCTCAAACCTTTGCACCACCGGTTGCCATTCGCGAAACGTGGATTGTCTGAGGCCAAGTGGCAGCCGAGATATCTAATAGGCAACTTCTCAATACCACAGCTTAAAGTGCGCGCAAGCTCCGCCAAGACAGACTCCTCGACCCCAATCCCCGTGATCTTGGATTTAAGAAAGTTGATGCGCAGACCCGAAACCGCCTCATACACCGAAAGCACATCCACTAACACACTAAACTCCGTAGCACCAGCCTTCCCAAATAAGATCGTGTCATCTGCATATTGTAGGTGCGAAATGAATTTGCCCTGCGTACCAACCTGGATACCGGTAATGAGATTACACTCCCTGGCACGCACGATCAGCCTAGATAACGCCTCGCTTAGAATATTGAACAGAAACGAGGACAGTGGGTCCCCCTGCCTAATACCCCTGGAGCTCTTAAAATACCCAGCCGGAGTGCCGTTAATTAGAACCGAAAATGGCAGAGAGTAACACCCACGCATCCATTTTCTCCAAATAACACTGAACCCAAGCATATAATCAAGAGCATCCCAGCTCACTCGATCATACGCTTTTTCCATATCCACCTTCCAAATAGCAACCGGGCGACGATGGTTATGAGCCGACTGGATGGTCTCATGAGCCATGGCAACCAAGTCCACTAATTGTCTACCTCGCACAAAAGCCCCCTGATTACTCGAGATAATCTTACTCATCACCAGTTTCAATCTATTCACTAGCACCTTAGCTATAACCTTGTAAAGGCAATTCGTGAGACTAATCGGGCGATAGTTGGAAATGTCTTCAGTCCCATCACGCTTGGGAATGAGGGCGATAAAGGTGGAGTTTAGAGCCCTACCAATGAAACCAGAAGTGTGAAATTCAGACATAACCTCCATCAGCTCCCTCTTTATAGGCAATCACCCAAAAAGAACGGAAGAACTACATGGTAAACCCATCCAGACCCGGCGCCTTATTCCGTCTACCAAACCTAATCACACGCCACACCTCCTCTTCGTTAAACTACTGCTCCAGCCCCATACTTTCCTCTGCCGAAATGGCACTGAAAGGTAGCCCATCCAATTGCGGGCGCGAAAAACCCCCATCCGTATACAACGGTTCATAGAACGCGACGATATTCTCCCAGACCTGATCCTCACCCACATACGTCACCCCATCAACCACGATACTCCCCAAATACTTCGATTTGAAGAGGGCGTTGACAACCGCATGAAAGTATTTAGTATTAGCATCCCGTTCCTTGAGCCATCTAACCTTGGCTTTTTGATTCCACATAACCTCCTCGGCCCTGCACGTGTTGTTGAACTCCAGCTTTTTATAAAACCTATCTTCTCTTTCTTCCATCATAAGGGCTCTATCCTCTTCCAAGTTGTCCAGCTCGTTCAATTTCTTTAGTAAAATCTCCTTAACATGAACCAGCCCATACACATCCTGATTCCACACCTTAATCTTGTGCTTCAGCAGATGGAGTTTAAATATGAATTTGTGGGCAGCAGTCCCCGAAACTACTGATTCGCGCCACCACACCGGAACTTTCTCCCAAAAAGATTCATCCAACAGCCACATATTTTCAAATCAAAACGGAGACAGCCCCTTCCCCTTAGACTCACACATCAGCACCAAAGGCCAGTGGTCAGAGACAGCCCGAGCTAAGGCTTCCAATCTAGCACCCGGGAATAAATCAATCCATTCGAGATTACAAAGAAACCTATCCAGCCTACTAAAGGAAGGGTTATCTTGGAGGTTCGACCACGTGAATCGTGCCCCCGTTAACGGAACGTCCATTAGCCCCCAATCCGAAATAAAGGAGTTGAAATCCCTCATAACTCCGACATCCGGTGGCCCACCCAGCTTTTCAGATCCCCATCTTATAACATTAAAATCCTTGCCAAGACATAGCGGAAAATCCCACCTGGCCGCAAGAGCAGCCAATTCAAACCAGAAATCCCCCTGCTCTCTATCAACCGAAGGCCCATAAATACCTGCAAACATCCAGTTTTTCCCAAAATCCTTGTTCCGAAGCTCCACAGATGCTGAATACAGTCCCACTTCCTCATCCATCTTGTCAAAAATTAACGAGTTCCAGGCCACCAATATACCACCAGAAGCACCAACAGAGTCGACACCGATCCAATCCCATCTATCGCCTCCCAGCACCGATCGAACCTTCTGCCTATCACAGCTGCCCCATTTCGTCTCTTGAAGTGTAACCACGACCGACTTAACAGCCGCAATCACTTGCTTCACCCCAACCCGTTTGCTCCCATCACAGATACGCCTCACATTCCATGATAACATCTTCATGATCAAACTGGTTGACATCCCGTCAAAAACGGAGTATAAATTATACACTCCCTACACCCCTCCCATCCGACATCCCCCACTGCAATCTCGCCAATTCTCGCGACCCACTCCGGCGCT
The DNA here is from genome assembly GCA_021018995.1 of Chloranthus sessilifolius. Lineage (NCBI taxonomy): Eukaryota > Viridiplantae > Streptophyta > Magnoliopsida > Chloranthales > Chloranthaceae > Chloranthus > Chloranthus sessilifolius. The sequence continues at coordinate 101,965,086 of CM037597.1, forward strand.
TCTTTTTGTTATGTTGGCGACTGACCAAAATGGACCGGGACACTTCTCTCAGTTCTACCTCCGATCCTTTGAACGACATGCCGAGATTACGCCCCAAACAGATCAGACGATCAATATCCGTAGATTCCCTGGAGCCCTCACCAGACCCATCCTTGCTAAAGTCATCAACGATTTGGTTGGGTAAACCAGACCCCTGATGAGAAAAAATCTCATCCCCCATGTATTCCATCAAACCCCTCTGTTGTCGTTCCGATCCCCCACGGTCATAATCATGATCCATCTCGGAACCCTGCGCCGGCAGAACCTCCATCAGGATGAGCTTGCAACCCCGGGAACTCTCCATCAGGATGAGCTTGCAACCACGAGAGCTCTCCATCAGGATGGGCTTGCAACCCCGGGAACTGGGCGGAACTCTGCATCCACCGAGTTCAAAAACGTAACGAGTTGGCCCGTAGTATTAACCCGCTGAGTCTCCCCAACCTCAAAGAAGGGCGACTCACTTTCCTTCATTCCTCCCCTCATTCCCGAGTACAAGCCTAGCAAGTCCAAGCCACAGATAAACGTAACAGCCTCACCTGGTCACTCGGACCCACTATAAGTTCAACCCTCCAAGGGTCTGTCGCTGCTAAAACCCATTGGGCCCACCCCGCCAGCTGTGACCCATTGTACAGCTCTTAGTAGCACGAAGCGGGAGCGGGTGCGGGAGCGGATTCGTGAGCGAGAGCGACGAAGCGGCAATTTTTAAAAATCTAGGAAGCGGGAGCGCCAAGGAAGCGTATAATATATATATATATATATATGGCATTTAAACATTAATTTTAAACACATTTATGACTGATATCATGTACATTTGCCAATGCTCATGCTCAAGATGGAGACGGCTACTTTTGCAAATCCTAGCATGTACGAATGTGTAATCTATGATAGACTTGGCATTAGGTATTTAGTTGAGCACCAACTAATATAATATTCAATCTCACGCCACAGATACTAGCTTGTGAGAACCAAGGCAATTGATATAATATTAAATTTAAAATTTAAAAGGTAAAGCTAGTAATTGTGACCTTTCCTTTCTAGCCGACTCTATGTGTATGATGTAAGGCAGACTAGCAACGAGACTCTAAAATCGTGGGCCCACTTTATGTGCAAATATTTTAAGGGACGACTCTGCTGACCATCATTTAACCACAAAATTGATGCTTAAATGATCGTATACCATTGATGGGATCAAGATGTGCGCAATCACACCGTTAAAACGATAGATAATAAGTTGAAAGGCAGTGGGCTCAAAAACCATATTTTTTTAGACGTTTTAACCATTCGATCTGTGCACTCTAATATCAACCGTTGTATTTAGTTTTAATGGCTGATATTCAAAAATGCGAATCAGATTGTTCACATCCACTTATGGACATGATTCTTTAACACCTAAACCGTTTAGATTGCTCATTAATCAATGCCACATGGCATATTAAGAAACCACACTTCAACGGTGTGAGATAAAAAAACTTAATTTAGTGGTGGTAGATCATTTAAACACCACTTGGAGCATGTGATGTATAACATCAAAACTATCTTAAGACTTAAAGTTTTAGAGTACCTTTAAATCCACCCACTAAATCTTTGAGTTCACCCACACCGAAACACATTGACCACGTTGAATCAGATGATGGAGATCGTTTATCCTCCCAATCTTTCACACGATGGATCTTGAGATCCTTAGCGTACCATCAGACAGTCATTGTTTTATTTCACACGGCACTCATCTCAAAAAAGTGTCTTAACATCACGTGCAAGCTCAAAATTAATTTAAGGTCACTTTTTTGGGTGTGTACCACATGAAATAAAAAATTGACCGTCTGATGGTACGTCCGTGATCTCAAGATCCATCGTGTGAAATATTAGGACGATAAACAATCCTCCATCGTCTGATTCAATGCAGTCAATGTATTTCAGCGTGGGTGAACTCAAAGATTTGGTGGGTGGATTTAAAGGTACCCAGTTTTAAACTAGCACCGTCTTTATTTTCTTTGAGATTGAGGGGTAAACATGTAAAAACCCTAACTAAGGGGTGTATATTTATAAAATCGCACCGCCTTATTTTCTTTGAGATTGAGAGGGATATACATGTAAAAACCCTAACAACTAAGGGGTGTATACTTATAAAATCCTAAGAGCTGAGGGGTATTATATTTCTAAAACCCTATTATTTTTAGCACATGCCTCAATAAATAGAAAAGGGTATTCATTTTAAACCCTTACTTTTAGTTGTAGGGTTCTAAAATGGAGAACCCACCTTCTTCCCTATCTTTATTTCGCTTCATGGTCTCTAGACTCTCTATCCCACATACTTATCCAGAGATGAAGACATTGGAAGATCGAAAAAGAGATAGAAAGAAGCCCAAAAATTTTGAACGATGATCCATCGGACGAGCTCGACAATTAAGAGATTAAATCAAACCCATTAAAAGTTTCAAATAAGCCCTAAATGACCAGGTATGATCAATCTTTTTTTGTTTTCTCTTTCTAGGTAACTATTTTGCTAGTATTTTTTTTTCCTTCCTAGTAATTTTTTCTTGTTCGTACTTTTTTTTTTCGTTGTGACAAATCTTTTTTCCAAATTTGAGAATCATCAGAACTGCGGTTCCTATACGATTCCGATTCCAAAACGCGGGTTCGCGTTACCAATAAGAAACGTTGAGGTTACAAGGCGGTTCCTGCTACTAGGGTACAATTGTGCATCACTAAGCATCCACGTGCCGGCACATGATCCCTCAGCAAATATCGCCTCTACGCATCCCCTCCTTAAAAGCCTTTGGTCCGCCTTAGTCAACGGCTCAGAAGGGAGTCCAGAAACTTCCTTTGGTCGGTGACGTGTCAGCATCCCACACCACCTCAATCCCCGAGATCCTGCATAAAGCCTCCTCCGCTGAAAAACCCTAAGCCCTTTTTGGTTCGCAGAGAGGCTCTTCCTCAAACAGCAAAAAACAGCTTCGGACACCATCGGGTCCCAGGTACGACCACAGATCTCGTCCTTTCGTTCCGGCATCTCCATATCCTCACCTAACCCTTTCCTCTGCAAATGTACTTGGTCGGCATCGTAGTACGAGAAGATCTCGGCCATTGGAAACATCGATGGTGATGGATCGAAGTTGAGACAGCCCATGATCTTGGGTTTCGTGAATAGAGGGTGCATCTCCACTACAGGATCAAACAGGGAATCGGTAGTCGACGACCGCTGTATGAAAATCTTCGTCGGAGGCAAGTTGCCGAGAACCAACCCTGAAGACAGCCGGTGATCCACCGCTGCAAGCCCAGAAGAGGGTTCCACCGGCAAGGTGTCCGAGAAACACACCTCAAGCCGACTGATGACCTTCGTCGGGCATTTAAACATCGACATATAGAAAATGGGCATCGACGAGAGGACCGCCTTGACAAGAACCAACCTACCCCCACTACTTAGTAACTTTCCTTTCCAAGACGACAACTGCTGCTCAAACCTTTGCACCACAGGTTGCCATTCGCGAAACGTGGGTTGTCTGAGGCCAAGTGGCAGACCGAGATATCTAATAAGCAACTTCTCAATACCACAGCTTATAGTGCACACAATCTCTACCAAGACAGACTCCTCGACCCCAATCCCCGTGATCTTGGATTTAAGAAAGTTGATACGCTGACCCTACCATGAACCACAAGATCACTTGGAAGATGAGGCTATCACATAAATTGAGGACCTAAAAGCAAATGGGATTCAAAGAGAACCAAATTGGAGGGTGGGGAGTGGAGCCTCATGGGCCCCACTAACACATGCGGATGGGAGAAAAGAGAGAGAGGAGAGAATAGTGGAGGTTAGGGAAGAGAGAGTGCCACTTGGCACTCTTGTCTCCCAAAGCATGGCCTCAACCCCCCTCTTGCAAAAATCAAATTCCAACTCCCAACCCTCTCTATCTTCAACCTCTAGAGTTCTTCTCCATTGAAGCACCTTGAAGCTCCTCCCTATCCAACCATCCAACCTATGATCCAACACCACCATTCAAATTCCCACCACTTCTAGACTCAGCTTAGAATCAATCCACCACCCATCTCAGCCATCAATGAGCTATAAAACAGCCACCACAAGGAGCTTGCATCAAGGTAAAGTCAGTCTTAATATGATGTAGAGTAGTGGTAGAGATTGTAGTGCATTTCCATATTTTTGTGTATTTTTCCTTTGAGATTCGAATTTTGATTTTGAAAATGAGTTTTAAGGACCAAGATGATCTTGCATGTTGATTTTGTGTGCATGCATGATTATCACATGGTCAAAAAGATAAAGATGCCTTGGACTAGATCAAATCTAGCCTAAGTGATTTTGAAAATGATGATTTTCGATTCGTTTTGATGGTTTTCGTATAGGCTTTGAAATAATGGTTAGTTAACTTGATGTGGTGATGCGGTGATGAGATGATCGGATGTGTGATTAATGATCACACAAGGTCATATTCGGTCACACAATTTGATCAAATGGTCTAGATTATTTGTAAGTGTGTGTTGATTCTCTAAAGAGTAGAGTTGAGTGCATGTGCCATGTTGGCTTAGCATGACTCCTCTCTTGACCGATTGAAAGATATCATGATTGATGTTATGAGTTTAAAGATTTCCATATGTCTATTATGCTTATAATTTTGATCATATTGAACGGTTTTGATGATGTCAAATTCGCTTGAAAAAGGAGAAAATTCGATTTGGCTTCTAGTTATGCCCAAATCTTGCATGCACGTTACATGAGTTGCATTGAGTGTAAAATTTGGCTTATTTTGATTAATTTGATCATAGAAATCTGAGATTTTTATGTTTATTGGTCATTGTTTTGACAAATATTGATGGTGTAAGATGCATATGCTAGAGTGATGATAGTAGTGAAATTTGTCTTGATTATTGACTTGTGATAGATTTTCGTAGATGATTTGAAAATTATGAAAAAATTTGGTTCACTGTCACTGTTTTGTGTCACTAGAGGAATGAGATTTCATCGAAATCATAGTTTAATCGGATGGTGATCATGTCACCAATGTCATGGAATTATCCAATGATCAACACAATAGATTTCAATGAACTTATGGTGAAACTTATGGTTAGCCCTAGAACTTGGTTAGAAATTAAGTTTAATGGCATGTGATCTCTGGAATACATACGATCCCGATGAGATTTGGTCAATGGATGACCCAATCGATTGGTATACGATTTATTAATCGATGGGCACTAGGTGGTTCCATTTATAACTATAAGGTGTTATACCCTTATTAAATGGAAAAACTAAAGAAAATCACAAGATTACTTTTGAGGATGATCATTGTTGATATGATCATGTTCACTGGATACCGTAAGATTAAAATGGTGATTTTTGGATGGTATTTGATGAACTATCTCCTATATCTTTTGATTTTTATTTTTATTTTTGATAAGTACCTTTTGATAAGTACCCACTGTGCTGAGCATTAAATCCATAGACAATGATTTGCAAAAATTCTGTAAAAATTATAATACATGCACTAAAGGGTCCCCTATGACCCAGAAAAATTTCGACGCTAAACTCCATGTAAATTGACCAGCACGATATTCAGAGCAAGTGGGTGTAATTTTGCCAGAAATACACCTGAAAACTGCACTGCATTGGGACTGTCATTTTATGTGTAAAATCGTCCCCAAAAATTATGGGAAAATTTGTGATAGCCCTTGAACCTGTGATGAACCACCGTACCAAAAATTGTGCCTTAATTCCATCAAGTTTGATGGGGAGAAAATCCGGAGACCAAAGGTGCAGAATTTAGTCAAGTGGTACACAGATTATGTCTGAATTAGATACCCGATCAGATGGTTCCAATTCCATCATGATCTGACCATATTTAGATCTAAGACTATCGAGAGAATTTAAAGTTGACCTTGAGAGCTTTCCAACAAGCTCTGATTTGTCGATTTGGGATTCAGTATCAAAAGTTATGGCCCTGTTACCAGAGGCATCAAAATCTGGTATGAGGATTAGTAATGAATAAGTCACGTTCTGTAAATTCATGGCCCTGATTAACCCTGATCAGATTTCTGGGTGCCATCACCTGAGAAAGTTAGGACTGCCAGTCCTCTTTCACTGAGTTTTGGAATCACCCACAAATTCGATCGGTAGCGAAAATGGCGGCCAATTTACTGACAAAAGTCCATACCTTAACTAAGAATTTTATAAAACGAAATTTGAGCAAAAAACTTGACCTTCCCATAAAACTTGTGACGTCATGATCACAGTAAGATGTAGCAATGATCAGTGTGGTCACAGATGGCCCATGATCAATAAAACTAATATTGTTGACCTGATTGACCAAGTTAAAAGGTGGACTCAAAGAAGGCTAAGGCCATATAGAGAATGGGTAAAAAGGGGAATTAAAGACCCTAAATGACCGACAAAGCTAACCCGCAGGCCCATGAGCCCAGAACTAGGTTGAGTTAGGACTAGAGACCCGACCCAATAATTGTAATGAGGTAGTATTGGTGGCACCCCCTAAATTTTGGGAACACTGACAGGGAAATTATGAATTTCCCTAACTATTGACCCATTGGGCTCAAAGGCTCAATTTATGAAGTCTAAGGAATTGATGGACCACTAGGGACCACTAATGGATCTGAGATTCCCATCTTGAAAATAAGTGGACCATTGTTAATGGCACCCACAACAAATTAGGACACCCAAGAAGCTTGGTGATGCAAAGTTGAGAACTAGCGAGATTCTAAAGTTTAAGTGAGGACCCAACTTTGTGGCCCAGAGAGGATCAAAATCCCAATCAATGTCATGTACCATGTTATATACTTATGTACGTCATGTTGCTAGTAGCACCCATGAGGTCAAACTGACACCCATGGCACTATGACTCTTTCTGAAGGAAGAGGTCTACATATGGACTAGGCTTCACCTTTAATCCTTGATTTGGTCCAGTAAAGTTCCAAGTAACCTAAGAAAATAAATTGAAACTCAATGTCTCAAGGATGTAGACTGTGTTGTGTCTTGGATAATGGCAACCAGTAAATGAAAAAGATACACACTTTTCACAAATTACACTCGAATCCTCAAGTTTCTTAAATAAGTGGGGATTTAACCCTATAAGATAAGATAGGATCTATTAAGTCAAAAACTGACTTGATGATATTGGAATAAGTCCTTCTGTGTTGCATTATCTACACCCGATAACTTTCGGCCTCCAAGAAGGCCTTAGACATGTGAATTGGGGAACGTCTCCCCATACAAATGACAATAACCATAAGTCCTCCAAGGACTCTCAACTACTACACAATTGGACTGGTTTTAATTAGTCAGATCCCTACTCTCCTTGTGATGAGATTCGTCATGTGATGATGATATGAATTGATGCTTTGTAATTTGATTTGATATGAATCGTGTGAATATAGTGAATGATTTTGAAATGAAAATCTTGCTATAAATTGCACATTGAAAAATGATTGGTGAACAAAACCCAAGTCAATACTGAATTTTGAACTTTTATCAGTAAACTCTAAATACTTCGAACTTGAATACTGAACTTTGAACTTTGAATCTTGAATACTGAATTTTGAACTTTTATCAGTAAACTCTGAATACTGAATTTCGAACTTGAATACTGAACTTTGAACTTTGAATCTTGAATACTAAATTTTTTAACCTTGATCAGTAAACTTTAAATACTGAATTTTGAAGCTGAATACAAAACTTTGAATTTTGAACTTGAATACCGAATTTTGAACTTTGATCAGTAAATACTGAATATTGAACTTTGGTCAGTAAATACTAAATATTGGATTTTGATCAGTGAACACTGAATATTGAATTTTGATCAGTGAATACTGAATATTTGAACTCGAACCTTAAATATGGAATAATATGGAAAGAAGATATTGAATTTGGATATCAAAACCTCTTATGCTAACCATTGTTCTTACGAACAGGCTCGCAAGAGTAGCTCATATTCAAAGAGTTTGATATGTTAGTAGAGGATTGGGTCTCGTTAGACCAACAGGGTCATTGATCATCGTCTTGATTGACTAAATGGTGAAGAGTGTCAGTCTTTGTTTGCGCCACATTGGCATTTGAAATTTGATTTCGGACCATGGTCGGTGTTAGTATCGCACCGCAATTAATAAATTTTTTAATAAAATCCCATAACTTCACTTTCACCCATAAGATTCCATTAATCTTTAAAATAATGTAATCTAATAAAACAATAATGGAAACCCTTAAGAAAACTACGATTATTAATAAATGATAAATTCTCCTACATTCTCACCTAATTGTTAAAATCAAGCCTATAAAACTCTTAACTGTTAGTTATAATTTAATTGATATTGTCATGTTTAATTGTGGAGTCTCACCTATTGTGATTTATTTGTCATTATGGTGTGCCTCGATATTGTTTGTGTTCTATTACATTGCTCTTTTGAATTTTAGATGTATGACCCTTGATACCTAAATGTTTACTCTGGTATTGATAGTGGACCTCATAGAACTACAATGCATTAATTAAGGAATGCATTACAAACCTTATCAGCTATTGTGTTTTACCCTTGATTATGACTTTATTAAGCTACACCGCTTACGGTCGTTTTCTAACCCAAAAATTCCAGAGCCAGATCAACAGCCATCCTGCCAGGGTTAGGGTGCGGTTTGGAGGAAAAGATCCAGAGTTGTTTACCGAGCTGACAGTTTCTAGCTCATTTTGTCTATAGAGCTACTAGCACACATGCACATGATCGGATCACCTGTTTCCATCATGGGTCAAAATTTTGAAAAACCGTTACGTATCGTCCAGCTCCAAAACCGATACGTATCGGTTCCGGACGATAAATTGGTATGTATCGTCTGGTATTTTGCTATTTTGTATGGGAGGCGTCGATACGGTACCTTGAATGTACCGTATCGGTGAGGTCCAAAACTGATACGTATCGGACGATATTTTGATCCATGGTTATCATTTTGGATCTTCTTTTGTTTATCTGGTTAGTTTTCAGGCTAGTTTGGTTTTAAAGTTTGAATCTTGTAACTGAACCTTTAATGTGAATAGTGTTTTGGACTCTAGAAAAGATTATTGGTGAAGGGTTTTGTGATAACGTATGAAAGAAAGAAAGGAACTCACACAAGTTCGTGTAGAACAGTGCACTACACTCCCCTTCTAATAATTATAAATGACTTTGCTAGCTGCTGTATCTAAGAACACTCAAGCCCAACTTGCCTTCATTGGGGCAATTCGCCAAACATTTGATAGGAAAATTTGATGGGCATAAAGAAAAAGTCTGTAAATTTTCATTTAAAAAAAAAAATGGGAGCCATTACTTGCACATGAGAAATTTGCCCTTGCACATATTTTAATAGAAAGACTTGGTATTAAGGGACCTGTGCCATGTGAAAACACCATCTAAGCCGTTTGATTTGAAGGCCATGATCTAAAGATCTTAGATACAAAAGATTGGCACGAAACACGATCTTTATCATATGATCAATGCAGACAAAGATCATTATCAGATTAAATAGTTGACTGCTTTGAATCATAAGATAGAGAACGTGTTTTGTTCCAATCTTTTCCACAAAGATCTTAAATCATGGATTTGAATCAGACGGCATAGATGGTGTTTACACCTAGCACATGTCCCCAAAATATCAAGTTTTCTTTTAAACTATGTGCAAGGGCCAACTTCTCGTGCGTAGGTAATGGCTTCCAAAAATAAAACTAAGAATACTACTAAAATTAAAACTCATAGTCAACCATTAAAACTTTCTAGTATAACGGTCATAATTAATTTCACTACTAATCTCGTTTTTTATTACATGACCACTTTTGAAGGGTCAAACGATGTCCGATTGACATGAAATTGGTCTTATTTGAAAGTTTATCGAAGTAATTTTCTAACAAGACAAGAATAACACAATTTTGACATATTGATAGATTTATGACCACTTTTCCAATGGTTGCACTAATAGTGACGAAGTTAACAGTCACATATCACATGTGTCTGACCTCTAAATAATTCAAATAAGGAAACTAATCCTAAAACAACACATTTATTTTAAAAATCCTAATAAAAATGAAACTAAACCTAGATAAAAATGCCTAAAATAACGTGCACACAGGTCCAATCCCGCATCACTATCTCATGCCTCAGATGGCCCAACCATCTTCGAGATGATGGATGAAGTGAGACATCAATTGGAGAGGCGCATGTTGTCTAGGTTGTGATGGATAACATGATTGCCAATATGGTCTATCAGTCAGTCACCTTCTGATAAATTAGAGATAATAGCCTGCTTTGCTAATTGTTTTTATATGGTTTGGGAGATATAAGAAAGCTAAAAGCTGGATACTAGGAGAGCAATGAGGGTGTTTATTTACAAGTACGCACTCCTAGTTAGCCCTTGTTGATAACACAATCAAAATTTCCTAAGTTGTGTTTGTGTTTAAGGTTGAGTTCGAGTTGTGGCTTTGATGGAGACATCCGATTCAAAGAACCGCCTATTATCTATCGAAGGCGAAAGAAGCGTCACGAAAACTCCTCTTTAAAAAATGAGTGTTCTAAATAAATGAATCACGGACGTCCGTGAATTAGAAGGTTTGTTGTTTTAGTGCATGACCGACGTCCGTGAATACTGGACGGACGTTTGTGATTCTAGTTAGCAGTTTCAGTTATTTTTATATTTCAAATTTAGAGAACTACTTTTGGGCTAGACGGGCGTCCGTGAACACATGACAGGCATCCTTGATAATAGGACGAACATCCGTGAGTCAGTTATTGTCCTATTTCAAATGCATGATTAGTTGCCTATAAAAGGCATTTTGAATCTAATGATTATGGATTATTGTTATGCAAATTGAGAGCTTTTAATTAAGGCTTTCTTCGAGAGTGTGATTCTCTCAAAATTTAGAAGAGTGAGTCTTCTATTCATGTGCGGTTTGATGCGAGGCCAACTTTTCCATCCATCATATTTACTCTTAATCTCAATCATATGCGTAAGTATTTGGTTAATATCTTACCTTATTATATTCTTAACCATTTGATTTCTACATACCTAGAATCCCTTTTCTTATTGTTAATTCCGCTCGATTTCTAAAACACGCAGTTGCGAGTTCGTTCGAAGCCTAAACTATTGGAGATCTGGTTGTTCGCTAAAAACCCTAGTCTTCTAGATCTTAAAGGGAACGTACGGCAAACGTAACACTATTTTAGGCTAAATCAAATTATTTAATCGCAATTCTCTTTAATTTCTGTGTTAATTTGTTAGATAATTTATATTTCAATTGTTTATGTTAGTTCTCGATTAATATCAGCCCATCACATTTGCATCGTGTTAGTTTCATGGATCAAAATTTCGTCCGATACCGATACGTATCGGTATCGGAGGTGAACGATACGATACATTCAGTGTACCGTATCGTTCACTTTATATGGAAAGCCTCCGATACATTCAATGTATCGTCTGACTTTTTACTGTTCCAATACGTATCGGTTTTGAGCTCGGACAATACGTATCGGATACCTGGTATTTTAACCCATGATTAGTTTATGCATCAGATTTGGTATCGAAGCTTTGTCAATTTAGGATTTGCCAGTGTTCATATAGATTCTAGGTTTCATTTCCGTTTGTCTTACGTCATTATGGATTCCGCTAGATCAAAGCCCTTATTAAGGAACTTGGCTACGAGTCAAGCAGATCTCCAAGCCTAAATGCTTGATCACCATACGTAATTACAAAATCAGTTGCCTGATCAACAAACCTGACATGAGAATCTGGTAACCCGTGTCGAGGAAATGAATAGGGTTGTCACTGATGACCATTTTCAAGTCCACATCAATGATCGTAGAAGAGAAAGTCCTCACCGTCGCGATCTTCCACCCAATCAGGATGAAAAAATCATGAAGTCCGTCAAGATGGATGCTCCAATTTTTTATGAAAAGAGACAACCTAAAATCTATCTAGAATGGGTGACCGGCATGAAAGCCTATTTTGATTGGTTTGTCAAAGTTAAGCTTATGGGCCAAGCTAAGCTTTACTGGATGGGTATCGAGCGTCGCAGACAATCCCAAGGCCTTCTTCCCATTTCCACATGGCCAAACATGAAGATCCAACTCAGTGAGAAGTATGTTCCCCTATCCTATGATGAACGTCTTCTTGATCAGTGGCAGTCACTTCACCAAGGGAATACGTCGGTCACAGAGTACATTGATAAGTTCGAAAACTTGATGTTCCAAGCTAATGTAGAACAGGACAAAGTTACCTTATCTCAATTTCAAATAGGCCTCCGCCCAGAATTATAACGAAACTTATTCCATATCCCGTTACCGATCTAAAAGAGTGTTTCTCTAGAGTCGAAGAGTTAGAGCGATACCTTAAGACCCCTCAAACCAAACGTTTTGATGCTAGTGGGTCCAATTATAAGTCTAACTATTCTGAATCTAAGTCTATTGTCAACTCCCATTCGGCTAGGTCCAATTCACTTGCCACGCCAGTGATTAAAGCTGATAAGGGTAAGAGTCCATTGTTAGAGGGCCCCAAGAGTGGTGGTCAAAGCAATTACTACAAGTGTCATGGCTTTGGACATTTTGAAGCACAATGTCCTTCCCGAAATTTGTTCATAATAGAGGAAATTGAAGATGAACAGGAAGACGGTGAAGTAGAAGTTTATGAACCCGAATCATTCCCTAGCGATGAAGATCATGTAGGGGAACGAGCTGTAGCTTATCTTAGGGAAGCCTCTTACCTCGTTGAGGAGGATAATACATCACGGGCTCTTATAGTTAGATGTGCTTTAACCTAATCAAAAGAGCGTGATGACTGGCGAAGGGATAACATCTTTTATAACATAGCCAAGTGTGGTGAGAAAGTTTGTAGAGTCATAGTCGGTAGTGGAAGTTGTCCCAATGTTGTTTCCGAAAGCATAGTTTCTCGCTTGGGACTTGCACCCGTACATCACCCGCGACCTTATAAAGTAGTTTGGATCAATTCATCATCCATCCCAGTTTCACACAGGTGTCAAGTTCCTATACAGTTTGGGTCATATAAGGACACCTTAAGGTGCGATGTTGTGCCAATGGATGTTGGGCATATCATCCTTCAGAGGCCTTCGTTGTATGATAAAGATGTTACATTGTTCAGGAGATCGAACGTGTGTTCTTTCATGCACAAAGGTAGTAAGATTAGAATAAATCCTCCACCTCCTAGAGTGACTACAGTGAAAACAAACAAATCAAAGGATCAAGGCTTAGTTGAGAGAGAGAAGCCAACTAAAGCCATCACTACTGTTAGCCCTTTAGAGTTTGAACAGGGTGCTATGGAGGAGAACATGTTTATGTTCTCGTTACTGTGGATTCAACCAATGAATTAAGCGTTAAGTTTCCAAAAGAGGCGGAACCCATGATGAGGGAGTTTCATGATGTTTTTCCCATAGACCTCCCGAATGAATGACTACCTTTAAGGGACATTCAACACACTATTGATTTGATTCCCGGTTCTACTTTACCTAATTTGCCCCATTATCGCATGAATCCTTCCGAACGCTCGGAGTTAAAAAGGCAAATTGATGAACTTCTCTAGAAGGGATTCATCAGTGAAAGTATGAGTCCATGTGGCGTGCATGCACTGCTCACACCCAAGAAAGATGGATCTTAGAGGATGTACGTCGATAGCCGCGCTATTAATAAAATTACGGTCAAGTATCAGTTTCCTATATTGAAACTGAACTGCATGTTAGACATGATGGTTGTTGCCACCATATTTTCAAAGATTGATTTGAATAGTCAATACCATCAAGTTCGAGTTCGTCCCGAAGATGAATGGAAAATTGTCTTTCGGGCTTTCGAATGCCCCGAGCACATTTATGTGGATCATGACGTAAGTGTTGAGGCCTTTCATGGGCAAGTTCCATGTGGTTTACTTCGATGGTATCCTTATCTATAGCCACAACAAGGAACAACACTTACACCATTTAAGGCAAGTCTATGTGGTTCTCAGAGGAGAGAAGTTATACGCAAACTTAAAGAAGTGTATTTTCATGATGACTAGTGTTATCTTCTTAGGATTTGTTGTAACCTCTAAAGGAATGACTGCAAACCCGGAAAATGTCAAGGCTATTGTGGAGTGGCCTGAGCCTATGAGAATTCAGGAAGTATGTAGCTTCCATGAGTGTAATACCTGCCCCTAGATATATGTGTTGGTCAATGGTTGATCGGACACTAGTGTGACCTGACTGAGCCAGCTGACTGTCTGAAGCTAGGTTCACCAAAATTCTCAGAGCACCCACTATAAATAAATAAGAATTTGTCCACTAATATTGACACCCATCTTAAATAGATAAGAATTCGATTATTACCTGTGGCACTCATTTCAAGCCAATAAGAATTTGACTATTGGTGGTGGCGCCCACCCTGAAACAATAAGAAAATTCAATTACTGGTAATGGCACCCGTTGGGCACCCCAATAAATTAATTGGGTGTGTTAGAAAAATGGTGAAATGCACACCACATTTCGTACCTTAAATTTACCCGAATTATTGCATGAATATAGGTTTGATCCGTGGTTTGACCCGAATTGGGCCTGAGCCTTGGAGGTGATGTGAGGATCATCGCCAATAGATCGGATTTTTTTAATTTATCACGAGGTTTATAAATATATCGAGTCAAACATTGACCCATAAACTAGAAGCTTTGAGATGTGCTAACACTTAGAGCTAGGTATTTGTAGTTTACATAGAGGAGTGGCAAATCTTGATATTAGACTTAAAGCCCAAGGGCATTAGTACATTAAACAACCAATTTTTGTAATTTAGAAATTAGAACTTACAAATCTCTAGCAAATCCTAGCTATAGAAATACATTTAATTGCGGAAACGATTAAATAATAATTACCAAAGTAGTTGTTAAATTTAGCATAGTATGCGCGGAAACTTTAAGTTAAACACTATCGGTTTAGCCTCCCAATTTCGTTAACCTGACGGACAGATTCAAGATTACAACTTTTTCGTAAATAACTTTTAATGAGTAAAACAATATAATAAAGACAACTTTTAAAACCTTTTTCCATCAAAGTAAAACCATAAAAGTTAAATTGTTCATACAAGCCCAATTACAAAATTATAACCAGAATTTCAAAAGCAATGGACTTAAAAAAAAGTCAAAATAAGAAGGAAAGATTCTTTCAAAATTAAGTACAAGTACTGGTAGCTCTACTAGATAAAAGGAGCTTTAAACTATCAACTCGGTTGTCGCTCCTGGATCCTCCTGCATCCACCTTCTCTAATCCTGGCTAGGTAGCTGTTGACTGGCCTCGGGAATTTTTGGGTCATAAAGCAACCATAAGCAAGGAAGCTCAGTAAAGTCTTAATTAGAGTTGCGCTATGTTTTTAGTGCTAGTATAAAAATATTTCCACAGGTGCAAATGCAAGTGAGGTTTCCAGTAATTGTGACAATATAACTAGGTACAATTCAGAAAGATTAAACTAACATTTATTTGTAATTCTAAGTACAACTATACTAAGCATATACTAATCAATTTAAAGTGAACATCCATGAAGAGTAGCAAGACACAACTAAACGATAATTAATAAAATTACTTCAGAAGCATGGAAATATATTATCCTACAAGGTATTGCTACACCATCATTCAGGGAGAACTACAAAGATAACTTTAACCAGTGAAAAGTTCGACACAATTCTAGAAATGAAGAGATAATTAAGTATAATTTCTAGTTATTATGATTAGATATGTGATATTCTTGTTACAATTATCCCTTAATTATTAGTATCTTTTAATTAATCGGTGTCGATATCAGAACACCACCTATGGGCCAAGATTCAAGATTCAAGATGCCATTGTGGATCAAACAAAGGCCAGCACTCTTCGCCGTTTGGTCAATCAAGACAAGGATCAATGACCCTATTGGTCTAACTAAACCCAATCCTCAGCTGACATTTTGGGATCCCTTTCAAGTACAAGATGCTCATACAAGCCTGTTCGTGAGAACAGCGATCAGCTATGTGAGGCTTTCAAGTTCAAGATAGTATATTTTTTCACTTTCAAGATTTCAAGTTTCGTTACCAAGTAATTAATATGCAAGGTTCATCTTGTTCAGGATTTTCCATATTCAAGTTCAAGTATTTCAAGATTCAAGTTCAAGTACTTCTTTCTAGAAGTTCAAGTTCAAGTATTCAAGTATTCAAGATCCAAGTTCGAATGCTTCTTTCTAGAAGTTCAAGATTCAAGTATTCAAGATTCAAGTTCAACAACTTCTTTCTAGAAGTTCAAGTTCAAGTTCCCGTACAAATTCAATGGCAAGTCTATGATCAAGTACAATTTCAAGTATAAGTTTTAGTTCAAGTACAAGTTCTAGTTCCAATTATAAGTTCAGGTACATGTCCCAAAACATGTTCTAAGGCAAGTTCTAATTCTAAAGATGTCGAGTTCAAGTACATTACTATCCTTACTAGCATTCATTTTAAGTATAACACTCATTTCTAGTACAAGCGTGTCATTATCTTAAATACTAACGAGTTCAAGTTTTGGGAATTGATCCTAAGGGAGGATCTCGTCGGCTTACACTTACCTCAAGTGTTACCCTAGTTAAAGTCCACTAGGGGACTTATATTTATCATTGTTGATAAAATGCGGTTACCTCTAACAATAATTGAGGCATCGAGATGCCTATTTTACCAATTCTAGTTATTCGAGTTAAATCAACGAACCGGTATCCAAGTTCTTACATATCCTATTACCTCTAGTATGAGTCATGGATTCAAAAAGGGTCATGGTCGAGAAAGGGTCTAGTGTTTTTTTTTCTGGGTTCAACGAATCCAATGCTTCATGGAATCAAATGAGTATAAAGAGTTATGAGTCTAAATGAGTCCAGCAGTTATACTGGGTCCAATACTATATAGATTTTAGGTCTAATAGGTCCAATGGGTTTATATAATATAGGCCAGATGGAGTTTAGGTCCAACGGGTTTTAATTAGTTATGGGTCCGATGGATTTTAGGTCCAATGGGTTTCAAGTAGTTATGGGCCCGATGGATTTTAGGTCCAATGGGCTCTATTCAATACATGTCTGATGGATTTTAGATCGAACAAGTCCAATGGGTTTCAAGTAGTTATGGGTCCGATGGATTTTAGGTCCAACAGGTTTTATACAATATGGGCCTTTACTAGATTTAAAACTAAGGTTGAGGGCCTTTCACAGGGTCCGAGCCATAGGCATCTTGTTCTCATGGGTCTTGATTCATACATCTTAGGCCTGACACGTATCTTAAGGAATGGCTTAGATATGTCAAGTCATGGGCCGGGTCCTTACTGGGCACTTGGCAATCCTATAAATCATATTTACTTAAAAGTTTAGAATTTGGGGCCTTATTGGGCCGACAAGAATTTGACAGGATCCTTTGACTTAATTGACCAATTTCACATGGGTTTGTCATATGTGAGCATAATGGAACCATGCATATGGGTCTGCCCAACTAGCCACGGGTCTTGGATCAAGATTCGAATATTAAGCTTTTATCCTATAATTTTTTATTTTTCCGAAGAAATGGCGGACAACCTACGGTAAATCGGCCGCCATTTTCAACTTCGATTGAATTTTCACATGCTTCCAAAACTGGGGATAAGATGACTGATGAGAGCATCTTTCCCAAGTGGTGGCATCCAAAATTTTGATCAGGTTTGATTACAGTAGACAAATCTCAAAGATCTGTCATGTTTTATCTGGGCTTCAGGCCAGAATTATTGGGCCTCGATGTCGGGTCTGTAACTTTCAATTCCGATACCGAAATCGGGTGTTTAGCGGCTCTCTAGAAAGATCCGAGAGTCACCCAACTTAGTCTTTTATATTGTTCAGGTCAAAAGTCCATAGATCAGGATGTAATAGGGTCCATCCGATCTAAGGCTGGGTCTAATTTTCTAGTTAGGTACCATTTACCTATATTTCGGCTGAAATTTACCGAATTCCTTGCCGTTCATTCTAATCGAATCGAAGCCTGAAATTTTTAGGTCTTAAGCATATATGAAGATTTATGTCTAATTAATTCTAGAATTTTCCTATGTGTTTTCGGGCACGGAACCTAGAGCTTATTACAGCTCTATGTTTGGGTGCAACGGGACAAATTCATCGCATCTCGTTCCGAGTGTCGTAACTTTCACACCATACGGGGTTTGGGTCTAAAATTTTTACTGAGTATCGGAATCTGAGTCAAGTATTTCCCCAAATTTTTAGGGAGTTTTCAAGAATTTATTCATATTTATTCGAGTCCCTATTCCGAAACTGATTTCCTGTGGGCTGCACAGTTCACAATTTTGGGCCTTAGATGGGCCCACCTAGCGGTTCATCCCGGGCCACACATCATTGGATCTCGGTCTGGAACATCCCCAGCTAACCCCAGGTCCATTGGGATTAAGTTTGGGTAACCGTTTTCATTCAATTAACGCTAATCAATTACCGGTACTTGATTAGTCACCGGTGTCGATTTGTCTAAAGTTATCGGACCACAAATTTAAGCAATCTAAGACCACAAATTTCCTAATCATGATCCATCAAAACAAAATGCTAGAGTTATGATTTTTTCATACAATAACCACCTCAATCACATATTAATTCATTATTCACAACTTCTATGATTTCTATGCAAAAATTTAGAGTCTATGCTATACCATAGCACACATTTAAGGCAAAATGCATCTAAAATCGTAGAATTGCCTAGAATTTTGTGAACAATAAGATGAATTACAAATATCACACTTCCATATATATGATCTACAATACTTATATTAATCATCTGTAAGGTTCATTTAACCTAAATAGCACACTATGATCAAGAAAAAGCAAGAATGCCAATTTCCTACACCTTTAGTGTATAGTGGTCAAAGTTGACCACATATTGACCATTGGATGGCCTGGCAGATTTAAAGGAAAATTATATTCAACCCACTATTTTGCCAAGAGAAATCAAGTTTAACAACTAGGACAAAACTTTGACATGTTTGACTTAATGCGGACCATTTGATGACCATGCATGATCACACTGATCACAAACATGGCATCCCAGGTCATTGGCCCATTTCTTTTTATCAAATTATTGAAATATTTTAGCCAAAAACTATTTTTATTCCATAAAAATCCAAATAAATACTATTATTCCAAGATTTGACCTCTTGAGTCAATCTAGGCCATTGGATGGCCTTGCATGGTCATATTGATCATATGCAGGTCACCCAACATCTCAGGTCCAAAGCATAATCCAGCTCAACAGAAAATCTAAGTAAAAAAAAAATCAAGTTTAAATCATGCAAATCCAAGGAAAACTCCAAGTTTTCTTCTATATAGTGGTCTAGGCCTTACTGGGCCATCATAGACCATTGGATGGCCTTTCTTGATCTCATGGATCACATGCATGGCCTCCAATGCACTGGTCTCATATAAAATATGGTCACTCTAGAGTTCTAAAAAAACAAAATTTTAAAAAAGAAGCATAAGAACGATGGCCAAAATTTCTATATAAAAAATTAAAAACTAGACAATGCTCTAAACCAAGACTTTACCTTGGCCCAAGCTTCTTCCCTTGCTGGTTTGCTAGAGATTTTGTGGTGTCAAGGGATTGGAAACAAGCCTAGGTCAAGGTATGTGAAGCTAGAGAGTATGAAGAGTAGAATAGTGGTTTTAGTTTTTAGATTTGATGGTTGGGTTGGGGAGGAGAAGATTTCCTACAAGCTATGCTCCAAGGAGCTCTAATAGAGTCTAGAGAGAGGAAGAAGAAGAAAGAAGAGCTGGAATACAAAGTTCTCAATTTCTTGAATTTACAAGGAGAGGAGACAAGGGCTGCAAAGTTTGGCCACATGTCATCCCCACACTATCCCAAGTCTAACTCCTCCAAGTCCCTAAGTATTCCCATGATGAAGCTCACTCTCTCTCTCCTCCAAGGTCAAACACGCCCCACATTTTTTACCCCATTGGACTTCTCCACACCACACATCAAGTTATGTTTTGTCCTTTTCTGGTCTTCAAGGCCGTTAAAGTGTGTGAACCTCAAAGGTCTTACCAATCTAGTGGTGCATGCATTCCAAATGCATCTTGCACCTTAAATTTCCCCAATGAAAAATCTATGGTATAAGATGGGTCAAATCTAAGTCAAATCATTCAATGGCTAGGATTTGCTAGAGATTTGTAAATTCTAATTTCTAAATTACAAAAATTGGTTCTTTAATGTACTAATGCCCTTGGGCTTTAAGTCTATTTACAAGATTTGTCACTCCTCTATGTAAACCACAAATACCTAGCTCTAAGTGTTAGCACATCTCAAAGTTTCTAGATTATGGGTCAATGTTTGACTCGACATATCTATAAACCTCGTGATGAATTAAAAAAATCTGATCCATTAGCGATGATCCTCTCATCACCTCCAAGGCTCAGGCCTAATTCGGGTCAAACCACAGATCGAACCTATATTCATGCAATAATTCGGGCAAATTTAAGGTACGAGATGTGGTGTGCAGTTCACCATTTTTCTAACACACCCAATTAATTTAGTAGGGTGCCCAACGGGTGCCATTACCAGTAATTGAATTTTCTTATTATTTCAGGGTGCGTGCTCCGAGAATTTGACTACCAATAGTCATTCTTATTGGCTTGAAATGCATACCACAGGTAATAATCAAATTCTTATCTATTTAAGATGGGTGTCAATATTAGTGAGCAAATTCTTATTTATTTATGGTGGGTGCTCCGAGAATTTTGGTGGAACTAGCCTCAGGCAATCACCTAGCTCAATCATGTCACATTAGTGTCCGATCGACCTTTGACGAACACAAATATCTAAGGGCAGGTGGTACATCCTCCCCTCCTTAAAAAGGATTCCATCCCCAGAATCAAAACTATCAGGAGTGTTTCGGAAATACCTACGATTTGCATCAGGGTTTTAGTCACAGCCATAACGGCGTCGAGCCTATCGATGTCCTCTCTAACGATTGCCAGAATTCCCTCACTCTGGCCAAGTCCAACAGTTTCCTTAGCTAGGTGCCACTTGCAATTTCGAAGTCTTTGTTTTACATCATCCATTTGTCGAACAGTCTCGCATTTTCCAAGCGGATTTCCTCTTAGTAGAGAAACACAGATTGCCAAGATGTGTTTCTCACTAATCAGATTGTCGATGCGGGTCTCGAGGTATTGGATTGATGATCAGTGCAAGGCACATTGGTGGAAGAAGAGAAGTTCTTTCCGTTCTAATTTCTTCATTTTGCGTGTCAGTTTCGTCATTGTTTCCAGTAAAGTCATCGTACTGCTTATCTGTAGAAATAACAAGACTGTTTTTAGGGATGTGCTCATCTTAGTGGTTTTAAATCAAGCAAGAACAACTGCTTATGTGCATGCATCCATGTGAAAAAGATTGGAATTTAGAGATGATGGGGATTTATTTTGACTCACAATATAATAACTTTTAACTGCTAAATAGTCATGTATAACAAAACTTGATCATTATTTCAAAAAGTTTTTATCATTCCATTAGATTTCATTTAAAAGTTAACATCAAAATTTCTACAAGTCTTTATGCTCATGAGAGCATACATCAAGACAAAATGATCAAAAGACTTTCTAACTCCTATCTCTATGGTCTAGGGCTGTAAGTTTCAGCTTGTAGCCTTCAATGTCGGCGGTCAGCTTCTTCAAAGTCTTTTTAAGGGTCTTTAGACGTTTCATGTCCTCTTTAAAATCTATTTCTATGCGTCTCAACTCCCGGAGTCGAGCTCTCCTTTCCCTATCTTGTCGGAGCACACTCAACAACTCTTGAGTGGTAGCTCTCTTCCAACGATCTATGAGTACATTTTCATGTAAAACCTTTCGGTTGTGTTCAAGCGAGCACTTCACATACGTGAATTGTTCTAATAGAGTCTCCCTATTGGCTCCATAGTGTAAAGGGATCCATTATATGAGAAATGAGAATGACTAAATAAAAATTTTACCAAAATGCCCAAACACTTCTTTTTCAACTTTTTCACCAAATCTGCTCACAATATTTGCTTTTTAAAACATTACATCATGTAAAATTCCCAAGTTTTGTAAACAAAGCTAAAATAAAATACCAATACAGAGTTTCCCAAACTTTCCAAAATAATTGCCTTTGCTGCAAAACAGATGGCAAGGCATATCACAAAATACCACAAAATTCCAAAAAGAAAAGTTTTATTTTCTCATAAATCATTTTCCAGCCAATCTTTTCAAAATGTTTTTGATGTTCAGTAACTGTTCCGTGAACTCAGCTATCCTTATGCCCAGTTTGGCTGATTAGGGTCCTAGCCACCCTAATGTCCCTATTGTAGTCTTTGATCATCAAGGAGTAAACTTAAATAACCAATTTTTGTAATCTATAAATTAGAATTTACAAATCTCTAGCAAATCCTAGCCATTAAATAGATTTGACTTAGATTTGACCCATCTTATACCATAGATTTTTCATTGGGAAAATCTAAGGTGCAAGATGCATTTGGAATGCATGCATCACTAGCTTGGTAAGACCGTTGAGGTTCACACACTTTAAGGGCAGCCTTGAAGACCACAAAAGGACAAAACATGACTTGATGTGTGGTTTGGAGAAGACCAAGGGGGTCAAAAATGTGGGGCATGTTTGACCTTAGAGGAGAGAGAGAGAGAGTGTTTCATAATGGGAATACTTAGGGACATGGAGGATTTAGACTTGGGATAGTGTGAGGATGACATGTGGACAAAATTTGCAACCTTGTCTCCTCTTCTCTCCTTGTAAATTCAAAAAATTATGGAGAACTTTGTATTCCAGCTCTTCTTTCTTCTTCCTCTCTCTAGACTCCATTAGAGCTCCTTCAAGCTTAGCTTGTAGGAAACCTTCTCCTCCCTAACCCAACCATCAAATCTCAAAACTAAAACCACCATTCTACTCCCCATGCTCCCTAACCTCACATACCTTGACCTGAGCCTGTTTCCAGCCCCTTTACTCCACCAAATTTGTAGAAAACCAATAAGGGAAGA
Source organism: Chloranthus sessilifolius (assembly GCA_021018995.1). Taxonomy (NCBI): domain Eukaryota; kingdom Viridiplantae; phylum Streptophyta; class Magnoliopsida; order Chloranthales; family Chloranthaceae; genus Chloranthus; species Chloranthus sessilifolius. Next base: position 101,988,123 of record CM037597.1, read on the forward strand.
AGCTTGAGCGAAGGTAAAGTCTTAGTCTAGAGCATTGTCTAATTTTTAATCTTTTATATAGAAATTTTGGCCATGATTCTTATGCTTCTTTTTTTTAGAAATTCTTTTTAGAACTCTGGAGTGACCATATTTTATGAGACCAGAGCATTGGAGGCCATGCAAGTGATCCATGAGATCAAGCAAGGTCATCCAATGGTCTATGATGGCCAAGTAAGGCCTAGACCACTATATAGAAGAAACTTGGAGTTTTCCTTGGATTTGCATGGTTTAAACTTAATTTGTTTTACCTAGATTTTTTTTGAGCTAGATTATACTTTGGACCTAAGATGTTGGATGACCTGCATGTGATCAGTATGACCATGCAAGGTCATCCAATCGCCTAGATTGATCCAAGAGGTCAAATCTTGGAATAATAGTATTTATTTGGATTTTTATGGAATAAAAAGGGTATTTGGCAAAAATATTTCAATAATTTAATAAAAAGAAATGGGCCAATGACCTGGGATGTCATGTTTATGAACAGTGTGATCATGCATGGTCATCAAATGGTCCACATTAAGTCAAACATGTCAAAGTTTTGACCTAGTTGTTAAACTTGATTTCCCTTGGCAAAGTAGTAGGTTGAATATAGTTTTCCTTTAAATCTCGATGAATTCTTTACATGCATGATAAGTTAGTGACCTGGGATGCCAAGCATGAAATTTCCATGATCATGCCAGGCCATCCAATGGTCAAGATGTGGTCAACTTTGACCACTATAGACTAAAGGTGTAGGAAATTGGCATTCTTGCTTTTTCTTGATCATAGTGTGCTATTTAAGTCAAATGAACCTTATAAATGATTAATATAAGTACAGTAGATCATATATATGGAAGTGTGATCTTTGTAATTCATCTTATTGTTCATGGAATTCTAGTTAATTCTATGGTTTTAGATGCAGTTTGCCTTAAATGTCTGCTATGGTGTAGAATAGACTCTAAATTTTTGCATAGAAATCATAGAAGTTGTGAATGATAAATTAATATGTGATTGAGGTGGTTATTGTATGGAAAAATCAGAACTTTAGCATTTTGTTTTGATGGATCATGATTAGGAAATTTGTGGTCTTAGATTGCTAAAAATGTTAGAATAGGCATCATGTGTGATAGTTTAAATTTTCGTCTTCAATAATAGGATAAATGTTGGCACATTTGATGATTGGAAAATGATGGATTTACATAAGTTCATCTCAGTAAATCCTGGTCCAAGTACTGGTCTTGATGATGGACCAATCGGATGGTTATGATTGGTTTACTAGTAAAGTTTGAATTACTTGAAATAATGATTAAATAATTAATTCTCTTGTGTGGCTCTGACCTAGGAGAATAGCTCAATGGTAAACTAGAATTTATTATTCTTTAAAGTTAGATGACAAATTTTCCGAAATTTTAATCATGAAATTGAATGGTAATAAATGTATGGATAGGATTAGATGAATGGATAGGTCAGAAAATTTTGACAAAGAGGATTTAAAAATTTAATTGAAAGGACCTTTTATCAGGCCAAGATACGCAGGATTTGAAATTTTAACTTTTTACTGGATGAGATGGATCCGATCGGATGGCTTCCAAAGCCTGATCCGGTAACTTTAGACAAATCGACACCTGTAACTAGGCAAGTACCGGTAATTGATTAGCGTTAATTGAATGAAAATGGTTACCCAAACTTAATCCCAACGGACCTGGGGTTAGTTGGGGATGTTCCGGACTGAGATTCGATGATGTGTGGCCCCGGGAAGGACCGCTAGGTGGGCCCATCTAAGGCCCAAAACTGTGAACTGTGCAACCCACAGGAAATTAGTCTCGAAACAGTGACCCGAATAAATATGAATAAATTCTCGAAAAATCCCTAAAATGTTGGGGAAATACTTGACCGAGATCCCGATACTCAGTAACAATTTCAGACCCGAACCCCATACAGTTTAAAAGTTACAGCACTCGAAACGAGATGCGCGAATCTGTCCCGTTGCACCCAAAAATAGAGTTGTAATAAGCTCTAGGTTCCGTGCCCGAAAACACATAGGAAAATTCTATAATTAATTAGACATAAATCTTCATATATCCTTAAGACCCTGTAAAAATTTCAGGCCTATTTTCAATTAGAATCAACGGCAAGAAATTCGGTAAATTTCAGCCAAAATATAGGTAAATGGTACCTAACTAGAAAACTAGATTCGACCTTAGATCGGATGGACCCTATTACATCCTGATCTATGGACTTTTGACCTGAACAATGTAAAAGACTAAGTTGGGCGTCTCTCGGATCTTTCTAGAGAACTGCTAAACACCCGATTTCGGTATTGAAATTGAAAGTTACAGATGTGACACCGAGGCCCAGTAATTCTGGCCTGAATCCAAGATAAAACAGGACAGATCTTGGAGATTTGCCTACTGTGATCAAACCTAATCAAATTTTTGGATGCCACCACTTGGGACTCATCAGTCATCTTGCCCTCAGTTTTGAAAGTATGTAAAATTCGATCGGAGCCGAAAATGGTGGTTGATTTACCGTAGATTGTCCGCCATTTCTTCGGAAAAATAAGAAATTATAGGATAAAAGCTTAATATCTTGACCTTGATCCAAGACCCGTGGCTAGTTGGGCAGACTCAAACACATGATTCCATTATGCTAATTTATGCCAAACTCATGTGAAATTGGTCAATTAAGTCAAAGGATCCGGTCAAATTTTTGACGGCCCAATAAGGCCCAAAATCCTAAACTTTTAAGTAAATAGGATTGATAGGATTGCCAAGAGCCCAGTAAGGACCCTGCCCATGACTCGACATATCTAAACCATTCCTTAAAATATGAGTCAGGCCTAAGATGTAAGAATCAAGACCCATGAGAACAAATGCCTATGGCTCGGACCCTATGAAAGGCCTGCAACCTTAGTTTTAAATCTAGTAAATGTCGTATAAAATATGTTGGACCCGTTGGACCTAAATCCATCTGACCCATAACTACTTGAAACCCATTGGACCAATTGGATCTAAAATCCATCGGACATGTATTGAATAAAGCCCATTGAACCCGTTGGACCTAAAATCCATCGGACCCATAACTACTTGAAACCCATTGGACCTGTTGGACCTAAAATTCATCAGACCCATAACTACTTGAAACCCGTTGGACCTAAACTCCATCTGGCTCATATTGTATAGAACCCATCGGACCTAAACTCCATCTAGCCTATATTGTATAAACCTATTGGATCTATTATACCTAAAATCTATATAATATTGGACCCAGTATAACTGCTGGACTCATTTAGATTCATAACTCTTTATACCCATTTGATTCCATGAAGCATTGGACTTGTTAGACCCATAAATAAAAAAAACATTAGACCTTGTCTGGACCCATGACCCTTTTTGAACCCACGACCCATACTGGAGGTAATAAGATATGTAAGAACTTGGATACCAATTCATTGATTTAACTCGAATAACTAGAATTGGTAAAATAGGCATCTCGATGCCTCAATTATTGTTAGAAACAACCGAGTTTTATTTTATCAAAAATGATAAATATAAGTCCCCTAGTGGACTTTAACTAGGGAAACACTTGAGGTAAGTGTAAGCCGGCGAGATCCTCCCTTAGGATCAAGTCCCAAAACTTGAACTCGGTAGTACTTAAGATAATGACACGCTTGTACTAGAAATAAAGTGTTATGCTTGAAAGGAATGCTAGTAAGGATAGTAATGTACTTGAACTCGACATCTTTAGAATTAGAACTTACCTTAGAACATGATTTGGGACATGTACCTGAACTTGTAATTGGAACTAGAACTTGTGCTCGAATTTGTACTTGAACTAGAAGTTGTCTGCAATTGAATTTGTACTTGATCATAGACTTGCAATTGAATTTGTAAGAGAACTTAATCTTGAACTTGAACTTGAACTTCTGGAAAGTACTTGAACTTGAATCTTGAATACTTGAATGCTTGAACTTGAACTTCTAGAAAGAAGTACTCGAACTTGGATCTTCAATACTTGAATACTTGAACTTGAATCTTGAAATACTTGAATATGGAATATCCTGAACATGATGAACTTTGCATATTAATTACTTGGTAACGAAACTTGAAATTTTGAAAGTGAAAAGATACTATATTGAACTTGAAAGCCTCACACAGTTGATCATTGTTCTAACGAATAGGCTCGTATGAGCACCTTGTACTTGAAAGAGATCTCGAAATGTCAGCTGAGGATCGGGTCTAGTTAGACCAACAGGGTCATTGATCCTTATCTTGATTGACTAAACGGCGGAGAGTGTCGGCCTTTGTCTGATTCACATTGGCATCTTGAATCTTGAATCTTGGCCCATGGGTGGTGTTCTGGTATCGACACCAATTAATTAAAAGAAACTAATAATTAATGGATAATTGTAACAAGAATATCACATATCTCATTATAATAACCAGAAATTAAACTTAATTATCTCTTCATTTCTAGAATTATGTAGAAATTTTCACTGGTTAAAGTTACCTTTGTAGTTCTCTCTAAATGATAATGTAGCAATACGTTTTAGGATAATATTTCCATGCTTCTGAAGTAATTTTATTAATTCTCGTTAAGTTGTGACTTGCTACTCTTCATGGATGTTCCCTTTAAATTGATTGGTATATGCTTAGTATGGTTGTACTTAGAATTACAAATAAATATTAGTTTAATCTTTCTGAATTGTACCTAGTTATATTGTCCCAATTACTGGAAGCCTCACTTGCATTTGCACCTGTGGAAATATTTCTATACTACTTACACTAAAAACATAGCACAACTCTAACTAAGACTTTATTGAGCTTCATCGCTTACGATTGTTTCATGACCCAAAAATTTCAGATGCCAATCAGCAGCCACCCAGCCAGGATTAGAGAAGGTATCCGCAGGAGGATCCAGGAGCTTCAACCGAGCTGATAGTTTAAAGCTCCTTTTGTCTGGTAAAGCTACCAGCACCTACACTTAATTTTGAAAGGATCTTTCCTTCTTGTTTTGGCTTTTGTTTAAATCCGTTACTTTTGAAATTCTTGTTATAATTTTGTAATTGGGCTTGTATGAACAATTTAACTTTTAACGTTTTATTTTGATGGAAAAAGGTTTTTAAAGTTGCCTTTATTATATCGTCTTACTCATTAAAAGTTATTTACGATCAAGTCGTAATCTTGAATCTGGCCGTCAGGCTAACGAAATTGGGAGGTTAAACCGATAGTGTTTAACTTAAAGTTTCCGCACATACTTTGATAAATTTAACAACTACTTTGGCAATCGTAATTTAATCGTTTCCGCAATTAAATGTATTTCTACAAAAAAAAATGTGGCAAAATACATGGAGAAAGATAAGGACATGAATATAGTTATGAAAGGAAATGTGAACGGCGAGCGTCGACAGTGCCTCACATTGGCTCACCGACGGATCGCGGGGTCGGGTGCGAGGGGCGTGACAATGGGTTAGCCACGTTTTACAAGCAGTGCATCTGTAATTTTAGTACAATAACGGCCCCTATCATCGATTGCATAAAAAAGGGAGAGTTTAATTGGACACCTACTGCAGCAAAAGTATTTAGGGAGATTAAGTCCTGTATGACTGAGGCTCCTATTGTGCACTTTCCAGACTTTTCTAAAGTCTTTGAGGTGGCGTGTGATGCGTCTGGAGTAGGTATTGGTGGAGTATTGAGCCAAGAGGGTCACCCTATAGCTTATTTCAGTAAAAAGCTACACGAGACCAAGCAAAAATATTCTACGTACGATAAGGAATTCTATGCGATAGTTCAATCTTTCAAGTATTGAAAACATTACTTATTACCCAAGAATTTATTCTACTCTCAGATCATGAAGCTCTGAAATTTTTTAACTCTCAAAAGAAACTAAACCCGCCACATATGAAATGGGTTGAACAACTTCAAGGGTTCACCTTTGCACTGAAACATAGGGCTGGAATTGAGAATAAGGTTGTTGATGCACTTAATCGTAAAGTAGCGACGTTGCACTCCATGAATATTGAAGTGATTGGATTTGATCATTTATTGGATGATTATCCTATGTGTCCAGATTTTGGAGAACAGTACGCTTCACTTGTCGATGACCAAACTAAAAGAGTGTGTAAGTATACCTACACGATGGGTATTTATTTGAAACACTGCTTATGTATTCCCCGCACTTCTCTACGAGATTTTCTTGTTTGGGAATTATACGCCTGAGGTGTCGTCGGGCATTTCGGTCGTGACAAGACTATTACATTGATTGAAGATAGGTTTTATTGGCCCAATCTCACACGAGATGTTGTCAAAATCATCAATCAATGTCGTGTTTACACCACTGTTGTCATAAGCGATCGCTTAAGTGATTAAGCGATTGATTAAGCGATCATAAGCTACAAAATCGCATAAGCCATCCTGGCTTATGCGATCTTCACATTATGCGATCGCATAAGCCATATTTTATGGCTTATGCGATCGCATAATCCTCCAACGGTCATATTTATGACCGTTGGGGGCACTTAAATTTTATTTTTATTTTTTTGAGGTCCCATTGCCTCTATAAAAAGGTGGATTGGGTCCTCCACTCCTCACACAACTATTTTGGCTTAAACTTCCTCTCTAATCTCCATTCTTTACTCTGAATCTCCTCCCATCTTTCCTATCTAGTTTTTTTTTTTATGCTTTGTAATCTTTTTTTTTTAGTGAATTAAATTGTTGTAAACTTAGTAATATTAGTGTTAGTGTGTTACAAAGTCTCAAAGGGAAAGATCAAGGATCAAGATTCAAGATTCAAGAGTGAAAAAAGCTTATAGTTCTAATCTTTTATCAATCAAGTGACCCGGATCAAGCAAGCAAGCCTTTTGAGAGGTTTGAGTTTTATTATTTTTGTTTCAAATTTTTTAAATCTCTAATTTTCTTTTCCTAGTTCCTACTTTCTATCATCAATCACCAATTAATTACGTCTACGTCTTCAACCTCGGATCCTCTAAGACCTAAGTCGAATTATCCGGGTTGGAAATATGGACGGTATAAGAGTCCTACTGAGAAATCAACCACAGTTTTTATCTTGTGTGATTATGAGAGCACGGGTAGTATAGGCCTTCATAAACAACATCTTGCTCATGGAGCTGGATCAAATGTTAGGGCTTATAGAAAAGCTACTCCGGAAATCCGAAAGGAAATAATAGAGTATATAGACAAGCGTTCTAGGAAAAACATGATCAAGATATTGTTTTAGAATGCTATATATCATGATGATGATGAAGATGATAGATCTACACCATCAACGGCCCAAAGTAGACCACCTCCACAACCACCATCGAAAAAAACATGTGGCCGTGGTACACTAGAAGGGTTGTGTCGACCACATCCGGAGGATGTGGTTAATCAAAGGGAGGGTAAAGGACCCGCCAAAACAACACTAGAGAACCGATTTAAGGGTAAGGATAGACTCACCACAATCCAATGTGACTAAGTGGTTCTACCAAGCTGGCATTGCTTTCAATACCGTTAAGTTAAAGAGCTTCAGAGTGTTGATTGAAGCTCTTGGGCAATTTGGGCCAGGATTTAAACCCCCTTCCTACCATGAAATCCAAAAAACATGCCTCAAAGAAGAGGTAAGAGTGACCAACAACATATTAGCCGAAGGATGCATGGAAAATATACAATTGCACATTGATAGCCGATGGATGGACGGATAGAACCGCTCGGACATTGATCAACTTCTTGGTAAATTGTCCTACCGAAACTATGTTCCTAAAATCGGTAGATACATCGGCTCATTCTCACACAGCCGAATATTTATTTACACTTTTGGAAAAGACCATAGAGGAAATAGGATCCGAATACATTGTCCAAGTTGTAACGGACAATGCGACATCCTATGTAGCCACCGGTCGCCTCCTTATGGAGAAGCGACCGCAACCATATTGGGCGCCATGTGCAGCTGTAATAGCCCTAAAATTTCGAACAAGAATTAGATTGCTTCGATATGCGTGTCTGGCACGAAAATCGAGATAAAATTTAAAAATTAATATTTAATATTATTAGAAATAATATTATTCCATATGTATGAGAAGTCATGTGTGACTTCTCGCTTAAATCCGAGACTTGTAGGACATTGATGTGGCGTAGTACGCCGTAGAAGATGTGTGGGCGCTTCACACCGGAGCCAAGCTTAGGGAGGAAATAGAAATATCAAAGATATTTCTGTTCCTTAGCTTATATGAGAGGAAGAGGTTTGGATTGGATACCTTTCTTCTTCTTCCTCTTGCTTCTTGAAAAACTTGTAGCTAGGTTGTGTTTTGAGAGGACCTTTTTTTGAGAAAACGGGGTTAGTGATACCCGAGGTCGTGAGTTGTCGGAAATAGAGGGTGGAGAGATCAAATAAACACTCCACGTTTAGTCTAGGTATGTGTACTGTTTCTGCGTGTTGAAGCGGAACTGATCGTCTGCTTGTTCGAGCCATAAACTCCGAGAGTCAGATCCGAAACCCTCTTCGGGTTTCGTTTGCCGAGACTCCGAAAGGGCCCAATTAGAGGTGAGCTTTTACGTTTAATAAGGGCAAAGTTAAAGCCTCATGTGTGTGTGTGTATAGGTGTGTGTGTGAGTGGTTGTTAGAAACCATGAATGATAAGGGGTTAAAATGGGTTAAATGGGTGATCGCCATTAATGACAAAGAACTGTCATTACTGATCGATCAATCCTGAAGATTGATCGATCAATACTGGGGTGATCGATCAATGAGATGCATTGATCGATCAATTTGTATAAGCATTAAGTGGGAACAGTAGAGGCATGTTTCTGGAAGTTCAGTGTCCGATGGGCATTAATCGATCAATTTGTTAATTGATCGATCAATTCTGAAGATTGATCGATCACAATGAGGTGATCGATCAATGGCAAAGATTGATCGATCAATAAGGGCATTGATCGATCAATGGCAAAGATTGATCGATCAATAAGAGCATTGATCGATCAATCTATATAAAGTTAGTGTGAGAACAGGAAGAGGGAAATTTAAAATTTAGGCTAGTGATCGATCAATGAGATGGATTGATCGATCAACTAAGCTGGTGATCGATCAATTTTCCTCTATCAAATGTGAAGAATAAGAGGCTATTGATCGATCAATTGAAGCATTGATCGATCAATGAGATAGATTGATCGATCAATCAAGGTTGTTGATCGATCAATTAACCTTTGTCACTTGTGAGTTATGTGAAGGGTTGATCGATCAATGAGATGGATTGATCGATCAATCACCCATGTTTTTAGCCTGTTTTGATTTGATAAATTAAGCGCTACTGAACACCGTGCCAGTTGATGTTCTGACATCCCTGACACCTAGTGTACTATATTTATGGTCTATGATCATACCATGACGCTCTGAAAAGCTTTGGATTTGCTTAGAAAGAAGTCTGATCTAAGGTAGGGGAAATTCAACCTAAAATGCATCTGACTATGATTTCATGATCCTTTCATATCTGCATCTTGATTTCTGTTTTAAAAAGCATGTTTGCATATCAGTAATCTCTGTTATCTCTGATTCCTGCTTTCTGATTTCTGTATTCTGAAACATGTTCCTGATTTCTGATATCTGACTCTTGAGGTCATATGTGTGTATGTGATTTGAAGATTTAACCAGACGATCCCCACCGACTTGGCGGTATATCCGTGACCTGGCACAATCGTGCATCTGCTTTGTAAATCCCTCGGCACAATTGCACTTCATAGATGAGGCATTGTTGCACCCTGAAATTGTTCATGTGAACGACGATTGGTTGGGGTTTCCTATCGGCATATTCCTAATTACTCCGTGCTATATAGTCACGGGAGTTTCTTAAGTTAGAAATATTCACAATTTAAGTCACCAAAGATATATTTATGCATAGCATCTGTTCTTGTTTGAAAACTCAGTACATGCCATCTGATTAATCATGTCTGCATATTCTGATTTGATTTCCTGCTTTGAGATACTACCTGCATATCATGTCTTACATTTTCAGTACAATTTTAGTTGGGATTCTTCTACTGAGCTCAGATGTAGCTCACCCTGTTTTCTATAATAATTATAGGTTCTGAGGCTAGAACTCCCGATACTGAGAGCGATCCTGATTACCAGCCTGATCCAGAAGCTGAGGCTGAGGACGAGGAGATTGACATCCAGGCAGACGATTTTTATCCATAGTCTGAGTACTTGAATCTTTTATTTTGGGATTTTTGTAGGATACTCTAGATTATTGTGTGCCTGGTGGCCACCGTCTGTATTATTATATTAGATGTTTGTTTATGGTATTATTATACATTCTGTAGGAACCACTACCGGAACCATTATTTTGGGTGATGGATGTCCATCACCAGTGGTTCTTCTTAGTTCCTTTTTGGAAAAATGTATATATATGTATTATATATATTTTTTTTTATAGATATGAAACGTTTATTGCTTCTTTATTTAAAGTCATATATGATGACTCAATCTGCCACTACTGGACAGTGTCTGCTCTGATTTCCGCTAAATGAGCAGACACTTCGTAATTTGTCCTGGGGATCATCCAGAGCATGATCCTGATGGCACGAATTTCTGGGCATGAAAATCTGGGCTGTCACAGCAGCCCATTGTTTAGACCTAATCCTAGAGAATATAGGCAAACTACATATTAAAACAATTGTTAAGGCTAGGAGGATAGTTGGTTTTATATACAAACATAGGCTTCTACTTCAAAGAATGCGCAAAGCAATAACAGGTAATTTATTACGTCCCACCGTTACCCGATTTGCAAACGCATGTTTAACTTTACAAAGTTTGTATGCGAAAAAAAAAAGTAGCTTAGAAGTTTTGTAACATCGGCCAATTGGAGCAACGGACCTTGGTCAAAAAAAGCCGATGGTAAACAAGTTGCACAAACATTGTTCCAAAACCAATTTTAGACTAGTATTCCACAAACCCTACGTGACTCCCAACCAATCGTAGAGGTTACGATTGGTAGATGGTGATGAGAAACCACCAATGGGATATATATATATATATATAGAGAGAGAGAGAGAGAGAGAGTTTTATGGAGGGTGCCCAAGAGAAAATAAATCTAATAATCAATTCAAGTCAAGATTATATCAACCCGTGTTGGATATAATCAACAAGAGGTGGGAAAGTCAAATGGCATCTCCACTATATTCGGCCGCTTTCATTCTTAATCCGGCGGTGTACTTTGCACACCCGAATAGAGATGAAGCGGATGCCACTCACATGATTGGCTTTCTTGATTGCTTAGAAATGATAGTCCCTGATAGAGGTGAACAAGAAAAAATAAGTCATCAGTTGGACCGTTACAAGAATGCAGAAGGATTTTTTAGAAGGGACATAGTTATCCAACATAGAACTACGAAAACTCCAAGTAAGCATAAACTTTAAAAGTCTCTAAAGTTCAAACTAATTAATGTATTTTATTTCTACTCTAGTAGTTCCAACTTCTAATAATTCTCTTTAATCTACAGCCAACTGATGGGCAGCTTATGGGATAGATCCGATAACAAATGATTCCATTTTGAAAAAATTGGCCATTAGGATACTTGGCCTTACTTGTGCCACTTCCGGATATGAGCGGAATTGGAGTTCTTTTGAGATGGTAATTGAAGTTTTAAACAGTTAAACTCAATCCATGAATATTTCAATTAAATTGCAAGGTTTTTGATAGTCCTACTCCTCGTGTCTAACAGATCTACACAAAGAAGAGGAACCGACTTGAGCAAAAGAAACTCAATGAGTTGGTGTTCATGCAGTACAATCAAAAATTGCGTGAATGATTCCTTGAAAGGCGAGAGAAACTGGGGTTCTGTGATCCCATCTAGGTGGATGATGTGCTTGTTGATCATCCATGGATGGTTGATTCTCCAGATGAGCTTATCTTTTATGGGCAAGATTTGACATGGGCCCAAGTTGAAGCAACGGCTCTTGGTCTAGCACCCACTGATAGGAGGTGAACTGCTAGTGGAGATAGTAGCAACCAAGGCATGCATATTGATGAAAAAGATGAAATAATAGAAGAAGAGGATAGACAACCAGATAATATAGATTCCATACTAGTGAGATCGGCGAAGACGAAACAGAGGACGAAGAAGAGTATGTAAAAGGAGATGATTCCGAAGGTGATGGCAATGCTAGTATGATGATGGAGATGTACCACAATGGGTTAGAAATGAATGTGTAGAGTACATTGCTGGAATTCATTATCCAAACCAAAGTTATAATTTTGAATATTAGTATGTAAAACATATTTTTTAAATGCAAGAATGTCTATTTTTCCCTTCTAGAGACCTGAAAAAAGTATGTCATAGCTTAAGCGATTAAGCAATTCGCTTAAGCGAAATGGAGTCAAATCGCTTAGCATGGCTTAAGCGATTTGACAACAATGTGTTTGCCAATTAGCAAAACAAAGGAAGTAAAACACAGGGTCATATACACCTTTACCTGTGCAACACACTCTGTGGCTAGATCTTTCTATGGACCTTATGCTAGGGCTTCCTAAGACCCTCCGCAAGCATGATTCAGTATTTGTTGTTGTTGACTGTTTCTCAAAAATGGCCCATTTCATAGCTTGTTTAAAAATCTCAGATGTAAGAAAAGTTGCTACACTTTTATTTAGTGAGGTTGTTCGTTTACACGATTTGCCCAAAACCATTGTGTCGGACAGAGATGTCAAATTTGCCAGTTATTTCTGGAAGACATTGTGGCATTAAATTGGGACGAGACTTCAATTCTCATCAACATATCATCCCCAAACCGATAGACAAACCGAAGTTGTCAATCGGAGTCTAGGAAATCTCTTAAGGTGTCTTGTAGGTGAACATGTTAGACGTTGGGATTCCATCTTACCTATCGTAGAGTTTGCCTATAACAATTCGGTTAATAGAACCATAAGGATGAGTTCATTTCAAGTTGTGTATGGTTGCAAACCTAGGACACCCATAGATCTTATTCTGATGTCAATTCCTCAAGGTCGTTAGAGTCTGCATCTACATTTTTGCACATCGCATTCATGAACTTCATGCTGAGATTAAAAGAAGAATTAATGTGAGTAATGAAAAATATAAATTTTCTACAGATTCTCATCGAAGGTTCAAAGAATTTCAAGATGGTGATTTTGTAATGGTTCGAACTAGATCTGACCGTTTCCTTCAAGGAATTGTTAAAAAGTTATAGGCTCATAGTGTTGGACCCTATAGGATTGTGAAGTGTGCTGGTCCTAATGCTTATATACTAGACTTACCACCAGAATTAGGTGATAGAACAACTTTCGATGTGGAGGATCTCGTACCATCCTATGGCCCTGCAATTATACCACTTAACGCTTTTGAACCTTCCACATCTGATCCTATCTCTGTTTCCCTCCCTATTCCATTACCTCTGCCCACACATCCATCTCGTGAGATAATTGAGAATATTTTAAAAGATCAAATTGTGTCTACAAACCAAGGGGGATTACTAAAGTACCTTATCAAGTGGCAGAATAAACCAGATTCGAAAAATACGTGGATCACAAAAGAAGAGTTCCAACAAATTGATCCGGACCTTTTCGAACATTATCACGACCAATATTCATTGGGGATGAATTCTTCTAACCTGGGAGGAATTGATGGGGACATCCGATTCAAAGAACTGCCTATGATCTATCAAAGGCGAAAGAAGCACCACGAAGACTTCTAATTAAAAAATGAGGGCGTTCTGAATAAATGAATCACTGACGTCCATGACTTCAGGACTGACATCCATGAATTAGAAAGGTTGTTGTTTTAGTGCATGACAGACATCCGTGATTCTAGTTAGCGGTTTTAGTTTTTTTTATATTTCAAATTTATGGAACTGCTTTGGGCTTAACAAATGTCCGTGATGATAGGACGAACGTTTGTGAGTCAGTTTTTGTCCTATTTCGAATGTATGATTAGTTGTCTATAAAAGACATTGTAAAGACTATTTTTAATCTAATGATTATAGCTTATTGCTATGCAAATTGAGAACTTTTAAGTAAAGTTTTTTTCAACAATGTGATTCTCTCAAAATTTAGAAGCGTGAGTCTTTTATCCATGTGCAGTTTGGTGCGAGGTCAACTTTTCCATCCATCATATTTACTCTTATCTCAATCGTATGCGTAAGTATTTGGTTAATATCTTACCTTATTCTTAACCATTTGATTTCTACATACCTAGAATCCCTTGTTAATTTCACTCGATTTTGAAAGAACCCACTTGCTAGTTCGTTCGAAGCCTAAACTGTTGGAGATCTAATTGTTCACTAAGAACCCTAGTCTTCTAGATCTTATAAGGAACATACGGCGAAAGTAACACTATTTTGGGCTAAATCAAATTAGTTAATTGGAATTCTCTTTAATTTCTGTGGTAATTTGTTAGATAATTTATATTTCAATTACTTATATTAATTCTCGATTAATCTCAACCCATCACATTTGCATTGTGTTAGTTTCTGCATCAAGTTTTAGTCCACATTTGTTAAGAATTATTTTGAAATTGGTTGATCCCTATTAAAAGAGCATGATTTGTTAGTTTAATATCTTATTCGTAATATAGCTTTATGTGTGAACTTTTAGACGGCCCTAGCCATCTCTGGATAAACTACGTTTTAATGTTCCCATTGCTTTTCTTTAAATGGAATTAGCGCGAGGTTAGATCCCCTTTGCTTTTCTTTTTTGGCTCTCATCTGCGAGATGCTATTTGCATTGTCATCAAGAAAGGTCTTTGCACATAAAAAGTAATCTTTTTTATTTCACTCTCCAGTTTTCTATCACGCAACATCCACTACTAACCTACCTATGTTTTGCATGTTGCACGGCAGGTGCATAATCATGCATGATATAGAGTTGACAGCTCTTTTTTGCAAAACTCAACTCTATTTGAATGCTACTCACGAGCAATTTGATGGTAGATTTTGCACAGCCTCTAGGCTCGTCCTTTTCTCTTTCATACATTTCTTGTTGGAACATTGGAACCCAAGTCATCTGTTGGAGCACATCAACCAACTAAAATGAACTTGTAAAGTCAATATTCAACCAACTGAAATGGGGAGTCAGTGACGAGATCTCTCAAAAGAGAAATCTCACCCAAACCTTTGGGTAACATCACATCGATCCATGATGACAGCATACGAAGGTGCACATATTCCAACAATCTTAAAATCAAGGCCCAATTGTAGTCTCCTTATCCCTTTCTTTTATTTAATTTATTTACAAGTAATGCACTCCCAATTAGCCCTTGTTGATAACATGATGACAGCATATGAAGGTGCACATATTCCAACAATCTTATAGTCAGGGCCCAATTGTAGTCTCCTTATCCCCTTCTTTTATTTAATTTATTTACAAGTATGCACTCCTAATTAGCCCTTGTTGATAACATTAACACAATTATAATTAGCCCAATTGTAGTCTCTTTATGCTCTTTTTTTATTTAATTTATCTTATCTATTTTCTTTTCTTATTTCCCTGGTTTGCCACTGTGATCCCATGAGTCCCTTTCACACAAAACCTTAGCATTTCTTCTTCTTTACTTGTTCTCTCGTCACCATGCTCTTCTTCCAACATATTATTATTTCATCAAAATCCTCCCTTGTACATTAATTAACCAACTAATTGTATTTTTGCTTTACCACACACAAAAAAAAAAATGAACCAGCAAATTTACAATGTTTCCCAGAACTGATCCAAAAAAAAGTAAACAACTTGAGAACGAACAAAAGCTTACAAATTTGAACAACCATATACCATTAAAAATTATTGGTCAACAAAAGCATTGAAAAATCTGTTTTTTTTTTAATAATGAAATGTGTATTACCATGCTTTGACATTTAAATAAAAAAGAGAAGCAATTCAGATTTAAGTGTTCAACCTATAATCGTTTACCTACGAATGTTGTAGAGAACATCAGAACTATTACAAACCTTCTGCATCTGAGGTGATTAGCAATGGAACCAATAAAAGATTAGTATAAATATTTAGGCACTATTTAGAAGGTAAAAAACATTATAGAAGTAATTATGGCAGCAAATTAAGACACAATAAAGGATAAGATTAAAAATAAGATAGGCTTGCCTGATGGTTTCAAGAGGAGCCAAAACAGCTTTAGTCATAGCACCTGCTAAAGCTCCACTAAGAAACTCCCTAACTTCTCTACTCCTCAAAAAGTCCTGCACCACAACACCACACACATCACAATGACATCCACTCAATAAATTAAAAAAAAATTAAATTTTAAAAAATATATATTTTCCATTCTTCCAAGCTTATGCCAAATTTTTCCTCAATCTCTTCCACAGTAATGAGGAAAGAATAACATGCAGCACATGTATCAAGAGACACATGCCATTGTCTGTCAGACATGGACAAAAGGTGTCCAACACTGAATTTCTTTTTAGTTTTATTTTTGGGAATATGGAGTAGCCTAGTTATGCCTTAAAGAGTGAAATAACAAATCTTTAAAACCCACTATTCAATCTTCAGTCTGAACATAAGGAACAAAACTAGATTAAAATAGCACAATCTACCATTCTTCTAAAGGGGAAAAAACACGACCAGAAAATCTAATTATAAAATACAGAAAAATAAGAAAACAGCAAAGAAATCATAATAAACAAATTCTCCATTCTTTTTTAATAAATGAACACGGTTGTACGACCCAGCTGTTGGTGTGAATATTTTGAGTCTACTTGGTTTTACTGTGACCTGAATCCCAGATATGAGCCAGACATATATAGCGGACGTGGCCTAGACCCCTAATGACAGGATCAAGCCCCTTACATATCAGCCAAGTTGGCCAACACACATGTAGCTGCCAAGTTCAGGTTGAAATATGAGGATGAGTCCGGATTTTTTGCAGTATATTTTTTAATTTTTATTTGGAGAATATAGAAAATCATCTGAGTCAACTCGTTATCAGCAGGGCAAATTAACTCATGGTGGGGCTGAGTCCCAAAACGGACTTTTGAAACCTTGATAATGAATAATTGAAGAAATCAATAATACCCCACCTCTGTACCTTCAACCTAGTTGTATGAGCACCAATCTTAATGGGAAAAAAAAAAGAGGAGTTTTCAGAAAGAAGGAGAGAAATTGATCTCAGAGATCAAAATTTCAATGAAAAATAGGGGAAAAAACAGTTTTTATTAAACACAACACATGCAAAATGCATTAATACCCAAAATACGTGTATTATAGGAAAGTATGCGTTGTATTCAAAAAAACGAGTATTATACGTGTTTAGCACGTTGTGGCAAAACAAAACGCGTCTCATACGCATATTTTTCAAAAAAATGGTTTCTTTTGTCACAATGTGTGTAACAGTTATAATATACGCAATGTGTAATGAAAATACTCAATATTTTATCCTGTTTACTTATTTATGATTAAATTATTAATTACATGTCATTGTCGTGATTAATTACATATACGTTACATAAGAATATCATATTTATATTTAGGAATATTTTTTAGATTTTCTTCAATTTTTTTAAAGAAAAAAAAAATGTATACCACCAACACAAATACGCATCGGTTGAATATCACCAATGACACTGACTTTATACTTTCTTAAGTCTAGGTCAGATAGAAGGGTATAAGAGTCTTGAGAGGAATATGATCTTCTTGTGTGTACAAGCTTTTGGACTCCAATCCAGTTAAGTCATGCATTCTAGTATTTGGGCCATCCTACCCCGTGATGGGTTATCACCACCTTTTGATAGACAAGCATTTTCAATGAATAATTTCACATTATGTGCAAACTGAAGAAGAAGATCACTGCAAGTCGCGACTTTTCCGATTTTAGGCCATTTTCAATTAGCGATTTGTTTAATTGGCTATTAAAAAGAAAAAAAGAAGAAAAAAATCGGACCGCATCACAAACATCACTAATTAATCGATTGACTCACGACTTGGCTGATTAATCAGTGATAGAGTCGGGATGACTGCAAGTCGCTGACTTTTCCTATTTTTTGAAAAAGTCGGAGACTTTTGTGACTATGCCCTACAAATAATCATGTTACCTTATGGGTTGACAATCCTGGGTTGTTGGGTAAGTTGCAAGGCGGCGATGCAGATAGTCGATCACCTATTTCTTTGTTACTCAACGGCAAGACTCTTTGTTGCTTTATCCCTTCATCGATAAGGGATCATTTGAACCATCCCAAAGTTTATCGATGACCTTTAGTTTGTCTACTCTTTCTCTACCCAAGGCTAAACTATGTGGAACTTGTGTGTGGTGGCAATTGTGTGGGTGGGGCCTTTGGAAGTGTTGATGTTTAGTCCAATAACGGGTATTCATAGCCATGTCTCTCCTCTTATTAGATCCTAAGCCCCTCCACTCGAAGCTAATTGGTTTTGA
Source organism: Chloranthus sessilifolius (assembly GCA_021018995.1). NCBI lineage: Eukaryota > Viridiplantae > Streptophyta > Magnoliopsida > Chloranthales > Chloranthaceae > Chloranthus > Chloranthus sessilifolius. The sequence goes on from CM037597.1 coordinate 102,006,521, forward strand.
GATGGATACCCAAATTTATTATGGTATCAGAGCAGGCTTTTCTCCACTCCACGTCACCCAGTTCAATTTTCCACGTGATTTGGCTCAGTCCGGCCAACCTGTTCAAGGGCGTGTTGAAGTTTAGTCCCACATTGGGTATTCATAGCATTGTCTCTCCTCTTATAAGATCATGGGCCCCTTCACTAAAAGCCAATAAGTTTTGAGATGGATACCCAAATTAATCAGGAACAAAATGGTAATACTTGTACTATTTAAAATAGAGTATATGAGACTATCACATGAAATATATTATAGGTGGGGTTGAGAAGTTAAAAATTCTACGGATGTAAAGCAGAATGAATTTATGGAAGTTTGGAGTCATGCTAATAGGTGGAGTGACGAACTCTAGAGAGGAGCATACTTGGGACCTCCATGATTAGGATAGTTGAATCTTAAACTCAATAGTCATGCTTCACGTAATCAAGGACCAGCAGGAAATAGAGATAATAGAGACAACAAAGAAGATGACCATTGCTTTTTGGAGACCTATCAAGGAGTCATAATCCAACAAAGTGAGGATACAAGATCTTTTTCAAGGTATTTGCTCCTTAGTTCATAAATCAAGGGTAGAAGAGGATGAGAGCAAGTAATTGAATCTCATTCAATGGATGAGTGGGTTTCTTATCGACAAAAGGCAACTCATGACCATAGTGACAAATTTCGCCGAAATTCGGTGAAATTTCGCGAAAATAGCCGAATTAGGGTCAAGCAAAAATTTCGAAGAAATTTCGGGACTTTTCGGTATTTTTCGCCGAAATTTCAGTGCATTTCGGTATTTTTTTCCAAGTTTTTTTTTCTTTTCTTTTTTTTTTTTGTGTCTTTTAATTAAATTAGCAATTTAGTGATAAGCGGCGGGCAGGAATAGCGCTCACCACACGACTGCATGCAGGTGTAGGAGAATGGCACCTATTATATAGGTGGGCTAGAGTGGGGAGATTTCTCCCCTCACCGATGTGGGACTAAAGTGTAAGCAATCACTTCACCAACTGCTTTCTCACCTCACCTTATTCAGCTGGCAATCATTGACCGCCCTTGAATCGGATGGTGGAGGTCATTTTTCATCCCCATCTTCTGCACAACGGATCTATGGATCATGGGGGTAGCATCAGACGGTCAGTTTTTTATTACATGTGACACAGATCTCAAAAGTGACCCTAAAATCACATGACACCCATCACGCTCAAGCATGATTTAGCATCACTTTTTGAGATGTGTACCATGTGTAATGAAAAATCGACCATCTGATGGTACGCTCATGATCCATAGATCCACTGCGCAAAAGATGGGGATAAAAAATTACCTCCACCATCTGATCAAAGGCGGTCAATGATGCCTGGTGGAGGAGGTGGGGTGAAAAAGCATCCTTTAGGTGAGTATAAATGTACCCTTTGTCAATTTGCCTTCTATAGTTCTATGCTTGAGCTCTATGTTAGTGCTTGGCCACTTGGATCAATTGGTAAATTTTTTTTTTAAATATTAAATATATTTTTTATATATATTTAATCCCCTAAACTTTCCCGAAATTTTTCCGAAATGTATCGAAATTAATCCGAAATGTACCGAAAGGACCCCCCACCGAAAAATTACCGAAAACGAAATTTGTCACTATGCTCATGACTTTGTTAATCTCACAAGCCATGATTTCCCTTTATGTACATATGGCAATTGGTGGATGATATCAACGAAGCTGCATACCTCAGTGGTTTGTAATTGACCTTTTTCAGCGACATTTTCCATAAGGAAACTGAGTCAGAGTCCCTTCTTTTTTTTCTTTCCTTTTTTCCCCCTAAAGTTGGAGTCGGAGTATCTTTCTAAGGTGGAGGGTTTTGGGTTTGTAAGCTTTCAAAATTTTGTTTTCATTTATATGATGGCATTCATATTGTGTTTTTATTTAGGGGTAGCGTTGGTGTATTCTTGTTTCCACTTTCATTCCTCCTTTATAGGTTCTTTACCTCCCATTTTTGTTCAAAAAATAAATAAATGCCAAAATTAAAAATAATGCAAGTCATTTACATCCCAATCAATACAATGATCAACAACTTTAATTTCAGGGTTTATTTGCAAGTACTTTAGATATATCAATACCAATCTTAAGCAATAGACAAATTAAAGAAGAGATAGAAAAACACGAAAAAGATAATTTTTTTCCCTTTTTTTTGTAAAGTAGAAACCTACATTAAAGAAATAATAAAAACCAAAAACAAGGCCTCCAACACCCCAAAAATTGCATCAGGACGTCAATATAACCACTTGATGCCGAAAGAAGAAAAATAATGAAACAATCCTTCAATATTTTGGACTCTTAATTTCTTATCACCAACCCTTCATCCCTTTGGGCCAAATGGAATATACGCCAAGTATATGGGCACCAGTGACAATTGGTCATGTTCCTTAACAAGGGAATAATCTTGGGCTTGGAAACGAATAATAAAAAATCGCAGATAATGCTACTAAGAACATTTCCTTGATCATTGGGAATGGGGAAATACAAAGTTCTAGAAAAATCCTTGGATAGAGGAGATGCATCTCATTAAAGCATGTGGGAGGAGATTGATGATCTAATCTGGCATACCCGAAGACTCCATGGTTAGTGATGTGGTCTCTAATGGAAATGGGAACTTACCAAACCCTTCTACATTGCATATGGAGAGAAAGTGGAATAAAATAAAAGACTCTAAAGCTCCGATTGGAAGCCAAATCCATCTAGTAAATTCACTTTCAAATCAGCTTGGGAAGTTATTAAGCAACCTGGGCTAAAAGTTGATTGGGAAAAGTTTTCGTGACACAAAAATAACATCCCTAAGCATAGCTTTTGTACTTGGAATGCGATAAATAGAAAGCTATTAACTAATGAAAATCTCATCAAGAGAGGGATTATTATACCATCTTGATGTGTTTTCTGTTGGAGTGGCAGTGAAACCAATCAGATCCATAGTATTAAGGAAGAATTGGATGAGCTGCTTCAGAAGGCCAAGAGCAATTTCGTGTTCTCAGTCCTCAGATATTATCAGAGTAGTGTTCAGTGCTACCATTTGGCAAGAGAGGAACACCCAGATTTTCGAGGGGAACAACTGTAGCTACAAGAAAATTATCCTCAAAAATATTATCTCCCAAGTGGGAATGTGAATCGATGGAAGTTGTTATGAGGAGACCTTTGAAGAAGAGATTTACGATGTGTACAAATGGTGGAATATAGATTCCACACAATTTAAAGCCTACGCAGTTTTCAATGTGGAAGCCTCCTTCAAAGGGCCTCCTAAAGCTCAAAACTGATGGATCATAGTCGAATAGGGGAAGTGGGATGGGGGGGTGTCATTAGGAATGATATAAGGCAGTTCATGTGAGCCTTCTTCTAAGGTTGAGGAGATTTGGATATATCATCCCAATCAAACTCAAGGTCATAAAAGCGGGCTTGGAACAGCTTGAAGATCTCCAGGCTAAGTCTGTCGTGGTGGAAATGGAAATTGATTCTTTGATAACCATCAAATTAGGTACGAGGAAGCTGTTCCTTGGCATTGCAAAATTATGGTTTAAGAAATCAAAAAACAGTGTTACGATTTTACGGACATTGGTATAGAGTGGACGAGTCGTAGGAATGACCTGTGCTATGACTTCTTTCATAAATGGGGGGCCTCTTAGATTTGCCAGGAGTTTCGAACGCCTTAGAGAATATCCCGACACAACTTTCTCTGCCTCTCAGTTGTGATCTTTACAACCAAGGACACTAGGGTGATGGCGATGCTGAAGCTCTAACTAGTGGGTCGATGTTTGGGTTTTTCACTGCTTTTGATTGTAACGAAAGGGTGAGGTCCCTAGAACCTCAAAGCTTCTTTATCGGGAAAAAAATAACAACAGTGAAACAAAATAAAGAAATAAAAAGGCTTTAACAGTTAGACTTATACTAGAATCATATAAATAAATCGTGAAGAAATTATCAAAATGAAAAATACCCATATCGACAAAATCAATATAACTAATACTACTTTGATATCAACATAATGAAAATATTTAACAAATGATATGAATATTAAAAGTAAAACTAGCGTCAGAATCAACAAAATAAGTGAGTTCTTTAAACCCCAATCATAATAAAGATCATATCTTCAAATAAAAAACTAAAAACCCATGAGAATTTCACAGCTCAAATCTAACATTAACATTCATCATGAATTGCCCCCAATCTCAAAAAAGTTAAAAAAAAAAAAAACAAAAATAAAATAACACAATCCAAGAGTTAATACATCATAAATTTGAAAGCCAATACTAACTTTGATTGGGTGTCTGACATGGGGAACCTGAAAACGAAGCGGTAGAGTAGGGTCCTTATCGAACTCAAGCTCCTTGGGAACTATCATCATCATACTATATGCATCATCCTCCTCCAAAAAACAAAGTTTCTTCTTCTGCGATTCTGTATTTTACGCCATTGTTTTATTAATAATAAATAGGAGGAACACTCGGAATATAATATATATATATATATATATATATATATATATATATATATATATATATATATATATATAAAATAAAACAGAAGAGAAATAACAAAAAAGTGAATGTGAAGACGAAAAAACGTGAAAGAAAGTAGGAATAGTGATGTGCTGTCGATTACCTATTTTGGAATCTTTGTCAGATATTTTCTATCGATTTTGCTCAATCGATCTGGGTCGGGGCCTTTTTAACGTTTTAAGGCTGACTACCGGATAGAGAGAGAGAGAGAGAAAGATGGATGCCCATTTCGAGGGTTTCAATTTTCGGAAAAGGATATAATGTAGAGATCTGCGCGCGCGCGCGCGAGAGAGGGAGGGAGGGAGGGAGGGATAATGTCCTTTTCGAGGGTTTCAATTTTCTGAAAAAATGTTATAAAATTACAGGGAACACACGCACATCCCTCGTAAAAAAAACTTGTATGGCAATCTTTCACACATCTTATGTGATCACGATGCACTATTATATATTGATTCGATATGGCACACATCCTCAAAACTGGCTAGCAAATAGGTACGTCCCATGATCTCAGGTTACTTTTGGGGATGTGTGTAACCTGAAATCAAGATCTAACCGTCTAATAAGTGCATCATGATCTCAATATCTATTTTGTTGAAGATTGAGACCAAAAATTATCTCCATTGTCTAACTGAAGGCAATCAGCAATTTTTTTTTATTGGATAAGCGTATTTGTGCTTCAAAGATTTAACGGGTGTATATAACACTATCCAAAATTTTATTTCTTTTTAATTTGGAGATAATTATACGAGAGGGTCTCTGTTGATGCTACAACTTCGTGAGAGGGTCCAATCTATCGGTAATTTCATGAGATATTCTCACGCACTTATGTTGACACCCCATTTTTGAACTTTTGACAATATGCATAATGTTTTAAAACATAGCAAACCGCATCCAAAGTTCCGAAAAAGCCATCCTTTATCGGGCCTAAAATCTCCTTATTTTTGGTAATTATACACATGAGATCGTGCATATAATTAAATTATATATACGCATGATCTCATGCGTATAATTCTACTTCGTGACCCCAATTATATGCATGAGTCAGACTATGATTAGCTTGGGGAGCCGAGTTCCTAGCCGACCTTCCAATTATACGTTGAAATTCCAACGTATAATTGGAATTATAGACTCGTTTGTAGGTGTATAATTTCAATTATGCACTAGTTTTCTAGCATATTATTGGCCCGATACTATAAATAGGTTTCTACCCCTCATTCGCAAGATCATTCATTCGATTATTCTCTTTGGGTTTTTCGAGGTTGGCTCTGAAATTTTGAATTAGGAAAAGTTAAACTCTAAACGTTCAGGTTTAGAACTTCAACTTTTTTCATAAATTTCGTTGAGTAGACATTCTAGTTGGGATTAGCCCTTCTATTTTGGTTACCGCACCTTCCAAAGAGAAATATGGCTAGCCCTAGGGCCTTTCTCTTAGGATACCATTTCTAAATTCTTAACCCTACATGCAATTATGTCCACACCACTCTTGCATATTTCAAAACATCATAACCTTTAAACCGATTTACCCAAGGGAGTCAACGGAGGGTAATCGGGAACAGGTTCGATCCTTCCGCGCATAACAAGCAAAGACACCCCTTTTAGTTTAAAACTTTTAGGTTAGATTTCTGAATTAGCTAAAATTAGGCAACCCTAGTTGTTAAAATCGGTAGGCCAGAGTTTACTAAGGAGTCCAATCAACAATCCCCACCTAAACCTCGTGATCAGTAACTTCCTATGACGTCGATAAATATTCATAGGTGGCGATCGCATATTTGTTAGTAAGTCTATTTGCTATTAACACTCTTTTTTGCAGGATACTTTATATGTTAGTGTTTTTGTTTGTCACTAACACATTATTCTGCAAGTCTGTTTGTTGTTTAGCTCTTTAAATTTATTAGTGAGTTTGTTTGTCACTAATAAATGGTTTTACAGGTTTGTGTGCTATATAACCCTATCTATTGATCGCTAATAAGTTTGTGTGTTATTACCCTTCAGTCTGGCAAGTCTATTTGCAGCCTGACCTTTAAACTAAGTAAGTATGTTTATTGCTAGTTTACCTTCATCGTCTTACAAACTGAGTCCCAAGTGACCAACTTGGAGCATTTTCTCGAAAATCAAGTTCCAACATACTAGCGATTGCGGTGGGACTCTTTTTGCTAGAGTTGCCCCATTTTAAATAATTCAGAAATTATTATTTTTTAAATTATCACTTCTTAGCACACACTACACTCATACAAGGCATTTGCACTTAGGAACTTTTTTTACCCCCTCTAGTGTGAAAGGGCCAGTGTGATCATATCTACGGGGATTTGATCCGGGAAACTTCCTACACATTAGACATTCTTGTAAGACCTAATCAGGCATAGATTGTACCCACCCTATGTAGACCCGGAGATAAACTCAACTTCGAAAAGGAAAGCATAAGCACCTAGAGTAGAATAGGGACATCCTTTTATCCTAGTTCCAAAATCCTTTGAGATTCAGAGCTTGAAATCTCGCTTTTTCAAAATATCAAGCATCTGTAAATTGAACTTTAATGATGACTCAATGATTATTCACTAATTTTACCAATTGGAAACCCTCATTTGAGTATTGTTAGCCCACAACTGAATACTGATCAGTCATATAATTTACCATTTTATCACTATTAACTTAGTGATGCTAGACTCCGGTTTGCTACTAATGATATGATGATGTGCAGATATTAAATATAGATAGCAGAATAGAGCCAAAGTATTAATCTTCGTCAAAATGAACTCAAATGTAGTAAGAAACACGATCGTACGCAGATATGATTCAATCGCAGTGAGAACTAGTATGAACGTTGAAAGAAAGAAGAGATACGATCCATCGTAAGAGAAATCGTAATCTCAAGAGATACGATCCATCATAAGACAAGAAGATAAATTGTCTTTATGATTCTTCAAAATACGCTTGAAGACTGGAAGACATAAAGCGTAGGATCGTGCGTAAGAACGAAAGAAGGAGAACTCATACTGAAGAAAGAGAAGCAATCGTAATTATGATTATATATTATTAAAGCTCCTCCTACTGCTCCTGATTGTGTGAGAACTACACCGCCATGCACAGAATTAGAATATCACTTAAATTAGAAGTCTGGCAACCCACAGATCTGAGAAGATTGACAAAAGACTCCTAAAGATCTCTGCTACTAAAATAAGGAGAAAAGTCTTGTGTGCATCTACCATCCAAAGCAAGAAAGATTAGTATTAGAAGTTTAATTTTATTAGGAAACTTTTATTTTTAGTAGCTTTCTTTTATTAGAATTGAATAATATAAACCGACCCCTTATGATATATAAATAAGAGGGCTCGGCATAGGAGAAAAATTTATTCAAGGAATTTTCAGCATCAATTGACAACTGAGGTTGAAATTCTGGAAGATCACCTTAGAGTAGTTTTTATCAAGTAAAATCGTCCACAGATTTCTGAAAGTCTTGCCTGACAACCAAGACCGAAGAATCTGAAAGATCAATCCTTTGGATAGTACTACTTCGCTTTCTAGTTTAGATTTACTTTTATTGCATTTTCCTGCTTTATAAACATCTAATAATTCTCGATTTTAATTGACGACTAAAGTCTTGAATTTGCATATTAGTGTAACGGTATTTATTTTCCATCTTCAGCTTTCTTGAGTTTGATTGACGTCCAAATTTTTAAAAGATTGTTGATTAGTATAAATCTATGTTAAGGAAATCTAGTTTTTGATTGACGCCCAAATTCTAGAGGACTGAGATACGGTGTAATGGTATTTTACTTTTGTAGGCATCCGAGAACTGAAGGATTGTGATTGACGACCATAATCTGGAAGTAGGAGGATTTAGATTTACTTTTCTCGCAATTAGTTTAACATTCATATTTCTCAACCTTTAAAAGGCAAATAAAAGTTTTCATCATAAGAACAAAAAAAAAAAAAAAAAAATTGACCCTCCCTGTAGGAACGATCATGTACTAGTGCTACAACTTCTATTATGTGCTTGCAATTGGTTAAGGCTAACTACAATTAAAGCCTCATCAAATACTAAGAACACTCTGATAGTGAACATTTAGATCAGCAAGAGAAAAGAAGATGCAAAGAAGAATACATGCAAAAGAGCTCCTGAAGCCACGATTCAATCGCAACTCAAGACAGAGGTAAAATACCTCTGCAATCGCAGCCACACAATCGTGTAGAAATGATAAGAGATCAGGAATCGCAACCTCACAATGCAATCAAAAGAACTAGAACAGAAAAACTGAAGATCCACGAGAGCACGAGACAGATCCATGAGAGCACGAGAAGAAGTACAACCGTCTGAAAGACAAATCGTTAGGAGTTGAAAGCAAGGCTAATGCAATGGTGATCACAATGCCCTCATAATGTAAATGGAAAGCCATGCAGAATCGCAATCACGAGGCCATGCAGACGTGAGTCAAGAGTCCTGCTATACCATGTTGCTGAATAGAATAAAGAAAGATATCCATGTCAGGAAAGAATCCTAAGCGAAGAAAGACATGTGTTAGAAAGTTTAGTTTAAGGTAAACTCTGTGATTTAAATTAGAAGTTTTCCTAGGATAGTTAAGATACCCAATTTAGTTCTACCATGTCTCTTATGTGTCTATAAATTAGAGAGTCTGAGTCCATAGTGAGAGATCTAGGAACTCTTGAACATAAGAGATACCTAAGATCTGGAAGCCATAGATTAAAGTAGTTTAGTTTTAATTTCTTTAAATTATGTCTTTTGCAATTACTTTTGCTTTAATAGAAATTATGAGTAACTAATTTTTTTTAAGTTTGAATACCAGTATATCAAAGAGTAGTATGAATAATTAATTAGTTCTTATTTTTCTGAATTTGTCATTGTAATTGGTTGATAAATATGAGTTTTAAAATTTGTCCATGAGTTTTAAAAGGTTTTCACGATTTCTGTAATTTCTTTCTCTATGTTGCCATTGTCGCCTTAGGATTGAAATTAGTAGACTTCCATCACCCGATTATGTTGCCGTTGAGCCTTAGTTAGTTTCATTAATGATTTCCTGATAAAGAAGTTTATGTTACCATTGTTGTCTTCAACCAATCTTTTATTCTTCTTATGTTGCCGTTGTAGTCTTAAGATAATTATAGAATTCGGAGAAATAGGAGGTAGTTAATTAGGATTATGAATCTGCGATAGGGAACCCAAATTTATTCATTTTAATAGTTTTTATATCAATCACTGCACATTAGTTTTTAATTTAAACCTTCTATTAAACAACTTAGTTTTAAAACCGAAACGATTTATTTTTTGAGGCATTTAAAAGAATTTTAGGAAATAGTTTCCCTGAGGATCGATACCTTTACGTGTACTACAATTTCCTTATGCACATACAAGGAGATAAGACAAGGTATAGTAAAAGAGATATCAAGTTTTCGGCGCCGCTGCCGGGAAAATGGATTTTTCTTCAAAATTCTAATATTTGTCTTTTAGTTAGATTTATTTTTCCTTTTAATTTTTTTTCCTTTACAGGATTGAGCACGGAATTGCAGATCAAAGCTTCAACATCTCTTCACAAAGGGAAGCTAGAGGCCCAAATTTATTCTCTTAACTCTTACCATCTTTCTATTTCAATATATATATATATATATATATATATATATATATATATATATAATTCTTTTTGGTTTATGCATAGCATTCATTTCCAAATCTAGAGATACTTTTGATTGTGATCCTAAAATTGAACTGACTCTTTTACGAAATTTGACCTCCAGCCGTGTTTCTGAAATTGAATCCATGCCAATGCTAGAGGATCGCCCCATTCAGGAGCACTACACTCTAGTTGCTCTGATCGCACCCTCGTGTATTGCTTTACCTAAGATGCCCAATTTTGACAACCCAGATTTTTCCCAACACATTTTTTTTTAACAACACGGATACTCGGGAAAACTGAACCGTCAAGTCGTACAGAACACAATTTGATATAGAATACTTGGTACATCCATACAATATTTTCAAAGCAATTAATACATATGGCAGGAATAGAAGATTCTATCATTATACAAAATATAGACTAACAATTTAAAATCACCGGTAATGGCCGACCATCACCTAAACAGTGGTACTCCTAAAAAGGATGTACATCAAAAATCTAATTCTACCAGTCTACAAGATGATTGGACGTACCAAGTCCAAACCTCAAAATCCACAACTATATCAAGATCAAATCCACCGGTCTATGGTATAAGATTCACCTCAAGCTTTGGATCTCACTTAAGACCTGCACCTGTGACGTATAGTCGAGGGGTGAGCTACAGTTCAAGCTCAGTAGAGAAACTCAAGAACAATTATATTTTATCAGATTATGCATAGATTCACTGACAAGATTTCAAAGTAGTTCCTCATCAAAACGCATATTTAAAATACAAGTTTTCAAAATCATTTCTTTTTAAAACATGGGTATGCTTCAAAGCCATTTTCATCTCAGAATGGTAATACCATTTTCATATCAATGGAATATGCAAAGACTTTTTCTCATATCAAAACAAACTTGAAAATCATATGTGTTAGGTAGAGTTTCACAAAGGTTCAAAAGTCAAGTGCAATTCAGATTCAAAGATCATGTTAGATTCTCCTACATTTAATCTGCCCTAGCAGTCTACAATAGTTTGAATAATCCGCCCATAGTGGTCCACGATTGTGCGAATAATCCGCCCATAGCGGCCCACAAATGCATGTATAATCCGCCCTAGTGGTCCTTAGTGTGTGCATATAATCCGCCCTAGCAGTCCACCTTGATTTATCTAATTTAATGTTCAGTTTACTTACATAAATTACATATTCAATTCACAGATATCCCACGCGTGCCTGTTTGATTTACGAATATCCCGCCGTGCCGGTTTGATTCATGGATTAACTGCTGTACCAGTTCGATTCACGGATATCCCGCCATGTCGATTCAATTTACGAATTAACTGTCATACCAGTTCGACTCACTGATATCCCGTCGTGCCGGTTCAATTCACAGATTAACTGTCGTACTAGTTCAATTCACGGATATCCCATCGTGCCAGTTTGATTCACGGATATCTTGTCATGCCGGTTAGATTCACGTAAACATTTATATCAAATCAAATTCGATGTTTCAATGCGAGTCAATTCAAAGTTCACAGTTCATATTCAAGTGTAAATTCAAAGTTCAGGTGCCAAGTGTAATTCAATTTCAAATTTTGTGTTCGAATTAGGCAAATCAAAACTCATATTCATATTTCAAATATCTAGATGCAAATCAGATTCTTAACAGTCAAAGCATTTAAAACATTCAATGCAACAAGATTAGTTTTTATTTCAAAAAATCAGATTCGTATACAAAGCTCAATATTCAAGTCATGTTCATATTTCGAAGGACGGATTCATGTTCGTATCAGATTCAAATGCAAATATCAAGGTTCTAATTTCAGATTCCTAGTTCAAAATTCATATTCAAAGTTCGTATTCAGAGTCCATTTTTAAATTCCAAACTTTAAAGATTCAAAGTCTATTTTCAAAACAAACCATAGCTTATCAGACACTCATCATACAAGTCTATGAATTCAAGACACAAATATTATTGGTTAATAAAGTTCCCCTGCCTTGGTTGTGAAATCACGCAAAGTAACGCAAAATGGTACAAAAATCCTTACGGACGCTCCTAAACCTTAACCTACATTACAAAGCATTCATATACTTATATGTTAATGATTAAATATCACACATGTCTCACACATGTCAAAGTTCCTAAAGTTTTCTCAAAACTAACGTGAAAAGGACAAGTTTGCATTAACTTTGGATCATGTAAAACTTGTCCCTACTTGCCACTTAATTTTGACTTTTAAAATATTAGATTTATAAATTTTTTTAATGCATATGAGTTATAGATCTCATTGTCTTCTTTCCAACTCCTCAAAAATCGCACCAATTAGAGTTCGGGGTCACAAGTTATGACCAAAATACCGAATAGGTGCTAACACAGTGAACAGTAGCTCACCGTGACGAGTTTGTAGTTCACCGCGGTGAAGTCTTTAGGCACCTATAGCTCACCGCAGCAAGCTTGCACAGAGCTAAAAATGGCTTAAAAATTCAAGGGTCACTAGTCGTGACAAGGGTTTCAGAACATGCCTCACCGCAGCGAGTTTCAAGGTCACCGCGGCGAGTCTGCTGTGGCTCGTTTCTTGTTGGTTTCTTCTTCTAAGTCTAAAATTCGAATTTCTTTGCACAAATTTCATCCTAAATATGTAATCTATCCTAGTTTCATGATAGAAATGAATTTATGACATCCTACCTTAATTTTCTACGCATGCAACGTCCGAAACATTGGAATCAGAGGAAATCGGTGTCAAACCCTCAAAATCGTTTGCATGTACATCCCGATTCAACTACCAATCAAAACAAAATTGATTCTACACTAGCTACACATGATCCGTACCTTTTAAATCTGGCATGTGACGATCACAATGATCAATATTAGAAGATGTTGTTCACAATTCTCGCTCATCCGATCCTTAAGATCCCCGCCTGCGATTCAAGAACACGTCAATCGAATCGAATGTCAGAAGTTGGGACTCACGTGAATCACGGTACGAGGTTTACCTTTAAGATTCACGCATGCAAGCCCACGATTTGTCGGTGCTGATAAATATTGATATTTCAAATGTTCTCCATCCGAGGGATCAATTCCTCCATTCGAGTTGATCGCAGCGTTGTCGAGACTAAGTTCTCTTGCGGTCGAAGTGGACAGGGATCGTTTTAGGATGGTCGCGGTTTTCGGAAGAGATCGGATAGTCAAGATCTCTCAAAATGGTCACGAGAGGAAGGAGAAAAGGGGTCTCTCACTCGTTTCTTTCTCTCAACCAAAACATATGCCTGTCTTATGTGTGGGATTTAACTTAAGTATCTATAGGTTTTGATTCAGTGTATAACCGGTACATTGAACTTGGTGTACAGGCTTGCAAAAACTATAATAAAAATGCCAAGTAAGGTCTGATGTCTTTAGTGGGTTTTGATACATAGACCTCTTGGTTACAAACCAATGTTTTTACCAATGGAGTGCTCTTAAGAAGCCTGTGTACTAGGTACACCATCTAATGCTTATACAAAAATATGAAGGCTCACATTTCCCCATCAATTAGACTGATTTGTTCTAGAGTTCAAGGTGCAATCGCTCCTTGCATCGTACACGTGTACATACATGGGGTATTCGGGTTCGGAAGATCTGGGGTGTTACATCCTTCCCACCTTACAAAATTTTCATCCTCGAAAATTGGTGTGGCATATTCGGAGGGGTACCGAGGCTTGATAGCCTGAATACCGGTAATCATATTCTCCGCCAGAGTTAATGATTTAACATCCTCAGAATTTTGGGGTCATTACATTCTCCCCTCCTTAATGGAATTTTCGTCCTCGAAAATTCAAGACGTGATTTCTAGAGTGTCTAGTATAGTAGATGCCTCGACATCAAAGGTAAATAGGTTATCGCTATATAAAGGTGTCATTGTCGCCATCAAGATCTAAATCCTGCAGCAAATTACATCAACACCACAAGGCTTAAACTATCAATTAATTTCCCCATAATTAGTAATTGAAAGGTATCTCATCACTAGAATAAAGCCCATTAACAAGCGACCGCAAACATGAATCCAAGGTATGCCATCTCGGCAAAGGAAAATTTAATTTAGAAATCTTCAAAGTTAACCATACGACAGAGTATGTCGTTACTACAGACAAAATTTACGTCGTTGATTAACAAGGGTTAATCATTGCTCAAAGGATCCCATGAGTACAGATCCAATTTAAACATCAATTTACAAGTTAACGATAAACCTAGTCCCCTATCATGAAACTATCTATCAAAATGCATTAAGATTATCCATTAAAATACACCAGGACCATAAGTTCAGACTATGAACTACCGATATTAATTGCGTGCATTAAATCATTCGTCGCTCTTTTTCGCCTTCGGGCAGTCCTTTATCCAGTGTCCTTTCTGGCCACACTTGAAGCATGCTCCTGTGTCCCATCATCGCTCCTCCTTTTTATGTGGCCCTCCACATCGGGAGCATGGTTCAATCGGTGCGGATGGCGCAATGTGCGAAGTCTACTGCCCATTCGATGTTTCAACTATTGTCTGTTTTAAAGGTTGGAAGTTCGGGGTAGACACAAAATGGGAAGGTTGACAGTTGCAGGCATTAATAACCTCGATCTTTGGCTCGTCGGCTAATGGGCGTACCGCTGCATATGACTTGTCGTATTCGCGTTTTGTTCTTCCCTTCTCGTATACATACAGTCAATATCCCTTTCGGCAATGAGGGCCAATCTTATAACTTGTGCATATGTCATTGGCTCAAATAGAGAAATCCTCTCCTTGATAAACGGTTTCAGGCCGTACTCAAACTTTTAGGCCTTCATTAGTTCGGTGGCCACTAGTAATGGTGCGAACCTAGAGAGCCTCATAAATTCTGACTCATATTCACCAATCGTCATTTTTCCTTACACCAAATTTGCAAACTGGATCTCCATTTGACGTCTCTCCGGTGCCGGGAAGTATTTCTCATTAATGACCTCAGTAAACTCAGCTCAGGTCCAAGGTGTCCCTGGTGCTCGGGTCCTTTTGACATATTTCCACCACTGATCCGCCTCTCCTTCGCGTTGGAAGGAACCCAACTCACTTTTTCCTCTTCAATGCAAGGAATTCTTCGGAGGGTCTTTTCTATTTGATTTAACCATGCTTCTGCCACAAGTGGGTCGGTTTGATCATAGAAGCTAGGGGGTCTCATCCTCCTGAACCCCTGGAATCCTGAGGGTTGGCGTCCCTCTGCTAGAAGTGTAGCTTGTTGGTTGACCATGGTTTCTAGTAACTGCGCGACACGACTATTGTTGCTTCCTTCTCTCAAAGGAACGTCGTTGGCACCAATGGCTACTCCTTCATCATTGTACATGCCTCTGGTATGGACAACTCTTGGTCGACCTCATAGAGGTATACAGAGCTGTCACAATGAAACAAAGGATTTAATCAAAAGTGATCGTGAAGATCCAAAGCATGCCTAATTAAGGTTCTTATGTCCAGACAAAATAAGCTTAAGCCCAGACAAAATCTAAAGTCATTCAGAGACTTCAGAATAGGGATTGTACCCTCCTAAGTTTTGATGGAATCTAATGCCATATATCTGAACTTCATGCTATGGCTCCGTGTCTCCCATAAGACCTAAAGCTTAAGCTTTGATACCAACTGTGACAGCCCAGATTTTTTCCAACACATTTTTTTTTTAACAACACAGATACTCAAGAAAATCGGACCGTCGGGTCATACAGATCATAATCTGATATAGAAGATTCAAAGTAATTAATACATATGGCAAGAATAGAAGATTCTATCTTTATACAAAATACAGGCTAACAATTTAAAATCACCGGTGATGGTCGACCATCATCTAAATAGTGGTACCCCTAAAAAGAATGTATACCAAAAATCTAATTCTACTAGGCTACAAGATGATTGGACGTACCAAGTCCAAACCTCAAAATCCACAACTATATCAAGATCAAATCCACCAGTCTATGGTAGAAGATTCGCCTTAACCTCTGAATCTCACTCAAGCCCTGCACTTGTGTGACATATATTCGAGGGGTGAGCTAAGTGTCCAAGCTCAGTAGAGGAACTCAAGAATAATTACAGTTTAT
This sequence comes from Chloranthus sessilifolius, assembly GCA_021018995.1. NCBI lineage: Eukaryota > Viridiplantae > Streptophyta > Magnoliopsida > Chloranthales > Chloranthaceae > Chloranthus > Chloranthus sessilifolius. The sequence continues at coordinate 102,022,761 of CM037597.1, forward strand.
CAGATTATGCATAGATTCAATGACAAGATTTCAAAGTAGTTCCTCATCAAAACGCAGATTTAAAATATAAGTTTTCAAAAGCATTTCTTTTTAAAATAAGGGTATGCTTCAAATCCATTTTCATCTCAGAACGGAATGTCATTTTCATATCAATGGAATATGCAAAGACTTTTTCTTATATCAAAACAAACTTAAAAATCATGTGTCTTAGGTAGAATTTCACAAAGGTTCAAAAGTCAAGTGCGATTCAGATTCAAAGATCATGTTAGATTCTCTTACATTTAATCCGCCATAGCGGTCCACAATAGTTCGAATAATCCGCCCATAACGATCCACGATTGTATGAATAATCCACCCATAGCGGTCCACAATAGTTCGAATAATCCGCCCATAGCGGTCCACGACTGTACGAATAATCCGCCCATAACGACCCAAAAATGCACATATAATCCACCCTAGCGGTCCTCAGTGTGTGCATATAATCTTCCCTAGCAGTTCACTTTGATTTATCTGATTTATTATTTGGTTCACTTACGTAAATTATATATTCAATTCATGGATATCCCGTCATGCTAATTTGATTCACGGATATCCCGCCTTGCCGGTTCGATTCACGGATTAACTATCGTGCTAGTTCGATTCACGGATATCCCGCCGTGTCGGTTCAATTCACGGATTAACTGTCGTACCAATTCGATTAATAGATATCCTACCGTGTCAGTTTGATTCACGGATATCCCGCGGTGCCGGTTCGATTCAAGAATTAATTGACGTACCAATTCGATCCACAGATATGCCGTTGTGCCGGATCGATTCACAAATTAACTGTCGTACCAGTTCGATTCACGGATATCCCGTCGTGCCGGTTCGATTCACGTACACATTTATATCAAATCAAATTCGATGTTTCAACGCCAGTCAATTCAAAGTTTATAGTTCATATTCAAGTGTAAATTCAAAGTTCAGGTGTCAAGTGTAATTCAAGTTCAAAATTCATGTTCGAATTAGGCAAATCAAAACTCATATTCATATTTTAAATATCTAGATGCAAATAAGTTTCTTAACAGTCAAAGCATTTTAAACATTCAATGCAACGAGATTAGTTTCCATTTTAAAAAATCATATTCTTATACAAAGCTCAATGTTCAAGTCATGTTCATATTTCAAAGGACGGATTCATGTTCGTATCATATTCAAATGCAAATATCAATGTTCTAATTTCAGATTCCTAGTTCAAAATTTGTATTCAAAGTTCATATTCGGATTCCATTTCAAATTCCAAACTTCAAAGATTCAAAGTCCATTTTCAAAACAAATCATAGCTTATCAGACCCTAATCATACAAGTCTATGAATTCAAGACACAAATGCAATTGGTTAAGGAGCTTCCCCTACCTCGGTTGTGAAATCACGCAAAGTCACATAATATGGTACAAAATCCTCACGGACGTTTCCAAACCTTAACTTATATTACAAAACATTCATATACTTACATGTTAATGACTAAATATCATACATGTCGAAGTTCCTAATGTTTTCTCAAGACTAGGGGGAAAAGGACAAGTTCGCATTAACTTTGGATCATGTAAAACTTATTCCTACTTGCCACTTAATTTTTACTTTTAAAATATTAAATTTCTAAGACTTTTCATTTTATATGAGTTATATATCTCGTTGTCTTCTTTCCAACGCCTCAAGAATCATACCAATCGGAGTTCGGGGTCAAAAGTTATGACTAACATATCGAATAGGTGCTGGCACTGTGAACAGAAGCTCATCGCGACGAGTTTGTAGCTCACGCGGCAAGGTCTTCAGGAACCTATATATAGCTCGCCGTAGCGATCTTGCACAAAGCCAAAAATGGCTTGAAAATTCAAGGGGCACTCATCGTGGTGAGGGTTTCCAAACATGCCTCGCCATAGTGAGGTTCAGGGTTGCCGCGACAAGTCTGCTATGACTCGTTTCTTGTTGGTTTCTTCTTCTAAGTTTGAAATTTGAATTTCTTTACACAAATTTCATCCTAAATATATAATCTATCCTAGTTTCATGGCAGAAATTAATTTATGACATTCTACCTTAATTTCCTACACATGCAACATCCGAAACATCGAAATCAGAGGAACTCAATGTCAAACCCTCAAAATCATTTGCATGTATATCCTGATTCAACTACCAATCAAAACAAAATTGATTCTACACTAGCTACACACGATCCGTACCTTTTAAATCTGGCATGTGACGATCACAATGATCAATATCAGAAGATGTCGTTGTTCACAATTCTCGCTCATCCGATCCTTGAGATCCCCGCCCGCGATTCAAGAACACGTCAATCGAATCGAATGTCAGAAGTTGGGACTCACGTGAATCACGGTACGAGGTTTACCTTTAAGATTCACGCATGCAAGCCCACGATTTGTCGGTGCTGATAAATATTGATATTTCAAATGTTCTCCATCCGAGGGATCAATTCCTCCATTCGAGTTGATCGCAGCATTGTCGAGACTGAGTTCTCTTGCGGTCGAAGTGGACAGGGATCGTTTTAGGATGGTCGCGGTTTTCAGAAGAGATCGGATAGTCAAGATCTCTCAAAATGGTCACGAGAGGAAGGAGAAAAGGGGTCTCTCACTCGTTTCTTTCTCTCAACCAAAACGCATGCTTGTCTTATGCTTGGGATTTAAGTTAAGTATCTATAGGTCTTGATTCAGTGTATAACCGATACATTGAACTTGGTGTACGGGCTTGCAAAAACTACAATAAAAATACCAAGGTCGGATGTATTTAGTTGGTTTTGATACATAGACCTCTAGGTTACAAACCAATGCCTTTACCAGTGGGGTGCTCTTAAGAAGCCTGTGTACTAGGTACACCATCTAATGCTTATACAAAAATATGAAGGCTCACATTTCCCCATCAATTAGACAGATTTATTTTAAAGTCCAAGGTGCAATCGCTCCTAGCATCATACACGTGTACATAGACGGGGTACTCAGGTTCGAAAGATTCATGGTGTTACACTAATGGTCAACACTTAGAGATTAAGCGCACTCTGTTATAATCTCTTCTGAACTTTCATGGGCTTGATCATGAAGATCCCTATTAGTATCTCAGGGACTTTATACAACTCTGCACTACATTGAAAATGACTGCGCTTAATGACGAGGCTGTTAAGATGAGGTTGTTCCCATTCTCTTTAAAAAACCGGCATCCGACAAACCATTCAGACCTTCCGGCAATTGCTAGGAGAACAGTTTCATGAGTGTTGGGAACGGATGAAAAACCTCTTACGTAAATCCCCTCATCATGAAGTGCTAAATTTGTCTATAGCACAGAGTTTCTACCAAGGCTTAACTGAGGGGAATCAACAAATCGTAGATGTTGTGAGTGGAGACACTTTCATGGCACAGAATGGACGGCGGTCCTGAGACCTTTTGAAAGATTGGCTGGCAACTCATTACAAAGACATACTTTATAAAAGGTTGATCCTAATGTCACTCGCCATACACCTCTTGCTAGAGGTAATCTTTATAATATTAACATTGATAAAGTAAAGGCAGAAAAGGACATCAATGTTAAGGTTGTGGCCTTGGAACAAAAGTTGGCATCTTTAATGACCACCAATCTTAACTTAGTGGAGAAACCCTTAACAAACTGCTCTATCTACCAAAGCTTGACCCATGTGATAACTGAATGCCCTGTATCCTGAGATGATAGAGAAGGAACAAGTTTGTGCATTCCACTGGAGTGATTACGGTAACACATATCACATGCAATGGAGAAACTATCCTGGTTTCAATTATGGCTCCACGAGTGGCCAACAACAAGGACCATTTGTTGTTTAGCCAAGATATCCTTCGACCCAAAATTTCCAACAATCCTACATGCCACATATTAGGCCACATCAGCCAGCGAAACAACAACATTATAGGCCACTTCGTAGCAGTGGATTTGATGTAACGATTGTTCAAATCCTTAGGGATTTACAGCAACAGTCGCATCAACTTTCGAAGGATTTATCTTAGTTTTCTCAATTCTCTCAAACTTTTCACTCACAAAAATTTCCCAACAGTTAACTCATGGGAAGAAAGCATCAGGAGATTCAATGATGAGGAGTGATTTCAGCTCAAACATGCTATTTATGGATAACATTCTAAGAAAGAATGTATTTGTGGCTGGACCTCAGCAGGAGAGGAGGCACCTAATAGTGGATGCATTATACTCCTTCTCCAAGGGGCACTTCTCCAATGCTTTCAAGCTAATTTTTGAGGGGATGAAAGACATACATGGAAAAGTAAAGAAGATGCTGACATGTCAAGGTCTACCCTACAACAGGCTGAGCACAGCTTTGCTCAAGAAAGGAGGATATGTCTAGAGGATGGGAGAGCCCACTGCTGAGTTGCCGCTAGTTGTATTTGGAAAGAAGTAGTGGAATATCAGTTTGACCTTGATGAATAAGAAGAAGAAGGAGACTAAAGCAACCCCTCCAGGGCAGACTTCTACAGCCACATCAGCAGCAACCTCTATAGCCTTGTCAGAGCAGCCACCTTCCACCCTTCCTTCCATTCCATCATCATCACCAACACCTCCTACCCTCCATTCCATACCTACATCAGTACCTTCACCACCTCCACCACCTTCTACCATTACTTCCACTCTTGTATTAGCTCCTCCTCCTCCCATAATTTCCCCCTACAACCTTCCCACACCCATAATCCAGAAAACTTACAAAAAAAAGACCCACCACCCTACCATACCCCCACCCATCCAAAGCCCAGCACCTGACCAACCTTCTCTATCTACCCATCCTGACTTTGAGTCCATTGAACACATTAAACCCATGCTGCCATTTACACATGCTGCCATTGAAACCTTTGAAACCACTGAACCCAGACATTCTCCTGTCCTTTTCCCTCCCCTTTTATTGGTGCGTGCTTTTTCTGAGTTCCTCTCGGTCTCCATCGAATCAGTGGCCCAATTCTGTCCAAGTGGACTCTAGCAATGTAGTGTTTGGAATGTTAGAAATAAAATAAAAAAGTTTATTGTGATTGCCAGCTACAGATAATGACCCTGCAACACCTCAGTGATCACGCTTTAGAGTAGGTGTGGGTTATTTCTTTACTGAATCGTGCGCTTGCGAATTTCAGCAGTTATGGCTCTTTCTTATAGTTAGATAGTTCATTGTCGTTTTCTTTCCTGTTATTATTATAATTTGAATCGGTTTAGATTTTCTAATTCTATTGCGAGTCTAGTGGTGTAGGTTTATTATAGTGATTTGATCTAATATTATAATTCTATTAGGAGTCTAATTAATTTAGTTTCCTAATCCTATTAGAATTCTAACTGATTTAGTGTCCTAATACTACTAGAAGTTCAATTAATATCAGTCTCCTAATTGTACTAGAAATGCAAATATGTTAATTTTATTGAAACTCTAATTAAATCAAGCATGCTAATTGTACTAAAATTCTAAGTAAAGCAAGTATACTAGTTCTACTGCAATTCTAATTGAAGTAGAAAACTGATTTTTACTAAAGCTCTAATTAAAGCAAGTGAATTAATTTTACAAAAATCTAATTAAAATAAAGGAACTGATTTTTTTCTAGAATTAGAAATCAAATCAATGAATTAATTATACTGAAACTCTAATTAATAAAAAAAGAAAATTAACTATACTAGAATCTAATCAAGCAGTGAATTAACTATGCTAAAATTATCTAATTAAAATAAAGGAACTAATTTTATTTAGAATTCTAATCAAAACAATTATTCTAAGGATCTAATTAAAATAAAGCGTGTAAATTAATTATACTAAAGATCTAAGAAAATTATGGACTTGATTTTCTAATTCTAATTAAAGCAATAAAATAATCCTAAAAAAAGAAGTTTTGGGCCCGCTATGCTAAGGAGGATTGGCCTCGTTATCGAGTACCCTCCGTAAGCTCCCTTGGGCAAATCGGGTGGCTGAGATTAAAATAAAATAGATTTTAGGTTATAAAATAGTATTTTTGGATTTTCGGAGTCGTTTTTAGGATTATAATTATGAATTAAATTATGAAACTAGAATTATAAAAACTAACCTAATATTTGGGATTTTAGAAATATTAAATTAAGGAATTAAGACTAGAAGTTTAAAATTTGAGGACTGAATTCGAATTCAAAATCAGAAAATCAGGTCGTATGATTAAGGACTGGTTCTACAAACTATGAACTAGAACCAGAGATTAATAATAAGACTGAAGATTAAATTTTAGAACGGAATTGAGTCTATGGTCAGTGAATTGGGTCGTCAGATTAAGGACTAGTTCTAGAAAAGGAAAACTAGAACCATATATTAAAATTACGGTCCGAAAAAGGGTGCTACGATCTAAGACTGATTTAATATTAATAATTAAAACTAAGAAAAATCTGAAGTCTAAGAACTAGGGCTACGATTAGATATTAAAAATTAAATTCTTGCCTAAGGTCGAGGCTGCGGAGAGAAATCTCGAGGATTCGAAGCTTGAATCTCGAAATCATAGCTATGTTCCTCTATGGGTTCGTTCTCAGAGTTATCTGGATTCGAAATCACAAAAAAATTTCGTTCTCCTAAAATTCCAGCCTCTTCCCCCAGGCGAATTAGAAAAAAATCTTTTATAGGTTTTTCTCCAATTAAATGCCCTGTTTCAGGCATTTAACTGGATTGCGCACTGATTTTCCGGTGCCTAATTGCATTGAGTCGGTCACCGACTCAGTGAGCGACCGACTGACTTGTTTAGCGACTTTCTTAGTTCTAATCACGTTAGAACTAATTACGCACCCAGTGTGAAGTGCGCAATCCGATTAAGCGTCTTATTTAAAGTGCTTGATAGAGGAAGCTTAGGGGTCAAGGACGGTAAGACTTGGTCGGGCATAGGCCGATTACGCGCTAGTGGTAGGGAGCTTAATCTGATCACGCATCTTGTGTGGGGTGCGTGATCAAGTCTCGAAGTGGTCTGGGAAAGGAAGTCTGGTCTGAAAGGGGGACTGATTGTAAGTGTGTGGTTTAGCGTGCAATTGAATTGTGTGCGTGGTTTTAGGCATGTAATTTGGGGCTGTCCAAGTTCGGGTTGGGTCTGAAATGTGAGACTATTGTTTCAGTCTGCATTTCGACTATATACTATTATTTCAGTATATAGTCTCCCTACATTAGGATCTGAGCTACAGAGCTATTATTTCAGCCTGTGTTCAACCATATACTATTGTTTCAGCATATGGTCCTAATTAGGATTATAAGGTCAAAGGTTGACCGAATAGATTTGTATCTTCAAAGAGGGAAAAATGGGGGTGTCTACAGATTGCCTTCTTTAGTGCGCTCTTGTGAAGTAAGAACGTGTCGAAGAAGTAGACACCCCTCATTCGAAGTGTCTTCTCGTTTCTCTTGAAAAATCACAAATGTGAATTAGGGATGCTGACATGACATGCTTGACTTTCTTATCTATCAGCGCAAACTAAAATAGAGTATTCGGGGGCCCAGTGGTAGCTGTCGAAAGGTGTGTTCCATGCCGTGGATGCCCAAGAGCGATCTTGTCGAGTATCGAGACCCGCTGTCATAGACAGTCGACGGGGGAAGTCAGCGTATCCTATTCTGCGGGTGTAAAGGGCATCCCGTCGAGTTATGTGAGTGACAGTTAAATGGAAAGGAGAATCACCATATCCTAATCTGTGGGTGCAAGGGGCATCTTACTGCATGTCGCGACTTGCTGCAAGGGGCAGTCAAACAGAGGGGTATGATGCAGTCGAGGTATCAGGGGACGTCATACAAATGTCCATAAATAGGTCTAGGGACCGATAATAAAATGCAACATAATATCGAAGGCCTTCGTAAGTCATGTCAGACTGGGTGCGTCATTGCTCACACCAATGCGCGTCAAGCATTCCTTTTCTAATAGGTGTTTATAAGTTCTTAGATTAAATATACTCATTGCTCAATTTCTCAGGGGAAATGGCTGGTTTGGGCTAGTAATTAGGCTGAGATTTGGCGGGTAAGTCTCTTTGTGTTTCTTTTTGCTTGGTTTCTTCTCTTGGTAGTTTGATTATTTTTTTTTCTTGGAGGTAAAAGAGAATTTTTTTTTTTGGAAATAAAAGATTTTTCTTTTGGAAATAAGTAAAGGGTTTTGAAATTTTAGGAGTTTAACTTAAGGCTTAGAGATGTCATTTGGCGAGATCCAGATGCAATTATGGACCCGACCGTTTATGTGATTGTCAAGATGACACTTGGCATGCCGGATACTTCGTCTAATCTTCTCGACGAATACTGATGATTATCTCTTATGAGAGGACTACGGTGATTCGCTAGTCGAGAGATGAGTTTTGAAAACATGTTCACTTAATCATAGCTAACTATATTTATAGGCAATATTGAGTAATTGAAAAGTGGGTAGTACTTACCTGGGGATGATACTTACATGAATTATGCGTAGCTTATGGGACTGATAGGTTGTCGGGGTGATGCTGCGATGAGACTTTAGAGATTTCTTCTCTTTTCTTCATGTCTGCTGTGGCAGAGCTTGGCGATTGCCAATGTGATATAATGTCTTGGAGAAGTGATGTCACGATGGGACTTGGGGATTCCCCCTTTCTTTAGGTCTGCTGTGGTAGAGTTCTGGTGGGATGTGGGGCTCGATTTAGGAGAGAGAGCTCTTTGCTTTAGCGATGAGACACGACGGAGCTTTCCTTCTTTTCATCATATGGCGCGGCAGGTGTTGTCTAGGCTTTTTCGGGTAGTGATGTTTGTGATGGGATATTGAATGAGCGTAGTTAGAGATGAGACGCTGGTAGGATATTTGTGCGATAAGTGTCTTGTTTCTTTCTTTGACAAATCTTGGGTTGTATGATCACGTTGTGGTCATATCGTGATTGGCTTAGTTTTTTTGGAGGTGTGCTCGCATTTTTGGGGGATTTGCTTTTGGCTTTTTGCGATGGGACATGAGGGCATGCCTAATTTATTATGATGAGACTAGATATTGAGGTGGTATCATGTGTGTGCATGTTATCGTGGTGGGATGTGCTTGAGCGGCTGCCCCTCTCTCCTTCTTTCTCTCTAAACAGCCTGTGAGGCTATGCGATGGGACATGAGAGTTTTGATCAAGGTGAGGTAGAGAGATGTGAAGGTATGGATTTTGTCCAAAGTCAGGCATTGTGCGCCTGGTTTAGGTCACTTAATATGATTGTGCTCCTGTTTTTGGGAGGGCGATCATAGGTTCGAAGGGCTGTTTATGCATATCTGAGTGCGCGTGTGATTGAGTTATGCGCTCTAATATTTACATGTGATTGAGGCGTCACCAGGTTACTGTGTGGGCGACCTTTCGTATTGCGCTGCATGAGTGTGCCATTTGATACAGTTACGCGCTTCATATATTACGCGTGATCGGAGCGTCGCGTGGGCGGCGTGGGCGATGGTTCAGTTGTGCGCTCTGGTCGGAGCGCGTGCTTTGTATTGTGTGCTTCGTGTGATGCATGTGACTGAGTTAAGTGCACATGTCTGGGTGCGTGATTGAGTCTCTACTCTATATAAGCGAGGGAGCTTTCGTTTGTTTCTCATTCTCTGGTTTAGTCTCGAGTTTTTCTTTTTCTTGATCTCTTATGTTCTAAAATTCATGTTTTAGCGATATCGGATGATCTAATCGTCCGATTGAGATGTCGTTTCTTCCTACATTCGTGATTTTACATGATCTTCATCCTGAGGTGATGTTCGAAGACGTCATTATTCTGGGAATGGGTGGTACTGAGAATGAGGGCGTCAGTCTTCACATCAATCCCTTTTAGGGAGCATTGAAGGCAGTGTTGAGGAGGTGGCGGCGGATGAGGTAAAGATGGCAGAAGAGAAGGTGTTACAAGTGGAGGGATGTGATCCCCAACCAATCCTTCATGAAGCCCCTGATTGGACGCTCCGAGCGGAATCTGCTCCTCGCTTTGTGTTGATTTCGGGTTTCCAGTTTTCATTTTGGGTTGTAATTTAGGTTTTAGGTTTTTATTTTGGGTTGTAATTTCAGGAGGTATGCCTCCGGTGAAACTTGTAAAATTTTTAAGTTATAAATAAAGAGGTGTTTTTATTTATTTATTGTGCTTAGTTATTTGTTTTAAACTTATTTAATGGATTAGTCAGGCATATTTGATTTGTTTGATTTAGTTTAGGCTTTAATTTAACTTTTATCCCAAGATTAGTCTGTTTAGTGGAATTTTGTTTAGAGGGTTTACTTGGTTTTGCTTGGTTTGTTGGGGGTATTATTTTTTGGTCCCAAGCAAGTTAGGGTCTTATTTTGGAGAGCCTTTTTTTTGTTGTTTATTTTGTTTAAGTTTTAAGGTATTTTGTTTTAGTCTTTTGTTTGATTTGAGATGACACTTATTAAAAGTGTGAATTTAGGGTTTAATTTGAGGTTTCTAGATGGGTCTTAAGTGTTTGAATCCTATTGGATTATCTATTTTGCTTTGGGTTTGTGTTCCCTTGGTGGGTAAGTGTTGCATGATTATTGGTTTATTTAGGTTGTCATGGATTGTAGTCTTTCAAGGGGGTATGTGTTTGGTTTTGGATTTAATTAGATTGGAAGGGTTTTAAGAGGTATAGTTTATAAATGTGAGAGATAAAGGCTTTGGGTTCTCATTGTTTTGAATTTCATTTCAAGTTTAGAATTAGAAGTTTTGGGGCATTTTTGGTTTGTGATTTTGGGCATTTTTGTTCATTAATGTCTTTTCTTCTTTTCTCTTTTGTATCTCGGGTATTGAACCCGGAGAATTGTGATTATTAAGTGGATTATTAGGAATGAACGGGATTAGGAATGCGAGGTGACACTAGGGTTGGTGCCATCACTCCAACTCGAAGTGGTTTCCCGAATAAATTTGGATTCGAGCATTGCCTAAACGTGCAGATTTTAAGAGGGTATGCCCTCGGTGTATTTTGTAATCAATTTTTTTTATTTACGAAGCGATTATGTTTTATTTCATTTGTGATCATTTCTATTTAGTAAATTTTGGTTTGGTTTATTTGGTAGCTTACTTCGACTTACTTTGAGTGTAATGCTTATTTATTTTGATTTGGTCTGCTCTTATTTATTTATTTTGATATGGGGTGTGTTGGGAGCAGTTTTTTTTATTTAGTTTAGTTTAGGTTCAAGTGCATGAATGATGGGGGCAATTTTTTTTAGTTTGGTTTGGTCTTTGTTGGAGTGTGTAAGTGATGAGGGCATTTCTTCATTTTTTTTATATTTAGTTTGGTCTTAGTTGAAGTGTGTAAATGATGTTGGGGGGCATTTTTTTTTAATTTTTGGTTTGGGGTGTATATGTTCTAAGTTAGAAGTGTTTTCGGGTTGGCCTTAACCAGGGTAGAGTTTAAGTTGGTAATCAGTGTCAGAAGTCTTCTAATTTGGTCCTGTGAACCTACTATTCTAGGTACATATTTTGTGTTTCTAGGGAATTGCGTGCTTCACTTCGAGTGCATAAACTAATTGCTCGTCGGAATGGGAGCGCGCGTTTCAGTGGGTCGGAAGGTCATTACGTGCTGGTGTCCGATCGTTTAACCGAGTTAAACACACGGTATTGGGCACAGGATTAAGGCAGTGGCTGGTCACTATTGAAGTGACTGTTGGCATTCGCGCCCGCCGGTTCGGCCACTTGAGGTGATTACGCATCTGGTAGGCAGCGTGCAACCAGGCGGTCGGGTTAGTTTGAGCGGGCGACAATCTGCTTACACGTTCAAATCTGATCGTTTGATCTGAATTAAGCGTAGAGACTGTGGTGCGTGATTGGGTTGAGCGCGTGAGTTCACACGTGCGATTCAGGTACGTGCTAGATATAGTTCAAAAACTTTCATTTTCCCGTGCTATCCATTTCGGTCTTTGATTCTTGGTTTCTTTGTTTCGTTGCGCTCTAGTTTTCGTGATATCTTGCAATCCAGTCATCCGTTTCAGGCACCGTTTCTTCCATTTTCTTGAGTTTTTCAAGCTTTTTATTCTAGGTTGGAGGCTGGGGGTGGTGGTAGACACGATCTTACTATTTTTGAGTTGGAGAGGATGATGATGGGGGAGACTGGTGAGACATCTGAGGCTCGAACTGATGCCATTTTCGGGGAGGCGGATGTCGGGGAGGTGGCTAGAGAGGAGGTACCGGAGGTTGACCAGGTGGAGGTCAGGGAGGAGGTACTTGAGATTGAGCAAGGGGTAGTTGAGGATAAGGGTGAGAGGGCTGAGGGTGAGAGAGTTGAGGAGGAGAGAGCTGAGGATGAGGCTGAGGAGCACCAGGGTGTGGAGCGTCGGGATCACAAACACTTCTCGCTAGAGGATTTCTTCGCTCGAGGCCAGGTAGGTACCTGTGAGCAAGAGTTCCTTCATTATCCTAGACATTTAGGTCATGACATAGACTTATTAGGATCTAGAAACCCCTTTTTTAATTTATATCGAACCTGCATTGATTATTGATTGTGTGCTCACTCATGCATCATGACAGCATCTAGAGATAGGTCACGTTTTCGTTCAGTTGTTCTTACCATGTTTTGTGTGCTTGTTATGAGTTGTTATTGTGTTTGGGGCATATTTCATTTACTTTTTAGCTCTAGATCTGTTTGTCTTTCGTCATAGGTATGTGCTAGTCTTATTTTTCTACTTGTGTTTCATTTGATAGGAGCCCCCGCAGCTGGCTATCAGCTCAGCGTGGACCGAGTCCCATACTTGGAATTGTGCCTTATCGGAGTTTCAGCGAGCCTGATTGGTGTCTTCGATTTTGGGCGATCACTGGGCTGGAGCCCTTCGGTCGTCATGATGCGATTGCGGCGATCTTAGAGAGATGGAGGGAGGAGCATCGAGCGCTTCTCTTTCCAGTTGGTATGATGCTACCATCGCCAGAGGACTGGGTCCACATTATTGGTTTTCATTTTGAGGGTGAGCTAATCAAGGGTCAGATGGCAGGAGAGTATTTGGAGGTGTGTGAGGAGATTTTGGGTGTGTTGTATAGATCGAGTGGATCGGGGCCAGGTGTAGTTCGAGTCACTTAGTTTTTTGATATGTTTGCGAGTGGCTTCGTCCCTCTGAGGCGACATTCAGAGGCGAGGGCATCTTACGAGGTGCATTGTGTGGTGTTGGCGGGTCGGGAGCCTATGGTTGAGCCGAGGTTAGCTGCGGATAGGGTGCTTCGAGCATTCTTGATGCACTTCCTTGGTATAGTACTCTTTTCTTCTTCGACTGGGGGATGTGTCATCGGGTTGTTTTTGATGGTTCTTAGGGACTTGGATTGGGTCCCTACTTATGCATGGGGTGCGGTGGCATTGGTTCATCTCTATGAGAAGCTTTATCATCGGGACGAGGCGTTGTGACTATTGGAGGTTTTCTTCCCTTCCTCCAGGTGAGTTTTAGTTAATTGGTATCATGACATCTTTATTTTTTTTTTGTCGTAGCAACTATTCAATATTTCTTCTTTTTTGTGTTTTCTAGTTTGGGGCATATGATCATTTTGCTTTTCTTCGCTCGAGGGTCCTGTTGGAGGTGAGGTTCACATTTTTTCGGATGCACGTGTGGAGGGCAGCGTTGAGGGGTTGTCACTGGTCTTTTGATCTTCAGACTGCACGGGGTCTTTTTGAGGACATGCATGCAGGGCAGGTATATACTACTATGTGTTCATTTTGTTTTTTTTTTTTTTTTTTTTTTTTGAGTTTTCATGCTCTAAGGATTCATTGATGGGTTGGCATGCTTGTTTGGTTGTAGGTGATTTGGAGGCCATACGCGGCCGAGGAGGATGCGGGTGTGCCAGTGATCCAGTCCGGCCAACCCTTCTTTGACGTGGACATATGGGTCCATTGTTTTGAGAAGGTGGAGAGGAACCACCTATCTCGGGCGGTGCGACAGCTCAGGCTCGCTCAGGGAGTCCCTCTGAAGATTTGCCCCAGGGTGGCGAAGAGGATGACCTACCCCTCTGGCCAGAACTTTGTAGAGAAAATGGCACTTCAGATGGCCGATTTCAGAGCTGGGGGACCAGGGTGACAAGGGAGTGACGAGGCGGATGTTTGAGAGTATAGGAGGTGGTTTAGTACATCGAGTGGTGGGTGCCTCTTCACACGTCCCTTCCATGGGAGTGGTTCTTTCACGATCGGCGGACCGGAGTCAACGTCAGCATTGAGGGAGAGGCTGGCTTCATTGGAGCAGGGCCATCTCACCGCGAGCGTGCAGGGAGCATGAGATTCTCTCCATAAAGTGATGGAGCAGATGGAGTGTACTCCTTGTCCGGATGAGGAGATGCTACACTCCTTAGCCCTCTCGGTTGCTCAGGCTAGGGGAGAGGAGGATGAGTTAGGGGCTCGGCTGGCGGAGACTCGACGGCTCCTGGTGAGTTAACTTATTGGTCTGACTATTTATGTATTATGTGGATTTGGTCTTTCAGTCATTCTAACATGGTTGTGGTGTCTTATTTTATTTTGCACAATCCGAGAGGGAGGCCGAGGTCGTAGTCACGTGGCGATGATAGGGTTGTTACGTGGTCAGCAGCAGGCCGGCCAAGAGGTGGAGGCCAGTTTGCGATCTGAGATTGATTGATTGGTAAGTGTCTATGTGAACTTGGTTTTGTTAATTGTTAGCGTTGTGAGCTTGCCAACTGATGTGTTTATTGTTATTCGTAGAGAGCCGAGCTCGCTACTAGAGGTCCCATTTCGGCGTTTGATCCATCTTCAGTTGCTTCCTCCAGTCGGGAGGATCCAACGATGGCTCACCTTCAGGCCGAGCTGGAGCATTGGGTAAGTTCCATTCAATCTTTTTTCTTGTTTGTGTCATTGCATTAGTTTGTTGGATGTTATTATTTTGCTTTCTTAATATTTTACTAACATTATGTGATATTTCAGCGTCAGATTGCCGAGGATCTTTAGACGAGGGAGGCGACTGCTGCCTCTCTACGCCCTGAAAAGTCGGGTATAGTTTCCGGTGTGGTGTACTTCAGCTTAGGTTATTTCATCTTATTTGTTCTGACATATCTTGTGTTGGCTTGTTTGGTTCTCTGCACAGGTTGTTCCAGACTCTACTCTTGAGGCTCCCCCTCAGGGGTCTGCTCTTATCCCTACTCAGGTATGTTTTATTTATTGTGTTTGTAGTTTATTTGTCATTATAGTGTTATCAGATGTATTTGTTTGTTCTTGTTGCAGATGCTGACGTTTGCTGTCCCTTCCGTGCCTCCTACTGATCCAGTGGATGGTTAGACGGTTGAGCGACTTCTAGAGGAGAGACTGGATCTGGTATGATTCTTTCTTTTTCAAAGTTTTTTTTATATGTTCATATATAATTATATATACATTTGTTTTCCTTGACTTGGTATGGTTACGCAGGTTCGTAAGCTTGAGGAGGCACGTCTAGAGGCGATACAAGCGCGCGCCACTCTCGAGGCGAGGCAGATCCTTGGGGAGACGCAGAGTCGCGACGTCCTGTTCGTTGAGGTGATGGTTGCACAAAAGACTCAGGCTAAGGCATTGGAGGCGGCACGTCGGATGATGCGGGTAGAGATGCAGGTGCCCCTAGATCAGCTGCAGTATCGTCTGACAAGGAGTGAGAGGGGGCACGTAGGCTAGCTAGTCAGCTTCATGGATCGGAGTCGAGGGCCATGGGTTCCTCGGCTGGGCAGTCTCATCACACATCACATGATTGTCTCAGGGGTGATGCTCGTGAGGATTCTGTCATTTGTGAGATTCTCGCTAGGTATCCTCCTCGTTTGAGATCGAGGAGATCTGCTAGCCAGATGAGTGAGGGGGGGTTCTATGGTGGGGCCTCATCGTCTAGAGGTTTCGAGGACTCCGGGTGTCGGGATTGTGGTTTCGGAGGATCAGTATACAAACCTTCTTGCCGATGATACTGGGGACTGCGGTGCTCATCCATCCTAGCGAAAACGTATGGAGTAGGGGTATGTGTGTATTTTTTTTTGTGTGTGCGTTGTACATATAGGGGGGATGCCCCCGATGACAAGTGTAAAAAGAAGCAAATTTTGATATATATATATATACGGAGATTTTTGGTTTAGATTTACCTGATCGCTCCTTTCCTTTTGATTACCTCTTGCATTTGTCTTTCATTTTTTAGTTTCTTTAGCGTTGTCGACTGTCATTGGGACTTGGATGCTTCCTAAGCTAGTCGGGTGATGGTTGAAGGTTGCTTCGTACCTACACAGGTAAAGCTAGCGCTATCAGTAATTTTTGTTCTCCTCCTTGCTAGTTGTCAAGGGGAGTAAGTGTTTCAGACTGGAGCCTGGTAGTAAAAGATGGATATATATGCTCTTTTTATTATTTTATTTTTTGAAAGTAGTGCAACAGGGAAAGCAAATAGCTAAGATAAAAATAATAAAAAAATGCCTTAGTGTAGGAGCGTGGTAGTGTTGATAGTATAGTATCTTTGGTAGCATTCTCCGAATGGTAACTTCGTTATTCCTCATCTTCTTTGTGGACAAGTCGGCGCTTCTAAGGTGAATCTCCTTTTGATTCAAAAGAAAAAAATATGCCCCAGTGTGTAGATGCAATGGAGCTTTTATGGGCTTTGGATGAGCACTTTAGGTCTATAAGCAGTCATTGGTATTTGGTGAGTTAGTTTTGGAGAAAAGTTCATCAGTACTGTTGTCCAATCGGGGGAGGTCTCTTCGATTAGGTCAGTTGGATACGGGGGTTTATCTTAGGTTGGTGGTCATCCTATCCCATGGTTATTAGGAAGAAGTACGGTAGGTATAGTTGATGATTACATCAGTCATCATTCATTGATTTTCAATTTCATTCCTATGAGCATCCTGTAAGGCTTTTGATTTATCGTCCGAAATAAAAATAGAAGAGGGGGTTAAGGCTCACTTATGTGGGGAATAGTTTGTAACTAACACTTTCCAAAAGGGATGAGCAACAATCTTTTTCTCAGAGGGATACAAGGTGCCATGATCGAGCTCTTCGTCATGTTTCGATACCATCAAAATCTCACATTCTATGGTTACCAGGAGTTTGTCCTCCTCCCGTCACCTTATGGCGATATCTAGTGGTATGGGGACATCAGGGGTGCCCTCGCAGCTTGCTTATACACTTCTAGTAAAGTATCAGAGATGTCCTCACGGCCTGCTTATGCTTCCCTGAGCTCATTGACTTATTCATTCGTAATAATGCGCTCACTTAATTTTTTTGATATATAGATATATTTGAAAGCATCCTGCTAACGAAAGAATAATGAGTTTTGATTGAACGTAGCATCTTTATTTTTTTTTCTCTAATGTCTCCTCCAATGGCGGGGGAAGGGGAAATGAGGATTGGGTGTTACTTATACTTTTGAAAGAGGTTAGGCAGGTAACTAGTCCTTCGATCAATTTGCCCGAGTGAGAAAGTTGGCGATAAACTAGAGGTCTTAAGGATATTCTGAGAATTGATGACGTACGATCAATGAATGAGTCATGACGACTATGGGGGTAGTAAGTGTAAGTATTTAACCACGGGATGTGATGATCACAGGGCTAAGAATAGTATTTTCTAAGGTACATGGCGTTCCAAGGGCTAGGGAGTTCTTCTCCGTCCTGGTTCGCCAGTTTGTATGCATTCTAAAGGTATGCGGCTGCTATAACATAAGGGCCTTCCCAGTTCGGTTTTAGTTTTCCTTTTGGATGAGCGTGCTTGGAAGGCATGATTTTCTTTAAGACTAATTCTCCAATATTAAAGGTTCGTTCGAGAACTTTCTTATCGTAAGCCCTGGCTACTCTCCTCTGATATACCTGAGTGTGATCAGCTGCCTTTAGACATGTTTCATCAAGCTGCTCTAGCAGCGCGAGTAGGGAAATTCTCCTCTCGTTTAAGGATAGCTCATCATCGAGTTGAATTCGTAAAAATGGTACTTGTATCTCATATGGTAAAACTGCCTCCATCCCGTAGGTAAGGAGGTAGAGAGTTTGGCCAGTGGCCGTACGAATAGAGGTACTGATTCAATACAACTTACAGTACAATTGTTCTTAGATCTACAATCTGTGCAACATCTAATCCTCATACAAAGCCTTGAACCTCTCAATTTACAGCTCTCATCCTCACCCTAGCTACTGCAAGTGTTTAGCCAACCATGGTTGGTCTAAAGAGAGAATGGGGAAGAAGGAAGAGGGAAAGAATTTTGGAGGGAAGAGGTGAATTCAAATTTGGTATGAGCTCTCTTAATTTCAGGATAGTTCTTCTGTGAAATTTCTCTTCCATTTATAGTCTTCCCCTCTGTCCTCAGATCTGTTTCAGCCAATTAGAGCTCAAGGGAATAATTCTGTTATTCTAAGCTGCTGATGTGGCTGGTTTTTCTTCTAGAAGCACTCCACCAATTGGTCCAAACTAGACAAGTACATGTGAGGTGGTTAGAGGGTTCCCATTCGTGCCCTTTTGTATTCCAAAAATACCCCCATGGGTTGTTAACATGCCTTGGAACACACGTACAAAGCACTGAAGTGAGTAGCTGAAGTGGTTCGAACTGGGAAGTTCCCAAATCTAGCTTCGAGAGGTTCAGGGAACCTCTCGACAGGTTTTAAGTCTAATTGGTGCTCCATTCGATAGGTTAGTTGTAGCCTTCGACAGGATCTGTTGAACTATTCGACAGGATGACATCAAAATCTAACTGTTGTTCGAGCTCCAACCATCCTCTCGATAGGTTATAATTCAACCTCTCAGTCTCTTATATAGCTCTAGGTATCCTTTCGACCGATTCTTTCCTCTGTTCGATCGGTTGACTCATCCTCACGAGAATGAATGCAGCTTCAGGTAAGTCCTCGCTAGGGTATCTTTGACTGTTCGATAGGTTCAAGGGAACCTCTTGACAGGATCAATTCCAGCCTTCTGAACCTCGCGAGAAGAACTTTGCATTAGGTGACCTCTCAACATATTGTTCTGCACTATTCGACAGGTTGCCTTTCTCTGCTCCAACCCTTCGATAGGTGCTGTAAACTCCTTGATAGGTCTACTTCCTCATCTCAGTACCTCTCGATAGGTTCAAATATACCTTCAGATCCTCTCGACACCTTGGCGGAACCTCTCGACAGCTTGACTTCTCTCTCCAGAACCTCTGGACAGGTTGAATTAACCTCTTGGCATGTTCTGTTCTTTGCTCCACATCTGGCACACAGCTACTGCAATGTCCTTTCATATGTCCAACACTCAGTGACCTTTGAGGGGTTCAATCTTCATCCACTGCAGTTGTTTTGGCTCCCATGTGTGCACAGTTGGACACATGCCACTTCCATAAGGTTCTAAGGCTCTGTGATTGTTTGATAGCTGGCCTTTTGAGCTGCATGAGCACATGTTGAGCAGCAGGTCTCTTCTTTGACATTTTTAGCTGGATGTCTATACTATGACTGTAATTTATTGCTTAATTATAAAATTCACTCAAGACACATTATTAGTCAACTCAAAGGTCCATCAATGGTCAGGTTAGGAGGTGAAAAATGGTATTTTTCATTGATTAATAGAGAGTGAAGATGGGTTGGTAAAATAAAATAGAAAATATGGAGAAGTAGACAACTATGGGTTAATCTTCACTGCAAAACAGATCAAGAGTTGGATCTGCAGCATCCCTTCACTTGGCTACAAGCACAAGTACAAGGTAGAAGAATCCAGCTCAGCTCTATAATCTGGACTAATCTTAGGGCTATATTTTGTCCACTCAAATGGTCACAGGATATCCCAGGGATGTGATCCAATTATAGGTGCTAAAGTTGAAATAGGAAAACCATTGCAAACACTATATTTATAAGGCTAGAAGCTCATGCATCCATAGGAGCAAACAGTCCATGAACATCTAGTGAAAACCACAAGATCTCACATATTGAATGAGGAATTGAAATCAGCTAGTCATTACTACAAAGAAGCTTGCAATGACCTAGATCTCAAGTCTGCAATCTCTGCAAGACTCCAAATCTCATCACTGAAAATGTTATTGTAAAAATAGAGGAGGGGATTGAATCAAACAACAGTTCTTCACTTGGCTACAATCACAAGTGCAAGGAAAAAGAATACAACTCAACCCTGAGATCTAGACTAATCCTAGGGATATATTCTGTCCACTTAAATGGTCACAGAATATCCCATAGATGTGATCCAGTCAAGAGGTTAAAGCTAGAAAAGTAAATTCACTGCAACCACTATGTTTGCAAGGCTATAAGCTCATGCATCCATAGGAGCATAAAACCCATATAAATCTTAATGAAAAATTATAAGAAAAGATAGATTATATGAATCAATAAAACTAGTTGTTCATTGATAAAAAGAAACTTATAATGACTTGGCCCTCAAGGCTGCAGTCTCTAGAAGATTCTAATCTCCTTACAATGCCACTACAATAACAGATTACAACTCAAAATAAACCTAGCTGCTATAAAGATTTAGCCCATCATTGTTGCTGAGCTAAGGAAAGAAGAAGAAAATGAAAAAGAAAGAAAACCCTAACCCTAAAATGAGCACAGGTTGAAAGTATCCTTGTTGCCTTTTACAAAACAGCTTACATCTATTTATACAATCCATAAGCACTAAAGTGATTTGGCCAATCAGAAAAATGAAAAAATCAAAACATTGGGAGTGGTTGTTGTGGCTCATTCTTAGTCAAGTGTTGCCCCAGGTCATGAGAAAAAGCACAACACACTTGGACAGGTGCCCTAGGTGCTGTGGAGTTCTAAAAATACCCCTGAAGGCTATCAAAATACGTTGAGACCTGAGCCTCGAGTTGTTGGAGGCTTTAGAACATAATCTTGAGCAGATCTCGAGTTGTTAAAGGTCTGAAGCCAGATCTGCTCAAGTGCGGGAGTGTTTCTGAAGGATTCTCGATAGGTTGCTAACAGGTTGAATCTGAAGGCCTCGACAGGTTACTGCTAGCTTCAGATTTGCTCAACAGGTTCTCTGCAGGCACTCGACAGGTTGCAGTTGCAGTCTGAACTGCTCGAGTATATATAGAGCAGTAGTATGGTCTGCTCTATAGGATGGGATGCAAGTTTATGATTTGCTCGAGTGTGCTTGAGTGGATGCTTCTGAAGTTTCTGAACTGTTGGAGACACCTCTTGCTGCATCATTGATGTGCTCGACAGCTGCTCGAGTGTAAGTGTTGAAGGTGCGGTGTTCTCGAGAGCTACTCGAGTTGACAGTTCTGCTTTTCAGTTGGTCTGACTTGTCTGCTACAACACTCCTTCAAGTGTGGGCCCCACTTTTCTCTCAGTGTTGAACTTCTAAGGGTCCAAGGCATGTTGAATAGTCCATATGGTGGGACCACCATGGTTCAGTCTCTGTTTTTCTAACCGCTCCAATGCTTGACTTTAATTCTCTTCTTCTTAGAACTTATTGCAAGGATGGTTACACTAATCTACAGATTATTTCTAACTATAAAAACACACTCAAAGTCAATTGTTACACAGCTCTAAGGTCTGGTAAGGGCTTGGTTACGAGGTGAAAAGTGACATAATTCAGAGATTAACACAACTCCCGATGCATGGTTGTTGTTGCCTATCGGAATTGTGTTTGGGCCAGTGGTTATCCCTTCGCCATTTGTCTCACCTCCGGTGTGTATAGTCCTTGGTCTCCCCCTTCTTGGAGGCATAATGACAAGTCATGACCAAGCAACACTAAATCAGATTGATCCTAAGGACCTAGTCTAAGTGATGACGAAAACTAATGCCATTGCTTCAAACCTAAGCCATAACTCTGGACACCCATGCGACATCTTGCCTAGTCTTTGATATCTCCTGTGACACACGGTGTCACAATTGATCCGATCTGTCATGATACATAGAATCTAGTACCATGCGCCTTGATACCACCTATGACAGCCCAAATTTCCTTACCCCAAATCCATGCCGTCAGATCGCAGAACACAATCCCAATTCAGAGTTCGATTTGTATCAAGATGCTATGATACCCAGGTAACAACTCAATCTTCCCCTTTATTAGAGGTTTTAGAAAGATTGGGCCATCAAACATATGGTAAGATCAAACACATATGGAAGAAAAAAGGTATATACATGGTCGTAACGAAATACCAAGCCCCTGAGCTACGTCAACAGGGTCACTTGTGCCGGAATGCCAAGCCCTTGAGCTATGTTAATAGGGTCACTTGTACCAAGATGCCAATCCCTTAAGCTACGTTAACATGGTAACTTGTGTCGAGAGGCAAAGCCCTTGAGCTACGTTAACAGGGTCACTTGTGCCGAGATCTCAAGCCCCTGAGCTACGTTAACAGGGCCACTTGTGTCGGATTTCCAAGCCCCTAAGCTAAGTCAATAGGGTCACTTGAAATAGATTGCCAAGCCCCTGAGGTAAGTTAACAGGGTCGCTTGGGCCGAAACTTTACAATCTAACAAAGACTCAAAACAGATACACGGAGTTGATAAAATTTACATAGATCAGAAATAAAAGAATGAGAACTTATCGCATCGAGCACAACAATATATCAAGGTACGAAGTACGGAAATCATGTAAGTCATGTGCGAAAATCGAATTGAAGCATTTAAAACATAACATTCAAAGCATTTCAAGATTTTATATATAACATAGCTGGAAACTATAATGCATTTAAATAATTGCATCAATGACACAAATTCAAGAAAGCATATAATCGGGCAAAAGTATTCTTCCCTACCTAAAAGTCAAAAACTTGCGATCAAAAGTGCACAAATCCAAGCGAATTTCCCTTCAAAGGTTCCTCGTATTTACCCTGGATCACATATCGTATATGCCCTATGAGTTAACAAATCTTACTTGTCACAAAACATGGTCCCATTTGATGTTAAAGGACTAAAACCCAATCTCACAGAAGCAGAGGATCTCGTTACAGCAAGCCACAGTGTCGCCGCGACGAGGAATACAGATCCCATGTGGCACACTCGTCTCACCGCGGTGAGTATTCACAGTACTAAAAATAGCCAAAAATACATGTAGCACTCGCCGCGGCGAGTGCTTCAGAACACTTCTCACCACGACGAGACTCAGGGTCACTGTGGTGAGCCTGATTGGCTCGCATGTCCTTTTGTCTTGTCTTCTAGCTTGGAAAACTCCATTCTTCTCGTGTAATTCACATCCTATATGTGTAATTGGCCTAATTTTTATACTATCAAGTTAAATCTAAACCTTTATCTTTATTTGATCATGCATGCAATGTTCCGAACGCCGGGAATAAAGGAATTTGGCTATTAAGTCTTTTACACGTCCGATCTTCAAAATTTTATTGCATGAATTTCTCAAAGTATCTATGATAGAACCTAATTAAAGAAGATGAGGTTTACGAGACGGAGTTAAGGCATTTACTTTTGCAGATTCCTCGCATGCGAAGTCTCCGATCTTCGGTGTGTAAATCCCTTTTTGTTTATGTGTCCAATCGTCTGGTTTCTCGATTGTAGGAGTTCGAGGTTCGAAAGATCGTTTCGACGATTGGAACAACGGTAATTCTTTGCCACATTATCCAATTTTTGTTGAACGGATTGGGGATTTTGAATGGTTTGGGGGCTCTCAAATGGAGGAAAACAAGAGGAAAAGAAAAGGAGTTCTCTCGCATCAATCTCTATTTCGAATCCCATGCAGTGTATGCATGGGAGTTGAGTTTTATAAATTAGGTGTTGATCTGGTGTGTGATTGGCACACCCGGTATGGTGTACAGGTGTACCTCGAGGCCTTTAATTAGCGTGTCTTAATTTTTGGGCCATCTTAAGGCCATCAACTAATGGGTCTTGATTCTTGGGCCTTATGCTTACTGGTTTTGCTCTTATCAGGGTTGCTCTCAAGGCCTATGCCAGTACCTATATGACTCATTACATATGTCCCATTACTATGGTATACTTGCATCTACATACCATGATCGATTTCAATCCAAGGTGTCGATCGTACTCGGTCACTAGGCACATGCACATACATGGCGTAGTGATTGGACCTAAAAAATTCTAGGGTGTTACATTTGAACTCTGAAACCCCTGAACTCTGAACCTTTGAATTCTAAAACTTTCAAACTCTGAAACCTATGAACTCTAAAAACGTGAACTCTGACACTTTGGATTGCAACTTGTATATGAACACTGAAACTCTGACATCCGAACTGTAAATCCCGAATATGAAAAAGAAAGAAATGACATATGAAATTAGTTTCTGTTTGGCATGAAAATGACCCTTGAAATACGTCTTCTATTTTGATAAGATTTTTTGAATACTGTTGATATGAAAAATGCTTTCGTTTCGATATGAAAATGTTTTCCGTTTTATTATGACCCTGATTTTTGCTTCAAAATTCAGTTTTTAATGCTCTTAAATATTGTCATTAAATCCATGTTTCGTTAAGATAAATGTGAAATTGCATTAAATTCTCCCTACTGAGCTTAGACTATTAGCTCACCCTGACTATACGTCACAGATGTAGCTTTTGATCAGGAAATCAGACTTGAGGAGAGTTCAATTTTGAGTATCGGAAGAAGGAGATCTTCCGTTTGAGGATTTTACCCATAGACTGGGGCTTGTAACCATTGGTAAGATTTTAGGGATTGTAGATTTCTGACTTGGTGCATCTAGATGGGTTGTATAACTATAGCATCCGTTTTTGTATGTCCATTTGTACCCCACTATTTAGGTGATGGTTAGCCATCACCGGTGGTTTAGTTTGTTTCTTTTGGATTACATTTTTTCTATATAGATATGGAGATTTGATTTTAGTTCTGACATATATATATATATGTCTCCTTCGATTTCCGTGCTTAGATGTGGATGTACCAAGTAAAGAAATCTGTATTCGGATCGTGACCTGTAACTCGACAGTTCGGGTTTTCCCAGTTGTTCAAAAAAAAATAAAAAATAAAAAATAAAAAATATATATATATCTATATATCTATATATATATATATATATATACTGTAGGGAAAATATGAGCTTTCACAATATCTCTTTGCAGGTGCATTTAAATACCTTACTTTTATCGCTAAAATTCTCTTCGCTCCCCTTTTGTAAACAAAGTCCCCAAGGGACCACGTTGGACCATTTTTCCCGAATATGAGAGGGTTCCCGAAAAATGTGTACCAACAGACTGGCGATCACGATGGGACTCCTTTTGCTAGGGTTGACCATTTTAATTAATTTGGGGTTTTTCATTTTTTTATGTTTTCACTTCTAGCACACACTAACACACATTCTAGGCATTATTTAGAAACATTCTATATTTTCCCCCTTTGGTGTGAAAGGGTCGGTGTGATCATCTCTTCGGGGATTCGATTCAGGGAACTTCTTACACATCCGACCTTCTTGCAAGACCTAATCAAGCAAGGATTATACCCATCCCCCGTTGATTCGGAGAAACCCACAAACTTGGTAAGGAAAGCCTAGGTGCCTAGAGTAGGATAAGAATACCCTATTACCCTAGTTCGAAAATTCAGTGACAGTGAGAGCTTGTAGAAATGTCTGGGATTCGACAATTGAACTTTGCTAATAAAAAATTATCGTTGTGGGGCCACCACGATAATCCTGAATATGATGTTGGGATGTCTCACGGCCCTATCCAAGATCATGCTTAGATTAGCATGGCAGGTGAAGATGAAGGATCAACCTTTACTCCTCCACCAAGTACTAGTCGTAGCAATAGAAGAGACAGTGGCATTGGACAAAACTATATCGCTAAGCAAATTGGACAAAACTATACTGCCGAGCAAAAGAATTCGAAGAGCTACTTCAAGCCTTGGCTGGGTTGTACCGAGGCATCCTTGACCAAAATATTGTGGATGAGAAAGGGTGCCCAATCTGTGAACGTATACATTTGAGAAATGAGCGTGAAAAAAGGTTGCCAACTCCTCCACGCGACCCGACACCACCAGTGTCACATCCGAGGTGCACCTTGTGCAGTAATAACTGTCAAGGTCAATTAATCCCTGGGAATTCAAAGAAAAATAACAATATAACTATGGAGGATCTTACTCAAATCCTAGAAAACTACATGGCTAAGAGAAAACTCCCCAGATGTCAATCATTCATAGATTTTACCACTTAGATACCATCATTTGAGTACTGTTAGTCCACAACTTGAACTAACAACACCCTGATAGTGGATACCTAAATCAACAGGTAAAAGAAGAAGAAAAGAAATATTTGTGCAAAAAGGACTTAAAAAGCACAAATCAGAAATCGCAGCTCCAGAAAAGAAGAAAGAAATCCGTAATCTTTTCCATACGAGCAAGTGAAGATCGCAAATCCTACTATTCAATCGCAAAGTCGAAAAATGAAATCGTAGCTCAAAACAGAGAAAGTCTACAATCCCAGCCTCGCGAAAGAGCAGATCAAGAATCATAAAGCTTACGATTACATTACGAGAGATCTAAATCACTAAAATAGGAACAACTAAGGATCTGCAGGAGAGGGTGAAAAGAATCATGATCGTACGAAAGACAAATCTTGAGGAATTAAAAGAAGGATACTACAATCGTGATCATGATGTTTCCACGATTCCACCACAAATTAGTATGATAGAACCACGATGTCGATGCAATGCCATGCAGAACCGTAATTCACGAAGCCATGCACATGTGACTAAAGAGTCGATGTAACTTACGATTCTGGAAGAGCCCTGTGATATCACTCTGCTGAACAAAAGAAAGAAAGATCTCCACGTTAGGAAAGGAGTTTTAAATGAAGAAGATGTGTTAGGAAGTTTAGTTTAAGGTAAATTTTGTAGTTAGAAGTTTTCCTAGGATAGTAAATACCTTATTTAATTGTAATAGGTCTCTTCTGTCTCTTATATTCCTATAAATAAGAGAGCCTGCATCCATAGTTGAGTATCTAGGAACTCTTGATCATAGGAGATACCTACAATCTGGAAACTATAGTTTTAGTTTAGTTTTATTTTCTTAGTTTTAATTCTATCTTTTGTAATTGTTTTTGTTTCAATAGAAATAATGAGTAATTAATTCTCTTTTAAGTTTGGGAACCCATATTGTGACGACCCGACTTTTCCCCCACACGAATATCTGGGAAAAAGTCGGCTCATCATCGAGTACAGTACTCAATGCTAACACTGAATGATCTGATACCACCTATGACGACCCGATTTTTCCCACACGGATTTTAGGGAGAATCAGACTGTCGGATCTAATGTTCAGAATCCACGTTGAGTGCTTTGATACCAATTGTGATGACCCGACTGTTCCCTACTCAAAAATCTAGGATAAACCGGATTGCCATCAAATCTAATGCTCAAAGCTCACAGAGAAAAATCACATGACAATTAACGCGATTCCACTTTTCTATACAAACACACACCAAAAGTTAAACTTTAACCACTGGTGACAGTCGATTGTCACCTAAAAAGTGGTATAAAGGTCTAATCACAAGATGTGCCTAATCAAAAGGCTCTATCAAAACTGAACTATGGAAAGTATTCTTCAGGGGGAAGGTCCTCTTCTGCCTCAGGAACGTAGTTAGGATCCCCCTCAAGCCCAAGATCCTGCTCAAGATCTACACATATGACATAATTGTCAGATTGAGCTAACAGTCTAAGCTGAGTAGGAACAAATTCAATACATCTTACATTCATGAATTGAAAACATAGAACTGATGACTAGTTTCAAGGTGGTTCTCATTCAAAATAGAATTCAATGGAGAAAATCAAAACATTTTCATATTCAAAACCAAATGTCAAATATCTTAAAGTCAAAATTGTGCAGGGCTTCATATACGACTTATTGTGCAAATTTCAGAGTTTCCCATAGTTTCTAATTTCTTATTCTTTTATGGATTTTATATACACCTTCTTAACTTAATTCATGACTAAAACTTTAACTTAAATAACTCCAACGGGAGTATAGCGTTGTTGAGTCGAAATACCCGATGGGAATCCCCACCTAACGATCGTTGTTCACTGAACACTTTTCAAAAATGTCATCATCACGGTTCGAATTTCGATTTAACCTGCTGTATCAGTATCGAATTACGTATTGACCACCGTACCGGTTCAGATTATGGTTTAATCCGCCATAACGGTTATGCCTTTGCACCGAAGTGGGGGATTTGTTCACGTGAACCTTAAATCCAATATTTTAAAACATAGAAAGGTGTCAATGCTTCATAACTAGTTTATTTCAGAGTTCTGAGTTCGAAGATTCATATTTGAATTCGGAGTTCAGACGGTTCAGATTCGAAATTCAGAAACTAGAGTTCAAATAATTCACATTTCCATATGCAACAATTCATGTTCAACTTATGATTCAAAGTTCAAATTATTCACATTCAAATATAAGAAATCAAATTCAAATGATTTATGTTCATGATTCAATGATTCACATTTAGAAATTCGGATTCAGAGTTTAAATTTTCATATTCATAGTCTATGGTTCAAAAATCAAAGTGGAAGTAGGAATTAAATTTCCTCCTATCTTAGGTTCGATGCTGATCTAACACAAAGTGAAGTTCTTATTGAAGGTCTCCCTTTCTCAATCTAGATCACACAAAGCTCATAAACTAGTGTCAATGATTGAGGAGTCAAATGGTTTGAAGCTTCTCAAGTTTCTCCAAGGAGAAAAATTAAGGTAGCTAGACACAGGGGAATTTGCTCAGCGATTCCAAATTTGCTCGGGCGATTTTGACAGATTCCCAGTGGTGCACTCAAATTTTCTCAGGCGAATTTTACCTGAGAAATTGAGCCTTAAAACTGAGGAAAATTCGCTCAAGCGAATTTTCCCAAGCCATTTTTATTTGTTTCTGAAGGTGATTCGCTCATGCGATTTTCGCATCCGCTCGAGCGAATTTGAAAATTCCTTGTGTCACATAAAAAACTTGCGTGGGCGACCTGAAAATTAGGGAAAATTCGCTCGAGCTAATTTTCCCAAGCCTCTTTCTCTCTATGTCTGAAGGCAATCCATTTGAGCGAATTCTAATTCGCTCGAGCGGATCGTTGTGATTCTGCAACTTCTAAACTTCATCTTCCCTAACTCGAATTTCCTAAAATAAACTCCAAAATCGTGCATGCATGCATCAATCACACATAAGTTGAGTTTTAAATCACATCCACAACCTAAATTCTTAGATCTTACCTTCTAACCAAGCATGTGATGCCCGCGATGATCCAATCCGATAGGATCGGCGCCGAAAACCACTGATAGTTTGATGCACGCGTTCATCCTCCAACTTCTTCACATGTGAAACCCAAAAAGCGTACAATCAGGCCAAAATCATAGAACTTGATACTCAATCGCCTATGGTACGATTCTCACCTTAGAAATCGCGCATTGGGGTTCTCGGCTCGTTCTCATTCGATCTTAAATGGTACTGTAGCAAATGACCTCGCGATTCAAAATGAAGTAGAGGTTTCCCTCACATCACAAAGAATATTTATGCCGACATTGACAGATCGAATTCATCGGCAGAGCAAAAATCGATGGAGGAAAGGACACTTTCTTCCTCTCAGTTCCCTTTCTTTGTCTCTCAATTTCAACTCACAATTCATGCAAATGATTTATTCACACATGAGGTTGCTATTTATATTCAAGAGTTTGTTTCGGTGTGCAACCGGTACACCATGGATCATGTACGGCCTGTCATCTCATGGTCCAAAATGAAAATCACGCCGTACTTGATGGATTTTGATCCTTGGACCCTTAATTTACCAAGCACGACCCTAACCATTTGTTCTCTCACAGAACTTGGGTACTGATTAAACAATTAATTATACAATCTAGGTACCACAATACACGTATGGTATCGAACATACACATTTGGTTGGTGTGTTCGGGTTTTGAATTTTTCAGGGTGTTACTCCTCCCCCCCTTAATCAGAATTTCTGTCCTCAAAAATTCATCACGTGAGTTCGGTTCGGAAGACATACCCTGACACTACACCAAATAGTGGTAGTCTGGCTACTGTTAGTGGTAGTAATACTAGAGCAAGAGGATACATCAGAGATGTAAGGAGATTGAAGGTTTCGATAGGAAGAGAACACATTTCTTTTTCTGAAGATCTACATCATGCCGTTAAAATCTATCTATTGAGCTTTATACTAAAGATGTCCATTTTCTCATCGATCGGTGCTCATGCAGGAGTTGAACAATTATGAACTTATCCATGGTTGACGAATGGACATTCCACAACCACGAGAATACATTTCCATTTAATTGAAATTTTCACATCCATGCCAATTACTATTCATCCAAGCAAATTGACAAGGATTAAAGGTCAGGGACCATTCCTAGTTAATTAAAAATTTGTCAGCTAATTGACCCAAGTCATGTACGTCTAACGGTGGCCATCCATTGCAACGTTTGGATTCGTAACTATTACTTAATCATAATATCTACTGCAAAATTTTGATAATCATCAAGCACAACAATAACAATAAGTATTTAACGACCATTAACTACTAATTGTAATGCGCCCATAGTTAATTCTCAACATATCCACAAGTGGTTAGTAGCATTCTCAATTAATCAACATCCCTAAACATACATAAGCGCCGCAACTGTGATGCTACTGACTATTCGAGGAGCACATCCACAACCAATGGCAATTCTAAATACCATCAAAGTAGAGCATTAATGAAAGATTTCAAATAACCATGATAGACAAATTGTCAACACCATTAAGACATAACAACCATTCAAATATTCAGCAAAATCAAACAAAGTGGGGCCTCCATGACCCAATAGTTCATTCAAATAACCATCAAAACCAAAAAGGGGGGTCTCCATGAACCTATAGTTCCGATGACCCATGACCATATACAAAACAAGTATACCCGTAATTCTCCACGGCTAACCACCATCAAAATTTACCCATTACTTTACAAAATTTTTACTATTAACCAAAGTATGAAAACACCATACGAAAAAGATCTAGACCATTTAGCAATGCCGAATCCATCCATTGATCCGACTGTTTGTCTCCTTGCTCACCAACACCACCAGCTTTGAAAGTCAATGTACCCGACGTGCACCCTCATGCTATCGCGATGCGTGGAGTGGCGGTGGTCAGGTACGCTTGCTGCATCAAGTCCATTGGCAAGGCTTCATGGAAATCTAACCACTGGTTCATTGCGTCCATTTGGCGATTGAATTTGGTCAGGGTCAGAACATCGTCGTGTGCGGCATGTGGCTGCTGAGCTGGGACGGACTGAGGTGGGGGCATTTGGGGTTCTTGTTGGGTTGGCTCTTTGACCGGCTTATAGTATGTATATATTTAAATTAAAATCAAGCCTTGACCTATTGCAAGCGCACAATGGAGATTATAGCACTAGTGATAGGATCGATCCCACGAAGAAGTGATTATCTTCTTATAGATTTTTATATTCCTTTTTAAAAAAACTATCTTTATCTTTTAAGACCTAAAGTACTGGAGAAATATGAATAAAAGAATATTTTCTTTAATCTAATTGCATAAAAATAAATCCCAATCCTCCTTCAGATTGAGGTCGTTAATATCAATCTTTAGCTATCGGAGGTTTACAAATTTAAAATACCGTTACACTGTATTGTAGTCTTCCATAATTTGGTCATCAATCAAAAACTAAAATTCTTCAACACAAATTTAATATAATCAACAATCTCCTAAAATTTGGGCGTCAATCAAATTCGAGAAAATTGAAGATGGAAAAGTAAAATCGTTACACTAATTTGCAAACTTTAAACTGAGTCGTCAATTCAAATCAAAATTAGAAGATGTTTACAAAGCATATAAAATCTAAACTAAAAATAAAATAAATTTAAACTAGAAAGCAAAAGTAGAACCATCCAAAGGGTTGATCACTTAGCTTCCTTAGCCTTGGTTATCAAGTAAGACCTCAGAGAACTATGGACGATGTTACTTTGTAAATCCTAAATTATTTTGATCGGGAAAAAACACAGACCTTAGTTGTCAATTGATACTGTGAAATTCTTCGATAATTATTCTTATACCGAGCCCTCTTATTTATAGATCATAAGGATCTGTTTATAAGACTTCTAATTCTAATAAAAGAAATAACTAAACTAAAATATTCCTAATATAACTGTAATTCTAATTTTATTCTTCCTTGCTTTTAACGATTGATGTGTTCTGAATTTCTTTCCTTGATAGCAGCAGCAGAGTCCTTTTAAGATTCTTCTTCACCAATCTTCTCAAATCTGTGATTAGCCAAACTTCTAATTAAAGAGTTCTTCTAATTCTGTTCTTGGCGGTAGAAATTCTCATGTGATCAACAACAATAGGAAAGCTTCTATAATCGTAATCTTAATTCATGATTACCCTTTTTCTTTAGAAAATCGTAAATCACGATTTTCTCTTTCTTCAGCTCCCATGACTTTCATACTGGAAAATTCTTTATAACGAATGATTGCTTTTTTTTGTATCACCTTTTACTCTTTTGTCGCTTTATGAAGAATCATCTTTTGAAGAATCATAAATTACTTTTTCTCAATTTTCTTTTCTTTGACTTTAGTATTAGCGATCAATTGTAAAATATGATTTCTCAGCTTTCAGTAGGTGGCGAATCGTCTTCTTATGCTCAATCATCTTTTTACTATTTTTTAAGTTTATTTTAATAAATATTAACACTTTGGCTCTCTTTTACTATTTTTCTTTAATATCTGCATATTAGCAACTTGTTAGTAGCAAACTAAGTCCTAACATCATTAAGTTAAGGGTGATAAAATAATATATTCTGTGATTGATCACACCCCCAAACTTAGACTTTGCTAGTTTCTAGCAAACAAGAAAATATAAACTAAGAAATTAAATGCTACTTTCGTAGGGAGCACGATTTTATTTAGCGGATGCAACAAGCCTTTAAACCTCTAGGTGATCCCTAGTAGAGGAGTTGTAGTCTCTTGAAAGTTTTCAGTGAAGTTTCTTACAAACTTCAAATAATTTTTTTCTTTAAAAATTAAAAGTAAATAAAAATCTAACTAATCTACTTAATTTGTCAATACATAGTCTTTTATGATTTTCTAAAATTACCAGTCCTTTATCCTTATTTTCTATTACAACAGTTATCCTTGATTAGAACTCCAACAATTTTAATTCATAATAAGCACAGAGTGTATATGCACTAGTGAACCGTTTATTCTTCATAAATTTGTCTAAATTGCAGATTTAGAATATATTTTCATTCAAAAACTCACTATTGACATACTCTTAAAAAGATATCAAAACTTTTGGGTTCTCTCAGTATATTTTTCAGAAGAATTCAGTTAAAGATAATTGCAAAAAAAATGAATTTCATAGAAAAGATAATCCTATCTTATTCTTATGATTCCTAGTACAATCCATAATATCTATTATCCTTATCTCTACTAGGCTTATGCCTTTGCAAATCGTAAATCAAAAATGACTTTCATTCATCTTGTAATGGGGTTTTGGGTTTTGGAAGGTATCAAGGAAAGGTAGAGGATTCAAAGTTTCTCTGAGAATTTAGCTCTTATTTTTCCTATCTTCTTCTACTGTTCTACTTCAGTAAGTATCCATGATTGGATAACTTCTTCCCATTCATTTCTTTTATATATATATATATCCCAGTTCTTCAGCTATGAAATTGTCTTTTATGATTTTTATTCTTCTTTGTAGCTTTTTGCTAAATCATAAATTTCTTTTTCAAAAATTGTTTGTTATGATTTTTCTTTCTTTTCTCAAATTTTCTTTCATTTTCTTTCTTTGTATCTCTTCTAGCATTCCCTTTATCTCTTCTTCTTTTACTCCTTTCACTTCCTCTTCTTTCCTTCTAAATTCTTAGAAATTATAAGGGTTAAAGGTAGAAAGCTTTGGGTAGTACATATATAAAATTTTGGTACAAAAATTTTTTGTTTCAAGCTTCTAATATGGGTTCAAAGGATAAAATGTTTTAGCATTTTGACTTTTTAGCTCTGGTTTAAACAAAAGATGGTCTTAAATCATCTTTACGATTTACTAGCATAGAAGCCTTATTGCTTTAATATTTCTAATAGATAGTTCTAGACAAAAAATCAGCTCATCTTATTCATAAAATAATTCGATTCTAAATTTAGCAATATGAGATTTAATATCGTTATAAAAGTTCAAAGAAATTTTTGTGAATTGAATAGAAACAGTCTCTCCCAGAATAAACGAGGAAATATGACTCAAAATCTCACTGGTTTATAATTTTTGAAACTATAGTATAAATTTTTTTACAGTTTAGATCAATTTATTGTTTCAAACATTCATTCTATTACAGTGTTTCAATGAGCTAAGCATGAATTATAACTGTTCAAAATTCTAATTGTTAAACTTCTATTATAATGAATCGTAAGTTTTCAAAATTTGTAATTTCTTCCATCATAATTCCTATGCATTGATCAGAAAAAAATTTAAAATTACTGAAAATAAGACTACTATACACAGAAATTATGTATCCCCCCAAACTTAAATCGGACAATGCCCTCATTGGCACAAAAAATAGGGACATAAAAAAAAAAGAAAAAAAAATGCTAGTGATGTTAGTAACACACATTGTTAGTAAAAAAAATGATAGTAAAAGAAAATTTTTATATATAACTGAATATTTATGATGGACAGAGAAATAAAAATAAAAATTAAGAAAAACTCTAATTACATACGAGAAAATAAACCTAGGAAAAATCTAGACACATACTAAGTTAGACTTGAC
Source organism: Chloranthus sessilifolius (assembly GCA_021018995.1). Lineage (NCBI taxonomy): Eukaryota > Viridiplantae > Streptophyta > Magnoliopsida > Chloranthales > Chloranthaceae > Chloranthus > Chloranthus sessilifolius. The sequence goes on from CM037597.1 coordinate 102,057,301, forward strand.
ACTGGCAGCAACGTCTGAAAAGAAATCTTCGATAAAGATTGGTCATCGGCTTCTAACTACCTTCAATAAGAGTCTCACATTCCTCCCTATCATAGGAGTATCAACACCTTGGCAGGGCGCTCCTCCAAGAGCCGTTAGAACACTCCTCTGTGCCCTTCTTTATCTTGCATCCCCCCCAAAAGGAACATCTCATCTTCTCTCCATGAAAGAAATGCAATGCCATAGCAGGAGTCCTTCGAAGGGTAAGAAAGTGAACACATCTCTACATCTCATCGCCAGATCACCCTTTACCCACACTGCTCCCTTGCGAAAACTATGTGAAGAGAATGTATATAGTTGGCAAGGAAAGTATAAGCAATGGAGAAGGGTAGAGAGGAGATCAAGGATGGAATGAGAAATGACACTGAAAATTACAACCCATCCTTATTATAAAGGGACACGCATTCGGGGTGGGTTGTGATGGTGTAAAGGTTAGGAAGTAGGGGAAAATGGGCTCTTGGTATGTGATGTCGGATTTGGGTTAGGTTTAGGGTGAATGGTAGTTTCAGAGGACGATTCAACATCTTGAATAAGTTGCTGGCGCTTCAGATTTTCTAGTCTTTGTTCTGCAGCAAGGAGCTCAACTTTATGTATCTCAAGAATTTTGTCAAGTTACTTACTGAACTCACTCTGTTCGGTTTCTTTCGCCATTAAGGTTAAGGTATGAAAGGAAGACGAAAGAGATGAGATTTGGAAAGGCGAAGGCTAGTTTCATAGGGAAGGGAAGGATTCACATGTCAAAATATAGGCTTATAGGCTTGGGTGGTTGGCAGGTGGCGAAATTGAATGTGCTGCATGTCTGATTCCTTTACAAGTTAAATGGGTTCGAATTCCAATGTATTTAATAAGATCGATCACTGGAATGGCCTGTTCCCTAAAAAATATTGTTTGTAATTCTGTAGAACGAAAGTGAAACTTATGATGCTTCAAATCGTACTTACTACGATTTGACTCTTCGAATCACCCACAATCGTAAATCCATACGCTTTAAGTGATTGGACATCACAAAAGAGACTGTTACGAATGACTGAACTTTTACATACCGTAAATCGTAGAATACTATTTTGCTAATATTATATACCTATATTACAAGTGTTTGCTATAGGTGAGTCGGTGACACGACAGTTTCTAGAGGGAATTAATTAAAACCAGAGGGATTTGATGTGCCTCCCATAAACATACGTCCTCTAGACGTACCAACTACATGTAAAGGTAGTGTGCTACTCTCTCTCTCAAAAAAGGGTTAGCTACTCAAGTTTAGTTTCTAACCTTTCGACAAATTGCCGCAAATGATTGAGTAACTGTGTCTGGATGTGGCTATGTTCACCCAACTGCCTGCTATTTACAACAAGGCATCCTCATTAGCAGTGTGGTATTGGGCCTCTATGTGGTAAGGAGGAATAGAAGGAAGTCGGGAGAATGATTGAGTTTGGCCATGGTTATGACCACAGGCTTCTCCTTGTTGAGATGTTGGGTACGATTTTATACCCAGCAGAGGTTGAACTTTTGTTTTCCAAAACTTTAGTCTAAAAAAACCTTCCATCATTGACTTTAATTTGTAAAGTCTTCCTTACTTAGGAAGCGCACTTGTTAAATTCTCTGAGTTAACCTCACCCAGTGCTTAGTGTTGCATCGATTCCTTGCTAAGGGTCTCAAAGAGTTTCAAGGCTTCGCCTGATGTTAAGTTATGAAACATACCACCACAGGCCACATCAATCATATGCCGGGTTGCATCTCCAAGGCTTCATAGAAAATAACACTAGTTGCCAGTGCGCAATCCCATGGTGAGGGCACTTATGCAGAAGGTCCTTAAGGCGGCTCCAACATTTCTGGAGAGATTTATTTGGGAATTGGTGAAATGTTACGATAAGATACCGGATTTTATTCATCTTGCAGTTTGGAAATACTTTTGTAAGAAACATACGTTCCAGACCTTCCCAATCAGCAATCGAATTATTAGGCAAAGAGTTTATCCACTGCTTTGCTTCATCTCTAAGGGAATATGCAAACATCCCTAACCGATTAGATTCTTCCGTTAAGTTCTTAATTTTAATGATAGTACATGCTTTCACCAACTTATTTAAATGTAAATAGGGGTCTTCATCCATTAGCCCATGAAAAGTCAGAAGTATTTGAAGTGTATTGGGCGTAATTTCGAAGGTCCTATTATGGCTGTAGGGTATATTTGAATACATGGGGGAGGTGTAAGAGGTGTCAATGCATAGTTTTCCCTCATGGTTTTAGCCATATATTGGTTTTTTCCTGCCATACTGAGATCACAGCAGGGTGGCTAAAAACAGTTTTTATAAATATCTATTTGAATTTTAAATTTATCTAATTTTTATCCTAGAAAGCAAGGAGAAAGAACAAATCTAAGCCTCGAGCTTCACTGATCAGGGGAAGTTGAGACTCTGAGTCGTCGCTCCGAATAAACTTGCGAAAGATTAAGAAGTGATTCAAAGAAAGTTAAAAATATAAAGAAGTATAAAAAGAGAAAGATAAATATTTATTTTTAAAATGGGAATATAAACAAAATATAAAATATAAAGCGCTTCCCCAGTAGCGGCGCCAAAAACTTGACCGGCTTATAGTATGTACATATTTAAATTAAAATTAAGCCTTAACCCTATTGAAAGCGCATAATGGAAATTATAGCACTAGTAATAGGATCGATCCCACGAAGACGCGATTATCTTCTTATAGATTTTTATATTCCTTTTTTTAAAAACTATATTTTTTAAGACCTAAACTACTGGAGAAATATGAATAAAAGAATATTTTCTTTAATCTAATTTTATAAAAATAAATCCTAATCCTCCTTCTTTAGATTGAGGTCGTCAATCTCAACTTTCAGCTATCGGATGTTTACAAATTTAAAATTTCGTTACATCGTATTGTAGCCTTCCAGTATTTGGTCATCAATCAAAAACTAAAATTCTTCAACACAGATTTAATCTAATCAACAATCTCCTAAAATCTGGGCGTCAATCAAATTCGAGAAAATTGAAGATGAAAAAGTAAAACCGTTACACTAATCTGCAAACTTTAACCTGAGTCGCCAATTCAAAAAAAGTTTACAAAGCATATAAAATCTAAACTAAAAATAAAATAAATTTAAACTAGAAACAAAAGTAGAACCATCCAAAGGGTTGATCTTTCAGCTTCCTTAGCCTTGGTTGTCAGGCAAAACCTTAGAGAACTGTGGACGATGTTGCTTTGTAAATCCTAAACTCTTTTGTTCAGGAGAAAACATAGACTTCAGTTGTCAATTGATGCTGTAAAATTCTTTAATGATTATTCCTACATCGAGCCCTCTTATTTATAGATCATAAGGAGTCAGTTTACAAGACTTCTAATTCTAATAAAAGAAATAACTAAAATAAAAGATTCCTAATATAACTCTAATTCTAATTTTATTCTTCTTCGCTTTCAACGGTTGATGTGTTCTGGATTTCTTATCTTGATAGCAGCAGCAAAGTCCTTTCAAGATTCTTCTTCATCAATCTTCTCAGATCCGTGATTAGCCAAACTTCTAATTAAAGAGTTCTTCTATTTCTATTCTTAGAGGTGGAAATTCTCACGTGATCAGCAGCAATAGGAAAGCATCTATAATTGTAATCTTTATTCACGATTACCCTTTTTCTTTAGAAAATCTTAAATCACGATTTTCTCTTTCTTCAGCTCTTATGACTTTCATATTGTACAATTCTTTATAATGAATGATTGCTTTCTTCTCTATAACCTTTTACAGTTTTGTCGTTTCTGAAGAATCGTCTTTTGAAGAATCGTAAATTATGATTTCTCAATTTTCTTTTCTTTGACTTTAGTATTAGCACTCAATCGTAAAATACGATTTCTCAGTTTTCAGCAGGTGACGAATCGTCTTCTTACGCTCAATTATTTTTTTACTACTTTTTAAGTTCATTTTGATAAATATTAACACTTTGGCTCTTTTTTACTATTTTTCTTTAATATCTACACATCATCAACTTGTTAATAGCAAACTAAGTCCTAGCGTCACTAAGTTAAGGGTTATAAAATTATATATTCTGTGACTGATCACTCTTCTGGAGGCTGGTCTGCGGATTGATGGCATTGTCTGTCTATGACGTTCTTCCTCCAACCTTGATAACTCAAGTTCCAGTCTTCCAATCTATACCGATTAACGTTGTCAGTACACTATAGCTCATTTGGCGAGATCTCTAAATCGTTGTTGTCGTCGTCATACTCCTCTATCATCTGGGTGATGAGGCTAATTGGGGAGCTGGGCTCCATTCTTTCTTGGGGAGGAGTAGAAGTACTCCCTCCCTTGGTCACCATTAGCTCAAGAGGAGCAGTGGGTTCTGTAGCAGTCTCGACACCAGTAGTGTGATGACCCGATTTTTCCCGCCCGGAATTTTGGGAAAATCGGACCGTCCGATGTGCAAAAATCAAAGCAGATATTATATACATATGTGAAGATCAACAGATATCATATATGACAGTAAAACAAGATTCTATCTTCATATGGAACATAAAACCAAAACAAAAAATAAACCACCGGTGACGGCCGATCGTCACCTAAACAGTGGTACAATTTACAACATGTAGATAGGAAGTACAGATTTAAATATTCTACAAAAGTCACTAAACTGTACCAAGTCAAAAATCTAACTCAAACTTATCTACGGATAGAACTCCTCAGGCGGAAAATCTTCTGCTGCCTCCGATATGTAATCAAGATCCTCCTCAAGTCCAGGGTCCTAATCTAGATCTGCACCTCTAACACATAGTGTCGGGATGAGCTAACAGTCTAAGCTCAGTGGAGAAAAGTTCAATACCAATTCACATCTTATCAATCAATGCGTAGATTCAATGACTGAAATTCCAAAGAATTTTTTATATCAAATTCAAAGACATTTTTCCATATCAAATTTGAAGGCATTTTCATATTGAAAATAAAGTTTGCAAAATCTGGAATTCGAAATCACATGGTCTAATATGAAGTTTCACATATGATTCAATAACTTCAATTATGAAGTTCACATGTTTCTATTCACTTATTCATTTTCTAATGTACATGCAGCTTCTTAATTAATGCGTGACTTAAATTCATAACTTAAGAAACTCCAACGCGAATATAGCGTTGTTGAGCTGGATCACCGATGGGAATCCCCTCTTGACCATCGTTGTTCAATGAATAGTTTTAAAGTGCACAGATAACCCGCCGTGTTAGTCCAGAATTGTACAGATAACCTGTGACAGCCCGAATTTCGGTACCCCGAAACCCATGCCATCAGCACGACCCTCAAGGCCATGCCCCATACACAGGCAGAACACTTGGTACATCCTTACTACCATATTTAAAACATAGACAAAAGCTAGAGCAGAAAAAATCTCCAGTTCTATTATTTAACACAAAAAATAAGTACTCAAAAGATCCTTCTAATTCCATGATCCTGCATGGGCAAAAGAACCCACCCGAACCATCAGTGCCGTAACTACAGTCACCCTGGATGGTTCGACAAAAGAATATTACATACAACCTTATCCTTACAAAATATGGCTGGACGTATCAAGCCTTAATATCTCTCTCAAAATGTCAAAGTACGCAGAGGGTCTTCTAAAAGAACCTCTCAGGAGGGGGCTCAGACTCCTCCCCTGGAATATAATCTGAGTCCTCGAGATCGACCCCACTAGAAGCAGCTCCTAACTTTGCACCTATAACGTATAGTCAAAGGGTGAGCTACATCCTAGCTCAATAGGGACAATATCAGGGCAAGTACATCTTTCTTACTCACATACATTTTATGACATAAATAAAGCATGAATTCATCAATGTAAATTAATTGGAAAACAATTTGAGATGAAATAAAAATAAATAGAATGCTTTTGTTACTCTACTCATGACATCTGATGTTCATTAGTTCTTATGATTGCAACTAGGCTGGTCTCATGACTTAAAATGATTAACTTAAATAATCCCTGAGCAATATAGCATCGAGCCCCGATAGAATACCCTCCATCACCGTCTAATCAGACTATTTTTTAAGTAACCTGACCCACATCCCTTTTTCTAGGCGATGGGTACATCACTATACATCTCTCGAATGTCCACTGAAGTACGGATTGACTGCCGTACCGATCACGAATATCCTGCTGAGTCAGTCACGGGTATACTGCTGTGTCGGTGGGGTATTCCACAAACCTTAAATCACTTGTGCACTACATATAATTATTCACCGTGTAATTGTGCTAAATACATATAAATTCTCAGCCTGTTCAATCCCATTCATGGACCTTCCATTATGTCTATCTTTACATCCACCATACATCCCAGGGATGTCACATATTCTGATGGATCATTCAGATACTCAATGTACATATGCATCCCTAGGATGGCTCAAGTATCACAGTCATTAATTTCCACATTTAACTGTGTACGCACATACACCGTACCTTCATGATTTTAATCATAGCATTTCAAAACACAAGTATTTACACTAAGCTTTAAATAAACATGCATCCTTATTATCACTACATACATGCTCTCGTAATTAAGCGTACAAGTTTAGATATTCCCCTACTTCTCACGCAATGAAATTTCTAAGGATCTTCCAATCTTAGCTAGTGCTTAACCATCTCTAGGTTCGGTTTAACTAGGCCTGGCCAAACACATATAACATATCACTATATGTACAAGACATTGGGGTTAGAAGCCTAATCCCAAAAAATAATCAGTTCAAATGAAAACTCAACTAAAGCGTGAATTTGTCCAAATCGATCGAACAAAATCCAAAAATTGATCGAACGATTTTATTTTGTTCAATCGATTTCCTCAGAAATCCATTTCACCTTATTTTTGTTGCCTAGCAAACCGATCGTACGATTTTATTTCATTCGCACAGGTTCCACAAATCGATCGAACGATTTCTTCAGATTCTTTATTTCACATCTCTCATCATTGGTCAAAATCGATTGAACGAGTTCTAATTTCGTTCGATCGATTTTGCCCATTCCTAGATCCGATCGTGTTCTATCATCTAGAACCCATCTCATCATCATCCACACCATTCATCTTCTGTTTCCTATAGCTAATCACTTAGATTTATTATTTAGCAACTATAATTAGCTTAAAATAGTAGGGCTTACCATTTCTATCGGTTGGATCCCTTGATCCAAAGCTTTAGCTCACTAGGGTTTCTCAAACCCCCAAATCTCACCTCGATACCAAACTCAATCTGTTAGCCTTCCGATCCTACATCAACCACTCGCATTTAATATGCCCTTCTCAATTTCACCACAACATCTTCCCTCCTCATTTACTCTCTCTTTACTCTCTCAACCACTCAACCAAAGAGAAATAAATTCTCTTTCCCCTTTTCTTATAACCTATCCTTTATAGTTTGGTGTAAAACACATACAACTAACTAAATATATGTATTCATACATTTCAACTAAGCACTTCTATTTCCCATAACTCCACCTCTTACACACGTTCTATGCACTTAAACCAATCATCCCTAGTTAACCAAGTCAATGTTGACCCAGTCCAACATACGACTAGTCGGTCCGCTTCCCGAGGTGCACTATTTAAGCATGAATTTTCTAGGACATTACATAACCCACCGTACTGGTCCAAATTAGGGATTAACCGACATACCGGTCCAGAGTCTAGGGGATTCGTTCACATGAACCTTAAATCAACATGCGGGTTCTAATACATAGTAAGTGTCATTCATTCATAAATAATAGCTATTCCTTTCGACATTCAGAGTTCAGAGGATTCAAAGTTCACATTCGGAATTTTGATCAAGAGTTCACATTCAAATTCAAAATTCTAAATATAAAGTTCATATTCGATGTTGACATTCAAAGTTCATATTCAGAGTTCAAAGGCTTGAAGTTCATATTCAATGCTCATATTTAAAATTCACATTCAAAGTTCGAAGTTCATGTTCATATTCATATTTAGACTTCACATTCGATTATATCATAGAGTCTATGAATCAAAATCAAAAAAGATAATTGTGCATTGAGTTTTTCCCTACAAATATTTTCAGAATTCGATACTTCAAAAGCTCAAAGGGTCAATTTTCAAAATTCAAACTCAAATGGTCTAAAATCAAGTTCAGATTCAAAATTCAGATTTAGTGTTCAAAGGATACCATTCAAATTTCAATCATAAAATCAATGAATCAAAGTCAAATGTAATTGTGTAGTGAAATTTCCCTACCTTGGTTTCCATGTCACGAATAGTCAAAGAGGTGGTCTTCATTAATGACCTCTGATTTATCAAACCCTACATTACGTTCGTAAACTGTGTAAAAGATAGACAGATCAAAACACTCAAAGCTCCTCTTAATTTTTTTCCCAAAAGAAGGGTTGGAAGCCAAAACTGCACAATTCACTCGAGCAACTTTCACCAGGACCTTTTTGTTTGAATCCGAAGGGATCTCGCTCGAGCGAGATTGTGCAAATTTGCACTTCTATTGTCCTTTTTCTAGAATTCAAAATTTCAAAAATCAAATCTTACTAAACACGAACCAAGCCTGAATTCGAATTCTATACTACTGATTCATCGATCTTACCTTCCTAAATCATGCATGTGGAGTCTACAATTGTCTATGTTGAGAGATATCGGCCCCTAAGCTCTCGTTCATCTGATGGCTCAATCTCCACCTCTCTTCGATCGTAATGGCATCAACGACTGTAGTTTCTTGATCTACAAACAGATGAAAGACTATTGAGTGAAGAGAGGGGTTTGAGATGGATCAATGGCTAGGTTTCTCAAAAGGAAAATGAGAAGAGGATTTGAGTGGAGGTTCTCTCATTATCTCTCAACCTCTTTCTCTCAATGGAAATCTCGATGTTTATTTCTACATATAGTTTAATATTTATATTACGGTAGTGCACTCGGTGCTAAGCCGGTACACCATGAATCGGTGGATAGGCCCATATCAAAAGGTCCAAAATAGAGTTCAATTTCATTCAACACTCTTCGACTCTTGGACCTCTTACTTATGAACCAAGCTTCTAACCGTTGTGCCGTCACATGGCTTGTGCAATTTTTCACGCAATTATATAAATAACCTGTTACCCAAGACCTACATCTTTAAACAAATATTTTGAAATACCCAGGTGTAAATCGTATACCTTCTTAGGCACTTACATGTAATCGGGTGTATTAATGTTCAAAAAATTTAGGATGTTACATTCTCCCCCTTAAAGGAATTTTTGTCCTCGAAAATTCACCATGTGACTTTTGGTGTGTCTAACATAGTAGAGGTATTGAAGCTAACACATTGAAATAAATGATGAAGGTCATATTGGTTCGTTTTACGAATGGTACATTAATTCCATTTGTCATCAAAAGATGATCATCCAAAAGCTTATCGATTAGCAATTTACTTCCACAAGTAATTAGAAAAAAGACATATCCAACCAGTTGGTAAAATACATCCACAACTATTCATTTAAAAGCATATCTACAAACTATCGATATTCCTGATAATCATTAAAACATAACACAAATTCACACTTAATCAGTGTAAGGTGCTAGAATTTGTAACACCCACAATATAGTTTGAAAGCATCACAAACAAAATTCAACCATTAATCAGGGTATACCATTCTCCATGACAGTACATCATCACCACAAGGTTTAGACCATCAACTATCCAAGGTTAACCATGATCATGGCACACCATTACTTCAACACAATTTTAAACCATTCATCAGAATATACCATCCAACAAAATTTACACCATTCATTACAAGGGTCTACCATTACTCAAAATATCACATTGATATAGACCAAACTCAAATCGGTGACTAACTGATCATCGCCACCAATCACCATAACCCAAGAAAGTTTGAAATGACCCAATAAACAAAGTTTTTGAAAATTTTTAGAATCATACTCAAAATAATCGATTACCAATGTTGGATCCATCATTGATCTGCTTGCTCATCCATCCAGTCAATGTCCTGCTCCATGTCATCTCTAGCCAACAAACTCGATGCACCGGGGGTATACGCTCATGCCCTCTGGATGTGTTGCGAGGAGGTGGTCAAAAATAAGTGACGCATCATCTCCATGAGCATTTCCTCATGGAAGTCTAACCGACGGTTGAGGGCACTCCAATCACCTTGGGGATCTTGTGTAGACTGGGGAGGGGATGTCAGTTGTGGAGGTGCCCGTGGTTGTGCAATAGGTTCTGGATGTGCCGGCTCACCATGGGCGTGCTCGGTGATGAGCTGAAAGCGTCTATCTTGTACACTCTTATTCAACTTTTGATAACTTAAACTCCACTTGTAACACCCAAGAATGTCAACCTTAATAATTGTGTCGTGTTTGTGCACGTGCCCAGTAACCAAGTACGAGCGAGCGACACCTTGGACTGGAATCGATCATGGTACGTAGATGCAAATGTACCATTGTAATTGAGTACGCGCAATAAGTCGCGTAGGTACGGACACACAACTTGAGAGCACCCCACTCGTAAAGATCTTAGGTTGTAACTATCAAGACATGTGAGGGGCATTATGCCTTCCATTTGGGTTTATTTTAGACACATACACGGTGTTAGGTGTATAGGCTACACACTGATTTGATTTTATACTCATACTCAGTGTTAGGAGCATAGGCTACACATTTGAACTTTTCCCCCAAATTAAAAGAGAACTTCCATGCATAAGTTCCTTGCGTTTTATCTAGAGACCTTGATTGAGGAAGAGAGAAGCCAGCCAAAAGAGAAAAGGAAACCATCTCTCTCCTAAATTTCTTGTAAACAACTCAGCAGTTGGATCACTTTCAAATCCTTCTCCTACTGTAACTAGAACACCTGCTCACTCCAATCATATCAGAGCTTCAATTTCCACACGTCAAGATCGAAGCAGAGAGAGATTGAACCATCGAACGTGAGAGACCTCAATGCCGAAGACCGGAGACTTCGCATTCACAGAATCCGCGAAGGTGAATGGCTTAACTCCGTCTTGTAAACCTCAATTTCATAGGTTTAGGATCTATCTAGTCGATTATGGAAATTCATGTAAAGAAATTCTGAAGATTGGACGCGTGAGAGGTATGGTAGCCAAATTCCTCCGATTTCAATGTCTTCGGACGTTGCATGCGTATGAAATTAAAGTAGAAAGCCATAACTAGCGTTTATAATATGACACTAGGATAGGTTAACTACTTAGAATGGAAATTATGCAAGAAAAGCTAGATTTCCAGGCTTGGAAGAAGGAACCAGATGTAGACACCCCCATTATGCCCTCTTGGAATATACAAATCTGTGCGGTCAACCTTTGATCTCATAACCCTAATTGGGACCATATGCTGAAACAATAGTATATGGCTAGACACAAGTTGAAACAATAGCTCTGTGGCTCAGGCCTCATGACCCTAACATGGGAACCATGCACTGAAATAATTGTACATGGCTGAACACAGGCTGAAATAATAGCTCTGTGGCTCAGATCCCAACTTAGGGAGACTATATACTGAAACAATAGTATATAGTTAGAATGCAGACTGAAACAATAGTCTAGCATTTCAGACCCCTTTACCCTGATGTGGGACCATATACTGAAACAATAGTATATGGCTGGACACAGGCTAAAATAATAGCTCTGTGGCTCAGGCTCCATGACCCTAACGTGGGAACCATGCACTGAAATAATAGTACATGGCTGAACACAGGCTAAAACAATAGCTCTGTGGCTCAAGCCCCATGACCCTAACTTGGGAACCATGCACTGAAACAATAGTACATGGCTGAACGCAGGCTGAAACAATAGCTCTGTGGCTCAGGTCCCAACATAGGGAGATTATATACTGAAACAATAGTATATAGTCAGAATATAGGCTGAAATAATAGTCTCGCATTTCAAACTTGACCCAAACCCGGACAACCTCTAATTACGCACCTAAAATTACGCTCGCAATTTGATTACACGTAAAACCACCAACGTGCAATCGGTCCCCCTCTCAGACCCGCCTTCTTTTCCCATACCACCTCGAGACTCAATCATGTGCCTGACATAAGACACGCGATTAGATTGAGCACCCAACCACCGGCGCACAATTGGCTTACGCCTGACCTAGTCTTACTGTCCTTGACCCCTAAGCTTCCTCGATCAAGCGCTTCGGATGAGACTCTTAATCAGATCGCGCACTCCACACTGGGTGTGCAATTAGTTCTAATGTGATTAAGACTAGGAAATTCGCTGAGCAAGTCAGCCGGTCGCTCACTGAGTCGGTGACCGACTCAAAGTGATTAAGCACCGGGAGACCGACGCGTAATTTAGTTAAACGGCTGAAACAGGGCGTGTAATTGAAGAAAAACCTATAATTTTTTTTTTAATTTCTAAAAAAACCACAACATAAGGAGAGAGAACAGAATTTTTTGGGATTTCGAAACTAGAGAACTCCGAGGACGAACCCATAGAGCAACCTAGCCATGATTTCGAGATTCAAGCTTCGAATCTTTGGGATTTCTCTCCGCAGCCTCGACCTTAGGTAATTTTGAATTTTCGATCGTAATTCTTAGTCCTTAGACTTAGGATTTTCTTAGTTTTAATTATTAATATTAATTCAATCTTAGACCGTAGCACCATTTTTCGGATCGTAGTTTTAATATCTGGTTCCAGTTCTTCATTTTTAGAACCAGTCCTCAATCTAATGGCCCAATTCATCGACCATAGACTTAATTCTGTTCTAAAATCTCAATCTCCAGTCCTATCATTAATCTCTGGTTCTAGTTCATAGTGTCTAGAACAAGTCCTTAATCATACGACCTGATTTTCTGATTTCGGACCCGAATTCAGTCCTTAAACTTTTAAATTCTAATTTTAATCCATTAGTTTAGTAGTTCTAAAATCCTAAATATCAATTTAGTCTTCTACAGTCCTATTTTTATAATTTAATTCTTAATTATAATCCTGAAAACGACTCCAAAAATCCAAAATTATTTTTTTAATCCAAAAATTTAATTTATTCTTAACCTCAGCCACCCGATTTGTCCAAGGGAGCTTACGGAGGGTACTCGAGAACGAGGCCGATCCACCTTAGCATAGTGGGCCCAAAACCCTTTTTTTAGGATTGTCTTATTGCTCTAATTAGGATTAGAAAATCAAGTCCATAAATTTCTCAGATTCTTAGTATAAGTAGTTTACATGCTTTATTTTAATTAGATCCCTAGAATAATTTCTTTGATTAAAGTTCTAATAAAATCTGTCCCTCTATTTTAATTAGATGACTCTAGCATAGTTAATTCGTTGTATGATTAGATTCCAATATAGTTAATTCCTTCCTTTTTTATTAACTAAAGTTTTAGTATAATTAATGCATTGCTTTGATTATAATTCTAGAAAAATTAGCTTATTTATTTTAATTAGTTTTTTTAATAAAATTAGTTTATTTGTTTTAATTTGATTTTAATAAAATTAATTCCTTGCTTAAATTAGAGTCATAGTAAAATTAGTTTCATATTTCAATTAGAATTGCAGTAGAATTATTATAATTGCTTTACTTAGAATTCTAGTACGATCAACATACTTGATTTAATTAGAGTTTTATCAGAACTAACATGCTTGCATTCTTAGTACAATTAGGAGATTGATATCAATTGGACTTATAGTAGGATTAGGAAACTAAATTAATTAGACTCCTAATAGAATCATAATATTAGATTAAATCACCATAATAAACCTACACCACTAGACTCTCAATAGAATTAGGGAATCTGAATCGATCTGAATTACAGTAATAACAGGGAAGGAAACAAAAATTAAACTATCTAAATTATAAGGAAGAGCCATAATTACTGATGTTCGCAGGCGGATGATTCAGTATAAAAGTGATCAGTGACATGTTGCAGCGTTGTTAAATATCTGCAGCTGGCGATCGCAATAAACTAGGAATCTTCCTAGAAAAGCTCCCCCCTTTTTATTTTATTTGATTTACTTTTGACATTCCAAACACTGCATCGCTAGAATCCACTTGGACAGAATTGGACCACTAATTCAACGGGGACCGAGAGGAACCCAGAAAAAGCGCGCACCAACCGACTGGCGATTGCGATAGGACTTTTTTGTTGAACTCTTTCCTTTATTTAGATAGGTAGCTTAGTTTGTTTTCCTGTTTTACTTTCCGTCGTGTCATTTTGAATCCTTTTAGATATATAAGTCTTCGTCAAAGACTCGAGATGTCTGGCATACGAAGAGTGAGTTTAGGAGACCCACCATTATGGGGATATCATGACAACCCCATGCACGAAGAAGAACCCCTTTACAATTCCAGCCCATGGCAACCTGAGATTAATATGGTTGGTGAACAAGAGAATCCCTTCTCTACCCCACACACCGGAAATAATCATAATGGGAGAGATGGTGGCATCGGACAAAACCTTACTGCTCAACAAATCGTAAAGCTCAATATTCAAAGGATACAAAGAGGAGATGATGACTTTGAGGAATTACTTTGGGGATTGGCTACCACATATAAGGCCATTAGGTCACGACAATATTTAGAAGAATGAGAACGACAGGAAAGGCCACTGCCTACCTCGAGCACAGTGTCAGCCTGCGCCAGACCGTTGAGACAACCTACTCATACATTCTTCAACGAGGACTCCCCAGACAAGGTCTGCTCACGGTTTGCTCCAAAAGACGGCACTATTAAAATTAAAGATCTCCCTAAAATGCTCGATGAATATATGGCCAAAATGGAATGCCTTGGTCACTCATTTGGGTTCGACAAATTTTATCGGGATGTCGAATTTAACTTGCCAATAGGATTTAAACCACCAAAATTTACCAAGTATAACGGCACGGGAGCAGATGATCATTCACTATTTTCGACCCATACATGATAACCAAGGACTTCTCATTCACTATTTCCAATACTCATTAAAAGAAGCTCTAGATTGGTTCGCGGGACTCCTGCTCTATAAGATAGAAACATTCGAAAAATTAGTCAGTCAGTTCCTAGACCAATACAAACAATTAATCCAAGAGATAGTCAGTCTTAGCGATCTGATGACGGCCAAGTAAAGGCCGGATGAGAAATTTACTGACTTTGTCGCTAGGTGGAGAAAACTCACTGCCAGGATTGGCACGTTAATGAAGGAGAAAGACTCGGTTGATATTATTATTGAGAATACTAGGGAACCATTGAAGAGCGCACTTGTCATAAGTGATTGCCCTGACTTCACTGCACTCCACTCCCGGGCAGCCCGACTAGCACGACACATTAACGGCGGAGACCTCGCCCTGTCTATAGTCACGTCGAAAGTATGCTCTTCTAGTGAATCAAGGTTAAAAAATAATAAGAAAGCCTTAGGAACCAAATAAGTTAACACCATTGTCAACCAAGGACAAAACCCCGAGAATGGTAATTTTCAATCGAGAAATTTCGGGCAAAATCAGAATCAACAACGGTACACGAACAAAAATCAAGGCGCTAATCAATAAAGATATGCGAACCAAAATCAAGGCCAGAACTAAAATCAGGGCCAATACCAGTCAATGAACCAATATCCCAATACCTACCAGAACCAAAATACGATGCAGAATTGACTGGCCCATGCGCCAAACTACAATAATGTACCCCCACTGCAAAACTTCAACCCAGCTAGAGGCCCCTACTAGCTGAGGCGGGAACACTACCCCCCTTTACCTGATACAATCCCTAACATTTTTTATCTCCTTAACACTCAGAATCTGCTCCGATTCCCATAAGAAAGATGTCGGCCCTGGCCGATGAATCTAGATTATAGCAAATATTATGCATTCCATCGATACGTGGGGCACAACCTAGAAGACTGCTGGGTCCTCCGGGATGTAATCTATGACATGAATGATCGAAATCAAATTGATTAGAAAATGCTTAGGAATTCTAATCCTAATAATAACCAACCCCAATAAAATTTAGGGATCATTAATAACCCTATGCCTAACCACAACCAAGCGACGCAGGCTCAGGTCACTATTGTAGATCTTTTCGGCCAATCCCCCTTTCAGCCCTCCACCTTAATCACTCGCATCCTACCTTCTGACTCTTTTTCTATCCCTACGAGAGTTCCTTTACCCTTCCATCCCTCGGCCTTGATCACTCAAATCGCCCCACTGAGCCTGCCTCCCTACCCGAAGTTTACTCAGATACGAGTCCACTCTTTTAGGGCCCGGAGACCATTCCTCCATAGTCACCCATTAGAACCATCAATCCCTCCAAATCCTTAGCCAATGCCATTGCCACTCCCTTTGTCTAATTCTGAGCTCGAGTATGGAGACTATGTTCTTCAAATTGCAGCTCAAATCGTCGCATGGGTAGAAAGTGTCACCCGAAAGACTCTGAACTTAAAAAATGAAATACAGATTGAGTGTTCACTAAACATAGAAGAAGGTGAGCTAGAAGAGAATCCCAACCCGTGGGAGACACTGATCTCTGCTTTCCTAGAAGAAGAGGATTACACACAGTACCTCCCACCTTAGAGCGGCACCATACAAGTATGCGCTCCGACCTTGAATTTCACTCACTTCACAAATACATTGATGACGAGCCACATCGGGTCCAGTCAACAACCGACTTGCCCAAATTTTAAATCAGGAACCAATTACCCACCTCCGCCGTTCCCTCAGAATAAGGAGTTCACGAACGTACAACCACCAGAGGGGAACGGGCGAGAAAGTGAAGCTAACTTGCCGCCTCCACCTCACATTATTCCTCCACTAATCCCTGTGCCTCAATCGCTCCAACTACCCACACCTAAGGCTCATTGGCCAGGCAAAGAAATTGCACTCGAGCCAGGGCAAGAATATGACCTTCTACGACATCTTCAAAAGATTTTGACTCAAATATCAATATTGGAACCCATCAAGAAATCCCTTGACCATCACTGGTTGTTGATAAGGACACTTGAGGACACACAAGTGGATGAAGACACAACATTGGATGAGCTACACCAAATCGCCTCGGTCATGGCACAACCCCTGGTGCTCACTTTCATAGATGCATATATGCCTAGAGAGTCACTTCGTAGAAGTGTAGCTCTCATATACCTTATAGTCATAATTAGAGGATTCTTCGTACCCCATGCGTTGGTCGATACGAGAGCATGACTCAGTATCTGCCCTCTCACGACATTAAAGACACTTGAATATATAGAGTAGGATGTCAGGCCCTCCGCACTATCACTTATAGCTTACGACGGCTTGCGTTGTTTCGTCAAAGGAACTATCAAACTCCAGGTTCACCTTAGACTTGTAACGAAAGATGTCACTTTCTATAGTTTTGATTCCGCTAGCACGTATAATCTTATCTTAGGAAGAGAATGGTTAGAGTCAATGAAAGCCGTCACATCCACATACCATCAATGCGTCAAATTCCCGTACGAGGACCCTATTGTCCGTATATAAGTCGATGCACCCCTCCAGGAGATGGACACTGATTACGCTGTGATCATTCTGACAGCCCATGATTCTGTATTGAAAACAGGCCATATTCAGAAGGCCTGAATCCCTGATGATATAATCATTGTGAAAGTCTGTCCCCCTACCCCTCATAGTTCTCCCCCAATGCATTAACAAAAATTAATGTGAAGAGAGGTCAACCCAGACCTCACCAAACTTTACGACATCAACCCTACTGCGATAAAAGGTTGGGACCTCATGTACCAACTCAGATACATCCCCCACACCGGACTCAGTAAAAATAAGCAAGGTCATGTAGGATCTATCGTCCCAACGAGAATACGTAAACACATAGGGTTATGTTACCAATCAGACGGTTCACAAGCCGACTTGTTCCCTACCTCACCAAAATGATCTCTATATGACCACTTCGTCTATGGGACTATGGAGAAGGCGGATGTACCAAGGTAGAGAGAGGTGTCCTTCACTAAATCCCAAGAAGCAAGAATTGAACGAATAGCTAAAGTATTTAATGATTTTACGAATCTAAACGACGACATTAATAAACCACTCGAAGGAGTCAAACCTTTGTTTGACACTAAGGGATTTATAGAAGAGAGAAAGGGAGAACCTTCCAAACTTGAGCCGCAAGTAGAAGATTGGTAATCCACTGACGATGAAGATTTCCACATAGCTGCCTTACAAGATAGTGAAGAGTACTTACATCTAACATGGGAGGAGGATGACACCCCACAAGGGGATTTTAACTCGCATAGCATCCTCCTCGGCCTTGGCCTTAGAGGATGGGAATGCCCGTGGGACTCCCTGTGTATTACTCACCCATATCAACCTCGCTGTAGGGCATGCACCAACATATTGGAATGCTTTGCTAGTTAGGATCGACATTCTATAACCATAGAATCGAAAGACTCTAACCTCATAACAACGAAAGAAAGTAACGACCCACCAACTCAGCTACTAGCGCAAGAAGATGAAAATTCCAACCGTCATCTAGTTGACTAAGGGGGAAACATCCCCATCACCCTCGTTGAGTTCAAAGAGGAACTTAGACTAGACACTCCACCCCCAGACATGCCACAACTCCAAATATTTTGGAAGTCCCTCGAGGAAGAATGGCAACCCCCTCCGAGTGATGACGAGGACAACTGGATAGACCTCCCTGCACTTGGGCTAGCGGAGCGGGCCAACCTAGGACTCCAAGCATGGCCAGATCAAGAAGACGAGTTTAATACCAACCTCGAGTCCCACCTAGAAGGATGGGAATATCCTTAGGGATCTCCCTGCATTTCTCACCACTATCAGCCTCACTGCCGAGCATGCGTGCTTATCCTAGCATATTATGAAGTCTAAGGGAAAGAACTCGCTACCCTTGAGGATCCCTTAGGAGATCACCCTCGACGGGAAGAGCAACCGTATTATAACTCAGAGGATGATAGTTCGATTGATTACGATCTTCAGAGCTTCTTCGAAGATGAGGCAATCAATATGATAGAGGAAATTCGAACGTCGATACCGCTGTCACCGGCATCGCTTATTCAAAAAGTCTCATCAGATGAGGAATTCAAAAAAAAAAAATGTCAAATTCAGAATAAGTCCACATTTCTTGAAGAATCGCTCAAACGGCTCCAGCAGCCGTCTCGCTCCCTCTGCTAGAGGAAGTAACTTTTCCAGCGCCACTTGAGGCAACCGACCCTGTACCATATCTACTATCGAAAATAAAAAAAATAGAAAAAAAAAGAAAACCTTAAAAATTTAGAAATACAAAATCTAAAAAAATCAGAAAACCCCAGAAAAGAAAAGGAACCCTTCATTCCAAATGAATTTTATGGCCCACAAGGAGATTTCTCTCCTAAGACTTCTACCTCACCTCCCGCACGAAGACGTAAGGCATCCAGGCTAAACAACAAGCCGGTGATCATACCAGATGAAATACTTCGCGACTTTGAGAAGAGGATCAGTAGCCTTGATCTTTACCTTACTAAAGATCTCTCGGTCAAATTATACCAATGAAGGCCTACCTTTCGCAAAATCAAATCCCCAGTGTAACAATTTTACAGTATATGAGCTTGTCGAAGATGAAGAAGGAACACAAGTCATCGAAGAGGCGCCAGACTTCCAATGGGTTATCAAGCATTTTGATGAGCAAACTCAAGCTTCCATGGAACCCACAGAAGAAATTAACTTTGACACTGAAGAGAAACCCAAGAAGCTGCTAATTAGCACAACGCTTAATTCTAAGGAACGTCAACAAATCGTACAGGTCCTGTAAGAGCACCTCGACTCCTTTGCATGGTCTTATCAGGACATGCCTGGTTTAGACCCAAGTTTAGTAGAGCATCATCTCATCTTGGAACCCGATGTAAAGCCTGTTAAGCAGAAACTCCATAGGATGCACCCGCACCCACAAACTGCCCTTCAAGTTAAAGAGGAAGTTGACAAATTATACAAGGCCAAGTTCATTAGAGTCATCCTCTACCCCAAGTGGGTCGCCAACATAGTGCCTGCCACTAAGAAAGATGGAAGAGTACGGGTTTGCATTGATTTCTGAAACCTCAACCAGGCATGCCCAAAAGATGACTTCCCACTTTCGCACATTGACACTCTAGTTGACAACACTGCTGGACATGAGATGCTATCCTTTATGGATGGTTTCTTTGGGTATAATCTGATCAAATTAGTAGAGGCTGACCAAGAGAAGACTTCTTTCACTACATCATGGGGAATTTACTGTTACGTCATCATGCCTTTTGGGCTCAAGAACGCAGGAGCCACGTATCAACGCACCATGATGGCTATTTTTCACGACATGATGTAGAAATGTGTAGAAGTCTACGTTAATGACATATTAGTGAAGTCCCAAATACGGGTAGGACATGTTGAAGCACTTCGATTGGTGTTACAAAGAGCTAAGAAATATCAGCTAAAAATAAACCCGAAGAAATGTGTCTTCAGAGTCACCTCCGAAAAATTACTCGATTTCATAGTCAACATGAGAGGAATCGAAGTCGATCCTGTAAAAGTCAGAGTCATCCTTGAGATGCCACCTCCCAATAATATCAAAGAGTTACGAGGCCTGATAGGAAGATTGCAATTCATCAGGAGATTTACCTCCCAACATTCAGACAAGTGCGACCCTTTCTACAGACTACTTAAAGGAGGAGCTGAGTACAAATGGGATGACCAGTGCTAGTAATCCTTCGACAATATCAAAAGTACCTCCTTAACCCGCTAATACTATCGCCGCCAGTTCTCAGAAGACTCCTAATCCTATACCCTCAGCGAACGATAAAGCAATGGGAGTAATCCTGGGACTATGAAGAAGACAGTAAGAAAGAGAAGGCTATCTACTACCTTAATAGGACGATGGTTGAGTACGAACGGAAATATACTCCGATGGAAAAGACCTGCCTCACGCTGGTGTGGGCTTCAACACAATTACGGCACTACTTCGGAGCACATAAGATACTCGTATTAGCCCAAATTGACCCTCTGAAGTACGTATTCGAAAAGTCCACAACATAAGGAAAGATCGTTCGCTGGCATATGTTCTTACAAGAATTCGATATCGCTTATGTCACACAGAAGTCGATCAAAGGACAAGCAATCGTCGATTACCTCACAGATCTCCCACTCCCGGGTAATGATCCCGTACACGTAGATTTTCCCAATGAAGACCTACTCACGATTCATAACGAAGAGCCCTATAAGACCTCATAGACCCTTTATTTTAACGGTGCTCTAAATCACAAAGGAAAAGGCATTGGGATAGTTCTCTTAAGCCTGAAAGGAGTTGTCATACCTAAGGTTTTTCAATTAGATTTCCTATCACTAATAATGTCACAGAATATGAAGCTTTCATAGCTGAACTACGAGCAATATTACAATTAGGTGTTAAATAGTTAAAAACCATTAGCGACTCCAAGCTAGTAATCTCATAAGTCATAGGAGAATAAAAAACTAAGGAAAGGGGACTAATGACATATCTAGAAACCACTCAATATTTAGTAAAGAAATTTGAACGAATCTCTTTCACACACATCCCTAGATTACAAAATGAGCTCCCAGACTCCCTTGCCATGCTAGCCTCGGTCATCCAAATACCTATTGGACAAAATACCAAGACCTTCTTCATCAAAAAATTAACAGTACCTGCTCACGAGGTAGCATGGACCGTTAAGCGAGAATTACCAATCCTCCCCATGAGTACAGGACCAGATGAAGCAATCACTCCGAAGAAGCACGACAAGTCAGAAACTAAAGTCGCAATGTTCAGATCTGAAAGATCACCAACCAACGACGGACAACCATGGGATTTTGACATCTGAAATTTCTTGAAGCATCAACACGTCCCTCCATATGCCACGAAGATCGAACGAAAAACTATAAGGAACCGATGCGCCTGATTCTGCATACTCGGTGAAATATTATACAAAGAAGCCTTCATCAAAGGAGTACTGCTATGATGTGTCACAACTGTCAAAGGACAATACATCATCCGAGAAGCACACACCAGTGCTTGCGGTGCCCACTCCAATAGATAGAGGCTCGCCGATCAAATTACACGATAAGGCTACTTCTGGCCGACAATGATAAGAGATTGCCACCTCTTATGTCCAATTCTACAAGCAATGCCAAGAACACGCCACACTTATCAAAGCTCCATCAGTTGAATTGAACACTATGACCTCGCCATGGCTGTTTTTGATGTGGGCCTTCGACATCATCGGACCTTTCACAGATAGTTGGGAACACTCACAAACACGTGTTCATACTTATAATAATCGAATACTATAGCAAATGGGCAGAAGCTGAATCCTATGTCAGAATCACCGCTTTTCGATAGTCGTAAGGTTTATCATTCGAAATATGATTACCAAGTTCAGAATACCCAGAATATTCGTTACCGACAATGGCCCGCAGTTCATCAAAGAGAAGATGAAGAAGTTATGCAAGAAGTTCGGCATGATCTATGCCACTCATCACCGTTCTATCCCCAAGGTAATGGACAAGCAGAAGCTATAAATAAAATGTTGATTTGAATTTTGAAGTGCACAGTAGAAACAAGCAATGGAGCTAACTGGCCTGAACGACTACCAGAAGCACTCTGTGCCTGTAGGACCTCTATTCGTACGACCACTAGCCAAACTCCCTACCTCCTTACCTACGGGATGGAGGTAATCTTACCATACGAGATACAAGTATCATCCTTACGGATTCAACTTGATGATGAGCTATCCTTAGACGAGAGGAGAATTGCACTATTCACGCAACTAGAGCAACTTGATGAAATACGTCTAAGGGCAGCTGATCATGCTCAGATATATCAGAGAAGAGTGGTCAGGGCTTACGATAATAAAGTCCTTGAACGAACCTTTAATATTGGAGAATTAGTCTTAAAGAAAATCATGCCTTCCAAGCATGCCCATTCGAAAGGAAAACTGAAACCAAACTAGGAAGGACCTTATGTTATAACAGCTGCATACCCTGAAAATACATACAAACTGGAGAACCAAGATGGGGAAGAACTCTCTAGCCCTTGGAACACCATGTACCTTAGAAAATACTACCCTTAGTCCTGTGATCATCACATCCCGTGATTTAGTGTGTAACAACATAAAATCAAATTAAAACAAAGGATGGACTCAGCACAACTACAATCTCCTAGACCTGCAAGATACAGGGCTATGCAGCAAGTTTTATATGTAAGTAAGGGTATGTCCATAGGGAAAATGTGAATAAACTATGATGGATCTCCAGATCTACAATAGATCTGGCACTCTATTCTACTTTAAGCTACTCTAAAATAGGAGAGAGGAGAGGTTTTTGGGTTTTTGTCACTATAAACTATAGATTTTAAATGCAGTTGATCCAGAGCTTAAGAGAACACAGAGGTAAGAGGAAATAGATTAAAAATCAAAAGGATGAAGATCAGTAGCTAGGGATTTAGTATTCCACTGAAAATGAATTGAATCAAAGGCAATGCTTAGATCAGATCTACAACAATCCTTCATCTAGCTACAAGCTCCCTAGGTTTTACCCCAGCAGATGCATGGTAAAAGAATCCAATCTCAACCAGAGAATGGAAGCAATCCTAAGGCTATGATCTATCCACTTTAATGGTCACAGACCATCCTAGAGATTGTCTTGAGCTAATGGTTTTAATTAGAACAGGTTAACCATTGTAGATTCTGTGAATGCCAGGCTATAAGCTCCCCATTTCTGGCTGGCTCACAGGAGTATCCAAACTAAGGAAATCAAATACGAATAAATGAAATCTAGCTCAAAATTAACTCTAAAATCCATAATTTCATTGCAATGCTACTACTTACAATGATGTGCTCAGATCTACAATCTATGCAGCATCCGATCCCTCATAAAGCCTCTGAAACTCTCAATTACAGATCATACCCTCATCCTAGCTACTGAAGAGGTTTTTAGCCAACCATCATTGGCTAATAGCAAGGAAGAAGAAGGAAAAGAGAAGGAAAAATTAGAGGGAAAAATGAATTTGATCTCGGCTCTGCTCTCTCAATTTCTAGATGCCTTTCAATGTCGTTGCTCCTCTATTTATACCTTTTTCCCAGATTTGTTTCAGTCGATCAGAATTCAGAAGAATAATGTAGTTATGCCGATGTGGCTGATCCCTCTTCTAGAAGCTTTCCTCCTATTGGTCCACAACTGACAAGTATATGTGAGGTAGTTAGAGTTTTCGCTCGTGCTCAGTTGAATACCAAAAATACCCCCCAGGGGTCACTGTCGTTCCTTGGAGCATGCGCGCGAAATCTGGAAGTTGTGACTGCTGAAGAAGGGTCATTGGAACTTCCCATAATAAATGTCGAGAGGTTTTAGAGAGCTTTTCAATGGGTTCTTGGTCTATATGCTCAGTCTTTCGATAGGTTTGGGATAACCTCTCGCTGGGTTGAAGTGTACTAGTCGCTAGGATTAGCCTCTCTCGACAGGTTTGAAATAGCTCTCGATACCCTATGTTTAGTTCTTCCTCCATCCTGTCGATGGGTTACAAAAATCCTATCACCTTGGTGAGGTGATCGATATGTTAGGGATCATCTCGACAGGTTCTGAAGGATCCTATCGAAGGCTTCTCTTATTCTGCTTGATAGGTTTATCTGAATCTCACAACTTCCACTGCACCTTCAACTAAGGTGTCGACAGGATTCTATCTTTCTGCAATCATAACCTATCGACAAGTAGCTGAAACCTTGTGATAGCTTACTAGATCCTCTTGGCAGCTTGGCAATTGAGCTTCAGAACTCCTCAATAGCTTCTTCCTTGACTTTCCTCAGCTAGCACCTATTTCTGGTGCACTATCTTCCATCTATTAGCACTCAGCAACCTCTTCGTGGGTTCAATATATCTTCTCTGCAACTGTGCTTGGTCTCAAGCATGACTTGTTGAGCTCATGAGCTTCTCATGAATTTATACAACTTTGATTACTTGACTGACAGGCTTTTGGGCTGTTGTGAAACCGTGATGAGGAACATATTACTTCTTTGGCCTTTTTAGGTGGATATCTGTACTAAGGCTGGATTTTATTGCTTATCTATAAAACATCCTTAACACACCTTATTAGTCAATTCAAGGGCCTAACAAAGGTCGGGTTAAGAGGTGAAAAATGGTATTTTTCACTACTCTACACACCCCCAAACCTAAGCTTTGCTGGTCCCTGAGCAAAGAAGAAATTCAAAACAATTATTAAAAATGAAAAAAATGCCATTTTTCTAGGGAACACAGACGCATTTAGCATATACATCAAACCTTTTAAACCCCTAGGTGATCTCTAGTGGAGGAGTGAAGTCTCTTGAGGGTTTTCAGTGAAGTTACCCACATACTTCCCCAATGGTTCAGTTAATGTTAATGCAGCATGTTGAGAACAAAAATCAAGTTAAAATGAAATTCATTCCACACCTTGTTCCTTTAAGTTCAGAAGGTTGTTATAGAAAACACAGTCTTTTAAAAACTGAAATTCTGCTGCATTTCCTTCACAATCAATCAGCTCATGTCAAGGTATTTTATCTGAAATTTAATACATAGCTAGCTATCAAATTGAGAATGTCTGTTATGATACAACTCCCAACAAACTTAATTTCAGACCCAAAGCTCACCAGGGCTTGTCACTCAGAAGGAAACTAGAAGGGTGCATCAGTTCACTCAGCTCAAGAGCAGTTACATCCCTCAAATAGGACTGCAAGCATGAGCATAGGCATTGCTCTAATTTCTGAAATTTCCTAACTCTTTTCACCATAGATCAGACATATCCTTCTATCCACATGATAGCTCAATCAATTTCAGATCAGTAAGGACTTTTTATTGGGTTGTAATGTGGCTTATGAGTGAAATTTATAAAAAATAAAAGGGAATGAAAGGATTCAAATGTGAGAAATCAGTAAGGTAGGGAGGTGATTTGCAACTTCTCAACCTTTATTTCAGCATAATTCTATCTTCTTTTTGAATTTTCAGAGCCAAAGTGGCCAGCTTCTTCTCTTCTTTTTTTCAAAATATTTGATGAAATGACTTCACTCTTTTGCTTTGCTTTTCTGTTTTTTTTTCTTTTTGTATGCCTTTCTTTTGTGTTTTTCTCCATTTTTTTTTTAATTTTTAATTTTTTTATGGGCTAGCATGCCACAATTGCACATCACTCTTGCCTTCACATGTGTTTTCTTCTTCTTGTACTAAATTGTCAAAACTTACTCCTCTAACCTCTTAAATTCCTTCACCGTTCCTTATGAAATCTCAAAGTGAGGGTCAGGTTGCATCTGGTCATTGAGGTTGTGGGTTCAATTTGTTTGGTTTGTATAAAAAAAAAGCTTGGATTTTAAGGCTCAAATGGTGTTTATCAAGGGTAGTTCAAAAGGTAAGGATATTTTCAGCTCAAACTGTCCAAGGAATGACCTTACTTTATGTCCTCAATGTCAAGAATGCTGTTAAGCTGTTTCAACTTGGATTTGCCTAACTTCTAGTGATCAAAGCTGGATCCAGTCAGTCCTTAGAGCAGAAAAATTGCCAAGACACTCTTTAAAAAGATAAGTTCTTAGGCCCAAATCTCACTGGGTAAGA
Source organism: Chloranthus sessilifolius (assembly GCA_021018995.1). Classification (NCBI taxonomy): domain Eukaryota; kingdom Viridiplantae; phylum Streptophyta; class Magnoliopsida; order Chloranthales; family Chloranthaceae; genus Chloranthus; species Chloranthus sessilifolius. The sequence goes on from CM037597.1 coordinate 102,083,830, forward strand.
TTTTCCATCAAATTTTTTGGGGAGTATCCTCAGATCTTCTCTCCTCTCAAGGTTACTAAGTGTTAATTTTTGAATAGAAGTTCCTGACATTTGCTTCATTATAGTGTTAGAGCTGCAACATTATTCCAATGTTAAAAAGTTTTTTCTTTTTCAATTTTCTTAAAAAAAATTTAGGTGGGGATTTACTTCATTTTCTTAGTTTTTTATTGAACCTTGCTGCACTACTATTAACTATCCATTGGTAAGGCATACCTTGCCACACCCCCAAACCTATGAGGAGCAGTGTTCTCATTGTGTTAAAGATAACAGTGGGTGTGCAGCAAGAGAAAAAAAAAACAAAGATACACACAGAAAGAAAAGAAATATAAGACATAAATATCAAAGAAACTAATTAACACCAAAAAGAAGTTGTATTAAAATATATACAGAGAGTATGCACAAGATCCTAAAAGAAATATAGGGAGAAAATCTAAAACAGTCTACAATTATGTGCAAGCATCATCAAGCCATTCATACAGATAAGCTAGATTCCTCAACTCTTCGTTGGAGAGAGGTTTTTTCTTCTTGGGTATGGACTTCTGGGCTGGCTGGTGTTGGTAAGTTTTCGAGACTATTGCTGCATGTTTTATTAAGAACAATGGAGAGAATAAATCAAGAGTGGGGAATTGGAGATGGGTCAGCACAACAAGTCTAAAATACACAGTCTTGCAAGATACGGGGTCCATTGTAGCAAGTTTTGATAAGTAAGAGTTTGTCCCACAGAGAAATTAATCTAGAACCCAAAATGGGCTATAATAGTAGGCCTTCAGATCTAGCTACAGATCTGACAAACCTAAAGGAAGGGAGTTGGGTGTCACGACTACACTAAATTAACACTAAAGAAGGAAAATAAAGTGCAGCCCTATCCTAAAGAAATGGTCAAAAGGAAGATGGTGGTAGTGTGTGCCAAAATAAAATATAAAAATTGGTGAGAAGGAAGTAGGTTGAGCTAGAGTTAATGATACAATAATGTAACTAAGATTTAGTCTGTCTTTGCAGTGGTCCTTGCTTAGACGTTATTAATAGCCTCAACAAGGTATAAGCTCCCAGTTTAACCCATGACATTTGGGCCGCTCTTAGGGCTATACTTTGTCCACTATAATCGTCACAGGGTATCCGATAGAGTCTGTCAAATCCCATTAGTTAAACCAGAAATTCGCTAGTCTAATCTAGAAGAGTGGACTGATCATTTCCCCAACGACTGTTAGGATATTTTTATATGCTTTCTACTGACTTTATTGGAAATGGTGATAAGAATTGGGTTAGTGAAAATCAGAGGTAGATTGAAAGCAGCGACCCTAAAAATACACAGTCCTACAAGATACAGGGTCTGTTGTAGCAAGTTTTGATAAGGAAGAGTTTGTCCCACAGGGAAAGTTGATCTAAAGCTCCAAGGGAGATATCTTTAGTAGGCCCTCCAGATCTGGCCACAGATCTGGCAATCCTAAATGGAAGGGGATTTATGGTCACTATAGTCTAAATCCTAAGGTAACTTAATGTCTAAACTACAGAAAGGGTTGAGAAGAGTGATGGAATGTGAGAAAATAAATATAAAAGGGTGAGAAGTATGCTATTAGGTACAGATCTGATGGGTCTTATACCTCAGACTCAGATCTGCTGCTATAGAAATCCTGTCCAATGGCTACATTATCACCAAAGAGGAGAAAGGATCCAACTCACCCCTGTGCCATGATCCAATCCCTTATGGCTATAACCTATCCACTTAAATGGTCACAGACTATCCAATAGGGGAACCACAATCCAGAGATGGGTCAGAACAAGTTTATCATTGTAGGCACTACTTCATCCAGGCTACAAGCTCAAGAATCCATAGGAACCTCAACCTCTAAAGTTTTGTGTGTGGGGCTAGGCCTACAACGTGCACTAGCCTGGACACATGGAACCAACAAGAGTTTGAGTACTAGCTTTCAAGCTTGGCTGTTCACTGCTTTAGAAAGACAACAGTGATCCAGTAACAAGCCTACAATCTCTATAGTCAGATCAAATCTACCATCTGATGGTGGGTCCATACGAATACAGGGGAGCCTGTCTCTGCACAATCTCTCACAAGGCTACAAGCACAAGTGTAGAGAAGAAGAATCTGTCTTAGATTTGTGGATTGGCCTCACCCTAGGGCTATAATCTGTCCACTTGAATGGTCACAGACTATCCACAGAAGCTATCCTCCTCACAAAGGCCTAAAACAGAATAAGAACATTGCTACCGCCACCATGTTCACAAGGCTACCAGCTCAAGCTCCCATGGGGATTCAGATTTAGTGGGTCCTGTGGTGGGGCTAGGCCTGCAATGTGCCTAACCTGGACACACAGGTCACTTGGATCTAAGTAAAACCTTAAAGACAATCCTCCATTTCTTATAGTATAACTTAGCAATGGAGGATCTCAAGGCAGCAGCCTTGTACAGAATAACTCACAAAACACCAATCCCATACATGCAATAAATCCTATTACAAAAATCCATTAAAACTATACCAAATAATCATACAAAGGCATAGCCAGCAAGTGTTGGACTATGGAGAGAAGGAAAATGGAAAAAGAAAACTCCTAAACCCTAACCTTAGCCTACTATAATTCTACAGTCGGTTTCAAGGAGTACAGAAGTCAAGTCCCAAAAAGTCCTTAAACCTAAGCAAGGCTTAGGCTATATAGCAGTCGGCTCTCTGTGAATTAGGGTTAGGAAAACCCTAATTTCATCAATGCAATTGCAGCCCATTCTTGTCCCTTGGATGCCTTGGGGCGTGTGCACGGAGATTGGAGCATTAGAGTGCGTGCCCTAATTACTGGAAGTTCCCAGATTGGCCCTACAAAAGTGAGGAGAAGTTAAGAACCCGAGCCTCGCTAGATAGAAAGGCTTTCCAGGTCTTATCGTGTAATAGAATTGGCATCGCAGGGTCACTTTGACTTGAAGCTCTTGCAGTCACGGGGTTGGTACTTTGGTCATCGCGGGGATGCTTTGGTCATCGCGAGATTGGTCTTTCCATTTGAATGGCATGGGAATTGCGCGCGCAGTTTGTTCCTTAATGAATCCCGTGGCGATTCTCGTAAGGAAACTAATGTACATGGGCTTCTGGATCGCGCGAGCAGTTCCTTGAAAGTATGTGTCCTGTGGCCACTGCGCGACAGCCGCACGCTGGAATGCCTGGAGCTCTCTCTATTTAGTGAATCACACGAAGGTTGAAGACTCATCTCTTGAGCTGTGCGAGTGCTGCGCGAGCACTTAAGACTGAACCTCACGAGAACTGCGCGAAGTATGCTTTTTTACTCCCTGCTGACATCCATCTGCGCGCGAACAGTGTGAAGATTGTGCGACCAGTTGTTGTGCTCCCTTCAGAAGCGCGCGACAATTGCGCGACGCATTCTTTTTAGTTCAATTGAGCCCTACGACATCTACGCGAGGCATTCTTCTTGATATTTTTCTGCTTTGTTGTGCCTATGCTGCAGCCAACTCTCTATCTGGATTCAACCTCCTTTCTTCTGAGGAACTTCTGGAGCAATAGTAGGCTTCTTGGCATGGTTAGGGGCTTATATGCAGCTTCTGCTTATTACCTACAAGATAGATTTAAAACACATTTATTAAATGATTCAGGGTCTAACAGAGATTAAGTTAAGGGGTGAAAAGTAGTACTTTTCAGGTCTTAACACACCCCCAAACCTAATCTTTGCTAGTCCCTTAGCAAAGCTATAACTAATTAAATGCCACTTTCGTAGGGATCACGGGTACATTTAGCATATGTACCAAGCCTTTTAAACCCCTAGGTGATCCCTAGTGGAGGAGTGAAGTCTCCTGAGGGTTTTCAGTGAAGACACCCACAAACTTCACCATTAGAACAATTAAGTATAGTGCAGTTAATGACAACACAGATTTAAATGTACAAAGCTTCATTCCACACCCATTCTTTAACACTTAGAGGAAACTGCAGCAATGTTGCAGGCCATTTAAAACTTAAAAGTTAACATGTATTTTCATCACCACCATTCATCTAACATTAGAAATTCATTGGGTAAAAATCAGTACCCAGCTTGCCTTAAATTCAAAATTCACGTTGGATACAACCCCAATGAAGTCAAAATTTAGACCCAATATCTCTCAACATTAACAATCTGAGGGTGTTCACATTCACAACAGCTCAAGAGCAGTTACAGACCCCAAATGGGCCTGCAAGCATGAGCATAGGCAAAGCTTCTAATTTCTGATATCCTCATGAATTTTCACCATAGATTGGACAACTCCTCATCTCCACATGACAACTCATTTTACTTTGGATCCACAAGGTCTTTCTGAATGGGTTGTAATGTGGCTTATGGGTGAGAAAAAAAAAATGTAAAGAATCAAGGGGTAAAAAGGGAATCAAAATTAAGAAATTAGCAAGGTAAGGAGTGATTCATGACTTCACAACCTTCATTTTAGTAAAACTTCATCTTACTTGATATATTCCAGAATCAAAGTGGCTAGCTTCTCCTCTTCTTTTCAATTTTCAGATGATGTTCTTCTCTAGACTTCTCTTTCTTTTTCTCTTTTTATTTTTATTCATTCTTTTTATGATTTTTTTTTTTATGATAAACTGCCACACAACTGCCATTGATACACTACTGTTCACAAGTTGCTTTTCTTCACCTTCCACAGAATATTAGACCATTCTCACTATCTTTAACTCCTTCTCCTTTACCTTCTGAATTCTCAGAGTGAGGGTGAGGTTGAATCAGGTCATGAGGTTAAGGTGCAAGTATTCTAGTGTCTGTTAAAGAAAAGTATGATTTTTAAGGCTCAATTAGTGTATGCAAAAGGGCGGATTTTAAAAGGTTGGATTTTCAGGCTCAAACTATCCAAATGAAGGCCTTGGATCATTTCTTTAGTATCATGAGTGTTGTCAATTAGTTTTGATTTGGAGGTGCACAACTTCTAGTGAAAAAGTCTTGATTCAATCAGTCCTCAGAGCATAAATAATACCAAAAACACTCTTCAAAAGAAAATGATGGGCCCAAATCTCACTAGATATGGTCCTTAAATTAACCCATGGGGTGTAGTTTCACCTGTTTCTCTCCCCTTTGGTTCACTGAGTATTAACTGAAAAATTTTCTGATGTTAGCTTTGTGGTGGTGTCAAGATTTTAACTTGTTCAGTTTCAAAAAGTCTGCAAAAATATTTTAATTTTTTACAAGTTTCCTCATTGTATCAAGTTAAGTGGAAATTGACTTTATTCATCCCAGTTATACCACCATTACTGCTCTAAAATTAACTATTCTATTGGCAACCTATCCTGCCACACCCCCAAACCATGAGGAGCAGTGTCCTCACTGGTTCAAAGGCTAGACTGGATGTGCAGTAGATTGAATCCAGAACAAATAAACATATAAGAAGACAGAGAATAGAAATACTCAAAAATGCTAAACTGAACAGTATAGAAGCAAAAGAAACATTCATTATAATAAAAAGAAAATATTACAAAAAGATGTAAAAATAAAAAAAAAAAACAAAATAGAGGGGGGAAGAGAGGGGTCAAGGGGGAGTCGGTGGGGGAGGGTTTGAGGAAGATGGTGGGGGAGATGCAGGTTATTCAATTTTTTTCTTCTTTTTCTCTCTCTTCTCCTTTTTCTTCTCCTCCTTTGCCAGGAGCCGCTGGACTTCTTCATACTCATCCCACAGAAATTGTAACGGGTCCGGCTCCTTAGGCGGTGGGGGGTCCAACCATATGGGATAAAATTTGTTAGGGAACTCGTTGGGTTTGTCACTCGCCATGGTTGTGAGGAGGGCCGGATTGCTAGGTTTAGAAGAGGAAGGATGAAATGAAGGGGAGCTAATGTCCTATTTAAAAGACGTGGACAATGGAAAAAGAATCGGCGTAATAAAGTTTTGTCCCTTACGAAGCTCGGCAATAAATTATTATTGTGTGGGGAATGAAGAATCGCACAACCGATTATGGGAAAAGAGAGCACACAATAAATGAAGGTCTAAAGATAGACTTGGTTTTTGAGGGGATCCCGTGTATCGCGCAACTGCACACTAGAAGGTGTGGAATTCTGGTTCGCGCGCGTTCAGGACTCCGTGAGGAGCTCAAATAGGGCCCACGATTATGAAAAAGAAACCATTTTAATCCCTTGATCGAGATCATCACTCGACCTCTGGGCCCCATTTGTGTTGAGGCTTGTACTTGCATTCATTCAGTTCCATCTACATTTACCCTTCACATGGATTCCTATTGCAAATGAGCATAGCCTCCCTAAATTCATCTCCCATGACAAAATTAAACAAAATGAAGACTAAAATAGAAAAAACTTAAACAAGCACACAGAACAGATCAATATACAAAAAAAAAGGAAAAATTATATTAACTGGAAAAAAAATGTACAATTATAATTACAAGGAGAAGATTGGAATGGAACGAAAAGAAAAACCTAAGTACAATCTAAGCTAAGAGGAAGAATCTAAATCAGAATCGGTAAAGCAATCCCAGCCCATCTTTTTAGCATGGTCCCTAAGGGCAGCTTTTCCCTCTTTTTTCTTTTCTTGCTTGGACTTTCTTGTTTGGGCTGGTGATTTCCTCATGGTTGGAGCTTTTAGTGCCCTCACCCTTATTTTTGGTTGCTTGGGTATTTTTGGTTCCTTGGATTCTTGAGTGGCTTTTCGTTTTCTTTTCTGAGTGGGGGCTACAGGAGATTTGCCTTTGTCGTCCTCAGTGGGGGCCATTGGGGATTTCCCTTTTGCTTTGGGTTCAGGCTAGCCAGGGGGTTTTGCCTCCTCAGACTGGGCAGCTGGCTCTTTGCCAATTTTTATAGAGGCTGCTGTGGAAGCAGTCCTCTTAGCAGTGACTTTCCTCTGTTTAGGATAAGTTTGCTCTTTTGGAGGTGCAACAGAGGGCTTGGTAGGTGGAGGTTGCTCTGTAGGAGGTGATGAAGGAGGGGCAGTAGGGGCCTTCCCTTTCTCTTGCTGGATCTTTGGTTGTGCCTCCTCAGACTGGGCAGTTGGGTCAGGAGTAGCTTTAGGCTTAGGGTCTGGCATGCAAACAGAGAGTGGGGTGGGCTGCAGAGGAGCATTTCTGGCAGCAGCCAATGCAGCTTCTAATGAGGCTATCTAGATTTTGTGTTTGAGGAGGTCAGTCTCATGGATTTCCTTTTAGATTCTGAAGACTCCTGGGCATTGTTGAGCGTCTTTTCAAACATTCTGGCCTGCATCTTCTCTGTAGCAGCATTTGCTTTCTCCAGCTCCAAATTCAGCTCATTATAAGCAGCTGTAGATTTGGCCTTCTGATAGGCTTCCAAGATATTAGTCCACCCCAAGGAGATGCCCAGTAGTTGCTTTATGTGGGCTTCCTTCATTTCATCAATCTGCTATAGCAGGGGGGTCTCAATTGACTGCCTAAGTTGGGCCATGTCCCTCAGGACATCCTTCCTAAGATATGGAATGTCCCTCATGGCATGGAGGATGGTGAGGTAGGGAGGGATGTAAAAAGAATGTTTGGGTGCGATGGGCAGAGAGGAAGTGGAAGGAGCCAACAGTGATTGGTCCTGGGTGGGGCTAGGGGGGTGAATAGTGGGTAAGTCTAGTTGTGGGGGGAGGGGAACAGGTTCTGGGTCTGTTTGGGTCTGTTTGTCAGTGAATGTTGGAGGGGGTAGGATAAGAGGTGGGATGGAGGGTATAAGGGGAAAAGAAAATGAAGTAGGCTCCCTAGGGGTAGGTGGTGGTGGTAGGGGTTGGGAGTCAGGGCTGAAGTCTGTTTGGGTCTCTTTGTCAGTGGAAAGGACTAGGGGGGTTGTAGGGGATTGTTGAGGGATGGGTGGGTTGGTTAATGTCTGAAGGGTGGATTGGATGGATGTGAGTTCAGTCTGCATCTGGTCCTGTGTGTGTGTGGTGGTGGATAATTGGGATTGGATGTCTTGGATAAGGGATAGGATAAGTGTCAGTGTGTTGGGGCTGGGAGGTTGAGTTTGTGTAGAAGAGGGCACTGGTTGAAAAGGTGAGGAAGGGGCATGATGGAAAGTGGAGGGAGGGGGAGAGTGGGGTTCTGATGAGTGATGTTGGGATGTAGTTGGGGAGTCCGGGAGGGGGTGTAGTGGGTAGGCATGGTGTCAAGGAAACTAGCCATAAAGGTTTGGAATCCTATGGTTGTGTTAAGATTTAAGTCAATGTCTGTGAGGGGGGATGTAGTAGGTATGGCTTCAAGGTGAGTTGTGTCATGGGGATAGAGGGGATTGTGGGAGGTTTCTGGGATATGGTGGGGGTTGTCTCAGTAGTTTTCCATTTTTTATAGGAAATGAGTGGAGGGCTGTCAGGTTTATGTAAAACTGATGGGGGTATTGGGGCTGTGTATTGAGGTAAGGTAGGGGATGGGGAGGGGCTAACATGGGGGGTGGTGTCCTCCCAGGTACCAATCACAGGTGAAGGGGGAGTGGGCATAGATGATGAGGATAGAGGAGGGTGAGAGAGAGATGGAATAGGTGTAGTGGATGTAGGAGTAAAAGGTGGAGTGGCTGAGGTGGCTGCTGCAGCAGTGGTGGTCGTGATCGGCTTTGGAAGCCCCTCTTTGGTAGCAGGGGTAGACCTTGGGACAGCTTCCTCAGCAGCTTGCTTGGGAGGGACTTAAGCCTCAGCTTTCTTCTTCTTCTGGGCCTCCATCAGACTCCTGCTGATTCCCCATTCCTCTTGGCAAAAGTAGTAGGGGCAAGGGTTGTAGTCCCCTCTGTTTTAGCTATCTTGTACCCCCCTTTCAAAAGTAACTTGGTAATGATTCTGGCATAGGGGAGTGTGTGAGGCTTCTTGTTTTGCCCTATCTTCTCCACTAGGTCTTTCATTGCCTCAAAGATGAGCTAGGCTGCATGGAAGCCATGACCTAGAGAGAAAGAATAGACAACATCTGCAATGGGAGTTCTCCTCTCCTGCAAATGTCCTGAGCAGTAAATGTTCTTTCGTAGGACTTGGTCAATGAAGAGGAGTTCAGGCTCCAATTCTCTTCTTCTGATTGAATCCCCTGAGGCCTTTAATCCTCTGGTCAAAGCTCTTCCAATTGTATCAATGGAAGCGCTCAGGGGGGCCATATCCACAGCTAGGGTTGAGTGCGACTGGGATGCCCAATACTTCTGTAATCACTTTGGGGCTCACTAGCATATTAAAATCGTCAATCAGCACCAACAAGCATACTTGTCCATCCTTGTCCTTTTTTACCCTGATGTGTTGGTAAAACAGATGCACTAACCTAGGGTAGGCTAGTGCTGGAATTCCTCTTAGCAGGGGTGTCAGGCCCGCTTTGCTCATAAACTGCATGACAGGGGCAGAGAGAGGCTCCTTCTCAAAGAATGGCAGGTCAAAAGCTATTTCAAGTTCCAAGGGGATTGAAGCTATGAGCTCTGAAGGAGTGGAAAACTCAGGGGTTGGCTCCTCCGCCTCCTCAACCACTTCCTTCCCCTTTTTAGGTGCCTTTGAAGTTTTGGCCTTCTTAGGGGTGGTCTCAACAGGGGACTTATCCTTGCTCCTCTTCTTTGGTGCACTCTTGGGGGCCATTACAACTTCTACCTTCGAATATGAGAAATGGAGACTTAGATCTGAGTGCCTAACCTAAAATCATAGGGTTTGGTTTGATCTGACGCACAGGGCATCGCGAGATCTCTGAGCAGAGGGCAATAGATGGAGGTGATGCTAGGAACAAATCTTTTGATGCCTGGTGTGAATGATAGGTTGTAGAGTGGACGCTGGAGGAGAGAGGTAGATGAGCGCCAGAAGCTAGGGTTTCACAGAGCGAAGAAGGAAGAGAATATTAGAAAGGGAGACAAGCACGGGGTTAAAATACTTATCGCGAAGCTCGGCGCACTTTGGAACATCTGGTCGAGGGAGTGGAAATGAACCTAGCGAAGGTGTTATTCAACTTGGACCGCGCGACAATCTCCTAGGTTGACCTTGGAGCTCGCGACAGTATGTGAAGAATTCATGTGAATTGCGCGAGCGGCTCCCAGGTCTCCATTCGGATTGTGCGAAAAGCTCTGAGGTTCACTTAGAATCTTGTGATAGCCTTAGAATCTCGTGACAGCTAAAGAAGTATTCCTGTTGAATTGCGCAAGAGTCTCCCAGGCATCCTGCTAAACCCCGCGACAGGCTTTGAATCTCATGATAGCTTATGAAAAACTCTATGTGGATCGCGTGAGAGATTCTCAGGTGCACTTGAATCTCGCGACAGCTATTAAATGGTTCTATGTGAACTGCATGAGAGTCTCTCAGGCCTCCTTTTGGACCCAGCGACAGTAAAGTATCAAACAGAGAGCATGTGCTCTCTGTTTTGCCATTTCCAGTTGTGCTGTGGTTGGATCCTAGGCATGACTCTCACCATGGGTACCTCTAGACACATTAAAAATCAACCATTCAAGCAAGGAAAACAAAAATAAACCTCCAACATTATGCATTCAAACAAAAACTATCAATTAAAGAGCAGTAAGCATCAAACCAAGCATAAAAAGTTCACACCAGACAGGTTCAGATTCAGATGGGACCACTAACATTTCCTAGAGAATTTGAACAAAAGAAAGCAAGATAAATCTACCAAAACCAAAGTACATATGATACAATAATGACACACCTGTGGATCAGTTTAAAGAAGGATCCCCTCGAAAGTGAATGGTGTCCATGGGTTCGACAGGTTTTTCAAAACAAGGCTTAAGCCTCTGACCATTCACCTTCAAGGTTCTCCCAGACTTAGGATCCTTGATTTCCACAGTACCAGATGGGGAAACATGCATGACAATGTAGGGACCTTCCCATCTGGCTTTCAATTTGCCAGGAAAAAATTTAAGTTTGGAGTTAAACAACCAAACGTTGTCACCAGCTATGAGGCTCTTTCTCAACAGCCCCTTGTCAAAGAAAGCTTTGGACCTTTCCTTGTAGATCCGGGCATTGGCATACGCATCCATCCTTAACTCATCCAATTCTGACAGCTGCAGGAACCTGTGATGACCAGTAGAAGTTAGGTCTAGATTTAAATGTTTAATGGCCCAATAGGCCCTGTGTTCCAACTCCACTGGGAGATGACAAGCCTTGCCATAAACCAATCTGAAAGGGAACATACCGAAGGGAGTCTTATTGGCAGTCCTATAAGCCCACAGTGCATCATTAAGCTTGTCAGCCCAATCCTTCCTATTTGTCCTCACAGTCTTCTCAAGTATGTGCTTGATCTCCCTACTAGAAATTTTAACTTGTCCACTGGTTTGTGGGTGGTAGGGAGTAGCAATCCTATGGGTGACATAATATTTTTTTAGCAAGCTCTCGAAATTTTTGTTGCAGAAATGGCTACCCCCATCACTGATAATGGCTCTAGGAGTGCCAAATCTCGAGAAGATATTCTGCTTTATAAACTTGAGGACAACCTGATTATCATTAGTTCTTGTGGCAATGGCTTCTACCCATTTGGAAACGTAATCCACTGCCACTAAGATGAAATGAAAACCATTTGAAGGAGGAAAGGGGCCCATGAAATTAATACCCCAGACATCAAACAGTTCCACAACAAGGATGGGCTGCAAAGGCATTGAGTTTCTTTTAGACAGCCCTCCTAATTTTTGACATCTTTCACAGGCCCTGCAGTGTGTATTGGCATCTTTGAATAAAGAAGGCCAATAGAACCCACACTACAAGACTTTGTCAGCTATTTTTCTTCCACTAAAGTGGCCTCCACAGGCATTTTCATGGCACATGACCAGAATACTGGAGACATCACTCTCGGGAACACATTTTCGGATGATTTGGTCTGCACAATACTTGTATAAGCAAGGTTCCTCCCAAAAAAAGAATTAGACCTGTGAGAAAAATAGGTCTCTGTCCATTTTAGTCCAATGGGCAGGAATCTTGCCTATAGCTAAATAATTAACAATATGTGCATACTAGGGAACCAAGGATTGGATGGCAAACAATTGCTCATCCGGGAAGACATCATTTGTAGCAAGGTCGTCAACACCTTTTTCCAAAACAATTCTGGACAAGTGGTCAGCCACCACATTTTCTACACCCTTTTTGTCTTTGATTTTAATGTCAAACTCCTATAACAAGAGTATCCATCTAATCAACCTAGGCTTCGCATCCTTCTTGGACAATAGGCACTTCAATGCTGAGTGGTCAGTGAAGATTACAGTTTTAGACCCAAGTAGGTAAGGTCTAAATTTGTCCACAGCAAAAACCACTGCCAGAAGCTCTTTCTCAGTTGTTGTAATTAAAGCTTGAAGTGATTTGATTTCTTGAGATAGGCAATGACAACTGGCAGCTTATCTTTTCTCTGGCCCAAAACAGCACCTATTGCCAGGTCGGATGCATCACACATCAACTCAAAGGGGAGTGTATAGTCAGGTGTTTGGAGTACAGGGGCAGAGGTGAGGCAAATTTTCAAAGTTTCAAAAGCCTCAAGACATTCAACAGAAAAGTCAAAGGGGACATCCTGGCACAGCAGGTGGCACAATGGTTTAGCAATTTTGCTGAAGTCTTTGATGATCCTCCTGTAGAATCCAGCATGTCCAAGGAAAGATCTGATTTGTTTGACTCTTCTTGGAGGGGGCAAATTTGCAATGAGGTCAACTTTGGCCTTATCTACCTCAATCCCGTCTTTAGAGACTACATGGCCCAACACAATACCTTGTGTTACCATGAAGTGGCTCTTTTCCCAACTGAAGACCAAATTGGTCTCCTCACATCTTTGCAAGACCAGGTTGAGGTGATGCAGACATTGGCCAAAACTATCCCCATAAACAGAAAAATCATCCATAAAAATTTCCAAGAATTTATCAATCATATCAGAAAATATAACATACATACACCTTTGAAAGGTGGCTGGGGCATTACACAGCCCAAAAGGCATCCTTCTGTAAGCAAAGGTGCCAAAAGGGCAAGTAAATATAGTTTTCTCTTGATCAAGAGGGTGCACAGGGATCTGGTTGTACTCTGAGTACCCATCAAGAAAATAGTAAAAATCTTTCTCGGCCAACTTATCCAAAATTTGATCAATAAAGGGGAGAGGGAAGTGGTCTTTCCTAGTCTTGGAGTTGAGCTTTCGATAATCGATGCAAACTCTCTAGCCAGTGGTCTCCCTGGCTGGTCTCAGCTCTCCAGACTCAGCTGTTATCACTATTATGTCAGACTTCTTGGGCACCACCTGAATAGGTGCCACCCATTCAGAATCCGAAATGGGGTAAATTATCCCAGCATTCAGCAATTTGATGATTTCTTTAAGGACCACCTCTTGCATGTGAGGATTCAGTTTCCTCTGCATTTCCCTGGAGGGTGTTGAGCCCTCCTCCAAATTGATCCTATGTATATAGATTGATATATCAATCCCTCCTAGATCAGCAATGGTCTAGTCAATTGCCTTCTTGTGCTTCCTCAAAACTGTTAGTAATTCCTCCTCTTGCTCATTGGTAAGAGAAGAGGAGATAATTACAGGAATTTTTATCTTTCTCAAGGAAAGCATATTTCAATGTATTTGGAAGCTTCTTGAGCTCCAGATCAGGGGCTTGTTGGATGGATGGCAGGATTGGTGCTTTGTTGGTTTGAGGAAGGGGCATCAATATAGGTTTCCAAAGGGAATGCTGCACTAAGCCCACAGAATACTTCAATGTGGACATGTCTTCTGGTATTAAGCTGGGCTTCCTTCCTCTACCATGTTCCAAACTTTAGTTAAATTTGTGATAATGTTGCCCCACTCTAGTAGAGTGGGCAGTTCTTCTTCAACAACTTCTTCTAGTACATCCACTGTAAAGCATTCCTCATTGTCCAGCTGAGGGTACTTTGCACTATTGTACACATTAAGCTCAACTTTCATATGTCTGAAAGTTACCTCCATGATCCCAGACCTGCATTGAATGCATGCATTGGCAGTGGCCAAGAATGGTCTGCCCAAAATAACAGGTGTCGGGGATGTACTCTTGTTGCAGCCCACATCCAAAACAAGGAAGTCTGCAGGGTAAAAGAACTTGTCTACCCCCACTAAGACATCCTTGACTACTCCCATGGGTCTCCTCTTAGACCTATCAGCCATCAACAACACAATGGGGGTGGGTGGTTTTAGCTCCCCCAAACCTAACTGCTGATACACACTGTATGGCAGCATGTTAACACTGGCTCCAAGGTCTAGAAGGGTCCTTCTAATTGTGTGGTCTCCAATTATGCAGGGAATAGTGGGTATCCTTGGGTCTTGCAACTTCTCTGGCATTGTCATGCTTAATACAGAATTAACTGTATCAGTTACAAAGACTTTTTTGGACAAATGACCTCTAGCTTTCCTTTTCTGAGTACAAAGGTCTTTAAAAATTTTTGCATAGGCTGGGACCTGCCGGATAGCATTAAGCAGGGGTAAATTAATTTTTACCTGCTTAAAGGTCTCAATCATTTCCTCTATCTGTGCATTCCCCTTATCAAAAGGGGCAGGGCCACTCAAAGCTTGAGGAAATGGCAGCTGAGGGATTGCTGGTTCCTCAGCTGCAAGCCTATGACTGAACTTTTGTTTTTTTCTTTTTTCTTCTTTTATTTCCTGCTGAGGTTCAACTACAGCCTCTTTATTTTTCCCTTGTTGAAGGGTAGCAGGCAATTCTTGACTCTGTGCTCTAACAAAGTTCTTATCACTTTCACTCGACAGTTCTTTGGGAATGACCTCTCCTTGTTCCTTTCCCACCTGGTTGTCTACAAGCCTACCAGACCTTAGGGCTGTGATGGCATTAGCCCCCTCAAAATTTGAGGAGCCTTCTCCAATCGAATATTGGCCCTTAGGGTTGGCTACTGGCTGGCTTGGCAACCTGCCCTCTTCTCTTTTGGCCAAGGCATTGGCTATTTGGCCAAGCTGCTCTTCTATTTTCTTTATGCTTTGACTGTGAGAAGTCACAGTCTGATTCAAGGGTCCAAGGCTTTGCAATTGGGTCAAAACCTGATCCTTAAAAGAAGCACTTCGGGGCTGAGGTGGGGGAACTACCAGCTGATTTTACTACTAGGGCTGCTGCTGATGTTGGAAATTCAACCTTGGGGCATATCCCTGGTTAAACTGCTGCTGTGGCCTTTGAGGTAAGGCCAATATCTGTTGTGGCTGCATATAATTGTCTTATCTCCACCTCAAATTTGGGTGGTCTCTCCATTGGTAATCAGCATTTTGGTGCTGGTATCCATATGACTGTTTGTTGTAGCCACCAGATTGTTGTTGGCCAAATGATTGGGCAGCAACAGCCTGCTCCATCACGTACTCAGGGTATTGCCCTGCAGATGGGCACTCTTCCACTGTGTGTTGTGGGGAATGACATATTAGACATGCCTCCATCACTTGTGCAGCCAATCTTGGCTGCACCACAGTCAAAAGTTTATCAAACTTATTTGAAATATTGACCATCTGCATTCTCAGGTCATCATTTACCCTACCTTCATACATCTTTCCTTTAGAAGTTTCAGCAAGCCCCAGCTTAGGAGAAGGCTCTTGAACAGTTCTAGATGAGGACATCTTCTGGAAAGCATTTTCACTGATAACCTCGAACAAGTCTCATGCCTCATCAGCTGTTTTATGCATAAACGTTCCACCACAAGAGGCATCTACCATGTCTCTACTTTTCTCATCAATCCCATTATAGAAGCTCTGGACAAGCTGCCAGTCAGGGATCTTGTGGTGGGGACATTGTTTGAGCATCTCCTTAAATCTGTCCCAAGATTGGTTAAAATCCTTAGTTGGGGATTGGGCAAAAGCAAGTATGCCTTTCCTCAACTGGCTGGTTTTGGTCTCTGGGAAAAATTTGGTCAGAAATCTTGTCTGGAGGTCTTTCCAAGTAGTGATACTGTTGTTTGGGAGAGTAGACAACCAGGTGCTGGCCCTGTCCTTTAGGGAGAAAGGAAAGAGCCTTAACCTAGTGGCTTCTGGTCCCAAACCAACAATGGAGAATGTGGTGCACAGGGCCAAGAATTGGTCAATGTGCTTGTAAGGGTCTTCCTTGCTAAGCCCATGGAAAGAGGGAAGCATTTGGATGATGGAGGTTTTAATCTCATAATTTCCCTGAACATCTGGGAATTGAATGCTGAATGGAGAATTATAATCATCAGGAGCATTCAATTCCTTCAGTGTTTTGGGTTGCTCTTCACCCATGACTGCTGTCTCAATTTCAGTAGAGGGCTCGACTGTGGTGTCTGTGCCTTCTCAGTCTTCTACCCCTTTCTATCTCAGGGTTAGGAGGCTCTAATGTAGGACTGAGGGATCTCCTTCCTAACATGCACACACACCAACAGTAGGGAAGACTACTTGCAGACACATTGCACTTAACAAAATTACAACTATCCTAATCAACTGCTATGGAATTTTCAAAGGAGAAATAAACTGAGGTTTTGAGGGTTAGAGAAGTGCAAACAAAGGTAGCTAGACTCCCAGTGCAATTCTATTCTCCTTCTCTGTTACTGTCCAGATCTGGAAGAAAAATTCCAAATGTAAATCAACAGTATCAATTATTCACAAGTACAGCTACCAAAGAATAAAGAATACAAAAATCTAGGGTCTACTAATAGATCAAGAGTCCCCGGCAGCGGCGCCAAAAACTTGTTAGGATATTTTTATGTGCTTGCTACTAACTTTATTGGAAATGGTGATAAGAATTGGGCTAGTGAAAATCAGAGGTGGATTGAAGAGTAGCAAGCCTAAAAATACACAATCCTGCAAGATACATGGCCTGTTGTAGCAAGTTTTGATAAGTAAGAGTTTGTCCCACAGGGAAAGTTGATCTAAAACTCCAAGGGAGCTATCTTTAGTAGGCCCTCCAGATCTGGCTACAGATCTAGAAATCCTAAATGGAGGGGGATTTATGGTCACTATAGTCTAAATCCTAAGATAACTTAATGTCTAAACTACAGAAAGGGTTGAGAAGAGTGATGGAATGTGAGAAAATAAATATAAAAGGGTGAGAAGTATGCTATTAGGTACAGATCTGATGGGTCTTGTAACTCAGACTCAAATTTGCTGCTATAGAAATCCTGTCCAATGGCTACATTATCACCAAAGAGGAGAAAGGATCCAACTCACCCCTGTGCTATGATCCAATCCCTTATGGCTATAACCTATCCACTTAAATGGTCACAGACTATCCAATAGGAGAACCACAATCCAGAGATGGGTCAGAACAAGTTTATCATTGTAGGCACTACTTCATCCAGGCTACAAGCTCAAGAATCCATAGGAACCTCAACCTCTAAAGTTCTGTGTGTGGGGCTAGGCCTACAACGTGCACTAGCCTGGACACACAGAACCAACAAAAGTTTGAGTACCAGCTTTCAAGCTTGGCTGTTCACTGCTTTAGAAAGACAACAGTGATCCAGTCACAAGCCTACAATCTCTATAGCCAGATCAAATCTACCATCTGATGGTGGGTCCATACGAATACAGGGGAGCCTGTCTCTGCACAATCTCTCACAAGGCTATAAGCACAAGTGCAGAGAAGAAGAATTTATCTTAGATCTGTGGATTGGCCTCACCCTAGGGCTATAATCTGTCCACTTGAATGGTCATAGACTATCCACAGAGGCTATCCTCCTCACAGAGGTCTAAAACAGAACAAGAACATTGCTACCGCCACCATGTTCACAAGGCTACCAGCTCAAGCTCCCATGGGGATTCAGATTTAGTGGGTCCTGTGGTGGGGCTAAGCCTGCAATGTGCCTAACCTGGACACACAGGACACTTGAATCTAAGTAAAACCTTAAAGACAATCTTCCATTGCTTACAGTACAACTTAGCAATGGAGGATCTCAAGGCAGCAGCCTTGTACAGAACAACTCATAAAACACCAATCCCATACATGCAATAGATCCTATTATAAAACTCCATTAAAACTATACCAAATAATCATACAAAGGCATAGCCAGCAAGTGCTAGACTATGGAGAGAAGGAAAAAAGGAAAAAGAAAACTCCTAACCTCTAACCTTAGCCTATTGTAATTCTACAGTCGGTTTCAAGAAGGAGTACAGAAGTTAAGTCCCTAAAAGTCCTTAAACCTATGTTAGGCTTAGGCTTATATAGCAGTCGGCTCTCTGTGAATTAGGGTTAGGAAAACCCTAATTTCATCAATAACAATTACAGCCCATTCTTATCCCTTGGATGCCTCAGGGCGTGTGCTTTGGTCGTCGTGGGATTGGTCTTTCCATTTGAATGGTGCGGGAATTACGCGCCCAGTTCGTTCCTTAATGAATCCCGTGGCGATCCTCACAAAGAAAATAATGTACATGGGCTTCTGGATTGCGCGAGCAGTTCCTTGAAAGTATGTGTCCCACGGCCACTGCGCGACAGCCGCGCGCTGGAATGCCTGGAGCTCTCTCTATTCAGTGAATCGTGCGAAGGTTGAAGACTCATCTCTTGAGCTGTGTGAAACTATGCGAGTGCTGCGCTAGCGCTTAAGACTGAACCTCGTGAGAACTGCACAAAGTATGCTTTTTTACTCCCTGCTGACATCCATTTGCGTGCGAATGGCATGAAGACTGTGCGACCAGTTGTTGTGCTCCCTTCAGAAGCCCGTGACAACTGCGCGACGCATTCTTTTTGGTTCAATTGAGCTCTGCGACATCTGCGCGAGGCATTCTTCTTGATATTTTTCTGCTTTGCTGTGCCTATGCTGTCGCCAACTCTCTGTCTGGGTTCAACCTCCTTTCTTATGTGGAACTTCTGGGGCAATAGTAGGCTTCTTGGCATGGTTAGGGGCTTATTTATAGCTTCTGCTTATTACCTACAGGATATACTTAAAACACATTTATTAAATGATTCAGGGTCTAACAGAGATTAAGTTAACGGGTGAAAAGTGATACTTTTCAGGTCTTAACAGTGACTAGACCAGCTCTAGACATGAATATTATTGCAGTACTATGTAATGCCAGTGCTACAAACTCCCCAGACCTGCGCACAGATCTGGCTGACATCCATAGGCATTCCAACCCATAAGATCCTAAGTTCTTTGTTAAGGCTAACTGCTCACTAGTGCCCACAAAAAGGAATATGAATAGGTTGAATAAGGCTTTAGATTCAGCTGATAATTGCTATAAAAGGCCGGTAATGACTTAGCCTCAAACTGCAATTACTACAAAGAGACCAGATCTAATATCTGATGTCGATTAGGTAAGACAGAGGGGAGCCTGTTACTGTACAAACCTCCTCACAAGGCTCTAGAAGCTCATGTACAGAGGAGAAGAATCCTTCTCAAACATGTGAATGGACACAACCTTAGGGCTATACTCTGTCCACTTGAATGGTCACAGGATATCTCATTGGTCTATCCATCCCACAGAGGCTTGAGAAAGAATATGAAAACAGTTGCAACCACCATAGTCCACAGGCCTCTGAGCCCCCTAGATCTCACTACAGATCTAGTATTACTTTTCATGGGCCTATTAAACCAAGGGAAATCAGATGGTAAGTAATAGATATACTAGAAACTGAATGGGCTAGTCCCAAATACATTGATCCTATAGACATCTAAAGAAACCATAAGATCTTTAGATTCAATTAAGCATTAAAACGGAAATCCATTGATGAACACAAAACTTACAATGGATTGTCTCCAGGCTGCAGCCTGTACACAACAACTCATCCGAATCCCAATGTATACCAAAATCTATTACAAGACTGGAACAAAACTAAACCTAACTGCATACAGGGGGATTAGCCAGTAAGTGCTGAGCTAAGAGAGAAGAAAAATAGGAAAAAGAGGTGATCAAACCCTAACCCTAGCATGTTAGAGCTCTCAGTCAGCAGAGGATGAAGGAAAGATGAAAATAATAAATTCTAAGTACAACTTATATACTCTGTCAAAACGGGCATGACTCTAAAGAGATTAACCCTAATTTTTCTAATAGACGTGGCGCTGTTACAATCCTTGAAGGCCTCGAGATGCACGCTTCAAAATCTATGCCTCAGGAAGTGTGCCCTAGCCTTGGGAAATTCCCAAAAGGTCCCTGAGTTAAAACTGAGAAGTGGAGAGCCTGCGCTTTGCGAGGCTGGCAGCTATTTTAGTTTACTCGTGCAGTTGCTTTGCTTTCGTGGTGTTGTCACGGAGTTTCCTTTGGCTGATGGGAAGGGATCATTCACGCAATAAACCTTTAATGAATCACGCAATTGCATCATGTCGCGGTCTTTCGGAGATGATCCAAGAGCCGAGGTGTTTAGTGCAAGAGAACTTCGTGAGCTCTCGCTCTGCGTGGGCTCTCGCTTGTTTAGTAACTTGTAAGGCTCCAGAGTGCGTGAGATATGTGCGAGGGGAATTCTGGGTGTCTCTCTCTTTCAGAGCCACGCGAGAACTCTGCGAGGTGACTTTTTGTTCTCTATGTAGATGGGCTCGCTGTGTTCCTCGCACGGCTGCTTTGAGGCTTGATCTCCGCGAGAGCATTGCGACCACGAATTTTGAAAGTTTTACACCATGAGATCTTTGCGATGTCTTTACAGCTCTCCTCTTGATCACGCGACCTATCTGCGCGAGAGCTTCTTCCACTACATCTTTAGCTTCGCGAGGAGGCTCCTTAACTCTGCAAGGTCTGTTTCTTGACACTCTACTGTACTACACTTACAGCTATTGCAACATCCTTCCTTCTCAGCTGACTTCAGTCATTTGTTAGACTTTAGGTCAATGATGATCAGCAATAGTGAGTCACCATGGTGTGCATTGCCAAGGTGTTCCATTAGGCTTTGGTTCAGTGTTGCTTTATTTTCTACTTGGTGTGAAAGTATGCTTATGTTATTGTGTGGTGGAAATCAATTGAAACCAAAGTAATATAAAAGAATGGATTCAGCACAACCAAAGTAATCCTAGATCAGCAAGATTCAGGGTCTATTGTAGCAAGTTTTGATAAGAGTTTCTCCCACAGAAAAAATGATCAAGAGCCCAAATTGGGCACTGATAGTAGGCCTCCAGATCTGACTACAGATCTGACAATCCTAAGAGAAGGGAGTTGGGTGTCATGACTATACTAAATTTAAACAAAAAGGGAAAATAAAGTGCAGGCCTATCCTAAAGAAAGGGTTGAGAAGAAGATGGTGGTAGTGTGTGTCAAAACAAAATACAAAAATTATGGGAAGTAAGCAGGTTAAGCTACAGGTAATGATACAGTAATGTAACTCAGATTTAGTTTGTCTCTGCAGTGCTCCTTGCTGAGACACTATTAAAAGCCTCAATAAGGTATAAGCTCCCAGTTTAACCCATGCCATTTGGGGCGCTCTTAGGGCTATACTCTGTCCACTATAATGGTCACAGGGTATCCGATAGAGTCTGTCAAATCTCATTAGTTAAACCAGAAATTCTCTAGTCTAATCCAGAAGAGTGGACTGATCATTTCCACAGCCACTAGACCAGCTCTAGCCAGGAATACTATTGTAGCACTATGTAATGCCAGTGCTACAAGCTCCCCAGATCTGCGCATAGACCTGACTGACATCCATAGGTATTCCAACCCATAAGATCCTAAGTGCTTTGCTAAGGCATACTGCTCACTAGTCCCCGCAAAAAGGACCATGCAATAGGTTGAATAAGGCCTTTAGTTCAGCTGGTCATTGCTACAAGCAGCCTGCAATGACTCAGCCTCAGGCTGCAATTGCTACAAGAGATCAGATCTAACATCTGATATCGATTAGGTAGAACAGAGGGGAGCCAGCTACTGTATAAACCTCCTCACAAGGCTCTAGAAGCTCATGTGCAGGGGAGAAGAATCCTTCTCAAACATGTGGATGGACACAGCCTTCGGGCTATACTCTAACCACTTGAATGGTCACAGGGTATCCCATTGGTTTGTCCAACCCACAGAGGCCTGAGAAAGAACATGAAAACAGCTGCAACCACCATGGTCTGCAAGACTCCGAGCTCCCTGGATCTGACTACAGATCCAGCATTGCTGTCCATGTGTCTATCAAACCAAGGGAAATCAGATGGTAAATAAAATACCTACTAGAAACTAAATGGGCTAGTCCCAAATATATGGATCCTATAGACATCTAAAGAAATCATAATATCTATAGATTTGATTAAGCAATAAAATAGCACTTCATTGATAATAGCAAAACTTATAATGAACTGTCTTCTGGCTGCAGCCCATACACAACTGCTCGTCCAAATTCCCAATGTATACAAAAATCTATTACAAAACTGAAACAAAACTAAACCTAGCTGCTTACAGGGGGATTAGCCAACAAGTGTTGAGCTAAGAGAGAAGAAAAAAATAGGAAAATAGAGGTGATAAAACCCTAACCCTAGCCTGCTAGAGCTCTCAGCTGGCAGAGGATGAAGGAAAGATGAAAATAATAAACTCTAAGTACCACTTATATACTCTCTGAAAATGGCCTTGGCTCTTAAGAGGTTAACTCTAATTTTTTTAGCAGACATGATACTGTTACAACCCTTGAATGCCTCGACATGTATGCCTCAAAATTTATGCCTCGAAAAGTGTACCCTAGCCTTGGGAAATTCCCAGAAGGTCCTTGAATAAAACTAAGAAGTTGAGAGCTAGTGCTTCGCGTGGCTGGGAGTTGCTTTTAGCTCATTCACGTAGTTGCATTGCCTTCACGGAGTTGGCTTTGGGTGATGGGAAGGGCTCATTCGTGCAGTAGAACTTTTAGTGAATCGTACAGTTGCTTCGCATCGCAGTGTTATCACGGAGATAATCTAGAGCGCTAAGATTTCTCACGCAGTAGAGCTTCAGAAGCTCTTTCTTGTTAAGTACTCGCGTAGGTGAGCTCCTGCGCTCGCGTAGCAATTTGTAAGGCTCTAGGGTCCGTGAGATCTGCACGAGAGGAATTCTAGGCGTCTCTCTCATCCAGGTCCACGCGAGAACTCTGTGAGGTGACTTTTGGTTCTTTGTGCATATGAGCTCAAAGTGTTTTGCACGCAACTGCTTTAGTTCTCAATCTTCGCGAGAGCTTCGTGAGGGCAGATTCTGAGAGTTTTAAGCCGCGAGATCTTCGCGATGGATTTACAACTCACCTCTTGATTGCATGCTTTATCCCCACGAGGGCCTCTTCCACTGCATCTTTAGCTTCGCGAGAAGCTCCTCAACTCTGTGAAGTCTATCTTTTGCTGCTCTAGTGCATTGCACTTGTTGCTGTCACAATCTCCTCCCTTCTTAGCTAATCTTCATTCATCTGCTAGATTGGTCAATGATGATCAGCAACAGTGAGTCACCATGGAGAGCACTACCAAGGTGTTCCATCAGGCTTTGTCTCAGCTGTCATCTTTGCTTGATTTCTCCCTCTTTTAGGCCAAAAAGCAAGGATTTGGCATTAAGCTGCACATTTTATCACCAACTGCAAAACATACTTAACACATGTTTATTAGTGGGCTTCAAGGTCCATCAAAGGCTAGGTTAAGAGGTAAAAAGTGATACTTTTTAGTGAATAACGCACCCCCAAACCTAATCTTTGCTAGTCCCTGAGCAAAGGGAAAATTAAAACAACTATTCAAAGAAATAGAAAAGCCACTTTTGTAGGGAGAACAGATACATTTAGCATATGTACCAAGCCTTTTAAACCCCTAGGTTATCCCTAGTGGAGGAGTGAAGTCTCCTGAGGGTTTTTAGTAAACATACCCATAAACTTCTTAATGAAACAGTTAACAAAGGTGTAATATTATCAGGTCAGCTGTCAAGAAATAGAGCATCAGTTCACCATTGATTCAAATAAAATGTTGGAAATTTGGATATGAAAAACATAGACATTAAATCATCACAAACTCTACCTGAGTGCACAACATTTCCAATTAGCTCACAACAAGGGGGCCAACACATGTATGTCAGCACTGAGCTCATCATTAATTCAAAAATAAGGTTGTAGGCTATGCCCAATACATTCAACATCAGACCCACTGCTCACCAGGGCATACTCTCACAAGGGACATTGAGGGTTTCATTTTCTCCCAAGCTTAAGAGCAGTTATAGCCCCCAAATAGGTCTGTAAGCATGAGCATAGGCAAAACCCTTAAGTCCTGGCATCATTGGCATATCCTCACCATAGATTGGACAACTCCTTGTCTCTACATGACAGCTCATTCACTTTGGATCACAAGGTCTTTTAACTGTGTTGTGATGTGGCTTATGAAGTGGGTTATAAAGAATGTAAGGTTGAAAAGGGGTTCAAAATTTGATAAATTAGTAGATGAAGGAGGTGATTCATGACTTCACCCCTTTGTAGTTCAGTACCTTTCATTTTCTGTCAAAATTTTCAGCCTTGAAGTGGCCAGTTTCTCCTCTCCATTCTGATTTTTCCAATGAACTTATCTTCTTGATTCCTCTTTCACTCCTCTTCATTATTGTTTTTCTTTCTTTTCTTGTGTTTTTCTTTTTTTTTTTTTTTTTGATGACTTGCCACCTCTTCCCTCAGCTACTACACTGCTCTACTTTAGGTATCTCTTCTCTATTCACCCAATGTTGACACTATCTTGTCCATCTTCAGCACCTTCTCTTTTACCTTCTGAATTCTCAGAGTGAGGGTATGTTTGAATCAGGTCCATAGGTTCAAGTACAAGTACTCGGGTGAATTTTGTAGAAAATTAGGAGTTAAGGCTCAACAGGTGTGTGCTCAAGGGCAGTTGAAGGATTTGGCTGGTTTAAGCTCAATTTGTCCAAGATATGGCCTTGATCCTTTCCTAGGTTTTATGAGTGGTGTCAGTTGCTTCAACTTGGAGGTGCTTAACTTTTAGTGAGGGCATTGCCTCAGCCAGTCCTTAGAGCTAGAAAAATTACCTCTGTCACTCCTCAAAGGAAGGAAAAAAAATAATTTGTAGGCCCAACTCTTACTGGTTATGGTCTTCCATTGAACTTTTAAGTATGTCCTTACCTTTTTCCCTCCTTAATGATTCACTCTGTACTGACATAGGTGAGTTTACTTGGTGTTCACATCAAGGAAAAGTTAAAAAATAAAAGATTGTAATGCCTAAAAGTCTGCAAAAGTTTTAAATTTCTTATTTTTTTTTAATGATTCTTAGGTGAACATGGTTTTGTTTTTGTCTTACTCGCTTGCATCTGCTGCACTTAGGTTAACTATTTCGTTGGCAGCGCTTGCCCCAAACCTATGAGGAGCAGTGTCCTCACTGATTCAAAGGTGAGATGTGCAGCAAGCATAAAACATAAAAATTAACAAAAAAGAAACTACAAAAAGAGAAAAAGAACACACAATACATTAACAAACACACAAATAAACAAATAAAAATGAAACAAAGAATAAGTACACAGAAGTAACAAAAAGACATTGCATTATATTAGAAAATATATGTATAACACACTACTCCTAACTCAAAACATGTGCAAACATCAATCATCTGGGTCCTTTTGTTCCAGAGGTGGGTCCTGGATCTTTTTACCCTTGGATTGATTCAAAGCAACAACCTTAGATAGTGGTCTCTTGGAACTAGGTTTCCTATGCTTGGCCGTGACTTTTCTTTTTGGAGGGGAAGATGGTTTGGTTGCAGGGACCTTGAGTTTGAGTCTAGGTTTGATCGGGCTAGGATTTGTGGTTTCTGAAGTTGTTTGTTGGAGAGGTACATCAGGGTTTAGTTCTTTAAAAAGAGCCTCAGCCATCGCTCTATCATTTTGAGCATTTGTCCTTCTCTCCAAGGCAGTAATAATCACTCTATAATCATAAGCTCGCTCCTCAGCTAGCCTTAATCTCTCTTTCAATTCTTTTATCACATCTTCTTGGCTCTCAACTCTGTCTTTTCCTCATTATATTGGATCAGGATTTCCCTCCATCCTTGTTTTATTTTCTTCTTCTCAACTTTATGCACAAGCCGCAGGAGTTTAATTTCAGCAAGGAGAGGCTACCTCACTTTAGCTTTCAAGTCAACCATGCCTTGAACAACATCTCTTTTTATGTAGGCATTGGCTTTCATTTATCTAATGAGGGTGGAGTAAGGGGGAATGGGGGTAGCAAAGATGGGGTAAATGGGCATATCAGTGCTGGAAGAAGGGCCAGCCTGGAATGGTGGGGAACTGGATGAGGACAGGAGTGGGATTGAGGGCCGAGGGTGTGGGTCATGGAGATTAGGCTCTGGTGGAGGTAGTTGAGGGTCAAGGTCAGTTTGAGTGGAGGCAACATTAAAGGTGTCAGTAGAAGTCTCAATGTGGGTAAGAGGTGATCGTGGGTTAGGGATTGATGTAGGGACAGATGCCTGATGGGTTGGAGAGGTTAAACTGGTTGGAATGGAGATATGGACCTATAGGTGAAGGTAGTGGCCCGTGGTGGTGTATGATGTGGAGGGTCAATGTGAGGGGGGTGTGGGGAGTCTGGGAGAGGGGTATACTCAAGGTTGATGCTCTCTAGAATAGTGGATATCATAGTGGAAAAGTCTCCCCCTGTTAGTTACTCATGGGAAGTGGGAAATCGAATAGGCTGGTCTATGGGTTGGAATGGGTCAGGGACAAATGTGGGGGAGGTGTCAAAAGACTGATGATGAGTTTCAAAGGTGTAGGTTTCAGGTTCAGAAGGTGTGGATATTGGATCTGGCATGGCTATGGGGCCAGGGGTAGGAAGAGGTTGGGAAAGATAAGTGGGCTGGGGTTGTGTGTGAGTCTTGCCTTCGGATAATTTTCTCTTTTTGGTGTAGAAAATTTTCACAGGAGGGCTGGTATGGGCTGGAAAAAATGTGGTAAAGAGTGTGGTAATGTGGGTTGTAGTGGCTCAGGTAAGGGTATTGGGCTTGTGTGGGGCTGGGATGGTTGGGATGAGGAGGGAGGTGGTGTTAAGGGGGTTGGAACTGGGGTGGGATAGGGGGTATGGAAAGGGTGGCAAGTCTGGTGCTGGCTGGCACAAGGGATGGAGAGGTGCAAAGAAGAAGAAGAATATGCCGCTTCAAAGAATGGTAATTCCTTCTTCTTCCTCTTTTCCATCATTGTGCCACTGATACCCCACTGTTTCTTTACACTTTGTTTGGGGTTCAATGGCACTATCTCCTCCTCCCTTTTGAAGGGGTATTTCCCATCCTTCAACAGTGCAGTAATCAATCTGCAATATGGAAGGGCATGTAGTTTCTTCTGTACTTTAACCTTCTCACACAGGTCCCTAATTCCTTCAAACACTAACTTGGATGCTTCCAAGTAGTGGTTTCTGTGAAATGAAAGGAGGGCATCAGCTATGGGGGGCCTCCTCTCTTGCTCGTGACCCGAGTAATAAACATTCTTCCTCAATATTACATCCATGAGCCTCATATTGGGGTGCAGATCTCTCTTCCTGATCGAATCCCCTGAAGCCATGATCCCACCAGTAAGTTCCCTAGCTATTTCTGTAATGGTGGTAGTCAGGGGAGGTCCCAAGCCAAACTTAGGGACATACCCAGCTGGTATCCCTAGTACCCTTGCAATGTCAGACTGGTTAAACAACATTTCGAAATTATCGATCAGTACATGCAATGTTGGGTTCCCACCATCATCAGTCTTCAATCTCATATTCTGATAAAACAATCTGACTAATCTTGGGAACACAAGCTACATTGAGGGTCTCAACAGTGACAATAGAGTTGCCTTAGTTAAATATTCAATGGAGGTAGAGGTCATTAGTAGGTCCTCAAAATAGGCTTTGTCAAAAATAGTCTCAGCCTCCAGCGGGATTGCTTCTACAAAGTCATTGGGGACTCTGAGGTATTCATTACTTACTTCCTCCTCAACCTTAGGGGCCACAGGGGTCGCAGCCTTGCCCTTTCTCTACTTCTTTAATTTTTCAGGGCTCATAGCAGGTGGGAGCTCTCTAGCCCTCTTCTTTGGAGCAAATTTCTTTTTTTCTTTTAAGATTGAGGGGGCAACACCAGGTGCGGGCACCTCAGAGGTCTCTAATGTGGAGGCCTCAGCAATCCTTGTGGATTTCCTAGTGGCCACAGGGCTGCCACTAGGAGCAGGGCTCAACATAGCCACCAATGTATCAATGAATTTTCAACTCTTGGCCATAGGTGCTCCAAATCTCAAAATCAGGGTTCACAGACCTCAAAGAATGCAGATTACTCTAAATAGGCACCAAAATAACATAATTTGTCTTCTCTCTCTAATTTACTAAAGCAATCAAAGCATAGAGGGAGAGTTGCAGGGTTTACCCAATGTGAGCTAGGGTTCCACTTAGAAGTGTGCACAGTGGCTCAAATCCCCCCAAGCCGTGCTCGAAGTAACCAAGAACAGTCGGGGAGCAAAATGGTAAGGGGAAAAGCTTTTAGGTGGAGTGCTCAAGCTGTGGACAGGAAAATAGAGAAAGATGGGAGCGCCTTTGGGCGAAGTGAGTTAGGGTAGAGGAAGAAAATGAGGGTTTTCGCTAAGTTTAAAGGGCAAATCCTGCGGTTCACGGAGTTGGCTTATGCCTTTCACGGAGTAGGATTGTCGCGCAGATGACTTTTAAGTATGTGAAAGGCTCCGTCGCTCAGCAGGGCATTTGACACTTAGTGAATTTCGCGGAGTTGGCGACAGTGGCGTAGGTGCGCAAGACATTCTTTTGCTTCAGAAATGTACTTTGCGCGGTGCACGCGCTGAACAATACACAAGGCATCCTTTGCACACAAATTCAGCTCGCGGAGTAGAAAGCAATTCCGCGAGATACTTTTTCAGTCAGTGCTTAGCTTTTCTAGCACGCGAGGGAGCCAAAAGATGGCTCGTGCAGCAAAATCAAGCCTTCCAGCTCAGTGAGAGAGCATTTCTTGCACAACCTGTACTCTTTTAACTTAGTGCAGCACATTGGTTGGTGCCACCTGTTGTTGTCACCCTTCCACTGTGCATGAGCACCAAGCTACAGACATGTACTTCATTTTTCTCATTCAAAATTTATGGCCATTTTCAATCAACAATTTAGTTCAATCTCCATGCAAGTCATGATCTGGGTAATTCAGCCATTCATCAGTAAACACACAGCCGATTCAGAAGATACAAAGGCACGTGTTTTCATTGACAAACAATTAAAATACAGATAAAGCGAAATAATCAAACCAACATAATACACAAAACACAACCAACAAAATTCTAAAGAAAATAATTCAACACAAAAATTTTCATACATATGATACAATTATTACCAGTACTTGGCTCACTGGGCACTAGCTTCCTCCTGAGTAGAAGATGCATCACCAATCATAAACCGACATTTCGGATTTGTCAAGGGTTGACTAGGCAATTTTCCTTCCTCCCTCCTGTTCAGAGCATTACAGATTTGACCAAGCTGGTCCTCAATAATTTTGATGCTCTGCCCATGAGAATTAACAGTTTGAACCAGGCTCCCCAGATTTTGCATTGAAGCCATCATCTACTCTTCAAATGAAGAGGATTTGGGCTATTGTGGGGGCAGAGCTAACAGGTTAGACTGTGGGGCAGGTAACAAGAAATTTTGCCTTGGTGTGTAACCTTGATTAAACTTGTGCTGGGGTCTGTAAGAAGCTACCATTTGCTACTGGTGGGGTTAAGGATACGAGTCTTATCTCTACCACAGATTTGGGTGGTTCCTCCAAGAATACCCAGCAAGCTGCTATCCAAAGGTTTACGGAACATTTGCTTGCTCCATAACAAAATCTGAAAATTGATTGGCAGATGGACAATCATGAATAAAATGTATGGGAGATTAGCATATCAGACATGCCTCCTCCACCTGTGCAACCATCCGGGGCTGCATCACATTCATCAAATTTTCAAACTTCAAGCTCAGGTTGTCCACCTTTCTCTCCAAATCGCCTTGTACCTTTACTTCTTATATTCCACCTCTAGGGGTGACCTCTTTCACTATTTTAGCTAGAATCTGGCTGTCATTGCATGACAGAGATTACTGCTGCATGGAATTTTCCCCTATTATGTCAAACAGCTCCCAAGCTTCCTCAGCTGTCTTGTGGAGGTAGCTACCACCACAGGAAGCATCCACCATATCCCTGCTCTTGGCATTAATTCCTTCATAAAACACTTGGACAAGCTGCCACATTGGGATTTGGTGGTGGGGGCATTGTTTTAACATCTCCTGAAATCTTTCCCAAGCTTCATTAAAGTTCTCAGTTGAGGATTGAGTGAATGACAAAATTTTTGTCCTCATCTGGCTTGTTTTGTTCATAGAAATTTTTTTTGCCAAGAACTTGGTTTGAAGTTCACTCAATGACTGTATGCTGTTGACAGGGATTTTTGATAGTCATGTGTTGGCTTTTTCCTTTAGTGAAAAAGGAAAAAGCCTTAATTTAGTGGCCTCAGGCCCCAAGCCAGCAATGTTGAAGGTAGTGCAAAGTGCTAAAAACTAGTCAATATGCTTGTAGGGATCTTCTTTACTCAGCCCATGAAATGAAGGCAACATACTGATGATGGAGGATTTAATTTCATAGTTTTCGACAACAGAGGGAAACTGAATGCAGAAGGGAGAGGTGTACTCCCCAGGCGCATTGTATTCTTTTAATGTCCTTTGCCTCTCAGCCATGGTGTCTACTTCAGTCTCAACAACAAGGCTCAGTGTGGTGTGTCTAGGTCTAAGGATCCTTTTCACCTTCAGATTTGGGAGTTCTAAGTCAGGGTTTAAGGACCTTGTCCCAAGCATACACTCACCTATTAGTAATGAAAATGCTTACAGGCACACAAAAAGAATTTCACAAAAAAAATAAAATATCTACACAAATTTACACTAAACAAGATAACAGGGGATTCAACATAAATGGCATGAGATTTAGGGGAAAGAAAGTGCAAACAGAGCTAGCTACTCTCCACATGTAGCTCTAGCTTTTCCCTACTTCTGCTATTCATTTATGTAAATTTCTACAAAGAATCAATAGTACTTTTATTCTAGATTAAACATAGCTGCAAAGAATTTGTTAGTCTAAATTAAAGTACAACTCAGGTCTACTAAAAAGATTAAAATTCTCCGGTAGCAGCGCCAAAAACTTGTTGCTTTATTTTCTACTTGGTGTGAAAGTGTGCTTATGTTATTGTGTGGTGGAAATCAATTGAAAACAAAGTAATATAAACGAATGGATTCAGCACAACCAAAATAATCCTAGACCTGCAAGATTCAGGGTCTATTATAGCAAGTTTTGATAAGTAAGAGTTTGTCCCACAGAGAAAATGATCAAGAGCCCAAATTTGGCACTGATAGTAGGCCTCCAGATCTGACTACATATCTGACAATCCTAAGAGAAGGGAGTTGGGTGTCACGACTACACTAAATTTATACAAAAAGGAAAAATAAAGTGTAGGCATATCCTAAAGAAAGGGTTGAGAAGAAGATGGTGGTAGTGTGTGTTAAAACAAAATACAAAAATTATGAGAAGTAAGCGGGTTAAGCTGGAGTTAATGATACAGTAATGTAACTCAGATTTAGTCTGTCTCTGTAGTGCTCCTTGCTGAGACGCTATTAAAAGCCTCAACAAGGTATAAGCTCCTAGTTTAACCCATGCCATTTGGGGCACTCTTAGGGCTATACTCTGTCCACTATAATGGTCACAAGATATCCAATAGAGTCTGTCAAATCTCATTAGTTAAACCAGAAATTCACTAGTCTAATCCAGAAGAGTGGATTGACCATTTCCACAGCCACTAGACCAGTTCTAGCCATGAATACTATTCCAGCACTATGTAATGCCAGTTCTACAAGCTCCCTAGATCTACGCACAGACCTTCCTGACATCCATAGGTATTCCAACCCATAAGATCCTAAGTGCTTTGTTAAGGCATATTGCTCACTAGTGCTCGCAAAAAGGACCATGCAATAGGTTGAATAAGGCGTTTAGCTCAGCTGGTCATTACTACAAACAACCTGCAATGACTCAGCCTCAAGCTACAATTACTATAACAGATCAGATTTAACATCTGATATCGATTAGGTAGAATAGAGGGGAGCCAGCTACTGTACAAACCTCCTCACAAGGCTTTAAAGCTCATGTGCAAGGGAGAAGAATCCTTCTCAAACATGTGGATGGACACAACCTTAGGGCTATACTCTGTCCACTTGAATGGTCATAGGATATCCCATTGGTCTGTCCATCCAATAAAGGCCTGAGAAAGAACATGAAAATAGCTGCAACCACCATGGTCTGTAGGCCTCCGAGCTCCCTGGATCTCACTACAGATCCAGCATTGCTTTCCATGTGTCTATCAAACCAAGGGAAATCAGATGGTAAACAAAAGACCTACTAGAAACTAAATAGGCTAGTCTCAAATACATGGATCCTATAGACATTTAAAGAAACCATAAGATCTATAGATTTGATTAAGCATGAAAATAGCAAAACTTACAATGAACTGTCTCCTGGCTGCAGCCCATACACAACTACTCCTCCAAGATCCCAATATATACAAAAATCTATTATAAAATTGAAACAAAACTAAACCTAGCTGCTTATAGGAGGATTAGCCAGCAAGTGCTGAGCTAAGAGAGAAGAAAAAAATAGGAAAATAGAGGTGATCAAACCCTAACCCTAGCCTGCTAGAGCTCTCAGCCGGCAAAGGATGAAGGAAAGATAAAAATAATAAACTCTAAATACAACTTATATACTCTCTGAAAATGGCCTTGGCTCTTAAGAGGTTAACCCTAATTTTTTCAGCAGACGTGACACTGTTATAACCCTTAAATGCCTCGAGACGTGTGCCTCAAAATCCATGCCTCAAGAAGTGTGCCCTAGCCTTGGGAAATTCTCAAAAGGTCCTTGAATAAAACAGAGAAGTTGAGAGCTCGTGCTTTGCAGGGCTGGTAGTTGCTTTTATCTCATTCGCGTAATTGCTTTGCCCTCGCAGAGTTGGCTTTGGCTGATGGGAAGCGCTCATTCGCGTAGTAGAACTTTTGGTGAATCGCGCAGTTGCTTCGCATCGTAGTGTTGTCGCAGAGATAATCTGGAGCGCTAGGATTTCTCGTACAGTAGAGCTTCAGAAGCTCTTTGTGGCTAAGTACTCGCGTGGGTGAACTCCTGCGCTCATGTAGTAACTTGTAAGGCTCCAGGGTGCGCGAGATCTGCGAGAGAGGAATTCTGGGCGTCTCTCTCATCAATGGCCACACGAGAACTTTGCAAGGTGACTTTTGGTTCTTTGTGCATATAATCTCACAGTGTTCTGCCTGCAGCTGCTTTGGGGCTTGATCTTCGCGAGAGCTTTGCGAGGGTAGATTTTGAGAGTTTTAAGCTGTGAGATCTTCATGAAGGCTTTACAACTCGCCTCTTTATTGCGCGCCTATCTCCGTGAGGGCCTCTTCCCCTGCATCTTTAGCTTCGCGAGGAAGCTCCTCAACTATGTGAAGTCTATCTTTTGCTGCTCTAGTGCATTGCACTTGTTGCTATCACAGTCCCCTCCCTTCTTAGCTAATCTTCATTCATCTGCTAGATTGGTCAATAATGATCAGCAACAGTGAGTCATCATGGTGAGCACTACCAAGGTGTTCCATCAGGCTTTGGCTTAGCTGTCATCTTTGCTTGTATTCTCCCTCTCTCTTTTGGGCCAAAAAGCAAGGATTTTGCATTAAGCTGCACATTTTATTACCAACTGTAAAACATACTTAACACATGTTTATTAGTTGGCTTCAAGGTCCATCAAAGGCTAGGTTAAGAGGTGAAAAGTGATACTTTTCAGTGAATAACTCTCAGCTGTCATCTTTGCTTGTATTCTCTCTTCCTTAGGCCAAAAAGCCAGGATTTTATATTAAGCTGCACATTTTATTACTAACTGTAAAACATACTTAACAAATGATTATTTGTGGGCTTCAAGGTCCATCAAAGGCTAGGTTAAGAGGTGAAAAGTGGTATTTTCAGTGCATTACACACCCCCAAACCTACTCTTTGCTAGTCCCTGAGCAAAGGATAAATTAAAATAACTACTCTAAGAATTGAAATGCCACTTTCGTTGGGAGCACGGATACATTTAGCATATGTACCAAGCTTTTTAAACCCCTAGGTGATCCCTAGTGGAGGAGTGAAGTCTCCTGAGGGTTTTTAGTGAAGATACCCACAAACTTCTCAATGAAACAGTTAACAAAGGTGCAACATTCTCGGGTCAGCCATCAAGAAACAGAGCATCAGCTCTCCTTTAATTCAATAAAAATGTGAGGAATTTGGACATGAAAAGCATAGACATCTAATCATCATAAACTCTACTTGAGTGTACAACATTTCCAATTAGCTCACAACAAAGGGGACAACACATGTATATCAGCACTGAGCTCATCATTAATTCAAAAATTAGGTTATAGGCCATGCCTAATACATTCAACTTCAGCCCCAATGCTCACCAGGACTTACTCTCACAAGAGACCTTGAGGGTTTCATTTTCTCTCAAGCTCAAGAGCAGTTACAGCCCCAAATGGGTCTGTAAGCATAAGCATAGGCAACGCACCTAAGTCCTGGCATCATTAGCATATCCTCACCATAGATTGGACAACTCCTTGTCTCTTCATGACAACACTTTCAACTTTGGATCACAAGTTCTTTAACTGGGTTGTAATGTGGCTTATGAATTGGGTTATAAAGAATGTAAGGTTGAAAAGAGATTCAAAGTTGAGAAATCAGTGAGTGAAGGAGGTGATTCATGACTTCACCCATTTTTAGTTCAATCCCTTTCATTTTTTTTCAAAATTTTCAGACTTGAAGTGGCTAACTTCCCCTCTTCATTATGATTTTTCCAATGAACTGTTCCTCTTGACTCCTCTCTCACTCCTCTTCATTATTATTTTTCTTTCTTTTCTTGAATTTTTCTTTCTGTTTTTATTTTTATTTTTATTTTTGTGTTTGTGACTTGCCACGTCTTTCCTCAGCTGCTACATTGCTCAACTTTAGGTATCTCTTCTCCATTCACCTAATGTTGACCCTATCTTGTCCATCTTCAGCTCCTTCTCCTTTACCTTCTGAATTCTCAGAGTAAGGGTAGGTTTGAGTCAGGTCCATAGGCTCAAGTGCAAGTACTCAGGGGTATTTTGAAGAAAATTGGAAATTAAGGCTCAACAGGTGTGTGCACAAGGGCAGTTGATTAGGATTTAGTCTGTTTAAGCTCAAACTGTCCAAGAGAAGGCCTTGATCCTTTCCTAGGTTTTATGAGTGTTGTCAGTTGTTTCAACTTGGAGGTGCCTAACTTCTAGTGAGGGCATTGCCTCAGCCAATCCTTAGAGCAAGAAGAATTGCCGCAGTCACTCCTCAAAGGAAGGGATTTTTATTTTTTTAGGCCCAACTTTCACTGGTTATGGTCTTCCATTGAACTTTTAAGTATGTCCTTACCTTTTTCTCTCTTTAATGATTCACTCAGTACTGATACAGGTGAGTTTACTTGGTGTTCACATCATGAAAAAGTTAAAATTTAAAAGCTTGTAATGCCTAAAGGTCTGCAAAAATTTAAATTTCCCATTTTTCTAATGATCCGTAGGTGAACATGGTTCTGTTTCTGTCTTACTCACTTGAATCTGTTGCACTTAGGTTAACTATTTCATTGGCAAAACCTGCCACACCCCCAAACCTATGAGGGGCAGTGTCCTCACTGATTCAAAGTACAATGGTTGTGCAGCAGTGAACAAACAGAGATACATAAAACACTACACTAAAGCAGAGAAAATCAAGAAATGAACACACGACACATTAACATATACACAAACAGACAAACAAAGATGAAACAAAGTAATAGGTTCACAGAAGTAATAAAAAGAAAGTTCATTATATTAGAAAATGTATTTACAACACACTACTCCTAACTCAAAACATGTGCACTATGCTAACCATCTAAGGGTCAGCTGGTTCATTCTTAATTTTAACCCCTTTTCCTTTGTCTCTCTTCTGCTGTATAGTTGGTGGTGGGGGTACTCTTCCAGTTGCTACTCTTTCAGTTGCTACAGCTAGTTGCCTCTCAAGGATTTCAGTCTATTGTTCAGCCAATTCAGCTCGGGCAATACGGAGTGCCCTGATCTCCTTGGAGGCAGTCAACTTTTTCTCTAATGCATCAGCTCTCAACTTTTTTGTTGTAGCAACCATTTTTTCTTATTCAGCATTGAGCTTCTCTTTTATAGCCAAACTCTCTTGGGCTTTGTATAGACGTAACATTTGTTTTCAGCCCTTCCCTATGTCCCTGAGCAACTACTCGGTATCCCATTTCAGGCGCTGAATCTATGCTTCATAGGACATTCTAAGAATAGTCATTCTTTTAATAACATCCCTTTTGATGTAAGGATGAGACTGCATTACAAGAAGGAGGGTGGAGTATTGAGGACTGGGAAAAGAAGAGGCAAAAATTAAGGGGAGGTCCTCACTTGAAGAAGGGCCAACTAAGAATGAAAGGTCGGTGGGCTGGAGAATGGTGTGTGGAGGCTCAGGGTGGGGCTCCAGATCAGAGTCTGTTTGGATTGACTTGGAGGAGATGGGTATTAGGTCATCCACATCTATCATAGCATCAGAGGTAGCTACAGCAGGTGGGCTCTCTAGAATAGGTTCATCCTCAATTTGGGTAATGGCATCAGTGAAAGTGGAAAGGGGTAGAGTAGGTAAAGGTTGGGAGGTAGGGATATTTGGTGAATGTGATGGTTGGGGTAAAGTGGCTAAGGTGGATTGGATGGCTTGTAGGCGAGTTTCTATGGAGGTCTAGTTTTGGAGGGTGGAGGTTATGGAATTAATATATGTTTCTATGGATGATTGGGTTTGGGTATTGGTTAACATTTGTGATTGGAGGGACAGTAAGAGGTAAAGAATTTGGGGTAAGATGTCTGGTATGGTATTGGGTATGGGTTGGATGGGTGAAACTGGCTGGAAGGGAGATGTGGGTCTATAAGTGAAGGTAGTGGCCTGTGGTGGTGTAAAGTGTGGTGGGGTAAAGTGTGGCAAGGGGAGGTGAGTCGGGGAGAGGCGTATACTCAAGGTTGATGTCTCTTAGGATAGTAGACATCATAGTAGAAAATTCCTCTCTTGAAAATGACTCACTATCATGGGATAAGGGAATGGATTGGTCTACAGGCTCACTAGGGATAGGTACAAAAGGTTGGAAAGGCTCAATGGAGTGCTGGGGGGTGTCAAAGGTATGGGGTTCTAGTGCATAGGTTGTGGGTATTGGGTCTGGAATGAAAGTGGTATCTGGGATTGGAATGGTTTGGGAAATATAAGTGGGATAGGATGCTATGGCGACTGTGTCTTTTGTGAGTTTTCTTTTCTTAGTGTAGACAACTTTTACAGGGGGGCTGGTATGGGCTGGAAAAATAGGTAAGGGTGTGGAAATGGGTAAGGTGGCCATGGTGGATGTAGGCTGGAGTGGCTTAGGTAAGGGTACCGTGCCTATGAGGGGTTGTGATGTGTGGATGAAGGGTGGAGGTGGTGGGTAATGGGTATAGATAAAGTTGAGGGAGAGGGGGTTGGTGCTGGCAATGAGGTTGGTGGCTGGCTCGTGTGAGGCTGCTACCTCGGTGGTAGCAATACTTCATGAATGGTGGGGGCTGCTTCTCTCAATAATTCCTTCCTCTTCTCCCTCTTTCTCATCATTGTGCCACTGATACCTTATTATTTCTTTCAACTATTTTTGGGGTTCAGGCCCACTATCTCCTCCTCCTTTCTGAAAGGGTATTTCTCATCTTTTAGCAGTACAGTAATCAACCTGTAGTAGGGAAGGGCACGCGATTTCTTGTTAACCTTCACTTTCTCACACAAATCGTTAATCCCTTCAAACACTAACTTGGCTGTATCCAAGTAGTGGTTTCTGTGAAATGAGAGAAGGGCATCAGCTATGGGGTACCTCCTCTCTTGCTCATGACTCAAGCAATACACATTTTTCCTCAACACCCCATCCATGAATCTGAGGTTGGGGTGCAGATCTCTCTTCCTGATTGAGTCCCCTAAAGCCATGATTCCTCTAGTTAGTTCCCTGACTATCTCTGTAACGGTGGCAGTCAGGGGAGGTCCCAAGCCAAACTTAGGGTCATACCCAGTTGGTATCCCTAGTACCCATGCAATGTGAGACTGGTTAAACAATATTTCAAAATTATCAATTAGTACTAGCAGTGCTGGGTTCCCATACTCACCAGTCTTCAACCTCATATTCTGATAAAACAATCTCACTAATCTTAGGAAAGCTAGCTGCATTAAGGGTCTCAACAGTGGCAGCAGAATTGCCTTACTCAGATATTCAATGGAGGCAGAGGTCTCTGGTAGCTCCTCAAAGTAGGCTTTGTCAAAAATAGTTTCATCCTTCAAGGATTGCTTTTACAAAGTCAGAGAGGACCCTGAGGTATTCATTATTTTCTTCCTCCTCAACCTTAGGGGCCACAAGGGTCACAACCTTGCCCTTTTTCTGCTTCTTCTTTGAAAAATTTGGGCCCTCAGCAGGTGGGTGCTCTCTGGCCCTCTTCTTTGGGGCAGATTTCTTCTTTTCCTTTGAGATTATGGGTTCAACACCAGGAGAGGGCACTGTTGGTAGATTTCTGAGTGTGTGCTTACTTTATTGGTTGGTGGTGAAAGTCATTTAAAAATCAAAGAAAGAGTAAAACAGGGAATGGAATTAGCACAACTAAGAAATCCTAGACCTGCAAGATACAGGGTCTATTGTAGCAAGTTTTGATAAGAGTTTGTCCCACAGGGAAAGGTGATCTACAGCTCCAAAGGAGCTATCTCTAGTAGTCCCTCCGGATCTGACTACAGATCTAGCAGTCCTAAAAGGAGGGGAGTTTAAGGTCACTTATTCTAAGTATTCTAATGTCTAAACTACAGAAAGGGATGAGAGGATGAATGGAGTGTGGAAAATAAATATAAAAGGGTGAGAAGTATGCTATTGAGCCCAGATCAGAGGAGTTTTGTAACTCAGATTCAGATCTGATGTTATAGAAATCCTGTTCAGGGGCTACATTATCACCACTGAGGAGAAAGGATCCAACCCATCACTCTGCCATGATTCCACCCTTAAGGCTATAACTTGTCCACTCAAATGGTCACAGATTATCCAATAGGGGAACCACTATCCAGGGATGGGTCAAAACATAACAAGTAAATCATTGCAGGCACTATTTCATTCAGACTACCAGCTCAAGAATCCATAGGGAACCTCAACCTCTAAAGCTCTATATGTGGGGCTAAGGCTGTATAGTTACATGATAGCCCAGACACATAGAACCAGCAAGAGATTGAGTACAACCTTTGATCTAGCTGTCCATTGCTTGAGTGAGGCTACAATGGTCCAGTCACCAGCCTACAATCTCTATAACCAGATCAGATCCAACATCTGATGGCGGATTAATACAAATATAGGGGAGTTTGCGTCTGTACAATCTCCCACCAGGCTTCTACAAGCTCAGGTGTAAAGAAGAAAGATCCATCTTGGATCAGTGGATTGGAATCACCCTAAAGCTATAATCTGTCCACTTAAATGGTCACAGACTATCCCAGAGGCTATCCTTCTCACGGAGCCCAAGACAAAATAAGAATATCGTTGCTACCACCATGGTCACAAGGCTACCAGCTCAAGCTCCCATGGGGATTTCAAATCTAGTGGGTCCTGTGGTGGGGCTAAGGCTGTATAGGACCATGATAGCCCAGACACACAGGTCACTTGGATCTGAGTGGCCCTTAGAATCAGTCTTCCATTGCTTTGAAACATAGCCAAAGCAATGGCGGATCACAAGGCAGCAGCCTTGCACAGAGCATCTCACACACAAACACAAATCCCATAAAGTACAGATCCTATTATAGAACTTCCATTAATCTAGTTCAAAATACGTACAAAGACATAGCCAACAAGTGTTGGACTATGGAGAGAAGGAAAAAGAAAAAAAAGAAAGCTACTTATAACTCTAAAAAGAAAAACTAAATGATCTCAGATCAGGTCTCTCCCAGAAATGAGATGGGTTCCTAGATATTCCAGGATGTAGAAAGAAAAGAAAGTCTAAGCTCTCCAAACCTAAGCTAAGTGTGGGTATTTATAGCAGTGGTGTGGCTGCGCATTAGGGTTAGGAAACCCTAATTTTAACGATACCACATGGCCAAATAGTGATCCTTTGATGCCTTGGGGCGCATGCACAGAGATTTGAGCATGGGAGTGCGTGCCTTAATCGCTGGAAATTCCCAGAAAGTCCTCTGCTGAAGAGATGGAAGTTTGAGGTTCAGAGCTTCACTAGGTAGCCATTGTTTCCCAGACTTGTCATGTGGTGGCTTTTGTTCTTCGCTAGGATGATTTGAAATTGAAGCTTCTGCATTCGCGAGGTTGGCTTGGTTTGCTCTTCAGGTAGTCGCGAGGTTGGGTGGACATCAGAGCCTCAGATGTCGCGGGGTTGGAGCTTAAGCAGTCGCGAGGTTGATCTTCACGAGGATAGATTTGAATAGCTCGAGAACTTCGCGAGCACTTATCTTCACTGGGCTTCGCGAGTTACCTCGCGAGGCTTTGATGAGTTCTGAACTACGCGAGGTTCCATGTCTTAACTGATCTTCGAGAGGGTGGCTTTGCCTTAGCAAGGATGCGCTCTTCTTGAATGGCGTGAGAACCGCGCGAGGAGTTCTCTTCTGATAATTGCATCTTGCGGTAACTGCGCGAGGAGTCTTCTGAAGCTCTCTCTTCTCAACCGTTCTGAGCGAACTGCGCGCGGTTGAGAGAAGTCTGCTTTAAACTGCGCGAGACTGCACGAGGTGTTCTATTCTTGCGCTTCGTGAGAGCTGCGTGAGTTTATGTTTCTGAAGCTCTTCAGTCAATCATCTGTGCGAGAAGTTGTAGAGTCTTGGGAAGTTTAGCTAGACTATGCGAGGCTCTTTTTCAGGTCTGAATTCAGACTTCATCCTTCTGAGGGACTTCTGGTGCCAAAATAGGCTTTTTTGCAGGATTCCTGGCCTTATCTCACAGCTGGGTACTACCTACATAAAACACTTAACAAGGACTTATTAGGTGGCTATGCGTCTAATTAAAGGTTAAGGGGTGAAAAGTGGTACTTTTCAGGTCTTAACACACCCCCAAACCTAATCTTTGCTTGTCCCTTAGCAAAGCTACATTAAACCTAATATAAAAATTAAATGCCACTTTCGTAGGGAGCACGGATACATTTAGCATATGTAACAATCCTTTTAAACCCCTAGGTGATCCCTAGTGGAGGAGTGAAGTCTCCTAAGGGTTTTCAGTGAAGACACCCACAAACTTCTTCAATGAAACAGTTAACAAAAGTGCAATATCATCCAATGAGCAATCAAGGGGTAGACTTAGTTTACTCTTGCCTCATTAAGCATAAAAGAAATTTAATTCATTGGTTGCACAGTAACTTAAACAACATAAACTCTTCATGATTGCACAACATTTCCAATTAGTTTATAATCACAGAAAACTGCACAAGTGTGTGCCAGCATTGAGCTTATCCTTAGGTCAAAAATTAGGTTAAGGTCATACTTAATGCATTCAAGTTCAGACCCAAAAATTTTGCAGGGCATACTCTCATAAGGGTTTTGTTGAGGGGTTCATTCTCTCACAGGCTCAAGAGCAGTTACCTCCCCCAAATGGGTCTGTAAGCATGAGCATAGGCAGAGTTCTTAAGTGCTGACATCATTGGCAGTTCCTCACCATAGATTGGATACTCTTTATCTTCACATGACGGCTCACTTAACTTTTGGATCACAAGGGACTTTTAACTGGGTTGTAATGTGGCTTATGGAGTGGGGTTGAAAGAATGGAGGGTTGAGAAGGGGTTCAAAATTGAGAAATCAGTAGGTGACAGAGGTGATTCATGACTTCACCTTCTTGAATTTAGCTCCTTTCATCTTCTTTGAGATTTTCAGATTTGAAGTGATCAGTTTCTCTTCTTGATTTTGATTTTCCAATGAAAGTTCCTCTTGACTCCTCCCTTACTTCTCTTCATTATTATTTTTGTTTCCTTGTGGAATTTTTTGATTTTGATTTTTTTGTTTTTACTTTTCAGAAATGCCACCATGCTCCCAATTATCATACTGCTAGATTTAAGGTATTTCTTTTCCATTCACCTACTGTTGACCATAGCTAATTCATCTTCAACTTTTTCTCCTTTACCTTTTGAATTCTCAGAGTGAGGGTAGGCTGAAGCAGGTTCATAGGTTGAGGTTCAAGTACTCAGGTGTATTTTGAAGAAATTTAGGATTTAAAGCTCAAAGGGGGTATGGACAAGGGCAGTTACTTAAGGGTTGGTCTTATTAGGCTCAAACTGTCCAAGAGAAGGCCTTGATCCTTTCCTCAGTCTCATGAGTATTGTCAGTTGTTTCAACTTGGAGTTACCTAACTGCTGGTGAGTACAGTGACTCAGCCAGTCCTTAGAACTAGAATTGATTGCCTTGGTTACTCCTCAAAAGATGGAATTTTTTTTTATAGGCCCAATTCCCACTGGTTATGGTCTTCCTTTGAACTTTTAAGTATGTCCTCACCTTTTTCTCTCTCTACTGATTCACTGAGTGCTGATACAAGTGAGTTTCCTTGGTGATATTATCATAGAAATGTGGAGTATTAGAAGTTTATAATGTCAAAAGTTTGCAAAAATTTTAAACTTCTTATTTTCATGATTCTTAAGTGAACAGAGGTCCATTTCCATATTGCTCCGATGAGTCTGCTGCACTTATGTTAGTTATTCCATTGGCAGGGTCTACCTGGTACACCCCCAAACCTATGAGAAGCAGTGTCCTCACTGGTGCAAAGGTGTCTGTGCAGCAAAGTTATTATAGCATAAAAGACCAGGACAAGAAACAAACACACAACAGACAAAGGAAGATAGTAATGACAGGGGGATAAATCCTATTAAAAATGAGAAGTGTACAAACTACCAGAAAATAGAAGCAAAAGAGTGTGAAAACAGATAAAATCCTATGTACAATCTAGTCAGAATCTGGCTCAAAACTTGTGCCAACTCATTTTCTTGGCATGTTCTTGAAGGTAAGCCTCCTCCTCTTTCTTCCTTCGTTCTCTCTCTGCCTTTCTTTGGTCGGCAGTTTTGGGTATGATTGGAGCCCTGACCCTCATTTTTCTCCTCTTTGGTTCAGGGGAGATCTCTGAAGATTTATCAGTGGTTGGCTCACGGGGTTTGATGGGAGATTTTCCTTTGAGGCCCTTACCTTTGGAGGCTTGCCCTTGCTGGGCCGGAGGGGGAATAAGAGGGGATTGGGCTAGTGCTGGCTCAGGAGGGACAACAGGGGATTTAGCTTTTGCTTTCACCTGAGGTAGGAGAGGACTTTTCCCTTTCACTGGTTTAGGGGGAGCCACAGAAGATGGTTCTTGTACTTTGGCTGCAGGAATGGCAGGGCTCTTCCCTTTCACAGGCTGGCTTAGTGGTGGTGCCTCCTCAGACTGGGCAGATTTGTCTTTTCCAATTTTCAAAGAGCCACTTGGGAGAGTAGTCCTCTTGGCAGCAACCTTCCTTCCCTGAGGATAGGATTGTTCAGCAGGGCTTGATAAAGGGGCAGCAGCAGTAGTAGGGGCACTGGGATCCCTAAGTGTTGCAGAATCAGATTCAGAGTCAGAAGGAAAAAGCTCAGTGGGATCCAATCCAAGGGCAGCAGCAGCCTGTCTGCGTTCCTCTTTGGAAAGTAGGTGACCATGGGGATCATCCTGAGCAGAAGCCCTGTGACATTTGGAGGTGGGGATGGAGGGGCTAGCCTTTTTCCTTTTTGAGCTGCAGTGGCTCTTTTGGAAGTGGGAGTTTTCTTGGAAGGAGTGCATTTTCTTTTGGGGGCAGGAGAGCGAACAGGGGGAGGCACTGAGACAGGAGTAGGAACTGCAGTAGGGACTTTAGCAGGAGCAGGCACTTACGGAGGAACAGGAGGAGGTACCGGGGATGGGGCTGAAGGGGGGGGGTGAAATAGGTTGTGTAGGTGTAGGGGCAAGGGGCGTGGAGGAAGAAGGGCTTGGTTGTGTGGAAGAAGATGGGGCCTCAGGGGGTGCTGTGGCGAGGGGGGTGGCCTGTAGGGGTTGGGAAAGTAGGAAGGCAATCCTCTGTTCCAAGATCTCAATTTTCCTGTTAGCCCACAGGAGATTGGTATCTGCAAGCTCCTTACTGAGTCGGTTGATCTCTTGAGCATTGTTCAATTTTCTTTCTAATAACCGGTTGTGCTTTTTCGCCCTTTCTGCATTGGCTTTTTCAATCTCAGTAGTCATTCTGTAATAAGTTGCCGCAGCCTTGTTCGCATTGAGTGTCTCCAAAATTGCCTCCCACCCTTTGGAAATATCTCTCAGCTGCTCGCGGTGAGCAAGCTTCAAGTCACTAAGTTTCTGCAGCAAGGGGTATTCGATGGCTTGGTGGAATTGGGCCATGCCATTGAGAACATCCCTCTTGATATAGGCATTGTCCCTCATGGCATGGAGGAGGGTGAAGTAGGGGGAGTGTAATAGGAGTGTCTGGGTAAAATGGGTAGAAATGCAGTGGAAGAAGTAGAAGGGGATTGATCCTGGGGGGGAGAGTGGGTGTTGGAGGGATGAAGTCAAGAGGAGGGGTGGAAGTGGCTGAGGTAGTCTGTGTTGAATGGTCAGTGAATTGAGGAGGGGGTGGGAGAAGAGGTGGAATGGAAGGTATGGGTGGAAAGTGAAATGAAGGAAGGACAGTGGATGTGGATGGGTCTGGGTAAGGAAAGAATTGAATGGTGAAGGGTCGAAATGGAAGGGGTGGTGTTGCAAATAAGTGGGGTTGAATGGGAAAGGTGGATGGGAAGGGAATGGGGTCAGTTTGGGTAGAAGTGTTGGTAAATTGAGGTGGAGGTAATATTAGAGGGGATAGGGTAAGTAGAGAGGGGAAGGAGTGGTAGGGTATGGTGTCTTGGAGGGTGAAGGG
The DNA here is from genome assembly GCA_021018995.1 of Chloranthus sessilifolius. Taxonomy (NCBI): domain Eukaryota; kingdom Viridiplantae; phylum Streptophyta; class Magnoliopsida; order Chloranthales; family Chloranthaceae; genus Chloranthus; species Chloranthus sessilifolius. The sequence goes on from CM037597.1 coordinate 102,128,496, forward strand.
TGTAGGTAAGTCAATGTGGGTGAGGTCTGGTGGAACTGTGGAGTCAGAGGTGGAAGGGGGTTGGGTCAACGGGGTGGTAGGAGGTTGTGAAGGGATGAGTGGGTTTGTCAATGTTTGAAGGGTGGATTGTATGTTGGTGGTGTCCGTTTGCATTTGGGCTTGGGTCTGTGTGGTGTTGGAGAGTTGGGTTTGGATGTCATGTATGAGGGAAAGGATATGGGTAAGGGTATCTGAGGTTGGTTGGGGTGGAGTATGAGGATAGGAGGGAACAGGTTGGAAAGGGGAAGTGGGGGCATGATGGAAAGTGGTAGGGGGAGAAGGTGAAAGGGCTGGGGAGTGATGTGGTGAAGGGAGTGGTGAATCTGGGAGAGGGATGTCATGGGTGGGCAAGGTATCAAGCAAGGTAGTCATGAAGGCCTGATACCCTGAAGTGGTGGCTAGGTTAAAGTCAAGATCATGGAGGGAAGATGTAGTTGGGAGGGGTTGGACTAGGGGTTGGTCAATATGGGGTGTGTCTGTGGGAATGACAGTGGAGGTGGAAGTGGGTAAAGATAAGGCAGGGGTTGTGTGAGAGGTTTTCTTTTTAAGGTATGTTATCAAGGGAGGGCTGTCAGGGTTGAGGTCAGAGGATGTCGGAGGTACTGGGGCTGTGTATTGAGGTAAAGTGGGTGAAGGGGGAGTGTTGTCATGGGGTTCAACACTTTCCACCCAGGAATGAATCACAGTGGGGGGTGGAATGGAAAAGGGAGATAAGAGAGGGAAAGGGAGAGATGGAATAGGTGAAGAAATTAGTGGAGAGGCAAGTGTGGTGGATGGAGGGATTGCTGCAGAAGTAGAGGTGACAGAAGCTCGCGCCACCTTCTTTGGGGCAGGGGCTTTAGCCTTCTTTTTAGTGGCAGGGGTGGCCTTTGCCACAACAGCTCCCTCTCCCTGCTCGGAAACATTCTAAGCTTCAGCCTTCTTCTTTTTCTTCTGGGGATCCATTAGACTTCTGCTGATCCCCCATTGTCTTTGGCAAAAGTGGTGGGAGTGAGGTCAGCAGATAACTCCCCCACTGGTATCTTGTATCCTCCCTTCAGAAGTAATTTGGTGATGAGTCTTCCGTAGGGGAGAGTGTGGACTTTCTTTTGCAGCCCAAGCTTCACCATCATATCTTTCATGGCCTCAAAAATCAACCATGCAGCATTAAATCCGTGGCCCAGAGAGAAGGAATAGAGAGCATCAGCAATTTGTGTCCTCCTTTCTTGCTGATGGCCAGAGCAGTAGATATTCTTCCTTAGCACTTGATCGATGAACAACAGCTTGGGATCCAAATCTCTTCTTCTGATGGAGTCCCCTGTGGCCTTTAAGCCTCTGGTAATGGCCTGGGCAATGGTATCGAGAGGGGCACTCACAGGGGCACCATAACCGCAGTTGGGATAAAAAATGGCAGGGATGCCCATGACTTCAGCAATCAACGCTGGGTTTAGCAGCATCTCAAAATTGTCAACTAACACAAGGAGGCCTGACTGCCCATGTGTCGTGTCCACCCTAAGGTGCTGATAAAAGAGTTGCACTAACCTAGGATAGGCTAGTGCAGGAATCATTTGCATCAAGGGGAACAAACCAGCCTTGCGCAAGAACTCAATGGCAGGAGCTGACAACGGCTCAGATTCAAAGAACGATACATCAAAAATGGCTTCAGGTTCTAAGGGAATGGAAATGAGGAGCTCAGAGGGAGTAGAGTAATCCGGCATTTTTGCAGCCACCTCAGGAATCACCTCCTTCCCTTTTTGTTATGCCGTAGAGGACTTGGCTTTCTTAGGGACAGGCTCCACGGTGGCCTGGTCCCTGGCTCTCTTCACAGGTGCACTTTTAGGAGCCATCAAGATTCTCCTTGGTGCGTGTGCAGTTGAAGTTTTTAAAGGAAAGATTAAGAGCTGAGTCTTACCCTAAAAGTTAGGGTTCTGTTCAATTTGATGCACGGTAGAGTGCAAGCGCTCCTAGCTGAGGGCAACTGTTGATGGAAGCTTTAAGAACAAGAATCCAAAATTTTGAAGTGGGCAATGAACTGTAAACAGGATGCCGGAGGAGAGAGAGTGAGAGGAGTGGGAGCTAGGGTTTCGCTGGTAGGAGAGGAAAGAGAAAGCTGTAAAGAAAAGTAGCGCGAGATGGGATTTAAATATCTCGAGGCTCGGCGCGCTTTGAAAATATCCGCTCACTAGATGGGCATGAATGGGTCACGAGATTAGATGTTCATTTAAACTGCGCGAGGCAGCCCACCCAGTTATATCTGAAACTCGCGACAACAAAACAAAGTAGTTCTTTATGAACTGCGCGAGAGGGGACCAAACCCATTATTCAGAACCCCGCGATGGCTTAACAGAGTTAGAATTCACTCACCCACTAGTCAGCCTTTTGACCTTTATTTTATGGGTGGATTCGCTCACAGGCTCACTCTCAGGGACACCTAATAGCATTATAAAGCATTCAAAAATTCCCAAACTCTCAAAGCCTTAAATTCATGTATCATGAAAGGCATTCAAATAATACCAGCATCAATCAATCACTTGAAATTAGTAAATAGGAGACAGGAATAAAAGTAGGCATAAAGCACTAAACACAGATTCCAACAAGATCACTACAAATTCCTCTAAACTGTAAAGTACATATCATACAAGGGTGCACAGTTCTTGCCATCAATTTAATGAAAGATCCCCTTCAGGGTCTAAGGATCCTTCACCAATCAAAAATTGGCCCTTGGGATTAACCACTGGTTGACTGGGCAACCTTCCCTCTTCTCTTTTGGCTAAGGTATTCGCTAGTTGTCCAATATGTTCTTCCATCTTCTTAATGCTCTGACCATGAGAGTTCACAGTCTGAGCCAAGGAACCCAGGTTTTGCAGTGAGGTCAAGACCTGGTCCTCGAAAGAAGTATTTCTAGGTTGAGAAGGGGTAAGACCAACTGGTTTTGCTGCTGATGAGGCTGCTGATGGTGCTGGAAGGTAGACCTAGGGGCATTCCCTTGATTGAACTGCTGTTGTGGCCTTTGTGGTAAGGCCAACATCTGCTGGGGCTGCATGTAGTTGTCTTGCCTCCACCTCAGATTTGGGTGGTCTCTCCATTGGTAACCAGCATTTTGGTGCTGGTATCCATATGGCTGCCTATTGTAGCCCCCAGATTGTTGCTGGCCATAAGATTGAGCAGCAGCAGCATGTTCCAAAACCAATTCAGGAAATTGCCCTGCAGATGGACATTCCTCCACTGTGTGCTGTGGGGACTGGCATATCAGACATGCCTCCGCCACATGAGCAGCCCTTCTGGGTTGCATCACAGTCAATAATTTGTCAAACTTCATAGAGAGGTTTGCCATCTGTCGCTGCAGGTCATTGTTCCCAGACACCTCATAAACTTTTCCTCTTGATCCAGCAGCAGGCCCCACCTTTGACTCAGATTCCTGACTAGTTCTTGCCAGGGATGGCTTTTGAAAAGCATTCTCACTAATCACCTCAAACAATTCCCATGCCTCCTCAGCAGTCTTGTGCATGTAGGATCCACCACGAGAGGCATCGACCATATCTCTATTTTTCTCATCAATCCCATTGTAGAAGCTTTGTACAAGCTGCCACTCTGGGATCTTGTGGTGGGGGCATTGTTTGAGCATCTCTTTAAACCTATCCCAGGACTGGTTAAAATCCTCAGTTGGGGATTGAGCACTCGCAAGAATCTCTTTCCTCAACTGACTAGTTTTGGTCTCATGGAAGAACTTGGTTAGGAACTTGGTCTGCAGGTCTTTCCATGAAGCAATGCTATTGTTGGGAAGAGTGGTCAGCCAGGTACTGACCCTATCCTTTAGAGAGAAGGGAAAGAGTCTGAGCCTAGTAGCCTCAGGTCCCAAACTAGTGATATTAAAAGTGGTGCACAAGGCTAAGAACTGGTCAATATGCTTGTAAGGGTCCTCTTTGCTAAGCCCATGGAAAGCTGGCAGCATCTGGATGATTGAAGTTTTTATTTCATAGTTCCCCCGAACATCAGGGAATTGAATGCTAAAAGGGGAGTTATAGTCATCCGGAGCATTCAACTCCTTGAGGGTTCTGGGTTGTTCTTCACCCATAATTGCTGTAACAGATTCACTTGGGGGCTCTCCTGTGGTGTGCCTGTCTCTTCTAAGTCTCCTTCCCCTTTCTAACTCAGGGTTAAGAGGCTCTAAAGCAGGGCTGAGGGATCTCCTCCCTAGCATACAAGCACACCAACAGCAAGGAAAGCTTCTTGCAGGCACATTACAGAAGAATAATTGTACAACTAACAAATTTATCTAACTAGTTTACAGCTATTCAAAGAATACATTTAAAACTATCCTAGATACTGCTAGAAAACTTTTGAGAAAGATAGACAGAGCTTTAAAAGTCAGAGAGTTTGCAAATAGAGGTAGCTAAGCTCCAAATGCAGTCCACTGTCCTTCGCCGCTGCTGTCTAGATCTGTAAGAAGGGTTCAAAATTATGTTAGCAGTATCAATTATTCACATGTGCAAAGAATACTAAGAATACAAAAACTAAGGGTCTACTAATAGATCATCTTTCCTCGGCAATGGTGCCAAAAACTTGTTGGCAGATTTCTGAGTGTGTGCTTACTTTATTGGTTGGTGGTGAAAGTCATTTAAAAATTAAAGAAAGAGTAAAGCAGGGGATGGAATCAGCACAACTAAGAAATCCTAGACCTATAAGATACAGGGTCCATTGTAGCAAGTTTTGATAAGTAAGAGTTTGTCCCACAGGGAAAGGTGATCTACAGCTCCAAAGGAGCTATCTCTAGTAGTCCCTCCAGATCTGACTACAGATCTAGCAGTCCTAAAAGGAGGGGAGTTTAAGGTCACTTATTCTAAGTATTCTAATGTCTAAACTACAGAAAGGGTTGAGAGGATGAATGGAGTGTGAAAAATAAATATAAAGGGGTGAGAAGTATGTTATTGAGCCCAGATCAGAGGAGTTTTATAACTCAGATTCAGATATGATGTTATAGAAATTCTATCCAGGGGCTACATTATCACCACTGAGGAGAAAGGATCCAACCCATCACTCTGCCATGATTCCATCCTTAAGGCTATAACCTGTCCACTCAAATGGTCACAGATTATCCCATAGGGGAACCACTATCCAGGGATGGGTCAAAACATAACAAGTAAATCATTGTAGGAACTATTTCATCCAGGCTACCAGCTCAAGAATCCATAGGGAACCTCAACCTCTAAAGCTCTATATGTGGGGCTAAGGCTGTATAGGACCATGATAGCCCAGACACATAGAACCAGCAAGAGATTGAGTACAACCTTTGATCTAACTATCCATTGCTTGAGTGAGGCTACAATGGTCCAGTCACCAGCCTACAATCTCTATAACCAGATCGGATCTAACATCTAATGGCGGATCAATACAAATATAGGGGAGTCTGCCTCTGTACAATCTCCCACCAGGCTTCTAGAAGCTCAGGTGTAAAGAAGAAAGATCCATCTTGGATCGGTGGATTGGAATCACCCTAAGGCTATAATCTGTCCACTTAAATGGTCACAGACTATCCCGGAGGCTATCCTCCTCACGGAGCCCAAGACAAAACAAGAATATCGCTGCTGCCACCATGGTCACAAGGCTACCAGCTCAAGCTCCTATGGGGATTTCAGATCTAGTGGGTCCTGTGGTGGGGTTAAGGCTGTATAGGACCATGATAGCCCAGACACACAGGTCACTTGGATCTGAGTGGCCCTTAGAATCAGTCCTCCATTGCTTTGAAACACAGCCAAAGTAATGGCGGATCACAAGGCAGTAGCCTTGCACAGAGAATCTCACACACAAATACAAATCCCATAAAGTACAGATCCTATTACAGAACTTCCAATAATCTAGTTCAAAATACACACAAAGATATAGCCAGCAAGTGCTGGACTATGGAGAGAAGGAAAAAGAAAAAAAAGAAAGCTACTTACAACTACAAAAAGAAAAACTAAACGATCTCAGATCAGGTCTCCCAGAAATGAGATGGGTTCTTAGCTATTCCAGGATGTAGAAAGAAAAGAAAGTCTAAGCTCTCCAAACCTAAGCTAAGTGTGGGTATTTATAGCAGTGGTGTGGCGGCACATTAGGGTTAGGAAACCCTAATTTTAACGATGCCACATGATCAAATAGTGATCCTTCGATGCCTTGGGGCACGTGCACGGAGATTTGAGCGTGGGAGTGCATGCCCTAATCGCTGGAAATTCCCAGAAAGTCCTCTGCTGAAGAGATGAAAATTTGAGATTAAGAGCTTCGCTAGGTAGCCGTTGTTTCCCAGACTTGTCGCGTGGTAGCTTTTGTTCTTCGCTAGGATGATTTGAAATTAAAGCTTCCGCCTTCATGAGGTTGGGTTGGTTTGCTCTTTAGGCAGTCGCGAGGTTGGGTGGACATCAAAGCCTCAGATGTCGCGGGGTTGGAGCTTAAGCAGTCGCGAGGTTAATTTTCGCGAGGATAGATTTGAATAGTGCGAGAACTTCGCGAGCACTTATCTTCACTAGGCTTCGTGAGTTACCTCGCGAGGCTTTGATGAGTTCTAAACTGTGTGAGGTTCCATGTCTTAACTGATCTTCGCGAGGGTGGCTTTGCCTTCGCAAGGACGCTTTCTTCTTGAATGGCGTGAGAACTGCGTGAGGAGTCTTCTGAAGCTCTCTCTTCTCAGCCGTTCTGAGTGAACTGCACGCGGTTGAGAGAAGTCTGCTTTGAACTGCGCGAGACTGTGTGAGGTGTTCTATTCTTGAGCTTCGCGAGAGCTGCGCGAGTTTATGTTTCTGAAGCTCTTCAGTCAATCATCTGTGCGAGAAGTTGTTGTCGAGTCTTGGGAAGCTCAGCTGGACTGCGCGAGGCTCATTTTCAGGTCTGGATTCAGACTTCATCCTTCTAAGGGACTTCTGGTGCCAAAACAGGCTTTTTAACAGGATTCTTGGCCTTATCTCACTGCTGGGTACTACCTACATAAAACATTTAACAAGGACTTATTAGGTGGCTATGGGTCTAATCAAAGGTTAAGTTAAGGGGTGAAAAGTGGTACTTTTCAGGTCTTAACAGGCACCTCAGAGGTCTCCAATGTGGAGGCCTTTGCAATCCTTACAGATTTCTTAATGTCCACAGGGCTGCCACTAGGAGTAGGGTCTAGCATAGCCGCCAATGTATCGACGAATTTTGAACTCTTGGCCATGGGTGCTAAAAATCTCAAAATAGGGCTCACAGATCTTAGAGAATGTAGATTACTCTAAGTAGGCACCAAAAATATCACAATTAATCTTCTCTCTCTCTAATTTACTAAGCCAATTAAAGCACAGAGGGAGAGTTGCAGAGCTTACCCAATGCGAGCTAGGGTTCCACCTAGAAATGTGCACAGTGGCTTAAATCCCCCTAAGCCGTGCTCAAAGTAACCAGGAATAGCTAGGGAGCAAAATGATGAGAGGAAAAAGCTTCAGATGGAGTGGCTCAAGCTGTGCAGAGGAAAATAGAGAAAGAGGGGCTCGCTTTTGGGCTGAGAGAGCTAGGGCAGAGAGAGAAAATGAAGCAAATGAGGGGTTTCATTGAGTTTATAGAGAAAATCCTACGGTTTACAGAGTTGGCTTAAGGCTCTCGTGGAGTAGGATTGTCGCACAGATGGTTTTTAAGTCCGTGAAAGGTTCTGTCGCATAGCAAAACAAATCACACAAAGGTTTTCATGAGCCGAGGCCTTAAGAAAGTCAGAGACCTTAATATACTTCAGGAAATTGCCTCGCGCAGTACTCGCGAAGGCATCCTTTTCACACAAATTAAGCTCACGAAGTAGAAAGCAACTCCGCGAGACACTTTCACAGTCAGTGCTTAGCTGCTCTAATGCGCGAGAAAGCCAAAAGATGGTTCGCACAGTAAATTCAAGCCTTCCAACTCAGCGAGATCGTATTTCTTGCACAACCTTCACTCTTTTAATCTCAATGCAACACATTGATTGGTGCCTCATACTATTGTGCACCCAACCACTGCGCGTGAGCACCAAGCCTCTGACAAGCGCTTCATTTCACTCATGAAAAGCTTATAACCATTTTTAATCAGCTATTCATCAACATTACAGAATTGTAAAAGTAGTTTTTCAGCTCGATTTCATGCAAATCATGATCAGAGTGTCTCAGCCATTCATCAACAAACACACAACCGATTTAGATGATACAAAGGCACATGTTTTCATTCACAAACAATTAAAACACAGACAAAGCAAAACAATCGAACCAACATAGCACACAAAACACAAATGACAGAATTCTAAAGAACACAATTCAACACAAAATTTTCATACATATGATATAATTATTACCAATATTTGGCTCACTGGGCACTAGCTTCCTCCTGAGTAGAGGATGCATCACCAAACTGGTGAGTGTATGCTCTGTATGGTGTGTCTAGGTTTAAGGATCTTTTCCACCTCTAGGTTTGGGGGTTCCAAGTCAGGGTTTAAGGACTTCTACCGAGCATACACTCACCAATTGTAATGAAAATGCTTACAGGCACACAGAAAGAATTTCAAACAAAAATGAAAAAAATAATAACTACACAGATTTACACTAAACAAAATAATAAGGGATTCAACATAAATGGCATGAGATATAGGGGAGAGAAAGTACAAACAGAGCTAGCTACACTCCACTTGCAGCTCTAGCTTTTCCCTTCTTCTGCTGTCTATTTTTGTAAAATTCTACAAAGAATCAGTAGTACTTTAATTCTAGATTAAACACAACTACAAAGAATTTGTTAGTCTAAGTTATAGTACAACTCAAGTCTACTAAAAAGATCAATGTCCCTGGCAGCGGCGCCAAAAACTTGTTATCCGATTTTCGAGACTCTTGCTGCATGTTTTATTAAGAACAGTGGAGAGAATAAATCAAGAGTGGGGAATTAGAGATGGGTCAGCATAACAAGTCTGAAATACACACAATCCTGCAAGATACAGGGTCCATTATAGTAAGTTTTGATAAGTAAGAGTTTGTCCCACAGAGAAATTGATCTAGAATCCAAAATGGGCTATATTAGTAGGCCTCCAGATCTGGCTACAGATCTAACAATCCTAAAGGAAGGGAGTTGGGTTGCAGCCCTATCCTAAAGAAATGGTTAAAAGGAAGATGGTGGTAGTGTGTGCCAAAATAAAATACAAAAGTTGGTGAGAAGTAAGCAAGTTGAGCTAGAGTTAATGATATAATAATGTAACTCAGATTTAGTCTGTCTTTGCAGTGGTCCTTGCTGAGATGTTATTAATAGCCTCAACAAGGTATAAGCACCCAGTTTAACCCATGCCATTTGGGGCGCTCTTAGGGCTATACTCTGTCCACTATAATGGTCACAGGGTATCTGATAGAGTCTGTCAAATCCCATTAGTTAAACCATAAATTCGCTAGTCTAATCTAGAAGAGTGGACTGATCATTTCCCCTAGCCACTGGACCATCTCTAGCCATGAATACTATTGCAGCACTATGTAATGCCAGTGCTACAAGCTCCTCAGACCTACACACAGATCTGGCTGACACCCATAGGTATTCCAACCCATAATATCCTAAGTACTTTGTTAAGACTAACTGCTCACTAGTGCCCACAAAAAGGACCATATAATAGGTTGAATAAGACTTTAGATTTAGCTGGTCATTGCTACAAAAGGCCTGCAATTACTCGGCCTCAAACTGTAATTACTACAAAGAGACCAGATCTAACATCTGATATCGATTAGGTAAGACAGAGGGGAGCCAGTTACTGTACAAACCTCCTCCCAAGGCTTTAGAAGCTCATGTGCAGAGGAGAAGAATCCTTCTCAAACATGTGAATGGACACAACCTTAGGGCTATACTCTGTCTACTTAAATGGTTACAGGGTATCCCATTGGTCTGTCCATCCTACAGAGGCCTGAGAAAGAACATGAAAACTACTGCAACCACCATGGTCCACAGGCCTTCGAGCTCCCTGGATCTCACTACAGATCCATCATTGCTTTCCATGGGGCTATCAAACTAAGGGAAATCAGATGATAAGCAATAGATCTACTAGAAACTGAATGGGCTAGTCTCAAATGCATAGATCCTATAGACATCTAAAGAAACAATAAGATCTTTAGATTCAATTAAGCATTAAAATGTCAATCCATTGATGAACACAAAACTTACAATGGATTGTCTCCAGACTATAGCCTGTACACAACTACTCATCTGAATCCCAATGTATACAAAAATCTATTATAAGACTGGAACAAAATTAAACCTAGCTGCTTACAGGGGGATTAGCCAGCAAGTGTTGAGCTAAGAGAGAAGAAAAATAGGAAAAAGAGGTGAAGGAAAGATGAAAATAATAAACCCTAACTCTAACCTGCTAGAGCTCTCAGCCGGCAGAAGATGAAGGAAAGATGAAAATAATAAACTGTAAGTACAGCTTATATACTCTATCAAAATGGCCTTAGCTCTAAAGAGATTAACCATAAATTTTCTAGCAGATGTGGCACTGTTACAACCCTTGAATGCCTCGATATGTGTACTTTAAAATCCATACCTCGAGAAGTGTGCCCTAGCCTTGAGAAATTCCCAAAAGGTCCTTGAGTTAAAACTAAGAAGTGGAGAGCCCGCGCTTCACAGGGCTAGCAGCTGTTTTGGTTTACTCACGCAGTTGCTTTACTTTTGTGGTGCTGTCGCAGAGTTGCCTTTGGCTGATGGGAAGGGCTCATTCCTATAGTAAACCTTTAGTGAATCATGCAGTTGCTTCGCATCGTAGTACTGTTATGGAGATGATCTAGAGAGCCAGGGTGTTTCGTGCAGTAGAGCTTCAGGAGCTCTCTCTCGCTAAGTACTCGCGCAGGTGGGCTTCTGTGCTCGCATAGTAACTTGTAACATTTTAGAGTGCGCGAGATCTGTGTGAGGGAAATTCTAGGTGTCTCTCTCTTCCAGGGCCATGTGAGAACTCCGCAAGGTGACTTTTTGTTCTATATGCATATGGGCTCGCTGTGTTCCTCACACGGCTGCTTTGAGGCTTGATTTCTGTGAGAGCTTCACGACCACGAATTCTGAAGGTTTTACACCACGAGATCTTCGCGATGTCTTTACAGCTCTCCTCTTGACTGCACGGCCTATCTGTGTGAGAGCTTCTTCCACTGTATCTTTATCTTCGCGAGGAGGCTCCTCAACTCTGTGAGGCTATATTTTGACACTCTACTGCACTACACTTGCTGCTATTGCAACATCCTTCTTTCTCAGTTGACTTCAGTCATCTGCTAGACTTTAGGTCAATGATGATCAACAACAGTGAGTCACCATGATGAGCACTATCAAGGTGTTCCATTAGGCTTTGGTTCAACTGTTATCTTTGCTTGTATTCTCTCTCTTCCTTGGGCCAAAAAGCCAGTATTTTATATTAAGCTGCACATTTAATTACTAACTGTAAAATATACTTAACAAATAATTATTAGTGGGCTTCAAGGTCCATCAAAGGCTAGGTTAAGAGGTGAAAAGTGGTACTTTTCAATGAATACAGCTGGCTCTGTGCCTCCTCAGACTGGACAGCAGGTTCTTTGTCTTTCTTTAGATTAGCGCCAGAGGGTACAAATCTTTTTACAGTGACCTTTCTCCTAGAAGAAGTTCGCTTAGGTTTTGGAGGGGCAGGGCTCAGTGTTGGGAGGGGCTTGGACTGGAGGAAGAGCAACATCCACAGGTGGAGTAGGAATAGGCTAAGTGGAAGAAGCTGTAGAGGGTTGAGGGGAGGGAGGATTAGTAGAAGGAGCTGAAGCCACAGGTGCTGGCTGATATGGTTGAGAGGTCAGTGCAACAATCTTCCTTTCTAAAATTTTAATTTTCTTCTCTGCATAAAGCAGATTGGACTCAGAGAGTTCTTTGGTGGCTTTAATTATCTCCTCGGCATTGTTTAATTTTTTTTGGAGAAATTCAACATTCTTCTTCTCAGCTTTGGCAATGAGACTCTCAGCAGCAGCAAGTTGTTTTGCTGACTCATATTGAACCAGGATTTTTCGCCAACCTTTAGATATATTCCGGAGCTAGATTCTATGCTCCAGCTCCATGATAGTAATCCTTTCCTCATAGGGGGCTTCAAAGGAAGTGCGGAGGGCAGCCATTCCTCGTAGGACATCCCTATGGATGTAGGGATTATCCCTCATTGCATATAAAAGTGTGAGGTAAGGGGGAATGTAGAAGGAATGTCGAGGCACAATGGGGAGGAAAGGGAGTGGAGTGGAGGAAGATGAGGGAATGGAGGATGCTAGTTCCTCAGGGGAAGGTAAAATGGTAGGGCTAGCTGGGGAATGGGGTGGAGGAGATTCAGGGTCAGTTTGGGTGGAGGCATCTGTGAAGGTAGGCGGAGTGACTTTTGCAATAAGGTGTGGGGAAGAAGTAGGTTGGGTAGGTAAATGGGTAGGTGGCTGTGGAGCTAGTTGGCTAAATTGGTCAATGAATATTAGATGGCTGCTAAGGTCTGGGAGATAGAGGTCTGGTTGAGAAGGGTGGATGTATTGATAAGAGGAGGTCTATGATTTGGGGTACGAGGTTAGGTTTGATAGCAGGTGGGTGTTGGAAGAGAGGGGGTAGTGGAAATGAGGAAGTGTGGTCATGCTGGTCAGAGGTTGAAGGAGGTTGAAAATGAGAAAAATGGGGGAATGTGGGCTGTGGAGAGTCAGGTAGTGGACTATAGTCATGCCCAATATCCTCCACTATGGATGTCATCAGGGATGATAATCCTTCGGTGATTGATAGGTCCTGAGTTAAGGCAGGTGAGATGGAAAAAATTGGCTCACTCGCAAGGGGAGTGAAGAGTGGACAAGACATGGACGGGCTGAAAGGGGTAGTGGTTGATGCAAATGAGCTAGTTGGAATGGTGAATGAGGGAAAAGTAGGAATGGAGTCTATGAGTGGAGGAGCTAAAAATGGGGTGGATGTGGAAATGGTTGTGGAAAGGGAGACTGGACTGTGTGGGGAATGGGAATTGGAAAAGAGGGAACAACAAGTGAGATGGTTGGTGTGGGCGATAGAGGGATGGTGGGGTTAGTAGCAATGGGACTAGTCATAGAGAAATGTAGAACAATGGTAGTGGTGAATGAGGGTGTAGAGCATACGAATGGAGGCTCCAAGGCAGGAGCAGCAGATGTGAGCAAAGGCTCACGTGTGACTGAGGTAGAGACCTCAGGAGGGGGTGCTGAACTCAAGGCAACAGAAGTGCCAGGAACTACTTCCTCAATCTCTTCAGTTGACTTGTGGGTACCTTTACCAATGAGGGTCCCACTGGCAGACCAAGCCCTTTTTTCAAACACTGTTGGCTTCACCTTCTCCACTTCCTCATTCTCTTTAAGCACAAATCCCTTTCTCCTAAGCAGAGCAGTGATGAGTTAGTTGTAGGGGAACCCTGGTAGGGCTTGAGCTTTCCTACAATTTTCATTCACATCCACCATTTCTTCAAATACCAACCCAACAACATTAACGAATTGGCCTTTAGCGAAGAAGTACAGGGCATCCACTATTGGCATTCTTCTTTCTTGCTGATGGCCACTAACATAGATATTCTTTCGCAAAATTGAATTGAAAAATTACAAGCTAGGGGATATATCTCTTCTCCTAATTAAGTCCCCAGACCCTACAATGCCTTGAGTCAGATGCCTGGCCATTAATTTGAAAGTGACATTTTCAGGTGCAGCCAGGCCATAAACTGGGTCATAAACAGAAGGGACTCCCAATACGAACCCTATATCTCTGTAATCCACCACCATTTTCATATGATCAATCAGGATTTCCAGGCAGGGATCAAGAGAATCTGGCTTGATTTGTTTCTCAAGATTTTGATACCACAACTTAACCAGCCTTGGGTAAGACTTTTCATTCAATGGGCTCATCATGGGCGTCAGGCCTGTCTTCCCCAAATAATTCAAAGTATCCTGACACTCCCCCAACTTAGAAAAATAGGGGATGTCGAAAATGGTTTTCGGGATCAAATTTAATTTATCCACAAATTCATTGGGTGTGGATCTGAGATTAGGCTCAGCCTCAGAAATTTCCGACTCAAGGTTAGGTTGTGTTTCAGGGGCCTTATCAACAATGTCTTCACTGGTTTGGGCATTCTTAGATTTCACAACTTTCTCAGCTTCCTCCATGACAAGTTTTCTTTTGGCCGGTGGGGGTTTCCTTAGGCTGTGTGGTTTGCCTATTGGATTTCCTAGTGGCTTTGGTAGCAGATTTAGAAGGCACTTTGAAAAGATTTGTTAATACGCCCTCTTGCTCAGCATTGATTACTCAAACGCTTCGAATTCACAACTAATCACCACACAAGCTTCTTAGGATACTCGAATTACTCCCCCGAATTCACAATACAAATGCCCAAACTTGAAACAACAGAGCGAAGTAAAAGGAAAGCTTACCGACAGAAATCTAGGGTTTGTGATATCTTGATGGGTGCGGGACCAAAACAACTCGAACTAGGTGCAAAATATAGCTTTTGATGGATTGAAGCTATGTGAAAAATTGCTATGAGGTTGCGGTAATAGCCAGTGAGGTAGAGAGCAAAAATGGAAAAAATCACCAGAGCAGCTTACAGCAGAAAAAGGAGTTGAGTGACGAAAAATGAAGTTGTCGTGAGGTTTTAAAGCGATGGAAAATATTTGTCACGAGGATTGGGGCAAAATGTCGACAGGTTGCAACAACCTGTCGAAAAGTAAAGGATGGCCAATCATTGCGAGAAGGTCAACTAATCCTCTTGACTGGTCCCAAGGTTACAAAAAATTTGTTTCGAGAGGTTCTAAGAACCTCTCGATGGCAATTTGGGCTCATGTAACATTCTCTCCGACAAGTTCTTTGCTCCTATCGAGAAATTATCGATATGCATCAAGAGAACCTTCAGAATCCATCAATAGATTATAATTCACTTCAAACAAGCTTGAAACCTTCCCCACATTCATTTTACACCTAAATTTATCAAAACCCAAGTTAAATCACACAGTTCTTGCTTCTAGCCAGCCTATGAAGGGCCAAAGATGTGCACTTGTGAAACAATATGGAAAATGTCAAAAGAAATAAGAATAGTAGTAACAATAACTCACCACAGTAACTAGTATACGTAATGTACATTGTTGAGACTCAGCCGTGCTAAGGAGGGTCATGATAGTGGTTGATCAGCACTGGTTTCCCTGCATGTAGAAACATATCATCAGCACGACCACAAGGACCAGTATATTGTAGTAGCTTGGGCAAAGTCAAAAGCTCATCCACTATTTCAATTGAGGAACAATCCTCACGATTCAAGTGGGGCTAATTGGCTGAATTGTAAACATCCAATTTAACTTGCATGTTGCCAAATGACACTTCCATTACTCCTGATCTACACTATCTGCATGCATTGGCAGTGGCCAAGAAAGGTCTGCCCAAAATCATAGGAATAGGAGTGGTGAACTTGCTTGGCTCCATGTCAAGCACCAAGAAATCTGTTAGATAGAAGAATTTGTCAACTCCAACTAACACATCCTCGATGATTCCCACAGGTTTCTTTTAGATCTGTCAGCTAGTTGTAAAACCACATGTGTGGGCTTCAACTCACCTAAGCCCAACTTCTCATATACTGAATATGTAAGTAAATTCAAACTAGCTCCCAGATCTAATAAGGCTTTTTCAATGGTATGTTCTCCAATGATGTAAGGGATAGTGGGAACTCCAGGGTCTTGGAGCTTTGTTGGAGTTGCAATAGTCAGCAGTTGATTCACTTTCTTAGCACAAAAGACCTTCTTAGATAAGTGTATCCTAGACTGTCTTTTGCAAGTGCACAATTCCTTCAAGAACTTAGCATAGGCTAGCAATTTCTTGATTGCATCAAGTAAAGGCAGGTTGATCTTTACTTGCTTAAAGGTTTCCATCATTTCCTCTACTTTGGCATTCCCCTTATCAAAAGGAGAAACTTCTTTTAAAGTATTTGGAAATGGCAAATGGGGAACTGGCCTCCCATTTGCAGCCTTAGCCAATTCATCAAATTTTTATTTATTTTTGTTTTTAATTTTTTCTTCTTTTTTTTCTTTTTTTTGTTGGGGGGCATTAACATCCCCCTTATTCAAACTGGGCTGCTCCTGCTGGACATTCTTTGAGACTGCTTCATCATTTTCCTCAGAATTTGTCAAGGGCCCATAGCCTACCTGATTGTCTACCAGCCTTCCACTTCTTAATGTGGTGACAGATTTTGCTTCCTCATAGGAAGAAGAGACTTCACCTACCACATATTGTATCTTTAGATTGTCCATGGGCAAAGTAGGCAGCCTACCTTCCTCTCTCTTTGTCAATGCATTAGACAGTTGATCAAGATGGTCTTCTATCTTTTTGATACTCTGACTATGAGAGTGGACTGTTTGAGGCAAAGAGCCTAAGTTCTGCAATGAGGCCATAACTTGCTCTTCAAAAGAGGATGTTCTAGAAGCTGAAGTTGGGGCATTTGGTTGCAAATGCTGAACCATAGGCTGAGCCATAGGTTGCTGGTATTGGATCCTTGGAACATAATTCTGTTGATAAGTTTGAGGAGCATGTTTAAAAGGCATTTGCTGTGGTTGTTGGTAGAATTGATGCTGATTTTGATTTTGTACATTGTCTTGCTTCCACCTTAGGTTAGGGTGGCTTCTCCAGGAATAACCAGCAGTTGGTTGCTGACCATAAGACTAAGCAGCAGCCACATATTCCATTACCAATTCTGGGAATTACCCAGTAGCGGGGCAATCCAGAATGGGATGAGTGTGAGATTGACAAATGGGACATGCCTCTCCCACACTAGCAACCAATGGAGACTGCCTCTCCTCCATCATATTCTCCAGCTTTTGAGTCAAGCTGGCTACCCTTATTTCCAAATCGTTATACCCACCAATCTCATACAATTTTCCTCTTGATGTATTCTCCTTCACCATTCCTCCTAGGGTGTCCACATCCCTAGCAAGAGACTCTTGTTGTAATGAATTTTCACTAATAACATCAAACAATTCTCATGCTTGCTCAGCTATTTTATGAAGGTATGTGCGTCCACAAGAAGCATCCACCATATTTCTACTATTTGAGTCAATTCCTTGATAGAAACTTTGGATAAGTTACCATTTAGGAATTTGGTGGTGGGGGCACTGCCTCAACAACTCCTTGAATTTCTCCCACGCCTCATGGAACCCTTCAGTTAGGAGTTGAGAAAATGAGAGGATATTCTTCCTCAACTGATTGGTTCTAGACATGGGGAAGAATTTAGCTAGGAATTGGCTTTGCATGTCATCCCACGAGTTGATACTATTAGGGGAAAGTAAAGATAATCAGGCCCTGGCTTTGTCCTTTAATGAAAAAGGAAATAGCCTAAGCTTGGTGGCTTTTGACCCTAGACCTATAATGTTAAAGGTGGTACATAAGGCAAGGAATTCATCCACATGCTTGTATGGGTCCTCTTTACTCAAACCATGGAAAGAAGGCAACATCTGAATGGTTGAGGACTTAATCTCATAATTAGTTTCCACAGCAGGAAATTGGATACAAAAAGGAGAGTTATATGCACTAGGTGCATAGTAATCCTTCAACAACAACCTCGGTTCCTCACCCATTGCAACAGATTCAGTTTCAACAGATGTAGATGGGGTTTGTTTGGGTCTAAGAATCCTTTCAACCTCTGAGTTTAATGGCAAAATCTGAGGGTCGAGAGTTCTTCCAAACATACACCACTCACACAATGCCTAAAATAGAGTTCACAATCAATATAACAAGGAACAAGTACAAACAACTAATAAATCTACAAATGCACAGATATGAAAAATAATAGAGGACTAAAGAGATGCAAACTTCAGTACAACCTCTAGCGCAATGCTCAGAGCACCAAAGATTCAGATCTGAAAAGAAAATCAAGCTATAAAATACTACAAGAGTAATTAGTCAAACACTTAATAGGTAATCACAATTACAAATCTAAAAAATTAGATCTACCAAGTTTAGATCACATGATCCCCGACAGCGGCGCGAAAAACTTGTTGGGGAAATGGAGTGTGCTGATTTAGTGTGTAACAAAATAGAATCAAATTAAAATAAAGGATGGACTCAGCACAACTACAATCTCCTAGACCTGCAAGATATAGGGCTATTGCAACAAGTTTTATAGGTAAGTAAGGGTAAGTCCACAGGGAAAATGTGAATAAACTATGATGGATCTCCAGATCTATAATAGATCTGACACTCTATCTCACTTTAAGCTACTCTAAAACAGGAGAAAGGAGAGGTTTTTGGGTTTTTATCACTATAAACTACAGATTTTAAATGTAATTGATCCAGAGCTTAAGAGAACACAGAGGTAAGAGGAAATGGATTAAAAATAAAAAGGATAAAGATCAGCAGCTAGGGATTTGGTATTCCACTGAAAATAAATCGAATCAAAGGCAATGCTTAGATCGAATCTACAACAATCCTTCATTTGGCTACAAGCTCCGCAGGTTTTACCCCAGCAGATGCATGGTAAAAGAATCCAATCTCAATCAGAGAATGGAAGCAATCCTAAGGTTATGATCTATCCACTTTAATGGTCACAGACCATCCCACAGATTATCCTAATAAATCAAAGCAATCCTAAGGCTATGATCTATCCACTTTAATGGTCACAAACCATCCTAGATATTGTCTTGAGCTAATGGTTTTAATTAGAATAGGTTAACCATTGTAGATGCTGTGAACGCAGGGCTACAAGCTCCTCATTTCTGGCTGGCTCACAGGAGTATCCAAACTAAGGAAATCAAATATGAATAAATGAAATCTAGCTCAGAATTAACTCTAAAACCCATAATTCCATTTCATTGCTACTACTTACAATGATTTGCTCAGATCTACAATCTGTGCAGCATCCGATCTCTCACAAAGCCTCTGAAACTCTCAATTACAGATCATACCCTCACCCTAGGTACTTAAGAGGTTTTTAGCCAACCATCATTGGCTAATAGCGAGGAAAAAGAAGAAGGAAAAGAGAGGAAAAAATTAGAGGGAAAAATAAATTCGATCTCGGTTCTGCTCTCTCAATTTCCGGATGCCTTTCAATGTCGTTGCTCCTCTATTTATACCTTTTTCCCATATCTGTTTCAGCCAATCAGAATGCAGAAGAATAATGCAGTTATGCTGATGTGGTTGATCCCTCTTCTAGAAGCTTTCCTCCTATTGGTCCACAACTGACAAGTACATGTGAGATAGTTAGAGTTCCCGCTCGTGCTGAGTTGAATACCAAAAATACCCCCCAGGGGTCGCTGTCGTGCCTTAGAGCGTGTGCACGGAATCTAGAAGTTGGGACTGCTGAAGAAGGGTCATTGGAAGTTCCCAGAATGAATGTCGAGAGGTTTTGAGAGCTTTTCGATGGGTTCTTGGTCTGTATTGCTTAGTCTTTCGATAGGTTTGGGATAACCTCTCGCTGGGTTGAAGTGTAGTAGTTGCTAGGATTAACCTCTCTCGACAGGTTTGAAGTAGCTCTTGATATCCTCTGTTTAGTCCTTCCTCCATCCTGTCGACGGGTTACAACCATCCTGTCACCTTGGTGAGGTGATCGATATGTTGGGGATCATCTCGATAGGTTCTGAAGGATCCTGTCGAAAGCTTCTCTTGTTCTGCTTGATAGGTTTATCTGAACCTCGCGACTTCCACTGCACCTTCAGCTAAGGTGTCGATAGGGTTCTTTCTTTCTGCAATCACAACCTATCGACAAGCAGCTGGAACCTTGCGATAGCTTACTGGATCCTCTCGGCAGCTTGGCAATTGAGCTTCAAAACTTCTCAACAACTTCTTCCTTGACTTTCCTCGGCTGCCACCTATTTCTGGTGTACTATCTTCCAACTATTAGTACTCAACAACCTCTTGGTGGGTTCAATCTATCTTCTCTGCAACCGTGCGTGGTCTCAAGCATGACTTATTGAGCCCATGACCTTCTCATGAATTTATACAACTCTGATTGCTTGACTGATAGGCTTTTGGGCTGTTGTGAAACCGTGATGAGGAATAGATTGCTTCTTTGGCCTTTTTAGGTGAATATCTGTACTAAGGCTAGATTTTATTGCTTATCTACAAAACATCCTTAACACACCTTATTAGTCAATTCAATGGCCTAACAAAGGTCTAGTTAGGAGGTGAAAAATGGTATTTTTCACTACTCAACACTGCCCCGCATGCATATCCTCAAAAAGGCCACTCGCGGTCTGAAGATCCGAAGACCAGCGACAACCTCTCAACGCCTCCCTCCACACGCGCATCCGTGAGAACATGAACGTCACCTCCAACAGAACTCCCGAATGAAGAAAAGTGAAATGATCATATGTCCAAAACTAGAAAAAGTAAAAAAAGAAATATTAAATATCCGCTACGACCAAACAAAAAATAAAGATGTCATGACACTGATTAACTAAAACTCACCTGGAGGAAGGGAAGGAAACCTCATATCGTCGTGACACCCCATCTCCGATGATAAAGTTGCGCATAGTGATGAACCAATGCGGTTGCACCCCACACATAAGTAGGGACCTGATCTAAGTCCTTGAGAACCATAAAAAACAACCTGGTGATGCATCCCCGAGTCGAAGAAGAAAAGAGTACTGCACCAAGGAAGTGCACCAGGAATGCTCGGAGCACTCTATCCGTAGCCAACCCCAGCTCAACCACGGGCTCCCGACCCTCCAACACCACGCATCACGCCTCATAAGACTCCGTCGCCTCTGAATGATGCCTCAGAGGGATGAAACCGCTAGCGAACGTATCAAAGAACCAAGTGACTTGAACTATACCCAGCCCCAATCCACTCGATCTATATGAGACACCCAGAATCTCCTCACACACTTCTAAATAATTTCTCGCCATCCACCCTGTGATTGACTCACCCTTAAAATGAAGACCGGTGATGCGGACCCAATCCTCTAGAGTCGGTAACATCATGCCTACTGGAAAGGGGAACGCTTGATGCGCCTCCCTCCACCTCTCTAAAATTGCCGTAATCAAGCCACGATCGACCTAAAAGAGCTTCAGCTCCAGGATCGGCCCGAAGCCAACACATACCAACCACGCTCGCTGGAACTCTGGCAAGGAGTGATACCAAGTATAAGACGCGGTCCACGCTGAGCTGATAGCCAGCTGCGAGGGCTCCTATTGGATGAAACACAAGCAGAAGAAAATAAGACTAATACGCATACCCATGAAGAAAAATGAGCACTTATTTAAAACTAAAAGCAAATGAAATATGATTCGAAAACAAAATGACAACTCATAACGAATACGCAAAACATGATAAAAACAACTGAATAGAAACATGACCTACTTCTAGATGTCGTCATGATGCATGAGTGAGCACACAATCAATAACCGATGCAAGTTCGACATAAATTAAAAGGGTTTCTAGATCCTAACAAGCCTATGTCATAACCTAAATGCCTAAGATAAGTGGAGAAACTCTTGCTCAAGGGTACCTACCTGGCCTCGAGCAAAGAAATCCTCTAGTGGGAAGTGTCTAGATCCCGATGCTCCTCACCGTGATGCTCCTTAGCCCCCTCATCTCTAGCTCTATCACCCTCAGCCCTCTCACCCTCCTCCTCAACCATTCCCTGCTTAATCTTGAGCACCACCTCCCGGACCTCCATCTGGTCAACCTCTGGTAACTCCTCTCCAACTATCTACCCGATGACAGCATCAGCTCGAGCCTCGAACGTCTCACCTACCTCCCCCATCATCATCCTCTCCAACTCAAAAATAGTAAGATCATGCCCACCAATACCCTCACTCTCCATCCTAGAATGAAAAACTCATAAAACTCGAAAGAATGGAAGAAACGGTGCCTAAAATGAACTACCGGATCGCGAGATATCACAAAAATATGATAAATAGAGTGCAATGAAACAAGGAAACTAGAGAATCGAGAACCAAAACAGATTGCGCGAGAAGAATGGGACGCTCTTGAACTATTTATAAGACCTAACTGAAACATGCGCGTGAACGCATGCGCTCAACGGAATCACGCACCATAGTCCCTGTGCTTAATTTGGATCAAGCGCCCATCCCCGAGTGCGTAAATGGATTGTCGCCTGCTCAACCCAACCTGACCACCTGGTTGCTCGTCATTCATTAGACGCGTAATCACATCAAGGGCCTGAATCCGAGTGCGCGAATGTCAATAGTTGCTGCAACAGTGACCAGCCACTGCCTTAATCTTGTGCCCCATATCATGCGCGAAACTCGATTAAACGATCGGCCACCGACGCTTAATGACCTTTCGACCCTCTGAAATGCGCGCTTCCATTTCGGTGCACAATTAGCTTATGCGCCTGTAGTAAAGCATGCAATTTCCCAAAAACACAAAATATGCCCATAACAACAACATCACAAGACCAAATTAGGAGACTTCCAACACTAATTACCGACCTTAACTACACCCTTCCTAAGACCAATCCAAAAACACTTCTGACGAAAAATATATACCTCGTGCTAAAAAATGAAAAAAAAAGCCCCCCAACATCATTTGTATACTTCAACTAAGACCAAACTAAACTAAAAAAATGATGAGATAAAAATGCCCCCCATCACTTACACACTTGATCTTAGACTAAACTAAAAAAATGCCCCCAACACACCTCGTATCAAAATAAATAAGAGCGGACCAAATTTAATTAAATAAGCGTCACGCCCAAAGAAGTCGAAGCAAGCTATCAAGATAAACCAAACCAAAATTTACCTAAATAGAAATTATCACAAATGAAAGAAACATAATTACTTCATAAATGAATAAAATCATTACAAAACACATCGAGGGCATACCCTCTGAATATACAACTTAAAACAAGAAACTTAAAATCCGCACGCTGAGGTAGTGCACGAATCCGAATTTATTTGGGAAACTAGAAGTCTCGGAGAAGCCCGAAGGAGGAACGCACCCTGAATAAATTCTAATAATGACAGCCTCTTCCCCTTGACCCAAGCCAGCAGAAAAGAAAAAGCGGCTCACGGAAAGCCACCCAGGACCTGCAGGATCCATCGTTGGGAGCTCGCCTTGGAAACCCTAAAAAGAAGGAGCAACTAACGCTGAATCCGCAGAGCCTACCGAGGAAAAATAGGCATCAATCATGAGAACTATAACCACGCCTTATCCTTGGGTTTCCTTTCTACCACCTTCTTCTCCTCCACCTCTTCCCTTAGTATGATAGCAATTCGACTGCTACCTTGCATTCCCAATTCCGTCCATTCTCAATAATCCGCTTAATAATCACAATTCTTCGGATTCAGTACTTGGGATATAAAAGAGAAAGGAAGAAAAGACATTGATAAATCAGAAATGCCCCAAAATCACATCCCAAAAAAAGAATACCCCAAAATTTTTAATTCTAAACCTGAAATAAGATTCAAAACAACAAGAGCCCAAAGCTTTTAGCTCACACATTTATAAATTGTACCTCCTAAATTACCAAATGACAAGTGTCACACCTTTAAACCCTTTCAATCTGATTAAATCCAAACCAAACACATACCCTCCTTTGAAAAATCACAATCCATGACAACCTAGAGAAACCAATAATCACATAGCACTTACCCCTTTCAAGGAAACACAAATCCAAACCAAATTAAACCAACCAATAAAATTACAACACCCCAACAACCACCTAGAACCTTTGAAAATCACACCCTTGTAGGTCTCATGGTGAATCAAACAAAAGACCAAAATTCAAGTTGAATCAAACCTAAGGCAAAAACAATGTACCTGAAACTTTAAACAACAAAAAAAAACTCTCTAAACTGAGACCCTAACTTGTTTGGGACCAGAAAAATGCCCCCAACAAACCAAGCAGAACTAAGTAAACTCTCTAAACAAAACTCGACAAAGCAAATTAACCTCGGGATAAGCCCTGAATAAATTCAAAATGAATCCTAAAACTTTAAGCTAAATTAAAACTAAGTCAAACAAATCAAATATGCATAATTAATCCATTAAACAAGTTAAACTAAGCACAATAGACAAAAAAAAATATCATCTCTTCATTTAAAACCAAAAATCTTTACAAGTATCACTGGAGGCATATCTCCTGAACTAACAACCCAAAATGAAAACCTAGAACCTAACTTACAACGTAAAACGAAAACCGGAGACCAAGCGAGGAGCAGCGCCTGACTTGGAGCATCCAATCAAAGGCTTCAGGAAGGATTGGTTGGGAAACACATCCCTCCACTTTTTACTCCTCCTCCGCCATCTTCACCTCCTCTTCTGATGTCTCCTTAATGCTGCCTTCACTGCTCCCTAAAAGGGATCGATGTGAAGACTAGCGTCCTCATTCCCAATGGCGCTCATTCCTAGAATAATGATGCCCCTGAGCATCACCTCAGGACAAAGATCACGAGAAATCATGAACATAGGAAGAAATGACATCCCAATCGGACGATTAGATCATCTGATATCGCTAACACATGAATTTTATAACCTAAGAGATCCAGAAAAAGTAAAACTCAAGAATAAACCAGAGAATGAAAACCAAATAAAGGCTCCCTTACTTAAATAGAGTACAGACCTAATCACGCGCCTAAACATGTGCGCTTAATTTGATCACGCGCCATGCATAAAGTGCATAATCCAAAACATGCGCCTTAATCGAAGAGCACAACGAAGCTATTGCCCTCCCCCAACCACGCGACGCTATGATCATGCGCTTGTTACAGGTTGCGCAAACGTATTAAGCGACTCCCATGAGCCGCGCAATACGAAAGGTCGCTTGCACAGTGACCTAGCGACTCCTCAATCACGCACCATGATGAAAGTGCATAATACAATCATATGCACACTCAGACACGTGGAAACAACCCTTTGAACCTGGGATTGCACGCTCGAAAATAGGCGCGCAATCATATTGAGCGGCATGTGCCAAGCGCGCAATACCCGAACTAATCGACCCCCCACACCTTTTCACCCCATCTTAACCAAAATTCTCCTGTCCCATTGTGTGGCCTCACACATTGTTAAAAAAAAAAGAATGACACAGCCACTTACCCTTCTCCCATCACGCAGCCCTACGGGGAGCATTGACCACCCCCTAGTCCCATCGCGACAAGACATACATCCCTTACTGTAACACCCTCATGAGCCCACCAGAGAGGGAGAACCCCATCATGTAACCCCGTCACACATGTCCTATCACGATAAGGCACACACATGATACCGTCTCAATATCCAGTCACATTCCAATAAATTAGCCATGCCCTCATGGACCATCACTAAAAGCCAAAAGCAAATCTCCTGAATACATGGGCACACCACCCAAAGACGAAGCTAATCACGATGAAACCACAATGTGATTTTCTTACACAACCCTAAGATCTACCAAAGAAAGAAATAAGACACACCTATCACCCAAATATCCTACCAGTGTTCCATCACTAACTACGTTCAGCCAACATTACATCACAAACATCACTACTTGAAAATGAAAAAAAGATTAGACAACACCTGCCACGCCGTATGATGAAAAGGGAGAAAGCTCGATCATATCCCATCGCTAAAGCAAAGAGCTCTCTCTCCCGAATCGATCCCTAGTCCCGCCAGGACTCATCCAACACATAGTCAAAGAAAGAAAATTTCTCCAAGTCCCATCGCGACATCACTTCTCCAAGACATTACATCACATGGGCAACCGCCAAGCTCTATCATAGTGGACCTGAAGAGAAGAAAAGAAATCTCCAAAGTTCCCTTGTGACACTACGCCATCTCCAGACCACACAAGCTATGCACAATCTAGGTTAGTATCACCCCCAGGTAAGTACTACCCACTTTTCAATTACTCGGTATTGCTTAAAATATAGTTAGCTATGATTAAATCAAAATGTTTTCCAAAACCCATCTCTCTCGACTCACGAATCACTGTAGTCCTCCCATAAGAGACAATCATCAGTATTCGCTGAGAAGGTTAGATGGAGTATCCGACATGTCAAGTGTCATCTTGATAACCACATAAACGGTCGGGTCCACAAGTCCCGTACCGGTGGATCTGCTCAGCGACGTCTCGGAAGCCACATTTTCCACCGATTTACCATTGAATTGATCTTAAGTTAAATTTCCTAAAATTTCAAGTTTTCAAAACCCCTAACGTACTTCTAGAAAATCTTTTATTTCCAAAAAAAAAGAAGAAGAAATAACCAAAAAAAAAAAAAATCTCTTCTCAAACCAAAAATCTTTTACTCCCAAAATAAAAAAAAGTAGAAAAAGAAACCAAAAAAAATAAACGAAGAGACTCACTCACTTACCAAAATTTACCAAATTTTACTTCAACTACCAGCCCAATTACTAGCCTAAACCGGCCATTCCCCTGGGAAACTGAACAACGAGTATTTTTAATCTAAGAACTTACAAACACCTATTGGAAAAGGAATGTCTGACGCGCATTGGTTTGAGCAATGACACACTCGGTCTGACATGACCTGCGAAAGCCTTCGACATTATTTTCCATGGTATTATTATTGGTCCCTGGAGCTATTTATGGACATTTGTATGATGCTCCCTGGTTCCTCGACTGCGTCATACTCCTCTGTTTGACTGCCCCTTGCAGCAGGTCATGACATGCGACGGGATGCCCCTTGCATCCAAAGATTAGGATATGGTGTTTCTCCTTTCTGTTTGACTATCACTCATAGCAAGTCGCACCACGCGATAGGAAGCCCCTTACACCCGTGAAATAGGATACGCTGACTTCTCTTGTCAATTGTCTATGATAGCGGGTCGCGATATGCAATGGGATCGCCCCTGGACATCCATGGCATGGAACAGGCCTTTCGAAAACTACCACTGGGCCTCTGAATGCTCCATTTTAGCTTGCGCTGGTAGATAAGAAAGACAAGTATGTCATGTCAGCATCCCCAGTTCACATTTGTGATTTCCCAAGAGAAACGAGAAGACACCTCGAATAAGGGGTGTTTACTTCTTCAACGTGTTCTTACTTTGGAAGAGCGCGTCGAAGAGGGGCATCTATAGACACTCCCATTTTTCCCTCTCGGAATGTACAAATTTGTTCGATCAACTTTTGACCTCATAACCCTAATTAGGATCATATGCTAAAACAATAGTATATGGTTGGACACAAGCTAAAACAATAGCTCTGTGGCTCAAGCCCCATGACCCTAACGTGGGAACCATGCACTGAAACAATAGTACATGGCTGAACACAGGCTGAAACAATAGCTCTGTGGCTCAGATCCCAACTTAGGGAGACTATATACTGAAACAATAGTATATAGTCGGAATGCAGATTGAAATAATAATTTAGCATTTTAGACCCCTTTACCTTGATGTGGGACCATATACTGAAATAATAGTATATGGCTGGA
Organism: Chloranthus sessilifolius; assembly: GCA_021018995.1. NCBI lineage: Eukaryota > Viridiplantae > Streptophyta > Magnoliopsida > Chloranthales > Chloranthaceae > Chloranthus > Chloranthus sessilifolius. Next base: position 102,155,829 of record CM037597.1, read on the forward strand.
CATAGGCTGAAACTATAGCTCTATGACTCAAGTCCCATGACCCTAACATGGGAAACATGCACTGAAATAATAGTATATGGCTGAACACAAGCTGAAACAATAGCTTTGTGGCTCAGGCCCCATGACCCTAACTTGGGAACCATGCACTGAAACAATAGTACATGGCTAAACACAGGCTGAAATAATATCTCTGTGGCTCAGGTTCCAACATAGGGAGACTATATACTAAAATAATAGTATATAGTTAGAATACAGACTGAAATAATAGTCTTACACTTCAGACTCGACCTGAACCCGGACAGCCCTGAATTACGCTCCTAAAACCACGCGCGCAATTCGATTGCATGTAAAACCACCAATGTGCAATCAGTCCCCCTCTCAGACCAACCTTCTTTTCCTAGACTACCTCGAGACTCGATCACGCGCTTAACATTAGATGTGCGATCAGATTGAGCGCCCAACCACCGATGCGCAATTGGCCTACGCCCGACGTAGTCTTACCATCCTTGACCCCTAAGCTTCCTCAATTAAGCGCTTCAGATAAGATGCTTAATCGGATCGCGCACTCCACATTAGGTGCACAATTAGTTCTAATGTGATTAGGACTAGGAAACTAGCTAAGAAAGTCAGCCGGTCGCTCACTGAGTCGGTGATCGACTCAAAGCGATTAAGCAGCGGGAAATCGGCGTGTAAGTCAGTTAAACGCCTAAAACAGGGTGCGTAATTGAAGAAAAACCTATAAAAAAGATTTTTTTTTTTATTTCAAAAAACACCACAACACAATGAGAGAGAATGAAATTTTTTGGGATTTTGAAATCAGAGAACTCCAAGGACGAACCTATAGAGCAACCTAGCCATGATTTCGAGATTCAAGCTTCGAATCTTTGGGATTTCTCTCTGCAGCCTCGACCTTTGGTAATTTGCATTCCTAGTATAATCAGGACATTGATATCAATTGGACTTATAGTAGGATTAGGAAACTAAATTAATTAGACTCCTAATAGAATCATAATATTAGAATAAATCACCACAATAAGCCTACACCACTAGACTCACAATAGAATTAGGGAATCTGAATCGATCCGAATTACAGTAATAACAGGGAAGGAAATGAAAATTAAACTATCTAAATTATAAGGAAAAGCCATAACTGCTGATGTTCGTAGGCCGACGATTTAGTATAAAGTGGCCCACACCCGCTTTAAAGCGTGATCAGTGACGTGTTGCAGCGACGTTAAATATCTGCAGCTGGCGATCGCAACAAACTATGAATCTTCCTAGAAAACATCCTCCCTTTTTATTTTATTTTTATTTTTATTTTTGACATTCCAAATGCCGCATCGCTAGAGTGCACTTGGACAGAATTGGGCCACTGATTCAACGGGGACCAAGAGGAACCCAGAAAAAGTGTGCACCAACACTAGAGACATGCAAGTTTTGTGAGATTCATCGCGGCGACCCTGAACCACGACCTTGAACCTCGTTGCGGTGAGGGGAGTTCTAAAGCACTCATCACAGTGAGTGCTACATCATTTTGAAGGCCACTTCGGCTCTATGAAAACTCGCCGCGGCGAGGCAATGTGTGCCACATGGAATTTGGATACCTCACCGCAGTGATACTGTAGCTTGCCATAGCGAGATACTTTATTCATGTGAGCCTTGGTTTTTATCCCTTATGAGCTTTGGAAACCTCTTTTTATGCCACGTACTGTTCATTAACACTTAGTACATGAACAATGTGTGTTTTAGGATCAACACTGGAGACCATTGATGGAAACTTCGCTTTGATTAGAGTTTTTGTGTTCACACAAATTCGGCATTATGGTAGGGAAGATTCTCGATGTCTGATTAAATGTTCTCTCGATTCAAGGGTTCTGATGTGATTATCAAAAGAAATTATATATTTTCAACAATATGCTATATGTGTATATTGAAACTCTTTGAAAGGTTATGTTTTGGTTTCCGCACATGATTATTCACTTTGTACCATGACATATTAATGCATTAGACTCGTTGAAATACAAATTCTCAAATTCTAATCTGTGTACGTGTGATCAAATTTCTCAATTTCTGATCTATGTATATGTGATTTGATATGTTTAATTTTAAAATCATGTGCAACGAGGAGTGGAGCCTCCATGAGAGGGGTGGAGTCCTCGGGGTTATGACCCTATGTTTGCTATAGACTACTCAGTTCCCGCTACAGGATCCCTTGCCATGAGACTTGTTCTGAATCTACGTTAGTTGTAAGGGGAGTGGAATCTCAAAGAGAGGGGTGGAGTCCCCGGGTTATGACCCGTGTCCGCTACGGACTACTCTATTTCCGTTACGGGATACTTACACTAATGAACTCCGATATGATATGCTCTCGATTTTCTGCTATATGATATGACATGTTCCGATTCTCTGCTATCCTATATGATATGTTTTGATTCTCTGCTATGTGATATGATACGTTTGATTTTTTGCTATCAATACTCCTGCCTTTTATACACTTATTTCCATCGATATGATATGAGTTCTGTTCCGATTTCTTGCATCCGATTTGCATTATTTTCGTATGTTATTTGCATTATGACATGATATGTTTTAAGATCATGAGTTTAAATGCTTTGCTATATTCCAATGTAATTGATACGGTATTTATTTAAAATTATTTTACTTATGCATCAATACCATGAAATAGAATGATGAAGTAGGATTTGGCACTATTTTCTCCCTGCTGAGCTTGGACTGTAACTCATTCCTCGACTATATGTCACAGTCGCAGGTGAAGATCTTGAGAGGGATCCTAAACAAGAAGAGGATCCTGATTACAATCCGGACGATGAGGAAGAGCCACCCAAGGAGTTCTTCCCTTAGCATGTTTTCTTTGGATCTCCGCGCAATGCGGATTATTTCATTTCTTTTTAATACTCAGTACAATATGTTGTTTAGACTCATGTACAGTTTTGTATAGTTTTGTCCACTGCTTAGGTGAAGGTCGCCCTTCACCGGTGGATCGTATAGTTGAGTTATTTTGTTAAGATGGAATGATGGTAATCTCTTGTTGGATTATGATGCCATATGTTTTGTGGCAGCTCTGATTTTCCCAACACATTTTTTTTTTGTTCAACTAAAATCTAACTGGGAAAACTCGAACCGTCGGGAACATGATCTGAATTACAGTATACCTGATACATCCACACAATACGGAATTCGAAGCAATTAAATACATATGGCAGGAATAGAAGATTCCATCTTTATACGAAACACGGTCTAACAATATAAAACCATCGGTGATGGCCGACCATCACCTAAACAGTAGTGTACAAGTAGAGAAATACAATTTCTATTATCTACCCAACCCTGTGATTATACCAAGTCTATATATCCAAAATGGAACTCGAAAGTCTCTATACCAAGCCCAAAATTTCAGTCTGCTGGATCCTCTTCAAGCCCGAATCAAGTCTTGGTTAATGCCTGTACTGTTAATCACTGAAATATATCATTTTTCACCTCCTAACCTAGTCTTTACTACACCTTTGAGTCATCTAATAAAACTCATTTGAGTATATTTTTATAGTAAGAAATAAATCATAGCTTAGTGCAACAGTCTACATAATGGATGCCAAGAAGAGAGAATTTAGAAATCATGTCTTGAAGCTGATGGAAGAACAGATAATACACCATGGTGGTCCACACCATAGGGGCCATTTGGCATGCCTGGGGGCCCTTGAAGTCTAGCAGTGAAAAGAAAGGTGGACCCAAGCAGTGAGGAGTGCTGTAGCAGGCTATGCACAGCTGCAGACATTCAGAAATGAAGGCTCGAGCAGCTCTCGAGCAGTTAAATTTTAGGCAAATAAAGCTCGAGAACCTCTCAAGCACATTAAACCTCTAGAAGTGCAAGCTCGAGCAGCTGTCGAGCAATTACAAGAATAAAAAAATATCTTCTCAAGCAGTTCTCAAGAAGAACTACTTCAGAAATCCACAGTCGAGAGGATCTCGAGCAGTTGAGAATAGGTAAAATCCATCCTGTCGAGCTGTAATTTATCTTGTTGAGTAGCTGAAGTCCAGCCTGTCGAGCAAGCTTCAGGAACTAATCCAACCACTTGAGAACCTCTCGAGATGAAAATTCTGAAGCCCATCCACTCGAGGCACGGGTTTCGGCTACTATATTCAAACTTCAGGGGCATTTTTTAGTATTCCATAATATCTAGGGCACACATCCCAATGTGTTAAGCTATCACACAAATCTCGAAGCATTACTTCACAAATGGGCCATGACAGCATCTCCAAAGATTTTATTTTTTTCCTTGTTCTGATTGGCTAAGGCACAAAGATATTTTGTGTGGATTGTATATATGCTGTAAAAATAGTCAAAAATAGGCATCTAACAGAACCTAATCAGAGCTAAGCCAGGAGGATAGTCGGTGCTTAGGTCATTTTTCTAGGGTTAGGTCATGTTTTTCCTTTTTTCTTCCTTCCTTAGCTCAACATTTGCTAGCTAAGTCCTTTGGTAATAGTTAGGACCAATTTCATGCTGTAAAAAGAATTGTGTGCAAGCTTGTAAAGGGTCTTGGAGTTCTGTAGGACTGCAGTCTTGAGGGCTGACTATTGTAAGTACTTTTTATGCTATTAAAGCTATTTTTCTTGATTCATTGAATTTATAATCTCTTATGCTTGCATATATTTTATACATTTTCTGTACTTATGGATGCATGAGCTTGTAGCCTTGCAAACATAGTGGTTGCAATAGTTTTTATGTTCTAATTTTAACCCCATGACAAGAGTATATCTCTGGGATAATCTGTGACCACTCAAGTGGACAGGTTATATCCCTAAGACTAGTCCATATCTCAGAGTTGGATTGGATTCTTCTTCCTTTCATGTGAGCTTGTAGCCACATGAAGGATAGCTATAGATCCAATCCTTGCTCTGCTTGACAAGCCCTTTTTCAATGAGAAATCAATCCCTATCTTATTACTTCTCACCCATTTTCCATTTATTTTTCCAAATTCATTTCCATCCTTTTCTAAACCCCTTTCTTGTAAAGTAGATATGTAATTTTCTCTTATATTTTATTTTAGTTTGGTGACACCCCAAAACTCCCTTTCTTAACCTTTGCTTTCATAGTATAGGTTAGGGCTGCCAGATCTGTAGCCAGATTTGGAGGTCTACTATTCAACCTTGTGTTATTAGATCAAATTTCCCTATGGGAGAAACTATTACTTGTCAAAACTTGCTATAACAACCCTAGATCTTGCAGGATTGTGTGTATAGCTTGCTATTTTTGGTGCTATTTCATTCCATTTTACTCCCCTTTATCTGATTTATTTTGTTGCCATATTTTTACCACACTTTTATAATAAGTTAGCAGCACAAGCAATTCTTAAACTAATAAGTTTTTGGCACCGCTGTCGGGGATATTTGATCTAAGTAGTAGATCTAAATTTTTCTTTATGTTCATATTCAGAGTTGTTTACTGCATTTTATCTGTTTGAATAAATTACTGTTGTATTTTTGGGACTTGTGTAGCACTATAGCAGTGGAAAAAGGGAAGCAAATAGCTGCAGCTAGAGCATAACCTTAATTTGCTTCTTCTTCTCCTTGTCTTAGTTTCATTTCTACAATTTTCTTTAAATATCAGTAGTAGTATTTTAATTTCTATTTGTTTTGTATCATCTGTTGTGTGTTGTTGTGAGTGTTCTTTTTACTTACTGGTAGTTATATGTTGGGTAGAAGGTCTCTTCATCCTGAGCTAGAACCTTTAAATATGGAAATAGAAAGAGTCCTTAGGCCTAGGCAGATACCACCTACCCCTGCTGAACAAATAGAAATATTTGAGATGGACGAGCAACCAAGACCATTGAGGGATTACTATGCACCAAGGGCATACTCATCCCCCCTTTGCATTTAATTTACCAATGTTGAGGGCAATTATGAAATTAAGGCCCAAACCATCCAAATGTTGCTATCTTTCCATGGGCTAAGTAAGGAAGATCCTTACAAGCACATAGATGAGTTCCTGTCTTTGTCCACTACATTCAAGATTGCTGGTTTGGGAGATGAGGCCATAAAATGAGACTTTTTCCTTTTTCAATGAAGGATAAAGCCAAAAATTGGCTCAACAGGCTCCCACCCAACAACATAACCTCTTGGAATGCCCTACAGTGACAATTTTTAGCCAAATTTTTTCCTATGAGTAAAATCAGTCAGTTGAGGAAGAGCATCATTTCCTTTGCTCAATTCCCAACTGAAGATTTTCGAGAGGCCTGGAAAAGATTTAAGAATTGTTGAGGCAGTGCCCACGCCACCAAATCTCTAAGTGGCAACTTGTTCAAAGCTTCTACCAAGGGATTAACTCTAAGAGTAGAGATATGATTGATGCATCATGTGGTGGCACATACCTCAGCAAAACTGATGAGGAAGCCTGTGATTTATTTGATGTGATAAGTGAAAAATCCATGCAGCAAGAGTCTCTGTCAAGAAATGACATTGAGCCAACTGCTAGAGATATAAAAGAAACCACTTCCAAAGGAAAGTTGTAAGAATTAAATGTGTACAATAACCTGACAAAGAGAGTGGACAGTTTGTCCCAAAAATTTGACAAAGTTCTTAGTGTGTTGCAACCTCAAACTGCTGTACAGGTTGGAGAGGCATGTCTGATTTGTCAATCACCAACACACTCCTTAGAGGACTGTCCATCTGTTGGTCAATACCCTGAGCTAGTTATGGAGCATGCTAATGCTGTCCAATCATATGGGCAGTAGCCTGCTGGGTATCCATAGAGGAACTACTCCAATCTGAGGTGGAGACAAGATAAATTATCAGTAACCCCAGCAGCAGCAAGCATTGTCATATATACCACAACAACAGTATAATTAGGGTTATGCTCCTAGACAATAATTTCTCCAGTCTACTCCATAGCCTAAAGCCTCATCATTTGAGGAGAAGGTTTTGTCATCACTACAAAACTTGAGCTCCTTATCACCGAGTGTAAACACTCACAGTCAGAGTATTAAAAAAACTGAGGACAAGTTTGGTCAAATCTCCAACACTCTGATCAAGAGAGAAGAAGGTAGGCTCCTAAGCTTGACCATGACCAACCCCAAGGGTCATTATATGATTGGTGAAGGTTCCTCAACCCATGAGGAAGCTAAAACAATCACAACCCTAAGGAGTGGTATGGTGGTGGACAATCAAATAGGCATGGAAGCAAGAGAGAGTGTACAAGGAGAAGAAGACTCATTTCCTACTGATAAGCAACATGAGCACAATAATGGGGCTGCTGTTGAGCCCCTACAAAAAGAAAAAAATGAGAAAAGTAAGAAAAAAAAAGTGTTATTGATACAACTAGGCTAGCAACTGAGGTACCAGCAATAACTCAGCCGCCATTTCCTCATGCTCTCAAAGGCCCCTCTACTTTTGATAAGGAGAATGCAAAAATGGAGGAAATAATAGAGACCTTCAAGCAGGTTAAAATCAATTTATCGCAGTTTGATGCCATTAAACAGGTCCCAACCTATGTTAAATTCTATAAGGACTTGTGTACCCAAAAGAGAAAGGCAATGATTCATTTGTCTAAGAAAGTTTTTACAACTGAGAAAGTCAAATCTGTTTTGTCTATAGTAACACCAGTTAAACTTTAGCACCCAGGGGTACCTACTATCCCCTGCATTATTAGTGATCACACCATAGGCAAAGCTCTTTTAGACTTGGGAGTTAGTGTAAACCTGCTGCCATACTCAGTGTATGAACAGTTGGGTTTAGGGGAACTAAAACCAACACCTATAGTTCTCCAATTGGCTGACAGGTCTAAGCGGAAGCTTATGAGAATTGTTGAAGATGTGCCGGTGGGGGTGGATAAATTTTTCTACCCTGCTGACTTTCTGGTTTTAGACATGGAACCTTCCAAATGTAGCACCTCAATCCCTGTTATCCTGGGCAGGCCATTTTTGGCCACAACCAATGCTACATTCAATGCAGATCTGGGGTGATGGAAGTTACTTTCAGAAATATAAAAGTGAAGTTTAATGTGTACAATGCTACCAATCAACCTCAGCTGGACAATGAGGATTGCTTTGTAGTTGATGTACTAGAGGAATTGGTGGAAGAGAATTTATCCAATCTGCTAGATTGAGATACAATGTGTGATGATTTTGAAAATGTGTGGACTGAGGTTGTTGAGCAAGAGGCCCAAACTTCTATTGTTGAAGAAAGGAACACATTGCATTCTTCAGTGGGCCTAGTGCAGCACTCTACATGGAGTCCCACATTGTTGACCCTACCTCAAACCTCCAAGGCACCTTTGCTGCCTTCAGTAGTTTGTCCACCAGATCTGGAGCTCAAGCAACTTCCAGCATCTTTAAAATATGCTTTCTTGGGAGAGAATGAAAAACTGCCTATGATTATCTCTTGTTCTCTCACTATGGAGCAGGAGGAAGAATTACTTAAGGTCCTTAGGAAGCATAGGAAAGTAATTGGCTGGACCATTGCTGATTTGAGAGGAATAGATCTAACAGTTTATATGCATAAAATTTATTTGAAAGAGGGTTCCAAACCCTTTAGAGAAATGCAGAGAAAATTGAACTCTCATATGTAGGGAGTAATCATGAAAAAAATTATGAAATTGCTGGATGCTGGGGTCATTTACCCCATTTCTGACTCTGAGTGGGTCTCACCTATCTAGGTGGTCCCCAAGAAGTCTAGCATCACTGCCACAACAAATGAGTCTGGAGAATTAGTACCAACTAGAGAGACCACTAGTTAGAGAGTGTGCATAGACTATAGAAAACTGAACTCCAAGACTAGAAAGGACCACTTCCCATTACCCTTCATTGATTAGATTTTGGATAAGCTGGTAGGCAAAGCATATTACTGCTTTCTTGATGGATATTTTGGTTACAATCAAATACCAGTATATCCACAAGACTAGGAAAAGATCACTTTTAGTTGTCCATTTGGCACTTTTACTTATAAAAGAATGCCATTTGGACTATGCAATACTCCTGCCACCTTCCAAAGGTGCATGTATATAATTTTTTCTGATATGATTGATAAGTTTTTGGAGATTTTCATGGATGATTTTTCAGTTTATGGGGATGATTTTAGTCAATGTTTGCATCACCTCCACCTTGGCTTTAAAGGTGTGAAGAAACCAGCTTGGCTTTGAGTTGGGAGAAAAGCCATTTCATGGTCACCAAAGGCATTGTGCTTGGCCATGTGGTATCCCAATAAGGCATTGAGGTTGATAAGGCAAAAATTGACCTAATTTCTCACTTGCCCCCACAAAAAATAATCCAGCAAATCAAATCATTTTTAGGACATGCAGGATTTTATAGAAGGTTTATCAAAGACTTCTACAAGATCTCCAAACCTCTATGCCACTTGTTTTGTCAAGATGTGTCATTTGTGTTTGATGCTGAATGTCTTGAAGCATTTGAGATTTTGAAGAAATGTTTAACCTTTGCCCCTATGATTCAGGCACCTGATTATGCCCTGCCCTTTTAACTGATGTGTGATGCATCTGATTTTGCTATTGGAGCTATGTTAGGAAAGAGAAAAGAGAAATTTCCTTGTGTAGTTTACTAGGCGAGCAGGACATTGACAGAAGCTTAGCTGAACCATACAACAACTGAGAAAGAGCTTATGTCTGTTGTCTTTGCTTTGGACAAATTTAGACCTTATTTACTAGGGTCTAAAATTATAATTTTCATTGACCACTCTACCCTAAAATATCTGCTGGCAAAGAAAGATGCAAAGCCAAGGCTGATTAGATGGATTTCACTCCTGCAAGAGTTTGATCTTGAAATCAAAAATAAGAAAGGGGTAGAGAATATGGCTATTGACCACTTGTCAAGGATCTTGAGTGAAGATTATGCTACAATACCATTGAAAGACACCTTCCTTGATGAGCAATTATTTGCCATCTAGTCAAGTGTACCCTGGTTTGCCAATATAGTAAACTACCTTTCTGTAGGTAGGATCCCTTCCCACTGGTCCAAGATGGACAAAGAGTTGTTCTTTTCACAAGTTAAATATTTTTTTTGGGAGGATCCATACCTATATAAGTATTGTGTAGACTAGGTAATCAGAAAATTTGTCACTGAAAGTGACACCCATAGTATTCTAACCATGTGTCATGAAAATGCCTGTGGGGGACACTTTGGAGGAAAAAAGACAGCAACCAAGGTGCTGCAGTGTGAGTTTTACTGGCCTTCTTTGTTTAAGGATGCCTTTGAGTACTCAAAACTTGTTTAAGATGTCAAAGGATGAGTGGCATATCAAAAAGGGATTCAATGCCACTGCAACCAATCCTTGTTGGGCAACTATTTGATGTATGGGAGATAGATTTCATAGGCCCCTTCCCTCCTTTGGGCTTTAACTTTATCCTTGTGGCTGTTGACTATGTTTCCAAATGGATAGAAGCTGCAGCCACAAGGACAAACGATCACAAAGTTGTCCTCAAGTTTGTCAAAGAAAATATTTGCTCCAGATTTGGCACCCCTAAAGCCATCATCAGTGATGGGGAAAGCCACTTCTGTAACAGACACTTTGAGAGCCTAATCAAAAAGTATGCTGTTACACATAGGATTGCTACTCCATACCACTAACAGACTAGTGGGCAGGTGAAGATTTCTAATTGAGAAATCAAGCATATCCTAGAGAAAACAGTTAGGACCGATAGGAAGGATTAACCATTGAAATTAAATGATGCTTTGTGGGCTTATAGGACAACCTATAAGACTCTAATTAGAATGTCCCCATTTAGACAGGCTTATGGCAAAGCATGTCATCTCCCAGTGGAGTTAGAGAACAAAGCCTTTTGAGACATTAAAAGTTTAAACATGGATCTAACTTCTGCTGGTGCAAACAAGAAATTGCAGCTGCCTGAGCTGGAAGAACTGAGACTTGATGCTTATTCAAATTCTAGAATTTACAAGGAGAAAACCAAAGCCTTCTTTGGCAAGAACCTTCTAAGGAAGGTCTTTGCTGATGGAGCCAAGGTATGGCTTTTTAACTCAAAACTCAAGTTCTTTCCAGGCAAATTAAGTAGATGGGATGGACCCTTAACTGTACTCCATGCATTCCCATATGGGGTTGTAGAGATCATGGTTTCCCCTTCTGGAAAGGTCATGAAAGTAAATGGGCAGAGGCTCAAACCTTTGTGGAAAATATTATGGAGTCCTCTGAAACCATGCACTTTCAAGAACCTCTCAATGCTAAGTGATCTCCAGCCTTGTACACTGTGTAACATAGCTGCTTTTGTTATTTTAAATTCTATCATCTATTGTGTTTTGTGTAATCTGTGTTTGTGAATCTTGATCTATGTGTATGAATCTTGGTCTACTATGGTGTGAGACTGTGTTTAACATAGGAATACATTATTGTTAGAAATGAGAGTGTGCATGTGTAGCATGGCAGTGGGCCTGATAGCACGTGTGAAAATGCACTATTTTTAACCTGCTCAAGAGGATCAAGCATCCTCTCGAGCCATTGTAAATGCATATTTGGCTTGCTCGATAGGCTAAGGCACTGCATGAGAGCCTCTTGAGCCCTAATACCTGAGGAGAATAGAGTCCTTGACAGGCTCTGATGTATAAAAAACATTTGCTTGAGAGCCTCTCGAGCAGAAACACCTGAAGCTCAGCCTATCGAGGCTTGGACTTTCAACAGGTATACCTACTGAGCAGTTCAAATTCATTGCTCGACGGGCTGATTTCCAGTGACTTTATTTGCTCGAGAGCCTCTCGAGTTCCATATTTTAAGAAATCAGCCTCTCGAGGCTCGGGTTTCCTTGTTTTAAACCCCCTCGACCAGCAGTTCTCTCATCTTCATTTCCTGATAAAACACTCGAGCACAGCCTCAGCCGAATTTTTCTACTTCTTTACTCACTGATATTTTGGCTCCCTCATTCACACCCTGCTTTTGCACTTTGCTAAGCAACACAGGCCGAGTATTTTTCCCCTGACATAATGCTATTTGGTCCACTATGCATTTTCTGTTGCAGAGCTTTTAGGGGTAAGTTTCCACACTCTTCTTAGCTGTTAGTTGTCAAGGCACTTGTACTAGGTTGATTTAGTTTTTGTTGAGGAGTATTTACTGGGTTCATTTATTGGAGTTGTAGGCAATCTACGATTTGAAGTTTGAGAGATCAAATGTAGGGTTTTAATGGCTGATAATTCATAATTTGGAGAAACCATGCAAGGGCTGTTGAGCCCTTTCCAAACAAACCCTCCCAATCCCACCAGAAAATCCCAGAGGATTGCTACATCCTCCACCCTAGAAGCCATAGAACCTCCAGGCTGGTCCTAAGAAAAGGGAAAGGACTGCCACCAAAGATCCAAAATCCGTCAAGCCCAAGAAGCAGAAACAACAGGAGGAAGCCACCCCAAAATCTGATCCACTGACCACACCCAATGAATTTATGGCTGCCTTGGGTTTGGAGCCTGAAATTGCCTTTAATAAGGCATTTTTTACAAATGAAGCCTTGGCTGTTGAAGCCATGGAATTTTTTACCAAGGCTTCCTTGGATACCCTATTGATGCCTTTAGAGGAGTTGGTGTACCCTAGGCTAGTCAAGCTTTGGCACCAAAATATTAGACTCAAGGAGTCTGGGGGTGGACCTAACAAAGAAGACCATATGCTGGTCATTCTACTAGATGATTTTGCAATAGTTGTGGACACAACTGATATTGCAAATGCTCTGGGCATTCCAGCTGCCTATGACTTAGCTTGCAATTTGAGGGCACCACTTACTGCCTCCATCTCAGAGATTATAGAGAAGCAGACCAATGGTAAGAAAGCCTCTTGAGACTTACTCATGCGGAGTGACTTCCGCTCCAGCTTGCTCTTCATGGATATTATTCTAAGGAAGAACATATTTGTAGCTAGGCACCAACAGGAAAGGAGGCACCCCATAGCATATGTATTAGTCACTGATTTATACTTTTTTATACCCTTTAAACTTGGCTTTTGTTAGGCCCTAGAGTATCTAATAAGTGCTTTTTAAATATGGTTTGCAGTTTAGGAATAAAAATACAGTTAGTACAGTTGTTACGAACTGGAAAACATCATTTTCCACCCCTTAATCTGGGCTTTGATAGACCCTTGAGAGAACTAAATAAGTGTTTTTAGTGTTTGTTTTACAGCTAACAACAAAGGCAGGCTTAACCCTGAAAGCAGCTTAAAAGTGCCAAAAAGTGGATGACCTATTTTGATCTGGAGGAAGAAGGAGAAAGGACAACCTCATTGGCTGTCAAAATGCCTAGACTAAAGAGGAAAAAAGCCTGGTTTCAACCTGGAAATAAGTTTGGAGATACTCGAAAAGAAGAATGCACTACAGAATGCTTTTCAAAAGGATCCTTGAACTATTCGAAATGATCCCTGATCTATTAGAAAAGAACCTAAACATTGCGAATAAAACTAAAGCTCCAGGTTTGATTCTCGAAGAGCACCTGATCTATTCGAAAAGAACCAAACTTGCTGAAGATCTATTCGAAAAGAAGGAAACTCCTTGCGAACTACACCAGATCTATGCGAATAGAGATCCATAAGTCATTTTTCCCTTCGAAAAGGTCTCCAAACTGTGCGAATGGAGCTTCAGATGTTACAGTACCTCTCGAAAAGGTCTCTAAACTATGCGAAATGGTATTCTGAAGATTCCCAACAGCTGTAAGGGCAATTTAGTAATCTCTGCATGCGCCCCAGTGCAATTAAAAATCTAGGGGCATTCTGGAAGATTCGAAGCACGAACCAGAGGCATATTCCAACCCATGTGAACACCCAAAGATGAAATTACTTGGCGGGAACTTCTAGAAGCTCAAACAGATTTTTTAATTACATAACAGAATTGATGCCTCTGTCTCCTAATTGGCTGAACCAGATCAAGCAGTTCTGATTGGCCAGAATAGGTCTGGATCCTTGTGCTCGACTCCTATTGGCTGATATGGATCTAACCAATTCTGATTGGTTAATGCACATCTGAAATGGACTTGGGGAAAACTATAAATAGACGAACTATTTGCCCAATTTGGGTATCCAGAATTTGAGTTTCATTCCCGCTACCCCATTTCCAATTCAGATCAAGATAGCTTGTCTGAAACCTTTGTAATAGCCTAGCTTTTGTCTGTAACTGAGAACTGTGAGATACTTGTGTAAATTCAAGTGAGAATTGTATTCAAGACTACAAATCTGAGAGCTGTTGTAAGCTGTGCTCTGTAATTGTAATGGTGGATTTGAAAAGGTTACTTTCATCAGTACGTTCTCAATCGGATTCATGTTGAGGGTTCATTGTGATCTCCTCACTCATTAGACTCCTTTAGATTGGCTGTTTTTAAGTAATTTCCCTTAATTCACTATCCCTGTGGGAATCTGTGTTTGTAACCTGGTTCTCACAGCATTTGTAGTGGTGCCTTTGTTTTGAATCAAGACTTTGAATTGAAGAAGAAAACTATGTCCATGACAAGGGATGATCATAGCCATAAGTTCAACTCAATCCTAAGCCTTGAATTGGATTATTTTCTCTTACATCTGAGCTGGTAGCCAGATGAAGATTTGATACTTTTTCAACGGAGTTACACTATTTCTCATCCTATAATCAATTACTAAGCTTGAGTTAGTTGTTAGTTCTCCATTCTTATTAATTTTGCATCCAATTCCCCCACTCAGATCTGGATCACTTAGTTGAAATTTTACTTGTAGATAATTTAGTTAATGTGACAAATTCAAACTCTCATCTTATTTGCTTTGTAGATAGGATTAGAGGTCAGATCTGGTAGCTAAGATCTGGAGGTTTATCTTACATTTTAAATCAATTCCCTGTGGACGATCTTTTACTCACTTACATTTAAAACTTGCTACAATTGGCCCTGATCTTGCAGGCTAATTAACTTCTCTCTATGCTGATATTTTTTTATTCTTTTTAATTTTCCAAATTCAGTATAATTCATCATTTACAAATCGGTTTTCAAAATATAAATAAATCATGCACACTTAGAATCAACAACAAGTTTTTGGCGCCGTTGCCAGGGATCGAACCCGGGTCACCCGCGTGACTGGCGGGAATACTCACCTATTGAAGAGGTGAGTATTCTTATTTGCTTTGTAGATAGGATTAGAAGTCAGATCTGGAGGTTTATCTTACATTTTAAATCAATTCCCTGTAGACGATCTTTTGGTCACTTACATTTAAAACTTACTACAATTGGCCTTGATCTTGCAGGCTAATTAACTTCTCTCTATGCTGATATTTCTTTATTCTTTTTAATTTTCCAAATTCAGTATAATTCATCATTTACAAATCGGTTTTCAAAATATAAATAAATCATGCACACTTAGAATCAACAACAAGTTTTTTGCGTCGTTGCCGGAGAATAGATTTTAAAATTGGTAGACCTAAGTTTTTTTTTTATTTACATCAGTGCTAACTGCTCTGTTGTTTAAATCTGTGCAGTTACATTTGAGCTTGGAATCTACTCAGTTTTGAAGGTTTGCTTTGCACAATTTTTTTTTTCTATTTCTGTGTTGTATGTTTGGTAGGAGGAATCTCAATCTTGAGATTGTCCCGCTGAATTTAGAAGTTGAAAGGCTACTAAGAACCAGACAAACATCACAGAATTTTGCTGAGACTGCTACTATGGGTGAGCAACCTAGACTTTTGAGGGATTACTTTGCACCTGGTAGGTATAATTCCCCATTTTGCATTCAATTTCCTACTGTTGAAGGAAATTATGAAATCAAATCATCAACTATCCAGATGCTTCCTTCCTTTTATGGTTTGAGTAAGGAAGATCCATACAAGCATGTGGATGAATTCTTAGTCCAGAGGCAACCACGCTTAGGCTCTTTCCTTTTTCATTAAAAGACAAAGCTAGAGCATGGCTGTCCATGTTGCCACCAAACAATATTACTTCTTGGAATGATTTGCAATGTCAATTTTTAGCCAAATACTTCCCTATGTCTAAGACCAGCCAGTTGAGACAAAGCATTGTTTCTTTTTCTCAACACTCAACTGAAACTTTTCATGAAGCATGGGAAAGGTTTAAGGAACTTTTAAGGCAATGCCCTCATCATCAAGTTCCCCAATGGCAGCTTGTTCAAAGTTTCTATCAGGGAATTGATCAAAAGGGCAAGAATATGGTAGATGCTTCCTGTGGAGGCACCTATTTACAAAAAACAGTTGAGGAGGTCTGGGACCTATTTGAAGTTATTGGTGAAAATTCAACTCAACAGGAATCTTTGTCAAGAGACAATGAGAATCCTGCTCGGTTGAATAAAGAGCAGACTACCAAGGGAAAGATTTATGAAGTGAATGAGTTGGAAAGGAAGATGGATAATCTAACCATAAAGTTTGATAGATTGATGGACTCACTTAAAAATCTAATGGTTGCAAGAGTGGAGGAGGCATGTCTGATATGCCAGTCCCCTACTCATTCCCCTGATCAATGTCCAGCTGCACCACAGTTCCCAGATCTAGTGGTGGAGCAAGCTCATGCTGCCCAATAGTTTGGACATATGCAATCTAATGAATATGCATGGAGAGGGCACCCCAATTTAAGGTGGAGCCAGGGAAATTATCAAACACAACAGCAGCAGCAACCAAAGCATCAAATACCTTTCAAAACTACTCAGCCTTACCAGCAGAATTTTTATATCAAGCCAAATTTTCAGCAGCCCATTCCACAATAGATGGCACACCCTGTGCACCAATCTGTCATAGCTCAGCCTCCTTCCAGATCCCCTTCTTTTGAAGACCAAGTTCTAACCTCACTCCAGAATTTAGGATCTTTAACTCAGACTGTGAACTTTCACAATCAGAGTATAAAGAAGATTGAAGATACATTGGGTCAACTTTCAAATGCTTTGGCCAAAAGAGAGGAAGGTAGGTTACCCAGTCAACCCTTGAACAATCCCAAAGGACAGTTCATGGTTGGAGAGGCTTCTATTTCACATGAAGAAGTAAAAGCAATCACTACTTTGAGAAGTGGAAGAGTTGTAAATAACAATGTGGATACAGAAAAAGAAGAAGAAAAAAATAAGGAAACTGCTAGGAACATGCAGCAGGAGCAGCATGATGTTAGCATAAGGGGTGCTGATGTACCTCAGAAAAATAAAAAAAATAAAAAATAGAAAAATAAAAAATATTCTAGTGATGATTCTAAAGCTGTAAATGAAGGACTAGTTCCTCATTTACCATTTCCCCATGCCATGAAATCTGCATCTCCTTTTGATAAAGGAAATACAAAAATAGATGAAATGATGGAGACTTTCAAGCATGTCAAGATAAATCTTCCTTTGCTTGATGCAATCAAGCAAGTCCCAGCCTATGCAAAATTTTTGAAGGACATTTGCACACACAAAAGACAATCTAGGATCCAGTTATCTAAGAAGGTCTTTGCTGTGGAAAGAGTTAAACAGGTTTTTTCCATTACCACACCTCCTAAACTCTAAGATCCTGGAATCCCCACAATCCCTTACATTATTGGGGAACATACCATTGAAAAGGCTTTATTAGATTTGGGTGATAGTGTCAACCTGCTTCCATATTTTGTATATGAGAAACTAGGTTTGGGAGAATTAAAACCCACTCATGTGGTGTTACAATTAGCAGACAGATCTGAAAGAAAGCCAGTTGGGGTAATTGAGGATGTGTTGGTAGGAGTAGATAAGTTTTTCTACCCTGCTGATTTTCTGGTACTGGATATGGAACCCACAAAAAGTAGAACTTCCATCCCTGTAATTTTGGGGAGACCATTCCTGGCTACAGCCAATGCTTGCATTCCATGCAGGTCTGGTATTATGGAAGTGTCTTTTGGAAATATGAAGGTAAAGTTAAATGTTTACAATACAGTTACCCAGCCTCAATTTAGTTACGAGGAATGCTTTCTTGTTGATTTGTTGGATGAACTGGTAGAAGAAACTTTATCACAGTTCTTGTAGTGTAAAGATTTAACCATAGATTTTGAAGATGTTTGGAGAAATGCTGTGGAAGAGACAGTTTGTGCCTCAAAGTCTGAGGAGGTCAGAGCTGTGTAAGAAACTCATGTGAAAATAGCAAGGTTTTCTTCATGGAAACCCATTGTTTTTTCCCTTCCACAAACAGCCAAGGTACCTTTGTTACCTTCTTTTCTCAGCCCACCTGATGTAGAGCTAAAATAGTTGCCAGAAATTTTGAAATGTGTTTTTAGGAGATCATAAAACATTGCCTGTAATTATTTCTTCCTCCCTCACTGAGGAGCAGGAGGAAGAGTTGCTGATTGTATTGAAATAGTATAAGAGGGCAATTGGCTAGACTATTGTTGATTTGGGAGGAATCAGTCCAGCTGTTTGCATGCATAAAATTCACTTGGAAGAAGATGCAAAACCTTCTAGAGAAATGCAAAGGAGGCTGAATCCTCATATGCAAGACGTGGTCATGAAGGAGGTTGTTAAGTTGTTGGATGCTGGGGTCATTTACCCCATCTCAGATTCAACTTAGGTGGCACCTACACAGGTGATACCTAAGAAATCTGGGATCACTGTTGTAACCTCAGATTCTGGTGAGCTCATTTCGACCAGACAAACAACTGGTTGGAGGGTCTGTATTGATTACAGAAAGCTAAACACAATGACCAGAAAGGACCATTTCCCTCTTCCATTCATTGATCAGATTTTAGATAAGTTAGCAGGAAAAGCTTATTACTATTTTCTTGATGGTTACTTTGGTTACAACCAGATTTCTGTGTATCCACAAGATCAGGAAAAGACCACATTCACGTGCCCCTTCGGCACTTTTGCCTATAGGAGGATGCCTTTTGGTCTTTGTAATGCTCCTGCTACCTTTCAAAGATGTATGTACTCCATTTTCTCTGATATGATTGACCAATTTATGGAGATTTTTATGGATGACTTTTCAATATATGGAGACAGTTTTGCCCAGTGTTTACATCATCTCAGCTTGGTGTTACAGAGATGTGAGAAAACTAATTTAGTTTTGAGCTGGGAGAAGAGCCATTTCATGCTCACCCAAGGCATTGTCCTTGGTCATGTTGTCTCCCATAAGGGCATTGAGGTGGACAGAGCAAAAATTGATTTAATTGCACATTTTCCTCCTCCCAAAACTGTTAAGCAAATCAGAAGTTTTTTGTGGCATGCTGGATTTTACAGGAGGTTCATTAAGGACTTTAGTAAAATATCCAAGCCTCTTTGCCATTTATTGTGCCAAGATGTTCTTTTTGTTTTCAATGATGCATTTGAATTCTTAAAAAATTGTTTGATTTCAGCTCCAATACTACAGTCTCCAGATTATTCACTGCCTTTTGAGTTGATGTGTGATGCATCAGATTATGCTTTGGGAGCTGTTCTTGGGCAGAGAAAGGATAAGCTGCCTCATGTCATAGCTTATGCCAGTAGTTCAATGATTGATGCAAGCTCAATTACATAACAACTGAGAAAGAACTGCTGGCAGTTGTTTTTTCTTTGGAGAAATTCAGGTCATATGTTTTGGGTTCACAAATTGTGGTGTTCACTGACCACTCAGCCTTGAAATACCTTCTGTCTAAGAAGGATACCAAACCAAGATTAATCAGGTGGATCCTCCTATTATAGGAGTTTGATTTACAGATTAAAGACAAAAAGGGTGTGGAAAATGTGGTGGCTGATCACCTGTCTAGAATTATAACTGCTGAGATTGATAGGTTGCCTATCAATGACTCTTTTCCTGATGAGCAACTTTTTGCTATCAATGTGCATACCCCTTGGTTTGCAAATATAGTCAACTTTTTGGCTACTGGGAGGACCCCTCAACACAGGAATAAAATGGATAAAGATCTCTTCTTTTCAAAGGTTAAACACTTTATTTGGGAGGATCCTTACCTATTCAAGATTTGTGCAGACCAAATAATTAGAAGATGTGTCCATGAAGAAGACTTTCATAGCATACTTTCCATGTGTCATGAACAAGCCTGTGGAGGTCATTTTAGTGAAAACAAAACTGCTACAAAAGTTTTGCAGTGTGGATTTTATTGGCCCACACTCTTCAAAGATGCACTGCAGCACTGTAAGTCTTGTCAGAATTGCCAGAGATTGGGTGACATTTCCAAGAGAAATTCAATGCCTTTACAACCCATTTTGGTAGTTGAATTGTTTGATATTTGGGGGATAGATTTTATGGGACCTTTTCCTCCTTCAAATGGTTTTAATTTTATTTTAGTAGCTGTGGATTATCTATCCAAATGGGTTGAAGCCACAACCACTAAACCAATGACCACAGAGTTGTCCTTAAATTCTTAAAGGATAACATTTTTTCCAGGTTCGGTTCCCCCAGAGCCATTATCAGTGATGGGGGGAGCCATTTTTGTAATAAGCATTTTGAAGCTCTATTGAAAAAGTACTCTGTGACTCACAGAGTAGCTACTCCATATCATCCACAGACCAGTGGACAAGTGGAGATTTCCAACAAAGAAATCAAACATATACTGGAAAAAACTGAGGAAGGACAGAAAGGATTGGTCCCTTAAGCTAAATGATGCATTGTGGGCATATAGGACAGCCTATAAAACCCCAATTGGCATGTCCCCATTTAGATTGGTCTATGGTAAAACATGCCATTTACCAATGGAGTTAGAATATAAGGCCTTTTGGGCCATTAAAACTTTAAACATGGATCTTACTACTGCTGGTAATCACAGGAAACTGCAGCTCTCTGAGTTGAAAGAGCTGAGGATGGATGCATACACCAATGCAAGATCTTACAAAGAAAAAGTTAAGGCTTTCTATGACAAAAATCTGCTAAGAAAAGAATTCATAGTTGGCACCAAGGTATGGTTATTCAATTCAAAACTCAAGTTTTTTCCAGGAAAGCTGAGATCCAGATGGGAAGGGCCATATACTGTCATTCAAGCATCTCCATCTGGAGCTGTTGAAATTATGGGCCCAAGTGATGGGAGAACCTTGAAAGTAAATGGTCAGAGGCTCAAACCATGCATTGAAAATATTCTGGAGCCTGTGATGACCATCTATCATCAAGAGCCTCCACAAATCTGATGTCACACAACTGTATCATATGTATTGTAACTGTCTCTGTTCTGTGATTTTAAAATAGTTTTGTAATTGTTTTTTCTTTGTTTTAGTCATGTTTTAGTTAAATTTTCTTTGAGGAATCATGAGTTCTGAAAGTTTTGTGGTTAACTTTGAGTTCTGTACTTCAGAACTTTTGTTCATAATTTTCGAAAAGTTTTACAATCATTTCGTAAAGAAAAATTCATTTCGAAAAGTACAATCTTCTTTTCGAAAAGGATCTGAACTTATAACCACAACTGTTCAAAAAGAATGAATTTGCTTTTCGAATAGTTGTGTCTGGAGCTTTTTGCTTTTCGAATAGTTGTGTCTGGACTTTTTGCTTTTCGAATAGTTGTGTCTGGAGCTTTTTGCTTTTTGAATGGTACTGATGCCATTCTTCTTTTTGAAAAGGACTTTTTTGAACTTTTCAAAAACTTCAATAAGGCTTTGCGAAATCAATTTAAGCATATTTAAACCCATTCGAAGCAAGGTTTTCATATTCGACAGCATTCTAGCCCGTCTTGTGTCGTGAAAAACCCATTTTTTCCATCTCTACGTTCTTCGGGAGCTCAGAACGAATTACCTTCATTTCTGTGCCACATTTAAGCTTGAAAAGAAGAACATTTTGCCTCTGGTTTTGGTGGATTTGATCAAGCGGTCAGAGATTTTGAGCAAACCCTAGGTTTTGGTATTTTTCTCCCCATATGCTCTGTTTGTGCTTTCAAGATTTGATTTTTTTTTTCTGTAAACATACATTGTCTGAGATTCCAGAGAGTTGGTAGTTAATTGTTGTTAAAAGGAGGAACTATTTGAAGAAGTGTTTAGAAATTGTTAAAATGGGGAAGACTGAAAAATCGCTGGCTGCGATGTTCCCTAGGTCTTCTATCAAGAAAGTTAGTAAACCCTCCACCAAAGGAAAAGCCAAAACTTCAGCCAAGAGGAAACTATCAATGGATAAGGCTGATAAGATTGAGAAAGGAAAGAAGGTTAGACTTGAGGAACCCATCCCAACAGCTGACCCTAGTCCTGAGCCTGAGCTTCCTCCTCTTCCTATGCATTTGGTACTGCCAAACCCCTTCATTGAAGCTTAGAAGCTGATTCCAGAGCTTATTGTTGATGAGAATTTTTTCTCGAACAAACTTGAATGTAAGCTATCATTGAACTACATCAGGGATGCTTCACTGAGCAACATTCTAACCCCTCTTCCAGAGAAAATTTATCCAAGAATGGTGCGATTATGGTACCAAAACATGGTGAAAGTGACTGAGAAGAATGCTAATGACCCAATGCTTGTAATTTTCATTGATGATTGTGATTTAACAGTCACTTATGAAGACATTGGAAATGCCTTGGGGATACCATTTCAATATGATCTTATTGGTCCTTTAGCTGCACCAGAGACAGCTACTTTTAGAGATATAGCTGCCCATCTAACCAAAGGCATAGTTGGAAGTGGCAGTCCATCATGAGGAGAGACTTAGCACCCCAATGTTTGCTGATGGATTCCATTTTGAGAGGGTGTTTTTATGTCACTGGGCACAGCCAGGAAAGAAGGACACCCATTTTGGAGGCCCTCCTTCATTTTTCTAAAGGGCAATTCTTCAATGCTCCTATGTTAATTTTCGAAGCCATGGCTGACATCAGTGCCAAGATGAAGAAGGAACAGAAAATAGCTGGAATACCATTTGGAAGGTTGATCACAGCCCTACTAAGGGCCAAAATTGACATTGATGAGCAAGAGCCATTTTAGATTATTCCCCCTCATGCTTTTGGGAAGAGGGCTTGGACTACAAGCCAAACCATGTTGAATAAAATGAGGGAAGAAGCTGAGCCAGGTCAGGAGGCTACTATACCTGAACTTGAGGTGACCAGCTCTTTAGATGCACCTATTGAACTTGCAGTTGCCATTGAACCTACCACCATTGCTGAGGTAACCAACTCTTTAGCTGTACCTATTGTTGAGGAAACCACCCTCTTGCCCACCTCACCTATCACAGCACCTATCCCATCACCTATCCTAGCAGTCCCATCACTCATCACCACCATAATCCCAATTATAGATTCTCCATCTACACCAACTCCTCCAGCCATACTTACACCACCAATTTCACCTAACAATTTCCAAGATATTGCCACAGATTTTGTTGTCCACTCTCCCAGCACACCTCTCCTTCAAAGCTTCTCAGGTTCACTAGCTCATTCAGCCCATACACCTGAACTTACCCATACACCTGAAATTACCCATACTCTTGAACCTGAGATATTCACCACTGAAGCCTATTCATCCTTGATGGGATCTATTTTGGAGAATATTGGGCATGACTCTGTCCTCATGCCTGACCCCCCCAAATTCACTCATTTGGCTACTTCCCCCTTTACAGTCATCTCACCCATTGCCTCCCAACCATCTACATCAATCTTACCAGTCCCTACTCTGCCTACCACACCCACACCTGACACAATTAGCCAAATCTTTACCTTCCTCTAATCCATCCAAGCCCAGCTACAGATCAACATAGACAACCAGTCTGTGACAAAGTCCTTTCTCCAAACCTTGGCTTCCACATCCCAACTAAATACCTTAGTCCCACTACCTCCCACTTCTGACCATGCTACCCAAACAGACCCTGAGGTAGTATTTTTAGATTCACCCATCCCCAATATTTCTGATCATGCTACCCAAACAGAACCTGAGGTAGTACTTTTGGATTCCCCTCCACCCATCCTCACTATCTCTGATCAAGCTACTCAAACTGACCCTGAGGTAGTATTTTTAGATTCCTCTTCTCCCACCCCCACTGCTGGGATACATATGGTCCCCTACCACTCCATTCCGATTCCACGCTTTGCCACTCTCCAAAGGGCTATGGAAGAGAACCCTTACATCTTTCACGATGTCCTTAAGGGGTTAGCAGATATTCAAGCTTACATTAGGACCCCTTATGAAGACCAGATTCAGAAGCTGGAGCTGTTTATGAAATTTGAGAGAAATAAGATGCAAGACCTGTTGAGCCAAACATTTCAGATGGTTAGGAGCGAGCAGCACAAAGTTACCATGTTACAAGAGAGTCTGGCACAAGAAAAAGCGAGGTGATAGACTTGCAAAATATATTGGCCTCACCAAAAAGATCAAATCTGAGGAGTACACCGAACTTCAAACCACAATCCAAGAGAAAGCTAAATCGAGTTCAGACTCTAATACTGACTCAAGTTCTGGCTCCAACAATGATTCCAGTTCTGATCCCATTGAACCAACTTATGATACAAATTTCGACCCTAGTTATTAGACTACCTTGTAAATTTTTTGTTTTATTGTTTCTGTAGTGTGTAATTAATGTTTACTGTTGACTTTTGTTAATTTGCAATTACTGTGCATTTCTTTTGTCTCTGTCAATGTGTTTTTTGTTTTTGTTCTTTTCTTTTTACTTATTCACTTCTGGACCAGTGAGGACACTGATCCTCAGAGGTTTGGGGGTGTGCCAGAATTGCCAATAGTTGAGTTAACATCAATGCAGCCTATGATCAGCAGAATTTTTGAAATTGAAGTGATTTCACACCTGTTTGTTTTTGAAAAATGAGGAAGTTAAAACTTTTTAAAATGAACTTCTAATGTAATTCTAATACTGTCATAAAGTGAATGTCAGAAAATTTCCAAAAGAGAAGTGATGTTTCAGTAAACCTAAAAAGAGAGAAAACAGTAATGATATACCTTAGAAATTTGATAGAAAACCACATCCAATGAGATTTGGACCTAAAATGAATTCTTTGGAGGTATGAATTGGCAATTTTTTCTGCTCTAGGGACTGTTTGAACCTGCTTGCTATCACTAGAAGTTACACATATCCAAATTGAAATAACTTGACAACAATCATGATATTAAAGACATGATGCAAGGCCTGCTTTTGGACAGTTTGAACTTAAAAAAAAAGCCCCACCTTTTGAAACTGCCCTTGATACACACCATTTGAGCGTTATAAATCTAAGATTTCTTTGAAACCTCATCAACCTCATTTAGCCTAACCCTCACTCTGAGAATTCAGGAGGTAAAGGAAAGGAAGCTGAAGAAAGGAGAGTTGGGTATCAGTTTGGTAAAAAGAAAAATAATTGAAGGCAATGATGTGTCAGCAAAAGAAATGTGGCATTCCAGTTAATGTTGCTTTCAAAAAAAAAAAAAAAAAAAAAAAAAAAAGGAAAAAGGAAAAGTCATTGGAAGTTTGGAAAAGAAAGAGAAAAAGATGGCCACTTTGGCTCTGAAAATTCAAAGGAGATAATGAAATTGTGATGAATTGAAGAAGGTGTATCTATCACTTCCTTACCTTGACTGACTTCTCATTTTTTGAACTCCATTCCACCCCTCTATTCTTGATAAAATTCACCCATAAGCCACATTACAACCCAAGTTAAAAGTCCTTACTGATCAATGATGGATTGAGCTGTCACATGGAGATAAGGATTTGTGTAATCTATGGTGAAAAGAGCAGTAAATTCAGAACTGAAAAGCAATGCCTATGCTCCTGCTTATAGTCCTATTTGAGGGCTGTAACTGCTCTTGAGCTGTGTGAAATAGTACAACCCTCCTACTTGCATGTTGAGTGAAAACCCTGGTGAGAGTTGGGTATGAAATCAACTTATTTGGGGTAACATCAAAGCTGGATCCTAAAATAGAAGGCAAGCTGTTCATTAATTTTTCTTGTAAAAAACTTTTTGACACAAATTGAGTGAATGGTAAAAGGAATTATAGTAGAATTTTAGTTTTGAACTATTGTTTTCTTGAGAATCTTCTTACAGCTTGACTGATGCAGGTGTGAATAATCTGATTGGATAAAAGTCTGCTTTAACAGAACTGCATTGATATTAACTGATATATTGGAGAAGTTTGTGGGTACCTTCACTGAAAACCCTCAGGAGACTTCACTCCTCCACTAGAGATCACCTAGGGGTTTAAAAGGCTTGTTGCATATGCTAAATGCAACTGTGGTCCCTACAAAAGTGGCTTTTCATTCTGTTTTTAATTTTGTCTTTGCTCAGGGACTAGAAAAGCTTAGGTTTGGGGGTGTGTTGCAAACTGGAAAACACCATTTTCCACCCCTTAATCTGGGCCTTGATAGACCCCTGAGAGAACTAAATAAGTGTTTTTAGTGTTTGTTTTATAGCTAACAACAAAGGCAGGCTTAACCCTGAAAGCAGCTTAAAAGTGCCAAAAAGAGGATGACCTATTTTGATCTGGAGGAAGAAGGAGAAAGGACAACCTCATTGACTGTCAAAATGCCTAGACTAAAGAGGAAAAAAGCCTGGTTTCAACCTGGAAATAAGTTTGGAGCTACTCGAAAAGAAGAATGCATTACAGAATGCTTTTCGAAAGGATCCTTGAACTATTCGAAATGATCCCTGATTTATTCGAAAAGAACTTGAACATTGCGAATAAAACTAAAGCTCCAGGTTTGATTCTCGAAGAGCACCTGATCTATTCGAAAAGAACCAAACTTGCTGAAGATCTATTCGAAAAGAAGGAAACTCCTTACGAACTGCACCAGATCTATGCCAATAGAGCTCCAGACGTCATTTTTCCCTTCGAAAAGGTCTCCAAATTGTGCGAATAGTGCTTCAGAAGTTAAAGTACCTCTCGAAAAGGTCTCCAAACTATGCGAAATGGTATTCTGAAGATTCCCAGTAGCTACAAGGGCAATTTAGTAATCTCTGCACGCGCCCCAATGCAATTAAAAACCTAAGGGCATTTTGGAAGATTCGAAGCACGAACTAGAGGCATATTCCAACCCATGTGAGCACCCAAAGATGAAATTAATTGGCGGGAACTTCTAGAAGCTCAAACAGATTTTTGAATTACATAACAGAATTGATGCCTCGTCTCACGATCATTGAACGGATCAAGCAATTTTGATTGGCCAGAACAGATCTGGATCCTTGTGCTCGACTCCTATTGGCTGATATGGATCTAACCAATTCTGATTGGTTAATGCACATCTGAAATGGACTTGGGAAAAACTATAAATAGATGAACTATTTGCCCAATTTGGGTATCCAGAATTTGAGTTTCATTCCTGCTGCCCCATTTCCAATTCAGATCAAGATAGCTTGTCTGAAACCTCTGTAATAGCCTAGCTTTTGTCTGTAATTGAGAACTATGAGATACTTGTATAAATTCAAGTGAGAATTGTATTCAAGACTACAAATCTGAGAGCTGTTGTAAGCTGTGCTCTGTAATTGTAATGGTGGATTTCAAAAGGTTACTTTCATTAGTACGTTCTCAATCAGATTCATGTTGAGGGTTCATTGTGATCTCCTCACTCATTAAACTCCTTTAGATTGGCTGTTTTTAAGTAATTTCCCTTAATTCACTATCCCTGTGGGAATCTGTGTTTGTAACCTAGTTCTCACAGCATTTGTAGTGGTGCCTTTGTTCTGAATCAAGACTTTGAATTGAAGAAGAAAACTATTGGATGATCTGTGTCCATGACAGTGGACAGATCCTAGCCATAAGTTCAACTCAATCCTAAGCCTTGAATTGGATTATTTTCTCTTACATCTGAGCTGGTAGCCAGATAAAGATTTGATACTTTTTCAATGGAGTTACACTATTTCTCATCCTGTAATCAATTATTAAGCTTGAGTTAGCTGTTACTTCTCCATTCTTATTAATTTTGCATCCAATTCCCCCACTTAGATCTGGATCACTTAGTTGAAATTTTACTTGTAGATAATTTAGTTAATGTGACAAATTCAAACTCTCATCTTATTTGCTTTGTAGATAGGATTAGAGGTCAGATCTGGTAGCTAAGATCTGGAGGTTTATCTTACATTTTAAATCAATTCCCTGTGGACGATCTTTTACTCACTTACATTTAAAACTTGCTACAATTGGCCCTGATCTTGCAGGCTAATTAACTTCTCTCTGTGCTGATATTTCTTTATTCTTTTTAATTTTCCAAATTCAGTATAATTCATCATTTACAAATCGGTTTTCAAAATATAAATAAATCATGCACACTTAGAATCAACAACAACAGTTTTTCAGCTAAAGGTGCCAATAAGAGGAGATGAGAATCTTAAAGATGAGGAAAGAGGGAGTCACACATGAAGACTAGCAATTCAAGGGGCTTATTACAGCATCCTAGGTGTGCTTAAGCTAACAGAGAACCTGCAGCTGCATACACACATGAGAACTTCTGCTGTAGCAGCTCAAGCTTCAACATGGACAACTATGTGCTCACTTGGGAAGCTTAGTTTATACATTAGTGCAGCCATGTGATTCAGCCCAATAGCAGCAGCATGTCCTTGGACCTAATGAGCTATAGCAGCCAGCACATTGAGGATTTGAGCAGCAAGGAAGCTCAGCAACATATAAAGTTGTGTGCACACTCCTTTGATTCACATTAGCCAATCAGCTGCAGTTACCATTCAATAGCAGCCACATAACAATAGTTGCAGCAGCACTATACTCGGGCTCTTAAGAGCTGCAACAAGGAAGATTGTGCACACTTGAAGCTCCACTTTAGCCAACTGCTCGAGCAGTCTAGCTCCCAAAATCAGGTTCCTAAAGCAATAGCTGCAGTAAACCTCTCGAGAGGATTAAACTAGATGAACAGCAGCTCCCTTGAACCTCATGAAGTGTTGTTAGGTGAACTCACATTACAAACCTGTCGAATGGGTATGTTTATAAAGCATGAAGTCATCCTCTCAAATGGACATT
Organism: Chloranthus sessilifolius; assembly: GCA_021018995.1. NCBI lineage: Eukaryota > Viridiplantae > Streptophyta > Magnoliopsida > Chloranthales > Chloranthaceae > Chloranthus > Chloranthus sessilifolius. The sequence goes on from CM037597.1 coordinate 102,184,558, forward strand.
GTGTAGCTTCAACACCTGTCGACAGCAACCCTTCAATCTTTCGAGCAAGTGCAGCCTTCAACCTATCGAGCTCTGAATTTGTAGCTTCAGCACACTTCACAAACCTCTCTAGCAAAAAAGGCCTCTAAAAGTAGCTCCCAAGCACATACTCTCGAGAGGATCTCCTACAGCCATCCTCTCGACATAACCATTTCAACCTGTCTATGTTTCATCGCAACTTCAGTACCTCTCGAATGGTACAACCTCTTGACCAGCAACCTGTCGAGTTCTGAACTTGTAGCTTCAAAACCTCCCACAACCTGTTGAGCTCTAGCCTTCCGCTCAATAACCTGTCGACATCTACCCTCTATCCTCTCGAGTTGTAGTTTGCAATGCACCCAACCTGTCGACATCTTCATTGCAGCCATCAGCATCCTCTCGACATAGAACTGTTTTCAGCCTCAGCACCTACCAACAGATCCTCTACACAAACTTCCATCCTGTCGAGGCCTTATCTTCAGCAAACTCCAACCTGTCGGCTTAATGAGTGGGTAATGCAGCATCAACACCTATCAAGATCTACACTTTATCTTGTCGAGTGGACTTTCCATGCTTCAGCTATCCTGTCGAATGGTTCTTCAAACCATCAGTAACCTATCGAAATACGATACAGATCCTCACAAAAAAATACCTGAAGCTGTTGGGTTTCCAAGTTGAACCTCAGTACCCATCGACTTGCTATCCCATCCTCTCGAAAGCATGGCTGAAGCCACCTTCAACCTCTCGAATTGCACCAGCTACACTTCAGCACCTCTCGAATGGTTCAGCCTCTATATCCAGCCATCCTATCGAACTGCACTCCACTCCATCATCTCGAGTTCTCTTCTCTACCTCATTGCTGAAGTTGCAGATTTCAAAGGCCATTAATCTCAACCTATTAAACTATAGTTTAGACTTTATTTCTGCAACTCATCCAGCTTAGGCCCCATTAAGCTTCAACCATCAACTTGTTGATGTTACTTTGCAGCCATTGCATTGGGCATTTTTTCATTTGAGGGCTGTTTTCAATTTCCTGCTTTGTAAATATCTTTGAATTTTAATTTGAATTGAGGACTCAGGTTGAAATTTACAGATTAGTGTAACGATTTTACTTTTCCATCTTCAGTTTTCTAGAATTTGATTGACGCCCAAGTTTTAGGAGATTGTTGATTAGATTAAATTTGTATTGATAGGATTTTAGTATTGATTGATGACAAATGCTAGGAAACTTGATATGTAGTGTAATGGTACTGTTTAATTTCATAAATATCCAATAGCTAAAAATTGTGATTGATGACCATAATCTGAAGTAGGAGGATTTAGGATTAATATTCTGCAAAATCTAGATTAAGAAATAATTTTTTTATTCATATATCTCTAGTAGTTTAGGAATTAAAAGATAGGTATAAGTTTTCAGAAAATTAAGTTAATATAGTATAACCTGTCTTCATGGGAACGATCCTATGCTAGTACTATGATTTCCCTTGTGCGCTTGCAATAGGTTAAGACTTAATTAGATACACATATAAGTAGCGATCAATGACTCAGAAGGAACCTCGCTACAATGAGGTTGCAAGGTCGATGCAGCGAGTCCATCAGAACTCCCAGCCTCTTGGTTCCTTCTTCTAAATCAGAAACCTTAATTTCCTTACATAACTACAATTCCAGGCATTTAATCTAATCTAATTTCATACTATAAGATTAAATCATGAATTTCTACCTTAAAATCTTGCGCATGCAACATTCAAAATCCTCATAATCGGAGAAGATCAACGCCTAGGATTCTCACACGTTCGATCCTCAAAAATTCCTTGCATGAGATATCGAAACTGGACAATTAGGTTCTAAATTTTGGAAATCTAGGTTTCTTGGATCATGCTACGACATTTACCTTCTTTAATTCTTCACATGCAAAGTCTCTGATCGTCGGTGTCGAGATCTCTTAGTCTGATGGTTTGATCTCCCTCTTCTTCGATCGTGGCGGTATGGAAATAGAAGTTCTGGTATGATCGGAACAAACAAATGTTCGAGTCGAAGGAGGAGAAGGATTCAAAAATGATCTAACATCTGAGATCTCACAAGGAGTTGTGGAAGAAGATGGTTTTTTCTCTTCTCTCTTCGGTTTCCTCTTTCAAACTAACTCTCTCAACAAAACACATGCAACCATATGCGTGGGAATGCTTCTTAAGTTAAGAGTGTTCATTCGATGTGCGGCCGACACATCCAGCATGGTGTATTGGTCTAAGTAAAACTAAACAAAAACCAAGGTTCCAATGTACACAACAGGTCTTGATCTCATGACTTTGTGTTTTCTAGCCAAGTTCTTTACCAGGAGTGCTCTCAAGGAGTAGTAATTACACAATTTAGTGTTTAAGCCTTATTACAAAGGTACCCATTTAGAATTAATGACATGATCTATTTTAATTATAAGGCGCACATTACTCCCAGTCTCAAGCACGAGTGCATGCCCGGGGTAACATACTCTGCATATTCAGGTTTGGAATTTGTAGGGTGTTACTCTTAGACCTTACCTTCTAATCACACATGCAACGCTTGCGACTCTCGGGATCCAAAGATAATGATGCCCACGATTCGCGTTATCCCGATCCTTAAAACCCTTGCATGAAAATCCCAAACGCGTTCAAATCGGATCTAATTTCACATAATCGACATTTGCACTTGAGGGATCTCCAAGTTTACCTTTCTAATCACGCATGCGCAGTTTATAATTAGAAAGATCGCGAAGAACCGACACCTATGTCTCACGCTCGTCTGATAGTTCGATCTCCACTATTCTTCAATCTTATGGTGTCAGTGATCGGAGTTCCTCGTGATGTGAAGCGAAATGAAAATGAGGTGCAATGGAGATCAACGGTTGGGATTTCATGAGGGGAAACGAGAAGGAGAAGATGGAGCTCTCTCTTTCTTCCTCTTTCTTTCTCAAACGAATCTCACGGGAGTTTTCAAATGGCAATTCGAGCTTGACTTTTATACTTAGTGGAGAAGATTTGGTGCGGGCTGGCACACCGTGAATTGGTGTGCAGGTCTCTATCCAAAGGTCCAAAATGGACTTAAAATTGTATTCCACTAGTATCGATCCCTGGACTACTTGTTTACTAAGCATGCCCTTTATCAGTGGTGTTCTCACAGAGCTTGTGTAACCAATTACAAAATTTAATATATGTCCCTTAGTACAACGGCACACATGTTCTAACATAATTATTTCAAGATTTGAGGCGTACATTGCCTGCGGTGTCGAGCACACACATTTAGTCGACGTATTTGGGTTTGGAATTTTCTAGATGTTACATGGTAGGCACGAGCATGCTCAACCTCAAGAAGCATCTCCTCCACCTAATGAACTTGCATGAAAGTATGTGATTAATCTAAGAGAGCCATATACATCTATTAAGTATGAACTATACAAGAGGAAGGGAGAAATGTACCATCTCCGATCGCTCACGAAGAAGGCACTCGATTGTCTCAACCGTCGTAGGATCTGTCGGAGGAGTAGGTGGAGGTGGTATCTCAGTCGTGGGCTATTACAACATAAAGAACAAATATGCATCAAAAATATGAAAAGGCAAATAAACAATAAAACAATTGTATATTAACTAATTATACCTGAAGAGGAGTGAAGATATCATACGAATCCTGGGGGGTGACCTCAGGAGGCGAATCAGGAACAACCTGCAAGCAAATGAAACCAAAAAGAAAACTGTCAGATAAACAAAACATATGATCCATAAAACCTAATAGCATAATGTAAATACCCTATCATACCTGACTCTCCAGACGCAATGAGGCTGTAGTAGCATTGACAGTCTGTCGATCTTCAACATCCTTTCGCAGAAAAGAAATTCCAAAAAAAATTTAGAAGAAAACCAACGATAACATAATATGAAAAATAAAGGATAAAAACAAATAAAGAACTCACCCAATACTCTAACTCAATGTGTAGATGAGCTACCTCTGGATTCTCCCTACTAGAGGAAGCAACAGAAGAAGGATCGAAGGGGGGAGCTCCAGCAGCAAGCTCCGCTTTCTGTAAACAAAAGTTCAAACAACGAGAGTAATCAAAACATGAACAACTAAACAACAATAAGGTTGCAATCAAAGACTCACCAGTGATCAGTCACATAATTTACCACTTTATCACCCTAAACTTAGTGATGCTAGACCCTAGTTTGCTATTAATGATACGATGATGTGCAAATATTTAGAACAGATAACAGAATAGAGTAAGAGTGATAATCTCTGCCAAAATAAACTCAAAATGCAATAAGAAACATGATCGTACGTAGATACGATTCAATCGTATTGAGAACCAGTCTATAAGCCGAAAGAAGAGACCTTATGTCTGATCATAATCACGAACGAACATAGTTGAAGAAGAAAAGAAGGAATCGTAATCTACAATTCTACTAAAGACGCTTCAGACAGGAGGACTCGAAGCAAAGACACGATCATGCGTACTCATGAACGAACGTGCTGAATAAAGAAAAGATGCATTCATATTTTACGATTGTATATATATATCAAAGCTCGTTGTTGCAGCTGATCACATGAAAGTCACGCACAGAATTGGAAGATCACTTGAATTAGAAGTTTTGCTAGACTACGGATCTAAGAAGATTGGAGAAAGAATCCCAAAGATCTTTGTTACTGAAAATAAGGAGAAAAGTTCTGCATGCATCTACCATCCAAAGCAAGGAAGACTAGGATTAGAAGTTTTGTTATTTTAGGAATCTTTTGTTCTTAGTAATTTTCTTTTATTAAAATTCGAATAATGTAAACAAGCCCCTTATGATCTATAAATAATAAGGCTCGACATAGGAGGAAAACTTATTGAAGGAACTCTTAACATCAATTGATGATTGAGGTTGGGTTTTCTTCCGATCACCTTAGTTTAGAATAGTTTAGTTATCCAAGGTTTCTCGAAAGCAATTAACGACTGTGATCGGGAGCTGGAATATTAGAGTAGAGCATCCATAATTTCTCAAAAGCAATTGACGCCTGTCACTGAGGGATAAAAGATCTTTTATTTGCTTTCTAGTTAGTTACTATGTTCATTTTCTATTTTATAAACATCTAAAAGTTCTTGATTTAATTTACTACTAAACTCTTGAATTTTTCAATTAGTGTAACGGTATTTATTTTCTATCTTCAATTTTTTTGAGTTTGATTGATGCCCATTTTTCTAGAAGATTGCTAACTAGTTTAAATCTATATTGAGGAAACTTAGTCTTTGATTGACGCCCAAATTCTAGAGGATTGAGATATAGTGTAACGGTATTTTAATTTTGTAAGCATCCGAGAACTGAAGGATTATGATTGACAACCATAATCTAGAAGTAGGAGGCTTTAGATTTACTTTTCTCCAATTAGTTTAACAGCCATTCTTTTATTCATATTTCTCAACCTTTAAAGACAAATAGAAGTTCTCAGAAATTTTGACCTTTCTCGTTGGAACGATCCTATACTAGTGCTATAATTTTCATTGCGTGTTTGTGATCAGTCACAGAATTTACCATTTTATCACCTTTAACTTAGTGATGCTAGGACTTAGTATGTTACTAATAAGATAACGATGTGCAGATATTAAGGATGAATAGCAAAAGAGAGCTAAAGTGTTAATATTCGTCAAAATAAACTCAAAAAGCAATAAAAAGACGATTGAGCGAAAGAAGATGATTCGTTGCTGCTGAAAGCCAAGAAATCATAATTTACGATTGTGCGCTAAAGCTGAAGATGAAAGAAAGAGAAAAGATAAGAAATCGTAACTTCTGATTCTTCAAAAGGCGATTCTTCAGAAAGCGACAAAGTAATAAAGAGCGATAAAAGAAAGCGATCGTTCGTTATTGAAAATCGTCCAGTAAGTTGTGTGAAAATGATAATCATGATTTACGATTCTCTAGAAAAAGAAGAACAATCGTAATTTACGATTGTATAAAAGAAAAGCTTTCCCTCTGCTATATCTGATGTTGATGATCACGTGAGTGAAGACTATCATTGCCATACACCGAATTAGAAGATCTCTGAAATTAGAAGTTTGGTGAATCACGGATCTGAGAAGATTGATGAAGATAAATTTCGAAGATCTTTGCTGCTGTTATCAAGAATAATCCGGAAGCATATCAATTGTTTAAAAGGAAGAATAAAATTAAGAATTAGAGTTATATTAGGAATCTTATAACTTTAGTAGTTTCTTTTATTAGAATTAGGAGTCTTTGTAAATCGACTCCTTATGATCTATAAATAAGAGAGCCCGGTCTAAGAATAAATGATAGAAGTATTTCAGCATCAATTGATGACTGAGGTTGGATTTTCTTTTGATCAGTAGTATAAAATAGTTAGAGTAGATTAGATATCAGAGGTTTCTCAAGAGTAATTGACGACTACTATTGGGTGCTGAAGATTAGTGTAGATATCCTAGTTTCTTAGAAGCAATTGACGACTGTGGCTGAGGGGTGAAAGATATATTTACTTTACTTTCTAGTTTATATTTTATTTGCTTTATTTACGCTTTGTAAACATCTTCAAGTTTTAATTTAAATTGACGACTCAGGTTAAAATTTGCAAATTAGTGTAACAATTTTTACTTTTCCATCTTCAATTATTTAGAATTTGATTGACACCTAGATTTTAGGAGATTGTTGATTAGATTAAATTTGTGTTAAGGAATTTTAGTTTCTGATTGACACCCAAATTCTAGAAGACTGCAATACGGTGTAACGGTACTGTTTATTTTTATAAATATCTGATTACTGAAGATTGGGATTGACGACCTCAATCTGAAGAAGGAGGATTAGGATTTATTTTATGCACTTTAGATTAAGAAATCATATTTTATTTATATTTCTCAAGTAGTTTAGAACCTTAAAATATAAATATAAACTTTAAAATAGAAATATAGATAAGATAACACTTCCTCGTGGGAACGATACTATACTAGCTCTACAATTTCCATTGTGCGCTTGCAATAGGTTAAGATTTAATTAGATACACATAAGAAAAGGAAAATCGTAAAAGATAATTTCATGAAAAGAGAAGTGAAAAGCTTCTGACTGAAGAAAAAATGAGATTTACACAAGAAAACAGAAAAGAAAAATGGGAAGAAGTCATCCAACTTTTTGGATACTTCCTGAAATAGGAAAGAAGGAAAGAAGAATAGGAGAAGGAAGAACTAAATTCTCTGAAACTTTTGATCTACCTTTCTTTGAAACCTTTTTAACCTTATCTACCTTGCTTTGAACCATTACAAGCCGAAGGAGAGACCTTTGTGATTTACGATTTACAAAAGTATGAGTCTAGTAGAGATGTATGAAATAAATACTATGAATGAATGAAAAGTCATATGATCATAATTGATTATCTATTCCGTAAGATTTACCTTCTTAGTTGATTATCCTTTGAAATTTATCGTACATATCATAGTGAGAGAACAAAAAATTTTGATATTTTTTTTAGAGTATGCCAGTTGTGAGAGTTTGGATGAAAATATTTTCTAAATCTGTAGTTTAGAGAAAAATCTATGATGAATAAACTTTTCACTGATACGCACACACTCCACGCTCTATAGAATTGAAATTACTGAGTTCTGATCAAGGATAATTACTGTGATGGAACGTAAAGGTGAAAGATTTGAAATTTTTGAAAATCATACCAAACATATGATGATTAATTTAACTAATAGTGTAGATTTATTTCTTTATGAAAAATCTTTTAAAAATCTAAAAATATTTTAAGTTTATAGGTAACTTCACTGAAAAACTTCAGGAGACTAACTTCTCCACTAGGGATCACCTAGGGGTTTAAAGGCTTGTTGCATCTGCTAAATGTAATCATGCTCCCTACGAAAGTGGCATTTAAATTTATAGTTTTAGATATTTTATTTTTCCTTGTTTACTAGGGACTAGCAAAACTTTGCTTGCAATCCCGATATAGCTCCGGCCCAAGCACCTTCTTAGATATTGGATGGGGTGGTTCCTTCCAAGATCATCACTACTAGGGCTGTCGCTCTACTGGGAATCGGGATGGATGTATTGCTACCTATTTTTCCCACCCTTTGTAAAACCTACCCACGGAAAAAAAAATCAATTAAGTCCCCTTCTTAGTTCAATTTTAAGTTTAATTTTTAGGAAATTTTCTTTAAGTCCAAAATCTGGTGGTGAGAATCCGGTGCTGCCTCTATAGGCCAACGTCCACTGATGAAATATGAAGCTAGAATAGCAAGTAACCTGCTAAACAACTAAGGTGAGTAAAGACGAAATCATCAATGCTCAAGTAGGACCGCCAAACGGCTATGGCGTGTAAATGATAGAATCGTAGGGGTAAGTATAAAAGTGCTCAAGTAGACTCGCCAATCTGCTAAGGCGTGTAAATGACAAAATCGTAGGGGTAAGTAGAAACAATGTGAAATCATAGGGGTGACTACAAAAGAAAAGAAACAAAAAGGCTAGTAAACAGAAAAACACAAGCAAGAAGAGGCCAAAACTTCAAGGAGAAGCACTACAAGCTATCCCTAGCTGAATCACCATCTGTGCAACCGTTGTAACAACCCTGATTTTGCTACCATTGACCCGGGATGATCGTTCGACTTATTTGACCCAAGTCAAACATTTGACCTATGTAACGTGGTCTCAAAACCCTACTAGTTATGATTGGATTTATATGCCACGCACATTAAATCCCAACTCGTACCCTATGTAGAGTATATGCATGTTTGTGCATGTTGCGCACGAACCCGAGCCCAATAATCCAACTGGTCAGGTGGCACTCAACTATGTATACGTATTTGGAAAGGTATACGACACACCCAGTGAGATTTTAGAATATTTTGTTTTATTTTAGAAGTGTACAATTGGTGCGGTGCAAGTGTATATTTAATTTGGTAATCAGTTGCTTGAGACCCGTGAGAGCACAAATGATGAAAGATATATTTTACAAGTGAGATTAGGCTCATTTTTAGCCCTTGATGAAAAGCCCGTACACCGACTCACGATATGTCAGCTTAACACCAAATTGGACTCCAAAATCTATGTTTTAATTTGAGCCATTGCACACAGGCCAAGTGTGCAAACCTGGTATGATACGCTGTGCATGTGTTCAACCTAGAGACAATTTTCTTTTAAGATAAAATATTAGTGAGGTATTATAGAGATTAAAACCAGTTGGGCCAACTAAGTGGACCGACTTTGGGCAGTAATTAGGACCTTTTGATATGTAGCAATTACCAAAATTTGGTGTGTGAGCTTCACACCAAACCAAAGCTTATTTGGATAAGGCTAACACATCGTTTCGGTGTGTGCACTTCGCATCGAACTAACCCCAAGTATAAAAGCAAAGCCCCACACATGGGTTCATTTGCTTGCAAGAGAGAGAGAGAGAGAGAGAGAGAAGAGGAGAAGAAGCTCTATCTTTCGTGCACAACGAAGCCCCGATTGCGTTGTCAATCTCGCTTCCAAGCTTCTTCTTCTTCTTCGATTTGCCGAACGAAAGTGTCGACTTTGGCACGATGGCGATCAAGAGAACAAGGGAGAAGTCTATGCTTCCAAACCCCCCATTTTGTTTTGAAACCCAAACACCATTGATCCCTCTCCAGATGTGCAACCGTGGATTTTTAACAATCCATCGCGATGATGCGCTCGTATGAAAAATATAGAGTTGCCACCTAGAGCTTTTGGTGTCCTGGGAAACCTAAATCAACATTGAAAGCACCGAAGTGTAAAAATATGACTCTGATTCCGATTTACCCCAAAGGCACTTGGGTAGAGGCTTCAGTTATCATTTGGAAAGGTGTTAGGCACTCGACCAATCCGCTCGTAAGTGGTTTCTACTATGGCTATTTGGATATATATACAATATATATATATATATAAAGAAAGAAAAATGGACAGCACTTCCTCTTGCCCGAAGGCCTACGATCCTATCAACCTCTTCGCCAACACCGAAATTTCGGTGGTGTAACGGCTTGAATCCTTGGATAGAGGAAAAGTAAAGAAGGTAGAGGAATAGAGGAGAGTTCAGGAGCTCTCTGGCCCTTGTAGCACAGCTGTGGTCCTTCACACGAGAACGTCACCGATGAGCTTCCGATAGCAAACGGGTTACGAGACGGGTTTTGACATATAAGGCTAGGGAGCTAAGAGGTAGGAGAAGATGGCTAGGGACTAGATCTAGCTCAAACTCACTGACTTATGATGGATAATAGGGTGTCAAGGATGAACTAGGGTGCTGGAATTATATGGGTTTAGTGGAGGCAAATGGTAGGGGAACTCACTATAATTTTCTCTCTTTCAAAATTTTCAACCCTTTAATCCAAAGGGGAGGCTCTCTATTTATAGAGAAAGGGAGGATTAGTGAGGGGTTAAAGCCTTAATTGGGTTAGAAATTAGGTAATCTTCTAATTTAAGGTGTCTTAGGATTTTGAGAGCTTGAAAATGTGAGCAACGGATTTCAATGGTAGATGATAGGGTGAGGTTTTAAATGACACAAGGGTTGCAAATAGGGTAAGTGAGTGTGCAACAGTCCTAATAAAATCCACCCTAAACATTGGTGTGGTTAACAAGTCAAACCTTAAAATTGAAATTCGGGCATAATCCAAAAGTTACTATAACTAAGCCTGGCGTGCGTATTACACACGCCAAGCATGTCTACAGTAACTCGAGAAGTTCAGAGCCCATCGAGAGGCTCTATTCAGGGGGAAGAAGACCAGTTTTTACTTGGCGTGTGTATTATACATGCCAAGTCATTTCTGGGAATAAATGGCCTGGCGTATATATTATACATGCCAAGCCATTTCTGGGAAGAAATGGCCTTGCATATGTATTACACAAGCCAGACATCATCCAGTCAAATAGCCCAATTTTCAAATTGCCATAACTTTTGATCTACATATTGTAATGAGGTGATTCCTAGCTTGTTGGAAAGATAGGGAAGTCCTCTTTCTAATGGTATATAAGTTAGCTTTAGCAGAGGTCTGTGTAAAACTTGGCTCTCCTCTTTCTATCCACTACTCAGGAGGGTTCAGAAATTGGTTTAGGATGGGTTCTAAGGGGTCCAGGAAGGTTGGGGTTGATTCCTAAAGGTTTGGGATGATTCCTAAGGGTTTTGGGGTGACTTCTAAGGGTTTGAGAAATGCTTTCAGAAGCTCTCGGGGTGCGCCCTTCTCGAAGTATGTGTCGATTGGGCCTTGGGCCAAATTTGGGAGTCTACAAATGCCCCTCTTTGGTATCCGATCACTAATGATCGAATACCAAAGACAAGAGACATCCAAAGAGGCCCAAGGCAACACTGACGGGTCTACTGTATTCAGAATGAACCTCAAATATTAGGTGGGGAACATGGTGAGTAAGCGGACGCCTTGTATGTCGGGAAAAATGTCTGTTCCTCAAGGCTATCGGTCCCCAAGCACTTAGCGACATTACTAGGCATAATCGAGATGGAGCGAGTTGCGAAAGCCCAATATGTTCGGAAAAATATCTGCTTCTCAAGATGATTGAAGATGTTTGATGCTCAAGTTTCATTATGAATAAAAGAGCTCTGTGAGTGAGAGGGTGATCGACCCATACTTAAAGATAGACGCGAGAAAAATGCACGAAGGTCCACAGCTTGTGTCTAATCATACGAGACATTGATTGCCCCATTTGATCGGCCACAGGTACCCCTACACGAGGTAGGGTTCGTGATCTTTGGGCGAACCCATCGATTCTGAAGTTAATTTAGCACAACTACCCGAGCGGAACGAATATTGATATCGTAACATTTTTTGGGAGTGTGTCATTTTTTATAGTGTGTCCTGAATTAATATGACCTAGAGTACTCAACTTCAAATAATACTGGACAGATCTGGCCAAAATTGGGTGCCTACCGAAGGAGGCACTCAATCTTGCTCTCCATCAACGATGATCTTATGTGTCGAACAATTATGTAAAAGCATGCACTCATCAGGGGTAGATAAAAATAAAGGGGAATGGAAGTTCTGACACAGAATCCATCCAGGTATAATTTATGGGAACAAACGACCACCCAACAGATACCCAGGCGCAAGGCGTACACTTTACAGGGATACCGTACAAATGTAGGTTTTAAGCCTGCATCCTAAAATGAGCCCTTCGAAATGCATATTTGAACATAGTCATTTGATAGATAATTTCTTTTTTGACAGGTTGGTTTTAACCAACAATTGACCTTTTTTGAGAAATCTAAAGCTTAAGACACTTAAGTTCACGTGAATCGAAAAATGGAGTGCTTGGCACAAGGATTTAGTAGTGGAATCAACCTGATCGAAACATTGACCATTTGATCGGGATTGACACTGTTGCTCCTACTTTAAGGTATGATCCAAAGATCCAAGGCGTATCTTAGACTCATGACGTTAATGTAGCACAGCTGCGTTGCTGATAAAATATTGATAGTTTACCACATTGGAGCATGCATGTGCGTAGCTGTGCATGAAAACATAGATTTTTTTTTTCTTTTCCAAATGATGTATTTTTTTTTCCATTTTTTGAATAGACCGACGTCTGTGGGGAGATGCTTCATTTGATATGTCCATTGTCGAGAGGTTGCTGACTTTGAGGCTTTGGACCATTTTAATGTTCCTGCATATTTCTCAGGAAAACATTAGTCCCTTTTTGGTTTATAGAGGTAACACATATGCATCCTAAATAACAGAAGGGGAAGCAAACTTTTACCTACACTTCTATTTTTCAAGATTTATATATATATATATTTTTTAGATTTTTGTTTTTAGATTTTTTAGATTTTTTTCTTTATTTTGAGATTGAATTACAATGCCCTAAATATGTACATGGAATAGAGTAGAAATATGTACATTTTTTGTATTTTATGAAAAAAAAAATTTCTTTTTTTTTTTCTTTCTTTTCTTTCCTTTCTTCTTTTCCTCTTTTTTGTTTGATGCCTTAATAATGAGACAAAGTCACAGGTCCTATTTTGAGCATAGCCGAACCCGTTCATCCGATCGGACCTGAGTGGAGTTTAAAATTTTTATGAAGGTCGAAACATCCATCCCTTTGGATCGAATCAACCTTTTCTTCTTACCTCGGGTCATACGTTTGACGGTGTAGTCTGAAGATATACCAGATCAGGACCTGATTTGAGAAAACATGAGCGGTCCAATTGGCGACCAGATAAATCGAAAATGTAACCGAAGGATTAGCTGAAAGATTTTTCTTCTCTTCTATTTTGCTTTTTTCAACCTTTTTTACTCACAACACCCAAAATGGGAGTTTTCTTCATGCCCGTTGTTGCCCTCTTTTTTACCCGTAGTGCCTTTTCGAGTTTTCACTATGCCCATGGGTATGTATTTTTATCCCAGGCACCTTTTCAGGTTTTCAACCGATCCGCACAAGCTCGCTGTTTTTACTCGTGACGCCCTTTCGAGTTTTCACTATGTCCATTTTGCTTTGATCTTGTACTTTTTTTTCTTTCCTCTTTTCTTTCAAGGGCCACAACATGGACGTCGGCTTCGTCATCACCAGCTGGATGAAATTCTTTTGTTTGTCTTATAGCTTAGCGCGTGCTGACTTAACCGATACTGTGACTGCTCGTAGACCTTAAAGAGGGCTTTCTTAAGGGATGTATCTTAGCCATGGGATAGATTAGGAATTTTAAAGGTATTCTTGGTTTAAGAAGTTTTCCTTGATAGGGTTCCAGCTGCCATAATACACTTATTCATTGGGGGGTTTTTATTGTACATGCCCCATAATTTTTCTATCTCTTTTCTTTTCTACTTTTTATTTTTTTTGCTTTTTTTTTTTTTAGACAATCTCTTTTTGGAGTTTTGCTTTTCCGATTTTTTTGTATTTTTGAGGGTAACTTCTTCCTCATCTCTCTGGTATATATACACATTTTTCCTTTTTCTGGGAGGGGGTACGAAAGAAAGGTCAATGGCTTAAATTGGGTAAAAAGGGTATGTGCATTTAGGGATACTTTTTGGCTACTTGGCTTTGGTATGATGGCCTCTTTTATAGGGTCCTTAAGCAGTCACCTATCTGTATTATCAATACTTATCTTGTCACAGGAGACTTAAGAATAGAATCGTCGGACATATCCAATGTTTATTAGCTCAAGAAATTGATCTCAGATCATGGTGGCAAGGCCGATGGATGACGTAAGGTCCTTCCCAGTTATGCTTGAATTTCCCTCTCGGATCAGTGTGTCGTGATCGCCCTTTGGTATGTCGCCCCAGCATTCTTCAACCCAAATGGCACGACTCGGTAACAGAAAGTTTATCATGGAGTAATGAACGTTGTCTTCTCTTGGTCTACTTTGGCCATCTTGATCTGATTGTATCAGGAAAATCCATCCATGAACAATAACATCCCATGCCTAGCAGTGACATCGACCAAGATGTCGATGCGTGGCAATGGGAAGTCATCCTTTTGGCTCGCCTTGTTCAGATTTCTAAAATCAATGCATATGTGAACCATTCAATCTTTCTTCGGTACCGAGATGATGTTGGCTAACCATTGAGGGTACTTGGATACTATGAGAAATCCTGTGTTGTACTATTTCATGACCTCATCCTTCATTTTCATCCTCCACTCAGGCCGGAGACATCTTAACTTCTACTTGACTGGCATAATATCTGGATATAGCGGCATCTCATGATTGACCAAATCATTGTCCAAACCAGGCATATCCTCATATGACCATGAGAAGGCGTCTTGGTATGATCGGAGGAAATCAATCATACTTTTTTCTTTCCTTAGGGAACAACGGTGTTCTGATCTTAGTGATTCAAGGAACTTCCTTTGTACCAAGGTTGACATCCTCTGTTTCATTAACGATCAGGGTAGGGCCATGCTCAAAATCGGCGTATCGTTCAAGGAGATCATTGGGAAGCTCCTTGGAAGAGATTTCCTCGTCCAGACTCGTGACTCCTACCTCTTCTTGTATTTTTACAAGAAAGGAGTCGATTTCACGTGGGACGAGTTTTTCAATTAAGGCATCTTTTTTCTTGATTTTATCGGGAATTTTAAAAGACAAATTTTTTATATTATTTTGTATTTCTTTTATTTATTTTTTTGGAATTTTCTGTTTCTTCGGAGATGGGCCCTTGGCAAAGTGGGTCTTCATAGACACATGGTATTGCCTGCCAAAGGCTAATCTCGCCTATTAAAGGTTGTTTCTTTTTGGGAAGCTAGTGTCATATTTGCGGCCATTTGATGCTTCCAGAGTTAGGGGTATTGACGCCCAATTCCTCACCTGTGGTGTCATACCTTTACCTGCTCTGATAGAGGAGGCTGATTGAGATAGCTTTTGGGAGTCAGCCTCCATCATATTTATCATTGGCTCATCTTAAACCTAATCCTCAAAGGTTAACACTGGTTTGGAATGGTTCAGGATGGGTGGCTGGATTGGTAAGGGTTCCTCCTCAAAAAGTGATAGGGATGCCAAGTCTATTTCTACATCGAGAGAAATAATTTGGGGATTAGTTGGGTGGATAGCGGCCACCGGCTTGTGTTGGGTCAACTGTGTTGCCCCATTCTGATCAATTTTTATAACTCTCACACTCACGAATGTATTACAGATGTGATGTCTCGGGCGGGGTTCGTCTTCCAGGTCTATCCCCTGGCTTTGACAACAGCTATGGTTCGGGCCTGCTCCTTGGCTTCCTTAACTTCTTCCTCAGTGGGCTCGTAACCTAACCCAAATTTGACATGTTGGCCGCCTTTCACTCTGACTAGGTCTCTCCTACCTTGCAAACAGGGACCTAAACTTTTTCCTTTCCGATAGCCCCACTTTTGGATCATGGCCATTGTTGCATCCATTCCTCCTCCGATTTTTTGAATAACCTTCTAGAGGACTCTGGTGCTACTGCTGATACATCGTATTGAAAACTATGAAGGTCCGTGTCCTCAGCTATATGGGGTACATCCAACACCTTAAGGTTCTTGATGTTGTGGGCCATTTGCTCTCTTTCTTCTCGCCCTTCTCCTATGACTGTTATGACCTTCTGCTATTATATGAATTTGAGTTGTTGGTGTAGAGTGGAGTGTACCGCCTCAATTTCATGCAGCCACGAGCGTCCTAGTAGCAGGTTGAAGGAGTACTTGATGTCCATGACTTAGAATGGGATTGAGAAGGTCATTGGCCCAATGGTGAGCTCAAGATCAACTTCATCTATCACCTCCCTCCTAGTATTATCAAACCTTCTTGCACTTGCTCTGGCTGACCTAAATGTGGAGGGATCAACCCCTATTTTGGTTGCAGTTCTGAGGGGGCATACATTCAATGCCGAACCATTGTCTATCAATACTAATGGAATCACCAAGTTCCCCATTTCCACCATTACGTTGAGGGGTTTGGAATGATTATTTCCCTCATCTGGAATATCAGCATCTGAAAATGAGAAGGGGTTGGGGGCTAAAACTTGCCCAATTATTTACCCCACCTCATCAAGGGTTACTTGGATGGACACATGTGCATCTTTTAGTTCTCCCATAAGAGCCTGGAAATGGAGCGGAGATGCCATTAACAGGTCCCAGACTGTGATGTGGGTTGGCATTCTCTTTAGCTGAGTTTCTAGTATGTGCTCTCTGTTAATTTTTTTGAAGGGGTTCACTGCGGTTGGTTCCTTCTTCTCTTCTGGTCGGGCTGGTACCGATACTTCAGGTTGTTTAGAGATTCTTCCTGATCGGGTAACAAAATCAACAGCCCCTTCTCTACCACTGCCTGCATTGATGTCCGTCTGTTCATAACTGAGTGAGATACAATGGGGGTCATAGGTTGGCCCTGAGATCTGAAATGGGGTGGGTGAGGGTATCGGAGATGCCTGGATTGATGACATGACAAAACTGAGCCAGATCTCGTTGACTACTGTTGGAGATGGGTAAATTGGCAGGGGTGCGACAAAATTGGGCCAACCATATTGGATCGGTGTCGTAGATGAAGGTGGATGGGTTGATGATGGCGTGGCAAAATTGGACCAATTGTAGGGAGTCAGAGCTGATTTCGAAGGCAGGGTAAAATTGGGCACCATGTAATTGACTGGGGTTGATGCTTAATATGTTTGGTATTGTGGAGGTGGTGGGGCCCAATTGGATTGGACTTGATTAACGGGAGCTGGTGAGGGAAAATATGACCTTAGATCTAGTGGTGCTGCTTGAGGTGCCGGGCTTGGAAAATAATCAGTTAAGTTTAAAGGCTTAACTACCCTGACAGTCTCGCTCTCCTGATTTCACTGCCATGAGTCATCGTATTTTTCCCCTATGCCAATATATTTTGGGGGTTCGACCTCTTCCATCTCTTTCCGTAACATGTTAACTGTGACCCTTGGACCCATTCCTCCCTGTGGGTGTGGGGGTAACGGTGCTTGTATGATATTAGTGTGCTGATTTGCTTGAGGAGGTGTCGGGGGAATGAGTTTCTCTGCCTCAATGAGGTCTTATATCGCATGCTTTAACGGATAGCATCGATTAGTTGGGTGCCTAGGTTCCTGGTGAAAATTGCAATGTGTGCTAGGATCGTAACCTCTAAGGGTGGATTCAACGGAGGTCGTGGTTGGAGTATAGTGAACAAACCTTTTTCGACCAAAAAAGGCAAAAGGACATTCAGGGATTGCCCCAGGGGAGTGAATATTCAGTTATATCGGGCCCCTCTCTGCTCAGGGGTCATTTTTCCCCAGGGGACATTGTTCTGCCTTTGAGCTGAATTTGTTGGTGTTGATGTCGACCATGCTGCCGCGAACCGAAAGGGTACCATGCTGGTGTTGGGCGGTGTGTTCATTATATCTTGTACCTCTGCCTCTGGTCTTCTCTTATTTCTCTACACGGTGAATTTTCAAACTCTACTAGCCCCACTAGGAACGTTCTCGCTCAAATGTCCCTCTCTAATTGCGTTCTCACAACGGTTGGTATTTCTTATCAAGTTAGCAAAGCTGGATTACTGCTGGTATACTAGAAAATCATAGATGACTGGTAGAATATTTTTCGAGATCATCTCGATTTACTCATCATTTGATATTCTGTTTCTGACTAAGCTGCCAATGCCCTCCACTGCCCAAGGTAGTCACTGAATGCTTCGTCGGACTTCTGCTTCAGTCGGGCTAGATCTGACTTGTGGGGTTCAATGTCTATGTTGTAGACATATTGTTCTTGGAATAGGCAGGTCAGATCTTTCCATGTTTTAAACATGAATGGTTCAAGGGAGGTGAACCACCTTAGCACGAGGCCGGTAAGACGTTTTTAAAATACTTTGATGAGGAGTCATTCATCTCCACCATATTGACATATGTCCCCGCAGTAGGACTTGAGGTGTGCGATGGTGTTGTCGGTGCCGTTATATTTATCAAATGACAGCACTTTAAATTTAGGTGGCAAAGGCACCTCGACGAATAAACACATATCTGAAAAATCTATGGCATGAATCTCGATTCCCCCTAACTTCATTAGCTGCTTCTGGATTTTATCCATTTATTCTTTTAGCTGCTCGAATTCTCTGGATGGTGGGGCTGGGGCTGTTCCCTCAAGAGGCTGCCTCTCTTCATTTTGGATGACCTGGGGATTGGTATGTGTGGATGGTGGGGGATTAAAGTTGACGAATGCCCCCACATAGGCCCCACTATTTCTGACCTCATCTTCCTCGTATTGTTGATCAATATATGGTGGAGGAAGGGTGAGGTTATCCTGCTGATTTAGAATGGGTTGGGCAGGTGCTTGATGAGGCCATTGGGGTTGGGCGAAACTTTTATGAGTGGCTTGTGGGGTGACTGGATGAGTGAATGGTGGATTTTAGGCAGGTGCCTGAAGAGGCCATTATACATTTTAGATATTATGGGGATTTAGTTGGCGAGTGAGTGGATGGGTAAATTGGGGATGGTTGATGGTATGGGATGGATTCCCATATTGAGTTAGGTGTGAAGAATATGAATAAACAGGGCCCAAGCCGGATTGAGGGATCGGATGAGAGGGTTGTATTATCTGAGGGGGAATGGGGGCATGTTGGGTATAGGTAAATGTGGGATATTGGGGGAATGATAAAGGATGTGGGTATGAGGTTCTAATGTTTGGGCCTTGTCGGGCTTGGGTGTAGGGTAAGGAGCTTGGATGGGCTTGGGCCATAGGACATGGATGGGTTGGGACCATGGGGCTTTGATGGATCTGGCCCATTGGGTCTTGGTGGGTCTAGCCTATTGGGCCTTGGTGGGTCTGGTCTAGTGGGCCTTTGTGAGCTTAGATTTGGGTCATTGGGCCTTGAGGCCCGCTCAAATGGTCCCAAGGTTGATGAGAGCCTTGGATGGTATGGATGATGAGGGGTTGATTAGGGTTTTGGGAGAAGGAAGTATGGAGAGTTTGGAGGGTATGTTGAGGGTTGGGTATTTGGGATGGATTAGGGTGGCTTTGGGAGGCCCTCCATGGCATGAACGCGTTCATCATTTCTTGCATGATGACCATGGAATCGAGTATGGGAGTGGAGGCGGATGGTTCATTTGATGAGGAGGATGCATGAGAGAAAATGGGCATGATCTGGGTAGAGGTAGGGAAATTGTGCATGGTTGATGAGGGAATGTTGGGCATTGTTTGGGTAGATTGGAAAAAATTGGGCATGACCCGGGTAGAGATAGGGAAATTATGCATGGTTTGTGAGGATGGGGGAAAATCGGGTATGTTGGATGTGGATGGAAAGCGGGGAGTATTGAGATTTGTGGGGGGAGATTGTTGTGCATTTGGAGTGAAAGAAAAAATGGGCATGATTTGGGTGGAGGGAAAATTGGGCATGACCCGGGTAGGTGGATTTTGGGTGAATGAGGGAAAATTGGGTGTATTAGGAGGGGATTGGGATAAATTGGGCGTTGCATAGGTGTATGTGGGAATAATGGGTGTATTTTGGGCTAATGTGGAGGAAAAATTTGGATTGGATGTAGAGGGAAATTGGGATGTATGAGTAATGGATATGGGAGGGAAATGGGGTATGGTTGGATTTGAAGTGGAGGAAAAATGGGGCATGGCTCGGATAAATGAGGGGGAATGGGGTGTAGGACTTTGGAAAAATATGGGAAAATTAGATGTGGAAGGGGAATGGGATAAATTTTGGGTGGTGGTGGAAGAAAAATGGGGTGGATTTTGAGTGATGGAGGGGGAGAATTTGGGTTGATTGGATTTGAGGGGAAATGGGGTGAAAAATAGGGTGGATGTGGGGTGGATGTGGATGGATTTTGGGTGGATGAAAAAATGGACAAATTTTGGATGGGTGTGGATGGGAATATGGGTGCACCGAAGGGTCCGGTGACGGAAAATGGGGATTGGGTAAGTGGGATGGATGTAAAAATATATCTCCAGCACAAGCGCCTTCTCAGATACTAGGTGTGGTGGTTCTTTTTCGGGTCATCACCACTAGGGGCTGCCGTCGTATCGAGAACCCGGACATTTATATCTTTGCCTAGAATTCCCAACCCATGAAAATCTACCCCCGTAAAAATTCAATTAAGTCCCCCTCTTGGTTCAATTTTAATTTTAGATTTTAAGGGAGTTTTCTTAAAGTTTAAAAATTGGGGGTGATGGTCCCATGCCGCCTCTATGGGCCGGTGTCCATTGATGGGATATGATTAAACGTAAAACAATGCACCAGCAGGCCCGCCAATCGGCTAACGCGTGTAAACGCCGGAATTTAAATGCGCAAGTAAGCCTAATTGGCTAAGGCATGTAAATGACAAAATTTAAATGGGCAAGTAAGCCCGCCAATTGGCAAAGACATGTAAATGACGGAAAATAAATGAAAGTAAAGACAATGCTTAAGTAGGCCCGCCAATTGGCTAAGGCGTGTAAATGACAGAAAAATAGGGGTAAGTAAAAAATGACAGAATCGTAGGGGTGAGTACAAAAATGAAAGAGAAGTAACAAAAGTTAGTAAAAACAAGAAAAGCACATACAAAAAACAAAGGAGCCAACTTCAAATAGAAGCTTTAAAGTATCCCCAGCAGAGTCGCCATCTGTGCAACCGTTGAGGCAAATGGGAGGGGAGCTCACTATAATTTTCTCTCTTTCAAAATTTTCAACCCTTTAATCCAAAGGGGGGGCTCTCTATTTATAAATAAAGGGAGGATTAGTGAGGGATTAAAGCCCTAATTGGGTTAGCAATTAGGTAATCTTCTAATCTAAGGTTTCCTAAGATTTTGAGAACTTGAAAATGTGGGCAATAGGTTTCAATGGTAGAAGATAGAGTGAGGTTTCAAATAGCACAAGGGTTGCAAATATGGTAATTGCGGGTGCAACAGTTCTAATGAAACCCACCCTAAATATTAGGGTGGTCAATCAGTCAAACCCTAAAAGTAAAATTCGGACAAAATCCAAAAGATCCTGTACACACACCAAGCATGTCTACAGTAACTCGAGAAGTTCAAAGGCCATCGAGAGGCTCTTTTCAGGGGGAAGAAGACCAATTTTTGCTTGGTGTGTGTATTATACACGCTAAGCCATTTTTGGGAAGAAATGGCCTAGCATATGTATTATACATGCCAAGCCATTTCTTGGAAGAAATTGCCTGGTGTATATATTACACACGCCAGGCAACATCCAGTCAAACAACCCAATTTTTAAATCGCTATAACTTTTGATCTACATATCATAATGAGGTGATTCCTAGCTCGTTGGAAAGCTGGGGCAGTCCTCTTTCCAATGGTATATAACTCAGCTTTAGCAAAAGTCTGTATAAAATTTGATATTCCTCTCTCCATCCACTGCTTAGGAGGGTTCAGAAACTAGTTTAGGATGGGTTCTAAAGGGTCTAAGAAGGTTGGGGTTGATTCCTAAGGGTTTGGGAAAATTTCTAAGGGTTTCGGGATGACTCCTAAGGGTTTGAGAAATGCTTTCGAAAGCCCTAGGGGTGCGCCCTTCTCGAAGTATGTGTCGATTGGGCCTTGGGCCAAATTTGGGTGTCTAAACTAGATCATCATCTTTCACTCAAGAGAACTTTGATTCATTGTGTGCATAGAGGGGGGTTCGATTTGTGTATGATACGATCACGAGAAGGTGGGTTTCAAACCCATTTGGACGTGTGTGACGCAATCGCCAGTGATTTCGATCTCTGCACATCGTAGGCGTTGCTCTCTCGAGATTAAAAGGTAAAATTCGATTAAATTGGTTAGAGTTAGTTTGGTTATGAATTATGAGTAATTAGGATGTTTGAAAATAGATTTTTGGTTTATTTGGATTGAGGACGAAGAAGTCAAAGGGTTTTTGAAACTGTCAAAACTGATCGATCGATTTTGAAATCGATCGATCGGATTATATAGAACAGAAAAGTGCCAAAATTTTGGAGAAATCGATCGATCGGATGGTATAGAACAGAGAAGTGAAACGATCAAATTTGACTGAGCATGCCGGCACAACTTCAATATTTTAGTCGTAACTTTTTACTCTAAACTCCGATTTACGTAATTATTATGGCGTCGGAAAGAGGATAAAGAGATCTATAAATTTTATGAGTTAACCAACTCAAGAATCAAATTTTTTGATGATGAAAATTGAGCTGGAACTTAGGCTAAGTTTTAAGTTAGCACATTTTGACTGAAGTGCCGACACAACTTTCATATTTTGGCCATAATGTTTTACTCTGAACTCCGATTGATGCATCCTTGTAGCGTTGGAAAGAGAATAACGAGCCCTATAACATTTATGAATTAATAATTATATAAATCTTGTGTATTAAGGGTCAAATTAAGCGAGATTTTGGGTCTAGTTTTAAGTTAGCACGAATTTACCTGTTTCCGCCTTGGTTTTGAGAAAACACTTAAATATATCTAAGTTATTAGTGATTAGAGTTAATCCTTCATGCATCATCATAAATTTGTAATGTAGATTGAGGGTGAAAGCCATCGATAGGACTTAGCTTGGCTTCGTGCAACTTCGAGGTTAAGGTGGGGAAAAACTTCATACACAATTGCATTTTGATTTGATTTGTCATAGATGCTTTGATATGATCATTCGAAATATAATAAGTTGAACATATTTGAATTTTATTTAGACTTGTTAAAATATTAAATGCATGTTTACTTTGAAGAATTTCAAAATATCGACATGTGTATTCGTGGATTTGCCTTAGAACTTTCGAGATATCGAAATATATGTTGCTTTCTACCCTTTTGAAATATCGAACACACATCTGCTTGAAACATTTTGAAATATGAAAATGTGTTTTGTTTTGGAATCAGTTGGAGGATCGAAAACATTTTGTTCTGAAGTTTTAGAAAGATCGAGTCTGGAATGAAATATCAAACATCAAATAAATAAATCGAACCATAAGTTAAGAAAAATTTAAGTGGACCGCTACGAGCGGATTATAAGTGTATTGTGGACCGCTATGGGCGTATTATAAATATGTTGTGGACCGCTATGGATGGATTATAAGTGTATCGTGGACGGCTATGGACAGATTAGAAAGTGTACCGTGGACCGCTATGGACGGATTATAAGTAAACTGTGGGCCGCTAGGGCAGAATCGACCCGGCGCGACGGTTAAACCTGTGAATTGAACCGGCATGGCGGTTAAACCCATGACTCAAATTGACATGCGAGATATCCATGAATTGAACTGGCATGGAGGTTAAACCCATGAATCGAACCGGCATGACGGGATATCCGTGAATCAAACTAGCATGACAGTTAAATTCATGAATCGAACCGGCACGAGAGGATATCAATGAATCAAATCGGCATGGCGGGATATCTGTGAATCAAATCGGCATGGTAGTTAAACCCATGAATCAAACTGGCACGGAGGGACCGTGAATCAACTATGTAAGCTAAGTAAGAATAATCAAACCGGTACGGTGGGATATCCTTGAATCGACTTTGTAAGCTATGAAAGAATGTGCAAGACATGTAAGTAAAGTTATGTAATAATGTATAAGACATGTAAGTAAAACTATGTGAGAATGTGTAAGACATGTAAGTAAGCTATGTAAGAATGTATAAGACATGTAAGTAAATCTATGTAAGAATGTGTAAGACATGTAAGTAAATTTATGTAAGAATGTGTAAGACATGTAAGTAAGTTATGTAAGAAAGATAAGACGTGTAAGTGAATGTGATTCGAACTCAGTAAATCAAAAATAAGAAAATGCTTTTGATAAGAAATCAGTTTCGATTTTGGTAAGAAAATGTCTTTGAAATCAGTTTTAATTTTGATAAGAAAATGTCTTTGAAATCAGTTTGTCCTTGAAATCAGTTTTGATTATTATAAGAAAATGTCTTTGAAATTAGTTTGCCTTTGAAATCAGTTTCAGTTTTGATAAGAAAATGCCTTTAATATCAGTTTCAGCTTTTATAGGAATTATGCCTTTGAATTCAGTTTCTATTTTGAATATGAAAATGTTTTGATCTTGTCTTTGAATCTATGCATGTAATGAGATGTATATTAGTATCAGTTTTCTCGACTGAACTTAGACTGTTAGCTCACCCAGGCTATACGTCATAGGTATAACACTTATCACGACACCGGACTTGTGGATTGAGAACTTGAGGATTGGTAAGAATTCTGGGATCAAAGATTTAGTATATCGTGGACTTTGGTAAGTTCAGGCTTGGTACGTTCATACTATGATACATGCATTGTACACCACTGTTAGGTGATTGTTAGTCATTAATGGTGGTTTGTTTTAGTTTACTGCTCATATTAGATATTAGAACTGGGGATTTTATTCATGCCATATGTATTATCTGCTTTAATATCCACATGTATGTGGATGTGCCAAGTAAATTTTATATTAAATTGTGATCTACGATCTGGAGGTCCAGGTTTTCCCATTTGGTTTTAGTGTAAAGTTAAAGAAAAAAAAATATCTCCAAAAATTCAGGTTGGGAAAATTAGAGCTGCCACAATCGTGGACTCTCGCGAGTTTGTTGCGACAAAGCGCTCTCTTAAAAAAGATGAAGTCGCTACCTGGAGCTTTTGGTGTTTTGGGATACCAAAATCAATATTATGAGAACCGAAGTGTAAAATATGACTCTGATTCACCGGTTAATGCTAAACCCACTAGGGTAAGGACTTCGGTTATCAATCGAAAAGGTGTTAGGTACCCGATCGACCCGCTTATAAGCGGTCTCTACTATAGCCAAGTCTATATTTACGTATATATAAAATATATACATATATTTATAATTATATATATATATATAAAGGACAAATGAGCGGCACTTCCTCTTGCCCAAAGGCACATCGATCTTATTGAGCCTTTCGCACCTGCTGAAATTTTGACGGTGTAACGGCTCAATTCTAGGATAGAGGAAAAGCAAAGAAGGTAGAAGAATAGAGGTGAGAGCCGGAGCTCTCGAGCCCTTGTGGCACCGTTGTGGATCTTCGCATGAGAGTGACACCGGTAAGCTTCCAAAAGCGAGTGGGTTAAAGCAAGGTTCTAACTTCAATGGCTAAAGGCTTAGAGCGTGGGAATGGATGATTATGCTAGAGGGATGAGATGGGCTAAAGCTTCTAAGGTTTGAGCAAATTCTGATTTTTTAGGCAAATGAGGGTGCAAAATGCACGAATTTCTTTTCTTAGAAATTTCAAAAGATGCTAAACAAGGGGGGGGTGGCTCTCTATTATAGAGAAAGGGGGGATTAGAGAGGTACTTAGGTCCTAATGGGTTTCACAATTAGGTAATAGGAATATATGGTTTTCTAGATTTTTGGGAGTTTAAAAATGTGGGAATTGGGTTTTAATGGTGGATGATAGGGTAGTCTTCTAAATGATAAAAGGGTTATAAAGATAGCTAGTGGACTCACTAGGGTTCTAAAGAAACCCACCCCAAACTTTGGAGTGGTCAAAAAGTTAAACCTTAGGGATGATTTTCATATATTTTCTGAAACAATACTATTCCTAAGCCTTTCGTATGTAATATATACGCTAGGCTTAGGAACAATTTTTTTTAAGAAGTCCAGAGCCTGTATTGGAGCTCAAATCTGAAGGAAGAAGCCAAATTAGCCTTGCGTATATAATATATACTCAAGTGTAAAATCCTACACTTTTCCAAAATTTTCAAACCACAATAACTTTTTATATACAACTCGGATTCAGACGATTCTTAGCTGGTTGAAATGCTGGGAACCTTTATTTTTCAATGGTATAGGTCTCAGCCCCTGCAATTATCTATGTAAACTTTGGCATCCGTCTTTCCATCCACTTTTCAAGGGTTCGGGTGGATTCCTAAGGGCTGGGATGATTTCTAAAGGTTTTGAGATGATTCCATAGGGTTTGGGAAATGCTTTCGAAAGCTCGGGGTATGACTTTCTCGAAGTATGGGTTAATCGAGCCTTGGGCCAAATTTTGGTGTCTATACGGGTATTTTAGTAATTTAACTTTTTTCCCCTGCATTTTGGAAGTACCTTTGATCCAAAAGGGCCCTTAGATACTCCAATCCAATTATTTCATTAATAACTATTTTTGCCTCTTCCACATGTAATTCCCACATTAATTCACTTCTACACCTTTAAATTTTTATCAAACAAAAAACGTGGACTTGACAATTCAACTCCACCATGAAATTGTCACTTCCATGTTATCAAACAAAGCCTAAGTTGGGCTTGAATTGACGGCATCGAGGTTGCAATATTGCCACCCTTCAATTATATTGTTGGCACCAGTGGCGGAACCAAGATTTTCATCTAGCCAAGGAGATAAATTATATTTAATTTTTTACAAATTATATTATTTATTTATAGCACTCTCACACCTATGTAATCCAAATAAGAAATCAAGGAGGTAAGAACATGCACGAAACAAAAATTGATACTTTAAAGCACACGAGTAAATGAACCTCTCATGTTATAATTTTTCCTAAAAAATCATGTACCACTACAAAAAAAAGGACTTTTGGAGATGGTTATTGGAGACGACTTTTCGAAGCCGTTTCCAATAGCTATTTATTGAAGACAGCCACTCAAAAGCCATCTCGGATACTTTTATTAGAGACGGCTAAAGCCGTCTCCCTATATAAAATAATATATAGAGACAATTATAACCATCTTGATATGATTGACTTAAGGGATAGGTTGGTGAAAACTTTAGAGACTAAATAAAAAGTCATCACTAAAAGTCACGTGAACATGAATAGAGATGACTTAAGCCATCTCGGTCATTGCTTTAATGTACAGACCTTAGTATTAGTTAGTTAGCACTTAATAAATTCCTTCCCCTATAAAACAATCTCCCACACGGCATTCCCTCTTCAGAAGCTCTCTTTCATTTCTGCTGTCGGTACGCCTTCGTTTCCATTTCTCCCAAGGTTTGAGCTCCTATAAAACGATCTCCCACAGCATTCCCTCTTCAGAAACTCTCTTCCATTTCTGTTGTCGGTACCTTGGAGCCTTTGTTTCCATTTCTCCCAAGGTTTGAGCTCCGACGTAGAGATCTCTTAATAGTTTGAAGCAGAGAGCTAGGGTTTGAGACGAATCCAGGTCTGTAGATCTAAATTTGAATCAAGCTCTTCCAAATTATCTATATAATCCAAACAAGCTCTCTGAAATCTGTTTGATTTTTATCTGACCTTCAATGGTTTGACACAGAGAACTAGGGTTTGAGAGGAATCAGAGGTTTGGAGATCCAAGTTTGGCATTTGGATAGGGTTGGCAGATCGAAATCGAGATTTGGAGCAAAAAATCCATAACGTGGAAGGTCGAATTCGAGATTTTTTTTACTTTCTAGGTAATTTCCCTTTTACTTTGGCTTAAGTTTTGGTCAATCTAATTAGATCGTTTGTCTAATTTGGTAGGGATCTTAGGCCAACAGTTTGAATCGGATTTGATAAGGATCCTTCGTCTAATTGCTTAAATCTGAGTAGACAAAGTTTAGATCTAAGGTGTGAGTCAGACAAAGTTCAGATCTAAGGTGTGGTTCTTAATTCATTGAATCATATTTATTTTTGCTGCTCATTTAATAGCTTCGTGGTAGAGCAGGTAGACAAGGTGATCCTGGATCAACAAGTTATGGCTCTGGAAACTTGTTCTTTTTTTTTTTTCGAGTTTTTGAGAATTATGTAGAAATTTATGATTAATTGTGTGAAGTTGATAGTTTTACTGAAAACTTTTATTGTTGATTTGTGGAATTTGAACATATATGGTGTTTTTAATTTATGAAAACCGAGCATCTTCGCCTTTTCATTATGAATTTGATACAGTTTTTGTTTTTGTATTATATAATATAATAACATAATATAATATAATATAATATAATAAATAATCTCCTATAATATTCAGATTGAGCAGGATTGGTTATCTTCATTTGTTGGCAGATAACATATAATACGTACTTTAAAAAAAGAATTATATATGCATAAGAATGAGGATTTAAATTTGTGGAATGTTTACCAAAGGGAATTTATTTTTTAATTTAATCATCTGTATCATAGCTTAATATATCTACCATTAATGGAGCAACAACACCCAAAGAAATAACGAAAGCTAAAATTTTGGGGATGAATTTAATTTAGCATGGAAATTTAGAAGTGCGATATAAAATTATTATACTCATCTTCAACAGGAATCGTTGAAATATGCAAAAGAAACATTGAAGGTAAATATATGTAAATTATTATTTTTATTATAAAAAATAAGAAAAAACCCCCAAAAATATGGTTTTCTTCTTGAATTACAGAAAAATGCGGATTCACAGAAGACAAGGCATCGAATCTTCATTTGAGCTCTTCAGATCCTACGGAAGCTCCTTCGCTGGCTTGAGAGTAATTTTTTGTCAAAAGAAAAGATTAAATAATTAAACGTTTCAATTTCTTCGATTAATTCCTTCTTTTATTACAGGCTTTAGGTTATGATGTCGACGCCAACGATTACCATAGGTAGGCCTAAAAAAATTTAATATTTCAAATTATTCAGTTATTTAACCTCATTTAAATTGAATATACTTAATATTATTTATTTATTTTATTTAGTTTCATACACCGATCTTTGCCGTACGATCAAATCAAGCCAAATCATCAATTACGAAACATTTTACAGAGCATTACGCAAAGAAAACACGCAAGAAAAAAGTTAAAAATCTCAGTTTTTTACTTCAATTTTTTACCTAAATTGACTGTTTTTACTTTTATTTTTCAGTTTTTTACCAATTCTGACTGAAATCTCACAAGGAAAGTTCTAGAGAGAATCGGAATTGAAGATTGCGTCAATCAAATCATTTGCTTTGAGACTCTGAATCCACATGTGTCGAGATTCGAGCATTCCAATTAGTTTCCTATTGTTCTGAAGCTGCTGATTGAGGCCATCAAAACTGCCGTCCAAATCGCAGATACAGATCTCTGTCACACGGTATTTATAGTCGAGATTATTTGTAAAGTGCATATACTGATAAGTTTATATGTGAAAGTGAGATATGCATAAATTTAACCGTTATTGGATTTGAATTAATAGAGATAGGCAAGATTATCCATCTGGAATCACCCTAGCTGCTCGATCAAATCTGGCCAAGGTATTGCATTCACATTAGTTGGGAACTACACAATTCTTCTTGGTTTGTGGCCTGGAGTAATCACTATTAATTGTGTTATATTTATAGTTTTTATGCAAAATCTATTGGAAGTGAGGCAAAAAATTGTATAGAAATTAGTTCAAGATATGAATGGGAGCAAATACTAAAAATATCACCCTTACCTTATCAGATTTTGATGCACTTTGGACCCTTCTGCTGTCATTAGTGTTATCCCCCTTATTTGATGACATTTAGGTATCTCTTCAAAGTAATACACCCGTGACTCTGTTTTTACATTTCAAACTCTGTTTTTACTTGGATTTGTGTATTGATTAGATGGCTTCTTTTACATTTTAAACTCTATTTTTCCTTGAATTAATTATTTTGTAGCACTAGTTATTGTATGTGAACCCACCTTTTGGCAGAATTGCTAAATAATTTGTATGTGAACCCACCTTTTGGCAGAATTGCTAAATTGATGGTCTGCATCCATTTTCGGTCCTACTACACATTTCTATGTTTTAGAGGCTTCTCATTTTCTTTGTTCTTCTCAATTTCTTAATGAGCTTAATATTGAACTAATGAATTTAAACTCGTCTGGTTCTTAATGAATTTAACAATATTGTCTGGTTCTTAACTTTATTTACTGTATTTAGCCATGATAATGATTTATCCTTCCTTTGAGCCAATAATAATATTCATTTTTATCCGCAGATCCATCTGGGTTTATCCTGTTTCCTCTTGTCATACATTCTTTTGACTTGCTAATATCATCAGTCGGAATTCTATCAATCAGGGGCACTCGTGAATCTGGGGTGAAGTTTCCTATAGAGGATCCAATGGCAATACTCCAAAAAGGCTATTCCCTAACAATATTTTTGGCTGTTTTAACTTTTGGCGTGGTAATGCTTCATCTTGACCAGGAAGCTATTGATTGATAACTTTCACAGTTTAAAGATTTGACTTGACTTGGTCTTACTTGAATTTTACATCAGTCAGCTGTCAACTGAAGCAAGGTTGGAGCAAATTCAGTGAGAACATAAACATGTTTTGATTCCCCCTGAATTGGCCGACTTTAACTCGAGCAGAATCAAAGACCCGAACCAAACTTAACTCAAAATTTTAATGATTGTAGTAGAGAGGGATATGAACTCGTGACCTATAAAGGCATTGCACCGCCTAAAGCAACTAAGCTGTCAACTTCTTTGTGATGTTTGTTAGTAATAATTTTAATATATAAGAAACACAAAAATAAAATAAATGTAATCACATTATAAGACAGTGTAATATTATACCTTTCAAGGAATTAGTTTTACAATTATACTTCTTTATTTTTATTTACATTTTAAAACTATTTAGCTTGGTTAAGTCAACATGTTCTTGACTTGGCCATGTCAAGTCCCCCAAGTCTAACTGGGAAAGGTACTCGTCCGAGTACATGTCCAGATTTTCAAAATTTGATATTATTTTAATTATCGTTCATGGTTAATGCTAATCCTTTTGTTATCTATTTTCTGATTATTTTTTTATTTTTATGAAGATCATCTGATGTTCTCTGTTTCTTTTAGCTTAACTGCTCCATGGTTTATTTTTTTCAATTGTGATATTAATATATAAATATATTTTTCTTTGGTGGATGTTTGGATTATTTATAATACCACTGCTGGCTTCTATATCAATAAGCACACCTCGTGATGGCTGAACTTCCCTCATGCGGTTTGGTAGGAATTATGACGTATGCTTTTGTTTGGATAACCACATATTACATCGATTACAAGTACGAGCCTGCGTGCTTTGGCCCTTTCAAGCTCTACAAGTCATGAAACTAACATAATTGTGGGCATCGCTTTGGGTTTAGAAGCAACTACTCTTCCTGCTCGTAATAAGTGTATCTATTATCTCGCTTTTGGTTGGGTCACACTTTCGCCTGGTTGATGATAATCGAACTAATCTGGGGCCTTGTTTGGGACAAATTGCTTCACGATGGGGATGCTTAGCACTTTATGTTCTTACTATGGATATGTTTGGCCCCATAGGCGACAATGCATGGAATTGTTGAGATGAGTCGGTTGCTAATTTACCTTTTCATTACTTTAAACTTTAAAGTATGGCCAAAATTTAGGCGTGAAAGAAAGAAAATTCAGTTGCACTTCCGTGTGATATTTTACATGCAGAAATCTTAGTGTACTTCACCTCTAATATGGTCTTAAGGTGAATCCAAGTTATTTCTTCCCAGCTATATAAATCTCGTTGGATTTGGAAAATGGTTATATACTTGATTGATAGAGAATTGCAATTGATCCAATCCATGGTAATTTGGTTTGAACCTTGGGCAATTAGATTTTTTGTCTTGACAAGCAAGTATCAATTAGTGCGCCCTTTCTGTGTGGTTTGTAGGAGGACTTGAAAACCTTTTCCATATAATTGAGCCATTTCGTTCAGTGTTAAGTGAGCCTGACACATGTTAATAAGAAGTCCACATAAAAGTTTATTGGGTTGCTAGGCCTAATGATCATAGAAAAAACTACCTTTCACTTTCTGCATTTCTGAAGTTATTCTATATTGTTTCAGAGTAAAAATTTTGTAATATTTAGGAACTCTGATCATATTCAACTAGTCTTCAAATAAACCCAAATTGTGCATTGGAGAATTTGCGTATTTATTACTTGGAGATTTATGACAGCCTAATTAGTAACTTCTATCACATCATGACCTAAAGTATCAAGTCATTTGCAGCCTGAAAGTGTCCGGGATATTACAGATGTTCTAGATGCTGTAGGGAACACCACAAAGGCTACAACCAAAGGATTTGCTATTGGCACTACAAAAAATTCAGCATACGCCGACGGCTGGAATTTAGGTGCCGTCGGTGTAGGGGCAGATTTGGGCCCACCCACGATACCCAACCCGACCACTCCACTTAACCCCCAGAACCCATTCAATTAGGCCATTATATAAATCAATGTTTTTTTCTTCTCCCTTCTCAACTCCCCTCTGAAACCCTTCTTCCTTCTCCTTCTCCTTCTCACGAACTCCTCTCAGAAACCCTAGCTAGCTTCTTCTCCATTTGAAGCATCAAAGTCACTTGCGTCCGAAGGATCAGATTCGACGTCGAAGCAGATCTGTTTCTCTCTGACTCCCTAGACCAGATTTGTTTCTCTCTTTGAAATCCAAAAATCTCTTCACGCCCAACATCTCTCTCGCGATTTCTCCCGCTAAAACCCCATTTCCATCAAATTTTTTAAAAACATTATCTCCATCTGCTCAAGAACGATAGATGGATCACTCGAATGGGGTTTAGTTCTGACAAACCATAGCTGATCGTGCCATCTTTTGGTGTGAGGATTTGGAGTTGCAAAATTAGGAAAAAAATGGTTCTCTTTTTATTTATTTATTATGTTTTATATTTTGTGTTTTTTGTTTATTTGACTTTTGATTTGAAGCTTTGGAGTTTTAGGTTTTGGTTCGTCTTATTTTTGGTAAATTTTTTGTTAAATTTTGGAAGCGAGAGAAAAATATTTGTTACTCATTAACTAGGTTTTATTTATTTATGGATTTTTTGTTGTTATTATTTTGGATCATTTTTTATAGTTTGCATGCTGGTAATGTGTTTCGTCTTTGTTGTTGGTGTTTTTTTGGTTCTGTGATGAATAATCTTCATTTAGGTAGTTGCTCGTCACAAATCAACACGATTCATGCATCATATCAGATCATCAAGATTTGTGCATCAGATCAACACGATTCATGCACCATTTTTATTTACTATGATCATAATTATATACTGCATGCTTGCTAATCAATTTGGATATCAAACCATCACAATCAGAATGTTCCTAACCATTCGATTACTCTCCTTCTTTCCTTCAGACTTTAGGAATAATTGATCAAGTGCTGCTCCTTGATTTGTCGATCTAGACCATGGTCTTAAATATCGGCCATATTTGATGCGTATCAGCTATCAGGTTAGGCCCCATCTGATATCATATACACCCCCGATTCGATATAGGGTCAAATATTGGGACAAATATCAGCCTATATCAGGTTATATCGGCTGATATGTATCCGACATTGTGCAACCGTGGGAATCGAGACGATCCCGTCGCGACGATGCGCACTCTAATAAAAATATAGAGTTGCCACCCGGAGCTTTCGGTGTCCCGGGAAGGTGTTAGGCACCCGATCAACCCGCTTAACGCGGTCTCTACTAATGGCGAACAATAAAATAAAGTAGAAGCAAGAAAAATAGCTTCCTCTTGCCCAAAAGGGCTTAGAATCCTATTTGTGCCCCTCCGTTCCTACCGAAAAATCGGCGGCGTAACGGCACAAATGAGAGGATGGAGGGAGCTAGAAAGAGATAGGAGAAGAAAGGGAAGAGCCGGAGCCCTCGGGCCATTGTAGCACCATAGAGGAGCCTTGCGTGACTTGCTTTGATGAGCTTTCGAAGGCTTGAATGGTAGATAAATGGGTTCTAACCACTTAGGACTTAAAGCTAAGAGGTAGGGGATGGAGGCTAGGGGATCACACACACCTAGCCTAAGGGTTTTGGATGCAAGAACAAGCTTGAAATGAGGTTTTAGAATTCTGAAATTTGGATGAAAATAGTGCACAAAAGGGAGGAAGAACTTCTCACTTTGAGCTCTTTCTCTTTTAAGCAAATTTCTCAACCCTTAAACCAAGGGGAGGGGGGCTCTATTTATAGGAAAAGGGTGGATTTGGAGGCTACTTAGAGGCTAAACAAGTTTAAGAATTAGGTAATGGGCCATCTAAGGTTTCCTAGGATTTTAAGGGTTTGGAAAGGTGTGAAGGTGGCTTTAATGGTGGATGATAGGTTAGTGTTTCAAATCACTTAAGGGTTGCAAATAGGCATTAAAAGGGTGCAACAAAGTTATCAAAACACACCCTAAGGACTGAGGTGGTCAACAAGTCAAACCCCAATCACGAATTTCAGGGCAAAAACCCACTGTCACTATTCATATGCCTGGCGTAACTATTAGTTGCGCCAGGCAAATGCACAGTAAAACAGTAGCGAACAGTAGCCTAGAAGTTAGCCTCGCGAGGGGTTGGGGGACCCATTTATGCCTGGCGTAACTATTAGTTGTGCCAGGCCATTTCTAGGGGAAAAATACTTGGCGCAACTATTAGTTGCGCCAGGCAAATTCAGGGGGAAAATGGCCTGGCGCAACTATTAGTTGCGCCAGGCAAAAATCCCTCTAAAAAAGTTTGATTTTCAAATGGTCATAACTTTTGATATATAACTCCGATTTGAGTGATTCTTGGCTCGTTGGAAAGTTGGAGAAGTCCTCTTTCCAATGGTATATGATTTGATATTAGTAAAAGACCTCAGCTAGTCCTAGTGCACCACTCTTCATCCATTGCCTGAGAAGGTTAGGTTTAGGGTTCGGAATAGATTCTAAGGGTCGGGATTGGTTTCTAAAGGTTTGGGGTAGGTTTCTAAGAGATCTAGGGTGATTCCTAAGGGTTTGGGGTGATTTCTAAGGGTTCCATACATGCTATCAAAAGCTCAGAATTGCACCTCTCTCGAAAGGTGTTTCGATCGGGCCTTGGGCCAAATTTGGGTGTCTACAGATGCCCCACTTTGATATCCAATTACTAGTGATCGTATGCCAAAGAAAAAAGACATCCGAAGAGGCCCAAGGCATTACTGACGGGTCCGCTGCATTCAGAACAAACTTCAAACATCAGGTGAGTAACATGGTGAGAAAACGAAAGCCCTGGAGTGCCAGGCTAATCATTCGTTTATCGAGGTAATCGGTTCCCAAGCACTTAGTGACATTACTGGGCATAACCGAGGTAGAATGAGTTGTGAAAGCCCAATAGTTGAGAAAAACGTTCGCTTCTCGAGTTGCGAAAGCCCGTTAGTCGGGAAAAACGTCTGCTTCTCGAGATGATTTAAAGGTGATTGATGTTCGAGATTTATTCTGAATGCAAAAGCTTCGTAAGTAAGAGGGGTGATCGACCCACATTCAAAGATAGGTGCGAAGTAAACATACGCAAGGCTCCATAGTTTGCGTCCAATCCTACAAAGCATTTGATGACCTCATTGGATTATTCGCGGGTGCCCCTGCGGAAAGCAGGGTTCGAGATCTTTGGGCGAACCCATCGATCCCAAAGTTTATTTAGCATGACCACCTGAGCGAAGTGAATAGATGTCATAACGCTTTTTAGGTGTGCGTGCCATTTTTCAAAACGTGCCCCAGATCCACATGACCCAGAGTATCCAGTTTCGACTTGCTTGAACAGATCCAGCCAAACATTGGGCACCTCCCAAAAGGGGGCATCCAATCCTGGCCTCTGTTGACAATGATCATAATCATCAATTAACTATGCATAATCATGCACCCATCTGGGGCAAAAAGCAACAACAAAGGCAATGGTAGCCCCTACCCGGACCCGCCCAGGTACAATTTACGGGGACAAACAACCATCATACGGATACCCAGACGCATGGCGTACACTTTATAGGGATACCGCTGCCCATATAGGTTTTAAGCCTGCAGAAAATAAAAGAAGGGAAATGAACCCTTCTGAATGCATGGTTGCACATAGTTTGATTGACACATAATCTCATTCTCAACAGGTTGGTCTCAACCAACGATTGACCTTTTTCAACAGAGAATCAGAAGCTTAAGACAACTCAAGTTCACACGAATCCAAAACAGAGCGCTCATCGCTCAAAAGATTTAGCAGTGGAGTTGACCCAACCGAAACATTGACTATTTGACCAGGACTGACACCGTTGCTCCTACTTTGAAGAAGGATTCATGGATCTAAGGCGAACCTTTGACCTAGGACATTAATTTTACACATCTGTGTTATCAATAAAATATTGACATTTTACGGCATCGAAACACGCATGTGCGTCGCATGAAAACATAGATTTCTTTTTCTTTTCGAAATGATTTTCATCATTTTTTTGTTAGACCTGACGTCGATGGTGAGATCCTGTATGTGATTTGTCCATCGCTGAGAAGTTGTCTGCTTCAAGGCTTTGGACCGTGTGATGTTCCTGCACATTCTCGAGAAAACGTCAGTCCCTTTTTTGTTTATACATATAAAGAAAATGCATCCTAAACAATAAAAGAAAAAGTAGATTTCTACCTATACTTTTTCATTTTCAAGATATATTTTTTTAGGATTTTTGTTTTTGGAGATTTTTAGTTATTTTTCTTCATTTTTTAGATTGAAATATGATGCTGAAAATATGTACATGAAAATGAGTAGAAATATATACACAGTTTTTGGTGTTTGGATTTTTCTTGATTTTTTTTATTATTTTTGGCTCTTTTTTTTTTCTTTTTTTTTTTGATGCCTTGATAGTGAGACGGAGTAACTGGTCCCATTTTGAGCATAGTCTAACTCTTTCATGCAGTCGGATCTAAGTGAGTTTCCAGATTTTACCAAGGCCAGAACGTTGATCCCTTTGGATTGAGTTAAACCTTTCTCCATGCCTCGGGTCATACAATTGACGGTGTGGGTTTCACAAAGACAATTATGGTCGGGACCCGATTCGAACTACCATGAGCGGCCCAGTCGGACAAGAGGGTATAGGAAGAGTAACAAAAGGTTTCCTCAAGAATCAATCTTCTCAATTAGTCCAAACCTTTCTTTTTCAATTTTTTTCTTTTTTTTCTCTCTCCTTTTTTTTTTATCTCCCTCTTTTTACCTGT
The DNA here is from genome assembly GCA_021018995.1 of Chloranthus sessilifolius. Taxonomy (NCBI): domain Eukaryota; kingdom Viridiplantae; phylum Streptophyta; class Magnoliopsida; order Chloranthales; family Chloranthaceae; genus Chloranthus; species Chloranthus sessilifolius. The sequence continues at coordinate 102,221,703 of CM037597.1, forward strand.
GGCGCCCTTTCGGGTTTTCACCACGTTCGTGGGTTTAGCTTTCTTACCCCAAGCGCCCTTTCAGGTTTTCACCTGGTCTGCACAAGCTCGTTGTTTTTACCCGTAATGCCCTTTCGGGTTTTCACCACATCCATCTTGCTTTGAGCTTGTATTTTTATTTTATTTTATTTTATTTTTTATTTTCTTTTCTTTTATTTTCTTTTCTTTTTTCAACAGCCACGACATAGACCTTGATTCCGTCATAGCCGGCTGGATGGGGTTCTGGTGTTGTCTCACGACTCGGCTCATATTGACTTAACAGATATTATGACTGCTTGTGAACCTACAAAGAGGGCTTCCTTCAGGGTGTAGCTTGGCCATGGGTTAGGTTAGGATTTGAAGGTACGCTGGGTTAAAAGGATTTCCTTGATACGGTTTCAGTTTTCTCAACATACTTTCTTCCTTAGGGGTTTTACTGTACATGCCCCATGATTCTTCTAGATTTTTTTTGTTCGTTTTGCTTCATTTCAGGCAATCTCTTTTTGAGTTTTTGCTTTTTTCGATTTTTTTTTTTTTTAGATTTTGATAGTAACTCTACTTCATCTTTTCTCTCTTTTTTGGTATATGTACACGTATATATATATATATATATGTATATATTTTTATTTTTTTTGGGGAATGGGTTTATTGAAAGAAAGGCCCAGGCTCAAATGGGGTAGCAAAGGATATCATCATTTTTAGAGATGCTTTTTTGACTACTGTATTTGGAATGATGGCCTCTTTGGGTGGTTTTTAAGTAGTCGCGTATTTGTTTCATCAATACTTACCTTGTCGTGAAGGACTAAGAGCAGAACCGTCGGATGTATCTAGCGTTGATGGGCTCAGGAAAATGATCTCCGCCCATTGTGGCGAGGCGGATGGCATATCCCGGCAGCACTTCTCGGATGACGTATGGTCCTTCCCAGTTCAGCTTAAACTTTCCCCTCGGATCGGCGTGGAGGGATGGGAAGATCTTCTTCAACACAGTATCTCCTACCTTTAGATCTCGACCGCGGACACATTTATTGTAAGCGCGTGCGATTAGCCCTTGGTAAACTTGAGTGTAGCATAAGGCTAGGAGTCTCTTTTCGTCCAGTAAGTTCAGTTGATCAAAGCGCGAGCAATCTCTCTCTTTCTGCTTTGGGTAAGCGTGATTTCATAAGGATTCGGAGCGAGGGTACTTCAACCTCCACCGGGAGGACGACCTCGGTTCCATACACAAGGGAGAATGGTGTTGTCCCTGTAGCTGTCATGATCTGAATTTTATACCTTTGATACACCTAAAATATGTGTATGTGTTTAATACCGTATTCCCCGCATGCCTTGAGTTTTCAAAACGTTTTATCTAAAAATGCATGTTTTGGTTTTTCAAGCTTTTATATTTATTTTCGTCATTAATGAATATAAGTTGTGTAATAGCCTACTGGTTAAAGACTTTAAGTTCTATATAAGAGGTCTAGGGATCAAACCTTGTTATGTGTGCTTTAAACCTCTATTTTAGACTTTGAGATAAAAGCCTATACACTCTTCCTTATTGTGTTGGCTTAACACCGGATAATCTCTAAAGTGTGATAAATAAGTGTCTTACAGAGAACCCTAAATTATAAGCTCATTTAGAGTCCTTCTTAAGAATAGAGCCGTCAGAGACCTTAGAGAAGAAATTCTAGATCTATCATCCTAGAACCCTTCTTTTGGAAGTGCGGTGAGACGTTGGCGTATATCCTCAAGCGGCCTTCACCTTCTTCTAAAATCATCATCATTGTTGGGATCTGAATTTAATCGTGGTAGTACGATCGATCTAGGTATGGAGAAATCATGCTTTCCATTGATATTAAAATATTATTTTTTATTAATAGATTTTTATATAAATTAGTGATTTTATTTCATAGATAATGATGGAATGATTAAATGAATGCATGCTATGATTAATAGATTTTTAATGTTAATGATGTTGGGTTAGAAAGAAGTCCGATTAAATTCCACCATGTGATTTGATGTATTTTGAGGCGTGCTCACGGATTGAAATCAATCGATTGACACCTAAAAGCAATTTCCGTGAATTCCCGCCAAACTTTGCATCAGATACGGCCTCAGTATTTTGGCCTTAACTTTCTGTCCCGAACTCGGATTGTGGCAATTCCTATGGCGTTTGAAAGCTAACGACGAGCTCTACAACTTTTGTGTTTTAGCTAGTTTCTGAATCTGACGTCTTGAAGGTCCAAATTGAGCTGCAAGTAGCACTAAGTTCCCGATGACCCAAAGTTGTAGTATTTTGATATTATTTTCAGAATTCTTGGGCTGTTTTACGCACCATGATTGTATGATATGCACTGTAATATTTATGCACCATGATTGTGTACACTTTGATATTTATATACCATGATTAAATACACTTAAATGCATATGTAGTATGATATCACTCTCATGCACTTTATATGTCCCATGATGATCTATATAATTCACAATCATACGATGAAATGTCAAGCCATGATTAATGAGTATTAGACCCAACATCTTGTACCCGATGGAGTCTAAGAAGGTATTAGACCCAACATCTTGTGTAAGATGGAGTCTAACTGAACAAGAGTATGATGAGCATGATTCAGCCCAACATCTTGAGCGGGACGGAGTTTGACATGCAATAAATAACATGATTCATTAGACCCAACGTCTCGAGCATGACCGAGTCTAACTAACAAGTGATAAGCATGATTAAGACCCAACATCTTGAGCGGGACAGAGTCTAACGTGCATTAAATGACAAGAAAGATGAAATTAAAAGATATGATGCATTCATGTAATATTAATATATATGTTTACATTCAGTTCATTTCAGCTTAGTGAGATTATACATGCCACATGCACACATACATAAAATACATCGAAATGTTATATGGCTAGGATTGATATTTTATGCTTCAATGGATTGCATGTCTGGTCCATACAAGTGTAAACTTACACCCCTTGTGTATGTGGGTGACCAGATGAGACAGGTGTTGCCAATGATAATGTATGGGTCTATGACGATGAGACGACACATGGTGCTCAAGAAACTAGACTGAATGGCGTTGATGGCTTCGTGGCCTAATTAGCTATTTTCCTTTCTAGTTAGTGGTAATTTTAAATAAATGGGACATTGATCAGTTAGTATTTTATCTAAACTGTTTAAGCTTTAATTATGTTGGATTTATTATTGGAATAAGAACATTATCATGGGTTTTATTTAGATTAATTAATGTTTTAAATTTTTTTTATCTTCCGTTGTTTAAGGTGCTTTTATCACCTTATTATGTTTCTATGATTCTTGATACGAAGGTACTGTCTAAGATCTTACAATTAAGAGGTTGTGAGATCTCGGGTCGCTACAGTTGGTGTCAGAGCCTAAGGTTGATTCTTACGTTAGGAATATGTGTAATTGGAGTTTAACGTGATATTGATCGGTTGCAGATGACGAACAAGCATATTGATGCATTGACCGAGGCAATTGTGAGTGCCATCAATGCAACCAAAACTCCAAATACCCAACCTACTCCTGCTCCTAGGTCAGAATTGGACGAATTCAGGAATAACCGACCACGATACTTCAATGGGACGGGAGATAGCGCGGAGGCTATGAAATGGGTGTAACAGATGGAAAAGATCTTCGATCTGATGGAGTGTAATGAAACAACTAAAGTGAGATTGGCAACCTACAAACTAGAGGGGGATGCCGAGAACTGGTGGAGACAATTGAAAGAAGCGACTCGTGTCGAAGAGCTTGGTTATGTATGGGACTGGGATGAATTCGTAAAAGTGTTTTATGATAAGTACTACCCCCAGAGCGTCCAAGAAGCAAAGCTTGAGGAACTCCTGAACCTCCAACAAGGAGAGATGATTGTTGACGCTTATGCTAAGCTTTTTACAGAATTGAGCCAGTTTGCACCGACCCTGGTTTCTGACGAGAACTTTCGACTCAGGAGATTTGAGAAGGGTTTGAGGCCCCAGATTAGGACCTTGTTGGTTGGACACCGATGCGACTCATATAAGGACCTGATTGATAGATGTTACACCATCGAGAGAGAATTAAAGGTGCCTTCGCCGACTAGTAATGTGGGTCAGAGCTCGGCTAGAAACTTTCAATATGGCCGTCGAGATCGTGTGTTTTCTAAATCCAACATGAGATCAGAGAGTAGGGGCACTCCTTACTCAAGATCAGCCTTCTCGCAGCAGAGCAAGACTAATTCTACAGTGGCGTCGACTGCAAAGACTACTCCGACCTGTACCACTTGCGGCAAGAATCATTACGGCACCTGCCTTAGGGGAACGGGTGCTTGTTTCAATTGTGGATAGCTTGGGCATAAAGCAGCTGTGTGCAAGATGCCTAAGAAGTCATCTGGATCGAGGTATATGCCTCCTACGACGATTACGGCTAATGGTCGCGTGTATACCCTATCTGATGCTGATGCTAGAGCTTCAGACGATGTCATCCAGGGTATGTTTATTTATTTAAAATTCATGATTAAGTTCTTTCATACATGTTTACGTAGTAATGTCATAAATATTAATTTGCGTAGAATGACTACTTTTCGAAAATGTTTTCAAAAATGAATTAAATGAATTTGTTAATAACTAACGAAGATCTAGTAGACATTAAGCTTTTAAATTGAATGATACCCTTACGTTGAATAATTTAAGTTGTAGCATGTCTTGGGTGCCCAGGTTCGATGTTGATCGATGGCCTTTTTGCTCATGTGCTTTTGGATTCGGGTGCTTCCCATTCATTCGTCTCCTTAAACTTCGCTAAGCGTCTTGATAAGGATTCATCTCCTATGAGCATTCCTTTGACCGTAGCAACTCCTTTGGGAAAAAGTGTGCTTGCTGACAGAGTCTATCCTTGATGTTCTATCCAGATTGGAACCCATGCATTGGTTGTCGATCTAATTGAATTAGACTTCGAAGATTTCGATGTGATCCTAGGGATGGATTGGCTCGCTGAATCTCATGCGACCCTTGATTGTTTTGCCAAGACCGTGATTTTTACCCCTTTGGATGGATCGACTTTTAAATTCAAGGGCGCATGGAAGGGTGCCATTCTGAAACTCTTTGCTTTATTAGAAGTCGAGAAAAAGCGAGGAGATATATCATCGATTCCTGTTGTAAATGAATTTGCTGGAGTTTTTCCTGATGAGGTGACGGGTTTGCCGCCGAGTAGGGAAGTCAAATTTCAGATTGAGCTTGTACCTGGCACTGCACCGATAGCAAAGACTCCTTACAAAATGGCACCTGCAGAACTATCAGAATTGAAGAAACAGTTACATGAACTACAAGATAAGGGCTTCATTAGAAGAAGTCAGTCACCCTAGGGTGCTCCTGTTTTATTTGTTAAGAAGAAGGACGGTTCTCAGAGGCTATGCATTGATTACCGACAGTTGAACCAAGCGACGATTAAGAACAAGTATCCATTGCCACGGATCGATGTTATATTTGATCAACTGTAAGGCGCACGATATTTCTCTAAGGTCGATCTGAGATCTGGATATCACCAGTTGAGAGTGAGAGAGTCCGATATAGCTAAGACGGCATTCAATATGAGGTATGGGCAGTTTGAATTTTTGGTAATGCCTTTCGGATTGACTAATGCTCCTACAATCTTTATGGACTTGATGAATCATATTTTCAAGCCCTACTTGGATCAGTTTGTGGTGGTTTTCATTGATGACATCCTGATCTACTCCAAGTCCGAAGAAGAGCATGCCGAACACTTAAGGATCGTCTTACAAACCCTATTGGACCACCAGTTGTATGCTAAGACATGTAAATGCGAATTCTGGATGAGTGAAGTGACATTTGTGGGCCAGTCCCAAAAGTGTTACTGAAGTACGAAGTTTCCTTAGCTTAGCTGGTTACTATAGAAGGTTCGTGGAAGGTTTCTCAAAGATCTCAGGACCTCTTACCGGGCTGACCAAGAAAAATGTGAAATTCATTTGGACCGATGAGTGCGAGAAGAGCTTTCTCGAGCTGAAGAAAAGATTGACTACTGCTCCCATTCTAGTGATACCTTCCGGCAAAGGGTGGCTTTACCTAATACCGATGCGTCAGATAAAGGACTAGGTGGTGTCCTCATGCGTAATGAGAGAGTTGTAGCCACGGATCCGTGCAACTAAAGGAGTATGAAAAGAATTACCCTACGCACGATCTAGAACTGGCCGCTATCATATTCGCGCTGAAGATCTGGAGACACTACCTATATGGAGAGAAATTCATCATCTCCACGGATCATCAAAGTCTTAAATACCTTTTTACGCAGGAAGACTTGAATATGAGGCAGAGAAGATGGTTGAAATTCCTGATCGATTATGATTGTGAGATCAAGTATCATCCGAGAAAGGCTAATGTTGTTGCCGATGCCCTCAGCAGATTTGTTCCAGAACAGGTAATTCGACCAAGAGCATTGCTTTCGCACATTGTTATCACCTCTTCATTACTTGATCGAATCAGGGGATTACAGCTTGAAGATCTTATCCTCTTAAAATTTAAGGACGGTGGGAAGTCTGAGATTACTGTCAAGGATGATGGGATGATGCTGTTCCAGGGACGCTACTGTGTACCTGATAATATAGAATTGAAACGGGAGATCTTAGACGAAGCCCATAAGTCTAAGTTCTCTATTCACCCCGAGAACAATAAGATGTACAAGGGATTGAAAAAAAATTATTGGTGGAATGATATGAAGAGAGAGATCGCTGACTACGTGGCAAGGTGTCTCACATGCCAGCAAGTTAAAGCTGAACATCAGAAACCACCGGAGTTACTTCAGCCACTACCGATTCCGGGTTGGAAATGGGAGAGTATCGACATGGATTTCATCACCGGTTTGCCGAGAACCCTGAAGAGGAACGACGCTATTTTGGTTGTGGTCGATAGACTGACTAAAAAGGCTCATTTTATTCTGTACCACATGACCTATTCAGCCTCCCAATTGGCGGATATTTATATTCATGAGATTATCAGATTGCATGGTGTGCCTGCTAATATCATATCTGATAGAGACCCTCATTTCACGTCAAGATTTTAACAGAAATTTCAAGATGGGATGGGGTCTAAGTTGAAATTTAGCTCCACTTTTCATCCTCAAACGGATGGGCAGACCGAAAGATTGAATCAAGTGTTAGAGGACATGCTTCGTGCTTGTGTACTGGACTTTGGAGGCAATTGGGACGAGCATCTACCTCTTGCGGAGTTCGCGTATAATAATAGTTACCAGTCCACTATACAGATGGCCCCATACGAAGCCTTATATGGGAGAAGTTACAGAACTCCTCTGTATTGGGATGAGGTCGGCGTGAGAAGTTTGTTGGGACCTCAAATTGTTGAAGACACGTCCAAACAAGTTCAATTGATCCGAGAACGAATGTGGACCGCGCAGAGCAGACAGAAGAGTTACGCTGATTTGAAGCGTAGGAATTAGGGTCTGATTGAAAGGGATCAAGTCTTTGTAAAAATTTCTCCTATGAAAGGAGTGATGAGATTCGGGCGGAAAGGAAAACTTAGTCTGAGATTTGTGGGACCGTTCGAAATTTTAAAGAGAATCGGAGAAACGGCATATCGAGTCAAGCTACCACCAAAGTTTGCCTATGAGCACAACGTTTTTCACATATCCATGTTAAAGAAATACGTGGCAGACCCTACTCACGTTATCGATTGAAAACCCTTGGAGGATTATAAGGATATGTCCGTGGTGGAGGTGCCTGTTCAGATTGTTGATCGGAAAGAGCAGACCCTGAGGAATAAAGTTATACCGCTGGTCCTTGTGATTTGGCAGCACCACTCTCGCGAGGAAGCCACTTGGGAGAGCGAGGATGTTATCAGGAGGGACTACCCCCATCTCTTCTAGTAAGGTATGACTCAATTTCAAGGGCAAAATTTTTATAAGTAGGGAAGAATGTCATGATCTGAATTTTATACCTTTGACACACCTAAAATATGTGTATGTGTTTAATACCGTATTCCCCGCATGCCTTGAGTTTTCAAAACGTTTTATCTAAAAATGCATGTTTTGGTTTTTCAAGCTTTTATATTTATTTTCGTCATTAATGAATATAAATTGTGTAATAGCCTACTGGTTAAAGACTTTAAGTTCTATATAAGAGGTCTAGGGGTCAAACCTTGTTATATGTGCTTTAAACCTCTATTTTAGACTTTGAGATAAAAGCCTATACACTCTTCCTTATTGTGTTGGCTTAACACCGGATAATCTCTAAAGTGTGATAAATAAGTGTCTTACAGAGAACCCTAAATTATAAGCTCATTTAGAGTCCTTCTTAAGAATAGAGCCGTCAGAGACCTTAGAGAAGAAATTCTAGATCTATCTTCCTAGAACCCTTCTTTTGGAAGTGCGGTGAGACGTTGGCGTATATCCTCAAGCGGCCTTCACCTTCTTCTAAAATCATCATCATTGTTGGGATCTGAATTTAATCGTGGTAGTACAATCGATCTAGGTATGGAGAAATCATGCTTTCCATTGATCTTAAAATATTATTTTTTATTAATAGATTTTTATATAAATTAGTGATTTTATTTCATAGATAATGATGGAATGATTAAATGAATGCATGCTATGATTAATAGATTTTTAATGTTAATGATGTTGGGTTAGAAAGAAGTCCGATTAAATTCCACCATGTGATTTGATGTATTTTGAGGCGTGCTCACGGATTGAAATCAATCGATTGACACCTAAAAGCAATTTCCGTGAATTCCCGCCAAACTTTGCATCAGATACTGCCTCGGTATTGTGGCCTTAACCTTTTTTCCCCAACTCGGATTGAGTCGATTCTTATGGTGTTGGAAAGCTGACAACGAGCTCTACAACGTTTGTGTTTTAGACAGTTTCTGAATTTGACGTCTTGAAGGTCTAAATGGAGCTGCAAGTAGCACTAAGTTCCCGATGACCCAAAGTTGCAGTATTTTAATATTATTTTCGTAATTCTTGGGCTGTTTTACGCACCATGATCGTATGATATGCACTGTAATATTTATGCACCATGATTGTGTATACTTTGATATTTACTTACCATGATTACATGCACTTAAATGCATATGTAGTATGATATCACTCTCATGCACTCTATATGTCCCATGATGATCTATATAATTCACAATCAAGATACGTAAAATACGATGAAATGTCAAGCCATGATTAATGAGTATTAGACCCAACATCTTGTACCCGATGGAGTCTAAGAAGGTATTAGACCCAACATCTTGTGTAAGATGGAGTCTAACTGAACAAGAGTATGATGAGCATAATTCAGCCCAACGTCATGAGCGGGACGGAGTTTGACATGCAATAAATAACATGATTCATTAGACCTAACGTCTCGAGCATGACGGAGTCTAACTAACAAGTGATAAGCATGATTAAGACCCAACGTCTTGAGCGGGACGGAGTCTAACGTGCATTAAATGACAAGAAAGATGAAATTAAAAGATATGATGCATTCATGTAATATTAATATATATATATATATATATATATATATATTTACGTTCAGTTCATTTCAGCTTAGTGAGATTATACATGCCACATGCACACATACATGAAATATATCGAAATATTATATGGCTAGGATTGATATTTTATGCTTCAATGGATTGCATGTCTGGTCCATACAAGTGTAAACTTACACCCCTTGTTTATGTGGGTGACCAGAAGAGACAGGTGTTGCCAATGACAATGTATGGGTCTATGGCGATAAGACGGCATGTGGTGCTCAAGAAACTGGACTGAATGGCGTTGATGGCTTCATGGCCTAATTAGCTATTTTCCTTTCTAGTTAGTGGTAATTTTAAATAAATGGGACATTAATCAGTTAGTATTTTATCTAAACTGTTTAAGCTTTAATTATGTTGGACTTGTTATTGGAATAAGAATATTATCATGGGTTTTATTTAGATTAATTAATGTTTTAAAAAATTTTTATCTTCCGTTGTTTAAGGTACTTTTATCGCCTTATTATGTTTCTATGGTTCTCGATACGAAGGTATGGTCTAAGATCTTACAATTAAGAGGTTGTGAGATCTCGGGTCGCTACAGTATCGGTACGGATCGACGTTCGATAGGCCCACAAAGCAAATGGCAGCATTTCCCTCCAATCTTGATAACTGACGATCATTTTCTCAAGGATGCAGACGAATGTCTTGTTTGCGGCTTCCACGACTCCATTAGTTTGAGGCCGATAAGGGGATGAGCGATGGTGCTTGATCTTGTATTGCTCGCAGAAGTCTCAGATGTGCTTATTCGCAATGTTTGTGCCGTTGTCAGTGATGATATCTTTGGGTACTCCGAATCGACACACAATATGGTTCTTGAGAAACTTCTCAACATGACTGGCAGTGATGTTGGCATATGATGCCGCTTCTACCCACTTGGTGAAGTATTTAATGGCGACGAGGATGAACCGATATCCGTTTGATGCTTTTGGATTAATCATTCCAACAATGTCAAGGCCCCAGGTAGCAAATGGCCAAGGAGTGGTCATGCAGTGAAGATCAATGGCAGGAGCATATATCAGACTAGAGTGTTCTTGACACTTGTAGTATTTTTGAACATGTTTGCAGCAATCTGATTCCATGGTGGTCCAAAAGTATCCCTGCCGCAGAATTTTCTTAGCAAGCATGTGACCGCTAACGTGGGCTCCGCATACTCCCTCATGGATTTCTTTCATAATGTCGATCGTTTCACTTTCAGTAAGGCACCTAAGTAAGATATTATTGTATGATCGCTTGTAGAGGCATTCCCCACAAATGACATAACCTACCGCTAAACGTTGAATGGTTCTTCGGTCAGTCTTGGATGTACCCTCTCGGAAAGTTAGGGTCTCGAGGAAATTCTTGATATCTGAGAACCAAGGTGGATCATCATCAGGCTTTGTAGGTTCCTCAATCTGGAGGCAGAAAGCTGGCTCATTCCTCTACTCAATCACGATCGGCTTCATCTCAACACCATAGGGGATTTCAATCATTGATTCCAAAGTTGCTAATGCATCGGCAAAGCGATTCCGTATCCGGGGGACATATGAAAAGGTCACGTCTTGGAAGCAAGCTATCAGATCCTCGAGGTGTTCATGATAGGGGATCAGCTTCTCATCTTTCGTCTTCCAGTCACCATTCGTCTGGCATATAATTAACTGTGAATTGCCAAATACTCGAAGGTGAGTTACATTCAGATAGAGAGCCGCCTGTAGACCAGCGGCGTAAGCTTCGTACTCGGCCATGTCATTAGTGCAAGGGAAGTTGAGCTTGATGGAGACGGGTACGTGGGATCTTTTTGGTGAGATTAGGATGGCGCCAACTCCTTGGCCCTCGACATTTGCTGCCCCGTCAAAGTGCATTACCCATGATTCTTCTGCTTCTTCTGTATCGTCCTCAGTCATGAACAAGATGTCTTCATCTGGGAATTCAGTCCTTAACGGTTAATAGTCAGGTAAAGGATTATCAGCAAGATGATCAGCAAGTGCTTGCCCCTTGATCGATTTCTGAGTGACGTACGTGATGTCGAATTCAGATAATAAAAGTTTCCATCGTGTGGTTCGTCCAGTGAGAGCTGGCTTTTCAAATAGGTACTTCAATGGGTCCATTCGGGCCAAGAGCATAACAACCTGAGATAGCAAGTAGTGGCGGAGCCTTTGAGTAGCCCATACAAGAGCTAGGCATGCTTTCTCCAGATGAGAATAGCGCGTCTCGTAATCAGTAAATTTCTTACTCAGATAGTAGATGGCCTGCTCTCTTCTTCCCGTCTCGTCATGCTGATCTAAGACACATTGTTGTTGCTCCACATGTGCCTGATTTATGTGTGTTTTGAATGACGAATTAATGAATATTAAGTTACATAATTTTAAATTATGAAAGAGATATCAGCACATTGAGGGCTAACAATAGCCTGCAAGATCAGGGCCAATTGTAGCAAGTTTTAAAAGTGAGTATATTAAAGATCGTCCACAGAGAATTTGTCTGAAATATGAGATAGACCTCCAGATCTGTGCTACCAGATCTGGCTCTATAATTATCTAGAAAGCAGATAAAAAGAGAGTGTTGGGTTTTGTCACGTTTAACTAAAAGCAAATAAAGAAAAGAACTAACTACGTGATCCAGATCCGAGTTGTGGAGGTGTTTAAAATAAAACAAATGCAGAAATAATAGCTTCATGTATTTTAGCCTTTGAATTTTAATGGAGAATCAGATTCAATAGAGCAGATTCAATCTTCATCCGCTACCAAGATGTATGTAAGAGAAATAAATCAATTAAGGAATAGGTTTAGACTTATGGCTATGATCTCATCCAATGGTCACAGATCATCCAATAGTTGTGGTTCTTTAGTTCGTAACATGAACATCATCATAAGTCTTAGGTTACCAACGCTAATTCGCAGGACAATGAATTAAGGGAAGTTGGATGCGGGAGTGAATCTAAAGAAGTCTAATGCACTAAGGTGAACATTAACCCTCGACATGACTCCAATGGAGAAGACACAAATTACAACCTTTTAAAATCAAAAATTACAATTACAAAGCACGGCTTTAGAAAGCCCTCGGACTTGCAGACTTGAATCCGATCTCCTTGGAGTTACAAATCACTCTCAACAACACTCAAAAGCAAAACAGAGGAAGAAATTACAAGGTGCAGATAGACTATCCGACCGGAAGGAGGGAAACAGAGATGAAAACTCAAAACTGGATGCCACAATTGGGCAAATGTCTTCTCTATTTATAGCTTTCCTTGATCCCTGCAGGTCTGAATTGACCAATCGAAGTGTTCGGATCCTGGATTGCCCAATGGCGATTGAGCACGGGATCCGGATCTGTTACAGCCAATGAAAATGCTCTCGATCCGTTCACCAATCGGCTAGAAGCATCAATTACATATGGAATTCAAAAATCTGTTTGAGCTTCTAGAAGTTCCCGCCAAGTGATTTCATCTTTGAGCGCTCACATGGGTTGGAATATGCTTTTGGATCTTGATTGGAATCTTCCGAAATGTCCCCGGGTTTTAAATGCATTGGGGCGTCGTGCGAGATTCTTGAAATGCCCTTTAAACAAGTAATTCCCGAATGTCCTTTCGTAGAGTTTAAGTGCCTTTTAGCAAGTGTTTTGGCTCCGTAAGTTCTTTTTCGCAAAGCAATTTGGCTTCGTAAAGTCTTTTTTCAAGGACTTCTCCCGGATCTTCTATTCGAAAAGGAAATTTCAACTATTCGAGCAGAACATGGTTCTTTTCGAGTAGTTCATTACAGTAATCAATTCGAACAGAACTTTGACCTTTTCGAAAAGTACTTTTTACTTTGCGAATTGAGCTTTAGCTTCCATTCTTCTTTGAATGGATCCTTTTCTTCTTCAGTCTTTGCTTTTTCTTTTGATCCTTTTTAACCCTTCTTGAGGCTATTTCTTCACTCCTTTTTAGCTTGACATGAATTGTCACTTTTGATCATTTTAGGATGCTTTTGACTTGGACCTCTAATTGGTTAAAATGCACACTAAAGCACTTATTTAGTCTTCTCAAGGGTCTTTCAAAGCTCATGTTTAGGGGTGAAAATGGTATTTTCACTACTTAACACACCCCAAACCTAAGCTTTGCTAGTCCCCGAGCAAAGAAACATAAAAAACAAGGAGACATAAAACACAAACATAGAAAAACCAAGTAAAGAGCCACTTTTGTAGGAAGCACAGTGCATTTAGCATATGCAACAAGCCTTTTAAACCCCTAGGTGATCCCTAGAGGAGGAGTGAAGTCTCCCGAGGGTTTTCATGAAGGTACCACAAACTTCTCCATGGGACTTGGCATTAGTGCATTATCTCATGAGCAATCAAAGATCGAGTTACTCTTGAATCCATGTTTACAGAAATTTAGTTGTATTGTTTGCAAGGAGATTTCAACATTTATAAACCTCATGAATGTTTCAATATTTCCAATCTGTGAACAGTCATAGAAAATCATACAAATGTGCCAAGAGAAGCTCATCCTATGGATAAAAATTAGGTTATAAGTCATACTTAATGTGCTCAAGTTCCAACCCAAACACTCACCGGGGTATACTCTCATCGGTTGTTTTTGTTGAGGGGTTCGTTTCACTCAAGCTCAAGAGCGGTTACATCTCCCAAATGGATCTGTAAGCATGAGCATAGGCACTGCTTCTCAGTGTAATCGCATCATTGACATCTCCTCACCATAGATTGGGTCACTTCTTATCTCCACATGACAGCTCACTCAACTTTGGATCACAAGGGCTTTTAATCTAGGTTTGTTTGTATGGCTTATGGAGTGAAGTTTCAAGGAAAGGCGCTTGAACAGGGTTTGAATTTGAGAACTCAGAAGTGCGGGAGATGGTTCATGACTCCACCTTTTGAGTTTAGCTTCTTTCTTCTTCTTTTGAGATTCTCACATTCACAAAGGATCAGTTCTTTCTTTGATCTTGCATTTTTCAACATAAGGTCCCTTTTTTGCCTTTTTGCTTGCAACTTTTTCACATTGTTTGTCTCTTCCTTTCTCACCACCATATTGCCTGCTTTTGAGGTATTTTCTCTTCATTTTCTTGATATTGCCTAGAAATGGTCCATCTTCGTTCTTTCTCCTTTACCTCCGAATTCTCGAGTGAGGGAAGGCTGAATTGGTTCCATAGGTTCAGTGCAAGTACTTTTGGGTATTTTTGATGAAGAATTGTAGGATTCTGACTCAAATGGGGTACAAAGCAGGGCAGATTTTTCTTGGTTGGTTCTCATAGGTTCAGTGTCCAAAGAAGGCCTTGATCTTTCTTCATCTCATGAGTCTGTCACTTGTTTCAATTTGGAGTTTCCTAACTTCTAGTGGATCTAATGCCTCACCAATCCTTTGAATCGTAAAAATTGCCTCAGTCCACTCTTCAATGAGATGGAAAATATATGGGCTCAATTCTCACGGTTATGGTTTTTCCTTGAGCTTTTAAGTATATCTTTACCTTTTCTCTTCCTTTTGACTTACTACGTATCGATACGGTATGTTTTTATGGTGTAATCATCATGGAAATGTAGACTATCGCAAGGTTTAGAATGTCTAAATTTTGCAAAGAATATTTAAAATTTCCTAGTTAACTTGATTCTTAAGTACATTAAATTCTTTCCTCGCCATTTAGGTGATTTTTCCGCCTTTATCTTTGCCGATCGTCCAGGGCAGATCGTCACCCCAAACCTATGAGGAGCAGTGTCCTCACCGGTTCATAGGTGGCATGGTCCCATTATTCGTGAAAACATGAAGGAAATCATAAACAAAAAGTAAAACATGACAAAGTGAGCATTGGAGAAAGCAAAATTTATTGACTAGAAACATTACAGAGAAGAAAAGAAAATTAAAGATGAGAGGGGACTGGATTAAGGGAGAGGGCGGGGAAGGTGGAGGGAAGGTTGTGTTTTGGGTAGTTAAGTTAGCGTACGGAGGTGGTGATAGAGGGGGTCTGCTTGGGTAGCTAACTCAGAACAAGGGAAGTGAGGCCATAGGTAGTTCGGGGTGGTTTGGGTAGTCTGGGTGGTAGTGGAGGGAAGCACTAGGACTTCTGGTTCTGCTTGGATTGCCTGTGAGGCAAAATGGAGCAGGGTAATGGGGTAGGTGGTAATGGGGCGCTTAACATCGGATGAGCTCCTATGTATGCATCGATTGTCCATTTGTTTATTTTGGAGGTAGGTGAGGATCCGTGTAGGGAGCGGTGTGGGGGAGATTGGCCTAGAGGGATTGGGGAGGGTGTGGAGGAATAGGGAACTGGGCCATCTGTGGTCAGTGGGAGGTGCACCAAGAGCCGGCTACCTCGGGTGTGTGGACTAAGTGCGCAAGTGGTGACTAAAGAGCTGGTCACCACAGGAGTTGGGCTTGTAAACCGTAGGGGCTGGTGAGGCTCGAGGCTGTGGTTGAGGGGCCTGACAATTTCCACTTCATGCCCACCCACACTTTCGTGGCTTGGTTCTCTGTCATGCTCGGCAAGAACTAGCTCTGGCTCAGCTATGGGTTCAATAGGCGCAGGATAAAAGAAGAAAGAAAAACTAAGAATGTAAAAAATCTAAACTATATGCAAAAAAAATAAAAATGTAAAATTGAATATATGAGCAAGGAAATGGAAAACATGATATACAAATACAAGAAAAAAATAAAAAAAAATAGCAGGATTGCTATGCAAATGGAAGGAAACTAATGCTAATAATAGAAAACAAGTAAAAACAAGGTAAGGGACGCATACAAAGTTTAAAAAATTAGAAAAGTGTTGATACAAAAAGAATTTGTGAATGCAAAATAGGAAAACAAAGTTAGAAACTAACTATACTCACAAAAAATGACGAAAACTAGTAAAACTAGGACACATTAACCTAAGAAAGAAAAAAAAATCAAATCTAAAAGCAATTTGAAACTAAAATTTCTAAAAGCAATTTGAAACTAAAATTCCTAAAACAATTTGAAACTAAAATTCTAAAACAGAATTTGAAAATCTAAAAAGTAATACTAAAATTCCTAAAAGCAATTTGAAAATCTAAAAAATTTGAAACTAACATTCCTAAAATGTATTACTAAAATTCCTAAAACAGAATTTAAAAATCTAAAAAGTATACTAAAATTCCTAAAAACGAATTTGAAAATCTAAAAAATGAATTTGAAACTAAAATTCCTAAAACAGAATTTGAAACTAACATTCCTAAAAAGCAATTTGAAACTACAATTCTAAAAAACAGAATTTGAAAATCTAAAAATGAATACTAAAATTCCTAAAAACAGAATTTGAAAATCTAAAGGATACATCCTAAGCCCAAAGAGAAAAAATGATACATCCTAAGCTCAAACAGAAAATCTAAGGCCAAAAGCTGAGATACTTATGAATCGAGTGAAAAAATGATTAGCAGAATACAAAGTGAAAAGCAAGATTCATAAGAAAGACCCTTTGTTGATGATGTGTATGAAAAAAAATAAAAATAATGAAGCATGGGAGCACATATTAAAAAGAGTTCATACAATGAGGCCCATTTATGATGAAGAAATCTTGAAGGAAAATAAAATCGGTGAGTCCATTGAATATTCAAAAGCATATGATCCACTACTCATTATCCTACATGATTCCTAAAAATAAAAAATTGATCTCAAGAGTCCGGATGGGAAAAGTGGATGCAAATGGAGAAAAAATCTGAAGATATATATATATATTTTTTATTTTATAATTTTCTATTTTTTATTTTTACTTGTTTTGGATCACCCAGCTCAACAAGAGCCCTTATTTACTCTTCTTGAAAATAATGAAACAACTAAGAGATTTTCTATTTGTGTTTTCATTTTCTTTTATTTTGTATTTGGTTTTGTAAAAAAATCAAAGATGCCTAAAAGCAAGAAATTATAATCGTAACAAACAATAAACACAACAGAATCCTTGGTTCTCAAGTATTTAAAAATAGAAAATGAATGCAAAGGAGAAGAGGATGCAACTCAGCAGATCTGCTCCAAATTTTAGTCCAGATGCTCCTTGTTGGACTACCGCCCAGATCTCAAAAATCCAAAAGCAAAGCAGATTTTATTCCAAAGATATTGACAAAAATAAAAGAAAACTCAAAGCACGCCCAAATTTGACAAAAGACAAAAGAGTGGCAAGCAGATTTATTCAAACAACTAGAAGGCAAAGAATAAAACTTAGAAAAATAAAAAATAAAAAAATTCTCGTAGAAATAGGTTTTCTATACAAAACTCAGAGACATTTAATCAAGCACTTGGAATACAAAGTGCTTTAAAGCAAAAACTAAAATGAAAATCAAATATATAAAATTAAAAAAACTTAGGTCTACCAATTTTAGAACAAATTCCCAAGAACGGCGCCAAAAACTTGTTGTTGCTCCACATGTGATTTATGTGTGTTTTGAATGAATTAATGAATATTAAGTTACATAATTTTAAATTATGAAAGAGATATCAAGACATTGAGGGCTAACAATAGCTCGCAAGATCGCCAATTGTAGCAAGTTTTAAAAGTGAGTATATTAAAGATCGTCACGGAGAATTTGTCCAAATATGAGATAGACCTCCGATCTGTGCTACGGATCCGCTCTATAATTATCTAGAAAGCGTATAAAAAGAGAGTGTTGGGTTTTGTCACGTTTAACTAAAAGCAAATAAAGAAAAGAACTAACTACGTGATCCGGATCCGAGTTGTGGAGGTGTTTAAAATAAAACAAATGCGAAATAATAGCTTCATGTATTTTAGCCTTTGAATTTTAATGGAGAATCAGATTCCAATAGAGCAGATTCAATCTTCATCCGCTACCCACATGTATGTAAGAGAAATAAATCAATTAAGGAATAGGTTTAGACTTATGGCTATGATCGTCAATGGTCACAGATCATCCAATAGTTGTGGCCGTTCTTTAGTTCGAACATGAACATCATCAGTAAGTCTTTGCTAGAATTAGGTTACCAACGCTAATTCGCATAGGACAATGAATTAAGGGAAGTTGGATGCGGTGAGTGAATCTAAAGAAGTCTAATGCACTAAGGTGAACATTCGAACCCTCGACATGACTCCAATGGAGAAGACACAAATTACAACCTTTTAAAATCCAAAATTACAATTACAAAGCACGGCTTTAGAAAGCCCTGACTTGCGCCTTGAATCCGATCTCCTTGGAGTTACAAATCACTCTCAACAACTCTCAAAAGCAAAACAGAGGAAGAAATTACAAGGTACAGATAGACTATCCGACCAAGGAGGGAAACAGAGATGAAAACTCAAAACTGGATGCCACAATTGGGCAAATGTCTTCTCTATTTATAGCTTTCCCTTGATCCCGCAGTATTGAATTGACCAATCGTGTTCGATCTGGATTGCCCAATGGCGATTGAGCACGGGGATCCAGATCTGCTCGCCAATGAAAATGCTCGATCTGGTTCACCAATCAGCGCTAGAAGCATCAATTCTTATGGAATTCAAAAATCTGTTTGAGCTTCTGAAGTTCCCGCCAAGTGATTTCATCTTTGAGCGCTCACATGGGTTGGAATATGCTTTTGGATCTTGATTGGAATCTTCCTAAATGTCCTGGTCATTAAATGCATTGGGGCGCGAGAGATTACCGAAATGCCCTTTAAACAAGTCAGAATTCCCCGTAATGTCCTTTCGTAGAGTTTAAGTGCCTTTTCGCAAGTGTTTTGGCTCGTAAGTTCTTTTCGCAGCAAAGCAATTTGGCTTCGTAAAGTCTTTTCAGGACTTCTCCCGGATCTTCTATTCGAAAAGGAAATTTCAACTATTCAATGTAGAACATGGTTCTTTTCGAGTAGTTCATTACAGCCCAGAATCAATTCGAACAGAACTTTGACCTTTTCGAAAAGTACTTTTTACTTTGCGAATTGAGCTTTAGCTTCCATTCTTCTTTGCGAATGGATCCTTTTTCTTCTTCAGGTCTTTGCTTTTTCTTTTCAGTCCTTTTTAACCACTGCTGAGGCTATTTCTTCACTCCCTTTTTTAGCTTGACATGAATTGTCAGCTTTTTGATCATTTTAGGATGCTTTTCGGACTTGGACCTGTCTAATTGGTTAGCTGTAAAATGCACACTAAAGCACTTATTTAGTCTTCTCAAGGGTCTTTCAAAGCTCATGTTTAGGGGTGAAAAATGGTATTTTTCACTACTTAACACACATCCCATCGAAACTTCCGTTGTGGAGAGATACATCAAGAGTGGTCTCCCTGTCTCAGGTGGCACCAAAACAAGTGGATTAAGGAGCTAGCTTTTGATTTTTTTTAACGCTGCCTGACAATCATCATTCCATTCAACGGGCGAGTTCTTCCTTAGTAGCTTAAAGATCGGCGGGATAGGTGTTACGTGCAATGAACCCTCTAACTTCCTTCTCAAAAGACGGTGACGGCATTTCAGTGATGGCTTTGACTTTGATTGGGTCGACCTCAATCCCTCTCCTGCTGACGATGAATCCTAACAAGTTTCCCTGACATAGCCCCGAACGCGCACTTCTGTGGATTCAGTCGTAGTCAATACTTCCTTAGCCTTTCAAATAGTTTCTGGAGGTTTACCAGATGGTCGCTTCGCTCCGGTGATTTGGCTATCATGTCGTCGACATATACTTCAATCTCTCAATGCATCATGTCATGAAATAGTGCAGTCATAGCTCTCTGTACGTCGCACCGACATTCTTCAGCCCGAATGGCATGACTCGATAGCAAAAGGTTCCCCAGGGGGTAATGAACGCTGTCTTCTCGTGATCAACCTCTGCCATCTTAATCTAATTATATCCTGAGAATCCATCCATGAAAGAGAGCATCCCGTGCTTAGCTGTGTTATCGACCAAGATGTCGATGTGTGGTAGTGGGAAATTGTCCTTTAGGCTTGCTCTGTTCAAATTGCAGAAATCGATGCACATGCGGACCTTTCCATCCTTCTTCGGCATAGGTACGATATTGGCTAGCCACTGCGGGTATTTGGATACCATGAGAAACCCTACATCGTATTGCTTGATGACCTCATCTTTGACTTTCAGCATCCATTTGGGTCGGAGACGTCTCAGCTTCTGCTTGACTGGCTTCATATCAGGGTAGAGGGGCAACTCATGCTCGACCAAATCGGTATCCAGACTAGGCATGTCCTCATACGACCAGGCAAAAATGTCTTGGTATGATCGAAGGAAGTCGATCACGCTTTTTCTTTCCCCAGGAGATAGTGACGTTCTGATTTTGGTTATCCTGGGAACCTCCTCAGTTCCTAGGTTGATATCCTCGGTCTCTTCGACAATGGGGGTAGGGCCATGCTCAAAGTCGGTAAATCGGTCAAGGAGCTCATTGGGGAGCTCCTCCAAAGTGATATCCTCATCCAGACTCGTAACGCCTACCTCTTCTTGAATTTCTATAGGGAAGGGGTCGATTTCACGTGGGACGGGTATTTTGATTAAGGCATCCTTTTGGGGGCATTTTCTGGAATTTTAAATGACAATATTTTTGGACTTTGGATTTTTTCAATGTTTTTGGGATTTTGTGTTTTTTCCATGTTTTTGCGTTTTTGTATTTTTTCCATGTTTTTGAGATTTTTGCTTTCTTCGGAGACGGGCCCTTGGCAAGGCGGGTTGCTATATACATGGTATCTCACTTTTA
The DNA here is from genome assembly GCA_021018995.1 of Chloranthus sessilifolius. Lineage (NCBI taxonomy): Eukaryota > Viridiplantae > Streptophyta > Magnoliopsida > Chloranthales > Chloranthaceae > Chloranthus > Chloranthus sessilifolius. The sequence goes on from CM037597.1 coordinate 102,242,837, forward strand.
TAGGTTGTTTTTTTGGGAAAGCAGCCAAGCTTTAGGCCACTTCACCGCTTCTAGGGTTTGGGGCAAGATGCCCGATTCTGAGGAGCCGCTTCCTTACTGTGGGATGGAGGTCTTTGGTGATATGGCTCATTGGAGTCAGCCTCCATCATGTTAACCCCCATTTCATCTGAGATGATATCCTCAAATGTTAACACGGTTTTGTGGTGATTCACCACAGGAGGAGCTTGTTCAGGTACCGATCGTCGTTCCTCGAAAAGGGACAATGCGGCCAAATCTATCTCCAAGCTGGGAAGGGAGATCTAGGGATTGGTGGGATGGACTGGGGCTATGAGTTTGTGTGGGGTCAAATGGGTTGCCCCATTTTGATCGATCTTTACGACCCCTGCGCTGATAAAGGAATCCCTGATGTGCGGCCTAGGGGGAGGCTTCTCCTCTATGTTGATCCCTCGAGCTTTTTTGTCATGCAGTGACTGCTTTCTCTTTGGCCTCTCGGACCTCTTCGTCTGTGGGCTTGTATCCTAACCCGAATCTTACTTTTTGTCCTTTAGCCACAACTAGCTCTCTTCTACCTTGTAATTTGGGTCCCAGACCCCTTCCTTTCTGATAGCCCCACTTTTAGAGCATTGCCACTGCTGCTATCATATCGCCTCCTGTTTTAGACATGATGCCCTCCATGGGCTCTGGGAGTATTGCCGACACCTCGTATTCGAAACTGTGGAGGTTGACGTCCTCAGCGGTGTGTGGTATATCCAGCACATTGGGTTTTTTAACGCTATTGACAGCCTTTTCTTTTTCGCTGTGCCCCTCTCCAATGATCGTGATGATCTTATGCCCAGATGCAAATTTGAGTTTTTGGTGCATTGTGGAAGGTATGGCTCCGACTTCGTGCAGCCATGGGCGTCCCAATAATAAGTTAAACGAAGATTTAATATCCATGACTTGAAACAAGATGGAAAAGGTCATTGGCCCTATCAACAGCTCAAGATCAACTTCTCCCATTATTTATCTCCTGGTATTGTCAAACCCTCTTGCGCTGGTTCTGGTGGGCCTTAACATGCAGGGATCGACCCTTATCTTGGTGGCCGTTCTCAGCGAGCAAATATTTAATGCTGACCCATTATCAATTAGTACTAAGGGAATGACCATGTTTCCGGATTCAACAGTTATATTCAAAGACTTGGAATGGCTACACCCTTCTTCTGGCAAATCTGCATCAGAAAATGAAATGGCATTCGGAGCCATCACTTGCCCAATTATCTGCCCAACTTCATCTGGGCTGACCTGGAGCGATACATGCGCATTTTTTAACGCCCCCATTAATGCTTGGAAATGGAGTGGGGACGTCATCAGTAGATCCCATACAGTGACATGGGCTGGCATTCTTCTCAGCTGAGTCTCCAATATGTGTTCTCGACTCATCTTCTCGAAGGGGTTCACCGCGCTGTCTTTCTTCCCTTCGGGTTGGGCTTGCACTGCTATCGATATTTCTGGCTGCTTTGATATCCTCCCAGACCTAGTAACAAAATCTATTGCCCCTTCTCTGCTGCTGCTGCCGACATTGACATCTATTTGTTCGTAGCTCAGTGGGACCTGATGAGGATCATAGGTTGGTCCCGAGAGCTGGAAAGGTATGGCTGTCGGTGCTTAAGGTATTTGTACTGTCAGCTTAGGAGGTGGGGGCAATACTTGATTCACCTCGGTGGTAGTGGGTTGGGTGGAAAGATTAGGCCAAATGGGGGTTGTGAGGCTTGGGTGTGGTGGCACCGGAGGGAAGGAGGTAAAAGTAGGCCATTGATAGCCGGTGGGTGCTGATGGCATATGAGGGGTCTGATGGGCCGTCAGGTAGTTGACCGGGGTGATGGGGCTTGCTGGCGGCTGAATTGGGGATGATGGGATGGGCACAGGCCTTTGATAATTGAGGGGTGCGGGTGTTGGATTGGGGGCTTGGTGGTTTATGGGGTAGTTGATGGGGGTGGTGGAATATGGTTGATACACATTCATTTGTACGTAGTTAATGGGAGTGGATGGTGGGAAATAGGCCCTAAGATCTAGGGGCTCAACTGTTGGTGTAGGGGTAGGAAAATAATCTGCCAGATTCAGGGGTTCAATCACCCCAACAGTTCCTTCTCCTAGATTTCTCTGCCTTTGTGCCAGAAACACTTCTGGATTACAAATGAAGTTTGATGGATCAAACTCCAATTCTTCTTCTAATTCCTCTACCATCCCTATGGTGGGTCTGGGACCTGCTATTCCGGTAGGGTGTGGTGGTAAAGGCACCTGATGGATATTTGCATGCTGGCTTGCTTGGGTGGGTGCAGGGGGAATGATCTTTCCGGCATCGATTAAGTCCTGGATCGCGTGCTTCAATGGGAAGCAGCGATCAGTCGGGTGACCCGGACCCTGATGAAAATTGCAATGAGTATTAGGGTCAAAATTATATGAAATCGGATTGGGAGGAGGTCGTGGTTGGAGAACAGTTATTAAACCCTTTTCAATTAATAATGGCAAAAGTACACTGAGGGATTGCCCTAAAGGCGTAAAGACTCGATCATAACGGGCTCTCCTTTCCGGGGTCATTTGTATTCCCTGCCCATTCCCTGCTCTTTGTACTAGCCCGGTCCTGATGGGAGCTAGTTGCACTGCTTGGAATTGGAACGGGGCTACATTGTTATTATTGGGCCGAGTGTTCACAACATTTTGCACCTCTGCCCCTGTCCTCCTGTCGTTCTTCTGCTCAGTAAACCTCCTAATCCCGCTAGGGCCCCCTGAAGCATTCTTACTCAACCGCCCTTCCCTGATGGCATCCTCACAGCGGTTGGCATTCCTCACCAAATCAGCAAAACTAGATTGTTGTTGATATACAAGAAAATCAGAAATCACTGGTAGAGTGTTCTTTGAAATCATCTCTATCTGCTCATCATCCGGTATTCTATTTCTGACTTGAGCTGCCAGTGCTCTCCAACGCCCCAAGTAGTCGCTGAAGGTCTCATTCTGGTTCTGCTTTAAATGGGCCAAGTCAGACTTGCGCAGTTCAATATCAGTATTATAGACATACTGTTCTTGGAACAAATGAGTCTAATCTTTCCATGTCTTTATCATGGATGGTTCAAGAGATGTGAACCACCTCAGGGCCGGTCTGGTCAAACTTTTCTGAAAGACTTTTATTAGCAGTCTCTCGTCCCCTCAGACCGCACATATCCCCACAATAGGACTTGAGGTGCGAATCGGGTTGCGTGCCATTGTACTTGTTAAATATCGGCATTTTAAATTTGGGGGGCAGGGGGACCTCAACGAATAGGCATAAGTCTGTGAAGTCTGTGGCGTGGATTTCAACACCACCCATCTTCAGCAACTATTTTTGGATCTTGTCTAGCTGCTCCCTTAATCGTTACGATTCTTTGGACATAGGGCCACTTTTTTTGATCGGTAGAGACTCACTTTATGCTATCAAGGGTGGGGTAACTATAAGTGGAGGATTAACAGTGGTCACTGCCCCGACGTAGGCATCACTGTTTCTGATCTCGTCCTCCTCATACTGCTGATCTATGTAGGGTGCAGTGAGGACGAGATTCTCAACCTGCTGTTGCATGGACTGGATGGGATTGGATTGGATGTGGGTTGGGTGAGCCCCTTGGATGTAAGGGAAGTGTTGTGGGGTGATGGGATGAGTGGTAGTTTGGTTTAAGGGTGGGGCCTGATGAGGCCATTGGACATGAGGAAAGGTCTGGAGCCTGCCTTGGGGTGTGGGGCCATGGGAAAATTGGGTCTGAGGTATGGCATGGGTTTGATCCAGTTGTGAAGAAGATTGGGGGTGGGTGAAATTTTGGGGGTATTGTGGAGGGTATGGGTGTGGGGTTTGGGTTTGGGCCATGAACCCTTGGTAGGTTTGGGCCAGGGGCCCTGGGTAGGTTTGGGCCAATGGGCCTGGGTAGGTTTGGACCAATGGGCTTGGGTAGGTTTGGGCCACTGGGCCTTGGTAGGTCTGGGCCATGGGCCCTTGATGGGTCTGGCCCAATGGGCCTTGAGGGGGTATGGGTCGTGGGCCCTTGATGGGTCTAACCCAATAGACCTTGATGGGTCTGGGCCATGGGCCCTTGGTGGGTCTGGCCCAATGGACCTTGTTGGGTCTAGGCATGGGCCCTTGGTGGGTCTGGCCTAATGGACCTTGTGGGGGGGTCTGGGCCATGGGCCATTGGTGGGTTTGGATTTGATGGGTTTGGCCCAATGGGCCTTGGGGGATATGGGTAATGGGGGTTTGGGCCAATGGGCCTTGGGGATGATGGCTAGTGGGGTATTGGGCCATGGGGCCCTGGAGATCATGGATGGAGGGGTATTGGGCCATGGGGCCCTGAGATGTGTGGGAAAAGGTGGTTTGGGCCAATGGGCCTTGGGGTATGTGGGTGATGGGGGTTTGGATGGTGTGGATTATGGGAGGTTGATGGGGGTCATGGGGGAGTGAAGCATGGAGGTTTGCCAAGGTGTGGGATGGATTCATGGATGTGGAGTGTTGAGGAGATATTTTGAGAAGCCCTCCATGAGGTATGGAACATCTCCTCCATCATGGCCATGGAAGGAGGATGGGATGTGGATGGTGGATGGGGTATAGAGGGGATGGAGGTGGTGGAAAAATTGGGCATGGCCCCGGTATAATTGGGCATGGCCATGGTAGGTGGGGGTGTATGGGGTGGATGAGGGGATGTATTTTGGGATGATGTGGGGCATGATGAGGAAGGATGTGGAAAATTGGGCATGGCCCCGGTATAATTGGGCATGACCCGGATGGATGAGGGATCTTGTAGGGGGTTGGATAGGGTGGAGGTAGTGTATGTGAATGTGGGTGAATTGGGTCTATAGGGGGATGATGGAAATTGGGGCATGGATGTGGATTGGGAAAATGGGTTAGGGTTTTGCATGGGCATGGTTTGGGCAAAGGATGGAGAATGGGGGGTTGGACTTTGGATATTTTGGGGGGTAGTGGTTGGGAATATGGGGGCGCCAAATGGGCCGGTTACGGTAAAAGAGGGTTGGGTGAGGGGGATGGTGGAAAAGACTTCTCCCAAATGGGAGTGGGTTGGAGAATGCGGTGGGGATGAGTCGGGATCGGCGTAAATCGGGTCCACTACCCACGACATTCTACGGGAGCGGGTCAGGTAAGGGTGCCTTGGATAAGACCCAAAAATCCTCCTCCTTCCCCTACGGGACGACGGAGGACAAGATGATGCCGTTGTGCCGGCACCACAAACTATCTATTTCTTTTTTGGTTTTAAATTATTTATTATTTTTTGAAAAACAGAGGTTCCAAGGCTTTGGAATTCCCATTTCGGGTGGCCTTCGTACCTTAATTCAAGACCCGCGGCGATGATTCCGATGCACTTCGGAAGAATCGAAGGAGAACCTTCGATCTATTGAAGGCACGGAAATTAAGGCAAACGATCCGATCCCCCGAAATGAGCCAAAAAGAAGTTGCCTTCTCTTGACCGGCGGGGGCGTATTGGGTGTTGGAGATGGCGGGGCCTAAATAAGGCACTAAGCACACTGATCGGGCAATTCGGGAGGTGGAAAGGCCACAGATTCATTTGGAGGGTCACATCACTGGGCAACTAATACTTGCGCCAAGGTTGCGAGGACAAATTTTACATGCGCAATTATTAGTTGCGCCAGGTAAAATTTTGATGAAAATGGCGCAACTATTAGTTGCGCCGATTATAATGCCTTGATTTTGTCTTGCGCACAACTATATATGACCAAAACACAAGTTTCAGGTTGTTTGACAGCAGCTACAAACACCCAAAATGAGTCCCTTTTTTGGCTTTTGTGGAAGCTAGGCTTCCGGGAACTAAGCAGTTTTCTTGATGACCGATTCTCTCCTCACCGCACCTAAATGGATTGAGTCCGGTATAACTCGCTAGCGCGCTCCCCAAGGGTTTTAAGCTTCGGAATGGGAACCAACCCGATATACCTCCGGCGCGAGCGCCTTCTCAGATACTAGGTGGGCTGGGACTTTTCTGGATCATCACCACTAGGGGCTATCGCTATACTAAGACCCGGGTGTTTGTATGTGTGCCTAAACCAACCCCTTTGAAAAATCTACCCCTCAAAAATAAATTAATTAAGCTCCCTAACTTGGTTCAATTTTAATTTTTCAAAACTTTTCCCTTTTTTTTGGAAGCTTTCTTTAGTTCAAAGACCGGGGGTGATTATCCCGTGCCGCTACTATGGGCCGGCGTCCACTGGCGGAATGTGAGTGCACAAGTAGGCCCGCCAATCGGCTAAGGCACTTTAAATAACGGAAAAGTAAGAAAATTAAAAGACAATGCTCAAGTAGGCCCGCCAATCGGCTAAGGCACTAAAATGACGGAAAAGTAAGGAATTTTAAAAGACAATGCGCATGTAGGCCCGCCAATCGGCTAAGGCTCATAAATGACGGAAAAGTAGGAGTAAGTAAAACAACTTAATCGGAGGGGTGAGTAAAAAAAAAAAAAAAATGCACTAAAAAAATAGCAATAATATGTTAGTAAAAATTAAAAAAAATAAGGCCAAGTTCAAAGGGAAGCTCTACAAGCTAACTCCCCAGCAGAGTCGCCATCTGTGCAACCGTGGGAATCGAGACCATCCCGTCGCGACGATGCGCTCTCCAATAAAAATATAGAATCGCCACCCGGAGCTTTCGGTGTCCCGGGATACCTAGTTCATTTTTATGAGACCGAAGTGCTAAAAATATGACTCTGAATCCGGTCCACACCAAAGGCTCTTGGGTAGGGGCTTCGGTTATCTATCGGGAAGGTGTTAGGCACCCGATCAACCCGCTTAACGCAGTCTCTACTAATGGCCAACAATAAAATAAAGTAGAAGCAAGGAAAATAGCTTTCTCTTTGCCCAAAAGGGCTTAGAATCCTATTTGTGCCCCTCCGTTCCTACCGAAAGAGGGTGGAGGGAGCTAGAAAGAGATAGGAGAAGAAAGGGGAGAGCCGGAGCCCTCGAGCCCTTGTAGTACCGTAGAGAAGCCTTGCATGGCTTGCTTTGATGAGCTTTCGAAGGCTTGAATGGTAGAGAAATGGGTTCTAACCACTTAGGACTTAAAGCTAAGAGGTAGGGGATGGAGGCTAGGGGATCACACACACCTAGGCTAAGGGTTTTGGATGCAAGAACAAGCTTGAAATGAGGTTTTGGAATTCTGGAATTTGGATGAAAATAGTGCACAAAAGGGAGGAAGAACTTCTCACTTTGAGCTCTTTCTCTCTTAAGCAAAATTTTCAACCCTTAAACCAAGGGGAGGGGGGCTCTATTTATAGGAAAAGGGTAGATTAGGAGGCTACTTAGAGGCTAAACAAGTTTAAGAATTAGGTAATGGGCCATCTAAGGTTTCCTAGGATTTTAAGGGTTTGGAAAGGTGTGAAGGTGATTTTAATGGTGGATGATAGGTTAGTGTTTCAAATCACTTAAGGGTTGCAAATAGGCATTAAAAGGGTGCAACAAAGTTATCAAAACACACCCCAAGGTCTGAGGTGGTCAACAAGTCAAACCCCAATCACGAATTTTGAGGCAAAAACCCACAGTCACTATTCATATGCCTGGCACAACTATTAGTTGTGCCAGGCAAATGCACAGTAAAATAGTAGCGAACAGTAGCCTGGAAGTTAGCCTCGCGAGGGGTTGGGGGACCCATTTATGCCTGGTGCAACTATTAGTTGCGCCAGGCAAAAATCCCTCCAAAAAAGCCCGATTTTTAAATGGTCATAACTTTTGATATACAACTCCGATTGGGGTGATTCTTGGCTTGTTGGAAAGATGGAGAAGTCCTCTTTCCAATGGTATATGATTTGATATTAGTAGAAGACGTCAGCCAGTCCTGGTGCACCACTCATCATCCATTGCCAGGGAAGGTTAGGTTTAGGGTTCGGAATGGATTCTAAGGGTCGGGATTGGTTTCTAAAGGTTTGGGGTAGGTTTCTAAGGGATCTAGGGTGATTTCTAAGGGTTTGGGATGATTTCTAAGGGTTCCATACATGCCATCAAAAGCTCAGAATTGCACCTCTCTTGAAAGGTGTTTCGATCGGGCCTTGGGCCAAATTTGGGTGTCTACAGACATGAACCGGACATAATATCAAAAATTCCCTTCAGGAAAATGATTCTAGATTTTATTTCTCTTTTGATAAATAATGACTTCCATGATAATAAAAGCTCCTATCTATTCATCTTTCTCTTTTGATATGCCGGTAACTTTGCAAATTTTCTATTCATAAGAGGTAACTTTGCAAATACATTTTTATAGAGTATCAGTCCATATTCATTATTGTTCAACTAGAAACTACCGTTACTTGATTGGGTTTGAGAGGATTTAAGGTACAGACGTCAACAAGCTTTGAAAAATTAACCTGAAGAACGATACCATCAATTAATATCTCGGGTAAAAAACTTGTTTCACGGTTAAATATAGGTGATCGGTGAATCTAACACCATTTATTGTATGATAAAACAATGTTGGGAAGTGGAACAAATATGTCAATATCACCTGCTCTAAAAATCAGGTAAGAAATCAGTATTTTATTCGAATTTTATGCTTTTGAAAATGGGTTTTCTTTATTCTTTTTTACTGTATTCAATGTTGCAAACAAATTGCTGAAAAATCAGGATTTGTTTGAATATGTTGTACATGAAAATGGTTGTTTTTCTTTTGTTAGTTTCTGTTAGAATAAATTTCTATCTTTGATATATTTGTTTCTATCTGTGAAAAAAAAATAGACAAAGCCCAAAGGCATGACCATGACTGCATTGCTTGCAAAGGCCACCGCTCTTGCCCTGGTTAAACACCCCATTTTGAATTCTAGCTATAGAGGTGGTAAGAGCTTCACATATAATAGTAGCATTAATATCATAGTTGTTGTGGCTATGGATGGTGGGTTAATTACTCCAGTTCTTCAGGATGCACACAAGGTTCTTAGTTGCTGCCCTGTTTCACCTATTATTTATTCATAATAAAATAATGTTTAGCTACTCGATTTCATTATCTATGATTTTTCTTAGGTTGATATCTATTCATTATCAAGGAAATGGAAAGAATTAGTTGATAAAGCTGGGGCAAAGCAGCTGCAACCTCACGAATACAGTACAGGTACTTCTATGGCTTGCATGAGTTGTTCTATTATATGGTGAAAAATGGTTATGAGCTTTTCATGTATTATGACCAATATGGTAGTACTTATAGAGAAGTTAACCCTGAAAAGGTATGGGTGGAGAAATAACACATATATACGGGTTATGACACGACGATGATGATTAGACAGGCTACAACACAATGGTGAACCAGGAACGGTATAATGGTTCAAAATCTCAGAAATTACCAGATTTCTAGACTGGTATATCTTGTAACTAGGTGAACCAGGAACGGTATAAACCGATTTGAACATACTGGTATTTGAAATTTTTTGAGAAAACCATAAATACCAGTAGTTGTAACTGGTGCTTGTCACCTCTCAGTAGTTGTAACTGATGCTGTCATTTCTTGCAGCAATCAAGCAACGTATGGAGAGAGCTGTAGATGAAGTGGGAAAAATTGTCAACTTTCCAATAGAAAGATAAAGAGAGAAGCCATGGTTGGAGGCCCTGTCTTGACGCATATTCATAGCCTTCGAGAGCGGTTGGATGAAAATTTGTTTGATCACCCCAATGAAGTGTTTTCCCTTCTCTCAAAGTATGTGATACTTTTGCTTTTTAATGGCTGATCTTTTGTTATCGTTGACTTGTTCAAGTCTTAAAAGAATGTAAGGGAAGGACCACTTGCTCGTGAGATTTGTGCCGTTGTACAACTCTTAAAAGAAAGATATTTGGTGCCAAAAATTGACATCAAGTAACATATCTATCTTCTAACTGACACAATTAAAACCCATCATCTAATTCAATGGTCAATGGTGTCGAATAAGATGATAGGTATTGTGTCAATCTTTGGCACAAAGATATTTACATTGTGTTCCAACTTCCAATCTTTGACTACCATTTCTGCAAAATTTCGATGAAATTCATTGAAAACTTTTACTTTGTCTAGTAGAAATACAGGTTTTGCTTTTGGTCAGGAATATTGATTCTTTGATGATGAAGAAAAAGTATTCTTGATTCAGTTTTCCGCCTTACCGACGACAGAAAAAAGAGTGATAAAATTATATTGAGACTGACTCATAGTAATCATTTATTCAAGAACTCTGGTTATCAATTGATTGAACAACTGGGATTCTCTCCTTTGCAGGAATCAAATCACAAAAATCTTTGCTTGCGTCCGTCCATTTTGATAACATCGTCAAGAATTTGGATGCACAGTTTCGTACACTTGATCTTGAGGTGTAAGTTGTCGCATTCTTTCACCTAATACATTGTGTGGCCTCTTGATGTACCCTGATGTCGAGAGTCGTTTATCTTGCAAGGGTGATGATCAAAGTTGTTGGTCTTGGAATCCATTGTCCACGAGATGCCAATATCATAAATCGACCTTGCATGAACCCTGGTGAACTACTTGGATCCAGCCACAAGACCAGGCCACAATCTGCTCATTGAATCCCAAGTGGACTAAGCCTCTTGTATTCTCCTTTGTTTTGTACACAATCTGCTACAGGCACACAACTCTTCACCAATGCTGCTTCTCTTACCCGTTATACCATTGATGGTTCATTTTCAAAGATTAATCTCTAGCATCAATCTCAGATTTCTAAAATAAGATAAAACTTTATTTGTTTTCTCCGCATTAAATGAGGTTTGAACTTGTGCAATTAGATTTAGAAAATAAAATCTGTTTCTTTTCAAGAACTAATCTCTGGTATCATTCTCTGATTTCTTAAAAAAAATTTGGCCATGTTGTGAATTCTAAAATGGTTTGCTTGTAAAATTGAATTGTGCATAATAAGTTTTAGGTTGGTGTATAAGTAGAAAACATTAGCAATGCCAGACAAGTGATTTTTGGGTTGGCTTGTAGGGTTTAATGGTGTTGTTAGTAATTGCAAGTTTGGTGTGTAGTTAACAAACACCTTATTTTATATGTTGATCACTATGCTACAGGAAAACCTCTCCAAATGGCTGCTGAACTATTAACTGCCACCCTCTGTGGTTTCATAGGGAAATAGATCTTTCATAAACCAGATATTAGCCTACTGCCATGAAGAAAGAAATCAGATAAATGATTACAAGTGGATCTACTCTTACCTGTATTGAACCAACGGCTGGGAAGGAACCTGTGAACTTTAGGTAGGTATGGCAATTGGGAAAAAAAAAAAATTTCTTTTTTAAAATAAAGGGTCTACGCCGACGGCTGGCTTTGGCGCCGTCGGCGTAGGGATGATTTATAAACCCTGCCCCGGCATAAGCATGTTTATTTTTAAGAAAATATTTATAAAAAAAAAAAAAAAAAAACATCCACAGCTTCGCCCATGGAAGTATCGTCGACGGTGATTAGCTTGTACCAAATCATGACTTTATTTGTAGTGATTCCCAGATAATTAAATGGTAGATTACATTGACAGTATCAAGATCTTTCCCAATTTCCAGTTTCACTAGATCCCAATTTCCAATTTCACTGAGGCCTTTTATGTGTTTTATGCAGTGGCCTTCGTAGAGAAATCAGTTCTGGCATTGTAGACGAATGCCAAAGTATATTGGATTTGTAAGCGATTTCAGTTTTCTAAATTCCTAACTCAGCGCACTTCCTTCTTCTTGAACACTTTAATGAGAGATGAGAAAAGTGACAAGGTCTACACTTTGTGTTGATGAGACATAAATGGAATTTGGACAACTGTAGGAAAACATACCATTTACAGAAGGTACCAGTTCGTATTAGGTGGTGCATAGGCAGTTCTTATTTTCTTGTTTGGTGATTATGTATTCGGTTTATGGTGTATGATGGTTATTGATGCATGTCCATGTTTCCGCATTTACAGGACCGAACTGGGCGGATGATTTTTGAACCTTTTGACAAGGATCCAAGTAACATCCCACCGACACTCCAGACTCAAGTATGGACTATGGAGAAGGGAAAAATATTATTTTCTCGGCTTAATTGGCTAACTATGCTTGTTTGTTAAGTAATCAACTTAGATTGCTTCATAATGTTTCCTAATTCCCTGTTGCAGATATATAATTGGCTTTCTCACAGCCCATCAGAAATGGAGAGCTACATCGCATGGATGTATGATTCTATCAGCTTATATGTCGATGCCTTCTATTGCACAGGAGGAAGTGAGTTCATTCTTGTTAACATAGGTGTAAATCATATTGTAGCTATGTTTTAATTGGTTGCAATTTGTATGTTGAATTTTTAGCTCCAAGAAAACTTCGTTCGTGTCATTCACTGCTCGTGATTATGAGTCGATTCTGGAGGAGTGGAAGGTTTTTGGTACATACAGATAGGAAACTAGTATCACATAAAGATGGTGAGTGTGGATTGGATCTCCCTTATGATTCTGTTGTTTTATTTTATTATTGCTTTAGTGCAGGCAATGTGTCTTTTGGGGGTGGTAACCATGGTATCAAAACTCGTCCAATACCGATATGTATCGGTGATACCATCCAAATACCAGTATTGGAGGTCGTATCGGTATCTGGTATTGATGTTGGCCGATACGGATCGAGTATTGGCTGAAATGATTTTTTTTAAAAGTTGTAGATGGGAAGGAGACCTCACTTGTTTTGAGAGGGTACAATTTGACTATTCCTAGCACCAAGTACGTAGAAAACGTAAATGTTTTATGAAAACCCAATGACCCATAACATGAATGAATGTGATTTTGTAATAATATAGACATAATTCGTACTGTATGCAGGATTCATTGCTCATATAGGGGAAAATACTTGTCTAGAGAAGTTCTGGAATCATCTTATTTAGGCAACATATATGAAAACTTGTGCTTGGAGAGTATTAGTTTTGATGGAGCTCCTAAGGTCATGGGTCGCTGTTTCATAGAGGTAGGCCACACTCAAACCTACTAGTCAATCTTAGGAACATGGATAAATTGTGGTCCAACCCATATTTCGTAGATTAAATCATCAAGAAACCCGTGTAGTTGCCACAGTTAACATCTCTGAGATTACATATGTAGGTGGAGAATGGTTTCAAGGGCAACAACTTTCCTGTTATAATTGCAAATGCCACCATCTGTAAAGAATTAAGAACTCTTGAATCTGAATTCGAGGAAGATGCTAGAGTGGCAGATGGCATTTCAGAAGATCATGTTCAGGAATTTGAACGGCCACGATCAAAGGAGGACATTCTTCATTTCCTGAATGAGCTTGGGTGGTTATTCCAACGAAAGAGCTACCCATCCTGTAACAAAGTTCCCAATTTCTCTCTCGCTCGCTTCAAATTCCTCTTCATATTTTCAATGGAACGTGACTAGCCTGCCTGTCTAATCAGAATGCTTCTCGACATTCTTGTGGAAAGAGATTCAGATGTTCTATCGGGAGAATCGTTAGAAACTCTTTTAGAAATCCATCTCTTGAACAGAGTCGTAAAGAGGAAGTGCAGAAAAATGGTGGATATGCTTCTCCATTATTCTCTAGGAAGCAATTCGGATTCTAAGAAGTACCTTTTTACCCCTAATATGGCGGGTCCTGGTGGTGTCACCTTGTATACATTAGGAGACTTTGTTATTTTGAGAAGCAATGGCCAACCTGTATACAACTTCTGTGGATCAGGTTTTTCTGTAATATGAAAATAAAAATGGTTCCAATCAATTAAAGGAGTTCAATCCAGAGAAGGATCTCTCAATTGTGCATTCTTTCTGTTTTAATAGCTGGAGGTATCATTATATGATGTATACACCATTATCTTGTTCTCGAAATATAAAAAATTACTTTAAAAAAAGTATTAAAAAAACGCATTAAAAAAAACTGCATTAAAAAAAAATAGTATTTAAAAAGAAAAAATTCATAAAAATTGTCAACGTAAATTTTTTTTTTTTTTAAATTTCATAAAAAAATCACTGCCAAAAAATTTTCATAAAAAAACCACTGCCAAATATTTTTTTTTTTTAAATATATTTAAAGAAAAAAAAAATGTTGGAGACGGCTTTTAGCCGTCTCCAATAATAGGAGGTCACTTATTGGAGACGGCTTAAAGCTATCTCCAATAAGTATTGGAAATGGCTAGATGACTTATTAGAGACGTTTCTAACATATCTTTGGAGACGACCATATGCTGTCTCCAATAACCTTGACTATTAGGGACAGCTTCCATTTGGTCTCCAAAGACAATGGAGACGGGACTATTTGAGACTACATGGAAGCCGTCTCCAATACTATTGGAGACGACTTAGACACCTTTGGAGACGACCAAAAGTCGTCTCCAATAAACACATTTTTTGTAGTGTACAGTGAGATTTCGCCTCTAAACTTTGGGGGATCTCATGTGTGTCATTACAAGCTTCCCCAATCTGTTAATGTGGGTTTGAGGCCCTAAATAACTTGAATTTTATGTCAGTTTAGTTAGGTGGGCTAAAAATGGGTGTCTATAATTTGATGGTTTAATGACAAAATAGCACTGACACAGTTTGGTGCATTGAATTTGAGCACCTTACACCACATTTTCAATGGTGGATATGTATTGGATTATGCCTAAATTTTTTGAGTGGTACCTCATCCATCTTGTCCAAGTTATGTAACACCTGATCCTTGAAATGGATGCCACATTGTCTGGAAGATTGGCCCGAAAAATAACTTGCATTGTCTGATCTCAAGATGTCAATGGGTCGTTGTAGTAGGTTTCGAAAGTAGGTACGAACAATGATACTCAGATAAATATGGGTAGCAAAGATACTCATATAAATATGGGTAGCGTTATTTATACTCATTAAACCTGTGAAGAACACACACATTTCCACCATAAAAATTAGACTGACTTGAATCAAGTGATGAAAATCATTTTTCATCCCAATCTTCCACACAATAGATCTTGAGATCATGGTGCACTCAGATCGTGATTCCACATGGCACACATCCCCAAAAGTGATCGGGATCATGGGCATACCTATCAAATGGTCACTTTTGGGTATGTTTGCTACGTGGAATAAACATATGACCGTCTGATAGGTGCGCCATGAACTCAAGAATTATTGTGTGGAAAATTGGGATGAAAAGCATCTCCATCATTTGATTCAAGACAGTCAACGAATTTTTATGGTGGAATTGTGTGCATTCACATATTTTGTTTAATGGGTGTAAATAAAGCTACCCTATTTTTTTGTTAAATTAGTCCCAACCTGCTAAAACCAATTTGGGATCTCGAGTTAGTTATAAATGATCCTATAATCCCCCTTTTTATCCTTTTGATAATTAGCTTAAGGGATAAGGGCTCCTGACAAACGTTTAAACACCAAATGATGTTTTTTGGTGTTTAAACGATCTACCAATACTAAATTAAATTTTTTATTTCACATCATTAAAGTGTGGTTTCCTAATATGTCATTGACATCGATTTATGATCGATCTAAATGGTTTAGGTGGCAATTCATCGTTGGAAAATATTTTAGCCAAAGAATTATGTCCATAAGTGGATGTGAACCATCAGATTGGCAAATTTGAATATCGGCCAGTAAAACTAAACGCAATGGTTGATATTAGAGTGAATAGATTGGATGGCAAAAACCTTTCAAAAAAGTTGATTTTTGGGCCCATGCCTTTCAACTTATGATCTATCATTTTGACAGTGTGGATGGCCCGCACCTTGAATCCATCAATGGGATCAAGGATCAAAATCTCGGTTTCGGTTTTCGTTTCAGTCAAGACCCGAACCGTAAATTGGTCAAAATTTTGGAAATTTCGGTAAAAATTTTGGTAAATTTCGGATTTTTTTTTAAATATGCTCCGAACTTTATCGAACTTTGCCGAAGTTTATTTTCTTAGCTTTTTTAAGCTATTTAACATTATTAGAACAGATATACACATTAGTGAGACTAATTTTCGTCCATTTAAAACAGTTCTATGTCTATTCAAAGCCACATAGAGTTTTTTATTTTAAAATATGGAACATAAAATAGATAAAAAATGACTTCATTACCTGAACTCGAGCAGCCACCTACTCAAAGCCACATAGAGTTCCTGGGTGGTTCTTCTTCATCAGTATCATTTTGTTGTCGTGGCCTATAATATTGTCCGTATTGATAGCTATATGTCCCGTGCTGAGATGTTTCTGGTGGTTGATTATATTGGGGGTAGTATGAAGCATACGATCCACAAAATATTTGAGAAACAAAACCCTCATTTCCCAGGTTGCTTGGTTGAGGATATTGTGGGTTGTAAGATTGGTTGGTAGGCTGAAACTCAAACCCACTAAAACTACTAATTGTAGAGTTAATGGCGTCGAGAGAATCTTGTGGAGTTTGGTAGGACTCTGATGGCCCTCTTCCTTCCAACCCTCCGTGTCTAAATGTGGGAGTATCGTACATAGTCATGTCATCATCAGTCCACTATCGAACACCGCTTGAAGACTGCCCATGTAAAGTACCATAATCACCGCTGTAAGTTTCACCTCCCCACTGTGTGCCCTCTCTACCACCCCCAGTACCATCGTCGTCATCATCATCACCACCACCACCATCGTCACCACCATCATCATCACCACTACTACCTCTCTTATCGTTATCTCTAAGAGGTGTTCCTTGGCAAACAATCCTTCGTTTTCTATGAGATTGTGAGGGTTGGCCTTCGGCTGCTCTTTCAGCTTCATCTAACCATTCTGTGCTCTCACTATTTAAAACTGGAGTTTCTCTCTCCTCAATCCACTCTCTCAAAGGATCATCTTCCGAGAAAATGTAATCCAATTCGATCGGATTAAAATATTCCTCATCTACATAAGAAGAATACAAAATTAATTAATACATTTTATAAATATTATAATTTAAATATATGAATCACTTTGAAAGTAAACTTTATTTTATTAGATATTCTTACCACGGCTCGCTCTTTTAATATTTCTGACCCTCAACCTCATATTGTAATGGACATAGACCATACTTTCTAATCTCTCCATAGTTAGTCTATTCCTTGATTTGGTATGGATAAGAGAGAAGATGCTCCAATTTCGTTCGCAATTTGAGGAGGATGTAGTTTGACTTAGCACTCGAATTGCTATCCTTCTTAAATTAGGGGCCTTCTTCACATCATCGAAGTTTATCCACCATTCAGCTGCATTGAATAATATAGATACATCAAATTTAATGGGCTATAAACTTTCATAAGTAAAATAAAATCTAATTTACCTGGCTTCTGATTATGGATCTCAGATAATGCTAGTGGCGTTCCAAAAGAGCCAATTTTATTTCGAAAGAATTCAATCTGCACAATATTTTCAAACAAGGAAGATCAATGTTACAAATATCGGTAACAATAATCGTAACAATTATACGAGAAAATTAATTATTTGTTACCTCTCTCATTGCCTTCCCTTGAATGTTGATGTCTGGCTCCATCTTTTGGATCACGCTTAATAAGCCACTGTAGACCTCATCATTTATACTGATATTTCGACTGTATTGGTAGACGGGGTTCAAGAAATACCCTGTTGAAAGATCTCAATTAATTAAAACTATAAAGATAAATGTAACGAAGAATGATTTTCAATTAATTAAAGTAATAAATTACCTGCTGCATATAGATTTTGGTGGAACTGCTCATTCCACCTTCTATCGATCACCTTTCAAAATTTCTTGTGACTTTTGGGGAACTTACCTCTAATGGCCAACTTTGCTTTGTTCATGGCCTCATAGACATACCCCATTGTGGGTTTGTCATCCCCATCTACCAATCTTAGTACGTGCACTAGAGGTTCAATAATATTCACAACGTACTCGACACTGTTCCAGAATGCAAAGCTGAAGATAGTATCAGCCACATTGTTGGCCAATGGTCGTTTCGTGTTTGAAATTTTGGCTTCGTAACTTACCCATTCTGGAGATCCAGCCAGACTCTTCAAGGCTGCCTATACTTATATAAGCTTTGAAGGGCAACGAAGTGGGTGGCAAACCGAGTTATTGCAGGCCTTATAATGTCCCTTTCGTCTGTAAAGGTTCTCAGCAAATTGACTAGGCTTGCACTTTGGTAGATGAAACTGGTTATCATCTTACAATTTTTTATGACAGTATGCACAGTTTCCATCTTTCCGAGGTCAGTGAGAATCAGATCAATACAATGGGTTGCACAAGGAGTCCAGAAGATGTGGCTGTATGTGGACGAAAGTTTGTTGCCAGCTGCCTTGTAGTTTGATGCGTTATCAGTGATGATTTGTACAACTCGCTGTGGCCCAACTGATCTTACAACCTCATCTATCAATCCAAACAGATAGTTGGCATCCTTTTTTGTTTTTGAAGCATCAACAGACTTCTTGAAGATTATCCCCTGATCACTGTATACTAAGAAGTTGATTAAGGTCTTCTTAGTAACACTCGTCCAACCATCGCACATAATTGTGCAGCCTCTCTCGTCCCATATTTTCTCGAAGCTCGTTACATAGTCTATTATCTCTTTCACTTCATCGTCTAAATATAGGCCAACTATCTCATAAGCTGTTGGGATTTTTACCCCAGGTCCTGCCTTGGCACTAGTCTCTAACATGGTCTTAAAGTACGGCAATTCGACCACTTGAGTTGGAATATGATTGTACAGAACGAATTTGGCTACTGATTTACCTAATCTTTTACCCCAACTCTTTAAAAATGTTGTGCTCAACTTGGACTGTTTGGAGCTCTCTGTTTTATATAAGAAAGGATCTATAGGTCCCACTGGACATCTAACACTACCAGAACCAGAAGGTCTAGAACCACCCTCCCGTATAGTAGATGACCTGTGTAAACCTGTGTCTCCATGGCCTTGGCTATGACCTGACCCTCCCCCAGCTGCTGTTGTAGATGGTTCATGCAAACTAGACCGGAATCTATGAGAAGCGTATTGTTCATCCTCTCGTCTTCTCCTTTCATTCAAACTGTCCCTCATTACCCTCCTAAGTTGACTCTCTTCATCATCTTCATCATCATCATCATCATCCAAGTCTACTGAAATTAAAGTACGGTGAGGTTGTGATATGGTTTCCATTAATTCTTGATTCATTCTCTCAGCCTCTGCTCTCTTTCCTTTGGCGATCTGCAATTGTTGTTTTATTTGCTGCCTAATTTCCTTGGGCACGCTAGTACATGGTTGCACGTCACCCTGTTTGCCAGCTAAGTGTTCCTTAAGTCTGCTGACACCGCCACCCTTTAGTTCTTTATTATAGAAATGACATTTTGAATTAAGCCTCTTAGGTCCCAAAGGAGTGCCATACTGCCATGCAGGATCAAGATCGCGAACCATTTTTATATATCAAATAATAGAATCTGTAGAAGAAATATCATTCCAATTAAAAAATCATTAAATTCAAATTAACCCCATAGATAAAGTGGAGATAAAAGTTTTAAATTATAGATCATTTAGCTATTTAAAAAATAATATACCAAGATTTTAGTGATGAAAGTTAGTTATAGGGATATTCAAAAAATTATCCCTTAATATAATAACATAATTGAAACTTTAAAAGTAGCAACCCAGTGAAATGTAACCAAAACCAAATTATTCATATATATATGGTTAAATATAGAGACTTTGTTATCATTTGGATATGTGCCACATGGAATACCCATCTAAGTCACATGGGCAAAATATTAGCACGAAAATAATCTCTATCATCTAATTTGTCACAGACAACCATTGAATCAAATAATGTCCTTTGACTTTATTCCATCGGATGATAGAGATCACGTTCCGTGCCAATCTTTTGTATAGCAATCTTGATCATTCTTTGGTGTTCACATATAATTAAATTTTCGGCCGAGATTTTGATCCTTGAATGAGATACGTTCATTTAAGCACTATGGTCATGAGAGTCATGCCCTTAGCTTAATTATCCCACAGCCTTGGTAAATACATTGATAGTTTGAGAATCAAAACACTTTAAGCAAAGTGAACTTTCACGGACGCACTTGTGCATAAATAAATGCGCATTTCTCAAAGGTTGACCATGTGGACAAAATTGATTGATCTAAAGCCATTGTAAATTGTCAGAGCAAGAGGCAGGAGGCAGAGAAGGTGTGAGACTGTCAGGCAGGGAGGGGGCGTAAGTTAGGGGTATGGTTACGTATGGCTTTTAAAAACAAAAACAAATTTTAATTTTTTGTTGGTTTTGGGGTTTTGAGAGAAGGTGCAGGGAGAGAGGGCGTCAATTAGCAGTAGCCGTATAGAGTTACTTTTAAAAATAGAAACGAAGTCTTATTTTTTTTTGGGATTTTGGGGTTTTGAGTGGCACTCGCCATCACTCTCTAGCATGTGGTTCCTCCACTGGCTGGCACAAGCGCTGATGGTAGCCTCTCTTTGGTAGCTTCCTTCCTTCTTTCTTTTATTATTACTTTATTATTATTATTATTATTATTATTATTATTTTAAATTTTATTTATTTATTTTCTTTGGCATAGACAATGCAAAGGTAGTTCCTATGTAAATGCACATAGAGAGGAACTGACTTGGCACAAACACAGTGGAATGAGACCCGGACAAAGGGCGGGAGCAGGCGCGGGAATAAGACCGACAGCCTGCTGCTTTCACATGGGAAGAGGGTACCAGTTAAGCAATCGCTCAACGAGTTTTGTGGATTGTTGCTCAACCAGTTTTATGGATTGTTGATTTTTTCAATAACCTATTTTTGTTCTTTTCATCGCATGAGTTTCTTCATTTCAACCACAAGCATGCAGAAGATGCCATACTTCATTTGAGATGTGTGGATGGCTCGATAGATTCTTTTAAGGCTAACATATCTTCAAACAATCCAAGAATTTCACCTAACAGCTCATCATCGTCAGATATCTCAGTAAAAAAAATCCATGCCTTATCAAAAGATTTGAACCATTGACACAAATGTTGCTTTAAAATCAACCATTAAAGATAGATACGCAGTCGTTGATGTTAGATTGGTTGGATCAAATAGCTCCAATCCCCTGATCATCAATGACAATTTTAAGCTCGTGATAGGGCTCAGTATGAGTTACCATAAGACTTTGCATTGAGCAATAGTTATGCCATGTGGCCTACAAATAAGACTGTCATGAGTCATGACCAATTTGTAACTTCTTGGTGGTGATATTCGATGATTTCGTTTTTAATTGAATCTCTCAGCATTCGTTATCATTCGTTTTCAAGTATAAAAGGCCATTACTTAGTGCTGGGAGGAGTGGACGGGTAAAGTGGTTACTATTCAGACTCGAGCCCACATATTAACTTTGGACAGCTCAAGCCTTTTCCCATCGTACCAAGAAAGGTTCCCTATCAATAGTTATAGTAATCAAGTTCAATCCCCACTTACCTATAATAGAACTAAAAATAAAATAAAAATCCAATGTAACAATATCCTCGTGGGTACTTTTATTAAGACCAATTAACTCTCTGAAAGCACTTACGCTCTTAAGTGCATGGTTAAAATACCCTCTTTTTTTCATTGAAGTGTAAAAGAATTTGTATCCCTATAACTTTAACGAGGGTCCCCCCTTCTTCTTCTTCTTCATTTTCTTCTTCCTCCTCAACTCTAACGAGTCATACAAACTCATGACACCCACTTGCAATCCTGTTAAAAATCTACTTGAAATCCTCTCATGAAACCCTCTTGAAATCCACTAGAAGCCCTCTTGAAACGTTCTCAAAACCAACTTGAAACCCTCTTAAAAATACAAACTCTCTTGTAGATGGTCATCATTGCGACTTGCTGAAGCTAAGGAAAAAGAAATCATTGCCGAGTCATTGTCGTCGTCAGCGCGGCTTCCCGGAGCTAATAAAGAAGAAGAAGTCATCATCGCTATAAGTTGTCGGTGAATTTCAGGTGAGTTTCAAGAGTGTTTCGGATTTAGAGATTCAATATGATAAAATGAAAAAGCATGAGTGGGTAACGATATAAATTTTGATACGATAATTGCATAAGCTTTTAATTAATAGGGTTGGTCCTAATAGAGGTGCCCCATACTATATATATATGCTAGTGGAATGCACGTGCTTCACACGTTCTGTCAGATGGTTTTTCCTTATGTCTTGTGAAAGCCCTTGCTTCTTTAGCGGCATCAATCAGCATGCTCCCATGAAGGTACTGACTGATAAAAGACATCTCTACCCGTGATTCGTGCCTTTCTCGCTTGTTTACAACTCTCATGGGTCTATTAGTACCTTCACATGAAAAGGCAATTGATCATATTATATTATTCTAAAAAATTAATTAGATGGCAGAAAGAGTATTTATACATGGTACATACCAAACTTCATATTAACCATCATTGGTATTTCTAATTTTCTATTTAGACAATGGGAATTTCTAATTTAGACATATGAACTTGAAGAAGAGGAATATAGACTATTTCTTCCTTAAGGGAGAGACCAATCGAACCAATGTTTAAAGTGATTGGTAAATAAGCTGTTAAGAAATTATTTCCAAGTAAAAAATCTTTGTGCATATTTGGAAAACAGAGAATTTTGGGAATAATGAATTTTTTATCATTAAGCCATATTGAAACATTTTTTGCCTTAAGTTCAATAATTATTTCTCTTCCTCCTTCAATTTCTTTTACTTTAATTGGATGTTTAATATTTACCCATTTTTCAAATGGTAAAGCAGTGTATCTACAAGCACTGATTATAACACCTGTATCCATTAACACACTGTGACAGCCCGGGTTTTCGCATCCAAAAATCCATGCCATCGGGATCATGCTCTGGATGATCCCCGGAACAAATCAAAGAGTGTCTGCTCGTCTAGCAGAAATCAGAGCAGACACAGTTCAGTAGTGGCAGATCGAGTCATCATACAAGGCATTTATAAGAAAGAAGAACTAAAATAATGCATATATGTAAAAACAAAAGAATATACATCCTCAAAAAGGAATCAAGAAGAACCACTGGTGATTGACATCCATCACCCAAAATGATGGTTCCCGATAGTGGTTCCTATAGAATGTATATGAATACAAGTAAAGTATCTATAGTAAATAATATAGAAAGTGGCCACCAGGCGCATAGATAATCCAAAGTACAGTACAGAACCCAAAATACAAAACTAATATACCCAGGCTAAGGGTAAAACTCGTCGGCCTGGATATCAGTCTCCTCGTCCTCAGCCTCAGCCTCAGCCTCTGGCTGATAGTCAGGGTCGCTCTCTATAATTGGTGCCCAAGCCTCAAAACTTATGACACAGAGTCAGGAGTGAACTAACCATCTAAGCTCAATAGAAGAAATTCAGTTAAACTTGCATCTTAATTATAAAATATGGTTGCAAAATATAAATCAGACAGATAAGCAAGGCATAGTATAGACAAAATTGGACAGATGCTGACAGATAATCAGAATGCAGAACTTGCAAGAACAGACATAACCTCAGTGTTTTCAGGATGCTATGCGTACAATATTTAAATGACTTAAAACAGTATACTTAAGTAACTCTCGTGAATATAGCACATGGTAGCTAGATGTGTGTCAATGGATAATCCCAACCATCGTCGTTCAATAAATAATTTTAGGAATGTAATAATGCCTTATCTAAGGAGTGCAATTATACCGAGGAATTTCCAAAGCAGATGCACGAATGTGCCAGTCACGGATATACCGCCAAGTCGGTGAGATTCATCAGATTGATAAACTTGAAATCGCATGCACACATAACATAATAACAGGAATCAGATGACAGATAGCAGATAACAGGAATCAGATGTGATTGAACTTTCATACATATGCAAGACATGATTTGGAAAATAAAATCAGAACACAGAAGCTATGAACCCATGAGATAAAAAATAAATGCAAGTTCGGTTGAATTTCCCCTACCTCAGATCAGACCTTTCTAAACAAATCTAAAGCTTTTTAATGCATCACGGTCTAATCCTAGACCATAGACATAGCATACTTAGTGTCAGAAATGTGAGGACATCAACTGATATAGAGTCCAGTAGTGTTCTACCCATAAAACCAAAACAACAGAAACATGGGTGATTGATCGATCAATATCCTTGTTTGATCGATCAATCATCCAATTTGATCGATCAAATACCTCATTTGATCTATAAATCTCCCAAATAACTCACATGGAACAGAGGGAATTTGATCGATCAACTTTTTTGTTTGATGGATCAATCCTCAAATTTGATCAATCAATTTCCCCATTGATCGATCAATCAAGTTAAACTCAAATTTCCTAAAAATACCTATCTCCTGTTTGCACACTCATTTATAAATTTGATTGATCAATTTTCAAATTGATCGATCAATCTTTCACATTGATCGATCATTCACACTCTTGATCGATCACTTTCCTGTGATCTATCAACCTTTCAAATTGATCGATCACTTCTCAAATTGATCGATCAACCTTCTAATTTGATCGATCAATGACCGTCGGGCATGAACTTCCAGAAAAGTATACCTACTGTTCCATTAACTGCATATAAGATTTGATCGATCAATCTTTTACATTGATCGATCAATACCAGACTTGATCGACCAAAGACCTAATTTGATCGATCTATTATGACAGTTTCTGTCATAAATGCCGATCATGAATCTTGACCTATTTTCATCTTGAATCCTTAATGATTCCTAACAAATACTCATCCACATTCATTTACACATTTATGAGGTCTTAACTTCTACAATTTTAACCTAATAACTCACCTCTTTAATGTCGCTTTCGGGTTCTCGGTGAATGCGATCCGGAGAGGGTTTCGAATTCGAATAAGAAATTTGTCGTTGTCATGACTCGGAAGAGTAAATGTGTGGCTCCGTTTCAACAAGCAGCGATAGCACACATCCTCAGACTAGACACAGATAGTTTAGATCGACTCTCTTCACACTCTATTTTCGAGAATTCACTATATGGGGGATTCTCGAGCCTTGGTTTCACAACGGAAGAATTCTAAAATCCAATCCTCTAGCCACAACTCACTAACAATTAAGAAGAAGGAGAGTAGGGAGGGATTCTAATTCTCTTCCTTCCCTTATAAGCTAACAAATGGAATATCTTAGATATTTTTTCTATTTTCTAAACTTAAGCTCCGGTGTTAAGCGTACACCAAGTGTTCTGGCTTACCATGTCTCATATAAGGTCTTACAAGACTCGGACCTACACAAGAAGTCACACATGACTTCACTTAACCGTGGATTAATATTATTCCTAATAATATTAATTAAATTTTTTTTATTTATCTCGATTTCTATATCGAACATGCTTATCGAAGCAGTTGAGTTATGTTCTGAATTTTAGGGTCATTACATTATCCCCCCTTAGGAAATTTTGTCCCCGAAAATATTTACGACAAAACAGGCAGAAATCAAGCATAAAAAAATATAAAGTAGACAGGTATAAATGAGAACTTAATTTGAAAATAGAACAGTAAAAGCAATGTAAATACTAACTATACAGAGCATTACACGGGGTAGGGTGATTACCTGCAAGGGCCTTAGAAGGTCCGGCTTCGTCAGGTGTAGGTCTACTGGGCCGAGGTGGCTCGGTGCGATAGTCGCGAGGGTCCATAGTATGCTGATGGGCATGACCTATCATCGGGGTAGAAGTGGTAGCATACGAGTGCTGCATCAGGAGCTTGAGCATCCCCTCATGATAATCCAATCACCGATGCACCTGACTCCTCCATCCCGTCCAGCCGCTCATGAATTTGCTTGTTGCCCTCGATGACCGCCGCAAGCACCGCTTCAAGGGTAACGGTGGATGGCACGGGTCTGCGTGACGTAGGAGCATGGGCATGTCGGCGTGGTGTAGTAGGGCAGGTCGAGTAGGCACCTCAAGCTGTGGTGGCTGGTCAGGCTGTGCCTCCCCCGCATCAGGGCCTCTCTCTGTCGCCTCTGCTCCCTCTGCAACTGGAGGAACCTCCTCCTCCTCCAGTAACCTTTTCACCAAAAGGCTATAACTTTCAGTCCAGTCTTTGAGTTAAAAAACTTTAATATTCTTGGTCAGTCTAGGCTTGCTAGGAGCTAGGCTATACGCTTCCCTCAACACTATATATTGCTCAACCATTCTTGCTATCAATCGAGCATAGGGCAACTGTTTATTTGAAGCAGCCTTGGTCTTCTCTGACATCATGTCCTTGGCATTGATCATGCCATCAAGAGCTAAATCGACAACGGAGAACCAACGATTATCAAAAGCCGCAAACAGTGCTTATTGCTTAATGTCGCTCCGTCCAAATTTGTGCAAAAATGGGTTTAGGGCACACATGATAAAAGTATCAAGCATCCACAATCTATCAGGGAGTTGGGCCCGGGTAAGGGATTGACCTAAACCATGCTGCCCTTGTGTCATTTTGGCAACAGACCACAAGTCTCAACATACAGTGAAGGACACTGTACGGCGACGGAGACATGAAATTGATTAAATTTATATTCTAAGGCATCAATCTTGGTGACCAATTGGTGACGGCTATCGCCCCGACGAAGGTTTTGAAAGAAAAGCCTCACGATTCTAGGAAAAAAATGATCGTGAAATGGCTCGAGCAATGGTTTCAACCCTAGCTTAGTAATGTAGTCGGTTGCCCAAGTTATTTCAGGTCGATCCTCGAATAGCGTAGAGTCAAAAACGTATTCGGGCAAAAATGTTTTGGAAGCCCACCACTCGGTTGGCACTTCACGTTGGATTAGTGGTGCTTGGGAGTTTAGAACGGGTGGCACCACGTTTTCGGTGGGTGCCATGGTGGCACGATGGTTGGTGCGATTGGTTCAGCAGGGGACATTAATGCACGAGCCTGAGACGTAGGGACTTTGCGTGACGGATTTTTCGTTCGCGGTCCCATAGCTTAATTACACCAAAAATATATAAAAAACAAAACCCAAATGAAGAAAGGTTAGGATTTACCGATCGAACCGAGCAAAATCTAATGTAATTACGCACGGGGAGAAGCTCCGGTAGCCGGCAAACACTCCGAAATGTCCCTTGAAAGCAAAGAACGCAACAACTCTCTTGAACGATTGAAATTTCTAATCGTGCAAGTGAAAAAAATAAAACCCAATCACTACTTAAATCGATAGATTTGATCGATCAATGTTAACCTTGATCGATCAATCTTAAGTTAAAAAGCCCTAGCCCGATAACCTTGATCGATCAATGCTTAATTTGATCGATCAATTTTTTAAGTTAAACTGTCCTAGCTCGATAGCCTTGATCGATCAATTCACTTATATTGATTGATCAAACCATAAATTTGATTAATCAATCGTCATTTCTGATTGATCAACCATTCAATTTCAGCACAAGGTTCAAACTCAATTGATCGATCAATCCTATATTTTGATCGATCAAAGTCTGAGTTGATCGATCAATTCACTAAATTGATCGTTCAAACATGACAGTAAAGCCATTTCTTAAATCATTCATGTCTTTAATGCAATTGAACCTCATTTCGAGAATGAGGATCTATTGTATTATGTATTCCGTATCAGTATATGCAGATTAGATGATTCAAAATATTTTTAATCACACGTGATACGTATACAATACATCAATAAATTTAAACTAAAAATCGTAAAAATTACCTTCCATATCAGGTAAACAGTTGTGGGTATTGCTAGCGAATCTCGACTTCACCCACCCAAGTAGCTTCTAAAGCTGAATGATTATGCCACTTTACCAACACGAGTGGAATCAACTTGGTCCGTAAAACTTGATCTTTATTGTCCAAGACCTCTACAGATTCTTCAATTAGAGTTAGATCCTTTTGAAGGTCAATAGGCTGGAAATCTAATATATGAGTTGGGTCTCTCACGTATTTTCGTAGCATGAAAACATGGAAGACGTTATGCATACTTACCAATTGTGGTGGCAAAGCAATCCTATACACAACTTTGTCAACCCATCCGAGTACCTCAAAAGGTCCAATATAACGTGGACTCAGCTTTCCACATTTTCTAAAACGCATCACGCCTTTAGTCGACGAGATTTTCATGAAAATCTTGTCTCCTACCTGAAAACAAGTATTAATTTCATACCAATTGATCAAATAGAGAAACCTAAGGTTTTGAACGCAACTAAGTATACTTGAAACTTAACGTGCGTCCGAAGAAGATCGACATAACTCTTTTGGTGACTTTGAGCAACCCGTAATCTCTCGTGGATCAATCAAACTGTCTCAGTTGCACTGTCCATGGCATCCAGTCTCAAAATAAGCTTTGTACCGACTTCCTCCCAATTCAAAGGAGATTTACATCGTTATCCATATAAGGCTTCATAAGGCACCATACCAATACTGGACTGATAACTGTTATTATAAGTGAACTCAATCAGAGGCAAATGCTGATCCCATGACCCATGAAAGACCAACATGCATGCACGCAATATATCCTCTATGATCTGATTCACTCTCTCAGTCTGCCTATCTATCTAAGGATGAAGAGCTGAGCTAAACTCCAGTTTAGACCCCATGCCTTCTTGAAATCATCGCCAAAATTATGATGTATAAAGCAAATCTTGATCACACACAATACTGACTGGTATGCCATGAAGTCTGACTATCTCCTTCATATACAACTCTGCAAGCTTATTGACAATATACATAGTACGGTACGACAGAAAGTGTGCAGACATAGTCAGTCTTTCTACAATGACCCAAATGTCATTGTTTTTCCTCAATGTACTCGACAACCCCAATATGAAGTCCATAGAAATGGCTTTCCATTTCCATTCAGGCACTGGTAATGGTTGCAATAAACCTGTGGGATTCTGATGGTCTACTTTTACTTGCTGACAGACCAAACATCGAGACACGTATTCTGTAATATCTTTCTTCAATCCTCTCCATCAGAAGCTTCGCTTCAAATCTTGATATATCTTGGTACTCCCAGGATGTATAACATATGTTGACTTATGAGCTTCTTCTAAAATAGTGTCTTTAATGTCCTTGTTAGCAGGTATACACATTCAATCTTTGAATAGTAAAGTATCATCATCCTTGATAGAGAAGTCTGCCCTAATCCCGTTGATCACATCCTTTCTAATGGTCATAAGCTCATCATCAATCATATGGAGCTTACGTATGTTATCAAATAACGTGGGCCGTATCATAATGGTAGGCATCAGCGCTCCTGAATCTCTGACATCAAACCGTGTATCACATAAGGCCAAGTCCTCAAGTAGATGCCACCTTTGTATTCTGGTGATAAGATGTGACAACTGAACCGAAGATTTTCTACTCAAAGCATTTGCCATAACATTGGCCTACCTAGGGTGATACTGGATGGAGCAGTCATAATCCTTTAAAAACTCCATCCACCTGTGTTGTCGCATGTTCAAGTCCTTTTGGGTAAAAATTTACTTGAGGCTCTTCTGGTCGGTGAAGATATCAAACGTCTCACCATATAAGTAGTGCTCTAGATCTTCAAAGTAAAAATCACCACCCAACTCCAGATCATGGGTCGGATAGTTCTTCTTGTGTTCCTTGAGCTGTCTAAAGCCGTACGTGATAACTTTCTTGTGTTGGTTGAGGACACAATCCAAACCACTGTAAGATGCGTCACTATATATAACAAAACCTCCTCTGCCAGAAGGTATAGCTAGCACTGGAGCTGTAGTCAAACGCTTCTTGAGTTCTTGAAAACTCTTCTCACATTGATCCGTCTAGTCAAATTTAGCATTCTTCTTTGTGAGCTGACTAAGCGGACTTGAAAGTTTGGAGAATCCTTTCACAAATCGTCTATAGTATCCTGCCAATCCAAGGAAACTATGAACTTTGGTTACCGTCCTCGGTTGCTCCCAATTCACTACCGCTTCAATCTTGGTTGGATCAACTGTTATACCCTTAGCAGAGACAATATGACCTAAGAAACTGATTTAGTCAAGTCAAAACTCACATTTACTGAGCTTTGCGTAAAGTTTGTGATCTCTGAGAGTTTGTAGAGCCATGTGCAGATGTCATTCATGCTCTTCTTTTGTTTTTGAATAGATGAGAATGTCATCTACAAAAATGACCATGAATTTATCCAAGTGTGATTTAAACACTCGGTTCATTAGATCCATAAAAGACGTCGGTGCATTCGTCAACTCAAATGGTATAACCAAAAATTCATAGTGCCCATATCTAGTTCTGAACGCTGTTTTCTCAACATCCTCTGCTTTGACTCTTAGCTGATGATAACCCGATCGCAAGTCAATCTTTGAAAAGAGCATCGCTCCTTATAACTGATTAAAGAGATCATTTATTCTTGGGAGCGAGTAACGATTCTTAATCATCAACTTATTCAATTGATGGTACTCAATGTACAGCCGCATCGAATCGTCCTTCTTCCTGATAAATAGCACTGGTGCTCCCCAAGGAGACACACTAGGTTGGATAAATCCTTTGTCAAGTAATTCTTGTAGCTGCTCCTTCAATTCTTGCAACTCTGCAGGAGCCATACGATATAGAGCTTTAGATAATGGCTCAGTACCCGAAACTAGATTGATAGCAAATTTAATCTCCCGAGCTGGTGGTAGTCCTGGTAAATCCTCAAGAAATACGTTGGGGTACTCGCAAGCAACATGAATGCCAAAAATAATATTTTTCTCTTCCCGTTGCTCTTGCAGAAAAGCCATATAGCCAC
Source organism: Chloranthus sessilifolius (assembly GCA_021018995.1). Lineage (NCBI taxonomy): Eukaryota > Viridiplantae > Streptophyta > Magnoliopsida > Chloranthales > Chloranthaceae > Chloranthus > Chloranthus sessilifolius. The sequence continues at coordinate 102,273,434 of CM037597.1, forward strand.
TTCACCTATTCTTCATCTTCTCAGCCCGAATAGCTGATATCAACGGTGCTACCTTAGACTTTACTCTAAAAAATCTAAATGGCTTTCTCTTAGGAGGGCAGAAGACTACGATTTTTCATAGGCAATCTATGCTAGCATGGTAAGCGGATAGCCAGTCCATCCCCAAGATCACATCGAAGCCTACCATATTCAGCAATATCAGGTATGCTCGAGTTTCCTCCCTTTCTATTCTAATGACCATCACCTTGTTTACTGTATCTGTTCTCACTGAATTACCCGTAGGAATTGTTACTACTAAAACGAAATCTAACTTCTCTAGCATAATCCCTATACGTGCTGAGAACATCGGCGTAATGAAAGAATGTGTAGATCCAGGGTCAATCAGTACTCTCGCTTCAATCTCACATATGTCTTGCTCTTGACGTATAGGAAGAGTACCTTAGTTTATATATCAAGCATATACGATCATACATATAATCTAATATACCACAATCACTAATATTCCTATGTATTTAAAATTTACTAACACATTCAAACATATTTAAAATTAATGACATAATTAAACTCTCAGAGCGTAATGAAACCTTGAATGACATCGTTTGATGTCAGAGCATCAGTCATGGTGACGGCATATGCTCGACCTTGAACAACAGGTTGAGAGGATCTCTGAGTAGATATCGATCTAGCCCGCTCCTTGCTCTCCTTACTCTCCTCTGGGCAATTCCTAATTGTGTGGCCCATCTTGCCACATCTGAAGCATGCCCCCATCTCTCTCATATAGTTCTTTGTCTTATGTGGCTTCCCACACTTTGCACATGATAGGGCCGGAGTGAAAGATGAGACCCTAGAAGATCCCTACGCTACAGAAGTTCCACTACCAGAAGAACCAGAAGATTTGAATGGTCTGGAAGATGCAAGTACTGCTGGCCTCTGATATGAGCTCGACCCTGAAGATATCGTTGGTCGGGAGTGAGTAGGGTATCTCGGAGTTCTGGAGAATCTAGCCCTCTTGTTTTGCTCAGGGTCCTGAGATTGTCCCTGAAATGACCTCTCTCTTTTTTGCTTGTCTCTCCAAGCAAACTGCTTCTGGCTTTCCTCCTCCGAAATGAGATCTTTGGACATAACTATTGCATATGTTTCCAACTCCCATATGGCCACTTCTCGTTGTATATTTGGCCTCAAGCCAAGTTGAAACTTCCGAGCTCGCATCAACTCGGTGGCTACATGTTGCGGAGCAAACCTCGATAATCTATCAAACTCCACGCTATACTCGTGCACCGTCATAGCTCCTTGTTTCAATTTGATGAATTTCAATTCCCATTGATGCCTCACTATCTTGGGGAAGTACTTGTCGTTGAAAGTTTCAACGAATTTGGCCCATATCCAAGGGACATTAGGAAGCTCTTGCTCACGGTGCCTCGATACCGACTTCCACCAAGGCCCCGCTTCCCCATCTAGTTTGAAGGTTGCCCAGCGCACTTTCTCCACATCAGTGCACTAAAGCACTTTGAACACCTTTTCCATCTCTTCTATCCAACCCTCGGCCTCAATAGGATCCGTTTGATAGGAGAAATTAGGAGGCCTCATTCTCCTAAACTCGACAAAACCGTCGGGTTGGGGAGGTGGGCTAGCTACTTGTTGATTCAAAGCAGCAGTCTGTTGAGCGACGTTGGCAGCCAAAGCTTCCAACACCTGTTCCATTCTACTATCACCACCTCTTTTGCCTCCTCTAGCTCCTACCGGAACCGCATTTTCATCCGATAGTAACTCTAATCCCCTGGATGTACCAGTAATATCGGGGATCTCTCGCAAAGGAGCCTCTCTGTCCTTCTCTTCTGCCACTACGTCCTCCTCTGAACTTTAGAGCCATAACACTAGTCTGTCAATGTGAAAATAATAACATTAATCAGTACATAGATTATAAAAATAATCCAACATGAACCCGTAATTCAACCTAAAGCCTAGGCTCTGATACCAATTGTGACAACCTAGGCTTTCACACTCAGAAATCTGTGCCATCAGGATCATGCTTTGGATGATCCCTGGAATAAATCAAAGAGTGTCTGCTTGTTTAGTGGAAATTAGAGCGAATCCGGTCCGGTAGTGGCAGATCGATTCATCATATAAGGCATTTATAAGAATGAAGAACTAAAATAATACATATATGTAAAAATAAAAGAATATACATCCTCAAAAAAGAACCAAGAAGAACCACTGGTGATTAACATCCATCACCCAAAATAATGGTTCCCGACATTGGTTCCTATAGAATATATACGAATACAAGTAAAATATTTATAGTAAATAATACAGAAGGTGGCCATCAGGCGCACAGATAATCCAAAGTATAATACAGAACCCAAAATACAAAACTAATATACCCAGGCTAAGGGTAAAACTCGTCGGTCTGGATATCAGTCTCCTTGTCCTCAACCTCAGCCTCTGTCTCAGGCTGATAGTCCGGGTCGCTCTCTGTAACCGATGCCCGAGCATCAGAACCTATGATACATAGTCAAAAGTGAGCTAACCATCTAAGCTCAATAGAAGAAATTCAGTTAAACTTGCATCTTAATTGTAAAACATGATTGTAAAATATAAATCAGACAGATAAGCAAAGCAGAGTATAGACAGAATTGGACAGATGCAGGCAGATAATCAGAATGCATAACTTACAAGAACAGACATAACCTTAGTGTTTTCAAGATGCTATATGTACAATATTTAAATGACTTAAAATAGTATATTTAAGTAACTCTCGTGAATATAGCACATGGTAGCTAGATGTGTGCCGATAGGTAATCCCGACCATTGTCGTTCAATGAATAATTTCATGAATGCAACAATGCCTCATCTAAGGAGTGCAATTGTGCCGAGGGATTTCCAAAGCTGATGCACGAATGTGCCAGTCATGGTTATACCGCCAAATCGGTGGGATGCGTCAGATTGATAAACTTAAAATTGCATGCACACATATCAAAATAACAGGAATTAGATGTGATAGAACTTTCATACATATGAAAGACATGATTTGGAAAATAAAATCAGAACATGTATCAGAACACAGAAGCTATGAACCCATGAGATAAAAAATAAATGCAAGTTCGGTTGAATTTCTCTTACCTTAGATCAGACCTTTCTAAACAAATTCAAAGTTTTTTAATGCATCACGGTCTGATCCTAGACCATAGACATAGCATACTTAGTGTCAGGGATGTCAGGACATCAACTGGTATAGTGTCCAATAGTGTTCTACTTATAAAACTATAACAGCAGAAACATGGGTGATTGATCAATCAATATCCTTGTTTGATCGATCAATCATCCAATTTGATCGATCAAATAACTCATTTGATCTATCAATCTCTCAAATAACTCACATGGGACAGAGGGAATTTGATCGATCAACTTTGTTTGATCGATCAATCCTCAAATTTGATCGATCAATTTCTCCATTGATCAACCAATCAAGTTAGACTCAAATTTCCTTAAAATACGTATCTCCTGTTTGCACACTCATTTATAAAATTTGATCGATCAATTTCCAAATTGATCGATCAATCTTTCACATTGATCGATCAATACCCACATTGATCGATCATTCACACCCTTGATCGCTCACTTCCCTATGATATATCAACCTTTGAAATTGATCGATCATTTCTCAAATTGATCGATCAACCTTCTAATTTGATCGATCAAATCCCAATTTGATCGATCAATGACCGTCGGGCATGAACTTCCAGAAAAGTATACCTACTATTCCATTAACTGCATATAAGTTTTGATTGATCAATCTTTTACATTGATCGATCAATCCCAAACTTGATCGATCAAAGACCTAATTTGATCGATCAATTGTGACAGTTTCTGTCGTAAATGCCGATCATGAATCTTGACCTATTTTCATCTTGAATCCTTAATGATTCCTAACAAACACTCATACACATTCATTTACACATTTATGAGGTCTTAACTTATACAATTTTAACCTAATAACTCACCTCTTTAATGTCGCTTTCGAGTTTTCGGCGAATGTGATCCGGAGAAGGTTTCAGTTTCGAAATCAGAAATTTGTCGCTGTCATGACATGGAAGAGTAAATGTGTGGCTCCGCTTCAATACGCAGCGATAGCACACATCCTTAGACTAGACACGGATAGTTTAGATCGACCTTCACATTCTATTTATGAGAATTCACTATATGAGATATTCTCGAGCCTTGGTTTCACAACTGAAGAATTCCAAAATCCAATCCTCTAGCCACAGCTCATTAACAATCAAGAAGAAGAATAGGGAGGGATACTAATTCTCTTCCTTCCCTTATAAGCTAACAAATGGAATATCTTAGATATTTTTCCCATTTTCTAAACTTAAGCTCCGATGTTAAGCGTACACCAAGTGTTCCGACGTACCATGTCTCATCTAAGGTCTTACAAGACTCGAACCTACACAAGAAGTCACACATGACTTCACTTAACCGTGGATTAATATTATTCCTAATAATATTAATTAAATTTTATTTATTTATCTCGATTTTAATGTTGGACACGCTTATCAAAGCAGTCAAGTTTTGTTCTGAATTTTAAGGTCATTACACACATAGATTATATAGTTTATAATTTTGAAACATAAAGTTTCCTAGTACATAAGTATATCTTCTTTTTCCATAACTTAGAGAAAAGAGTATTTTAGCATTTTTTGACTGAAAATGATAAATTTGAAATGTTTTTATTTCATTAGATAATTGTTGTGTTCCTGGAAGAATAGGAACTTGAACATTTTTTAATACGATATGTTTTATCTCATTAGATGATGATGATGATGAAGATGTAGAAGGTCTTGATTCAATATTATTTTTTAATATTGAAAATTTTTTTAAATTATCTTTGCCTAAATTGAAAGAGGCAGAACAATTATCTCTGAAATATAAATTATTTCCAGATGCTTGTATTTCCATAATCTGAGGTTGAGATTTTGGTTTTTCATCTAATAAATCTTCAAATAACCATTGTTTAGCTATTTGTATATCTGTCCAATTTATTAATCTGGGCTGTATTTCTGACTCATATGGTCTAGGTTCATAAATTTCTATTAAATTTTTATCTGAATTATGAATTTTTGTTACCGATTTGAATGTTAATTCATGTTCAGTAAGTCATTCGATGGCTAAATTATGAGATTCTTCTTTCATTTCTAATCCTTTTGTTTTAATTTTTATTTTTATTATATCTTCAATATTTGGGTCTTCAAGGGAAATGAAATAGTTTGATTTTAGTTTAAACCAAACAAGTCTATAAACCAGATTTGATTGAATTCCTCCAATCAAGGATTGTAATGGATTTAATAGTCTTTTATCCAAAACAACAACAAGGATATGGGTGTCTATACCTTGCCTAAATAAACTAGTAATACATACCTGTAATACTCCTATATGGATATATTTTATTTTTGGATTTTCTTTTTTCCGTCTTAATATTTTGTTTTTATCAAGCAGAGTTATTTCTGCTGTTAAATTTACAGTACTTTTTGCAGTTGTATTTCCTGAAAAAGCTTCAAATATTATATCGATAGCCGAAATTTTATATATTTCTTCTTTAGTTATTTTATTTCTTTTTATCTCTAATTCTCGAAGTTGTTCTTCAAAGAAAATGATTTCTTTTCCAATTATATCTTTTAATATAATCAATTGATGTTCTTCGTTAGAAGTTTCAACCATATTAAGCATAAATGTTACATCATCTGTATCAGAATTGTCGATTTCTGATTCTAATTCGTAAATAATACTATTATCATCACTTAATAATTCTTCTCCAAAATAAACATCTAGATCTTCTTTATCTAGATATTTTATCATTTTGCTTATATTTTTTTCTCTTTTTGGACATTGAGGAGCATAATGTTCATCTTCATTACAAATAAAACATCGGCATTTCTTTTCTGTTGTATTTCGTTTATCTATAGGTTTTTTCTTCTTAACATATTTTTTATGTTTAAAGAATTTTCTCTTTTTATTCCACGATTTCCATTTGAATTTTTTCTTTTTGAAATCTTTCTTATATCCCTTTTGTTTAGGGATATTGCATCCTATTTTCTAATTTTCTTGGAGAATTTAATCACAGCATTCATGACCAAAGTTAGATTTCGTAATTTGATTCTTAACTTATTTTTTAGCTTTTATTTCTAAATATCTATCAGTAATTAATCGTAGGACAAAGGATATTCTTAGTCCAAGAGTATCTGGTGTAGATATTTTGTTGATAAAATTAGGATAGCCTTTTGTTGCTAATTCATCTCACGGAACAGATAATTTATGATAAATTTGTTCTAACCATGAAATATTAATTGGGGGTTCCAATTGATAATAATATTTTTTAAACATATTGCAATATTCTTGGAATTGACAAATATTGCATAATTCAAATTTTTATAGGATAAAAATAGCATCTTCTTATAGATTTCATTCACCAGTATAACCACAAAGGTGTTCTTTGAGGATTATAGTAAAATGTTTTAAAATATCATCAAGATTTAAAAATTTTCCTAATAAATTAGTTTTTTGTATTTTTCCTTCGTTTGATTTTTGCCCTTATTTTAACCATTGCAGGGCATCACCTTGAAGTGCTGCTGCAATATAATCAAGGAATCTTTCTTTTGACCATGATGATTTTTTATTAGTAAGGACTATGGACATGGATTGTGTCCAATCGTCAATGACCTTTTCTTGATCTTTAAAGGGAATATTTGTTAAGTCGAGATATGTTCCTCCTTGAGCTACATTTTATTTATTCAAATCGCCTCTTCTATTGTTTGTAGGAATTGGGTTTTCCTCATTTTTAACGTCAGATGATGAACTACCGTCATTCATATGAATATGATGTTTTAAATATTCTTCTTGTTCTTCAAGCGTAAGGGTTTGTAAATATTTTTCTAAATTTTTAAATTCTTCTAAAGGTTCCTCAGCTTTGTTTTTAAAGGAATCAAAGGGGTTTGTGACTCACTAAGAATAGAAGAAGTTTCTGATTCAGATTGATCATAATTTATATGTAGCATATCAGATTCAGATTGTTCATCTAATTCCTAGTTTTGGAAGTATGTTAAAAGAGGTTCAAGTTTTAATGAATCTTCTTTTATTTGAGATAAGATATGATCTCTATCTTCAACTGAAAGGGTTTCATCCTAAAATAGATTTTGCCAATATTCAACAACTTCTTTTATGTTTAAATATTCTTGATAATTATATTCATTATCATTATCATTTAAAACACATATATCGTCAGTTTTTAATTCATCTACCATACTGCTATATTATAATCTTGTATTAGAGTAATCATCCTTTCTTTCTAGATTTAGTTGATCTAATTTTTTTATTAGATCTTCTATTTTTAATTTGGTTTCATCTTTTAGATCTAAATTTATAAAATTTCCTAAGATAGAAATTTGTTCCTTATGTTTTAAAACTTCGGAATAGATAGTATTTAGTTGTACTTCCATATCATCTTTTTTTTTTATATATTTTCTTTAACCATGTACCGGTTATATCTAACAAACCATTTATAGTTCACTAATCATATACATATTATTTTCAGAATTTTTATCTATATGAAAACTATGTTTATAATATTTTTGATTTTTATGCATCCATAAACTAATACAATCTATAGGTATTTCTAATTCTTGATTACTATTTTTTCTTGATGTTTCTGCCATTTGAATGATAAGGGTACCTAAAACCTCTTAAAATATGGATGGTGCCTAAATCGTTCCCAATAGACCAAAAGCCGTTCTTCATTACAGCCAACAAGTCTTTAAGGGATATGGGCTTTACCATATATTAAATATATGGGTTTTACACCATTAAAATGGAAAAACTTTTTTTTTAATTTTGTATTTTATATTCTTTAGGAATTTCTATCCTATGCCAACATTTTTCTAGAAACATGACCATTATCCAAATATGAATCAACATATATAATAGAAATAGAAAACCATATATATCAACTCTTAATACAAATATTTCCATTTCATACTTACAGAGATACTAACTTCTCGCCAATACTTCAAACTAACACTTAAACACTACAGGCTCTGATACCATTTACAACACATTGCGAAATTTCTATGATCGATGTCTCAACAAAGGTGACAGCATTCCCTCTTATAGAATAGAAATGAATCTACTTTTACAAATAGTTCTAATTTTCTAAACACTATCGATAAGACAGATCAAATCTCTTTATACCAAAGCGGATTTCTTTGTCAAAAGATGATATCTACTTTAGCATTTTCTGAAGTAAAGATAAGATTCGAATACTTTTTCAAAATGAGAAACATCATGGCTGATGTTTTCAAGTAGCCACGTGTCCTGGATGAGCTGGAGTCATCCTTACTACAATTTCTGCATAGTGATGGGGTCCACTAAGCTTTCATTCGATTTTCCAGATTGTGATAGAAGGTGGAGTCTTCTGAAGTTGGACTTTCTAGAATTTGTTCTTCTTGCATTTATGCTTCTTCGAGCATTGTTGTTTCAATCTCGAGTTTCTCTGGTAGATCAAGATCTTTACGAGAATTTATGTTGATCAAAAGTTGATTTACTTCCACTTTTTGTTCATTTGTTCGCATGTAATCAATTGGAAGATTGGTAGTAAAAATTCTTCTTCCATCAGTGATGTTAAATTGATTATTGGCAGCATGGATATGTCAAGCCATGGTAGAAATTTTCTTTAATGATTTGATCCAGTACGATTTAGGATTTTATGGCCAAGATGCTTGCTTTAGCCATTGGTTCTTCAATTTCATCGAACTCATAGTCTCTAGTTTTATCCAGAAATCAAATTTGATAGGGCTGATAAAACTTTTCTCTTTCTCTCCAACCAACTATACTTGTTATCCAAAAGGTATAGTATACCGTCCGATTAAGATTTTTTGTGCGATGATAGATCATGATTTTGATCATCATAGGGAGCTCATTTATGGGATAACTAGGGAAAATTAATTGTTTTACTAATCCCCATTCAATGCACTCTTCCAAATTGTATGTAGGATTTTCTATAAAAATTGATAATTTTGGTAAAAAAATCCTCATAACAATGAGGTATATTGTAATTATCCATTAAAATTTGTTTAATTTTAATTTCATGATCTTCTATTTGCGCTATCATTGGGTTACTGATTTCACTAGGTAAAACATGCTTAATTTTCTTGAATAAACAAATCCTTTTTAGTTTATGAAAAATCGGATTGGGATAATTTGAATCTAAAAGATTTGCTAACTCAAGAAAATGATCAATTTTTTCAATTGTGAAATTTTCAGAATCCCATGATATGGTTTTTACAAGGGCATTTGAACTATCTTATAATTTTTCTAGTTTTTTTTCTTTTTCCGTGATTTTAAGGGGCTAAAGAACTCATGAATCTTCTGAATTATTTTTTATCATTTAGGAGTTGGCATTTCCAAACTCCATTCAGATCATGATATAAATCGGCACTCAATCCTGGATTGAAAAAATCGGGAACATTATTAATGCTAGTTTGTTCTAGTAAAAATTGCGGCTGGTAGGTAAGAAAAGCTGTTTTAGAGTCACTTAAGGAGGTATGGACTTGGTAACAGGTGTTGGGAAAGTTATCAATGTGTTTTTGATAAGCTAACCAAGAGGTGTATATTCTAGGTTGATATCCTTTTAACACTACATAAGTTTTTCTTATGTATTGAGTAGAGGGAGTTGATGAAGATCCTTCTTTTGCCGTTTTTAGCCTTTTATTAATTGCGATCCACTGGTTTAGTGGTTTAGACTTGGATCTTTACTTAAGAAATCTGCCAAAACGTTAGTATTTCCTTTTACATGTTCTACTTCGAAAGCATAAAGAGCAATTTGATTATACCACAGTAATCTTCTGTTGTCTATTATATCTCGCTTATTTGTTAAAATATCTCGAACTGCTTGATTGTCAGTTCTTATTATGAAGATTTCAAGGGCTAAATATATATGAAATCTTTTAATAGCGAGTTTTATGACTAATAATTCTTTTTCGAAAATTATATAATTCTGTTCATTTGGTTTGAACTTACCAGAATTATAACCACACAATTTTTCTTTGTTTTGTACCTTTTTTGTTAAAGGAGTTTTTATGGCTTTTATTCCAAGGTAGGGACATGATATTTTTTCTTCCCAATCTTGGGCAGGAATAGCTTTCATCATACTTCCCCAACAATTATCCGAAGCATCTATTTCTAAAATTAGTTTATCTCCATTTTATGGAAAATAACCGGTTGGACATTCTTAGATATCTTTTTTTATTTGATTTAATAGAATCTTATCTTGTTCTATCCAAGTAAATTTTATATCTTTTTTTACTTTATTTATCTAAGGTTTTTCCTTTTCTGCTAAATTTTTTAAATAATTTCTTCCATAATTTAAAAGTCCTAGCAGACTTTGTAACTATTTTTTATCAGTTAATTCTTTAGGAAAATTTTTAATTTTTATGATAATATGATCTTGCAATTTTAGACCATCATGAGTTAAAATAAGGCCTAAAAATTCTATTGATTTTTTCTCAACTTCTAATTTTGAAAGTGAAAGAATAATTTCATGTATTTGAAAAATATTACATATTTATTGTAAATATTTTTTATGATCTTCTTTTGTTTTAGAGAAGATTAATATGTCATCTATGTAAACAACACAAAATTCTTTAAATGGTGAAAAAATTGAATCCATTCATCTTTGACATATTTATGGAGCAGTATTTAATCCAAATGGCATGACATTTCATTGATGATGTCCACAAGGTGTACTAAAAGCAGTTAAAAGTTTTAATTTTTCATCTAACTTTAATTGCCAATATCCTGATTTACAGTCGAATTTACTAAAAATCTTTGATCCTTTGATTTGGTTAATCAAAACATTTTTTCTTGGAATAAAAAATCCATCAAATTCTAAATTTTTATTTAATTTTTTATAATTTAAAACCATTCTAGCTTTTCCGCCTTTAATTTCAACATGATTCCTTACTAAGAAAGCAGGACTAGAATGAGGACTTTTAGTTGTTTCAATGAATTTTTTCTCTAACAACTCTTTTTTTTTTTTTTTCAAATTCATCTATGTCTAATTTTGTATAGACCATAGGTTTTATTCTAATTATGACATTAGGGTCTTTTAATAATAACTTACAATATCGAGGACTTTTATGCCATAATTTTAGTGGATTGTCACTAAAAATTATTTTTAGAATTGAAAAAAGCAAATAATTTTGGGTAAGTAAGTGAATTTCAATTAAGTTTTGAATAACATCACCATGCTTGCTGGGGGCAAAGCCTTTGTGACATTTAGATGTATGAACTTGAAGAAGAGGAATATGGACTATTTCTTTCTTAAGGGAGAGACCAATCAAACCAATGTTTAAGGTGATTAGTAAATAAGCTATTAAGAAATTATTTCCAAGTAAAAAATCTCTATTCATATTTGAAAAACAGAGAATTTTGGGAATAACCACTGGTAAACGGTACTACAATCTTTGACATCTTTGAGATTCTCTAGGATACTTTTTCCCAGCTAGTAAATGGGTCAAATATGTTTCTATAAGTTTGTAATAATAACAAAGATAAGTATTTAATGTTTCTCTATAACAACATAAGCATTGTTGCATAGTGAAATGCATAAAAGACACGATTTTCTAGAACACTCAATACTATGATTGGAAAAAGTAGAGTAGTATACCATAGTAACTTATATGCAGAGCTGAATACCCATAAAGGGTTATTATTTAGAAATTTTTAATTCCACAGAATAATGGTGTACTTTTACCTTAGAGGACATATATCATCACCTATTTCCATTACTTAACACTGTACCTCCAATCGTTGTCAGTGCCTTTGTAAAAAGGGTATCACTGTTTATAGACAAATATTAGATCTTCACAGCCTGGTGTTCCACTGTTCAAGCCATTGACTACTGTGATTGAGATCGTACAGTTCATTTTTAATCCTTATGATTCACATAGTACATCTTGAGATCGTGTGCCACATATCTGGCGGTCATATATTTTTTTAACGAGAAATAAATCCCCAAATACTACTCCTATGATCATGGTCACATTTGGGATGTGTTCCACTTGGAGTCAACATCTGACCATCTCATAGATGTGATGAGATAGGAAGAATTATGTCGCGCAAGATTGTGGCGAAAAGAGATCTTGATTGTCCAATTCAATGAAGTCAACATTTTATTGGTGGGAACCCTTGTGCAAGTTTGTGGTAAAAAGAGATCTTGATCGTCCAATTCAAGGAGGTCAACGTTGTATTGGTGGGAACCCTTAATTCGGAGACCCAGTCTTCACCAGAAACTCTGATACCTATTACTTTATAGAAGAAGCAAAAAAGGAAAGACAACTCCTTTCTTGCATGCCTCCATACTCTAATAGCTTTGTTCATTGAGTTTTCTCTTTAACCATATAAAATTTTTAATTACTAAAGTGACAAGGGTCAATGCCATCAACATTTCAATAAAGTAGGGATACCTTGGGTATTATCAAAAGTAGTAATGATGAGTAATTTTGATAACCTGTGAAATAAAAGCGCAATGACCTGTAAGGTGGGACTGAAATATGCTGATATACGTATTTATCTAGTTTAGCAACAAGTTTAAAGAACTAATACAAAAACATTGTTAAAAGGATAAAACATTCGTGATATACCCTAAAAAATCAATGATTTAACTTATTAAGAAAAATAAAAATATTATTTTAAATTTACCATCCACTATTGGATTCTTTTAAAATCCTGATTAAAATACTCTATAACTTGTTTTTGAAGGAGAATAAAAATATTTTTTGTCATTTTGAAAGTTGGCCTAACAAAAATTTAGTATAAATAAAGAAGGTTAACAAATATATCCAGCTGACACTAGATGGAAATGCGAACCACCTCAGCGCATATACTGCTGAACACGTCACAAAAACGGACGAAACGCCTCCCCTTATTCTCAAAAATTAGCTCTCAATGCACGAAAATGGCGTGTGCTTCCTCCTTGCCTTGTCGCATTGTCTGATTGTCTCTACATAAGCCTCGTCACATTCTCACTATATCTAACTCGACTCACAATGCCCCTTACCTTCATCAAACTACATAATTGCCATCCCATGGCACAGAAGAACCCACTAACCCTTGCCATCTTTTATAATTACACCACTTCAACCATTTAGCATTTCATTATTCTCATTAAACCTTTGCACTATTAATACCTTCTAACTTATTTTATTAAGAAAAGGTTAGATTTCTAAAAGTAATAATTTCAAGTGACCCCCTATACAATAATCATGTTATGAGTTCCAACTTATTGGGTCATTGGCACATGAGTTTGAGTTTCAGCAATCCAAGGAGGGCCGGCCATGAGCTTTTCGGGGCCAAGGCGAGTTTTTAAAATGGGGCCCTCCTTCATATTAATCAAAAAATAAAATTCGTCACAATTTTTTTCTTCTTTTTATAATACTCATTTCTCTCATAGGGACAAATTTCTCTAATGTTTTTTCAAATTTCGCTGAAATTAACCGAAACAGAAGTTGGACGTGATTGTCAGTGAAATTTCGATGATTTCACCAAAATCACAAAACTTCATTAATTTCGGCGGAATCAACGAAATTTGTTCAAATTTAATGAATTTTCTTTTAATTTCAGTCATTTTTGCATAGTAAATAATTTTTTTATACATATTAAATATAATTTATAGATAATTTTTTTGTACCCCCCGAAATTTTCCCGAAAATTTTTAAATTTTTGTTGAAGTAAGGAATATTGCCGAAATTAAAATTTGTCACCATGATTGCTCCTAGATTAGGAATGTTTGAACATTTTTTAATATGAAAATGCAACTAATAAGTTAGTGAAAACATATATTAAAGAAAAATAAAGCACAAAAAGAGAAAAGCTAAATATTAAAACGTACCCCCAGATCGAGTAACTCAACTAATAACACTGTGGCATTTTTTAGTACTTTAATAGTCTCAAAAGGTTCCATAAATAGGTTCATTGGATAGCACTCGTCAAGTAGATCCAAATTGACCGGTCATTTGTCAAAAATTGAGTCGTAACTAGCATGAAATCGCTGTTTTAAGTTGGGTCATTTAATAAGGAAAAATTTGTATATATGTGAAGGATTTAGTCAAACAAATTCGGATCGATCAAAATGGGGTCAGAGAACGTAAGGTCAGTCTAGCTCAGTGAGGCAAATGACCCGGCCCATGACCAACACTGACTCGACGAAGACCCCATCTGACCCATAAAAAAGATTGCAAATATGGTGTCAAGGAAAAGTTGAACCCATAACCTATTGAGTAAGAAGTAAACAACACACATAGCTTAACCAACTAACCCATTGACTTTATTTAAAATTTTTGTACTTTGAAAATTATATTAACCAATAGCTTATAAGGACTTACAAGAATAAGGGGTCCAAAAATTTTGGGGGCCCAAGGGGGTTATCTAATAGGCTTTGCCCCGAGCCAATCCTGAATCCAAGTCATCGTGATAATAGTTTATATGTTGAATTAAAGTGAGCCCAAAAATTACATTCGTTGAAAGACTTAAATCGTTCCATCTATGCATTTTAAAATGAATAATTATTGATACCTTTAAGGATTGAAATTACAGTGCATCAATTGGATGTCCTCCATCTAATAGGAGATATGTGACAATGATGGGCTTATACATACTTAGATTGTAATACTCAACCTCTTTATAAAATTATTACCAAAAGAGGTAAACACCCGCCCAACTACCATTAAATAAATTGTTTGCCTCGCCTACGCCCAATATATATTATAATAATAAATAATAATAATATAATAACATTACAATTATTTTCATCTTCTAACAACCCTACTAACCTACAAACCCGCCGGGTTGCAAAGCAAGAACGAATCCTAAGAAAGTTAACCAATAAAAGATTGATTTAAAAAAGAAATATAAGGAGTTGGGAATAAAAAGATAATTGACGATGAATGAATTGAAGAAAACTTCCAGATCCCTCGATCTCCTTCAATACGGACTCACAAAATGCCCTTCTTATACGTAAACTAGTCAAAAGAGATTATGGATCCTTTTATATATCTCAAATATATAAATTTGCATACGGAATATGAACCCACAATTAGGCTTAGGAGTGGAACTTCAAGGAGTACAAATAGGCCAAAAAGAACCTATGGTTTAAGCACGCCCCGCAACATTTTTAACGTTTTATTATTTATATGAAAAATCACATAAAAAATACCTTTTAAAATCACCTTTAATTTTAATTAAGTCCTTCCATCAATGGTGTATAGCTTAAGCATCATTACTGGTGTTCATTATTTACTACAGTTCTTAGGTTTCCAATTTTTTACTATTAAAACGAAACTAATTGACTCAAAAGCTTCTTAATGGATGATTGGGTCTAGATTTAAGTATTAAATTAATTTAATGGCTTAAGAGAGTCAATACACGTAAATCAGTGGCGGAAGCAGAATTCTCATCCAGCCGGGGCACAAGAGAAATTAAATTTAATTTTTTACAAAATATATCATTTATTTATAGCACTCTCGCAGCTATCCATTCACAAATAAGAAATCCAGGAGGTAGGAACCTACAAGAAATAAAAATAGATACTTTAAAGCATATAAGTAAATGATCCTCTAATGTTATAATTTTGCCTAGAAAATCATGTACAGTGAGATTTCGCCTCTAAACTTTCGGGGATCTCATGTGATGTCATGACAAGCTTCCCCAATCTGTCAATGTATTAGAGGCCCTAAATAACTTGAATTTCACGTCAATTTTGTTAGCCGGGCCGATAATGGGTGTCTACAATTTGATGGGTCAATGAAAAACTAACATCGACACAGTTTGGTACATTGAATATGAGCACCTTACACTACAGTTTCAATGGTGGATATGTATTGGATTATGCCTAAATTTTTTGAGTGGTACCTCATCGTTCTTGTCTAAGTTATGTGACACCTGATCCTCAAAATGGATGCCACATTGCTTAGAAGATTGGCCCGAAAAATAATCTGCATTGTCTTATCTCAAGATATCAATGGGTTGTAGTAGGTTTCGGAAGTAAGTGCGATCAATGATACTCAGATAAATATGGGTAGCAAAGATACTCATATAAATATGTGTAATGTTATTTATACTCATTAAACCTATGAAAAACACACGCATTTCCACCATAAAAATTAGATCGGCTTGAATCAAGTGATGGAGATCATTTTTCATCCCAATCTTCCACACAATAGATCTTGAGATCATAGTGCACCTATTAGATGGTCAAATTGTAATTCCACATGGCACACATCTCCAAAAGTGATCGGGATCATGAGCATACCTATTAAATGGTCACTTTTGGATATGTTTGCCACATGGAATCAACATATGACCGTCTGATAGGTGCGCTATGAACTCAAGAATTATTGTGTGGAAGATTGGGATGAAAAACATCTCCATCATCAGATTAAAGACAGTCAACAAATTTTTATGGTGGAATTGCATGCATTCACAAATTTAGTTTAACTAGTGTAAATAAAGCTACCCTATTTTTTTGTTAAATTTGCCCTAACCTACTAAAACCAATTTGGGATCTCGAGTTAGCTACAAATGATTCTACAATTTTCCTTTTTTTTCTTCTGATAATTAGCTTAAGGGGTAAGGGCTCTTGACGGACGTTTAAACACCAAATGGTGTTTAAACGATCTACCAATACTAAATTAATTTTTTTTATTTCACACCATCAAAGTGTGGTTTCTTAATATGCCATTGACACCGATTTATGATGGATCTAAATGGTTTAGGAGGCAATTTATCGTTGGAAAATGTTTTAGCCAAAGAATTATGTCCATAAGTGGATGTGAACCATCAGATTGGCGAATTTGAATATCAGCCATTTAAACTAAACATAATGGTTGATATTATAGTGCACAGATCGGATGGTTAAAACCTTTCAAAAAAATTTGATTTTTAGGCCCATGCCTTTCAACTGATGATCTATCATTTTGACGGTGCGGATGGCCCACGCCTTGAATCCATCAATTGGATACGTTCATTTTAGCACTATGGTCAGGAGAGTCAAGCCCATAGGTTAATTATCCCATAGCCTTGGTAAATGCATTGATGGTTTGAGAATCAAAACACTTCAAGCAAAGTGAACTTTCATGGATGAGCTTGTGCATAAATAAATGTGCATTTCTCAAGGCTTGACCATGTGGACAAAACTGATTAATCTAAAGCCACAAGAGGTAGGAGACAGAGAAGGTGCCAGACTGTTAGGTAGGGACAGGAAGTCAGTCAGGGGTAGGGTTACTTAAGGCTTTTAAAAATAGAAACAAATTTTAATTTTTTGTGGGTTTTCAGGTTTTGAGAGAAGGTGCAGGGAGAGAGGGCATCAGTTAGCAGTAGCAGTGTACAGTTACTTTTAAAAACATAAACAAAGTTTTTTTTTGGGGGGGTTTTGGGTTTGAGCGCCCGCACTCTCTAACATGTGGTTCTGCCACTGGCATAAATAGAAATAAGATGGATTCTTCATTAATTTTTTAGGTACCTTTGAGATTCAATGAGTGAATCCAACACACAAATATATTAGCTTGGGATAATAACTTCAATTGTTGGTGAATCAAAGCTCGTCACATTATCCCAAGATACTCATTCGGAAAGTTTCAGGCCTAAGAACTTAGTAAATGAAGGGGAAATTAAAAAAACAATCTTACTTTTCAAAAGTTTTAGCCTATTATACCAAAATTAAACCTTTTAGCTAAAAGGGTTTTCACGTTTTTTTGAAGTTCAGATATCCGTGAGATCTCAAATGCTCAACACACATGGGTTTGAGTAGATTTGTGAGTTTACAAATTTATCCTTCTGATTGTCTTCTCCACTCAAACCACTCAAAACCCTATTTCATGTCCTACTCAAGAGCCTAGAATAGACGAAATTGGCTTCTTATTCCAAAACTCCTTCGTTTCCATTGTCTTCCTTGTTGGATTGACTACAACTATAAAACTCAGTGAGCTGGTTTTGATTCTAGTAGGTCCTTAAGGCCTCTACTAAGCTGGTTGTAGTCCAAATAATGTGAATCTCAGTCGTATTATTGATTTATGTGTGACTGGGATACAAATGGTGGTGTAGAAGCTCGCTGGAATCTCTGAATCTCACCGAAAAGTGGCTGCCAAAATTGATCGAAAATAATGAGGGTTTAATCAGTTTTTTGGGGTGAACATTTTTGTCTCCTAACTTGACATCAACCGAGCTCGGGAACCAACCCAAGACTCATTCATTTCCATCGTTTACACCGTCTTCCTTATTGGATTGATTGCAACTAATAAAAGGGGAAATTAGAAAACGTTAGGTTCTTTGCTCATTTCTTACCTCTTTATAGAAGGGTATAATGGTAAAGTCACATATGAAAGTTTCATTTGCACTTGGGAATAAATTAGTATCTCACAGTCATTAAAACTTCCAAAAAGCGTTAAAACCCTTTTAGCTAAAAGGTTCCATTTACGTGTAATCATGGATCAAAATGTCGGCCAAAACTTCAAATTTTCGGCCGAGACGACTCGGTTTCGGTCGAGACCGAATCGAAAACATGAAAAAAACCGGCCCCCCTTCGGAAATTTCAAATTATCGGCCGAAATTTGAAATTATTGGCCGATAATTTGAAATTATTGGCCAAATACTGATTTTTGATTTTTTTAAGCAATTTTTTTTTTTTTTTTTTTTTTAAAGTTAGAGGGGTTTTTCCAAAAAAAAAAACCCATTTTCTTGAGAAGGTTTTTAAGCTATTTTTTTTTTAAAAAGGGGTTTTTTCAAACTTATTTTTTTTTAAAAAAGGGGTTTTCTTTGAAAAACCCATTATTTAAAAAACCCCATTTTCCATTTTTAAGGGAAGAAGAAGACGTGTACTGGTTGCCTTTAAAGCTATGATAGCCTGAATTTCCGTTCCCGAAAACCCGTGCCATCAGGATCATATTTTGTGATGATCCCCAGAACAAGACACGTACATCTGCTCCTCTAGCGGAACTCAGAGCAGACACACCATAACACGGTACCGAACGACGATAAATGAAACGATAATAACGTAAAAGAAGAACAACAATATGTCATATATAAAAAGAATATACATGCTCAAAAAGGAACTAAGAAGAACCATTGGTGATGGACGCCCATCACTCAAAATCAATGATTCCCAATGATGGTTCCTATAAGATGTATACAACAAAAAAATAAAAGTAACTAAAGAGTTTAATACAAACTGGGTGGCCACCAGGCACACATATAATCCAAAGTATGCCAGAACACAGATCCCAAGCAAAAACACCAAATACTCAAACTACGGATGGTACTCGTCAGCAGGGGTATCAATATCCTCCTCCTCAGCCTCCGTCTCAAGCAAGTAGTCAGGATCACTCACTATACCAGGAGCACTATCCTCCGAACCTATGACATAGAGTCAGGGGTAAGCTATCCATCTAAGCTCAATAGAAGAATTTTAATTAAATTTGCATCTTAATTGTAAAACATGGTTGTAGAATATATCTCAGACAGATAAGCAAAGTAGAGTATAAACAAAACTGGACAGATGATCTGATATGCAGAATAATCAGAATGCAAAACTTATAAGAGCAGACAGAACCTCAGAGTTTACAGAATGCTATGCGTAGAGTATTTAATAATTTAAAATAATATATTTAAGTAACTCTTGTGAGTATAGCACGTGGTAGCCAGATTTGGGCTGATGGGTAATCCCGACCATCGTCGTTCACATGAACAATTTCAGGAATGTAACAATGCCTCATCTATGGAGTGCAATTGTGTCGAGAAATTTTCAAAGATGATACATGACTGTGTCAGGCATGGATATACCGCTGAGTTGGTAGGATTCGTCAGATTATTAAACCTCAAATCACATGTAGATATATCATACATAACAGGAATTAGGTGACAACGTCAGATAGCAAAAATCAGATATGATAGAGTTTTCACACATATGCTAGACATGACTTGAAAAACAAAATCATAACATGCGTCAGAATACAGAAGTTATGAACCCATGAGATAAAAAATAAATGCAAGTTCGGTTGAATTTTCCCTACCTTAATAGATCTTTCGAAGCAAATCTAAAGTCATTCCAAAGCAATCCAAAAGTTCTTATCCATGACCTCCAACTATTAGTCTACATCACACATATGATGATATATTAAAAATTGATCGTAATTATTAATAATGTTAACGTATTTAAGTGTTTTCTCAAAATCGAGGCGGAAATGGATAATTTTGTGCTGACTCAGAACTTGACTCAACTTCCCACCAAATTTTAACCCTTAAAACATTTGATTCAAGATTTAGTTAATTCATAAAAGAGTTAGAACTCATTGTATTCTTTCCAATGCATTAGGAATCGCGTTAATCGGAGTTCGGAACAAAGAGTTATGACTAAAATACCGAATCTATATCGATACTTCAGTCAAAACGTGCTAACTTAAAATTTGGCCTAACTTCCAGCTTAATTTTGATTATCAAAACAATTTATTCATCAGTTGATTAATTCATAAGAGTTGTAGATTTAGTTGTTCTCTTTCCAGTGTCATAAGAATCGCGTTAATCGGAGTTCAAAGTAAAATATTATGGCCAAAATACTAAAGTAGTGTCGGCACAGTCAACTTGATCGATCAAACCATCATATTGATCGACCAATTCCACATTGATCGATCATTTTCACCCTTGATCGATCAACCTTCAAATTTGATCGATCAACTCACAAATTTGATCGATCAATGCTGTCGGGAATGAATTTTCAACAAACAAACTTTCTGTTTTTATAAATACATATATAATTTGATCGATCAACCACCTAATTTGATCGATCAATACTCAATTTGATCGATCAATCAAAACCTTCAGAATTGAACAGCCATAAGGCTTTGTCATTTTAATCTATTTTCTTCTAAATATTCCACGATCTTCATCGAATCACACACACATACACACTAAACTAAAACGAGGATTTATTCTACAATCTAAACCATTAAAATCAAAGAAAAACTAACATTTCTTCGATTCATTTTGCGACTTTAAGAATCGTTGTTCAAAAGGGTTTCGAAACGAAACTTCCAGAATTCTATGGCGAATCCGCAAAGATTGATCACAAGGACTTGAAGATGATGCTGCTCATCCTTACGCGTCGATCTTAACCTCTTCCAAGCACGAAAACGATCGCAAGATGAAACGTTTCTTGAAAACGGGGTTTGAATGGTAGAAATTCGCCAAAGGCGAGATTCAAGCGTTGATCGACATCAAGTGCTTCGTGAATAATGCAGATATTGCAGCACGATCACGATCTCGTTGTTGAAATCTCAAGAAGGGTGGAAGTTTTCTCTTCTTTCTCTCTCTAGAAATCCAAACTCCAAAGCTTTGCAAACAGGTGAAGCTTCTTTGAAAAGCTTTATCTTTTTTATTAGCTAAAAGGCTTGATTTTGGTGTGAAGCGATAATACTGCAAAGGCGTGTTAGGCTTATCCACTTGAAATAGAGTTTTATTTCGGTGTTGAGCGGCACCCAGTGAGTCGGTGCACAACTTTTCCATTAAAGATCCAAACACACATTTCAACTTTAATCCGTCTGCACTAATATCCTAATATTATTTAATTAGTTATTTAACATTTATAAGGCGACCTCATTTTTTGTGCTGGATACGCACACGGTTTTAGTCGGGTTCGAGTTCGGAATTTTTTCGGGTCATTACAGAAGCTTGGAACCTCCTCCTCCTCTCCCCTTTCACGTTTCTTTATTCTTTTTCTTTTTAGTTTTTTGCTTTTATATGCAAGGGTATATAGGACTAACTATGTTGCCTATCACTTACACACCAAGAGTGGTGTTTAAATGATCTTACACCATAAAGGCTTACGATTTAGGTGATATGAACAGCTAAAATTATTTTTTAGGGATATTTAAATCATCCTAATTGTGGACTATAATATCAACAATTATTTTTTATTTAAGGGCTGATATTAAAGTTTATTAATCGGATGGTTCACATTCAATGCTCAACTTTCAATTTATGATCGATTAGATGGTGTTTAAATAATCTCACATCATTAAAATATCACTTTTTATTTCACACCATGAAAGTGTGATCTATCATTATGCCATGTGGCACAAAGCTATGATTTGTCAAATGATGTTTAAATTATCTTATGCCATTAAAAACTTACTTATTATTTTACACCATTAAAGTGTGATTTATCTTTATGATTGATTACAGATCAGATGATGGAGATCTTGTTTCATCCTAATCTTCTACACAATTGATCTTGAGATCATGTCGCGAGATAGTTAGTTGTTTATTTCCAATGTTATATATCCTCCAAAAATGGACCTAAAATCGCGCTTGAGTGTGATGTGTGTCATAGGATTCAAGAGAAATTTTTTGGGGATCTATGACATGTGGAATAAAAAATTGACCGTGATAGGTGTGTCATGATCTCAAGATCCATTGTGTGGAAGATCAAGGTGAAACACGACCTTCATCATCTATTCCGAAGCAATCAATGGGTTTAAAGGGGTTGCACATATGGGCACTTTCAAAGATTACCTGAGTGGTAATAGAGGTACCCATATATATAGAGGCACACAATATTTCACACAGTAGATCTTGAGATCATAGCCCAACTAGCAGACGATCAGATCTTGATTCCGCATGGGATAAATCTCCAAAATGACCCTGATCATGGGCGTATCATGAGAAGGGTTCTTAGGTCACTTTTGAGATTTATTCAATGTGGAATCAAAATCTGACCGCTTGATATGTTTTGCATGAGATCAAGATCTATTGTGTGATCGAAAATTAGCTTTATTAGTATAAATATATATTCTAACAATGTTAAAGAGCTTTAAAAAATTAAGAAAATAAAGTTCGGCAAAGTTCGGTAAAGTTCGGTAAAGTTCGGAGCATATTTTCTAAAAAACCCGAAATTTACCGAAATTTTGGCCGAAGTTACTGAAATTTTGACCAATTTATGGTTCGGATCATGACCGAAACCAAAACCGAAATCGAGATTTTGATCTATGCGTGTAATACGCAGAAACGTTGCAAAACTAAGGTTCTTTTTCTAAAGTGCCCTAAAATGAAAGCATTCACTCCTGCCGATAGTGATAACACTACAAATCCGTGGAGCTTTACTGGCGGTTAAAAACTGCCGGTACCAACACTACAGTTTTGCCGGCGGTTTATAACCTTCGGTGCTTATTCTCAATATACCTTTGCCGGCGGTTTAAAACCGTCGCAATAATTCCGGTAGTTCAAAATCGCCGGCAATAATTATGTCGGCAAAAAAAAACCTTTTTTGTAGTGTAATGATCTCTCAAGGTAATGACTATTGGTAGTTAATCTACTAAGTACTAAAGTATCAACTCCCATGGTGGCAAGGCCATCCAAATTCATATGAAGTTAGACAACACTGTCCTCCGAAGTCGGTGCACTGCTCATGAGATAATCATGAGTATGGATGAGCTGTTCTAACTCATCCAAAAGCTAAAGAATTTTTTTGGGTCAATATAGAATGACAAGTTAGGTCAAATGAAGGAATTTTCTCTTCAGAGAAACCATGTAAGCCTCCTAAGTGCTTAATAATGTTCCTCGACGATACAATTTCTCTACAGAGACTCAAATCAACCGAAAAAGGAAAACAACATAAGAATTTATAACATCAATGACTAAACAAATAAGTACGCATTATAAAAAAAGGTCAACGAAGGTCAATGAAAGTCAACCAATTAAATGACTGATTTTCAGGGCATAAAATCCGACAATATTGGCCTATGTTCGAATGGTTAGTTGGTTGATCGAGGAAGTTCTATCTAATACGTAGGCTAGGTTCTTCAATGGACTTGTTTGATTGGATAGATCAACCAAATATTTTTGCTGGTTCTAGGGTACACAGATTTGCTGGGCTAGTGGCATGAGATGGGAATGTTTGCCCACTGGACTCCTGGCACGATTGATTTAACTTTGTTGGACTTATGAATCGATCAATTGATGTTCCCCTAGCAAACTAGTTCTCTACTCTAGTGCACACATTTAGTGTAGAAACTGTGTTATAGTATCATTGGGCATTGTTGTATCTTAGAGTCAAATTTCTAATAATTATTTACATACTGAGGTCAAATATCATGTTAAGCAAAATATTCGTCTTTGCCTTGAAGAAGCTCCGAAATTATATTTTCTAGTCAATTATCATTGTTCCTTCCCTATGGCCCTTTCGGCAACCCTTAAATAACACTTTTAGTGTAAAGCGCTACAAAAAATAGGACTATTAGCAGCAACCAAAAATTGTGGCTATTAACAAAAAACTGTCACTAATACCCTTGTTGCTAATAGTCTTTAATAGTATTTTATTAAAAGCGGCAGTTTTTTGCTTCAAAAGATTGCCGCTAATAGTCTTAATTTTTGTAGTGCGGTGTATCACATGTTGCCTTTCAAATGTTGCTCCTCAAAGAGTTTCATCACATTGTTAATAATGGTATTGTGTGAGAAGTAGCATGTGACATCATTTTCAGATAGAGATGATCAGGTCCTTGGGTGAAAAGTATTTTTCATCCAACATTTTTCCCGTACAATTTTTTTTTTTGACGAACCTAATTTTATGTCTTTGCCCGCCTACACTATAAATTCAAATTAGATTCACAGAGAGTAGAAAAGGTGTCCTAAAAGAAGTGACTTTATAAACCTATCAGTCGGCATGTTTGTTAACTTTATTCAAAAGGCAGTTATTCAATTCAATTGTTTAGGAGGACGACAGTATTAGAGGTGGCATCATCGTATTATAACTTAAAAGCGAGGGGTAGTCTTTTGCTTCTTGGCTCTTACTTTTAGTAATGTGTCCACGTACATTGAATTGGGTTCTCTATAAATTGAGAAATAGAGTAGCTAGGGTAGGTAGAGAGAGAGAGAATATGGAGTGGAGGAAGTCATATTTAGATACAATACTTGTGCCCTTAGGCATCTTCTTCAACTTACTGTACCATGGTTGGCTTTGGCATAAGGTTAGAAACCAACCCCTAACGACAATCATCGGAACCAATGCAGTTGGTCGACGTCTCTGGGTCACTTCCATGATGAAGGTACCCCAACGACTGCATTTCCATCCTCTTACCATTTTCTTTTTCTTTTCAACACTACTACATAGAATTTTATTATTACTATTATTAAACTGCTCAAGGAGAGCACTTTGATGATTGATATTATTATTATTATTATTATTATTATTGCTACTACTATTGGCTAATTAGATACGAGTAGAGAAATAGGACTCACAATTCGTCCAATTTTATAATATTATACTGATTTACGATAAGATAGATTTTTTTTTTGCTTTTTTAAAGCATGGGCTCAAACCTGTGAGTCTGTGACATAGAGGTTGCACTATTGTCAACCTTTCATTATGCTACTAGCGCATGCCCGGTGCAGTAGAATTTTACGTCAATTTTAACCCGTAGTTTTGCATTATAATCCACAACATGTTTTTTAAATATCACTTAACAAAAATATATTTTAATTCTACCTTTCACGACCATGTTACAGTATTGAAGTAGGTTTGTGTGGCAACATTTTCCTAAATTAGGTTTTTTCTTAGATATTAAGGCTGTGTATGGGATTGCTCTTTTGAGGCAAAGAGCAGCTCTCTATTCTGGTACAGAGCACTTTACTGTAGGACTGTGTTTGGTTGTAAGTACTTTTAGCTCTTTTGGAGAATGAAGAGGTCCGTCTGATTTAATGCTCATCCTCTGAAGCTCTGTTTTGTAAAAGTATTTAGAACTTAAAAGGGTCTCCAATATCTAGCTCAATATAGCCAAATACCATCTAAATTTAAATGTATGGAAGATTCACATGGTAGCCATTACTTTTAGATGGCATTTAGCAACATTAAATCAAATGAAAGAGATCATTTTTTGTCCCATTCTCTTACAAAAAAGATCTTTAGATCATGGCACACCTGTCATATTATACACGTTAATTTTACATGGCTCTCACATCCCAAAACGTGACCCAAGTGCTCATTCCTCTGGCCTGCTACTACCTCTTGAGAGCTGATTCAGTGTCTACTAGAGGCACTTCATACGCATGGCTGCTTCTGATGACCCATTATTGTTGATGCATAACGTGGTTCCGAAAGGCACTACTTGTACCATGTCATGTGTAAGTAGCAAACCTAAATCCATTAGAGCTGTAGGATTTCCTGAAAATTTAATTTTCCCGTAAGTTTTATTTTTCTAAAACTTTTCATTTTGAATCTTAGTTTTCTAAAATGCCAAAAAAAATAAAATATTTAAAAAAATTAAAAAAAACACAATCGAAGCGCCAAGGATCGCCTTGGATCCACCTGTCTGCCACACACGAGGTATATGAATGGTTTGTTGAATCCATAAAGGAAGAAGAGTAGACCAACCATCATGCAGGTTGAAGTGAACACGGCAACCATTCTTCTCTATTGGACAAAAAATGATTTTAAGTTTTGTATGCACGATTCCATCAACCTATTATGGTGTGATGTGGGATAGAAAGATGAGTGAGACGTAATCTGAGTGGTTACTGATGGGGGGCATTTGTCTCCCTTTCTCGAGTGAGTGGGTCATTTTCTATTCTATGTGATAATGGTATGCATTTGTCTCCATTCTTGAGTGAGTGGGTCATTTTCTTTTCTATATGATAATGGGATGCCTCTTTTTTACAGGACAATGACAAGAAGAACATCTTGGCGGTTCAAACGCTACGTAATGCGATAATGGGTTCAACTCTAATGGCCACCACTTCCATCCTCTTATCTTCTGGCTTGGCTGCCATCATCAGCAGCACTTATAGCGTCAAGAAGCCACTCAACGACAATGTCTACGGCGCCCACGGAGAATTCATGACGGCTTTGAAGTATGTCACCATCCTCCTCGTCTTCCTCTTCTCCTTCTTCTGTCACTCATTGTCAATAAGGTTCATAAACCAGGTGAACTTCCTTATTAACTCCCCACAAGACCACTCATCCATAGTGACTCCGTTGTATGTGTCAGAGCTGCTAGAGAAAGGGTTTTTACTCAACACCGTCGGCAACAGATTATTCTACCTAGCACTCCCTCTTCTCCTATGGATATTTGGGCCTGTATTGGTTTTCTTGTGTTCGATCTCTATGATCCCAGTACTACACAATCTTGATATTGTTTATGGGTGTGAGAAGGGCATGGCCCAGGGAAAAGTGTTGGAGATGGGAGATGAGGGCAGTAGGGCTGTATGAAACAACATCTCAAAGGAACTCAACTTTGTAGAAATAAGTCATACATATATCATTAGTACGAGTACTGAATGAATTTTATGCGTATCTCTCTCTCTCTCTCTCTCTCTCTCTCTCTCTCTCTCTCTCTACGTGTGAGTGCTTCTTGGACAAATTTGAGGTTGGTGATCCTCTTCCTTACTACTGATTAACAAAAATGGAAAGCATTACTTAGCATATAAAATACTATTTCCTTCATACATGATCTGTAAGTAAAATCGAAAAAAAAAATGAAAAGAAACGACACAAATGCAAAGTACAAGAGAGTGAGGGACGAGAGATGTTGTCTTTACACTAATATTTGTCCGGCCACTTTGAACAAGTGATAAGTAAAGTAGTGAGTTCCGGCAAATTGGTTCTAAGGCCCCGTCTTCCTAAATTATAGGAGTAAAAGTTTAATAACAAGTAAAATTTTAATTGAAAGTCAAGGTTTGACCTTAAAGTTAACCTTTGACTCCTAAAAAATTTCTAATGTATTACTAACTTATAACTTATTATCATGTTTCAATAGTCAAAGTCTGATCAAAAGTTAAACCTTTAAATAGCTTATAAATCCTCTTAAAGTTTGATTAAAGTTTAAATTTTGACCAAAGTCAAATATTAGCTAAAAAGGATATGATATAGATCATGTGATAGTCATAGTGATCGTGCTGTTATGATGGTTTTAAAAATTGACGTTACTTTTTAAAAGTCAAAAGATAACCTTTTTTACTTTTAGATTTTTTTACAAGTAATTTTATATTTGTAATGACAAAGAATTACTATTTTTTTAGTGACACTACAAAAATAAGACTATTAGCGGTAGTTTTTTTATCCAAAAAACTGCCGCTATTAATAAAAAACCTATTAAGTCTATTAGCGGCAAGGGTATTAGCGGTAATTTTTTGTTAATAGCTACAGTTTTTTGTAGTGTGAGAAACTCAATTTCAGCCACTTAAAATGTTGAAATGATTTCCTTTTAAAATAACTTGGTGTATGGAAATTCAATTTCCTAGTGGGGCCAACATAATTTCATTTCCATTTCCTTACGTAACTATTGAATACCAACAATTGGAAACTAAATTTCATTTCCATCTGTGTAATTACATTTACATGTTATCAAACAAGGCCTACGATACAACGAACCAAATTTGTATTATTGTGATAGACTTGGTAAATTTGTACATGCTTCTCCAAACACTAAAATATCAAGTAAAGTTTTATTACAAACTTGTAATATATATGAAAAATTTATTACCACTCGAAAACTTATTAAAAGTTTTAAAGCAACCCAATTAAATAGATAAAGAAGAGGCATTTAGGTACCCTCTAAACAATAACCATAACAGATACATAACCATTCATTGAATGGTTTAAGATTTAAAAAAATGATGGTCAAAGATAGCCTAACTAACCATTTATGTAGAGCACACTCACCGTCGGTAAATAGTATCGCCGACGGCTTCCAACCGTCGGCGATAATCTCGTCGGTGAAGAGCTATGCTGACAGTGTAGGGGACCTACGCCGATGGCTATACCCGTTGGCGTAGGATATTTTATTTTTTAAAATTTATTTCCCGAGATATGTTGACGGCTAATATTTTAATTTTTTAAACTTTATTTCCCGAGCTAGGATTTTTTTTTTTTTAAATTTGTTTCCCAACCTATGCCGACGGCTTATACGACAGCCGCCGGCGTAGGTATTTTTTAATAAAAGGAACTTAATAAAATAATATATATATAGATAGATATATTAATAATAATTATTATTATTAATATGTATTTTTGTAAATATGCATATATGGAAAAAACCAAAACCGAACCGACAAAAATCGGATCGGCTCGGCTTCGATTCCAATGGGTGGGACGTTCAGTTGATCGAAAACTAAACTTTTTGGTTTAGGTTAGGTTAACTGAACCTAGGTGACCTCCAGCATCAGCTTAATACTAGATGGTGATTTGTTGGTTTGCTGAGATCGAATTCGGGTTCATAATTCGCTATATTCAAGCGAACTTTGTTCGCTAGGGGTATGATGAGTTTTAAATGAAGAATAAAAAAATATTTTAATAAATGTTAAATTTATTTATTAATTAAATGTAATTTAACTATATATAAATTTATATGAGCAATTTATTCACCAGCCGCAAATATGAAGCATTGGTCATCTGTATGGAGCTTAAGAGGAGAGTGCAAGGTTCGAATCCACTTAACCCTCTTTTTTGCAAGAAAAAAAAAAGTTTGTGTTGGCCGGTTCACCCATTCTGAGCGAACCGAAGCGAACCGAACGGCAAACAGATTTGCAACAAACCGGTTCCCGATTTGCTGCGTCAGCTAGCAAATTATGTAACTTGTTCCTAGGTAGGTCCAGGAGAAGCACTAGACTATGTGCCATACTATGAAGCGTGAACTAACTAACTACAAGTCCACAAGGCCTTTTTTGAGTTTTGGCAATTCCAATCATGCAGAAAATTTTCCTGTAAAATTCTACAGCTATGATATGTTATTATCACAATAAAACTATCTACAACCAAAATATGGGTAGAATAGTGAGGGATCCTGCTGGGAATGCCCAAGTTGGGCTGAAGCAAGAAATTAATAAAGATTAGGTATTTTATATTAAAAAATAATAATACATATGGCAGAAAATTGGCCCGAATCATCATGAATATCTACTCCAGAACCACCCCAATGCTTGACAGAATATCAAGCACGATGGTCAGTTTGACCTAAGTTATCCGAATTCTTCCAAGATTAGCTATAGTAAAAAAAATGGAGAAAGAGTTACAAGATCATGTCAAGTGATGAACATCTTTACTCAATTATAATATGAAAGACAAAAAATAAATAGCTCTTAACTTAGAATCATGTCAAAGAAAATGCACCTGTAGGGGAGTCCCTGTGATAAGAAGGCGGTAGTTATTGTTGTAGTGTAACAACCCGAAAATTCTGAACAAGAACCTGACTGTTTCGATATTTGTGCCCGACACGAAAATCGAGACAGATTTAAAAATTTTAATTAATATTATTAGAAATAATATTAACCCATAGTTAGATGAGTTCACTCGTGCAATTTCGCTTAAGTCTGAGTTGGGAAAGGTGTCAACGTAGTACATTACGCTATAATGACCATGTGCGCGCTTAACACCGGAATGCAATTAGGGTCTAAACTGAAATATCAAAGATATTTCAGTTAAGATAGCTTATAAGGGAAGGGAGCTAGAGACTTGGGAGAGAGGTGTTCTTCTTCTTCTTCTTCTACCCCTTGCTTTAGAAGACAAGAGTCTGTAGCTAGATTGAGATGCGAGTGTGCACTACGACGAAAAAGGGTTAGAGACACCGAGATCGCACGTAAATCATAATTAGGGTATGTGAAATCCAATAGGAGGAGCACAAGTACAATCTAGGTGCATGTGACACCTTTGCGCGCCGAATCGGAGCCTATAGATTGATTGTCGGGGTCGAACAGGCAATACGACTCAAGTTCCGGATCCAAAACCCTCTTTCGAGTCGATCTATCAAAACCCTAACAAGGGCCAAGCTAAAGGTGAGTTGAACTTTTAAGATTGGGCAAATGAGAGTCCTTAAGTATGTGTGTGTATGTATTAATGGTTGTAAGAAAACATTAACGAAAATGGGTTAAAAATAGGGAAGTAGATGACCTCCATTAATGATAAGAGTTCTGTCATTATTGATCGATCAATGAAGGTATTGATCGATCAATAACTGGTGGTGATCGATCAATAAAGGCATTGATCGATCAATCTGTATAAGACAAAGATGTGAACAGAAGCCTTGAAAATTTTGGAAGTTCAATGAACGAAGGGCATTGATCGATCAATTTATGGATTGATCGATCAATCCTGGTTATTGATCGATCAATAAGAGAGTGATCGATCAATGACTGGTGGTGATCGATCAATAAAGGCATTGATTGACCAATCTGTATAAGACAAAGATGTGAAAAGAAGCCTTGAAAACTTTGGAAGTTCAATGCACGAAGGGCATTGATCGATCAATTTGTGGATTGATCGAACAATCCTGAGTATTGATTGATCAACAAGAGAGTGAACGATCAATGACTGAAGGTGATCGATCAACAAAGGCATTGATCGATCACTGGTGTGTATTGATCGATCAATCTGTATAAATAATAAATGTGAACAGAAGGTGGAAAATTTGAATTTTAGGCTATTGATCGATCAATAGAGGTTATTGATCGATCAACAGGACGCATTGATCGATCAACCAAGCTGGTGATCGATCAATTTTGGCTGAGTTAAAGTGAGGAGAGAAAGGGCTATTGATCGATCAATGAGGCCATTGATCGATCAACAAGAGGGATTGATCGATCAATAAGAGTGGTGATCGATCAATCATCTCTGTTTTCTGCATATATTAGTTTTGTGAATAAAACCTCACTGGACATTATGCCAGTTTATGTTTTGACATCTCTGACGCTTAGAATACTATGTTTAGGGCCTAGGATCAGACCATGACTTCTTGAAAGGCTTTGGATTTGCTTAGAAAGAAGTTTGATCTGAGGTAGGGGAATCCATTTGAAATTGCATTTATTTTTGATCTCATGGTCCAAAGCTTTTGTATTTGACTGCATATTCTGATTTTACCGTCCAGTCATGTCTAGCATATGTATGTTAATTCTGTGTAACTCTGATAATTCTAATATCTATCATCTGATTCCTGCTCAATAAGATATATCTGCATGTGATTTATGGTTTAATACTCTGGCGAATCCCATTGACTCGGCGGTATATCCGTTTCTGGCACACTCGTGCATCTGCTTGGAAATCCTCGGCACAATTGCACTCCATAGTGAGGCATTGTTGCATTTCCTGAAATTGTTCATGTGAACGACGATGGTTGGGATTACCCATTGGACCAAATCTGGCTACCACGTGCTATATTCACGGGAGTTACTTAAGTTATTATTCTAAGTCATTAAACAATATATGCATCACACTCCGTACATTCTGATAAGATCTGCCTGCTTGATAATTTCCGCATATTTGACACATATGTTTGCATCTGTTAAGTTCTGTTCATATCTTTTGCAACAATGATTTACAATTAAGATGCAACTTTAACTGGAATTCTTCTATTGAGCTAGGATGTAGCTCACCCTGTTTCTAAATCATTTATAGGTTCTGAGGCTGTAGCTCCCGGCACCGAGAGCGACCCTGATTACCAGCCTGACCCAGAGGCTGAGGCCGAGGACGAGGAGACGGACATCCAGGCGGACGAGTTCTATCCGTAGCCTGGGTACTGAGTCTGATATTTGTATTTTGATATTTCGGATTATTGTGTGCCTGGTGGCCACTGTCTGTATATATATAGATTACCATAGATATTGTATTTTTGTGTTTTTATACATTCCATTGGAACCACTATCAGGAACCATTGTTTGGGTGATGGATGTCCATCACCAATGGTTCTTCTTGGTTCCTTTTTGGGAATGTATATTCTTTTGGTATTTAAAAATACATGTTTTATTTGTTATATTCATTTATTTTGAAAGTTTTATGTGATGACTCGACCTACCACTGCTGGATAGTGTCTGCTTGGTTTCTGCTATACGAGCAGACACTTTATGATTTGTCCTAGGGATCATCCAGAGTATGATCCTGATGGCACGAATTTTTGGGTGTGGAAATCCGGGCTGTCACAGTTGGTATCAGAGCCTAGGCTTTAGGTTGAACTACGGGTTCATGTAAGATTATTTTTATAATCGATGTACTGATCAATGTTATTGTTTTCACAATGACAGACCAGTATGGGCCCTAAGTTCAGAGGCGGACACAGTGGAGGTAGAGGAGGTTAGAGGGAGATCGCCAATGTTGTTGGCACGTCGCAGGGATTGGAATTCCTCTCGCACACTAACGCGGTTCCCGTGGGACCGAGAGGAGGAAGAAGAGGTAATGAAGAAAGAATGGAGCAGGTGTTGGAAGCATTGGCTACTAATGTCGCTTAGCAGATGGCTGCTCTGACTCAACAGGCAGCTAGACCACCTCATCAGCCTAGTGGATTCACGGAGTTTAGGAGAATGAGACCTCCTAACTTCTTGGGTCAGACGGATCCCATTGAGGCAGAGGGATGGATAGAAGAGATGGAGAAACTTTTCGAAGTGCTCCAGTGTAACGATGTGGAGAAAGTGCGCTGGGCCACTTTTAAATTGGACGGTGACGCTAGACCTTGGTGGAAGTCGGTGTCACAAAATAGACAGAGAGAGTTTCCTCACACTCCTTGGACATGGGAGGAGTTCACGGAAGTGTTTTACCACAAATACTTTCCGAAAATTGTGAGGCATCAGTGGGAAGTAAAATTTATCGAGCTGAAGCAGGGTGCCATGTCAGTAGGGATTATGGAGCTGAGTTTGATAGGCTGGCTTGGTTTGCACCCCAGCACGTAGCCACTGAATTGATGAGAGCAAGAAAATTTTAACTTAGCCTGAGACAGAACTTGCAGAAGGATGTCACCATGTGGGAAATGGAGACATAGGAGGGAGTGATGGCCAAGGCTCTCATAGCGGAGGAAGAGAACCATAAACAGTTCTCTTGGAGAGACAAGCAGGTGAGAGAGAGATCATTTCAAGGGTAGTCTCAAGACTCGGAGCAGAACAAGAGAGCTAGATTCTCCAGACCTCTGAGGTACCCTACGTACTCTCGACTAGCAATTTCTTCAGGTCCGAGTTCATACCAGAGAGCAGCAGTGCCTACATCTTCCAGACCATTCCGACCGTCTGGGTCTTCTGGTAGTGGGGCCTCAGTGGCTCAGGGACCTTCAAGGGTCTCATCTTTCACTCCCGCCGTGTCATGTGCAAAGTGTGGGAAACCACACAAAACAGAGGATTGTCGGAGGGAGACGGGGGCATGCTACAGGTGTGGCAAGATGGGCCACTTGGTTAGGAATTGCCCTGAGGAGAGCAAAGACGGCAAAAAGCGGTCAAGATCGGTGTCCACCCAAAGATCTTCTCGACCTGTGGTTCACGGTCGAGCATACGCTGTTACCGCGACCGATGCTCTAACATCGAATGATGTCATCCAAGGTATGATTAAAATTTAAGAGAAGCTATTTTATTTAATAAGATGAACTGGAAATTTAGTAAAGATAGAATTTATTTGATTAAGTATGATGATAATAGTACATATATGCACACACATTTGAAACGCTTGATTTAATATTATAATTGGCTTATAGGTGAGCTGAAAGTGTATAGGAGTTGTGACATTTGCTTCCATAGGGCTCGAGTCTTGATAGACCCAGGCTCTACGCATTCATTCGTAAGGCCTCAATTTACGAAAGAATTGAGCGCCACTCCTGAGCAGCTAGATTTTATTTTGACGGTGTTCATCCCTACGGGTGATGCAGTGAATGCACTCATAGTGTGTAAATCAGTGGTAGTCTCAGTAGACGATCACGAGACACTGGCAGACTTAATTTTGTTAGATATGAAGGGATTCGACATCATTCTGGGAATGGACTGGCTATCCTCTTACCACGCAAGCGTTGATTGTCTTCGGAAGATAGTGGTTTTTCGTCCTCCAAAGGAGCGATCATTCAGATTCTTCGGGGTGAAGTCTAAGGTAGCTCCGTTGATATCTGCTATTCGGGCCGAAAAGATGATGAAGAGTGGATGCAGTGGATATATAGCCTTTCTACAAGAGCAACGGGAGGAGACGAATGTGATATCTGATATTCACATTGCATGCGATTATCCCGATGTATTCCCTGAGGATTTGCCAGGATTACCACCAGCTCGGGAGATTGAGTTTGCAATAAATTTGGTTCCAGGCACTGAACCAGTATCTAAGGCTCCTTATCGGATGGCTCCAGCAGAGTTACAAGAGTTGAAGGAGCAACTACAAGAACTGCTTGACAAAGGGTTCATTCGACTAGTGTGTCTCCTTGGGGAGCACCCATGTTGTTTGTTAAAAAGAAGGATGGTTCAATGCGTCTGTGCATTGACTATCGGCAGTTGAACAAGTTGACGATTAAGAATCGTTACCCGCTCCCTAGGATCAATGATCTATTTGATCAGTTACAAGGAGCGAGGTTCTTTACGAAGATTGACTTGAGGTCAGGATACCATCAACTACGAATCAAAGCAGAAGATATTGAGAAGACGACGTTCAGAACCAGATATGGGCACTATGAATTCTTAGTTATGCCATTTGGATTGACGAACGCACTTGCATCATTTATGGACCTGATGAACCGAGTGTTTAAACCACACTTGGACAAGTCAGTAGTTGTCTTTGTAGATGACATCCTTGTCTATTCCAAGACCAAGGAAGAACATGAAGAACATGAAGAACATCTACACGTGGCTTTACAGACCCTCAGGGAACACAAGTTGTATGCAAAGCTCAGTAAGTGTGAGTTTTAGCTTGACCAAGTGAGTTTCTTGGGTCATATTATTTCTGCAAAGGGTATAACGGTCGACCCAACAAAGATAGAAGTGGTCGTGAGCTGGGAACAACCTAGAACAGTGACTGAGGTTCGTAATTTCCTTGGTTTGGCAGGATACTACAGACGATTTGTGGAGGGGTTGTCCAAGCTATCAAGTCTGCTTACTCAGCTCACTAAGAAAAATGCTAAGTTTGATTGGACTGATCAATGTGAGAAGAGTTTTCAGGAACTAAAGACGCGTCTGACTACGGCACCAGTATTGGCTATACCTTATGGCAGAGGAGGTTTTGCTATCTACAGTGACGCATCATATAGTGGTTTGGGTTGTGTCCTCAACCAGCACAAGAAGGTTATCGCGTATGGCTCTAGACAGCTTAAGGAACATGAGAGAAATTACCCGACTCACGATCTGGAGTTAGCGGCGGTGATCTTTGCTTTAAAGATTTGGAGGCACTACTTATACGGTGAGACGTTTGATATCTACACCGACCACAAAAGCCTTAAGTATATGTTTACCTAGAAGGATTTGAATATGCGACAGCGCAGATGGATGGAGTTCTTGAAAGATTACGATTGTTCCATCCAGTATCATCCTGGGAAGGCCAATGTCGTGGCAGATACTTTGAGCAGGAAGTCTTCAGCTCAGTTGACACATCTTATCACCAGAGTACAGAGGCATTAATGGCTACTATTGTGATACGGCCCACGTTGTTTGATAACGTGCATAAGCTTTAGATGATTGACGATGAGCTTATGGCCATTAAAAAGGATGTGATCAATGGGATCAGGCCTGCTTTTACCATCAAAGATGATGGAACTTTGCTATTTTGAGATCGGATGTGCATACCTGATACAAAAGATCTTAAGGATACAATTTTGGAAGAAGCACACAAGTCTACGTATGCTATACATCCTGGGAGTACCAAGATGTACCAAGATCTCAAGCGAAGTTTTTGGTGGAGAGGACTGAAGAAAGACATTGCGGATTATGTTTCTCGGTGTTTGGTCTGCCAACAGGAGAAAGTAGACCATCGAAATCCAACAGGTTTATTGCAACCCCTACCAGTGCCAGAGTGGAAATGGGAAGCCATCTCTATGGATTTTATTTTGGGATTGCCGAGCACATTGAGAAAGAACAATGCCATCTGGGTTATTGTAGATCGACTGACGAAATCTGCACATTTTCTGCCCTATCGAACTACATACACAGCCAATAAGCTTGTAGAGCTGTACATGAAGGAGATAGTTCGGTTACATGGCATACCAGTCAGCACCGTATGTGATAGAGATCCGCTATATACGTCGTAATTTTGGCGACGATTTCAGGAAGGCATGGGTTCTAAATTGGAGTTCAGCTCAGCGTTTCATCCTCAGATAGATGGGCAGACTAAGAGAGTGAACCAGATCATAGAGGATATGTTGCGTGCATGTATGTTGGACTTTCATGGTTCATGACATCAACATTTGCCTCTGATCGAGTTCGCTTACAATAACAGCTATCAGTCGAGTATTGGGATGGCGCCTTATGAAGCCTTATATGGACGTTGATGCAGATCTCCATTGAATTGGGAAGAAGTCGGCGAGAAGCTTGTTTTGGGACCTGAGATCGTGGACAATACCACCGAGATGGTTAGGTAGATCCGCGAAAGATTGAGGGTTGCTCAAAGTCGCCAAAAGAGCTATGCCGATCTCCATCGGACGCAAGTGGAGTTTCAGGTATAACCGAATACGTTAGACGAAATGTAAGTCCATAGTTCAATTGAATTGCTATGAAATTAACACTTGTTTTTCAGGTTGGAGACAAGGTATTTGTGAAAATTTTTCCAACCAAGGGTGTGATGCGCTTCGGAAAGCACGGAAAGCTTAGTCCTCGATATATCGGTCCATTTGAGGTACTCGGACGGGTTGGCGAAGTCGCTTATCGGATTGCCTTGCCACCGCAGTTGGCAAGCATGCATAACGTTTTTCATGTGTCTAGGCTACGACGCTACGTGCGCGATCCGACTCATGTCTTGGATTTCCAATCGATTGAGTTGCAAGAGGATTTGACAGTCATTGAGGAACCAATCACAATTTTGGATCATAGAGATCAAGTGTTGCAGACCAAATTGATCCCACTGGTACTTGTCAAGTGGAGAAATCATTCAGCTTCGGAAGCTACTTGGGAGCGCGCAATCGAGATCCATGAACAGTATCCACACTTGTTTACCTGATGTGAGAGGTAAATTCTTAATTATTTTCGCTTAAAGATTCGTCACCATGAGTATGTTGTTATATGTGTGCATGCGTCTTTGTCTCGAGAAATCTCTTTCTGTGGGTTCTGTATGTGATGTACATGTACCCTTATTTTTGAAATGCTGACGGTTCGCTTTAGAGAGTTGACTGTGTTAAGAAACAGTGTCACAGCCAGCATTGATCGATCAATTTAGTGATTGATCGATCAACATAGTGGGGTGATTGATCAATGATAGAGAAGGCTTGTACTCAAATGTGAGTCATTGATCAATCAATGAGAGTATTGATCGATTAATATTTGTCTGATTGATCGATCAATAAGGGTTGGTGATCGATCAAACTTGGGCAATGAAAAGTAAGCATTGATCGATCAACATAGGTATTGATCGATCAATATGTGTGTCAGTGATCGATCAACAAGAGTTGGTGATTGATCAATGCATCGATTTAGGGCATTAAGATGCTTCATTGATCGATCAATAAAAGCATTAATCGATCAATCCTGGGGTTTAAGTTAAGGTTTGGGGTTTCGAACAGTCATTTGCACTGAGCTATTAGAGTGATCGATCAAGGGCTTTCGAACTCCGACCGTTCAACCTCCTTCCCGACTCATCTCCGGCCATCTAGATCCTTCCTCCCGCATGATTCGAGTGGACATTGCTCCATTCGCTCGGTAAAACTTCTTTTTTTCGTTCATTTCGATTCTTGTTTCGTGTTTTTGCAAATTTTGACCATGGGGCCGCAAACGAAGAACACTTCGTGGAAGATCCCAACATCTCGGGCTCGTACACCCATACCGCCCTCTGTTTCAGTTCCCCAACCACCCGTGCCACCCGTGGCACGGGTTTCAAATGTGGTACCACCCGTTCCCACCCCCATTCCGATTCCAATCGAACGAGAAGTCCCCAAAACTTGGTGGGCTTCCAAAACTTTCTTACCCGAATACGTCTTTACTTCCTCACTTTACGTGGACCGACCTGAAATGGCTTGGGCCAAGGGTTATATCCAAAAGCTCGAGTTGAAGCCCTTGCTTGAACCATTCCATGACTACTATTGTCCACGTCTTGTGAGACTATTTTTCCAAAACCTACGATGGGGTGATAGTCGGCATCGACTCGTCATGACCATCGATGGGTTTGAATATAAATTCAACCATTTCCATGTGGCGGCGGCACTTCAATGCCCATCCGCTTACATTGAGAACGCGGGTTTGGATGCCCCGTACGTCAAGGAGGTCTCTTTCACTGACGTGGTCACCAAGATGACCCAGGGTCAGCATGGGAAGGGCCAATCCATTTCTCGGGCCCAATTACCCGATAAATTGTGGATGCTTGATACATATATCAAGTGTGCACTTAACCCATTTTTGCACAAGTCCTCGCGGACTGGTGTGGTGCAACAAGCACTATTTTCGGCCTTTGAGAACCGTTGGTTCTCTATGGCTGACTTGGTCATAGATGGCATCATCAATGCCAATGACCTTATGTCGGAGAAGGTCAAATCGGAGGTTAAGAAACAAATCCCCTATGCCCGCCTCATCACTAAAATGGTAGAGCAATATGCCGCTCTACGCGAGGCATATACATTGGCTCCTCACGAGCCACCCTTGGTCGATAATACCAAAGTCTTTCACCTGAAAGACTGGACCAAGAGTTACAATTTGTTAGTTCGATTGCTCTCGGAGGAGGAGGAGGGCACAGCTGAGCCCGTTCCACCCTCCGTTACTGAGGGTGCGGCACCCGCCGAGCCTGCATCTGGAGAGGGGGAGGCCCCACGTGATCCACCACCTCCGCCTGAGGTGTCTACACGACCTACCCCCACTACTCCCCGATGACTACCCCGTCACACCCCATCGCATCCCCCACCACCTTCCTCAGTCGACGTTGCAGCGATGCTTTGTGAGCTTGTGGAGGGTAACCGGCGTATACACGAGCGGTTGGATGGCATGGAGGCGTTCCAGAGACAGATCCATCGTCGTCTTGATTACCACGAGGGCATGCATGAGCTAGTCATGGAGCACTTATACGCCACGACGTCCACGCCGATGATCGCCCACGCTCGTCAGAACATGGCGGACCCTTGTGACTACCGCACACCACCACCTCGTCCCAGCAGACCCACGCCTGACGGGGCCGGACCATCTGATGTCCCAGCAGGTAATTAACTTACTCTCGTAATTAATCTTATTAATAATTTGATATGTTTATCTTGTCAATCATTTATTTGCATTTACATTCATGATCTGTTTATCTATTTCATTTCTGCTTGAGGTCGCTACTTGTTACATCCTTCATTGACAATCCTAAGTCCACCCTGACATTTTTGAGGATGAAAATTCCTAAGGGGGGATAAAGTAACAACCCAAAAATTTTGAACAAGAACCTGACTATTTCGATATGCGTGCCCGGTACAAGAATTGAGATAGATTTAAAAATTTTAATTAATATTATTAGAAATAATATTAACCCATAGTTAGATGAGTTCACTTGTACAATTTTGCTTAAGTCTGAGTTGGGAAAGGTGCCAACGTAGAACATTACGCTGTAATGACCATGCGTGCGCTTAACACCAGAATGCAATTAGGGTCTAAACTGAAATATCAAAGATATTTCAGTTTAGATAGCTTATAAGGGAAGGGAGAGACTTAGGAGAGAGGTGTTCTTCTTCTTCTTCTTCTACCCTGCTTTAGAAGACAAGAGTCTGTAGCTAGGTTGAGATGCGAGTGTGCTCTATGACGAAAAAGGGTTAGAGACACCGAGATCGCACATAAATTGTAATTAGGGTATGTGAAATGCAATAGGAGGAGCACAAGTACAGTCTAGGTGCGTGTGAGGCCTTTGCACACTGAATCGGACCCTATAGATTGATTGTCGGGGTCGAACTGGCGATACGACTCAAGTTTCGAATCCGAAACCCTCTTTCGAGTAGATCTGTCAAAACCATAACAAGGGCCCAGCTAAAGGTGAGTTGTACTTTTAAGATTGGGTGAATGAGAGTCCTTAAGTATGTGTGTGTGTGTATTAATGGTTGTAAGAAACCATTAATGAAAATGGGTTTAAAATAGGGAAGTAGATGGCCTCCATTAATGACAGGAGTTTTGTCATTATTGATCGATCAATGAAGGTATTGATCGATCAATGACTGGTGGTGATCGATCAATAAAGACATTGATCGATCAATCTGTATAAGACAAAGATGTGAACAGAAGCCTTGAAATTTTTGGAAGTTCAATGCACGAAGGGCATTGATCGATCAATTTGTGAATTGATCGATCAATCCTGGGTATTAATCGATCAACAAGAGAGTGATCGATCAATGATTGGTGGTGATCGATCAATAAAGGCATTGATCGACCAATCTGTATAAGACAAAGATGTGAACAGAAGCCTTGAAAATTTTGAAAGTTCAATGCACGAAGGGCATTGATCGATCAATTTGTGGATTGATCGATCAATAAGAGAGTGATCGATCAATGACTGGTGGTGATCGATCAACAAAGGCACTGATCGATCACTGGTGTGTATTGATCGATCAATGAGGACATTGATCGATCAATCTGTATAAATAATAAATGTGAACAGAAGGTGGGAAATTTGAATTTTAGGCTATTGATCGATCAATAGAGGCTATTGATCGATCAACAGGAGGCATTGATCGATCAACCAAGCTGGTGATCGATCAATTTTGGCTGAGTTAAAGTGAGGAGAGAAAGGGCTATTGATCGATCAATGAGGCCATTGATCGATCAACAAGAGGGATTGATCGATCAATAAGAGTAGTGATCGATCAATCACCCCTGTTTTCTGCATATATTAGTTTTGTGAATAAAACCTCACTGGACAT
Organism: Chloranthus sessilifolius; assembly: GCA_021018995.1. Taxonomy (NCBI): domain Eukaryota; kingdom Viridiplantae; phylum Streptophyta; class Magnoliopsida; order Chloranthales; family Chloranthaceae; genus Chloranthus; species Chloranthus sessilifolius. The sequence continues at coordinate 102,315,244 of CM037597.1, forward strand.
TGTGCCAGTTTATGTTTTGACATCTCTGACGCTTAGAATACTATGTTTAGGGCCTAGGATCAGACCATGACTTCTTGAAAGGCTTTGGATTTGCTTAGAAAGAAGTTTGATCTGAGGTAGGGGAATCCATTTGAAATTGCATTTATTTTTGATCTCATGGTACCAAAGCTTTTGTATTTGACTGCATATTCTGATTTTACCGTCCAGTCATGTCTAGCATATGTATGTTAACTCTGTGTAACTCTGATAATTCTGATATCTGTCATCTGATTCCTGTTCAATAAGATATATCTGCATGTGATTTATGGTTTAATACTCTGACGAATCCCACCGACTCGGCGGTATATCCGTTTCTGGCACACTCGTGCATCTGCTTGGAAATCCTCGGTACAATTGCACTCCATAGTGAGGCATTGTTGCATTTCCTGAAATTGTTCATGTGAATGACGATGGTTGGGATTACCCATCGGACCAAATCTGGCTACTACGTGCTATATTCACAGGAGTTACTTAAGTTATTATTCTAAGTCATTAAACAATATATGCATCACACTCCGTACATTCTGATAAGATCTGCCTACTTTGATAATTTTCGCATATTTGACACATCTGTTTGCATCTGTTCAGTTCTGTTCATATCTTCTGCAACCATGATTTACAATTAAGATGCAACTTTAACTGAAATTCTTCTATTGAGCTAGGATGTAGCTCACCCTATTTCTAAATCATGCAGGTTTAGGTCCGAGGAACATCCAATCCACGAGTTCTATCCATAGCCTGGGTACTGAGTCTGATATTTGTATTTTGATATTTCGGATTATTGTGTGTCTGGTGGCCACTGTCTGTATATATATAGATTACCATAGATATTGTATTTTTGTGTTTTTATACATTCCATTGGATCCACTATCAGGATCCATTGTTTGGGTGATGGATGTCCATCACCAATGGTTCTTCTTGGTTCCTTTTTGGGAATGTATATTCTTTTGGTATTTAAAAATACATGTCTTATTTGTTATATTCATTTATTTTGAAGGCTTTATGTGATGACTCGACGTACCACTACTGGACAGTGTCTGCTTGGTTTTCGCTATACGAGCAGACACTTTATAATTTGTCCCGGGGATCATCAAAAGTATGATCCTGATGGCACGAATTTCCAAGTGTGAAAATCCGGGCTGTCACATATAGAGTCTCATCGTCTTTGAAAGAAGAGAATTCTCATTTTTTATTCGATGGGCCTCGTCAATAATAACATAGCGCCAGCTAAAACGATGTAGAGCAGTTTTTTCTTTAATGGCCATATCAAAACTAGTGACACATACATCAAACTTTCCAGCCACTAACAAATCCTCACGCATATGTTTCTGCATAGGTTGCAGGGGACACAAATATTACGATTACAGCAGTTAAAAGGCATAAAATGGAAAGAAAAGCATATTGTCACATAAGCCATGCTGTCTAACTAACCCTTTCATCTGGATTTCCTAGAAACTTTACAGCACGCAAAATTGGGCAAAAGCGTCAAATCTCCTTCATCCAGTTGCCAAGAGTAGATTTTGGTGCTATCGCCATATGAGGTCTAGTAATTCCTCTGAACTCGTGTAAATAACCCAGCAGAGAGATGGTTAGCAATGTTTTCCCAAGATCCTGGAAAGCACTAATACAGATTATTGTGATATATAGTTTGTTTAGAGAGTAAACTCAATAGATGACAGAACTTACAAAAGGTTATCTGAGGCACATAGGGTCCTCATGATGAAACAAAAAATGAACTAGACATCCTCAATTTAAAATACACTAGATATAGTTTATATCCGGAAAGGAGGGAAATGGAACTAGAGAACAAAAAGCTTGAGAACACTGGTTTTTAACGTACAAAGTAAACAATAAATATATTTCGAAGCATACCATTTCATTAGAAAGAATCCCATTTATGCCATTTTCATACAACCGGATCAACCAGTTCAATCCAGCAAGTTGGTAATCCCTCATCTTCCCTTGTATGGCTGAAAAGGAAAGCATGATAAAACAACAGTCAATACTTCTACACCTCCAGCTTGAGCTAGAATTGGGACATTACGGGCTTTCCAGTAAAATCACTAAATGTCCTTTGAAAAGGGAACTCATCACAAAATCATCCCCAAAAAATTGGATAAGGTCATGGTGACGGTGATGATGATCATTAGAAGAGGGAAAATTTTCCATTCAATAGAAGGCATGGACACAATATAATGTATATTTATTTGATTGCTACTCCACAAAATTACCCCTGCCAACTTCTAACACTCAAGGAAAGAATACAAAAAAAGTTTTTTTCAAAATTATCAAAGTTCCTTGACATCTCAAGATGACCAGAAAAGCTTGATAATTAAATGTCATTATCATAACATTCTATGGGACGAAAGAAGTTGCGAGGTTGGTGACAGATATTCAGTTTTGGGATGATGTATGGGCTGGTGACAGATCGATCTCTTGGAGATGTATTTGGCCCCTTATGCAGTTTGGCTTTGGATCCTGCTACTAAGATTGAGGATGTAAACCTCAAGGGGTTTGGCGAGCTGGCCAGGTACCCTCCTCAAGAAGCAGGAAACTTGATTTTGAATCCTCCCTTCGAGGCCTCCCTAGGGATTTATATATCGTGCTGGCCTGTCATGTGCTAACGTGGGGTGCACACATGCCCCTGGGATTACAGAACATAAAATAAAGATTATTATTATGGACGTGAGTTTTTTTTTAAATGAGATTTATGTTGAGGGATTAGCTGGGTTTTAACTTCTTTGGCTGCCATGACTTCTCAATCCCCAGGCCTCCTGAATTCGAGGGTGTTGATCCTCCATATATTGTTGTGCATTCAGTCTTTTAAGACTTGTTTTAATTGTAGATCTCGAGGCTTCTGAACCTCCGGTATTGCTGAGAAATATTCAGTCTTTTGAGATTGAAAAGGAAGCTGATCCGGTGGTCTTTTGAGATCTCAGTCTGATGGTTGCCTTTCACTCTGGGTGGGAAGCTCTCTCAGTCTAGGATGTATTGTGTCCTTTTTAAATCAGTCTTAAAGGCTGGCTATAGCCTAAAGGTGGAGTAGTAAAAAAAAGAGATAAGATTAAAACAGTTCTTAACTTCTGTCAAATTGATAGCTTTAAATTGAAAGAACAGAGAACAAGATTGAAATTTTGAAGTCAAACCCAGCTACCTAACAAATATATATACATATATCACATTAATATTTCCAAGAAATTTCAAGGGGAGAAAGAAAATATATTCAAATTAGTTGTTGGTAAGTTATATATTAAAATTATTCAAGGATGCCATATTATAAGAAAATTTACAGTAGAAACGGGTGCAGGGACCATCCCTATGCCCATATCCATTGTCCCTATTCTCTAATAATAACAATAAAATTATTAGGAGGAAATTTATATGACAGTTTTTTTTAGCACTCGAAGAAATGGGCATCCAAGCAAAGGAAAAAAATGAATCAAATTCATTCATGAAATATACCATACAGTATAGCTGACTAGAATCATTTTGAAGAATACAGTTTCAGGCTCAGAAGACTATAAATGCTAGCTTTTGTGGTGGACCTGACTTAACCTATAGAGGAGCTTGTCCTTTTTTATTAAGATTCAACAGAGAACTCTGTATGCCTACAGATTAACTCACCATTCCAGCCCTAAGAGGTGTAGTTGTCTGAACTAGCTACCAGTGAAGGTAGTGAACATTTTGATAATATTTTAGCAGTAATAATATTTTTATATTGTTAATTGGCTCAACTTTTTAGTTATAAAAAACTAGTTTGCTTAATTAAAACTTTAATTATAATAGGAATGGTATGTTAAGAATAGTTAGAAATCAAGCAGCTGTCTTTAACTGGAATTGAGATTTTATAAACTAAGCTTAGCAGGCAAATTTAAGTGTCATTGTATGATGCTTCTAAATTGTGTGCTTATTGAATGGAATGTTGTTTCGAGTACACACTGGCATTTTACACATGGCGAAAGTATCTCCTTGGTCAAAGATGAAGAAACATCTACAAATCAGATTAAGCAGCAGGGTATATCGTGGAAGTTTCACAGCATGGTGAGAACTCAAGCTGACAGGTATGGGTCAAATTTATGTGCTTGACTCAGTGAAAGAAATACATTTTGAGTGGCAACTGGCCCTAATTAGATGGTGTTTCTGCTTGGCATAAGTCCTCAAAATATTAAGTCTTTCTCATAAGTTGTGAGAAGGGTACTTTGTGTGAGCAAGTAACTGGTATCAGCTAAGACCTCTTAGTTTTGAATTTATTTACTTATTTTTTAAATGTCTCATTTCTGGTAAAAATACAGGAAATGAAATAGTTGCGTTGTATTTTTATGATACACCCATATATTTTAACTATAACACACTCAGATTTAAAAGGAAAAAAAATCACCCTATCGGTTGTACCAATTTTTAAAAATCTTATATCACCGCTCTTTTTTGTGCTAAAAATCTGAACCTGCCGTTATTACCACTACAGTATTTTGCTCTCGTTCATCTCATACCTTGTTGTCGATATTAATCTTTTATTCTACTATTCTTAATCTTCTAAAAGAATACCGCTTTTATACAGTGAATGTGATCAGGGTTGTTTGACCGTGTTTTAAGTTTTGACACCGTGAAAAATAAATCCTATGGAACTGAATTAGTTCTGCATAGATCCTATGGAACTGAAGCAGACATGTGGAGTGTTGGAGTGATTGCATATATTTTGCTCTGTGGAAGCCACCCTTTGGCAGCCCTAATTACATATGTGCAATGCAACTATGCAAGCAGTCTAACATAGAATCAATACTCATTTTTAGTTAAAATAAGCTTAGTTTAGGTAGAGGATCCACAGAAACAGTGGCTTCCCACCTTGCACAATATTGCATGTGGGCTCAAAGATCTAAGATTTGAGCCATAGAAGGAGCTTAAGAAGAGGAGCAAGGAGTTCTATTTACATTGAAAGAGTTGACTTTGCAAGAAGAAGAGAGTCAAGCTGAACAAGGTGAGTACCTTGGTTTTACTTATATATAGACTATAATTTTATTTCTTATCATAAGTACTATATAAAGACTAGAAATTTACCTATTTAAAGCGTGGTCTAAACATTACATTAGGAGCCCATAAAATCGCAATATAAGTTCATCCACAATGCAGAAAAGGAGAAAAAATCTAATCACTTCAGTCTACCAAGAGCAAGTACTATACAAAAAGGGAGCATGATGCCCATCTAGTGAGATGCTGTGAGCTATTTCTAAATTCACTACTGAGTGTAGAGATTAACAAGAGCATGCTTATAGGAGTAGCAGCTCAAGAGAAACAAAAAGAAAATTTCCAAGAGCTCAGAATATTCAAATAGGCACTATATATCAATGCCTAAAATTGGGCAATACAATAAAATATATATGAATGCACAAACTAATTTTGGGCCATCTCTAAATTAAAAAACCGCATTTTGCTGAATATCTACCTTTCACATCATAAAAAATTATCAACTAATTTGCATTACCTTAAGGAAAAAATCAATCTATAAGAGGATTGTTCCTTCCTCAGTTGGACCATGGCTTATTCACTCTCTTTCTTTCCATATTGATTTCCAGTTATTCTTTGCCTTCAAAATCCAGAAAAACACATTCCTCAATTTAATTATATATATATATATATACCTAAAAAGTAATATAAATGAAAGTGCCCAGAACATATGCTTACCGGAGATTGCTCAGTTGGCAAGTCAAATCACTGATCACCAGGCCAGAAGTTTTAGTGAAGGAAAGGTTCCAGGTACTTCTTCTGAAACTACTTTGGACAATGTATCCACTGAAACTGCTAATCTTCTAAAAGCCTGGCCATGGAGAAAAGGGGTACTAATTCAATGAAAACCTCCGTAAAAAATGAAATGAACAAAAAGAGGTGAAAAAGTACCCAATCATCTTACATTTAAAGTTGGAAGAGAAATGATGGCCAATGAGACAATAGCTCCCACTTCCTGCATACTAGTCCAAGTAAGAAAATTTGACACTACTCGGGAATCCAAAACACTTGAGATGAAATCAATCCTAATAATGGGTTGTTTCTCATAAATAAATCTATTAGCTGAATTATGTGTGTGAAAATGGGGACTAGAAAAATAAAAGAGTGATGCATAGAATGCAGTTATATTAATGATGCAAAAATATAACTGGAAAGTTCACATGAGATGGTATTAGGTATCAGCCCAAAACTGATCAGGATCAGGTCGGCAGATCGGTTCGGGCCATCCCACCCCCAAAATTTATATGGGGATCTGTGCCATGCGGACTAAAATAAAATTCACGTCTGATAGGTGAGACATGATCTGAATATCCATCGTCAGCCACAAAGGGGTTAAACACAATGGCCATTTTCAGATTTGAAGCCATAGATGGCTTTTTAGGGGTTGCACATGTGAGCACTTTGAGAGGATGACGCAGAATGTTATCTCTATCATCCGATTGAATACAGTCAAAGGCTGGCATCTTATTAGATGGTCGAAAATTGCATAACCGGATTATAGAGAGCATTTTTCCTGCTCATTTCATGCCACAAAGATCTTTACATCATATTTTCAGATATGCTGGCATAGATGGGTATTCCACATGGCACAGATCTCAAAAATAACAGCTTATTACTTTTTAACCACCATGCTACAACACAAAGCTCTTTGGACTTTTTGTCTCATCTACTAGTTGAAAACCGTGGGTAATTTGACCGTGATGAGTTTCACGTGATGTTAAGGCCATTTTTTCGGATTGAATATCATGTGAAATAATAAACTACCGATGGATGGTAATCTAGTGTATCCCCTGTTTCTAGAGTCTATCATCTAGAATTCCCCTCAAAACTCATCAAACAAAGTGACGACAAGGAACAAAGGCACTTGACCATGAATGACAAGGAACAAAGGTAATCAATGAGAACTAAATCTAACGATCATGATATATTAACCATGAATGAGGAAAACATGAGGTCATCAAACACCCACCACTACAAGAACCAAAAAACATACTAACAAAAATAAAAATAGAATAGAACCAGAATATTTCAATCCCACTGTCATTATAAGTTTAACAAGATAACTTTTTATCTTGTATCAGTTGTGATCAAACCCATATTCATCAATAACCATACCAATATATATACATTATATTTATTTTGGAACCAAATAAGTTCTTATTCATTTCTGTAAAATAAAAATAATGATGATAATAATAATATCAGGTTTGTGTTTTTTAATCCCCAACAAGAACCCAAAAAAATATATATATAAAAGCAAAAAGTACATATGGATGAAGATCAAAATAAAAGCACGGCAAATAATCATAAAAATCCCAAAACGAAAAAAAAACTAACTGCAACAATACAAAAGATGATCGAAAACAGAAAAAATGCCCAATAAATTAGAAAGACCTGGCCTTCAATGGCGTTGTCTTCAACAGAGCTCTTCAATGGCGTTGTTGTTGATTACTTCTGGTGTGCTTACATTATTGGTTGGTGGTGAAAGTTATTTAAAAATCAAGGACAGAGTAAAACAAGGGGTGAATCCAACACAACTCAGAAGTCCTAGACCTGCAAGATACAGGGTCCTTTGTAGCAAGTTTTGATAAGTAAGAGTTTGTCCCACAGGGAAAGGTGATCTAGAGCTCCAAGGGAGCCATCTCTAGTAGTCCCTCCAGATCTGTCTACAGATCTAGCAGTCCTAAAAGGAGGGGAGTTTAAGGTCACTTATTCTAAGTATTTTAATATCTAAACTACAGAAAGGGTTGAGAGGATGGATGGAGTGTGGAAAATAAGTATAAAAAGGGTGAGAAGTACGTTATTGAGCCAAGGTCAGAGAAGTTTTGTAACTCAGATTCAGATCTGATGTTATAGAAATCTTGTCCAGAGGCTACATTATCACCACTAAGGAGAAAGGATCCAACCCATCACTCTGCCATGATTCCACCCTTAAGGCTATAACATGTCCACTTAAATGGTCACAGATTATCCCATAGGGGAGCCATTATCCAGGGATGGGTCAAAACATAACAAGTAAATTATTGCAGGCACTATTTCATCCAGGCTACCAGCTCAAGAATCCATCGGGAACCTCAACCTCTAAAGTTCTATATGTGGGGCTAAGGCTGTAGGACCATGATAGCCCAGACACATAGAACCAGCAAGAGATTGAGTACAACCTTCGATCTAGCTATCCATTGCTTGAGCGAGGCTACAATGGTCCAGTCACCAGCCTACAATCTCTATAACCAGATCAGATCCAACATCTGATGGCGTATCTATACAAATATAGGGGAGTCTGCCTCTGTACAATCTCTCACCAGGCTTCTACAAGCTCAAGTGTAAAGAAGAAGGATCCATCTTGGATCGGTGGATTAGAATCACCTTAAGGCTATAATCTGTCCACTTAAATGGTCACAGACTATCCCAGAGGTTATCCTCCTCACGGAGCCCAAAACAAAACAAGAATATCGCTGCTACCACCATGCTCATGAGGCTACCAGCTCAAGCTCCCATGGAGATTTCAGATCTAGTGGGTCCTGTGGTGGGGCTAAGGCTGTAGGACCATGATACCCCAGACACACAGGTCACTTAGATCTGAATGGCCCTTAGAATCAGTCCTCCATTGCTTTGAAACACAGCCAAAGCAATGACGGATCACAAGGCAGCAGCCTTGCACAAAGCATCTCACACATAAACACCAATCCCACAAAGTACAGATCCTATTATAGAACTTCCATTGATCTAATTCAAAAACACATACAAAGGCATAGCCAGCAAGTGCTGGACTATGGAGAGAAGGAAAGAAAAAGAAAATTACTTACTGCTAAAAAGAAAGAGAAAAGAAAAAATGATCTGAGATGGGTTCCCAGATACCTAAACCTAAGCTAGGTATGGGTTTATATAGCAGTGGGGTGGCGGCGCATGAGGGTTAGGAAACCCTAATTTTAACAATGTCACGTGGCCTAATAATGATCCTTAGATGCCTCGAGGCACGTGCACAGAGATTTGAGCGTGAGAGTGCGTGCCCTAATAGCTGGAAATACCCAGAAGGTCCTCTGCTGAAGAGATGGAAGTTTAGGGTCAGAGCTTCGCTAGGTAGCTGTAATTTCCCAAACTTGTCACGTGGTAGCTCTTTGCTCTTCGCTAGGATGATTTGACACTGAAGCTTCAGCCGTCGCGAGGTTGCCTTGGTTTGCTCTTCAGGCAGTCGCGCGGTAGAGAATTGTGCTCTCGCTGGATTGGGCTTCACGAGGTTGAATAGAAAACACAGTCTCAAGTGTTGCGGGATTGAAATTCAAGCAGTCATGAGGTCGCTCGGTCTTTGCTGGGCTGATCTTCACGAGAGTGAATTTGAGCAGCGCGAGAACTTCGCGAGCACTTCTCTTTATTGGACTTCGCGAGTTACCTCGCAAGGCTCTACTGAGTTCTGAATTGCACGAGGTTCTATGTGACACTTGATCTTCGCGAGGTTGGCTTTGCCTTCGCCAGGATATTTTCTTTCTTGAATGGCACGAGAACTGTGCAAGGCATTTTTCTTCTGATAATTGCATCTCGCAGCGACTGCGCGAGGAATCTTTTGAAGCTCTCTCTCCTCAGCCATTCTGAGCGAACTGCACGAGATTGAGAGAGGTCTGCTTTGAACTGCGTGACACTGCGCGATGTGTTCTACTCTTGAGCTGTGCGAGAGCTGCGTGAGTTTGAGTTTATGAAGCTCTTCAATCACTCATCTGCGCGAGAGGTTGCTGTAAAGTCTTGGGAAGCTCAGTTGAACTGCGCGAGGCATATTTCTCCTGAATCCTTTAAAGCTTGGGTCAACTGCGCGAGGCTCATTTCAGGTCTGGATTTAGAGTTCATTCTTCTGAGGGATATCTGGTGCCAAAGCAGGCTCCTTATCAGGATTCCTTGACTTATTTCACTGCTGATTATTACCTACACAAAACACTTAACCAGAACTTATTAGGTGGCTAAGGGTCTAATCAAAGGTTAAGTTAAGGGGTGAAAAGTGGTACTTTTCAGGTCTTAACACACCCCCAAACCTAATCTTTGCTAGTCCCTTAGCAAAGCTACATTAAATCTACTCTAAAAATTAAATGCCACTTTCGTAGGGAGCACGGATACATTTAGCATATGTACCAAGCCTTTTAAACCCCTAGGTGATCCCTAGTGGAGGAGTGAAGTCTCCTGAGGGTTTTCAGTGAAGACACCCACAAACTTCTCAAATGAAACAGTTAAAAAAAGTGCAATATCATCCAATGAGCAGTTAAGGAATCAGCTTTAGTCTACTCTTGAATCAGTACACATAAAAGAAATTTAATTCATTGGTTGTACAGTAACTTAAATAGCATAAACTCTCATGATTGCACAAAGATTTCCAAATAGTTTGCAATCACGTAAAATCGCACAAGTGTGTGTCAAGACCTGAGCTTATCCTTATGGCAAAAAAATTAGGTTAAGGTCATATATAATGCATTCAAGTTCAGACCCAAAAGAAAACTTTGCAGGGCATCCTCTCATAAAGGTTTGTTGAGGGGTTCATTTTCTCACAAAGTGCTCAACAGCTTACATCCCCAAATGGGTTTGTAAGCATGAGCATGAGTTCTTAAGTCTTGACATCATTGGCGTTCCTCACCATAGATTAGATAATTCCTTATCTTCACGGATGTACTCACTCAACTTTGGATCACAAGGGCTTTTAACTGGGCTGTAATGTGGCTTATGAGATAGGGTTAAAAAGAATGGAAGGTTGAAAAGGGGTTCCAATTTGAGAAATCAGTAGGTCAGAAGGTGGTTCATGACTTCACCTTCCATAATTCAGCTCCCTTCATCTTCTTTGAGATTTTCCGATTTGAAGTGATCAGTTTCTCTTCTTGATTTTGATTTTTCAATGAAAGTTTCTCTTGATTTCTCCCTTATTCCTCTTCATTATTATTTTTGTTTCTTTTTACTGAAGTTTCCTTCTTTTTATTTTATTTTTGCTTTTCAGAAATGCCACCATGTTCTCAGCTACCATACTGCCAGATTTTTGAGATCCTTCTTCTCCATTCACCTAATGTTGACCATAGCTAGTCCATCTTCAACTCTTTCTCCTTTACCTTCTGAATTCTCAGAGTGAGGGTAGGTTGAATCAGGTTCATAGGTTCAGGTTCAAGTACTCAGGTGTATTTTAAAGAAATTTAGGATTTAAAGCTCAAAGGGGGGTATGGACAAGGGCAGTTGCTTTAGGATTGGTCTTTTTAGGCTCAAATTGTCCAAGAGAAGGCCTTGATCCTTTCCTAGGTCTCATGAGTACTGTCAGCTGTTTCAACTTGGAGTTACCTAACTTCTAGTGAGCACAGTGACTCAACCAATCCTTAGAACCAAAAGAAATGCCTTAGTTACTCCTCAAAGAATAGAAAAATTTTGTAGGCCCAATTCTCACTGGTTATGGTCATCCATTGAACTTTCAAGTATGTCCTCACCTTTTTCTCTCTCTAATGATTCACTAAGTGCTGATACAAGTAGGTTTTCTTGGTGATATTATCATGGAAATGTGGAATATTAGAAGTTTATAATGTCCAAGGTTTGCATAAATTTTAAACTTCTTAATTTCATGATTCTTAAGTGAACAGAGGTCCATTTCCATATTGCTCAGATGAGTCTGCTGCACTTATGTTAGCTATTCCATTGGCAGGGTCTGCCTAGCACGCCCCTAAACCTATGAGGAGCAGTGTCCTCATTGGTTTAAAGTGAATGTGCAGTAGAACTAATGAGGCTAAAAGAGAAGGAAAGAACAGGGAACAAAACACACAACATGCAAAGCAAGATAGTAAAGACAGGGGAAAAGTCTATGAAAAATTAGAAATGCACAAAATACAAGAAAACAGTTACAAAAGAAACAGAGAAATTCTTAGGTACAATCTAGTTAGAATCTGTCTCAAAACTTGTCCCATCCCATCTTCTTTGCATGCTCTTCTGGAGAGCCTCTTCTTCTTTCGTTCCCTCTCTGCCTTTCTTTGCTCGGGAGTTTTGGGTATGGTTGGAGCCCGGACCCTCATTTTTCTCTTCTTGGGTTCAGGAGGGATCTCCGAAGATTTAGCAGTGGTTGGCTCAGGGGGTTTGGTGGGAGATTTTCCTTTGGGGCCCTTACCTTTGGAGGCTTGCCCTTGATGAGGCAGAGGGGGAATAAGAGGTGATTGGGCTGGTGCTGGCTCAGGAGGGGCAACGGGGGATTTAGCTTGGGCTTGCACCTGAGACAAGAGAGGACTTTTCCCTTTTTCTGGTTTAGGGGGAGCCACAAGAGATGGATCTGGTACTTTGGTTGTAGGAATGGCAGGGCTCTTCCCTTTCACGGGCTGGCTTAGTGGTGGTGCCTCCTCAGACTGGGCAGATGTTTCTTTTCCAATTTTCAAAGAGCGACTTGGGGGAGTAGTCCTCTTTGCAACAACTTTCCTTCACTGAGGATAGGATTGTGCAGCAGGGCCGGATAAAGGAGCAGCAATAGTAGGTTGAGCACTGGGATCCGTAGGTGGTGCAGCATCAGATTCTGAGTCTGAGGGAAAGAGCTCAGTAGGGTCCAATCCAAGGGCAGCAGCAACCTGTCTGCGTTCTTCTTTGGAAAGTTGGCGCCCATGGGGATCATCTTGAGTAGAAGCTCTGGTGACCTTTGGAGGTGGGGATGGAGGGGCCGACCTTTTACCTTTTTGGGTTGCAGTGGCTCTTTTAGAAGTGGGCTTTTTCTTGGAAGGGGTACGTTTTCTTTTGAGAGCAGGAGAGGGAATAGGGGGGGCAGTGAGGGAGGAGTAGGAACTGTAGTAGGGATTGGAGCAGGAGCAACAGGTTGTGTAGGTACTGCAGAAGGAACTGCAGTAGGCATTTGAGAAGGAACAGGAGGAGCTACCAGAGTGGGGGCTGTGGGAGTTGGGGAAACAGATTGTGTAGGGGTTGGGGTAGGGGCAGTGGAAGAAGGTGGGCCTGGTTGTGAGGAAGACGATGGGGCCTCAGGGGGAGCGGTGGCGATGGGGGTGGCCTATATAGGTTGGGACAGTAGGAAGGCAACTCTCTGTTTCAAGATTTCAATTTTCTTGTTAGCCCATAGGAGATTGGTATCTGCAAGCTCCTTCTTGATCTCCTGAGCATTGTTCAATTTTTTCTCTAATAGCCTGTTGTGCTTTTTCACCCTCTCTGCATTGGCCTTTTCAATCTCAGTAGTCATTCTGTAATACGTTGCTGTAGCCTTGTTCGCATTTGATGTCTCCAAAATTGTCTCCCACCCTTTGAAATATCTCTCACCGCTGTGGTGAGCAAGCTTCAAGTCCAAAGAAGGGGTATTCGAGGGCTTGGTGGAGTTGGGCCATGCCATTGAGAACATCCCTCTGATATAGGGATTGTCCCTCATGGCATGGAGGAGGGTGAAGTAGGGAGGGTGTAGTAGGAGTGCCGGGGCAAGATTGGTAGAAATGGAGTGGAAGGAGGAGATGGTGAGGGATCCTGGGGGAGAAAAGTGGGGGTTGTAGAAATGGTTGGGGTGGTCTGGGTTGAATGATTAGTGAATTGAGGAGGGGTGGGAGAAGAGGGGAATGGAAGGTATGGGTGGAAAGTGAAATGAAGGAAGGGCAACGGATGTGGATGGTTCTGGTAAGGAAGAAGGGATGGTGAAGGGTTGAAATGGAAGGGTGTGGGGTGCAAATAGGGGGTGGAATGGGAAAGGTGGATGGGAATGGAATGGGGTTTGGGTAGAAGTGTTGGTAAATTGAGGGGGAGGTAGTATTAGAGGGGGTAGGATAGGTAGAGAGGGAAAGGAGTGATCAGGTATGGTGTCATGGAGGAGGAAGGGTGGAGGTAAGTCAATGTGGGTGGGGTCTGTTGAACCGGGAGTCGAGGTGGAAGGGGTTGGGTCAATGGGGTGGTAGGAGGTTGTGTTGGGATTGGTGGGTTTGTCAATGTTTGAAGGGTGAATTGTATGGTGGTAATGTCAGTTTGCATTTGGGCTTGGGTTTGTGTGGTGTTGGATAGTTGGATTTGGATGTCATGTATGAGGGAAAGGATATGAGTAAGGGTATCTAAGGTTGGTTGAGGTGGAGTATGAGGATAAGAAGGTACAGGTTGGAAAGGGGAAGTGGGGGCATGATGGAAAGTGGTAGGGGGGAAGGTGAAGGGTCTGGCGAATGATGTGGTGAAGGGAGAGGGGACTCAGGGAGAGGGATGTCATAGGTGGGCAAGGTATCAAGCAAGGTGGTCATGAAGGCTTGATACCCTGAAGTGGTGGCTAGGTTAAAGTCCAGGTCATGGAGAGGTGGGACTAAGGGTTGGTCAATAAGGGGTGTGTCTGTGGGAAGGACAGGGGAGGTGGAAGTGGGTAAAGATGAGGCAGGGGTAGTGTGAGAGGTTTTCTTTTTAAGGTAGGTTATCAAGGGAGGGCTGTCAGGGTGTGGATCATATGATATGGGAGAGACTGGGGCTGTGTATTGAGGTATGGTGGGTGAAGGTGGAGTGTTGTCCTGGGGTTCAACACTTTCTTTCCAGGTACGGATAATAGTGGGAGGTGGAATGGATAAAGGAGATAAAAGAGGGAAAGGGATAGATGGAATAGGTGAAGAAGGTAGTGGAGAGGCAAGTGTGGTGGATGGAGGGATTGCTACAGAAGCAAAGGTGACAGAAGCTCACGCCAGCTTCTTTGGGGCAGGGGTTTTAGCCTTCTTTTTGGGGGCTAGTGCAGGAATCATTTGCATCAAGGGAAACAAACCAGCCTTGCGCAAGAACTCAATGGCAGGTACTGACAACGGCTCTAATTCAAAGAAAGAGATATCGAAAATGGCTTCAGGCTCTAAGGGAATGGAAATGAGGAGCTCAGAGGGTGTAGAATAATCAGGTGTTTGTGCAGCCACCTCAGGAACCACCTCCTTCCCTTTGTGTTGTGTCATAGAGGACTTGGCTTTCTTAGGGGCAGGCTCCACAGTGGCCTTGTCCCTGGCTCTCTTCACAGGTGCACTTTTAGGAGCCATCACAACTCTCATTGGTGAGTGTGCAGTTGAAAGTTTGAAAGGAAAGATCAGGAGCTAAGTATAACCCTAAAAGTTAGGATTCTATTCAATTGGACGCACGGTGGATCTCAAGAGCTCTTAGTAGGGGGCAGCTATTGATGGAAGCTTTAAGAACAAAAATCCAAAATTTCAAAGTGAACAATGAACTGTAGACAGGATGCTGGAGGAGAGAGGTTGAGAGGAGTGGGAGCTAGGGTTTCGCTGGTAGGAGAGGAAAGAGAAAGCAGTAAAGAAAAGCAGCGCGGGGTGGGATTTAAATATCGCGAGGCTCGGCGCGCTTTGAAAATGTCCGCTCGCTGGCTGGGAATGAATGGGTCGCGAGATTAGATGTTCCTTTAAACTGCGCGAGGCAGCCCACCCGATTATATCTGAAACTCGCGACAGCAAAACAAAGTAGTTCTTTATGAACTGCGCGAGAGGGGACCAAACCCATTATTCAGAACCCCGCGATGGCTTAACCAAGTTAGAATTCTCTCACCCATGCGTCAGCTGTTTGACCCTGACTTTATGGGTGGATTCTCTCACAGACTCTCTTCTAGGGACTCCCGCAAGCATTATAAAGCATTTATAAATTCCCATACTTTCAAGACATTAAATTCATACATCATGAAAAGCATTCAAATACTACATTATCATTCAATCACTTGAAATTATCAAACAAGGGGAGCTGGTATAAAAGTAGGCATTAAAGCACTAAACTCAGATTCCAACAAGATCGCTAACAATTCCTATCGGCTGTGGAATACATACATACGATGGTGCACAGTTCTTAATCATTAATTTAATGAAAGATCCCCCTAAGGGGTTGGAGGATCCTTCACCAATCAAAAATTGGCCCTTGGGATTAACCACTGGTTGACTGGGCAACCTTCCCTCTTCTCTTTTGGCTAAGGTGTTCGCTAGTTGTCCAATTTGTTCTTCCATCTTCTTGATGCTCTGACCATGAGAGTTCACAGTCTGAGTCAAGGAACCCAAGTTTTGCAGTGATGTCAAGACCTGATCCTCGAAAGAAGTATTTCTAGGTTGAGAAGGGGGTAAGACCAACTGATTTTGCTGCTGATGGGGCTGCTGATGGTGTTGGAAGGTAGACCTAGGGGCATTCCCTTGATTGAACTGCTATTGTGGCCTTTGTGGTAAGGCCAACATCTGCTGGGGCTGCATGTAGTTGTCTTGCTTCCACCTCAGATTTGGGTGGTCTCTCCATTGGTAACCAGCATTTTGGTGCTGGTATCCATATGGCTACCTATTGTAGCCCCCAAATTATTGCTGGCCATAAGATTGAGCAGCAGCAGCATGTTCTAACATCAATTCAGGAAATTGCCCTGCAGATGGACATTCCTCCACTGTGTGCTGTGGGGACTGGCATATCAGACATGCCTCAGCCACATGAGCAGCCCTTCTGGGTTGTATCACAGTCAATAATTTATCAAACTTCATAGAGAGGTTTGCCATCTGCAGCTGCAGGTCATTGTTCCCAGACACCTCATAAACCTTTCCTCTTGATCCAGCAGCAGGCACCACCCTTGACTCAGATTCCTGCCTAGTTCTTGCCAGGGATGGCTTTTGAAAAGCATTCTCACTAATCACCTCAAACAGTTCCCATGCCTCCTCAGCAGTCTTGTGCATGTAGGATCCACCACAAGAGGCATCGACCATATCTCTATTTTTCTCATCAATCCCATTGTAGAAGCTTTGTACAAGCTGCCACTCAGGGATCTTGTGGTGGGGGCATTGTTTGAGCATCTCTTTAAACCTATCCCAGGACTGGTTAAAATCCTCAGTTGGGGATTGAGAAAATGCAAGAATCTCCTTCCTCAACTGGCTAGTTTTGGTCTCAGGGAAGAACTTGGTTAGAATCGTCTGTGTCTTTCCATGAAGCAATGCTATTGTTGGGAAGAGTGGTCGGATCGGCCCTATCCTTCAGAGAGAAGGGAAAGAGTCTGAGCCTAGTAGCCTCAGGTCCCAAACCAGTGATATTAAAAGTGGTGCACAAGGCCAAGAACTGGTCAATATGCTTGTAAGGGTCCTCTTTGCTAAGCCCATGGAAAGTTGGCAGCATCTAGATGATTGAAGTTTTTATCTCATAGTTCCCCTGAACATCAGGGAATTGAATGCTAAAAGGGGAGTTATAGTCATCCGGAGCATTCAACTCCTTGAGGGTTCTGGGCTGTTCTTCACCCATAATTGCTATCACAGATTCACTTGGGGGCTCTCCTGTGGTGTGTCTGTCTCTTCTAAGTCTCCTTCCCCTTTCTAACTCAGGGTTAAGAGGCTCAAGGAGTGAGGATCTCCTCCCTAGCATACAAGCACACCAACAGCAAGGAAAGCTTCTTGCAAGCACATCACAAAAGAATGATTGTACACTAACAAATTTAACGAACTAGTTTACAGCTATTCAAAGAATACATTTAAACTATCCTAGATACTGCTAAAATTTTTTTTAAAAAAAAGATAGACAGAGCTTTAAAAGTTAGAGAGTTTGCAAACAGAGGTAGCTAAGCTCCAATTGCAGTCCAACTATCCTTCACTGCTGCTGTCTAGATCTGCAAGAAAGGTTCAAAATTATATCAGCAGTATCAATTATTCACATGTGCAAAGAATACTAAGAATACAAAAACTAAGGGTCTACTAATAGATCATCTGTCCTCGGCAATGGTGCCAAAAACTTGTTGATTACTTCTGGTGTGCTTACATTATTGGTTGGTGGTGAAAGTTATTTAAAAGTCAAAGATAGAGTAAAACAGGGGGTGAATCCAACACAACTCAGAAGTCCTAGACCTGCAAGATACAAGGTCCTTTGTAGCAAGTTTTGATAAGTAAGAGTTTGTCCCACAGGGAAAGGTGATCTAGAGCTCCAAGGGAGCCATCTCTAGTAGTCCCTCCAGATCATCTCTGATCTGGGTCTAGAAGGAGGGGAGTTTAAGGTCACTTATTCTAAGTATTTTAATATCTAAACTACAGAAAGGGTTGAGAGGATGGATGGAGTGTGGAAAATAAGTATAAAAAGGGTGAGAAGTACGTTATTGAGCCAAGGTCAGAGAAGTTTTGTAACTCAGATTCAGATATGATGTTATAGAAATCCTGTCCAGAGGCTACATTATCACCACTGAGGAGAAAGGATCCAACCCATCACTCGGCCATGATTCCACCCTTAAGGCTATAACCTGTCCACTTAAATGGTCACAGATTATCCCATAGGAGAGCCACTATTCAGGGATGGGTCAAAACATAACAAGTAAATTATTACAGACACTATTTCATCCAGGCTACCAGCTCAAGAATTCATAGGGAACCTCAACCTCTAAAGTTCTATATGTGGGGCTAAGGCTGTAGGACCATGATAGCCCAGACACATAGAACCAGCAAGAGATTGAGTACAACCTTTGATCTAGCTGTCCATTGCTTGAGCGAGGCTACAATGGTCCAGTCACCAGCCTACAATCTCTATAACCATATCAGATCCAACATCTGATGGCGAATCTATACAAATATAAGGGAGTCTGCCTCTGTACAATCTCTCACCTGGCTTCTACAAGCTCAGGTGTAAAGAAGAAGGATCCATCTTGGATCGGTGGATTAGAATCACCTTAAGGCTATAATCTGTCCACTTAAATGGTCATAGACTATCCCAGAGGTTATCCTCCTCATGGAGCCCAAACAAAACAAGAATATCGCTGCTACCACCATGCTCACGAGCCTACCAGCTCAAGCTCCCATGGGGATTTCAGATCTAGTGGGTCCTGTGGTGGGGCTAAGGCTGTAGGACCATGAAAGCCCAGACACACAGGTCACTTGGATCTGAATGGCCCTTAGAATTGGTCTTCCATTGCTTTGAAACACTGCCAAAGCAATGGCGGATCACAAGGCAGCAGCCTTGCACAAAGCATCTCACACATAAACACCAATCCCACAAAGTACAGATCCTATTACAGAACTTCCATTGATCTAATTTAAAAATACATACAAAGGCATAGCCAGCAAGTGCTGGACTATGGAGAGAAGGAAATAAAAAGAAAATTACTTACTGCTAAAAAGAAAGAGAAAAGAAAAAATGATCTGAGATGGGT
The DNA here is from genome assembly GCA_021018995.1 of Chloranthus sessilifolius. Taxonomy (NCBI): domain Eukaryota; kingdom Viridiplantae; phylum Streptophyta; class Magnoliopsida; order Chloranthales; family Chloranthaceae; genus Chloranthus; species Chloranthus sessilifolius. Next base: position 102,334,355 of record CM037597.1, read on the forward strand.
TCCCAGATACCTAAACCTAAGCTAGGTATGGGTTTATATAGCAGTGGGGTGGCGGCGCATTGGGGTTAGGAAACCCTAATTTTAACGATGCCATGTGGCCTAATAATGATCATTGGATGCCTCGAGGCACGTGCAGAGAGATTTGAGCGTGGGAGTGCGTGCCCTAATCGCTGGAAATACCCAGAAGGTCCTCTGCTGAAGATATGGAAGTTTAGGGTCAGAGCTTCGCTAGGTAGCTGTAGTTTCCCAGACTTGTCGCGTGGTAGCTCTTTGCTCTTCGCTAGGATGATTTGACACTGAAGCTTGATCGTGTGGTTTGCTCTTGAGGCGATGCGGTAGAGAATTGCGCTCTCACTGAATTGGGCTTCGCGAGGTTGAATAGAAAACACAGTCTCAAGTGTCGCAGGATTGAAATTCAAGCAGTCGCGAGGTCGCTCGGTGTTCGCTGGGCTGAGCTTCGCGAGAGTGAATTTGAGCAGCGCGAGCACTTCTCTTTACTGGACTTCGCGAGGCTCTACTGAGTTCTGAACTGCGCGAGGTTCTATGTCTCAGTTGATCTTCGCAAGGTTGGCTTTGCCTTCGCTAGGATGTTTTCTTTCTTGAATGGGAAGCTACATGAGGCGTTCTTCGTCGATAATTGCATGCATGCTGATGGCTTGGCTAGCCGAGAATCTTCAAGCTCTCTCTCCTCGATTAGTTACAGCGAACTACGCGAGATTGAGAGAGGTCTGCTTTGAACTGCGCGATGTGTTCTACTCTTGAGCTTCATGAGAGGCTGTCTGAGTTGAGTTTCAAGCTCTTGATCACTCATCTGTGAGAGGTTCTTTGTAAAGTCTTGGGAAGCTCAATTGAACTGCGCGAGGCATATTTCTCCTGAATCCTCTAAAGCTTGGGTCAGCTGCGCGAGGCTCATTTCAGGTCTGGATTCAGAGTTCATTCCTCTGAGGGATATCTGGTGCCAAACCAGGCTCCTTAACAGGATTCCTGGCCTTATTTCACTGCTGATTATTACTTACACAAAACACTTAACAAAAACTTTTTAGGTGGCTAAGGGTCTAATCAAAGGTTAAGTTAAGGGGTGAAAAGTGGTACTTTTCAGGTCTTAACAGTTGTTCAATGGCGTCATCCTAAAGGTCTCACGGCATTAAAATCTCAGAGATTAGGTCTCGTTGACGGAGAAGGGAAATCTAGCTAGGGTTTCTTAGGGATTTAGGGTTTGAGCAAGAGAGATTTGAGCAAGAGGGGTTTGAGCGAGAGGGAATGAGGGGAGAAGGGAGATGGGAGAAGGTTTGAGTTCGGGAGAAGGAAAAAATTATACTTATACAGGGGCCCAATTGAGTCGGTCGTGGGCTTAAGTGGAGGGGCGGGGTGGTAGTCCAAAGCTTCCCCTACACCGACGGCTCATTAATTTCAGCCGTCGGTGTATCCGATATTTTTTGTGTTGTATGTCGGGTTAAAAAGCTAAAATTCTCTATGATAAGCTTTCAAGAAAATACAAAACAAATGGTTGTTCAAATGATTATAAACGGGTTGTAATCATTTTCCAAACATTTGATCAAAGGTCATAAAATTCTGAAGGATTAAAAGTTCCCAACGTGATCCTCCTTTAAAGTTCAATGTCATTGTCCTCTTCTCACGTAGAAATTGATTGTAATTAGGGTCTATCATTGCAACATGATGCCCTCAAAACTTTTTTTCTTAAATTGTTACGTAAGTGGTATGTCTACTTGGTAATAAAAACAAGAGATAATTAGAGAAATATACCTAAAAAATAAACTTTTTAGTAAAAAAGACCTGGCTTCAAATGTTTCAAAAAAACTTTAAAATGGTGCTTTCACGGTTTTTTGAAGTTTCAAAATCCGTGAAAGCACGTTTTCTAAAACATTTGAAGTCGGGTCTGTTTTGCTAAAAAGTTTGTTTTTAAGGCATTGTTTTCTAAAGTTGCCTAAAAATAAAAGGGAAATTTGCACTTTCGGCCCTATAAGTTTGCATATTTGCAGAAACGGCCCTATAGTTTCATCACTTGCATAACAGGCCAGCTCCAAGCCTAGCCGGTTCCACGTCGGCAACCAGCCACCTTATTAATATATATATTATTTTAACTTTTCAAGTATAAAAGAAAAGTTTACTTTTTAGTTATTCATTCTTACTTTTAACTTTTTTAACTTTTTGCTTTTCTGTAAAAATGAGAGCGGCGCCTTATCGGCGAGAAAGCGGAAAAAAGCGCACAGCAAAGTTTCAGGTAATTTTTTTTTCTATATTTAAACACATTCAGTCATCAGTTATGTTTCTTAACAATCCGCTAACTTACCGATAACTTACCGCTAATTTACATTATCGGCCGCTAACTTACATTATCGGTCGCTAACTTATATTAGCGGTCGCTAACTTAAGTTATCGGCCGCTAATGTAAGTTAGCGGAAGTGTTTGAACCTCCCTTATTTTGCTAATTAATTGTTGAAACAGAGAGGAAGAAGATTTTAGATGGTTCAGTTTTCGGTCATCTATTTAGGATAAATGAGAAATTAGGATTCATTGGTGATTTGATTGATGCCATTTTAAGCTTTTGGGTTAAAGATAATATTTTCAAGGTTAGAAATATCACTGTGTTGCTGCAAGAGTCCGATATAGCATTCATTTTAGGCCTAATATGTTGATAGAACCTGAGTCTGAGAAGGTGGCCGTGCCAGAGGAAGAAACTATTCAATACAAATTTTTTCAGGGGAAGCCGGCTAAAAGACCTCTTATTGAAGAATTAGTTGATAGTGTTGATTTATCCAACGATAAATTTTTGAGATTATCATTATTGTTTCTCTTATGTTCTTTTTTACTTCCGGACACATACCAGGAAGTGGACGCACGGTAGTTGGCCCTAGTAGATAACATTGAAGAGTTCAACAAGCTTCCGTGGGGCCTAATAGTTTACAATAGTTTAGTAGATAGTATATCAAAAGCATACGGTAGAAGGGAAATGGCAAAAAAGTCAGAAAAGAGGCAATACAACATCTACGAATGCACCATCGCCCTACAGATTTGGGCGTTTGAGCACTTTCCCGGAGTCGCCACCGCTCGTACTGAGCTCAAAGATCCATTTCTCAGGCTAATGAAATAGGAAGGCCCGAAATTCAGCCGTAATCCTAATTTATATCGAGAAAAATTTCTTAAGTTTAAAGTCATCTTAGAACTTGAAGCTGTAAAGTACGAATTACAGTATAGATTGGTTCGACTCTTTTTTATGCAAAGAGAGATGAAAAGGGAGCAGGAAAAGGCCGAGGAGCCTAGTGATGAAGAAGAAAATATATATGAATACGACGATGTCCCAAGTTACGAGACATGTCCTCCAGAAAGAGACGAAGAACTGAAAAGCCGAGATGACGATAACGATGATGAGGATGACGATAATGACAGCGACGAAGACGACGAGTATGAAGTCGTTGTCCGTCAGCATGATGAATCAAAGGGCAAAGGCAAATCGGAGAATAGGCCCCAGCCAACAAGAGAACAACCTGTTAGGCAACCCAGCCTAACCAAAGAAGTAACAGAGCTTAGAAAAGAATGCAAGACACTCCGCATGGCTGTAAAAGAAATGAAAAATGACTTCTGACGTGCATTTACAGTGCTTAAAGGGCAAGCACTCAAAATTGAACATCTAGGGAGAGAAAAGAAGACTCTCCAAGAGCAAGTTGGGTCATTACAAGAGGAAGTAGGGTCACTAAAACATCAGGTCCAAAATTTAACAGAAAGAAATGCCTTAATGTAGAAGGACCTTGATGCAGTCACATCTCATTTGACGAAGGTACTAAACCATTTCTTTTTTAATTTGAAAAAATTATATGTTTTTAAAGATTAATTCCAAATACGCTTGTCGACTGATAATATAAATTATCGTCCAACAACTTACATTATCGACCGATAATATAAGTTATCGGTCGATAATTTACATTATCGATCGATAATGTAACTTATCGGCCGCTTATTTAGATTAGCGGATGATAAGTTATATTATCGATCGATAATGTAAATTATAGACCGATAACTTATATTATCGGTCGATAAATCGGTCGTTAATTTGATTCCAAATATAATTTTTTTTTGTAAATAATGACAATTTTTAATGTATTTTGTAATTATGCAGGATAATATTCTTTCGTTAGTTTTATTTGAGACCTTCGTTCCCCCTGCCACTCAGCCTACAGCTTCTAAACCCACTGCTCCTCCACCAAGCCGTCAATCCACTGCCCCTAAAACCTCTGGCCCAAAACCCACTACTCCCCAACCTACCCATCAATCCACTGCCCCCAAAACTTCTTCCCCTAAACCCTCTGACCCAAAACCCACTGCTCCCCAACCTACCCATCAATCCACTGCCCCCAAACTTCTTCCCCTAAACCCTCTGGCTCAAAACCCACTGCTCCCCAACCTATCCATCAGTCAACTGCCCCCAAAACTTCTTCCCCTAAACCCTCTAACCCTAAACCCACTGCTCCTCAACCAAGCCAAAAACCCACTGCTCCTCGACCTACCCATAAAATCACGGCCCCCAAAACTTTTGGAGCTCCTCCACCTCCTACTAAACAACCCTTGGTGAAAGTCAGTGATGAGGGTGCTCCTCTTACCCAACCTTCTCGTGAGTTACAGCCGACATCCCTCAAATCAAATTTTGTTAAACTATTAACTGGAAAAAGTAAAGCCGAGGGATATGACTTGCGTGCTCAGAAGAAGAGAAAGACTCTGACAAGTAAATCCATTATAAAAAAACCAAGATTGGTTCTGGAGGAGGAGGAGGATGAGCTAAAAGCGATGGAGCACAAATATATGCTCAGTTTTTAAAACCGGCCGGAGGGAGAGGACAATGTGATCGTCAATACTGTCATAGGTGTTGACATCACAGTTGGTCTTTTAAAGGTTCTCAAAGGACGCTCGTGGCTTGACAATGAAGTCATCGACGCATACTTGAGAGTCCTTGAAGTTATCAACGATCAAACGTTCACGGCAAATGCTGAAAAAAGCTGGTTCGCTTCTGCGTCCGCCCTGGTAAGGTTTCAACTATTTATTGTTTCGTTTGTTTCATTTTTTTGTTTTTTCATTCACACTTCTTTTAATTTATTTACTTACTACATAATTCAGTTTCAGACCATGTTTATAGCGGACGAGAAAAAATATGAAAAATTTATCGATAATAAAGGTCTAGCCGCACTTAGCGACTTCGATAAATGGTAGGCCTATTGTGATGAGTGGAAGGTTCATAACAATATAAAGCCGCTTGAACCACTACTCACAAATGATAAACGCGGAATTCATGTGGTAGACTGTGGAACGGTACGTTTTTTAATACTACACTTCGCTTTATTTAACGTTAACGGCTTTTAAATAAAATAAAATTAATTATTTAAATTTTCATTTCCATTTTTATGCAGATTTATCTTACGATGCATAGCCAAAAACATAGCCACTGGGCGTTGGCTATAATTTCATTAGTTGATCATGAAATTAAATTAATAGATCCAGCAGACCGAGAGTGCTCAAAGAGGTTCGAAGAGCATAAAGGGTATCTATTGCATCACCTTCCGCGTCTTCTTTACACTATCGGTTTAAAGTCAGCTTTCGATCAACAGTGCAAGGTATCAGCATTCAACAGTGTCATTCTACCGATCCAAACCAACAGTTGGGACTACGGTGTATATGTTTTGAAGTACATGGAATACTTTTTCCAACGGCGGAATATTGATTTCGAAGAAAAACAAATGCAACAATTTAGAGCTGAAATCGGGCATTTAATGTGCACGTTTGGGAAGAAGAGTTAAACTACTTTATTTCATATCTTTGTGAAATTTTATAGATTATTTTTGTATAGAGATTTTTGTAACAATAACAACTTGTGTAATTTTTGTTGTATCAATTTATCCTAATTGTCTAACAATTCTTTATAAACATCATAAAAAGACTTGTATTTGATCTTCAGATTTCACAATGCCCGCTGACTTAAGTTAGCGGCCGATGACTTATATCATCGGCCGATAGATGATTAATGGTCTCCTTGTGACATGGCCGCCATAAAGTCATCGGCAGCTAATTGTTTGCTAAAAATTAGCTTATGATACTAAGGCCATGTTCTCAAAAGTCTATTTGGATGATGAATGATGATTAATGGTCTCCTTCATCTGATCCAAAGTAGTTTATTTTGAATTGTGAAATGTGGCCCAAAGAAATCTGTCAAGTAATATAAGTTAATTTCACGTGGGTTTATTAAATATACAGTCCACTTGTGCTCCATGTGCCACTCAAATTCTAACAAATTTATACGAGCGACGGTTATGACTGTATTTGTTACAATTTTTACATCGCAGTGGTCGAACTTTGCCTTTAGGTCTTATTCTCCGTTTCTTTGGACGGCAGGCTTGACATATTTTGTGTGAATGAAAAACTTGAATGTCGTCTCTTTGCGAAGTCCATTGGCGCTTGTCAACGGTTGGGACAAAATGTTCTTTGTCAGTTTCCCTAAATAAGTTACTGGTAAATCAGTGCTCACAAAATTGGGGGATCTCTCTTTCTCTGTTTCGGCACGATAATGCGGCGATCGCATGTGAACATGGTAATCCAAGAATAGCCCAACGTCTATATGCACATGTTCGCTTATCTAGATTGACACTGTGAGTGTAATCACCATGTTTAACTTGAAATATATCACGACTATATGGTATAACATTTTTTCGACGGGCCCATCTTGAATTTCGTGTTATTTGTTTTTTGGCCACCGGTGTTAACACGTGTGTCATTTTATTTTCTTCCTCCTAACGGTGAAGATAAAATTCGGCTACCTTTGTGCAAATAGTTTCTAACATGCTCACGATCGGTTCTTCCCTTGCTATTTTTAACACACTATTTCTGTTTTCAGCTTTATTAGTTGTCAACATATCATAATGCCTCCTTTGAAAATAAGCATGCGCTCAGAAATGATCACCAATTTCTTTAATCCATTTTGTACATTCCAGGGGGGCGTCGTCTTCGATTTTTCGCATAATTCTTTTAAATTTTGCTTTCGAAAATGCAGACGACAACCGAGCGGTATCCTTATATGTATCAAACAGATTTAGAGCTAGGTGTTGCATACAGTAGCTGTGAAAGGCGTTAGGGAAAACTTTTTCCACAGCTTCCATTAAACCTTTCTGTCTGTCTGATATCAATACAAGCTGCTCTTCAAAGTCACCGATTACACGTCTCCCTAATAGATCAAGGAGCCATGTCCAATGATCTTCATTTTCTTTCGGTACAACGCCGAACGCTATAGGGAATAAATATTTATTCCCGTTTATCCCCGTAGCTATTAACAACACTCCATTGTATCGTCCATGCAAATACGTTCCATCTACTGATATTATTCTTCGTAAAGTATTACGAATGCTTCGAATGCAAGGTCCGAATGCCACAAAGAATCTCTGAAATGTATTATCAGGCTCGAGACACAATTCGGTTTGTACGTCTGGATAGACCCGCTGTAATTCGGCGACATATGATGGTAACATCTTAAATTGCTCCTTCCAGCTACCTCGGATGTCATTCAATGCCATTTCTTTTCCTCTCCATGCTTTCCAAAGAACTCTCTTGTTATCGTATTTTTTTTCAATATAAAAAATTATTGAAGCAGGAGCCTCGTCAAAGTCCTTTAATAGCTTATCTCTCACGAATGAAGCTATCCACGATGTCGTACATTGGCGATGTCCGCTTCCGAAAGCTGATATTTCGCACGTATGTTTCGGGTGGAAAGTTTTCACAACAAATGTGTCCACACCTACTAATTTCGATACATGTATTCGCCAAGCACTTCCTACTTCAACACACTTCGCCGTAACTCGAAGATGACTGATTTTTATTGGTCTAATCTGAAAATTATTTGTCATTGTAAATTCTTTAAGAGCTTTTTGAAAGGATTTCTTATTTCTAAACGTCTGACCAATGGTAATTAGTCTCCCTTCATACATTTCCTCATCATCTGAATCCATATACTCTCCTTCTGAGTCATTAAGCTGATAGTCTTCATCTACCAGAGGTTGATCAATTCCCCTATTAGTATGAACACGCGAAGTGGGAGACGGCGGTGCTTCATTATTTTCGGGATCACTATCAAAGTCATCGACTGGATGGTTATTACGTGATTGGGATTGAGCCCGTCGATGTACGTTTGGTTGATGTGCAGTTGTTTGGATTGATGGTGGCCGATGCGGGAATGTTTGATGTACGAGAGGCTGTTGTGTTGAAGGCTCGATTATCGTTGGCTCCGAAGCTATTGGTTCGGAAGGCCATTGATATGGACTAAGGCTGACTAAAAACGTTTCCCACTGATTTATCGAATCGAAGTTGAACTGAGATGTATTATACATTAGATTCATTTGATGACAATATCCTTGATCTTCATTTTCTTCACTCATTGGAATGTCTGAAGAGGGTTGCTCCAGAGGCCTACTGTAGGGGCAAAATCCTATATTCAAATTTCTATCATCGTCAACTATCATCGGTGCAACGATGCTCTCATCTTCAAATCGTATTTCTTGATTTTCAATCAAATGCTCTGTTCTCACACCACCATCATCTTCGTTTGTTTCCTGGAACGGTTGAAATGCTTCTAAAGACGGTAAATTTTCTGCGGTGGTAGTGACTAATGATTTTTTGATATAAATATTTATCACACCATCACCAATACGATATGCTCTGAATAAGTTTGTAAGATCATCAAAGTCAGACAATTCAGCAAACACAAGCTCATTCCTTATGCGTAATGAAACCGTTAGTGTAATAGAATGTTCTTCCGGTCGTGTCCTACTGGCCTTGTACATTTTCTCCATAAACTCATCAAATGATATGTTATCCGTGACAGTGACAATCCTCCGATGTCCTCCTTTGTAAGTATTATCTCTCACACGGACGAAATCAAAATGGCAAAGAAGGGGAACATCCATTTCAACCTACAATATTTTACAAAATGAAAATTGGTTGGTTAAAAGAGTAATACTTGACTTAGCGCTATAATATTAAAAAATAAAAATTGGTTGGTTAAAAAGCTATCTTAAGATATCGGTCAACATCTTAGGATATCGGCCGCTAACTTAAGATATCGACCGATATCTTAAAATATCGACCGCTATCTTAAGATAGCGGCCGATATCCTAAGATATCGACCGATATCTTACCTAGCTTGGTCTACCTAGTATATGTTAAAAACGAAGGGAAAGCAATATCTTACAAAGATAATGGGGAAATATCTTACCTAGCTTGTTATAGTTCTCTGAGTTATACCAACTGTAGTCAAATCTCCAAATCGCAATCCAAGAAAAAGTTTTTGAAATGGACAAATAAGCATAGAGAAGCATATATATATATATATATATATATATATATATATATAAGGCGGTTGGTTGCTGACGTGGAACCGACTAGGCTTGGAACTGACCTGTTATAAAAGTGATGAAACTATACGGCCGTTTCTGTAAATACATAAACTTATAGGGCCGAAAGTGCAAATTTTCTAAACTAAAACATAGGCTCATATATCGTATATTAGGGTTGTCAATAGGCCAGGCTGGCCCAAAGCCTACCCTAGTTCTAACTAATTTCGTCAACCTTTAAAAAAATCTAAAATAATTAGAGAAGTAAGTAGATGTGCAAGAAAGGGAACATAAATTTATGAGGGTTCTCAACTGTAAAGCTTGTTAATTGTCGGAATGCTACGCACGGTGATCAATGTTGTCAGCATTTAGGGAATTCTTGATACTGAATCGGTAACATCCGCCGCTAAACGTTCGGGTGGTCAATCATTTCAGTAACACCAAACCCATTTAGAAAGCCTTAAAGGGATGACTCGAGGCTCAGGCTCCTTAAGATTGGGCACCCAAGCACTTAATAAGGGCACTTCAACATTCGACACACCTATTATTTTAAAATTTTGTGAGACACCCGCTAAGGACACCCTCACCCATAGCTTTTACTCGTAGCACCAACAAACGAGCATCTACATTAAAACTGATAGATGGGTGGCACCACTAAAGGCACCCACCCTAAATCTCTCACCCTTATTGTAACATTCACCCCTGAAGTTTTGGACTGGTCAACCATTTTACCAACACCTAACCCTTTTAGGAAGCCTTAAAGGGATGACCCGAAGCCCGGGCTCCCTAAGCTTGGGCACCCAAGTACTTAATAGGAGCACCTCAACAATGGAGAAACCTATTATTTTAAAATTTTGTGAGACACCCACTAAGGGCACCCTCTGTCATAGCTTTTATTTGTGGCACCTACAAAGGGGCATCCACATTAAAACCAATAAATGGGTGGCACCATTAAGGGTACTATCCACCTTAAATCTCCCAGCCTTATTCACTACAAAAAATAAGACTATTAGAGGCAGTCATAAATTGCCGCTAGTAACAAAAAAATAGCCGCTAATAGTCTTAATATATAGTTTTTTTGGTTAATAACAGCAGTTTTTGACTGCAAAAAATTGTTGCTAATAATCTTATTTTTTGTAGTGATTATAACATCCGCCCCTGAAAGTTCGGACTGATCAACCATTTGACCATCATCTGGCCCATTTAGAAAGCCTTAAAGGGATGACCCGAGGCTTGGGCTCCTTAAGATTGGGCACCCAAGCACTTAAGATGGGCACCTCAACAATAGTGACACCTATTATTTTAAAATTTTGTGAGGCACCCGCTAAGGGCATCCGTTAAAACCAATAGATGGTCGGCACCATTAAGGGTACCCACCCTAAATCTCTCACCCTTAAGGATACCGCACTCCAGAATTTCGAATGGCACCCCTCACATTATCGCATAAATTATGGCCAACATCGATGGCGATGATCTAGTGATCATTACCAATGGAGGCGATTGGATATCACTTGGCAATCATAGCGTAAGTCAAACAATTGACCAAAAATTGAAGGTTCTAGATGAGATAATATATATGTTTGGGTGTATGTGGCTATATATGGAGTCATAATATTGTTGGTAATTAAAATAGACTTTTAAAGGCATTTTATAACTACATTGCTTATTTATAAATTAGAAAAGAAAATAATTTCTTTTCCCAATGAGATCCTAGCCAGACATTGTGTTGATCACATCTCACACCGTTGATTTCACCTTGGGAAAATCTAAGGTGAAAGATGCATTTGAGAGCATGCAACCACAAGATTTAGTAAAATCTTGACTTCCTTGGAAGGTAAGACCACAAGGGCTTACAAAGTTTAATAGAAGACCAAACCAAAAGCTAGAAGAGAATGAAAGTGGGATCCACACCTAATTTTTTATTAAAAAAAATAAGTCAAAATTCAAATTTTAGCCACATGCTTGCCTTTCTTGCATGTTTTTTCCTTTTTGGGAAGAAAATATCAAAAATGAAGTGCCATATGACATGTATACCTAGGACACATGAAAATCTCAAGAAAGAACTCTAAAATCTCTCAAAAAGTCAAGAAAAATGACCACGAAAGGGGCAAAATGAATTTCATCTTCTTCTTCCTCTAGCCATCTCCATTTGAGACTTCCCAAGCTTGACGCTCACCATCCAACCCTTAGAACTTCAATCCACTTCCATAGATTGATTCCTCTTAGCCCATAGCCTCATATATAGTGTAAATACACACTCATCGAAACCCATCTCCTTGGTCAAAAGATCATAAATCAACAAACTTAAACTTGGATTGCTAAGGTAAAGTATTGATTAGGTTCTTCTATGAACCTCTAGTCATTTCCTTGTAGTTTAATCAAATTATTTTCAATTTTCCTATTTTATTTTGAAGGATTGGTGTAAGATGACCTTACATGTGATCCTAACGATCATGCATGACCATCAATGAACAGAAATCAATGGTCATCAACTATTGTGATCGATGGATGACATTCATCCACTTGGGCGATGTAGATCATCTATTGCGAATGCATGGATCACATTGGTGACCATGCATGCTCTTAGGCTATCCATTCACTTGATTTTAATAGTGTAAAGTGAATTTTTAAGGTTTGATTTTGATTTATTGAGGTAAAAGATCATTGAAAAATTATTTGAACCATTGGTTTTGATCGATCTTGAAACTCTTTAGATTGATTTTAAAAGATCTAGATCCATAGATGGTTTGATTTGATTGAATGAATATGATTTTGACCGATGAAATTTTGTTTGACTATAGTACTTTTACTGTTTTTTTATCGTTTTGATGATGGAAATGGATGGTGATAGATGTTTTTGAACCGGATTATTGATCTACCAATTTTTCTAGTTTCAGAATATATAGTTAGTTAGTGTATAAGAACTTGGTTTATATTGTTAAATTACATAATTCTGATCATTGATGCATATTGTTATCTTATAGTTTCAAATGTTTTTTTATGAATATTGATCACACAAATTAGTGGTGTTAGATTATAGTTGATTGAAAAACTTGATGTACCCTTGTTATTGTTGATTAAATGTCGTATATCGGATAATACTTAGATGATTATTATTCATGCTTGATATAATAATTTATGACTGTATACTTATTGGAATAATTTTTTTTGTTAATGACCTTGAACCAATTATAATTAAACAAAAAAAAAAAAACGCTTACACTAAAAATGGTTCCACTTATAAACAAAAACAAAATCGCTTACACTTACAAAGCTATAAGGGAAATAGTTTACCGGTACTTAGTGCGAGCTTTATCCAGAGAGAAAGGTTTACAAGAAGGGAAAAGAAAAAGAAAACTAAATGAAAAATTCGCTGGTGGAACAAGCCTCCAGCCATAGCTTATATATATATAGACATGGACGAACTTAAGGAAATTTGAAATCTATATAGCGTAGGGACACGTGTGCTAAATTGAATGGTTGCCACTGGATCGTCCCTTTAATAATTGGGTGTTGACGTAAGATTTGCGTCTGGCGAGCATAATTGAGAATAGGTATCCAGAGCATCTGGTGCTTTAGCCGAAAGATAACCGACATTGTTTGACAATTGAGGAGCACCTTTATTGTTTGACAATTGCTTTTGAAAAAAGATAGCTTTTATTGTTGACTATTGCTGTCTTAGAGTAGGATTTGACCAAATGAAGATTCCATTTTGTGGATGTCTTGATAAGGGTGGATGCTGAGTTAAATGGTGGATGTAAAGACCCGTATTTTGAGCCCAAGTTGGACTGACCTCGTGTGTGTATTCGGCTCGGCAATCGACGTCACTATTTGTTTTAGATTTTTATCTAGATGTGATTGTGCGGACAGATTTTGATTTAGAGCCCATTTGGACCCTCGTTCGAAAGTTGTGCACCGACCTCGGTGTGGCCGCTCAACACCGGGCTTGAGTTTTAAAATTAGAAGTATATAATACATAAGAGGTGTGTGTGTGCTTAACTTTGTGAACAATCCTATTATAAGAAGGAATTGCATTCCCGTATTATACTAGGTTTTGTTAAGAGAGGAAGAGACGTGAGTGCCGTGAAGAACCGTAGTCGTTTGATAGTTATCCAACCGTGTGAAACTCCGTCTTCTCTCTTCTTCAATCATCGTAGGAGATCGGTTTAGAAAACCTCCTTCTCTAGAACCCTCTTTGTTGAAAACCCTTGAACCTTAGAAAGAACTTGAATCAACCTTGGATTCGTGGTTGGCTATTGGGAGAGGTTGAGATCATTGGGAACGTGTTGGAGTTGTCACTGTAAACTCGTGAGATCGATCGCAGCGCGAATCGTCGAGGAAACCCGTCGGTTTCGTTCCGAAGCTCCATTCGCGTGACTCATTTCTAATCTAGGAATCCTTAGATTAAAGGTACATTTTAATTAAACTTTTTGATTAAAATCATTAGATTAGCCATGGGTTTTACTTTGGGATGTATGGGTTTCGATTCGGGTGAAAACGAGCGAAATCACGTCGCTGTAGCTCGCTCGAGCGAGTTGTTATCATCGCTCGAGTGAGGATACATTAAAATACTCAAAAGGCATTTCCTGCCTCACTCGAGCGAGCTTTTGTCATCGCTCGAGCGAGAAAGTTCTGAAGGATCTCGCTCGAGTGAGCTATTATCATCGCTCGAGCGAGGTATTGCCGAACTCCGATATTGCCTTAGTATTGTGGTCATAACTTTTTATCCTGAATTCCGATTGAGACGATTCTTTTTGCGTTGGAAAGCTAATAGATAAATCTACAACTTTCATGTTTTGACCAACTCGTGGATCAATCATCTTAATGGTCAAACATATATGAAAATGTTACGTCAAATTCTAGGATTGGCGTAACTTGCCTGTTTTGACTTATTTTTGAGGAAACACTTAAATAGGTCTATATTATTAGTAATTAGAGTTAATCTTAATGCATGAACGTATATTATGATGTAGATTAAGGGCGAGAGGCCATCAATAGGACCTTGCTTGACTTCGCATAACTCCGAGTTTTAGGTAGGAGAATCTCATCTTTACAGTATTTTATTTTAATTCGCATGGATATTTTGAATTAAAATCTTTGAATTTGCATATGCCATTGAAATCACATCTGTAAACTGAAATTGATATGAATGACTGAAAATCTAAATCTACCTGAATCCTGAATCCTGAATCCTGAATCTGCTTAAGCTCTGAAAATCTGAAATGAAGAACCTGAACTATGTATAAGAGACTTGCATCTGATTTATATTAGTATCTGCATTTGTTTTATGATTGACCTGAACGACCCCTTAAAAATTCCTGAACAATTTCCTGGCATATGTTTCCCTCATTACGCAGGGGCTTGTTGCATCCAGAAAAAGGGTTCATGAACGACGATGATAGGTAGGGGTTCCCATCGGCTATATTCCTGATCTCGAGATATAGTTTACTCGGGAGGTATTTTAAGTTGAAAATTAAGTCATGAATTGTTGAACTTTGCATATAGAAGTTAGAGAAACTAAGACACTGAAACACTGCATCTGTTCTTGAAACTGTTTTCACACATTTAGAAATAAATCTTATATATGGTTTCCGCACCTAAATTCAGTTTATTATCTGCTTATATGTTTGACAAGCTATATTCCGATATTTGTTTTGAAACCATGTTAGTTAAAGTAAAATGCCGTAGATGTCTTTCTTCTACTGAGCTTTGTTGGTTAGGTCATCACTCACTATCGTCAGTTCGAATCGACATGGCTATTCGTATCGTGAGGCTGATCCTCGACTACGTGCTGAGGAAGAGGAGGTTCCTCCGAGGAGTTTTTCAAAGATAGAACTTACTGATTTTCTTATTTGTGGTGAGAGTTAGACTTGAATTTGTGGGCACATTTTAGTTGGATATCATAGTTTTATACTTGACGTTGATTTCCGTTATGAGCCATGTTTCGATGATGGTCGGCCATCATCGGTGGTTCTTTACTTTTAATTGCTTCCGCATCTATTTTAGCTATGGATATTTATTGCGCTTTACTCTGATATGTGCCCTGTTTGTCCGGCTTATCGTTTATTCGATAGGTTGGCGAACCGGCCTTTCCTATACCTGAGGGATTGGAAAAGTCGGGTCGTCACAGTTGGTATCAGAGCTATGGTTTTTAGATTCTCTAAGGACTCATGAGAACCCAACCGTGACCCGGTACAATTCGCATCAGAGTTATGTCGTTAGGTCCAGAATCACTAGTACTGTGTGTGATTGTATTTACAATCAATGTTGACTGATGTTGTGGTGTTCACAATGACAGATCAGTATGGCCCCAAGATTTAGAGGCAGAGGCAGAGGTAGGATGGTGCCTTTAGAGGACATTCTTGAAGGTGTCGGTACATCGAGGGGAGTTGCCTTCGCAACCAGTTCTAATGCAGTCCCTATAGGAGCCGGAGTTTATAGAGGTCAGGGTGAAAGAATGAAACAAGTGTTGGAAAGTCTGGCCACCAATATTGCTCAGCAGACCGCATCTATGGCTCAGCAGACTGCTGCAATCGCCCAGCAAGCAGAGCTGATTTCTGCTGGACAACAACAACAATCATCAGGATTTGCCGAATTCAGGAGGATGAGACCTCCAAATTTTTCTGGACAGACCGACCCGATGGAAGCCGAAGGTTGGTTGGATGAGATGGAAAAGATCTTCGAGGTGCTTCAGTGCACCGATGTCGAGAAGGTTAGATGGGCAACCTTCAAACTGGACGGACAGGCTGGACCATGGTGGAAGTCCGTGGCTAGACACAGGGAGCAGGAGTTTCCCAATACTCCTTGGACATGGGCTGAGTTTATCGAGGCGTTCAACGATCAGTACTTTCCCAAGATCGTTAGGCATCAGATGGAAGTTCAGTTCATCGAGCTGAAGCAGGGGACAATGTCAGTGCGTGAGTATGGAGATGAGTTCATGCGACTTTCGAGGTTTGCACCTCAACATGTGGCCACCGATATGATGAAGGCCAGAAAATTTCAGCTGGGTCTTAGGCCGAGTATATAGGAGAGCGTGGCTATGTGGGAAATGGAAACATATGGAGGAGTACTTTCAAAGGCCCTCATAGCAGAGGAAGAAATTCAAAAGCGATTTTTGAGAAGCAGTCAGCCGAACAAGGACAGGGTTGTACAAGGGCAGTCAGGTACTTATGAAAATAAGAGGGCCAAGTTTATAAAGCCGCCAGTGAACCTTATTCAACCTGCATTTTCTAGACCAACATTTTCTTCTGGACCGACCCCTTATCAGAGATTGGCAACATCATCACCTGTGCAATCCGTACGACCAGCGAGTTCTACGGCTAGTGGAGCTTCAGTGGCACAGGGACCCTCTCGTGCACCATCTTTTGTTTTGGTCACTATGTGCCTAAGGTGTGGGAAACCACACAAGACCGAGGATTGCAGGAGGAACACTGGAGCGTGTTTTCTGTGTGGCACAATCGGACACATGGTTAAGGATTGTCCTCAGGAGGACAAGGGAAGAACTAGTTCGGCTTCTACTCAGAGATCGACCCGACCTACTGTTCAAGGTCGAGCTTATGCCGTGACGGCTCAAGAAGCCAGAACATTGAACGACGTGATCCAAGGTATTATTAAAAGTTGAGATGTCTTCTTATTTTATTTGTTATATATAATTGCTTGATATTTAATAAATTTTGTTAATAAGTTATGGATGAACACACATGCTCATAAACTTTTAATTGAAACGCTTGTCTAAACTAAGGTACCATTTTTATGCATCGGGGGAGCGATGTAAGCAAAACCAAAGTGCGAGTGTTGATAGACCCCGGGTCTACACATTCTTTTGTTACTCCATTGTTCGCTGAGAAGTTGGGAATCATTCCCAAGGCCCTTGATTTCATCTTGGTAGTTGGGCAACTGCTGAGCACCGATACCATGTGTCAATCAGTGATTGTGATGATCGAAGACCATGAGACAGTGGCTGATTTGATCATTTTGAGCATGGAAGGGTTCGACGTGATACTAGGGATGGATTGGTTATCTACTTACCATGCGAGCGTGGATTGTCTTCGAAAGATTGTAACATTCCGCCCGCCGAAGAGAAAATCTTTTCAATTTTGCGGAGTTAAATCTTGTGTGATACCGTTTATCTCTGCCATTCGAGTAGACCGTATGATGAGGAACAGGTGTTGTGGTTATCTGGCCTACTTGCAAGATCATAAGGAGGAGAAGAAAAATATTACAGATATTACGATTGCTTGCGAGTATTCAGATGTTTTTCCTGAAGATCTACCTGGATTACCACGGCGGAGATTGAGTTTGCAATTGAGTTAGCGCCGGGTACTGAACCAGTATCAAAAGCTCCGTATCGAATGGCGCCTGCAGAATTGAAAGAGTTGAAGGAGCAGCTTCAGGAACTGCTAGATAAGGGCTTTATCAGACCGAGTGTGTCACCCTGGGGAGCACCGGTTCTATTTGTAAAGAAGAAAGACGGTTCAATGCGACTTTGCATCGATTACCGCCAGCTAAATAAGTTGACAATTAAGAACCGTTATCCACTTCCAAGAATTGATGATCTGTTCGATCAGTTACAAGGAGCAAGGTTCTTCTCGAAGATCGACTTGAGGTCAGGCTACCATCAGTTGAAAGTTAAGTCTGAAGACATTCAGAAGACAGCGTTCAGAACCCGATATGGGCACTACGAGTTCTTGGTCATGCCATTTGGGTTGACAAACGCACTGCCATTTATGGACTTGATGAACCGGATATTCAAGTCACATTTGGACAAGTCTGTAGTGGTTTTTGTAGATGACATCCTCATCTATTCAAAGACGCGAGAAGAACATGAGCAACATCTGCGAGTGGCTCTACAAACTCTTAGAGACCATCAGTTATATGCAAAACTTAGTAAGTGTGAGTTTTGGCTTGAGCAGGTCAGTTTCCTAGGCCATGTTATCTCTTAGACTGGTATTACAGTTGACCCAGCAAAGATTGAGTCAGTGATGGATTGGGAATAACAAAGACCACATGAGGTGCGTAGTTTCCTCGGTTGGGCAGGATACTACAGAAGGATTGTGGAGGGCTTCTCCGAAATATCAGGTCCTCTTAGACAACTTACCAAGAAGAATACTAGATTTGATTGGACAGAGCAGTGTGAGCAAAGTTTTCAGGAACTTAAGAAATGATTGACTCATCGCTGCAGATTTGCTATACCATCAGGCAGGGGAGGCTTTGCAGTATACAGTGATGCATCATATGGGGGTTTAGGCTGTGTGCTTAACCAGAATGAGAGAGTCATTGCCTATGGGTCTAGACAGCTAAAAGACCATGAGAAGAATTACCCGACGCATGATCTTGAGTTGGCAGCAGTGATTTTTGCTCTAAAGATCTGGAGGCATTACCTTTATGGGGAGACTTTCGATATATTTACTGATCATAAGAGCCTCAAGTATCTCTTCTCACATAAGGAGTTGAATATGAGACAACGTCGATGGATGGAGTTCTTGAAAGATTATGATTGTAGCATCCAGTACCACCCCGGGAAAGCAAACATAGTGGCAGATGCGTTAAGTCGGAAGTTCTCTGCTCAGTTATCACATCTCACCGCAAGGGTACGACGATGGCATCTATTGGAAGATATGGCTCTAAGTAGCATGAGATTTGACGTAAAAGGTTCAGATGCGTTAATGGCTACGCTGGTAATTCGTTCCACTCTCTATGAGAACATTCGCAGACTTCAGATGATGGATGATGAACTTATGGCTATCAGACGGGATGTGATTGGGGGAAGTAAACTAGATTTTTCTATCAAAGATGATGGCACTTTTTTGTTTAGAAACCAGGTATGCGTACCAACTAGTACTGAGCTTCGGGACACTATTTTGGAAGAGGCTCATAAGTCTATATACACTATTCACCCTGGCAGTACCAAGATGTACCAGGACTTAAAGAAAAGCTTCTGGTGGAGAGGTTTAAAGAAAGATGTCGCTGTGTATGTCTCGAGATGTCTTGTGTGTCAGCAAGTAAAGGTGGATCATCGAAATCCGCAGATCAAGCAACCACTACCAGATACAGAGTGGAAATGGGAGGCCATTTCTATGGACTTTATTTTAGGATTGCCAAGAACATTAAGAAAATACAATGCCATCCGGGTCATTGTGGATCGATTGACTAAGTCCGACACTTCCTTCCTTATAATACGTCAGATACCGCCAACAAGCTCAGAATTATACATCAAGGAGGTAGTTAGGCAGCATGGTATACCGGTCAGTATCGTATCCGACAGAGACCCGATGTACACAACTCAGTTTTAGCAGCGATTTCAGGAAGGGATGGGTTCCAGGCTCAATTACAGTACGACATTCCATCCTCAGACCGATGGGCAGACTGAGAGGGTGAATCAAATTATAAAGGATATGTTACGTGCTTGCATCTTTGGATTTTCAGTCATGGGACCAACATTTATCCCGATCGAAGTTCGCCTACAATAACAGCTACTGTGCTAGCATCGGCATGGCACCCTACAAGCTTTATATGGACGACGTGTAGGTCTCCGCAATTGGGAAGAAGTGGGTGAGAAACTCATTTTAGGTCCCGAGATCGTGGAGAATACAACCAAGACAGTTCGTTAATCCGTGAGAGACTACGCATTGCTCAAAGTCGTCAAGAGCTACGTTGATCCGAAAAGGAACCATGTTGAGTTTAAGGTGGAGATAACGATTTGTCAAAATCTCTCCTACAAAAGGCGTGATGCGTTTTGGGAAGCGTGGGAAGCGAGTCCGCTATGTTGGACCTTCGAGGGCCGAGTCGGCGAGGTTGCCTATCGAGTAGCCTTGCCACATGACTATCGAAAATGCACAACGTGTTTCATGTTTCCATGTTACGGAGATATGTTAAGGACTCGACACACGTATTGGACTACCAGCCCATTGAGCTCCAAGAAGACCTATCCTTGGTTGAGGAACCGATACGAATCTTGGATCGTAAAGAACAAATCTTACGGACAAAGAGCATTCCCTTAGTACTCGTGAAGTGGCGGAACCATTCTTCAGAGGAAGCCACATGGGAGCGTGAAGCGGAGATTCGCGAGCAATTTCCACAACTTTTCGAGTGAAGGTATATTGTAAACTATAGTTATGTAAGAAAACCATACGTACCTTTAAATTCTTGAATTTGCTGCCAGAAAAAAAAGAAAAGGAGAATTTCTTCAAAATCTTCAATGTTAAATTGATTCGTAACATCGATGCTTTACATATATATCTATAACGATCACACAATAAAATCTTAAATGTCATATTTATTCATTCTCGGTTAGAACCGTATGTCTATTGGAACCCGTGTCATCAGTTAGAACATGTTACTAGGCATGTGATCATGCTTCTGAATAAGTATTCGATTCTGACATCTGAAATTTCTGCTCAAATAATTACCAAAAGGGTGAGGTAGGTGTGTGTGCTAGGTTTGTGTCATGGTGAAGTATGTTTCCAGGCACGTGACACTTGGGAAGGTATGCATCCATGTACAGATGCAATCCTCTATGGCAGTATGGGATGCCACAGGCAGTACATCCAAATTACTACGGATCCCGACCCTTGAAAGCGTGCTTAGTGAAGCCTACCGCATCGCGACCAAAGTTCTTTTAGACTTTAGACTGTTTCGATTTTGCTTTATACTGGTGTTAGGATAAGGACTTACCGCAGTTCGGTTTAGCTATCCGTACATTTTCGAGGACGAAAATTTCTAAGGAGGGTAGAATGTAAAGACCCGTATTTTGAACCCGAGTTAGCCTGACCCCGTGTGTGTATTCGGCTCGGCAATCGACGTCATCATTTGTTTTGGATTTTTATCTAGATGTGATTGTGCGGACAAATTTTGATTTAGAGCCCATTTGGACCCTCATGCGAAAGTTGTACACCGACCTCGGTGTGGTCGCTCAACACCGGGCTTGAGTTTTAAAATTAGAAGTATATAATACATAAGAGGTGTGTGTGTGCTTAACTTTGTGAGCAATCCTATTATAAGAAGGAATTGCATTCCCGTATTATACTAGGTTTTGTTAAGAGAGGAAGAGACGTGAGTGCCGTGAAGAACCGTAGTTGTTTGATAGTTATCCTACTGTGTGAAACTCCGTCTTCTCTCTTCTTCAATCATCGTAGGAGATCGGTTTAGAAAACCTCCATCTTTAGAACCCTCTTTGTTGAAAACCCTTGAACCTTAGAAAGAACTTGAATCAACCTTGGATTCGTGGTTGGCTATTGGGAGAGGTTGAGATCATTGGGGACGTGTTGGAGTTGTCTCTGTGAACTCGTGAGATCGATCGCAGCGCGAATCGTCGAGGAAACCCGTCAGTTTCATTCCGAAGCTCCATTCGCGTGACTCATTTCTAATCTAGGAATCCTTAGATTAAAGGTACATTTTAATTAAACTTTTTGATTAAAATCATTAGATTAGCCATGGGTTTTGCTTTGGGATGTATGGGTTTCGATTCGGGTGAAAACGAGCGAAATCACGTCGCTGTAGCTCGCTCGAGCAAGGATACATTAAAATACTCAAAAGGCGTTCCCTGCCTCGCTCGAGCGAGCTTTTGTCATCGCTCGAGTGAGAAAGTTCTGAAGGATCTCGCTTGAGCGAGCTATTATCATCGCTCGAGCGAGGTATTGCCGAACTCCGATATTACCTTAGTATTTTAGTCATAACTGTTTATCTCGAACTCCGATTGAGACGATTCTTTTTGAGTTGGAAAGCTAATAGAAATATCTACAACTTTCATATTTTGACCAACTCGTGGATCAATCGTCTTAATGGTCAAACATATATGTGAATGTTACGTCAAATTCTAGGATTGGCGCAACTTGCCTGTTTTGACTTGTTTTTGAGGAAACACTTAAATATGTCTATATTGTTAGTAATTAAAGTTAATCTTAATGCATGAATGTATATTGTGATGTAGATTGAGGGCGAGAGGCCATCAATAGGACCTTGCTTGACTTCGCATAACTCTGAGTTTTAGGTAGGAGAATCTCATCTTTACAATATTTTATTTTAATTCGCATGGATATTTTGAATTAAAATCTTTGAACTTGCATATGCCATTGAAATCACATCTGTAAACTGAAATTGATATGAATGACTAAAAATCTAAATCTACCTGAATCCTGAAACCTGAATCTGCTTAAGCTCTGAAAATCTGAAATCAAGAACCTGAACTATGTATAAGAGACTTGCATATGATTTATATTAGTATCTGCATTTGTTTTATGATTGACCTGAACGACCCCTCAAAAATTCCTGAACAATTTCCTGGCACAAGTTTCCCTCATTGCGCAGGGGCTTGTTGCATCCTGAAAAAGGGTTCATGAACGATGATGGTAGGTAGGGGTTCCCATCGGCTATATTCCTGCTCTCGAGATATAGTTTACTCGGGAGGTATTTTAAGTTGAAAATTAAGTCATGAATTGCTGAACTTTGCATATAGAAGTTAGAGAAACTAAGACTCAAACACCGTGATTCGTTTCTTGAAACTGTTTTCACACATTTAGAAATAAATCTTATATATGGTTTTCGCACCTAAATTCAGTTTATTATCTGCTTATATGTTTGACAAGCTATATTCCGATATTTGTCTTGAAACCATGTTAGTTAAAGTAAAATGCCGTAGATGTCTTTCTTCTACTGAACTTTGTTGGTTAGCTCACTCCGACTATACGTCACAGGTTCAGGTACTGACGTGGCTATTCAGGGCTGTGAGACTGATCCTGACTACGTGCCTGAGGAAGAGCTGGAGGTTCCTCCTGAGGAGTTTTTCCCAGTATAGAACTTACTGATTTTCTTATTTGTGGCGAGAGTTAGACTTGAATTTGTGGGCACATTTTAGTTGGATATCATAGTTTTATACTTGACGTTGATTTTTTTTATGACCCATGTTTCGATGATGGTCAGCCATCATCGGTGGTTCTTTACCTTTAATTGCTTCCGCATCTATTTTAGCTATGAATATTTATTGCGCTTTACTCTGATATGTGCCCTGTTTGTCCGGCTTATCGTTTATTCGATAGGTTGGCGAACCGGCCTTTCCTATACCTGAGGGATTGGAAAAGTCGGGTCGTCACAGTGGATGTCGAGTTTTTTATTTTTTCTTGCCTTTTACTTGATGGATTATTGCATCCCAATAATCCTCGAGAGAAATATCTGGTTCATCTGATTGTGATTCTCCAACAAGTACATTAAAAGGATAAGTTTCTTCTTGTTTGCTTTGATTAGAAGTCATGGATTCATCTTCGGATATAGATGGTTGACCGAAGGATTGTAAAAAATGAGGCTTCATGGAGTCAAGACATTTAATGGTTAATTATTCTTCAGACAGAGTAGGAAATTATTTTCGAAGCATGTCTTTGAAGAATTCAAAGGATTGGTTTCCAACAAAGACAGGGATGGAGTTTGCTTTGTTTGTTTAGCATATTGAACCATGACTGAAGAAATCTCTTGGATTTTATTGTCTAAGTTAAGAAAATTATCTCACCAACGAATCCAATAGGTTGTTTGGAGAAGAGGAACTTGAGTAGTAGTGGATACTTAGATATCCCACATTCAAATATAAGGAATTCCATATTCAATAAAGAAATAAAGGGATAATTTAGATAGATTAGGAGTTTTACCCTTGAATTGAGGGTGAACATCTTCATATTGTTTGAATAGAGGTGTTATAGAGTTTGGTAAAATTTGTGTGATTGGACCAAATTGAGTCCACTAGTCATAAAACCAATTTGGTATTCCTGCTTGAATGATATCAGACCATATTTTTATGAATCAAGAATGTTTTTGTTTGGGGTTAATGTAATAGAATGCATTGGAAGAAGATTTAATATAATCCAAATAATTGAATGAATGCCCTGATATTAATTTGCAGGATTTATTTAAGTCAAAACCCCATATTAAGGGTTTCATTATTTTATGAATGATAGCCTTACTATATGTAATTGGTCTATCTGGTAATTGATTGTCCATATGATGAGTAAATGTTATGAACCCAGTGGATGTTTTAATTGCTTCTGTAATGAGATGAGTTTTTCCCTCCAAAGCAGGATATCCTTGATTATCAAGATATCTCCTTTTAATCTCTCAAGGATCAGTCATCCATTGTTGATCTTTTGGTTCAATTACCAAAATGGTCGATAGTATATCTTTTTGGATGTAAGAAGTCTCCTTAGTTGGAGTTTCATTAGATTTCTTTTTATTGACAGAAGTGTTTGGAGTTGAGCCTTTTGTGGATTGAACCTTTTAGGGTTCTTTGTCTAATGTTTTGGATTATTGTCCAAAGATCATACTCATTAATTGGATAAATTGATTCCTAAAGTTGTGATAGTACTACAAAAAAAAACTTTTGGAGATGGTTATTAGAGATGGCTTTTCGAAGCCGTTTCTAATAACCATTTATTGAAGACAACCACTCAAAAGCTGTCTCTGATGCTTTTATTAGAGACGGCTAAAGCCGTCTCCCTATATAAAATAATATATAGAAACAGTCATGACCGTCTCAATATCTGACAGCCCGGATTTCGACACCCCGAAACCCATGCCATCGGCACAGCCCTCGAGGCTGTGCCCCATAATGTGTGTGCGGAATACTTGGTACATCCCATTCGCAACAAGAAACACAAGGAATTTAATGCAAAATAATTCTCCAATTCTAGTATACGCTAAGCCAAAATATATGTCCAAAAGATAGTTCTAATTCCATGCCTCAGCATGAATAAAAGAACCAACTTGAACCATCAGTGCCGTAACTACGGTCACCCACAATGGTTCGACAAAAGAATATTACATGTGTCTTACTCTTACAAAAATATGGGTGGACGTACCAAGTCGTAAATCTTTCTCTCACAAAACACTCTCAAAGTGAGCAGCGAGTCTTCTAAAAAAATCTCTCTGGAGGAGGCTCAGATTCCTCCCTTGGAACGTACTCTGAGTCCTCGGGATCAACCTCATCTGTAACATCCCCTAACTCATCAGTGGCAACTCTTAAATCGTCACCTATGATATATAGTCGAGGGTGAGCTACATCCTAGCTCAATAGGGGCAATATCATAACAAGTATATCCTTCTTACAAACATATATTTCATGACAAGAATAAAACATGAACTCATAGATATGTCATTGCTTGAAAAGTAAATTTAAGATGCAATAAAACAATTTGACTGCATTTATTACTCTACTCATGTATTTTAAAATGACTACTAGTTTTCCTTAGTTGCAACCAGGCTGAGACCATGACTTAAATCTTAACTTAAATAATCCCCGAGCAATATAGCATCGAGCCCTGATGGAATACCCTCTATCATCGTCTAATCAGACTATTTTTCATGGAATCGTACTCGTCCCTATCTCGTAAGCGACGGGCATACTACTACTACTACACATCCCTGGGATGTCTGCTGGTGTACGGATTAGTCGCCGTACCGGTCACGGATATCCTGCCGAGTCAGTCACGGTTATACTGCCGCGTCGGTTGGATATTCTCTAAACCTTAAATCAAATTGTGCAATATATATAGTTCTTCACCGTGTACTTGTGCTAATCCATAATAACTCATAGTCTGTGCAGACACATTCCTGGTCTATTTCATAATGTGGATCTTTACATCCACCACACATCCCTGGGATGTCATATTATCTGATGCATCTCTGCAGTGCTCACGTACTTATCCATCCCTGGGATGACTTAACTCTTTTATTTGTTATCTTTCCTCATTCTTTTGTACACACATGCGTACCGTTATCATCAAAACTATTCTTTACATTTACAACAATTTATAACAGTTTGAAGAGGAACATGCATCACTACTCTATCACTATGTACATGATTTTGTAATTAAGTGTACTAGTTTAGATATTCCCCTATCTCAAATGCATCTCAAACCTTCGGATTCTCTAATCCGATCAAACTACGAGCAACCCAATGGTCAGGAGCTTAGCTCCAACATTGAACAATCCATAAGCAAAAACAGATCAAAAGCCTAAATTGGCCCTAATCGTTCGAACAATTTCTAAATCGTTCGAACGAGCTCCTATATCGTTCGAACGATCTTTATTTCGTTCGAATGAACACTTCAGAACACTACTGTCCCATATAGCAAAACCGTTCGTTCGAACGGTTTCCAAAATCGATCGAACGAATTTCTTTTTTGTTCGAACGATTTACTCAGAAACCTCTTTTTTTTTCCAATTTTATCTTCTCTGGCCAAATTCGTTCGATTGGGTTCTTATTTCATTCGAACGAATTTGTCCTTTCTCAGCTATGGATCGTGTTCATGATCCCCTTCCACTATCTTATATCCTTCATGTAGATTTGTCATTGATTTCTCACATATATTAGCTATCTAATTTACATTAACATAAGAAAAATAATTATAAAAATTTTTGCTCACCTTCAATCGGTTGGATCCCTTGATCCCAAGCCTTAGCTCACTAGGGTTTCTCAAACCCTCCATCCTAAATCTCTCCTCGATCCCGAGTTCGATCCGTTAGACTTTGCGAGCCAAGATCAATGATTTGTATTCAATGCTTTCCTCCTCATTTCACAACAAATCACACATGCATTTACTGTCTCTCTCTCTCTAACTCCTCTCAACCACTCAACCAAAGAGAAATAACTTTTCTTCCCCTCTTTTCTTTATAATCTATGTTTTTTACAATTTGGTGTAAAGCACATACAACTAAGTGTATGTACTCACACATCCTACCAATCACCCTTATTCCACTTAACTCCATCACCTCAATATGTTCGACTAAGTCAACCGAGTCAATGTTGCTCCGGTCAAACACTTGACCAGTTGGTCCACATCCCGAGGTGCACTATTAAGTATGAAATTTTCGGGACGTTACATTCTCCCCTCCTTGGGAATTTTTGTCCCCGAAAATTATACTTAGAGGCCTTTCCCCCCCTCCCACACCTCGGCATGGGAGCCTTCACACAAAAACATATATATATATATATATATATATATATATATATAAAACACAAAAGATGCACAATGTGCAGAGTGGCAACCATGCAACGATTGTTCAAGAGGAAATATGTTCCCATGTACCTGTTTTAAAAGTTACAATTGTCCCAAAATTTACAGCCCAAAATGGTACTCTAAAAAAAAAATAGGACACCCAACAATCAGCCCTCAAGAGTCCTCGTCAGCCAAAGTGAGAACGTCATCATCATGCTCTCCACTGAGTCGACGGGCTGAAACCAAGCTCGCCGCTATGCGCTGAAGATAGTCGTCGGGATACATGAAACGCATCTCCTCGGCATGCAGTGCATCATAGTAATCGAGTCGGCGGTTGAGCAGGCGATTGTTTTCTGCCATCTGACGCGTATTGGCTTCCAACAGAGCCTAGATATTAGTTAAGGTAGGGTGAGCACCGCGTGGAGCTGGTTGTTGCAAGGGAACAGTGGCAGGAGGCTCATCATAAAATGGAGTGTCATGTGGTGGCTGGTCAGGGGCATGTGCTTGTTCTGCTGGTTGATGTTCTGGCTGCGGTGGTTCTTGGGCTAACGACTTCTTAGTCAGTTTCACATAAGATCGATTCCAATCAATCATGGTGAATTGTTGAACAATCCCCATCAGTTTGAATTCATTTTTAGAGAGGGTGTAGGTGTCATCACCCGCATAGTCTTCAACCATTAGTGAAATGAGGCTTGCATAGGGCATGTCATCCAATGGTTTCTTAGAGCCTTCAAGCAGTTTCTTCCTTGCATATTTCATCCCCTCAAGTACGACATGCGGGGCATTGAACCATCGCCCACTAAAAGATGAAAAGAGGGCCATTTGCACCTCGCCCCCACGTTCGTTTTTATGTCACAAAGGGTAGAGATTACAATGGATGATAGTATCGAGCATCCACATCTCG
Organism: Chloranthus sessilifolius; assembly: GCA_021018995.1. Classification (NCBI taxonomy): domain Eukaryota; kingdom Viridiplantae; phylum Streptophyta; class Magnoliopsida; order Chloranthales; family Chloranthaceae; genus Chloranthus; species Chloranthus sessilifolius. Next base: position 102,362,614 of record CM037597.1, read on the forward strand.
CACGACATATCGATGCGCTTAATTGAATGACCCGATCCCGTCCTTCCATGTGTCATTTGAGCCGCGACTTCTTTGTAATCGATTGTGGTGGGGTATGGTTCTCCCAAGGCAATGTCTTCATGATTGTAGGTGTGGAAACATTCCAAGGCATCGGCAACATCGTCGTAGGTGAACGTGTAATGCTGATTGCCGATCTTGGTCTTAATAATAGTCGCGTACTTGATATCTTCCATGTTCTGGTAGAAGAGTCAGACAATACGGGGGTAAAAAAAATCTCTACACGGACGAAGGATGGCAGTCAATCCTGCCGTGAACACATAATTGAACGCCCAATGCGTCTCATCACGCTTGGCGAAGGTTTTCGGATCGATGATCCATTCGGTCAAGAAGTCCTTATCCGACCACCATTCATTTGGTCGTTCACGTTGTGTTGGTGGAGGTGGTTGCATAGGTGGTACAGACGAAGAACCAGTAGGTGGTTTCTTCGGTGGCTGTTGTGAAGAAGAACCCAAAGTGGGTTTCTTCGGTACCGCACTCGCCGTGGCTTGGCGAGTCTTGGGTGGCATTGCAGATTAACCACGACTTAGGATTTATGGTCAAGGGTTTAGCCCTAATTGGCTCAAAATCCTAGAGTATGATGAAATCAAAATCTTTGAGAGTCAAAAGAGGTCAGTGGTTACCTCTTTGCGGTAGAAGAAGGTGTTCTCGTGCAAATCCACATGCGAATATGGCCGGAATCGATGAAAATTGATGCTCCTTAGAGCCTAGAACTCTTCCAAGAAGAAAGATAACGAAAGAGGGATTTCATTTGAACGAATGAGGAGAAAAACGCACTCCCATATATGCACTGTGCGAAATCGTTCAAACGATTTCAATTTCGTTCGAACGATTTTAATGCCTGGTTCAGACATTATTTCGTTCTAACGAATTATTTATACCTTATTTCCTTCTCACTGGCCCTTGGATTTCGTTCGAACGATTTGGAAAATTGTTCGAACGATTCCCTGACAACACTTTGACTCTCACTGGCACTGTCATTTCGTTCGAGCGATTTCAATTTTTGTTTGAACGGTTTCCTGGCAACACTTGATGCCATGACCTACAGAAATTCGTTCGAACGAATTTCTATTTCGATCAAATGAAATGCCAAATTTTTTGAAACTGAGGCTGTTCCCTCACGCTTTTCAAATCATTCAGCAAAATGAGTCAATTCCTTCATGCCTCACTATGGACTAATTGCCATTTACACCAACAAGGAATCCGTTATAGCGTGAATGATCACGTTACACATTACTCATAGATCACACCCCTCATAGGTGATACCTTCACAAAGCTCCGTCTAGTTGCACATACAATATTTAAAAATCTTAGAGATTAACACATAATTTTTATATAGCTCAAACTAGTTTTACACCTTCTCATTCAAAAATTGGAACTTCAAATTCTACATTTACAAACATTTTAAACTTGTGCTCCACACCCAGCATCTATCATTTAAATTATCTGTTGTTCAAACAAATGGGGATACAAATCCTGAATCTCGGCTTCTCTCTCCCAAGTTGCTTCCTCAATAGGATGGTTGCCCCACTTGACGAGCACTAATGGAATGACCTTAGTGCGTAAAGTTCGTTCCTTTCGGTCCAAGATTTGAGCAGCACCTTCAACCATAGTCATATCCTCATGTAACTCAATCGGCTGACCGCCCAAAATGTGCGTGGGGTCCTTTATGTACTTCCGGAGCATAGAGATATGAAAGACATTGTGCACCCTATCAAACAATGGAGGCAATCCGATGCGATAGGCTACTTCTCCGACTCGACCCAAAACTTCAAAGGGTCCTATATAATGTGGACTTAGTTTTCCCTTCCTTCCGAACCGCATCACACCCCTCATAGGTGATACCTTAAAAAATACATGGTCGCCAACGGTGAAATCTAGGCTCGTTTGCTTGACATCGGCATAGCTCTTTTGTCGGCTCTGTGCTGATCGAAGTCGTTTCCCTTATCATACATACAACCATAGCATTATCTTCAAAAACTAAGCACATATTTTTCTCCGATTTCTTCTCAGTTGATGGGCGATCTACATCGCCTACCATAAAGAGCTTCATACGGTACCATTCCGATGCTCGCTTGAAAACTGTTGTTTTATGCAAATTTGATCAACGGGAGATGTTGATCCCATGATCCTTGTAGTTCGAGCATACACGCCCTGAGCATATCTTCAATTACTTGGTTTACTCGTTCTGTCTATTTATCAGTTTGTGGATGGAACGCCGAACTGAAATCTAATCGAGTACCCATACCTTCTTGAAATTTCTGCCAAAACTTTGAAGTGTACAATGGGTCGCGATCAGATACAATACTGCTTGGAATACCGTGTAGGCGTACTATCTCCTTCATATAGAGTTTCGCAAGTTTGCCTGCCATATACATGGTGTTGTAGGGCAAGAAATGAGCCGACTTCATTAGTCTATCTACAACAACCCAGATGGCGTTGTACCTCTTTACTGTTCATGGCAACCCCATGATGAAATCCATGGAGATAGACTCCCATTTCCATTCTGGTATAGGTAGAGGCTGTAGTAAGCCAGCAGGGTGTCTATGATCGACCTTCACTTGCTGACACGTCAAACACTTTGACACACACTCTGCTACGTCGTGTTTGAGATCTCTCCACCAGTAGCTCTTATGTAGGTCTTGATACATGTTGGTACTACCTAGATGGATTGCGTATTTAGATTTGTGTGCTTCATCCAAAATAGTTTGTCGTAGACCGGCATCAACAAGAATACAGAGGCGTCCCCTGAACAATAAGGAACCATCCTCCCTTATAGAGAAGTCCGGTCTAGTACCTTCCATTAAGTCCTCTCGAATCTTAACTAACTCGGCGTCTTTCATCTGCAACTCGTGTATGTGTTCGAAAATTATCGGCCTCACCGAGATATTGGCCAACAGAGCACCGGAAGTTTGTACCTCAATCTTTGCATCATATGGCGACAGGTCTTCAAACAATTTCCACCTGTACATCCCCATCACAAGATTAGCTAACAGAGCCGAACTCTTACGACTCAAGGCATCTGCCACGACATTAGCCTTGCCTGGGTAGTATTGGATGGAGCAGTCATAGTCTTTGAGAAATTCCATCCATCTTCTCTGCCTCATGTTTAGTTCTTTCTGTGCAAATAAATATCGGAGGCTTTTATGGTCAGTGAAAATCGCAAAGGTCTCCCCATACAAATAGTGTCGCCAGATCTTAAATGCCAAGATGACTGCTGCGAGTTCGAGGTCATGTGTCAGGTAATTCTTCTCATGGTCCTTCAACTGTCTCGACCCATAAGTAATCACCTTTTTATATTGGTTTAGCACACAACCTAAACTGTTATGAGAAGCATCGCTATAAATTGCAAAACCTCCACTGCTTGAAGGGATTGCAAGTACTAGGGTTGAGGTAAGCCGCTTCTTTAGTTCTTGAAAGCTTGCTTCGCACGCATCGGTCCACTCAAATCGTACATCTTTCCGTGTAAGTCTGGTCAGTGGCCCCGATAGTTTAGAAAATCCTTCCACAAAGTGTCTATAATACCCGGCTAAACCAAGGAAACTGCGTACCTCGGTGACCGTCTTTGGTTGTTCCCATTACACAACGACCTCAATCTTAGCAGGATCTACCGTGACACCATCCTTTGAGACGACATGTCCCAAAAAGCTGACTTCTTCTAACCAAAACTCGCACTTGCTGAGTTTGGCATACAATGAGTGTTCACGCAACGTTTGTAGAGCGGTTCTCAAATGCTTCTCATGTTCTTTCCTTGACTTGAAGTATATGAGGATATCATCGACAAATACAACGACGCAAGAGTCCAGGTGCGGTTTAAGCACCCGATTCATTAGATCCATAAACGATGCCGGTGAGTTCGTCAACCCAAACGGCATCACTAAAAACTCATAGTGTCTGTATCTTGTTCTGAAAGCTGTCTTTTGGATATCTTTCGCCTTGACTCTGAGTTGATGATACCCAGATCGTAGATCGATCTTAGAAAACTACTTTGCCCCTTGTAGCTGGTCAAACAAGTCATCTATTCTCGGCAACGGATACTTGTTCTTTATAGTGAGTTTGTTCAATTGACGGTAGTTAATGCATAATCTCATTGACCCGTCCTTCTTAATAAATAAGACTGGCGCACCCCAAGGAGATACACTTGGTCTGACAAACCCCTTATCTAAAAGCTCCTGTAGTTGTTCCTTCAACTCCTTCAACTCGGTCGGAGCCATTCTGTACGGTGCTTTAGAAACTGGCTCCGTTCCAAGTGCCAAGTTGATAGTAAACTCCACTACTCGATCCGGAGGTAAGCTTGGTAATTCCTCTGGGAAGACATCTTCAAACTCGCACACCACTGTGATCTCTGTAATAATATTCTTTCTTTCCTTGTCGTCCATCGGAAAGGCCAAGTAACCACTGCATCCTTCTCTAATTAGGCTTTCGGCCTTGATGGTGGACACAAGTGGTAGATACTTTGTTCTCATTCCAACAAATCGAAATGATCTCCTTGTATTCGGCCTAAAGATGACAACCTTGCTCTTGCAATCGACCGTTGCACAGTGCTTTGACAACCAGTCCATGCCAAGGATTACATCAAATCCCTGCATGTCTAACAGAATCAAATTTGCTGACAATTCAAAGACTTCCCCATCTTTAATAGCTACGATTCTGATTTGCATCAATTGCGGACTAATTACGCATCAATTTAATCTAATGTCTCTGGCTTGATCCTCATCCTTCTTACAAATCGAGGCGTAACAAACGAATGAATAGACCCTGGGTTTATCAATGCTCTAACCTCGTACGCTCTATGACTCTCCTTCCCATACACGTATAAGGTACCTATAGTGCACACTCATCTCAGTATTTCACTCGTGTCTCTTATTTAAACATGATATCAATGTGACCAACAAGACTTTTAAATGTCATTTAGTCTACACAGATGCAATTTTTTTTTCTTTTCTACTAATGCATTGAAAATGTTATATTGATACCATAGTAATTCAACTCAAATAGAACTCACCTTGAATGATATCATTGGAGTTCCGAGCGTCCTCCGCCATAACTGCATAAGTCCTCCCTTATACAATCGGCTTCTTGGCTTGTATGGGTCGTGGTGCAGAAGCAGAAGCCGTTCTTCCCTTGTTCATCTCCGAGCAATCTTTTATTATGTGGCCCAGCTTCCCACATCGGTAACATCCTTGCATTCCCCTTCTACAATCAACCGTTCTCCGAGGCTTGCCACATTTGTCACAAGTCTCCCTTGGAGTAGAAGAGGCCGCCCGAGAGACGCCTTGGCTAGCAGACACTCCTGTGGTGATGGTAGGGTTCTCATACCGGATCGGTCTCGCCAATGCAGACATAGGTGGCTTAGAGAAATTCTTATATGTGCTTTTTCTAGGGAGTGGAGCTGACGTTGTAAACCTCAGCTTTTTTTTCCCCAAGTTATACTCACTCGCTCTCCCTTGAGCTGTCCCTGTTCCATCGTGCTGATCTCTTCTCTTCTAAACACCATAGATATCCCTCTCAGCCACTATGGCCTTTTCCATCACATCCGCATAACGTTCAAGTTCGAAAATTGATACTCTTTCATGGATGTTTGGTCTTAAACCTTCTTCAAATTTGGCTGCCTTCATGATCTCTGTGGATGCTAACTCCAATGCAAATCGAGATAACTGATAAACTCTATACCGTACTCTCGCACAGACATGCTGATTTGTTGTAGATTCACGAACTCTCTTCTCATTTGGACTCGCACCTGCTTAGGGAAATACTCCCTATTGAACTCCCTAACAAACTCCGCCCAAGTCCATAGATGGTGAGGGCCCTCAATTTCTCTTCTCCTCAGCATAGACTTCCACCATGGATCGGCATCTCCCTCCAACTGAAAGGAAGCCCATCCAACCTTCTCACTCTCCGTACTCTGCAATCTATCTAGAAGCTTCTCTATCTGATTCAACCATCTTTCAGCTTCTAATGGATCTGTCTGCCCATAGAAACTAGGAGGTCTCAGTCTCCTAAAATCAACGAATGACGAGGGCAACAGTGCTGGAGGAGGAGGTGGTGGCTGATGACTATTGGCATTATTGACATTATTAGCCGCCAATAGTGCCGTCTGCTCAGCCAATATCGCAGTCTGCTACGTCTGCTGAGCCATCGCAGCGGCCATAGTCTCCATAGCCAATGCGATACAGTCTCCATAGCCAATGCGATACGATCGGTAGTTTCACTCCTCCGATCACCTTCTTGAGAATTTTCTTGGTCTCTACTACTAGACCCTGCTTGAAACCCTTCTTCACCTCTTTGGTTCCTACTCTGGCTACCACTCCGTCGACCCCTCCTTCCAGAAGACATCGCGTTCTGCACATGAAACCAAGGTTTCGTTAGCAGAAGATCCCTTCACTCTGACAAAAGTACAAGACTTGTCAGAAATTCTAAAGAAAGGGCTTTGATACCAACTGTGGCGATTAAATTTTGACACCCGAAACTCGTGCCATCAAGCCAAGACCCTCAAGGTCATGCCCCATATTGTGTCTACATCCCATTCGCAACAAGAAACACATAAGGAATTTAATGCAAAATAATTCTCCAATTCTAGTATACGCTAAGCCAAAATATATGTCCAAAAGATAGTTATAATTTCATGCCTCAGCATGAATAAAAGAACCAACCCGAACCATCAGTGCCGTAACTACGGTCACCCACAATGGTTCAACAAAAGAATATTACATGTGTCTTACTCTTACAAAAACATGGCTGGACGTACCAAGCCGTAAATCTTTCTCTCACAAAACACTCTCAAAGTGAGCAGTGAGTCTTCTAAAAGAATCTCTCTGGAGGAGGCTCAGATTCCTCCCTTGGAACGTACTCTGAGTCCTCGGGATCAACCTCATCTGTAGCAACCCCTAACTCATCAGTGGTAACTCCTAAATCGTCACCTGTAACATGTAGTCGAGGGTGAGCTACATCCTAGCTCAATAGGGGCAATATCACAACAAGTATATCCTTCTTACAAACATATATTTCATGACAAGAATAAAACATGAACTCATAGATATGTCATTGCTTGAAAAGTAAATTTAAGATGCGATAAAACAATTTGACTGCATTTATTACCCTACTCATGTATTTTAAAATGACTACTAGTTTCCCTTAGTTTAACTCAAATAATCCCCGAGCAATATAACATCGAGCCCCGATGGAATACCCTCCATCGTCGTCTAATTAGACTATTTTTCATGGAATCGTCCTCGTCCCTATCTTGTAGGCGACGGGCATACTACTACTACACATCCCTAGGATGTTTGCTAGTGTACGGATTAGCTGCCTTTACCAGTCACGGATATCCTGCCGAGTCAGTCACGGTTATACTGCCGCGTCGGTTGGATATTCTCTAAACCTTAAATCAAATTGTGCAATACATATAGTTCTTCACCGTGTACTTGTGCTAATCCATAATAACTCATAGTCTGTGCAGACACATTCCTAGTCTATTTCATAATGTGGATCTTTACATCCACCACACATCCCTGGGATGTCATATTATCTGATGCATCTCTGCAGTGCTCACGTACTTATCCATCCCTGGGATGACTTAACTCTTTTATTTGTTATCTTTCCTCATTCTTTTGTACACACATGCGTACCGTTATCATCAAAACTATTCTTTACATTTACAACAATTTATAACAGTTTGAAGAGGAACATGCATCACTACTCTATCACTATGTACATTATTTTGTAATTAAGTGTACTAGTTTAGATATTCCCCTACCTCAAACGCATCTCAAACCTTCGGATTCTCTAATCCAATCAAACTACGAGCAACCCAATGGTCCGGCTTAACTTAGGTATGATAAGCACATAAAGGGCGTCATTATAATGTCTAATCATTAGGTCTAGAAGCTTAGCCCCAACATTGAACAATCCATAAGCAAAAACAGATCAAAAGCCTAAATTGGCCCAAATCGTTCGAACGATTTCTAAATCGTTCGAACGAACTCCTATATCGTTCAAACGATCTTTATTTCGTTCGAAGGAACACTTCAGAACACTACTGTCCCATATAGCAAAACCGTTCGAACGATTCTAAATTTGTTCGAATGGTTTCCAAAATCGATTGAACGAATTTCTATTTCGTTCGAACAATTTACTCAGAAACCTCTTGTTTTTCCAATTTTATCTTCTCTTGCCAAATTCGTTCGATCGGGTTCTCATTTCGTTCGAACGAATTTGTCCTTTCTCAGCTATGGATCGTGTTCATGATCCCCTGCCACTATCTTATCTCCTTCATGTAGATTTGCCATTGATTTCTCACTTATATTAGCTATCTAATTTACATTAACATAAGAAAAATAATTATAAAGATTTTTGCTCACCTTCAATCACTTGGATCCCTTGATCCCAAACCTTAGCTCACTAGGGTTTCTCAAACCCTCCAACCTAAATCTCTCCTCGATCCCGAGTTCGATCCGTTAGACTTTGCGAGCCAAGATCAATGATTTGTATTCATTGCTTTCTTCTTCATTTCATAACAAATCACACATGCATTTACTCTCTCTCTCTCTCTCTCTTAACTCCTCTCAACCACTCAACCAAAGAGAAATAACTTTTCTTCCCCTCTTTTCTTTATAATCTATGTTTTTTACAATTTGGTGTAAAGCACATAAAACTAAGCGTATGTACTCACACATCCTACCAATCACCCTTGTTCCACTTAACTCCATCACCTCCATATGTTCGACTAACTCAACCGAGTCAATGTTGACCCGGTCAAACACTTGACCGGTTGGTCTGCATCCCGAGGTGCACTATTAAGTATGAAATTTCTTGGACGTTACACAATAAGGTTCACTATTATTTATAGAAGTTTTTATTTTTATTCTATAAATGATAAATCTATTATAAAAGGAAGAGAATGAAGTTCGAAAAATGGTTAAGAGCAAATGCATTCCTTTTTTTCAAATTTGTTTTCATAAGCAATTTTAAGTGCCATCTTGAAAACTGGTTGTAGATGGTTTCATTTTTTTAGTGATTTCTCTTGTTTTCAAGTCCATCTTGAAAACTGATCAACAGTGCCAATAAATTGCTTACATTTGACGAAATTATGTTTATCCATACCTACTTCATTCACTGTAGGCAATGTTCTTATCGTGCAGTTTTTCCACTCCTTTTCAAGACTAAATGCTGGAATATCACCCTTTGCAAAAACCCTATAGTTCCCCTGGGTGAACTACCAGTTCATACGGTGTCTTGAAGTGGGTAAATATTATGGAATATGATCAATGGGGCATAAGAGGCATCATCACTTTTGAAGGGCCTGTTAAGTTGCTCAATTCTTTCAAAAGATGACTGGCTCGGATTTTGGGGGCTTGAAATCCATGTAAGATAGCTTTTGCTGCTAGAAGGTGCATCATAAGCTTATGATGCCCTGAGGAGAGTAAAATCTCTTTATGGGATGACATTGACTGAATCGGTGCATCATAAGCTTATGATGCCCTGTGGGGAGTAAAATTTCTTTATGGGATGCATTGACTGCATTGGTGTCAACTGTCACTAAGAACTCACTATTGCTTGTTATATGATAGTCTATATTGTTTATACGTTTAACTATTCTTATATTTAGGGAACTTGTTATATACGTTTAGCTATTCTTATATTATGGAATTCTTAATTTTAAATAATTTATTATATGTTGCTAGTAGATACTCTGTTTGTATCTAATCTATAGCAGGAGTGTCATAATTAAGATTTAGGAGAAATTGGTTAGAATAGAGACACTTGGTTTTGTATAATCTACTAATCTATCAATCCCTTTGCACCTTTGGACATAGCCTCATAGTGATGAACCACTATTGCTTTGTATGTTTCTTCATTTTTTTTTAATGAGACACTTACCTGAACATGATGGGGCCATGACCTCCCACTTATGCACACATCTTTGATAAATTCGAGCAGTCTGCCTAGCAGCTCATTGTTGGCATGTCTCAGCCAAAACATTATCAGAGGATTGGTTCAAACACTCTAATCAAATGAGATTTTTAGGCACAGGGTAGATCCTTATACAATTTTGATCACTCGTGCCACATGTCCTACAAATGAGACAATCATATTCCACTAATCCTTGTATAATTCATTTCTCTTATTTTTTGAACAGCATAAAAAACTCCTTTTATTTGTTTTTTTTTTCCAATAGAGTTGTAGTAATGAAGTATCTGCTTTTATTAGTTTCTGATGAAGACAGCTGCAGATGTTTGTGTTCTTTATGACGAGAACAAAAGGCAGAGACCTTGACGCTCACATTCTCCTTACAAGGCCCTAGTGGTCTATACTTGCTCCTTGTATTACATTTTTATGCTTGAAAGAATATATATATATATATATATATATATATATATGTATATATATATCAGACGTTTCTTAAATTTTACATATAAAAATCTGTTATGATAAGCAATTTGTTATTAATTTTGTTTGTTTCTACTGGATGTGCACTCTGTCGAGTGGCCAGCTCTGTTGCTATACTCTGTTGCTTTGTTGAGAATAGGATTGCAAATGGGTCCCATTCTCGTCTATTTTCTCTGCTTCTACAGTGAATCGATTAGGGCAGCAAATGGGTCGAGGTCATCCTGACGTGTTTTCTAGATCCATCCTGCTACGGGTCCGGTCCAAGTTTAGATATTTCAAGTTGTTGGGTGTTTTGGATGTTTTCGGTCAATTTGGATTGAAAATTTGGGTGTTTTGGGTCAATTATCAAAAAAGTTGTTGGGTGTTTTGGGTCAATTTTGGATTGAAAATTTTGAGCTGTTAAAATAAATAGGTCAGGCATGGGTGTCCAAAACCCAACCCTGTGTGTAGCTGTAGTTGAGAAGCATTCAATTATGAAAGACCTTTTAGCCACTGATGATTTTGAGGCTTTTGAAATTGTAGTTTGGATTCTTTGGTTGGAAGGTGTTTTGTTAGTTTTATGGTGTGTCTCCTCGGAGGAGAATTCATATAAACAAATATATCTGCCTTTCAATGCTTCTTCCTTCATTAATGTCTTCATGCTATGTGGCATACATCTTTGGCTAGCTCAATTGGTTCTAGCTTCTGTATACCTAGGCTTTACTGCATCTATAATTTGGGTTGGGCAGGTGGGCAAGCATGCACTCATTTGATTAGATCACATATTTTTTTATCTTTGCCTATTTTTTAAAGAATTTGATGAAGGAATAATTACTTGTTTTTTTTTTTCTGACACATCAGGGAACATATCTCACTGCTGCTGCACGCAGCCATGCAAAGGCTTACATGAAGGAACAGTCATTGGTAATTTCAATGGAGAATTTTGGGGAGTTTTCGCGAGTACCCAGGTGCATTATTACTTTTAAATCCTTCTCTGTGGGCAGTTATCACTTACCATGTTAGTACAATAACCATATATTATAAGAAAAACCCATATATTATCCGCATATTCAATTTTGGTTCTTACCGTCATTTTCACGCATAGATATTAGAGTTGTTTTTGTGAGAATTTTTGTCATTATCATGACTTAAAAAATCAGTGTTGCTCCTTAGAAAAATGGTCTTGCCAAGTAAATCTATATGACCAATTGATTTGTCATTTTTGGATCCACGGTCGTCCGTAAGACACTCACGAACGTCCGTGATCATGGACGACCGTGAGTGATTCACGGACGTCCGTGACCCGAAATCCTATAAATTCTAGGAAGTTCGGACAATTTGAAAACTGATCCGAAAATCCTCTATTTTCAAGTTTCTGGTCCAAAATTTTTATCCTTGAGATTACTTACATTTTGTTCATTTCAATCTTAAATCTCAATGATGAGTATGTTTTCTCTAATCCTTGTTTGAGAGTGGACGACTTGTGAGAGACTAGTGGACCTTCGTGAGAGACGACGGTTGTTGGAATTGTTCACTATGGATAGAATGATGGTGAGAGGCTGTCATTGTTGGTGATAGGAGTGATAGGGCATATCATTCCAAAGAGGCGCACTATAAGGTTATTAATTCATAGTGGATTTTTTTCTTGGATCTGAGATAGATCCCGTGGTTTTTACCTGTGATGGGCTTTCCACGTTAAAAACGACTTGCATTCATATTTTTGTTGTGTGGTGATTGTGAGTAGTAATTGAGTGTTTAATTTTATAGACTATTATAAACTCCTAAATTTCAATTGGTATCAGAGCCTGGTCACTTGATAAATTTTAACAAATTAAGTGTTATGTCAAATTTGAGATATCACGATCTTCCTAGAGAAGGTTCGTCTACTGCTAGACCCCCTATGTTTGATGGCTCTAATTATCCTTATTGGAAGGCAAGGATGAGAGCATTTTTAAATTCAATGGATCCTCACATATTGTTTTCTATTGAGGACGGATGGTCGCCACCAACTACGACCTCTGTTGTCGATAATATGCTACATACTACTATCAAACCTAGATCTTTATGGACGGATAAGGAATATGATAATTTTGGTTATAATTCCAAGGCCCTCAATGCTTTATTTGGAGCAGTTACTGCTTCCGAGTTTCGTCGAATAAGTACTTGCACCGTAGCCAAAGATGCATGAAAAATTCTCGAAACCACTTATAAAGGAACTCCTCAAGTGAAGATTTCCAAACTTCAAATACTCACATCTCAGTTTGAAAATCTTCGCATGGATGAGGATGAAAAGTTTTCTGATCTCTATATTCGCTTAAATGATATTGTGAATGACTCGTTTAATTTAGGAGAACCTGTTTCTAATACTAAAATTGTGCGAAAAATTCTAAGGTCACTACCTAAAAGGTTTAGATCTAAAGTCAATGCCATTGCTGAATCTAAAGATGTTGACAATCTAAACTTAGATGAACTTGTTGGATCTTTACAAACTTATGAATATGAAATTTAAGACAATCATGTTACTAAAAGTGTTGCTTTCAAATCATTTAACGATGAGTCTGATTCAAGCAGTGATTCTGATCAATCAAATGAACTTGCTTTGTTTGTTAAAAAATTTAAATTTTTTTATAAAAATAAGAAACAACCTTTTAAAAAATTTGAAAATTTTGAAAAATTTAAATCTTTTTAGAAAAAACCTAAAAAGGAATCTTTTGACACAAATCAATGCTTTAAGTGTTATGGTTATGGGCATTATGCTAATAAATATCCTAATAAGAAAAATGATAAGGAAAAATCTAAAGTCATGGCTGCTACTCATGAGATTGATATATCAAATGAGTCATCTTCTGATGAATCTGAACCTGTTTTATATGGGTTTAGAGATTTTGTGGCCTCAATTATTGAATCTAATAATTCTCAAGCACCATCCCTTATTGAAACCGACTCTATTACATCACTATCTTTTGATACTAAAATTGATGGTGATATATTGGATATGACAAATGCTTACAGTGAACTCTATCAAGAATCAATACATCTAACTAAAGGAAAAATTAAATTGACCAAAGAAGTGACTGAGTTAAAAAACATTATCAGTAAACTTCAATCTCAAGTCAGAATATATGTTCAAGAAAATATTACTCTTCAAGATAATGTGAATTGTTTCACTTCTAAATTTATAGAACAGGAAAATAAAGTAAATTCCCTCATTTTAATAAATGAAAATTTAAAAAGAGAACTTGGTCCCATTTATGAAAATATTCAAATATTTACAAGACAAATGAGAAAATGGAAAAGTTACTCAATTCTGGTCAAAGAATTATAGACAAATCAGGTATTGGATATCATCATGCAGTAAATAAAAATCCTAAACCTGAGATAACTCATGCTCTAAAATTTGTTAAAGAAACCAAATTACTTTTTACGAATTCTAAACCAAATTCAAGTAAATTCAGATCTATCAATTCTAGATCCTTTAGTAGAAGAGTTCCAATTTGCTATACTTGTGGGTGGGAAGGGCATACTTATGTGTATTGCCCATTTGCCTTTGAATACTTTTCGTACTACGTCCTAACTATTAAACTATGAAGAAAAATAAAATCATCTCGTTGAGTAGTTTAAATAATAATATCAACAAACATGTGATTCAAAATAAATTAAATCTTAAATACAAACGTGTTTTGATTAGAAAATTTGATTTGACTGCTCAGGTTGCTTATATTTCACTAAAAGCTAGTGAATCATCTAAGTGGTTTCTTGATAGTAGTTGTTCTACGCATATGACTGATGAGAAATCATTTTTCTCTCACCTAAGTCTATACTCGGAGGGAAATGTGACCTTCAGAAATGGAAGTTCATGTAAAATTAATGGAAAGGGAACTGTTGAAGCACCTGGATGTCCTAAATTAAATGAAGTCCTTTATGTTGAAGGACTTAAAGCTAATCTCATTAGTGTTAGCCATTTATATGATAATGGGATGAATATTAGTTTTACAAAAAATTTGTGCACTGTAGTTAATTCAAATGGCCAAATTGTTTTTGAAGGGATTAGATCTTCTGATAACTGTTACACATTTAGTGATCCTCTCAAAAATAATTGCCTTATCACGAAAACAAATGAGATTAATATCTGGCATCAGAGGCTTGGCCACATGAATAAAAATTATCTTTACAAATTAGCCTCTGATCAACTTGTTAAAGGTTTATCGAAATTAAGTAAATCAGATGGATCTATTTGTAGTGCATGTCAAATGGGTAAACAGACCAGTGTTTCTCACAAGAAAGTAAATGTTCCTACTTCTTCTAGGATACTTGAATTAATACATTTTGATCTTGTAGGTCTCATGAGAACAAGTAGTTTAGGAGGTAAGAAATATGTGCTTATATTGGTTGATGATTTTTCTAGATATACTTGGATTGCTTTTCTTTGAGATAAATCTCAAGCTTTTGATGAATTTATTATAATTTCTAAAAAAACTCAAATTGAAAAAAATCTTTCTATTATTCGAATTCGTAGTGATCATGGCAAAGAATTTGGAAATTTATCTTTTGCTAAATATTGTGTATCAAATGGAATAAAGCATGAATTTGCTGCTCCTCACACACCTCAACAAAATGGTGTGGTTGAGAGGAAAAATAGGGTACTTCAAGAAATGGTTAAGATTATGTTAAATGCTAACAATGTGGCTAAAAATCTGTGAGCTGAGGCCATTAGTACTGCTTGTTACATAGCAAATTGTCTGTACCTTAGACCCAACACTACTAAAACTCTATATGAAATATGGAACGATAGAAAACCTCAAGTTAGTTATTTTCGTGTCTTTCGTAGTACTTGTCACATTTTAAGGGATCATGAATCTCTTAGTAAATTTGATGCTAAAATTGACAATGGAATTTTCCTTGGTTACTTTTTGAACAGTAGAGCTTATAGGGTTTTTAACTTAAGAACTCTTACTATCATTGAATCTGTAAATGTTATTATAGAAGATCAAAGATAAGATTCTTCTACTGTTTTAAATAGAGATATTGATGATGAAACTCTTATTGTTCCTGTTAATCATGAAAAACATAGGCTTTATAACACTAATTTTTCATCTAACAATAAAAATTTTACACACCCTACATCAAATATCACCGAAGATATGAATGTAGAAAATACATATAACATTATCTCTGAAAATGAGTCTCAACATAGACCCTCCTATGCTCGTGACATGAGAAGTCACCATCCAAGTGCAATCATTGGTGATGTTTCCACCAAACTGATGACTAGGAGAAAATTTAAAAATCTTTCAAATCTTCTATGTCATGTTTGTTACACATCAAATCTCGAACTAAAAAATATTAAAGAAGCTCTTCTTGATGAACATTGGGTAATTGCCATGCAAGAAGAGCTCACTCAATTTAAAAAAAATGATGTATGAGAACTTGTTTTTTGACCTTCAAACATCAGAATCATTGGTATGAAATGGATTTTCAAAAATAAAGCTAATGAAGAAGGTAAAATCATTAGAAACAAAGCAAGATTGGTGGCTCAAGGCTACACACAGGTTGAAGGCATTGACTTTCATGAAACATTTGCACCTGTGGCTAGACTTGAGTCCATTCATATAATTTTGATAATGACGTGCCATTTAAAGTTTAAATTATATCAAATGGATATAAAGAGTGCCTTTTTGAATGATTTTCTAACTGAGGAAGTATATGTGAAACAACCTAAAGGGTTTGAAGATCCACATCATCCTCTTGATATTTTTTGACTTAGAAAAGCGTTATATGGTTTGAAACAAGCACCTCATGCTTGGTATGATAGACTTACGAAATATTTAATCAATAACGGTTTTAAACATGGTAGTGTGGATAAAACTTTATTTTTAAAAGAAGAATCATCTCATTTAACTGTTGCTCAAATTTACGTTGATGATATTATTTTTGGATCCACACTTGACTTAAATGCACATAAGTTTTAAACTCTAATGAGCAATGAATTTGAAATGAGTTTATTTTCTGAATTAAATTATTTTTTAGGTCTTCAAATTAAGCAGTGTTCTTCTGGCATTTTCATTACCCAATCCAAATATGCAAAAGAACTTGTTAAAAAATTTGGTTTAGAATCAAGTAAACTAGCCCATACTCCAATGAGTACATCTGTGAAATTGTCAAAAGATGTAAATGGTAAATCTGTTGGAGAAACTCTATATAGAAGCACGATAGGTAGTCTTCTCTATCTAACTGCTAGTCGACCGGATATTGCCTATAGTATTGGTATGTGTGCTAGATTTCAGGCAGCCCCTAAGGAATCTCATCTAACTGTACTTAAACGTGTCATCTCTTATGTTAACGGAACATTAGAGTTAGGTCTCTGGTATCCCTTCGATACCACATCTCATATCATCGGTTTTTTCGACTCTGATTGGGCCGGTAATTCTGATGATCGTAAAAGCACTAGCGGTGGTTATTTTTATATCGGTAATTGTCTTATGTCTTGGCTCAGTAAGAAATAAGCTTCGGTTTCGTTATCCACTGCTGAAGCAGAATATATTTCTGCTGGAAATGGGTGTACTCAACTCTTATGGATGAAGCAAATATTGTTTGACTATGGGATTTCTCAAGGTGTAATGACCTTATTTTGTGATAACACCAGTGCTATTTGTATTTTTGAAAATTCTGTACAACACTCTAGGACTGAACACATTGATATTCGACACCACTTCATACGTGATTTGGTGAAAGATAAAATTATTCTCCTTGAGGACATAGACACTCAATTACAATTAGCTGATATTTTTACAAAACCTTTGGATTTTATTCGATTTGAATTTCTTCAAAAAACTATTGATTTATGCTTCATTGGTTAATCATATCTTCAAATCTTGTATATATGTTTTTTATTTTGAATTTGCACATCATTATGTTTTTTTTTGGAGGCTTCAGGTTTCTGTATGATACACTCTAAATTTTTAAATGTGAACATCTGATCAAATTTCCTGAACATGCATTTCTCTAATCTTGAGCTACTCTTAATTCGCTTTCATTCAGTCTTATCATGGTTAATCTTTTTTAAATTGTTAGTATATAAGGGAAATTTTTTATAGTCATTGCAACAAACTTGAGTCCTGTATAAAAATTGATATCTGATTAATAAATTCAAATTAAAAGATTGATTCTTCTTATATATATCTAATTTCATCTTACATATTGCCTTTTCAACTAGAGCTAATAAGCCCGTTGGAGTATTTTATACTTAATGCCCTGAGTCAATTGAATTGGGAGTCATTGGTCTAACCCTCGTTAAATGAGTTGAATAGAAAGCAAGTAAGATTCAGTTTGCATCTTCAAATAAGCTTTTACTCTACCTTGTTGCCTAATTGACTTGAGCAAGTAAAAGCATTGGGATTTCTTAAGATCCATTGCCCTAAACTAACTAGTTGGGAGTCAATGTTTTGAAGCTCGTTAAAAGGGTCTTTTAGAAAGCTTAAAAAGGTATGAGTGATAAACCTTTTAACTAGTCAAATTTCTATATAAAATATGTCACTTTTCATTATCAATATGACTGTGGATTATTTTTGTTGCAAATGACGTTGTTCTTAAAAATTTTCCTTTATTAACTATCATTAATCTTAAGTGTTACTTATGATTTTATCTGAAGATTGTTAATTTTGATCAACTCTAACTCTTCCTAAATTGCATTTTCAAGATGTTTAACTTAGTTATTCATATGCAACTTTATTGTGTGGCATATTGAAAGTTTTGAAATTTTACGAAAGTACATTAACTTCTTAACATTTTAGAAAATATTAAACTTTTTGAAAATTTTAAAATTTTTTCAAAGTACCACAAACGTCCATCTCCCTATCACGGACGTCCGTCATTAATACGTTTCACTGGAATTTTTCTTTCGATCGTCCATAAATCACCACGGACGTTCGCATTTTGAATTGCTTTCGGTCAAATTCTAATTGGACGTTCGTGCATGTCACATCAGACGTCCGAAAATAGTCAACCATCATTTCAAAATTCGAAACAATCCTTTCTCATTATTCCAACTGCATGCTTTCAAATCATCAACGAACATCTGTGCATGTCACAATGGACGTCCGTCGTTTTGAAACCCAGCGCCAAATTGTGTTTTCTTCCAATGGTTGCAGATGGCTTTCACGGATCTCATATACCCTACGGACGTCCGTCGACAAGTTTTATAAAAACAGAATTTTCAAAATTTAATTCATTCTACACAATGTTTTTACTTTCGAAAACCTGATTTCCTCTTAGATTTTACGTAAAAATGTCACAAAATCAGAAAAACTTCAAGAAATCTAAAGGTTCCTCATCTTCTTTCTCACCCTCACTTCAACGATTTCCATCTCAAAGCCATGAAGATCGTTTTTTTCGTCTTTTTTCAACTCAAAACCTAATAGTTGAACGAGTGGTACTTGAAAAGTTTCTTAAAGATCATGATTTGTTTGATATGTTTGCTTCACGGGATTGGCTGTCTCTTCTTTCTCTGTAATATCCCAAAAATTTTAGTGTTAAACAATGACCTTAGGATCCGTGCCCGACTGGTCATAGGGTTGACCAAGTGATGGTCAAATAGTGAACTCATGAAGTGATGAACTAATGTGATGTCAATATAACATATGTGTAGTGTATAGTGTAAGTTAGTGTCACGTACACCTATCTCTGGTGTATGTGTTTAACACACAAGCAGGAAAGGGGATAAAAAGGTTTAATAAACCTAAGTTTCATTTATTTGGTTGTTGAAGAGAGAGTTAAGAAGAGAAAGAGAGAGGGAGTAAGGAGGAGTTATTGAGGCTAGGAGTTAATGCAAATCCAGAGGAGATTAGAGCATTGAATGCTGATCCAACGCTTGAGGAGCCGTTGAAGTGAAAAGATAGAACCTTAGCCATCAAACCCAACAAATCAACCCTTTAAAGGATTTATTGATGTAAGTTGTATTAGATTTCAATACCTAGATAAATGATGGTTAAGATTCAGTCAATATAGTTCAAAAGGGTAGAGTAAAAACTTAGAAAAAGGAAGGAAAAGAAAAAGAATGGATTTGGGAAGAACAACCTGAAAGGGGGCTGAATCTGGCCAAATCGATTAATCGAAATTGGGATTCGATTAATCGATTTTGGTCCGGAAGTTAAAAAGTCAGGAATACCCGATTTTGATTAATCGATTTGGAAATCTATTAATCGAAGTTAAAGGTCGATTAATCGATTTAGGAATTGACTAATCGATTGGGTACCTCCAGTGGCCGGAGAAACAAGACCTAGGGAAATCGACTAATCGAGTTAGGAAATCGATTAATCGATTTTGGATTTCGATTAATCGATTTGGGATCGACTAATCGATTTCGGACTTTTGACTACTCGATTTGAGAATCGACTTTACTATGCTAGGGGTTTCGATTAATCGATTTTGGATTTCGATTAATCGATTTGGGTTTCGATTAATAGATTTTGGGAATCGATTAATCAATTTTGGTAGATTCACTTGACTTTTGATTTGGACTTGGAGGTTCATGGAGGGTCTAGGACCTTCTCTATTGCATCTTTAATGATGTGTTACATGTGTTGTGATGTACCATAGGTGGTACGTGTGAAAGTGAGCACAAGGAGCCGCGTGGGACCTTGAGGCTTAGACCTTCAGAAACCTGAGGTAGGGAACACCTGGAACATATACTTTAATTGTAAAAGCATGTATGTAGTGATATAGAACTCAAACTAAAAATATTTTAACTGTGTAAATCTTTGTGAAAAGGGTGCGTGTGTGACACCAAGAATGTGATAAAAGCATATGTGTGATGCAAGTAACTGAGATCAAGAGATCAAATGGGAATGAGACATCCCCAGGGGATGAGAAAGTAATAAAGGCATCAATGTGATGCAAGTAAATTAGATATTTCAGGGATGTAAATATGATTGAATAATTATTGTTGAGGCCTAACTGATATAAGATAACACTTTATACGGTGAACAACTATATGTAAAGCAAGTGTTATTTTTATTATTTAAGGTTTGATTAGAATACCCCATCGACGTGGCGGGATACTCACGACTGACTCGGCAGGATATCCGTGACTGGTACGGTGGCTAATCCGTACACCAGTGCGGAGGTCTATCCGTACACAGTAAGCACATCTCAGGGATGCTGAGGTGAGATTTAACCCCGTCACCTATTGAGAAAGGGGCTTGGGTAGTATTCCCAGAGAATACATATAACAACTGTCTATTTAGGCGACGATGGTGGATATTCCATTGGGGCTCGATGCTATATTGCTCGGGGATTACTTAAGTTGAAGATTTAAGTTTTGCTTTAGGCCTGTTCAGTGTCATTCATGATAAATCAACAGTAAAGTAAGACATGCAAATTACTAGTAAATCTTGAATGCAATTACCATCTTTTAAATTGTTTTCTAGCAAATGCATAGACACATCATGCTTAGAATATCATAGAATATATGTGAGATTTTGATTTATATGTTCATTATGTTGTTCCCTATTGAGCTAGGATGTAGCTCACCCCTTTAGACTATACATCGCAGGTCCTTTGTTAGTAGCGGCTGAGGCTTCGAGAGACGTAAATTCGGGTGATTCGGATTACGTACATGGGGACGAGTTGGAGCCTCCTCCCGAGGACTTCTTCTAGGAGACTCTGCTGTGTACTTTGACAGAGAGTAGTTTTGAGAGCTGATTGTACGGCTTGTTATGTGTTAAGACCTGAAAAGTACCACTTTTTACCCCTTAACTTAATCTCTGTTAGGCCCTTAATAATTTAATAAATATATTTTAAGTCTATTCTATAGGTAATAAGCAGCAGCTGCCAATAAACCCCTAACCATGCCAAGAAGCTCACTGTTGCCCCAGAACTACCTCAGCAGAATGAAGGATGAACTCAGACAAAGAGTTGGCTGAAGCATAAGCACATCAAAGCATAAATAAACTAAGAAGAATGCCTCGCGCGAATGCCGCAGGTTTCAATTAAACCAGAGATAAAGCCTTCGCACAGTTGTCGCGGGCTTCTGGAGGAAGCACAACAACTGGTCACGTAGTCTTTAGGCCATTCTCGCGTGGTTTGGTGCCAGAAAGAATTGAAAAGCAAACTTCGCGAGGTACTCGTGAGGCTCAGTCTAAAGCATTCGCGCAGTCTCGCATAGCTCAAAAGAGGAATCGTTAAGCTTCGCGCGACTCATTCAGAAGAGAGAGCTTCAGGTATTCCTGCGCGCAGCTGTCGCGCAGTGGCCGCGAGATATAGACCTTCAGTGAATCTCGCATGACCCAAAAACTCTTGAACACTGCTTCCTTGCGAAGATCTATCGTGAGATTCACCAAGGGACGAACCGCGTGAGCAATCCCCGCGCCATTCAAAACTGAAAGAGTAATCTCGCGACAGCCATTAGTACCCCGCGATGACTAAGATGTAAACCCCGCGACTGCATGAACTTCAAGTCAATTCAACCCCGCGATGCCAACTCTATCACGCGGAAAGATCTAGAAATCTTTTCTATCCAGCGAGGATCGGGTTCTAAACTTCTCCCCACTTCTACAAGGGCAATCTGGAATCTCCAGCAATTAGGGCACGCACTCTAATGCTCTAATCTCCGTGCACACGCCTCGAAGCATCCAAGGGACAAGAATGGGCCACAATTGTATTAATGAAATTAGGTTTTCCTAACCCTAATTGTGAGAGAACCGATTGCTATATAAGCTTAAGCCTAGCTTAGGTTTAAAGGATCACTTGGGACTTAACTTTTCACCTGTAGAATTACAGTAGGTGAAGGTTAGGGTTTAGGAGTTTTCTTTTTCCTTTTTCTTTCTCTCCATAGTCCAGCACTTGTTGGCTATGCCTTTTGTATGATTGTATGGTATAGTTTTTAATGGAGTCTTGTAATAGGATCTATTGCATGTATGGGATATTGTTTTATTGTGAGTTGTTCTGTACAAGGCTACTGCCTTGAGATCCTCCATTACTATGTTGTATCGTAAGCAATGGAGGATTGTTTTTAAGGATCTATTTAGATCTAAGTGACCTGTGTGTCCAGGTTAGGCACTTTGCAGGCCTTCCCCCACCACAGGACCCACTAAATCTGAATCCCCATGGGAACTTGTGCTTGTAGCCTTGTGAATATGGTGGCGGCATCAATGTTCTTGTTCTGTCTTAGACCTTTGTGAGGAGGATAGCCTTTGTGGATAGTCTGTGACCATTCAAGTGGACAGATTATAGCCCTAGGGTGAGGCCAATTCATGGAACTAAGACATATTCTTCTTCTCTGCACTTGTGCTTGTAGCCTTGTGAGAGATTGTGCAGTGACAGACTCCCCTATAGTTGAATAGATCCACCATCAGATTGCGCACTGAGTTGGTCAGAGATTGTAGGCTTGTGACTGGATCACTGCAGCCTTTCTAAAGCAGTGATCAGCCATGCTTAAAAGCTAATACTCAAACTCTTGCTGGTCCTGTGTGTCTAGGCTCGTGCACTTTGTAGGCCTAGCCCCACACACAGAACTTTAGAGGATGAGGTTCCTATGGATTCTTAAGCTTGTAGCCTGGATGAAGTAGTGCCTACAATGGGAAACTTATTCTGACTCATCTCTGGATTATGGTTCTCCTATTGGATAGTTTGTGACCATTTTAGTGGACAGGTTATAGCCTTAAGGGATTGGATCATGGCACAGGAGTGAGTTAGATTCTTTCTCCTCTTTGGTGATAATGTAGCCATTGGACATGATTTCTATAGCAACAGATATGAGTCTGAGTTATAAGACCCCATTAGATGTGTACCTAATAATATACTTCTCACCCTTTTATATTTATTTTCTCACTCCACCACTCTTCTTAACCCTTTCTGTAATCTAAATAGTAAGTTTCCTTAGGATTTAGATTATAGTGACTTTAAATCCCCTTCCATTTAGGATTGCCAGATTTGGAGAGCCTACTAAGGATAGCTCCCTTGGTGCTTTAGATCAACTTTCCTGTGGGACAAACTCTTACTTATCAAAACTTACTACAACAGGCCCTGTATCTTGCAGGACTGTGCATATTTTAGGCTTGCTGCTCCATAATCATCACTCTACCTTTCACTCATTTTTCATCTACCCCATTCTTATCACTGTCTTCAATAAAGTCAGTAGCAAGCACTTAAAATAACCCAATATTATGTGAAGCCTTTATTTTGATAAACAATATAATTAAATTGATTATTTCTTTTGGCGAACCATCTACGGTGATCTGTTTATGACCGATGGTTCGGGTCGGTTCTCTGTTCATGCAGTGATATGAAAGTAGAACTGCCTTTTGCATGTGCCAGTTGGGCATATTAACTTTTTCTACTTTATACAATTATTTGCTTTATATCTTTTTATTATTTGCTTGTTATACCAATGTTTCGTATATATCCATGGGGCACGGTTTGGAGGATTGTGCTGATGGCACGGGTTTTGGGTGCCGAAATTCGGGCTATCACATTCTCTATCTGGATCTGCTTACACCAAAGTAGTTTGGTGTTTTTATGCCAATCTTCTAGACTCAAAAATCGTTGAGAGCCAAATGGAGTGTTACGCTGTGTCGTATGTTTTTGGTAAACAAATAAAATTTTCTCCATTACTTATTTATGAAATCTTAGGTATTCCTTTAAATCTTGATGGGTATAGCTACCCTATGGATGAATGTCAGGTTCATTCTTTGTTTCATCCATCCACAGTGTATGATTACGTTTGCAATGACCAAAATTAACTTACAGACTGTATTGCACTACACCCTTATGAAAACCAAATTTCAGTGGCTTCGTTATGTCCTTTTTGCCACTCTTATACCAAGAGCGGGTAATAAGGATCAAGCGCGTTGAGACATTATTTATCTCATGTTTCTTTTAGACAAAAATCGTCCTTTGTATGTGTCCACTATTATTTTTGAAATTATTGTTCGCCGAGTGAAGGACGATTCTTCTAAAATGTCCTTTCCTTTTCCCATCATCACTAGTAAGATTGTAGAGTCTCAAATGACTCTTCCACCTCATCTGGCTACTTCTCGGGTCATGGCACCCCTAGGCAGGCTTAAAAAATTTGAGAAAAGGGTAAGAATAGATTTGGATGATGTTGAGTTCATAGATGATAGTTTTGAAGAAGATGACGCAGACATTCCTGCTCTAAAAAATATTAGTCACCAAGCTCCTGTACCTCCTCCAGTTCAAGCTCCTGAGGATCATTATTATGTCCATCGCTTCGATAGGATGAATGCTGATATTCAACACATGAATTTAGATATTCAAAACTTATCTAAAAGAATAGATACTGATTTTAATGTATATGGGGAGCAGATTTCGTCTTTACAGATGACTATGATTGACGGCTTTGAAGTGATGATGCATCACTTTAACAGTGTCTTTCCGCCATCAGGAGCTCATTTTCGGCCGCCCGAGTGATCTTGTATTTTCTGTGTTGTGAACTTTGAATTGGTTTATATATAATTATGTTAATGTGCTATTATTTTTTTGTTATATTTTGTGTGACGAGGCATTTAGAGTAGTTTGTTATAATTTGTAATCGCCCTATTGAACACTTGCACGGTATGTACAAATTTTTTAGTCTTCAATGAATGTGAAAAGTTATCTTAAATTGTGATTAAATTGAGATATTTTCTGTTGATTTTAATTCACCTGACCCTTTGTCACATTATGACAAAAAGGGGGGAGATAAACTTGATACCATAAACTGTTACAATTATATTATACTTGTGCTATTAAAATTTTATGTTTCATTCAACAGGTGAAAAGCAATAAGTGAAAGATCAAATCCTAAAATAGTGTTTAGGCTATTTTTTTACTTTGCAAATAGTTAGGGGGAGCAAATAGAGTTATAATTTCAGCATTTTCATTCTAGATTGATGTATAGGATTTAGATGAAAAATGAATATATTGTAATTTTTAATTTTTGAGTCTTTGTAAACTGATTTTTGTCATGATTGTGACAAAAGGGGAGATTGTGAGAATTTTTGTCATCATCATGACTTAAAAAATCAGTATTGCTCCTTAGAAAAATGGTCTTGCCAAGTAAATCGATATGACAAATTAATTTGTCATTTTTGAACCCACGGTCGTCCGTAAGACACTCACGGACGTTCGTGATCACGAACAACCATGAGTGATTCACGGACGTCCGTGACCCGAAATCCTATAAATTCTAGGAAGTTCGGACAGTTTGAAAACTGATCCGAAAATCCTCTATTTTCAAGTTTATGGTCCAAAATTTTTATCCTTGAGATTACTTATATATTGTTCATTTCAATCCTAAATCTCAATGATGAGTTTGTTTTCTCTAATCCTTATTTGAGAGTGTACGGCTTGTGAGAGACAAGTGGACCTTCGTGAGAGACGACGGTTGTTAGAATTGTTCACTGTGGATAGAATGATGGTGAAAGGCTGTCATTGTTGGTGATAGGAGTGATAGGGCATATCATTCCAAAGAGGCACTGTAAGGTTATTAATTCATAGTGGATTTTTTTCTTGGATCTGAGATAGATCCCGTGGTTTTTACCTGTGATGGGTTTTCCAAGTTAAAAACAACTTGCGTTCATATTTTTGTTGTGTGGTGATTGTGAGTAGTAATAAAATGTTTAATTTTATAGACTATTATAAACTCCCAAATTTTAGATTCCATAGGAATTAGATGTCAACATTTACACCCATAATTTGAATTTTGAATTTGCAGGTCATAGGCAATTTGCTCTCCCTTGCTCTTAAACAATGGAAAGGTATGTTGTATTTGCATTAAAAAATCTAGTCATTTACTTTGTAGTTAGTATTGACATTTTCAGTTCACATTTCTGTGTCAGTCATAAGACCTTTACAGCATGCTACCATGGTTGTCTTCTGCATTTTGTTATCCTGGACTCGCCACTTGGGATGGTCAACTTGCCGGCCAACATGGGTGTTGTGTCAAAACAAAAATTTCTCATGCCATCACTCAGTTCATTTAAATCAGGCGGATTCACCATTTTACCCAGCATATGAACGCTTCAAATTGAAGCATCCTTAAGCTTTAAGAACAAATTAGCACATCAATCAGCACAGATGCTGCCTTGAATTTAGTTTTTTAATTGGACTGTCCCTATCAATGCACACATCCTCGATTTGTAGCTAACACCATTTTACCCAGCGTATGAACGCTTCAAATTGAAGCATCCTTAAAATTTAAGCACAAATTAGCACATCAATCAGCACAGATGCTGCCTTGAATGTAATTTATTAATTGGACTGTCCCCACGAATGCACATAACATCGATTTGTAGCCAGAGTGAGGTGCACCACCCTATAATACTCGAATGTGGTGAAAGGGAGAATACCTTTGACCCAAGATCATTTGTACATTTACAAATAATCAAATCTTATTTATGATATTTTCAATTAAATTTTTTTCGTTAACTCCCAGATGCCAAAACTTCTTGTGATGTCAGTTGCTTTCTCCTGGAGTCTGCAGATGACCCAACTTTAAAGGACCATCTTTCTTAAATTCTGAAATTTATTAATGGGATACCTACCATTGGATATTTTTTCAAATGGGTTTTCCAACAATGAGTAGGAGATTGTGTAGTTCTTATATTAGGTACAAGATTTTCCAACCAAGCACGATATCTTGGTTTTTCTGCTTTGGAGTAGGCTTGTAAAACCTATATGTGGATGTCCCAACTCATTTTGGTGGTACTTTAGAGGTCATTCAAAAGAAATGAACTGAGAAGGTAGAAGTCCGAGATGCTGCCGCGTAGCTGCTCTTCAGTAAGTTGAAATTATTTTTTTCATCTCATGTTTTATTTGCCTTTAGGTTTATGGTCTAGGGTGATAGGATTCCGTTGAAGCATCTTCGTTTTCGGGATACTGGATATTGGTTTTCAGTGAAATAAAAGAAAGGATCAAGAAAACACAAGATGAAAAAAAGGCAAAGAAAGCTGATGTCATAGCCAAGTCTCAGAAGACTCAGATCAAGGGTAGCATGCCCAAGGGTGCAACACCAAAGGGCCCAAAACTTGGAGGTGGTGGCGGAAAGCACTGAATCCTTACCACTTATTTACCTTTTTTGCAAAGAGAAATTGGAAACTTAGACTAAAACCTTTACAAGGCTTTGTAGGGTTATTGGCAAAACTCTATAATTTGTGTGATTTTTGTTGCTGAAACAGTTTTTTATTCTTACTTGATTTTAATGTTGGGCATAATTCAAGCCTCCAGAATTCCCAAATCCGAACCTAATATTACCTTTCGGAGATGGTAAGGTTCTAGAGGCTAACTGTGTTTACATTTTTTTTTTGTGGATTTTGTGGTGATTGTATTCTTGTGCTGGAATATTCCTCTCGGTAAGGAAATCACCGGGAGGTTAAGGTTCTTCTTGTGTGAAAAATAAAATTGAATAATTATTTCATTTATATTTTTTATAGGTTATGGATGAGTACTGTTGGGCAATATGATGTCTGGGAAAAAAAATAACATTAAACAGAATAAAAATTTTCATTGGAGACGGCTTTTGGCCGTCTCCAATAACAGAGTAAAACTTATTGGAGACGGCTTGCACCCGTCTCCATAACATAGGAAAACTTATTAGAGATGGCTTTTAGCCGTCCACAATAACAAAAGAAACTTATTAGAGACGGTTTCAAGCCGTCTCCAACATGCGTTAATATGGCAATGGAGACGGCTTATGGTGGTCTCCAATAAGCTCAAATATTGGAGACGGTCAAAAGCCGTCTCCAATATTTGGTCTCTAAAGACATTGGAGACGGGGCTATTGGAGACTACATGGAAGTCATCTCCAATAGTATTGGAGACGACTTAGTCATCTTTGGAGATGGTCAAAAGCTGTCTCCAATAAACTTATTTTTTGTAGTGTAAGGAGATATTGCCCCTTCCTCGGCCTTTGCCTCTTCCTCCTGAAGAGGATGCCTTTATGGTTGGCCTTACAAAAATTTACGTGTTAGAAAATCAGGAAGAAAATTTGTTTCTCCTTTGATATATTCAATTTGAAAATCAAAAGAACATAATTCTGCTTGCCGTCGGGCAAAGATTTGTTTGGTTGTCAGATTTTTTACATCTTTTGAAGATTCTATTTTGCTGCACTAGAATCAATTATGAGAAAAAATGATTGGTTAAGCAAGTCATTTTGAAACTTAAGAATACATTTCACTAAAGATAAAATTTCTTGCTTAATAGTAGAATAATTCTTCTGTGCATCTTTCCATATACCAAAAGTACACCGAATTAATTTTTCCTTTTGTTTGGAAGGATTTACCTATTTCAAAATGCCTCCATAGCTGATTTGAGAGGCATATGTCTCAACGATTTTAGACTAATTAGGATTGGCTAAAGAGAGACAAGAAATTTGTTTAACTTTCAATTTAATTTTTCGAACTGCTCTTGAATGTTCTTTATTTCATGGGGATGGTAATTTCTTTAACCCTATATACAGAATTGTTGCGTTTTGGGCAAGATTAGGATAATAATTTGTAATATAATTGAGACTACCCAAAAATCTTTGTAATTGGGTTTTATCTTTTATTTCATCTGAAAAATTTAAAGGGAACTTCAATGCTTCTATCGATTAAAATTATTTGGCCTTGGTGGATGTTATGACCAAGAAATCTCAAAGATGTTTGAAATAATTTAATTTTGGGAGCAAAAATAACTAATCCATTTACTTAAATTATTTCTTTAAATATTCTTAAATGTTTTAAATGTTGATCAATGGATTTCGAAAAGATGAGTATGTCATCAATGTACACAATAGAAATTTCTATGTATGGAGTGAATATATCATTCATGATATTCTAAAATTCAGATGGTGCATTCTTGAGGCCACAGGGTATAACATTCTATTCGAAATGGCCAAAAGAACTAGTAAAAGCCATTTTATAATAGTCATTCTCCGCCCCTTGAATTTTCTAATATCCTGATTTGAAGTTTAATTTGGAAAAAATAGGAGCAGATTATAATCAATCCAATAAATCCTTTTTATTAGGAATAGGGTAACGAATTCATTATAAACAATCATTCAATGATTTATAATTGAAAACAAGCCAAGGAGTACCTCGTTCCCATTTAGCAATTTTTTGGCATAAAAGATGGTACAACTCCATGGGGAGTGACTTCGCCGAATAAGTTATTTTTGTAATAAACTGGTAATTTTAGTTTTACACAATTCCAAATAAGCAAGATTCATTTGATCGGATCTTACTTTTGTTGGAATATATCTTACATTGAAATCAGAATTATAAGGTAAAGAAACAATATGTTTCTTTTGATTCCAAAAAGCATTTGGAATATCACTGCATATATCAATGTGAGAAGATTTGAGTAATTACAAAATTTTTTATTGGATCGTAGGGGAGTTGATTTGTTGTTGTAAAGAAATAAATTTTACTTCTTGTTAAAGAAAATTAATTTGTTGCTCTTTGAACAATAAATTAGTTTCAACCTTATTTACTAATTTAGATTGAGGTTGTGTAATAAATTCGAAGACAAGATTATGCCCATTGTACTGAGCAAATATGCCAGTAGAATCTATCTTAGTCAAAGGTAAAATTAATGTAACAAATGGAGGGTCAAGGATAACTAATTGGATTAAATTCTTCACCAGAATAATATAATTTAATTTATTTTTAATATGCATTTTGTATGCACTTGTATTGGTAAAACTTTGATTGGTTTGTCAAAATATTGTGTAGTAACTAATTCTTCCTGGATGCAATTCATATCGGCTCCACTAACGACAAAAGTAATTGCATCTTTGATCGTGAATTCTTGATTAATAGCCAATGTAATTTTGACATACTATTTTGTGCAACCATGAGCTCTCGCGAGTCCGTCGCGATGATGTGCTCTTTAAAAAAAGATGGAGTCGCCACCCGGATCTTTTGGTATCCTGGGCTACCCAAAATCAATATTATATGCACCAAAATATTAAATATGACCTCGAATTACCGATCAACACCAAAGGCTCTTGGGTAAGGACTTCGGATATCAATCGGGAAGATGTTAGGCACCCGATCGACCCGCTCATAAGCAATCTCAACTATGGCCAAGTTTATATATATATATATATATATATATATATATATATAAAGAGAGTAAAGGTGAGTGGCACTTCCTCTTGACTGAAGGCACATCGATCCTATTGAGCCCTCCGCACCTGCAAAAATTTTGGCGGCGTAACGGCTCAATTTTAGGATAGAAGAAAAGCAAAGAAGGTAGAGGAATAGAGGGGAGAGTCAGAGCTCTCGGGCCCTTGTAGCACCGTTGGTTGGATCTTCGTGTGAAAACGTTTCCGATGAGCTTCTGAAGGTAAAAGGGGTTAGAGAACAGTTATGACTATGCTAAGGCTTGGATGATGTGAGCTTGGGAAATTAGGGATGGTGGTTTGATGGTATAGGCTAAGGTCTCTAAGCTAAGAGGGTGTTCTGAATTAAATGGGTGCTATTTTTTTTATGGATGCAAACCAAGGCTTGAAGAAGGGAGATATTTCTCTAAAGCTTTTTCGCTCTTATAAATAGTTTTCAAGTCTTAGTCAAGGGGGAGGTGGCTCTCTATTTATAGAGTTGGATGTAATTAGGGGGTGCTTAAAGTGTTAATTGGGTTAACAATAAGGTAATGCTAAATCTAAGGTTTTCTAGGTTTTCTAAGGTTTAGGTAGGTGAGAATTGAGTTTCAATGGTAGATGATAGGGTGATGGGTTGGATGACAAAAGAGTGAAAATGATAGTTGGGAGAGGTATAATGATCCTAATGGAATACACCTTGATGGCTGGGATGGTCCACAAGTCAAACACCAATTCTAAAATATGCTATTTTTCATGAAAATCAAGGATTTTAGGCATGCATGCATAATATGCACGCATGGGTAAATTTCGGGTCTAGAATGCTAAAAGTACCTGTCTGCAAAGAGCAATTTTGAAGCAAAAAAAGCCAAATTGGCCTTGCGTGCATAGTATGCATGCATGGTTAATTTCTGCCAAAAATTGCCCTTGCGTTCATAGTATGCACGCACGTGTAATTTCTTGCATTTTTTCATATTTTTCAAATCGCTATAACTTTTGATGTACAACTCGGATTGAGGCGATTCTTAGTTAGTTAGAAAGCTGGGAACCTATACTTTCTAATGGTATCAGTATTAATACCTACATATGTCTACATAAACTTTAACACTCCTCTTTCTAACCACTATTCTGGTTGGGCTTTCTAAGGGTTCAGGAAGGATTTTAAGGGTGGTTCGTATTGATTCCTAAGGGTTTGGGATGATTTCAAAGGGTTAAGAGTTTTGGGATGATTCCTAAGGGTTTGGAAAATTCTTTTGGAAGCTCGGGGGTACGCCTTTTTGGAAGTACATATTGATCGTACCCCCGAGCTTGGCGTACACTTTACAGGGATGTCGTGTAGGTTTTTAAGCCTGTGATCGAGAATAGACACAGAAAAGATCCCTTCTGCATCCATGTTTGAATATAGTTATTCGATATGTAATCTCATTTAGCAGTGGAATCAACTCAATCAAAACATTGACTGTTTGACCAAGATTGACACTGTCACTCCTACTTTGAAGTAGGATACAAAGATCTAAGGCGAACCTTAGATTTAGGACATTAATTCAGCACAACTGCGTTGCTAGAAAAATATTGGCATTTTATCGTATTAAAGCATGCATGTGCGTAGCTGTGCAGGACAAAAAGTACAATGAAAACACAAATTTCTTTTTTTTTCTTTTTAAAATAATTGTTTGTTCCATTTCTTTTTCTTGAGTTAGACCGACGTGAGTGGTGAGATGCTTCCTCTGATTGGCCCTTCGCCGAGAGGTTGCCTGTCTTGAGGCTTTGGGGCATTTGGTGTTCCTGCACATTCTCAAAAAAATGTTAGTCCCTTTTTTCTTTATATAAATAAAAATGTGCATCCTAATTAACAGAAGAAGCAAACTTTTACCTATATATATATATATTTTTTTTGAAAACATATATTTTGATTTTTTGGATTTTCTTTTTCTCTCTTTATTTAAAACGAAAGTATGATGCTACAAATAAGTGCATGGAAAAAAGTAGAAATATATATGTATATATATATATATATATTATATTTTCTAGATTTTTCTTTCTCATCATTTTTTTTTTCTTTTCTTTCTTTTCTTCTTCTTTCTTTTTTGTTTGATGCCTTAACAGTGAGACGAAGTCACGAGTTTCATTTTGAGCATAGCCAAACCTTTTTATGCAGTCAGACCTGAGTGAGGTTCAGAATTTTGACTAAGGTCGGACCGTCTATCCCTTTGGGACAAATTCACCCTTTTTATCCTTACCTCGGGTCATGCATTTAACGGTGGGGTTATGAATATATACCAGATTCAGACCCGATTTGAACTAACATGAGCGGCCTAGATGATGCCCAGAGCTCGGAAATATAAGCAACGAAGTAACCGATTTTTCCTTTCTTTTGAACATATTTACTTGTAGTGGCCAAGACTGGTTTTCGTCATGCCCGTTATTCCCCTCTTTTTTACCTGTAGCACCCTTTTGTGTTTCCACTATGTCCGTGGTTATGCATTTTTATCCTAAGTGCCTTTCAGGTTATCACCTGGTCCGCACAAGCTCGCTTTTTTTACCCGTGGTGCCCTTTCGGGTTTTCATCACGCCCATTTTGCTTTGAGGTTGTAAATCTTTATTTTCTTTTCCTTTCTTTTTATTCCAAAGGCCATGATATGGACGTCGATTCTGTCATAACTGGCTGGATGGAATTCTTTGTTGTCTCTCAGCTTGGCTCATGCTAACTCAATGGATATTGTGACTGCTAGTAGACCTTAAAGAAGACTTTCTTCAGGGATGTATTGTGGCCATAGGTTAGAAGGGATAGATTAGGAATTTTGAAGATATTCTTGGGTCTAAAAGTTTTTCTTGATTGAGTTCCAGCTGTCGTAATACACTTCTTCCTTGGGAGATTTTTACTGTATATGCCCATGATTTTTCTCTCTTTTCTTTTCTATTTTTTTTATTCTTTTTATTTTTTTTTCCAAACATCCTCTCTCTAGGATTTTGCTGTTCTGATTTTTTTTGGATTTTGATGGTAACTCTTTTTCTCCTATTTTGTGTTTGGTATATACACTTTTTCTTTCTTCTTTTACTGGGGAGGGGTTTATGAAAAAAAGGCTAATGGCTCAATGAGTGTAGTGAAGGGTATGAACATTCAGGGACACTTTTTGGCTACTAGGCCTTAAAATGATGGCCTTTTTTATGGGGTCCTTAAGCAGTCATGTATCCATTTTATCGATACTTACCTTGTCGCGGGAGACTAAGAGTAGAATCGTCATACGTATCCAGCATTATGGGCTCAAAAAAATGATCTTCGTCCGTGGTGGCAAGGCAAAGTACATATCCAGGGAGTACTTCTCGGATGGCATAGGGCCCTTCCCAGTTGGGCTTGAATTTCTCCATCAGATCAACGTGGAGAGAAGGGAAGATCTTCTTGACTACTGTGTCACCCATTTTTAAATCTCGAATGTGAACACGCTTCTTGTAAGCACGTACGATCCTCCTTTGATAGGTATGGGTGTGACACAAGGCTAGGAGCCTTTTCTCATTGATTAGGTTCAGCTGTTCAAAACGAGATCTTTCTCTTTTAGCTCTGATAAATCAGACTTGATGAGGGTGATGAGTGAAGGTACTTTAACTTCAACTAGTAGCACGACTTCAGTTACATACACAAGGGAGAACGGTATAGCCCCTGTAGCGGTACGGATCGGCGTTCAGTAGGCCCATAGTGAGAAAGGTAACTTTTCACTCCAATCTCGATAAGTGACAACCATCTGCTCGAGGATGTGGATGACTGTCTTGTTGAAATCTTCCACGACCTCATTGGTTTGTGGCTGATATGGTGGCAAATAGTGCTATTTGATCTTGTACTGCTTGCATAAGGCTCTAATAAGCTTATTTGCAAAGTTGGTGCCATTATCTGTGATAATATCCTTGGGCATGCCGAATCGACAAATAATGTTGTTCTTGACATGGCTGTCCATGATGTTCATATAGGATGCTGCCTCTACCCATTTCATGATGTACTCAATGGCGACAAGGATGAACTGATGTCCGTTAGAAGCTTTCGAATTGACCTTTCCGTCGACGTCGAGGCCCCATGTGGCGAATGGCCATGGAGTGGTCATGCTGTGTAGATTTATAGCAGGAGCATGTATCAGACTGGAGTGTTCTTGGCATTTGTAGTACTTTTGAACGTGCTTGCAACAATCAGTTTCCATTGTAGTCTAGAAATATCATTGCTGTAGGATCTTTTTGGCGAGCATGTGCCCATTGACGTGGGCCCCGCATACTTCTCCGTGGATCTCTTTCATGATGTTGGTTGCCTCGCTTTTAGTTAGGCATCTGAGCAGAATATTATTATATGATCGCTTGTAGAGGCAGTCGCCAAAGATGGCATAATTTGCCGCTAAACGTTGGACGGTCCGCCTGTCCGTCTTTAATGCACCTTTAGGGAAGGCTCGAGTTTTGAGAAAATTCTTGATATCTAAGAACTATGGAGGATCATCTAACTTTGTGGATCCCTCGATCAGGAGGCAAAAGGACGGCTCATTTCTTTGGCCGATCATGATTGGTTTCATTTTAATGCCATTGGAAATTTCTACCATTGATACTAACGTTACTAGTGCATCGACAAAATGATTTCTTATTCACGAGACATAGGATGTAACATCATTGAAGCATGCGATTAGATCTTCAAGGTGCTCATGGTACGAGATCAACTTCTCATCCTTTGTTTTCCAATCTTCATTGGTTTGGCATATGATCTGTTGTGAGATGTTAAACACCCTGAGATGAGTTACGTTCATGTCAAGAGCTGCTTGTAATCTAGCCAGGCTTCGTACTCAGCCATGATATTAGTGTAGGGGTAGTTCAGCTTGATGGAGACTGGGATGTGGGATCCCTTTGGCAAGATTAGAATCACGCCAACTCCTTTTCCTTCAGTGTTTGACGCCCCATCATATTGCATTACCTAGGAATCTTATGCCTCTTCTGTCATGAGCAAGATGTCTTCATCAGGGAACATGGTTCTCAGAGGATCATAGTTAGGTAAGGGATTCTCAACAAGATGATCAACGAGTGTTTGCCCCTTGATTGATTTATGTGTGACATATGTGATTTCAAACTCTGACAGAATTGGCTGTCAGCGCGCGGTTCAGCTAGTAAGAGCTGACTTTTTGAATAAGTACTTCAACAGATTCATTCATGCCAGGAGGAGAACTGCTTGAGATAATAAGTAGTGACAAAGCCTCTGTGTAGCCCATATGAGAGCTAGGCATGCTTTCCCCAAATGAGAATAGCGTGTCTCGTAATCAGTGAACTTTTTACTTAGATAGTAAATGGCTTGCTCTCTTCTTCTAATTTCGACGTGCTGCCCTAGGATGCATCCCATCGAGAATCCATTGTTGAGAGATACATTAGGAGTGGCCTCCCGATTACTGGGGGTACCAAAATTGGAGGATTGAGGAGATAACCTTTGATCTTATCGAATGCCGCTTGACAATCATCATTCCATTCAATGGGGGAATCTTTCTCAATAATTTAAAGATCCGCGTGAAGATAGGAGTTAACTGTCCAATGAATTGACTGATATACTGTATTCTGTCCAAGAAACCTTCGACCTCTTTCTTGGTAGATGGTGGAGGCATTTCGACGATAACTTTTACTTTGATTAGGTCACCTCAAAGTATCTCCTGCTTACGATGAAGCCCAATAATTTTCCTGACATGGCGCCAAATGTGCATTTATGAGGATTCAGACGTAACCTATACCTTCTCAGTCTTTCAAGCATTTTTTGGAAGTTCACTAGATGATCACCTATCTCCTATGACTTGGCGATCATGTCGTCGACATACACCTCAATTTTTTGGTGCATCATGTCATGAGGCAATGCGATCATCGCTCTCTGATATGTTGCCCCAACATTATTCAAACTGAATGACATGACTCGATAGCAAAATGTTCCCCATGGAGTAATGAACGCTATCTTTTCTCGGTCTGCCTTTGCCATTTTGATTTGATTGTATCCGGAGAAGCCGTCCATGAATGAAAGCATCCCATGCCTAGCAGTATTATCAATCAAGATTTTGTTATGTGGTAAAGGAAAGTCATCTTTTGGGCTTGCCTTGTTGAGATTTCTGAAATTGATGCACATACGAACCTTCCCATCTTTCTTCAACACTAGCACGTATTTGCTAGGCATTGCAGGTATTTGGAGACCATGAGGAAACTCAGATTATACTACTTGATGACTTCATCTTTCACCTTTAACATTCATTCTGGTCGAAGACATCTCTTTTTTTGTTTGACCGGCTTCGCATCGGGATATGGTGGCAACTCATGTTCGACCAAATCGGTGTCCAAATCAGGCTTGTCCTCGTATGACCATGCGAAGACATCTTGGTATGACTGAAGGAAATCTATCATGCCTTTCTTTCCTCGGGAGACAATGACGTTCCGATCTTAGTGATGATAGGAACTTCCTCGGTACCCAGATTGACATCTTCAGTCTCTTTAATGATCGGGATAGGGCCATGCTCAAAATTGGCATATTGTTCAAGGAGCTCATTGGAAAGCTCCTCGATTAAGTCCTCGCCATCTAGATCCGTGACTCCTATCTCTTCTTTTATTTCTACAGGCAAGAGGTCAACTTCACATCAGGTGGGTACTTCTCTTAAGGTGTCATTTTCTTTTTCTCCAGAATTACAAAAGACAATATTTTTATTTTTATATTATTTCTATTTTTTTTGGATTTTTATTTTCTTTGGAGATGGGCCTTTGGCAAGGCGGGTCCCTATATACACATGGTGTTACTTTCCAAGGGCTTATCTCACTTTTTATAGGATATTTTTTTTTGGAAGCTTGTGTCGTATTTATGGCCCTTTGATGCTTCCAAAGTTAGGGGCATTGAATCCCAATTCCCCACCTGAGGTGCCACACCTTTACCTGGTCTTGTGGAGGAAGCTGAGTGAGATGAATTTTGAGGGCCAACCTCCATCATATTTACCATTGGCCCATATGGGACCTAGTCCTCAAACATTAACACAGGCTTGGGGTGGTTTAGGACCGGCTGCAATATGGGTCGGCGTACTGTTAAGACCTGAAAAGTACCACTTTTCACCCCTTAACTTAGCCTTTGATTAGACCCTTAGCCATCTAATAAATGCCTGTTAAGTGTTTTCTGTAGGTAATAAACAGCAGGGAAATAAGGCCATAAATCCTGCTAAGGAGCCTGTGTTGGCACCAGAAGTCCCTCAGAAGAATGAACCATGAATCTAGACCTTAGAAGAGCCTCGTGCAGCTGACAAAGCTTCAGAGGATTCAAAAAAATACACTTTGCGCAATCCTCACGAAGTCCCAAGACTTTACAAACAAGTTCTCGTGCAGTAGAGTGACAGAAGAGCTTCAGAAGCCTTGAGTCGCGTAGCTCTCGCGAAGTTTAGAAGTTCAAGGTCGCACAGCTCATGCGCAGTTCAAGAAGACCCCTCTCACCCTCACGCGGTTCACGCAGAACAGCAGAGGAGAGAGAGCTTCAGAATCCTGCCTCGCGCAGCTGTCGCGCAATAGCCGTGAGATGCAAATATCAAGAGAACCTGTCGCGCAGTTCAGAAAAGCCTAAAAGCCTCGCGAGGATCCTCGGGAAGATCCATTAAGAAATGAACTTCTCGCGCAGTTCTCGCACTATTCAGAAAGGAAGCAGTCTCGCGAAAGCCAGAATTAGCCTCGCAAAGTGAAATGGAATGCTCGCGCAGTTCTCGCGCTATTCACACTTATCAATCCAACTGCGCGAAGCCCAACCCAGCGAGAGCTCAACCGTCTACCTCACGACTGCTCCAAGCATCAAGAAGCTGCAACCACGCGACATTTGAAGCTTTAATGTTGAATTCAACCACGCGAAGACCAGAGCTACCACGCGACAAGTCTAGGAATCGACTGTAACCTGGCGAAGCTCTGAACTCTAACTTCCATCATTCTGTAGAGGACTTTCTGGGGATTTCTAGTGATTAGGGCACGCACTCCCATGCTCAAATCTTTGTGCATGCACCCCGAGGCATCCAAGGATCACTATTCGACCACGTGGCATCGTTAAAATTAGGATTTCCTAACCCTAATGTGCCGCCACCCCACTGCTATATAAATCCAAACTTAGTTTAGGTTTTAGATCGGGGATTTTAACATAGACTTGATCTGAGATCATTTTTCTTTTCCTGTAACTCTAAATAGTTTCTTTTTCTTCTCTCCATGGCCCAGCATTTGCTGGCCATGCCTATGTACGCTTATGGAAATTAGATTAATGGAGTTTTTGTGATAGGATTTTTACTCTTATGGGATTTGTGTATTTGTGAGCTGTTCTGCGCAAGGCTGCTACCTTGTGATCCGCCATTGCTTTGGCTGTATTTCAAAGCAATGGAGGACTGATTCTAAGGATCCACTCAGATTCAAGTGACCTGTGTGTCTCGGCTATCATGGTCCTTTACAGCCTTAGCCCCACCACAGGATCCACTAGATCTGAAATTCTCATGGGAGCCTGAGCTTGTAGCCTTGTGACCATGGTGGTGGCAGCAATTAACTTGTTTTGTCTTGGGCTCCGTGAGGAGGATAGCCTCTGGGATAGTCTGTGACCATTCAAGTGGACAGGTTATAGCCTTAGGGTGAATCCAATCCACCGATCCAAGATGGATCCTTCTTCCCCGAGCCTGAGCTGTTAAGCTTGGTAGGAGATTGTGCAGAGGCAGACTCCCCATATAGTGGTATAGACCCGCCATCAGATGTTAGATCTGATCTAGTTATGGAGATTGTAGGCTTGTGACTGGACCATTACAGCCCCACTCAAGCAATGGACAGCTAGATCTAAGGTGGTACTCAACCTCTTGCTGGTTCTATGTGTCTGGGCTATCATGGTCCTATACAGCCTTAGCCCCACACATAGAGCTTTAGAGGTTGAGGTTCCCTATGGATTCCTGAGCTTTTGTAGCCTGGATGAAGTAGTGCCTACAATGATTAATTTGTTTTGACCCATCTCTAGGCTGTGGTTCCCCTATGGGATAGTCTGTGACCATTTAAGTGGACAGGTTATAACCTTAAGGGATCGGATCATGGCACAGGGATGAGTTGGATTCTTTCTCCTCTTTGGTGATAATGTAGCCATTGGACAAGATTTCTATAACATCAGATCTGAATCTGAGTTACAAAACTCCTCTGATCTAGACTCAATAACATACTTCTCACCCTTTTATATTTATTTTCCACACTTCATCCATCTTCTCAATCCTTTCTGTAGTTAATTCATTAGGCTAGCTTAGAATACTTAGAATAAGTGACCTTAAACTCCCCTCCTTTTAGGACTGCCAGATCTGTAGTCAGATCTGGAGGGACTACTAGAGATGGCTCTGGAGCTGTAGATCACCTTTCCCTGTGGGACAAACTCTTACTTATCAAAACTTGCTACAAATGGACCCTGTATCTTGCAGGTCTAGGATTTCTCAGTTGTGTTGATTCCATCCCCTGTTTTATTATTTCTTTGATTCTAAATTGTTTTTATCACCAACAAATAAAGCAAGCACACTGAGATCCGCAACAAGTTTTTGGCGCCATTGCCGGGGAGAGATGATCTATTAGTAGAACCTTAGTTTTTATATTTATAGTATTCTTTGTAGATGTGAATAATTGATACTGCTAATATAATTTTGAATCTTTCTTACAAATCTAGACAACAACAGAGAAGGGCATTGGACTGCATTTGGAGATTAGCTACCTCTGTTTGCAATTCTCTAACCTTTAACACCTAGTCTAGTTTCTTTGAAAATTATATAGCAGTTGTTTAATATAGTTGTAAATGTATGTCATCTTAAATTAGCTGTAAATTTGTTGAAAAATTCTTTGAATCAAGTGCAATGTGCATGCAAGGAGTTGTCCCTGCTAGTGGTGTGTTTGTATGCTAGGTAGGAGGTCTCTTAGTCCTACTTTAGAGATTTTCAACCCTGAGATAGAAAGGGGTAGAAGACTTGGCAGGAACAGACACACCACAGTAGAGCCCCCAACTGAATCTGAGACAGTAATCATGGGTGAAGAACAACCCAGAACTCTCAAGGAGTTGAATGCTTCGGATGACTATAACTCTCCATTCAGCATTCAATTCCCTGATGTTCAAGGGAATTATGAGATTAAAACTTCAATCATCCAGATGCTACCCTCTTTCCATGGGCTCAGCAAGGAGGACCCTTATAAGCATATTGACCAATT
This sequence comes from Chloranthus sessilifolius, assembly GCA_021018995.1. Taxonomy (NCBI): domain Eukaryota; kingdom Viridiplantae; phylum Streptophyta; class Magnoliopsida; order Chloranthales; family Chloranthaceae; genus Chloranthus; species Chloranthus sessilifolius. The sequence continues at coordinate 102,403,322 of CM037597.1, forward strand.
TTTGGCCTTGTGCACCACTTTCAATATCCTTTGGTTTGGGACACAGGCTACTAGGCTCAGGCTCTTTCCCTTCTCTCTGAAAGATAGGGCTAGTACCTGGTTGGCTACTCTTCCCAACAATGGAATCACTACATGGAAAGACCTACAGACCAAGTTCCTGACAAAGTTCTTCCCTGAGACCAAAACTAGCTAGTTGAGGAAGGAGATTCTTGCTTTTGCTCAATTCCCAACTGAAGATTTTAATCAAGCCTGGGATAGGTTTAAGGAAATGCTCAAACAATGCCCCCACCACAAGATCCCAGACTAACAGCTTGTACAAAGCTTCTACAATGGGATTGATGAGAAAAATAGAGATATGGTTGATGCCTCTTGTGGTGGAACCTACATGCACAAGACTGCTGATGAGGCATGGGAATTGTTTGAGGTGATTAGTGAAAATACTTTTCAAAAACCATCCCTGGCAAGAACTAGTCGAGAGTTCTGTCAGTCAAAAGGGCTGCTTTGCATTGTCAAGAGGAAAAGTTTATGAGGTGTCAGGAATAATGACCTGATGCGGATAAACCTCTCTGAAGTTTGACAAATTATTGGTGATGCAACCAGAGGGCTGCTCAAGTGGTGGAGGCATGTCGATATGCAGTCCCCACGGCCTGATGGAGGAATGTCCATCTGCGAGGCAATATCTGAATTGGTTTGGAACATCTTGTTGCTCAATCTTATGGCGACCAACAATAATCTGAGAGACCACCCAAATGAGGTGGAGGCAAGATAATTATGCCCTAGTAGATGTTGGCCTTACCTCAAAAGGCCTACAACAGATTCAACCAAGGATATGCCCCTAGGTCTAATTTCCGGCACCTACATCGGCATAAAATCGGTTGGTCTTACCCCAACCTCTCAGAAATGCTTCCTTTGAGGACCAGGTCTTGACTTCATTGCAAAACCTAGGGTCCTTGGCTCGCAGTTGTGAGCTCTCACGATTGAAACATCCATGAAATGGAAGAGCATATAAGCCAAATTTCAAATGCCTTGGCTAGGAGAGATGAGGAGGTTGCCACCTTGATACCAACCCCAAGAATTGAAGAAGCTTCCTCAAGCTTTGAGGGAACCAATGCTGTCACTACCCTAAGGTCTGGCAGGCTGATAGACAACCAGGTGGGTAACAGACCAGCAGAGGTCATATCCACAAATTATTCGAATGAGTGTGATAGAGATGTTGTTGGAACACAAAAGCCAAAAAAATAAAGAGGTTGTAGTTGAGCCTCAGCAGGGAGCAAAACATGAAAAAAGAAAGAAACAGAAGTTTAGTCATAGGCTAGCAACTGAGGAACCAGCAGAACCTCAGCTGCCATTTCCTCAAGCTTTGGGTAGTCTTGTCCCTTTTGATAAAGGGAATGCCCAGATGGAGGAAATGATGGAGAACTTCAGGCAGGTGAAAATCAATTTGCCCCTGCTTGAGGAAATTAAATAGGTCCCAGCCTATGCAAAGTTCCTGAAAGACCTCTGTACCCAAAAGAGAAAAGCTCGAGGCCATGTGTCCAAAAAAGTCTTTGCAAGCGTCTGATTGAATTTGTATTTAACATATCAATGCGAGAAGTTGCAAGATCCGAGAATACCCACTATTCCTGCATAATTGGAGACCATACAATTGGAAGGCCCTTTTAGACACTTGGGCAGTGTTAACTCTTTGCCATACGGTGTATATTCTGACTAGGTTTGGGGGAGCTGAAACCTACCCCCATTGTGCTAATGATGGCTGATAGATCTGAGAGGAGGCCTATGGGAATGATTGAGGATGTCTTGGTAGGGGTAGATAAATTCTTTTACCCTGCTGACTTCCTAGTTTTGGACATGGAGTTGACAAAGTACTCATCCCATACACATTATCTTGGGGGCCATTCTTGGCCCTTTGCCAATGCATGCATTCAATGTGAGTGCAGGTTATGGAGGTAACTTTTGGACATATGAAAGTTGAGCTGAATGTGTACAACAGTGCAAAGTACCCTCAAGAGGACAATGAGGAGAGCTTTGCAGTGGATGTAATAGATGAAATTTTGGATGAAGAATTGCCCACTCTGCTGGAGTGGAGCAACATTGTCAGGAATTTAGTTAAAGTCTGGGATATGGTGGAGGAAGAAAGCCCAACTGTGATATTAAAAGACATGACCACATTGAAGTCTTCTGTGGGCTCAGTGCAACATTTCATTTGGAAACCTACATTGCTGCCTCTTCCTCCAACCACCAATGCACCAATTTTGCCATCCACCCAACAAGCCCCTGATCTGGAACTCAAGAAGCTTCCAGAAACATTAAAATATGTCTTCCTTGAGAAAGGTGATAAGCTTCCTGTGATTATCTCCTCCTCTCTTACCAATGAGCAGGAAGAGGAATTACTAACAGTTTTGAGGAAGCACAAAAGGGCAATTGGCTGGACCATTGCAGATCTGGGAGGAATAGATGCATCAATCTGCATGCACAGGATTCATCTTGAGGAGGGATCACTACCCTCGAGAAATGTGAAGAGAGTTAAATCCTCACATGCGAAGTGGTCCTCAAGGAAATCATTAAATTGCTAGATGCGGGGTGATTTACCCCATCTCGATTCTAGCGGGTGGCACCTATCCAAGTGGTGCCCAAGAAATCGACATAACGATTATTAAAACCTAATCGGAGAGTTGAGACCAGCCAGAGACCCTTTGGTGGAGAGTTTTGCATTGATTATAGAAAGCTCAACTCTAAGACCAGAAAGGACCACTTCCCTCTCCCCTTCATTGATCAAATTTTGGACAAACTGGCTAGAAAAGCTTTTTACTATTTTCTTGATGGGTACTCAGGGTACAATCAGATCCTTGTGCATCCTCAAGACCAGGAGAAAACCACCTTTCATCCTTTTGGCACCTTGCTTATAGAAGGATGCCTTTTGGGCTGTAATGACCACTTTTTTCAGAGGTGTATGTATGCCATATTCTCTGATATGATTGACAAGTTTTTGGAGATTTTTATGGATGATTTTTCTGTCTATGGGGACAGTTTTGGCCAATGTCTACAACACCTCATCCTAGTTTTGCAAAGATGTGAGGAGACCAACCTGGTCTTAAGCTGAGAAAAGAGCCACTTCATGGTAACAGAAGGCATTGTGTTAGGCCATGTAGTCTCTAAAGAAGGGCTCGAGGTAGACAAGGCCAAAGTCGACCTCATTGCCAATCTGCCCCCTCCAAAAATAGTCAAACAAATCAGATCCTTCCTTGGGCATGCAGGATTCTACAGGAGATTCATTAAGGACTTCAGCAAAATTGCTAAGCCATTGTGCCACCTGCTCTGCCAGGATGTGCCTTTCGATTTCTCGGCTGAATGTCTAAAGGCTTTTGAGACTTTGAAAATCTGCCTTATCTCTGCCCCTATACCCCAGACACCAGACTATACCCTGCCCTTTGAATTAATGTGTGATGCATCAGATTTGGCAATAGGTGCTGTCTTGGGCCAAAGAAAGGATAAGCTGCCTGTGGTCATTGCTTATGTCAGCAAGTCACTTGCTGAAGCTTAGCTGAATTACACCACAACTGAGAAAGAGCTTCTGGCAGTGGTGTATGCTGTCGACAAGTTTAGATCCTACCTGCTGGGATCTAAAACTATAATCTTCACTGACCACTCAGCATTGAAGTATCTATTGTCCAAAAAAGATGCTAAGCCCAGACTGATTAGATGGATACTCCTGCTGCAGGAGTTTGACATCGAAATCAAGGACAAAAAGGGTGCGAAGAATGTGGTGGCTGACCACTTGTCCATAATTGTGTTGGAGAAATGTCTTGATGGTCCTCCAAATGATGCCTTCCCTGATGAGCAAATATTTGCCATCCAATCCTTGGTCCCCTGGTTTGCACACATTGTGAACTATATTGTTATAGGAAAGATTCTTGCCCACTGGACCAAAATGGACAAAGACCTGTTTCTCTCACAAGTCAAATATTTTTTCTAGGAGGAACCTTGCTTATACAAGTACTGTGCAGACCAAATCATCCAAAGATGTGTTCCTGAAAGTGATGTCCCCAGTATTCTGGCCATGTGCCATGAAAATGCCTGTGGAGGCCACTTTAGTGGAAGAAAATAGCTTACCAGGTCCTGCAGTGTGGGTTTTATTGGCCTTCTTTATTCAAAGATGCATATACACACTGCAAAGCATGTGAGAGATGTCAAAAATTAGGCGGGCTGTCCAAAAGAAATTCCATGCCTTTACAGCCCATCCTTGTGGTAGAATTGTTTGATGTATGGGGTATAGACTTCATGGGCCCTTTTCCTCCTTCTAATTGTTACCATTTCATCTTAGTGGCAGTGGACTATGTTTCTAAATGGGTAAAGGCCATTGCTACAAGAACCAATGACAACTAGGTGGTCCTCAAATTTGTAAAGCAGAACATTTTTTCAAGATTTGGAACCCCTAGAGCTATTATCAGTGATGGGGGTAGCCATTTCTGCAACAGGAATTTCGAGAGCTTGCTCAAGAAATATTCTGTGACCCATAGGATTGCTACTCCGTATCACCCACAGACAAGTGGGCAAGTTGAAATTTCCAATAGGGAGATCAAGCACATCCTTGAGAAAACAGTGAGGACTAATAGGAGAGATTGGGCTGATAAGCTCAATGATGCACTGTGGGCTTATAGGACTGCCTATAAGACTCCCATTGGAATGTCCCCATTCAGACTGGTTTATGGCAAGGCTGGCCATCTCCCAGTAGAATTAGAACACAAGGCCTATTGGGCCATTAAAAACTTAAATATGAATGTAACTTCTACTGGTCATCACAGGTCCCTGCAGCTGTCTGAATTGGACGAGCTGAGGATGAATGCTTACGCCAATGCCAGAATCTACAAGGAACGGTCCAAAACTTTCTTTGACAAGGGCTTACTGAGAAAGTGCTTCATCCCTGGTGGCAAGATTTGGTTATTTAACTCCAGCCTAAAATTCTTTCTTGGCAAACTAAAATCTCGATGGGAAGGTCCCTATATTGTTGTAAATGTTTCCCCATCTAGTGCTATGGAAGTCAAGGATCCCAAATCTGGGAGGACCTTGAAAGTGAATGGTCAAAGGCTTAAGCCTTGTCTCGAAAAACCTGTCGATCCTATGAACACTATTCATTTTCAAGGGTCCCCTTCATCTACATGACCCACAGTTGTGTCCATGTTGTACTATACTGCTTTAGTTTCTTCAATAGCTTTTAGAAAATTATAGTGTCTCGATGGGGTCTGAGTCTATTGGGTCTAATAGAGTTTCTGTGGGGTTGGTATGATTACTTCTTCTTCTGCGATTTGCTAATTTTTGATTTGAATGCATAGTTTTTAAATATTTTTGATGAGTATGCTGAACTGCATGAATTGCTCCCTGTTTGGTACTAAGCCTCGCGCATTCCAATTTGAGGTTTGGGAAACTCTCGCACAATTCACATAGAGTATTTATTACGCTGTCGCGAGCTTCAATAAACACTGCAGAGCCTCTCGCGCACTACAAGCTACAACATTCATCATCGAGAGATTTCGTTCCTATCTCGTGACCCCATTGCCCAGTCGCGCGAGTTAAATGCATTTGTCATTTCCCACGCTGATTGCTGGGACTTTTCGCTTCCCAACTCACTCTCAATTAATTGCGGCGACTTGGATGTTATTACACCGTTTCATCTTCAACCATCCTCGTCTTTAAATACACAGGGAGCCCCTTTCATATTCATCTCATCCTTTCTCCTCTCACCCTAGCAGTCCTTCCCTAGTCCTAACAATGGCAGATGACAAGCCTAATGCGCTGCCTAACAAGTTTTATCCGATGTGGTTGGACCCGCCCCCACCTAAAGAGCCGGATCCCCTACAACCCCTCTGGGATGAATACGAGGAGGTTCAGCAGCTCCTGGCTAAGGAGGAGGAGGAAAAGCTCTAGCCACAGAAGAAAAAGCATAAGATAGAACCATCCCCCTGCCCCCTCCACTCAACCCCCTCCCCCACCTTCTCAACCCCCCCACCCTTGATTCCTCTCTCCTTTCTTCTCTCTTTTTGTAATTTTCTTTTTTTAGTTTTAATGAAATTTTCTTTTCCTATTATTCTGTATAGTTCTTTGTTCTTGGTTGTTTTCTTTCTTGCTGTTTCTTTTTATTATGCCCTTAATAATTCTGCTGCACATACACCTTTGAACCAGTGAGGACACTACTCCTCATAGATTTGGGGGTGTGGCAGGCAGACCCTGCCAATGGAATAGTTAACCTAAGTGCAGCAGAATCCTGTGAGTAATATGGAAATGGAACCATGTTCACTAGAGAATCTGAAAAATAATGAAATTTAAAATTTCTTTCCAGACTTTAGGCATTATAAGCTTGTAATATTTCACATTTCCATGATGAGATCACCAAGGTCACTAACTTGTATCAGCACTTAGTGAATCACTAAAGAGAGAAAAAGGTTAGGACATACTTATGAATTCAAAGGAAGACCATAACCAGTGAGATTTGGGCCTATACAAATTTTTTTTTTCCTTGAGGAGTGACTAAGGCAATCTCTTCTAGCCCTAAGAACTGGCTGAGTCACTATGCTCACTAGAAGTTGGACAACTCCAAGTTGAAACAGCTGACAACATTCATGAGACCTAGGAAAGGATCAAGGCCTTCTATTGGACAGTTTGAGCCTAAATAGACCAACCTTAAGCAACTGCCCTTGTTCATACCCCCTTTGAGCTTTAAATCCTAAATTTTTTCAAAATGCACCTGAGTACTTGTACCTGAACCTATGAACCTGATTCAGCCTACCCTCACTCTGAGAATTCAGAAGGTAAAGGAGAAAGAGTTGAAGATGGACTAGCTATGGTCAACATTAAGTGAATAAAGAAGTACCTCAAATTCTGGCAGCATGGTAACTGAGAAAATGGTGGCACTTCAGAAAAGCAAAAAAAAAAAAAAAAAAAGAAGAAAAATGCATAAAAAAGAAGCAAAAACAATAACGAAGAGGAGTAAGAGAGGAGTCAAGAGGGAACTTTCATTGGAAAAATTGAAATCAAGAAGAGAAACTGATCACTTCAAATCTGAAAACCTCAAAGAAAATGAAAGGAGCTGAATTAAAGAAGGTGAAGTCATGAATCATCTCCATCACTTGCTGATTTCTCAAGTTTGCACCCCTTTTTAACCTTCCATTCTTTTAACCCCACTCCATAAGCCACATTACAACCCAGTTAAAAGCCCTTGTGATCGAAAGTTGAGTGAGCTGTCATGTGGAGATGAAGAGTTATCCAATCTATGGTAAGGATCTGTCAATGATGCCAGAACTTCAGAGCTATGCCTATGCTCATGCTTACAGACCCATTTGGGGGATGTAACTGCTCTTGAGCTTGAGAGAAAATGAGACCCTCAACAGTTCTTTATCAGAGTATGCCTAGGAGAGTTTTTGGTCTGATCTTGAATGCATTAGGTGTGACCTATAACCTAAATTTTGATCCAGTGATGACCTTAATGTTGACACTCCTGTGTAGTGTCTTTGGTGTAAATTGATTGGAAATGCGGTGCTTTCATGAAAAGCTTATACTATTTAAATGTCTGTGCAGCCACTGTGTTTAAATTTCTTTTATTCCTACTGATTCAAAGGTGAACCAACTCTGTTTCTTGACTGTTCATCTGATAAATTGCACTTTTGTTAACTGCTTCATTGTGAAGTTTGTGGGTGTCTTCACTGAAAACCCTCAGGAGACTTCACTCCTCCACTAGGGATCACCTAGGGGTTTAAAAGGCTTGGTACATATGCTAAATATATTTGTGCTCCCTACGAAAGTGGCATTTAAATTCTATAGTTGATTTAATATAGCTTTGCTAAGGGACTAGCAAAGATTAGGTTTGGGGGTGTGTTAAGACCTGAAAAGTACCACTTTTCACCCCTTAGCCATCTAATAAATGCTTGTTATGTGTTTTCTGTAGGTAATAAACAGTAGGGCAATAAGGCCATAAATCCTGCTAAGGAGCCTGTGTTGGCACTAGAAGTCCCTCAGAAGAATGAACCATGAATCCAGACTTTAGAAGAGCCTCGCGCAACTGACAAAGCTTCAGAGGATTCAGAAAAATACACTTCGCGCAGTCCTCGCGAAGTCCCAAGACTTTACAAACAAGTTCTCGCGCAGTAGAGTGACAGAAGAGCTTCAGAAGCCTTGAGTCACGCAGCTCTCACAAAGTTTAGAAGTTCAAGGTCGTGCAGCTCACGCGTAGTTCAAGAAGACCCCTCTCACCCTCGAGCGGTTCACGCAAAACAGCTGAGGAGAGAGAGCTTCAGAATCCTGCCTCGCGTAGCTGTCGCGCAATAGCCGTGAGATGCAAATATCAAGAGAACCTGTCACGTAGTTCAGAAAAGCCTCAAAGCCTCGCGAGGATCCTCGTGAAGATCCATTAAGAAATGAACCTCTAGCACTGTTCAGAAAGGAAGCAGTCTCACGAAAGCCAGAATTAGCCTCGCGAAGTGAAATGGAATGCTCGTGTAGTTCCCGCGCTATTCACACTTATCAATCCAACTGTGCGAAGCCCAACCCAGCGAGAGCTCAACTGTCTACCTCGCGACTGCTCAAAGCATCAAGAAGCTGCAACCACGCGACGTCTGATGCTTTAATGTTGAATTCACCCACGCGAAGACCAGAGCTACCACACGACAAGGTTGGGAATCGACTGCAACCTGGCGAAGCTCTGAACTCTAACTTTCATCATTCTGCGGAGGACTTTCTAGGAATTTCTAGTGATTAGGGCACACACTCCCACGCTCAAATCTCCGTGCATGCACCCCGAGGCATCCAAGAATCACTATTCGGTCATGTGGCATCGTTAAAATTAGGGTTTCCTAACCCTAATGCGCCGCCACCCCACTGCTATATAAACCCAAACTTAGTTTAGGTTTTAGATCGGGGATTTTAACATAGATTTGATCTGAGATGGTTTTTCTTTTCCTGTAACTGTAAGTAGTTTCTTTTTCTTCTTTTTCTTCTCTCCATGGCCCAGCATTTGCTGGCCATGCCTATGTACGCTTATTGAAATTAGATTAATGGAGTTTTTGTGATAGGATTTTTACTCTTATGGGATTTGTGTATTTGTGAGCTATTCTGTGCAAGGCTGCTGCCTTGTGATCTGCCATTGCTTTGGCTGTGTTTCAAAGCAATGGAGGACTGATTCTAGGGATCCACTCAGATTCAAGTGACCTGTGTGTCTGGGCTATCATGGTCCTTTACAGTCTTAGCCCCACCACAGGATCCACTAGATCTGAAATTCTCATGGGAGCCTGAGCTTGTAGCCTTGTGACCATGGTGGTGGCAGCAATTAACTTATTTTGTCTTGGGCTCCGTGAGGAGGATAGCCTCTGGGATAGTCTGTGACCATTCAAGTGGACAGGTTATAGCCTTAGGGTGAATCCAATCCGCCGATTCAAGATGGATCCTTCTTCTCCGAGCCTGAGCTGTTAAGCCTGGTAGGAGATTGTGCAGAGGCAGACTCCCCATATAGTGGTATAGACCCGCCATCTGATGTTAGATCTGATCTAGTTATGGAGATTGTAGGCTTGTGACTGGACCATTGCAGCCCCACTCAAGCAATGGACAACTATATCTAAGGTGGTACTCAACCTCTTGCTGGTTCTATGTGTCTGGACTATCATGGTCCTATACAGCCTTAGCCCCACACATAGAGCTTTAGAGGTTGAGGTTCCCAATGGATTCCTGAGCTTTTATAGCCTGGATGAAGTAGTGCCTACAATGATTAATTTGTTTTGACCCATCTCTGGGCTGTGGTTCCCCTATGGGATAGTCTGTGACCATTTAAGTGGACATGTTATAACCTTAAGGGATCGGATCATGGCACAGGGATGAGTTGGATTCTTTCTCCTCTTTGGTGATAATGTAGCAATTGGACAGGATTTCTATAACATCAGATCTGAATCTGAGTTACAAAACTCCTCTGATCTAGACTCAATAACATATTTCTCACCCTTTTATATTTATTTTCCACACTTCATCCATCTTCTCAATCCTTTCTGTAGTTAATTCATTAGGCTAGCTTAGAATACTTAGAATAAGTGACCTTAAACTCCACTCCTTTTAGGATTGCCAGATCTGTAGTCAGATCTGGAGGGACTACTAGAGATGGCTCCCTTGGAGCTGTAGATCACCTTTCCCTGTGGGACAAACTCTTACTTATCAAAACTTGCTACAAATGGACCCTGTATCTTGCAGGTCTAGGATTTCCCAGTTGTCCTGATTCCATCCCCTGCTTTACTATTTCTTTGATTCTAAATTGTTTTTATCACCAATAAATAAAGCAAGCACACTGAGATCCGCAACACGTACTTCCTCCTCGAAGAGTGATAAGGAGGCCAAGTCTATCTCAATTTCTGGGGGAATGATTTGGGGATTGGTTTGGTGGATGGCGGCCTTTTTGTGCGAGGTCAGTTGTGTTACCCCATTTTGTTTACTTTTAATGATCCCAACACTTACAAATGTGCTCCAAATGTATGATCGTGGACGGGTTTGTAGACACCCAAATTTGGCCCAAGGTCGATCGACACATACTTTGAGAGGGGTGTACCCCCAAGCTTCTGAAAGTATTTCCTAAACCCTTAGAAATCATCTCAAAACCTTTAGAACTTAACCCAAACCCTTAGAAGCCAACCCAAACCTTTAGAACTTACCCAAACCCATAGAATCCGTTTTGAACCAACCTAAACAGTGGATGAAAAGATGAGTGCCAAAGTTGGCATGAATAGTTGCCTAACCTGGGGCCTATATCATTGGAAAGTAGAGGTTCCCCGCTTTCCAATGAGCAAAAAATTGCTTGATTATGAGATGTACATCAAAACTTATGGTAAATTAAAGAACACACAGAAATGCAGGTTTAAGGACTCAAAATCGTGACACTTTTTCATAAATTGTGTCCTCTTTTCGTAAATCGTGGCCTCTTTTGGAAAAATCGTGACTTTTTTTCAGAAAATCATGGCCTCTTTTGAGAAAATCGTGACCTTTTTTCAGAAAATTGTGACCTCTTTTGGGAAAATTGTGACCTTTTTTCAGGAAATCATGACCTCTTTTGGGAAAATCATGGCCTCTTTTCATCAAAATGTGCCAACTTCATCTTCTCTAGCGAACCATTCGAGATGACTTTTTTTAGTTGGATTTTTTATTTGTGGACTTTTCCGGACTTTAGGGAGGTTTTCTTTATGACCCTTATACCCTTATAAGCCTTTAGAACCACCTTTGTGTCATTTAAGTCGCTACCTCATCATCCACCCTTAAAATCCATTTTCACTTTTTTCCAAGCCCTAGAAAATCTAGAAAACCTTAGATTCTCGATTACCTAATTCCTAAACCCATTAGTGTCCTTACCCCTCACTAATTACCCCCAACTCTATAAATAGAGGCCCATACCCTTCACTTAAAAAAAAAAGAGGAGATTTTCTATCCAAAAAATATCCAAAGAGGAACCGACCTAAAATAGAGAAAAATATCCAGAGAAGACTTTCTAAAGGGATAGAGAGAGAAACTTCAAAAATAGAGAACTCTAGAAAGATCTCCCCCCATCTCAAAACATCAACCTTTTAGGCTCTGAAACCCCAATTCATTAGATACCACCCCACTTCCCTCAATATCATTCCCAAGCCTTAGCCAATTTAGAAATCTTAGCTCATCTTTCATACCATCCATCTTCCCCAGCCTTAGCTAGTTAGAATCTTGCTCTAACCCACTGTGCTTTTGGAAGCTCACCGGAGCTAGCAACAAAGAGAAGATCCGGTGGCGGAGCTACAAGGGCCCGAGAGCTCTAGCTCTCCCCTCTATTCCTCTACCTTCTTTTTGTCTTTGCTTTTCCTCTATTCTAGAATTTGAGACGTTATGCCGCCAAAATTTTGGTGATTGTGGGAGGCTCAAATAGGATCAGAGTGCCTTCAGGCAAGAGGAAGTATTGCTTTTTTATTTTTAAAAATTAGGCCATAGTAGAGACCGCTTATAAGTGGGTCAATCGGGTGCCTAACACCTTCCCTATTGATAACCGAAGTCCTTACCTAGAGGCTTTGGTGTAGACCGGATTCTGAGTCATATTTTGCACTTCGGTGTATATAATATTGATTTTTGATATCCCGAGATACCAAAAGCTCCGGGTGGCAACTCCATTTTTCTTGTGAACGCATCGTCGCGATGGACCAGCAAGGTCCATGGTTGCACAGATGGCGACTCCGCTGGGGATGTATTTTTAGAACTTCTTCTTGAAGTTTTTGCCCATTGCCTGTGTGTTTTTCTATGATTTGGCTTATTTTGGTTTTCTGCTTTGTTTTTTTTATAGTTTTGTTTGCTACTTACCCCTACAATTCTGAATTTGTTTTTTTTACCCCTACGTTTCTGCCACTTTTACTTACCCCTACTATTCGGCTCTTTACATTTAAACAATTTTTGCCTAGTCACTTGACTGGCACCTTTCTTTACTTACCCCTACAATTCAGCTCTTTACATTTCGGCAATTTTTACTAGTCACTTGACTAGCATTTTTTTTACTTACCCTTACGATTATGTCATTTACCCCCTTAGCTGATTGGCGGGTTGAATCTACTTGATTCATTTTACATATTCCGCCTAATCACTTGACTGGCCCTGTCCTTTTCTTATTTACTTTCATATTCCCCCAGTGGACACCGGCCCGTAGAGGCGGCACGGGATTGTTACCCCCCTGTCTTTGAACATTAAGCACACTCTCTTTTAAAAATAAATTTAAAATTGAACCTTAAAAGTGAACAAAGGGACTTAAATTCATCTTTTATGTTGGGTAGATTTTGTAAAAGGGTGGGAATTTAGGCAGCGATACAAATGTCCCGGTTCTTAGTATGACGGTAACCCTAGTGGTGATGATCCCGAAAAGTACCACCCCATTTAGTATATAAGAAGGCACTTGCGCCGGAGGTATATAGGGTGGGTGATCGAGCTTAAGAAAAAATCTTATACCCTGGGAGAGCGCTAGTGGAATCGAAAAAGCCTTGTATCCTATAGGTTCGGTGAGGAGGGACCCGTTATAAAAAAAAAATTAGTCTCCGGAAGCACCGCTTCCAGAAAACAAAAAAAAAAAACAGACGAATCTCGGGCCGGCTGTTGCTATCAAAATATATTTATATACTCTGTTTGGACCTTGTGTATATAATACATACGCTAAGCGAATTTCTGGCTGGGCAGCCCGAATCTGAGGCCTTTTCTCACTTCCCCCGAGTCCCCCGCTTAGTGGTTTTGTATCCCCGATAAATCCCACACGTTTCGACACCCAACACGCCCTCGTCGGTCAAAAGAGGTCACCCTCTTATTAACTATTTTCGAGGGTGTTGTTTCCTCTAAGTGGGCATGATTTATTTGTATTTTGAAAACAAATTTGCAATTGCTAAGTTATACTGATTCTGGAATATAAAAAAGGGTAAAGAAATATCAGCACAGAGAGAAGTGAATTAGCATGCAAGATCAGGGTCAATTGTAGCAAGTTTTAAATGTAAATGAGTAGAAGATCGTCCACAGAGAATTTGTTTAAAATGTAAGATAAACCTCCAGATCTGAGCTACCAGATCGGGCCTCTTATCCTATCTATAAAGCACATAAGATGGGAGGTTGAATTTGTCACATTTAACTAAATGATAAAAGTAAAAGTTAAACTAAAAGATCCAGATCTGAGTTGGGGGGATTTTGAGGTAAACTTATAAAAATGGAGAAATAATATCTAACTTTGATTTGGTCCTTGAAACACAATGAGAATGCCTGCAGATCAAATGAGAAATGATCCAATCTTCATCTGGCTACAAGCACAGATGTAAGAGAAATAAATCTAACTCAAGGATTAGATTTAGGCTTATGGCTATGGTCTGTCCACTTTAATGGCCACAGACCATCCAATAGTCTTTAATCTAAACCCTTAATTTAGAACAAGAAACATCACTACAAATGCTGTGAGAGATTAGGTTACAAACACTAATTCCCACAGGATTAATGAATCAAGGGAAATTGCATGAAAAACAGTAAATCTAAAGGAGTCTAATGCAATAAGGAGATCGGAGGGAACCCTTAACATGAGTCCAATTGAGAATGTACGGTTTACAGCAACCTTTTCAAATTCATCATTACAATTACAGAGCATCGCTTAAACAGCTCTCAGATTTGTAGTCTTGAATACAACTCTCCTTTGAATTACAGAAGTATCTCACAGCTCTCAATTTCAAGTAAAAGTGAGGCTATTACAGAGATTTTAGACAAACTATCTGATTTGGAAATGGGGGAATAGGAATGAAACTCAAAATCTGGATCCCTAAATTGGGCAAATGATTCATCTATTTATAGTTTTCCCCAGGTCTAGCTCAGATGCGTATCGACCAATCAGAAGTGCTCAGATCTGTATCAACCAATGGTAGTTGAGCACAAGGATCCAGATCTGTTTTGGCCAATCAAAATTGCTCGATCAGGTTCAGCCAATCAGGCGATATAAGCATCAATTCTGTTATGCATTTTAAAAATCTGTTAGAGCTTCTAGAAGTTCCCGCCAAGTTATTTCATCTGTGGGTGCTCACATGGGGTGGAATATGCCTTCGCTTCATGCTTAGAATCTTCTGGAATGTCCCTAGGTTTTTAAATGCATTGGGACATATGAAAAAGATTACTGAATTACCCTTGCAAAAGCTGGGAATCTCCAGAATACCATTTCGCATAGTTTAGGGGACTTTTCGCAAGGTACTGTGACTCCTGAAGCTCTTTTCGCAACGTTCAGGTTCTGTTCGAAAGGAGTTCTCTTCTTTTCGAAAAGGTCAATCATCTCTTCGAAGAGTTCAGGTGCACTTCGAAAACTAAGCTGAGTTTTAGTTCTTTTCGAGAGTTCGTGTTCTTTTCAAAAGTTCGAGTTCTTTTGAAAAGTACTGTAGTGCATTTTTCTGTTCGAATTGTTCCATACTTCTTTTCTGGGTTGAGACCAGGTCTTCGCCTCTTCAGTTCAGGCCTTTTAACAGCTAGTGAGGTTGTTCCTTCTCTTTCTTCCTTTGGATCGACATGGATTATCATCTTTTTGGCACTTTTAGGCTGCTTTCATGGTTAAGCCTGTCTTTATTGTTAGCTGTAATACAAGCACTTAAAACACTTATTTAGTTCTCTCAAAGGTCTATCAAGACCCAGGTTAAGGGGTAAAAAATGGTATTTTCCAGTTCTCAACACACCCCCAAACCTAAGCTTTGCTAATCCCTGAGCAAAGGAAAAAAAAAAAAAAAAGAATGAAAAGCCACTTTTGTAGGGAACACAGTTGCATTTAGCATATGCAACAAGCCTTTTAAACCCCTAGGTGATCCCTAGTGGAGGAGTGAAGTCTCCTGAGGGTTTTCAGTGAAGGTACCCACAAACTTCTTCAATAAATCAGTTAAGATCACTGCAGTTCTGTTACAGCAAACTTTAATCCAATCTGATTATTCACACCTGCATCAGTCATGTTGTAAGAAGATTTTCAAGAAAAACATCAGTTCAAAACTAAAATTCTGCGGTAATTCCTTTTTCCATTCAGTCAATTTGTGTCAAAAAGTTATTTACAAAAAAAATTAATGAACAACTTACCTTCTATTTAAGAATCCAGCTTTGATGTTACCCCAATGAGTTGATTTCAAACCCAACTCTCTCCAGGATTTTCACTCATCGTGCATGTAAGAGGGTTATACTATTTCACACGGCTCAAGAGCAGTTACAGCCCTCAAATAGGACTGTAAGTATGAGCATAGGCATTGCTTTTTAGTTCTGAATTCACTGCTCTTTTCACTATAGATTACACAAATTCTTATCTCCATGTGACAGCTCAATCCATCATTGATCAGTAAGGACTTTACTTGGGTTGTAATGTAGCTTATGGGTGAAATTTATCAATAATAAAGGGGTGGAATGGTGTTCAAAATTGAGAAGTCAGTCAAGGTAAGGAGGTGATGAACACACCTTCTTTAATTCAGCATATTTCATCTTCTTCTTTGAATTTCCAGAGCCAAAGTGGCCATCTTTTTCTCTTTCTTTTTCAAACTTCCAATGAAATGCCTTCTCTCTTTTTCTTCTTATTTTTTTTTTTTTTTTTTTTTTTTTTTTTTTTTCAAAGTAGCATTGACTGGAATGCCACATTTCTTCTGCTGATACATCATTGCCTTCAATTATTATTATTCTTTTGTTGTCAAACTGTTACTCAATTCTCCTTTCTTCAGCTTCCTTCCCTTTATCTTCTGACTTCTCAGAGTGAGGGTTAGGCTAAATGAAGTAGATGAGGTTATTTGATGAGGTTTCAAAGAAATCTTAGATTTGTAAAGCTCAAATGGTGTGTATCAAGGGCAGTTTCAAAAGGTGGGGATTTGTAAGATTCAAACTGTCCAAAAGGAGGCCTTACATCATGTCTTTAATATCATGATTGCTGTCAAATTATTTCAATTTGGATATGTGTAACTTCTACTGAAAGTAAGTGTGTTCAATCTCCTAGAGCAGAAAAAATTGCCAATTCATACCTCCAAAGAATACATTTCAGGCCCAAACCTCACTGGGTGTGGTTTTCTATCAAATTCCTGAGGTATATCATCATTGTTTTCCCTCTTTTTAGGTTTACTAAAACATCAATTTTCTTTTAGAAATTTTCTGACATTCACTTCATGAAAGTATTAGAATTACACTAGAAATTAATTTCAAAAAGTTTTTAACTTCTTCATTTTTCAAAACAGCAGGTGTGAAATTACTTCATTTTCAAAAATTCCACTGATCATAAGCTGTATTAATGTTAACTCAATTATTGACATTTCTGCCACACCCCCAAACCTAAGGGGAGCAGGGTTCCACACTGGTTCAAAGCAAAGAAAAGAAACAATCAAGAAAAAAAAAAATCATAATGCCAAGAAGAAAGAACAGAAATGCACAGTAATTTCACAAGAAAAACCAGAATTTTATATTACAAACTCATAACATAGATAAGTACAATGTGATTTAATAACTGGGGTCAAAATCTGTATCATAAGTTGGTTCAATGGGATCAGAACTGGAGTCACTGTCAGAGTCAGAACTAGAATCAGTATTGGAGTCTAAACTTGATTTAGCCTTCTCCTGGTTGTGTTTTGCAGCTCGGTGTATTCCTCTGATTTGATCTTTTTGGTGAGGCCAATGTACTTTCCAAGTCTAGTAGTCCTCAGTTTTTCCTGGTCAAGCTGTGCTTGCAACATGGTCACCTTGTGCTGCTCACTCCTAACCATCTGAAAAGTTTGACCCAGCAGGTCCTTCATTTTCTCTCTCTCAAATTTCATGAATAACTCCAATTTCCGAATCTGGTTTTCATAAGGGGTTCTAATATAAGCTTGCAAATTAGCTAACCCCTTGAGGACATCTCTACAGATATATGGATTTTCTTCCATGACCCTTCTGAGGGTGGCAAATCTGGGAAGGGGAATGGAATGGTAGGGGACCAAAGGTATCCCAGCTGTGGGAGTGGGAGAAGAAGTGTCCACAAGGATGACTTCAGGGTCGGTCTGATTGGCTTGATCAGAGAAGGTGAGGAGTGGTGAAGGGGACTCAACCAGAGGTACTTCAGGTTCAGTTTGGGTAGCATGGGCAGTAGTGGTGAGGGTGGGCAGATCAACCAATACTACCTCAGGTTCAGTTTGGGTAGCATGGTCATCAACAGCAGGTACAGTGGTAATGGTAGTTGTGTGGGATGTGGAGGCTAAGGTTTGGAGAAGGTCATTGGTCACAGACTGGTTTTCTGTGTTGATCTGTAGTTGGGCTTGGATGGATTGGAGGAAGGTAAGTATTTGGCTAATAGATTCAGGTGTGGGGGAGGTATGCATAGCAGGGACTGGTAAAACTGAAGTGGATGGTGGAGGTGCAATGGGTGAAATGGCTGTAAAGGGAGAAGTAGGCAAGTGAGTGAAATGAGGAGGGTCAGGTATAGGGACCGGATCAAGCCCAACGGTTTCAAAAATAGACCCCATTAATCAGGAATAAGCCTCTGTAGTGAAAGGCTCAGGTTCAGGGGTATGGGAAACTTCAGGTGTGTGGGCTGAAGGAGCAGGTGAACTTGAGAGGCTTTGGAGCAGAGGAGTGCAAGGAGATTGTGCAATAAAATCTGTGGCCAAATCTTGGGCATTGGTGGGAGAAATTGGTGGTGTGAGTATGGTTGGAGTGGTTGGTGTAGAGGGGGAATCTGCAATTGGGATAATGGTGGGTATGGGAGATGGGACAGTTGGGATGGGTGAAATGGCAGGAGCTGGACTAGGTGAGGAGGGTAGAATGCCAATTTCTTCAAGAATTGGTGCAGCTGAAGAGCTGGTCACCATAGGAAGGACAACTTCTTCAAGAATGGGTGCATCTAAAGAGCTGGTCACCATAGGAAGGACAACTTCTTCAAGAATGGGTGCAGCTAAAGAGCTGGTCACCTCAGGGTCTGGCAAAGCCGATTCTAAGGGAGCTGCAGGGGGCAGGTTCATGTATGGTAGGTCCACTAACAGCTGCAGATGCAGGCTCAATAGCAATTGCAGGTGCAGGTTCACCTTCCTCTCTCAGTCTTTTCAGCATTGCTTGGCTTGTAGTCCAAGCCTTTTTCCCAAAATTGTGAGGAGCTATGACTTTAAATGGCTCCTGGTCATCAATGTCAAACTTAGCTCTTAGGAGGGCTGTGATCAGTCTACCACATGGGAGTCCAGCTAATTTCTGCTCCTTTTTCAACTTGGCACTAATATCAGCCATGCCTTCAAAAATTAACATAGGGCCATTGAAAAACTGCCCCTTAGAAAAATGAAAGAGAGTCGCTAAAATTGGTGTCCTCCTTTCTTGGCTGTGCCTGGTGACATAAAAACTTCCTCTCAAAATTGAATCCATTAATAAAAATTGAGGTGCTAGGTCTCTCCTCATTATGGATTGTCCAGTACCAATGATCCCTTGGGTTAAATGTGCAGCCATTTCTCTAAAGGAGGCTGCTTCTGGTGCAGCCAATGGACCAGAAGGATCAAATTGGAAAGGTATCCCCAAAGCATTCCCAATGTCTTCATATGTGACAGTTAGATCGCAATCATCAATAAAGATAAGCAGGGTAGGGACATCATCATCTTTTTCAGTGACTTTTACCAGGTTTTGGCACCATAATTTCACCATTCGTGGATAAATTTTCTCTGGCAGAGGGGTAAGGATATTGCTTAGTGAGGCATCTCTCATGTATCTTAAAGATAGCTGACAGTCCGGTTTGTTAACGAAAAAAGTTTCGTCCACAATAAGCTCAGGAATCAGCTTCTGAGCTTCAATGAATGGATTTGGCAGTACCAAATGCATAGGCAGAGGAGGAAGCTCAGGCTCAGGACTAGCAGCTGCAGGGATGGGTTCCTCATGTCTCACTTTCTTCCCTTTCTCAATCCTATCCGCTTTATCCATTGATAGTTTTCTTTTGGCTGAAGTTATGGTTTTTCCTTTTGGGGTAGGTTTGCTAATTTTCTTAGCAGAAGATTTTGGGAACATGGCAGCCAGTGATTTTTCAGCTTTTCCCATTCTAAATTTGTGTATGAACACGCCCACAACAAATGCTGACACAAAATCAAATTTTGCAAATGATAAGAGGAATGCTAAAAATACCGAGATCTAGGGTTTTGATTGAACGTGTTGGCTTGCTTGAAATCCACCACTGTAAGCTAAAATCCTTCTCTGAAAGCTCAAATGATCGAACAAAGGTGAAGAAAAGTGTGGCTGAATTCTAGAATCACGCAAGGAAAGAAAGAAATAGGGTTTCTGTGGAACAAGACGTTCTCAGAAAGCTTTCGAATATGAAACCCTTACTTCGAAAGGGTTTAAATATGCTCAAAGTTAATTTCGCAAAGTCTTTCTTAAGTTTTCGAAAAGTTCCAAAACAGACCTTTTTACAACTGAGAATGGCATCAGTACCATTCGAAAAGCTAATAGCTTCAGAAACAACTTTTCAAAAAGAAAATGGCTTCAGAAACAACTTTTTGAAAGGAAAATGGCTTCAGAAACAACTATTCGAAAAGCAAATCCTTGCTTTCGAGCAGTTTGTTACAAATCCAGATTCTTTTCGAAAAGTAAATTGAAGTTTACAAAAAGATAATTTTTACTTTGCGACTTAACTTTTCACATATTTAGACCTTGCGAAAAGAGAAAAAAAATAGAGAAAAAAGAAAACTAAGCAAAAACTATGAAATAAAAACATATTGTACAGTTGTATACCATCAGATTTGGGGAGGCTCTTGATGATAGATGGGCAGCACAGGCTCCTGGGTATTTTCAATGCATGGTTTGAGCCTCTGACCATGTACTTTCAAGATTCTACCATTACTTGAATCTAAAATGTCAACAGCTCCAGAAGGAGCTACATGAATGACAGTATATGGCCCTTCCCATCTGGATCTTAGCTTTCCAGGAAAAAACTTAAGTTTTGAGTTAAATAACCATACCTTAGAGCCAGCTGTGAACTCTTTTCTCAACAAATTTTTATCATGGAAGGCTTTGACTTTCTCTTTGTAAACTCTTGAATTTGTGTATGCATCCATTCTCAGCTCCTCCAACTCAGCAAGTTGCAATTTCCTGTGATTACCAGCAGTAATCAGATCCATGTTCAATGTTTTAATGGCCCAAAAGGCTTTATATTCTAATTCCACTGGTAAATGGCATGCTTTGCCATAGACCAACCTGAATGGGGACATGCCAATTGGGATTTTATAGGCTGTCCTATATGCCCATAATGCATCATTCAGCTTAAAGGACCAATCCTTTCTGTCCTTCTTCACAGTCTTTTCCAGTATATGTTTGATTTCTCTATTGGAAATCTCCACTTGTCCACTGGTTTGTGGATGATATGGAGTAGCTACTCTGAGTCACAGAGTATTTTTTCAATAAAGTTTCAAAATGTTTATTACAAAAATGGCTTCCCCCATCACTGATAATAGCTCTGGGAAAACCAAACTTGGAAAAAATGTGATCCTTTAAAAATTTAAGAACCACTCTGTGATCATTGGTTTTAGTGGCTGTGGCTTCAACCCATTTGGATACATAATTCACAGCTACTAAAATGAAATTACACCCATTGGAAGGAGGAAAGGGACCCATGAAGTCTATCCCCAAAATATCAAACAATTCAACTACCAAAATAGACTGTAAAGGCATTGAGTTTCTCTTGGAACGATTAAGCAAGACTTACTGGTCTTTGCAGAGCATCTTTGAAACGTATAGGCCAATAAAATCCACACTGCAAAACCTTTGCAGCAGTTTTGTTTCCACTAAAATGACCTCCACAGGCCTGATCATGACACATAGAAAGTATTCTATGAAATTCTTGGTCAGGGACACATTTTCTTATTATTTGGTCTGCACAACTCTTAAACAGATAGGGATCTTCCCAGATGAAATGTTTAACCTTTGAGAAGAAAAGATCTTTATCCATTTTATTCCAATGTTGAGGAATTCTTCCAGTAGCCAAAAAGTTGACTATGTTTGCAAACCAAGGAGTGTGTACACTAATAGCAAAAAGTTGCTCATCAGGGAAAGATTCATTGATAGGCAGCCTATCAATCTCAGCAGTTAAAATTTTAGACAGGTGATCAGCCACCACATTCTCCACACCCTTTTTATCTTTGATCTGTAAATCAAATTCCTGTAATAGGAGAATCCACCTGATTAATCTTGGTTTGGTGTCCTTCTTAGACAGAAGGTATTTCAAGGCAGAGTGGTCAGTGAACACCACTATTTGTGAACCTAAGACATATGACCTGAATTTCTCTAAAGCAAAAACAATTGCCAGCATCTCCTTCTTAGTTGTTGTGTAATTGAGCTGTGCATCAATCATTGATCTACTGGCATAAGCTATGACATGAGGCAGCTTATCCTTTCTCTGTCCAAGGACAGCTCCCAAAGCATAATCTGATGCATCACACATCAGTTCAAAAGGTAGTGAATAATCTAGAGACTGCAATATTGGAGCTGAAATCAAACAGTTTTTTAAAAATTCAAATGCCTTCATGCATTCATTATTGAAAACAAAAGGGACATCTTGGCATAATAAATGATAAAGAGGCTTGGTTATTTTACTGAAGTCCTTAATGAATCTTCTGTAAAATCCAGCATGTCCCAGAAAACTTCTGATTTGTTTAACAGTTTTGGGAGGTGGTAAATGTGCAATTAAATCAATTTTTGCTCTGTCCACCTCAATGCCCTTGTGGGAAACAACATGGTCAAGGACAATGCCTTGGGTGACCATGAAATGGCTCTTCTCCCAGCTTAAAACTAGATTGGTTTCTTCACATCTCTGTAACACTAATTTGAGATGATGTAAACACTGGGAAAAACTGTCTCCGTAGATTGAAAAATCATCCATAAAAATCTTCATAAATTGGTCAATCATATCAGAGAAAATGGAGTACATGCATCTTTGAAAGGTAGCAGGAGCATTACAAAGACCAAAAGGCATTCTCTTATAGGCAAAAGTGCCAAAAGGGCAAGTGAATGTGGTCTTTTCCTGATCTTGTGGGTACACAGGAATCTGGTTGTAACCAAAGTAACCATCAAGAAAACAGTAATAAGCTTTTCCTGCTAGCTTATCTAAAATCTGATCAATGAATGGGAGAGGGAAATGGTCTTTTCTGGTCATTGAATTTAATTTTCTGTAATCAATCTGCACCCTCCACCCATTGTTTGTCGGTTGACATAAGCTCACCGAACTGAGGTTACAACAGTGATCCCAGATTTCTTAGGTACCACCTGTGTAGGTGCCACCCAAGTTGAATCTGAAATGGGGTAAATGACCCCTGCATCCAACAACTTAACAACCTCTTTCATGACCACTTCTTGCATATGAGGGTTCAGCCTCCTTTACATTTCCCTAGAAGGCTTTGCATCTTCTTTCAAATGGATTTTATGCATGCAAACAGCTGGACTGATTCCTCCCAAATCAGCAATAGTCCAGCCAATTGCCCTTTTATGTTATTTCAAAACAATCAACAGCTCTTCCTCCTGTTCCTTTGTGAGGGAGGAAGAAATAATCGCAGGCAATGATTTATGATCTCCTAAAAATACATATTTCAAATTTTCAAATTCTAAATCGTTGAGAAAAGAAGGTAACAAAGGTACCTTAGTTGATTGTGGAAGGGGAAGAGTAGCAGGTTTCCAGGAAGAGAAACTTGCTGATTGATTATGAGTTCCTTGCACAACATTTACTTCCTCAGACTTTGAGGTACAAACTGTATCTTCCTCAAAATTTCCCCAAGCATCTTTAGAATCTGTGGTGAAATCTTCGTACTGCAGAAACTATTGTAAAGTCCCTTCTACTAGTTCATCTAATAGATCAACATGAAAACATTCCTCAGAGCTGAATTGAGGCTGTGTGACTGCATTATAAACATTTAATTTTACCTTCATGTTTCGAAAAGAGACTTCCATAATACTAGACCTGCATTGAATGCAAGCATTTGCTGTAGCCAGGAATGGTCTTCCCAAAATGACAGGGACGGAAGTTTTGCTTTTGGTAGGTTCCATGTCCAAAACTAGAAAATCAGCAGGATAGAAAAATTTATCTACTCCCACCAATACATCTTCAATCATCCCAACTAGCTTCTTTCAGATCTGTCTGTTAGCTGTAACACCACATGAGTGGGTTTTAATTCTTCCAAACCTAGTTTCTCATATATAGAATATGGAAGTAGGTTGACACTAGCACCCAAATCTAATAAAGCCTTTTCAATGGTATGTTCCCCAATAATGCAAGGGATTGTGGGGATTCCAGGATCTTGAAGTTTAGGAGGTGTGGTAATAGACAACACCTGATTAACTCTTTCCACAGCAAAGACCTTCTTGAATAACTGTATCCTAGTCTGTCTTTTGTGAGTGCAGACATCTTTCAAAAATTTTGCATATGATGGAATTTGTTTGATTGCCTCAAGCAAAGGTAGATTTATCTTGACTTGCTTGAAAGTCTCCATCATTTCATCTATTTTTATGTTCCCTTTATCAAAAGGGGATACAGATTTCATTGCATGAGGAAATAGCAAATGAGGAACTAGTCCTTCATCTATAGCTTTAGAAGCATTATCAGAATCTTTTTGATTTTTTTGTTTTTCATTTGTTTGATTTTTCTGAGGTACATCAAGACTTCATCGCTAACATTATGCGCTTCTTTGCATATCTTTATCATTTTCCTCATTTTTTTCTTCTTCAGTACCCACTTTGTTATTTATAATTCTTCCACTTCTCAAAGTTGTGACAATTTTTACTTCTTCATGTGAAAGAGAAGCTACTCCAACCATGAACTGTCCTTTGGGATTGTTCAAAGGTTGGTAGGGTAACTTTCCTTCCTCTCTTTTGGCCAAAGTATTTGAAAGCTGTTCCAATGTTTCTTCAATCTTCTTTATGCTCTGGCTGTGAAAGTTCACAGTCTGAGTTAAAGATCCTAAATTCTGGAGTGAATTTAGGACTTGATCTTCAAAAGAAGGGGACCTGGAAGGGATTTGAACTGGAGCAGATTGCTGCACAGGTTGTTGTGGAATGGGCTGCTGAAAATTTGGCTTGGCATAAAAATTCTGCTGATAAGGCTGTGCAATTTTGAAAGGCATTTGGTTCTTTGGTTGCTGTTGCTGTTGTGATTGATAATTCCACTGGCTCCACCTCAAATTGGGGTGCCCTCTCCATGGATATTCATTTGACTGCATCTGTCCAAATGATTGGGCAGCATGAGCTTGTTCCACCACTAGATCTGGGAACTGTGGTGCAGCAGGACATTGGTCAATTGAATGAGTTGGGGACTGGCATATCAGACATGCCTCCTCTACTCGTGCAACCATTGGATTTTTAAGTGAGTCCATCAATCTATCAAACTTTGTGGTTAAATTATCCATCTTTCTTTCCAACTCATTCACCTCATAAATCTTTCCTTTGGTGGTTTGCTGATTGTTCAACCTAGCAGGATTTTCAATATCTCTTGACAGAGATTCCTGTTGAGTTGAGTTTTCACCAATTACTTCAAATAAGTCCCAAACCTCCTCAACTATTTTTTGCAAGTAAGTGCCTCCACAGGAGGCATCCACCATATTTTTGCCTTTTTGATCAATTCCTTGATAGAAGCTTTGAACCAGCTGCCATCTGGGAATTTGATGATGAGGACATTGCCTTAAAAGTTCCTTAAATCTTTCCCATGCTTCATGGAAAGTTTCAGTTGAGTTTTGTGAGAAGGAAATGATACTTTGTCTCAATTGGCTTGTTTTAGACATTGGGAACTATTTGGCTAAAAATTGACACTGCAAATCATTCCAAGAAGTGATACTATTTGGTGCTAACATAGACAACCATGCTCTAGCTTTGTCCTTTAATGAAAAAGGAAAGAGCCTAAGCTTGGTTGCCTCTGGACCAAGTCCAGCTATGTTGAATGTGGTGCAAAGAAACAAGAATTCATCCACATGTTTGTATGGATCTTCCTTACTCAACCCATGGAAGGAAGGAAGCATTTGGATAGTCGATGATTTGATCTCATAATTTCCTTCAACAGTAGGAAATTGAACGCAAAAGGGAGAATTATAAGCATCAGGTGCAAAGTAATCCCTCAAAAGTCAAGGTTCTTCACCCATAGTAGCAGAATTCTGTGTTGTTTGTCTGGTTCGTAATAGCCTTTCAACTTCTAAATTCAGCGGGACAATCTCAGGGCTGAGAGTCCTCCTACGAAACATACAACGCAGAACAAAAAAAATCAGATTATTCATAGCAAACCTTCAGAATTCCCTTATTTTTTTAAGTAGTTTCCCTCCTTCAAAAATGGATATGAATAACTGCACAAATATAAACAATAGAATAGTTTAGTACTGATATATAAAAAAAAATGAAAACTTAGGTCTACCTATTTTAAAACAAATTCCCCGGCAATGGCGCCAAAAACTTGTTGTTTCCTCTAAGTGTGCATGATTTATTTGTGTTTTGAAAACAAATTTGCAATTGCTAAGTTATACTGATTTTAGAATATAAAAAAGGGTAAAGAAATATCAGCACAGAGAGAAGTGAATTAGCCTGCAAGATCAGGGTCAATTGTAGCAAGTTTTAAATGTAAATGAGTAGAAGATCGTCCATAGAGAATTTGTTTAAAATATAAGATAAACCTCCAGATCTGAGATACCAGATCAGGCCTCTTATCCTATCTATAAAGCACATAAGATGGGAGGTTGAATTTGTCACATTTAACTAAATGATAAAAGTAAAAGTTAAACTAAATGATCCAGATCTGAGTTGGGGGGATTTTGAGGTAAACTTATAAAAATGGAGAAATAATATCTAACTTTGATTTGGTCCTTGAAACACAATGAGAATGACTGCAGATCAAATGAGAAACGATCCAATCTTCATCTAGCTACAAGCACAGATGTAAGAGAAATAAATCTAACTCAAGGATTAGATTTAGACTTATGGCTATGGTCTGTCCACTTTAATGGCCACAGACCATCCAATAGTCTTTAATCTAAACCCTTAATTTAGAATAAGAAACATCACTACAAATGCTGTGAGAGATCAGGTTACAAACACTAATTCCCACAGGATTAATGAATCAAGGGAAATTGCATGAAAAACAGTAAATCTAAAGGAGTCTAATGCAATAAGGAGATCAGAGGGAACCCTTAACATGAGTCCAATTGAGAATGTACGGTTCTGACAAAGAACCTTTTCAAATTCATCAACATTACTCTCGATTTGTAGTCTTGAATACAACTCTCCTTTGAATTACGTATATCTCATGACTCTCAATTGCAAGTAAAAGTGAGGCTATTACAGGGATTTCAAACAAACTATCTGATTTGGAAATGGGGGAATAGGAATGAAACTCAAAATCTGGAGCCCCAAATTGGGCAAATGGTTCATCTATTTATAGTTTTCCCCAGGTCTAGCTCAGATGCATATCGACCAATCAGAAGTGCTCAGATCTGTATCAACCAATGGTAGTTGACCACAAGGATCCAGATCTGTTCTGGCCAATCAGAATTGCTCGATCAGGGTCAGCCAATCAGGCGACATAAGCATCAATTCTGTTATGCATTTTGAAAATCTGTTAGAGCTTCTAGAAGTTCCCGCTAAGTTATTTCATCTCTGGGTGCTCACATGGGGTGGAATATGCCTTCGCTTCATGCTTAGAATCTTCTGGAATGTCTTTAGGTTTTTAAATGCATTGGGACGCGTGAAAAAGATTACTGAATTACCCTTGCAAAAGCTGGGAATCTCCAGAATACCATTTCGCATAGTTTAGGGGACTTTTTGCAAGGTACTGTGACTCCTGAAGCTCTTTTCGCAACGTTCAGGTTCTGCTCGAAAAGAGTTCTCTTCTTTTCGAAAAGGTCAATCATCTCTTCGAAGAGTTCAGGTGCTCTTCGAAAACTAAGCCTGAAGTTTTTAGTTCTTTTCGCAGAGTTCAAGTTCTTTTCGAAAAGCACTCTGTAGTGCATTTTTCTGTTCGAATTGTTCCATACTTCTTTTCTGGGTTGAGACCAGGTCTTCGCCTCTTCAGTTCAGGCCTTTTAACAGCTAGTGAGGTTGTTCCTTCTCTTTCTTCCTTTGGATCGACATGGATTATCATCTTTTTGGCACTTTTAGGCTGCTTTCATGGTTAAGCCTGTCTTTATTGTTAGCTATAACACAAGCACTTAAAACACTTATTTAGTTCTCTCAAAGGTCTATCAAGACCCAGGTTAAGGGGTAAAAAATGGTATTTTCCAGTTCTCAACAGAGGGATCGGGTTGTTGCGTAGATTTCTGTGCTTTCACATAGATCAAAGGTTTTTTTCTTTGATTCTTCCGAAGCGTGTCGAAATCCCACCGTGGGAGATATTAGGGGTGTGAATGCCACCCGAAATGGGAATTCTAAGGCCGAAATGGGAATTCTAAGGCCCTAGAAAACATCATATGATGGTTCAAATTTTATCCAAAAATAAAAAATAAGTAAAAATTTAAAAGCCAAAAAAATTCAAAAAATCAAGTTTGTGGTGCCGGAAACACGACATCTCCACACCCGCCATCATCTCGCAGGGGAAGGAGGGAAAAATCCTTCGGGTCATACCCGAGAAACCCATACCCCACCCACCAACAAACCATGTCTTGGGCGGTTGATCTGGCTCATTTGGACCCGGATTCATCACCACCCCATTCCCCATCACATTCCTATACCGAGGAGATCCTCATTTCCATTTCCTCCACCCAACCCCTATTCAATGTCACTGGACAATTCGGTGCACCCATTTTTCCTTCTACATCAAACCAAAATACATCCACTTTCCCCTCCACATTTACCCAAAACACACCCCTTTTTCCCACTACCCAACATACACCCAACTTTCCACTTCCCCTCAAAAAGCCACCACATTCCCATCCACATTCATAGAAAATCCAACCCAATCCCCCACACCTACGCAAGCCATGCCCCATTTCCCTTCCACATCCACTCAAAATCTCCCCCATCTTACCTCCACATCCATCCATACCATTTCCAATTTTCCCACATCAATCCAACAAGCCCCTATTTTTCTCACATCCATCCAACAAATACCCCATACATCCCAACTTCCCTCCACATCTCATCCAAAATTTTCCTCCACATCTAATCCCAACAACCCCATATTAACACATACACCCAAGAAATGCCCAATTTATCCCAACCCCATCTAAATACTCCCAATTTCCCCTCATTCACCCAAAATCCACCACATATCCCCCCATCTACCTAGGTCATGCCCGATTTCACCTAGATTATGACCAATTTTCCTTACCCATCTACCATGCCTAACTTTCCTTTCACATCTATCCAGGTCATACCCAATTTTCCCTATACCCTCTCCTCATCGGATGGACCATCTACATCCACCTCCTCACCCAATCCCATGGCCATGATGGATGAAATGGTTAGGACCTACACAATATGGAAGGTCTCTCAAAGCCTCCCCCATCCATCCCATGGATCTCCAAATCCATCCCATACCCTCCAAAGTCTTCATGCCTCTTTTTCCCAAAACACCAATCAATCCCCTATTATTCATAACACCCAAGACCCCCACCAACCATGGGGTCATGTGAGTGGGCCTCAAAGCCTAATATCTCAAGCCCATCAAGGCCCATTGGTCCAAACCCACCAAGGCCCAATACCCCAAGCCCATCAAGGCCTAATGGCCCAACCCCACCAGGGCCTAATACCCCAAGTCTACCAAGGCCCAATGGCCGAAGCCCACCAAGGCCCCATGCCTTATGCCCAAGCTTATCAAGGCCCAAACTCGGGAGCCCCATTTACAAACCCTCCATCACTCCACCAATATCCCACCTTCACCTATGCCCAACAGACTCCCATCCCTCGTCAAATGACAAACCCATCTCACCCAATCCCCCAACCCCGTATGGGAATCCATCCCATACCATCAACCATTCCCAATTCAATCATCCTCCTACCTCTCAAATCCATCCCCAAGGATTTCCCTAGATGTAGTGGCCACATCAGGCACCAGTCTAAAATCTGCCTTTCACTCATCCCATCACCCCACCAACTAGTCATTAGAACTTCCCACATGTACAGTGGTCCCACCAGGCACCCTTCCAGCCCACTCAGAACCAACAAGATAACCTCACCCTTCTTCCACCATATGTGGACCCACAGTATGAAGAGGATGAGATTAGGAGTAGTGGAGCCTATGCAAGAGCACTCACCAGTTTCAATCCCCCACCGCCCATATTCACCAATCCATCGGTAACCTAATGTGAATGGAGGCAACCTGTTGAGGGGCCAGCCCCACCATCCAGGGAGTTAGAACTGTTAAAAGAACAAATGGTCAAGATAAAAAAATAGCTAAAATCTATGCCACAGACATTTTTTATTTGTGCCTATTCGCAAAAGTCCCTTTGCCTCCAAAGTTTAAAGTGCCAATCTTTGATAAATACAATGGCACGGGTAATCCCATTACACATCCCAAGTCCTATTATGGGGACATGTGCCAGTATGACGAAGATGAACAACTCCTCATCAAGGTATTCTAGAAGAGTCTTATGGGCCTAGCTTTGAGATGGTTCACTTCCCTAGAACTATCCATGATTAAAATATAGAAAGATCTGACCCACCTATTCCAAGAACAGTATGTCTACAACATAGACATTGAACTCCGCAAGTCAGATCTAGCCCAACGAAGCATTCAATGATTACCTTGAGCGATGGAGGGCATTGGCAGCCCAAACAGGATACCCAATGATGAACAAATTGAGATGATCTCAAAAAACACTCTTCCAGTCATCTCGAATTTCCTGGTATACCAGTAGCAAGCCAGTTTTACAGACTTAGTAAGAAATTCCAATCGTTGTGATGATGCAATAAGAGAAGGGCGGTTGAATAAAATTGTAAATAGCAGAGTCTGCAAGTTTCCTGAGTAGAGGAGCTATAAATAGTAGATACACGGCCCAGCACCAGTATGGTCCCCTTCCAGTTCAAGGCAGCCCAGCCAGCCCCAACCAGAATGAGCCAATGCAGAGGATAGGTAATGGGAAAGGAACACAAATGACCCCAGAATAAAGAAGGGTCTGATTTTGATCAAGTCTTTACACCTTTAGGGCAATCCTAAAGCATCCTTTTGCCGCTGTTGATCGAAAAGGGTCTTGTTATGCCTTTCCAACCATGCCCACCACCAAACCCTATCCTCAGAAATTATGACCCGAATACTCACTGCAATTTCCATCAAAGATCGAGCCACCCGACTGATCGATGCTTTCCCTTAAAGCATGCGATATAGGATTTTATAAAGGATGACAAAATCATTCTTCTGACACTTCCTCAGGCCAATCAACATGCCAATATACATCAGGTGCCGTTACTACCACATCCACCTGGTGGAGCAGGCCTAAGGACGACTTCCAACATGATAGAGGAAGATGGTGAAGAGTTTGACCCTTCTGAGTATATCGGTATTAGAGAGAATTTCATAGCATCACAATAGGGGGATCAGAAAAATAGAATCATTGGAGTAATTGAGCTCCTGAACTTGGCTGATTACTTTCCCAATCCCACACCCCAAGTAGAACCCTTAGATTTAAGGATGTATTTTCCACCACCAGCTCCAGTCAGCTATGTCCAACCCAGCTTATATTAATTACATGCAACGACAATCTCCACAAATTACCCAATGGCCGATTTTACCTCATATCCTCCTCTAACATTAATTAATTATCAATTTCCTACCCCCACCACACCGCCGCCAATACAGATATCCACAAACCCCATCAATCACATTTGGCCCACTTTTTTCACTCCTCAGACTTATCCACATCTAGCAAGAGTTAACCAAGTGTTATCCACTTATCCAAGTCCACCAGTCCAAGCACCCCCGAGGCCTGTATCCACTCCATTCCAGATCCCAAGCCTAACCTACAATCCCCATCAAGTCCCACTTAGTTATGAGCAGACGAACATCAATACAGGTGGCAGCAAAGAAGGGGCAGTTGATTTTGTTACCCGATCAGGAAGAACCTCTAAACAACCTAAAGTATCGATACCAGCCTGACCAAAAGAGAAGAAAGAACCTACTGTGATGAACCCCTTTGAAACAATTAGCCGAGAGCACATACGAGAATCTCAGTTGAAAAGAATGCCAACCCACATCACGGTCTGGGACCTATTAATGATATCTCCTCTCCACTTCTAAGGTCTTATGGGAACTCTAAAAGCTGCACATGTGTCCATCCAAGTAACCCTTGATGAAGTGGGCCAGATAATTGGGCAAGTTTTGGCTCCCAATGCCATTTCATTTTCAGATGTTGATCTCTCGAATGAAGGAAATAATCATTCCAAGCCCCTCAACATCACTGTGGAAGCAGGAAACTTGGTGATCCCATTGGTATTGAAAGACAATGGATCAACCTTGAATGTGTGCCCATTGAGAACTACAACTAAGATAGGGGTGGATCTTTCCATGTTCAAGCTGGCTAGAACAAGCGCCAGAGGATTTGACAACACAAGAAGAGAAATAATTGGGGAAGTCGATCTTGAGCTCATGATTGGGCCAATGACCTTTTCCATACCATTCCAGGTAGTGGATATCAAATTCACATTCAATCTGCTTTTAGGGCGCCCATGGTTACACGAGGTTGGGGCAATACCTTCAACTTTGCACCAAAAGCTTTGGTTCATATTTGAACAGAAGATCGTCACCATTATGGGTGAGGGACAGGATGAGAGAGAGAAAACTACCCACAACATTGAGAAACCTAATGTATTGGATGTGCAACACACGATCAAAGACACAGACCTCCATAACATTGAGTATGATGTATCATCAGTAATCCCTAAGCCCCTCGATAGAATTACTATAAAGACCGATGGAGAAATGGTCGCAGCCGTAGCCATGCTTCAAAAATGGAGCTATCAGAAAGGAAAGGGACTAGGACCCCGATTGCAAGGCAGAAAGGAGCCAGTCAGGGCCAAGGGCATACAACAAGTCAGATTTGGATTAGGTTACAGGTCCACCGCAGAAGAAGTTCAAGAAACTAAGGAAAAGGCCCGAACCATTGCTACAATAAAAGCCAAGGAAATAAGGTTAGAGGATGAACCCTGTCCTAGGCCTCACATCTGGAATACCTTTGTGAGTGCGGGGATCATGAAGATTGATCAGAATGGGGCGACAAAGCTAACCCCACACAAGTTAGCAGCCCTTATTCACCCAACCAATCCCCAAATCATCCCCCCAAAATTGGAAATAGACCTAGCCACTTTGTCCCTTTTTGAGGAGGAATTTTCTATGCCTACACAATCTCCCCCTGTGATAAACTACCACAGGACCTTGCTGACATTTGAGGATAGAGTTTCAGACGAACCCGAGATCCACATGATGGAGGTTGACTCCTAAGAGCCGTATTAATCAACCTCCTCCATCCGAGCAGGTAAAGGGATGACCTCACCGGTAAGGAATTGGGCATCAATGCCCCTAACTCTGGAAGCTTTGAGTGGCCTGAAATTCGGCACCCACTTCCCAAAAAAAAATAACCTGCAAAATGGGGAATGAGCCTTTGGCGAGCAATACCATGTCGATATAGGGACCCGCCTTGCCAAGTGCCCATTTTCGAAGAAAAAGAAAATTCTAAAAAAAAAAATACAAAATAATCCTAAAAACTTTTCGTTTAAAATTCTCGAGAAAATCAAGAAAAATAATGCCTTAATAGAAAAGCCCATCCCACGTGAAATCAACCCCTTTCCTGTAGAAATACAAAAAGAGGTAGGAGCCACGAGTCTGGATGAGTAAATCCCAACCGACGAGCTCTCAAATGAGCTCCTAGACCGATTTACCGATTTTGAGCATGACCCTACACCAATTGTGGAAGAAGCAGATGACGTCAATCTAAGGATAGAGGAGATTCCTAGAATCACCAAGATGGGAATGTCGCTGTCTCCCGAAGAAAGAAAAAAGCATTATTGATTTCCTTTGCTCATACCAATATGTCTTCGTATGGTCATATGAGGATATGCTTGGTTTGGATACCGATTTGGTCGAGCATGAGTTGCCATTGTAATCGAATGTTTGGCCAGTCAAGTAGAAGTTGAGACACCTTAGGTTAGAATGGATGCTGAAAGTAAAGGATGAAGTCATCAAGCAGTATGATGCAAAGTTCCTTATGGTTTCCAAATACCCACAGTGGTTAGCTATAATCGTCCTTGTATCGAAGATAGATAGAAAGGTTCTCATGTGCATAGATTTTCGAAACCTCGACAAGGCGAGCCCAAAAGATGACTTCCCATTACCGCACATCGACATCTTGGTCGATAACACTGCTAAGCATGGGATGCTCCCATTCATGGATGGATTCTCTGGATATAATCAAATCAAGATGGTCGAAGTAGACCACGAGAAAACGATGTTCATTACTTTGTGGGAAACTTTCTATTACCGAGTCATGCCGTTCGGGCTGAAGAATGTCGGTGTAACATATCAGAGAGCGATGACTGCTCTCTTCCATGACATGATGCACCGAGAGATCGACGTGTATGTGGACGACATGATTTCCAAGTCTCCAGAGAGAAGTGACCATCTGATAAACCTCCAAAAGCTGTTTGAAAGACTGATAAAATACAAGCTGTGTCTGAACCATCAGAAA
Organism: Chloranthus sessilifolius; assembly: GCA_021018995.1. NCBI lineage: Eukaryota > Viridiplantae > Streptophyta > Magnoliopsida > Chloranthales > Chloranthaceae > Chloranthus > Chloranthus sessilifolius. Next base: position 102,437,434 of record CM037597.1, read on the forward strand.
TGCACATTCATGTGATGTCAGGAAAACTATTAGGCTTAATTGTTAGTAGAAGAGGCATTGAGGTTGACTCGATCAAGGTAAAAGCCATTGTCGAAATGCCACTGCCATTTATCGAGAAAGAGGTCAGAGGCTTCTTGGGCAGAATATAGTATATCAGTCGATTCATTACATAACTCACTCCTATCTGCATGCTGATCTTCAAGCTGCTGAGGAAAGACTCGCCCGTTGAATAGAATAATGACTGTCAAGCAACATTTGATAAGATTAAAGGTTACCTCCTCAACCCACCAGTTTTGGTACCGCATGTACCCGGGAGGCCACTGTTAATGTACCTCTCCATGACATAAGTTTCAATGGGATGTGTCCTAGGGCAGCATGACAAAATAGGAAGAGAGCAGGCCATCTACTATCTCAGTAAGAAATTCACTGACTATGAGACACGCTATTCTCATCTGGAGAAAGCATGCCTAGCTCTTGTATGGGCCACACAGAGGCTCAGCCATTACTTGTTATCTCAAGTCGTTCTCTTTCTAGCATGAATGGATTTATTAAAGTGCCTTTTCAAAAAGCAGGCTCTCACTGGCCGAACTGCACGCTAACAACTTCTCCTATCTAATTTTGACATCACGTATGTCACCCAAAACTCGATCAAGGGGCAAGCACTCTCCGATCATCCTTTCAAGAACTCGTTACCCGACTACAAGCCTTTGAAAACTGAATTCCTAGATGAGGACATCTTGCTTATGACAGAGGATGACACAGAGGAGATAGGGGAATCATGGGTAATGCACTTTGATGGGGCAGTAAATGTCGAAGGTCAAGGAGTCGATGCTATTCTAATTTTTCTGAAAGGGTCTCACATACTAGTCTCCATCAAGCTCAACTTCCGATGCATAAATAATATGGCCGAATATGAGGCATGTGCAGCAGGCCTACAGGCGGCCCTGGACCTAAATATAACTCATCTTGGGGTGTTTGGTGACTCATAGTTGATAATATGCCACACAAATGGAGATTGAAAGACGAAGGATGAGAAGTTGATCCCATACCATGAGCACCTCGAAGATATGATAGCATGATTCGATGATATTACTTTCTCTTATGTCCCATGAGTAAGAAATCGCTTTGCCGATGCACTAGCAACGTTGGCGTCAATGGTGGAAATCCCCTATGGCGTCGAAATGGAGCCGATCATGATTGAACAGAGAAATGAGCCAATCTTCTACCTCCAAATTAAGGGATCCACAAGGTTAGATGATGAGCCACCATGGTTCTCAGATATCAAGAATTTCCTCGAAACTCAAGCTTTCCTTGAAGGTACTTCCAGGATGGACAAGCGGACCATCTAACATTTAGAGACTAGTTACGTCATTTACAGCGAGTGCCTTTACAAGTAATTATATAACAACATCCTACTTAGATTCCTGACTGAGGGCGAGGCTGCCAACATCATGAAAGAGATCTATGAGGGAGTATGCGGGGCCCACGTCAATGGGCACATGCTCGCCAAGAAGATCCTACGGCAAGGATATTTTTGGACTACCATGGAAACTGACTATTGCAAGCACGTGCAGAAGTGCTACAAATGCCAAGAACATTTCAATCTAATACATTCTCCTGCCATTGATCTACACAGCATGACCACTCCTTGGCCATTCGCTACATGGGGCCTCCACGTCATCAGAAAGGTTAACCTAAAAGCATCTAATGGGCATCAGTTCATCCTCGTCGCCATCGAGTACTTTACCAAATAGGTAGAGGCAGCATCAGACACGAACATCACAACAGCAATGTTGAGAAGTTCATCAAGAACAATATCATTTGCCAATTCGGTGTACCCAAGGACATCATCACAGGTAATGACACTAACTTTGAGAACAAGCGCATAAGAGCTTTCTGCGAGTAATATAAAATCAAGTATCATCGCTCGTCACCATGTAGGCCACAAACCAATGGGGCTATCAAAGCTGCCAACAAGACACTCATTCGAATCAATGAGAAAATGGTCATCACCTATCGAGACTAGAGTGAGATGCTACCTTTCGCATTATGGGCTTATCGAATGCCGATCCGTATCGCTACAGGGGCAACACCATTCTCTCTTGTGTATGGAACTAAGGTAGTGCTGCCTGTTGAAGTCGAAGTACCGTCACTCTGTATCCTCATCATAACAGATTTATCAGAAGCCGAAAGAGAGAAATCTCACTTAGAACAATTGAGCCTGATCGATGAAAAAAGGCTCTTGGCTTTGTGTCACACTCAGGCTTACTAGAAAAGGATTGCACAAGCTTACAACAGGCATGTTTGCATTCGAGATTTGAAGGTGGGTGACACGGTACACAAGAAAACCTTCCCTTCTCTCCACGCCGATCCGAGAGAAAAATTCGAGCCCAACTAGGAGGGACCTTATGTCATTCGAGAAGTGCTCTCAGGGTACATGCTCCACCTTGCCACCATGGATGGAGATCACTTTCCTGAGCCAATCAATGTTGGATACGTCTGACAATTCTATTCCTAAGTCTCCCACAACAAGATAAGTACTGATAAAAATGGATATGTGATTGCTTAAGGATACTTTAAAAAAAGAGGCCATCATATCAAAGTCAAGTAGCCAAAAAGTGTCCCTAAATAATCATACTCTTTGCTACACCCGTTGAGCCATTGGCCTTTCTTTCATAAACCCCTCCCCAGAAAAGAAGACGAAAAAAGTATGCATACCAAACAAAAAAAAGGAGAAAAAGAGTTACCATCAAATCCCAAAAAATTAGAAAAGCGAAATCCTAAAAGAGATTGTCTAAAAATAAAAAGAACAAAAAAATATAGAAAAGAAAAAGTGGGGCATGTATAGTCAAAATTTCCAAGGAAGAAGTGTATTACGATAACTGGAACCCAATCGAGAAAACCTTTTGAAACTCGATAATACCTTCAAAATTCCTAATCTATCCCATGGCCAAGATACATCCCTGAAGAAAGCCCTCCTTAAGGTCCAGTGTCCGTTGAGTCAGCACAAGCCAAGCTGGGAGACAACATAAAGAATTTCATCAAGCCGGCTATGACGGAATCGACATCCATGTCATAATCCTTGAAAGAAAAAAAAAAGAGAAGAAAAGAAAATGAAAATAAAAATATACAAGCTCAAAGTAAAATGGACAGTGAAAACCTGAAAGGGCGCTATGGGTAAAAAGAGCGAGCTTGTGTGGATCAGGTGAAAACTTGAAAAGGCACCTGGGGTAAAAATACATACCCATGAACGTAGTGATAACCTAAAAGGGCACTACAGGTATAAATGAGGGCAACAATGGGCATGACGAAAACCCGTCTTGGGTGCTATGGGTAAAAAAAGGTTGAAAAAGAAAAAGAGAAAGTTCGATTACTCCCTTGGTTACAATTCTCGATGATCCAGAGCATGATGATCCAAAGCACCTTATCAAAAGCAGCACCTACTCCCAAACAAACATTGCGACATCAATATTCTCGCTCCGCTCGAGTAGTTGTGCTAAATTAACTTCGAGGACGATGAGTTCATTGAAAAATCTTGAACCCTGCTTCACGCAGGGGCACCCGTGGCTGATCAAATGGGGGCAATCAAAGCCTCCTATGATTTGACACAAACTATGGATCTTCACGTTTTTGTCTCGCGCCTGTCTTTAGGTATGGGTCGACACATACTTTGAGTGGGGCGTACCCCCGAGCTTTCAAAAGTTTTTCCTAAACCCTTATAAATCATCCCAGAACCTTTAGAACTTAACCCAAACCCTTAGAAGCCAACCCAAACCTTTAGAACTTAACCAAAACCCATAGAACCCATTTTGAACCAACCTAAATAGTGGATGAAAAGAGGAGTGCCAGAGTTTGCAAGGACAGTTTCCCAACTTAAGGCCTATATCATTGGAAAGTAAAGGTTCACAACTTTCCAATGAGCCAAGAATCTCTTGATTCCGAGATGTACATCAAAAGTTATGGCAAATTGAAGAACGCACAGAAATGCAGGTTTAAAGATTTAAAATCGTGACACTTTTTCGTAAATCATGACCTCTTTTTATAAATCGTGGCCTTTTTTGGGAAAATCATGACCTTTTTTCAGAAAATCATGGCCTTTTTCCAGAAAATTGTTACCCTTTTGGGAAAATCTTGACCTTTATTCATAAAATCGTGGCTTCTTTTCGTCAAAATGTGCCAACTTCATCTTCTCCAACGAACCATCCGAGATGACTTTTTTTAGTTGGGTTTTTTATTGTGGACTTTCCCGGACTTTAGGGAGATTTTCTTTATGACCCTTATACCCCTATAAGCCTTTAGAACCACCTTTGTGCCATTTAAGTGGCTACCTCATCATCCGCCATTAAACCCATTTTCACTTTTTTCCAAAGCCCTAGAAAATCTAGAAAACCTTAGATTCTAGATTACCTAATACTTAAACCCATTAGTGTCTTTACCCCTCACTAATTACCCCCAACTCTATAAATAAAGGCCCACACCCTTCACTTAAAAAAAAAAGGAGGATATTTTTTATCCAAAAAATATCCAAAGAGGAACTGACCTAAAATAGAGAAAAATATCCAGAGAAGACTTTATAAAGGAATATAGAGAGAAACTTCAAATACAGAGAACTCTAGAAAGATCTCCGCCCATCTAAAAACTTCAACCTTTTTGGTTTTGAAACCCCAGTTCATTAGATACCACCCCACTTCCCTCAATATCATTCCCAAGCCTTAGCCAGTTTAGAAATCTTAGCACATCCTTCATACCATCCATCTTCCCCAGCCTTAGCTAGTTAGAACCTTGCTCTAACCCACTGTGCTTTTGGAAGCTCACTGGAGCTAGCATCAAAGCGAAGATCCGGCGATGGTACTACAAGGGCTCGAGAGCTCTGGCTCTCCCCTCTATTCCTCTACCTTCTTTTTGTCTTTACTTTTCCTCTATTCTAGAATTTGAGCTGCTATGTCGTCGAAATTTCAGTGATTGTGGGGGGCTCAAATAGGATTGGGGTGCCTTCGAGCAAGAGGAAGTACTATTTTTTTATTTTTAAAAATTGGGCCATAGTAGAGACCACTTACGAACGGGTCAATCGGGTGCCTAAGACCTTCCCGATTGATAACCGAAGTCCTTACCTAGAGGCTTTGGTGTTGACCGGATTCAGAGTCATATTTCGCACTATGGTGTATATAATAATGATTTTGGGTATCCCGAGACACCAAATGCTCCAAGTGGCGACTCCATTTCTTCTTGTGAGTGCATCATCGTGACAGACCCGTAAGGACCATGGTTGCATAGGGTTCATCTTCTAGGTCTATCCCCTGGATTTAGTGATGGCGATGGTGCAGGCCCTTTCTTTGGCCTCTTGGACCTCTTCTTCAGTCGGATTGTAACCTAAGCCGAATTTGGCTTGTTGTCTGCCCTTCGTTTTGACTGGGTCTCTTTTGCCTTCTAGGCGAGGGCCTAGCCCTTTTCCCTTTTGGTGCCCCACTTTTGGAGCATTGTTAATCTCTGAAAAGTACCACTTTTCACCTCTTAACCTGACCTTTAATAGACCTTTGAGCTAGTTAATAATGATTTTTTAAGTGTGTTTGTGTAGATAACATGAATTTATAGCATAGAATTATAATCCATCCTTTTAGTGCCAAGAAGAAGGATTTTTGAGCTAAGTTGGGGAGCTAAGGGATTCACATGGACTGCACCTTTGTGGTTTACATCATTGGGACTGCTTTGCATACATTTGGGTCCTAGGTGTCGTGCTGTTGCTACTGCAATCCTAAAGAAGGAGCTGCTTTATTAAACTATTGAGCATGAAGACATGAGCTGCTGCTACAATTACAAGACCAGCAGATGCTATAGCTGCTACACCACCCAATGGGGCTGCTCTATCGAGAAGGCTTTCCTCAAGAGCACACCATTGCTGCAATCCATTTTCCAAGCAGTTGCTGCAAGCACAAGAGATGTTGTTGTCTAAAATAGTTAAAGATGTGAGCAATCTATGGCTGCAGAACACAAGATGAAAGCTGAAGCAAGGTGATTATGCAGCAACTGATAGTACTCGAGCAGTAGAGCTGTCATATCAAAGTTCTCGATCTGTGGATGCTGGAGGGTCAACCTATAGAGCTGTACACTTTAACTACTCAGTGTGGCAATGATGGAGAGCTAGCTGGAATGAAACTCGAGCCGTACATGGTCCAAAGGTACATGCTGCTTCCAACATAGCTGCTACAATTGCAAGACCTGCAGTAGCAGACTTAAATTACTTGAGCTGTGTGTGTGCAATGATTGGAGAGCTGAAGCAGTAGTGCTACAGTGGGGTAGTTACCCTCGCGGAAAAATATAAACTCCCCGAGCTGTTGCTGCAATTTACTAGAGCAACTTGTCGCAGCAGCATGAAGAAATGAACTTAAAAAGCTATGCAAACTTCAGCTTTGAATTTGGCGAGCTTGCACTTGAACTTGGCGAGTTGCAATGCAAGAGAACCCAACGAGATCCTCACAGCATGGGAGTTCTGAAGCTCCATTTATTTAAGCCTCGCGAGCTGGTTTCAGAGTGCACTGCATATCACCCTCGCGAGATGAGTTGGTTCTGAAGCTCCATATTTCCATCCTCGCGAGCCTGCACTTTTAGCCTGCAAGAAGATCCTAGCGAGTAGTTCAACCCCAAAGGAGCCTCACGAGCTGGAGAGCAGTACATTGAATCTGACAAACCTGCTGCATATTTAGAGCCTTGCGAGCTGCCCCTGCTGAAGCATCCATCCTCATGAGCTGGAGCTATGTGCACTTGATCCTCATGAGGAGTGGCAATTTGAAGCTGCAGTGTAGCAAACCAAACTAAGGAGCTGTCCAACAAAGACTTGAGTAGCTGCAGTGCTAAGGCTGCACATGCTACTTACTCATGGATTTGCTGGAAATCGAAGGAGAAGCTATAGAACTGCTGCTCAATCCAAAGAGCTGCATCTTTAAACATGTCAAGCTACTGTAATTTGAAGCTGCAGTGCAGCAAATCGAATTACGCGAGATGCACAAATATAACCTCTTGAGCAGCTGAAATGAAGAGAAATAAACATGTCGAGCTGCTGGTTGAAGCCTCAATTTTCTCGAGCACTTTTATTGCTGAAACATCAAGCGACTCGTGCTGCAGATTTGAAATTCTTTACATTTGTCGAGTAGTTGCAGCTGCTGGAAACACAACAGCTGCAGCTTTGAAAATACTAAATATTCAAGCATCCCAACAGTCGTTGCATTTTATTCAAGCAGGCCCGCAGGTGCTAATGGGCAATGTGTAGATTGGAACCTCTTGAGCTGCAGCAGTGACACCACTAGCGACTCTTGAGCTGCTGCAACACCATCCTATCAAGCAGTTATTTTTGCTGGACAATGACCCACACAAGCAGCAAAGCAGCCGCATTGAAGCACAAGAGCTGAAAACCTGCAGATTTAACACAGTGGAGTAGTTTACTGGCTTAAATCATTTTGTCGAATAGCTGTTGTACACTCTTGAGGCAGCTATGGAGCTCCCTTGAGCAGTTCAACTGAACCCCACGACTTGCAAACTCAAAGTCGAGTGGTGTAGAGTTAAAAAATATAGGCATTTGAGTTGTTCTATTGCTGAAGAATTTTGTCGAACAAGTGCAGTGCTGAAATATGTTGGAAATCAGCCCAGCGATAATTAAACGTCTGAAGCATTTCAGCCCAACAAGATTTAAACTTCTGAAGCATTTCAGCTCAGTGAGATTAAATTTCTGAAGCATTTCAGCCTAGCGAGATTAAACTTCTAAAGCATTTCAGCCCAGAGAGATTTAAACTTCTGAAGCATTTTAGCTCAGCAAGATTAAACTCCTAAAGCATTTCAGCCCAGCGAGATTAAACTTCTGAAGCTGCAACCTAGCGAGATCCTAGCGAGATCTCAGCGAGATGCATACCTGAAGTTGTCATCTACGCGAGGCACAAATTTCAGCAGCCTATTTCAGCACCCCAACGATATTTTGGGTATTTCACACCTTCTAAGGCACACATCCCAATGTCCCAGACTTCCCAAAGCATCCAAGGGCCACAGATGGGCCACAAAATCAACTCCAAACCTTCTCATTTTTGATTGGCTGTTGCACACAAGCTGCTATGGATTGTATAAATAGCTCATTTTCTGTTTTGTAAAACTATCTAGGGTTATCCTGAGATCCCGGGTTTTAGCTTTTTAAGGTTAGGGTTTAGTTTTCTTTTTCTTTTTCCCTTTTTCTTCTTGCCTTAGCATAGCAGCAATACTGGGCTATGTTCTTTGTAATCAACTAGATTCATTTCAGTTTTGTAATGGGCATTTGTGAGAACTTTAGGAGATGATTTGGGGTTTGCATTGGCTATTGCCTTCGAGGGCAAGCATTGTTAGATGTTCACTCAATGTTGTCATTTTTATCGTTTTATTTAAATCTATAGTCTCTGTGCATAGAAGCCTATAGGTCTAAAACTCACATTGTTGTTCGAGTTGTTTTGCCTTGCAACAATGATGGTAGCAGCAGGTTTACTATTCTCTTTCAGGCCTATGTGATTGAACCCTCTCTATTGGATAGTCTGTGATCATTTAAGTGGATAGGTTATAACCTTAGGAGGGGTCTAAATAACATATATGAAAATAGATTCTTTTTCTCTGCACATGAGCTGGTTAGCCTTGTGAGAGATCGTGCAAAGCCAAACTACCCTCTACTCCCTTTTGCCAACATCAGATTGTAGATCTGATTTGGATGCACAAACTACAGATCTGAGAACATTTCATTGCAAGCTATTTTTAAGCAATAAATTGTTGATTTAAAGTCCATTTAAATCTATAGATCTTTTGGTTCCATTAGATTCTCGATCGGGTTTGTGCTTTTGGGAATTGCCCATTCACTTAACCTTTAGATCTTTTGATTGCCATCTGATCTTCCTAGGTTTAATACTCGTGTGGATGCCTGCCAGATTTGTAGCAGAACTAGAGAGCCTGTAGCCTTGCATCCACAGCATCTAGAGTGATTTTATTGTTCTGATATAACCCATTGCTAGGAGGAAGTCTCTTAGATAGTCTGTGACCATTTAAGTGGACAGGTTATAGCCTTAAAGATCAATCCCTTCAAGTTATTGAAACTCCTCTATTGGATAGTTTGTGACCATTTAAGTGGACAGGTTATAGCCTTAGGAGGAGTCTAGATTGTAGGGTTACTTTAGATTCTTTTACCTTGCTGATGTGCTTGTAGCCATCAGAAGGACTGTTGTGGTTTCATTTCTAGATTTGAGTTGCATAACTGATTTAATCTTAGCTGCCTACTTCTCCATCTTTTAACTTTATTTTACCATAGACCATCATCATCCTTCTTTATCCCTTTCTTTAGCTGTAGTTTTATTTTTGTTCTTAGCCTTAGTATAGCTTAGTGACACTTAAACACCCTTTCTGTTAGAATTACCAGATCTGTAGCTAGATCTGGAGACTATTATACAACCATCAAGGTTTCAGATCATCACTCCTCGTGGGATAAACTCTTACTTATCAAAACTTGCTACAACAAGCCCTGTATTTTGCAGGTCTGTGTGTATTTATAGACTTGCTATTTTGTGTTTTTCAATCCACCTATGATTTATTTTTACTAACACATTCTTATCACTATTTTAAAATAAAGTTAGCAGCAAGCATCTGAAATACACCAACAAGCATTGCCACCGTCGCAATCATTCCTCCTCCAATTTTTTGATGACCTTTTTAGGGGATTCTGGCGCCACTGTCACTAATACATCATATTGACACTATAAAAAATAAGACTATTAGCGACAACAAAAAATTGCCGCTATTAAGAAAAAACTGCCACTAATACCCATGTCGCTAATAAACTTTAATAGTTTTTTGTTAATAGCGGCAGTTCCTTGCTCCAAAAAATTGCTGCTAATAATCTAGTTTTTTATAGTGTGAAAATTATGAAGCTCAGTGTCTTCAGCTGTGTGAGGTACATTCAACATCTTGAGATTTTTGATGTTGTGGGCCATTTTCTCTTTCTTATCGCCCTTCTCCCAAGATGGATATAACTTTATCTTCTGAGATGAACTTGAGCTATTGATGTAGGGTGGAGGGCACTGCCCGGATTTCATACAGCCATGGGCGCCCAAGCAGTAGGTTGAAGGAGGACTTGATGTCCATGACTTGGAACGAGATTGAGAAGGTCAATGACCCAATGGTTAGCTCAAGATTGATTTCTCCTATCACCTCTCTTCTCGGATTATCAAACCCTCGGGCTCCTATTCTTGCCAGTCGAAACATAGATGGATCGACCCTAATCTTCGTTGTGGTTCTTAGTGGGCATACATTCAATGTCGAATCATTGTCTACTAATACAAGCGAGATTACCAAATTCCTGGTTCCGACCATAATATTGAGGGATTTGGAGTGGTTCCCTCCTTCTGCTAAAATATCATCATCCAAAAATGAGATAGCATTGGGAGCCAAAACTTGCCAAATCATTTGCCCCACTTCATCTGGGGAGACCTTGTCTGATACATGGGCATCTTTTAATGCCACCATTAAAGCTTTGAAGTGTCATGGAGAAGTCATTAATAGGTCCCAGATGGTGATGGGGGCCAAAGTTTGCCTCAACTGAGTTTGTAGTTCCTACTCCCCGCTCATGTGTTCCATGGGATGTACCACTGTCGGTTCCCTTCTCGCTTCTGGCTGGGCTGGTACCAGTACGTCAGGCTATTTGGAGATTCTGCCTGACCGAGTTCTGAACTCAACTGCCCTTCTTTCCTGCTGTCTGTATTAGCATCCGTTTGGTTGTAGTTGAGCGGGACCAGATGGGGATCATATGTTGGTCAGGGAATTTGAAATGGGATGGATGGAGATGCTGGATATGATTGAACTGGTGGGGCTGGTGTGGCAATGTTGGGCCAAATGAGGTTGACTAGTATAGGAGGCGGCTGGACTGATGAGGATGTGAACAAATTGGGCCAACTGTATTGGGTTGGTGTTTGAGACTGGTGGCAGTGTGGCAGTATTGGGCCAGCTGAATTGGGTTAGTGTGCGAGGTGAAGGTGGATGGGCTGATGATGGTGTGCCGAATTGGGGTCAAATGTGGTTGACAAGAGCTGACTCAGAAGGCGAGGTAAAATTAGGCATCATATAATTGATTGGGGTTGATGCCAGATATGATTGGTATTGCGGAGGTGGGGTCCAACTCGGCTGAATGTGGCTAACAAGCGTGGGTGCCAAGAGGTATAGCCTTAAATCTAAAGGTGCCACCTGGGGTGCTAGGCTCGAAAAATAATCGGCTAACACAAGGGGTTCAACCACCCCTTTCGTCTCTCTTTCTTGATCGCCTTGTCTGGGCAATGTGGGCTTCTCTCCTCTGGTGATGTATTTGGAGGGGTCAAATTCACCTGCGTCTCTCTCCATAATGTTGATGGTGGCCCTTGGGCCCATCCTCCCTTGTGGAAGTGGTGGTAATGGTGCCTGCAGTATATTAGTATGGGGGGTTGCCTGGGGAGGTGTCGGGGGGATAATCTTTCCTGCCTATATCAAATCCTCTATTGCGTGCTTCAAAGGAAAGCGCCGATTGGTAGGATACCCCAGTTCCTAGTGAAAACTGCAATGTGTATTGGGGGTCATTATTTCTTGGGATTGGATTAGGCAGGGGTCACGGCTAAAGCCAAGTGACTAAGCCTTTTTTTATTAGTAAGGACAATAAGATACTCAGCGATAGCCCCAATGGCGTGAATACTCTGTTCAGGCGAGCCCTTATCCGACTGGGGGTTTGCTGCCCCCAGGGGACATTTTCTGCCTTAGAGCCTAATTTGTTGGTGCTGGTGTTGGTTGTGCTGCCGTGAACCAAAAAGGTATCATGTTGGTGTTGGGTTGTGTGGTCATTATAGCTTGGACCTCTACCCCTGTTCTTCTCTAGGTCCTTTGTTAAGGAACCTTATGGACCCCACTGGCTACTATTTTGTTTAAATGACCCTCTCTTACTGCATCCTTGCAGAAGTTAGCATTTCTCATTAGGTCAGCTGAACTGGCTTTCTGCTAGTAGGATAGTTTTTGAGATCATCTCGATTTTCTTATCATTGGGTATACGGTTTCTTGCTTGGGCTGCTAGGGCTCTCCACCTTCTGAGGTATTCATTAAACGTCTCATCTGATTTTTGCTACAATCGAGCCAAATCAGATATTTATGGCTCGATATCCATATTGTAGAAGTATTATTCCTGAAATAGGTTGGTGAGGTCCTTCCATGTTTTTATCATGGACGACTCAATAGAAGTGAACCACCTCAAAGTCGGGCCTATGAGACTTTTCTAGAATACTTTGATGAGGAGTCGTTCATCTTCACCATATTGGCACATGTCTCTATAGTACGATTTCAGGTGAGCAATAGGGTTGTCAGTGCCATTGTATTTATCGAAGGATGGCACATTAAATTTAGGTGGCAAAGGCACCTCAACAAAAAGGCACAGATATGAAAAATCTGTGACATGGATCTCGGTCCCCCTAGCTTCATTAGTTGTTTCTCGATTTTATCCATTTGTTCCTTTAACAACTCTGATTCTCTAGATGGAAATGCTAGGGCTGGTCCCCCACTAGGTTGTCCCCATTTATACTGAATGGCATGTGGGTTGGTAAAGGTGGGCTGTGGGGGTGAAATTGGCGAACGTTCCCATGTAGGTCCCACTATTTCAGGCCTCATCCTCCTCATATTGATTACCCACATCAAAGAGTGGAGGAGGAAGGGTGAGATTGATTGGATTTTGGAGGGATTGGGTAGGGGCCTAATGGGGCCATTGAACGTTAGGGGAAGCTTTGATGAGTGGCTTGTGGGGATGGGTGAATTGTGGATTTTGAGCGGGTGCCTGATGAGGCCCTTGTGGGTGACGGGTATTTTGGGGATTGGGTTGGATGTTGAAAGGATGCATGAATTAGGGTGATTGATGGCTTGGGATGAACTCCCCTATTGGATTGGGTGTGATGGAGGGGGATGTATGTGACCCGTGTCAGGTTGATGGAGTGAATGAGATGGGTTTGCCATTTGAGGGGAATTGGAATCGGTTTGTTAGGTATGGATGTAGGTGGGAAATTGAGGGAATTGTGGGGGGTTAGATAATGGGGCCCTGGAACATGGACTGGGTTGGGCTAGTGATTGAACATGGGGCCTTTGGGGCCCAGTTGGATGGGTCCAAATTTGGTTTTGGGGCCCCTGGGTGGTATGGATGGTGGGGGGTTGATTGGGATTGGTGGTTTTGGGTGAATAGGGTGTGGAGATTTTGGAGGGTTAGTGATGGATTTGGTAGTATTTAGGATGGATGAGGAAGGCTTTGGGCGGCTTTCCAAGTGGTGTAAGCCCTAACCATGTCATCCTTCATGGCCACGGGGTTAATGGATGTTGAGACAACCCAGTTTTTCTTTCCCCAAAATTTGGGCTGTCAGAATATAGGACATAATCTAATTTCAGAATTCTCTGTGATAGTGGTATACTTTGTTATCTTTGTGACAACTCGATCTTCCCCTAAATAGATAATTGGAAAGATTGGGCCATCAAGCATTCAGTAAATTTACATAAGTGCAAAAGCAGAATATATGGCATCATAACAAAAGATTTTCTAGCATTCCAAAATAGCAAAACTATATAGACCACCGGTGACGGCCGACCGTTAAATAAATAGTGGTTTAAAACTATGCAAAACTATATAGGAGTCTAGTCCAAAAACTGTACCGAGTATCAAAAATCACACTACCCACACTATGTCCAAATCTAGAAGAGCGGATCAAGGGAAGAACTCCTCGGGTAGTTCTTCCTCCTCTTCTGGATTATAATCAGGATCCTCTTCTTGTTCTGGATCCCCTGGGTCTATGCCTGGTTCTACACCTGCAGCTATGACGTATAGTCGAGGGGTGACCTATAGTGCAAGATTAGTAGAGAAAATGTCAATGTCAATGTGCTTTTTATCCTAACGAAGCATGGATTCAATGACCAAGATTCAAAGCAAGTCATATTAAAACATGAGTTCAAATACAAAGTTCAATGCATTTTCATATATAAAAGTGATACTTGCAAAACAAAATTTCAGAGCCCTTTTTCAGATAATCAAAAACTGGTCAAGTGTTTACAAGTTCTTATTCATTTTGTGTTCTACATGCGGTTCTTATCTTAATGCGCAGCTTAAATCATAACTTAACTAATCTCCCAAGCATATATAGCATTAGGAGCCGAAGAATTTACCGATGGGAATCCCCACCTAACCACCGTCGCTCAATGAACACATTTCGAATGTTCGTTGCGGACAGAAAATCAAGTAGAACTGTATCGGTTCACAGACAAATACACGAATATCCCGTCGTGCCGGTGACTGATATCCCACTGTGTCGGTCACGGATAACCTGCCGCGTCATTGGGGGATTCGTTCATGTGAACCTTAAATCAAATGCGTATGCTAATACGTAATAGGTGTCATTGTTCATAATGCGTAGGTAATTAACTGATTCAAAATTCAGGGACATATTTGGAGTTCTGATTCAAATTCATATTTAGAGTTCAGATTCAATTTCATATTCAAAATTCAGATTTAACATCATATTTAGATTCAATTTTAATGGGTCAATCACTGAGTAAATATTCAAGGATTCAAATATTGAATAGCGAAATCAATTTAATTTCAAAGAATCACTGAGTCTATGAACCAAAAGCAAAATGCAAATTTTATTGAAATTTCCCTACCTTAATGTCAAAGTTGTGCGGACATACAAGCATGAGTCAAAGCGGAGTTCCCATCAATGGTTTCCTATATTTATCCTAGATCATATAATGTCCAGATACTAATGTCTATGACGGAGATTTGGTATTAAAAATGGTCCTCTTAGTTTTATTAGGTAAAAATATAGACCTTTAGGGAACAGGGTATCTCGTTGTAGCGAGCTCCAGAGTCGCTGTAGCGAGTCATGTGGCACCTAACTATCTCTTCTTTGTGAGTTTGAGCAGGTCAATTTTGGCACGAAATTTATGTAGCACTCATGAAGCGAAGGAAAAGCTTTAGGAAGGACCTCCTTTGTTTCTCTTCCTAAATCTGAATTCTTAATTTCATCACACAATCCCATCCTAAACATCTAATCTAATCTAGTTTCATGCTACAAGACGAAATCACAAACCTTTTACCTTGAAATCTTACACATGCAACAATTTCCATGCAAAGATTTCGAGGATCGACAAATGGGAACATCGGTGTTAATGTTTCCAACACTTCCGATTTCTGAAATCTTTTCATACGAGTCAATAACACCCGATCCTAGGCCTAAATTTCTGAAATGGAGATGTGCACAATAAGGTAAAGACATTTACCTCCATAGATTTCGATCATGCGCGACCTACAAACTTCGGTATCAGGAATTATCGGTGTTCGTAGTTTCTATCGCCTGATGGTTCGCTCTTCCGTAGCTTTGATGGTAATGATGTCGAGATTGAGTTCACTTGT
This sequence comes from Chloranthus sessilifolius, assembly GCA_021018995.1. NCBI lineage: Eukaryota > Viridiplantae > Streptophyta > Magnoliopsida > Chloranthales > Chloranthaceae > Chloranthus > Chloranthus sessilifolius. Next base: position 102,452,876 of record CM037597.1, read on the forward strand.
GGTCGAGGTAAATAGAAAATGTTTCGAAGCAGAAGAAGATATCGGAGGATGTCGAACGACTGCGATTTCTTCAAAAAGGAAAGCGAAGGGAAGGAGAAATGGATGCTCTCCAACATTTCCTCTTCAAAACAGAAAGTTCACGCAGGATTTCTTAATTTGCATAAGGCTTGGGTTTTATACACATGAGAATGGCTCTGGCGTCAACAGGTACAATGAGGACGGTGTGTGGGTCTTGTACAAAAAGAACCAAAAGTAAGGTTCCAGTAGGTCTTGATTACAAGGCCTCCTAAGTGCAAAGTGAGATATTTACCTTTGGTGATCTCATGGTGCTTGTGTAACTTATTACATGATTTAATACATATACTTCACTTCGGAGGTACTCCCTACACTTTAGTAATTGGATTTAAATTCAAAGATGCAAATTGCTCTCGACCTCAACCACGCGTACACACCGGGCATATTCGTGTTCATAATTTCTAGGGTGTTACATCCTCCTCCCCTTAAAGGAATTTTCGTCCTCGAAAATTCACTGCACGTTTGTTGGTGTTAGTGTGTGTGGCATCGAAAGGATAGTGACAGAACCCAGTTGGAAGCACATGTAAATCACAGAGGTTGTTCTCAAGGCATAATTTACTAGCATGGGGGTTTCATGCTAGAACAAAACTGACTATTCTAGGTGAGATCGATAATCATCTAAATCCCTGATGATGATCCCTTATAATACGAGAAAGTACTACCCTTAGCTACACCAAACTGATTTATTCATATGCCAACCTGAAATCTTAACTAGCATAACGAATTATTTATTGGGATTAACAAGTCTTCAGTCAAAGGGAATATTAACCCAAAATTTATAATCACACATTCACTGCAGTCATTATCATCATAAGACAGAACTAAAAAATGCATACTAACTGTCATCCATGCATTTACACCACAAACCCAATGTTTAAAGGTTATTACATGTCTATAACTTTTCTTAACCCAAGAAGAAACTTACAACCATAAAATTTCCAACTGTCCATAACTGAGATTTAACGAAACACAATTGACCATTGTTTATGAAGTTGCCATAACATAAGAGAATACACTATTGTAAATCAATTGTGCCATTCATAACCACAATTTATAAGCGAGAATACATTAGCTATGTGTAGACATTCACAAACTACTGATTTTAACGGTTCACACCACTGATCCCTCCATAATTCAAGGCATTTCTATGTTATGATGAAATGTACATCTCTAACTAAAGATCACAGTCTAGCACAAAGACTCGGCCAATTCATTTACAATCATCTTTCAAAACTATAATTAACCATTCATACACATGAGCTAACTATTATTTAATGTATTTCAACACAGGACCCAAAAAGAGAATTTGTACACCGACTGCTCATCGATCAGTATGCTCACCAGGCTGCTCTGCTAGCTGCTTTTCACGATGTCTTGCCCTAGAAGTAGATGCACCTGCTCCAGAACCAGATGCTCCTTTGTATACTCCATTGTATACTCCCCGGAATGAGCAACAAATGGGGTGTAGCTGGTCGGGTATGCTTTCTCTATCAGCCGCAAGAGGATGTCCTCCTAGAAGTCTAGTAGCCGGTGCAACAAATAATTCTGTTGGTTCAATACCTCCTTTTGCCTATTGAATCTGGTCAGCATGAGGATGTCTCCTTGTTGGACAGGTGGATGCTAAGGTTGAGCTGGCACTTGCTAAACTAGGGGCATTTGAGGTGCAGCCCCAGGTGCGGGTTGTTCTGGGTCTTCTTGGTGAACACCCTCAGTCAACTGTCGAAGTTGTTGGTTTTGAACACCGACCTTACACCTTTGGTAACTCATGCGCCACATCTTTTTGGTGTAACTCCGATTGTTATCAGTTTTTCTTGGTTCATTGACCGGTACCACATAGGGGTCGTCATTCTCGTCGTCCTCGTGCCCTTCTAGAAGGCGGTAGATAAGGTGGGCATATGGGATGGAGGTTAATGGCTTGGGTGTGGTGTTTAGCATTTGCTCGTGGGCATATCTGATGCCTTCCCAAATAACTTGTGGTGTGTTAAACCGCCTATCCTCATGTGTGGAAAATAGAGCTTGTAGGAGGGTGTCTCGCCTCTCTTGATCATGTTGGAGGGGGTATAGAATTTTCCGCAAGATGTCATCCAACAACCACATCTTGGCCAGAAGTTGGGTCCTTCTTACCGATTTTCCGGATCCATGACCACCGCCAGCCATCTTGGTTGCGATGCGATGGAATGAGACTTCCTTGGGGTGCGGTGATAGGAGGCCCTGGTTTTCTATGAAATGTGCGAGACAATGCATCGCTTTGGCAACGTCGCAGACATCGAGATGGAATGTTCAACAAGAAATTTTGGTGGTCATTTGCTGGCTACTTACCCCCATTTTTAAGTTTTGGAAAAATAATCTGACAAGGTGGGGGTAAAAATGCATGTGAAAGGGTGTGAGTAACACCTCCAATCAGGCTTCTCTATATAATTGATCAACCATGCGATTGTATCATTGCCGATAAATACATCTTGTTCAAAGGATCATTCCGCTTTAAAAGCTTTCGTATTCCACCACGCGATGGGTTGTTCCCGAATCGGTGGAGAAGCGAGAATCAATGATGCATTGTCTTTTGAATGCTTGGGAGATTTTGCTCTCACAGTCGGGAGTTTTGACGCAACATTCTTCTTTAAAGCCATTTAAAAGATTAAAAATGAAAATGGGGAGAGATCTAGGGTTTTACCTCGATGCAAAGAACAAATCATGGAATCCTTGTTGATGGAGATGCATGCACGCGGATTCGTGACGATTTGTCGAAGGTAATGCGAAACAATCACATATTTGAAGGTTAATTGTAAAGACCCGTATTTTGAACCCGAGTTAGACTGACCCTGTGTGTGTATTCGGCTCGGCAACCAACGTCACCATTTGTTTTGGATTTTTATCTAGATGTGATTGTGCGGACAGATTTTAATTTAGAGCCCATTTGGACCCTCATGTGAAAGTTGTGCACCGACCTCGGTGTAGCCGCTCAACACCGGACTTGAGTTTTAAAATTAGAAGTGTATAATACATAAGATGTGTGTGTGTGTTTTACTTTGTAAGCAATCCTATTATAAGAAGGAATTGCATTCCCGTATTATACTAGGTTTTGTTAAGAGAGGATAGTTACCCAACCGTGTGAAACTCTGTCTTCTCTCTTCTTCAATCATTGTAGGAGATTGGTTTAGAAAACCTCCTTCTCTAGAACCCTCTTTGTTGAAAACACTTAAACCTTAGAAAGAACTTGAATCAACCTTGGATTCGTAGTTGGCTATTGGGAGAGGTTGAGATCATTGGAGGCGTGTTGGAGTTGTCTCTGTGAACTCGTGGGATCGATCGCGGCGCGAATCGTTGAGGAAACCCGTCGGTTTCGTTCCGAAGCTCCATTCGCGTGACTCATTTCTAATCTAGGAATCCTTAGATTAAAGGTACGTTTTAATTAAACTTTTTGATTAAATCATTAGATTAGCCATGGGTTTTGCTTTGGGATGTATGGGTTTCGATTCGGGTGAAAACCAGCGAAATCGCGTCGCTGTAGCTCGCTCGAGCGAGCTATTATCATCGCTCGAGCGAGGTATCACCGAACTCCGACATTGCCTTAGTATTTTAGTCATAACTTTTTATCCCGAACTCCGATTGAGACGATTCATTTTGCGTTGGAAAGCTAATAGAAAAATATACAACTTTCATGTTTTGACCAACTCATGGATCAATTTTCTTGATGGTCAAACATATATGAGAATGTTATATTAAATCGCTCGAGCGAGCTATTATCATCGCTCGAGCGAGGTATTGTCGAACTTCGACATTGCCTTGGTATTTTAGTCATAACTTTTTGTCCTGAACTTCGATTGAGACAATGCATTTTGCGTTGGAAAGCTAATAGAAAAATCTACAACTTTTATGTTTTGACCAACTCATGGATCAATCGTCTTGATGGTCAACAATATATGATAATGTTACGTCAAATTCTAGGATTGGCGCAACTTGCCTGTTTTGACTTGTTTTTGAGGAAACGCTTAAATAGGTCTATATTATTAGTAATTAGAGTTTATCTTAATGCATGAATGTATATTGTGATGTAGATTGAGGGCGAGAGGCCATCAATAGCACTTTGCTTGACTTCACATAACTCTGAGTTTTGGTAGGAGAATCTCATCTTTACAGTATTCTATTTTAATTCGCATGGATATTTTGAATTAAAATCTTTGAACTTGCATATGCCATTGAAATCACATCTGTAAACTGAAATTGATATGAATGACTGAAAATCTAAATCTACCTGAATCTTGAAACCTGAATCTGTTTAAGCTCTGAAAATCTGAAATCCAGAACCTGAACTATGTATAAGAGACTTGCATCTGATTTATATTAGTATCTGCATTTGTTTTATGATTGACCTGAACGACCCCTCAAAAATTCCTGAACAACTTCCTGGCACAAGTTTCCCTCATTACGCAGGGGCTTGTTGCATCCTGAAAAAGGGTTCATGAACGACGATGGTAGGTAGGGGTTCCCATCGGCTATATTCCTGCTCTCGAGATATAGTTTACTCGGGAGGTATTTTAAGTTGAGGATTAAGTCATGAATTACTGAACTTTGCATATAGAAGTTAGAGAAACTAAGACACCAAACACCGACGTTTCTTGGAAACTGTTTTCATACATTTAGAATAAATGTTACATATGATTTCTGCACCTAAATTCAGTTTATTATCTGCTTATATGTTTGACAAGCTATATTCCGATATTTGTTTTGAAACCATATTAGTTAAAGTAAAATGCCGTAGATGTCTTTCTTCTACTGAGCTTTGTTGGTTAGCTCACTCCGACTATACGTCACAGGTTCAGGTACTGACGTGGCTATTCAGGGCTGTGAGACTGATCCTGACTATGTGCCTGAGGAAGAGCTTGAGGTTCCTCCTGAGGAGTTTTTCCCAGTATAGAACTTACTGATTTTCTTATTTGTGGTGAGAGTTAGACTTGAATTTGTGGGCCCATTTTAGTTGGATATCATAGTTTTATACTTGACGTTGATTTCTGTTATGAGCCATGTTTCGATGATGGTTGGCCATCATCGGTGGTTCTTTACTTTTAATTGCTTCCGCATTTATTTTAGCTATGGATATTTATTGCGCTTTACTCTGATATGTGCCCTGTTTGTCCGGCTTATCGTTTATTCGATAGGTTGGCGAACCGGCCTTTCCTATACCTGAGGGATTGGAAAAGTCGGGTCGTCACATTAATAGTACTTTGTTTTTCGCGGGAGAGGAGAAAGTTGTGGTTTTCAAATCACATGAATTACAAAAATTTAGGGTTTTGACCCCCTTTTAAAATCCATCAGTCGTTGCAGTGACTTTTAATCCTCGCGGTAGCAAGCTTGGAACTGCTGAAGCTATAGCTGTCACTGCACCGAGCTTCAATCTCACTTTAGCGAGCTGCACAGGGTTTGTGGCCTATATTGTTTTGTGTTTGGGTTTGCTACACTGCTAATTTTCATCATACATTTATTCTCATGTACCATCACATTGGATTTCGAAAATTTGTATCTACCATCGCTCATTTAAATTGATGTCATATAGGCACAGTTAACATTTGAATCTTACAAAATTTTCAAATGTGGACATTAGTTAAAAACATTTGAATCTTACAAAATTTTCAAATGTGGACATTAGTTAAACATACACGAGACCATGTTCAATTTGTGGCATACCAAGACTCTTAAAAGTCACTGACCTTAATCAAACAGACGCGGGTATTAGTCACAGATTTCTGCCTCACATTCCCACTTAGCTTCGGCAGTAGAGTGATTTCGCTATTGTACCAACACCAGTGGAATTCGCTTGGTCCTTAGTATTTGTTCATTGTGATCTAAGATTTGCATTGGTTCTTCGGTCAGGGTTAAATCATCTTGGATTTCTATCGGCTAATAGTCCAATACGTGCGTCGGGTCTCTCAAGTATTTTCGCAACATCAACATATGGAACACGGTGTGTACACTGGATAGTTGCAGAGGTAAGGCAATTCGATACACCACTTCGCCAACCAGGCCCAATATTTCAAAAGGTCCAATGTAGCATAGACTTAACTTCCCACATCTCCTGAATCGCATCACGCCCTTAGTTGGAAAAATTTTGATGAAGACATGGTTTGCATTCTGAAAAGAACGTGGTGTTAGTATTATACACAGTTAATTGGAAATGTAAAACACCAATGTGAATCAAGTTTACCTGAAACTCGACGTTTGTTCTCTTGAGGTCGGCATAGCTTTTCTGTCGGCTTTGAGTGACCTTCAATCATTCACGAATAATTCGGATGGTCTCATTCGGTTCAGGCCCAACAGTACTCGTTCTCCAACCTCTTCCTAGATGAACGGAGATTTACATTGGTGACCATAAAGTGCTTCAAATGGAGCCATTTGAATGCTCGCCTGGTAGCTGTTGTTGTCTGCGAATTCGATCAAAGGGAAGCGTTTATGCCATGATCATTGAAAGTCCACCATACAGGGTCTTAGCATGTCCTCAATCACCTGATTCACCCTTTCGAGTTGTCCATCGGTCTAGGGGTGAAATGTCGAGCTGAATTCTAACTTTGAGCCCATTCCTTCTTGGAACCGTTGCCAAAACTATGATGTATACAGAGGGTCCTTGTTTGACACAATGCTAGTAGGTATGCCGTGTAGTCTGACTATTTCTTTCTAGTACAATTCTGTGAGCTTGTTGGCTGTATACTGCGTACTGTAGGGTAGGAAATGAGAGGACTTGGTTAATCGATCGATGATTACTCAAATGGCATTATATCCTTTTTGCATTCTCGACAATCCAATGATAAAATCCATGGATATATTCTCTCGTTTCCATTTTAGAACTGGTAACGACTATAATAGACTTGAAGGGTGTCGATGGTCGACTTTCACTTACTGACAAACCAAACATTTTGCTACATATTCTGTGACTTCCTTCTTTAATCTTTATCACCAACAACTCTTCTAGAGGTCTTGGTACATCTTAGTGCTCCCAGGGTGGATAGTGTACATTGACTTGTGAACTTCATCTAATATAGCGTGTGGCAGGTCAGCGTCAACCGATATGCAGAGTCGGCCTCGGAATACTAAGGATCTGTCTTCCTTGATGGAGAAGTCAGGCCATTTTCCATCCACTACTTCTTGTCTGCTGGTCACTAGATCTTCATCGGTTAATTACCACTCGCGGATTCTACCGAAGAGGGTTGAGCGAATTCTATTGTTTGCCATCAAGGCTCCAGAATCCTTCACATCGAACGTTGTGTCAATTAAGGCCAAATCCTCATGTAAGTCCCATCTCCGGATTTTTGTGAAGAGGTGTGATAACGGGGCATATGACTTTGGCACTGTTGCCAGGGAGTAGTGTTTGATTATATTAATTTAAGAAAACTTGTATTTATCTCTTTTTTTCTTTATATTTTTTCATATTTTCAATTTTCTTTGATCTCTTCATAAAAATTAAGTTAATAATAATTTAACCTGTCTCTATGGGAACTATCCTTTCCTAGTACTATGATTTCCATTATGCACTTGTAATAGGATAAGACTTAATTAGATATACACATAAAAAAATTCCAATCTAGTTTTTGGCGCCGTTGCCAGGGAGTAGCGTTTGATTATATTAATTTAAGAAAACTTGTATTTATCTTTCTCTTTTTTTTTTTTATATATTTTTATATTTTCAATTTTCTTTGATCTCTTCTTAAATCTTTTGCAGGTTTATTTAGAGTGACGAATCAGAGTTTCAACTTCCCCTGATCAGAGAAGTTCAAGGATTAGATTTGTTCTCTCCCTGTTTTCTAAAATAAAAATTAAATAAAGTTAAAAATATCAAAAACAGAGTTTTTCTTTTTGTATGCATCCCACCCGATCTCGAAGTCTAGATTTCTTCGAGTGTGATAGAAAAATTGAGAGGACTCTCTGATGTAATTTGGTAGCAAACCGAATTTCCGTAAGAGAATCCTTGACCGTGGCTGATGATTTGCCAATCCAGGCACATTTTAGCCCAATAGCTTTGACTGAGCCCTCTTGTATAGTTATACCATAGGTGCCTGTGGGTCAAAATTACGAAATCAAACTCCATACATTTCAATCTGTACCAACCTTTCATGGGCTTGATCGAGAAGACCCCTACTTGCATCTCAGGGACTTCATAGAGCTTTGCACAGTGCTACAACTATCGACTGCCAATAAAGAGGCCGTAAGACTACATTTATTCCCATTCTCTCTCAAGGGCAGGGCGAAGGCATGGTTAATTTCATTACCTGCCAAAAGTATTACCACATGGAAAGAATTGCAGTCTAAGTTTTTAGGCGAGTACTTTCCAATTGGTAAAACTAACCAAATTCACCAAGCGATTTAAGACTTCAGGCAAAAGCCAGGAGAATTGTTTCATGAGAGTTGGGCACGGATGAAGGATTTGTTACGGAAGTGTCCTCATCACGAGGTACCAAATTGGTCGATAGCATAAAGCTTTTACCAAGGATTGACTGAGACTAACAAATCTATAGTCGATGCTATATGTGGAGGAGCTTTTATGGCTTAGAATGGCCAGCAGTCCTAGAATTTATTTGAGAAATTGGCCAATAACTCAAAATAGAAGCTCTGATCTAGAAGTCACTCGCCACACCCCGCTCGTGAGGGGTGGACTTTACGATATCAACAGTGATAAAGTAAAGAAGGAGGAGGACATGAGTGCGAAAGTTTTGGCCCTCAAACAACAAATCACAACATTAATGGCAGCTAAAACAAGCACCCCGAATAGATCCTTGGCAAGCCAATCTAATTTTCAGACTCAGACATGTACTGAAAACTCAGCTGCACCAACCCACCAACAGGTGGTGGAGAGTGAACAATTAATGCCTTTTCAGAGGGGAGACAATGGAAACACATATAATCCAACATGAAGGAACCACCTTGGATTTAATTATGGTTCCACAGGCGGAGCATAGCTAGCACCATCAGTTGTGCAACCTCGCTTTCCCCAGACTCAAGCTTTCCACCAAAGACCTCAAATGCCTACTGCATAGACCCAATTTAGAACACAGAGCAATGCACCTTATGCCATAGTTGTTCAAATCCTTCGAGATTTATAGCAACAGTCGCATCAACACTCAAAAGACTTGCATCAGCTTGCTCAATTCTCCCAAGTACTTAATTCACACACGCAGTCCATTTCGAAGTTGGAAAGCCAGATAGGCTAACTAGCTTCTCAAGTGGTCAAAAGGGAGAGTGATCAATTGCCTACGCAGCCAGTAAATAATCCTAGAGGAAAAGTGTTCTTGGGGGAGACATTACCGCTCCAAAATTAAAAATAAAAACCTCTTGGATTGTCGAGCTACCGACTCATCCGTAGCACCAATAGTAAATTATGTAAACTATTTCTTTTTCATTTTTTTAGGTACTATAATACGACCTAAATTGTTGGAAAGTGACAGATCATAATCTCATACCTACTGTACATTATAACGAATAATCGTATGGATTTACTATTGATCGTAGTCATGTCTCTAAGTAAAAGAGTAGTGATTGCGATTCTTACCTACTAAAAGCTAAAATCAACTAACGATTCTAGGTTAAAACTTACGTGATGACCGGCTCAACAAGTCGTCGCTGAAAGTAGGACCTACATATTTGTCAAAAGGATATGTCAGTCCCATTTATTTATACAAAAAAAACCTTCTAGTTTTCTCCCCCCACCTTCCCTCTCTCTTTTCAAATTGTCCATAATCTTAACCGTTCTCTTCTCCAACCCAACCATTTTATTTTCTATATATTCCTTACTACCCCCATTTTTTATTTGGTAACCCTGCGTACATTTCATTCCTCTTTCACAAATTAGGTTTCAATCTTCAAGGAGGTAAGGTGAGGATTTTAATTATAGTACAGAAGGGTTTTTGTAAGAAATTTTATTCGATACATGGAATTTAAGCTTAATTAATGGTGTTGTCCTAAAACTTTTGCAGAAAAGAGAGTGGAAGCATGATGAACGATATGGACAAATGACAAAGGGAAGAAGAAGAGGAAGAAGAAGATAATAGTTCTGATAACACCCCAATCATTCACCGTATCGCACGGTCTGCTGCCCTTAAGGCCAAATCAAAAGCAGCAGACCCCCCAAGAAGAAACCCAAGTCTTTTGGGGTAGTTATCAAATAAAAGACTAAGGAAAAAATAAAATAGAATCTGTATCTGCCCCTAAAAGGGGGTTGAAATTAGACAAAGGAAAAAAGCCAGCACCCTTTACCACACCAGCAAATAGACTCCCGACATCTATGAAACACCATATCGTGGGAGTCGAGATTGCAGTGGACGTTGAGTCTTTAGAAAAATTGGAGATGAGTGGAGAAGCCATCAAATATTTTAAGGATGCCAGGCAGAATTATTTCTTAGAGCTAGGAGTCACACCAGTATATCCTAGGTTGGTGAGGCTGTTCTATAAAAATATGATCAAAAGCAGTCAGGGACCATCCCCAATCCTCTCCACCAGTATCGATGAACTTCTAATCTACATTACAAAGGACTTCCAATCCACATTACAGGGTAGGCTGAACCGCCAGCACACAGGGATTCACCCGTAGAAAAGGATCAAGAGGGTTATTCTACTGCTGAGGTATCTGACTCGGAAGATGACCCTACTACCTCTATCTGTGTACCACACCAATCATCACCAAGTGAGTAAAAATATAACAAAACATCATAAACATCACAGGTATGATCGCAATAGATTTTCCTAGGATTATTTTATTTTCTGTAATTAGTTTCTTTCATTTAAGTTCTTCATAGTTTTCTTTCATGTTCACGTAACTATTAAGTAATATATAAGATTTTCTTTCTTTTTGACTAACTTTTATTTTTACTAACTGTGTAATTGTTACTAACTCAACTAACATTTTTGTTATTGATACTCCAAGAATAAGCCGCAATTATTTTTTCTCAATTTTGGGGGAAAGTATATATCTGGTGACAGATTTTTTTTCGGTAAATAATTAGAGTTCTCAATAATTTTTAGGTAAATTTTTAGTGTCCCTTATTTTTGTGCCAATGAGGGCATTATCTGATTTAAGTTTGGGGGGATACACAAATTCTATGTACAATAGTATAACAGTAAGTAATTCAGATTAGAAATAGTTTTAGTGAATTTATTTTTATAAATTTTTTTAATTTTTGAAATTATTTTTTTTGATCATTACGTAGGAATTATGATAAAAAAAAAATTATTACAATTCTTGAAAAACTTACGATTCATTATAGTAGAAATTCAACAATCAGAAAAAAGTTAACAGTTATAATTCAGGCTTAGCTCGTTGAACACTGTATTTGAATAGATGTTTGAAACAATAGATTGATCTAAACTGCAAGAATTTTAGACTATAGTTTTAGAATTATAAACTAGTGAGCATTTGAGCCATATTTCCTCTTTTATTCAGAGTGACTATTTCTTTTATTCAAATCAGAAATATTCTTTGAACTTCTATTATAACAACCCTTATTTTGCTACCGTTGACCCTGGATGGTCATGTGATTGTTTTGACCTAAGTCAAACATTTGACCTAGGTAATGTGGTCTTGAAACCCACTGGTTATAATTAGAGTTACGCGCCAAACACTTTATAGCCCAACCCGTACCCTGTGTGGATTATATGCGTGTTTGTGCACGTTGCACACGAACCCGGACCCAATTTCTGAACATTGGGCCTCTACCCGAATGTGCCAACTATTTGGGCCGACTTTGGGCCTCAACTAGAACCTTTGAAGATCTTGCAATACATCGATTAGGTATTTGTGTCCAACACAAAACACACGGCACGCCGTGGATTTTCGAATTTATTTTATTTTAGAAACACATTTTAGTGAAGAAAGGGCTTGTGTGTTTAATAGTGTGACTAATTGCACAAGAGCACTCATTTTGGTCCCTTAGATAAAAGGCTAACACGCCATTTTGGCATGTGTGCTTCACACCGAAGGCACCCCCAAGTTAAAAGCAAGCCCCACTCGAGGGAAAAGAGAGAAGAGGAAAGAAAAGAAAGAAGAGAAAGAGAAGAGAGAAGAGCTTTGAAGGAGAAAACTCTGTCCCCCATTTTGTAGATTGATCTCCCTCCAAACTCGTTTATCTTCGGAGATTTTCCGCGAGAGAAAGAGAGCGCCGATAATTGCCGCGATTACGATCAAGAGCATTAGAGAACTCTCCCAAACCCTCCCTTAGCATGAGATCCAAACTCTATTTACACATCTCTGGATCCTTCTATTTAAACCGAGATAGAGGTTTGGTTGTGTGTGAGTTGGGAGAAGTCGATCTCCGTCCGTATGATCAAAAGAATCAAATAGAACGAAGAGTTGCGTTGGAAGAATAAGAGGGTTTTACGTCAAATCTGTCGATTTTGATCACCGTGAAACGTGCATAAGCGAGATTGAAAGGTAAGATTCAATTTAAATTAGTTAGAATTAGTTTGGTTATGATTTATGGGTTATTAGGATGCTTGAAAATGAGTGTTTAGGTGCTTTGAATTGAAAAAGAAGAAGCTGACGGATTTCTGAAGCTGTCAAAACCAATCGATCGATTTAGAAATCTATCAATCGGATTTTATAGAATAGAAAAGTAAAAATTTTATGGGAAAATTGATCGGTCGGATTTGAAAATCGATCGAATTTAGAAATCGATCGGTCGATTTTGACTGAGCTTGCCGACACTGCTTCGGTATTTTAGCCATAAATTTCTACCCCAAACTCAGAATCACATAATTCTTAAGGCGTTGGAAATAGGACAACAATGTCTAAAACTTTTTTAATTTAACCATTTCATGAATCCAAAGTTTTAAAGGTCAAAATTTGGTAGGAAATTACATCAAGTTCCAAGTGTTCAATTTTGACTGAACTTGCCGACACTGCTTCAGTATTTTGGCTAAAACGTTTTACTCCGAACTCTGATTGATGCAATTCTTGAGGAGTTGAAAAAGGAGAATGAGACCTATAAATTATATAAATTAATAATTACATTAATCGAAAGTTTTAAAGATCAAAATTTAGGGGGAAGTTGGGTCAAGTTCTATGTTAGCACGAACTTGCCCATTTCCACCTCGATTTTGAGGAAATACTTAGATACGTAGGAATTGTTAGTAATTAAAGTAAACCCTTAATGAAATTTGAATATGATGTGATGTAGGTTCAAAATCGAGAATGCTTATAAGGGAAAGTTGCATCATTTTGCGTGTCTCGTGAACAAGGTAGGGGAAACTCACTACCAATTATATTTTTGATTGGGATTCATTGATATCGTGATGTGACTTATCTTGTTTTTTATTCATAGATGATTGTGATATGATTTGAGTGCATTAAGATTTGTGATTTAAGTTTGGAATCTAATTTGATTTGGTATCAGTTAAGTTAAGTTGTGATCTTAGAAATTGAATTTGAACTTGTTAATCTGGCTGCATTCGAATACTTAGACTGAAAAAGAGATAATTGTGAATTGGAATCGAGTTTGTAAGATGAATGATTAGATGTTAACTTTGATTGGTGGATTGGACTTTGACTCTTTCACTGGACATTGCATGCATACTAGACCGGTACAGCAAGTTTTTTCGTACATACTGCATACTACATAAACTGACTGGACTGGTATGGCGGGTTAACTGTACATACTGTATAGTGCATGCATACTGAATCGGTACAATGGGTTTTTTCATACTTATTGCATAAACTGACTAGATACTGACTGAACACCGACTGAATCATTGCACACTGATTGGACGAGTACGACAGGATATCCTTACATACTGCATATCGTATACTGCATACTGTACACACTAACTGGATACCGACTGGACCACTACAACTGAAAATTTAGAATGCTGTAAGTTGTGAACAAGAAGTTGGAATACTATAAGATGTGAACTGGAAATCTGAAAACTGTGAGATGTGATATGGAAATAGGAATACTGTAAGATGAGAACACTGTGAGATGTGAACTGAATGAGATTAAAACACTGTGAGATGTGAACTGAAAGATTGGTGAACAATGTAAGACGTGAATAATGGAAACTGACATACTGTGTGATGTGAGTAGAGGAAATTTAAGTTAAATACTTAAATGCTTCCGTTTTTGTTTCAAGTTGAATATCCACTCTGTTTCGTATTTGCTTCGATTCTTGAATATCTGCTCCGTTCAATTTTTGCTTCTGTCATTAAATCTATGTGATTATATGATAAGATGCCAATTAAATTTGAGATTCTTCTACTGATATTAGATGTAGCTCCCCCTTTGACGTCAAAGGTATAAATCATGATCTGAACCTGGAGAAGAAGATCTTTAGTTTTGTGGATTTGTGCCTTAGTCAGGGATCGTAGATTAGCACGTTGTGGACTTTGGTAAGTTTTGGCTTCGTACCTTCGTGCTGTTGTGCAACACTATTTGGTGATGGTTAGTCATCACTGGTGGCTTGTTTTAATTACTGTCATGTTGGATATTAGAATTGGAGATTTAATTTATGCCATATGTATTAATTGCTTTGATTTCTGCATGTGTATGTGGATGTACCAAGTATTCTGTATCAGATTGTGATCTACGATCTGTCGGTCCGAGTTTTTCCAATTTGATTTGGTTTAAAGAAGAAAAAAAATATATATTTCAGGAAATTTAAGTTGGGAAAATCCAGGCTGTCACATCTATAATGATGTGAAATGTCATATTGCTGAATGTAGAATCAAAATATTCTATGATAAAGTGATTTTTTGTCTAGAACTATCAGTAGAAATATCAAAACAATAAGGAATCTATGTTAGTAAATCATAAAGACGATTAAAGGCCATCTTTTGTTAAACTAGAGCTGAAAAGCCATAATCTTAGAATAAATTTTACCCATTGAACCCATATTAGAAGCCTATAACCAAATTTCGTTGTACTAAAAATCAGATAAACCTTTAACCATATGTACTACCTAAAGCTTTTAACCATTAACCCTTATATTTTCTGAGATTTTAGAATGCAAAAGAAGGGAAAAAGTGGGAGTGTAATGAGTAAAAAGCAAAAATAGATAAAGGGAATGCTAAAAAAGGGTACAACTGAAGAAATGAAAAAGAAAAATATGGGAAAGAATGAAAAATCGGGAAGAATGATTTTTAAGTAAAAATCTTTTAAAGAGAGAAAAATCATAAATTACGATTTTACAGAAGAAATGGGATTTATTTATTTAAAATAAGATAAAATGGGAAGAAGCTATCCAATTTATGGATACTTACTGAAGAAACAGAAGAAGAAGCTGAAAAGATAGGAGAAAGAAAAACTAAATTCTCGAAAAAACTTTGAATCCTTTTCTACCTTTCTTTGACACCTTTTAAAACCCAAAGCCCCACTACAAGTTGAAGGAAAGACCTTTCTGATTTACGATTTGTAAAAGTATAAGCCTAGTAGAGATATGGATACCAGAAACTATGGATTGAACAGAGATTCATAGGAATAAAGTAGATTATCCTTTTCTATGAGATTGAAAAAAATATCATCGATTGAATTTTCTGAAAAATATATTGAGAGAACCTAAAAAATTTTGATATCTTTTTGAGAGTATGCCAATGGTGAGTTTTTGAATGAAAATATTTTCTAAATCTGCAATTTAAAAAAAATTATGAAGAATTAATTGCTCACTAATGCATATATCTTTGTGCTAATTATGAATTATAATTGTTAGAGTTCTAATTAAGGATAACCATTGTAATGAAAAATAAGGATGAAAGATTGGTAATTTTAGAAAATCATAATAAAATATGTAGTGACCAATTAGGCCTCTTAGCTAATTTAGTTAATATATTTAGTGTACAGAATTAGTTTAGAATTTATATTTTTTTAAAAATATTTTGAAGTTTGTAGGTAACTTCACTGAAAACCTTCAGGAGACTACAACTCCTCCACTAGGGATCACCTAGGGGTTTTAAAGGCTTGTTGCATCTGCTAAATGCAATCGTGCTCCCTATAAAAGTGACAATTTAATTTGTAACAAGATGTTTTAGGTTTCCTTGTTTGCTAGGGACTAGCAAAACATAAGTTTTGGGGTGTGATCAGTCACATAATATACCGTTTTATTGCCCTTAACTTAGTAATTCTAGGACTTAGTTTGCTACTAATAAGTTACCGATATACAGATATTAAGGAAAATAAGTAAAAGAGAGCCAAAATATTAATCTTTATCAAAATGAACTCAAAAAGAGCAATAAAAGATGATTAAGCATAAAAAGACGTTTCGCTATATGCTTAAAACTAGAAAATCATGAAAAGACGATTGAGCGCTCCTACTAAAGAAGAAAATGAGAAATCGTAATTTACGATTCCCCAATAGACGTTCAAGAAGCTGAAGTGATATAGAAGAAAAAAATGATGAATCGTAATCCATAGAATCGTCTAGAGAGAAAGCTATGAAAGATAGAAAATCGTAATTTATGATTTTCCAGAAAAAGAAAAGAAAAGAGATAATCATGATTTATGATTACGACTATGAAGCCTTCCTGTCGACTATCACTGTTGTTGATCATGTTAAGATTCTACCGCCATGAACAGAATTAGAAGAACTCTTGAATTAGAAGATTGGTTGATCACAGATTTGAGAAGATTGATGAAGATAGACTCCAAAAGATCTCTACTGTGGAATATTCCAGAACTACATCGACTAAAGGAAGCAAGGAACTATAAAATTAGAATTAGAGTTATATTAGGATAGTTTTATTTATTTTATTAGAATTAGAAGTCTTGTCAACCGACTCCTTATGATCTATAAATAAGAGAGCCCAACATAAGAATAATCATCGAAGAATTTTACAAAATCAATTGACAACCGAGGTCTGTATTTTCTCCCAATGAAAGTAGTTTAAGATTTATAAAGTAACATCATCCACAAGTCTCTAAGGTCTTACCTGACAACCAAAGCTGAGGAAGCTGAAAGATCAACCCTTTGGATGGTTCTACTTTTGCTTTCTAGTTTAGATTTTATTTTTTTTATTTCCTGCTTTATAAACATCTTCAGATTTTAATTTGAATTGACGACTCAGATTGAGTCTTGTAGATTAGTGTAACGATTTTTACTTTTCCATCTTCAATTCTCTAAAATTTGATTGACGCCCAAGTTTTAGGAGGTTGTTGATTAGATCAAATTTGTATTGATTTGATTTTAGTATTGATTGATGACCAATGCTAGGAAACTTGATATATAGTGTAATAGTACTATTTAAATTTATAAATATCCGTTAGCTGAAGATTGTGATTAACGACCATAATCTGAAGGAGGATTAGAATTTACTTTCTACAAAAATTAGTTTAAGAACAATTCTTTATTCATATTTCTCTAGTAGTTTAGGAACTTAAAGAAAAGTATATGTTTTCATAAAATTTAAGTTAATAATAATTTAACCTATCTCTGTGGGAATGATCCTTTGCTAGTACTATGATTTCCATTATTCACTTGCAATAGGTTAAGACTTAATTAGATATACACATGAAAAAAGTCCAATCACGCATCTGCTACCACATTTGCCTTTTCTGGATGGTATTAGTCCTTAAGAAATTCCATCCGTCATATCTGCCTTAGATTCAGATCCTTTTGGGTGAACAGATACTTGAGGCTTTTGTAATCGGTGAATATTCCAAACGTCTCACCGTAGAGAAAGTTTCTCAAGATCTTTAAGGAAAAGATGATTGCTGCCAGCTCGAGGTCATGTGTGGGATTGTTCTTTTCATGGTCCTTCAACTGTCGTGTTATCATTTTGATTTAGTACACAGCCAAGCCCACTGTGTGATGCATCGCTGAACACTATAAATCCTCCACTGCCTGATGGTATGGTGAGTACTGGTGTGGAGGTCAACCTTCTTTTGAGCTCCTTAAAGCTCTGCTCACACGACTCGGTCCACTCAAATTTGGAATTCTTTCTAGTGAGTTGCATGAGTGGTCCAATAATTTGGAAGAATCCTTCAACGAATCTCTTATAGTATCCAGCTAATCCTAAAAAACTCCGTATTTCTGTCACCGTCTTTGGTTGCTTCCATTTCATCACGTCCTCAATCTTTGCTGGGTCTACGATTATATCGGCTTTTGAAATGACATGTCCCAAAAAACTAACTTGCTTTAGCCAAAATTCACATTTTCTTAGTTTAGTATATAGTTGGTGGTCGCGAAGCATTTGGAGAGGTACACACAACTGTTGTTTGTGTTCTTCTTTTATCTTCGAATAGATAAGGATATCATCTACGAAGACCACAACACACTGATCAAGATGAGGCTTGAAAACTTGGTTCATCAGGTCTATAAAGGATGCTGGTGCATTTGTCAGCATAAATGGCATCACTAGGAATTCATAGTGGTCATATCTCGTGTGAAAGACCATTTTTGAAATGTCTTCAGCTTTCACCTTCAATTGGTGGTAACTCGACCTTAAGTCTATCTTGGAGAAGAATCTTGCCCCTTTGTTATTCACTAAAAAGTACCACTTGTCACCTCTTAACCTAGCCTTTGATAGACCTTGAAGCAGTCTAATAATAATTTGTTAAGTGTGTTTTATAGTTAGCAATAATCTGTACAACTTAACACAAAATCCATCCTTATTGGACCAAAGAAGAGGAAGAAGACATGCAAAGATGACAGCTAAACCAAAGGCTAATGGAACACCCTGGTAGTGCTCACCATGGTAACCAGGTGTTGATCATCATTGGCCAAAAGCCTAACAGATGAATAAAGTTGGTTGAGAATGGAGAAACTGTAAAAGTAGCAAGTGCAATGCAGCAGAGCATAGAAAGATAGATCTCGCAGAGTTGAGAAGCTCTCTCACGAAGCTGAGGATGCAGTGGAAGAAGCCCTCACACAGATAGGACGTACAATTAAGAGGAGAGCTATAAAAACATTGCGAAGATCTCGCGGATTAAAATCCTCAAAATTTATGGTTGCGAAGCTCTCGCGAAGATCAGGCCTTAAAGCAGCCGCGTGAAGAACATAGCGAGTCCATGTGTGAACTGAACTAAAATTCACCTTGCAGAGTTCGTGCGTTGCCCTGGAAGAGAGAGAAGCCTAAAATTCTCCTCGCACAAATCTCACACTCTGAAGCCTTACCAATTACTATGTGAGCGCAGGAGCATAACTGCGTGAGTACCTAGCGAGAGAGAGAGAGCTTCTGAAGCTCTATTGCGCGAGAAGTATAGGCACGCCAGATCATCTCCATGACAGAATTGCAGAGTATAGGAACTGCACAATTAACTGCACGAGTGAGCACTTCCCATCAACCAAAAGCTACTCCGTGAAGGCCCTGCAACTATGCAAATCAATGAATGCATATGCCAGCCCCATGATGCACGGGCTCCCCACTTCTTAGTTTAACTCAAGGACCTTTTGGGAATTTCCCAAGGCTAGGGAACACATCCTGAGGCATGGATTTTGAGGCACATGACTCAAGGCATTCAAGGGATATAATAGTGCCATGTTTGCTAGAAAAATTAGGGTTAATCCCTTCAGAGCCAAGGCCGTATGGATAGAGTATATAAGCTACACTTAGAGTCTAGTTTTATCATCAACCCTTCTTTTCATCATCTGTCAACTGCGAGCTCCAGCAGGCTAGGGTTAGGGTTTGATCACCTCTTTTTCCCTTTTTTTCTTCTCTCTTAGCCTAACACTTGCTGGCTAATCCCCCTATAAGCAGCCAGGTTTAGTTTTATTTCAGTTTGTAATAGGTTTTGTATACATTGGGATTGTGGATGAGCAGTTGTGTACAGGCTGCAGCTTGGAGAGGCAGTTCATTATAAGTTTTGTGCTTATCAATGGATTGCTATTTTAATGCCTAATCGAATCTAAAGATCATATGGTTTCTTTAGATGTCTATAGGATCCATGTATTTGGGACTAGCCCATTCAGTTTCTAATAGATCTATTATTTACCATCTGATTTCCCTTGGTTTGATAGCCCCATGGAAAGCAATGGTGGATTTACTGTAACGACATCACGAAGATCTCGCAGATTAAAATCTTCAGAATTTGTTGTCGTGAAGCTTTCACGGAGATCAGGCCTTAAAGTAGCCGCACGAAGAACATAGCGAGTCCATGTGTGAACTGAACTAAAATTCACCTCGTAGAGTTCATGCGTGGCCCTAGAAGAGAGAGACGCCCAGAATTCTCCTCGCGCAGAACTTGCGCACACTGAAGCCTTACCAATTACTACGCGAGCGCAGGAGCATAACTGTGCGAGTACCTAGCGAGAGAGAGAGCTTTTAAAGCTCTACTGCATGAGAAGTATAGGCACTCCAAATCATCTCCGCGACAACATTGCAGCATAACGAAACTGCATGATTAATTGTGCGAGTGAGCACTTCCCACCAACCAAAAGCTACTTCGCGAAGGCCCTGTAACTACGTGAATCAATGAATGCATATGCCAGCCCCGCAAAGCATTGACTCCCCACTTCTCAGTTTAACTCAAGGACCTTTTGGGAATTTCCCATGGCTGGGGCACACATCCCGAGGTGTGGATTTTGAGGCACATGACTCAAGCCATTAAAGGGATGTAAAAGTGCCATGTTTGCTAGAAAAATTAGGGTTAATCCCTTCAAAGCCAAGGCCTTATGGACAGAGTATATAAGCTACACTTAGAGTCTAGTTTTATCATCAACCCTTCTTTTCAGCCTCTGCCGGCTGTGAGCTCTAGTAGGCTAGGGTTAGGGTTTGATCACCTCTTTTTCCTTTTTTTCTTCTCTCTTAGCCCAACACTTGCTGGCTAATCCCCCTGTAAGCAGCTAGGTTTAGTTTTATTTTAGTTTGTAATAGGTTTTGCATACATTGAGATTGTGGATGAGCAGCTGTGTACAGGCTGCAGCCTGGAGGCTGTTCATTGTAAGTTTTGTGTTTATCAATGGGTTGTTGTTTTAATGCCTAATCGAATCTAAAGATCTTATGGTTTCTTTAAATGTCTATAGGATCCATGTATTTGAGACTAGCCCATTCAGTTTCTAGCAGATCTATTATTTACCATCTGATTTTCCTTTATTTGATAGCCCCATAGAAAGCAATGCTGGATCTGTAGTGAGATCTAGGGAGCTCGGAGGCCTGTGGACCATGGTGGTTACAGCAGTTTTTCTATTCTTTCTCAGGCCTCTGTGGTATGGATAGACCAATGAGATACCCTGTGACCATTCGAGTGGACAGAGTACAGCCCTAAGGTTGTGTCCATTCATATGTTTGAGAAGGATTCTTCTCCCCTGCACATGAGCTTCTAGAGCCTTGTGAGGAGGTTTGTGCAGGAACTGGCTCCCCTTTATTTTACCTAGTCGACATCAGATGTTAGATCTGATCTCTCTATAGTAATTGCAGCTTGAGGATTAGTCATTGCAGGCCGTTTGTAGCAATGTCCAGCTGAATCTAAAGCCCTATTCAACCTGTTGCATGGTCCTTTTTGTGGGCACTAGTGAGCCGTTGGCCTTAGTAAAGCACTTAAGATCTTATGGGTTGGAATACCTATGGATGTCAGTTTGATCTGTGCATAGATATGGGGAGCTTGTAGCACTGGCATTACATAGTGCTGCAATAGTATTCATGGCTTGATCTGGTCCGGTGGCTGGGAAAATGATCAGTCCACTCCTCTGGACTAGATGGGCAACTTCTAGTTTAACTAATGGGATTTGGCAGACTCTATAGGATAGGTTGTGCCCATTTGAGTTGACAACCTATAGACTTAAGAGCACCCCAAATGGCATGGGTTAAACTAGATATTTCTACCTTGTTGAGGCTTTTGATAGCGTCTCAGCAAGGAGCACTGCAGAGACAGACTAAATCTGAGTTACATTACAGTTTGAACTTTGAACTTAACCTGCTTACTTTTCACCAATTTTTATATTTTATTTTGGTGCACACCATCATCATCTTCTTCTTAACCCTTTCTTTAGGATAGGGCTATATTTTATTTCTCTATTTTTAGGATTAATTTAGTGTAGTCGTGACACCCAACTCCCTTTCTTTAGGATTGCCTGATCTATAGCCAGATCTGGAGGCCTACTATTATAGCCCATTTTTGGGTTCTAGATCAACTTCTCTGTGGGAAAAATTATTACTTATCAAACCTTACTACAATAGACCCTTTATCTTGCAGGTCTAGGAGTACTCTAGTTGTGCTGAATCCTTTATTTTATTTTATTTTATTTTTAATTGATTTCCACCACACAATAAACTAAAGCACAGCTGGGCTCCACAACACCCTTGCAACTGATCGAAGAGGTCATCAATCCTTGGAAGTGGATAGCGATTCTTTATCATTAAATTATTCAATTGCCGATAGTTGATATAGAGCCTCATGGATCCATCCTTCTTCTTGATAAACAGCAAGGCTGCTCCCCATGGTGAAACACTCGGCATAATAAATCCCTTATCAAGAAGTTCTTGAAACTACTCTTTGAGTACATTCAATTCGACTGATGCCATGCGATATGGAGCTTTGGACACTGGCTTCGTGCCTGGAGCTAAGTCTATTGCGAATTTGACTTCTCTGTCTGGTGGTAAACCCGATAATTCTTTAGGAAATACGTCGGGAAACTCACATGTGATAGGAATGTCTGTAATGTGAACCTTCTCTTTCTTTCGATCCTGTGAGCATGCTAAATACCCACTACATCCCTTGTTTAGTAATTGTTCGGCTCGAATAGCGGACATCAAGGGTGCGACGATTGGTTGGGTGCCATAGAATTTGAATGATTTGCCCTTACTGGTGTCTTCCTAAGGAAATCAACATTAGCCTATTGGGTTGATAACCAGTCCATGCCGAGGATTAAATCGAATCCTTTCATATCTGGCAAAATATCAAATCAGTCGTTGTCTCATAATTTTCAATGGCGACGATGACGGATTGGCACATTGTATCAGTATTGACAGAGTTCCCTGTTGGAATTGACACTGCTAGGATAAACTCTAGAGGCTCGGGAGTGACACTTAATTCTGCTGCGAATTGATGTATGATAAAAGAGTGGTTAGACCCTGAGTCTATCAACACTCAAGCTTTATAAGAACAAATGTCTCCTTTCTAGTACATGTGGATGGTACCTAGGTTTCAGGCATATTAATTAATTAGGTGTACACACAAAAACGTCATGTCATTCAAGCGTAGAAAATTCAAGGACCATTTTATTTTATGCACCTTCTTCATCTAAAATAAAAGAAATTAGATAGGCAATCCATATGAAATCATACCTTGGATCACATCGTTGATAGTTTAGGCATCTTGTGCTGAAACATCATAAGCTCAGCCTTGTAACGTAGGCCATGACGGTCATGGATGAGGCGGGGCTACCGTAGTTTCTTTCTTCACTTTGGGACATTCCCTGATTCTATCCCCCATCTCCCCACAATGAAAACATGCTCCCATGATTCTCCTACATTCCTTAGTCTTGTGCGGCTTTCCACATTCTGCACATGATCCTACCGGTGCTTATGACGTAGCACGAGAAGTTGGTTGGGCTCTCAGCACCCCAGTTATCATAGGATTTGTCGGGCAAAAAGGCCTTGTGGGTGTAGGGTTAGGCGGCCTGGAGGATGCGGTTTGAACGGGTTGAGAGGCTAGTGGCATTAATAACTTCAACTTCTTATTAGCCTATTCGGAAGCATGTGATCGTGCTCGACCTTTTCTATTCTTGTTTTGCTCCTCTCTTCTCTTGTACATGGTCTCAATGTCCCTTTCCGCAATAAGGGCTAACTCCATAACTTCGGCGTAGGTCGTTGCCCTGAACAAAGAGATCCTTTCTTTAATCATGAGCTTCAAGCCCCTCTCAAACTTTTAGGCTTTCATTAACTCTGTAGGTAAGTGTAGTGGTGCAAAATTGGACAGCCTGGTGAACTTGGCTTCATATTCACGTACCGTCCTTTGGCCCTGCTCTAGTGACACAAATTGAGCTTCCATTTGATATCTCATTTTTCGAGGAAAATACTATTTATTAAACACTTCTGTAAATTTTGCCAACGTCCATGGGGCAATTGGTGTCGTTTCTATCCCGGTTCTCTCGACGGATTTCCACCATGGGTCCACCTCTCCTTTGAGTTGGAAAGAAGCCCAGCTCACTTTTTCTTCTTCCATACACTGGATTCTTTGGAGAATCTTCTCAATTTGATTCAACCATTTCTCCACTTCAAGAAAATCTGTCTGCCCATAAAGACTAGGAGGTCTCATCCTCCTGAACTCTTGGAAGCCAGACGGTTGACGTCTGGCTGTGAGTAGTGCCATGGTATTCACCATGGTTTCTAATAACTGTCGGTCATTCCCAGCATTTTTCCCTACTCCTGAGACATTGCTGACATTGTTCTCCACTCCTAAGACAATGTTGTTGTTGCCTATAGGAATAGCATTTGGATCGGTAACTACCCCTTCGCCACCTGACACACCTCCGGTGTGTACGGTCCTTGGTCTTCCCCTTCTTGGTGGCATACAAACCTGTCATGATCAAGCAAAAGCTTAATCTAAGTGATCGTAAGAATCTAGCCTAAGGTACGAAAAAAATCTATGCCATTGTTTGGAACCTAAGCCATAGCTCTGGATCCCCATGAGACGTGCATCCTAGGTTGTGATACCACATGAAACAACCCAGATTTTCTTATCCCAAAATATGAACCGTTAGATCGTAGGACACAATCTGATTTTAAAAATCTCCATGATATCGGTATGCTTTGTTACCTTTGTGACAACTAGATCTTTCCCTAAATAGATAATTGGAAAGATCGGGCTGTCAAGCATTCAGTAAATCAACGTAAGTGCAGAAGCAAAGCAGTAGAACATATGGCATCATAACCAAAGATTTTCCATCATTCCAAAATAGAAAAACTAAACAGACCACCGGTGATGGCCGACCGTCACCTAAACAGTGATTTTAAAATATGCAAAACTATACAGGAGTCTAGTCTAAAAACTGTACCAAGTATAAAAAATGACACTGCCCACACTATGTCTAAATTATAGAAGAGTTGATCAAGGGAAGAACTCCTCGAGTAGTTCTTCCTCTTCTTGTTTTGGATCCCCTACTAGGTCTACGCTTGGATCTACACCCGCAGCTGTGATGTATAGTCGAGGGGTGAGCTATAGTCCAAGCTTAGTAGATAAATTGTCAATGTCAATGTGCTTTTTATCCTAACGAAGCATAGATTCAATGATCAAGATTCAAGAGCAAGTCGTATTAATACATGAGGTCAAATACAAAGTTCAATGAATTTTCATATATAAAAGTGATACTTGCAAAACAAAATTCCAGAGACCTTTTTCAGATAATCAAAGATGGGGTTTCATGTGGTTTCTGAGTTCTTATTCATTTTATGTTCTACATGCGGTTCTTATCTTAATGCATGGCTAAAATCATAACTTACCTAATCTCCCAAGCATATATAGCATTAGGAGCCGAAGAATTTACCAAGGAGAATCCCCACCTAACCACTGTCATTAAATGAACACTTTTCGAACGTTCATTGCAGACCGAAGATCAAGTAGAACCATGTCAGTTCACAGACAAATACATGGATATCCCGCCGTGCCGGTCACAGATATCTACTCGTGTTGATCATGGATAATCCACTATGTCAAGGGGGATTCATTCATGTTAAACCTTTAATCAAATGCATATGCTAATACGTAATAGGCGTCATTATTCTTAAATGCGTAGGTAATTCACTAATTCAAAATTCAGGGACATATTCAGAGTTCTGATTCAAATTCATATTTGGAGTTCGGATTCGATTTCATATTCAGAATTCAGATTTAACTTCATATTCAGATTCAATTTTAATGGGTCAATCAGTGAGTAAATATTAGAGGATTCAAAGAATCACTGAGTCTATGAATCAAGAGCGAAATGCAAATTTCCCTACCTTAATGTCGAAGTTGTGCAGAAATACAAGCGTGAGTCAAAGCGGAGTTCCCATCAATGGTTTCCCTCATTTACCTCCCTAGATTTTGCGCATGTGCTGCCTACAACCTTCGGTGTCAGGAATTATCGGTGTTCGAACTTTCTATCGTCTGATGGTTCGCTCTTCTGTCGCTTTGACTCTAATGATATCGAGATCGAGTTCGGCTATGGTCGGGGTGAATAGAAAATGTTTCGAAGCAGAAGAAGAAATCAGAGGATGTCGAATGGCTGTGATTTCTTCAAAAAGGAAAGCGAAGGAAGGAGAAATGGAGTTCTCTCTCACATTTCGTCTTCAAAACAAAAGTTCACGCAGGATTTTTTAATTTGTATAAGGCTTGGGTTTTATACATGTGAGAATGGCTCCAATGTGAAGCAGGTACAACGAGGACGGTGTACAGGTCCTATACAAAAAAAACCAAAAGTATGGTGTTAGTAGGTCTGGATCCCAAGACCTCCTAAATGCACAACGAGTTTCTTACCTTTGGGGCTCTCCCGGAGCTTGTATAACTAATTACACGATTTAATACATATACTTTACTTCAAAGGTACTCCTGATCACTACTTATGCGTGTAACTAATTAAGTCTTAACCTATTGCAAGCGCACAGTGGAAATTATAGAGATAGTATAGGATCGTTCCCACAAAGAAGTTATTATCTTATCTATATTTGTATTTCAAAGTTTATATTTATCTTTTAAGGTTCTAAACTACTGGAGAAATATGAATAAATAATGTGTTCTTAATCTAAAGTGCATAAAATAAATTCAGATTGAGGTTGTCAATCCCAATCTTCAACCATCGAATATTTATAAAAATAAATAATACCGTTACACCATATTGCAATCTTCTAGAATTTGGGTGTCAATCAAAAACTAAAATTCCTTAACATAGATTTAATCTAATAAACAATCTCCTAAAATCAGGGCGTCAATCAAATTCTAGAAAATTGAAGATGGAAAAGTAAAAACCGTTACACTAATTTAAAATTTTCAACCTGAGTCGTCAATTCAAATCAAAATTCGAAGATGTTTACAAAGTATGTAAATAAACCAAATAAAATCTAAAGTTGAAAGCAAAGTAAATATATCTTTCACCCCTCAGCTACAGTCGTCAATTACTTCTGACAAACTAGGATATCTGGACTAATCTTCAGCTCCCAATAGCAGTTGTCAAGTATTCTTGAGAAACCTATGATATCTAATCTACAAAGCAATAAAAATCTACTCTAATTTTGATCAAAAGAAAACCCAACCTCAATTGTCAATTAATGTTGAGAATTTCTTTGATGATTTATTCCTACACTGGGCCCTCTTATTTATAGATCATAAGGGGTTGGTTTACAAGACTTCTAATTCTAATAAAAGAAACTACTAAAGTAAAAGTATCCTAATATAACTCTAATTCCTAATTTTATTCTTCCTTGATTTCAAACTATAGATGTGCTTCAGCTTTATTTCCTTCGTAATAGCAGTAAAGATCTTTGGAGTTTATCTTCATCAATCTTCTCAGATCCGTAATTTACCAAACTTCTAATTCTGTGCATGGCGGTGGTAGTTTCCACATGATCAGCAGTAGCAGGTCAGTAGTAGGGAAGCTTTTCTTTTGCACAATCATAAATTACGATTATTTGCTTTCTTCTCTTTTTTAAAAAATTTTAAATCACGATTCTCTAGCTTCTCCTATTATGACGATTCTTCAATTACGATTTTTCTTATGATTGCTCACTTTTTCTTCTTATTTTGCTTTCGCTTCTAGAGAATCGTAATTTACGATTTTTTATTTCTTTACTTTATCAATGCTCAATCATTTTTTATGATTTTCTAGCTTTCAATGTATAGCGAATCGTCTTCTTATAGTAAATCATCTTTTTACTGCTCTTTGAGTTCATTTTGAGGAACATTAGAACTTTGTCTTTCTTTTACTATTTTGCCTTCATATTTTCACATCGTTAACTTATTAGTAACAAACTAAGTCCTAGCATCACTAAGTTAAGGGTGATAAAATGGTAAATTATGTGACTGATCACACCCCTAAACTTACTTTTGCTAGTCTCTAGCAAACAAGGAAACATAAAACATCTAAAACTATGAATTTAAATGTCACTTTCATAGGGAGCACGATTGCATTTAGCAGATACAACTGGCCTTTAAACCCGTAGGTGATCCCTAGTGGAGGAGTTATAGTCTCTTGAAGGTTTTCAGTGAAGTTACCTACAAACTTTAAATATATATATATATATATATATATTTTTTTTTCAAATTTTTTTTCAGAAAGAAATAAAATCTATACTACCAGTTAAATTAATCAACATATGTTTGGTATGATTTTCAAAAATTCTAAATCTTTCACCTTTACTTTCCATCACAGTAATTATCCTTGATCAAAACTTAGCAATTTCAATTCTATATAGTGTGGAGTGTGTGCGTATCAGTGAAAAGTTTATTCATCATAGATTTTTCTAAACTGCAGATTTAGAAAATATTTTCATCCAAACTCTTACTATTGGCATATTCTCAAAAAGCTATCAAAATTTTTGGTTCTCTCACTACGATATATACACGATAAATTCAAAGTGCAATCAACTAAGAAGGTATATCTCATGGAATGGATAATCAATTCTGATCATATGACTTTTCGTTCATTCGTAGTATCTATTTCATGCATCTTTACTAGCCTCATACTTTTGCAAATTGTAAATCACAAAGGTCCTTCCTTCGGCTTGAAATGGGGCTTTGGGTTAAAAGGGTTTCAAAGAAAGGTAGATAGAGTTTAAAAGTTTTTGAGAATTTAGTTCTTCCTTCTCTATCTTCTTTCATTCTTCAATAAATATCCAAAAAGTTGGATGACTTCTTTCTATTTTTCTTTTATCTGTTTTCTTGTGTAAATCCTATTTTCATAGAATCGTATTTTATGATTTCTTCAAAACTCTTTTAAAACTCTTCTAAATCGCCTTTTTACAAATTTTCTTTTCTTTTTCCATATATTTTTTCTATTTATTTCTTCTCAATTGTACCCATTTCAGCAGATCCCTTATCTGTGAAGCGTATACTCCTTTCACTCCCTTTTTTTCCCTTCTTTTATATTCTAAACTCTCAGAAATTATGAGGGTTTAAGGTAGAAAAATTTGGGTAGTACATATGGTTAAAGGGTTCTTAAATTTTGGTATAAATAAATTCAGTTTTAGGATTCTAATATGGATTCAAAGGATAAAATCTTTTCTGGGATTTTGGCTTTTTAGCTCTAGTTTAACAAAAGATGGCCTTTGATCATTTTCACGATTTACTAGTATAGATGTCTTCTTATTTTGATGTATTTAACAAATAGTTCTAAAAAAATAAATCATCATAATCACAGAATATCTTGATTCTAAGTTCAACAATATGAGATTGAAAACAAAAGCAGTCTCTCTCAGAATATAAACAGGATATATTAGCTCAAGATCTCTCTAGTTTTATAAGTTTGAAAATATAATATAAATTTTGTAGTTTAAATTTATCGTATAGTTTCAAACATTCATCATATACAGTGTTCAAAGGTGCTATTCATGAATTGCAACTATTTTATTTTGATTATTGAACTTTTGCTATGATGGATTGTTAGGTTTTCAAGAGAAATTTCTATATCATATTTTACATATAATGATTAACAAAACAAGTTTTGTAAAATAAAGTAAATTTTAAACTAAAAATTAAACTAATATAAACTAATATACACAAAAAGTAGTGTATCCCCCCAAACTTAAATAGGACAATGTCCTCATTGTGCAAAACAGGGGACACAACAATAATATATTACCTTAGTGGTGCTGTTTAATTATTGGGTCAATGATCTGCATTAGGATTCAACAATGAACCCCCAAATTTAGGAGAAACTGCTTCCGATATAAACAAAAATTTTACACTATAAAGAAATAGTTAGAAACAATAAAAAATGGTTAAAAGAAATTAACATATATATTAAACAAAGTGTTTATATGAGATAAAGAGAAGATTATATAAAGGATTAAACCTAGGAAAAATCTAGATACACACTAATTAAGACACCGGTACTGGGAGTAACGTCCGAAAAGAAATCTTCGATAAAGATCGGTCCTCAGCTTCTAACCACCTTCAATCAGAGACTCTCATTCCTTCCTACCAAAGGAGTATCCATTCGTTGGTAGGGTCGCCATGTCAAAATACTTCCCTCTATCCTCTTCTTTATCTTGCATCCCCCAAACTGAGCACATCACAGGTCTTCCTTAGAAGAAATCCAATGCCACAGCGGGGGTGCTTCAAAGGGTAAGGAAGTGAGCACATCTCTAGATCTCATCGCCAGATCACCCTTTACCTATACTGCTCCCTTGCGAAGACTATGTGAAGAGAATGTAAACAGTTGGTAGGGAAAGTATAAGCAATGGAGAGGGGTGGTGAGGAGTTCATGGATGGGATGGGACATGACACTGGAAAATACAACCCATCCTTATTATAAAGGAGCACGCATTTGGGTTGTAATGGTATAAAGGTTAAGAAATGGGGGAAGATGGGTTCTTGGTATATAGTTTGGATTTGGGTTAGGTTTAGGGTCAAGGGTAGTCTTGGTGGATGATTCAGCATCTCAATTAGGTCGCTGGCACTTCAAATTTTTTACTCTTTGTTCTGCAACCAGGAGCTCAGCTCTATGTATATCGAGAATTCTATCAAGTCTCTTGTTGAAATCACTAGGGTTTTGGTCTTTTGTCATGGGGTTTAAGGTTTGGAAGATGGAAGATGAAAGAGATGAGTTTTTAGGAAGGTAAGGGTCAGGCTTTATAGGGAAGGGAAGGGTTCAAGTGTCAAGGTATAAGATTATAGGCTTGAGTAGTTGAGAAGTGGTAGTCTTGAATGTGAAGTTTGTTTGTTTCCTTTATGAATTTAATGGGTCCGAATTATAATGTAGCTAATAAGACAGACCACTGGAATCGCCTGTTCCCTAGAATTGTCATTTACAATTCTAGCTAACAATGAACCGTTTGAAAAGACTCTTCACCTATTGAAACGTACTTGCTACAATTTAGCATTCTTAATCATGGTTTCTCATAAGTCCATACGTTCAAACACAATTATAAACAAAAAGAGAGATGTTCATACTATTGGATGTATTTTACACATTGTAAGTCATATGAAATTCTCGAAAAGAAAAAATACTAATAATAATTATGTACATATGTTATAAGATTTTGCTACGGGTGAGTCGATAACTCGACAGGTTCTAGAGGGAATTAATTAAAAATAGAGGGAGTTGATGTGCCTCCCATAAATATACATTCTCTAGACGTACCAACTGCATGTGAAGGTAGTATGTTACTCTCTCTTTCCAAAAGGGTTAGCTGCTCAATTTGAGTTTCCAACCTTTCAACGGATTGGATGTGACTATGTTGCACCCAACTGTCTTCTATTTACAACAGGGCATCCTCATTAGCAGTGTGGTATTGGGTTCCTATGGGTAAGGAGGAACAGTTGGATGTTGGGAGACTGATTGTGTTGGGCCATGGTTAGGACCACAGGCTTCTCCTTATTGAGATGTTGGGTACACTTTTATACCCACCAGAGATTGGACTGTTATTTTCCAAAACCTCAGTCCCAGAAAACCTTTCATTGTTGACTTTAATTTATACAATCTTCCTTGCTTAGGAAGTATACTTGTTAAAGTCTCTGAATCAATCTCACCCGATGCGTGGTTTTGCATCGGTTCCTCGCTAAGGGTCTCAAAGAGTTCCCAAACTTCTTCAACTGTCAAATTTCGAAACATACCGCCACTGACTACATCAATCCTATGCCAAAAAAATTAGCACTAGGTGTTAGTGCGTATTCCCATGGTAAGGACACTTATACAGAAGATCCTTGAGACGGTTCCAACATTCCTGAAGAGATTCATCCAGAAATTAAAGAAATGTTATAATCAGATGCCAAATTTTATTCGTTCTGTTGATTGGAAAGAATTTCATAAGGAACATGCGTTCCAATCCTTCCCAATTAGGGATCGAACTATGAGCAAAGAGTTTATTCACTGCTTTGCTTCATCTCTAAGGGAATATGCGAATAGCCTCAATCAAGTGGATTCTTCTGTCAAGTTTTCAATTCGAATGATAGTGCATATTCTTACAAATTTATTTAAATGCAAATAGGGATCTTCATCCATTAGCCCATGAAAAGTTGGAAGTGTTTGAAGTATATTAGGCATAATTTCAAAAGTCCTATTGCTAGCTTGGGGCTATATTTGGATACATGGGGGAAGTGTAAGAGGTGTCAATGCATAGTATTCCCCCATGGTTTTAGCCATATATTAGTTTCTTCCTGCCATACTGAGATCACAGTAGGGTGGCTAAAACCAGTTATTATAAATATCTATTAGAATTTTAATTTTATCTAGTTTTTATACTAGAAAGCAGGAAGAGAGAGCAAATCTAAGCCTCTAGCTTCACTAATCAGGGGAAGTTGAGACTCTGAGGCATCAATGCATAGTATTCCTTCATGGTTTTAGCCATATATTGGTTTCTTCCTGCCATACTGAGATCATAGCAGGGTGGCTAAAACCAGTTATTATAAATATCAATTAGAATTTTAATTTTTTCTAGTTTTTATTCTAGAAAGCAGGAAGAGGGAGCAAATCTAAGCCTCGAGCTTCACTAATCAGGGGAAGTTGAGACTCTGAGCTGTCGCTCGGAATAAACCTGCAAAAGACTAAGAAGTAATAAAAGAAAGTTCAAAATTTAAAAAAATATAAAAAGAGAAAGATAAATATTTATTTTTAAAATAGAAATATAAATAAAAAGATAATCACCTCCCCACCAACAATGCCATAAACTTGATCGCTACTTATGTGTGTATCTAATTAAGTCTTAAACTATTGCAAGCGTACAATGGAAATTATAGAGCTAGTATAGGATCGTTCCCACGAAGAAGTTATTATCTGATCTATATTTCTATTTCAAAGCTTATATTTATCTTTTAAGGTTATAAATTATTGGAGAAATATGAATAAAGAATGGGTTCTTAATCTAAAGTGCATAAAATAAATCCTAATCCTCCTTTAGGGTGAGGTCGCCAATCCCAATCTTCAGCCATCGAATATTTATAAAAATAAACAGTATCGTTACACCGTAATACAGTCTTCTAGAATTTGGGCATCAATCAAAAACTAAAATTCGTCAACACAGATTTAATCTAATCAACAATTTCCTAAAATCTGGGCGTTAATCAAATTCTAGAAAATTGAAGATGGAAAAGTAAAAACCATTACACTAATCTGCAAATTTCTACTTGAGTCATCAATTCAAATCAAAATTCAAAGATGTTTACAAAGCATGTAAATAATGCAAATAAAATCTAAACTAGAAGGCAAAGTAAATATATCTTTCACCCCTCAGTTGCAGTCGTCAATTGCTTCTGAGAAACTAGGATATCTACACTAATTTCAGCACCCAATAGTAATCGTCAAGTGCTCTAGAGAAACCTCCAATATCTAATCTATAAAGCAATAAAAATCTACTCTAATTTTGATCAAAAGAAAATCCAACCTCAGTCGTCAATTGATGTTGAGAATTGTTTTGATGGTTTATTCTTACACCGGGCCCTCTTATTCATAGATCATAAGGGCGGTTCACAAGACTTCTAATTCTGATAAAAGAAACTACTAAAGTAAAAGTATCATTATATAACTCTAATTCCTAATTTTATTCTTCCTTGCTTTCAAACTGTAGATGTGCTTCAGCTTTATTTCTTTGATAATAGCAGTAAAGATCTTCAGAGTTTATCTTCATCAATCTTCTCAGATCCGTAATTCACCAAACATCTAATTCTATGCATGGCGGTGGTAGTTTTCACATGATCAGCAATAGCTGTTCAGTATTAGGGAAGCTTTTCTTTTACACAATGGTAAATTATGATTGTCTATTTTATTCTCTTTTTTGAAAAATCATAAATCACAATTTTCTAGCTTCTCCTATTATGATGATTCTTCAATTACGATTTTTCTTACGATTGCTCACTTTTTCTTCTTGTTTTGCTTCCACTTCTAGAGAATTGTAAATTATAATTTTTTATTTCTTTACTTCATCAACACTCAATCGTCTTTTACAGTTTTCTAGCTTTCAACGATAGCGAATCATCTTCTTATGCTAAATCTTCTTTTTACTGCTCTTTGAGTCCATTTTGATGAATATTAGCATTTTGTCTCTCTTTTACTATTTTTCCTTAATATCTACACATCATTAAATTTCTAGTAGAAAACTAAGTCCTAGCGTCACTAAGTTAAGGGTGATAAAATGGTAAATTATGTGAATGATCAACTCCCTACACTTTAATAATTGGATTTAAATTCCAAGGCACAAATTCCTCTCGGCCTCAACCACGCTTCTTAGGTATTACAGATGTGGATGGCCCTTCTGATGAGGGGGGTGGATGGGAACAATTTGGCATGACCTGGGTAGATGTGTGGGGAAAATTGGGTGAGACTTGGGTGGGTGGGGGAAAATGTTGTATGGTTTGGGTGGATGGGGGAAAATTGGGTATGGTTTGATTGGATGTGGAGGAAAAATGGGGCATGGTTTGGGTGGTTGTGTGGGAAAAATTGGGTGAGACTTGGGTGGATGGGGGAAAATGTGGTGTATTTGGATTGGATATGGTGAAAAAATGGGGTGCATTTGGAGTGGATGTTGATGAAAAATGGGGTATATTTCTAGTAGAGGTATGTGGAAAATTGGGTGTATTTGAAGTGGATATTGATGGAAAATGGGGTGTATTTTGAGAGGATGTGGAGGGAATAATGGAGGCTCCAAATAGACCCGTAACATTAAATCGGGATTGGGTGGAGGGGTCAGAGAAGGGTATCTCCTCCATGTGGGAATGGGATGGGGAATGTGGTGGGGATGAATCCAGGTCAAAGACGGTTGGATCGACCACCCAAGACATGGTTTGTTGGCGAGTAGGGTATGGGTTCTTTGGGTAGGGCCCAAACACTTTCTTTCTCCTTCCCTTACGGGATGATGGCGAGTGAGGTGATGTCATGGCTACAACACAAGTTCTCCTTTGGTTATGTTTTTGGTTTTTTGTATATGGAAATTTGTTTGAGTTTTTAAACTTTTTGGAAATGAATTTTTTTTGTATCTCTCCCTTTGATTCTTACGGTGCTCTTCGAGGCCTTTGAACTTCTTTTTCGAGTAGCGTTCACACTCCTAATGCCTCCCACGGCGGGATCCCGATATCATTTTGAAGAATCAAAGGTAATCCTTTAATCTATGAAAAGGCACTGAAATCCACGTGACAACTTGATCCCTCGGAAGAGTCAATAAGAGGGTGACCTCTATTGACTAGCATGCGCATTTTGGGTGTCAAAACTGTGGGAATTATCGGGAGTTTTAAAACCACTAAGCGAGGGTTCAGGGAACTATGCAAAACACCCCAAATTTGGGCTGCTCAGTAATTAAGCTAGACGTGCATAGTATGCATGTAGGGCTAAATTTTTGGCTATGCGTGTATACTATGCACGCCAGGCTAAAATTCTGCGCTTTTGGCTATGCATGCATATTATACACACAAGGCTAATTTTCTAAATTTTTGCTATGGATGCATATTATGCACGCAAGGCTTATATATTTATATTTTTCCTGTAGCAGACTCGAGTTGGCCTAAAAATGGGTATTTTGGAAGTAATGCTTTCGGGGACTATTTTTCTTTGCTTTTCAGGTCCCTCCTTTTTGTAACTAAGGGAAACACGACTATTTCGACACGACTAATGCACTCCCCAAGGGTTTTAATGCTAAGTAACACGATCAGTCACCCACCCAATATACCTTTGGCGCAAGCACCTTCTCAGATACAGGATGGGATTGTTCCTTTCGAGATCATCACCACTAGGGCTGCCACTCTACTTAGAACAAGGACGAGTGTATTGCTGCCTCAATTATACCCCTTTTGTAAAATCTACCTGTGAGAATGAATTAATTAAGCCCCCCTTGGTTCACTTTCAAAATTTAATTTTAAGGTAGTTTTCTTTAAGTCCAAAAACAGGTTGTGAGAGTCCCAAGCCGCCTCTATGGACTGGCTTCCACTGATGGAATATGAATCTAAAATATCAAGTAACCCGTCAAACGACTAAGGTAGAAAAATGACGAAAATGAAGCTAAGCTATTAAGTAATCCGCCAAACGGCTAAGGTGGTAAAATGATGGAAAATAAAGATAAATTATCATATTACCCGCCAAACGGCTAAGGTGAGCAAATACGAAATCGTAAATGCTCTAAGGCGAGTAAAGACAAAATCATAGGGGTAAGTAAGCAAAATGAGAATAAAGCTTGCAAAAAGGAAAAACACATAGAAAAAGAGGCCAAAATGTTAAGGAGAAGCTCTACAAGCTATCCTAGTAAAGTCGCCATCTATGCAACCATGGGCTCTCACGAGTCTGTCACGACGATGCGCTCTAAAACGAGCGGCACGTCTTACCCAAAGGCGCACCGATCCTATTGAGCCCTTCGCACCTGTGAAAATTTTGGCGGCGTAACGACTCAATTCTAGGATAGAGGAAAAGCAAAGAAGGTAGAAGAATACAGGGGAGAGCCGTGCTCTTGGGCCCTTGTAGAACCATTGGTTGGATCTTTGCGCGAGAGCATTTCTGATGAGCTTTCGAAGGCGTTAGAGAACAGTTCTAACTATGCTAAGACTTGGAAGATGTGAGCTTGGGAAATTAGGGATGGTGGTTTGATGGTATAGGCTAAGGTCTCTAATCAAAGAGGGTGTTTTGAATTAAATGGGTGCTATTTTTATTATGGATGCAAACCAAGGCTTGAAGAAGGGAGATATTTCTCTAAAGCTTTTTCTCTCTTGTCAAAAATTTTCAAGTCTTAATCAAGGGGAGGGGGGGGGGGGTGGCTCTCTATTTATAGAGTTGGATGTAAGTAGGGGGTGCGTAAGGTGTTAATTGGGTTAGCAATTAGGTAATGCTAAATCTAAGGTTTTCTAGGGTTTAGATAGGTAGGAATTGGGTTTCAATGGTAGATGATAGGTGATGGGTTGGATGGAAAATAGTGAAACTGATAGTTGGGAGGGGTATAACGATCCTAAATAAACACACCTTCATGGCTGGGATGGTCCACAAGTCAAACCCCAATTCAAAAACTGCCATTTTTCACGAAAATCAAGAATTTTAGGCATGATTGCATAATATGCATGCATGGCTAAATTTTGGGTCTCGAAAGCTAGAAGTACTAGTCCGAAGAGAGCAATTCTGAAGGAAAAAATTTATGCAAAAAATTGCACTTGCGTGCATGCTATACATGCACGTATAATTTTGTGCATTTTTTTTGTATATTTCAATTCGCTATAACTTTTGATGTAAAGTTCAGATTGAGGCGATTCTTAGTTCATTGGAAAGCTGTGAACCTCTACTTTCCAATGATATCTTTCTTAGCTTCAAAAAATGTCTATATAAACTTTGACACTCCTCTTTCCAACCACTAGTCTGATTGGGCTTTCTAAGGGTTCGAGAAGGGTTTTAAGGGCTCGGGTTGATTCCTAAGGGTTTTGGGATGATTCCTAAGGGTTTAGAAAATTGTGACAGCCCAGATTTCGACAACGTGAAACCTGTGCCATCGGCACGACCCTTTAGGCCGGCCCCATATAACTGCTCGAAACATTTGGTATATCCACACAACTTGAAAGCAAAAACATTCACATGAGAACAAATTCTGAATTTAATCTCCATTTCTATACAATAAATCTAAAACCTGTAGCCCAAAAGATAATTCTAATCTCATGCCACTGCATGAGCAAAAGAACCAACCCGAACCATCAGTGATGAAACAACAGTCACCCAGATGGTTTGCCAAAAGAATGTCATACAAAAATTACATTTGTCTAAAAATAAGACTGGACATACCAAGCCGTACAACCACTCTCACAAAATAATCAAAGTACGCAGAGGGTCTTCTAAAAGAACTCCTCAGGAGGGGGCTCCGACTCTTCCCCAGGCACGTAATCAGAGTCCTCTGGGTCTACTTCTCCCAAAGCAGTAACTAATACTAGACCTGTGATGTATAATCGAAAGAGTGAGCTACATCATAGCTCAATAGGGAATTAACTGAATGAACGTAGAAGTCTATCTTACTCACATATATTTCATGACATAACAAAACATGACTTATCAATAAAAGACAGCTGGAAAACAGTTTAAGTTAATGAAAGCATAAACTGAATATACATCTGTTAAACTACACATTTTCTCTTGTTTACTAAAGCCATGAACTAAATGATTGGCCTCAAAAACTTAAATCAAATAACTTAAATAATCCCTGAGTGACATAACATCGAGCCCTGATGGAATACCCACCATCATCATCCAATCAGACTATTTTTCCTCATTTAATACGACCCAATTCCCTTTCTCATAGGCGATGGCGCACAAAAAATCATGTACATCCCTGGAATGTCATACTAGCGTATGGATATTCCACCATACCGGTCACGGATATCCTATCGAGTCAGTCGTGGGTATGCCGTCATGTCGGTGGGGTATTCGACGAACCTTAAATCAATTGTGCAAAAGTACCTATAGTTTTCACCGTGTAATCGTGCTAAATATAGTATTTAAGGTTTGTTTAAATCTCATTCAAATAACTTCACATCACTCGGATGTTCACGTTTCTCATACATCCCTTCGATGTAACCTGCTCATATGCATCACCCAAATGCCCGCATCACATTCACACCCCTCGAGATGTCACATACTCATAAGCATACTTGCTTCCTTACATCGTGTTCACACACACACACACACTTCAATTCCACATGCTGAACTACTATCAGAAAAACACAAGCACATCTCTATGCTCTCAACACATGCCTACACATTTTCATATCACTTCATACATGCTATCGTTATCAAAGTACATGTTCAAAGTATTTTCTACCTCTCGTGCTTCAACTCTAAGCATCAAGGACGAAGGTAGCTCCCCATGCTCATATCTGAGTGTTCATACCTAAAGTACAGAATGCCATTTACAAAGCATAAAAAACGATGCAAAAAGGAAAGGTACAAGGCCCTCCCAAAACTCCATGGTCCAAAACATAACTCACAAGAAACTGTCAAAATCAATTAATCGATCCCAATATCGATTAATCGAAATTTTAAAATCGATTAATCGATTAATCAGTTTTTCCAAACTCCTCATTTTCCAGTCAATGGAAGTACCTAGTCGATTAATCGATTCCAAATCGATTAATTAAAAATCAAAAATTGATTAATCAAATTAAATTTGATTAATCGGTTTTGTGCTATAGTTTCCAGATTTGCCTTCTGATCAAAATCGATTAATTGATTTTCAAATCAATTAATCGATTTTGGCAGAAAAATAAATAGCCCTCTTTGGCTATACATCTTGCTTTCACCCTTCTTTCTTAATCTTTCTTCTCTTCCCTCTTTTAATCCAATATTTATACATTAAATTAAAGCTCAAACTTCACACACATCATAAATTAGTAAAGCCTTACCTTGAATCAGATCGTATGCTTGATTCAATGGATTGGATCAAAATCTAGGGGTATTAACTTCGATTTTACAAATTCACACACGTTGCCTTCAAGATTAACAACCCACGTATGGCTTCAATCCACAATTTCACACAATCTTTAGCATTTACTCTCTCCTTTCTCCTCACTCTCTCTCTCTTTTCATAAATCCCTAACCACCAACCAAAAATCAAAGAGAAATAACTTCTCTTAGCCCTTAGACTATTTAACCCAATTCATTCCTTGGTGTAAAACACATACACCCACAATAGGTATATATGACCTTATCAAAAGATTTAACACCACACACTCACAGGTACTCTCACCTCTAACCTAATACAACCTAAGTCATCAAGTTGACTTTCACTTAATCGCACAAGTGACTAGATGGGCACTCATCCTGAGGACACTATTCTAAGCCCAAGATTTCAGGGATGTTACATTCTCCCCACTTTGGAAATTTTTGTCCTCGAAAATGCACCCAAGAGCTGCTCCTCCTGTGGAAGACCCACACACATTAATAACACATTGTTATTTACTAAAAAGTACCACTTTTCACCTCTTAACCTAGCCTTTGATGGACCTTGAAGCCCACTAATAAACATGTGTTAAGTATGTTTTGCAGTTGGTAATAAAATGTGCAGCTTAATATAAAATTCATACTTTTTGGCCCAAAAGAGAGACAGAGAATACAAGCAAAGATGACAGCTGAGCTAAAGTCTGATGGAACACCTTGGTAGTGCTCACCATGGTGACTCACTGTTGCTTATCATCATTGACCAATCTAGCAGATGAATAAAGATTAGCTGAGAAGGGAGGAGACTGTGACAGCAACAAGTGCAATGCACTAGAGTAGCAAAAGATGGACTTTACAGAGTTGAGGAGCTTCCTCGCAAAGCTAAAGATGCAATGAAAGAGGTCCTCACAGAGATAACACATGCAATGAAGAGGTGATTTGTAAAGCCATCGCAAAGATCTCGCGGCTTAAAACTCTTAGAATCTGCCCTCCTGAAGCTCTCGTGAAGATCGAGCCCTAAAATAGTTATGCGCAGAACACTGCGAGCTCATATGCATAAAGAACCAAAAGTCATCTTGCGGAGTTCTCGCATGGCCCTGGATGAGAGAGATGCCCAGAATTCCTCTCGCACAGATCTCGCCCACCCTGGAGCCTTACAAGTTACTACGTGAGCGCAGGTTCTCACCTACGCGAGTACTTAGTGAGAAAGAGCTTCTGAAGCTCTACTGTGTGAGAAATCTTGGCACTCCAGATTATCTTCGCGATAGCACTGCGATGCAAAGCAACTGTACAATTCACTAAAAGTTCTACTCTGCAAATGAGCCCTTCCCATCAGCCAAAGCCAACTCCGCGAAGGCAAAGCAACTGCACGAATGAGCTAAAAGCAAATCCCAGCCCCATGAAGCATGAGCTCTCAACTTCTTAGTTTTATTCAAGGACCTTTTGGGAATTTTCCAAGGCTAGGGTACACTTCTCAAGATCGATTTTGAGGCACACATCTCGAGGTATTCAAGGGTTGTAACATTGCCATGTCTGCTGCAAAAATTAGGGTTAACCTCTTAAGAGCCAAGGCTATTTTTAGATAGTATATAAGCTATACTTAGAGTTTATTATTTTCATCTTTCCTTCATCCTCTGCCGGCTGAAGGCTCTAACATGCTAGGGTTATGGTTTGATTACCTCTGTTTTCCTATTATTTTTCTTCTCTCTTAGCTCAACACTTGCTGGCTAATCCCCCTGTAAGCAGCTAGGTTTAGTTTTATTTCAGTTTTATAATAGATTTTTGTATAAATTAGGATCTTAGACGAGCAGTTCTGTATGGGCTGCAGGTAGGAGATAGTTCATTGTAAGTTTTGTTATTATCAATGAACTGTTGTTTTAATACTTAATCACATCTATAGATCTTATGGTTTCTTTGGATGTCTATAGGATCTATATATTTGGGACACATGGAAAGCAATACTAGATCTGCAGTGAGATCCAGGGAGCTCGGAGGCCTGCAGACCATGGTGGTTGCAGCAGTTTTCATATTCGTTCTCAAGTCTCTATGAGATGGACAGACTAATGGGATACCCTATGACTATTCAAGTGGACAGAGTATAGCCCTAAGGTTGTGTCCATCCATATGTTTGAAAAGGATTCTTCTCCCCTGCACATGAGCTTCTAGAGCCTTGTGAGGAGGTTTGTACAGTAACTGGCTCCCCTCTGTTCTACCTAATCGATATCAGATGTTGGATCTGATCTCTGACAGTAATTGCAGCTTGAAGCTGAGTCATTGCAGGCTGTTTATACAATGACCAGCTGAGCTAAAGGCCTTATTCAATCTATTACATAGTTCTTTTTGCGGGCACTAGTGAGCAGTATGCCTTAGCAAATCACTTAGGATCTTATGGGTTGGAATACCTATGGATGTCAGCCAGGTCTGTGCGCAGATCTGGGAAGCTTGTAGCACTGACATTACATAGTGCTGTAATAGTATTCATGGCTAGAGCTGGTCTAGTG
This sequence comes from Chloranthus sessilifolius, assembly GCA_021018995.1. Lineage (NCBI taxonomy): Eukaryota > Viridiplantae > Streptophyta > Magnoliopsida > Chloranthales > Chloranthaceae > Chloranthus > Chloranthus sessilifolius. The sequence continues at coordinate 102,494,860 of CM037597.1, forward strand.
GCTTTGGAAATAATCAGTCCACTCTTCTGGATTAGACTAGCGAATTTCTTATTTAACTAATGGGATTTGACAGACTCTATCGGATACCCTGTGACCATTATAGTGGAAAGAGTATAGCCCTAAGAGCGCCCCAAATGGCATGGGTTAAACTGGGAGCTTATACCTTATTGAGGCATTTAATAGCGTCTCAGCAAGGAGCACTGTAGAGACAGACTAAATCTGAGTTACATTATTGTATCATTAACTCTAGCTTAACCTGGTTACTTCTCGTAATTTTTGTATTTTATTTTGACACGCACTACCACCATCTTCTTCTCAACCCATTCTTTAGGATAGGCCTGCACTTTATTTTCCCTTTTTGTGTAAATTTAGTGTAGTCGTGACACCCAACTCCCTTCTCTTAGGATTGTCAGATCTGTAGTCAGATCTGGAGGCCTACTATTAGTGCCAACTTTGGGCTCTTGATCATTTTCTCTGTGGGACAAACTCTTACTTATCAAAACTTGCTACAATAGACCCTGAATCTTACAGATGTAGGATTACTTTGGTTGTGCTGATTCCATTCTTTTATATTACTTTATTTTTAATTGATTTCTACCACACAATAACATAAGTACACTTTCACACCAAGTAGACAAAGTAACAAGTTTTTGGCGTCGCTATCAGGGAATTTTGATCTTTTTAGTAGACCTGAGTTGTACTGTAATTTAGACTAACAAATTCTTTATAGCTGTGTTTAATCAGAATAAAAGTACTACTAATTCATTGTGAAATTTTGCAGAAGTGGATAGCAGAAACAAGGAAAAGCTAGAGCTGCAAGTGGAGAGTAGCTAGCTCTGTTTGCACTTTCTTTCCCCTAAATCTTATGCCATTTATGTTGAATCCCCTGTTATCTTGTTTAGTGTAAATTTGTGTAGCTATTATTTTTATTGTGTAAAATTCTTTTTGTGTGCCTGTAAGCATTTTCATTACTATTAGTGAGTGTATGCTTGGTAGAAGATCCTTAAAACCCTGACTTGGAACTCCCAAATTCGGAGGTGGAAAGGATCCTTAGACCTAGACACACCACACTGAGCCCTGTTGTTGAGACTGAAGCAGACCCCATGGCTGAGAGGCAAAGGACATTAAAAGAATATAATGCACCTGGGGAGTACACCTGTCCCTTCTACATTCAGTTTCTCTCTGTTGAGGGGAACTATGAAATTAAATCCTCCACCATTAGTATGCTGCCTTTATTTCATGGGTTGAGTAAAGAAGATCCCTACAAATATATTGACCAATTTTTAGCACTTTGCACTACCTTCAACATTGCTGGCTTGGGGCCTGAGGCCACTAAATTGAGGGACAAACCCAGCACATGGCTATCAAAGCTGCCTACCAACAGCATACAGTCATGGAGTGACCTTCAAACCAAGTTCTTGACAAAAAATTTTCCTATGAACAAAACAAGCCAAATGAGGACAAAAATTCTGTCATTCACTCAGTCCTCAACTGAGAACTTTAATGAAGCTTGGGAAAGATTCTAGGAGACGTTAAAACAATGCCCCCACCGCCAAATCCTAATGTGACAGCTTGTCCAAGTATTTTTTCAAGGAATTAATGCCAAGAGCAGGGATATGGTGGATGCTTCCTGTGGTGGTAGCTACCTCCACAAGATAGTTGAGGAAGCTTGGGAGCTGTTTAACAGAATAGGGGTAAATTCCATACAGCAGGAATCTCTGTTAGGCAATGACAGCCAGATTCCCGCTAAAATGGTGAAAGAGGTCACCCCTAGAGGCGAAATATATGAAGTAAAGGTGCAAGGTAATTTGGAGAGAAAGGTGGACAACCTGAGCTTGAAGTTTGATAAATTGATGAATGTGATGCAGCCCCGGATGGTTGCACAAGTGGAGGAGGCATGTCTAATATGCCAATCTCTCACACATTCTATTCATGATTGTCCATTTACCAATCAATTTTTAGATTTTGTTATGGAGCAAGCCAATGCTGTGCAAACCTTTGGGCAGCAGCCTGATGGGTATTCTTGGAGGAACCACCCAAATTTGAGGTGGAGACAAGACTCATATCCTCAACCCCAGCACTAGCAAATGGTACCTCCTTACAAACCCTAGCACTAGTTTGATCAAGGTTACTCACCAAGGAAACATTTCCTGTTACCTGCCCCACAGTCTAACCAGTTAGCTCTGCCCCCACAACATCCCAGATCCTCTTCATTTGAAGAGCAGATGATGGGTTCAATGAAAAATCTGGGGAGCCTGGTTCAGACTATTAATTCTCATGGACAGAGCATCAAAATGATTAAGGACCAGCTTGGTCAGATCTGTAATGCTCTGAACTGGAGGGAGGAAGGAAAATTGCCTAGTCAACCCTTGAAAAATCCGAAAGGCCAGTTTATGATAGGTGATGCATCCTCTACTCAGGAGGAAGCTAGTGCCCAGTGAGCCAAGTACTAGTAATAATTGTATCATATGTATGGAAAATTCTATGTTGAATTGTGTTCTTTAGAATTTTGTTGGTTGTGTTTTGTGTGTTATGTTGGTTTGATTGGTTTGCTTTATTTGTGTTTTAATTGCTTGTCAATGAAAACACGTGCCTTTGTATAATTTGAATCGACTGTGTGTTTGCTGATGAATAGCTGAATTACCCTGATCAAGACTTGCATGGAGATTGAGTTGAAAAAAAAAAAAAAAATTTATTTTAAGACTCTGCAATGTTGATGAATTGTTGATTGAAAATGGCCATAAATTTTGAATGAGAAAAATGAAGTACCTGTCTGTAGCTTGGTGGTCATGCACAGTGGAAGGGTGCACAAAAACAGGTGGCACCAACCAATGTGCTGCACTGAGTTAAAAGAGCACAGGCTATGCAAGAAATGCTCTCTCGCTGAGTTGGAAGGCTTGATTTTGCTGTGCGAGCCATCTTTTGGCTCCCTCGCGTGCTAGAACAACTAAGAACTGACTGAAAAAATACCTCGCAGACTTGCTTTCTACTCCGCGAGCTGAATTGGTTGAACAGAAAGCTTAAATCCTTGAGAGGCAACTAGCTGCCGCAACTGGGAGAGTCCCCCCACCACCAACTGTATAGGAGAAGAAAGATAAAGGCAAGGGGGTAAAAATTAAGAAAGAACCAGCTGACCCTTAGATGATTGATGTTTGCATATGTTTTGAGTTAGGAGTAGTGTGTTGTACATACATTTTCTAATATAATGCAATGTCTTTTTGTTACTTCTGTGTACTTGTTCTTTGTTTAATTTTTGTTTATTTGTTTGTGTGTCTGTTAATCCATTGTATGTTTTTTTTCTCTTTTATAGTTTTTGTTTTGTTCATTTTTACGTTTTATGCTTGCTGCACATCTCACCTTTGAATCAGTGAGGACACTGCTCCTCATAGGTTTGGGGGTGTGGCAAGCTCTGCCAATGAAATAGTTAACCTAAGTGCAGCAGATGCAAGTGAGCAAGACAAAAATAGAACCATGTTCACCGAAGAATCATTAGAAAAATGAGAAATTTAAAACTTTTATAGACTTTTAGGCATTACAATCTTTTAAGTTTTAACTTTTCCTTGATGTGAACACCAAGTAAACTCACCTGTATCTGTACTAAGTGAATCATTAAAGAGAGAAAAAGGTAAGGACATACTTAAAAGTTCAATGGAAGACCATAACCAGTGAGAGTTGGGCCTACAAAATTTTTTTTTCCTTCCTTCGAGGAGTGACTGAGGCAATTTTTCTAGCTCTAAGGATTGGCTGAGGCAATGCCCTCACTAGAAGTTAGGCACCTTCAAGTTGAAGCAATTGACAGCACTCATGAAACCTAGGAAAGGATCAAGGTCTTCTCTTGGCCAGTTTGAGCTTAAACAGGCCAAATCCTTCAACTGCCCTTGAGCAAACACCTGTTGAGCCTTAACTCCCAATTTTTTATAAAATACACCTGAGTACTTGTACCTGAACCTATGGACTTGATTCAAACCTACCCTCACTCTGAGAAATCAGAAGGTAAAGTAGAAGGAGCTGAAGATGATAAGATAGGATCAACATTGGGTGAATGGAGAAGAGATACCTAAAGTAGAGCAGTGTGACACCTGAGGGAAGAGGTGGCAAGTCACAAAAACAAAAACAAAAATAGAAAGAAAAATAAAAGAAAAGAAAGAAAAACAATAATGAAGAGGAGTGAGAGGAATCAAGAGGATAAGTTCATTGGAAAAATCAGAATGAAGAGGAGAAACTGGCCACTTCAAGACTGAAAATTTTGAAAGAAAATGAAAGGTACTAAACTACAAAGGGGTGAAGTCATGAATCACCTCCTTCACCTACTGATTTCTTAAATTTTGAACCCTCTTTTCAACCTTACATTCTTTATAACCCACTTCATAAGCCACATCACAACCCAGTTAAAAGACCTTGTGATCCAAAGTGAATGAGCTATCATGTAGAGACAAGAAGTTGCCCAATCTATGGTGAGGATATGCCAATGATGTCAGGACTTAAGTGCTTTGCCAATGCTCATGCTTATAGACCCATTTGGGAGCTGTAACTGTTCTTAAGCTTGAGAGAAAATGAAACCCTCAAGGTCCCTTGTGAGAGTATGCCCTGGTGAGCAGTGGGTCTAATGTTGAATGTATTGGGCATAGCCTACAACCTAATTTTTGAATTAATGATGAGCTCAGTGTTGACATACATGTGTTGTCCCCCTTGTTGTGAGCTAATTGGAAATATTGTGCACTCAGGTAGATTTTGTGATGATTAAATGTCTGTGCTTTTCATATCTAAATTCCTCACATTTTTATTTGAATCAATGGTGCACTGATGCTCTATTTCTTGACAGCTGACCTAATAATATTGCACCTTTGTTAACTGTTTCATTGAGAAGTTTGTGGGTATTTTTACTGAAAACCCTTAGGAGACTTCACTCCTCCACTAGGGATCACATAGGGGTTTAAAAGGTTTGGTACATATGCTAAATGCATTCGTGCTCCCTACGAAAGTGGCTTTTCAATTTCTTAGAATAGTTGTTTTAATTTTCCCTTTGCTTAGAGACTAGTAAAGATTACGTTTGGGGGTGTGTTATTCACTGAAAAGTACCACATTTTACCTCTTAACCTAGCCTTTGATGGACCTTGAAGCCCACTAATAAGCATGTGTTGAGTATGTTTTGCAGTTGGTAATAAAATGTGCAGCTTCATATAAAATCCTTGCTTTTTAGCCCAAAAGAGAGAGGGAGAATACAAGCAAGGATGACAGCTGAGCCAAAGCCTGATGGAACACCTTGGTAGTGCTCACCATGGTGACTCACTGTTGTTGATCATCATTGACCAATCTAGCAGATTAATGAAGATTAGCTGAGAAGGTAGGAGACTGTGACAGCAACAAGTGCAATGCACTAGAGCAGCAAAAGATGGACTTCGCAGAGTTGAGGAGCTTCCTCACGAAGCTAAAGATGTAGTGGAAGAGGCCCTTGTGGAGATAAGGCGCGCAAACAAGAAGCGAGTTGTAAAGCCATCGCGAAGATCTCACGGCTTAAAACTCTCAAAATCTACCCTCACGAAGCTCTCGTGAAGATCGATCCCCAAAGCAGCTGCGAGCTTATATGCGTAAAGAACCAAAAGTCACCTCGCGGAGTTCTCGCGTGGCCCTGGACGAGAGAAACAAGAATTCCTCTCGCACAGATCTCGCCCACCCTAGAGCTTTATAAGTTACTACAGAAGCGTAGGAGCTCATCTGCACGAGTACTTAGCGAGAAAGAGCTTCTGAAACTCTACTGTGGGAGAAATCCTGGCGCTCTAGATTATCTCCGTGACAACATCAAGCGATGCTAAGCAATCGATTCACTAAAATTTTTACTACGCAAATGAGCCCTTCCCATCAGCCAAAGCCAACTCCACGAAGGAAAAGCAACTACGTGAATGAGCGCAAAGCAAATCCCAGCCCCGCGAAGCACGAGCTCTCAACTTCTCAGTTTTATTCAAGGACCTTTTACGAATTTCCCAAGGCTAGGGCACACTTCCCAAGGCCTAGATTTTGAGGCACACATCTCGAGGCATTTAAGGGTTATAACAGTGCTACGTCTGCTAAATAAATTAGGGTTAACCTCTAAGAGCCAAGGCCATTTTCAGAGAGTATATAAGCTGTACTTAGAGTTTATTATTTTCATTTTTCCTTCATCTTCTGTCGGCTGAGAGCTCTAGTAGGCTAGGGTTAGGGTTTAATAACCTCTATTTTCCTTTTTTTTTTTCTTCTCTCTTAGATCAGCACTTGCTGGCTAATCCCCCTGTAAGCAACTAGGTTTAGTTTTGTTTCAATTTTATAATAGATTTTTGTATACATTGGGATCTTGAATGACGATGTGTATGAAATGTGACGGAGGCGATTCATTATAAGTTTTGCTGTTATCAATGAACTACTATTTTAATGCTTAATCAAATCTATAGATCTTATGGTTTCTTTAGATGTCTATAGGATCTATGTATTTGGGACTAGCCCATTTAGTTTCTAGTAGGTCTTTCGTTTACCATCTGATTTCCCTTGGTTTGATAGACACATGGAAAGCAATGCTGGATCTGTAGTGAGATCCAGGGAGCTCGGAGGCCTACAGACCATGGTGGTTGTAATAGTTTTCATGTTATTTCTCAGGCTTCTGTGGGATGGACAGACCAATGGGATACCCTGTGACCATTCAAGTGGATAGAGTATAGCCCTAAGGTTGTGTCCATCCACATGTTTGAGAAGGATTCTTCTGCCCTACACATGAGCTTCTAGAGCCTTGTGTGGAGGTTTGTACTGTAGCTGGCTCCCCTTTATTCTACCTAACCGAATCAGATGTTAGATATGATCTTTTATAGTAATTACAGCTTGAGACTGAGTCATTGCAGGCTGTCTGTAGCAATGACCAGCTAAGCTAAAGGCCTTATTCAACCTGTTGCATGGTCCTTTTTGCGGGCACTAGTGAGCAGTATGCCTTAGCGAAGCACTTAGGATCTTATGGGTTGGAATACCTATGGATGTCAGCCAGGTCTGTGCGCAGATCTGGGGAGCTTGTAGCACTGGCATTACATAGTACTATAATAGTATTCATGGCTAGAGCATGTCTAGTGGCTGTGGAAATGATCAGTCCACTCTTCTGGATTAGACTAGCAAATTTCTTGTTTAACTAATGGGATTTGACAGACTCTATCGGATACCCTGTGATAATTATAGTGGATAGAGTATAGCCCTAAGAGCGCCCCAAATGGCATGGGTTAAACTAGGAGCTTATACCTTGTTGAGGCTTTTAATAGCGTCTCAGCAAGGAGCATTGCAGAGATAGACTAAATCTGAGTTACATTACTATATCATTAACTCTAGCTTAACCTGCTTACTTCTCATAATTTTCATATTTTATTTTGACACGCACTACTACCATCTTCTTCTCAACCCTTTCTTTAGGATAGGCTTGCACTTTATTTTCCCTTTTTGTGTAAATTTAGTATAGTCGTGACACCCAACTCCCTTCTCTTAGGATTTTCAGATTTGTAGTCAGATCTGGAGGCCTACTATTAGTGCCCACTTTGGGCTCTTGATCATTTTCTCTGTGGGACCTTGTGATCCAAAGTGAATGAGCTATCATGTAGAGACAAGAAGTTGCCCAATCTATGGTGAGGATATGCCAATGATGTCAGGACTTAAGTGCTTTGCCAATGCTCATGCTTATAGACCCATTTGGGAGCTGTAACTGTTCTTAAGCTTGAGAGAAAATGAAACCCTCAAGGTCCCTTGTGAGAGTATGCCCTGGTGAGCAGTGGGTCTAATGTTGAATGTATTGGGCATAGCCTACAACCTAATTTTTGAATTAATGATGAGCTCAGTGTTGACATACATGTGTTGTCCCCCTTGTTGTGAGCTAATTGGAAATATTGTGCACTCAGGTAGATTTTGTGATGATTAAATGTCTGTGCTTTTCATATCTAAATTCCTCACATTTTTATTTGAATCAATGGTGCACTGATGCTCTATTTCTTGACAGCTGACCTAATAATATTGCACCTTTGTTAACTGTTTCATTGAGAAGTTTGTGGGTATTTTTACTGAAAACCCTTAGGAGACTTCACTCCTCCACTAGGGATCACATAGGGGTTTAAAAGGTTTGGTACATATGCTAAATGCATTCGTGCTCCCTACGAAAGTGGCTTTTCAATTTCTTAGAATAGTTGTTTTAATTTTCCCTTTGCTTAGAGACTAGTAAAGATTACGTTTGGGGGTGTGTTATTCACTGAAAAGTACCACATTTTACCTCTTAACCTAGCCTTTGATGGACCTTGAAGCCCACTAATAAGCATGTGTTAAGTATGTTTTGCAGTTGGTAATAAAATGTGCAGCTTAATATAAAATCCTTGCTTTTTAGCCCAAAAGAGAGAGGGAGAATACAAGCAAGGATGACAGCTGAGCCAAAGCCTGATGGAACACCTTGGTAGTGCTCACCATGGTGACTCACTGTTGCTGATCATCATTGACCAATCTAGCAGATTAATGAAGATTAGCTGAGAAGGGAGGAGACTGTGACAGCAACAAGTGCAATGCACTAGAGCAGCAAACGATGGACTTCGCAGAGTTGAGGAGCTTCCTCACGAAGCTAAAGATGTAGTGGAAGAGGCCCTTGTGGAGATAAGGCGCGCAAACAAGAAGCGAGTTGTAAAGCCATCGCGAAGATCTCACGGCTTAAAACTCTCAAAATCTACCCTCACGAAGCTCTCGTGAAGATCGATCCCCAAAGCAGCTGCGAGCTTATATGCACAAAGAACCAAAAGTCACCTCGCGGAGTTCTCGCGTGGCCCTGGACGAGAGAGACAAGAATTCCTCTCGCACAGATCTCGCCCACCCTAGAGCCTTATAAGTTACTACAGAAGCGCAGGAGCTCATCTGCACGAGTACTTAGCGAGAAAGAGCTTCTGAAACTCTACTGTGGGAGAAATCCTGGCGCTCTAGATTATCTCCGTGACAACACTGCGATGCGAAGCAACTGCGCGATTCACTAAAATTTTTACTACGCAAATGAGCCCTTCCCATCAGCCAAAGCCAACTCCACGAAGGAAAAGCAACTACGTGAATGAGCGCAAAGCAAATCCCAGCCCCGCGAAGCACGAGCTCTCAACTTCTCAGTTTTATTCAAGGACCTTTTACAAATTTCCCAAGGCTAGGGCACACTTCCCAAGGCCCAGATTTTGAGGCACACATCTCGAGGCATTCAAGGGTTATAACAGTGCTACGTCTGCTAAATAAATTAGGGTTAACCTCTAAGAGCCAAGGCCATTTTCAGAGAGTATATAAGCTGTACTTAGAGTTTATTATTTTCATTTTTCCTTCATCTTCTGTCGGCTGAGAGCTCTAGTAGGCTAGGGTTAGGGTTTAATAACCTCTATTTTCCTTTTTTTTTTTCTTCTCTCTTAGATCAGCACTTGCTGGCTAATCCCCCTGTAAGCAACTAGGTTTAGTTTTGTTTCAATTTTATAATAGATTTTTGTATACATTGGGATCTTGGACGAGCAGTTGTGTATGGGCTGCAGCCAGGAGACAGTTCATTATAAGTTTTGCTGTTATCAATGAACTACTATTTTAATGCTTAATCAAATCTATAGATCTTATGGTTTCTTTAGATGTCTATAGGATCTATGTATTTGGGACTAGCCCATTTAGTTTCTAGTAGGTCTTTCATTTACCATCTGATTTCCCTTGGTTTGATAGGCACATGGAAAGCAATGCTGGATCTGTAGTGAGATCCAGGGAGCTCGGAGGCCTACAGACCATGGTGGTTGTAATAGTTTTCATGTTATTTCTCAGGCTTCTGTGGGATGGACAGACCAATGGGATACCCTGTGACCATTCAAGTGGATAGAGTATAGCCCTAAGGTTGTGTCCATCCACATGTTTGAGAAGGATTCTTCTGCCCTACACATGAGCTTCTAGAGCCTTGTGTGGAGGTTTGTACAGTAGCTGGCTCCCCTTTATTCTACCTAACCGAATCAGATGTTAGATATGATCTTTTATAGTAATTACAGCTTGAGCGAGTCATTGCAGTGTCTGCAGCAAAGTAAGGCCTTATTCAACCTGTTGCATGGTCCTTTTTGCGGGCACTAGTGAGCAGTATGCCTTAGCGAAGCACTTAGGATCTTATGGGTTGGAATACCTATGGATGTCAGCTAGGTCTGTGCGCAGATCTGGGGAGCTTGTAGCACTGGCATTACATAGTACTATAATAGTATTCATGGCTAGAGCTTGTCTAGTGGCTGTGGAAATGATCAGTCCACTCTTCTGGATTAGACTAGCAAATTTCTTGTTTAACTAATGGGATTTGACAGACTCTATCGGATACCCTGTGACAATTATAGTGGATAGAGTATAGCCCTAAGAGCGCCCCAAATGGCATGGGTTAAACTAGGAGCTTATACCTTGTTGAGGCTTTTAATAGCGTCTCAGCAAGGAGCATTGCAGAGATAGACTAAATCTGAGTTACATTACTATATCATTAACTCTAGCTTAACCTGCTTACTTCTCATAATTTTCATATTTTATTTTGACACACACTACTACCATCTTCTTCTCAACCCTTTCTTTAGGATAGGCTTGCACTTTATTTTCCCTTTTTGTGTAAATTTAGTATAGTCGTGACACCCAACTCCCTTCTCTTAGGATTTTCAGATTTGTAGTCAGATCTGGAGGCCTACTATTAGTGCCCACTTTGGGCTCTTGATCATTTTCTCTGTGGGACAAACTCTTACTTATCAAAACTTACTACAATAGACCTTGAATCTTGCAGGTGTAGGATTACTTTGGTTGTGCTGAATCCATTCTTTTATATTACTTTGTTTTCAATTGATTTCCTCCACACAATAACATAAGCACACTTTCGCACCAAGTAGACAAAGCAACACACATCCTATATAAAACTCAAACCACTTGCACATTTCTACGCAATCACTACACATCTTGCACAAAAACGCAATTCATGTGCATATTTCCAAGCAATCGCTACACATCCCGCATAAAAATGCAAACCATTTGCATATTTCTAATCAATCACAACACATCCTGCATAAAAACTCAAGCTATTTGTGCAGTTCTAAGCAATCACAGCCCATCCTGCATAAAAAGAAACTCAAACCATTTTAACTGTAGAGAACATGATAAAGCAACGTCAATTGCTATTCCATTTGATCAAAAGAAATAAATGACAACCATGCCATAAAGTTCAGTACATCAAATTTCCAACTATTGTATTAACACCACATTTACATTCCCCAAAAAGAAACACATTCACAGTTCCATAATTGTTTTACATGTACCCAAAATGTCCCCAAAATGCACAAAATGATCAAAAATAAAACAAATGCAATAAGCAAAATCAGGCAATCCTATCCCCTGGCTGATCCTCCCGGTCATGCCCTTGGGTACTCGAACCAGATGCATTAGGAGTCCAGGTCCGCTCCGCTGCTCTGTGCTGGTGGTAATCATTGGGATACATGTACTGCATAGTCTGGTATAGCAAAAAATCAACCCGGTGGCTCATCTGTTGGTTGTTTGCCTCCATCATGGCCAGAACATCATCGATGGTAGTTGTGGTCCGAGGTGCACGCCGACGGTGAGGTGGCACAGGAGTAGCAGGAGCAGACTGCATATGAGCAGGAGGTGATACAAGAGGCTGCTCTATAGGCTGTACAAGGGTAGGAGGCTGCTCTGAAGGCTGTACAGGGGCAGGAGGCTGCTCTGCTGCTGTGTGGTCTTGATGTGGTGGAACATAAAAAATGGGGGCAAGTGCTGATCCCTCCGGTGGTAGTACTTTCTTCAAAAGATTATAGGTTCGCTTCTAGGAAGCTATGGAGTAAAGTTTGGTATGGTCAGCAGCCCTCGGCTCAGTCTCAGGAATAACGTACTCTACTGCAGCGGAGTAGCACTCTATCATGCTAGAAATGAGATGAGCATGTGGAATATGCTCCTTAGGTCTTAACGATCCATTCATCATCTTACCCTTGATGTAAATCATGCCCTCTAACACCAGCTTAGTAGCGTCGAACCAACGGCCTCTATATGTCGCGTACAATGCCTGTTGCACCCCCTCTACCCTCTCGGTGTCATGGCGCATGGAGTAGAGGTTGCACTTAATGATGGTGTCGAGCATCCACAAATGAGGAGGTAAGTCAACCCTTCGAATGGACTCTCTGGACCCTTTATTTCCCCTAGTCATCTCGATTCTAATTTCTTCAAAATCTATGGGCTGAGCAAATAGGGGTAAAAGGTTGGTCTCAGGTTCGTACACATTGTAACACTCCAAGGATCCATGAATGTGGCATAGGGTAAAAAGATACTTATGACCATCGATTTCGGTCACAACGGTGTCAGTCTCCTTCCCCTTTTTCAGATTCATGAATGTGGCGTAGGGTAAAAAGATACTTATGACCATCGATTTTGGTCACAACGGTGTCAGTCTCCTTCCCCTTTTTCAGATTCATGATGTGGCGTAGGGTAAAAAGATACTTATGACCATCGATTTTGGTCACAACGGTGTCAGTCTCCTTCCCCTTTTTCAGATTCTTGAATGTGGCATAGGGTAAAAAGATACTTATGACCATCGATTTCGGTCACAAAGGTGTCAGTCTCCTTCCCCTTTTTCAGATTTTGGTAAAATAATCTAACCAACCTAGGGTAATAATAGTCATGTGAAGGCTTCAAGAGGTTACCGAGGCCCACATCAAAGGGGTATTTTTGGGCCCATTTTGTCTCTCCCAGAACCTCCGGATCCTCAAAAAGAGCTTCAGCTATGGTGTATTCATCTCCAAAATCCTTCACAGCCCACCATTCATTTGGTTGTGCTAAATGGCCGGGTTGGGGTGGTGGTGACAATTGGCGTGACGACGCCTCCGTCGAATATGATGACAAAGATGAAAGTGAAGGTGATGGCGGTGCTTGCGTTGTGCTCGCACATCGTACGGGAAGTTTAAAAGCCGCGAGCTTTGAAGATTGTCAGGTTTTAGGTGGCATTCTTGGGTTTTATACTAGAAATTTAAACCTAGGGTTTTAAAATACTCAAAATGCAATGAAAATTGCTAGATTTAGGGCTTACCGTGCGCAATCGATCTGAATGTATAGGGTTTTGGTTCGATCTTGATCCCCAAAGCCTTCAAACCCTCACTGTTGTCGCCAACCAAGGGGAGAAGAAAGGCGCCCAAAAATTAAAAAAAATAAAAACCGATGCAAATTCTAATGGGGAAAATTTCCCCAAAACTGCTACTTATAAGGAAAAATCGATTAATCAGTTTTTACTATTCAAACCCAGTGCCGAAATCGATTAATTGAATTTAATTCGATTAGTCAAATTTGACTTCTAAAATTTTTTCCAGGTCCCTTAGCTCACTGATGTGAGCTAGTCGTTCAATCAAAATTTTTTCGATTAATCGAATAATCGATTTTGACAAAAACTCTAAAATTTTTATTTTTTTGGTTTTTCTTCATTATTTTCCTCCTTTTTGTCAAGTTCCCTATGGCTTTTAAGCTAGTCACTTACTGATTTTCCTTTTTGCTTGACACAGCCTATTGCTACACCTATAAATCTATAATCAAGACTTGGCATCCATTAATTTCATGATATATACACATTCATGGTAAACATGCTAGACTTCACAAAAGACCAATTTAGAAGCAAAGATTTTCTTTTCATTTCCTTAATGATGTCGACATATACCTACGGCCTTTCGCTTACATACACATGTTAATTTTACAAAATAATGCAATATTACAAGCATGCTCTTAGCTCTCCTCAAACAAGTTCGGATATTGTTCCCTCACATCCGCCTCGCGCTCCCAAGTAGCTTCATGGGCCGGATGGTTCTCCCACCTGACAAGCACTAAAGGGATAACCTTCGTGCGTAAAACTTGTTCCTTTTTATCCAAAATTTGGGATGGCTCTTCTATCATGGTCATGTCTTCATACATCTCGATCGGCTGATCTCCCAAGATATGTGTAGGATCATTTATATACTTTCAGAGCATGGATATATGAAACACGTTATGTACTCGATCAAACAATGGAGGTAATCCAATGCGATAAGTGACCTCACTGACTCCACCCAAAACCTTAAAGGGCCTAAGGTAATGGGGACTTAGCTTTCCCCTCTTCCCAAATCTCATAACGCCTTTCATGGGCGATACCTTTATGAACACATGATCACCAACGGCAAAGTCCATGCTCGTTCTTCTGATATCGGCGTAACTCTTCTGCCTGCTCTGAGCCGATTTAAGTCTCTCTCTTATCATACGAACAATGATGGCGTTATCTTCAAGTAACTCCGACCCCTAATACAAACTTTTCTTCTGTCTCTTCCCAATTGATAGGTAATCTACACCGTCTTCCATAGAGAGCTTCATAAGGCGCCATTCCAATGCTCGCTTGAAAGCTATTGTTGTATGCAAACTCGATCAATGGTAGATGTTGATCCCATGATCCTTGTAATTCAAGCATACACGCTCTGTACATATCTTCTATTACCTGATTTAGCCTCTCTGTTTGCCCGTCGGTCTGCAAATGGAACACCGAACTAAAGTCCAATCGAGTACCCATGCCTTCTTGAAACTTTCACCAAAATTTAGAAGTATACAATGGGTCAAGATAAAAAATGATGCTACTGGGAATTCTGTGCAATTGTACAATCTCCTTCATATATAACTCTGCGAGTCTTCCTACCGTGTACATGAAGCTGTAGGGTAAGAAGTGAGCTGACTTGGTTAGTCGATCAACGACCACCCAAATAGCCTTATATCTCTTTGCTATACGCGGTAACCCCACAATAAAATCCATGGAGATCGATTTCCATTTCCACTCCGGTATAGGGTAGAGGTTGCAACAATTCAGCAAAGTGCCTATGGTCTACTTTCACCTGTTGACATGTCAAACACCTTGACAAGTATTCGGCTACATCTTGCTTCAGACCTCTCCACCAGTAACTCTTCCTCATGTCCTAATACATTTTGGTGCTATCGGGGTGAATTGCATATCTAGATATGTGAGCCTCATCTAAAATAGGTTGCCGTAAATCGACATCAACGGGAATGCAAAGGCATCCCTTGAATAGCAAAGACCCATCTTCCTTCATCGAGAACTCCAGTTTGGTGCCTTCAATAACATCTTGGTAAATCTTGATTAATTCTGGGTCTTTCATCTATAGCTCATGAATATGCTCAAAGATCGTCGGTCTCATTGTGATGTTGGCCAAGAAAGCCCCTGTAGCTTACACCTCGATATTTGTGTCATATAATGAAAGATCTTCAAACAAATTTTATCTGTGCATCCCCATGATAAGATTAGCTAACTGAGCCGAACCCTTATGACTCAAGGCATCTGCCACAACGTTTGCCTTGCCCGAGTGATATTGTATTGAGCAATCATAGTCCTTGAGAAACTCCATCCATCTGTGCTGCCTCATATTTAATTCTTTCTTTGTAAATAGGTACCTGAGGCTCTTATGGTTGGTGAATATCTCAAAGGTCTATGGTTGGTGAATATCTCAAAGGTCTCACCATATAAATAATGTCACCAAATGTTTAATGCAAATATAACTGCTGCTAGTTTCAGGTCATGTGTCGAGTAGTTCTTCTTGTGATCTTTCAGCTGCCTCGACCCATAAGCAATCACTTTCCTGTTCTGGTTGAGCACACAACCTAAAACACTATGTGAAGCATCGTTGTATACCGCAAACCCTCCACTGCCTGAAGGAATTGCTAGCACTGGAGCTGAAGTCAGTCACTTCTTAAGTTCTTGAAAACTCTTTTCACACGCTTCAGTCCACTCAAATCTCACATCCTTCCTTGTGAGTCTCGTAAGCGGTCTTGATATCTTCAAAAATCCTTCCACAAAAATGTTTATAATACCTAGCTAGACCAAGAAAACTACGAATATTTGTTACCGTCTTTGGTTGCTCCCATTGTACCATTGCTTCTATCTTAGCTAGATCCATTGTAACACTGTCCTTTGAGATGACATGTCCCAAAAATCTGACCTTCTCCAACAAAAATTCACACTTACTTAGCTTGGCATACAGTTGGTATTCACGTAGAGTTTATAGAATGATTCTCAAATGTTCTTCATGCTCCTTCTTTGACTTTGAATACACCAGAATGTCATTGATAAAAACCACGACGCAAGTGTCCAGGTGTGGTTTAAACACCCGATTCATCAAATCCATAAATGACGTAAGTGCATTCATCAAACCAAATGACATCACTAAAAACTCGTAGTGTCCGTACTACATCTTGAATGCCGTCTTCTAGATGTCCTCTGCCTTGACTCTTAGTTGATGGTATCCAGATCTTAGATCAATCTTGGAAAAATATCTTGCTCCCTACAGCTAATCAAATAAATTGTCTATCTGAGGCAAGAGATATCGGTTCTTGATGGTCAGTTTGTTTAACTGACGGTAGTCAATGCATAGTCGCATCAACCCATCTTTCTTCTTTACAAACAATTCTGGTGCTCTCCAAGGAGACACACTAGGTCTTACAAACCCCTTATCTAAGAGATCTTACAGCTGCTTTTTCAACTCTTTCAACTCAGCAGGAGCCATTCGGTATAGTGCTTTGAAAACAGGCTCCGTTTCAGGTGCTAAGTTGATAACGAACTCCACCTCTCTATCAGGAGGTAACCCTAGCAATTCCTCCGGAAAGACATCCTCAAACTCACGCATAATTGTAATCTCTGAAATAATGTCATTCCCTTCCTTGTCTTCCTTCAAGAATGCCAAGTAACCACTGCATTCTTTCCTAATCAAACACTCAGCTCTAACTACGAAAACAAGGGGTATGAACTTCGATCTCATTCCCCGAAATCAGAATGACCTCCTCGTATTCAGTCTAAAGATAATAACTTTATTCTTTTAATTGACTGTTGCACAATGAGCTGACATCCAGTCTATGCCAAGGATCACATCGAATCCTTGCATATTCAACAGAACTAAGTTTGCTGCCATTTCATAGACGCCCCCATCTCTGATGACCACTACTACCGACTTACAAACCAAATTCGTATCAACCGATTCCCCAATCGGAATAGATACAGCTAAGACAAAGTCCAATGTCTCTGGAACAATCTTTACTTCCTTTGTGAACTGTAGAGTGATAAATCAATGGGTAGACCCTAGGTCTATCAACACTCTAGCTTCATAGGATACGTCACTTTCCTTTGCATACAATTGTAAGGAACCTATAATATACATATATATATATATACACCACATACTTACATTCAAAGATCAATATACAAGGGTGAGTTTATACTATTTCCTACATGGATGCACCTTCTCTATCTAAAACTTTAAATAATTGAAATTCTTAATTTAAAAGAAAATCTCTCCTTGGATAATATCATTGATGTTCTGTGCTTCCTGGGCAGTAACTGCATAGGCTCTTCCTTGCACGACCGGCTTCCTTTCTTGTATCAGTCTTGGCATATAAGTAGGAGCTGCTCTCACCTTGTTCATCTTAGGGCAATCTCGGATCATGTGGCCTATGTTCCCACACTTGTAACAACCCCGAGTACCCCATCCACAATCTGCCATTTTATGAGACTTGCCTCATTTGGCACAAGTCTCATTTGGTGTAGAAGAAGCTGCTCGTGAGAAACCCTAAGTAATTGATACTCCGGTGGTGGTAGTAGGGTTCTCATATTTGATCGGTCTCCTAGATGCAAGCACTAGTAATCTCGAATAATTTGTCTACTGCGTTGGTCTGATAAAACCGGTCTGAAACTGTTGTCTCTGCATGGGGGCTACGAATCGCGGCTTTTTGATCACTAGCTCGTATTTTCCCACTTTACTGTGATCAATCCTTCCTCTTCCCTGTTGGTCTCTCCTTCGGTATCGATCTTCATTATCTTCTATTACTAGAGCCTTGCTCATAACCTCTCCATACGTCTTCAATTCAAAGGCCGCCACCTTTCCCCTGATGTCCGGCCTCAAGCCGCATTGAAGTCTCTTGGCCTTCATCAAGTCTGTAACCACAAAATCAGGGGCAAAGCGAGCGAGCCTCATGAACTCCACTCCATATTTCCTTACTGACATCCTTCCCCGCTCAAGTTGAAGAAAATTTACTTCCATTTGGTTACACACGACTTCAGGAAATATTATTTGTTGAATTTGGCCACAAATTTATCCCAGGTCCATGGCAATTCTGGGGTTTCTTGAGCTTTAGTCCTCGACGCGTACTTCCACCATGGGCCTGCCTCCCCATCTAACATATACTCTGCCCAATGGACACTTTCTTCCTTGGTGCATGTAAGCACACTGAACACCTTCTCCATCTCGCTTAACCAATTCTCTGCGTCCATTGGTTCTGCTTGACCTGAAAAGTTTGGAGGGCGCATCCTCCAAAACTCCGTAAATGCAGAGGGTAACAGCTGAGTAGTACCCACTGGAGGAGTGGGTGGTGGCTGTTGCAGGTCATTAGCATTATGTGCTGCCAAGGACGCCGCTTGCTGAGCTATGGCGTTTTCCATGGTTTCCATGGTGTGCATCATCCTCTGGCACTCTTCTCTTTCTTCATTTCTTTCTCTAACCCTTTCTTATTCTCTCAGACCTCTATCTTGATTTCCCTCTTGGTTTCTGTTCCCCTGACTACTACCTCCTAGGGCATCGTTATTCCCCAACGACACTCTATTTGAAGTCGAGACAAAATTGTTTCTGCTCCGTAAGTTTCTATCATGGCCGTCTCTCAGCCAACCCGTCCTGCAAAAGACATAACGCTCTGCACATGAAACTATAGTTTCATTAGTAGAAGGTCCTATGCTTTGACAAAATCAAGACTTGTCAAAAATTCTAAAAGAAAGTGTTTTGATACCAACTATGACAGCCCGGATTTTAGCACCTGTTGTCTTGCTCACCTTACAATTATTAAATAGTTAAAACAACCAATAAAAAGGTAAAATTACATAGATGAGGAATCAAGGTAAGCAAGTAGTCTCGCAAGAACCAGGGCTGTTGCAACAAGTTTTAATAGGAAAGTCAAGGTATGTCCACTGGAAAATGTGATTAAACTATGGTAAATCTTTAGATCTATAGCAGATTTGGCACTCTATCCTAAATTCAACTAAATCAAAGCAGGAAAAAGGAGAGGTTTCTAGGATTTGTCACTAAAAATTATAAAAAATCAAATGCAAATGATCCAAATTTGATTAAACATGGAGTTAAAGGAAAATGGAGAAAAGATTAAAATCAAGAGGTGGAGAATAGCAGCTAGGGATTTTGGTCTTTACTGAAAATTGTTTGGTTCAAAGGCAGTGCAGGGAACTGGTTTACAACAATCCTTCATCTGGCTATATGCTCAGATGCAAGGTATAAGAATCCTTTCTCAACTAGAGAATTGAAGCAATCCTAAGGCTATGATCTGTCCACTCAAATGGTCATAGATCATCTCAGAGATTGTTCCAATTCAAGGATCTTAATTAGAACTTCTAAGCCATTACAGATGCTATGGATGCAAGGCTACAAGCTTAGGCATCCACAGAGATATTAGATCTAGGGAAATCAAATGGCAATCAAAAGATCTATGGATCTAAATTAACTTTTCATTCAACAATGACTGAATCAATACAACTTACAATCGATTGTTCTGAAATCTGTAGTCTGTGCAACACCTAATCCTCCTACAAAGCTTTGAACCTCTTAATTTACAGCTCTCAACCTCACCCTAGCTGGCCAACCATAATTTGGTAAGAGGAGAATGGGGGAAGAAGGAAGAGAGAGAGGGAATTTTTTGGAGGGAAGATGGAGATCAGATTTGGCTATGGTTCTCCCAATTTCTGGATGCTCGCTCTCTAATTTCTTCAAGCTTTTATACTCTTCTCTCTTCTTAGATCTATTTTAGCCACTCAGAGCCCAAGAGAATAATTATGTTATTCTGGGCTACTGATGTGGCTGATTTCTCTTCTTGAAGCTCTTTCCCCGTTAGTCCAAAAACTGATAAATACACATGAGGTAGTTAGGGTTCCCATTCGTGCCCAGTTGCATACCAAAAATACCACCAAGGGTCGCTGACGTGATTTGTAATGTGTGCATAAAGTATTGGCGTGTGGCAGTCGCTGTGAAAGGAACTGAGAAGTTCTTAATTCGAATGTCGAGAGGTTTTGGGAACCTCTCGACAGGTTGAAATGGCTTTCGATAGGTTCGGTTGACTATTCGACAGAATTGGAGACTTCTCGACAGGTTCATGAGTCTTCCCAGCATTCACTTCGACAGGATGGAGTAGCTCTCGATAGGTTCATGTGAACTGGCTGACAGGATTGGAGTACATCTTAACCTTTTATCTAGTTCTTCATTCTTCCTCTCGACAAGTTATAGTCAACCTGTCGACTTGTTATACGGTCTTTAGTTGAGTACTCGACCGGTTGGCTCAATCCTCGCGAGAATGAGCATAGATTCAGGTAAGTTGTCGACAGGTTGCCTTGCACTGTTCTACAGGTTTAGTTGAACCTTGCGATAAGTATCTGGAACCTCTCAACTTCTTCTGCACCTCCAAGTATCCACAATTGTACCTCCAACCTCTCCATAGGTACTAGAACCTCGCGATATCCTCATATTTCCAACTCTGTTCCTCTCGACAGGTTGGCTTTTATTTCTAGAACCTCTCGCCAGGTACTAGGAAGCTCTCGACAGGAACTTTTGTTGTGCCTCTAACCTCTCGACAACTTTATTCTAAGAATCCAAACCTGTCGACAGGTTAACTTATCCTCTCGACAGGTTGTGTCTTTTGTTTCCACAGCTGGCATATAATCCTGTGTTGTTGTTCTTCATTTGTTCAACACTCAGTAGCCTCTTGGTGGGTTTAATCTTCATTCCTTATAACTGGTCTTGGTTCCAAGCATACCCAGTTGGGCTCAAGACATTCTCATGAACTTCTAAGGCTCTGTGGGATGCTTGGCCGACTTTGGGCTGTCTGAGCACATGTTGAGATGTATGAGCATCTTCTTTAGCCATTTTAGGTGGATGTCTGTACTAAGACTGTAATTTATTGCTTATCTAGAAAATACACTCAAAACACATTATTAGTCAGCTCAAAGGTCCATCAAAGGACAGATTAGGAGGTGAAAAATGGTATTTTTCACTGCTTAATACACCCCTAAACCTAAGCTTTGCTAGTCCCTGAGCAAAGGAGAAAGTAAAAATAATTATTGAAAATAAAAAATGTTACTTTTGTAGGGAGCACAGATGCATTTAGCATATGCATCAAGCCTTTTAAACCCCTAGGTGATCCCTAGTGGAGGAGTGAAGTCTCCTGAGGGTTTTCAGTGAAGTTACCCACGAACTTCTCCAATGAATCAGTTAATATCAATGCAGCATGTTAAAATAGAATTCAAGCAAAATAAAATTCATTTCACACCTTGTTCATTCAATTCTAGAGGATTCTTAGCAGAAAATCATCAGTTTAAAACTGAAATTCTGCTGTAATTCCTTCACTCTCAATCAGCTTATGTCAAGGCATTGTGTATGAAAATTAATGCAAAGCTTACCTTTAAGTTGAGAATTCTATTTTGATATTGCCCCAATTAAATTGGATTTCAGACCCAAATCTCACCAGGGCTGTCACTCAAGATAAAATAGAAGGGTGTATCATTTCACATAGCTCAAGAGCAGTTACAGCCCTCAAATAGGACTGCAAGCATGAACATAGACATTGCTCTAGTTTTTGAAATCCTCTAACTCTTTTCACCATAGATTATACAAATCCTCATCTCTACATGACAACTCAATCAATTTCATATCAGTAAGGACATTTTATTGGGTTGTAATGTGGCTTTATGGGTAAAGTTTATAAGGAATAAAAGGTAAGGTAGGATTGAAAATTTGAGAAATCAGTAAAGGTAAGGAGGTGGTCATGACAACACCTTCTTCATTTTA
This sequence comes from Chloranthus sessilifolius, assembly GCA_021018995.1. Taxonomy (NCBI): domain Eukaryota; kingdom Viridiplantae; phylum Streptophyta; class Magnoliopsida; order Chloranthales; family Chloranthaceae; genus Chloranthus; species Chloranthus sessilifolius. The sequence goes on from CM037597.1 coordinate 102,516,759, forward strand.
GCATAATTCAATCTACTTCTTAAATTTTCAAATTTGAAGTGATCAGTTCCTAATCTTCTTTTCAATTTTTCAATGAAATGACTTCTCTTTCCCATATTTTTGTTTTACTTTTCTATTTTTATTTTCTTTTTGTATGCTTTTCATATTTTTTTTGTCATTTTCTTTTTATGGGCTGGCATGCCTCAACTACCACCAAATGTGCTTTCTTCTCTTTCAACCAAATGTCAAACCTTTCTCCTCTAACCTCACTTCTTCTATTTCCTGAACTCTCAGATTGAGGGGGAACTGAAACAGGTCAAGGGGGTTTTGGGTTCAAATTTTTTGGTTTTTATCAAAGAAAAAAAATAGGGGCTTTTAAGGCTCAAATGGTGTGTATCAAGGGTAGTTCAAAGGTGAGATATTTTAAGCTCAAACTGTCCAAGGGATGGCCTTACTTTATGTCCTCAATGTCATGAATGCTGTCAAACTGTTTCAACTTGGATTTGCCTAACTTCTAGTGAGCAAGACTGGATCCAATCAGTCCTTAGAGTAGAAAAAATTACCAAAACACTCATCAAAGAAAATTTCTCAGGCCCAAATCTCACTGGGTATGGCCTTTCATCACATTTTCTGGGGGATATCCTCACATCTTTTTTCCTCTTTTCAAGTTCACTAAACATCAATTTTTGAAAATGCTTGACATTCACTTCATGAAAAATGTTAGAACTGCAACATAGTTCAGTCTTAAAAAGTTTTTAATTTCCTGTATTTCAACAATCAGGTGGGAAATCGCTTTATTTTCTCAATTTTTATTAAAACCCTATTGCACTACCATTAACTATCCATTGGCATACCTTGCCATACCCCCAAACCTATGAGGAGCAGTGTCCTCACTGATTTAAAAAGAGAATGCATGTGCAACAGGGTAAAATCAGACACAAAACAAAATAAAACAAAGTAAGAAGCAACATCAAACAGGGTACAAACCATCAATTAAAACACACAAACAAACAATCATAAAGACATAAAGAAAATCACACAAAATAAACTAAGGAGAAATTTCATTTATAACACAACAAATTTGTACAATGCAAGGGAAAAGAGCTACAAAAAGAATATGCACAAACATCCTAACTACTTGCATGTACAAGTCTAATCAGCTCAATTGTTTGTTGGCTCATCCTTGAATCCTTTTCCTCTCTCATCCTTATCAGCAGCAGCAGTTGAACTAGCTAGAGGGGCAGTGGCTTTTGCAGGTTCTGTGCTAGTCAGTTCAGCAACTCTCCTTTCAAGGATTTCTGCTTTCTTTTCAGCAAACATAACTCTATTTTCATAGAATTCCCTTGTGGCCTTTGTGACCTCTCTGGAGGCAGCTAGCCTTTTCTCAAGCCCATTTGCTCTCAATTTCTCCTTTGCTGCCGCTTGCTTCTGAGCTTCAAATTGAATTAAAATTCGTTGCCAACCCTTTGATATATTCAACATCTCAAAGTTGTAATCCACGGTCATCTGATTTATCTTTGCTTCATGGGGCATCTCGATTGAATTAAGAAGGGCAACCATTCCTCGAACAACATCCCTTTTAAGGTATGGGTTCTATTGCATGACATGCAGGAGGGTAGAGTATGGAGGAGGTATGGGAAAGGAAGAGGCAGGTGTAGACACCCTCATTTCGCCCTCTCGGAGTACAGGAATTTGTTTGGTCAGCCCTTGACCTTTTTAACCCTCGACATGGGACCATGCAGCAGTACATGGCTGAACACAAGCTGAAACAATAGCTCTGTGGCTCAGATACCAATGTAGGGAGGCTATATACTAAGCAATAGTTTATAGTCGGAATGCAGGCTGAAACAATAGTCTTGCATTCCATTCTTGAGACCATACCCGGACAACCCTGAATTAAGCACCTGAAAACCTGCACATAATTAGATCACGCGCACAACCATGAGCGCACGATCAATCCCCTTTAAGACCAACCTTCCTTTCACAAACCGTTTCGAGACTCGATTACGCGCCTAGAAATAGACGCGCGATCCGATTAAGCGCTACACCACCAACGCGCAATTGGCCTATGCTCGACCTAGTCTCCTACCCACGTTTCTTCGATTATGCGCTTCAGGTAACATGCTTAATAGGATTACGCACGTCCCATCACACACGTAATTAGTCCTGATTTCATTAGGACTAGGAAACCCGCTGAGTAATTCAGCCGGTCACTCACTGAGTCGGTGACCGACTCAAAGTGATTAAGCGCCATAATACTGGCGTGCCATTCAATTAAATGCCCAGAAACAGGCTCGTAATTGAAGGAAAACCTATAAAAGCCCTTTTTCTCGAAGAGAGAGAGAGAGAGAGAGAGAGAGGCTGGCAATTTTGGGAGAGAACATAATTTTTTTAGGACTTCGAAACCAGAGAACTCCAAGGACAAGACCATAGAGCAAATTAGTCATGATTTTGAGATTCACCCCCAAATCTTCAATGATTCCTCTCAGCAGCCCCGACCCTAGGTAAGAATTTTATTTTATTTTAGACTTAGGATTTCCCCTCAGTTTAATTAATCAATTCTATTTCTAATTTTTAGACCGTAGCATCCTCTTCGGACCAAAATTCTCTATATCCGGTTCTAGTTCTCTATTTCTAGAACCTGTCCTTAATCTAGCGGTCCGATATACCCACCTTATACTCTGATTCTACTCTAAAATCTTAATTTACAGTCCTACCATTAATTTCTAGTTCTGACTCTCAGATTTCAGATCCTGTCCTTAGTCATACAGCCTGATTTTTCTGATTTCGGACCCGAATTCAGTCCTAAAATTTTAATCTATAATTTAATCCTATATTTTCATACCGTCAAAAAATCCAAAAAAATATTAATTTTAGTTCATAACTTAGGTTTCTTATTATAATTTCGAATTCAATTCTAAAAATCCCCCTTTTATTATTTAACTATCGACCTATCATTTATCTCTTCCATCCGATTTGGCTACAGGAGCTTACGGAGGGTACTCGGGAACAAGGCCAATCCTCCTTAGCATAGTGGGCCCAACCCCCCTTTTTTTTAGATTGTTTAGGGTTAACTAGTTAGTTTTAGTTAGTTTTTCTATTTTAATATAATTGGCTAATTGCATCAAATAGGCCTTCATACCATTATTTGCTTTGATTCAATTCAGTCTGCTAGTTCAGTCAATTTATTATCTCAACCAGAAATTAGGAAAGTTATTTCCTTTGTTATTAGTTAGATTTTTACCATAATTGATCCGTAGATTATGATTAAAAGAAAAAAGAGTTAATTTTGTTGCCTTGATCATTTATTCCTATTTTAGTAAATTGATTTATTGCTTCAATCAGAGTCGCAGTAAAAAAAACTAGTCTTTATTTTCTTCAAATTAGAATGCTAGTAGGATTACCTTAGGAGCTTTAGTTGTGATTGTCATACAATTGATACATCTGCTTATCTAGAATTGCAATAAAATTAGCGTACCCGCTTTATCTAGAAGTGTGATATAATTGGACTCTTTTACTTAATTGGAATATTATTGGAACTGATACACATACACTCCTAGTACCAGCAAGAGACTGGAACTGATTGGACTCTTAGTAGTACTAGGATTTTGATATTAATTGGACTTCTAATGATACCGTGAAACTAAAAATGATTGGACTCCTGATAGCATCAGGACACTAAAATAAACCATCATAATAAGCTCACCTAATCATAATTAATAACGAAAGAGAGAATCTAAACTGACCATAACCGCAATAAGGGAAACTAAAAAGAAAGCTGAAACTATCTAATTAAAAGAGGACACTGCTGCTGACATTCGCAGGCGAACGATTCAGTATGGAAGTAACCCACACCCGCTTAAACGCGTGATCATTGACGTGTTGCAGCGTCGATAAATATCTGTAATTGGCGATCGAAAATCAACTAGGAATCATCCTAGGAAATTCCTCCTATTATTATTTATCCCCACCTTATCACATACACCACATCGCTAGAGTCCAACAGGACAAAATTGGAAGTCACTTATTCAATGGGAACCAAGAGGAACTCAGAAAAAGCACGCACCAATAGACTGGCGATCTCAATGTGTCACTTTTGTAAACCCCCTTTTTTTTCTTTAAATAATTAGCTTTATTTTACTTCCCTATTTTCTTTCCCGTCATGTCATTTAGATTCTTTTTATATGAGTCTTCGCCAAAGACTTGAGATGTCAGGTGTACGAAGAGTAAGTTTAGGAGACCCACCATTGTGGGCCTATCATGACAACCCTTCATATGAAGAGCCGCTTTATGATTTTAGCCCATGACAGCTAGAGGTTAATATGGCTGGAGAACAAGACAATCCCTTCTCTACTCCACCCACTGGTAGTAGTCGTAACGGAAGAGAGAGCCGCATCGGGCAAAATCTTACCACTCAACAAATCGTAGAACTTAGCATCCAAAGAATACAAAGAGGAGGTGATGACTCCGAAGAGTTGCTTCGAGGATTGGTTGCTGCATATGAAACCATTAGGGGATAATAAAATTCAGGAGAGCAGGAGTGACAAGAGAGACCACCTTCTACCCCATGCACAGTGTCAGCCCGCCCTACGCCATTGAGGCAACATACTCACATGTTCTTTAATGACAGTTTGCCAGACAAGGGTATCTCACGTATCACTCCCAAAGACAATGCCATAAAGATCAAAGACCTCTCGAAAATGCTCGATGAATACATGGCTAAGAGGGAATGCCCTGGTCGCTCGTTCGGATTTGATAAATTCTATCGAGACATTGAATTTGACCTACCCATAGGATTTAAACCATCAAAATTTACTAAATACAATGGCACCGAAAATCCGAACCATCACTTGGCCCTCTTTTGTAATGATTGCTGACCTATACGTGACAATCAAGGACTTCTCATTCACTACTTTCAACGTTCATTAGAAGGAGAAGATCTAGACTAGTTCGCGGAGCTCCCACTTTATAAGATAGAGACTTTTTATGAGCTAGTCGGTCGATTCCTAGGCTAATATAAACACTTGATTCAAGAGACCGTTAGCCTAAGCGACCTGATGGCGGCCAAGCAAGGACCAGATGAAGAATTCACCGACTTCGTCGCTAGATGGTGAAAGCTTACTGCTAGAACTGGTACTTCAATGAAAGAGAAAGATTCAATTGACATCATCATTGACAATACTAAGGAACCACTAAGGAGAGCCCTAGTCATCAGTGATTGCCCCGACTTCACTGCACTTCACTCTCGGGCATCTCGACTAATGTGATAGATCAAGGGTAGAGACCTTGCATTATCCATAGTCGCGTCAAAGGTGGACTCCTCCAACGAGTCGAAACTAAAAAATCAGAAGAAAGCCTCAGGAACCAAAAAAGTTAATACGGTTGTAAATCAAGGGCAAAATTTGAATAACAGGAACTTCCCACCACGCAACTTCGGGCAGAACCAAACCCAAAAATGATACGCTAGTCAAAATCAAGGCGCTAATCAACAAAGATACGCAAACCAGAACCAAGGCCAATATCAAAAGAGAAACCAATACCCTAACACTTATTAGGCCCAAAACGCAACATAGAATCGACCGGCCCATGCGTCAAATTATAACAGCGTACCTCCACCTCAAAACATTAACCTAGGTAGGGGACCCTACCAGCCAAAGCGGGAACACTATCCCCCTTTACCCGATATTATTTTCAACATCTTTCTCATCCTTAGCACCCAAAATCTCTTACGATTCCCACAAGGAAAGCCTAGGCCATGGCCTGCAAATCTAAATTATGATAAATATTGTTCTTTCCATTGATATGCGGGACACAACTTAGAGGACTATTGGGTTCTCAGGGACATGATCTATGACATGAATGATCGGAATCAAATTGATTGGGAAGCACTTAGGAACCCTAACCCTAATAACAATCAACCCCAATAGAATTTAGGGATCATAAATAACCCCATGCCCAACCACAACCAAGGGACACCGACCCAGGTCACTACTGTAGATCTCCCCAGTCAATCTCATTTTTGGCCTTCGGCATTAATCACTTGTATCCTACCCTCCGACACTGCTATTACCCTTATGGGAACTCCTCCCTCCGTACATTCCCCTGCCTTGATCACACGGATCACGCCACCGAGCCTGCCTCCATATCCAAAGTTTACTCAAATACGAGTCCATTCCTCCAGGGCTAGGAGGCCATTCCTCCATCATTCCCCACTAGAGCCATTGACCTGCCAAATCCTGAATCACCAGTGTTACCACTCCCTTCACCCGACTCTGGATCTGAGTATAGAGACTATGCTCTTCAAACCACCATTTCGACTACCGCACGGGTAGACAGTGTCACCCACATGACTCCCAACCAAGAGAGTGAAGCCAGAACTGAGTATTAGTCAGATAAAGAGCAAAGTGAATGAAAAGAATAACTAAATTTATGCGAGACGTTGGTCTCCACTTTCTTAGAGGAAGAGGATCACACGTAATACCTCCCACCTTGGAGTAGTGCCATACGGACACACACTCTGACCCTTAACTTCACTCGCTTCAGAAATGCACCGACGTCGAGTCATGCTAGGTTCGACCAGCAATCGGCCTACCCTATTCTCAAGTCAGGAACCAACTATCCACCTCCCCCTTGCCCCTGGAATAAAGATTTCACGCATGCACAACTACCCGAGGGGAACACGAGAGAAGGGGAAGTTGACTTGCCACCCCCACCGCACATCATCCCACCACTAATTCCCGTACCACAACCACCTCAGCCACCTACACCTAGGGCCCATCAGTCAGGAAAAGGAATAGCACTCGAGCTAGGGCAAGAGTAGATTTGTTACAACATCTCTAAAAGATTCCAGCCCAGATATCTATACTAGAACTCATCAAGAAGTCGCCTGATCATCATCGACTATTACTAAGGACACTCGAGGACACTCAAGTGGACACAGACATGACCCTGGATGAGCTCCATCAAATTACCTCTGTCATGGCACAACCTCTTGCCCTCACATTCACGAACGCAGACATGCCTAAGGAGTCACTTCACGGGAACGTTGCCCCCATATATCTTACAGCCATAATCAGAGGGTTTTCTGTACCACATGCACTAGACGATATGCGCGCGAGACTCAATATTTGCTCTCTCACCACATTGAAAACACTTGAATACACAGAATAAGACATCAGGCCCTCGGCCTTGTCGCTCATAGCCTACGATGGCTCATGTCGTTTCATAAAAGGAACTATTAAATTTCAGGTCCTCCTTAGACCCGTGACAAAAGATGTTACGTTTCATGTTGCTGACTCCGCTAGTACATATAATCTCATTTTATGCAGAAAATGATTAGAATCAATGAAGGCTGTCGCATCGACATACCATCAATGCATTAAATTTCTGTATGAGGACTCCATCATCCGTATATACGCTGATGCACCTCTTCAGGAGATGGATACCGATTACGCGACAAGCATTTCGACAGCCCATGAATCCGTACTAAACACAGGCCACATCCAAAAGACACGAATCCTGATGAAGCAGCTGTCGCAAGAGTCTGCTCACCTGCCCTTCCTAGTTTTCACCCAGAGCGACAACAAGAGCTAATGAGGAGGGAGGTTGGCCCAGACCTCACTAAATTATATGACATCAACCCAACCGTGATGAAAGGTGGGATCTTATGTACCAACTCAGATATGTCCCCCACACCGGACTCGATAAGAATAAGCAAGGTCGTGTGAGACCTATATTCTCGACTAAAATATGCAAGCACATAGGATTAGGTTACCAATCGAACTATCAACCAACCGATTTATTCCCTACATCACCGAAATGGCCTCTTAATGACCACTTCGTCTATGGAACTACTGAGAAAGAAAATGTGCCAAAGCAGAAGGAAGTATCCTTCACCAAACCCTAGGAGACAGAAATTGAACTAATATCCAAAGCATTCAATAATTTGATGAACCTGAATGATGATGTCGATGAACCCCTCGAAGGAGTCAAACCTTTGTTTGACACTAAAAATCCCATAGAAGGAACCCTATAGAAATCGAACCACAATTACAGGATTGGAAATTTATAGATGACGAAGATTTTCACATAGCGGCCTTATGAGATGACGAAGAACACTCACGTTCACCATGGGAAGGGGATACACCCCGAAAGAAAATATTAATTCATATAACATCCACTTTTGCTTCAACCTTGGAGGATGGGAGTGCCCGTGGGACTCGCCTTATATCTTTCACTCATATCAACCCCGGTGCGAAGCATGTACTCACATACTAGAGCAATCTGCTAGCCAGATCACACATCCCCTAATGACGGAAGTGGAAGGAGCCGACCCTACAACCATAAGCATGATAGTAATCCACCAACCTTTCTATTGGCACCAGAAGAGAGAGAACCCGATGGTTAGTTGTTCGACTCAAGAGGCATCCATGAGTCCGAAGAGGAGTTTGAACTAGACGCTCCTTCATCCCCAAATTCACCACAACTCTAAATATTTTGGTAATCGCTCGAGGAAGAGTGGCGACCTCCATCAAGTGATGAAGAGGACTACTGGATAGACCTCCCTGCACTCGAATTGGTAGAGCAAGCCAACCTAGAACTTCACTCCTTATTAGATCAAGAGAGCAAATTGGATAATATCATCGGCTCTAACTTGGAAGCATGGGAATGTCCTTGGGAATCTCCCTGCATTTCTTACCATTACCAACCCCATTGTCGAGCATGTGCACTCATCCCGACATATTATGAAGATCAAGAGAAAGAGCTCCCTCCCCCTAGGGACCCTTTAGGAGATTTCCCCTCGCGGGAAGGACAGTCATCTCATAACTTCGACGACGATAGTTCAATCGATTACGATCCCTTCAGCGTCTTTGGGGAAGAGACAATCAACCTAATAGAGGAAACTCGAACTATGATACCCCTGTCATCAGTATTACTTATTCAAAAGATCCCATTGGATGAGTACTCCAAAAAAAAATATATGCCAAATTTGCAACAAATCCGCGTTCCCCGAAGGATCTCCCGAACGGCTCCAGTAGCCATCTCGCTCCCTCAACTAGAGGAAGCGGCTCTCTCGGTGCCCCTTGAGGCCACTAACCCTATACCATATTTATTGTCAAAAATAAAAAAAAATAAAAAACATAGAAAACCCTAAAAAGCTAGAAATACAAAACCCCAAAAAATTAGAAAACCTTGAAAAAGAAAGGGAACTCTTTACCTCGACTCAAGTTTGCAGTCAATGAGGGGACTTCCCTCCTCTAACTCCTGACCCGTCTCACGCATAAGGACGCAAGGCCTGTAGGCTAAGTAATAAGCCAGTCATCATACCGGAAGTGATACTCTATGACTTCGAAAGAAGAATCAATAGCCTTGATCTTCACTTTACCAAAGATCTTTCCGTCATAAATTGCGCCGATCAAGAGTTGCCTTATGCAAGATTAAATTTCCAGCCTAGTAATTTCATAATATATGAGCTCATCAAGGATGAAGGAGGAACACCAGGCCCTGATGAGACTCAGGACATTCGGTGGGTTATTAAACATTTTAATGAACAGACCCAGGCTGCCGCCAAACCCACGGAGGAAATTGATTTTGGCACCGACGAGAAGCCCAAGAAACTGTTGATTAGTGCAACGCTCAATCCTAGAGAATGTCAACAGATTGTACAAGTCCTACAGGAACATCTCGACTCTTTCACAAGGTCCTACGAGGACATGCCTGGTTTAGACCCAAGTCTAGTGGAGCATCATCTTGTCTTGGAACCCGATGCGAAACCTGTTAAGCAGAAACTCTGCAGGATGCACCCCCAAACAGCCCTTCAAGTCAAAGAGGAAGTTAACAAGTTACACAAAGCTAAATTCATCCGAGTTGTTCTCTACCCCAAGTGGATCGCTAACATAGTACCTGTTGCCAAGAAAGACGGTAGGGTACAGGTTTGCATTGACTTTCAAAACCTCAATCAGGCATGCCCAAAAGATGACTTCCCACTCCCACATATTGACACTCTTGTTGACAATACCGCTGGACATGAGATGCTATCCTTCATGGACGGTTTCTCTGGATATAATCAGATCAAGTTAGCAAAGTCTGACCAAGAGAAGACTTCCTTCACTACACCATGGGGAACTTACTGCTACACCGTCATGCCTTTTGGGCTAAAAAATGTAGGAGCTATATATCAATGCGCCATGATGGCTATTTTTTATGACATTCTGCATCAGTGTATAGAAGTTTATGTCAATGACATATTAGTGAAGTCTTAAACACGAGTAGGACACGCTAAAGCCCTTCGGCTAGTGCTATAGAGAACTAAGAAATATCAACTAAAATGAATCCTAAAAAAATGTTTTCGAAGTCACCTCCGAAAAATTACTTGGTTTTATAGTTAGCAACCGAGGAATTGAAGTCGACCCTATGAAAGTGAGAGCCATTTTAGAGATGTCACCTCCCAACAATATCAAGGAATTACGAGGTTTGATAAGAAGATTGCAATTCATCAGGAGATTTATCTCTCAGCATTTAGACCGATGCGATTCTTTCTACAAACTACTTAAAGGAGGGACCGAGTACAGATGGGATGAGCAATTCCAGCAAGCTTTTGACAACATTAAAAAATACCTCCTTAACCCACCAATACTATCGTCACCAATTCCCAGAAGACCCCTAATCCTATACCTTTCGGCAAACGATAAAGCGATGGGAGTAATCTTAGGACAATATGAAGAAGATGGCAAGAGAGAGAAGGCCACTTACTATCTTAGTAGAATGATGGTCGAATACGAATGAAAGTACACCCCTATGGAGAAGACATGCCTCACATTGGTACGGGCTTCAACTAAATTACGACATTACTTCAGAGCACATACGATACTAGTGCTAGCCCGAATGGATCCTCTGAAGTACATATTCAAAAAGCCTACCACATCAGGGAAGATCGCCCGCTGGCATATGCTATTACAAGAGTTCGATATCACTTATGTTACCTAGAAGTCGATCAAGGGGCAAGCCATTGTAGATTACCTCGCAGATCTTCCACTCTCGAATGATGAACCCATACACGCGGACTTCCCCGATGAAGACTTACTCATAATTCATGACGAAGAGCCCGATAAGACCTCATGGGCTCTCTATTTCGACGGTGCTCTAAATCACAAAGGGAAGGGCATCGAGATAGTCCTTCTAAGCCTGGAAGGAGTGGTGATACATAAGGCTTTCCAACTAGACTTCCTTGTTACCAATAATGTTGCAGAATATGAAGCTTTTATAGCTGGATTGCGAACAACATTACAATTAGGTGTTAAACAGTTAAAAACGATAGGCGATTCCAAACTAGTAATTTCACAAGTCATAGGAGAATAGAAAACTAAGGAAAGGAGACTAATGACATACCTAGAGACTGCTCAATATTTTGGTGAAGAAATTTAAAAATATCTCTTTCACACACATCCCTAGATTAGAAAATGAGTTAGCAGATTCCTTAGCCACACTAGCCTCTATCATCCAGATACCTATCGGCCAAAATACCAAGACCTTCTTCATTGAAAGATTAATAGTACCCGCCCACAAAGTAGCATGGACCGTTACAAGGGAACTACCAATTCTCCCTACCAGCATGGAATCAAAAGAAATAATCACTCCAAAAAATCACACTGAAATAGAAACTGAAGTTGCTACGTTCAGATTTGAGAAATCACAAACCGACGACGGACAACCATGGTATTTTGACATCTGGAATTTCTTGAAACATCAACACGTTCCCCCATATGCCACGAAGATCAAATAAAAGACTATAAGAAATTGGTGCACCCGATTCTATATACTCGACAAAATATTATACAAAGAAGCCTTCACTAAGGGAGTACTGCTGCGAGGCATCACGATTGTTGAAGGACAATACATCATTCGAGAAGCACACACCAGGGCCTACGGTGCCCACTCCGGTAGACAATGACTCGTCGATCAAGTTACATGACAAGGCTACTTTTGGCCGACAATGATAAGAGACTGTCACCTCTATGTTCAATCCTGCAAACAATGTCAAGAGCACGCCGCACTTATCCAAGCTTCATCAATTGCGCTAAACACTATGACCTCGCCGTTCTCATTTTCGATGTGGGCCTTCAACATCATTGGACCATTTACAAACACCATTGGGAATACTCACAAGCATGCGTTCATACTTACAGCGATCGAATACTATACCAAATGGGCAGAGGCTGGGTCTTATGTCAGAATCACTGCTTTGACGCTTGCGAGGTTTATAGTTCGAAATATCATTACCCGATTTGGAGTACCCAGAATGTTCATCACTAACAACAGACCGTAGTTCATTGAAGAACAGACGAAAAAGTTATGTAAAAAATACGACATTGATTTGTGCCACTCATCGCCGTTCTACCCTCAAGGCAATGGACAAGCAGAAGCCATAAACAAGATGCTGATTCAAATCTGAAAATGAACTATAGAAACAAGCAATGGAGTTGACTAGCCTGAACGATTATCAAAAGCACTCTGGGCCTATAAGACCTCTATTCGTACGGCCACTGGCCAAACTCCCTACCAACTCACCTATGGGATGGAGGCAGTCCTATCATATGAGATGCAAGTACCATCTTTACGCATCCAACTCGATGATGAGCTATCCCTAGATGAGAGGAAAATTGTTTTACTTAGTTAGAGCGACTCGATGAAACATGTCTAACGGCAGATGATCACGCTCAGGTATATCAGAGGAGAATGGCGAGGGCCTATGATAAGAAAGTCCTTGAACGAACCTTTAACATTGGCGAGCTAGTCTTAAAGAAAATTATGCGTTCCAAACACGCCCACCTAAAAGGAAAATTGAACCAAACTGGGAAGGCCCTTACGTTATAACAGCTGCATACCCTGGAAACGCATACAAGTTGGCGAACCAAGATGGGGAAGTACTCCCTAGCCCCTGGAATGCCATGTACCTTAGAAAATACCATCCTTAGTCTTATGATCATCACATCCCGTGGTTAAAATATTTATACTTATCATCCCCATAGTCATCACGACCCATCCATTGGTTGTATGTCTTTAATCCTCAAAATATCCTTAAAAATCTCCGACTTGTCGCCCACCATTTACACTCGAGCAATTTGATTGGAGGATTAGTGACCTACCTAAAAATTTTTTCAAAAGCGTAAGAAACACCCAATTCTCATTCCTTATCCCTGCCATTGGAGGAGACATTAAAGCAAAAAAAATGAAGATATTAGGTTCAATCAAAACTCATCATTCTTGCGCCAGCAGGATGCCTTCAAAAGAAATATATACATCAAAAAAATATATATATCGAGAGAGAGCATTACGATGAATGAACAAGTCAATGAACTCAAGGAAGCATAGGCAGGCTGTCAGGACATCTCTGGTAATTTTACAGGAAGTGTATAAGCAAGCTGCGAGGGCATCCCTAATATTCTCATACTACTAGATGTCATTGTAAGGTGGCGGGAGGAGGATAAACCCCTGTTAGCCATAGAATGCGAGATTTTGATGGTATCGAAACATGACGAAGAGCTCGATCATGGCATTCCATACCCCTCAGAGGAGAAGATTGTTACTTACCCCTTCTGAAAGGTATTAGTTACGAACTATTCCCCATATCACTAAGCCTTACCTCTCCCCTTTCTAATTTTATTTTGGATGATGAATCTGAGACTTCACAGGATATTCCTAGGAATGAAACTGAAAACCACTGAATAACGATTGATACAATCACCCATTATACTTACCATGCTTTTCCCGAATAACCACGGGATAGGATGATCAATACCCTAAGATAGACCCCCGTACGCTATTAATCAAAGGACCTCCCCCCGGTTCGGAGACCGTACCGATGCACTTCTCTGCAAGACTAATTCACCTAATACCCATGACTATTTATAGACCTAAAATGCTTATCTAAGGCCCAGGGAAGCTCCATTGCATCCATATGCTGGGGCATTTTTTTTTTTACAAAGGAAAATTATATCATAAATGCTAACCCGAGCACGAAAAAGATGAAGAATGATGAAGATACTGCCCAGAGAGCACTATCAAAATACCGTATTGTAAGCTCAACCATGCTTCTATGCTGGGGCATTTCTTTTTATTTTATTTTTATTGCCATTATTTTTATTTTCATTTTCTTTCCTTGTCGCACTATTTATTATTTGAAAAAAAAAAGAAAAAAAAGGGAGAGAAAGTAAAAAAAAAAAGAGAAAAAGAAAAAAACTTATATCCACCTTTCTATCACCAGACCCCGGTCTGAGATATTTTCCCCCCTTGATAACTGGCAAGGGGGGGAACAAAACTACTGATAGTATTACCTTTATATATGTAGACGCAAAGTGACTTTCAAAACCAGCACCAAGCTAGCTCAGAATGCATCCAAGTCCTAGTGACGGCTAACGGCACCGAAAGCAAAAAAAAAAAAAAAAAAAAAAAAACACCAAAAGGTAATCAGAGGAGGAGAAGCAAATCAGCTACATCTTAACCAAAAATCCCTATATATATTGACATATACCAAAAATAGTAGTCCTTTCTTTTTCCTTCACATTTATCACCGGGGACACTCCCCCTATATACAACGCACATACAACAAATATGAACAAACACACACACACCCCTAATCCCTACACTGCCGCTGAGGAGGATGAGCGCCACTATCGCCGGTATCGTCAGCCCGGAGGTTCATAGACTGATCGTCTAAAAATACAATCCTGGCACTCAGAGTCGTCAGAACCTCTAAACGGCGAGGACTCGCCACCGAACGCCCTCACTAGCTTGACTGACCGACCGCTTCGACAGAGAAGGAGGAAGCCTCGCATGACTCCCCCGAACGATGAAATCCTCACGACTATCACTCCTGTCGCGATTGTGAGAGGTATGACGAGATTGCCCAGCTGAAGAATTCGTAGCCCTCGACTCCGACCCCTCACGATTACTAGCTGACCTATGCGACCCCCACTCGCCCTCGTCAGGCGATACTGTAACCGATCCAGGGACACCTGCATCTCTACCCGTGTCATCCGACATGCTACCGCTAGTGCCTCCGTATGAGTCCTCTGTGTGACCAACATCTCAACCACCAAATCCTCACGACTCTCCACCTCTCCGAGGACCCATCTCGCCTTCGGAGTGGCGCGCGCTCGTGCTGCCTCTAGCTGTGCCTCCTCGAGCTGACAAACCTGTATAACTCTATTAAATCAAAGGAAGTGAACATATGCATATACGAACAATAATAAAATTTGAAATGAAAAATACATATATACCAGATCTAGCCTCTCTCCCAGAAGTCGCTCGACTGTCTTCACGATCATAGAATCAGCAGATGCCACCCGAGGGATGGCAAACACAGATGGCTGTAATGAGAATAAACAAATGCATCAGACAAATATTATAATAACAAATAAGTTACAAACCCAAGGACTAAAACATTCCTGGGTAGGGATAGGAACGGACCCCTGAGGAAGAGCCTCGCGAGCGGAGTCTAGAACTACCTGAACAAAAAAAAAATAACAAACAGCAAGCCAATACGAACACATTAGAATAAATAGAAATGAACAATCCAAACTAAATTACGCTAAACCATACCTGACTCTCGGAATGTGGAGAGGCGGCGGTCACCTCCCTCATCTGTAAGTCCTCAGCAACTCGACGCTGAAACATCGGCACACGTTAGTAAGCCATCAAGTCAACATAATAATAATGCCTAACAAACTAGTACAGTAACACAAGTAAACTGAAGAGTGATGGAACTTACCCAATGCTCCAACTCAGACCATAGACGAGCTATCGCTAGATCCTCCCGACTGGAGGAAGCCACTGAAGAAGGATCAAATGCCCAAGCCAAAGCCCCTGCAGCGAAAAGCTCTGCCATCTAAAAATGCCACAAATATGCCAACATTAGCAAGGATCCCCGAACCGTCAACAGTTAATAAGTCCAATCCAAGATACTTACCAATCGCTCGATCTTCGAACGTAAACTAGCCTCAACCGCATGACCAGCCTGCAAATGGCCACACAACAGCTCGATCATCACCGCCTGGCGAGCAATCTCAGACTCCCTCTCAGACTCGCCACAATAAAAACAAGACCACTACATCAAAAACATTACCAGAATAAACCAATATAATGTGTAGATGAATTAAAACTAGTAAACTAACTTATCAGGAGCTGACGAGCCTCTGCTAGTCGAACTCCTAACTCATCCTCCGCCGCCCTGGCCCTGGCAACTGACTCAGTCAAAGAATGCAACATCTCCTCATCAGGACGAGGAGCATGCCCCATCTGCTCCAACGCCCTATGGAGGGCGTCCAATGCTCCCTGCACTCTTGCCGTGAGGTGGCCCTCCTCCAATGCGACCAACCTCTCCCTCAATGCCGACGCCGACTCTGGCCCGCCGATAGCGAAAGAACCACTACCATGAAAAGGACGCGTGAAGAGACGCCCACCGCCCAACGCACCAAACCACGTCCTATACTCTCGCACATCAGCATCATCATGCGCCCCCGTGACTCTAGTCCCCCCGGGTCTGAAATCAGCTATCTGGAGTGCCATCCGCTCTATATAATTTTGGCCTGAAGGGCCAGTCATCCTCTTAGCCACCCTGTGGCTAGTCACCGGAGGGACTCCCTGATCGAGTCCCAGCTACCATACCACCCGAGAGGTGTGGATCCTCTCCACTCGCTCAAAATAATGGACTCATATGTCCACATGGAAGAAGAGTCGGCCGAACTCAATCACCGCCTCACCAGCATCCTCTGCACCATCATAGGGTCTTCAGATCACCTATCCAGAGGAACAAATCAATCCATGAACGAAGCCTAAGGGCCACAAAAAAAAAAACAGATGAAGTCAAACAAAAACATAATGTCATATACATACCTGCCCTGCATGCATATCCTCGAAGAGACCTCGTGCAGTCTAAAGGTCAGCCAACCAGCGACGACCCCTCAATGCCTCCCTCCACAAGCGCATTTGCGAGAACGTGAATGAAATCTCCGACGGGTCCCTCGAGTGCAGAAAAGTGAAATGATCGTATGCCAAAAACTAAAAACGATAACATAACAACAACGACCACACGTAACAAACATTAAGATTGTCACTATGACCAAAGGTTAAAAAAAGGGTCACCATGATACCAATTGAACTAAAACTCACTTGGAGAAATGGGAGGAAACCTCCGATCGATGCTATCCCCTGACCCCGACAATAAAACAGCTTGTAGAGATGCGCCAACGCAGCCGCACCCCACGCCTAGGTCGAGACTCAGCCTAAATCCCCCAGAATCATAAAAAATAACCCGGTGGTGCATCTCCAAGTCGAAGAAGAGAAAAGTACTATGCCCAAGAAGTGTATCAAGAATGTTCAGAGCACCCTATTCGTGGCCAATCCCCGCTCGGTCACGAGCTCCCGGCCCATCACCCACGCACAACGTGCCTCATAGAGCGTTGTTGCCTTCGAATGATGCCTCGGAGGGGTGAACCCACTCACGAACGTACTGAAAAATCCAGTGACCTGAATAACACCTGGCCCCGATCCACTCAACCTATAAGGCACACCCAGGATCTCCTCACATACCTCTAAATAACTCCCTACCATTCACTTCGTGATTGGCTCGCCCTCAAAATGAAGACCAGTAATGCAGACCCAGTCCTGAGGGGTCAGCAGCATCATACTGACTGAAAAGAGAAGCGCCTGACGCCTCTCGCTCTGCCTCTCTATAATCGCCGCGATCAAGCCCCAATCGACCTGAAAAGGCTCCAA
Source organism: Chloranthus sessilifolius (assembly GCA_021018995.1). Lineage (NCBI taxonomy): Eukaryota > Viridiplantae > Streptophyta > Magnoliopsida > Chloranthales > Chloranthaceae > Chloranthus > Chloranthus sessilifolius. Next base: position 102,534,513 of record CM037597.1, read on the forward strand.
CTCCAAAATTATTCCAAACCCGAAAAACACCAACCGCTCCCACTGAAACTCTGGCAAGGCACGGTACCAAGTATGAGACTCGATCCATGCTGTGTTGATAGCCAGCTGCGGGGGCTCCTAGTGAACGAAACACAAACAATGACAGTAAGACTAACGCATACCTATAACGAAAGATAAACTAAATTAGAGCTCAAAGTAAATGAAATATGTTCAAATGACATAATAATAATTTACAACGAACACACAAAACAAGATAAGAACAATTAAATAGAACATGCCATCATAAGACACAAGTAAACACGACCCATAATCAATGCAGGTCTGACGTAAATCAGAAGGGTTTACAGATCCTAACGAGCCTATGTCATAGCTTGAATGCCTAGGAAAATGGAAGAACTCTTGCTTGCGGGGACCTACCCGGCCTCTAGCAAAGAAATCCTCCAGTGGATAGTGCCTACAATCCCAAGGCTTAGCGCCTGGCTGCTCCTCACCTTAGTTATCCTCAACTCTGTCGCCCTCCTCCTTGGCTACTCCTATCTCAACCTCAGGTATCTCCTCCTTGACCATCATCTGGTCACCCTCGGGGACTCCCTCCGCGACCATCTCCCTGATATCCGCCTCTATGGCAACGACTCTAGCCTGTGCCCCCGAACTCTCACCTCCATCGCTCATCAACATCCCCTCTAACTCAGAAATAGTGAGCTCCAGCCTACCAACACCCTCACCCTCCATCTGATACGAAGAGCTCGAAAAACTGACGAAAATAGAAGAAACGACACCAAAAACGAACGACCGGATCACAGGATATCACAAAAATACAAAAAACGAGCACAAAAACTAGGAAATAAGAAAATCAACCACTAAAACAAACCGCACGACGAAAATGAGAAGTTCTGAACAATTTATAGAAGTCGCCTGAATTGTGCGCTTGAAATAAAGCGCTCAATCGAATCACGCGCCACTCATGAAACGCTTAATTCTGATCAAACCTCCACTGATGAGCGCGCAAATGGTTTCGTCTCCCACTCACATCTATCCGACCAATTGATCATGCGCGTTACTGAGAGCGTGCAATCACCTCAAACACCCACACGTCGATGCGCAAATGCCAGCGGTCGTGTTCATCCTGCGCATAGGTTCAAACGCTTAAATGAATTAAATGCTTATGAACCAACGCGGAATAACTCTTCACCCTCCTGAAATGTGTGCTTAAATTTTGGCGCGTAATTAGATTAAATGCTCGGAGATAAGTGTGTAATTTTCCCATAAATAAATTTCTCACACCCAAGACAGCAAGCCAAAACCCAAAATTAGGACATTCCTGACATTTACTATTGACCCGAATTACACCCTTGGTGAAACCACCAAAACACTTCTAACATAAAGAAACACGTGCCCCGAAAGGAAAAGAGAGCACCCTAAAACTAAGACCGAACGACAAAAAAAAATGCCCCCTCCTCCACATTCATCAATTACACCAAAAAGGAAGGTAGCCCCCATCTTCCATACATTCTAACAAAAAATATATACAACAAAAAAATGCCCCCATCGCCTATATATCCCTTAAGCTAAATCTAAAAAAAAAAAAAAAAAAAAAAAAGGGGAAACTACCCCTGGTGCTCCCTGAATTTAATAAATTTAAATTAAACTAAACCCAAATAAATAAACATCACATGAGTCAAACACGATACCGAGAAAGTCGAACCAAAACAAGATAAGAGATATAGAGAACACAACCACTTTATAAATCAATAAAACAATTACAACACACACTGGGGGAATACCCTCTGAATATACAGTTAAAATAAGAATGCTGAAATTAGCACGTTTAGGCAATGCCCGAATCTGAATTTATTTGGGAAACTAGAAATCTCAGAGAAGTTCAGAGAAAGAAAGCACCCTGAGCAAATTCTAATCGTGATAGCCTCTTCCCCTTGCCCCGAACTGATAGGAAAGGAAGAGTGGCTCACAGAAAGCCACCCAGGATCTGCGGGATCCATTGTTGGAAGCTCCCGTTGGACACATTAAAAAATGAGGAGCAACTAACACTAAATCCGTAGAGCCTACCAAGAAAAAATAGGCATCGGTCATGAGAACTCTGACCTTGCCTTATCCTTGGGTTTCCTCTCTACCACCATTTTCTCTTCCATCTCTTCCCCCGATGGGGTGACACTTCGAGTTGGATTGATAGCACCAACCCTAGCATCACCCCAAATTCCCAATCCCGTCCATTCTCATCATCCACTTAAGAAGCACAGTTCATCGGGTCCAATACCCGGGATACGAAATAGAAAGGAATAAAAGGCATTTATAAATAAAAAATGCTCAAACTTATAAGCACAAGATATCCCCCAAAACTTTTTAACCTATAAGCTTGAAATGAAAGTCCAAAATAAACAATAAACCCCCAACCAAGATGATTGAATCCAAAACCATATACATCCCCCTTTAAAAATATCACAATTCATGATAACCAAGATAAACCAATAATTACACAACGCTTGTCCCTCTAAAAGAACAAACTCCCCAAGTCTAGATAGACCAATAGGATTGAAACACCCAACCACCATCTAGAACCAATGAAAAACTCACATATTCTAACAAGTATCATCTCAAACTACACCTTGAACAAAATAAAATACCTCAGACAAAACAAACTACATTCAATAAGACCAAAACCTCAAAAAAAAATAAAAACTCAAACATGACAAAATCTAACTTGAAAAAAAAATGCCCTAACAAGCCTAATAAAATCAAGTGAACCTACTAAGTAGGACCTAATAGGACGAATGAATAAACCTTAGGTCATTCTCATAACGAACTTTAAAACTATAAGCTAACTCAGATATGAAAACTATGATAAAGCAAGTAAGTCAAGTTAATTAATCAATAAAAATTTAAGCCAGCCAATGGGATAGTGAAAATATACAATGAAAAAATGCCCCTTTATTTATAATTTAAAATTTTATAAGACGCATACCTCCCAAATTACAACCCAAAATAAAAACCTAAAATCTAACATACAACTCAAAACGAAAACCAAAGTTACGATGAGCCAAAACGAGGAGCAGAACGTCCAATAGGAGGCTTCAGAAATGTTGCCACCAGACTTAGAGAACTTAAATGAGCCACCGGCAGAAGAGACGGAAGGATTGGTTGGGTAATACATCCCTCCATTTACAGTACCTCCTCTCCCCACCATCTTCACTTCCTCCGCCGCCACCCCATCAACGCTGCCTTCACTACTCCCTAGAAAGGAACGGTGTGAAGACCGACGCTCTCATTCCCAACACCGCCCATTCCCAGAATAATACTGTCCCCCGACATCACACTAGCATGAAGATCACATGAAATAACGAATATAGGAAGAAGCCCCATCCCAATCTGACGGTTAAATCACTCAATATTGCTAAAACACGAATCTCAGGATGCTAGAACACTTAAAAAAGTCAAGACTCGAGACTAAATGCGAGAATGAAAAGCAAATGAAGACTCCTTCGCTTATATAGAGTACGACCTTAATCGCGTGCCTAAAAATGTGAGCCTAATCTGATAACGCGCTAGGAACATCACTCTTAATCGAAAACCCATGCTCCTAACCAGGCGTGCAATACTACTGTCGCCCGCACAGATAGCGCGACCTTATGATTCTGTGCTGCCCACCAGCCGCAGAATCTTATTAAACGACTCACTTTTATCACGTAATTTGAAAGATCACCCGTACACTGACCAGGTGATGCTTCAATCGCGCACAGGTATTAGAGTGCGTAATCCAATCACACGTTAACCTACACATGCATAAATACTTCCTTTATACCATGAATCGCACGCCTGGAATCGGGCGCATAATTAGTTTAAGCGGCTAATATCAGGTGCTTAATTCTTGATTGCTCGAAATTTACCCTTCCTCGAGCAAGAGTCCCCTTTGTCCCATCGCATAGCCTCATGAGCCATTCAGAGTAAAAAAGGGATCGTCATTCGCTGTTGTCCCATCATAAAATTATAGCCATGCCCTCATGGCCCATCGCGGAAAGCCAAAAATAAATCTCCCGAGAATGCAAATACGCCAAACAAAAAAAAAAAACCTAAGTCAACCACAACGCAACTACAACATAATCTCACCAGAACCCAAGATCTATCAAAGAAAGAAACTAGACACACTTGTTACATGAACACCCTACCCACTGTAATGGTTAGCTCACTTCCCATCGCGAACACCACTACCCAAAAAAAAAAAATTCAAACAACACCGGTCCCACTAAAAGAAGAAAGGGGAGAAAGCACGAGCACGTCCCATCGCCGAAATAAAGAGCCTCCTCCCGAAGTGCCTGCCATAAACCTACCAGACGCCACTGTAACAGAAAGGCAAGAAGACGTGGGACTACTCTCACGTCCCATCGCATTTCACTACTGCTAAGCTACAGCGCGAACATCCCAGCAATACCTCTCAGGTCCCATCACGGCCCCACTACAATCACCAAGGCCCCATCGTGACATCACGCCGACAACCGCCAACCACCGCTTAAGCAACAAGTGAAAAGAAAAAAAGAAATCCCTGGGGTACCCTACTACGACATTGCACCCAGAACATTGCATTATAATGATAGCCACTGAGCCCCATCGCGACGCTACAATACTGCCAAAGTACCACCGCCACAATATTCCCAAGGTCCCACCACACAATTCAGGTAAGTATCACCCCCAAGTATGTACTATCTCTTTTTCAATTACTCGATATTTCTTCTAAATTATAATTATCTATGATTAAGTCAAATTTTTTTCAAAACCCCTCTCTCTCAACTCGCGAATTACTATAGTCCTCCCATAAGAGACAATCATCAGTATTCATCAACAAGGTTAGATGGAGTATCCAGCATGCCAAGTCTCGTCTTGACAACCACATGAACGGTTGGGTCCACATATCCCGTACCGGTGGATCTGCTCAGCGACATCTCGAAAGCCACATTTTCTGTAGTTTTACCACCGAATTGAGCTTAAGTTAAAATTTCCAAAATTTTAAAACCCCTTACTCATTCTAAAATCTTTTTATTTCAAAAAAATCTTTCTTCTCTTACTTGCAAAAAAAAAAATATGAAAAAAAAAGAAAAAGAATAAAATGAACAAAATATATAGACCCAACTCACCTTTCTTTAAATACCACAACCAACTGCGCTTAGCCTTGACCATTAAATCCCAAAGCCCTTTGAACTCGCAATCAAATGCATACGCCACTGTGTAGGATCGCTTGTTCAGATGTAAAAAAACTCCAGATGAATCGAGTGCATATGCCACTGCGCAGAATTCGACTGAGCACACTTCACAAAATTTACCTCAATTACTAGCCCAAATCAACCATTCTCCTGGGAAACCAAATAATGAGTATACTCAATCTAAGAACTTACAAATGCCTATTGGAAATGGAACACCTGACACGCATTGGTGTGAGCAATGACGTGCCCGGTCTGACATGACTTGCAAAAGCTTTCGACACTATATACTGTTTCATCTCTTTATTATTGGTCCCTGGACCTTGTTTTGGATATTTGATTGATGCCCCGATACCTCGATTGCATAAAATCCCTCTGTTAGTTTGCGCCATGCGACGGGATGCGCCATAAACCCACAGACCCAGAATATGCCCTTCGACAGCTACCATTTGCCCTTCAAATGCTCCATTTTAGCTTGTGCTGATAGATAAGAAAGCCAAGCTTGTCATGTCAGCATCACTAATTTACATTTGTGAATTCCCAAGAAATGGGAAGGCACCTTGAATAAGAGGTGTCTACGTCTTTGACGCGTTCTTATTTCGCAAGAGCGCGCCAAAGAGGGGCATCTGTAGACACCTGCATTTTGCCCTCTCGGAGTACACGAATTGTTTGGTCAGCCCTTGACCTTTTTAACCCTCGACATGGGACCATGCAATAGTATATGGCTGAACACAAGTTGAAACAATAGCTTTGTGGCTTAGATCCCAATGTAGGGAGGCTATATACTAAGCAATAGTATATGGTCGAAATGCAGACTGAAACAATAGTCCCGCATTGCATTCTTCAGACCATTCCCGGACAACCTTGAATTAAGTGCCTTAAAACCCGCACATAATTAGATCACGTGCACAACCACGAGTGCGCGATTAGTCCCCTTTCAGACCAACCTTCCTGTCACAGACCATTTCGAGACTCAATTACGTGCCTGGAAATAGACGGACGATCGGATTCAGCGCTACACCACCAGCGCGCAATTGGCCTATGCCCGACCTAGTCTCCTACCCTTGACCCCTACGTTTCCTCGATTATGTGCTTCAGGTAACACGCTTAATAGGATTACGCACATCCCATCCCATCACGCCCATAATTAGTCCTAATTTTGTTAGGACTAGGAAACTCGCTGAGTAATTCAATCGATCGCTCACTGAGTCGGTGACCGACTCAAAGCAATTAAGCGCCAGAATGCTGGTGCGCAATTCAATTAAATGCCCGAAAACAAGCGCGTAATTGAAGGAAAACCTATAAAAGCCCTTTTTCTCAAAGAGAGAGAGAGAGGCTGGCAATTTTGAAAGAGAGAACGAAATTTTTTCGGGAGTTTGAAACCAGAGAACTTCGAGGACAAGTCTATAGAGCAAATTAGTCATGATTTCGATATTCAAACCTCGAATCTTCGATGATTCCTCTCCGCAGCCCCGAACCTAGGTAATAATTTTATTTTATTTTAGACTTAGGATTTCCCCTCAGTTTAATTAATCAATTCTATTTCTAATTTTTAGACCGTAGCACCCTCTTGGGACCGAAATTCTCTATATTCGGTTCTAGTTCTCTGTTTCTAGAATCGGTCCTTAATCTAGCGGTCTGATATACCCACCTTATACTCTGATTCTACTCTAAAATCTTAATTTATAGTCCTATCATTAATTTCTGGTTCTGACTCTTAGAGTTCAGAACCAGTCCTTAGTCATACGGCCTGATTTTTCTAATTTCGGACCCGAATTCAGTCCTAAAATTTTAATCTATAATTTAATCCTATATTTTCATACCGTCAAAAAATAAAAATAAATATAAATTTCAGTTCATAACTTAGGTTTCTCAATCTAATTTCTTATTGTAATTTTGAATTCAATTCTAAAAATCTCCCTTTTATTATTTAACTATCGACCTATCTTTTTTCTCAGCCATCCGATTTGCCCACGAGAGCCTACGGAGGGTACTCGGGAACGAGGCCAATCCTCCTTAGCATAGCGGGCCCAACCCCATTTTTTTTATAGATTGTTTAGGGTTAACTAGTTAGTTATAATTAGTTTTTTCTATTTCAATATAATTGGTTAATTGCATCAAATAGGCCTTCATACCATTATTTGCTTTGATTCAATTCAGTCTTCTAGTTCAGTCAATTTATTATCTCAACCAGAATTTAGGAAAGTTAATTCGTTTGTTACCATAATTGATTCGAGATTATGATTCTAAAAAAAAAAGAGTTAATTATGTTGTTTTGATTATTTATTTCTATTTTAGTAAATTGATTTATTGCTTCAATCAGAGTCACAGTAAAAAAAATTAGTCATTGTTTTCTTCAAATTAGAATGCTAGTAAGATTACCTTAAGTGCTTTAGTTGTGATTGCCATATAATTGATACATCTGCTGATCTAGAATTGTAATAAAATTAGCATACCTGCTTTATCTAGAATTGCGATATAATTAGATTCTTTTACTTAATTGGAATATTATTGGAACTGATACACATGCACTCCTAGTACCAGTAAGAGACTGGAACTGATTGGATTCTTAGTAGTACTAGGATTTTGATATTAATTGGACTCCTAATGATACCGAGAAACTGAAAATGATTAGACTCCTGATAGCATCAGGACACTAAAATAATCCATCATTATAAGCTCACCTAATCATAATTAATAACGAAAAAGAGAATCTGAACTGACCATAACTGCAATAAGGGAAACTAAAAAGAAAGCTGAAACTATCTAATTAAAAGAGGACACTGCTGCTAACGTTCGCAGGCGGATGATTCAGTATAGAAGTAACCAACACCCGCTTAAACGCGTTATCATTGACGTGTTGCAGTGTCGATAAATATCTGCAGCTAGCGATCATAAATCAACTAGGAATCATCCTAAGAAATTCCTCCTATCATTATTTATCCTCACCTTATCACATACACCGCATCGCTAGAGTCCAACAGGACATAATTGGAAGCCACTTATTCAACGGGAATCGAGAGGAACGCAGAAAAAGTGCACACCAACAGTAGGGAGTATGGGCTGGTCAGAACTTGAAGAAGGGCCAGCCAGGAATGGATAGGGGACGGATGAAGGCGTGGGTGGGGTGGAGATTGAGGGTAAAGGGTGAGGGATTGCAAGGTCAGGCTTATGTAGGGGTGTTGGTTCAGGTTCAGGGTCTGTTTGGGTTGGGACTGAGGAGGTGGGAATTAAGTAATCCACATCTGTGACAACATTGGTAAAGGTAGGAGGAGGGATAGGTTCAATAGGGGCAGTAACAGGGGAGGTTATAGCTAAGGTAATAGGTTGGGGAGAAGGGGGTGGAGTAGGTAAATGGGTGGGTGTAGGGACAGCTGGTTGTTGTGATGGTTGGGTTAAAAGGGACAAGGTGGATTGGATGGCTTGGAGGCTAGTTTGCATGGAGGCCTGGTTTTGGAGAGTGGAGTTCATGGATAGGAGGATGGCCTCAATGGATGATTGCATATGGGTATTGGCCATTACTTGGGATTGAAGGGAGAGGAGAAGGTTGAGTATTTGGAGTAGGGCATGGTGAAATGGGGAAGTGTGGGCATGGTGAAAAGGTGTGGTGGGTGTGGTCTGTAAATGGGAAGGCTATGGAGAGTCAGGTAGGGGGGTATATTCATACCCAATGTCCTCCATAATGGAGTCAATTAGGGATGAATATCCGTTAGTGGTTATTTGGTCTTGGGTGTGGGCAGGTGATAAGGTGAAGGTGAGGTTAGTGTCAAAGGGTATGGATGGAGGGGAAGAAGGGGCTAGGTCTGCTGTTGAAGATGGTGTAGGGCTCAAGTGTTCAACAATTGGGATGGATGGGCTGGGTGATGAAGGTGAGGTAAGGATGGGGTCTGTGGTAAGAGGAACTGATAGAGGTGTGCAGGTGGTGATGGTGGGTGGTTGAGGTGCTGGGAGGTATGGAGACTGAAATGGAAGGTAAAGAAACAGAGATGGATGGTATCACAGAGGGGGGAATGGTGAGGCTGGCATCAGAGGAGCTGACCATAGGCAAAATCAAATCGATGGAGGGCATGGTGTGGGTGCAAAGGTCATAGGTGGAGGCTCCAAGCTAGGAGCAGCAGATGGGAGCGGAGTCTCATAGGTGACTGATGTAGAGATCTCAGGAGGAGGTATTGAGCTAGTGGCAGCTGTTAGGAGAGGTTCTGAACTAGCAGAAGTAGAGATGCCATGTGCAACAGTAGAGCTGACTGCTTGTGGAGCTTCTATCTTAGGATCCTCACTTGATTTGTTCTTGCTCTTCCCAATTAAGGTCCTACTGGCAGACCAAGCCCTTTTTTCAAACTCATTTGGCTTCACTATCTCTACTTCATCATCCTCCTTAAAAGCAAATTTTCCTCTCTTAAGCAAGGCAGTGATGAGCCTGCTGTAAGGTAGCCCTAGCAAGGTCTGTGCCTTTCTAATTTTTCATTCACCTCCACCATTGCTTCAAACACCAGTTGAGCACCATTCATAAACTGGCCCTGAGATAAAAAAAATAGGGCATCCACTATGGGGGTTGTCCTTTCTTGCTGATGTACACTGACATATATATATTCTTTCTCAAAATTGAATCAATAAAGAGCATGTTGGGGTGTAGATCTCTTCTCATTAAGGACTCCCCAGACCCACAATGCCTGGAGTCAGTTGCCTGGCCATTGCTATAAAAGACACTCTCAGGTTCTACTAGGCCATAAGTTGTATAAAAAAATTGATGGGATCCCTAAAGCCAACCCTATATCACTGTAATTCCAACAATCTATTGGTTATCAATTAAAATCTCCAGACAAGGATCAGTTGACCCAGGCTTGGTTTTCTTCCTGATGTTCTGGTACCACAATTTGACCAGCCTAGGGTAGGATTTCTCTTGCAAAGGGATCAACAATGGTGTCAGGCCTGCCTTCACCATGTAATCCAAGGTATCCTTGCACTCCTCTTCTTTAGAAAAATAAGGGAGGTCAAAAATTGTCTCTGGGATTAGGCCTAAAGCATTCACAAATTCATTGGGGGAGGATAAATGCACAGGGACTTCAGATTCCTCCTCAGGGTTAGGCTTAGGCACAATGTTAGGCTCAGGCATGGGTTCTGTCTCAGGGGCCTTCTCAACAATTTCTTCACTAATTTGGGCCTTCTTAGATTTCTTAGCTTTCTTGGGATTGACAGATTTCTTAGCTTGATCCATGGCCATCTTTCTTTTTGTATGTGTGGTTTCCGTGGGCTATGTGGTGAGCCTACTGGATTTCCTAGTGGCTTTTATGGCAGATTTGGAGGTGGCTTTGAAAAGGATAGCTAGGGTGTCCTCTTGATCAGCCATTGGACAAGCAATTCACTTAAGTTAGCTATTAAGAACCACAACAAACTTCTTTGCTCAATGAAAGTGACCACTAAAACTTAGAATTAAAGTACTGGAAAATCACAGAGTGGAGCTGGAAGAGAACTTACCCACAGAAACCTTGGGTTTTTAGATCTTGATGTGCACGACACTAAATTGGTAGAGACTAGGTGCAAAATGTAGCCCTTGAGGAATGACAGCAATTTGAACAATGGCCGAGCGATTAGAGTAGACACTGGGGAGGTAGAGGCAGAAGAAAGAAGTGGAAATCAGTAGAGAGAAGATAAAGCTCAAAGACAAGCTGTCAAATGGTTGAATTGAGTTATCGATAGGTTTAAAAGGATGAAAAATGAGCTTCGACAGGATTGGGGTAAAGTTGTCGACAGGTTGATACAACCTGTCGAAAAGTGAAAAGCAGCGGAACCCCTCGAGAGGTTCACTCAATCCTGTTGATGGGTTCAAGACTTCAGCACAATTCATTTCGAGAGGTTTATAGAACTCAATGTTTAATCCTCTCGACAGGTTTGAAAACCTATCGAAATAAAGCCTACACCTTCAGAACCTCTCGATAGGTTTTTCCAACATCTCCATAGGTTCAAAAATCCTGTCAAAAACCATTTGTGCACCTTTAGAACTTGTTGACAAGCTCACAGATCCTATCGACAGTCACATTTACAGCTTCTAAACTTGTCAAGAATTTACTCAAACCTCTCAACAGGTCCCAGATCTTGTTGAAATGCATGCAGGGAGCCTTCAGAACCTGTCAAAATGTTCTCCACTCCTCTTAACAGGTTGTATCTTAATTCAAACAGAGTTTTATCAATTCCAAATCCATTCTACCCATAGATTTGTCAATTCCCAACTCAATTCAACAATTCATGCTTCTAACCAACTTATGACAGATTCATGATTTATACATGCACACATTAAGCAAGATTGACAATCATATTTACAATGCCAAGCAATAATAAATAAAAATAGAAACAACATCAAAAGTAGCCAAAAATAATAGTTATGATACATAGTCTACATTATTGACAATCAATCACACTTGGGAGGTTCATGAAGGTGAATGGTCACCACAGGCTCCATGACATTTTCAACAAAGAGCACGAGCCTTTGACCATTAACTTTCATGATCCTACCATCTTTTGGATCCATGATTTCAGCATCTCAAGATTGGAATATATTCACTACATTGTAAGGTCCCTCCCATCTAGATCTCAGTTTACCTGAGAAAATTTTCAACTTAGAGTTGAATAGCCAGACCTTGGTGCCAGCAATGAACTCTTTTCTAAATAAATGTTTGTTATAGAAAGCCTTAGTTTTCTCCTTATAGATCCTTGCATTGGAGTAGGCCTCCAATCTCAGCTCTTCCAGCTCTGATAGCTGGAGTTTCTTGTGCATGCCAGTAGAAGTTAGATCAATATTCAATGCTTTAACAATCCAATAAGACTTGTGCTCAAGCTCTATTGGTAAATGGCATGCCTTGCCATACACCAGCCTGAAAGGAGACATCCCTATTGGGGTCTTATAAGTAGTCCTATAAGCCCAAAGAGCATCAGGTAACTTCAGGAACCAGTCCTTCCTATCAAATCTCACAGTTTTCTCCAAAATGTGCTTGATCTCTCTATAAAAAATTTCCACCTGCCCATTGGTTTGTGGGTGGTATGGGGTGGCAACTCTGTGTCACAGAGTTCTTTCTAAGCAGTTTCTCAAACTGTCTATTGTAGAAGTGGCTCCCTCCATCACTAATGATAGCACTTGGGGTGTCAAACCTGGAGAAAATGTTATCCTTTAAGAAGTTAGGACAACCTTGTGATCATTGGTTCTTGTGGCTATGGCCTCAACCCATTTGGACACATAGTCCACAACCACAAGATTATAAATATATCCATAGGAAGGAGGGAAAGGACCCATGAAGTCAATCCCCCAAATGTCAAAGAGTTTAATCACAAGTATAGGCTGCAAAGGCGTAGAGTTTCTTTTGGAGATACTTCCCATCTTTTGGCATCTTTCACAAGCTTTATAATGATGCCATGCATCCTTGATAAGAATGTGCCAATAAAATCCACTTTGGAGCACCATGACAGTAGTTTTGTTTTCAGTGAAATGGCCTCGACAAGCCTGTTCATGACATATACTTAGTATGGTATGGAATTCCTCATCAGGGACACATCTCCTCACCACTTAGTCTGCACAATGCTTAAACAAGTAAGGTCCTCCCACATGTAATGTCTGATCTGTGAAAAGAATAGCTCCTTGTCCATTTTATTCTAATGTGGGGGAATCCTGCCTACAGCCAAGTAGTTTACAATGTTTGCAAACCAAGGTGTAGAGGTGTTGATAGTAAACAACTGTTCATTAGGGAAAGAATCATTGATAAGCAACCTATCAAACTTGTCAGCGAGGATTCTAGATATGTGGTCTACAATCATATTTTCAACTCCTTTTTTGTCCTTAATCTCAAGATCAATCTCCTGTAATAAGAGAATCCATCTGATTAATCTTGGCTTTGCATCCTTTTTTGATAAAAGGTACTTTAGGGCTAAGTGGTCTGTGAACACTATTATCCTAGATCCCAAAACATAAGACCTGAATTTTTCCAAGGCATAGACAATTGCCAACAATTCCTTCTCAGTTGTTGTGTAATTTAACTATGCATCAATCATGGTTTTGCTTGCATAAGCAATCACACAAGGAGCCGTATCCTTCCTTTGTCCCAAGATTGCACCAATAGGAAAATCTGATGCGTCACACATCAGTTTGAATGGCAAAGAAAAATCAGGGGCTTGAAGGATAGGTGCAGAGATTAAACAATCTTTCAAAAGCTCAAAGGCATGGAGACATTCATCATCAAACTCAAAGGGAACCTCTTAGCACAATAGGTGACAAAGAGGTTTTGTGATCTTGCTAAAATCCTTTATGAATCTCCTATAGAATCCAACATGGCCCAAGAAAGATCTGACTTATTTCACAGTTTTTGGTGGGGGTAAGTGTGCAATTAGATCAATTTTAGCTTTGTCTGCCTCAATGCCTCTGTAGGAAACCACATGGCCAAGGACAATGCCTTGATTGACCATGAAATAACTCTTTTCCCAACTTAATACCAAGTTGGTTTCCTCACATCTCTGCAAGACCAGGCTGAGATGGTGTAGATATTGGCTAATGTTGTCCCTAAAAATAGAGAAATTATCCATAAATATCTCTAAAAACTGATCAATCGTGTCAGAAAATATAGCATACATACACCTTTGGAAAATTGCAGGGGCATTGCACAGTTCAAATGGTATCCTTCTATAGGCAAAGGTGCCTAATGGGCATGTAAAAGTCATTTTTTCATGATCTTGTGGATGAACAGGGATTTAGTTATACCCTGAATATCTATCAAGAAAATAATAGAAAGCCTTGCCTGCCAACTTATCCAAAATTTAGTTAATGAAGGGCAAAGGGAAGTGGTCTTTTCTGGTTTTTAAATTGAGCTTTCGATAGTCTATACACACCACACACCCTCCAACCTGTGGTTTCCCTAGTTGGAATAAGCTCACCAGAATTAGTTTTAATTACAGTAATTCCGTATTTCTTAGGGACCACCTAAGTAGGTGCCACCCATTTGAAATCTGAAATTGGCTAGATGACTCCAGCATCTAACAATTTGACCACTTCTTTCATTACCACTTCCAGCATGTGGGGGTTCAATTTTCTCTTCATTTCTCTAGAGGGTTTGGAACCCTCTTCCAGGTGGATTTTATGCATGCACATAGCAGGGTTGATACCCCCTAGGTCAGCAATGGTCCAGCCTATTGCTCTCTTATGCTTCTTTAAAATACAACAATTCTTCCTCTTGCTTATCAGTGAGAGGAAGAAATGATCACTGGCAACTTCTTATTTGCCCTCAAAAAAGCATACTTCAAGGTCTTAGGCAGCTGTTTCAACACCACATTAGGTGGACATATGAGAGAAGACAACAAAGGTGCCTTTGATGGTGGTGGAAGAGACAACACAGTAGGTTTCCATGGTGGATACCTTGTTACTGGCCCCATATCAGAATTTAAGGCTTTCACCTCTTGAACCATGGCTGCGGGGGGCCTTCTCTTCCACAATCTCACTCCACATATTTTCAAAAACATCACAAAAATCATCACCATGCAACAACTTTTGCAAAGTCTCTTCCACAAGCTCATCGAATACATCAATTAAAAAGCAATCCTCATTATCCACGTGAGGCTGATTGGCTTCATCATACACATTCAATTTCACTTTTATGTTGCCAAAAGATACCTCCATTACTCCTAATCTATACTAAATACAAGCATTGGCAGTGGCCAAGAAAGGCCTGCCCAAAATAACAGGAATAGAGGTGGTGCACTTGCTTGGCTCCATGTCAAGCACCAGAATATCTGTTGGGTAGAAAAACTTATCAACCCCAACGAATACATCCTCTATTATTTCCACAGGCCTCCTCTCAGATTTGTCAACTAGTTGTAGCACCACATGTGTGGGCTTCAATTCTCTCAAGCCTAACTTCTCATAAATTGAATATGGAAGTAGTTTTACACTAACTCCCAGGTCTAATAAAGCCTTCTCAATGGCATGATCCCCAATGATGCAAGGGATTGTGGGAACTCCAAGATCTTGAAGCTTGGTTGGGGTTGCAATGGCAAGCACTCGGTTCCTTTTTTCAGCATAAAAGACCTTCTTGGATAGATATATCCTAGATTGTCATTTATGGGTGCACAAATCTTTAAAATTTTTTGCGTAGGTTGGAACTTGCTTGATAGCATCAAGTAAAGGCAAGTTGATCTTTACTTGTTTGAATGCTTCCATCATCTCCTCCACTTTAGTATTCCCCTTATCAAAAGGAGGAGGTGCTGTCGATGCATTGGGAAATAGAAAATGGGAGACTGATCTCTCATTTGCTGCCTTATCAAGCTCATCAGATTTTTCTTTATTTTTGTTTTCAATTTTTTCTGGGGTACATCAACACCTCTATTTTTTATATGTTGCTCCTGCTACATATATCCATGGGTTGTTCTTTCATTTATTGGACTGTTCCTAGACTTAAAACTAACCTGGTTATCTACCAGCCTTCCACTCCTCAAAGTGGTGACAGATTTGGCTTCTTCATGAGAAGAAGTCTCACCCACTATGTACTGCCCTCTTGGGTTGTTCATGGGTTGACTTGGTAGTCTTCCCTCCTCTCTCTTAGTGAAAGTATTAGATAGCTGACCAAGGTGGTCCTCTATCTTTTTAATACTTTGGCTATGAGAGTTGACAGTTTGTGACAAAGGGCCTAAATTCTACAGTGAAGCCAGAACTTGCTCTTCAAATGTGAGGGATCTAGAGGGTGTTGGGACTGGTACACTTTGCTGCACAGGTTAAGCCATTGGCTGAGCCATAGGCTGTTGATATTGGGGCTTTGGAAAGTAGTTCTGCTGGTAGGGTTGGGCATTCCTATAAGGCATCAGATATTGTTGTGACTGGTGGTGGTGGTGGTTTGGGAAGGTATCTTGTCTCCACCAGTAGTAGGCTGTTGTCCATAGGACTGAGCAACATTCACATATTCCAGTACAAAGTATGAAAATTGGGTAGCGGAGGGGCATTCCTCTAGGGAGTGAGTGGGGGACTGGCAGATCACACATGCCTCCTCCACTTGGGCAACCATTGGAGACTACATTGCTCTCATGAGCTTATCAAACTTTTGAGTCAAGCTATCCACTTTCCTTTCCAAATCATTGTATCCACTCACCTCATACATTTTCCCTCTTGTAGTGGTCTCTCTCACCAGTCTAGCAGGGGTCTCAAGGTCTCCCTTTGCATGGAGTTTTCACTAATGATATCAAACAATTCTCAAGCGTCATGAGCTGTCTTGTGGAGGTATGTACCACAACATGAGGCATCAACCATATCCCTGCTCTTGGGATCAATTCCTTGATAGAAACTTCGGACAAGTTTCCATTCAGGAAATTGGTGATGGGGACATTGCTTCAAGAGTTATTTAAATCTCTCCCATGCTTGGTGAAAGTCTTCAGTTGGGGCTTGAGTAAATGAAATAATACTCTTCCTCAACTGACTTGTTTTGGACATGGGAAAAAACTTAGCCAAGAATTGACATTGAAGGTCATTCTAAGACTGAATACTATTGGTTGGGAGCATTGACAACCAAGTTCTAGCTCTATCCTTTAATAAAAAAGGAAAGAGTCTCAACCTGGTTGCTTCCTCTCCCAAACCTGTAATGTTGAAGGTAGTGCATAGTCCTCGAAATTCATCAATGTGCTTATATGGGTCTTCTTTACTCAAGCCATGGTATGAGGGTAGCATCTGTATGATGGAGGATTTGATCTCATAGTTCTCTTGAATAGCAGGGAATTGAATGCAGAAGGGGGGATTGTAAACCCCTGGTGCATTGAATTCCTTCTATGTTCTAGGTTACTCACCCATTGCAGAACTGTTAGAATCAACCACAGGTGTGTGCATGGGTTGCTTAGGTATGAGAAGTCTCTCAACTTCAGGATCCAAGAGGGCAATCTCAGGATTAAGAGATCTCCTCCCAAGCATACACAACAAAAATAAAGGACAATACCCAGAATGACAACACAGAATTAAGCAAAAAAAATTCACAAACACACAACTAATGCTGTAAATAAAAAAACTAAAAATCTAAAAATGTGAACAGAGCTAAGAAATGCAAACTTAAGTACACCTTACTCCTTAAATTGGCACAATGCTCCTTTCAACACAACAAATCCATATCTGCAGTCATAAAATTAAACTACACAAAACTACAGCAGCAATTAGTCAAACACAAAATAGGCAATAAAAAATCTAAATCTAAAATGAGAAAAACTTAGATCTACCACTTTTAAAATATAGATCCCCAGCAGCGGCCCTAAAAACTTGTTGTCTTGCTCACCTTACAATTATTAAATATTTAAAACAGCCAATAAAAAGGCAAAATCGCAGAATGAGGAATCAAGGTAAGCAAGCAGTTCTGCAAGAACCAGGCCTGTTGTAGCAAGTTTTAATAAGTAAGTCAGGGTATGTCCACAAGGAAATGTGATTAAACTATGATAAATCTCTAGATCTATAGCAGATCTGGTACTCTATCCTAAATTCAACTAAATCGAAATAGGAAAGAGGAGAGGTTTCTAGGATTTGTCACTAAAAATTATAAAAAATCAAATCCAAATGATCCAGATTTGATTAAACACAGAGTTAAAGGAAAATGGAGAAATGATTAAAATCAAGAGGTGGAGAATAGCAGCTATGGATTTTGGTGTTTACTAAAAATTATTTGGTTCAAAGGCAGTGCAGGGAATTGGTTTGTAACAATCCTTCATGTGGCTACAAGCTCAGATGCAAGGTATAAGAATGTATTGTCAACCAGAGAATTGAAGCAATCCTAAGGCTATGATCTGTCCACTCGAATGGTCACAAATCATCTAAGAGATTGTTCCAATTCAAGGATCTTAATTGGAGCATCTAAACCATTGCAGATGCTGTGGATGCAAAGCTAGAAGCTCAAGCATCCACAAGGTATTAGATCTAGGGAAATCAAATGGCAATAAAAAGATCTATGGATCTTAGTTAACTTTTCATTCAACAATGACTGAATCAATACAAGTTACAATCGATTGTTCTCAAATCTACAATCTGTGCAACACCTAATCCTCCTATAAAGTTTTGAACCTCTCAATTTATAGCTCTCAACCTCACCCTAGCTAGCAAAGTGGGTTAGCCAACCAGAATTGGCTAAGAGGAGAATGGGGGAAGAAGGAAGAGAGAGAGGGAATTTTTTTGAGGCAAGATGGAGATCAGATTTGGCTCTGGTTCTCCTAATTTCTGGATGCCCACTCCTTAATTTTTTCAAGCTTTTATACTCTTCTATCTTCTCAGATCTGTTTCAGCCAATCAGAGCCTAAGAGAATAATTCTGTTATTCTGGGTTGTTGATGTGGCTGATTTCTCTTCTAGAATCTCTTTCCCCATTGGTCTAAAAACTGGTAAATACAAGTAAGGTAGTTAGGGTTCCCACTCGTGCCCAGTTGCATACCAAAAATACCCCCAAGGGTCGCTAACATGCTTTAGAATGTGTGCACAATGCATTGGCGTGTGGCAGCTGCTGTGAAAGGAACTGAGAAGTTCCTAATTCGAATGTCGAGAGGTTCTGGGAACCTCTCGACAGGTTGAAATGGCTTTCGACAAGTTTGGTTGACTAGTCAATAGGATTGGAGACTTCTCGACTGGTTCATGAGTCTTCCCAGCATTCACTTCGAAAGGATGGAGTAGCTCTCGATAGGTTCATGTGAACCGGTCGACAGGATTGGAGTACATCTTCACCTTCTGTCTAATTCTTCATTCATCCTCTCTACAAGTTATAGTCAGCATGTCGACTTGTTATATGGTCTTTAGTTGAGTGGTCGATAGGTTGACTCAATCCTCACGAGAATGAGCATAGCTTCAGGTAAGTTGTCGATAGGTTGCCTTCCACTATTCGACAGGTTCAGTTGAACCTCGTGATAAGTATCTGGAACCTCTCTACTTCTACACCACTAGGTATCCTCTTGATAGGATCCACAATTGTACCTCCAACCTCTCGATAGGTACTGGAACTTCACGGGATCCTCATATTTCCAACTTCGTTCCTCTCGACAGGTTGGCTTTTATTTCCAGAACCTCTCGACATGTACTGGAAAGCTCTCAATAGGATCTTCTGCTGTGCCTTCAAGCTCCCGACAACTTTATTCTAAGCATCCAAACCCCTGTCGATAGGTTAACTTATCCTCTCGATAGATTGTGTCCTTTGTTTCCACAGCTGGAATATAATCCTGTGTTGTTGTTATTAATTTGTTCGATACTCGGCAACCTCTTGTTGAGTTTAATATTTATTCCTTGCAACTGCTCTTGGTTCCAAGCATACCCAGTTGGGCTCAAGACATTCTCATGAACTTCTAAGGCTCTGTGGGCTACTTGGCTGGGTTTGGGCTATCTGAGCACATGTTGAGATGTATGAGTAGCTTCTTTGGCTATTTTAGGTGAATGTCTGCACTAAGAGTATAATTTATTGCTTATCTATAAAATACACTGAAAACACATTATTAGTCAGCTCAAAGGTCTATCAAAGGTTAGGTTAGGAGGTAAAAAATGATATTTTTTATTGCTTAACAGCACCCCAAACCCATATATCTGCTAGGAACATTTGGTATATCCACACAACTAGAAAGCAAAAACATGCACATGAGAACAAATTATGAATTTAATCTCCATTTCTGTACAATAAAGGAAAAACCTGTAGCCCAAAAGATAGTTCTAATCTCATGCCACTGCATGAGCAAAAGAACCAACCCGAACCATCGGGTGATGAAACAACAGTCACCCAGATGGTTCGCCAAAAGAATGTCTTACAAAAATTACATTTGTCTCAAAATAAGGCTGGACATAACAAGTCGTACAACCACTCTCACCAAACAATCAAAGTACGCAGAGGGTCTTCTAAAAGAACTCCTCAGGAGGGGGCTCCGACTCTTCCCCAGGCACGTAATCAGAGTCCTTCGGATCTACTTCTCTCGAAGCAGTAGCAACAACTAACACTAGACCTATGACGTATAGTCGAAAGAGTGATCTACATCATAGCTCAATAGGGAATTAACTAAATAAATATATAAGTCTATCTTACTCACATATATTCCATGACATAGCGAAACATGATTTATCAATAAAAGACAGCTGGAAAATAGTTTAAGTTAATGAAAGCATGAACTAATTGCACATCTGTTACACTACACATTTTCTCTTATTTACTAAAAGCATGAACTAAATGATTGGTCTCAAAAACTTAAATCAAATAACTTAAATAATTCCCGAGCATTATAGCATTGAGCCCCAATGGAATACCCACCATCGTCGTCCAATCAGACTATTTTTCTTTATGTAATACGAGCCAAGTCCCTCTCCTAGGTGGCGAGGCACAAAAACTCACGTACATCCCTAGAATGTTATACTGGCGTACGGATATCCCGCCATACCGATCACGGATATCCTGTCGAGTCAGTCGCGGGTATACCACCACGTCGGTGGGGTATTCTTCGAACCTTAAATCAATTATGTAAAAGTACTTATAGTTTTCACCGTATAATTGTGCTAAATATAGTATTTAAGGTTTGTTAAAACTCATTAAAATAACTTCACATCACTTGGATGTTCACGTTTCCCATACATCCTTGGTATGTAACCTGCTCATATGCATCGCGCAAATGCCCGCATCATGTTCACACCCCTCGGGATGTCACATACTCATAAGCATACTTGTTTCCTTACATAGTGTTCACTCACACACACACTTCAATTCCACATACTGAACTACTTGTCAAAAAAACACAAACACACCTCTATGCTCTCAACACATGCCTACACATTTTCATATCACTATATACATGCTATCATAATCAAAGTACATGTTCAAAGTATTCCCTATCTCCCGTGCTTCAACCCCAAGCATCAAGGTCCAAGGTAGCTCCCCATGCTCATATCCGAGTATTCATACCTAAAGTACACAATGTCATTCACAAAGCATAAAAAACAATGCAAAAAGTGAAGGTACAAGGCCCTCCGAGAACTCCATGGTCTAAAATAGAACCTACAAGAAACTATCAAAATCGATTAATCGATCCCAATATCGATTAATCAAAATTTCAAAATCGATCAATCAATTTGGAATTGATTAATCGGCTTTTCCAAACTCCTCATTTTCCAGTCACTGGAAGTACCCAGTTGATTAATCTATTCCAAATCGATTAATTGAAAATAAAAATCGATTAATTGACTTTAATTCAATTAATCGGTTTCATGCTACAGTTTCCTGGTTTGCCTTCTGATCAAAACGATTAATCGATTAATCAATTTTGACAGAAAAACAACCCTATTTGGCTATACATCTCGCTTTCACCCTTTTTTCTCAATCTTTCTTCTCTTCCCTCTTTTAATCCAACATTTATACATTAAATTAAAGCTCAAACTTCACACACATCATAAATTAGTAAAGCCTTACCTTGAATTGGATCGTATGCTTGATTCAATGGCTTGGATCGAAAGATAGGGTTATTAGCTTTGATTTCACAAATTCACACACGTTGCCTTCGAGATTAACAGCCCATGTATGGCTTCAATCCACAATTTCACAAAAATCCTTAGCATTTACTCCGTCCTTCCTCCTCACTCTCTCTCTCTCTCTTCATAAATCCCTAACCACCAACCAAAAATCGAAGAGAAACAAATTCTCTTAGCCCTTAGACTATTTAACCCAATTCATTCTTTGGTGTAAAACACATGCACCCAAAATAGGTGTATATGACCTTATCAAAAGATCTAACACCACACACTCATGTGTACTCTCACCTCGAACCTAATCCAACCTAAGTCATCATGTTGACTTTCATTTGATCATACAAGTAACCATACGAGCACACATCCAGAGGACACTATTCTAGGACCAAGATTTCAGGGATGTTACAAAAATACTTTCGAAAGCTCGAGGGTACACCTTTCTCAAAGTTTGTATCGATCGTGCCCTGGGCCAAATTTGGGTGTCTACACATTTTTAGTATGTTACTTGATGCAAAATACTTAAGTAACTATCGGATGGAATTGTAGGATCAATAATTAATAGATTACTAAATGAAGCTTCTTTATTTTTAAAATGATCTAATCTAGTATAGATTGCATGAATTTCGGTGGCATTTTGATGTTTATGAGTAATTAATTCAGTTTTTAATGAATTAATTTCTTGTTTGAGATAATTAATGGTTATTGGTCTAGTGGGGCCCTGATTTTCGAATCAATTAAATAATTCTTTAATCGAATAAGGGTTTTGAATTATTAATTTTCTTTTATTTTCTTTCTTAGCCATAGTAATACGTGCTTCAATTAATTTGATTTTCATTGTCAGATCCTCAGTTTTATCGACTAAGTCCAATAATATGATTATTGGTTTTATTTCTTCGAAATCAAATTCTTGTAATTTAGAAGAACTAGTATCCAACAATAATATAGATAATTATAATTTTAATCCTTCATCAATTAGAAGGTTAGCTAATGTTTCTTTGGTTTTGCAACTATTGGCATAATGGCCAAATCTGCCACAATTATAACATTTAATGCCTTTTTTAGATCTTTGTGATTTCTTCTCTCGATAAAACCGAGAAGAAGAAGGTTTGGATTTATGATCTTTATTAGAAGATTGATGATATTTTCTTTTAGAATATTTAAGATAATTTTTAGATAATTTACCCTTTCCTTGTGAAGGAAATTTGATTTTAGGGTCAAGGAAAATTAATCACAAAATTCACATAATTCTTTGCAACCAGTTAGTCATTGGAAGTTTAATTGTTAGTCTAATTTTAAATCATTACACAAACTTAAGCCTTCACAAATAATAATACTAGTTAGTTCGACATAGGTAAATAGATTATAATTGATTGTTTGTTGATCATTTTGAGAATTTCACCATGTTGAGCAGGAATGAGAATATTGTCCCACCATCCTTTCAACATGCCAGTAAAACCAGCAGTGATGAAACGAGGAATTTGATAGTTAGTATTACAACTCTGTTTAGAAATGATACTATATATAACCATCTTATGTTTAATTTCAAAGATGACATTTAGATTCACCATCAATATTCCATTCATAAATATATTTATTATCATAAGATGTTTGCATTTACAAATAATCTTCTTCATAGAGAAGATCTTGAGGTGTAGGTCTAGGATAATAATGCCTAGAACTTAAATCCCATTGTTTTTTTTATTTAGATGAAAGTATAATTTTATTAAATTCCATCTCATTTTTTAAGGATTCAAAATTATGTTGAGTCTCCAAAATTTTGAAAATTTCTCTTTCGGAGTCAGAGTTGTTAAGAACATTAATTTGTATGTTATCTTTCTTAATAGATAATCCTTTTAACCTAGAAATTTATTTTTCAATAAATTCATCTTGTTTAGTAATATGTATTTTTGAAGATAAATTGAATCCAGTAATGTCGACCGGTGGTTTGGTGTTTGGTTGTTCAAGATTTAGAACTTCTATAGATTTAGGAATAGAAGTTAGGTTAATATGATTTTCTATCATGGTTAATTGACTACTAATCGTTTGAAGATTCAAGTTAGTAATTTTATTTTTTTTCATAGATTTGATAAATCTACCTTGATTTATGTGTTGATCGGTTCAACTGGCTTAATAAAAGCAGTAACTTCAAGAGTTAATGTAGAATTTGCCTGAGTTAATCTTAAAACATCAACTAGTGGATGAATCGATTGAACTATAGAACCATCCAATTTTTGCCAAGATTTATGACATTCTTCAAAGATATAAATCCTTCTTTGGTCCTAAGTCATTTGAGGAAGTTGAGTTGCTTAAAACCAAGTAACAAAAGGAATAATTTAATGAGAAAATTCTACATATTTGTAATATTCAATTCCGAATTTTATCAGCATATGAACTTCCCAAGGAAATCGTATCCTTTTGGATGTAGGACCCAGAGTGGCCCGATATACGAGGTCTAAGGAAATTAATAAAATTGTTGGGAGCTGATGTCCTTATTTTGAAGCTTTGTGGGATATTACTCTTGATACCCATTGAAATCTAGAAGCACCCATTTCGAAAATTGTGGAGACATCGTAAAGACTCAAACTAATTCGAAATGACACCCTATTGGGCCCAACTTTTGAGGTCAAAATGAACAATGATAAGTCAAATGAGGACACGATAACCTCATTAAATCAAGTGGTTCCTTTGTTATGGACACCTGTGCAAGTCTAGGAGAGTTCTACACTATACTTCTTGAAATCATAATATTGAACATAACATCCAAAATTGACCCAACCAATGGACCCAATAAGCGACCCATAATAAGTAATGTACTATTGGGACTTAGTGCCTTTGATTGATAAATCGGTGTACCCCAACTAACGACACCTCAGTCAAACTTAAATAGACACTGACTGGAACTAGTACCTTAATTTGAGAATTATGGGAAAGTACAAAATATAGGATAAGAGAATGGATATTTATATATTACAGTCCTGGTCTAAGCTTCACTAATTATAAGATAGATGGCACTAAATAGACCAATATTTAATCCATTTTGGTAAAAAAACATAGTTAAACACTATCTGTGTGCAACTAGTGATTGGTATTGGCTGTGGTGAAAAATATAGGTAAACACTATCTGTGTGCAACTAAAGATTAGCATTGGCTATGCTTTAATGATTTTGATTTAATAGGAGAGATAGATCTCTCTTATAATCCTATTGAATTAGTTATAAATATAAGTCCCCAAAGGACTCTAATTAATGGCTGCACTAAGTATCGTGTAAACTGATTAAGGAAATAGCCTAGTGATCCTATTTGTGCAATCATAGACTTTGCGGGTTCGTCGCGATGATGCACTCACTAAAAAAATGGATGGAGTCGCCACATGGAGCTTTTGGTGTCCCGGGATACCCAAAATCAAGATTATAAGCATTGAAGTGCGAAATATGACTCCGAATCACCGGTCTATGCCAAAGCCTCTAGGTAGGGACTTCAGTTACTAATCAGGAAGGTGTTAGGCACCCGATTAGCCCGCTCGTAAGCAGTCTCTACTATGGCCATAAATAAAATAAAGACAAAAAACAAACAACACTTTCCCTTGCTTTAAGGTATTCTGATCCTGTTTGAGCCCCCCGCAATCACCGAAATTTTGGCGGCGTAACGGCTCAAATTCTAGGATAGAGGACAGGCTAAAACAAAAAAAGGTAGAGGAATAGAGGGGAGAGTCGGAGCTCTCGGGCCCTTTTAGCACCATCGTGGATCTTCGCTTTGATGCTAACTCCAGCGAGCTTCCGAAGGCAAATGGGTTAGAGATGAGTTTTAGTTTGCTATGGCTTGGAAGTTTGAGGGTATGAGGGATGAACTGAGATTTCCTAACTGGCTAAGGCTGGGAAATGGTATTGAGAGCAGCATGGAGGTAGGGGATGAACTTGGGTTTCAAGACCTAGAAGGTTCGAGCTTTGAGATGGGAGAGACTTTCTCTATAGTTTTCTCTGTTTTGGGAATTGTTATCTAGTTTCTGTCCGTCATAAATTTATCTCTGTGGAAATTTTTCTAAGTTTGTCTCTTAGAAAATTTTCTAGGTCTAAAAGTGAAGGGTGGGGGCCTTTATTTATACAGTTGGGGTAGATTAAAGGAGGTTCTTAAGTTCTAATGAAGGTTAAGAATTAGGTAATGGTTGATCTAAGGATTTTGAGGATTTCAGGGACTTGGAAAAGGTGAAACAGGTTTTAATGATGGATGATGAGGATAGCCACGATCACGATTTTGAATTCTGAATCCTGTTTACGATCCCTCCTGAATACGATCTTGAATTCAGAATCCTATTTACGATCCCTCTTGATTATGATTTTAAATTTTGTTTACGATCCCTCCTTAATATGATTTTTGAGTACTATTCCTGAGTATGATCCCTCCTAAAAACGATTCCTAAGTACGATCCCTCCTGAATACGATTCCTTAGTACGATCCCTGCTTATGTAATTTCATTTTGCCATAACTTTTGATGTATAACTCAGAATTAGGCGATTCTTAGCTCACTGGAAAGCTGTGAACCTCTACTTTCCAATGTTATTATTCATAGCTTTTGTAGATTTCTATATAAACTTTAGCATTCCTCTTTCTATCCGCTATTTTGGTTGGTTCAAATCGGGTTCTATGGGTCCAATTTAGGATTTCTAAGGGTTTAGGAAGGATCCTAAGGGTTTGGTTTGGCTTCTATGGGTTCAAGATGATTCCTAAGGGTTTTGGAAATTCTTTTGAATGCTCAAAGTATGTCGTTCTCGAAGTAAGGTTCGATCGGGCCTTGGGCCAAATTTAGGTGTCCACACTATTGTATATATGGGTTCAAAACATTAATAATGATTAATTTGATAGAAGTCAAATACTAACTCGAGGATTTGAACTAATTGGATTGTTAATCGTTGATTTAACCCAGAACTTGATTGAATTGTTGAACTATTGTATATATAATTGAACTCGAAAATCGATTGAATTATTGATTTTTGATGTAGATAGAGATTGAATCTGAAGACTGTTTGAATTGTTAATACTTGATGTACTTTGACATTAACCTAAAAATTGACTTTGAAATAGTAAATTGCCCATTGAAAATAATTGGTGAATAATATTGAACGAATACTAATATGAAATTAAACTCGACAATGTTGAATGAATTACGAGAATAGAAATATTATAAAAGATCAAAATATTGAATATTGAACATTAAATATCAAATATTGAATCGAATATTAAATATTAAATATTGAACATCGAATACCGAAGATCAGAAATTGAATATTGAATACCAAACATTAAATATTGAATAATTGATATTGAATACTAAAATTAAAAGTGGAAATATGATACTGATATTGATATCGAAACCTCACATGCTAACCACTGTTCTTACGAATAAGCTCGAAATGGGCAACTCGAAAGAATTTGGAATGTTAGAAGAGGATTATGTCCTAGAAGGACTAACAGGGTCAATATGATACTTGCCTATATTGACTAGATGGTGAAGAGTGTCTGTCCTTATTTGTGCGACATTGGCAATTGATATTGATATCGGACCATGATTGGTGTTAGTATCACACCGAAATAAATAAAAGACATTAAGAAATCACCAAACTAACTAAATTAAATTATTTACTTAATATTGTTAATTTTGTGACAACCGAATATATTTGATTAATTAATTAAATGAATAAACCCTGATTAAATTACAATGACGCAACTTGATACTCCATGATGATATTGATAGAATGGTAAATTGGTAACTTAATTTGATATGTTCCTGTTGATATTGATAGAATCGCTAATAATAGAATGATTTATTGAAAAATCCAACTTAATGTTTCTCTATTGATATTGATAATTGAAAGTGAGGATTAATCATTAGAAAACTGAATGATCAACTTATATTGAATGGATCCTCGAGCATTATCGTCATTGCCTTATTAGTGCTTAATGAGTCATTGTTTGATAGATTGATAGATTGATAGATTTAAAACTTAGATATAACGATATTGTATTATTGATTAGTTGGATAATTGTTAAAATTTAGTTTAAAATACTAGTTAAATTAAGAGAATTTACTGAAAATTCTTTGATAAATCTAGTGTAGACACCCAAATCTGGTACAAGGTATGATCAACCTGTTCATTAAGTAGGGACACATCTCCGAGCTTCCGAAAGACCCCCATAACCCTTTATAGCAAATTAGAGCCCCTAGAACCCATACTGGAACCAATCCCGTGCCCACAAGTCAAAAATAAAATTTTCTAGGAAAAATAACCCATGCGTGCATATTATGCACACATGAGTAATTTAACTCATGCGTGCATAATATGCCTGCATAGCCCACTTCATCTTCTCCAGGAACCGATCCGTGATTGTGCAGTTGGTTTGAAAGCATGTGTGCATAATATGCGCGCATGCCTTAAAAACCTGTATATCCGAGATCTTAGCTTTTCTTGTTGGTTTTTTACTTGTAGACTTTCCCAAATTTGGGGGGGAGTTTCCTCATTACATTTAGGCCCCCATAAGCCTTTAGAATCACTCTTTTGCCATTTAAGTGGCTACCCCACCATCTACCATTAGAATCCATCCATTTTTAACTTTTCCAAACCCTCGAAATCCTCGAATCCTTAGATGAACCTATTACCTAATGTCAAAGCCACCATTAGAGTTTTAAGAGCCCACTAATCACTCTCTCCTCTATAAATAGAGACCCCCACCCTTTATTTTAATACATGCTAATTTTCCTAAGGTGAAACCGTAGCCAATCTCCCTCTCATACCACCACACTTCCAAGTTCCCTACTTCCCAACCTTAGCAACGTTAGGAACCCTTTTCCCCTTTAGCATTTGGTAGCTTGGCAGAGTTAGTTCTACGCGAAGATCCCACGGTGGTGTTACAAGAGCTCAGGAGTTCATCTTTGGTTCTTCTCTCCTCCTCTATTCTCTATTTTTCTCTTTTGCTTTTCCCTTATCCTATGATTTAAGCCGTTACGCCACTGAAAATTTGGAGAGTACGGAGAGCTTAATAGGATCAAAGTGCCTTTGGGCAAAGGGAAGTGTCACCCCTTTCTTCCCTTTATTTTACACTTTGGCCATAGTAGAGGCAATTTATGAGTGGGCCAATTAGGTGCCTAACATGTTCCTAATCGATAACCAAAGTCTTTGCCTAGAGGCTTTGGCATAGATCGGCAATCCGGAGTCAATTCTAGCACTTCAGTGCATATGATATTGATTTAGGTATCTCGGGACACCAAAACCTGCAGGTGGCGACTCCTTATATTTAACCATCATTGCGACGGGTCCACGAGATCCCTGGTTGCACAAATGGCGACTCCACTGGGGATGTTTCTATTGAGCTTCAACTTGAAGCTTGGCCTACCTTGTATATTTCTCATTTTGATCATATCATGCTTTTCAGCCTAGTCGCTTGACTGGCATTTTCATTTGATACTTACCCCTACGATTCCATACTTTTTTTGCCTAGTCACTTGCACGTTTCTACTTTCCGTATTTTAAATTCTTGCAATATACTGTCTTTATTTCTTTTCGCCTAGTCGCTTCACTGGCACTTTCGTTTGGATATTTACCCCTATGATTTCACACTTTTTATTTTGGCTAGTCGTTTGACTGACATTGTCATTTATTTATTTTTATTTTTTTAACATATTTCACCATTAGACACCGGCCCATGGTGGCAGCACAGGAATCTAATAGCCTGGATTGTGGACTGTGGCAATGTAAAGTACTAAAAATTTTTGACCTTTGAATAATTCATCTCGGTGTGCATGCCCAACTGGTCACGCACCTGAGAATATAAAATTTATTAAATATTAAAGTGATTAATGAGTAAGATTAAGTTTTGAGTGAAAATAATTGAGTTAGTGGTGATATTTAAACCATTTGATGAAGTGATTTACACCGAGTTATGGTGTAGCGGCTTAACACCTAAGACTAAGCATGTAAGTATAAGGGTTAATTGAATGCAAGAGCATTCATTTCTCTTGTTTTGGGTTGTTGAGGAAGTTATTGAGAAGAGAGAGAAAGAAGGTGAGCTTTTAATTCATGTGTGTGTTGTGCATGATTGGAAATTGTGCATGAAATTGTGGAATTAGGATTGAAGAAGATCCCCAGAATTCAGCTTTGAAACCCTAGCTGAAGCGTGAGCTCGTGGATGGAGGAATTGATCAATTTAAGGTGAGGAAATTGTGCTCAATTATGATTTATATGAGTGTTAGACTTCAGTTAGCAAGTGGGCGAGAAATGAGAAGAAAAGAAGTTAAGATTTAAGAAAAATGGGTTTGGGAAGTTCCAACCCGCGTATGTGAGGAATCTGACAAAATAGATCGATCGAAATTAGTAATCGATTGATCAATTTTGTCGGAGCAGAAATATAAGAGTCTGGAGAAACCGATCGATCGATTTTGTCAAAGCACTGATCGATCAATTTGAGAAAACAATTTACATGTTAGAGAGTTTCTGTGGCAGCCCGGATTTTCGCACCCAGAAACCCGTGCCATTAGATCACCCATAAGGCGATCGCGGAACACACCGAATACCTGATATATCCATACACAAAGTGGAAACAAACATATATTCTAACAAAGCAGATAGAGTCATCATAAGGAAATAAATCTCCAATTCTATATAATGACAACATCCAATGTACACACAAAAGACGGTTCTAATTCAATGTAAAAACCCATGGACAAAAGAACTGAACTGAACCACTAGTGACAAAACAACTGTCACGAAAATATGGTTCGAAAAATAACATAATAGTAACGTACTAAATCCAATATACAAACTAAAATGGTTGGACACACCAAGCCTTACACAAAAACTCAAAATAACTACTAGTGCAACAATGCCCACTAGAAGAACTCGTCAGGAGAGGGCTCAGTATCCTCCTCTGGTATGTACTCAGGGTTCTTAGGATCTATGTCCTCAGTACCCGCATCAACACTTGTACCTGTGACATATAGTCAAGGGGTGAGCTAACATCTAAGCTTAATAGGGAAACATAACTTAACATGCATATTTTCACATCACACATATATCTCATGACATAATTCAAAACATGTTTTTCATACTAAGAATCACAATTGAAAAGTATTTAAATTGACATAAAAACTGATATTTGATGCACATGTCAAATCATATGAATCATAGTTTTCTAAAACTTGCTTTTATAACACATACTTAAAACACTTACTTAAATACTCTCTCGAGCATATATAACATCGAGAGCGACAAATATACTGATGGAAAACTCCAACCATTGTCGTTTAATGAGTAATTTTACATAATGCCCAAACCCCTTTGAACGAGGTGACTTGTGTCGTATGAAGTATTATCGTAGAATGGTAATCAAAGAATGGATATCCTTCCGTATCGGACCACACTTACGGATATCCCACCATACCGGTCACAGATATACCGCCGCGTCGGTAGGGTATTTAGACATATGAACCTTAAATCAAAGTGCTAAATCTAACTTATAGTTTATCACCGTGAATTGTGGTAATTTATAAACGCTTGCACACACACATATTCACATCTTTCTGATGTCACACACATGCATGGCTTATTTCACACACACACACTCAATTCTGATATCACACCCACACATAGTTTCTCTAAGTGCACATACACACACACACACACCTTTCATATTTAAAACTATGAAGAAAGTTTACGCTAAATAACCGTCAGAACTCACAAATCACATACATTCTTATCATATCACTAAATCCATGTTCATTGTAATCAAATACACATGTTACAGAGTTTTCCCTACCTCAAGCAAAGCTAAAACGAAGACTTCTTATTCTGAGCTAGCCCCTCACACATAAACCAAAGCTCATAGCTAGGATACACCCAAACATGATTCATACGTCAGAAATTACTTAAAATGGGAAGGTATTAAGTTTCCCCCAAGTCTCCTTAACAAAACAAAACAAATTTCAGAATCTGACCAAATCGATCAATCCATTCCCAAACAGATCGATCAGTTTCTAAATCGATCGATCGAATTGTATTTTGATCGGTCGGTTTCCACAGAAATCACATATTTCTAAGATCACAATCTGATCGACCTATTTCCAAATCGATCGATCTATTTCCAAATCGATCGATCAAATTTCAAATCAATCGATCAAATTCAATTTTGATCAATCGGTTCCTTAAGAAAACTACACCCTCCAGGTGCCATAATCCAATCGATCGGTTCCTTCAGAAACTCTCTAACACGTATACTGTTTTCTCAAATCGATCGATCAGTACTCAGACCGATCGATTGGTTTCACAAATCAATCGATCGATTTCTCTAGACTCCTTCATATTTTTGCTTTGACAAAATCGATCGATTGGTTACTAATTTCGATCAATCGGTTTTGATAGATTTCTCACATACGCGTGTTGGAACTTCCTAAACCCATTTTTCTTAATTTTAACTTCTACACTTCTAATTTTCCACCCATAAGCTAACTAAAGTCTAACACACACACAAATCACAATTTCACATAAATTTCCTTACCTTTAATTGATTGATTCTTTGATCCACGTGCTTCCCCAAGCTAGGGTTTCAAAGTTGAGATCTTGGGATTCTCTTCGATCCTAATTCCACGATTTCACATAAAAATTTAAAATCTTACACACCACACACACGAATTAAAAGCTCATCCTCTTTATCTCTCGTCTCAATAACTGCTCTCACTAATTCCTCAACCACCAAATGAGAGAAATAAATTCTCGCATTCACTTATTCTTATCTTGAAAGCTTTGACTTAGGTTTTAAGCCGCTACACCGTAACTTGGTATACATCCCTTCATCAAATGGTTTAAATATCACTACTAACTCAATCATATTCACTCAAAACATAATCTAACTCATTAATCACTTTAATATTTAATAAATTTTATATTTCTAGGTGCGTGACCAATCGGGCATGCACACCAAGATGAATTGTTCAAAGGTTAAAATTTTTTGAGACTTACATTCTCCCCTCCTTAAGAATTTTCATCATCGAAAATGAACCTAAGGAATGCATCCGTAAGAAGTTACGTTAGCGAACCTATTCACACAGTCTATAGACACCTAAATTTGGCCCAAGGCCCGATCGAGACATACTTTCGAGAGAGGCGTACCTTTGAGCTTCTAATAGCATTATCCAAATCTTTAGGAATCACCTCGGAGCCTTTAAAACCCTCCCCTAACCTTTAGGAACCAATCCCAACCTTTAGAAACCCCTCTGAACCCATAGTAAACCCTTCCGAGAAATATTTAGAGAGAAGAGTACCAGGGCTGGCAGGGACCTCTACTAAGATTAAATCATATACCATTGAAAAGTAGAGGTTTCCAGCTTTCCAACAAGCCAAGAATTACCCCAATCCGAGTTACGCATCAAAAGTTACGGTGATATGAAGTTTGGGCACAAAATGGGCAACATGGGAACCTCGCGAGGCCTGCATTGAATCACGCGATAACTTCACAAGAAGATATGTGTACTTCGCGCATGTAATACTTGCGCCAAGCCATTTCTCCCCAGAAATAGCCTGGCACATGTATTAGTTGCGCCAAGCACAAGTAGGTCCCCCCATGGGCTTTGAACTTTCAGGGACTGTATTTTTGCCTAGCGCATGTATTCTTAGCTACAGTAACTGTGGGTTTCTGGCTCGAATTTTACTTTTGGTGTTTAACTTGTTGACCATCTCAAAGTATAGGATGGGTTTCATTAGGACTATTGCACTCATGCTTACCCTATTTGCAACCCTTTAGACATTTGAAACATCAACCTATCATCTACCATTGATGGCCATTGCCCATTTTTCTAAGCCTTTGAAACCCAAAGAAACCTTAGATGCTAGGATTACCTAATGGCTAACCCTAATTAGCCTCTAAGCACTCCCCTAACCCTCTCTTTTCCTATAAATAGAGAGGTACCTTCCCTTGCAAATGGCTTGAAAATTTTTTCAAAGAGAGAAAGATTAGAGATTTCCTTCTCCCCTTTGGTACACCAAATCCATATAAATTCCAGAATTCAAAACCCTTCCTTAAACCCCATCTTTCATCAAAAATCCTTTAGCCTAGGCGAGAACTACCCCTTACCCTTCCTCCTCTACCTCTTAGCTACCAAGCCTTAGAGGTTAAAACCCATCTCTCAATCATCAAAGCTATCAGAAGCTCGTCAAACGCAGTGATGTGAAGGTCCACAGCGGAGCTACAAGGGCTCTAGAGCTTCGGTTCTCCCGTCTATTCCTCTACCTTCTTAGCTTTTGCTCTATCCTTAAATTTGTGTCGTTAAGCCACCGAAATCTCGGTAGGAATGGAGGGGCACAAATACAGTCATAGTGCCTTCGAGTAAAAGGAAATGCTCTTTTATTTCCATTTTTATTTTATCATTGGCCATAAGTAAAGGCAACTTTAGAGATGGTTGATCAGGTGCCTCACACCTTTCGCGTAGACCAGTGAATCAGAGTCACATTTTTGGTACTTCGGTGCTCATAAAATTGATCTAGGCTTCTCGGGACACCAAAAGCTCTGGGTGGCGACTCTATATCTTTTAGAGGGTGAGCATCGACGCGACGGGATTGTCAAAAATCCTACAGTTGCACAGATGGCGACTCCGCTGGGGAGTAGCTAGTAGAGCTTTCCCTTGAAATTTGGCCTTGTTTTTTATTTTTACTAACGTTTAACTGTCTTTTTGTCATTTCACTCACCCCTATGATTCCGTCAATTTTTCTCACCCCTACTGTGCAACCATGGATCCTTGCGAACCCGTTGCGGCGATACGCTCGCTATGAATGAAATGTAGAGTCGCCACCTGGAGCTTTTAGTGATCCAGGAAACCTTCAAATCAATATTTTGAGCACCGAAGTGCTAAATATGACTCTGATTTACCGGTCTTTGCCAAAGGCTCTAGGGTAGGGGCTTCGGTTATCGATCGGGAAGGGTTTAGGCACCCGATCAACCCGCACGTAGCGGTCTCTATCTATGACCAAAAAATAAAAAGAAAAGGGGCGGAGTTTCCCCTTGCCTGAAGGCAATATGGTCCTATCAAGCTTTGAGCCAAACCGAAATTTCGGCGGCGTAACGGCTTGATTCCTTGGACGGAGGAGACACCAAGAAGGTAGAGGAAGAGACGGGTGAGCCGGAGCTCACGGGCCCTTGTTGCACCGTGGAAGTCCTTCACTTTGGTGTGCTTCCGATGGCTTAAATGGGGTGGAAATAGGTTCTAATGCTAGGATTCAATAAAATATGAAGTGTAGGGTGAGGCCAAAGGCTAGACTTTAGCTAAAGGGAGTGATCTAATGGTGGAAATGGATTGAAAAAGATGAACTAAGCTTGCTAGAATTCTGGGAAATAAGTGGCATTTTCTCTCACTAGGGTTCTCTCGTAGGAGCTGTCTAATCTTTCACCAAAAAATCCAACCTTGATTTTTTTAACCCCTTTGGGAAGAGGGGGGCCTCTCTATTTATAGAGAAGAGGTGGGTTAGAGGGTTACTTAAGAGCTAATTAGTTTAGCAATTAGGTAATCCTCCATCTAAGGTTTTCTAGGTTTTTAGGGTCCTAGAAGTTTGGGAAATGAGGTTCAATGGCGGATGATGGGGTGAGACCATGGGTGACTTAAGGGTTGCCAATAAGCTCAAAGGGGGGTACAACCAACCTCAAGACACCCACCTCAACCAAGGGGATGGTCAAAGGGTCAAACCAGATGGAGGATATTGTAGCTATCTTTGGGCATATGTATTACATACGCAACTTTATGCAATAAAAATCAAGAAAACTAGGGGCGAGAAGATGGGTGCATTGTTGGCCATCTATCTGGGCGATATATTATATATCGAACCAAATTATTAAAAATGCCAGCGATATAATATATACTTTGATCAATCAACCAAATTGGCTGGGCGTATGTAATACATACGCCTGAGCAAAAGTTATCATTTTAAGTGAAACTTCAATCGGCCATAACTTTTGAACCACAACTCCAAATCGGGTGATCTTTGGCTCGTTCAAAAGCTGGAGAAGTTCTCTTTCCAAAGGTATGTAGCACATCCTCAGTAGTGGTCTGTATAAAAATTTGTAGCTCTCCTCCCATCAAATGCTCAGAAGGGTTTAATTTGAGTCTCGGAAGGGATCCTAGGGTTTAGGGGTGATCTCTAAGGGTTGGGGGAATGGTTCTAATGGGTTTTAGGTGATTCCTAAAGGTCTAGATAGATTTTCAAGGTTTCAAGGGTTCCATCAAAAGCACAGGGGTACATCTCTCCCAAAGTACAGATTGATCGGGCCTTGGGCCGAACTTGGGTGTCTACAGATGCCCCTCTTTGGTATTCGATCACTAATGATCGGATGCCAAAGACAAGAGACATCCGAAGAGGTCCAAGGCACGTTTGACGGGTTTGCCTAGTTCAACTCAATTCTTAAACATTCATGGTGATGGTGAGTGTACGTAAGCCCTCTCATTTCAGGATATCGTCCGTACCTCAAAGCTAACAGTCCCCAAGCACATTGCGACATTACTGGGCATAACTGCGATGATCACAGAAAGTGTAAGCCCGCTAGCCGGGATATCGTCCACTTCCTGAGGGAAATTATAGATTTATGATATTTGAGTATTAATCTGAACCAGACAGCTCCATGAAATGGGATGATCGATCTATGCTTCAGAATTGATGCGAAGCACACAAAGCGAAGGCCTACAAACTTGTGCCCAATCCTGTGGGATATTGACAGCTCCACAGGATTGGCCACGGGTGCCCTTACCTAGGTAAGGCTCGGAGTCTTTGGGCGAACCCCTCAACCTCGAGGTTGCTTGAGCATGATTTACTCGAGTGGAGCGAATGTTGATGTCGCAACACTTCTTGGGAATGCATGCCCATTTTCTGAGTGAATTTTTTGTGTTTCCTTTTTTCAAATTTTTTGTTTCAAGGCCTCTAAGCAAAGCTCAAGGACCTCTGGCAACTTTATTCTTGCACAACTCTTTAAGTGGATCAAATTTCAATTAATACGCTTTAAGAATGCGTGCGCTCTTCCAGGGATAGGTGCACCTTGGGGATGTGCTCGTTCCGGTGGCGAGGTGCTCCCGATTCACATGAACCGGAGTGCCTTAACTCGAGACAAAGCTGAAAAGGATCAGGCTAGAACCAAACATCCATCAAAAGAGATGGTCAATTCTAGCCTCCGTCTCTGATGAAATTACATCTTACTAACTATACACAGACAGACACCCATCAGGGGCGATAAGCAGCAAATAGGCGCGAACGGAAGCCTCGACCCTAAGGTACAATTTACGAGGACAAATGACCATCCTACGGATACCCAGATGCAAGTGCATACATTCAACTGGGAAACGTGCCTATACAGGTTTTAAGCCTGTGTAAAAGGAAATAAAAGGGAATGAGCCCTTCGGTTTGTATGTTTGCACATAGTTTGGTTGGTTGTAATTTCATTTTTGACGGGTCAGTTTCAACTGATAATAGACTTTTCGAATGGTCTGAAGTCGGGGGCACTCTTGGTCAACATAGATACGTAGGTGGATGATCAGAGTTAACACTTGGAAGGTGGGGTCAACCTCCTCAGGATTTTAATTACATAACAAAGGTCGTTATTTCCTCTCTTTTTTTCTTCTACTTTTTTCTTCTTTCATGTCAGTACGAGACTTTGAGCATGCTCAAACTGTTTTTATTTCTGCACATATCCTTAGGCGAATCAACTTGCCATGTTGATATACCTTAAGGACATGCGCATTCGGGTGACAGGTCCTTGGTTTGCCTACTGGATCAGGTCTCAACTTCTACTGGGGAAGATCTTGGGCTAGGTGTATGATCCCAGGAGTGACCGGTGATGGATGAAGTTCATTTGCCTGCCGGATCAGGTATGGGGAGTCCTTGTGCAAGGCGAGGTTCGAGAACTTTCGGTGAACCCGATCATTCCAAATTGATTTAACACGGTTCTCGGAGTGGCACAAACGGTCATTGCGACGTTCTTTTGAGAACTAGTGTCATTTTCAGCAATTCTCTTTCTTCTTTTT
This sequence comes from Chloranthus sessilifolius, assembly GCA_021018995.1. NCBI lineage: Eukaryota > Viridiplantae > Streptophyta > Magnoliopsida > Chloranthales > Chloranthaceae > Chloranthus > Chloranthus sessilifolius. The sequence goes on from CM037597.1 coordinate 102,572,226, forward strand.
TTTGGTTTTGGATCTTATGATTTTATGGAGCACCTAGCGGGTGCTCACAGATCTAGATCCGTTTATGGCACGGTCCCTTTGGGCTAGTCGAAGAGAGCTCGAAGAGCCGTTTGGGGATGCGTGCACCATCACTTGATGGTGTGCGGGCTTCTAAGGGAGACCGGGCCGTGGCCCATAGCATGCAAGGGGGTCCGTCGGGCCTCAAAGTCGAAAAAAAAGACCAGGCAGTTTTAAAAACTGCCATTTCTGGTCGGGCGTATATAATATATACGCCTGACCAAAATGCAATGAAAAATGGCCGGGCGTATATATTATATACGCCTGACTAGAATTGGCAGTTTTTAAAACTACCCGAGCCCGAGCACAAAAGGGACCCCCTCTCTTTCAAACTCTAACTTCTTCCCTCCTTCTTTCTCTAGTCCGGGACAACCTCTTAGGGTTTTGGCATTCGATTTTTCTTGAGTTTTATTAATGGGAGCTGCGTGTGTGGATCAAGAGACGTTTATCCTCCACCGACTGGATCTATTTCTTCTCCCGTTGAAGGTAATCGACCTTTCCTTGGAATTTTTGATGTTGTTGCTTGTTTTTTTTTTTGTATATATGCATATATATATTTTTTTGGAGGTTCCTTCTTCCTTTTTGTTGTTTGCTGTTGTTGTTTTGTTTTTTGTTTTGTTGTTTGTTGTTTTTTTTTTGGTATATATGCTTTCCCCTTTTTTGTTGCTCTTTTTTTCTTTTTTTTCTCTTTCTTTGTGTTATTAGGTGATGCTTATTTTATTTTATTTTTTTTTGTTTTTTTTTTTGTATATGTTTGTTTTTGTATATGTGATGCCCCTCTCTTTTTTTCGTTTATGTGATGCCCTCTCCTTTCTCTTTTTTTTTTTTGCTTTTGTTTTGTTTTTTTGTTGTTATTTTTTTTTGTATATGTGATGCCCTTCTTTTTTTCTTTTCTTTTTCGTACATGTGATGCTCTTTCCTCTTTTTTTTTTTTGATTGTATATTTTGGTATATGTAATGCCTCCTTCTGGGTTTTGTTGTTTGTTTTTTTTTTTTATGGATCGGTGCATATGTGTTATTGTTTTTTTTTGCATTTCTCTCTTTTTTTTTTTTTAATTTTTGTTATTATTGTATATATATATATATATATATTTTTTTTTTTTGGATACTTGATTTCTTTCTTTTTTTTGTAATGCATTTTTCTCCTATTCATTTTTTCCATTCCTCTTTTTCTTTTTTTTTTATGACGAATTAGTGCATTTTTTTGTTATTCCCCCTTTTTCTTCTTGTTTTTAGCAACCTTTTATTATACTGATGTGTTCCTCATTTCCAGATGTCTGACCATGAAGAGCGGGATCCCTGTGGGGGCAGAGATGGCCTATGGTTCTCACGAGAACAGTTCATCATTTCACGCAGCTCTTCTCGGCCTTGGTACGAAATGCAGGTGAGGCCGCTTGTCTTGGCCTCTGCATTATCGAAGATACTCACATGTCCAACTTTGGGATCACGGTCGAAATGTGAACAGCGAGCCTTTTTTTCCTTTGTTTTCCTTTGATGCCTTGATATACCACTTTGCCCTTATTTGGTGATGCCTTTTGTTTACAACACATTATGTTCCGGGGTGGTTGGTTTGACCTTCAGCGCCTCGTACTTTATCTCCCCCAGGTGGTGAAGGATCTGCTCGCCCAAGCTGGTTTTTGGGACTTCATTTCGTACCCCGTTGTGAGGGCTCACACGGCCTAGCTGAAGGCCTTGATAGAGCGCTTCCGCCCCGAGACTATGACATTTCACATGGCTATGGCCGAGATGACCCTCACACCCACCGACTGGTCCATGATCACTGGGGTTCTTGTTGGAGGGGTGCCAGTGATACCTGCCCGTACGCCTGATAGGGAGGAGGTGATTCGGCTGATAGGGGCCTACCTGTCCTCTAGGAACGTTCGTGGGTCCGAGGTTAAGCTATCCTGGTTGGTGGGTTTGTTTGAGCCTCTCGAGTTAGTGGACCTGCGCCAGCCTGATGCGGCCATTTACCTCGAGCCAGAGCGTGCGCTGATGCTGGCTCGCATTTCTCTACTGTTCCTCCAGGGCAAGACTCTCCTCTCAAACACCAGCGGAGGGCGGGTCTCGTTGTCCTTACTCAACCTTATGGTGAATTGGGACACCGTGCATCGGTTCGATTGGGGAGGTGCTGGCTATGCGGTGCTCATGTCTAGCTTGGTGCGGGCCATTTTTGGGGATTCTAGTTCCGTTGTGGGCTTCTAGCCCGCTCTTGAGGTAATTTATTCCTTGGTACTAGTTCATTCCCCCTTCTTTTTTACGTATTTGTTTTATCTGCTTGCTCTCTCAGGTATGGGGGTGTCTGCATTTCCAACCTGGTCGCCCTCTGCTTCTCTCGAAAGTTCCCACGTTCCCCCTCATGAGCAATTGGCATGCGAACCACCGCCGAGACGTAGGTATGAAGCACTTGGAGTTAGGGTTGCGCTCTCAGTTTGATCTGTTGATCCCAGAGCAGGTATAACTCTTTCTCTCTTTGCAAATTTGATGGCTCTTTTATGCTAGCAGGTTCTGACTGAATATATAAATTTTTCCTCATTTTTTGTCGAGCAGGTCATACTTGATCCCTATGTCGGATCCCCCTTCTGGAACCTGGTCGCAGTGGGCCCCTCTCGCCTCTTGTTAGATCGACGCATTGTTTTCTTCTATGGGTTCTGGGCTAGGGCCTATTACCTAGGAGAGAGGGTGGTTCATCAGTATCGACCTCTTTTTGTCGTGCCTCAAGCTCCTCCAGATGACGTACTAGTTCCCGAGGGTTCTATTGAGATGCTCACTGCTCGCTTTCTCCACCATGGGGTACCCATTGATGATCTCCTCTTTCCTGGGGGATACCAGATGTGGTATGAGTCTCTGCCTTATCGTTCCCTGCTGCCCCGATTCGTGCCTGGTGCCAACTTTTTGGCTTTTGGTGGTCCGCGATCCCAGGTAATGCTCTTTCCTCCTTCCATTAGCAGCCTTCCATATGGTTGCCTCAATTGCCTTGCTTTTGAACAAAGACCGTTTCTCTCTATAGTTTGGACAGGATGGTGATTCAGATGAGGGAGCTAAAGCAGCTGTTCCTGGTGAGGCTACTGGTGTAGGACCTTCCAACCCTTCCGGTGCTGGTGCTTTCGACAGCTCACCAACTGAGGTCCAGGGGACCTTTAGGCGCTTGGATGATGCCTTTATGTCGCATATGTGTGCCGATGTGGCTGAGAAGGCACGCATTTCTGCTGACGCTATCCGGATTCCACCTCCTGAGCTGATCCCTGGGGTAATCCTTCCCTTGTTACCTTGCGCTTATGTTTTCCTTTTGAATTATGCTGATGGCCTGTGTGACTGACACCTCCTTTCCTTACTGGCCAGGATTATGAGTCGGCAGTGAGTCAGGTCGAATATTATCATAACATTGTTGGGCCTAGGGAGACCAAGGTGGTGAGTGAATACTGACCCAACCTAATCATTTTCTTATTTACTTTTCGCCTGTTTCTCTACCTAATGGCCTTTGGTGTGCTCCTGCAGCGTGCTCAAGAAAAGGAGTCGCGTTCTCTGCTCAGCCATATTTCTCAGGCATGGACTCGGGTGGGGGAGACCTGTACCTTTCAAAGTGCGACCCGGCATCAGAAGAAACCAAAGGGGGCTACCCAGGACTAGCTCATTTTCTGAAAATTTGAAACAATGAAACAATTTAGACTTGGCTTTATTGGGGGATATGTAATAATTTTTAAACAACAATTTTTTTTTTTGGATGGTTTTTATGAATGTTTCATTTGGTTATCCCTTTGCTTTGATGGTTTCCCTTTTTTTTTTTTTTTTGGGCCTGAAACGGGCCGGCACCCCTCCAATGATGGGGTTGATCTTGCAGGTGATTCTCCGTATATAACCTATGGGTAGTGCGCCATCCGAGGGCTTCCCATGGGTGTGTAAGCATGCATGCCTGTGGGTTGCCCTGAGATGAAAAAAAGTAGGCTTAAGTAAAATGCGTTCCTCCTCGGGGAATAAAAATGGACCAAAGTGGGGGGAGCCTTAACTTCCCTGCCTTTAACTGGGCGTATATATTATATGCGCCAGGCAAAAAAATTTGGGATTTTGCCTTGGCGTATGTAATACATACACCTGGTCAAACACAACTACCACATTACCTTGGGGTATATAATATATACGCCTGGCTAAAAATTTGAATTTTGGTAATATATATATACTCGCCTCTATCTTGATGCTGACGGGTTCCCTATAACCGCTACCCTCTTTGCTTTGTTTTCCAAGGGCTTTACCTTTTTCGCTCCTCTTTTTCCTTCTCTTTTTTTTTCTTTTCTTTCTCTTCGATAAGCGGGTCCATTGCCCTACATTGACTGAGCTTCATAGGACATCTTTGTACGTCCATGGACCCGTTTCCCAGCCCGAATTCTCATACGGGGGATGGGGTTATTGTACTTCCCTGTTTGGACTCAGGGCCCAATTTTTTGCAAAAGTGGTGCGCTAGCTTGGGTGAGGGCAAGCTCGCAGCTCTGGATCACCTCGGGTTAACTCGCCTTTCCTCTCTCCTTGCTGTTCCTTTGTTGCCCGACCTCCTGAAGGCAGCTTTAGCGTCGTGGGACCATAGGGCTCATGTTTTTAGATTTGGGTCTAGGGAGCTAACCCCAACCTTGGAAGAGCTGGCCTCTATTACTGGCTTGAAGATGCATCGAGGCCTTGCCAAAGTAGTGCCCAAACCGGGGTATGCAAGGGCGGTTCACGCGGTTTTCGGTTTAAAAAAGGGTGGGTATGAGAAATGTTTCACCGGAGGGCCCACCAAGTGTTCGGTGAAATTCCTGAGAGAACTTTTCGGCGACTCGGGTCTTCGAAAGTTGCCTATTCGAGATCCCTTCAATGTAAAGGCATTTGCCCTTTATTTGCTGTCGGAAGTTCTCTTCTTTACTGGGGGTGAGACCTTTTCCCTTGGGCTGTGCGATGTCTTGACTGAGTTGGAGGGAGGTCATTCATTATTGGTACACCTGGTCCTGGTTGAGATGTATCGGGGCTTGGATGCCTCGGCCTCGGGCCGGGTTGGGATTCTCAGCGGGTGCCCGCTCCTTGTTCAGATCTGGCTAGGAGAGCATTTGGCAATCATGGGGCCTGTGCCGAGATTGTGCTTGATAAGAGGGGATGTGGCTCGGGGCTTTCTGATCCGGTGCTTGAGATTGCCTCATGGGAGTGCCGAGGAGCTGAGCACGTGGCTATCAGATGCGACGTTGATCTAGCAACTTCCCTGGTTGGATGGCACCTTTCCGATTGTCAGCTCTTAAGATTGTGAGGGTATCATGCTTCTGGGCTTGACAGGTAGCACATTCTATTTCCCATCTCGGGTGCTTCGTCAATCCGGATACGACCAACATGTGTCGTGTACTGTAATGCCACCTTTGTGCTCTCTGATATTCTCTCGGGGTTCTCTTAGTGATCTTGACCGCATAGCTGCCCTCTGGGAGGCCCGCCAATCGGCGCACATTTGTAGCTTAGTTCAGGGGGGCGTCGTCTCTCCTGATTACGAGGTTTGGCTGGCATCTGAGGAATTACCTGCCCCTAGCCCAGTTTCAGTAAGCGTGATAGAGACGGGGCCTTGGCCATATAAGGAGATGATTCTCCGGACTAGGATCGAGTCTCTTTCTGTAGAGAGGCTGATTTTGATCGAGGCTTTGGAGAAAGAAAGGGTCAGAGCTGAGATTGCAGAAGCGAGAGCTGCTATAGTCGAGAGTGAGGTTCTTCGGTTGACTGGGCTTTTGACTGAGTTTCGCAGTGTAGCTGACGTTTCACGGAGACGGCAGATGAGTCTTCATGGTAGGTGGATGTCTTATCGAAATGCTCGCGAGGACTCTCTTCTTGCAGAGATCAGTGCTTTGAAGCATGCTCCCTGCCCTTGACCTGTTTCTGCACATACCATAGATCATATACACGGAGGGGGGGAATGCCCCGTAACAGAGATCTCTTTTTAGGTTACTTTCTTTTTTTGTTGTTTTTGTTATATATATTTTTTGGCTTTTACTTGTAAAGAAGGCAGCAAAATAGAAAGTGTGTCATGTCGTTATCTTTTTGGGACGTGACACTCCGCACGTAATACTATAAGAAATGGAATGAAATCTATACATACATATATATTTTTTTATTTTTCGACTTTTTCTTTCGTACGTCTCGCAATGTAAGGATTTTCATGGAAAAGGAAAATCTATTATCTCTTTTTCCGAAATTTTCTCCTACAGTGTAGGGCTTTTGATGGAAAAGGGAAATCTATTATCTTTTTTTGAAATTTTCTCCTCCACAGTGTGGGGCTTTTTATGGAAAAGGAAAATCTATTATCTTTTTTGAAATTTTCTCCTCCAAAGTGTGGGGTATCTTTTTTGAAATTTTCTCCTCCACAGTGTGGGGCTTTTTATGGAAAAGAAAAATCTATTATCTTTTTTGAAATTTTCTCCTCCACAGTGTGGGGCTTTTTATGGAAAAGGAAAATCTATTATCTTTTTTAAAATTTTCTCCTCCACAGTGTGGGGCTTTTTATGAAAAAATAAAATCTATTATCTTTTTCTGAAATTTTCTCCCTTTGGATCTTTTTGCGATGTCGGTAATTACAAGGCAAAACCAGTGGGTCCCCCTCTTTCTTTTTTTGAGCATAGTCAAACCCTGTTCATGAGGTACAAGTTTTTCCTTTAAACATGGGAAGGTCAGCTTTACTGGGATTGGTCTAGTCTTCTGTCTTTCCCTTTGGTCATGTGTCAGACGATGCGGTAGCGATGACATACTTGATCAGAATCCGATCAAGTTTTTAACATGAGTGGCCCATCAAAGGGGAGAAAGGGGCTTAAGGGGTTCAAACTGAAATGGGCGGGCTAGAACAGGTCTTCTCCTAATCTCTCTCTTCTTGACATTTTTGCTCATAGCACCCAAGACGGGTTTTCGCTATGCCCATCATCCCTGTTTTTACCCATAGCGCCCTTTCGGGTTTCACTACGTCCATGGTTTCACTCTCTTACCCCAGGTGCCCTTTCAGGTTTTCACCTGGTCCGCGTGAGTTCGCTGTTTTTACCCGTGGCGCCCTTGCAGGTTTTCACCACGTCCATCTTGCTTTGAACTCAAATTAACTTTTTTTTTTTCTTTCTTTCTCTTTTTCTCTTTCTTTCTTTTTTTTTTTTATTCTTTTTTTTTTTTTCGAACCAGAAGGCCACGACATAGACGTTGATTCCATCATAGCCGACTGAATGAAGTTCGGTGTGGTTTGTTAACTAAACTTGTTCTGATGCGATAGATGCTATGACCCCTTGTGGACCATAAAGAGGGCTTTCTTCAGGGTTGTAATGTGGTCGGGGTTCAAATGGGTTGGGTTTTTCTAGGGATTTGGATCTAAGTTTTAAGTGAATTTCAGATTCGGTGACTCCTCTTTCTTTTCAAAGGCTTTTTATGGTACATGCCCCAATCATTTCTTCTTCTCTCTTTTTTTTTTTATTCTTGGTCCCCCCCCTTTTTTTTGGGGTTTTGCTTTCTTCTTCTTCTCTCTCTTTTTTCTTCTTTTTTTTGGTTTGGATTTTTCCTCTTTTCTCTTTTCTCTTTCTCTGAAATTTTGGGAGGGGTATATGAAAGAAATGGTTATTGGCCCGACGTGAGTAGCAAAAAGGGTGAAGGTTTTGAGGGAATATATTTTTTTGGGCTACTAGTCTTTGAAATGATGGCCTCTTCTATGGGGTCCTTAAGCGGTCACACATTTACTTTTATCAAAACTTACCTTGTCTCAAGACCTATGAGTAGAACCTGTGGAGGTATCCAACGTTGATGGGCTCAGGAAAGTGGTCTCCGTCCATGGTGGCGAGGCGAACGGCGTATCCTGGTAAAACCTCTCAGACGACGTAGGGTCCTTCCCAATTCGGCTTAAACTTCCCTCTCAGATCGGCGTGGAGAGACGGGAAAATTTTCTTCAGCGCAGTGTCTCCTACCTTCAGATCTCGACTGCAGACACGCTTATTGTAAGCACATGTAATTCTTCTCTGATAGATCTGGGTGTGGCACAAGGATAGGAGTCTCTTTTCGTCGATTAAATCCAACTGCTCAAAATGGGCTCTTTCCTTCTCGGCCTCGGGTAGATGGGATTCCAATAGGATACGGAGTGACGGTACTTCGACCTCAACGTGTAGCACGGCCTCGGTTCCGTACACAAGGGAGAATGGTGTTGCCCCTGTAGTGGTACGGATAGACATTCTATAGGCCCAAAGTGTGAAGGGTAACTGCTCACTCCAATCTCTGTAAGTGACTACCATCTTCTCTAGGATGCGGATCAGAGTTTTGTTGGCTGCTTCCACAGCTCCATTTGTCTGCGGCCTGTATGGGGATGATCGATGATGCTTGATCTGGAATTGCTCACACAAGGCCCGGATGCGCCTATTGGTGAAATTAGTGCCATTATCAGTGATGATATCTTTGGGTACACCTAATTTGCAGATGATGTTGTTCTTGATGAACTTCTCAACATGACTAACCTTAATGCTCGTGTAGGAGGCTGCCTCTACCCACTTCGTAAAATACTCTACCGCGACGAGGATGAACTGATGTCCGTTGGATGTCTTAGGATTGATTTTGTCGATGACGTCGAGACCCCAGGTGACGAACGGCCAAGGAGTGGTCATGCTGTGTAGATCAATGGCCGGAGCATGTATTAGACTGGAGTGCTCTTGGCATTTGTAGCACTTCTGCACGTGTTTGCAGCAATCGGTCTCCAATGTGGTCCAAAAGTATCCTTGCCTTAGAATTTTCTTAGCAAGCATGTGTCCACTGGCGTGTGCCCCGCAGACTCCTTCATGGATCTCCTTCATGATCTCACCCGCTTCATTTCGGGTTAGGCATCGGAGCAGAATATTATCGTGAGACCGTCTGTACAGGAGATCGCCGCAGATGACGTAGTTCATTGCCAATCGCTAGATGGTGCGTCTGTCTACCTTCAATGTTCCTTCTAGGATAGTTCGGGTCTCGAGGAAATTCTTGATGTCTGAGAACCATGGTGGTTCATCATCTTCCTCTGTAGGTCCCTCGATTAGGTGACAAAAAGTCGGTTCATTCCTCTGTTCTATCATGATCGGCTTCATCAAAACTCCTTATGGAATCTCAACCATAGAGGCCAGGGTAGCCAGGGCGTCAGCAAACCGATTCCTTGCTCGTGGTACGTAGGAGAAGGTGACCTCTTCAAAGCAGACTATCAGATCCTCCAGATGTTCGTGGTATGGGATCAGCTTCTCATCCTTGGTCTTCCAATCTCCTTTGGTCTGGCATATAATTAACTGTGAATCTCTAAAGACCCTGAGGTGAGTTATATTCAGATCAAGAGCCGCCTGTAAACTAGCTGTACAGGCCTCATACTCGGCCATATTGTTGGTGCATGGGAAGTTCAATTTGATTGAGATGGGTACATGTGATCCTCTTGGCGAGATAAGAATGGCGCCAACTCCTTGGCCTTCAACATGCGATGCTCCATCAAAGTGCATTACCCAAGACTCCTTCGCTTCCTCAGTATCCTCGGCAGTCATGAACAGAATGTCTTCATCGGGGAATTCAGTCCTTAGAGGCTCATAGTCCGGCAGAGGGTTTTCAGCAAGATGATCAGCGAGTGCCTGCTCCTTAATCAAATTTTGGGTGACATAAGTAATGTCAAATTCAGAGAGGAGTAGTTTCCATCGTGCAGTTCGACCAGTGAGAGCAGGTTTCTCAAATAGGTACTTCAACGGATCCATACGTGCTAGAAGTAGAACGGCTTGGGATAACAGGTAGTGTCGAAGTCTTTGAGTAGCCCAAACGAGTGCCAAGCATGCTTTTTCCAGATGAGAATAGCGCATCTCATAGTCAGTGAACTTCTTGCTTAGGTAATAGATGACCTGCTCTCTTCTTCCTGTCTCATCATGCTGTCCTAACACACAGCCCATGGAAAACTCTGTCATGGACAGGTACATTATCAGGGGTCTATCAGGTACAGGCGGTACCAATACCAGAGGATTTAGGAGGTAACCTTTAATCTTATCAAATGCAACTTGGTAGTCATCATTCCATTCAATTGATGAGTCCTTTCTCAGTAGCTTGAAGATTGGTGCACATATCAGAGTTAACTGTGCGATCAACCGACTGATGTACTGGATTCTGCCTTAGAAGCCTCTGACTTCCTTCTCTATAGATGGTGATGGCATTTCCGTGATGGCCTTGATCTTGGTCGGATCGACCTCAATCCCTCTCCTGCTGACAATAAAGCCCAACAGTTTTTTGGACATAGAGCCGAATGCGCACTTCTGGGGATTCAACCACAACTTGTATTCTCAACCTTTCGAACAACTTTTGAAGGTTTATCAAATGGTCATCCCTTTCTGGTGATTTAGCAATCATGTCATCGACATACACTTCAATCTCTCGGTGCATCATGTCGTGGAACATGGCCGTCATTGCTCTCTGGTAGGTTGCCCCAGCGTTCTTGAGCTCGAATGGCATTACTTTGTAACAAAAGGGACCCCAGGGGGTGATGAACGCAGTCTTTTCTCGGTCAGCCTCCGCCATCTTAATCTGATTGTAGCCCGAGAACCCATCCATGAAAGAGAGCATCCCATGCTTAGCAGTGTTATCGACCAAGATATCGATGTGGGGTAATGGAAAGTCATCCTTAGGGCTTGCCCTGTTGAGATTTCAGAAATCAATGCACATTCGAACCTTTCCATCCTTCTTTGGTATGGGGATGATATTGGCAAGCCACTGGGGGTACTTGGATACCATGAGGAAACCTGCGTCATACTGCTTGATGACCTCATCCTTCACCTTCAACATCCACTCTAGTCGGAGGCGTCTCAGCTTCTGTTTAACTGGCTTAACATCGGGGTAGAGTGGCAACTCATGCTCAAGCAGATCGGTATCCAAACCAAGCATGTCTTCATACGACCATGCGAAGTCGTCCTGGTATGACCGAAGGAAGTCTATCATACCTTTCCTCTCCGCAGGGGACAACGATGTTCCGATTTTGGTGATTCTAGAGGCCTCTCTGGTGCCCAAATTAACCTCCTCCGTCTCTTCGACGATCAGGGTAGGGCCATGCTCAAAATCGGCAAATTGTTTGAGGAGCTCATCGGTTTGACCTTCCTTGTCCAGACTCGTGACTCCTACCTCTTCTTGTATTTCTACAGGAAAGGGGTCGACTTCATGTGGGACGGGTATCATGACATCAAGTTTAATTTTATTGGGAATTTTAAAGGACAATATTTTTGGAATTGGTATTTTTTCTATTTTTATGGCTTTTTGCATTTTTTTGGAGGCCAGCCCCTGGCGAGGTGGATCTCTATATATACAGGGTAGAGTGGTCCAGAGGCTAACCTCACTTTTTACAGGCTATTTTTTCTTGGAGAGTCGGTGCCGTTTTCACGATATTTAGCGGCTCCCAGGAGTTGGGGCAAGGATGCCCAGTTACTCACCTGCGAGGCTTGGCCTTTACCTCTTTGGTTGGAAGCGGCATCGATAGGCTCTTGCAGTTCCTCCCTCAGCATATTTACAGAGGGATCCTCTGGGACCCTGTCCTCAATGATTAGGATGGGCCCAGAGTGGCTGGTGCTGGAGTGATGGGTGGATCGGGGGACTTCTTCCTCGAATAAGGAAAGGGCAACTAAGTCCATCTCAAAGTCTGAGGGAATGATGTAGGGATTGGTGGGGTGGATTGGAGTAGGCTTATGTGGGGTTACCCTCGTCTCCCCATTCAGATCAATTTTCACCACCCCGGCGCTCATAAAGGTTTCACGAATGTGGGGTCGGGCGGGAGGCTCTTCTTCCAGGTTGATTCCCCTGGCCCTGGCGACTGCTGCGACCCTTATCTTCTCTTTGGCCTCTTTGACTTCTTCTTCATCGGGCCTGTAGCCTAGGCCAAATTTGGTTTGCTGCCCCTTGGCCTTGACGGGGTCTCTTCTTCCTTGAAGGCGCGGGCCCAGCCCCTTTCCTTTCTGGTGGCCCCATTTGTGGAGCATGAACACAGCTGCATCCATTCCTTCTTCAGTTTTGTCAGGAGTTTTTTCAGTTGGCTCGAGTGTAACGGCCGAGAAGTCATACTCGAATTGGTGGAGATCGGCATCATCCGCTGTGTGCGGTATGTTTAGCACTTTCATATTTTCAATATGCAGAGTGCTTCTTTCCCTGTCTTCTCTGCTCTCACCCAAGATGGTGACGATCTTTCCCTCTGAAATAAATCAGAGCTTTTGGTGTAGAGTCGATGGTATTGCTCCGAGCTTATGTATCCATGGCCGACCCAACAGCAGATTGAACGTAGACTTAATGTCCATCACCTGAAAGGGGGTGGTGAAGGTTTGCGGCCCGAGGATCAGGTCGAGGTCTACTTCTCCTATGATTTCTCTTCTGGTGTTGTCGAATCCCCTGGCGCTTGCTATGGATGGCCGAAAGGTGTCGGGGTTCGCACCGATTTTGATTGCCGTCCTTAGAGGGCACACGTTCAGCGTCGACCCGTTGTCTATTAAGACCAACGGCACCACCAAGTTTCCTATTTCCACTGTTATATTTAGGGGCTTAGAGTGGTCATTTCCTTCGATCGGTAGGTCTGCATCAGTGAATGAGATGGCATTTGGGGCCAACACTTGCCCTATTATTTCTCCTACTTCATCTGGAGTTACGTGGGTGGAGACGTGTGCGTCCTTGAGTGCTCCCATTAAGGCTTAGAAGTGGAGCAGGGATGTGATTAACAAATCCCACACAGTAATATGCGCGGGTGTTCTCTTGAGATGTCTCCAATATGTGTTCTCTGGCCATTTTTTCAAAGGGATTCCCTGCGACCTGTTCTTTCTTCTTCTCTTCTCCTTTGACGGCCCTTGATGCTTCCGGCTGTGTAGAAATCTGGCCTGACCTGATAACAAATTCAACAGCCTCCTCTTGGTTGCAACCAACATTCATGTCCGTCTGTTCATAGCTTAATGGCACCTGATGCGGGTCATAGGCAGGTTTCGGGATGAGGAAAGGAGTGTATGGTGATTCTGGGGAGGATTGGGTCAGACACGCCAGTTTCTCGGGTCCCACCAGGTTGACTCCAATAGGGTGGAATGGTAGTGGCTGGAATTGGTGAGGTTGGATTTGTGGGTGTGGAGGGGGCTTGTACAGGTATTACCTGGGCTTGGTAAGACCAGTGGTGATTGGGAGCGGGTGGTAAGGGGATTGGGTGAAGGGTTGCTTGCTTGGGTGGCGGTGGAGTTGGATTGGGCCAAAATAACGAAGGGATGGCGGGAGTGTGACTGGGATGGAGGGATGGGGAGACGTCGGAGGTGTCGGTGGAGCGGGGTGATAGGGATATGAAGGGTTTGTATAGGGGGTGGCATGGTGGGGTGATGATGGGTTTGTGGATGAAATGGGGTAGATTGGGGATGATGGAGTTGTGCATGGGGCGGGGTGATTTGGGGATGGTGGAGTAGTGTATTGGGTGGAGATATTTGGGGGTGTGTATGGGGTAGGATAATATGGGGATGGCGGAGTTATATATGGTATGGGGTGATTCGGGTATGACGGGGAGGTGTATGGGGTAAATTGGGTGTGGGGTGGATATGTGTATGATTGCGGCGGGGTTGTGCTCGTTTGGATTTGATAGGTGGGAGCGGGAGTAGAAAAATATTGCCCTGAATCTAAGGGCTCCTCTTGGTATGCCGGTACGGGAAAATAATCAGCCAAATACAATGGCTTGATAACCCCAACGAATGGTTCTCCTTCATTCATCCTAGGGAATGAAAACTCCTGATTATTGATATAATCTGAGGTGTTAAACTCTTCTTCCTCCTCCTCTATCCAATGGATGTTAGGCTTGGGGCCTCCTGGGTGTGGTGGCAGAGGGGCTTGATGGATGTTCTGGTTCTACCCTTGAGAAAGCGGCGGGGGAATAATTTTTCTTACCTCTATTAAATCTTGGATCGCGTGCTTCAGAGGGAAGCTCTAGTCCGTAGGGTGACCCGGTCCCTGGTAGAAATTGCAATGCAGATTCGGGTCATAGTTTCTTGAGATGGGATGGGGTGGTGGACGAGGCTAGAGCAGATTAACCAGACCTTTCTGTAGCAATACTGGCAGTAAGACACTTAAGGATTGCCCCAATGGTGTGAACACTCATTCAAATCATGCTTTCATCTGCTCCTGGGTAAAAGGGCTCTTGGTCCGTTGTTTGGCCTTGGTGCTTGCTCGAAACAGGCTGGGGGTGGTTGTGTGACCTGGAGCTGTATTGTGGGGGCATTGGTATTGGCCTGGGGGTAAACAATGTTCTGTACCTCTGTCCCTGGTCTTCTTTCAATTCTTGGTTCGATAGCTTTTCGAACCCTGTGGCCCCGCTGGCCATGTTTCTCCCTAGCCTGCCTTCTCTAATGGCATCTTCGCAACGGTTGGCATTTCTGACCAAATCTGCAAAACTAGACTGCTGCTGATATACTAAAAAATCTGCGATGACCGGGAGGGCTCCTTTGGTTATCAATTCAATCTGTTCATCATCAAGAATCCGGTGAGTTACCTGAGCGGCCAATGCCCTCCACCTTCCCAAGTAAGCACTGAAAGCTTCATCATGTTTTTGCTTTAAACGGGCCAAATCTGACTTCCTTGGCTCTATGTCCATGTTATAGACATATTGTTCTTCAAATAAGTGTGTCAGATCGTTCCAATTTTTTATCATGGACGGTTCCAGGGATGTGAACCATCTCAAAGCTGGGCCCATTAGACTCTTTTGGAACACTTTGATGAGGAGTCGTTCATCTCCGCCATACTGGCACATATCCCCACAATAAGATTTTAAGTGGGCGATGGGGTTGCCAGTGCCATTATACTTATCGAACAATGGCATCTTGAATTTTTGTGGCAGGGGGACATCAGAGAACAGACATAAGTCTGAAAAGTCTGTTGAATGCAGTTCTACTCCTCCCATCTTCATCAGCTGCTTCTGTATTCTGTCTATTTGTTCTTTCAACTGTTCTGGTTCTTTTGAGGCTGTAGCGGGGACTGCTTCCCCCTAATTTTGTTCGACCCTAGGTGTGATGATGGTGGGCCCGGGAGGGTTGAAGCTGGCAACTCCTCCACTGTTGCGAATCTCATCCTCCTCGTACTATTGGTCATGGTATTGGTGATGGACGAGGTCTACTATTTGGACTTGGGGGGTGAGGGGTTGGACGACTTGGTGGGGCCATATGGGTTGTAGGGGATGAGAAGGGATAAATGGATGGGCGATTTGTGGATAAATGATGTGCTGAGCTGGGTGCACATTCTGGGGGTGATGGGGGTGTGGTTGATGTGGCAGGATGTTGTGGGTTTGAGGAATAGGATGGATTGGATTTTCTGTTAGAGGCGGGATGGGGGTGTAAGGGGTATAGGTGAATGAAGGGTACTGGTGGGGGGGTATGGGGTTAGTGAATGGGCTTTGATGAGCGTGGGTGGATGGGCCTTGGGTTTGAGGGATTTGGGATTGATGGTTTTGGAAGGCTTGGGTTGATGGGCCTTGGGCCTGGGTGTGGGGGTTAGTATGACTTTGGGCCAATGGGCCTTGCTGGGATTGGGCTAATGGGCCATGAGGGAGTTAGGTTTGGGTCCATGGGCCCTGGGCTTGGGCTTGATAGGTTTGGGTCCAAGGGCCCTGGGGGGCTTGGACTTGGGCCTGGGTCTGATGGGTTTGGGCTTGGGCCCATGGGCTTTGAGGGTTTTGGGCCTAGACCTGAGCCTGATGGGCTTGAGTCCATGGGCCTTGAGGATTTTGGACCTGGGCATGGGTCTGATGGGCTTGGGCTTGGACCCATGGGTTTTGAGGGTCTTGGGCCTGGGCTTGGGTCTGATTGGCTTGGGCTTGAGCCCATGGGTTTTGAGGGTTTTAGGCCTGGGCTTGGGCTTGGGTATGATGGGTTTGGACTTGGGCCCATGGGCTTTGAGGGTTTTGGGCCTGGGCTTGGGTCCATGGGCTTTGAGGATTTTGGGCCTGGGCCTAGGTTTGATGGGCCTGGGCTTGGGCCCATGAATTTGTGTGGGTTTGGGCCTGGAATTGAGGTGGGGGATTTTGGGAGGTATGGAGGGAATGGGGTATGGTGGTTGGGCATGGTTAGGAGGGAATGGGGTATGGAGGTTTTGGAGATTTGGATGCGGGGTTTGAGATATAGGGTTTCGAGAAGCAGCCTACAGGGCGTACATCATCCTCATGTCCTCCATTGAGGGCATGGATTTAGGTGTGAGATTGGGGGGTGATGGCTCATTTAAGGATGGTGGGGGTTGGGAGAAATTGGGCATGACCCGGGTATGGGGGATATGGGTGATTATGTGGGGGGTATGGATGCATGGCTATGGAAGGTGGTGGGTTATTGGTCATACCTTGGGAAAAGTTGGGCATGACCTGGGCAAATGGGGGGGTATGTTGGGATGTGAATGGGCCATGTGGAGGGAATGGTATGTGAGATGAGGTGGGGAGGATGTGGGATGTAGGGGTCATGGATGATGAGATGGATGGGACATGGGAAGTAGGCAGGGGATGGGGCGCCCTATGGGGTCTTTGGGAGTATGGGGGTGCGGTAAGGGTGTATGGATGGGAGACGGGGATTTATGGGTCGGTTGGGAAATGAGGGGTTTCAGTAGGGGATGAAAAGGGGGTATGTTGGGAGAATGTGAGGGAGGGAGGTGGGGTGGATGTGAACACGGGCGCCCCAAATGGACCCGTGATATCGAACCTGGTTTGGGTAAAGGTGTCGAAGATTGGTACTTCTTCGATATGAGAATGGGATGGGGATGACGGCGGGGATGTATCGGCTCTTGACATGATCCGCTAACGAGTGTTGTATCGATGTCTCGGATAAGGGCCGAATACCTTCCTGGTTCTCCTTCTACAGGCCGGGTTTGAGGTTGCCGTAGTGACAGTCACACCAAAAAATATATTTTTTTTTTGTTTTTCTGTGTTTTTTTTTGGTTTTTGGAAAATAATTTTTTTTGGTTTTTGAAGATGATTTTTTTGTTTTTTTTTTTAAGGTGGATTTTTTTGAAGATGAGGATTTTTTTTTCTCTTTCTTTTTTTTCAAATAGAAATTAACTCCCCTCTACCTAGATGAATGATGACCTAGTGCCCAGGGTCAATTCCCATCTCGGGTGGTTTATGTACCTTGAGTAGGTCCCACGGCGGGATCCGACACACTTCGGAAGAAGCGAAAGGGAACCCTTTCGTTCTATTGAAGGCGAGGGAATCCACGCAAACGACTTGATCCCCCGGAGTAAATCAATAAGAAGTCGCCTTCTTTTGATTGGGCGGGGGCATGTTGGGTGTTAGAGGATGTGGGAGGCTACTGCGGGCACTAATACCGCTAATCGGGGACTTGGGGTGGCGGATTGGGCCTCAGATTGGGTTGCTGTGACCCAGTATACACTGGGCATATGTTTTATACTCGCCTAACCAAAAAGGGCAGATTTGGCCTGGCGTATATATTATATACCGCTTAAATCTGAGGTTTTAATGACGATATATTATATACCGAGTAAATCTGGGATTTTTGTTGGTAATATATTATATACGCCTAGCAAACAGCCGATTAGGAAGCAAGCCCGAATGTGGGTCTTTGAACTGGTTTCTGGGGGGGGATGCTCCCGGGGACTGCTGTGTATGTTATCGGGTCCCTCCTTTCCATTTCCTAGGGATACACGGCTGAATTTTGGGTTGTCTATGCTCTCACCAATGCGGGTTTTACGGCTTTATCGGAACTGGCAACCCAACTGATATACCTCCGGCGCAAGCGCCTTCTCAGGTACTGGAAGGGGTGATTCTTTTCAGGATTATCACCACTAGGGTTGCCGCCTTACTGGGAACCGGGTAAATTATATCTGTGCCTAAACCCCCCGAAAACTACCCAAGAAACGTAAAAATAAATTCAATTATGTCCCCACACTATCGGTTCACTTTTAATTACAAATTTTTATAGGGGAGTGAAATTAAGTTCAAAATTGGGTCGGGGATGACAAGCCCGTGCCGCCTCAACGGCCGGCGTTCAATGGTGAGATATGATGACTAAAATGAAAAGCGCATGTAGGCCTGCCAAACAGCTAAGGCTCGTAAATGACTAAAATTTAAATGACGTAAAAGTAAATGCGAGCGGGCCCGCCAAACGGCTAAGGTGGCTTAAATGAAAAGAATCGGAAAAACAGGAATTTAAAGGCGCACGTAGGCCCGCCAACCGGCTAAGGCACTTAAAGGACTGAATCATAGGGGTGAGTACGTTAGTAAAAACAAATAAAAATATAGAAAAAATAGCAGAAAATAAGAAAAAAAACAGCAATGGTTAGTAATAAAAAAAGAAAGGCCAACAAGAGGGGAAGCGCTAGGGTGATATCCCCAGTAGAGTTGCCATCTGTGCGACCATGGATCCTTGCGAACCCGTCGCGGCGATACGCTCACTATGAATGAAATGTAGAGTCGCCACCTAGAGCTTTTGGTGATCCAGGAAACCTTTAAATCGATATTTTGAGCACCGAAGTTGTAAATATGACTCTGATTTACCGGTCTTTGCCAAAGGCTCTAGGGTAGGGGCTTCGGTTATCGATCGGGAAGGGTTTAGGCACCCGATCAACCCGCACATAGCAGTCTCTATCTATGGCCAAAAAATAAAAATAAAAGGGGCGGAGTTTCCCCTTGCCCGAAGGCAATATGGTCCTATCAAGCTTTGAGCCAAACCGAAATTTCGACGGCGTAACAGCTTGAATCCTTGGACGGAGGAGACACCAAGAAGGTAGAGGAATAGAGGGGTGAGCCGGAGCTCACCGGCCCTTGTTGCACCGTGGAAGTCCTTCGCTTTGGCGTGCTTCCGATGACTTAAATGGGGTGGAAATAGGTCCTAATGCTAGGAGTCAATAAAATAGGAAGTATAGGGTGAGGCCAAAGGCTAGACTTTAGCTAAAGGCAGTGATATAATGGTTGAAATGGATTGAAAAAGATGAACTAAGCTTGTTGGAATTTTTGGAAATAAGTGGCATTTTCTCTCACTAGAGTTCTCTCTTAAGAGCTCTCTAATCTTTCACCAAAAAATCCAACCTTGATTTTTTCAACCCCTTAGGGAAGAGGGGGGCCTCTCTATTTATAGAGAAGAGGTGGGTTAGAGGGTTACTTAAGAGCTAATTGGTTTAGCAATTAGGTAATCCTCCATCTATGGTTTTCTAGGTTTTTAGGGTCCTAGAGGTTTGGGAAATGGGTTTCAATGGTGGATGATGGGGTGAGACCATGGGTGACTTAAGGGTTGCCAATAAGCTCAAAGGGGGTGCAACCAATCTCAAGACACCCACCTCAACCAAGGGGATGGTCAAAGTGCTAAACCAGATGGAGGAATTTTGAGCATTTCATGACAGATACTGTAGCTAAGCTGGGCGTATATATTACATATGCCCAGCTTATGCACAGTAAAAATCAAGGAAACCAGGGGGAAACTGAGAAGATGGGTGCCCGCGCTGTTGGCCATCTATGTTGGGCGTATATATTATATACACCCAGCCAAATTTGGCCCAAAAATGCCAGGCGTATATAATATATACCGACTAATGATAATTAATTTGAAAGTATGTAATGAAACTTCAATCAGCCATAACATTTGAACCACAACTCCAAATCGGGTGATCTTTGGCTCGTTGGAAAGCTGGAGAAGTTCTCTTTCTAAAGGTATGTGGCTCATCCTTAGAAGAGGTCTGTATAAAAAGTTGTAGCTCTCCTCCCATCAAATGCTCAGAAGGGTTTAAATTGAGTCTGGGAAGGGATCCTAGGGTTTAACGGTGATCTCTAAGGGTTGGGGGAATGGTTCTAATGGGTTTTAGGTGATTCCTAAAGGTCTGGATAGATTTTCAAGGGTTCAAGGGTGCCATCAAAAGCACAGGGGTACATCTCTCCCGAAGTACAAATTGATCAGGCCTTGGGCTGAATTTGGGTCTCTACACCTACTTTCCCGTCATTTACGTGCCTTAGCAGATTGGTGGGCCTACTTGCATATTGTCTTTACGATTCATTTGCTTTCGCTTCATTTAGGTGTCTTAGCCGATTGGCGGGCCTACTTGCGCATTATTTTTATATTTCTTTACTTTTCCGTCATTTATACACCTTAGCCGTTTGGCGGGCCTACATGAGCATTTAATTTATTACACTCATATACTAACAGTAGACGCCTGCCTGTAGAGGTGCCACGGGACCATCATCACCCATTTTTTAACTTTAAAGAAAACTCCCTTAAGAAAAAAATCTGAAATTAAAATTGAACCAAGAAGGGGACTCAACTGAATTTTTACAGGGATAGATTTTCAAGTGTTGGGAATTTTTAGGCAAAGATACAAATACCCGGTTCTTAGTATGGTGGCAGTCCCTAGTGGTGATGATCGTGAAAAGTACTACCCCACCTAGTATCCGAGAAGGCACTTGTGCTGGAGGTATATCGGGTGAGTAACCTATCCTGTTATAAAGCTTAAAACCCTCGAGGAGAGCGCTAGTAGTCTTAAAATCAACCTTGTATCCCTAGGATTCGGTGAGGAGAGGCCCGTTGCAATTAAGAGATCAGTCCTCGGAAGCATTGCTTCCAGAAAACCAAAAAAATAGACTGAGTTCGGGCCTGCTGTTCTGCTATCAAGAAAATTGACCCCACTGTATATACCTGGCGCAACTAATACATACGCCAA
Organism: Chloranthus sessilifolius; assembly: GCA_021018995.1. NCBI lineage: Eukaryota > Viridiplantae > Streptophyta > Magnoliopsida > Chloranthales > Chloranthaceae > Chloranthus > Chloranthus sessilifolius. Next base: position 102,592,914 of record CM037597.1, read on the forward strand.
GCATTTTTTTTTTCAGATTTGCTTTGGCGCAAATAATACATGCGGCAAGCATAAATGGGACCAAAGTTGGTTTGGCACATGTAATACTCGCGCCAAGTATTGGTTGTCCCCACTGAGCAGAGCAGCCCGAAATCTGAGGCCTTTTTCACATCCCCGAATTCTCCGCTTAGCATTTTACCACTTTGATTAGGTCCCGCATTATCTAACACCTAATACGCCTCCGCCGATCAAAAGGGGGTAACCTCTTATTGACTCGCTCTGAGGGATTGGATTATTTGCATTAATTCCCGTGCCTTCAATAGATCAAACGGTTCCCCTTTGATTCTTCTTAAGCACATCGGGATCTCGCCGCGGGATTTATTTAGGGTGTAAATATCGCTCGAAATGGGAATTCAAAGGCCCCGGAATCCTTCATCATAAAAATCTACTTACAAAATTTTTCAAAAAAAAAAATATATATATATATATATAAACCAAAAAACTAAAAAAATTGTGGTGCCGGTACAACGACATCGCCTTATCCTCTATTGCCCCGTAGGGGAGAAAGGAGGAATCTTTATGGGCCCCATCCAAGGCACCCGTACCCCACCCGCCATCAAGCCATGTCGTGGTCAGTGGATCTGGCATATGCCAATCTCGATTCATCCCCACCACATTCCCCAACGCATTCCCATATGGAAGAGGTTTTCACATCCATCTCCCTCATCCAATCCCTGTGTACCATCACCGGTCCATTCGGTGTGCCCATTTTCCCGTCCACCACCACTCAAAATCCCCAAAATCCCACCCTCACTTCCCTACGTCCACCCCAAGTATACCCATACCCAACCCATCCACCATGCACAATTTTCCTCCATTCACATCCAACATACCCCACTTTCCCTCTGCCTCCAACATACCCAATTTCTCACATTCATCCACACAACATACATCCCATCCTCCCTCCACCACCCAATATTTAACCCATTCCCCCTCCACATCCAACATAGCTAGTTTCCCCATGTTTTCCCAAAATCCAACACCTCATTCCCCATCATTTCCCTAAACCATACCCCACCCTTCATCTTCCCAACATATATCCAATCCACCCGCATTTACCCATGCCACACCCAATTTCTCCAATCCACCCCATATCCCCTCATTTACCCAGGTCATGCACAATTTTACCAGGGTCATACCAAATTTTTTTCACACATCTACATTATCCACACCCTAAATACCCTCCAATGAACCATCTCCATCTAATCCCTCTCCAATGGCCATGATGGATGAAATGGTCTGGGCTTACACTAGTTGGAAAGCCTCCCAAAACATCCCCCCTCATTCTCACCACACAGCTTCTAACCCATCACCCACATTCCTGAGCCTCCATGCTTCATTACCTCAAACCCACCAAGGCCCAATGGCCCAAACCCCTATCATCCACACCCACCAAGGCCCAATGGCCCAAACCCCCATCATCCACACCCACCAAGGCCTAATGGGCCAGACCCATCAAGGGTCAATAGGCCAGACCCATCAAGGCGCAATGAGCTAGACCCATCAAGGCCCAATGTGCTAATTCCATCAAGGCCCAATGACAGACCCATCAAGGCCCAATGGGCCAGATCAATCAAGGCCCAATGGGCTAGACCTACCAAGGCCCAATAGCTGTTTGCTTGCTTACCTTACAGTTTTTAAAGAGTAAAAATAGCAAATTAAAAGGGCAAAGTACAGTAAAATGGGATCAAGGTATGTAGCCGGTCCTGTAAGAACCAGGGCTATTACAACAAGCTTTAAGGGGTAAGTCAGGGTATGTCCACAGGGAAGTGTTCTTTAAAATAACATAAATCTCCATATCTGTACCAGATCTGGCACTCTAGTCTATCCTAGTTTAAAACAAAGCCAAAACAGGAAAGAGGAGAGGTGATAAGAGTTGTCACTTTATAAAACTATAGAAAATTGAAGATAACAGTAAGTGATCCAAAACTGATTGAAACTTAGATTTAAGAAAAAGGATTAAAATCAAACGGTGAAGAGTAGCAGCTAGGGATTTTGGTCTTTACTGAAAATCAATTGGTTCAAAGGAAATGCATAGAATTGATTTGCAATAATCCTTCATCTGGCTACAAGCTCAGATGAAAGCTATAAGAATCTAATCTAGATAAGAGAATTGGAATAATCCTAAGGCTATGATCTGTCCACTTAAATGGTCACAGATCATCTCAGAGATTCCTCTAATCCAAGGACCTTCATTAGAACAAGTAAACTATTACAGATGCTGTGGATGCAAGGCTACAAGCTCAAGCATCCACAGGGGGATTTAATCAAGGGAAATCAAATGCAAACAAGAGATCAATAGATCAAAATCAACTTTCAAATCCACAAGATACTGATTCAATACAAACTTATAGTAAATTGTGCTCAGATCTATAATCTGTGCAACATCTAATCCATATACAGAGCCTTTAACCTCTCAATTTGTAGCTCTCAACCTCACCTTAGCTACTAAAGGGGTTTAGCCAACCATGGTTGGTCTAGAGAATGAATGGGTAGAAGAAAGAGGGAAGGAATTTTGGGAATTTGAATTTGGCTATGGTTCTCTCAATTTATGGATGCTAACTTTGTAAATTCTTCAAGCTTTTATACTCTTCCTCTCTTTCCTCAGATTTGTTTCAGCCAATCTGAGCTTAAGGGAATATTTCAGTTAGTCTCAGCTGCTGATGTGACGAATTTCTCTTCTAGAAGCTCTCCCCCAATTGGTCCAAACTGGTAAGTACATGTGATGAGGTTAGAGGGTTCCCACTTGCACCCAATTGTGTTCTAAATATACCCCCAAGGATTATTGATGTGCCATGGAATGTGTGCACAGAACACTGAAGCAAGCAACAGCTGTGAATGGAACTGAGAAGTTCTAAAATCGAGTGTCGAGAGGTTTAGGGAACCTCTCGACAGGTTTTGAGTCCATTTGATGTGTATTTCAATAGGTTGAGTGACTTCTCGAGAGGTTCAGGTAAGTTCTCGACAGGATTGACATGAATTCTTTCCTTCTGTCCGGACTCCTTACATCCTTTCAACAGGCTATAGAAAATCCTGTCGACTTCTTTTATTGCTTCCATTGAGCTTTCGACAGGATCTGCTCAACGTCTCGACAGGTGGGCTCAACCTCGCATAATTGAACAAAGCTTCAGGTAAGGCATCGATAGGATGTCCTGCACTGTTTGATAGGTTCAGGGGAACCTCTCGACATGTAGCTAGAACCTCACGAGCTCCCCTGCACCTCTAGGCATCCTCTCGACAGGATCTTCTGCTGCACCTCAGACCCTTCGCTAGGTTGTGTCAACTTGTCGACAGCTTTACTTTTCCTCCTCAATACCTATCGACAGGGGTTAAACCAACTTTAGAACCTCTCGACAGCTTACTTTCTTCAGGTTTAACTCCTTGACAGGTTCAAGTACACACTCAGATCCTCGCGATAGGTTCATGGAACCTATCGACAGCTTGAATTTTCTCTCTAAAACCTCTCGACAGGTTGAGTTAACCTCTCGAGATGTTCTGCTTTGTGCTTCCACAGTTAACACACATCTTTGGTGTGTTGTCTTTCATTTGTCAGCACAAAGTAGCTTCTTGGTGGGTTCAATCCTCATCAGATGGAGCTGGTCTTGCTCCCATGTGTGTCCATGTGGATACATGTCATTGTCATGGAGGTCTGAGGCTCTGTGGACTGCTTGATGACTAGCCTTTCAGGCTGCATAAGCAAATGTTGAGGCAGCAAGTCTATTCTTTGGCATTTTTAGAGGGATGTCTGCACTAAGACTATAATTTATTACTTATCTACAAAACACTCTCAAAACACTTTATTTGAAACAGCCTGGATTTCGGCACCCTGAAATCCATGCCATCAGCATGATCCTCCAGATCGTGCCCTAAAACTGTGCACGAAACATTGGTATATCAAGCACAATAAAATAAATAAAGCCAATAATCTCATAAAGCAAAAACAGTTAATATGCCCAACTGGCATATGTAAAAGAGAGTTCTACTTTCATGCCATCGCATGAACAGAAAACCAACCAAACCCATCGGTGATAAACAGATCACCCCAAATGGTTAGCCAAAAGAATAATTCCAATTTAATTACATGTTTATCAAAAATAGAGGTTTGACATACCAAGCCGTACAATCTGCTCTCAAAATACTCTCTGTCAAAGTACATAGCAGAGTCTCCTAGAAGAAGTCCTCGGGTGGAGGCTCCAACTCATCTCCAGGCACGTAATCTGAATCACCCGGATCTACGTCTCCCGAAGCCTCAACAGCTGCTATCAATGGACCTGTGACGTATAGTCTGAAGGGGTGAGCTACATCCTCGCTCAATAGGGAACAAACACAATGAACATATAAATTAAGACTCACATATATTCCATGATACTTTAAGCATGATGTGTCTATGTATTCGCTAGAAAACAGTTTAAAAGCTGATGAATTACATTCAAGTTTACTGGTAATTAGCATGTCTTACTTTATTGTTGATTTATCATGAATGACACTGAACAGGCCTAAAGCAAAACTTAAATCTTCAACTTAAGTAATCCCCGAGCAATATAGCATCAAGCCCCGATGAGATACCCTTCATCGTCGTCTAAATAGACAGTTATTATAAAGTATTCTCTGGGAATACGACCCAAGCCCCATTTCACTAGGCGGCGGGGTTAAAAACTCATCTCAACATCCCTGGGATGTGCTTACTGTTACGGATAAACCTCCGCATTAGTATAGGGATTGGCCGCCGTACCGGTCACGGATATCCTGTCGCGTCAGTCGTGGGTATCCCGCCACGTTAGTGGGGTATCCTATCAAACCTCAAATAATAAAAATAACATGTGCTTCACATATAGTTATTCACCATGTAAGTGTACTATCTTATATCAGTTAGGCCTCAACAGTAATTATTCAATCATATATATACATCCCTGGGATGTATAGATACCCGCATCACACCTGATGCCCTTATTACTTTCTCATCCCTTGGGGATGTCTCATTCTTATTAGGTTACTTGATCTTAATCACTTGCATCACACTGATGCCTTTTTCACATTTTTGGTGTTACACACCCATTTTCACAAAGCTTTTCGTAATTCAAACAACTTCAAATTTGATAATTATATCACTACATACATGCTCTTGAAATTAAAGTACATGTTCAAGGTGTTCCCTACCTCAACTCTCTGAAGGTCCAAGCATCAAGGTCCCACGCGGCTCCTTGTGCTCGCTTTCACACGTACCACCTATGGTACATCATAACACATGCAATACCTCACTAAAGATGTAATGAAGAAGGTCCTGAACCCTTCATGAATCTCAAAGAAAGCTTACAAAGTTAAACAAAACTGTCAAAGTCGATTAATTGATTCCCAAAATTGATTAATCAAAATACAATTCGATTAATCGATTCCCAAAATCGATTAATCGAAACCCAAATCGATGAATCGATTCTCAAAATCGATTAATCGAGATTCAAATTCGATTAATCGATTAATCGAATTTCTAACATAATGAAGTCGATTCTCAAATCGAGTGATCGAAAGTCTGAAATCGATTAGTCGGTCCCAAATGGATTAATCGAAATCCAAAATCGATTAATCGATTTCACAACTCGATTAGTCGATTTCCCCAGGTCTTGTTTTCCATCCATTGGAAGTACCCAGTCGATTAGTCGATTTTCAAATCGATTAATCGAACATCCAAATCGATTAATCGAAATCCAATTCGATTAATCGAAATCGGGCTTACTTGACTTTTCAACTTCCTGACCAAAATCGATTAATCGAACCCCCCAATTTCGATTAATCAATTTGGCCAGATTCAGCCCCCTTTCGGGCTGTTCTTCCAAACTCATTTCTTTTCTTTTCTAAGCCTTTAATCTATCCATTTAACCCTACTTGACTGAATTAAATTTGTCTACAATATATGCATTCACTTTAATTAAAACTCACCTCAATAATCCCTTCAAGGGATTGATTTGTTAGGTTTGATGTCTAGGGTTCTAGCTTTTCGTTTCAACGATCCTAACGCGTTGAATCCGGCAATTAATGCTAGCTCCTCCTCTTGATTTGCATTAACCTCTAGCCTCCATAACTCCTCTTTACTCCTCTCTCTCTCCTCTTAACTCTATCTTCAATAATCAAAGTAAAAGAAACCAGGGTTATTAAAACCCTTATATCCTCTCTTAGCCTTGTGTGTTAAACACATACACCAGAGATAGGTGTATGTGACTACAACTTAACACAATACTCTACACTTAGGTCACACTAATCTCACATTAGTATATAACTTCATGAACTCAATGTTTGACCATCACTTAGTCAAACCTACGATCAATCGGGCACGGATCTCGAAGTCAAAGTCACATGATGAATCTTTTGGGATATTACATTCTCCCCACCTTGGGAATTTTTGTCCTAAAAAATAACCCACAGGTGCCCGCTTGGGTACCCTGCACACTGGGGTGTTGCGTACCCACACACAAAAATGACAAACACATTACACAATGTAAGAAGACAAAATAACATAAGTACACAAAAATTCGTTCTGTATTTCATTATAACTTTTCAAAATTTACAAGTATCGGTCAGTGTTGTCGATAAGTACAATTGAAATTGAACTACACAGTACAATTATCCCAAAACATCCAAAAAGTGATGACAAAATGAACCCATCGTTAGGTGCTCACGCCGTCCCCTCTCCTGGCTGATCTGATGTAGGGGCGGGCTGCTCTGACGGCACTGGCGGCTCCGGTGGTGGCTGGGTTGTCTCATGGAACACCGGACCAGTATGAAAGGTAGTCCGACCAGCAGTCCATGCCTCCTCCTGGGCGAGGCGCTGCTGGTAGTCCAACAGATGGATGTACCATAATGTGTGGTACATCAAAAAGTCCATCTGCCGGTTCATCCTCTCGTTGTTGGCCTCCATCCTGGCCAACATGTCCTCTATCGTCAGAGCCCGGCGAGCCGCTCGCCGGCGATATGAAGAAGTGGGTGTAGCTGCCGCAGACTGGGCTGGTGGCGTAGGTTATGCAGTGATATGGGAGGGTGCCCCCTCCACTGGTGGATCAATTGGGTCTGCCCCACCCACAGGTGGGTCCTGATGTGGTGGTGGGGGTGGTGGAGGTGCTAGTGGTGCTGTTGCAGCTGGTGCGAGACTCGAAGCCGGTAGGGTCCACTTAAGTAGGTTGTAGCTACGGCGCCATGAAGAGTTTGAGAACGTCATCACTCGATCCGTAGCCCTCTCTTCATGGGGCGATACGGTGTACTCAGGAGCGTCGGAGTAACACTCCAACATGCTCGAGATGAGCCGAGCGTAGGGCATTTTCTCCTTGGGCCTCAAGTTGCCCTTCATCAACTTGCCCTTAATATATCTCATCCCCTCGAGGATGACCATAGTAGCATCAAACCAACGGCCACAAAAGGCCGCATAAATTGCTTGTTGCACCATCTCTACCCGCTCAGTGTCGTGGCATAGTGGGTAAAGGTTGCACTTGATTATCGAATCCAACATCCACATGTAGTGGGGAAGGTCGACCCTCCTAATGGAGGATCCCGACCCCTTCTTGCCATTGGTCATGCGGGTCATGATCTCCTCAAATCTCACCTCTTCCTCGAAGGGTAGGAAGAGGGTGGTCTCGGGTACAAAGTCGAGGTGACATTCAAGCACCTCATGAATGTGCCGACGGGTGAACGTGTAGTCCCGACCCTTTATCTTGGTCAAAATAATATCGTCGGTAGGGTTGTCCGACAGCCCTTGGTAGAATAAACTGACCAATCTAGGGTAGTAGGGCCCACGGATTGGTTTCAAGATATTGGTGAGACCAGCCTTTTGAAGGTAATTACGAGCCCATTGGGTCTCGCCCGGTACATTGGGGTTTATGAACAATGTGGTATCGATAATGTACTCTATTTCGAAGGTTTTAGCCACCCACCACTCATTGGGTTGGAGTACATTGGTGGGTGGTGGTGGCATGGGCGTAGACTTGCGTGAAGACTTGCGCGAAGCCACGCTCGTCGAATCGGAGGTGGTCTCTGATGCCGACGGTGATGGAGTCCTCACCGGTGATGGGGTAGGTGGTGGCGGTGCGGCGTTCTTATGCTGGACCAGAAGCTTAGAGGTTGCCTTCTTCGAAGACAAACGGGTTTTGGGCGGCATTTGTATGAAAATAGGTCAAAACTAGGGTTTTTATAGCTCAAATTGAAAGAAAAGACTCGAATCTAAGGTTTACCTTAGGTTTTTGATCCGATGTCACGCGATTTCACACTGAAATCGATTCGAAATGCCCAAACCCTAGGTACCTTGGACGTTAGAGGAGGAAGAAGAAAAAGGCGTGCAAGAAAATTTCTACATGACAGCCCAGATTTCAGCACCCCAAAACCCGTGCCATCAACACGATCCTCCAGACTGTGCCCTAAAATTGTGCATGGAACATTGGTATATCAAGCACAATAAAATAAATAAAGCCAATAATCTCATAAAGCAAAAATAGTTAATATGCCCAACTGGCATATGCAAACGACAGTTCTACTTTCATGCCATCACATGAACAGAGAACCGACCCGAACCATCGGTGATAAACAGATCACCCCAGATGGTTCGTCAGAAGAATAACTCCAATTTAATTACATGTTTATCAAAAATAGCGGCTTGACATACCAAGCCGTACAATCTACTCTCAAAACTACTCTCTATCAAAGTACACAGCAGAGTCTCCTAGAAGAAGTCCTCGAGTGGAGCTCCAACTCATCTCCAGGCACGTAATCTGAATCACCCGAATCTACGTCTCCCGAAGCCTTAATAGCTGCTATCAATGGACCTACAACGTATAGTCTGAAGGGGTGAGCTACATCCTAGCTCAATTGGGAACAAACACAATGAACATATAAATTAAGACTCACATATATTCCATGATACTTTAAGCATGATGTGTCTATGCATTTGCTAGAAAACAGTTTAAAAGCTGATGAATTACATTCAAGTTTACTGGTAATTAGCATGTTTTACTTTACTGTTGATTTATCATGAATGACACTGAACAGGCCTAAAGCAAAACTTAAATCTTCAACTTAAGTAATCCCCGAGCAATATAGCATCGAGCCCCGATGAGATACCCTTCATCGTCGTCTAAATAGACAATTATTATAAAGTATTTCCTGGGAATACGACCCAAGCCCCTATTCACTAGGCAACGGGGTTAAAAACTCATCTCAACATCCCTGAGATGTGCTTACTGTTACGGATAAACCTCCGCATTGGTATACGGATTGGCCGCCATACCGGTCACGGATATCATGCCGCGTCAGTCGTGGGTATCCCGCCACGTTGGTGGGGTATCCTATCAAACCTCAAATAATAAAAATAATATGTGCTTTACATATAGTTGTTCACCGTGTAAGTGTGCTACCTTATATTAGTTAGGCCTCAACAGTAATTATCCAATCATATATATACATCCCTGGGATGTATACATACCCGCATCACACCTGATGCCCTTATTACTTTCTTATCCCCTGGGGATGTCTCATTCTTATTAGGTTACTTGATCTTAATCACTTGCATCACACTGATGCCTTTTTCACATTTTTGGTGTTACACACACACCCATTTTTGCAAAGCTTTTCATAATTAAAACAACTTCAAATTTAATAATTATATCACTACATACATGCTCTTGAAATTAAAGTACATGTTCAAGGTGTTCCCTACCTCAACTCTCTGAAGGTCCAAGCATCAAGGTCCCACGCGGCTCCTTATGCTCGCTTTCACAAGTACCATCTATAGTACATCATAACACATGCAATACATCACTAAAGATTTAATGAAGAAGGTCCTGGACCCTCCATGAATCTCGAAGAAAGCTTAGAAAGTTAAGCAAAATCGATTAATCGAAATCGATTCTCAAAATTGATTAATCGATATTCAAATTCGATTAATCGATCCCAAATCAATTAATCAAAATTTCTAACATAATGAAGTCGATTCTCAAATCGAGTGGTCGAATGTTTGAAATCGATTAGTCGGTCCCAAATTGATTAATCGAAATCCAAAATCGATTAATCGATTTCCCAACTCGATTAGTCGATTTCCCCAGGTCTTGTTTTCCATCCACTGGAAGTACCCAGTCGATTAGTCGATTTCCAAATCGATTAATTGAACATCCAAATCGATTAATCAAAATCCAATTCGATTAATCGAAATCGGGCATACTTGACTTTTCAACTTCCAGACCAAAATCGATTAATCGAACCCCAATTTGGATTAATCGATTTGGCCAGATTCATCCCCCTTTCGGGCTGTTCTTCCAAACTCATTTCTTTTCTTTTCTACGCCTTTAATCTATCCATTTAACCCTACTTGACTGAATTAAATTTGTCTACAATATATGCATTTACTTAAATTAAAACTCACCTCAATAATCCCTTCAAGGGATTGATTTGTTGAGTTTGATGGCTAGGGTTCCAGCTTTTCGTTTCAACGATCCTAACGCGTTGAATCCGGCAATTAATGCTAGCTCCTACTCTTGATTTGCATTAGCCTCTAGCCTCCATAACTCCTCTTTACTCCTCTCTCTCCTCTTAACTCTCTCTTCAATAATCAAAGCAAAAGAAACTAGGGTTATTAAAACCCTTATATCCTCTCTTGGCCTTGTGTGTTAAACACATACACCAGAGATAGGTGTGTATGTGTTTAACACAATACTCTACACTTAGGTCACACTAATCTCACATTAGTACATAACTTCATGAACTCAATGTTTGACCATCACCTGGTCAAACCTATGATCAATCGGGCTCGGATCCCGAGGTCAAAGTCACATGGTTAATTTTTTGGGATATTACATTATTAGTCAACTCAAAGGTCCATCAAAGGTTAGGTTAGGAGGTGAAAAATAGTATTTTTCACTGCTCAACGCACCGCCAAACCTAAGCTATACTAGTCCCTGAGCAAAGAGGAAATTAAAACAATTATTGAAAAATGCCACTTCTGTAGGGAGCACAGATGCATTTAGCATATGCATCAAGCCTTTTAAACCCCTAGGTGACCCCTAGTGGAGGAGTGGAGTCTCCTGAGGGTTTTCAGCGAAGGTACCCACAAACTTCTCCAATGAATCAGTTAATATCAATGCAACATGTTAAAACAAATATCAAATAAAAATAAAATTCATTCCACCCTTACTGATTCAGTTGTTTTATTTATTTATTTATTTTTTTAGAGGATTCTCAAGCAGTAAAATAGCATTTTAATTATAAAATTCTACTGTAATTCCTTCACAATCAATCAGCTCATGTCAAGGCATTGGGTGTGAAAAATAATGCAAAACTCACCTTAATTTTAAGAATTTTGTTTTGATATTGCCGCAAACAAACTTAATTTCATACCCAAGTCTCACCAGGGCTGTCACTCAAAATAAAAATGAAAGGATGCATCATTTCACACAACTCAAGAGTAGTTACAACCCACAAATTGGACTGCAAGCGTGAGCATAGGCAATGCTCTAATTTCTAAAATTTTCTAACTCTTTTCACCATAGATTACACAAATCCTCATCTCCACATGACAGCTCACTCCATTTCAGATCAGTGCGGCCTTTTTATTGGGTTGTAATGTGGCTTATGGGTGAGGTTTATAAAAGATAGAAGAGTAGAATGAGATTCAAAATTGAGAATCAATATGGTAAGGATGTGATTTGTAACTGCACAACCTTCATTTCAGCATAAATCCAACTTCTTGAATTTTCAGGGCCAAAGTGGCCAGCTTCTTCTCCTCTTTTTCAAAATATCCAATGAGATTACTTCTCTTTCATTTTTTTATTTTCAGTTTTTTTTTTCTTTCTTTTTGTATGCCTTTCTTTTGTATTTTTCTCACACATTTTTTTTTTTCATGGGTTGGAATGCCACAACTGCCATCAATGTATTTTCTTCTCTTTCAACCAAATATCAAACCAGCTCTACCTTCTTCAACTCTTTCACCTTCTCCTTCTGTAATCTCAGGAAAAGGGGCTGCATCAGGTCACTGAGTTTTGAGTTCAAATTTTTTGGTTTCTATTAAAGAAAAACTTGGATTTTCAAGGCTCAAATTATGGTGTGTATTAAGGGCAGGTCAAAGGTGGGGATTTTTAAGCTCAAACTGTCCAAAGGATGATCCTACGTCATGTCTTCAATGTCATGAATGCTGTCAAGCTGTTTCAACTTGGATTTGCCTAACTTCTAGTGAGCAAGTCTAGATTCAATCAGTCCTTAGAGCGGAAAAAATTGCCAAAACACTCTTCAAAAAAAAAATATATTTCAGGCCCAAATCTCACTGGGTATGGTCTTCCATGAAATTCCTAGGGTATATCCTCAAAATTTTCTCTCTTTTCAAGTTCACTAAGCATCAATTTTTTTTGAAAATTCTTGATATTTGTTTTATGCCAATGTTAGAGCTACAGCAATTTTCAGTCTTAAAAAGTTTTAAATTTCATCTTTTCCAAAAATCAGGTGGGAATTCACTTTATTTTCACAAATTTTGTCTAACATAGCTGCACTAACATTAACTATTCCATTGGCACACCCTGCCATATCCCCAAACCTATGAGGGGCAGTGTCCTCACTGCTTTAGAAGTATAACAATCGAAAACAACAAGGTAAATACAAAGACAGTAGCAAAGGACGGATAAAAAAGAAAAAAAAATGAGAACAAAACTAAACACAAAGGAAAGCAAGAGGCGCAGTGGAATGGGCAAAACACAATTTTATCACACACAAGTGATTACAAAGTATCAAAAGAAGTAGTACAATCTAAACAAAAATATATACAACACAATCAAAAATAGACTAATTATAAACAAATCCTAACTACAGGCTAATGACTACAAGCGAATCCTAAACACAGTCTATCCTAATCAGACTCTGAGTCAGTGCTTGATAAAGACATTATCTCCCATCCTTGTTTTGCAGCCAGCTTGTCATAATCCTCCTTGACCTGCATTCTCCTTTTCAGCCTCTCAGCATTAGCAGCACCCTCCTTAGTCCTTTTGGCAGCTGGCTTTCGAGGCTTGAAGCTGGCATGGGGCATGGTGGGCTCATTTATGGACACCCCAGCTGCTGAGGGTGGCATCCCTCCTAGTACGGTGGCCTGTAGTGTGTTAGCCAGCCTGGCTAGCATCTCAGATTTTTACTTCTCGACATCATATAGGGTGAGGGCTTTCTTGCACAATCCCTCCCAATGAAGCTTCTCCCATCTATGCTCCATATTCAGCTGGTCAATTTCAGCTACCAAGGGCTGCTTTATCCAGGTCTTCATCACAGCCATCCCTTGTTGGACATCCCTCCAGATGTAGGGATTTTCACCCATAGCTCTATAAATAGTGGAAAATGGGGGTGTAGGGAGGAGGTATCTAGGGATAATGGCCCTCTCATTGGGGTCAGTGTTGTCGCTCCAAGTGTGCCATAAATGTGTGCATTATGAATCAAAAATTAAAGAATTAAAGAATGCTAGGTTATATGGATGTTAACTTATGAAAGGGATATCAGCACATTGGGGCTAACACTGGCCTGCAAGATCAGGGCCAATTGTAGCAAGTTTTAAAAGTAAGTATTTCAAGATCGTCCACAGAGAAGTTTGTCTAAACTGAGAGATAAACCTCCAGATCTGTGCTACCAGATCTGGCTCTATAATTATCTAAAAAAAAGAATAGATAAAAGAGAGTGTTGGATTGTGTCACATTTAACTATAAGCAAATAAAGAAAAGAACTAACTACATGATCCAGATCCGAGTTGGGGAGATGTTTAAAATAAGACAAATGCAGAAATAATAGCTTCATGTACTTTAGCCTCTGAATTTTAATGGAGAATCTGTATTTCCACAGAGTAGATTCAATCTTCATCTGGCTACCAAAGACAGATATGTAAGAGAAATAAATCGAATTAAGGAATAGGTTTAGACTTATGGTGTGATCATCGCCCACTTAAATGGTCACAGATCTGCTATTCAGTGGCCTATTCTTTAGTTCGTAACATGAACATCAGTAAATGCTAGAATTAGGTTACCAACGCTAATTCGCAAGTGATGAATTAAGGAAGTTGCATGCGGATGAGTGAATCTAAAGAAGTCTAATGCACTAAGGTGAACATTCGTAACCCTCGACATGACTCCAATGGAGAAGACACAAATTGCAACAACCTTTAAAATCCAAAATTTCGGACTTCGAGCCTCAGAGAGAGCCCTCGGACTTACAGCCTTGAATCCGAACTTGGAAGTACAAATCACTCACAATGGCTCTCAAAGGTAAACTACAAGAAGGGATTACAGGGGGTTGAGGTTCTATCCGACCGGAATGAGAAAGCAGAGATGAAAACTCTAAAACTGGATACCCAATTTGGGCGAATGGCTTCTATTTATACTTTTCCTCCATCCTGCGCATGGTTGGATTGACCAATCAGAATGCTTTAGATCTGGATTGCCCAATGAGGGTTGAGCACGGGGATCCGATCTGTTTTTGGCCAATGGAAATGCTCACGATCCGTTTCGCCTATCGGTGCGAAGCATCAATTACATTATGGGTTTGAAATTGCTTTGAGCTCTGGAAGTTCCGCCGTAATTTAACTTTGGGCGCTCACATGGGTTGGAATATGCCTTGAGATCTTGATTGGAACCTTCCAAATGTTCTGGTCTTTTGATTGCATTGGTAGCGTGCAAAGTTTCTGAAATACCCTTGGACGAGTCGCAAATCCCGAATGCCATTTCGCAGAGTTCAGGGGCCTTTTGCAAAGTTCAATGACTTCAAGCTCTGTCAAAGTTCAATCTTCTTTTCGAGGAGTGTTTTCTTCTTTCGCAAAGTTCAAGGTTCTTCTGAATAGTAGAAGTTCTTCTGAATTGAACTCTAGGCTCCCATTCTTCTTTGCGAATAGTAGAAGTTCTTTGCGAATTGAACTCTAGGCTCCCATTCTTCTTTGCGAATAGTAGAAGTTCTTTGCAATTGAACTCTCTCTTGCTTGTGTCTTTATGTCCGCTCTTTTTAGACCCTCTTTAGCCATTCTTGAGTGTTTCTTCACTCCTTTAAACTTGACATGAGCCCGACTTTTTGATCTTTTGGGATGCTTTTGGATTTGAACTGTCGATTGGTTAATGTAAAATGCACACTAAAGCACTTATTTAGTCTTCTCAAGGGTCTTTCAAGGCTCATGTTTAGGGGTGAAAAATGGTATTTTCACTACTTAACACACCCCAAACCTAAGCTTTGCTAGTCCCCGAGCAAAGAAACGTAAAAGCAAAATAAAGAGCCACTTTTGTAGGAAGCACAGTGCATTTAGCATATGCAACAAGCCTTTTAAACCCCTAGGTGATCCCTAGAGGAGGAGTGAAGTCTCGAGGGTTTTCGGTGAAGGTACCCTAAACTTCTCCATGGGACAGGTTGGCATTAGTGCCTTTGTCATCCCATGAGCAATCAAAGATCAAAATTAGTTACTCTTGAATCAATGTTTTAGCGAAATTTGGGTTTATTGTTTGCAAGGGATTTCAACATTTATAAACCTTATGAATGTTTCACTCTTTCCAATCTATGAGCAGCCATAGAAATCATGCAAATGTGTCGATGATAGTTCATCATTTGAATAAAAATTAGGTTATAAGTCATACTTAATGTGCTCAAGTTCCAACCCAAACACTTACCGGTGTACTCTCATCAAGATTTTGTTGAAGGGTTCATTTTCACTCAAGCTCAAGTGCAGTTACATCTCCCAAATGGATTTGTACGCATGAGCATAGGCATGATTCTCGGTCTTGGCATCCTTGACATCTCCTCACCATAGATTGGGAAGCGCTTATCTCCACATGACAGTTCACTCAACTTTGGATCACAAGGACTTTTAATTTGGGTTTGTTGTATGGCTCGTGGAGTGAGGTTTGAGGATAGGAAGGTTGAGCAGTGTTTGGATTTTTGAGAAGTCGAGAATTGAAGGAGGTGGTTCATGACTCCACCTTCTTGAGTTTAGCTTCTTTTGAGATTCTCGTGTTCAAAGTACTCAGTTCTTCTTGCTTTGATCGTGAATTTTCAACATAAAGAACCCCTTTTTGCCTTTTTTTTTGCTTGCTTCTTTTTCACATTGTTTTTCTTTTAGTTTCTACCACCATGCCCATTTTGAGGTATTTCTTCTTCATTTATTTTGATATTTGCCCGAAATGTTCCATCTTTACTTCTTTCTCCTTTAACTCCTAATTCTCAAGGTGAGGGAAGGTGAATTGGTTCCATTGGTTGTGCAAGAAAAATGGGTGTTTTGATGAAGCATTGTAGGATTTATAGCTCAATTGGGGTACAAACAAGGCGCAGATCTTTCTTGGTTGGTTACATTAGCTCAAGCCGTCCAAAGAAGGCCTTGATCTTTCCTCGATTTCATGAATGTTGTTGCTTGTTTTGATTTGGAGTTTCCTAATTTCTAGTGGATCTAATGCCTCGGATCCTTTGAATCGTAAAAGGGTTGCCTCGGTCACTCTTCAACAGAGATGTAAAACATATAGGCTCAATTCTCACGTTATGGTTTTTCCTTGAGCTTTTAAGTATATCTTTACCTTTTCTCTTCTGTGGACTTGCTATGTGCTAATACAAGTGTATTTTCCTGGTGTTAACATCATGGAAATGTGGAATATTGTAGGGTTAGAATGTCTAAATTCTTGCAAAGAAAATTTTAAAATTTCCACATTGTCATGATTCTTAAGTAAATTGATTCATTTCCTGATTACTTTGGTGATTGTGATGCCCTTATGCTAATTATCCCATGGGCAGGACCTGTTTGCCATACCCCCAAACCTAAGATGAACATTGTCCTCAATGTTCTAGACAATGAGAGACTAGGGGCAACAGGGTAAAAGAAGAAAGAAAAACTAAGAACAGAAAAAATCTAAACTATATGCAGCAGAAAATAAAAATGTAGAACTGAAGATATGAGCAAGGAAATGGAAAACATGATATACAAATGCAAGAAAATCAACAAACCAACGCTAGAACTGCTAAATAAAATCTAAAAATAGAAGGATTACTATGCAAATGGAAGGAAACTAATGCTAATAGCGGAGAAACAAGAAAACAAGGTAAGGGACCTGAATATAAAGTTAAAAAAAATAGAAAAGTGTTGATACAAAACAGAATTTGTGAATGCAAAATAGGAAAACAAAGTTAAAAACTAATCGTACACACGTAAAAAATGACGAAAATTAGAAAACTGGCTCCAGAAGGATCTTTTCGCAAAGGACTTCTCCCCAGATTTTCTATTCGAAAAGGAAATTTTAACTATTCGAACAGAACATGGTTCTTTTCGAGTAGTTCATTACAGCTCCAGAATCAATTGGAATAGAACTTTGAACTTTTCGAAAAGTACTTTTTACTTTGCGATTTGAACTTTGAAGTGTATTTACACTATGCGTACAAGAAAAATAGACATAAACAGCAAAAATCAGTAAAACAATGTTGTACAAACATATTATACACTTTTCTACCATCAGATTTTTGGAGATTCATGATGATAGGTGGGCAAAGAAGGGCTCCTAGGTGTTTTCAATGCATGGTTTGAGCCTCGACCATTTACCTTGAGTATTCTTCCATCCTTGGGATCTGAATATCCACAGCCCCGAGGGGAGGCCTTGATGATGCAGTATGGCCCTTCCCATCCGGATCTCAATTTGCCAGAAAGAATTTAAGTTTAGAGTTGAATAACCATACCTTGGTATGAACTCTTTTCTCATGAGGCTCCTATCATGGAATGATTTAACCTTTTCTTTGTACAACTGGAGCTAGTGTAGGCATCCATCCTCGGTTCTTCCAGATTCGGTGAGTTGAAGCTTCCCTGTGGTTACCCGGCAGCTAGATCCATATTAAAAGTTTTGATTGCCCACAAGGCCTTATATTCTAATTCTCTTGGTAGATGGCATGCCTTGCCATAAACCATCGAAAGGGGACATCCCTATAGGAGTCTTGTAGGCGATTACATGCCCACAAAGCATCATTAAGCTTAAAGGACCAGTCCTTTCTGTCCTTCTTCACAGTTTTTCAAAATGTGTTTGATCTCTATTTGAAATCTCCACCATCACCGGTTTGTGGATGATAGGGAGTGGCTACTCTGTGAGTGATGTAGTACTTTTTTAATAGAGAGTCAAACTCAAGGTAAAAGTGGCTTCCCCATCACTAATGATGGCCTGGGAATCCAAATCGAAAAATGTGGTCTTTGAGGAATCTTAAAACCACTTTGTGATCATTGGATTTGGTAGCTATGGCCTCAATCCACTTGGAGACATAATCCACAGCTACCAAGATGGAATTGTTTCCATTAGAAGGGGGAATGGGGCCCATAAAATCTATGCCCCAAACATCAAACAACTCAACTAGAGATTGATTGCGGGGGCATTGAGTTTCTTTTGGAAATCTTGCCAGATTTTGGCGATTACGCAAGATTTCTGATCTTGTAAGGCATCTTTAAAGATTGTGGGCCAATAGAAACCACACCGCAGAATTTTTGCACTATTTTATTGTTTGAAATGGCCTCCACAGCTGTTCATGACACATTGACAATATGCCAGGAATTCATGGTCCGACACACTTTCTCGATCACTTGGTCTGCACAATTCTTGAATAGATAAGGATCTTCCCAAATGAAATGTTTAACTTGTGAGAAGAAAAGATCTTTATCCATTCGATTCCAATGTTGAGGAATCTATCCAATAGCCAAGAAGTTGACTATGTTTGCAAACCAAGGATCGTGGGTATTGATGGCAAAAGTTGCTCATCGAAATGATTCATTAATGGGTAAGCTATCATCCTCGGTATTGAGAATTCGGATAAGTGATCACCACATTCTCCACTCCTTTCTTATCCTTAATCAGAGATCAAACTCACGTAATAGGAGGATCCACTGATTAACTGGCTTGGTATCCTTCTTAGACGAAGGTACTTTAGGGCGAGTGGTCAAGAAACACCACAATTTGTGAACCTAAAACATAAGGCCCTGAATTTTTCCAATGCAAACACAATGGCCTGACTCTTTCTCGGTTGTTGTGTAGTTGAGCTGGGCATCTATCATGGATCTGCTTGGCATAAGCTATGACATGGGGAAGCTTATCCTTTCTGCCCTAGGACAGCTCCTAGGGCATAGTCCTGATGCATCACACATCGACTCAAAGGGCACCTTTGAATAGTCGGGGTGCAAGATGGGAGCCGAAATCGGACATTTCTTAAGGACCTCAAAGGCTGTCATGCATTCATTAGTAAACACAAAAGGAACATCTTGACACAAAAATGAGAGTGGCTTGGAAATTTTTTGAAATCTTTGATGAACCTCCTATAAAATCCTCGCATGCCCTAAGAAACTTCGATTTGCTTACAGCCTGGGAGGAGGCAAATGTGCAATTAGATCAATTTTGCTTGGTCCACCTCTATGCCTTTATGAGAGACCACATGTCCTAGGACAATGCCTTGGGTGACCATAAAATGACTCTTATCCCACTTAGAACCAAATTGGTTTCTTCACATCTTTGCAACACCAACTTGAGGTGGTGTAAGCATTGGGAAAATTTGTCTCCATAAATTGAAAAGTCATCCATGAAGATCTCCATGAATTGATCAATCATGTCGAAAAGATGGCATACATGCATCTTTGAAAAGTAGCAGGGCATTGCAAAGACCAAAGGGCATCCTCCTATAGGCAAAAGTGCCAAAGGGGCGTGAAGGTGGTCTTTCTTGGTCCTGTGGGTACACAGGATCCTGGTTGTAACCAAGTACCCATCAAGGAAGCGATAGTAAGCTTTGCCTGCAAGCTTATCAAGGATTTGGTCAATGAAGGGAGGAAATGGTCTTTCCTTGTCATGGTATTTAATTTTCGTAGTCTATGCGACCCTCCATCCAGCTTGTTTGTCCGGTGGACATAAGTTTACCGATTCAATTTGCTACATGAGGATGCCTTAGGCACCACCTGTGTGGGTGATACCCAAGGTAATCAAATGGGGTAAATGACCCCAAAGATCTAGCAGCCTTGACAACTTCCTTCATTACCACTTCTTGCATGTGAGGATTCAACCTTCTTTGCATTTCTCTAGAAGGCTTGGCATCCTCTTCCAAGTGGATCTTATGCATGCATACAAATTTGGGTTTATTCCTCCTAAAACCGAATGGTCCGAAATTGCTTTCTTGTCTTTGTTTTAGAACTACCAATGACTCCTCTTCTTGCTCCTTTGTAAGGGAGGAAGAAATAATCACAGTAGTGTTTGATGATCTCCCAAAACACATATTTCAGATTTTTGGGGAGCTGTTTGAGTTCCAATTGTGTAATGAGAAAGAGGGCAGAAAGGTACCTTGGTAACTTGTGGAAGAGGGAGAGCAGGTCTCCAAGAGAGAGAACTTGATGATCAGGTGAGTGCCTTGCACAAAGCAGACTCCGTTGAATTTGATCTCCTTTTCCTTCTTTCTCGGTGGATCCCCAATCATTTTTAAATTCGTGGTGGAGTCTTTACCTTGCGAAATGTTTGTAAAGACTCCTCCACCACTCATCAATGATGTCAACATGGAAACATTCCTCACAGAGAATTGAGGTTGAGTAACATTATACATTCAATTTAACTTTCATATTTCCAAAAGACACCTCCATGATGCCGGACTGCATTGAATGCATGCATTAGTCAGTAGCCAGAATGGTCTTCCCGAATGACAGGATGGCGGTGGTACTTTTGGTTGGTTCCATGTCCAACACCAAAAAGTCAGCAGGGTAGAAAAACTTGTCTACTCCTACCAAAACATCTTCAATCACCCCCATAGGTTTCCTTTCAGATCTGTGAGCTAGCTGTAGCACCACTTGAGTGAATTTCAATTCTCCCAAACCCAGCTTCTCATAGATGAATAGGAAGCAGTTGACACTAGCACCGGATCTAGCAAGGCTTTCTCAATGGTGTGCTCCCCAATGATGCAGGGATTGTGGGGATTCGGTCTTGCATCTTAGGTGGTGTTGCAATTGATAGCACTTGGTTGATTTTCTCCACAAAGAAAGGCCTTCTTGGATAAATGTATCCTAGATTGCCTTTTGTGGGTGCACACCTCTTTGAGAAATTTTGCATAAGCGAGGACTGTTTGATTGCATCAAGCGAGGTAGATTAATTTTAACTTGCTTGAATGTCTCCATCATTTCCTCAATTTTTGTGTTTCCTTTGTCAAAAGGAGAAACCGACTTCATTGCATGGGGAAATGGGAGGTGAGGAACAAATTTCTCCCTCATCTTTTTCAACAATTTTGTTATTTTTTCTTTTCATTTTTTGAATTTTCGATGTAAATCAAAACAAACATTAAACACTGAGAATTGCTGGTTCTCAAGAATTTAAAATAGAAAATGAATACAAAGGAGAAGGATGCAAACTCAAGCGGATCTGCTCGACTTTGGTCCAGATGCTCCTTGTTGGACGGCCGCTCGGTCTGCAAACATCCAAAAATTGCGCAGTACCTTATTCAAGTATATTGACAAAATAAAAAAAGAAACTCAAAGCACGCCCAAATTTGACAAAAGACAAAAGAGTGGCACAGATTTATTCAAATAACTAGAAGGCAAAGAATAAAACTCGTAAAAATAAAAAATTTTGCATTAAAGAAAATGTGTTTTCTATACAAAATCGTCAGACATTTAATCAAGCACTTGGAATGCAAAGTGCGTTTAAAGCAAAAATTAAAATAAAAATCAAATCTACAAAATTGAAAAACTTAGGTCTACCAATTTTAGAACAAACTTCCCCCGCAACGGCGCGAAAAACTTATTGTCGCTCCAAGGGTGCCATAATTGTGTGCATTATGAATCAAAAATAAAAGAATTAAAGAATGCTAGGTTATATGAATGTTAACTTATGAAAGGGATATCAGCACATTGGGGCTAACAACGCTGCAAGATCGTGGCCAATTGTAGCAAGTTTTAAAAGTAAGTATTTCAAGATCGTCCACGAGAAGTTTGTCTAAACCGAGAGATAAACCTCCGGATCTGCTACCAGATCTGGCTCTATAATTATCTAAAATAAAGAATAGATAAAAGAGAGTGTTGGATTGTGTCACATTTAACTATAAGCAAATAATGAAAAGAACTAACTACATCATCCAGATCCGAGTTGGGGAGGCGTTTAAAATAAGACAAATGTAAATAATAGCTTCATGTACTTTAGCCTCGAATTTTAATGGAGAATCAGAGTTCAACAGAAAGGCAGATTCAATCTTCATCGCTACCAAAGAGATGTAAGAGAAATAAACCAATTAAGGAATAGGTTTAGACTTATGGTGATCATCACTTAAATGGTCACAGATCCGTCACTAGTCAGTGGCCTATTCTTTAGTTCAACATGAACATCATCGAATGCCGCTAGAATTAGGTTACCAACGCTAATTCAGCAGTGATGAATTAAGGAAGTTGCATGTGGATGAGTGAATCTAAAGAAGTCTAATGCACTAAGGTGAACATTCGTAACCCTCGACATGACTCCAATGGAGAAGACACAAATTACAACCTTTAAAATCCAAAATTACAATTACAGAAAGCACGGCTTAGAGAGCCCTCGGACTTACATTCGAGCTTCTCGAGAGCCCTCGGACTTGATCTTGAATCCAACTTGGAAGTACAAATCACTCACAATGGCTCTCAAAGGTAAACTACAAGAAGGGATTATAGGGGTTCAGAGATAAGCTTATCCTGACCGGAATGAGGGAAGAGATGAAAACTCTAAAATCTGGATACCCAATTTGGGCTAATGGCTTCTATTTATACTTTTTCCTCCTTCCTGCAAGATGTGGATTGACCAATCAGAATGCTTTAGATCCGATTGCCCAATGAGGGTTGAGCACGGGATCCGGATCTGTTTTGGCCAATGGAAATGCACCGATCGTTCGCCAATCAAAGCCAAAAGCATCAATTCTGTTATGGGTTTGAAATTACATTTGAGCTTCAAGTTCCCGCTGTAATTTAACTTTGGGCACTCACATGGGTTGGAATATGCCTTCAATCTTGATTGGAACCTTCCTAATGTTCCCGGTCTTTGATTGCATTGGCGCATGCAAAGTTTCCTAAAATACCCTTCTGATGAGCCAAATCCCCTGTAATGCCATTTCGCAAGTTCGTGGGCCTTTTCAAGAAAGTTCAATGACTTCAAGCTCGTCGCAAAGTTCAATCTTCTTTTCGAGGAGTGTTTTCTTCTTTTCGCAAAGTTCAAGGTTCTTTGCGAATAGTAGAAGTTCTTTGCGAATTGAACTCTAGGCTCCCATTCTTCTTTGCGAATAGTAGAAGTTCTTTGCGAATTGAACTCTAGGCTCCCATTCTTCTTTGCGGATAGTAGAAGTTCTTTGCGAATTGAACTCTCTCTTGCTTCAGGTCTTTGTCTGCTCTTTTAGACCCTCTTTAGCCATTGCTGAGGTTGTTTCTTCACTCCTTCTTTAAACTTGACATGAGCTGTCAGCTTTTTGATCTTTTTGGGATGCTTTTCGGATTTGGACCTGTCTGATTGGTTAGCTATAAAATGCACACTAAAGCACTTATTTAGTCTTCTCAAGGGTCTTTCAAGGCTCATGTTTAGGGGTGAAAAATGGTATTTTTCACTACTTAACAGTCAGCAAACAAATGATTGGGAGTGGATGAAGAGGATGGAAGAGAAGGGGAAAGTGGGATGGTAAATGTCAGTTCCTCTACCTCAACAATAGACTCGGGTGGGGTGGAAGGATTGGTAAAAGTGCAGAGGGGGGGTCCTCTTCCAAGGGGTCAGTCTGGGTTGAAGAATCTTTGGTGGAAGGCTTAAGGAGTGGTACTTCCACCTCAGCAGTGGAAACAACTACTAAAGGAGATGGCGGTGGAGTGGGTAGAGGAGTAGGGATTGGAAGAGGTTGGGAGGTTGGGGAAGCTGGGATTAAGATGGACTGAATGACTTGTAAGCAAGTGGTCATAGCAGCTTGGTTAGTTGTGTTGGTTTGGAGTTGGGAAAGATGGTGGTGAGAAGGGCAAGAATCTGAGAAGAGGCCTCTGGTATGATTTGGGCTTGGGTAATAGGTGGAATGGGTATAATGGGCTAGAAAAGAGATGTGGAAGCAAGCTGAAAATGAGAAGGCTGTGAAGAATCAGGTAAAAGGGAGTACTCATGCCCAATGTCCTCCATAATGGAGTCAATCAGGGAAGAGTACCCCTCAATGGTCAGGTGGTCCAGCTCTTGGGCATGGGTAGGTGATAAGGAGAAGGTGAGGTCAATATCAAAGGGTATGGATGGTAGAAAAGAAATGGTTGGGTTAGCTGATGTAAAGGGTGTAGGGTTGATAGGTTCAACAGTTGAGATGGATGTAATGGGGAGTGAAGGTAAGGTAGGGGCGGGGTCTGTTGTAGGAGAAGCTAACAAAGGTGTGGATGTGGTGATGGTGGAAAGGATGGCTGACGTGTTGGGAGGTAAGGAGACTAAAATGGATGGTATGGGAGGTGGGGGAATGGTGATGCTGGCAATCTCAGGGCTGATAACAGGCAAAGGAACAACAATAGAGGGGATGAGTGTGGGTGCAAAGGTCAGAGGTTGAGGCTCTAAGCTAGGACCAGCAGTGGTGAGCAGAAACTCTTGGCTAACTGATGTAGAGGTCCCAGCTATAGCTGCTGAGTTGGATGATGGGGCTGTAAGGATCATAAGTGCAGCTGCTGAGCTGGCCACCTGAGGTGCTTCTCTTTTAGGGATCTCCACTGATTTCTTCTTGGTCTTTCCAATCAGGGTCCTACTAGCAGACTAGGCCCTCTTCCCAAACACCTTTGGCTTCATTTTCTCTAGTGGCTCATCCTTTTGAACCACAAACTTTCCTTTTTTAAGCAAAGCAGTGATGAGCTTGCTGTAGGGTAACCCTGGCAAGGCTTGTACTTTTCTAATCTTTTCGTTCACATTTACCATTGCCTCAAATACCAGCTGAGAGGCATTCAAAAACTAGCCCTTGGAGAAAAAATAAAGGGCATCCACTATAGGAGTCCTCCTCTCCTGCTAGTGTCCACTGACATATATATTTTTCCTTAAAATTGCATCTATGAACAGCAGGCTGGGGTGTAGATCTCTTCTTCTCAGTGACTCCCCAGACCCCATAATGCCTTAAGTCAGGTGTCTGGCCATTGCTCTAAAGGATACACTCTCAGGTGCTGCTAGACCATAGGCCGTATCAAAAATAGATGGGACCTCTAATGCCAACCCTATATCACTGTAGTCCATAACTAGCTCCCAGTTATCAATCAAAATCACAAGGGAAGGCTCAGTTGACCTTGGCTTCATCTTCTTTCTGATGTTTTGATACCACAATTTAACCAGCCTAGGGTAGGATTTTTCTTATAATGGTGTCATCAAAGTTGTCAAGCCTGCCTTAACCAAATAGTCCAAGGTGTCCTTACACTCCTCTTCCTTAGAAAAATGGGGTATGTCAATAATTGTCTCAAGGATCAGTCCTAAGGCATCTACAAACTCATTGGGAGTAGATAGCTTCATAGGGACTTCAGGTTCTGCCTCAGGGTTAGGTTCAGGCACTAGGTTAGGTTCAGGCATAGGGTCAAGTTTAGGGATATCCTCAACAACTCCTTAACTGATTTTTATTTTCTTAGCTTTCTTGGCTTTCTTAGCCTTCTCAGGTTTCTTAGCATTATCCATGACAAGCTTTCTCTTAACAAGTGGGTTCTCCTTGGGCTGTGTGGCTAGCCTACTGGATTTCCTAGTGGACTTTTGGGCAGATTTGGAAGGGACCTTGAATAGATCAGCTAAGGTATCCTCACGATCCCAACCATTGGACAAGCAATCCACACAATTAACTCTCAAGACTTTACAGTAATCTCCTTTTGCCCAAATGAATTACCACATAAACTAAAAATGGAAGTACAAAGCTCAAAATTCAGAGAGTGGAGGTTGAAGAACTTACCCATAGAAACTTAGGGTTTCTCAGAGCTTGTTGTATATGGCACCAAACCAACTCAAACCAGGTGTGAAATGTAGCCTTTGGTGAAATTAAAGTACTTTGAAAAATGGCCAGGTGCTTGGAGTAGAAACCAGTGAGGTGGAAGAGGAAGGAAAAAATTGGAAATCGACAAAGGAGAGAGCAGAGTATGCACACAGAAGGTGTCGAATGACTGGACTGACCTCTCGATAAGTTTAAAACAACTGAAATCGTGTTTCGATAGGATTAGAGAGAAGGTTTCGATAGGTTGCATCAACCTGTTGACTAGTTAAAAACCCTGTGGACTTGTAGACTTCCAGGCTGAAGGTGTCGAGAGGTTCTCTCAAACCTCTCAAAAGGTACATGGGCTTTCGATTTTACAGGTCGAGAGGTACAGACATTCTCTCGGCAGGTTTCAAAACTCAACATTTAACATCTCGACAGGTATCAAAACCTGTCGAAAAACATACCTTACAGCTTCATAACCTTTCGAGTTGCTCTCTCAACATCTCAACAAGTTTAAAGATCCCATCGAATATTGCATTTACACCTTCAGAACCTGTCAAGAATTAACTCAAACCTCTCGACAGGTCCCAAATCTTGTCGAAATGCATAGTAGGAACCTTCAGAACCTGTTGAACATCAATTCAAACCTCTCGGAAGGTCAATTTTGCATTCTCAACATGTTTCTCAGCAGTTCCCTTGTCTCCATTCACACAGATTTTTTAATTTTGCTATGCTCCCATTGGATTTCTCATGGATTGAGGGCATCTATCTTAAACAAGGTTAACTCAGCAACCTACATGAAACACTTTAAAAAAAATGTGGCACCTATAGACAAAGCCAGATAGTTTTGAAAATAGAAATAATAATAAAACTGATAAAAACAAATAGTTATGGTACATAGTTTTCATTGTTGAAAATCAATCACACTTGGGAGGTTCTTGAAGATGAATGGTCACCAAAGGCTCTACTACATTTTCAACAAAGAGTTTGAGCCTTTGACTATTAACTTTCATAATCCTACCATCTTTTTGATCCTTGATTTCAACAGCTCCAGATGGAGATACATGATCTACCATATAAGGTCCCTCCCATCTGGATCTCAACTTGCATGGGAAAATTTTTAATTTAGAATTGAAAAGCCATACCTTGTTGCCAGTAGAGAACTCCTTCCTCAGCAAATGCTTGTCATAGAAGGCTTTGGCTTTCTCTTTGTAGATCCTTGCAATGGAGTATGCTTCCAATCTTAGCTCTTCCAGCTCTGATAGCTGGAGCCTCCTGTGCATGCCGGCAGAATTTAGATCAACATTCAATGATTTAATAGTCCAATAGGCTTTGTGTTCTAACTCTATTGGAAAATGGAATGCCTTGCCATACACTAGCCTATTAGGGTCTTATAAGTAGTTCTATAAGCTCAAAGCGACCAATCCTTCCTATCTCATCTCACAGTTTTCTCTAAAATGTGTTTGATTTCTCTATTAGAAATTTTCACCTACCCACTGGTCTGTGGGTGGTATGGGGTGGCAACTCTATGTGTCACAGAGTTCTTTCAAAGCAAGTTCTCAAATTGTCTATTGCATAAATGGCTTCCCCCATCACTAATGATAGCTCTGGGGGTGATAAATTTAGAGAAAATGTTCTCCTTCAAGAAGTTGAGGATAACTTTGTGATCATTGGTTCTTGTGGTTATGGCCTTAACCCATTTGGACACAGTCCACATCCACAAGAATAAAATTGTATCCATAGGAAAAAGGAAAAGGACCCATGAAGTCAATCCCCTAAATGTCAAAGAGTTCAACAACAGGTATAGGCTGTAAAGGCATGGAGTTTCTTTTGGAGATACTTCCCATTTTTTGGCATCTTTAACAATCTTTATAATGCTGCCATGCATCCTGGAAGAGAGTGGGCCAATAAAATTCACTTTGGAGCACCTTGGTAGCAGTCTTGTTGCCACTGAAATTGTAATAGCCTAAAAAATCATGCTAAACTATGACCTCGGGATCCGTGCCTGATCGGTCATAGGTTTTACCAAATAGAAGTTCAATAGTTAGCATAGAGTGTAATGAGCGGATGTGATGTGATAGGTTGCGTAGCTATGTGGGGTGTGTTGTGAATCTGAAGTCACATACACCGATTGAGGTGCATGTGCTCAGCACACAAGCTAGGGGGGGATAAAAGGGTTTAATAACCCTAAAACCAATAGCTTTGGTTTTTGAGAGAGAAGTAAAGAAGAGAGAGAGAAGGAGAGCATAGTTAATGCAAGGAGTAAATGCTAGTTAAGGAAGGGGGATTCGAGCAATAAACGTCGGATTCGACGCGAGGGATCCGCTAGAAGTAAAGCCGGAACCCTAGCCTTCCAACCACTTGATTTGAAATCAATTTGAGATTGATTCAAGGTAAATTTTTGTGAATAAAATGCATAGATTGTAGAGGTTAAATTGCAGTTGAAAATGGTTTAAATCATAGGATAATGGTTTAGAAAAATAGAGGAAAAAGTGTGGAGAAAGATTGGGAAGAACAGCTCGAAAGGGGCTGAATCTGGCAATTTTGATTAATCGAAATTGGGTTTCGATTAATCAAAATTGGCCAAGAAGTTGAAAAGTCAGGAAACCCGATCTCGATTAATCGAATTGAATTTTGATTAATCGACTTTGGATTTCTATTAATCGATTTGGGTATCGATTAATCGACTGGGAACCTCTAGTGGACCTCAGGGGCTGGCGGAAAAGACTTGGGGAAAACCGACTAATCGAAATGGGATTTCGATTAATCGATTTCAATTTTTGATTAATCGATTTGGGATCGATTAATCGATTTTAGGAACTCGATTACTCGAATTGAGAATCGACTTGGCTGAACAGAGAATTTCGATTAATCGAATTAGGATTCGATTAATCAAATGAAAATCTCGATTAATCGATTTTGGAGTTCGATTAATCGACTGAGATAAATTATGTTAACTTTTGAGTTTGACTTTAAGATTCTTGGAGGGTCTTGGACCTTCTTTATTGCATCCTTAGTGATGTGTTTCACCTGTTATGTGGTACCATAGGTGGTACGTGTGAACTAATGCACAAGGAGCCACGTGGGACCTTGATGCGTTGAGCAAATAAAGACTTGAGGTAGGGAACACCTTGAACATGTACTTTATTTTACAAGAGCATGTATGTAGTGATATATAATTCAAATTCAAATGTTTTATTGCTTAAGAATTTATGAAAAGTGTGTGTGTGTGACATCCATAAGAGTAAGTATAATGAGCCATCCCCAGGGGATGATGAAGTGAAGATATAAGAGCATCAGGTGTGATGCAAGTAAATGGATACATCCCAGGGATGTATCCAAGATTGAATCATGTTTGATAAGGCCTAACTGATATAAGATAGCACACTTACACGGTGAACGGTGAATAACTATATGTAAGGCACCGATATTTTTGTTATTTGAGGTTTGATAAGGTACCCCACCGACGTGGCGGGATATCCACGACTGACACGGCAGGATATCCGTGACCGATACGGCGGCGAAATCGTAAGCCAGTGCGGAGGCTTATCCGTATATAGTAAGCACACCCCAGGGGTGTTGATTTGAGACAAGTGAAACCCCGCCACCAATCCCCAGGGGAAAGGGGCTTGGGTACTATATGGTATTCCCAGGGAATACGTTAAAAGTGTCTATATAGATGACGATGAAGGGTATCTCATCGGGGCTCGATGCTATATTGCTCGGGGACTACTTAAGTTGAAAGTTTAAGTTTTGCTTTAGGCCTTTTCAGCATCATTCATGAATAAATGAAAACATAAGTAATTAACAGTAAAATGAAATGCTTTTTAACTGTTTTCATCAATAACTGCATAGACACATCATGCATGGCATATCATGGAATATATGTGAGTAATAATTTATATGTTCAACTGTGTTTTGTTCCCTATTGAGCTAGGATGTAGCTCACCCTATAGACTATACGTCGCAGGTCCACTACTAGCAGCCGAGGCTTCGTGGAGACGCCGACCCATGAGCCTGGACCATTGCGGCGAAGAGTTGGAGCCACCTCCTGAGGACTTCTTCTAGAGGACTCCGTTGTGCCACTTTGAGGGCTTTTTGAGAGAGAATTGTACGGCTTGGTATGTCAAGCCTTGTTTTGTTTAAACCATGTATATATGGAGTTGGGATTATTCTTTTGGGATGAACCATCCGTGATGATTGCTATCATCGATGGTTCGGATCGGTTCTCCATTCATGCAGAGGCATGAGGGTAGAACTGCCTTTTGAGAATTACTTAATATAGATTTAAATTCAAATTTTATTGTTTCATTTTATGCTTGATATGCCAATGTTCCGTGCTTAGCTAAGGGGCACGGTCAAGATGATCGTGCTGATGGCACGGGTTTCGGGGTGCCGAAATTCGGGCTGTCACAGTTGGTATCAAAGCCATTTTCTTTTAGCAATTCTGACAATCGTTCTTTTGGTCAGAACATAGGGGCTTCTGCTAACGAAACTTTAGTTTTAAATGCAGCCGCAAATGTCATCTAGAGGAAGAGGCCGACCAAGGGGAGGCCAGCAGAGGAGTCTACGTAGTGGAGATGATTACATCTCTCCTACTAATAGAGTGCCTTTAGGAGGTACTGAGGCCCCAAGGGGCAGTAGTATTAGATAGCATAATGAAGAGGATCGAGATCGGCAGGATCAAGATCTAAGAGAACAAGAAAGGGTGAGAGAAAGACAAGAAGATAGAGAGGAGCGACAAAGGATGATGCACACTATGGAGACTATGGCAGCTGCCATGGCACAACAAGCCGCATCCTTTGCAGCTCATGCATCAAGAGAACAGTAGCCACCTACACCACCTGCAGGACCTGCGCTGCTTGTGCCCTCATCTTTTACAGAGTTTAGGAGAATGAGACCTCCTTCATTTTCTGGGCAGGCAGACACAATGGTCGCTGAGAACTGGCTGATGGAGATGGAGAAGGTCTTTAGCGTGCTGACTTACACGGAAGATGAGAGTGTGAGATGGGCAGCTTATATGTTGGATGGGGAGGCTGGGCCTTGGTGGAAGTCCGTGATACGGACTCGGGCTCAGGAGACCCCAGAGTTGCCTTGGACTTGGGAGGAGTTTGTTGAGGAGTTCAACAAACAATATTTTCTGAAAGTGGTGAGGAACCAGCTTGAGATAGAATTTTTACAGTTAGTACAAGGGAGAATGACAGTGACAGAATATGGGGTAGAGTTTCTACGACTTGCCCATTTTGCTCCGGATTACGTCGCTACTGAAGTGATGAAGTCCAAGAGGTTTCAGCAAGGTTTGAAGCCTGTGGTTAGGGGAGGCGTAGCTCCATTTCAATTTAGGACCTATGAAGAGGTCATGAGTAAAGCACTAGTGGTTGAAGAGGAGAATACAAATAGATATCGACAGAGAGAGCAGCAGAGAGGAGGAAATGAACAAGGAAGGATGGGGATCTACGAACCGGTGAACAAAAAGCCGAAGTTCGTAGCCCAAAATCAGAGACCACAGTTCCAAGGGGGTTTTGGAAGGCCGGAGCAACAACAACACCAACAGAGGTTTCCATTACTTGCGTTGGGGAGACCTTTTCGCTATGAGAGCCCTGCCATGTCTACTGGCGCCACTATCACACAGGGTTCTCGTACTATTTCTTCCGCACCTCGGGAGACTTGCGTAAAGTGTGGCAAGCCTCATAGGACAGTGGATTGCAGATCGGGAACTAGGGGTTGTTTCCGATGTGGCAAGGTGGGCCACTTGATAAAGGATTGCCCCGAGACGGATAAAAGAAAGACGGTTTCAGTTGCAGCACCACGACCCATTCAAGCAAGGAAGCCGATCATTCAGGGGAGAGCCTATGCAGTCACTGCTCAGGAAGCAGGGAATGTACATGACGTCATCCAAGGTGAGACTCGTTAAAAATTAAAGAAAATTTTCATTTCATTAAAATTTTAGATAGAGAAGGAGCATGCATTAGAAATTGTATAGATTCTTTTCTCAATACAAAAGCTGTATGTGAATTAAGGGTGTAAATTGATGTGTAAATTATTGTATGTATGTATGTATACTATAGGTACTTTAAATATATATGAAAAAGGATGCTTCGGTGGATATGACGCTCGAGTGTTGATAGACCCAGGGTCTACCCACTCATTCGTCACTCCACGTTTCTCCAACCCTGGAGACTCCACCCCAGGGTTGCGACTCCACCCCAGGGTTGCGGCCCTGTGCTAGATGTAAGAAGATGAAGATTGTTCCAGAGGCGTTGGATTTCGTCCTATCTGTGTCTATTCCGACGGGAGAGTTAGTAGACACGGAGTTAGCTTGCAAATCCATCATTGTAGCAGTTTGAGACTTAGAGGTGCACGAATTGGAAGCAAAGTTGATACTGTTAGACATGCAGGGGTTTGATGTGATCCTTGGCATGGATTGGTTGGCGCAGCATTGTGCAACCGTCGATTTGCAAGAATAAGGTAGTCATTTTCAGACCCAACACAAGAAGATCATTTCGATTTCAAGGAGTGAGGTCGTCATCTGTGCCACTGATCTCGGCAGTGAGGGCCGAGAAAATGATCAGAAAGGGTTGCAGTGGATACTTGGCTTTCTTAAAGGAGGACAAGGAAGAAAAGAATGCCATTTCTGAGATAGCAGTTGTGCGAGACTTCGCCGACGTGTTTCCAGAGGAATTGCCTAGATTACCTCCAGAGAGAGAAGTAGAATTCGCCATTGACTTAGCACCAGGAACGGAGCCTATTTCGAAAGCGCCTTATAGAATGGCTCCTGCTGAGTTAAAGGAGTTGAAGGAACAACTACAAGAACTTATGGACAAGGGGTTTGTTAGACCGAGCGTGTCTCCATGGGGAGCACCGGTCTTGTTTGTCAAGAAGAAAGATGGGTCAATGCGGCTATGCATTGACTATCGACAATTGAACAAACTCACTGTGAAGAACCGCTACCCTTTGCCTAGAATTGACGATCTGTTCGACCAACTGCAAGGAGCAAGGTATTTTTCCAAGATCGACCTGAGATCTGGGTATCATCAGTTGCGAGTCAAGGCAAAGGACATTCAGAAGACAGCTTTCCGTACACGGTATGGACACTATGAATTCCTTGTGATGCCGTTTGGATTGACGAATGCTCCGACGTCGTTCATGGATCTGATGAACCGAGTGTTTAAACCACACTTGGACTCCTGCGTCATAGTGTTTGTTGATGATATACTGATATACTCCAAATCCAAGACGGAACACGAAGAACATTTGAGGATTGCTCTACAGACGCTACGTGAACACCAATTGTACGCCAAACTCAACAAGTGTGAGTTTTGGTTGGAAGAGGTTAGCTTTTTGGGACATGTCGTCTCAAAGCATAGTGTCACTGTAGATCCAGCAAAGATAGAAGCAGTGGTTAAATGGGAGCAACCAAAGACAAAGGATCGATGTCCAAGTTTTACGGCTTAGCAGCTATTATCGACGTTTCGTTGAGGGGTTTTCAAAGATATCGGACCTCTCACAAAGTACAAAAAGATTCAAGGTTTGAGTGGAGTGAGGCATGCGAGAAGAGTTTTCAAGAACTCAAAATGAGACTCACTTCGGCTCCAGTGCTAGCGATTCCTTCAGGCAGTGGAGGATACGCCGTGTACAGCAACGCGTCATACAATGGCCTTGGTTGTGTACTCAACCAACACAAGAAGGTGATAGCTTACGGATCAAGATAGCTGAAAGAACACAAGAAAAAATTACCCGACTCATGACTTGGAACTAGCAGCAGTCATTTTTACGCTGAAGATTTGGAGACATTACTTGTATGGTGAGACTTTTGAAATTTTCACCGATCATAAGAGCCTCCGATACCTGTTTACACAGAAAGAGCTCAACATGAGACAACGCAGGTGGATGGAATTCCTCAAGGATTACGATTGCTCCATACAATACCATCCAGGCAAGGCGAATGTAGGGGCCGACGCATTGAGTCGGAAAGGTTTAGCTCAGTTAGCTTGTTTGATTTTGGGTATGCACCGATGGAAATTATTGGAAGACCTAGCATTCTACGATGCGGACATTGAGTCAAAAGCCACCGGATCCTTTTTGGCTAACATATCAGTAAAGCCAGTGATATTTGAACATATCCATGATCTACAGATGAAAGATTCGGCATTGACAAAGATTCATCAAGACGTGAGTGAAGGCATTAGGTCGGACTTCTCGGTTAAAGAAGATGGTTCTTTATTGTTTAAGGGCCGTCTATGCATTCCGGACAATGCCGATCTAAGACGAACGATTCTTGATGAGACCCATAAGTCAAATTATGCTATCCACCCTGGTAGCACCAAAATGTACCAGGATTTGAAAAAGAACTACTGGTGGAGAGGACTGAAGCAAGCCGTGGCCGAGTACGTGTCACGGTGTTTGACTTGTGAACAAGTGAAGGTTGATCATAGACATCCTGCTGGACTATTGCAACCTTTACCAATCCCAGAATGGAAGTGGGAATCGATCTCAATGGACTTCATTGTTGGATTACCCCGTACTGCCAAGAGACACAATGCCATTTGGGTCGTCGTAGACTGATTGACCAAATCAGTGCACTTTTTGTCGTACAGTACTATGTATACAGCAGGAAGACTGGCAGACTTATACATGAAGGAGATTGTAAGATTACATGGGATTCCAAGCAGCATAGTTTCAGATCGTGATCCACTATATACATCCAAGTTTTGGAAGGAATTTCAAGAAGGAATGGGAACACGACTAGACTTTAGTTCAGCTTTCCATCCTCAAACTGATGGGCAGACAGAGCGAGTGAACCAAGTAATAGAAGACATGCTCAGGGCGTGCATGCTTGATATGCAAGGATACTGGGATGAGTATCTACCATTGGTCAAATTCGCATACAACAACAGTTTCCAAACGAGCATTGGCATGGCACCGTATGAAGCTCTGTATGGACAACGATGCAAATCACCCCTCAATTGGGAGGAAACAGGTGAGAAATTTGTGTTAGGACCAAAACTACTTGAAGATAACGCCACCGTTGTTCGAATTATCAGAGAAAGGCTGAAGACATCACAGAGTAGACAGAAAAGTTACGCCGACATGAAGCGGACTAGTGTCGACTATAAAGTGGGTGAGCACGTGTTTGTGAAAGTGTCACCTATGAAAGGCGTAATGAGATTTGGCAAGAGAGGGAAGCTAAGTCCACGTTATGTTGGACCATTTGAAATTTTGGGACGTGTAGGTGAAGTTGCGTATCGCATTGGTTTACCACCGCTGTTTGATCGAGTACATAACGTTTTCCACATATCGATGCTCAGAAAGTATGTAAATGATCCATCTCATGTGTTAGGAAAACAACCCATGGAGATGTGCGAGGACATGAGCATGATAGAGGAACCAGTGGAAATCTTGGATCGAAAGGAACAAGTACTGCGCACTAAGGTGATTCCCTTAGTGCTTGTTCGGTGGAACAATCATCCAAAAGAAGAGGCTACTTGGGAACGAGAGGCCAATGTGAAAGAACAATATCCAGCCTTGTTTCCAACGACGTGAGAATCAAATGTCAACCACAAGCATGTTTGTGGAATCTCCACGAGACTTGTAATTCGATGGAAATTTTGCACAAAAGTATGACTAAAGGAACAGATCTTGTATGTACATGACCAAGTGAATGTGTTTTTATGGATCTACAAACCACTTGATGTCATAAATTGTCAAAAATAATCAAAGAACCGAAGAACATGAAAGCCTAAGGCAATTGGGCAAAACCGATTAATCGAATTTCAAATCGATTAATCGATTTAGAATTTCGATTAATCAATTTCGTTCGATTAGTCGACTGGCAGGTGCTAGTGACTGGAAATTTGAATAAGAGTTAGAATATACATAGAATGCAATTTTGATTGATCGAGTTATAATTTCGATTAATCGATTTGGGATCGATTAATCGATTTTGGGAATTCGATTAATCGAACTGCAAGTTCGATTAATCGAACAAATTGGGAATGTTAGAAGAAATTAGGAATAAATTAATGAAATTTCGATTAATCGAAGCATTTTCGATTAATCGATTTGAGATTTCGATTAATCGAACTGGAACCTCGATTAATCGATTTACTAAAGGGACTTGGAAGAAATTGAAGTCAGATAGACGATTTCGATTAATCGAAGTGAATTTCGATTAATCGATTTTGAAATTTCAATTAATCGAAATGGATTTCGATTAATTGAATAACTTAAGGAATTCTGGAATTTTGGAAGTTATTGCACAATTTCGATTAATCGAAGTGAAATTTGATTAATCGATTTTGAAATTTCGATTAATCAAAATGGATTTCGATTAATCGACTGGCTCGCGCTAGTGAGCTCTAAAACTTAAATTTTTGAACAGATACGATTTCGATTAATCGAATTTAACTTTCGATTGATCGATTTGGGAAATCGATTAATCGATTTTGCGTGGCTTAACTTAGTTTGAAATCTTGATTAATCGATTCTGGATTTCGATTAATCGAGCCGGGGCCTATATATTGAAATTTGGGGATTTTCTTTGCCATTCGAAATCATTTGAGCTTTCGAATTTTTGGGCGCTTCACCTTCTTCTTCTTCTCCGACCATCCGACGCCCTAGGGTTCCCTTTTCCGACGGTTTTCGGCTCACTTTCACATCGCATCGCCATCAAAACCTATGGTAAACCCTAAAATCGAAGTTTTCTCTTCAATTTGAATTAGCTAAACCCTAGATTTTCTAAAAATGCCGCCCAAAACCCGGTTATCTTCGAAGAAGGCAACCTCTAAGTTGCCGGTTAGGCGTAAGAACGCCGCACCACCGCCACCTACCCCATCGCCGGTGAGGACTCCGTCGCCATCGACATCGGAGACCACCTCCGGTTCGACGAGCGCATCTATGCGCGAGTCTTTCCGCGAGTCCACGCCCATGTCACCACCACCCACCAATGTGGTGCAACCAAATGAATGGTGGGCAGCCAAGACCTTCGAGGTCGAATACATCATTGACCCAACCCTATTCACCAATCCCGATGTGCCGGGTGAACCCTAAAATTGAAGTTTTCTCTTCAATTTGAATTAGCTAAACCCTAGATTTTCTAAAAATGCCGCCCAAAACCCGGTTATCTTCGAAGAAGGCAACCTCTAAGTTGCTGGTTAGGCGTAAGAACGCCGCACCACCGCCACCTACCCCATCGCCGGTGAGGACTCCGTCGCCATCGACATCGGAGACCACCTCCGGTTCGACGAAGCATCTGTCACGAGTCTTCCCATGAAGTCCACGCCCATGTCACCACCACCCACCAATGTGGTGCAACCAAATGAATGGTGGGCAGCCAAGACCTTCGAGGTCGAATACATCATTGACCCAACCCTATTCAACAATCCCGATGTGCCGGGTGAGACCCAATGGGCTCGAAACTATCTTAACAATGCCGGTCTCGGCAACCTTCTCAAACCAATCCGGGGTTCTTACTACCATAGATTGGTGAGACTATTTTACCAAGGGCTGGTGGACGGCCCGATCGACGATGTGATCAAGACCACTATCGAGGGTCGCGACTACACGATCACACGTCGCCACATACATGAGGTGCTCGAGTGCTACCTCGATTTCACCCCCGAGACCACCCTATTCCCACCCTTTGAGGAGGAACCTCGCTTTGAGGAGGTCATGACTAGCATGACCAATGGCAAGAAGGGGTCGGGCTCCTCCATCAAGAGGGTTGACCTTCCCCACTACATGTGGATTCTTGACTCGGTGGTCAAGTGTAATTTGTACCCTATGCGCCACGACACCGAGCGCGTGGAGAAAGTGCAGCAGGCACTTTACTCGGCATTCTGTGGCCGGTGGTTTGACGCCACCATGCTCATCCTCGAGGGGATGAGGTACATAAAGGGAAAACTGATGAAGGGCAACCTGCGGCCCAAGGAGAAGATGCCCTATGCTCGCCTTATATCGAGCATGTTGGAGTGCTACTCCGACGACCCATCCTACACCGTCTCTCCTCACGAGATGAGGGCTATGGACTGCGTGAAGACATTCTCTAGGTCTTCATGGGCCCATAGCTATAACCTACTAAAGCGGACCCTACCGGCTCCGGGTCTCGCTCCAGTAGCCGCAGCAGCAGCAGCAGTAGCACCACCACCACCCCCACCACCACAGCAGGACCCACCCATGGGTGGGGCACACCCTGCCGCAGCCGAGCCATCAGTGGAGAGGGCCACCTCTCACACCGCAGCCTCACCGACGCCACCTGCCCACTCCGCGCCCGCGACACCCACCTCATCCTACCACCGGCGCACCGCATCAGCAGGGCCGACCATCGAGGAGGTGTTGGCCCGTATGGAGGCCAACAACGAAAGGATGAACCGGAGGATGGACTTCCTTCTCTTTCACACCCTCCGCCACATCTACCCCACAGACTACCGCCGCTACCTCTCCCAGGAGGAGGAGTGGACAACCGGACGCACAGCCTTCCATCGAGGACCCGTCTTCCATCCCACCA
Source organism: Chloranthus sessilifolius (assembly GCA_021018995.1). Classification (NCBI taxonomy): domain Eukaryota; kingdom Viridiplantae; phylum Streptophyta; class Magnoliopsida; order Chloranthales; family Chloranthaceae; genus Chloranthus; species Chloranthus sessilifolius. The sequence continues at coordinate 102,631,357 of CM037597.1, forward strand.
TGGCCACTACAGACGCGGCTCCTTCCACATCTACCTCCGCTCCGCCGACTGAGACGCTTCCACCACAGTCGCCGCTACCACCACAGCCACAGCCCGCTCCTGTAGACCCGCCAGCCACCGTAGCACCGTCACCTCAGATGGAGCAGCCTGCTCCAGCACCAGACCAGCCTGGCTAGGGGATAGCATGAGCCATACTTACTTTCTATTTTGATTGTATAGAAAACGTTTGTTGTACTGTCATTTACATTAATGTCACCAGTTGTATAAATTTTCTGTTCATTAATATATATCTTTTGTTACTACTACGACTGTTATCTTTTATACCACGCATGTGTTTTTGTTATAATTCGTGTAACTTCACTGGGCCACCTCACCGAGAGTGTGGGGGGGAGACCTAGACCGCCGCACCTTTAGGTTATTTTCGAGGACGAAAATTCCCAAGGTGGGGAGGATGTAATAGCCCGAAAAATCATGCTAAACTATGACCTCGAGATCTGTGCCCGATCGGTCATAGGTTTGACCAAATAGAAGTTCAATAGTTAGCATAGAGTGTAATGAGCGGATGTGATGTGATAGGTTGCGTAGCTATGTGGGGTGTGTTGTGAATCTGAAGTCACATACACCGATTGAGGTGCATGTGCTCAACACACAAGCTAGGGGGGGGATAAAAGGGTTTAATAACCCTAAAATCAATAGCTTTGGTTTTTGAGAGAGAAGTAAAGAAGAGAGAGAAGGAGAGCATAGTTAATGCAAGGAGTAAATGCTAGTTGAGGAAGGGGGACTCGAGCAATAAACGTCGGATTCGACGCGAGGGATCCGCTAGAAGCAAAGCTGGAACCCTAGCCTTCCAACCACTTGATTTGAAATCAATTTGAGATTGATTCAAGGTAAATTTTTGTGAATAAAATGCATAGATTGTAGAGGTTAAATTGCAGTTGAAAATGGTTTAAATCATAGGATAATGGTTTAGAAAAATAGAGGAAAAAGTGTGGAGAAAGATTGGGAAGAACAGCTCGAAAGGGGCTGAATCTGGCAATTTCGAGTAATCGAAATTGGGTTTCGATTAATCGAAATTGGCCAAGAAGTTGAAAAGTCAGGAAACCCGATCTCGATTAATCGAATTGAATTTCGATTAATCGACTTTGGATTTCGATTAATCGATTTGGGTATCGATTAATCGACTGGGAACCTCCAGTGGACCTCAGGGGCTGGAGGAAAAGACTTGGGGAAAACTGACTAATCGAAATGGGATTTCGATTAATCGATTTCAATTTTCGATTAATCAATTTGGGATCGATTAATCGATTTTAGGGACTCGATTACTCGAATTGAGAATCGACTTGGCTGAATAGAGAATTTCGATTAATCGAATTAGGATTCGATTAATCGAATGAAAATCTCGATTAATCGATTTGAGAATCGATTAATCGATATTGACTTTCGATTAATCGATTTTTGGAAATCGATTAATCGAATCAGATTTGATTAATCAATTTTGGAGTTCGATTAATCGACTGAGATAAATTATGTTAACTTTTGAGTTTGACTTGAAGATTCTTGGAGGGTCTTGGACCTTCTTTATTGCATCCTTAGTGATGTGTTTCACCTGTTATGTGGTACCATAGGTGGTACGTGTGAACTAATGCACAAGGAGCCACGTGGGACCTTGATGCGTTGAGCAAACAAAGACTTGAGGTAGGGAACACCTTGAACATGTACTTTATTTTACAAGAGCATGTATGTAGTGATATATAATTCAAATTCAAATGTTTTATTGCTTAAGAATTTGTGAAAAGTGTGTGTGTGTGACATCCATAAGAGTAAGTATAATGAGCCATCCCCAGGGGATGATGAAGTGAAGATATAAGAGCATCAGGTGTGATGCAAGTAAATGGATACATCCCAGGGATGTATCCAAGATTGAATCATGTTTGATAGGGCCTAACTGATATAAGACAGCACACTTATACGGTGAATAACTATATGTAAGGCACCGATATTTTTGTTATTTGAGGTTTGATAGGGTACCCCACCGACGTGGCGGGATAACCACGACTGACACAGCAGGATATCCGTGACCGATACGGCGGCGAAACCGTAAGCCTGTGCGGAGGCTTATCCGCACATAGTAAGTACACCCCAGGGGTGTTGATTTGAGACAAGTGAAACCCCGCCACCAATCCCTAGGGGAAAGAGGCTTGGGTACTATATGGTATTCCCAAGGAATACGTTAAAAGTGTCTATATAGATGACGATGAAGGGTATCTCATCGGGGCTCGATGCTATATTGCTCGGGGACTACTTAAGTTGAAAGTTTAAGTTTTGCTTTAGGCCTTTTCAGCATCATTCATGAATAAATGAAAACATAAGTAATTAACAGTAAAATGAAATGCTTTTTAACTGGTTTCATCAATAACTGCATAGACACATCATGCATGGTATATCATGGAATATATGTGAGTAATAATTTATATGTTCAACTGTGTTTTGTTCCCTATTGAGCTAGGATGTAGCTCACCCTATAGACTATACGTCGCAGGTCCACTACTAGCAGCTGCCGAGGCTTCATGTCACAACCACAGATTTTGAGATGAGTGCAGGGCACGCATACACACATAGGTATATGTGTTTCACAAGGAGACCAAAATGACCCAAATACATTAAGTGTGTACGTAAGAAACACACTAGTATATCCCTAAAATTATAGATATAAAAGTGAAGAAGAGAGAGGAGCCCTTACGTAACTCTATTCTAACCTAAATAGAGAGAAGGAGAATATAAAGAGAAAGAAGAAAAGAGCCTAGTAGAGAACTAGGGTTCGTCGAGACTTAGGTCGGCAAAGGAGATTAGAGGAAAGGATGGGAGGAAGAACCAGGGAGGCCGGATAGCCTAGTAGATATTCAAATCATAAATCGGACCTGTGCGTGATTCATCGTCAGAGGTACGTTAAAAATATGATAGATGCCTAGGAATGTTTTGAATAAGTAGGAAGGATGTTGGCTAAACGTTACTTTGTATAAGATTAAGGTTAAATGAAGGATGGACACTTGTTCTGGATCTTGATCGAGGGACAAATCGTTGTTCCTCGCTCGAGCGGTCTAAAAAGGCTCGCTCGAGCGAGGATGAAAAGAGAAAAGTATGGCTCTGGGCTCGCTCGAGCGGTCCCTAAAACTAAAGGGGAGCTCGCTCGAGCGAGGGTCCACAGTATAATTCGAAAGCTCGATTTAACCGCTCGAGCGAGGTCAAAAGACCGCTCGAGCGAGGTCAAGTGACCGCTCGAGCGAGGATAAATGGCGCATGGCGAGGTCAGTGACCACTCAGATCTTGGTTTTCTAATATAAGAAACTTGGGAGTCATACACCCCAATGACCTTAGATCGTTCTAAAACTATTTTTTAATGTAGGTTGATGCATTATAACCCTCCACGAGCAGGCGTGCCTTGAGATTCGTCGAGGTAGGGAATATTCTTGAAACATGTGCATTATTCCGTGAACTCATATGCGTAGTATAGTCTATGTAAATAGTGTATATTCTATAAACGCTCATGATAAGGGTGTGTGTGTGTGTGTGTTACAATGTGGAAAAATCCTGAGGTCCCCAGGGGACGAGAAATAAAATAGAAGCAAGTGGCATCCCAGGGATGCGTAAGAAAACAAACAGAGAAACAAAGGTAACGTGATAAGGCCTAATATAATATATTTAGCATAATCACGGTGAATAACTATATGTAAAGCACCTCGATATTTTTATTATTTAAGGTTGATTAGAATACCCCACCGACGTGGCGGGATACCTGACCCGACTCGGAGGATATCTGTGACCTGCATACGCCAATCTGTACATTTATAACACATCCCAGGGATGTAGATTGAGAATAGACCCCCGCCGCCTATGAGAAAGGGGCTCGGGCAGTATTCCCAGGGAATACACACAACAACTGTCTAGTTAGACGACGATGGCGGGTATTCCATCGGGGCTCGATGCTATATTGCTCGAGGACTACTTAAGTTAAGATTTAAGTGATTAGGCCAAATTCACAACCAAACCTATAAGGAGAATAAACAAAATATGCTAAGTATTGGTGAACCATTGGGTTATTCACATTACTCAAACTGTTGTACATAATTGATTTTCTTGAAAATTCTATGCTGATTAGGTTACTGACATATGTGTGAAGGATGATCTATATGTTCTTTTGTTTTCCCTACGGAGCTAGGATGTAGCTCACCCCTTAGACTATACGTCGCAGGTCCAGGACTAGCGGCAGCAAAGACTTCGGGAGAAGTTAATCCAAGGGCCTCGGTGTTCGTGGCCACAGAAGAGTCAGAACCTCCTCCTGAGGAATTCTTCTAGGAAACCCGCTGCATACTCTGAGAGTGAGTTGAGAGAGTACTATGTATGGCTTGGTATATCGAGCCCTTTATTTCGAATGCTTAAATTTCTGTCTCTTGATAAAATATTTAGGATGAATAATTATTATTTAACTTTTGGGTATGTCCTTGTGTCCATGAATTGGCATGGGACAAGGATAGCCTTGCGAGACCAAATATATATTGTTTTGAGATTTCGATTTAGGGTAGCTACGTGTGCTTCAATTTCAGTTTTGGCTTATATATATCAATGTGTTGTAAAGGACCCAGGGCACGGCCTTGAAGGTCGTGCTGATGGCACGGATTTCTGGATGCCAAAATTCAGGCTGTCACAGTTGGTATCAAAGCCATTCTTTCCAGGGTTCTGACTATCATATCGTCAGAATATAGGGACTTCTGCTAACGAGATTATGGATTCTCATGCAGACCGTTATGTTTCCTAGAGGGAGAGGCCGACCCAGGGGTGGTCATGATAGGAATTTGCGCAGTAGAGATGGGTTCGTCTCACCTACAAATAGAGTGCCATTGGGAAACAGGGAGATTCCCGAGAGCAGTGACCAGGGAGGAAACCAAAATCAAGCAGAGGAGCAAGATCTAGATAGACAGGATAGAGATCAGAGGGAACAAGATAGGGTGAGAGAACGAAATGAAGAAAGAGAAGAGCGTCAGAGAATGATGCACACAATGGAAACCATGGCAACTGCCATGGCACAACAAGCAGCGTCCTTGGCAGCGCATACAGTACCAGAACCACAACGAACACCTACCCCTCCAGTAGGACTTACACCTTCAGTGGCTTCAGCATTCACCGAGTTCAGAAGAATGAGACCTCCCAACTTTTCAGGACAGGCAGACATGATGGCCGCCGAAAACTGGTTGGGGGAAATGGAGAAGGTGTTCAGCGTACTGACATGCACGGAGGATGAGAGCGTCCGTTGGGCAGCATATATGTTAGATGGAGAAGCTGGACCGTGGTGGAAATCAGTTTCGCGAACGAGAGCACAAGAAACTCCAGATGTACCATGGACATGGAACGAATTTGTAGAAGAATTCAATAAACAATATTTCCCTGAAGTTGTGAGAAATCAGATGGAGACCCAATTTTTACAACTAGCACAGGGAAGAATGACCGTGAGAGAGTATGGAGTGGAGTTCATGAGACTGGCTCGCTTCGCCCCAGACTATGTAATATCAGACGTGATGAAAGCGAAGAGGTTCCAACAGGGCTTAAGGTCAGACATCCGAGGAGGGGTTGCGCCCTTCCAGCTGAAAACTTATGGAGAAGTAATGAGTAAGGCATTGGTAGTTGAGGAAGAAAACAATAACCGATACCGTCAGAGGGAACATCAAGGTAGAGAAAGCATTGATCCGAGCAGGACGGGGAGTTATGAATCGGTATATAAGAAACCGAGGTTTGTAGCACCAAATCAGAAACAGTCATTCCAGACAGGGTATGGGAGAGCTGCACAACAACCTACTCATCAAAATTATCCGTTGCTGGCATCAGGGAGACCGATGAGGTATCAAGGTCCTACTTTTTCCAACAGGGCTACAACTCCACAAGGTTTTTCGAGAGCTGCTACTTCATCACCAAGGGAAACTTGTGCAAAATGTGGCAAGTCCCACAAAACAACCGACTGTAGGCAGGGAATGCGAGGCTGTTTCAAGTGTGGCAAGATAGGCCACATGATTAGAGATTGCCCTGAGACAGTCAAAGAAAAGATGGCTCCACCTTCCATGCCACACCCTATTCAATCTCGAAAGCCTGTTATTCGAGGGAGAGCCCTCTGTGATTCTACCAGAAGCAGGGAGTGTACACGACGTTATCCAAGGTGAGATCTTCTTTAAAATAAAGAATTTCGGTTGCAATACAACCCTAGATAAAAAATGGATTTCCATTAGGATAAATATCTATATAACCGTTATTAAACTTAAGAGTGAAAATTTTGTTTTATGTATATGTTATGTACGTATATGCATGCATTGTAGGTACGTTACAGATTTATGAGAAAGGGTGTTACGTCGCACATGACGCACGAGTGCTGATAGACCCAGGGTCTACCCACTCCTTCATTACCCCTAGATTTGCAAAGAAGATGAAGATTGTTCCGGAGACACTGGACTTTGTGTTATCAGTGTCCATCCCAATAGGAGAATTAGTGGACACGGAGTTAGTCTGCAAATTGGTAGTAGTAAGCATTCGGGATCACGCTGTCCACGAATTAGACGCAAATTTAATATGGTTGGACATGCAAGGGTTCGATGTAATCCTTGGTATGGATTGGCTGTCCCACCATTGCGCAACAGTGGACTGCAAGGATAAAGTGGTTGTTTTCCGTCCTAACACGAGGAGATCGTTTCGATTTCAAGGGGAGAGGTTGACTCAGGTACCGCTCATATCTGCAGTCAGAGCAGAACGTTTAATCCGAAAGGGGTGTAGTGGTTATTTGGCATTTTTGAAAGAAGATAAAGAAGAAAAGAATATTATCGCTGAGATAGAAGTGGTGCGAGAATTCCCAGAAGAATTGCCAGGATTACCTCCAGAAAGAGAAGTAGAATTTGCGATCGACTTAGCACCAGGAACGGAACCTGTTTCAAAAGCACCTTATAGAATGGCCCCTGCAGAGTTGAAAGAGTTGAAAGAACAACTGCAAGAGCTCATGGACAAGGGATTCATACGACCAAGCGTGTCTCCGTGGGGAGCACCAGTGTTGTTCGTGAAAAAGAAAGATGGGTCGATGCGGTTGTGCATCGACTACCGCCAATTGAACAAAGTCACGGTGAAGAATCGATATCCGTTGCCAAGAATAGATGACTTATTCGACCAGTTGCAGGGAGCAAAACATTTTTCCAAGATCGACCTAAGATCTGGTTACCATCAGTTAAGAGTCAGGGCCGAGGACATTCAGAAAACGGCTTTTAGGACACGGTATGGACACTATGAATTTTTAGTGATGCCTTTCGGGCTGACGAATGCACCGGCGTCGTTTATGGATTTGATGAATCGAGTGTTTAAACCACACCTAGACTCCTGCGTTGTAGTGTTTGTTGATGACATCCTAATCTACTCAAAATCGAAAACGGAGCATGAAGAACACTTACGTGTCGCTCTACGAACCTTGCGTGAAAACCAACTGTACGCCAAGCTCAGCAAATGTGAGTTTTGGCTAGAAGAGGTTAGCTTTTTGGGACATGTCGTCTCCAAGCATGGCGTCACTGTAGATCCCGCTAAGATCGTGGCAGTAGTGAACTGGGAACAACCAAAAACCGTGACAGACATCCGAAGTTTCCTCAGACTGGCAGGTTATTATCGACGTTTCGTAGAGGGGTTTTCAAAAATATCAGGACCTCTTACGAGGCTTACAAGAAAGGACTCAAGATTTGAGTGGAGTGAGGCGTGTGAGAAGAGTTTTCAAGAACTCAAGAAGAGACTCACCTCAGCTCCAGTGTTAGCCATTCCATCAGGCAGTGGAGGATTCGCAGTTTATAGTGATGCTTCGTATAACGGGTTGGGTTGTGTACTAAATCAATATAAAAAGGTGATAGCTTACGGCTCCAGGCAGTTGAAAGAGCACGAAAGGAACTACCCAACACATGATCTAGAACTAGCAGCAGTCATATTCGCATTAAAGATATGGCGACCTTATCTATACGGAGAAACATTTGAAATTTTCACTGACCATAAAAGCCTCAGATACATACTGTTTACGTATGGAGGCCGAATATGAGGCGTGAGGAGGTGGATGGAATTCCTCAAGGATTACATGTTTCTATACAAGATCATCCGTGCAAAGCTAACGTAGTCGACGCCTTGAGCGAAAAGAGTTCGCCCAATGGCTAGACTAATTTCGGTATACATCGATGGAAGTTGTTGGAGGATCTAGCGTTATGTGGCACATACAACCACAAGCCATGTGAGCCTTCTTAGCCAACATATCGGTGAAGCGGTGATATTCGAACACATACGAGAACTACGGATGAAAGACCCGATTCTAGCAAGGATACATCAAAATGTAATCAAGGTACTACCGAGTTTTCAATCAAGGAAGACGGTTCCTTAATATTCAAGGCGACTTTGCATTAGGACAATGCCGAATTACGGCGAACGATTCTTGATGAATCTCACAGGTCAAGCTATGCGATCCACCCGGGAAGCACGAAGATGTATCAGGATCTGAAAAAGAACTACTGGTGGAGAGGTTTGAAACAAGATGTGGCAGAGTACGTGTCACGATGTTTGACGTGCCAACAAGTGAAAATCGATCATAGACACCCCGCAGGCCTATTACAGCCCTTGCCCATACCGGAATGGAAATGGGAGTCTATCTCCATGGATTTCATAGTCGATTTTCCGCGAACTGCAAGGAGGCATAACGCCATTTGGGTAGTAGTTGATCGATTGACTAAGTTGGCACATTTCTTGCCGTACAATACAATGTACACAGCGGGAAGATTAGCAGAACTTTACATGAAGGAGATCGTCCAGTTACATGGGATTCCAAGTAGCATTGTTTCAGACCGGGACCCGTTATATACATCAAAGTTTTGGAGGAAATTCCAAGAAGGAATGGGAACTAGGTTAGATTTTAGTACGGCATTTCACCCACAAACAGACGGGCAGACTGAGAGGGTCAACCAAGTCATTGAAGACATGCTTAGGGCATGTATGTTAGAGTTGCAAGGATCATGGGATCAACATCTACCATTGATTGAGTTCGCTTATAATAATAGTTTTCAGACGAGCATCGGGATGGCATCGTATGAAGCCTTGTATGGAAGACGATGTAAGTCGCCAATCAACTGGGAAGAAATTGGCGAGAAATTCGTTTTGGGACCCGAGCTACTTGAAGATAACGCTGCTATTGTCCGCATGATCAGAGAAAGACTAAAGGCGGCTCAGAGTAGACAGAAAAGTTATGCTGATATCAAGCGGACTAGCGTAGACTTTAAAGTGGGTGAACATGTGTTCGTGAAAGTATCACCGATGAAGGGAGTGATGAGATTTGGGAAGAGAGGGAAACTAAGTCCCCGCTATCTGGGACCGTTTGAAGTTTTGGGTCGAGTGGGAGAAGTAGCCTATCGCATTGGTTTGCCACCATTGTTTGATCAGGTACACAATGTATTCCACGTGTCGATGCTTAGAAAATATCTCAATGACCCTGATCACGCGTCGAGCGCCAATCATTCGAAATGCATGAAGATATGACCATGATTGAAGAGCCTGTAGAAATTTTAGATCAAAAAGAACAGGTGTTGCGAACAAAAGTAATTCCCTTAGTGCTTGTCCGATGGAAGAACCATCCGGCCGAAGAGACAACGTGGGAACGTGAGGCGGATGTTAGAGAACAATATCCCAAACTGTTCGAAATTACCAACTGAATGGGTTCATTCCTTGAGAGTATACGATTACGAGAACCACGAAAGCTATGTATATTTTCTTTTAATGATATGTTGACTCCAAACTAAGATTGCACCGCATTGTCATTGAGTTTTTATTTAATGGGACTAGTGATGAAAAAAAAAAAAAAAGTTTCTGGTCTCGCTCGAGCGACCACTTATGACCGCTCGCGCGAACCACATAAAATCATACTTCCTCTCGCTCGAGCGATAACAAATCCTCGCTCGAGCGAGGCATTTTGACCGCTCGAGCGACGCATTATAACCGCTCGCGCGAGGCTGTGATATAATATTTACGATCCTCGCCGGCGAGAACTAATGGCGCTTCGGCGGCGGAACTATAAATATGGCGGAGGCCAGAGCGCCTGTTCATCTTCAAGCGAAAGGGAGAAGAGGCGAGTGAGGGGTTAGGGCAAGCGATTTCCAATATTTTCCGTCCGATTCCAGCCGGATTTGGACAATCCGATCCGTTAAGACTACTCTCCTAGGTAAAATCTACCAATCCCTAAACTCTTTCCTTTATTTTTTAGCCCCATTTATACTAAATGGCCTCAAGCCCGAACCCCCAACCCAAGAAAAGGATGGCGATTCGATCGCCACCGGAGCGCAACAAAGCGCCCCAAAACTCTCAACCATCATCAAACCCGTCCTCTGTCCCAATCACACTAGATGATTGGTGGGGAGCAAAAATTTTTGAAGCCGAGTGGGAAATACACCCCTCATGTTTCGGAGATCCGGCGTCCACCCAGTGGACATCGGACTTTCTCACCAACAACCAGCTCAAGACCCTGCTTACGCCTTTCGGGGATCGGTATTACCCGAGGCTAGTGAAATTGTTTTACTAGACCCTACAATTGAGCGTCGATGAGGATGCCATACTAGTTACCATCGATGGTAATGAGCTAATTTTCATATGTGCCGACATTTCCTCCATCATGAAATGTCCCCACATCTACACCCCTAGCCCACTCATCCTACCACCTTTTTCAGGGAACGTAGATTTCCCAACGATCATTTCCGACATCACTGGCGGTATGTCGGCCTCGAGACAATCTATTACCCGATCACAACTACCGCCGCGCATGTGGCTTTTAGATATTATCTTTAAAAAGAATCTACACCCAACCGGCCATGATCAAGAGCGCCGAGATGCGTTTCTGCGAGCCCTACACACAGCTTTTCACAATAGGTGGATCAACGCACCTATGGTCATCATAAAAGGCATGGCGCATGCCTACAAAAGAAATGTAAGGGGTGCTGTCCCCCCAACAATCAACCGATTACCGTATGCTCGGTTGATTTCCCGACTCTTAGACTCACGAAATGGGAAGGGAGGATTTAGGATCCGGGAGGACGAGTTGTTCCTCACCGACAACGTCGTCCCATACCTCGCCCAAGACTGGAGCCGAAACCTCAAAAGCCTACAAACTAGTGTCAACAAGAAGAGAGACCGACAGGTCTCCCGATCAGCCACCCATCAATCCCCGGTAGGACCGACTACTCCCTCTACCTCAGTTCCACAGCCCATACCCACTACCGACGTGGGCGTGATGAGGGAGATCCTTCAGCAAGGGCGGGAGATCAGGTTGCATCAGAGGTTCCAGGAGGCGCTACTCATCGACCTCATGGGCCAGGCATACCCGCAGTCTTACATGCAGCGCGTAGGTGCCATGAGGGATGCTATTTTTGGAGCATCTAGCTCCGGCCCGGCTACGAGGAGCGCCACAATGGGTACCACAACCGTCACGGTGGACGATGACGATGAGGATGGCGAGGACTACGACGATGATGACGACGACGACTATGAAGAGGATGAGGATTAGATAGTAACAAAACTTTGAACACTTTACATGTAATATTTTGAAACATTTTGTATGGAGGTCAAATTTTCTTTAAACTATCGTGACAGGAATGTCACAAAGTTTTGTGTGTGTAGATGATAAATATGTATGGAATGAGATACCGAAAATGTTTTGTTTGTTGTTTTATTTTTTTTGTTGTGTGGAAATTTGTTTGCAAAAATAAAATGCGGCAAAATGTTTAAATTATTGATTGGATATGCGAGTCGTATGACAGAAGTGGTACCTGGTTAAGAGAATAATATCAATTTTCGAGGGCGAAAATCTTATAAGTTGGGGTGATTGTCACAACCGCAGATTTTGAGATGAGTGCAGGGCACGCATACACACATAGGTATATGTGTTTCACAAGGAGACCAAAATGACCCAAATACATTAAGTGTGTACGTAAGAAACACACTAGTATATCCCTAAAATTATAGATATAAAAGTGAAGAAGAGAGAGGAGCCCTTACGTAACTCTATTCTAACCTAAATAGAGAGAAGGAGAATATAAAGAGAAAGAAGAAAAGAGCCTAGTAGAGAACTAGGGTTCGTCGAGACTTAGGTCGGCAAAGGAGATTAGAGGAAAGGACGGGAGGAAGAACCAGGGAGGCCGGATAGCCTAGTAGATATTCAAATCATAAATCGGACCTGTGCGTGATTCATCGTCAGAGGTACGTTAAAAATATGATAGATGCCTAGGAATGTTTTGAATAAGTAGGAAGGATATTGGCTAAACGTTACTTTGTATAAGATTAAGGTTAAATGAAGGATGGACACTTGTTCTCGATCTTGATCGAGGGACAAATCGTTGTTCCTCGCTCGAGCGGTCTAAAAAGGCTCGCTCGAGCAAGGATGAAAAGAGAAAAGTATGGCTCTGGGCTCGCTCGAGCGGTCCCTAAAACTAAAGGGGAGCTCGCTCGAGCGAGGGTCCACAGTATAATTCGAAAGCTCGATTTAACCGCTCGAGCGATCTCGATTTGACCGCTCGAGCGAGGTGAAGAGACCGCTCGAGTGAGGTCAAGTGACCGCTCGAGCGAGGATAAATGGCCGTGCGAGCGAGGTCTGGTGACCACTCAGATCTTGGTTTTCTAATATAAGAAACTTGGGAGTCATACACCCCAATGACCTTAGATCGTTCTAAAACTATTTTTTAATGTAGGTTGATGCATTATAACCCTCCACGAGCAGGCGTGCCTTGAGATTCGTCGAGGTAGGGAATATTCTTGAAACATGTGCATTATTCCGTGAACTCATATGCGTAGTGTAGTCTATGTAAATAGTGTATATTCTATAAACGCTCATGATAAGGGTGTCTGTGTGTGTGTGTGTTACAATGTGGAAAAATCCTGAGGTCCCCAGGGGACGAGAAATAAAATAGAAGCAAGTGGCATCCCAGGGATGCGTAAGAAAACAAACAGAGAAACAAAGGTAACGTGATAAGGCCTAATGTAATATATTTAGCACAATCACGGTGAATAACTATATGTAAAGCACCTCGATATTTTTATTATTTAAGGTTGACTAGAGGATATCCGTGAGGATACCCACGATGCACGACCAATGGCCAATCCGTACATTTATAACACATCCCAGGGATGTAGATTGAGAATAGACCCCGCCGCCTATGAGAAAGGGGCTCGGGCAGTATTCCCAGGGAATACACACAACAACTGTCTAGTTAGACGACGATGGCGGGTATTCCATCGGGGCTCGATGCTATATTGCTCGAGGACTACTTAAGTTAAGATTTAAGTAATTAGGCCAAATTCACAACCAAACCTATAAGGAGAATAAACAAAAATATGCTAAGTATTGGTCAGAACCATTGGGTTATTCCTGTTACTCAAACTGTTGTACATAATTGATTTTCTTGAAAATTCTATGCTGATTAGGTTACTGACATATGTGTGAAGGATGATCTATATGTTCTTTTGTTTTCCCTACGGAGCTAGGATGTAGCTCACCCCTTAGACTATACGTCGCAGGTCCAGGACTAGTGGCAGCAAAGACTTCGGGAGAAGTTAATGGCCCGTTGGCCGGAAGAGTCAGAACCTCCTCCTGAGGAATTCTTCTAGGAAACCCGCTGCATACTCTGAGAGTGAGTTGAGAGAGTACTATGTATGGCTTGGTATATCGAGCCCTTTATTTCGAATGCTTAAATTTCTGTCTCTTGATAAAACATTTAGGATGAATAATTATTATTTAACTTCTGGGTATGTCCTTATGTCCATGAATTGGCATGGGACAAGGATAGCCTTGCGAGACCAAATATATATTGTTTTGAGATTTCGATTTAGGGTAGCTACGTGCGCTTCAATTTCAGTTTTGGCTTATATACATCAATGTGTTGTAAAGGACCCAGGGCACGGCCTTGAAGGTCGTGCTGATGGCACGGATTTCGGGATGCCGAAATTCGGGCTGTCACACTTCAGGAGACGCTAACCCCGGTGAGTCGGATCTCGCGGCCGGCGAAGAGTTGGAGCCACCTCCTGAGGACTTCTTCTAGAGGACTCCGTTGTGCCACTTTGAGGGCTTTTTGAGAGAGATTTGTACGGCTTGGTATGTCAAGCCTTGTTTTGTTTAAACCATGTATATATTGAATTGGGATTATTCTTTTGGGACGAACCATCCGTGATGATTGCTATCATCGATGGTTCGGATCGGTTCTCCATTCATGCAGAGGCATGAGGGTAGAACTGTCTTTTGGAGAATTACTTAATATGAAGATTTAAATTCCGCAGCTCCTTTATTGTTTCATTTTATGCTTGATATGCCAATGTTCCGTGCTTAGCTAAGGAGCACGGTCTAGATGATCGTGCTGATGGCACGGGTTTCGAGGTGCCGAAATCTGGGCTGTCACAGAAATGGCTTATACAAGCCTGTTTATGACACATGGTTAGTATATTATGGAATTTATCATCAGGGACACATCTCCTCACAACTTGGTCTGCACAATGCCTAAATAGGTATGGATCCTTCCACATGTAATGTCTGATCTGGTAGAAGAACAACTCCCTATCCACTTTGTTCCAATGTGGGGGAATCCTACCCACTACCAAGTAGTTCACTATGTTTGCAAACGAAGGTGCAGAAGTGCTGACAGTAAACAGCTACTCATCAGGAAATGAGTCATTGATAGGCAGCCTATCAAACTCAGTAACTAGGATCCTAGATAGGTGGTCTGTAACCACATTTTCAACCCCTTTCTTGTCCTTAATCTCAAGATCAAACTCCTGTAATAGGAGGATCCATCTGATTAATCTTGGCTTAACATCCTTTTTTAACCAAAGGTATTTCAGGGTTGAGTGGTCAGTGAACACCACAATCCTAGATCCCAACACATAAGATGTGAATTTTTCTAAAGCATAGACAATTGCTAACAATTCCTTCTCAGTTATAGTGTAATTTAACTGAGCATCAATCATAGTTTTGCTTGCATAAGAAATCACCCAAGGTGTTTTATCCTTTCTTTGCCCTAAAACTGCACTAATAGTAAAATCTGATGCATCATACATCATCTCAAATGGCAAAGAAAAATTAGGTGCTTGAAGGATAGATGCAGAGGTTAAAAAGCCTTTTAAAAGCTCCAAAGCAATAAGACATTCATCATTAAATTTAAAAGGAACCTCTTCGCACAATAGGTGACAAAGAGGTTTTGAGATTTTGCTAAAATCTTTGATGAATCTCTTATAAAAACCAGCATGCCCCAAGAAAGATCTGACTTGTTTCATAGTTTCAGGTGGGGGAAAATGTGCAATCAAATCAATTTTAGCCTTGTCTACCTCAATGCCTCTGTGGGAAACAATATGGCCAAGGATAATGCCTTGATTCACCATAAAATGACTCTTTTCCCAACTCAAAATCAAGTTAGTTTCCTCACATCTCTGCAACACAAGGCTTAGATGGTGTAGACATTAGCTAAAACTGTCCTCAAAGACAAAGAAATCATTTATGAATATCTCTAAAAACTGATCATTCATGTCAGAAAAGATAACATGCATACACCTTTGGAAAGTTACAGGAGCATTGCACAGTCCAAATGGCATCCTTCTATAGGCAAAGTTGCCAAATGGATATGTAAAAGTAATTTTCTCTTGATCTTGTGGATAAACAGGGATTTGGTTAATCACAGAATATCCATCAAGAAAGTAATAGAAAGCTTTGCCTGCCAACTTGTCCAAAATCTGGTCTACGAAGGGCAAAGGAAAATGGTCTTTTCTGGGTTTTAAATTGAGTTTTCGATAATCAATGCACACCCTCCAACCTATGGTTTCCCTAGTTGAAATTAGCTCACCAAAATCAGATTTAATCATAGTGATTCCAGATTACTTAGGTTCCACCTGAGTAGGTGCCACCCATTCAGAATCTGAAATGAGATAGATGACTCCAGCATCTAATAATTTGACCACTTCCTTCATCACCACCTCTTACATGTGGGGGTTTAACTTTCTCTGTATCTCTCTAGAGGGTTTGGAACCATCCTCCAAGTTGATCTTATGCATGCACACGGCAGGGCTGATACCTCCAAGGTCAACAATAGTCCAACCTATTGCTCTCTTATACTTCTTTTAAACAAAAAATAACTCTTCCTCTTGCTCATTAGTGAGGGAGGAAGAACTGATCACTGACAACGTCTGATTTACCCCTAAAAAAATATATTTCAAGGTCTTAGCCAGCTATTTCAATTCCACATCAGGTGGACTTATAAGTGAAGGCAACAAAGGTGCCTTTGATGGTGGTGGAAGAGGCAACACAACTGGTTTCCAAGGAGGATACCTTGTTAGTGGCCCCACTTCAGTATTTAAGGCTTTCACCTCTTGAACCATAGGTGTGGGGGCCTTCTCTTCCACAATTTCACTCCACACATTCTCAAAAATATCACACAAATCATCATAATGCAACAGTTTGGGCAAAGTCTCTTCCACAAGCTCTTCTAACACATCAATCAAAAAGCCATCCTCACTATCCAAGTGAGGCTGACTTGCTGCATTGTAAACATTCAATTTTATTTTCATGTTGCCAAAAGACACCTCCATTACACTTGATCTATGTTATATACAAGCATTGGCAGTGGCCAAGAAAGGCCTACCCAAAATCATAGGAATGGAGGTGGTGCACTTGCTTGGCTCCATGTCAAGAACCATAAAATCTGCTAGATAGAAAAACTTGTCAACCCTAATTAGCACATCTTCTATCATTCCCAGAGGTTTCCTTTCAGATCTATCAGCCAGTTGTAGCCCCACATGTGTGGGCTTCAATTCTCCCAAACCTAACTTCTCATAAACTGAATATGAAAATAGGTTTACACTAGCTCTCAGATCTAACAAGGCTTTCTCAATGGTGTGATCACCAATGATGTAAGGGATTGTGGGGACTCCAGGGGTCTTGGAGTTTTGCTGGGGTTGCAATGGACAACACTTGGTTCACTTTCTCAGTACAAAATCCCTTCTTGGATAGGTATATCCTAGATTGTCTTTTGTGGGTACACAAATCTTTCAAAAACTTTGCATATGTTGGAACTTGCTTGATTACATCCAGTAAAGGCAAGATAATCTTTACTTGTTTGAATGTCTCCATATTTTCCTCAACTTTAGCATTCCCTTATCAAAAGGAGAAGGTGCTTGAAGTGCATTAGGAAATGGTAAATGGGGGACTGATCTCCCATTTGCTGCCTAAGCAATCTCATAAGATTTTTCTTTATTTTTGTTTTTATTTTTCTATTGGGGCACATCAACACCCCCCTTATTTTTCATATGTTGCTCCTACTGCATATCAACATGGGTTGTTCTTTCATTTCCTGCTCTTTTCTCATCAGGCTCAACACTAACTTTGTTGTCAACCAGCCTTCCACTCCTGAAAGTGGTGATAGATTTAACTTTTTCATGTGAAGAAGTCTCACCCACCATATACAGCCCTTTTGGATTGTTCATGGGCTGACTGGGCAGTCTTCCCTCCTCTCTCCTACTCAAAGTATTGGATAGCTGACCAAGGTGATCCTCTATCTTTTTAATACTTTGGTTATAGGAGTTATCAGTTTGTGACAAAGAGCCCAAATTTTACAATGAAGCAAGAACTTGCTCTTCAAATGTGAGGGATCTACATGGTGCTGGGGTTGGTGCACTTTAATGCATAGGTTGTGCCATTGGCTAGGCCATAGGTTGTTGGTTTTGGGGCCTTGGAAAGTAGTTCTGCTAGTAGGGTTGATCATTTCTATAAGGCATGGACTGCTGATGTGGCTACTAGTTTTAGAAGGTATCTTGTCTCCACCTCAAGTTGGGGTGGTTTCTCTAATGATAACCAATAGTCGGTTGTTGTTCAAAGGACTGAGCAGCAATCACATGTTCCATAACAAGGTATGGAAATTGGGTAGCAGAAGGACATTCCTCAAGGGAGTGAGTAGGGGATTGGCATATCACACATGCCTCCTCTACTTTAGCAGGCATTGGTGACTGCATTGCTCCCATGAGCTTATCAAATTTTTGAGTCAAGCTATCCACCTTGCTTTCCAAATCATTGTATCCACTCACCTCATATATTTTTCCTCTTGTAGTGTTCTCTCTCACCAATCTAACAGGGGTCTTAATGTCCCTTGACAAAGTCTCCCTATACATGGAGTTTTCACTAATGATATCAAACTACACTCAAGCCTCATTAGTTGTCTTATGGAGGTAAGTACCACCACATGAGGCATCAACCATGTCCCTACTCTTGGGATCAATTCCTTGATAGAAACTTGGAACAAGTTGCCATTCAGGAATTTAGTGATGACAGGTTTTGGTTGTCTAGCTCCATCAAGCTGTATTCACTTATGCACGAATCCATATTTTTGTTTATCAAAATGTTGGATGATTTTAGGATTCTATGAGCAATTCCTTCTTCCTTGAGGTCTTTGTGCATCAAGGCCAATCCATTGGCAATGCTAGTTGCAGAACTTAATCTACTAACCCAGTCAAATGCTTGACCCCATTGGCTAAATCTTTAGTTATCTTGTAACATTTTTTAGTCCTGTTGCTTTACATGTCAAATTCAATTAATTGTGTTAACTTTCCTGTCATATTTGTACTTCTGTCTTTCTTTGTTTTTAAATAGAATGTCATTTATCAAAAAGAAAAAACAGTTATGTCATATAGGATATTCTTCTATTGGTTTGTCTAATTCTTTAGTTATATGCAGTTTGTAATTAGTCTTATCGTTGGGTAAGTTAGCCTTATACTACTTTCTCCATGTTTTTAAATTATGTAAGGTTGATTACATCCTGTTGCTTGAATCTTCTTATTGACCTAATAGAAAATTCATATTATATAGTTCTAATCATTCTTTATTTCTGAGGGTCTCTTTTATAGTTGTCTCCTTAACTTCGAGATAAATTTTTGGCACATTTACTATGCTATTGTAGATGGTGTTCATGCCTAATGGAATTGTAGCTTTTGATCCAGTTATTAGATTATTCTTACTGTCCCAATCTCTGTTAGCATTTGCGCTAATTTTGTTACTTGCCTTTCAGAGCATCATGATTTTAGTTTTTTCTATATCTTTTCTTTGTTCCCATGGACAACCTATGGTAGTTTTAGGCTGCGTTTGGTTTAGCTCTTACAAGAGAAATTTTATCACTTAAAACAGCTCCCTCTAGAGCAAATGGGGTGAGGAGCAGTGTTACCAAACATGAAAGCAATTCCCCCAATATAAATTGGACAGTTTAGGAGGAAGGATGGATGTCTTCATTACTAGCGCTAGCTTTACTTCAGCCTATGTAGTTGTATTAAGGTGAAGGTGCAACTGGGCCTTGTGAGGCGAGGTGTGCTCCTCTTCTGAAATTCACCTCAAGGCTTTTTTGCTCCGCCTACAACCAGGCATATTCCTTTTGCCACCTACTGCATGTTGTCTGAATGACTTTAATAAGTTTAGTGTTTCCTAAGGCATGTGGAAGTTGAGGCCTTGTAAAGTTGTAGGTGTGGAAAGGGCTACTTGTCTTGTTTTGGCCTGTTTGTTTATGAGCTATGACTACTAGGTGTCTCCCCTGTTCTTTAGTGTGCATTGTGTTGTAGGATTTCAGTGTCTCTTGTTGTACATATTGTTGATGATGACTTACTGTTCACTATAGATTGGATCTCTAAGTGCCCTGATATCTGAATTCATTTCATTTGTTCGTCTAAATCAACTTGGATGAGGAGCTGGTTATAAAAATTATTGGTTATAAAAGTTGTTGTCTGAATGACTTACTAGGTCGCAAACTAGGAAGCCCTCCAGAAAGCCCTCTTGAATTGCATAATTGGTACGACTATGGGGAGTTTTTATGCTTATTATGTGAAGGTGTTGCTAGGATTTGGGAATAGATAAAATTCATTCATTTAATGTTATATATAATATAATAATGTAGGTCGAAGATCCGTTACTGGAAGGTACAAAGTACTTGAAGCTGGTTCAAAAGAACTCCTTGGAATCTTTGGAGACACATTTGTTTTCTTTTGAACTGAACATGAGAAAGCAGAGGATTTTACTTGCCTTTCAGGTAGTTTATGCATTCAAGGTTGAAATCTTTTCTGTTTGGCTTAGTTATTCAAAAGAACAAAAGGAAGTCTGTTTTTGAAATTTCTTTTCTGTCAATTTGGCTTAGTTATGCATAATCTATCATTGATGAGTTTTATCATTTGAGAACTTGTATCTTTGTATTTGGAATATGTGTGATATGATATTAGAAAGTCCAAACAAAAATGACTGGCAAATAGATCTCTTTGGTTGTTATGGTGAGCCATGTTTGTCTGAGTTCCTCACCTGTTGTTCGGTTCAAATTCATGAAGAAATTAGGCTTAGCTTTAATTTCTATGCAGCTGCTTATTGTCTGGGGATGAACAACTTTTGACAGCTCTCAAAGAAACAGTTGCAATTAATTAGCAGGTATTCATTCCAGTAGCGCATTGTTTGGTTTTGTTAAAATAGGTTGAATTTTGGAGTACATTGTTTAATTTTCAAAGAATTAGATGATCAAATTTCGCATTTTATTTTGTAGTACATCAATCTCTTGATTGCCCCTTTGTTTAATTTGCTTCTGTATTTTTTCTTTTAGTTTGGTAAACAATTTGTAGGGAACAAGGGTTTTTGTGTTGATTTTTCAGTTTTAATTTGATGCAGAGATTTTTGGTTGCCCCTTCAAATTTTAGGTTAATTTCCAGATGATATTTGGTTGCTTTTATGTGGAACACTTTACAACCTTTCCTTTTCCTATTAGCAGTGATAATAGATGAAGGATTGTTTGCTGTATTTAATCACCTGCCTTTGCTGCCAAGGTAACCCCCAAAGTAGGATGGATAATGACACGTGTCCTTCGGTAGTTTCATTGCGGATACCTTGCATATTTGGTGTCGGAATTCATGACTTCATTAATGTGATAGCAGCTTTGGTAATTCTATAAGGAAGCAACCACTTTAGATTTCAACATCTTTCACCACCGCTTTAGATTCCAACATCATAGACGTTAATCCAGCAGTTGCTGACGATACAAGAGACAATACTTGATAACGTCCAATAACTATCTGGTCCAATGTAGACATGGGTAAATGCTTTTGCTGTTGGTGAGGATGATTTTAGGTACTTAAACAGGTTAGAAAAAGTATTATTCTGCAGGGTTGAGCACCTTCCTTTAATGCTACATGGTCAGGTCACCACAACTAGAACTAATGGGTCCTCCCCTCACAAACAAATTTTGGCCCTATTAAGTATGAGCCTTGCCCATGGTGCCCCCTAGAGTCTATTACACTGCTTTTGTTTCTTAATGCCAAAATCATCCACGTATATACATTCACTTCTGTTACCTAAGTATTGCGGATAACATTTATATTTGTCTGAATGTTAGTCCCTGCACAACAAGGGAATTTTTCCTAATTGTGCAAGTCATAAATATCATTGCCTGGTAATTGGCATCACTACATCTTCGAATTTTCTAAATATATAGGGCATCCGAGGTGACTATGAAAAACTAACAAAATACCCAATATACTTGTCATGATTAGAAGTATAATCATGATCCTACTTTGGTTAAGTATTTAGGTTTTATGCTTGATGTTGTTCTTGATAACTGCTAGTTTGTTTTACTGACAATAGAATGTAACTCAAGCAGCCCAGCAGCCCACCTTCTCTGACATGTATACTATATATTAAAAATACACATAAAATCCTAGCGGAAAGGAATGGCTCATTTTGTGTAACCTTTGGAGGTGATTTTTGTCCCATGTGAAACCCATTTCAGATGGAATAGGGAAATGATAATTGTTTTACTCTGGTCTACTAAAGATAAAGGCAGCTCATCCTTGAAAGCTACTATTTTAGAGTATTGGGAAATACAATATTTAGTGGATCATTATTTTTTCTTTAGAGCACCCTTTGTTTTTTCTTTAGAGCTCCCTCCATCCTCACCTCCCGCTGTTTTTATTTTTTCTATAGAGCTCAGAAGCACCCTTGTTGTAAGTATATCGACGAGCGTCATTACCCTGTAACCGCCAAAAAGCATGTATTCATCATAGCTCATTTCAATATATTCATATAATGATCTCCTCACTTGAGTGTGGCAGAGCACCCAATCTTAGTCAAGTTGTGGGGTTCTAAAACCAATGTGGGGTCAACAAGCCCCACCAACGAAAAATACATACCATATTCATCAGGATATGTTGGGCCCATTTAAATTGAATGCAAACTTACTTTTAGACGGCTGGTCAAATTATTTGTTGGCATGGGAGAAAATCTCATAGATTGAGGTAGGTCCCACAACCAATACAAATTGTCGAGACGTATCTTGATCTCCACGGTGGAGACTTTGTGTTCATGGTTCTCGATGGCTTCCAACATTAAGTAAGGTCAATTTCTCCCTCACTCAAATGAAGGGGTCATAGTCTTACATCAGAATCTAAGCAGTATTAATAGTGAACATAATTTTTGGTAAGTGATTACTTACTGTCTTATATCTACATAAAATTTGGTTCTCATCAATCAAACCTACTGGGGATATCAAAATTATCTCAATAGAGATAGCAATCAATTTTCAAACAATGCCTTCATACACAGCATGGTTCAAAATCTCGTCTGAAACCGGTACAATACCGGACGATACGTATCGGTTTTGGAGATCACCGGTATGATACTTTGAATGTATCGTTCAGGTGCATTAAATATATTTTGGTAATCTTTCGGATTATACATTCCAATGTATCGTCCTGAACTGGTATGTATAATCCGGTACATACTGGCTTTGGAGCTGGATGATACATACCGGAAAATCGATATTTAAAACCATGATACCAAATGTACTTATAATTGAAAACAAAATATTCTGAATCTGCACCAAGTTAACAAATGTCAAATTTACACTATCCAAACGAAATCATACAAGAAAATATCAAAAATTTTAACTTGGGTGATGGAGTACCTGTGCATGAAACCACATAATCGAATTATAATGTAGGTTAGTCCCGAGTCTTGAATGAACTTTTCGATGCAGTGCTTGATCTCCATCAATGGAACCATTTGTGAGTGTCTATTTTTCTTTCTTTATTAAATTTATTTCTAAAATAGAAGATGACTTATTAGACTCTCTTTGGTCACCTTATTTATTTATTTTCATGTTTGAGTTGTAGTTATATCATGATTTTCTTATTAGTATGATGCCCAATACATGATGTCATGCCCTAAACACATTTTTGTAGGAATTCTTATTTAATTGCAGGAATTGGTATATTATGCTGTCAGAATTGATATATTATGCTGTCAGGGAAGTTTCCAATGAGATGTCTTGCATATAAGTATGGAAATCAAGCCAGAGTCGGAGCCACTCAAAATACCTTGCCCAATCGATGCTTCTCAGTAAGTTCTTCAATCTAAATGAGAGACATATAAGGAAAATATCAATTTGCTCTATTTGTGGATCCATTATTCAGGTTCTATGAACTAACTACCATAACCAAAATTATAGTTTATTTAAGGAAATATGAAAGCTTAGATGATGTATGTGGATGTCTGCAGTGGGGTCGAACCATAGATTGAAATGGTATATTAATTTCCAGGTATCTACATGGTAATAAGCTTACTGGGCCAATCCCCCCGAGCTGGGGAATATGTCAAAGCTTAGCTATTTGTGAGAGGCATCTCTTTACAAACTAATTAAACAATTAATTTTAAGTGTTATTTTTTAAAAGTGTGCTAATATTTTTCATCTACAACCAGTTGAATGACAATTAGTTGGTTGGTGGAATTCCAGCAGAACTTGGCAAACTTGAAGAACTTTTTAAAATTGTGAACTTTCCGTAATATGTTGAAATCAATAAGCCCATATATTGGATGTTTATTATTTCATTTTTTTGGAACCTTGCCAATAACAAACTTGAAGGGCCCCTTCCCCGAAACATTAGCTCTTGCTCTGCTCTGAACCAGCTTTCAAGATCATGTATTTGAATTTGACTTCTATCTCTGATTTTTTGCATTGTATTTCAGCAAAGTGCATGGTAATTGGTTGAATGGTTCCATTCCTTCTGAGTTCCAGAAGTTGGAGAGTCTTACATACCTGCATATATCATTTGAGCCTTAAATAACTATCTTATTTGTTCAAAAAGGAATTAGCAAACAGTTAGAACTCCAGATGAAATTTGATTATCATCTGGAGATCCTTAGCACTTTTCAAATTTATTTCCATTTGTAGTTCAAAGTAAATTCTGATTTTTATCTTTAGTATTCTTACAAATTTCCATTCTTTGGAAATATAGAAACTTCTCTTGCAACAATTTCAAAGGCATGATTCCAGGTGAACTAGAGTGTATAATCAATCTTGGTACTTTGTAAGTCTAGAGTTTTCTGTTATTATGGGTATAACTTTTTATACTGTTTTCTTGATAATTAAATTTATTATCCTAGTTTAAAGGGGTTTGCTCTTCCACGGGCACATACTTTTACTTGCATTGAACCAACGACTGGGAAGGAACTTGTGAACTCTAGGTAGGTGTGGCAATTGGGAAAAAATAAAATAAAATAAAATAAGGGCCTACGCTGACAGTTGGACCTGTAGTCGTCGGCGTCGGGATGATTTATAAACCCTATGCCGACTTCAGCCGTCGGCGTAAGCCTATTTATTTTTTAAAAATATATTTGAAAATAAAAATAAAATACACCTACGTCGATGGCGGAAGCCGTCGGCGTAGAGTTTTGAATTACGTCAACCGCTCCAAGCCGTCAGTGTATGTATACGCCCACGGAAGTATCGCTGACAGTTGGTAGCCATCGGCGTAGAGTTTTCAGTCGTTGGTGATTAGTTTTACCAAAGGCTGGTATAGTCTATGTCGTCGGCGTAGGTGCTTTTATTTGTAGTGGGGTAATCCCGACTATCATCGTTCAATGAACAATTTCAGGAATTGCAATAATGCCTCATCTAAGGAGTGCAATTATGCTGAGATTTTTTAAAGCAGATGCATGATTGTGCCAAGCATGGATATATCACCGAGTCGGTGGGATTCGTTAGATTATTAAACCTCAAATCACATGTAGACATATCATACATAACAAGAATCAGGTGACAGGTGTTAGATATCAGGAATCAGATATAATAGAGTTTCCACACATATGCTAAATATGACTGGAAAGTAAAATCAGAATAAGCAGTCGAATGCAGAAGATTTGGAACCATGAGATCAAGAATAAATGCAATTTCAGTTGAATTCTCCTACCTCAGATCAGACCTTTCTAAGCAAATCCAAAGCTTTTAAAAGCTTCGCAGTCTGATCCTAGACCATAGACATGGTACGCTTATTGTCAGAGATTTCAGAATATCAACTGGCACAGTGTCCAGTAGTGTCTTATTCACAAAACTAAAATAGCAGAAAACAGGGGTGATTGATTGATCAATGTCCTTGCTTGATTGATCAATCATCAAATTTGATCGATCAAATACCTCCCTTGATCGATCAATGTCTCCCTTAAACTCACCAGTAATAGAGGGGATTTGATTGATTAACATCCCTTTTGATCGATCAATCCACAAATTTGATCGATCAATCTCCCCATCGATCGATCAATCCAGTCAGACACAATTTTCTTACCTCCGATTTGTACACTTAACTTATAAAATTTGATCGATCAATGTCCAAATTGATTGATCAATCTTCCTCATTAATCGATCAATTTCCACATTGATCGATCATTCTTACCTTTGATCGATCGATCAACTTTTCATATTGATCGATCAATTCTCAAATTGATCGATCAACCTTCAGAATTGATTGATCAAATTCTAATTTGATCGATCATTGAACTTCCAGAAAGACAACCTACTATTCTCATTAACTGAATATACGAATTGATCAATCAACCCCAGACTTGATCGATCAATTAACTACCTTGATCGAACAATAATAATAGTTTCTTTCATTAATGGCGATCACTTGTTCTTGACCTACTTGACCATAAACCATTAATGGACTTAACAGACCTTACCTACATAATCTTTCACACACTTATGAGGTTTAAATCTTAATAATTTAAATCTAAAAACTCACCTATTTAAAAGCCCTTTCGGGTTCTCGACAAACGCGATCCGAAGAGGGTTTCGGATCCAAAATCTCATATTTGTCATCGTCACAACTCAGAATAGCAGTTACGTGGCTTCACTTTGATACACGGAGATGGCACACGTCCTCACATGACAAACACGACGTACTGACGTCACTTCCACAATCTTAAATCAAGCAATCACTAACCTAGGTTCTTCTAACTATGGTTTCTCAAGGAAAAGACTTAAAAACCCAAGCTCCTAGCTATGAATTTTCAGAAAACAAGAAGAAGGAGATGAAGATAGGTATTCCAAACCTTCTTCCTTCTCTTATAAGCTAAGAAAATGAAATATCTTTGATATTTTTATTTTCTCTTAACTTAAGCTCTGGCGTGGAGCACATACACAACTTCTTCGGCGTATCACGCCTCATCAGGGCTTAACATGACTCGGACTTACACAAGAAGTTACACATGACTTCATTTGACTGTAGATTAATATTATTCCCAATAATATTAATTTAACATTTTTAAATTTGTCTCAATTTCTGTGCCGGGCATGCTTATTGAAGCAGTTGGGTTCTTGTTTAGAATTTTAGGGTCATTACTTTATTCCCCCCTTAGGAATTTTCATCCTTGAAAATGTCAGGGAGTCCTAGATAGGTCAATGGTGTATCCTAAGGCTAACAAGCAGAACAAAGCAGAAACAAACAGTTGAATATATCATGCAAGAACCAGTATGCATGTAGAACAGAAATATATAGAAAGCAGGAGAATATACATACATATATAATAACATAGTAAGTACCTGTCGGGGTGTTAGAAGGTCCGGCTATGTCAGGTGTAGGTCTATGGGGTCGAGGTGGCTCTGCACGGTAGTCGCGAGGGTCGACGGTGTGCTGACGAGCATGAGCTATCATCAGCGTCGATGTGGTAGCATACAAGTGTTGCATCAGAAGCTCAAGCATGCCCTCGTGGTAATCCAATCGCTAATGGACCTGATGATAGAACTCCTTCATCCCATCGAGCCGCTCATGTATGCGCTTGTTGCCCTCGATAACTGCCTCAAGCACCACTTCGAGGGTCAGGGTGGACGGTACGGGTCTAGGCGACGTAGAGGCACGGGCAGGTCGGCGTGCTGTAGTAGTGGGGGCAGGTCGAGTAGATACCGCCGGTTGAGGTGGCTGGTCAGGCTGGGCCTCCCCCTCACCAAGAACTCTCTCTGCCTGTTTGGCGCCCTCTTCAACAGTAGGCTGTGCCAGCTCTGCACCCTCCTCAACTGGAGGAACCTCCTCCACCTCCAATAACCTCTTGACCAAAAGGCTATAACTCTTGGTCCAATCTTTCAACTTAAACACCTTGGTGTTGTTGGTCAACCGAGGCTCACCAGGAGCCAAGCTATACTCATCTCTGAACGCAACATATTGCTCGACCATATTAGTGATCAACCGAGCGTAAGGCATCTACTTCTTTGAAGTAGCCTTGGTCTTCGCTGACATCATTTCTTTGGCATTGATCATGCCATCAAGAACTAAATCGGCAACTGAGAACCAACGGTCCTCGAAAGCTATAAACAAGGCTTGTTACGCGATACCGCTTCGTGCCGATTTGTGTCAGAATGGGTTGATGGCACACTTGATATACGTATCAAGCATCCACAACCGATCGGGGAGTTAGGCACGGGTAATGGATTGTCCCAAACCATATTGACCTTGGGTCATTTTGGTAACCACATCGTGGAAGGGGACATCCTTGATGTATGGTGGTGACAAGCCACAGGTCTCAATATAAACCGACGTGCACCGTATGGTGGCCACGATGTGGAATTGGTTAAGTTTATAGTCCAAGCCGTCAATCTTGGTGACTAACTGGTGACGATTATCACCCCGACGGAGGTTTTGGAAGAAAAGTCACACGATTCGGATATAAAAGTGATCGTGAAATGGCTCAAGTAACGGGTTCAACCCTAGCTTCGTAATGTAAGCGATGGTGTAAGTAATTTCAGGCTGATCCTCGAAGAGTGTAGAGTCGAAGACGTATCCAGGTAGGAAGGTTTTGGAAGCCCACCATTGGGTTGTGACTTCACCTTGCAATTAGGGTGGTTGGGGGTCTTGAATGGGTGGACTCAATGGGAGCCACGGGTGGCACAATGGGTTGTGCGATAGTTCGGCGGGCGGCATGAATGCACGAACCTGGGATGTGGGGACTTTGCGTGATAGATTCTTTGTCCGCAGTCCCATGGTTTAATTACACAAAAATCCCCAAATTAAGAGAAAGGCTAGGTGTTACTACAATAGTTGAGCAAAATTCAAGCTAAGTACGCGTGGTGAGGAGCTCCTGTAGCGGGCAATCACTCAAAAATGTCACTTGAACGCAAAGGAGTCAAAACCCTCTTGA
Source organism: Chloranthus sessilifolius (assembly GCA_021018995.1). Classification (NCBI taxonomy): domain Eukaryota; kingdom Viridiplantae; phylum Streptophyta; class Magnoliopsida; order Chloranthales; family Chloranthaceae; genus Chloranthus; species Chloranthus sessilifolius. The sequence continues at coordinate 102,659,885 of CM037597.1, forward strand.
ACGATCAAGGTTTTCAATCTTGCGAATGGAAAAAATAAAATCCATTTGTTACTTAAATGATAGGGTTGATCAATCAATGCTCAAATTGATCGATCAATCTTAAGTGAAAATGCCCTAGCCCGATACCTTTGATCGATCAATGTTTAAGTGAAACTGGCCTTGCTCGACAGGTTTGATCGATCAATGTCCTTATGTTGATCGATCAATCCACAAAATTGATCGATCAAGCTTCACTTTTGATCGATCAATCATTCATATTTAGTACATAGTTAAAACTCAATTGATCGATCAATCATTCATATTTAGTACATAGTTAAAACTCAATTGATCGATCAATCTTATATATTGATCGATCAAAGTCTAAATTGATCGATCAATCCAATAATTTGATCGATTAATCCTGATAGTAAAGTTATTTCTTAAAATTTTTACTTCTGTAATGCAAATGGACCTCATTTCGAGAATGAGGATCTATTGTACCTCGTATACCGCATCCACATAAGTAGATTATACTATTCAAAGCATTCTTTCTTACATACGATATGCATACAATCATGAAAATGAATTCAAACTAAGATCGTAAAAATTACCTTCCACAAAAGGTAAACAAATGTAAGTACTGTTCGCGGATCTCGGCTTCGTGCTCCCAAGTAGCTTCCGAAGCTGAATGATTCCTCTACTTTACGCACAAGTGGAATCAATTTGGTTCACAAAATCTGATCTTTACGGTCCAAGATCTTGACAGGTTCTTCTACCAGAGTTAGATCCTCTTGAAGCTCAATCGGTTGGAAGTCCAACACATGAGTTGGGTCTCTCACGTATCTTCGTAGCATGGAAACCTGGAATATGTTATACATATTTTCCAATTGCGGTGACAAGGCAATCCTATACGTGAGTTTGCCAACCCATTCGAGCACCTCAAAAGGTCCAATATAACATGGACTCAGCTTCCCACGTTTCCCAAAGCGTATCACGTCCTTAGTCGGCGAGATTTTCACGAACACCTTGTCTCCCTCATGAAAACAAGTGTTAATTCCATAGCTAATTGATTTAACTAGGGAAACTTAAGTTTCTTGAATACATCTAAGTGTACCTGAAACTCAACGTGTGTCCGATGAAAATTGACATAACCCTTTTGGCGACTTTAAGCAACCCGTAATCTCTCGCAGATCAATCGAACTGTCTCAGTTGCACTGTCCATGATATCCGGTCCCAAAACAAGCTTTTCACCGACTTCTTCCCAGTTTAAAGGAGATCTACATCGTCATCCATACAAGGCTTCATATGGTGCCATCACAATACTAGACTGATAACTGTTGTTATAAGAGAACTCAATCAGAGGCAAATGCTGATCCCAAGAACCATGAAAGTCCAACATGCATGCACGCAATATATCCTCTATGATCTGGTTCACTCTCTTAGTCTGCCCATCTATCTGAGGATGAAACACTGAGCTGAACTCTAGTTTAGACCCCATGCCTTCTTAAAATTGCCGCCATAATTGCGACATATAAAGCAAATCTCGATCGCACACGATGCTGACCGATATGCCATGTAACCAAACTATCTCCTTCATGTACAACTCTACGAGCTTGCTGACTGTATGCATAATATGGTATGGTAAAAAGTGTGCAAACTTAGTCAGTCTATCTATAATTACCCAAATGGCATTGTTTTTCCTCAATGTACTCGGCAAACCCAATATGAAATCCATAGAAATGGCTTTCCATTTCCATTAAGGCACTAGTAAAGGTAGCAATAAACCTATTAGATTTCGATGGTTTGCTTTTACTTGCTGGCTGACCAAACATCGAGAAACATAATCCGCAACATCCTTTTTCAATCCTCTCCACCAGAAGCTTTACTGCAAATCCTGATACATCTTGGTACTCTCAGGATGTATAGCATACGTTGACTTGTGAGCTTTTTCTAAAATAGTATCTTTAAGGTCCTTGTTAGCTGATATACACATTTGATCTCTGAATAAAAAAGTATCGTCATCCTTAATAGAGAAGTTCGCCCTGATCTCGTTGATCACATCTTTCCTAATGGCCATAAGCTCATCATCAATCATGTGGAGCTTACGTACGTTATCAAACAACGTGGGTTATATCACAATGGTAGCCATCAATGCTTCTGAACCTCTGACATCAATCAGTGTATCACATAAGGTCAGGTCCTCAAGTAGATGCCACCTCTGTACTCTGATAATAAGATGTAACAACTGAGCTGATGATTTTTTGCTCAAAGCAACTGCCATAACATTGGCCTTCCCAAGATCATACTGGATGGAACAGTCATAATCCTTTAAGAACTCCATCCATTTACGCTGTCGCATGTTGAAATCCTTCTAGGTAAAAAGATACTTGAGACTCTTATAGTTGGTAAAGATGTCAAATGTCTCACCGTATAAGTAGTGCATCCAATCTTCAAAGAAAAAATCATTGCCGCTAACTCCAGATCATGAGTCGAATAGTTATTCTCATGTTCCTTGAGCTGTCTAGAGCCGTACGCAATGACTTTCTTGTGCTGGTTGAGAAACACAACCCAAATCATTGTAAGATGCATCACTTTATGTCACAAAACCTCCTCTGCCAGAAGGTATAGCTAGCATTGGTGCTGTAGTCAGACGCGTCTTGTGTTCTTGGAAACTCTTCTCACACTGCTCAGTCTAATCAAACTTAGCATTCTTCTTCATGAGTTGAGTAAGAGAACTTGATAGTTTGGAGAATCCTTCTACAAATCGTCTGTAGTATCCCGCCAAGCCAAGGAAACTATGGACTTCAATTACTGTTCTCGATTGCTCCCAATTTACTATCGCTTTAATTTTTATTGGATCCACCGTTATACCTTTCTCAGAGACAACATGACCTAAGAAGCTGACTTGGTCAAGCCAAAACTCACACTTACTAAGCTTTGCATAAAGTTTGTGATCTCTGAGAGTCTATAGAGTCACATGCAGATGCCGTGCATGGTCTTATTTCATCCTTGAATAGAAGAGAATGTCATCCACGAACACGACCATGTCCAAATGTGGTTTAAACACTCAATTCATTAGATCCAAAAAAGACACAGGTGCGTTCATCAATCCAAATGGCATAAAAAAAAATTCATAGTACCCATATCTAGTTCTGAACGTCATCTTCTCAATATCCTCTACTTTGACTCTTAAATGATGATAACACAATCGCAAGTCAATCTTCGTAAAGAACCTCGCTCCTTGCAACTGATCAAAGAGATCATCTATTCTTAGGAGCGGGTAACGATTCTTAATCATCAACTTGTTCAACTATCGGTAATCGATGCACAGTCGCATCGAACCGTCCTTCTTCCTGACAAACAACACTGATGCTCCCCAAGGAGACACACTAGGTCTGATAAACCCTTTGTCAAGCAATTCTTATAACTGGTCCTGTAATTCTTACAACTCTGCAGGAGCCATCCGATAAGGAGCTTTAGATACTGGCTCAATACTCGAAACTAGATTTATCGCAAACTCAATTTCTCGAGCTAGTGGTAGCCCCGATAAATCCTAAGGAAATATGTCGAGGTACTTGCAAATAATATGAATTTCAGATATCACATTTTTCTCTTCCCGTTGCTCTTGTAGAAATGCTATATAGCCGCTACATCCATTCTTCATCATCTTCTCAGCTCGAATAGCTGATATCAATGGGGCTACCTTAGACTTCACCTCGAAGAATCTAAATGGCTTCCTCTTTAGAGGGCGAAAAACTTCAGTTTTCCGTAGGTAATTAACACTCGCATGATAAGCGGATAGCAAGTCCATCCCTAATATCACGTCGAAGCCTACCATATTCATCAATATTAGGTCTACTCGAGTTTCCTCCTTCTCCACTCTAATGACTACTGCCTTGTTCACTATATCTGTTTTAACGGATTTACTCGTAGGGATTGTCACTGCCAAGATGAAATCTAACTTCTCTGGAGTAATCCCTATACGTGCTGAGAACATCGGCGTAATGAACAAATGTGTGGATCCAGGGTCAATTAGTACTCTCGCCTCAACCTCAAATATGTCTTGTTCTTGATGTATATGAAGAGTACCTTAGTTTATTTATCAACATACACGACATGCATAATATAGGTCATAGTAGTCACTAATATTCCTATGTATTTTAAATTTACTAACACATTAAAAAATAACTGAAATTAATTACAGAATTGAACATCTTAAATGTAATGATACCTTGAATGACATCGTTCGATGTCAGAGCATCGGTCGTGGTGACGGCATATGCTTGACCTTAAACAACATGTCGAGACAATCTCTGAGTAGACACGGATCCGAACCGCTCCTTTCTCTCCTTACTCTCCTCTGGGTAACTTCTGACTATGTGGCCCATCCTACCACACCTGAAGCACGCCCCTGTCTCTCTCCTACAGTCCTTTGCCTTGTGTGGTTTCCCACACTTAGCACATGACAGAGCCGGAGTGAATGACGATACCCTTGAAGATCCCTGCGCTACAGAAGCCCTGCTACCAGAGAGTGTGTAGGTTATCTCGGAGGTCTGGAGAACCTAGTCCTTTTGTTCTGTTCAGGGTCCTGAGATTGCCCCTGAAATGACCTCTCCCTATTTTACTTGTCTCTCCAAGCAAACTGCTTCTAACATTCTTCCTCTGAAATGAGAGCTTTGGACATAGCTGTTACATATGTCTCAAGCTCCCATATGGTCACTTCCCTCTGAATGTTTGGCCTCAAACCCAGTTGAAACTTTTGAGCTCGCATCAACTCGGTGGCTACATGTTGAGGAGCAAACCTTGCTAACCTATCAAACTCCGCATTAAACTCCCGCACCGTCATAGCCCCTTGTTCCAACTTAATAAATTTCACCTCCCACTGATGCCTCGCGATCTTTGGGAAGTACTTATCATTTAAAGTTTCAATGCATTCGGCCCATGTCCAAGGGACGTTGGGAAGCTCTTGCTCACGGTGCCTCGACACTGATTTGCACCAAGGCCCTGCTTCCCCATCAAATTTTAAGGTTGCCCAGCACACCTTCTCTACCTCAGTACACTGGAGTACTTCAAACAGTTTCTCTATTTCTGCAATCCAACCCTCGGCCTCAATAGGATCCGTTTGACCCGAGAAATTAGGAGGCTTCATTCTCCTAAACTCGAAAAAACCACAGGGTTGGTGAGGTGGTCTAGCTGCTTGTTTATTCAAAGCAACAGTCTGTTGAGCGACATTGGCAGCCAAAGGTTCTAACACCTGCTCCATTCTATCGTCGCTACCTCTTCTTCCTCCTCTCGATCCTATCAGAACCACATTATCATCTGATAGGAATTCTAATCCCCTATATGTACCAATTATATCAGGGATCTCTCTCAAAGGAACCTCTTTATGTCCTTCTCTACCTCCATAGTGTCCACCACTAAACTTTGGGCCCATAGTATCGGTTTGTTATTATGAAGACAACAACATCGATCAGTACATAGATTGTAAAAATAATTTAACATGAACTCGTAGTTCAACCTAAAGCCTAGGCTCTGATACCAACTGTGACAACTCGAATTTTTGCACCCTGAAATCCATGCCATCAGGATCATTCTGTGGATGATCCCCAGGACAAATCACAGAGTGTCTACTCGTATAGTAGAAATCAGAGCAGACATGGTCCAGTAGTGCAGATCGAGTCATCATATAAGGCTTTTTCAAAGAAAGAAGAAATAAACATTATATATATATAGAAACAAAAAAATATACATCCTTAAAAAGGAACCAAGAAGAACCATTGGTGATGGACTTCCATCACCCAAAACAATGGTTCCTAATATTGCTTCCTATAGAATGTATAATAATACAAGCACAAACATCTATAATAATAAATACAGACGGTGGCCACAAGGCGCACAAATAATTCAGAGTACAACATAAAAACCCAAAAATACACAAGAGCAATATACCCAGGCTAAGGGTAAAACTTGTCTGCCTGAATATTCGTCTCCTCGTCCTCAGCCTCACTCTCTGCCTTTGGCTAATAGTCTGGGTCGTTCTCAGTACCTAGTACTCTAGCATCATAACCTATGACACAGAGTTAGGAGTGAGCTAACCATCTAAGCTCAGTAGAAGAATTTCAATTAAAGTTGCATCTTAATTGTAAAACATGGTTTCAGAAGATATTCAGACAGATAAACAGTTGCAGAATATTGACTGAATTGAACAGATGTAAATAGATGTTCAAATATGCAGAATTTATCAGAGTAGATAGAATCTCAAAGTTTGCAAGATGCTATGTATACAGTATTTAATGACTTAAAATAATATACTTAAGTAACTCCCGTGAGTATAGCACGTGGTAGCCAGATTTGGGCTGATGGGTAATCCCGTCCATCGTCGTTCAACGAATAATTTTAGGAATTGCAACAATGCCTCATCGAAGGAGTGCAATTATGTCAAGGATTTCCAAAGCAGATGCACGATTATGCCAGGCACGGATATACCGCCAAGTTGGTGGGATTCGTCAGTTTATTAAACCTCAAATCACATGCAGACATATCATACATAACAGGAATCAGGTAACAGGTGTCAGATATCAGGAATTAGATATAATAGAGTTTCCACACATGCTAAACATGACTGGAAAGTAAAATCAGAATAAGCAGTCGAATGCAAAGGATTTGGAACCATGAGATCAAGAATAAATGCAATTTCAATTGAATTCTCCTACCTCAGATCAGACCTTCCTAAGCAAATTCAAAGCTTTTCAAAGCATCACGGTCTGATCCTTGACCATAGACATAGTACGTTTATTGTCAGAGATGTCAGAACATCAACTGGCATAGTGTCAAGTGGTGTCTTATTCACAAAACTAAAACAGCAGAAAACAGGGGTGATTGATAGATCAATGTCCTTGCTTGATCGATCAATCATCCAATTTGATCGATCAAATACCTCCCTCGATCGATCAATGTCTCCCTTTAACTCACCAGTAACAAAGGGGATTTGATCGTTCAACATCCCTGTTTGATCGATCAATCTCCCCATTGATCGATCAATCCAGTCAGACACAATTTTCCTACCTCCTGTTTACACACTTATAAAATTTGATCGATCAATGTCCAAATTGATCGATCAATCTTCCTGATTGATGGATCAATGTCGATCGATCAATGTCCACATTGATCGATCATTCTTGCCTTTGATCGAACACCTCACTGTGATCGATTAACCTTTCATATTGATCGATCAATTCTCAAATTGATCGATCAACCTTCAGAATTAATCGATCAAATACCAATTTAATTGATCAATGCCCATCGGGCATTGAACTTCCAAAAAGACAACCTACTATTCTCATTAACTGAATATACAAATTGATCAATCAATCCTTTACATTGATTGATCAATCCCAGGCTTGATTGATCAATTAACGACCTTGATCGATCAATAATGACAGTTTCTGTCATTAATGGCGATCACTTGTTCTTGACCTACTTGACCTTAAACCATTAATAGTCTTAACAAACCTCACCTACATAATCTTTCACACACTTATGAGATTTAAACCTTAATAATTTAAATCTAAAAACTCACCTATTTAAAGGCCCGTTTGGGTTCTCGGCAAACGCGAGCCGAAGATGGTTTCGGATTCAAAATCTCAAATTTGTCACCATCACGACTCAGTATAGCAGGCACGTGGCTTCACTTTGATACACGGAGATGGCACACGTCCTCACATGACAAACACGACGTACCGACGTTAGTTCCACACTCTCAAATCAAGCAATCACTAACCTAGGTTCTTCTAACTATGGTTTCTTAGGGAAAAGACTTCAAAACCAAAGCTCCTAGCTATGGATTTTCAGAAAACAAGAAGGAGATGAAGATAGGTATTCCAAACCTTCTTCCTTCTCTTATAAGCTAGGAAAATGAAATATCTTTGATATTTCCATTTTCTCTTAACTTAAGCCCCAGCGTGGAGCACATATAAAACTTCTTTGGCGTATCACACCTCATCAGGGCTTAACATGACTCAAACTTACACAAGAACTCCCACATGACTTTATTTGACTGTAGATTATTATTATTCCCAATAATATTAATTTAACATTTTAAAATTTGTCTTGATTTTCATGTCGGGCATGCTTATCAAAGTAGTCAGGTTCTTGTTCAGAATTTTAGGGTCATTACAGTGCGGGGTCTGCGATGGTCGAATCGACGAAGATCGACGCCGAGGCCCACCACCTCTCATCCGACCTCAGATTTCCCAAACCTTGCATGAAATCTGAAAATGCACACTAATCAAGCTCAAAGCTTGCAATCATCCTATGCTCTAGGCACTCATGCGAAGGGTTTTGAAATTTACCTTCCTATTGTGCCTACGGATATTGCAATGGCTAAAATCAAATGGAAGGAATCGGCGCCGATTCGCTGTTCAAACCACTGCTCGATCCTTCGATCCTACGGTGTCGATATTAAGTGTTTTTTCTTTTCTCACGGTACAAAACAGGGCTACAACCTTCTTAGATTAAGAAGAGGAGGATTTGGGGAAATATATAGCTAGGATTTTACCCAAAAATTAAAGAAATGAGGCAGAATTTTGAGAAATGGGACCACTGTTTTGGGTTTCAATGAGGAAGGAAGAAGAGGATTTGAGGTTCGATTCTCCCAGCTCTCTCTCCCTCTCTCGTTCTTCTTTCTCCAAATGATATTTAAGCCTTATTCAACGCAACTCCTCTCTTCTACTCGATGGAGTTGTTTGAGTGTTGAGTCAACACACCAATAATGGTGTATGGGTCTTTTATCTAAAGGTTCAAAAGGAAGTTCTAAAAATTCACTTAACATGAACTGATTCCTAGACCTCTTACTTACAAGTCAAGCTCCTAGCCAGTGTGCCATCAAGTGGCCTGCGTGGCTATTTACGCCAATATTTATATATATGAATAATATATATCTATACATATAAATTTGTAATGATTTGGGTCATTAGACTCGGGTTAGGTCTGTGCCTAGCGTGTACCTGAGCGCCCATGATCACGCGTACGCCACTCATCTTGTTCTAATCTATTTAAAATTAATTAACTACGCCAATGTTATGCCATGGTGCTTGAAAGAGGAAACCAAACTTGGTCCGATCCAGGGCTTGAGTTGTATGGAACACACACACCGTATAAGAGTTTGAGTTTCAAAGATCAGTTTGCACCAGGAATTGGTCTCATATTTGTGGTTGGGTGTACTTACCCAATAGAGATAAATGGGTCAAAGGCCATGTCACAGATGTGAAAAGTTTGACCAAGGTCAAACTGGTTAAAGCAAGTCGCATCATCTTCGAAAGTCAATGTTTCTGCACTAGAAAAACTAGGGTTGTTACATGGTAGCTCTACTAGACAAAAGGAGCTTCAAAACTATCAGCCCGTTGTCACTCCTCGATCATTCTGTATCTAGCTACCTCAATCCTGGTTGGGTGGCAGCTGAATGACCTCTAAAATTTTTGGGTCATGAAACGACCGTAAGCGATGAAGCTCAATAAAATCCTAGTTAGTATTGTCTTAGAATTCTTGTATGAGTAGTATACAAATAATCGATAGGTGCATGTGCAAGTGGGCTTTCTAGTAGTTGTAAATATAACTAATTATCTAACAAGAATTCTAACTATATGTAATACAATTGATGCTAATTAATATACAGGTAATCATTTGCAGAGATAATAGCAGCTCAATGGTATTCAATTTATCACTAAATAAGAAACATTATGATTTAAGAGCTAAGTACAAGATTATGATCTATAGATTATCTCTAACAATAATATGAAAAAAGAATAATTACAGAATTGCTATTAGGCATAAGTTACAATTTCTTCAAATTTGTCTAATGTGATTAAACACAATTTTAATTATCGTAGAAATTAGTTAATTATTATTAATTTTTGTGAAGTATGAGTTGATTATTAGTATCTTTTAATTAATTTAGTGTTGACAGCAAATACCAACCATGGTCCAGACATAATTCATATGCCAATGATTGTGCAAACAACGACCGACACTCTCCACCATTTAGCCAATCAAGGCAAGGATCAATGACCCTGTTGGTAAAACTAGACCCGATCCTCAACTGATATTTTAGATTTCTTTTACATACAGAATGCTCATACGAGCTCATTCATGAGAATATGGATCAGCTATGTGAGGTCAGAAAAAAATAGAATGGTATCGTGTTTCAACTTTCAAATATTTAAGTTTTCGTTGCATTATCTTTCAAATTCTGTATTTCTTTTCATATGATTCAGATTTTGTTTTTCATATTCTATATTGTGTACCCTACTTTCTGGGGTTTTGTAAAATAGTACCTCTTTTCTGAGGTCTAGATTCATATTCAAATATCCATTTCAGGTTCAGATATACTGATACCCATTTTGGGTCTAGAAATCATATATCAAATTCCCATTTCGTGTCTAGAGTTCAGATATTCAAATACCCATTTTGAGTCCAAAGTTCAGATATTCAGATACCCATTTCAGGTCCAAAATTTCAGATATTCCAATTCTCATTTTTGGTTCAGAGTTTCAAATATTCAAATTCTCATTTTTGGTTCAGAGTTTCAGATATTCAAAATTTCATTTTAGATTCAAAGTTTCAGGTATTCAAATTTTCATTTCAGATTCAAAGTTTCAAGTAAAGATTTAGATTCAAGTTCAAGACCAACTACGAGTTCAAATATAAGTACAAGTACCAATTTCAAATACTAGTTCAAGCATGCCAAACAAGCAGTTCAAGCAGTTCATGTCAGTCAGATATTTCATTGTAAGCATTTTAGCTTTTTATCATATTCATATCATATTATGTCATTGACTATCATAACAGACCATATCATATACAATCATATCAGACCATATTATCATCATATCATGTACCTATCATGTGTAACATGTCACTAACTATCATATACTTATCTTGTACTTATCATGTACATGTCATGTACCTATCGTATACCTGTCATATCATGTACATATGATGTATCTATCATATACATATCATGTATCTATCATGTACATATCATGTACCTATCATATACTTGTCATATACCTTTTTATTAACTCCCATTGTTAAATCGAGGGTCAATAACTTTAGTGATGTTATAATTTCGAGTATGGGTTATGGTTATAACGGATTGCAGGTCCAATGGTTTATAGGCTCCACAGGTTCAATGTGTTATGGGTCCAATCCAATGTGAATCCAATGCAATATGGGTCCAATGGATTTTAGGTCCAAAGGCCCAATTAGTTATGGGTCTAATGGATTTTAGGTCCAAAAGATCAAACGGGTCCAATTAGTTATGGATCTAATGGATTTTATGTCCAAAAGATCCAACAGGTCCAATTAATTATGGGTTTAATAGATTTTAGATCCGAAAGATCCAATGGGTCTAATTAGTTATGGGCCTAATAGATTTTAGGTCTAAAAGATTCAATTGGTTCAATTCAATATGGGTCCAATGGATTTTAGCTACGTCAATCCTGGTTGGGTGGCTGCTGAATAACCTCTGAAATTTTTAGGTCATATAACGACCGTAAGCGATGAAGCTCAATAAAATCCTAGTTAGTATTGTCTTAGAATTTTAGTATGAGTAGTATACAGATAATCCATAGGTGCATGTGCAAGTGGGGGTGTGAATATAATTAATTATCTAACAAGAATTCTAACTATATGCAATACAATTGATGAAAATTAATATACAGGTAACCATTTGCAGAGATAATAGCAGTTCAATGGTATTCAGTTGATCACTAAATAAGAAACAATATGATTTAAGAGCTAAGTACAAGATTATAATCTATAGATTATCTCTAACAATAATATGAAAAAAGCATAATTACAGAAATGCCATTAGGCATAAGTTCCAATTTCTTCAAATTTGTCTAATGTGATTAAGCACAATTTTAATTATCTTTGAAATTAGTTAATTATTATTAATTTTTGTGAAGTATGAGTTAATTATTAGTATCTTATAATTAATTCGGTGTTGATAGCAAATACCAACCATGGTCTAGACATAATCCAGATGCCAATGATTGTGCGAACAATGACCGACACTCTCCACCGTTTACTAATCAAGGCAAGGATCATTGACCCTATTAGTCTAACTAGACCCGATCCTCAACTGATATTTCAGATTTCTTTTACATACAGAATGCTCATATGAGCTCGTTCATTAGAATATGAATCAGCTATGTCAGGCCAGAACAAAATAGAATGGTATCGTGTTTCAACTGTCAAAATTTTCAGTTTTTGTTGCATTATCTTTCAAATTATTTATTTCTTTTCATATGGTCCAGATTTTCATATTCTATATTGTGTACCCTACTTTTTGGGGTTTTGTAATGTAGTACCTCATTTCTGAGGTTCAGATTCACATTCCAATACCCATTTCAGGTTCAGATATTATGATACCCAATTTGGGTTCAAAATTCAGATATCAGATACCCATTTCGGGTCTAAAGTTCAGATATTCAGATATTCATTTTGGGTCCAAAATTTCAGATATTCCAATTCTCATTTTGGGTTCAGAGCTTCAGATATTCAAATTCTCATTTTGGGTTCAGAGTTTTAGATATTCCAAATTTCATTTCAGATTAAAAGTTTCAGATATTCAAATTTTCATTTTAGATTCAGTGTTTCAAGTACAGATTCAGATTGAAGTTCAAGACTATGAGTTAAAATATAGGTACAAGTACCAATTTCAGATATTAGTTCAAGCATGCCAAACAAGCTGTTCAAACAGTTTATGTCATTGTGTGCAACCGTGGGAATCGAGACGATCCCGACACGATGAAGCACTCTCTAACAAAAAATATAGAGTCGCCACCCAGAGCTTTCGGTGTCCCAGGATACCTAGTTCATTTTTATGAGCACCGAAGTGCTAAAAATATGACTCTGAATCTTGTCCACACCAAAGGCTCTTGGGTAGGGGCTTCGGTTATCGATCGGGAAGGTGTTAGGCACCCGATCAACCCGCTAAATGCGGTCTCTAGTTAAGGCCAGGTCTATGTGGGGCTGGTTTATATAGTATATATATATATATAAGGAAGTAAAATGAGCGGCACTTCCCCTTACCCGAAGGCACACCGATCCTATTGAGCCCTTCCCGCTTGCCGAAATTTGGGCAGCGTAACGGCTCAATTCTAGGATAGAGTAAAAGCAAAGAAGGTAGAGGAATAGAGGGGAGAGCCGGAGCTCTCGGGCCCTTGTAGCACCGTTGGGGAGCCTTGCGTTGGCTTGCTTCGGTGAGCTTTTTGAAGGCTTGCATGGTATGGAATGAGGTTCTAACTCCTAAGGCTTGAAGCTAAGAGGTAGAGAAGGAAAGCTAGGGGGTAACACACACCTAACCTAGAGGTTTTTAGTGAAATACTAAGGTCTAAATGGGCTTTTTCAATTTTGGAATTTGTATGGGAATGGTGCACCAAAGGGAGAAAGATCTTCTTATTTAAGCTCTTTCTCTCTTAGGTAAAATTTCTCAACCTTTAAGCAAGAGGGGTGGCTCTCTATTTATAGAGGAAGGGAGGATTAGTGAGGGGTTAAAGTTCTAATTGGATTAGCAATTAGGTAATGGGCAATATAAGTTTTTTGTGCTTTTCTAGAGCTTGGAGAAGAGAGATTTGGGTTTAATGGCAGATGATAAGGTGGTGACTTGAATGGCAAAAGGGTGATAACTTAAGCTAATAGGGTCACTAGGGTCCTAAAGAAACACACCCTAGACTTTGGGATAGACCACAAGTCAAACCCCCAATGTCCATTTTGGCCATTTTTTGAAGGAAAACCAGGCCCAAACTGTTGGAAGTTGATGACCCGCAGGAGCCCAGCCCAGTTTGCAATTTCCTGCACAAATCCGTATTTTTCAAATTGCCATAACTTTTAATGTACAACTCCAAATTAGGCGATTCTTGGCTCGTTGGAAAGCTGGGAAAGTCTACTTTATAATGGTATAGGCTCTAGATTGGGAAACTATCTATGCTAACCTTAGCACTCCTCTTTTCACCAGCTATTTTGGTTAGTTTGAAATTGGCTCTATGGGTCTGGTTTTACAATTTCTTGCACAAATTTGCGATTTTCATTCAGCCATATCTTTTTATGTACAACTCTAAATTAGGCGATTCTTAATTCGTTGGAAAGATGGGAAGCTCTACTTTTAAATGACATATGTCTTAGGTTGGGCAACTATCCACAAAAAATTTAGCACTCCTCTTTCTAACCGCTATTCAAGTGGGTTCGAATCGTGCCCGGAAAGGGTTCTAATAGGTCTGGGAAGGCTATGATTGATTCCTAAGGGTTCAGGATTTGTTTCTAAAGGTTTAGGATAAGTTTTGAGGGATCTAAGGTGATTCCTAGGGGTTTGGGGTAATTCCTAAGGGTTCCATACATGCCATCTGTAGACACCCAAATTCAGCCCAAGGCCCGATCAGTCTGTACGTCGAGAGAGATGTACCCCTGTGCTTTTGATGGCACCCCTGAGCCTTTAGGAATTACCCTGAACCCTTAGGGATCTACCCAGACCTTTAGGAATCACCCTGAATCCTTTAGAACCATTCCCCCAACCCTTAGAGATCGCCCCTAAACCCTAGGATCCCTTCCCAGACTCAACTTAAACCCTTCTGAGCATTTGATGGGAGGAGAGATATAAAATTTTACACAGACCATTACTAAGGAGGATCCCCATACCATTGGAAGGAGGACTTCTCCAGCTTTCCACCAAGCCAAAGATCACCAAATTTTGAGTTGTGGTTCAAAAGTTATGGCCGATTGAAGTTTCACATAAAATCATAATTTTTGCTCAAGCGTATGTATTAGATACGCCCAGCAAATTTGGCCCCATTTTGGTCAGGCGTATATATTATATACGCCTGGCATTTTCGGGCCAAATTTGGCCGAGCATATATAATACATACGCCCAGCATAGGTAGGGACCACCACGGACACTCAACTTTTCAGATCTCCTCTGGTTTTCATAAAAATCACTGTGCATAAACTGGGCATATGTAATATATACGCCCAACTTAGCTACAGTAACTGTCATCAAATGCTAGAATTTCCTCCATCTGGTTTGACCTTTTGACCATCCCCTTGGTTGAGGTGGGTGTCTTAAGGTTGGTTGCACCCCCTTTGAGCTTATTGACAACCCTTAAGTCACCCATGGTCTCACCCCATCATCTGTCATTCAAACTAGTTTCCCGAACCCCTAGGACCCTAAAAACCTAGAAAGCCTTAGATGGAGGATTACCTAATTGATAAACCAATTAGCTCTTATGTAACCCTCTAACCCACCTCTTCTCTATAAATAGAGACGCCCCCCTCTTCCCAAAGGGGTTGAAAATTTAAGGTTAAAAGTTAAGCTTAAGAGAAAGAGCCCTAGTGAGAGAAAAATATGTATTATTTTGTATTCTTCAACCAGAATTTCAGCATGCTTAGTTCATCCTTTTCAACCCTTTTCAACCGTTAGATCACCCCTCTTTAGTCAAGCTTAGTCCCTAGCTTCATCCTACACTTCCTATCTACCGAATCCTAGCATTAGAACCTATTCCTCTAGCGTTTAAGCCACTTAAAGCAATCGAAAGCACGCCAAAGCGAAGGTCTTCCAAGGTGCAATAAGGGCCCGTGAGCTTCGGCTCACCCCTCTCTTCCTCTACCTTCTTAGTGTTTCCTCCGTCCAAGCATTCAAGCCGTTACGCCGCCAAAATTTCGATTTGGCTCAAAGCTTGATAGGACTGTATTGCCTTCGGGCAAGGGGAAGCTCTGCCCATTTGTTTTTATTTTGTCCATAAATAGAGACGGCTACGTGCGGGTTGATCGGGTGCCTAAACCCTTCCCAATCGATAACCGAAGCCCCTACCCTAGAGCCTTTGGCAAAGACCGGTAAATCAGAGTCATATTTAGCACTTCGGTGCTCAAAATATTAATTTAAAGGTTTCCCGGGTCACCAAAAGCTCCGGGTGGCGACTCTACATTTTCATTCCATCGCATGTGCATCGCCGCGACGGGTTCGAGAGAATCCATGGTCGCGTAGATGGCAACTTTGCTGAGGATATCACCCTAGCGCTTCCCCTCTTATTGGCCTTTTTTTTTTATCTTTACTAACCATTGCTGTTTTTTTTCTAATTTTCTACTGTTGTTCCTTCATTTTTGTTGTTTTTACTAGCATACTTACCCCTACGTTTCAGCTTTAAATTTCACTATTTTTGCCTAGTCACTTGACTGGCACCTTTTTTACTTACCCCTACGTTTCGGCTTTAAATTTCAGCAATTTTTGCCTAGTCACTTGACTGGCACCTTTTTTACTTACCCTTACGTTTTGGCTTTAAATTTTAGCAATTTTTGCCTAGTCACTTGACTGGCATCTTTTTTTACTCACCCCTACATTTTGGCTCTAAATTTTAGCAATTTTCACCTAGTCACTTGACTAGCACCTTTCTTACTTACTTTTATGATTCAGTTTTAATTTTCAACACTTTTTATTTCCTGTCTAGTCACTTGACTGGCCCCGTATTTTTTCTTACTTCTTGTCATATTCTAACAGTGGATGTCGGCCCGTTGAGGCGGCACAGGCTTGTCATCCCCGACCCGATTTTAGACTTAAATTCACTCCCCCTTTAAAAATCTGTAATTAAAAGTGAACCAACAGTGTGGGGACATAATCAAATCTGTTTTTGCATGTTTTAGGTAGTTTTCGGGGGGTTTAGGCACAGATATAACTTACCCGGTTCCCAGTAAGGCGGCAGCCCTAATGGTGATGATCCTGAAAAGAACCACCCCTTCCAGTACTTGAGAAGGCGCTTGCGCCGGAGGTATATCGGTTGGGTTGCCAATTCCGATCAAGCCATAAAACTCGCAATGGTGAGAGCGTAGACAGCCCGAATTCAGCCGTGTATCCTTAGGAAGAGGAAAGGATTGACTCGATAACACACACAGTAGTCCCCTGGAGCATCCCTCCCAGGAAACCAGTTCAAAAGACTCATTGTGGGCTTGTTGTTCACTGTCAAAACAAGTTGATAGAACTGTCTTTGCCAGGCATATATAATATATACGCCCAACCAAAAATCCCCAGAAATACTCAGGCGTATATAATATATGCGCCCAGCCGAAATCCCTAGATTTAAGCCAGGCGTATATAATATATACGCCCAGCCAAATCTACTTAGTTTTGGTCAGGCGTATATAATACATACGCCCAGTATATACTGGGTTCAGGCAGCCTGATCTGAGGCCCAATCCACCACCCAAGTTCCCCGAGTAGCGGTATTAGTGCCCACAGTAGCCTCTCGCATTCTATAACGCCCAATATGCCCCCGCCCAGTTAAAAGAAGGCAACTTCTCATTGATTTGCTTCGGGGGATCGGGTCGTTTGCGTGGATTCCCTCACCTTCAATAGAACGAAAGGGTTCTCTTTCGTTTCTTCCGAAGTGTGTCGGATCCCACCGTGGGACCTACTAAAGGTGCATATATCACCCGAGACGGGAATTTTTCAAGGGCACCAGATCATCATTCATTTAAATAGGGGAAATAATTTTCATTTGAAAATTCCAAAAAAATATATATATAGAAAAATTAAAAATCTGTATATACGTATACTTTCGGTGTGATCGTCACTACGGCAACCTCAAACCCAACCCGTAGAAGGAGAACTAGAAAAGTATTCAACCCTTACCCAAGACATCGATACAACACTCGTCAGCGGATCATGTCGAGCACCGATACATCCCCACCATCATCCCCATCCCATTCCCATATAGGAGAAGACCCAATCTCCAACACCTTCACCCAAACCCGGTTCGATGTCACTGGTCCATTTGGGGCACCCGTGTTCACATCCACCCCATCCCCCACCCTTACATTTTCCCAACATACCCCCATCTCATCCTCTACTGAAACACCTCATTTCCCAACCGACCCATACATCCCATCTCCCATCTGTACACCCTTACCGCACCTCCCTACTCCCAAAGACCCCATCAGGAGCCCCATCCCCCACCTACCCCCCACGTCCCATCCACCTCATCATCCATGCCCCCTACATCTTATATCCCATCCACCTCATCTCACATGCCTTCCACATCACATGGCCCATCCACATCCCAACATACCACTCTATTTACCCAAGTCATGCCCAACTTTTCTCAGGGTGAGACCAATAACCCACCATCTTCCATAGCCATACATCCACAACCTCCAATCACAATCATTCATACCCCCCATACCCGGGTCATGCCCAATTTCACCCAACCCCCTCCGTCCTTGAACGGGCCATCACCCTCCAATCTCACATGTGAATCCATGCTCTCAATGGAGGACATGAGAATGATGTATGCCCTTTGGGCTACCTCTCGAAGTCCTACATTCCAAACCCCACATCGAGGTCTCCAAAACCTCCATACCCCATTCCCCCATGACCATGCCCAACCACCCATCATCCATACCATCCAAGATCCCCCACCTCAATTCCAAGTCCAGGCCCAAGCCTACTCATCTTAGGCCCAAACCCACACAAATCCATGGGCCCAAGCCCAAAAATCTTTAGAACCATGGGCCCAAGCCCATTCCCATACCCAAGCCCACTCATCCTAGGCTCAACCCCACCAAACCCATCAGACCCAGAATTCTCAAGGCCCATGGGCCCAAGCCCAAACCCATCAGACTCAAACCCAGGCCAAAAATCCTCAAGGCCCATGGGCTTAAGCCCAAACCCATTAGACTCAGGCCAGGCCCAAAATCCTCAAGGCCCATGAGCCCAAGGCCAAACCCATCAGACATGCCCAAAACCTTCAAGGCCCATGGCCCCAGCCCAAACCCACCAGACTCAGGCCCAAGCCCAAGCCCATTAGACCCAGGCCCAGTTCCAAGCCCCCCAGGGCCCTTGGACCCAGACCTATCAAACCCAAGCCCAAGGCCCATCCTCCCACACCCAATACCCACATGGCCCATTAGCCCAAACCCAACAGGTCCCATTGGCCCAAAATCATACCAACCCCCACACCCAGGCCCAAGGCCCATTAACCCAAGTTTTCCAAAACCATCAAGCCCAAACTCAAGGCCCGTCCACCCACACTCATCAAGGCCCGTTCATAAACCCCTTACCCCTTCACCAGTACCCTTCATTCACCTATACCCCTTATGCCGCCATCCCGCTCCAACGGAAAATCCGATCCACCCCATTCCTCAAAACCACGCCTACAGCATCCCGCCACATCAACCACACCCCCATCACCCCCAGAATGTACACCCAGCTCAGCACATCATTCATCCACAAACCACTCATCCAATCACTCCTTCCCATCCCCTACAAGCCTTGTGGCCCCACCAGGTTGTCCAACCCATCACCCCCCAGGTCCAAATAGCGGACCTCGCCCCTCACTAGTATAATGACCAATAGTACGAGGAGGACGAGATCCGCAATAGTGGAGGAGCTACCAGCTTCGCCCCCCCCAGTCCCATCATTGTCTCACCCAAGGCCAAACAAAATCAGGGGGAGGCAGTCCCAGCTACAGCCTTAAAAGAATTCGAGCAGCTAAGAGAACAGATAGACCAAAAACAAAAGCAACTGATGAAGATGAGAGGGCTAGAACTGAATTCGACAAAATTTTCAGACTTGTGTCTGTTCTTGAATGTCCCCCTACCACAAAAATTTAAGATGCCATCATTCAATAAATATAATGGCACTGACAACCCCATCGCCCACTTAAATTCTTACTGTGGGGATATGTTCCAGTACGGCGGAGATGAACAACTCCTCATCAAAGTGTTTTAAAAGTGTCTAACGGGCCCAACACTGAGATGGTTCACGTCCCTAGAACCATCCATGATAAAAACTTGGAAAGATCTGACACACTTGTTCCAAGAACAGTATGTCTATAACATGGACATAGAGTCAAGGAAATCGGATCTGGCCCGTTTGAAGCAAAGGCATGATGAAACTTTCAGTGCCTACTTAGGAAGGTGGAGGGCATTGGTCGCCCAAGTAACCCACCGGATTCCTGATGACGAGCAGATTGAATTAATAACCAAGGGAGCTCTCCCAGTCATCACAGAATTTTTAGTGTATCAACAATAGTCTAGTTTTGCTTATTTGGTTCGAAATGCCAACCATTGTGAAGACGCTGTTAGAGAGGGCAGGTTGGGAAGAGCATGGCCAACAGGGCCACTGGGGTTTGAAAAGCTGCTGAACCAAGAATCGAAAGAAGACCAAGCATAAAGGTACAGAACATCGTTTACCCTCAGGCCAATACCAATGCCCCCAATACAGCTCCAGGCCGCACAGCCACCCCCAGCCCGTTTCGAGTAGCACCAAGGCCAAACAAAGGACCGAGAGCCCCATTTACCCAGGAACAGATGAGAGCACAATTCGAACGGGTGTTCATGCCGTTAGAACAATCTTTAAGTGTCTTATTGTCAGTGTTGCTACAAAAGGGCCTGGTCAATTAACTCCAGCCTCGCCCACCACCCAATCCAATCCCGAGAAACTATGACCCGAACTTGCATTGTAACTTCCACTAGGGGCCGGGTCACCCTATGGACCGGTGCTTCCCACTAAAGAACGTAGTCCAAGATCTAATAGAGGTGAGAAAAATTGTTCCCCCACTGCTTCCTCAAGGGCAGAATCAGAACATCCATCAAGCCCCTCTACCACTGCACCTAGGAGGCCTCAGGCCTAACATCCATTGGGTAGAAGAGGAAGAAGAAGAATTTGATCCCTCGGATTACATCAGTAATTAAGAAGAGTTTTTATTTTCTCGGTTAAATAAGGACGAACAATGTGTAGGGGTGATCGAGCCACTGTACTTAGCCGATTACTTCCCCGCCCCGGCATTCCAAGAGGAGCCCTTAGATTTAGGGCAGTATTTTTCTACTCCCGCTCCTGCCTATCAAATCCAAACGAGCACAGCCCCGCCGCAATCATACACATATCCGCCTCACTCTCAATTCACCCCATATACCTCTCTGTCACACCCAAACCCCCCCACGCCATACATAACTCCACCATCCCCATACTGCCCTACCCCATACACACCCCCGAATCTCTCCACTCAATACACTACCCCGCAATCCCCAAATTATCCCATCCCGTACACACTCCCAAATCCCACCCCAACACCTTTCGGCCATCCATAGCAAGCGTCAGGGGATTCGACAGCACCAGGAGAAAAATTATAGGAGAAGTAGACCTCTACTTTATCATCGGGCCGCAAACCTTCACCGTCCCCTTTGAGGTGATGGACATCAAGTCTACGTTTAATCTACTATTGGGCCGGCCGTGGCTACATGAGATTGGGGCAATACCATCAACTCTACACCAAAAACTCTGATTCATCTCAGGCAGAAGAATCGTCACCATCGTAGGTGAGAGCAGAGAAAACAGGGAGTGGAGCACTCTGCATATTGAGAATCTGAAAGTGCTTGACATGTCGCATACAGCAGATGACACTGATCTCCATCAATTTGAGTATGACTTTTCAGCCGTTACCCTTGAGTCGCCTGAAAAAACCCCTGCTAAAACTGGGGTAGGAATGGATGCAGCAGTGTTCATGCTCCACAAATGGGGCCACCAAAAAGGTAAAGGGTTGGGCCCATGCCTTCAAGGAAGAAGAGACCCTGTCAGGGCTCAGGGGCAGCAAACGAAATTTGGCCTGGGCTATAGGCCCCTTGAAGAAGAAGTTAGAGAGGCTAAGGAAAAGATAAGTGTCGCAGCAGCCGCCAGGGCCAGAGGAATTAACCTGGAAGAAGAAACTCCCGCCCGACCCCACATCCGTCAAACCTTTGTGAGCGCTGGGGTGGTAAAGATTGATTTGAATGGGGAGACAAGGGTAACCCCGCACAGGCCTGTTTCCGCCCATCCTACCAACCCTTACATCACCCCCCCAGACCTCGAGGTGGACTTAGCCGCCCTCTCCTTATTTGAGGAAGAAGTCCCCCGGTCCACCTGTCACTCTAGCACCAGCCACTTTGGACCCATCCCAACCATAGAGGATAGGGTCCCAGAGGATCCCTCCATAAACATGCTGAGGGAGCAACTGCAAGAGCCTATCGATGCCATTTCAGACCAAAAGGGTAAAGGCCAAGCCTCGTAGGTAAGTAACTGGGCATCTTTGCCCCAACTCCTGGGAGCCGCCAAATGTTGTGAATACGACACCGGCTCTTCAAAAAAAAACAACCTATAAGAAGTGAGGATAGCCTCTGGGACACTCTACCCTGTGTATATAGAGATCCACCTCGCCAAGGGCTAACCTCCAAAAAATTGCAAAAAACCATAAAAAGGGAAAAATTACAAATTCTAAAAATATTTTCCTTTAAAATTCCTAATAAAATTAAAAATGATGTCGTGGTACCCGTCCCACGTGAAGCCGACCCCTTTCCTGTAGAAATACAAGAAGAGGTAGGAGTCACGAGTCTGGACGAGGAAGGTCAAATCGATGAGCTCCCCAATGAGCTCCTCAAACAATTTGCCGATTTTGAGAATGGCCCGACCCCGATCGTCGAAGAGACAGAGGACGTCAATTTGGGCATGAAGGAGGCTCCTAGAATCTCCAAAATCGGAACATCGCTGTCCCCTGCGGAGAGAAAGGATATGATAGACTTCCTTCGGTCATACCAAGACGTCTTCGCATGGTCGTATGAAGATATGCCTAGTTTGGATACCGATCTGGTTGAGCATGAGCTGCCACTCTACCCTAATTTTAAGCCGGTTAAACAGAAGCTGAGACGCCTCCGACCTGAATGGATGTTAAAGGTGAAGGACGAGGTCATTAAGCAGTATGACGCAAGTTTCTTCATGGTATCCAAGTACCCGCAATGGCTGGCCAATATCGTCCCCGTACCAAAGAAAGATGGAAAGGTTTGAATGTGCATTGATTTCTGAAATCTCAATAAGGCAAGCCTTAAGGATGACTTTCCATTACCCCACATTGATATCCTGGTCGATAACACTGCTAAGCATGGAATGCTCTCATTCATGGACGGGTTCTCGGCTTATAATTAGATTAAGATGACAGAAGCTGACCGAGAAAAGACTGCGTTCATCACTCCCTGGGGTACCTTCTGTTACAAGGTGATGCCATTCGGACTCAAGAATGTTGGGGCAACCTACCAGAGAGCAATGACGGCCCTATTCCATGACATGATGCATCGAGAGATCGAAGTGTATGTTGACGATATGATTGCTAAATCACTGAAAAGGGATAACCACTTAGTAAACCTTCAGAAACTGTTCGAGAGGTTGAGAAAGTATAGGTTGCGGTTGAATCCCCAGAAGTGCACATTCGGCGCTATGTTAGGAAAACTATTAGGCTTTATTGTCAGTGGGAGAGGGATCGAGGTCGATCCGACCAAGATCAAGGCCATCACCGAAATGCCACAACCGTCTACAGAGAAAGAGGTCAGAGGCTTTTTAGGCAGAATCCACTACATTAGTCGATTCATTGCACAATTAACTTCGATATGCACACCGATCTTCAAACTACTAAGAAAGGGTTCACCAGTTGAGTGGAATGATGACTGCCAAGCTGCATTTGATAAGATCAAGGGTTACCTCCTAAATCCTCTAGTATTGGTACCACCTATACTTGGTAGACCCCTGATAATGTACCTGTCCATGATAGAGTTTTCCATGGGTTGTGTGCTAGGACAGCATGATGAGACAGGAAGAAGAGAGCAGGCCATCTACTACCTGAGCAAGAAGTTCACTAATTATGAGACGCGCTACTCTCATCTGGAGAAGGCATGCCTAGCGCTAGTGTGGGCTACTCAAAGACTTCGACACTACCTGTTATCCCAAGCCGTTCTACTTCTAGCGCGAATGGATCCGTTGAAGTACCTATTCGAGAAACCTGCTCTCACTGGCCGAACCGCATGATTACAACTTTTATTATCTGAATTTGACATCACGTACGTCACTCAGAAATCGATCAAGGGGCAGGCGCTAGCTTATCATCTTGCTGAGAACCCTCTGCCTGACTATGAGCCTCTAAAGACTGAATTCCTTGATGAGGACATCCTGTTCATGACAGAAGGTGATACAGAAGAAGCAGAGGAATCATAGGTAATGCACTTTGACGGAGCATCACATGTCGAGGGCCAAGGAGTTGGCGCCATCCTGATTTCGTTCCCCTGCACTAACAATATGGCTGAGTATGAAGCTTACGCCACCGGTCTATAGGCCGCTCTTGATCTGAATGTAACTCACCTTCGAGTATCTGGTGATTCATAGTTAATCATATGCCTGACGAATGGTGACTGGAAGACGAAAGGAGAGAAACTGATCCCCTATCATGAACACCTCGAGGATCTGATAGCTTGCTTCCAAGATGTGACTTTCTCATACGTCCCCCGAATAAGGAATTGCTTTGCCGACGCATTAGCAACTTTGGCGTCAATGATTGAAATCCCCTATGGTGTTGAGATGAAGCCAATCATGATCGAGCAGAGGAATGAGCCAGACTTCTGCCTCTAGATTGAGGAACCTACAAAGCCTGATGATGAGTCACCTTGGTTCTCAGATATCAAAAATTTCCTCAAGACCCTAAATTTCCCAGAGGGTACATCCAAGACAGATCGATGAACTATTCAATATTTAGCGGCAGGTTACGTCATTTGCGGGGAATGCCTCTGCAAGCGAGCATACAATAACGTCTTACTCAGGTGCCTCACTGAAAGTGAAGCGGTCAATATTATGAAAGAAATCCATGAGGGAGTATGCAGAGCTCACGTCAGCGGTCACATGCTCGCTAAGAAAATCCTACGGCAGGGATACTTCTGGACCACCATGGAATCAGATTGTTGCAAACATGTCCAGAAATGCTACAAGTTTCAAGAACACTCCAGTCTGATACACGCTCCTGCCATTGATCTTCATTGCATGACCACTCCTTGGCCATTTGCTACCTGGGGCCTTGACATTGTCGGAATGATTAATTCAAAGGCATCAAATGGACATCGGTTCATCCTCGTCGCCATTAAATACTTCACCAAGTGGGTAGAAGCGGTATCATACGCCAACGTCACGGCCAGTCAAGTTGAGAAGTTCATCAAGAACAACATCGTTTGCAGATACGGCATGCCCAAGGATTTCATCACTGATAATGACACTAATTTCGCTAATAGGCGCATCCAGGCCTTGTGTGAGCAGTTCCGGATCAAGCATCATCGATCATCCCCATATAGGCCTTAGACAAACAGAGCTGTAGAGGCGACCAACAAAACTCTAGTTCGCATTCTGGAGAAGATGGTAGTCACTTACAAATATTGGAGCAAGCAGTTACCCTTCACGCTTTGGGCCTACAGAACGTCGATCCGTACTGCTACAGGTGCAACACCATTCTCCCTTGTATGTGGAACCGAGGCCGTCCTCCTGGTAGAGGTTGAAGTACCCTTGCTCCGAATCCTCATGGAATCAGGCTTACCCGAAGCGGAGAGAGAGAGATCTCGCTTTAAACAATTAAATTTATTGGATGAGAAGAGACTCCTAGCCTTATGTCACACTTAAGTTTACCAGGGGAGAATCGCACACACTTACAATAAACGTGTCCGTGGTCGAGATCTAAAGGTAGGAGACATTGTGCTGAAGAAGATCTTCCCTTCCCTCCATGCCGATCCAAGAGGAAAGTTTAAGCCGAACTGGGAAGGACCTTACGTCATTCGAGAGGTGTTGCCCGGATATGCCATCCGCCTCGCCACAATGGATGAAGATCATCTTCTTGAGCCCATCAATGCTGGATACGTTCGACGGTTCTACTCATAGTCTGTCATGATAAGGTAAGTATTGATAAAAAAGATACGTGACTGATTAAGAATCATCCAAAAGAGGCCATCATTCCAATCACAGTAGCCCAAAAACATCCCTAAAAATTATGATATCCTTTGCTACCCCATTTGAGCCGGGGCCTTTCTTTCAATAAACCCTTTCCCCCAAAAAAATATGTGTACATATACTAAAAAAGAGGGAGAGAGGAAAGATACATGAGTATAGAGTTACTATCAAATCCAAAAAAAATCAAGAAAAGAAAAACCTCAAAAAGATAGTCTTAAATGGAGGAAAAATAATAACAAAAAATATGTGTATAAGAATCACGGGGCATGTATAGTAGAAACCCCAAGGAAGAAAGTATTTTGGGAAAACTGAAGCCATATCAAGGAAACCCTTTTAACCTAGCATACCTTCAAATCCTAACCCTACCCATGGCCAAGCTACACCCTGAAGGAAGCCCTCTTTGTAGGTTCGCAAGCAGTCATATTATCTATTAAGTCAACATGAGTCGAGTCGTGAGATGACACTAGAACCCCATCCAGTCGGTTATGATAGAATCTTTGTCCATGTCGTGGCTTTCTAGTTCTAAACAAAAAAAAGAGAAAGAAGAAAAAAAAAAAAAAAAAAAAAATTAATTTGAGTTCAAAGCAAGATGGACGTGGTGAAAACTCGCAAGGGCACCACGGGTAAAAACAACGAACTCACGCGGACCAAGTGAAAACCTGAAAAGGCACTTGGGGTAAGAGAGCGAACCCATGGACGTAGTGAAAATCCGAAAGGGCGCTACGGGTAAAAACTGGGATGACAGGCATGGCGAAAACCTGTGTTGGGTGCTATGAGCGAAAATGTCAAGAAAATAGAGATTAGGAGAGGCTCTGTTCTGGCCCACCTATTTTAGCCTGGACCCCTTGAGCCTCTTCTCCCCTTTGCTGGGCCGCTCATGTTAAACATTGAATCGGATCTCGATCAAGTATGTCGTCTCTACCGCGTAGTCTGACACATGACCAAAGGTAAAGGCAGAAGACCAATCAATCTCGGAGAAGCTGACCTATCCATGTTTAAAAAGAAAAAAATTGGAGCCTCATAAACAAGGTTTGACCATGCTCAAAAAAGGACCCACCAGTTGGCCTTGAAAATACCGACATCACAAAAAGGAGAAAAGGAGAAAATTTTCAAAAAAGATAATAGATTTTTCTTTCCCATAAAAAGCCTCACACTGTGAAGGAGAAATTTTTTTAAAAAGATAATAGATTTTCCTTTCCCATAAAATGCCTCACACTGTGTAGGAGAAAAATTTCAAAAAAGATAATAGATTTTCCTTTTCCATAAAAAGTCTCATATTGTATAGGAGAAAATTTCAAAAAAGATAATAGATTTTCCTTTCCCATAAAAAGCTTCACACTGTGTAGGAGAAAAATTTCAAAAAAGATAATAGATTTTCCTTTCCCATAAAAAGCCTTACACTGTGTAGGAGAAAATTTAAAAAAAGATAATAGATTTTCCTTTCCCATAAAAAGCCTCGCACTGTGTAGGAGAAAATTTCAAAAAGGATAATAGATTTTCCTTTCCCATAAAAAGCCTCACACTGTGTAGAAGAAAATTTCAAAAGAGATAATAGATTTTCCTTTCCCATAAAAAGCCTCACCTTTTGTAGGAGAAAAATTTAAAAAAAAAAAAAAATAGATTTTCCTTTTCCATAAAAAGCCTTACGTTGCGAGACGTATGGAAGAAAATTCGAACAGAAAAAAAAATATGTATATGTATATATAGCAGATTTCATTTCTTTTCTTACAAGCATCACGTATGAAGTGTCACATCCCAAAAAGATAACAACATGACACCCTTTCTATCATCTGCCTTCTGTACAATTATAAAAATAATAATAAAAAAAAAGAAACAACCCCCCAAAAAAAAAGAGGAAGGAGATCTTTGTTAACGGGCATCAGCCCCCCCCTCTGTGTATATGACCTATGGTACGTGCAGGAACAGGTCAGGGGCAGGAACCACGCTTCAAAGCACTGATCTCTGCAAGAAGAGAGTCCTCACTGGCATTTCGATCAGTCAACCACCTACCATGAAGACTCTTCTGCCACCTCCGTGAAGCGTCAACTGCACTGCGAGACTCAGTCAAAAGCCCAGTCAACCGAAGAACCTCACTCTTGGCCGTAGCAGCTCTCACCTCCGCCATCTCGGCTCTGGCCCTCTCTTTCCCCAAAGCCTCAGTCAAAGCCAGCTTCTCTACAGAAAGAGACTCAATCCTAGTCCGGAGCATCATTTCCTTGTATGTCCAGGGTCCCGTCTCTATCGCATCTACCGAAACTGGGTTAGGGGCAGGTAAGCCCTCAGATTCTAGCCAAACCTTGTAATCAGAAGAGAGGATGCCCTCTTGAACGAAGCTACACATGTGCGCCGATTGGTGGGTCTCCCAGAGGGCTGCTATGTGATCTAGGTCACTGAGAGAACCCCGAGAGAATATCAGAGAGCACAAGGGTGGCCTCACAGTGCACGACACGTGTTGGGTATATCCGAATTGACGGAGCACCCGAGATGGGAAATAGTAGGTGCTACCAGTCAACCCCAAAAGCGTGATACCCTCACAATCCCGAGAGCGGACAATCGGAAAGGTTCTATCCAGCCAAGGAAGTTGCCAGATCAACTCCGCATCAAATAGCCACAGGCTCAGTTCCTCGATGCTCCCATGGGGCAGTCTCGAGCACCGGATCAGAAAGCCCCGAGTCACATCCCCTCTTACCAAGCAAAATCTCAACACATGGCCCATGACAGCCAAATGCTCTCCTAGCCAAATTTGAATAAGGAGTGGACTCCCTCTAAGGATCCTAACCTGGCCCGAGGCCGAGGCATCCAGGCCCCGATACATCTCAGCCAGGACCAGGTGCACCAGTGAATGACCTCCCTCCAATTCTGTCAAGACATTGCACAATCCGAGGAAAAATGACTTGCCCCCAGTAAAGAAGAGAACTTTCGACAACAAATAAAGGGCAAAGGCCTTTACGTTGAAAGGATTTTGGATAGGCAACTTTCGGAGACTCAAGTCACCAAAAAGTTCTCTCAGAAATTTCACCGAGCACCTGGTGGGCCCCCCCGGCGAAGCCCTTCTCATACTCACCCCTTTTCAAACCAAGAATCGCGTGGACCGCCTTTACATACCCCGGTTTGGGTGCCACTTTGGAAAGTCCCCGATGCATCCTCAGGCCAGTAATGGAGGCTAGCTCTTCCAAGGTTGGGGTAAGCTCCCTAGACCCAAATCTGAAGACGTGGGCCCTATGTCCCCACGACGCCAAAGCCGCTTACAAGAGATTGGGCAATAGAGGAATAGCAAGGAGGGAGGAAAGGCGGGATAACCCGAGGTGATCCAAAATAGCGAGCTCACCCTCGGCCAAGCTATCACACCATTTCTGTAAAAAACTGGTCCTCAGGTCCAACCAGGGAAGTATACTAGCCCCAGCCTCCGTATGAGAATTTGGGCCTTTCTTGGGAAGTGGGTCCATGGACAGACAGAGTTGGTCTTTATGGAAATCAGCCAATGTAGGGCGACGGACCCGCTCGAAAAAAAAGTGAGAGAGAAAAGAAAGAAAAAAGAGGGACAAAAAGGCCAAGCCCGGGTGAAAAGGGAAGCAAAGAGGGCCAGGTTCGGGTTATAAAGAACCCGTCAAGCCCAGTTATATGAGGCGTATATAATATATATGCCAAGGTAAAATTTTAAAATATTTTGCTAGGCGTATATATTATATACGCCAAAGCAATACAACAGATGTTTTGCCAGGCGTATATATTATATACGCCAAGGCAAAATTTCAAACTTTTTGCTAGGCGTTTATAATATATATGCCCAGTTAAAGAAAGCAGGGAAGTGTGGCTCCCCTCACATTAGCCCATTCTTTTCTACTTCCCCAAGGGAGGTAAGGATTTCGCTTAGCCTACTTTTTCTCTCGGGGCAGCCCACAGTCGGGCACGCTCACGCACCCATGGGAAACCCTCGGATGACGCGGTATCCGTGCGTCATATGCGGGTAATCACATGCGGGATCAACCCCATCATTGGAGGGGCTCTAGCCCGCTTCATGCCAAGAAAAAAAAAACACACACCATAAAGGCAGAGAGATAACCGAAAGAAGCATTTATATAAACCATAAAAATCATAAAACCATCCAAAAAATTGTTGATTCAAAAAAGATTACACATCCCCCAATAAATCAAAGTCTAAACTGTTTCACTCTTTCAAAATTTCATAAAATAAACTAATCCTGGGCAGCCCCTTTGATTTCTTCCGGTGACGGGTTGCGCTCTGAAAAGTACAGGTCACCCCCACCCGAGTCCACGCCTGAGAGATGCGGCCGAGCAGAGAACGCGACTCCTTTTCACGAGCATGCTACATAAGCACACGAAGGGCCATCAGGTAGGGAAACAAGCAGAAAATAAATAAGAAGATGATTAGGTACGGTCAATATTCACTCACCACCTCAGCCTCCCTAAGTCCGACAATGTTGCGGTAGTATTCGGCTTGGTTCACGGTCGACTCATAATCTTGCACAGCAAAAAAATAAAGATAAAAGGTATCAGTCACACAGGTCATCGGCATGATCCAGGAAAATAGAAAAGCAATGTAACAAGGGAGAGATTACTCCAGGGATCAGTTCAAGGGGTGGGATCCGAATAGCTTCAGCAGATTTGCATGCCTTCTTAGCCACATCAGCACACATACGCGACAGAAAGGCATCATCCAAGCGCTTAAAGGTCCCCTGGACCTCAGTTGGCGAACTGTCGGAAGCGCCAACACCAGAAGGGTCGGAGGGTCCAGCACCGGTAGCCTCATCAGGAACAACTGCCTCATCTTAATCATCATCCTGTCCAAACTATGGAGAAAAATAGTTTTTGTTCAAATAGCAGGGCAATTAAAGTAATCATATGGAAGGCTGCTAATGGAAAGAGGAAAGAACATTACCTGAGATCGCGGACCACCAAAAGCCAAAAAGTTGGCACCGGGCACAAATCGGGGCAGCAGAGAACGATAGGGAAGAGACTCATACCACATCTGATATCTCCCAGGAAAGAGAAGGTCATCAATGGGGACCCCATGGTGGAGAAAGCGAGCAGTAAGCACTTTGGTAGAACCTTCAGGAGCCAATACATCAGCTGGAGGAGCTTGGGGCACAGCGAAAAGAGGTCGATACTGATGAACCACCCTCTCTCCTAAGTAATAGGCCCTAGCCCAGGACCCATAGAAGAAAATAATGTGTCAATCTAACAAAACGTGAGAAGGGCCCACTGCAGCCAGGTTCCAGAAGGGGGATTCGACGTAGGGATCAAGGATGACCTGCTCAACAAAAAGGAGGGATATATACATTTGGTCAGAACCCACAGCATAAAAGAACTATCAAATTTGTAAAGAGAGAAATTGTTATACCTACTCAGGGATCAACAGATCAAACTAGGAGTGCCGCCTTAACTCCAAGTGCTTCATACCGACGTCCTTCGCGTGCCAATTGCTCATAAAGGGGAACGTAGGAACTTCGGAGAGAAGCAGAGGGCGACCAGGTTGGAAATGCAGATACCCCCAAACCTGAGAAAGCAAGTAGATAAAAACAGATATGCCATAAAAAAGGAAAAGTCGGATGAACTGAGACCAAAGGATAAAATACCTTAAGTGCAGGCCAAAATCCCACAATGGAGCTAGACTCCCCAAGAACGGCTCGCACCAGGCTAGACATAAGCACCGTGTAACCAGCACCGCCCCAATCAAACCGATGCATAGTGTCCCAGTTCACCATAAGACTAAGAAGGGACAATGAGACCCGCCCTCTGCTGGTATTTGAAAGGAGAGTCTTGCCCAGGAGGAACAATAGAGAAATACGGGCCAGCATCAGTGCACGCTCTGGCTCGAGATAAATGGCTACATTAGGCTGGCCCAGGTCCACTAACTCATGAGGCTCGAACATACCAACCAGACAAGATAACTTGACTTCGGAACCACGAACGTTCCCGGAGGTTGGGTAGGCCCCTATCAGCCGAGTCACCTCCTCCCTATCGAGCGTCGTGCGGTGTCACGCACCCTCAATGCGAACCCCAGTAATCATGAACCAGTCCACGGGTGTAAGGGTCATCTCAGCCATGTCCATATGAAATGTCATGGTCTCGAGACGAAAGCGCTCTATTAGAGCCTTCAGATAGGCCGTGTCGGCCCTCACAGCCGGGCAGGAGATAAAATCCTAAAACCGGCTTGAGCAAGCAGGTCCTTCACCACTGGGGGAAGATAGAGTACGAGGCGCTGGAGATCGAATCAGCCACCCTGAAACATGATGTGTGGTAGAGGTTGCAAACAAAAGGGGATCTGTCAAGTAGGAGCAAAATGATATGATAAAGACATCAAAGGAAAAGAAAAGGATTCATCAGTTTACCTGGCCAGCGATCTCGAAGTTAGAAATGTGGGTGTGCTGACAATGGAGAAGGCCAATGCGGGTGGCTTCGCCTTGCATCTCGTACCAGCGTTGGGAGGAGCGCTGTGAAACAGTAAATTGTTCCCCATGAGGACCATAGGCCATCTTTGGCCCCTCCTGTGGATCCTGCCCTTCGTCGCCAAACATCTGAAAATATGGAACACATCGGTATAAGAAAGGGCTGTAAAAAAAAAAAAAAAAGAAGAGAGAAAAATAACAAAAAAGAAGAGAAATGCACTAATCCATAAAAAAAAAATGATGATGATGAATGATGATGAAAATGAATGAAAAAAAAAAAGGGGAAGAAGCATAGGCCTAAGGAATCACATATAATGAAAAAAAGAAAAAAGAAGCATAGGCCTAAGGAATCACATATAATAAAAAAATAAAATAAAAAAGAATAGCGTAGGCATGAGGATCACATATACTAAAAAAAAATTATATATATATATATATATACATCTTTCGCCACAAAAAAAGAAGGAACATCAAGCATTTCCAAAAAAAAAAAAAAAACAAATAAAAAAAACAACACAACATTATCAAAATTCAAAGGAAAGATGAAAGAAGAGTTGATGATTAAATTCAATGGGAAAAGAAATAGATCCAAAAATCGGCGGAGAATGAACATCTTTTGATCTGCACACACAACTCCCGATAATAGAACTCAAGAAAAATCAAATGCAAAAAACCTAGGGGACTGTCCCGAACTTGAGAAGGAAGGGGGGGAAGAAGATAGAATTTGAAAGAGAGGGCCCCTTTTGTGCTCGCGCGCTTTAAAAGCCAGATTTTAGTCAGCGATATAATATATCGCCTCGACCATTTTCTGATTTGGCGGTATATAATATATGCGCCTGACCATTTTTGTCAGATTTGCGTATATAATATATCGACCAAATTTTGACTTTGATAGCCCAACGGGCTCTCGGTATGCTCTAGATCAAGGCCAAGTCCCTCTTAGAAGTCCACGTATCACCGGGAGATGGTGCGCGCATCCCCAAATGACCCCTCGAGCTCCCTTCCATTGGCCCAAAGGGACCGTGCTACAGTAAACGGATCTAGATCGATAAGCGCCCGCCAAGTGCTCCCACAAAATTATAAAATCATAAAAAAATTTTTGCACAAAACAAAGAAAAGAAGAAAAAAAAAGATTCACATAAAATAACAAAAAAAGAGAAAAGGGAAAAATGCCAAAACACAACACTAGTCTCAAAAGAGCGTCGCAGCGCCTAATTGCACCACTCCGAGAGCCGTGTTAAATCAATTCAGAATGATCGGGCTCACCTAAAAATTCTCGAACCCTGTTTTACACAGGGACACCCCATACCTGATCCGACAGGCAGATAATTTTACCCATCCCCGGTCCCTATTCCCTAAACATGCCCCAGGAGGCAGTACCTAACCCGACAAGCACACCGAGGACTTATCATCGGAATGCGCACGTCCTTGAGGTGTATCAACATGGCAAGTTCGTCCGCCTAAGGATACATTTAAAAATAAAAATGGTTTGAGCATGCTCAAAGTCTCGAACTAACATATGCAAAAAAAAAGAAAAAAAAAAGAAGGAGAAGAGAAAAAAAAGAAAAAAAAAAGGAGGAGAAGAAAAAAGGAAAAAAGAAGGGGAAGGTTCGGGATAACAACCTTTTGTTATGTAGATAAAATCCTGAGTAGGTTGACCCCACCTTCCAAGCTTTGGCTCTGATCATCCACCTTCTGATCTATGATTGGCTAAGAGGCACTCGACTTCAGATCATTCGAAAAGTCTATTGTCAGTTGAAACTGACCCGTCAAAAATGAAATTACAACCAACCAAATTATGTGCAAACATACAGACCGAAGGGCTCATTCCCTTTTATTTTCTTTTACACATGCTTAAAACCTATATAGGCACGGTGTCCCTGTTGAATGTACGCACTTGCGTCTAGGTATCCGCAGGATGGTCGTTTGTCCTCGTAAATTGTACTTTAGGGTCGAGGCTTCCGTCCGCACCTATTTGCTGCTTATTGCCCCTGATGGGTGTCTGTCTGTGCATAGTTAGTAAGATGTGATTTGATTGGAGACGGAGGCTAGAATTGACCATCTCTTTCGATGGATGTTTGGTCCTAGCCCGATCTTTTTAGCTTTGTCTCAAGTTAAGGCACTCCGGTTCGGGTGAATCAGGAGCACCTCCCCACCAGAAGGTGCACATCCCCAAGGTGTACCTATCCCTGGCAGAGCGCACGGACTCTCAAAGCGTATCAACTGGCATTTGATCCACTTAAAGAGTTGCGCAAGAATAAAATTGGCTGAGGTCCTTGAGCTTTTCTTAGAGGCCTCAAAACAAAAGAAAATTCAGAAAATAATATACAAAAATTTACTTTGAAAATGGGCATACATTCCTAAGAAGTGTTGCGACATCAATATTCGCTTCACTCCGATAAATCAGGCTAAAGCAACCTCGAGGTTGATGGGTGTGCCCAAAGACTTCGAGCCTTACCTAGGTAAGTGCACCCATGGCCAATCTAATGGAGCTGTCGATACCCCATAGGATTGGACACAATTTGTAGGCCTTCGCTTTATGCACTTCTCGTCGATCCCAAAGCATAGACCGATCACCCCGTTTCATGGAGCTGTCTGGTTCAGATTAATACTCAATGTCACAAATCTATAATTTCCCTCAGGAAGTGGACGATATCCCGGCTAGAGGGCCTACACTTTCTATGATCATCGCAGTTATGCCCAGTAATGTCGCAATGCGCTTGGGGACTGTTAGCTTTAAGGTACGGACGATATCTCAAAATGAGAGGGCTTACGTACACTCACAATCACCACAAATGTTTGAGAATTGAGTTGAACCAGGCGGACCCATCAAACGTGCCTTGGACCTCTTCAGATGTCTCTTGTCTTTGGCATCCGATCATTACTGATCGAATACCAAAGAGGGGCATCTGTAGACACCCAAATTGGGCAACTATCCACAAAAACTTTAGCACTCCTCTTTCTAACCGCTATTTAGGTGGGTTCGAATCGTGCCCGGAAAGGGTTCTAATAGGTCTGGGAAGGCTATGATTGATTCCTAAGGGTTCAGGATTTGTTTCTAAAGGTTTAGGATAAGTTTTGAGGGATCTAAGGTGATTCCTAGGGGTTTGGGGTAATTCCTAAGGGTTCCATACATGCCATCTGTAGACACGCAAATTCAGCCCAAGGCCCGATCAGTCTGTGCTCCGAGAGAGATGTACCCCTGTGCTTCCGATGGCACCCCTGAGCCTTTAGGAATCACCCTAAACCCTTAGGAACCTACCTAGACCTTAAGGAATCACCCTGAACCATTTAAAATCATTCCCCCAACCCTTAGAGATCACCCTTAAACCCTAGGATCCCTTTCCAGACTGAACTTAAACCCTTTTGAGCATTTGATGGGAGGAGAGCTATAAAATTTTATACAGACCATTGCTGAGGAAGAGCCCCATACCATTGGAAGGAGGACTTCTCCAGCTTTCTAGCAAGCTAAAGATCACCCAATATGGAGTTGTGGTTAAAACGTTATGGCCGATTGAAGTTTCACATAAAATCATAACTTTTGCTCGGGCGTATGTATTAGATACGCCCAACAAATTTGGCCCCATTTTGGTCAGGCGTCTATATTATATATGCCTGGCATTTTTGCGCCAAATTTGGCCGAGCGTATATAATACATACGCCTAGCATAGGTAGAGCCCACCACGGACACTCACCTTCTCAGATCTCCTCTGATTTTCATAGAAATCACTGTGCATATACTGGGCGTATGTAATATATACGCCCAGCTTAGATAGAGTAATTGTCATCAAATGCTCAAATTTCCTCCATCTGGTTTGACCTCTTGACCATCTCCTTGGTTGAGGTGGGTGTCTTAAGATTGGTTGCACCCCCTTTGAGCTTATTGGTAACTCTTAAGTCACCCATGGTCTCACCCCATCATCTGCCATTGAAACCAGTTTCCAGAACCCCTAGGACCCTAAAAACCTAGAAAACCTTAGATGGAGGATTACCTAATTGCTAAACCAATTAGCTCTTAAGTAACCCTCTAACCCACCTCTTCTCTATAAATAGAGAGGCCCCCCTCTTCCCAAAGGGGTTGAAAATTTAAGGTTAAACGTTAAGCTTAAGAGAAAGAGCCCTAGTGAGAGAAAAATATGTATTATTTTGCATTCTTCAACCAGAATTCCAGCATTCTTAGTTCATCCTTTTCAACCCTTTTCAACCATTAGATCACCCCTCTTTAGTCAAGCTTAGTCCCTAGCTTCATCCTATACTTCCTATCTACTGAATCCTAGTATTAAAACCTATTCCTCTATCGTTTAAGCCACTTAAAGCCATCGAAAGCACGTTGAAGCGAAGGTCTTCCAAGGTGCAACAAGGGCCCGTGAGCTCCAGCTCACCCCTCTCTTCCTCTACCTTCTTGGTATTTCCTCTGTCCAAGGATTCAAGCCGTTACGCTGCCGAAATTTCGGTTTGGCTCAAAGCTTGATAGGACCGTATTGCCTTCAGGCATTGGGAAGCTCCGCCCATTTGTTGTTATTTTGGCCATAAATAGAGACCGCTACGTGCGGGTTGATCGGGTGCCTAAACCCTTCTCGATAGATAACCGAAGCCCCTACCCTAAAGCCTTTGGCAAAGACTGGTAAATCAGA
Source organism: Chloranthus sessilifolius (assembly GCA_021018995.1). Classification (NCBI taxonomy): domain Eukaryota; kingdom Viridiplantae; phylum Streptophyta; class Magnoliopsida; order Chloranthales; family Chloranthaceae; genus Chloranthus; species Chloranthus sessilifolius. Next base: position 102,696,732 of record CM037597.1, read on the forward strand.
GCCATATTTAGCACTGCGGTGCTCAAAATATTGATTTAAAGGTTTCCCAGGTCACCAAAAGCTCCGAGTGGCGACTCTACATTTTCATTCCATCGCCGCGACGAGTTCGAGAGAATCTGTGACAACCCGAATTTTCCCAACTTATCTTTCCATAGAGATTTTTTTTTTTTTTTTTTTAAACCAATCAAATATGGGAAAACCAAGACCGCCAGATCATAGAACACAATCTGATATAGAATATACTTGGTATAAACACACATGAGCGGAATCAAAATAGGTACACATGGTAGAAAAAAAATATAAAACTCCATTCTATATCGAGAACACGTAATCTAAAGGAAACAAGCTAAACCATCGATAATGACTAACCATCACCTAAACAGTGGTGTACAAATATGTACAAAACTCAAGTCTCAGAAGTCATTGTGCCAAACCAAGTGAGCTTCTCCCTCCAGTAGGCAACTATGATTCTCCTCAAGTCCAAGGTCCCGATGAAAAGCTATACCTGTGACGTATAGTCTGGGGTGAGCTACATCTAAGCTCAGTAGAAGAACATTAATATCAGTTACATCTTACTAATGACAGAGTTCAAAGCAGAAGCAGGTCAGATATTAAAAGACGAATTTAATAGATTTAATAGATCAAACGTTTGATAGCAGAATAAAAGTAATAACAAGGCAGATATTCGATAACAGAGACACAAGCTTATAATTCTTATTCACTGTGCACAAATTCTAGATTTTCGTGTTTCACTTCACTCATTACGTTCACATCACTCACTATGCTCACTTTACTCATTGGGTTCACTTCACTCACTATATTCACTTCACTCCCTATGTTCACTTCGTTCACTATGTTCACTATGTTCACTTCACTCACTATGTTCACTTTGTTCACTATGTTTACTTCGTTCACTTCACTTATGTATGCTATGAAATGTGTACGGATCGCCCCCGTACGGGCGCACTATGTATGCTATGCAATGTGTACTGATCGCCCCCATACAGGCCCACTATGTATGCTATGCACTGTACACTATGTACAGATAACCGCCGTATTGGTCCACTTGTTAGTGTCCACTCACAGTCAAAGTTTGGATATGTTTTCACTATTCACATTCACTCTCAAATGCAGGGTTCAAGGTTCGTACTTAACAATTCAACACTAAGTCTATCTGGTTTCCAAGGTTCAAAGTCCAATCATCCATATTTTAAATTTCCCAGTTACAGTCAAATAGCATTACCCAAAAATCCAGAGATTCAACATCCTATAGTTTCTATTCAATTTGTCGAAATAGAGTCCCATATTCATTCTAATTCAAAGTTCATAGGCAAGTTCAACTAATCATTTCTCACGCAGAAACAGAACAAATCGAATCATAAGCAAAACAGAACGAATCAGATCACAAGCGGAAACACAGAATAATCAGATCATATGCGAAAATAGGACGGAAATTGAACATATCAGAATGTACGCGGAAACAGGACGGAAACAAAACATATCAGAACATATGTAGGAACATGATGGAAATAAAACATCTCAAAGGAAATAAAGCATAAGATCGAAAATCAATGAAACCATGAATCAATTTATAAAATGTAAATTTCGTTGAGTTTCACCTACCTTAACAGATCTTTCTAAGCAAATCCAATGCCATTCCAAAGCGATCCAAAAGTTCTTATCCACGACCTCCACTCTTAGATCAGACGTTTGATAGCAGAGACACAAGCTTATAATTCTTATTCACTGTGCTCAAATTCCAGATTTTCGTGTTTCACTTCACTCATTTTGTTCACATCACTCACTATGCTCACTTCACTCATTATGTTCACTTCACTCACTATATTCACTTCACTCACTATGTTCACTATGTTCACTATGTTCACTTCACTCACTGTGTTCACTTCTCTCACTATGTTCACTTTGTTCACTATGTTCACTTCGTTCACTTCACTTATGTATGCTACGAAATGCGTACGGATCGCCCCCGTACGGGCCCACTATGTATGCTATGCACTGTACACTACGTACGGATAACCGCCGTACCGGTCCACTTGTCAGTGTCCACTCACAGTCAAAGTTTGGATATGTTTTCACTATTCACATTCACTCTCAGATGCAGGGTTCAAGGTTCCTACTTAACAATTAAACACTAAGTCTATCTGGTTTCCGAGGTTCAAAGTCCAATCATCCATATTCTAAATTTCTCAGTTACAGTCAAATAGCATTACCCAAAAATCCAGAGATTCAACATCTTATAGTTTCTATTCAATTTATCGAAACAGAATCCCATATTCATTCTAATTCAAAGTTCATAGGCAAGTTCAACTAATCATATCTCATGCAGAAATAGAACAAATTGAATCATAAGGAAAACAGAACGAATCCAATCACAAGCGGAAACACGGAATAATCAGATCATATGCGAAAACAGGACGAAAATAGAACATATCAGAATGTATGCGGAAACAGGACGGAAACAAAACATATCAGAACATATGTAGGAACATGATGGAAATAAAACATGTCAAAGGAAACAAAGCATAAGATCGAAAATCAATGAAACCATGAATCAATTTATAAAATGTAAATTTCGTTGAGTTTTCCCTACCTTAACAGATCTTTCTAAGCAAATCCAACGCCATTCCAAAGCGATCCAAAAGTTCTTATCCACGGCCTCCACTCTTAGTCTACATCACACACGTGACGATGTATTAAAAATTGATGCTAATTATTAATAATGTTGCCGCATTTAATTATTTTCTCAAAACCGAGGCGGAAATGGGAAATTTCCTGTTGACTCGAAACTTGACCCTACTTCCCCCTTCATTTTGACCCTAAAATTTTTCTATTAAAGATTTAGTTAATTTAAAAAAGAGCTAGACCTTGTCGTACGCTTTCCAATGCATCAAAAATCGCATCAATCGGAGTTCGGGACAAAGAGTTATGGTCAAAATACCAAAGATATATCGATACTTCGATCAAAACGTGCTAACTTAAAACTTGGCCTAACTTCCAGCTTAATTTTGATCATCAAAATAATTTATTCAGCAGTTAGTTAATTCATAAACATTGTAGATTTAGTTGTCCTCTTTCCAATGCTATAAGAATTGCGTCAATCGGAGTTCGGAGTAAAACGTTATGGCCAAAATACTAAAGTAGTGTCAGCACAGTCAAATTGATCGATCAATACATCATGTTGATCGATCAATACCACATTGATCGATCAATTTCACCATTGATCGATCAACCATCACATTGATCGATCAATTTCACCATTGATCGATCAACACATCGCATTGATCGATCAATCTCACCATCGATCGATCAATGCTGTCGGGAATGAACTTCCAGGAACCAAACTTGTTGTTTTGATTATTGTATATATAATTTGATCGATCAATCACTTATATTGATCGATCAATAACAACTTTGATCAATCAATCACTTATATTGATCGATCAACACCTAATTTGATCGATCAATCACCTACATTGATTGATCAAAACCTTCATAAATGCACAGCCATAAGGTTTTGTCATTTTTGATCTATTTTCATCCAAATCTTCTACGATCTTCATCGAATCACACACACATTCACACTAAACTAAAACAATGATTCATTCTACCATCTAAACCATTAAAATCAAAGAAAACTAACCTTTCTTCGATCGATTTCGCGCCTTTAAGGATCGTTGTCCAAAAGGGTTTCGAAACGAAGCTTCCGGATCTCTACGACGAATCCACAGAGATTGATCACAATGAACTCAAGATGACATTGCTCATTCTTAAGCGCCTATCTTAACCTCTTTCAAGCACGAAAATGATCACGAGATGAAACGTTTCTTGAAAATGGGGTTTGAACGGTCGAAATTCACCAAAGGCGGGATTCAAGCGTTGATCGGTGTCGAGTTCTTTGTGAATAATGCAAATATTGCGGCGCGATCACGATCTCGTCGTCGAAATCTCAAGAAGGGCGAAAGTTTTCTCTTCTTTCTCTCACTAGAAATCCAAACTCCAAAGCTTGCAACCGGGTGAAGCTTCTTTGAGAAGCTTTGTCTTTTAATTAGTTAAAGGGCTGGGTTTCGATGCGAAGTGATAACACTGCAAAAGTGTGTTAGGCTTATCCACTTGAAATAGAGTTTGGTTTTGGTGTTAAGCGGCACCCGGTGAGTCGGTGCACGGCTCATCTACTAAAGGCCAAAATTAAACCTTTTAACTTGATTCCTTTACACACACAGTATCTCAAACATATTTAATTATTTATTTAATATTTTTAAGGCGACCTTGTTTTCCGTGTCTGATACGCACACAGTTTCAGTCGGGGTCGGGTTCAGATTTTTCGGGTCATTACAGAATCCATGGTCGCACACCATCAAAAGGTCAGAATTGCACCTCTCTCGAAAGGTGTTTCGATCGGGCCTTGGGACAAATTTTGGTGTCTACAGATGCCCCTCTTTGGTATCCGATCACTAGTGATCGTATGCCAAATAAAAGAGACATCCGAAGAAGCCCAAGGCATTACTGACGGGTTCGTTGTATTCAAAATGAACTTCAAACATTGGGTGAGTAACATGGTGAGAAAACAAAAGCCTTGGGGTGCTAGGCTAATTATTCGTTTCTCGAGGTAATCAGTTCCCAAGTAGTTATCGACATTGCTGGGCATAACCGAGGGGGAATGAGTTGCGAAAGCCCAATAGCTGAGAAAAATGTTTGCCTCTCGAGTTGCAAAAGCCTGTTAGTCGGGAAAAACGTCTGCTTCTTGAGATGATGTGAAGGTGATTGATGTTCGAGATTCATTCTAAACGCAACAGCTTCGTAAGTAAGAGGGGTGATTGACCCACATTAAAAGATAGGCGCGAAGTAAATATATGCAAAGCTCCACAGTTTGCGTCCAATCCTACGAGGCATTTGATGGCCCCATTGGACTATTCGCGGGTGCCCCTACTGAAAGCAGGGTTCGAGGTCTTTGGGCGAACCCATCGACCTCGAAGTTTATTTAGCATGACTGCCCGAGTAAAGTGGATAGATGTCACAACACTTTTTAGGAGTACATGTTTTTCAAAAATGTGCCCCGGATCAACATGAGCTAGAGCATCCAGCTTCAACTACCTTAAACAGATACAACCAAACATTGGGTGTCTCCCAAAAAGGGGAATCCAATCCTGGCTTCCGCTGACAATGATCATAAATATTAATTAACTATGTATAATCATGCACCCATCAGGGGCAATAAGCAACAACAAAGGTGATGGAAGCCCCGACCCGAACCCGCCCGAGTATAATTTACGGGGATAAACGACCATCATACGGATACCCAGACGCATGGCGTACACTTTACAGGGATACTGCTGCCCATACAGGTTTTAAGCCTACAGAAAATAAAAAGGGAAATAATCCCTTCTAAATGCATGGTTGCACATAGTTTGATTGACACATAATCTTATTCTCAACCAATGATTGACCTTTTCCAACGGAGAATTTGAAGCTTAAGACACCCACATTCATATGAATCCAAAGACAGAGCGCTTCACTCAAAAGATTTAGCAGTGGAATCAATTCGATCAAAGCATTGATTATTTGACCGAAATTGACACTATCGCTCCTACTTTGAAGTAGGATCCATGGATCAAAGGCGAACCTTTGACCTAGGACATTAATTTTGCATAGCTACGTTGTCGATAAAATATTGACATTTTACCGCATCGAAAATACGCGAGTGGGTGGCTCTATGGGGAAGCACAGATTTATTCTTTTTCTCTTTTTTCTTTTTTTTTTAAGATTACTTGATTTATTTTTTTTATTTAAAAAAAAACAAGCATTATCTGGACCTCGCACCCCAGGAGGCACACACCCAGACAATGCATTCGAAGAGTCTACACCTCCAAAAATATCACGTGAAGAACTTGAAGTACAAGGCACTCAAGTTCACCTAAAACCAAAATATGGAGCGATCAGGGCGAAGATTTAGCGGTGGAATCAATCCGATCCAAGCATTGACTGTTTGACCGAAATTCACACCGTCGCTCTTATTTTGAAATAGGATCCATGGATCCAAGGCTAACCTTAGACCTAAGACATTAATGTTGCACAGCTGCATTGCCGGTAAAATATTGACGTTTTACCGCATCGAAAATATGCGAGTGCGTAGCTATGCATAGTATGAAAACATAGATTTCTTTTTCTTTTCAAAATGATTTTCATCATTTTTTCTATTATTTATTATTTTATTTTTTTTGTGTTAGACCTGACGTCGATGGTGAGATGCTTTATCTGATTTGTCCATCGCTGAGAAGTTGCCCTCTTCGAGGCTTTGGACCGTGTGATGTTCCTGCACATTCTCGAGAAAACGTCAGTCCCTTTTTTGTTTATACATATAAAGAAAATGCATCCTAAACAACATAAGACAAAATAGATTTCTACCTACACTATTTGATTTTCAAGATATTTTTTGGATTTTTGTTTTTAGAGATTTTTTGTTATTTTTCTTCATTTTTGAGATTGAAATATGATGCTGGAAATATGTACATGAAAATGAGTAGAAATATATACACATTTTTTGGTGTTTGGATTTTTTTTTATTTTTTGTTTTTGGCTTTTCTTCTCTTTTTTTTTTTTTTTTTTTGATGCCTTGATAGTGAGACTGAGTAGCGGGTCCCATTTTGAGCATAGTCGAACTCTTTCATGCAGTCGGACCTGAGTGAGTTTTCAGATTTTACCAAGGCCAAAATGCTGATCCCTTTAGATTGAGTCAAACCTTTCTCCTTGTCTCGGGTCATACGTTTGACGGTGCGGGTTTCAAAAAGACAATTCTGGTCGGGAGCCGATTTGAACTAGCATGAGCAGGCCAGTCAGACAAAAGGGTACAGGAAGAGTAACAAAAGGGTTCCTCAAACATCAATCTTCTCAATCAATCCAAATCTTTCCTCTTTTTTCTTTTTTTTCTTTTTTTATTTATCTCCTTTTTTTACCCGTGGCGCCCTTTCGGGTTTTCACCACGTTCATCGGTTTAGCTCTCTTACCCCAAGCGCCCTTTCGGGTTTTCACCTGGTCCGCACAAGCCTGCTGATTTTACCCATTATGCCCTTTCAGGTTTTCACCACGTCCATCGTGCTTTGAGCTTGTATTTTTATTTTATTTTACTTTTTATTAATTTTTTCTTTTCCTTTTCTCAACAGCCACGACATAGATGTTGATTCCATCATAACCGGCTGGATGGGGTTCTAGTGTTGTCTCACCACTCGGCTTGTGTTGACTTAACAGATATTATGATTCCTTGAGAACCTAAAAGGGAGCTTTCTTCAGGGTGTAGCTTGGCCATGGGTCAGGTTAGGATTTGAAGGTATGCTGGGCTAAAAAGTGTTTCTTTGATACGACATCAATTTTCTCAACATACTTTCTTCCTTGGGTATCTTATTGTACATGCCCCATGATTCTTCTATATTTTTTTTGTTTTGTTTTATTTTTGTTTTTTTTTTTGTTTCATTTCAGGCAATCTCTTTTGAGGTTTTGCTTTTTCAATTTTTTTTTAGATTTTAATAGTAACTTTACTTACGCTTTTTTTTTTTTATATATGTGCACACACATTTTTTTTGGGAAAGGGGGTTATTGAAAGAAGGGCCCAGTCTCAAATGGCGTAGCAAAGGATATCATCATTTTTAGGGATGCTTTTGGGCTACTGCGCTTGGAATGATGGCCTCTTTCGGGTGGTTCTTAAGCAGTCACGTATATGTTTTATCAATACTTACCTTATCGCGATAGACTAAGAGTAGAACCGTCGGACGTATCTAGCGTTGATGGGCTCAGGAAGATGATCTCCGTCTATGGTGGCGAGGTGGATGGCATATCCCGGCAGCACTTCTCGAATGATGTATGGTCCTTCCCAGTTCAGTTTAAACTTCCCTCTTAGATCGGCATGGAGGGAAGGGAAGATCTTCTTTAGCACAATATCTCCTACCTTTAGATCTCGACTGCGGACACGTTTATTGTAAGCGTGTGTGATTCGCCCCTGGTAAACTTGAGTGTGACACAAGGCTAGGAGTCTCTTCTCGTTCAATAAGTTTAATTGTTCAAAGCGAGATCTCTCTCTGCTTCGGGTAAGCCTGATTCTATGAGGATTCGGAGTGAGGGTACTTCAACCTCCACCGGGAGGACGACCTCGGTTCCATACACAAGGGAGAATGGTGTTGCCCCTGTAGCGGTACGAATCGACATTCGGTAGGCCCATAAAGCAAATGGCAGCATTTTGCTCAAATCTCGATAAGTGACGACCATTTTCTCAAGGATGCGGACGACTATCTTGTTCGCGACTTTCATGGCTCCATTGGTTTGAGGCTAATAAGGGGATGAGCGATGGTTCTTGATCTTGTATTGCTCGCAGAAGTCTTGGATGCGCTTATTCGCAAAGTTTGTACCGTTATTCGTGATGATATCTTCGGGTACTCCAAATTGGCCCACAATATTGTTTTTGAGAAACTTCTCAACGTGACTGGCCGTGATGTTGGCATATGACGCTGCTTCTACCCACTTGGTGAAGTATTCAATGGTGAGGAGGATGAATCGATGTCCGTTTAATGCTTTTGGATTAATCATTCCGACAACGTCAAGGCCCCTGGTAGCAAATGGCCAAGGAGTGGTCATGCAGTGAAGATCAATGGTAGGAACGTGTATCAGACTGGAGTGTTCCTGATACTTGTAGCATTTTTGAACATGTTTACAACAATTCGATTCCATGGTGGTCCAAAAGTACCCCTGCCGTAGGATTTTCTTAGCGAGCATGTGATTGCTGACGTGGGCTCCGCATACTCCCTCATGGATTTCTTTCATAATATTGACCGCTTCACTTTCAGTGAGGCACCTAAGTAAGATGCTATTGTATGATCGCTTGTAGAGGCATTCCTTGCAATGACGTAACTTGTCGTTAAACGTTGAATGGTTCGTCGATCAGTCTTGGATGTACCCCCTGGGAAAGTTAGGGTCTCGAGGAAATTCTTGATATCTGAGAACTAAGGTGGCTCATCATTAGGCTTTGTAGGTTCCTCAATCTGGAGGCAGAAGGCCAACTCATTCCTCTGCTCGATCATGATCGGCTTCATCTCAACACCATAGGGGATTTCAATCATTGACGCTAAAGTTGCTAATGCATCGGCAAAGCGATTCCTTATCTGGGGGACGTATGAGAAAGTCACATCTTGGAAGCAAACTATCAGATCCTTGAGGTGTTCATGATAGGGGATCAGTTTCTCATCTTTCGTCTTCCAGTCGCCATTTTTCTGGCATATGATTAACTGTGAATCGCCAAATACTCAAAGGTGAGTTATATTTAGATCGAGAGCCGCCTGTAGACCAGTGGTGCAAGCTTCGTACTCAGTCATATTGTTAGTGCAAGGAAAGTTGAGCTTGATAGAGACCGGTACATGGGATCCTTTCGGTGAAATCAAGATGGCGCCCACTCCTTGGCCCTCGACATTTGCTACCCCGTCAAAGTGCGTTACCCATAATTCTTCTGCTTCTTCTGTATCATCTTCTGTCATGAATAGGATGTCCTCATCGAGTAACTCAGTTATCAAAGGCTCATAATTAGGTAAAGAATTGTCGCAAGATGATCAGCAAGCACCTGCCCCTTGATCGACTTCTGAGTAACGTACGTGATGTCGAATTCAGATAATAAAAGTTGCCATCATGCGGTTCATCCAGTGAGAGCTGGCTTTTCAAATAGGTATTTCAAAGGGTCCATTCGGGCCAAGTGCAGAACCGCAATACGAGCTGGTTTAGATGTGTTATCGACCAAGATGTCGATGTGTGGTAGTGGGAAATCGTCCTTTGGGCTTGCTCTGTTCAAATTGCAGAAATTGATACACTTGCGGACCTTTCCATCCTTCTTCGGTACAGGCACAATATTAGCTAGCCACTGCGGGTACTTAGATACAATGAGAAACCCCTCATCATATTACTTGATGACCTCATCTTTGACTTTCAACATCCACTCGGGTCGAAGACGTCTCAGCTTCTGCTTGACTGGCTTCATATTGGGGTAGAGGGGCAACTCATGCTCGACCAAATCAGTATCCAGATCAAGCATGTCCTCGTACGACCAGGCAAAAATGTCTTGATATGATCAAAGGAAGTCGATCATGCTTTTTCTTTCATCAAGAGACAGTGACATTCCGATTTTGGTTATCCTGGGAACCTCCTCAGTTCCTAGATTGACGTCTTTGGTCTCTTCGACAATGGGGGTAGGGCCATGCTCAAAGATGGTAAATTGGTCAAGGAGCTCATTGGGGAGCTCCTCGAAGGGGACATCCTCATCCAGACTCGTGATCCCTACCTCTTCTTGTATTTCTATAGGGAAGGGGTCGATTTCACGTGGGACGGGCATTTTGATTAAGGCATCCTTTTGTGAAAAATTTTCTGGAATTTTAAATGACAATATTTTTGGGTTTTATATTTTTTGTATGTTTTTGGAATTTTGTATTTTTTCCATGTTTTTGAGATTTTGTATTTCTTCCATGTTTTTGGGATTTTTGTTTTCTTCAGAGACGGATCCTTGGCAAGGCGGGTTGTTGTATATACAAGGTATTGTCTGCCAAGGGCTTATCTCACTTTTTATAGGTTTTTTTTTTTTTAGAAACGGGTGCTAAATGTTAGGCCACTCCCCGCTTCAAGGGTTTGGGGCAGAGATGCCTAGTTGCGTACCTGAGGGGTCGCTCCTTTACCTGATTGGATGGAGGGTGCTGATTGATATGGCTCCTTGGGGTCAGTTTCCATCATGTTAATCCCCATTTCGTCTGAGATGATATCCTCAAATGTTAACACGGCTTTATGGTGATTCACAACAGGGGGAGTTTGTTCAGGTACGGGCCATCGTTCCTCAAAGAGGGATAACGCGGCCAAATCTATCTCCAAGCTGGGAAGGGTAATATGGGGATTGGTGGGGTGAACTAGTGTTGTAGGCTTGTGTGGGGTTAATCAGGTTTCCCCATTCTGATCAATCTTCACAACCCCAACACTTATGAATGAGTTCCTGATGTGAGGTTGGGGATGGAGTTTCTCCTCTATGTGGATCCCCTTGGCTTTCGCAGCTGTTGTTGCACGGACCTTCTCCTTGGCCTCTCTTACTTCTTCTTCGATGGGCTTATAGCATAGCCCGAACCTAACTTTCTGACATCCCTTAGCTATGACGGGCTCTTTCCTTCCTTGTAATCTGGGCCCAAGACCTCTTCCTTTTTTATAGCCCCACTTTTAGAGCATGGCTACTGCTGCTACCATGCCACCTCCGGTTCTTGGAATGATGCCCTCGATGGGCTCCGAGAGTATTGCCGACACCTCGTACTCAAAACTGTGGAGGTCTCAGCGGTGTATGGTATATCCAGCATATTGGGTTTTTCAATGCTATTGGTGGCCTTTTCTTTCTCACTGTGCCCCTCTCCGATGATTGTGATAATCTTATGCCCATATGTAAATTTGAGTTTTTGGTGTAATGTGGAAGGTATGGCTCCGACTTCATGTAGCCACGGACGCCCTAACAACAGATTAAATGAGGATTTGATGTCCATTATATGAAATAGTATGGAGAAGGTCATTGGCCCAATTAATAGCTCAAGGTCAACTTCTCCCATTATCTCTCTTCGTGTGTTTTCAAAACCTCGGGCACTGGTTCTTATGGGTCTCAGCATGCACAGATCTACCTCAATCTTGGTAGCGGTTCTTAATGGGCATATATTCAATGCAGACCCGTTATCAATTAAAACTAAGGGGATAATCATATTTCCAGACTCAACGGTTATATTTAAAGATTTTAAGTGACTACCTCCTTCCTCAGGTAAATCGACATCAGAAAATGAAATGGCATTTGGAGCCATCACTTGACCAATTATCTGCCCGACTTCATCCGGGCTAACTTGAAGTGACACATGCGCATTCTTTAACGCCCCCATTAACGCTTGAAAATGGAGTGGGGATGTCATTAACATATCCGATACAATAATATGGGCGGGCATTCTTCTCAGCTGAGTCTCTAGTATATGTTCTCGACTCATTTTTTCGAAGGGGTTCACTGCTCTATCTTTCTTCCCTTTTGGTTGGGCTTGTGCTACTGTCAGTGTTTCCAACTGCTTCGAGATCTTCCTAGATCGGGTCTCAAAGTCCACTGCCCCTTCTCTATGGTTGCTAGTGTTAACATCTGTTTACTCCAAACTCAGTGTGACCTAATGAGGATCATAGGTTGGTCTCGAGGTTTGAAATGGTATAGCAGCCGGTATCAGAGGTACTTGCTCTGCAGGCTCAGGAGGTGTGGGCAACACTTGATTTACCTCGATGGTAGCCGGTTGAGGGGCAAAATTAGGCCAAATGGGGGTGGTGAAGCTTGAGGGTGGTGGTACTAGGGGAAAAGGGGCAACAGTAGGCCATTGGTAGCTGATAGGTGCTGGCAGGGGGTTGGGGTATGATGAGCTATCGGGTAATTAATGGCGGTAGTGGTGTATGGTTGATATGTATTTACATGCACATAATTGACGGGTGTTGGTGATGGAAAGTAAGCCCTAAGATCTAAGGGTTCAACTCGTGGTGCAGTCAGGTTGGGGAAATAATCTGACAAATTCAGGGGTTCAATTACCTCGATGTTCCTTTCTCCAATATTTCTTGATAATGGCGGCACATAACTCTCTCGATCACTTATGTAATTGAATAGGTCAAACTCAAACTCCTCTTCATTTTCTATCATTCCGACGGTGGATCTGGGACCTGCTCCTCCGATAAGATGTGGGGGTAGTGGAACCTGGTGGATATTCGCATGCTGATTTGCTTGGGTGGGTGCAGGGGGAATGATCTTCCCAGCATCGATTAAATCTTGGATCGCGTGCTTCAATGGGAAGCAACGATCATTTGGGTGACCCGGACCCTGATGGAAATTGCAATGAGTATTGGGGTCAAAATTTTATGGAATTGGATTAGGAGGAGGTCGCGGTTGGAGAACAGTTATTAAACCCTTTTCAATAAATAATGGCAAAAGTACACTCAAGGATTGCCCCAAGGGCGTAAAGACTCGATCATAGCGGGCTCTCCTCTCTGGGGTCATTTGCATTCCCTGCCCATTCCTTGCTCTCTGTATCGGCTCAGTTCTGACATGCGCTGTTTGTGCGGATTGAAATTGAAACGGGGTTATATTGTTATTATGGGGCTTGGTGTTAGCAATGTTCTGAACATCGACTCATGTTCTCTTCTCATTCCTTTTTTCTGAAAACCTTCTAACCCAACTGGTTCCACTTGGTACATTTTTATTTAGGTGGCCTTCCCTGATAGTGTCCTCGCATCGATTAGCATTCCTCACTAGATCAGCAAAGTTGGACTGCTGCTGGTATACCAAAAAGTATGAGATCACTGGCAAAGTATTCTTTGAAATCATTTCGATCTGCTCATTATCAGGTATCCTATTTTTGACTTGAGCTGCTAGTGCTCTCCATTGCCCCAAATAGTCGCTAAAAGTCTCATTCGGGTTCTGCCTTAGATGGGCTAAGTCTGACTTACGTGGCTCAATGTCTATATTGTAGACATATTATTCTTGAAATAGGTGCGTGAGGTCCTTCTATGTCTTCATCATAGATGGTTCTAAAGATAAAAACCACCTCAAAGCTGGACCGGTTAAACTTTTTTGAAAGACTTTTATTAGTAGTCTTTCGTCCCCTCCATACTGGCACATGTCCCCACAGTAGGACTTCAGGTGTGCTATGAGATTGTCGGTGCTGTTGTATTTGTCGAAGACTGACATTTTAAATTTGGTAGGCAAAGGGACCTCAGCGAATAAACACAAATCTGTGTAGTCTGTGGCATGGATTTCAGTACCTCCCATTTTCATTAATTGCTTCTGTATTTTGTCCAACTGTTCTTTCAGCTGCTCTGATTCTTTGGACACGGGAGCTAATTTCTCGGCAGTTGGTTGGACTTCATTTTTGGCTTTTAGGGGGTGGTGGGTAATTAAAGGAGGAGGGTTCAGGCTGGTCAATGCCCCAATATAGGCTCCATTGTTCCTAATCTCATCCTCTTTATACTGCTAGTCGATATATTGTACAGTGAGGGTGGGATTCTCATGCTGGTGTTGCACGGACTGGATGGGAATGACATGAGTGGGGGTTGGGTGAGTCCATTGGGGATGAGGGAAGGTTTGTTCGATGATGGGATGAGTGAAAGTTAGATTTTGGAGTGGGGCCTGATGAGGCCATTGAGCATGGGGGAAGGCCTGGAACTGGCTTTGGGATGCTGGGATATGGGAGAGTTGGGACTGATGTAAGGCATGGGTTTGAGCTGGGTATGAGGGTTGTGAATGGGTGAAATTTTGGAGGAATTGTGAAGGGTATGGGTGTGAGGTTCCAAGGTTTTGTTGGGCTTGGGTTTGGGCTATGAAGCCTTGGGAGGGTTGGGCTATGAAGCCTTGGTCCTGATAGGTTTGTGCCATGGGCCATTGATGGGTCTGGGGCATGGGCCCTTGAAAGGTTTGGGCCATGGGTCCTTGATGGGTTTGGGCCATGGACCCTTGATGGGTCTGGCCCATTGGGCATTGGAGGGTCTGGCCCATTGGCCTCGATGGGTATGGGCCATGGGCCATTGAAAGATTTGGGCCGTAGGCCCTTGATAGGTCTAGGCTATGGGCCCTTGATGGGTCTGGCCCATTAGGCATTGGTGGGTCTAGGCCATGGGCCCTTGGTGGGTAAGGGTGAATTGGGCCATTGGGCCTTGGGGCATGTGGGTAGTGGGGGTTTGGATGGTGTGTATGATGGGGGATTTGATGGGAGTCCTGGGGGAGTGAAGCGTGAAGATTGGCTAGGGTATAAGATGGATTCATGGATATGGAGGGTGGAGGAGAGGGGGCATTTTGGGAAGCCTTCCACATGGAGTGGGCTTGGAACATCTCCTCCATCATGGTTATGGAAGGAGGGCCGGATGGAGATGGTGGATTTAAGGGGTGATGGGGTATAGATGGGATGGAGGTGGAGGATAAATTGGGCATGGCCCCGATAAAATTGGGCATGACCCGGGTAAGTGATGGAATATGGGGTGGATTGGAGGAGAGAAGTGGGGCATTGGAAGAGGAGGGTTGGTTGGGTATGTATGGGGATGATGAAGGGTAAAGTATTGGTGATTGGGAAAAATCGGGCATGACCCGAGTAGATGGGGAGATGTGTGGGGGGTTGGATAAGGCAGAAGTAGTATATGTGAATGAGGGTGGATCGGGCTTATATGGGGAAGATGGAAGATGGGCATGGATGTGGATGCAGGAAGTTGGGTGGATGAAAAATAGGGTATGTTGGATCGGTTTTGAATGGGTGCGGAAGGGAAAATGGGCATTCTTTGGGTAAAAGATGGGTAATTGGGGGATGGATTTTGGATAACTTGGGAAGTGGTGGATGAAAAAATAGAGGCGCCAAAGGGGCCGAAAATGGCAAAGGGTGATTGGGTGAGGGAGATGTTGGTTAAAATTTCTCCCGAATGGGAATGGGTTGGAGAATGTGGCGGGGATGAATCGGGATCGGCATAAGCCGGGTCCACTACCCACGACATCGTTTGTTGGCGGGTTGGGTATGGGTGCCTTGGATAAGGCCCAAAAAATTTTCTCCTCCTTCCCCTACGGGATGATGGAGGGCAAGATGATACCGTTATGCTGGCACCACAAGAACTGTAGTTTTTAGGGTGTTTTTTTTTTTTTTTATTTAATTTTTTTTTTGAATTTTTATGAATGAAAACAAAGGTTCCGAGGCCCTGGAGTTCCCTTCTCGGGTGGCTTTCATTCCTTTATTTAGGACCCGCGGTGACGATTCCGAAGCACTTTAGAAGAATCAAAGGAAGACCTTTGATCTATTGAAGGCACGAAAATTGATGAGGATAACCTAATCCCCCGAGATGAGTCAAAGTGAAGTCTCCTTTTGACAGGCGGAGGAGTATTGGGTGTCAGGGATGATGGGGCCCAAACAAAGGTACTAAGACACTAATCGGGGGACTCAGGATGTGAAAAAGGCCACAGATCCGAACTACTACAGTTCATAACTACACAACAGCAACTTTAGTTTCGAAGTTGGTCTCTAAACTGGTTTTTTTGTGGAAGCTGGGCTTCCGAGAACTGACTGATTTTTTAGTGAACCGTTCTTTCCTCACCGAACTTACGGGATGTGAGTCCGGTATAACTCGCTAGCGCGCTCCCCAAGGATTTTAAGCTTTGTAGGAATGGGAACCCACCCGATATACCTCCAGCACAAGCGCTTTCTCAGATACTAGGTGGGCTGGGACTTTTCTAGATCATCACCACTATGGGCTGCCGCCATACTAAAACCCGAGTAGTTGTATGTGTGCCTAAACCCAACCCTTTGAAAATCTACCCCATAAAAGTAAATTAATTAAGTTCCCTATCTTGGTTCAATTTTAAAACTTTTCAAAGCTTTTTTTATGGAAGTTTTCTTAAGTTCAAAGAACGGGGGTGATGATCCCGTGCCGCCTTTACGAACCGGCGCCCACTGTTAGGATATGAGAAGAAATGAGGAAAAATGACGGGGGCCAGTCAAGCAACTAGGCGGAAAATATAAAGTGCTGAAATTTAAAATCGAATCGTAAAGGTAAGTAAGAATGGTGTCAGTCAAGTGACTAGGCGAAAATTGCTGAAATTTAAAGCCGAAACGTAAGGGTAAGTAAAAAAGGTGCCAATCAAGTGACTAGGCAAAAATTGCTGAAATTTAAAGCCAAAACGTATGTAGCAAGAAAGGTGCCAGTAAAGTGACTAGGCAAAAATTGCTGAAAATTGCTGAAATTTAAAGCCAAAATTGTAGGAGGTATAAAAAGGTACAACAATTGCGATCAAGTAGCTGCAAAATTGTCAAATTTAAAACATTACGAAATTAAACGGTAATCATAAAAAAAGTAAAAAATGTACTAAAAAATAGCAATAAAAGGTTAGTAAAAATAAAAATAAATGGGCCAAGTTCAAGGGGAAGCTCTACTAGCTACTCCCCAGCAGAGTCGCCATCTGTGCAACCATGGGAATCGAGATGATCCTGTCGCGACGATGCACTCTCTAACGAAAAATATAGAGTCGCCACCCGGAGCTTTCGGTGTCCCGGGATACCTAGTTCATTTTCATGAGCACCGAAGTGCTAAAAATATGACTCTGAATTCGATCCACACTAAAAGCTCTTGGGTAGGGGCTTCGGTTATCGATCGGGAAGGTGTTAGGCACCCGATCAACCCGCTAAATGCGGTCTCTACTTAAGGCCAGGTCTATGTGGGGCTGGTTTATATAGTATATATATATATAATTATATATATATATATATAAAAGGAAGTAAAATGAGCGGCACTTCCCCTAGCCCGAAGGCACACCGATCCTATTGAGCCCTTCCCGCTTGTCAAAATTTGGGCAGCGTAATGGCTCAATTCTAGAATAGAGGAAAAGGAAAGAAGGTAGAGGATTAGAGGGGAGAGCTGGAGCTCTCGGGCCCTTGTAGCACCGTTAGGGAGCCTTGCGTTGGCTTGCTTCGGTGAGCTTTTTGAAGGCTTGTATGGTACGAAATGGGGTTCTAACTCCTAAGGCTTGAAGCTAAGAGGTAGGGAAGGAAAGCTAGGGGGTAACACACACCTAACCTAGAGGTTTTTAGTGAAATACTAAGGTCTAAAGGGGCTTTTTCAATTCTAAAATTTGTATATAAATGGTGCACCAAAGGGAGAAAGATCTTCTCACTTAAGCTCTTTCTCTCTTAGGTAAAAATTCTCAACCCTTAAGCAAGAGGGGTGGCTCTCTATTTATAGAGGAAGGGAGGATTAGTGAGGGGTTAAAGTTCTAATTGGATTAGCAATTAGGTAATGGGCAATCTAAGGTTTTTATGATTTTCTAGAGCTTGGAGAAGAGGGATTTGGGTTTAATGGTAGATGATAGGGTGGTGACTTGAATGGCAAAAGGGTGATAACTTAAGCTAATAAGGTCACTAGGGTCCTAAAGAAACAGACCCTAGACTTTGGGATGGTTCACAAGTCAAACCCCCAATGTCAATTTTGGCCATTTTTTGAAGGAAAACCAGGCCCAAACTGTTGGAAGTTGAAGACCCGCAGGGGCCCGGCCCGGTTTGCAATTTCCTGTTCAAATCTGCAATCTTCAAATTTCCATAACTTTTAATGTACAACTCCAAATTAGGTGATTCTTGGCTCGTTGGAAAGCTGGGAAAGTCTAATTTCTAATGGTATAGGTCTTAGTATGGCCAACTATCTATGCTAACCTTGGCACTCCTCTTTTCATCAGATGTTTTGGTTAGTTCGAAGTTGGCTCTATGGGTCCAATTTTGCAATTTCTTGCACAAATTTGCGATCTTCATTCTGCCATATCTTTTGATGTACAACTCCAAATCAGGCGATTCTTAGTTCATTGGAAATATGGGAAGCTCTACTTTTCAATAGTATATTCCTTTGGTTGGGAAACTATCCATAAAACCTTAGCACTCCTCTTTCTAATCGCTATTCAGGGGGGTTCGAATCGTGCCCGAGAAGGGTTCTAATAGGTCTAGGAAGGCTATGGTTTATTCCTAAGGGTTCGGGATTGATTTCTAAAGGTTCAGGATAAGTTCTGAGGGATCTAAGCTGATTCCTAGGGGTTTGGGGTAATTCCTAAGGGTTCCATACATGCCATCAAAAGCTCAGAATTGCACCTCTCTCAAAAGGTGTTTCGATCGGGCCTTGGGCCAAATTTGGGTGTCTACACACTGTCAGACATTTCATTGTAAGCATTTCAACTTTTTATCATATTCATATCATATTATGTCATTGACTGTCATAACAGATCATATTATATACTATCATATCAGACCATATATTCATCATATCATGTACCTTTCATGTGTAATATGTCACTAACTATCATATACTTATCTTGAACTTATCATGTACATGTCATGTATCCATCGTATACTTATCATATACGTATCATGTACATAGCATGTACCTATCATACACTTATCATGAACCTATCATGTACATATAATGTACCTATCGTATATATATCATAAACCTTTGTATTAACTCCGATTGTTAAATCGAGGGTCAATCACTTTAGTGATGTAATAATTTTGGGTATGGGTTATGGTTATAATGGATTGTAGGTCCAATGGTTTATAGGTTCCACAGGTTCAATGTGTTATGGGTCCAATCCAATGTGAATCCAATGCAATATGGGTTCAATGGAATTTAGGTCCAAAGGCCCAATTAGTTATGGGTCTAATGGATTTTAGATCCAAAAGATCAAACGGGTCCAAATAGTTATGGATCTAATGGATTTTATGTCCAAAAGATCCAACAAGTCCAATTAGTTATGGGTTTAATGGATTTTAGATCCAAAAGATCCAACGGGTCTAATTAGTTATGGGCCTAATGGATTTTAGGTCTAAAAGATTAGTAAACGGGCTGGGTGTGGGCTCGCTCCAAGAGGCTCCATTATGATCAGCACATTTAAGGCCCATCTTCAAACCAACCCAACCCATTGAGACCCCTAAC
Organism: Chloranthus sessilifolius; assembly: GCA_021018995.1. Taxonomy (NCBI): domain Eukaryota; kingdom Viridiplantae; phylum Streptophyta; class Magnoliopsida; order Chloranthales; family Chloranthaceae; genus Chloranthus; species Chloranthus sessilifolius. The sequence goes on from CM037597.1 coordinate 102,716,247, forward strand.
GAGCTCATAGCCTCGTAAGCACCTGTCGCCAACTCACCATGTTACCAGGTGTCTACTAGTGCGTGGGTTAAAAATTATTTTTAAAAGGACAAAAATACCATCATATATATATATATATCCAGACAGTTTACTTTTTTTTTCGTGTTAAAAAATAGAAAATAATAATATATTAAAAAACTCCAATTAGTGAGTTCTAAGGACAATTATGGAAGTGCTCAACTAGTATTTAAATGAGTTTACACCATCAAGGGTTGAAGATGTGGGTGATCTGTACTGTAAAAGTGATAGATCAATGATTGACAGGTCCAACAATGGTGTTGTAAGGAGACATAATCCATCTTATTTGTGGACTTTAATATCAACCATTTTTTTTTATTTTAATGGCTGATATTAAAGTTAATCAGTCAGGTATTGTGCATACCTGATGTCCATATGGCAAGTAGGTATGGGCATGGATCATCACACTCCCTTTGGTCTAACTGTAATTAGCTCACCCCTTGTAAGAGAGGGTGTGAATATGAAAGTTCATATCTGCAATCAAGAAGAAAATGTACTTAAGATATGTCATACAATTTCTGACTCTGCCAGATGGATTTGCACGTGATATAAAAGATTAAACAGAGAATAATATAAAAGTTTATCAGGTGATATAAAAGTTTAAACAGGGAATAATATAAAAATTTATCATGTGATATAAAAGTTTAAATAGCTACACACCCATGGAAAGTGAAATTTATCAGGTAATGAGAAGAGAATAATATAAAAGTTTAAACAGAGTTTGAGGGGAAAATCTTACATTTCCCACCACCCAAAACTTTATGGACATGCCTCTGCCATCCAAAGAGCCTGTCCATTTGAAAATAAAAAATCATTTTCAAATAATAAACAAAATATAATTATGTTATATGTGATACGGTCACTTTGCGGTATATTAGACTATAGCACCATAAAACTTTAGCACTTCAGCTATAGTTCTTGTTCCTTGAGTTCCTTATATTATCATTGATAGGATTTCCCAACGGTGGCATGATTATGGAGATAGAGTTTACAAAAAATGGTCTAAATGCTGAACAGCTATTGTTGAGTTAAAATTTTGAACCTCCGATTTATTTTTAAAGCTATGGTTTTAGGTCTTCTACAAAGAAAGCAAATGAAATAATACGTTACTCAAGCTAAGGGCAGTAGTAGAATGCTTTAAAAAAAAAATTCAAAATGCAACTGTTACAGTGTCAAAAAGCAAGTACACGTAACTAACACTTGTCCTGTAGAAAGCAAGTCGGGTGGTATGATGCATTTTGAAATACCTGGAAATTTCATACAATTAAAGCAGCAGTGAATATGAAACAGGAGCATGCTGAGCTGAATTTCATAAAGGAAAATTTTCCCATGGAACTCTACACAAACAACTTGCATCCATCTCCACCCACAGTCAAGGCGTTGCCCATCAATCTGAATAGTCCAATCGAAGGGCCACTTGTTGAACGGGCAACAACCACAATATACATATATATATAAGAAAATGGCATAAGAATCGCATCTATGAAGGTTAAAACCAAAACATGACTAGAGACGGTAAAGAGCAGTATGATGAGTTTAAAAACCAAACCATTGTTTTTTACTTATACTAATTAAGTAGAACTTTCGAAATTTTGATGGAAGGCTGGCTGGAAAAGAAATGTTGATCATTTGACTAAAAGCCCATAATTTCTTATCTGGTTTAAGGCTTTACTAAACATCAGCAGTTTTTACAAGTACAAGCTGTTTCACCTACCACGCGGTTTGGCTACCTTCTAAGTTGATATATATATATCAAGAAAAGCTTTTCACCAATTTTTAGGAACTTTGACATTTGTAAATGACAGCTTTTGACAAGGTTGATGGCCTAAAAGGCTCATGAGTAATCCAAAAAATGTATTATGATTTCATTTGAGTGGGGTTTTTAGGCACTAAGGTAGAACAAAGGACATCTACATGCAAGAGCAGCAATATTACCATCGGGCGCACCATGATCAAGCAGATCTTTGGTGGCCTTCCCATTTATTAAGGATGGCTGGAAATCAGGCAAGCATGATAGAACACCTTGTAATGAGGAGTCACTGCGCAATAGAGTCACTTTTAAGTGCTCTTTTTCATTTCCTAAGCAGAAAATTATATACAGTGTCAAACCAAACTAACAAATACAAAATAAAAGGCATGGTTAGCAGACTCAAATCAATAAAAGAAGGGTGAGGATCCCTTGTGATTGATGACACTAATATCTAGCTTATAGGAGATGAACTGGCCAAGAAAAATGGGTAGGTTTATGAGCATTATTTGCCATTTTTAAATAAGCTGGGAAACAACTAAAGCATCCCTGACAAACCTAGCTATTTTTTCATTGCCAGGTTTGCAACCTATACCTAAGTGTATCACAAAGGATCCTTTCCCGTGAAACAATATACAAATTATAATATATTCAACTTGGAAAGATATTTGACGTAAAACATAAACAATGAGCATACTACAACAGTCTACTTAGCGTTCATTGTCCTCTTCAGTAAAGTATGAAAATAGGCTTTCCTTAAGAAAGTCTGCGTATTACTAGATCTATCAATTTCAATAACCACATCTACTAACTGGAAAGTCTATGTACGTGGCTTACCAGGATTAGTATGAATTTTGGATTGACATATTTTGAGAAGATCATCCAAAGGTGAATGAAAGTGCAAGTCTAAAAGCTCATTTGCAAACAATATTTCATCATCACTAGGACTGTGCCATTTAGGGCACAAAGAAGAATCCTCATTCTGATAATTTTTTGTGCTAATCCATTCTTCTTATACAGAAGCAGCAGGATGACATGAAAAGCACCTGAACATTCATAAATGTTTTCAGTCAGGAAAAAAAACAAAACAATATTTCAGTCTCCGGTGACTACCTTCCCGAGGTGTTGGGCACATCATCATCAGTAGCATCTTCGGTCTTGGAATGCCTTGCATTGGCAAGATGTGTTTCTGCGGGAAGATAAAACAAAAATAAATTAGCATTCACAACTAATATTACAGGTAGAGATTAAACTTAATTAGTCCTTATACTATGAATAAAAGTTTAATTGTGGTAACATTTCCCTCCATCACCTGTTTCAATGTCATTATCTGGCCCTTCAAAAATTTGACTTTGAAATGAATTGTAACTAATGTTTTCATAGTGACCATACTTGTTTTCATCCTTTACCCAATCAGCCTTGTAACATTGAACCAGTTCATTTAGATCGTGTCGTGTGAAGTTTTCATTGATCTATATAGAAGTTGGTACATCATCATAATTGCAGTGGCTTCTAAAGAGAGATTTAGTGACTCACACGAATCAATTGCTTCTAGCAGTGGCAACAATGTTTCTTACAATGCATTAGGTAAACCAGATGCATCCCAAGTAAAAACTAATTTCATAATTTTGTATAATAGACAGAATACTATCTAGTATGAATGAAAGCCTTGAAACAGAAGAATAGGGTTGATATAGATGAATTTTAATACAAGGTATAAGAGTGGCAAGATTGTACTTACTTTCATAAAATTTCTAAGAGATGGATCCCATTGTTTTACCCTGTATGTCTAGCATCAAAAGAAGATCCGACCCCTAAGCGTGGGGTAGTTCGTTGTTGAAAAAAATTATATCACAATAATAGCAATATAAAGATAATCTTAAACTTCTAATGAATAAAAGACCATGTAAAATGAAAAAAACACTTACCAGCATCTTCAAACCTTCTCCAGAATTAGGAACATATCCACTTATTAGATAGAATGTGTCAAACTCCACTGTCACAAGTCAGCCCTCACTGTCATGATCCAGCATGCCAAGACCATATTTGACTGAAAGTGGTTTCAACTGCAAAATAATAATAATAATAATAAATAGAGCTTGTAATCTGCTGCTCCTTAGAATAGAGCTACTAACCTGAGATGGAATAACATGCAAGGATCGTTCATATGTTCTAATCCCAATACCTTAAATGGTTTCTTCTTCTTGTGAGCTTCCATATACTCTGCCAAGAGTGCTTTGCTAGGCTGATTTCAAATATCAAAATCACATATATCTTCACACTTCTTGGCCATGAAGAGAATGCATCTAAATGAAAAATGAGCTGACAATACCTGTTGCATCAGTACATTATTGTCACCCTCAAATGTGGACTGTACATCGAATTCACCCTCTAGATGACCCACACAGTTCTCTGTCTTCAAACCTTGCCCCCCACAGGCTTTGTGACATTCCTAACAAAAATTTATCAAACTAGTGTAAAAATAATGGCCACGGAGAAGACAATATCCATAGCTATTAAGCTATATGTAATCCTCCTACCTGAAGATTCCTCATGTTATGCCAAGTGAACGTAGACTTGAATGCACTGGGAAAACCATGTATTGCTTTTTCTGCTTCGATCTATGTAATCTTGTTAGAGTCCTCATGTTATGCCATGCTCTTGTAATCTACACTTCTTCACAGAGAGGCTCCCTCTAGTAATGACGAGAGGGCATCTAACCTCGACCCATAGTGTCCAACAGCTTTCAGATAAGCCAGAAGCTCAGAATTAAAAGAAATACCAGCTTAATACATCAAGCAAATAGTGTTCAAGTTGGAGCTTTTCCTTTCCTCCTTTTGTATCAGTCTTCAATCATCTTTTATACCGTCCTCTTCCCCTTGGAAATATGCCCTTCAGCTTTGGTATAAATACGCTCCCATCAGTCCATAATTCAAGTGTTTTATGTGAACCACCTATTTGGATTATTGGTCTACTGTCAATCACTCGAGGAATAAGACCACTCCACCATCATCTTCATCCCCAATCCCATTGGATTTGTACTTCCACATCAGTCATTTCGTTGCTTTTAATTTCCATATTTCAGCAACAGTTTTTACTCCTTTTTCTAGTAGACCTAAAATTGATGAGCATTTCCTCATATACCAACTAAATATTTTTGTGCCAGAAATGCTACCATAACCCATGAAGGCAAAAATCACATTCAACGACTATTTATCATTCAAATTCGCTAACATAAAACTTGACCACTTTGGTTGTGAAAGAGTACTATTTGAAAGGCACCAAATAGCATACCAACAAGAAAAAGAAAATAATAATAATAACAAAATGAAAAAACACGAACAAGAGAGAAAAAAATCCAAAATACTAAATTCTTCCAGAAAAAAAATTCACAGATAGTTTTGCTGCTCACACAATTTTCTTGTTCCTCAAAATATTTCTAAAGTGTGTTAAAAAATTTCTCAAAATGATCTAAATCTCATTTTTTCGATGGTTTAGAAAATGAAATGATTTTTTATCTGCATGCTTCAATAATGTTTAAAGAGAACTGTGTTTTGGGGATTTTAAAGGTTATTGACCTAAAACCTTATTAAAATTTTCATTTATAAAGTGCAAAAAAAAGGAGGTTTAATTTAGCCCAAGTTAGCAATCTTTGCATCGGGACAGAGTTGGTCACCTGGGCCTATGTGATGCCTAGGCATAAAGTCAGACAATCACCTAGGTCCGTGGAAGCATAGGCAACCATAGCCTAGGCAGGGAGCCCAAACCTTGTTGCCTAGGGGATCACCCATGACCCTGCTGGTGGATGTGGACCTCTATTTCAACTATAACCACTTGCAACAACATTCCTAATCAAATCAGCAAGAGGGCAGGATCCCTCCTCATGACAAACTCACACCCACCATTTGGCATGCCATGACCATGGGAAACCAGGGCACATCACTCTCTCGTGTTATCACCACAACCTCACACCAACCATTTGACATGCCTGGTCCATGGGAAAATAGGATACATCACTCTTCCTTATTACGACTATCTACGATCACGAGCATTCGGACAAGGATCTCCACCATGCTTTAGCCAACATGTCAGTTGTGCTTCCCTCTATTACCAATTGGAGAAACAATAGATGAATTAAAATGCAGAAAGGTTGTAATTTGAAGTTCCCGTATCCATTTATCAATAATTTGTGAAAAAAGGAGGAAAACAAAACAACTTTTTCATGAGTCTATGTTTTTGTACTCTAAATTGGCACAACTTTTTCATGAGTCTATGTTTTTGTACTCTAAATTGGCACTACTTGGGAATTGTATCAAATAAAATATCCAAAATCGATGGTACCTTGAGTACCTTCAATAAAGGTCATTTAAAAGTAAGTGACTACATAACAACGATTGGGAAGAAAACTTACATAAAAAAGAACATTGCGGAGTTTGACTGTGGTGTTGCTTGCCACAAGAATATAAATAAGGTAGGCAAAAAGATATTGGGCTGCCTAACAGCATTCCACAATTGAATGATATTCTGTTTTGAGCTTTTTTAAAAACCTGGACCTGTTTGAGGAAGATTATGTCCTCTTGTGTAGATGTCTCAGTGGAAGAAATGCTGTGACGCCAAAAACAAACCTACAATTCAGGAAGATCGAAAAAGTAGTATAAACACTTAATTATTTTCCAGTTATAGGCAACAATACATATTTAACTTAGCCTGTGAAACATGCCTTACACCATAAGCATCGACCAGTGAGCCACTACAGTAAGCACTTACTATCCCCCCAAAAGCTGAAGATCCCCAACATAAAGACTGGCGAGATCTAGATGTGCTTTGAGACTTCCCACGAGCCCTTTCGACAACCATGAAATCTACAGCCTGCAAATAAGATGCTTCAGTTTTCTAGATCAAGAGTACAAAGAGAGAGAGAGAGAGAGAGAGAGTACTAAATGCAACCTACTTTAAAACTTGCTGAAAAAAAGTTGAATAATTGCAATTGCTAAATTGGCCGTCCATAAAGATAGAATTAACTATTTCTCATTACAATTACGCAAAGAACAAGTCATGGTCATGACTAATATATGAACATATGTTTTGTTGATAAAATTTAACGTGGGACTCCTTAAGAGTCAAATACTTCATGTAAGATTCAAGTTAAATACTATTATAAATGGAGAGGACCAAGCATATAGATCAAACCTATGAGCTGCCCATATTTTTATCATAAAAAGAAATTTGGAAACTACCATAGACCCAAAGATCACAGTCATTAGAGGATTTGAACCGTCCAATCAAGGCACTCTAATATAGATGCTTGTGCTTTTTTTTAAATGGTTGCTCAAGGTACACTGATGGATGGTTCCAAAGCTCTTATAGGCTTACATCTTTGAATGAGACATCTGACATGATGGGCTGCTAGTTAGACTACATGGATTGAAATGTGTGCCAAATGGCCTAAAAGTATGTTGTCATGGCCCTAATCTATATAAATGTGGGCAGTAGAGTTGGACTCAAAAAGAAAATTTTGGATGGGCTCTGATTTGGTGTTTTAAAAATGACCAGAGTAATAGTCAAATGGTGTTTCAATATCTTAGTTTCTGAATATATGCAATTAATTAGCAATATTTCTTTCTATTTTCAAATAATTTTCTCCCTATTTCAGTTTGTTTGGTTTGTAATCTGCTACTTCCATATTAATAAAACTCCACATTTTCTTAATGAAGAAAGTAATGGAAGGATGATTCCCGTCATCACATGGCAATTGCTAATGTCTATTTTCATTAATGATTGTGTCTACCAATTATTCAAATTCCTATTCTTAATTGAATCACCTCTATGGATTAAATTAAATGGTAACAAAGACAACACCCACTATCTGCTCTTATGGTAGGGTCATGTCCAACATAAGTACAAAAGTTCAATGCCTTCTATGCATAAGATAACTCTATGACGATCAATCAAGGATCCAAAAAGAACTCACTAATATTTATATTTATTACTCTGTATATTGAATACAGTTTCCTTTTTGACCCTCAAGTGCAATGTACTTGTAAGCTTCCTTGTCTTTTTATATATAACAATTACAAATTTATATTGGTATGCAGTATATTAGAGGAATTGACGACCAAGTGTCAAGCTGATGAGGTATACATGATGACACATCAAATAAAAGAAATGATCGAATCCTTGAAATCAGCACAACAAAGGCTTGCATTTTCATGTTCTTTTATGCAAGGAATGTCGGTGTCATCCTTGGAAAGGTAATACAGATTCCTTGACCATGTACAAAAATGGAAAATCCACCTTCAGTTTCATATGGATGACAAGTAAGCCTCAACTTTGTTGTTCTAGTGATTGGGGGGGGGGGGGGGGGGGGGGGCAAGGTAAAGAAGCCATTCCTAAGATGATTGTATTGCCATAAATTTTTGGAAATTGATTGTGCTAAATGCATAAGACACTAATACCCTTGAAAAATTGACAGATGCCCCTACTTTTACAATTTTTTTCATTTTCCGTTGGTGGAAGAATGTACATCTAAAAGTGACTTGCATCCAGGGATGTTAATGGTCGGGTCAGCACGTTACCCAACCTGATCAACCTGTTTTTTAACCAGGTTGAGCGCATAAACCTGACCCATTGAGTTAGGTCGGGTTGGGTTGTCTCAAAGGTCTTGGTTAGACAAAAATCTGTCCAACCTGACCTGGCCTGACCTGATATTTTATATAATGTAAGAGGTTAAGGGGGGTTGGGGGATTTTTAACCAGGTTGGCCCGACCCAACCTGCTTTTTAGATCTTGGAGCTTTGACTCGTCTTCGATCTTCAGAGAGGAAATCCATCTCTTCGATGGTGTTATGCCGATCCATCTAGAGAGAGAAAATGGGTTGAGCGAGAGGGACAACAAGCGAAGAAATGGGTTGAGCGTCGAGAAAAGAAACATATATAGATGCCCGATTTAGTGAGTCACCGGGTTAGCTCTTGTGGGTTGGCCCATCTAATTGATTCAGTGTCGCCGATGGTGGAATTAAGGCGTATCACCAAACCCTATATTTTTTGTAGTGTAACATGCTTGACAGTACAGGAATAACGGAAAGAGGCTTGTGATTTTTTAGTATAACAAAACAACAAAGATTATGAAATGAAAAATTGATTGACGATGTAACCATGCATCGAATTTATTGGTGGCTGATTATACACATAGTTTGTAGAGTAACTGAAGTCTAAGTGAAATTTAAACTCACTCACTTAGATTTGTGAGTCAACATAGCTAAGATTTTCAATGGCTTGACCTCACCTAGATATTGAACATGTCATCTACTTAAAACAATAGGCCTACAAAAAATTAGGGGCTTTTATAGGAAATATATCAAATATCTGATGGGCAATATATCGAAAATACAAGACACTTCAAATAGCGGCATGCTAAGAGTAGGATGAGTTTTTACTTACATAAGAGGTACAGACATATATTTATTATATCTTAAATAAAATTACAGCTTCTTTCAGAAAAGAGTTGAAAGGGATAGTGGTTTGAGATGATGATTTCCAACTCAATGACTTGTATTGGTCAATAATGTGCTGATAGCCCATTGATGGTAGAAAACATCCATGAAGTAAAACTAAATTAGTATAAACGACAGCCGTATACACCACTCAATCTTATAATTGATGCTACTGTGTTCTAAGGGCATAACATTGTGTAGGGTGGAAAAAAAATTCAAAAAATAAAAAACCAACAACCAAATAGAGTGGATGAAATATATAATAAAATAAATTATATATAATCTTCATAATCTCTTAACTTTAATCAAATATAAGCAAATCTAAGTAATCTGAAATATATAGTTAGAAATCCCCAAAAAAGTCAAAAGATTCAAATCTTACATTTCGGATGTCAATCCCCAAATACAGAGCTCAAATTTCTCAACCTGTTGAGGCGATCCATACGGTCTTATTAGAAGATTTCTGAAATTAGTTGCAGCTCTAGGGTTTGCTGATTTTATGGATTAAAATCGATGGAGCCTTAAATCAAATAAGATTTGAGCAATTTTTCAAACTAGTAGAGAGAACGGGAGATTGAGAGAGAGTAGAGAGAAAGATAAGGAAAATGAATGGAGAACAATTAAGGTTTCACTTCAGAGATTAAAGAGGTTTGGAGAACGATTAGGGTTTCCCTTGGGTTTTGCTTTCTGAGTTTGGGAGAACGAGAGATAAAAAAACAATCAATTGGCCACTTTCGGAAGAGTTGTGAGAAAGCCTTTATATAGGCGTTGGGTAAGTGGCTTGTGGCTATTTTGAGCAATGGTATTTTTCATACTATCTGTAGTGGTTTTTGGGTCATTTTGACATAGTGTATTCAATGTGCTAGTTAATAGTTGTCGGAATCCCCAATTCAAAGTGAGTGTATATTCAGCTTTGTGGATGCGTTGTTCTAATGGGTGCAATCATGGTTTCACGCTTATCTATAGTAATGGTTAGTTGGGCTATGTAAAATTCTATGTATCCAAAATTTGGGAGTCAGTATTAGCAATTCAAATTTGGTTATGGAAATGATGCATTGTCACTAATGGTTAATATCGTTGTAGTGAAGATATGCTGAGTTAGTGGTAAATTTGTCAGTGTATGATGATATGGTTGGTTTTGTTTATGGTTATAGTTCTGGATCACCGATTATAATCTCAAGGTCAATATATTTTCTTTATAGATATATCCTTACCAACTATTAGAGAGATACTTTGTTAAGTTGTGAAAGTGTTGTTTCGTAATTACCTATGCACGAGTTGACTGATCTATTCCTTCAACTCTTGAGTGAACACCGGTCCTGTTAGTGAGAGATGGACATCCTTAGAGTAAAGCTCGGCAAATAGATTTTTACCAGTATGTGGTTGATCTTTAGACGATGTGTTATAGCAAATCTCCATTCAACTTTGAGGCTTTGACCGTGTGTATCTTCCAATTCGTTACAACATTCGCGGTGTGTAATTTGAATTAAACAAATAATTACTATATTGAATAACCAAACGTCACATCATAAATCTTCGAGGATAAAAATTCCTTTAAGGCGAGGAGATTGTGATAACCTTGGTTTAGAGGACGTTGAATCTTGATGAGGATACCCAAATGGGTAGTGCTGAGAGATAGCTGCGGACCTTGGACTGACTTTGAGATAATTGAAGAAAAAAAAAGAATTGGATATTACTTTTAGACCTCCGATTTTGTGCAAGTATGATAGACGAGTCAAAGTGACTCGTATGATTTAAATGTATGATCAATTAGTATCCCAATTTCCTGGTAGATGTAGTGCTGAATGTTTGTGACTAGTTGAATAGTGTTGATGTATGAGTGGGTATGTTAGGCATGGGATACATGTTTAGCTCGGAGTGTGGCATGGCCTTGACTAGACACTTTTATTAAGATAAGAACTTGTTAAGACCTCGTTAAAGGATTGGGTTCTCAAAAAGGGAACACATTTTGTTTTCGTTAGGTGTTTTCGAGTTCATGTGTACTCAACTCCATAAGATGTGACGACCTACTTTAAAACCAAAGGACCTTAGCTAACTTTCACGGATGGAAATTTCTGAAGGGAGAATGTAACGACCCAAAAATTTTGATTTTTGAACCAACATGACTCGGTATGTGTGTCTGACTGCTCACACGGTTCAAGATAATAAGTTTGATCCATTAAGTGAACAAGGGTGAAAAATAAAGATAAGATGATCGTTAGATGAGATAGCGTGCACTGAAGTATGGTAGATTGGCTTAACTCCCAAACTAGGACTTCGAATATAAAAGCTAAGCTGGGATAATTTGTAGGACTTTGGGTCATCATATAGTGGAATTTGCACTCATTAGGTTGATTTTGATGCGTGGGTTTCACTGGGATGATGTATGGAGTTTATACAGGTAAGTACAGATATGTGTAGACTATGGATGTGTATATGGGTGTATTGTGGATATATCTATGGGTGTTTGGGTAATGTGTGGAAACAGTGAACTTTTACTTTGTATGGATTGAGTGTGAGCATGTACTACTTACGTCAATTTTTGTGGATGAGAATTCTTTAAGGAGGGAAGAATGTAGCATACCTAAATTTTAAACCCGCACGTATTGAGTAAGTGAGCGTGCCGGGGGAGACGCGTTGTGGTTGTGTGCAACCTAGAGGCAAAAGTTACTGTTAATGAAAGTTTATTAATGATTAAAACTTATCAGATTTAATTGGGTCGATTAATTTGAGCTGACCATTTGGGCCAATTGATTGGGCCAACTGTTTGAACCAGCTTTGGGCCTTAGTTGGTGTGAAAAACATGTGTATGTACGCTTCACACCAGAGCCAAAACATCTTAAGTGGATAAGATAACACACTAAGTGTGTGTATGCGATTCACAAGGAAACAGACCCATGTATACAATGGAATGGCTTCTCACGTAAGCCATTACCTTTGCTTTTGAAATTCTAGAGAGGGAAATACAGAGAGAGAGAGAACTCTAGTGTATGTGTAATCGATCGTGAGAAGATAGACTTGCGAAACCCTTTGATGCGTGGAAAAGAAGAGCAAGAGATTCAAGGACGTGGACAATTTAAGTGGAAGGATTCTAATTTAAGGTAAGAATGTGTGTTTAAAATCAAATGTGTTGTGATGAGTAGTTGGGCAATATATGCCGTAAAAGAATAGAATTAAAATAGTCATTAGGCTGAGTAATCAATACACAAAGGGATTGGAATTTAGTGCGCAACCATGATGTGTGGTTGGGTAATAAATGCCCTCAAAGATTTGAAACAAATGGGCAAGTGTGTGGTATAATTTGGACATTAAATGCCCTTAAAAGCTGTAATAAATGTGTAAAGACCCGTATTTTTAGACTCGAATCAGGCCGACCCTGTGTACGTATTCGGCTCGGCAACTGACGTTGCCATTTTTTGGATTTTTATCTAGATGTGATTGTGCGGACAGATTCTGATTTTGAGCCCTTTGAACCCTTGTGAGAAAGTCGTGCACCGACCTCGATGTGGCTGTTCAACACCGGACCTAATTTGTTGGAATTAGAAGTTTAACACACTAAGGTGTATGTGTGCTTAACATTTTGAGCAACCCTTTTATAAGAGAAATGATATTCTCGTATGCTTTAGGTTAAGACCTTCTAAAATTTATTTGCTTAGAGAGAAAGAGGAGACGAGAGCCATACACTGAAAAACCTATCTGTATTTTAAGTAGTTTGATCATTACAAAATGTTGCCTTTATCATGCCACCGATTGTGAGATCTATTTTGTGAAACCTTTTCTCTAAAACCCTTTTTATTTGAAACCCTTAGACCTAGGGCCAGGGAGAACTGACCCTTGGATTCATTTTCAACAATTCGGAGAGGATGGGATTGGCTCATGGGGTAGAGGAAAATATCTTTAATTCATGAGATCGATCGTGGGGCGAATCGTCGAGGAAATCCGCCGATTTCTTTTCAAAACTCCGTTTGCGTGACTCGTTTCAAAGCGTGGAATCCTTGATTAAAGGTATTATTTTTATGGAGTTTAAGGGTTAGAATCTATATATTAAACTTGGGTTTTATTTTGGGAATGTGTGGATTCGATTCGGGTGAAAACAAGGCAAAAAATTGCATTGCTCGAGTGAGGAAAGAACTTGGTTTTTGTCTTCATTTTCATTTTCTTTCCGATACAGTCTTGATATTTTAGCTATAACATTTACTCCAAACTCCGATTAACATTATTCTTTTTGAGGTGAAAAGAGAACAACAAATTATACAACTTTCATGTTTTGACCAACTCGTGAATTAATCATTTTGAAGGTCAAAAAATTAGGGGAAGGTTACATCAAATTGTCTTCGTTTTCTTTTTTTTTTCGATACTGTCTTGATATTTTAGCTATAATGTTTTAGTCCAAACTCCAATTGACATGATTCTTTTTGTGTTGGAAAGAGAGCATCAAACTCTACAACTGTCATGTTTTGACAACCTCATGAATCAATCATTTTGAAGGTCAAACAATTAAGGGACGATTACGTCAAATTCTAAGATTGGCACAAACTTGTCTGTTTCAACTCGATTTTGAGGAAACACTTAAATAGGTCTAAATTATTAATGATTAGAGTTAACCTTGATGCATCATCATATATTGTGATGTAGATTAAGGGCAAGAGGCTATTAATAGGATTTTGCCTGACTTCGCGCAACTCCAAGTTTTGGTAGGAGAATCTCATCTTTACAATATTTTATTTTAACTCGCATGGATATTTTGAATTAGAATCTTTAAACTTACATATGCCATTAAAATCACATCTGTAAACTAAAATTTGAGATGAAAAATTGAAAATCTGAATCTACCTGAATCGTGAAACCTGAATCTGCTTAAGCTCTGAAAAGCTAAAAATCTGAAATCAAGAATCTGAACTATCTATAAGAAACTTGCATCTGATTTATATTAGTATCTACATCTGTTTTATGATTGACCTGAACAACCCCTCAAAAATTTTTGAACAACTTCCTGGAACAAGTTTCCCTCATGACATAGGGGCTTGTTGCATCCTGAAAAAGGGTTCATGAAGATATATTCCTGCTCTCGAGATATAGTTTTACTCGGAAGGTATTTTAAGTTGAGGATTAAATCATGAATTACTGAACTTTGCATATAAAAATTAGAGGCACTACGACACTGAAATTTTGCATTGCTCTTGAATCTCTTTTCACATATTTAGAAACTGATCTTACATATAATTTCTGCACTTATATTCTATTTTTACTTGCATTTCTAGTTTTGATATATAATATTTTGATACTTGGTTTGAAACCCATGTTAATTAAATACAATGCCGTTGATGATATTTTTCTACTTAGCTCACTTTGACTATACGTCACAGGGCTAGGTACTGACGTGGCTATTCAGGGCTGCGAGACAGAGCCTAATTACGTACCCGAGGAAGAGCCTGAGGTTCCTCCTGAGGAGTATTTCCCGGCTTAGGATTTAATTTATTTATTTGCTTTTGGTGAGAGTTTAGACTTGGGCGTAGTTTGTCTGACCAATTGATGGGCTTTTGGATTTATGTCTTTACTTTTGTTTATTGTTATGAACCATATTTCGGTAATGGACGGCCATCATCGGTGGTTCTTTACTTTAACTGCTTCCGCATTAATTTCATAGTTTTAGATATTTATTGTGCTTTACTTTGATATGTGTCATATTTGTTCGGCTTATAGTTTAATCGATAGGTTGGCAAACCGACCTTTCCTATACCTAAGGGATTGGAAAAGTCGGGTCGTCACGGCTGGTATCGAAGTCGTGGCTTTAGATTCTCTAAGGACACATAAGAACCCAACCGTGACACGGTACAGTTCGCATCAGAGTTATGTTATTAGGTCCTAAGTCCACTATGACTGTGTGCATGATTGAGGTCATAATCTGAATACTGACTGATGTTGTTGTGTTCACATTGACAGATCAGCATGGCCCTAAGATTTAGAGGCAGAAGCAAAGGTAGGACAGTTCCATTAGAGGACATCCTTGAAGGCATCGGTGCCTCTAGGGGAGTCGCTTTCTCAACCGGTTCCAACACAATTCCAATTGGAGTTGGAAGAGATCAAGATGGAAGAATGGAGCAAGTGTTGGACAATCTGATCAACAACATAGCTCATCTGACTACATTTATGGCTCAGTAGACTGCTGCCATCGCCCAGCAAGCAGAGCTGATTTCTGCTGGACAGCAACAACAATCCTCTGGATTTGTCGAATTCAGGAGGATGAGACCTCTAAATTTTTCTGGACAAACTGATCCAATGGAGGCTGAAGGTTGGTTGGATGAGATGGAAAAGTTCTTTAAAGTACTTCAATGCACCGATGTCGAGAAGGTTCGTTGGGCAACTTTTAAACTGGACAGATAGGCTGGACAATGGTGGAAGTTTATGGCTAGACACAGGGAGCAGGAGTTTTCCAATACTCCTTGGATATGGGCTAAGTTTATCGAGGTGTTCAATGATTAGTACTTTCCCAAGATCTTCAGGCATCAGATGGAAGTCCAGTTCATCGAGCTGAAGCAGGGGACAATGTAAGTGCGTGAGTATGGAGATGAGTTCACCCGACTTTTGAGGTTTGCACCTCAGCATGTGGCCACCGATATGATGAAGGCCAGAAAATTTTAGTTCGGTCTTAGGCCGAGTATACAGGAGAGTGTGGCTATGTGAGAAATGGAAACATATGGAGGAGTACTGTCAAAGGCCCTCATAGCTGAGGAAGAAATTCATAAGTGATTCTTGAGAAGGAGTCAGCCGAACAAGGACAAGGTTGTGTGAGGACAGTCAGGTGCTTATGAGAATAAGAGAGCCAAGTTTATGAAGCCGCCAATGAACCTTATTCAACCTACATTTTCTAGACCAACATTTTCTTCTGGACCGAGCCCTCATCAGAGATCGGCATCATCATCACCTGTGCAATCTGTACGACCAGCGAGTTCTACGGCTAGTGGAGCTTCAGTGGCACAAGGATCCTCTCGGGTGCCATCTTTTGTTTCGATCACTACGTGCCTAAGGTGTGGGAAACCACACAAGATTGAGGATTGCAGGAGGAACACTGGAGCATGTTTTCGATGTGGCGCAATTGGATACTTGGTTAAGGATTGTCCTCAAGAGGATAATGGAAGAACTAGTTTGATATCTACTTAGAGATTGACCCGACCTACTATTCAAGGTTGAGCCTATGCCGTGACAGCTCCGGAAGCCGGAACGTCGAATGATGTGATCTAAGGTACTATTAAAAGTTGAGAGTTTTCTTATTTTATTTTGTTATATATATATAATTGCTTGGTATTTAATAAATTTTATTAATAAATTATGGATGAACACACATGCTTAGAAAATTTTAATTGAAATGCTTGTCTAAACTAAGGTACCCTTTTTATTCGTCGTGAGGGCGACGTAAGCAAAATCAAAGCACGAGTGTTGATAGACCCTGGGTCAACCCATTCTTTTGTCACTCCGTTGTTCGCTGAGAAGTTGGGCATCATTCCCAAGGCCCTTGATTTCATCTTGGCAGTGTCTGTTCCTACGGGTAACTCATTGAGCACCGATATCGTGTGTCAATCTGTGAGTGTGATGATCGAAGACCATGAGATGATAGTTGATTTGATTATTTTGAGCGTGGAAGGGTTTGATGTGATACTAGGGATGGATTGGTTATCTGATTACCACGTGAGTGTGGATTGTCTTCAAAAAATTGTAACCTTCCGCCCCTCCGAAGAGAAAATTCTTTCGATTCTGCGGAGTCAAATCCTATGTGACACCGTTTATCTTTGCTATATGAGCAAACTATATGATGAGGAACGGGTGTTGTGGTTATCTAGCATAGTTGTAAGATCATAAGGAGGAGAAGAAAAATATTATAGATATTATGATTGCTTGTGAGTATCCAGATGTTTTTCCTGAAGATCTACCTGGATTACTACCTGACAGGGAGATTGAGTTTGTGATTGAGTTAGCGTCAGGTACTGAACCTATATCGAAACCTCCGTATCGAATGGCGCCTACAGAATTGAAAGAGTTGAAAGAGCAGCTTCAGGAACTACTAGATAAAGGTTTTACCAGATCGAGTGTGTCACCCTGGGGAGCACCAGTTTTATTTGTGAAAAAGAAAGACGGTTCAATGCGGCTTTGCATTGATTACTGCCACCTAAATAAGTTAATAATTAAGAACCATTATCCACTTCCGAGAATTGATAATAAGTTTGATCAGTTACAAGGAGCAAAGTTCTTCTCGAAGATTGACTTGAGGTTAGGCTACCATAAGTTGAAAGTTAAATCTGAAAACCATTAGAAGACAACGTTTAGAACCCGATATAAACACTACGAGTTCTTGGTCATGCCATTTGGGTTGACAAACGCACCCGCATCATTTATGGACTTGAGGAATCGGATATTCAAATTACATTTGGATAAGTTATAGTAGTTTTTATAGATGACATCCTTATCTACTTAAAGACACGAGAAGAACATGAGCAGTACTTGTGAGTAGCTTTACAAACCCTCAGAGACCATTAATTATACGCAAAACTTAGCAAGTATGAGTTTTGGCTTGAGCAGGTCAGTTTCCTAGGTCATGTTGTCTCTGAGACCGGTATTGCGGTTGACCTAACAAAGATTGAGTCAGTGATGAATTGGGAGCAGCCAAAGACAGTTACAGAGGTTCATAGTTTCCTCTGTCTGGCAGATTATTACAAAAGGTTTGTAGAGGGTTTCTCCAAGATATCCGGTCCGTTTACATAACTTACGAAGAACACTAAGTTTGATTAGATAGAGCAGTATGAGCAGAGTTTTCAGAAACTCAAGAAATGATTGACTATTGCGCCAGTACTTACTATTCCTTCAGGCAGGGGAGGCTTTGTAGTGTACAGTGATGCATCGTATGGGGGCTTAGGCTGTGTGCTTAACAAGAATGAGAGAGTCGTTGCTTATGGGTCTAAACAGCTAAAAAACTATGAGAAAAATTACCCGACACACGACCTTGAGTTGGCTGCAGTGATCTTTGCCTTGAAGATCTGGAGGCATTACCTTTATGGAGAGACTTTCGATATATTCACCAATCACAAAAGCCTCAAGTATCTCTTCTCACAGAAGGAGTTTAATATGAGACAATGCCGACAGATAGAGTTCTTGAAAGATTATGATTGTACCATCCAGTACCACCCCAGGAAAGCAAACGTAGTGGCAGATATGTTAAGTCAGAAGTTCTCTACTCAGTTATCACATCTCACCGCAAGGGTGCGACGACGACATCTATTGGAAGATATGGCTCTAAGTAGCATGAGATTTGACGCAAAAGGTTTAGGTATGTTAATGGCTGCACTGGTGATACTTTCTACTTTCTATGAGAACATTCGCAGACATCAGATGACGGATGATAAGCTTATGGCTATTAGACGGGATGTGATTGGGGGAAGTAAAACAGATTTTTCCATCAAAGATGATGGCATGTTGCTGTTTAGAGATCGGGTATGCGTACCAATTAGCACTGAGCTTTGGGACACCATTTTGGAAGAGGCTCATAAGTCTATGTACGCTATTCATCCTGGCAGTACCAAGATGAACCAAGACTTAAAGAAAAGCTTTTGGTGGAGGGGTTTAAAGAAACAAGTTGCTGAGTATGTCTCGAGATGTCTTGTATGCTAGCAGGTCAAGGTTGATCACCGAAATCCAGTAGGACTGCGCAACCACTATCGATACCTGAGTGGAAATGGGAGGCCATTTCTATGGACTTTATTTTGGGTTTGCCAAGGACATTGAGAAAATACAATACAATCTGGGTCATTGTGGATCGATTGACTAAGTCTGCACACTTCCTGCCTTATAATATGTCGTATACCACCAATAAGCTCGTAGAGTTATACATCAAAGAGATAGTTAGGCTGCATGGTATACCGATCAGTATCATATCTGACAGAGACCCGATGTAGATATCTCAATTTTGGCAGTGATTTCAGGAAGGGATGGATTCCAGGCTTGATTACAGTACGACATTCCATCCTCAGACCGATGGGTAGACTGAGAGGGTGAATCTTATTATAGAGGATATGCTACATGCTTGCATGCTAGATTTTTAGTGGTCATGGGACCAACAATTTCCACTGATTGAGTTCACCTACAGTAGCAGTTACCAGGCTAGCATCGGCATGGCACCCTATGAAGCCTTATATGGACGGCGGTACAAGTCTCTGCTTAATTTGGAAGAAGTGGGGGAGAAGCTCATATTAGGCCCCGAGATCATGGAGAGTACGACCGAGATAGTTTGCTTAATCCACGAGAGGTTACGCATTGCTCAAAGTCGTCAGAAGAGCTACGCTGATCTTAAAAGGAATCATGTTGAGTTTCAGGTGAGCATTGTAGCATTGGTCACCTCGATATTATTGTGATTTGTGTTTTATCACTAATACTTGCATTTCAGGTGGGAGATAATGTTTTTGTCAAAATCTCTCCTACAAAAGTTGTGATGTATTTTGGGAAGCGTGGGAAGCTGAGTCCACGCTATGTTGGACCTTTTGAGGTATTGGGCTAAATCGGCGAGGTCGCTTACCGTGTAGCCTTGCCACTGCAGCTATCGAACATGCACAATGTGTTCCACTGCAGCTATTCTTGGTTGAGGAGCCAATACAAATCTTGGATCATAAAGAGCAAATCTTAAGAATCAAGAGCATTCCCTTAGTACTCGTGAAGTGGCGGAACCATTCTTCAGAGGAAGCCACTTGGGAGAGCGAAACGGAAATTCGCGAGCAATTTTCACAACTTTTTGAATAAAGGTAGTCGTAAACTATGTAAATGTAAGAAAAATATAAGTACTTTTGACGTTTAAAACTCTTTCTTTTCTAAACAAACATTATATATATCTATAACGATTACACAATAAAATCTTAAATATCATATTTATTCATTCTCGGTTAGAATCATATATCAGTAGAACCCGTGTCATCAGTTAGAACATGTATACCAGGTATGTGGTTATGCTTCTGAAAAAGTATTCGATTATGACATCTGAAATTTCTGCTCGAGTAATTACCGACATAGTGTTTGTTGTCTAGTGAGAAAAGGGTGAGGTAGGTGTGTGTGTGTTAGGTTTGAGTCACGGTGAAGTATGTTTCCAGGCACGTGATACTCGAGAAGGTATGCATCAATGTATGGGTGTAATCCTCTATGGCAGTATGAGATGCCGCACACAGTACATCCAGGTTACTACGGATCTCAACCCTTGAAAAGCGTGCTTAGTAAAGCCTATCACATCGCGACCCATTCTCTTTAGACATCGGACTATTTTAATTATGCCTTGATAAGAACTTGTGTTGGAATAAGGGCGTACCATAGACTTACTTAAGCTACTCGTTACATTTTCGAGGACGAAAATTCCTAAGGAGGGTAGAATGTAAAGACCCATATTTTTGGACTCGAATCAAACCGACCCTCTGTACGTATACGGCTCGATAGCCGACGTTGCCATTTGTTTGGATTTTTATCTAGATGTAATTGTGCGGATAGATTCTGATTTTGAGCCGTTTGGACCCTCATGCAAAAGTCATGTACTGACCTCGGTGTGGCCTCTCAACATCAGACCTAAGTTGTTAGAATTTGAAGTTTAACACACTAAGGTGTGTGTGTGCTTAACATATTGAGCAATCCTTTTATAAGAGGAATGGTATTCCCGTATGCTTTAGGTTAAGGCCTTCTAAAATTTATTTTCTTAGAGAAAAGGAGGAGACGAGAGCCATACGCCGAAAAACCTAGTTGTGTTTTGAGTTGTTTGATCATTACAAAACGTCGCCTTTATTCTGTCACCGATTGTGAGATCTATTTTGTGAAACCTTTTCTCTAAAACCCTTTTTGTTTGAAATCTTTAGGCCTAGGGCCAGGGAGAACCGACCCTTAGATTCATTTTCAATGATTTAGAGAGGATGGGATCGACTCATGGGGTAGAGGAAGCAATCTTGAATTCGTGAGATCGATTGCGGCATGAATCATCGAGGAAATCCGTCGATTTCGTTCTGAAACTCCGTTTGCGTGACTCGTTTCAAAGCGTGGAATCCTTAATTAAAGGTATGATTTTTATTGAGTTTAAGATTTAGAATCAATATATTAAACTTGGGTTTTATTTTAGGAATGTGTGGGATTCGATTCGGGTGAAAACAAGGCACAAAATCGCATCGCTCGAGCGAGGATAAAACTTGCTTTTTGTCTTCATTTTCGTTTTCTTTCTGATATTATCTTGGTATTTTAGTCGTAACCTTTTATTCTGCACTCTGATTAACATGAATCTTTTTTAGTTGGAAAGAGAACAGAAAGCTTTATAACTTTCATGTTTTCACCTACTCGTGAATTAATCGTTTTGAAGGTCAAACAATTAGGGGAAGGTTACATCAAATTATCTTTATTTTTATTTTCTTTCCGATACTGTCTTGGTATTTTAGCTGTAACATTTTACTTTGAAATCTAATTGACATGATTTATTTTGAGTTGGAAAGAGAATAACAAACTCTACAACTGTCTTGTTTTGACAAACTCATGAATCAATCGTTTTGAAGGTTAAAAAATTAAGGGACGATTACGTCAAATTCTAAGATTCGCACAAACTTGCCCATTTCAACTCGATTTTGAGGAAACACTTAAATAGGTCTAAATTATTAATGATTAGAGTTAATCTTAATGCATCATCATATGTTGTGATGTAGATTAAGGGCAAGAGGCTATTAATAGGATTTTGCCTGACTTCGTGCAACTCGAAGTTTTAATAGGAGAATCACATCTTTACAGTATTTTATTTTAACTCAGATGGATATTTTGAATTAGAATCTTTAAACTTACATATGCCATCAAAATCACATATGTAAACTGAAATTTGAGATGAAAAACTAAAAATTTGAATCTACCTGAACCCTGAAACCTGAATCTGCTTAAGCTCTGAAAAGCCGAAAATCTGAAATCAAGAATCTGAACTATATATAAGAAACTTACATCTGATATATATTAGTATCTATATCTATTTATGATTGACTTGAACAATCCCTCAAAAATTTCTGAACAACTTCCTGGCACAAGTTTCCCTCATGACGCAGGGGCTTGTTGCATCCTGAAAAAGGGTTCATGAACGAGGTAGGTAGGTGTTCCCATCGGCTATATTCCTGCCCTCGAGATATAGTTTACTCAGGAGGTATTTTAAGTTGAGGATTAAGTCATAAATTATTGAACTTTGTATATAGAAATTAGAGGCACTACGACACTGAAATTCTGCATTATTCATGAATCTATTTTCACATATTTAGAAACTGATCTTGCATATAATTTCTGCACTTAAATTTTGTTTTTACTTGGATTTCTGGTTTTGACATATAATATTTTGATACTTATTTTGAAACCCATGTTAGTTAAAATACAATGTCGTTGATGATATTTTTCTACAGAGCTTTGTTGGTTAGCTCACTCCGACTATACGTCACAGGTCTAGTTACTAACGTGGCTATTCAGGGCTGCGAGACTGAGCCTGATTATGTACCCGAGGAAGAGCCTGAGGTTCCTCCTGAGGAGTATTTCTCGACTTAGGATTTAGTTTATTTATTTGCTTTTGCTGAGAGTTTAGACTTGGGTGTAGTTTGTTTGACCAGTGGATGGTTTTTTGGATTTATGTCTTTACTTTTGTTTATTGTTATGAACCATGTTTCGGTGCGGACGGCCATCATTGGTGGTTCTTTACTTTAACTGCTTCCACATTAATTTCTTAGTTTTGGACATTTATTGTGCTTTACTCTGATATATGCCCTGTTTATCCGGCTTATCGTTTAATCGATAGGTTGGCGAACCAGCCTTTCCTATACTTGAGGGATTAGAAAAGTCGGGTCGTCACAAAATGTGACGGGTTTTCAGAGAAATGAAATATAAGAAGGAAAGCTCGAAGTGCTGAGAATCTATCCAAACCGATTGATCGAATTGAGAATCGATCGGTCAATTTTGACAGGAAATAGTTATGTATATAGAACAGAGAAGTGTGGTTTCTGAAGGGGGAAACCAATTGGTCAAATGGAAATTCGATCGATTGAATTGTGCCTCGACAAGCTCTGTGCTCAAATCAAGAGGTTCTCATTTGGTTTTATTCTGTTTGAGTGGATATTATGCATACTTGACAGGTTCATTTTGACTTAGAAACCTATCGATCGAAATGGAATTTGATCGATCGATTTGTGTCGACAAGTTCCTGTGCAAGTCGACAGGTTCCTATAAGGCTTGACAGGATGAAATGTGAAGGAGAGATTGATTTTTGAGGAAATCGATCGATCGGTTTGGGAATCGATAGATCCAGTGTGGGACCGGTTATATAAACAGAAATGTATGTTTTTTAGGGGAAACCGATCGATCGAAATATGTTTCAATCGATCAATTTTGGTAACCGATCGATCGGATTGGGATTCGATTGATTGATTTGGTCAATTTATGAGATTTTTCTATTTTGAGAAAGAAAGCTTTGGGAGACTTGGAACTTTCCGTTTTCGTTATTTTTGACTAATAAGAAGTTAATTGGTGTGTTCTAGGTTATGACAAAGGGGACATGAAGGGAATGTGGCCTTGATAAGAGAATCTCCGTTTTGGCTTCAAGTCGAGGTAGGAAAAACTCCATAACATGTGCATTTGATTATAATTAGCATGAATTTTGTGATGTGATAGAAATATGTGTGATTTGTGAAACTTGTTATTTTTTAGCATGAATATCATTCATGATTTTAAATATCAAAAGTGTGTGTGTGCATTTAGATTAGTGTGTGCGAAATCAACTATGTGTGTGTGTGACATCAGAAAGATGTGCATATGTATGTGTGAACTTCAGATTCCAAATTCAAAACCTAATTATAAATTACCACATTTCACGGTGATAAACTATGAGTTATTTTCGCACTTTGATTTAATATTTATATGTGATACCCAACCGACGCGACAGGATATTTGTGACCGATGCGGCAAGATATCCGTGACTGTTACGGTGAGATATCTGTATAATTGTGCTTTGGGATGGATAGATATCCATTCATGCCTTACCTATAGTGGTAAATTTCCTTTGGCACAAGCTTCTCTCATTCGAAGGGACTTGGGCATCATGTGAATGGTTCATTGAGCGATGATGGTGGGTATTCCCATCGGTATAATATTATGGCTCTCGATGCTATATATGCTCAGGAGAGGAATTAAGTTATCTGTTTAAGTTTTTTTTATGTTATGTGAAAAGCTTTGTAAATCATGTGTTAAGATTTGAAATTTGTATTTGATATCAATTTTCCTTCAAGTTAAATATCTAAAATTGTCAATTTTTGTTTGATAAGCATGTTCGAATTATGTCATAAAGTATATGTGTGATGTGATAATATGCATGCTATTGATGTTTTCTTACTGAGCTTAGATGTTAGCTCATCCCTCGACTATACATCACAGGTATAGGTGTAGATTAGGATCGGGTACTGGAGAAAGGCATAGGATCTCTCGTTTGGGGAATTTTACCCTAGGTGAGGACTTGGACTAGTCATTTTTTAGGTTTGCACAGTAAAGTTTTTAGGGTCTTTCAGATTTTGGACTTGATATGTCCGGAGATTTAATATAGATTTTGTACGTATGTTTTGGAAGCCACTGTTTAGGTGATGGGGGGCCATCACTAGTGGTTTTCTTATGGGTCCTTTGTATTAAATTTTATGTATAAAGTAGAAAGATTTAGTTTTGCCTTGTGATACCTATATTCTATTTTTCACGCATGTATGATATTTGCTTTGACTTCCACGCTTATACGTGGATATACCAAGTATTTCTGTGTACAAATTGTCAAGTGTGATCCGTCGGTCCGGTTTTTCCTGAGTTAAGATGTAAGAAATAAAAAAATATATATAGTACAGGATTTTGTGGAAACGGGAAAAATCAGGCTGTCACACAGATACCACTTTCAAGTCCAAAATTTCAGATATTCCAATTCTCATTTTGGGTTCAGAGTTTCAAATATTCAAATTTTCATTTCAGATTCAAAGATTCAGATATTCAAATTTTCATTTTAGATTCAGAGTTTCAAGTACAAATTCAGATTCAAGTTCAAGACCAACTACAAGTTCAAATATAGGTACAAGTACCAATTTCAGATACTAGTTCAAGCATGCCAAACAAGCAGTTCAAACAGTTCATGTCACTGTCAGATATTTCATTATAAGTATTTCAGCTTTTAATCATATCCATATCATATTATGTCATTGACTGTCATAACAGATCATATAATATACTATCATATCAGACCATATTATCATCATATCATGTACCTATCATGTCTAACATGTTACTAACTATCATATACTTATCTTGTACTTATCATGTACCTATTATATAATTATCATATACTTATCATGTACATATCATGTACCTATCATATACTTATCATGTACCTATCATGTACATGTCATGCACCTATCGTATACTTATCATTGACTTTTGTATTAACTCTGATTGTTAAATCAAGGGTCAATAACTTTAGTGATATTATAATTTTGGGTATGGGTTATGGTTATAACGGATTGCAGGTCTAATGGTTTATAGGTTCAACAGGTTCAATGTGTTATGGGTCCAATCCAATGCAATATGGGTCCAATGGATTTTAGGTCCAAAGGCCCAATTAGTTATGGTTCTAATGGATTTTAGGTCCAACAGATCAAACGGGTCCAATTAGTTATGGATCTAATGGATTTTATGTCCAAAAGATCCAATAGGTCCAATTACTTATGGGTTTAATGGATTTTAGATCCTAAAGATCCAATGGGTCTAATTAGTTATGGGTCTAATGGAGTTTAGGTCTAAAAGATTCAATTGGTTTAATTGAATATGGGTCCAATGGATTTTAGGTCCAAACGGTCCATTAAGCCATTCCCTAGGTAATTCGGGCCTTTACTAGATCGAAAAACTTAGGTTGCGGGCCTTTCCAAGGTCCGGGCCATGGGTGTTTAGTTCTCATGGGCCTTATTCAACATGTCTTGGGCTGGACCTGCAATCAATTTATCGAGCTCAGGGTCGGGTCCTTAAGCTAAGCTCTTATCATTCCCATCTATCCTATTTACTAGAAGTTTATGATTTTGGGCCGCATTGGGCTGTTAAAGAATTTGACCTGATCTTTTAGCTTGATTAATCAAAATCACATGGTGTAGACACCCAATTTTGGCCTAAGGCATGATCGACACATACTTCAAGAGTGGTGTACTCCTAAGCTTTCGAAAGCACTCTCAAAACCCTTAAGAATCATTTTGACCTTAGGAACCATCCCAAACCCTTAGGAATCAACCCGGGACCTTAGAACACATCCAAGACCCTTAGAAAGCCCAACAAAAATAGTGGATGGAAAGAGGAATGCCAAAGTTCACATAGACATTTGTAGTGCCTAAGGTCTATACCATTAGAAAGTAGAGGTTTCCAGCTGTCCAACAAGCCAAGAATCGCCTGATTCTGAGTTATACATCAAAAGTTATGGTGAAATAAAAATTACAGAAAAATGCTGGAAATTACACATATGTACATACTATGTACGCATGAGCAATTTTTACAGAAATTGGCCATACATACATACTATGTATGCACAACCAATTTGGCTTTTCTCTGCACAATTAGCCTCAAGAATGGACTCCAGACTTCTCTGTTTTATGAAAAATCAATGTTCCTAAGATATGCGTATGTACTATGTACGCATAGCTTAAAATCTTAATTTTAGTGAAAAATGGCAGATTTAAGAATTGGGGATTGACTTGTAGACCATCCCAGAGATTGAGGTGTATTTGTTTAGGACTGTTATACCCCTCCCAGCTATCAGTTTCACTCTTTTTTCACCTAACCCATCACCCTATCATTAACCATTAAAATCCAAATCCCTCTTCTCCAAGCCGTCAAAATCGTAGAAAACCTTAGATTAGAGATTACCTAATTGCTAAACCCATTAGCCCTTAAGTACCCCTCTAACCCCCCTCAACTCCTTAAATAGATAGCCACCTCCCCTTGTTTAAGGCATCTTTTAAAATTTCTAAGAGAGAAAACTCAACCCAATTGACTCCTCATTTGCCTAATTTTGAACTTTTTCAAACTTCAAGAACCCTAGCTCATCTCATACCAAAACTTTCATCATCACTCCCTAGCTTACATCTCCATAGTTATAACAAGTTAGAACCCTTCTTCTAACCAATTTATTTTCAGAAGCTCACCGGTGTCGCTCTCGCGCGAAGATCCACAACGGTACTACAAGGGCTCGAGAGCTCCAGCTCTCCCCTCTATTCCTTTAACATCTTTTAAAAGTGCCTTCGAGCAAAGGGGAAGTGCCGACCAATTTCTTTCTCTTTATATATATATAATTATATAATATATATATATATATATAATTATATATATAATATATATATATCTATTTGAAATGCCATAGAAGAGATCGCTTACGAGCAGGTTGATTGGGTACCTAATACCTTCCCGATTGATAACCAAAGTCCTCACCGAAGAAGATTTGGTGTTGACTGGTGATTCAGAGTCATATTTTATACTTCGGTCCTGATAATATTGATTTTGGGTATCCCATAACACCAAAACCTTTGGTGTAGACTCCCAAATTTGGCCCAAGGCCCGATTGAAATGCATTTCGAGAGAGGCGCACTTCCAAGCTTCTGAGGGCATGTATCAAACCCTTAGGAACCTTTCCAAGACCATAGGAATCATCCCAAACCCTTAGAGCCTACCCCGGATCCCTTAGAACTTACCCCAAACCTTTAGATACAGATCCCGACCATTAGAACCCATTCTGAACCTAAACTTTACCTTTCCGAGCAATGGATGAAGAGGGGTACACTAGGTTTGGCTGAGATCTTCTACTAAGATCGAATCATATACCATTGAAAAGTAGAACTCTCTAGCTTTCCAACAAGCTAAGAATCACCCTAATCGGATCTATACACAGAAAGATATGACATTTCAAAGTTTGAGACAAATTAGGGTTTTGAGGTGGGGACCCCTATGGTTTTGGCGCAAGTAATACTTACATCAGGCCATTTCTCCCCAGAAATGGCCTGGCACAACTATTAGTTGTGCTAGCCTACAAGTGGGTCCGACCTCGAGCAGTCAACTTCCAAAAACCCTCTTGGGCACTGTTTTACTGTACCTAAGGTTGGCTAAGCCTGGTTTTTTGCTTGAATTTTGAGATTGGGGTTTGACTTGTTGACCATCTTGATCCCCTGGGTGTGTTTTACTTGTTCTGTTGCACCCATTCCTATTCTATTTGAAACCCTTTGAGTGACTTAAAGCTCGAACCTATCATCCACCATTGGAGCTAGTTTTCACACCTTTCAAAGCTCCAAAAACCCTAGGAAACTTTAGATGGCTTGATTACCTAATTCTTAAACCTACTTAGCCTCTAAGCACCCTCCTAACCTCTCTTTTTCCTATAAATAGAGAGGCACCCCTCCCTTTGAAAGGGCATGAATTTTTGGAAAAAAAGGAGATTAAGAATTCCTTCTCTCTCTCCACTTTAGTGCCCTTTTGCATACAAATTCCAGAGCCTCAAACCTACCCTTAGACCATGCCTTTCATCAAAAACCTCTTAGCTTAGGTATGTGCTACCCTCTAGCCTCCTTCCTCTACACCTTAACTAGCAAGCCTTAGGAGCTAGAACCCTTCATTCCACCATACAAGCCATCGGAAGCTCACCGAAGCATACCTACGCAAAGGTCCATGGCTGTGCAACAAGGGCCCGAGAGCTTCGGCTCTCCCCTCTATTCCTCTACCTTCTCAATTCTTTTTCTATCCTCTCATTTGTGTCGTTACATTGCCAAAATTTTGGTAGGAATGGAGGGGCACAAATAGGATCTTAGTACCTTAAATGCAGGAGGAAGGGCTTTTTGCTTCTTTATTTTTATTCTTGTTTTGACCATAAGTAGAGACCACATTAAGCGGGTTGATCGGGTGCCTAACACCTTCCCAATCGATAACCGAAGCCCCTACCCAAGAGCCTTTGGCGTAGTCCGGTGATTCAGAGTCATATTTGTGATACTTCAGTGCTTATTAAAATTGATTTGGGTTTCTCGGGACGCCGAAAGTTCCGGGTGGTGACTCTAAGCTTTTTAAGAGAGTGCGCATCGTCGTGACAAGATCGTTACGACTCCTACGGTTGCACAGATGGCGACTCTGCTGGGGAGTAGTTAGTAGAGCTTTCCCTTGAATTTGGCCTTTTATTTTTGATTTTACTAACCTTTTTGCTATTTTTTTACTGTTTTTATTCACCCCTATGATTACGTCATTTTACTCACCCTTACATTTACATCATTTACGGGCCTTAGCCGATGGCGGGCCTACTTGCGCACCGCATTTAAATTCCTTTACTTTTCAGTCATTTTGGTGCCTTAGCCGATTGATGGGCCAACTTGCGCTTTGTATTTAATTTCCTTTACATTTCCGTCATTTAAAGCTCCTTAGCTGATTGGCTAGCCTATGTATGCAGTTAATTTTCGCAAACATATACTATCAGTGGACACCGACTTGTAGAGGCAGCACGGGACCATCACCCCCGGTCTTTGAACTTTAAGAAAACTTCCATAAAATCAAAAAATTAAAATTGAACCAACAAGGGGGACTTAATCAATTTTTGCGAGGTAGATTTTTTACGGGTTGAGTTTTTCTAGGCACACATACAACCTCCTGGTTCTTAGTACAACGGCAGCCCCTAGTGGTGATGATCTGGAAAAGTTTCAGCCCACCTAGTACCTGAGAAAGTGCTCGAGTTGGAGGTATATCAGGTGGGTAAACTTCTTGTTACTTAGCCTAAAACCTTTGGGAATTGAGCGTTAGTGGACCCGCACCGGCCTTGTATCCCTTAGGTTCGGTGAGGAGAGACTTGTTGCAATTAAGAGACCAATCCTCGAAAGCATTACTTCCAGATAACCAACAGAAAAGACCAAAATATGGGTTGATGTTCGGTTGTCAAAGCAATTGCCCCCACACTTTATACCTGGCGCATCTATTACATGCGCCAAGCCTGGAATCCCCCGATTTGCATTGGCACATGTAATAGTGGTGCCAAGCATAATCTAGCCTAAGATTGGCTTGGCACAGGTAATTAAAGTGCCCAGTGTGATTTGTTCCCACCAGACAGTGTAACCCGAGTTTGTGGCCTATCTCAAATTCCCAGAATCCCCAATTAGTGATTTTAGTGCCTCTATTTAGGCCCTGCAATTTCTGACACCCAATACGCCCCCGTCGGTCAAAGGAAGGTGACTTCGTTTTGACTTGTTCCAAGGGATCAAGTTGTTTGCATCAATTTTTGTGCGTTCAATAGATCAAAGGGTTTCCCTTTGATTCTTTCGAAGCGCTTCAGAGTCTTTGCCGCAGGACCTATTTAGGGTATGAAAGCAACACGAGACGGCAATTCAAAGTCCTCGGAATCCTCAAATCATTTCCATTTTACAAAATTTTCAAAAAATTAAATAAGTCAAAAACCCAAAAATAGAGATTTGTGGTGCCGGCACAACAGCATCATCTTGTCCTCCGGCATCCCGTAAGGAAAGAAGGAGGAAACTTTATGGGCCCCACCCGAGGCTCCCGTACCCTACCTGATACCAAGCCATGTCGTGGGCGGTGGATCCGGCATACGCCGATCCCGACTCATCCCCGCTACATTCTTCAACTCACTCCCATGCGGAGGAGATGTTCACGACAATTCCCCTCACCCAATCCTCCTTCACCGTTACTGGCCCATTTGGCGCCCCCGTTTTCCCATCTACCACCTCCCAAAATACCCAAAATCCAACCCACCATTCCCCATCATTTTCCCCAACCATGCCCATTCCCCCATCCATGGCCATTCCCAATCCATCTCACCTTCCATCCACACCCATTCCAAACTCAACCCAATCCTCCACCTTCACCAATAAACCCTATTTCTCATCTGCCCGACGCATACCCAATCCACCCGCATCTACCCATGCCGCATCTAATTTTACGAATCCCCCATACATCCCTTCATCTACCTAGGCCATGCCCATTTTTATTGAGGCCATGACCAGCTTTTCTCTCTCATTCCCCCACATCCATACCCCATCCCTCATCATCCCAATATATACCCAATCCACCCACATTCACTAATGCCCCACCTAATTTCTCCAATCCACCCCATGTCCCACCATTTACCCAAGTCATGACCAATTTTACCAGGCCCATGTTCAATTTTCCCACCAGTTCCATCCCATCCACATCCCACCATCCCTTAAATGCACCATCTCCATCCGATCCCTCTTCGATGGCCATGATGGAGGAGATGGTCCAGGCCTACACTAGATGGAAAGCCTTTCAAGACATCTCCTCTCACCCACCCACATCCCTAAATCTATCCCATGCCCTACCAAGCCTCCATGTTTCATTCCCCCATGATCCCCATCATCCATACCATCGAAACTCCCATTACCCAAAACCTCCAAAGCCCAATGGCCCAATCCCCCATCACCCAGACCCATCAGGGGCGCATGACCCATATATCCCAAGGCCCCATGGGCCAGACCCATCAAGGCCTCATGGGCCAGACCCATCAAGGACTCATGGGCCAGACCCATCAAGGTCCACTAGGTCAGACCCAACAAGGCCCAATGGGCCAAACCCATCTGTTGGTGTGCGCTTTTTCTGGGTTCCTCTCGATCCCCATTGAATCAGTGACTCCAATTCTGTCCAAGTGGACTCTAGCGATGCGACATTTGGAATGTTAAAAATAATGGGTTTTCTAGGAAGGTTCCTAGTTTGTGCGATCGCCAGCTACAGACATTTATCGACGCTGCAACACATCAATGATCACGCTTAAGAGTGGGTATGGGTTACTTCTATACTGAATCGTCCGCCTGCGAATGTCAGCAGCTATGTCTTTTTCTTAATTTAGATAGTTTAATTTCCCTTTATAGTTGTAGTTCTGGTCAGTTTAGACTTCGTTGATTCTATTGTGAGTTTAGCTGTGTGGTGGTCTATTGTAATTTATTTAATTTAATATTCTAGTTCTATCAGGAGTTTTGTTAAATTTTTCTATTCCTATCCTTATCGAAAGTCTAATTAATTGACTGTCCTCGTACTATTAGAAATCCAATTAATTTTAGTCTCCTAATTCCATTAGAAGTCTGACTGTGATCAGGTTTCCTAATTGTATTAGGAGTGCACATGTAATAGCTCTTGATGAAACTCTAATTAATTCATGCATGCTAATCGTACTAGAATTCTAATTAAGCACGTATACTAGTTGTACTGGAATTCTAATTGAGTCAAGTATAACAGTCCTACTAGAATTCTAATCAAAGTAGAAAACTAATTTTACTGAAACTCTAATTTAAGCAAAGGAATTAATTTTATTAAAATCTGATTAAAACAAATAAACTGATTTTATTAAAAATATAATTAAAATAAATAAAACTAATTCTATTAAAGTTCTAATTAAAGCAATGAATTAACTATACTAAAAATCTAATTGAAACAATGAAATTAATCATACTAAATTCTAATTAAAGCAAGGAATTAACCAATTAAAATCTGATTTGAAGAAATTAATTGATCATACTAAAGTCTAATGAACTTGATTAATTAATTATGTTGAAATAAAATAAACCTATTAATTAATTATACTAAAAAAATAAGAAAAAATAATTAACTGATTCTAGGATTCCTAAAAAAGGGGTTTTGGGTCCGCTATGCTAAGGAGGATTGGCCTCATTCCCGAGTACCCTCCGTAAGCTCCCTTAGGCAAATCGAATGGCTGAGATTAAAGATAAATTAGATTTTGGACCGTAAAATCGTATTTTAGATTTTTCGGAGTCAATTTTAGAATAATAATTATGAATTGAATTGTGAACTAGAATTATAAAAACTGAAATTATATTTAAGATTTTTAGAAGTATTAAATCAAGGAATTAAAATTAAATTTAAACTTTTTAGGACTGAAGTCGGGTCTGAAATCAGAAAATCAGACCGTATGATTAAAGACTGGTGCTGAATCGAAGGATTAGAACCAGAAATTAATGATATGACTGTAGATTGAGATTTTAGAATGGAATTAGAGCCTAGGGTCGCTAAATTAGACCGTCGGATTAAGGACTGGTTCCGAATTCAGAGAATTAGAACCAGATATAAAATATTTGCGATCTAAAAAGGGTGCTAAGGTCTCGGACTGAAAATTAAAATCTATGACCAAAACTAATAATGAAAGCTATGAAAAGTATCCTAAGTCTAAAATTGAGATTTTTTACCTAGGACCGAGGGTTGTGGAGAGAAATCTCGAAGCTTGAATTTTGAAATCATGTCTAGGTTGCTTTATGGGTTTGTCCTCGGAGTTCTCTAGTTTCAGAATCCCAAAAAAAATCCGTTCTCTCTTCGAAAATTACCCAGCCTCCTGGGCGAATTTAGAAAAAAATCTTTTATAGGTTTTTCTTCAATTACGCGCCATTTTCCAGGCGTTTAACTGAATTACGTGCCATTTTTCCGGCGCTTAATCGCTTTGAGTCGGTCATCGACTCAGTGAGCGACCGGCTGACTTGCTCAGTGAGTTTCCTAGTCTTAATAGCATTAGGGCTAATTACGTGCTTGTTAGTACGTGCGCAATCCAATTAAGCATTTCTTCAGAAGCGTTTAATCGAGGAAACTTAGGGGTCATGGACTGCGAGGCTAGGTCTGGAGTAGGCCAATTGCGCGCTGGTGATAGAGCGTGCAATGATCACGCGCCTGATTTCAGGCCTGTGATCGAGTCTCGAATACGTCTAGGAAAGGAAGTTTCGTTTGAACAGGGGACTGATTGCGCGTTTGTGGTATGACGTACAATCGAATTATGCGTGGGGTCTCAGGCGCTTAATTCGGGGATGTCCGAGTCTAGTCTCTAGTCTAAAATGCAAGACTATTGTTTAAGTCTGCATTCCGACCATATATTATTGTTTCAGTATATAGTCTCCCTACATTGGGATCTGAGCCACAGAGCTATTGTTTCAGTCTGTGTTCAGCCATGTACTATTGTTTCAGTGCATGGTTCCCATATCAGGGTTATAAAGTCAAAGGTTCACCGAACAAAATAGTATATCCCGAGAGGCCAAAATGGGGGTGTCTACACTATCAAGGCCCAATGGGCTAGAACCATCAAGGCCCATTGGGCTAAACCCACCAAGGCCCAATGGGCCAGACCCAACATGCCCAAAGCCTCATGGTCCAACCCTCCCAAAGTTTTATGGCCCAACATTTCCAAGGCCTCATGGCCCAAACCCATCAAAGCTCTTTACCCTACACCCAAGCCGAACAAGATCCAAACCTTTGGTCTCCATACCCATACCCTTTACAATTCCTTCAAAGTTTCACTCACCCACAACCCTCATACCTAGCTCAAACCCATGCCCTGCATCAACCCCAATTTACCCATGTCCCTACACCCCAAAACCATCTTCAAGCTTTTCCCCATACCCAATGGCCCCATCAGGCCCCACCCCAAAATCTAACTTTCACTCATCCCTTCACTCTGTAAAATTTCCCTCACATTCAATGGTCTTATCCGACCCCATTCAGTCCATACAACACCAACAAGAGAATCCTGCCCTCACTACACCATATCTAGACCAACATTATGAAGAGGACGAGTTAGAAACAGTGGGGCTTATGCCAGGGCATTGCCCAACATTAATCCCCCACCCATGATCACCAAACCCCTAGTAGCACAGAGTGAAGCAAGACCTACTGTTGAGAAGATGCCCCCCATGTCTAAGGAATCAGAGCAGTTGAAAGAGCAGCAAGATAAAATTCAGAAGCAGCTATTGAAAATGGGTAGAGCTGAAATCCATGCCACTAATTTTTCAGACTTGTGTTTATTTGTTGAAGTCCCCCTACCCCCAAAATTCAGACTTGTGGGCACATGTGCCAGTATGGGGGGGATGAAAGACTACTGATAAAGGTCTTTTACAAAAGTTTAACTGGTCCTGCTTTAAGATGGTTCACATCCCTAGAACCATCTATGATAAAGACATGGAAAGATATGACTCATCTATTTCAAGAGCAGTATGTCTATAATATAGACATTGAACCACACAAGTTAGACTTGACCCGATTGAAGCAGAACCCGAATGAAACCTTCAACAATTACTTAGGGCATTGGAGAGCACTGGTAGCTCAGGTGAGAAACAAGATACTTGATGACGAACAAATTGAGATGATTTCAAAGAATACCCTGCCAGTGATCTCCGACTTTGTCATTTACCAATAGTAATCCAGCTTTGCTGGTTTGGTGAGGAACACCAATCCTTGCGAAGACGCTATCAGGGAAGGTCATCTAAGCAAGAACATATCGGGTGGAACTAGCGGGGTCAAGAGGATCTCAGAGCAGAGAAATAAGAAAAGAGCAGGAGCCGATGTTTAGAATATTGCCAACACCCAACCCAACACTAATATAATCCCATTCCAATTCAAAGTCGCTCAGCTAGCTCCAGTCACAAGCGAGCCGATGCAAAGAACCGGTAATGGGCAAGGAGCGCAGATGACTCTAGAGCCGAGAAGGACCCGCTATGACCAAGTTTTTATGTCCTTGGGGTAATCTCTAAATATACTTTTGCCTTTATTAATAGAAAAGAGATTAGTCACAGCCCTCCAACCATGACCTCCTCCAAATCCTATCCCGAGGAACTATGACCTCAATACTCACTATAATTTTCACCAGGGTTTAGGTCACCCAATCGATTGTTGTTTTCCATTAAACCACGCAATATAAGATTTAATTGAGGCCGGGAATATTATTCCTCCTGCACCTTCCCAAGTGAACCAATACACGAACATACATCAAGCACCGCTGTCCCCACACCCTCCTAGTGGGGCCGGTCCAAGACCCATTGTTGGTATGATCGAGGAGGATGATGAGGAGTTTGAATTTGACCCATTAGATTACATCAGTGATCGAGAAAGTTTTATAGCACCAAGGCAAGAGATCAAGATGAAAGAAGTATTGGGGTGATTGAACCCTTGAATTTGTCAGATTATTTCCCCAAACCAGCACTCCAAATTGAACCTTTAGATCTTAGAGCTTACTTCCCATTACCCACTCCTGTCAACTATGTACAAATTAATGCTTACCAACCATATTCCACCACCCCCACCAATTACCCAATAGCCCATCATGTCCCCCATATCCCACAACCACCTATCAATTATCAGTGGTCCACCCTTACCCCATTACCCCCGGTACAACCATCCACAAACCTCATCACCCCAACCTGGCCTACTTTTGCCACCCGCCCATCCATCACCGAGGTGAACTAAGTCTTACCTACCCTACCTGAGCCATTAGTATAAGTGCATCAGATACCGGCAGCTAGTCCATTTTAGATTTCTGGACCAACTTACAATCCTCATCAGGTCCCACTTAGTTATGAACAGATGAATGTCAATGCCGATAGCAATAGAGAAGAGACAGTGGACTTTGTTACCATATCTGGGAAAATCTCTAAGCAGCTAGAGGCACCAGCAGCAGCACAAGCCCAACCAGAGGGGAAGAAAGATAGTGAGGTGAACCCGTTTGAGAAAATGAGCAGAGAGGATATACTGGAGACTCAGCTGAGAAGAATGCCCGCTCATATCACAGTCTGGGACCTATTTATGACCTCCCCACTCCATTTTAAAGAACTAATGGGGGCATTAAAGAATGCACATGTATCTCTTCAGGTCAGCCCTTATGAAGTCGGGCAGGTAATTGGACAGGCGATGGCTCCTAATGTCATTTCATTTTTGGACGCCGATTTATCGGAGGAGGGAAATAGTCACTCAAAATCCCTCAACATCATGATAGAATATGAGAGCATGATAATCCCCTTGGTATTAATTGATAACGGGTTGGCTCTAAATGTTTACCCCCTAAGAACAGGTACGGAGATTGGAGTGGATCCGTGCATGTTGAGACCTACCAGATCTAGTGCTAGAGATTTTGATAATACACGAAGGGAGATAATGGGAGAAGTTGACCTTGAGCTGGTGATTGGGCCAATGACCTTCTCCATATTATTTTAAGTAATGGATATCAAGCCCTCATTCAATTTATTAGTAGGGCGCCGTGGTTACACGAAGTTGGAGTGATACCTTCGATGCTGCATTAGAAGCTCAAGTTCATGTCTGGACAGAAGGTTATCACCATAATAGGTGAGGGGCACGATGAGAAAGAAAAGGCCACCCATAGCATTGAGAACTCAAAAGTGTTGGATGTGCGACACACAGCTGAAGATATCGACCTCCATAGTTTGGAATATGAGGTATCGACTGTAGTCTCAGATCCCCCAGAAAGCATCACTTCAAGAACAGGAGGTGGAATGGTAGCGACGGTGGCCATGCTCCAAAAATGGGACTATCGAAAGGGTAAAGGACTAGGGCCTAGACTGCCAAAGGCAGACAGAAGGCCAGATTTGGGCTATGTTACAAACCAACGAAATAAGAGGTCCAAGGGGCCAAAGAGAAAGCCTGAGCCGCAGCAACTGCTAGAGCCCAGGGAATTAGCTTAGAGGAGAAGCCCTCTCCCCGGCCTCACATCAGAGATTCATTTGTGAGCACTAGGGTTGTGAAAATTGATCGGAATGGGTAACCTGATTAACCCCACATAAATGCACGACACTTGTTCAGCCCACCAATCCCAAATCATCCCTCCCAGCCTGAAAATAGACCTGGCCGCGTTATCTCTCTTTGAGAAACGATGTTCCATACCTGCATCATCCCCCCTTGTGATAAACTATCACAGGACTATGCTGATGTTTAAGGATAGAATCTCAGACGATTCCATGATCGGGATGATGGAGGCTGACTCCAAAGAGACATATCAGTCAACACTCCCCATCCAAATCTGAACAGGTAAAGGAGTGGCATCTCAGGTATGCAATCGGGTGTCTGTGCTCCAAACTCTAGAAGCGGCAGGTGGCCTGAAATTCGACACCAATTTCCAAGAAAATATAACCTATAAAAAGTGAGATGAGCCCTTCACAAGCAATACCGTGTATATATAGGGACTTGCTATGCCAAGAGCCCATTTATGAAGAAAACAAAAATCCCCAAAACATAGAAAAAATATAAAAACTAAAAATATTGTCTTTTAAAATTCTAAAAAAGATCAAAGAAAAGGATGCCTTAATTAAGAATCCTGTCCCATGTTAAGTCGACCTTTCCTTTAGAAATACAAGAAGAGGTAGGAGTCATGAGTCTGGACGAGGAGATCCCTACTAAAGAGCTTCCCAATGAACTCCTAGAATGGCTTGCTGACTTTGAGTATGGTCCTACCCCTATTGTTGAAGAAACCGAGGATGTCAATCTAGGTACTATGGAGATTCCAAGAATTACCAAGATCGGAATATCATTGTCTCCTGAGGAAAGAAAAAGCATGATCGATTTCCTTCAGTCACACGAAGACGTCTTTGCATGGTCGTATGAGGACATGCCTAGTTTGGACACTGATTTGGTCGAGCATTAGTTGCCACTCTACCTTGATATCAAGCCAGTAAAGCAGAAAGTGAGGTGACTCCGACCCGAGTGGATGCTAAAAGTGAAGGATGAGGTCATCAAGAAATATGATGCGGGGTTTCTCATGGTATCTAAATACCCCCAATGGTTGGCCAATATCATTTTGGTACTGAAGAAGGATGGAAAGGTCTGCATGTGCATTGATTTCAGAAACGTCAATAGGGCGAGCCTGAAGGATGATTTCCTGTTACCACACATCGACATCTTGGTCGTCAACAGTGCTAAGCACGAGATGCTTTTATTCATGGACGGATTCTCTGAATATAATCAAATCAAAATGGTGGAGGCAAACCGAGAGAAAACAATGTTCATCACTCCCTAGGGAACTTTCTGCTACTGAGTTATGCCATTTGGATTGAAGAATGCCGGTGTGACATACCAGAGGGCCATGACAGCATTATTCCATGACATGATGCACTGAGAAATTGAGGTATACATCAACTACATGATTGCCAAGTCACCAGTCTGAAGTGATCATCTGATAAACCTCCAAAAGTTATTTGAGAGGCTGGAAAAATACTGGCTGCGGCTAAATCCTCATAAATGTGCATTCGACGCTATGTTAGGAAAATGTTTTGGCTTCATTGGCAGCAGAAGAGGTATCAAGGTCATCTCAGTCAAGGTGAAAGGTATCACGGAAATGCCACCACCGTCTATCGAGAAAGACGTCAGAGGGTTCTTGGGCAGGATACTGTATATTAGCTGGTTCATCGCACAACTCGCTTTGATCTGCACACCAATTTTCAAGTTACTGAGAAAGGACTCTCCCGTCGAATGGAACGACGACTGTCAGGCCACATTCGATAAAATAAAAAACTATCTTCTCAACCCGCCAGTTTTAGTACTGCCTGAGCCGGGGAGACCACTCTTAATGCATCTCTCCATGACGGAAGTCTCGATGGGATGTGTCCTAGGGTAGCATGATGAGACAGAAAGAAGGGAATGAGCTATCTACTATCTGAGTAAGAAATTTACTGACTATGAGACGCACTATTCTCATCTAGAGAAAGCATGCCTGGCTCTCGTATGGGCCACCCAGAGGCTTCGTGACTACTTACTATCTCAGGCCGTTCTACTTTTAGCACGCATGGATCTGTTGAACCTGTTTGGAAAGCCAGCTCTTACTGGGTGAACTGCATGCCGGCAACTTCTCTTATCAAAATTTGACATCACCTATGTCACCCAAAAGTCGATCAAAGGGCAAGCACTCACCAATCATCTTGTCGACAATCCATTGTAAGACAATGAGCCTTTGAGAACCGAATTCCTTGATGAGGACATCCAATTCATGATGAAAGACGATACAGAGGAAGTAGAGGAATCCTGGGTAATGCATTTTGATGGGGCAGCAATGCCGATGGCCAGGGAGTTGGCGCTATTCAGATTTCGTCGAAAGGGTCGCACGTACCAGTTTCTGTCAAGCTCAATTTCCCATGCACAATTAACATGGCTGAGTATGAAGCTTGTGCAGTAGGACTACAAGTAACAATTGATTTGAAGGTAACCCACCTCAGAGTGTTTGGTGATTCCCAGTTGATCAAATGCCAGATGAATGGAGATTGGAAGACGAAGGATGAGAAACTGATCCCTTACCACGTGCACCTCGAAGATCTGATAGCATGCTTTGAGGACGTTACCTTCTCCTATGTCCCACGGATAAGGAAGTGCTTCGCCGATGCGTTAGCAACTTCGGCATTAATGATAGAGATCTCCTATGGTGTCGAGATGAAACCCATCATAATTGAGTAGAGGAATGAGGCGGACTTCTACCTATAGATTGTGAAACCCCTAAAGCCTGATGATGAACCACCATTGTTCGGACATCTAAGACTGACGAACCATTCAACGTCTGGCGCCTGGTTATGTCATTTGCGGTGCCTGCCTTTACAAGCAATCTTTCAATAACGTTTTACTCAGGTGCCTTACAGAGAATGAAGCAGTCAATATCATGAAGGAGATCCATGAGGGAGTGTGTGGTACCCACGTCAATGGTCATATGCTCGCTAAGAAAATCCAACGGCAAGGATGCTACTAGACCACTATGGAATCTGACTGCTGCAGACACGCTCAGAAATGCTACAAGTGTATGGAATACTCCAGTCTGATACACGCTCCTACCATCGATCTACATTGCATGATCACTCCATGGCCAGTTGCCACCTGGGGCCTTGATGTCGTCGAAATGATTCATTCGAAAGCATCAAATGGATATCGATTTATCCTCATCGCCATTGAATATTTCACCAAATGGGTAGAGGCAACATCATATACAAACGTCACGGCCAAGCACGTCGAGAAATTCATTAAGAGCAACATTGTGTGTCGATTTGGCACACCCAAGGATATCATCAATGATAACGGCATAAACTTTGCGAACAAGCGTGTTAGGGCCTTCTGTGAGCAATATAAAATCAATCACCACCGCTCATCGCCTTATCTGCCACAAACCAATGGGGCCGTGGAGGCTGCTAACAAGACTGTTGTCTGCATCCTCGAGAAAATGATCATCACCTATTGAGATTGGAGCGAGATGTTGCCGTTTGCATTATGGGCCTATAGAATGTCGATCCGCACTACTACGGGGGCAACACCATTCTCCCTTATTTATTGAGCTGAGGCCGTCTTGCCGATAGAGGCTGAAGTACCTTCGCTCTGTATCCTCATGGAATCAGGCCTATCTGAAGCTAAAAGAGAGAAATCCCGCTTTGAGAAATTGAACCTGTTGGACGAGAAAAGGCTCCTAGGCCTGTGTCATGCCTAGGTCTATCAAAGTTGAATCGCATGCGCTTACAACAAATGTGTTCGCGGCCGAGATCTGAAGGTAGGAGACACGATACTTAAGAAGATCTTCCCATCCCTCCATGTCAATCTGAGAGGAAAGTTCAAGCTTAACTGGGAAGGACCTTACGTCATTCGAGAAGTGTTTCTAGGATACACCATCCACCTCGCCACCATGGACGAAGATCACTTTCCCGAGCCCATCAATGCTGGATATGTTCGACGGTTCTACTCCTAAGTCTCTGCAGCAAGGTAAGTATTGACAGAAATGGATACGTGACTGCTCAAGGACCCCACAAAAGAGGCCACCATTTCAAAGCTTAGTAGCCAAAAAGTGTCCCTAAAATAACTATACCCTTTTCCTACACCTGTTGAGCCATTGTCCTTTCTTTCTCACCCCCTCCCAGAAAAAGGAAAAATGTGTATATAATACTAACAGAAAAAAGAGAAAAAGAGTTACTATGAAATCCAAAAAAATTGGAAAAGCAAAATCCCAAAAAAAGGATGCCTAAAAAGAGAAAAGAACAAAAAAAAATATATATACATATATATAGAAAAGGAAAAGTGGGGCATGTACAGTCAAAATCCTCCAAGGAAGAAGTGTGTTAGGGCAGCTAGAACCCAGTCAAGGAAACCCTTTTTTTACCCCATAATACTTTCAAAATCCTAACCTTACCCATGGCCACGATACAACCCGAAGGTCTGTGAGCAGTTAAAGTATCGGTCGAGTTAGCACGAGCCAAGCTGTGAGACGATCAAATGAATCCCATTCGGCCGGCTATGACAGAATCAACGTTTATGTTGTGGTTGAAAATAAAATATAAAAGAAAATGAAAAATAAATAAAAAATACAAGCTCAAAGCAAGATGGACGTAGTGAAAATCCGAAAGGGCGCTACGAGTAAAAA
The DNA here is from genome assembly GCA_021018995.1 of Chloranthus sessilifolius. Classification (NCBI taxonomy): domain Eukaryota; kingdom Viridiplantae; phylum Streptophyta; class Magnoliopsida; order Chloranthales; family Chloranthaceae; genus Chloranthus; species Chloranthus sessilifolius. The sequence continues at coordinate 102,758,768 of CM037597.1, forward strand.
GAGCGAGTTTGTGCGGACTTGGTGAAAACCTGAAAGGACGCTAGGGGTAAAAATACAAACCCAAGGATGTAGTGAAAACCTGAGAGAGCACTACGGGTAAAAAGAGGGAAACAATGGGCATGAGAAAAACCCACCTTGGGCGTTGTGAATAACAATGTTGAAGGAGGAAAAGTTGAAAGATAATATGAATGATCCCTTGGTTACCCTACCCATGCCATCATTTCCCGACTCCCTACCAAGCCGCTCATGTTAGCTCCAATCACGGTTCCAACCAAGAATGTCTTAAATGGTCGCACCGTCAAACGTATGACCCAGGGTAAGGAGAGAAGGCCGATTCTATCCCAAGGGATGGATTTTCCAGCCTTAGTAAAAATTGCTAACCTCACTCAAATCCAATCACGTGAAAGAGGGGTTCAACCTTGCTCAAAAGAGGACCCGTCACCCCCCTAATATTTAAGGTATCAAACCAAACAAAAAGAAGAAAAAAACAACAAAAAGAGTTAATAATTTTCCTTTCCCAGCACTGTGCACGCCCCACTCCGGGATGATTGGCTCGATGACTGGAACGACCCCTTTTGTAAAAGATAATATATTTTCCTTCCTAATTTTTACACCCACACTGTGTGTGCCACAGGATAGCCGACACAAACCCCCAGTCCATCATTTTGTGAAAATAAAATAGAGAAGATAAGATTCTTGTAAAATGATAGATTTCCTTTTTTTTTTATTACAAGTCTGTACCTGGCTGACACCACATCCCAAAAGATAATATGTGTGATGTCTATCTTCTTTCTTTCTTTTTTACAAAAGTACAGCAAAAAAAAAAACATAAAGAAAATATGTATACTAAAAAATATGTATCTGAATAGGGGTTTCTTCCGCTCCTTTCTCTGAGTCTGATCTGTACAGGATATTTGAGGGGGAAGTATTGTCTTTGCCGGACCCCCTAGACAGCTTGCCTATATTGAATACCTCAACTACATTCATAGACATTAATTAGTTTTAAAATGCACCTAACTTTAAATCATTTATTTGTGTAGGAACAATCCCCACCAAGGTATGCAGCCTCGAGGAGCATTTACAAGCAATCATAAAATCATCATGCAAACAATCAGATATAATACAAGGGAAATAGAGCAGGTGATAAAGGAAAAAGCATTAACATTCAAGACTGAAAATCATCCAAATCAAATGAACTAGTGCCATAATATCTATTACAATTTGATCAAAAATCCCAAAATATTGTCCTGAAGTATTTAAAAATTTCAGAAAACCAAGAGCTAAGCCTAATCCTTTCTAGCACCTTGGACTTTTTGCGATTACGCATCGAGCTCCAATATGTTCGGGTCTCTCCCACTCGAGTCCACACCTGAGGAAGTCAGCTAAGAAAGGAGTGTGATTCTTTTTCCTGAACACGCTGCAAGATCATACCATAACCCATCAATCAATATTAGTCGAAAGAAAAAGATAGTGAAACAACCATCCAGATTAATCGATGAGACACTTACTATCTCCTCCTTCTCAAGGCCTTGAAGATAGCGATAGTACTCTGCCTGATGGACTGCCGACTCATAATCCTGCAGGGGAGAGGAACAAAAAAGGAGGTCAGCTGCACAGTTCATAATACAGAGAACAAATATGGAAAGGAAGGGAGACTTACCCTGGGGACTAATTCAGGTGGGGGAGCTCACTCTGCCTCAGCAGATATATGGGCCTGCTCGTCCACCACAACACATAATTTCATGAGAAAGGCACCGTCAAGGCGGTTAAAGGTCCCCTAGATCCCAACGGTCGAACTACCTGAGGCACCGTGTCAAAGGGACCTGAAGGGCCAGCTCCAGATGAAGGACCAGCTCCCGTAGCCTCAGCGGTACCCACCGGCGCCCCATCGTCATCATTAGAATCACCTCCCTGCTCAAACTGAGAAAAGAAATAGGGCTCCCAGTAGTCAAGATCACAAGTCAACCAAAGCTACAAGGAACTGATCTAAAAGAGAAGGGATAACTACCTGAGAGCGTGGGCTACCAAAAGCTAAGAAGTTTGTGCCAGGAATGAAGTGTGGGAGAAGAGACCGATAAGGTAATGACTTGTACCACATCTCCGAGCACTAAGAGGGCATTAATAGGGACCTCGTTTTGAAGGAATTCGGTAGTGATCTCCTCTATAATACCCACGGGCGCCATGACATCTACAGGGGGAGCAAAGGGCATGGTAGGATGGTCCCAATACTGATGAACTACTTGCTCCCCCTAGTAATAAGCCCGGGCCCAGGCCCCATAGAAAAAGGCAACGCGATGGTCGACGAAGAGGCGAGATGAACCTACAGCGGCTCGATCTCAATAAGGAGAACCAATGTAGGGGTCATATATAATCTGCCCAAATCAAGGAGTGTCTGATCAGTCAAACATGCAACAAAATAAAGGAAAAACTCAAAAATGAAAAGGGAAAAAATAACTTTTCATGCTCCTATATCAACAGGTCAAATTGGGACCTCTGGCCGATCTCCAGGTGTTTCATGCTGACATCCATATGACGGTGTGTATTCCAATTGCTCAGGAGCGGATAGGTGTATATCTCAGATTGAAGAAGGGGATGGCTGAGCTGAAAATGTAAATACCCCCACACCTGACATGAGTAGTGCATAAGGGACAAGTCAGAAGTAGAGAATGATCATCCAAATAAACTGAGGAAAGCAAAATGGTCAGGGATTACCTCCAAAGCAGGCCAAAAGCTGACGACGGACTTTGAGTTGCCAACAGAGACTCGGACCAGGTTGGACATCAATGCGGTGTATTCGGCCCCGCCCCAATCATATCTATGCACTTCATTCGAATTATCCATAAGGCTGAGGAAGGCCAGGGAGACCCCACCGCTGGCATTGGTAAAGAGGGTCTTGCCCAGTAGCAGGAGGAACGATATTGGGGCCAACATAACCGTGGACCAGGCTCAATGAAAATGTTCGCGCCTAGCTGCCCCAGATCTACCAACTCATGCAACTCAAAAAGATCAGATAGCTTGGACATCTTGACCTCGGCACCATGCAAACTCGTGGAATGGGGAAAAGCCCCTATCAATTGAATGATCTCATCCCGAGCAGGCACTGCAAGGTTGGCCACCAGAACCCCCCCTATCCGGATCCCCGTCATCATGGCCCAATCCACGAGAGTCGGCGTCATCTCGGCTGTGGCCATGTGAAAGGTCATGGTCTCTGGATGGAAGCACTCAATCAAGGCCCTTAGATAGGCCGAGTCAGCTCACATAGCAGGGCATGAAAGGAACTCTCCAAAACCGGCCTGTCCAAGCAAGAACCTCATGATCTGTGGGAGGTAGTGATAGAACTGTTGGAAGTCCAGCCAACCGCTTCGAAACACGATATGGGGCAAGGCCTGTACCAAGGTAAAAGAGGCATCAGATCATGGTAATATAGCAAGGTTGCACAAGGAAGAATAACTAAACCTATCCCTTTACCTTGCCCACGATACCAAAATTGGAGATATGGATATGTTGTTGATGTAGCAGACCAGCATGGGCGGCCTCGCCCTGCATATCATAGCCAGTAGGGCTCTCCACCATGATGAATTGCTCTCCCCTGGGTCCATAGATCACTTCCAGCCCCTTTTCCTCTTCCTCCTCCTGCACATATTCCTCCTCGCTTGACATTCTAGGGCAAATACAATTAATCATGTTAAGGCTGATCAATGATAAAGAATCATTATGCTACAGGCCAAGGGAAGGTAAGTGCGCCCATCATTTCTATATGTTTAAAAAATCAACAAACAAAAAAATATATCTTTTCTTTATAAAATCAACAACAACAAAAAAAAATCTTTTCTTTATGTTTGTAAAATCAGAAATAAAAACCAAAAAAAACCCTACACTTTATTTGGTAAAAATAAAAACAAAAACCAAAAACAAAAACCAAAAAAAATCCCTTCACTTTACTTGGCAAAATGAAAACAAAAACCAAAAAAAAAAATCCCCTCACTTTGTTTGGCCAAAATAAAAACAAAAACCAAAAAAAATCCCTTCACTTTATTTGGCAAAATAAAAACAAAACCCCAAAAAAATCTCTTTACTTTGTTTGGAAAAAATAAAAACAAACAAAAACAAAAAAAAATCCCCTTACTTTGTTTGGAAAAAATAAAAACAAAAACCAAAAAAAAAATCCCTTCACTTCATAAAAACCAAAAACACAAAAAATAATATATAGATTTATGTCCTAATAAGCTCCATAAAACAACAAAATATATATATAAGGCATCATTCATACAATAACATCAAACTCATCATTAATAAGCATGGGTACATGAGAAATAAACCATTTATAATCTAAGAAAGCAAAGATCATAATCACATTGCAAGAAAAATCAAGTAAAAATGGGTTTTAAATGGTTACCCTTAAGGAAAAATGGATCCTTATTCCGGCATCGAGCGGAGGTTTAATCGGCGCAAGCAAACACTAGCAATGAAGCGCGTTTGGAATCGATCCAAAGGAAGAGGTTTCATTTTGTTTTAGAGAGAGGGAAGGAGTTTTTAAAATTAACCCTCTTTTTGATCAGGCTCGGGGGCTTTAAAATGCCCCCAGGTTTTGCTTGGCGAATGTATTACATGCACCAAGTGTATTTTGGCCTCCTTTTGGCCTGGCGCAACTAATAGTTGCGCCAAGCTACTTTCAAGTTGGGTTTTCGCTATATGTGGTTTGTACACACCTGGCCTGATCGCTTTTCTTTGATTTGTTATTTTGTAGGTGCACACACCCCTAAATGAACTGTCAACTCTCATTTGACTTGCCCGGGAAATTGTGCTAGAACAAATTGATCGAGATCGATGAGCATGCTCAAAGAATCCCGATCATAGATAAAATAACAATAAAAAATATTTTAAAAATTCACATAAAAATAGCAAAAAATACCAAAAAAAACTCACATAAAATGATACATAAAATACCAAAAAGTCCACATAAAATGATATATAAAATGCCAAAAAAAAATCACATAAAATGATACATAAAATACCAAAAAAATTCACATAAAATATCAAAAAATTCACATAAAATGATACATAAAATACCAAAAAATTCTACACAAAATAATAACAAAAGGGCGACACATACTCCCAAAAAGCATTGCGACATCTATTTGCTCCGCTCGGGTAGTTATGCTATATCAATTTTGGGATCGTTGGGTTCACCCAATGACCTCAAACTCTGCTTCATGCCGGGGGCACCCGTGACCAGTCAAATGGGGGCAGTCAATGCCTCATAGGGTTGGATGCAAACTATGGACCTTTACATATTTGCTTTGTGCCTATCTTTGAATATGGGTCGATCACCCTCTTACTTACGGAGCTGTTGTATACAGATTGAATCTTGAACATCAAACATCTTCAATCATCTCGAGAAGCAAACATTTTTCCTAGCATATTAGGCTTTTGCAACTAGCTCCATCTCGATTATGCCCTGTAATGTTGCTAAGCGCTTGGAGACCGATAACCTTGAGAAATGGATGTTTTTCTTGACACACAGGTCTTTCGTTTTCTCACCATGTTACTCATTTGATGTTTGAGGTTCATTTTGAATATAGCTGACCCATCAGTAATGCCTTGAGCCTCTTCGAATGTCTCTTGTCTTTGACATTCGATCATGAGTGATTGGATACCAAAGAGGGGCATCTTTAGACACCCAAATTTGGCCTAAGGCCCGATCGAAACACATTTCGAGAGAGGCGCACTTCTGAGCTTCTGATAGCATGTATTAAATCCTTAGGAATCTTTTTGAAACCTTGGGAACCATCTCAAACCCTTAGCGCCTACCCCGGATTCCATAGAATTTACCCTGAACCTTTGGAAACCAATCCCGACCATTAGAACTCTGAACCTAAACTTAACCTTCCCGAGCAATGGATGAAGAGGGTGCATTGGGACTAGTTTAGATCTTCTACTATAATCAAATCATATACCATTAAAAAGTAAAAGTCTCTAGCTTTCCAACAAGCCAAGAATCACCCCAATCGAAGCTGTACACATAAAGATATGGCATTTTGAAGTTTAAGACAAATTAGGGTTTTGAGGTGGGGACCCCGAGGGTTTTAGCGCAAGTAATACTTACGCTAGGCCATTTCTCCCTAGAAATGGCCAGGCGCAACTATTAGTTGCTCCAGCCTACAAGTGGGTCCCACCTCGGGCAGTCAACTTCCCAAAACCCTGTTGGGCACTGTTTTACTATACCTAAGCTTGGAGCAACTATTAGTTGTGCCAGGCTTAGCTACAGTAACTCTAGTTTTTTGCTAGAATTTTGTGATTGGGGTTTGACTTATTGACCATCTTGATCCCCTGGGTGTGTTTTGCTTATTCTTTTGCACCCATTCCTATTCTATTTGCAACCCTTTGAGTGACTTAAAGCTCTAACCTATCATCCACCATAGGAGCTAGTTTTCACACCTTTCAAGGCTCCTAAAACCCTAGGAAACCTTAGATTGCTTGATTACCTAATTCCTAAACCAACTTAGCCTCTAAACACCCTCCTAACCTCTCCTTTTCCTATAAATAGAGAGGCGCCCCTCCCTTTGAAAGGGCTTGAATTTTGGGAAAAAAAGGAGATTAAGAACTCCCTCTCTCTCTCCCCTTTACTGCCCTTTTGCATACAAATTTCAGAACTTCAAACCTACCCTTAGACCATGCCTTTCATAAAAAACCTCTTTGTTTAGGTTTGTGCTACCCTCTAGTCTCCTTCTTCTACCCTTAGCTAGCAAGCCTTAGGACCTAGGACCCTTCATTCCACCATACAAGCCATCAGTAGCTCACCGAAGCATACCAATGCAAAGGTCCACCGCGGTGCAACAAGGGCCCGAGAGCTCTGTCTCTCCCCTCTATTCTTCTACCTTCTCGGTTCTTTCTCTATCCTCTCATTTGTGTCATTACGCCATCAAAATTTTGGTAGGAATGGAGAGGCACAAATAGGATCTTAGTGCCTTAAAGGTAGGAGGAAGGGCTTTTTGCTTTTTTATAATTATTCTTATTTTGGTCATAAGTAGAAACCGCATTAAGCGGGTTGATCGAGTGCCTAACACCTTCCCGATCGATAACCGAAGCCCCTGCGCAAGAGCCTTTTGCATAGTCCGGTGATTTAGAGTCATATTTGTAGCACTTCGGTGCTTATAAAAATTGATTTGGGTTTCCCGGAACACCAAAAGCTCCGGGTGGTGACTCTAAGTTTTTAGGAGAGTGCGCATCAATGCGACGGGATCGTCATGATTCCCACGGTTGCACATTTGGGTGGCAACTCCATTTTCTTTTAGTGAGTGGATCATCACGACAGATCGTGAGAGCCCACACAGTTGCACAGGTGGCAACTCTACTAAGGATTTTTGTGTAGAGCTTCTACTTGAACTTTTGGCCCCTTTTGCATGTGTTTTTCCTTTTTTTTGCTAACTTTTTGTTCCTTTTGCTTACTTACCCCTACCATTCCGCATTTATTATACTTACCCCTACGATTTTGACATTTACCGCCTTAGCCATTTGGCGGGCCTTCTTGATGTACTTTCTACTTACCCCTATGATTCTGTCATTTACCGCATAAGCCATTTGGCCAGCCTACTTGATAATTTAGATTTCATTTCCGTCATTTACTGCCTTAGCCATTTGGTGGGCCTACTTGATGCAATATACATATTTTGGCTAGTCACCTGACTGGCCTCGTCATTTTCTTATTTCTTGACATATTCCACCAGTAGACGCTGGCCCGTAGTGGGGGCACGGGACTCCTATAGCCCAATTGGGAAAGACAGCAAAAGCCCCATTTTTGAACTTAAGCAAACTCCATAAAATTGAATAGTAAAATTAAACCAAGGGGAATAATTAAATTTGTTTCACGAGTAGCTTCAGTAGAAGGGCGAGAAAATTAGGATATGATACACCCATCCTGGTTCCAAGAAGAGTATCAGCCTAGTGGTGATGATCTCAAAAGGAACAACCCAATCCAGTATCTGAGAAGGCGCTTGCGCCGGAGGTATATCGGGTGGGTGACCGAACTTTATGAAGCCTTAACACCTTGGGGAGCGTATTAGTTGCATCAAACCAGCCTTGTATCCCTAGGTGCTGAAAGGAGGGACTTGAAAAAAACAAAGAAAAGCAGTCCCCGGAAGCATTGCTTCCATAAAAGCCAAGTCAAAGCCCTACTCGGATCTGTAATCTAGAAAATCTGTGTATATCAATTTGTATGCACATAATACGTACGCATAGCTAAAAAATCCAAAATTTGTTCTTGCGTACATACTATGTACGCATAGTTAAAAACTAAAAATTTGTTCATGCATACATACTATGTACACATAGTTAAGAAGTCTAAAAAGTTGATCATGCATACATACTATGTACCCATAGCCTAATATGCAGAGTTCTAGAATTCGGTGCGTTTGTCATTGTTCCCCGAACACCACACACATTAGTTTTAATATTTTTGACACTTCCTACATTTTAAGGTACCCAAAATGCTCTCACCAGTCAGAAGAGGTCACCCTCATATTGACTGTTTTCAAGAGATCGGGTCACTACGTGGAAATTCGTGCCTTAAAAGATTAAAGGATTTTCTCCTTTGACTCTTAAATTGGGCATTCGGGTCCCACTGCAGAAAGTTTTGGGCGTATCGGCGCCACCTGTAAAGGGAGTTCCGAAGGCCCCGAAATGCACCGTAAAGATCTAGGAGAAAGAAGTTCAAAATTTTTTTTTTTAAAAACTCATTCAAAAAAATAAATCACCAAAATCAAAATCTCCAAAAAATCAAAAGATCATCAAAAAAAAAAAAAAAAGAGAGTGTAAGTGGTGCAGTTACCATGGCATTGCCAAACCTACCATCATCCCATAGGGGAAGACGGAGAAAAAAGAAATTTTTTGAGCCATACCCGAAAAATTCATACCCCACCCGCCTTCAAACCATGGTGTTGCCAGTGGTAACAACCGCCTTCATTACCAAAAATCCCCCACCATATTCCCCAATCGGAGGAGATTCCATTCTCCATTCCGCTCACCCAACTGCCATTTACCATCATTGGACCATATGGTGAGCTCATCTTTCCATCCACACTCACTCAAAATTTACCTATTTTTCCATCCACATCCACCCAAAGTTTACCCATTTCCCCATCCACATCTATTCAAAAAACATCCAATTTTCACTACACATCAACCCAACCCATGCCTAATTTTCCCCAATCCACCCAACATTCACCCCATTTTTCCTCCACATTCATTCCCAATGTACCCCATCTGCCATCCACATCCAATCCAAATACACCACATTTTCCCACATCCACCCAAGTCATGCCCAATTTTCCCCCATCCACTCCACATACACCCCATCTCCCCTCCACATCCAATCCAAATACATCCAATTTTCCCCCATCCACCCAAGTCTTGCCCAATTTTTCCTATCCACCCCCCTCATCGGAAGGACCATCCACATCCATCCCCACAACCAATCCCATGGTCATGATGGATGACATGGTGAGGGCATATACTGCTTGGAAGGCCTCCCAATGCCTTCCGCATCCACCCCAAATATCAAACCTGCAATATACTCTCCAAAATCTCTATATTGCGTTCACCCAAAACAGTAACCCCCAATCAACCACCTATAATCCACACCACCAAACACCAATCATGGAGCTGATCAGGTTGGCCTCATAGGCCTAATGCCCAACCACAAGCCCATACCGGCCCAAGTTGAAGGGTCATATTTTCAAACCCCCCATAATTCCCTCAATTTCCTACCTACCATCACATCCCACAAGCACACCCCATTCCCCCTCAAATGGCAAGCCCATTCCACCCAACTCCACAAAATGGCATGAGCCCTATTCATCCACACTCATCACACCCAACCTAATATGGGAATCCATCCCAAACCATCAACCATTCCCAATTCACCCTCCAACCAAATCCTCAAAATATCCATCCAATCTAATGGCCTCATCAGGCACTTGCCCAAAGTCCACAATTCACCCATCCTATTGCCCCACAAGTCACTCATCCATGCTTCCCCAACTTACAATGGCTCCATTAGGCACCCACTCAATCCCTCCAAAACCCAATCAATCTCACCCATCCACCACCCTATATTGATGCAGGTCATCAGTATGAAGAAGGCGAGGCCCGAAATAGTGAGGCCTATGTACGGGCTTTGTCCGAGTTCAATCCCCCCCCCCCACCATCCAACAGGCTGTCCAGAATGAATGGAGGCAGCCTAGTGGGGGACCAGCCCTATCATTAGTACCTAGGGAGTCAGAACTGTTGAAAGAACAAATGAAAAAAATCCAAAAGCAGTTAATGAAGTTGGGTGGGACCGTGATCCACGCCACAAATTTTTTAGATGTGTGTCTATTTTTCGAGGTGCCTTTGCCACCTAAATTCAAAGTACCTTCATTCAACAAATACAATGGCATTGGCAACCCTATTGCACACCTCAAGTCATTTTGTAGGGACATGTGCCAATACGACGGAGATGAAGGACTCCTCATCAAAGTGGTCCAAAAAAGTCTTACCGGTCTAGCCTTGACATGGTTCACTTCTATTGAACCATCTATGTTGAAAATATGGAGAGACTTAACCCACTTGTTTCAAGAGCAGTATGTCTATAATATCGACATAGAGTCGCGAAAGTCCTATCTAGCCCACTTGAAGCAAAAGTCCGATGACACATTTAATGAATATCTCGGAAGGTGGAGGACCCTAGCAGCCCAAGTAAGGAACCGTATCTCAGATGAGGAGTAAATCGAGATGACTGTTATCTCCAACTTTCTAGTCTACCAGTAACAAACCAGTTTCGTTGACCTGGTGAGAAATGGCAACTATTGTAAAGACGCAGTAAGAGAGGGGCGGTTGAACAAAAATGTCGCCAGTGGGGCCAGTAAATTCATAGAGCTGAGGAATGAGAAAAAATAAGGGTAGGAGTTCAAGCGATAATAACTTCACTACCAAGCACCAGCATGGCACCATTTCAATTGGGGGCAGTAGAGCAAGCCATAGCATAAGCAAATCTAGCTCAGAGGTAGGGCAATGGCCAGTGGACACAAATGACTCAGGAATATAGAAGCACCCGATTTGACCATGTGTTCACTCCCTTGGGGCAATCCCTCAATATTTTGTTGCCTTTGTTAATTGAAAAAGGGTTGGTTTCTCCATTCCGACAAGGCCCTCCCCCAAATCCTCTCCCGAGAAATTATGATCCTAATGTACATTGTAGTTTCGACTAGGGGCCGGGTCACCCAACTAATCGATGCTTTCCTCTAAAGCACGCAATATAGGATCTGATCGAGGCGGGAAAGATCATCCAACCGGCACCCCCGAAGCCAATCTGTATACCAACATACATCAAGCATCGTTACCGCCACACCCGCAAGTAGGAATGAACCCAAGGGCCACTATTAACATGTTGGAGAAAGAAATGGAAGAGTTTGACCCCTCAGAGTGCATCAGCACAGGAGAAATTCGTGAGACACCAAGGTAGCAAACCCAGGAAAATGAAATCATAGGGATAGTCAAGCCCTTGAATTTAGCTGACTATTTCCCCAATCCAACACCCCAAGTGGTGCCTTTGTATTTAAGGTTTTACTGCCCGACACCCATGCCTGTTAGCCACATTCATCCCAGTTGGGCCTCACCCCCACTATACCATCCATTCCCGACATCAGCCAACATCAACCATTTACAACCCATTTTCACCTCACCCCCGATAGACTAGCCACTTTCGGCACCAATAGCAGACCACTATATGCCACCCAATCCATCTCCCGCACAAATCCACTATAGTTGGCCTAGTTTTACCAGACCCCTACCAACTCAGTCATATTCAGCACCTCCATCCATCCCATTCCAACTCTCGGGGCTGACATATGACCCCCCGATCAGGTCCCACTCAACTTCAACCAAACGGATGCCAATGCTGGGAGTAACAAGGAAGGGGTGGTTGAGTTTATTACCCAATCTGGTAGGATCTTCAAACAGCCAAAGTGTCAGCATCGACCCAACCAAAAGAGAGAAGGGAACCTACGGCAGTACATCCCATGGAAAAATGAGCAGGGAATATGTATTAGAAACACAACATAAAAGAACACTGACTTACATTACCATCTGATACCTACTAATGACGTCTCCACTCGACTTCCAAGCTTTAATGAGGAACTGAAAGACACCCACGTATCAAACAAGGTCTCCCCAAATGCAGTGGAACAAATGATTGGCCCCTAATGCCATCTCATTTTCCGACGTTGATCTTCCAATTGAAGGAGGGAACCACTCCAGGTCCCTCAATATCACAGTAGAAACTGGGAACATCATGATACCATTGATCATAATAGACAATGGATCGACGTTAAATGTGTATCCTCTGAGAACAGCGACCAAGGTAGGGATCGACCCAGCTATGTTTCGATCGGCCAGAACATGAGCTTGAGGGTTCGATAATACCAGGAGGGAACTAATGGGAGAAGTTGATCTTGAGCTCATAATTGGGTCAATGACCTTCCCTATTACTTTCCAGGTCATGAATATTAAGTCCATGTTTAATCTGCTTCTAGGATGCCTGTGGTTGCATGAAATCGGGGAAGCGCCCTCTACCCTACATCAACAACTCAAGTTTATCTCGAAAGATAAAGATATATCCATCTTAGGAGAAGGGTGACAAGAAAGAGAGAAAATGGCCCACATCATCGAAAATCTCAAGATGCTGGATGTACCGCACACGGCTGAGGACACAGAGCTTCATAGTTTTTAGTATGATGTGTCAGTAGTAGTGGCACTAGAATCCCTCAAAAAGGTCACTACAAAAATCAGAGGAGGAATGGTTGCATCGGTAACACAGCTCCAAAAATGGGGCTACCAGAGAGGAAAGGGGTTAGGCCCTCGCCTGCAAGGAAGGAGAGACTCAGTCAGAGCGAGAGGCGGGTAACAGATCAAATTTGGGTTAGGTTACAAGCCCACTGAAGAAGAAATCCAGGAAGCCCAAGAAAAGGCCCGAACCACTACCACAGCCAAAGCAGGGGGAATAGACCAGGAAGAAGATGAGCCCCGTCCGCGATCACACATTCGAAGTACCTTTGTGAGTGTGGGGGTCATAAAAATTGACCAAAATGGGGTATCTCAGTTGACCCTGCATAAAAAAGCTGCCACCCACCAGTCCAATCCTCGAATCATCCTCGCTAAGATTGAAATGGACCTAGCCTCCTTGTCACTCTTTAAGGAAGAGGTATCCCTGCCAGTACAGCCACTTGTCTCAGCGTATCCCAATCTTGTGCTAATCTTTAAAGACCAAGTCCAATATGAACTGATAGTAAATATGATGGAAGTTGACCATTAAATTCCATCTCAATCAACTTCCTCCACCATACACAGTAAGGGTACGACACCCCAGGTAAGAAATTGGGCTTCAATGCCCCTAACTCTAAAAGCTTCTAGTGGCCAGAAGTTTTACACCAGCTTCCCAAGAAAAAATAACTTATAAAATGTGAGATTAGCCCTTGGCGAACAACACCATGCATATATGAAAATCCGCCCTGTCAAGGGCCCATCTCCGAAGAAAAGAAAAATCCCCAAAAGATAGAAAAAAATACAAAATTCAAAAATATTATCTTTCAAAATTCCCGAGAAAAGTAAGAAAAATGATGTCTTAAAGGAAAATGTTGTCCAACATAAAATTGACCTCTTTCCTATAGAAATACAAGAAGAGGAAGGAGTCACGGATCTGGATGAGGAGGTCCCAGCTGAAGAGCTTCCCAATGAGCTCCTTGAGCGATACGCCGATTTTGTGCATTGCCCTACCCCAATCATTGAAGAAATCTAGGAGGTCAATCTGGGGACCGAAGAAGATCCTAAAATCCCCAAGATTGGAATGCCATTGTCTCCCGAGGAAAGAAAAGGCATGATCGATTTCCTTCGATCATACAAAGACGTCTTCGCACTGTCATACAAGGATATGCCTGGTTTAGACACCGATTTGGTCAGGCATGAGTTGCCGGTATGTCTCGACGTAAATCCTGTCGAGCAAAAGTTGAGCTGTCTCTGGATAGAATGGATCTTAAAAGTAAAAGATGAAGTTATCAAGCAATACAATGTAGGATTTCTCATGGTCACTAAATACCCACAGTGGTTAACCAACATCGTCCCAGTATCGAAGAAGGATGGAAAGGTTCTCATGTGCATTGACTTCAGAACCTCAACAAGGTGAGCTCGAAAGACGACTTCCCTTTACCACACATTGACATCTTGGCCGATAATATTGCTTGGCATGGGATGCTCGATGAGACTTTTATCGTACTTAGCCTTAACCTATTGCGAGCGCACAACAAAAATTGTAGCACTAGTATAGGATCATTCCCACAGGGAGGGTAAATCTTCTTTTTCCTTCTTGTTGAGAAAACTTTTAGTTAACTTTTAAAGATTGAGAAATATGAATAAAAGAATGGTTGTTAAACTACTTACGAGAAAAGTAAATCTAAATCCTCTTACTTCTAGATTATGGTCGTCAATCACAATCCTTCGGTTCTCAGATGTTTATAAAATAAAATACCGTTACACTATATCTCAGTCCTCTAGAATTTGGGCATCAATCAAAAATTAGATTTCCTCAACACATATTTATACTATTCAATAATCATCCAAAAATTTGGGCATTAATCAAACTAAAAAAGACTGAAGATGGAAAATAAAAACCGTTACACTAATCTACAAATTCAATACTTTAGTTGTTAATAAAAATCAAGAACTTTTAGATATTTATAAAATAGGAAATGTGCATAAAATAAATCTAAACTAGAAAGCAAAGTAGAGCCATCCAAAGGGTCGTTCTTTTAGACTCTTTAGCCTTGGTTGTCAACAAGACTTTCAGAAATTTGTGGACAATTTTACTTGATAAAAACTAATCTACGGTGATCTTCTAGAATTTCAACCTCAGGGTCAATTGATGCAGAAAATTCCTTGGATGAGTTTTCTCCTATGCTGCGCCCTCTTATTTATAGACAATAAGAGGTCGGTTTATATTATTCGAATTTTAATAAGAGAAAACTATTAAAAATAAAACTTCCTAATAAAACTAAAACCTCTAATCCTAATCTTCCTTGCACTAGATGGTAGATCCTTGCAGGTCTTGTTCCTTATTTTTAGTAGCAGAGATCTTTAGGGTTTTGTCTCGAATCTTCTCAGATTCGTAGATTGTCAGACTTCTAATTCCAGTGACCTTCTAATTCTGTTCATGGCGGTGCATATCTTCATGTGATCAGCAACAACAACTGGAGCTTTGTTTTGTACAATCGTAATAACGATTTCTCTCTTTATTCAGCACAATTTCTTCAACATGATCGATCGTATCCATGCTTCGTGTCTTCCAATCTTTAGCATCTTTTGAGGAATTGTAAAGATGATTTCTCTTCTTTTCTTCTTCTTTCAATCCCTAGAGATTATGATTTCTCGTATGACGGACGTTTCTCTTATTTCATTCAGCTAACAGACTGGCGTTAAACATTGTTGAATTGTATATGCATACGATCATGTTTCTTACTGCTTTTTTAGTTCATTTTGGCAAAGATTATCACTTTGGCTCTATTCATCTATTTGCTCTTAATATCTACATATTAACATCTCATTAGTATCAAACTAGGGTCTAGCATCACTATATTAAGGGCGGTAAAATGGTAAATTATGTGACTGATCGCACCCCCAAACTTAAGCTTTTCTAGTCCCTAACAAACAAGGAAAAGTAAACTAATCTAAAACTACACATTTAAATGTCATTTTCGTAGGTAGCACAATTGCATTTAACAGATGCAACCAGCCTTTAAATCCTTAGGTGATCCTTAGTGGAGGAGTTATAGTCTCCTGAAGGTTTTCAGTGAAGTTACGTATAAACTTAAAATATTTTTGGCTTTTTCAATAATTTTAAAAGAAAACAAAACAAAAGTTAAAAAATTTCTAGTCTAATTTTGTACACTACTTAGTTAATCATCAAGTGGTTGTAATTTTCAAAAGTATGATTTCATCAGCCCTTGCTCTCCATCCTAGCAGTTATCTTTGATCGGCACTCAACAATTTCAATTCATATTAGGCCTGGAGTGTGTACGTTTCAGTGAATAGTTTATTCATCATAGGTTTCTCTATACTGCAGATTTAGAAAATATTTTCATCCGAACTCTCAATGTTGGCATACTCTAAAAAAAATGTCGAAATATTTGGGTTCTCACAATATGATGTATATAATGAATATTTGAAAGGATAATTGTCAAAAGAATGAATCTCATGAAGAAAGATAATCAATAATGTTCATATTCTTTCTTGTTTATCCATAGTATCTATTATACATATCTCTACTAGGCTCATGTTTTTGTAAAACATGAATCAGAAAGGTCTTTATTCCGATTGTAATGGGGCTTTGGGTTAAGAGGATTTCAAAGAAAGGTAGAAAGGATTCAAAAGTTCTTGAGAATTCAGCTCATCACTCTCCTATCTTCTTCTCTCTTTCTTTTTCTGCTTCAGTAAGTTTCCAAAAAGTTGGATGACTTCTTCCCATTTACTTTTTTTTTCAGCAAATCCCTTTTTCTTGATTCTCTCTTTTTCAGATATCCTCTTGAAAATTTTCTCAGTTTTTTGAAGCTTTTTGCTTCTCTTTTTGTAGAATCATTTTTACAATTTCTCTTTTTTTCCCATATTATTTTCTTCTTCAATTTATTTCTTTCAAATGTACCCTTTTCTGGCATATCCCTTATCTGTTATTGCATACTCCTTCCACTCCTTATTTCTCCCTTCTATTCTAAATTCTAAGAAAGAAAAAGGTAAATGATTAAAAGTTTTGAGTAGTACATGTGGTTAAGGGCTTATAAAATCTTGGTACAAAGAAATTTGGTTTAGGCTTCTAATATGGGTTCAAGGGATAAACATTTTTTTAGGATTTTGGCTTTTAGCTTGAACGAATCAAAGATGGCCTTAAATCATTTTCCCGATTTACTAACAAGAGTGTTATATTGTTTTGATGCAAAGAATAGGCAGTTCTAGAAAAACAAGCTATCATAAAAATTATAAGAACTCGAAATTTTCGTAAATGTTGAATCATTGACTTTTGATGAAAATGCAACCTTTTGACTAATTTGACTCAAGTCAAATCATTTTACCTAAGTAATGTGGCCTTAAACCCCATTTGTTACAATTGGGGGTGCGCACCGAGCACATTAAATCCCAACTCGTGCTCTATGTGGAGCGTATGCGTGTTTGGGAATGTTGAACATGAACCCGTGCCCAAGCTTGAACTTGGGCCTCAATCCGAATTACAACTCAAATCGAAAGTAGACTCGAACCCAATAACCCAACCTATCACGTGGCACCCTACCAAGTATTCGTATTTGTCAAGGCATATGATACATGCTGTGAGGTTTTATAATATTTTATTTTATTTTAGAAGGGTACAATTGGTGCTATGGAATGGTATATTTATTTTTTGGGTAATTAGATACTCGAGAACGGTGAGAGCACCAATGATAATAGATGGGGTTCACAAGTTAGATTAGATCGCATTATGGCCCTAGATGGGAAACCCACACACCAACTCATGTGTGTCAGTCTAACACCCAATAGGCCCCTTTAAGTCAAGTGGATAAGATTTTAGAAATAAATATCATTTCATTTGGGTTTGTTTTGTGAAAGAAGTGTAGTGAGAGAGAGAGAGAGATTTCTTCTTTTCCTTCAAACCCTCTTGTGAGATTCGATTGCGAGATCGCTCCGTAACCTCCGCATCCTTCGCAAAGGATTTGACACCAACATTGCACGAGCTCCGTCTTTCGTTAATTCTGACTGAGGAGAAGCTTGGAACTCCGGTAGTGATTAGATCTAGGAGAATGAGAGTGTCGGTTTAAACGGTTGTGAATCAATCATTGGTGACTCGTCATACGCGATTGAGGAAGCTAATATTAGTGTGTTGGGGTAGAGCTGCACCTTGAGCTTCATTGATCTAGATAGTCGTGAGAGTCCACGTATCGGCACCGAAATCCTATTCGACAATTGTCATCGTAAGCTGTAGTTGAGCAACGATATATCCCACTTTTCACCTCCTAACCTGGCTTTTAATGGACCTTTGAGCTGGTTAATAATAAGTTTTTAAGTGTGTTTTTGTAAATGACAATAAACTGTAGCTTACTCTAACAATTCATCATTTTCAAGCCAAGAAGAAAGAATTTTGAGTTAAGCTATGGAGCTGATGGGTTTATATCCACTGCACCACGGTGGTTCACACCATTGGGGCTGTTTTGCATGCATTGGGGTCCTAGAGTCCCGCTGAGAGAGAAAGGTGGAGCTCAGAGTTTATGGACTGCTGCTGCAGTGGAGTTAAATGGAATAACTGTGAGCACATTGCTACTGTTGCAAATTATACAAAGAGCACAACAGCTACAACAGTGTACTCATTTGCACCTTCAGCAATTCAAGCATTTTATATGAGCAGCAATATAGCAGTTTGTGTGGGACACAACAATTGAAAGCAACTACACTTAGCAGTTCAAGCAAGCAAGTCAAGATTAAAGCAGCTGCATAACTGCTACTCTGATGCATTCAAATCCAATCTATAAGGCTGTTGCACCAACCTGCCATGTAGCTTCAAAGCCTTACACTAGCGTAGCTGTAGACTTGAACCACACAAGCTGTAATGATGGAAGTCAACCATCCTCACTAACTGCAATTGCAGAGGCATACTCAAGCTGCTGCAAATGTTGCAGAACCATGCTCAAGAACTACAGATCTGAGCCCCACAAGATGAAGATCTAAAGCCAACAGCTGCTGTTGAGCAGTTCATGCACTTAAATATCCATCCTTCTGAGTAGCTCCTGTAGCATTGAAGCCAAGCCAAGATACATAACAGATGCATTCCACTTGAAGAGGAGTTGTTGCTGCTGCCTCAATGCAGATGAGTAGCTTGAGACCTAAAGACTTGAAGCACAAAGACTGCTATTTTAGAACTCAAGCAGTCCATTGTTGCAGCACACAAGCTATCGAGCAGTTACTGAAGCCCCACACTCATCTACTCAAGCACTTACCTGAAGCCAGCACCCATCTCGAGCAATTCTGAGTCTTCAACACATACATGTCGAGCAGCTCAAGTAGGCACAACAGCTATAGCAATCCAAAATTGAGTGGATCTCGAGCAGTTCACTTACTGAAGCTTTTACCTAATCGTGCAACACTTACTAAACACTCGAGCAGTTCACTTAACCACTCGAGTTGCTGTAATGATGGAGTGCTGAAGGATTTAAAGCATCTCGAGCAGTTTAGTGTTGGGCATTAAGGAACTCGAGCAGTTCCATTTCATACACTCTAGTAGAAGTAATGCACTCAAACACTTTACTGTGTTGAGTTACAAAACTTGAGCAGTTCATAATCCCTACACCAGCCTGTCAAGCACTTTAAAGTGGAAATTTTTATCCCCTCGAGTAGGTTAAATAGGTTGTTTTTCATCCTATCTAGATCCTCAGGAGATCCTGTTGAGGACAAAATTCTAAAGCTTCCTAAAGCCTCCATCATCTCGAGAACTGCTCGAGATGAAAAATCTGAAACCCATCTGCTCAAGGCACGGGTTTTAGAAGTGGCCTTCAACACTCCAAGGGTATTTTCGGGATTCCACAGCTTCTAGGGCACACATCCCAATGTCCTTAGCTGTCCTACACTTCTCGAGGCAATTACTTAGACACAAATGGGCCAAAATAGCAACTCCAAACATGCTTATTCTTTCTCATTTCTGATTGGCAAAAGCGCATAGTTGTTTTATTGATTGTATAAATACAGTGGAGCTGTTTTGTAAAAGTATCCATAATAGTTGGATCAAAGTATATTTTTTGGGTTAGGGTTAGGGTTTTAGTTTCCTTTTTCATTTTATTTTTCTTCTTTCCTTAACCCAGCAGCCATGCTAAGTTAAAGCTTTGTATAGCAGCTGAGTTTACATCATGCTATAATATGGTTTTGCAGTAACATAGAGAGCTGTTTTTGGGATTTTGCACAGACTGTTGCCTTGAGGACAAATCATTGTAAGACATTTTTAGGCAATGAAATGCCAAGTTTAATGCTCCATTTTAATCTATATTTTACTGTATTTTTAACATGAATCTGTATGGGTTTTATGCATCTATGGTTGTCTGCAACCATGGTGGCAACAGTAGTATTCTTGCTCTATCTCTAACCTCTGTGATTAGGATAACCTCTGGGATAGCCTGTGATAATTTTAGTGGAAACCCTAAGGTTGGTTTGAATCACAAGGTTGAGATAGATTCTTTTTCTCTGCACTTGAGCTTGTAACTAAGTGAGAGACAACGCTAAAACCCAACTTCTACTCTATTTTGCAATCCCATTTTCATTGAATAAACCTGGGATCTTGTAGAGATTAGAGACTTGTGAGCGGGTCATTGCAGACCTTTTTATAGCAATGACTAGCTGAATCTAAGTCCCCATTCAGCCTGAGATTTCTTACGATTCCCATTTGATTTTCACAAACTATTTGATCCTATGGATGCATGAGCTTGTAGCCTTGCAAACATATTATATGCAATAGTTTTCTTGTTCTAATTTAATCCATAGATTGGATGAAATCTCTGGGATATTTTATGACCATTCAAGTGGATATAATATAGCCCTAAGATCCGTTCATGCCTTTGGGTTAGGTTAGATTCTTCTACCTTACAGATGTGCTTATAGCCATCTAAAGGATTACTTCAGATCTAGTTTATCTGAAGTTCTTGATCTTAGTTGCTAAGATGAATAGCCCATAGCTGTCTACTTCTCATTATTTTTACTTTATTTTCCCACTCCAGCATCATCCTTCTTTACCCCCTTCTTTAGCTATAGTTTATTCCTATTTTTAGTTTTATTTTAGTTGTGACACTTACAACACCCTCTCTTTACCGTGCTTTCTAGTTTAGGTTTAGAGTTGCCAGATTTGTAGCTAGATCTAGAGAAATACTATACAACCCTTGCGGTTTAGATCATCACTCCGTTTGGGACAAACTCTTATTAAAACTTGCTACAATAGACCTTGTATCTTGTAGGCTATGTTTAGATTGCTGTTTTGTGTGTTGTTCCACTCCATTTCACTCCCCCCTTTGATTTATGTTTGCTGTCATATTTTTAACACACTTTTTAATAAAAAAAAAGCACAAGCAATTTTTCAACAACTTTTTGGCGCCGCTGCCGGGGAGTTTTGATCTAGGTAATGTAAATCTGAGTTTTTGTTTAGATATATTTGTTGTAGATGTAGTGTTTGAGTAAATTACAACTATAGTTTTTATTTTATTGTTGTATTTTTTCCTTTATTTTCTGGTTAGATTTATTTGTGCCTTTGTTGTGTTTATTGGAATTACAGCTGTAGTCGTAGGATTTTTACAGTTTTTCTTTATTTCCTGTTATAAATTTATTGCCTGTTTAGAGTTTGAATAAATTCTTACTGAAGTTCTAGATTTTTTCAGGCTTGGAGCAGTAGCAACTGGAGGAGTTAAGTTGCAGCTGGAGCATTCCTGTATTATTTTGCATCTCTATCTCCCCTGTTTTTGTTTCATTTTTACATTTTTAAAATTCCAGCAGTTGTATTAGCTTGTATTTTTCTTTATCTATTTGTTGTAAGATACCCTTGTTTCGTTGTGTGTGTTGTATGATGGGAAGAAGGTCTCTCAATCCTAAGCTAAAACCTTTGAATCCTGAAATTGAGAGAATCTTGAGTCTTAGGCCAGCAAAACACACCCCTGCTGAAAATTTAGTAACAGCTGAGATGGGTGAGCAACCTAGACCCCTTAGGGAATATAATGCACTAAGGGCATACTCATCCCCCTCTTGCATTTAACTCCCTACTGTTGTGGGTAATTATGAGATCAAGGCTCAAACCATCCAAATGTTACCTAGCTTTCATGGGTTAAGCAAGCAAGACCCTTACCAGCACATAGATCAGTTTCTTGCTTTATGTACTACCTTTAATAATGCTGGTCTAGGAGAGGAAGCCACCAAACTTAGGCTTTTTCCTTTTTCATTAAAGGGTAAGGCCAAAACATGGCTCACCATGCTCTCAGTAAAAAACATATAGTCTTGGAATGACCTGCAATGCTAATTCTTGACTAAATTTTTCCGAATTGGTAAAACCAGTCAGATGAGGAGGAGCATTATCTCTTTTCCTCAACTCCCAACAAAACAATTTTATGAAGCTTGGGATAGATTTAAAGAGTTGTTGAGGCAGTGCCCACACCACCAGATCCCCAAATGGCAGCTTGTGCAAAGCTTCTACTAGGGGATAGACGCTAAAAGTAGATCTATGATAGATGCATCATGTGGTGTCACATACCTCAACTAAACTGATGTAGAGGCCTGAGATTTATTCGAAGTGATAAGTGAAAACTCCATGCAGTAGGAGTCTTTGTCAAGCAATGACATTGAACCAGCTACTAGAGGTTTAAAAGAATCCACTTCTACTAGGAAATTGTATGAATTAACTGTATACAATAACCTAGAGAGGAAGGTGCACAACTTGTCTAAAAAATTTGATAAAGTGTTGAGTGTGTTGCAGCCCGACATGGCTTCACAGGTTGGAGAGGCATGTTTGATATGCCACTCACCCACACACTCCCATCTTGATTGTCCATCTGGTGGTCCATTTCCAGAGATAGCAAATGAGCAAGCCAATATTGTCCAATCATTTGGACAACAATCTGCTGGGTACAGTTGGAGGAACTACCCGAATTTGAGATGGAGACAAGATAATTTGCCTCAAACCCAGTAGCAGTAGGCATTGCCCTACGTTTCCAACCAGCAGTCCCCTCATGGTTATGCACTATGACAGTATTTCCCGCATCAGTCCCCCCAGCCAAGTCAATTAGCTTTGCCCCCACCACAACCTAGAGCCCCTTCCTTTGAGGAGCAGGTTTTGTCTTCATTGTAAAACCTTAGCTCCTTATCATAGACTGTGGATTCCCACAGTTAGAGCATAAAAAAGATAGAGGACCAACTGGGTCACATCTCAAATGCTCTGACAAGAAGGGACGAGGGCAGACTCCTAAGCCAAACTATGAACAATCCCAAAGGGCATTACATGATTGGTGAAGCTTCTTCAACCAATGAGGATGCTAGGGCCAATCATGCCCTGAGGACTGGTAAGGTAGTGGAGCACCAAGCGATTTTTAATGGAAAAAGGTGTGCAATAGAGAGAGAGGACTGAGTTCCTGCCATAGTGTAGCAGGAGCTGAATAATGGGCTGCTCTTGAGCCCCATGTAAAAAATAAAAACAAAAAAAGAAAATTAAAAAAATTAAAAAAATTAACAATAAAATTTTTTGAAAGAATAAAAAATTACCATGTTGAGCCCCATATCCTCATGCTTTTAAGGAGCCTTTTCCTTCTTACCAAGGAGAAGGCTATGATGGAGGAAATGAGGTTTGTAAATAGTGGAAGCCATTGGTGGAGCAAACCTTGCCCAATCTGCTAGACTGGGCTGAGGTGTGTGCTAAAATTGTAGAAGTATGGATTGAGAAAGCCCCCTTCCTCAGCCATCTAAGGCACATTTGCTGCCTTTTTAATTGATTGCCCACCTGATGTGGAGCTGGAGCTGCTCCCTGCATTTCTCAAGCAACTGCTGAGCTGGAAGATCTCAGGTTTGATGCTAATGCAAAGGTATGGCCTTTCATTTTTATATTGTAGTTCTTTCCAATTCAGCTGAGATACAGATGGGGTAGGCTAAAATTGATGTCATTTATGCACCCCCATCCGGATTGATGTGTAAATATTGTGTTTGTGTGATCTGATTTTGTATGAATCTTGCTTTAAAATGTGTGCAATTAATGTTGATAATTCTTTGCCATCAATCTAGATTCATACTCAGATCATTTTTAGGTAGTTGTGTTTAGGATTTTACTGTTTTAGGTGTTTAGTATAGTTAATGTTTTATATATACCATCTATTTTTAGTATAATTTTTGAGATGTATAATGGATTTTTTTAGGAATTTGTGTAGTTTCTTTGTTTTCTTAGCCGTCCTTTTGTATAAATTTTATTTTTCCCTTTCTTAGTCTAATTTTCTGCAATCTTTTAGTTCAGTTTCTCTTTGTTTTCTGCTGTAGTTTAGTGTGTTTTTCTATTTTAAACCCTGCTGCCCCTATAGTGTCTACTGAAATAGTGAGGACACTATTCATCTTAGGTTTCGGGGTATGGCAGGGTAGTAGGCCAGTAAAATAGTTAATTCTAGTGCAGCACTGTGAGGAAAATTGAGATGAATAAAGTCAATTCTCTCCTAACCATGTGAGAATGAGGAAATAAAAAAAATTTGCAGACATTTAAAACTAAAAATTTTGAAAAATTAGCACCTTCATGTAGCTAACATCAAGAAATTTTTTTCAATTAGTACTTAGTGAACTAGAGAGGAAAGAAAAAGGTGAAAATATACCACATGATTAAATTGAAGACCATATCCAGTGAGAGATGGTTCTATCAAATTTCTTTTGAAGAGTGTTTTTGGCAAATTTTTCCTTCTCTATGGAATGACTGATTCAACACTTTGTCACTAGAAGTTCTGCACCCCCAAATTGAAACTGATGGACAATACTCATGACACTAAGGAGATGATGTAAGGCCTTCATTTGGACAGTTTGAGCCTAAAGTATCAACCCATTAAAATTGCTCTTTTGCATACACTCTTTAAGCCTTTAAATCCAATTTTTCTTTAACAAATACAAGAGTACTTGCACCTAAACCTCATTGACATAATTCAACCTTACCCTCACTATGAGATTTCAAGATGTAAAGGAGAAAAAGATGAAGATAGGTAGGCTAGGTTCAACATTTGGTGGAAGGAGAAGAAAATAAACCCAAAAACGCAGTGCATCAGTGGTATATGTGTGGCACTTAATAAAAAAATAAAAAAATAAAAAATAAATAAAAGGAGAAAAAGAAAGAGAAGTCAAGTGAAGTACTTCATCTGAAAATTGAAAAGAAAAGAAGAAACTAGCCACTTTGAATCTGAAAAATATCAAGGAAGATGAAGGTGTTCTGAAATGAAGGCTGTGAAGTCATGAATCACCTCCTCCTCTTACTGATTTCTTAATTTTGAATCCATTCTACCCCTTTTATTCTTCATAAACCTCACCCATAAGCCACATTATAACCCATCAAAAAGACCTTGTTGATCCAAAGTGAAATGAGTTGTCATGTGGAGATGAGGAGATGTCTAATCTATGGTGAAAATACTTGAGAATGTCCGGAACTTAGATGCAATGCCCATGCTCATGCTTGCAGCCCTATTTGAGGTCTATGACTGCTCTTGAGATGATGAGAGTGTGAACACCTTGAATTTTCATTGCTGAGAGATAGCCCTGGTGAGGATTGGGTCTAAAATTTAACTTCATTGGGGTAATATCCATACTTGATTTTTTAATTAATAGTGAGCCTAGTACTGATTTTTACACATTGTATTCCGGATGTGAACAGAATGGTGGCGATGCAAATACATGCTGATTTTGAGTTTTAAATGGTTTACATTATTGTTGTAATTTCCTCTGATTTTTAAAGAATAAGTGTGGAATGATGCTTTATTTATTAAAATCTATTTTGTCATTGGCTGCACTATACTTAACTGTTTTAATGGTGAAGTTTGTGGGTATCTTCACTGAAAACCCTCAGGAGACTTCAGTCCTCCACAAGGGATCACTTAGGGGTTTAAAAGGCTTGATGCATAAGCTAAATGCATCCCTGCTCCCTACGAAAGTGGCATTTACTATTTTGAATAATTATTTTTAATTTTTTCTTTGCTCGAGGACTAGCGAAGATTAGGTTTGGGATTGTGTTGAGCACTGAAATATACCACTTTTCACCTCCTAACCCGGCCTTTAATGGACCTTTGAGCTGGTTAATAATAAGTTTTTAAGTGTGCTTAGTGTAGCAATCCATAATTTTCAAACCAAGAAGAAAGAATTTTGAGTTAAGTTGTGGATCTTATGAGTTTATATTGACTACACCATCGTGGTTCACACCAGTGGGGCTGCTTTGCATACATTGGGGTCCTAGAATCCTGCTAAGAGAGAAAGTTGGAGCTCAGAGATTATGGACTGCTGCTGTAGTGGAGTTAAATGGAATAACTGTGAGTATATTGCTGCTGTAGCAAATTATATAAAGAGAACAACAACTACAGCAATGCACTCATTTGCACCTTCAGCAACACATGCATTTTATATGAGCAACAATATAGCAGTTTGTGTGGGACACAACAGTTGAAAGTAGCTACACTTAGCAATTCAAGCAAGCAACTCAAGATTAAAGCAGCTGCATAACTGCTGCTCTGATGCATTCAAATCAAATATGCATGGTTGTTGCACCAACCTGCCATGCAGCTTCAAAGCCTTACACTAGCACAATTGCAGGCTTGAACCACACAAGCTGCAACGATGGAAGCCAACCATCATCAGTAACTGCAATTGCTGAGGCATAATCACGTTGCTGTAAATGCTGTAGAACCATGCTCAAGAACTGTAGGTTTGAGCCCCACAAGATGAAGATCTAAAGCCAGCAATTGATGTTGAGCAGTTCATGCACTTAAAAATCCATCCTTATGAGAAGCTGCTATATCATTTAAGTCATGACAAGCAACATAATTGATGCATTCCACTTATAGAGGAGCAGTTGCTGCTACCTCAATGCAAATGAGCAGCTTGAGACCTGTTGAAGCACAACTGTTGCTATTTTAGAACTCGAGCAGTCCAGTGCTGCAGCACACATGCTGTCGAGCAATTGCTGAAGCCCCACACTCATCTACTCGAGCACTTACCTGAAGCAAGCTCCCAACTTGAGCAGTTCCGAGTCTTCAACACATACATGCCGAGCAACTCAAGTAGGCACATCAGCTACAATAGTCTAAACTCGAGTGGATCATGAGTACTTCATTTACTCAAGCTTTTACCTACTAGAGCAGCACATACAAAGCACTCGAGTAGTTCACTTAACCACTCGAGTTGCTGCAATGATGGAGTGCTGAAGGCTTTAAACCATCTCCAGCAGTTCAGTGTTGGGCATTACGGAACTCGAGTAGTTCCATTTCATCCACTCGAGCATAAGTAATGCACTCGAGCACTTTACTGTGCTGAGCTACAAAACTCGAGTAGTTCATAATCCCTACACCAGCTTGTCGAGCACATTAAAGTGCACATTTTTATCCACTTGAGACGCTTAAATAGGCTGTTTTACATCCCGTCAAGATCCTCACAAGATCCTATGGAGAACAAAATTTTGAATCTGCCTGAAGCCTCCATCCTCTTGAGAACTGCTGGAGATGAAAAATGTGAATCCCATCTGCTTGAGGGATGGGTTCCAGTAGTGGTCTTCAACACTCCAAGGGCATTTTTGGGATTCCACAGCTTCTAGGGCACACATCCCAATGTGCCTAGCTATCCCACACTTCCCGAGGCAATTACTTGGCCATAAATGGACCACGACAGCAACTCCAAACATGCTTATTCTTTCTCATTTCTAATTGGCTAGAGCACATAGTTGTTTTACGGATTGCATAAATACAGTGGAGCAGTTTTGTAAAAGTATCCAGAATAGCTGGACCAAAGTATATTTTTTGGGTTAGGGTTAGGGTTTTGGTTTCCTTTTTCATTTTCTTTTTCTTCTTTCCTTAACCCAGCAGCCTTGCTGAGTTAAAGCTTTGTATAGTAGCTGAGTTTACATCATGTTGTAATCTAGTTTTGCAATAATGTTCGCGATTCTCAGTGTGCTTACTTTATTTGTTGGTGGTAAAGGCAATTTAAAATCAAAGTAAAATAGGGGATGGAATCAGCACAACTGAGAAATCCTAGACCTGCAAGATACAGGGTCCATTTGTAGCAAGTTTTGATAAGTAAGAGTTTGTCACACAGGGAAAGGTGGTCTACAGCTCCAAGGGAGCCATCTCTAGTAGCCCCTCCAAATCTGACTACAGATCTGACAGTCCTAAAAGGAAGGGAGTTTAAGGTCACTTATTCTAAGTATCCTAAGGTAGCTTAATAAATTAACTACAGAAAGGGTTGAGAAGATGGATGGAGTGTGGAAAATAAATATAAAAGGGTGAGAAGTATGCTATTGAGTCTAGATCGGAGGAGTTTTGTAACTCAGATTCAGATATGATGTTACAGAAATCCTGTCCAATGGCTACATTATCACCAAAGAGGAGAAAGAATCCAACTCATCTCCGTGCCATGATCTAATCCCTTAAGGTTATAACCTGTCCACTTAAATGGTCACAGACTATCCCATAGGGGAACCACAATCTAGAGATGGGTCAAAACAAGTTAATCATTGTAGGCACTACTTCATCCAGGCTACAAGCTCAGGAATCCATAGGGAACCTCAACCTCTAAGGCTCTATGTGTGGGGCTAAGGCTGTATAGGACCATGAAAGCCCAGACACATAGAACCAACAAGAGATTAAGTACCACCTTAGATCTAGCTGTCCATTGCTTGAGTGGGGCTACAATGGTTCAGTCACAAGCCTATAATCTTCATAACCAGATCAGATCTAACATTTGATGATGGGTCTATACTAATATAGGGGAGTCTGCCTCTGCACAATCCCCTACCAGGCAACAGGATCAGGCGCGGAGAAGAAGGATCCATTTTGGATCGACGGATTGAATTCACCTTAAGGCTATAACCTATCCACTTAAATGGTCACAGACTATCCCGTAGGCTATCCTCCTCACGGAGCCCAAAACAAAACAAGTTAATTGCTGCCACCACCATGGTCACAAGGCTACCAGCTCAGGCTCCCATGAGAATTTCAGATCTAGTGGGTCCTGTGGTGGGGCTAAGGCTGTATAGGACCATGATAGCCCAGACACACAGGTCACTTGGATCTGAATGGATCCTTAGAATCAGTCCTCCATTGCTTTGAAACACAGCCAAAGCAACGGCGGATCACAAGGCAGCAGCCTTGCACAGAAAAGCTCACATTCACACACAAATCCCATAAAAGTACAAATCCTATTACAAAACACCCATTAAAATATTCTCAAGGAGCATATATAGGCATGGCCAGCAAGTGCTGGGCCATGGAGAGAAGGAAAAGAAAAAGGGAAACTACTTACAGCTACAGAAAAATAGAAAAGAAAAAGATCTCAGATCAAGTCCTCCCCCAAACCTAAACCAGGCTTAGGTTTATATAGTAGTTGGTGTGGCAGCGCAATAGGGTTAGGAAACCCTAATTTTAGCGATGCCACGTGGCCTATTAATGATCCTTGGATGCCTCGGGGCGTGTGCACAGAGATTTGAGTGTGGGAGTGCGTGCCCTAATCCTTGGAAATTCCCAGAATTTCCTCTATTAAAGCGATGGAAGTTGGAGTTTCGAGCTTCGCCAGATTGCAGTCGATTCCCAGACTTGTCGCGTGGTAGCTCTGTTCTTCACGTGGTTGAGTTTAACTCTGAAGCTTCAGCTGTCGTGAGGTTACAGCTTCTTGATGCTTAGAGCAGTCGCGAGGTAGCTAGTTAAGCTCTCGCTGGATTGGGCTTCACGCAGTTGGATTGATACTTATGAATAGCGCAGGAACTGCGTGAGCATTCCATTTCACTTCGCGAGGCTAACTCTGGCTTCGCAAGGCTACTTTCTTTCTGAACAGCGCGACAGCTTCTTTTCTTGATAGATCTTTGTGAGGATCCTCGTGATAGCTTTGAGGCTTTTCTAAACTGCGCGATAGGTTCTCTTGACATTTGCATCCCGCGGTTACTGCATGACAGCTGCGCGAGGTAGGATTCTGAAGCTCTCTCTCCTCAGCTATTTTGAGCGAACTGCGCGAGGGTTTTCTTGAACTACATGAGACTGTGCGACCTTTAACTTTTGACTTCACGAGAGTTGGGTGACTTAAGGCTTCTGAAGCTCTGTCAGCTGCATGAGGCTTGCCTCAGGTCTGGATTCATGTCTCATTCTTCTGAGGGACTTCTAGTGCCCATACAGGCTCCTTAACATGATTTATGGCCTTATTACACTGCTGTTTATTATCTATAGAAAACACTTAACAAACCTTTATTAGATGGCTAAGGGTCTAATCAAAGGCTAAGTTAAGGGGTGAAAAGTGATACTTTTCAGGTCTTAACATACCCCCAAACCTAATCTTTGTTAGTCCCTTAGCAAAGCTACACTAAATCAACTACAGAAATTGAATACCACTTTCGTAGGGAGCACGGATACATTTAGCATATGTACCAAGCCTTTTAAACCCCTAGGTGATCCCTAGTTGAGGAGTGAAGTCTCCGGAGGGTTTTCAGTGAAGACACCCACAAACTTCTCAATGATACAGTTAATAAAAGTGCATTATTAACAAGTGAGCAGTCAAGAAACAGAGTTAGTTCACCCTTGAATCAGTAAAAATATAAGAAATTCAAACACATTGGCTGCACAGACATTTAAACAGTGTAAGCTTCTCCTGAAAGCACAGCATTTCCAATCAGTTTACACCAAAGCTACTACACAGGTGTATCAACATTGAGCTCATCACTGGATCAAAAATTTGGTTATAGGACACACCTAACGCATTCAAGATCAGACCCAAAACTCTCCAGGGCATACTCTCATAAAGAACTGTTGAGGGCTTTATTTTCTCTCAAGCTCAAGAGCAGTTACATCCCCCAAATGGGTCTGTAAGCATGAGCATAGGCAAAGCTTTGAAGTGCTGGCATCATTGACAGATCCTCACCATAGATTGGATAACTCTTTATCTCCACATGATAGCTCACTTAACTTTGGATCACAAGGGCTTTAGCTAGGCTGTAATGTGGCTTATGGAATGGGGTTAAAAAGAATGGAAGGTGGAAAAGGGGTTCAAAATTTAGAAATCAGTACGTGAAGGAGGTGATTCATGACTTCACCTTCTTTAATTCTGCTCCTTTCATCTTCTTTGAGGTTATCAGATTTGAAGTGATCAGTTTCTCTTCTTGATTTCGATTTTTCCAATGAAAGTTCCCTCTTGACTCCTCTCTTACTCCTCTTCATTATTGTTTTTATTTCTTTTTGATGCATTTTTCTTCTTTTTATTTTGTTTTTGCTTTTCTGAAATGCCACCATTTTCTCAGTTGCCATACTGCCAGAATTTGAGGTGCTTCTTCTTTGTTCACCTAATGTTGACCATAGCTCATCCATCTTCAACTCTTTCTCCTTTACCTTCTAAATTCTCAGAGTGAGGGTAGGCTGAATCAGGTTCATAGGTCCAGGTACAAGTACTCAGGTGCATTTTGAAGAAATTTAGGATTTAAAGCTCAAAGGGGGTATGGACAAGAGCAGTTGCTTAAGGTTGGTCTATTTAGGCTCAAAGTGTCTAAGAGAGGGCCTTGATCATTTCCTAAGTCTCATGAGTGTTGTCAGTTGTTTCAACTTGGAGTGGCCTAACTTCTAATGAGCACAGTGACTCAGCCAGTCCTTAGAGCTAGAAGAATTTTGCCTTAGTCACTCCTCAAGGAAAATTTTTTTGTATAGGCCCAAATCGAACTGGTTATGGTCTTCCTTTGAATTCTTAAGTATGTCCTTATCTTTTTCTCTCTCTACTGATTCACTAAGTGCTGATACAAGTGAGTTTCCTTGGTGATCTCATCATGGAAATGTGAAATATTAAAAGTTTATACTGTCTAAAGTCTGGAAAGAATTTTAAATTTCATTATTTTTCTGATTCTCCAGTGAACATGGTTCCATTTCCATATTACTCACATGATTCTGCTGCACTTAGGTTAACTATTCCATTGAGATTCGTCACACACCCCAAACCTATGAGGAGCAGTGTCCTCACTGGTTCAAAGGTGGGTGTGCAACAAATTTATTAAGGGTAAAATAAAAGGACATAACATGGAACAAACAGACAAAAGACAAGGGAAAATAGTAATGATAAAAGGAGAAGATCTATTATAAGAGAGAAAGGTACAAAATGAAAGACAAAAGGAGAAAAAGAAAATGCAGAAATAGTAAAAATCCTAGGTACAAGCTAATCGAAGCCTGAATCAAAACCGGTCCCAACCCATCCTCTTGGCATGTTCTTGAAGGAGAGCCTCTTCCTCTTTCTTCTTTCGTGGCCTCTCTTCCTTTCGTTGGGCTTCAGTTTTGGGCATGGTTGGTGCCCGGACCCTCATTTTTCGGATCTTTGGTTCAGGAGGGATCACTGAAGATTTTTCTGTTGTGTGCTCAGGTGATTTGATAGGACTTTTTCCTTTGGGACTCTTCCCTTTGGGGCCCTTCCCTTTTGAGGCTTGCCCTTGCTGAGTCGGAGGGGGAATAAGAGGAGCTTGTGCTTGTTCTGGCTCAGGAGGGACAACCGAGCGCTTGCCTTTATCATGCTGGGGCAGTGGTGGTGCCTCCTTAGACTGGGCAGATTGTTCTTTTCCAATTTTGATAGAGGCAGCAGAGTGAGTAGTCCTCTTAGCGGTAACTTTCCTTCTTTGAGGATAAGTTTGCCCAGCAGGGTCAGAAGAAGGAGGAGCAACAGGACTTTTAGCACTTGGATCCATAGGTGGGGCAGAGTCAGACTCTTAATCAGAGGGAAAAAGAGCAGTGGGATCCAATCCAAGGGCTGCAGAAGCCTGCCTGCTTTCATCTTTGGAAAGTAACCGACTATGGGGGTCATCTTGAGCAGAAGCTCTGGTGGCCTTTGGTGGTGGGGATGGAGGTGCAGGCTTTTTACCTTTTTGGGCAGTAGTGGCTCTTTTGGAGGGAGAAGGTTTCTTGGAAGCAGCCCTTTTTCTCTTGGGGGCAGGAGATTGAGCAGGGGGAGGCACTGGAGCAGGAGGTGGTGGAGGTACTTGAGTAGGAGGTGCAGGAGCAGGGGATGTAGATGGAGGAGCTGGGGGAATGGAAGAAGATGGTCCGGGGGGTGTGGAAGGTTGGGCCTCGGGGGGTTCTGTAGCCAGAGGGGTGGCCATAAATGGTTGGCCTAATAGTGAGGTAATCCTTTTTTCCAAAATGTCAATCTGTTTTTCAGCGTAAAGGAGTTTGACATCAGAAAGCCCCTTAGTTAGTATGTGGATCTCCTCGGCATTGTGCAGTTTCTTTTCAAACATCCGGGCTCTCTTTTGCTCCAGCTGGGCATTGGCTTTCTCCATCTCCGTGCTCAGTTTATAGGCAGTTGCCTCAGCCTTTGTCATAGTGAGAGTCTCCAAAATACTCTCCCATCCCTTGGAAATATCTCTCAGATGCTATCTGTGAGCACGTTTCAAGTCACTCAATTTCTGCAGCAAGGGGTACTCAATGGTTTGTCTAAGTTGGGCCATTCCCCGGAGAACATCCCTCTTGATGTAAGCATTGTCCCTCATGGCATGGAGGAGGGTGAATTAAGGAGGAGTGTAGTAGGAATGTCTGGGTAAGATTGGTAGAAAGGGAGCAGAAGAAGTAGAAGGTGATTGGTCCTGTGGGGGTAAAGTGGGGGCTGCAGTGATGAAGTCTAGATGAGGGGGAGGAGTAGGAGGTTCTGGTGATCACTGAATTGAGGAGGGGGTAGGATAAGAGGTGGGATGGAAGGCAGGGGTGGAAAAGTAAATGAAGGGGGGTCACTGAAGGTGGGTGGTTCGGGGTAAGGGTAAAATGGGATGGTGAAGGGTCTGAATGGTAATGGTGGGGTTAAAAATGTGTGGGGATTTAATGGGAAAGCTAGATGGAAAGGGAATGGGGTCTGTTTGGGTGGAAGTGTTGGTAAATTGTGGTGGAGGTAATACGAGTGGGGGAAGGATAGGTAGAGTGGGGAAGGAGTGGTGGGGTATGGTGTCTTGGAGGGTGAGGGTTTTAGTTAAGTGAGGGGGGGGGGGGGAGATCTAGTTGCAATGTGGAGTCAGAGGTGGAAGGGGACTGGATTTGTGGGGTAGGAGGCGGTTGTGCAGAGATGGGTGGTTTTGTCAATGTTTGAAGGGTGGATTTGATGTTGGTGATGTCAGTCTGCATTTGGTCTTGGGTATGTGTGGTGGTTGATAGTTGGGTCTGAATGTCATGTATGAGGGAAAGGATATGGGTAAGTGTGTCTGAGCTTGGTTGGGGTGGAGTATGACAAGAAGAGGGAAAATGTTGGAAAGGGGAAGTAGGGGCATGATGGAATGTTGTAGGAGGAGGAGATAGAGGGTCTGGGGAGTGATGTGGGGAAGGAAGTGGGGAATCTGGGAGAGGGATATCATGGGTTGTGAGTGGAGATGTAGTAGGGAGGGTCTGGACTGTGTCTTGGTCAATATGTGGGTTTGCTATGGGAATGATAGGGGTGGTTGGTGTAGGTAAGGATATGGCAGGGGTTGTGTGAGAGGTTTTCTTTTTAATATAGGTTATCAGGGGAGGGCTGTTAGGGTTCAGTTCAGATGATGGGGGAATTGGGGGTGTGTACTGAGGTAATGTAGGTGAAGGTAAAGGGCTGTCATGGGGGTCAACACTTTCCTCCCAGGAACGAATCACAGGGAAATCTGGAGTGGGTATGGAAAAGAGAGATAAAAGAGGGAAAGGGAGAGATGGGATAGGCAAAGAAACTGATGGATGGGCAGGTGTGGTAGATGGGGGTATTGCTACAGAATCAGCAGTGACAGGAGCTTGCACCACCTTCTTTGGAAGAGGAGCTTTAGCCACCTTTTTTGGAGCAGGGGTAGTCTTTGCAACAGCAGTCCCCTCTCCTTTCTCAGAAGCAACCTGAGCCTTCTTTTTCTTGCTGGGATCCATCAGACTCCTGCTGATCCCCCATTGTCTCTTTGCGAAAGTAGTACGGGGGAGGTCAATAGTTAACTCCCCCATTGGTATCTTATACCCTCCCCTCAAGAGTAGCTTGGTGATGAGCTTTGCATAAGGGAGAGTATGGAGCTTCTTTTTGTGCCCTAGCTTCACCATAATATCCTTCATGGCCTCAAAAATCAACCCGACAGCATGGAATCCGTGGCCCCGAGAGAAGGAATAGACTCCATCAGCAATTGGGGTCCTCCTCTCCTGCTGATGGCCGACACAATAAATGTTCTTTCGTAGAACTTGATCAATGAACAGAAGTTTGGGGTCCAGGCCTCTTCTCCTGATGGAATCCCCTATGGCCTTCAATCCTCTGGTAAGGGCCTGTGCAATGGTATCAATGGGGGCACACAAAGGGGGGCCATATCCATAGTGGGGGTTAAAGATAGCAGGGATACCCATCACTTCAGCAATCAGCTCAGGGCTGAGTAACATTTCAAAATTGTCAACTAACACCAGCAGGCCTGGCTGCCCACGATGGTCTGGTCTAGCCCTAATGTGCTGGTAAAAGAGTTGCACTTGTCTAGGGTAGGCTAGTGCAGGGATAGCTTGCAGCAGGGGGGTCAAACCAGCTTTGCGGATGAACTCAATGGCAGGGGCTGACAGAGGCTCCGTATCAAAGAAAGATAGGTCAAAAACAGCTTCAGGCTCCAAGGGAATGGGAGTCAGGAGCTCAGAGGGTGTAGAATAATCAGGTGTTAGCACAACCACATCCTAAACCACTTCTTTCCCTTTTTGAGGCGCCTCAGAGGACTTGGCCTTCTTGGGAGTGGGCTAAATGGGAGCTTTATCCCTTACTCTTTTCACAGGTGCGCCTTTAGGGCCCATTGAACCTCTCCTCTAAGAGTGTGTAGTTTGAAAAATGAAAAGTAAAGGTTGAGAGCTGAGGCTTACCCTAAAACTTAGGGTTCTGTTCAATCTGATGCATAAAAGACCGCGAGAGTTCCAAGCAGGGGGCGACTGGTGGAGGAGGCTTTAGGAACAAATCCCCAGAATTAGAAGGTGAATGATGGACTGTAAAATGGATGCTGGAGGAGAGAGATTAATGGGAGTCAGAGCTAGGGTTTCGCTAGCTGGAGAAGAAAGAGAAAACAGAAAAGGAAAGCAGCGCGGGGTTGGATTATATATATCGTGGGGCTCGGCGCGCTTTGAAAATGTCAGCTCGCATGGTAGAAATGAGTGGGTCGTGAGCTTGGACTTTCATTTGGATCGCGCGAGAGAGTCTACACAATTGTATTGAATCTCGCGACAGCTTAGCAGGATAACATCTTATGAACTGCACGAGAAGAAACCAAGCCAAATCTTCAGAACCTCGCGACGGCTAAAACAGAGACAAGGATCACACACCCAATAGTCTGTCATTTTCCTTTGTTTTGTGGGTGGATTCTCTCACACTCTCTTTTCCAGGGACACCCACAGTCATTCTAAAAGGGATTCCCTCATGCGTTCCCAACATTTAAGCATGCAATTACTCCAAAATCATTTAATCAAAACATCATATTCAAACAACATTCTCATTATCAAAACAGTCCAATCATCATTCATTCAATCACAATCATCAATTCAAAGGGAATAAGAATGAAAGCAGGTAGGAAAATTCAGGCATATAGACTCAGACTCTGATGATATCACTAAGCATTCCTATGAACAGTAAAAAGAACAAACCACACTAAAATACATAACATACACAATGTACAATTCTGTGAATCAAGTCAATGAAAGATCCCCTTGCCCCTCAAGGTTTGAGGATCCTTCACCAATCAAAAATTGGCCCTTGGGATTAACAACCGGCTGACTGGGCAACCTCCCCTCCTCTCTTTTAGCTAAGGCATTCGCTAGTTGGCC
Organism: Chloranthus sessilifolius; assembly: GCA_021018995.1. NCBI lineage: Eukaryota > Viridiplantae > Streptophyta > Magnoliopsida > Chloranthales > Chloranthaceae > Chloranthus > Chloranthus sessilifolius. Next base: position 102,795,337 of record CM037597.1, read on the forward strand.
AATCTACTCTTCCATCTTCTTTATGCTCTGACCATGAGAATTCACAGTCTGAGCCAAGGACCCCAAGTTTTACAATGAGGTCAAGACCTGGTCCTCGAAAGAAGTATTTTTGGGTTGAGATGGGGGTAAGACCAATTGATTTTATTGCTGATGGGGCTACTGTTGGTGCTGAAAATTGGACCTAGGGGCATATCCTTGGTTGAACTGCTGCTGTGGCCTTTGAGGTAAAGCCAACATCTGCTGGGGCTGCATATAATTGTCTTGCCTCCACCTCAGATTTGGGTGGTCTCTCCATTGATAACCAGTATTTTGGTGATGGTATCCAAATGGCTGTCTGTTGTAGCCACCAGATTGTTGCTGGCCATAAGATTGCGCAGCAGCAGCATGTTTCAATACTAATTCAGGATATTGCCCTGCAGATGGACATTCCTCTATTGTGTGCTGTGGGGATTGGCATATCAGACATGCCTCCACCACTTGAGCAGCCCTTTTGGGTTGCATCACAGTCAGTAATTTGTCAAATTTCCCTGAGAGGTTTGCCATCTGCAGCTGCAGGTCATTATTCCCAGACACCTCATAAACTTTTCCTCTTGACAATGCAGCAGGCCCCACTTTTGACTCAGACTCCTGACTAGTCCTTGCCAGGGATGGCTTTTGAAAAGCATTCTCACTGATTACTTCAAACAATTCCCATGCCTTATCAACAGTCTTGTGCATGTAGGTTCCACCACAAGAGGCATCAACCATATCTCTATTTTTCTCATCAATCCCATTGTAGAAGCTTTGTACAAGCTGCCAGTCTGGAATCTTGTGGTGGGGGCATTGTTTGAGCATTTCCTTAAACCTATCCAAGGCTTGATTAAAATCCTTAGTTGGGGATTTGGAAAAAGCAAGAATTTCCTTCCTCAACTGGCTAGTTCTGGTCTCAGGGAAGAACTTCATCAGGAACTTGGTCTGCAGGTCTTTCCACGAAGTGATGCCATTGTTGGGATGAGTAGCCAACCAGGTTCTAGCCCTATCCTTCAGAGAGAAGGGAAAGAGCCTGAGTCTAGTGGCCTCAGGTCCCAAACCAGTGATATTGAATGTGGTGCACAAGGCCAAAAATTGGTCAATATGCTTGTAAGGGTCCTCCTTGCTAAGCCCATGGAAAGAGGGCAGCATCTAGATGATCGAAGTTTTAATCTCATAATTCCCTTGAACATCAGGGAATTGAATGCTAAATGGAGAGTTACAGTCATCCGGAGCATTCAACTCCTTGAGAGTTCTGGGTTGTTCTTCACCCATGGCTACTGTCTCAGATTCAGTTGGGGGCTCTACTGTGGTGTGCCTGTTCCTTCTAAGTCTTCTACCCCTTTCTAGCTCAGGGTTGAAAGGCTCTAAAGTAGGACTAAGAGATCTCCTACCTAGCATACAAACACACCACCAGCAGGGACAACTCCTTGCAGGCACATTGCACTTGACTCAGAATTTTCTAACAAATTTACAGCTATTTTAAGAAAAAAAAAATTTACAACTATACTAAATAACTGCTATGGAATTTTCAAAGAAGCTAGACTGAGTTTTAAAGGTTAGAGAATTGCAAACAAAGGTAGCTAATCTCCAAATGCAGTCCACTGTCCTTCTCTGCTGCTGTCTAGATCTGCAAGAAAGATTCAAAATTACATCAGCAGTATCAATTATTCACAGCTACAAAGAATACTAAAAATATAAAAACTAAGTGTCTACTAATAGATCATTTGTCCCCGGCAACGGCGCCAAAAACTTATTCGCGATTCTCAGTGTGCTTACTTTATTTGTTGGTGGTAAAAGCAATTTAAAATCAAAGTAAAACAGGGGATGGAATCAGCACAACTGAGAAATCCTAGACCTGCAAGACACAGGGTCCATTTGTAGCAAGTTTCGATAAGTAAGAGTTTGTCCCACAGGGAAAGGTGATCTACAGCTCCAAGGGAGCCATCTCTAGTAGTCCCTCCAGATTTGACTACAGATCTGGCAGTCCTAAAAGGAAGGGAGTTTAAGGTCACTTATTCTAAGTATCCTAAGGTAGCTTAATGAATTAACTACCGAAAGGGTTGAGAAGATGGATGGAGTGTGGAAAATAAATATAAAAGGGGGAGAAGTATGCTATTGAGTCTATATCGGAGGAGTTTTGTAACTCATATTCAGATCTGATGTTATAGAAATCTTGTCTAATGGCTACATTATCACCAAAGAGGAGAAAGAATCCAACTCATCTCCGTGCCATGATCCAATCCCTTAAGGTTATAACCTGTCCACTTAAATGGTCACAGACTATCCCATAGGGGAACCAGAATCCAGAGATGGGTCAAAACAAGTTAATCATTGTAGGCACTACTTCATCCAGGCTACAAGCTCAGGAATCCATAGGGAACCTCAACCTCTAAAGCTCTATGTGTGGGGCTAAGGCTGTATAGGACCATGATAACCCAGACACATAGAACCAGCAAGAGATTAAGTACCACCTTAGATCTAGCTGTCCATTGCTTGAGTGAGGCTACAATGGTTCAGTCACAAGCCTACAATCTCCATAACCAGATCAGATCTAACATCTAATGATGGGTCTATACTAATATAGGGGAGTCTGCCTCTGCACAATCCCCTACCAGGCTACAAGCTCAGGCTCAAAGAAGAAGGATCCATTTTGGATCGGCGGATTGGATTCACCTTAAGGCTATAACCTGTCCACTTAAATGGTCACAGACTATCCCATAGGCTATCCTCCTCAAGGAGCCCAAAACAAAACAAGTTAATTGCTACCACCACCATGGTCACAAGGCTACCAGCTCAGGCTCCCATGAGAATTTCAGATCTAGTGGGTCCTATGGTGGGGCTAAGGCTGTATAGGACTATGATAGCCCAGACACACAGGTCACTTAGATCTGAATGGATCCTTAGAATCAGTCCTCCATTGCTTTGAAACACAACCAAAGCAATGGCGGATCACAAGGCAGCAGCCTTACACAGAACAACTCACATTCACACACAAATCCCATAAAAGTATAAATCCTATTACAAAACATCCATTAAACTATTCTCAATGAGCATACATTGGCGTGGCCAACAAGTGTTGGGCCATGGAGAGAAGGAAAAGAAAAAGAAAAACTACTTACAGCTACAGAAAAATAGAAAAGAAAAAGATCTCAGATCAAGTCCCCCCCAAACCTAAACCAGTCTTAGGTTTATATAGCAGTGGGTGTGGCGGTGCATTAGGGTTAGGAAACCCTAATTTTAGCGATGCCACGTGGCCTATTAATGATCCTTGGATGCCTCGGGGTGCATGCACGAAGATTTGAGCATGGTAGTGCGTGCCTTAATCCTTGGAAATTCCTACAATGTCCTTTGGTAAAGCGATGGAAGTTGGAGTTCAGAGCTACGCTAAGTTCCAGTCGATTCCTAGACTTGTCGCATGGTAGGTCTGTTCTTTGCATGGTTGAGTTTAACTCTGAAGCTTCAGTTGTCGCGAGGTTGCAGCTTCTTGATGCTTAGAGCAGTCGCGAGGTGGCTAGTTAAGCTCTCGCTGGATTGGGCTACGCATAGTTGGATTGATAGTGTGAATAGCACGGGAACTGCGCGAGCATTCCATTTCACTTTGTGAGGCTAACTCTGGCTTCGCGAGGCTGATTTTTTTTTTGAATAGCGCGACAGCTTCTTTTCTTGATAGATCTTCATGAGGATCCTCACGATAGCTTTGAGGATGTTCTGAACTCGCGACAGGTTCTCTTGACATTTGCATCGCGCGGCAGCTACGCGAGGCAGGATTCTGAAACTCTCTCTCCTCAGCTGTTCTGAGCGAACTGCGTGAGGGTTTTCTTGAACTATGTGAGACTACGCGACCTTTAACCTCTGAGTTCGCGAGAGCTGCGCGACTCAAGGCTTCTGAAGCTCTGTCAGCTGCGCGAGGCTTGCCTTAGGTCTGGATTCATGGCTCATTCTTCTGAGGGACTTCTAGTACCCATACATGCTCCTTATGGCCTTATTGCGCTGCTGTTTATTATCTACAAAAAACACTTAACAAACCTTTATTAGATGGCTAAGGGTCTAATCAAAGGCTAAGTTAAGGGGTTAAAAGTGGTACTTTTCAGGTCTTAACAAATAACATAGGGAGCTGTTTTTGGGATTTTTCACAGACTGTTGCCTTGAGGGCAATGTAAGTCATTTTTAAGCAATGAAATGCCAAGTTTAATGATCCATTTTAATCTATATTTTATTGTGTTTTTAACATGAATTTGTATGGGTTTTATGCACCTATGGTTGCTATAGCTTGTAGCCCTGCTACCATGTTGGCAGCAGTAGTATTCTTGTTCTCTCTCCAACCTCTGTGATTAGAATAACCTCTAGGATAGCCTGTGACCATTTTAGTGGGCAGGGTATAGCCCTAAGGCTGGTCTGAATCACAAGGTTGTGATAGATTATTTTTCTCTGCACTTGAGCATGTAGCTAAGTGAGAGACAACTACAAAACCCAACTTCTCCTCTGTTTTGCAATCCCATTTTCAGTGAAAAGACCTGAGATCTTGTAGAGATTGCAGAATTGTGAGTTGGGTCATTGCAGGCCTTTTTGTAGCAATGATCAGCTGAATCTAAGTCCCCATTCAGCCTAAGATTTCTTGTGATTACCATTTGATTTTCACAGAATGTTTGATCCTAGGGATGCATATGCTTGTAGCCTTGCAAACATAGTGTCTGCAATGGTTTTCTTATTCTGATTTAATCCATTGACTGGATGAAATCTCTGAGATATTTTGTGACTATTCAAGTGGACAAAATACAACCCTAAGATCAGTTCTTGCCTTTGGGTTAGGTTAGATTCTTCTACCTTGCAGATGTGCCTGTAGCCATCTAAAGGACTGCTTCAGATCTAGTTCTTGATCTGAGTTACAGAGTTGAATAGCTCATAGCTGCCTACTTCTCATTACTTTTACTTTATTTTCCCACTCCACCATCATCCTTCTTTACCCCCTATTTTTAGTTTTATTTTAGTTGTGACACTAAACCCCCTCTCTTTACCTTGCTTTCTAGTTTAGGTTTAGAGTTGCCAGATCTGTAGCTAGCTTTGAAGATTCACTATACAACCCTTGCGGTTTAGATCATCACTCCCTGTGGGACAAACTCTTATTAAAACTTGCTACAACAGGCCCTGTATCTTATAGGTTGTATTTAGATTGTTGTTTTGTGTGTTGTTCCACTCCATTTCACTCCCCTCTTTGATTTATGTTTGCTGCCATATTTTTACCGCACTTTTTAATAATAAAAAAAAGCACAAGCAAATTTTCAACAATAGTCGTGTGGCCAAGGAAAGGTGAGCATATTAGTGTTTTTAAGATTATATCAATTGTCTTAGACTTAGATTGATGAGTGTGTGTGAAAGGAATGAGGATCCACTGAATTTGGGGAAAAGAGACCAAGAGAACGAGTAGGTCGAAGGGTAACAAATCTGTCAAATTTGATCGATTTTGACAGGACAGAGTTATGTAAAAATTTATGAAGGAGTCGATCGATCAATTTTCAAAATCGATCGATCAAATTTGAAATTCTAAAGGAATCGATCTATCAAAATGGAAATCGATCAATCGAATTTGAAACCTATCGATCAATTTTGAAATCGACTGATCGACTTATATGAAATAGGGAGTTGTATAATGCTTTGGGGAAATCGTTCGATCGATTTTCCCTGCCTTTGGAAATTGATCAATCGATTTGTCCTATTTTTGTTTACTTTAGTTTCTTATAAGAAATTTTGAATCTTATGAATTTTTCACCATTAATAAGTAGTACGTGATCTTTGTATGAACTAGGTTAAGAATGAGAGACGTAGATAGGGATTTTGGTATCGAGGTAGGGGAAACTCACTACTCATTGCATTTTTTAGTTGATATCATAGATGTAGTGATTCAATTGAAGGAAATGTCTTTATACTTGATCGTTGATATCATTGCATTCTTTGTACTTGATCGTCGTCGAAATCTGGATGTCTATGTACTTGGTTGTTGAAATCATGGTTTTCTTTATACTTGATCGTTGAACTTGATTTACAATTTGTGAGTTTGACTGCTTTTGAAACGTAAAATCTTTCGAATCTTGAATACTGCATATTGTAAACATTTGACTGGACACTGACTTCATGACTATAAGCTCTTTGAACTCACACGAGAATTATCCGTACACTTCCCGAACCGACCCGATTAAATAGAAATTCTTCGTCCGCAACGGACAACCAATAAGTCTAAGAATGAATTAAGTATGAACACCATTGCATTTGATTTAAGGTTCACATAAATTAATCCCCACACTTGTAAAATTGGTATGGCGGTATTTTTCGTCCGTTTGAACCGGGCAACGGTAACATGAATAGCATAAGTGATCCTGCTAACGCAGCTCAAGGCTTGGCATCCCGACACAAGTAACCCTGCTAATGCAGCTCAGGGGCTTGGCATCCTGGCACAAGTGTTCATTGAATGATGGTGGTTTGGTGGGGATTCCCATTCCTCAACTCGTAATGCTATATATGCTCAGGAGGCTATTTAAGTTATGATTTAAGTTAATTATTAAAAAAAGAGATTGCATGTTTTGATAAGAAAATGTTCTGTTGAAATCTGTCAATAGAAGTTTGTCCTAGCACGAAATTATCTTTTATATCTACTACGATATCACTCATTTCATTTACACTCCGTTTTCATTACTAAACCTGTTATGGAACTATGCCTTGTTTTTATTTCTAATTCTATCATCAAATCCATGTTTTATTTTCGCTTTTGTTCTGTCATTGAATCTATTGGTCTATTTCAACTCTGGAACTCTGTCACTAATCTATGCATTGATATAATAAATTATAAATGGTATTGAAATTTCTCTATAGAGCTTAGACTGTTATCTCATCCCGACAATATGTCACAGGTATAGATTGTGATTAGAACCTTAGGCTTGGAAAAAACCTTAAGTCAGTACCGGAGAAGGAAGCGGATTTGCTGCATTAGGGATTTTACCCATAGTTCATTAATATTAGACTGGGTATATTGTGAACTTTTAAACTTTAGACTTGGTACATTTTGGAAATAGTTTCTTTTGTGTACAGTTGTTGTTACCATTGTTTAGGCGACAGTCGGCCATCGCCGATGGTTGGTTCATTTTGATATTTTCGTTTTACCCATAATATAAATAGGTGTTGAAGTATTTTTAAGATGCTTGCTGATAACTTTATTGGAAACAGTGATAAGAATGTGTTAGTGAATGTGAATCAAAGGCGGATTGAGAACTACAGAGCAGCAAGTCTAAAAATACACAAACCTGCAAGATACAGGGCCTGTTGTAGCAAGTTTTAATAAGTAAGAGTTTGTCCCACAGGGAAAGATGATATAAAGCTCCAGGAGAGCCATCTTTAGTAGGCCCTCCAGATCTGACTACAGATCTGGCAATCCTAAATGGAAGGGGATTTAAGGTCACTATTGTCTACATCCTAAGGTAACCTAATGCCTAAACTATAGAAATGGTTGAGAAGAATGATGGAGTGAGGAAATAAATATAAAAAGGGTGAGAAGTAAGCTATTAGGTACAGATCTGATAGGTTTTATAACTCAGACTCAGATCTGCTACTATAGATATCTTGTCCAATGGCTACATTATCACTAAAGAGGAGAAAGGATCCAACTCACCCTTGTGCCATGATCCAATCCCTTATGGCTATAACCTGCCACTTAAATGGTCACAGACTATCTAATAGGGGAACCATAGTCCAGAGATGGGTCAGAACAAGTTTATCATTGTAGGCACTACTTCATCTAGGCTACTAACGCAAGAATCCATAGGAACCTCAACCTCTAAAGTTCTGTGTGTGGGGCTAGGCCTGCAATGTGCACTAGCCTAGACACACAGGACCAGCAAGAGTTTGAGTACTAGCTTTAGGTCTAGCTGTTCACTACTTTAGAAAGATAGTAGTGATCCAGTCACAAACTTACAATCTCTAAAACCAGATCAAATTTGCCATCTGATGGTGGGTCTATACAATTACAGGGGAGTCTGCCTCTGCACAATCTCTTACAGGGCTACAAGCACAAGTGCAGAGAAGAAGAATCTATCTCAGATCTGTGGATTGGCCTCACCCTAGGGCTAGAACCTGTCCAATTGAATGGTCAAAGACTATCCACAAAGGCTATCCTCCTCACAGAGGTCAGAGACAGAACAAGAAAATTACTGCCACCACCATGTTCACAAGGCTACCAGCTCAAGCTCCCATGGGAATTCAAATTTAGTGGATCTTGTGGTGGGGCATAGACCTGCAATGTGCACTAGCCTGGACACACAAGTCACATGGATCTGAATAAATCCTTAACAACAATCATCCATTGCTTATAATACAACTTAGCAATGGAGGATCTCAAGGCAGCAGCCTTGTACAGAACAACTCTCAAAATACTAATCCCATATAAGTATAACATCCTATTATAAAACACCATTAAAACTGTTTCAAATAAACATACAAAGGCATAGCCAGCAAGTGTTGGGCTATGGAGAGAAGAAAAAGGGAAAAAGAAGCTGCCTAAACCCTAACCTTAGCCTACTGGAACTATACAGTCGATTCAAGAAGAACAGTTAGAAGAAGTCCTTAAACCTAAACTAGGCTTAGGCTTATATAGCAGTCAGCTGTGGGAGCATTAGGGTTAGGAAAACCCTAATTTTATTAATGAAATCATGGCTCATTTTTGTTCCTTGGATGCCTCGGGGCGTGTGCACAGAGATTCGAGCATTAGAGTGCGTGCCCTAGTTCTGAAAGTTCCCAGATTGCCCTACAGAAGTGGGGAGAAGTTAAGATCTAGAGCCTCACTAGGCAGCCAAGATTTCTAGGTCTTGTCAGGTGATAGAGTTGGCGTCATCGAATAGAATTGACTTGAAGCTCTTGCTGTCGCAGGATAGATGGTTTGGTCATCGCGAGATTGCTCTAGTCACCGCGGGATTGCGCTTTCCATTTGAATGGCGCGGGAATTACGCACGTGGTTCGTTCCCTGGTGAATCTAGCGGAGATCCTCGTGAAGAAGGAATGTGCATAGGCCTCTAGATTACGCGAAAGCCTCGAAGGTCTCAGATCCCGCGATGGAGCTGAGCGACTACAAGCAGAATGCTGGAGCTCTTTCCTCCGTGAATTGCGTGAAGATTGAAGGCTCCTCTCTTGAGCTATGTGAGAGTGTGCGAGCGCTTATGACTGAGCCTCGCGAGAACCGTGCGAAGTCTTCTTTTCAATCCCTTCTGTCATCAATTCGTGCGAGAACGGTGTGAGCAGTTGGTGTGTTGCCTTTAGAAGCCCGGGACAACTGCGCGAAGCATTCTTCTTAACTTGTTGCTGCTGTGCTGTGCCTATGTTGCAGCCAGTTCTCTGTCTGGGTCTAACTTCCTTTCTTCTGAGGAACTTCTGAGACAAAAGTAGGCTTCTTGGCATGGTTAGGTGCTAATCTGCAGCTATTGCTTATTACCTACAAGATGGACTTAACACACATTTATTAAATGACTAAGGGTCTAACAGAGATTAAGTTAAGGGGTGGTGAAAAGTGATACTTTTCAGGTCTTAACACATCCCCAAGCCTAATCTTTGCTAGTCCCTTAGCAAAGCTTTAACTAATTAAATGCCACTTTCGTAGGGATCACGAGTACATTTAGCATATGTACTAAGCCTTTTAAAACCCTAGGTGATCCCTAGTGGAGGAGTGAAGTCTCCTGAGGGTTTTTAGTAAAGTTACCCATAAACTTCTCAAGAAAAATAGTTAACAGTGGTGCAGTCAATGGCTAAACAAATTTTAATGAATAAAGCATCAATCCACTTTGCTTTGGAATTCAGAGGAAATTGTAGCAGTAATGCAGGCCATTTAAAACTCAAAATTGGTATGTGTTTGCATCACCACCATTCATTTTATATTAGAAATTCAATGTGTAAAATTCAGTACCAAGCCTGCCTTAAATTCAAAAATCAGGTTGGATACAACCCCAATGAGGTTAAAATTCATACCCAATTCTCACCAGGGCTATCTCTCAACAGTGACAATCTGAGGGTGTTCACATTCAAAATAGCTCAAGTGTAGTTACAGACCCCAAATGGGCCTGTAAGCATGAGCATAGACAAAGCTTCTAATTTTTGGCATCCTCATGACTTTTCACCATAGATTGGACAACTCCTCATCTCCACATGACAGCTCATTTCACTTTGGATCTACAAGGTCTTTTTGAATGGGTTGTAATGTGGCTTATGGGTGAGGGATATAGAGAATCAAGGGGTAAAAAGGGAATCAAAATTAAGAAATCAGTAAGGTATGGAGTGCTTCATGACTTCACAACCTTCATTTCAGCAAAACTCCATCTTACTTGATATATTCCAGAATCAAAGTGGCCAGCTTCTCCTCTTCTTTTCAATTTTCAGATGATGTTCTTCTCTAGACTTCTCTTTCTTTTTCTCTTTTTAATTTTATTTAATACTTTTATGATTTTTATGATGAACTGCCACACAAATACCATTGATACATTGTTGTTCATAAGTTTCTCTTCTTCACCTTCCACCAAATGTTGGACCACTCTCACTATCTTTAACTCCTTCTCCTTTACCTTCTGAATTTTCAGAGTGAGGGTGAGGTTGAATCAGGTCATGAGGTTAAGGTGCAAGTACTCTGGTGTTTGTCAAAGAAAAGTAGGATTTTTAAGGCTCAACTAGTGTATGCAAAATGGCAGTTTTAAAAGGTTGGATTTTCAGGCTCAAACTGTCCAAATGAAGGCCTTGGATCATTTCCTTAGTGTCATGAGTGCTGTCAATCAGTTTTGATTTGGAGGTGCCTAACTTCTAGTGAAAAGGTCTTGACTCAATTAGTCCTTAGAGCATAAATAATGCCAAAAACACTCTTCAAAAGAAAATGATGGGCCCAAATCTCACTAGGTATGGCCCTCAAATTAACCCATGGGGTGTATTTTCACCTGTTTCTCTCCTCTTAGGTTCACTAAGTACTAACTGAAATTTTTTTTGATGTTAGCTTCATGGTGGTGCTAAGATTTTTAAATTTTAAGTTTCAAAATGTTTGCAAAAATATTTTAATATTTTTACAAATTTTCTCATTGCAGCAAGTTAAGTGAAAATTAACTTTATTCATTCCAATTACACCACCACTACTGCACTAAAGTTAACTATTTTATTGGCAGACCTACCCTGCCACACCCCCAAACCATGAGGAGCAGTGTCCTCACTGGTTCAAAGGCTAGGAAGTGCAGGGTAAGAGTCATAAAAAAAATTAAACATACACAGACAAGATTCACAAAGCAATATATAAAAAGAAATTCTATTAGCTGACAAAAAAGTGTACAACTGTAATTACAATGACAAGAAAAGAAGAGGAAAGGAAAGAAAAGCCTAAGTACAATCTAGATTAAGAGGATGAAGAATCAGAATATGAATCTGTGAACCAGTCCCAGCCCATCTGTTGTGCATGTTTCCTCATTTCATCTTTGGTCTCAGCACTGCGCTTGGACTTGGTTCTGTCTGTGGGAGTTGTGGTCTTTTTCTTCTTTGCTGGCTTCTTAGTTGGACTCTTTTTCTTGGGTTGCCTTGGTTTCTTAGGTTGGGCTGGTGGTTTCTTCATGGTTGGAGCCTTTGGTGCCCTCACCCTCATTTTTCTGGTCTTGGGTTCAGGAGGGATCATAGGGGCTTTTCCTTTATCTTGCTTAGGGGGACTACAGGGGACTTCCCTTTATCTGGCTGGGCAGGGGGTTGTGCTCCTCAGACTGGGCAGCTGGCTCTTTGCAAATTTTTATTGAGGCTGCTGTGGAAGCAGTCCTCTTAGCAGTGACTTTCCTCTGTTTAGGACAAGTTTGCTCAGTGGGAGGTGCAACAGTGGTTGGGGTAGTTTGAGGCTGCTCAGTAGGGAGTGCAGCAGGAGGGGCAATAGGGGTTTGAGTAGGCTGAGGTTCAGGTTCTGGCATGAGTACAGAGAGTGGGGTGGGCTGCTGAGCTATAGTTCTGACAGCAGCCAATGCAGCTTCCAAAGAGGCTATCTGGATTTTGGCTTTGAGGAGGTCAGTTTCATGGATTTTTTTTTTGAGTCGGAAGATTTTTTGGGCATTGTTGAGTCGCTTTTCAAACATCCTGGCTTTCAACCTCTCCACATTAGTGTTGGCCTTCTCAAGCTCCAAATTCATCTGATGATAAGCAACCATGGTTTTTGCCTTCTCATATGCCTCCAAGATGTTAGTCCACCCAAGGGAAATACCCAGTAGTTGCTTTCTGTGGGCTTTCTTAAGTTCACCAATCTGCTGCAGCAGGGGGGTCTCAATGGATTGCCTAAGTTGGGCCATGCCCCTCAGGACATCCCTCCTCAGGTAAGGATTGTTTCTCATGGCATGGAGGATGGGGAGGTAGGGAGGGATGTAAAAGGAGTGTTTGGGTGCGATAGGAAGAGAAGTAGTGGAAGGAGCAAAATATGATTGGACATGAGTGGGGGAAGTGGTGTTATCAGTGGTTAAGTCTAGTTGTTGGGGGAGGGTAGCAGGTTCTGGGTCTGTTTGGGTGGATTTGTCAGTGAATGTTGGAGGGGGTAGTATAAGAGGTGGAATTGAAGGCATGAGGGGGAATGAGAATGAGGTAGACTCACTAGGAGTAGGGGGTGATGGGGGAGGGAAAAAAGGAATGGTGAAAGATATGAAAGAGAATGGTTGGGTTGGGGGTCAGGGCTGGGAGGGGAAGGGACCAGGGGTGTTTGAGTGCATTGTAGAGGGATGGGTGGGTTTGTCAATGTCTGAAGTGTGGATTTGATGGATGTGATTTCAGTTTACATCTGGTCCTGTGTGTGTGTTATGTTGGATAGTTGGGATTGGATGTCTTGGATGAGGGAGAGGATGAGTGTCAGTGTGTCTCGATTGGGAGGTTGAGATTGTATAGAAGATGGAACAGGTTGAAAAGGGGAGGAAGGGGCATGATGGAAAGTGAAAGGAGGAGGAGAGTGGGGTTTTGGTGAGTGATGTGGTGATATATGTGGGGAATCCGGGAGGTGGGTGTAGTGGGTGGGCATGGTGTCAAGAAAACTAGCCATAAAGGCTTGGAATCCTGTGGTTGTGTTAAGGTTGAGGTCTATGTCTGTGAGTGGGGATGTAGTAGGCATGACAGGAGTGGTGTCTTGGTCAATGTGAGGTGTGTCAGTGGGGATAAAAGGGATTGTGGGTGGGGGTAGGGAGATGGTGGGCATTGTGTTAGTGGTTTTTCACTTCTTGTATGAAATTAGTGGAGGAATGTCAGGGGTTTGTGAAGATGGTGGGGGTATTGGGGCTGTGTATTGAGGTAGGGTAGGGGAAGGGGAGGGGCTGACATGGGGGGTGGTTTCCTCCTAGGTACCACTCACAGGAGAAAGGGGTGTGGGCATGGATAATAAAGACAGAGGAGGGTGAGAGAGAGATGGAGTAGGTGTAGGGGATGTTGTCAGGATAGGGGGTCCTAAGTAAAAGGTGGGCGGGTGTGGGGGCTGCTGCAGTAGTGGTGGAGACAGGCTCTGGAATCTCCTCTGTAGTAATAGGGGTGGGCCTTGTAATAGCTGCATCTTCGGTTTGCTTGGGAGGGGCTTCAACCTCAGCTTTCTTCTTCTTCTGTGTTTCCATCAGGCTCCTGCTGATTCCCCATTGCCTCTTGGCAAAAGTTGTAGGGGCAAGGGTGGTAGTCTCCTCTCCTTTTTCTATCTTGTACCCCCCCTTTAGAAGCAGTTTGGTGATGACTCTGGCATAGGGGAGTGTGTATGACTTCTTATTCTGCCCTAATTCCTCCACCAAGTCCTTCGTCACTTTAAAAATTAATCAGGCTACATGAAAGCCATGGCCCAGAGAGGAGTAGACAACATCAGCAATAGGAGTCCTCCTCTCTTGCTGATGGCCTGAGCAGTAAATGTTTTTTCTCAGGACCTGGTCAATGAAAAGGAGGTTTGGCTCCAACTCTCTTCTTCTGATAGAATCCCCTGAGGCCTTTACTCCTCTAGTCAGAGCCCTTACAATTATATCAATTGAGGCACTCAGGGGAGGGCCATATCCACAGCTAGTGTCAAATGCGGCTGAGATGCCCAATACCTCTGCAATCAGCTTGGGGCTAACTAACATCTCAAAATTATCAACCAACACAAGGAAACTTGCTTGTCCATCTTTGTCCTTGGTGACCTTGATGTGCTGATAAAAGAGTTGCACTAGCCTAGGGTAGGCTAGTGCTGGAATTCCTCTCATCAAGGGTGTCAGGCCAGCCTTGCTCATAAACTCAATGGCAGGGGTAAAGAGAGGCTCCTTCTCGAAGAAGGGCAGGTCGAAAGCTATTTCAAGCTCCAAGGGGATTGAAGCCATGAGCTCAGAGGGTGTCGAAAACTCAGGGGTTGGCTCCTCCACCTCCTCAACTACTTCCTTCCCTTTTTTCTGTGCCTTTGAAGTCTTGACCTTCTTAGGAGTGGACTCAGCAGGGGCCTTATCCTTGCCCCTTTTCTTTGGTGCACTCTTAGGGTCCATTACAAACTCTACTTTGAAAATGAAAATGGGGGACTGAGATCTGAGTGCTTACCTTAAAATTATAGGGTTTGGTTCGATCTGGCGCACAGTGCACCACGAGATCTCTGAGCAGAGGGCAAGTGATGGGGATGACGTTAGGAACAAATATGCAGGATCCTGGTGTGGATGTTGGGTTGTAGAATGGATGCTTGAAGAGAGAGGGAGAAGAGCGCCGGAAGCTAGGGTTTCACTGGATGTAGAATGGAACATATCCTGTTGCGGGATAGGAAATGAAACCTAGCGACGGTGTAATCGCCACTTGGATTGCGCGAGAAGCTCTTAGGGTTTACTTTGGATTGCGCGAGAGGCTCCCAGGCCTCCTTCGATCACGTAAGAGGCTCCTAGGCCTCCTTTTAATCTCGCGACAGCTAGTGAAGTGTTCCATTTGAATTGCGCGAGAGTCTCCCAGGCCTACCTTTTGGATCTTGTGACAGCAAATCATTACACAGAGAGCATGCGCTCTTCATTCTGCCATTTCCATTTGTGCTGTGGCTGGATCCTAGGCATGACTCACCACCAAGGGTACCCCCAGACACATTAAAATCAAACTTTCAAGCATAGACAACAAAAATCATCATCCAACATCATGCATTCAAGCAAAAACCATCAATTCAAGAGCAGTAATCATCAAACCAAGCATAAAGAGAAACCAGACCAGACAGATTCAGACTTAAGTGAGGCCACTAAAATTTCCTCTAAAATTTGAAAAAAAGAAAGCAATACAAATCTAACAAAACCAAAGTATATATCATACAATATTGACACACCTGTGGATCAATTTAATGAAGGGTCCCCTTGAAAGTGAATGGTGTCCATAGGTTTAGCAGGTTTTTCTAAGCAAGGTTTAAGCCTCTGACCATTCACCTTCAAGGTTTTTCTAAACTTGGGATCCTTGATTTCCACAGCACCAGATGGTTAAACATTTATGACAATATAGGGACCTTCCCATCTGGATTTCAGTTTGCCAGGAAAAAATTTAATTTTAGAGTTAAACAGCCAAACCTTATCACCAGCCATGAAGCTCTTTCTTAACAAACCCTTTTCCAAGAAAGCCTTGGACCTTTCCTTGTAGATCTGGGCATTGGCATATGCATCCATCCTCAGCTCTTCCAGTTCTAACAGCTGCAACAACCTGTGATGACCAGCAGAAGTTAGGTCTAGATTTAAATTTTTTATGGCCCAATAGGCCCTGTGTTCTAACTCTACTGGGAGATGATAAGCCTTACCACAAACCAGTCTAAATGGGGACATCCCAATGGGAGTCTTATAGGCAGTCCTATAAGCCCATAATGAATCATTTAGCTTATCATCCCAGCCCTTTCTATCAGTCCTCACTGTCTTCTCAAGGATGTGCTTGATCTCCCTATTAGAAATTTCAACTTGCCCACTGGTTTGCGGGTGGTAGGGAGTAGCAATCCTATGGGTAACTGAATATTTCTTGAGCAAGGTCTCAAAATTTCTGTTACAGAAATGGCTACCCCCATCACTGATAATGGCTCTAGGGGTGCCAAATCTTGTGAAGATATTCTGCTTTATAAACTTGAGGACAACTTGATTATCATTGGTTCTTGTGGCAATAGCTTCTACCCATTTTGAAACATAATCTACTGCCACTAAAATGAAATGATAACCATTTGAAGGAGGAAAGGGGCCCATAAAGTCAATACCCCAGACATCAAACAATTCTACGACAAGGATGGGCTGCAAAGGCATTGAGTTTCTTTTGGACAGCCCTCCTAATTTCTGACATCTCTCACATGTCCTACAATGTGTATTGGCATCTCTGAATAAAGAAGGCCAATAGAACCCACACTGTAAGATCTTGTCAGCTGTTTTTCTTCCACTAAAGTGGTCCCCCACAGGCATTTTCATGGCACATGGCCAGAATACTGGGGACATCACTTTGTGGAACACATTTTCGGATGATTTGGTCTGCACAATACTTGTATAAGCAAGGTTCCTCCCAGAAAAAGAATTTAACCTGTGAGAAAAATAGGTATTTGTTCATTTTGGTCCAATGGGTAGGAATCTTGCCTATAACTAGATAATTTGCCATGTGTGTATACAAAGGAACAAAGGATTGGATGGCAAACAATTACTCATCCGGGAAAACATCATTTGTAGGATCATCAACACATTTTTCCAACATAATTCTGGACAAGTGGTCAGCCACCACATTTTCCACACCCTTTTTGTCCTTGATTTCAATGTCAAACTCCTGCAACAGGAGTATCCATCTAATCAGCCTGGGCTTGGCATCTTTCTTGGACAATAGGTATTTCAATGCTGAGTGGCCTGTGAAGATTACAATTTTAGACCCAAGTAGGTGAGCCCTAAATTTGTCTACAGCAAAAACCACAGTCAGAAGCTCTTTCTTAGTTGTGGTGTAATTCAGCTGAGGTTCAACAAATGATTTACTGAGATAGGCAATGACCACTGGCAGCTTATCTTTCCTTTAGCCCAAAACAACACCTATTGCTAAGTCAGATGCATCACACATCAGCTCAAAGGGCAGTGCATAGTCAGGTGTTTGGAGTACAGGGGCAGTGGTGAGGCATATCTTCAAAGTTTCAAAAGCCTTAAGACATTCAACAAAAAAATCAAAGGGCACATCCTGACAGAGCAGGTGGCACAATGGTTTAACAATTTTACTAAAGTCTTTAATGAACCTCCTATAGAATCCTGCATGTCCAAGGAAAGATCTGATTTGTTTGACTGTTCTTGGAGGGGGCAAATTTGTAATGAGGTCAACTTTTGCTTTATCTACCTCAATCCCTTCTCTAGAGACTACATGGCCTAACACAATACCTTGTGTTATCATGAAGTGGCTCTTTTCCTAACTTAAGACCAGATTGGTCTCCTCACATCTTTGCAAGACCAGGTGGAGGTGTTGCAGACATTGGCCAAAACTGTCCCCATATACAGAGAAATCATCCATAAAAATCTCTAAGAATTTGTTAATCATATCAGAGAATATGCCATACATACACCTCTGAAAGGTGGCTGAGGCATTACATAGCCCAAAAGGAATCCTTTGGTAAGCAAAGGTGCCAAAAGGGAAAGTAAATGTAGTTTTCTCTTGGTCATGAGGGTGCACAGGGATCTGGTTGTACCCTGATTACCCATCAAGAAAATAATAAAAAGTTTTTCAGCCAACTTATCCAAAATTTGATCAATGAAGGGGAGAGGGAAGTGGTCTTTTCTAGTTCTAGAGTTAAGCTTCCGATAATCTTTGCAAACCCTCCAGCCAGTGGTCTCCCTGGCTGGTCTCAACTCTCTAGACTCTGTTGTAACAACTGTTATGCCAGATTTCTTAGGCATCAGTTGGATAGGTGCCACCCATTCAGAATCAGAAATGAGGTAGATTACCCCATCATCTAGCAATTTGAGGACCACTTCCTGCATGTGAGGATTCAATTTCCTCTGCATTTCCCTGGAGGGTGCTGGGCCCTCCTCTAAATGGATCCTGTGCATACAGATTGATGCATCTATCCCTCCTAGATCCACAATGGTCCACCCAATTGCCTTTTCATGCTTCCTCAAGACTGTTAGTAATTCCTCCTCCTGCTCATTGGTAAGAGAGGAGGAGATAATTACAGGAAGTTTTTTACCTTTTTCAAGGAAGGCATATTTCAATGTTTCTGGTAGTTTCTTGAGATCCAGATCAGAGGCTTATTGGGTGGATGTCAAGATTGGTGCTTTGTTCGTTTGAGGAAGAGGCAACAATGTAGGTTTCCAAATGGAATGCTGCACTAAGCCCACAGAAGACTTCAATGTGGTCATGTCTTCTGTCCTAACAGTTGGGCTTTCTTCCTCTACCATGTCCCAAACTTCACTTAAACTTTTGACAATGTTGCCCTAATCCAGTCGAGTGGGCAATTCATCTTCGACAACTTCCTCTAGTACATCCACTGCAAAGCTTTCCTCATTGTCCAGCTGATGGTACTTTGTATTGTTGTACACATTAAGTTCAACCTTCATATGCCCGAAAGTTACCTCCATGATCCCTGGCATGCATTGCATGCATGCATTGGCAGTGGCCAAGAATAGCCTGCCCAAAATAACAGGTATAGGAGTTCTACTCTTGTTGTAGCCCATGTCCAAAACCAGGAAGTCTACAGGGTAGAAGAACTTGTCCACCCCTACTAAGACATCCTCAACCACTCCCATAGGTCTCCTTTAAGACCTATCAGCCATTAGCAGCACAATGGGGGTGGATTTTAGCTCTCCCAAACCTAGCTGCTGATACACACTGTATGGTAGCAGGTTTACACTGGCTCTAAGGTCTAGAAGGGCCCTTTCAATTGTGTGGTCTCCAATTATGCAGGGAATAGTGGGTATCCCTTGGTCTTACAACTTCTCTAGCATTGTTATGTTTAATATAGAATTAACTGTATCAGCTGCAAAGACCTTTTTGGACAAATGGCCTTTAGCTTTCCTTTTCTGGGTACAAAGGTCTTTCAGAAATTTGGCATAGGCTGGGACCTGTCTAATTGTATCAAGCAGGGGCAAATTGATTTTTACCTATTTAAAAGGTCTTCATCATTTCCTCTATCTGTGCATTCCCCTTATCAAAAGGGACAGGTCCACTCAAAGCTTGAGGAAATGGCAACTGAGGTACTGCTAGTTCCTCAGCTACAAGCCTATGACTAAACTTTTGTTTTTTTCTTTTTTCGTCTTTTATTTCCAGTTGAGGCTCAACTACACCCTCTTTATTTTTCTCTTGTTGCAGGGTAGCAGGCAATTCTTGGCTCTGTGCTCTAACAAATTCTTTTTCACTTTCTTTCGAAAACTCTTTGGAAATGACCTCTCCTTGTTCCTTCCCAACCTGGTTGTCTACCAGCCTGCCAGACCTAAGGGTTGTGATGGCATTAGCTCCCTCAAAAATTGAGTAAGCTTCCCCAATAAAATATTGGCCCTTAACGTTGGCCACTGGCTGGCTTGGCAACCTGCCCTCTTCTCATTTGGCCAAGGTATTTGATATTTGCCCTAGCTGTTCTTCTATTTTCTTTAAGCTTTGACTGTGAGAAGTCACAGTCTGAGTCAAGGTTCTAAGGTTTTGTAATGAGGCTAAAACCTAATCCTGAAAAGAAGCATTTCGGGGCTGAGGTGGGGGAACTACCAACTGGTAAAATTGTTGTTGTGGCCTTTGCGGTAAGGCCAACATCTGTTGTGGCTGCATGTAATTGTCTTGTCTCCACCTCAAATTTGGGTGGTCTCTCCACTGGTAACCAGCATTTTGGTATTGGTATCCAAATGGCTGTTTGTTGTAGCCAACATATTGTTGCTGGCCAAATGATATGTATGGCTAGCAACAATATGTTGTTGGCCAACATATTGTTGCTGGCCATACACAGGATATTGCCCTGCGGATGGGAACTCTTCCACTATGTGTTGTGGAGATTGGCATATCAGACATGCCTCCATCACTTGTGCAGCCAATCTGGGTTGTACCACAGTTAATAGTTTATCAAACTTATCAGAAAGATTGGCCATCTGTATTTTCAGGTCATGATTCCCAGTTACTTCATACATCTTTCCTCTGGATGTTTCAGCTAGTCCCATTTTAGGAGAAGGCTCATGAACAATGCTTGACAAGGACATATTTTGAAAAGTATTTTCACTAATGACCTCGAACAAATCCCATGCCTCATCAGCTATTTTGTGCATGTAAGTTCCACCACAAGAGGCATCTACCATGTCCCTGCTTTTCTCATCAATCCCATTATAGAAGCTCTAGACAAGCTACCAGTCAGGGATCTTGTGGTGGGGACATTGTTTGAGCATCTCCTGGAATCTGTCCCATGCTTGATTAAAATCCTCGCTAGATTGGGCAAAAGCAAGTATTGCTTTCCTCAACTGGCTGGTTTTTGTCTCTGGGATGAATTTTGTCAAAAATTTGGTCTGGAGGTCTTTCCAAGAAGTGATGTTGTTATTTGGGAGAGTAGCTAACCAGGTGTTGGCCCTGTCCTTTAGGGACAAAGGAACTAACCTTAATCTGGTGGCTTATGGTCCCAAACCAGTAATGGAGAATGTTGTGTACAGGGCCAAGAACTGGTCAATGTGTCTGTAGGGGTCTTCCTTGCTGAGCCCATGGAAAGAGGGAAGCATTTGGATGATTGAGGTTTTAATCTCATAGTTTCCCTGAACATCTGGGAATTGAATGTTGAATGGGGAAGTATAATCATCAGGAGTATTCAATTCCTTCAATGTTCTGGGTTGCTCTTCACTCATGACTGTTGTCTCAGTTTCAGTAAGGAGCTCAACTGTGGTGTGTTTGGGCTTTATTGGTCTTCTGCCCCTTTCTATCTCAGGGTTAGGAGGCTCTAATGTGGGATTGAGGGATCTCCTTCCTAACATGCAGACACACCAACAGTAGGGAAGATTACCTGCAGACACATTGTAATTAACGCAAATAATTATCTAAACAAAATTACAACTATCCTAATCAACTGCTATGGAATTTGCACAAGAAAATAGACTGAGTTTTGAAGGTTAGAGAAATGCAAACAGAGGTAGCTAGACTCCAAGTGTAGTTCAAGTTTCCTCTTTGCTACTGTCCAAATCTGCAAGAAAAATTCTAAATGTAAATCAGCAGTATCAATTATTCACAAGCACAGCTACCAAAGAATAAAAAATAAATAAAACAAAATCTAGGTCTACTAATAAATCAAGATTCCCCGGCAGCGACGCCAAAAACTTGTTGAAGTATTTTTAAGATGCTTGCTGCTAACTTTATTGGATACAATGATAAGAATGTGTTACTAAAACTGAATCAAAGGTGGATTGAGAACTACAGAGCAGCAAGTCTAAAAATACACAGACCTGCAAGATACTGGGCCTGTTGTAGCATGTTTTAATAAGTAAGAGTTTGTCCCACGGGGAAAGATGATCTAAAGCTCCAAGGGAGCCATCTTTAGTAGGCCCTCCAGATCTGATTACAGATCTAGCAATCCTAAATGGAAGGGTATTTAAGGTCACTATTGTCTACATCCTAAGGTAACCTAATGCCTAAACTATAGAAATGGTTGAGAAGAATGATCGAGTGTGAGGAAATAAATATAAAAAGGGTGAGAAGTAAGCTATTAGGTACAGATCTGATGGGTTTCATAACTCAGACTCAGATCTGCTACTATAGAAATCCTGTCCAATGGCTACATTATCACCAAAGAGGAGAAAGGATCCAACTCACCCCTGTGCCATGATCCAATCCCTTATGGCTATAACCTGCCCACTTAAATGGTCACAGACTATCTAATAGGGGAACTACAGTCCAAAGATGGGTCAGAACAAGTTTATCATTGTAGGCACTACTTCATCTAGGCTACCAGTGCAAGAATCTATAGGAACCTCAACCTTTAAAGTTCTGTGTGTGGGGCTAGGCCTGCAATGTGCACTTGCCTGGACACACAAGACCAGCAAGAGTTTGAGTACTAACTTTAGGTCTAGCTGTTCACTGCTTTAGAAAGACAGCAGTGATCCAGTCACAAACCTATAATCTCTACAGCCAGATCAGATCTGCCATCTGATGGCGGGTCTATACAAATACAGGGGAGTCTGTCTCTGCACAATCTCTCATAGGGCTACAAGCACAAGTGCAGAGAAGAAGAATCTGTCTTAGATCTGTGGATTCGCCTCACCCTACGGCTATGACCTGTCCACTTGAATGGTCACAGACTATCCACAGAGGATATCCTCCTCACAGAGGTTTGAGATAGAACAAGAAAATTGCTGCCACCACCATGTTCACAAGGCTACCAGCTCAAGCTACCCATGGGAATTCAGATTTAGTGGATCCTGTGGTGGGGCATAGGCCTGCAATGTGCACTAGCCTGGACACACAAGTCACATGGATCTGAATAAATCCTTAAAAACAATCCTCCATTGCTTATAATACAACTTAGCAATGGAGGATCTCAAGGCAGTAGCCTTATACATAACAACTCTCAAAACACCAATCCCATATAAGTATAGCATCCTATTATAAAATACCATTAAAACTATTCCAAATAAATATACGAAGGCATAGCCAGCAAGTGCTGGGCTATGGAGAAAAGAAAAAGGAAAAAAGAAGCTGCCTAAACCCTAACCATAGCCTACTAGAATTATACAGTCGATTCAAGAAGAACAATCAGAAGAACTCCCTAAACCTAAACTAGGCTTAGGCTTATATAGCAGTCAGCTGTGGGAGCATTAGGGTTAGGAAAACCCTAATTTGATCAATGCAATCATGGCCCATTTCTATTCCTTGGATGCCTCAGGGCGTGTACATGGAGATTGGAGCATTGGAGTGTGTGCCCTAGTTCTGAAAGTTCCCAGATTACCCCTACAAAAGTGGGGAGAAGTTAAGATCTCGAACCTCACTAGGTAGCCAGGATTTCTAGGTCTTGTCACGTGATAGAGTTGGCATAGCGGGATTGAATTGACTTGAAGCTCTTGCAGTCGCGAGATAGATGGTTTGGTCATCGCGGGATTGCTCTAGTCGTCGCAGGATTGCACTTTCCATTTGAATGGCGCAGGAATTGCGTGCGCGGTT
Organism: Chloranthus sessilifolius; assembly: GCA_021018995.1. NCBI lineage: Eukaryota > Viridiplantae > Streptophyta > Magnoliopsida > Chloranthales > Chloranthaceae > Chloranthus > Chloranthus sessilifolius. The sequence continues at coordinate 102,818,422 of CM037597.1, forward strand.
CATTCCCTGGTGAATCTCACGGAGATCCTAGCGAAGAAGCAATGTGCATAGGCCTCTGGATCGTGCGAGCAGTTCTCGGAAGGTCTGTATCCCGCGGACACTAAGCTAAGTGCAGGACGTGCAGGAATGCTTGGAGCTCTCTCTCCTCAGTGAATGGCACTAAGATTGAAGGCTCCTCTCTTGTGTTGCGCGAGACTGCGTGAGTGCTATGCTAGAGCTTATGACTGAGCCTCGCGAGAACCGCGTGAAGTCTGCTTTTCAATCCCTTCTATTATCAATCCACGCGAGAACGGTGCGTGCAGTTGGTGTGCTGCCTTCAGAAGCTCGCGACAACTGTGCGAAGCATTCTTCTTGACTTGTTGCTGCTGTGTTGTGCCTATGCTACAGCCAGTTCTCTGTCTGGGTCTAACTTCCTTTCTTCTGAGGAACTTCTGGGGCAAAAGTAGGCTTCTTGGCATGGTTAGGTGGTTATCTGTAGCTGCTACTTATTACCTATAAGATGGACTTAACACACATTTATTAAATGACTAAGGGTCTAACAGAGATTAAGTTAAGGGGTGAAAAGTGGTACTTTTCAGGTCTTAACAATAGGAAATCATAGTTTTCCATATGTTATATCTGCTTTAGTTTTCACACTGTGTGGACGTACCAAGTAAATTTTATATTTAGATTGTGTTTTACGATCTGGCAGTCCAGATTTTTTCATTTGGTTTAAAGTTAAAAAAAAATATATTTCAAACAATTATGTTGAGAAAATTCAAGCTGTCACAATCATAGAATATTTTATTCGACTTACGGCAATATGAGATTTCATTGAAATGCAGTCAAGAAGTTCAAATTTTTTTGAGTTCGAATAGGTAGCAATCTCTCTAAAAAAGAAAGGAAATAAGTCCCAAAAGCTCACTAGTTATTTGATTTTGAAACTATAATCTAAATATTGTAATTTAAATCAAAGTGTAGTTTCAAACATTCAGTTCTGATATAGTGTACTAGAGGGCTAAACATGAATTGTAACTACTCTATCTTTTATGGTCAAACTCCTACTATGATGGGTCGTAAGGTTTATGGAATCATAATTTCTCTATCACCATGTGATGGTTTACTAGAACAAAAATTTAAAACAAAGCTAAAACTCTTACTAAATAGAAACTCTAAAAAGAAAAATAAATTTATTTATTTATTATTTATTTATTTATTTATTTATTATTATTTATCCAAATGCAAAAGTAATATACACAGTGTGTACCACCCCCCTCCCCCAAAGATAGGTAGGACAATGTCCACATTATTCCCAAAATAGGAGATACTTCAAAAAAAATTCGTAAAATTACAGCATACCTGGTGAGGTTCATGATGTTCTTATTTACCTTACTCACTTGGTGATGAGGGGTATGGTACAAGTGCCAAAGATGGAGCTGGTTCTGGTGCTGGTAAGACTAGCAGTGGAGAAGGGCTGCTTGACAATTCCATTTCAGAGTCGGACACCACATCGGTAGAGGCTGTATTAGGTTCTTCTAGAATGGATTCCTCATATAGCTCAGGCCCCCCCTCCTTGTAAAGAGCATCAATATTCTCTTTCTCTGCTATCAACGCGTTATATTTTTCATTCAAAGCCTGTAGCCCCTCTTCAACCTTTTCTTTTTCCATCAAATCATCCATAAGTTTGCAAATCACTGCAAACTTCTCTTTACCTTTAACCCTATGTTGTTTTGCTTTTGCCTTCAATCTGTCTGTTGTGATGAGGCTATTGTTAGTAATGGATTGTATATGTTTCTTCTGGTCATCACAGATCTGAATTAAAGAGTCTTTCTCCTCTTGAAGCTTTAATAATTTTCCTTCTGCCAACATGAGCTGATGGGTCTTCTCATCTAGCTAGATATTGAGTGTCTGTTAATATTCAAATTAGGCAAGTTCCCTCTCCTCAGGGTCTGCAAGTAAGGATCTGACCCTTTCTGTAAAGTGTGTTGTTACTTTTTCATTCTCTTTCTTCTCTAGCTGCCAAGTCGGCTTTTCTTCCTCCAATACTCTGTTCTATTCTTGTATTTGTGCAATTTGATGATGGAGGCGACAAGTTTCCTTTTGTACTTCGTTTGCTATTTTGGCTCTCCACTGAGCTTAATGATCTCTTCATGCATGTTGCTTAAGATTTTCCACCAATTCTTGGCGTTCTTGTGCAGTTGGTAGTGAATCGAGGACCCTAGTTTTCATCTTATGAATCTCTTCCATTAACCTTCTATAGACAACCCAATTTTTCCCTCTCGGAGTATACAATCATGTTCGATCAACCTTTGACCTTGCCCATGATCTCTGGGAAAGGACTAACCTTCTACGAAGACCTTAAAACCCTAAATACGGGGACCATTATTGAAATTGTAGTATATGGTTGAGACCCAAGCTAAAATAATAGCTCTGTAGCTCGAACCTGGCTCGACCTAGAGAAAATATAGAATTTCACCCAGTACACTTGCGCGGAATCAATTCCACATATGGCCACATGGGAAAAATTGGTCCCACTCCCGCAGACCACTAAAACCCAGATTTCGCGTAGATACACTTGCGCATAATCCAGTTCCATGCAGACACAGTTGCATGGAATTAGCCCCACTTGGACTATGGCTGCCTTTTGTGCACTGCCCAAAGACCCCGATCCTGCGCAGATACACATGCGTGGAATTGATTCCATGTATTCCCATACGTGCGGAATCAGTCCAGACATGGACTAGGACTCTACCCCCTTAACCGGGACTGAATCCCTGCATATGTGATCAATTCCACGCATCACAGGATACGTGAAATTGGTTCCCAATCAAACCTGACCTCTAATTCCTCAGACTGCCTGAACACCCGATCCCGTGCATACGCCACTGCGCGAAATGAGATTAAATGCACACTCCACTGCACGAAATAAAATTCCTAGGTGTTAAGCACTGATTTTTGCCACTTACTACACTTTTAAACCTGGCTTTTGCTAAGACCTAGAGTGTTTAATAATTGCTTTTAGTGTTGTTTTGCAGCAAGGAGTTAATTGTGTCCCTAGTGCAATTTTCAGCTGAAATATGCCATTTAGAGGAGTTTTGGAATTAATTATCAGCTAAAAGAGAGATCTGGAAAGAGTGGGCTATGGCTTGTTGATAAGGAAGAAAATAGCAGCAACAAGGTGGAATGGAATGACTTCAGCTCTATAGAGGTGCCTTGAGAATCACTCTCCAATTGCAGTAAGGTACACCCTGGAGCAGCATTATATCCAAATAGCCCAAAGAAGATATAACATCAGCTCAAGCTAATGTAGCAGTAATATATCTTCAGCCTAAGCAATCTCAAGGTTTCCACTCTGTGCCCATTGCAGTAGAAATATATTCTAGATGAATTCAAGCATTTCAGATGCAAACTACACTCATGTGCAGGCACATGAGCTGCACACATGCAAAGCTCCAATTCAGCATATTCTTAAAGAGAAAGCTACCAATTTAAACCTCTCGGATTAGTGCTGAAACAGAGGACTGCTAAGGATCACCTTGTAGCCACATCCATCATACCAAGCTATGCAACATTTCACACTTTCAGCAGCTCCTCATTGGAAAGGCAGCAATCCTCCAAATCTGTCAAGCGCACCATCAAGCCACAACTGCAGCAGCTATAAAATGCATTGGTGCACCTTCAACATCCCCAGCTGAAGCAAGCACTCGAGCAGTGTTGCAATGAATGGAATAGGACCTGAACCTATCAAGGTTTTGCACCCCAAGCTTCAGCAGTCCAAGCCTTGCAACCTTGCTCCAGCCCCTTGATCCTGTCGACCATTGGAGTGAAAACTTCAGCTCTCATCCTCCCATTAATCCTAATGAGCAGCTGCTTCAATCCCCCCATACAATCTATCGAGATTCTCAAAGTAACCTCCAGCCAACCTCTTGACCAGCGGAACTCCAAAGCCATTCCCCCATGCACCAAACCTGTCCATTGCAAAGCTCTCAAACCTGTCGACCAGCATTGTAGCTTCAGCAGACCTCACAGACAACAGCTTGAAAACTCCCTTGAACCTGTCGATGGGTACACCATCTAAACCTATCAACATACAAAGCTTCAGCTGCAAAATCTCCTCAGCATCCTCCGACCATTTGAGATCTAAACCTATCAACACCGTATAAATACACATCAAATCCTGTCGACAACACTAATGCAGCCTCAGCTTAGCCATCCTCGGCACTAGTGCACTACCCTCAATCATCTCGAGCACTTCAACTACAGCTCCCATTCAAACCTCTCAACAGCAGGTCCATCTTCCCATCAGTACCTGTCGACACCTTTTGTTGTTGTACTCTCAAACCTCTCGAGCACACATCAGTTCTCTAATTCAATCCCCTCGAGTGGGCCTTCAAGGTTTTAGCTAACTGTCGAAGAGTAGCAGCCCCACCTTCTAAACCTCTCGAAGCTCGCATCACTTACCCGCAGCTGCTGATATTTAAACCTGCAGAACTGATGCTGCATTGTATAATCTTCTAAAGCTAACTCAGCTCGGGCCCACCAATTTTAAAGAAGGACGTTTTGATAAGGGCTGCAGCTAATAGTTTTGAGGTTTCATTTGCAGGAATTAGTGATTAGTTTAGCTGAGGTATTTTTGGCTAAACAAGAGCAGTTTTGGGAATTGCCAAACTATGAGAAATCTGTACATGAGTGTTGGGGAAATGGAGTGTGCTAATTTAGTGTGTAATGAGAAAAATAAAATAAAATCAAATTAAAACAAAGGATGGATTCAACACAACTACAATCTCCTAGACCTACAAGATACAGGGCTGTTATAGCAAGTTTTGATAGGTACGTAAGGGTATGTCCATAGGGAAATGTCCATAAACTATAGTAAATCTCTAGATCTGTAATAGATCTGGCACTCTATCCGAAATTAAGCTATACTAAAATAGGAAAGAGGAGAGGTTTTGGGTTTTTTGTCACTACGAACTACAGAAATTAAATACAGTTGATCCAAATTTTAAGAAAACACAGAAGTGAAGGAAAATGGATTAAAAATGAAAGGATGGAGAGCAGCAGCTAGGTATTTGATCTTTCACTAAGAATTAAATGAATCAAAGGCAATGCTTAGATCAGATCTGCAATAATCCTTCATCTGGCTACAAGCTCCTCAGGTTTGACCCTGACAGATGCATGGTATAAGGTTCTGATCTTAACCAGAGAATCAGAGCAATCCTAAGGCTATTACCTGTCCACTTGAATGGTCACAGATCATCCTAGAGATTATCTTTAGCCAATGGTATTGATTAGAACAGGTTAACCATTATAGATGTTGTGAATGCTAGGCCACAAGCTCCCCATTTCAGGCTGGCCCACAAGAGTATCCAAACTAGACAAATCAAATACGAATAAATAAAGTATAGCTCAGAATTAACTCTAAATCTCATAATTCTATTGCAATGTCACTAATTACAATGTTGTGCTCAAATCTATAATTTGTGTAGCATCTAATCCCTTACAAAGCCTCTGAAACTCTTAATTATAGCTCATAGCTCACCCTAGCTACTGGAGAAGTTTTAGCCAACCATAATTGGCTAAATGTGAGGAAGAAGAAGAGGGAAAAGAGAGGGACATATTAGAGGGAAAATGAATTCAAACTTGGCTCTGGCTCTCTCAATTTTTGGATGATTTTCAATGTGGTTGCTCGTCTATTTATACCTTTTTCTCATATCATCTTCAGCCAATCAGAACTCAAAGGAATAATGCAGTTATGCTGATGTGGCTGATCCCTCTTCTAGAAGCTTTTTTCTTATTGATTCACAACTGACAAGTACATGTGAGGTAGTTAGAGTTCCTGCTCGTGCTCAGTTGAATATGAAAAATACCCCGTGGGTTCTTGTGCCGTGCCTTGGAACATGTGCGCGCAATCCGAAGGTTGTAGCTACTAAAGAAGGGCCATGAGAAGTTCCCAAAATTAACGTCGAGAGGTTTAGGGAACTTCTCGATAGGTTCTTAGTCTGCTCGCTCTGTATTTCGATACGTTTGGAAAACCTCATGCTGAGTTGAAGTGCACAAGTCGATAGGATTGGCATATCTTGACAAGATTGAAGTGGCTCTCGATACCTTCTATTTTAGTTCTTCGTTCATCCTGTCGACAGGTTACAATCAACCGATCGACTTGGTGAAGTGTTTGATAGGTTGGGGATCATCTCGACAGGTTCTGGAAGGTCCTGTCAAAAGCTTCACTCGATCTGCTTGATAGGTTCAGCTAAACCTCGCGACTTTCCCTGCACCTTTAGGTAAGGTGTCAACAGGATTCTTTTACTGCAAGCACAACCTATCGACAACAATTGGAACCTTGCAATAGCTTCATCGATCCTCTCGACAAATCGGCATTTGAGCTTCAGAACTTCTCGACAGCTTCTGCCATGAGTTTCTTCAGCTGGCACCTATCTTTGGTGTGCTGTCTTCCATCTGTTAGCACTCAGCAACCTCTTGGTGGGTTCAAGCTGTCTTCTTTGGAACTGTGCTTGGTCTGCAGCATGCCTTGTTGATCCCATGACCTTCTCATGAATTTATAAAGCTCTCTTTGCGTGACTGACAGGCCTTTGGGCTGTTGTGAACACATGATGAGGAACAGATTGCTTCTTTGGCCTTTTTAGGTGGATATCTGCACTAACGCTGGAATTTATTACTTATCTACAAAACATACTTAAAATACATTATTAGTTAGCTCAAGGGTCCAACAAAGGTTAGGTTAAGAGGTGAAAAATGATATTTTTCACTACTTAACAATGAGTGTCAACTAATTTTTAGCAGGAATGCAAGTTAGCTTCAGCTGAGCACAACAAAACCACATCCATATCTGCTCTGTGATTGGTTGGAATGATTAAACAAGGATTAAGCATCAAATCCTCTCTGATTGGCTACAATCCAAAGCATTTGGATCACTGCACTTGTATAAATAGAACCCCTTACTGCTGTAATTTGGCAGTAAGGAATCAATAGAATACTTTGATTTTCTTTAGCTCATTTAGGTTTAGTTTTAGATTTTATTTTTCCTTTTCTCTTCCCCCTTCTCTCCCTAATCCAGCCTGTTGGATTAGATCTAGATAGTTGTTCAGATCTATTTTTTTTATTGTAATTTGGCATGAAGGTCTTATGGATAGATGCACAGACTACAGATCTGAGTACAATATCATTGTAAGTAATTTTGATTTAATGAATTGTTGAATTTATTGCTTAGTTAGATCTATAGATCATCTTGTTTCACTTGATTCTCGATCGGATTTGTGTAGATGGGAACAACCCACCAACTTAAATGGTAGATCTCTTGAATATCATTTGATCTTCCTAAATCTGATACTCCTGTGGATGCTTGTGCTTGTGGCTTGGCATTCACAGCATTTGTAGTGGTTATCATGTTTTGATGGAGGCCTTAGAATGGAGGGATTCTATTGGATGGTCTGTGGCCATTAAAGTGCACAGATCATAGCCTTAAGAGCAATCCAATTCTCTGGCTGAGATCAGATTCTTCTACCTTAAACCTTTGATTTGGAGGAAATCCCTAGGATGGTCTGTGACCATTAATGTGGACAGATCATAGCCTTAAGATCAGTTCAAGCCTTTGGTTAAGAATTGATTCTTCTACCTTGCAGTTGAGCATGTAGCCAAGTGAAGGATTGTTGAAAATTCATATGCCTTGATCTGATTTGCAATGAAAACCAGACCCTAGCTGTCTATTTCCCATTATTTTCTATTTTATTTCACCATCCATCTTCCTCTATCTTTTGGACCTAGTTTTAGATTTCTATTTTATAGATTAATTAGATCTTGTGACACCTGAAAACTCTCTTTCTTCTTAGAATTACCAAATCAGAGCTGCATCCGAGGTCTACTATACACCTTCTATGTTTAGATCACTACTCCATGTGGAACAAACTCTTACTTATCAAAACTTGCTACAATGGACCCTGTATCTTGTAGGTCTAGGATATTTAGATGTGCTAAATCCATCTTTTATTTAACTTTATTTTTATTTTGTTTTTATCATTACACAATAATTGGCACACTAGAATTCCACAACACTAGGCACATTACAACTAGGACTTCCGGTTCATAGGTTGACTCAAATTGAATCAAGCGCATATGCCACTGCACGAAATTCAATTAAGCTTAACATCACTTGCGTGGAATCGACCAATTCCTCACATGTCCACATGCGCGAAATTAGCCCGCTACCTATAAAATGACTCCCTTACCACACTCCAAAACACACACAACACATAATTGGGCGAATTCACTTATTTTTCAACTCTCTCAAGCACAGGCCTTTCCTAAGCTCGAGTTTCTTTTCTCTGCTATCTTGGATAGAGGAAGAAGCAGATGGCTTCAGGTAATCACTTTTTAGTTCTTAATTTTTATTTATAGATCTTAGGTTTAAATTCTTTGTTCTTAATTTTCTAAGTTCAAGAGTTTAGTTCTTACTTTTAGGTTCTAGTTCTTTTAGTTCTAGTTCCTAATTTCGTACTTTTAATTCATAGCCTTCAGTTTAATTTTAATTTTTTTTAAAAACCTTAAACTATAACTTCGATCCATAGATCCTTAATTCTCAATTCATGTTCTGTTTTCAATCCATAACATTTTGAAAATAACCCTTAGTCAATCGATTTGCCCAAGGGAGCTTACGGAGGGTACCTTGGAATGGGGCTGGTCCTCCTTAGCATAACGACCCACAAACCCTTTTTGTTTAGTTAAACTAGCATTAGGAAATAAAACCAATTAGAATTAAAGTAGCGTTAGGAAATTAAATTAATTAGAATTAAAGTAGCATTAGGAAATCAAATTAATTAGAATTAGAGTACTACCAAGAAATCAAACTAATTAAAATTAAAGTAGAATTAAAAAACTAAACTAATTAGAATCAGAATAGTAGTAAGACACTTATGCAGTTAAAGTTAGAATACTACTAGGAAACCCCTAATAGTCAAACTTAGAGTAGGATAAGGAAATAAAATTAGACTTCAAGAAGAATCAGAAATTAAACTAAACAAACTAATAGCTGTTGGAGTCGGCCAACCGATGTTCAACAAAGGAGTTAACCCACACCCCATAAAACGTGATCAGTGACGTGTTGCTGCGCCGATAAACATCTGCAGCTAGAGATTGCATCAAACCCAAGTATTTTTCCGCTAGAATTTGCTATTTTAATTTCAGCACTTAATATTTCTTAGTTCATTAGTCCATCGTCCCTAGCCAGAGTTCACTTGGATCGAATTGGGCCACTTATTCCGGGGACCAAAAGGAACCCAGAAAAAGTGCCTACCAATAGACTGGCACTCACGATGAGACTCTTTTATGCTAAAGTAGGTTTGCCTAGTTTAATTTTCTAGCTTAGTTTAGTGTTATTTCCTGTTCGCTGTGTCACTTCGCTACACACACTCACCCAGAGCTCCTCAAGGGCTTATGAGTATCTACCAAAGGTTAGAAATGTCAAGGATATGCAAAATAAACCTGACCAACACTGGTAATCCGCCAGTATAGGGATACTATGATAACCCTATATACGACACCGAACAGCCCTACGACTCACCCCCGGGCACCCCGAGGTTAATATGACTGGAGATCAAGAAAACCCCTTCTCTCATTCGAGCACCAACAATAACAATGACGCGAAAGACGCTAGTATCAGACAGAACATTACCTCCCGACAACTTATAGAGCTCAGTGTTCAGAGATTACAAGAAGGAGGTGACAAAGTTGAAGAATTGCTCCAAAGCATGGCTGCCACATATGAAACTATCAAAGAGCAGCAAGACAAATAAGAACGAGAATGACAAAAAGGGGAGAGGTCGCCATCTATGCCAAGCATCGTATCAACCCATGTATCACCACTAGGGTGGGTTGCTCGTGCTCTCTTCAAGGACGATCGCCAAGACAGGGTTCACCCTGGACTACCCAGAAAGACACCACAGTAAAAGTAGAGGATCTCCCTAAGATGCTTGACGAATACATGGCTAAGAGAAATCACTCTGGCTTATCATTCGAGTTTGATAGTATCTACCAAGATCTTGAGTTTAACCTACCCACAGGATTCAAACCCCCAAAGTTTAACAAGTACAACTGCACAGGGAATCCGAATCACCATTTAGAGTTGTTCTACAATGATTGCTGATCCGTTAGCGATAATCAAGGACTCTTAATACATTACTTCCAGAGGTCGCTCGAAGGGGAAGCTCTCAATTGGTTCGTCGGACTCCCACTTCGCAAGATCAACACATTCGATGACCTGGTCGGACAATTTTTGAACCAATATATGCACCTAATACAAGAAGCAGTTAGTGTCAGCGACCTGGTGACGACAAAGCAAGAACTTGAGGAAGATTTTGAAGATTTTACAGCACATTAGAGGAAGCTTGCGGCCCACACCGAAAGCCAGATGAAAGAAAAAGAAGAGATTGACATCATCACAAACAACGTAAAAGAGCCTCTTTGAAGCACTCTTATTATAAGTGATTGCCTGGACTTCGCTACTCTTCACCTGCGCACTAATCGCATCTAGCGACATATTAAAGGAGGAGACCTCGCCTTTTCAATAGTAATAATAAAAGTCACTGCTTCCAGTGTCTCATAGCCGAGGAACAACAAGAAAGCCTCTGGCTCAGAATAGGTCAACATGGTTGCCATCCAGGGTCAAAGCTCCGAAAATTGAAATTACCAACTGAGGAATTCTGATCAGAATCAATACTAGAACCAGAATCAACAATGATACACTAATCAGAATCCAAACCAGTACCAAAATTGAAACTGATACTCTAACCAAAATACCCACCAGAACTGGAATGTCATCCGAAATCGGTCAACTAACCCTCAGAGCTATAACAACGTACCCCCGCCTCAGAACTTCAACTAGCAAACCAAAGGCCCTTACCAACCTAAAAGCGATCACCACCCCATCACCTGATACCATTTCCAACATATTCTACCTTCATAGTGATCAGAATCTTATCCGATTCTCAACAGAACGGCCACGGCCCTGTCCAGCGAACCTTGACAACAGTAAGTTCTACGCTTTTCATCGATACATAGGACTTAATTTAGAAGACTATTGGGTTTTACAAGATATGATCTATGATATGAATGTTCGAAACCAGATCGACTGAGAATCACTTCGAAACTCCAACAAGAATAACAATCAGCCCCTACAAAAGTTAAAGTTTATTAATAATCCCATGCCTAATCACAACCAAGGGGTAGTCGCCCACATCACTACAGTGGATCTCCCAAGCCGACTCCCTCTTCATCCTTCTACCCTCATCACACGGGTTAGTCCTTCAGACACTTCAGCCTATCCAGATGAGCCCCCATGGCCTCCCATCATTCACCCAATCCTTCATGCATGATCACCTAGATTCCTCCTCCGAATCCTCCACCCTATCCAGTCTTCACTCGAGTTTTAGTTTAATCATTTAGAGTCTGAGGACTGAGTCACCAACCTGTGGAACCCTCTACACCTCCGAATTTTGAGATAACTCCACCACAGCTTCCCCTATGTGACTCTGACCCTGAGAACGAAGATGATTTCCTTCAAACGGCATAACAAATCATAGCATGGGTGGATAGCATCTCCCAAAACACGTTAAGTCAAGGGCACGAGACTGCAGTGGAACATCAGCCAGAGGTAAAGATGAATCAACAGAAGGAAGCACTCGAAAAGGAGGAGGCGGTGATCTCCACCTTCTTAGAAGTGGAAAATTACTCTCAGTATCTCCCGCCATGGAATGACATAGCTCCATTATGCATCCCTTTGTCAAACTTCACTTTGTTCATGACAAGCGCTGCAGCAAGTTCGTTGACGTCGGTCACAGCAGGGATCTAGGGTCAATGGCCAACAAGCCCGATCCTTAAATCAGGGACCAACTATCCACCACCACCAATCCCCCAAGAGAAGCAAAATGTTGGCACTTAGCCATCAGAAAGAATAGCATGGGAATGAGGAGTGAACCTACCTCTCCCACCACATGTAATCCCTCTGCCTCCAGCACTAGATCGACATCTCAACCACTTCAACCGAATGTCAACAAAGCCCACCGACCGAGGAAGGAGCCAACCTTCAAGACAGGCCAGGAATATGACCTTCTTAGACACCTTGGGGGAGTACTAGTGCAGATATCAATACTTGAGCTCATCAAGAAATCACAAGAACATCACCGATTGTTAATAGAGACACTGGACGAGAGATACGGGAATGAAGATACTACCCTAGACGAGCTACATGAAATTGCTTTGGTTATGACTCAACCTCCAGCACTAACTTTCACTGAAGTTGATATGCCGAATGAAACATTGCGTGGAAGCTCGACCCCTATATACTTAACGGTTATAATTAGAGGGTTCTCAGTGCCCCATCCACTAGTAGACACAGGAGCAAGACTTAACATCTGTCCCATAACGACACTTAAAATGCTTGAATATATCGAGCAAGACATAAGACCTTCGTCCTTATCCCTCTTTGCGTATGATGGTTCTAGACGCTTCGTCAAAGGAACTATCAAGTTACAAGTCTGCCTCAGCCCAATCACCAAAGATGTCACATTCCACGTCTCTGACTCCTCAAGCACCTATAACTTAATACTAGGGAGAAAGTGGTTAGAATCTATGAAGGCTGTTGAGTCTACATACCACTAGTGCGTCAAGTTCCCTCTTGAGAATTCTATCGTCAAGATATATGCTGACACACCTCTCAAAGAAATAGATACCGACTACGGAGTAGCATTCCAACGTCACATGACTCCGTGCTAAATACTGGCCACATTAAAAGAGTGGAAAATCTCAACGACACATCAATAGTAGAATTAAGCCATCCCCTGTTCCTCCTAACCTACAAACCAAGGTTAACCAGGAGAGCAGCATGCCCTGACCTCGCTCGCCTGTACGACATAAACCCAACCGCGACCAAAGGTTGGGACTTGATGTATCAACTAGAATGCATCCCCATACAGGACTTGGTAAGAACAGACAAGGACGCATAGGGCCGATTATCCCAAAGAAATTTCTAAAGCATACGGGATTGGGCTACCAATTAGGCAGTAAACAAACCGACATCCTACCAACCTCACCATAGTCATCGCTCTACGACCATTTTATCTGTGCAACCACCGAGATGGCCGATGTACCAAGGAGAAAAGAAGTGTCCTTCACCAAACTGCAAGCAAAAGAGATTGAATAGATGGCTAGAGCCTTTGCCGACCTGATAAACTTTAATCAAGAAGATGATGATACAGATATACCCGTCGAAGGAGCTGGACCCTTATTCGAAACTAAGGAACCCTCTACTATAGAAAGAATAGAGTCTCTGAGACCTAAGCAGCACAAAGAGGATTGGCAGTCAACCAACGAGGAAGACTTCCATGTCACCACTATCGAGATTAAATAAGAACTGGGGTTAGACACCCCTCAATCCCTAGGATCACCTCAGTTGTAGATATTCTGGAGATTGTTAGAAGAAGAATGGCATCCACCACCGAGTGACGATGAAGATTATTGGATAGACCTCCCTGCACTCGAGTTGGCAGAGCAAAACCTTAAAAAGTTATCAGATGGAGAAGATGAGTCTGACTCTTATAACGGCGACCCTGACCTAGATCCTGATGGATGGGAATGCCCCTGGGGATATCCCTGCATCTTCCAACCATATCAGCCTCACTGCTAGGCATTAATATTTATCCTATCATACTACAAAGTCCAAGATAGAACGCTCACGAGCCCAAAAAAGCATTAGTTGAGCCCACCCGAAGAAAACAAGCTTCAGTAAGAAGAACAACTCCAGCCTAATTCTTAGGATGAGAGCTCACCTACTACAACCTCTAAACCCTCTTCGAAGACGAAGCGATTAATATGATAGTAGGAGCCAAAGCATAGACCAGACCACCGCCTTCATCACTCATCCAAAAGATCATGCTCGACGAGGACTACAAAATAAACACCAAATTCAGAACGAGTCCACATCGTTCGAGGACTCGCACAATCGACTCTAGCAGCCATCACATTTCCCCAACTAGGAGAATCATCCCCGTCGATTCCTCTCCAGGAAGTCGACCTTGTTCCATATTTATTATCAAAAATACAGAAAATAGAAAATCCTAAACTTAAAAATCTAGAAATAGAAAACTCAAAAAAATTAAAAAACTTCAGAAAAGAAAGGAAACCCTTCATCCTAGACACATTCAGTACCAAAAAAGAAACTTTTCTCTTAAGGCTATAAGTAGTGGTTATGTCGACGGAGTCATGGAAGAACCAACTGATAAACTTACACAAAGATATGCCGCCACCTTCAATGCTGCAAAGTCGCGCCTAGAGCCCGCTCGACGCAACTACTCGCCCGTCAAGAAAGCGTAAGGCATCCTGATGCGACAGCAAGCCAGTCATCATACCTAAAGAGATCCTTTGCTATTTCAAGAGGAGAATTAATAGCCTTAACCTACACCTAACTAAGAAAGTCGCAATTATTAATTGCACCAATGAAGGGTTACCTCTCACAAAAATAACCTCCCACTGTAGTGATTTCACATTATATGAGCTTACAAATGACAATGAAGAAGGACAAGCCGCTGAGGAGACTCAGGACTTCCAACAGGTCATCAAATGCTTTGATGAGTAGACTCAAGCCGCCATGGAGCCCACAGAGGAAATCAACTTTGGCAACGAGGATAAGCCCAGGAATGACCATAGATTATCCAAGTCCTTTAATAACACCTCAACTCTTTTGCATGGTCCTATAAGGACATGCCTGGTCTGGACCGAAGTTTAGTAGAACATTTTCTTATCCTGAAACCTGATGCAAAACTTATCAAGCATAAACTCAGGAGAATGCACCCACAAACTGTGCTATAAGTCAAAGAGGAAGTTGACAAGCTACATAAGGCAAAATTCATTTGAGTCGTCCTCTATCCCAAGTGGATCGCAAATATAGTACATGTCATCAAGAAAGACAACAAAGTGTGGGTGTGCATCAATTTCCAAAATCTTAATCAGGCATGCCAAAAAGATGACTTCCCACTCCACACATTGGCACTCTGGTCGATAACATTATCAGACATGAGATGTTGTCCTTCATGGATGGTTTCTTCGAATACAACCAGATTAGATTAGCAGAATTAGACAAAGAGAAGACTTCCTTCACTACGCCATGGGAAACTTACTATTATTATCATCATGGCTTTCGGGATCAAGAACACAAGAGCCATGTATCAACGAGCCTTGATGGCTATCTTTTATGACATGAAATATAAATATGTAGAAGTCTATGTTGATGACATACTGGTGAAGTCTCAAATGCGAGCGAGACATGCCAAAGCTCTCCAACTCATACTACTATGATCCAAAAAGTATCAACTAAAGATGAACCCAAAAAGATGCATGTTTGGAGTAACCTCTGAAAAACTATTAGGATGCATAGTCAACAAGCGAGGAATCAAATTCGAGCCAGTCAAAGTCAAGGCCAGTCTCGGAATGCAATCTCCCGACAATATTAAGGAACTATGAGGTTTGATTCGAAGACTGTAATTTATTAGGAGATTTATCTCTTAGCACTCAAACCGATGCAACCCTTTCTACAGTCTACTTAAAGGAGGAGTTGAGTACATATGGAATGACTGGTGCTAGCAAGCCTTCAATAACATTAAGAAGTACCTCTTCAACTCTCTAATATTATCACCACTAGTTCCTGGAAGACCCCTGATCCTTCGAGTCTCGGCTAACAAGAAAGACATGGAGGTAATCTCGGGACAGCATGACAAAGATGGAAAGAAGGAGAAAGCCAAATACTACCTTAGTAGGACGATGGTCAAGTACGAAAAAAAATTCACTACAATGGACAAGACATGCCTGGCACTGGTATGGGCCTCAACGAAACTACGACACTACTTCGGAGCTGTGCAACCGCAGATTCTTATCAAATCCGTCACGACGTTGCGCTCTAAATTCAGAGTCACCACCCGGAGCTTTTGTTGACCCAGGATACCTAAAAATCAATATGTGAGCACTTTAAGTGTAAAAATATGACTTTAATTTACCGGTCTATGCCAAAGGCTCTTGGGTAGGGGCTTCGGTTATCTATCGGGAAGGTGTTAGGCACCCGATCAACCTGCTCATAAGTGGTCTCTACTATGGCTGATTGGATGTGTCTATATAATATATATATATATATATATATATATATATATATATATATATATTTTATATATGGCACCCAATCAACCTGCTCATAAGTGGTCTCTACTATGGCTGTTTGGATGTGTCTATATAATATATATATATATATATATATATATATATATATATATATATTTAAAAAGAAAGAAAATGGGCAGCGCTTGCACTTGTCGGAAGGCACGCCGATCCTATTGAGCCCTTCCGCTTGTCAGAATTTGGGCAACGTAACGGCTCAATTCTAGGAAAGAGGAAAGCAAAGAAGGTAGCAAAATAGAGGGGAGAACCAGAGCTCTCGAGCCCTTGTAGCACTGTTGTTGGCCTTTTCATTGATATGCCTCTGATGAGCTTCCAATAGAAAACGGGTTTGAGGAATGGGTATAGACTTGTAAGGCTTGGAAGCTAGAAGGTAGGAGAAGACGACTAAGGCCTTGTTCTAGCTAAAGCATAGGGATTGATGGAGGAAACTAGGAGCTAAAAGGCAAACTAAAGTTTTGGAATTTATGGAGGATTAGTTATTTGAAGTGGGGGAGGAACTCTCTTAAGGTTTCTCTCTTTTGAAAAATTTTCAAGTCCTTAATCAAGTGGGGTGGCTCTCTATTTATAGAAGTTGAGAGGATTAGTGAAGGGTTAAAGGGTTAATTGGGTTAGCAATTAGGTAATAGGGATCTAAGGTTTTCTTAGCACCGAATGCATATTTCTGAGGGTTTAGACGTAGCCTTTATTTCCTCAATCTTTCGAATAGCTTTTGGAGGTTTATCAGAAGGTCACTGATGTGTATTTTTAATTGTGATGTTTTACTCGTAAGTGCATGAATCGGATTGTATATAGTGGGTGTGGAGTACGAGATCGTTCCCACGAGGACTAATTTTAAAAGATCTAAAAAGACAAGCAATTCCAGAAATCTACTAAGATCTAACAGTATTCTACCAGTCTTATGATTTAGGTGGTTTGATGAGATGATAATTACTGACTACAAACTGAAATTTAATTGATAATTCAAAAATAAAGATAAAGATGAAGATACTAAATCCTCCCATCTTTGGTCCGTTCTTCCCGTAATATAAATCTAAGGATTAAGCTATGAGATATGTCATTGAAAACAAACATCCTTTATGGAAGATAAATGGTCAACACTCCAATAGGTTCCACGTTGCATCCCTGCAATCAGGACTTAGATGATTTTCATATATAGATCGGAGATTAAGGGCATGGCTCAGCACACTTGATCTCAGGTTCAAATAAAAATTGTCCCCAAAGTGGGTTAAAATTTCAACAAGAATACCACCATAGATCTGAAATCAAGGGCATGGCTCGGCACACTTGATTTCAGATTAGGGAGTAATTAAGATAAAATTACCATTACAGATCCAAGATCCAGGGCATGGCTCGGCACACTCGATCCCGGATCATAATCGTAATTATATCCACACGATGAAAGCAAAAAGACCATAACAATAATTGGGTAAAATTACAATGATCTGAGATCCGGGCATGGCTCTCGGCACGATCGATTTCATCCGTTCATGATAGCACAACAACCATAAAATGAGATCTTATATTTTAATCCTAAATTTATATTATTAAAAGTACATCCCTCGGATGGGAATCATTAGATCCCCATCCTTATGAATTTAGCCACACATATTGCAATTAAATGACATAAATAAATAAGGAAGAGAAAATAACATTAATTTAATGAATTAAAAATATCTCAACTTCAAAAGAAATTACTTTGATCCAAAAGTACGATGGTCTTCAGAAACGAGAATAATGCAGGAATAAACTTGAGTAAAAATATACTAAACTGGAGGAATGAGTACTGGAAATTAAAGGAACAAAGCTCTCAAAGAGGAATAAATAAAAACTCCCTATTTCTATGTCTAACTATGAAAAAGAAAAGCAAAAAATTAAAACTCTAATCTCCTATCTCCCTAATTTCTAATTCTCCCTCAAAGTGTTTGAGTCGCTTTAAATAGATTTCCAGTCGTAAAAGGGCAAGTAAATGTAGTTTTCTCTTGGTCATGAGGGTGCACAGGGATCTGGTTGTACCCTGATTACCCATCAAGAAAATAATAAAAAGATTTTTCAGCCAACTTATCCAAACTTTGATCAATGAAGGGGAGAGGGAAGTGGTCTTTTCTGGTTCTAGAGTTGAGCTTCCAATAATCTTTGCAAACCCTCCAGCCAGTGGTCTCCCTGGCTGGTCTCAACTCTCTAGACTCTGTTGTAACAACTGTTATGCCAGATTTCCTGGGCATCACTTGGATAGGTGCCACCCATTCAGAATCAGAAATGAGGTAGATTACCCCATCATCTAGCAATTTGAGGACCACTTCCTGCATGTGAGGATTCAATTTCCTCTGCATTTCCCTGGAGGGTGCTGAGCCCTCCTCTAAATGGATCCTGTGTATACAGATTGATGCATCTATCCCTCCTAGATCCACAATGGTCCAACCAATTGCCTTTTCATGCTTCCTGAAGACTGTTAGTAATTCCTCCTCCTGCTCATTGGTAAGAGAGGAGGAGATAATTACAGGAAGTTTTTTACCTTTTTCAAGGAAGGCATATTTCAATGTTTCTGGTAGCTCCTTGAGATCCAGATCAGAGGCTTATTGGGTGGATGGCAAGATTGGTGCTTTGTTCGTTTGAGGAAGAGGCAGCAATGTGCGTTTCCAAATGGAATGCTGCACTAAGCCCATAGAAGACTTCAATGTGGTCATGTCTTCGGTCCTAACAGTTGGGCTTTCTTCCTCTACCATGTCCCAAACTTCACTTAAACTTTTGACAATGTTGCCCAAATCCAGTCGAGTGGGCAATTCCTCTTTGACAACTTCCTCTAGTACATCCACTGCAAAGCTTTCCTCATTGTCCAGCTGATGGTACTTTGCGTTATTGTACACATTAAGTCCAACCTTCATATGTCCGAAAGTTACCTCCATGGCAGTGGCCAAGAATAGCCTGCCCAAAATAACAGGTATAGGGGTTCTACTCTTATTGTAGCCCATGTCCAAAACCAGGAAGTCTACAGGGTAGAAGAACTTGTCCACCCCTACTAAGACATCCTCAACCACTCCCATAAGTCTCCTTTCAGACCTATCAGCCATTAACAGCACAATGGGGGTTGATTTTAGCTCTCCTAAGCCTAGCTGCTGATACACATTGTATGGTAGCAGGTTTACACTGGCTCTAAGGTCTAGAAGGGCCCTTTCAATTGTGTGGTCTCCAATTATGCAGGGAATAGTGGGTATCCCTGGGTCTTACAACTTCTCTAGCATTGTTATGTTTAATACATAATTAACTGTATCAGCTGCAAAGACCTTTTTGGACAAATGGCCACTAGCTTTCCTTTTCTGGGTACAAAGGTCTTTCAGAAATTTGGCATAGGCTGGGACCTGTCTAATTGTATCAAGTAGGGGGCAAATTGATTTTTACCTGTTTAAAAGGTCTCCATCATTTCCTCTATCTGTATATTCCCCTTATCAAAAGGGACAGGTCCACTCAAAGCTTGAGGAAATGGCAACTGAGGTACTGCTAGTTCCTCAGCTACAAGCCTATGACTAAACTTTTGTTTTTTTCTTTTTTCATCTTTTATTTCTTGTTGAGGCTCAACTACACCCTCTTTATTTTTCTCTTCTTGCAGGGTAGCAGGCAATTCTTGGCTCTGTGCTCTAACAAATTCTTTTTCACTTTCTTTCGAAAATTCTTTGGAAATGACCTCTCCTTGTTCCTTCCCAACCTGGTTGTCTACCAGCCTGCCAGACCTTAGGGTTGTGATGGAATTAGCTCCCTCAGAACTTGAGTAAGCTTCCCCAATAAAATATTGGCCCTTAACGTTGGCCACTGACTGGCTTGGCAACCTGCCCTGTTCTCATTTGGCCAAGGTATTAGATATTTTCCCTAGCTGTTCTTCTATTTTCTTTAAGCTTTGACTGTGAGAAGTCACAGTCTTAGTCAAGGTTCTAAGGTTTTGTAATGAGGCTAAAACCTAATCCTGAAAAGAAGCATTTCGGGGCTGAGGTGGGGGAACTACCAACTGGTTAAATTGCTGTTGTGGCCTTTGCGGTAAGGCAAACATCTGTTGTGGCTGCATGTAATTGTCTTATCTCCACCTCAAATTTGGGTGGTCTCTCCACTGGTAACCAGCATTTTGGTATTGGTATCCAAATGGCTATTTTTTGTAGCCAACATATTATTGCTGGCCAAATGATATGCATGGCTGGCAACAATATGTTGCTGGCCAACATATTGTTGCTGGCCATACACAGGATATTGCCCTGTGGATGGGCACTCTTCCACTTTGTGTTGTGGAGATTGGCATATCAGACATGCCTCCATCACTTGTGCAGCCAATCTGGGTTGTACCACAGTTAATAGTTTATCAAACTTATCAGAAAGATTGGCCATCTGTATTTTCAGGTCATGATTCCCAGTTACTTCATACATCTTTCCTCTGGAAGTTTCAGCTAGTCCCATTTTAGGAGAAGGCTCATGAACAATGCTTGACAAGGACATATTTTGAAAAGTATTTTCACTAATGACCTCGAACAAATCCCATGCCTCATCAGCTATTTTGTGCATGTAAGTTCCACCACAAGAGGCATCTACCATGTCCCTGCTTTTCTCATCAATCCCATTATAGAAGCTCTGGACAAGCTGCCAGTCAGGGATCTTGTGGTGGGGACATTGTTTGAGCATCTCCTGGAATCTGTCCCATGCTTGATTAAAATCCTCAGTTGGGGATTGGGCAAAAGCAAGTATTGCTTTCCTCAACTGGCTGGTTTTTGTCTCTGGGATGAATTTTGTCAAAAATTTGGTCTGGAGGTCTTTCCAAGAAGTGATGTTGTTATTTGGGAGAGTAGCTAACCAGGTGTTGGCCCTGTCCTTTAGGGACAAAGGAACTAACCTTAATCTGGTGGCTTATGGTCCCAAACCAGTAATGGAGAATGTTGTGTACAAGGCCAAGAACTGGTCAATGTGTCTGTAGGGGTCTTCCTTGCTGAGCCCATGGAAAGAGGGAAGCATTTGGATGATTGAGGTTTTAATCTCATAGTTTCCCTGAACATCTGGGAATTGAATGTTGAATGGGGAATTATAATCGTCAGGAGTATTCAATTCCTTCAATGTTCTGGGTTGCTCTTCACTCATGATCATGTCTCGGTTTGATGAGCTCAACTGTGGTGTGTCTGGGCTTTATTGGTCTTCTGCCCCTTTCTATCTCAGGGTTAGGAGGCTCTAATGTGGGATTGAGGGATCTCCTTCCTAACATGCACACACACCAACAACAGGGAAGACTACTTGCAGACACATTGTAATTAACCCAAAGAATTATCTAAACAAAATTACAACTATCTTAATCAACTGCTATGGAATTTGCACAAGAAAATAGACTGAGTTTTGAAGGTTAGAGAAATGCAAACAGAGGTAGCTAGACTCCAAGTGTAGTTCAACTTTCCTCTTTGCTACTATCTAAATCTGCAAGAAAAATTCTAAATGTAAATCAGCAGTATCAATTATTCACAAGCACAGCTACCAAAGAATAAAAAAAACATAAAAAAAAAATCTAGGTCTACTAATAGATCAAGATTCCCCGACAGCGGCGCCAAAAACTTGTTGAAGTATTTTTAAGATGCTTGCTGCTAACTTTATTGGAAACAATGATAAGAATGTGTTACTGAAATTGAATCAAAGGTGGATTGAGAACTACAGAGCAGCAAGTCTAAAAATACAGAGACCTGTAAGATACAGGGCCTGTTGTAGCATGTTTTAATAAGTAAGAGTTTGTCCCATGGGGAAAGATGATCTAATGCTCCAAGGGAGCCATCTTTAGTAGGCCCTCCAGATCTGACTACAGATCTAGCAATCCTAAATGAAAGGGGATCTAAGGTCACTATTGTCTACATCCTAAGGTAACCTAATGCCTAAACTATAGAAATGGTTGAGAAGAATGATGGAGTGTGAGGAAATAAATATAAAAAGGGTGAGAAGTAAGCTATTAGGTACAGATCTGATGGGTTTCATAACTCAGACTCAGATCTGCTACTATAGAAATCCTGTCCATTGGCTACATTATCATCAAAGAGGAGAAAGGATCCAACTCACCCCTGTTCCATGATCCAATCCCTTATGGCTATAACCTGCCCACTTAAATGGTCACAGACTATCAAATAGGGGAACTACAGTCCAAAGATGGGTCAGAACAAGTTTATCATTGTAGGCACTACTTCATCTAGGCTACCAGCACAAGAATATATAGGAACCTCAACCTTTAAAGTTCTGTGTGTGGGGCTAGGCCTGCAACGTGCACTTGCCTGAACACACAGGACCAGCAAGAGTTTGAGTACAAACTTTAGGTCTAGCTATTCACTGCTTTAGAAAGACAGCAGTGATCCAGTCACAAACCTACAATCTCTACAGCCAGATCAGATTTGCCATCTGATGGTGGGTCTATACAAATACAGGGGAGTCTGTCTCTGCACAATCTCTCACAGGGCTACAAGCACAAGTGCAGAGAAGAAGAATATGTCATAGATCTGTGGATTGGCCTCACCCTACGGCTATAACCTGTCCACTTGAATGGTCACAGACTGTCCACAGAGGCTATCCTCGTCACAGAGGTTTGAGACAAAACAAGAAAATTGCTGCCACCACCATGTTCACAAGGCTACCAGCTCAAGCTCCTATGGGAATTCAGATTTAGTGGATCCTGTGGTGGGGCATGGGCCTGCAATGTGCACTAGCCTGAACACACAAGTCACATGGATCTGAATAAATCCTTAAAAACAATCCTCCATTGCTTATAATACAACTTAGCAATGGAGGATCTCAAGGCAGCAGCCTTGTACAGAACAACTCTCAAAACACCAATCCCATATAAGTATAACATCCTATTATAAAATACCATTAAAACTGTTCCAAATAAATATACGAAGGCATAGCCAGCAAGTGTTGGGCTATGGAGAAAAGAAAAAGGAAAAAAGAAGCTGCCTAAACCCTAACCATAGCCTACTAGAATTATACAGTCGATTCAAGAAGAACAATAAGAAGAAATCCTTAAACCTAAACTAGGCTTAGGCTTATATAGCAGTCAGCTGTGGGAGCATTAGGGTTAGGAAAACCCTAATTTTATCAATGCAATCATGGCTCATTTTTGCTCCTTGGATGCCTCAGGGCGTGTGCATGGAGATTGGAGCATTGGAGTGCGTGCCCTAGTTATGAAAGTTCCCAGATTGCCCCTACAGAAGTGGGGAGAAGTTAAGATCTCGAGCCTCACTAGGTAGCCAGGATTTGTAGGTCTTGTCGCGTGATAGAGTTGGCATCGCGGGATTGAATTGACTTGAAGCTCTTGCAGTCGCGGGATAGATGGTTTGGTCATCGCGGGATTGCTCTAGTCGTCGTGGGATTGCACTTTCCATTTGAATGGCGTGGGAATTGCGTGCGCGATTCGTTCCCTGGTGAATCTCACGGAGATTCTAGCGAAGAAGCAATGTGCATAGGCCTCAGGATCGTGCGAGCAGTTCTCGAAAGGTCTGTATCCCGCGGACACTACACGACAGGTACGCGCAGGAATGCTTGGAGCTCTCTCTCCTCAGTGAATCGCATGAAGATTGAAGGCTCCTTTCTTGAGCTGCGCGAGACTGCGCGAGTGCTATGCTAGAGCTTATGGCTGAGCCTCGCGAGAACCACGTGAAGTTTGCTTTTCAATCCCTTCTGTTATCAATCCGCACGAGAACGGTGCGTGTAGTTGATGTGCTGCCTTCAGAAACCCGCGACAACTACGCGAAGCATTCTTCTTGACTTGTTGCTGCTGTGTTGTGCCTATGTTGTAGCCAGTTCTCTGTCTGGGTCTAACTTCCTTTCTTCTGAGGAACTTCTGGGGCAAAAGTAGGCTTCTTGGCATGGTTAGGTACTTATCTGCAGCTGCTACTTATTACCTATAAGATGGACTTAACACACATTTATTAAATGACTAAGGGTCTAACAGAGATTAAGTTAAGGGGTGAAAAGTGGTACTTTTCAGGTCTTAACAATAGGAAATCATAGTTTGCCATATGTTATATCTGCTTTAGTTTTCACACTGTGTGGACGTACCAAGTAAATTCTATATTTAGATTGTGTTTTACAATCTGGCAGTCCAGATTTTTTCATTTGGTTTAAAGTTTAAAAAAAATATATTTCAAACAATTATGTTGAGAAAATTCAAGCAGTCACAATCATAGAATATTTTATTCGACTTACAGCAATATGCGATTTCATTGAAATGCAGTCAAGAAGTTCAAATTTTTTTGAGTTCGAATAGGTAGCAGTCTCTCTAGAAAAGAAAGGAAATAAGTCCCAAAAGCTCACTGGTTATATGATTTCGAAACTATAATCTAAATATTGTAATTTAAATCAAAGTGTAGTTTCAGACATTCAGTTCTGATATAGTGTACTAGAGGGCTAAACATGAATTGTAACTACTCTATCTTTTATGGTCAAACTCCTACTACGATGGGTCGTAAGGTTTATGGAATCATAATTTCTTTATCACCATGTGATGGTTTACTAGAACAAAAATTTAAAACAAAGCTAAAACTCTTACTAAATAGAAACTCTAAAAAGAAAATGAAATTTATTTATTTATTATTTATTTATTTATTATTATTATTTATCCAAATGCAAAAGTAATATACACAAAGTGTGAACCACCCCCCTCCCCCAAAGATAGGTAGGACAATGTCCACATTATTCCCAAAATAGGAGATACTTCAAAAAAAATTTGTAAAATTACAGCATACCTGGTGAGGTTCATGATGTTCTTGTTTACCTTACTCTCTTGGTGATGAGGGGTATGGTACAAGTGCCAAAGATGGAGCTGGTTCTGGTGCTGGTAAGGCTAGCAGTGGAGAAGGGCTGCTTGACAATTCCATTTCAAAGTCGGGCACCACATCGGTAGAGGCTGTATCAGGTTCTTCTTCTAGAATGGATTCCTCATATAGCTCAGGCCCCCCCTCCTTGTAAAGAGCATCAATATTCTCTTTCTCTGCTATCAACGCGTTATATTTTTCATTCAAAGCCTGTAGCTCCTCTTCAACCTTTTCTTTTTCCATCAAATCATCCATAAGTTTGCAAATCACTGCAAACTTCTCTTTACCTTTAACCCTATGTTGTTTTGCTTTTGCCTTCAATATGTCTGTTGTGATGAGGCTATTGTTAGTAATGGATTGTATATGTTTCTTCTGGTCATCACAGATCTGAATTAAAGAGTCTTTCTCCTCTTGAAGCTTTAATAATTTTCCTTCTGCCAACATGAGTTGATGGGTCTTCTCATCTAGCTGGATATTGAGTGTCTGTTAATATTCAAATTAGGCAAGTTCCCTCTCCTCAGGGTCTGCAAGTAAGGATCTGACCCTTTCTGTAAGGTGTGTTGTTACTTTTTCATTCTCTTTCTTCTCTAGCTGCCAAGTCGGCTTTTCTTCCTCCAATACTCTGTTCTATTCTTGTATTTGTGCAATTTGATGATGGAGGCGAGAAGTTGCCTTTTGTAGTTCGTTTGCTCTTTTCGCTCTCCATTGAGCTTAATGATCTCTTCATGCATGTTGCTTAAGATTTTCCACCAATTCTTGGCGTTCTTGTGCAGTTGGTAGTGAATCGAGGACCCTAGTTTTCATCTTATGAATCTCTTCCATTAACCTTCTATAGACAACCCAATTTTTCCCTCTCGGAGTATACGATCATGTTCGATCAAGCTTTGACCTTGCCCATGATCTCTGGAAAAGGACTAACCTTCTATGAAGACCTTAAAACCCTAAATACGGGGACCATTATTGAAATTGTAGTATATGGTTGAGACCCAAGCTAAAATAATAGCTCTGTAGCTCGGACCTGGCTCGACCTAGAGAAAATATAGAATTTCACCCAGTACACTTGCGCGGAATCAATTCCACATATGGCCACATGGGAAAAATTGTTCCCACTCCCGCAGACCACTAAAACCCAGATTCCGCGTAGATACACTTGCGCATAATCCAGTTCCATGCAGACACAGTTGCATGGAATTAGCCCCACTTAGACTATGGCTGCCTTTTGTGCACTGCCCAAAGACCCCGATCCTGCGCAGATACACTTGCGTGGAATTGATTCCATGTATTCCCATACGTGCAGAATCAGTCCAGACATGGACTAGGACTCTACCCCCTTAACCGCTCAGGAACCTGAATTCCTTGCATATGCCACTGCACGGAAATCAATTCCACGCATCACAGGATACACGAAATTGGTTCCCAATCAAACCTGACCTCTAATTCCTCAGACTGCCTGAACACCCGAACCCGTGCATACGCCACTGCGCGAAATGAGATTAAACGCACACTCCACTGCACGAAATAAAATTCCTAGGTGTTAAGCACTAATTTTTGCCACTTACTACACTTTTAAACCTGGCTTTTGCTAGGACCTAGAGTGTTTAATAATTGCTTCTAGTGTTGTTTTGCAGCAAGGAGTTAATTGTGTCCCTAGTGCAATTTTCAGCTGAAATATGCCATTTAGAGGAGTTTTGGAATTAATTAACAGCTAAAAGAGAGATCTGGAAAGAGTGGGCTATGGGTTCTTGATAAGGAAGAAAATAGCAGCAACAAGGTGGAATGGAATGACTTCAGGTCTATAGAGGTGCCTTGAGAATCACTCTCAAATTGCAGTAAGGTACACCCTGGAGCAGCATTATATCCAAATAGCCCAAAGAAGATATAACATTAGCTCAAGCTAATGTAGCAGTAATATATCTTCAGCCTAAGCAATCTCAAGGTTTCCACTCTGTGCCCATTGCAGTAGAAATATATTCTAGATAAATTCAAGCATTTCATATGCAAACTACACTCATGTGCAGGCACATGAGCTGTACACATGCAAAGCTCCAATTCAGCATCTTCTTAAAGAGAAAGCTGCCAATTTAAACCTCTCGGATTAGTGCTGAAACAGAGGACTGCAAAGGATCACCTTGTAGCCACATCCATCATACCAAGCTATGCAACATTTCACACTTTCAGCAGCTCCTCATTGAAAATGCAGCAGTCCTCCAAATATGTCAAGCGCACCATCAAGCCACAACTGCAGCAGCTATAAAATGCATTGGTGCACCTTCAACATCCCAAGTTGAAGCAAGCACTCGAGCAGTGCTGCAATGAATGGAATAGGACCTGAACCTATCAAGGTTTTGCACCCCAAGCTTCAGCAGTCCAAGCCTTGCAACCTTGCTCCAGCCCCTTGATCCTGTCGACCATCGGAGTGAAAACTTCAGCTCTCATCCTCCCATTAATCCTAATGAGCAGCTGCTTCAATCCCCCCATACAATCTATCGAGATGCTCAAAGTAACCTCCAGCCAACCTCTTGACCAGCAGAACTCCAAAGCCATTCCCCCATGCACCAAACCTGTCCACTGCAAAGCTCTCAAGCACTGACCAAAGATTGTAGCACGAGACCTCACAGACAACAGCTTGAAAACTCCCTTGAACCTGTCGACGGGTACACCATCTAAACCTGTCGACATACAAAGCTTCAGCAGCAAAATCTCCTCAGCATCCTCTCGACCATTTGAGATCTAAACCAATCGACACCGTATAAATACACATCAAATCCTGTCGACAACACTAATGCAGCCTCAGCTTAGCCATCCTCGGCGCTAGTGCACTACCCTCAATCATCTCGAGCACTTCAACTACAGCTACCATTCAAACCTCTCAACAGCAGGTCCATCTTCCCATCAGTACTTGTCGACACCTTTTGTTGTTGTACTCTCAAACCTCTCGAGCACACATCAGTTCTCTAATTCAATCCCCTCAAGTGGGCCTTCAAGGTTTTTGCTAACTGTCGAAGAGTAGCAGCCCCGCCTTCTAAACCTCTCGAAGCTCGCATCACTTACCCGCAGCTGCTGATATTTAAACCTGTAGAACTGATGCTGCATTGTATAATCTTCTAAAGCTAACTCAGCTCGGGCCCACCAATTTTAAAGAAGGACGTTTTGATAAGGGCTACAGCTAATAGTTTTGAGGTTTCATTTGCAGGAATTAGTGATTAGTTTAGCTGAGGTATTTTTGGCTAAACAAGGGCAGTTTTGGGAATTGCAAAACTATGAAAAATCTGTACATGAGTGTTGGGGAAATGGAGTGTGCTAATTTAGTGTGTAATGAGAAAAATAAAATAAAATCAAATTAAAACAAAGGATGGATTCAACACAACTACAATCTCCTAGACCTACAAGATACAGGGCTGTTATAGCAAGTTTTGATAGGTACGTAAGGGTATGTCCATAGGGAAATGTCCATAAACTATAGTAAATCTCTAGATCTGTAATAGATCTGGCACTCTATCCGAAATTAAGCTATACTAAAATAGGAAAGAGGAGAGGTTTTGGGTTTTTTGTCACTACGAACTACAGAAATTAAATACAGTTGATCCAGATTTTAAGAAAACACAGAAGAGAAGAAAATGGATTAAAAATCAAAGGATGGAGAGCAGCAGCTAGGGATTTGATCTTTCACTAAGAATTAAATGAATCAAAGGCAATGCTTAGATCAGATCTGCAATAATCCTTCATCTGGCTACAAGCTCCTCAGGTTTGACCCTGACAGATGCATGGTATAAGGTTCTGATCTTAACCAGAGAATCAGAGCAATCCTAAGGCTATTACCTGTCCACTTAAATGGTCACAGATCATCCTAGAGATTATCTTTAGCCAATGGTATTGATTAGAACAGGTTAACCATTATAGATGTTGTAATGCTAGGCCACAAGCTCCCCATTTCTGGCTGGCCCACAAGAGTATCCAAACTAGACAAATCAAATACGAATAAATAAAGTATAGCTCAGAATTAACTCTAAATCCCATAATTCTATTGCAATGTCACTAATTACAATGTTGTGCTCAAATCTATAATTTGTGTAGCATCTAATCCCTTACAAAGCCTCTGAAACTCTTAATTATAGCTCATAGCTCACCCTAGCTACTGGAGAAGTTTTCGTCAACCATAATTGGCTAAATGTGAGGAAGAAGAAGAGGGAAAAGAGAGGGACAAATTAGAGGGAAAATGAATTCAAACTTGGCTCTGGCTCTCCCAATTTTTGGATGATTTTCAATGTGGTTGCTCGTCTATTTATACCTTTTTCTCATATCAGCTTCAGCCAATCAGAACTCAAAGGAATAATGCAGTTATGCTATTGTGGCTGATCCCTCTTCTAGAAGCTTTTCTCTTATTGATTCACAACTGACAAGTACATGTGAGGTAGTTAGAGTTCCTGCTCGTGCTCAGTTGAATATGAAAAATACCCCCAGGGGTTGCTGTCGTGCCTTGGAACATGTGCGCGCAATCCGAAGGTTGTAGCTGCTAAAGAAGGGCCATGAGAAGTTCCCAAAATTAATGTCGAGAGGTTTAGGGAACTTCTCGATAGGTTCTTAGTCTGCTCGCTCTGTATTTCGATACGTTTGGAAAATCTCATGCTGAGTTGAAGTGCACAAGTCGATAGGATTGGCATATCTTGACAAGATTGAAGTGGCTCTCGATACCTTCTGTTTCAGTTCTTCATTCATCCCGTCGACAGGTTACAATCAACCTATCGACTTGGTGAAGTGTTTGATAGGTTGGGGATCATCTCGACAGGTTCTAGAAGGTCCTGTCGAAAGCTTCTCTCGATCTGCTTGATAGGTTCAGCTAAACCTCGCGACTTTCCCTGCACCTTTAGGTAAGGTGTCAACAGGATTCTTTTACTGCAAGCACAACCTATCGACAACAATTGGAACCTTGAGATAGCTTCATCGATCCTCTCGACAAATCGGCATTTGAGCTTCAGAACTTCTCGACAGCTTCTGCCATGAGTTTCTTCAGCTGACACCTATCTTTGGTGTGCTGTCTTCCATCCGTTAGCACTCAGCAACCTCTTGGTGGGCTCAAGCTGTCTTCTTTGCAACTGTGCTTGGTCTGCAGCATGCCTTGTTGATCCCATGACCTTCTCATGAATTTATAAAGCTCTATTTGTGTGACAGTTAGGCCTTTGGGCTGTTGTGAACACATGATAAGGAGCAGATTGCTTCTTTGTCCTTTTTAGGTGGATATCTGCGCTAAGGCTGGAATTTATTATTTATCTACAAAACATACTTAAAATGCATTATTAGTTAGCTCAAGGGTCCAACAAAGGTTAGGTTAAGAGGTAAAAAATGATATTTTTCACTACTTAACAATGAGTGTCAACTAATTTTTAGCGGGAATGCAAGTTAGCTTCAGCTGAGCACAACAAAACCACATCCATATCTGCTCTGTGATTGGTTGGAATGATTAAACAAGGATTAAGCATCAAATCCTCTCCTCTGATTGGCTACAATCCAAAGCATTTGGATCACTGCACTTGTATAAATAGAACCCCTTACTGCTGTAATTTGGCAGTAAGGAATCCATAGAATACTTTGATTTTCTTTAGCTCATTTAGGTTTAGTTTTAGATTTTATTTTTCCTTTTCTCTTCCCCCTTCTCTCCCTAATCTAGCCTGTTGGATTAGATCTAGATAGTTGTTCAGATCTATTTTTCTAATTGTAATTTGGCATGAAGGTCTTGTGGATTGATGCACAAACTACAAATCTGAGTACAATATCATTGTAAGTAATTTTGATTCAATGAATTGTTGATTTTATTGCTTAGTTAGATCTATAGATCATCTTGTTTCACTTGATTCTCGATCAGATTTGTGTAGATGGGAACTACCCACCAACTTAAATGGTAGATCTCTTGAATATCATTTGATCTTCCTAAATCTGATACTCCTGTGGATGCTTGTGCTTGTGGCTTGGCATTCACAGCATTTGTAGTGGTTATCATGTTTTGATGGAGGCCTTAGAATGGAGGGACTCTATTGGATGGTCTGTGGCCATTAAAGTGGACAGATCATAGCCTTAAGAGCAATCCAATTCTCTGGCTGAGATCAGATTCTTCTACCTTAAACCTTTGATTTGGAGGAAATCCCTAGGATGGTCTGTGACCATTAATGTGGACAGATCATAGCCTTAAGATCAGTTCAAGCCTTTGGTTAAGAATTGATTCTTCTACCTTGCAGTTGAGCATGTAGCCAAGTGAAGGATTATTGCAAATTCATATGCCTTGATCTGATTTGCAATGAAAACCAGACCTTAGCTGTCTATTTCCCATTATTTTCTATTTTATTTCACCATCCATCTTCCTCTATCTTTTGGACCTAGTTTTAGATTTCTATTTTATAGATTAATTAGATCTTGTGACACCTAAAAACTCTCTTTCTTCTTAGAATTACCAAATCTGTAGCCAGATCTGGAGGTCTACTATACACCTTCTATGTTTAGATCACTACTCCATGTGGAACAAACTCTTACTTATCAAAACTTGCTACAATGGACCCTGTATCTTGTAGGACTAGGATATTTTAGATGTGCTAAATCCATCCTTTATTTAACTTTATTTTTATTTTGTTTTTATCATTACACAATAATTGGCACACTAGAATTCCACAACACTAGGCACATTACAACTAGGACTTCCGGTTCACAGGTTGACTCAAATTGAATCAAGTGCATATGCCACTGCACGAAATTCAATTAAGTTTAACATCACTTGTGTGGAATCGACCAATTCCTCACATGTCCACATGCACGGAATTAGCCCGCTACCTATAAAATGACTCCCTTACCACACCCCAAAACACACACAACACATAATTGGGCGAATTCACTTATTTTTCAACTCTCTCAAGCACAGGCCTTTCCTAAGCTCGAGTTTCTTCTCTCTGCTATCTTGGATAGAGGAAGAAGCAGATGGCTTCAGGTAATCACTTTTTAGTTCTTAATTTTTATTTATAGATCTTAGGTTTAAATTCTTTGTTCTTAATTTTCTAAGTTCAAGAGTTTAGTTCTTACTTTTAGGTTCTAGTTCTTTTAGTTCTAGTTCCTAATTTCGTAGTTTTAATTCATAGCCTTCAGTTTAATTTTAATTTTTTTTAAAAACCTTAAACTATAACTTCGATCCATAGATCCTTAATTCTCAATTCATGTTCTGTTTTCAATCCATAACATTTTGAAAATAACCCTTAGTCAATCGATTTGCCCAAGGGAGCTTACGGAGGGTACCTTGGAATGGGGCTGGTCCTCCTTAGCATAACGACCCACAAACCCTTTTTGTTTAGTTAAACTAGCATTAGGAAATAAAATCAATTAGAATTAAAGTAGCATTACGAAATTAAATTAATTAGAATTAAAGTAGCATTAGGAAATCAAATTAATTAGAATTAGAGTACTACCAAGAAATCAAACTAATTAAAATTAAAGTAGAATTAAAAAACTAAACTAATTAGAATCAGAATAGTAGTAAGACACTTAGGCAGTTAAAGTTAGAATACTACTAGGAAACCCCTAATAAGTCAAACTTAGAGTAGGAAAAGGAAATAAAATTAGACTTCAAGAAGAATAAAAAATTAAACTAAACAAACTAATAGTTTTTGGAGTCGGCCAACCGATGTTCAACAAAGGAGTTAACCCACACCCCATAAAACGTGATCAGTGGCGTGCTGCTGCGCCGATAAACATCTGCAGCTAGAGATTGCATGAAACCCAAGTATTTTTCCGCTAGAATTTGCTATTTTAATTTCAACACTTAATATTTCTTAGTTCATTAGTCCATCGTCCCTAGCCAGAGTCCACTTGGATCGAATTGGGCCACTTATTCTGGGGACCAAAAGGAACCCAGAAAAAGTGCCTACCAATAGACTGGCACTCACGATGAGACTCTTTTATGCTAAAGTAGGTTTGCCTAGTTTAATTTTCTAGCTTAGTTTAGTTTTATTTCCTGTTCGCTGTGTCACTTCGCTACACACACTCACCCAGAGCTCCTCGAGGGCTTAAGAGTATCTACCAAAGGATAGAAATGTCAAGGATATGCAAAATAAACCTGACCGACACTGGTAATCCGCCAGTATAGTGATACTACGATGACCCTATATACGACACCGAATAGCCCTACGACTCACCCCCGGGCACCCGAGGTTAATATGGCTGGCGATGAAGAAAACCCCTTCTCTCGTTCGAGCACCAACAATAACAATGACGTGAAAGACACTTGTATCAGACAGAACTTTACCTCCCGGCAACTTGTAGAGCCCAGTGTTCAGAGATTACAAGAAGGAGGTGACAAAGTTGAAGAATTGCTCCAAAGCATGGCTGCCACATATGAAACTATCAAAGAGCAGCAAGACAAAGAAGAACGAGAATGACAAAAAGGGGAGAGGTCGCCATCTACGCCAAGCATCGTATCAACCCATGTATCACCACTAGGGTGGGTTGCTCGTGCTCTCTTCAAGGACGATCGCCAAGACAGGGTTCATCCTGGACTACCCAGAAAGACACCACGGTAAAAGTAGAGGATCTCCCTAAGATGCTTGACGAATACAAGGCTAAGAGAAATCGCCCTGGCTTATCATTCGAGTTTGATAGTATCTACCAAGATCTTGAGTTTAACCTACCCACAAGATTCAAACCCCCAAAGTTTAACAAGTACAACTGCACAGGGAATCCGAATCACCATTTAGAGTTATTCTACAATGATTGCTGATCCGTTAGCAATAATCAAGGACTCTTAATGCATTACTTCCAGAGGTCGCTCGAAGGGGAAGCTCTCAATTGGTTCGTCGGACTCCCACTTCGCAAGATCAACACATTCGATGACTTGGTCGGACAATTTTTGAACCAATATATGCACCTAATACAAGAAGCAGTTAGTGTCAGCAACCTGGTGACGACAAAGCAAGAACTTGAGGAAGACTTTGAAGATTTTATAGCACGTTAGAGGAAGCTTGCGGCCCACACCGAAAGCCAGATGAAAGAAAAAGAAGAGATTGACATCATCACAAACAACGTAAAAGAGCCTCTTTGAAGCACTCTTATTATAAGTGATTGCCTGGACTTCGCTACTCTTTACATGCGCACTAATCGCATCTAGCTACATATTAAAGGAGGAGACTTCGCCTTTTCAATAGTAACAATGAAAGTCACTGCTTCCAGTGTCTCATAGCCGAGGAACAACAAGAAAGCCTCTGGCTCAGAATAGGTCAACACGGTTGCCATCCAGGGTCAAAGCTCCAAAAATTGAAATTACCAACTGAGGAATTCTGGTCAGAATCAATACTAGAATCAGAATCAACAACGATACCCTAATCAGAATCCAAACCAGTACCAAAATTGAAACTGATACTCTAACCAAAATACCCACTAGAACTGGAATGTCATCCCAAATCGGTCAACTAACCCTCATAGTTATAACAACGTACCCCCGCCTCAGAACTTCAACTAGCAAACACAAGGCCCTTACCAACCTAAAAGCGATCACACCCCTGTCACCTGATACCATTTCCAACATATTCTACCTTCATAGTGATCAGAATCTTATCTGATTCTCAACAGAATGGCCACGGCCCTGGCCAGCGAACCTTGACAACAGTAAGTTCTACGCTTTTCATCGATACATAGGACTTAATTTAGAAGACTATTGGGTTTTACAAGATATGATCTATGATATGAATGATCGAAATCAGATCGACTGGGAATCACTTCGAAACTCCAACAAGAATAACAATCAGCCCCTACAAAAGTTAAAGTTTATTAATAATCCTATACCTAATCACAACCAAGGGGTAGTCGCCCACATCACTACAGTGGATCTCCCAAGCTGACTCCCTCTTCATCCTTCTACCCTCATCACAGGGGTTAGTCCTTCAGACACTTCAGCCTATCCAGATGAGCCCCCGTGGCCTCCCATCATTCACCCAATCCTTCATGCATGATCTGCTAGATTCGTCCTCCGAATCCTCCACCCTATCCAGTCTTCACTCGAGTTTTAGTTTAATCATTTAGAGCCCGAGGACCGAGTCACCAACCTGTGGAACCCTCTACACCTCCGAATTTTGAGATAACTCCACCACAGCTTCCCCTATGTGACTATGACCCTGAGAACGAAGATGATTTCCTTCAAACGACATATAAAATCATGGCATGGGTGGATAGCATCTCCCAAAACACGTTAAGTCAAGGGCACGAGACTGCAGTGGAAAATCAGCCAGAGGCAAAGATGAATCAATAGAAGGAAGCACTCGAAAAGGAGGAGGCGGTGATCTCCACCTTCTTAGAAGTGGAAAATTACTCTCAGTATCTCCCGCCATGGAATGACATAGCTCCGTTATGCATCCCTTTGTCAAACTTCACTTTGTTCATGACAAGCGTTGCAGCAAGTTCGTTGACGTCGGTCACAGCAGGGATCTATGGTCAATGGCCAACATGCCCGATCCTTAAATCAGGGACCAACTATCCACCACCACCAATCCCCCAAGAGAAGCAAAATGTTGGCACTCAGCCATCAGAAAGAATAGCATGGGAATGAGGAGTGAACCTACCTCTCCCACCACATGTAATCCCTCTGCCTCCAGCACCAGATCGACATCTCAACCACTTCAACCGAATGTCAACAAAGCCCACCGACCGAGGAAGGAGCCAACCTTCAAGACAGGCCAAGAATATGACCTTCTTAGACACCTTGGGGGAGTACTAGTGCAGATATCAATACTTGAGCTCATCAAGAAATCATAAGAACATCACCGATTGTTAATAGAGACACTGGACGAGAGATGCGAGAATGAAGATACTACCCTAGACGAGCTACATGAAATTGCTTTGGTTATGACTCAACCTCCAGCACTAACTTTCGCTGAAGTTGATATGCCTAATGAAACATTGCGTGGAAGCTCGACCCCTATATACTTAATGGTTATAATCAGAGGGTTCTCAGTGCCCCATCCACTAGTAGACACAGGAGCAGGACTTAACATCTGTCCCATAACGACACTTAAAATGATTGAATATATCGAGCAAGACATAAGATATTCGTCCTTATCCCTCTTTGCGTATGATGGTTCTAGACGCTTCGTCAAAGGAACTATCAAGTTACAAGTCTGCCTCAGTCCAATCACCAAAGATGTCACATTCCACGTCTCTGACTCCTCAAGCACCTATAACTTCATATTAGGGAGAAAGTGGTTAGAATCTATGAAGGCTGTTGAGTCTACATACCACCAGTGCGTCAAGTTCCCTCTTGAGAATTCTGTCGTCAAGATATATGCTGACACACCTCTCAAAGAAATAGATACCGACTACGCAGCAGCATTCCAACATCACATGACTCCGTGCTAAATACTGGCCACATTAAAAGAGTGGAAAATCTCAATGACACATCAATAGTAGAATTAAGCCATCCCCTGTTCCTCCTAACCTACAAACCAAGGTTAACCAGGAGAGCAGCATGCCCTGACCTCGCTCGCCTGTACGACATAAACCCAACCGCGACCAAAGGTTGGGACTTGATGTATCAACTAGAATGCATCCCCATACAGGACTTGGTAAGAACAGACAAGGACGCATAGGGCCGATTATCCCAAAGAAATTTCTAAAGCATACGGGATTGGGCTACCAATTAGGCAGTAAACAAACCGACATCCTACCAACCTCACCATAGTCATCGCTCTACGACCATTTTATCTGTGGAACCACCGAGATGGCCGATGTACCAAGGAGAAAAGAAGTGTCCTTCACCAAACTGCAAGCAAAAGAGATTGAATAGATGGCTAGAGCCTTTGCCGACCTGATAAACTTTAATCAAGAAGATGATGATACAGATATACCCGTCGAAGGAGCTGGACCCTTATTCGAAACTAAGGAACCCTCTACTATAGAAAGAATAGAGTCTCTGAGACCTAAGCAGCACAAAGAGGATTGGCAGTCAACCAACGAGGAAGACTTCCATGTCACCACTATCGAGATTAAATAAGAACTGGGGTTAGACACCCCTCAATCCCTAGGATCACCTCAGTTGTAGATATTCTGGAGATTGTTAGAAGAAGAATGGCATCCACCACCGAGTGACGATGAAGATTATTGGATAGACCTCCCTGCACTCGAGTTGGCAGAGCAAAACCTTAAAAAGTTATCAGATGGAGAAGATGAGTCTGACTCTTATAACGGCGACCCTGACCTAGATCCTGATGGATGGGAATGCCCCTGGGGATATCCCTGCATCTTCCAACCATATCAGCCTCACTGCTAGGCATTAATATTTATCCTATCATACTACAAAGTCCAAGATAGAACGCTCACGAGCCCAAAAAAGCATTAGTTGAGCCCACCCGAAGAAAACAAGCTTCAGTAAGAAGAACAACTCCAGCCTAATTCTTAGGATGAGAGCTCACCTACTACAACCTCTAAACCCTCTTCGAAGACGAAGCGATTAATATGATAGTAGGAGCCAAAGCATAGACCAGACCACCGCCTTCATCACTCATCCAAAAGATCATGCTCGACGAGGACTACAAAATAAATACCAAATTCAGAACGAGTCCACATCGTTCGAGGACTCGCACAATCGACTCTAGCAGCCATCACATTTCCCCAACTAGGAGAATCATCCTCACGATTCCTCTCCAGGAAGTCGACCTTGTTCCATATTTATTATCAAAAATACAGAAAATAGAAAATCCTAAACTTAAAAATCTAGAAATAGAAAACTCAAAAAAATTAAAAAACTTCAGAAAAGAAAGGAAACCCTTCATCCTAGACACATTCAGTACCAAAAAAGAAACTTTTCTCTTAAGGCTATAAGTAGTGGTTATGTCGACGGAGTCATGGAAGAACCAACTGATAAACTTACACAAAGATATGCCGCCACCTTCAATGCTGCAAAGTCGCGCCTAGAGCCCGCTCGACGCAACTACTCGCCCGTCAAGAAAGCGTAAGGCATCCTGATGCGACAGCAAGCCAGTCATCATACCTAAAGAGATCCTTTGCAATTTCAAGAGGAGAATTAATAGCCTTAACCTACACCTCACTAAGGAAGTCGCAATTATTAATTGCACCAATGAAGGGTTACCTCTCACAAAAATAACCTCCCACTATAGTGATTTCACATTATATGAGGTTACAAATGACAATGAAGAAGGACAAGCCGCTGAGGAGACTCAGGACTTCCAATAGGTCATCAAATGCTTTGACGAGCAGACTCAAGCCGCCATGGAGCCCACAGAGGAAATCAACTTTGGCAACGAGGATTAGCCCAGGAATGACCATAGATTATCCAAGTCCTTTAATAACACCTCAACTCTTTTGCATGGTCCTATAAGGACATGCCTGGTCTGGACCGAAGTTTAGTAGAGCATTTCCTGATCCTGAAACCTGATGCAAAACTCATCAAGCATAAACTCAGGAGAATGCACCCACAAACAGTGCTATAAGTCCAAGAGGAAGTTGACAAGATACATAAGGCAAAATTCATTCGAGTCGTCCTCTATCCCAAGTGCATCGCAAATAAAGTACATGTCATCAAGAAAGACAACAAAGTGTGGGTGTGCATCAATTTCCAAAATCTTAATCAGGCATGCCAAAAAGATGACTTCCCACTCCCACACATTGACACTCTGGTCGATAACATTATCAGACATGAGATGTTGTCCTTCATGGATGGTTTCTTCGAATACAACCAGATTAGATTAGCAGAATCAAACAAAGAGAAGAATTCCTTCACTACGCCATGGGGAACTTACTATTATGTCATCATGGCTTTCGGGATCAAGAACACAAGAGCCATGTATCAACGAGCCCTGATGGCTATCTTTTATGACATGAAGTATAAATATGTAGAAGTCTATGTTGATGACATACTGGTGAAGTCTCAAATGCGAGCGAGACATGCCAAAGCTCTCCAATTCATACTACTATGATCCAAAAAGTATCAACTGAAGATGAACCCAAAAAGATGCATGTTTGGAGTAACCTCTGAAAAACTATTAGGATGCATAGTCAACAAGCGAGGAATCAAATTCGATCCAGTCAAAGTCAAGGCCAGTCTCGGAATGCAATCTCCCGACAATATTAAGGAACTATGAGGTTTGATTGGAAGACTGTAATTTATTAGGAGATTTATCTCTTAGCACTCAAACTGATGCAACCCTTTCTGTAGTCTACTTAAAGGAGGAGTTGAGTACATATGGAATGACTGGTGCTAGCAAGCCTTCAATAACATTAAGAAGTACCTCTTCAACTCTCTAATATTATCACCACTAGTTCCTGGAAGACCCCTGATCCTTTAAGTCTCGGCTAACAAGAAAGACATGGAGGTAATCTCAGGACAGCATGACAAAGATGGAAAGAAGGAGAAAGCCATATACTACCTTAGTAGGACGATGGTCGAGTACGCAAAAAAATTCACTACAATGGACAAGACATGCCTGGCACTGGTATGGGCCTCAACGAAACTACGACACTACTTCGGAGCTGTGCAACCGCAGATTCTTATCAAATCTGTCACGACGTTGCGCTCTAAATTCGGAGTCACCACCCGGAGCTTTTGGTGACCCGGGATACCTAAAAATCAATATGTGAGCACTTAAGTGCAAAAATATGACTTTAATTTATCGGTCTCTGCCAAAGGCTCTTGGGTAGGGGCCTCGATTATCTATCGGGAAGGTGTTAGGCACCCGATCAACCTTCTCATAAGTGGTCTCTACTATGGCTGTTTGGATGTGTCTATATAATATATATATATATATATAATTATATATTTAAAAAGAAAGAAAATGGGCAGCACTTGCACTTATCGGAAGGCATGCCGATCCTATTGAGCCCTTCCCGCTTGTCAGAATTTGGGCAACGTAACGGCTCAATTCTAGGAAAGAGGAAAAGCAACGAAGGTAGCAGAATAGAGGGGAGAACCAGAGCTCTCGAGCTCTTGCAGCACTGTTGTTGGCCTTTGCATTGATATGACTCTGATGACCTTCCAATAGAAAACGGGTTTGAGGAATGGGTATAGACTTGTAAGGCTTGGAAGCTAGAAGGTAGGAGAAGACGACTAAGGCCTTGTTCTAGCTAAAGCATAGGGATTGATGGAGGAAACTAGGAGCTAAAAGGCAAACTAAAGTTTTGGAATTTATGGAGGATTAGTTATTTGAAGTGGGGGAGGAACTCTCTTAAGCTTTCTCTCTTTTGAAAATTTTTCAAGTCCTTAATCAAGGGGGGTGGCTCTCTATTTATAGAAGATGAGAGGATTAGTGAAGGGTTAAAGGGTTAATTGGGTTAGCAATTAGGTAATAGGGATCTAAGGTTTTCTTAGCACCGAATGCATATTTCTGAGGGTTTAGACGTAGCCTTTATTTCCTCAATCTTTCGAATAGCTTTTGGAGGTTTATCAGAAGGTCACTGATGTGTATTTTTAATTGTGATGTTTTATTCGCAAGTGCACGAATCGGATTGTATATAGTGGGTGTGGAGTACGAGATCGTTCCCACGAGGACTAATTTTGAAAGATCTAAAAAGACAAGCAATTCCAGAAATCTACTAAGATCTAACAGTATTCTACCAGTCTTATGATTTAGGTGGTTTGATGAGATGATAATTACTGACTACAAACTGAAATTTAATTGATAATTTAAAAATAAAGATAAAGATGAAGATACTAAATCCTCTCATCTTTGGTCCGTTCTTCCCGTAATATAAATCTAAGGATTAAGCTATGAGATATGTCATTGAAAACAAACATCCTTTATGGAAGATAAATGGTCAACACCCTAATAGGTTCCACGTTGCATCCCTGCAATCAAGACTTAGATGATTTTCATATATAGATTTGAGATTAAGGGCATGGCTCGGCACACTTGATCTCAGGTTCAAATAAAAATCATCCCCAAAGTGGGTGAAAATTCCAACAAGAATACTACCATAGATCTGAAATCAAGGGCATGGCTCGGCACACTTGATTTCAGATTTGGAAGTAATTATGATAAAATTACCATTACAGATCCAAGATCCAGGGCATGGCTCGGCACACTCGATCCCGGATCATAATTGTAATTATATCCATATGACGAAAGCAAAAAGACCATAACAATAATTGGGTAAAATTACCGTCACAGATCTGAGATCTCGGGCATGGCTCGGCACACGCGATTCCAGTTAGTGGCGGGGATTTCATCCGTTCATGATAGCACAACAACTATAAAATGAGATCTCATATTTTAATCCTAAATTTATATTATTAAAAGTACATCCCTCGGATGGGAATCATTAGATGCCCATCCCTATGAATTTAGCCACACATATTGCAATTAAATGACATAAAAAAATAAGGAAGAGAAAATAACATTAATTTAATGAATTAAAAATACCTCAACTTCAAAAGAAATTACTTTGATCCAAAAGTACGATGGTCTTCAGAAACGAGAATAATACGGGAATAAACTTGAGTAAAAATATAATAAACTGGAGGAATGAGTACTGAAAATTAAAGGAACAAAGCTCTAAAAAAGGAATAAATAAAAACTCCCTTTTTCTATGTCTAACTATGAAAAAGAAAAGTAAAAGACTAAAACTCTAATCTCCTATCTCCCTAATTTCTAATTCTCCCTCGAAGTATTTGAGTCGCTTTAAATAGATTCCCGGTCACAGAAGTCTCCCCAGGCACCAATTTAGGGTCGATTAATCGACCTAATAGGGTCGATGCATCAACCCTACAAAAGAGGCTCAAAATCAGCTTTAAAGTACTCAATTCCGTGTCAGACTCTCCTTTTCCTCGATTAATCAACCAAAAGGGTCGATGCATCGACCCCCAGAAATCCGTGAATTTCAGCACATTTTTTGTATCAGACACGGCTTTGGTAGTTCTGCCATAACTTTCTGTCCAGAAATCGGATTGAGGTGATTCGTGCGCCGTTGGAAAGCTAACGAAACGATCTACAACGTTTATGTTTTGACAATTTCATAATTCGGCCGCCTTGAAGGTCCAAATTTATCCGCAAGTCGCACCAAGTTCTCGATGACCCAAAGTTACAGTGTTTTGACATTATTTTCAGAATTCTTGGGCTGTTTTTCACACTTGGCTTGTATTTACCTGAAACACTTCAAATCTAATAATTCTCATCAGATAGCCTTCATCGGACAGCTAAATATAGGTAATTAGGGGTGAAATATGATCATATTTCAGTACTCATCATACCCCCAAACCTACACTTTGCTAGTCCTCGAGCAAAGCAAACTAAAGAAAAATAAATTGCCACTTTCGTAGGGAACACGATTGCACTTAGCATGTGCAACAAGCCTTTAACCCCTAGGTGATCCCTAGTGGAGGAGTTATGTCTCCTGAGGGTTTATAGTGAAGTTACCCACAAACTTCAATACATTTTTGAAACCATCGATAA
Organism: Chloranthus sessilifolius; assembly: GCA_021018995.1. NCBI lineage: Eukaryota > Viridiplantae > Streptophyta > Magnoliopsida > Chloranthales > Chloranthaceae > Chloranthus > Chloranthus sessilifolius. Next base: position 102,860,858 of record CM037597.1, read on the forward strand.
AATTGAGTTTTCAAAATATGATTTTGATAACATATATACCATTCAAAACTCAAAATCATTAATCAATTCAACATGCGAATCCTCAATTTTAAATAACAATGTTATACTAATCATACTAGCATCCATTCAAATTAGTCTAATGCTCAAATCGTTAGATAACTCATCCATTCATGCCTAAATGTGGAGTGTGTGCATAACCAAACCAAAATTCATTCATCTCAGAACTAGTTCAAACGGGAAAACGTCGGATCTGTGGTTTTGACTCAATCCTCACTTTAGGTATACTCTCCAAATATAATCACTCCTCTTGATCCAGCAGCAGGCCCCACCTTTGACTCAGATTCCTGACTAGTTCTTGCCAGGGATGGCTTTTAAAAAGCAATGTCACTAATCACCTCAAGCAATTCCCATGCCTCCTCAGCAGTCTTATGCATGTAGGATCCACCACAAGAGGCATCGACCATATCTCTATTTTTCTCATCAATCCTATTGTAGAAGCTTTGTACAAGCTGCCACTCTGGGATCTTGTGGTGGGGGCATTGTTTGAGCATTTCTTTAAACCTATCCTAGGCCTAGTTAAAATCCTCAGTTGGGGATTGAGCAAAAGAAAGAATCTCTTTCCTCAACTGGCTAGTTTTGGTCTCAACGAAGAACTTGGTCAGGAACTTGGTCCGCAGGTCTTTCCATGAAGCAATGCTATTGTTGGGAAGAGTGGTCAACCAGGTACTGGCCCTATCCTTCAGAGAGAAGGGAAAGAGTCTGAGCCTAGTAGCCTCAGGTCCCAAACCAGTAATATTAAAAGTGGTGCACAAGGCCAAGAACTGGTCAATATGCTTGTAAGAGTTCTCCTTGCTAAGCCCATGGAAAGAGGGCAGCATCTGGATGATTGAAGTTTTTATCTCATAATTCCCCTAAACATCAGGGAATTGAATGTTAAAAGGGGAGTTATAGTCATCCGGAGCATTCAACTCCTTGAGAGTTCTGGGTTGTTCTTCACCCATATTTGCTGTCACAGGTTCACTTGGGGGCTCTCCTGTGGTGTGTCTGTCTCTTCTAAGTCTCCTTCCCCTTTCTAATTCAGGGTTAAGAGGCTCTAAAGTAGGGCTGAGAGATCTCCTCCCTAGCATACAAGCACACCAACAGCAAGGAGAGCTTCTTGTAGGCACATTGCAAATGAATAACTTTACAATTAACAATTTTAGCTAACTAATTTACAGCTATTCAAAGAATACATTTACAACTATCCTAGATACTGCTAGAGAATTTTCAAGAAAGATAGAATTTTAAAAGTTAGAGAGTTTGCAAACAGAGGTAGCAAAGCTCCAATTGCAGTCCAACTGTACTTCACTGCTGCTGTCTAGATCTGTAAGTACGGTTTAAAATTATATCAGCAGTATCAATTATTCACATTTGCAAAGAATACTGAGAATACAAAAACTAAGGGTCTACTAATAGATCATCTCTCCCCGGCAACGGCGCCAAAAACTTATTGGCAGATTTCTGAGTGTGTGCTTGCTTTTTTTTATTGTGGTAAGAGAAATTTAAAATCAAGATAAAACAGGGGATGGGATCAGCACAACTAAGAAATCCTAGACTTGCAAGGTACAGGGTCCATTGTGGCAAGTTTTGATAAGTAAGAGTTTGTCCCACAGGGAAAGGTGATCTACGGTTCCAAGGGAGCCATCTCTAGTAGTCCCTCCAGATCTGACTACAGATCTGGCAGTCCTAAAAAGGAGGGGAGTTTAAGGTCACTTATTCTAGGTATTCTAAACTACAGAAAGGGTTGAGAGGATGGATGGAGTGTGGAAAATAAATATAAAAGGGTGAGAAGTATGTCATTGAGCCTAGATCAGAGGAGCTTTGTAACTTAGATTCAGATATGATGTTATAGAAATCCTGTCCAATGGCTACGTTATCACCACTGGGAGAAAGGATTCAACCCATCTCTCTGCCATGATTCAATCCCTTAAGGTTATAACCTGTCCACTCAAATGGTCACAGACTATCCCATAGGGGAACCACAATCCAGGGATGGGTCAAAACAAGTTAATCATTGTAGGCACTATTTCATCCAGGCTACCAGCTCAAGAATCCATAGGGAACCTCAACCTCGAAAGTTCTAAGTGTGGGGCTCAGGTTGTATAGGACCAAGATAGCCCAGACACATAGAACCAATAAGAGATTGAGTACAACCTTCGATCTAGCTGTCCATTGCTTGAGTGAGGCTACAATGGTCCAGTCACAAGCCTACAATCTCTTTAATCATATCAGATCTAACATCTAATGGCGGATCTATACAAATGTAGGGGAGTCTGCCTCTGTGCAATCTCCCATCAGGCTTCTACAAGCACAGGTGTAAAGAAGAAGGATCCATCTTGGATCGGTGGATTAGAATCACCCTAAGGCTATAGCCTGTCCACTTGAATGGTCACAGACTATCCCAGAGGCTATCCTCCTCACGGAGCCCAAGACAAAACAAGAATATTGCTGCCACCACCATGGTTACAAGGCTACCAGCTCAGGCTCCCATGGGGATTTCAGATCTAGTGGGTCCTGTGGTGGGGCTAAGGCTGTATATGACCATGATATCCCAGACACATAAGTCACTTGGATTTGAGTGGCCCTTAGAATTAGTCAACCATTGCTTTGAATCACAGCCAAAGCAATGGCGGATCAGAAGGTAGCAACTTTGCACAGAGCATCTCACATTCAAACACAAATCCCACCGAGTACAAATCCTATTACAAAACTTCCATTGATCTAGTTCAAAAAACATACAAAGACATAGCCAGCAAGTGTTGAACTGTGGAGAGAAGGGAAAAGAAAAAGAAAACTACTTACGACTATAAAAAAGAAAAGAAAAATGATCTCAGATCAAGTCTCCAAGAAATGAGATGTGTTCCCAGTTATTCCAGGAAATTTTAGAATCTCCTAAACCTAAGCTAAGTATGGGTTTATATAGCAGTGGTGTGGCGGCACATTAGGGTTAGGGAAACCCTAATTTTAATGATGCCATGTGGCCGAATAGTGATTGTTGGATGCCTTGGGGTGCGCGCACGGAGATTTGAGCATGGGAGTGCATGCCTTAATCGCTAGAAATTCCCAGAAGGCCCTCTGCTGAAGAGATGGAAGTTGAAGTTCAGAGCTTCGCTAGGTAGCCCCTTTGTTTCCCAGACTTGTCGCGTGGTAGCTCTTGCTCTTCGTGAGGATGATTTGATATTGAAGCTTCAACCGTCATGAGGTTGCCTTGGTTTGCTCTTCAGGTAGTCGCGAGGTTGAGTAGACATCAAAGCCTCAGATGTCGCGGGGTTGGAGTTCAAGCAGTCACGAGGTAGCTGTGCGATCGCTGGGTTGATCTTCGTGAGGACAGATTTGAATAGCACGAGAACTTCACGAGCACTTCTCTTCAATGGACTTCGCGAGTTTCCTCGCGAGGTTTTAAGGAGTTCTGAACTGCGCGAGGCTTCATGTCTTGACTGATCTTTGCGAGGATGGCTCCATCTTCGCGAGGATGCTTTCTTCTTGAATGGATCGAGAACTACGCGAGGAGTTCCCTTCTTATAATTGCATCCCGCAGCCACTGCGCGACAGCTGCGCGAGGAGTCTCTTGAAGCTCTCTCTCCTCAGTCATTCTGAGTGAACTGCACGAGGTAGAGAGAGGTCTGCTTTGAATTGCGCAAGACTGCGCGATGTGTTCTACCCTTGAGCTTCGCGAGAGCTGCGTGAGTAGTTGTTGTAAAGTCTTGCGAAGCTCAGTTGGACTATGCGAGTCTCATTCCAGGTCTGGATTTGGAGTCCATCCTTCTGAGGGACTTCTGGTGCCAAAACAGGCTCCTTAGCAGGATTCCTAGCCATGTTTCACTACTGATTATTACCTACATAAAACACTTAACAAGAACTTATTAAATGGCTAAGGGTCTAATCAAAGGTTAAGTTAAGGGGTGAAAAGAGGTACTTTTCAGGTCTTAACACCTTCCCAGCCTGAAAATAGAGCTGGCCATGTTATCCCTCTTTGAGGAATGATGTTTTATACCTGAACAATCTCCCCCTGTGGTAAATCACCATAAAACTGTATTAATGTCTGAGGACATAATCTCAGATAAACCCAGGATCAACATGATGGAGGCTGACTCTGAAGAGCCGTATCAGTCAGCGCCCTTCATCCAAATAGGTAAAGGAACGGCCCCCTACACAATTGGGCGTCTATGCCACAAACTCTGAAAGTGGGGAGTGGCTTAAACTTTGGCACCCATTTTCCCAACAAAAAAACAACCTGTAAAAAGATAAGCCCTTGGCAGGCAATGCCTTGTGTATACATAGACTCGTGCTGCCAAGGGTCCATCTCCGAAGAAAATAAAATGCTAAAAACCTTGACAAAATACAAAATTAAAAATATTGTCATTTAAAATTCCAAATAAAATCCCACAAAAAGGTGCCTTAATTGAAATGCCTGTCCCACGTGAAATCGACCCCTTTCCTGTAGAAATACAAGAAGAGGTAGAAGTTATGAGTCTGGATGAGGATGTCCCTTTTGAGGAGCTCCCCAATGAGCTTCTTGATCGGTTTTCCAATTTTGAGCATGGCCCTACCCCCATTGTTGAAGAAACAAAAGACGTCAATCTAAGGACTGAGGAGATTTTTTAACTTACCAAGGTCAGAACGTTGCTATCTCTCGAAGAAAGAAAAAGCATGATCGATTTCCTTCGGTCATACCAAGAAATTTTTGCCTGGTCGTATGAGGACATGCCTGGTTTTGACACTAATTTGGTCGAGCATGAGTTGCCACTCTACCTTGATATGAAGCCAGTCAAGCAGAAGTTGAGACGTCTCTGGCCCGAGTGGATGTTGAAAGTCAAGGACGAGGTCATTAAGTAGTATGACGCGTGGTTTCTTATGGTATCTATGTACCTACAGTGGCTGGCCAATATTGTCCCGATATCAAAGAAGGATGGAAAAGACTGCATGTGCATCAATTTTTGAAACCTGAATAGGGCAAGCCCGAAGGACGATTTCTCGTTGCCACACATCGACATCTTGGTCAATAACACCGCGAACCACGAGATACTTTCATTCATGGACGGATTCTTGAGATATAACCAGATAAAGATGGCAAAGGCTGACCGAGAAAAGATGGTGTTCATCACTCCTTGGGGAACCTTTTGCTATTGAGTCATGCCATTTAAGCTAAAGAATGTTGGGGCAACGTACCAAAGAGCTATGACTGCATTGTTTCATGACATGATGCATAGAGAAATTGAAGTGTATGTCGATGATATGATAGTCAAGTCCCTGGAGTGAAGCCATAATATGATAAACCTTCAAAAGATGTTTGAGAGGCTGAGAAAGTACAAGTTATGTCTGAATCTGTAGAAATGCACATTTGGCGTTATGTCCGGAAAACTATTGGGCTTCATTATTAGCAGAAGGGGCATCAAGGTCGACCCAGTCAAGGTGAAAGCTGTCACAGAAATGCCACCGCTGTCTACTGAAAGAAGAAAAAGATGATTGAATGAAAAAGATGAATCATCACCTACTAAAAGAAGAAAAAACATATTTTACGATTTTGCGGAGCGATGCAAAGGAAGAAGTACAAAATCATAATTTACGATTTTTCTGAGGAAGCCGCTCAAAAGCTGAAGTGTGATACAAGAGAAAGTAATGAATTGTAAATAAAGAATCGTTCTATTTGAAGCTGCATTGAGAACAAAAAGCGATCAATCATAAAATAAAGAATCATTGAGAGAAGTAAAAGCTAGAAAATTGTGATTGACAATTTTACAAAAGGACACTTTCTGAACCTGGTGATCACGTGACATCTACACCGCCATACATCAAATTAGAAGAATTTTTAACTTAGAACTCTGGCCAATCACGGATCTAAGAAGATTGACGAAGAAGACTCTTCTAGGATTCTACTGCTGAAATAAAGGAAGAACTCCAGAAGTACATCAACAGTTGAAAGCAAGGAAAGATAAGATTAGAAGTAGAGTTATATTAGGACAGTTTTATTTTAGTCGTTTCTTATATTAGAATTAGGAATTTTGTAAGCCAACCCCTTATGATCTATATAAATAAGAGGGCTTGGTATAGGAATTAGCTATTGAAGAAATTCTCCGTATCAATTGACACCTGAGGTTGAGTTTTCTTCTGATTATTAGAGTAGTTTAATTTAGATATCCAAGGTTTCTCGATCACAATTGACGACTGGGATTGAGATCTAGAAGATTAGAGTAGATATCTGTAGCTTTTCAGAAATAATTGACGACTACAACTGAGGAGTGAAAGATATAATTTTATTTCTTTCTAGTTTATATTTAGTTTTATTGCAATTTCCTACTTTGTAAACAACTTCGAATTTTAATTTGAATTGACAACTCAGGTTAAGATTTGCAGATTAGTGTAATGGATTTTAGTTTCCATCTTTAATTTTTTTGAGTTTGATTGACGCTCAAATTTCTAGTAGATTAAAGATTAGTATAATTCCATATTGAATGATGCTAGCTTTTGATTGACGCCCAAATTCTAGAAGACTGAAATATAATATAACGGTATTTTAAAATTATAAATATCCGATAGTAGAAGATTGTGATTGATGACCCCAATCTAAAGAAGGAGGATTTAGGATTTATTTTTTATAATTTAGTTTAAGAAACCATTCTTTATTCATATTTCTCAAGTAGTTTAGGAACTTAAAAGATAAGTAAAATTTTCAAAAAATTAATATATACACAAAAAAAATATATCCTCGTGGGAATGATCCTATGCTATGCTATAATTTCCATTATGCGCTTGCAATAAGTCAAGACTTAATTAGATAGATACACATAAGTAATCAGCGATCAAGTTTTTGGCGCCGTTTCTGAGGATAGAGTTTGATTTTATATTTATATATTAATTTAAGAAAACAAGTATTTATTATTCTCTTTAGATATTTCTTTATATTTTTATTTTTCTTTGATCACTTCTTAAAGCTTTTACAGGTTTACTCAAAGTAGTGAATCAAAGGTTTCCACACTTCTGCTGGTCCTAGAAACTAGAGGTTCAAAATAAAAATATAGTTTATTTAAGATGCAAGGCTGTGAGAAAATATCTTGGCCGAATCTCAATATCACTTACCCCCCAATGGAATTCCCAACTACTCCCTAGGATCCAACTATGTTGGAGACAGAGCAGACCTTTGCCTCTCAGTAGGGTAGTATTGAAAATTCTTATAATTTTCAGTGGGATAATCCTTGTGGCTTCCCAAGGGTAACTAGACAAGAATTATCTTATACATACCCACAACATTCTATAAATTCCCAAGAGTCAAATTGCCCATACCAATCCTTTGCGCAATAGCCATATCCTCATAATCGGAACGATGGTCCTACTATACTTCAAATCCTTCAGGATTTACAACAACATGCGCACCATTGCTTGAGGGAATTAGCCCAGTTGTCCCAGATCTCCCAAAACTTACACTCTTATACTCAGTCCATTACGAATCGAGAAACCCAAATTGGGCAATTAGCCTCGCAATGGGAGGGAATAGAGTGTAACCAAGCGATCTCGTAAACACTAATTCCCTCAGTTCTAGCTGTTCAGACCTGGAGGAGTGGCTAGACTGTTGACAAAAGAGTAGAGATGCCTACCCCAGTAGTTGTCCCCACTACCATAGAAAAAGAGAATGAAGCTAAAGAAGATACTCTCCCACAAGAAAAACCAAAAAAATTAGAAAACGAAAAAGAAAAAAAGGAAGAAAATAAAGATGACGGTACACCTAAATCTATGACCGAGGTATCCTATGTACCAAAGTTACTATTTCCAAATGCTTTTGGTGCACCATCCCCTTTTGATAAAAATTTAAAAAAATTAGAAGAAATTATTGAGATCTTCAAAGAGGTAAAGATCAATTTAGCCCTCTTGGAGGCAATTAAATAAGTCCCAGCCTATACACAATTCCTAAAAGAGATGTGTACATAGATACGAAAATGGCAAAATAATGTCTTGCAAAAAGTTTTCTTGACAAAGCAAGTAAGCTCAGTCTTGCAAGCTAGAACTCCGCCAAAGCTTAAGGATCCTAGGGTGCCTACAATTCTATGTATCATAGGCGATGCAATAAATAAAGCACTTTTAGATTTGGGAACTAGTGTAAATCTGCTGCCATACTTTATTTACAAAAAATTGGGACCAGGAGATTTGAGGCCTACTTCGATAACTCTCCAGTTAGCCGATAGATCAGAAAGAAGGCCTGTAGGAATTGTTGAAGATGTAATGGCTAGGATTGACAAATTTGTTTTCCCTGTCGATTTCCTAGTGTTAAACATGGAACCAAGTTCGAAATCTCTAACACAAATTCCCTATTATACTCAGTAGACCATTCTTGGCCACGACCAATGCATGTATAAACTATAAAACAGGGGTAATGGAAGTTTCTTTTGGAGAAATGCGAATCCAATTAAATATCTTCACGATAGCTAACCAAATGACTTCTATAGATGATGAGGAATGCTTCAATAAAGATGAAATTGAAGAATTAGTCAAGGAAGCATTACCTCTAGCTTTATCAAAGGATGCGCTTTAGACTGCATTATGGTATACGGACTTGGAAAAACCAAACCACCAATTGAAGGAGGCGATTTATCTGATGGAATTTCTACCTATGAACTCCAATCCAAAACATGGATAAAACCTCTAGCTGTTATTTCCAATAAACCGTTATAATCATCTACATAAAATGCACCATCCTTAGATTTGAAACTACTTCCTGATACCCTTAAATATGCTTTTCTTGGGCCTAACAAAACTCTCACTGTAATTATTTCATCTACTCATACCAAGGAACAATAGAGTAGGTTGTTGGCCACACTCGTAAAGTATAAGCGTGCAATAGGATGGACTGTCGCTAACCTTAAAGGGCTTAACCCCTCAATACGTATGCATTGTATTCATTTGGAGGACAATGCCAAAACTTCACAAGAAAGCTAGTGAAAGTTAAATCCAAATATGAAGGAAGTTGTTCAAAAAGAATCGGGAAACTACTAGACGCATGTATTATTTATTCGATTTTCGACACTGAGTAGGTGAGTCCCATCCAAGTAGTCCCAAAGAAATCTGGGATTACTATGAAAGAAAATGCAATCGATGAGTTGGTACCTTTACGTGAAACCACAGGGTGGCGTGTATGCATTGACTATCAGAGCTCAACTTAATGACTTGCAAGAATCATTTTCCATTACCCTTCATCGACCAAATTTTGGAAAAACTTACGGGTCAGGAGTATTTTAGGTTTCTTGACGGATATTCAGGGTATAATCAAGTTCTGTCTACCTGAAAGACCAAGAGAAGGCTGCCTTCATATGTCCTTTTAGAATGTTCGCTTATCGTCACATGCCCTTTGGGTAATACAATGCCCCTGCAATATTCCAAAGATGTATGATGGCAATATTTTCTGACATGATAGATAAGTTTCTTGAAGTATTGAAGGATGATTTTTTGGTATTTGGCCGAACATTTTATTCTTATCTTGATCATCTAGCCCTCATCTTAGAAAGATGCGAAGACACCAATTTAGTGCTAAGTTGGGAGAAGAGCAATTATATGGTTCAAGAAGGCATAGTCGTATGGCATATTGTCTCCAAAAGAGAAATTGAAGTTGACAAGACTAAAATCGATGTAATAGTGAATCTACCACTACCAAATTTTGAACAGAAAGTTAGATCTTTCCTTGGCCATGCCGGCTTCTATCCCCGCTTTATTAAATATTTTTCTAAAATCTCGAGACCACTATGCCCCTGATTAGCAAATGATGTACTTATTAACTTCGATGATGCCTGTCTTGACACATTCAATAAGCTTAAGGTACTTATCTCATCTGCACCAATCATTTAACAGCCCGACTATTCCCTACCTTTTGAAATAATGTGTGATGCTTCTAATTACGCAATAGGTGTCATCCTAGGATAGCGGAGAGCCAAGGTCCCTCATGTAATTTATTATGCAAGCCGAACCTTTATTGAAGCTCAGGTTAACTATACCACCACTAAGAAGGAGCTTCTCACTGTAGTCTTTGCCTTGGACATAGGCTGACCGTACCTATTGGGATCTAAGATCGTTATCTTCTCTGATCATTCTGCATTAAAATACCTACTATCTTAAAAGGATGCCAAGCCGAGACTAATCAAGTGGATCCTTCTTTTGTAGGAATTCAACTTCGAGATTAAGGATAAGAAGGGAGTTGAGAACGTGGTGAACTTGTTGTGTGGATTGTTAAAGGATTTACTGTGTGCTTGCTTATTGTGTGGTGAGAACAAATAAAAAATTCAAAGTAAAATAAAAGATGAGAATAACACAACTAAACTAATCCTAAGCCTACAAGACCCAGGGCTATTGTAGCATGTTTTGATAAGTAAGAGTTTGTCCCACAGAGAAATTAATCTAGAACCCAAAATAGGCTATAATAGTAGACCTCTAGATCTGGCTACAGATCTAACTATCCTAAAGAAAGGGAGTTGGGTGTCACGTCTACACTAAATTACCTAAAGAAAGAAATAAAGTGCAGTCTTATCCTAAGAAAGGAGTATAAAGAAGGGGATGATGGTGTGTTAAAATAAGGATAAAAAGGTGAGAAGTAAGCAGCTTAGGTTAAAGGTTCATTTAGTTAGGCAACTCAGATTTAAGGCTCTCTCTCTGCAGCAAGTCCTTGCTGAAGTGCTACTACTAACATCAATAAGGTGGAAGTATCTAACTTAACCCATGCCATTTGGGGTTCTCTTATAGCTATAGTCTGTCCACTCAAATGGCCACAGTCTATCCTATAGAGTCTATCAAATCTCATTGATCAAGCCAAAAATTGCTAGTCTAATCCAAAAGAGTAAGTTGATCAAACCTCATCCAATGAATCAAATCAGGCCATGAATATCATTGTAGACACTATGTCTAACAATGCTTTGAGGTCCCCATATCTGCGCACAGACCTGGCGGGCATCCATAGGGGTATTAAATCTAGGAAGGTCAGATGGCAATCAAAAGATCAAAAGGTTAAGTGAACGGGCAAAACCCAGAACCACAAATCCGATCGAGAATGTAGTGGAACCAAAAGACCTATAGAGTAAAATAGGCTTTATATCAATAATTTATTGCTTAAAAATAGCTTGTAATACAAATATCCTCATAGCTGCAATCACTACAGAGAAGCCAAATCTAATATCTGATGGCGGTCAAGTAAAACAGAGAAGAGTCTGCTCCTGCACAATCTCTCACCAGGCCACAAGTCCAAGTGCGGAGAAGAAGAATCCATCTCAGATTTGTGACCAAGTTTGCCCTAGGGCTATAGTCAGTACACTCAAATGGTCACAGGCTATCCATAGAGGCTCCTTTACCCACAAATACTAAAGCTGAACAGGAAAACTACTATCTACCACTATGGTCCCAGGGCATCACGCTCAAGGTTCCATGGGCCTTTCAATAAGCTCAAATCCTAAATGTATGTTATAGCCTGAACAGAACTACGGACAAATAGGAAAATAACAAATTGAGTAAGCATTCAAATAAAGATTCCATTGATCTGGTGTTATTAACAATGAAATCTCTCATGGTAGCAGCCTTGTGCATAACAGCTCAACACTAAATCCCAATGTTTACTGACCTATTACAAAACTTAAATAAAACTACACATAAACGCTTACCAAAAGTTTAGCCAACAAGTACAGAGCTAAGAGAGAAGAAAAAATGGGAAAAGAGGTGATCAAACCCTAACCTTAACCCTAGCCTGCTTGAGCTCTTTGCCCACAGAGGTTGAAGGAGGAAGGGAATGATGATTTTCTAAGTTACAAGCACAATTTATATACTTAGTCTCAATGTTGTGGCCGAGAGGAGAGTAAACCTTAATTTTTCAAGTAGATGTGGCACTGTTTCACCCCTTTGATGTGTGCATCATAATCTGTGCCTCGGGGTGCATGCCCTAGACCTGAGGAAATCCCCAAAAGGTCCTTGAGTTAAGATTGAGAAGTGGAGAGCCCGAGCTTCGCGAGGCTGGCTCCTACATTTCATTTCTGTCACACAACATGCAGAGCGTTCACGGGGTAGAGTTTGGCGTGGAATATTGTTGTCTCGGGTAATGGAGCTTCAGATGATCACGCGGTTGCCTCATCTTTGAATGTACTCTCATAGAAGAACTTTCAGTGCATTGATTACTCGTGCAGAAGACCTTTAGAAACTTCATTCGCGAGGTACTTGTGCAGATGCCTTTGCACCTCGTTAGGTATAGACTTGCACTTTTAAGTGAGCGAGAGTTGCGTGACAGCTGCGCGAGAGGATTTCTGAGTGTCTCTCTCTTCCAATGCCACGCAAGAACTGCACGAGGTTTCTGCTATTGTTCACACCAATTAGCCTCGCAAGGTAGTGCGCTCTGTTGCACTAAGGCTTGATCCTCGTGAGAACTTCGTGAGCTGTATTTCTGAAGGCTTAGTGAGCGAAAGCTCCGCGAGTTTCTTTATATGATGCTTGCAACTAATGTGCGCGACTACTGCATGAGAGCTGTTCTATGATAACCCCTCCATTTGAACTGTGTGACTTCTTCGCGAGCTCTATTGTGTTGCATGTCTTAGTTGTGTGAGTGAGTTCTGCCAGTGACTTAAACAGCGCGAGGCAGCACGTCAGCTTTGCGAGATAGGTCAATGGCTCCTCTGTTACTCTGTACATGCTTTTGTTGTAGCTTCCTCCACTCTCACCTAAACTTCTTTCATCTGCTGGACTTCCTTGGTCCATCATGATATGCAAAATAGTCACCATGGTGTGTACCATCATAGTGCTCCATCATTTTCTAGTTCAGTTGTCATCTTTTGCTTGAAATCTCTCTCTTCTTAGCGCCAAAAGCACAGACTTTGTGTTAAGCTGCACAATTTATTCTTAACTACAAAACAAGCTAAAATAAGAGTTATTAGTCATCTTTAAGGTCCAGCAAAGGCTAGGTTAGGAGGTGAAAAGTGGTACTTTTTAGTGATTAACACACCCTCAAACCTAATCTTTGCTAGTCCCTAAGGAAAGCAAAATATAAACAGCTACTCTAAGATTATAAATGCCACTTTCATAGGGAGCACGGATGCATTTAGCTTATACATCAAGCCTTTTAAACTCATATGTGTCTAATAGAGGAGTGAAGTCTCCTGAGGGTTTTCAGTGAAGGTACCCACAAACTTCTCAACGAAACAGTTAACAAAAGTGCACACAGTGACTAATTAGTTTGAAATAAGTACAGTTCACTTCACCCTTGCTCTATCAAGCTTAAAGGAGTTCCAAAGTAGTATATGCAAATAATTTAACACCTTAATCATGCATGCATACTCATTTCCTCCAATCAGCTGACATCAAGAAGACAATATGTGTAAAACAGTATTAAGCTTACCAGTACATCACAATTTAGGTTCAAACAATGCCCCACTGATTTCAATTTCAGACCCAATGCTTTCCAGGGCTGTCTCTCATAACTGAATTTAAGGGTGTATCATTTCACACAAGCTCAAGTGTAGTTACATACCCCAAATGAGTTTGCAAGCATTAGCATAGGCAACTCTTCTAATTTCTGACATCAAAATAGATTAGACATTCCCTCATCTTTTCATGATAGTTCATTTGACTTTGGATCAATAAGGGCTTTTCATGAGTTGTAATGTGGCTTATTGGTGAGGGTTGTAAAGAATAAAAGGGGTAAAAAGAATTCAAACATTGAGAAATCAACACAGATATGAGATGATTTATGACTTCACCTTCTTTATTTTAGCACAACTTCATCTTTTATTTTGAAAATTTAGAGCTGAAGTGGCCAACTTCTTCTCTTCTTCTTCATATTTCCAATGAAGTTCTTCTGTTGACTTCTCATTCTTTTTCTTCTCTTTTTTTTTTTTTTTAATGATGGTTGCCAAGCATCTACAATTGCTACACTATTATTTATAGATCTCCACCTCTCTTCTCTCCTTTCCACCAAATGTTAAACTTTGTTCACTTATCTTCAATATCCTCTCCTTTACCTACTGAATTCTCAGAGTGAGGGTAGGGCTGAATTAAGTTAAGAGGTTCAGGTTCAAGTACTTTTATGTTTGTTGAAGAAAAATAGGGCTTTAAGGCTCAAAGGGGGTATGCACAAGGATAGTTTTATAGGTTGGATCTTTTTAAGCTCAAACTATCCAAATGAAGGCCTTGATCCTTTCTAAAGTTTCATGATTATTATCAAACAGCTTCAACTTGGGGTGTCTAACTTCTAGTGATAAGGACTTGATTTAGACAGTCCTTAGAACAGAAAAATTGCCAAGACACTTATAACAAAATTTTATAGGCTCAAATCTCACTGGGTATGGTCTTCAATTGCACTCAAAGGGGTATGCTTTTACCTATTTTTCTCTTCACTGGTTCACTCACTAGTGTTTTTAAAAAAAAATTCCTGATGTTCACCTCATGGGAGTATTGATTTCCAAATGATTTTAGTGTTAAAAAGGTCTGCACCATATTTAAATTTCCTCACTTTCAACATTACTTAGGTGAAACTCATTATATTTATTCCTTAATTAAAACTGTTGCACTTAAGTTAACTGGGTCATTGGCAATACTTGCCATACCCCCAAACCTATGAGGAGCAGGGTCCTCACTGGTTCAAAGAGAAGAGGGTACATGCAGCAGGGTACAAATACAAAATTAACACTAAAATAAAGCAAATAAAAGCAAGAAACAAGGCACATACAAACAAACTAAAACTTACAAACTAGTTATGAAACAACAATAAAAAGGAACAAAAACATAACAAAAAGTGAAATTTCATTGATTAAACAAAGTTTGTACCTGGAGGGGAAAAGATTTATCATAAAAAAAACAACAAAAGCTTGCTGCTTCTGGAAGAGAAACTGCAAGCCAGAAGAGAGTGGGATAATAGGGGCTAAGGAGCATGGTGCGGGGCAGGTGGTGGATGGGGTGAAGAGGGAGGGGTAGAAGGTGCAAATGGTTCTATCTTCTGTTTCTTCTTCTTCCTCCAATTCTTTTTCCTTTCCTCCTTGGCCAAAATCCTCTGTACCTCCTCATCTTGGCCCAAAAGAATTGTAAGGGGTCAAGTTCCTTTGGTGGTGGTGGGTCCTCCCAAACTGGATCGAATTTGATCGGAAGCTCAATGGGTTTGTCATCCCCCATAGTTGTGGGTAGGGACAGAGTGCTGGGGTTCAAAAGAAAATGAATGCGATGGAGGTGAAGTGGGCTGATATATAAAATGCATGGGTGGTGGAATTTGCATCGGCGTAATAAATTTTCTCCTCCTTTCAAAGTTAATTGCTATAATGATATTAAAGAAAGTTAGTTAGCAATAACTGCATGGCTAGGAGAAACATAAAATGTCATGCGATTTACTATGGGGAATGATCTCGCTGGGTGCATGCTAGTCTATTATTAGTAATGGGAGTTAAGGCGAAAATAAATGAAATGAAGAACTTGCAGAAATTCGCCAGGGTTTAAAGTGTAAACCCGTGCCTCGCGCAGATGCTTACAGGTGCTCGAGGGGCACCTTTCTCACGCAGTGCATAGTCAGTCCTGCGAGGAGTTTTGTCGCACGAAAGAAGGAAAATACTTCTCAGTATAATTCACGGAGCTGAAACTGGGTGTTGACCTTTTTTTTTTTTTTTTTTGTGCAGCTGCACTGTCTAAGTTTGCGAGACGTCAAAATGTAGAGCATTAAGTGCCTCGCGAGGTTGAATGCGTAGAGTCAGTCATTCGTGCAGTACTAAAATTTTGCCAAGTTCGAGCCTTGCGGGGCTCAAACTATCATCAAAGCTCCGCAAGATTGACTTTGTGCTTGTTAGCATCGCGAGAACCCATATTCACCCATTTTCTCAGTGTTGCACGCTGGCCAGTTTCCCTATAATGTCATGCTCCTATCCAATGTGCATCAGCACCAACCCTTTCACATATATTCCACTTATCCACCACAATGATGTGCCTATTATCGACCACTATTTTTTTTTTTCTTAATTGTCGAATTCTAAAGATAGTTTCATTTCAGATCAAATTCATGCCATTTATCATGAGAGTCCTCAACCTTGTACAAAAAATTCAAATGGCAGCCATGTACATGTACTCAAAATAAAGGTGCAGAAAACAAAAATCAAACACAGAATCAAATCAACATCCTAAGTGCAGGAATGAAAAATTTTCTAAGCAAAAACAAATCAGTTAACTCATATGGTACCTATGTTACAAAGCTGTTGATCACTGAGCAATGGGAGGTTCATGTAGGTGAATGGTTTGAGGTGGCTCCACTGAATTTTCCACACAAATTTTTAGCCTTTACCCATTCACTTTCATGATCTTCCCAGAATTAGGATCCAAGATCTCCACAGCATCAGATGGGGAGGCATGAATGATAGTATAAGGTCTATCCCATCTGGATTTTAGCTTCCCTGGAAAAAATTTCAGTCTGGAGTTGGAAAGCAAAACCTTAGTGCCAGCATTGAATTCCCTTTGCATTAGCTTCTTGTCAAAGAATGCCTTTGATTTCTCCTTGTATATTTGGGCATTTGAATAGGCTTCCAGCCTCAGCTCATCATGCTCTACCATCTGCAATTTCCTGTGAGAACCAGCAGAAGTTAGATCAAAATTTAGTGCTTTGATAGCCCAATAGGCTCTGTGCTCTAACTCCACTGGTAGGTGGTAGGCTTTGCCATAAACTAGCCTAAATGGGGGCATGCCAATAGGGGTCTTATAGGCAGTCCTATAAGCCCACAAGGCATCATTCAACTTTTGTGCCCAATCCTTCCTATCAGTCCTCACAGTCTTCTCCAAAATATGCTTGATCTCCCTATTGGAAATTTCAACTTGCCCACTGGTTTGTGGGTGGTAGGGAGTTGTAATTTTATGGGTAACAGAATACTTTTTGAGATGATTCTCAAAAGGTCTGTTATAGAAATGACTCCCTCCATCACTAATGATAGCTCTAGGTGTGCCAAATCTTTAGAAGATATTGTCCTTCAAAAATTGAAGGACAACTGTGTGGCCATTGGTCCTTGTGGCAATAGCTTCCACCCATTTGGACACATATTCCATTGCCACAAGTATGAAGTTAAAACCCATAGATAGAGGGAAGGGCCAATAAAATCAATGCCCCAGATGTCAAAAAGTTCTACCACAAGGATGGGCTGTAGTGGCATATAATTTTTCTTGGAAATGCCTCCCATCCTTTGACATCTCTCACAGGCCTTGCAATGTATAAATGCATCAATGATTAAAGGAGGCCAGTAAAAACCACAATGCAGCACTTTTGCTGCAATCTTATTGCCACTGAAGTGACCTCCACAGGCTTGCTCATGGCACATTGAAAGAATGCTGTGGAACTCAGTCTCAGGGACACATCTCCTAACAACCTGGTCTACGCAATGCTGAAATAGGTTTAGATCCTCCCACAGAAAATTCTTGACCTGAGAGAAAAATAGGTCTTTGTCTATCTTGGACCAGTGAGGGGGAATCCTACCAATAGCAAGAAAATTGACAATGTGTGTAAACCAGGGCACACTTGACTGCACAACAAATAGATGCTCATTAGGTAACAACTCATTAACAGGTGCTGCTGCACATTCTTCCAAAATAATCCTAGAGAGGTGGTCAGCCACCACATTCTCAACTCCCATTTTGTCTTTGATCTCAAGATCAAACCTTGTAATAGGAGGATCCATCTGATCAACCTAGGCTTGGCATCCTTTTTAGCCAATAGGTATTTCAGGGCTGAGTGATTAATGAAAACAACAATTTTAGACCCAAGCAGGTAGGGTCTAAACTTGTCCACAATAAACACAATAGCTAGCAGCTCTTTCTCAGTAGTGGTATAGTTCAGCTGAGCTTTAGCTAGTGATTTGCTGGCATAATAGATCACCACAGGCAACTTGTCTTTCCACTACCCTAAGACAAAACCTATGGCCAAATCTAATGCATCGCAGATTAGCTCAAAGGGGAGTTAGTAATCTGGGGCCTAGATTATAAGAGCAATGGTGAGACACTTTTCAAGACCTCAAAGGCCTTAAGACACTCAGCAGAGAAGTGAAATGGCACATCCTAATAAAGCAGGGGGCACAAGGGCTTTAAAATTTTACTGAAGTCCTTAATGAACCTCCTGTAGAATCTAGCATGTCCTAAAAATGATTTGATTTGTACGATAGTCCTGGGTGGGGGCAGGTGTGAAATCAAGTCCACTTTAGCCTTGTCAACCTCTATTCCTTTGTGAGAGATCACATGACTAGCACAATTCCTTGTGTTACCATAAAGTGACTCTTTTCCTAACTTAGGACCAGATTGGTCTCCTTACATCTCTATAAAACCAGCTCAAGGTGACTCAAGCACTGGCTAAAGCTATCCCCATATACTGAGAAATCATTCATAAAGATTTCTAAGAACTTGCCAATCATATCAAAAAAGATTGCATACATACACCTTTGAAAAGTGGCTGGGGCATTACACAGTCCAAAAGGCATCCTTCTGTAAGCAAAGGTGCCAAAGGGACATGTGAAAGTAGTTTTCTCTTGATCTTAAGGATCCAAAGGGATTTGGTTATACCTTGAGTATCCATCAAAAAAATAGTAAAATTCCTTCCCAGTCAGCTCCTCTAGAATTTGGTCAATGAAAGGGAGGGGGAAGTGATCCTTTCTGGTCTTGGAGTTGATTTTTCTATAGTCTATGCAAACCCTCCAGCCAGTGGTCTCCCTGGCTGCCATTTACTCCCCAGAATTAGTAGTGATAACTATTATGCCTGACTTTCTAGGTACCACCTGGACAGGTGACACCCATTTCGAACCTGAAATGGGGTAAATTACCCCTACATCCAATAGTTTCACTATCTCCTTGAGGACTACCTCCTTCATGTGAGGATTAAGTTTCCTCTACAGGTGGAAAATATGTCCTCAAATCTAAGGGTTTTGCTGGGGGTATTGGATTGGGAAAGTAATCCGCCAAGTTCAGGGGCTCGATTACTCCTACGTTTTTGTAGACACCTAAAATTGGCCCAAGGCCCGATTAACTTACACTTCACGAATGGCGTACCTTCCAAGCTTCCAAGAGCACTTCTCGAACGCTTAGAACTTAAACCAAACACTTAGGAGCCTATCCCCGACCCTTAGGAATCAACCCCCTCTCGAACCCATTTTAAACCCTCCCGAACATTGGTTAAAAAGGAGAACACCAAAGTTTGCATAAACCTATTACAGAACTAAAACTTACCCTGTCAGAGAGAGAAAGTTCCCAGCTTTCCAACAAGCCAAGAATCACCACAATCCAATTTGTGAACCAAGGGTTATGGTAGATTGAACTATGGGCAGAAATACAAGATTCTTGCTAGTCTAATTTTTGGTAGTTTTTGGCCTAGCATGTTAGATTTTGGCCTAACATATCTAATAGTCACGCTAAGCAAAAATTTGGCTTTTATGGGCCCCTACCAAGGATTCTGAACCTCTAGGATCCCTAGGAACACTGTTCCTATACTTAGCTATTGTAATACATACGCTAAGCTTAGGAACAATGTTTTTTGGGATTTTTGTCAAAAATCAAATTTGGGGTTTGACTTGTTGACCACCCTATCCATTAGGGTTAATTTCAGTAGGACTGGTAAACCCCTACTAGCCCTCTTTTTTACCCTTTTACCCCATATGATCCCATCCAATCATCTACCATTGAAACCCAATTCCCACCTATTTAAGCCATAGAAAACATAGAAAACCTTTGATCCCTATTACCTAATTGTTAACCCAATTAGCCCCTTTAACCCTTCACTAATCCTCCCTTTCTCTATAAATAGAGAGCCCCCCTCCACCCCCCCCCCCCACCCTTGGATTAAAAGGCTTCAAAAAATTTCCAAAGAGAGAAAATTCTAAGAGAGCTCCCATTCCCATTTTAGCATTTAGAACATAAAATTTCAGAACTTAGGTTCACTCATTAGATCGTATTTTCCATCATCAAACCCTTAGCTTTAGGAAGAACATGGCCTTACCCTTTCTCTCCTTCCACCTAGCTCTTAAAACCTTAGAGTTTAATGCCCATCTTTCAACCCGTTTCACTTTCAAAGCTCAAAGACGCTCGCACTCGAGGACCCACAGTTGTCCTACAAGGGCTTGAGAGCTCTGGCTCTCACCTTTACTCCTCTTCCTTCTTTGCTTTTCCTTTATCTAAGAATTTGAGCCGTGACGCCGTTGAAATTTCGGTGATTTCGGGGGTCTTAAATATGATCCGAGGGCCTTCGGGCAAAGGGGAAGTGTTGTTTTTGTTTTATGTTTCTTATCATTTTCTAGCCATAAGTAGAAACGCTTACGAGCGGGTTGATTGAATGCCTAACACCTTCCTGATCGATAATCGAAGCCCCTACTCAAGAGCCTTTGGCGTAGGCCGGAATGAGAGTCATATATCTGCACTTCGGCGCTTTCAATATTGATTTAGGTTTCTCAGGATAACAAAAGCTCCGGGTGGCGACTCTTTATTTTCGAAAGTGAGCCCATCATCGCGACGTACTTGCAAGAGCCCACGGTTGCACAAATGGCGACTCTGCTGGGGGCAGCTTGTAGAGCTTCTTGAAGTATTGGCCTCTTCTGATTATTTTTGTTATTTATTTATTTTACTAACCCTTTTGTCTCTTTTCATACTCACCCCTATGATTCCTTCAATTTTTACTTATCCTTACTTTTCCATCATTTACACGCCTTAGCCGTTTTGTGGGCTTACTTGAGTATTTACTTTTTTTGTCATTTATACGCCTAACCGAATGGTGGGCTTACTTGTGCATTTTACCACCTTAGCCGTTTGGCAGGCCTACTTGAGCTTTTACATTTCTCGCAATCATATTCCATTAGTGGATGCCGGCCCGTAGATGCGACACAGGACCATCACAACCCGTTTTTGAACATTAAGCAAACTCCCTTTAAAAATTGAAGTTAAAATTGAACCTTAAAAGCGAAATAAGGGACTTAATTCATTTTCACGTTGGGTAGATTTTTCAAAGGGGTGGGAATTTAGACAGCGATACAAACATCCCGGTTCTTAGTACGGCAGCAGCCCCTAGTGCTGATAATCCAGAAAAGTATCACCCCATCTAGTATCTAAGAAAGTGCTTCCGCTAGAGGTATATCGGGTGGGTAACCAAGCTTAAGAAAAAGCCCTAAAACCCTTGAGGAGTGCGTTAGTTGTCCCGAATCGACCTTGTATCCCTAGGCGCGGTGAGGAGGGACCCGAAATAACAAGGAAAAATGGTCCTCGGAAGCATTGCTTTCAAGAACCCAGAAAAAAAGACCAATCTCGGGCCTGCTGTTGCTATAAAAAAAAAATATATATATATATATATATACATTGTTTTAGCCTAGCTTGTGTAATAGACAGGCTAAGCCGAAAACCTCCAAAATTTGGCTAGCGTGTCTAATAGACACGCTAAGCTAAAAATCCCAAAAATTTAGCCTAGTCTGTCTAATACACATGTATGTATTACACACGCGTATGTAATACATACGCTAGCCCATTCTAGGACCAGCAGCCCGAATTTGAGGCTTTCTTGTCACTATTCCCGAATCCTCTGCTTAGTGGTTTAGTATCCCTGATAAATCCCACACGTTTTCACACCTAATACACCCTTGCCAGTCAAAAGAGGTCACCCTCTTATTGAATTTTATCGAGGGATCGGGTTGTCGCGTGGACTTCTGTGCCTTCACATAGAACAAAGGGTTTCCTTTGTTTCTTCCGAAGTGCGTCGGGATCACGCCATGGGAAATATTAGGGGAGTGAACACCACCCGAAATGGGAATTCCCATGGCCCTAGAAAATCACTGTAAGAAGGTTTAAAATATTTATCCAAAAATAATATATATATATATATATATATATGTATAATAATAAAAAATATAAAATCAAGAGAAATCAAAAGCCAAAAAAAGAGCTCAGGGTGCTGGTACAACGGCATCACCCTACCCTCCATCATCCCGTAGGGGAAGGAGGAAATTTTTCGGGCCGCACCCAATGCATCCATACCCAACCTTCCGCCAAACCATGTCGTGGGCGGTTGATCCAACCTACGCCTACCCCGATTCATCCCCACCCCATTCCCCACTACATTCCCAATCAAAGGAGATCCCTATCTCTATTTCGCTCACCCAACCTTCATTTACCATCATTAGGCCCTTCGGTGCACCAATATTTCCACCCACATCCTCCCCATTCATTCAAAATCCATCACCTTTTCCCCCATATCCAGTCCAAATTCACCCTCCACATCCATCCCACATACACCCCCATTTCCCTTCACGTCAAGTCAAAACATCCCCAATCCTTCCACATCAAACCATGATACCCCGAATTTTCCCACACCCAACCTCAATGTACCCGATTTTTTTCTCACATTCAATTTAAACAACCCCCATTTCCCACATACAACCAAGCCATCCCTAATTCTCCCATATCCACTCTCCATTTTCCTTCCAACCCAAATCCACCACATGTCCCCCCATCTACCCTGGTCATGCCCAATTTTACCTAGGCCATGCCCATTTTATCCCACACACCCATCCAATCCGCACCCCAAGCTCTCTCCTCATCGGATGGACCATTTACATCAGCCCCATCACCCAATCCCATGACCATGATCAATGACATGGTTAGGGCCTACACTATTTGGATGGCCTCTCAAAGTCTCCCTCACACATCTCACACATCCCCAAACCCATCCCATACACTTTAAAATCTCTATACCTCATTCCCCCAAAATCCTAATCAACCTCCCATTGTCCATGCCATCCAAGGCTCCCACCAGCCATGGGGCCATTTGAGTGGGCCTTAAGGTCGAACACCCTATACCCAAGCCCATCAAGGCCCAATACCCCCACGCCCATCAAGGCCCAATACCCTTAGCCCATTAAGGCCCAATACCCCAAGCCCATGAGGCCCAATACCGTAAGCCAGTAAGGGTCGAATACCCGGAGACCATCAGAGCCCAATACCCCATAACCATCAAAGCCCAATGCCTTATACCCAAGCCCATCAAGGCCTAAACCCAGGAGCCCTAGTTTCAAGCCCTCCACCATTCCCCCAACATCGAACATTCACCCAACAGGCCTCCATCCTCCCTCAAATAATGCACCCATCCTATCCAATCCCTCAACATGGTATAGGCCTCACTCATCTGCATCCCTCACACTCAATCTAGTATGGAAGTCCATCCCATACCATCAACCACCCCCAATTCACCCATCCCCAAGGATTCCTTCAAATGCAGTGGCCTCATCAGGCCCCGACCAAAAACCCACAACTCACTCATCCTAGGTATAGTGGTCACACCAGGCACCCATCCAACCCACTTAGAACCAACCAGATAACCTCACCCTCCCTCCGCCATATGTGGATCCACAGTATGAGGAGGATAAGATCAGGAATAGTGGGGCCTACGTAGGGGTATTCACCAGTTTCAATCCCCCACCACCCGTATTCACCAACCCACTGCTGCCCAAAGTGAGTGGAAGCAGCCTATTGAGGGGTCGGCCCAGCCATCCAGGGAGTCGAAGCTATTAAAATCCAAAACAACTAATGAAGTTAGGTGGAGCTAAAATCCATGCCATAGACTTTTCTAACTTGTGCTTGTTTGCGGCCTAAAAAATCAATGTGCCAAGTTTTGACAAATACAATGACATAGGCAACCCCATTGCACACCTCAAGTCCTACTTCGGGGACATGTGTTAGTACCACGAAGATGAACGACTCCTTATCAAAGTGTTCCAGAAGAGTCTTATCGGCCCTACTTTGAGATGGTTCACCTACTTTGAACCTGTCATGATTATAACCCGGAAGGATCTGACCCACCTATTCTAAGAGTAGTATGTCTACAACATTGACATTGAACATCGCAAGTCAGATCTAACCCAACTAAAGCAGAAGCCCGGTGAAGCATTTAGTGATTACTGTGGGCGGTGGAGGGCATTGGCAGCTCAAGATAGAAACAAGATACCTGATGATGAGCAAATCGAGATGATCTCAAAAAACACTCTACTGCTCATTTCAGATTTCCTAGTGTACTAACAACAATTCAGTTATGCGGACTTGATAAGGAATGCCAATGGTTGTGAAGATGCCATAAGAGAAGGGCGGTTAAATAAAACTATAAACAACGAAGTTCGAAAGTTCACTGAATAGTGGAATGAGAGAAGAACCGAGGTAGATATACAGATAGTCGTAAATGCACGACCCAATGCCAGCATAACCCCATTCTAGTTTAAGGTAGCATAGCCAGCCCAAATATGAAGTGAATAGATACAGAGAATCAGAAATGGACAAGGGGCACAGATGACCCTAGAATAGTGAAGGGCCCGTTTCGATCGAGTCTTTACACCTTTGGGGCAGTTCTTGAATATCCTGTTGGCCTTATTGATCAAAAAGGGTTTGGTCATCGCACTCCAGCCGCAACCTCTGCCAAATCCGATCCCAAGAAATTATGACCCCAATACCCACAGTAATTTCCATCAAGGACTGGGCCACACGACTGATCGATGCTTTCCTTTAAAGCATGCGATACAAGATTTAATAGAGGTCGGATAAATCATTCCTCCAGTACTTCCCCAGGCAAATCAGCATACCAATATACATCAGGTTCCATTGTCACCACATCTACCAAGTAGAACCGGCCCGGGGCTGATCGCAGATTACTTGTGTGTATCTATCTAATTAAGTCTTAACCTATTACAAGCGCACAATGGAAATTATAACATAGCATAGGCTCGTTCCCATGAGGATATTTTTTTTATGTGTGTAAATTAATTTTCTGAAAACTTATACTTATCTTTTAAGTTCCTAAACTACTTCAGAAATATGAATAAAGAATGGTTTCTTAAACTAATTTGCAGAAAAAAAAATCCTAAATCCTCCTTTAGATTGTGGTCGTCAATTCTGCTATAGGATGTTTACAATTTTAAAATACCGTTAGATTATATTTTAGTTTTCTAGAATTTGGGCGTCAATAAAAAACTAGCATCATTTAATATAGATTTATACTAATCTTTAATCTACTAAAAATTTAGCGTCAATCAAACTCCAGAAAATTAAAGATGGACAATAAAAACCATAACACTAATATGCAAATCTCAACCTGAGTCATCAATTCAAATTAAAATTCGAAGATATTTACAAAGCAGGAAATTGTAATAAAAATAAATCTAAACTAGAAAACAATAAAATTATATCTTTCATCCCTCAGCTACAGTCATCAATTGCTTATGAGAAAGTATAGATATCAACTCTATTCTTCCAGCTCTCAATTCCAGTTGTCAATTGTGATAGAAGAACCTTGGATATTTAAACTAAACTACTCTAATGATCAAAAGAAAATCAAACCTCAGGCGTCAATTGATGCTGAGAATTTCTTCGATGGCTCATTCCTATACGAGGCCCTCCTATTTATAGATCATAAGGGGTCAGTCTACAAAATTCTTAATTCTAATATAAGAAACTACTAAAATATAACTATCCTACTATAACTCTACTTCTAATCTTATTTTTCCTTACTTTCAACTGTTGATGTACTTTTGGAGTTCTTCCTTTATTTCAACAGCAGAGTCCTTTAAAAGTCTTCTTCGTCAATCTTCTCAGATCCGTGATTGGCCAGACATCTAAGCCAAGAATTCTTCTAAGTTGATGCATGGTGGTGTAGATCTCATGTGATCAGCAACTTCAGAAAGTGTTCTTTTGTAAAATCGTAAATCACGATTTTCTAGCTTTTACTTCTCTGAACAATTCTTTATTTTATGATTGATCACTTTTTTTTCTCAACACAGCTTCCAATAGAACGATTATTTATTTATGATTTATCACTTTCTCTTATATAGCACTTCAGTGTTTGAATGGCTTCCTCTGAAGAATCGTATATTATAATTTTCTACTTCTTCCTTTGTATCGCTCTGTAAAATCGTAAAATATAATTTTTCTTCTTTCAGTAGGTGATGATAAGTCTTTTTCATTCAATCATCTTTTTATTGCTTTATGAGTTTATTTTGACGAATATTATCACTTTGGTTCTCTTTTACTATTTTTCCTTAATATCTGTATATCAGTAACTTATTAGTGACAAACTAAATCCTAGCATCACTAAGTTAAGGGTGGTAAAATGGTCTATTATGTGACTGATCACAGCCCCAAACTTAAGCTTTTCTTGTCCCTAGTAAACAAGGAGATATAAAACATCCTAAACTAAAGAATTTAAATGCCACTTTCATAGGGAGCACGATTGCATTTAGCAGATGCAACAAGCCTTTAAACCCCTAGGTGATCCCTAGTGGAGGAGTTTGTGCAACCGTGCGAATCAATACTATCCCCGTAGCGACGATGCGCACTCTAATGATAAAAAATATAGAGTCGCCACCCGGAGCTTTCGGTGTCCCGGGATACCTAGTTCATTTTTATCAACACCTAAGTGCTAAAAATATGACTCAGAATCCGGTCCACACCAAAGGCTCTTGGGTAGGGGCTTCGGTTATAGATCGGGAAGGTGTTAGGCACCGGATCAACCCACTTAATGCGGTATCTGCTAATGGCCAACAATAAAATGAAGTAAAAGCAAGGAAAATAGCTTCCTCTTGCCCAAAAGGGCTTAGAATCCTATTTGTGCCCCTCTGTTCCTACCGAAAATTCAGCGGCGTAACGGCACAAATGAGAGGACGGAGGGAGCTAGAAAGAGATAGGAGAAGAAAGGGGAGAGCCGGAGCCCTAGGGCCCTTGTAGCACAGTAGAGGAGCCTTGTGTGGCTTGCTTTGATGAGCTCTTGAAGGCTTTGTATGGTGGAAAATAGGGTTCTAACTCCTAGGACTTAAAGCTAAGAGGTAAGGGATGGAGGCTAGGGGATCACACACACCTAGGCTAAGGGTTTTAGACGTAAGAACAAGCTTGGGAAGAGGTTTTGGAATTCTGGAATTTGAATGAAAATAGTGTACAAAAGGGAGGAAGAACTTCTCACTTTGAGCTCTTTCTCTCTTAAGCAAATTTCTCAACCCTTATACCAAGGGGTGGGGGGCTCTATTTATAGGAAAGGAGTGGATTAGGAGGCTACTTAGATGCTAATTGGAGTTAGCAATTAGGTAACCTCAAATCTAAGGTTTCCTAGGATTTTGAGAGCTTACAAAGGTGTGAAGGTGGTTCTAATGGTGGATGATGGGGTGAGGCTTTAAGCCACTTGTAGGGTTGCAAATAGGTAAGGAATGGGTGCAACAGAACTATCAAAAAACACCCCAAAGGTTGAGGTAGTCAACAAGACAAACCCTAAACACGAATTTCATGGTAAAAACCCATTGTTACTGTTCATATGCCTGGTGCAACTTATAGTTGCGCTACGCAAATGCACAGTAGAATAGTGAGGAACAGTGCTGGAAGTTAGCTCGCGGGGTGGGGGCCATCTTTTAAACTTGGGGCAACTATTAGTTGCGCCAGTCTTAAATTAAGGGAAGATTGGCATGGCGCAACTAATAGTTGCGCCAGGCAAAATTTATACCTGGCAAAACTATTAGTTGCGCTAGGCCATTTCTAGGGAGAAATAGCCTAGCGCGACTAATAGTCGTGCCAAATCCCTAGGGGGGCCACCTCGAAATTACCTTCCTGCCCTTCATTTTTGGATTGCCACATCTGCTGATATATATCTCCGATTCTGGCGATTCTTGGACCGTTGGAAAGCTGACGACCTCTACTCTTTAATGGTATAAGAGTTGGTCACTGTAGAGGGTCGTAGTCAGTTCCTATCCACCCCTCCTCCTTATTGCCTGGGAAGGTTAGATTAGGGTTTAAGAAAAGGTTCTAAGGGTCGGGGTCAGTTTCTAAAGGTTCGGGGTAGGTTCCTGGGGGATCTAGGGTGATTCCTAAGGCTTGAGGGTGATTTCTAAGGATTCCACACACACCATCAAAAGCTCGGAAATGATATTCTCTCGAAATGCATTTCGATCGGGCCTTGGACCAAATTTGGGTGTCTACTGATGCCCCTCTTTGGTATCTGATCACTAGTGATCGTATGCCAAAGAATAGAGACATTCGAAGAGGCCCAATGCATTACTGATGGGTTCACTGCATTCAGAATAAACTTCAAACATCAGGTGAGTAACATGGTGAGAAAATGAAAGCCCTGGAGTGTCAGGCTAATCATTCGTTTCTCGAGGTAATCGGTTCCCAAGCGCTTAGCGACATTACTGGGCATAACCGAGGGAATGAGTTGAGAATGCCCAATAGCTGGGAAAAACATTCACCTCTAGAGATGTTTTGAAGGTGATTGATGTTCGAGATTCATTCTGAATGCAACAGCTTCGTAAGTAAGAGGGGTGATCGACCCACATTCAAAGATAGGCACGAAATAAACATACACAAGGCTCTACAGTTTGTGCCCAATCCTACAAGGCATTTGACGACCTCATTGGATTATTCACGGATGCCCCCGCGGAAAGCAGGGTTCGAGATCTTTGGGCAAACCCATCGATCCCAAAGTTTATTTAGCATGACCACCTGAGCGAAGTGAATAGATGTCACAATGCTAGGAGTGCGTGCTATTTTTCAAAACGCGCCTCCGATCCACATGACCCAGAGCGTCCAATTCCAAATACCACTAAATAGATCCAACCAGTTATCGGGTATCTACCCAAACGGGACATCCAATCCTGGTTTCTGCCAACAACGATCATAAACATCAATTAACTATGCATAAACATGCACCCATTAGGAGCAATAAGCAACCACAAAGGTGATGGAAGCCCCGACCCGGACCCGCCCGGGTATAATTTACGAGGACA
This sequence comes from Chloranthus sessilifolius, assembly GCA_021018995.1. NCBI lineage: Eukaryota > Viridiplantae > Streptophyta > Magnoliopsida > Chloranthales > Chloranthaceae > Chloranthus > Chloranthus sessilifolius. Next base: position 102,889,627 of record CM037597.1, read on the forward strand.
AATGACCATCAAAAGGATACCCAGATGCATGGCGTACACTTTATAGGGATACCACTGCCCAAACAGGTTTTAAGCCTGCGGAAGAGAAAAGGGAAGTGAACCCTTCTAAATGCATGGTTGCACATAGTTTGATTGACACATAATCTCATTCTCGATAGGTTGGTTTCAACCAACGATTGACCTTTTCTAACAGAGAATCTGAAGCTTAAGGCACTTATGTTCACATGAGTCCAAGCACTTGTCGCGAAAATTTAGCAGTGGAGTTGACTCGATCAAAGCGATTGTTGACCGGATCGACACGTTGCTCGCTTAAGCGAGATCCAGAGATCTGAGGCAAACCTCTTACTCCAGACTTTGATGTGGCACAGTTGCATTGCTGATAAAAGATTGACATTTTACTGCTTTATGCTTGTGCGTTTTGAAATTTTCAACTGTTATTTTATGGGATTTTTTGAATTTTGAAGCTATTATCTTATGTGAATTTTTTTGGAATTTTTGAGTTATTATTTTAATTAATTTTTTTTTGAATTTTGGAGTTATTATTTTTTGGAATTTATTGGGTGAATATCTCCGACTTCTCTGTGGGGATTATAATTTTTTTTGGATTTTCCTTGTGTGTAGTACCGGGGTGCTCGTTGTCCACGACCCGTTCTTATTTTAACAGGGCTTCCTTGGAAAATCGAAGGATGACCGAAAAGCCGCCTTGGGAGTGCGTGTATCGGTTGGCAGTGACCGAACAATCAAGCAAAATGAAGTGGGGGGACCGGTCTTCCCATCTGACCCGTACCAGGCCTAAGACCCGGCCAGCGTACGTGGCGCAACTATTAGTTGCGCCAGGTTTGGCTGGGTATTTAAAACAGTCCGAACTCGGGCAGTGGGCTTCATTTCGAATCCCCTCCTCTTCTTCCTCTTTGAAACCAAAAAACCGTTCCCACTCTCCCTTAGGGTTCCTTTACGCTGCCTCTAGCGTGCTTTTTGCCGTTGTTTCGCTTGCGGATTGATCACAGGCCTACGCTAAACCAACGACCCCGTTTTCTTCATAAGGTAATCTTTTAAACCCCTTTTTTTTTTTTTTTTTCTTGCTTTTTGTTATGCAAATGTGATCTTGATCTTGCATTTCTAGATGGAGAATAGTTTATTTTTTGTTGTAAGCATATTGGTTAATGATGTGTGAATGATCTTTTATGAATGATGCCTTCTTCTTTTCTTTTTTAGGTTTTATGCGTAATATTTGAAACAATAATTTTTTTTTTTTTTTTTTTTTTTTTTTTGTGGGAATCGATACTATCCCCGTCGCGATGATGTGCACTCTAACGATAAAAAATATAGAGTCGCCACCCAGAGCATTCGATGTCCCGGGATACCTAGTTCATTTTTATGAGCACCTAAGTGCTAAAAATATGACTCTGAATCTGGTCCACACCAAAGGCTATTGGGTAAGGGCTTCGGTTATCGATCGGGAAGGTGTTAGGCACCCGATCAACCCACTTAACGCGGTCTCTACTAATGGCCAACAATAAAATGAAGTAAAAGCAAGGAAAATAGCTTCCTCTTGCCCAAAAGGGCTTAGAATCCTATTTGTGGCCCTCCGTTCCTACCGAAAATTCGGCGGCGTAACGGCGCAAATGAGAGGATGGAGGGAGCTAGAAAGAGATAGGTGAAGAAAGGGGAGAGTCGGAGCCCTTGGGCCCTTGTAGCACCGTAGAGGAGCCTTGCGTGGCTTGCTTTGATGAGCTCTTGAAGGCTTTGTATGGTAGAAAATGGGGTTCTAACTCCTAGGACTTAAACTAAAAGGTAGGGGATGGAGGCTAGAGGATCACACACACCTAGGCTAAGGGTTTTAGATGTAAGAACAAGCTTAGGAAGAGGTTTTGGAATTCTAGAATTTGGATGAAAATAGTGCACAAAAGGGAGGAAGAACTTCTCACTTTGAGCTCTTTCTCTCTTAAGCAAATTTCTCAACCCTTATACCAAGGGGTGGGGGGCTCTATTTATAGGAAAGGAGTGGATTAGGAGGCTACTTAGATGCTAATTGGAGTTACCAATTAGGTAATCTCAAATCTAAGGTTTCCTAGGATTTTGAGAGCTTAGAAAGCTGTGAAGGTGATTCTAATGGTGGATGATGGGGTGAGGCTTTAAGCCACTTGTAGGGTTGCAAATAGGTTAGGAATGGGTGCAACAAAACTATCAAAACACACCCCAAAGGTTGAGGTGGTCAACAAGTCGAACTATCAAAACACACCCCAAAGGTTGATGATGGGGGCCATCTTTTAAACTTGGCGCAACTATTAGTTGCGCCAGGCTTAAATTAAGGGAGGATTGGCCTGGCGCAACTAATAGTTGCGCCAAGTGAAATTTATACCTGGCGTAACTATTAGTTGCACCAGGCCATTTCTGCGGAGAAATAGCCTAGCGCGACTAATAGTCGCGCCAAATCTCTAGGGAGGCCACCTCGAAATTACCTTCCTACCCTTCAGGTTTGGATTGCCACATCTGATGATATATATATATCTGATTGGGGCGATTCTTAGACTGTTGGAATGCTGACGACCTCTACTCTTTAATGGTATAAGAGTTGGTCGCTGTAGAGGGTCGCAACCTATTTCGGTGTACCCCTCCTCCTTATTGCCTGGGAAGGTTAGGTTAGGGTTTAAGAAAATGTTCTAAGGGTCGGGGTCAGTTTCTAAAGGTTTGGGGTAGGTTCCTTGGGGATCTAGGGTGATTCCTAAGGCTTTTGGGTGATTTCTAAGGATTCCATACACACCATCAAAAGCTCGGAAATGCGCTTCTCTCGAAATACATTTCGATCGGGCCTTGGGCCTAATTTCGGTGTCTACAGATGCCCCTCTTTGGCATCCGATCACTAGTGATCGTATGCCAAAGAAAGAGACATCCGAAGAGGCCCAAGGCATTACTGACGGGTTGGCTGCATTCAGAATAAACTTCAAACATTAGGTGAGTAACATGGTGAGAAAACGAAAGCCCTGGAGTGCCAGGCTAATCATTCGTTTTTCGAGGTAATCGGTTCCCAAGTGCTTAGCGACATTACTGGGCATAACCGAGGGAATGAGTTGCGAAAGCCCAATAGCTGGGAAAAATGTTCGCCTCTCGAGATGTTTTGAAGGTGATTAATGTTCGAGATTCATTCTGAATGCAATAGCTTCGTAAGTAAGAGGGGTGATCGACCCACATTCAAAGATAGGCGTGAAGTAAACATACACAAGGCTCCACAGTTTGTGTCCAATCCTATAAGGCATTTGACGACCTCATTGGATTATTCACGGGTGCCCCCGTGGAAAGCAGGGTTCGAGATCTTTGGGTGAACCCATCGATCCCAAAGTTTATTTAACATGACCACCTGAGCGAAGTGAATAGATGTCACAACGCTTTTTAGGAGTGCGTGCTATTTTTCAAAGCGCGCCTCCGATCCACATGACCCAGAGTGTCCAACTCCAAGTACCACTAAAAAGATCCAACCAGTTATCGGGTGTCTACCCAAACGGGACATTCAATCCTGGTTTCTGCCAACAACGATCATAAACATCAATTAACTATGCATAAATATGCACCCATTAAGAGCAATAAGCAACAACAAAGGCGATGGAAGCCCAGACCCAGACCCTCCCGGGTATAATTTATGAGGACAAACGACCATCAAACGGATACCCAGACGGATGGCATACACTTTATAGGGATACCGCTGCCCCAATCAGGTTTTAAGCCTGCGAAAAATAAAAGGGAAGTGAACCCTTCTGAATGCATGGTTGTGCATAGTTTGATTGACACATATTCTCATTCTCAATAGGTTGGTTTTAACCAACGATTGACCTTTTTTAACGAAGAATCTGAAGCTTAAGGCACTTAAGTTCACATGAGTCCAAGCGCTTGTCGCAAAGATTTAGCAGTGGAGTTGACTCGATCGAAACAGTGACTGTTTGATTGGGACTGACACCGTTGCTCCTGCCTTAAGGCAGGATCCAGAGATCTGAGGCGAACCTCCGACTCCGGACTTTGATGTGGCACAGCTGCATTGCTGATAAAACATTGACGTTTTATCGCTTTATGCTTGTGCGCTGTGCGAGTTGATTTTTCTGTAATTTTGAATTTTGAAGCTATTATCTTATGTGAATTTTTTTAGAATTTTGGAGTTATTATTTTAATTATTTTTTTTTGAATTTTGGAGTTATTATTTTAATTAATTTTTTTTTTAATTTTGGAGTTATTATTTTTTGGAATTTATTGGGTGAATATCTCGGGCTTCTCTGTGGGGATTATAACTTTTTTTGGATTTTCCTTGTGTGTAGGACTGGGGTGCTCGTTGTCCTCGACCCGTCCTTATTTTAGCAGGGCTTCCTTGGCAAATCGAAGGATGACCGAAAAGCCGCCTTGGGAGCGCGTGCATTGGTTGGCAGTGACCGAACAATCAAGCAAAAGGAAGTGGGGGGACCAGTCTTCCCATCTGACCCGTACCAGGCCTAAGACCTGGCCAGAGTACCTGGTGCAACTATTAGTTGCGCCAAGTTTGGCTGGGTATTTAAAACAGCCCGAACTCGGGCAGTGGGGCCTCATTTCGAATTCTCCCCCCCTCTTCTTCCTCTTTGAAACCGAAAAACTGTTCCCACTCCCCCTTAGGATTCCTTTACGTTGCATCTAGCGTGCCTTTTATCGTTGTTCCGCTTGCGGATCGATCATGGGCGTACGCTAGACCAACGACCCCATTTTCTTCATAAGGTAATCTTTTAAACCCCTTTTTTTTTTTTTTTCTTGCTTTCTATTATGCAAATGTGATCATGATCTTGCATTTCTAGATGGAGAATAGTTTATTTCTGGTTGTAGGCATATTGGTTAATGATGTGTGAATGATCTTTTATGAATGATGCCTTCCTCTTTTCTTTTTTAGTTTTATGCGTAATATATGAAACAATAATTTTTTTTTTTTTTTTGTGGTAATCGATACTATCCCCGTCGCGACGATGCGCACTCTAACGATAAAAAATATAGAGTCACCACCTTGAGCTTTCGGTGTCCCGGGAGACCTAGTTCATTTTTATGAGCACCTAATTGCTAAAACTGTGACTCTGAATCCGGTCCACACCAAAGGCTCTTAGGTAGGGGCTTTGGTTATCGATCGGGAAGGTGTTAGGCACCCGATCAACCCGCTTAATGCGGTCTCTACTAATGGCCAACAATAAAATGAAGTAAAAGCAAGGAACATACCTTCATCTTGCCCAAAGGGGCTTAGAATCCCATTTGTGCCCCTCTGTTCCTAAAGAAAATTTGGCGGTGTAACGGCGCAAATGAGAGGATGGAGGGAGCTAGAAAGAGATAGAAGAAGAAAGGGGAGAGTCGGAGCCCTCAGGCCCTTGTAGCACCGTAGAGGAGCCTTGCGTGGCTTGCTTTGATGAGCTCTTGAAGGCTTTGTATGGTGGAAAATAGGGTTCTAACTCCTAGGACTTAAAGCTAAGAGGTAGGGGATGGATGCTAGGGGATCACACACACCTAGGCTAATTGTTTTAGATGTAAGAACAAGCTTGGGAAGAGGTTTTGGAATTCTGGAATGTGGATGAAAATAGAGCACAAAAGGGAGGAAGAACTTCTCACTTTTAGCTTTCTCTCTTAAGGAAATTTCTCAACCCTTAAACCAAGGGGTGGGGGGCTCTATTTATAGGAAAGGAGAGGATTAGGAGGCTACTTAGATGCTAATTGGAGTTAGCAATTAAGTAATCTCAAATCTAAGGTTTCCTAGGATTTTGAGAGCTTAGAAAGGTGTGAAGGTGGTTCTAATGGTGGATGATGGGGTGAGGCTTTAAGCCACTTGGAGGGTTGCAAATAGGTGAGGAATGGGTGCAACAGAACTATCAATACACACCCCAAAGGTTAAGGTGGTCAACAAGTCAAATCCTAAACACAAATTTTGAGGCAGAAACCCATTGTTACTGTTCATATGCCTGGTACAACTAATAGTTGCGCCAGGTAAATGCACAGTAAAATAGTGAGGAACAGTGCTGGAAGTTAGCTCGCGGTGTGGGGGCCATCTTTTAAACTTAGCGCAACTGTTAGTTGCGCCAGGCTTAAATTAAGGGAGGATTGGCCTGGCGTAACTAATAGTTGCGCCAGGCAAAATTTATACCTGGCGCAACTATTAGTTGCGCCACGCCATTTCTAGGGAGAAATAGCCTCGCGCCAAATCCCTAGGGGGGGCCACCTCGAAATTACCTTGCTGCCCTCCAGGTTTGGATTGCCACATCTGCTGATATATATCTTCGATTGGGGTGATTCATGGACCGTTGGAAAGCTGACGACCTCTACTCTTTAATGATATAAGAGTTGGTCGCTGTAGAGGGTCGTAGCTAGTTCTGGTGCACCCCTCTTCCTTATTACCTGGGAAGGTTAGGTTAGGGTTTAAGAAAAGGTTCGAAGGGTCAGGGTCTGTTTCCAAAGGTTCGGGGTTGGTTGCTGAGGGATCTAGGGTGATTCCTAAGGCTTTAGGGTGATTTCTAAGGATTCCATACACACCATTAAAAGCTCGGAAATGCACTTTTCTCGAAATGCGTTTCGATTGGGCCTTAGGCCAAATTTTGGTGTCTACAGAGTTGTAGTATCCTGAAGGTTTTCAGTGAAGTTACCTACGAACTTCAAATATTTTTGGATTTTTCAAATTTTACAAAGGAAACTTTTTAAAAATTTAAGCTAATTTTCGTATACTAAGTAAACTTAGTTGATCATCACATGGTTGCTATGATTTCTTTAAATTTTCCAATCTTTTATCCTAGCTTTCCATTATAAAAGTTATCCTTGATTACAATTCCAACAATATCAGTTCATAGTAAGCTAGGAGTGTATGCATCAGTGAACTGTTTATTCTTCATAGATTTTTCTAAACTGCAGATTTAGAAAATATTTTCATTTAAAAACTCACTATTGGCATACTCTAAAAAAGATATCGAAACTTTTGGGTTCTCGCAGTATAATTTTTTAGAAGAATTCAGTCAAAGGATAATTGCAAAAATTAATGAATCTCATGGAAAAGATAATCTATTCTATTCATATGATTCCTTGTGCAATTCATAGTATCTATTATTCAAAGCTCTTCTAGGCTTATACTTTTATAAATCATAAATCAGAAAGGTCTTTCCTTCGGCTTGAAATGGAGCTTTGGATTTCGAAAGGTATCAAAGAAAGGTAGAAAAGGATTCAATTTTTTTTTGAGAATTTAGCTCTTCTTTCTCCTATCTTTTCTTCTTCTTTCTTACTTCAGTAAGTGTTCATGGATTTGGATAACTTCTTCCCATTCTTATTACTTCTTTATTTTGTAAATCCCATTTCTTCAATTGATTGGTAGAATCGTATTTCACGATTTTTCTTTCTTTTCTTTCTAAATCGCCCTTTTACGATTTTTCACCTCTTCTCTCATATTCTTCAATTGATTTCTTAAATTGTACCCTCTTTTTCTTAGCATTCCCCATTTCTGCTTTTACTTTTACTCCCTTCACACCCTCTTCTCCCCTTCTTTTGCAGTCTAAACTCTCGAAAATTATAAGGGTTAAAGGTTGAAAGCTTTGGGTAGTACATATGGTTAGGGGTTTTCAAATTTTTCTTGGTAGAAAGAAATTCAGTTTTAGGCTTCTAATATGGGTTCAAAGGATAAGTTTTTATTTGGGATTTCGACTTCTTTGGCTCTGATTTCAACAAAAGATGGCCTTTAATCATCTTTACGATTTACTAGTATAGATGCCTTATTATCTTGATATTTCTAATAGATAGTTCTAGAAAATAAAATTAGGTTATCATAGTCATGGAGTATTTTGATTTTAAATTCAGCAATATGAGATTTCATACAAACAGTAAAGAAGTTCAAAGGAATTTTGACTTGAATAGAAGCAGTCTTTCTCTCAAAGAAAGAAAAATTTAGTCTCTAATGCTTACTGGTTTATAATTTTGAAACTATAGTCTAAAATATTACAGTTCAAATCAATCTATTGTCTCAAACATTTATTTTAATGCAGTGATCAACGAGCTAAACATGAATTGTAATTGTCCTATATTCTTGATTATTGAACTTCTACTATAATGGATCGTAAGTTTTCAAGATTCGTAATTTTTTTAATCATAATTCACATATAATGATTAACTATAAAACTATTTTTAAAAAAATTAGAGAAAAGAAAGTAAAAAAATTATGCAAAAATAAACTAAATAAAACTAACTGATATACTAACATACTAATGAACTACTACTATACACAAAAGTTGTGTATCCCCTCAAACTTAATTTGGACAATGTCCTCATTGGCACAAAAACAGGTGATCAGTCACATAATTTACCATTTTATCACCCTTAACTTAGTTATGCTAGGCCATAGTTTGCTACTAACAAGATATTGATGTGCAGATATTAGAGATAAGCAGTAAATTAGAGCTTAAGTGCTAGTCTTTGACAAAATAAACTCAAAAAACAATAAGAAAAATGACCAAGCGAAAATGACGATTTTCTACTACTGAAAGTTAGAAAATCGTAATTTACGATTCTTCAAAAGAGACAAAAAGAGAAAAGTGATAAAGCATAATTCAAAAAATCGTCAACTATAAGGAAGTTGTGAGAAATAGAAAGTCGTAATTAATAATTTTCTAGAAAAAGAATAATTATCTAAAGCTCTCCTCCATGTTGTTATTGCGGATCAAGTAAGAATTGTCACCGCCATATCCCGAATTAGAAGATCTAAATAATTAGAAGTTCTGTAGATCACAGATATGAGAAGATTGATGAAGATTGATAGTTCGAAGGACTCTGCTGCTGCTTAGTAAAGAACACTCTAGAAGTGCAACAACTAAAGGAAGCAAAATTAGGAATTAGAGTTATATTATGATACATTTATTTTTAGTAGTTTCTTTTATTAGAATTAGATCTATGTAAACCAACCCCTTATGATCTATAAATAAGAGGGCTCGGCTAGGAATAAGCATCGAAGAATTTCATCATCAATTGACACCTGAGGTTGGATTTTCTTCCGATCAAGGTAGTATATACTAGTTAGAATAGTTTAGATATCAAAGGTTTCTCAAGAGAAATTGACGACTGCAATTGAGTGCTGATGATTAGTGTAGATGTCTGTAATTTCTCTGGAGCAATTGACGATTGCAGCTGAGGGGTGAATGCTGATGATTAGTGTAGATGTCTGTAATTTCTCAGGAGCAATTGACGATTGCAGCTGAGGGGTGAACGATATATTTTACTTTGCTTTCTAGTTTAGAATTTATTTGCTTTGTAAACATCTCCACATTTTGATTTGAATTGACGAATCAGGTTAGAATTTATAGATTAGTCTAACAGTTTTTACTTTTCCATCTTCAGTTTGCTACAGTTTGATTAACGCCCAAATTTTTGGTTAATTGTTGATTAGATTAAATCTGTATTGATAGGATCTTAGACTCGATTGACGAACAATGCTAGGAGACAAGAAATATGGTGTAACGGTACGGTTTATTTTCATAAATATCCGAAAGCTGAAGATTAAGATTGATGACCTTAATCTGAAGGAAGATTAGGATTTATATTTATGCTCTTTAGTTTAGAAAATTATTCTTTATTCATATTTCTCCAGTAGATTAGGAAATCTTAAAGATAAATAGATGTTTTTCAAATAAAGATTTGAATACAAGATAGGAATAGAGAAAATTTAGATAGTCACTTCCTCGTGGGAACGATCCTAATGCTAGTACTATAATTTCCATTGTGCACGTGCAAAAGGTTAAGACTTGAGTTAAATATTAATATAAGATACGGTAATCAAGACCGACCAAGTTTTTGGCGCCGTTGCCAGAGAAGCGGATTTATCGAGTTCTTTCAAAGTTTTTATCTAATATTTTTATTCTTTTAAAAACTGATATTCATCTTTCTCTTTTTATAATTCTTTATATTTTTATTTTATTTGATCTCTTCTTCAATCTTTTGCAGATTTATTTGGAGCAACAAACCAGACATTCTATCTTCTACCGGCCAAGGAACTTCGAAACTCAAATTTGATTCTCTACCCGTTTTCTAAAATAAAAAGTAGAAAAATTTTTAAAAATAAAAAATTGTATACAATAATTGTTCTAATCGAGTGTTCTGTAATTCCATCATGATAGACAACGATTGAAATTTGATTAAAACCATGGGGGAATACTACGCGCTAACACCACTTACTCCTCCCCCATGCATTCACATGACCCACACTGTCGGGACTGAGTGTTTTGAAATCACGCCCAGTATATTCCAAATATTATCTATCTCTCACGGACTGATGGATGAAGATCCCTCGCTGCACCTAAATAAATTCATAAAATTATGCAATATTATCAGGATCACAAATTTGCCTAACACAAGTATTCGTTTGAGGTTATTTTCATATTCTCTTCAAGACGAAGCAAAGCAGTGGATATATTCTTTGACTCGGAATTCGATAGCTGATTGGGAAGAGTTGAAACAGAAATTCCTTATGGAATATTTTCCCATGTATAGAGTAACTCGGATCTGATATCTAATCTTAACGTTTCAACAATTTTTGGATGAATCTCTTTGGGAGAGTTGGAATCGCCTTAGCGATCTTATGCATAGGTGTCCTCACCATGGGGTCACGAAAGGGCAAATAATTCTTACCCTCTATGAAAGACTTGACGATGCAACCTGACATATGATTAATGGTGGCTGTGGTGGTATATTTCGCAAATTAACAATAACAAAATCCTGGAAACTCTTTGAGACTCTTAGTGAAGAACCGGTGCAAAATAATGCATCGGGTGAGATTGATTCAGAGACTTCAACAAGTATTCTTCCTAAGCAAGGAAAACTTTACAAATTAAAGCCAATGATGAATTGCGTTCCAAAACTACAAATTTGGAAGACAAACATTCAATCTTTGGTGGGTATAAAATCATACCCAACATCCTAACATGGAGAAGCCGGTGGTCCTAACCATGACCCAACTCAATTAGGCTCCCAACCCCCTTCTATACCTTCTTACCACACAGAAGCCCACTACCACATTGCTACTAATGATACTCTTGTGCAAATGGCCTATTGTTGGATGCAACAAAGTCGAATCCAGACCCAGTTACTTAATCACCTTGGATTGGAAACTCAATTTGAGCAGCTATTACCTTCCGAGAAAGAAAGTAACGCACTAGCGTTACATGTAGTTGGTACATCTAGAGGACGTATATTCTCGGGAGGCGCATCAACTCCGTCTGTTCTTAATTAATCCCCTTTAGAACCTGTCCTGGTACCGACTCACCCGTAGCAAATACTTGTAATATATGTATATAATATTAGAAAAAGAGTATTCTACGACTTACAAGTATGTAAAAGTCCAAATAATCATAAAATCCACTAATAGGTAGAAATCATCTACAAGCGTATGGATTTATAATTTTAAGGTAATTCATAGAGTCAAATCATAGTGAGTACGATTTCGAAGCGGCGATAAGTCTCACTTTCATTCTATAGAATTGCAAATGGCAATTCTAGGGAACAGGTTGTTCCAATGATCAAACCCATCGATTACCTGGGGAATAGAACCCATTAAAGTCATAAGAGAAACATATAAATTTTGCATTCAAGACTACCACTTCCCAACCACCCTAGCCTAGGAACCTACACATTGATATTTACTTTGAAGTGACGGTTCAAGGCTTTTCCCTATATATTCATACCCAACCATAAGCGATTCCATCTCTTTCGTCTCCATCCTTAACCCTAAAATCTCATGACGAGAAAGCATAACAAGAGCGATTTCAGTAAAGAACTTCATAGAATTCTAGCAATACATAGAGCTGAACTTCGAGCTACACAATAGACAATAAAGCAGTAGATATCTATCGAAGATGCTGCTGAATCGTCGACTAGAATTACAATTTACCATAAACCTCACCCAAACCCAAAACTATATACCAGAAGCCCATTTTTCCCACTTTCTAAACTTTAAAACATCACAACCCACCCTGAATGCAAACTCTCATATGATGATGGTGGGTTGAGCCGTCCCTCACCACCCCTCTCCGTAACTTATCTTCTGCCTTCACTTGCACTACATTTCCTTTACATAGTATTTAGAAGGGAGCAGTATAGGCAAAAGATGAATCGGAGAGGAGTTCACTTCCCACTCTTCGACGAACTTCCACGATGGCTTGCATTTCTTCTCAAAAAGAGAAATGTGACACGCATTGTGACAGCCCAGATTTCCGTGCCCGAAAATTTGTGCCATCAGGATCATACTCTGGATGATCCCCAGGATAAATCACAAAGTGTCTGCTTGTAAAGCGGAAACCAAGCAGACACTGTCTAGTAGTGGTAGGTCGAGTCATCACATAAGACATTTAAAAATAAAAAGAAACAATAATAAAATGAAACATGTTTATAAATATATCAAAAGAATATACATTTCTAAAAAGGAACCAAGAAGAACCAATAGTGATGAACATCCATCACCTAAATAATGGTTCCTGATAGTGATTCCAATAGAATGTATAAAAGCACATGAATACAATAACTATAGTAAATTATATACAGACGGTGGCCACCAGGCACACAACAATCCGGAGTATAAAAATACAAAATATCGGACTCAAGTACCCAGGCTACGGGTAGAACTCGTCCGCCTGGATGTCCATCTCCTCGTCCTCGGCCTCAGCCTCAGGGTCAGGCTGGTAATCTGGTCGTTCTTGGTGCCGGGACCTACAGCCTCAGAACGTATAAATGATTTAGAAACAGGGTGAACTACATCCTAGCTCAATAGAAGAATTCCAGTTAAAGTAGCATCTTAACTGTAAAACATGGTTGCAGAAAATATAATCGTAACAGAACAGATGTGAACAGATGTGTCAGATATACAGAATTTATTAAAGCAGGCAGATCTTATCAGAGTTTACAGAATGAAATGCATATATCATTCAATGACTTAGAATAATAACTTAAATAACTCCCGTGAATATAGCATGTGGTAGCCAGATTTTGTCCGATGGGTAATCCCGACCATTGTCGTTCACATGAACAATTTCAGGAATGCTACAATGCCTCAACTACGGAATGCAATTGTGCCAAGGATTTCCAAGCAGATGTACGAGTGTGCCAAAAACGGATATACCGTCGAGTCGGTGGGATTCATCAGAATATTAAACCATAAATCACATGCAGATATATCTTATTGAACGGGAATCAGATGACAAATATCAGAGTTATCACACATATGCTAGAAATATCTGGACGGCAAAAATTTAGACTATGTAATCAAATACAAACAATTTGAAACCATGAGATCACAAATAAATGAAATTTCAATTGAATTCCCCTACCTTAGTCAGACCTCTTCTAAGCAAATCCAAAGCTTTTCAAGGCATCATGGTCTGATCCTAGACCATAAACATAGTATTCTATGTGTCAGGAATGTCGGAAAGTGAACTAGCACTATGTCCAGTGGTGTTTACTTTACAAAAATCAAAACAGGTAGAAACAAGGGTGATTGATCGATCAATCCTTCTTGTTGATCGATCAATGACCCCATTGATCGATCAATCCTCTCTCAACCCTTAACTAGCAACAAAGTCAATTGATCAATCAATAGCCTCTATTGATTAATCACCACTCATCATTGATCGATCAATACCTTTGTTGATCGATCAACAATCCCTTTTCTTCACATTTTAGCACATCCAAAATTGATCGATCACCAGCTTGGTTGATCGATCAATGCCTCCTGTTGATCGATCAATGCCCTCATTGATCGATCAATAGCCTAAAATCTCAATTTTCTCACCTTCTGTTCACATTTAAAATTTATACAGATTGATCGATCAGCGCCTTCATTGATCGATCAATACACTCCAGTGATCGATCAATGCTTTCATTGATCGATCAATGCTTTCATTGATCGATCACCACCAGTCATTGATCGATCACCCTCTCTGTGATCGATCAATACTCATGATTGATCGATCAATCCACAAATTGATCGATCAACACCCTTCGAGGATTGAACTTCTGAGAATTTCAGGGCTTCTGTTCCCTTCTTTATCCTATACAGATTGATCGATCAATGACCTTCATTGATCGATCATCCAAGTATTGATCGATCAATCTTGTCATTGATCGATCAATAATGACAGAAACTCTGTCATTAATTGAGGTCATCTACTTCCCTATTTTTGACCCATTCTCATTAATGGTTCCTTACAACAATTAATACACACACACACATACATAAGGGCTCTCATTTGCCCATATTTAAAAGCATAAACACACCTTTAGTCGGGCCTTTCGAGGTTTCTGCAAATCGATCCGAAAGAGGTTTAAGATCTGGAACTCGAGCTATATCACCAACATGACTCCGACAAGGAGAAAATCGGCTCATGTTCAACACGTAGAGGCCTTACACGCACCTAGACCGTACTTGAACTCATCCCATTGAACTCCACATACCCTTATTAAGATTTATGCATGATCTTGGTACATCTAACCCTCTTTCCTCTTAGAGCACACTCAAAACCCAACCTAGCTATAGACTCTTAGCTCAAGAGTAAGGGGAAGAAGAAGAAGAACACCTCTCTCTCAAGTTTCTCCCTTCCCTTATAAGCTACCTAAACTGAAATATCTTTGATACTTCAATTTAGACCCTAATTGTATTCCGGTGTTAAGCGCGCACACAGTCGCTACGGCGTAACGTGCTACGTTGACAACTTACACAACTCAGACTTAAGCGAAAATGTACGTGTCAAATCATCTAACTATGATGCAACTTTATGTCAACTAATGTTAATTATGAAATTTCAAATTGGTCTTGATTTCCGTGGCAGGCACGTAGATCGAAAAAGTTAGTTTCTTATTCAGAATTTTTGGGACGTTACATTATCCCCCCCTTAGGAATTTTCGTCCTCGAAAATGCCAGGGTGGGTGGAGAATTTTCAGTGAACAAGGTAACAAGTAACTACGTCAAGCAAGAATGAAATATATAGACAGAACATGAATGAAATGCACATAAAGATACAGAAATAAACATATAATTTATCAACAAGATTAAATAGAAAAGTAAAGTAATGACCTGCTGGGACATCAGATGGTCCAGCCTCGTCAGGCGTGGGTCTGCTAGGACTAGGTGGTGGTGTGCGGTAGTCACGAGGGTCCACCACGTGCTGACTAGCGTGGGCGATCATCGGCGTGGACGTCGTGGCATATAAGTGCTGCATGACGAGCTCATGCATGCCCTCGTGATAATCCAGACGGCGATAGATCTGTCTCTGGAATGCCTCCATACCATCAAGATGCTCATGAATGCGTTGGTTACCCTCCACAAGCTCGCGAAGCATGGCTGCTACGTTGACTGAGGAAGGTGGTGGGGGATGTGATGGGGTGTGACAGGGCGGTCGACGGGGTGTAGTGGGGGCAGGTCGTGTAGACACCTCAGGCGGAGGTGGGGGATCACGCGGGGCCTCCCCCTCTCTAAGTGCAGGCTGGGTAGGTGCCGCACCCTCGGCGATGGCAGGTGGAACGGGCTCAACTGCACCCTCCTCCTCCGGGAGCCGTTGATCCAATAAATTGTAACTCTTGGTCCAGTCTTTCAGGTAAAAGACTTTGGTATTGTCGACCAAGCGTGGCTCATTAGGAGCCAAGATATATGCCTCGCGTAGAGCGGCATATTGCTCCACCATCTTAGTGATGAGGCGAGCGTAGGGTATTTGTTTCTTAACCCCAGATTTAACGTTCTCTGACATAAGGTCATTGGCATTAATGATGCCATCTATGACCAAGTCAGCCATAGAGAACCAACGGTTCTCAAAGGCAGAAAGTAGTGCCTGTTGCACCACACCAGTCCGCGAGGAGTTGTGCAAAAATGGGTTAAGTGCACACTTGATATATGTATCAAGCATCCACAACTTGTCGAGCAATTGGGCCCGAGAAATGGATTGGCCCTTCCCATGCTGACCTTGGGTCATTTTGGTGACCACGTCAGTGAAGGGGACTTCCTTGACATACGGGGCATCTAAACCCGCGTTCTCAATGTAAGCAGACGGGCATTGAAGTGCCGCCGCCACATGAAAATGGTTGAATTTGTATTCGAACCCATCGATGGTCGTGATGAGTCGGTGCCGACTATCACCCCACCGTAGGTTTTGGAAGAAAAGTCTCACGATCCTAGGACAGTAGTGATCATGGAAAGGTTCAAGCAAGGGCTTCAACCCGAGCTTTTAAATATATCCCTTGGCCCAAGCCATTTCGGGCCGGTCCTCGTAAAGTAAGGAAGTGAAGACGTATTCGGGGAGAAAAGTTTTGGAAGTCCACCAATGTTTGGGGACTTCATGTTCGATTTGGGCTGGGATGGGGTGTGGAACAGGTGGAATCACGCCCGAAACAGGTGCCACGGGTGGCATAGAGGTCTGGGCAACGGGTTCGGTGGGCGGTACGATTATACGAGCCCGGGAAGTCGGGATCTTCTGCGAAGCGTTCTTCGTTCGCGGCCCCATGGTCAAAATTTACAAAAAGAATGACAAACGAATCAATAAAAAGTGAAAAGGAGAAGTTACCGAGCAAATGGAGTGATATCCACTCAAATCACGCGGAAGGAAGGAGCTAAATGGCCGTAAAATGAGTCGGGAAGGATGTTGAACGGTCGATTGCAAATTCGCCCTTGATCGATCACTCTAATGCTTAGTGCAAATGACCGTTCGAAAACCCCAATCATAACTTAAACCCCAAGATTGATCGATCAATGTTTTTATTGATCGATCAATGAAGCATCTTTATGTCCTAGCCTGATGCATAGATCGATCAATAACCTCTATTGATCGATCAATGTTCTCTTAATTGATCGATCACTACCCTGCTGATCGATCAATGACTTCATTGTTGATCGATCAACACTCTTTACATTGATCGATCAATACTAAAATTGATCGATCAATCAATCGAGCTCAACCACACAACTAAGCATTGTTGATCGATCAATCACCCCTATTAATCGATCAATCAACCATGGTGATCGATCAATAACTCCTATTGATCGATCAATCACACCAGAACTAACCTGGTATTTTTTTTTTCTTCATTCATTTTAAAATTTACCACGCTGATCAATAATAATCATAGCAATAAAGGTACATCGTAAGCTACCTATAGTACCCGAGTAAATCACGTAGATACATACAATTATGAACGTAAATCGATCCGTGAAAGTACCTTTGACGTCAAGTAAACAAATGCGGGTACTGCTCGCGAATTTTAATTGCGCGTTCCCAAGTAGCTTCTGAATTTGAATGATTTCTCCACTTGACAAGTACCAATGGAATCAGCTTGGTCCGTAAAACTTGATCTCTATGATCTAAGATCGCGATTGGTTCCTCAATGACCGTCAAATCCACTTGTAACTCAATCGGTTGGAAATCCAAAACGTGAGTCGGATCGCGCACGTAGCGTCGTAGCATAGACACATGAAAAACATTATGCATGCCTGCCAACTATGGTGGCAAGGCAATCTGATAAGTGACTTCCTCAAATTGACCGATATAACGAGGACTCAGTTTCTCGCGCTTTCCAAAGCGCATCACGCCCTTGGTTGGTGAGATCTTCACCAAGACCATGTCCCCAACCTGAAAAATAGTGGTCAAGTCCATAGCCAATCATACTAACTATGAACAGTAATTTTCTCTAATGCATTTGGTTATACCTGAAACTCCACGTGCATCCGATGGAGATCGGCATAGCTCTTCTGGCGACTTTGGGCAACCCTCAATCTGTCGCAGATTAACCGAGCCGTCTCGGTGGTACTGTCCACGATCTCAGGTCCCAAAACAAGCTTTTCGCTGACTTCTTCCCAATTCAACAGAGATCTGCATCATCGTCCATACAAGGCTTCATAAGGTGCCATCCCAATACTCAAGTGATAGCTGTTATTATAAGCGAACGTGATTAGAGGCAAATGTTGATCCCATGTACCATGAAAGTCCAACATACATGCATGCAACATATCCTCTATGATTTGGTTCACTCTCTCAGTCTGCCCATCTGTCTGAGGATGAAACGCTAAGCTGAACTCCAATTTAGAACCTATGCCTTCTTGGAATCGTCGCTAGAACTGTGACGTATAGAGCGGATATCTATCACACACTATACTGACTCGCATGCCATGTAACCGGACTATCTCTTTCATGTACAGCTCTGCTAGCTTATTTACTGTGTATGAAGTCTGATACGGCAGAAAATGCATAGATTTCATCAGTCGATCTACAATAACCCAGATGGCGTTGTTCTTCCTCAATGTGCTCGGTAATCCTAAAATAAAATCCATACAAATGGCTTCCCATTTCAACTCTGCTATTGGCAATGGCTATAACAAACCCGCCGGATTTCGATGGTCCACTTTCACCTACTGGCAGACCAAACACCGAGAAACATAATCTGAAACATCTTTCTTCAGTCCTCTCCACCAAAAACTTTGCTTGAGATCTTGGTACATCTTGGTACTCCCAGGATGTATAGCATACGTAGACTTGTGTGCTTCCTCCCAAAGTGTATCTTTTAGGTCCTTCATATTAGGTATGCACATCAAATATCTAAATAGAAAAGTGCCATCATCTTCGATGGTAAAATCAGGCCTGATCCCGTTGATCACATCCTTTCTAATGGCCATAAGCTCATCGTCAATCATCTGGAGCTTACGCACGTTATCAAACAACATGGGCCGTATCACAATAGTAGCCATCAATGCCCCTGAACCTCTAACATCAATCAGTGTATTGCATAATGCCAGGTCCTCAAGTAGATGCCACCACTGTACTCTGGTGATAAGATGTGTCAACTGAGCTAAAGACTTCCTGCTCAAAGAATCTGCCACAACATTGGCCTTCCCAGGGTGATACTGGATGGAACAATCGTAATCTTTCAAGAACTCCATCCATCTGCGCTGTCGCATATTCAAATCCTTCTGGGTAAATAGATACTTAAGGCTTTTGTGGTCTGTGAAGATATCAAGCGTCTCGCCGTATAAGTAGTGCCTCTAGATCTTTAAACCAAAGATCACCGCAGCTAACTCCAGATCATGAGTCAGGTAATTCTTCTCATGTTCCTTAAGCTGTCTAGAGCCATACGCGATAATCTTCTTGTGCTGGTTGAGGACACAACCTAAACCACTATACGATGCGTCACTGTAGATACCGAAACCCCCTATGCCAGAAGGTATAGCTAATACCGGTGCTGTAGTTAGACGCGTCTTCAGTTCTTGGAAACTCTTCTCACACTGATCAGTCCAATCAAACCTAGCATTTTTCTTAGTGAGCTGAGTAAGCGGACTTGATAGCTTGGAGATCCCCTCTACTAATCACCTGTAGTATCCTGCCCAACCAAGGAAACTACGGGCCTCAGTCACCGTTCTAGGTTATTCCCAGTTCACGACCGCTTCTATCTTTGTCGGGTCAACTGTTATACCCTTTGCAGAAACAATATGACCCAAGAAACTCACTTGGTCAAGCAAAAACTCACACTTACTGAGCTTTGCATACAATTTGTGCTCTCTGAGGGTTTGTAAAGTCACGTGTAGATGTTCTTCATGTTCTTCCTTTGTCTTGGAATAGACAAGGATGTCATCTACAAAGACAACCACAGACTTATCCAACTGTGGTCTGAACACTCGGTTCATTAAGTCCATGAGAGACGCAGGTGCGTTCGTCAATCCAAATGGCATAACCAAGAATTCATAGTGCCCACATTTGGTCCTGAACGCCGTCTTCTCAATATCTTCTACTTTGACTCGTAGCTGATGGTAACCTGACCTCAAGTCAATCTTCGTAAAGAACCTCGCTCCATGTAACTAATCAAACAAATCATCGATCCTAGGGAGCGGGTAACGATTCTTAATCATCAACTTATTCAATTGTCGATAGTCAATGCACAGACGCATTGAACCATCCTTCTTTCTGACAAACAACATGGGTGCTCCCCAAGGAGACACACTCGGTTGAATGAACCCTTTGTCAAGCAGTTCTTGTAGTTGCTCCTTCAACTCTTATAATTCTGCTGGAGCCATCCGATAAGGAGCCTGAGATACTGGTTCAGTGCCTGGAACCAAATTTATTGCGAACTCAATCTCCCGAGCTGGTGGTAGTCCTGGCAAATCCTTAGGGAACACGTCAGAATACTCGCATACATCGTGAATATCGGATATCACATTCGTCTCTTCCCGTTGCTCTTATAGATAGGCCATATATCCACTGCATCCACTCTTCATCGTCTTTTCGGCCTGAATAGCAGATATCAATAGAGCTACCTTAGACTTCACCCTGAAGAATCTGAATGATCGCTCCTTTGGAGGGCAAAAAACTACTATCTTCCAAAGACAATCAAAGCTCGCATGGTAAGCGGATAGCTAGTCCATTCCCAGAATGATGTCAAAACCATTCATATCTAATAGAATTAAGTCTGCCAGTGTCTCGTGATCATCTATTGACACTAGCTCAATAGAAGAATTCCAGTTAAAGTTGGATCTTAATTGTAAAACATGGTTGCAGAAAATATAATCGTAACAGAACAGATGTGAACAGATGTGTCAGATATGCAAAATTTATCAAAGCAGGCAGATCATATCAGAGTTTATAGAATGAAATGCATATATCATTCAATGACTTAGAATAATAACTTAAATAACTCCAGTGAATATAGCACGTGGTAGCCAGATTTGGTCCGATGGGTAATCCTGACCATTGTCGGTCATATGAACAATTTCAGGAATGCTACAATGCCTCAACTACGGAGTGCAATTGTGCCGAGGATTTCTAAGCAGATGTACGAGTGTGCCAGAAAAGGATATACCGCCGAGTCGGTGGGATTCATCAGAATATTAAACCATAAATCACATGCAGATATATCTTATTGAACGGGAATCAGATGACAAATATCGGAGTTATCAAACATATGCTAGAAATATCTAGACGGTAAAAATTTAGACTATGTAATCAAATACAGACAATTTGGAACCATGAGATAAAAAATAAATGCAATTTTAATTGAATTCCCCTACCTTAGGTCAGACCTCTTCTAAGCAAATCCAAAGCTTTTCAAGGCATCATGGTCTGATCCTAGACCATAAACATAGTATTCTATGTGTCAGGAATGTCAGAAAGTGAAATGGTACTATGTCAAGTGGTGTTTACTTTACAAAAATCAAAACAGGCATAAACAGGGGTGATTGATCGATCACCACTCTTATTGATCGATCAATCCTTCTTGTTGATCGATCAATGACCCCTTTGATCAATCAATGACCCCATTGATCGATCAATCCTCTCTCAACCCTTAACTAGCAACAAAGTCAATTGATCAATCAATAGCCTCTATTGATAGATCACCACTCATCATTGATTGATCAATACCTTTGTTGATCGATCAATAATCCCTTTTCTTCACATTTTAGCACAGCCATAATTGATCGATCACCAGCTTGGTTGATCGATCAATGCCTCCTGTTGATTGATCAATGCCCTCATTGATCGATCAATAGTCTAAAATCTCAATTTTCCCACCTTCTGTTCATATTTAAAATTTAAACAGATTGATCGATCAATGACTTCATTGATCGATCAATACACTCCAGTGATCGATCAATGCCTTCATTGATCGATCACCACCAGTCATTGATCGATCACCCTCTGTGATCGATCAATACTCAGGATTGATCGATCAATCCACAAATTGATCAATCAACACCCTTCTAGCATTCAACTTCTGAGAATTTTAGGGATTCTATTCCCTTCTTTATCCTATACAAATTGTTCGATCAATGACCTTCATTGATCAATCACCCTAGTATTGATCGATCAATCTTGTAATTGATCGATCAATAATGACAGAAACCCTATCATTAATGGAGGTCATCTACTTCCCTATTTTTGACCCATTCTCATTAATGGTTTCTTACAACCATTAATACACACACACATACATAAGGGCTCTCATTTGCCCATATTTAAAAGCATAAACACACCTTTAGTCGAGCCCTTTCGAGGTTTCTGCAAATCAATCCGAAAGAGGTTTAAGATCTGGAACTCGAGCTATATCGCCAATGTGACTCCGGCAAGGAGAAAATCGGCTCATGTTCAGCATGCAGAGGCCTTACACGCACCTAGACCGTACTTGAACTCACCCCATTTAACTCCACATACCCTTATTAAGATTTACGCATGATCTTGGTACATCTAACCCTCTTTCCTCTTAGAGCGCACTCAAATCCCAACCTAGCTATTGACTCTTAGCTCAAGAGTAAGGGGAAGAAGAAGAACACCTCTCTCTCAAGTCTCTCCCTTCTCTTATAAGCTACCTAAACTGAAATATCTTTGATATTTCAATTTAGTCCCTAATTGTATTCCGGTGTTAAGCGCGCACACAGTCGCTACGGCGTAACGTGCTACGTTGACACCTTACACAACTCGGACTTAAGCGAAAATGTACGTGTGAACTCATCTAACTATGGTGCAACTTTAAGTCAACTAATGTTAATTATGGATTTTCAAATTGGTCTTGATTTCCATTCAGGCATGTAGATTGAAATAGTTAGTTTCTTGTTCAAAATTTTCGGGTCGTTACATTATCCCCCCCTTAGGAATTTTTGTCCTTGAAAATGCCTGGGTGGGCGGAGAATTTTCAGTGAACAAGGTAACAAGTAACTACGTCAAGCAGGAATGAAATATATAGACAGAACATGAATGAAATGCACATAAAGAGACAGAAATGAACATATAATTTATCAACAAGATTAAATAGAAAAGTAAAGTAATGACCTGCTGGGACATCAGATGGTTCGGCCTCATCAGGCGTGGGTCTGCTAGGACGAGGTGGTGGTGTGTGGTAGTCACAAGGGTCCACCACGTGCAGACTAGCATGGGCGATCATCGGTGTGGCGTACAAGTGCTGCATGATGAGCTCATGCATGCCCTCGTGATAATCCAGACGGCGATGGATCTGTCTCTGGAATGCCTCCATACCGTCAAGATGCTCATGAATGCGCCTGTTACCCTCCACAAGCTCACGAAGAATGGCTGCTACGTCGACTAAGGAAGGTGGTGGGGGATGTGATGGGGTGTGACGGGGCGGTCGACGGGGTGTAGTGGGGGCTGGCCGTGTAGACACTTCAGGCGGAGGTGGTGGATCACGCAGGGCCTCCCCCTCTGCAAGTGCAGGCTGGGTAAGTGCTGCACCCTCAGCGTTGGCAGGTGGAACGGGCTCAGCTGCGCCCTCCTGCTTTGGGAGCCGTCGAACCAACATATTGTAACTCTTGGTCCAGTCTTTCAGGTAAAAGACTTTGGTATTGTCGACCAAGCGTGGCTCGTTAGGAGCCAAGATATATGCCTCGCGTAGAGCGGCATATTGCTCCACCATCTTGGTGATGAGTTGAGCGTAGGGGATTTGTTTCTTAACCCCAGATTTAACCTTCTCCGACATTAGGTCATTGGCATTTATGATGCCATCTATTACCAAGTCAGCCATAGAGAACCAACGGTTCTTAAAGGCAGAAAATAGTGCCTGTTGCACCACACCTTCCACGAGGACTTGTGCAAAAATGGGTTAAGTGCACACTTGATATATGTATCAAGCATCCACAACTTGTCAGGCAATTGGGCCCGAGAAATGGATTGGTCCTTCCCATGCTGACCTTAGGTCATTTTGGTGACCACGTCAGTGAAGGGGACTTCCTTGACATACGGGGCATCTAAACCCGTGTTCTCAATGTAAGCGGACGGTCATTGAAGTGCCGCCGCCACATGAAAATTGTTAAATTTGTATTCGAACCCATCGATGGTCGTGATGAGTCGGTGCCGACTGTCACCCCACCGTAGGTTTTGGAAGAAAAGTCTCACGATCCTAGGACAGTAGTGATTGTGGAAGGGTTCAAGCAAGGGCTTCAACCCGAGCTTTTGAATATAACCCTTGGCCCAAGCCATTTCGGGTCAGTCCTCGTAAAGCGAGGAAGTGAAGACGTATTCGGGGAGAAAAGTTTTGGAAGTCCACCAATGTTTGGGGACTTCACGTTCGATTTGGGCAGGGACGGGGTGTGGAACGGGTGGAACCACGCCCGAAACAGGTGCCACGAGTGGCACAGAGATCTGGGCAATGCGTTTGGTGGGCGGTATGGTTGTACGAGCCCGGGATGTCGGGATCTTCTGTGAAGCATTCTTCGTTCGCGGCCCCATGGTCAAAATTCACAAAAAGAATGACAAACGAATCAACAAAAAGTGAAAAGGAGAAGTTACCGAGCGAATGGAGTGAAATCCACTCAAATCACGCGGAAGGAAGGAGCTAAATGGCCTAAAAATGAGTCGGGAAGGATGTTGAACGGTCGATTGCAAATTCTCCCTTGATCGATCACTCCAATGCTTAGTGCAAATGACCATTCGAAAATCCCAATCTTAACTTAAACCCTAAGATTGATCGATCAATGTTTTTATTGATCGATCAATGAAGCATTTTTATGCCCTAGCCCGATGCATAGATCGATCAATATCCTCTATTGATCGATCAATGTTCTCTTAATTGATCGATCACTACCCTGCTGATCAATCAATGACTTCATTGTTGATCGATCAACACTCTTTACATTGATCGATCAATACTAAAATTGATCGATCAATCAATCAAGCTCAACCACACAACTAAACATTGTTGATTGATCAATCACCTCTATTGATCGATCAATAACTCCTATTGATCTATCAATCACACCAGAACTAACCTGGTATTTTTTTTTTCTTCATTCATTTTAAATTTTACCACGCAGATCAATAATATTCATAGCAATAAAGGTACATCATAAGCTACCTATAGTACCCGGGTAAATCACATAGATACGTACAATTATGAACGTAATTGGATCCGTGAAAGCACCTTTGGCATCAAGTAAACAAATGCGGGTACTGCTCGCGAATTTCAGTTGCGCGTTCCCAAGTAGCTTCCGAATTCGAATGATTTCTCCACTTGACAAGTACCAATGGAATCAGCTTGGTCCGCCAACCATGATCTCTATGATCCAAGATCGCGATTGGTTCCTCAATGACCGTCAAATCCTCTTGTAACTCAATCGGTTGGAAATCCAAAACGTGAGTCGGATCGCGCACGTAGCGTCATAGCATAGACGCATGAAAAACATTATGCATGCCTGCCAACTGTGGTGGCAAGGCAATCCGATAAGCGACTTCAACAACCCGTTCGAGTACCTCAAATGGACCGATATATTGAGGACTCAGCTTCTCGCGCTTTCCAAAGCGCATCACACCCTTGGTTGGTGAGATCTTTACAAAGACCTTGTCCCCAACCTGAAAAATAGTGGTCAAGTCCATAGCCAATCATACTAACTATGAACAGTAATTTTGTCTAACGCATTTGGTTATACCTAAAACTCCACGGGCATCCGATGGAGATCGGCATAGCTCTTCTGGGGACTTTGGGCAACCCTCAATCTGTCGCAGATTAACCGAACCGTCTCGGTGGTACTGTCCACAATCTCAGGTCCCAAAACAAGCTTTTTGCAGACTTCTTCCCAATTTAACAGAGATCTGCATCGTCATCCATTCAAGGCTTCATAAGGTGCCATCCCAATACTCGACTGATAGTTGTTATTGTAAGCAAACTCGATCAGAGGCAAATGTTGATCCCATGAACCATGAAAGTCCAACATACATGCACGCAACATATCCTCTATGATCTGGTTCACTCTCTCAGTCTACCGATCAGTCTGAGGATGAAACACTGAGCTGGACTCCAATTTAGAACCTATGCCTTCCTGGAATTGTCGCCAGAACTGTGACGTATAGAGCGGATCTCTACCACACACTATACTAACTGGCATGCCATGTAACCGGACTATCTCTTTCATGTACAGCTCTGCTAGCTTATTTACTGTGTATGTAGTCCGATACGACAGAAAATGCACAGATTTCATCAGTCGATCTACAATATCCCAGATGGCATTGTTCTTCCTCAATGTGCTCGATAATCCTAAAATAAAATCCATAGAAATGGCTTCCCATTTCCACTCTGGTATTGGCAATGACTGTAACAAACCTGCCGGATTCCGATGGTCCACTTTCACCTGCTGGCAGACCAAACACCGAGAAACATAATCTGCAACATCTTTCTTCAGTCCTCTCCACCAAAACCTTCGCTTAAGATCTTGGTACATCTTGGTACTCCCAGGATGTATAGCATACGTAGACTTGTGTGCTTCCTCCAAAATTGTATCTTTTAGGTCCTTCGTATCAGGTATGCACATCAGATCTCTAAATAGCAAAGTGCCATCATCTTTGATGGTAAAATCAGGCCTGATCCCGTTGATCACATCCTTTCTAATGGCCATAAGCTCATCGTCAATCATCTGGAGCTTACGCACGTTATCAAACAACGTGGGCCGTATCACAATAGTAGCCATCAATGCCCCTAAACCTCTGACATCAATCAGTGTATCACATAATGCCAGGTCCTCAAGTAGATGCCACCGCTGTACTCTGGTGATAAGATGTGTCAACTGAGCTGAAGACTTCCTGCTCAAAGAATCTGCCACAACATTGGCCTTCCCAGGGTGATACTGGATGGAACAATCGTAATCTTTCAAGAACTCCATCCATCTGCACTATCACATATTCAAATCCTTCTGGGTAAACAGATACTTAAGGCTTTTGTGGTCAGTGAAGATATCAAACGTCTCGCCGTATAAGTAGTGCCTCTAGATCATTAAACCAAAGATCACTGCCGCTAACCCCAGATCATGAGTCAGGTAATTCTTCTCATGTTCCTTAAGCTGTCTAGAGCCATACGCGATAACCTTCTTATGCTAGTTGAGGACACAACCTAAACCACTATATGATGTGTCACTGTGGATAGCAAAACCCCCTATGCCAGAAGGTATAGCTAATACCGGTGCTGTAGTCAGACACGTCTTCAGTTCCTGGAAACTCTTCTCACATTGATCAGTCCAATCAAACCTAGCATTTTTCTAAGTGAGCTGAGTAAGCGGACTTGATAGCTTGGAGAACCCCTCTACAAATCACTTGTAGTATCCTGCCCAACCAAGGAAACTATGGACCTTAGTCACCGTTCTTGGTTGTTCCCAGTTCATGACCGCTTCTATCTTTGTCGGGTCGATTGCTATACCCTTTGCAGAAATGATATGATCCAAGAAACTCACTTGGTCAAGAAAAAACTCACACTTAGTGAGCTTTGCATACAATTTGTGCTCTCTGAGGGTCTGTAAAGTCACGTGTAGATGTTCTTCATGTTCTTCCTTTGTCTTGGAATAGACAAGGATGTCATCTACAAGGACAACCACAGACTTATCCAAGTGTGGTTTGAACACTCGGTTCATTATGTCCATGAAAGACGCAGGTGCGTTCATCAATCCAAATGGCATAACCAAGAATTTATAGTGCCCATATCTGGTCCTGAACGTCGTCTTCTCAATATCTTCTACTTTGACTCGTAGCTGATGGTAATCTGACCTCAAGTCAATCTTCGTAAAGAACCTCGCTCCTTGTAACTGATCAAACAAATCATCGATCCTAGGGAGCGGGTAACGATTCTTAATCATCAACTTGTTCAACTGCCGATAGTCAATGCACAGACGCATTGGACCATCCTTCTTGCTGACAAACAACATGGGTGCTCCCCAAGGAGACACACTCGGTCGAAATGAATCCTTTGTCAAGCAATTCTTGTAGTTGCTCCTTCAACTCTTGTAATTCTGCTGGAGCCATCCGATAAGGAGCCTTAGATACTGGTTCAGTGCCTGGAACCAAATTTATTGCGAACTCAATCTCCCGAGCTGGTGGTAGTCCTGGCAAATCCTCAGGGAACATGTCAGAATACTCACATGTAACATGAATATCGGATATCACATTCGTCTCTTCCCGTTGCTCTTGTAGAAAGGCCATATATCCACTGCATCCACTCTTCATTGTCTTTTCAGGCCGAATAGCAGATATCAATGGAGCTACCTTAGACTTCACCCCGAAGAATCTGAATGATCGCTCCTTTGGAGGGCAAAAACTACTATCTTTCGAAGACAATCAACGCTCGCGTGGTAAGCGGATAGCTAGTCCATTCCAAGAATGATGTCGAAACCCTTTATATCTAACAGAATTAAGTCTGCCAGTGTCTCTTGATCATCTATTGACACTATCATCGATTTACACACTGTGAGTGCATTCACTGCACTACCCGTAGGAATGGACACTGTCAAAATGAAATCTAGCTGCTCAGGAGTGGCACTCAATTCTTTCGTAAATTGAGGCCTTATGAATGAATGCGTAGAGCCTGGGTCTATCAAGACTCGAGCTCTATGGAAGCAAATGTCACAACTCCTATATACTTTCAGCTCACCTGTAAACTAATTACAATATTAAATTTAGTGTTTAAGATGTGTGTGCGTATGTGTACTATTATTATAGTACTTAATCAAGGAAATTCTATCTTTACTAAATTTCCAGTTCATCTTACTAGATAAAATAGCTTTTCTTAAATTTTAATCATACCTTGGATGACATCATTCAATGTCAGAGCCTCTATAGCGGTGACAGCGTATGCTCGACCGTGAACCACAGGTCGAGAAGATCTTTGCGTGGACACCGATCCTGACCGCCCTTTGCTATCTTTGCTCTCCTCGAGGCAACTCTTAACCAAGTGGCCCATCTTGCCACACCTGTAGCACGCCCCTGTATCCCTCTGACAATCCTCTGTCTTGTGCGGTTTCCCACACTTTGCACATGACACGGCTGGAGTAAAAGAAGAGACCCTCGAAGGTCCCTGGGTCACTGAGGCCCCGCTACCAGAAGACCCAGATGGTCAACATGGTCTGCATGATGTAGGCACTGCTGCTCTCTGGTACAAAATCGGACCTGAAGAAATCATCGGTCGAGAGTGTGTAGGGTATCTCGGAGGTCTGGAGAATCTAGTTCTCTTGTTCTGCTCCGAGTCCTGAGAATGCCCTTGAAATGGCCTCTCTCTCGCTTGCTTATCTCTCGAAGAGAACTGTTTCTGGTTCTCCTCCTCTGCAATGAGAGCCTTAGCCATCACTCCCTCATATGTCTCCATTTCCCACATGGCGACATCCTTCTGTAAGTTCTGTCTCAGGCAAAGTTGAAACTTCCTTGCTCTCATCAGTTCAGTGGCTACGTGCTGGGGTGCAAACCTAGCCAGTCTATCAAACTCAGTGCCATAATCCCTCACTGAAATGGCACCCTGCTTTAGCTCTATAACTTTTACCTCCCACTGATGCCTCACAATTTTCGAAAAGTATTTGTGGTAAAACACTTCCGTGAACTCCTCCCATGTTCAAGGAGTGTGAGGAAACTCTCTCTGTATATTCTGTGACACCAACTTCCACCATGGTCCGGCATCACCATCCAATTTGAAAGTGGCCCAGCGCACTTTATCCACATCGTTGCATTGGAGTACTTCAAAAAGCTTCTCCATCTCTACTATCCATCCCTCTGCCTCTATGGGATTAGTCTGACCCGAGAAGTTAGGAGGTCTCATTCTCCTAAACTCTGCGAATTTGCTAGGCTGATGGGGTGGTCTAGCTGCCTGCTGAGTCAGAGCAGCTGTCTGCTGAGCGACGTTGATAGCCAAGGCTTCCAACACCTGCTCCATTCTCTCCTCATTACCTCTCCTACCTCCTCTCAGTCTCACGGGAACCGCATTCATGTGCGAGAGGAATTCAAATCCCTACGACGTACCTACCACATCGGGTATCTCCCTCAGAGGGACCTCTCTCTGACCTCCTCTACCTTCACTGTGTCCGCCTCTGAACTTAGGGCCCATACAGGTCTGTCATTGTGAAAACAATAACATTGATCAGTACATAGATTGTGAAAACAATCCAACATGAACCCATAGTTCAACCTAAAGCCTAGGCTCTGATACCAACTGTGACAGCCCAAATTTCTGCACCCGAAAATTGGTGCCATCAGGATCATACTCTGGATGATCCCCAGGACAAATCACACAAAGTGTCTGCTCGTATAGCGGAAACCAAGCAGACACTGTCCAGCAGTGGTAGGTCGAGTCATCACATAAGACATTTAAAAAAAAAAGAAATAATAATAAAATAAAAAATGTTTCTAAATATATCAAAAGAATATACATTCCCAAAAAGGAACCAAGAAGAACCAATGGTGATGGACATCCATCACCCAAACAATGGTTCTTGATAGTGGTTCCAATAGAATGTATAAAAGCACATGAATACAATAACTATAGTAAATTATATTCAGACGGTGGCCACCAGGCACACAATAATCCGGAGTATCAAAATACAAAATATCAAACTCAAGTACCCAGGCTACGGGTAGAACTCGTCCGCCTGGATGTCCGTCTCCTCGTCCTCGGCCTCAGCCTCTGGGTCAGGTTGGTAATCTGGGTCGCTCTCGGTGTCGAGAACTACAGCCTCAAAACCTATAAATGATTTAGAAATAGGGTGAGCTACATCCTAGCTCAATAGAAGAATTCTAGTTAAAGTTGCATCTTAATTGTAAAACATGGTTGCAGAAAATATAATCGTAACAGAACAGATGTGTCAGATATGCAGAATTTATCAAAGCAGGCAGATCTTATCAGAGTTTACAGAATGAAATGCATATATCGTTCAATGACTTAGAATAATAACTTAAATAACTCTCGTGAATATAGCACGTGGTAGCCAGATTTGGTCCGATGGGTAATCCCGACCATCGTCATTCACATGAACAATTTCAGGAATGCTACAATGCTTCAACTACGGAGTGCAATTGTGCCGAGGATTTCCAAGCAGATGCACGAGTGTGACAGAAACGGATATACCGCCGAGTCAGTGGGATTCATCAAAATATTGAACCATAAATCACATGCAGATATATCTTATTGAACGGGAATCAGATGACAGATATCGGAGTTATCACACATATGCTAGACATATCTGAACGGTAAAAATTTAGACTATGCAATCAAATACAGACAATTTGGAACCGTGGGATAAAAAATAAATGCAATTTTAATTGAATTCCCCTACCTTAGGTCAAACGTCTTCTATGCAAATCCAAAGCTTTTCAAGGCATCATGGTCTGATCCTAGACCATAAACATAGTATTCTACATGTTAGGAATGTCAGAAAGTGAACTGGCACTACGTCTAGCGGTGTTTATTTTACAAAAATCAATACAAGCAGAAACAGGGGTGATTGATCGATCACCACTCTTATTGATCAATCAATCCTTCTTGTTGATCGATCAATGACCCCATTGATCGATCAATCCTCTCTCAACCCTTGACTAGCAACAGAGTCAATTGATCGATCAATAGCCTCTATTGATCAATCACCACTCATCATTGATTGATGAATACCTTTGTTGATCGATCAATAATCCCTTTTCTTCACACTTTAGCACAGCCAAAATTGATCGATCACCAGCTTGGTTGATCGATCAATGCCCTCATTGATCGATCAATAGCCTAAAATCTCAATTTTCCCACCTGTTCACATTTAAAATTTATACAGATTGATCGATCAATACACTCCAGTGATCGATCAATGCCTTCATTGATCGATCACCACCAGTCATTGATCTATCACCCTCTCTATGATCGATCAATACTTAGGATTGATCGATCAATCCACAAATTGATCGATCAACACCCTTCGAGCATTGAACTTCTGAGAATTTCAGTGCTTCTATTCCCTTCTTTGTCCTATACAGATTGATCGTTCAATGACCTTCATTGATTGATCACCCAAGTATTGATCGATCAATCTTGTCATTGATCGATCACTAATGACAGAAACTCTGTCATTAATGGAGGTGATCTACTTCCCTATTTTTGACCCATTCTCATTAATGGTTTCTTGCAACCATTAATACACACACACATACATAAGGGCTCTCATTTGCCCATATTTAAAAGCATAAACACACCTTTAGTCGGGCCCTTTCGGGGTTTCTGCAAATCGATCCGAAAGAGGTTTCAGATCTGGAACTCGAGCTATATCGCCAACGTGACTCCGACAAGGAGAAAATCAGCTCAGGTTCAGCACGCAGAGGCCTTACACGCACCTAGACCGTACTTGAACTCATCCCATTGAACTCCACATACCCTTACTAAGATTTACGCACGATCTCGGTACCTCTATCCCTCTTTCCTCTTAGAGCGCACTCAAATCCCAACCTAGCTATAGACTCTTAGCTCAAGAGTAAGGGGAAGAAGAAGAAGAACACCTCTCTCTCAAGTCTCTCCCTTCCCTTATAAGCTACGTAAACTGAAATATCTTTGATATTTCAGTTTAGACCCTAATTATATTCCGGTGTTAAGCGCGCACACGGTCGCTAAGGCGTAACATGCTACGTTGATACATTACACAACTCAGACTTAGGCGAAAATATACGTGTGAACTCATCTAACTACGGTGCAACTTTATGTCAACTAATATTAATTATGAATTTTCCAATCGGTCTCAATTTTCATGCTAAGCACGTAGAACGAAATAGTTAGTTTCTTGTTTTGAATTTTCGGGTCGTTACATGCATTGTTCTATAGAACTTGGAAGACAGAGGGTGTGACCCTACAAAGGCATGGATATGCCTTTGGTGGAAGGGATGCAAGACTTTGATTAAAGGTAGTTAGAAGCCGATGACCGATCTTTATCGAAGAATCCTTCTCTCAGATGTTGCTGCCAATGTTATAGTTTAGTGTGTGTCTAGATTTTTCCTATGTTTATACTCTTTTATTAGTTCTTATATTAGATTTTAGTTTTATTTTCCCTTTCGATTATTGTAAATATCTCAATATATATATAATTTTCTCTTTACTAACTCTGCATTTTTTTTACTAACAGCATGTGTTGCTAACATTACTAACAATTTTGTTTGTCTATTTTTTTAGTTCTATAAACCAGATGTATTTTTCACCTAAGTTTGGAGGAAACATTTTTAATTATATACCCGATTACTAACATAGCAGTAAATAAAATAGGTAATTTTTTTCTGTATGTCCCCTGTTTTGCACAATGAGGATATTGTCCTATTTAAGTTTGGGGGGATACAAACTTTTTTTAGTTTAATTTTTGAAAATAATAATAAAAAAAAATAGTTAATCATTATATGTAAATTATGAAAAAATATAAAAATCTGAAATTCTTAGCAAACCATCAAAGTAGTAGTTCAAAAATCAAAATAAATATAGTTGCAATTCAAAGTAAATCATCTCTAGAACACTGTATCAGAGAATATTTGAAACTGCACGATTAATCTGAACTGTAAAAAATTTTAGATAATAGTTTCAAAATTATATAACCGATGAGCTATAGAGCCTATTTCCTCTTTTATTCTGAGAAAAAGAGAGACTGTTTTTATTTATGCCTAAATTTCTTTGAACTTCTCTGCTATGTGAAATCTCATACTATTGAACTTAGAATCAATATATTCTGTGATGATGATGATTTATTTATTTGGAACTGTCTATTAAGTATATCAAAATAATAAGACATCCATATTAGTAAATCGGGAAAATGACAGAAAGTTATCTTTTGTTAAATTAGAGCCAAAAGTGCCAAAATCCTAGAACATTTACCATTTGAACCTATATTAGAAGCCTAAACGCTTACATTTCTTTGTACCAAAATTTATAAACCTTTAACTATATGTACTGCCCAAAGCTTTCTATCCTTAACCCTTATAATTTCTTAGAAGTTTAGAATATAAAAGGGGAGAAAAGGGTGTGAAAGGAGTATGAGTTAACAAATAAAGGATCTGCTAAAAAGGGTACAAGCAAAAAGAAATACCAACGTATAAAGATATGAGAAGAGAAAAGAAAAGAAATATGAAAAATCATAAAAGATAATTTTGTGAAAAGAGAAGCAAAAAGCTTTCAAACTGAAAAGAAGAAAAATGAGATTTAAAAAAGAAAAAGAATTGTGAAGAAGTTATCCGATTTATGGATACTTACTGAAACTGAAAAAATTATAGAAGAAGATAGGAAAAAGAAGAGCTGAAATTCTAAGAAATAATTTTGAATCCTCTTTACCTTTTCTTTGAAACCTTCTAAAACCCCAAAGCCCCATTACAAGCCGAAGGAAAGACCTTTGAGATTTATGATTTGCAAAAATATGAGTTTAATAGAGATATGTGAAGTAGATACTATGAATAAATAAGGAAATCATAAGAACAAAATTGATTATCTTTTCATGAGATTTACCTTTCTAATTGATTGTCCTTTGAGATTTATCATATATATCGAGAGAATCCAAAAATTTTGATTATTTTTTAGAGTATACCAATAAGTGAGAGTTTGGATGAAAATATTTTTTAAAAATTATAGTTTAGGAAAATCAATGGTGAATAAACTCTTCACTGATATGGACACACTCCACGCTATACTGAATTGAAATTGTTGAGTTCCGGTGAAGGATGATTTCGATGATAGAAAGCTAAAGATAAAAGATTTGAAATATTTTAAAACAATGAACATATAATGACTAACTGACTAATTAGTTTATATTTTGAATTTTTAGTTTCGAAAATTTTAAAAATATTTAATGTTTGTAGGTAAATTTGTTGAAAACCTTTAGGAGATTACAACTCTTCCACTAGGATCACTTAGGGGTTTAAAGGCTTGTTGCATCTGTTAAATGCAATCGTGTTCCCTACGACAGTGGCATTTAAATTCAAGTTTTAAATATTTCCTTGTTTGCTAGGGACTAGCAAAACATAAGTTTGGCGTGTGATCAGTTACATAATTTTTCATTTTATCACCCTTAAATTAGTGATAGTAGGCCATAGTTTGGTACTAACGAGATACTGATGTGCAAATATTAGAGATAAGTAGTAAATTAGAGCCTAAGTGCTAATCTTTGATAAAATGAACTCAAAAAGTAATAAGAAAAATAACCGAGCGAAAAATATGATTTGTCGCTACTGAAAGTCAGAAAATTGTAATTTACGATTCTTAAAAAGAGACAAAAAGAGAAAAGCGATAAAGCATAATTCAGAAAATCGTCAACTATAAGAAAGCTGTGAGAAATAGAAAGTCATAATTAATGATTTTCTGGAAAAAGAACACTTATCTAAAGCTCTCCTCCATGTTGTTGTTGCTGATCAAGTAAGAATTGTCACCGCCATATTAAGAATTAGAAGATCTATACAATTAGAAGTTCTGCGGATCACGGATCTGAGAAGATTGATGAAGATTGATAGTCTAAAGGACGCTGCTGCTGCTTAGTAAAGAACACTCTAGAAGCGCATCAACTAAAGCAAGGAAGGAAAGATAAAATTAGGAATTAGAGTTATATTAGGATACTTTTGGTTTTAGTAGTTTCTTTTATTAGAATTAGATCTATGTAAACCGACCCCTTATGATCTATAAATAAGAGGGCTCGGCATAGGAATAAGCATCGAAGAATTTCACCATCAATTGACGTCTGAGGTTAGATTTTCTTCAGATCAAAGTAATGTATACTAGTTAGAATAGTTTAGAAATAAGAGGTTTTTCAAGAGAAATTGACAACTGCAATTGAGTGTTGAGGATTAGTGTAGATATCTGTAGTTTCTCAGGAGCAATTGACGACTGCTGCTGAGGGGTCAAGGATATATTTTACTTTGCTTTCTAGTTTAGAATTTATTTGCTTTGTAAGCATCTCTAAGTTTTGATTTAAATTGACGACTCAGGTTAGAATTTGCAGATTAATGTAACAGTTTTTACTTTTCCATCTTCAGTTTGCTAGAGTTTGATTGATGCCCAAATTTTTGGTTAATTGTTGATTAGGTTAAATCTGTATTGATAGGATCTTAGACTTGCGTGACGACCTGTGCAATCAAGGGAATTGAGATGATCCCGTTGTACGACGCACACTCGTAAGAATTAAAGAGTCACCACCCCGAGCTTTTGGTGTCTTGGGAAACCCAAATCAAATTTACAGAGCACCAAAGTGCCAAAATTTGACTATGAATCCGGACTACACCAAAGGCTGTTGGGTCGACGCTTCGGTCATCAATTAGGAAGGTGTTAGTCACCCAATCAACTAGCTTAATGAGGTCTCTACTCATGGCCAAAACAAAAATGACATAAAATAAACAAAAAAACCTTCCTCTTGCCCAAGGGGCATTAAAATAATATTTGTGCCCCTCGGTTCCTACCAAAAATTTGGTGGCATAACGACACAAATGAGAGGATGGAGGAAGAACCGAGAAGGTAGAGGAATAAAGGGGAGAGCTGAATCTCTCAAGCCCTTATTGCACCATTGTGGAACATTGCATAGCTTGCTTTGGTGAGCTTCAATAACTTGTATGGTGAGAATCGGGGTTCTAGCTCCTAGGGCTTGGTAGCTAAGAGGTAGAGAGGGAAGTCTAGGGGGTAGCGCACACCTAAACTTAGGCTTTTAGATGAAAGGCTAAGGTCTAAAGAGAGTTTGAAGGTTTTGGACTTTGTATGAAAAAGTGCACTAGAGGAGAGAGAGAGAGGTTTCTTAGTCCCTATTTTGACAAATTTTTCAAGCCTTTGTAAAGGGAGGGGTGCGTCTTTATTTATAGGAAAGAGCGAGGTTAGGAGGGTGCTTAGAGGCTAACTTGGATTAGCAATTAGGTAATCTAGCCATTTAAGGTTTCTAGGATTTTAGGAGCCTTGACATGTGTGAAGGTTAGCTCTAATGGTGGATGATAGGATGAGGCTTTAAACCACTTAAGGGGTTTAAAGCAACAGAACTAGCAAAACACACCCCAAAGATCAAGATGGTCAATAAGTCAAACCCCAATCTTAAAATTTAAGGCAAAAACTTAGGGTTACTGTTCATAATGCTGGCGCAACTAATAGGTGCGCCAGACATATGTACAGTAAACAGTGTTCCACAGTGGTCTGAAAGTTGGCTGCCCGAGGTGGGGCCCACCTTAAAGCTGGCACAATTATTAGTTGCGCCAAGCCATTTCTGGAGAGTTTGAGACTTCACTAGGGGAACTCCACCAAATTACTATTTTACCCCTACACTTTGGAACATCGTAACTTTTGATGTACAACTCCGATTGGGGTGATCCTTGGCTCGTTGGAAAGTTTGAGACTTCTACTTTTTAATGGTATAAAATTCGATTATAGTAGAAGGTTGCAGCTAGTCTCAATACACTACTCTTCATCCATTGCTAGGGAAAGCTAGGTTTAGGTCCGAAATGGTTTCTAAGGGTCGGGATGGGTTTCTAAGGTTTCAGGAAGGCTTCTAAGGGATCTAGGGTAATTCCTAAGGGTTTAGAATGACTCCTAATGTTTTAGAAAGGTTCTTAAGGGTACCATACATGCCATCAAAAGCTCGGAAGTGCGCCTCTCTCGAAATGTGTTTCGATCGGGCCTTAGGTCAAATTTTGGTGTCTACAGATGCCCCTCTGTGGTATACAATCACTAATGATTGAATGACAAAGAAAAGAGACATCCAAAGAGGCCCAAGGCATTACTGAGGGGTCCGCTGCATTTAGAACAAACTTCAAATATCAGACGGGAAATATGGTGAGAGAACAAAAGCCCTATATGTCAGGAAAAATAATCTTTTCTTAAGGTAATCGGTCCCCAAGCACTTAGCGACATTACTGGGCATAATCGAGGTGGAATGAGTTGCAAAAGCCCAATAGTTAGGAAAAACGTTCGCTTCTTGAGTTATGAAAGCCCGTTAGTCAGGAAAAATATCCGCTTCTCGAGATGATTTGAAGGAGTTTAATGTTCAAGATTCATTCTGAATATAATAACTTCGTAAGTAAGGGGGGTGATCGACCCACATTCAAAGATAGGCGCCAAGCAAGTACGCATGGTTCCACAGTTTGTGTCTAATCATATGAGACATTGATCGCCTCATCTGACTAGTCACGGGTGCCCCTACATGAAGCAGGGTTCAAGGTCTTTGGGTGAACCATTGATCCTAGAGATTATTTAGCACGACTACCCGAGTGGAGCGAATAGATGTCGTAACATTTTTTGGGAGTATGTGCTGTCTTTTCAAAACACATATTTTTTGTTATTTTATGTGGGAAATTTTAGAATTTTTTATGTTTATCATTTTATGTGATTTTTTTGGTTTTTCAAAGCTATTATTTTATGTGATTTTTTGGTTTTTCAAAGCTATCATTTTATGTGATTTTTTTGTTTTTCAAAGCTATCATTTTATGTGTCTGATTGGGATTCTTTGAGTGTGCTCACCGATCTCGATCCACTTACTCTAGCACAGATTCCCGAGCAAGCTGAATGAGGATCGATATACCATTTGGGAGCATGTGCACCTGCTGGGGATAAAAAAACAAAGAGAAGGGGTATCGGGTTGTGAGTATATGACCTACACCAGGTCAAAACCCAGCCCATAAGTGACCTGGCGCAACTGGGGGCCCAAAATTGCATGGCGCATGTAATACATGTACTATGCATGGCTGGGGATCAATTTTAAAGAGCCCGAGTTCAGGCAAAAGGGGTGAGTTTTAAAAAAAAAATTCTTCCCCCTCTCTAAACCAAAAATAAACATCCTCTTAGGGTTCCTTTATATTGCCTCTCAGAGTGCATCATTGCCGACATTTGCTTGCGCTGACTGATCGCGCACTCTGTGCTAGATCAAAAACCCCTTTTTCTTCAAAGGTAACTATTTAAAACCATTTTTATTTTATTTTTCATGATTTTTCTTGCAAATGTGCTCATGATCTTGCATTTTTAGATGATAAATGGTTTGTTTTCATTTTAAGCATGCTTATTGACGATGAATTGATGATATTTCATGAATGATGCCCTATTTTTGTTGTTTGATGGGTTTTATTAATACATAATCTATATATTTTTTGTTGTTTTATTTATGCACATAGAAAGGACTTTATTTTAGGTTTTTTTGTTTTTATTTTTGAACATAAGGAAATGATTTTTTTGGTCTCTTTTTTTTTTTTTTTGAAAACTAAGGGAAAGGATTTTATTTTATTTTTGGCTTCTATTAACTAAGGAAAAGGATTTTATTTTTGGCTTTTATTTTTAATTTTGAAAACTAAGAAATTTTTATTTTTTGTTGTTGGTTTTTTCTATTTTATGGACATAAAAGAAGGGACTTTTTTGTTTGCGGTTTTTGTTTGATTTTATAAACATAAAGGAAGGATTTCTCTTTTTTATTTTATTTTATTATAGAAGCATAAAGAAATGATTTTTTTGTTTTTCATTTGCTTTATTTTTGAAGATAGAAAGGGAAAATTTGTTTTATTTTATTTATTTTTGAAGACAAAAAGAAAGGGTTTTTTGTATTTTTATTCTATTTTTGAGAACAAAAGGAAATGGATTTTTTTGTATATATATATATATATCCTTTTAAAAACAAAAGAAAGGGATGAGCATACTTACCTTCCCTTGGCCTGTAGCAAAAATGGTTCTTTATCATTGATCCGCTCTAATATGACTGCTTGCTTTTGCCTCAGAATGTCTGGTGATAAGGAATACGTGCCCGAGGAAGGACAGGAGGAAGGGCCGGACATAGTTTATGGTCTTCGGGGGGAAAACTTCTTTGTAGTGCAATGCCAGGCAGGTCCATGGCTTGAAATGGAGGGTGAGGCCGCCCGAGTCGGCCTTCTCTACCAGCAACACATCCACATTTCCAATTTCGGTATTGCGGGTAAGGTAAAGGATAAGTTCAGTTCTTTTTCCTATGCGATTTTGCTATATTTCCAGGACCTAATTCATCTTTCTCTTTTGACGCAGGACTTGCCTCATATTGTATTCCAAGGGGGCTGGTGAGACTTTCAGGACTTTTATCGCTACATCCCACCCGTCGTGAAGTACTTGCTTGAGCAGGCTGGCTTTGGAGAGTTTTTGCCATGCCCTACCATGAGGGCAGATGCAGCATATCTGATAGCTCAGGTTGAGAGATTTTTTCTAGAGACCATGTCCTTCCATATGGCCTTTGCTGAGATGACCCTAACGCTCATGGATTGGGCTATGATTACAGGTATCAGTGTAGGGGTCGTTCCCATAGCCAACCTAGCAGTGCCCAGCCGAGATGAAATCAATAGGTTAATAGGGGATTACCCCCCCTCCTCCAGTCAGCATGGTGTCGAGGTTAAGATGACCTGGCAGTCTGATCTTATTGGGCTACATGAGTTAGTAGATCTCGGGCAGCCAGATGTGCAGATTTATATTGAGCCTGACCGTGCGATCATATTGGTCCCCATCACTCTCCTCATAATGTTGGGCAAAACTCTCTTCGCTAACGCTAACAGCAGACGGGTCAACCAGGGCCTGCTTACCCTGATGGACAATTGGCTCGACGTTCATAGATACAACTGGGGCGAGGCTGGTTATGCTATGTTGATGTCCAGCCTAGTTGGAGCCTCCGTGGGAAATGTGAAGTCCGTTGTTGGCTTTTGGCCTGCTCTGGAGGTAATCTCTCAAACTCTTTTATTTTTATCAGTCTCTTTGGATAGTCGTTGTCAGCTTGTGACTCATCTTTTCTGTACTGCTCTAGTTAGGCATGGGGGTACCTTCATTTTCAACCCGGACGTCTGCTTCTTCACTAGGAAATATTCACCTATTCGCTTTTGAGCAACTGGAACAAACATTGGCGTTGAGATGTGGGCATGAAGCATCTGGAGATGGGCTTAAGGTCCCAATTCTATTTGATGATCCCTGAGCAGGTAAGGCCTTTTCCCCTCTGTTTATTTCAGTTCGGAAATTTTCCTTTGTTATTATGTTGCATTCTTGACTGATTGGCCACTTCTTGACTTAGGCAAGTCATATATGGCACTTACATTGGCTCTCTTTTTTGGGATTGGACTACTGTAGGTCCATCTCGCCTCTTCAACAATCGTCGTGTAATCTTCATCTATGGAGTATGGGCCAGAGCCTACTACCTAGGGGAGCGGATAGTTCATCAGTACCAAGGCTACCTCGCCACCCTTGATCCTCCCACAAATGTCATGGATCCCGTAGGTAGTATCGAGGAGCTTACTATGGCCTTCCTTCAAAATGGGATCCCCATCAATGCCCTTCTCATGCCGGGAGACTATCGGCTGTGGTACTAGTCTATGCCATATCGATTTATCCTTCCGTGCTTTGTCCCTGGCATT
Organism: Chloranthus sessilifolius; assembly: GCA_021018995.1. Taxonomy (NCBI): domain Eukaryota; kingdom Viridiplantae; phylum Streptophyta; class Magnoliopsida; order Chloranthales; family Chloranthaceae; genus Chloranthus; species Chloranthus sessilifolius. Next base: position 102,930,702 of record CM037597.1, read on the forward strand.
AATTTCCTCACTTTCTGCGGCCCACGCTCACAGGTAATCCTCTTTTCCCTTTTCGATTGGTCGCCTTCAAGTTTTTTATTCAACTTTTGTTTCTACTGAGCGAATCTTTATCTTTTTCACAATTTATCTAGGGAGGCGATTCAGACAATGAAGGTGGAGAGACAACGGGTACTGTCGATGCTTCAGGGGCTGGTCCCTCAGATGCTGGTCCTTCCAGTGTGGGTCCCTCAGATGCTGGTCCTTCAGCTGCCGGTCCTTCAGGCTCTTCTCACATGGGTGCCTTTGGTGGTGCACCTGCTGTGGTTCATGGGACCTTTAAACGCCTTGACAATGGCTTTCTTTCAGATCTATGCGCTGATAAAGATAGGCAGGCCCACCTTTCAGCCGATGCGGTTCGGGTTCCTCCTCTTGAGGTGGTTCCAGGAGTAAGACTTTTCATGGTCATTCCTCCTTTGTTTCGGCTCTTTTGATAAATGCATGTGTTTGCTAATAACCCCTCTAACTGAAATCTTTCTCCCTCTGAATTTAGAACTTTGAATCAGCCATGGACCATGCCACATACTACCACAACATCGCTGATCTCCGGGATGTGGAAATGGTGAGTATCTTACTGCTCAATTTTTCTCACTACTTGACCATCCTTATTTTTCCATTGATCCTGATTTGTGACCTTGGCTATGGCTTGCAGTGTTCATGTGACAAGGATTCGTGCTCTTTACTTAGCTGGCTTTCACTGGTGTGGTCCCGAGTAGGAAATATGCGGACCTTTTAGAACTTGTCGCGCCGGCGAAAGAAATGGAAGGTTGCCAGCAAGGACTAGGCCTAGTTTCTTCATTCAAACACTTTGAGATGATAATTTGGGTTTTAACAAATTGTGATAGATAATTGTGGCACTTTTGGGATGATCTTTTGCTTTGAAATGTTTAGTGCTCTTTCTTTGATCGCATGCTATGTTTCCCTTGCATTATATATGATTGCTTGCAGGATGGTTTTGACAATTGCTTGCAAAAATGACCCTTGAGGTCGCATGCCTTGCTGTGGGTTTTTCCAGCATAAAATTTAAATGATTTCAATGTTAGATGCATTTCAAATTTTTATATTTGTGAATGTAGTTAAGGCATGAACCACAGGTGAACAGGCAAACTGGCTAAGGGGTCCAGCAAAGGCACACAAAAAATCCCCTTAAATGCTCCATAAAAGGCATGAAAAGGGGCCAGATTGATCTGGCGCATGTATTACATGCGCCAGGCCAATCCTAGGGAGATTTACACTGGCACATTTATTACATGCGCCAGGTTTAGCCTGGGGGTAGTGGGCCCTTTATATGCCTAAGAAAGGCCATTTTCTCTCTTTTTAGTTTGACTTGGCTTTTTCAGCTATTTTTCCCCTCCTTGCTTTCCCAAGGGTGGGTCCATCGACATACATTGAATTTTATATTTTTGAAAGATCTTTGTACGTCCATGGACCCGCTTTCTAACCTTCCCTTACATGGAGGGCCCATAACCGATTTACTCCTTTCTTTGGGCTTGGGGCCCAATTTTCTAAAAAGTTGGCTTAGGAGCCTGAAGGAGAGTGAGCTCTTCCCTTCTTTCTTAAGGTTCCTTCACGGTGGGACCTACTTCATGCGGCGACCTCGTTTTGGGATGCAAATGCCCATGTGTTCCATTTTGGGAAGCGGGAGCTAACACCCACTCTTAAAGAGTTATCCAATTTGTCCGGCTTGAAGCCCCACAAAGGCCTTACAAGAGTCATGCCGAAGCCAGGTTATGCTAAGGCCATTCACCTTACCCAAGATTTGAAAAAATCCAAGTATGAGAAAAGTCTCATTGGTGGGCCAACAAGGTGCTCGATCAAATTCCTCAAAGAACTTTTCGGTGACGAAAGTCTTCGAAAATTTATGGTTAGGAATATCCTTAATGTGAAAGTCTTCAAAAATTTTCGGTTAGGAATATCCTCAATATGAAAGCCTTTGCTCTCACTCTCATCTCGGAAGTCCTTTTCTTCACTGGGGGAGAGAGCTTCTCTCTGGCTCTCAGCGACGTTTTGATCGAGTTAGAAGAGAGCCGATCAGTGATGCACCTGGTCCTTGTTGAACTATACCGATGCCTTGTTGCATTCATTCTGGGCAAGGTGGAGAGCGTCAAGGGATGTCCTTTGCTACTCTAGGTTGTGTTGGGTGAGCATCTCGCTATCTTGGGACCCATGCCTCGCTTTTACATCACTCGAGGTGAGGCAGTTCGATGCTTTCTGGGCAGGTGTCACTTGATTTCGCGAGAGAATTTGTCAGTTTTGAAGCTTTGGCGAACCGATGCAGAGCTGATATGGAGACTTCCTTGGTTGGATTGGACCTTCCCAGTAGTTCGTTCCACAGACCATGAGGGCATCACGGATTGACTGGCAGCACCTTCTACTTCCCATTCTGGGTGCTGCATCAGTTCGACTGCACTCAGCAGGTGCCTTGTGAGGTGAAACCCCCTCTATGTGATTTGATATTTTCTAGGGGGTCTTTTGGGGACATGGATCAGATTGTTGCTCTTTGGGAGATGCATCAGTCGACGCTAATGTGTGATTTAGAGCAGGGAGATTCAGTTCAGTTTTTCCCAGGGTACGAGGCTTGGCTATTAGCTGAGCAGCCTGCTGTGGATCATTTGGATTAGGTAGAGAGTATTAATATGGAAAGGCCCTGGCCGAAGAAGGAGACGGTGCTTCGAGTTCGCATTGAGTTACTGACCGAGGAGAAGAGGGTCCTGCAAGAGCTTTTGGCACAAGAGAAAGAGCTGGCACAGCTGAGAGTGAGATCCTTCGTCTGGAAGGATACTTGAATGTTGCTCTCAGGGCCACCGATGCTTCTCTTGGAAGAGGTATAAGAGCATTCATGGTCGTTGGCTGACCGAGCGGAATGTCCGGGAGGATGGTTTTTACGTGAAGACTAGTGCCTTGAAGTGCTAGCTGGGCCGTTGATTCCCTCCTACACATATATCTTTTTACACAGATCTGATTCACAGAAAGGGGCATAGAAACTCCCACACAGATATTTTTGGTATACATATTTTCTTTATGTTTTTGTTATTTTTCTGCTTTTGTAAACAAGAAAGAAAGCTAGACATCCCACCGATTATATTTTGAGATGTGGCGTAAGTAAAGATGTGAAATTGTGAATGGAAAAGGAAAATCTATTATCTTACAAAAAGTATGATTTCTTTTTCTCTTCTATTTGTTTTTTTTTTTCCTTTTTACTTTTTTTTTGAATGCCTTACTCACATGGTAAGATGACGGGTCCTCTTCTTAGCATGGTCGAACCTCCTTTATGCCAAGATCGGAACATCTATCCCTTTGGATTGATTCAAACTTTTCTCCTTACCTCGAGTCATACTTTTGACAAAGCTATTTCACAAAGACAATTTTGGTCAGGGCCCGATTTGACCTAACATGCGTGACCCAGTCGGAAAAAGGGTAACAGAGAGAGAAACCAAAAGGGTTCCATAAACATCAATCTTATCAATCATTTCAAACCTTTCTTCTTCAATTTTTTCTTTTTAATCCCTTTTTACTCACAACGCCCAAGGTGGGTTCGTCGTGCCCATTTTTGCCCTCTTTTTACCCGTGGTGCCCTTTCGAGTTTTCACCATGTTCAAGGGTTTAGCTCTCTTACCCCAAGCGCCCTTTCGAGTTTTCACCTGGTCCGCACAATGTCGTTGTTTTTACCCGTAGTGCCCTTTCAGGTTTTCACCACATCCATCTTACTTTGAGCTTGTATTTTTTTATTTTATTTCCTTCTATACTTTTTTTTCTTTTACCTTGAAAACCATGACATAGATGTCAATTCCGTCATAGCCGGTTAGATGGGGTTCTGGTGTCATCTCACAACTCAGCTCGTGTTGACTTAACAGATACTATGACTGCTTGTGACCCTAAAAGGAGGGGTTTCTTCGGGGTGTAGCTTGGGTATGGGTCGGGTTAGGATTGAAGGTATGCTGGGCTAAAAAAGGGTTTCGTTGATTCGGTTTCAGTCTTCCACAACATACTTCTTCCTTGGGGGATCTTTACTATACAAGCCCCCATGATTCTTCTATTTCTTTTTCTTTTGTTATATTTCAGGCAATCTCTTTTTGATGTTTTGCTTTTCTAATTTTTTTTTATTTTGATAGTAAGCCTATTTTCCCTTCTTTTTTATTTTTGGTATTATACTCCCTTTTCTTTTTTAGGGAAGGGGATTGAAAGAAAAGCCAAAGCTCAAATGGGGTAGCAAAGGATATCATCATTTTTAGGGATACTTTTTGGCTACTATGCTTGGAATGATAGCCTCTTTTGTGTGGTTCTTAAGCAATCATGTATCTGTTTCACCAATACTTACCTTGTCGCGAGAGACCTATGAGTAGAACCATCGGACGTATCCAGGATTGATGGGCTCATATGAGTGATCTCCATCCATTGTGGCGAGGCGGATGGTGTGTCCCAGCAGTACTTCCTTGATGACATACAGTCCCTCCCAATTAGGCCTAAACTTTCCTCTTGGATCGGCGTGGAGGGAAGGAAAGATTTTCATCAGCACAGTGTCTCCTACCTTCAAATCTCGACTGTGGACACGTTTATTGTAAGCGCGTACGATTCGCCCTTGATAAACTTTGGTATGACACAAGGCTAGGAGTCTTTTTTCGTCCAATAAGTTCAATTAGTCAAAGTGGGATCTCTCTCTTCCTGCTTCGAGTAATCCTAATTCAAGGAGGATTCGGAGTGAGGGTACTTCAACCTCTACCTGTAGGACGGCCTCGGTTCCATACACAAGGGAGAATGGTGCTGCCCCTGTAATTGTATGGATCGACATTCTGTAGGCCCATAAAGTAAAGGGCAGCATTTCACTCCAATCTTGGTAGGTGACAACCATTTTTTTAAGTATGCGGACGACTGTCTTGTTCGTAACTTCCACAACTCCACATGTTTGAGGCCGATAAGGTGACGAGCGATGGTGTTTGATCTTGTATTACTCACAGAAGACCCGGATGTGCTTGTTTGTAAAGTTTATGCCGTTATTCGTGATGATATCTTTGGGTACTCCAAATCGACACACAATATTGTTCTTGAGAAACTTCTCGATGTGACCGGCCATGATGTTGGCATATGACGCTACTTCCACCTAATTAGTAAAGTACTCGATAGCAACGAGGATAAATCGATGTCCGTTTGAGGCTTTCAGATTAATATACCAATGACGTCAAGGCCCCAGGTATTAAATGGCCAAGGAGTGGTCATGCAGTATAGATCGATGGTAGGAGCGTGTATCAGACTGGAGTGTTCTTAACACTTGTAGCATTTCTGAACATGTTTGCAGCAATCCGATTCCATAGTGGACCAAAAGTATCCCTGCCGTAGAATTTTCTTAGCGGGCATATGACAGCTGACGTGGGCACTGCATACTCCCTCGTGGATATCCTTCATGATGTTGATCACTTCAGCTTCAGTAAGGTACCTGAGCAAGATATTATTGTAGGATCGCTTATAAAGGCATTCACCATAGATAACATAGCATGCCGCTAGACATTGAATGGTCCGCCAGGCCATCTTGGATATATCCTAAGGAAAAGTTAGTATCTTGAGGAAATTCTTGATATCTGAGAACCAAGGTGGCTCATCATCAGGCTTCGGGAGTTCCTCAATCTGTAGGCAAAAGGCCGGCTCATCCCTTTGCTCGATCATGATCGGCTTTCTCTCGACACCGTAGGGGATCTTTATCATTGATGCCAAAGTTGCTAACACATCGGTGAAGCGATTATTTATCTGTGGGACATAGGAGAGCATTACATCCTCGAAGCCTGCTATCAGATCTTCCAGGTGCTCATTGAAGGGGATTAATTTCTCCACCTTCCTCTTCCAATCTCCATTCGTCTGGCATATGATCAACTAGGAATCGCCAAACACTCTGAGGTGGGTTACCTTCAGGTCAATTGCTGCTTGTAGTCCAGCGGCACAAGCTTCTTACTTGGCCATGTTGTTAGTGCATGGGAAGTTGAGCTTGATGGAAACTGGTACATGTGATCCTCTCGGCGAAATTAGAATGGCACCAACTCCCTAACCCTCAACATTGGCTGCCCCGTCAAAGTGCATTACCAATGATTCTTTTGCTTCCTCAGCATCGTCTTTTATCATGAACATGATGTTCTCATTAGGGAACTCGATTCTCAAAGGCTCATAATCTGGAAATGGATTATCAGCAAGATGATCAATGAGTGTTTTCCCTTTGACTGACTTTTGAGTGACGTAGGTGATGTCAAACTCAAAGAATAGGAGTTGCTAGCATGTAGTCCGTCTAGTGAGGGCCGGCTTCTCGAAAAGGAACTTCAATGAATCCATACGGGCTAAAAGTAGAATGGCTTGGGATAGTAAGTAATGGCAAAACCTCTGAGTGTCCCATACAAGAGCTAGGCATGCTTTCTCCAGATGAGAATAGTGCAACTCGTAATCGATAATCTTCTTGCTAAGATAGTAGATAGCCTCCCTTCTTCCTGTTTCATCATGTTGCCCTAGGACACATCCCATCAAACTTTCATTGTGGAGAGATAGATCAAGAGTGGTCCCCCCGGCTCGGGTGGTACCAGCATAGGTGGGTTGAGGAGGTAGCTTTTGATTTTATCGAACGCTGCCTGACAATCATCATTCCATTCAACGGCCAAATTCTTTCGAAGTAGCTTGAAGATCGACGTACAGATAGGTGTGAGCTGCACAATGAATCACCTAAGATATTGTATCCTGCCCACCAACCCTCTGACCTCTTTGTCAGTAGACAGTGGTGGCATTTCTGTGACAGCTTTCACCTTGACTGGGTCGACCTTGATACCTCTTCTACTAATAATGAAGCCCAATAGTTTTTCGGACATAGCGCCAAATGTGCATTTCTACAGATTTAGACATAACCTATACTTTCTCAGCCTCTCAAACAACTTTTGAAGGTTTATTAGATTATCGCTTCACTCCAGGGACTTGACTATCATATCATTGACATACGCTTCAATTTCTCTATGCATCATGTCATGAAACAACGTAGTCATAGCTCTCTGGTACATTGCCCCAACATTCTTTAGCTCAAATGGCAGTGGAGTGGGGACATCATCAATAAATCTGATACACTGATGTGAGCTAGCATCCATCTCAACTGAGTCTCCAATATAAGTTATCGACTCATCTTTTCAAAAGGATTAATGGCACTATCTTTCTTTCCCTCTGGTTGGGCTTGTGCTGCTGTAGGTGCTTCTGGCTGCTTAGATATGTTCCCAGATATTGAGATAAAGTCTACTGCCCCTTCTCTACTGCTGCCGACATTGGCATCTGTCTGCTCATAATCGAGCAAGACTTGATGAGGATTATAGGTTGGTCCCCAAAATTTGAAATGAAGTGGCTACCTGTAACTGATGCGCCTGTACTGTTGGCTCGGAGGGGCAGGTAATACTTGGTTCACCTCAATGATAGATGGTTGGAGGAAAAATTAGGCCAGGTTGGGGTGATGAGGTTTGCGGGTGGTTGCACTGGGGGTAATGGGGTAGGAGTGGACCGTTGATAATTAACAGGTGATGGTGGGTGATGGGGGACTTGATCGGATATTGGGTAACTGATGGGGGTGGTAGTATAGGGTTGATATGCATTTATTTACACATAATTGATGGGAGTAGGTGATGAGAAATAGGCCCTAAGATCTAGGGATTTAATTTGTGGTGCTGGGTTGGGGAAATAATCTGACAAATTCAAGGGTTCAATCACCCCAGTACTCCTCTCTTCATGATTTCTTTGCAACGATGCCACATAACTTTCCTAATCACTGATATAGTCTAACAGGTTAAATTCAAACTCTTCCTCACATTCCTCTATTATCCCGATGGTGGGTCTTGGACCTACTCCTCCGATAGTGTCAGGGTAAAGGCACCTGATGTATATTTGCATGTTGGCTCAGTTGGGAAGGTGCAGGTGGAATGATTTTCTCGACTTTAATTAAATCTTATATCACGTGCTTCAATGGGAAGCAGCGATCAGTTTGGTGACTCGAACCTTCATAAAAATTACAGTGAGTGTTGGGGTCATAGTTCTTTGGGATAGGATTTGGAGGAGGTCGCGGTTGGAGGGTAGTAACTAGTCCCTTTTCTATTAGCAAAGGTAAAAGTACATTCAAAGATTGCCCCAAGTACATAAAAACTCAATTGTAGTAGGCTCTCCTCTGCTCTGAAGTCATTTGCAGCCCTTATCCATTCCCTGTTCTTTGTATTGGCTCAGTTTTGACTGGTGTTGGCTAGGCTATCTTAAATTGGAACGAGGTTATATTATTATTGGGCCTAGTGTTGGCAATATTCTAGACATTAGCTCCCGCTCTCTTCTCATTTCTCTGTTCGAAAAATCTTCTAACTCCTCTAGCTCCCCCGGGTACATTTTTGCTCAAGCGACCTTCCCTGATAACATCTTCACAGCGATTGGCATTCCTTACCAGATCAACAAAGCTGGACTACTACTGATACACTACAAAGTCTGAGATCACTAGTAGAGTGTTCTTGGAAATCATTTCTATTTGTTCGTCATCAGGTATCCTATTTCTAACCTGAGCTGCCAGTGCTCTCCAACACCCTAAATAATCGCTAAAGGTTTCATTCGGGTTCTACTACGAATGGGCCAAGTCTGACTTGCTTGGTTCAATGTCTATATTGTAGACATACTGTTCTTGAAATAGATGCGTCAAGTCCTTCTAGGTCTTATCATAGATGATTCTAAGGATGTGAACCACCTTAAGGCTGAACCAGTAAAACTTTTTTGAAAGACCTTTATTAATAGTCATTCGTCCCCTCTATATTGGCACATGTCCCCACAATAAGAATTGAGGTGTGCTATGGGATTGTTGGTGTCGTTATACTTGTCAAAAGCTAGCATTTTAAATTTTGTTGGTAAGGGGACCTCAGCAAACAAACACAAATTTGAGAAGTCTATGGCGGGATTTCAGCACCACCCATCTTCAACAACTGCTTCTAAATTTTTTCTAACTATTCTTTGAACTGCTCTGATTCCTGGGCCCTTAGTGGGTCTAGGCCATGGGCCCTTGCTGGGTCTGGGCCATGGACCCTTAATGGGTCTAGGTGATGGGGATTTGGGCCATTGGGCCATAGGGAATGTGGGTAATGGGAGTTTGGATGGTATGGATGATGGGGGTCATGGGAGAATGAGACATGGAGGCTTGATAGGGTATGGGATGGATCCATGGATGTGTCGTGTGGTTGAGAGGGAATGTGTTGGAAAGCTTTCCATCTAGTGTAAGCTTGGACCATCTCCTCCATCATGGCCATGGAAGGGGGATCGGATGGAGATGAGATATTTAAGGGTTAGAGGGGTATGGATGGGGTGGATGAGGAAGAAAAATTGGGCATGACCCCGGTAAAATCGGGCATGACCTGGTTAAGTGGTGGGATATGGGGTGGGTTGGAGAAATGAGGTGGGGTATTGGTGAATGGGGATGGATTGGGCATGTATGAGGAGGATGTATGGGGCATAGACGTGGACGATGAGTGAGGAAAGCTGGTCATGGCCCCAGTAAAAATGGGCACAACCTGGGTAGAAGGAAGGATGTATGGGGGATCGGATGCGGCATGGATAAATGTGGGTGGATTGGGTATGCATCGGGCAGATAAAAAATAGGGTATATTGGTGAAAAAGGAGGATGGGGCCGACTTTTGAGTGGGTGTGGATGGAAAATGAGATGGGTTGGGAATGGTCATGGAGGAAGGCATGGCTTGGGAAAATAATGGGCAATGGGGGGTTGGATTTTCGATATTTTGGGAAGTGGGGGAAGGGAAAATAGGGGCACCGAACGGGTCAGTGATGGTGAGGGTTGATTGGGTGAGGGGACGGAAGTGAAAAGATTTAAGGATTTTGAGGCCTTTTGAATTCTCTTTTCAGGTGGCTCTCGTACCCTAAATAGGTCCCGTGGTAAAGGTTTCGAAGCGCTTCGGAAGAATCAAAGGGTAACCCCTTGATCTATTGAAGACACGGAAACCAATGTAAACAACCCGGTCCCTCAAAACGAGTCAAAAAGAAGTCCCCTTCTCTTGACTGGCAAGGGGTATTGGGTGTCAGAGATTGTGGGGCGCAAATAGAGGCAATATAGACACTAATCGGGGAGTCTGTGGTGTGAAGCAGGCCACAGATTCGGGCTCCTGCTATCTAACCCAAAGCTGGCGCAACTATTAGGTGCGCCAGACCAAAAAGTGCTCAGTCTTATACTAGTGCAACTAATACATGCGCCAATGTAATTTTGGGGCTTTTTGACTTAGCGCAAGTAATAGTGGTGCCAGGCAAAAAAGGGCTTCTAGACAGTTTGACAACAGAGGTTCTAGCCTGAAATGAGTCTTCTAACTATTTTTTTCTAGAAGCTGGGCTTTTGGGGAGTGACTATTTTAATGAATCGGCACTCTTCCTCACCAAACCTAAGGGTACAAGGCAAGTGCGGGTCCGTTAACGCTCACTTTTTACTCAGGTTTTAAGCTTGGTAATGAGAAGGTTACCCACCCGATATACCTCAAGTGCAAGCACTTTCTCAGGTATTAGGTAGGCTGGGACTTTTTCGGATCATCACCACTAGGGGCTGCCGCCGTACTAAGACCCGGGAGATTGTATGTGTGCCTAAATAATCCATCCCGTAAAAATCTATCCCGCAAAAATCAATTTAAGTCCCCTTTGTTGGTTCAATTTTATTTTTCACATTTAAGAGAATTTTCTTAAGCTCAAAGATCAGGGGTGATGACCCCGTGCCGCCTCTACGGGTCAATGTCTTCTGTTTGTAATATGATTGCTTAAATTAAAGGTGCAAGTAGGCCCGCCAAATGGCTAAGGCCCTTAAAATGACATAGAAGTAAAGAAATTAAATGACAATGCACATGTAGACTCGCTAATCGGCTAAGGCGCTTAAAATGAGAAAAATGTAAAGAAATTTAAGACGGTGCACAAGTAGGCTTGCCAATCGTTGAAGGCTCGTAAATGACATAAAAGTAGGGGTGAGAAAGCGACATAATTGGAGGGGTGAGTAAAAAAATAGTAACAAACAACAATAAAATGGTTAGAAAAATAAAAACAAATGGCCAAAATTTCAGGAGAAACTATACTAGCTACTCCCCAGGAGAGTCACCATCTGTGCAATCGTGAGAATCGAGACGATCCCGTTGCACGACGCGCACTCGTAAGAATTAAAGAGTCACCACCCAGAGCTTTTGGTGTCCTGGGAAAACCAAATCAAATTTAAAGAGCACTGAAGTGCCAAAAATTGACTTTGAATCCGGACTACGCTAAAGATCTTCGGTAGGGGCTTCGGTTATCGATTGGGAAGGTGTTAGGCACCCAATCAACCTACTTAATGCGGTCTCTACTTATGGCCAAAAGAAAAATGACATAAAGAAATAAAAAGATTTTCTCTTGCCCAAGGGGAATTAAAATCCTATTTGTGCCCCTCCATTCCTACCGAAAATTCGACAGCATAATGGCACAAATGAGAGAATGGAGGAAGAACTGAGAAGGTAGAGGAATAGAAGGGAGAGCCGGAGCTCTCGGGCCCTTGTTGCACCACTATGGAACCTTGCATAGGCTTGCTTTGGTGAGCTTTAGTGGCTTGTATGATGAGAATCGGGGTTCTAGCTCCTAGCTTGGTAGCTAAGAGGTAGAGAGGGAAGTCTAGGGGGTAGCGCACACCTAAACTAAGTCTTTTAGATGAAAGGCTAAGGTCTAAAGAGGGTTTGAAGGTTCTGGAAGAAAAGTGCACTAGAGGAGAGAGAAAGAGAGAGAGGTTTCTTAATCTCTATTTTGAGAAATTTTTTAAGCCTTCGTAAAGGGAGGGGTGCCTCTTTATTTATAAGAAAAGGAGAGGTTAGGAAGGTGCTTAGAGATTAACTTGGATTAGCAATTAGATAATCTAGCCATCTATGGTTTCTTAGAGTTTTTAGAGCCTTGAAATGTGTGGAGGTTAGCTCCAATGGTGGATGATAGGGTGAGGCTTTAAACTACATAAGGGGTTGCAAATAGATAGTGAATGGGTGCAACAGAACTAGCAAAATACACTCCAAAGATCAAGATGGTCAATAAGTCAAACCTCAATCTTAAAATTTGAGAAAAAAACCTAGAGTTACTATTTATAAGCCTGGTGCAATTAATAGGTGTGCCAGACATATGTACAGTAAAATAGTGTTCCACAGTGGTCTGGAAGTTGGCTCCCCAAGGTAGGGCCCACTTTAAAGCTGGCGCAACTATTAGTTGCACCAAGCCATTTCTAGGGAGAAATGTCTTGGCGCAAGTAATACTTGCACCAAAACCCTAAGGGAAATCCACCAAATTACTATTTTGCCCCTACACATCGGAACACCATAACTTTTAATGTACAGCTCCGATTGGGGTGATCCTTGGCCCGTTGGAAAGTTGAAAACTTTTACTTTTCAATGGTATGAGATTCAATCATAGTACAAGGTTACAGCTAGACCTGGTGTACTACTCTTCATCCATTGCTCGGGAAAACTAGGTTTAGGTCCGGAATGGTTTCTAAGGTTTCGAAAAGACATCTAAGGGATCTAGGGTGATTCTTAAGGGTTTAAAATAGCTCCTAAGGTTTCAGAAAGGTTCTTAAGGGTACCATACATGCCATCAAAAGCTCGAAAGTGTGCCTCTCTCGAAATGTGTTTCGATCAGGCCTTGGGCCAAATTTGGGTGTCTACACGACCAATGTTAAGAGACTAGAAATATGGTGTAATGATACTGTTTATTTTCATAAATATCTGAAAGCTGCAGATTAAGATTGACGACCTTAATCTGAAGGAGGATTAGGATTTATATTTATGCACTATAGTTTAGAAAACCATTCTTTATTTATATTTCTCTAGTAGATTAGGAAATCTTAAAGATAAATAGATGTTTTTAAAATAAGGATTTGAATTGAAGATAGAAATAGAGAAAACATAGATAATCACTTCCTCGTGGGAACGATCCTAATGCTAGTACTATAATTTCCATTGTGCGCTTGCAATAGGTTAAGACTTGAGTTAAATATTAATATAAGATACATCAATCAAGACAGACTTATAGGGGAGATTCAAAATTTATTTACCTTTGAATTACTGATATTACTGATTGTATATCGAGTGAGAAAAAAAATTCTTTTAAAGAATGTCCCCCAAATTTGAGGAAAACACATTTGTTTTATTCTCAGAGACATTAATAACAAAAATTAACGAAAAATTAGAAACAATTACATAGTTAGTGAAAAAGTTATTCAAAAGAAAACGTTCTATATTATCTGAATATTTACAATGATTATGCAGAGAAAAAATTTCTAAAGTGCTAACAAAAGTAAGAACTAATTACATAAGCATAGAAACCTAGGAAAAATCTAGACACACTATCTATGATATTGGCAGCAACGTCCAAGCAATGATGTCTTCGATAAAGATCGGTCCTCGGCTTCTAACCAAAATTTTGCTGCCTCTCAAAAGGTTATAAATCTCTCCATGGATGGGGCGTCCAATAGAAGAGTAAAAAGAAAAGACTCATGAAGGTGGATGAGGTGATGGTGGGGAAGGTTTTCGACGTTTGGGGAATGGGGGTGGTGTTTCGCCAATGATTTCTGGTTTGAAAAGAAGAGATAGGAGCTCTTTAATCAGTTGTGCCCTTTCTTTTAGGAGGGCTCTGATTTCTTTTTCATGGTGCTTGAGTAGGCACTCAAATGTTTCGCTTCGCTTATTTCAGACCAACTTGGTGGTTTTTCCCTGGCAAGAATGTTGGCTATGGAAGAAGGCAAAAGGAATGGAATGAATTGACCAAGCGATACTTGTTTATTTATAATCGATCCAAACCGAGAATTCGACGAGTTACTATAAATGGACGTTATGGTTTGGTGTTGAATCATGCGAACTAGTTGGTAGTCCTATTAAATGCTAAGGGACGTGTTTGTTGATTGTAAATTGAGGCGACGTCTTTGGTATCGAAAGTTTTGCCCTTCTAATAACAAATGCATAACTTGAACAAAGCATTCTCTCAGCAATCGTAATCACTATGATTGTTCGTGGGAGATTACTTAGGCTGCAAAATCTGTCAACAAAATCATAGATACTAAGAATCATAATCACTACGATTCGATGAATCACAAAATCCATTGACATACCTACTATTGTACACATAATATATATATAAATTTGCTACGGATGAGTCGGTAACTCGACAGTGCCCGGGCGCATGTCAATTCTTCTCCAGGTCTTATAGTGATATTGTGGTCACTACCCCTTTTTCTTCTAAAGATATCATCAATTTGAGTCTCTGCTCATTAACTTTGAAGATACGATTGTCTTTGGGGTCCTGAATGCTTATTGCCCCATGGGGGAATGCTTCCACAACATTATAGGGTCCATCCCAGTGACTTCATATTTTCCCTCGGAATAGTTTTAACTGTGAATTATATAACCAAACTTGTTGGTCGAGCTCAAACCTTTTTCTCAAAATGTGCTTATCATGAAATGCTTTGGTTTTGGCCTTATAAATTAGAGTGTTTTGGTAGGCATCATTGCGAATTTCCTCTACCTCATTGATTTCAAGTTTTTCATGTTCTCCATATGCATCCAGCTTGAAATTCAATGTTTTGATGGCCCATAGAGCTATAAGTTCTAATTCCATAGGTAAATGCAAGGCTCTTCCATATACCAACCTATATGGAGACATGCCCACAAGGCATCATTCAGTCTTAGGGACTAGTCTTTTCTATCAAGCTGAACTGTTCTTTCCAGTATCTTCTTTATTTAATGGTTGGAAACCTCAACTTGCCCACTAGTTTACGGGTGATGGGGGGTTGCAATTTTATGAGTCACACTGTATTTCTTGAGTAAGTTCTTAAATTTTCGATTGTAAAAATGGCTTCCTCCATCACTTATAATAGCTCGTGGAGTTCCAAACCGTACATATATATTTTCCCTTATGAAAGAAATTACCACCTTATTGTCATTTGTTCATGTAGCTATTGCTACTACCCATTTTGATACATAGTCAATGGCTACAAATATGTATATGAATTTGAATGAAGGTGAAAAAGGACCCATAAAGTCAATGCCCCATACATCAAAGGGTTTTGCGACCAAAATCGGTTGAAGGAGCATCATGTTCCTTCAGGACATGGCTCCTGACTTTTGACACTGATTGTAGGTCTAACAAAAATTCTAGGCATCCTTAAATAGCGATGGCTAATAAAATCCTGATTGTAGTACCTTGGCACCCATTTTCCTGCTACCGAAGTGGCCCAACAAGCATGTGTAATAAAATTATAGATTATTGTGGGTGTCACTATCGGGCACACATTTCCTAATTATTTGGTCTAGACATATTTTAAATAGGTCAGGATCCTCCCAAATATAGTATTTTT
Organism: Chloranthus sessilifolius; assembly: GCA_021018995.1. Classification (NCBI taxonomy): domain Eukaryota; kingdom Viridiplantae; phylum Streptophyta; class Magnoliopsida; order Chloranthales; family Chloranthaceae; genus Chloranthus; species Chloranthus sessilifolius. The sequence continues at coordinate 102,946,105 of CM037597.1, forward strand.
TGTTAGCAAAGAAAATATATTTGTCCTGATTAGATCAGGTCAGGAGAATCTTACGTGTTGTTAAATAATTCATGATATTGGCATACCATGATATTGTTGCTTGGATGGCAAAAAGTTGCTTATCTGGGAAGGTATCATATAGAGATTCTTTACTGATGGTTTCAGTTAGTTCTATTCTGGATAGATGATCATACATTGTTAATTACTGAAAAGTACCACTTTTCACCTCTTAACCTAGCCTTTGTTGGACCTTGAAGATGACTAATAACTCTTCTTTTAGTTTGTTTTGTAGTTAGAAATAAATTGTGCAGCATAACATAAAGTATGTGCTTTTGGTGCTAAGAAGAGAGATTTCAAGCAAAAGATGATAGCTAAACCAGAAAATGATGGAGCACCATGATGGTACACACCATGGTGACTATTTTGCATGTCATGATGGACCAAGGAAGTCCAACAGATGAAAGAAGTTTAGGTGAGAGTGGAGGAAGTTGCAACAGAAGTATGTATAGAGCAGCAGAGGATCCATTGACCTATCTCGCACAGCTGAGGTGCTACCTCACGCTATTTAAGTCACTGGCAGAGCTCCCTCGTGCAGCTAAGACATGAAACACAATAGAGCTCACGAAAAAGTCGTGCAGTTAAAATGGAGGGGTTATCACAGAACAGCTCTCACACAGCACTTGCACACTTCGGCTGCAAGCATCATATGAAGAAACTTGCGGAGCTTTCACGCATTAAGCCTTCAAAAATACAACTCGCGAAGTTCTCACGAGGATCAAGCCTTAGTGTAGTAGAGCGCACTACCTCACGAGGCTAATTGGCATGAACAACAGTAGAAACCTTGCACAGTTCTTGCATGGCTTTGGAAGAGAGAGACGCCTAAAAATCCTCTCGCGCGCTTTAAAGTGCAAGCCTATACCTAGTGAGATGCGAAGGCATTTGTGCGAGTACATCACGAATGAAGTTTCTAAAGCTCTTCTGCATGAGCAATCAATACACTAAAAGTTCTTCTGCGCGAGTACATTCAAAGCTGAGGTAACCGCACTATCATCTAGAGCTCCACTGTGCGAGACAGCAATATTCCACGCCAAACTCTACCCTGCAAACACTCTGCATGTTGTGCGACAGCAGTAAATGCAGAAGCCAGCCTCGCGAAGCTCAGTCTTTCAACTTCTCAATCTTAACTCAAGGACTTTTTAAGGATTTACCCAGGTCTAGGGCACGTACCCCAAGGCACAGATTATGATGCATGCATCCAAGCGTTGAAACAATGCCACATCTGCTTAAAAAATTAGGGTTTACTCTCCTCTCGGCCACAGCATTGAGACTAAGTATATAAGCTGCACTTGTAACTTAGAAAATCATCATTCACTTTCTCCTTCAACCATTGTCAGTTGAGAGCTTAACCAGGCTAGGGTTAGGGTTAGGTTTGATCACCTCTTTTTCCATTTTTTCTTCTCTCTTAGCTCAACACTTGCTGCCTAAACCTTTGGTAACCGTTTATGTATAGTTTTATTTAAGTTTTGTAATAGGTCGGTAAACATTGAGATTTGATGTTGGGCTGTTGTGCACAAGGCTGCTGCCTTAAGGAATTTCATTATTAATAATAGCAGATTAATGGAATCTTTGTTTGAATGCTTACTCAATCTGTTATTTTCCTATCTGTTAATAGTTCTATTCAGGCTATAGCATACATTTAGGATTTGAGCTTATTGAAAGACCCATGGAAGCTTGAGCGTGATGCCCTAGGACCATGGTGGCAGATAGTAGTTTTCCTATTCTATTTTAGTATTTGTGGGTAAGGGAACCACTGCGGATAGCCTGTGACCATTTGAGTGGACAGACTATAGCCTTAGGGTAAACATGGTCGCAGATCTGAGATAGATTCTTCTCCTCTGCACTTGGACTTGTGGCCTGGTGAGAGATTGTGCAGGAGCAGACTCTCCTCTGTTCTACTTGACCGCCATCAGATGTTTGATTTGGATTCTCTATAGTGATTACAGCTATGAGGACATTTGTATTGCAAGATATTTCTAAGCAATAAATTGTTGATATAACGCCTATTTAACTCTATAGGTCTTTTGGTTCCACTAGATTCTCGATCAGATTTGTGGTTCTGGGTTTTGCCCGTTCACTTAACCTTTAGATTTTTTTATTGCCATCTGACCTCCCTAGATTTAATACTCCTATGGATGCCAGCCAGGTCTATGCGCAGATATGGGGAGCTCAGTGCACTGGTAGACATAGTGTCTGCAATAGTATTCATGGCCTGATTTGATTCATTGGATGAGGTTTGACCAGCTTACTCTTTTGGATTAGATTAGCAATTACTAGCTTGATCAATGAGATTTGACAGACTCTATATGATAGACTGTGGCCATTTGAGTGGATAGACTATAGCCTTAAGAGCACCCCAAATGGCATGGGTTAAGTTGGATACTTCCACCTTGTTGAGGTTAGTAATAACACTTCAGCAAGGACTTGCTGGAGAGAGAGCCCTAAATCTAAGTTGCCTAACTAAATGAACCTTTAACGTAAGCTACTTACTTCTCACCCTTTTATCCTTATTTTAACACACCATCATCCCCTTCTTTATACCCCTTTCTTAGGATAGGACTGCACTTTATTTCTTTCTTTAGGTAATTTAGTATGAACGTGACACCTAACTCCCTTTCTTTAGGATTGTCAGATTTGTAGCCAGATCTGGAGGCTTACTATTATAGCCCATTTTGGGTTCTAGATCAATTTCTACATGGGACAAACTCTTATCAAAACTTGCTACAATAGCCTTGGATCTTGCAAGCTTAGGATTACTTTAGTTGTACTGTTTTCATCTTTTATTTTACTTTGAATTTTTTATTTGTTCTCACCACACAATAAGCAAGCACACAGTAAATCCTTTAACAAACCACACAATAAGTTTTTGGCGCCACTGTCGGGAATCTTGATCTTTTTAGTAGACCTAAGTTATATAATATTGTATTATATTATATTTTAGAAAATTCTTTGTAGATGTGCCATAGTAGGATAAAAGTACTACTGATTTTTTGTGAATTTTACAGAATTGGACAACAGCAAAAGGGAAAAGCTAGAGCTACAATGGGAGTCTAGCTAGCTCTGTTTGCGCTTCTTTTCCCCTGAACTTAGTCCCTTGCTGTTGAATTCCTTGTAATTCATTTAGTGTAAATTTGTTTAGTTGTTATTTTAGTTTAGAAATTCTTTGAGTGTTGTAAGCATTATCCTTACTTGTTGAGTTTGTGGGTGTATACTTGGAAAAAGGTCCCTAAACCCTGGGTTGGAACCTCAAAATCTTGAGGTGGAAAGGATCCTTAGACCAAGAAACACCCCACAAAGCCCTATTACTGAAATTGAGCAAGCTGACATGGCTGAGAGTCAAAGAACCTTGAAGGAATACAATGCACCAGGGGAGTACACCTCTCCCTTCTACATATAATTCCCTTCAGTGAAAGGAAACTATGAAATCAAAGCCTCCACCATCAATATGCTGCCATCTTTTCATGTGCTTAGTAAGAAAGACCCTTACAAGCATATTGACCAATTTCTGGCACTTTACACCACTTTTAATATTATTGGCTTGGGACCTGAGGCCACTAACTGAGGTTTTTTCCTTTTTCTTTAAAGGACAAGGCCAGCACATGGCTCTCTAAGCTCCCAGCCAACAGCATACAAACATGGAGTGACCTCCAAAGCCAATTCCTAGCTAAATTTTTTCCCATGAACAAGACCAGTCAGATGAGGACAAGTATTTTGTCATTTACTCAGTCCTCAACTGAGGATTTTTATGAAGCTTGAGAGAGATTCCAGGATATATTAAAACAATGCCCCCACCACAAAATTTCAATGTGGCAATTAGGGCAAGTATTTTACCAAAGAATTAATTATAAGAGCAGGGATATGGTGGATGCCTCATGTGGTGGTAGCTACCTCCACAAGACAGCTGATGAGGCTTGGGAGCTGTCTGACATTATAGGGGAAAATTCCATGCAGCAGGAGTAACTGTCTCACAATGACAGTCAAACCCTTTCTAAGTTGGTGAAAGAGGCCACCCCTAGAGGTGGAATATATGAAGTGAAGGTGCAAAGTGAGTTGGAGAAGAAGGTGGACAATTTGAGTTTGAAATTTGATAAATTGATGAGTGTGACACAGCCTAAAATGGTTGCACAAGTGGAGGAGGCATGTCTAATATGCCAATCTCCATCACATTCACTACAGGATTGTCCATCAAACAACCAATTCCCTGATTTTATTATGGTCTATACTGTGAACTCTCATTGGCAAAGCATTAAGAAAATTGAAGACAAGCTTGGTCAAATTTGCAATGCTTTGAACAAAAGAGAGGAGGGTAGATTGCTTAGTCAGCCCTTGACCAACCCCAAAGGGCATTATATGATTGAAGAAGCATCCTCTACAAATGAGGATGCTAATGCAATCACTACCCTAAGGAGTGGGAGAGTGCTTGTTAATCTTGTGGGTAGGGCAACTGAGGAGGTCATACAAGATGAAAAGGAAAGAAATGAGAGTAGTGAAGAGCTAAAGGAGTCAACCCCTACTGCTGATCAGTAAGGGAAAAAGAAAGGGGCTGATGTTGAGCCCCAACAGCAACCAATAAGTGAATATAAAAGAAAAAAAAAATTTGATCATGATATGGGTAGGCATGTAGCTGTGGCACCAGCAGTCCCACAGTTGCCATTTCCTCTAGCATTAGCTGGCCCATCTCCTCTTGATAAGGGGAATGCTCAAATGGAGGAAATGATGGAGAGCTTCAAGCAGGTCAAGATCAATTTGCCACTGCTTGATGCCATAAAATAGGTCCCTGTCTATGCCAAGTTCTTGAAAGACCTTTGCACACAGAAGAAAAAAGCAAGGGTGCAGTTGTCCAAAAAGGTTTTTGCTATTGAGCATGTTGGGTCAGTTCTGTCCATTGCCATGCCTGAGAAATTATAAGACCCTGGGGTACCTACTATCCCCTGCATAATTGGATACCATACCATTGGTAAAGCCCTCTTCGACTTAGGGGCCAGTGTGAACCTACTCGCATATTTTGTGTATGAGGAACTAGATTTGGGGGAGCTGAAACCCACATCAGTTGTGCTCCAACTGGCTGATAGGTCTGAGAGGAGACCTGTAGCTGTGGTGAAAGATGTTTTTATGGGGGTGGAAAAGTTCTACTATCCTGCTGGTTTCCTTGTTCTGGACATGGACCCTTGCAAAGGTAGAGCCCCAATTCCTGTCATCCTTGGAAGGCCATTCTTGGCCACTGCAAATGCTTGCATACAATGCAGGTTAGGGGTGATGGAGGTGGCCTTTGGGAACATGAAGGCCCGTTAAATGTGTATCAAGCTGCTGGACATCCTCAGATGGACATTGAGGATTGCTTCGCAATAGATGTACTAGATGGCCTGGTAGAAGAAGAATTATCCAATCTGCTCAAAATGCCTGAACTGAAGAGGCAAAGACCTGGTCTCAACCTAGAAAAGAAGTGTGGAGCAATTCGAACAGAAGAAAGCAGTACAGAGAACTTTTCGTAAAGAATTTGAACTATTCGAAAAGTTTCTGAACTTGTCGAAAAGAAGCTTAACTTTGCGAAAAGAACCAAAAGCTCCAGCTTTCGAAAAGCACTTGAACTCTTCGAAAGGATTTCAGACCTATTCGAAAAGAGAAGAACTCCTAGCGAACAGCATCAGAGCTTTACGAAATGAACTTCAGAAGGCACAGAACTCTGCGAAAAGTCCCCCAGACTTTGCGAAATAATTTTTTAAAGATTCTTAGCATCTGTAAGGGTAATTCAGTAATCTTTTGCATGCGCCCCAATGCAAATACAAACCAGGAACATTCTAGAAGATTATGAGCACGAACCAAAGGCATATTCCAGCCCATGTGAACACCCAAAGAAGATATCACTTGGCGGGAACTTCTAGAAGCTCTAACAGATTTTCAAATTGCATAACAGAATTGATGCTACATGCTTTGATTGGTGAACGGATCGAGAAATTCTGATTGGCCAGAACAGATCTGGATCCTTGTCCTCGACTCCTATTGGCTGATATGGATCTAACCAATTCTGATTGGTTGATGCACATCTGAAATGAACTTCGGGAAAACTATAAATAGAAGAACGATTTGCCCAAGTTGGGTATCCAGATTTTGAGCTTCATTTCTATTCCCCCATTTCCAAATCAGCTAGCTTGTCTGAAACCCTTGTAATAGCCTAACTTTTACTTGCAATTGAGAGCTGTGAGATACCTCTGTAATTCAAACGAGAATTGTATTCAAGACTACAGATCTGAGAGCTGTTTAAGCTGTGCTCTATAATTGTAATGGTGAATCTGAAAAGGTTGCTGTAAACCGTACGTTCTCAATTGGATTCGTGTTAAGGGTTCCCTCTGATCTCCTTATTGCACTACACTCATTTAGACTTACTATTTTTCATGCAATTTCCCTTGATTCATTAACCCTGTGGGAATTAGTGTTTGTAACCTAATCTCTCACAGCATTTGTAGTGATATTTCTTGTTCTGAATTAAGGGTTTAGATTAAAGACTATTGGATGGTCTGTGGCCATTAAAGTGGACATACCATAGCCATAAGCCTAAATCTAATCCTTGAGTTAGATTTATTTCTCTTACATCGGTGCTTGTAGCCAAATGAAGATTGGATCATCTCTCATTTGATCTGCAGTCATTCTCATTATCTTTCAAGGACCAAATCAAAGTTAGATATTATTTATCCATTTTTATAAGTTTACATCAAAATCCCCCCAACTCAGATCTGGATCATTTAGTTTAACTTTTACTTTTATCATTTAGTTAATGTGACAAATTCAACCTCCCATCTTATGTGCTTTGTAGATAGGATAAGAGGCCAGATCTGGAGGTTTATCTTGCATTTTAAAATCAATTCCCTGTGGACGATCTTTTACTCACTTATATTTTAAAACTTGCTACAATTGGCCCTGATCTTGCAGGTTAATTGAGGTCTCTCTGTGTTGATATTTTTGTATTCTTTTAGTAAATTCATCCTCTGTAAGTCTATTTTCAAAACACAAATAAATCATGCACACTAGAGACAACAACAATTACCAAATGATCGATTTTGCCCCATCTCCCCCTCTGACACTTATTAATTACCAGTGGCCCACATCCATCACACCACCGCCAATACATATATCCACTAACCCCGTCAACCCCATTTGGGCAACTTTTTCCACTCCTCCAACCTATCCACCTCTAGCAAATGTTAACCAAGTGTTATCCACCCATCCCAATCCACCAATCCAAGCACTCGCAAGGCCTGCATCCACTCCATTCCAGATCCCGAGACTAACCTTCGATCCCCGTCAAGTTCCCCTCAGTTATGAATAGACAGACATCAATACAAGCGGTGATAGAGGAGAAGTTGATTTTGTTACCCAATCAGGAAGAATCTCTAAACCACCTGAAGTATCGATACCAACCCGACTAGAAGAGAAGAAGGAACCTGCCGCAGTGCCCCCCTTCAAAAAAATGAGTAGAGAGCAAATACTAGAAGCACAGTTGAAGAGAATGACAACCCACATCACTGTTTGAGACCTTTTAATGACATCCTTGCTTCACTTCCAAGCTCTAAAAGATGCAAATGTATCCATCCAAGTAACCCCTGATGAAGTAGGACAGATAATTGGGCAGGTTTTAGCTCCCAATGCCATCTCATTTTCGAATGCTGATCATCCAGATGAGGGAAATAATCATTCCAAACCCCTCAACATCATAGTAGAACTTGAGAACTTGATTATTCCATTAGTACTTATAAACAATAGATCATCCTCGAATGTGATCCCTCTGAGAACCATAACCAAGATAGGGGTGGATCCCTTCGCGTTCAGGCCAGCTAGAATGAGCGCCAGAGGATTTGCTAACACAAGAAGAGAAATAATTGGAGAAGTTGATCTTGAGCTCACTATTGGGCTAATGACCTTTTCCATACCTTTCCAAGTTATGGACATCATATCCACATTCAATCTGTTATTAGGACGACCATGGTAAAATGATGTCGGGGGCATAACTTCAACCATGCACCAAAAGCTTAGATTCATTTCAGAGCAAAAGATCATCACCATTCTGGGTGAGGGGAAAGAGGAAGGAGAAAAGGTTACTCATAGGATCGAGAACCTCAAAGTGTTAGATGTGCCGCAGATAGTCGAAGATACAGACCTCCACAGTTTTGAATATGATGTATCGATAGTAATCCTTGAGCTCCTCGAGAAGATCACCCTAAAGACTAGAGGTAAAATAGTAGCAGCAATGGCCATGCCCCAGAAATGGGGCTATCAGAAAGGTAAAGGATTGAGAACTCATTTGCAAGGCTGAAAGGACCTACTTAGAGCCAGAGGCGGACAACAGATCAGATTCAACTTAGGCTTCAAGCCTATTGAAGAAGTTCAGGAAGCCAAGGAAAACCCGAACCATAGCCGTTGTTAAAGCTCGGGGAATAGACCCAGAAGATGCACCCCAATCGTGGTCTCATATTCGGAGTACATTCGTGAGCGCATGGGTCATAAAAATTTATCAGAATGGGGCAACACAGTTGACCCTACACAAACTAGTGGCCACGATCCACCCAACCAATTCCCAAATCACTCACCCCAATATGGAAATAGACCTGACATCTTTGTCCCTCTTCGAAGAAGAAGTTCCCCCGTCAATGCACCCCCCTGCCATAAACCACCACAAACCCATGTTGACGTTTGAGGAACGGGTCTCGGACGAGCCCATGATAAACATGATGAAGGTTGGCCCTCAAAATCCATCTCAATCAGCCTCCTCCATCAAACCAGGTAAAGGTGCAACACCGTAGGCAAGGAATTGGGCGTTTGTGCCCCTAACTCTGAAAGTATCAAGTGGCCACAAATACGACACCATCTTCCCAAAAAAAATAGCTTGTAAAAAGTGAGATTAGCCCTCGGCAGGCAATACCATGTATGTACAGAGACCCGCATTACTAAGGGCCAATTTCTAAAGGAAAGAAAGATCCTAAAAAAATAGAAAAAATACAAAATCCAAAAGTATTGTCTTTCAAAATTCTCAAGAAAAAGAAAATTGATGCCTTAATTGAAATTAGTCCTATAGAAATATAAGAAGAGGTACGAGACACGAGTCTGGATGAGGAGATCCTAGTTGAGGAGCTTCCCAATGAGCTCCTTAACCACTTTGCTGATTTGGAGCATGGCCCTACCTTAATCATCGAAGAAACAAAGGACATCAATTTGGGTACTGAGGCGGTTCCAAGAATCTCTAAGATCAAAACGTCTCTATCTCCCGAGGAAAGAAAAGAATAATTGATTTCCTTCGATCATACCAAGATGTCTTTGCATGGTCATACGAGGATATGTCTAGTTTAGATATCAATTTGGCCGAACATGACTTGCCGCTATATCTAGATGTTAAGTCAGCCAAGTAAAAGCTGAGACGCCTCAGGCCAAAATGGATGATGAAAGTGAAGGATGAGGTCATCAAACAGTAGGATATAGGGTTTCTCATGTTCTCCAAATACCCATAGTGGCTGGCCAACACCATCCCTGTACCAAAGAAGGAAAGGTCTGCATGTTCATTGACTTCAGGAATCTGAACAGGGCGAGCCCAAAGGATGACTTCCCGTTGCCACACATCGGCATCTTGGTCGATAACACCGCAAGGCATTGGATGCTCTCCTTCATGGATGCATTTTGTAGATACAATCAGATCAAGATTAATGAAGTAGACCATGAGAAAACAATGCTCATCACTCTGTGGGGAACTTTCTACTACAGAGTCATGCCGTTTGGATTTAAGAATGCCGACACAACATATCAGAGGTCCATCACAGCACTCTTCCACGACATGATGCACTGAAAAATAGAGGTATATGTCGATGACATGATCGCCAAATCACCAGGGAGAGGTGACCATCTGATAAACCTCCCGAAGCTATTCAAAAGACTGAGGAAGTACAGGCTACGTCTGAACCCTCAAAAATGTGCATTTGGTGCCATGTTCGGAAAGCTACTCGGCTTCATCGTCAGTAGAAGAGGCAACGATGTCGATTCGGTGAAGGTAAGTGCTATCGTCGAAATGCCACCACCATCAACCGAGAAAGAGGTCAGAGGCTTTTTAGCCTGGATATAGTACATCAGTCACATCATTGCACAACTCACTCCTATCTGCACACTGATCTTCAAGCTACTAAGAAAAGATTCACTCGTTGAATGAAACGATGACTGTCAGACAACATTTGATAAGATCAACGGCTACCTACTCAACCCGCCAATGTTGGTACAACCCAAACCAAGGAGACCACTCTTAATGTACCTCTCCACAACAGAAGTTTCAATGACATGTGTCTTAGGGCAGCATGATGAGAAAGGAAGAAGAGAGCAAGCCATCTACTACCTGAGCAAGAAATTCACTGATTATGAGACAGGCTATTCTCATCTGGAGAAAGCATGCCTGGCTCTCGTATGGGTTACACAAAGGTTCAGCCACTACTAGCAATCTCAAGCCGTTCTACTCTTGGTGCGAATGGATCCTTTGAAGTACTTGTTCGAGAAGCCAGCTCTCACTGGCCAAACTACACGCTGACAGCTTCTCTTATCAGAATTTAACATCACATACGTCACTCAGAAGTTGATCAAGGGGCAAGCAGTAGCTGATCATCTGGTCGAGAATCCCTTACCGACTACAAGCCTTTAAGAACTGAATTCCCAGATTATGACATCTTGTTTATGACAGAGGATGACACGGAGGAGATGGAGGAGTCCTAGGTAATGCACTTCGACGAGGCAGCAAATGTCAATGGTCAAGGAGTTGGCACTATTCTAATCTCACTAAAAGGATCTCATGTACCAGTCTCCATCAAGCTCAATTTCCCTTGCACTAACAACATGGCCGAATATGAAGCCTGCATAGCAGGCCTACAGCCAGCCTTGGACCTGAATGTAATGCATCTCAGGGTGTTTGGCGACTCACAATTGATCATATGCAAGACAAATGGAGATTGGAAGATGAAGGATGAAAAATTGATCCCATACCACGAGCACCTCGAAGATATGATAGCATGCTTCGATGATGTTACCTTCTCCTATGTCCTACGAGCAAGAAATCGCTTTGTCGATGCACTAGCAATGTTGCCATCAATGGTAGAAATCTCCTATGGCATTGAGATGAATTCAATCATGATCGAATAGAGAACGAGCCTGCCTTCTGCCTTTAGATTTAGGGACTAGAAAGGTTAGATGATGAGCCACCATGGTTCTTAGAAATCAATAATTTCCTCAAAACTCGTGCTTTCCCTAAGGGGACATCAGAGATAGATAGGCGGACCTTCTAATGTTTAGTGGCTAATTACGTCATCTGTGGCCAGTGCCTCTACATGCGGTCATATGATAATATCCTGCTCCGATGTCTAACTGAGGGTGAGGCAGCCAACATCATGAAGGAGATTCCCAGGGCGTGTGCGAGGCCCTCCTCAATGGACACGTGCTCACCAAGAAGATCCTATGGCAAGGATATTTATGGAATACCATGGAAGATGATTGTCGCAAGCACGTACTGAAGTGCTATAAATTTAAAGAACACTCCAGTCTGACACATGCTCCTGCCATAGATCTACACAGCATGACCACTCCATGGCCTTTTGCCACATGGGGCCTCGGCATCGTCGAAAAGATCAATTCAAAAGCTTCGAATGGGCATCAGTTTATCCTCGTTGCCATTGAATACCTCACCAAATGGGTAGAGGCAGCATCCTATGCAAACATTATGGCTGGTCATGTCGAGAGGTTCATCAAGAACAACATCATTTATCGATTTGGCATGCCTAAGGACATCATCACAGATAACGGCACCAATTTTGCAAACAGGCATATTAGAACCTTATGCGAGCAATATAAAATTAAGCATCATCGCTCATCGCTGTATCGACCGTAAACCAATGGTGTCGTAGAAGCTGCTAACAAAATAATCATCTGAATCCTTGAGAAGATGGTTGTCACATACCACGACTGGAGCAAAATATTACCATTTGCACTTGGGCTGATGAAACATCAATCCGTATCATAATGCCATTTTCCCTTTTTTATGGAATTGAGGCCGTCCTGCCAGTTGAAGTTGAAGTACCTTCACTCCACATTCTCATCAAATTTGATCTACTAGAAGTGAAAGGGAGAGGCCCTATTTTGAGTAACTGAACCTGCTAGATGAGTAAAGGCTCCTAGCCTTGTGTCACACTCAGGCCTATTAGAGAAGGATCGCACGTGCTTACAACAAGCGTGTTCGCATCCAAGATTTAAAGGTGGGTGACACAGTACTTAAGAAAATCTTCCCTTCACTCCATGCCGATCAAAGAGGGTAATTCTAGCCAAACAGGGAAGGACCTTACGTCATCCTAGAGGTACTCTCGGGATATGCAATCCGCCTCGCCACCATGGAAGGAAATCACTTTCCCGAGCCCATCAACGCTGGATATGTACACCGATTCTACTCCTAGTCTCCGCAGCAAGGTAAGTATTGGTAAGATGGATACGTAACTAATTAAGGACCCCATAAAAGAAGCCATCATTTCAAAGCGAAGAAGTAAAAAAGCTTCCTTGAATACTTATACCCTTGCTACACCCATTGAGCCATTGACCTTTCTTTCATTAATCCCTCCCAGAAAATGGAAAAAGTGTATATTCTAAAAAAGAAAAAGAAAAAAAGTTACCATCAAAATCCAAAATAATCGAAAAAGCAAAACACCAAAAAGGGGACTAGCTAAAAAGAAAAAGAATAAAAAAAAAATATATTTTTAGAAAAGAAAAGAGATAGAAATATCATGGGGCATGTATAAAAATAATCCCCCAAGGAAGAAGTGTATTACTGCAGCTGGAACCCAATCAAGGAAATCTTTTAACTCGAGAATACCTCTAAAATTCCTAACCTATCCCTTTCAAACCCATGACCAAGATACATCCCTGAAGAAGGCCCTCTTTAAGGCTTACGAGTAGTCACAGTATCTATTGAGTCAGCACGAGCCATGGTGAGAGACGACAAAAGAATTTCATCCAGCTGGCTATGATGGAATCAACGTCCGTGACGTGGCCTTTGAAACAAATGATGATGATATGATAAAAAATAGAAGCTCAAAACAAATTGGACGTGGTGAAAACCTAAAAGGGCTCTACGGGAAAAAAGAGCGAGCTTGTGCGGACCAGGTGAAAACCTGAAAAGGCACCTGGGTAAAAATGCATACCCATGGACACAGTGAAAACCCAAAAGGGCACTACAGGTAAAAAAGAGGGCAATGATGGGCATGGCGAAAACCCGTCTTAGGCGCTGTGAGTAGAAAAAGTTGAAAGAGAGAAGAAAAATCATTCAGCTAATCCTTCGGTTACATCTTCGTGTTATCTGATCTCCAACTAGGCCACTCATGTTAGCTCAAATTAGGTCCTGACTAGGAATATCTTCAGAAACTGCACCATCAAACATATCACTCAAGGTAAGGATAAAGGTCGATTGGATGGACATTCTGAACTAAAATATTCTTGACCCCCACTAAGGCCCGACCACATGATTGGGTTCAACTATGCTCAAAAGTGGACCCGTCACCTCATCCCATGGTTAAGGCATCAATCATAAGGAGAGAGGAGAAGACCACACTTATAGAAGATAATAAATTTCTCTTTCCTATTTTCATGCCGACACTATGTGTGCACCACATCTCAAAAGGATGATCAGTGTGGCACACGATTTTTCCCTTTACAAAGCAACAAAAAAATCATCATCAAAAGAAAAGATAGATAATACTTGGGTAAGATAATAGATTTCCCTTTTCCATTAACATGTCTATACTGTGCTTAAACCACATCTCAAAAAGGTACTCAGTGTGATGCCTTGATTCCCCTTGTACAAAATAAAAAAAAAAAGAACAATAAAAACATTAAAATAATATATATACCAAAAAATAACTGACAAGGGTTCTTATGCCCTTTCCTATGGAGTTTTGATCTATGCAAAAAGTATGTGCAGGCCCAGGTCAATGACCCAACTCGCGCTTTAAGATATGAATCTCTGCACATAAAGTATCCTCCCAAACATTCCGATCTATCATCTAGCAGCCATGAATGCCCTTGTATCACTTTCGGGAAGCATCAGTAGCACCAAGAGGACTTAGGGCTCATTCCAGAGGAAGAACCTCACAATCGGCCACACCGGCTCTTGCTTTTACAAAATCAGCTCTAACCGGTTCTTTCTCTAAATGCTAGTGCAGGACCCGCTTCTCATCTATTAGCAACTCAATGCGGGTCTGAAACACTGACTCCTTTCTCAGCCAAGGCCCCTCTACACCACCACTCTCCGCTTGATCCAAGTAACGAGCAGAAGGCCTCTCAGATAGTAGCCAAGCATCGTACCCTAGAGAAGTCAAAAGAGAATCCCCTTGCTCCAAACCGCACATATGTGTCGGTTGACGTGTTTCTCAAAGAGCGCCAATCCTATCCAAGTCCCCAGAGGACCCTCGAGAAAAAAATTAGTCCACACAAGGGAGGTCTCTCTGAATAAGGCACCAGCTGAATATAACCATACTGGTGCAGCACCTGGGATTGGAAGTAATAGGTACTACCACTCAGGCATAGAAGGGTGATACCCTCGTCGTCTCCAGATCAAACTATCGGGAAGGTCCTATCAAGCCTTAGAAGCCTCCATACCAGCTCAACCTCAGTCAGCCAAAGATTCAACTCGCATGTATTCCCCTGTGGTAACTTATGGCATCGACCTAAAAAATAGAGAGCCGCCTCCCCTCGAACAACATAAAAGCAGGGCACGGACCCAAAATGGCATGATGCTCCCAAAGCCAGACCTGGAGCAGAACAGGGCATCCCCGGAGGCATTCCACCTAGCCTAGGGCAAAGGCGTCAAGACAGCGGTAAAGCTCTGCCAATAACAAATGCATCACAGAGCGGCCCCCTTCAAGCTCCTCCAGTATGTCATAAACTGCAAGAGAGAATCCCTCCCCCCAGTGTAAAAAAGGACCTCTGAGAGAAGGCAAAGAATGAAAGCTTTCACATTATGGATATTCTTGATCGACAATTTTCGCAAACTTTTGTTACCAAAAAGTTTTCTCTGGAATTTCATTAAACACCTGGTAGGCCCACCAACAAGCTTTTCCCATAATCATCTTTCTTTAAGCCTAAAGTCGTGTGGATGACTTTAGCATAATCTGATTTTGGCACCACCCTGGCAAGGCCTCGATGTAGCCTCAAACCTGACAGATTGGAGAGCTCTCCAAGCGTTGGAGTTAGCTCACAGATCCCAAAGTGGAAGACATGGGATTCCACTTCCCAATGAGAAACCATCAGGTAAATAAGGTCCCAATATAGAGAAACCTCAAGGAAAGAAGGGAGGCAGGCCAGCCCGAGTTGATTCAAACTTGCAAGCTCGCTCTCATTCAAGCTATCGACCCTTTTTTTCAAAAAATTGGGTCCCACACCCAAAGAGGGAAGTATAAAGGTCCTTGACCCTCCAAGAGAGACAGGGTCGGAAAGCGCATCCATGGTCATACAATGATGTTTAAGGAATCACAATTCGATGTAGGACAATGGACCCACCCTCGCGAAGAAAAGAAAAAATATGGGAGCAAAATTCAGAACCCAACTCAAGAGAATGACAAATAAGTGTATTCTTGGGCTTTATAAACCCACCACTGTCCAAAATTGCCTAGCGTATGTATTACATATGCTAGGCCAAAACATGCTCAGAATTGCCTAGCGTATGTATTACATATGCTAGTCAAGAAATCCCCAAAATTTGCTTAGCGTATGTATTACTTACGCTAGGCCAAAAAAATGCACAGAAATGCCTAGCGTATGTAATAACACGCAAGACCCAAAAAAAAAGAGAGAAACCAAAGAGAGGAGGGTCTGTCCTCCCTTCCCTGAACACCTATTCACTTGCATGCAATAAACTAAGTTCTTTTCTTTTTTATGGTACCCCAGGCCACGAGCTGGGACACCGGGATTTATCACTTAAACTGTGTTATACTTTCTTTTTTTTACAAGAACCATTGCTCACAACAAACAAAGAAGAAGCATATGGACCCTAGCCATTATAGCCAATGCATCAATCAGGAGGCATTCACTCCATTTTTCACCAAACTTATGACTATCCTGCAGAAGAGTACGAGATACAAATTATAGTTTCACAAGCCACCTAACACCACTTTCATTTTCTAGGCAAGAAGGTCACATCCAAAATAGGAAATAACAAGGTAAAGAAGAAATTAAAGACATCCATTCAAAAGAGTATCCAAGGTGTTCCAAGTGGTCACATCGTTATTACATATTGGTTTAAAAAGTGCTCAAAAGTTGAAATGTTCTTGAAAAAGGAAATGAAAAGGCAACAAAGGCAACCTCCAATCATGCTCCAGGTCCTTGAGAGTCTATCTTCCATTAGCGTTTAGTCCTTTGAAACATCCGAGTGTCCCCCACACCGGATCATGTTGGGATAGCCGGCTGAGTAGCGAATGTGACTCCTCCAAAGCATGCTGAATGCACCATGCCAGAAGGATCATTTAGGGGAAAGCATAAACCGACAAAAACCAAAAGGGACAAACCAACATCATACTCACCACTTCAACCTCCCGAAGGTCAGGAATATTGTGGTAGTAGTTTACCTGCTGAACGACTGACTCGTAAGCCTACAAAGATAAAATGGAAAGGTCATTAGCATAGGAAGACCAAGGAAGGCATGTATATCCCTAGAAAAGTGCTCACCCCTAGAATCAGCTTGGGGGGAGGAACTCTAACTGCCTCGGTAGATAGGTGAGCATGCTCAGCCACATCAGCACATAGTGTGGAAAAAAATGCATCGTTTGTGTGCCTGGGTCCCTACGGCAGATGACCCTACACCAGAAGCATCCAAAGGTCCCACACTTGTCTCCTCTGAGGGTCCCACCTCTGCACGCACACCAGGTCATGCTGCCTTATCGAATTTAAATGGGAAAGGAGAGTAAGAGAACCGATCAGCAAAGCACTATCTTAGTAAACCAAAAGGATGAATCGATAAGCAATGAAAGGGTAAGAAAAGTACCTGGCCCTGTGGCTCTCCAATGATAAAAAGTTAGCACCAGGAACAAAGCGTTGAAGGAGGGTCTGATAGGGGAGGGACTCGTACCACTGGTGGTACCCCCATAATGAAAAAGACCGTCAACTGAAATCTCATGATGAAGGAGTCTCCTAGTAAGCTCCTCAATTGTACCCTCTGGTGCCATGACATCCTCAGGGAGACCTAACAGCACAACAAAAAAGTCCTGGTATTGGTGCACAACCCTCTCTCCTAAATAGTAGACCCGAATCAGAGAGAAAGATAACTGACGATCAATGAGCGACCATGGCGCCTCTGATGTAGGCACGGTCTAGAAAAGGCGGTTTGACGGATAAAAAATATTCAGCATAAGAAAGGAAAGGTCCGTTAGTCAATCAATGCAATCATAGCTCAAGAAATCTAATTGATATAGAAAAGGGAGAGTCAAACTTGCTCAGGGATCATCAAGTCAAACTGTGACCTGATACCCAATTCACGGTACTTCATCCCCGACTCCCAGTGACAGTCTGGGAGCCAGCTACTCATAAGAGGATAGGTATACTCCTGAAAATAGCAGGGGATGGCCAGGTATGATGTGTAAGTACCCCCAACTCTGAAAAAGATGGACAAACAAGGAACATACCAATTCAAAAAATAAAATTCAGAAGTGACAAACCAAGAGGGGAAAAATCAAGTGAGCTACCTTAATCACATGCCAAAAGCTGAGGGCAGAGGCAACCATCCCAGCCGACGCCCTGGTCAGGCTATCCATTAGCACGCATAACCGGTACTACCCCATTCTCCATTAAACAGAGGAGAGACAATGCAACACAACCTCCACTGGCATTGGAAAGAATGGTCTTACCCAGAAGGTAAAGAAGGGAGATACGAGCTAGCATCAGGGCGCGCTCAGGCTCAACGACAACGTCCACATCTGGCTGGTGCGGATCAACCAGCTTGTCGATGTCAAAAAGTCTCTCCAACCAGGATAACTTGACCTCGGTGCCGGTCATGTTGTTGGAGGAAGGGTATGCCCTGATCAATCGAGCCACCTCCTCACAATGTGGAACATGAGGACAAACCACGAGCATTCCCCCTATTGCGACCCTCATGATCATAGATTATTTTACAGGAGTGATGGTCATCTCAGCTACGAGAATATGAAAGGTCATCGTCTCTAGACAAAACCTCTGCACCAAGGCCCTCACGTAGGCCATGTCACCGCACATAGCAGGGCAGGATAGAAAGTCTCCAAAACCCGCCTGGGCCAGGAGAGACCTCACAGCAAAGGGGAGTTGGGCATAGAAATACTGAAGATAAAACCAACCCCCGTGACACATGATCTAGGGCAAGGGCTGCATCAAAAGAATGGAGGATATGAGATCCTAGATTAAAGAGCATGAACAAAAAGAGATTTTCTACCAGGCTGGCAATCCCGAAGTTGGAGATGTGGGTATACTGCTGATGGAGTAGCCATTATGGGTTGCATCACCTTCATACCAGATACGAGAGGATCTCTACACCTGGATGAGACGTTCCCCCCTGATAGCAAAAATCACATCAGGACTCCTCTTGTGGGCTTGGTTGTCATCGCTTGATGAATTTTGTGCCAACCTGAAAAGAGATACACCGCCAAAATATTAAAGGATGATGAGCTAGAGGAAATACTACACTTGTCTAAAGGATCATGAAACCAAACAAAGGTTAGTATGCCACGTTCATACTAGAATATTAAAGAAAATAAGAAAAAAAAAAGAGAGAGAACAACAAGATGATGAGGAAAATAAGCATACAAATCCCCCTTTATCGAAAAAAAACCAATGATTTCTAACCCACACATTTTGAAAAAGACCACCATTGATAAAAAATTTTGCCGAAATCCGTCCCAAAAGTGCATATACATCATTGATTTAATCTAAGGCATTTGTTTTCCTGAAAAAAAAATCATTTTTTATCTTAGCCCTAAATGCATTGATAAAATAAGAAAAAAAGGAGAGAGGAGCATGAATCACCCAAGTTTTCACCAAAATCCCTTCAAATAAACATAAAATTACAATAGGGATCACATTTGCAAGAGAAAGCACTCCTTTCATCATCTATAGGACCCTAACCACATTTGCATAAGATCAAAGAAATTTCCAAAGAAAAGGGTTTTTAGATTGATTACCTTGGTAAAAGTTTAAGCCCTAGGTTTGGCGTGGAATGCGTGCTCGATCAACGATAATGACACTGGCACAATGTCGAGGTTTTGATTCGAATCTAGGAAGCACAAGGTAGAACTCCCATTTCGGTTTAGGGAGAGGAAGAAAAAAAAATTTTGAAAAGGAGTGTTTTCAAGTCACTGGTTGCGCCTGGCCAATTTAAACCCATTTTTGGCCTAGTGTGTCTAATACACATGCTAGGCTTACTTTTGCCCCAGCCCATTGGACTTTGTTTCATCCAGGTCTGGCACGACAGGCAGGTTTGAATGGCCAGACCATGGGATGCACATGTTCCTAAAAAAGCGTATCGACATTCATTTGATCCGCTCGGGAAACGGTGCTAAAATTAAAGTGTTTAGAGGTCAATGAGCATGCTCAAAACACCTCGAACAAACATAAAAAAAAAAATAATAATAATAAAAATTAGTAATAAATAAATAAATAAAATAATAATATATTATATATATTTATAATAAACATAAAAATAAAAAAAATATGTGGCTTAAGGAGAAAGGGCACACACTCCAAAGAAGCATTGCGACATCAATATTTTCTCCGCTCGAGTAATTGTGCTAAATTATCTTCGGGATCGATGGGTTCGGCCAAAAATCCCAAACCCTACCTTACGTAGAGGCACCTGTGACTGATCAAATAGGGCAGTCAATGACTCATAAGATTGGACATAAACTGTGGATCGTCACGTCTTTGCTTTACGCCCGTCTTGAAGTATAGGTCGATCCCCCCTACTATTGGGGCTGTCTTATTCAAAATGGAACTCAAACATCACACCTCACCAATCATATCGAGGAGTGAACATTTTTCCCAACACATTGATCTTTCGCAACTCGCACCATCTCGGTCAAGCCCAGCAATGTCGCTAAGCGCTTGGAGACCAATAGCCTTAAGGAACGGATACTTTTTCTCGACATACAGAGCTTCCGTACACTCACTATATTACCATCTAATGTTTGACTTTCACTTGGAATACGGTGGACCCGTTAGCATGCCTTGGGCCTCTTCGGACGTCTCTTTCTTTGGAATGTGATCATTAGTGATCGAATACTAAAGAGGGGCGTCTGCAGACACCAAATTTTTTTCCCAAGGCTTGATTAACGTACACTTCGCCAAAGTTGTACCCTTTGAGCTTCTGAGAGCACTTCCCGAACCATTAGAACTTAACCTAGACCCTTAGGAGCCTATCCCTGACCCTTATGAATCAACTCTAACCTATAGAATCCCTCCCGAACCCATTTTAGACCCTCTCGGGTAGTGGTTGAAAAGAAGAATGCCAAGGTTTCCACAGACCTCTGCTAGAGCTAAGACTTGCCCTATCTGAGAGAGGAGGTTCCACGGTTTCCAACAAGCCAAGAATCACCTTACTCTGATTTGTGCACCAAGGGTTATGACAAATTGAAATACGGGTAGAAATGCAGGACTTTTGTGTAGCATATGTATTACATACACTAGGCCAATTTTGGAAAATTTTGGCCTATGGTGTCTAATAGTCACGCTAAGCAAAAATTTGGCTTTTGTGGGTCCCCCACCGTAGGTTCTGAACCTCTAGGATCCCTAGGAACACTGTTCCTATACGTAGCATATATAATACATACGCTAAGCTTAGGAACAATGTTTTTTTGGATTTTTGTCAAAAATTGGATTTGGGGTTTGACTTGTTGACCACCCCATCCATTGGGGTTGATTTTGGTAAAACTATTATACCCCTACTAGCCATCTTTTTAACCCTTTTGCCACTTAGGATCCCATCTTATCATGTACCATTGAAACCCAATTGCCACCTATCTAGGCCCTAGAAAGCCTAGAAAACATTAGATCCCTATTACCTAATTGCTAACCCAATTAGCCCCTTTAAACCTTCACTAATCCTCCCTTTCTCTATAAATAGAGAGCCCCACCCCCCCTTGGATTAAAGGTTTGAAAAAATTTCCAAAGAGAGAAATTTCTAAGAGAGCTCCCATTCCCATTTTAGCATTTTATCCATAAAATTTCAGAACTTTGGTTCACCCTTTAGACCATATTTCCCATCATCAAACCCTTAGCTTTAGGAAGAACAAGGCCTTAGCCTATCTCCCCTTCCTCCTAGATCTTAAAACCTTAGAGTTTAAAGCCCATCTTTCAACCTCTTTCGCTTCAGAAGCTCAAAGAGGCTCTCACGCGAGGATCCACAGTAGTGCTACAAGGGCTCGAGAGTTTCGGCTCTTCCCTCTACCCCTCTACCATCTTTGCTTTTCCCCCATCCTAGAATTTGAGCTATTACACCGCCAAAATTCTAGTGATTTGCGGGGGCTTAAATAGGATCCGAGTGCCTTTGAAAAAGAGGAAGTGTTATTTTTATTTTATTTTTCTTATCATTTTTTACCATAAGTAGAAATCGCTTACAAGCTGGTTGATCGAGTGCCTGACACTTCTCGATTGATAACCGAAGCCCCTACCCAAGAGCCTTTGGCATAGACTGGAATCAAAGTCATATTTTTGCACTTCAGTGCCTCTAATAGTGATCTAGGTTTCTCGTGACACCAAAAGCTCCATGTGACAACTCTATATTTACCAATACAAGGGCATCGTCTCGACGGACTTGCGAGAGCCCACGATTGCACAGATATGATAGCCACTGCACAAGGTAAAATCCAGCATATGACTAATATCACCAAACGCCCTCTTCCTAATATGGCAAAGTATCATTAGAGATTTTTCTTCGAGACTAACTCCTTAAACATACTCATCGCTCTACATACTCACCCAAGATAGTTTCATTGCGACTCAAAAATGGGGCATTTTTATTTTGGAAGAACGAATCACCTCAAACCCCCAGCCTAATTATACTTGGACGCAGAATAGCAAGGTCATCGCTTAAAGAAGATTGTCAAATATACTACACTGCTTATCCCACCACGCTTCTACACTGCTTATCCCACCACGCTTCTACACTAGGGCATTTTTTTAGTTTTAAAAGTTCTTTTAAATATTTTGCTTTCCCTGTTGCATTATATTTTCTCCTTATAACCAAAAATAGTAAACAAAAAAAAAAGAAAAAAAAATGATACAACGATCCTGCTTTCATTACTAGACCCCAGTCTGAGATATCTCCCATTTTGACAAATAGCAAGGGGGAAAATAAAATTACTGATGAACTTTATTTCCATGTCTAGATACAAGCAACCTTCATCTATTATTGGGCCAGCCTGAGGAGCATCCGAGTCCCAATGACAGATGGCGACACCTAGGCAGATGACTAAAACATGGAAGGCAAAGAAAAGTGCCAAGAGGTATGCCTAAACAAAAAAATTCTCTATTTCTATGTATATCGAACCTCTTTTACATAAATCACTAGGGGCATACCCCCTATATATACAATAGGGAAAAGGAAACAAAAAAATATGCACATAGCCCTACTCCCTCCGTTATCTCAGGGATGGCCGCTCACTACCGTCCCCAGTGTCATCAACTCGGGGATCAGGTGTCTGATCTACTAAAACCTCCATCCATGTCCCTAGAGTAGGTGGGCATATCTTGACAGGGGAAGGCCTGCCCATGGAACCTCCCTCACTCGTCTGACTAATGAGCCACCCATACCGCGAGTGCGAGTGGCCCTCAGTAAGTAGGTCCCGAATAATGGAGTCCTCATGAACGTAGTCCCTGACATGCTCACGGGTCGTATGATGAGGCAGACTAGCTAAGCAACTAATAGACACTCACTCCAAGTAGGCGAGACAGCCAACCATTTCGCACACCCACTGCTCACTCCTCGATAATCGGTACCACAACCAGTCTATCGTAGCCTACATCTCTGCCTGCACCATTTGATAGGCAGCCACTACCGCCACCGTCTGGGGTCCCCTATGCGATAATCATATCAACGAGCAAGTCCTCGCTGCAATGTGAATCTGAGAGAACTCGCCTCGCCTCTAGAACGACACGTGCCCACTGTTGAGCAGTGAAAAATACCATTTTTTAGCTCCTAACCTGACCTTTGATGAACCTTTGAGTTGACTAATAATGTGTTTTGAGCATGTTTTTATAGTTAGGCAGTAAAATGCAATCATAGTGCAAACATCGATCTAAAAATGATAAAGAAGAGATCTGCTGCCTCATCATGTGCTCATGCAGCCCAAAAGGCTAGCCAATCAAGCAGTCCACATAGCCTTAGAAGTCTATGGGAATGCCATGTGTCCAATTGGGTACACTTGGGAGCAAGAGCAGCTGCAATAGATGAAGATTGAACCTCTTAAAAAGGTGTTGAGTGCTGAACAGATGAAGAACAACACCCCAGAGTTATGTGCCAACTATGGAAGAAAAGGCTATAACCTATCAAGAGGTTAATTCAACCTGTCAACAGGTTTGGATGCTTGGATATGAAGAGATCGACAAGTTCCTAGAACCTATTGAGGAGTGGAAACCAAAGGAAGCATCCTGTTGAGATGCCTAAAAGCTAAATGAGAACTCATCAATAGGTTCTGAGAGAGAAAAATGAAGTTGTCGACAAGTTGAAAGAACCTATCGAGTGGTGTGTTGCAACCTATCGAGGACTTACCTGGAGATGCAGGGGATCTCGTGAGGTTCAGAACAACAGAGAAGAACCTATCGATAGATTCCCCTGAACCTAGAGAGCAGACAAACCCAACCTAGCAAGGACTTACCTGAAGCTGCGCGAGGCTGCGTCAACCTGTCAAACAGCAGTACTGAACTTGTCGAAAGCTCAACTAGAGCTGTACAAGATGACGACAGGTTGATTTATAACCTGTCGATAGGATGGCTGGAGCTAGGACAATAGGGAGGTTTTGAGGTCATCCTGTCGAATAATGCAACAAATCCTATCGAGAAGCCATCCAACCTATCAAAAGCCTACTTCAACCTATTGAATGAAGCACAAAGAAGCCTCAGAACCTGCCGAGAGGTTCCCTGAACCTATTGAAGCTCAATTTGGGAAGTTCTCAGTTCTAGCTGAGACTGCTGCTCACTTCAGTGCGTTGTTCACACATTCAACGGCACTTCAACAACCCTTGGGGGATTTTTAAACACAAATGGGTGCGAATGGGAACTCTCTAACCACTTCACATGTACCTATCCAGTTTGGACCAATTAGTGGGGAGTTTCTAGAAACAAAATCAGCCACATCAATAGCTGAGAATAACATAATTATTCCCTTGAGCTCTGATTGGCTGAAATAGATCTGAGGACAAAGAGGAAGACTATAAAAGCCTAGGGAGTTTACAGAAGAACCATCCAAAAATTGAGAGAGCTCCGGCCAAAATTCAAAAAACTCCTTCCATCTTCCTCCTTCCCCATTCACTCTTTAGACCAACCATGGTTGGCTAAACCCTTTTAGTAACTACGGCAAGGTTGAGAGCTATAAATTGAGAGGTTCAAAGCTTTGTAGGAGGGTTAGATGTTGCACAGATTGCAGATCTGAGAATAATTGGATTGTAAGTTGTATTGATTCAGTAATTGTTGAATGTATAGTTAATTTGGATCCATAAAACTCATGATTGCCATTTGATTTCCGTAGATCGAATATCCCTATGGATGTCTAAGCTTGTAGCCTTGCATCCATAGCATCTACAATGGCTTAATTGTTTCAATTAAGACCCTTGAATTAGAGGAATCTCTAGGATGATCTGTGACCATTAAAGTGGAGAGATCATAGCCGTAGGATCACTCCAATCCTCTGGTCTAGGTATGATCATAGCCGTAGGATCACTCCAATCCTCTGGTCTGGGTAGGATCATAGCCGTAGGATCACTCCAATCCCTTGGTCTAGGTTGGATTCTTATACCTTGCATCTGAGCTTGTAGCGAGATGAAGGATTGTTGCAAATCAGTTCCCTGCACTGCCTATGAACCAATCAATTTTCAGTAAAAGACCAAAATCCCTAGCTGCTACTCTCCTTCTTTTGATTTTAATCCCTTTTTCCATTTCTTTAAATTTGATTTTTACTCAATTCTGGATCATTAGCAATAACTTTAATTTTCAGTAGTTTTAGTGATAACCCTACAAAAAACCTCTCCTCTTTCCTTGCTTTGTTTTAAACTAGGATAGGCTAGAGTGCCAGATCTATCGTAGATCTGAAGATTTATCCTATTTTAAAGCACATTTCCTTGTGGAAATACCCTTACTTACTCCTTAAAGCTTGCTGCAATAGCCCTGGTTTTTGCAGGCCTGATTGCTTACTTTGATCCCATTTCTCAGTGATTTTGCCTTTTAGTTTGCTGATTTTAACCCTTTAATAATTACAAGGTAAGTAGCCCAACAAGTTTTTGGTGCCGCTGCCGAGGATCTGTATTTTTAAATTGGTAGATCTAAGTTTTTCTTATTTTAGATATAAATTTATAATTGCCTATTTTGTGTTTGACTAATTGCTGCTGTAGTTTTTTGTAGTTTAATTTTGTGTTGCAGATCTGGATTTGTTGTTTTGAGAGGAGCATTGTGCTAATTTGAGGAGCAAGCTATGTTAAAGTTTGCATTTCTGAACTCTTTTACATTTTTAGATCTGCACATTTTTAGAATTGCAGCAATAGTGTGTGTTGTTGTAATTGCTTTGCTGAAATCTATGTTGTGATTTTGTGTTTTTCCCATGTGTATGCTTGGTAGAAGATCTCTCAATCCTGAGATTATTCCTTTAGATCTTGAAGTTGGGAAACTTCTTAGACCTAAGCAGTCCCTACACACACCTGTGGTTAATTGTGAAGTTTCTGCAATGGGTGAGAAACCTAGGACATTGAAAGAATTCAATGCACCAGGGGTGTACAACTCCCCCTTCTACATTCAATTTCCAGCTGTCCAATGGAACTGTGAGATTAAATCTTCCATCATACAGATGCTACCCTCATTTCATGGCCTGAGTAAGGAAGACCATACAAACACATTGATGAATTTTTAGGACTGTGCACTACTTTCAATATTGCAGATTTGGGGGAGGAAGCAACCAGGTTGAGACTCTTTCCTTTGTCACTAAAGGACAAAGCCATAATTTAGTTGTTAATGCTCCCAACCAATAGTATTCAATTTTGGAATGACCTTCAATATCAATTTCTAGCCAAGTTTTTTCCCATGGCCAAAACAAGTCAGTTGAGGAAGAGCATAATTTCATTTGCTCAAGCCCCAACTGAAGACTTTCACCAAGCATGGGAGAGATTTAAGGAGCTCTTGAAGTAAGGTCCTCATCACTAAATTCCTGAATGCCAACTTGTTCAAAGTTTCTATCAAGGAATTGATCCCAAGAGTAGGGACATAGTTGATGCCTCATGTGGTGGTACTTACTTCCACAAGATAGCTAATGAGGTTTGGGAGTTGTTTGATATCATCAGTGAAAACTCCATGCAAAGGGAGACTTTATCAAGGGACATTGAGACTCTTGTTAGATTGGTGAGAGAAAATGCTATAAGAGGGAAAATATATGAGGTTAGTGGTTATAATGATTCGGAAAGGAAAGTGGATAGTTTGACTCAATATTTTGATAAGCTCATGGGAGCAATGCAGTCATCAATGGCTGTAAAAGTGGAGGAGGAATGTTTGATATGCTAGTCCCCCACTCACTCCCTTGAAGAATGCCCTTTTGTTGCCTAATTTTCAGACCTTGTTATGGAACATGTGAATGTTGCTCAGTCATTTGGACAATAACCAACTGCTGGTTATTATTGGAGAAACCATCCCAACTTGAGGTGGAGACAAGATACATTTAAAAACCAGCAGCAGCAGTAACCACAATAGCAGTCCATGCACTACAGAAATGCTCAACCCTACCAGCGGAACTACTTCCCAAAGCCCCAATACCAGCAGACTATGGCCCAGCCAATGGCACAACCTGTGCATCAAAGTGCATCAACCCCAGCACTCTCCAGATCCCTTACATTTGAAGAGTAAGTTCCGGCTTCATTGCAGAATTTGGGCTATTTGTCTCAAACTGTTAACTCCCATAGACAAAGTATTAAGAAGATAGAAGACTACCTTGGTCAGCTATCCAATACTTTGACCAGGAGAGAGGAGGGAAGACTGCCTAATCAGCCTATGAGCAACCCAAAAGGGCAGTACATGGTGGGTGAGACTTCTTCCCATGAAGAGGCCAAATCTGTCACCACTTTGAGAAGTGGAAGGCTGGTTGATAACAAGGTTGGTGTTAAGCCTGATGTGAAAAGTGCAAGAAATGAAAGAACAACCCCATGATGATATGCAGCAGGAGCAGCATAATAGAAATAAGGGGAGTGTTGATGAGCCCCAATAGAAAAATAAAAACAAAAACAAGAAAAAACTGATGAGATTGCTAAGGCAGTAAATGGGATATCAGTCCCCCATTTGCCATTTCCCAAGGCACTTCAAGCACCTTCTCCTTTTGACAAGGGGAATGCTAAAGTTGAAGAAATGATGGAGACATTTAAACAAGTGAAGATCAACTTGCCTTTACTTGATGCAATCAAGCAAGTGTCAGCTTATGCAAAGTTTTAGAAAGATTTGTGCACACACAAAACACAATCTAGGATACACCTATCCAAAAAGGTCTTTTGTATTGAGAAAGTAAACCAAGTGTTGCCCATTGCAACCCCAATAAATCTCTAAGACCCTGAAGTTCCCACAATCCCTTGCATCATTGGGGATCACACCATTGAAAAATCCTTGTTAGATCTAGGGGGCCGTGTGAACCTACTTTCATATTCAGTTTATGAGAAGTTAGGATTGGGAGAATTGAAGCCCACACATGTGGTGCTACAGTTGACTGACATATTTGAAAGGAAACCTGTGGGAATGAGAAAAGGTGTGTTAGTTAGGGTTGACAAGTTTTTCTATCAAAGCAGATTTTTCTGGTTCTTGACATGGAACCAAGCAAGTGCACTACCTCCATTCCTATAATTTTGGGCAGGCCTTTCTCAGCCACTGCTAATGCTTGTATACAATATAGATCAGGTGTAATGGAGGTATCTTTTAGTAACATAAAAGTAAAATTGAATATTTACAATACAACAAGTCAGCCTCACTTGGATAGTGAGGATTGCTTTTTGATCGATGTGTTGGATGAGCTTGTGGAAGAGACTTTGCCCAAGTATACAATATAGATAAGGTGTAATGGAGGTATCTTTTGGAAACATAAAAGTAAAATTAAATGTTTACAATACAACAAGTCAGCCTCACTTGGATATTGAGATTGCTTTTTGATTGATGTGTTGGACGAGCTTGTGGAAGAGACTTTGCCCAAGCTGCTACATTGTAATGATTTGTGTGATACTTTTGAAAATGCACGAACTGAAATTATGGAAGAAAAGGCCCCCACACCTGTGATTCAGGAGGTGAAATCCTTAAATTCTAAAGTGGGGCCAGCAACAAGGTATCCTCCTTGGAAACCAGCTGTGTTACCTCTTGCACCACCTTCAAAGGCATCTTTGTTACCTTCACTCATATGTCCACCTAATGTGGAGTTGAAATGGCAATCCAAGTCTTTGAAATATGCATTTTTGAGAGCTAATCAGAAGTTGCCTATGATCATTTCTTCCTCCCTCACTGATGAGCAAGAGGAAGAGCTGTTGTGTGTGCTAAAATGGCATAAGAGAGCAATAGGTTGAACTATTACTGATCTTGGAGGTATTAGACCTGCTATTCGTATGCATAAGATCCACTTGGAAGAGGGTTCCAAACCCTCTAGAGAGATGCAGAGAAAGTTAAACCCCCACATGCAAGAGGTAGTGATAAAGGAGGTGGTCAAATTATTAGATGTTGGAATCATCTATCCCATTTCAGATTTTGAATGGGTGACACCAACTCAGGTGGTATCTAAGAAATCTAAAATCACTATGGCTAAGTCTGATTCTGGTGAGCTAATTCTAACTAGGGAAACCACTAGTTGGAGGGTGTGCATTGATTATTGAAAGCTCAATTTAGAAACTAGAAAAGACCACTTTCTTTTGCCCATCATAGACCAGATTTTGGACAAGTTGGCGGGCAAAGCTTTTTATTACTTTCTTGATGGATATTCTGGGTATAACCCAATCCCTATGTATCCACAAGACTAGGAAAAGACAATTTTCACATGTCCATTTGGCACCTTTGCCTATAGAAGGATGCCATTTGGATTTTGCAATGCCCCTGCAACTTTCCAAATGTGTATGTATGCCATCTTCTCTGACATGATTGATCAATTTTTAGAGATATTCATGGATGATTTCTCTATCTTTGGAGACAATTTTAGCCAATGTCTATACCATCTCAGCCTAGTGCTGCAGAGATGTGAGAAAACCAACTTGGTTTTAAGTTGGGAAAGGAGTCATTTTATGGTCAATCAAGACATTAGTCTTGGTCATGTTATTTCCCACAGAGGCATAGAGGTAGACAAGGCTAAAACTGATTTGATTGCCCATTTGCCCCCACCTAAAATTGTCAAACAAGTCAGATCTTTCTTGGGGCATGCTGGTTTTTATAGGAGATTCATCAAAGATTTCAAGAAAATCTCAAAATCTCTTTCTCACCTGTTGTGCCAAGAGGTTCCTTTTGAATTTAATGATGAATGTCTCATTGCTTTTGAGTTTTTGAAAGGTTGTTTAACCTCTGCACCTGCCTTCAAGCACCTAATTTTTCTTTATCGTTTGAGCTGATGTGTGATGCATCCGATTTTACTATTGGTACAGTTTTGGGCAAAGGAAGGACAAAGTACCTTGTGTGATTGCTTATGCAAGCAAAACTATGATTGATGCTTAGTTAAATTACACCACAACTGAGAAGGAATTGTTGGCCATTATCTATGCTTTGGAAAAATTCAGGTCTTATATGTTAGGATCTAGGATTGTGTTGTTCACAGACCACTCAGCCCTTAAGTACCTTTTGTCTAAGAAGGATGCAAAACCATGATTAATCAGATGGATCCTCTTATTACAGGAGTTTGATCTTGAGATTAAAGACAAAAAAGGGTTGAAAATGTGGTTGCAAACCACCTATCCAGGATCCTAGCTGCTGAGTTTGATAGGCTGCCTATCAATGATTCTTTCCCTGATGAGCAGCTGGTTACTATCAGCACTTCTGCACCTTAGTTTGAAAACATAGTGAATTACTTGGCAGTGGGTAGGATTCCCCCACATTGGAACAAAATGGAAAGGGAGTTGTTCTTTTCCTAGATCAGACATTATAAGTGGGAGGATCCATACCTGTTCAAGTATTGTGCAGACCAAGTTGTGAGGAGGTGTGTCCTTGAGAATAAATTTTATAACATACTAACCATGTGTCAGGAACAGGCTTGTGGAGGCCATTTCAGTGGAAACAAGACTACTACAAAGGTGCTCCAAAGTGGATTTTATTGGCCCACCATCTTCAAAGATGCATGGCAGCATTGTAAAGCTTGTGAAAGATGTCAGAAAATGGGAAGTATCTCCAGAAGAAATTCCATGCCTTTACAGCCTATATTTGTTGTTAAACTATTTGACATTTGGGGGATTGAATTCATGTGTCCCTTCCCTCCTTCTTATGGATACAATTTTATTCTTGTGGCTATGGACTATGTGTCTAAATGGGTTAAGGCCATAGCCACAAGAACCAATAATCACAGAGTTGTCCTCAAGTTCTTGAAGGATAATATTTTTTCTAGGTTTGACAACCCCAGAGCTATCATTAGTGATAGGGAAAGCCATTTATGTAATACATAGTTTGATAACTTGCTTAGAAAGAACTCTGTGACATACAGAGTTGCCACCCCATATCACCCACAAACCAATAGGGATGTCCCCCTTTAGGTTGGTGTATGGCAAGGCATGCCATTTACTAGTAGAGTTAGAACATAAAGCATATTGGGCCATTAAATCATTGAATATTGATCTAACTGTTGCTGGTATGCACAAGAGGCTATAGTTGTTAGAGCCGAAAGAGCTAAGATTAGAAGCCTACTCCAATGCAAGGATCTACAAAGAGAAAGCCAAAACTTTTTATGACAAGCATTTGCTAAGAAAGGAGTTTACTGCTGGCATCAAGGTATGGCTGTTCAATTCTATGTTGGAGCTGTTGAAATGATGGATACAAAAGATGGTAGGATCATGAAAGTTAATGGTCAAAGGCTCAAACTATTTGTTGAAAATATAGTAGAGCCTGTGGTGACCATTCAGCTTCAAGAACCACCAAAGTGTGTCTGATTTTCAACAATGTATACTATGTATCATGACTATTGATTTTATGTCTGTTGCTATTTTTAAAACTGTTGGCCTTGTATATATGTTGCCATTTTAGTTTAAGTGTTTAATTTAGGTTACTGAGTCAACCTTGATTAAGTTAGGAAGGCCCCCAATGCATGAGAAATCCAATGGAAACAAAGCAGAATTAAAAAATCTGTGTGAATGGAGATAAGGAAACTGATGAGAAATAAGGTGGATTGTTAAATAGACCTGTCAAGAGGTCTAACTTGATTTTTGGCAGGTTCTAAAGGTTTAAATGTGAATTTTGATAGGATCTATGAACCTTTCGAGATGTTGAGCGAGAAATTCGATAAGTACTGAAGCTGTAGGCTATATTCTCGACAGGTTCTTATACCTGTCGAGAGGCTAAATGCCGAGTATTTTAAACCTGTCGATAGACTGGACCTTGAAGCTAATATATTTTTTGATAGGATGTCTGAACCTATTGATTTGATTTTTTCTGAAGCCTATAACCTATTGATAGGTTGAAAGAACCTATCGAGACCTTCAACCTGACAGACCTGGCAATCCCCTTATTTTAACAATTCGATAGGTTGCTTCAACTATCGAAATCTCCTTCCCTAACCTATCGAAAGAGCTTTTACTCATTTTAAACCTATCGAGAGGTCATTTTATCCAGTCAACATCTTTTACTCAGAGCTCTATTCCCCTTGTGCCGGATTTCCCAATTTCTTCTCTCTCCTCCACCTCACTGGTTCCAACTCCAATCACCCTGCCATTGTTCCAAGTGTTTCAATTTTACAAGGGCTACATTTTGCACTTGGTCTCTGTTAGTTTGGTGCCATGCACAGCAAATTCTGAGAAACACTAGGTTTTCTGTGGGTATGTTCTTCTTCAACCTCCACTCTGTGATTTCCAAGCTTTGTACTTTCATTTTGCAAAAGAAGATTACTATGAATTGTTTAGAGTTAATTGTGTGGATTGCTTGTCCAATGGCTGACCGTGAGGATACCTTAGCAAATCTGTTCAAAGCCCCTTCCAAATCTGCTTAGAAATCCACCAGGAAATCTAGTAGGTTAGCCACCCAGCCCAAAGAGAACCCACTTGCTAAGAGGAAGCTCAGCATGGAAAAACCTAAGAAAGCCAAGAAAGCTAAGAAGGCCAAAATCACTGAGGAAATTCCATAGGAAATCACTAAGGAAATCCTTGTATCTATACTTCAACCTGAGACTGTACGTAAAATCCCTGAGAACCTGACAACCCCCAATGAGTTTGTTGATGCCTTAAGCCTAATCCCTGAGACAATTTTTGACCTACCTTATTTTTCTAAGGTAGAGGAGTCTAAGGACACCTTGGACTATTTGGTGAAGGCAAGCCTGACACCTTTGTTGACCCCACTACATGAAGAATCCTACCCTAGACTTGTCAAATTGTGGTATTAGAATATTAGGAAGAAGATGAAGTCAGGGTCAACTGATCCTACCCTTGCAATTTTGATTGAGAATTGGAAATTGGTTGTGGATTACAGTGACATTGGGTTGGCATTAGGGATCCCATCAGTTTTTTACTCAGTTTATGGTTTAGGAGCACCTAAGAGTGTGTCCTTTAGAGCAATGGCCAGACATCTGACTTAAGGCATTATGGGATCTGGGGAGTCGTTAATGAGGAGTGACCTAGACCCTAGCCTGCTTTTTATAGACTCAATCTTGAGGAAGAACATTTATGTCAGTGAAAATCTGTAAGAGAGAAGAACCCCTATAGTGGATGCCCTTTACTTTTTCTCTAAGGGCCAGTTCATGAATGCCTCCCAGCTGATATTTGAGGCCATGGTCGATGTTAATGAAAAGATCAAAAGAGGACAGGCCTTGCCAAGGTTACCATACAGCAGACTCATCACTGATTTGCTAAGCAAAGGGAAATTTGTGATACAAAATGATGAGCTAGTGGAGAAACTAAATCAAAAAGTGTTTGGCAAGAGGGCCTGGTCTGCTAGTAGGGCCCTGATTAGAAAAAGAAAGAAGAAATCAGTTGAGAGTCCTGACAAAGAAGCCCCTCAGGTGACCACCTCAGCAATTGCACCTGTGATTCCTACAGCCCCATTAGCCAGCTCAGCAGCTACAGTTGGGACCTCTACATCAGCTAGCTTAGAGCCTCTGCCCACCTCTGCTGGTCCTAGCTCAATGACCACACCTATAACCTCTGCATCCCTACTCCTTCCCTCCACTACTATGCCTTTACCTGTTATCAGCTCTGATGTTGCCAGCATTCCCATTCCATCACCCTCTATACAATCCATCTCAGTCCCCATACCTCCTAGCAGCTCAGCCATCCCTTCCACCATCACCACCATCAGGCCTGTATCAGCTCCTACCACAGACCCCATAATTACCCTACCTTCATTTCCCATATCAACCACCTACCAAAGAAAATCAAGGAAAATTCCAACCCCTCCAGCTAGCCCATCCATCCCAGTTGTTGAACCCTTGAGCTCTGCACCAGCAGCTCCTTCTACATCATATGACCCTGTCACCACCTCTCCACCTTCCATACCCTTTAATATTGACCTCACTACTTCCTTATCACCTACCCATACCCAAAAGCTCGACCACCTAACCACCGAGGGGTATTCATCCCTGATTGACTCCCTTGTGGAGGACATTGGGCATGAGTACTCCCCTTTACCTGACTCTCCACAGCCTTCTCAATTCCAGCATGCTCTCACCCCACCTTTCCAGCATGCTCTCACCCCACCTTTTCAGCATGCTCCCACATCTCCTTTCCAGCCCATTATACCCATTTTACCGACTACCCAAACCCAAATCCTACCAGAGGCCTCTACCCATATTCTTTCCCTCCTCACCACCATCCTAGCCCAGCTCTAAACCAACACAACCAACCAGTCTGCTATGGCCACCTACCTTCAGGCCATTCATTCCACTCTCATCCCATCCACCTCTCCCAGTCAACCTCTTATAACTCCTACTTCTACACCTATTCCAGTACCACCCCACCTACATCCCCTCAGCTTTCTGTTGGATATGTTTGCCTACCCTCAAATGGGGGTCTAAAATTACTAATAAAATTAGGCAGAACACACTCATACAGACCTGTAAGTAATCAGAGTCTATTGTAGCAAGCTTTAAAAAGATGGTGAGTAAGGGAATGTCCACAGGGAGGTTGGTGTAAAAATGTGATAAATCTCCAGATCTGTATGAGATCTGGCACCTTAACTAATGCTATGTTAGCTAAAAGACAGGGTAGAGGTTTAAAAGGGACTGTCACTTAAGCTAAGCTAAAATTAAATATAGACTAACTTGGATCGAGTTTAGGAACTTAGATCTTGTAGGGGAAAAGATAAAAAGTAGAAAATGGAGAAGAGTAGCTTGGAAATTGGTCTTCACTAAAATCAGATTCGATTAATCATGCTATAGAGGTTCAGAGCACACAATTCCCTCAACTGGCTATAAGCACAGCTGCAGGGTAGAAAGCTCCACTCCAAACTGCAGGGTCCACCTAGTCTTAAGGCTATGATATGTCCACTTGAATGGTCACATACCATCCTATAAACTTTATCTTATCCATAGATTTGTAGTAGACGAATCCAACTGTAGCCTGAGCTTGGACTAATCTTAAGGTTATGATCTGTTCACTTTAATGGTCACAAACCTAGGGATCTCCTCGAAAGCTAAAGCATAAATTAGAACAATTAAAACCACTACAGATGCTGCAATTCCAAGGTCACAAACTCAAGGAATTACAAGAGTATCAGATCCAGGGAGATCGGGTGGAATCCAAGAGGCCTACCAGTTAAGTGGGTGAGCTGATCTACAGACTCCTCTACACAAATCCGATCAATTACCAAAGGAACTTTAGATCTAATTAAAGCATTAAAAGTAGCATTTACATTACAATCAAAATCACTCTACAATGGAAATACTCTCAAATCTGTAGTCTGTGCAGCTGGGAACCCACAATAGCAATCTTAACCTTACCTAATTACTGATCTAATCTCTCTCCTCATTACTCCAAGGAAATTAGCCAACCATTGTTGGGCTAAAGGAGGGAAAATAGAATTTCTCTGCAAGCTCTAATCTCTGGAATTTGGCTCAGATCTCCATCTCTCCTCAATTGC
The DNA here is from genome assembly GCA_021018995.1 of Chloranthus sessilifolius. Taxonomy (NCBI): domain Eukaryota; kingdom Viridiplantae; phylum Streptophyta; class Magnoliopsida; order Chloranthales; family Chloranthaceae; genus Chloranthus; species Chloranthus sessilifolius. The sequence goes on from CM037597.1 coordinate 102,981,637, forward strand.
AATTGGGGGTCTCTATATATAGCTTTCTCCTCTAGTTTTCCCACCAAAAATTCCTTCTAGAAGGTCCTCAAAGTTTGTTAGGGTTCTGTTAGAGCACGTGGGTCGGTTAGGATTTCCTAGGGCATCTTCTCAAACCACATGCCGATCACTAAGTGCCTCGGGTTGCATGTAGAAGGTCACCAAGTCACAACGTGTGCACAACTGAATTTCTAAAAAGTTCTACACACGAATTCGACAGGTTCAGGAAGCTTTCGACAATTTCAAATAGAGCTTTTTGGTCCTTTCACTAGGTTCTCAGATCTCTTCGATAGGTTATGATAGGATGAGCCTTCTCTTAGATAGGTTCCGCTCTGCATGTCATTGTTTCGATAGGGTTGCTTTCACTCTTATCGAAAGGCTCAAGCACCCTTCGATAGGTTCTGTTCCAGCGCCTCCATCTCGATAGGTTTAGGGAACCATTCGATAGGTTCCCTTTACACCTTAGGCGGGTTTTCGATAGGATGGTTTCTTCCTTCCTTTCATCTGCTCGATAGGTTCTTAGATCCTATCGAACTCCTCAATCCACATGAATCCATCCTTCTTTTGCCTTCAGATCCTATCGAAACCTTTTCAATCTACATGAATTCCTCCTTTCTTTGCTTTTAGCTCCTATCGAAGTCTTCAGGTGACCTCTCGATAGGATGTTTTTAGCCCATTTTCACTTCCTTCATCTTGCCCTGCTATAGCCATGCGCTCCAAGGGTTCAGTGATGTGCTACCCTCTGGTGTGTTGTTGTTGGGTTTGTCCTGTGCTGAGAGATGGCTCCTTTTTGGGCATTCTTGAGTAGTTTTCTGCATTAGTGTCCTATTTTATTACTGTCTACAAAATACACTCGACAGAGGCTTATTAGTGTGCTCACAGGTCTATCAATGGTAAGGTTAAAGGATGAAAAGTGGCATTTTTCACCACTTAACACACCCCCAAACCTAAGCTTTCCTAGTCCCTAAGCAAAGGAGAATAAAAAGGAATTAAAATGTCACTTTTGTAGGGAGCATGGATGCATTTAGCATATGCACGAAGCCTTTTAAACCCCTAGGTGATCCCTAGTGGAGGAGTGAAGTCTCTTGAGGGTTTTCAGTGAAGGTACCCACAAACTTCTCCAATAAGGTTAGTTAATAATAGTGCATCCTACTAAACAGAGTTTCAGTAAATAAAATAAATTCACATCATGTCTTTTTAGTTCTGGAGGGTTTTCAGCAGAAAAATCACGAACTTAAAACATAAAATTTTGCTGTAATTCCTTCATCATCAATCAGTTCATGTCAAGGCATTGTGCCTGAAAATTGATGCATGGCTCACCTTTCACTTGAGAATTCTGTTTTGATACTACCCCCATCAAATTGGATTTTAGACCCAAGTCTCACCAGGGCTGTTAAGTCACAATAAAAAGAATGAAGGGTGTAGAATTACACACAACTCAAGAGCAGTTACAACCCTTAAATAGGACTGTAAGCATGAGCATAGGCATTGCTCTAATTTATAAAATTTTCTAACTCTTTTCACCATAGATTGGATAGATCCTTATCTCCACATGACAGCTCAATCTGTTTCAGATCAGTAAGGTCTTTTTATTGGATTGTAATGTGTCTTATGGATGAGGTTTGTAAAAGAATGAAAGGGTGAAAGGGATTCAAATTGAGAAATCAGTAAAGGTAAGGAGGTGGTCTAGACAACACCTTCTTCATTGCAGCAACTTTTCACTTTCTTTTTGAATTTTCAGACTTGAAGTGATCAGCTTTATCAGCTTCTTATCTTCTTGTAGATTTTTAAAAGAGGTGACATCTCTTTCTCATCCTTTTGCTCAGTTTTTTTTTTTTTTTATATATTATTTTTTATATGGCTCGGCATGCCACAACTATACATCACACTAGCCTTCAGATATTCTTCTTCATTTTGCCAGACATCGAACCTTGCACTTCTAACCTCACTTCTACTCTTATTTTCTGAGTTCTCAGGTTGAGGGTGAACTGAAACAGGTTAAAAGGTTTTACGTTCAAAATTTATGGTTTTCATCAAAGAAAAACTTGTGATTTTAAAATCTCAACTAGTGTGTATCGAGGGCAGTTCAAAGGTGGGGCATTTTAGGCTCAAACTGTCCAAGGGATGGCCTTACTTGATGTCTTTAATGTCATGAATGTTGTCAAGCTATTTCAACTTGTAATTGTCTAACTTCTAGTGATTAGAACTAAATCCCATCAGTCCTTAGAGCAGGAAAAATTATCCCAGACACTCTTCAAAGAAAAATTTTCAGGCCCAAATCTCGCTGGGTATGGCCTTCCATCAAATTTTCAGAGGTGTATCTTTCCACTTTTCTCTCATTTCAGGTTTACTACACATCAAAATTATTTTTCACAAATTGTTGACATTTGCCTCATGAAGTCTGTTAGACTACAACTTATTTCAGTTTCAAAAAGTTTTTAATTTCCTCTTTTTACAAAAATTCAAGCGAGAATTTACTCTAATTAATTCCAACCACTCCTTTTTAGCCTAGCTGCACTGAAATTAACTAATTTATTGGCATACATACATGCCATACCCCCAAACCTAAACTAAACAGTGTCCTCACTGTTTAGTACTATGAAATCAGGAGAGGCATGAGGGGAAAAAGTGATACAGAAAAAAAACAAAACTACATGAAGACAAAATTGTATTAAAATGACAAATATATACATGAGACAAGTGAGGAAGAAACTAAAACAATAAACTGCCATAGCTATTTACAGGCATCACCGGGCCAATCATAGAGGTCAGCCAGGTTTTCAGCTCATCCTTAGATAAAGGAGCTTTTCCTTTAGATTTAGCTTTCGGTTGCGGCTTCTTTGCTTCCTCCTCAGACTGGGCAGCAGGTTGTTTTCCTTTGGGATCAACAGCAGCAACAAAATCTGAATCCGAATCAGAAGGAAAAAGGGCAGTGGGGTCCAATTTGAGAGCCGCAGCAGCCTTCCTTCGTTCCTCCCTTGATAGTAAGGTGAAGGAGGCATCAGGTTGTGTGGGGGGCGGGGTGGGGGGGGGGCGTCTTTAGATTGGGCAGCGAGCTTTTTTCCTTTCTTGACAGAAGCAGCAGAGGGAACAAATTTTTTTTACAGTAACTTTCTTCTTGGGGGGAGCCCTTTTTGGTTTTGGAGGGGCAGGTTGAGTAGGGGGAGGCTCCTGGGCTGGAGGAGGGTGCACATCCACATGTGGGGTGGGAGGAAGTTGAGTTGTATAAGGGGGACAGGATTGAGTGGAAGGAGGTACAGGAGGAGGTGTGGTGGCGAGAGGGGTAGGATGAAATGACTGAGAGGTAAGGGAAGCAACCTTTTTCTCTAATATGTCAATTTGTTTTGCGGCATAGAGCAGGTTGGCATCAGAGAGTTCCTTGGTGGCCTTGAGTATCTCCTGAGCATTGGCTAATTTTTTCTTGAAAAGCTCAAAAATCTTTTTCTCATATTTGGCAATGAGACTCTCAGCAACTGTCAACTATTTTACGGACTCATAACGAGTTAGGATTTCAGACCACCCTTGAGAGATGTTGCGAAGCTTAATTCTGTGCTCCAATTCTATGTTGGCAATCCTCTCCTCATAAGGGGCCGCAATGGAAGCGCGGAGTGCAGCCATACCTCTCAGGACATCCCTTTAGATGTAAGGGTTGTCTCTCATGGCATACAGCAGGGTGAGGTAAGGGGGGATGTATATGGTTTGTCTAAGGGCAATGGGCAAGGACAGGGGTGTAGTGGATGAAGAGGAGGGGGTGGAGAGAACCAGTTCCTCCCATGGATCAGTTTGGGTGGAGGCATCCTGGAAAACAGGTGGGGAGGTGGTGAAGGGTAGAGGGGATTCAGCTATTGCAGAGGCCAGGAAATCTGGTGATGACGGTAAAGTGGCCGGTGGTGAGGAAAGTAAGGGGAGAGCTGGTGCGGCTACCTCCTCAGGTTGGGCAGACACAGGGTGTGGGGTAGGTATGGGTGAAGCAGGAGGAGATATGTGAGGGGGTTGAGGGTGGGGTAACGATGGATTGAATTGATTGGAGGCATGAGCTCATAAGGGTCTGGTTGTCTATGTTGATGGTTAATTGGGATTGAATGGATTGGAGGAGGGATAGAATTTGAGTGAGGGTGTCAAGCATGGTGGGGGTAGAAGGGCAGGTGTTTGGACATGATGGAAGGGAGAAGAGGGAGCATGGTTTAAATGAGGGGTAGTGGGACGCGGGGAGTCAGGAAGTAGAGTGTACTCATGAGCAACATCCTCCACAATTGAGGTCATGAGGGTCGTGAACCCAGTAGGGGTGAATAGGTCCACACCCTGTGGATGCAGAGGGGTTTGTGATGGGGGGAAATTAGAAATAGGTTGGGTAATGGATGGAGAAGAAATGGTAGGGGTAAGCTCGGAGAATGTGGGAGGTTCAAGGATGTCAGGTTGGAAAACCTGGGAGGTGGGTGAAGGTAAAACAAGTTTAGAGGAGGGTGGAGAGAGGCTGGTTGGAAGAGGGACAAATACAAGCAGAAAAAGCTAAGTGGGTGGAGGTGTGGGTAATGGGACAGGTATGGTAGGTGGGGGGGTGGATGAGGGTATCTCTGTAGGAGTCTCTGCTGCCATGGTAGTGGGTTCCTTTTGAGCCTCTTCCCTTCCAACTGGCTGACTCTTCTCAATCAAGGTGAGGCTGGTTGACCATTCCCGCTTTCCATACAATTTGATGATCAGCTTCTCCATTGGCTCATTTTGCTTGATCACATACTTTCCAGTCTTGAGCAGACATGTGATGAGTCTGCAGAAAGGTAGACCTCCTACCTTAGCAAAAGCTTGTCTCTTCAGCACCTTGTCATTGATGTCCACCATTATTTTAAAAATCAGCTTAGGTGCATTCACAAATTGCCCCTTTGAACAGAAGTATAGAGCATCCACTAATAGGGCCCTTCTCTCTTGCAAATGGCTAGAGACATAGACTTTTTTCCTCAAAATGGTATCAATGAGTCTTAGGGTAGGATGGAGGTCTCTTCTCATCAAGGATTCACTAGAGCCCAATATTCCGTTAGTAAGCTGTTTAGCCATTTCCCTAAATGTAGCCCCTGCGGGTGCTCCCTCAACTCTGGTGGAGTCAAATTGATATGGGACTCCCAAAGCCATCCTATTGTCTGTAATCGACAGTCAGCTGCCAATCATCAATCAAGATTTCTATTATATCCTTGGCCCCAGGCACCACCTTCTTTGTCAGGTTCTGGTACCACAATTTCACCAACCTGAGGTAGACATTTTCCTTCAAGGGTGAAAGTAGGGGCAACATACCTTCTTTCTTCAAATATTCCAATGTTCCTTAACACTCCCCAATGTTGGCAAAATAAGCCAGATAAAAATTTGTCTCAAGAACAAGACTTAATTTTTCTACAAACTCATTGGGGGTAGTTAACCCAACTGGCAGCTCTACTGTAGGAGTAGCTCTCGCTAAGGGTTCTTCCACCACAGGCTCTTGAATCTCAACAGCTTTAGCTTTCTTAGCTTTAGTAGTCTTTTTGGGTGTCATCTCTGTGAGCTTCCTCTTGACAGGTGGTTTGTCAGCTAGCTTCGATTTTTTGGAGGATTTGGGGGTGGAAGCAGTTGTTCTCTGGCGTATGTTTGCTAGAGTTTCCTCTGGCTCATCCATTTTACTCTCAGAGATTAGTTACTCACCAACTTGGAGTGGAGCTTGAAGGTTAAAAATTAGAGAAATGACAAATTGATGGTGGGAACGCAAATGACCTCGAAATACCTAGGGTTTAATAGAAATCGCAATGCATAGCTTCAATTTTTCCAAAATTAGGGGCAAAATGCTCCTCTGTGCAAGCTGAGTGTACTGACAAAATGGCAGACTGAATAACTGAAGGTTCTGTGAGGATTTAGTGGAGAAAGAGGGAGGCAAAAGAGAGAGGAAAAGAGCTAGGGATTTGCAGGAGGTATGAAATGAGGCACAAATGACCTATCGACCAGTATATAAGGGGTAAAATACGATTTCGATAGGATGATCAGGATGGTTTCGATAGGTTCATGTGTCCTGTCAAAAACGTAGCAGCTAAAACTTTAAAAGGGGATGATTCGATAGGATCCCGATAGGTGGAACTATCCTTTTGATAAGTTTAAATGGCAGATGAGTCATCATTTCGATAGGTTCTCGATAGGTATCCAGAACCTATCGAAATCTCCGTTTTGCCCTTTTGAACCTATTGAGAGGTTAGTTTCGCCTGTCGAGAAGTTCAGTACCTATCGAAACCATCAAAACAGCTTGCCAAAATCACCATGTGACCTAACGAAAGGTGAACTTGACCTATCGAGAACTCCTAAAAACCAAGTAAGGTTGCATTTCTGGGCACTCTCAATTTCAGCACTCAGTAGGCTCGTCTGTTGTGCTGCTCTATAGTTTGTTATCCCAGTGGCCAAGCTCCTATTATCTCAGGACAACTGGTAATATTGAAATGACGGCCTAGTATTAAGCATGGCAGTTTTGTTTCTCTTTTTTCTTTTATTATTGCAGGAAAAAAAAAATTAAAAAAAATCATTTAACAACAAAGTGAACACCTAAAACAAAAGCAAAGTATGGTACATATGATACATAATGACTTCAGGGGCTAATCTGGAGGGTCTGGAAGGTCCATAGTCTCCTCAAGCTCATCAAAGTTGGCACCTTTCGTGGATCTTTTCGTCAGTCAGTGTCCATTCCCTGGGTGCAGTTTTCCATCTGTGAACCAAGCATTGTCCTGCAACAACCAATGTGTATTGTCATGAATCACTCTCTTTTGGGCATTAATAGAAAAGCAGGCCTCTTCAGGAGAGGGTTGATAACCAGTGCTATACACATTCAGCTTAACCTTCATGTTTCCAAATGACACTTCCATGATTCCATACCTGCATTGTATGTGAGCATTGGCAGTGGCCAAACAGGGCCTGCCTAGAATCACAGGTATGGAAGAAGCACATTTGCTTGGTTCCATATCCAAAACCAAAAAGTTAGGAGGATGAAGAATTTGTCAACTCCAACTAAAACATCCTCAATTATCCCCACAGGTTTCCTTTTAGATTTGTCAGCCAGCTGTAGGACCACATGTGTGGGTTTTTATTCTCCCAAGCCCAACTTCTCATATAGTGAATATGGAAGCAAATTTACACTGGGTCCTAGATCTAATAAGGCTTTGTCAATGATGTGATCCCCAATGATGCAGGGGATAGTGGAGGTTCCAGGGTCTTGAAATTTGATTGGGGTTGCAATCGACAAAATTTGTTTCACTTTCTCTGCTGAAAAGACTTTCTTGGATAAGTGTATCCTGGATTGTCTTTTATGGGTGCATAGTTCTTTTAAATAAATGGCATAGGTTGGGACTTGGTTAATGACATCAAGTAAGGACAAATTGATCTTTACTTGCTTGAAAGTCTCCATCATTTCGTCAAATATTCCTTGCCCTTTATCAAAAGGAGAAGGTGCTTGTAGTGCCTTAGGAAATGGCAAATGTGGGATTTCTCCCTCACTTCCAGTCTTAGCCAATGGGGCCTCTTTCTTTTTGATTTTTTTTTTCTTGAGGATCCTCATTATCCTCTTTATTCACAGCTGGTTGCTCCTTCAAGTCCACCACTGGTGGCCGTTATTGTGTTATGGTAGAAATCACTTTATTTTTTTCTTCCAAGTTCCTAACAGGCTCACAGTCCACTTGGTTGTCCACTAGCCTACCACTTCTCAATGTTGTAATAGATTTGGCTTCCTCATAGGTGGAGGAAACTTCACCCACTACAAATTGTCTTCGTGGGTTGTCCTGTGGTTGGCTAGGCGGCCTTCCTCCTTCTCTTCTAGTCAGGGCATCAGATAGCTGACCAAGTTGATCCTCTCTCTTTTTGATGCTCTGGTTGTGAGAGTGCACAGTTTGGGATAAGGAGTTCAAGCTCTGCAGTGAAGATAGAACTTGTTCCTCAAAGGAAGGTGCTCTTGCAGCTGAAGGGGGTGCAGATTGCTGCACAGGAGGAGCTATAGGTTGGGCCATGGGTTGCTGATTCTGAGGCCTTGGGATATAACCTTCTCGATAGGGCTGAGCATTTCTGTAGGGCATGGGCTGCTGGGGCTGCTGCTGTTGGCTGGGATATGCATCTTGTCTCCACCTCAGATTTGGGTGGTTTCTCTATTGATACCCAGTAGCAGGCTGCTCCCCATAAGACTGAGCTGCAGCCATATGCTCTGTTATAAAACCAAGAAACTGGTCAGTAGATGGGCATTCTTCAAGGGGATGAGCAGGGCACTGGCATATGGCACATGCCTCCTCTACCCTAGCAGCCACAGGTGACTGCATTGCTCCCATCAGCCTATCAAATTTCAGGGCTAGGCTATCCACTTTTCTTTCCAAATCACTTGGCACACTCACTTCATATATCTTCCCTCTTGAAGTATTCTCCTTCAACAACCTAGGAGGCTCTTGATCTCTAGCCAAGGTTTCCCTTTGCATAGAGTTCTCACTAATAGTATCAAAGAGCTCCCATGCCTCCTCAGCAGTTTTATGGAGGTAGGTGCCACCACAGGAAGCATCTATCATATCTCTGCTTTTAGAATCAATTCCTTGATAAAAGATTTGAACCAATTTCCATTCAGGGATTTGATGGTGGGGGCATTTATTTAGGAGTTCCTTAAATCTCTCCCAGGATTGATAAAAATCTTCAGTTGGATCTTGGGTAAAAGAGATGATACCCTTCCTCAACTAGCTGGTCTTTGACATAGGGAAGAACTTGGCCAAAAATTGACATTGGAGATCACTCCAGGACTGAATGATGTTGGGTGGAAGCATGGACAAACAGGTCTTGGCTCTGTCCTTTAATGAAGAAGGAAAGAGTCTCATCCAGGTGGCCTCTTCCCCCAAACCTGTGATATTAAATGTAGTGCACAGTCCCAAGAACTCATCAATGTGCTTGGATGGGTCTTCTTTGATCAGGTCATGAAATGAGAACAGCATTTGAATTATGGACGATTTTATCTCATAGTTTCCTTGAGCAGCTGGGAATTGAATGTAGAAGGGGGAATTATAGACCCCTAGTGCATTAAACTCCTTGAGGGTTCTCGGTTGTTGTTGCTCACCCATATCTACAGAGTCACTTACAACAGATGTGGGTGTAGTTGGTCTGGATCTGAAAAGTCTTTCAACCTCTAGATTTAGTAAAATAATCTGAGGTTGGAGAGTTCTCCTACCAAACATACAACACTCAGATTCTGAATGCAGAACAGATTCTAAACACAATTAGTAGAATCAACCAAGCTTCCTAACTATTTTAAGAAAAATCAACAGATCTGAAAAATAAATGGGGAGTAGAGGGGTGCAAACTACAGAGCAGCTTTTAGCACAATTCTCCTCTCACTGGCAACCTCAGATCTGATGAAATGCACACAAAATACTAAAAAACAACAAAACTTACAAATGCAATTAGTAAAATTAAGGAAACATCTATCAATTTCTACAGAGCTATGATCAAAACTTAGATCTATCAATTTCTAAACACACCACCTCGACAGCGGCACCAAAAACTTGTTGGGTATGTTTGCCTACCCTCAAATGGGGGTATAAAATCACTAATAAAACTAGGCAGAACACACTCACAAAGACCTGTAAGTAATCAGGGTCTGTTGTAGCAAGCTTTAAAAAGATGGTGAGTAAGGGAATGCCCACAGGGAGGTTGGTTTAAAAATGTGATAAATCTCTAGATCTGTATGAGATCTGGCACCCTAACTAATGCTATGTTAGCTAAAAGACAGGGGAGAAGTTTAAAAGGGATTGTCACTTAAGCTAAGCTAAAATTAAATATAGACTAACTTGGATCGAGTTTGGGAATGTAGATCTTGCAGGGGAAAAGAGTAAAAAGTAGAAAATGGAGAAGAGTAGCTTGAAAATTGGTCTTCACTGAAATAAGATTCGATTAATCACGCTACAGAGGTTCAGAGCACACAATTCCCTCAACTGGCTATAAGCACAGCTGCAGGGTAGAAGGCTCCACTCTAAATCACAGGATCCACCTGGTCTTAAGGCTATGATCTGTCCACTTGAATGGTCACAGACCGTCCTATAGACTTTTTCTGATCCATTGATTTGTAGCAGATGAATCCAACTGGAGCCTGGACTTTGACTAATCTTAAAGTTATGATCTGTCCACTTTAATGGTCACAGACCATCCTAGGGATCTCCTCCAAAGCTAAAGCATCAATTAGAACAATTAAAACCACTACAGATGCTGTAATTCTAAGGTCACAGACTCAAGGAATTACAGGAGTATCAGATCCAGGGAGATTGGGTGGTATCCAAGAGGCCTACCAGTTAAGTGGGTGAGTTGATCTATAGACTCCTTTACACAAATCCGATCGATCACCAAATGTTGTTTCTAATTAAAGCATTAAAAATAGCATTTACATTGTAATCGAAATCACTCTACAATGGATATATTCTCAGATCTGTAGTCTATGCAGCTGGGAACCCGCAATAGCAATCTTAACCTTACCTAATTACAGATCTAACCTCTCTCCTCGCTACTCCAAGGGAATTAACCAACCATTGTTGGGCTAAAGGCGGGAAAATAAAATTTCTCTGCAAGCTTTAATCTCCAAAATTTGGCTTAGATCTTCATATCTCCTCAATTACAATTGGGGGTCTCTATATATAGCTTTCTCCTCTATTTTTCTCGCCAAAAATTCCTTCTAGAAGGTCCTCAGAGTTTGTTAGGGTTTTGTTAGAGCACGTGGGTCGGTTAGGATTTCCTAGGGCATCTTTTGGAATTGTTGTGCCGGTCACTAAGTGCCTCGAGTTGCGTGTAGTAAGTCACCAAGTCACAGCGTGTGCATAACTTAATTTCTGAGAAGTTCTACACACAAATTCGATAGGTTCAAGATGCGTTCGACAATTTCAAATAAAGCAAAACTTCCATCCCTGTCATTTTGGGAAGACCATTCCTGGCTACAGCAAATGCTTGCATTCAATGCAGGTCTGGTATTATGGAAGTCTCATTTGGAAACATGAAGGTAAAATTAAATGTTTATAATGCAGTCACACAGCCCCAGTTCAGCTCTGAAGAATGTTTTCATGTTGATCTATTGGACGAACTTGTGGAAGGAACTTTACAACAATTTCTGCAGGGTGAAGACTTCACCACAGATATCAAAGATGCTTGGGGATATGCTGAAAAAGAAGCAAGTTGTATCTCCAATTATGAGGAAATTAATGTTGTGCAAGGAACTCTTAAACAATCAGCAAGTTTTTCTTCTTGGAAACACTCTACTCCCCTTCCACAAACATCTAAGGTACCTTTGATACCTTCTTTTCTCAGCCCACCTGATTTAGAACTAAAGAAGCTACCCGAAAATTTGAAGTATGTGTTCTTGGGTAATCATAAATCATTGCCTGCCATTATTTCTTCCTCTCTCACAAAGGAGCAAGAGGAAGAGCTGCTGATAGTCTTGAAAGAACATAAAGGACTATTGCTGATTTAGGAGGAATCAGTCCAGCTATTTGCATGCACAAAATCCACTTGGAAGAAGATGCAAGGCCTTCAAGGGAAATGCAAAGGAGGTTGAACGCTGATATGCAAGAAGTGGCCATGAAAGAGGAGGTTAAGATGTTGGATGCTGTGGTCCTTTACCCCATTTCAGATTCAAATTGGTGGCACCTACAGTGTGGTACCTAAGAAACTGGAATCATCTAGACCTCAGATTCGGTGAGCTTATGTCAACCGCATAAAACAACTAGATGGAGAGTCCAGATTGATTACGTAAAATTAAATGCAATGACCAAAAGACCATTTCCTCCCATTCATTGATCAAATTTTAGATAAGCTAGCGGAAAAGCTTTTCTTGTTTTTCTTGATGGATACTCGTTTGATTCTGTGTACCCACAAGATCAGGAAAATACCACATTCACTTGCCCTTTCGGCACTTTTGCCTATAGGAGAATGCCTTTTGGTCTTTGTAATGCTCCTGCTACCTTCCAAAGATGCATGTATGCAATTTTTTCTGATATGATTGACCAATTTATGGAGATTTTTATGGATGATTTCTCAATCTATGGCAACAATTTTTCCGAGTGTTTACACCATCTCAAATTGGTACTACAAAGATGCGAAGAAACCAATCTGGTTTTGAGCTGGGAAAAGAGCCATTTCATGGTCACCCATGGCATTGTCCTTGGCCATGTTGTTTCCCACAAGGGCATTGAGGTGGACAAAGCAAAAATTGAGTTAATTGTACATTTACCACCTCCCAAAACTGTTAAACAAATCAGAAGTTTTTTAGGACATGCTGGATTTTACAGAAGGTTCATCAAGGACTTCAGTAAAATAACCAAACCTCTTTGTCATTTGTTGTGCCAAGATGTCCCTTTTGTTTTCAATACTGAGTGCATGAAAGCTTTTGAATTCTTAAAGAACTGTCTGATTTCAGCTCCAATATTACAGTCTCCAGATTATTCATTACCTTTTGAACTGATGTGTGATGCATCAGATTATGCTTTGGGAGCTGTCCTTGGACAGAGAAAAGATAAGCTGCCTCATGTCATAGCTTATGCTAGCAGATCAATGATTGATGCACAGCTCAATTACACAACAACTGAGAAGGAGCTGCTGGCAATTGTTTTTGCTTTAGAAAAATTCAGGTCATATGTCTTGGGTTCACAAATAGTGGTGTTCACTGACCACTCGACTTTAAAATACCTTCTGTCTAAGAAGGACACCAAACCAAGACTCATCAGGTGGATTCTCTTGTTATAAGAATTTGATCTACAAATTAAAGATAAAAAAGGGGTGGAGAATGTGGTGGCAGATCACCTCTCCAGGATTTTAACTGCTGAGATTGATAGGTTGCCTATCAATGAATCTTTCCCTGATGAGCAACTTTTTGCCATTAGTATACACACTCCTTGGTTTGCAAACATAGTCAACTTTTTGGCTACTGGAAGAATTCCTCAACATTGGAATAGAATGGATAAAGATCTTTTCTTCTCAAAAGTTAAACACTTCATCTGGGAGGATCCTTATCTGTTCAAGAGTTGTGCAGATCAAATAATAAGGAAATGTGTTCCTGACCAAGAATTCCATAGAATACTTTCTATGTGTCATGAACAACCTTGTGGAGGTCATTTTAGTGGGAACAAAACTGCTGCAAAAGTTTTGCAGTGTGGATTTTATTGGCCTACACTTTTCAAGGATGCCCTGCAGCATTGTAAGTCCTGCCTGAACTGTCAAAAATTAGGCAGCATTTCCAAGAGAAACTCAATGCCTTTACAGCCTATTTTGGTAGTTGAATTGTTTGATGTTTGGGGGATAGACTTCATGGGTCCCTTTCCTCCTTCCAATGGGTATACTTTCATTTTAGTAGCTGTGGATTATGTATCTAAATGGATTGAAGCCACACTAAAACAAATGATCACAAAGTGGTTCTGAAATTTCTTAAGGATCACATTTTTTCCAGGTTTGGTTTTCCCAGAGCCATTATCAGTGATGGGGGAAGCCATTTTTGTAATAGACATTTTGAAACTTTGTTGAAAAAATACTCTGTAACTCATAGAGTTGCCACTCCATATCATCCACAAACCAGTGGACAAGTGGAGATTTCCAATCGAGAAATCATACATTTTTTGAAAAAGCTGTGAAGAAGGATGCGAAAAGATTGGTCCTTGTTTAATGATACATTGTGGGCATATAGGACAGCCTATAAAACCCCAATTGGTATGTCCCCATTTAGGTTGGTCTATGGCAAAGCATGCCATTTACCAGTAGAGTTAGAATATAAAGCTTTTTGGGCCATTAAAACATTGAACATGGATTTAACTACTGCTGGTAATCACAGGAAATTACAACTTGATGAGTTAGAAGAACTGCGAATGGATGCATACACAAATTCAAGATTGTATAAAGAGAAAGTCAAAACTTTTCATGATAAAAATTTGTTGAGAAAAGAGTTCACAGCTGGTTCTAAGGTATGGTTATTTAACTCAAAACTCAAGTTTTTCCCAGGAAAACTGAGATCCAGATGGGAAGGGCCATACACTGTCATTAAGGCAGCCCCTTCAGGGGCTGTTGACATTCTTGATCCAAGTAATGGAAGAATTATAAAGGTAAATGGTCAAAGGCTCAAACCATACATTGAAAATACCCAGGAACCTGTGCTGCCCATCCATCATCACGAATCTTCAAAAATCTGATGGCCGAAAACTGTACATTATGTTTGTATATCATAGTTTGTGCTTATTTTCTCTGTTTCTATTTTTTTTCTCTTTTCGCAGAGTTTAAATATGCTCAAAATCAAGTCGCAAAGTAATATTTCTCTTTTCGTAAAGTTCAATTTGCTTTTCGAATAGATCTGAAGCTGTAATGAACTACTCGAAAGAGAAGATGTGCTCTTCGAATAGTTGTTTCTGGAAAACATTTTCTTTTCGAATAGTTGGTGCTGAAGCCATTTCTCATTTCGAAAAGGCAATTCTGAAGCTAATTCCTTTGTGAAATGATGTTTCTGAAGCTGTTAACTTGTCGAATGGTACTGATGCCATTCACAATTTTAAAAAGGACTCTTTTGGAACTTTTTGAAAACTTAAAAGCACTTTGCGATATTAACCTTGAGTATATTTAAACCCTTTCGACGGTGGGGTTTCATTTCAAACTCTCTGCAGAGTGACTCCTCTCACTAAAACCCTACTTTGTTCTTTCTTTGCACGATTCAACAAGTCTACTACCCTTTTTTAACTAATTGGTTAGATCATCTGCATTTTCAGAAGAGGATTGCAGCTTATAATCTGGAGGATTTCTGCAAAGCAAACAACTCTTTCAAAACAAAAACCCTAAATCTTGGTATTTCTTTACCCATTCTCTCTGGTTATCATGTAGTAAGTTGTTCTGTGTCAGCATCTATTTTTGGGCATTATTATACATCAATTTAGGATGGGAAAAGCAGAGAAATCATTGGCTGCAATGTTTCCCAAATCCTCTGCTAAAAAGGTGAGCAAATCGACCCCAAAAGCAAAGGGAAAAACCAAAACTTCAGCTAAACGGAAACTTTCAATGGATAAAGCGGACAGGGTAGAAAAAGGAAAGAAAATTAGACATGAGGAACCCACCCCTGCTGCTGCTAGCCCTGAGCCTGAGCTTACTCCTCTGCCCATTCATTTGGTTCTACCCAATCCCTTCATTGAAGCTCAGAAGCTAATACCCGAGCTAATGGTTGACGAAACTTTTTTCGACACCAAACCAGAATGCCTGCCATCCTTAAGATACCTTAGAGAAGCTTCACTAAGCAATATCCTTACCCCCTTGCCAGAAAGAATTTACCCAAGAATGGTAAAGTTATGGTACCAAAACCTAGTCAAGGTCACTGAAAAAGATGCTGATGTCCCTACCCTTGTCATTTTTATTGATGATTGCGATCTGACTGTGACTTTTGAAGACATAGGGAATGCTCTAGGGATACCATTCCAATTTGATCCCTCTGGCCCTTTGGCTGCTCCCGAAATTGCCTCTTTTAGAGAGATGGCTGCCCATCTAACTCAAGGTATTGTGGGCACGGGGCAGTCCATCATGAGAAGAGACCTTGCTCCCCAATTTCTATTGATGGATTCCATTCTAAGGGTAGTTTTATGTCATTGGGCGACCAAGAGAAGATCACCAATTTTAGAGGCCCTCTTTCATTCATTTCCAAGGCGTTTTCAATGCCCCTATGTTAATTTTTGAAGCCATGGCTGATGTCCAAGCTAAAGAAAGAGGAAGATAGTTTGGCCTACCATTTGGCGGATTGATCAGATCCCTTCTCGGACCCAAATTTGGGATTGATAGTGAGGAGCCCTTTGAAGTCATTACACCACACAATTTTGGAACAAAGGCTTGGACTACAAGCCAGGCTATGCTGAGAAGGATGAGAGAGCGGTGAACTGCACATGCCCCTATTGTTGCACGAACTGCAGGTTGTGAGTGAGCAGAACTCACCCTGCGGTTGAACCTAAATTGACATCATCCTGATTATGAGCGAGAACCCATCCTGAAGAATTTGAGCACCCAAATGAGCTGCCCTGCCATGTTGCGGATCCAACGTTGTCCGAACCAGCTGCAGGTGTGTGACCAGCTCTTTAGCTGCACCACTTATAGCTAAAAACCCCCTCCCTTTGGTGACCAGCCCTGCAGCTGCACATACTCTGGAGGAAGTCATCCCTACACCCTACTCCCCACTCCACCCTTGACGGTTCCACCTATCCCAGCTGTCCCCTCGCCCATACTTCCCATCATTCCAATTTTGGACTCCCCCTCTACACCAACCACTCCAACCATTCTCACACCACCCATTTCACCCTCCAATGCCCAAGTTTTAGAAGAGTTAGTTGCAGGATATATTGCCCCATCTCCCTGCACTCCTCTGCTCCCAAGCCCCTCACATTCCCCTGCTCCATCAGCCCACACACCTGAGGCCTCCCCCACACCTGAACCTAAGCCCCTCACTACAGAAGCCTACTCTGCTTTAATGGGCTCTATTTTTGAAACCATGGAACTTGACCTCTCCCCTATACCTGCACCCTCCACCTCAGTTGTCCCAGTTTCTACTATGCCCACCTCTCCCACACCTGCATCCATTACCCAAATCCTTACCTACCTCCAATCCATCCAAGCCCAACTTCAAATCAACACAGAAAATCAGTCTGTAACCATGGAACTACTCCATACCTTAGCTTCCACATCCCAAACAACCACCATTACCCCTGTACCTATTTTTTCTTCCCAGGCCACCCAAACGGATCCAGAGGTAATATTGGTTGATCTGCCCACCCCCACCACTACTACCTAGGCGACATACTCAAGCTGAAGCCCTTTGATTCCATCCCTCCACCACTCCCCATTTTCTCTGAGCACGCCACTCGCAGGGTCCCCTTTCTAGCCACTTCTCCCCCCCCTACCACAGCTGGGCCACCTTTAGTCCCCCACCATTCCATTCCCTCCCCGATATGCCACCCTCATCAAAGCCATGGAAAATAACCCTTATATCCATGAGAGATGTTCAAAGGGGCTAGCTAATTTGCAAGCTTACATCCGCACCCCTATGAAAACCAAATCAGGAAGTTAGAGATTTTATGAAATTTGAAAGAGATAAAATCGGGACCTCTTTGGGTCAAACATTTCATTTGGTGAGGTGAGCAACACAAGGTGTCCATGTTGCAAGCCCAACTGGATCAAGAAAAATTGAAGACCACTAGCCTCACCAAACACCTTGGCCTCATCGGAAAGATCAAATCGAGGAGTATCTTGAACTACAACACACCATTCCACGAGAAAGCTCAATCAAGTTCAGACTCCAACACCGACTCTAGCTCGATTCGACAGCGGTGACTCAATTGAGCCACCGAACCAACCTATACTGATTTTGACCCCGTTATTAGCTCCTTGTACTTTTGTGTTAAACAATTGTAATAGAAAATTCTGTTTTGTGTATACTCATGCATTTCATGCATCTTCTTGCCATTATTACTTTTGTTGTTTTTCTTTCTTATATTTTTCCTCTGTTTTGGACGATGTGGACCAGCTTCCCTTTGGTTGGGGGTATGGCGGGTATGCCAATAAAATAAGTAAGTTAATGCTTCTGCGACTTATGATCGATAAAACTTTTGAAAATGAAGTCATTTCACACAGTTGTTTTGAAAAATGAGGAAGTTAAAACTTTTTTAAATGAATTTCTACTGTAATTCTAAAGACTTTCATGAAGTAAATGTCAGGAAATTTCCAAAAGAAAATTGATGTTTTAGTAAACCTACAATGAAGGAAAACAGTGATGATATACCTCAAGAATTTGATAGAAAACCACACCCAGTGAGATTTGGGCCTGCTGAAATGTATTCTTTGGAGGTATGAATTGGCAATTTTTTCTGCTCTAGGGACTGTTTGAACCTGCTAGTTATCACTAGAAGTTACACATATCCAAGTTAAAATAGCTTGACAGCAATCATGATATTAAAGACATGATGTAGGGCCTTCTTTTGGACAGTTTGAACTTCAAAAAGCCCCACCTTTTAAAACTGCCCTTGATACACACCATTTGAGCTTTATAAATCAAAGATTTCTTTGAAACCTCATCAACCTCATTTAGCCTAACCCTCACTCTGAGAATTCAGAAGGTAAAGGAAAGAAAGCTGAAGAAAGGTGAGTTGGGTATGGTAAAAGAAAAAGAAAAATAATTGAAGGCAATGATGTATCAGCAGAAGAAATGTAGCATTCCAGGTAATGTTGAATTGAAGAAAAAAAAAAAAAAAAAAAAAAAGAAACGAAAAAAAAAGGGGAGAAGTCATTTCATTGGAAGTTTGAAAAAGAAAGAGAAAAAGATGGCCACTTTGGCTCTGAAAATTCAAAGAAGAAGATGAAATTGTGCTGAAATAAAGAAGGTGTCCATACCACCTCCTTACCTTGACTGACTTCTAAAATTTTGAACTACATTCCAACCCTTTTATTCTTAATAAATTTCACCCATAAGCCACATTACAACCCAAGTTAAAGTCCTTACTGATCAAAGATGGATTGAGTTGTCACATGGAGATAAGGATTTCTGTAATCTATGGTGAAAAAAGCAGTGAATTCAGAACTAAAAAGCAATGCCTATGCTCCTGCTTATAGTCCTATTTGAGGGCTGTAACTGGTCTCTTGAGTTGTGTGAAATAGTACAACCCTCCTACCTGCATGTTGAGTGAAAACCCTGGTGAGAGTTGGGTTTGAAATCAACTTATTTGGGGTAACATCAAAACTAAATTCTCAAATAGAAGGCAAGCTTTTCATTAATTTTTCTTGTAAAAACTTTTTGACACCAACTGGGTGAATGATAAAGGAATTATAGCAGAATTTTAGTTTTGAACTGATGTTTTCTTAAAAATCTTCTTACAACCTGACTGATGCAGGTGTGAATAATCTGATTGGATGAAAGTTTTCTTTACAAGAACTGCAGTGATCTTAACTAACTTATTGAAAAAGTTTGTGGGTACCTTCACTGAAAACCCTCAGGAGACTTCACTCCTCCACTAGGGATCACCTAGGGGTTTAAAAGGCTTGTTGCATAGGCTAAATGCAACTGTGCTCCCTACAAAAGTGGCTCTTTACTTTGTTTTTTTTATTATTATTCTTTTCTTTGCTCAGGGACTAGCAAAGCTTAGGTTTGGGGGTGTGTTGACAAGTGAAAAATACCATTTTTCACCCCTAAACTTAAGTCTTGATAGACCTTTGAGAGAACTAAATAAGTGTTTTAAGTGCCTATGTTGCAGCTAACAATAAAGACAGGCTTAACCATATAAAAGTGCCAAAAGATGACAATCCATATGTCAAAGGAAAGAAGTGAAGAAACAACCTCATCAGCTGTGGAAAAGTCTAAAAGGAAGAGGCAAAGACCTGTAAGAGAAGCAGGGAATAATTCGAACAGAGAAATGCAATACAGAGTTCTTTTCGCAAAGAACCTGCACGTTTCATAAAGAACCTGGAACTCTGCGAAAAGGAATAAACCTCCAGGCTTAGTTTTTGAAGAGCATCTGAACTCTTCGAAAAGAAGATTGAACTTTGCGAAAAGGAGAAAACACAATTCGAAAAGAAGATTGAACATTGCGAAAAGAGCTTCAGAAGCCACAACACTTTGCGAAAAGGCCCTTAAGCTCTGCGAAAAGGTATTCTACAGATTCGCAGCTTTAACAAGGGCAATTCAGTAATCTATTGCACACGTCCCAATGCATTTTAAAACCCAAGGACATTCCAGAAGATTCTGAGCACGAACCAAAGGCATATTCCACCCCATGTGAACACCTAAAGATGAAATTACTTGGCGGGAACTTCTAGAAGCTCAAACAGATTTTTGAATTACATAACAGAATTGATGCTTCTATCACCTGATTGGCTGAACCAAATCGAAGAATTCTGATTGGCCAGAACAGATCTGGATCCTCGTGCTCGACCACCATTGGTCAATACATTCTGAGCACCTCTGATTGGTTGAAACACATCTGAGTTGGACTTGGGGAAAACTATAAATAGACGAACCATTTGCCCAATTTGGACATCCAGATTTTGTGTTTCATTTCTAATCCCCCATTTCCCAGCCACATACGTAATGCAGTAATCCTTATAAGCCTACTTTGTGCTTGCATTTGAGAGTGTGAGATCTTCTTTGTAATTCAAAGGAGAGTTTGCATCCAAGACTGCAAATCCGAGAGCTGTTAAGCCGTGCTCTGTAAATTGTAAGGATGAATTTTAAAAGGTTGCTGTAAACTATGCATTCTCCATTGGACTCATGTCAAGGGTTCCCTCTGATCTCCTCAGTACATTAGACTCCTTTAGATTCATTGTTTTGCATGCAATTTCCCTTGATTCTTTAATCCTGTAAGAATTAGTGTTGGTAACCTAGTCTCTTACAGCATTTGTAGTGATGTTTCCTGTTCTGAATTGAGGATTTGGATTAAAGACTATTGGATGGTTTGTGGCCATTAAAGTGGACAGACCATAGCCATAAGTGTAAGCCTAATCCTTGAATTAGATTTATCTCTCTTACATCTGTGCTTGGAGCCAGATGGAGATTGCATCACCTCTTGAAATGCAGCTTATTCTCATTAGATTTCAAAGACCAAATCAGATTTAGATATTACTTCTCCATCTTTGTTTCAATCACTCCCCCAACTCGGATCTGGATCATTTAGTTTAAATTTTTCTTTGTTTTTAGTTAGTTAAACGTGACAAATTCAAACCTCTCATCTTATCAGTTTTCTAGATAGGATAAGAAGCCAGATCTGGTAGCTCAGATCTGGAGGTTTTTCTTACATTTTAGACAAGTTCTCTGTGGACGATCTTTCACTCACTTACTTTTAAAACTTGCTACAATTGGCCCTGATCTTGCAGGCTAATTCTCTTCTAACTGTGCTGATATTTCTTTAATTTCTTATATAGTCTAGAGCCACTGTAATTTGGCAACTTTAAAACTGTTTTCAAAACACACATAAATCAAGCACACTAAGAAGCAACAACACCCAATCGATTAGTCGATTTCTAAATCGATTAATCAAATTTCAAAATCGATTAATCGAAATCGGGATCCTTGCTTTTTCAACTTCTAGACCAAAATCGATTAATCGATTCTCCAAATCGATTATTCGATTTGGCCGGACTCAGCCCCTTTTTGAGTTCTTCTAAATCCCTTTCTTTTCTATTTTCTTTCTTTTCTAGGTCTTTAATCTATCATTTAAACCCTACTTGACTGCATTAAATTTATCAAATCTTTAGGAATTGCAATCTAACAAAACTCACCTCAATAAATTCCTTAAAGGATTGATTCGTTGCGTTTGATGGCTAGGGTTCCAGCTTTTCACTTCAACGGCTCTTCATGCGTTGAATCCGGCATTCAATCCTCTAATCTCCTCTTGATTTGCATTAACTCGTAGCTCTCACTCTGTCCTTGGTCTCTCTCTCTTCTTAACTCTCTTTCACCAACCAAACAAAAGCAACCTAGGTTTATTAAAAACCCTTATATCCTCTCTCCAGCTTGTGTGTTAAGCACATACACCAGAGATAGGTGTACGTGACCACTAACTCACACTATAGACTATACTTAAGTCACATTGACATCACATCAGTTTATCCCTTCATGAGTCTACTGTTTGACCATCACTTGGTCAAACCTATGACCAATCGTGCATGGATCCTGAGGTCACTGCTTAACGCTTAAATTTTTGGGATTTCACAATTATGAACAATGCATGTAATAAAGAATGTGCATACTTATTTCATATTTAAATTAGTACACTGCGAACTTAAAGAAATTAACCATAACAAGTTAACTAAGCTACAGAACTGATAGATATATATATATAACAATTCGATAGATTTATATGGTTGGATACTTAAGAAATCTCAATTTATATACGTTCTTTATCTCCACTTAACTTAATTCCCATCTGATCAACTCTAGTCAAGACCAGATCAGGTCTCTATGTTAACTGCCACTTCACTAATTTTCAGTCCTCCAAGTATTCGTCATTTACTGATACATGCTACTTAAATTGCCATCTATTTGAGAATAAAAATGAACCACATATACATTACCAAAGTATATTCCCTACCTATTATAGATGTAGGTGAATCTGATTCTATGTATGCTATGCGTTCGAGGACTTCATTCTCGGATCCATTCGTCCAAACTGCTCATGTGCACCTAGTGGCACCTATCGTATATATATTTATATCAATATTTATGAATCAAATGGCTAATGGTTATTTGAGACCCAAGATACATACATTGATAGAGTTTATATCTTAGAGGGTCACCCTATATGGTCAAATAATAGACCAAATTTTTTTGAACCAAATATCATACCCAATCAGCAGCCCTCATAGGTTGCCGCGGAAAGCCATAAGGGTTACCGTGGCAACCCTATATGGTTTCCAGGGTTGCCGCGGCAAGCTCCTTAGCTGAGCATCTTGCCGTGGCAACCTTATAAAGTTGTCGCGGCAAGCCTGAGCACTTTAGCTTGCCGTGGCTTCTGCATGGCTTCTCTGTGTTTTGTTGCGCCTGTATGTACCTTGCATTCTATGTTTGCCATATAGATATATAGATATATATATATATATATGTATATATATATATATATATATATCAATCATTATATATCTAGATATCGCTCCGATATATATTATGCATCGCGTACAAAGTTAAGGCAAAACATGTATACACCAAGTCCTTCGCGAGATATATATCTGAGTTTCTAGATACAGATTATCGCTTAGATATATATATGATATCGGGAGATGTCAATTCCAATTTGTTCAGCATTTGATTTCCTCACCGACTATCACCATCTGCTGCCAATGCTATCACTACGGACCGATAAGTTTGATTAACCAACATTCTTTGCGTGGTGACGTACCTTTTGGTGAATGTAATTATAACGGCACCGATCGAAGGTCGGTGTTGAACTCGTGAGTGAAAGTCTTCAAGACCACTAACTGTCTGCTGAACATGAGTTTGATTCCAAGGTTTGAAATAGATAATTTGGCAGTAAGTTGAAACTTCTCTACTGATTTCTAATATGATGGTCTGATTCTTGGATTTTTGTTTTCAGGATCAGATTTTTAGGATTTCATTCAATTTTGAGGGCAAAAATATGCAGGCTCCTTAGTAAGAGTTTTATAGTGATTACACCACTTTGCGTGCATGCGATGCAAAATGGCTCATTGAGTCGTGTAGTCCAAATACAATTCAAAGCAGTTTATACGCTTCTAAGGGGTCTTATCCCATGCTAAGCTATCTGTTGGTGTTTGAGTGTCTCTACAGATAAGACAAAACTATTTGTAATATCTCTTGCTAAGCTATCTGTTGTAATAGATAATTCCTTTGGGCTAGGATGCTATGCAATGCTCACCCGGGTTTGGTCTTGTATAGGCAGGTAAGCCAAATGGACCTGGCTTGAGTGAAAAATGTACACAAAATTATTTGTATATAGGAAAGTTACTACCTATAAGGTAGGTCATAACTTTAGTTTAATATGCCAGTGTATAGGAAGTGTATAACTTAGAGTTAGACTCTAAGGGCCTCACATTTTGCACAGATATAAAGGCGAATGTAGCGAGGCCCTTAGGGTGTTGTAGTAGAAACTTACACACGACCAGACCAGTGTCTATCATCCCCACCCCCGGACTGTGGTTTCAACTAGGGCAGTTGTTACATTCTCCCCTATTTAAGGAATTTTCCTCCTAAAAAATAAATCGAATAACGATGTAAATCAGGTCATGATATACAGGGTAAACTCAACGGTGTAGTAAATCAATATACACTGGTTTTGGTGTGGCAATAAGGAACATTATTATACCCGTCTATACTACATGTGGTACATGTTAACAATCAATCGAAGCAGAATTCATAATATATAAAGTATACTATTGGAACCCGCCCGCATTAAGAAAACAAACAACTACAAGATAGGAACAATAATAGATAATAATTGAGTGAAATGGGACAATTGCAATTAATCAGGTGCAGAATTTAAATGCATACATAAACTACTAGCTTGTGAGTTTGTAACTTACCAGGCCGGGGACTTGGTTGGTGTTGAACAGCAGAGGAAGGACCACCATCTTGTTGTTGAAAGTCTTGCTGGAATTCTGGCACAAGTTATGCTGCATTGCGGGGGTATTGGGAGACGAAATTGATCGCTTGCCCAATGTAAAGGGTTGCAGCAATTTGGAATGTATGCACCATCATGATGTTTATTGCTTCTTCAATATAATCAATGCGTTAATGGAGCATATAATAATTTCGATATAAATTATCGAATTGGAGAAGGGTCTGCTCATGGTTTTCATGCATGAGTTGTGCCAAAGCAGCATTGGTGTATGTTTCAGGTGCCAAGGGAACCGATTCGGTTTGTGCTTGAGTTTGAGATTGAGGGGGAATGGGGATGTCTTGGGTTGGTACAGTGGATGGTGCTTGTGGAGGTGGTGGAGGAGAACGGATTTGGCGTGTTTGGCGATTTTGAATCGCTTGGGATGACCTTTGATGCACATTTCTCCAGATAGCTGGGCTAAAGACTCACATATTATCCGTGCAGACGTCTTCACCCAAGGGAACTTGCTAGGGGATTTGATTGACACTATCAGAGTGTCCTTTTAAAAGATGGGTAATTAAGTGGGGATAGGGGAATGAGGGCATGGGATTAGAAACGTTGCTTTGCAAATGAATGTTGGCATATTTTATGCCTTCCAATACCACCCTTGGGGCATTTAACCATTTGTTCTCATGAACAGTGAATAGAGCTTGTAAGAGAGCATCTCGGGGCTCTCTCTCATGCTACATCGGGTATAAATTATAACGGAATACACAGTCAAGAAACCATATTTTCTGTGGTAATTGGCTGCGACGGACTGCAAGGCAGTGAGTAGAAGAGGTCTGCCCATCAGTCATCTTTGTAGTGACGTGATGAAATTTCACATCCCATTGTCGAGGCATCTGCGGTCCGAGACTGACATCGAAATTTGGACTACAATCCATAACTTGTGCTATGTCTTGTAAATTGAAATAAAATTTCCGATTATCGATTTCAGTCTCTAATTGGCCAATAGTTGAAGACACTTTTAGATTTTGATAGAATAACCAGACCAGCCGTGGATAAAAATGAGTATGGAAGGGCTGGTATAAAGTGTCTAACCGCGCCTGTTCCATATACCTAATGGACCATGTGGTCTTGTCGTTCGGTGTAAGGAGTCGATCGTCAATGATCGACTCCGATTCCAAAGCCTTCGCAGCCCACCATGGGACGGGCTGCTCGTGTTCTTCGAGTGGATCGATTGGGTCATGGGAAGTAGCAGGGGCCTTGCCCTTTGCTTGAGCTGAGGCTTTTGGAGGTTTAGAAACTCCAATTTTCCTGCGAGGCATCCTAATTAAATCAAAAGACAAGGAAATAAAACAGAGTTATGGATGTGGTTGTTACCTCACCAAGATCCTAAAATATGGATGCAAATGTTGAAATAGAAGAGATTGGAGGTTGCTTCGGTGGAATCCGTCACATGTAATGGCTGTATGGCATGATTTTTAGAGAGGGTAGTGCTTGCATACATGGAGTATAGCTCAGAATATCGAAGAAACAAGGAGCAAATAACAGAAAACATATAAATGTGTGTTTCGAACCCACAGATGCCCCACAGGGTTTCCGCGGCAACTATCTATGCTTACCACGTCAAGTAGCTTGCCGCGGCCAGCACTATTCCTTGCCGCGGCAAGCAGGTCAAAGTTGTACTGGCCCAGATTTCGAGGCCTATTATCTTTGGGGCAAACGGTTTTGGTACCTAGGTGCTCCTACCAGATACAGGGCTATCGAAAAATATGTGTCGACCTTTTTTACGTGTGTTGCTATATTAAATTATTTTATTTTGATGAAATTTCAATCCGTATCGTATTACATTACATGGGAAAGTACTGTGTCAGTCCATAGTTGGACTTCGTAAATTTAACTGCGACCTAAGGAAGTGTTCTGGGATGGGTCACTTTGCTTAGGTGGCACCCTCAATAAATTGATACTTTATTGTTTCTCCAAATTATTATTTTTTAAACAATTTCAAAATATAATTTTATGTTGTTTCTACAATTAATAGTTTTAATCAGATATTATTTTATTTAATTTTATCCATAATTGGTGTCCTATATTTGAAGTAGTTCCTTATATACAGGTGCAGGGTGCTTTTAACAGCATATTGACAAAAATACAATTTGCAATGAAGACTGAGACTTAAAATCAAGAACCAAGCATAATATAGGCGTATATTAAGTACATACCTTATGTAAATATATGAGGATACTGAGCACGAATATCGGCTTCGCGCTCCCAGGTAGCCTCATGCGATCCATGATTTTTCCATTGGATCAAGACGAGTGGGATTCTTTTCGTTTGCAAAATTTGATCTCGATGGTCCAAAATCTGACCTGGTTCTTCGGTCATCATTAAATCTTCCTGAATATCTAACGGTAGATAATCCAACACATGCGTTGGATCGCTGACGTATTTCCTCAGCATAGACACATGGAATATGCCATGAATACCCGATAACTGCGGAGGTAATGCCAGTCGATACGTGACCTTTGCTACTCTGCCTAAAATGGGGAATGGTCCAACATAATGAGGACTCAACTTCCCTCGTTTCTCAAATCGCATCGCGCCTTTTTTTGGAGAGATTTTGATAAAGACGTGCTCGCCAATCTATATACTATTCATCAGAATGATAATATAGGTTTAATGAATTGACAAAAGACTAATCAGTGTAGGGTATTACCTGATTAGTGTAGAGTCTTAAATATCTGCGTTAATCAACACTTGTTCTTTTGAGATCTGCGTAACTCTTCTGTCGGCTTTGAGCACTCTTCAATCATTCACGAATAATATGAACTACTGCATTGGTGCTTTCGATCAAATCAGGGCCTAAAATCAAACACTCTCTAGCTTCTTCCCAGGTAATCGAAGATTTATATCGGCGTCCATACAGTGCCTCAAACGGTGCCATACCGATGCTTGACTGGAAGTTGTTATTGTATGCAAATTTGATCAGAGGTAAGTGCTTATCCCATGATCCTTGAAAATCTAGCATACAGGCCCTTAACATATCTTCTATCACTTGATTTACCCTCTCCGTCTGCCTGTCTGTCTGAGGATGAAATGCAGTGCTGAAGTCTAACTTTGTACCCATACCTTCTTGGAAACTCTACCAAAATCGTGCAGTATATAAAGGATCACGATCTGACAGAATGCTTATGGGTATCCCATGTAATCGGACAACCTCTCTCAAATAGATTTCAGCTAATTTTGATGTTGTATATTGCGTACTATAGGGTAAGAAATGCGCCGATTTGGTGAGACGATCAACAATCACCCAAATCGCATTGTACCCTTTCTGAGTATGAGGCAATTCGGGAATAAAATCCATGGAAATATTTTCCCATTTTCATTCTGAAATGGGCAGTGACTGTAACAAACCAGTATGGTGCTTGTGTTCAACCTTTACTTGTTGACAGGTTAAACACTTCACAACATATTCTGCTGCATCGCGTTTTAATCCGTTCCACCAAAATGTCTTTTTGAGATCCTGGTACATCTTGGTACTGCCGGGATGAATAACATATGCTGACTTGTAAGCTTCTTCGAGAATTTTCTGATGTAAGGCATGATTATCAGGTATGCATACTCGACCTCAAAACAATAAGGACCCATCGTCCTTAATCGAGAATTCTAGTTGTAGCCTACTTTGTACTCCCTGTCGGATGGAAATAAGCTCTGCATCTTGCATCTGAAATTCTCTGATCCTATCAAAAAGTGGAGCCCGAATCATTACTGTAGCAAGTAAACCTCCAGTTGTCATTGCTCGCCGAGTGGCACTCGATGATACAATGTCATTGAGTAGTTTTTACCTTTGTACTCGTGTCACAAGATGAGATAACTGAGCAGATGATTTGCGACTAAGCGCATCAGCTACAACATTGGCTTTGCCGGGATGGTAATGAATAAAACAGTCGTAGTCTTTCATGAATTCCATCCATCTTCTCTGTCTCAAATTCAACTCTTTCTGAGTAAAGAGATATTTAGGACTCTTGTGATCGATGAAAATTTTGAATGTTTCACCATATAGAGAGTGTCTCCAGATTTTTAACGTGAAAATGATCGCTGCTAATTCCAGGTCGTGAGTGGGATAATTCTTCTCGTGGTCTTTCAACTGTCAGGAAACATAGGCAATTACAGGTTCCCATTGATTCAAAACGCAACCTAACCCACTGTATGACGCATCACTGAAGACGACAAAACCACCACTGCCTGATGGTAATGCTAAAATAGGTGCGGATGTGAGTCTCCTTTTTAACTCTTAGAAACCCTATTCGCATCCCTCGGTCCACTCAAATTTAACATTCTTTCGAGTGAGCTGCATGAGTGGTCCAGCAAGTCATAAAAATCCTTCTATAAAGCGTCGGAAATATCCCGTAAGACCTAGAAAACTTCAAATCTCGGTTACTGTCTATGGCTGCTTCCATTATACCACAGCCTCGATCTTTGCAGGATCAACTGTAATACCCGCTTCTGAGATAATATGGCCCATAAAACTGACTTGATTCAATTAGAAGTCGCATTTATTGAATTTCGCATACAACTGCGAATCTCTCAATGTTTGCAATGCCAGACGTAGATGATCTTCATGATTTTTCTCTTTTTTTGAATAAATGAGTATATCGTCGATGAATACCATGATACATTGATCAAGATAAGGTTTGAAGACTCGATTCATCAAGTCCATAAATACAGCAGGTCCGTTGGTCAACCCGAAGGGCATGACTAGAAACTCGTAGTGACCGTAGCGTGTTCGGAAAGTTGTCTTTGAAATATCTTCAGCTTTCACCTTCATCTAGTGATATCCTGATCATAGATCAATTTTTGAAAAGAAACACACTCCTTGTAACTGATCAAAGAGACTATCGATTCAGGGGAGCGGATATCTATTTTTGATCGTCAGTTTATTGAGTTGACGATAATCAATGCAGAGGCGCATCGAATTGTCTTTCTTTTTTACGAACAACATCGGTGCACCCCATGGAGACATGCTCAATCTAATAAAGCCTTTATCAAGAACTTCTTGCAATTGCTCCTTGAGCTCTTTCAACTCTGTCGGTGCCATTCTATACGGTGCTTTTGATACTGGATCGGTACCCGGAGCTAACTCAATAGTGAACTCCACTTCCCTGTCAGGAGGTAAGCCTGGCAACTCATCAGGGAACACCTCAGGGAATTCACAGACAATTGGTACATCTAAAAATAAAAGTGTCTTTACATCATGATCTTTACTTTGCATGAAAGCAATATACCCCTGAGCACCATCATCAAGTTATCGCCGTGCTCAAATTACGGATATCAGAGAAAGAGTAGTTGACGGTACCCCATAGAATTTAGCTGATTTCTTCTTTTCTGGCCGAAAAGAGACAATCTTCCGTCGACAGTCAACATTTTCATGGTGATTGAACAACCAATCCATGCCAAGGATAATGTCATATCCTTGCGTCGGCAATAAGATCAAGTTGGCTATTGCTTCATATCCCCAGTAGTCCTTGATCCAAAAGATAACTGATCGATATACCATATCAGTTGTGAGAAACTATCCAGTCGACAATGTTACATTGAGAATAAAGTCAAGAAGTTTTAGGATACCTCCCAACTTCTTCAATTTTTCAGCAAACTGGGGTGTAACAAACGAGTGTGTAGATCCAGGATCTATCAAAACTTATGCATCATAGCACAAATAAGCATCTTTTGGATAAAATTGCAAGATACCTAAGGCATACAGATTAGTGTTAGCTAAATTTATGTCTAAATATCTAAAATGATAGTAATACAATATCTTAATACTCAAATATAGACGAAATTTTCCTAAGTCACTAAATGCACTTTCTCTATCTAAAGAAAATTATAGAAAAATAGGTATTTAGTGGACAAACATACCTTGAATGATGTCATTACTAGTACATGCATCCTTTGCAATGACAGCATAAGCTCGGCCTTAAACTGTAGGTTGTGCCGATCGTAACACTGGTCCAGCCTTTGCTGCTAGTCCGACCGTTTTTGAGCATTCTCTAATCTGGTGTCCCATCATGGCACATCAAAAACATGTACCAGAAGATTTACGACACTCATCTGTTTGTGTGCCTTTCCACATTTCCCACAAATTTCTTTTGAAGCTATCGATGAAGCTGTGTAAGATCTCGTGCGAGAACCTGTCGGCTGTGCTTGTGAAAATCCAGATGTACTTTTGGCCACCAGTGGAAAAGGTTGGTTTTGAACATGTGGAATCCTTGGTGGTAATGGAAACATCGGTGAACTGGAAGGTCGTACATATGCTCCTGCAGCTGGTTGAAGTGCGGCGTGTCCTTGGAATCATGGTCGTTTACTACTTTGACCAGTACTATAGGACTGGGATGTAGCTTTTCTGGCCTTCTATTTTTCTTCTCTCCTTTTGAACATGGTATCCACATCAGTTTCTGCTATCAGGGCCAATTTCATCACATTGGCATAGCTCATTGCTTGAAAATATTTCAAGCCGCGCTCAAACTTTTGTGTTTTCATCAACTCGGTGGCGACCAACAAAGGTGCAAAACGAGAGAGATGTGTGAATTCTGCCTCGTATTCTCGTACAGTCATCTGGCCTTGAACTAAGGTTGCAAACTGAACTTCTAGCTTATATCTCTCAAGTACTGAGAAATATTTTTCATTGAATGCCTCAGTGAACTCTACCCATGTCCATGGTACTCTGGGCATTCTTGTTCTTTCTACAGACTGCCACCATGTCTCTGCCTCACTCTATAATTTATGCGCTGCCCAGCTCACTTTTTCTTCCTCGGTGCACGTGACTCATTGTAGCACTTTCTCAATCTGCGTTAACCACTTCTCAGCCTCCATTGGATCATGCTGACCATAAAAACTTGGTGGTCGAAGTCGAACAAATTCTGTGAAGCCCTCGGGACGTCGAACAGGAAGCATGGCCATAGTGTTGACCATAGTCTCCAACTGCGGATTGTGTCCCGCATTTTGTTCAACTCCAGGAGTACTTCCCATTGGAGGAGTATTTACAACTGGCAGAGTCTGCGCTGGCGGAGTATGCTCTGCAATATTCTCCATCGTCGTTCGACTTTCGGCCATGTGTGCATTCTCACCACTTCCTGAAGCAGTGTCATGCTCATAACCTGCTACTGGAATCACATTCGGCCCAGTGCAATGGGCAACGGTGGTCTACCCCTACCTCTTCCATGACGTGGAGGCATCTCTACCTATTTTGATCAGATAACAACTTGATCAGACAGCATAACTCAATCTAATTCCTACTATTAACCACTTATTAAACATTTTGCTATATCTGTACGCCAGAGTTTTAGTCTCCAATGACTTAATGTCGTTGCTTTGATACCACTTGTGACAACCCGACATTTCCCTTCTACTACATAGTGGAACCGTCGCGTCGTCGGATCACCTGACATGATTCATTCATTTGAGGGTCATTTCTTGTACAAAGTTATTGCAAATGCAGAAGCAATGAATTTTACTCTGACAGTTGATAATATGGCAAAATAACTAATTTTTTATTTATCTAAGCAGAACTAGCAACAGTATAAACAAACAAAAGATCTGATGTATAGCTCGCCACCGATGATGACCACCCATCATCTAAACAATGGAAAGAAAACCTATACATCCAAATACAAAATAACTAAAACTACTATATATAATTTAGACAAGTTTCTCAAAGTTATCTATCTCTATCTCTCTCTATCTCCCTCTAACTCCACAAGCCACA
Source organism: Chloranthus sessilifolius (assembly GCA_021018995.1). Classification (NCBI taxonomy): domain Eukaryota; kingdom Viridiplantae; phylum Streptophyta; class Magnoliopsida; order Chloranthales; family Chloranthaceae; genus Chloranthus; species Chloranthus sessilifolius. Next base: position 103,013,479 of record CM037597.1, read on the forward strand.
AACCTACTTTGGGAAGAACTCTTCTGCGAAATCGTCCTCTTCATCTTCTTCCTCGTCGTCTCCTTCTTCCTCATTTGGCACATGTGTGGGGTCTGTTGCATGCTCAGGTTCCGGATCTGCAACTAAGACATTTAAGTCGAAGAATGAGCTGTCATCACAGCTCAACAGAGAATATTACTTTGCTACTATATAATGTCAAGCTCCATATTTCATTTAAGAAGCATTTCTGGATAATATAATGATTATGAATGTATTATCATGCAAATACTATCATATGCTGACATGCTGAATAAACTCATGATGTAACAGGTAACAAAAAATGATGCTGAATCAAGATATACGTGTAAAACAAAGGAATTAAGCTCTCGAGTTAGCGGGATCACTTGGACCAAGAAATATCAAGCTCCCGAGTTAGCGAGATCAGTTAGATCAAGTAAGATCAAGCTCCCATGTTAGCGGGATCACTTGTTATAAGTACACAGTCATGCTCCAGAGAAAATGGGATCACCTGACTCAGAACTAAGCAATCACATGAATAGAATGTCAAAGATTAACATGAACTGAATCAAGTATTATGAACCATGCATGTACATACTTATTTCATATTTCATTTAGTACACAGCGAACTTAAACTAATTGACCATAACAAGTTAACTATGCTACAGAACTGATAGGTATATATAACAATTTGAGAGATTTATATGGTCGGATCCTTATGAAATCTCAATTTATATAAGTTCTTTATCTCCACTTAAGTTAATTCCCATCTGATCAACTCTAGTCAAGACCAGATCAGGTCTCTATGTTAACTGCCACTTCACTAATTTTCAGTCCTCCAAGTATTCATCATTTACTGATACATGCTACTTAAATTGCCACCTATTTGAGAATAAAAAAGAACCACATATACATTACCATAGTATATTCCCTACCTGTTGTACATGTAGGTGAATTTGATTGTATGTACGCTATGTGTCTGAGGACTTCATTCTTGAATCCATTCATCCAAACTGCTCATGTGCACCTAGTGGCACCTATCATATATATATCTATATCAATATTTATGTATCAAATGGCTAATGGTTATTTGAGACCCAAGATACATACATTGACAGAGTTTATATCTTAGAGGGTCACCCTATATGGTCCAATAATTGACCAAAAATTTGTGAAGCAAATATCATAGCCGATCAGTAGCCCTCATAGGTTGCCGCAGCAAGCCATAAGGGTTGTCGTGGAAAGCACCTTGCCGCGGCAACCCTATATGGTTGCTGTGGCAAGCTCCTCAGCTGAGCATCTTGCCGCAGCAACCTTATAAAGTTGTCGCGGCAAGCCTGAGCACTTTAGCATGTCGTGGTTTCTGCATGGTTTCTCTGTGTTTTGTTGCGCCTGTATGTACCTTGCGTTCTATGCTTGCCATATAGATATATAGATATATATATATCAATCATTATATATCTAGATATCGCTCTGATATATATTGTGCATCGCGTACAAAGTTAAGGCAAAACAGGTATACACCAAGTCATTTGCGAGATATATATCTGAGTTTGTGGATACAGATTATCGCTCAGATATATACATGATATCAGGAGATGTCAATTCTGATTTGTTCGGCATTTGATTTCCTCACCGACTATCACCGTCTATTGTCGATGCGATCACTATGGACTAATAAGTTTGATTAACTAACATTCTTTGTGTGGTGCCATACCGTTTGGTGAATGTGATTATAACGGCTCTGATCAAAGGTCGGTGTTGAACTTGTGATGTTTACGTATGAGTGAAAGTCTTCAAGACCACTAACTGTCTACTGAACATGAGTTTGATTCCAAGGTTTGCAGTAGATAATTTGGCAGTAAGTTCAAACTTCTCTAGAGATTTCTAATATGATGGTCTGATTCTAGGATATTTGTTTTCAGGATCAGATTGCTAGGATTTCATCCAGTTTTGAGGGCGAAAAAATGCAGGCTCCTTAGTAAGAGTTTTATAATGGTTACACCACTTTGCGTGCATGCGATGCAAAATGACTCATTGAGTCGTGTAGTCCAAATACAATTCAAAGCTGCTTATACGCTTCTAAGGGGTCTTATCCCATGCTAAGCTATCTTTTGGTGGTTGAGTGTCTCTACAGATAAGACAACTATTTGTAATATCTCTTGCTAAGCTATCTGTTGTAATAGATAATTCCTTTGGGCTGGGATTCTATGCAATGCTCACCCGGGTTTGGTCTTGTATAGGCAGGTAAGCCAAATGGACATGGCTTGAGTGAAAAATGTACACAAAATTATTTGTATATAGGAAAGTTACTACCTATAAGGTAGGCCATAACTTTAGTTTAATATGCTAGTGTATAGGAAGTGTATAACTTAGAGTTATACTCTAAGGGCCTCACATTTTGCATAGGTATAAAGGCGAATGTAGCGAGGTCCTTAGGGTATTCTGGTAGAATCTTACACATGACCTGACCAGTGTCTATCATCCCCACCCCCGGACTGTGGTTTCAACTAGGGCAGTTGTTTTAGAAACATGACTTGAAACTCACACGCTATTGGGATTTTTGCTATTACATTTTTCTCTTCCCATTGCTCTTTCAGAAAAGTGAAGTTTCCACTACATCCCTTTCTCATCAACCATTATGCTCGAACTATAGAGATAAGCGGTATGATGGTTGATCACATTCCTAGAAACTTGAACGATCTACTCCTATTCAGTCGAAAAGTAACCATCTTTCTCCGGCAATCAACACTCGCCCCATACATAGATAACTAGTCCATGACAAGGATTACATTGAATCCTTGCATATCTAACAGGATCAAATCCGCCACCAATTCATAATTTTTGTAATCCCTGATGGCGACTATAACGGATCAACATACTGTATCGGTACTGACCGAATTTCCTGTTAGGACTGATACTTCTAAAATAAAATCAAAGGTCTCGGGAATGACCTTCACCTTCTTCGCAAACTGTGGCGTGACAAACGAGTGAGTAGACCCCGAGTCTATCACCACTCTTACTTCATAACATAGATAATCGCACTTACCATACATTTGCAAAGTACCTATGTCATACACATGCTTAAACAATCACATATGCATCAAGAGCTACGTATGTAAATAGTAGGATTTAAAAACTACTTTTAAAATTTATGCACCTTCTTCATCTAAAATTTCAATCAATGATATATATTGAATTTAAAAGGAAATTTCACCTTGAATGATATCATTGCTGTTCTGGGCATCCTAAGCTATAATAGCATATGCATGCCCTTGTATAGTAGGCCTTACAGTCCGTTTAGGCCTCAGCATAGCAGCTGATGCCGTCCTCTCCTTTCTCAGCTTTGGAGAATCCTTGCTCATATGCCCCATCTTTCCGCATTTGAAGCATCCTCCCATTCCTCGTCTACAATCTGAGGTCTTGTGAGACTTGCTACACTTGGCACACATCTCAACCTGAGTGGATGATGTTGTCCTTGAGAACCCATGACTAACTGATACTCCGGTAGTGGTAGCAGGGCCCTTGTAACGGAAAGGTCTCATTGATGTAGGCATAGGAGGCCTAGAGTAATTTGTCTGAGCCCGTTGCCTTAGGACTGATGCTACAAGTCGCAGCTTTTTATTCACCAGCTCGTAGTTATTTGGTCTCCCTTGACCTGCCGTACCCTTATTCTGCTGGTCCCGTCTTTCATACATATCATCAATATCCTTTTCAGTAACCAACGTCTCTCCATAAGTCTCCAATTCCAATATGGAGATCCTATCATGAATAATCGGCCTTAAGCCACTTTCAAACTTGTTGGCCTTCATCAATTCTGTAGCCACATAGTGAGGAGCAAACCTAGACAACCTCGTAAACTCCATACCATATTCCCGTACGGTCATCACTCCTTGCTCCAAAAATTTAGCTGCCATCTGGTTCCTCACCTGCTTTGGAAAGTACTTCTTATTGAGAATCTCAACAAACTCTTCCCAATTCTACAATCCATCTGGGTTGTCTTGCTCTCTCATTCTTAACACCAACTTCCACCATGGATCGGCTTCTCCCTCTAACTGAAAAGAGGCCCAACTTACTTTCTCCTCTTCAGTACATGGTAATCTCTGGAGGAGTTTCTCTATCTGATTAAGCCACTTTTTCGCTTCAAGCGGATTCGTCAAACCAAAGAAAGTAGGAGGTCTCAATCTCCTAAACTCAACAAATGTCAATAGTGTATGTGGAATCAGAGGTGTAGGTGACTGTTGACTGGTATTTTTTGTATGCATCAATGCCATCTGTTGAGCCATGGCATTAGCCACAGCTTCCATGGCTTGCGTCATTCTCTGCGTGCCCTCTCTATCTTGATCTCTTTCTTCATCTCTTTCTTGATTTCTTTCTTCTGGAATACTTTCTTTCGGTACCTCTCTATCACCCAACGAAACTCTATTGGAACTTGTGGGAATATCATCCACATGTCTCTAGTTCCATCCGCGACCGCCTCTCGATCGTCCTCTACCTCTAGTGGACAAAATAACGTTCTGCAACATGAAACCAAAAGTTCCATTAGTAGAAGGTCCCTATATTATGACAAAATCTTAAACATATAATCTATATCTAAGGCTTTCCAGAAATCTCTACAGCATATGCTTCGATACCAACTGTGACAGGCCAAAGTTTTACACCCGGAAATCCATGCCGTCAGGACCACCCATAAGGATATCCCTGTTAATCTCTGAATTATGCCACTTTTCACTTCCTAACCTATACTTTAATAGACGTTTGACCTATTTAATAAATAATTTTTAAGTGTGTTTTTGTAGTTAGCAATAGTCTGTATATTAGTGAAGCAATCCATCCAATAAATGCCAAAAGAGGAGAATTAAAGTCAAGCATTAGAGCTGATGGAAATACTAAGATAAAACCTTGGTGGTCCCCACCATATGGGTTATTCGGCTTAGACCTCTAGAACTCTTGCAGTGAGGAAAAAGTGGGGCCCACAATTAAAGGATTGCAGCAGCAGACTAGACAAACCAGCTGAGAAGCTGAAACTACACTCTTGTGTAGTTCATAAGTCTACAGTAACCTATTGAGAACCTATCAAACAATTATAAAGCTTGCAACAACCTATTGGGCTACCTGTCGAGCAGTTCTGAAGCCTATAGCAACCTATCGAGTAGTTTTGAAGCCTGCAGCAACCTATCGGGCAACCTGTGGAGTAGTTCTGAAGCAACCTGTCGAGTAGTTCTGAAGCCTACAACAACCTGTCAGGCAACTTGTCGAGTAGATCTGGATGAAGCCTTTATCCAATCAAGATCTGTTCGAGATTATATGCCTGAAGCTCTATCAACTCGAGCAGCTCTAGACTTCAAGACTTCAGCCACTCGAGCTCTGCTCGAGATTATGTTATGAAGTCTCCGTCCTCTCGAGGCTTCGGTCCCAGCATGTTTTGACAGACTTCAGGAGTATTTTTGGAGCTCCATAGCACTTGGGACACTTGTCCCACTGCGCTACGCTTTTCCTCACGACCCGGGGCCACACTTGGCTAAGAATGAGCCACAACAACAGCTCCCAATATTTTGATTTTTCCTTTTTTCTGATTGACCAAAGCACTTTATTACTTTATGGATTGTATAAATAGATGTAAACTGTTTTATAAAAGGCTGCCAGGATACTTTCAACCTATGCTCATTTTAGGGTTAGGGTTTTTTTTCTTTTTTATTTTCTTCTTCTTTCCATAGCTCAGCAGCAATGTTGGGCTAAATCTTTATAGTAGCTAAGTTTATTTTAAGTTATAATCTGTTATTGTAATGGCATTGTAAGGAGATTGGAATCTTGTAGAGACTGCAGCCTTGAGGGCCAAGTCATAATAAGTTTCTTTTTAGCAATGAATAGCTGGTTTTATTGATTCATATAATCCATCTTTTCTTGTAATTTTTCATTAAGCTTTGTATGGGTTTTATGCTCCTATAGATGCATGAGCTTGTAGCCCTACAAGCATAGTGGTTGCAGTAAGTTTACTATTTTAGCTTTAACCCCTTGATTGGATCACATCTATGGGATATTCTGGGACCATTTAAGTGGACAGAATATAGCCCTAGGATTAGTCTAGATCTCAGGGCTGAGTTGAATTCTTTTTCCTTGCACTTGTGCTTGTAGCCAAGTGAAGGATTGCTGCAAATCCAATCCCCTCCTCTATTTTTACAATACCATTTTTAGTGATGAGATCTGAAGTCTTACAGAGATTCTAGACTTGAGAGCTAGGTCATTGAAAGCTTCTTTGTAGCAATGACTATCTGATTTCAAAGCCCCATTCAATTTGTGATATCTTATGGTTTTCACTAGATCTTCATGGACTATTTGCTCATATGGATGCATGAGCTTGTAGCCTTGCAAACATAGTGTCTGCAACAATTTATCTATTTCAACAATAGCACCTATGATTGGATCACATCCCTGGGATATCCTGTGACCATTTGAGTGGACAAGATACAACCCTAAGATTAGTCCATATCACAAGGCTAAGCTGGATTCTTCTACCTTGCACTTGTGCTTGTAGCCAAGTGAAGGACTGCGGCATATCCAGCTCTTGATCTATTTTACAGTGAAGATTACCCCATAGCTGTCTACTTCTCCATATTTTTTATTTTATTTTACCAACCTATCTTCACTCTCTTCCACCCCCTTTTGTTAGATCTAGTTTTTATTTTTGTTTTTAGTTTAGTTTGTGACAACCCAATAACACCTTCTCTTTACCTTGGTTTCTAGTTTAGCTTTAGAGTTCCTAGATCTGTAGCATATCTTGAGATTTACTATAGTTTTTAGATCATCACTCCTTGTGGGACAAACTCTTACTTATCTAAAACTTATTGCAACAGCCTGGTATCTTGCAGGTGGTGTTTGTGTTCGAATCCATTTTTATTTTTATTCCCCTTTTGTTTTGATTTTACCCTTCTTTATTTCTGCAATATTTTGATCTTTGTAATAAAGAACACACATGCTCTATTAGAGCACAACCAACATGTTTTTGGCACCGTTGCCGAGGAGTTTTGATATAAATTGTAAAGATGAGTTTTTATTTAAATTTGTTGTAGTTGTAGTGTTTGAATAAATTACAACTGTAGTTTGTTTGATTTTTATATTTTTTTTCTTTATTTTCCGTTTTAGACCTATTATTGTCTGTTTTGTATTTGAATAAATTCCTGCTGTAGTTTTTTATTTTTATAGATCTGGAGTAGTAGCAATTAGGGGAGACAACAATTGCAGCTGGAGCAAACTTTGCCTTAGTTTGCATCTCTCTCTCCCTTGTAGTTTCATTTCTGCATTCTTTAAATTTCAGCATTAGTATTTAGTATTTTTTAAGTGTGCTGTAAGTTAGCTTTTTACTTGATGTGTGTTGTATGCTGGGTAGAAGGTCTCTTCATCCTAAGCTTAAACCTTTAAATCCTGAAATAGAAAGAGTCCTTAGACCTAGGCACACATCACCTTCACCTGTTGATCACTTAGAAACATTGGAGATGGGAGAGCAACCTAGGCCCCTGAGGGACTACTATGCACTAGGGGCATATCTATCCTCTTTTTGCATTCAGTTCCCTACTGTTGAAGCAATTATGAAATTAAACCTCAGACCATCCAAATGTTACCATCATTTACTCGGTTAAGTAAAGAAGACCCTTACAAGCACATTGATGAGTTTCTTTTCCTATGCACCACATTTAAAATTACTGACCTGGGAAATGAAGCCACTAAAATGAGGCTTGTTTTCTTTTTCAATAAAGGACAAAGCAAAAAAATTGGCTTAACATTCTCCTAGCAAATAATATTACATCTTGGAATGCCTTGCAATGTCAGTTCTTAGCTAAAATTTTTCCAATTAGTAAAACAAGTCAGTTGAGGAAGAAGAGCATTATCTCTTTTGCTCAGTTCCCAACTAATGATTTCCATGAAGCCTAGGATCTGCTTGATATTATCAATGAAAACTCTATGTAGCAAGAGACTCTATCACGAAATGACATTGAACCTACTGCTAGAGTTGTAAAAGAACCCACTTCCAAGGGGAAATTGTATGAATTAAATGTGTATAATGACCTGGTGTTGGGGATTTCCAGTGTGCTCATTTATGGTGTAAACATCAAGAGAAAACAGAGATGGGTTCAGCACAGCTTGGAAATCCTAGGCCTGCAAGATACAGGATCCTTTGTAGCAAGTTTTAAAAGTAAGGGGAAGTCCATAGAGAGGTGGTTTGGAATTAGGTAAATCTCCAGATCTATAAGAGATGTGGCACCCTAACTATTACTAATTTAGCTAAAAGATAGGGGAGAGGTTTGGATAGGGTTGTCACTTAAACTAACTACACTTAAAATGCAGATTGTCTTAGATCGAATCTGGAGCCTCAGATCTTGCAGATGGAGGGTTTAAAAACTCAAAAAATGGAGAAGAACAGCTTGGAGATTGTTTTCACTGCAATCAGGTTAAGCTAAGCATATTATAGGGGTTCAAAAGCACACAAGTCCCTCAGCTGGCCACAAGCACAGCTGCAGGGTATAAATTCCACTCCAAATCATAGGATCCACCTGGCCTTAAGGCTATGATCTGTCCACTTTAATGGTCACAGACCATCTTATAGACTTTATCGAATCCATGGATTGCAGCAGATGAATCCAATTGAGGCCTGAGCTTAGATTTACCTTAAGGCTATGATTTGTCCACTTTAATGGTCACAGACCATCCTCAATTAGAATAATTAAAATCACTGCAGATGCTACAATTTCCAGGTCACAGACGCAGGAAATTACAAGGATATCAGATCCAAGGAATTCAGATGATATCCAAGAGGTCTACTAGTTAAGTGGGTGAGCTGATCAAGCAACTCCTCTACACGAATCCGATCGAGCACCAAAAGGAATCAAAAGAGCTTTAGATCTAATTAAAACATTGAAAAAAACATTTACATTGCAAACAAGATCACTCTTATAATGGAATGCTCTCAGATCTGTAGTTTGTGCAGCAATTAACCCCAGCAAAACTCTTAACTCTACCCAATCACAGATCTAACTCACTCCTTGCTGCTCTTAGGGAATTAGCCAACCATGGTTGGGCTAAAGGAAGAAAAATAGAATCTCGCTGCAAGCTCTGATCTCCAGGAAATTATTCAGAATTTCGATCCTCCCCAATGTCAATTGGGGATCTCTATATATAGCTTTCTCCTTTATTTTTCCCATCAAAAATCCCTTCTAGAAGGTCCTCAGAGTTTGTTAAGGTTCTGTTAGAGCACGTGGGTCGGTTAGGGCTTTCTAGGGCATCTTCTAAAACATCGCGCCGATCACCAAAGTGCCTCAGTTTGCATGCAATAAGTCACCAAGTCACAGCATGTGCACAGCTGAATTTCTGAGAAGTCCTGCACCCGATTTTGACAGGTTGGAGAAGCTTCCGATAGGTTGAAAAGGAGTTTGTAGTCCCTTTCGATAGGTTCCCTGGTCTCTTCGATAGGTTAGTGGACCATTCGATAATCTCAGGGAATCTTCTGATAGGTCTCCTTTTTCCCTCAAGCAAGCTTTCAATAGGTTGAATTCTCATTTTCTTTCAACTGCTCGATAGGTTCTTGGATCCTGTCGAATTCTTCACTTCTGTATGAATTCTTCCTTTCTCTGCCTTCTGATCCTATCGAACCCTTCTCAATTGCACGAATTCCTTCCTTTTAACCCTCAGCTCCTATCGAAGTCTTCAGACATCCTCTCGATAGGATGTTTTGGACCTATCTTCACTTCCTTCCCCTTGTTCTGTTGTTGGGTCTGCATGGTGCTGAGAGATGGCTTCTTTGTGGGCATTCTTAAGTGGTTTTCTGCATTATTACCAGCTTTCACTGCTATCTACAAAATGCACTCAATAGAGGCTTATTAGTGTGCTCACAGGTTCATCGATGGTCAGGTTAAAGGGTGAAAAGTGGCATTTTTCACCACTTAATACCTGGAGAGGAAAGTGGACAGTTTGTTTAAAAAGTTTGATAAAGTGTTGTGTGTTGCAGCCCCACATAGCTACATAGCTTGGGGAGGCATGTCTGATATGCCACTCACCCACACATCTCGTGCTAGACTGTCCATCTGCTGGTTAATTTTTAGAGTTGGTAATGGAGCATGACAATGCTCCCCAATCATTTGGACAGCAGCCTGCTAGGGATGCTTGGAGGAACCACCTTAACTTGAGGTGGAGATATGATAATTTTCCTCAACCCCAGCAGTAGCTGGCATTGCCCTACAGACCCACCCTGCAGTTTCATCAAGATCATGCCCCAGGACATCAATTCCCACATCACTTCCCCAGCCAAGTCAATTATTTTTGCCACCCCCACAAACAAGAGCCCCTTCCTTTGAGGAGCGGGTTTTGTCTTCATTACAGAATCCTAGCTCCTTCTCACAGACTGTGAATTCCCATAGTCCGAGCATCAAGAAAATAGAAGACTAGCTAAGTCAAATCTCCAATGCTTTGACAAGAAGGGAAGAGGGCTAGCTCCCAAGCGAAACAGTGACCAATCCCAAGGGGCAATACTTGATTGGTGAAGCTTCTTGAACTCATAAAGAAACTATGGCCATCAATGCCTTGAGGAGTGGTAAAGTGGTAGAAAATCAAGATTTGTTTTTATGCCAAAAAGAGTGCAGAGAGAGAGGACTAAGTGTCTATTGTTAAGAAGCAGGTGCTAAATAAAGGGGTTGCTATGGAGCCCTAAGAAATATATATATATATATATATATATATATATAATAAATAGATAAAATTTAAAGGCAGTAGATGAGTACCGGCAGTACCTCATCTGCCATTTTCTCAAGAATTTAAAGAGTCCTCTCCTTTTGACAAGGAGACTACTAGGATGGAGGAATGAGGACTATTTTAGCAGTTGTTGTCATTGAAGAGATGGTGGAAGACACCTTGCCTAAAATGCTGGACTGGGCAGAGGTGTGTGATGATGTTGAAGAATTTTGGACTGAGGAGGCACCCACATATGTGTTGAAGCAGTGACTACCTTGACCTCTTCAGTGGGGGTGGTGCAACAATCCACTTGGAAATCTGTTACGCTGCCCCTCCCTCAGCCTTCTATTAAGTGTCCACCTAATGTGGAGCTGAACCAGCTCCCACAATCTCAAGCAACTGCAATTTTTGTGCTGTGAGAAATTAGGTTGCATGCCTATGCAAAGGTATGGTTTTTAACTTCTACATTAAAGTTCTTTGGAGAGAAACTGAGTTGTAGATGGACTATGGAGATCATGGACCCTAATTATGGAAGGGTCACAAAAGTCAATGGTCAGAGGCTCAAACTCTGTGTTGAGAATATTTTGGAGCCCTCTGAAACCATCCACTTTCAAGAACCTCCCACTGCTGTGTGATCACCAGTTATGTAGCATATGAACCTCGATGTATGCCATAACTCCTGATGTATGAGAGTGTGCCAGTCATCATGAGTTATACCTAAGCCTATTTTGCATTCTCGAGAGGATCAGCAGCTTGCAGGCATCCTCTCGAGTTCATTTTGTACATGAACTAGCTGATCTTGAGAGGTTCCTGTGCTTCAATCCATCCTCTCGAGACAGCTATCCTGACGCTATACATAGCTTGGCAGGATTGTGCATTTAAATCTTACTGCTCTAGATCCTCCAGAGCTGTTCTTTCTGAAGCTCCATCCTGCCGAGGGTCAGGTTCTGGAACTTCTCAAGCTCTCATGAGTGTCATTCTCTCATTCCTTATCTGTGCTACCCACTTGCACTCCACCCCACAAAATACATCCAATATCTCAGCCATTAATCATGATTCACATTCAGACCATGTGTAGGAATTTTCTATTTTAGGATTTACTAGTCTATGAGTTTTAGTTTCATTGTTGTTTTTAGCATTATTGAAGTTTTATGTAGTTTTCTGTTTTAGGAGTTTGTGTAGTTTTGTCTTCTCAGTTGTAATTGTATATATTGGTTTCTTATAAATCCTCTTTTTTTTTCTCCTTCTTAGTGTAAGTTTTTCTTCCTTTTCTACAATCTTATGTTAGTTTAAGTCTCTTTTACACACCCTACTGCCCCTATACGTCATTGTTGAAACATTGAGGACAATGTTTATCTTAGGTTTGGGGGTATGGCAGGGTGGACTAATAAAGTAGTTAATTTTAGTGTAACTGTGTTAGTTGAATTGAAATAAATAAAGTCAATTCCCACCAAATCATGATTAGAAAGAGGAAATTAAAACTTTAGCAGACATTTTAAAAACTAAAATCTTTGAAAATTTAACACCTCCATGAAGCTAACATCAAGAATTTTTTTTTTTCACAATTAGTACTTAGTGAACTAGAAAGGAGAGAAAAAGGTAAGGATATATCCCATGATTTCATTTAAAGACCAGACCCAGTGAGATTTGGGCCTATCAAATTTTCTTTTGAAGAGTGTTTTCGGCAATTTTTACTGCTCCAAGGAATGACTGAATCAACATCCTTTTCATAAGAAGTTAGGCATCCCAAATTGAAACTATTGAACAACACTCATGACACTAAGGAAATTATCTAAGGCCTTTATTTGGACAGTTGGAGCCTGAAAAGACCTACCCATTGAACTACCCTTTGTTTACATTATTTGAGCTTTAAAATCTATTTTTCATTAACAAACACCAGAGTACTTGAACCTAAACCTCATGACCTGATTCAGCCTTACCCTCACTCTGAGATTTCAGAAGGTAAAGGAGAAGATGTTGAAGATAGTTGAGAGGAGTTCAACATTTGGTGGATGGAGAAGAGAAGAAATCTATAAGAAGTAGTGTGACAATTGTATATGTGTGCCATTTCATAAAAAAATAAATTAAATAACTAAATAATAAAAATAAAATAAAATAAATAAATAAAAATAAAAAAAAGAGAGAAAGAGAAGTCAAAATAAGTACTTCATCTGAAAAATGGAAAAGAAGAGAAGAAGCTGGCCACTTCAAATATGAAAAACATGAAAGAAGATGAAGCTGTGATGAAATAAAGAAGGTGAAGTCATGAATCACCTCCTCTTAGATGATTTCTCAAATTTTGAATCTTTTCTATCCCTTCTATTCTTTTTAAACCTCAACCATAAGCCACATTACAACTCATCTAAAAGACCTTAGTGATCTAAGGTGAACTGAGCTGTCATGTGGAGATATGGGGACGTGTGATCTATGGTAAAGAAACTATGGGGATGTTAGAAATTAGAAGCAATGCCTATGCTCATGCTTGCAGGCCTATTTGAGTTCTGTAACTGATCTTGAGCCACAATAAATATGATACACCCTTGAGCTTCATTTATGAGTGATAGCCTTGGTAAGGATTGAATCTAAAAATTAACTTCATTGGACAATATTTGAACCTGATTCAAGAATTAATGGTGAGTTTAGTACTGATTTTCACACATTATATACTCTTGATGTAAGTTGATTGGTTGTGATGGAGAGACATGTTGATTTAAGTGTTAAAATGTTTATATTTCTGTTTTCAAACTCCTCTAAATTTGAAAGAATAGGGTGTGGAATGATGCTTTATTTGTTGAAATCTAATTTGAAATGTGTGCACTATACTTAACTATTTATTGTGAAGTTTGTGGGTATCTTCACTAAAAATTCTCAGGAGACTTCACTCCTCCACTAGGGACCACCTAGGGGTTTAAAAGGCCTAATGCATAGGCTAAATACATCTATGCTCCCTACGAAAGTGGCATTTAATTCTCTCTTTGCTAAAGACTAGCAAAGATTAGGTTTGGGGGTATGTTAATCTCTGAATTACGCCACTTTTCACCTCCTAACCTAGCCTTTAATAGACTTTTGAGCTGTTTAATAACTGATTTTTAAGTGAGTTTTTGTAGTTAGCAATAATCGACATATTAGTGCAGCAATCCATCTAATAAACATCAAGATGAAGAGAATTAAAGTCAAGCATTGGAGCTGATGGAAATACAAAGATAAAACCTTGGTGGTCCCCACCATATGGGTTATTCGACATGCCTTAGACCTCTAGAAGTCTTGCAATGAGAGAAAAGTGGGGCCCACACTTAAAGGAGTGCAGCAGTAAACTAGACAAACTAGATGAGAAGCAGAAACTACACTCGAGTAAAGCCTTGACAACTTTGTCGGGCAACACCTCGGCGGTTCTAAAGAACTGTCAGCAACCTATCGAGCAACTGTCAAGTTGTTACGAAGCCTCTGACAAAGAACCTATCAGGTAGCCTATTGAGTAGATCTGAAGCCTGCAACAACCTGTTGGGCAGCCTGTCGAGTAGATCCGGCTAAAGCCTTTATCCACTTGAGATATGCTCAACATTATATGCCTGAAGCTCTATCGCAGCTCTGGACTTCAAGACTTCAGCCAATCGAGAACCATTCAAAATCACCCTAGCCACTCGAGATCTGCTCGAGATTAAGTTCTGAAGCCTCCATCCACTCGAGGCTCGGGTCCCAGCATGCTTTGACACACTTCAAGGGTATTTTTGGAACTCTAGAGCACCTGGGACACTTGTCTAAGTGTGTTGTGCTTTTCCTCATGACTCGGGGCAACACTTGGTTGAGAATGAGCCACGATAGTAGCTCCCAATGTTTTGAGTTTTCCTTTTTTCTGATTGGCCAAAGCACTTTATTATTTTATGGATTGTATAAATAGATGTAAGCTGTTTTATAAAAGGCAGCCATAATACTTTCAACCTGTGCTCATTTTAGGGTTAGGGTTTCTTTCTTTTTCATTTCCATCCTCTTTCCTTCAGCAGCAATGTTGGGCTAAATCTTTGTAGTAGCTAGGTTTATTTTAAGCTGTAATCTATTATTGTAATGGCATTGTAAGGAGATTGGAACTTGCAGAGACTGCAGCCTTGAGGGCCAAGTCATTGTAAGTTTCTTTTTCTCAATGAACATCCGATTTTATTTATTCATATAATCTGTTTTTTCTTGTGGTTTTTCATTAAGATTGGTATGGGTTTTATGCTCCCATGGATGCATGAGCTTGTAGCCTTGCAAATATAGTGGCTGCAATGAATTTACTATTTTAGCTTTAACCCCTTGACTGGATTACATCTATGGGATATTCTGTGACCATTTAAGTGGATAGAATATAGCCCTAAAATTAGTCTAGATCTCAGGGTTGAGTTGGATTCTTTTTCCTTGCACTTGTGCTTGTAGCCAAGTGAAGGATTGCTTCTGATCCAATCCCCTCCTCTGTTTTTACAATACCATTTTCAGTGATAAGATCCGGAGTCTTACAGAAATTGCAGACTTGAGAGCTAGGTTATTGCAAGCTTCTTTGAAGCAATGACTAGCTAATTTCAATGCCCCATTCAATCTCTAATATCTTATGGTTTTCATTAGATTTTCCTGGACAATTTGCTCCTATGGATGCATGAGCTTGTAGCGTTGCAAACAGAGTGTCTGCAATGATTTTTCTATTTTAACTTTAGCACCTATGATTGGATCACGTCCCTGGGATATCCTGTGACCATTTTTGTGGACAAGATACAACCCTAAGATTAGTCCAGATCACAGGGCTAAGCTGGATTCTTCTACCTTGCACTTGTGCTTGTAGCCAAGTGAAGGACTACTGCAGATCCAGCTCTTGATCTGTTTTGAGTGAAGATTAGCCCATAGCTGTCTACTTCTCCATATTTTCTATTTTATTTTACCAACCCATCTTCACTATCTTCCACTCCCTTTCTTTAGATCTAGTTTTTATTTCTGTTTTAGTTTAATTTGTGACAACGCAAGAACACCCTCTCTTTACTTTGCTTTCTAGTTTAGGTTTAGAGATGCCAAATTTGTAGCATATCTGGAGATTTACTATAGTTTTTAGATCATCACTCCCTGTGGGACAAACTCTTACTTATCAAAACTTACTACAACAACCCTGGATCTTGCTGGACTGTGGTTGTTTTGTGATGTGTGTTCTGATTTCATTTTTTGGCCCCCTCTTTATCTATTTTTGCCTTTCTTTATTTCCATTATATTTTAACCATTTTTATAATAAAAGAACACAGACACCAGCAAAATAAATCAACAATCCCAAAATGAACTAAACAGTTGGTACGTCCAAACACAAAGCGGAAATAAAACACATATTCTAACTAAGCAGATAGAATCATCATAAGGAATTAAATCTCCAATTCTATATAATGACAACATCCAGATCACAACAAAAGACGATTTTAATCCCATGCCAAAAACACATGGACAAAAGAGCCGAACCGAACCACCAATGATGACTGACCGTCACCCAAATGGTTCAGAAAATAATAACGTATGACATATTTACATAAATTCTAACAAAACTGGTTGGACATACCAAGCCTCAAAAATAAATCTCAAAACTAAATACTCATAGCGCTGCCCACTAGAAGAACTCGTCAGGAGGGGGCTCAGTCTCCACCTCTGGTATATACTCTGGGTCCTCAAGATCAATGTTCTCAGTACCCGCATCTACCTCTGTACCTGTGACGTATAGTCGAGGCATGAACTAATAGTCTAAGATCAATAGGGAAACATAACTAATATGCATATTTTTACATCACACACATACCTCATAACATAATTCAAAACATACTTTTCTTGCTAAGATTCACAATTTAAAAGTATTTAAATTGAGACAAAACTGATATTCAATGCATATTTCAAAAACACTAATCGTAATTTCCAAAACTTACTCTTATAACAAAGAAACTTAAATTAATTACCTAAATACAATCCCGAGCATATATAGCATTGAGAGCCACATATATACTGAAGGGAACCACAACCATTGTCATTTAATGAACTATTTACAAAATGCCCAAGCCCCTTCGAACGAGGTGACTTGTGTCGAACGAAGTATTATCGTAGAATAGTAATCAAAGAACGGATATCCACCGTACCGAAGCACAAAGGTTCGTTTCGCATGATTTCTTAAATCAAAGTACCAAATATAAGTTATAGTTTATCACCGTAAATTGTGGTAATTTATACTAGATTTGAAGTTTGAATCTCAAAGCTCACACACACTTATACATATTTTTCTGATGTAAGACACACAGAGCTGATTCACACACACACACACACACACACATAAATCTCTCTGAGTGCACATACACACTTTTTATTTTTAAAACCATAAACACAATTCATGCTTAATTACTGAAAAAATTCATAACTCACACACACATTCATCACATCATAAAATCCATGATAGCTATAATCAAATGCACATGTTACAGAGCTTTCCCTACCTTAAAGTGAAGCTAAAACAAAGACTCCTTTCGTCCAAGCTAGCCTTTCTTGCACACACTCATGCTCACACCTAGAACACACAAATTCACCTCTCGTAAGTCATAAACGATGAGAAATAGGAAGACCTAAAGTCTCACATAGTTCTCCTTACTAAAAACAGAAAAATCTTTGAATCTGTCCAAATCGATCGATCAATTTCGAAAATAGATTGATCAAAATACATTTTGACCGGTCGATTTCATTAGAAAACCTACACATTTATCATACCATAATCCAATCAATCGGTCGGATTCCAAATCGATCGATTGGTTTTCGTCAGAAAACCACATACTTGTGGCACCACAATCTGATCGATCGATTCCCAAATCGATCGGTCGGATTCCAAATCGACTGATCGAATTCCATTTCAATCGAACGATTTTCTTCAGAAAACCACATACGTCTGGCACTACAATTTGATCGATCGGTTCCCAAATCAATCGGTCGGATTCCAAATCGATCGATCGAATTCCATTTGGATTGATCGGTTTCTTTAGAAACTCCTAACACACTCACTATTTTCACAAATTGATCGATCAGTATTCAAATCGATCGTTCAGTTTCTCAAATCGATCGATCAAATTTCATTTTGATCGATCAGTTTCTCTGGAAACCTTCACATTTTTGCTGTGGCAAAATCGAGCTATTGGATACTTATTTCGATTGATTAATTTTGCCAGATTTCTCATAAACACGGGTTTCAACTTCCCAAACTCATTTTTCCTTCAAATTTAACTCCTATTCTTCTAATTTTCCACTCACATCATACTTAAAGTCTAACATAGGCATAAATCACAATTTCACATATCTTTGCTCACATGTAAGTGGTCGATTCCTCGATCCATGTGCTCTTGCCCAAGCGAGGGTTTCAAAGTCGAAACCTTGGGGATTTTCTTTGATCCTCAATCCCTGAACTTCATGCATAGAATAAAGTCTTGCACACACACACACCAAGTTTAGAGCTCTCCTTCCTTCTCTCACTTCTCAATAAATTCTCAAACTACCCAAACAAAAGAAATGAACTCTCTTATCAAGTTAGCTTTTATACTTAAAAGCTTTGTTTTAGGTGCAAAGCCGTTTCACTGTACCTCGGTGTAAGTTACCTCATCTAATGGTCAATATTATCACGAATTCATTCTTCTCACTCGAGATATATTCTTACACTTTAACTTACTCTAAAAAATTTATACTGTCAGGTGCATAACCAGTTGGGCATGCACATCGCGATGGACTATTCAGAAGTCAAATTTTTTTGGGACATCACAAAAACTCTATAGTTAGTTACCACGAAGCTAACCACCATTTATCCTGTACATAGTCGCAATCATAACAAAGTTTACCTGAATATTTTTTATCCACATTCATATTACTCCTCAAACGGTTGTCGTATGCTCGGAACTTGATGTTGTAGTGGTATCAAATGTTGAGTCGCTTGACCAGGCTCATGATGTCACTATTTGGGTTGTTGTCACTGTTGTTGGTATTATGCCTGTTGCGCAATTTCTTCTGTCTGGCAACATTGGACACTATTGTTCATACTGTTGAGGCAAATCTTTAAATCCTCATACTTATACCGTTGAGTGTTGCTAGTGAAGCGGGGCTCATTTTGTGAAATCTTATATCCCCCCTCTGGTTCATCTTCCACGTATTGCTCGATCATCCCTGTGATCAACCGATCATACAACAACAAGTTGAGGGTTACCTTGACACCAGACCTCACGTTGTTGCGGGCATATACTATTCCCTCACTTACAAGAGCAGGGGCAGAGAACTACTTTCCTTAATAAGCTGAAAATAATGATTGGATCAAAGGGTCTCTCCTCTCCTGCTCATGTCCCAGCGAAAATAGATTTTTCCGAAAAATAATATCGAGTGCCCACATGCAGTTGGGCAACTGGGCCCATGTGACTGAAAAACCAGATCCGGCTCGCCCGTTGGTCATCTCGGTGATGACGTCTTGGAATGGTACATTTGTAGGGTTTGAGGGTTGCAATGCCTCATATTCTACATACCCTAATGGACATCCCATCGTGGTAGAGATATCATTTATATCAAATTGAAATTTGGGACCATCGATTTTGGTCAAAATTCCATTTCATCCGCAGTCAGTTTTAGGTTTTGATAAAATAGGCAGACTAACCTAGGGCAATAATGACCATGAAATGACTCAAGGATCGCTTCTATGTCAGCGGCCTTCAAATACGTAAGAGTCCATTTGATTTTCTCTTGGCCCTCAAACAAACTATGGTCAATTGACCATTCCATCTATAACTTCTTCGAAATCCCACCATTTTGTGGGTTGTTCTTGCACAATTGGTGAAGGATCCACCTTTGCATAATTGGACGTTTTGAAGATGAGGGTTTCGAAGCAAACATTTTCTGGGGACCCATTTCAACTATTTGAATGATAAAAAATGAAGGAATTTGAAATCAAATTGATAAATCTTACCCCTTTATGCAGAGGAAATCAGAAGAATGACCCCTTAGATCAAAGGTGTAAGCGAATCCGAATGAGAAGAAGTGGTGTTCACGGACGGAGAAAAAACCAAGCTCCCGAAAAGCTTTTGTGCCCAAAAAATTTTATGAATAAAATGACCCGTAGGCCTTACAAGCTCGACAGTCGCGTGAGCGACTCTCAAGTAAAATAATTGGCTCTTGAACAGTCGCGTAAGCAACATTAAATTCGTGCGCACGAGTTCAGGGATTTCTTGTGATTTTCTGTTGTTTTCTATTTTGATTTCTTTATCGCATTACATTTATATTTTTCACCTTCGTTTGCATCGAGATTTTGAGTACGCGGTCTACACATGCACATTCACTACACTAATTCAAACGTGGATGTTCTTTAGTCAACCTTCAGTAACTACTTGAAGATTCACGACTTGTGGTTGGTACCATTAGTACAATGCCAATCAGTTGACAACCACTGCATGTAATAATTAAAAATGTGCAGAAAAGATACACTAGTCTTATGATTTACATGGACATAACTCAAAATTTATATGTTGAGATTCAGTCGAAGAGCTGTGGATATGCATCGCTTATATCCAACTCGCATTCCCAAGTATCTTCTTCCGATGAATGATTTCGCTACCTCACACGTACCAACGGAATGCGTTTGGTACATAACACTTGCTCCTTCTGATCAAGAATCTGTATTGGTTGTTCTCTAACGGCCAAGTCTTTTTGAATCTTAATCGGTTGATAGTCTAAGACGTGAGTTGGATCCTTCACATACTTCCTTAGCATTGACATCTTAAAATACATTATGCATGCTCATTCGTTGCGACGGTATAGGAACTCGATACGCAACTTCTCCAACTCTTCCCAAAACCTCAAATGGTCCTACATAACGTGGACTCAACTTCCCACATTTTTTGAAGCGCATTACACCCTTCGTGGGAGAAATCTTTATGAATTCCTTGTCCCCATTTTGACACTCCACACTCGTTCTTTCAGATCGGCATAGCTTTTCTGCCGACTCTGTGCCACTTTTAACCTCTCTTGGATTAAGCGTACTGCTTCGATGGTAGTCTCAACAATTTTTAGACCCAAAATAAATTTCTCTCCGATTTCTTTCCAATTAATCAGAGATTTATATCTTCGTCCATATAGTTCTTCGTAGGGTGCCATATCGATGCTTGTCTGATAACTGTTATTATATGTGAACTCGATCAATGGAAATGTTGATCCCACGATCCCTGAAAATTAAGCATAAAAGTTCAGAGCATGTCCTTTATAATCTGGTTCACCATTTCGGTTTGTCCATCTCTTTGTTGGTGAAATGCAGAGCTGAAGTCTAACCTTGAACCCAATCCCTCTTGGAATTTCTGCGAAAACTGTGACATTATAGATACCCCAATTTGGCCCAATGCCCAATTGAAACATATTTCGAGAGAAGCACACCCCCGAGCTTCCGATAGGTTCTCCCATACCCTTAGGAACCTTCCCATATGCTTACGAATTTTCCCGAACCCCTAGGAACTTGCCCAAAACCCTTAGGAACCTTCCCATACCACCCTTAGGAACTTGTCCATAACCTTAGGAATTACCCTCGACCTCTCTGGACGCATAGTTAACCCTCCCGGGCCATGGTTAGAGAGAGATGAACCAAGGGTGGAAGGGACCTCTACTAAGATTGAGTCTTATACCATTGAAACCTAGAGGTTCCCAGCTTTCCAACAAGCCAAGAATCACCTCAATTCGAGTAGTACGTCGAAAGATACGGTGATCCGAGCAATGCCCAGGAACCACACTTGGCAAGGGCATATATGGCACATATATTACATGCGCCAAGCTATTTTTTCTCCAAAAATGGCTTGGCGCATTTAATACACACGCCAGGTAAAGGTGGGACCCACCTCGGGCTTTGAACTTCCAAACACTATATCTATGCTTGGCGCATCTAATACATGCGCCAGGCTTAGCTACAATAACTATTGATTTTTGCTCAAAATCTACTTTTAGGGTTTGACTTGTTGACCATCTCAATGCTTAGGATGGGTTTCATTAGGACTGTTGCACCCATGTTTACCCTATTTACAACCCTTTACTCATTTGAAACCTCACCCTATCATCAACCATTGAAACCCATTGTCCACATTTCCAAGCTCTCAAAATCCTAGGAAACCTTAGATTAGGAGATTACCTAATAAATAAACCTAATTAGCACCTAAGCACCCTCCTAACCTCTCTTTTCCTATAAATAGAGAGGCACCCCTATTGGATTAAAGGTTTGAAAATTTTCCAAGAGAGAGAAAAGAGTAAGAGATCTATCCCTCCCTTGTGTGCACCAAATATCCATACAAATTCTAAAATTCTAAATCATCTTAGAAACCCAATCCTTCTTCAAAAACCCTTGAGTTTAAGGGAACAGTACCCCCTAGCCTTCCTCCTCTACCCCTTAGCTACCAAGCTTTAAAGTTAGAATTCTTCATTCAACCATCCAAGCCATCGGAAGCTCATTGAAGCGCCCTCACGCGAAGGACCACATAGGTGCTACAAGGGCCCGAGAGATCTGCGTCTCCCCTCTACTCCTCTACCTTCTTAGCTTTTGCACTATCCTTGAATTTGTGCCGTTACGCCATCGAAATCTCAATAATTGCGGAGGAGCACAAATAAGATCATAGTGCCTTCGGGCGAGAGGAAGTGTTCTTTTTTTTTCTTTTTTTTTTTTATCTTTGTCCATAAGTAGAGACCGCTTTAGAGCGGGTTGATTGGGTGCCTAACACCTTCCTGATCGATAACCGAAGCCCCTACCCAAGAGCCTTTGGCGTAGACTGGTGAATCTGAGTCACATTTTTAACACTTCGGTGCTTATGAAATTTATTTAGGTTTCCCGAGACACCGAAAGCTCTGGGTAGCGACTCTATATCTTTTCGAGAGTGCTCATTGTCGCGACGATGTAGTCACCACCATTTTGCCTTCTCAGAATATGTTTTATTCGGCCAACCATTGACCTTCTTTTTAACCCTGATATGGGAACCATGCACTGAAATAATAGTATATGACAGAACACAGGCTAAAACAATAACTTTGTGGTTCAGATCCTGACATGGGGAAACTATATACTAAAATAATAGTATATAGTCAGAATGCAGACTGAAATAATAGTCTTACATTTCATTCTAGAGACCAGACATAGACAACCCCGAATTAAGCGCCTGAAAGACACGCGATCGGATTGAGCGCCACAAATCCAACACGCAATTGGCCTATGCCCGACTTAGTCTCATTACTCTTAATCCCAAAGTTCCCTTGATTACGCGCTTATAATTAAATGCTTAATCTGATTACACACCTGCCATTATGAGTGCAATTAGCCCTAATTTTATTAGGACTTGGAAACTAGCTGAGCAAGTCAGTCGGTCGCTCATTTAGTCGGTGATAGACTCAAAGCGATTAAGCGCCAGGAAGCTGACGCGCAATTCAATTAAACGCCTAAAATAGGGCTCGTAATTGAAGGAAAACCTATAAAAGATTTTTTTCTCAAAGAGAGAGAGGAGGCTGACAATTTTTTGAGAGAGAACACTTTTGGTTGGGATTCCAAAACCAGAGAACTCCAAGAATCAACCCATAGAGCATCTTAATCATGTTTTCGAGATTCAAGCTTCTAATCTTTGAGATTTCTCTCCACAGCTCCCAACCCTAGGTAAGGATTTCATCTTTTAATTCGCAACCACAACTTCAAATCTCTAGATCTAGGAATTCTATTAATTTTTATTTTCAGTTTTAGACCGTAGCACCCTGTTCGGACCGAAATTCCATATATCTGGTTATGGTTCTCTATTTCTGGAACTAGTTCTTAATCTATTGGTCCGATATACCGATCTTAGACATTAATTCAGTTCTAAAATCTTGATTTACAGTCCTATCATGAATTTATCGTTCTAATCCTTCAATTCAGAACCAGTCCTTAATCATACGGCCTGATTTCTCGATTTCAAATCCGAATTCAGTCTTTAAAATTTAGTCTTAATTTTAGTTTCTTATTTTAATATTTCTAAAAAATTCTAAATATAGTTTCAGCCTTATAATTCTAGTTTTATAATTTAATTCATAATTATCATTCCGAAATCAACTCTGAAAAGTCCAAAACACTATTTCACGGTCCAAGAATTCAGACTATTTTCAATTTCAACCACTTGATTTGCCCAAGGGAGCTTATGGAGGGTACTCAAGAATGAGGCAAATCCTCCTTAGCATAGCAGGCCCAAACCCCATTTTTTTAGGAATTTTAGAAGTGACTAATTGCTTTAGTTTTATACTTTTAGTATGATTGATTAGTAGGTTTATTTCAGCATGCTCAATTAATTCAGTGTCCTAATTCTTAGCATGATTGATTGATCTCTTTAAATCTGAATTTAATCGACCAATTCCTTGCTTCAATTACAATTAAATGGGATTAAATTCATTGCCTCAATTGGATTCTTTAGCATAGTCAATTCATTGCTTCAATTAGAGATTTTTTTACAAAATTTATTTATTTATTTTAATCAGATTTGGTAAAAATTAGTTTACTCATTTTAATTTAACTTCAGTAGCATTAATTCTTTTGCTTAAATTAGAGTCTCAGTAAAATTAGTCTTTTAATTTCAATTAGAATTTTGATAGGACTGTTTTAGCCGCTGCAATTAGAATTTCCATAGAATTGTTATACCTTATTCAATCAGAATTCTAGTACACTTGATATGCCTGAATGAATTAAAGTCTCACCAGAATTATTATACATACACTCCTTGTACCAATAGGAGACTGAAACTAATTAGATTTCTAATAGAATTAGGAAACCAACATTAACTTGACTCCTAACCGGATTGGAACAAACCCATATAACTAAATTCCCAATAGAATCAAAGGAGATCTAAACTGACCAGAATTATAACTATAAAGGGAAATAAAAGGAAATCAAACTATCTAACCCAAGAAACAGAAC
Organism: Chloranthus sessilifolius; assembly: GCA_021018995.1. Taxonomy (NCBI): domain Eukaryota; kingdom Viridiplantae; phylum Streptophyta; class Magnoliopsida; order Chloranthales; family Chloranthaceae; genus Chloranthus; species Chloranthus sessilifolius. The sequence goes on from CM037597.1 coordinate 103,038,149, forward strand.
ACTGCTGATGTTCACAGGTGGACGATTCAGTATAAAAGCAACCCATACCCGCTCCTAAGCGTGATCATTGAGTGTTGCAGCATCGATAAATATCTGCTGCTAGCGATCACAATAAATTAGAATCTTTCTAGGAAATCGATTTTATTATTTATTTTTACCTTAATTATTTCAAACAACGCATCGCTAGAGTCTGCTAGGACATAGTTGGAAGCCACTGATTTAACGGGAACCGAGAGGAACCCAGAAAAAGCGCGCACCAACCGAACTGGCGATCGCGATGGGATGTTTTCTCAAACTCTATTTCTAGATCGTTAGTTTTCAGCCTATTTCCCTATTTTTCTCCTATCCAATTGTGTCATTTAGTTTCTCTTATATATATATATGAGTCTTTGTCAAACACTCGAAATGTCAGGCATACGAAGAGTAAGTTTAGGAGAGCCGCCATTGGGGGGATATCATGACAACCCCATGTATGGAGAAGAACCCTTTCATAATTCTAGCCCACGACAACCTAAAATTAATATGGCTGGTAAGCAAGAGAACCCCTTCTCTACCCCATACACTGGGAACAACCATGATGGGAGAGATGGTGGCATCAAACAAAACCTTACCGCTCAACAAATCGTAGAACTCACTATCCAAAGAATACAAAGAGGAGATGATGACTCCGAAGAATTGCTTCGAGGGTTGGCCGCTGCATACGAAACCATTAGGTCACGACAATTTTCAGAAGAATAAGGGCGACAAGAGAGGCCACCTCCCACCCCGAGCATCGTGTCAGCCCGCGCCACCTGACTGAGATAACCTGCCCACACATTATTTAACGATGACCCTCTGGACAAGGTTTGTTGACGGGTTACTCCGAAAGGCAGCACCGTTAAAATCGAAGATCTCCCTAGAATGCTTGATGAGTACATGGCCAAAAGAGAGCGCCCAGGTCACTCATTCAGATTCGACAAATTTTGCCGAGATGTCGAGTTTAGTTTACCAATAGGATTCAAGCCACCCAAATTCACTAAATACAACGGCACTGAAAATCCGAATCATCACTTGGCTCTCTTTTATAATGATTGCCGACCCATACATGATAATCAAGGACTTCTCATTCACTACTTCCAATGCTCGTTAGAAGAAGTTTTAGATTGGTTTGCGAGACTCCTGCTTTATAAGATCCAAACCTCCGATAAATTAGTCGGTCAATTCCTAGGCCAATACAAACACTTAATCCAAGAGACAGTTAGTCTCAACGACCTAATGGCACCTAAGCAAAGACCTGACAAAGAATTCACTGACTTCGTCGCTAGATGGAGAAAACTCACTGCTAGGAGCGACACTTCAATGAAAGAGAAGGACTCGGTTGATATTATTATCGATAATAGTAGGGAACTATTAAAGAGCGCACTCGTCATAAGTGATTATCTCGACTTCGCTGCACTTCACTCTCGGGCATCCTGATTAGCGCAACACATTAAAGGCAGAGACCTTGCTTTATCCATAGTCATGTCCAAAATAGGCTCTTTTAGCGAATCCAAATCGAAAAATAATAAGAAAGCCTTAGGGGCTGAGCAAGTTAACACCGTTGTCAACCAAGGGCAAAACTCTAATAACGGAAACATACAATCGCAAAATTTCAGACAGAACCAAAATCAACAACGGTATACTAATCAAAATCAAGGAGCTAATCCGCCAATACGCGAACCAAAACCAAGGCCACAATCAAAGTCAAGGTCAATATTAAAATAGGAACTAGTACCCTAACACTTATCAGAACCCAAACGTGACACGGAATCAACCGGCCCATGCACCGAATTATAATAACATACCTCCACCGCAGAACTTCAATCCAGCCAGAGGCCCCTACCAATCGAGGCGGGAACACTATCCCCCTTTAGCGGATACAATTCCCAACATCTTTCATCTCCTTAATACTCAGAACCTCCTCTGATTCCCATAAGAGAAACCTCGTCCATGGCCTGCAAATCTAGACTAAAGTAAATATTGTGCCTTCCATCGATATGCGGGACACGATTTTGAGGACTGTTGGGTTCTTAAGGATGTGATTTATGATATGAACGACCAAAATCAAATTGATTGGGAAGCACTTAGAAATACCAACCCTAATACAAACCAACCCCAACAAAATTTAGGGATCATAAACAACCCCATGCCCAACCACAACCAAGCAACACATGCCTAGGTCACTACTGTGGATCTCCCCAGTCAACCTTCTTTCCGGCCCTCTACTTTAATCACTCACATCCAACCCTCTACCACTTTTTCCACACCAGCAAGAGTTCCTTCACCCCTACATCCCTTGGCCCTGATCACTCGAATCGCCCCGCCAAGCTCGCCTCCATACCCAAAATTTTTACATATATGAATACATTCTTTTAGGGCCAGGAGACCATTCCTCCATCGGCGCGCACCAGAACCTTCAATCCCTCCAAACCCTAAACCAACATCCCTACCACTCTTTTCATCTGATTCTGAGTCCGAGTGCTGAGAGCGTGTTCTCCAAACTGTAGCCTAAATCACTGCACGGGTAGAAAGTGTTACTCGTAAGCTCCTAAGCCGAGAGAGTGAAACAAAGACTGAATGTTTATTGAATGTGGGAGAAAGCGGGCAAGAAGAACACCTTGACCCGTGTGAGACACTGGTCTCTGCTTTCATAGAAGAGGGGGATTACACACAGTATCTCCCACCTTGTAACAGTGTTGTACAAGCACACGCTCCGACCCCCAATTTCACTCCCTTCACAAACACATTGACGTCGACTCGTGTTGGGTCTAGCCAGCAGCCGATGTGCCCAATTCTCAAGTCAGGAACTAATTACCCACCTCCTCCTTTCCCTCAAAGTAAAGATTTCACAAGCACACAACCACCAGAGGGGAATGTGAGAGAGAGAGAGCTCAACTTGCCTCCCCCGCCTCATGTCATCCCTTCACCAATCCTTACACATCAACCACTCCAACCACCTACACCCAAGGTTCACCGACTGGGAAAAGAAGCGACACTCGAGCCAGGACAAGAGTATGATGTTTTACGACATCTCCAGAAGATCCCAGCCCAGATATCCATACTAGAACTCATTAAGAAATTGTCTGATCATCACTGGTTATTGGTAAGGACACTCAAAGACACGCAAGTGGACGAGGACATGGCCCTAGACAAACTTCATCAAATCACTTCAGTCATGGCACAACCCCTAGCGCTTATGTTCATAGATGCAGACATGCCTAAAGATTCCCTCCGTGGAAGTGCGGCCCCCATATATCTTACGGTCATAATTAGAGGATTCTCCGTGCCACACGTGCTAGTTGACACGGGAGCAAGACTTAACATCTGCCCTCTCACCACATTAAAGAGTCTCGAATACACAGAACAAGACGTTAGGCCCTCTTCCCTGTCACTCATAGCTTACGGCAGGTCGCATCATTTCATGAAAGGAACTATTAAGCTACAGGTTTGCCTTGGATCCATAACGAAAGATGTTACCTTTCATGTTTCCGATCTGACTAGTACATACAATCTTATCTTAGGAAGAAAATGGCTAGAGTCTATGAAGGTTGTCGCATCCACATATCCTCAATGCGTCAAATTCCCATACGAGGACTCCATCATTCATATATATAGACATTGATTACACGACAAGCATCCCGATGGCTCATGATTCGATATTAAACACATGCCATATTCAAAAGATCCAAATTCTTAGAGAGGCAACCGTTGCGAAAGTCCATCCCCCTGACCGTCGTATTTCTCCCCTAATGTGTCAACAAAACTTAGTGAAGAGCGGGATCGGTCTAGACCTCATCAAACTTTATGACATCAACCCCACCGAGACAAAAGGGTGGGATCTCATGTACCAACTTAGATATGTCCCTCACACTGAACTCGGTAAGAATAAGCATGGTCGTATAAGACCTGCCGTCCTAAAGAAAATATGCAAACACATAGGATTAGGTTATTGATCGGATGAATCATAAGCTGACTTATGCCCTATCTCACTGAAATGGTCTCTATATGATCACTTTGGCTATGAGACCACTGAGAAAGGTGACATGCCAAAGCATAAAGAAGTATCCTTCGCCAAATCCTAAGAAACTAAAATTGAATGAGTGGACAAAGCATTCAATGATTTGACGAGTCTCAACGACGATATTGATAGACCACTCGAAGGAGTCAAACCCTTGTTTGATCCTAAAGAGCCCGTAGATGAGAGGAGAGAAGAGCCTCCAGAAACCAAACCATGATTAGAAGATTGGGAATCTACCAATGATGAAGATTTTCATATAGATGCCCTGCAAGATGACGAAGAGCACTTGCACCCATCATGGGAAGAGGATGACGCTCCACTAGAGAATCTTTACCTGTATAGCATCCCCCTCAGCCTTGGCCTTGGAGAGTTGGAATTCTCGTGGGATTCCCCTTCTATCGTTCACCCTTACCACCCTCGCTGTAAGACATGCGCCAGTATATTAGAATGCTTCACTGAGTGGGCCCGATGGTCTGCGATAGAGAAACCAAACCATTCCAACCCCACGACAACAGAAACTAGCAATGACCTAACAACTCAGCTACTCGCACAAGAAGCTGAAAGTCCCGACGGTTGTCCGATTGATCTAGAAGGAAACACTCAACCCACTCTTATAGAGTTTGAGGAGGAACTCGAACTAGACACTTCTACATCCTTGGATTCGCCGCAACTCTAAATATTTTGGAAATCTCTTGAAGAGGAATGGCAACCTCCCCCGAGTGATGATGAAGACTACTAGATAGATCTCCTTGCACTCAAGTAAGCCGAGCGAGCTAATTTAGGTCTTCAACCGTTATCAGATTAAGAAGATGAGTTCGATACTGTCTTCGATTCTAATTTAGAAGGGTGGGAATGCCCTTGGGGATCCCCCTGCATTCTTCACCATTATCAACCCCACTGTTGAGCATGCGTGCTCATCCCAACGTATGGTAAAGATCAAGGGAAAGAACTTGCTACCCCTGAGGATCCTTCGGGAGATCCCCCTCAGTGGGAAGAACCACCATATTATGACTCAGAGGTGGATAGCTCCACTGACTATGATCTTCAGAGCTTCTTCGATGAAGAGGCCATTAACGTGATAGAGGAAAGCCGAACATCAGTGCCACTATCACCCGCATCACTCATTCAAAAGGTTTCATTAGCTGAAGACTCCAAAAAAAAAAATGCTAAATTTATAACAAGTCTACATTTCTCGAAAGATTGCTCGAACGGCTCCACCAACCGTCTCGCTTCCTCAACTAGAAGAAGCAATTCTCCCGGTGCCCCTTGAGGTGATCAACCCTGTACCATATTTATTATCAAAAATAAAAAAAATAGAAAAAATAGAAAGCCCTAAAAATTCGAAAATATAAAATTCAAAAAAATCAGAAAACCTCATAAAAGAAAGGGAACCCTTCGTTCCTAACAAAATTTGTGGCCAACAAGGAGATTCTTCTCTTAAGGTTTCCACCCCATTCTTCACATAGGGATGTAAAGCGTCCCAACTGGACAGTAAGCCAGTGATCATACCGGACGAGATACTTCATGACTTCGAGAGAAGGATCAATAACCTTAACCTTACCAAAGACTCTGGGTTATAAATTATGCCGATGAAGGGTTACCTTTCGCAAATTAAAATCTCTAGTGTAGTATTGGGAATCTATCTTGCATTCAAAAAGGGGTTTAAATTCACTCAATTCAAGGCAGATCACACACACAGACCTGCAAGTATTCAGGGCCAGTTGTAGCAAGTTTTAAAAGAGTAAGTAAGGGAATGTCCATAGGGAGGTGAGTTTAAAATAAGATAAATCTCCAGATTTGAAAAGAGATCTAGCACCCTACCTAGTAAAAGAAAGGGAAGAGGTGTTAAAGGGTTGTCACTTAAGCTAAACTACAAATAAAATACAGAAGTAATTGGGATGGAATCCAGAGTTCAGAACTAAAAATTGGAAGGGATTTAAAATAGAAAATTGAGAAGAATAGCTTGGATTTTGGACTTACTGCAATTGGGTTGAGCTGATCGTGTTACAGGGTATGCAAAGCACACCAATCCCTCAACTGGCTACAAGCACAGCTGCAGAGTAGAAGAATCTACTTTAAACCAAGGGATTTGACTAATCTTAAGGCTATGATCTGTCCACTTCAATGGTCACGGACCATCCTATAGACTTCATCCGACCCAAAAGTTTAAGGTAGAGGAATCCAAGTGAAGCAAGGGATTGAACTGATCTTAAGGCTATGGTCTGTCTACTTCAATGGTCACAAACCATCCTATAGACTTCCTCCAGCTCAAAGGTTTCAATCAGAGTATTAAAACCACTGCAGATGCTACAATTACCAGGTCAAAGATATCAAATTGCAGGGATATCAGATCTAGGGAGATCAAATGGTATCCAAGAGGTCTACCAGTTAAGTGGATGAGCTGATCAGCAAACTCCTCCACACAAATCAGATTGAGCACCAAACGAAACCAAGGGAACTATAGATATAAATAAAACAATCAAATTAATAGTTCCATTGCATAAAACTCACGCTACAATAAAATGCTCTCAGATCTGTAGTCTGTGCAGCAATTGACCCATAAATAATACTCTCAACCTTCCCCAATTACTGATCAGACCTCACCCCTTGCTGCTCCGAGGGAGTTAGCCAACCATCGTTGAGCTAAAGGAGTGAGAACAGAATTTAGTTGCAAGCCCTAATCTCTAGAATTTGATCCTCCCTAATTACAATTAGGGATCTCATTATGTAGCTTTTCCCTCTCGATTCTCCGACCAATATTCCCTTTTCGAAGGTCTTTGGAGTTTGTTAGAGATCTGTCAGAGCACGTGAGGTTGGTTAGGGTTTCCTAGGGCATCTTCAGGATCGTCGTGCTGGTCACCCAAGTGCCTCGAGTTGCATGCAGCAGGCCACTAACTTGCAGCGTGCGAATAGCCTACTTTCTGAGAAGTTCTCCACACGATTTCGACAGGTTGGGGAAGCTTCTGACAAGTTCAAATTGAGCTTTTTGGTCCTTTCACTAGGTTCTCAGATCTCTTCAATAGGTTCCGATAGGATGAGCCTTCTCTTGACGCTTCAGCATTCTTTTTCCCTTTGTTTGGAGCATTCGACAGGTTGGGAAAGCTTTTCGACAGGTTTAGCTCTGCATGCCAGCATTTCGATAGGATTGCTCTCACTTCTGTCGAAATGTTCAAGTACCTTCTGATAGGTCTGAGCTCCATCTTCTCCATCTCAATAGGTTCAGGCAACCATTCGATAGGTTCCCTTTACACCTCAGGCAGGCTTTCAATAGGATGATTTCTTTCTTTCAGCTGCTCGATAGGTTCTTGGATCCTATCGAACTTCTCAATCCTCACGAATTCCTCCATTTTTAGCTCTCAGCTCTTATCGAAGCCTTTAGATAACCTCTCAATAGGATGTTTTCTACCTGCTTTCACTTCCTTAACTCTGCCCTGCTGTTGCGACATGCCCCAAGTGGCCAATGGTGTGCAGCCCTCTTATGTGCTGTTGTTGGGTCTGCACTGTGCTGAGAGATGGACTTCTTTGTGCAGCATTTTTGAGTGATTTTCTGCACTGTGCTGAGAGATGGACTTCTTTGTGCAGCATTTTTGAGTGATTTTCTGCACTATTCCTGTCTTTTACTGCTATCTACAAAACAGACTCAACAGGTGTTTATTAGTGTGCTCACAGGTCCATCAAAGGTCAGGTTAAGGGGTGAAAATTGGCATTTTTCACTACTTAACACACCCTCAAACCTAAGCTTTGCTAGTCCCTGAGTAAAGGAAAAATAAAGAAAATTAAAATGCCACTTTCGTAGGGATCACAGATGTATTTAGCATATGCATCATGCCTTTTAAACCCCTAGGTGATCCCTAGTGGAGCAGTGAAGTCTCCCGAGGGTTTTCAATGAAGGTACCCATAACTTCTCCAATAAAGTTAGTTAATAGTAGTGCATCCTGCTAAACAGAGTTTAAGTAAATAAAATAAATTCACACCATGTCCATTCAATTCATTAGAGGAATTACAACAGAAAAAGCATCAGTTCAAAACTTGAAAATCTGCTGTAATCCTTCACCATCACTCAACTCATGTCAAGGCATTTCTCCTAAAAATTAATGCATGGCTCACCTTTCACTTGAGAATTTTGTTTTGATACTACCCCCATCAAATTGGATTTCAGACCCAAGTCTCACCAAGGCTGTTTACTCATGACAAGGATCGAAGGGTGCATCATTTCACACAACTCAAGAGCAGTTGCAGCCCTCAAATAGGACTGCAAGCATAAGCATAGGCATTGCTCTAATTCCTGCAATTTTCTAACTCTTTTCACCATAGATTAAACAAATCCTTATCACCACATGACAGCTCAATTCTTTTTAGATCAGTAAGGTCTTTTTATTGGGTTGTAATGTGGCTTAGGGATGAGGTTTGTAAAAGAATGAAAGGGTAAAAGAGATTCAAATTTGAGAAGTCAGTAAAGGTAAGGAGGTGATGTGCAACTCAACCTTCTTCATTTCAGCACCTCTTCACTTTCTTTTTGAATTTTCAGACTTGAAGTGATTAGCTTCATTAGCTTCTTATCTTCTTGTAGATTTTAAAATGAAGTGACTTCTCTTTCTCATCCTTTTGCCTTGTTTTTTTTTTTTTTTATATCGGCCGGAATGCCACAACACCGTCAAAAGAGTTTCCCTCTTTCTTAACCAAAAATTACACCAGTTCTACCTTCTTCCATTTCTTCACCTTTACCTTCTGAATTCTCAGAGTGAGGGTCAGGCTGCATTAGGTCAAAATGGTTTTTTGGGTTTGATTTTCTGGTTTCCATAAAAGAAATTGGGATCTTTAAGGATCAAAGTGGGTGTATCAAGGGCAGTTCAAAGGGTAGTATCTTTAAGCTCAAACTGTCCAAGGGATGGCCTTATTTCATGTTCTTCATGTCATTAATGCTATCAAGCTATTTCAACTTGGATTTGCCTAACTTCTAGTGAGCAGAATAGAATCCAATCAGTCCTTAGAGCAGAAAAAATTCTTCAAAGAAATTACAAAATTTTCAGGCCCAAATCTCACTGGGTATGGCTTTCCATCAAAATTTCTGGGGTGTATCCTCACAGTCTTCTCTCATTTCAGGTTCACTAAACATAAAAAAAAAAATTAATTTTTTTTTTTTCGAAAATTCTTGACATTTACTTCATGACAAATGTTAAACTACAACTTATTTCAATTTTAAACAGTTTTTTAATTTCCTCTTTTCCAAAAAAAATCATGTGAGAATTTACTCTAATTTCAAACACTCCTTTTTAGCCTAGCTACACTATCATTAACACATTTCATTGGCATACTTGTCATACCCCCAAATCTAAATTAAACACTGTCCTCAATGTTTTACACTATGAAATCAGTAGAGGGGCATGGTAAGAAGATATCTACACAGTAAAAAAATATACATGAAAAAAAAATTGTATTAATATGTCAAATAAATACATGAGACAAGTAAAAAAGAAACTAAAATAACAAACTGCCACATCTATTTACAGGCATCATCTGGCCAACCATAGAGGTCAGCCAGGTTTTTCAGCTCATCCTTAGATAAAGGAGCTTTTCCTTTAGATTTTGATTTCTATTGCGGGTTCTTGGTGCCTCCTCCGACTGGGCAGCTGGTTGTTTTCCTTTTCGATCAACCGCCACAACAGAATCTGAATATGAATTAGAAGGAAAAAGGGAATTGGGGTCCAATCGTAGAGCCATAGCAGTCTTCCTTTTTTCGTCCCTAGAGAGTAAGGTGAAAGAGGTGTCAGGTTGGGTTGGGGGCTGGGTGGGGTGAGCTTCTTTAGAATGGGTAGTAGGCTTCTTTCCTTTCTTGACAGAAACAACAGAGGGAGTAGATCTTTTGGCAATAACTTTGTTCTTGGTGAAAGCCCTTTTAGATTTTGGAGGGGTAGGTTGAGTAGGGGGAGGTTCCTAGGCTGGAGGAGGGTGAACATCCACAGGTGGGGTAGGAGGAGGTTGAGTTGTAGAAGGGGGATAGGTTTGAGTGAAGGGAGGCTCAGTAGGAGGTGCTGTAGCTAGAGGGGTGCTAGATAGAGGGGTAGATTGAAAGGGCTAAGAGGTCAAGGAAGCAACCTTTTCTCCAATATGTCAATTTGTTTTGCGGTATAGAGCAGGTTGGCATCAGAGAGTTCCTTGGTGGCCTTTAGTATATCTCCTGAGCATTGGCTAATTTTTTCTTGGGAAGCTCATAATTCTTCTTTTCATATTTGGCAATTAGACTCTCAGCAGCAGCCAACTGTTTTACTGACTCGTAACGAGTCAGGATTTCAGTCCACCCTAGAGAGATATCTCGGAGATTGATTCTGTGCTCCAATTCCATGTTGGCAATTCTCTCCTTGTAAGAGGCTTCAAGGGAAGCTCAGAGTGCAGCCATACCTCTCAGGGCATCCCTTTGGATGTAAGGCTTGTCCCTCATGGCATAAAATAGGGTGAGGTAAGGGGGGATGTACATGTTTTTTCTAAGGACAATGGGCAAGGACAGGTGTTGTGGATGAAGAGGAGGGGGTGGAGAGAACCAGATCCTCCCATTGATCAGTTTGGGTGGAGGCATCTTTGAAAATAGGTGGAGAGAGAGGGGGGGAGTAGGTGATGGGTGATTTAGCCACTGCAGAAGCAATTATAGCTGGTGATGAAGGGAGAAGAGATGGTGGTGAGGAAGGTATGGGGAGAGATGGGGCTGCTACCTACTCAGACTGGGTAGCTACAAGGGGTGGTGAAGTTATGGGTGAAGAAGGAGGAGATAAATGGATGGGTATGTGGATAGGAGAAAGAGGGGAAGTGGGAGGGGGTTGAGGAGCTAGAGAGGATGGGGTAATGGTGGATTGAATTGATTGGAGGCAGGAGCTCATGAGGGCTTGGTTGTCGGTGTTTATGGTCTGTTGAGATTGAATGGACTGTAGGAGTGAGAGAATTTGGGTGAAAGTGTCAAGCATGGTGGGGGTAGAGGGGGCAGGTGTTTGAATGGGATGGAAAGGAGAGGAGGGTGCATGGTTAAAATGAGGAGGAGTGGGGTGTGGGGAGTCAGGAAGTGGGGGTAGTCATGAGCAACGTCCTCCACAATTGAAGTCATGAGGGCAGCGAACCTAGTAGTGGTGAACTGGTCCACACCCTATGTATGCAGAGGGGGTTGCGGAGGGGGGAAATCAGAAATGGGTTGGTTAATGGGTGGAGAAGACATGGTAGGGGTAAGCTCAAAGAGTGTGGGAGGTTCAAGGACCTCAGGTTGGAAGTCCTGAGTGGCAGGTGAAGGTAAAACTAGTTCAGAGGTGGGTGGAAAGGGGTCTGTTGGAAGAGGGACTGATACAAAGGGAAAAAGCAACGTGGGTGGAGGTGTGGGTGGTAATGGGATAGGTATGGTAGGTGAAGGGATGGATTAGGGTATCTCGGTAGGAAGATTTGCTGCCATGGTAGTGGGTACCTTCTCAACCTCCTCCATTCCAGCTGGTTTACTCTTCTTAATCAAGGTGAGGCTGGTGGTCCATTCCCGCTTTCCACACACTTTTGTGGTCAGCTTCTCCATTGGTTCATTCTTCTTTATCATATACTTCCCAGCCTTGAGCAGCCATGTGATGAGTCTGCTGAAGGGCAAACCACCTCCCTTAGCAAAAGCTTGTCTCTTCAGCAACTTGTCATTGATGTCCACCATTGTTTCAAAAATCAGCATAGGTGCATTCACAAATTGCCCCTTTGAATAGTAGTATAGGGCATCCACTAATGGGGCCCTTCTCTCTTACAAATGCCCAGTGACATAGACATTTTTCCTCAAAATGGTATCAATGAGTCTTAGGATAAGATGGAGGTCTCTTCTCATCAGGGATTCACTAGAGCCCACTATTCCGTTAGTAAGCTATTTAGCCATTTCCCTAAATGTAGCCCCTACAGGTGCTCCCTCAGCTCTGGTGGAGTCAAATTGATATGGGACTCCCAAAGCCATCCCAATGTCTCTTCAATCAACAATCAGCTGCCAGTCATCAATCAAGATTTCTAGTACATCCTCAGCCCCAGGCACCACCTTCTTTGTCAGGTTCTGGTACCACAATTTCACCATCCTAGGGTACACTTTCTCCATCAAGGGCATAAGTAGGGTTAACAAACCTTCCGTCTTCAAATATTCCAGTGTCCCCTGGCATTCCCCAATTTTGGCAAAGTATGCTAGATCAAAGTCTATCTTAGGGACAAGGCTCAAATTCTCTACAAACTCATTAGGGGTGGTTAACACAGTTGGAAGCTCTACTATAGGTGGTCTGTCTAGGGTGGGCAAACGGGCTTCCGCGGCTGGAGCAGCCCTCTCTAAGGGTGTTTCTACCTCAGGCTCCTGAATTTTGACAGCTTTTTCTTTCTTAGCCTTAGGAGCCTTCTTAGGCATCTCCTCAGAGAGCTTCCTCTTCACGGGTGGTTTGGTAGCTGGCTTCGATTTCTTAGAGGTTTTGGGGGTAGAAGCGGCTGGTCTCTGAAGTAGGTTTGCTAGGGTTTCCTCCAGCTTAACCATTTTACTCTCAGGGCTTGCTCACTCACCAACTTGTAATGAAATTCAGAGGTTAATAATTGGAACAACAACAGATTGGTGGTGGGAAGGAAACTTTCCCTAAAACTCCTAGGGTTTTATAGATATTGCAATGCACAGCTCCAATTTCTCCAAAATTAGGTGCAAAAAGCTCCTCTACGCACGCTCAATGTACTTACGAAATGGCAGATTGAATAACTGAAGGTTCTATGAGGATTTAGTGGAGAAGGAGGGAGGCAAAAAATGAGGAAGAGAGCTAGGGTTTTACGAAAGGTATTGAATGGGGCGGAAATGACCTTTCGTCAGGTATATAAAGGGTGAAATACGATTTCGATAGGATGAAATGGATGGCTTTGATAGGTTAATGTGTCTTATCAAAAACTTAGAAGACAAAGCTTTTAAAAGGGGTGATTCGATAGGTTCTGGATAGGTATACATAACCTATCGAAATCTTCATTTTGCCCCTGTTAACCTATCGAGAAGTTGGTTTCACCAGTTGAAAAGTCACAGAGCCTATCGAAACCATCAAATATTCTATCAAAATCACTATGTAACATAACGAAGGGTGAACTCTCAGTCTCAGCACTCAACAGGCTTTACTGTTGTGCTACCCTATGATTTGTTTCCCTTGTGGACAAGCTCCCATTATCTCAGGACAATTGGCAATATTGAAATGATGGCTTAGTATTTATCATGGCATTTTTATTGTAAAAGAACATTAATCAAAACACAAAGTAAATATCTAAAACAAAAGCAAAATATGGTACAGATGATACATACTGAACTCAGGGGCTAGCTTGAAGGATCTGGAAGGTCTACGGTCTCCTCCGGCTCATCAAACTTGTCATCTTTTTTAGATCTTTTCTGTAGCAGATGTCCATCCCTTGACTGCTACATTGCCTTTGTAGACCAACCATTGCCCTGCAGCAGCTGATGTGAGTTTCCAGGCACAAACTCTTCTAGTATATCAATGGAAAAGCAAGCCTCATCTAGAGGGGGTTGATGGGCTGTGTTGAACACATTTAGCTTTACTTTCATGTTGCCAAAGGAGACTTCCATGACTCCGAACCTGCATTGAAGGCAGGCATTAGCTGTGGCCAAAAAGGGCCTGCCTAAAATCATTGATATGGAAGAAACACATCTGCTTGGCTCCATGTCTAGCACTAAAAAGTTAGCAGGGTAAAAGAACTTGTCAACTCCCACTAGAATGTCTTCAATGACCCCCGCAAGCTTCCTTTCAGATCTGTAAGCCAGTTGCAAAACCACATGTGTGGGCTTCAACTCTCCTAAGCTCAGCTTCCCATATACTGTATATGACAGTAAGTTCCCATTGGCTCCCAGATCCAATAAGGCTTTCTCAATTTTATGATCTCCAACGATGCAGGGGATAGTGGGCACTCTAGGGTCTTCAAGTTTTGTGGGGGTAGCAATAGACAGAATTTTCTTTACCTTTTCTGCTGAAAAGACCTTCTTGGATAAGTGTATTCTAGACTGTCTTTTATGGGTGCATAACTCCTTTAGAAACTTGACAAATGCTGGAACTTGTTTGATTGCATCAAGTAAAGGCAAGTTGATCTTTACTTACTTAAAAGTTTCTATCATTTCCTTTATTTTACCTTTCCCTTTATCGAAAGGGGAAGATGCTTGCAATGCCTTGGGAAATGGCAAATGTGGGATTACTCCCGCATTTGCAGCCTTAGCCAATTGGTCATCTTTCTTTTTAAATATTTTATTTTCTTGAGAATCATCATTATCCTCTTTATTCTCATTTGGTTGCCCCTTCATGTCCACCACTGGTGGCCCTTATCGTGCCCTTTCGAAAACCACCTCTTTGCCTTTTTCAAAATTTCTCAAAGTCTCACAGCCAACTTGGTTATCCACCAGCCTTCCACTTCTTAATGTAGTAATGGATTTGGCTTCCTCATAGGTGGAGGAAATTTCACCCACTATATACTATCTCCTTGGGTTATCCAGTGGTTGGCTAGGCAGCCTCCCTTCCTCTCTATTAGTCAAAGCATTAGACAGCTGACCAAGATGGTCTTCTATCATCTTAATACTTTGGTTTTGAGAGTGCACAGTTTGAGTTAAGAGACCCAAATTCTGCAGTGAGGCCAGAACTTGTTCCTCGAAAGAAGGTGATCTCACAGTTGGAGGGGGTATAGGTTGCTGCAAAGGCTGGCCCATAGGTTGGGTCATGGGCTTCTGGTAATGAGGCTTTCGAACATAACTTTGGTGGTATGGTTGAGCATTTTTGTAGGGGATGGGCTGCTGTTGCTGGTTTGGGTAGGCATCTTGTCTCCACCTCAAGTTGGGGTGGTTTCTCCATTGGTACCCAGCAGCAGGCTATTGCCCATAGGACTGAGTGGCAGCCACATGCTCCATTACAAAATCTGGAAACTGGACAGCTGATGGGCATTCCTCAAGGGAGTGAGCAAGGGACTGGCAGATAGCACATGCCTCCTCCACCCTACCAGCCATGGGTGACTGCATTGCTCCGATGAGCTTATCAAATTTCAGTGCCAGGCTGTCCACTTTCCTCTCCAAATCACTTTGCACATTTACCTCAAACATCTTCTCTCTGGTGGTATTCTCTTTTACCAATTTAGGAGGATCTAAGTCCCTAGAAAAGGTCTCCCTCTGCATGGAGTTCTCACTAATAATATCAAACAACTCTCAGGCCTCCTCAGCAGTTTTATGGAGGTAGGTGCCACCACAAGAAGCATCTACCATGTCTCTGCTTTTCGAATCAATCCCTTGATAAAAACTTTGAACCAATTGCCATTTAGGGATTTAATGGTGGGGGCATTTCTTTAGGAATTCCTTGAATCTCTCCCAAGATTGGAGAAAATCCTTAGTTGGATCTTGAGCAAATGAGATAATGCCCTTCCTCAACTGGCTGGTCTTGGACATGGGAAAGAATTTGGCTAAAAATTGACATTGAAGATCAGTCCAGGACTGAATACTATTAGGGGGAAGCATGGATAACCAGGTCCTGACTCTATCCTTCAATGAAAAAGGAAAGAGTCTCATCCTGGTTGCCTCCTCCCAAAACCTGTGACATTGAAAGTGGTGCACAGTCCTAAGAATTCATCAATGTGCTTGTATGAATCCTCTTTGGTCAGGCCATGGAATGAGGGTAGCATATGGATTATTGAAGACTTAATTTCATAATTTCATTAAGCAGCAGGCAATTGAATATAGAAGGGGGAATTGTAAACCCCTGGTGCATTAAATTCCTTTAGAGTTCTAGGCTGCTGTTGCTCACCCATTTCGGTAGATTCAACTGCAATAGATGTGGGTGCAATTTGTCTAGATCTGAGAATTCTTTCAACCTCTGGATTTAATGGACAAATCTGAGCGTTTAGAGTTCTCCTTCCAAACATACACCACACACAATCTTACTGCAGAGCAAATCTTCAGACACAATAATCTGGAATAAAAACAAGTGACCAATGAATCTAAAACAAAATCAATAGATCTGACAAATTAACAGGGGTAGAGGGAAGCAAACTCAAGAGCAGCCTCTAGGACAATGTTCTTCCTTAGCAGCAGCTCCAGATCTGATGAAATGACAAAAAGAATTAGAAAACAATAAGACTTACAAACACTGTTAGAGAAAAATCAAACAAACTATCACAGATCTATGATCTAAACTAAAACAAACTTAGATCTACCAATTTAAAAACACACCTCCCCGATAGCAGCGCCAAAAACATGTTGGGAATCTGCCTTGCATTCAAAGAGGGGTTTAAATTCACTCAATTCAAGGCAGATCACACACACAGACCTGCAAGTATTCAGGGCCTGTTGTAGCAAGTTTTAAAAGAGTAAGTAAGGGAATGTCCACAGGGAGGTGAGTTCAAAATATGGTAAATCTCCAGATCTGAAAAGAGATTTGGCACCGTACCTAGTAAAAGAAAGGGGAGAGGTTTTAAAGAGTTGCCACTTAAGCTAAACTACAAATAAAATGCAGAATTAACTGATATCGAATCCAGAGTTCATAACTCACAATTGGAAGGGATAAAAAATAGAAAATGGCGAAGAACAACTTGGAGTTTGGACTTACTGCAATTGGGTTGAGCTGATAATGTTACAAGGGATTCAAAGCACACCAATCCCTCAGCTGGCTACAAGCACAGCTGCAGAGTAGAAGAATCTACTTTAAACCACGGGATTTGACTAATTTTAAGGCTATAATCTGTCCACTTCAATGGTCACAGACTATCCTATAGACTTCATCCGACCCAAAGGTTTAAGGTAAAGAAATCCAAGTGAAACCAAAGATTGATCTGATCTTAAGGCTATGGCATGTCCACTTCAATGGTCACAGACCATCCTATTGACTTCCTCTAGATCAAAGGTTTCAATCAGAGTATTAAAACCACTATAGATGCTACAATTACCAAGTCATAAACACAGGCAATTACTGGGATATCAGATCTAGGAAGATTAAATGGTATCTAAGAGGTCTACCAGTTCAGTGAGTGAGCTGATCAGCCAACTCCTCTACACAAATCGGATTGAGCACCAAATGAAACCAAGGGAACTATAGATCTAAATAAAACAATCAAATCAACATTTACATTGCATAAAACTCACGCTACAATGAAATGCTCTCAGATCTGTAGTCTGTGCAGCAATTGACCCACAAATAACACTCTCAACCTTACCCAATTACAGATTAAACCTCACCCCTTGCTGCTCTGAGGGAGTTAGCCAACCATCGTTGACCTAAAGGGGAGAGAACATAATTTGGTTGTAAGCCCTAATCTCTAGATTTTGATCCTCCCCAATTACAATTGGGGATCTCATTATATAGCTTTTCCCTCTTGATTCTCCCGCCAATATTCCCTTCTAGAAGGTCCTCAGAGTTTGTTAGAGATTTGTCAGAGCACGTGGGGTTGGTTAGGGTTTCCTAGCGCATCTTCAGGATCATCGTGCAGGTCACCCAAGTGCCTTGGGTTGCATGTAGCAGGTCACTAAGTTGCAGCATGGAACAGCCTACTTTATGAGAAGTTCTTCACACGATTTCGACAGGTTGAGGAAGCTTCCGATGGGTTCAAATGGAACTTTTTGGTCCTTTCGCTAGGTCCTCAGATCTCTTCCGTAGGTTCCGATAGGATGAGCCTTCTCTTGACGCTTTAGCATTCTCTGTCCCTTTGTCTGGAGCATTCGATAGGTTGGGAAAGCTTTTCGACAGGTTCAGCTCTGCATGCCAGCATTTCGATAGGATTTCTCTCACTTCTGTCAAAATATTCAAGTACCTTCCGATAGGTCTGAGCTCCAACTTTTCCATCTTGATAGGTTTAGGCAACTATCCGATAGGTTCCCTTTACACCTCAGGCTTAGGCTTATATAGCAGTCAGCTTCCCCTCCAATTAGGGTTAGGAAAATCCTAATTTCTCAATGTAATTGCGGCCCATTCTTGTCCCTTGAATGACTCGAGGCATGTGCACAGAGATTGAAACATTGGAGTGTGTGCCCTAATTGCTAGAGATTCCCAGATTTCCCTTGCAGAAGTGGGGAGAAGTTTAGAACTCGATCCTTGCTAGATAGAAAGGATTTGTAGATCTTGTCGCATGGTAGAATTGGCACCGCGGGATTGAATTGACTTGAAGTTCATGCAGTCACGGGGTTTACATCTTGGTCATCGCGGGGTACTAATGGTTGTCGCGAGATTGAATTTTCAGCTTTGAATGGCACAGCAATTGCTCGCGCAGTTGGTCCCTTAGTGAATCTCGCGACAGATCTTCGCGAAGAAGCAGTGTTTAAGAATTTTTGGGTCGCGCGAGATTCACTGAAGGTTTGTATCTCGCGGCCACTGCGCGACAACTGTGCACCAAAATGCCTGAAGCCATCTCTTCTGAGTGAGTCACGCGAAGCTTAACGGTTCCCCTTTTGAGGTGTGCAAGATTGCGCGAATGCTTTAGACTGACCCTCGTGAGGACCTCGCGAAGTTTGCTTTTCAATTCTTTCTGGCACCAAACTACACGAGAATGGCACGAAGACTGTGTGAATGCTTCACTCACTTATGGCTGAGCTTCACGAGAGTCGTGCAAAGACTGATTTGCATATCAAATCGTGCGGGAGCAGCGCGAGAACTGTGCGACCCGTTATTGTGCTTCCTCCAGGGGCTCACGACAACTACGCGAAGGCATTATCTCTGGTTCAATTGAACCCTGTGACATTTGCGCGAGGCATTCTTCTTGATTTATTTCAGCTTGGATGTGCCTATGCTTCAGCCAACTCTCTGTCTGGGTTCATCCTTCATTCTGTTAAGGTAGTTATGGGGCAACAGGGAGCTTCTTGGCATGGTTAGGGGTTTATTGGCAGCTGCTACTTATTACCTACAGAACATGCTTAAAAGACTTTTATTAAATGATTAAGGGTCTAACAGAGATTAAGTTAAGGGGTGGAAAGTAGTACTTTTCAGGTCTTAACAAGTGGCTGCGGGATACAAACTTTCAAGGAACTGCTCGCGTGATCCAGAAGCCCTCGCACATTATTTCTTCGCGAGGATCGCCGTGGGATTCACCAAGAAATGAGCCGCGCGCGCAATCCTCGCGCCATTCAAATGGAATGAGCAATCCCGCGATGACCAAAGTACCAATCCCGCGACTGCAAGATCTTCAAGTCAAATCAACCCCGCGACGCCAATTCTATCACATGATAAGACCTAGAAGGCCTTTCTACCTAGCGAGGCTCGAGTTCTTAACTTCTCCCCACTTCTGTAGGGGCAATCTGGGAACTTTCAACAACTAGGGCATGCACTCTAATACTTCAATCTCCTTACACACACCCCGAGGCATCCAAGGAACAGAAATGGGCCACGATAGCATTGATAAATGAGGGTTTTCCTAACCCTAATTCACAGAGAGCCGACTGTTATATAAGCTTAAGCCTAGTTTAGGTTTAAGGGACTTAGACTTTTTCAGACTTCGTCTTCTTGATTCAACTGTAAATTTCAGTAGGCTAAGGTTAGGTTTTAGGTAGTTTCTTTTTCCCTTTTTCTTCTCTCCATAGTCCAACACTTACTGGCAGTTTCTTTTTCCCTTTTTCTTCTCTCCATAGTCCAGCACTTGTTGGCTATGCCTTTGTATGTCTATTTGGAATAGTTTTAATGGAGTTTTATAATAGGATTTTATGCATGTATGGGATTGGTGTTTTGTGAGTTGTTCTATACAAGGTTGCTGCCTTGATATCCTCCATTGCTAAGTTGTATTATAAGCAATGGAGGATTGTTTTTAAGGATTTATTTAGATCCAAGTGACCTGTGTGTCCAGATTAGGCACATTGCAGGTTTATGCCCCACCACAGGATCCATTAAATCTGAATCCCCATGGGAGCTTGAGCTGGTAGCCTTGTGAACATGGTGGCAACAGTAATGTTCTTGTTCAGTCTTAGACCTCTGTGGGGAGGATAGCCTCTGTGGATAGTCTGTGACCATTTAAGTGGGCAGATTATAGCCCTAGGGTGAGGCCAATTCATAGATCTAAGATAGATCCTTCTTCTCTGCACTTGTGCTTGTAGCCTTGTGAGAGATTGTGGAGAGACAGACTCCCCTATATTTGTATAGACCCACCATCAGATGGCAGATCTGATATGGCTGTAGAGATTATAGGCTTGTGACTGGATCACTGTTGTCTTTCTAAAGTAGTGAACAGCTAAGCTTAAAAGCTAGTACTCAAACTCTTGTTGGTTCTGTGTGTCCAGGCTAGTGCACATTGCAGGCCTAGCCCCACACACAGAACTTTAGAGGTTGAGGTTCCTATGGATTCTTGAGCTGGTAGCCTGGATGAAGTAGTGCTTACAATGATAAACTTGTTCTGACCCATCTCTGGACTCTTGTTCCCCTATTGGATAGCCTGTGACCATTTAAGTGGACAGGTTATAGCCGTAAGGGATTGGATCATGGCACAGGGGTGAGTTGGATCCTTTCTCCTCTTTGGTGATAATGTAGCCATTGGACAGGATTTTTATAGTAGCAGATATGAGTCTGAGTTATAAGACCCATAAGATCTATACCTAATAGCTTATTTCTCACCTTTTATATTTATTTTCTCACACTCCATCATTCTTCCCAACCATTTCTGTAGTTTAGGCATTAGGTTACTTTAGGATTTAGATACTAGTGACCTTAAATCCCCTTCCATTTAGGATTGCCAGATCTGTAGCCAGATCTGGAGGGCCTACTAAAGATAGCTCCCTTGGAGCTTTAGATCAACTTTCCCTGTGGGACAAACTCTTACTTATTAAAATATGCTACAACAGGCCATGTATCTTGCCGGACTGTGTATATTTTAGGCTTGCTACTCTGTAATCCACCTTTGATTTTCACTAACCCCATTCTTATCACCATCTCCAATAAAGTTAGTAGCAAGCACGTAAAATATCCTAACATTGGCTAAGGCTGCAAATAGGAGGCCAAATCCCCATTTGTCATTTCCTAATGCTTTAAAAGCAGCTTCTCATTTTTATAAAGGGACTGCCAAAGTAAGGGAAATGATGAAAACCTTTAAGCAAGTAAAAATCAACTTGCCTTTACTTGATGCCATTAAGGAAATTTCAGCCTATGCAAAGTTCTTGAAAGAATTGTGCACCCACAAAAGACAGTCTAGGATACACTTATCCAAGAAGGTCTTTTATGCTGAGAAAGCAAATCAAGTGTTGACCATTGCAACCCCAACTAAGTTACAAGACCTTGAAATTCCCACCATCCCCTGCATTATAGGGGATCATACCATTGAAAAAGCTCTATTAGATTTGGGAGCTAGTGTCAATTTACTTTCGTACTCAGTTTATGAAAAGCTGGGCATAGGAGAGTTGAAGCCTACACATGTAGTCTTATAACTAGCTGACAGATCTGAGAGGAAACTAGTGGGAATCATAGAGGATGTGTTAGTTGGAGTTGATAAATTCTTCTATCCAGCAGATTTCTTGGTGCTTGACATGGAGCCAAGCAAATGCACCACCCCTATTCATGTGATTTTGGGCAGGCCCTTCTTGGCCACTACCAATGCGTGCATTCAGTGTAGAACAGGAGTAACGGAGGTGTCATTTGGCAACATGAAAGTGAAATTGAATATTTACAATTCAGCCAATCAGCCCCACTTGGAGGGTGAGGATTGTTTCTCAATTGGGATAGTGGATGAGCTTGTGACTTTGCCCAAGCTACTACAGTTTCCTGGTCCTTGTGGTCATGCTGATGTTATGTTTGAAATTGCAGGGGAGCCAGTGCTGATCAACCACTATCATGACCCTCCTTAGCATGGCTGAATCTCAACAATGTACATTGTGTATTAAATTATGTCTTTAGTATTTATGTTTAGTATTATGACATGATTGAGTTCTGTATGGCATTGTACATAAATTTTCCATGTATGTTAACACCCAAGTAGGACAATAAGTAGGAATTGGTAAAGTGACCAGAACTGGAGGGCCAGATCTATTGGGAAATGAACTAGGGATCGATTACAAGCTGGTTTGTATTGAAATATGACTTGTCAATAGGTTCTATAAATATGTTGACACATTCTGAGTACTCCCAATTCACTTTTCGATAAGATCTATAAGCCGTCGGGCAAAATAAAATAAAATAATAATAATAATAAAATGGTTGTCAATAGGTTCTATGAACCTCTCGAAAAGATGGCAGTTGTCTTTTTGAACTTTTCCGCAAGATTGCAATGAACCTATCGCTAGGATCATTGCCTTTCTACCCTTTGACAGGTTGCAACAACCTGTCAATGACTTGCTCCAATCCTGTTGAAGATCGTTTTTCCTTATTCCCAATTGTATGTCAGCGCCCTAATTGCTCATATCTCCTTACATTAACTCCCATTGTTAAAAGTAGTCAAAACATGCAATCCACGGTGTCATTCCCCATAATAAATCACACAACGTGCCATGCTTACCGCCATCGTCATGCCATTTATTGCCAACATTGCTTTAATAGTTAACCTTTGAAAAAATGAGAACATTTATTCTGACGATTCATATTCCACCAACCTCACCTTTTAAATATCAAGCCAGTCCCCCTCCGTTGTATTCGTCCTCTATTGACTTTGTCTGTTCATCCCTACTTCCAACTATGGCGGATGACAAACCCATCAACCAGCCAAATATATTCTACCCAATCTGGTTGGACCACCCGCCACCTCCTAAAGAGCTAGACCCATTGCAATTCCTGTGGGATGAATACAAGGAAGTGCAACAGATTATGGCAAAGGAAGAGGAGGAAAAGAATATGAGGAAGAAGAAAAAACAGAAGATAGAACCCCCTACCTCTTCTCCCCCACCCTCTCCACCCTCTCCACCCCATCCACCACCCGCTCAACATTCTTCTCCTTAATCCCTGTTCTTCCCCTTGATTTTTGCTGGCTTGCAGTGTCCCTTCTAGTAGCAGCAGGTTGAGGTTATCCCTGAGCTAGGGGCGCTACCCATGTTTTTTTTTATTGGATACTTTGTTCGAGGCCGAGGAGGGTGCTGCCAGAATTTTGTCTATGTTAGATTTTGTCTAGGTTTTCTTATTTACGTTCTTATGTACTTCAGTTGGATCTGGTTGTAGTTTTTATTTTCCATTGTACAAATTTTGTTGGGGTTTAATTGCAATTTCTCTTTGTTCTGTTTAGATTACTTGTTATGTATGTATTGTGGTTTTTTTCTTTCTTATGCTTATGTTTTTCCCCTACTGCACTTCCAAAGCCGTGAGGACACTGTTCCTCATAGGTTTGGGGGTGTGGCAAGGCTTGCCAGTGAATAGTTAATGGTAGTGCAGCAAAGTTCTAATTAGAATGGATGAAGTAAGATGATTTCCCACCTGATTTTTGAAAAAAAAAAAAAAAAAAGGAAATTAAACACTTTTTGAAACAGAAATGAGCTATAGTTGTAACACTTTCACGAAGCAAATGTCAAGAGTTTTTGAAAAAATTGATGTGTAGTAAACTTGAAATAAGAGAAAATGTGAAGATATCCCCCAGAAAATTTGATGGAAGACCATACCCAGTGAGATTTGAGCCTGAAATATTTTTTTCTTGAAGAGTGTCTTGGCAATTTTTTTTTTTGCTCTAAGGATTGATTGAACCTATTTTAAGTCACTAGAAGTTATGCAAATCCAAGTTGAAACAGCTGGACAGCATGCATGACATGAAGGACATGAAGTAAGGCCATCCTTTGGACAGTTTGAGCTCTAAAATTTCCCACCTTTGAACTGCCCTTGATACACGCCATTTGAGCCTTGAAAATTCTAACTTCTTCTTTAATAAAAAACCAGATAAGTTGAACCCAAAACTCAGTGACCTAATGCAGCCTGACCCCATCCTGAGATTTCAGAAGGTGAAGGTGGAAGATTTGAAGAAAGTAGAGCTGGTTTAAAATTTGGTTAAAAGAGAAAGTACATTTGAAGGCAAGCATGATGGAGCGTTGTGGCATTCCAACATAAAAAAAAAAAAAAAAAAAAAGAGAACAACAAATATATACAAAAAGCATACAATAAGAAAACCAAAACAAAAATGAGAAAGGGAAGTCATTTGATTGGAGATTTTGAAAAAGAAGAAGCTAGACACTTTGGCTCTGAAAATTCAAAAGGAAGATGGAATTTTGCTGAAATAAAGGTTGGGAAGTTGCAAATCACCTCCTTACCTTAATGATTTCTCAATTTTAAATCCCATTTTTTACCCCTTTTATTCTTTATAAACTTCACCCATAGGCCACAATACAATAAAAAGTTCTTACTGGTCTGAAATCAATTGAGCTACCATGTGGAGACAAGGATTTGTTTGATCTATGGTGAAAAGAGTTAGAGGATTTCAGAAATTAGAGCAATGCCTTTGCTCATGCTTGCAATCCTATTTGAGGGCTATAACTGCTCTTGAGCTGTGTGAATTGATGCTCCCTTCTATTCTATTATGAGTGAACATGCCCTGGTATGATTTGGGTCTAAAATGAGGTTTGATGGGGGAAATATCCAAACAAAATTCTAAAATAAAAGGTAAGCTCTGCATGAGTTTTCATACAAAATTCCCTGACATGAGCTGACTGACTATGGAAGAATTACAACATAATTTTAGTTTTAAACCGCCATGTTTTTGCTGAGAATCCTCTAAAACTAAAAAGGTAAGGTGTGGATGAATTTTATTGTGCTTGTTTTTTATTTTTAACATGCTGCATTAACATTAACTGAGTCATTGGAGAAGTTTGTGGGTAGCTTCACTGAAAACCCTCAGGGGACTTCACTCCTTCACTAGGGATCACCTAGGGGTTTAAAAGGCTTGAAACATATGCAAAATGCATCTATGTTCCCTACAAAAGTAGCATTTTTTCATTTTTAATAATTGTTTTTACTTTCTCCTTTGCTCAGGGACTAGCAAAGCTTAGGTTTGGGGGTGTGTTAAGTAGTGAAAAATACCATTTTTTACCTCCTTACCTGATTTTTATTGGACCCTTGAGCTGACTAATAAGGTGTTTTAAGTACGTATTATAGATAAGCAATAAAATGTAGCCTTAGTGTAGATATCCACCTAAAAAGGTAAAAGAAGCAATCTGCTCCTCATCATGTGTTCACAATAGCCCAAAGGTCTGACAGTCAAGAATCAGAGCTTTATAAATGCATGAGAAGGTCATGGGCTCAACAGGGCATGCTTAAGACCAAGCACAGTTGCAAAGAAGGCAGATTGAACCCACCAAGAGGTTGCTGAGTGCTAACAGATAGAAGACAGCACACAAAAGATAGGGGCCAGCTGAGGAAACTCAAGGCAGAATATATCGAGAGGTCTTGGAGACAAAAAGTTAAGTTGTCGAGAGGTTCCATGAACCTATCGCGAGGATTAGAGAGTGTGCTCCAACATGTCGAGTAGATAGAGAACAAAGCAGAAGCTATCGAGAAGATCTGCAGCTCAAATGCCAACCTATCAAGAGGATCCATTGAGCTATCGCTAGGTTCTAGTTGCTTGTCGAGAGCTTCATGCAACAAATCCTATCGAGAAGACTCAGAACATCTTGAGGAGCCTCCAATCATGTCGAGAGCTTCATGGAATATGTTGAAGAAGACATTGAGAAATATTACTTCCCGTTGAGAGGATCCTGGAACCTCTCGATTATCAAACTGGGAACTTCTAAATTCCTTTCACAGCTGTTGTCGCACTTCCATATTTCATGCACGCACTCCAACGGATGATGGTGATCCCTGGGGGTACTTTTGGCACACAATTAGGCACGAGCAGGAACTCTAACTACCTCACATGTACTTGTCAGTTGTGAACCAATAGGAGAAGATCTTCTAGAAGAGGAATCAGCAACATCAACACAACTGCATTATTCTTTTGAGTTTTGATTGGCTAAAACATATCTGAGGAAAAGGTATAAATGGACGAGTAATCAGATTGAAAAATCATCTAGAAATTGGGAGAATCAGAGCCTAGTTCGAATTCATTTTCCCTCCTATTTTTCCCTCTCTTTTCCCTCTTCTTCTTCCTCTCTTTTAGCCAATTATGGCTGGCTAAACTTCTCCAGTAGCTAGGGTGAGGCTATAAGTTGTAATTAAGAGTTTCAGAGGCTTTGTAAGGGATTAGATGATGCACAGATTGTAGATATGAGCACGACATTGTAAGTAGTGATATTGTAATGGGATTATGGGATCTAGAGGTAATTCTGAGCTATATTTCATTTATTCGTATTTGATTTCCCTAGTTTGGATACTCCTGTGGGCTAGCTAAAAATGGGGAGCTTGTAGCCTGGCATTCACAATATCTACAATGGTTAACCTATTCTTATCAAGACCATTGGCTGGATAGAATCTCTTGGATGATCTGTGACCATTTAAATGGGCAGATCATAGCCTTAAGATTGCTTCAATTCTCTGGTTATTAATAGATTGAGATAATCTCTGGGATGTTCTGTGACCATTTAAGTGGATAGATCATAGCCTTAGGATTGCTTTGATCCATTGTTAGAGATTGGATTCTTATACCATGCATCTGCTGGGGTTAAACATGAGGAGCTTGTAGCCAGATGAAGGATTGTTGGAGATCTGATCTAAGCATTGCCTTTGATTCACTTAATTTTCAGTGAAAGACCAAATCCCTTGCTGCTGCTCTCCATCCTTTGATCTTTAATCCATTTTTCTTCACGGCTGTGTTTTCTTAAAATCTAGATCAATTGCATTTAATTTTTGTAGTTTGTAGTGACAAAAGCCTAAAACCTTTCCTCTTTCCTATTTCAGTGTAGCTTACATTAGGATAGAGTGCCAGATCTACTGCTGATCTGGAGATTTATCATTGTTTATATATATTTCCCTGTGGACATACCCTTACTTACCTATAAAAACTTACTATAATACCCCTATATCTTACAGGTCTAGGAGATTGTAGTTGTGCTGAAGTCATCCTTTGTTTTAATTTGATTTTATTTTTACCTTTACCATTACACACTAAATCAGCACCCCATTTCCGCAATAATGCCCCCGAAATCTCGGCAAGTGCGGAGGGGAATAAATAGGATCCAAGTGCCTTAGGGCAAGGGGAAGTGCTCTTTCCTTTTTTATTTCTATTTTATTTTGTCCATAAGTAGAGACCGCTTTCGTGCTGGTTGATTAGGTGCCTAACACCTTCCCGATCGATAACCGAAGCCCCTACCCAAGAGCTTTTGGCGTAGACCGGTGAATCAGAGTCATATTTAGCACTTTGGTGAATTCAATATTGATTTGAGGTTTCTCAGGGCACCAAAAGCTCCAAGTGGCGACTCTATATTTTTTAGAGTGAGCGCCTCATCGCGACGGGATTGTCAAAGATCGCACGATTGCCCATAAGTCAACTCTGCTGGGGAGTAGCTAGTAGAGCTTCCCCTTGAAATTTGGCTTTTTTCTGTCTTTTCTAACATTTTACTATATATATATATATTTTTTGGTTATTTTACTCACCCCTACGATTCAGTCTTATTTTTACTTACCCCTACTTTTCCATTATTTACGTGCCTTACCCGATTAGCGGGCCTACTTGCGCATCATCTTTATAATTTCTTTACATTTTTGTCATTTACATGCCTTAGCTAATTGGCGGGCTTACTTAAGCTTTTACACGCCTTAGTCGTTTGGGGGGCCTACGTGAGCATTTAATTCTTTACAATCATATATCATCAGTGGACGCCAGCCCGTAGAGGCTGAACGGGACCATCACCACCGGTTTTTGAACTTTAAGAAAACTCCCTTAAAATCTGAAATTGAAATTGATCCAAGAGGGGGCCTCAATTGAATTTTTACGGGGGTAGATTTTCAAGGGTTGAGAATTTTAGGCAAAGATACAAATACCCGGTTCTTAGTACGGTGATAGCCCCTAGTGGTGATGATCCGGGAAAGAACCACCCCACCTAGTATCTAAGAAAGCGCTTGTCATGAAGGTATATCAGGTGGGTAACTTATCCATTTACGAAGCCTAAAACCCTTGGGGGAGAGCGTTAGTAGTCTCGAATCAGCCTTGTATCCCTTGGTTCGGTGAGGAGAGACCCGGTGCAACTAAGAAATCAGTCTTGGAAGCATCGCTTCCCAAAAACCAAAGAAATAGACTGAATTCGGGATTGCTGGTCTGCTGTCAAGATTATTTGACCCCATTGTTGTGTCTGGCACATGTAAAATATGTGCCAAGCTAGTTTTCCCAAGTTTGTTTTGGCGCATATAATACACACGCCAAGCTTGGAAAAATCCCAGTTTGCTTTGGCGCATGTAATACACGCGCCAAGCTTTTTTTGGCCTGGCGCATGTAATACAGATGCCAAACCTGAACTAACCAGTGCAGCTCGAAATCTAAGGCCTTTTTCACATCCTCGAGTTCTCTGCTTAGTGGTTTAGCACCTGTGATAGGTCCCATACTCTCCGACACCCAATATGCCCCCATCGGTCAAAAGAGGGAAACTTCTTATTAACTTGTTCTAGGGGATGGGGTTGTTCTGCGTTGATTCTCGTGCCTTTAATAGATCAAAGGGTTCCCCTTCGATTCTTCCGAAGCACATCGAGGTCTCGCCGCAAGATTTATTTAGGGTACAAACACCATCCGAAATGGGAATTCAAGGGCTCCGGAATTCTTCATCATAAAAAATCCATTTACAAAATTTAAAAAAATTAAATTAAATTAACCAAAAAATTGAAAAAAGAAGAGAGTTGCGGTGCCGGTACAACGACATCACCTTACCCTCCGTCATCCCGTAGGAGAAGGAGGAAGCTTTACGAGCCCCATCCGAGGCATCCGTATCTCACCCATCACCATGCCATGTCGTGGGTAGTGGATCCGGTATATGCCGATCCTGACTCATCCCCGCCACATTCCCCAACTCATTCCCACATGGAAGAAGTTTTCACATCCACCCCCCTCACCCAATTCCCATTTACCGTCACCGGCCCCTTCAGTGCCCCCATTTTCCCATCCACCATCGCTCAAAACACCCAAAAATCTAACACCCCATTCCTCATCATTTTCCCAAACCATGCCCATTCCCCGCCCCCCATGCCCATGTCAAATCAATCACACTTTCCACTCACATCCATTCAAAACCCGACCCAATTTCCCACCTTTACCCCCATACCCCATCCTTCATCTTCCTAACATATACCCGATCCACCCGCCTTTGCCCATACCACACCCAGTTTCTCTAATCCGCCACATACCCCCCTATCTACCCAGGTCATCCCCTGTTTTTCCCACTCATCCACTTCATCCATACCCCACATTCCCTCAAATACACCACCTCCATCCAATCCCTCTCCAATGGCCATGATGGATGATGTGGTTCGAGCTTACACTAGTTGGAAAGCCTCCCAAAACATCCCCCCTCATCCTCACCACACATCTTCCAACCCATCATACACATTTTCAAGCCTCCATGCTTCATTACCTCAAACCCACCAAGGCCCAATGGCCCAAATCCCCATCATCCACACCTACCAAGGCCCAACATCTCCCTGTTTCTCACCACACATATTCCAACCCATCATTCACATTTCCAAGCCTCCATGCTTCATTACCTCAAACCCACCAAGGCCTAATGGCGAAAACCCCCATCATTCACACCCTCCAAGGTCCAATGGGCCAGTCCCATCAACGCCCAATGGGCCAGACCCACCAAGGCCTAATGGGCTAAACCCATCAAGGCCCCATGGGTCAAACCCACCAAGGCCTAATGGGACAGGCCCAATAAGGCCCAATGGGCCAAACATAATAAGGCCTAATGGGCCACACCCATCAAGGCCTAATAGACCTTACTCACCAAGGCCCAATGGGCTAGACCCAACAAAGCCCAATAGCCCAAACCCAACAAAGCCCAATGGGCAAAAATTCCCAAGGCCTTATGGTCCAAACCCCTCAAAGTTCCTTACCCTATACCCAAGCTTGGCATGGCCTAAACCTTAGGTACTCATACCCATACCCTCCACAATTCCCTCAATATCTCCCTCACACACAAACCTCCCACCCGGCCCAAGGCGGGAACCTAGCACCTATCCTCCATCAACTCCAATTCACCCATGTCCATGCACCCCAAAGCCATCTCAGAGCTTTCCCTCAAAAATAGTGGCCCCATCAGGGCCTAATCCAAAATCTAAATTCCACTCATCTTATCACTCCACAGAACTTTCCTCATATACAATGGCCCCACCCAGGACCTATCCAGGCCAGCTAGCACCAATAAGAGAATCTAACCCTCACTGCACCATATGTAGACCCACAATATGAGGAAGATGAGATCTAGAATAGTCAGGCTTACGTTGGGGAATTTGCAAGCATCAATCCTCCACCCATAATCACCAACCCCCCGATAGCACAAAGTGAATCAAGACTGACCGTTGAAAAAATAGCCCCACTGGCTAAAGAGTTTGAGCAGTTGAAAGAACAACTGGACAAGATCCAGAAGTAACTAATGAAGATGGGTGGAGCTAAAATCCATGCCACAAATTTTTTAGGTTTGTGTTTATTTGCAGAAGTCCCCTTGCCCCTGAAATTTAAAATGCCGGTCTTTGATAAATATAACGGCACGGGCAACCCTATCACACACCTCAAGTCCTACTATGGGGACATGTGCCAAAATGGGGGGGACAAGCGTCTGCTTAAAAAGGACTTTCCGAAAAGTCTGACGGGCCCGACCTTCAGATGGTTCACTTCCCTAGAGCCATCCATGATGAAAACTTAAAAAGATATGACGCATTTATTCTAAGAACAGTATGTCTACAACATAAACATTAAGCCTCGTAAGTCAGATATGGCCTGGTTAAAGCAAAACCCAAATGAGACCTTCAGCAATTACCTTAGGCATTGGAGAGCACTGGTAGCTCAGGTAAGAAACAGAATACCTGATGATGAGAAGATTGAGATGATCCCAAAAAATACCTTGCCAGTCATCTCAGACTTCATCATTTTCCAACAGTAGTCCAACTTTACTGATTTGGAGAGGAACGCCAATCATTGCGAGGATGCTATCAGAGAAGGGCGTTTGAACAAGAATGTATTCGGTGGGACTGGCAAAGTCAGGAGATTCTCTGAGCAAAGGAATGATAGAACAGATGTTCAGAATGTCACAAACACACAACATAACACTAGCATAATCCCATTTCAATTCAAGGCCGCACAGCCAGCTCCAGTCAGAAGCGAGCCGATACAGAGAACCGACAATGGGCAAGGGGCACAAATGACCCTAGAATAGAGAAAGGCCCATTTTGACCGAGTCTTCACACCCTTGGAGCAATCACTAAATTTTTTGTTACCCTCACTAATAGAAAAAGGGTTGGTCACAACACTCCAACCACGACCTCCACCAAATCCCATCCCAAGGAACTATGACCCCAACACCCATTGTAACTTCCACCATGGACCGGGCCACCCAACTGATTGCTGCTTTCCATTAAGGCATGTAATACAAGAATTGATTGAGGCTGGAAATATCATCCCCCCTGCACTTCCCCAAGCCACCCAGCATGCCAACATACACCAGGTACCACTACCCCCACACCCTCCTGGAGGAGTAAGTCCAAGACCCATTATCAGCATGGTAGAAGAGGGTGATGAAAAGTTAGAGTTTGACCCGTCAGATTACATCTGCGACCAGGAAGATTGTATCGTGCCGCTACAGATCGACTGGAAAGATAAAAGTATTGGGATAATTGAACCGCTAAATCTGGCAGATTACTTTCCTAACCCCACACCACAAATAGAACCCTTAGATCTTAGGGCATATTTCGTTGCACCAACTCCATCAACTATGTCCAAATTAACTCTTATCAACCATACGCTACATCTCCCACCAATTACTCAATGGTTGATTATGTCCCCCATCCCCCTCCATCACCCATTAGTTATTAATGGCCCACCCCCTTCACATCACCCCCAATACGGTCATCCACAATCCTCACCACCTCCATTCGGCCCACTTTCTCCACCCTTTTAGAGATTTACCAGGTGTTACCCACCCTTTTCAGACCATCAGTACAAGCACATCAAATACCAGCAGCCGCTCCATTCCAGATCTCAGGACTAACTTATGACCCTCATCAAGTCACGCTCAACTACGAACAGATGGACATCAATGCCGACAGCAGCAAGGTGGGGGCAGTTGACTTTGTCACTAAGTTTGGTATGATTTCCAAGCAACCAGATGCACCAATATCAATACCAGCCTGACCAGAGGGGAAGAAGGATACTACTATGGTAAACCCGTTTGAAAAGATGAGCCGAGAGCACATACTGGAGACTCAACTAAGAAGAATACTGACCCATATCATAGTTTGGGATCTGTTAATGACATCCTCACTCCATTTCCAAGCTCTGATGGGGGCGTTAAAGAATGCACATGAGTCTCTTCAAGTGAGCCCAGATGAAGTCGGGTAGATAATCGGGCAGGTGATGGCTCCTAATGCCATCTCATTTTCAGATGCTGACTTACCAGAAGAGGGAAATAGTCATTCTAAATCCCTCAATATCATTGTAGAATTAGAAAACATGATAATCCCATTGGTATTAATTGACAATGGGTTTGTGTTGTTTTCCTAAGTGTGCATGATTTATTTGTATTTTGAAAACAGATTTTTTAAAGTATGGATTATATAGAAATTGAAAAACTAAAAAAAGAAAGAAATATCAGCACAGAGAGAAATCAATTAGCCTGCAAGATTAGGGCCAATTGTAGCAAGTTTTAAATGTGAGTAAAAGATCGCCCACAAAGAATTGATTTAAAATGTATGGTAAACCTCCAGATCTGAGCTACTAGATCTGGCCTCTAATCCTATCTACAAAGCAAGTAAGATGGGAGTTTGAATTTGTCACATTAACTAAATTATCTAAAAGTAAAATTTAAACTAAGTGATCCAGATCCGAGTTGGGGGAATTGGATGCAAAATTAATAAGAATGGAGAAATAACAGCTAACCTAAACTTAGTAATTGATTGTAGAATGAGAAATAGTGTAACACAGTTGAGAATGTATCAAATCTTCATCTGGCTACCAGCTCAGATGTAAGAGAAAATAATCAAATTCAAGGATTAGAATTGAGTTGAACTTATGGCTATGATATGTCCACTGTCATGGACACAGATCATCCAATAGTTTTCTTCTTCAATTCAAAGTTTTGATTTAGAACATAAGCACCACTACAAATGCTGTAAGAACCAAGTTACAAACACAGATTCTCCCAGGGATAGTGAATTAAGGGAAATTGCTTAAAAACAACAAATCTAAAGGAATCTAATGAGTGAGGAGATCACAATGAACCCTCAACATGAATCTGATTGAGAACGTACTGATGAAAGCAACCTTTTCAAATCCACCATTACAATTACTAAACACAGCTTACAACAGCTCTCGGATTTGTAGTCTTAAATACAATTCTCACTTGAATTTACACAAGTATCTGACAGTTCTTAGTTACAGACAAAAGCTAGGCTATTACAGAGGTTTCAGACAAGATATCTTGATCTGAATTGGAAAATGGGGCAGTAGGAATGAAACTCAAATTCTGGATGCCCAAATTGGGCAAATAGTTTGTCTATTTATAGTTTTCCCCATGTCCAGCTCAGATGTGCATCAACCAATCAGAATTGGTTAGATCCATATCAACTAATAGGAGTCAAGCACAAGGATCCAGATCTGTTCTGGCCAATCAGAACTACTTGATCTGGTTCAGCCAATCAGGAGACAGAAGCATCAATTCGGTTAGGTAATTCATAAATCTATTTGAGCTTCTAGAAGTTCCTGCCAAGTAATTTCATCTTTGGGTGTTCACAAGGAGTGGAATATGCCTCTGGTTCGTGCTCAAAATTTTCTAGAATGCCCTTGGGTTTTTAAATGCATTGGAGCGCGTGTAGAGATTACTAAAATACCCTTGCAGATGCTAGGAATCTTTAGAATACGATTTCGCACAGATTGGGGGCCTTTTCGAAAGGAAATGTGACTTCTGGAGCTCTATTCACACAGAACTGGTGCCGTTCGCAAGGAGTTTTCTTCTTTTCGAAAGGATCAACAAGTTTGGTTCCTTTCGAATAGATCAAGTGCTCTTCGAAAACCAAGCCTAGAGCTTTAGTTCTTTTCGCAGTGTTCAGGTTCTTTTCGAATAGATTAGGAATCCTTTCGAATAGCATTCTGTAGTGCATTCTTCTTTTCGAATAGCTCCAAACCTATTTCCAGGTTGAAACCAGGCCTTTGTCTTCTTTAGTTTAGGCATTTTTGACAGCCAGTGAGGTTGTCTTTTCTCCTTCTTCTTCCAGATCAAAATGGGTCATTATCTTTTTGGCCCTCTTAAGCTACTTTCAGGGTTAAGCCTGCCTTTATTGTTAGCTGTAAAACAAACACTTAAAACACTTATTTAGTTCTCTCAAGGGTCTATCAAGGCCCAGATTAAGGGGTGGAAAATGGTATTTTCCAGTTCTCAACACACCCCCAAACCTAAGCTTTGCTAGTCCCTGAGCAAAGACAAAATTAAAAACAAAGTAAAAAGCCACTTTTATAGGGAGCACAGTTGCATTTAGCATATGCAACAAGCCTTTTAAACCCCTAGGTGATCCCTAGTGGAGAAGTGAAGTCTCCTGAGGGTTTTCAGTGAAGGTTCCCACAAACTTCTCCAATAAATCAGTTAATATTAATGCAGTTTTGTTATAACAGACTTTCATCAAATCATAGATTATTCACACCTGCATCAGTCAAACTGTAAGAGGATTCTCAAGAAAACATCAGTTCAAAACTAAAATTCTGCTGTAATTCTTTTACCATTCACTCAGTTTGTGTCAAAAAGTTTTAAAAGAAAATTAATGAAAAGCTTGCCTTCTATTTGAGAATCTTACTATGCTGTTACCCCAAATAAGTTGATTTCAAACCCAACTCTCACCAGGGTAATCACTCAACATACAAGTAAGAGGGTTTTACTATTTCACACAGCTCAAGAGCAGTTACAGCCCTCAAATAGGACTATAAGCAGGAGCATGGGCATTGCTTTTCAGTTCTGAATTTACTGCTCTTTTCACCATGGATTCCACAAATCCTTATCTCCATGTGACAGCTCAATCCATCTTTGATCAGTAAGGACTTTAACTTGGGTTGTAATGTGGCTTATAGGTGAAATTTATCGAGAATAAAGTGGTGGAATGGAGTTCAAAATTTTAGAAGTCAGTAAAGGTAAGGAGGTGGTATACACACCTTCATTTCAGAACAATTTCATCTTCTTCATTGAATTTTCAGAGCCAAAGTGGCCGTCTTTTCCTCTTTCTTTTTCAAACATCCAATGAAATGACTTCTCCTTTTTTTTTTAAAAAGCAACATTGACTGGAATGCCATATTTCTTCTGCTCATACATCATTGCCTTCAATTATTTTTCTTTTTCTTTTACCAAATTGTTACCCAACTCACCTTTCTTCAGCTTTCTTTCCTTTACCTTCTGAATTCTCAGAGTGAGGGTTAGGCTAAATGAGGTTGATGAGGTTTCAAAGAAATCTTAGATTTATAAAGCTCAAATGGTGTGTATCAAGGGCAGTGTTAAATGGTGGGGCTTTTTGAAGTTCAAACTGTCCAAAAGGAGGCCTTACATCATGTCTTTAATATCATGATTGTTGTCAACCTATTTTAACTTGGATATGTGTAACTTCTAGTGATAACAAGCAGGTTCAAACAGTCCCTAGAGCAGAAAAAATTGCCAATTCATACCTCCAAAGAAAATATTTCAGGCCCAAATCTCACTGGGTGTGGTTTTCTATCAAATTCCTGAGGTTGTTAACTATATTATTGGCATCTCTGCCACACCCCCAAACCTATGAGGAGCAGTGTCCTCACTGGTTCTGAAGCGGAAATGCACAGTAATGGACAAATTAACAGAAGTTAACAATAAACAGGAATTAAACACTAAACAAGCAACAACAAAAAAAATGTACAAAGTAGTCTAATAACTAGGGTCAAAATCTGAATCATAAGTTGGTTCAATGGGGTCAGAACTTGAGTTAGTATTGGAGTCTGAACTTGATTCAGCTTTCTCTTGGATTATGGCTTGGGGTTCGGTGTACTCTTCAGACTTGATCTTTCTGATGAGGCCAATATATTTCTCAAGTCTATCAGCCCTCTCTTTCTCTCTAACTGTCCTCAGCTTTTCATTGACAAGCTCTTCTTGTAACATGGCAAATATGTGCTTCTCACCCCTAACCATCTGATAGGTTTGGTGCAGCAGGTCCTGCATCTTATCTCTCTCAAATTGCATAAACAGCTCCAACTTCTTAATCTTGTCCTCATAAGGAGTCTTTATGTAAGCTTGAAGATCTGCAATCCCCTTAAGGACATCGCTAGAGATGTAAGGGTTCTCTTCCATAGCCCTTTGAAGAGTGGCAAAACGTGGAACAGGAATGGAGTGGTAGGGGACCATATGTATCCCAGCAGTGGGGGTGGGGGAAGATGAATCTAAAAGCACTACCTCAGGTTTAGTTTGGGTAGCATGGTTAGAAGTGGAGGGTACTGTGGCTGAGGTAGTTGGTTGGGATGTGGAGGTCAAGGTTTGGAGAATGGAATTTGTCATAGACTGGTTGTCTGTGTTGGTCTGCAGCTGGGCTTGGATAGATTGGAGAAAGGCGAAGATTTGGCTAATTGGGTCAGGTGTGTGTGTGGTAGGCAGAGTGGTGACTGGTATGTAGGTGGTTGAAGAGTAATAGGTGGGATGAATGTAAAGGGGGAAGTAGCCAAGTGAGTAAATTGGGAGGGTTCAGGTACTGGGGCATATTCATGCCCAATATTCTCCAAGATGGATCCCATCAAGGATGAATAGGCCTCAGTGGTAAATATCTCAGGTTCAGAGGTATGGGTGATCTCAGGTGTATGAGCTGAATGGGCTAGTGAACCTGAGAAGCTGTGTAGGTGAGGAGAGCTAGGTGAGTTTACAACAAAATTTGTGGGTAAATATGAGAAATTGTTAGGTCAAATTGGTGGTGTAAGTATGGCTGGAATGGTTGGTGTTGGGGTCTGCAATGGGAATTGTGGTGGTGGTGAGTGATGGAACTGCTGAGATAGGTGCTGGGATAGGTGCTGTGATAGGTGAGGTGGACATGATGATGGTCTCCTCAACATTAGTAGTAGGTTCAATGGCAGCTGAAGGTGCAATGGGTCTGAAGGTACAATGGGTGCAGCTAAAGAGCTGGTCACCTCAAGTTCAGGTATAACACCCTCCTGGGCTAGCTCTGCCTCTTCCCTCAATCTTTTCAACATAGTTTGGCTTGTAGTCCAAGCCCACTTCCCAAAAGCATGAGGTGTTACAATCTCAAAAGGCTCTTGCTCATCAATATCAAATTTAGCCCTTAGTAGGGCTGTGATCAACCTTCCAAATGGTATTCCAGCCACTTTCTGTTCTTTCTTCAGCTTGGCACTGATGTCAGCCATTGCTTCAAATATTAGCATAGGGGCATTGAAGAATTGTCCTTTAGAAAAGTGAAAGAGAGCCTCCAGAATGGGTGTCCTTCTTTCCTGACTGTGCCCAATGACATACAAACTCCCTCTTAAAATAGAATCCATCAGCAAAAATTGGGGTGCTAAGTCTCTCCTCATGATGGACTGCCCTGTTCCAACTATGCCTTGGGTTAGATGGGCAGCCATATCTCTAAAAGAAGTTGTCTCTGGCGCAGCCAAAGGGCCAGCAGGATCATACTGGAATGGTATCCCCAAGGCATTTCCAATATCTTCATACATGATGGTTAAATCACAATCATCAATAAAAATTACCAGAGTTGGGACATCAGCAACATTGTCACTCACTTTCACCATGTTCTGGTACCATAATTTTACCATTCTTGGATAAATTTTCTCTGGAAGAGGGGTCAGGATATTACTCAGTGAAGCATCCCTGATGTAGGTGAGGGATAGCTTACATTCTGGTTTGTTCAAGAAAAAATTCTCATCAACATTAAGCTCTTGAATAAGCTTCTGAGCTTTAATGAAAGGGTTTGGAACCAACAAATGCTTAGGAAGAGGAGGAAGCTCAGTCTCAGGAATAGGGTCAGCTTCAGGGACTCAATTCTAACCCTCTTTCCCTTCTCAATCCTATCAGCCTTATCCATCGGCAATTTCCTCTTGGCTAAGGTTTTAGCTTTTCCTTTGGTGGAGGCTTTGTTAGCTTTCTTAGTAGAAGACTTAGGGAACATCTTAGCCAACGATTTTTCAGCTTTCCCCATTTTAAAATTTTCTAAAAACTCGTTCAAATAATTCCTCCATCTATAAAAAATTAACAAACAACTCTCTTGAATTCCAGACAATGTATGCTTAAATAGAAATCAAAATTTTAAAGCACAGACAGAGGATATGGAGAGGAAAATACGAAAACCTAGGGTTTGCTCGAAATCTCTGACTGCTTGATCAAATCCACAGGAGTAAGAGGCAAACGATCCTTCACTTCGAGCTTAATTAGCGGAAAAAAAATGAAGGAAATTGGATCTGGATTCCAACAGAACGCAGGGATGGAAAAAGAAAGGTTTTCTACGGAGAAGGACAAAGCTGGAAATGCTTTTGAATATGAAAACCTCTATTCGAAGGGTTTTTAAATATGTTTAAATCAATTTTCGCAAAGCATTATTGATTCTTTCGAAAGGTTAAAAAAAAAATCCTTTTTGAAAAGGAGAAAGGCATCAGTACCTTTCGCAAAGCAAATGGCTTCAGAAACATCTATTCGAAAAGATCTGCATCTATTCATAAAGTTTATCGGAAAGGCATCAATACCTTTC
The DNA here is from genome assembly GCA_021018995.1 of Chloranthus sessilifolius. Lineage (NCBI taxonomy): Eukaryota > Viridiplantae > Streptophyta > Magnoliopsida > Chloranthales > Chloranthaceae > Chloranthus > Chloranthus sessilifolius. The sequence goes on from CM037597.1 coordinate 103,076,915, forward strand.
GCAAGGCAAATGGCTTTAGAAACATCTATTTGAAAAGATCTACATCTATTCATAAAGTTTACCGGAAAGGCATCAGTACCTTTCGCAAGGCAAATGGCTTCAGAAACATCTATTCGAAAACATCTATACAGAACTTTTCGAACAGTTGTGGTTACAGGTTCAGATCCTTTTCGAAGAGGAGTTTTTTTTCTGTTGGAACTAAATTTTCTTTTGCGAAATGATTATAAAACTTTTTGAATAGCAAGAATTTACTTTTGAACAAATGTTCTGTAGTACAGAACTGATTTTTTTTATTTTTAACAAAATCTCCACATTAAAATCATTGGAAATTATTTTCTTAATCAATTCAAAACCACAAACCTTTCAAAACTTATGATTCCTCAAAGAAAATTTAACTAAAACATGACTAAAATAGAGAATAAAAAACATTACACAAAACTATACAAAAATCACAGAACAGACACAGTTAAAATACATATGATACATTTATGTGACATTAGATTTGTGGAGGCTCTTGATGATAGATGGTCATCACAGGCTCCAGGATATTTTCAATGCATGGTTTGAGCCTCTAACCATTTACTTTCAAGGTTTTCCCATCACTCGGATCCATAATTTCAATAGCTTCAGATGGGGATGCTTGAATGACAGTATATGGCCCTTTCCATCTGGATCTCAGCTTTCCAGGAAAAAACATGAGTTTTGAGTTGAATAACCATACCTTAGAGCTAGCTGTGAACTCTTTTCTTAGCAGATTTTTGTCATAGAAAGCCTTAACTTTTTCTTTGTATGATCTTGCATTGGTGTATGCATCCATCTCACTCTTCCAAATTTCGAGAGTCATAGCTTTCGTGGTGAGATCCATGTTTAAAGCTTTAATGGCCCAAAAGGCCTTATATTCTAACTCCAGTGGTAAATGGCATGCTTTACCATAAACCAATTTGAATGGGGACATGCTAATTGGGGTCTTATAGGCTGTCCTGTAAGCCCACAATGCATCATTCAGTTTAAAGGACCAATCCTTTCTGCCCTTCCTCACAGTCTTTTCCAGTATATGTTTGATTTCTCTGTTGGAAATCTCCAGTTGTCCACTGGTTTGTGGATGATATGGAGTAGCTACTCTGTGAGTCACAGAGTACTTTTTCAATAGAGCCTCAAAATGCTTGTTACAAAAATGGCTTCCCCCATCACTGATAATGGCTCTGGGGAACCAAACCTGGAAAAGATGTTATCCTTTAAGAATTTAAGGACAACTCTGTGGTCATTGGTTTTAGTGGCTGTGGCTTCAACCCATTTAATACATAATCCATAGCTACTAAGATGAAATTAAAGCCATTTGAAAGAGGAAAAGGTCCCATATGACCCAAGGTAAGGAAAAAGGTTGATTCAACTACCAAAATGGGCTGTAAAGACATTGAGTTTTTCTTGGAAATGCTGCCTAATCTCTGGCAGTTCTGATAAGACTTACAGTGCTGCAATGCATCCTTGAAGAGTGTGGGCCAATAAAAACCACACTGTAACACCCTTGCAGCAGTTTTGTTTCCACTAAAATGACCTCCACATGCCTGCTCATGATACATGGAAAGTATGCTGTGGAAGTCTTCTTCATGGACACATCTTCTAATGATTTGGTCTGCACAAATCTTGAACAGGTAAGAATCCTCCCAAATAAAATGTTTAACCTTTGAAAAGAAGAGATCCTTGTCCATTTTATTCCAGTGTTGGGAGGTCTTTCCGGTAGCCAAAAAGTTAACTATATTTGCAAACCAAGGGGTATGCACACTGATAGCAAAAAGTTGCTCATCAGGAAAAGAGTCATTGATAGGCAACCTATCAATCTCAACAGTCAGAATCCTAGACAGGTGATCAGCCACCACATTTTCCACACCCTTTTTGTCTTTAATCTGCAATCAAATTCCTGCAATTGGAGGATCCACCTGATTAATCTTGGTTTGGTATCCTTCTTAGACAGAAGGTATTTCAGGGCTGAGTGGTCAGTGAACACCACAATTTGTGAACCCAAAACATATGACTTAAATTTCTCCAAGGCATAAACAACTGCCAATAGCTCTTTCTCAGTTGTTGTGTAATTGAGTTGTGCATCAATCATTGATCTACTAGCGTAAGCTATGGCATGAGGCAACTTATCCTTTCTCTGCCCAAGAACAGCTCCCAAAGCATAATCTGATGCATCACACATCAGCTCAAAGGGCAGGGAGTAGTCTGGAGACTGAAGTATTGGAGCAAAAATCAAACAATTTTTTAAGAATTCAAATGCCCTAAGGCATTCATCATTGAAAACAAAAGGAACATCTTTGCAAAATAAATGGCAAAGAGGTTTGGATATTTTACTGAAGTCCTTAATGAACCTCCTGTAAAATTCAGCATGCCCCAAGAAACATCTGATTTGCTTAACAGTTTTGGGAGGAGGCAAATGTGCAATTAAATCTATTTTTGCTTTGTCCACCTCAATGCCCTTATGGGGGACAACATGGCCAAGGACAATGCCTTGGGTGACCATGAAATTGCTCTTCTCCCAGCTCAAAACTAAATTGGTTTCTTCACATCTCTGTAACACCAGGCTAAGATGATGTAAACATTGAGCGATACTGTCTCCATATATTGAAAAGTCATCAATAAAAATTTCCATAAATTGGTCAATCATATCAGGAAAAATGGAGTACATACATCTTTGAAAGGTAGCAGGGGCATTACAAAGACCAAAAGGCATCCTCTTATAAGCAAAAATGCCAAAGGGGCAAGTGAATGTGGTCTTTTCCTGATCTTGTGGATACACAGGAATCTGGTTGTAACCAGAGTAACCATCAAGAAAACAATAATAAGCTTTCCCTGCTAGCTTATCTAAAATCTAATGAATGAATGGAAGAGGGAAATGGTCTTTTCTGGTCATTGTGTTGAGCTTTCGGTAATCAATATAGACCCTCCAACCAGTTATTTGTTTGGTTGAAATGAGCTCACCAGATTCTGAGGTTACAATAGTAATCCCAGATTTCTTAGGTACCACCTGTGTAGGTGCCACCCAAGCTGAATCTGAGATGGGGTAAATGACCCCAGCATCCAACAGCTTAACAACCTCCTTCATGACCACTTCATGCATATGAGGATTCAGCCTCCTCTGCATTTCTCCAGAAGGATTTGCACCTTCTTTCAAGTGAATTTTATGCATGCAAACAGCTGGACTGATCCCTCCCAAATCAGCAATAGTCCAGCCAATTGCCCTCTTATGCTGCTTCAATACAATCAACAACTCTTCCTCCTGTTTCTCAGTGAGGGAGGAAGAGATAATCACAGGCAATGTTTTATGGTCTTCTAAGAACACATATTTCAAATTTTCTGGCAATTGTTTCAGCTCTACATCAGGTGGGTTGAGAAGAGAATCTAACAAAGGTACCTTGCCTAGTTGTAGAAGGGGAAAAATAGCAGGTTTCCATGAAGAAAACCTTACTGTTTGGACAGGAGTTTCTTGCACAGCATTGACCTCTTCAGTCTTTGAGACACAAGCTGTCTCTTCCACAACATTTCTCCAAACATCTTCAAAATCTGTGATTAAATCCTTACAGTGTAGGAACTGAGGTAGAGTTTCCTCTACTAGTTCATCCAACAAATCAACAAGAAAACACTCCTCAGAACTGAACTGAGGCTAGGTAACTGCATTGTAAACATTTAACTTCACCTTCATATTTTTGAAGGACACTTCCATAATACCAGACCTGCATTGAATACAAGCATTGACTGTAGCCAGGAATGGTCTCCCCAAAATAACAGGAATGGAAGTTATGCTTTTTGTAGGTTCCATGTCCAATACCAGAAAATTAGTAAGGTAGAAAAACTTATCTACTCCTACCAACACATCCTCAATCACCTCAACTGGCTTTCTTTCAGATCTGTCTGGTAGTTGTAACACCACATGAGTGGGTTTTAACTCTCCCAAACCTTGTTTCTCATATACAGAATATGAAAGCAGGTTAACACTAGCACCCAAATCTAATAAAGCCTTTTCAATGATATGTTCCCCAATAATGCAAGGGATTGTGGGGATTCCAGGATCTTGGAGTTTAGGAGGTGTGGTAATGAACAAAACCTATTTGAATTTCTCCACAGCAAAGACTTTCTTGGATAATTGGATCCTAGCTTGTCTTTTGTGTGTACAAATGTCCTTCAAGAACTTTGCATAGGCTGGGACTTGCTTGATTGCATCAAGCAAAGGAAGATTAATCTTGACTGGCTTGAAAGTCTCCATCATTTCGTCTATTTTTGTATTTCCTTTATCAGAAGGGGATGCAGATTTCATGGCATGGGGAAATGGCAAATGAGGAACTAGTCCTTCATTTATAGTCTTAGCATAATCACCAGAATTTTTTTGATTTTTCTGTTTTTCATTTTTTTTATTTTTATGCGGTACATCAACACCCCCAATGCTAACATCATGCTGCTCCTGCTGCATGTTCCTAGCAGTTTTCTCAATTTTTTTTTCTTCTTTTTCTGTATCTACATTGTTATTTAGAACTCTTCCACTTCTCAAAGTAGTGATAGCTTTTACTTCTTCATGTGAAAAAGAGGCATCTCCAACCATGAACTGTCCTTTGGGATTGTTCAAAGGTTGGCTGGGTAACCTGCCTTCCTCTCTTCTGGTCAATGTATTTGAAAGTTAACCCAATGTGTCTTCAATCTTCTTAATACTCTGAATGTGAAAGTTCATAGTCTGAGTTAAAGACCCTAAATTCTGGAGTGAAGCTAGAACATGGTCTTCAAAAGAAGGGGATTTGAAAGGAGGCTGAGCTGGGGCAAATTGATGCATAGGTTGTGCCATCTGTTGGGAAATGGGCTGCTGAAATTTAGGCTTGGTACAGAAATTCTGCTGGTAAGGCTGAACAGTTTTGAAAGGTACTTGGTGCTTTGGTTACTGCTGATGTTGTTGTTGATAATTGCCCTGACTCCACCTTAAATTAGGGTGCCCTCTCCATGCATATTCATTAGATTGCAACTGTCCAAACGATTGAGCAGCATGAGCTTGCTCTACCACTAGATCTGGGAACTGTGGTGCAGCTAGACATTGATCATGGGAATGAGTAGGGGACTGGCATATCAGACATGCCTCCTCTACTCTAGCAACCATTGGACTTTGGAGTGAGTCCATCAATCTATCAAACTTGGTGGTTAAATTGTCCACCTTCCTTTCCAATTCATTCACCTCATAAATCTTTCCCTTGGTAGTCTGCTCTTTATTCAATCGAGTAGGATTCTCAATGTCTCTTGATAGAGATTCTTGTTGGGTTGAATTTTCACCAATAACTTCAAATAGGTCCCAGACCTCCTCAACTGTTCTTTGCAAATAGGTGCCTCCACAGGAGGCATCTACCATGTTCTTACCCTTTTGATCAATTCCCTGATAGAAGCTTTGAACAAGCTACCATTGGGGAACTTGATAATGAGGGCATTGCCTTAAAAGCTCCTTAAATCTTTCCCATGCTTCATGGAAAGTTTCAGTTGAGTGTTGAGAGAAAGTGACAATGCTTTGTCTCAACTGGCTGGTCTTAGACATAGGAAAGTATTTGGCTAAAAATTGACACTTCAAATCATTCCAGGAAGTAATACTATTTGGTGGCAACATGAACAGCCATGCTCTAGCTTTGTCCTTTAATGAAAAAGGAAAGAGCCTAAGCTTTGTTGCCTCTGGACCCAGTCCAGCTATGTTGAATGTTGTACAAAGAGACAAGAATTCATCGACATGCTTGTATGGATCCTCCTTACTCAAACCATGGAAGGAAGGAAGCATCTGGATAGTTGATGATTTGATTTCATAATTTCTTTCAACAGTAGGAAATTGAATGCAAAATGGGGAATTATATGCACCAGGTGCAAAGTAATCCCTCAAGAGTCTAGGTTGCTCACCGATAGTAGCAGTCTCAGCAAAATTCTGTGATGTTTGTCTGGTTCTTAGTAGCCTTTCAACTTCTAAATTTAGAGGGACAAGCTCAGGATTGAGAGTCCTCCTACCAAACATACAACACAGATACAGAGAAAAATTATGCAAAGTAAACCTTCAATACTCCTGAGTAGATTCCAAACTCAAATGTATTGGAATATCTGCACAAATTCAAGCAATAGAAATAGTTAGCACTGATGTAAAAATAAATAAAAAAACCTAGGTCTACCAATTTTAAAATCAATTCCCCGGCAGCAACGCTAAAAACTTGTTGTTTTCCTAAGTGTGCATGATTTATTTGTATTTTGAAAACAAATTTTTCAAAGTACGGATTATATTGAAATTGGAAAACTAAACAAAAAAGAAATATCAGCACAGAGAGAAATCAATTAGCCTGTAAGATCAGGGCCAATTGTAGCAAGTTTTATATGTGAGTAAAAGATCGTCCACAGAGAATTGATTTAAAATGTATGGTAAACCTCCAGATCTGGCCTCTAATGCTATCTACAACGCAAGTAAGATGGGAGTTTGAATTTTTCACATTAACTAAATTATCTAAAAGTAAAATTTAAACTAAGTGATCCAGATCCTAGTTGTGAGAATTGGATGCAAAATTAATAAGAATGGAGAACTAACAGCTAACCTAAGCTTAGTAATTGATTGTAGAATGAGAAATAGTGTAACACAGTTGAGAATCATCTGGCTACCAGCTCAGATGTAAGAGAAAATAATCCAATTCAAGGATTAGAATTGACTTGAACTTATGACTATGATCTGTCCACTGTCATGGACACAGATCATCCAATAGTTTTCTTGTTCAATCCAAAGTCTTGATTCAGAACATAAGCACCACTACAAATGCTGTAAGAACCAGGTTACAAACACAGATTCTCCCAGGGATAGTGAATTAAGGAAAATTGCTTAAAAACAGTAAATCTAAAGGAATCTAATGAGTGAGGAGATCACAATGAACCCTCAACATGAATCCGATTGAGAACGTACTGAGGAAAGCAACCTTTTTAAATCCACCATTACAATTACTGAACACAGCTTACAACAGCTCTCAGATTTGTAGTCTTGAATACAATTCTCACTTGAATTTACACAAGTATCTCACAGTTCTCAGTTACAGCAAAAAGCTAGGCTATTACAGAGGTTTCAGACAAGCTATCTTGATCTGAATTGGAAAATAGGGCAGCAGGAATGAAACTCATATTTTGGATGCCCAAATTGGGCAAATAGTTTGTCTATTTATAGTTTTCCCCAAGTCCATCTCAGATGTGCATCAACCAATCAGAATTGGTTAGATCCATATCAACTAATAGGAGTTGAGCACAAGGATCCTGATCTGTTCTGGCCAATCAGAACTGCTTGATCTGGTTCAGCCAATCAGGAGACAGAAGAATCAATTCTGTTAGGTAATTCAAAAATCTGTTTGAGCTTCTAGAAGTTCCCGCCAAGTAATTTCATCATTGGGTGTTCACATGGAGTGGAATATGCCTCTAGTTTGTGCTCAAAATTTTTCAAAATGCCCTTGGGTTTTTAAATGCATTGGAGCACGTGTAGAGATTACTAAAATACCCTTGCAGATGCTGGGAATCTTTAGAATACGATTTTGCACAGATTGGAGATCTTTTCGAAAGGAAATGTGACTTCTGGAGCTCTATTGGCACAGAACTGGTGTTGTTCGCTAGGAGTTTTCTTCTTTTCGAAAGGATTATCAACAAGTTTGGTTCCTTTCGAATAGATCAGGTGCTCTTCGAAAACCAAGCCTGGAGCTTTAGTTCTTTTCACAGTGTTCAGGCTCTTTTCGAATAGATCAGGAATCCTTTCGAATAGCATTCTGTAGTGCATTCTTCTTTTCGAATAGCTCTAAACCTATTTCCAGGTTGAAACTAGGCCTTTGTCTTCTTTAGTTTAGGCATTTTTGACAGCCAGTGAGGTTTTCTTTTCTCCTTCTTCCAGATCAAAATGGGTCATTATCTTTTTGGCGCTCTTAAGCTACTTTCAGGGATAAGCCTGCCTTTTTTGTTAGCTGTAAAACAAACACTTAAAACACTTATTTAGTTCTCTCAAGGGTCTATCAAGGCCCATATTAAGGGGTGGAAAATGGTATTTTCCAGTTCTCAACAGTTTGCTTTAAACGTGTGCCCTCTGAGAATCACTACCAAAATAGGGGTAGATCCGTGCATGTTGAGGCCGACCAGAACCAACACCAAAGGTTTTGATAATACGGTAAGAGAAATAATGGGAGAAGTTGATCTTGAGCTCGTAATCAAGCCAATGACCTTCTTCAAACCATTTCAACTAATGGACATCAAGTCCTCCTTCAACCTGTTGTTAAGGCGCCCTTGGTTGCATGAAGTTTGGGCAATACCATCAACATTACACCAGAAGCTCAAATTTGTGTCTGGGCAGAAGATCATCACCATCATAGGTGAGGGGCATGATAAAAAGGAAAAAGCTACCCATAGCATTGAGAACCCCAAAGTACTAGATGTATCACGCACAACTGAGGATATCGACCTCCATAATTTTGAATATGAGGTATCAGCGACACTCCCAAAACTCCCTGAAAACATTAATTTAAAGACCGGAGGCGGGATGGCCATAGTTGTGGCTATGCTCTAAAAATGGGGTTACCAGAAAGGAAAGGGGCTGGGACCTCGATTACAAGGAAGGAAAGAGCCAGTTAAAGCTAAAGGCCGACAACAGGTCAGATTTGGGTTAGGTTACAAGCCCATGGAAGGAGAGGTCAGAGAAGTCAAGGAGAAATCCCGAGCCACGACAGCTGTAAGAGCCTAGGGAATCAATTTGGAAGAGGAATCCCGTCCTAGGCCTCACATCTGAAATACTTTTGTGAGTGCTGAGATTGTAAAGATTGATCAGAATGAGGCAACACAATTAACCCCGCACAAGCCAACACCTCCTATCCACCCCACCAATCCCCAGATTATCCCTCCAACCTGGAAATAGATCTAGTTGCTTTATCTATTTTTGAGGAAGAGTCTTCCATACCTGCACAATCTCTCCCTGTGGTAAACCACCACAGGACTCTGCTGACATTTGTGGATAGGATCCCAGACGAACCCATGATTTACATGATGGAGGCTAACTCTGAAGAACTACATCAGCTAGCCTCCTCCATCCAAACAGGTAAAGAAGCAGGAAAGCAAGTATGAAATTTTCCATCTATGCCCCAAACTCTGGAAGCGGCAAGTGGCCTGAAATTTGGCACCCGTTTCCTAAAACAAAATAACCTATAAAAAGTGAGATAAGCCCTTGGCAGGCAATTCCGTATATATATAGGGACTCGCTTTGCTAAGAGTCCATTTTTGAAGAAAACAAAAATCCCAAAAACATAGAAAAAATATATAATCCAAGAATATTATCTTTAAAATTTCTAATAAAATAAAAGAAAATGATGTCTTAATTGAAAAACCCGTCCCACATGAAATCGACCACCCCTTTCCTGTAGAAATACAAGAAGAGGTAGTAGTCACGAGTCTGGACGAGAAGATCCCTACTAAGGAGCTTTCCAATGAACTCCTTGAACGGTTTGCCAACTTTTGTTCACGGTACTACCCCTATTATCAAAGAGATCAAGGACGTCAATCTAGGGACCAAGGAGATTCCCAGAATTACCAAGATCGAAACATTGCTGTCTCTCGAGGAAAGAAAAAGCATGATCTATTTCCTTCGGTCATACGAAGACATCTTCGCATGGTCATACAAGGACATGCCTGGTTTGGACACTGATTTGGTCGAGCATGAGTTATCGCTCTACCCTGATATTAAACCGATCAAGCAGAAGTTGAGATGACTCTGACCCAAGTGGATGTTGAAAGTAAAGGATGAGGTCATCAAACAATATAACGCGATGTTTCTCATGGTCTCCAAGTACCCTCAGTGACTAGCCAACATCATTTTGGTATCGAATAAGGATGGAAAGGTCCATATGTGCATAGATTTCAAGAACATGAATGGGAAAAGCCCAAAGGATGGCTTCTTGTTGCCACACATCAACATCTTGGTCGATAACACTGCTGTAAACACCTAAATTTGGCCCAAGCCCCGATCAAGACACATTTTGAGAGAGGCGCATCTCTGAGCTTTTGATGGCATTTATGGAATCCTTAGGAATCTTTTTAAAAACTTAGGAGCTATTCCAAACCCTTAGGAATCACCCTAGATCCCTTAGGAATCTTCTCGAAACCTTAGAAACCCATCTCGACCCTTAGAAACCATTCCAAACCTAAACCTAGCTTTCCCGAGCAATGGATGAAGAGTGGTGCACAGGGACTAGCTGTGACCTTCTACTATGATCGAATCTCATACCATTAAAAAGTATAAGTCCTCAGCTTTCCAACAAGGTAAGGATCACCCCAATTAGAGTTGTATGCAAAACGTTATGGCATTTTGAAGCTTAGGGGCAAATTTATAATTTTTCTTTGAACCTCCTAAGGATTTGGCGCAAGTATCACTTGCGCTAAGCCATTTCTCTCCAAAAATGGCCTGGTGTAACTAATAGTTGCGCAAGTTATGTGTAGGTCCCCTCGCGGGCAGTCAACTTCCCAAAACCACTTTGCAACACTATATTACTATACAGATGCCTGGCGCATCTATTAGTTACGCAAGGCTTATGAACAGTACCTGTGAATTTTTTCCTCAAAATTTGAGACTGGGGTTTGACTTGTTGACCATCTTGACCTTTGGGATATATTTTGCTAATTCTATTGCACCCATTTACTATCTATGTGCAACCCCTTAAGTGGTTTAAAGCCTCACCCTATCATCCACCATTGGAGCATCTCTTCACACATTTCAAGGCTCCAAAAACCCTAAAAAACCTAAGATGGCTAGATTACCTAATTGCTAATCCAAGTTAGCCTCTAACCACCCTCCTAACCTCTCTTTTTCCTATAAATAGGGAGGCACCCCTCCCTTTACAAAAGGCTTGAAAAAATTTACAAATTAGAGATTAAGGAATCCCTTCTCTCTATCCCCTAGTGCACCATTTTACATACAAATTCCAGAACTTTAGAACCTCCTTAAAACCTTAGCCTTTCACCAAAAAACTTTAGTTTAGGTGTGTGCTACCCCCCAGCCTCCCTTCTCTATCTCCCAGCTATCCCCCCTAGGTGTTAAAATCCATCACCAAGCTATACAAGCCATCAAAAGCTCACCAAAGTAAGCCAACGCAAGGCTCCACAGCGGTACAACAAGGGCCTGAGAGCTCCAACTCTCCCCTCTACTCCTCTACATTCTCAGTTCTTCCTCCATCCTCTCATTTGTCCCGTTAAGCTGCCGAATTTTCGATAGGAATGGAGGGGTACAAATAGGATTTTAAGGCCCTTTGGGCAAGAGGAAGGCATTTTTATTTCTTTTATATTATTTTTATTTTGGCTATAAGTAGAGACCGCATTAAGCACATTGATTGGGTGCCTAACAGCTTCCCAATCGATAACCGAAGCCCCTACCCAAGAGCCTTTGGCGTAGTCCGGATTCAGAGTCATATTTGTGGCACTTCGGTGCTTATAAAATTGATCTAGGTTTCCCGGGACACTAAAAGCTCTGGGTGGTGACTCTAAATATTTATAATAAGCGCATCATCACGATGGGATCATAAAAAATCCACGATTGCATATATGACGACTCTGCTAGGGAATAGCTAGTAGAGCTTCCCCTTGAATTTGGCCTCTTTATTTTTGATTTACTAACCATTTATTGCTATTTTTTTACTATTTTTTTAGTCACCCCTCCGATTAGGTCATTTTACTTACCCCTACTTTTACGTCATTTAAAAGACTTAGCCGATTGGCGGGTCAACTGGCACACCACATTCAATTTCTTTACGTTTCAGTCATTTCAAGCACCTTAGCAGATCGGTGGGTCTACTTGTACATTGTCATTTAATCTCTTTACATTTCTTTCATTTCAAGTGACTTAGCCATTTGGTGGGCGTACTTGCACTTTTAATTCCTCAATCATATTCCGCTAGTGAACACCGGCCTATAGAGACGGCATGGGATCCTCACCCCTGGTCTTTGAACTTAAGAAAACTTTCTTAAAAGTGAAAAATAAAATTGAACCAATCAAGGGGATTTAAATTAATTTTTGCGGGGTAGGTTTTCAAGGGTTGGATTATTTAGGCACACATACAAACTCCTGGGTCTTAGTACAATGGCAGCCCCTAGTGGTGATGATCCGGAAAGTCTCAGCCCACCTAGTACCTGAGAAAAGTGCTTGCATTTGAGGTATATCAGGTGGGTAACCTTGTCGTTACCAAGCTTAAAACCCGGGGAAAAAGAGAGTATTAGTGAACCCAAATTGGCCTTTAAACCCTTAGGATCGGTGAGGAAAGAGATGGATCATATAAACAGTCGATCCCCAGAAGCCTAGCTTCCATAAAAAACCAGTTTGGAGACCCATTTTGGTCTGGCGTTACTATTAAATGTGTCAATGTAAAATTCCCCAAAAGAACACTGGCACAACTATTAGTTGTGCCAGCTTTTGTCTGGGAAATATTACTCTGGCGCATCTATAGTTGCGCTAGGTTGGTTTCAGGCATCATGAATCTAAATCTGAGGCCTGTTTCACACCCCGGACCCCCTGATCAATGTCTTTAGTGCTTCTGTTTAGGCCCTGCAATCTCCGCACCTAATACGCCCTCGCTTGTCAAGAGAAGGTCACTTCTTTTTTACTCATTTCGAGGGATCGGGTTCTTTTCATCGGTTTTCGTGCCTTCAATAGATCAAGGGATTTTCCTTTGATTCTTCAGAAGCGCTTTGGAACCTTTGCCGCGGGACCTATTAAGGGTACGAGAGCCACCCAAGAAGGGAATCTAAAAGGCCCCGAAATCATTATTTCTTCACTTATAAAAATTCAAAAAATTAAAATTAAAAACCCATAAACTTAGGGTCTTGATTGGTGCCGGCACAACGATATCATCGTACCCTCCATCATTCCGTAGGGGAAGAAGGAGGAAGCTTTACTGGCCCCATCCGAGGCATCCGTACTCGACCCGATACCAAGCTATGTCGTGGGCTGTGGACCCGGCTTACGTCGATCCCGACTCATCCCCGCCACATTCTCCAACCCATTCCCATACCGAAGAAGCTTTTACTTCCACCCCCCTCACCCATCAACCCTCACCATAATCGGCTCGTTCAGTGCCCCTATTTTCCCTTCCACTACTTCCCAAAATATCCAAAATCCAATTCCCCATTACCCGTCATTTTCCCAAGCCATGTCTTCATCCATAGCCATCTCCAACCAATCTCACCTTCCTTCCACATCCATTCAAAACTCGATCCCATCCTCTACTTTAACCATCATACCCTATTTTTCATCCGCCCAATGCATACCTAATGCCCCCACATCTATCCATGCCGCATCTGATCCCGCACACATCCCTCCATTTACCCAGGTCATACCAATTTTTTCCAGAAACATGACCAGTTTTCCTCTCTCATCCTCCACCTCTATGCCCCATACATCTTCCCCATACATACCTAATCCATCCACCAATGCCCCACCTCATTCCTCCAACCCACTTCATATCCCGCCATTTATCCGGGTCATGCCCAATTTTACCGGGGCCATGCCCAATTTTCCCTCTTCACACACCCCATCCATACCCCTCCAACCCTCAAATAACCCATCTCCATCTGATCCCCCTTCCATGGCCATGATGGAGGAGATATTCTAAACTTATAATAGGTGGAAAGTCTCCCAACACATCCCCTCTCATCCACACCACACATCCATGGATCCTTCCCATACCTTATCAAGCCTCCATGCCTTATTCCCCCATGACCCCCATCAACCCCCCATCATCCACACCATCCAAACCCCCATTACCCACATACCCCAAGGCCCAATGGCCCAAAACCCCATGGCTCAGACCCATCAAGGGCCCATGGACCAGACCCACCAAGGGTCCATGACCCAGACAATCAATGGCCCATGGCCCAGACTTATCATGACCAAGGCTTCATGGACCAAACTTCCCAAGGACCCATGGGCCAAACCTTCATAGACCAACCCTCCCAAGGCTTCATGGCCCATACCTAAGCATAGCAAGGCCCTAACCTTAGAGCCTCACACCCATACCCTTCACAATTCCTCCAAAATTTCTCTCACCCACAACCCTCATACCCAGCTCAAACCCACACCTTACATCAACCCCAATTCACCCATATCCCAACCTCCTAAAGTCAGTTTCAAACCTTTCCCCATGCCCAATGGCCTCATCAGGCCCCACCCTAAAATCTAACTTTCACTCATTCCCTCACCTAACAAACCTTCCCTAACATCCAATGGACTCACCCAACCCCCATTCATGCCATTTCCATCCAGTCCATGCAGCACCAGTAAGAGAATTCTGCCCTCACTGCATCCTATGTAGACTAGCAGTATGAAGAGGACGAGATTAGGAATAGTGGATCTTATGTTGGGGCATTGACCAGCCTTAACCCTCCTCTTATACTTGCCCACCCCCTGGTAGCTCAGAGTGAAGCCCAACCGACTACTGAGAAAGTGGCCCCCAAGTCCAAGGAATCAAAGCAGCTGAAAGAACAGTTGGAAAAAATTTAGAAGCAGTTATTGAAGATGGGTGGTGCTGAAATCCATGCCACAGACTTCTTAGATTTATGTTTGTTCGCCGAGGTCCCCCTGCCTCCTAAATTTAAAATGTCAGCTTTTGACAAGTATAACAGCACCGGCATTCCCATAGCACACCTCAAGTCTTATTGTGGGGATATGTGCCAATATGGAGGGGATAAAAGACTATTAATAAAGGTCTTTCAGAAAAGTTTAACTTGTCTGGCCTTGAGGTGGCTCACATCCTTGGAACCATCTATGATAAAAACTTAGAAGGACTTGAGGCATTTGTTCCAAGAACAATATGTCTATAATATAGATATTGAACCGCGCAAGTCAGATTTTGCCCGTTTGAAGCAGAACTCAAATGAAACCTGTAGTGATTATTTAGGACATTGGAGATCATTGCCATCTCAGGTTAGAAATAAGATACCTGATGACAAACAAATAGAAATGATTTTCAAAAATACTTTGCAGTGATCTCAGACTTTCTAGTGTACCAGCAGCAGTCCAGCTTCGTTGATCTAGTGAGGAACACAAATGGTTGTGAAGATGCTATTAAGGAGGGTCATCTAAGCAAAAATATACCCAATGGAACAAGTGGAGTCAGAAAGTTGTCAGAGTAAATAAATGAGAAGAGAGCGGGGGCCGATGTCCAGAACGTTGCCAACACTAGGCCTAATAACAATATACTTTGTTCTAATTCAAGGCAGCCCAACTAGCACTGGTCAGAATTGAACCAATGCAGAGAATAGGGAATGAACAGGGGATACAGATGACTCCGAAGCAAAGGACAGCCGGCTACGATCAAGTGTTTATGCCCTTAGGACAATCTTTGAATGTACTTTTGCCTTTTTTAATAGAAAAGGGATTAGTTACTGCTTATAAACCACAACCTCCTCCTCACACAATACCAAAGAATTATAACCCTAATACTCACTATAATTTTCATCAGGGTCCTGGTCACCCGACTGATCGCTGGTTCCCATTGAAGCATGCGATCTAAGACTTAATTGATGTCAAGAAAATCATTCCACCTGCACCTTCTCAAGTGAACCAGCATGCAAATATTCATCAGGTGCCATTACCCCCACATCCTATCGGAGGAGCAGGTCCCAGACCCACCATCGGGATGATAGAAGAATGTGAGGAGCAATTTGAATTTGACCTATCAGACCATATCAGTGATCGAGAGAGTTATGTGGCACCTTTGCCAAGAAATTATGAAGAAAGAAGCATTGGGGTGATCGAACCCCTGAATTTGTCAGATTACTTCCCCAACCTGGCACCACGAGTTGAACCCCTAGATCTTAGGGCTTATTTTCCATCACCCACACCTGTCAATTACGTGCACATAAACGTATATCAACCATATATAACCTCCCCCATCAATTACCTGATAGCCGAACAGGTTCTTCATTCCTCAGCATCACTTATCAACTACCAATGGCCCACTCCTTCCCCATTACCCCAATCCAACCACCTGTAAACCTCATCACCCCAACCTGGCCCAATTTTACCACCCAACTATCCATCACTGAGGTGAACCAAGAATTAACCACTCTTTCGGAGCCATCAGTACCAATGCATTAGTTACCGGCAACCACTCCATTTCAGATCTTGGGACCAACCTACAATCCTCATTAGGTCCCGCTGAGTTACGAGCAAACAGATATCAATGCCGATAGCACCAGAGAAGGGGCAGTGGACTTTGTCATGAGATCCAGGAAGATTTCTAAATAGCCAAAAGCACTAGCAGCAGCACAAGCCCAACCTGAGGGAAAGAAGGATAGTGCCGTGAACCCTTTCGAAAAAATGAGCTATGAGCATATATTGGAGACTCAGTTGAGAAGAATGCCGCTCATATTACTGTATGGGGTCTGTTAATGACGTCCTCGCTCCATTTTCAAGCTTTAATGAGGGTGTTAAAAAATGCACATGTATCACTTCAGGTTAGCCCAGATGAAGTTGGACAGATAATTGGTCAAGTGATGGCTCCAAATGCCATCTCATTTTCGGATGCCCACTTATCGAATGAAGGGAGTAGTCACTCCAAATCCCTTAACATTACCATGGAATCTAGAAATATAATAATCCCACAGGCTTTGATTGACAATGGGTCTGCACTAAACATATGCCCACTGAGAACCACCACCAAGATTGGTGTAGATCCATGCATGCTGAGACCCACGAGGACTAGTGCCCAATTTGACAACACAAGGAGAGAGATAATCGGGGAAGTTGACCTTGAGCTATTGATTAGGCCAATGATCTTCTCTATATTATTTCAAGTGATGGATATTAAATCCTCATTCAATTTACTGTTAGGGTGCCCATGGCTACATGAGGTTGGTGCGATCCCATCCACACTGCACTAGAAGCTCAAGTTCGCGTCCGGGCATAAGATTATCACTATCGTTGGTGAAAGGCACAGTGAGAAATAAAAAGCCACCAATAGCATCGAGAAGCCAAATATGTTGGATGTGCAGCACATTGTCGAGGATGTCGACCTCCACAGTTTTGAGTACGAAGTATCAACAGTACTTCTGGAGCCCATCGAGGGCATCATCCCAAAAGTAGGTGGACTGGTAGCGATAGTGGCCATGCTCCAAAAGTGGGGCTATAAAAAAGGAAGAGGACTTGGGCCCAGACTATAAGGCAGAAGAGAGCCAGTCACAGCTAAGGGTGGTCAGAAAGTTAGGTTTTGGTTAGGTTATAAGCCCATGGAAGAAGAAGTGTGAAAGGCTAAGGAGAAAGCCCATGTGACAGCAGCTATGAGAACTAAGGGGATTCACATAGAGGAAAAACCCCGTCCTAGGCCTCATATCAGAAATTCATTCATAAGTGCCGGGGTTGTAAAGATCGACTAAAATGGGGTAACCCAATTGACTCCACATAAGCTTACAACACCGGTTCACCCCACCAATCCCCCCATCACCATTCCTAGCCTAGACGTAGACTTGGCCGTGTTATCCCTCTTCGAGGAATGATGATCAGTACCTGAACAAACTCCCCTTGTGGTGAATCACCACAAAACTATGTTAACATTTAAGGACATTATCTTAGATGAACTGGGGATCAATATGATGGAGGTTGACTCCGAAGAGCCATATCAGTTAGCACCCTCCATCCAAATAGGTAAAGGAGCGGCCTCTCTGGTACACAACTGGGCATCTTTGCCCCAAACCCTAGAAGCGGGGAGTGGCCTAAAATTCGGCACTCATTTCTAAAAAAAAACAACCTATAAAAAGTGAGATAAGCCCTTGGCAGGCAATACCTTGTATATACACAGACTCACGCTGCCAAGGGTCCATCTCCGAAGAAAACAAAAATCCCAAAAACATTGAAAAAATACAGAGTTCAAAAATATAGTCATTTCAAATTCTAAATAAAATCTCACAAAAAGTTGCCTTAATTGAAACACCCATCCCATGTAAAATCGATTCCTTTCCTGTAGAAATACAAGAGATAGGAGTTACGAGTCTGAATGAGGATATCCCTTTGGAGGATCTCCCCAATGAGCTCCTTGACCTATTTGCCGAATTTGAGCATGGCCCTACCCCCATTGTTGAAAAAATAGAAGATATCAATCAAGGGACTGAGGAGATTCCTTGAATTACCAAGATTAGAACGTCATTGTCTCCCAAAGAAAGAAAAATCATGATCAAGTTCCTTCGGGCATACCAAGATGTTTTTGCCTAGTCATACGAGGACATGCCTGGTCTAGACACCAATTTGGTCGAGCATGAGTTGTCACTCTACCTTGATATGAAGTTGGTTAAGAAAAAGCTGAGATGTCTCCAACCCGAGTGGATGTTGAAAGTCAAGGATGAAGTCATTAAGCAGTATGATGCGGGATTCCTCATGGTGTCTAAGTACCCGCAGTGGCTAGCCAATATTATGCCTATGCCGAAGAAAGATAGAAACGTCTGCATGTGTATTGATTTTAGAAACTTGAACAAGGCGAGTGTTGTTGCCTAACATGTGCCTGATTTATGTGTGTTTTGAATGACGAATTAATGAATATTAAGTTACATAATTTTAAATTATGAAAGAGATATCAGCACATTGAGGGCTAACAATAGCCTGCAAGATCAGGGCCAATTGTAGCAAGTTTTAAAAGTAAGTATATTAAAGATCGTCCACAGAGAATTTGTCTGAAATATGAGATAGACCTCCAGATCTGTGCTACCAGATCTGGCTCTATAATTATCTAGAAAGCAGATAAAAAGAGAGTGTTGGGTTTTGTCGCGTTTAACTAAAAGCAAATAAAGAAAAGAACTAACTAAGCGATCCAGGATCCAAGTTGGGAAGTGATTAAAATAAATCAAATGGAGAAATAATAACTTTCTGTGATTTCGCCTTTGAATTTTAATGGAGAATCTGCAACAAAGCGAGTTGATTCAATCTTCATCGGCTACCAAGACAGATGTAAGAGAAATAAATCTGAATTAAGGAAGGGTTTAGACTTATGGTTATGATCGTCCACTTAAATGGTCAGATCATCCAATAGTTGTTGACCTATCCTCAATTGAACATGAACATCATCGCAAGTCTTTGTCGAGAACTAGGTTACCAACGCTAATTAAATGCATGTGAGTAATGAATCAAGGAAATTGCATGCAAAGTAGTGAATCTAAAGGAGTCTAATGCACTAAGGTGATCAATAAGAACCCTTGACATGAATCCAATGGAGAAACACAGTTCTGACAACCTTTTAAATTCAATCTTACAATTACAGAGCACGGCTAGACTCGGACTTGCGATCTTGAATCCAATCTCCTTGAGTTACAAATAGCTCTCGAAACTCTCAAAAGCAAATACAAAAGAAGCTATTACGAAGTGCAGGACAAGCTATCTGAGGAAGCGGGAAATAGAAATGAACTCAAAACTGGATGCCACAATTGGGCAAATGTCTTCTCTATTTATAGCTTTCCTTGATCCTGCAGGCTGAATTGACCAATCGAAGTGTTCGGATCTGGATTGCCCAATGGCGCGATTGAGCACGGGATCCAGGATCTGTTACGCCAATGAAAATGCTCACGATCCGTTCGAATCGGTATTAGAAGCATCAATTACGTTATGGAATTCAAAAATCATTTGAGCTTCTAGAAGTTCACGCCAAGTGATTTCATCTTTGAGCTCACATGGGTTGGAATATGCTTTTGGATCTTGATTGGAATCTTCGAAATGTCCACGGCTGTTAAATGCATTGGCGGCGTCAGAGATTCTTGAAATGCCCTTTAAACAAGTAATTCCCAGAATGTCCTTCGTAGAGAGTTTAAGTGCCTTTTAGCAAAGTGTTTTGGCTCGAAGTTCTTTTCGCAAAGCAATTTGGCTTCGAAAGTCTTTTCAAAGGACTTCTCCCCGGATCTTCTATTCGAAAAGGAAATTTCAACTATTCGAGCAGAACATGGTTCTTTTCGAGTAGTTCATTACTGACTCGAGAATCAATTGAGCAACTTTGACCTTTTGAAAAGTACTTTTACTTTGCGATTTGAACTTTTAACTTGATTTCTTCTTTGAATGGATCCTTCTTCTTCTTGGTCTTTTCTTGCTCTTTTAGGACCTTTTTAGCCATTCGAGGCTATTTCTTCACTCCTCTCTTGAGCTTGACATGAGTTGTCACTTTTGATCATTTTAGGATGCTTTTAGGACTTGGACTGTCTAATTGGTTAGTAAAATGCACACTAAAGCACTTATTTAGTCTTCTCAAGGGTCTTTCAAAGCTCATGTTTAGGGGTGAAAATGGTATTTTCACTACTTAACACACCCCAAACCTAAGCTTTGCTAGTCCACGAGCAAAGAAACATAAAAACAAAGTAAAGAGCCACTTTTGTAGGAAGCAGTGCATTTAGCATATGCAACAAGCCTTTTCAACCCCTAGGTGGTCCCTAGAGGAGGAGAAGTCTCTGAGGGTTTTCGATGAAGGTACCCACAAACTTCTCCATGAAGCAGTTAACATCGGTGCAAAATTATCAAATGAGCAATCAAGGAGGATTAGTTACTCTTGAATCAATGATGAAACAGAAAATTTGATTATTGTTTGCACAGAATTTAAACATTTTAAGAACCTCATGAATGTTTCAATATTTCCAATCCGTGAGCAGCCATAGAAAATTGTACAAATGTGCCAAAGGTGAGCTCATCATCGAATAAAAATTAGGTTGTAAGTCATACTTATTATGCTCAAGTTCCAACCCAAACACTCACCGGGTATACTCTCATCGGTGTTTTTGTTGAGGTTCATTTTCACTCAAGCTCAAGAGCGATTACATCTCCCAAATGGATCTGTAAGCATGAGCATAGGCATGATTCTTAGGCAATGGCATCATTGACATCTCCTCACCATAGATTGGGTCACTTCTTATCTCCACATGACAGCTCACTCAACTTTGGATCACAAGGGCTTTTAATCTAGGTTTGTTTGTATGGCTTATGGAGTGAAGTTTCAAGGAAAGGCGATTTGAGCAGGGTTTGAATTTGAGAACTCGGGAAGTGCAGGAGATGGTTCATGACTCCACCTTTTGAGTTTAGCTTCTTTCTTTTCGAGATTCTCACATTCACGGTGATCAGTTCTTTCTTTGATCTTGCATTTTTTCATCATAAGGTCCTTTTTGCCTTTTTGCTTGCAACTTTTCACATTGTTTGTCTCTTCCTTTCTCACCACCATATTGCCTGCTTTTTGAGGTATTTTCTCTTCATTTTCTTGATGTTGCCCAAATGGTCCATCTTGTTCTTTCTCCTTTACCTCCTGAATTCTCGAGTGAGGAAGGCTGAATTAGTTCCATAGGTTCAGTGCAAGTACTTTTGGGTATTTTTGATGAAGAATTGTAGGATTCTGACTCAAATGAGGTACAAGCAGGGCAGAATTTTCTTGGTTGGTTCTGTTAGGTTCAAGTCGTCAGAAGAAGGCCTTGATCTTTCCTCGGTTTCATGAGTCGCATTACTTGTTTTAATTTGGAGTTTCCTAACTTCTAGTGGATCTAATGCCTCACCAATCCTTTGAATCGGAAAAATTGCCTCGATCACTCTTCAACAGAGATGGAAAATATGGGCTCAATTCTCACTTTGGTTATGGTTTTTCCTTGAGCTTTTAAGTATGTCTTTACCTTTTCTCTTTCCCATGACTTGCTAAATGTCGATACCAAGAGGTTTTCATGGTGCTAACATCATGGAAATGTAGAATATTGAAAGGTTTATGATGTCTAAATTTTGCAAAGAAATTTTAAACTTCCTAATTGTCATGATTCTTAAGTAAAATAATTCATTTCCCGATTACTTAGGTGATTCTGTTGTCCTTAGGTTAACTATTCCTTGGCAGACTGCCCACACACCCCAAACCTATGAGGAGCAGTGTCCTCACCGGTTCAAAGGTGGTGGCATAGTCACGCTTATTAGGGGAAAAGCAATGAAAAAAAATAATAGCAAGGAATTGAAAGCAAATTGCATGAACGAAATTTGACAGAAAATAAAAGGAAAAGAGGGAGGAAAGGGAGTAAGGGTGAGGGTTTATTTTGTCTTTTAAGTAGGGGACTAAAGTGGGTGCAGTGGGGAGGGAGGGTAAGAGGGTCATTTGGGTAGCTATCTCGAAGGGAAGAGGTAAGGCTCTGAGTTGTGTGTGGTTTGGGTAGCTGGGTGGTAGTGGAGGGGAAGCACTAGGACTTCTGGTCTGCTTTGGGTTGCTTGTGAGGCAACATGGAGGCGGTGCGGGGTGGGTGGTAAGGGTGCGATTAGGGCTTGGATGAGCTCCAATGTGGAAGGGGTGGGGTGGAAGGGGTGTGGGGGAATAGGGTACCGTGTAGTGGTGGTAGAATGGGTGCAGGTGGTGCACTAGAGAGCTAGTCACCACAGAAATGGTTCTTGTAAATGGCGGGGTCGAGGTGCGATGGTGGAGGCTCCATGTGATTTGACCTGCAGCAGGGGTATCTCTTGGACTCGTGCTAGTTCACTCACGAGGTTCATGTACACCTGAGGGGGTCCATAGGTGGTTGTTCAGGCCCACCCACACTTGCAGGCTAGGTTCTGTCAGGGCTTAGCCAGAACGGCTCTGGCTCGTGTGCTCTGGGCAGAATGGGTTCGAATGAGAGGCGGGGGCAAGAGCAGGGGGCATGTCTTTGGATCTCCTCCGCTCTCATTCTCCTCAACATAGCGACTTGTGGTCGGAGCTTTCTTGCCAAAGTTATGGGGGTGAGGACTTCAAAGGGCTCTTCCTATCTATGTCAAACTTGGCTCTTAGGAGGGTCAGAATAATTAGTCTTCCAAAGGGAGGCCAGCAATTTTCTGCTTTTCTTTATCTTGGCACTCACATCAGCCCATTGCTTCGGGATGAGCATGGGGCATTGAAAAATTGCCCTTTAGAAAAGTGGCTAAGGATTTCTCGATCTTTCCCATATTTAAAATGGAGGAAAACAAAAGCCCACACTGGCTAACACCTG
This sequence comes from Chloranthus sessilifolius, assembly GCA_021018995.1. NCBI lineage: Eukaryota > Viridiplantae > Streptophyta > Magnoliopsida > Chloranthales > Chloranthaceae > Chloranthus > Chloranthus sessilifolius. Next base: position 103,099,904 of record CM037597.1, read on the forward strand.
ATTTAGATTTTCTAAAAGATTGAGCGAGAATGGATAGAAAAATACCACGATCTAAGGTTTGTGCTTGAACTGAGTCGCTTTGTTTGTAAAGATCGCCAACCGTGATCATTGTGATCTCAAAATGGAAACGCCAAACAATTAGGAACAAACTGATATCTTTGTGGAGCTCGTGAGAAGAGAGTGAGCTATGGTTTTAGTGGAGCGTCGCTCACAGAGAGTGTTTGCAAATACAAAGCTAACTTCAAAGCGACTAAATATACTTGAAGCTAAAATGTAAGCACCTTTAAGTTTTGAAATATTCCAAAGAGCCCTTTTTTCTATTTGAATGGCAAAAGTGCCTTTCGACAAGTAGATAACCGAAAAGTTTATTTCGCAAGGGACTTAGCATCGGACCTTCTATTCGAAAAGGCTATTAACATAATTAACTATTCGAAAAGAACATCTTTCTTTTCGAGCGGTTCATGCACTCAGAATCTATTGAATAGAACTTTGGGGCTTTTCGAAAAGTAGTTTTGCTTTGATTTGAACTTTTAAGTGTATTTAAACTATGAACAAGAAAAGAAATAGAAACAGAGAAATTCAAGAAAACTATGTTGTACAAACATAATATACAATTTTCTACCATCAGTTGTTGGAGATTCGTGATGACGGATGGGCAAAGACAGCTCTGAGTGTTGTCAATGCATGGCTTGAGCCTCGACCATTTACCTTAAGGATTCTTCCATCCTTGGGATCTGAAATATCCTGACTCTGAGGGGAGGCCTTGATGATGTATGGCCCTTCCATCTGGATCTCAATTTGCGGAAAAGAATTTAAGTTTAGAGTTGAATAACCATACCTTGGACCCCGGTATGAACTCTTTTCTCATTAAACTCCTATCATGAAATGATTTGACTTTCTCCTTATACAACTGGAGCTTGTATAAGCATCCATCCATGACTCTTCCAATTCGGTGAGTTGAAGTTTCACGTGATTACCGCAGAAGTTAGATCCATATTAAATGTTTTAATAGCCCGTAAAGCTTTGTATTCTAACTCTCTTGGCAAATGACATGCTTTGCCATGACCGTCTAAAAGGGACATTCCAATTGGAGTTTTGTAGGCGATTCTGTATGCCCACAAAGCATCATTAAGCAAGGACCGATCCTTTCGTCCTTCTTCTTTTTTTTCCAAAATGTGTTTGATTTCTCTATTGAAATCTCCACTTGTCCACCGGTTTGTGGATGATAGGGAGTGGCTACTCTATGAGTGATGAAAGTACTTTTTTCAATAGAGCTTCAAACCTGCTTTGTTACAAAATGGCTTCCCCATCACCGATGATGGCTCTGGGAAAACCAAACACGGAAAAATGTGGTCCTTGAGAAATTTCAAATCCACTTTGTGATCATTTGATTTAGTAGCTATGGCTTCAATCCACTTGGAGACATAGTCCATGCTACTAAAATGAAGTTATTTCCATTAGAAGGAGGAAAGGGCCCATAAAATCTATTCCCCATACATCAAATTACTCAACCACCGAATAGGTTGTAGAGGCATTGAGTTTCTTTTGGAAATCTTGCCCAATTTTGGCGATTCTGGCGATTCAAAGGTCTTGTAAGGCATCTTTAAAGATTGTGGGCCAATAAAAACCACCTCTAGAATTTTTTGCATGTTGTTACCATTGAAATGACCTCCACAACTGTTCATGACACATTGACAATATGCGGAGAATTCATGGTCGGACACATCTTACGATCACTTGTACGCACAATTCTTGAATAGATAAGGATCTTCCCAAATGAAATGTTTAACTTCGTGAGAAGAAAAGATCTTTATCCATTCGATTCCAATGTTGAGGAATCATCCAGAGCCAAGAAGTTGACTATGTTTGCAAACCAAGGATCGTGGGTATTGATGGCAAAAGTTGCTCATCGGAAATGATTCATTAATGGGTAAGCTATCATCCTCGATTGAGAATTGCGGATAGGTGATCGCCACCACATTTTCCACTCCTTTCTTATCCTTAATCAGAGATCAAACTCTGTAATAGGAGGATCCACACGATTAATCTGGGCTTGGTATCCTTCTTAGGCGGAAGGTATCTTAGGCGAGTGGTCGATAAACACCACAATTTGTGAACCTAAAACATAAGACTGAATTTTTCCAATGCAAACACAATGGCCAGGCTCTTTCTCGGTTGTTGTGTAGTTGAGCTGGGCATCTATCATGGATCTGCTGGCATAAGCTATGACATGGGGAAGCTTATCCTTTCTCGCCTAGGACAGCTCCTAGGGCATAGTCGATGCATCACACATCAGCTCAAAGGGCCTTTGAATAGTCGGGGGCGCAAGATGGGGCAAAATCAGACATTTCTTAAGGACCTCAAAGGTCATGCATTCATTAGTAAACACAAAAGGAACATCTTGACACAAGAAATGACAGAGTGGCTTGGAAATTTCTGAAATCTTTGATGAACCTCCTATAAAATCGCATGCCCTAAGAAACTTGATTTGCTTGATTACGGGAGGAGGCAAATGTGCAATTAGATCAATTTTGCTTGGTCCACCTCTATGCCTTTATGGGAGACCACATGTCCTAGGACAATGCCTTGGTGACCATAAAATGACTCTTTCGACTTAGAACCAAATTGGTTTCTTCACATCTTTGCAACACCAACTTGAGGTGGTGTAAGCATTGGGAAAAGCCGCTCCATAAATTGAAAAGTCATCCATGAAGATCTCCATGAATTGATCAATCATGTCGAAAAGATGGCATACATGCATCTTTGAAAAGTAGGGGCATTGCAAAGACCAAAGGGCATCCTCCTATAGGCAAAAGTGCCAAAGGGCGGTGAAGGTGGTCTTTTCTTGGTCTACAGAGGATCTGGTTGTAACCAGAGTACCCATCAAGGAAGCGATAGTAAGCTTTACGCAAGCTTATCAAGGATTTGGTCAATGAAGGGAGGGGAAATGGTCTTTCCTTGTCATGGTATTTAATTTTCTGTAGTCTGCAGACCCTCCATCCGATTGTTTGTCCTGGTGGACATAAGTTCACTGATTAATTTGCTACTACAGTGATGCAGATTTCTTAGGCACCACTGTGTGGGTGCTACTAAGCAGAATCTGAAATGGGGTAAATGACAAAGATCTAGCGACTTGACAACTTCCTTCATTACCACTTCTTGCATGTGAGGATTCAACCTTCTTTGCATTTCTCTAGAAGGCTTGGCATCCTCTTCTGTGGATCTTATGCATGCATACTGGTGGTTTATTCCTCCTAAATCAGCAATGGTCCGACCAATTGCTTTCTTGTCTTGTTTTAGAACTACCAAGCTCCTCTTCTTGCTCCTTTGTAAGGGAGGAAGAAATAATCACAGTGAGTGTTTGATGATCTCCCAAAACACATATTTCAGATTTTTGGGAGCTGTTTGAGTTCCAATTGTGGGTGAATTTGAGAAAAGAGGGCAGCAAAGGTACCTTGGTAATTTGTGGAAGAGGGAGAGGAGGTCTCCAAGAGGGAGAACTTGAGGATTGTTTGTGAGTGCCTTGCACAAAGCAGACTCCTTTGAATTTGATCTCCTTTTCCTTCTTTCTCTGGATTCCCAATCATTTTTAGTTACGTGGTGGAGTCTTCACCTGCAAATTTTTGCAAAGACTCCTCCACAAGTTCATCCATGATGTCAACATGAAAGCACTCTTGAAGAAAATTGAGGTTGGTTAACGATTATAAACATTCAATTTGACTTTCATATTACCAAAAGAAACTTCCATGATACTGCATCGACATTGAATACAAGCATTTTACATGAGCAGAATGGTCTCCCTAAAATGCAGGATGGAAGTGCTTTTGGTTGGTTCCATGTCCAACAGAAAATCAGGGATAGAAGAATTTATCTACTCCTACTAGCACATCTTCAATCAATCCCACAGGTTTTCTCTCGTGATCTGTCGACTAGTTGCAACACCACTTGAGTGGGTTTTAATTCTCCCAAACCTAGCTTCTCTAGAATAAGGAAGCGAGTTGACACTAGCTCGGATCTGTGAGCTTTCTCGATGGTATGCTCCCCAATGATGCAGGGATTGTGGGGATTCGAGGATCTTGCATTTTAGGGGTGTTGCAATGGATAGTACTTGGTTGATTTTCTCCACAAAGAAAGGCCTTCTTAGATAAATGTATCCTAGATTGCCTTTTGTGGGTGCACACATCCTTGAAATTTAGCATATCAGGGACTGTTGATTGCATCAAGCGAGGTAGATTAATTTTAACTTGCTTGAATGTCTCCATCATTTCCTCAATTTTTGTGTTTCCTTTGTCAAAAGGAGAACCGACTTCATTGCATGAGGGAATGGGAGGTGGGAACAAATCTCCTCCTCATCTTTTTCAACAATTTTTTATTTTTACATTTTTCATTTTTTTGGGTTTTCCGAGGTAAATCAACAACCTCATTGTTTTCATCATCTTTGTGCTTCACGCACATCTTGTTCTTCTTCTTTTCCTCTTCACTACCTTTGTGTTTTTTATTACTCTTCCACTTCTCAAAGTGGTCACTTTAATCTCCTCATGGCCATTTGAGGATTCTCCAACCATGAAGCTGTCCCTTAGGATTGTTCAAAGGTTTGGTGGGTAGTCGCCCTCCTCTCTTAGCTAATGAATTAGAGAGCTGGCCCAAAGTTTCTTCAATTTTTTAATGCTCATTGTGAAGGTTCACGAGATAGAGTTCCTAAATTAAGTGAACTTAAGACACGCTCTTCAAATGACAGGGACCTAGGAGGCGGGGCTGGTGTAGAATCTTGCATGGGTTCTGTGGGTTAGTTCTTGAAAATTTTGTTTATTGTAAAAATTCTGCCGATATGGTGAAAGGTGTTTGAAAGGTATTTGATTTTGGGTCATTGCTGTTGTTAGAGTAATTTCTGATTCCACGAGATTAGGATGAGATCTCCATGGGTAGTCATTGGATTGCATCATCCATAAGAAATGCATGAGCTTGTTCCATCATGAGTTCTCGGAAATTGTGATGCGGAAGGACATTGATCAATTGAATGAGTAGGGATGCATATCGACATGCCTCCTCTACTCTTGACCCATTTGGAGCTTTAAATGAGTCCATCATTTATCAAATTTTGTGGTCAAATTATCCACTTTCCTTTCCACTCATTGACTTCATAAACTTTCCCTCTTGTGAATTGGGGATTATTCACCCTAGTGGATTCTCGGTGTCTCTTGGCGGGGATTCTTGGGTTGAATTTTCTCCAATCACCTCAAAGAGGTCCCAAACCTCTTCAATCGTCTTTTTGTAAGTAGGTACCTCCACGGAGGCATCCACCATGTTCTTGCCCTTGATCAATTCCTTGATAGAAGCTTTGAACAAGCGCCATTTAGGAATTTGATGGTGAGGGCATTGTCTTATGATTCTTTGAATCTTTCCCATGCCTCATGGAAAGTTTGATTGAGTTTTGGGAGAAAGAGATGATGCTTTGTCTTAGTTGGTGGTTTTAGTCATTGGGAAATATTTTGACAAAATTGACATTGCAAATCATTCCATGATGTGATCTTTGTTTGGTGCTAACATAGATAACCATGCTCTAGCTTTGTCCTTTAATGAAAAGGAAAGAGCCTCGGCTTGGTTGCCTCGGACCAAGTCCGGCTATGTTAAATGTTGTGCACAAAGCAGAAATTCATCAATGTGCTTGTAAGGATCTTCTTTACTTAATCCATGAAATGAAGGCAAGATTTGGATGGTTGATGATTTGATCTCATAATTTCCCTCCACTGTGGGAAATTGAATGCGAAAAGAATTATAGGCACCGAGGGCAAAGTAGTCTCTTAACAATCTAGGTTCGTCACCCATTGTAGAGAACTCGTGGTGTATATGCATTTCTTAGGAGTCTTTCAACCACGAATTAAAAGGAGAATCTCGGGGTTGAGAGTTCTCCTACCAAACATACAACGCAGAGAATTTGGTACCGCAAAACCCGAATTAGGTGCTTTTTCCTTTCCTTTACGTTGTATTTGTAACCTGCAGAGATAACAATGAAAAATGAATTAATAAATAATAAATAAAAGAGAATAAAACATAGGTCTATCTATTTTAGAACAAATTCCCAGAACTGGCGCCAAAAACTTGTTGTTGCCTAACATGTGCTGATTTATGTGTGTTTGAATGGCGAATTAATGAATATTAAGTTACATAATTTTAAATTATGAAAGAGATATCGACATTGAGGGCTAACAATAGCTGCAAGATCGGGGCCAATTGTAGCAAGTTTTAAAAGTAAGTATATTAAAGATCGTCCCACGGAGAATTTATGAAATATGAGATAGACCTCGGATCCGTACATTATCCGGCACTATAACTATCTAGAAAGCAGATAAAGAGAGAGTGTTGGGTTTTGTCGCGTTTAACTAAAAGCAAATAAAGAAAAGAACTAACTAACTGACCCAGATCCAAGTGGGGGAAGTGATTAAAATAAATCAAATGGAGAAATAATAACTTTCGTGATTTCGCCTTTGAATTTTAATGGAGAATCGCAACTAAACAGAGTTGATTCAATCTTCATCGGCTACCAAAGAGATGTAAGAGAAATAAATCAATTAAGGAAGGGGTTTAGACTTATGGTTATGATCCGTCCACTTAAATGGTCACGGATCATCCAATAGTTGTTGACCTATCCTCAATTGAACATGAACATCATCGCAAGTCTTTGTCGAACTAGGTTACCAACGCTAATTAAATGCACAGAGTAATGAATCAAGGAAATTGCATGCAAAGTAGTGAATCTAAAGGAGTCTAATGCACTAAGGTGATCAATAAGAACCCTTGACATGAATCCAATGGAGAAAACACAGTTCTAAAGAACCTTTTAAATTCAATCTTACAATTACAGAGCACGGCTAGATGCCCTCGACTTGCGTCTTGAATCCAATCTCCTTGGAGTTACAAATAGCTCTCTAAAACTCTCAAAAGCAAATACAAAAGAAGCTATTACGAAGTATGTGACATAAGCTATCCGGAGGAAGCGGAAATAGAAATGAACTCAAAACTGGATGCCACAATTGGGCAAATGTCTTCTATTTATAGCTTTCCTTGATCCTGCAAATTTGAATTGACCAATCGAAGTGTTGATCTGGATTGCCCAATGGCGGTTGAGCAGGGGATCGAGATCTGTTACGCCAATGAAAATGCTCGATGCAGTTCAATCAGCGCTAGAAGCATCAATTCATTATGGAATTCAAAAATCTGTTTGAGCTTCTAGAAGTTCACGCCAAGTGATTTCATCTTTGAGCGCTCACATGGGTTGGAATATGCTTTGGATCTTGATTGGAATCTTCCAAATGTCCTGAACATTAAATGCATTGGGGCATGCAAGATTCTTGAAATGCCCTTTAAACAATTTGTAATTCCCGAATGTCCTTTCAGAGAGTTTAAGTGCCTTTTCGCAAAGTGTTTTGGCTCGAAGTTCTTTTCGCAGCAATTTGGCTTCGAAAGTCTTTTTCGCAAAGGACTTCTCCCGGATCTTCTATTCGAAAAGGAAATTTCAACTATTCAGAACATGGTTCTTTTCGAGTAGTTCATTCTGACTCGTAATCAATTCGAATGTAACTTTGACCTTTTCGAAAAGTACTTTTTACTTTGCGATTTGAACTTTTAACTTGATTTCTTCTTTGCGAATGGATCCTTCTTCTTCTTCGGGTCTTTTCTTGCTCTTTTAGGACCTTTTTAGCCATTGCTGAGGCTATTTCTTCACTCCCTCTTTGAGCTTGACATGAGTTGTCAGCTTTTTGATCATTTTAGGATGCTTTTCGGACTTGGACCTGTCTAATTGGTTAGCTGTAAAATGCACACTAAAGCACTTATTTAGTCTTCTCAAGGGTCTTTCAAAGCTCATGTTTAGGGGTGAAAAATGGTATTTTTCACTACTTAACAGCGAGCCGGAAGGATGATTTCCCATTGCCACACATTGACATCTTGGTCGATAATACTACTAAGCACGGCATGCTTTCTTTCATGGATGGATTCTCCGGATATAACCAGATTAGAATGACAGAGGCAGATCGGGAGAAAATAGCATTTATCACTCTTTGGGGAACCTTTTGCTATAGAGTCATGTCATTTGGGTTGAAGAATGCCGGTGCAACATACCAGAGAGCTATGACCGTGCTGTTTCACGACATGATGCACTGAGAAATTGAAGTGTATGTCGATGATATGATAACCAAGTCATCGAAGCGAAGCGATTACTTCGTAAACCTTCAGAAGCTGTTTGAGAGGCTGAGAAAGTACATGTTATGTTTGAATCCAAAGAAGTACGCATTTGGTGCCATGTCAGGAAAATTGTTAGGATTCATCGTTAGCAGGAGAGAGATCGAGGTCAACCTAGTTAAAGTCAAAGCCATCACAAAAATGGCACCACCATCGACTGAGAAAGAAGTTAGAGGTTTCTTGGGCAGAATACAATATATCAGTCGGTTCATTGCATATCTAACTCCCATCTGCATGCCGATCTTCAAGCTACTTCGAAAGAACTCACCCGTTGAATGGAATGACGATTGTCAAGCAATGTTTGATAAAATCAAAAGCTACCTCCTCAACCCACCTGTTTTGGTACCACTTGAGCCGGGGAGACCACTCTTGATGTTTCTCTCCACGACGAAAGTCTTGATGGGATGTGTCTTAGGGTAGCATGACGAGACGAGAAGAAAAGAGCAGGCCATCTACTATCTGAGCAAGAAGTTTATTGATTATGAAATGCGTTATTCTCATCTGGAGAAAGCATGCCTGACTCTTGTATAGGCTAGTCAGAGGCTCCGCCATTACTTGTTATCCTATGCCGTTCTACTTTTAGCCCACATGGATCCACTAAAGTACTTATTTGAGAAGCCGGCCCTTACTGGATGAACTGCACAATGGCAACTCCTATTATCTAAGTTTGACATCATGTACATCACTCAGAAATCGATCAAGGGGCAAGCACTCCCTGATCATCTTGCCGACAATCCTTTGCCAGATTATGAACCTTTGAGAACTGAGTTCCTTGATGAGGGCATTCTGTTCATGATGAAAGATGATACTAAAGAAGCAGAAGAGTCATGGGTAATGCACTTTGACAGGGAAGCAAATGCCAAAGGTCAGAGAGTTGGTGCCATTCTGATTTCACCAAAAGGATCCCACATATCAGTCTCTATCAAGCCAACTTCCCCTACACTAACAATATGGCCGAGTACGAAGCTTGCCTACAGGCAACTCTCATAGGAATATAACTCACCCCCGAGTATTCGACGATTCATAGTTGATCATATGTTAGACGAATGGAGATTAGAAGACGAAAGATGAGAAGCTGATCCCCTACCATGAGCACCTCAAGGATCTGATCATTTGTTTAGAGGACGTGACATTCTCATATGTCCCACGAATAAAAAATTTCTTTGCCGACGCACTAGCAACTTTGGCATCAATGATAAAAATCTCGTATGGCGCTAAGATGAAGCCAATCATGATCTAGCAAAGGAATGAGTCGGCCTTCTACCTCCAGATTGAGGAACCTATAAAGCCTAATGATGAGCTACCTTGGTTCTCGAATATTAAAAATTATCTCAAGACTCTAACTTTCCCTGAGGGTACGTCTAATACGGACCAGCGAACCATTCAACGTCTAAAGGCAGGCTATGTCATTTGTGGGGAATGCCTTTACAAGTAATCGTACAATAACATTTTGCTCAAGTGCCTTACAGAAAGTGAAGCGATCAATAAATAAACTAATTTTATTAAAATTCTAATTAAAGCAATGAATTAACGATACTAAAAATCTAATTAAAACAATGAAATTAATCATGCTAAATCTGATTTAAAGCAAGGAATTAATCAATTAAAATCTGATTTAAAGCAAGGAATTAATCAATTAAAATCTAATTACTTATGCTAAAAAAAAAACAAAAGTAATTAATTAATTTTAAAATCCTAAGGAAAAAGGGGTTTTGGGCCCGCTATGCTAAGGAAGATTGGCCTCGTTCCCGAGTACCCTTTGTAAGCTCCCTTAGGCAAATCAGGTGGCTGAAATTAAAGTAAATTGAATTTCAGGCCGTAAAAGAGTATTTTAGGCTTTTCAGAGTTGACTTCGGAATGATAATCACGAATTAAATTATGAACTGGAATTATAAAAACTAAAAGTAATATTTAGGATTTTTGGAGATATTAAAATAGAGAATTAAAATTAAAACCTAAATTTTAGGACTGCATTTAGGACCAAAATCAGAAAATCAAACCGTATGATTAAAGACTGGTTCTGAATTCAAAGAATTAGAACTAGCAATTAATGATAGGACTGTAGATTAAGATTTTAGAATGGAATTAAGGCCTACGATTGGTAAATTAGACTGTCGGATTAAGGACTAGTTTTGAATTTGGAGAATTAGAACCAAATATAAAATATTTGCGGTCTAAAAAGGGTGCTACTGTCTCGGACTAAAAATTAAAACTATAATTAAAATTAAGAGGAATATCCTAAGTTGAAAACTAAGGTTTTTACCTAGGACCGGGGCTGTGAAGAGATATCTCGAAGATTCGGCACTTGAATCTCGAAATCATGACTAGATTGCTCTATGGGTTTGTCCTCGGAGTTCTTTGGTTTTGAAATCCCAAAAAAAATTCGTTCTCTTTCAAAAATTGCCAGCCTCCTTGGGCGGTTTAAGAAAAAAAATTTTATACATTTTCTCCTAATTAAACACCCTATTTTCGGAGTTTAATTGAATTGTGCGTTGGTTTCCTGGCGCTTAATCGCTTTGAGTCGGTCACCGACTCAGTGAGCGACCGACTGACTTGCTCAGTGAGTTTCCTAGTCCTAATAGCATTAGAACTAATTGCGCACTCATTTTGGGGTGCGTAATTCAATTAAGTGCCACTTTCAAAGCTTTTAATCGAGAAAGTTTAGGGGTCAAGGACAGTGAGGCTAGGCTGGGCGTAGGCTAATTGAGCACTGGTGATCTTGCGCTCAATCCGATTGCACGTCTGATTTCAGGTGTGTGATCGTGTCTAGAGATGGTCTGAGAAAGGAAGTTTGGTCTGAAAGGGGGACTGATTGTGCGTTTGTTGTCTAGCGTGCAATCGAATTACGCACGGTTTTTTAGGTGCTTAATTTGGGGTTTTCCAGGTCTAGTCTCTAGACTAAAATGCAAGACTATTGTTTTAGTCTGCATTTCGACTATATACTATTATTTTAGTATATAGCCTCCCTACATTGGGACCTGAATCACAGAGCTATTATTTCAGCCAGTGTTTGGCCATGTACTAATATTTCAGTGCATGGTCCCCATATCAGGGTTATGAGGTCAAAGGTTGACCAAACAAAATTATATATTTTGAGAGGGCAAAATGAGGGTGTCTACAGCACTTACAATAAAGGTGTTCGCAGTTGAGATATGAAGGTAGGAGACACTGTGCTGAAGATCTTCCCATCCCTCCACACCGATCCGAGAGGAAAATTCAAGCCGAACTGGGAGGGACCTTACATTGTCCAAGAAGTGCTGCCGAGATACGCCATCTGCCTCGCCACCGTGGATGGAGATCATCTTCCTGAGCCCATTAATGCTAGATATGTCTGATGGTTCTACTCATAGGTCTATCGCGACAAGGTAAGTATTGGTGAAACAGATACGTGACTGCTTAAGAACCACCCAAAAGAGGCCATCATTCCAAGCACAGTAGCCCAAAAAGCATCCCTAAAAATGTTGATATTCTTTGCTACCCCATTTGAGCTTTGGCCTTTCTTTTAATAAACCCCTTCCCTGAAAAAGAAAAAGTGTGTACATATACAAAAAAAAGGGAGATGAAGTAAAATCACTATCAAAAAAAGAAAATCAAAAATGAAGAAAAAATTGAAAAAGTAAAACCTCGAAAAGAGATTGCCTGAAATAAAATAAAAAATATATATATAATATATAGAAGAATCATGGGGCATGTACAGTAAAATCCCCCAAGGAAGGAAGAATGCTGTGAAAAATTGAAACCATATCAAGGAAACCTTTTTTAGCCCAGCATACCGTCAAATCCTAACCTAACCCATGGCCAAGCTACACCCTAAAGAGAGCCCTCTTTGTAGGTTCACGAGTAGTCATAGTATATGTTAAGTCAACACGAGCTGAGTTATGAGACAACACCAGAACCCTATCTAGCCGGCTATGATGGAATCGACGTCTATGTCATGACTTTTAATAAATGAAATAAAAAATAAAAATAAAATAAAAATACAAGCTCAAAGCAAGATGGATGTAGTGAAAACTAGACGGGGTGCTATGGGTTGCGAACCAGGTGAAATCCCGAAAGGGTGCTTGGGGTAAGAGAGCTAAAACCCATGGACGTGGTGAAAACTCGAAAGGGCACAACGGGTAAAAAGAGGGTGAAAATGGGCACGTCGAACCCACCTTAGGTGTTGTGAGTAAAAAGGGGGGATTAAAAAAAAGAAGAAGTTGAAAAAGTGTGAATTAATTGATAAAATTGATATTTTAGGAGCCCTTTTGGTTACTCTCCCTGATCCCCTTTTCTTGACTGGGCCGTTCATGTTAGTTCAAATTTGGCCCCGACCAGAATTGTCTTTGTAAAACTGCTTCATCAAACACATGACCTAAGGTAAGGAGAAAAGCTTGGATCAATCCCAGGGGATTTGACATTCCAGTCTTGGTAAATCTGCTGAAACTCACCCAGACCCAACCACTTAAAAGGGGTTCGACCATGCTCAAAAGAGGACCCAAGATCTCACCTTGTGATTGAGGCATCAAACCAAACAAAAAGAGAATAAAGGAGAGGGCAGAAGGCCCGTCCATTTTATATACAAATTTTATAACTTAAAAACCTCCTTCAAACCTTAGCCTTTCATAAAAAAGCTTTAGTTTAGGTGTGTGCTACCCCCCAGCCTCCCTTCTCTACCTCCTAGCTATCCCCCCTAAGTGTTAGAATCCATCACCAAGCTATACAAGCCATCAAAAGCTCACCGAAGCAAGCGAACGCAAGGCTCCACAGCGGTGCAACAAGGGCCCGAGAGCTATGGCTCTCCCCTCTACTTCTCTACCTTCTCGGTTCTTCCTCCATCCTCTCATTTGTGCCGTTACGCCGCCGAATTTTCGGTAGGAATGGAGGAGCACAAATAGGATTTTAAGGCCCTTTGGGCAAGAGAAAGGCATTTTTATTTCTTTTATATCACTTTTGCTTTGGCCATAAGTAGAGCCACATTAAGTGGGTTGATTGGGTGCCTGACACCTTCCCAATCGATAATCGAAGCCCCTACCTAAGAGCCTTTGGTGTAGTCCGAATTCAGAGTCATATTTATGGCACTTCGGAGCTTATAAAATTGATCTAGGTGTCCCGAGACACCAAAAGATCTGGGTAGAGACTCTAAATACTTATAACAAGCACATCGTCGCGACAGGATCGTAAAAAATCCATGGTTGCACAACTGCTAAGCATGACATTCATGGATGGATTCTTCGGATATAATCAGATAAAAATGGTAGAAGCAGACTGAGATATGACAATGTTCATCACTCCCTGGGGAACTTTCTATTATAGAGTCATGCCATTCAGGCTAAAGAACATCGGGGCAATGTATCAAAGGGCCATATAGCACTATTCTATGACATGATGCATCAAGAAATTGAAGTGTATGTCGATGACATGATCGCCAAGTCACCAGAGTGATGTGACCATCTGATAAACCTCCAAAAGTTGTTTGAGAGGTTGAGAAAATACAGGTTGTGTCTAAACCTTCAGAAATGCGCATTCGGCACCATGTCAGGGAAACTTTTGGGCTTCATCGTTAGCAGGAGAGGTATCAAGGTTGATCCAGTCAAGGTAAAAGCTATCACAAAAATGCCACCACCATCTACCAAGAAAGAGGTCAGAGGGTTCTTGGGCAGGATACAGTACATCAATCGTTTCATCGCGCAACTCACTCCTATCTGCACACAGATCTTCAAGCTACTGAGAAAAGTTTCTCCCGTTGAATGGAACGATGAATGCCAAGCAGCATTCGATAAAATCAAGGGCAACCTTCTCGACCCACTAGTTTTAGTACCACCCGAGCTGGGGAGACCACTCTTAATTTATCTCTCCACGATGAAAGTTTCGATAGGACGTGTCCTAAGGCAGCATGACAAAACAGGAAGAAGAGAGCAAGCCATCTACTTTCTCAGTAAGAAGTTTACCGACTACGAGACACACTATTCTCATCTGGAGAAAGCTTTCATGGTTCTTGTATGGGCTACACCGAGGTTTCGCCATTACTTGCTATCCCAAGCCATTCTACTGTTAGGCCGAGTGGATCCGTTGAAGTACCTGTTTGAAAAGCTAGCTCTCACTGGATAGACTCTGGCAACTCCTATTATCCAAGTTCAACATCACATACATCACTCAGAAGTTAATCAAGGGGCCGACACTCGCTGATCATCTTGCCAAAAATCTTATTCCCTATTATCAGCCTTTAAGGACTGAATTCCCACATGAGGACATCTTGTTTATGAAAAAGAATGATAGAGCGAAGACAGAAGAATACTAGGTAATGTACATTGACAAGGCGGCAAATGCCGAAAGCCAAGGAGTCGGCGCTATACTAATTTCATCAAAACGATCACACGTACCAGTCTCCATCAAGTTTAATTTCCCATGCACAAATAACATAGCTGAATATGAAGCCTGCGCCGTAAAACTGTAGGCGGCACTGTACCTAAAGGTAACTCACCTCAGAGTGTTTGGTGACACATAGTTAATCATTTGCCATACAAACGGTGACTGGAAGACAAAGGGCGAGAAACTAATCCCTTTCCATGAGCACCTCGAGGATCTGATAGCATGCTTTGAGGATGTCACATTCTCCTATGTCCCATGAATAAGGAATTGCTTCGCCGACACATTAGCTACTTTAGCATGAATGGTAGAAAGTCCATATGGTGTTGTGATGAAGCCAATAATGATTGAACAAAGGAATGAGCTGGCCTTTTGCCTCCAGATTGAGGAACCTACAAACTTAGATGATTAGCCACCATGGTTCTCAGACATCAAGAACTTCCTTAAGACTCGAACTTTCCCTGAGGAAACATCTAAGACGGACAGACGGACCATCAGGCGTCTTACAGTAAACTACGTCATCTGTGGCGAGTGCTTTTACAAGTGATCATATAACAACATCTTGCTCAGATGCCTTACTCAGAGCGAAGCAGCCAACATCATGAGGGAGATCCACGAAGGAGTATGTGGGGCCCACGTCAGCGGGCACATGCTTGCAGAGAAAATCCTATGGCAAGGATACTTTTGGACCACTTTGGAAATTGACTGTTGCAAGCACGTTCAGAAGTGCTACAAGTGCCAAGAACACTCCAGTATGTTACATGCTCTGGCCGTAGATCTACATAGCATGACCACTCCATGTCCATTCACCACCTGAGGCCTCGACATCGTCAGAAAGGTTAATCTGAAAGCTTTAAACGAACATCAATTCATCCTGGTCGCTATCGAGTACTTCACCAAATGGGTAGAGGTAGTATCCTACGCCAACATCACGACCAATCATGTCGAGAAATTCATCGAGAATAACATTATTTGCCGATTTGGCATACCAAGGACATCATAACAGATAATGGCATGAACTTCACGAACAAGCGCATCAGGGCCTTTTACGAGCAGTACAAGATTAAACACCATCCCTCGTCACCTTATCGACCATAAACCAATGGAGCCGTGGAAGCTGCTAACAAGATAGTCATCTGCATCCTTGAGAAAATGGTCATCACCTATCGAGATTGGAGCAAGATGTTGCTGTTTACATTATGGGTCTACAGAACATCATCGATCCGTATTGCTATAGGGGCAACACCATTCTCCCTTATGTATGGAAGTGAGTCGTCTTACTAGTAGAAGTTGAAGTACCTTCACTCCGTATTCTCATGGAATCAAGCCTATCTGAGGCCGAGAGGGAGAGGTCCCGTTTTGAGCAACTAAGCCTGTTAGACGAGAAAGGCTCCTAGCCTTGTGTCATACCCAAGTTTATCAAGGGCGAATTGCACGCGCTTACAACAAACATGTTCGTGGTCGAGATCCAAAGGTAGGAGAAACCATGCTCAAGAAGATCTTCCCATCCTTCCACACCGATCCGAGAGGGAAATTCAAGCTTAACTGGGAGGAACCTTATGTCATCCTAGAAGTGCTCCCGGGATACGCAATCCACCTCGCCACCATGGACGGAGATCACTTTCTTGAGCCGATCAATGCTGGGTACGTCCGACGGTTCTACTCATAGTCCCCCTCGGCAAGGAAAGTATTGATAAAACGGATACGTGATTGCTTAAGGACCCCTCAAAAGAGGCCATCATTTCAAAAGTCAAGTAGCCAAAAAGCATCCCTGAATGATCATATCCTTTGCTACACCCGTTGAGCCAAAAGCCTTTCTTTCATAACCCCTCCAAAAAATAGAGAAAGAAGAAAATGTGAGTATGTACAATAGCCAAAAAAAAAAAACAACAATAAAAAGGAAAAAAAGAGTTACCATCAAATCCAAAAAAATCAGAAAAGCAAAACCCCAAAAGGAGACTGTCTGCAGAGCAAAAAAGAATAAAAATATAAAATAAAAAGAAAGAAAAATCATGGGGCATGTACAATAAAAATCCCCCAAGGATGAAATGTATTACGGCAATTGGAACCCAGTCAAGGACCCCCTTTTAACCCAGAATACCTTCAAAATTCTAACATTACCCATGATCATGATGCATCCTGAGGAAAAGCCCTCTTTAAGGTCTATGAGCAATCACAGTATCCATTAAGTCAGCATGAGCCAAGCTGAGAGACAATAAGAACTCCATCCAGCCGGCTACGACGGAGTCGACGTCCATGATGCGGCCTTTGAAAATAAAAATAAGATAAAGAAAAAGAAAAATAAATAAAATATATACATGCTCAAAGCAAGATGGATGTGCTGAAAACCCGAAAGGGCGCTATGGGTAAAAAGAGTGAGTTTGTGTGGACCAAGTGAAAACCCAAAAGGGCGCTGGGGGTAAAAATGCAAAACCTATGGACGTAGTGAAAACCCGAAAGGGCACTACGGGTAAAAATAGGGTGATAACGGGCACGACGAAAACCCACCTTCGGCATTGTGAGTAAAAAGGTTGGAAAAAGAAAGAGAAAGGATGATTGAGAGGAGAAAGATAAGAAAGAATCCCGTGGTCACCTACCCGTGCTATCCTATTTCCCGACTGGGCCACTCATGCTAGCTCAAATCGGATCCCGACCAAGTGTGTCTTCACAAACTGCATTGTCAAACATATGACCCAGGGTAAGGAGAAAGGTTGATTCGATATGAGGGGCTAGATGTTTCAGCCTTGGTTAACTGTTGAGCCTTATCCAGATCCAACCACGTAAAGAGGGGTTCGACCATGCTCAAAAGGGGACTCGTCATCTCACCCTGTGATTAAGGCATCGGACCAAAACAAAAAAGAGAGGGAAGAAGTAAAAGGGACACTAGGTAAAGAGATCACTTTTGTCAAAAAAAAAAAGTTTCCCTCTCCCATTTTCAGGCCCACACTGTGTGCACCACTACAAGGCAAAGAGACCACTTTTGTCAAAGAAAATAAATTTTCCCTTTCCCATTTTCATGCCCACATTGTGTGCACCACCACATGGCAAAGAGACCACTTTTGCCAAAGAAAATAAATTTCCCTTTCCCATTTTTAGGCCCACACTATGTGCACCACCACAAGACAAAGAGACCACTTTTGTCAAAGATAATAGATTTCCCTTTCCCGTTTTTAGGCCCAAGGCAAGGAGACCACTTTTATCAAAGATAATAGCTTTCCCTTTCCCATTTGTATGCCCATGCTGCGCACTTCCCACCTCAAAAATCCATCAATTATAAAAAGGAGAAATAACGCTTTTTTGTAAGATAATAGATTTTCCTTTTTCATTCACCAACCTGCATTTTACTTACACCACATCTCAAAAAATAATCTGTGTGATGTCTAACTTCTTTGTTCTTTCTTTTTACAAATGCAGAAGAATAACAAAAACATAAAGAAATATATATACCAAAAAGATGTATTTGAATAGGGGTTTCTTATGCCCCTTTCTATGGTTTTGATCTATGCAAAAGGTATGTGCAAGATAGAATTAATGACCCAGCTCATGCTTCAGGGTACAGATCTCAGAACGTAAATCATCTTCCCGAACATCCCGCTCGGTAATCCAGCGACCATGGAGACTCTAATACCGCTTCCGGGAAGCATCAGTAGCACCAAGGGCGTCACTCAAGGCTCCTTCCAGATGAAGGACCTTGCACTCAGCTGCATCGGCTCTAGCTTCTGCTACTTATGTTCTACCCTTTTATTTCTCTGAATACTCATGCAAAACTCGCTTCTCATCCATCAGCAGCTCAATGTGGGCCGGAAGCGTCGGCTCCTTCTTCGGCCAAGGTCCCCCTTGTTAGGCTATTTCTAATGCTTGCTACTGACTTTGTTGGAGGCAATGATAAGAATGGGGTGAATGAAAATGAATGAAAGGTGGATTGAAAATGACAGAGCAGCAAGCCTGAAATATGCACAGTCCTGCAAGATACATGGTCTGTTGTAGCAAGTTTTGATAAGTAAGAGTTTGTCCCACAGGGAAGGTTGATCTAAAGCTCCAAGGGAGCCATCAGTACTAGGCTCTCTAGATCTGATTACAAATCTGGAAATCCTAAGGGGAAGGTGATTGAAGGTCACTTATTCTTACATTCTTTAGTAATCTAATGATTTAACTACAGAAAGGGTTGAGAAGAAGGATGGAATGTGAGAAAATAAATATAAAAGGGTGAGAAGTATGCTAATAGGTGCAGACCTGATGGGTTTCATGACTCAAATTTAGATCTGCTGCTATAGAAGTCCTTTCCAATGACTACATTACCACCACTGAGGAAAAAGAATCCAACTCATCTCTGTGCCATTATCCAATCCCTTTATGGCTATAACCTGTCCACTTAATGGTCACAAGCTATCCAATTGGGGAATCACAGTCCAGAGATGGGTCAGAACAAGTCCATCATTATAAGCACTACTTCATCTAGGCTACAAGCACAAGAATTCATAGGGAACCTCAACCTCTAAAGTGCTGTGTGTGGGGCTAGGATTGTATGGGAGCATGTTAGCCCAGACATGTAGAACCAGCAAGAGTTTGAGTACAGCCTTAGGTCTAGCTGTCCACTGTTGTATAAAGACTTTAGTGATCTAGTCACAAGCCTACAATCTCTATAATCAAACCAGATCTGCCATCTGATGGTGGGTCTATACAAATATAGGGGAGTTTGTCTCTGCACAATCTCTCACAGGGCTACAAGCACAAGTGCGGAGAAGAAGAATCTGTCTTGGATCTATGGATTGGCCTCACCCTAAGGCTATAACCTGTCCACTTAAATGGTCACAAACTATCCCAGAGGCTATCCTCCTCACAGAGGACCAAAACAGAACAAGGACACTTCTGTCACCACCATGTTCACAAGGCTACAAGCACAAGCTCCAATGGGGATTTCAGATCTAGTGGATCATGTGGTGGCGCTAGACTTGTATGGGAGCATGTTAGCCCAGACACACAGGTCACTTGGATATAAATAGATCTCTAAAAATAGTCCCCCATTGATCATAATACAACCTATCAATGGAGGATCTCGAGGCAGCAGCCTTATACAGAACAACTCAATCTCAAACTTAAATCCCATACATGTAAAACACCCCATCATGAAATTCCATTAAATCTAAACTAAATAAGCATATAGAGGCATAGCCAGCAATTGCTTGACTAGGGGAGAAGAAAAAGTAAAAAGAAATCTACCTAAACCTTACTAGAGGTCTACAGCTACTACAAGAAGATCAACAAAAATTCTATTCTAAGATAAGTAAAAGCCCCTTAAGCCTAAACCAGGCTTAGGTTTATATAGCAGTCTGCTTGGTGGCGCATTAGGGTTAGGAAACCCTAATTTTAATGATGCCATGTGGCCTAATACTGTTCCTTGGATGCCTCAATGCGTGTGTACAGAAATTAGAATGTTGGAGTGCGTGCCCTAATTACAGGAAGTTCCCAGAATGTCTTCTGCAGAAGTGAGGGAGAGTTAGAGTTCAGAGCCTCACCAGGTAGCACTGGTTTCCAAGACTGTCAAGTGGTAGCACAGTCTTCACGAGATTGGATTTTCTTGAAATTCTAGTCATCGCGGAGTTGTCGTACTCTGCAGCTTAATCAGTCACACGATAGGGCATTGAATCCTCACTGGATTGCTCTTGTCTTCGCGGCATTGTACTTTCCTTCTGCATGGCGTGGGGATCGCGCGAGCAGTTTGTGCCTCAATGGATCTTCATGAGGATCCTCACGAGGGCGTGATGTGCATTGGTCTCTGAACTGTGCGATAAGCTTTTCTGTAGTTTTGTGTCCCGCGGCCACTACACGACAACTGCGTGCATAAATATCTGGAGCTCTCTCTCCTCAGCTTATTTGAGTGAACTGTGCGAGGTTTTGAGTGATGCTTTCTTGAGCTGCGTAAGACTGCACAAGCATTTAAGTGCTTAAGCTTCGCGAGAGCTATGCAACTCATGATTCTGGAACTCTTCTGTGTCTAAATTGCGCAAGAACAACGCGGACACTTGGTATGAAGTCCTGGGAAACTTGCGAGGATTGTGCGAGGCTTAATTTCTGAATCCTTTGAAGCTTGTGAAAGCTGCGCGAGGTTCAATTCTTGTTTGGATTCAGCGTTCATCCTTCTGAGGGGCTTCTGGGGCAAAAGTGGGCTCCTTAACATGGTTGAGGCATTATGGTAGCTGCTGTTTATTACCTATGAAAATGACTTAACACACATTTATTAGATGGCTAAGGGTCTAACAGAGGCTAAGTTAAGGGGTGAAAAGTGGTACTTTTCTTGTCTTAACACACCCCCAAACCTAATCTTTGCTAGTCCCTTAGCAAAGCTACAATAAAAATATATAAAAATTAAATGTCACTTTCGTAGGGAGCACGGATACATTTAGTATACGTACCAAACCTTTTAAACCCCTAGGTGATTCTTAGTGGAGGAGCGAAGTCTCCTGAGGGTTTTCAGTGAAGACACCCACAAACTTCTCAATAAAACAGTTAACAGTAGTGCAAGATTATCAAGTTAGCTGTCAAGAAACAGAGTATCAGTTCACCCTTGAATCGGTAAAAATATAAGAAATTTGAATACATTGTCTGCACAGATGTTTAAGCAACATAAACTTCACATGATAGCACAACATTTCCAATCAGTTCACAACAGGGGAAACTACACGTGTTTTAGCACTGAGCTCATCATTAAATTAAAAATTAGGTTGTAGGTCATGCCCAATGCATTCAATATCAGACCCAAAACTCTCTAGAGCATACTCTCATAAAGAACTTTTGAGGGTTTCATTGTCTCAAGCTCAAGAGCAGTTACATCCCCCAAATGGGTCTGTAAGCATGAGCATAGGCATAGCATTTAAGTTCTGGCATCATTGACAAATTTTCACCATAGATTAGACAACTCTTTGTCTCTACATAATAGCTCATTCAACTTTGGATCACAAGGGCTTTTACTGGGTCATAATGTTGCTTATGGAGTTGGGTTATAAAAAGAATGGAAGGTTAAAAAGGGGAGGAAAATTGAGAAATCAGTAGGTGAAGGAGGTGATTCATGACTTCACCTTCTTTAATTCAGCTCCTTTCATCTTCTTTGATATTTTAAGATTTGAAGTGGCCAGCTTCTCTTCTTGTTCTTGAATTTTTTTTAATGAGTACTTCCTTTTGACTCCTCTCTTACTCCTCTTCATTATTTTTCTTTCACCATGAATTGCCACCTTTTTCTCAGTTGTCATACTGCTAGACTTTTGAGGTAATTCTTCTCCACTCATCCAATGTTGACTGTAGCTAGTCCATCTTTAACTCTTTCTCCTTTACCTTCTGAATACTCAGAGTGAGGGTAAGGTTAAATCAGATCCATAGGTTCAGGTACAAGTACTCAGGTGTGTTTTGAAGAAAATTGGACTTTGAAGCTCAAAGAGTGTATGAACAAGGGCAGTTGCTTTAGGGTTTGGTCTGTTTAGGCTCAAACTGTCCAAGAGAAGGCCTTGATCCTTTCCTAAGTGTCATGAGTGCTGTCAGTTGTTTCAACTTGGAGTTACCTAACTTCTAGTGAACACATTGACTCAGCCAGTCCTTAAGGCTAGAAGAAATTTGCCTCAATCACTCCTCAAATAAAAAAAATTTGTAGGCCCAATTCTCACTGGTTATGATCTTCCTTTTAACTTTTAAGTATGTCCTTAACTTTTTCTCTCTTCAATGATTCACTAAGTGCTGATACCAATGAGTTTTCTTGGTGTTCTCATCATGGAAATGTGAAATTTTAGAAATTTATAATGTCTAAAGATCTGCAAAAAGTTTAAAATTCTTTAATTTTCATAATTCATAAGTGAACACAGCTCCATTTCTATGTTACTCACATGATTCTGCTGCACTTTAAGTTAACTATGTTATTGGCAGACCTACCTGCCACACCCCCAAACCTATGAGGAGCAGTGTCCTCACTGGTTCAGAGGGGAGAATAGAAGGTAGAATCCAGGGAAATATACAGATATAAACACAGAAGAAGAGAGTGGAATAAAAATGCAAAACTGAATAGTATGGAACTAGAAGAAAACTTTCATTAATAGAAAAAGAAAAGAAGACAAAAAGATGGAAAAGGAAAAGACAAAATGAGGGGGAGTCAAGGTGTAGCCGGGGGAGGGTTTGAGGAAGATGGAGGGGGAGATGTCGGTGGTGCCATTTTTTTCTTCTTCCTTTTCTCTCGCCTCTCTTTTTTTTTTTTTTTCTTTTCCTCCTTGCCAAGGATCTACTGGACCTCATCATACTCATCCCATAGAAATTGCAAGTGGTCCGGCTCCTTTGGCGGTGGGGGATCATCCCAGATGGCGAAAAATTTGATTGGGAAACCGAAGGGGCTGTCATCCGCCATTTGTGTGAGGAGGTATGGACTTCTAGGGTTAGAAGAGGAGGAATGAGATGAAAAGGGATTGATGGCCACTTAAAAAGAGAGGGACGTGGGAACATGAATCGGCGTAGTTGAAATTGTGCCCCTTTTCAAACCTGGCAATAAATGCATGCTGTTTGGGGAAAGAGGAAACACACACTGGCTCTTTGGAATGGAGAAGGAGCATTAAATGAATGTCCAAAGATAGGCATGACATTAAAAGAAGTAAGTGTATCGCGCGGGGATCCTCACGAAGAGCAATACGATAAGGGTAATGGATATTTCTCGCGCAGTTGAGCTAGGGATCTTCGCGAGATACACTTAATGTGGCACAACAATTGGAAGAAGGAGCCATGGAAATCCTTGAGGCGGGTAATGCACAAATTTTATTCAGCCACCAACGACATCTGTCCGCCACATGGATTACAGGTTCAAAGAAAAATATCCTCCCAAAAACTCATCCCCCATGAAAGGCACAAAGAACAAATGCAAAAGTACTAAACAGTTAGAAAGAAATACACAGAATAGAGCAATATACAACTTGAAATTCTATTAAAGTGAAAGAAAAGTAGTTACAACTAGAATTACAAAAAGAAAAACCTAAGATACAATCTAGAAGCTAGGAGTTAATCTGAATCCGAATCTGTAAGGAAATCCCAGCCCATCTCTTTAGCTTTTGCCTTAAGGGTAGCTTTGTCTTGTTTCTTCTTTT
Source organism: Chloranthus sessilifolius (assembly GCA_021018995.1). Lineage (NCBI taxonomy): Eukaryota > Viridiplantae > Streptophyta > Magnoliopsida > Chloranthales > Chloranthaceae > Chloranthus > Chloranthus sessilifolius. Next base: position 103,123,600 of record CM037597.1, read on the forward strand.
CCTCGCTCTCCTTTTTCTTCTCAGTTGGCGTTTTCGCTGCAGATGGAGCTTTAGGTGCCCTTACCCTTACTTTTGGGGTCTTGGGAACCTTTGGTTCCTTGGGTTCTTGAGGGGCTTTGCCTTTGCCCTTAGCAGGGGGGTGGCAGGGGATTTTCCTTTTCTTTTGCTCTTGGCTTCAGCTTCTGCAGGTGGGACCACTGGGGAATGCTCTTTTTCTTTAGCTTTGGGTTCCTCAGTGGGGAACACTGGGGATTTTCCTTTTCCAGTGGACTCAGGTTTGGCAGGGGACCGTGCCTCTTCAGATTGGGCAGCGATTCTTTGCCAATTTTTAAGGGGATAGCTTTGGGAGCAGACCTCTTTTCAGTGACTTTCCTCCTTTGAGGATAAGTTTTCTCCTGTGGAGGGGCAACTAAGGCCTTGGGAGGTGGATGCTGCTCTATAGATAGATGCTGCTCTGTAGATGGAGGCTGTTCCTTAGGAGGTGAAGCAGGAGCTTTGCCTTTATCTTTCTGGGGCTGAGGTGGGGCCTCCTCAGACTGGGCAGGTAGAGTTAGAGTAGTAGAAGGCGTAGGCATTTGAATGTTGATGGGAGTCAGATGGTAAGGTTCATTACGGGCATCAGCCAATGCGGATTCCCATGAGGCTATCTTGTTGAAATTTGAGAGCATTAGTCTCATGGATCTCCTTTTGAATTTTTTGGATATCCTGGGCATTGTTAAGGCATTTTTCAAGCATTCTCGCCCGGGCAGCCGCTACAGTGGCATTGGATTTTTCATACTCCCAATTGATCTGATAGTAGGTGGCTGTAGCCTTAGTCTTCTTATATTCCTCCAGGAAATTTTACCACCCCAAGGAGATGCCGAGTATTTGTTTTCTATGGCCTCCATCATCTCATCAATCTGCTCCAACAGGGGGGTCTCTATAGATTGGCGTAGCTTGGCCATGCCCCTCAGTACATCCTTCCTCAGGTAGGCATTATCTCTCATATGGTGGAGGATGGTGAGGTAAGGGGGGCAATAGAAATGATGTTTTGGGGCAATGGGAAGACAAGAGGTGGAAGGAGCAGATTGTGCTTGGTCCTGAAGGGGAGGAGGGGGGATGATAGTAGGGAAGTCAAGTGGAGGGGGAATGGGGTCAGGTTCTGGGTCTGTTTGTGTAGATTTGGCAGAGAAGGTGGGAGGGGGTAGGATAAGAGGGAGGATGGAGGGACTAGGGGGAAATGGGAAGGGTGTAAGCTCAACAGGAAGTGGGGGTGATGGGGGATGGAAAATTGGAATGGTAAACAGGAGTAAAGGAAATGGGTGGGGAGTAGGTAATTGGGAGTGGGGGGTATGTGATTAGAGGGAAGTCTGTTTGGGTGGTTTTGTTAGTGAACAGGACCAGGGGGGGTGTAGTGGGTGGTGGAGGGATGGGTGGAGTGGTGAAGGTGTGGAGGGTGGATTGGATGGAGGTGAGTTGACCTACATGGTCTGTTGTGGGTCTTGGTGGATAATTGGGCCTGTATGTCCTGGATAAGGGGTAGGATGAGGGTTAGTGTGTCAAAGTTAGGAGGTTGGATTTGGGAAGAAGAGGGTACTGGTTGGAAAGGGGAGGAGGGAGTATGGTGGAAATTAGAGGGAGGGGATTGGGATTGTGAGGTAGTTGGGGAGTTCGACAGAGGGGTGTAGTAGGTGGGCATGGTTTCAAGGAAGGTGGAGATGAAGGCTTGGAAGCCTATGGATGTGTTGAGGGTTAAGTCAATGTCGGGGAGAGGGGAGGTAGTGGATATGGCTGGGGTGGTAGTTTCTTCAAGGTGGGGTGGGTTAATGGGGATAGAAGGGATTAAGGGTGGTGTCTGGGAGATGGTTGGAATGGTCTCAGTGGTTTTGTATTTTTTGTATTAGATGAGTGGGGGGCTGGCAGGCTTTGGTGGAAATGAGGGGGGAATTGGGGCTGTGTATTGAGGTAAGGTAGGGGATGGTGAGTCCTCCTAGGAACCAAGCACAGGGGAAGGGGGAGTGGGCATGGAGAATGGAAACAGAGGGGGGTCAGAGATGGATGCAAGAGGGGTGGTGGATGCAAAAGTAAAAGGTGGAGGGGGAATGGGTGCTGCTATAGTGATGGTACTGACAGGCTCTAGGTGCACTTCCTGTGTAGCAGGGATGGACCCTGATCCAGCTCCCTTTTCTGCTTGCTTGGGCAGAGCCTGAGCCTGAGCCTTCTTTTTCTTCTAAGTCTCCATCAAGCTCCTGCTGATGCCCCATTGCCTCTTGGCAAAGGTGGTAGGGGTAAGGGTTGTCGTCTGCTCATTCCTTCCTATCTTGTAGCCTCCCTTGATCAGTAGCAAGGTGATGATTCTTGTATAGGGTAGAGTGGGAAACTTCTTGTTTGATCCTAATTTTTCCACTACATCCTTCATTGCCTCAAAAATTAGCCATGCTGCATGGAAGCCATGATCCATGTGGTAGGAGTAGACAGCATCCGCAATGGGGGTTCTCCTCTCCTGCTGATGTCCTGAGCAATAGATGTTCTTCCGTAGGACTTGGTCAATGAACAACAGTTTAGGCTCGAGTTCTCTCCTCCTGATTGAGTCCCTGGTGGCTTTTAGTCCTCTAGTTAGGGCCTGGGCAATTGTATCGATTGATGCAGTCAGATGGGGGCCATATCCACAGCTAGGATTGAAAGCTGCTGGGATTCCTAATACTTCAGCGATCATCTTAGGGCCCACCAACATATCGAAGTCGTCAATCATCACCAGCAAGCACCCTTGTCCATCAGTGTCCTTCTTGACCTTGATGTGCTGATAGAATAGCTGCACCAGCCTGGGATAGGCCAGTGCTGGAATTCCTCTCTTCAGTGGCATTAAGCCCGCTTTACTCAGAAACTGGACTGTAGGGGCAGAGAGAGGTTGGTTCTCAAAGAATGGTACATCAAACACTATTTTAGGCTCCAATGGAATTGACTCCATGAGCTAAGAAGGAGTAGAGAACTTCGTGGTTGGTACCGCCGCCTCCTCAACCACTTCCTTTCCCTTTTTGGGAGACTTTGAAGTCTTAGCCTTTTTAGGGGAGGTCTCTGCAGGGTGCTCTTCCCCTTTCTCTTTTGTGCAATTTTGGGAGCCATTTCTAACTCTGTCTTCTAGTATGAGCAATGGAGATCGAGATCTAGGGTTTGGTTTGCTAAGACGCACATGGCACCTCAAGATCTCTGCGCAGAGGGCAATAGATGAGAATGATGCTAGGAATAGTTATGTATTTGTGGAGTGAATGATGAGTTGTAGGAGTGATGCTGGAGGAGAGAAGGTGGAGAGTTCCAGGAGCTAGGGTTTCGCAGAGGGAAGAAAGGAAAGAGTACTGGGAAAGGAGAAAAATGCGGGGTTGAAATACCTATCGCGAAGCTTGGCACGCTTTGGATCCTCTGGTTGCGGGGTTGGGAATGAACCTAGGGAAGGTTTTGAATTAATCTGGACTGCGCGACAATCTCCCAGGTGGATTTTTGGAGCACGCGATAGAGTGAGATTAATTAATGTGAATCGCGCGAGCGGCTCCTAGGTTTCATTTTGGATTACGCGAAAAGCTCAGAGGTTCATTTTTGAATCTCGCGATAGACTGAGAATCTCGTGATAGGAAATGAAGTATTTCTGTTGAATTGCGTGAGAGTCTCCCAGTTTACCTTGTGAACCTCATGACAACCTTTGAATCTTTATGGAAAAGGCGCGAGAGGTTCCCTGGAGGATATGAATCGCGCAACAGGTAATGTGTGGCTCTAAGTGAATCGCGCGAGAGGCTTTCAAACACACATGAATCTCGCGACAATACATAGAATGTGTCTAGGTGAACTGTGTGAACTTCTCCCAGGTTTCCTTTTGAACCGTGCGAGAGCTTTTAAATCTCACGACAGTCTCCCAGACATTGATTTTGGACCTAGCGATAGTAAGGAATAAAACAGAGAGCATGTGCTCTCTATTCAGTCCCTTTTTGCATGTTTGCTGTGGTTGAATCTGGGCATGACCCTCTCCTACGACTGTCTTTAGACATATGGAAACTCAATCATACACTTAAGGACAACAAAAATGACCTCCCACAAATGAGGCATTCAACAGAAGCTATCACTTAAAAAGAAGTACGAATCAAGCCAAGCATCAAAAGTTTAAAATAGATAGGGCAAAACTCAGATACGACCACTAGCAAATCTTAGAGAATAGAAACTAAAGAAAGCAAGATAAATCAACCAAAAACTAAGTACATATGATACATTAATGACACACCTGTGGAATCAGTTTGAAGAAGGATCCCCTTTACAGTGAATGGTGTCCAAAAGGTCGACAGGTTTATCAAAACAAGGCTTAAGCCTCAGACGATTCACCTTCAAGAGTCTCCCAGACTTAGGATCCTTGATTTCCACAGCACCAGATGGGGAAACATGCATGACAATGTAAGGACCTTCCCATCTAGATTTCAATTTGCCTGGAAAAAATTTAAGTTTGGAGTTAAACAGCCAAACCTTATCACCAACAATGAAACTCTTTCTTAATAGCCCTTTGTCAAAGAAAGCTTTGGACCTTTCCTTATAGATCCTGGCATTGGCATATGCAACCATCCTTAGTTCTTCCAATTCCGATAGCTATAGCAACCCGTGATGACCAGCCAAAGTTAGTTCTAGATTTAGATGTTTGATGGCCCAATAGGCCTTGTGTTCTAACTCCACTGGGAGATGACAGGCCTTGCCATAAACAAGTCTAAAAGGGGACATACCAATGGGGGTCTTATAGGCAGTCCTATAAGCCCACAGTGCATCATTAAGCTTGTCAACCCAATCCTTCCTATTAGTCCTCACAGTCTTCTCAAGGATATGCTTGATCTCCCTATTTGAAATTTCAACTTGCCCACTAGTTTGTGGGTGGTAGGGAGTAGCAATCCTATGGGTGACAGAATATTTCTTAAGCAAATTCTCGAAATTTCTGTTACAGAAATGGCTCCCCCCATCACTGACGATGGCTCTAGGGGTACTAAATATTGAGAAGATATGTTGTTTTATGAACTTGAGGACCACCTGATTATCATTAGTTCTTGTGGCAATGGCTTCTACCCATTTGGAAACATAGTCCACTGCCACTAAGATAAAATGAAAACCATTGGAAGGAGGAAAGGGGCCCATAAAGTCAATACCCCACACATCAAACAATTCTACAACAAGGATGGGCTGTAAAGGCAGTGAATTTCTTTTAGACAACCCTCCTAGTTTCTGACATCTTTGACAGGTCTTGCAGTGTGTATTGGCATCTTTGAAAGAGAAGGCCAATAGAACCCACACTGCAGTACTTTGTCAGCTGTTTTTCTCCCACTAAAGTGACCCCCACAGGCATTTTCATGGCACAAGGCCAGAATAATGGGGACATCACTTTCGGGGACACATTTCCGAATGATTTGGTCTGCACAATACTTGAACAAGCAAGGTTCTTCCCAGAAAAATAATTTGACCTGTGAGAAAAACAGGTCTTTATCCATTTTTGTCCAATGGGAAGGGGTCATGCCCATAACTAGATAATTGACAATATGTGCATACCAGGGAACTAAAGAGTGGATGGCAAACAGTTGCTCATCTGGAAAGACATCATTTGTATCAAGGTCCTCAACACCTTTTTCCAACATAATTCTGGACAAGTGGTCAGCTACCACATTTTCTACACCCTTCTTGTCCTTGATTTCGATGTCAAACTCCTGCAACAGGAGTATCCATCTAATCAATCTAGGCTTTGCATCCTTCTTGGACAGTATGTACTTTAATGCTGAGTGGTCAATGAAGATGACAGTTTTAGACCCAAGTAGGTAAGGTCTAAACTTGTCCACAGCAAAAACCACTGTCAGAAGCTCTTTCTCAGTGGTTGTATAGTTCAGCTGACCTTCAGCAAGTGATTTGTTGAGATAAGCAATGACCACAGGCAGCTTATCTTTTCTCTGGCCCAAGACAACACCTATTGCCAAGTCAGATGCATCACACATCAACTCGAAGGGCAAGGTATAGTCAGGTGTTTGGAGTATAGGGGCAGAGGTGAGGCAACTTTTCAAAGTTTCAAAAGCCTTCAGACATTCAGCAGAGAAGTCAAAGGGTGCATCCTGACAGAGCAAGTGGCACAATGGTTTAGCAATTTTGCTGAAGTCCTTGAGAAACCTCCTGTAGGATCTAGCATGCCCAAGGAAGGATCTGATTTGCTTGACTGTTCTTGGAGGGGGCAAATTTGCAATGAGGTCAACTTTGGCCTTGTCTACCTCAATTCCATCTTTAGAGACCACATGGCCCAACACAATTCCTTGTGTTACCATGAAGTGGCTCTTTTCTCAACTTAAGACCAAATTGGTCTCTTGATATCTTTGTAAGACTTGATGGAGGTGTTGTAGACATTGGTCAAAGCTATCCCCATAAACCGAGAAATCATCTATGAAAATTTCTAAGAATTTATCAATTATATCAGAAAATATGGTATACATACACCTCTGAAAGGTGGCTGGGGCATTACACAGTCCAAAAGGCATCCTTCTATTGGCAAAGGTGCCAAAGGGACAAGTAAAAGTAGTTTTCTCTTGATCCAAAGGGTGCACAGGGATCTGGTTATACCCTGAGTACCCATTAAGAAAATAGTAAAAAGTTTTCCCAGCCAACTTATCAAAAATTTGATCAATAAAAGGGAGAGGAAAGTGGTCTTTTCTGGTCTTGAACTTGAGTTTTCCATAATCGATGCAAACTCTCAAGCCAGTGGTCTCCCTGGCTGGTCTCAACTCTCCAGAGTCGATTGTGATCACTGTGATGCCAGACTTCTTGGGTATCACTTGGATTGGTGCCACCCATTCAGAATCCGATATGGGGTAAATTACCCTAGCATCTAACAGCTTAATAATTTCTTTCAGGACCACCTCCTGCATGTGAGGATTAAGTTTCCTCTGCATTTCCCTGGAGGGTATTGAGCCCTCCTCTAGATGAATCATATGCATACAGATTGATGCATCAATCCCTCCCAGATCAGCAATGGTCCAGCCAATTGCTTTCTTGTGCTTCCTCAGAACTGTTAGCAATTTCTCCTCTTGCTCACTAGTTAGAGAAGAGGAGATAATTACAGGAAGTTTCTCTTCTTTCTCGAGGAAAGCATATTTCAATGTCTCTGGCAGCTTCTTGAGCTCCAGATCAGGGGCTTGTTGTATGGATGGCAGGATTGGTGTATTATTGGTTGGAGGAAGGGGCAGCAATGTTGGTTTCCAATTGGAATGCTGCACTAAGCCCACAGAAGACCTCACTAGGGGTATGTCTTCTGGCATTAAAGCTAGGCTTCCTTCTCCCACCATGTTCCAAACTTCAGTTAAATCAGTGACAATGTTGCTCCACTCCAACAGAGTGGGCAGTTCTTCTTCAATAATTTCTTCTAATACATCCACTGCAAAGCATTCCTCATTGTCCAGTTAAGGGTACTTTGCACTGTTGTACACATTAAGCTAAACTTTCATATGTATAAAAGTGACCTCCATGATCCCAGACCTGCATTGAATGCATGCATTGGCAGTAGCCAAAAATGGTCTGCCCAGGATGACAGGTATCGGGGATGTACTCTTGTTACAACCCATTTCTAAAACAAGGAAGTCTACAGGGTAGAAGAACTTGTCTACCCCCACTAGGACATCCTCAACCACTCCCATGGGTCTCCTCTCAGACCTATCAGCCATCAATAGAACAATGGGGGTGGGCTTTAGCTCCCCCAAACCTAACTGCAGATATACACTGTATGGCAGTAGGTTAACATTGGCTCCAAGGTTCAATAGGGCCCTTTCAATTGTGTGGTCACCAATAATACAGGGAATAGTGGGTATCCCTGGGTCTTGCAACTTCTCAGGTATTGTCATTGTTAATACAGAATTAACTGTATCAATTGCAAAGACCTTTTTGGACAAATGGCCTCTGGCCTTCCTTTTCTGAGTACAGAGGTCCTTCAGAAACTTTGCCTAGGCTGGGACCTGTCGGATTACATCAAGCAGGGGTTAATTTATTTTGACCTGCCTAAAGGTCTCCATCATTTTCTCGATCTGTGCCTGACCCTTGTCAAAGGGGGCAGGGCCACTTAAAGCTTGAGGAAATGACAGCTGAGGTACTGCTGGTTCCTCAGCTGCAAGCCTATGGCTAAACTTTTGTTTTTTTCTTTTATCTATTTTTATCTCCTGCTGAGGCTCATCTACAACCTCTTTATTTTTCCCTTGTTGAAGGGTAGCAAGCAGTTCTTGACTTTGTGTTCTAACAAAGTCCTTATCATTTTCACTTGACATTTCCTTGGGAATGACCTCTCCTTGTTCTTTTCCCACCTGGTTGTCTATCAGCTTGCCAGACCTTAAGGCTGTAATGGCATTGGCCCCCTCAAAATTTGAGGAGCCTTCTCCGATGGAATACTGGCCCTTTGGGTTGGCTACTGGTTGGCTTGGCAACCTGCCCTCCTCTCTCTTAGCCAGAGCATTGGCTATTTGGCCAAGCTGCTCTTCTATTTTCTTAATGCTTTAACTGTGAGAAGTCACAGTCTGATTTAAGGGTTCAAGGCTTTGAAATTGGGCCAAAACCTCATCCTCGAAAGAAGCACTTCGGGGTTGAGGTGGGGGAACTATCAATTGATTTTATTGCTGGGGTTGCTGCTGTTGGAAATTCGACCTTTGGGCATAACCTTGGTTAAACTGCTGCTATGGCCTTTGAGGTAAGGCCAACATCTGTTGGGGCTCTATATAATTATCTTGCCTTCAGCTCAAATTTGGGTGGTCTCTCCATTGGTAACCAGCATTTTGGTGCTGGTATCCATATGGTTGTTTATTGTAGCCACCAGATTGTTGTTGTCTAAAAGATTGGGCAGCAGCAGCCTGTTCCATTACAAACTTAGGGTATTGCCCTGCAGATGGGCATTCTTCCACTGCATGCTGTGGGGATTGGCATATTAGACATGCCTCCATCACTTGTGCAGCCATTCTGGGCTGTACCACAAGAGGCATCTACCATGTCTCTGTTCTTCTCATTTATCCCATTATAGAAGCTCTGGATAAGCTGCCAGTCAAGGATTTTGTGGTGGGAACATTGCTTGAGCATCTCCTTAAATCTATCCCAGCATTGCTTAAATTCCTCAGTTGGGGACTGGGTAAAAGAAAATATGCCTTTCCTCAACTGGCTGATTTTGGTCTCTGGGAAAAATTTAGACAAAAATCTTGTTTGGAGGTCTTTCCAAGTAGTGGTACTGTTGTTTGGGAGAGTAGACAACCAGGTGCTAGCCCTGTCCTTTAGGGAGAAAGGAAAGAGCCTTAGCCTTGTGGCTTCTGGTCCCAAACCAGCAATGAAAAATGTTGTGCACAGGGCCAAGAACTGGTCAATGTGCTTGTAAGGGTCTTCCTTGCTAAGCCCATGGAAAGAGGGAAGCATTTGGATGATGGAAGTTTTGATCTCATAATTACCCTGAACATCTGGGAATTGAAAGCTAAATGGAGAATTGTAATCATCCGGAGTATTCAATTCCTTCAATGTTCTAGGTTGCTCTTCACCCATAATTGCGGTCTCTATTTCAATAGGGGGCTCAACTGTGGTGTGTCTGTGCCTTCTCGGTCTTCTACCCCTTTCAATTTCAGGGTTAGCAGGCTCTAAAGTAGGACTGAGAGATCTCCTTCCTAACAAGCACACACACCACCAACAAGGGAAACAGTTCGCAAGCACATTGCACAAAAGAAAATTACAACTATCCTAATCAACTACTTATGGAATCTTCAAAGGAGAAATAAATTGAGGTTTTGAAGGTTAGAGAAGTGCAAACAGAGGTAGCTAGACTCTCAATGCAATTCCAGTCTCCTTCTCTGCTACGGTCCAGATCTGCAAAAAAAATTCCAAATGTAAATCAGCAGTATCAATTATTCACAAGTACAACTACCAAAGAATAAAGAATATAAAAATTCTAGAGTCTACTATTAGATCAAATTCCCCAGAAGCGGCACCAAAAACTTGTTAGGCTATTTCTAATGCTTGCTACTGACTTTGTTGGAGGCAGTGATAAGAATGGGGTGAATGAAAATGAATGAAAGGTGGATTGAAAATGACAGAGCAACAAGCACGAATATGCACGATCAAGATCTGTGGCCTGTTGTAGCAAGTTTTGATAAGTAAGAGTTTGTCCCACAGGGAAGGTTGATCTAAAGCACCAAGGGAGCCATCAGTAGTAGGCTCTCCAGATCTGATTACAGATCTGGCATTCCTAAGGGGAAGGTGATTTAAGGTCACTTATTCCTACATTCTTTGGTAATCTAATGATTTAACTACAGAAAGGGTTGAGAAGAAGGATGGAATGTGAGAAAATAAATATAAAAGGGTGAGAAGTATGCTAATAGGTGCTGATCTGATGGGTTTCATGACTCAAATTCAGATCTGCTGCTATAGAAGTCCTGTCCAATGGCTACATTATCACCACTTAGGAAAAAGAATCCAACTCATCTTTGTGCCACGATCCAATCCCTTTATGGCTATAACCTGTCCATTTAATAGTCACAGACTATCCAATTGGGGAATCACAGTCCAGAGATGGGTCAGAACAACTCCATCATTGTAAGCACTACTTCATCCAGGCTACAAGCACAAGAATCCATAGGGAACCTCAACCTCTAAAGTGTTGTGTGTGGGGCTAGGCTTGTATGGGAGCATGTTAGCCCAGACACATAGAACCAGCAAGAGTTTGAGTACAATCTTAGGTCTAGCTGTCTAGTGCTGTATAAAGACTGCAGTGATCCAGTCACAAGCCTACAATCTCTATAACCAAACCAGATCTGCCATCTGATGGTGGGTCTATACAAATATAGGGGAGTTTGTCTTTGCACAATCTCTCAATGGGCTACAAGCACAAGTGCAGAGAAGAAGAATTTGTCTTGGATCTGTAGATTGGCCTCACCCTAAGGCTATAACCTATCCACTTAAATGGTCACAGACTATCCCAGAGGCTATCCTCCTCACAGAGGACCAAAACAGAACAAGAACATTGCTGTCACCACCATGTTCATAAGGCTACAAGCACAAGCTCTAATGGGGATTCCAGATCTAGTGGATCCTGTGGTGGGGCTAGTCTTGTATGGGAGCATGTTAGCCCAGACACACAGGTCACTTGGATCTAAATAGGTCTCTAAAAATAGTCCTCCATTGATCATAATACAACCTATCAATGGAGGATCTCAAGGCAGCAGCCTTATACAGAACAACTCAATCTCAAACTTCAATCCCATACATATAAAACTCCCAATCATGAAATTCCATTAAATCTAAGCTAAATAAGCATATAGAGGCATAGCCAGCAATTGCTAGACTATGGAGAGAAGAAAAAGTAAAAAGAAATCTACCTAAACCTTACTAGAGGTCTACAACTACTATAAGAAGAAGATAAAGAAAAATTATATTCTAAGAGAGGTAAAAGCCCCCTAAGCCTAAACTAGGCTTAGGTTTATATAGCAGTCAGCTTGGCAGCGCATTAGGGTTAGGAAACCCTAATTTTAATGATGCCATGTGGCCTAATACTGTTCCATGGATGCCTCGAGGCACGTGTATAGAAATTGGAATGTTGGAGTGCGTGCCCTAATTACAGGAAGTTCCTAGAATGTCCTCTGTAAAAGTGAGGGAGAGTTAAAGTTTAGATCCTCGCCAGGTAGCACTGGTTTCCAAGACTGTTGCGTGGTAGCACGGTCTTCGCCAGATTGGATTATCTTGAAATTCTAGTCGTCGTGGGGTCGTCATAGTCTGCAGCTTAAGCAGTCACGCGATAGAGCATTGAATCCTCGCTAGATTGCTCTTGTCTTCGCGGGATTGTACTTTCCTTCTAAATGGTGCGGGGATCACGCGAGCAGTTTGTTCCTCAATGGATCTTCACGAGGATCCTCGCGAGGGCATGATGTGCATTGGTCTCTGAACTGCGCGATAAGCTTTTCTATAGTTTTATATCCTACGGCCACTGCGCGACAGCTGCGCGCATAAATATCTGGAGCTCTCTCTCCTCAGCTTATTTGAGTGAACTGTGCAAGGTTTTGAGTGATGCTTTCTTAAGCTGTGCGAGCATTTAAGTGCTTAAGCTTCACGAGAGCTGTTCGACTCATGATTCTAGAACCCTTCTGTGTCTAAACTGTGGGAGAACAGCGCGGGCATTTGGTATGAAGACCTGGGAAACTTGCGAGGACTGCGCGAGGCTTAATTTCTGAATCCTTTGAAGCTTGTGAAAGCTGCGCGAGGTTCAATTCTTGTCTAGATTCAGCTTTCATCCTTCTGAGGGGCTTCTAGGGCAAAAGTGGGCTCCTTAACAGGGTTGAGGCATTGTTGTAGCTGTTGTTTATTACCTACGAAAATTACTTAACACACATTTATTAGATGGCTAAGGGTTTAACAGAGGCTAAGTTAATGGGTGAAAAATGGTACTTTTCATGTCTTAACACCCCTACATCACTGCTTTCTGCCTAATCCAAGTGACCAGCAGAAGACTTCTTGGATAACAGCCAGGCCTCGTACTGTAGGGAGGATAGAACCAAATTCCCCTGCTCTAGATCACACATGAGCGTCGACTGACACGTCTCCTAGAGAGCAGCTATCCTATCCATGTCCCCTAAGGATCCCCGAGAGAAGATAAAGTCGCATACTGGAGGTTTGGTCGCACAGGGACCCTACTGAGAATAACCAATCTGGCCCAACACCAAAAATGGGAAATAGTAAGTACTGTCAGTCAAACCAAGTAGAGTGATACCCTTGTGATCTTTGGAGCAGACATTGGGAAAGTCTGGTCTAACCAAGGAAGCCTCCATACCAGCTCAGCTTCAGCCAACTGAAGCTTCAATCCTGGGAAATCCCCCTGTGGAAGCATGTGACATCTGCCTTAAAATCATCGAGCCACTTCACCGTGAACGACATACAAATGAGGCACGGGTCCCAAAATGGAAAGGTGCTCCCCTAGCTAAACCTAAAATAGAAGCGAGCTTCCCCTAACGCATGTCACCTTACCCAATGTAAGTGCGTCGAGTCAGCGATAAATCTCCACCAAGATCAAATGCATCATTGAGTGGCCTCCCTCTAGTTCCACCAGAACATCACAGAGTGCAAGCAAAAAACTTTCTCCCCCAGTGTAGAAGAGAACCTTAGAGATAAGACAGAGAGTAAATGCCTTCACATTACAAATTTTTCTAACCAGCAATTTTCACTGGCTCTCGTCACCAAAAAGTTCGCTCAGGAATTTCATTGAACAACTGGTGGGCCCACAAATGAGACCTTGCTCATAATCGACCCTTTTCAAGCCCAAAGTTGCATGGACGTCTTTGGCATAGCCCGATTTTGGCACTACTTTGGCGAGGCCTCTATAAAGCTTCAAGCCCAATAGGTTGGAGAGCTCCTCAAGTGTAGGAGTCAACTCAGGATTCCCGAAACGGAAGACAAGGGTGTCCACTTCCCAAAAAGAGGCCACCGCATGAAGAAGGTCCCATAGTAGAGGAACTTCAAGAAAAGATGAGAGGCGGGTCAACCCAAGCCGATCCAAATCCAGAAGTGTTAGTCAATGATTTTTACCACATTTTACCCTTTAAACCTGGCTTTTGCTAAGCCTCAGAGTATTTAATAATTACTTTTTAGTGTTGATTTGCAGTAAAGAGGTAATTGCAGCCTTAGTGCAGTTTTCTGTTAAAAAGCACCATTAAGGAGGAGTTTTCAAATCATGTAAGAGCAGAGAGAGAAAGATGTGCTTTTACACATGAAGAAGAAGTGCAACAGTAGGCTCTTGGACCTCATGAACCACAACAACCATCACATTGAGGACTCAAGCATTCAAGATGCTGAGCATGCAGTTATTCAGTAGCACCTCTTTAGTGGATTGCTGAATCCAATTTGCACCCATACAGTAGCAGAACACCCAAAGCAGTCCAAAGAGGGAGCAGACTCAGCACCAAGCAGCAGCACAATCTCAAACTACTCCCAAACATTTCAGCAAGTGCAGCCTTCAACATGCCAACTTCTCCAAATTGCAGCAACTACAGATCTGCATTTAATCCCATCAAATGGCCAGCAGCTGCACTCAAGCAAGCCTACATTTAATCTTCTTGAATGGAGTAGAAAATATAGCAATTGCACCTTGCGGATTGGTGCTGAAACAGGAGCACACATTGGACCTGTTGAGTGGTGGTTTGCAAAGAACTTCATCTTATTGAGATGAGCCAAGTGCTGCACTAACCTATTAAATAATGTAGCCTCAATGCACTCAGCATCTTATTGAATTCAAGGTGCATTTCCAGCAAACTGCTTGAGCACTTCATTGCATTACAGCCAATTTCTCGAGCAGAGCAAAAGCCCCTCCCAATCCTGTCGAGCAGTTTGGAATCTAAAGTGCAGCATCCTCTCGAGAGCTTTAAACTCCACCTTCAGCCAACCTATCGAAGACGGAAGCTCCCAAACTCAGTACCTATCGAGTAGAGGTAGACTCTCCATCCACCTTATTAAGTTTGAGAGCTCTAAATTCAATAGCATCTTCAAGCTTATAACCTGTCAAATCCTACAAGTTGAGCTCTAGAACCTCTCGGAGCAGGAACTTTCACCTACAGAACATGTTGAGCAATCCAACTTCTACACCATCTAATCTAGTTGACAGCTTCATTGGAAGGCACACATACCTATCGAGCACTCCAAAGCATTCAGCTACAAGTTCTACCTATCGAGTGCAAGGACACTAGCACCTGTCGACATGTTAGTTGCACTCCCCAACAAACCTCTCAAATGAATGAGCGTAAACATTCAACTTGTCGACTTATAAAGCTTCAGAAAAACCCCTCATCAAACCTCTCGAGAATAGCTTCAGATCCTGTCGACCTCCTCCTCCCAACCTCACGATAAGAAACTTGAAGCTATTGGTTTTCCAAGTTCACCATCTATCCTCTCGAGCATTTAATTTGCAGCTTCAGCCAACCTGTCGAAATAGCCACCAACCTATCGAGTTTCAGTTCAATCCTCTTGACAACACACCTGAAGCTGCCATTTATCCTTCATCCTCTTGACCAATAGCTCTCAAACTCCCACATCTGCTCGACATCTTGCTGAAGCTGCCCTGCAACCTCTCGAGTACTTCCACTCCAAATGGACCGCAGCCCCTATCCTTTTCAACACCTATCGAGCAGCCCTCCAAACCTCTCGAGTTCATCCCCTCCATCTCACCACTGAAGCTGCAGACCATTAAAAGCCATCCTAACCTATGAAGCTGTAGTTAGCCTATATGGCTACAACTCGTCCAACACAGGCTCCAACAAATCTGAAGTAAGAAGGCTATTTTGGAGTACTAGGCAGCCAATAGGATTGAGAGTTTAATTGGTGAATATTCTAAGCAGTGTGCGCAAATATTTCGGATTGGCAAGGGCATTTTTGGGAACTCCAAGGCATAAGAGAAGGCTGCACATGGGCAGAACTGATTTTCAAATATTTGGCGGGAATGCAAACTACTTCAGCTGCGTAAACAGAATTAGATCTCTCCCTCTTCTCTCTGATTGGTTGAAATGCTAAAACAGGGATCAAGCACAAACTGAAATCAAATCCTCTCCTCTAATTGGCTGCAATCCAAAGAACTTGGATCACTATTTTTGTATAAATAAATCTCCTTGATGCTGTAATTTCTCAGCAAGGAATCCATAGAATAACTTTGGTTCTCCTTAATTTAGCTTTTATTTTTCATTTTTCCCTTCCCCCTTCTCTCTCTAATCCAGCCTATTAGATTAGATCTAGATAAGCAGTCCAGATCTAGTTTGTAATTGTAAATTGAGAGTTTTAAAGGCTCTGTAAATGAATTTGATGCTGCACAGATTGCAAATCTGAGCTCAATAGGCTGTAAGTTGTATAATTTCAGTAATTGTAGTTTTTAAAGGTGATTCTGATCTAAATGTTACTTTTTCGTATTTGATTTTCCTAGATTAGATATTCCCATGGATGCTTGAGCTTGTAGCCTGCCACCCATAACATCTGCAATAGCTTACCTATTCCAATCAAGATCCTTGAATTAGAACAATCTTTGGGATGATCTGCGACCATTCGAGTGGAGAGATCATAGCCTTAGGATTGCTTTAATTCTTTGGTTAAGATTAAATTCTTATACCTTGCATCTAAGTTTGTAGCCAGATGAAGGATTATAGCAAATCTTTCCTATGCATTGCCTTTGATCCAATTGATTTTCAGTAAAGACCAAAATCCCTAGTTGTTGTTCTCCACTTTTTGATTATAATCTTTTTCTTCATTCCATTGAATCTGACTTCAATTAGTTATGGATCATTTTGCTTTTGATTTTTGTAGATCTTAATAGAGTGACAAATCTTAGAAACCTCTCCTCTTTCCTATTTTGATTTAGTCTAAATTAGGATAGAGTGCCAGATCTATCATAGATCTGGAGATTTACCTCACTTCCAAGTATATTTCCCTGTGGACCTACCCTGACTTACCTATTAAAACTTGCTGCAATAGCCCTGGTTCTTGCTGACTGCTTGCTTACCTTGATCCCATATATTTGTACTTTGCCCTTTTAGTTTGATGTTTTAACCACTTAGTAATTGTAAGGTAAGTAAGTCAACAAGTTTTTGGCACCGCTGCCGGGGAGTTTTGATCTAGATAGTTGATCTAAGTTTTTCATTTTGTAGATCTGATTTTTCTTTAGTTTTTTGCATTCAAAGTGTTTGAGTAAATGTTTGTTGCAGTTTTGTATAGAAAATCTGTTCTAAACTATAGTGATTTTGAATTTTCTGAGTTTTTATTTTGTGCCTTCTAGCTATTTGAATAATTGCTGTTTTTCTTTGATTTTTTCTTTTTGTTTTTGTCAATATGCTTGAATAAGGTACTACTGCAGTTTTTAATTTTATTTTTTTACAAATCTGGAGTAGTAGCCAAAAGAGGAATAAATGGATTGCAGCTAGAGCAGATATCCCCGAGTTTGCATCCTCTTCTCCTTTGCATTTATTTTCAATTTTTATATCCTTTAAAACCAGTAGTTTTGTTCTGTTTGGTGTTTGTCTTGATTTTAATTTCTGCTTTCATTTAAGGCATGCTGATTTTTTTTTTTTGTAAAATGACAAAACCAAATAAAAAATAAAAGAAAATG